>CM060913.1:611112102-616229348 GCA_030737875.1 Allium sativum
TTTTTCGCATTCAGAAAAATTAGACTCCATATTATTTTTTTCGCATTAATTTATTGTATACAGTAATGAGGTATAACCGGCTTCATTGGCACTTAGAGTAGAGTTCTTAAAAGTGCTTCTATACATACATACATACATACGTATATGTGTGTGTGTGTGTATATACCTTTTGAGTTATATCTGTAATTGAATAAAAACTGAATATTTCTTTTGAGTTATATCTGTAATGTTTCTTTGAAATGTTAAAATTGAATAAAATTGTCAAATGTACCATTATATCGAATTGTCAAATGTTAAAATTATATCGAATTGTCAAATGTCTCTGAAATGTTAAAATTAAAATTGTCAAATGTACCATTGTTAAAATTGAATAAAATTTTGAGTTATATCTATAATGTTTCTCTGAAATATTCAAGCTGACAATTTTATTCAATTACAGATATACTAAAAACTGAATATGAAATTAAAACTTTTGAGTTATATCTGTAAAGGAATATTTGTATACGAAAATTTCTTTCAGTGCTACCCTGACGCGCTTTGCATATAAACATTGGTATTGGCTCATGAATATATTTTAATTTTATTTATCTGTAATGACTAACTTGAATACTACCATACCATTCTTATTTTAGGTTGTAAGCGAGAAGAACAGAGCGATTAGACAGAGGCAGTTGCCACACACGTCCAGCCGTAAAGGAATGGCGCGACTAGCTGAAGATTTGGTAACAAAATTGTAGTTATAATTTACTGCAATATTTACGAAACTTTTAATTTAATTGCTTTTGTTATTTGCTGCTTTTGAATGTAGAAAAGCGAAAGTAGCGATCGCTCTGCTGTCCCTAGAAGTGCAGTCTGGATCAAATCTCGCACTAAGAAAAATGGTGAACCGGTGAATATGATTGCTGCAGATGCTATAGTAAGTTCATACTTTTCAAATACGTATGTAGACATATAAATACTATGTTTTAATGAGTTCTGAAAAAATATAGGATGTCATATCTGTGGTATTTAAATTTGCAAGCTTCTGAGTGTGTTGCCTATTTTAATTTAAATACCATGTTTTAGTACTGCATAATGGTTTAGTGCTGTGAAGATTGGGAAGCAATAAATGCCCTTTTTCTGAAAATTTTCATTTGGCTGTACCTTCTGAGTTCCCTACAGTGAAAGTCGGTCACACTGTTAAACAAATATCAACTTTTACTGATCGGCAGTGACTACAGCTAAATCTTTTGTCTACTCGTTTCTGTTTCAGAGTGTCACATTTATTTTAATCTTTTTTTTTCCTTTTTTTTTGGTATTTTTTTACAGGTTGATGATCACTATGAATGTATAATGCCGGCTAAATATTTTTGATAGAACTGCAATTCAAATGCTGGATATTACGGTGATTGCTAGGGTCACCAAAGCGATGTTGACGGGCAATAATGATTATTTATTTAGCTTTTTGGTGATGGATTCAAACGAGCACCATGTTTTTTTATTTGCACTGTGGTATTTAAACTGCAATAATATGAAATTAATCATGTTTTGTAGGAAAAGATTAAACAAATTGAAAGTGTTTCACCATCGACCTCGCCAATTAATTATAGAGAAGATGCACTTGCACAAGTGTTAGGGCAAGAAAGACCGGGTCGACTTAGAGCGATGGGAAGAGGAATGAGTCTTAGTAGAGCGGCTTTAGCGCAAGTTAAGGATAAGCATACAAAGCAACTTGAAAGCAAAGTGTCGGACTTAGAGAAGAGATTTCTACAACTAAAGAAAAATCAGGTGCAAATTATCACTACATATTGCATTGTTAAAATAATAAAGGCATCAGTTTCTCTGAAATGTTTCTTTCACGCAAACTATCTCAAATAATTGAACGATCGGTTTTTCATCGTTATACGGTTATACCAATAAATCCAGGTTACAGTTTCAAAATTAATTCAAAGAACCGAGCAAATACTATGATAAAACCACTATGTTTCGTTAAGCAGACCAAGTTACTATTATTTGCTGATACCATTTGTACTATTGTCCGCCATGCTCGGCCATTAAAGTCCATGTAAAAAAAAAAATTCTGAAAATCATAGCAGTTGACAATAAAATTATATATTGCTGAGAGCACCACCATTTGATTAACAAAACTACTCAAACTAATCTCATACTGTCCGAATATAACTGAATCTTATAAAAGGTATAAAAGGGAAATTATAAATTTTATCTTGGTTTTTCTTTTCTATTTTGTTTTCTCTTGACACGTAAGCATACAGATCAGAATGTAGTACAAAGGTGTTTGAAACTATAACTGAATCTGGCTTTGTTATATGGAATTTAATTCAGTTTGTGAGATTGCCAAATTTTTTTTTAATACGTAAAATGTTTACATATTGATGTAATAACCCGGAAAATCTGGCCCAGTTTAAAATTTTTATTTTGGCAATTTTAGCGAATTTCGAATATTTAAAATAGATTATTATAAATAATATCGACAAGAAAATTTATTTTGAATATAATTAGAACGTATATATTTATACGCGTCGTCGTTAGAATATAAATATTTATATATAATTATAAATAGAATTGAAAATGGCGCGGTAGTTCGATAATTCGATTTCAAACTTCAATTGAATGTACCGGGTGCACAACAATCCGGATTTTAGTGAAACCAAAAACATTAGGATCTAATTGATAATACCTTTCCAACGAATCCGAAAGATCAAAATTTCATAGCGGGAATCAAAAGATATGTCCAGTTGAAAATTCTGAATAGTCGCTATGGAATTCAGGCCCTTAAAAATGGAAATTTTGCAAATGACCTCAGATTTCGACGAAACCAGTTTTGTTGGATCCGCAGTGTCAAGTTATTGCTAGATTCCAAATTTCATAATTTTTCGATTCAATATGTGAGCGTGGCAAAAGAAAACGCGTTTGACCAGTTTCAGTTGATTTTGATCGACTGGAAAATGGCCATTTTTCCAATGGTCTCAGAATTTGACGAAATTAGTTTTGTTAGGACCGTATCATCAATACGAAGCTAGAAATAATTTTTCTGGAATTTTTCGAGTTACTATGTGACCCCGGTAAATTGAAATGTGCGTTTAAATTGAATATACAAAGATTTATATTTAAAATTCAACGGAAACTGATTCAAACAGTCGAATTGGCCTACGATACATATCCCATTGTGTTCGGAGTGGGGGTAATTAGCTAGGGACGACAGTCGGTGGGTGTGATTTGGGGTTCGCATAGAAAAGTCACTTTTAGAATTTAAAATAATATAATATAATCATTAAACAACTCACCCCCTTTCCTCTTTACTTGGTCAAACCCTCACAAATTCAACCCCTTGGTCAAACCGTTCTGAAACCCGCCTCCACACGATCGAACAGCCGAAATTTCTCAAAACTTTGCCTTGATTTTACCTCCAATCCGAATCGAATTAGCCCCACTCCAAAAGGGAAAATAATAGATCTCTTTGAGATCTCTGAATCCATACCACGATGATCGTCGATGGCGGACGGAGGTGGCTTCAGCGGCGCCTAAAAGTCACGGGCTTTCAAGTGGAATCCGGGGCAGAGATGGACGTTGAGTTCATCAGGAGGGGGATGCAGTTGGAGCAGCGATGATGGCCGACGTTGTGGTGAGGGCAGACGCACCTCCGACGGCTTATGGCGGCGTTGATTTCGAACCCTAGTTCGGAGCACAATTTTGAACAACGGCCTGAAACTCTCGGGAAGAAGGTGGTTTATTTTCTTTTATTATTTACATCTATTTACATTGTTAAACATTGTTTTGTAAAAAATTCAGTTTTTGTTTGATAATACATTGGAAAAAAAACCAGTTTTGTTCGATAAAATACATTGTTTTGAAAGGTAAAAATACGATTTTTGTATAAGTGAAAATACGATTTTTGTTCAAGTAAAAATATGATTTTTATTAATGTAAGATATTAAAAATATGATTTTTATATATTGAACATCGAAGTAAAAATATGATTTTTATATATTGAACATCGAAGTAAAAATATGATTTTTATATATTGAACATCGAAGTAAAAATATGATTTTTATATATTGAATAGCGAAGTAAAAATTCGATTTTTACATATGTAGTGGCTACGGGCGAAGAAAGTGATAAGAGACGAGAACAGTGAAGATTTCCTGCATTTGAAGTGCCGTGGAGTTAGGATAGCTATCTGTGATAATTTCTCACTCTTCAATTTCTTTTCTAGTTATATATACACTAGGATGCAGACGGTGCGTAGTAGCACCCGACACAATCGTCCACAGACCATGGACTTGTTTGTTTGGTTGCATAAATTAGTTAGATGATTTGATTTGAATTTGGTTGATTGGTGAATTTGATTGATGTGTGAATGGCGTGGGCCTTCACTAGACCGGGGATAAGGCTAGGCCTTGTCCCGTTTCTAGTATCGTGCCGTTATGCCGCCGAAATTTTCTAAAATATGTTAGAAAAATGAAAATATCATTTTATTTGATTAATGAACTGAATAGAAATTCATATGTTGAAATAAAATGTTTTTATCGTTAAAAATATAATTTTTAACGTGAATATGAATATAGTGAATGTGAATAAATAAATATTCATTTACAAACCGGACGGTTTGTTTATGTACACTGATTTGACTGACATTGATTGGGTCGATAAATTTTACACATCGCCTAACTGCACAATTAAAATCTGTGTTTGATTGTTTGAAACCCCACACGGGTGTTGGGATGAAATTTGAAGTTCACTCATCCTGATTGATTAAATATGTCGATCGATTGATTGACAGGCTGTTATAAGCGTTATATATCTATATTTGATGCTTATACAGTGTAGTGCACTTTGGTTGATGGTTGATTATTTTTCAATGCTATTATATGCGTGTGATGTATGAAAATCCATATAATTAATATTATATGGTGATTGATTGGGCCTCATTCCAATTTAGAAAATAAAGAATATTATAACATAAAAGTTCATGTGTTGACTGTACTCATTCGTTGAGATTAGTCATGTGTTGAACGAAATATTTTAATAATAAAATTTGCATCTTTGTCAATATAAAATAAAGGTTCATGTGTTGACTGTACTCTCCGTTGAGATTAGTCATGTGTTGAATGAAATAATTTAACAAAAATTGTCACACGTGGATAGTACTCATTCATTGAGATTAGTCGTGTGTTGACAAAAATAAATATTCATTTGTTGAATAGAATATTTGAAAATAGAAATATATGAAGCCGTGTTGGTTAGATTGACGCCATTTTGACGTGAACGATATTTATATCGATTTTATTCATTTTAAAATGCATATTGAAAAGTGATTTCGAAAACGCATATTTTGAAATGAAATCGAAATGAATTGAATATATAACGATTTCGAAATGAATTGAATATATAACGATTTCGAAATGAATTGAATATATAACGATTTCGAAATGAATTGAATATATAACGATTTCGAAATGAATTGAATATATAACGATTTCGAAATGAATTGAATATATAACGATTTCGAAATGAATTGAATATATAAAGATTTCGAAATGAATTGAATATATAATGAATTCGAATTGAATGGAAAACGAATTTGATTTCAATTGAATAGCAAACGAAACGAATTCGAATTGAATTGGAAACAAATTGAAATGAATTCAAATTGAATTGAAATTTGAATTGAATAGAAATGAATTTTAAAACGAATTTATAAAGAAGAATTCAATTTTTATTTGAATTGAAATGGAAGTTGAAATTGCTTTTGAAACGAATTTAAAACTATTTATATAATTCGTTTTAAATAGAAATCGACGAAATATATATTATATATATAATATAATGGCCTGAATAGAACGCGCCGCGCCGCGGCAGTTCGCGAATTTCGACCATTTATTTCAAACGGACATTATGGGAGATCCGACCGTCGGATTCTCCTAAAACCGGAACCATTGGGTTCGTATCGAAAAGAGATTTCTAACGAATATTGGAAATTAGAAATCTAACGGTTGGATTTGGAATTATGTCCAAATCAAATTTGAAAAAGGTCGCTGTAAGTGCAGTTCGATGGCCGTTGATGGAAATCGACTGTACGGGCCTTGATAAAATTATTAAAAATAGTAATAATTTGTGTAAAATCATACGAAATGATTTAGAAAGAATTGGGATGAAAAACTCCATATTTGAAAAAAATAAAAATAGACTTTTATCGAAATGAACTAGTTTTGAACTAGAATTACAATTCTATTTATTTTTAAATAAATAAATTGAATTTGAAATGGTTTTGAAAATAACCAGAATTTCCAATGATTGCATTGGAATGGATTTGAATCGAAATTGTCTTCAAAATATTTCGATGTTGGATTTCGTGATTATACAAATGTTGTTACGGAAATTTGAAAGATATAGGTATATATATCGTTATTTCCAATACGATCTTTGTTGGTCGTAGAATTTGATATTGGATATAAGCCGGGATATTTTCTATTCAGAACCTTGTATTTAATATCAAATGTAATTTGGGTTTGTCGTGAATGGTGTCTTGACTAACACTGTTCTTGAACCCAGTTGAGAAAAGATTGAATCTTTTTATTTAGATTTAATGAAGTGTACCAATTAAATAATATTTAATTGGAATTGAATTGATATTGATTTTTGGGTTTATCGTGGACAGTGTTTTAAATAACACTAGTTCTTTAATCCGATAATTAATGGAATGTGGTTTTGGGTTTATCGCGAACCGTGTTTTAAATGACACTGATTCTTTAACCCAGTTAACGATTAAAACTAAGTGGAGTTTTAATGATTCTTTAATTAGATTGAAAAGATCGAGAATGGAGTACCACCAGTTTTGCTTCAGGCGATGGTTAAATCTTTAATTAGATTTGAACGTGAAATGTTAATTGAATTTACTGATAACACCATGGTGTTAGATATGAAGTAAGACCCGTTTTACTTCATGGGATGAATAGGTTGGGAAATTAAAACAAATGGTTACTTCGGTAAGTTTCGTTAATCCCGACTAATTTGAATTGATATTCAAAAATAGATTAAAGAATAAATTCAAAGAATTTATCTTGGATAAAATTAATGGGAACCTTTCCCTATGAATGTGAAATTTAGAATCTGACTGTCGGTTAGCCAAGCAGAATGGTTTTCTGGATATTGATCTGATGTTGGTTTCGGCCTTCGGGGTTAATATTTGGGGAATTATTCTCTTGATTAATTTACGGTTAGTGACTGATGAATTGGAATGAGGCGTATGTTGTGTTTGTGTAACACTTATTTAAAATATACGCGAGTTATTCGGAAAGACCGGGTTTATCCCATTCTGAATAACTGATACGACGATAAGTCGAAGATGAAGATGGTGGTCGAAGACCGGAGGTCTTCACGTCGTTTGGGTGATTACTGATGATCTTGATTGGGCTGTACACCCAAGAAGATGGAAACAGTTGGTGATCGTCCAGACGTACTTGGAGATCAATGGATATGCGGGGTACTAGGTGCCTCCGGTTTCGTTCAGCCCCAGAACGGACTTGTAAATGGACTGTGTGTCTGACATTGGGTTTTAGTCCGTGTGATTGATCTCTATTAAACATATATCTGTTTGGCGGCGGAGAATTTATTCTCTTGCTTAATGCCCTTCTCTGAGACGTATGAGCTCAAGGGTTATATATTGATGGATATCAATCGCATGGAGTGAATTGCCTGTGTGGCATGCTTAAGTGGCAAATGATCAAGGCTTCTGTTGAAAAGCAAAGTATGGTGGTTGATGATCGAAGCAAGGCCTTTGTGGCGTAGCTTTGTGTAACGTTTACTTCGCGAGTTTCACACCCGGTATGAACCAAAAACGGGATACGGACCTCAAGGGGGACATGCGTTTTCTTTCTAGTTAGGAGTGGCGTCAGTGCTTGAACTGGCTGACGAGTTTGACTCATGTGGATGTTGCTTATTATTACTTGCTGAAAAGCGAGGCGCCTCGTGATATCGGTTTCGGCCGATGCTTCTGGTCGGCTGACGGGCCAGGCTTACGCCCCAAAGGGCGGAGAAACGTATTGTTCAGGCATTATAATCCACATCGGTGGACCGGCCCTGACGATCCATGGGGCAGTTGCGGCTGTTCCTGAGACACGGGCTAGAGCGTCTCGAATCGGTTGAGGATCTTGCCCCTAGCCTCGGTTCATACCATAAATGATAACCCAACTTCCAATACGACATTTGCGGTTTTAATTGTAGAACTAGTATGGCGACATAATATATGGTACCCATGCCGCCTATGATTGATACTTATGATTTGAAGTTGTTTTATACACTATGCACTTATAATAATATCAAATGATTTCTTTTAAACGTATCAAGCATTCTTTGGCTGTTATAAGGGAAAACCCTATCCCTCGGCTTGCGTTGCATTGTGTGATAGGACCTGGGTCTTATAACAGCTTCATTTTTCTTTATTTAGCATTGCGCTGTTTGTTTTATGCACTGGTATTCTTGGGAGGTAACCCGTTTCGTGTCATACGGCGTGGTCCCTTGATTTACCTAACTTTAAAATAAAGATTAATAACTGTTTTAGTTCTCACACCAGTCACATGACTGACCTGGAGTTTATTGTTTTAACCTAAACTCTGGGTGCCCTTATCTTGACACGGGCAGCTAGTAGTTTTGGTTTTTGCAGATTTTTATTCGCAGGATCCTGGATTTCAGCTGGAACGATATCCGGAAAGCTTTGTATCCGTATATCTCTTCTAGTTGTGTATTGTATTATTTTCCGCTGCGATGTATTTAAATGTAATTTAAATCTCTGATATTTCTGTGTAATATTCATTTATACTCTGTATATTCTTGTAATCTGATGCATTGTTGTAATATACAATGAAATGTTCTTCTGTATGTATTCTGTTGTGGCTTGTTCTCGAACTATTCGACACTTTCCTTTACGGGGAAGTTAAGGGTTTTCACAGTTGGTATCAGAGCGAGGTTTACAAAGCAGAGAACAAGGCACATTAGAACCATACGAAAGAATTCATCAGATATTGGATTAGTAAAATCCAATAAGAATGACTCGTTAGAGATGGGGTCAGTAGTATCCTAGAACGAGAATGAAGAGCATATTTTTAAGATGAAAACAATTTTTGTTTTGAAAATTTAAATCAACTATTCGTATTTGATTATTTATTTATATTGATTTTGGACAATTCGGTATATAAAGAATTTGCATATACGCCTTGCAAACGTATATTCAAAGTTTTAATATATTGGATAGATATAGGATCACCCTCTAGTTGCCCGGGGATGGTTCTGATAATGCTGCAGCGTTACTAGCACTTATATTCGAGTGACGAAGGTGTGATATCTATATATTTCCATTAGACTGGTGTGAGAACCAAAACTTATATGGATAGATTTATTTGTTGTGATTTGGCATCAAAAACATGATTTTTTGTATATATATCAAAATTATGAATTTGAAACGTTAAATCCACTAATTGATTGATGTTTGTGTTGTTCGTTTATTTATTTGATAAATTTTAACCGTATAGCCAATTTGATCAAATATTGAAATGTATTGAAAATTAGTTGCATTTGCTTGCATATACATATACTTTCATTGAACAGGTCATAGCAAGGAGGCTAGAGCAGAGAATAAAATTTGTTTGCCCGACAAATAGGTACATGTTTACTATAATTTACTGTTTTGTTTGGGTGATGATGATTTTATGAGCCTATTGGCTAGCCGCTTGGCTTTTTCTTTTTCTTTTTGAGATCTGAAGGACCGGGGAAGCTAATTGAGATTTCCCGATGCTCCCATTGCAGGGGAGGTTATGGCGAAATTTTTCGAAAATTTAGGGTGTTAGCCAAATTTTTGAAGAATTTGAAAATTCTCAAAAACTGAAAAGTTGGAGAATGGAAGCCAGATCGAACGTAGAGTTGAATAATCAAACCACTTTCGACTTTGTTCCTTTTCGGGGACGAAAAGTTTTAAGTGGGGGAGATTGTAATAACCCGGAAAATCTGGGCCAGTTTAAAATTTTTATTTTGGCAATTTGAAACGACCCGAACTTCCCCGGCCTCCGAAGAGAAGAGAAAGAACGAATTGTTTTGAGAACACGACAAAATAGAACGCATATAAAAAGAACATTTCATTGTATATTACAACAATGCATCAGATTACTAGAATATACAGAGTATGAATGAATATTACACAGAAATATCAGAGATTTAAATTACATTTAAATACATCGCAGCGGAAGATAATACAATACACAACTAGAAGAGATATACGGATACAAAGCTTTCCGGATATCGTTCCAGCTGTAAACCAGGATCCTGTGAATATAAATCTGCAAAACCAAAACTACTAGCTGCCCGTGTCAAAAATAGGGGCACCCAGAGTTTAGGTTAAAACAATAAACTCCAGGTCAGTCATGTGACTGGTGTGAGAACTAAAACAGTTATTATCTTTATTTTCAAAGTTAGGTAAATCAAGGGACCACGCCGTATAACACGGAACGGGTTTCCTCCCAAGAATACCAGTGCATAAAACAAACAGCGCAATGCTAAATAAAGAAAAATGAAGCTGTTATAAGACCCAGGTCCCATCACACAATGCAACGCAAGCCGGAGGATAGGGTTTTTACCTTATAACAGCCAAAGCATGCTTGATACGTTTAAAACAAATTATATGATACTATTATAAGTGCATAGTGTATAAAACAACTTCAAATCATAAGTATCAATCATAGGCGGCATGAGCGCCCCATCCCACTATGTCACCATACTAGTTTTACAATTAAAACCGCAAATGTCACGTATTTGGAAATTGGATTTCCGTCTATGAACCGAGGCAAAAGATAGTCCTCAACCGATTCGAGACGCTCTAGCCCGCCCCTCAGGAACAGCCGAAACTGCCCCCTGGATCCTCAGGGCCGGTCCACCGATGTGGATTATTATGCCTGAACACTACGTTTCCCCACCCTATGGGGTGTAAGTCTGGTCCGTCTGCCGGCCAGAATGCATCGGCCAAAACCGATATAACCGAGGCGCCTCGTAATAGCAACAACCACATAAGTCAAACTCGTTAGGACGTGTAAAACCACTGACGCCACTTCTAGCTAGAAAGAAACGCATGCCCTCCCTGACGTCCGTCTCCCGTTTTTGGTTCATACCGGGTGTGAAACTCGCGAATCAACGTTACACAAAGCTACGCCACACAGGCCTTGCTTTGATCATCACCACAAGACTTTGCTTTTCAACAGAAGCCTCGATCAATTGCCACTTAGGCATGCCACACAGGCAATTCACTCCATGCGTTTGATATCCATCAATATATAACCCCTGAGCTCGTACGTCTCGGAGAAGGGCGTTAAGCAAGAGAATAAATTCTCCGCCACCAAACAGATATATATTTAATAGAAATCAATCATACAGACTAAAATCCAATGTCAGACACACAGTCCATTTACAAGTCCGTTCGGGGGCTGAACGAAACCGGAGGCACCTAGTACCCCGCATATCCATCGATCTCCAAGTACGTCTGGACGATCACTAACTGTTTCCATCTTCTTGGGTGTACAGCCCAATCAAGATCATCAGTAACCACCCAAACGACGTGAAGACTTCCGGTCTTCGACCACCGTCTTCATCTTCGACACCACGTCGAATCAGTTATTCAGAATGGGATAAACCCGGTCTTTCTGAATAACTCGCGTATATATTATAAAAGTGTTACACAAACACAACATACGCTCATCCCAATTCAGAATATTCTTTTATTCGAATATTCCTATACTTTGGGAAAAGTTCCCATTAATTTTATTCAAGATAAATTCTTTAAATTTATTCTTTAATCTCCTTTGAATATCAATTCAAACTAGTCGGGATTAGCGAACCACACCGAAGTAATCATTTATTTCCCAATCCCCACCTATTCATCCCATGGAGTAAAACTGGTAATACTTCATATCTAACACCACAGCGTTATCGGTAAATTCAATTACCATTTCACGTTCAAATCTAATTAAAGATTTAACCATCGCCTGGAGCAAAACTGGTGATACTCCATTTTCGATCATTTCAATCTAATTAAAGATTCATTAAAACTCCACTTAGTTTTAATCTTTAACTGGGTTAAAGAATCAGTGTCATTTAAAAACACAGTTCACGATAAACCCAAAAGCACATTCATTAATTATCGGGTTAAAGAACGAGTGTTATTTAAAACACTGTTCACGATAAACCCAAAAATCAATATCAATTCAATTCCAATTAAATCTCATTTAATTGGTACACTTCATTAAATCCAAATAAAAAGATTTAATCTTTTCTCAACTGGGTTTAAGAACAGTGTTAGTGAAGACACCATTCACGACAAACCCAAATCACATTCGACATTCAATACAAGGCTCTGAATAGAAAATATATCGGCTTATATTCAATATCGAATTCTACGACTAACAAACGTCGTATTGGAAATAACGATATAAATATATATCTTTCAAATTTCCATAACAACCCCTGTATAATCACGAATTCCAACATCAAAATATTCCGAAGGCAATTTCGATTCAAATCCACTCCAATGCAATCATTGGATATTCTGGATATTTTCAAAACCCTTTTTAAATTCAATTTATTTATTTAAAAATAAATAGAATTATAATTCTAGTTCAAAACTAGTTCATTTCGATAAAAATCTATTTTTATCTTTTCAAATATGGAGTTTTTCATCCCAATTCTTCTCAAATCATTTCTTATGATTTTACACAAATTATTACTATTTTTAATAATTTTATCAAGGCCCGTACAGTCGATTTCCAACAACGGCCATCGAACTGCACTTACAGCGACCTTTTTCAAATTTGATTTGGACGTATCTCCAAATCCAACCGTTAGATTTCAAATTTCTAATATTCATTAGAAAGCTCTTTTCGATACGAACCCAACGGTTCCGGTTTTAGGAGAATCCGACGGTCGTATCTCCCGTAATGTCCGTTTGAAATAAATGGTCGAAATTCACGAACTGCCGCGGCGCGGCGCGTTCTATTCAGGCCATTGTATTATATATATAATATATACTTCGTCGATTTCTATTTAAAACGAATTATATAAATAGTTTTGAATTCGTTTCAAAAACATTTTCAACTTCCTTTTCAATTCAAATCACAATTGAATTCTTCCTTATAGATTCGTTTTAAAATTCATTTCTATTCAATTCAAATTTCAATTCAATTTGAATTCGTTTTCAATTCAATTCATTTCGAAATCGTTTTCAATTCAATTCATTTCGAAATCGTTTTCAATTCAATTCATTTCGAAATCATTTTCAATTAAATTCATTTCGAAATGGTTTCCAATTCAATTCATTTCGAAATCGTTTTCAATTCACTTCATTTCGAAATCGTTTTCAATTCACTTTGAATTCGTTTTCAATTCACTTCATTTCGAAATCGTTTTCAATTCACTTCATTTCGAAATCATTTCAATTCAATTCATTTCGAAATCGTTTTCAATTCACTTTGAATTCGTTTTCAATTCACTTTGAATTCGTTTTCAATTCACTTTGAATTCGTTTTCAATTCACTTTATTTCGAAATCGTTTTCAATTCACTTTGAATTCGTTTTCAATTCATTTCGAAATCGTTTCAATTCAATTCATTTCGAAATCGTTTTCAATTCACTTCATTTCGAAATATTAAAATTACTTTTTAAAATTCATTTTAAAATGAATAAAATCGATATAAATATCGTTCACGTCAAAATGGCGTCAATCTAATCAACACGGCTTCATATATTGATATTTTCAAATATTCCATTTCGAATATTTCTATTTCAAATATTTCTATTTTAAAACTGGAATGAGGCCCAATCAATTACCATATAAAGTTAATTATATGGATTTTCATACAACACATGTATATAATGACATGTAAAAATAATCAACCATCAACCAAAGTGCACTACACTGTATAAGCATCAAATATAGATATCCAACGCTTAAAACAGCCTGTCAATCAACCGATCGACATATTCAATCAATCGGGATGAGTGAACTTCAAATTTCATCCCAACACCCGTGTGGGGTTTCAAACAATCAAACACATATTTTATTTGTGCTGTTGGGCGATGTGTAAAATTTATCGTCCCAATCAATGTCATTCAAATAGGTGTACATAAACAAACCGTCTGGTTTGTAAATGAATATTCTATTTTATTCACTTCACGTTAAAAATTATATTTTTAACGATAAAACATTTTATTTCAACCTATGAATTTCTATTCAATTCATTTTTTCAAATAAATGATATTTTTATTTTTCTAACTTATTTTAGAAAATTTCGGCGGCATAACGGCACGATACTAGAAACGGGACGAGGCCTAGCCTTATCCCCGGTCTAGTGAAGGCCCACGCCATTCACACATCAATCAAATCCATTCATCTCACCAAACAATTCAATTTCACCAAACAATTCAATTTCAAATCAAATCATCTATCTAATCTATGCAACCAAACAAACAAGTCCATGGTCTGTGGACGATTGTGTCGGGTGCTACTAAACACCGTCTGCATCCTAGTATATATATATATATATATATATGTATAACTAGAATAAGAAATTTAGAGTGAGGAGTTCTCACAGATAACTATCCAAGCTCCACGGCACTTCTAATGCAGGAAATCTTCGCTAACTCGCCTTTTTGTCGCTTTCGCCCGTATTCTCTACATATGTAAAAATCGAATTTTTACTTCGCTATTCAATATATAAAAATCATATTTTTATTTCGAAGTTCAATATATAAAAATCATATTTTTAATTCGAAGTTCAACATATAAAAATCATATTTTTAATTCGAAGTTCAACATATAAAAATCATATTTTTATTTCGAAGTTCAACATATAAAAATCATATTTTTAATTCGAAGTTCAACATATAAAAATCATATTTTTAATTCGAAGTTCAACATATAAAAATCATATTTTTACATCAATAAAAATCTCGCCTTTATAGAAATAACAATCTAATCTTTTCTAAATCAAAAATCTAATTTTTTCCTAAATCAAAACTACGATCTTTTTCTAAACAAAATACGATCTTTTTCTAAACAAACATATGAACTTTTTCTAAACAAAAATATGAACTTTTTCTAAACAAAAATATGAACTTTTTCTTAGATAAAAATCCTATCTTTATTCTCTAATCATTTTAAAAAATCAAATCTTTTATAGTTTTTTTTAAAAAAAAAAATCACCTCTTTTATATATTAAAAATCACGTCTTTTGCCTTTTTACATATAAAGATCTCGTCTTCTTAAACTTATAGATGCCGCCTTTTCAAAAATAATTTTATTAAGCTATATGTGTTAAAGGTTATATTTTTATCAAGCTTTACAGTTTAAAAAAAAACCTAACCTTACAGTTTTAAAATCAATAAGTAAAATCAGTTTAAAGTAAATAAATAAAATCAGTTTTAAAGTAAATAAATAAATAAAAAATCAGGGAACTTACAGAGGGGGGGGGGGGGGACTGTCGAGTGGTCGGCGCCGCGGTGGGGGGGGGCTCTCGAGCAGGCGGAGGGGACACGGGGTGGGGGTGGTGGCGGATGGAGGCGCCAGCAAGAGAAGGGGGAGGCGTCGATTGTGGGGCGGCTCGGGTGTGGTGATGGGTGCTGCCGCGAGGTGGATGGAGGGAGGGGGAGGGCGGATCCGCGCCAGAGGCGGCGCGATGGTCGATGCGGGGGGGGGGGGGGGGGGGGGCTGCGCGATTCCATCACCGCCTCCCTTTTTTTTTGTTTTTTTTTTTGATTCTGTCGATTTGAACGGGGGGGGCAGAGGGAAATAAGGGGGAGAAAGGAATTTTTTTCTATTATTTAATTATTTAATTCAACCTAAAGTTGACTTTCTCATACGACCTCGCAACGAGGCCCACCGCCTGTCGTCCATAGCGTATTACCCATATTCTGAACACAATGGGATATATATCGCAAGCTGATTCGACCGTTTGAATCAGTTTCCGTTTAATTTACATTTAAATCACTATATTGAATTTTAAACGTACATTTCAAATTACCGGGGTCACATACTAACTAGAAAAATTCCCGAAAAATATTTTCTAGCTTCGTATTGACGATACGGTCCTAACAAAACTAGTTTCGTCGAATTCTGAGACCGCTAGAAAAATGGCCAATTTCCAGTCGATTAAAAACAACTGAAATGGTCAAAACACGTTTTCCTTTGCCACGCTCACATATTGATTCGAAAATTTATGAAATTTGAAACCTAGCAATAACTTGACAACACGGACCTACCAAAACTGTTTTCGTCGAAATCCGAGGTCATTTGCAAAATGTCCATTTTTAAGGGCCTGAATTCCATAGCGACTATTCAGAATTTTCAACTAGACATATCTTTTGATTCCTGCCATGAAATTTCGATTAGTCGGATTCGTTGGAAAGATATTCACTATTAGATTCCATTATTTTTGGTTTCACTAAAATCCGGATTGTTTTGCACCCGGTACATTCAATTGAAGTTTGAAATCGAATTGTCGAACTACCGCGCCATTTTCAATTCTATTTATAATTATATATAAATATTTATATTCTAACGACGACGCGTATAACATATACGTTCGAATTATATTCAAAATAAATTTCTCTTCGATATTATTTAAAATAATTCATTTTAAATAATCAAAACTCGCTAAAATTGCCAAAATAAAAATTTCAAACTGGCTCGCATTTTACGGGTTGTTACAATCTCCCCCACTTAAAACTTTTCGTCCCCGAAAAGGAACAAAGTCGAAAGTGGTTTGATTAATCAACTCTACGCTCGATCTGACTTCCATTCTCCAACTCTTTAGTTTCTGAGAATTTTCAAAATTTCAAAAATTTGGCTAACACCCTAAATTTTTGAAAAATTTCGCCATAACCTCCCCTGCACCGGGAGCATCGGGGAATTTCAAATAGCTTCCCCGGTGCTTCAGACCAAAAAGAAAAAGAAAAAGCCAATAGGCTCACAAAATCATCATCACCCAAACAAAACAGGAAATTATGTAGTAAACATGTACCTATTTGTCGGGCAAACAAATTTTATTCTCTGGCTCTAGCCTCCTTGCTATGACCTGTTCAATGTAAGTATATGTATATGCAAGCAAATGCGACCAAATTTCAATATAATTCAATATTTGATTCAATTAGGCTAAATGGCTAAAAATTAGCAAACAAATGAACAAACAACACAAACATCAATCAATTAGTGAATTTAACGTTTCAAATTCATAATTTTGATACATATACAAAAATCAAATTTTTGATGCCAAATCACACCAATAGGCCCTATCTAATTTTGGTTCTCACACCAGCCAATAGGAAATATATAGATATCACACCTTCGAAACACGAATACCAATTCTGATGATGTTCGAACTATCATCAGAATCATCTTCGGGCGACTAGAGTGTGATTCTATATCTATCCAGTATATTAAAACTTCAAATACACGTTTGCAAGGCGTATATGCGAAATCTTTATATACTGGACTGTCCTAATCAATATAAATAAATAATCAAATACGAGTAATTGATTTAGATTTTCAAAACAAAATTTGTTTTCATTTTTAAAAATATACTCTTCACACTCGTTTTAGGATTCTACTGATCCCATTTCTAACGAGTCATTCTAATTGGATATTACTAATCCAATATCTGATGAATTCTTTCGTATGGTTCTAATGTGCCTTGTTCTATGCTTTGTAAACCAAAGCTCTGATACCACGATGAAACGACCCGAACTTCCCCGGCCTCCGAAGAGAAGAGAAAGAACGAATTGTTTTGAGAACACGACAAAATAGAACGCATATAAAAAGAACATTTCATTGTATATTACAACAATGCATCAGATTACAAGAATATACAGAGTATGAATGAATATTACACAGAAATATCAGAGATTTAAATTACATTTAAAAACATCGCAGCGGAAGATAATACAATACACAACTAGAAGATATATACGGATACAAAGCTTTCCGGATATCGTTCCAGCTGTAAACCAGGATCCTGTGAATATAAATCTGCAAAACCAAAACTACTAGCTGCCCGTGTCAAAAATAGGGGCACCCAGAGTTTAGGTTAAAACAATAAACTCCAGGTCAGTCATGTGATTGGTGTGAGAACTAAAACAGTTATTATCTTTATTTTCAAAGTTAGGTAAATCAAGGGACCACGCCGTATAACACGGAACGGGTTTCCTCCCAAGAATACCAGTGCATAAAACAAACAGCGCAATGCTAAATAAAGAAAAATGAAGCTGTTATAAGACCCAGGTCCCATCACACAATGCAATGCAAGCCGGAGGATAGGGTTTTTACCTTATAACAGCCAAAGCATGCTTGATACGTTTAAAACACATTATTTGATACTATTATAAGTGCATAGTGTATAAAACAACTTCAAATCATAAGTATCAATCATAGGCGGCATGAGCGCCCCATCCCACTATGTCACCATACTAGTTTTACAATTAAAACCGCAAATGTCACGTATTTGGAAATTGGATTTCCGTCTATGAACCGAGGCAAAAGATAGTCCTCAACCGATTCGAGACGCTCTAGCCCGCACCTCAGGAACAGCCGCAACTGCCCCCTGGATCCTCAGGGCCGGTCCACGGATGTGGATTATTATGCCTGAACACTACGTTTCCCCACCCTATGGGGTGTAAGTCTGGTCCGTCTGCCGGCCAGAATGCATCGGCCAAAACCGATATAACCGAGGCGCCTCGCAACAGCAACAACCACATAAGTCAAACTCGTCAGGGCGTGTAAAACCACTGACGCCACTTCTAGCTAGAAAGAAACGCATGCCCTTCCTGACGTCCGTCTCCCGTTTTTGGTTCATACCGGGTGTGAAACTCGCGAATCAACGTTACACAAAGCTACGCCACACAGGCCTTGCTTTGATCATCACCACAAGACTTTGCTTTTCAACAGAAGCCTCGATCAATTGCCACTTAGGCATGCCACACAGGCAATTCACTCCATGCGTTTGATATCCATCAATATATAACCCCTGAGCTCGTACGTCTCAGAGAAGGGCGTTAAGCAAGAGAATAAATTCTCCGCCGCCAAACAGATATATATTTAATAGAAATCAATCACACAGACTAAAATCCAATGTCAGACACACAGTCCATTTACAAGTCCGTTCTGGGGCTGAACGAAACCGGAGGCACCTAGTACCCCGCATATCCATCGATCTCCAAGTACGTCTGGACGATCACTAACTGTTTCCATCTTCTTGGGTGTACAGCCCAATCAAGATCATCAGTAACCACCCAAACGACGTGAAGACTTCCGGTCTTCGACCACCGTCTTCATCTTCGACACCACGTCGAATCAGTTATTCAGAATGGGATAAACCCGGTATTTCTGAATAACTCGCGTATATATTATAAAAGTGTTACACAAACACAACATACGCCTCATCCCAATTCAGAATATTCTTTTATTCGAATATTCCTATACTTTGGGAAAAGTTCCCATTAATTTTATTCAAGATAAATTCTTTAAATTTATTCTTTAATCTCCTTTGAATATCAATTCAAACTAGTCGGGATTAGCGAACCACACCGAAGTAATCATTTATTTCCCAATCCCCACCTATTCATCCCATGGAGTAAAACTGGTAATACTTCATATCTAACACCACAGTGTTATCGGTAAATTCAATTACCATTTCACGTTCAAATCTAATTAAAGATTTAACCATCGCCTGGAGCAAAACTGGTGATACTCCATTTTCGATCATTTCAATCTAATTAAAGATTCATTAAAACTCCACTTAGTTTTAATCTTTAACTGGGTTAAAGAATCAGTGTCATTTAAAAACACAGTTCACGATAAACCCAAAAGCACATTCATTAATTATCGGGTTAAAGAACGAGTGTTATTTAAAACACTGTTCACGATAAACCCAAAAATCAATATCAATTCAATTCCAATTAAATCTCATTTAATTGGTACACTTCATTAAATCCAAATAAAAAGATTTAATCTTTTCTCAACTGGGTTCAAGAACAGTGTTAGTGAAGACACCATTCACGACAAACCCAAATCACATTCGACATTCAATACAAGGCTCGGAATAGAAAATATATCGGCTTATATTCAATATCGAATTCTACGACTAACAAACGTCGTATTGGAAATAACGATATAAATATATATCTTTCAAATTTCCATAACAACCCCTGTATAATCACGAATTCCAACATCGAAATATTCCGAAGACAATTTCGATTCAAATCCACTCCAATGCAATCATTGGATATTCTGGTTATTTTCAAAACCCTTTTTAAATTCAATTTATTTATTTAAAAATAAATAGAATTATAATTCTAGTTCAAAACTAGTTCATTTCGATAAAAATCTATTTTTATCTTTTCAAATATGGAGTTTTTCGTCCCAATTCTTCTCAAATCATTTCTTATGATTTTACACAAATTATTACTATTTTTAATAATTTTATCAAGGCACGTACAGTCGATTTCCAACAACGGCCATCGAACTGCACTTACAGCGACCTTTTTCAAATTTGATTTGGACGTATCTCCAAATCCAACCGTTAGATTTCAAATTTCTAATATTCATTAGAAAGCTCTTTTCGATACAAACCCAACGGTTCGGGTTTTAGGAGAATCCGACGGTCGGATCTCCCGTAATGTCCGTTTGAAATAAATGGTCGAAATTCACGAACTGCCGCGGCGCGGCGCGTTCTATTCAGGCCATTATATTATATATATAATATATATAATATATACTTCGTCCATTTCTATTTAAAACGAATTATATAAATAGTTTTGAATTCGTTTCAAAAACATTTTCAACTTCCTTTTCAATTCAAATCACAATTGAATTCTTCCTTATAGATTCGTTTTAAAATTCATTTCTATTCAATTCAAATTTCAATTCAATTTGAAATCGTTTTCAATTCAATTCATTTCGAAATCGTTTTCAATTCAATTCATTTCGAAATCGTTTTCAATTCAATTCATTTCGAAATGGTTTCCAATTCAATTCATTTCGAAATCGTTTTCAATTCACTTTATTTCGAAATCGTTTTCAATTCACTTTGAATTCGTTTTCAATTCACTTCATTTCGAAATCGTTTTCAATTCACTTCATTTCGAAATCGTTTCAATTCAATTCATTTCGAAATCATTTTCAATTCACTTTGAATTCGTTTTCAATTCACTTTGAATTCGTTTTCAATTCACTTTATTTCGAAATCGTTTTCAATTCACTTTGAATTCGTTTTCAATCCAATTCATTTCGAAATCGTTTCAATTCAATTCATTTCGAAATCGTTTTCAATTCACTTCATTTCGAAATATTCGATTCCAAAATTACTTTTTAATATTCATTTTAAAATGAATAAAATCGATATAAATATCGTTCACGTCAAAATGGCGTCAATCTAATCAACACGGCTTCATATATTGATATTTTCAAATATTCCATTTCGAATATTTCTATTTCAAATATTTCTATTTTAAAACTGGAATGAGGCCCAATCAATTACCATATAAAGTTAATTATATGGATTTTCATACAACACATGTATATAATGACATGTAAAAATAATCAACCATCAACCAAAGTGCACTACACTGTATAAGCATCAAATATAGATATCCAACGCTTAAAACAGCCTGTCAATCAACCGATCGACATATTCAATCAATCGGGATGAGTGAACTTCAAATTTCATCCCAACACCCGTGTGGGGTTTCAAACAATCAAACACATATTTTATTTGTGCTGTTGGGCGATGTGTAAAATTTATCGTCCCAATCAATGTCATTCAAATAGGTGTACATAAACAAACCGTCTGGTTTGTAAATGAATATTCTATTTTATTCACTTCACGTTAAAAATTATATTTTTAACGATAAAACATTTTATTTCAACCTATGAATTTCTATTCAATTCATTTATTCAAATAAATGATATTTTTATTTTTCTAACTTATTTTAGAAAATTTCGGCGGCATAACGGCACGATACTAGAAACGGGACGAGGCCTAGCCTTATCCCCGGTCTAGTGAAGGCCCACGCCATTCACACATCAATCAAATCCATTCATCTCACAAAACAATTCAATTTCACCAAACAATTCAATTTCAAATCAAATCATCTATCTAATCTATGCAACCAAACAAACAAGTCCATGGTCTGTGGACGATTGTGTCGGGTGCTACTAAACACCGTCTGCATCCTAGTATATATATATATATATATATATATATATGTATAACTAGAATAAGAAATTTAGAGTGAGGAGTTCTCACAGATAGCTATCCAAGCTCCACGGCACTTCTAATGCAGGAAATCTTCGCCAACTCGCCTTTTTGTCGCTTTCGCCCGTATTCTCTACATATGTAAAAATCGAATTTTTACTTCGCTATTCAATATATAAAAATCATATTTTTATTTCGAAGTTCAATATATAAAAATCATATTTTTAATTCGAAGTTCAACATATAAAAATCATATTTTTAATTCGAAGTTCAACATATAAAAATCATATTTTTAATTCGAAGTTCAACATATAAAAATCATATTTTTAATTCGAAGTTCAACATATAAAAATCATATTTTTAATTCGAAGTTCAACATATAAAAATCATATTTTTACATCAATAAAAATCTCGCCTTTATAGAAATAACAATCTAATCTTTTCTAAATCAAAAATCTAATTTTTTCCTAAATCAAAACTACGATCTTTTTCTAAACAAAATACGATCTTTTTCTAAACAAACATATGAACTTTTTCTAAACAAAAATATGAACTTTTTCTAAACAAAAATATGAACTTTTTCTTAGATAAAAATCCTATCTTTATTCTCTAATCATTTTAAAAAATCAATTCTTTTATAGTTTTTTTTTTTTTAAAAAAAATCAGCTCTTTTATATATTAAAAATCAATAAGTAAAATCAGTTTAAAGTAAATAAATAAAATCAGTTTTAAAGTAAATAAAAAAAAATCAGGGAACTTACAGAGGGGGGGGGGGGACTGTCGAGTGGTCGGCGCCGCGGTGGGGGGGGCTCTCGAGCAGGCGGAGGGGACACGGGGTGGGGGTAGTGGCGGATGGAGGCGCCAGCAAGAGAAGGGGGAGGCGTCGATTGTGGGGCGGCTCGGGTGTGGTGATGGGTGCTGCCGCGAGGTGGATGGAGGGAGGGGGAGGGCGGATCCGCGCCAGAGGCGGCGCGATGGTCGATGCGGGGGGGGGGGGGGGGGGGGGGGGCTGCGCGATTCCATCACCGCCTCCCTTTTTTTTTGTTTTTTTTTTTTGATTCTGTCGATTTGAACGGGGGGGGGGGGGGGCAGAGGGAAATAAGGGGGAGAAAGGAATTTTTTTTCTATTATTTAATTATTTAATTAAACCTAAAGTTGACTTTCTCATACGACCTCGCAACGAGGCCCACCGCCTATCGTCCATAGCGTATTACCCCTATTCTGAACACAATGGGATATATATCGCAAGCTGATTCGACCGTTTGAATCAGTTTCCGTTTAATTTACATTTAAATCACTATATTGAATTTTAAACGTTCATTTCAAATTACCGGGGTCACATAATAACTAGAAAAATTCCCGAAAAATATTTTCTAGCTTCGTATTGACGATACGGTCCTAACAAAACTAGTTTCGTCGAATTCTGAGACCGCTAGAAAAATGGCCAATTTCCAGTCGATTAAAAACAACTGAAATGGTCAAAACACGTTTTCCTTTGCCACGCTCACATATTGATTCGAAAATTTATGAAATTTGAAACCTAGCAATAACTTGACAACACGGACCTACCAAAACTGGTTTCGTCGAAATCCGAGGTCATTTGCAAAATGTCCATTTTTAAGGGCCTGAATTCCATAGCGACTATTCAGAATTTTCAACTGGACAAATCTTTTGATTCCTGCCATGAAATTTCGATTAGTCGGATTCGTTGGAAAGTTATTCACTATTAGATTCCATTATTTTTGGTTTCACTAAAATCCGGATTGTTTTGCACCCGGTACATTCAATTGAAGTTTGAAATCGAATTATCGAACTACCGCGCCATTTTCAATTCTATTTATAATTATATATAAATATTTATATTCTAACGACGACGCGTATAACATATACGTTCGAATTATATTCAAAATAAATTTCTCTTCGATATTATTTAAAATAATTCATTTTAAATAATCAAAACTCGCTAAAATTGCCAAAATAAAAATTTCAAACTGGCTCGCATTTTACGGGTTGTTACACAATTTTAGCGAATTTCGAATATTTAAAATAGATTATTTTAAATAATATCGATGAGAAAATTTATTTTGAATATAATTAGAATGTATATATTTATACGCTTCGTCGTTAGAATATAAATATTTATATATAATTATAAATAGAATTGAAAATGGCGCGGTAGTTCGGTAATTCGATTTCAAACTTCAATTGAATGTACCAGGTGCACAACAATCCGGATTTTAGTGAAACCAAAAACATTAGGATCTAATTGATAATACCTTTCCAACGAATCTGAAAGATCAAAATTTCATAGCGGGAATCAAAAGATATGTCCAGTTGAAAATTCTGAATAGTCGCTATGGAATTCAGGCCCTTAAAAATGGAAATTTTGCAAATGACCTCAGATTTCGACGAAACCAGTTTTGTTGGATCCGCAGTGTCAAGTTATTGCTAGATTCCAAATTTCATAATTTTTCGATTCAATATGTGAGTGTGGCAAAAGAAAACGCATTTGACCAGTTTCAGTTGATTTTGATCGACTGGAAAATGGCCATTTTTCCAACGGTCTCAGAATTTGACGAAATTAGTTTTGTTAGGACCGTATCATCAATACGAAGCTAGAAATAATTTTTCTGGAATTTTTCGAGTTAGTATGTGACCCCGGTAAATTGAAATGTGCGTTTATATTGAATATACAAAGATTTATATTTAAAATTCAACGGGAACTGATTCAAACAGTCGAATTGGCCTACGATACATATCCCATTGTGTTCGGAGTGGGGGTAATTAGCTAGGGACGACAGTCGGTGGGTGTGATTTGGGGTTCGCATAGAAAAGTTACTTTTAGAATATAAAATAAAATAATATAATTATTAAACAACTCACCCCCTTTCCTCTTTACTTGGTCAAACCCTCACAAATTCAACCCCTTGGTCAAACCGTTCTGAAACCCGCCTCCACACGATCGAACAGCCGAAATTTCTCAAAACTTTGCCTTGATTTTACCTCCAATCCAAATCGAATTAGCCCCACTCCAAAAGGAAAAATAATAGATCTCTTTGAGATCACTGAATCCATACCACGATGATCGTCGATGGCGGACGGAGGTGGCCTCAGCGGCGCCTGAAAGTCGCGGGCTTTCAAGTGGAATCCAGGGCAGAGATGGACGTTGAGTTCATCAGGAGGGGGATGCAGTTGGAGCAGCGATGATGGCCGACGTCGTGGTGAGGGCAGACGCACCTCCGACGGCTTATGGCGGCGTTGATTTCGAACCCTAGTTCGGAGCACAATTTTGAACAACGGCCTGAAACTCTCGGGAAGAAGGTGGTTTATTTTCTTTTATTATTTATATCTATTTACATTGTTAAACATTGTTTTGTAAAAAATTCAGTTTTTGTTTGATAATACATTGGAAAAAAAACCAGTTTTGTTCGATAAAATACATTGTTTTGAAAGGTAAAAATACGATTTTTGTATAAGTGAAAATACGATTTTTGTTCAAGTAAAAATATGATTTTTATTAATGTAAGATATTAAAAATATGATTTTTATATATTGAACATCGAAGTAAAAATATGATTTTTATATATTGAACATCGAAGTAAAAATATGATTTTTATATATTGAACATCGAAGTAAAAATATGATTTTTATATATTGAACATCGAATTAAAAATATGATTTTTATATATTGAATAGCGAAGTAAAAATTCGATTTTTACATATGTAGTGGCTACGGGCGAAGAAAGTGATAAGAGACGAGAACAGTGAAGATTTCCTGCATTTGAAGTGCCGTGGAGTTAGGATAGCTATCTGTGAGAATTTCTCACTCTTCAATTTCTTTTCTAGTTATATATATACTAGGATGCAGACGGTGCTTAGTAGCACCCGACACAATCGTCCACAGACCATGGACTTGTTTGTTTGGTTGCATAAATTAGTTATATGATTTGATTTGAATTTGGTTGATTGGTGAATTTGATTGATGTGTGAATGGCGTGGGCCTTCACTAGACCGGGGATAAGGCTAGGCCTTGTCCCGTTTCTAGTATCGTGCCGTTATGCCGCCGAAATTTTCTAAAATATGTTAGAAAAATGAAAATATCATTTTATTTGATTAATGAACTGAATAGAAATTCATATGTTGAAATAAAATGTTTTTATCGTTAAAAATATAATTTTTAACGTGAATATGAATATAGTGAATGTGAATAAATATTCATTTACAAACCGGACGGTTTGTTTATGTACACTGATTTGACTGACATTGATTGGGTCGATAAATTTTACACATCTCCCAACTGCACAAATAAAATCTGTGTTTGATTGTTTGAAACCCCACACGGGTGTTGGGATGAAATTTGAAGTTCACTCATCCTGATTGATTAAATATGTCGATCGATTGATTGACAGGCTGTTATAAGCGTTATATATCTATATTTGATGCTTATACAGTGTAGTGCACTTTGGTTGATGGTTGATTATTTTTCAATGCTATTATATGCGTGTGATGTATGAAAATCCATATAATTAATATTATACGGTGATTGATTGGGCCTCATTCCAATTTAGAAAATAAGGAATATTATAACATAAAAGTTCATGTGTTGACTGTACTCATTCGTTGAGATTAGTCATGTGTTGAACGAAATATTTTAATAATAAAATTGCATCTTTATCAATATAAAATAAAGGTTCATGTGTTGACTGTACTCATCCGTTGAGATTAGTCATGTGTTGAACGAAATAATTTAACAAAAATTGTCACACGTGGACAGTACTCATTCGTTGAGATTAGTCGTGTGTTGACAAAAATAAATATTCATTTGTTGAATAGAATATTTGAAAATAGAAATATATGAAGCCGTGTTGGTTAGATTGACGCCATTTTGACGTGAACGATATTTATATCGATTTTATTCATTTTAAAATTCATATTGAAAAGTGATTTCGAAAATGCATATTTTGAAATGAAATCGAAATGAATTGAATATATAACGATTTCGAAATGAATTGAATATATAACGATTTCGAAATGAATTGAATATATAACGATTTCGAAATGAATTGAATATATAATGATTTCGAAATGAATTGAATATATAACGATTTCAAAATGAATTGAATATATAACGATTTCGAAATGAATTGAATATATAACGATTTCGAAATGAATTGAATATATAATGAATTCGAATTGAATGGAAAACGAATTTGATTTCAATTGAATAGCAAACGAAACGAATTCGAATTGAATTGGAAACAAATTGAAATGAATTCAAATTGAATTGATATTTGAATTGAATAGAAATGAATTTTAAAACGAATTTATAAAGAAGAATTCAATTTTGATTTGAATTGAAATGGAAGTTGAAATTGCTTTTGAAACGAATTTAAAATTATTTATATAATTCATTTTAAATAGAAATCGACGAAATATATATAATATAATGGCCTGAATAGAACGCGTCGCGCCGCGACAGTTCGCGAATTTCGACCATTTATTTCAAACGGACATTACGGGAGATCCGACCGTCGGATTCTCCTAAAACTGGAACCGTTGGGTTCGTATCGAAAAGAGCTTTCTAACGAATATTGGAAATTAGAAATCTAACGGTTGGATTTGAAATTATGTCCAAATCAAATTTGAAAAAGGTCGCTCTAAGTGAAGTTCGATGGCCGTTGATGGAAATCGACTGTACGGGCCTTGATAAAATTATTAAAAATAGTAATAATTTGTGTAAAATCATAATAAATGATTTAGAAAGAATTGGGATGAAAAACTCCATATTTGAAAAAAATAAAAATAGACTTTTATCGAAATGAACTAGTTTTGAACTAGAAATACAATTCTAATTATTTTTAAGTAAATAAATTGAATTTGAAATGGTTTTGAAAATAACCAGAATTTCCAATGATTGCATTGGAATGGATTTGAATCGAAATTGTCTTCGGAATATTTCGATGTTGGATTTCGTGATTATACAAATGTTGTTATGGAAATTTGAAAGATATAGGTATATATATCGTTATTTCCAATACGATCTTTGTTGGTCGTAGAATTTGATATTGGATATAAGCCGGGATATTTTCTATTCAGAACCTTGTATTTAATATCAAATGTGATTTGGGTTTGTCGTGAATGGTGTCTTGACTAACACTGTTCTTGAACCCAGTTGAGAAAAGATTGAATCTTTTTATTTAGATTTAATGAAGTGTACCAATTAAATAATATTTAATTGGAATTGAATTGATATTGATTTTTGGGTTTATCGTGGACAGTGTTTTAAATAACACTAGTTCTTTAATACGATAATTAATGGAATATGGTTTTGGGTTTATCGCGAACCGTGTTTTAAATGACACTGATTCTTTAACCCAGTTAACGATTAAAACTAAGTGGAGTTTTAATGAATCTTTAATTAGATTGAAAATATCGAGAATGGAGTACCACCAGTTTTGCTCTAGGCGATGTTTAAATCTTTAATTAGATTTGAACGTGAAATGGTAATTGAATTTACCGATAACACCGTGGTGTTAGATATGAACTAAGACCCGTTTTACTTCATGGGATGAATAGGTTGGGATTGGGAAATTAAAACAAATGGTTACTTCGGTAAGTTTCGTTAATCCCGACTAATTTGAATTGATATTCAAAAATAGATTAAAGAATAAATTCAAGGAATTTATCTTGGATAAAATTAATGGGAACCTTTCCCTATGAATGTGAAATTTAGAAACTGACTGTCGGTTAGCCAAGCAGAATGGTTTTCTGGATATTGATCTGATGTTGGTTTTGGCCTTCGGGGTTAATATTTGGCGAATTATTCTCTTGATTAATTTACGGTTAGTGACTGATGAATTGGAATGAGGCGTATGTTGTGTTTGTGTAACACTTATTTAAAATATACGCGAGTTATTCGGAAAGACCGGGTTTATCCCATTCTGAATAACTGATACGACGATAAGTCGAAGATGAAGACGGTGGTCGAAGACCGGAGGTCTTCACGTCGTTTGGGTGATTACTGATGATCTTGATTGGGCTGTACACCCAAGAAGATGGAAACAGTTGGTGATCGTCCAGACGTACTTGGAGATCAATGGATATGCGGGGTACTAGGTGCCTCCGGTTTCGTTCAGCCCCAGAACGGACTTGTAAATGGACTGTGTGTCTGACATTGGGTTTTAGTCCGTGTGGTTGATCTCTATTAAATATATATCTGTTTGGCGGCAGAGAATTTATTCTCTTGCTTAACGCCCTTCTCTGAGACATACGAGCTCAGGGGTTATATATTGATGGATATCAATCGCATGGAGCGAATTGCCTGTGTGGCATGCTTAAGTGGCAAATGATCAAGGCTTCTGTTGAAAAGCAAAGTCTGGTGGTTGATGATCGAAGCAAGGCCTTTGTGGCGTAGCTTTGTTTAACGTTTACTTCGCGAGTTTCACACCCGGTATGAATCAAAAACGGGAGACGGACCTCAGGGGGGACATGCGTTTTCTTTCTAGTTAGGAGTGGCGTCAGTGCTTGAACTGGCTGACGAGTTTGACTCATGTGGATGTTGCTTATTATTACTTGCTGAAAAGCGAGGCGCCTCGTGATATCAGTTTCGGCTGATGCTTCTGGTCGGCTGACGGGCCAGGCTTATGCCCTAAAGGGCGGAGAAACGTATTGTTCAGGCATTATAATCCACATCGGTGGACCGGCCCTGACGATCCAAGGGGCAGTTGCGGCTGTTCCTGAGACACGGGCTAGAGCGTCTCGAATCGGTTGAGGATCTTGCCCCTAGCCTCGGTTCATACCATAAATGATAACCCAACTTCCAATACGACATTTGCGGTTTTAATTGTAGAACTAGTATGGCGACATGATATATGGTACCCATGCCGCCTATGATTGATACTTATGATTTGAAGTTGTTTTATACACTATGCACTTATAATAGTATCAAATGATTTCTTTTAAACGTATCAAGCATTATTTGGTTGTTATAAGGGAAAACCCTATCCCTCGGCTTGCGTTGCATTGTGTGATAGGACCTGTGTCTTATAACAACTTCATTTTTCTTTATTTAGCATTGCGTTGTTTGTTTTATGCACTGGTATTCTTGGGAGGAAACCCGTTCCGTGTTGTACGGCGTGGTCCCTTGATTTACCTAACTTTCAAATAAAGATTAATAACTGTTTTAGTTCTCACACCAGTCACATGACTGACCTGGAGTTTATTGTTTTAACATAAACTCTGGGTGCCCTTATCTTGACACGGGCAGCTAGTAGTTTTGGTTTTTGCAGATTTTTATTCACAGGATCCTGGATTTCAGCTGGAACGATATCCGGAAAGCTTTGTATCCGTATATCTCTTCTAGTTGTGTATTGTATTATTTTCCGCTGCGATGTATTTAAATGTAATTTAAATCTCTGATATTTCTGTGTAATATTCATTTATACTCTGTATATTCTTGTAATCTAATGCACTGTTGTAATATACAATGAAATGTTCTTCTGTATGTATTCTGTTGTGGCTTGTTCTCGAACTATCCGACACTTTCCTTTACGGGGATGTTAAGGGTTTTCACAATTGACTAGCAGAAGTCCAATTTTTTTTTATTTGGCCAGCTGATCTATCTATGATTTTATTTTGTTATATTTGGATTCACAAAATTTAAATTTCATAGAGAATTTAACTTAAAACATTCTTATTACACTGATATTAATCAAATAGGACGACCTTAAGTTATTACAGAATTCTTGATTGACAAACTGGAATATGTTAAGCATATTTTAACATATTTTATGCTCTTGTTTTGATGTTTTTCAATATTGTTAAAAGGTCATGAATCTGTTTAATATTTATGGACTAACACGATTAGAATTTTGGTGGATGACCATTGTTGCATGAATGATATTGTATCTTAGCATTTTCTACATATGTATATATTATATATATATATATCAATGTGATTGATCAGTTAATTATGTTTTTAATGCTGAGTTATTAGGTTATGGAAACAGTTTCGAATCATTTTGAACCTGAATAGTTAATTTTGTTAATTACGCCGAGTTTAAAAGGTTATACAAATACATGTATAATCCTTAGCTTACAATCATATTCATATCTGTATATGTGATACATATGTATAGTATGGTTTTAAATTTTAAATCATATATTTATATATGTACATATATACTACACAAGATATTGTATCTTATGTAAATCTGCATATATTTGTAATTGTACAAATTTTAAAAGGTTAACGAGCACGATGTGTGAAACAGACGTATATACCATATGTATATCTAAAATTGATATGATCAAAAAATTTATTTGAACCTATGCATCCTTTTAAAACTCTGATATTGTATATTTTGGAACATCATGGTTTTAAAATGTTCTAGGAAACCACAAATGAGATTTGCTGATTCACCTTTTAAATCATTATGTGTTAAAATGTCTTATGAAGACATGAATTAGCACATAATAGTTGTATGCATGGATTTCAGTGATGAAATGTCGTCTTGTTTATATCTATGTATGACTGCATATGATCTGATAACCTGTAGTTGCACCATAATAATTTGATAAAACATCAAGCAGGATCATTGTCCTTAATTTTAGTATAAAACACTTGAATGTTCACTTGATATTAATACATTCTTGAATCTGTGTAAACAAACTGCTGTTGCTATGATTTTAAACTTGAAGTATTACCTGCTTGTATATCTTAAATATTACATTTGTATATAATTCTAACTAAATTTATATTATCTAAGATTTTGCAGAGTAGACATAGTGGGATAGAAGTAAACAAACCTCAAGTAATTTTTTTTAATTGGTTTCGCATCGTTCTTATTTTAACTTTTTATTCAATTAGTATCATTATTTTCCTATGTTTAAATGTAGTGTAACTTTGACGAAAATATGAAGAAGTGTGATTTATTGGATTGGCGAGGGAATGAAGAGATCATTGCTGAAGGAAGATTCGTGTCAGATGATCCAAACCAGCTTGTCAATGATGTTCCTTTAGGGCCGGATGCGATGATTATTTTTGTTGAAAATCCAACCAAGCTAGATGCTTTTGTATGGAGGCCTACAATTTCTTTCTCACTTATTGGGGAGGCAAAGGACTATTTAGTGGCATGGCCGAAGAATAGTGTTGTTCTACATTCAACCGATCACAATGGAGGAGGAAAAGATAAGGTAACTATTTTTATTCACAATGAACATGCAATTTTATTATATACATTTTTTACTAAATAAATATTTTTACATCTAATAGAGTCGAAGTAGCAGCTTGGAATGCAAATGCAAGATTTTTGATTGGGGAGGGATCAAGGAATTAGTGGCTGTAGGACGATTACATTCGAGCATCTCGGAGGAAATTGTTAACGATGTTCCGCTTGGACCATCAGCTATGATTGTTTGGATAGATGAACCCCTAAATCCAGAAGCTTTTTTGTGGAGGCCATCCCCTGGTTTGTTCTGAATTGGAGATGCTGCTGGTAAGAAGGTTGCATGGCCTGAATCGCAAGTACTTGTTGAGACAAGTGATAATACAGTTACTACTACGACAAAGGATGTCGTGAAAACATTTACGGTACTTGATTTTTATGTTGTCTTTTATTTTTTCAAGGATTAGCAACTTGATTTTTTTTCATTTTACAACTTGCAGACTGCAAGTTCAAAAACAAACAATAAATGCAAGATAATGAGTTTATCGGGAAATGGGAAAGTAGTAGCTTTAGGACGGGTGGAGTAAACCGATCCAAATGCACGCGTACATTTCAAACCTCTAGGAAACAATGCAGTTAAAGTTTGGATAGAAACCGTAAAAGAGCCGGAAGTAGAGCTATGGAGGCAGACATCCGAATTTCAGTACATGGAAGATGCGCTCTCTTCTACTATAGCTTGGCCTGCTGAGCACGTCATAATGGAATGAATTTTAAGTAAGTCTTTACCGTTTAATTTTTATGTTAATCTTAGCCAGCTACATTAAACAGAAACTGCATATGAATTCATCTGTTTGTCATGCATCTAGCCAGCAACTTGAAAATGTCACTTGTTTCCGTGTCAGTAATGTTACACAAGAGAATAATGCATACGAAAACTGCACACAAACATGACATATTAGTTGATGTACACAATCCTTTTTAGCTGCACACAATCATGCCTGTTCAAAAAAAGAACAAACAATTTTTATTTTTATGATTATTTTAAGTTAAAAGGCTCAAACGTAGTATACGATATTTTGTGCATTTCACCATGACGGCATCGTACTTTCAGGCCGACGTTGGTTATGTTGACCTTCAAAAACCACAAATTCATTGGCATAAAAAACCAGTTTTCAAAAGTTCATTTTTGAACAGAATAATTAGTTTTGAACGGCGAATAAAGTTTTAAATAATAACAATATTACCAATCTTAGTAATAATTACAAAAATCAATGGATTACCTCGGATCTTAATTTGTAAGATGATAGCTTGACTGCAGTATATCTGATGAACCTAAGGGTGTGATGCAAATTTGAGATCGGTAACAGATTAGGTTTCGTGAGAGGAGAAGAACGCTAACTTTGTGAATTAGATGGTGGGGTAGTTGTGGGCATGGACGTACGCAAATATTTCACCGAGTGGGGGCGGGAATTTTGTTATTTCAGTTTTTGAATTTCAGACAAATAATATGTTATGTTAGTACTAAATATACCTATAATTCAAAAATATGTATACTATCATTTGATATAACCATGAAAGATATCATCACATAATATATAATTTTTCAGATATCACATCAATTTTACTTTATTTTTTGAAATGTCACCCCTAACTAAGTTTCTATACAAGAAAATTCTTTCATCTGCATATTATGAAAGTGTTAAATCTTTATTGGTTTCAATGTTGAGGATGATATATAGAAACATAACCATCAGGTTTATCATGTTAAAAAAGTTAATTTTGCTTATGTAAAGTATATAAATATAAACTAGAATAATCTTACTTAATTGTAACAATATCACGAGAAAATTAAATGGAAATGCAATTTAAAACAAAAAACAGTTAGCTTCTGGTGTTGAACATAGTTAGATATCTTATCGTATGTTGTTCATGTAGAAAGTAAACAGAGGAGGATATGATTATGAGCAACAATAAAACTACAAAAAGTAAAGCAACATATAAAGTTTTACACAGATTTGATTTTGTGTGGAGAATGGAGATATTCTTCATTGATGATGGTTTTGTACATAATATAGAATGAAATAATGTACAAGTCACTTGCAGTGTATATATAATACTGGTAAAATGAGACCTAATATTGGTTTGATAAAGATAACGGTAGCTTATCATGTTGTGTCCATTTCTTTCGATAAAGCAGCAGCAGGGTACCGGTAAAAGATAAAAAAATATTCTCAGTGGGGTCGACGGCCCCCACTAGGCCTTAGCTGCGTACGTCATTGGTTGTGGGTTTGGGTATTAGTTGCAAGAGAGGAGAAGCCATGAAAAAAAATTAATGGAGAGAACGCGGAGAAAACATCTGGTGCGCGAATATGATCCCGAATTTCAATGGCATGGACAAATTTCATCCCGGATTTCAGTGGCACGGTCAGTTTGATGAAAAGCTTCCGCTAACTTTGTCTATATGTTACTTGCTTTGTTTATATGAAAGCCACTAGTAAAATAATAATACTATGGAAGAATTGCATTTGAATTTTTCACGAGTTTCAGTTGAAATTGATTCTTTGTTCGCTTACCTGACTAAGGACTTAAATCTGATGGATCTATACATTAAACAGAAACTGGATATGAATATAAGCCTAAGGCGTGTACATCTTGTAAACTGTGCGTGATACAGTAGGCTTTCATTTCCTGTTGCTCATTTTTTGTATACATATTACTAAACGAATGAACCAAGAGTAGTTTTCTGAATGGTAATCTTTTAATAGTTTAAATAATAGTTTACAAATGTAAATGTTCGGGCTAACATGATTTTAACTTATAAGCAAAAATGTTCAGTCTAATTTGTCAGTGAAATTGCTTCCACTCGCAAATTCTGTTTTCTTCCCCAATTAGTCTGTATTTTAGTTTCTAAGTTGCATTTTTTTAATGTGTTTGTGCATGTGCGTGTGGCACATACTTCTAAAATAGTTAATATATATGGTCTGTGCATTTTGTGAGCTTATATTTAAACGTGGATGATGTGTTTTATATACAAAGAAAGGTTGAATTCCTGAAAATGACATTGGTTAGAGCATGACAAAACCATGTACTAATTTTTACCCGCTGAAAACAAATACGAATCTAGCGTGTATTCTGTATCTTGTCGGTAACCACATATTCAAAACATTGAATTCAATTTTGTTTAAAAATTTTGTTTCATTTTTTATGTAACTTGATGTAGATTTTCGTGGGCGCAGAAACGCCAACATGCTTCATTTCTTCCAGGTAAATAGTCTCAACTCAGCATAGCTGGATAACATTATGACAGTCATGATAAATATTTATTTAAGTCATACAAATATTACTCATCAAAACTACATTCATATATTGATTTGTTAAGCCAGTGGAACTTTTATTATCAACTTAGGTGGCGGAATTGTTAGATTATCACATAATTAGAGCAAGTTAATTATGTAAAGATATTAAAATTAAATAGATTCTTTCTAATCTGAATATTCTGTCCCTTGAACTTTGAACCCTTAACTATTGGCACACAGTCGCGTAAATGTTTTGGGAGACTCTTTGTGAACTGAATGTGCAATGCAGTTGGAAAGTTTTCACTTAATGTGATGCAGAATCGATGTTCTTTATAATGACAAAATTATTTTAAAACGGCTAAGCATAAGTTTCTATATATACAGGTGCTCATGTGGTTTTCTTCATCTTGAATTTGGTAGAGTTAATGGGCCTCCTCCTCACATTGAAGCCATTCTTTTATATCACACAGTGAAGGTGGTAAGCCACAAGTACTAAATAAGTTTTCTCTTTTTTTGCACGGAAATAGAACAAAATTCTATTTATATCACACAGTGAAGGTGGTAAGCCACAAATACAGCTTTGCGGATTGATTTACTACGCATTATTCATCTTTCTGTACAGTCGTACAGGCCATGCCCATAACATTTATTTTTATTAAATGAATAAAATGAAACTGAAACGTACGGCGGTTGCCACGGGTCCTGTTTAATTACTGTAGTATAGTATAGGAGAACCTTGAGTGATATGAATGAAGGTATGAAAACTTATATCTTCTTTTGATGTACATATTGAACTGCACGTCTGCACCAAATCAATGTTAGCTTTGAAACAGTGCATCATTTGAGCTGCATTTCATATGAATCAAATTAGGTAGGTACATATACGCATGTACGTATGTGGTGGCGATTAATTATGTGGTCCAAGACTTCTTTTCATCCACTTCATTCATGAGTCATGACGGCCTCGAGTCTACTTGGCATTTTCTTCGGATGCTTGCTAGTTCCAGAAGCATGAATGCCACTGTTATAATTTTCTTCGGTTTTATTATTATATACTATTTATTTAGATGAAAAGAAAGAATGGCTATAAGGTATATTCCTGAGATACAACAGATAAGTCATAGCAAATTTATTCCTATATTCAAAGCAGCGACTTCAGATTATTCATTCTAAAACAATCGGCATGCATGACTTCTTTTGTTTCTCCTGTACTTTGGTTCAATTTCTAAAATATTCTGCTTACCTAAACAGTCAACCATGCATTGATCAACCATATATTACAAAGATACTAATGGACCGAAATGATACAGCCAAAATAAGAAATGATACAGCCGAAACTTACTGCCAATTTTTGCAACTTTTTAACATGTCGTGCACTTACTGCAGTGAACTTACTGCCAATTTCTATATTTGCAGGTGAGGAAAGAAGAAATGACTTTGGTGATGGTGCTGCGATTACCAATGGAAGGGTGTCTTTTGTGTGTTAACTGAACTGTAAACTATGTTATGTATTTTGTGTACTCAAGTTGACATTAGTACTGAATTAGGTGTTAACTCATGTATTGAATTTCTTTTGTTAGTTGATACTTTATTTGCTATTAGTATATTTTGTGTGTTCATCTTTTAACTTGTTAAGAATATTCATTTTGATTATTATTATTAAAATGCATGAGCTATTATAACAGTAAACCTGCGCTATGAATAATCTCATATTTATTGAGATTTAGATGTATAATAACGATAAATCTGAGCTATTGTACCGATGTGGCATAGCGGCTAAAATGTGTTATTGTATTGATCAAGCATAGCGGCAATATTGAGCTGTCAAAGGGGTTAGTAACACTATAACACGTTTATGAATAACGCTGAATATCTGTTATTGAATACATATTTTATAACGGCAACATTGTGTTATAAATATTTTCTCTTTGAATGAGATTTCGATGTATTATAGCGGTCAGTAGGCGCTACTGTAATAATATAACATAACGGCCAAATACCGCTGTCAAGGAGTATCATTAATAACGGCATTGAAAGCGTTATAAAAGTTTAGTAGTTTTTAATAACATGTTCATATACAGCAGTTATGAAACCGCTATCTTTCTTATTAATAGCGGTTTTAGACCGCTATAAAACAGCAGTTTTGTTGTAGTGTTATAAGGTAAAAACTCTATCCTCCGGTTTGCGTTGCATTGTGTGTTGGGAACAGAGTCTTATAATGGCTTCATTTTTATAAAAAGCATTGCGATGTTTAAAAGAAAAATTTGTTTCTAAAGCACTGGCAATCCAATGGAGTAAACCAGTTCCACGAAAGTGGCGTGGTCCTGTGATTAGCCATATTGTAAATGTGTTGAGTAGATTTCTCATACCATTCCCATGACTGACTCGTAGTTTGTTTCACTTTCAAACTCGGGTGCCCCTTTTTCTACACGGGCAGCCTTGTATTCAGGTTTAGCTGGCTCTTTCTGGATAGCTGGAGCTGAAGATGGATTCTATTATTTATCTCTTTTTATGCTGTTCAGCTCCTATTGTACATATTTTGTTTGTTTCCAGTGTAGACATTTATGTATAGCTGAACTGTATTTGTACTAAGTATGATCTTGTATACTGTGTAACTTTGATGATTACGTTTATCTAGTGTATTCTATTGTACATTATCTGGTGTATTTATTTAATTCTGTTCTGCTATTATCTGTTTCTGTGTTATATTCCAAAGATTACCCTTGTCTCCGTCTGTATGGGAAATGGGGTCGTCACAAGACTAAAGCTTGATATTCTTGCTTTTGGGATTTTCGGGAGTGCTTCCGACAGAGAAACAGGAAGTGGTGTTTTCCGATTATCCTTTCCAAGTACATCAGGAGCTGGTGCTGGAGCCACGCCGCGTACTCTAGCTTCTCGGTCCGCTGAGCCTTCGAGGCCCCCTGATTCTCCAACGAATTTTGCTGATCTTGTGAAACTTGTTCTTTCTGGACCAGAACTTTCTGATATCTCGTTACCTTCCACTTCTTCCAACATGGTGGACTTCTATCAACATTTGATAACCCGACAGCTTAAGGTATAACATTCCCTTTTTATTTTGAGCTTTCCAATTGTCGCGACTGTATGTTGAATGCTTCTAATTTTCCAGACTATCAAGGAATGACACTTGTCTAAGCCCATTCCTTCTTCCTCTGTTACTGAAATCACTCGTCTTAGAGATGCGAACGCAGCTTTGAGCGACGAATATTAAAGGTTGAAAGCTTCCTTGGAACATGCCAAGTCAACTTTGGAGAAAGAGATGTAGACTAAGGATGTAACCCACGACAAGGTGTCGGCCTTAGAGCACCAGATAGCGGAAGACGTAGTTACTCACGCCGATGAGCTTCGAAAGAAGGACGAGAAGCTTTCTCGTCTTTCCCAGATAATCTATGCAGCCAAAGACAAGATTTCTAATTTCTTACAAGTCCACCTTCCGTAGATTAAGTCGGATTGCTATGAAGATGCCTTATTTCACCTTCTTTCCGATAACCCTCAAAGTCTCCTTTAACTCCGAACCACCCAAGATCCTCATTTCGTCCAGGATCGGGTTATGGAAAGGATTAAGTTGGGCGAAGAAGGAGTTGAGTTACCACAGAGGAGTGAACACAAAGTCGAGGACCTTTTATATATTAACCATTTTCCAGACGATTTAGGCGAGGGAAGGGAGACTCTCATTTCATTGGTAACAATGAGGAGAATGGTAGCAATAATTTCGGAGGTGGTGGCTGCCAAGATAAGTATTTTGTCCACAACTCTGAGTCGTCATTGCTTAAAGAAGGTGGCCTCCTCCAGCCTTTCGGGAGGGAAGAAAGTTGTTGGTCATGAAGTTCCTCCTCGGGTATAAATCTCACTCCGAATGTGTTTTTCTCTTTTCCTGAGTATTTGACTACAACTAGTCTCCTGTCATTACAATAGAAAAAAGAAAAGTTGTTTCCTGCCTTAAGCAGAGTTAGGTAACAAAATAGAAGAATTCAAACCGTTTTTATATAGGGCAGGTGGCACACTTGTAAATTTAATTCCACGACCTATCTAACGTTTTTATGGAGTTCCCCTTCATTACACGTAAAGGCTAATATGCTTGTTTTCATCATGACAGAATTTTATTTTTTATGAGGATTCATTACGCATGACTTGTAAACTAAGAAAGGAGTTTTAAACGACACCTACTCACGCTTTCAGGGAAAAGTGTTTTCTTGAGGAACTTAAGAGCGTTTACATCGCATTTCCTCGGATCTCCTTTAACAATCTGAGAAGGGATCGTGAAGCAATGCTAAAGAGTTTTAGGGTTAAACACGCTGAGATGCTATAAATAATAAATGTATGTAGAAATGATCCTTTTGTAATTCCCCTTTTTGTCTAAATGTCATAGTAGATTGGTTTCGGGTTTAACTCGTGCAAAGATGTATAAGAAAAGGGGTTTTATTCTTGCAAATTGAAAAGAAAATAAAAGCGTAACTACTTTCCTGTGGTCCTGTGGGTAGGTTGATCGACGCGAGATTCTCCTATCTAGGGGCGGAGCATCGCCGGCGAGAGAGATTCTTCCTTTATCCCAAGAGAGGAAGATTTTACATTAGAATTTATCCATCAAACATTTGACCAGGAGGATGAATGCTTTGAAAGAACAGCTAGAAGAGACAGATAGGACTATTCTTGGATTAAAGGCATACATAAAGACTACGCCCTCTATCGAGTTTGAAGATGAATTGAGGCATTTACGCCAACACAGTGCTGACTTGGAAATTGATTTGAACAACGCCATTACAAAGTGCGAGACGTGGTAATATTGTTTCAAGAATACTCCTATCATGATGGGATTTTCATCCTCTGGGGTAGCAACCTCTCGGGAGACCCATACCCGATAGAAGTTTTGTTATTTGAACAACCCTCCCCCAGGCAAATGGAACAGGTTGTTTTTGAATGGTGCAAAAGAGTGGTAGCCAAGATGAAAGGGGCTTATGACACTAAGTTGGTTAAGAATTCTCATGATTGTGTCATCAGGTATCATGACCAAATTAGACATTTACGAGAAGAAAGGCGTAATTTGCATATGAATGTTTTTGAGTTGGAGAAGGAAAACAGTTCTCTTAAGGCAATGTGTAGGGCTTATAACATAGCTTTGAAACTATAGATTAAGCCTTCTGATCATTTAAACATAACAAGTAGGATAGTGCAGAAGCTTAAGAAACTACTAGGCATCGCGCTTCGTCATGCCATCGACCCTTCTTTGCCTGATGATGGAAAGGGCCCAAATTTTTAATAATATGTTGTAGTATTGAGATACAATTATACCTATAATTAGGTTTTTGAGAATGTAATGATTTTTCTTTGATAAGTGAATTTTGTGTATTTACAATGTATATTATGTAAATTGTTGTAGATGTGAAACATGGATAATAATTGCTTGCATATAAATGGTTTGAAAAGTTTTCCTGGGTGAGAAAAAGAGATAACCCTTTTACTTAGAATTGTTCTAATAGTGAACCTTTCGTTTTCTTCCAAATTTTGCTTTGTGGCCTGTCTTCCGTGAGTACATATATGGTTATTCTAATTTGTGATAACCATTTTTGGAGCTTTCCTGTTGGTAAGTTACCACCTTTGGGTCCGTTTCAGATCGGGATAATTCAGATTTTGGTGGCGTTTGATGTAAGCTAAATCAACTCAGATTCGAGTTGTTCATAGTAGGAGGCTGGGAACCCACTTCTGGTTTTTATGGAAGGTTAAGTCACCTGACTTCGGTGTTGAGATAAAACAGGATCCTCCTCTCGGTACCTTGTAAAGGTCCTCCCCGTCCCAGATTTGGGTGTCGACATAGGTAGAAGACCAGAAACCCCTTACGGTATTTGTGAGAATTCGCATCAACCCAGTTTAGGGTATTTATATTAATAAAGGACCGGAAACCCCTTCCGATATTTGTAAGAGATTGAATTAACCCATCTAAGGGTATTTGTATAGATAGAGGACCGGAAACCCCTTCCGATATTTGTGAGGGACTGAATTAACCTAGATTATGTTATTTGTATAGATAAAGGACCGGAAACCCCTTCCGGTATTAATGTTTTGGTATTCTTCCTGGATTTGATTTGTGACGCAGAGGTTGTACGTGCTTCTTGAGCCACTCTCTGGGCTTTCTATTGTCAAAGCAGAGGATGTACGTACTTTGTTGGCCACTCTCTGGGCATGTGCATCCGGTGCACTTAGCTAGCTTATCCACAAGGATGATCCAAGGACTTACCCGACCTCCCTCTAGGAGGCACCTTGTCTTGACCATCGTAGGCGATGATAATGTATTAGAAACTTAGACAGAGCCATCGTAGGCATAAAACTAAGGTTTACTCTTTTGATGATCTATACGGACCATCGTAGGCACTGATAGAAGCTTACACGCCACCCGCTCCAAGGTGTGCCCTATCCTGACCATCGTAGGCAATGCTAGGGGTATGTGTTCCCTTCTTCGAGTAACGCGGAACATAAGCAGAGGTAGGACGTACTCATCTACGAGTAGACGTAGAACATGCTTAGTTCTAGCAGAGGCATTGCATACTCTTCTACGAGCAGAGGCAGGGCATTCAAATTTTAGATGCACTGCCACGACCATTTCTTGTGTGAAATGGAGGCTTACGCTTTTGATGCTTTAACCTAGCCCCCTTTGGTTTGGGCATGGAAAAAGACTAACACACCACCCTACCCTTCAGGGAATGCTTTGCATGGGACAATTTGGTGCTGACAAGGGTTTTTCTTTTCTTTTATCCATTTGTGACTTGACCTGTCCTTTGTCATTTTAAGTTTGTAGTGCTTTTCTGCTTCGCAATCAGGTAGATAACTTTTCTTTACTATTTCTAGAAGGTTTTAGCGGCACGATCTCTTACGCTTTCTTTACATATCTTTGTAATTTTCCTTGGTTTAAGAACTTGATGATCATTCCCTCTAAAACTCTGCAGTGGTTTGTTTCATGTTCGTTTAACGTATAGTAGTAGCAATACGACCCTTCTCATTTGGGTTCGTTCTTGGGTTTCTTCTTTAATGCAACTCATGTCTAGTCAGGAAATAGATACCCTCAACCGATGTTGTGAGCTTACAACCTTTTGGTAACCTTGACTCGAAATTCTTCTTTCACTGTTGCATTTTGGCCCTTTTATTACTTAATTTTGCCATTCCTTCTTTATCTCTACACTTCCTTTTAATTACCTTTCGACATGGGGGTATATCTCTTTCAGACTTTTTATTGGTTAGAGGAATGGAAGCTTTCTCAACGATTTGTTCGAATATGGTTCCTTTAGTCTTTGTGAGGATGCTTCATTGGTATGGAGAAAGGAGTTATATCTTTCCATAGAGGTTTGGTAAAGGGAAAAATCGGAGTTGGTCCTACGTGGAAAGGGTTAATGCTCCATCGATCGAGATCATAAGGTTCTACATCTTTCTCTTTCTCTTGGATACGCAGGGTTTCTAATTTAAACCTTTTGATCACACATGGCTGGTCAATAATTGCCCCAGCCATGGGAAACTCGTTAGTAACTGGTAGGGATCTTTTATCCATAATGTTTGCCTCTTCAACGTTTAGTCCAATATGGGACGGAACATCACAGGTGGATATATGGAATGGTTAACCGCAAGGTTGGAAGTTCAAGCCCTCCTTCTTGTGCCAAAATGTTAATGATATTTTTCATCAACATCGAAGGTAGGTCAATGGGGATGGATCTAAGGGAGAGAAATAGTTGTTTAGCTTTCACAGGTTTAATTGGTTCTCTGTCCCTAGATGTCGGGGTTTTGGAAATAAGGGTTACTTATCCGTTGCTCTTGACAAAGGACTTTAATGGCGGATAGCGAGGGACTCCGCATCAAGCTCGCTAGGAGATCTAAGCTTGGTAGGGCAGAAGCTCATAGGAGGGGTTTAAATCTATAGGAAAGGATGTTCCCATCGTCCTGTAAGAAGGTCCAGACAAGAATCCGAGCATTTGTGGGAAATAAACAGTAAACCGCTACAATTAATGATTAAGAAAAACAGTATGACAAACTCATAGTAAGATGCTTTGAATACGGAAGAACGCTTTATTAGTCTTTGATTTAGAATACATGACCAGAATAAAAGAACTTCTTTAATTGGTCCCTGTCTAAGGGTGTTAAGAGAGGAAACACAAAGATTAGCCAAATGTAGAAAAACAAGAGAGCCCCCTCCCAAAATGTGATCCCTGGATTCCTATTTACAGTAAACTTGGAGCCTTTTCCACTATTGGGCCATTGGGCCTTCAAGAGCCTTTGTCGGCTTCCTTTTTCCTTAGTCTTGGATGTTTTCACTTTTGCTTGTTTGTGGTGCTAATTATTGTTTTCTTGATGAAGGTTTTGGCTAGTCAGGAGCCTCTTCGAGGGGAATATATGCTTGCTATTGTGGTAGCTTCCCGGAAGGTACCTTGAGCTTCCGTGTGCATGCTCTCGGTCATATTCTTTTGGATACAGGCTTCCTATTTTCCCGTGAATACTTAGAGGAGACTGCCCTCATTTTGCATGTGGTTAGCTACCGGTTCGGAATCACTGTCAATGTCTGTGCTAAGTAGACTAGTGTGAATAGCTTGTATCCCTTCTGAGATTCCGGTCTGTGCTTCGGTGGGACTCTGGGTATAGCCTGATCTTTCAGAAGGTTGCTCCAGGTGACTCGCCTGTTATTTTATCAATGTGCCCTCTCGAAATTTGTACGATAGGTGTCATGGAAATGGGTTTCGGACAATCTCCACGCGCTCCTATTTTTCATGCTCTTGAAGCTTTAACTTCCCGACGTATCGGTATTAGGCGGGTTAATATCGAATGTTCCTTTGGACTTCATCTGACGGATTTATTGCCTTTATCTTTCTTGGTTTCGGATCAAGATGACTTTTTCTGTAGAATCTCCTGTCGGGTTGACATTGTTGGAAGGATCTTGCGGATTGACCCTGTCGGATAGATCCTGCCGGTTATATCCTGTAGCCTTTAGAATCTTTTCTCCTAGGAAGGTTTCAGTTGATGCAGCTTTAAGATCATTTCTCCCTGCTCTTAGCTCCTCCTAGTAGTTGACCCTACTTTCTGAAGAGTTTTTTGTAAGCTTTCAGTCATCCGATACCCCTTCACTGCCAGCTCACTTTACTGTTAATTTTGGTAGTAACAAAAGGAAATTATATGATTTTTAATCTCTTACATGATTGGATAGAACGAGAAATTGGAATATATCTCAAAATAATCTGAGATAGAAATTGATCTATGTATATTGAATATGGTTTAAAAAGCATGGAAATAAATAAAACCCGATTCAAAAGATAAAGAAAATCGTGTTTGATAAAAATTGATCTCCAACTATAAGAAAGAAAATTTGATTTTCTGAGTTAATTGAATATGATGAATAAACAAAGAAGATCGATAACTTTAATATCGATATTTAAAGTAGATGTGGGGAATTTTCACACAAATATGAAAATTAAAAGTAAACATCGGTATAACCCCAACGATCTTTCTTTTTCGAGGACAAAACGTTTTAAGGGGGGAGCTTGTAACGTCCCAGAAATTGCGACAACCGGAATACAGGATTTAATTAAGGTTTAGCTATTAATGATCAATTTAATGTTTATATTTGGGTTTAAAAATCGAATATATATTGTTTGTGTATGAATTTAATTCAATATTTAATTCAGGATGATTGGGTGAGAATAAAATATTTAATGATTAAATATTTGGTTTGAAATTGATTGGATATTTGATATGCATTTAAAACTCAATTGAAAAATAAAAATGGTTGAATTAAAATAATAATAATAAATGTTGTTAACGTTAAATAAATTAGAAATTTTATTTTTGATATATATGAATTGGGTTTAAATATGTGTGTATTTGTATATATAAAGAGTTTAACGTTTCAAAATTTAGAACGAAACGGAGTGGTTGATGGACAAACAGCATAAAATCAATGAATCAATAACTAATTTAAAAGTAAAATAACATCATATGCAAACAAAGTCAGAATCCGACCAAACAAATGTTATTAGATTCAGAACGTTGAAATGTAGAGGTACTTTTATTTTCTATCGCATTGGGAGATGGTGTTAGCAGTACAGATTTAGAACGTTACACGGTATTCATGATCAAAAATAATATTAAATAAAAGTCATATATAACCTACACCAAATACATTTCGCCGACCCATCTGTAAAACGCACAGCTAACCCTATACCTATTAAAATAACATCGTTCTTATCCTCGAATTTTTCCTTTTATAAAATGATCCGCCCTCTCCCCAAATTGCCTCAGAAAAACAATCATTCTCCTTTTTCTATGCTATGGCCAAATTAAAAATCCATGGCCTCTTTAAATCATCGTTCATAGCGTCTCTTTCCCCTAAATTGAATCCTCCTCCGAAATCGCAACACGAAACCGACATCAAACAGTGCCAAAGCTTCAAGTTATTATCTTTCCATCGGGGCGACTCCACCACCGCAAGAGCGCGCCTGCCTTCAGACCCGAAGCGTCAACACCAGCCACCACAAGTTACTGACTTTCAATTAAAGCATGCTCCACCAACAAGCTATAACCTCCTCCAGTTTTTGTGCGTCTTCTTATCGCTGTGAAGGTGAGTTATACTCATGATTAGACTATTTTCAAGTGTTGCAATATCAGTAGGAACTAAATAAAAATAGTAGTATTGGGTTTTAATTTTGTTGGCTGCTAAACATCGGTTGGAAACTGTTGCATGATTTCTCATGTCCTTGCCTGCTGATCTCCGAAATTCTAGACTGTGAATATGCATAGGAGATCAACATATAGGGTATATATATGTGTTTTCATGTGTATATACATATTGTTGTCTACTCACATATATCTCAACATGGAATCTGAATATGATTCACCATAGAACTGAACATGTATTTGAAATCAAATCTCGATTGACATTTAAAACCATGAAAGAAAACGTAAGAAATGCAGAACAAAAATTCAATGGGTAAACACTTAAAGGATATCATTACTGTGTGTTATCTATGATGTGTATTCATCTGTACGTTGATGAAACATGAGTACACTGCTACCTATATATTTCTGATTTTAGGTGTGACAACGTTGCCTGGTCCTTGCTCTCCATAAAAACTGTTGTGGTCAAGTCTAGTTATGCGACGGATATGCACTAATAGTGGTTAAGGCCTGGGGGCATAATTCGTGTAATGTAACACTGCATAATTTTAACAACACTAAAGATGATAAATTAAAGAATAATTAAATAAATATTCAAAACTAAGTGAAACGGACTGTGCCATTGCATTCGTCTCGGAATTCTGGTCAATATAAACACCTGGTTTGTGTAATATGGACACCGTATAAAGAAGTTATTAAGGTTTAATGTTTGTATACATATAAGTCAATTATATATGAATAAAATAGGTTCCAGAATTCGAAACAATTCTTGATTGAGTGGCTGCAAGGGAGCAGGAAAAATCATGCCCATGGGTATCGACCCCATCAATGGGGTGTCGATCCATGGGTCGACCCCATCAAGTGGGTGTCGACCACGGGGTCGACACACCAAGGGGGCTCAACCTCCTCACCGCGGATCTGGGCAGGTTCTTCTATTTGAACGTGGACTCCTTTCTTGGCTCGGTTCATTGGCTTTAGGCTATAAATAAGACTCCATTTCTCTTTTATTTACACACCAAAAACAATGGAAAACTAGATGCTGCATTTGCCCAAATTAAATTAAGCCTTTTCTTGTTCAACAATCAAGTCATTCAAGTTTAGAGATCTATGATTCAACATCCACAATTCTATTTCTTAGATCCAATCACAGTGAGTCTACGTTATTTTTATATCTAAATACTTAAAAGTTAATCTTGATATGACTATAACTTTGATCTAAGCCTGTGACTATTTGAATCATACAGATCTTCTATAACCTGTGTATCTAAGCTACTCTAACATGACTATGAACTAGATCTAAGCCTATACCTATTTGTCATGTTAGGTCTGCCATTGTTTGTTGATATAATTCATTGTTTAGATCGCATCATGCCTGTTTATGATGTCCCTGTTATGTTAGAATCGGTTCTACTATCACATGTTCATCAGATCTGTTCCTATATGCTTATCTTGTCATTATGCCCAATTTTGTCACTATATGTTTATTAGTTGCTATGCTTATTTCTGCCATTATATGTCAATCTTCTTATTACGTTCATTTTTGTCCTCTTTTGTTCTTCGTTTCCCTTTTATTTTTATAGCCAGGCTACCTTCGAGCCTAGGCATGCCGCTGAAATATGCGAACGCATAAAATTGGGAACGAGAGGAAAACGTTAAAATTGGGGCATAACTTGTATTGGAAAATTTAGGCATAACTTGATTGAAATACATGAATATGAATTTGGGGCATAAACCAAAATTTGATTAAAGATCTGAATTTGGGGCATACGATACATGATGAATATTACTTTGGAAAAAAAGGGGCATGAAAACCTATAATGACATAGGAATAATTGGTTAATATTGGAAATGCCTAGAATTATAGTAATTAGAAACTGTAACCGCACTTAGGCACGATATTAGATTACACATTTGGTGGAAGTCTTCCCGGAACCAACCGGCATATCCATTAACCACAAGTGGTGAATGAAGGGTCTAAGTGCATAAACATGAAACGTCCTATGACACGAGGTTAAGCCCAACTTGTGGAAGAAGTCTACCCGGAACCAACCGGCATATCCAGCATCCATAAGTTGTAGGCTTAATGTGGGAGGTCTAGCACATTATAACCATAAATGAATATGGTAATAAACTTGAATACTTAACCTAGTTGAATCCACAGGGATTCTATATGTTAACTTGAATATGGGTTAAGTAAAATTGTATGAAATAGTGGGAGGATTAAGTATATCTTTGGTTCGTGGGTAATATTTACATACAGGCCCATAAACATAACCTATGGGGTTATGCAATCTTTTTACTCTGGTATGGTATAACCTATGGAAAACCTAGTAGTGGGGATGCAAGCATAGGGGGAAGCTTGTGTCATCTTGAGTGTGAGACCCGTTTCAGTCAGTAACCCAAATATAGGTATCAAACGAGTACTCTGAACTAGGTCAGATTCAGGGCACGCTTATTGGGCTGATTGTAAGAGATCCAAATGTGGGGGGACAGTGTGGGCGGCACATTCTGACAGGGTCATGTGCGTGCATGGGTCCGGTAAAGGAGGTTTAGACGACGTGACACCTGTAGATATGGTTGTGCAGATCCTGAAAACGAGGGGTTGCCACTTTAGGAAGTGATACATCCTACTGTGGGGCCAGCACGGGGTATCTACGGAGTAGGGAGCCGATCGATTGGGTTAGTAATTAGGGTACATCTTGACTTTAGTATGTTTAGGAGCCCGTTAGTACCCTTAGGGGTAACTCTGGTATGTTTAGTTGGGCTGTCTGTTGATTGTATGGGGTTAAACCTCTCATTATAAGTATGCCTAAGTCTACCATCTTATACTTGTAGGGATCATCTTGTTCATACGAGACTAGTATTGGTGCAGAGAAATAGAAAGTATTAGAGAAACGCGGTATATTCTATCATCCTAATCCTGTTTACCTTGTCATACCTGCCTTATTGTGTTGTTATCTATCTCTCCACTTTATATGCATGTCACGATACTTTTAATTATTTATATGCTAAAAGTAACTGGACTCGCCATACTTTATGTCTGACCCATTTTGTTTCCTTTTCTTTCTCTTCCATCCCCCCTCCCCCGGTTATCAGGGTGGGAATACTCAAGCTTGATCAGGATTCTTCTTTCATCTTGCTTGGAGTTGTTTAAATGTATTGCTTGATTTCATATATCTCTCTACTATGGCTATATTTTGGGGATTATGCTTCTTTATTATTGTATATTGATGATTTAAGTACAAGAAAGAAGTTTTAAAAATTGGTGTATTGGGTTTAATGCATTTCAGACATATGATGTAACCATGTTTTGAACTACGATGTTTTCTGCTTAATAAAATTTTAGATTCCGCTGCTATTTATTATCTGTCCTATAATGTTTCTGTTTACTTATAATGCTTCATGAAACTTAATTCATTCTCTTAACGAGTGACATTAATGGACATGGGGTGTCACATGTAGCAACTTTAATATATGCATATGATTTCGGTCGATTAAAAACAAAGGGGGAGTACATTGTTTCGTTTATTTTAGTGTTAGTTAAAATGTAAAAACACTTGAACCAAAATAACGTTGCTATGTATCAAGGATATAATGGAGTACTTCGTTGTTAAGGAACTGCATAATCATATTAAATAACTCTAGCCTCATGATATTGCTTCACAGTTTAATGTTTTATTCAATGGGGAATAAAATTCTGAAAATGGATGAATAAACAAACTATTGTAGATATATTTTGGGAAGAAACAATAGAAGAAAGAAAAAGTTAAAATGTGACATCATCGAAGGATGTACACTGCTTATCAAAGAAGAGATTAGCCTGAAAATTTGTTGCGTGCTCTCAATTATTGACCCATATATGGCAGTTTCAGTTTGACCTTAGCATAAAATTTTGTGTATATCATGAACTACAAAACAATATCTCAAAATATTTCCCTTGTAATTTTTCTTTCTCTTTTAATTGTGAGCCTTTGGTTTGTTCTGCCTACGTATAAATAGAACTACATATATAGTTATATTTAAGGGGGCATACGACCATTTATGCTATTGCCATTTGCACATATGTATTGCACTTCACATGTACCACCGCCATGTTTCTAACTAGAACTATATACACTACCCTCAATTGTGGTTCCAGTTTGATAAAATTTTGACCATCATACTTAGGCAGTTATTTGGTTACTAGGCACATGAGAATTTCCATATGTTTTTACATGTTTTACGCCCTGTTTATTCTTAAACCATCATCTTGTTGTTGCCATTTGTATATATGTAGATGGTCAGTCTTGAAAGTGGGATTTCATGTGCGTGTGTATACATATACACTGGTCAATACTATATTTTCCAACTAATTATGTGTGTCTGCATGTGTATGTATATACACTAATTAAGGCATATTTACATATATTTACAAGTTTATGTGTGTATGCCATTCATATTTGGTTCTGTGTAACTCGAGTACATTTGATGTTCCTTGGAATTGTAAATTCTGTAAAGTATACATATATACTTACATATTTGAAAGTTGTTAGTTGAACATATTTCCCCTTTTCTTAAGTCATATTCCTAAATTGTTTCAGGACTGCATACAACCTTTTAATTAATATTGTTGGGGGTTCATGAAAGCCTGAATATCATGACTTTTGGGACATTTTGAAATGTGCTGCATTTCCATAATTGAGATTTAGTAACCTGAGTTGTGCCACTTTCCCCTTTCTGGCCTTGAACTAAAACAAATGTATTTTTTTACCTGCAATTGGCATGTTTTGCGCCACTGTTTCCATTAAGACCTTGATTTCTGGTTTAACTTGATCACTATGTTAGACTTGTTGTTACACTGTGGCTACTGCATTATTACTGTATACTCCCATGTCACTTGTCTGATTTCATATTTTTTATGTATGGACACTGTTTGTTGGTCTGAATGCTACCGGTTTTGTTGCATATTGCTAGCACCTTATGAACCTCACCATACTCTTTAGTTGTGGTTGCAGGATTCTGGGGTAGTGCACACGTGTACATGTATACGTCTACATATGCAGGCTTTCGTGACCATTCGTCCCTGAAATAAAAACTGATATGCATAAATATTATACTTGATACTTGGATATTTACGAACACTGTTATACACATATGTGTATATGTACCACTATATGTGTATGTATATTTCATCGGTACATATATATGTGTTTTAGTATATATATGTAGTGGCTGATGTACGCATATGTATACATATACCACTATGTATATATATGTCATCGGCATACGTATATATATATATATATACATATATATATATATAATAAATGTTGTCATGACTTGTTCGTCCAAAGTTGTTATGTTGGGTAAAAGTTTATATTTCAGTTTCTATTGAAATTAATTTACTTGAACATATGATTAATCCTGACTCGAGTGTTTTATCTTTTGCATGGAACGCTCGGGTCAGACCCGAGCAGTACATACTTAAAGATTACAGCTTAGGATTCGAAGATTAGCAAAGCTGGGGATTCAAAAGGCGGCGCACTCTGAAGATTTATTACATCAAATATTTTCTGTTTCCAAATTGTATTTTTACATTCTGCTGTATATAAATATCTTGTATTCAAAATCCTGATTAATATATAAAAGTGTTACTCCGCTGTTCAATATTGTGTCATTTATTTATTTTGTATTTCTTGTTTTGATTCTATTTTAAACGCTGTAAGCTAATAACGATCCGTCAATTCGAACATTTTAATTTGGTTTAATTACCAATTTGAAGTGGTCAGAAACATGGGACGTTACAACGAAGGAGGATGTTAAGGCTAGCAATAGGGGTCTGTTGAGCTCGACGGAGGGATTAAAGGCTGAGCACCTGAGGGAGGTGGCACAGCTAAGACAAGAGCTCGAGGACACTGAATTTAGGGTGGAGGCATCCTTGGCGGAACATATTCGGAACATGTATGTTAAAGTTCTCAAGTTCTGCGGACTCTCGTGGGTTGAGGATTACTCTCGGGTGCTGGCCCAAACATGGGAGAGTTTTCTGCTGTACAAAGCTTATATGCGTCATGTGGATGTGGGAACCTTGGATGAGCGTCAATTGATGACTAATCTCCTGACTGACAAGGAGCATGAGAAGCTAGAGGAAAGGAGGAGACTGCTGCAGGTGGATGCGGAGAATTAGAGACTAGCAAGGCTCACCATGGAAAAGGGGAAGTCTATTGCTACTGAAAGTGTAGTTGTTGCAGAGTCATTTGCGGGAGGAAGCTTTTATCGACCATTGGCACTCGAAACAGGCACAACAAGCGATCCCACAGCTTTGGCTCGGGCCTCGATGGAGTATGATCCTGAGTATCTAGGACTGAGAGAAACTGGATTTACTTTGTCTGCTACAACGAGCACACTCCCCATTATACCCACACCTTCCCTGACCAGAGGTTAATTTTCTTTACCGCGAATTCTCAATGATGACGTGATTACCAAATTTGTGGACTAAATGGTTGTGTTTTCTGTGCAGCCCTTCCTGGACCTATTATGACACTAGGCTTTGCCCCCGCGCTCCCTCAGACAACAGAATCTGGGTTAGGACCGCAAGGGATGCAGTTTGGAGAAGGAGGCGACACTTTTTCAGATGTCAGGCTAGGGTCTAGCATTTCTGAGGGCCTTATAGAGGAAGAGACTTGGTTGATGGACAAAGAGCTCATGCGATAGGTCTAGTAGATGCCGATGTCCCTTCAATGCAAGCCCTAGTGGATACCTTAAAGGTTCCGATGGTGGCTAAGTGCGAGGAGCTGGAAGAGAAGAGCAGGCAAGACAAGGCTGCTAGGCACGAGGGCCACGCAAAGGCCAAGCAAGATGCTGAGGAGAGAGCCATTGCTATAATTGAGAAGAGGATGGCTGATGCTGAGGCGGAGAAGAAGAGGGCTGCCGATGAGGCCCGGAAAAATAAGGAGGATGATGAAGTCCAGTAGAGGGCCACAGAGACCCTTAAGAAGCTCAAAGCTGATAATGTCGTGAAGCTTAAATCCCAGAAGTTAGCTGACCATAAGGTGGCCGAGGAGGCCAAGAAGAACAAGAGTAAGAGGCCAAGGAAGTTCCATGAAAAAGTGATGTTGTGGTGGCCCTTGCTGCTGGAAATTCACCCATGCCCTTGCTGTACACCGATCCTGTCGACATTACAGAGATCACCAGTAGTGAGGATGACGGTGGAAGGCATCTCTTGATCTCTCATGAGTCGGTAACCCCTCCAAAGGGCAGAGGAGGAAGGAGAGGATCTGGGAAGAAGGAGAGGATCTGGGAAGAAGGAGCCTACCACTGGCGGAGAGCCGTCAATTGCGGAATCTGCAAAAAAGAAGCACAAGAAGAAGAGGCATGATTAGTGTTAGTAATTGTAGTAGATGTTACCATTATTTTGGTTATGTAGGCCGATATTATACGCGAGTACGACCCTCGCTTTTGGTTTTTAAAGGCATGGTGTGGTTCTCATGCGCACCCTGTCAGTAGAAAGGAAAGATGTCAGACACATAGTTTTTTAGTGTTTGTGTGTGTGAAATGAAATATTAATTAGTAAAAATCTCATCTCATGTTAAGTGTTCGAATGTTCTTCTCACGTTTTCAGGCATCCTGTACTTACACAAGCGTACTTATTGTTACACTTACAGAGATACGATCAGGGATCTAACTTTAGGGAAATTCCATTTTCGGGGAGATCGAGCATTGGTTTCATTTTTTAGGTTTCCCTCGGCTCTGGAATCCCGTTGGTTGTGGAAACCAGGCTAGGCGCCTTCTTCCTTGGAATGCCCGTAGTAACTTCCAAGTAGGTAAAAGCATTGGACATTGCGATTCGTCCGATGTTTGGCTCTCCCGTCGTTTATTTGAGTTAAGAGCGTGAGAGTCGTTTATTTTCCTGAGTATGCCCGGGTCTTCGGCCCGTAGGGTAATATCGTTGCCGATGGGCTTCCCCCAAGCCCTAGGGCTTAGGAGCGGGAACGATTTAAGCTCAGTCTCGGTGCAGAGCCGAGATTCGAAGAATGCCCGAAGGGAGCTGTGCGAGTAGTTTTATCGCAGTAGGTTGCCTGGTAGGCTGCCCCAAGTCCGAGGACTTGGAAGTGGAATGATTTATACTTGGTCTCGGTGCTGGGTCGAGATTCGAGTTAGAGTTACTTATACTCAATCGTGTCAAGGGTCGGGGACTCAAGTAGTGGCGCCGGCTCGCTTGCTCGGGGTGGCGACCGGTGCCAGTAGTGTTTGTCCTCGATGTTGGCTAAAGGTTTGGATGGAGGCATTGGCTCCCGTGCCCGGGGTGTCGATGCAGTGATCGAGTGTTTGTGCACACAAGTCAGCTATGATAGTCAATCAAACATATCGCGCAAGGAGTAAACATGGAATGGAGAGAGGAAACTGAACATCATTTCAATTGATAACTTTGACAGTAATAGCCTTTACAATGATTTAAATGGTAAGAAAAAAACATCATTAGAAATCATATACAACTATACACTAAGTTGTAACATAGTGTGGAGATGTTCGTTGTTCCATGCCTTGGGGAGCTTGGCTACGTCCACGGTTGCAAGTTTGAAAGCTCCATTCTTGGTCTTACGTTGTATGGTGTACAAGCCTCCCCAGTGAGGACTGAGTCTGGCCTATGGGGGAAAGACCCGCTTCAGGACAAGGTCGCCGACGTTGAGGTCCTTAGGGTGGACCTTAGAGTTGAAGTATCAGGCCACTCGTTGACGCTGGGTGGCAACTCTGAATTCAGCTTGTTTCTCTTTCTTTGAGTAAATCGAGGGATTCCATAAGAAAATCTTGGTTAGTTTTCGGATCAAAATAAGTAAGCTAATTGAAACGAACCAAACTTCCCAGTAAAGGAAAGGCTGGATAGCTTTGAGAACAACACACATTAGAATACAAACTGGAGAACATTTTATTGCTGATTACAACAATTACATCAGAGTACAAGAATGTAACAGAGTATGTATACTTATTATAGAAATAGAAATACGGTAATATCAGAGTTTTAAATACATTTAAATAGCAGCGGAAAAATATTACAAATATACAACTGAAAGGAATACAAGGATACAGAGCTTTCCGAATACCGCTTCAGCTGTAAACCAGGATCCTGTAAAAATCTGCAAAAAGCTACTCGACTGCCCGTATGGAAAATATGGGCACCCGAGTTTGCCGGTGTAACAAACTACAGGTCAGTCATGGGACTAGTATGAGAAATCTTAATTAAACTTATCTAATAAGGCTAATCACAGGACCACGCCGCTAACGCGGAACGGGTTTACTCCATTGGATTGCTAGTGCATAAATTAAAGTAAATCGTTAAACAACGCAATGCTTTTTAGAAAAATGAGACCATTATAAGACTCAAGTCCCATCACACAATGCAACGCAAACTGGAGGATAGAGTTTTACCTTATAATGGTCAAAAGATGCTTGATACGATGAAGATGGATTTGATACTAGTGTGTATATATATGGGTATATATATTTCAAAAACATTTCAATCATAATGTATCAATCATAGACGGCATAGTACCCCATCCTACTATGTCGCCATACTAGTTCAACAATCAAAACCGCATGGTGTCGTATTGGAAATTGGGTTTCCATCATGAGTCGAGGCTAGGGCAAGCTCCTCTCCGATTCGAGACACTCTAGCAAATGCCTCAGGATCATACCTATGGGCAACCCTTGGAGCGGTAGGGCCGGTCCCCGCCTATCGGCAGTGGATTGGTTATGCCAGAACACACGTTTCCCGGTTCCTTTAAACCTATAATATGACCACTATCGGCCTATAAAAATCCGAGTCACCTCAAAATCCATCATCTACATAAGTAAAATGCCAGCCAGTTTAAGCACTAACACTACCAATAGCTAGAAAGAAACGTGTGCACTCCCTACGGTCCATATCCCGTTTTTGACTCAAACCGGGGTGTGAGGTTCGCGAAGTCACGATATACACGAAGCTATGCCATAATAGGCTATGCTTTGATCATCCCACAAGGCCCTGCTTTTCAACAAAAGCCTTGATCAATTGCATCTTGGCGTGCCACATTGACAATTCATGCCATGCGATCAATCACTATTAATGTATACCCGGGTGTTAAGTAGAGAATAAATTCTCCACCACCAAACAGACATACATTAATAGAAATCGATTCAATTCACGTGGAACAAAATCCAATGTCAGACTCGCATCCATTTACAAGCTTATGCTCTGGGTCTGAGCGAAAACCAAATCCGAACAATCAACAATAGTCCGGACGGCCACCACTGAAGCCCCTTCAAGGTAGCTACTCTCATCGTGGGCCTCAGTAGCAACACATCCATTCGATGTGAAGATCGTCGGTCTTCAACCACCGTCTTCATCTTCCACTCTTCATCGTCGTAATAATTATTCGGAATAGGTTAAATCCGGTCTTTCCGAATAACTCGCGTATTTTATAATTAAAAATCGAGTACTATAAAAACACATCCAACGCCTCATTCCCATTCAGAACATTCTTTTAAATAAAATATTCAAATTATTCTATCAAAGATAAATTCTTTACATTTACTCTTAAATCTTTCTTTTGAAGATTTATTCAAAACACCATTTGGTTTTAAATATCAAAAATCATTATTAAATGATTCTTTAGATTTAAGAAATAAATCTTATTCTTACTGGGTTAAAGAACTAATGTCATTTAAAACATAGTTCACGGTAAACCCAAAATCGTCTTCCATAAAATATGGAATCTTCATAGAAATCAAATCGATATATAATCGTTATAAATTTCTGTATCCAACCAATAATATAAATGGAATAACGGCTAGCCCTCTTAAATTCCATATGTAGTATCGGTCTTCTTTTACAGAAGCTTATCTCGGTTATAATTAATTCGAATTCTATTCAATTCCAATTTAATATATTAAATTGGAAAACTTACTTTTGGAAAATTTCCATTTAAATCTTAATAAAAGATTTATAAATTCCAAATCATACTTTCACTGTCAGTCGGATTAAAGAACAAGTGTCACTTGAAAACACAGTTCACAATAAACCCAACTCACACATTTTTTTTCAATTACAAAATAAAATCGAAAACTTTAGTAATCTGAATTAAAAGATTATTCTTTTCAGACGGGGTTTAAGAACAGTGTTATTTAAGACACTATTCACGACAAACCCAAATCCAATTTATTTAATTTCAATTAAATATCAACAAATTGGAAACTTCATTAAATCTTAATTTAATGATTATTATAGTTAATAACTAGTTCACTTCAATAAAAATATATTTCCAAAATATATTTCTATTCTAAGATATTTTCTAAAATATTTTTTTTCTAGAATATTCTTTATTGGAATGTGACTCAATCAACAAACATATGTTGCATGAAATCAAAAACCACGATAAATAATTATCAAACATCCAATTAACAACCAAAGTGGATTCTACACTAAATATTGGGATTAGTGTAGATCAGATATTATCCCAACACCCGTGTGGGGTTTCATCCAACAATCAAATATTAAATTATTTGTGCACTTGGGCGATGTGTGAAAATTATCGACCCAATCACATAAACAAGTCGGATGACTTATAAATGGAAGTGTAATATTCAGTTTCGAATAAACTAACAATATGTTTAACACACCAAACCTTCAACATCACAGACATATGTTTCAAGCCATAGCTAATATCATATTTTTAACATATGATCTTTTTATTGTAACTAATTGACAAATAAAAAAAATTAACTTTTATTTCTAATCTTCTTATTGTTAACCCATGACAACAAACTCTTAACTTTTGTTTTTATTCTTTTCATCGTTAACAAATGAAAATAAAAATCTTATCTTTATCTCTATTCTTTTTATTGCGAACAAACGACGATAAAAATCTAGTCCTTTACTCCCATTCTTTTTATTGTTGACAAATGACAATAAAATCTTAACCCTTATTTACTGACCAAAAAGTATATTTTGGTCTCATTCATTTTTAAATGGAAAAATGAATATTTTACTACATTCTTTTTTAAAATGAAAAAAATGTCTCTTTTATCCTAATTCTTTTAATGTGACAAAAATTGTAATTTTGTCTAATTCTTTTAAATGTAGAAAATATGATAATTTCGTCAAATTCTTCCTAATGATCAAAATGTAATCTTTCTTCCTAATGACCAAAATGTATAATTTGTTTAAATCTTTATTAATGATCAAAATGTAATCTTCCTTCTTAATGACCAAAATGTATAATTCAGTTAAATCCTTTCTAACGTAAACAAAATATGAATTTTGTCATATCCTCTTTAATGTAAACAAAATATGAATTTTGTTATATTCTCTTTAATGTAAACAAAATATGAATTTTGTTATATCCTCTTTAGTGTAAACAAAATATGAATTTTCGTCTAATCTTTTCAATGTAACAAAATATGATTATTTTGTCTAATCTTTTTCAATGTAACAAAAATGTTAATTTTGTCTAACTCTTTCTAGTGTATAAAAATACACATTCCTAACTCATTCCTTTTTAATGTATAAAAGTATACATTTCTAATTCATTCCTTTTAATGTACAAAAAATATCCTTTTTATTTCACTCATGTCAAAGTGACAAAAATGTCCTTTTAATTTCCTTTATTTCAAAGTGACAAAGATATGTCCTTTTATTCACTAATCATATTTGGATAAAAATATGTTATTCTATTCACTAATCATATTTTGATTAAAAAAAAAATATGTTATTCTATTTTCATCCTTTTACAGTAAACAAAAATGTTAATTTTCCTTTTATAATCATGTTTTGACAAATCCTTTTAATGTAGACAAAAATGCATATTTTTGTTTTAATCTCTTTTCTTATGCACAAAAATGTTTATTCCTAATTTAATCTTTTAATGACACAAAAATGTTCATTTCTAATTTAATCTTTTTAATGACACAAAAATGTTCATTTCTAATTTAATCTTTTTAATGACACAAAAAATGTTCATTTCTATCTTCATTCTTATAATGTAAATAAATATGACAAATTTGCCCAATTCTTATACTGTAAACAAATATGATAAATTTGCCTCATTTTTATACTATAAACCAATATGATATATTTGCCTCATTTTATTTATTTTAACATATATGAACATTTTTGTTTATAACCTTCTAATTATACTCTTTTCATTATAATGGACAAAGATGTTGTTTTCATAATCAATTTCTAATCAAAAGGTTATTTTGATTTGCAAAACATACTTCAAAATAAAAGGTTGTTTTTATTATCATAAACATGTTTTGACAAGAAGGTGATTTTTTATTTAACCATAATCTAATTAACAAGAAATGTTAATTCTGTTCAACATGATCTAATTAACAAAAATGTTAATTTTGTTTCTAATCAAGTTTTTGACAAAAATGTTTCTTTTTATTTCTAACTATTTAATTTCAACAAAATGATTTAATTTATTTCAACTATTTCTATCCAACAAAAATGATTTTTTTTTGATCTATTTTTATTCAACAAAAATGTTAATTTTTGTTTGATCTTTCTAATGTAAACAAAAATGAAAATCCTGTGTAATTCTAATCTTTATTGTAAACAAATATGACAATAAAGCATGATTTCTTTTTATTGAAAAGAATGGTACTTAAAAATCTGTCCTTTTGTTTGAAAAAAAAGAATGTTTTAACAAAATTTCTTCTTTTGTTTCATAACAAACTTCTAATCATAAATGTCATTTTGAATTGCATAACATATTTCAAATAAAAATATCCAATTTTGTTTAACATAATCTGATTATCACAAAATTGCTTAACATAATCTAATTAACACATATCACAACAACCATCATCATCAACAAACAACAAATACAATATCATACATCACAGAATTTAATTCAATTAACATACATATATGGAATTGAAACAATAAAAGATAATTAAATTTTAATTATTTTTAAAACAAAGAAATCTCACCTCGATTGGTTTTATTTCTGATTTTCATTTCTGTACAGTTCGCGTTCCAATTTGGCTGAATTTCAAAAGTGCTCAGTTTTGGTCCTGGTTAGTTCCATGTTGTAGATCTGGATTTCACGATCCCAACGCAACTGGAATTTCTGAATTTCGTCGCTGTTTGAACCAGACACGATCGTTTAAAGATTTGAACATTTATAAAACAATATAACTAACTAATGAAAACTTTATTAATTTAATTACATTGATTAACACGTTAATCCCCTTCCTCTTCCATCGTGACTACGTAACACAGCCGAACCCATTCACGAACAAGAAACGCCACCGTCGCTCCACCATATAGGCCACCGGACCACCATCCAAGGTGCCAACGCCGACCGCCTTCCCGAGCCCTCCCCACGTCCGCCGCCATGCTCAGTTCGCACCCCCTGGTCTCGAAAATCGAGCCCAAAGCCGCCCCCTTTCAGCTTGTTTTCCCGTCGCTCTGATGCGTAAAATCCGATCATGTCCTTATCAATTGAAAGATCCTTGTATTCTCTTCAATTTGATATATGGTACGCGATTTATCGTTGAGTGGATTAAAAGATATTAGCATTTGAAATCTGGATGTTTCTGGCCATTGGAAAGGAGATACGGCGGCTACAAGAAATGCATTAGGGTTTGTATAGTATAGCGTATTTATACGTGTATTTTCTTATTTATTTAATTCATTAATTCAAGAATTATTTATTCGACGATACTAACTCCGAATCGAACCCAACGAATGACGTCCCCAGCTAAATACCCCCATCCCGGACACATTGGAATATGTTTCGTAACCCAATTCGGCTGTTACGATATATTTTTCTTTAAATTTAATTATAAATCATTTAATTATTAAATTCAAACGTACATTTTAAATTACCGGGGCCACATACGGACTCTAAAAATTACAGAAAAATTATTTCTAATTATATTTTGACGATACGGTTCTAACAAGATTAATTTCGACGAATTCTGAGACTGTTTGAAAAATGGCCATTTTCAAGTCGATTAAATTTGACTGAAATTGAAAAAACACACTTTCCTTTGCCACGCTCACATATTAATTCGAAAAATTATGAAAATTGAAACATAGCAATAATTTGACATTCCGGTTCCAACAAAAGTGGTTTCGTCGAAATACGAGGTCGTCTGAAAAATGGCTATTTTTAAGGACAATATATTATATTAAAATATATATAAATTCTACAGCGACTTTTCTAACTTTTAAACTGGACATAACTTACAAATTATAAAGTGAAATTTCAGTTTTTCAGTGTTAGCCCACTTTGTGAACTAGGCAACACAAAGTCGAGATGTAAAGCGTTGAAGAACTTAGAAAGCATCATAGCGGATCGGATCGGAGAGATGCTGCTATTCGGACCGGAGAGCTACTAACAGTCGGATCGGAGAGCTACTACCAGTTCAGAATGGAGCAGAGCGAAATGGATAAGGACTTAGTTTCAGCTTAGTTCGGGTCGGATCGGATGCCCCGATCCGAACCCCCTCTGCACGCTCCTCCGAACCGAACCCTTATTCCACGTCACTTCCCCCCACGATCGCCTGAATATTCGGAGCGGTTATGACCAGTTCCTACCCACGATAATCTCTACTCTGATGCGCTGTCAGCACTGGAGTCCATCCGAACCCGAGGACGATGGGATGGAAGACACGTGGCTCCGACCCGGATCGGATTCTGAGCAAATTTTCACCTATAAATACCTCGCCTAGAGACAATTAAAGGGATCTTCTTTTTGGCACTTTGAGAGTTCAAATACTTTCATAAATCGAATTCCAGCGCTCCCAGATAATCCAAATCGTCTTTCAACATTTTTTTTGAGGCAATTGAGTGAATGTGAGTGAGTTGTGAGTGAAATTGAGTGAACATCTCATTGTAACTCCAGCTATATCATCGAGAATAGTGATTACAAAGTGGACGTAGGCTTTTCAACGCCGAACCACTATAAATTTTGTGTCTCCATTTTACTTTTGATCTTATTTTATTTCGATTTTAGTCAATTTGGGTGTTAGAACCACTTTTTCGTCTAACATTTTGGTGCTTTCACTGAGAATCATCTGAATTCTCTGTTTTTCGGGATTATCGTTCTACTTTTTGGACCGTTGAGTTCAAAGAAGTTAATCCTCAAGTTTCGACGTTCTTGAATATTTGTTGATTGATTGTTGAAGAACTATGGCCAAAGGAATAGGCAAGGAAGTTCAAACCAGTCGAGGGAACGGAGTTGGTGAAGATCAGCAAAATGTGGTTGTGACAAGGTCTCGTGGGCAGAGCTCGGCAGTGGATCGGACCGATACAGGAAATCCGAACCGCACTCAAAGGGAGAGCTCCGATCCGATCCGAGTAGGAGAATATGAAGCAGTGCACTCCCCCAACCTGAACCGACTCGAACAAATCGCACTACACCGATCCGACTTGGCTTCCCAGCTCCGACCCGAACAAGCCTCTCAGATCCGACCCGACCTGATTGCCCAGCTCCGATCCATCGCTTCGTGATGTTGGAACCTCTACTCGAGCCCCTCCAAATGCTTCGACTCCAGCCACCAGGGTCAATGATCAGGTCAATCCATCTGCGCCTATTACTCAAGGAGATTTCTCGCGCCTACTTGACATGCTTGAGAGTACTAAGGAGGCTATGAAAATCTACGAGCGCACCAATCTCATGATGCAAGAAAACATGAGACTCATGAGCAGGGAAATTAGCGAACTCCGTAGACAGAGAACCCCATCCCCGGTTCGTCACACGCCAATGGATCAGTCTTCTTCTTCCGAGGAAGAATGGCCCCGTGTCGAAGGACCTCAGAATTTGGAGCAGCTGACCTTCGGATCTTTGGGGTCCCGCGAGGATGCTGCACGAGTACTAGGACCCAATGATCCAAGCTTGAGAGAGCCTATGTTGTTACCGATGCAGGGATCCCATGTATTACTTAGAGACCCTAACTTTACCAATCCCACTCAGGGACAAATGCTCCAACCTCTTCCTCCCGAGATCGGGAGCGTAGGGAACGAAGCAGAGCAGAAGCGGCTCGAAGAAGGAGGACGTCCCTTGATCAGGAGCCCAGGGGAAACCCGAACATCAGAAGGAGGGTGTCTCCTGATCAAGAGCCCAGAGGGAATCCAGATACCAGAGCTAGGGAGCCTGAACGTCCCCTGACCAATGCTGACGTATGGGCTATGGTAAGCCAGATCATGTCTGAAAGCCGGAACTACACCAATGAGGATTACGGCATTGAGCGAAGCCATACTCCTTTCACTGACGACATCCTCAACTCTCAGTTTCCCCGAAGTTTTAACCTGCCGCAGATGGACAAGTACAATGGGAGAACCAATCCGGGACAACATTTGATGCGATACGCATGGCTCATGAATGCTGCTGCTGCCCCTGACGCAGTAAATTGTAAAGCCTTCCCGATCTATTTAGAAGATGTGGCACTGCTATGGTTTACCCGACTTCCCCCTCGGTCGATATCGATTTTAGGGAATTGAGCGAGCGTTTTATGAATCAGTTCCGACTCCATACCCGAAAGTCTATGAGTGTTATTGAATTATCAAGAATTAAGCAGGCGCCGGGAGAGTCTTTGAGGTCATATCTCGACCGTTTCAACTTAGCTGTGACAGAAGTCAGTGACCCGCACGAGCCCACCATCTTGATGGCTTTGATGGAAGGAGTCGATCCTGATTCCGAGTTTGGAGATTATCTTTCTGGGAAGCCACCTCCCACGAGAGAGTTATTCTATGAAAAGGCCGATATTCAGTTAAGACGAGAGGAGGCAAGGGCAAACTGAAAGAGAAAGTCTGGAGCGGCTTCAAAAGAAAATGTTCAGAGTAATGTCGTCGTGAAGCAGTCTGGAGAAAGTTCGGGAAAGGTTGAGGTGAATGTGGGAAACAAGAGTGGAAACGACAATAATGGAAACGGGGGCAACAACAACAAACGTAACGCGAATGGTAACAGAAGAAATAGGAATAGAGGAAGTGATCCTAACAAAAGACCCCGGTTCCAGACTTATGAGAATTATACACCGTTGAACGACACTCTGGAGAACATTTACTTGGATACATACAATGGTTTGCAATATAAAAGACCGCCACCTCGAGAATCAATGGAGAAAGAAATCGCGACTGGAAAGTTTTGTCTGTTTCATGGAACTCATGGGCATTCAACAAATGAATGTCGACATTTGAGAGATTTGATTGAGAAGCTGCTGCACGAAGGAAAATTGGATGAATATAAGGCTGCGCCAAGAGACAGGGGGCAAGGAGAACAGGCTCCAAACCAGATCCAATCTGCTCCCAAGCCTACAACGCAGCAGAAAGGCAAGGGAATTGTTATCAACACCATAGTGGGTGGACCCCACCCAGCGATCCACAGTTTTAGAGCAATGGATCAATACGTAAATGCAGCTAAGCACGTAGATGTGGATGAATGTGATGATTTGGAAGATGACACCCCTGTGAAACAACAGAGGACAATGTTAGATGACGTGGTATTCCGCAGCAGAGACAATACTGGAATCCAGTCACCCACCGATGATCCGTTGGTCATTACCACCACCATAGGATCGGCATGGGTTCATAAGGTGCTAGTAGACAACGGAAGCTCTGTTAATATTTTATTTAAAAAATAATTCGATCATATGAAGCTTGAGTCTGAAGATTTGAAACCATCAGAAGGTTGGATTCGAGGCTTCAACGGAGCATCGACAGCTTCGATGGGGTATATAGAATTGCCCGTAACATTGGGGCAAGGGGAACGTCGGAGAGTACGAATGCTTCAGTTCATAGTGTTGGACGTAGATTCGCCTTACAACGCATTTTTGGGGAGGCCTGCTCTTGCAGAGTTCAGGGCTTGCATCGCCCCTTGGTGTTTATTGCTTAAGTTCCCAACTGAAGCTGGAACAGGAGTAGTGAGAGGAGATCAAGTCTCCGAACGGGCTTGCTATGTTGCCGAATTAAAGATGTTGACGAAGGGACTCAACATTGAGAGTAAAGGTACCTCGCCTCCTCCAAAGGAGGGTTCGGCGTAGCAATTAGCGGGATCGGCCTTGAAGGAGTTGCCAAAAGGAACACCCGAAGACTTGGATCCCAGAAAAGATGAGGAACCAGAGGCTAGAAATGCAACTCCTAACGAAGCGACAGTGGACATGCCCATTGACGAAGCTGATCCAACAAGAGTTTTGAAGATTGGATCCCAGTTGGATCCATGTCGAGCCAAAGAACTAACTGACTTCCTGAAGGCAAACTTGGAAGTGTTTGCCTGGACCCACGCCGACATGTGTGGGATATCGCTATCCGTCATAAGTCATTCACTAAATATAAACCCGAAACACCCGCCTGTAAAGCAAAAGAGACGTATGTTGGGCCCAGAGAGGTCGGCAGCTCTGAAAGAAGAAGTGGAGAAGCTGAAACAGAACGGATTTATTAAAGATTCTACATGTCCCGACTGGATATCGAATCCCGTCTTAGTAAAGAAGCCGAACGGAAAGTGGCGGACTTGCATTGATTTTTCAGATTTGAACAAAGCTTGCCCGAAAGATAGCTTCCCACTCCCCAGAATTGACCAGCTTGTAGATTCGACAGCGGGACACGAACTTCTTTCTTTCATGGACGCATATTCCGGGTACAACCAAATTCCTATGCACGTGCCATATCAAGAACACACGAGCTTCATTACAAATTTGGGGTTATACTTTTATGTGGTCATGCCGTTCGGATTGAAAAACGCTGGAGCCACTTATCAGCGCTTCGTGAACAGGATGTTTTATAATCAAATAGGGAACACTATGGAAGTTTATGTGGATGATATGCTTGTCAAATCGAAACAGTCCTCCAGCCATACGCAAGACTTGGCAGAAATGTTCGGTATCCTGCGAAAGTATCGGATGAAGTTGAATCCTTTGAAATGTTCATTTGGAGTGGCATCGGGAAAGTTTCTAGGCTTCATTGTGAGCTCCCGAGGGATTGAAATCAATCCCAGCCAAATAGCAGCGATTAGAAACATTGAAGAACCAAGGAGAATCAAAGATGTCCAAAGTCTTGCAGGGAAAGTAGCCGCGTTGAGTAGATTTATCTCCAAAGCAACGGACAAGTGCGTCCCATTTTTTGACTTGATAAAAAGGGGAAAGAAGAACTTCGAATGGACTCCGGACTGTGTCGAGGCCTTTCGAAATTTATTGGAATTGCTAGAAAAACCACCGATTTTGTCAAAGCCAGTGGATCATGAAGAGTTATTTGTTTACTTAGCAGTTTCGGCTCACGCTGTTAGCACAGCCTTGGTCCGAGAAGAAGACAAAGTGCAAAGGCCAGTATATTATGTAAGCAAGAAATTGACAGCGGCAGAACGCAACTACCCAAGATTGAGAAGCTCGCTTACAACCTCCTAATCGCCTCCCGAAAACTTCGTCACTATTTCCAAGCCCACCCAATAACCATATACACTGACCAGCCTCTGAGGCAGGTGTTGCAGAGACCCGAAGAATCGGGGCGATTGATCAAATGGAATATTGAATTAAGTCAGTTTGATTTAAATTTTCAGCCGCGGAGGTCGATCAGGGGGCAAGCTCTGGCAGACTTTATAGCAGAGTTCACAATCCCAAAGGAGGAAATAATCGATGACAGAGTGGTCAAGTCCGAAGATGAGTTAAAATTAGATCCATGGAAGTTGTACACAGACGGAGCCAAGAACGACCGAAGGTCCGGAGCTGGAATCGTCTTAGTCACTCCTGAAGGACGGTCGTTATATTACGCTCTACGATTAGAATTTTCAGCGACTAATAATGACTCTGAATATGAAGCCCTGATTGCCGGGCTGAAGCTTGCTAAAGACCTCAGAATAAAGACATTGGACATATTCTACGACTCCAAAATAGTTGTTTGCCAAGTGCGAAAGGAATTTGTGGCTCGGGGACCTCGACTTATCGCCTACCTCGGGAAAGTGGAAAAGCTGTTGAGCAACCTGGAGCGGTACAATATAACGCATATCCCAAGAGCCGAAAACTAGATGGCAGACAGGCTGGCAAAGTTAGCAAGTTCCGACAACCCAGAAGAAACTGAAATAATTCCAATTGAAATGTTGGAATCGCCAAGCTTTGAGTCGATGGAAATTGAGTTCGCTTTCGAAGCAGAACTGGAGAAGGAGTCGTGGATGACCCCAAATAAGAAAGGACTACTCCCATCAAAGAAGAGTGAGAGACGGGCTATAGTTCGCAAGGCTACCAGATACATCCTTCAAGATGACACTCTTTATAGACAAGGATTTTCTATGCCCCTGTTACGATTTATAGCACATGACGACATCAAACGTGTACTAAGAGAAGTACACGAAGGTGAGTGTGGAGATCATACAGGAGGTCAGACTTTAGTGAAAAAGATATTGCGGTATGGATACTTCTGGCCCACAATTAATAAAAATGCAGCTGATTATTCACGACGCTGCGACAAGTGCCAGAGATTCACCAAAATCGCCAGAGCACCATCGACCCAACTCAAATCGATGGTGAGTCCTTGGCCTTTTACCACGTGGGGGATTGATATCATCGGAGTTCTACCAATTGCTAAAGGAGGAGCGAAATATGCAATAGTCGTTGTGGACTATTTTACGAAGTGGGTGGAAGCTGAGCCCCTAACCAAAATCACGGCGAGAAAGGTGATAAGTTTCGTGGTTAGAAATATTATAAGCCGATTCGGGATCCCAAGGACCATTATAACTGATAACGGAACCCAGTTCGATGGTGTTGAATTCAGAAATTTCTGCCAAAAATATAAGATCGACAAACGGTACACTGCGGTTACCTATCCGCAGTCGAACGGGCAAGTAGAAGCAATAAACAAAGTTATAAAATCCATCCTCAAGAAACGGTCAGAACGCGCAAAGGCAAAATGGGTTGACGAATTGCCCTTAGCTTTGTGGGCATATCGAACAACATTTAAGACAACTACCGGTCATACCCCTTTCTCTCTCTCTTTCGGTTCAGAAGCAGTAATTCCAGTAGAGCTTGAGGTTCCCTCCCACAGGGTGACATATTATGACCCGATGACGAATCGGGCACTCTTACTCGAGTCTCTTGATGAAATCGAAGAAAAAAGGGATGAAGCAGATTTGCGCGCGTCAAGACATCGACGTCAGATGGCACGCTATTATGACAAAAAAGTTCGTCTTAGGACTTTTGAACCGGGAGATTTGGTGCTAAAGAGAGTCTTTCCATCCCTTCCTCACCTCGGTCCAAAGTGGGAAGGACCCTTTGTCATCCAACGGAAACTTGAAACAGGAACCTTCAAGTTAACGACCGTAGATGGCGAAGAGGTACCTAGGGCATGGAATGCCCAACACTTGATGCAATATTTGAATTAGAAATGTTGTACTCTTTGCTGTTTTTCTTATGAACTCTATAAAAAGGTACGACTTGCCTTAGAAAAATCTGTTGATATGAACAAAGAACTATAAAGTGGATGTAGGCTACGACTTAGCCGAACCACTATAAAAATATCGTGTGTCATTTACTTTCCTGCATTATATATACCTTCAACTACTATTCTGTTGTGATTACGGAATATAAGATGATTTAAAAACTGAAAGGTTAAAAACAGTTTATACGCAGGAAAAAGCACAACGACTGTTTGTGTGATAAGACATAAAAGAATGGGAAGACGACATTCTTAACTCTAACTCTCGAGAATTGAGAGAGAGTATAAAGGACGGGAAGACGACGTCCTCTAAGGCGTGAAGGTGCACCCAGACAAGAGACCGCCTCAGTAAGAACTCTAACCTGAGTATAAGACAGGAGAGTATAAAAACGCCTGAAAAAATGATAGGCATTAACGACGCAGAGAATGTAACCTCATCGAAGTATCGGGGACATTCAAACTATTTGACTAAATCTTGAATAGTTTTTCAAGATTGACTGGGGGCATATATGTACACACATATTTCTCCCCACCATAACTTCATTATACACTTGTAGTGGGACATGCATTCATACATAAGTGCAAAACTAATAACTAACAGACATTGCAGAAAATGAATTATTATTTTTTTATTTACAAATGAATGAATTTGTACAGGAAAACAGGCAAAAAGAAGGTGCAAGGGCCACCCTTGCAGCAACAATTATTGGTCAATCAAATGCTAAAATAACGCAAGACACTCCATCATTTGGACTTCGAAGAGGGCTTGGACTTCTTAGCCGCCTTCTCCGCATCCCTCGCCTCTTTCTCGGCCTCCATCAAGATGCGCTTTTGACTTTTTCTTCCCTGAAGCTGAAGTGCTGGAATCAGTTGACTTCTTCCTGGAAGGCGGAGCGCTGGAATCAAGAGAAGACTTTTTAGCAAGTTCCTCTGTAATGGATCTAGTCGAAAGCTTAACAACTAACCTTGATCCCGCATCCACTACTGCGAGGGGCTTATGGCTTTCAGGGTCTAAGTCTTCAGTTTTTAGCTGCAAGCGTTTATCTTGGTCAGCTTTCAGTGCAGCTAAGGTAACATCATCGGCGCTCTTCGACTCCCCGACTACAGACACCTCAGGGTCTTCCTCATGTCCCCCGTTGCCGCCATCATTCTTTAAGGCGTCTATCATTTCGTCATCATGAGGAGTGTCAGCCTTGGACGGTTCAATTCCTACCCCCAAATCTATGGGGGCAGCCTTGTCTTTTCCCCCTTTAGCCTTCTCCGTAGGCTCTTCTCCAGAGGCGGTTCCCTGGGACACACCTGTCTTTTCGGACGGTTCAATACCTACAGAGTGAGAAGCAACAGTTATCAACTTAGGAGAAAATAATGGGTTCTTCATCGATTGCTCAATCACGTGACGAAAGGTAGAGAGAGCTTTTACAAATTGAGGTGAAAATGTAGAGATACCTTCCGAAGACTTCTCGGCTGGAGTAACTGCTGTCTCCGATGCCGCTTCGGGTATAGGGGATAAAAGATTGGTCCGAGGGATCCCCGGGTTTTCAGGATCATATCCCTCTACTTCAGAAGTTGCAGAGGCAGTAGAGGAAGAACCAGCCTCGGGAATGTTATTTTGCTCAGCCCTCCGTCTCTCTTCGTCCATAACAGCAGCAAAGAGGCGGCGCCCTTCAGCTAGGTGTTCTGGCTCATCATCTCGTAAATATTTCTCCATCAGCTTGTCCTCGTCAATGGAATCAACCTTGAGCTCCTCTTTCTACCACTCAACGATCTGACTCTATACTTGGACTAGAGTAGATGGATAATCTTCAATCCAAGAAATGTTCCGGCGGCGGATAATATGCGCAAAGAATTCAATCATTAATTCGTCGAAACCCTGAACCTCTCCCTCAGCCTCTGACAGTTGTTTGCAGGCCTCCTCAGCGGACTTGATAGCACATTCGACGTTACCCTCCGCTAGGGCAACCCTGTTCTCCGCCTCCGCTAACTTAGAAGCCAAGTCAACGTTTTTATTTTCCAATTCAGCATTCCTCCTTGCTAACTCGGCATTCTTCCGCTCAAGGTCAGCGTAAGCAAGTCGCGTTTTGGCAGCATCTGACTTGGCATCTTCGGCTTGCTTTTTTAATTCAGAACGCTCTTGGGTATGGGACTCAAGCAAATCATGGTAGCGTTTTTTGCAGATCTTCAAATTGTTGTTTGAAGCTAGTAGCATCCCGTTGAGCAACAGCAAGCTGGGCCTAAGTATCCTCCAAGTCTTTTCCTAGATTTTTTAAGGCCTTCGCATCATCTTCTGCGGTTTTTTGCATTGAGTCAGCATTCGTGATTAAAGTGCGGATGATTCTTGAAAGGCTGCGCGAATACTTGAACATTTCTGAATACTGTTTCTCGACCGCATCTATCTTTGCTTTGGCCTCATCTACCCACCTCTAAGAAATAGGCTCAAGAGCTGGTAAAAAAGTCAAGTTTTCGAAGTAATGATTAGGAAATTGCTCCTCCAGATATGCCCGCTTAACTACAGTTTCAGCATCTAGCGGTGGAGGGGAAGGGATTATCAGCTCAGTATCCCTGTGCGTGGAGGACTCAATAGCATCTTTATCCATTCTAGGCCGTTTAGCAGGGACCTTACGCTTGCTTCGCGATTCGGTATCTTTTGGCAGACTCCTCTCCCTACTGCGCTTTTCTTGAGAAGAGGTTGAGTCTTTTGATTGCGGCCTGTCCTCTTCCCGACGACCTTGGTAACCTTTATATCGCTCTAGGTCTGTCCGGACAGGAGAGAGAGAACGCGAGGTTCGCGAGCGATAAGGTTCATAGGGCCTTCTCTCCTCCCTACTGCGATCGTCGCGGCGATCATACTCAGTATCATAGGGCGGATTAGACATGCTGCGGCGGAGTTTCCTGATATCATAGTAAGATCGGGACATCGTGCCTGCACAACAAGACAAATGAAATTCAGAATCAATATTTTCACAAAGAGAAAGATGCAGTGAGTTGTGATGTTATTGTGTAAAGTGTGTCCTAAGTGGTGTTTTCCCCCCGACCAACCCGAGTCCGAAGCTAGACTAGTACGAGCGGGCTCTTTGGCCTTAGCAGGAGTGGTCTCTTCGGAAGAAGTGAAAACTAAAGGATTCTTCCTAAAATCCTCTGAAGTGTAAATAGTTTCAGGTAAGGGGAGATCCCCCAAACCCTGAAATAGTGGGTCATCAGTGCTAGGGACATCTCCCTCAGAAGCATCGATCGGTGACTCTTTGGAAGACGTTGACCTTTCCGGAGAAATGGCATCCTCGGGAACAGTATACCCTTCGCGATGCTTTTCGGCCATGTTAGCCAATTCATCATCTTGGATAGAAGAAGGAGAGGGTGGAGCCTGAAGAGGCACTATAGGAGCTCTCGAACCTTCGCCCGTTTCAGGGATTACGTCCACTGGGGAAATATATACATATGGAGCCGTCCCATGACCAATGCTACGGGTAATGGATAGCAACCCATGAAGATGAAGATATTCGTCCTTAAGGACTTCATCAATAGTTAAAAACTTCTGATCACCATTAAGGAGCTGGTGCATCCGATCAAAGAATACTTGTTCTGATATTTGTTTTGGGTTATCAACTGCAAACAAAAAGAAAAGCGAATTAAATCGGTGGTTTGTATGTACAGAGTTGGGATTTAGAAAACCAGTGCTTTACTTGATTTCGTCCACCTCCTAGGACACCCTGGTTGTTGCTTTACATAAAACCATTCCAGCCTGGAGTCCCCAGCTTTACTACTGAATGGTGTTGGAATTATCTTCCTCTTAGGGACAGACTCGAAGTAACAGAAAGAAGGGGTTTCTCGAGTCTGGTGCTTGAAGTTATAGAAGAAGTGAACGTCGTCAAAAGTGAGCTCTATGCCTAAGATCTCACGATACGCTACATATAAGGTGTACAAGTAAGCATAGGAATTGGGATGCAGCTGCATGGGGGCAATCCGCATTTGTCTTAGAAAATCGACGACGAAAGGAGAAAATGGAGGAATAGCCCCGACCATGCACATCAACCGAGTGATTGCCATATACCCCTCCGGAGGGTTGTGGGGACGATCAAATTTTGACGGCAACAAGGTATCCCCTTTGAGTATCCCGTACTTTAGTCGTATTCGGACAAGTCTTTCGTTGTCGATCGTCGATTCAACGGAATCTTGAGGTGATTCCAATATGACGGCAGACTCAAATTCATCAGGAGCTCGGATATCACCAATCCCCCCTTCCTCTTCACAACCCAGAGAAACTCCACCCTCAGAAGACACATTGTCGCTTTCGCGAGTTTTAACCCTGTAGTCTGAGCCCTCATCATCCCACTTTGGATCCGAAGAAGAAGATATGTCTTCAAGGGTAATTTTGTTGGATGTCTCTGGGACCTCCTTCTTCTCTGCTAGTCTAGAGGAGCGTCTGGATGTCATGGTCACAAAACTATTGAAGAAGCAATAGCACAAGTTAGAGTAAATTAGCCCGTATCCCCCCGTGCATGTGTACAAACTAAAGTGTGAGCAGTGCATGCAGAAAGTGTAAAGTTAAAGTTTGAAAGTGCGACGCAAAATCTTGACAAAGTAATAAGGATTAAGGCAGTTCTTGATGTCCATTTATGTACACAGGGCACTATCCTAACTGTTCATTAAGTTGACGATTATGCCAAGAGTTGATTAGGCCGGTTAAACAAGTTTTTATGCATTAAGTTGGACTGCTCTTCGGTTCTGTTCGGGTGCATTCATTGGGATCGGATCGGAGGCGTAGCCCTGCCTTGGACTCGGATAAACATTGAAGCCCAGGAATCAAAATCGGATCGGTTCGGAAGTAGATTCCCCGAACAGTTCGGGTCGGATTAGGTAGTCATACCTCTCTCCTCCTTTATTTTACAGACCGATCCGATCCGGTCAGGTGAGCTCTATTTCCCTCTTCAACTGTTCGCCCTGACCCGATCTGACCTTCTGAATTTCTCTTTCTTTTCCTTTCCTCTATTTTCCATGCTCCATCGCCCGAACTAACCCCCTGTAATCTCCTTCTTCTTCCTCCTCTCTAATTTTAAACCCAATCTCGTCTCTGAAACCCCAGTTATGATCGAAAACTCTACGACTCCCTCTTCCAATGCCTCGAAGTGGCAACGGAGCCACCAACGACGATAACGAAGGAAGAGGATGCTGTAGCATGGAAACCACGTCCAAATCGGTGGAATTGACCATAAATTTCAATTAAAACCAATTATCATGAAATTGATCAAGGATTTAAACCTAACAAGGTGGTTAATTTGGAGATTCGCACGAGAATTGTAAAAGCTTTCCTTTTTTGAGACCTAGAGTTTCGGAACAGAACTTATAAAACGATGAAAGAAAAAGAAAGTGAGAGGAAGATGAAGGCTGGATTTATATAAAAACATGGTGACTATTCGTATCCCCGCTCGGACCGGCTCAAAAGCCCAGTAGCACATCTTGGCCCACTAGTCCAATGTGAAATAGAAAAAGAAGAGGATCCATTCGGGTCGGAACCCGAACCGAACAAAATGTCGTATCTCAACTTGGCATTTGAATTAAGAAAAAATTCGAAGAGAAAGATGAAAGCACAAGGAAAATCAAAAGGAAGATTGCCAGGAAGGCACTGTGCAACGACAATCAAAGCATGCTCCGTTTCTAACAGAAGCATCCTTTGAGGGGGCAAAATGTTAGCCCACTTTGTGAACTAGGCAACACAAAGTCGAGATGTAAAGCGTTGAAGAACTTAGAAAGCATCATAGCGGATCGGATCGGAGAGATGCTGCTATTCGGACCGGAGAGCTACTAACAGTCGGATCGGAGAGCTACTACCAGTTCGGAACGGAGCAGAGCGAAATGGATAAGGACTTAGTTTCAGCTTAGTTCGGGTCGGATCGGATGCCCCGATCCGAACCCCCTCTGCACGCTCCTCCGAACCGAACCCTTATTCCACGTCACTTCCCCCCACGATCGCCTGAATATTCGGAGCGGTTATGACCAATTCCTACCCACGATAATCTCTACTCTGATGCGCTGTCAGCACTGGAGTCCATCCGAACCCGAGGACGATGGGATGGAAGACACGTGGCTCCGACCCGGATCGGATTTTGAGCAAATTTTCACCTATAAATACCTCGCCTAGAGACAATTAAAGGGATCTTCTTTTTGGCACTTTGAGAGTTCAAATACTTTCATAAACCAAATTCCAGCACTCCCAGATAATCCAAATCGTCTTTCAACATCTGTTTTTAGGCAATTGAGTGAATGTGTGTGAGTTGTGAGTGAAATTGAGTGAATATCTCATTGTAACTGCAGCTATATCATCGAGAATATTGATTACAAAGTGGACGTAGGCTTTTCAACGCCGAACCACTATAAATTCTGTGTCTCCATTTTACTTTTGATCTTATTTTATTTCGATTTTAGTCAATTTGTGTGTTAGAACCACTTTTTGGTCTAACATTCAGATTCGTTAAAAAGATATGGTTAAACAGATTTAAATATTTCTTGTTTCGTTCAATTCTGACTTAAAATGAATCCTATACATTCAGTCAAAGTTCAAATTCAAATTTTCAAACTGCAGCGCTGTTTCAAACTCCTTTTATAATTAAATTGAATTTATTCGTTTTAAAATAAATTTTTAGTCGTTATTAGTTAAAATAAATTATTTTAAATATATAAAATCCATTAAAATTTCTAAATTAAAAATTTTAAATTGGCCCCAAAATTCCGGGTTGTTACAATCGCCCCCACTTAAAATCTTTTCGTCCTCGAAAAGGAACATAGCTAAAAGTTGTTTGATTAACTAACTCAGCTTTTAATATATTTTTTATTTATTGGTTTCAAAAATTAATTATCATTCTAATATTTTAATTAGTGAAACTAATTATCAGACATCACAACCAGCAATCAATTAGGTGTTAACTTTTCAAATATGTATATCTTTTATATATAGTCAAAAATCATATTTTTAGTGCAAATCACAGCAATGTGTCCTAACTAAGTGTTGATTCTCATACCAGTCAATGGAAATATATAGGAATCCCACTTTCGAGACTCGAACATAAATACTGGTGATGGTCGACCTATCACCAGAATTATCTTCGGGCGACTAGAGTGTGATTCTATATCTATCCGGTATATTAAAAATTCGAATATCCGTTAATTACTCGTATATCCGAAATCTTTATATACTCGATTGCCCACATTAAAATATAATATACTCAAATACGTATATTAAGATAAAATTTTCAAAACTAAATTTGTTTTCATTTTTATTTTAAAAGAAAATAATACTCTTCACACTCGTTCTAGGATACTACTGATCCTATCTCTAACGAGTTATTCTCATTGGATATTACTAATCCAATCTCTGATGAATTCTTTCATTCGGTTCTAATGTGTTTTGTTCTCAAGCTCTGTAAACCAAAGCTCTAATACCAACTGAAACGACCCAAACTTCCCAGTAAAGGAAAGGCTGGATAGCTTTGAGAACAACACACATTAGAATACAAACTGGAGAACATTTTATTGCTGATTACAACAATTACATCAGAGTACAAGAATGTACCAGAGTATGAATACTTATTATAGAAATAGAAATACAGTAATACCAGAGTTTTAAATACATTTAAATAGAAGCGGAAAAATATTACAAATATACAACTGAAAGGAATACACGGATACAGAGCTTTCCGAATACCGCTTCAGCTGTAAGCCAAGATCTTTTAAAAATCAACAAAAAGTTACTCGACGGCACGTATGGAAAATATGGGCACCCGAGTTTGCCAGTGAAACAAACTACAGGTCAGTCATGGGACTGGTATGAGAAATCTTAACTAAACTTATCTAATAAGGCTAATCACAGGACCACGCCGCTAACGCGGAACGGGTTTACTCCATTGGATTGCTAGTGCATAAATTGAAGTAAATCGTTAAACAACGCAATGCTTTTTAGAAAAATGAAACCATTATAAGACTCAAGTCCCATTACACAATGCAACGCAAACCGCAGGATAGAGTTTTACCTTATAATGGTCAAAAGATGCTTGATACGATGAAGACGGATTTGATACTAGTGTGTATATATATAGGTATATATATTTCAAAAACATTTCAATCATAATGTATCAATCATAGACGGCATAGTACCCCATCCTACTATGTCGCCATACTAGTTCTACAATCAAAACCGCATGGTGTCGTATTGGAAATTGGGTTTCCATCATGAGTCGAGGCTATGGGAAAGCTCCTCTCCGATTCGAGACACTCTTGCAAATGCCTGAGGACCACACCTATGGGCAACCCTTGGAGCGGTAGGGCCAGTCCCCGCCTATCGGCAGTGGATTGGTTATGCCTGAACACACGTTTCCCAGTTCCTTTGAACCTATAATATGACCACTATTGGTCTATGAAAATCCAAGGCGCCTCAAAATCCATCATCCACATAAGTGAAATGCCAGCCAGTTTAAGCACTGACACTACCAATAGCTAGAAAGAAACGTGTGCACTCCCTACGGTCCATATCCCGTTTTTGACTCATACCGGGGTGTGAGGCTCGCGAAGTCACGATATACACAAAGCTATGCCGTAATAGGCTATGCTTTGATCATCCCACAAGGCCCTGCTTTTCAACAAAAGCCTTGATCAATTGCATCTTGACATGCCACATTGACAATTCATGCCATGCGATCAATCACTATTAATGTATACCCGGGTGTTAAGTAGAGAATAAATTCTCCACCACCAAATAGACATACATTAATAGAAATCGATTTAATTCACATGGAACAAAATCCAATGTCAGACACGCATCCATTTACAAGCTTAAGCTCTGGTTCTGATCGAAAACCAAATCCGAACAATCACAATAGTCCGGACGACCTCCACTGATGCCACTTCAAGGTAGCTACTCCCATCATGGGCCTCAGTAGAAACACATCCATTCGATGTGAAGATCGTCGGTCTTCAACCACCGTCTTCATCTTCCACTCTTCATCGTCGTAATAATTGTTCGGAATGGGTTGAACCCGGTCTTTTCGAATAACTCGCGTATTTTATAATTAAAAATCGAGTACTATAAAAACACATCCAACGCCTCATTCCCATTCAGAACATTCTTTTAAATAAAATATTCAAATTATTCTATCAAAGATAAATTCTTTACATTTACTCTTAAATCTTTCTTTCGAAGATTTATTCAAAACACCATTTGGTTTTAAATATCAAAAATCATTATTAAATGATTCTTTAGATTTAAGAAATAAATCTTATTCTTACTGGGTTAATGAACTAATGTCATTTAAAACATAGTTCACGGTAAACCCAAAATCAACTTCCATAAAATATGGAATCTTCATAGAAATCAAATCGATATATAATCGTTATAAATTTCTGTATCCAACCAATATTATAAATGGAATAACGGCAAGGCCTCTTAAATTCCATATGTAGTATCGGTCTTCTTTTACAGAAGCTTATCTCGGTTATAATTAATTCGAATTCTATTCAATTCCAATTTAATATATTAAATTGAAAAACTTACTTTTGGAAAATTTCCATTTAAATCTTAATAAAAGATTTATAAATTCCAAATCATACTTTCACTGTCAGTCGGATTAAAGAACAAGTGTCGCTTGAAAACACAGTTCACAATAAACCCAACTCACACATTTTTTTTTAATTACAAAATAAAATCGAAAACTTTAATAATCTGAATTAATAGATTATTCTTTTCAGACAGGGTTTAAGAACAGTGTTATTTAAGACACTATTCACGACAAACCCAAATCCAATTTATTTAATTTCAATTAAATATCAACAAATTGGAAACTTCATTAAATCTTAATTTAATGATTACTCTAGTTAATAACTAGTTCAATTCAATAAAAATATATTTCCAAAATATATTTCTTTTCTAAGATATTTTCTAAAATATTCTTTTTCTATAATATTCTTTATTGGAATGTGACTCAATCAACAAACAAATGTTGCATGAAATCAACAAGCACGATAAATAATTATCAAACATCCAATTAACAACCAAAGTGGATTCTACACTAAATATTGGGACTAGTGTAGATCAGATATCATCCCAACACCCGTGTGGGGTTTTATCCAACAATCAAATATTAAATTATTTGTGTACTTGGGCGATGTGTGAAAATTATCGACCCAATCACATAAACAAGTCGGATGACTTATAAATGGAAGTGTAATATTCAGTTTCGAATATACTAACAATATGTTTAACACACCAAACCTTCAACATCACAGACATATGTTTCAAGCCATAGCTAATATCATATTTTTAACATATGATCTTTTTATTGTAACTAATTTATCATATTTTTAACATATGATCTTTTTATTGTAACTGTAACACCCCACGTCCATTAATGTCACTCACAAAGGGAATGCATTAACTTCCATGGAGGTTTTAAGTGAATATAGAACAGTAAAATTACAACAAGACAGATATAAAATAGTACTTGGAAATTCAAAAACTTTATTTCATTGTAGCAGAAGTCAAAACATGTTTGATTACATCATAACACCATATTCAATGTCAAGTACAATATCTATCTTGATAAAACAAGTACATAATCCCATTACATGAATAGCCATTAAAAAGAAAGATAACAAGCTGGACTTTACTTCAGCAGTCCAAGCTTTCCAGAAGATAAGCGATCCAACTAGACTCCACTAGAACTTGGCCCAACCTGCGGACCTGAAGGGAGAAAAAGGATGGAAAAGAGGGGGTCAGACATAAAGTCTGGTGAATATGATAATTCTACAATACTATTACCAAAATAACTGGACTAAGGCATAAGCTGGAAAACAAGAAAATGTCTATGAAGAGCAGATTAAGGACATAGACAATCGCTAAAGGCAACGTTATAGGCGCTCCTAAATACTAAAGGATAAACACTATACTGCACCACACCAGTCACCCTAAAGATTCATCCCACTTAGCTTCACTTAGAAACTTTCCCAATGGCTTTACGTACCCCTAGCTGACTACATAGGTGCCGCCTGCCCCTATCTCCACTAGGTGTACCCTACTTCCCATTATTCGATCGGCTCCCTAACTCGTAGATACCCGTGCTGGCCCCACAGTGGGGTGTATCACTCCCCTAAAGTGGCAACCTGATACACGGACATGCACGGCTTATACCTACACGATGCAACAACGTCTTACCTACCAGCCCGGGTCCACACACGCATATGAAACCCGTTGGACTTGCGTTGCCACCGCTCCCTGTTTTGGCCTCTTATTGTCAAACCCAGTATGCGTGTCCCGTCCTCGACTTGTGTCGAGCCCACAAAGATACGTTTTGGGATACTGGTTGAAATGGGCCCCCACTATTTACCACAAGCATTCCACCTAAGCTTGTCCCCATTAGTCCATCCCACTTAACCCACTTAGTCATGTTCATTTACATGTGTGTTTGGTTAAGTCTAATCGTATTTCAAATGCCTCTAAAGGCAACCACCAGATTCCTCATGCCACCCAAGGCACCTACTTAACCCCCATGTCCTACCTTACATGATTATCTGGTTAAGTATTTCTTAGTTCATTAAGGCCATAACCTCATAAAGACCTCTCACATTAGACTGGCATTTATGGCAGCTGGATTTGCCGGGCGGGTCCGGGCAGTCTTACACCATAAAAGAGACTAACCTCGTGTCTTTACAACTGTTATGCTTTAGTTTGGGCCTAGGACCTCTCACATTGGGCCGACATTTGTGACTACTGGATTTGCCGGGCGGGTCTGGGCAGGTTTACATCACAAACGGGTCCAACCTCGTGTCCTAAGCATTGATTATTAATAATAATCCACTTTCCCCCAATTTTAATAATTCCCTACTTGAATTATTAATTACTTCCAATTTTTAACAATGTCCATAATTGACTCAATTATGGACATCCATTCATGGTATGAAAAATCTTACAAAATTGCACCCAATTTATTAATTCCTAATATTACCCCTACCCCACGTTTGAACGTTTATTCGCAAAATATATGTTAGACTCGAATAGCCTAACTCATAGCATAAAAGAGATTATCATAATAACAACATGTATATGTGACCAAATGAATCATAATAAGGGGTGAAACTTGCATATGTCCAACTTGCATAGATTATACATGTCATGGACCTAAAGGTGTCAACTTGTTCAAAATTCACCTAATATAATCTCAATCAATTTTCATAAACTTACATATGAACATGTGTGAATCAACATCATCTAATTTTTTAACAACATGGTTTTATATGGGTACGCCTAACTCAATAGGCAAATTCCCATAATCAAGTTTTATTTAATTATAGTTTCAAGTTTATGGGTACACCTAACCTAATAGGCAAATTCCCATAAACAAGATCCATTTAAATTAAAAATAACATAACTTTAAGCATGTTCCAACAACATCATGATTTTACAACATAATATAGCATGATTTATAACATGGCATAGTATGATAGTATAACATAGCTTGACATGATTCTCAACATAGCACGACATAGCATAAGAGAATTTACAACATAGCATGACATAGCATATATAATTTACATCATACGACAACATAATAACATAATAAGAGATCCACAATATTTAGAATTTACAATTACAAATCAGATCACTTTCTTGTGATCCATTCATAACTGAGTCAAATTAGTTTGTAATAGTCTTGTGAGAATCATCATACTCACCAACAAAAGAAAAGAATTAGAGAAAGAGAGATCTTGTAGATTTAGTTGTAGATGATTAGGCTTCCTCTTCTTAGTTTGTGACGGCTACGCTGAACTCCATGGCAGCAGCATGACGGTAGCTTCTCTAATTTTACAAGTGATTTACGTTTAGGGTCTACCCACTTATTTATAGATTTTAGAATGCATTTAGGCCATTAGATTTAACCTAGAAATAACCGCAGCCGTTCAGACAAGATGGGGTTTATCTTGTTGACTCAGCAATGAGTCAGAAGTGACTCAGCAAACACTCAGCAATATATATATATATATATATATATATATATATATATTCTACAATGTACACATTAGATACATCCCCCCTTTTACACACTTATTATTGTTTTTATATACATATTAGATACATCCCCTCTCTTACACACTTATTAATATTTTTATATTCATATTAGATACATCCCCTCTCTTACACACTTATTAATATTATTATATTCATATTAGATACATCCCCTCTCTTACATACTTATTAATATTTTTATATTCATAATAGATACATCCCCTCTCTTACATATTTATTAATATTTTTATATTCATATTAGATACATCCCCTCTCTTACATACTTATTAATATTTTTGTATTCATATTAGATACATCCCCTCTACTACACACTTATTATTATTTTAGCAACTTTAGTGTTAATAGAAAATTCGAGGTGTTACATTCTCCCCTGCTTTTAGGATTTCGTCCCCGAAATCTTCAAGTCTGGAAGAATGTATATCCTACCATCCAAACGTCCATCTACTCATCCATCATACACAGGCATCCATTGTCCTTACAGACTTCTAATGCTTTCATGTTTAAATGCACAGTGTGTGTATATGTCCGTATCTAATGCAAAATCAGGCGGTCCACTGATTCAGTTGACCTCCTTAATGCAACTATGATCGTGCCATGCATCCATTATTTATGCAAAAGATTCTTAATGCTACATAATACTTCTATATGCGTGCACAACCATCATCTGAATGCAGCATCCACATGATAATACAACCATCGTTCATCCATTTTACTAAATACATCCACATATATATGCAATATGCAATATGCAATATGTAGTGACTGAGCCGATCTAGTGCCTAAAGTGTGTGTATATATGCATCCACGAGCAACCACTAGCAAACTCTTGCATCCATTTTGCATCCATCATACATAACATGTCTCAAACACATGTTTCAACCATAGGATTATCCTAACTAAAGGTCAAAGATACTAATGAGAGGACATACTAAAGATAAGATAAGATAAGCTAAGCGATAAAGGAGAAATTAAAAGACATACCCTCAAAAAGAAAAGGGTACAACGAACGCATCTTCTCTTCTGTCTCCCAAGTTGCGTTGCTCTCATCATCTCCCCATTGCACTTTAACCAGTCTGACCTCTCGATTCCTCAACTTTTTGATCTCCGACCCAAGAATGCATGTAGGAGCTCGTCTAATTGTTGCATCACGCTCTATTTCCACCTCTTTAAGCAAGCTCGGCTCTACCACCTCCGCGGTCTTGTGCAAACACTTCCGCAAATGTGATACATGGAATACGTCGTGTACTCCACTAAGTTTCTCAGGCAACTCCACCCTATATGCCATCTTCCCAATCCTGTTTTTTACAGGAAACGGCCCTATAAACCTTGGTGCTAATTTCCCCACGGACCCAAAGCGAACAACATTCTGTAACGGAGATACTTTGATAAAAACCATGTCCCCAATGTCAAACTCAAGATCTGTCCTCCTCTTATCAGCATACGATTTTTGCCTATCTTGTGCTGCTTTCATCCTCCTTCGAATCAACTCAATCTTCTCCGAGGTTTCTCTAACCATATCGGGCCCAAGTAGGATTTTATCGGTAGATTCCCACCAACATGTAGGCGAACGGCAAGGCCTTCCATAAAGAGCTTCGAAAGGTGCCATGCCAATACTAGACTGAAAGCTATTGTTATATGCGAATTCTACTAACGGAAGGTGCTCTTCCCATGTACCCCCAAAGTCTAGGATACAAAGCCTTAAAAGATCCTCTAGAATGCGATTCACCCTCTCGGTCTGGCCGTCTGTCTGAGGATGATATGCGGTGCTCAAACATAGCTGAGTCCCTACCGCCTCTTGTAAACTCTTCCAAAATTCGCTAGTAAAGATGGGGTCACGGTCGCTTACTATACTAGAAGGAATACCGTGCAAACGAACTATCTCCTTAATGTATACAGAAGCCAACCACGGAGCAGTCCTCTTACTTTTCACGGGAATAAAATGGGCGCTTTTAGTAAGTCTATCTACTATAACCCAAATCCCCGTGTTACCCTTCCTTGATCTTGGTAATCCATCCACAAAATCCATTGAGATGCTTTCCCATTTCCATAGTGGAACTTCTAATGGGTGAAGCAACCCACCGGGTTTCTTTTGTTCTGCTTTAACTCGTTGGCACACCAAGCATCTAGCGACGTACTCGGCCACATCCTTTTTCATACCGGCCCAAAAGAAAACCCGCTTCATATCTTTGTACATCTTATCCCAGCCGGGATGAATGGTCATTTTTGAGCGATGAGCATCGTCAAGAATGGCCTTCCTTAAGTCTTCGTCTTGCGGTACACAAAGTCTATTATCCCTTCGTAACTAACCCTTATCGTCTAGGGTATACCTACGAAGATGGCTTGACGACTCCGCCCCTTTGAGCTTTTCTACTATCTCAACCAACCGTGGGTCGTCTCGCTGTGCCTCACCAACCCGTCCTAGAAGTGTAGGTCTAACCTCCAAGGATGCTAACAGACTGGGTACTAAGTCAACGGAGGGTCTAAAGTCAAACATAGAGATGAATTCTAAGCTTTGTCGTTCAACAAACAACGGACTCAAGGACAACCTTTTCCTACTTAAGGCGTCTGCCACCACGTTACCCTTGCCCGGGGTATATGCTATTTCAAAATCGTAGGAGGCTAAGAATTCCATCCACCGTTACTGCCTTAAATTCAAATCCTTCTGAGAGAATAAGTATTTTAATGATTTGTGGTCAGTGAACAGTTCGAATTTCTCACCAAGAAGATAGTGACGCCAAGACTTAAGCGCGAAAACAATTGCGGCTAGCTCTAAGTCATGCGTGGGGTAATTCTTTTCATGAACCCTCAACTGCCTTCCACCATAGGCTATTACTCTTCCCTCTTGCATGAGGACCGCGCCAAGTCCCGTCCCACAAGCATCAGTATAGATGGTAAACGGTTTATTCCCGTCTGGCAGCACTAAGACTGGGGCTGAAGTTAAGGCTCTCTTTAAACGTTGGAACGCATCATCGCAATCTTTGTCCCACGTAAAAACCAGGTTCTTCTTCGTTAACCGTGTTAATGGAGCTGATATTTTTGCGAAGTCTTTGATAAACTTCCTATAATAGCCAGCCAACCCCAAGAAACTTCTTACTTCGGTTGCATTTTTAGGGACCTTCCAATCTTGGATGGCCACTACCTTTGCGGGATCCACTGCTATCCCTTCTTTGGAAACCACGTGCCCTAAGAACCGTACTTCCTTCCTCCAGAAGTGACACTTAAAAAATTTTGCCTTAAGGTTATGTGCTCGAAGGGTTTCCAACACTTCCCTAAGATGTAGGTAGTGCTCTTCTTTATTCTTAGAAAAGACTAAGATGTCATCCACAAAGACTACCACGAATTTGTTAAGGTATTCCCTAAACACCCTACTCATCAAATCAACAAAATATGCAGGGGCGTTTGTCAAACCAAAGGGCATCACTAGCCATTCATAGAATCCGTCAGGAGTCCTAAAAGCAGTCTTATCTATACTATCCTCAGCCACTCTCAGTTGATGAAAGCCAGTGGCTAAGTCCAACTGCGAAAACACTGAGGCGCCAACTAACTGATCAAAGAGATCGTCAATCCTCGGCAGTGGGTGTCGGTTCTTTTTAGTAAGCTTGTTTAGTTCTCTATAGTCCATACAAAGTCTAAGAGACCCATCCGCCTTTGTGGCAAAAACTACTGGAGCACCCCACTCTGATATACTACGTCTTATGAACCCCTTCTCAAGCAACTCCTTTACTTGCTTATTCAGTTCCCTCCTTTCACGAGGAGCCATGTGGCGCACTGGCAAAGATACGGGTTTAGCATTATCCACAAGATAAATTCGAAAGTCTATCACCCGCTTTGGAGGTAAGCCCTTCACCTCCTCAAACACATCCGGATATTCCCGGACCACTTCTACCGATCGCAGGTTCTCTAAAGACGCGTCAAGCGATTCAAGATAACTTAGCATAACGGAATTTATGGGATTACAAAAGATGTCGAGAGCATTACCAAGGCGAGTCACAAGCCTAACTACTCTCCTTTCACAATCAAGAATGGCCCTATTTCTAGACAACCAATCCATTCCTAAAATTAGCCCATAGCCCGTGAAGCCCAATACATAAGCATCACATCTAAATTCAATGCTAAGTATAGAGATTTTCAAATCCAAACATATCATGGTCAAATGAGCCGAACCCCCAATTGGATTTGAAACGACCAAGGGATCCTCTACTAAAATGGTGTTCAAGTGCAGTGATTCAACTAATGATGCAGAGATAAACAAATGAGATGCACCAGAATCGAATAAGGTACGGACAGGATGATCAAACAGAAAAACTAAGCTTTCAACAGAAATTGTTCTACCTCTTTCTTGCAGCGGTGGGGCCGCAATAGCCTGAACTTGCCCCCTTGCCTGCCCTGGTGCCATAAGAGCCTGCACCTGTCCTCCCGAGGTAGACCCTGCCCTCTGCCCCTTCTTTGGACAGTCCTTCACTAAATGTCCCGCATCTCCACAATGAAAACAACCAGTCTTCTTTTTCTTTCTACAATCTTTGCTGAGATGGCCAGGCGTCCCACAATTGAAGCATTTCTTCTTCCCTTTTCCATTATTGTTTTTACCACCCTTCTTATTTTGCTGTTGGGGTTTCTTCTGATCCCCTTTCTTTTCAACTGCCTTATCCTCATGCATAAGTGCCATTTCTACTAGCTTTTCAAAGGTAGCTCCCATAGGGATGTGGGTCATAGCCAACCCTTGCAACGGTTCATTCAAGCCTCTAACGAACCTCAAAGCTTTCTTCTCTGGCGTGTTCACCAACTCCAAGCCAAACCTTGCTAACTGATTAAATTTATTGACATATTCCTTTACTGATGAGCTCCCTTGCTTTAGTGCCAGGAATTTTTCCATATTTAAGTTCTCCTCTGCCCTTGAAAGAAACTTTGCCTCAAACCTTCGTCTGAAATCCGCCCATGAATCAACTGGACGTTCCCCGTTAGTGACCTCCCACCAAAACGAGGCCTCTCCCTTCATTAACCAAGCAGCTAAACGGACTTTCCTCCCATCTTCCACTTCAAAGATATCCAACAATTCCTCAGTCTCCTTAAGCCAATCTCTGGCCTCCACAAACGTCTCAGTCCCTTGAAAAGTTTTTTCCTCCCATAGCCTTGAATTCCTTGCACGTCTTTGCAAAAGTGTCAACACGAGGAGGAGGAGGAATGGGTGCAACTAGGGGTGGAGGAGTATCCGCTGGGCCTGCAGTGGTGGCCCTAGCCTCCAAGTATCTCCTAAACCACCCTGGAATCGTCACACCTTCTGGGAGATTAAGATCTTCAGCCATGCTGAAACGAAAAAGGAAAGATTCAAAATGGAGAATTCGAAAGATAAAGATAAGGATGTGGCTATTTGGGATTATGTTTTTCATAAAAACTCTCTTTAAATAACATGTTTTTTTTTTTGAAAGCACTTCTTCCAAAAATACTTTAGAAAAAAAATATTTTTCTAAAATTTTTTTTTATCTGTTCTGGTAACCTTATGCTCTGATACCACGTGTAACACCCCACGTCCATTAATGTCACTCACAAAGGGAATGCATTAACTTCCATGGAGGTTTTAAGTGAATATAGAACAGTAAAATTACAACAAGACAGATATAAAATAGTACTTGGAAATTCAAAAACTTTATTTCATTGTAGCAGAAGTCAAAACATGTTTGATTACATCATAACACCATATTCAATGTCAAGTACAATATCTATCTTGATAAAACAAGTACATAATCCCATTACATGAATAGCCATTAAAAAGAAAGATAACAAGCTGGACTTTACTTCAGCAGTCCAAGCTTTCCAGAAGATAAGCGATCCAACTAGACTCCACTAGAACTTGGCCCAACCTGCGGACCTGAAGGGAGAAAAAGGATGGAAAAGAGGGGGTCAGACATAAAGTCTGGTGAATATGATAATTCTACAATACTATTACCAAAATAACTGGACTAAGGCATAAGCTGGAAAACAAGAAAATGTCTATGAAGAGCAGATTAAGGACATAGACAATCGCTAAAGGCAACGTTATAGGCGCTCCTAAATACTAAAGGATAAACACTATACTGCACCACACCAGTCACCCTAAAGATTCATCCCACTTAGCTTCACTTAGAAACTTTCCCAATGGCTTTACGTACCCCTAGCTGACTACATAGGTGCCGCCTGCCCCTATCTCCACTAGGTGTACCCTACTTCCCATTATTCGATCGGCTCCCTAACTCGTAGATACCCGTGCTGGCCCCACAGTGGGGTGTATCACTCCCCTAAAGTGGCAACCTGATACACGGACATGCACGGCTTATACCAACACGATGCAACAACGTCTTACCTACCAGCTCGGGTCCACACACGCATATGAAACCCGTTGGACTTGCGTTGCCACCGCTCCCTGTTTTGGCCTCTTATAGTCAAACCCAGTATGCGTGTCCCGTCCTCGACTTGGGTCGAGCCCACAAAGATACGTTTTGGGATACTGGTTGAAATGGGCCCCCACTATTTACCACAAGCATTCCACCTAAGCTTGTCCCCATTAGTCCATCCCACTTAGTCATGTTCATTTACATGTGTGTTTGGTTAAGTCTAATCGTATTTCAAATGCCTCTAAAGGCAACCACCAGATTCCTCATGCCACCCAAGGCACCTACTTAACCCCCATGTCCCACCTTACATGATTATCTAGTTAAGTATTTCTTAGTTCATTAAGGCCATAACCTCATAAAGACCTCTCACATTAGACTGGCATTTATGGCAGTTGGATTTGCCGGGCGGGTCCGGGCAGTCTTACACCATAAAAGAGTCTAACCTCGTGTCTTTACAACTGTTATGCTTTAGTTTGGGCCTAGGACCTCTCACATTGGGCCGACATTTGTGACTACTGGATTTGCCGGGCGGGTCCGGGCAGGTTTACATCACAAACGGGTCCAACCTCGTGTCCTAAGCATTGATTATTAATAATAATCCACTTTCCCCCAATTTTAATAATTCCCTACTTGAATTAATAATTACTTCCAATTTTTAACAATGTCCATAATTGACTCAATTATGGACATCCATTCATGGTATGCAAAATCTTACAAAATTGCACCCAATTTATTAATTCCTAATATTACCCCTACCCCACGTTTGAACGTTTATTCGCAAAATATATGTTAGACTCGAATAGCCTAACTCATAGCATAAAAGAGATTATCATAATAACAACATGTATATGTGACCAAATGAATCATAATAAGGGGTGAAACTTGCATATGTCCAACTTGCATAGATTATACATGTCATGGACCTAAAGGTGTCAACTTGTTCAAAATTCACCTAATATAATCTCAATCAATTTTCATAAACTTACATATGAACATGTGTGAATCAACATCATCTAATTTTTTAACAACATGGTTTTATATGGGTACACCTAACTCAATAGGCAAATTCCCATAATCAAGTTTTATTTAATTATAGTTTCAAGTTTATGGGTACACCTAACCTAATAGGCAAATTCCCATAAACAAGATCCATTTAAATTAAAAATAACATAACTTTAAGCATGTTCCAACAACATCATGATTTTACAACATAATATAGCATGATTTATAACATGGCATAGTATGATAGTATAACATAGCTTGACATGATTCTCAACATAGCACGACATAGCATAAGAGAATTTACAACATAGCATGACATAGCATATATAATTTACATCATACGACAACATAATAACATAATAAGAGATCCACAATATATAGAATTTACAATTACAAATCAGATCACTTTCTTGTGATCCATTCATAACTGAGTCAAATTAGTTTGTAATAGTCTTGTGAGAATCATCATACTCACCAACAAAAGAAAAGAATTAGAGAAAGAGAGATCTTGTAGATTTAGTTGTAGATGATTAGGCTTCCTCTTCTTAGTTTGTGACGGCTACGCTGAACTCCATGGCAGCAGCATGACGGTAGCTTCTCTAATTTTACAAATGATTTAGGTTTAGGGTCTACCCACTTATTTATAGATTTTAGAATGCATTTAGGCCATTAGATTTAACCTAGAAATAACCGCAGCCGTTCAGACAAGATGGGGTTTAGCTTGTTGACTCAGCAATGAGTCAGAAGTGACTCAGCAAACACTCAGCAATATATATATATATATATATATATATATATATATATATATATATTCTACAATGTACACATTAGATACATCCCCGCCTTTTACACACTTATTATTGTTTTTGTATACATATTAGATACATCCCCTCTCTTACACACTTATTAATATTTTTATATTCATATTAGATACATCCCCTCTCTTACACACTTATTAATATTATTATATTCATATTAGATACATCCCCTCTCTTACATACTTATTAATATTTTTATATTCATAATAGATACATCCCCTCTCTTACATATTTATTAATATTTTTATATTCATATTAGATACTTCCCCTCTCTTACATACTTATTAATATTTTTGTATTCATATTAGATACATCCCCTCTTCTACACACTTATTATTATTTTAGCAACTTTAGTGTTAATAGAAAATTCGGGGTGTTACAGTAACTAATTGACAAATAAAAAAAATGAACTTTTATTTCTAATTTTCTTATTGTTAACCCAAGACAACAAACTCTTAACTTTTGTTTTTATTCTTTTCATCGTTAACAAATGACAATAAAAATCTTATCTTTATCTCTATTCTTTTTATTGTGAACAAACGGCGATAAAAATCTAGTCCTTTACTCCCATTCATTTTATAGTTGACAAATGACAATAAAATCTTAACCCTTATTTATTGACCAAAAAGTATATTTTGGTCTCATTCATTTTTAATTGGAAAAATGAATATTTTAATTCATTCCTTTTTAAAATGACAAAAATGTCTCTTTTATCCTAATTCTTTTAAAGTGACAAAAATTGTAATTTTGTCTAATTCTTTTAAATGTACAAAATATGATCATTTCGTCAAATTCTTCCTAATGATCAAAATGTTATCTTTCTTCCTAATGACCAAAATGTATAATTTGTTTAAATCTTTAATAATGATCAAAATGTAATCTTCCTTCTTAATGACCAAAATGTATAATTCGGTTAAATCCTTTCTAACATAAAAATAAATATGAATTTTGTCATATCCTCTTTAATGTAAACAAAATATGAATTTTGTTATATCCTCTTTAATGTAAACAAAATTTGAATTTTGTTATATCCTCTTTAGTGTAAACAAAATATGAATTTTCGTCTAATCTTTTCAATGTAACAAAATATGATTATTTTGTCTAATCTTTTTCAATGTAACAAAAATGTTAATTTTGTCTAACTCTTTCTAGTGTATAAAAATACACATTCCTAACTCGTTCCTTTTTAATGTATAAAAGTATACATTTCTAATTCATTCCTTTTAATGTACAAAAAAATATCCTTTTTATTTCATTCATTTCAAAGTGACAAAAATGTCCTTTTAATTCCCTTTATTTCAAAGTGACAAAGATATGTCCTTTTATTCACTAATCATATTTTGATAAAAATATGTTATTCTATTCACTACTCATATTTTGATTAAAAAAAATATGTTATTCTATTTTCATCCTTTTACAGTAAACAAAAATGTTAATTTTCCTTTTATAATCATGTTTCGACAAATCCTTTTAATATAGACAAAAATGCATATTTTTGTTTTAATCTCTTTTCTTATGCACAAAAATGTTTATTCCTAATTTAATCTTTTAATGACACAAAAATTTTCATTTCTAATTTAATCTTTTTAATGACACAAAAATGTTCATTTCTAATTTAATCTTTTTAATGACACAAAAAATGTTCATTTCTATCTTCATTCTTATAAAGTAAACAAATATGACAAATTTGCCTAATTCTTATACAGTAAACAAATATGATAAATTTGCCTCATTTTTATACTATAAACCAATATGATAGATTTGCCTCATTTTATTTATTTTAACATATATGAACATTTTTGTTTATAACCTTCTTATTATACTCTTTTCATTATAATGGACAAAAATGTTGTTTTCATAATCAATTTCTAATCAAAAAGGTTATTTTGATTTGCAAAACATACTTCAAAATAAAAGGTTGTTTTTATTATCATAAACATGATTTGACAAGAAGGTGATTTTTATTTAACCATAATCTAATTAACAAGAAATGTTAATTCTGTTCAACATGATCTAATTAACAAAAATGTTAATTTTGTTTCTAATCAAGTTTTTGACAAAAATGTTTCTTTTTATTTCTAACTATTTAATTTCAACAAAATGATTTAATTTATTTCAACTTTTTCTATCCAACAAAAATGATTATTTTTGTTTGATCTATTTTTATTCAACAAAAATGTTAATTTTTGTTTGATCTTTCTAATGTAAACAAAAATGAAAATCCTGTGTAATTCTAATCTTTATTGTAAACAAATATGACAATAAAGCATGATTTCTTTTTATTGAAAAGAATGGTACTTAAAAATCTGTCCTTTTGTTTGAAAAAAAAGAATGTTTTAACAAAATTTCTTCTTTTGTTTCATAACAAACTTCTAATCATAAATGTCATTTTGAATTGCATAACATATTTCAAATAAAAATGTCCAATTTTGTTTAACATAATCTGATTATCACAAAATTGCTTAACATAATCTAATTAACACATAGCACAACAACCATCATCATCAACAAACAACAAATACAATATCATACATCACAGAATTGAATTCAATTAACATACATATATGGAATTGAAACAATAAAAGATAATTAAATTTTAATTATTTTTAAAACAAAGAAATCTCACCTCGATTGGTTTTATTTCTGATTTTCATTTCTGTACAGTTCGCATTCCAATTTGGCTGAATTTCAAAAGTGCTCAGTTTTGGTCCTGGTTAGTTCCATGTTGTAGATCTGGATTTCACGATTCGAACGCAACTGGAATTTCTGAATTTCGTCGCTGTTTGAACCAGATACGATCGTTTAAAGATTTGAACATTTATAAAACAATATAACTAACTAATGAAAACTTTATTAATTTAATTACATTAATTAACACGTTAATCCCCTTCCTCTTCCATCGTGACTACAGAACACAACCGAACCCATTCACGAACGAGAAACACCACCGTCGCTCCACCATATAGGCCACCGGACCACCATCCAAGGTGCCAACGTCGACCGCCTTCCCGAGCCCTCCCCACGTCTGCCGGCATGCCCAGTTCGCACCCCCCCTGGTCTCAAAAATTGAGCCCAAAGCCGCCCCCTTCCAGCTTGTTTTCCCGTCGCTCTGATGCACAAAATCCGATCATGTCCTTATCAATTGAAAGATCCTTGAATTCTCTTCAATTTGATATATGGTATGCGATTTATCGTTGAGTGGATTAAAAGATATTAGCATTTGAATTCTGGATGTTTCTGGCCATTGGAAAGGAGATACGGCGGCTACAAGAAATGCATTAGGTTTTGTATAGCATAGCGTATGTATACGCGTATTTTCTTATTTATTTAATTCATTAATTCAAGAATTATTTATTCGACGATACTAACTCCGAATTGAACCCAATGAATGACGCCCGTAGCTAAATACCCCCATCCCGGACACATTGAAATATGTTTCGTTACCCAATTCGGCTGTTACGATTTAATTTTCTTTAAATTTAATTGTAAATCATTTAATTATTAAATTCAAACGTACATTTTAAATTACCGGGGCCACATACGTACTCTAAAAATTACAGAAAAATTATTTCTAGTTATGTTTTGACGATACGGTTCTAACAAGACTAATTTCGACGAATTCTGAGAATATTTGAAAAATGGCCATTTTCAAGTCGATTAAATTTGACTGAAATTGACAAAACACATTTTCCTTTGCCACGCTCACATATTAATTCGAAAAATTATGAAAATTGAAAATTAGCCATAATTTGACATTCCGGTTCCAACAAAAGTGGTTTCGTCGAAATCCGAGGTCGTCTGAAAATGGCTATTTTTAAGGCCAATATATTATATTAAAATATATATAAATTCTACAGCGACTTTTCTAACTTTTAAACTGGACATAACTTACAAATTATAAAGTGAAATTTCAGCTATTCATATTCGTTAGAAAGATATGGTTAAACAGATTTAAATATTTCTTGTTTCGTTCAATTCTGACTTAAAATGAATCCTATACATTCAGTCAAAGTTCAAATTCAAATTTTCAAACTGCAGCGCTGTTTCAAACTCCTTTTATAATTAAATTGAATTTATTCGTTTTAAAATAAATTTTTAGTCGTTGTTAGTTAAAATAAATTATTTTAAATATATAAAATCCATTAAAATTTATAAATTAAAAATTTTAAATTAGCCCCAAAATTCCGGGTTGTTACACTAATGAGACTGAAGCTTTAGCTCAATGGGAATGATGGCTTCGGATCCATAGTCAGGGCGAATAGAGTGTGCCCGGTTGTTGAATTGTGGGTAGTCTGGTAGGCCCATAAGGCCAGAGGGTGTTCGTCTGCCCACATGCCTCTAGCCTTTTCCAGACGCTTCTTGATGATGGATTTAATCACTTTGCTAATAGCCTCGACTTGCCCATTTGCTTGAGGGTGAGCTACCGTTGAGAATCTCTTTACGATGTTGTGTCGCTGACAAAAGGTTTTGAAATCTACGCTTTAAAACTGGGTTCCATTGTCGGAGATGATGGTCTAGGGGACCATATAGCGGGTGATGATGCTGCAGACGACGAAGTTGATTACCTTCTTGGGGGTGATCATGGAGGGAGATTCAGCTTTTGCCTATTTGGTAAAGTAATCAACTGCGACGATAGCATAACGCGCTCCACCTCTAGCCATTGGCAGAATCCCATTGATGTCTATTCCCTACATAGCAAATGGCCAAGGACTAATCGTTTGTGTCAATTAGGTAGGCGGGGCTCTTGGAATCTTTGAGAAGAATTGGCATTTGTCGTATTTACGAGCATAGTCTGTGGCATCTTGATTAAATGGGGTCCAAAAGTAGCCATGCCTGATGATCTCTCTTGCTAAGGTTTGCTCTCCGGTGTGGTCACCGCACTCGCCTTTATGAAAATCTATTAACACACGTTTGGTGGCTTCGTGACCTACGCACCTGAGTAATGGGACAGAGAATCCTCTGCAGTAGAGTACTCCGTCCATGAGAAGGTAGCAAGATGATTGGCGAGTGAGCGCTCGCCTTTCCTTGTAACGTCTCGGGAGGGTCCCTTGTTGTAGATAGTTCTTGATCGGTGTCATCCATTCGGGCTTGGAATTGGTTCTCATTATCGAGTCAGTCCGCATCTGGCTAAGACTTGGTGAATCAAGTACTTCGACTGGGAGGAGCCCCAAAAGCTGTGGATCCTCGGAGCTTGCAAATTTGGCTAGGGAATCTACCTTTTTGTTATTTTCTCGAGGAATATGTGTGATGATGAAGTAGTCGAAGTTAGTGAGCAATGCCTGAAAATGGGCAAGGTATGGAACGAGCCGTGGCCCCTTGGTTTGGTATTCCCTTTGTACCTGACGCACAATGAGCTACGAATCGAAGAAGATTTGGATGGCCCTTAGCTTAAGTTCGATCGTGATTCTAAGTTCGGCTATCAAGGCCTCGTACCCTGCATCGTTGTTGGTAGCGGAGAATTTGAGCTTTAATGCGTTGCATATCGGGCATTCCTCTGGGGTGATGAGCACGACTCCGGCTCTAGAACATTTGCTATTGGAGGACACGTCCACGAATAATTTCCATTAAGTGTCGGAAGCATCGACGTTCTCTGTAGGAGTCTCCTCGGAAGCGGTGAATTCTACTATGAAATCGGTGAGAGCTTATCCGAGGATGGCTCGACGGGGGATAAATGTTATCTCAAATTGACTTAGCTCTGTTCTCCAATTTAATAGTCGTCCAAACACCTCATGTCGTTGTAGGACTGGTTGTAGCAGCTGGTCAGTATAAACCTTTATAGGATGAGATTGGAAGTATAGTCGAAGCTTTCGAGAGGGAATCAATAAGCAGTACGCTAGTTTCTCAAGCTTTGGATAATTCTTCTCCGCCCCCATCAATCGTTTGCTGGTATAGTAAACGAATCGCTGGACACGGTCTTTGATGCGCATCAATGTCGAGCAGATTGCCTTCATGGAAACAACCAAATAAATGTATAACTGATTCAATAGGACTTCAAATGCGGCGACGCATTCTGGGGTCCATTCGAAGTTGCGCTTCCCCTTTTGAAGTAAGTCGAAAAAGGGAATGCATTTATCAGTGGATTTAGAAATGAGTCGACTTAACACGGTGACCTTTCGATATAAACTTTGGACATCTTTGATGTTCTGAGAGACTTGAATATCCCAGATATCTTGGATTTTGTCTGGATTGGATTCGATGCCTCAGGACTCGGGAGTTGACGATGAAACCCAGGAGTTTTCCCTGAGGCGACTCTGAAGGAGCACTTCAAGGGATTGATTTCATGTCGTATCGGCGGAGGGCATCGAACCTTTTGGAGAGATCGTGTACGTGGTTGCTCGATATTTTAGATTTTACCAGCATATCATCCACGTATACCTCCATGGATTTTCCAATTTGGTCCTTAAAGAGGTTGTTAACCATTCGTTGATAAGTGGCCCTGGCATTCTTGAGTCCGAAAGGCATGATCCTGGTCGTTGATAAGGTCGGTTATGAAAGAGGTATGATCCTGGTCATGAAGATACATTGGAATCGGATTGTAGCCTGAATAAGCATCCATGAAAGATAAGATATGGTATCCGGCGGTCGAGTCAACAAGCCAAACGATCTTCGGATGCAGGAAGATGTCCTTGGGATATGCCTTGTTTAGGTCAGAGAAATCAATACACGTTTGCCACTTGCCGTTAGCTTTCTTGACTAGAATCGGGTTGGAGACCCATTCAGGATAGTCGGCTTCACGGATGAAGTTTTTGTTGATTGGCATATCTACCTCTTCCTTGAGCACATTGGACCTTTTAGGTCCCAAGAAGCGGCGTTTCTATTTGACTGGAAGCAGTGCGGGATCGAGGTTTAACTGGAGGCAAGTAACCGTGGGGTCGATGCCTCTCATGTCCGAGTGGGTCCAAGCAAACACATCTAGGTTGGCTCTTAAGAAATACACAAGATCTTCTTTTATTGTGGGGTGGAGTTGAGATCCTATTTTCAAGACCTTCAATGAGTCATCTGGGCTGATCGGAGTGTCCACCGTAGGTTCCACTAGAGTAGAGCTTTCGTGATCGGTATCTTCGTCCTCCCTCGGATCGGGATCGTCGGAAAGATGGCAGTGGCGCCTAAGCCGTGGCTCAGAATGCCTTTTATTGCTATGCGGAGATGGTTTTGGCACAAGAAGGCAAAGGTATAGCTTTCCTTTGTCATTGTTGGGCGCGTTCTTCCATTCCATTGCGTAACAATCTCTTGCGGTTGTTTAGTCATCTTTAACTGTGTCGATCTCGCTTTCGGTTGGGAACTTCATTAGGAGAGACAATGGGGAAATGCAGACTCGGAACTCTGTAAGGAAGGGACGTCCGAAGAAGACATTGTAGAGGGAGATAATTTCTATAACCACGAAGGTGAGGACTCAGACCCGGCTTCGATCCTTGCAACCAAGTTCAACGGGTAGGTCGATCATGCCCATCGGGTGATTGGAGGATCCGTTGAAGCCGTGGATTGTTGAATGGAAATGTTTCAAGTCCTTTGTTTACAACATCATCCGATCATAGGCAGCTTTGAAGATGATGTTGACTGAACTCCTTGAATCAACTAATATCCGTCGGATGGAAGTTGGGTCGATTCGGGCTGTGATTACGAGAGGGTTCGTGGTCGGGATTTCAATCCCCATTGATTCTCTTTCGTGGAAGATGATGCCATCCTTCATGGTTTTCTGAATCTTAGTGGGGATGGACTCGTCTAGATGGAGCAAGCTTCATAGGTGGCGTGCTTGATAGAGCTCAAATACTCCTCACATTTTCAGAAGCTTTCATATGTGGGATAAGGTCCTCTATAGATAGTGTTGATTATAATTCATCGCCTCGGGTTTGACAGACCAGGAGCCATCTTGGTAGGAGATGGAGGTGAGGGTGCAGGAGGATCCGAGTTTGGTTCGGGAGGAAAAGGTTCTTGGATGTACTGCTCGAGGAACTTTTCGCGGATAATCTTCTCGATGGCGTCCTTGAGTTGACGTCGGTCATTGGTGTTGTGTTCGTACATATCGTGGCATCGACATTACTTGCCGGTGTTCTTCTCGCGATCAATGGACTTCCTACAGTGCGGCTTCTTGTACTGGAGCGTGTTGCATGTTTCCTATTATATCGTCTCCAATTCTTCATTCAATGGAGTGTAGGTCTCGTAAGCTTGGTAGTGGTCGGACTTTTAGGGTCCGTTAGAGACTGGTTGTTATTGCGGATGCCCTGTCTGCCATTGCCCGCCTTTGCTTAGTACAGTCCTGCCCCTTGTTGTTCTCGAAAGGTTCTCCAACTTGCTTCCCTTTGGTGTTGTCGTTGACGGTATCTGCCTAAGGGTTGTTGGAAGAGTTGGCCCGGGAGATGCGGTTACGCCTTGGTTCTTCTTGACATAAGAACTGTCTGGCCTTCTCGTAGAAAGCGTCGAGACTTTTGGTTCGCTTCTTATCGATTCAAGCCCCAAATTCGGAAGTTGGGAGGACTCCTTTTGCAAGTTGGAAAAGCATGGTATGAGGCTCTGGGTCATCTACCTTGGCAAATGTGGTATTAAATCGCAAGAGGTAGCTATTGAGTAACGCAGCTGGTCCCTGGTACAGATTAGATAAGGTGAGAGAGTTTCTTGAGTAACGCAGCTGGTCCCTGGTACAGATTAGTTAAGGTGAGAGAGTTCTTCAGAATTGGAACGTGCATTCTGAACTGCTTAGCTAATTCTATGGCCAATTGGCCGAAGTTGTTGACTGAATGGAGTGGAAGGCGAGAGTACCAGAGTAAAGCAGTACCAGAAAGGAAGACAGTGAAACTGCACTTGAACAGGTCAGTGGCCCGACTAGAGTCCATTTGCCATTCATAGCAATTCAGGAAGGCACATGGGTTGGTTGTGCGGTCGTAAAGCATCATTTGGGGCATGCTAAAGCATCGATGCCATTCGGCTTCGTGCACGATCCTGGTGAAAGGGTTACTCCTTAGGTGGGTTTCCCATAAGTCATTGGCGTTCCCTCTCATTTCCCTCATCATCCTTCAGACCATGTCGGGGAGATATGTCGGATGCGGATCCGCTGGTAGGATCCGTGGATTTTCTCGGACCTTAGGAGTTCTGTTCCACGGTCACGTTCTATGATGCACATCTGGATCATCTTCTTCCATGTCATCAACATATATGATCGGGTTTTGATATGGACGACGAGGCTGAGCAGGTTAATGTGCATCGTGATCTGGGAAAGAATGGGCCGCTGGGAGAGTAGGTCTCTGATCCAGGACGGCGGCAGTCGGGTTTTGTTGAGGAGCGGGGTCAGTTGCTCGGACCCGGTTCGTCATTGATAATTAGTCGGGAACGGTCTCGATAGTGCGCCCCCTCGCTATAAGTGACTATAGTCTGGTTGCCATTTCCATTGTCGTTGGCGTGGTCATTGTCATTGCCATTGGCTGGGGCATTGGAGACGATGGCGACATTGTTGATGAGGCTAAACCTCCTTCTTTGGTGTGGGCCCCTTGACTCAAAAGCGGAAGTCTCTGAGATAGTGCGTTGAGGTCGGGTGTTGTTCCGAGCGAGCTGAAGTCGAGCGATGATGCATTGACTTTCTTGAAGTTGGCGCATAAGGTAAATGTTATTTCTCAACGCCTGATTGAGTTCGATAGATGTGTTCTCATATTTATCATTAAGCTCGGGGATATGCACATGTGTTGCGAGAGATTTGGGGTCCACAACGGGAACGGTTTTGGTTGTGGCGGGATATCCACCGGCTGGGGTTGCTGGGAAGTTCCAGGTTCAGCTGCAGCAAAAGAGCCAGTCATTGTATTCTTTAGTCGCTTTACCATCGTAAGCGGACTTGGCGGCAGGTTAGCAAAGGAAGCACGTCGGAGTCGAGATGGTAACATGCGACAAAGAAACAAATCCAAGTTTTCTCAGTGAAAGCACCAAAATGTTGATGGAAAAATATGTTGTAATAACCCAAAAATCTGGGCCAGTTTAAAATTTTTATTTTTGCAATTTTAGCGAATATTGAACATTTAAAATAGAATATTTCAAATAATACCGACGAGGAATTTATTTTGAATATAATTCGAACGTATATATTTATATACATCGTCGTTAGAATATAAATAATTATATATAATTATAAAAGGAATTGAAAATGGCGCGGTAGTTCGATAATTCGATTTCAAACTTCAATTGAACGTACCGGGTACAAAACAATCCGGATTTTAGTGAAACCAAAAACATTAGGATCTATTTTAGAATATCTTTCCAACGAATCCGAAAAATCGTGATTTCATAGCGGGAATCAAAAGATATGTCCAGTTGAAAATTCTGAATAGTCGCTATGGAATTTAGGCCCTTAAAAATGGGAATTTTGCAAACAACCTCGGATTTCGACGAAACCACTTTTGTTGGGTCCGTGATGTCAAATTATTGCTAGATTCCAAATTTCATAATTTTTCGAATCAATATGTGAGTGTGGCAAAGGAAAACGCATTTGACCAATTTCACTTGATTTTAATCGACTGAAAAATGGCCATTTTTCCAACGGCCTCAGAATTCGTCGAAACTAGTTTTGTTAGGACCGTATTGTCAATACAAGCTAGAAAATATTTTTATGGAATTTTTAGAGTTCGTATGTGACCCCGGTAAATTGAAATGCGTGTTCAAATTCAATATATAGAGTTATATGTTGATTTTGAGGAAAACTGATCGAAACGATCGAATCAGCTTACGATACATATCCCATCGTGTTCGGAATGGGGGTAATTAGCTATGGACGACATGGGGTGGGCCTCGTTTAGAGGTCGTATGTAAAAGTCAACTTTTAGGGATTAAATAATTAAAATAAAAACACTTCCTCTCTCTCTTCCCCCTTAATTCCCTCTGCCCCCCCCCCTTTTTTTCAAAACCGATTTCAGAAATGGAAAAAAAAAGAGAAGCGATCGAGAGGGAGACACACCCTAGCGGCGCCGACCACCGCGAGGCCACCCCCCCACCCAGCGGCGCCGACCACCACGAGGACCCTCTGCTGACGCGCGATGACCCCCCCCCAAGCAATCGCGCCGCCGTCTGGATGCGACCCCCCCTCGCCTACCCCTCCGCCGCCTCCTCCTGGTTCTGACGCGCCTCAGACAGCCCCCCCTCCTCCGAAAATCTGTAAGTTGTGTTTTCCTTTTTATTTTCTTTTAATTTAGTTATATACCTTGTTTTATTTTCTGATTTTAAAATAAATGTAAATGCATGATTTAAAATTCAGTTTTTAGTTTATATATATAATTAGCATTGTAAAAATCTGATTTTTACCTATGTAGAGGATTAAAAACATGATTTTGATATGTGTAGAGGATTAAAAACATGATCTTGTATATGTAGAAAAGGAAAAGTTTTGATTTTTTAATATATGAAAAGCGATATTTTTATATGTGAAATACGAGATTTTTAAATACAATCTTTAAAGTAAAAAGGGCAATAACTTTGAAAAATAAAAGATGGGATTTTTAATTAGCTAAAGATACGATTTTTAATTGTTTAAAAATATAATTTTATCGTATGTAAAGATAGAAAATATAATTTTCATATTAAATAGATAATAAAAATATAATCTTTCATATATTGTAGAAGGATAAAAATATGATTTTTACATAGTGGGAACTATAAAAATATAATCTTTATAGGATAGAGAATATAAAAATATCATCTTTGTATATATAACGATGTAAAAATATGATTTTTATATATTGTATAGCGAAGGAAAAATTCGATTTTTATATATTGAATAGCAATATAAAAATGTGATTTTTACATATGTAGTGGCTACGGGCAACGAAAGCGACAAAAGGCGAGAACGATGAAGATTTCTCTAAATGAAGAGTCGTGGTATTGGATAGCTTTCGGTGAGAACTTCTCACTCTTCAATTTCTTTTTCTAGTTATATATATATACTAGGATGCAGACGGTGTTTAGTAGCACACGACACCCGTCATCCACAGACCATGGAAGGCTTGTTTGTTAAATTCTTTGGTTGTGTAGTTGGTTTGTTTATTTGGTTTGAATTGAATTGTTTGGTGAAATGAAATGGATTTGATTGATGTGTGAATGGCGTGGGCCTTCACTAGACCGGGGATAAGGCTAGGCCTTGTCCCGTTTCTAGTATCGTGCCGTTATGCCGCCGAAATTTTCTAAAACAAGTTAGAAAATTAAAGATATCATTTTATTTGATAAATGAACTGAATAAAAATTCATGTGTTGAAATAAAATGTTTTATCGTTAAAAATATAATTTTTAACGTGAAATTTTTAACGTGAATGTGAATAAATAAATATTCATTTACAAACCGGACGGTTTGTTTATGTACACCTATTTGAAGGACATTGATTGGGACGATAAATTTTACACATCGCCCAACTGCACAAATAAAAATATGTGTTTGTTGATTTGAAACCCCACACGGGTATTGGGATAATATATGACATACACTAATCCCAATAATTAGTCGTATGTCGATCGACTGATTGACAGGCTGTTATAAGCGTTAGATATCTATATTTGATGCTTATACAGTGTAGTGCACTTTGGATGATGGTTGATTATTTATCGTTGCTATTATATACATGTGTTGTATGGAATCCATATAGTTAACGCTATATGGTAATTGATTGGGCCTCATTCCAATTTAGAAAATAAAGAATATTATAAAATTAAGGTTCATGTGTTGACAGTACTCATCCGTTGAGATTAGTCATTTGTTGAACGAAATATTTTAACAATAAAATTTATATCTTTATCACTATAAATAAAGGTTCATGTGTTGACTGTACTCATCCGTTGAGATTAGTCATGTGTTGAACGAAAGATTTTAACAATAAAATTTACATCTTTATCATATATAAGATTAGAAACTAATTGGAAAATAGATAAGATGAGTGGTCTCCTGGTTATTGATCTGATGTTGGTTTCGGCCTTCGGGGTTAATATTCAGGGAATCATTCTCTTACTAATTTACGGTTGGAGTTTGATTTAATATCAAACGATAGATACCTGAATTTTCATAAAATATATTAAATAACAAAAATAGTCACACGTGGACGGTACTCATTCGTTGAGATTAGTCATGTGTTGACAAGAATAAATATTCATTTGTTGAATAGAATAACGGAATTATTGAAATATATAAAGCCGTGTTGATTAGAGACGCGCTATTTTGACGCGAACGATATTTATATCGATTATATTCGTTTTTGTGAATTGAATCGAATAGAAAACCAATTTGAATTGAATCGAATAGAAAAACCAATTTGAATTGAATTGAAAACGAATTCGAATTGAAAACGAATTCTAATTAAATTGAAAACGAATTCGAATTGAATTGAAAACGAATTCGAATTGAATTGAATTGAAAAGAAAATGAATTCGAATCGAATTAAAAATCGATTTGAATTGAAATCAAATAGGAATGAAAATAAAGAGGATTTATAATAGAAAATTCAATTTTGATTTAAATTTGAAATAAAGGTTGAAATTGTTTTTGAAACAAATTCAAAACTATTTATAAAATTCGTTTTAAATAGGAATCGACGAAATATATATTATATATATTATATATATAATATAATGGCCAGAATAGAACGCGCCGCGCTGCGGCTGTTTCTGAATTTCGACCATTTATTTCGAACGGACATTACGGGAGATCCGACCGTCGGATTCTCCTAAAACCGGAACTGTTGGGTTCGTATCGAAAATAGCTTTCTAAGGAATATTAGAAATTTGAAATCTAACGGTTGGATTTGGAAATACGTCCAAATCAAATTCGAAAAAGGTCGCTATAGGTGCAGTTCGATGGCTGTTGTTGGAAATCGACTGTACGGGCCTTGGTAAAATTATTAAAAATAGTAATAATTTGTGTAAAATCATGAGAAATGATTTGGGAAAAATTGGGATGTAAAACTGCATATTCGAAAAGATAAAAATCGATTTTTATCGAAATAAACTAGTTTTGAACTAAAATTAAAACCCATTTATTTTTAAATAAATAAAGTGGATTTGAAATGGGTTTTAAATAGAATTGATCTGTGGGTTTATCATGAACAGTGTTTTGAATAACATTCGTTCTTTAACCTGCCAATAAATAGAATGTGATTTGGGTTTACCGTGAACTGTGTTTTAAATGACATTGGTTCTTTAACCCAGTAAAAGGAGTTTTAATGAATCTACAATTAGATTGAAATGTGAATTGATAATCTAAATTATCAAATATAGAAAATGAGTGAGAATGGAGTATCACCAGTTTTGCTCCAAAGCGATAGTTAAATCTTTAATCAGATTTGAACGTGAAATGGTAATTAATTTTACCGATAACACTGTGGTGTTAGATGTGGAGTATTACCAGTTTTGCTTCATGGGATGAATAGGTTGGGATTGGGAAATAAAATAAATAATTACTTCGGTGTGGTTCGCTAATCTCGACTAGTTTAGAAAACCATAATTTGGTTTGAAATGACATCCAAAGGAAGATTAAAGGATAAATTTTAAAGAATTTATCTTGGATAAAATTAATGGGAACCTTTCCCTAAGAATATGAAATTTGCGGTTAGTGGTTGCTGAATTGGAATGAGGCGTATGTTATGTTTGTGTAACATTTGTTTTAATATACGCAGGTTGTTCGGAAAGGCCGGGTTTATACCCATTCTGAATAACCGATTCGACGATAAGTCCAAGATGAAGATGGTGGTTGAAGACCGGAAGTCTTCGCATCGTTTGGGTGATTACTGATGATCTTGATTGGGCTGTACACCCAAGATGAGGGAATCAGTTGGTTGTCGTCCAGACGTACTTGGTGATGGATGGATATGCGAGGAAAGTGCCTCCAGTTTCGTTAAGACCCTGGACGAACTTGTAAATGGATTGTGTGTCTGGCATTGGATTTTATTCTGTGTTGATTGATTTCTGTTAAATATATATCTGTTTGGCGGCAAAGAATTTATTCTCTTGCTTAACGCCTTTCTCTGAGACGTACGAGCTTAGAGGTTATATATCGATAGATATCAATCGCATGGCATGAATTGCCTGTATGGCATGCTGAGTTGCATGGATCAAGGCTTCTGTTGAAAAGCAAAGTCTTGTGGTTGATGATCAAAGCACGGCCTACGTGGCATAGCTTTGTGTTTAGCGTGGATTCGCGAGCCTCACACCTCGGTTGAGTTAAAAACGGGATACGGACCGCTGGGAGAATACGACGTTTCTTTCTAGCTTTGGTGGTGTCAGTGACTTACCAGCCCTAACATTTATATACTTTTCACCTTTGTGGTTTTTGGATGCGAGGCGCCTCGATTATAGGTCTGTAAGGACCGGGAAACATGTGTTCGGGAATAACTAATCCTCAAACGTAAGAGAGGACCGGCCCAGCCGAATCCAGGGTTACCCAGAGTGTGTAGTCCTGAGGCATTTGCTAGAATGTGTCGAAGCGGAGAGGAGCTTGCCCCTTGCCTCGACTCATGACGGAAATCCAATTTCCAATACGTGATATTGCGGTTTTAATTGTACAACTAGTATGACGACATAGTAGATGGTAGTTATGCCGCCTATGATTGAAATTTATGATTGAAATTGTTTTGACACTATACACTTATTATAGTATCAAATGATTTGTTTTTAAAACGTACCAAGCATGTTTGGCTATTATAAGGGAAAACCGTATCCTCAGGCTTGCGTTGCATTGTGTGATGGGACCTGGGTCTTATAATAGCTTCATTTTTCGAAAAAGCATTGCGCTGTTTATTCTATGCACTGATATTCTTGGGAGGAAACCCGTTCCGTGTTATACGGCGTGGTCCCTTGAATTACTCTCTTTTAAAGTAAAGTTTTAAATAACTGTTTTAGTTCTCACACCAGTCGTATGACTGACCTGGAGTTTATTGTTTTAACCTAAACTCTGGGTGCTCTTATTTTTGACCCGGGCAGCTAGTAGTTTTGGTTTTGCAGATTTATATTCACAGGATCCTGGTTTACAGCTGGAACGATGCTCTGAAAGCTCTGTATCCGTGTATCACTTTCAGTTGTGTTTTGTATTATTTTCCGCTGCTATGTAATTTATTGTAATCTCTGATATTTATCGTATGTAATTTATTCATTTATACTCTGTATATTCTTGTATCTGATGGAATTGTTGAAATAGCAATGAAATGTTCTTCCATCTGCGTTCTGTTTTGTCTTGTCCTCAAAACGATCAGGGGTTTCGAACGATCTAGATCGGTTTAACGACTGATTCAGATCGAGCGAAATTCCCGGCCGTCACATTTGGTATCAGAGCTTTGGTTTACAGAGCTCGAGAACAAGACACATTAGAACCGTACGAAAGAATTCATCAGATATTGGATTAGTAATATCCAATTAGAATGACTCGTTAGAGATAGGATCAGTAGTATCCTAGAACGAGTGTGAAGGGTATATTTTTCAAATGAAAATAATTTTTTTTTGAAAATTTAAATCGTTTTATACATATTTGAATATTTTATTTGTATTGATTTGGACAATCTAGTATATAAAGGTTTTGCATATACGCGTCATGAACGTATATTCGAAGTTTTAATATATTGGATAGATATAGAATTACACTCTAGTCGCCCGGAGATGGTACTGATAATTGACATGACATCATCAGTATTTATGTTCGTGTTTCGAAGGTGTGATATCTATATATTTCCATTAGACTCGTGTGAGAACCAAAACCTATATAGATAGATTTATTTGTTGTGATTTGGCATCAAAAACATGATGTTTTGACTATATATCAAAATTATGAATTTGAAACGTTAATCCACTAATTGATTGATGTTTGTGTTGTTTGTTTATTTATTTGATAATTTTGAACCATTTAGCCTAATTGAACCGAATATTGAATTGTATTGAAATTGATCGCATTTGCTTGCATATACATGTACTTACATTGAACCGGTCATAGCAAGGAGGCTAGAGCAGAGAATAAAATTTGTTTGCCCAACAAATAGGTACATATTTACTATAATTTACTGTTTTGTTTGGGTGATGATGATTTTATGAGCCGATTGGCTAGCCGCTTGGCTTTTTCTTTTTCTTTTTGAGATCAGAAGGCCTATATGGCAATTTCGGGATTTTCCCGTGGCTCCCGGTGCAGGGGAGGTTATGGCGAAATTTTTCGAAAATTTAGGGTGTTAGCCAATTTTTTTGAAGAATTTGAAAATTCTCAGAAACTGAAAAGCTGGAGAATGGAAGCCGGAACGAACGTAGAGTTGATTAATCAAACCACTTTCGACTTTGTTCCTTTTCAGGGACGAAAAGTTTTAAGTGGGGGAGATTGTAATAACCCGAAAATCTGGGCCAGTTTAAAAATTTTATTTTTGCAATTTTAGCGAATATTGAACATTTAAAATAGAATATTTCAAATAATACCGACGAGGAATTTATTTTGAATATAATTCGAACGTATATATTTATATACATCGTCGTTAGAATATAAATAATTATATATAATTATAGAAGGAATTGAAAATGGCGCGGTAGTTCGATAATTCGATTTCAAACTTCAATTAAACATACCGGGTGCAAAACAATCCGGATTTTAGTGAAACCAAAAACATTAGGATCTATTTTAGAATATCTTTCCAACGAATCCGAAAAATCGTGATTTCATAGCGGGAATCAAAAGATATGTCCAGTTGAAAATTCTGAATAGTCGCTATGGAATTTAGGCCCTTAAAAATGGGAATTTTGCAAACGACCTCGGATTTCGACGAAACCACTTTCGTTGGGTCTGTGATGTCAAATTATTGCTAGATTCCAAATTTCATAATTTTTCGAATCAATATGTGAGAGTGGCAAAGGAAAACGCGTTTGACCAATTTCAGTTGATTTTAATCGACTGGAAAATGGCCATTTTTCCAACGATCTCAGAATTCGACGAAACTAGTTTTGTTAGGACCGTATCGTCAATATGAAGCTAGAAAATATTTTTATGGAATTTTTAGAGTTCGTATGTGACCCCGGTAAATTGAAATGCGTGTTCAAATTCAATATATAGAGTTATATGTTGATTTTGACGAAAACTGATCGAAACGATCGAATCAGCTTACAATACATATCCCATCGTGTTCGGAATGGGGGTAATTAGCTATGGACGACAGGCGGTGGGCCTCGTTTAGAGGTCGTATGTAAAAGTCAACTTTTAGGGATTAAATAATTAAAATAAAATAAAAACACTTCCTCTCTCTCTTCCCCCTTAATTCCCTCTGGCCCCCCTTTTTATTTCAAAATCGATTTCAGAAATGGGAAAAAAAACAGAGAAGCGATCGAGAGGGAGACACCCCCCAGCGGCGCCGACCACCGCGAGGCCACCCCCCCCCCCCCCCCCCAGCGGCGCCGACCATCGCGAGCCCCACCCCCCTCCTGGCGCACGACGACCCCCCCAGCAATCGCGCCGCCGTCTGGATGCGACCCCCCCCCCCGCCTACCCCTCCGCCTCCTCCTGGTTCTGACGCGCCTCAGACAGCCCCCCCTCCACCAAAAATCTGTAAGTTGTGTTTTCCTTTTTATTTTCTTTTAATTTAGTTATATACCTTGTTTTATTTTCTGATTTTAAAATAAATGTAAATGCATCATTTAAAATTCATTTTTTAGTTTATATATATAATTAGCATTGTAAAAATCTGATTTTTACCTATATAGAGGATTAAAAACATGATTTTGATATGTGTGGAGGATTAAAAACATGATCTTGTATATGTAGGAAATGAAAAGTTTTGATTTTTTAATATATGAAAAGCGATATTTTTATATGTGAAATACGAGATTTTTAAATATAATCTTTAAAGTGAAAAGGGCAATAACTTTGAAAATAAAAGATGGGATTTTTAATTAGCTAAAGATACGATTTTTAATTGTTTAAAAATATAATTTTATCGTATGTAAAGATAGAAAATATAATTTTCATATTAAATAGATAATAAAAATATAATCTTTCATATATTGTAGAAGGATAAAAATATGATTTTTACATAGTGGGAACTATAAAAATATAATCTTTATAGGATAGAGAATATAAAAATATCATCTTTGTATATATTACGATGTAAAAATATGATTTTTATATATTGTATAGCGAAGGAAAAATTCGATTTTTATATATTGAATAGCAATATAAAAATGTGATTTTTACATATGTAGTGGCTACGGGCAACGAAAGCGACAAAAGGCGAGATCGATGAAGATTTTCTAAATGAAGACTCGTGGTATTGGATAGCTTTCGGTGAGAACTTCTCACTCTTCAATTTCTTTTTCTAGTTATATATATATATACTAGGATGCAGACGGTGTTTAGTAGCACCCGACACCCGTCATCCACAGACCATGGATGACTTGTTTGTTAAATTCTTTGGTTGTGTAGTTGGTTAGTTTATTTGGTTTGAATTGAATTGTTTGGTGAAATGAAATGGATTTGATTGATGTGTGAATGGCGTGGGCCTTCACTAGACCGGGGATAAGGCTAGGCCTTGTCCCGTTTCTAGTATCGTGCCGTTATGCCGCCGAAATTTTCTAAAACAAGTTAGAAAAATAAAGATATCATTTTATTTGATAAATGAACTGAATAAAAATTCATGTGTTGAAATAAAATGTTTTATCGTTAAAAACATAATTTTTAACATGAATGTGAATAAATAAATATTCATTTACAAACCGGACGGTTTGTTTATGTACACCTATTTGAAGGACATTGATTGGGACGATAAATTTTACACATCGCCCAACTGCACAAATAAAAATATGTGTTTGTTGATTTGAAACCCCACACGGGTATTGGGATAATATATGACATACACTAATCCCAATAATTAGTCGTATGTCGATCGATTGATTGACAGGCTGTTATAAGCGTTAGATATCTATATTTGATGCTTATACAGTGTAGTGCACTTTGGATGATGGTTGATTATTTATCGTTGCTATTATATACATGTGTTGTATGGAATCCATATAGTTAACGCTATATGGTAATTGATTGGGCCTCATTCCAATTTAGAAAATAAAGAATATTATAAAATAAAGGTTCATGTGTTGACAGTACTCATCCGTTGAGATTAGTCATGTGTTGAACGAAATATTTTAACAATAAAATTTATATCTTTATCACTATAAAATAAAGGTTCATGTGTGGACTGTACTCATCCGTTGAGATTAGTCATGGGTTGGACGAAAGATTTTAACAATAAAATTTACATCTTTATCATATATAAGATTAGAAACTAATTGTAAAATAGATAAGATGAGTGGTCTCCTGGTTATTGATCTAATGTTGGTTTCGGCCTTCGGGGTTAATATTCAGGGAATCGTTCTCTTACTAATTTACGGTTGGAGTCTGATTTAATATCAAACGATAGATACCTGAATTTTCATAAAATATATTAAATAACAAAAATAGTCACACGTGGACGGTACTCATTCGTTGAGATTAGTCATGTGTTGATAAGAATAAATATTCATTTGTTGAATAGAATAACGGAATTATTGAAATATATAAAGCCGTGTTGATTAGAGACGCGCTATTTTGATGCGAACGATATTTATATCGATTATATTCGTTTTTGTGAATTGAATCAAATAGAAAACCAATTTGAATTGAATCGAATAGAAAAACCAATTTGAATTGAGTTGAATTGAAAACGAATTCGAATTGAATTGAAAACGAATTTGAATTGAATTGAATTGAAAAGAAAATGAATTCGAATCGAATTAAAAATCGATTTGAATTGAAGTCAAATAGGAATGAAAATAAAGAGGATTTATAATAGAAAATTGAATTTTGATTTAAATTTGAAATAAAGGTTGAAATTGTTTTTGAAACGAATTCAAAACTATTTATAAAATTCGTTTTAAATAGGAATCGACGAAATATATATTATATATATTATATATATAATATAATGGCCTGAATAGAACGCGCCGCGCTGCGGCAGTTCGTGAATTTCGACCATTTATTTCGAACGGACATTACGGGAGATCCGACCGTCGGATTCTCCTAAAACCGAAACTGTTGGGTTCGTATCGAAACGAGCTTTCTAACGAATATTAGAAATTTGAAATCTAACGGTTGGATTTGGAAATACGTCCAAATCAAATTCGAAAAAGGTCGTTATAGTTGCAGTTCGATGGCCGTTGTTGGAAATCGACTGTACGGGCCTTGATAAAATTATTAAAAATAGTAATAATTTGTGTAAAATCATGAGAAATGATTTGGGAAAAATTGGGATGTAAAACTCCATATTCGAAAAGATAAAAATAGTTTTTTATCGAAATAAACTAGTTTTGAACTAAAATTAAAACCTATTTATTTTTAAATAAATAAATTGGATTTGAAATGGGTTTTAAATAGAATTGATCTGTGGGTTTATCGTGAACAGTGTTTTGAATAACATTCGTTCTTTAACCTGCCAATAAATAGAATGTGATTTGGGTTTATCATGAACTGTGTTTTAAATGACATTGGTTCTTTAACCCAGTAAAAGGAGTTTTAATGAATCTACAATTAGATTGAAATGTGAATTGATAATCTAAATTATCAAATATAGAAAATGAGCGAGAATGGAGTATCACCAGTTTTGCTCCAAAGCGATAGTTAAATCTTTAATCAGATTTGAACGTGAAATGGTAATTAATTTTACCGATAACACTGTGGTGTTAGATGTGGAGTATTACCAGTTTTGCTTCATGGGATGAATAGGTTGGGATTGGGAAATAAAATAAATAATTACTTCGGTGTGGTTCGCTAATCTCGACTAGTTTAGAAAACCATAATTTGGTTCGAAATGACATCCAAAGGAAGATTAAAGGATAAATTTTAAAGAATTTATCTTGAATAAAATTAATGGGAACCTTTCCCTAAGAATATGAAATTTGCGGTTAGTGGCTACTGAATTGGAATGAGACGTATGTTGTGTTTGTGTAACATTTGTTTTAATATACGCGGGTTGTTCGGAAAGGTCAGGTTTATACCCATTCTGAATAACCGATTCGACGATAAGTCGAAGGTGAAGACGGTGGTTGAAGACCGGAATTCTTCACATCGTTTAGGTGATTACTGATGATCTTGATTGGGCTGTACACCCAAGATGAGGGAATCAGTTGGTTGTCGTCCAGACGTACTTGGAGATGGATGGATATGCGAGGAAAGTGCCTCCGATTTCGTTCAGACCCAGGACGAACTTGTAAATGGATTGTGTGTCTGACATTGGATTTTATTCTGTGTTGATTGATTTCTGTTAAATATATATCTGTTTGGCGACAGAGAATTTATTCTCTTGCTTAACGCCCTTCTCTGAGACGTACGAGCTTAGAGGTTATATATCGATAGATATCAATCGTATGGCATGAATTGCCTGTGTGGCACGCTGAGTTGCCTGGATCAAGGCTTCTGTTGAAAAGCAAAGTCTTGTGGTTGATGATCATAGCACGGCCTATGTGGCATAGCTTTGTGTTTAGCGTGGATTCGTGAGCCTCACACCTCGGTATGAGTTAAAAACGGGATACGGACCGCTGGGAGAACACGACGTTTCTTTCTAGCTTTGGTGGTGTCAGTGACTTACCAGCCCTGACATTTATATACTTTTCACCTTTGTGGTTGTTGGATGCGAGGCGCCTCGATTATAGGTCTGTAAGGACCGGGAAACGTGTGTTCAGGAATAACTAATCCTCAAACGTAAGAGAGGACCGCCCAGCCGAATCCAGGGTTACCCAGAGTGTGTAGTCCTGAGGCATTTGCTAGAATTTCTCGAAGCGGAGAGGAGCTTGCCCCTTGCCTCGACTCATGATGGAAATCCAATTTCCAATACGTGATATTGCGGTTTTAATTGTAGAACTAGTATGGCGTCATAGTAGATGGTAGCTATGCCGCCTATGATTGATATTTATGATTGAAATTGTTTTGACACTATACACTTATTATAGTATCAAATGATTTGTTTTTAAAACGTACTAAGCATGTTTGGCTATTATAATGGAAAACCCTATCCTCCGGCTTGCGTTGCATTGTGTGATGGGACCTGGGTCTTATAATTGCTTCATTTTTCCAAAAAGCATTGCGCTGTTTATTCTATGCACCGGTATTCTTGGGAGGAAACCCATTTCGTGTTATACGGCGTGGTCCCTTGAATTACTCTCTTTTAAAGTAAAGTTTTAAATAACTGTTTTAGTTCTCACACCTGTCACTTGACTGACCTGGAGTTTATTGTTTTAACCTAAACTCTGGGTGCCCTTATTTTCGACACGGGCAGCTAGTAGTTTTGGATTTGCAGATTTATATTCACAGGATCCTTGTTTACAGCTGGAACGATGCTCGGAAAGCTCTGTATCCGTGTATCACTTTCAGTTGTGATTTGTATTATTTTCCGCTGCTATGTAATTTATTGTAATCTCTGATATTTATCGTATGTAATTTATTCATTTATACTCTGTATATTCTTGTATCTGATGGAATTTTTGAAATAGCAATGAAATGTTCTTCCATCTGCGTTCTATTTTGTCTTGTTCTCAAAACGATCAGGGGTTTCGAACGGTCTAGATCGGTTTAACGACTGATTCGGATCGAGCGAAATTCCCGGCCGTCACATATGTCGTAAACACCCAAGATTCTTATTACTTAAGAATTATAGTTTCGCGTGGAAAAGTAAGTGCGGAAAGCAATAAATAACACGAGAGATTTATAGTGGTTCAGTCTCGCTAGAGTCCTACGTGCACTTTGGAAGAGTTGTTGTAATATTATTAATAACAAAGATTTACAAGGTTGAGAACATCTCCTGACATCTCTTTACATACATCTCTAAGTTATATGATGTCATAATTATCATATATTAGGAAAAAGACACATTTGTCCTTCTTCTTCCCCAAAGCATAGATGCCATTAAAGAGGCTACTTGGAGCTCTCAAGAGATGTCAAATCATCAAATTCCAACCCCTTTGAATTGTGAGGTTGAGGGGTATTTATAGTGTAGTGGTTAGGTGAGAGTAGGTAGGAGTAGGTAGAAATAGGGGACCACACCAGTAATCTCATATCCCATAGTGTCAAACACCAGAATCTCGGACCCCGCGGTGGAAATCTCCAAAAACTCGTACCCCTCCCTAGGGTGCGAAATTTGTACAACGTTTGTGACACAAGGAGGTGCGGTTAATGAGGTTTGTGACTTTCCAAGGTTCGAGGCATTGGCTTGGCGATGTTTAGAGGAGAAGCGAGGTTCACGTTTGCATGTTCCCTTCTCGGCTCATTTCCTTTACTCCTTGGAGACACTCTCGGCTTTGTCTTCCGCTATACGTTGAGTCGAGTGTGCCTTGCGTACTTTTGTGAACCGAACCAAAAGGTCAGTTAACAAAAGACAGTTACATAGCATCAGAAAAGGTGATTCAACCATGAATGAGTTTTTACTCCAGGTTGAGAATATTTGTGATCAACTAAATTCTACAGGGAAAAAGATATATGAATAGGTCATAGCAATTGTTAGTGGTTTAGATGATGAATATGAGGTTGTTACAACCATCATTTTATCCATGGTTCCAACATCCTCATTACAATATGTGTACTCCATCTTGTTTCCACATAAAGGTAGAATTGAACGTAAGAAAAATCTCATTTCTGACCTATCAGTTAGTTACACTATTTATGGCAGAGGTAAGAATCAAGATAAAGGAGATGGATCAAGAAGTCAATACAAAAGTCAAAGAGGTGGTTAGTCTAATAGAGGAAGAAGAGGAGGTGGAAGTAATAACAATAATAGAACTAGGTGTCAAATTTGTTAAAAGGTTGGACACAGTGCAAACAAGTGTTATTTCAGATTCAACACCAACTACACTCCTTCACAACAGAACAACAGTGCCAATGTTAACATGGTTAATGTGCCAAAAGACGTCAATAAAGGGCAAGTATAAGTTTTCAACAGTGACATTGCCACTATTGATGATATTACTAATGACTGCTGGTACCCGGATTCAGAAGCTACTAACCATGTGACCAACAATTTAAGAAATCTTAATTTGGGAAATAAGGAGTACGAAGGTACACAAAATCTTATTGTTGGTAATTGTAAATCTGCACATAGTAAACATACTGGAAATGCAAGTATTGATGGAACAAAACAACTATTCCTAAAGAGTTACTGAGAGTTCCATCAATTAAGAAAAAATTAATGAGCGTTTACCAATTTGCTAAGGACAACAATGTTTATTTTGAATTTTACCCAAATGCTTGTATAGTTATAGACATACTAACTTAAGAAATTATCTTGCAGGGTAAAGAGGGTAAGGGATTATACAAATTTGATGTCACTAATTCTAAATTTACTGAATATAAGGGAAACAATTGTATAATGTCCATAACAAATGATTATGAATTTTGTGGAGAGTTTTATATGTGACATTATAAACAGGGACATCACAGTATAAAAACTATTAAGTAGGTTATGAATAATTATAACATTCCTCTTAATAAATTGCCTGATTCATATATTTGTTGTAATGGCGCGTTTTGTTAGCTGTCGAATAATTAATTTATTTAATTATTTATATATCGATTTGGGGATATCGATAACTTAAAGTACAACGTTCGAACTTATAATTATAATTAAAACGAACCTAAAACGTCGCGGTAGTTCGCAATTTGGCGATTTGAACTTCAACTGAATGTACATGATTCATTTTAAGCCGGATTTCTGTGAAACAAGAAACGTTAGGAGCTGGTGAAGTATATCTTTCTAGTGGAGAAGAAAATTCGGGATTTCGTCGTGTAGATTTTGAGATGTGTCTAAATCAAATTTTAGAATAGTCGCTATAGAATCGTTTATCGGCCATAACGGTTATTTCAAAATAACTAGATATCGGGTGTGAATTCAGACAAGGTTCTTTTGGGACATAGCGATAATTTAATTTTTGGAATTTTATGGAAATTTTTAATTAATTAAATAAGTGACTTTTTATTTGAAGTATTTTGCACCCTGTGGTCAACATTTTGGGGTTTCACAGAATGAGTCAACCTACCGGTATTTCTATATATTTGGGATCGTGGGACACCACTCATCTCACTGATATTTTTATTTCTGTCTGTTGTAGTTCGTACTCGAATGGAGTTTACGAAATGGATTTAGATATTTTCTTAAATAATTTAAACCCACACGTTGCCAATCCCTTAAACTATGTGGTCATCACCATTCCACACATCTGTTGTTTTAACCGCAAGTTCTTTTGGTTTGAAACCATAAACATGGAAAGTTTTCCTCCATGAAACTATCTAGCCTTTACCCTATAAAGTATGCGCCTGTACTCTTAAAACCATTTTTCTTTGAAAACCACAAACATGCCGCCATCCTTCACAGCAAAACCACAAAACAAATGCCTCAAAAATCAAATCAATTCCTATAAATCGTTTAGCTTATATATTCGAGTTCGGATTTACGTAAGCTTCAACCTCGTGCCACCCTTTCTATGTTCGAACTTCTTGTTGTTCGCTGAAAGGTATTCATGTCGAGCTAGGGTTCACCATCGATATAGGCAGGGTGTTCAAACGACAAAGAGGAGAGTAGCACTGCACTTGTCGTTGATGGCCGCCCAGGTGAGAGGAGTTCGAGGTATTTCCGAAGGTAAAGTTGTCGCAACAAATAAACGTATTTGGTCTGCGAACCGGGTGCTGGAGTCTGGATCCGAGTTGAAGGCTTTTGATATGAGGTGTGAGAGATTTCAATAGGAAGGGATTATGTGTACTTAGTTTGTGGAACGTTGAGGGAGGATGGGAAGGGGGAGATCGACAAGGTTTGTGTGAGCAGAAATCGAAATATACAGAGAAGAGGGAGATGGGATTTAGAACAGTAAAACGTGGGTTTTGTTTTGTGTTTGATGGCAAAATAGCGGAGGAAAGGGCGGTCAATGGTGCCATTGCGTGGAGTTTGTGTTTTGCTGGAGCTGGAGGATTTGTGTTGGAAGAAGAAAGGGGTACGGGGCTTTAACGTGAATGGGTCTGGGCTAAGGGAGGGTTAGCGGGCCGGTTAAGAGGGGTGAGCCCAAATCATATAATCCAAATTTTTATTTAACAAGGTATATTAACTTCGAATGTGTATAACTCTACCATACGTAATCAAAATTCCGCAAAACAAGATCCGTTGGGATCGTATGGACGGGCACTACCCAATGAACTGACTGGAAGTGGATTTGAAGCTCGTTTGAATTTATGGCGAAACAAATTGTTTGATTCAAATCAAAAAAATAGTTTATCGTTTTTTAACGATGAATTGCAAAGGTGAGTAAATCTCACTAACTCTGAACAGTTTATAATTTCATGTTGCATTGTTAGAACTATTAAAATTGTCTGTTTGACTGTGTGTTGATTGGTTGATTGAACTGCTAGTCAGTTAGTTAAATTTCTATATTAATTCTGTTTAACAGAATATATCATATGGAACTGAAAGTGATGTTACCTATATTGTCTAACATCTGTGATGCAGGGAAACAGGTTGGAGGAATCCAACAGGATTCCTCAACAGTTATTTTACTGTGATTTTTATATTGTGATATATAATGTGATGTATATAATCTGTGTGATTTTGTGTGGTGGGACGATATTTATCGTTGTTATATGGTGTGTTAAATACCATGAGACATACCCGAATGTATGAGAGGGGTTTTCAAAGTATATTTTGAAAATAGTTTATTTATATAAAATCAAGGGATTTTATATATATATATATAAGAAAAAGGATTCTGAATATAAAGGAATATAGTTGGTAAAACAAATATAAAAGAATTATATTTGTAAATCAAATGCAAGGGGATATATATGTTAATCGAATATAAGGGGATATATTTGTTAATCAAAATATAAAGGAATTATATTCGTTAAAAGAAATATAAAGGATATTTATTTAGAGATTAAATAAATAGAATTAAACTAAAGGAGATATTTATTTGTTAAATAAATAGGAGTTAACCAAGTGAATTGATCGAGTTAATCAATGTGAATTAGTTAAGTTAAACTAAGTGGTTAATCGATGTGAATTAGTTAAGTTAAACTAAGTGGTTAATCGAAGCGAATTAGTTAAGTTAACTAAGTGGTTAATCAAAGTGAATTAGTTGAGTTAAACTAAGTGAATCGGTTAGAGTTTATCAATGTGAATTAGTTGAGTTAAACTAAGTGAATCGGTTAGAGTTAATCAATGTGAATTAGTTGAGTTGAACTAAGTGAATCGGTTAGAGTTAATCAATGTGAATTAGTTAAGTTAAACTAAGTGGTTAATCGATGTGAATTAGTTAAGTTAAACTAAGTGGTTAATCGAAGTGAATTAGTTAAGTTAACTAAGTGGTTAATCGAAGTGAATTAGTTGAGTTAAACTAAGTGAATCGGTTAGAGTTAATCAATGTGAATTAGCTAAGTTAAACTAAGTGGATTAGTTCAGTTAATCGAGACGAGTTAACCAGTTAGGTTAAACCATTTGAGTTAATCAGTTAGAGTTGACCAGTTAGAGTTAACCAGTTAGAGTTGACCGGTTAGAGTTATCCAAGTAGAGTTAATCGAGTAGAGTTGTCGAATATCACTTATCCGAAGTAGAGTTAGCGAATATAGTGTATTCGAGGGAAGAGTAATCGAATATAGTTTATTCGAGTGGAGAAATCAAATGTTATTCATTTGAGAAGAGTTACCGAATATTATTTATTCGAAGAGTAGTTATCGAATATTGGTTATTCGAAGTTAGTTAATCCAAAGGAGTTATTCGAAGTTAGTTAATCCAAAGGAGTTATTCGAAGTTAGTTAATCCAAAGGAGTTATTCGAAGTTAGTTAATCCAAAGGAGTATTCAAAGTTAGTTAATCCAAAGGAGTTATTCGAAGTTAGTTAATCCAAAGGAGTTAGTCGAAGAGTTAATCGAATATAGTTATTCGAAAGAAGGTGTAAATCGAATATAGTTACTCGAGTAAAGTTAAAAGAGTTAATCGAATTTAGTTATTCGAAATGAGTTATTCGAATTAGATATTTGAATAGAGTTAAACACATTAGAGTGATTCGAATTACTTATTCGAATAGAGTTAAACATGTAAGAGTTAATTGAATATTAGTTATTCAATTTGAGTTAATCGAATTTAGTTATTCGAGAAGAGTTAAATCGAATTTAGTTATTCAAAAGGAGTAAATCAATTTGAGTTAAGTTAATCGATTTGAATTAAGTTGAATCGAAATGGAGTAAATCGATTAGAATTAAGTTAATCGAGTTAGAGTAAATCGAATATTGGTTATTCGAAGGTAAGTTATTCGAATTAATTATTCGAAGGAGTTAATCAAATGAGTCGATCCAAAAGAGTTAGTCGAATATTAATTATTCGAATAGAGTTAAAGGAGTTATCGATTTTAGTTTGATCGAAAGGAGTTATCGATTAGTAAATCGAAAGGAGATTTCGAATATAGCATATTCGAAAGAAAGAGATCGAATATTGTTTATTCGAAAGAGAGAGATTTCGAATATGAGTTATTCGAAGAGAGATAATCGAATATAGGTTATTCGAAGAAGAGTTAATCAAATAGAGATTACTCGAAAGAGAGTTATACGTCGAATTCAATTATAGCGAATTCGGGAAAGTACTATTTACTTTCCAGGGTTTAAATCAAGATTTAGTTATTGATTTAGAAATTAGGTGTCTGTTAAATTATTCGAGTTAGGAGATAAAGTTATAATTAAGGTTAGATATTGCAGAAGTAGGAATTATAACGTTATAGTTATAATCAAACGTTTTCATATAAGAAGTAGATTCGTAACCTGAATCCGAGAATTTGCGTAAACAGATGATTGTAAAAAGTGAGTGATGAGCTTCATCTATTTCACAGTAAAGGACGTTGTTCAATTAAGGTCTGAGAGGTAATTATACCCCAACTTGATTGACTTCAGAATTGACAAAGGAATAGTTGTGGTTCGATAGAAAAGGTTGATTTGAAATATAGTTAAGTAATAAGCGATTAATGGATTAAGCGTAACGATGTTTTATACAACGTTCATTGGAAATCCGTAAATGAGTTTTGGAAACGTTTTCCAAATATAGTCAGATATGTTTTCTAAACATAGAAAATGAAATGTTTTCATGATAAGAATTTAAGAAATAGAGTTAAGCAAATTCAGAAACTAACTGGAGAAGGTAAGTTGAACGGTTTTCTAAGTGACGATCTGATGTTGGTTTCGACCTTACGGATTGATACTTAGAGAATTGTTCTCATACTAGTTACAGTTAGGGACTGATAGTTGCGAAATAATAGTGATGTGAAAATAAGCTATGGAAATGTTTTCCAAAGATTAATAACATATATTTTCTAAATATATGAAATAAGGAAATATGAACATATGATGATTGATCGATCGAATTTCCATTTGGAAATAAGATCGTTGTTTGTACACCGACATGTTTTCATTTGATAGTTGAATCACAGACTATCAAAGTTTTTACCATTTTAACGTTGTTAATATGGAGAGACCGGTTGGATTATTATCCAAAGAACCACTCTGTATTGGCATAAGCGTTGCGAGCAATATATGCCAAAGATAAATTGAAGACGGAGTAAAGTGCAAGGGCTGTTGTATAAGTCTTAGATAACAGTGACTAAGATGGATATACTAAATAGTGCCTTCGGTTTGTCCAGTCCCAGGACAACGTATATGGAAGACGGTATGACCGAGTATATCCAATGGATCGCGTAAGTTGATCTGTTCAAACGTATTCACGTTTCGTGGCGGAGGAATTCGTTTCTCTTAGCTGTATACCCGTGTTATTTTTGAATAAGTCAATTTGTGATTTGGCGGGTATGACGATGTGGCATTCAAAGTGAATGGTGATCAGATGTTCTAAAGATAGACGTAGCTTCTAGCCTCACACCGGGAAGTAACAAAAGTTGGGCTAGGCAGCATGGCTAGTTGGGTCATCCCCAAGCAGGGTGTATTGTCACCGATCTAGAGAATATTCATATTTATACTTCTTTTTGATTCTGTATCTTCGGATGACGGTTTGATGGCCTATAACCGTGGTGGCAATATATTCGCGGCACTCAAGCTAAATGAGTGAGCGGTCATGTGTGGCCGGGTTGCAAGACGTTCTTGTTGAACCCTGAGTGTATCACCTCTAGAGTACACTATTCAGAAGGTGCTCCCATACCTTGTCTGTTGGAATCCATTCTCCGATAAGAGCCCTGCGGTTTATGATTTTATACTATGTATGTAGAACGTGAGATGCAAGCGTTTCTGCTAGATTGATACCTATTTGTACTTAGACATTATTATAATATCACAATGATATTGCTTATCAAAGTTGTTCAGATACTCATATGGGAAAAACCCGTTCCGTATTCACGGCATGGTCTTATGAGATATCCTATACCTGTTTTAAACTATTTTACTCATACCAGTCCCATGACTGACCCGGAGTTTACTTTGTTATTTTCCCTAAACTCTTGGGTGCCTAAATTTGTACGGGCAGTCAAGTAGTCGGGATTTACAGATATACTTGGAGAGCTTGGAGCAGGAGGCTGCAAGATTTTATAGCTATAGTTATTTCCGCTGTGTTGTAAGTGTTGTACTCTGATAAGTGCTATTGTATATATATAACTGTTTACTTCAAAGTTATGTTATATATTATATGTTATTCGTTCCGCTGTGAGATTCGTGTTACTCTGATGATTCTGATGTTCTTCTTCTTCTATTCTATTAGTTCTATCTTTTCTTTCTCACCTTCTAAATTCTTTCACTAACGTCTCGGAATTTCCGACTCTCGAGGAGTCATAAATTTCCAGCCGTTACATTTGTACTGCACGCCAATTGGGGAAGAGTCATAAACTTGCATTTCTAGACCCTTAAACTGGTTACACAAGACCACTAGAACTGATAGCCACTGATTTTTGGGGTCCAACCCCTATCAGTTCAAGCTATGGTTACAAATATTATATATCCTTTATAGATGCTTACTCAAGGTTTGTATAGATATATATGCTTAAGTCTAAGCTTGAAACCAATATTATAGTTGTTCAATTAAATAAAAAGGTTTAAAACATAACTGGTAATCATGTGGGTACCATACACACTGATGGTGGAAGTGAATTTTTACCATTAAAAACATTTTTGAGAAAAAAGGTATCAATTATAGAACTATACACCCGTTTACTTCAAAATAAAATGGAATTATAGAAAGGAAACGTAGATGTATTGTAGAAACTAGCTTTACTTTGCTTGCACAAGCCTCTATGCCACTAAAATACCGTGAAGATGCATTTAACACTGTTGTATATTTGATTAATTTGTTGCCTACAAAGGTATTGAAGTTCAAATGTCCATAAAAAGTGTTAAAAGTTATGCCAGAATACAAGCACTTAATAGTTTTTAGATGTCAATGTTTTCCTTGTATAATACCATATAACAATTATAAGTTAGATTTTAGGTCAACTTCTTGCACATTTTTAAGGTATTATAACAGTCAAAAAGTGTATAAATGTTTGGATAGCAAAGGGAGTATATATATACACATATATACACATATATATTTATCCAGATATGTCAGATTTAATGAACATGTTTATCCTTTTAGCAAAGCAGATATAAGTACATCTAAAAAGGTAATAAATACTATATATATTATTCATAATATACTGGATGAAATTGAAGTGTTGGTGCTTAATCAACAAGAGAAGTACGATACCAATAGCGGCCCTAAACTCACCATGCCTACTGGTGGGCCGGATCAAGACCAATGTACCTCTCGCAGTGATGACAATGCAGATCAACAGAGACAAGAAGTCAATAACGCAAATGATAATAAGATATCTGATAAAGGCAACACAAACAATGACAATCGGAACATTGAAACAAGAGATGTTATCAACAAACATCCCATGATAACTAGAGTAAAATGTGGTGTATGTAAGCCAAAAAATTATCAACACTACAATTGTGCAGGAAGAACCGCCCTCGTATACTGAAGCTGCTCAGTGTGACAAGTGGAATGCAGCAATGCAGGAAGAATATGATGCCTTCATTTAAAAGGAACCTGAAAACTGGTTGAAAAACTAGAAAATAAAAATATAATTGGGTGCAGACTGATTTATAAACTTAGTAAAAAAGTGAAGATGGTTCAATTTTTAAATACAAAGCAAAGTTAGTTGCCAAGGGGTACTCACAACAGTATGGTTTTGATTTTTCTAGAACGTTTTCACCTGTTTTGAAACCAACCTCAATTAGAATAATTTAAACTATTTCTTCGTACAGAAATTGGAGCATCAAGAAATTGGATGTAAATAATGCATTTCTTAACGGTGTTTTGTAGGATACATGGAGCATCCCCAAGGATTTACTCAACATGTTAACAAGAATCTTGTATGCAAACTCAATAAGGCCATCTATGGTCTGAAGCAAACATCAAGAGTGTGGTTTGACAAGTTGAAGTCAACACTTGTCAAATATGGCTACAAATCTGACAATTCCATATTCGTTAAAATTTCAAATACTACTACCACTTATATTCTAGTTTATGTTGATGATTTTATTATTACAGGGAAAAATCAATCATAAATCAAGGACATCACCAATACGTTTAATTCAGAATTTTTAATCAAAGATCTAGGTGACTTAAATTATTTTCTTAGAGTAGAGGTAAAGAGAATATCAATTTCAGAAATGCATCGCTGTCAAAAGAAATACATTTTTGAAATATTATCTAGAGCCAAACTGGATAATGCAAATCCTTTATTAACACCAATGATCACAAACATACAACTATCCAGGTATAAGGGAGAACATTTCCAAAATGGAAAATTGTATAGAAATGTTGTTAGTGCTCTGCAGTATACTTCAATAATTAGACCAGATGTATTTATAGTGTTAACAAGGTCAATCAATACATGAAAAACCATCTAGACAATCATTGGAAGGTTGTAAAAAGGATACCCAGACATCTTAAAGGAACAATCAATCATGGGCCTTTTTAAAATTCGGTAATACACTAAATATCAATGCTAATGATGATGCAGACTGGGATGACAATAGGAAATCAACATTAGGTTATTGTATTTTTCTGGCAAAAAATCCAGTTTTGTGGTGTGCCAAAAAGCAAAACACAGTTTCGAGATCTAGTACAGAGGCAGAATTCAAAAGTGTAGCAAGTATTATTGCCGAGGTTATGTGGATAGAGTCACTTCTAAGTGAACTCAAGATTACAACAGATAAAAAAGCTATAATATGGTATGATAATGTGAGAGCTATCTCTCTAACATCCAACCCAATTATTCATTTAAAAACAAAGCATATAGTGCTAGATATTTATTTTATCAGAGAGCAAGTGAATAAAGAAATACTAAGAGTTGGGTACAGACAATCGACAGATCAAAAAGCTGATATACTTACAAAGCCACTGTTGAAGCCTTGTTTCACAAAGCTAAAGGAAGAATTAAGCATAGACGATGCTGATCCGAGCCAGCGGTCAAAAAGAATAATTTTTGTTCCACAATGAAGATGCTTTTTCTTCCTTGTTATTTATCCGTCACCAAATCGATGTCAAATCGTTTCCTTTCAACCTGACTCCTTGGATCTAAGAAAAATCTTAGCACAATGCTTAGATTTATTTTGGATTGAACATCTATTTAACATCTTTCAGCAAATCACATGCAAAATCTAGCAAAGGAGCTTAAGTTTACCCGGATTCTTCTGTCTTGGAGGCCTATGGAATAATTTTTCATCGATAAGGTCTTCGAGGCAGCGCCATTATTTTTATTTCCTTAAAAAAACCCTAACCATATTCGCTTTGAGGGGAGGATTAAAAATAACGTATATATTACACTATACATTATATCAGTTCAGGTTTACATTTGGGCTTGGCCTAATTGTTTTGTAACCCCTATATATATTACCGAGTTCTGTCATATCATTATCGCCGCAATAATATTAATACAACATTTGATTTTACATATCAGAAATTTCTTCTTCTTTTAATCACTATTATGCAAATACGTCAAATTCTAACCGTGTCTCCTTATAGCCTTTAAATCAAGGAGTGTAATTGTTGATATTAATACAAATCGTAAGCACAGAACTGGATATAGAATAACTCCGAACTAGTACAAACATTTCTGGTGTGTTCTTTCCTTTACTTCTTTTTTACTTTTATTGAAATTCGTACTTACTTATTTGACTATTCAACCATTCTTAACATATATTCGAAATGAAAATCTAAAAGATTCACAAATGTAAGAAAATACTATTCATCCACCTCTAGTGTTAATCTAGCATTCAGATCCGTAAACGATATTACTTTCAACTATGTTCAAGAACATGGACATTGGAAGAATTGAGTCCCTTTCTCTTGACCTTGTGGTGTTTAAGACCTGGGATCAATCTAGTTCTATTTAGAAGGATTTTGATAGATAGCAGAAGCTTTGTGAACATCCTATTTCATTGGAATATGATTAGATAATGCTAATGATGAAGTGCGTATCCACTTGTCAAACTATGATACAAAGATTTACTGATGAACTAATGAAACTGTAACACCCCACCTCCGCCAGTGCCACTCTAGCAAGGGCACTGGCTTTGGAGGGGCGTTTAAACAAGGTAATCATGCATGCAGATATCACAAGACAGAACATATAAGTAAAAACAGAGTAAATATAGCAGCAGATAAAAACTAGCATATCAAAACCATAAGTTAAGTTACAACACAGTACTTGATCATTATTTTCCATAAACAAAGTCTAGAAACATAAAACTGGAAAACTGGAAAGGAAAACATAAAGTAGCTATCCCCAAGGTAGAAAACCATAGCGAGCTCAAGTCCAAAGCATACATGAGCTATCCAAGAAAAGCAACTAAGATCCAAGCTAAGTACTGGTATTCCCGCCCTGTAAACCTGGAGGGGGGAAACGAAAGAAAAGAGGCGAAAGAAAATGGGTCAGTCAAAAGACTGGTAAGTCCTACCTACTATTGTACAACAACTAATAAAGTTAACTGTATATGTAAATAAGGATGAGTCATAGGATGATAACTGGCATGGTAAAAAGTCAACAAGATAGATCAAGTGTGGCACCGCATATACAAGGTTGAGGTTTGCACCAAGTGTACTAGTTTCACAAGTCATGTCAAGTGTAAACAAGAAGTGATCCCCAGGCCCAAGTTTGGCCCAATACCACGAATGACCTAAATCAAGGTCCAACTAGCACGGTCTAGTCGATCGGCTCCCTAAAGCCTAACTCGTCAAGTGTCGATGTCATACGGCCCAACTACGAAGTGTAGTTAAACTGTGCTAGGTCCACCCTAGGGTGTATCAAGTCCTAGGGTGTCAACCACTGACACAAACCAAGCACGCACAGTTTAAACCTACTGGTGCCCGTGCCTGCTTTTTCAACTCCGGACCATGTGCACGACCATGGCCCGCCTGAACCTACACCGGCGCACCTACACAGCCGTCGTTTTGGTCGCTTACATGTCACCCCAGTAATCGTGCCCCACCCTAGCCTAGTCCCTAGGGTATCATGATACATCCAAGAGGGTTACTGGTGCAAAGGACCACGTAACTAGGGTTTCCTTAATGGGTTAAACGTGGTTAACCCAACTCATCCAAGTACCAAGTTGGTTAAGTGTACCCAAGGTTCATGACTTAACACTACCAACCCATCGTGTTTAATTGGTTAAGTATCAAGCGGTCCATGACTTAACCCTACCATGTGGCATTAATTAATTTAATGCACCTAACCTCTCACATTAGACCTTGTTGTGGTTACTAGTTAGGCCGGGCGGGTCCGGGTAGGTTTACACCACAACTTAGTCTAACCTCGGGTTTCACGTGCAACATGACCAACTACTCACATTGGGTCCTATTGCTTGTAGCCACTAGTTAAGCCGGTCGGTTCCGGGTAGGTTTATGCTACAAGCTCAACCCAACCTCGAGTTGGCCATCCTCATGTTTTCTAAGTGTCATGTCCATCATGTTTTCAAAACACGTTACAAATTTTCAAGCAATTGGGTAGACCTAACTTAATAGGTAAATTCCTAATGGGTAGACCTAACTTAATAGGTAAATTCCCAAGCTTATGTTTTTATATCTTTTAGGTTTACCCAACCCCAATCGCAATCCCATCGCTTACATATCGCAATAGCGCATAAAGGATAGAAAGAAGGAACTTGGCATAATCATGACATAGAGGGGTTGGAGCCACAAGTTAAACATGGTGGCATGAGACAAAGATGTGATCATAAACTTGCATATCATGTTATCAACTTGTAAAATATTCATAAGAATGCATAACATCATTCTAACTTGCATAGTGTTCATATGCATGCATAACATGGTTTCAACTTGCATAAGGTTCATATGCATGCATAACATGGTTTCAACTTACATAAGGTTCATATGCATGCATAACATCAAACTTGGCAAATAGGTGGAACATGGCCATAGATAGCATGAGATAAGGGCTAGTAACATGCATATAACATTATATGCATGTTAATGCAAGGGTTATGAGAGTTTCAAAGTTGCATTATGCAACATTTCCAACCAAAGATCATATCTTTCTATGCATAAGGCCAAGATAATGACTTTACTAACATGCATAGAGTAATCTTATGCATAAAATCATAAGATCAAAGCACATATCATGATTAACCCCAAACTCAAACTTGAAACATAACATATTAACTTCGTAGTTAAAATACAAGAGTAGAAATAGGCTTACAATGCTATGAAGACTCAAATGAGTATAGCAAATGTAAGAAACCCCTTATGCAACTAATTAAAACCCCATAATGCAAGCAAACTTGATCAAGACTCCTCCTTTATGATGCCAATAGAGAAACAAGACTTTAATGCAAGCTAAAGAGGATCATACAAGCCTAAATACACTTGTATGCATGGGAATCTCTTGAAAATTGATTTAGGAATTTGATGAAGAGAGTGGAGGCCATGAGAGGATTGATTTTGCCATAGTTTAGTTGTAGGATAGATTAATGATGATTTATGGTAGGTTAGGGTCTTATTTATAGATTAGGCTAGTGATTTAGACCATATGATTAAACCCTAGTTCTCATCTCAACCCTCCAAATCGAATCTGGCCCCCTAAGCTCAACACAAACCCAAAATGGTGCACCAGGCAGAACTGGGCGTCTGAGCCAAGTCGATAGGGCTGTCGACCTGGTCAGACCCAGTCGACTCCCAAGTCGACAGGGCTGTCGACTTGGGTACTGTGGCGGGAATTTTCCCGCCTTGGCCCAACTGGCCCAATTTCCAAGCTTAGATTTGAATTTGAAAATCTGTTTTTATTTAGAAATTTTCTCAAAACTTTGTTGGGCCTTAATCGGGTCATACGGACTCCGATTTTCGAAAACTCGGACTCTATTTCGCGTATTTTTCCGAGACGAACGCAATGGCATAGCCCGTTTCCCTTGATTCAGATTTATAAATTAAATTCTGCCTCGATTTCTGTTATAACAGGTTATTGAAAATCTGGATTGTTACATTCTCCCCTCCTTAAAGGATTTCGGCCCCGAAATTCTCAAGTTAGGAAGAACGTATCCTACCATCCAACATCCATCTACTCAAAACATCATCCACGAGCAATCATTGTCCTTAAATGGTTCTAAATGTTGTATGATCATATGCAAAGGTGTGTGTATATGTACTTATCTAATGCGAAAATCAGGAGGTTACTGATTCAGTAAACCCCCTTAATGCAAAATATGCTAGTGAAATGAGTCCATATGTATGCAAATTCCTAACATAATTTATAATCTCTACATGAGTGCACATAACATTCATCCATATGCAACATCCACATGATAGCATAACAAGTTTTCATCCATGAATAAGCATAAACACTCATGCATATGCGGTATGAAAGTGTGTGAGCCGATCTTAGTGCCTAACGTGTATTATGCATCCACGAGTATCCACTTGCAAACACTTGCAACCACTTGCAACCATCAAGCATAACATGTTTCAAACACATGTTTCGTCCAAAGGGTTTCTACCTAAGGTTCTCATGACAAGATTAACATGATAAACTAGATAAACATGGATAGCAAAGAGAAAGATATGCTAACAAAGAAAAGAGATTGAGAGTGTACCCTCAAAAAGGAATGGATAAAGCCCACGCATCTTCTCCTCGGTTTCCCAAGTTGCGTCTTCTTCGGCTTCACCCCATTGAACCTTCACCAACTTGACATCTCGATTCCTTAGCTTCTTGGTCTCCGTCCCCAAGATACGAATCGGAGCTCTCCTCAAAGTAGCTTCTTTCTCCACTTCCACATCTTCTAGAGCACTTGGCTCAACAACCTCTACTGACTCATGTAAACACTTCCGGAGATGCGAGACATGAAAAACATCGTGTACTCCGACAAGCTTCTCGGGCAATTTCACTCTATAAGCCATCTGCCCGATCCTCTCTATAATAGGGAAGGGTCCAACAAATCTCGGTGCTAACTTCCCCACGGCTCCAAATCGGACCACATTCCGCAAAGGAGAAACCTTCACGAAAACCATATCTCCAACACCAAACTCCAAATCAGATCTTCGCTTATCGGCATAGGATTTCTGTCGGTCTTGGGCCGCTTTCATCCGTCTTCGAATCAACTCGATCTTCTCGGATGCATCTCTGATCATATCAGGCCCAAGTATAAGCTTATCTGTAGTCTCCCACCAACATGTAGGCGACTTGCATGGCCTCCCATATAAGGCTTCAAATGGTGCCATCCCTATGCTTGCTTGATAATTGTTATTATATGCAAACTCAACAAGAGGAAGATGGTCTTCCCAAGTACCACCAAAATCCAGAATACAAAGCCTTAACAGATCCTCGAGTACCCTATTCACCCTTTCGGTTTGACCGTCCGTCTGTGGGTGATAAGCAGTACTTAGATTCAACCTCGTGCCCATGGCTTCTTGCAAGCTATTCCAGAACTGACTTGTAAAGATTGGGTCACGGTCACTGACTATACTAGAAGGGACTCCATGAAGTCTCACAATCTCGCGAAGATATACAGACGCTAGCCAAGATGCGGTCCTCTTGCTCTTTACCGGAATGAAATGAGCACTCTTCGTAAGTCTGTCCACAATGACCCAAATGCTCGTATTCCCTTTCCTTGACCTTGGTAGCCCATCAATAAAATCCATGGAAATACTCTCCCACTTCCAAAGTGGAACGTCTAGAGGATGCAATAGCCCACCGGGCTTCTTCGACTCGGCCTTAACTTGCTGGCAAATGATACATTTAGAAACAAACTCTGCCACATCCTTCTTCATCCCAGGCCAAAAGAAAATACTCTTCATATCTTTATACATCTTATCTCCGCCTGGATGTATAGTCAACTTGGAGCGATGCGCTTCCTCAAGAACTTTCCTTACTAGATCTTCTACCACTGGAACACATAACCTTCCATCTCTCCTCAGCCAACCCTTGTCATCAATAGAGTATCGAGCGAGATGACCAGACATCTCTCCTCGAATCAGGTTATCCATAATCTCAACTATCTGAGGGTCTTCTTTCTGCGAAGCCCCAACTTGATCAAGAAGGGTAGGTCTGAGTTCCAGAGATGCTAAAGAACCGGTCATCGACTCAATCGCCAAAGAGAAATAAAAGGTTGCCACATACTCTAAATTCTTCATCTCAACGAATAGAGGACTTAGGGTCAACCTCTTTCTGCTTAGTGCATCAGCCACAACATTACCCTTGCCAGGGGTATAAGCTATCTCGAAGTCATATGATGCCAAGAATTCCATCCACCTTTGCTGCCTAAGATTCAGATCTTTCTGCGAGAAGAGATACTTGAGTGATTTGTAATCAGTATACAACTCAAACCTTTCGCCTAAAAGATAGTGGCGCCAGGACTTGAGTGCAAAGACAATTGCCGCCAACTCCAAGTCATGAGTGGGGTAGTTCTTCTCATGAACTTTAAGTTGCCTACCCCCATAACATATCACCCCTCCCACCTGCATTAGAACAGCGCCTAACCCCGTGCCACATGCATCGGTATACACGGTAAACATCTTACCGCCATCGGGCAATGCCAAAACTGGAGCTGTGGTAAGGGCCCTTTTTAGCCTTTGAAAAGCGAGCTCACACTCTAAGTCCCATGCAAAGACTAAGTTCTTCTTCGTCAATCTAGTGAGAGGGGCTGAAATCTTAGCGAAGTCTCTAATGAACTTCCTATAATAGCCTGCCAGACCGAGAAAGCTTCGCACTTCGGTTGCATTCCTAGGAGTCTTCCAGTCTTGAACTGCAACCACTTTCCCGGGATCCACAGCTATACCCTGCTTAGAAACTATATGCCCAAGAAACCGGGCTTCCTTTCTCCAAAAGTGGCATTTGGAGAACTTGGCTTTCAATTGATGGGCTCTAAGCGTATCCATCACTTCCCTGAGATGTCTAGCATGCTCTTCCTCGTCTTTTGAGAAGATCAGAATATCATCCACGAAGACCACGACAAACTTGTTCAAGAACTCCCTGAACACCCTACTCATCAAGTCCACGAAATATGCGGGTGCATTAGTCAAGCCGAACGGCATGACAAGCCATTCGAAGAATCCATCTGGAGTCCTGAACGCAGTCTTGTCTATACTGTCTTCCGCTACCCTGAGCTGATGGAATCCAGTAGCAAGATCAAGCTGAGAGAAAACAGAAGCACCAACAAGCTGGTCGAAGAGGTCATCTATCCTCGGTAATGGATGCCTATTCTTCTTGGTCAGCTTGTTCAACTCTCGATAATCAACACATAGACGAAGCGAGCCGTCCGCCTTAGTAGCGAACACCACAGAAGCACCCCATTCGGAAATGCTTCGCCTTATAAAATTCTTCTCAAGTAGCTCCTTGATTTGCTTACTGAGCTCTCTCCTTTCACGCGGGGCCATGTGCCTAACTGGTAAGGAGACTGGCTTAGCGTTATCAACCAGATAAATGCGGAAATCTATCTCTCGCTTAGGGGGTAACCCCTTAACTTCTTCAAAAACATCAGGGTATTCTCGAACCACTCTTACAGATTGCAGATCATCGATAGACGAGTCAAGAGATTCAAGATAACATAGCATGACGGGATCTAGCGGGTTGCAAGAAATCTCTAGGGTATTACCAAGGCGAGTCATGAGTCTCACCACCCTATGCTCACAATCGAGAATGGCTCCATAGCGGGATAACCAATCCATGCCCAAGATCAACCCGTATCCCGTGAACCCGAGAACATAAGCATCGCACGAGAATTCTACGGTCAAGATAGAAATCCTCAAATCCATACAGATCATAGATAAATGAGCAGAACCCCCAATCGGATTCGAAACACAAACGGGATCCTCAACTAAGCTAGTACTTAGGTGCAAACTTTCAACAATGTTAGAAGAAATAAAACTATGCGATGCGCCTGAATCAAATAAGGTGCGAACAGGATAATCAGAAATATAAACAAGACTTTCTACAGAAATGCTACCTCGATCCTGAACTGGAGCGGCGTTGAGAGCATGCACTTGCCCTCCGGATGATCCTGCACGTTGAGTCTGTCCATGGCCCTGCTTCTTAAGGCAATCCTTGCTAAAATGTTTTGTCTCTTCATAGTGAAAGCACCCACCCAATTTCATTCTCTTCTTCCTACAGTCCTTGGCTATGTGCCCAACAATCCCACAGAAGTTGCACTTTCTTGGGTCCTTTGCCTTGTTCTTGTTGCCCTTGTTGTTCTTGTTGTTCTGTTACTCTGATTACTCTGATTACTCTGATTCCCTCCCCACTTGGAGTCTGTCTTCTTAGGCTGAGCCTCATTGGGCTTGACTTCTTTCTTCCCATTCTTATCCTCTCCCTGCAGCAATGCCATGTCTACTAGGCTCTCGAAAGTGGCCCCCATGGGTATGTGTGACATGGCTTGACCTTGTAATGGCTCATTTAACCCTCGTGCAAAACTTAGAGCCTTCTTCTCGGGAGTATTGACCATGTCCAAACCGAATCGGGCAAGCTAGTTGAACTTATTCACATACTCTCTCACTGTCATGTCTCCTTGCTTCAAGGCTATGAACTTTTCTAGTTGCAAATTTGCCTCTGCAGACGATAGAAACTTAAGCCCAAACCTTGCCCTGAAGTCGGCCCAGGTTTCTACGGGCCTAGTAGCATTGGTGACCTCCCACCAATAAGCAGCTTCCTCCTTTAGTAGCCAAACCGCCAACAGAACCTTTCTACGGTCCTCTATATCAAAGATGGCAAAGAGATCTTTGGTTTCCTTCAACCAGTTTCTTGCTTCCACGAAAGTCTCTGTCACAATAAATTTTTTGCCACCCATGGCCTTGAAGTCCTTGCAAACCTTGGCAATGTCGGCTTGCGGTTGCTGAGGAGGAGGAGGAGGGGGTGGAACCTCAGTGATAGTGGGAGTGGTTGCTGGACCTGCATTGTTGGCCCTAGCTTCCAAGTACCTCCGGAACCATCCGGGAATGGTGACTCCCTCAGGAAGATTGAGATCGGCCATGCTGAAAAAGGAAAAGATAGATTTAGAACGAGGAAACGAAGGATAGTGCTTATGGCTCTTGGGGGATAGCCTTTTCAAAATAAACTAGACTTTTCTTTGGAAAATACTTAATTGGTTTTGAAAATAGCTTTTTAAAAGTAACTTTAAAACCCTTTTTGCTCCAATCTCGTAAACCTTATGCTCTGATACCAAATGTAACACCCCACCTCCGCCAGTGCCACTCTAGCAAGGGCACTGGCTTTGGAGGGGCGTTTAAACAAGGTAATCATGCATGCAGATATCACAAGACAGAACATATAAGTAAAAACAGAGTAAATATAGCAGCAGATAAAAACTAGCATATCAAAACCATAAGTTAAGTTACAACACAGTACTTGATCATTATTTTCCATAAACAAAGTCTAGAAACATAAAACTGGAAAACTGGAAAGGAAAACATAAAGTAGCTATCCCCAAGGTAGAAAACCATAGCGAGCTCAAGTCCAAAGCATACATGAGCTATCCAAGAAAAGCAGCTAAGATCCAAGCTAAGTACTGGTATTCCCGCCCTGTAAACCTGGAGGGGGGAAACGAAAGAAAAGAGGCGAAAGAAAATGGGTCAGTCAAAAGACTGGTAAGTCCTACCTACTATTGTACAACAACTAATAAAGTTAACTGTATATGTAAACAAGGATGAGTCATAGGATGATAACTGGCATGGTAAAAAGTCAACAAGATAGATCAAGTGTGGCACCACATATACAAGGTTGAGGTTTGCACCAAGTGTACTAGTTTCACAAGTCATGTCAAGTGTAAACAAGAAGTGATCCCCAGGCCCAAGTTTGGCCCAATACCACGAATGACCTAAATCAAGGTCCAACTAGCACGGTCTAGTCGATCGGCTCCCTAAAGCCTAACTCGTCAAGTGTCGGTGTCATACGGCCCAACTACGAAGTGTAGTTAAACTGTGCTAGGTCCACCCTAGGGTGTATCAAGTCCTAGGGTATCAACCACTGACACAAATCAAGCACGCACAGTTTAAACCTACTGGTGCCCGTGCCTGCTTTTTCAACTCCAGACCATGTGCACGACCATGGCCCGCCTGAACTTACACCGGCGCACCTACACAGCCGTCGTTTTGGTCGCTTACATGTCGTCCCAGTAATCGTGCGCCACCCTAGCCTAGTCCCTAGGGTATCATGATACAACCAAGAGGGTTACTGGTGCAAAGGACCACGTAACTAGGGTTTCTTTAATGGGTTAAACGTGGTTAACCCAACTCATCCAAGTACCAAGTTGGTTAAGTGTACCCAAGGTTCATGACTTAACACTACCAACCCATCGTGTTTAATTGGTTAAGTATCAAGCGGTCCATGACTTAACCCTACCATGTGGCATTAATTAATTTAATGCACCTAACCTCTCACATTAGACCTTGTTGTGGTTACTAGTTAGGCCGGGCGGGTCCGGGTAGGTTTACACCACAACTTAGTCTAACCTCGGGTTTCACGTGCAACATGACCAACTACTCACATTGGGTCCTATTGCTTGTAGCCACTAGTTAAGCCGGTCGGTTCCGGGTAGGTTTATGCTACAAGCTCAACCCAACCTCGAGTTGGCCATCCTCATGTTTTCTAAGTGTCATGTCCATCATGTTTTCAAAACACGTTACAAATTTTCAAGCAATTGGGTAGACCTAACTTAATAGGTAAATTCCCAATGGGTAGACCTAACTTAATAGGTAAATTCCCAAGCTTATGTTTTTATATCTTTTAGGGTTAGCCAACCCCAATCGCAATCCCATCGCTTACATATCGCAATAGCGCATAAAGGATAGAAAGAAGGAACTTGGCATAATCATGACATAGAGGGGTTGGAGCCACAAGTTAAACATGGTAGCATGAGACAAAGATGTGATCATAAACTTGCATATCATGTTATCAACTTGTAAAATATTCATAAGCATGCATAACATCATTCTAACTTGCATAGTGTTCATATGCATGCATAACATGGTTTCAACTTGCATAAGGTTCATATGCATGCATAACATGGTTTCAACTTACATAAGGTTCATATGCATGCATAACATCAAACTTGGCAAATAGGTGGAACATGGCCATAGATAGCATGAGATAAGGGCTAGTAACATGCATATAACATTATATGCATGTTAATGCAAGGGTTATGAGAGTTTCAAAGTTGCATTATGCAACATTTCCAACCAAAGATCATATCTTTCTATGCATAAGGCCAAGGTAATGACTTTACTAACATGCATAGAGTAAACTTATGCATAAAATCATAAGATCAAAGCACATATCATGATTAACCCCAAACTCAAACTTGAAACATAACATATTAACTTCGTAGTTAAAATACAAGAGTAGAAATAGGCTTACAATGCTATGAAGACTCAAATGAGTATAGCAAATGTAAGAAACCCCTTATGCAACTAATTAAAACCCCAAAATGCAAGCAAACTTGATCAAGACTCCTCCTTTATGATGCCAATAGAGAAACAAGACTTTAATGCAAGCTAAAGAGGATCATACAAGCCTAAATACACTTGTATGCATGGGAATCTCTTGAAAATTGATTTAGAATTTTGATGAAGAGAGTGGAGGCCATGAGAGGATTGATTTTGCCATAGTTTAGTTGTAGGATAGATTAATGATGATTTATGGTAGGTTAGGGTCTTATTTATAGATTAGGCTAGTGATTTAGACCATAGGATTAAACCCTAGTTCTCATCTCAACGCTCCAAATCGAATCTGGCCCCCTAAGCTCAACACAAACCCAAAATGGTGCACTAGGCGGAACTGGGCGTCTGAGCCAAGTCGACAGCCAAGTCGACAGGGCTGTCGACCTGGTCAGACCCAGTCGACTCCCAAGTCGACAGGGCTGTCGACTTGGGTACTGTGGCGGGAATTTTCCCGCCTTGGCCCAACTAGCCCAATTTCCAAGCTTAGATTTGAATTTGAAAATCTGTTTTTATTTAGAAATTTTCTCAAAACTTTGTTGGGCCTTAATCGGGTCATATGGACTCCGATTTTCGAAAACTCGGACTCTATTTCGCGTATTTTTCCGAGACGAACGCAATGGAACAGCCCGTTTCCCTTGATTCAGATTTATAAATTAAATTCTGCCTCGATTTCTGTTATAACAGGTTATTGAAAATACGGATTGTTACAGAAACTGACTTAAATGATCGATATACATATTGAGCTGGATAAAAATGAATGAATAGTCATGCTAATTCAGACATTCATGATTGTGGATGAATTTTCATCTTATAATGTTTTTATAGGACGTACTGCTCTGGCAAACTTCAAGATTGCCCCTATGATGTCTAACAATAAAACCCCTAATGGAAAATGAGGTTGAAGTATTTTAGGAGATCAAATTTCTACATGAGAATGTTATATTGTCAAGATTCAAAGGATAATGAAGAAGGAGAAGGGCTATAATAGAGGGAATTCCTTCGCATTAATGAGCCATGCACATAGCAACTATGGAAAAGCCCTTACCTTAAAGAACATAGTTGAGTTGAAAGGACTTCGATGTTAGAAAGAAGCGTTCAGGGGAGATTTGTGTAGCACTAGAAGAGATTACAAGCCATTTCCCTATAGATACGAAGGATACATGTCGATCCCTATAAATAAAATCGTAACTCATTGTAACAATGCAAAGAGAATTGATTACTATCCTTCGATCCAACTTGAACGTGATCACATGGACTCATTCATACATGTATGGGATATCGCTAGAGACAGTGTGCCATGCATTGAACATTAATCCTCTCTTCACTCTAATTAAGAAGATGAAGTACAATTGGGGACCAAAGCAATCTGCTACAGTATAAGAAGAAGATAGATTAATGACTATTTCTTTTGTAAGAGATGTCATATATCTTGATTGGATGTTCAATCTCGTGATTGTAAAGAAGTCAAACGGGAAAAGGAGAGTTTATATAAATTATTTTAACCTTAACAAGGCATGCCTCAAGGATTAATTTCCACTAGCGAGAGTCAATCAACTTACTGGTGAGACAGTAGGGTACAAATTACAATTATTCATGGATTCCTATTCTGGTTATAATCAAATCATGATGCATGAACCAGACTAAGAAAACACTAGTTTCATTATTGATTTAGGTAGCACTGTTATTGTGAAATACCTTTTGGATTTTAGAATGCAAGATCTACTTATCAACAGCTAATAAACTTGATGTTCAAGAAGCAAATCAGAAAGACGATAAAATTTTATCTAGATAATATGCTGCTAAAATCTCGAAAGTCCATAAATCATTTCAAATATTTGGCATAAATATTGAAATTTTAAGGAAATATGGTATAAAGCTAAATCTTCTCAAATGCTCATTCAGAGTTCCATTAGGAATGGATTCATCATCAATGTGTGGGGGCATTGAAGCTAACTCGATGTAAATCACTACATTTAGAAAAGTCGATGCCTCGAATACTAAAAGGAAATGCAAAGTTTGAAAAGGAAGACTCTTGTTTTGAGTCGCTTCATGTCAAGGGACACGAAAAGGTGTGTACCTTTCTTCGATGCACTAAAGAACGGGAAGTATAACTTTGAATGCCTGAAATGTAAAACTGCACTCAAAGAATTGCTGAGGCTATGGAGGCACCACTGATGCTTTCCAAACTGGTTCACAGAAGGGATTTGTCAGCAAGTGGTTCACAGGTATAGAGAAGAATTATCCAAAACTTAAGAAACTTGCCTACTACTTATGGATAGTTTCAATGAAGCTGTAACCATACTTCCAGGCTCATCTGGTAATGGTATTGGTTGATCAACCTCTAAATCAATTGTTGTTTCGCCTCAAGACCTTAGACGATTCTTGAAGTGGAATATCAAGTTGAGATTGTATGAGGTGACCTATCACCCTAAAGATCAACAAACGGACATGCATTGGCTAATTTTATCACAAAAACACAGTCCACGATGAAGTTGAAGAGGATAAGATGCTTGTATTAACTCAATGGAAGTTGTTTGTTGATGGTGCATTGAGTGACTTTTGTTAAGAACGAAAGTTGTGCTTGAAGATCCAAAAAAGCCCAGAGTTGTCCTAGAAGGTACCAAAATTGTTATGCATGGTAGAAGACCATATATGATAGTATTCTCCATGCCGATCCTACCACGTATGACCATAGATGTATCCAAGCAAATTATCATGAAGTTTCATGAAGGTAGGCGTGGAAACCATTTCACAGGACAGGCTCTTACGAAGAAAATGTTGTGATATAGAAACTTTTAGCCACATCTGAGTAGAAATGAAGTTTACTGCACTTGACTTTTTTGATAAATGCCAAAGGTTAATAAAGATTCCTAGAACCCCATTTTCAATTTAATGCAAATGCTTAATCCTTACATGTCCATAGTTTAGGGCGTGGATCCCACATCAATGATAAAAGAAGGAGCCAAAAATGCGATAATTGTCATTGATTACTTTGCAAAATGGGATAAAGTGGAACCATTAGCCATAATACCACTAAGAAAGTAATTATCTTTATGACTAAAAATATTACTTATGGGTTCAGTGTGCCTCAAAAGATTGTCACTAATAATGGGAATGAATTTGAAGATGTCGAGTACTAAATCTTCTATAGGCAATTCCAAATAAAGAAGAATTTTCTACAGTATATGTAACACCCCGAAAATTCTATAACTGTGAAATTAACAAATTAAAGTATAATTAATTTGAAATCAAAGAACCAAGGGAAACGGGATACGCCATTGCGTTCGTCTCAGAAAAATACGCAAAATAGAGTCCGAGTTTTCGAAAAACGGAGTCCGTATGAAGAAGATATGGCCTTCGGAAATTTTGAATTAAATTTAAAATTCAAACAGAATAAAATCAAAAATCGGGTCCAATGGGCCAGGGCGGATAAACACCCGCCTAGGCCACGCAGGTCGACTGGGCTGTCGACCTGGGCTACCCATGTCGACAGGGCTGTCGACAGCCCTGTCGACAGGGGTGTCGACCTGGTTGAGCCCAGTCAACCTGGCTGGCCAGGTCTGTGTTTGGCCGATTGTCTGTGGTCTGCTTTGTCATTAGGGCTAGGTGGCAAGTTTTAATTGGTCTCTCTTCCTAATGAATGGCTATGATCAATCCAAGCAACATCAAGGGTCCTAATCAGTTCCTAACCTCTATATAAACAACCCTAGACTAAACCCTAATCTATTCATTCAAAATTAAGAACATAGCCGCCATGTTGCTGAGGAACGACTAAGAGTAGCCGCCAACTAGAGAGAGAATTAGGAAGATAGATCTAAAGCCTAAAGCAATTCAAGCAACCTAAAGCCAATCAATTCAACAAAGGAATCATATCTCTTAATTAGAGAATTCGCCGCAACCATTGTAAGTAGAGTATTACTTTGGTATGAATAAATAACTGTGTTGATTTGTATGCTTGAATTGGGATAATAAAGTAATTCATATTTGTGCAAAATTTATGTTATTCATTATAAAGAACTACATGCGGTAGTTCTATGCAAGTATGGGTTTGGAATATTTCGCAAAATTATGTAATCTATGTTGAAGCTACATGTATGTAGTTGATTGAAATTCATGCAAGTTTGGGGCTTTGTTATTATGCCATCATGATGTATATTTTTGTGCATAAATCATTTTGCAAGTAATTGAAACAAGTTTGGTTGTTATAGTTCATATGAAACTATGTTGGAATTTTGATGCCATAATCCATGTATTAAGTCATGCTTTTGCAAACTTATGAATATGGCTAGGCTATGAATGATATTTGGCATAATTGAAATCCATGATTAAGTCTATCTTGTTTACAAGAATTATATGATGACATATGTGAGACATGGCTAGGTTAGACTCAAAAATCCCTTTTTGCAAGTTTAAAGCAAACACCTTGTTTAGGAATATTTATGCATAAGTATATTTATACCATCGTTATGTGATTAGACTTAAATCATGATTAAGTTGAACTATGCTTTTGTGTTAGTAACAAAGTATCCCCTTTGTAAACATGTAGAAACCTTATGAACATAACTTGTTTATGTTTATGCCTAAATAAGAACATAGGTCTATGTTGTAGTTAAGACTATGTGACACCTAATTTAGATTCTTATCTTAAGTTTACATGGTTTGGTTCATGTCACCTATGCTTTATGACCAAAGTATATATATGCAAGTACACCAGTTTCTATTATGTATTTCCAACGTCATATGCAAGTTCATGCGCTCACCTTCCCCTCTTTGTGTATGTAATCACGCTTTAAGCCTCCCCTTTTCGCATGGCTAAATTGGGCTTTAAAAGGCTAAGCCCAATATATATAAACGGACGTGTAAAACGGGGGAAAATAACGTTGGGTTAAAATTACTAATGAATGAAAATATAAAATAGAAGGGCCCAAGTTCAAGTATGGGTTGGGCCCCTGATTGGTGTAACCTTTACACCATTGACTTAATAATGGGCCGCAAATATTTACATATAAGAAATAAAGAAGAATGACAAGATATGTAAATGTAGAAAATACGATGTGTTTAACCCGAGGTTGGATTGAGTTGTGATGTAAACCTGCCCGGAACCGCCCGGCTGTCCAGTAGTCACAACAATACCTATCCAATGTGGGAGGTTAAACATGGAGCCCAATAAGGACCCGAGGTTAGACTGAGTTGTGGCGTAAGACTGCCCGGAACCAACCGGCAACAGGCAGCCACAACAATATCTGTCTAATGTGAGAGGTCAGGGCCTTAATAAGACAATTAAGGCTGAGTCAGGATTGTTAGGATTAAGTGAACTAAAGACTTAATCAAAATGGAACATGCTAAACTAAACGGACTGGTGGGGTTAGGTTAGGAAACACTTAACCAACTTAGCATGTTGGCTAGAGATAGAAAACCTAGTAACGGGGGACCCTTTTCAGCAGTAACCCTAAAAGGTGTATCAGGATACCCTGAAACTAGGCAGGGTGGGGCACGATTACTGGGCTGATTGTAAGAGGTCAAAGCGACGGCGGTGGTGTAGCAGTGTAGGTTCTAACGGAGTGCGGGCGTGCACACACTCCGGTGCAAAAAAATAAGGCACTGGACACCAGTAGCATACCTGTGCACTCTAAGGTTGTGTCGGGTTGCCACTATGGGACTTGATACACCCCATGGTGGGACCAGCATAGGTAACTACAGACATCGGGGGCCGTAAGACACATGTAACTATGCGAGTAGGAGCCGATCATCATAGAATGGATCACATCACCCTGATTATGGGGTGCCAGTGGGAAACTAGTTCATATGGGTTCAGAGATTAACATGGGGTACGATAGTATATTCGACCCTAGACAACTTAACCAAGTTTATGATGCATGCCCACTTCCTGTTTATACTTATCATACTCAGTTCTTTATTCATAGACAAAATAGTACTAGACTTACTCAGGCTTTATGTCTGACTCTACTTTTCTTTCGTCTTCTTTCTTCCGTTTCCCCCCCCCCCCCCCCAGGTCCTCAGGGAGGGAACACAGCAGCTTGACCTACCTCAACATCCAGCTTGAAGAAGAGAAATGTATTGTTTGGACTTTCCTGTTTTGAACTATGGCTTTGGACACACTCTATGGGGATTTTGCAGTTTACCTATGTTTTATTTATGCTTCTTTAAATAATGTACTCAAGACAGATTATGAAGGTGTTATGTTATGTTTTTGGAAAGAATGTTGTTGTAACACGTATTTGACTTTGTGAAATAAAGTTTGTTGTTCTTCCGCTGTTTACAAATATGTGTTCTTATATCTGTCTTGTATATCTGTGACTTGTACTTATAAACCTCCACCAAAATTAGGGCATTCCCTTTGAGAGTGACCCTAACGGAGGTGGGGTGTTTCACTTGGTATCAGAGCATAGGTTTACCAGATAAGATAAAAAGTTTTTGAAAAATTATTTTCAAAAAGGAAATTTAAAGAAGCATTTTTAAAAGAAAAATATTATTTTATTTTAAAAAGGCAAAAGTCCACTCCCCAAAGCCATAGGAACTATCTCTTATCCTTCGTTTTGAATCTATCCTTTTTGTTTCAGCATGTCCCAAGAACTTAACTTGCCGGAGGGGGTACCAATACCTGGTTGGTTTAGACGGTTCTTAGAAGCAAGGGCCACTCAACCAGGTCCTACCATTCCTCCTCCCCCAGCGGAAGGAAATCATCCAGCTGCAGCGGCACCTTTTCCTCCACCTCCTCCTCGGGGAAACATGTTCGCTAAGATATGTAAAGATTTTAAAGCTATGGGAGGAAGGGATTTCCATGGAACTGAGTCCTTCGTAGCAGCTAGAAATTGGCTGAAAGAAACGGAGGACTTATTCATCATCTTTGAAGTAGAGGATAGACAGAAAGTACAATTGGCAGTGTGGCTATTGAAGGGCGAGGCTTCCTACTGGTGGGAAGTCACTAATGCTGAAAGACCAGTGGAGACATGGGAGGACTTTAGGGCAAGGTTTGAGACAAAATTTCTCTCAGATGCGGAAAGAAGTTTGCAGTTGGAAAAATTCTTATTTCTTAAGCAAGGGGACAAGACGGTCAGAGAATATGTGAATCAGTTTGATGAACTGGCTAGGTTTGGGCTTGACCTAGTCAACACCCCGCACAAGAAGGCTCTCCGTTTCGTCAAAGGGTTAAATGAGCCATTACACAGTTTGGCCATGACCCATATACCCATGGGAGCCACGTATGAAAGATTGGTGCAAATGGCATTGCTGAATGAAGAGGATAAGGGCAAGAAGGAGACAAAGGCAGAAAGCTCTCAAGGGAAGAAAGAGGGTTTGCAGCCTAAGAAGACAGACTTTAAAAAAGGCGGGGAAGGCAACAAAGAGAAGAGGACGTGTAATTTCTGTGGCAAAGTGGGGCACTTAGTAAAGGACTGCCGGAAAAAGAAGGCCAAGGAGAATGGTGGGTGCTTTTCTTGCGGTGAGACGGGCCATAGGGCTAAGGACTGCCCAAAGAAACGGGGACAGGGGCAGGGCGCTGGATCCACCCCAGGGGCACAGATTCATGTGCTGGAAGCGCCACCTTTGCAACAGCGAGGTACAAGCACTTCTGTAGAAAGTGTAGTTTATCTTTACGATCACCCCGTTCGCACTTTATTTGATTCTGGCGCATCACACTCCTTTATCTCGTCTGCTTTAGTAGAATCTCTGCACCTAAAAACTAGTATGGTAGAGGACCCCTTAATTGTTTCAAACCCAATTGGGGGCCCAGCTCATTTGTCTATGATCTGTTTGGGATTGAAAATTTCTATTCTAAGTGTTGAATTTCAATGTAGTGCCTTTGTTTTGGGCTTTTCGGGGTATGGTTTGATTTTGGGTATGGATTGGCTATCCAGTAAATGGGGCCATCCTTGATTGTGAGAAAAGGGTTGTTAGGCTCCTAACCCAGCTCGGTAATACTTTGGAAATTTCTTGTAATCCATCGTATGCGGTTATGCTTAGTTATCTTGAATCGCTAGATGCCTCTGTTGAAAATTTGCAATCAGTTAGAGTGGTCCGGGAATATCCGGATGTCTTCGAAGAGGTGAAGGGCTTGCCTCCGAAGCGGGAAATAGACTTCCGCATATATCTTGTAGATAATGCAAAGCCCGTCGCGTTGCCCGTTAGACATGTGGCTCCACGAGAAAGGAAAGAGCTCAGTAAACAGATTAAAGAGCTTCTAGAAAAGGGGTTCATTAGGAGGAGCATTTCAGAATAGGGCGCTCCAGTAGTGTTCACCACTAAGGCTGAAGGTTCATTTCGCTGATGCATGAGTTGTAAAGAATCACCTTAGTAAGTACATTTGGCAACATAGTTGACATTTGTTTATTTTCAAGAGATAATTCATCTATGTGGAATACCTTCTAGTAAGTGAACAAGATCCAAGATTCACTAATGAATTTTGGAGAGCTTGCATGGAACCATGAGTACGCAGTTAGGCTTGAGCCAAGTATACTAGAAGGAGAATAAGTGAAAAAGGAAACAAGAATTAAGAAGCTACGAAATTGTGAAGTTAAAAATGGACAATGCATAATGGAGTTAAGCTCAAGAAATGCGGCTTAGAAGACTAGATTCGTGCATCGTATCTCTTCTTAAGAGTATATCCTTGATCCCTCTCTTCCTGTAAAGCTCACTTGCATGCTATCTTTTGTGTATATCCTCTCGGTCCTATTCTTAATCCAATTTCTATTGCAAACCCCATAGGGAGTATGACTCATCTGTTAGTAACACATGTTGGGGCTCGAGGGTGTTCGTTGATTTCACTAAAGTTTTTGGGCTTTATAGGATACGGGTTGGTCTTAGGAAGGGACTCCCTTGTGACCTAAAAGGAGTCCATCATGCTTAGTTTCCTAGAATCATATATGGTGGTTGGGTTGAGTAATTCTTTGGGTGTCAGTCTGATGTTGATTTCGGTGTTCGGGGCTGATGCTTAGAGAGTTCTTCTCCTAATCAATATATATGTGGCATAGATTTCCAGTTTCGACATTGCCTAATGGGCACAAAGTTTTTACTTGCTTCTATCATTCGACTATACCTTTAGGTAGGACCATTCCCTATCATTAAGAAAATTGGAAAATGGCCTATAGATTAGAGCTACCCGGAAAGTTGGCTGGAGTCCACAACGTTTTTCACGTTTCACATCTCCGAAAATGTCTACACGAGTCTGCTAAAGTGGTAGAGCCGAATATACTCGAAGAGGCCGAAGTGGAACGCGAAGCGACCATAAGAAAAGTTCCAACCCGCATCTTAGGAACAGAAGTGAAGAAGCTACGCAACCGCGAAGTCAAGCTCGTCAAAGTTCAGTGGAGCGACGCCGAGGGAGACGCAACTTGGGAAACTGAAGCTAAAATCCGTACAGCCTACCCTTTTCTGTTCGAGGGTACATCCTTGATCTTTCCTTTTCCTTAAGTTGCGCTTTTATCTATCTTTTTAGGTATATTTCCTCGACCGTATCTTTTAGGTAGAAAACCTTTGGATGAAAACATGTAGTTGAAACATGTTATGGATGATGGTTGCAAGTGGTTGCAAGTGATTGCTAGTGGTTGCTCGTGGTTGCATATACACACACAATCTAGGTTTTAGATCGGCTCAGTCACTTCATATTGCATATGCATATATGTTTGCATTCGTATATGGTTGAACTTTAATGTGTTGTCATGTGGATGTTGCATTTGTATTGAATGATTGTGCACTCATGTAGAATCAAGAATAGGGAAGTTTGCATACATAATGGATTCATGGCACTTACATAATTCGCAATAAGGAGGTCAACTGAATCAGTAGACCGCCTGATTTTGCATTAGATAATTACATGTACACACACACACTTCACATATGATCATGAAGCATTAGAAGTCTTTTAAGGACAATGGATGCTCGTGTTTGATGGATGAGTAGATGGATGATTGGATGTTAGGATATACATTCCTCCTAACTTGAAGATTTCGGGGACGAAATCCTTTTAAGTGGGGGAGAATGTTACACCCCGAAAATTCTATAACTGTGAAATTAACAAATTAAAGTATAATTAATTTGAAATCAAAGAACCAAGGGAAACGGGATACGCCATTGCGTTCGTCTCAGAAAAATACGCAAAATAGAGTCCGAGTTTTCGAAAAACGGAGTCCGTATGAAGAAGATATGGCCTTCGGAAATTTTGAATTAAATTTAAAATTCGAACAGAATAAAATCAAAAATCGGGCCCAATGGGCCAGGGCGGATAAACACCCGCCTAGGCCACCCAAGTCGACTGGGCTGTCGACCTGGGCTACCCATGTCGACAGGGCTGTCGACAGCCCTGTCGATAGGGGTGTCGACCTGGTCGAGCCCAGTCAACCTGGCTGGCCAGGTCTGTGTTTGGCCGATTCTCTGTGGTCTGCTTTGTCATTAGGGCTAGGTGGCAAGTTTTAATTGGTCTCTCTTCCTAATGAATGGCTATGATCAATCCAAGCAACATCAAGGGTCCTAATCAGTTCCTAACCTCTATATAAACAACCCTAGACTAAACCCTAATCTATTCATTCAAAATTAAGAACATAGCCGCCATGTTGCTGAGGAACGACTAAGAGTAGCCGCCAACTAGAGAGAGAATTAGGAAGAAAGTTCTAAAGCCTAAAGCAATTCAAGCAACCTAAAGCCAATCAATTCAACAAAGGAATCATATCTCTTAATTAGAGAATTCGCCGCAACCATTGTAAGTAGAGTATTACTTTGGTATGAATAAATAACTGTGTTGATTTGTATGCTTGAATTGGGATAATAAAGTAATTCATATTTGTGCAAAATTTATGTTATTCATTATAAAGAACTACATGCGGTAGTTCTATGCAAGTATGCGTTTGGAATATTTCGGAAATTATGTAATCTATGTTGAAGCTACATGTATGTAGTTGATTGAAATTCATGCAAGTTTGGGGCTTTGTTATTATGCCATCATGATGTATATTTTTGTGCATAAATCATTTTGCAAGTAATTGAAACAAGTTTGGTTGTTATAGTTCATATGAAACTATGTTGGAATTTTGACGCCATAATCCATGTATTAAGTCATGCTTTTGCAAACTTATGAATATGGCTAGGCTATGAATGATATTTGGCATAATTGAAATCCATGATTAAGTCTATCTTGTTTACAAGAATTATATGATGACATATGTGAGACATGGCTAGGTTAGACTCAAAAATCCCTTTTTGCAAGTTTAAAGCAAACACCATGTTTAGGAATATTTATGCATAAGTATATTTATACCATCGTTATGTGATTAGACTTAAATCATGATTAAGTTGAACTATGCTTTTGTGTTAGTAACAAAGTATCCCCTTTGTAAACATGTAGAAACCTTATGAACATAACTTGTTTATGTTTATGCCTAAATAAGAACATAGGTCTATGTTGTAGTTAAGACTATGTGACACCTAATTTAGATTCTTATCTTAAGTTTACATGGTTTGGTTCATGTCACCTATGCTTTATGACCTAAGTATATATATGCAAGTACACCAGTTTCTATTATGTATTTCCAACGTCATATGCAAGTTCATGCGCTCACCTTCCCCTCTTTGTGTATGTAATCACGCTTTAAGCCTCCCCTTTTCGCATGGCTAAATTGGGCTTTAAAAGGCTAAGCCCAATATATATAAACGGACGTGTAAAACGGGGGAAAATAACGTTGGGTTAAAATTACTAATGAATGAAAATATAAAATAGAAGGGCCCAAGTTCAAGTATGGGTTGGGCCCCTGATTGGTGTAACCTTTACACCATTGACTTAATAATGGGCCGCAAATATTTACATATAAGAAATAAAGAAGAATGACAAGATATGTAAATGTAGAAAATACGATGTGTTTAACCCGAGGTTGGATTGAGTTGTGATGTAAACCTGCCCGGAACCGCCCGGCTGTCCAGTAGTCACAACAATACCTATCCAATGTGGGAGGTTAAACATGGAGCCCAATAAGGACCCGAGGTTAGACTGAGTTGTGGCGTAAGACTGCCCGGAACCAACCGGCAACAGGCAGCCACAACAATATCTGTCTAATGTGAGAGGTCAGGGCCTTAATAAGACAATTAAGGCTGAGTCAGGATTGTTAGGATTAAGTGAACTAAAGACTTAATCAAAATGGAACATGCTAAACTAAACGGACTGGTGGGGTTAGGTTAGGAAACACTTAACCAACTTAGCATGTTGGCTAGAGATAGAAAACCTAGTAACGGGGGACCCTTTTCAGCAGTAACCCTAAAAGGTGTATCAGGATACCCTGAAACTAGGCAGGGTGGGGCACGATTACTGGGCTGATTGTAAGAGGTCAAAGCGACGGCGGTGGTGTAGCAGTGTAGGTTCTAACGGAGTGCGGGCGTGCACACACTCCGGTGCAGAAAAATAAGGCACTGGACACCAGTAGCATACCTGTGCACTCTAAGGTTGTGTCGGGTTGCCACTATGGGACTTGATACACCCCATGGTGGGACCAGCATAGGTAACTACAGACATCGGGGGCCGTAAGACACATGTAACTATGCGAGTAGGAGCCGATCATCATAGAATGGATCACATCACCCTGATTATGGGGTGCCAGTGGGAAACTAGTTCATATGGGTTCAGAGATTAACATGGGGTACGATAGTATATTCGACCCTAGACAACTTAACCAAGTTTATGATGCATGCCCACTTCCTGTTTATACTTATCATACTCAGTTCTTTATTAATAGACAAAATAGTACTAGACTTACTCAGGCTTTATGTCTGACTCTACTTTTCTTTCGTCTTCTTTCTTCCGTTCCCCCCCCCCCCAGGTCCTCAGGGAGGGAACACAGCAGCTTGACCTACCTCAACATCCAGCTTGAAGAAGAGAAATGTATTGTTTGGACTTTCCTGTTTTGAACTATGGCTTTGGACACACTCTATGGGGCTTTTGCAGTTTACCTATGTTTTATTTAGGCTTCTTTACATAATGTACTCAAGACAGATTATGAAGGTGTTATGTTATGTTTTTGGAAAGAATGTTGTTGTAACACGTATTTGACTTTGTGAAATAAAGTTTGTTGTTCTTCCGCTGTTTACAAATATGTGTTCTTATATCTGTCTTGTATATCTGTGACTTGTACTTATAAACCTCCACCAAAATTAGGGCATTCCCTTTGAGAGTGACCCTAATGGAGGTGGGGTGTTTCAGTATAAAATCTCAAGCAAAAGGCAAGTGGAAGCAGTTAACAATATCATCAGGTCCATCATAAAGAATGGATCACAACAGCTAAGAGAAGATGGAATGATGAGCTAACATTTTCATTATGGATTACAGGATAAACATAAATATTCGATTTGGCACACACCGTGCATCTTGGATTATGGTTCAAACCCTACTATCCCGATGAATCAAGAAGTCTCTACTCATCGACACACTTCAATAAAAAATAAATTAAATATTACTCAAATCACTTAACCAGTTCGATGAGAAATGCGATAAAGCTAAGATAAGGATACCCATATACTAGAAAAGAATGGTAGGACATATCAATGTAAAGGTCGATAATCGAACCTTCAAAGTCGGAGACCACGTCCTAAGACAAGTGATGATTGACTTGCATGTTGAGTGATTTTAGGAAATAAATAAATTCTTGCCAAAACATGTTTTGTGTTATTCTGCTTGGTAGTCCCCTATTTGATAGATTTGTTAATTTCCTTAAACACGCCCAAAGAAAGTTCACTGTAATTTTTGGAAACTGATTAATTGCTCACATCATATTGTTGATTCCATGACTTGTTTCTTGCCCCAAATCAATGCATGATAAAAACTGGAAATTATTCTTGTTGAAATTTATTTCCACATCTTGACCAAATATTAATCACCATGCTGAACTTGATCTTGCATACATGACCACCTTGCACATTCATGTTGTGTTAAATGTCCTCAGTCCATTCCTTATTTAGTTGTTGTGTATATGCACTAGAGTACATGCAGTTTTGTTGTGGCACTTAAAACATGTTGTTGGCCCCTTGTATATGTTGGCACTTTCACCTGCATCTGTTGAAAAAACTAAACTGTTTTGCTCCTCTTCTTGTAGTTGAGCTGAACCCGTCTTGTATCACCATGCTACTGTTTTGACATGCATATCACCATTTATGATGTGTCATTGCACCGTGTTTGCTGCTATGTTGTATTGAATTTACTTGTTGGGCTGCACCATCCTGAGCTGTTTCCTGCATTCCAGTATCACATTGTTGTGCTCGCCATGCATGTAGTGTCCTGACTAGTTTGAACATGCAGTTATGTTCATGTATGCTTGAGTCTTGCTGACTTGTTTTTGCCTGATCTGTTCACCATATATGCTGAAATGCTGCTGCCATTTTGTGATCTACCATGTAAAAAGTGAACTGAGGTGATTTTCCATGCTTGAATTAGCTGAGTGTAATATGATCTGCCAAGTTATCCTGCCTTGTGATTTTCCCTGATCTTGAGCTAATCTCTCATGTTTGTCACACATTCTTTTGTGTTGATTTGTATTGATGCCTTGTTATACACTTGATCATGGCTCGACCTTTTTGCTTGCATGATTTTATGTTGCGTCGGCCAAAATTAAATTGCCTTGTTTATTGTATTCGACCATTCATGTTTTATTTTGCTCGTCCATATACGCACTGAGTTGAGTTGGTCCACGTCACTTCTCCTCAGTCGCGACACTGGATTGGCGAGGCAGTGCACACGTGTATATATGTACACGTGTGTATATGCAGCCATCCAAAACAGATTTCCCTATCCCTATAAAATATATATATATTATTTGCCTTGTGGTATTTACAGTGAACCACTGTGAATATCACAAGTTGTCTTAGACACAGTCGAATAAATCAGATCGAGTGATAAAAATGATGAGAAACACACTGAAATTCTGAGGCAGAAAATTTTTCAAAATAAAAATTATATTCGCTAAAATTTAGAATATTATTTCTGTTGCAGTGTACTGTGTGTTTCTGTGTTTCATATGACAGGTATGCATGAAGACTGGACTGACTGGCAAAAGACAAAGACAAAAGACTGAAGCAGTACTGTGTAGTGTCAATGAAGTTGTGTAAGTTTGTAAAACTAAGTGACAGAGAGTTGTAGTGAGAGTCATGTATGTATATGAATTTGAATATAAACTGAATTGTATAACAATGATGTGTAAATAGTGGAGTTGTAATACTGTACTTTTTGAAATATTGAAATAAAATATTATATTTAAACAAAATATTGTGTAGGGATTTGAATTTATGTATTGATGTATTCTGTTTAAATATAAATATTATATTCCTGTCTATGATGAATATATATAACAGTACAGTTTATAAACGCATTTATAATAATATATATTTGGTTGTTATCATCAAACAAAAATCATATAATTGTGTATACAACAACATTATATACAACAATCTCCCCTTTTGATGATGACAAACAAATATTAAGATTTTGAATCCAATAAATGTGTTTGACAGTGAACATTGAATTCCCCTATTTATTAGCTCCCCCAACAACAGAAACTCTCCCTATAATTGTGCATGAGTGAAATGAACTGAATAATAATATATTTTCAAAAATAAAAATATTTATAAAATATTCACTCATAAATCAAAATCTCAACCCATTCTCCCCCTTTTGTTATCATCAAAAGGATACAGAGTTTAAAATATAGATGAAAATTGACTAAAAATATAATTTCATCTTAAGAGGAAGAACAGTCATCATAAATCTCAATCAGTCAAACAAAAATCATAATAAACTAAGAACTAGTGGCATATTTCACATTGTAGAGAATGACAGATTTACGATGAAATTTATATAAAATGGGGAGAGTTACAAAAATATGATTTCCAATTATTTTCAAAAGAATTTTATAAAATTGAGCTCAAAAACAGTGATGGATTTGGACTATAATTATAAATTCAATTTAATTGACAAAATCGTATAATCTCAAACCCTAATAGCTATCAACAAATCATAATACTTCACAAGATTTCAACACATTTCATAGATTAGAAGGATGGATTGATAGGCTGGTTTTTACACACCAAGGAGAATTTCAAATAAATTTCAATTTATAGCACATTATTTTCTTTTCTTTTATTTTTTATTTAAGTGCACACTGACCACGCATAACTAGAGCTTGGATTTTTAAATGAGGTTAGTCGCAGCTTAAATTATAAATTGTCTCTTAACCATGCATAAATGAGATTAGAGACACACTTATATATTAATTAAATTTATCATTTCATTTTTAAAAGGAAAAACTCCTCAGCATATAAAACCAATATATGGATGATATAAAATGGGGTAGGTACAGAAATGGACTGTGAAATAAATTTCTAAATTAATTATATTATGAAATATGCTCGACTGTACCGGGATCATTGAAAATTTTCAATTGTCACTAATTCTGAAAAATAACATAGTCCCATTTCTACCACAAATATTTCCACTCATATTAACTCTCCATATTAATATAAAATTATCATGATGGATGACAGAAGGATGATAGATAAAGGAAATGGTCGTGAAATAATTGCCAATTCAAAGATATTATAATAAAAGTACAAATATCATGAAGAATCTAAATAAAATCTCCTCTTGTTATGAAATATATTGCAGTCACAATCCATCACAATTTCAAAATCTGTTAATAATTTTTATGAATTATAAGTACAGTTCAATTTGGATATAGATTTCAATTTCTGAATGAATAATCAATAAATAATGTAATAACCCGGAAAATGCGAGCCAATTTAAAATTTTTAAATTGATTATTTCAAAGGAATTTGAACAATTGAAATAGAATATTTCAATAAAATAGTGAATTAGAAATAGTGAGTCAGTTTGAAAATTTGAATTCAAACTTTGACTGACTATGCAGGGTGGAAAATATAACGGATTTTAGTGAAACCAAAAATATTTAAATCTGTTAGTTAATACCTTTCTAACGAATCTGGAAAATCGAAGTTTCATAACGGGAATCAAAAGTTATGGCCGAATGAATTTTCAGAAGAGTCGGTATATAGAATATAGCCCTGGAAAATTGATATTTTGCATACGATCTCGAAATTCGACGAAACCACTTTTGTTGGGTCCGGGATGTCAAACTATTGCTAGGTTTCAAATTTCATAATTTTTGAAGCTAGTATGTGAGCGTGGCAAAAGAAAATGTGTTTGGTCGATTTCGGTTAAATTGGATCGACCAGAAAATGGCCATTTTTCATACGACCTCAGAATTCGACGAAACTAGTTTTGTTGGGACCGTAGCGTCAAAACATAGCTAGATTTATTTTCTGGAATTTTTCGAATCAGTTTGTGGCCCTAGCAAATTGAAATGCGTGTTCAGAGTTAAAAATTAAATGTTTTATACTTTAATTTGAAAAATAACTGACTGTAACAGTCGAATTGGCCCACGAAACATATCCCGTTGTGTCCGGAATGGGGGTATTTAGCTAGGGGCGACAGTTGTTGGGTTTAAAAAGGAGTTCGTTTAAGAAAACACTATTTAAAATTTTAATATAGTCTCGGCCAATCATATTTTTTTCTTTCATAAAAAAAAATAAAAAGAAAAGAGAAACCCCCCCCTCCCCCGTTCAACTACGACTCGTGCTTCTCCGTTCCAGACCAGATCGCCGCCGCCTCTGCCACTTTCAGACGCCGCCACTACCCAAAAACGACAGCCCTTCCCTCCACCTCCAAATCCGACTAAGCCTCGCCGCCCCCCATCGCCTGTGCCGCCCGTATCGAGCCTCCAAAGTCCGACCCTATCGAGCGCCGCCCTGCCTTCCTGCCGCCATCGAACTGAGGGTGGTGACCATCGACGGAGAGCCCTCTCCAAGGCCGACGTGGTGGTGCAGGCCGATCGTCTCAACGATCAACGGATCTCGCGATTTTCGCAAACCTAGTTTTGAAGCTTTCTGAAAGTACGTTTTTCTTTGATCTGTACACTTTGAAAAATCATATCTTTTTGGTGTGTTGACGAAATTCGATGAAACAGGAAACATCGAGACCGCAAGGAAGCTCTCTACCCAATAGAAGAAGCTGCGGATTTTTCTGACATCGTATCGATTTTTAGCGCTCAGAAAACCAAGGTGAGAAATCTAAATTAACGTGAAATTGAATGGAAAATGTCGTGTATAATTTATGCAAGCGACATATAAATTACATACGTGTTGTATACCTCATGTACATGCGTAGTGTAAGCTATATGAGCGAAGTATGAATTTTTACATGCATAGAATAAGTGATATATGTGTTGAAATGCAAGTGAAATATAGCAAATATATAATATATATATATACTCCCCTCGTCCACAAACCATGGACGATATTTATTGTGGTGAATTGGTGTGAAATATTGGATGAAAAATACGAATGGTTGCATAATTGTTTGTGGTTGATATTGTTTGGTTGTGGTTGAAAAATACCCATTGGTGATTGAAATGAATTGGAAATATTTGTGGAAATAAAAATAAACATGCCGCCTGCGTGCGAATTAGATGCATGAATCCCCACTGTCAAAAACCGCGAGGTTTTAAGGTAGAGCGAGGAGCCGTACTAGGGACGGTGCCGGTTTTAACTACCCTGTCGTTATGCTGCCGAAATTTTGAATAATCTTTGTGTGTTAGAATTATTTTCATATGTTGAAATTATTTTACATGCTTTGAAATTAAAGTCATATATGAAACTATGTCCATGTGTGGAAATATTCATGTGTTGAAAAGTGTTGTATGAAAATTAAATTCATTTGTGAATGAATGAAGTGCTTTAACAATAAAAATCACTTTTTTATATATATATGAAGTATGCAAAATATTCGCCTTATATAAATGGTTTCAACAATCAAAATTTCATCTTTCTAATATAAACAACATAAATAAAATGTCCATGTGTGGAAATGCTCATTTGTTGAGAAGTGTGTGTAGTGGAAATATTCATGTGTTGAATAAAAAGATCGAACAATAAAGATTACATTTTTATTGAAACTATGAAGTGTTGAAACGTCTATTTGTTGAATAAATATTATAAATGATAAAAATATCATTTTTATCATATGTGTGCTATGCTAAAGATATGCGGACGTGGGAATAAATATTTGTGATAGAAATATTATTATTTTTAACATGCATAGGGACTAAATAAAATAGTCATGTGTTGAAATCTATTTTAGTTCGCCAAAATTATCATCTTTTGAAATGTGAAGTGTTAAAAATAGCCACTTGTTCAAATAAACGTGCATGAGTTGAAATATACATTAACTAGCTAATGATATGATTTGAGCCTATGCATGCGATATTAGAATGAATGGTGTTTTTAAACCAAAGCAAGGCAAATATGAAATTGAATGGAAAATGATAAATGTTAGAAATTGTATATATGTACATGCATATCTATTGAACAGGTTAAAGCAAAAGGGGCTAGAGAAGAGAAATAGAATTTTGTGCCCGACAAATAGGTACACATTTACCGCTTTGTTTGGGTGATGATTTTATGAGCCTGTTGGCTAGCCGCTTGGCTTTTTCTTTTTCTTTTTGATATGAGACGCCCGTGTGGCTATTTGGGAATTTTCCCAGACCCTCCCGTACAAAGGAGGTTATGGCGAAATTTTCCAAAAATTTAAGGCGTTAGTGAAATAATTGAAGTGGAAACGATATAGGAATTTTTGAATGAACTATATTTACATAAATATATATATATAAATAGAATTAAAACGAAACGTGGCCGTGCAGTTCATATTTTGAAACCATGATTTCAAACGACTAGTGCGGAAGATCCGACCATTGGATTTTCCCGAAAGCTCAACCGTTGGGTTCGCCTTGGAAATATCTTTCCAACGGCACCAACTTTGTGAAGATCCGACGGTTGGATTGTCTGGAATGTTTAATTCAAAACTGAAGAAAAACAGCGCCAGAAACGATTATATTTATATATATATAAATATAATTAAATTAAATCGAATAGCGACGCTGCAGTTCGTAAATTGAAATCGTAACTTCAAATGGTTGGTGTGGAAAATCCGACCGTCGGATTTTCCCAAAACTGAAACCATTGGATTCGTTTTGAAATGACCTTCCTAATGATGTAAAATTTGTGAAGATCCAACGGTTAGATTTTTAGATATGTGTAAAACAAAATTAGTTGAAAGCAGCGCCAGTGCATCGACACGACCTGAAACGTCGTTTAATTAAATATGGTCGTTTTAAATTAAATAAAAATGGCGATATATCGTTATGAAGTGCTATAGACGATATAAAGTGAAAATGAACCAATTTTGTTGTGTTTGCTTGAGATGTGATGGCTGAATGTATTTGACATGAAAATTTTAACTAAATAACTGAAATGTGAATGTTGAATAGTTCAACCATGTGATTAATTGGTTTGGAAATCTAAATATACATGGATTATTTGAAAAGGCCGAGTTTATCTCATTTCAAATAATCGATCGACGTTGAGAAGTCGAAGAGTCGAAGATGGTTGAAGACCGACGATCTCCACATTGGATGGATGGGCGCTACTGATGCTCGTGATTGGAGTAGCTACCATGAAGGAATTGAAGTAGTAGCCGTCCAAACATATTGTTGATTGTACGGATATGCGAGGAATTGGTGCCTCCGGTTTCGTTCAGACCCAGAACGGACTTGTAAATGGACTGTGTGTCTGACATTGGATTTTGTTCTGTGTTGATTGATCTCTGTTAAATATATATCTGTTTGGCAGCGGAGAATTTATTCTCTTGCTTAACGCCCTTCTCTGAGACGTACGAGCTCAGAGGTTATGTATTGACAGAAATCTGTCGCATGGAGTGGATTGCCTGTGTGGCACGCCTAAGTGGCATATGATCAAGGCTTCTGTTGCAAAGCAAAGTCTTGTGGTTGATGATCAAAGCATGGTCTGTGAGACGTAGCTTTGTGTATAACGTGAATTCGCGAGCCTCACACCCCGGTATGAGTCAAAAACGGGAGAAGGACCCAAGGAGTGCATGACGTTTCTTTCTAGCTATGGTGGTGTCAGTGACCTCCCAGCCCTGACATTTATATCTACTTTTCACCTGTGTGGTTGTTGGAATACGAGGCGCCTCGATTATAGGTCTGTAAGGACCGGGAAACGTGTGTTCAGGAATTGCCAATCCTCAAAAGTAAGAGAGGACCGGCCTTGGAGGATCCAGGGGATTGCTGTGTGCGGTCCCGAGACATTTGCTAGAGTGTCTCGAACGGAGAGGAGCTTGCCCCTTGCCTCGACTCATGAAGGAATCCAATTTCCAATACGAAATCTGTGGTTGTGATTGTATTACTAGTATGGCGACATAGTAGATGGTAGCTATGCCGCCTAGGATTAATATTTACGATTGAATCGCTTTTGAAACATATATGCACTAGTAATAATATCAAACTCTTTTGTTTTATTCGTATGAAGCATCTTTGGCCATTATAAGGTAAAAACTCTATCCTCCGGCTTGCGTTGCATTGTGTGATGGGACCTGAGTCTTATAATGGCTTCATTTTATAAAAAAGCATTGCGTTGATTTAATCATTTACTTTATTTCATGCACTAGCACTCATTGGAGTAAACCCGTTCCGTGAAAGTGGCGTGGTCCTTTGATTTGCCTTGTTATTGTTGTTAATAAGTTAAGTAGATTTCTCATACCAGTCCCATGACTGACTCGTAGTTTGTTTCACCTTGCAAACTCGGGTGCCCTTATTTTCACACGGGCAGCCTAGTTACAGGTTTCTGACGCACCTTTTGGCTCATGGCGAGGCTTGACAACACCGTGCTGACTTGGATTTCCTCCGCCATTATTGTATCTATATTATGATTCCGCCACTGGCGATGTAGACTGATATTCCTTTTGTGTACTCTTTATGTATGATTCCGCCTCTGGCGATGGTGACTGATTATGTATCATTATGCACTAAGTTGTATCCTGTACTGTGCTCCTCTGATGTGATGATATCTATATGATTCCGCTGTCATATGTGTGTAAATTATTCTATTTTCTGTTTATGCTATTATCTGTGATCTGCTAATGATGATTGATGTGTTATATTCCAATGATTATCCTTAACACCGTGTCACGGGGTTTTGGGATCGTCACAGCTGGTATCAGAGCTTTGGTTAACCTTAGTTCTGGAGTGTAACACATTAAACACTTCGCCAAAATAGAATCAGTAGTATTCTAAGGCGAGTCGCTCATTAGAGATAGGACTAGCAAAGTCCTAGAATGAGCTGAGCAGAATAGCAAAAACAATTGATCAGTCCATCGTTATCTTTCCGTAGAATTTCTGCTTAATTATGCAATAGACTATCATTTCTGTTAGCTGACTTTTTCGTTACTTATACAGAATTTGACAAATGGCTACCAGAGCAGCCGCCGCGAGAGGAGGCCGTGCCGGTTGAGGCCGAGGTAGGGGAGAAATCCCAGCTCAAGAAGGACCTTTGATACAACCTCCGGCAGCTCAATACTTCGAGCTCGACCGTGTAGCTAAGAGATATAAGAACTTAGGAGGCAAGACCTTCTCGGGAACTGGCACTGTAATAGAGGCCCTTGCATGGCTCAAAACATGCGAGAAAATTCTTGAAGGCCTAAGGCTAGGAGACGAAGACAAAGCTGTTATGGGCGCCTGGCTTATGCAGGAGCAAGCCGAATTATGGTGGGAATCTCTTACCGCCGGGAATAGAGAAGCTGGAAGAACATGGGATGGATTTAAAGAACTCTTCTAGGAGAAATATGTCCCAGAACAAGCTCTAGAAAGAATGCACGATGACTTCGCCAATCTCCAGCAAGGGGATCTTTCCGTGCAAGATTATCTGAACAAATTTACAATGCTGTCGCCCTATGCTCCAGAGCTCGTTGCCACTGCGAAATCCAAAAATAAGAGGTTTATATTTGGACTAAGACGACAATATCATGATAGAGCCATGGCCCATGTCAAGCTGGATTTCAATGAGCTAGTGGAAATGACATGCAACTATGAAGACCTGGATCAAAGGCATCTGGATCAGGATCGCGCTAGAAGCCAAGCCGGGAACAAGCGCAAGCCAAATGTAAATCAGGGCGAGTCAAGCCAAGCAGCATCTTCCAAACCTCAGACTGGCAAGCCGCCAAGAGGAAGTTGCTTTAACTGTGGTAAGCCGGGGCACTACTCAAATGTCTGCACAGCTCCGAAGAAACAGAAAACAAACTCTCAAGGCTCGAGCCAAGGCTCTCAGAACCCTCGCTCGTGCTTCAATTGTCGAAAGACCGATCATCTGGTCAAAGACTGTCCTTTGTTGAAGAAAGCTACTGTGGCTCATGTCTATGACGGGTCTAGCCCGCTAGCTGCTTCCGATGGAGCAGGTAAACCCGATGTTTTGGGAGGTACCCTTACAATTAAAAATATTCCTGTTTCTGTATTATTTGACACAGGTGCATCGCGTAGTTTTATTGCTAGTAACACAGTGCACAAATTAAAGTTAAAACAGCGAAAGCTTAAAGAATCGGTTGAAGTTCATAACCCGATAGGGGGTCCTGTTACTCTCGGTTTATATTGTAGAGTGCCAATCTCCTATTCTTTCTACAAGTTTCCTTTTGATTTAATCGTTATGGATTTTCCCGAATTCGATATTATTCTCGGGCTGGATTGATTAACGAAATATGAAGCCGAAGTGAAGTGTGCGGAAAGAAGTGTTAAAATCCGAACGGAGCTTGGACATATATATATTCCCTGTCATGGTTCGAATCCGAATAGAGAAGAATTTTGGTCAGCATTAGAACTTATTCCCACCTCCATAGAAAAGATTCCGATTGTCAGAAACTTTGCGGATGTGTTTGAAGAAGTTGAAAACTTACCTCCGCAAAGAGAAATAGAATTCCGAATCGATCTAATTCCCAATGCCAGACCAGTGGTGCATCCAATTCGTAGAATGACTCCGAAAGAAAAAGAAGAATTAGGCGATCAAACTCGTCAACTATTGTGGAAGGGTCCAATCAGACCTAGTTTTTCTAATTGGGGTGCAACTGTTGTGTTTGTCCCGAAGTCAGACGGTACTCTTAGATTATGTGTTGATTACTGAGACCTCAACAAACAGACACTTAAAAATAAATATCCACTACCCCGCATTGATGATTTGCTAGACCAATTGAATGGGGCGAAAGTATTTTCCCGAATGGACCTAGCTACAGGTTTTCATCAATTGAGAATAGCAGAAGAGTGTGTTCCTTTGACCGCTTTCAGAGGCCCAGACATATTTTATGAATGGTTAGTAATGCCGTTTGGCCTATGCAACGCTCCAGCATACTTTGTCGACCCAATGAATAGAGTGTTCAGGGGAGTTCTGAATAAATTTGTCCTCGTATTCATCGATGATATTTTTATTTTACTCCAAATCAAAACCCGAGCATGAAAAACACTTAGAACAAGTATTGGAGATTCTAAGGAAGAACGTCTTCAAAGCCAAATTCTCTAAATGTGTCTTCTGGCAAGAAGAAGTCAAATTTCTTGGCCATGTCGTGTCAGAGAAAGGAATTCTGTTGACCCAAGCAAAATAATAGCGATTCAAGACTGGAAACAACCCACTACTCCCACAGAAGTTAGAAGTTTTATGGGGTTGGCTAGTTATTATCGAAAGTTCGTTAAGGATTTTTCGAAGATATCCGGTCCGTTAACGAAGCTCACGAAGAAACATGAGAAGTTTAAGTGGACTTCCGACTGTGAAGAAGCTTTCCAGGAATTGAAATCGAAGCTGACCACCGCTCCAGTGTTAACAATTATTGATGGCAATCAGGATTTAACGGTTTGGACAGATGCTTCTATTAGAGGTCTTGGGGCAGTGTTAATGCAGAGAGGCCAAATAGTCGCTTATGCAAGCCGCCAATTGAAACCGCATGAGAAGAATTATGTGACTCATGATCTTGAGTTGCTAGCCATCGTATTTGCCTTGAAAATCTGGAGGCATTACTTATTGGGTGAGAAATTTATACTGTACACAGATCATCAATCATTGAAGTATTTATATACCCAAAAAGATCTGAATCTGAGACAGCAGCGTTGGCTAGAATTTCTTCCAGCGTATGATCTTGATATCCTGTATACGCCGGGGAAAGCTAACGTAGTAGCGGATGCACTTAGTAGAAAGACCGCAATCGTTGCCCATCTTATAATTACACCTGGATTGATTCATAGGATTTCAGCCCTTCAGAAAGACGATGAATTCATTCAGAGAATTAGTAAGAGAGTCAAGGAAGGTGAAACCACGAGTTTCCGTATTGACAATAAGGGGGTTCTCAGGTTAAATAACAGGATTTGCATCCCAAATATTCCAGGCCTTCGAAGAGAAGTGCTGGACGAATGCCATAAATCCAAACTTTGCATCCATCCTGGGGTGAGTAAAATGTACAACGATATCAAACGCACTTTCTGGTGGAGGCAATGAAAAGAGATATTTCTTTGTATGTTAGCAGATGCCCTACCTGTCAATTGGTCAAGAGCGACCAACAGAAGCAAGCTGGATTGTTGCAACCGTTGGAAGTCCCAGGCTGGAAATGGGAACAGATTTCCATGGATTTCATAGATGGTTTGTCGCGAACCAAGAAAGGTAATGACAGCATTTGGGTAATCGTAGATCGCTTCACGAAGACTGCCCATTTTATACCTGTCAGATCCAATAGAACTGCCCAAAGTCTAGCACAGATATATTTCAAAGAAATTGTTAAGCTGCATGGAATTCCCATCAGCATAGTTAGTGATAGAGATCCCCTATTTACTAGCAAGTTCTGGGAGGCTTTCCAGACAGAATTGGGAACGAAACAAAATATGAGCACCGCTTATCACCCACAAACAGATGGCCAAACTGAGCGGGTGAATAGAATTCTGGAAGATTTATTGCGGGCTTGTATAATCGACTTTGGTGGGTCATGGGAAGATCATTTGCATTTGGCAGAATTCTCATATAACAATAGCTATCAAGCAAGTTTGAGAATGTCACCATTTGAAGCATTATATGGCAGACCCTGCAGATCTCCAGCATGTTGGGTAGAACCTGGCAACAGACTTGTACTAGGACCTGATATGATTAGGGAAGCATCGGATAAAGTGGATTTCATCAAGAAGCGATTGAAAACCGCCCAAAGCCGACAGAAAAGTTATGCAGACTCTAGAAGGAGAGATTTGACATTTGATGTTGGTGATGATGTTTATTTAAAGGTTTCTCCGATGAGAGGAGTAATCAGATTTGGAAAGACTGGGAAGTTGGCACCGAGATTTATTGGTCCCTTTCCTATACTTGAGCGAATTGGAACTCTTGCTTATAGGGTTCAATTGCCAGATTGGTTGCCTGGAGTGCACAATGTATTTCACGTATCTCAACTTAGGAGACATGTGCATGATCCGGATCTTGTTGTAGAAGAAGCAGCGCAACAGGATATGGAGATAACTCCAGAATTAGCACTCAAAAGAGAGCCATTAAAAATTGTTGGCAAAGAAACTAGAGAACTCAGAAGCAAAAAGGTTCATTTAGTTAAAGTGCAGTGGAGCAGTGATCCTAGAGACTGTACCTGGGAAACTGAGGAAAGCATTAAGCAAGCTTACCCCAAATGCAGAGTGGATATCTCTGACTAACTCCGGTGCAAGGTACCTTTACCATACTTTGCATTTACATTTTATTTCCTACTTTACTGTTGTTTCCTTTTCGAGGACGAAAAGTTTTAAGTAGGGGAGATTGTAATAACCCGGAAAATGTGAGCCAATTTAAAATTTTTAATTTGATTATTTCAAAGGAATTTGAACAATTGAAATAGAATATTTTAATAAAATAGTGAATTAGAAATAGTGAGTCAGTTTGAAAATTTGAATTCAAACTTTGACTGACTATGCAGGGTGGAAAATATAACGGATTTTAGTGAAACCAAAAATATTTAAATCTGTTAGTTAATACCTTTCTAACGAATCTGGAAAATCAAAGTTTCATAACGGGAATCAAAAGTTATGGCCGAATGAATTTTCAGAAGAGTCGGTATATAGAATATAACCCTGGAAAATTGATATTTTGCATACGATCTCGGAATTTGACGAAACCACTTTTGTTGGGTCCGGGATGTCAAACTATTGCTAGGTTTCAAATTTCATAACTTATGAAGCTAGTATGTGAGCGTGGCAAAAGAAAATGTGTTTGTCGATTTCGGTTAAATTGGATCGACCAGAAAATGGCCATTTTTCATACGACCTCAGAATTCGACGAAACTAGTTTTGTTGGGACCGTAGCGTCAAAACATAGCTAGATTTATTTTTCTGGAATTTTTCGAATCAGTTTGTGGCCCTGGCAAATTGAAATGCGTGTTCAGAGTTAAAAATTAAATGTTTTATACTTTAATTTGAAAAATAACTGACTGTAACAGTCGAATTGGCCCACGAAACATATCCCATTGTGTCCGGAATGGGGGTATTTAGCTAAGGGCGACAGTCGTTGGGTTTAAAAAGGAGTTCGTTTAAGAAAACACTATTTAAAATTTTAATATAGTCTCGGCCAATCATATTTTTTTCTTTCATAAAAAAAAAATAAAAAGAAAAGAGAAACCCCCCTCCCCCGTTCAACGGCGACTCGTGCTTCCCCGTTCCAGACCAGATCGCCGCCGCCTCTACCACTTTCAGACGCCGCCACTACCCAAAAACGACAGCCCTTCCCTCCACCTCCAAATCCGACTAAGCCTCGCCGCCCCCCATCGCCTGTGCCGCCCGTATCGAGCCTCCAAAGTCCGACCCTATCGAGCGCCGCCCTGCCTTCCTGCCGCCATCGAACTGAGGGTGGTGACCATCGACGGAGAGCCCTCTCCAAGGCCGACGTGGTGGTGCAGGCCGATCGTCTCAACGATCAACGGATCTCGCGATTTTCGCAAACCTAGTTTTGAAGCTTTCTGAAAGTACGTTTTTCTTTGATCTGTACACTTTGAAAAATCATATCTTTTTGGTGTGTTGACGAAATTCGATGAAACAGGAAACATCGAGACCGCAAGGAAGCTCTCTACCCAATAGAAGAAGCTGCGGATTTTTCTGACATCGTATCGATTTTTAGCGCTCAGAAAACCAAGGTGAGAAATCTAAATTAACGTGAAATTGAATGGAAAATGTCGTGTATAATTTATGCAAGCGACATATAAATTACATACGTGTTGTATACCTCATGTACATGCGTAGTGTAAGCTATATGAGCGAAGTATGAATTTTTACATGCATAGAATAAGTGATATATGTGTTGAAATGCAAGTGAAATATAGCAAATATATAATATATATATATACTCCCCTCGTCCACAAACCATGGACGATATTTATTGTGGTGAATTGGTGTGAAATATTGGATGAAAAATACGAATGGTTGCATAATTGTTTGTGGTTGATATTGTTTGGTTGTGGTTGAAAAATACCCATTGGTGATTGAAATGAATTGGAAATATTTGTGGAAATAAAAATAAACATGCCGCCTGCGTGCGAATTAGATGCATGAATCCCCACTGTCAAAAACCGCGAGGTTTTAAGGTAGAGCGAGGAGTCGTACTAGGGACGGTGCCGGTTTTAACTACCCTGCCGTTATGCTGCCGAAATTTTGAATAATCTTTGTGTGTTAGAATTATTTTCATATGTTGAAATTATTTTACATGCATTGAAATTAAAGTCATATATGAAACTATGTCCATGTGTGGAAATATTCATGTGTTGAAAAGTGTTGTATGAAAATTAAATTCATTTGTGAATGAATGAAGTGCTTTAACAATAAAAATCACATTTTTATATATATATGAAGTATGCAAAATATTCGCCTTATATAAATGGTTTCAACAATCAAAATTTCATCTTTCTAATATAAACAACATAAATAAAATGTCCATGTGTGGAAATGCTCATTTGTTGAGAAGTGTGTGTAGTGGAAATATTCATGTGTTGAATAAAAAGATCGAACAATAAAGATTACATTTTTATTGAAACTATGAAGTGTTGAAACGTCTATTTGTTGAATAAATATTATAAATGATAAAAATATCATTTTTATCATATGTGTGCTATGCTAAAGATATGCGGACGTGGGAATAAATATTTGTGATAGAAATATTATTATTTTTAACATGCATAGGGACTAAATAAAATAGTCATGTGTTGAAATCTATTTTAGTTCGCCAAAATTATCATCTTTTGAAATGTGAAGTGTTAAAAATAGCCACTTGTTCAAATAAACGTGCATGAGTTGAAATATACATTAACTAGCTAATGATATGATTTGAGCCTATGCATGCGATATTAGAATGAATGGTGTTTTTAAACCAAAGCAAGGCAAATATGAAATTGAATGGAAAATGATAAATGTTAGAAATTGTATATATGTACATGCATATCTATTGAACAGGTTAAAGCAAAAGGGGCTAGAGAAGAGAAATAGAATTTTGTGCCCGACAAATAGGTACACATTTACCGCTTTGTTTGGGTGATGATTTTATGAGCCTGTTGGCTAGCCGCTTGGCTTTTTCTTTTTCTTTTTGATATGAGACGCCCGTGTGGCTATTTGGGAATTTTCCCAGACCCTCCCGTACAAAGGAGGTTATGGCGAAATTTTCCAAAAATTTAAGGCGTTAGTGAAATAATTGAAGTGGAAACGATATAGGAATTTTTGAATGAACTATATTTACATAAATATATATATATAAATAGAATTAAAACGAAACGTGGCCGTGCAGTTCATATTTTGAAACCGTGATTTCAAACGACTAGTGCGGAAGATCCGACCATTGGATTTTCCCGAAACCTCAACCGTTGGGTTCGCCTTGGAAATATCTTTCCAACGGCACCAACTTTGTGAAGATCCGACGGTTGGATTGTCTGGAATGTTTAATTCAAAACTGAAGAAAAACAGCGCCAGAAACGATTATATTTATATATATATATAAATATAATTAAATTAAATCGAATAGCGACGCTGCAGTTCGTAAATTGAAATCGTAACTTCAAATGGTTGGTGTGGAAAATCCGACCGTCGGATTTTCCCAAAACTAAAACCATTGGATTCGTTTTGAAATGACCTTCCTAATGATGTAAAATTTGTGAAGATCCAACGGTTAGATTTTTAGATATGTGTAAAACAAAATTAGTTGAAAGCAGCGCCAGTGCGTCGACACGACCTGAAACGTCGTTTAATTAAATATGGCCGTTTTAAATTAAATAAAAATGGCGATATATCGTTATGAAGTGCTATAGACGATATAAAGTGAAAATGAACCAATTTTGTTGTGTTGCTTGAGATGTGATGGCTGAATGTATTTGACATGAAAATTTTAACTAAATAACTGAAATGTGAATGTTGAATAGTTCAACCATGTGATTAATTGGTTTGGAAATCTAAATATACGTGGATTATTTGAAAAGGCCGAGTTTATCTCATTTCAAATAATCGATCGACGTTGAGAAGTCGAAGAGTCGAAGATGGTTGAAGACCGACGATCTCCACATTGGATGGATGGGCGCTACTGATGCTCGTGATTGGAGTAGCTACCATGAAGGAATTGAAGTAGTAGCCGTCCAAACATATTGTTGATTGTACGGATATGCGAGGAATTGGTGCCTCCGGTTTCGTTCAGACCCAGAACGGACTTGTAAATGGACTGTGTGTCTGACATTGGATTTTGTTCTGTGTTGATTGATCTCTGTTAAATATATATCTGTTTGGCGGTGGAGAATTTATTCTCTTGCTTAACGCCCTTCTCTGAGACGTACGAGCTCAGAGGTTATGTATTGACAGAAATCTGTCGCATGGAGTGGATTGCCTGTGTGGCACGCCTAAGTGGCATATGATCAAGGCTTCTGTTGCAAAGCAAAGTCTTGTGGTTGATGATCAAAGCATGGTCTGTGAGACGTAGCTTTGTGTATAACGTGAATTCGCGAGCCTCACACCCCGGTATGAGTCAAAAACGGGAGAAGGACCCAAGGAGTGCATGACGTTTCTTTCTAGCTATGGTGGTGTCAGTGACCTCCCAACCCTGACATTTATATCTACTTTTCACCTGTGTGGTTGTTGGAATACGAGGCGCCTCGATTATAGGTCTGTAAGGACCGGGAAACGTGTGTTCAGGAATTGCCAATCCTCAAAAGTAAGAGAGGATCCAGGGGATTGTTGTGTGCGGCCCCGAGACATTTGCTAGAGTGTCTCGAACGGAGAGGAGCTTGCCCCTTGCCTCGACTCATGAAGGAATCCAATTTCTAATACGAAATATGTGGTTGTGATTGTATTACTAGTATGGCGACATAGTAGATGGTAGCTATGCCGCCTAGGATTAATATTTATGATTGAATCGCTTTTGAAACATATATGCACTAGTAATAATATCAAACTCTTTTGTTTTATTCGTATGAAGCATCTTTGGCCATTATAAGGTAAAAACTCTATCCTTCGGCTTGCGTTGCATTGTGTGATGGGACCTGAGTCTTATAATGGCTTCATTTTATAAAAAAGCATTGCGTTGATTTAATCATTTACTTTATTTCATGCACTAGCACTCATTGGAGTAAACCCGTTCCGCGAAAGTGGCGTGGTCCTTTGATTTGCCTTGTTATTGTTGTTAATAAGTTAAGTAGATTTCTCATACCAGTCCCATGACTGACTCGTAGTTTGTTTCACCTTGCAAACTCGGGTGCCCTTATTTTCACACGGGCAGCCTAGTTACAGGTTTCTGACGCACCTTTTGGCTCATGGCGAGGCTTGACTACACCGTGCTGACTTGGATTTCCTCCGCCATTATTGTATCTATATTATGATTCCGCCACTGGCGATGTAGACTGATATTCCTTTTGTGTACTCTTTATGTATGATTCCGCCTCTGGCGATGGTGACTGATTATGTATCATTATGCACTAAGTTGTATCCTGTACTGTGCTCCTCTGATGTGATGATATCTATATGATTCCGCTGTCATATGTGTGTAAATTATTCTATTTTATGTTTATGCTATTATCTGTGATCTGCTAATGATGATTGATGTGTTATATTCCAATGATTATCCTTAACACCGTGTCAAGGGGTTTTGGGATCGTCACAAATAACTTTAAAATTGAAAATCAATTACAAGAGGGATATGAGAAACTATACAAGCCAAGAGGGATTAAAAATATATATACAGCAAAAAAAAATATGCAGCACTTCTAAACTGATAGCACTTGATGTCTCTAATCATGAGAATTTTGACATGATACTGAACAAAAATATCATAGACAAAAGAGTTATTAAGTACAAAGCCCAAGCAAACAAGATAACAGATTATGCACATGTATCAAAGTAGCAAATAAGTGATTCCAAAACAAACATTTTTCAAAACATTATCAGAGCAGCATAGAAAATAGTTTCAAATCATACTTGTCAAGATGTCGATCACATAAGATGATTCATGATCCAATGATTAAAAATACTGTTTACTTGAAATCATTTGAGGAATATAAAACTCTCAAGATTCAGTGAATCAGTCACACCAACATGTAAATTTTAGATTCAAGATATGTGTGGGATTCAATAAATCAATAATTTCAAATGACTTTAAACAAACATATATTCAAATCAAATACATCATGAAATAGCAGTGAGTTTTAATGGCCATTTTTCAAAATAAATTTTCACAAATTTTTCTGACAATCACAAGAGAAATTCCAGATCATTTACATCAAGATTGAGTAATAATGCATGATCCAAAAATAATGGTTTATTTGAAATCACTTGAACAAATGTAAATCATGAGATACAATGAATCAATCACACATAATTAATAACTTCAGATCTGAGAGGTGTGTGAGATTCAAAATATCAGATATTTTCAAGTGACCTCAAACAAACAAAAAATCCAAAACAGATGATCATGAATTACAGTGAATTTCAAGACGTAAACAATGATTCAAGACCAAACAAAATATCCAAACCAATCTGAAATCAATTGAATTATCACAACTGATAAATAGTAGATTTCTGTATTGAGTATATTATTTCAAGCTTTTCTAAATTGAATTAGAAGGAACTCAAACAGCAGAGGTGTGTGAAATTTCATTAAGTATTTAGATTTTCAAAATTTTAGAATTCAGAACAACAGTGTTTAAGATATGACAAGAATACATCAACACTGTTATGAATTCAGGAATCGAAAAATAAACTTCGAAACAATTGCAGATATCTACAAAGTTAAAATTCAAGATATGGAAGGTTTAAAAAAAAATCAGAGTTCTATTCAAATAATGTGAATTTCCAGAAGACCATGAATACTGCAATTGGAAGTTAATGAAGCACAGAATAAGAAGAATATGGCAGTGACAGATCAAAACAGAACAAACAAAAAAGAAAATAAACAGAAGGGGTAGAAGGAGGAATAAACAAAGAAGAAAAACTAAGAATATTTACAAAGACGAGTTTAGAGATTTTACCTGAAATTGATGTAAGCAAATGAATCTCTAACTCAACAGACTTGGCTAAGGAACCGTGAATTATCTGATGATATGAAGCAGTTTGGATTCAGTTTCTCTTTCTGCACTGCAATTCCTCAGCCTCCTCCGGTACCTAAGAGTTTATAGAATTGAGTGGTCTAACAAAGGTTGTTTTACCACCCATAGCTGTGTGTCGAACTTTCGGTACCCAAACCTATTTAAAAGCAACCCATCAGAATTTACCAAAGTGCTTTAGGGACCCAGATCTGTTTGAATTTTGATGAATTCATTGTATTTCTTTTTGGGGTCCAGGATTGTTTAGATAGATTCTTATAAAACGATTTCACATCACGATTTTGATTCAAAAAACCTTTGAAATTTTCAGAGTTTAAATTTGCAAAACGAATCTTTCCAAAGCTGTTTGAGGGATTCTTCAAATCATTTGAATTTTGTTTTTCAAAAACATTTGTATTCCCACATCGGAGTCCACATTTATTTCCAGCAGAAAATTGGTTTTTCAACAACATATTTAAAGATTTTTCTCCATCAGAAAATTGAACCAAAGTTGACTCTAGTTGTTGAATTTTGAATTTAAGATCACCGTTCTCTCTTATTAAATCTGAACAGCGGTTACTAGTGATCTTCCTTTCAGCATCATATTGTTTCAAAATCAAATTTTCAGATTCAAGTAATTCAATTCTAACTTGGGACTCAGAAATTTCAGATTCAAATCATTTTTGTTTTTCAAATTCAAATTTCTTGGAATTTTCAATCTCATTTTCAAGTTCTTTCAAAATCAAATTAGATTTCAACAAATTCTGCTTTTTTGCAATTTCAAATTTGGAATATATATCAGTCTTAAAAATTTCAAATTCCTTTTGTAGAAAATTGTTCAAACTTGACAACTCAATCTTGTTTTCTTTTAAGATCAAAATTTCCTTTTCAAACATTTGAATATTTTTATTGAGATGAACAAACTGGTTTCCAATTTCAAACAATCATTGCAATCTGACTTTGAAGAATTTTTAAAATACTCAAGTTGTGATTCCAAATCAAAAAATTTGCTGGTCAACTCAGAATTCTTAGATTTCAGAGATTTATTTTTCAGTTGGATTTTATCAATAGATTTGGTTAAATCAACACAAAAATAAACCAGATCTTCATATGAAAAATTTCTTATTTCATCATCTGTTGAATCTCCAACACTATCATCATCTGATTCTTCTTTAGTAAATCCTATTAGACATACTTCTGAATCTGAGTAGATCTTTGCAGGTTTTGAGCACTTGTTGCCATTTTGTCCAAACATTGCATTAAGAGTTCTCCAGATTTCCGGCACAGATAAACAATGACAGATAAGATTAAACTATTCAGTGCTAAGATAATGAAATATAGTTTTCACAGCACGAGCACTGAAAGTAATATCTAAACTATCAAACCCATTGATAACAACATCCCAACATTTAATATTAGCAGATTTTAAATAAGATTCCATTTTGGATTTCCAATTTAAAAAAATTTGTTCCATAGAAAATAGTTGGAGATGAACTGGATTGACTCTCTATCGGTTGACAACTAGAATGACCCATGACTCTAGAGTTAATGAAATAACCTGCTCTGATACCACTTGTTGGATCTAGATTAACCTTAGAGGGGGGTGAATTGGGTTTATCACAGTTTTTAGATGAATAAAAAAATATAGCGGGATATATATTAATAAACATATCACATAATATAGCAGCAACAGAAATGCAGAAAGTAAATAACACAAGATATACCCAACTTCGGCAAAATCCTGCCTACTGCTGCATTCCTAAGGTTTCTACTAGGTGATAGAACAGATCCCGCTTACAAGACCATGTAAACTCGCACTCTCTGCTCCTTTACTAACCCTACGCTCAAAATCCTAAACTGGTCTATATCCACTAGACCATATTTTCCCTTAGTTTTACAAACACTAGTAAACTGTCAGTTAATCCCTAACAGAATCCCCCTAGATTTTACAGACCTAGAAAAATGTTCAGACGATTTACAACAGAGAATAAAAACGATACAAAATAAAAATAAAAACAAATAAACCATAGGACTTAAACATAAGGGTTATCCCCTTTTTTATATTAAAATCCTAAGCCCATTGTTATCTTGGCCGGCCCACTTTCAGTTGGCTTTTGCCCTATCTCCCTTTGTTTTCTGGAGAAAAAATATGGCGGCGGCTTAATTGGAAAAACAAGGGTTTCTTCTTGTTAGCTCCAAATCGATAATGTTTGCAAGAACGAATGTGTTTCTCTGATGCTCTCGAGTTGTTGAATGCTTCTGTGCTTTAATTTGGAGATAAAAAAAAATTGGCAATCGAAACAGATGAATAAAACGTGAGTTTCTCTATGTTTTATGTCTTTGAATTCCTCTAGAATCATTCTGTGTTTTTTCAGTATCAAGGCCGATGATGATATGGTGTTAAAATAGGATCTTTAATCCCTTAACTTGCTCTGATTTCGAGTAGAATGATTCGATCTGAATTTGTCTAGTTTCCCCTTTTGACTCTCTCGATTGAATTTGAAATTTGTCGTGATAAATCTGGTTAGCTTTGAGCTTTGACAAGAATAAATACAAAAAGATTTTTTCCCATAGTGAATTGCATGACATATCTGGACATATTTTGAAAAACTTGCCAAGTATTTCTTGCATGTCTTAAAAACCATGAAATCATTTTTGGAAAATTTATTTGTTGTCCCCTTTTAAAAACATTGCCAAACATTTGATTACTGAAAATAACATTTCTGCTGGCTTTCCCCTTTTGGTTCTTTGATTGAATCATCTTTGAATGACTGGCTTGCATGTTAAGTGATTTCAGGAAATAAATGAATTCTTGCCAAAACATGATTTGTGCAATTCTGCTTGGTAGTTCCTTGTTTGATAGATTTGCTAATTTCCTTAAACACGCCCAAAGAAAGTTCACTGTAATTTTTGGAAACTGATTAATTGCTCACATCATATTGTTGATTCAATGACTTGTTTCTTGCCCGAAATTAGTGCATGACAAAAACTGGAAAATATTCTTGTTGAGATTTATTTCCACATCTTGACCAAGCATTAAATCACCATGTTGAACTTGATCTTGCATACATGACCACCTTGTACATTCATGTTGTGTTAAATGTCCTCGGTCCATTCCTTATTTAGTTGTTGTGTATACGTACTAGAGTACATGCAGTCTTGATGTGACACTTAAAACATGTTGTTTGCCCCTTGTATATGTTGGCACTTTCACCTGGATCTATTGAAAAAACTAAACTATTTTGCTCCTCTTCTTGTAGTTGAGCTGAACCCTTCTTGTATCACTATGCTACTATTTTGACATGCATATCACCATTTATGTTGTGTCATTGCACCTTGTTTGCTGCTATGTTGTATTGACTTTACTTGTTGGGCTGCACCATCCTGAGTTGTTTCCTGCATTCCAGTATCACATTGTTGTGCTTGCCATGCATGTAGTGTCCTGACTAGTTTGAACATGCTGTTATGTTCATGTATGCTTGAGTCTTGCTAACTTGTTTTTTCCTGATTTGTTCACCATATATGCTGAAATGCTGCTGGCATTTTGTGATCTGCCATGTAGAAACTGAACTGAGGTGATTTTCCATGCTTGAATTAGCTGAGTGTGTTCTAATCTGCCAAGTTATAATGCCTTGTGATTTTCCCTGATCTTGAGCTTATCTCTCATGTCTGTCACACATTGTTTTGTGCTGATTTGTATTGATGCCTTGCTGTACACTTGATCATAGGTCGGCCATTTTTCTTGCATGATTTTATGTTGCGTCGGCCAACATTAAATTGCTTTTTTATTGTATTCGACCATTCATGTTTTATTTTGCTCATCCATATACGCACTGAGTCGAGTTGGTCCACGTGGCTGCTCCTCAGTCGCGACACTGGATTGGCGAGGCAGTGCACACGTGTATATATGTACACGTGTTTATACGCAGCCATCCAGAACAGATTTCCCTATCCCTGTAAAATATATATATATTGTCTGCCTTGTGGTATTTACAGTGAATCTCTGTGAGAAACACAAGCTGTCTTGGACATAGTCGAATAAATCAGATCGAGTCAGAAAAATGATGAGAAACACACCGAAATTCTGAGGCAAATAAATTTTCAAAATAAAAATTATATTCGCTAGAATTTAGAATATTATTCCTGTTGCAGTGTACTATGTGTTTCTGTGTTTCATGTGAAAGGTATGCATAAAGACTGGACTAACTGCCAGAAGACAAAGACAGAAGACTGAAGCAGTACTATGTAGTGTCAATGAAGTTGTGTAAGTTTGTAAAACTAAGTGACAGAGAGTTGTAGTGAGAGTCATGTATGTATATGAATTTGAATATGAACTGAATTGTATAACAATGATGTGTAAATAGTGGAGTTGTAATACTATACTATTTGAAATATTGAAATAAAATATTATATTTAAACAAAATATTGTGTAGAGATTTGAATTTTTGTATTGATGTATTCTGTTTAAATATAAATATTATATTCCTATCTGTGATGAATATATATATATATATATATATATATATCAGTACAGTTACAAACACATTTATAATAATATATATTTGGTTGTTATCATCAAAGAAAAATCATATAATTGTGTATACAACAACGTTATATACAACAATCTCCCCCTTTTGATGATGACAAACAAATATTAATATTTTGAATCCAATAAATGTGTTTGAAAGTGAATATTGAACTCCCCCTATTTATTAGCGCCCCCTACAACAGAAACTCCCCCTATAATTGTGCATAAGTGAAATGAACTGAATAATAATAGATTTTCAAAAATAAAAATATTTATAAAATATTCACTCATAAATCAAAATCACAACCCATTCTCCCCCTTTTGTTATCATCAAAAGGATACAGAGTTTAAAATATAGATGAAAATTGACTAAAAATATAATTTCAGCTTAAGAGGAAGAACAATCATTATAAATCTCAGTCAGTCAAACAAAAATCATAAAAACTAAGAACTAGTGGCATATTTCACATTGTAGAGAATGACGGATTTATGATGAAATTTATATAAAATGGGGAGAGTTACAAAAAAATGATTTCCAATTATTTTCGAAAGAAATTTATAAAATTGAGCTCAAAAACAGTGATGGATTTGAACTATAATTATAAATTCAATTTAAGTGACAAAATCGTATAATCTCAAATCCCAATAGCTATCAACAAATCGTAATACTTCATAAGATTTCAACACATTTCACAGATTAAAAGGATGGATTGATAGGCTCATTTTTACACAACAAGGAGAATTTCAAATAAATTTCAATTTATAGCACATTATTTTCTTTTATTTTTTATTTTAGAGCACACTGACCACGCATTACCAGAGCTTGGATGTTTAAATGAGGTCAGTCCCAGCTTAAATTATACGTTGTCTCTTAACCATGCATAAATGAGATTAGAGACACACTTATATATTAATTAAATTTATCATTTAATTTTTAAAAGGAAAAACTCCTCAGCATATAAAACCAATATATAGATAATAGAAAATGGGGTAGCTACAGAAATGGATAGTGAAATAAATTTTTAAATTAATTATATAATGAAATATGCTCGACTATACCAGGATCATTGAAAATTTTCAATTGTCACTAATTCTGAAAAATAACATAGTCCCATTTCTACCACAAATATATCCACTCATATTAACTCTCCATATTAATATAAAATTATCATGATGGATGACAGAAGGATGACATATAAAGGAGATAGTCGTGAAATAATTGCCAATTCAAAGATATTATAATAAAAGTTCAACTTTCATGAAGAATCTAAATAAAGTATGCTCTTGTTATGAAATATATTGCAGTCATAATCCATCACAATTTCAAAATCTGTTAATAATTTTGATGAATTATAAGTACAGTTCAATTTGGATATAGATTTCAATTTCTAAATGAATAATCAATAAATAACTTTAAAATTGAAAATTAATTACAAGAGGGACATGAGAAACTATACAAGCCAAGAGGGATTAAAAATATATATACAGCAAAAAAAATATGCAGCACTTCTAAACTGATACCACTTGATGTCTCTAATCATGAGAATTTTGACATAATACTGAACAAGAATATCATAGACAAAAGAATTATTAAGTACAAAGACCAAGCAGACAAGATAGCAGATTATGCACATGTATCAGAGTAGCAAACAAGTGATCCCAAAACAAATATTTTTCAAAACAGTATCAGAGCAGCATAGAAAATAGTTTCAAATCATACTTGTCAAGATGACGGCCACATAAGATGCTTCATGATCCAATGATTAAAAATACTGTTTACTTGAAATCATTTGAGGAATATAAAACTCTCAAGATTCAGTGAATCAGTCACACTAGAATGTAAATTTCAGATTCAAGATATGTGTGAGATTCAATAAATAAATAATTTTAAATGATTTTGAACAAACATATATTCAAATCAAATACATCATGAAATAGCAGTGAGTTTTAATGACCATTTTTTAAAATAATTTTTCACAAATTTTCCTAACAAGCACAAGAGAAATTCCAGATCATTTACATCAAGATTAAGTATCATGATCCAAAAATAATGGTTTATTCGAAATCACTTGAACAAATGTAAATCATGAGATACAATGAATCAATCACACATAATTAATAACTTCAGATCTGAGAGGTGTGTGAGCTTCAAAATATCAGAAATTTTCAAGTGAACTCAAACAAACGAAAAATCCAAAATAGATGATCATGTATTACAATGAATTTCAAGATGTAAGCAATGATTCAAGACCAAACAAAATATCCAAGCCAATCTGAAATCAATGGAATTATCACAACTGATAAATAGTAGAGTGCTGTAATGAGTATATTATTTCAAGCTTTTCTAAAATGAATTAGAAGGAACTCAAACAGTAGAGGTGTGTGAAATTTCATTAAGTATTTAGATTTTCAAAAATTTAGAATTCAGAACAACAGTGTTCAAGATATGACAAGAATACATCAACACTGTTATGAATTCAGGAATCAAAAAATAAACTTCAAAACAATTGCAGATATCTACAAAGTTAAAATTCAAGATCTGGAAGGTTTAAAAAAAATCAAAGTTCTATTCAAATAATTTGAATTTCCAAAAGACCATGAATACTGCAATTGGAAGATAATGAAGCGCAGAATAAGAAGAATATGGCAGTGATAGATCAAAACAGAACAAAACAAAAAAGAAAATAAACAGAAGGGGTAGAAGGAGGAATAAACAAAGAAAACAAACTGAGAATATTTACAAAGATGAGTTTAGAGATTATACCTGAAATTGATGTAAGCAAATGAATCTCTAACTTAACAGACTTGGCTAAGGAATCGTGAATAATCTGATGATATGAAGCAGTTTGGAATCAGTTTCTCTTTCTGCACTGCAATTCCTCAGCCTCCTCCGGTACCTAGCAGTTTATAGAATTGAGTGGTCTAACAAAGGTTGTTTTACCACCCATAACTGTGTGTCGAACTTTCGGTACCCAAACTTGTTTGAATAGCAACCCATCAGAATTTACCAAAGTACCTTTAGGGACCCAGATTTGATGAATTCACTGTATTTCTTCTTGGGGTCCAGGATTGTTTAGATGGATTCTTATAAAACGATTTCACATCACGATTTTGATTCAAAAAACCTTTGAAATTTTCAGAGTTTAAATTTTCAAAAAGAATCTTTCCAAAGCTGTTTGAGGGATTCTTCAAATCGTTTGAATTTTTTTTCAAAAACATTTGTATTCCAAAATCTGAGTCTACATTTATTTCCAGCAGAAAATTGGTTTTTCAACAACATATTTAAAGATTTTTCTCCATCAGAAAATTTAACCAAAGTTGACTCTAGTTGTTGAATTTTGAATTTAAGATCACCGTTCTCTTTTATTAAATCTGAACAACGGTTATTAGTGATCTTCCTTTTGGCATCATATTGTTTCAAAATCAAATTTTCAAATTCAAGAAATTCAATTCTGACTTGGGACTCAGAAATTTCAGATTCAAATCGTTTTTGTTTTTCAAACTCAAATTTCTTGGATTTTTCAATCTCATTTTGATGGTCTTTCAAAATCAAATCAGATTTCAACAAATTCTCCTTTCTAGCAATTTCAAATTTGGAATATATATCAGTCTTAAAATTTTCAAATTCCTTTTGTAGAAAATTGTTCAAACTTGGCAACTCAATCTTTTTTTCTTTTAAGATCAGAATTTCCTTTTCAAACATTTGAATATTTTTATTGAGATGAACAAGATTGGTTTCCAATTTCAAACAATTATTGCAATCTGACTTTGAAGAATTTTTAAAATATTCAAGTTGTGATTCCAAATCAATAATTTTGCTGGTCAACTCAGAATTCTTAAATTTCAGAGATTTATTTTTCAGTTGGATTTTATCAACAGATTTGGTTAAATCAACACAAAAATAAACCAGATCTTCATATGAAAATTTTCTTATTTCATCATCTGTTGAATCTCCAACGCTATCATCATCTGATTCTTCTTTAGTAAATCCTGTTAGACATACTTCTGAATCTGAGTAGATCTTTGCAGGTTTTGGGCACTTGCTGTCATTTTGTCCAAACTTTGCATTAAGAGTTCTCCAGATTTGCTACGCAGATAAACAATGACAGATAAGATTAAACTGTTCAGTGCTAAGATAATCAAATAAAATTTTTATAGCATGAGCATTGAAAGTAATATCTACAATATCAAACCCATTGATAACAACATCCCAACATTTAATATTTACGGATTTTAAATAAGATTCCATTTTGGATTTCCAGTTTAAAAAAATATGTTCCATCGAAAATATTTGGAGATGAACTGGACCGACTCTCTATCGGTTGACAACTTGGATGACCCATGACTCTAGAGTTAATGAAATAACCTGCTCTGATACCACTTGTTGGATCTGGATTAACCCTAGAGGGGGGTGTATAAGATTTATCATAGTTTTTAGATGAATTAAAAATCTAACGGGATATATAATAATAAATAGATCACAGAATATAGAAGAAACAGAAATGCAGAAAGTAAATGACACAAGATATACCCAGCTTCGGCAAAATCCTGCCTACTGTTGCATTCCTAAGGTTTCTACTAGGTGATAGAACAGGTCCCGCTTACAAGACCATGTAAACTCGCACTCTCTGCTCATGTACTAACCCTACGCTCAAAACCCTAAACTGGTCTATATCCACTAGACCGGATTTTCCTTTAGTTTTACAGACACTAGTAAATTGTCATTTAATCCCTAACTGAATCCCCCTAGACTTTACAGACCTAGAAAACTGTTCAGACGATTTACAACAGACAATAAAAATGATACAAAATAAAAATAAAAACAAAGACACCCTAGGACTTAAACAAAAGGGTTATCCCTTTTTTGTAAATTAAAATCCTAAGCCCATTGCTATCTTGGCTGGCCTACTTTCAATTGGCTTTTGCCCGATCTCCTTTTGTTTTCTGGAGAAAAAATATGGCTGCGACTTAATTGGAAAAACTAGGGTTTCTTCTTGTTGGCTCCAAATCGATGATGTTTGCAAGATCGAATGAGTTTCTATGATGCTCTCGAGTTGTTGAATGCTTTCTGTGCTTCAATTTGGAGATAAAAAACTGGCAATCGAAACAGATGAATAAAATGTGAGTTTCTCTATGTTTTATGTCTTTGAATTCCTCTACAATCATTATGTGTTTTTTCAATATCAAGGCCGATGATGATATGGTGTTAAAATAGGATCTTTAATCCCTTAACTTGCTCTGATTTCGAATAGAATGATTCGATCTGAATTTGTCTGGTTTCCCCTTTTGACTCTCTCGATTGAATTTGAAATTTTTCGTGATAAATCTGGTAGGCTTTGAGCTTTGACAAGAATAAATACAAAAAGATTTTGCCTATAATGAATTGCATGACATATCTGGAGTATGTTCGTGTTAAATGTCCTCGGTCCATTCCTTATTTTGTTGTTATGTATACGTATTAGAGTACATGCAGTTTTGCTACGACACTTAAAACATGTTGTTGGCCCCTTGTATATGTTGTCACTTTCACCTGGATCTGTTGAAAATACTAATCTGTTTTGCTCCTCTTCTTGTAGTTGAGCTGAACCCTTCTTGTATCACCATGCTACTGTTTTGACATGCACATCACCATTTATGCTGTGTCATTGCACCTTGTTTGTTGCTATGTTGTATTGACTTTACTTGTTGGGCGGCACCATCCTGAGTTGTTTCCTGCATTCCAGTATCACGTTGTTGTGCTCGCCATGCGTGTAGTGTCCTGACTAGTTTGAACATGCTGTTATGTTCATGTATGCTTGAGTCTTGCAGACTTGTTTTTTCCTTATCTGTTCACCATATATGTTGAAATGTTGCTGGCATTTTGTGATCTGCCATGTAAAAATTGAACGGAGGTGATTTGCCATGCTTGAATTAGCTCAGTTTAATCTGATATGCCAAGTTATACTGCCTTATGATTTTCCCTGATCTTGAGCTTATCTCTCATGTTTGTCACACATTCTTTTGTGCTGATTTGTGTTGATGCCTTGCTATACACTTGATCATGGCTCGACCATTTTGCTTGCATGATTTTATGTTTCGTCGGCCAACATTAAATTGCCTTGTTTATTGTATTCGACCATTCATGTTTTATTTTGCTCATCCATATACGCACTGAGTCAAGTTGGTCCATGTGGCTGCTCCTCAGTCGCGACACTGGATTGGCGAGGCAGTGCACACGTGTATATATGTACACGTGTTTATACGCAGCCATCCAGAACAGATTTCCCTGTCCTTGTAAAATATATATATTGTCTGCCTTGTGGTATTTACAGTGAATCTCTGTGAAAATCACAAGCTGTCTTAGACACAGTCGAATAAATCAGATCGAGTCAGAAAAATGATGAGAAACACACCTAAATTCTGAGGCAAATAAATTTTCAAAATAAAATTTATATTCTCTAGAATTTAGAATATTATTTCTGTTGCAGTGTACTGTGTGTTTCTGTGTTTCATGTGACAGGTATGCATGAAGACTGAACTGACTGGCAGAAGACAGAAGACTGAAGTAGTACTGTGTAGTGTCAATGAAGTTGTGTAAGTGTGTAAAACTAAGTGATAGAGAGTTGTAGTGAGAGTCATGTATGTATATGAATTTGAATTTGAACTGAATTATATAACAGTGATGTGTAAATAGGGGAGTTGTAAAACTGTACTATTTGAAATATTGAGATAAAATATTATATTTAAACAAAATATTGTGCAGAGATTCGAATTTCTGTATTGATGTATTCTGTTTAAATATAAATATTATATTCCTGTCTATGATGAATATATCTAATAGTACAGTTATAAATACATTTATAATAATATATATTTGGTTGTTATCATCAAACAAAAATCATATAATTGTGTATACAACAACGTTATATACAAAAAATATCTACTAATAAACATAGAAATAAGTCAACATACATGTTCAAACATCGTTTCGAAACAAGATTACATGAAAAATCACTTGGTCTTCAACATGTAAGCATGTCCAACTTCCAGAACCTGCAATTCACAAGCACAAGTTACTGCCTTATAACAACCACTGTCTCCAAAACTCACAAAACCAACAGGTTACTACCAACAAGATATTAACTTACTAATATTGCAATAGAAAGTTCAGAGCAGTCTAATAAAAGCAAGGTCAAAACATAAGTGTACTTTATATTCAAGGAAATGGTCAACTAAAAACCTGTCCTACGTTTGGAGATTACCAGAGACGTCCACTGCTAGGATAATGCAAAGGAAAAGGCTTTGAAATAGCAAGATTGTTTTTAATGAATAGCGATATAACAATGAGGAAACTATATGCAAATGCATTCTTGAGCTCTTTCATCCTGTGCTACTTTACTAACACATGGCGTATCATCAAAACTGTAATGACCTGAAAATCCGGTCCAATTTGAGTTGACCAAAAACACAAGTCCAACCCCAAATTAAACTGGAAATTTGGAAACTAATAGAAAGAAAACAGAGGGTGAGGAAAGATAAGATAGAAACTTAGAATAGAAAAAGAAGAAGAAGAAGAAGAAGAACACGACACCAGAGTAACACGAACCTCACGGCGGAACGAATAACATATAATATATATAACATAACTTGAAATATACATCTGTACTTGAATATACATCATTATCAAAGTACAGCACTTACAACACAGCGGAAATAACTATAGCTATATGATCCTGAAGCCTCCTGGTCCAGCTCTTCAAGTATTTGTAAATCCCGACTACTTGACTGCCCGTACAAAATTGGGCACCCAAGAGTTTAGGGAAAACAACAAAATAAACTCTGGGTCAGTCATTGGACAGGTATGGGTAAAACAGTTTAAAACAGTTTGAACAAGTAAATGATATCTCATAAGACCACGCGGTATAACGGAACGGGTTTTTCCCTTATGAGAATCCAAATTATCTTTATATCAAAAACCTTTTGATATTATAATAATATCTATCAACCACAATATAATAATCATCTAGCAGAAACGCTTTCATCTCACGTTCTACATATATAGTATACAATCAAAACCGCAAGCACATATTGGGTAATGGATTTCCAACTATGACAAGGTATGGAACCACCTTTCGCTAGTGTATCTCTAGAAAGGAATACACTGGGTTCAACAAGAACATCTTGCAACCCGGCCATACATGACCGACCACTCATTTTGCTTGAGTGTATCGAATGTATATCACCAACGGTTGGGATCAGCAACCGTTTCCCGAATGGGACAGTATCAACAATAGATTTTTAGAAATAAATGAAACTCTAGATCAGGTGATTATACACCCTAATAAGTGCGACCTACATGGCCATGCTACCTGCCCGATTTCTGTCATTTACCGGATGTGAGGCTAGAAGCTACGCTTTATCATCACATCGGATTCACTTCGAATGCCACATTGTCAGATCCATCGAAAATTACTAATTGACGTCTACAACAGTACATTACGTGTTAGCTAAAGAAGTTTCCTTCTCCGCTTCCACTTTTGGTATGGTTGAAGAAATCAATGTACGTGACCTTTCTGGAAATACTCTGTCAGGCATTCATCCATACAAGCCATCCAGGAACAGGATGAACCGAAGGTACTATTCAGTACATCCATCTTAGGCACTGTTATCTAAGACTTATACAATAGCCCTTGCACTTTACTCCGTCTTCAATTATCTTTGGCATATATGATTTGCAACGCTTATGCCAATACAGAGTGGTTCTTTGGATAATAATCCAACCGGTCTCTCCATATTAACATCGTTAAAATGGTCAAAAACTTCGATAGTTGGTGAGTTAACTATCGAAGAAAAACACGTGTGCAAACAACGATATTATTTCCAGATGGAAATTCTAGCAATCAATCATCAATCATATATATATATATATTCGTATTTCCTTATTTCAATATTTGATTATGTTTTTGATTCTATTTGGAAAACATTTCCAAATCTTCTTTACTTGTATTTAAAAAGATGTTTAAATCAACATCGCGACGACAACTCAAACCACAATACTTATTTACTAAATCACTTAACCACTTTCACTCTCGAACCTTAACCATTTCTAAATTGAAAACGCAGTCAATCAAGTTGGGGTATAGCTACCACTCAGACCTTAACTGAACAACATTTCAAATCTCGAAATAGGTTAAGTTCATCTTTAACCCTTTAACACTTCCTTAAGTAACTCTCATTCGAATAAATCTCTATTCGATAACTCCTCCCTTCGAATAACTATATTTGATAATCTCTCTTACGAATAACTAGATTTGAAAACCTTTCTTCGAATAAACTAAATTCGATTAACTCTATTTATTTAACCCTAATCGATTAACTCTTTTTACTTAACTCCTTACTTAACTCCTTTCGAATAATTAATTCGATAACTCCTTTCGATTAAACTATAATCGATAAGTCCTTTCGAATAACTAATTCGATAACTCCTTTGGATTAAACTATAATCGATAACTCCTTTCGAATAACTAATTCGATAACTCCTTTCGATTAAACTATAATCGATAACTCCTTTCGAATAACTAATTCGATAACTCCTTTCGATTAAACTATAATCGATAACTCCTTTCGAATAACTAATTCGATAACTCCTTTCGAATAACTAATACGATAACTCCTTTCGAATAACTAATTCGTTAACTCCTTTGTGTTTAACTCTATTCGAATAACTCTTATTTATTTAACTCTATTCGAATAAACTAAATTCGATTAACTCCATTTGAATAACTCTAGTTTGATTTAACTCTATCGATTAACTCTAACTGATTAACTCTATCTAACCAACTCGACTCGACTAACCCCTTTCGAATGACATATTCGATTTACTGACTTTTTCGCTTTATAAAGATTTCCTTTTTAACAACGTTTATTCATTTTTAAAGATTTACTTTTAGTAATGGTTCTTCACTTTAAAAATGATTTCCTTCTTATAACGTTTTCCCTTTTTATAACGGTTTTCTTTATATAACGTTTTCCTTTTCATTTCTATTTATTCCCTAAGTAAATAATCCCTTTATAATATCTTATTTATTTACCAAGTAAATAATTCACTTAACATGTCCTAATTATAAATACATATCTCATTTAACTCCTCTTATTTACTTAACAAATAAATATCTCCTATATAAAATCTTATTCTACTTATTTAACAAATAAATATCTCATTTAACACCTCCTATTTACTTAACAAATAAATATCTCCTGTATAAAATCTTTGTTGATTTTATAAATATTTTCCTTTTATAAAATCTTTTGATTTTATAATTATTCCCTTTTCTAGAAATCTCCTATTTATAAATATTCAATTTATAAATATTCTCTTTTCAATATCACTTTGAAAATCTCCTTTTCCCATCCCGATATTTTATGGTACTTAACACATCAAATCACGATGACCAATATCATCCAACACATATAATCAACCACGGATTATAAACCACATCATATATCATAATATATGAAAAACAATAAAATAACTTTTGAGGAATCCAGTCGGATTCCTCCAACCTATCTCCCTGCATCCACAGATGTTACACAATATAATCAACATCACTTTCAGTTCAATATGAAATATTCTGTTAACCGAATCAATATATAAATTCAACTAACTGACTAGCAGTTCAATCAAATAGTCAACACACAGTCAATCAACCAATATTTAACAGTTATAAAAATACAACATGAAATTATAACTGTTCAGAGTTAGTGAGATTTACTCACTTTGGCAGTTCATCGTTAAAGAACGATAAACTGTTTGTATGATTTGAATCAAACAATTTATTTCGCCATAAATTCAAACGAGCTCCAATCCACTCCCTGACAGTTCGTGGTGTAGCCCTCTTCCAAACGATCCCAACGGATGTGACCGTTCGAAAAACTGATAACGTATGACCAAGATATAACATTAAGAAGTTAATACACATTGAACTTTAATTTGAACTAAAAATCATCTATTTAAATGGGCCTCACATGTTTACTCAAGCCCAATACCCTTCCAAACCCGTACCCACTCTCTCCTTCTTCACCAATACACAGATCGAACTTATAGTAAAACACATAGCCATTTCCATTCTTCCTTCACCAACTGCTCCTCCACCCATACCTTTAAATTCAAACTAAAATCATGATAAAACTCCTTTTCACCTTCTCTTCGTTTCACCTCCGAAAGTACCCAACTCGACATTACGAGGCAACCGCGTCGAGCACCTGTACCACGGAGGTATCGACACCTTCTGGGTTCGAATCCATCCAATCATTCTCTACAGATGTGAAATCACTCATAGATCTACAAAACAACCCTCAAATCCCCCATCCGTGCTTCGAACTCAAGATTCGATCAACCCTAGGTTTTACTGCACTAAAATAACAGCGACAAATTTTTGATCGAGTGGCATAAAACAGTACCAGAGTGAAGCCCTCTCACGTGCTATTCCAAATCTATATACTTTGTAATTTATAGAATTTGTATGAATTAGTTTTTGATTTTATGAAGAGATCGAAATGTTTCTTGCTTGTGGAAAACTGTGACGGCACAACATTGACCAGAAAAGTTATTAATTAAGTTTAGAAAATTTGTGAGAGTATTTCTATAATTTTTATATTAATTTTTAATTTGATCATTATATTAATTTATAATCAACTGCAGTTTTATTTTGTCCTTTAAAATTCCTGTAATCACACACAATACCTAAAAATCACCACACTGGACATGCAGCTACAGCTCAATATTAAGGTCCCAATGAAACTAGTTTCGTCGAATTCCGACTCCGTTTACTCACACAGCGTCTTTTTAACCGTCGAAATACTGACTGTTTTTCACTCTAAAAATCCGTACGGCCGTACAGTGACTCTAAAAATCACGAAACTTGGAATCTAGCAATAAATAAATATTGTGGATCCAACAAAATTAGTTTCGTCGAATTCCGACTTCGTTTGTAAAAGTGGCTATTTTTAAAGCCCAGAATAACCTATTTAAATATATAAATATATTTAAATATAATTAAATTAAATATTTATAAATAAATACTATCGTATATATTCACAGTAGAATACCATACAGCTCTAGAATATTCCTATATGAATTTCTAACTTGATATTTCAATCTGGGTCAACCCGATATTCGATTTATATTGAAATTCCTTTTTAAAATATAAATAATTCCTTTATAAATTATAAAGGAATTCCACAGCGACTTTTCTGAAATTTGAATTGTACGTGAATCGAAATCTACACGACGAAATCCCGATTTTTTTCTTCCATTAGAAAGATATACTCCACCAGCTCCACACATTTCTTGTTTCACAGAAATCCGGCTTAAAACGAATCCTTTACATTCAGTTGAAGTTCGAATCGCCAATTTACGAACTGCAGCGCCATTTCAAGCTCGATTTCAATTATATTATAATTCTATGTTCAAATTATCGTTTATATAATATATTCGTTATTCAAATTCAATTCCAAGCTGAATTAAATATCATAGATGATCCGGTTCACACCATATCGTCATTTCAGCCAATTCTGATTATTTCAGAATTAAATATATTATTTAATTTATTATTTTAATTAAATATACATCATTATTTAATTCCACGACCATTTAATTTACTATATCACTATTTATATAATTAAATAAATTAATTATAATACCTCTGCAAATGCGGGTCATTACAAAAACTAGCCAGGTGGTCGGACAGGTTGCCAGGCCACTGGCCTGACTAGGTGTTTGCAACATATGTTGTTGTTGTTCGATAGCAACACAACAGGGGCTGCTGGCCCCAAATTTCTCTCTCAATTTTTTTTAAACTTATATTTATACATAACACTATGACCACCCGTCTAATATCCATTATACACTTGAAACCGAGCATTTCCTTGTTTACAATGAACTAAACGAAAAACCATGTGACCTCCAATAGCACTATCAAAGACATGCAAAAGTAAGACATAAGCATATTATTAGTATTAAAAACTTGTAGCAGGATATAAAGCACCATATTTTTACTTTATCCTAACATTTTTTTTAATTGGGGGACTACTATTTTTTTTCTAATTATTTTGTGCACTTACTACTCCGGACCTACCGTTATGCTAAATTTCAACACTGAATCAACTTAATGTCATGCAAATCAATGCAATAACAGTTAAATCAGTTTTTAGAAAAAGAGAATCTCATAAGATTATTTATCTTATCTAGACATTGTGTCACTAACTAAGAAGAAAATGAATTGATCATCGAAGAACTCGCAATGTTTAACAAGCAAGACATAAAACCTTAGGATGCTTACGGGGTAAGACCTCAGTTAAAAGAAACCTTCAGTTGAATAGAAATTGAAGTGTACACAACACAATTATGTAACCAACTTGCCTTTATCATGTAGGCACTATAAGATTCCTAATTGAATTTGGATTGAGAACATCGGATCCTTTAATTTTATGCATCTCATATTATATTCTATTAAATACAATACAGAATTGATAGGAATGACATTGATATCTACATAATTCATGTTATCGACAATTCACTTTTGATTCACTTGTATAAATGTTTCAACAATTCATGTTATCGATAATAGATGAATGCATCTGTAACACCACACATCGGAATCTACATAAACAATGTTTATAAAATCATTTGTATAGTAATTTCAAGAATAAAGATGTCCAAATCTTTTTATCGCTAACAGGTTGAGAAGGAATTATAGGAAATTTATCCACATTTTCCTGAGCTACAGCAAAATACTCGTGCATTCGTGGGCCCTAGAAATTTTAGAAGGCAAAAAAACAAAAAGTGTGCATTTTTTCACATTACACCAGATTAGCCTTCATGTCTTTCTCATGTGCACAGCATCATAAGTGCAAAAGGATGTAATAAAACGATAAGAAAGGGAACTACTTTTGCATCATAGGTGTAAATTTGTTACAAAGAGTTCAAATAATGATGGCAGCTTTTTCTATTTCTAAATAAACTGTCGAAGAACTGTTTGAACTTGCATCCTCGTTTACAATGTTCTTTAAGTTAACCGATTTTATTTTATCCATTTTGAGATGCAAATTATCAGTGTCAGGATACCCACTTATGTTAAAAAAAAAAAATTAAATCCCAGTTTATCTTACTTGACCACCAGTGTCAGGATTTACCAAAACATTACCTGTTAAAATTGGTGAAGCTAAATCAATGGAAGGATATATTTCTTATGGAAAGAAAGGATAGATAACTTGGGTGCCAAGTATACTAGGAGGTCAAGAAAACTTGGGCATGAAGTAATAAATAACTTGGGTGCCAAGTTTACATGGAGATCAAGTAACTTGGGCATGAAGTAATTGGCCTTATAAAAGGGGCCTAAAGGGGAGAAGGAAAGACAATTGAATGGAATTCAATTCATTCATTCTATCTCTCCTAATTTCTTCAGCTCTTTATCTCAACAAATAAAATTCTAAAGTGAATTGAGTGACCATTGTAATCAATCTCTTGTACTCTCCATTGGTGTTAATAAAAGACTCTCTCTCAAGTGGTCGTACACTAAAAATTGTCAGTAGAACCACTATAAATCCATGTGTGATTTATTTTTCGTTATTTCCCAGTTATTTCTCTTGTGTGATGATTTTGATTGGCTTTTGAATTGGGTTGAGATTGTCTTCGATATTGATTGGTTGTTTTTGCATGTTTACCACGATCTCGTCTTCCGCTGATTTAGGGATATTTGATTTGAGCGGCCTTGAATCAAAATTCCTCCACAACCTTTGGTATCAGAGCATTGGTGTTGGTAGATAGCTGTAAAAATGCCGGAATCGGATTCAAATAATGTCTCAATAGTTCATCCAAGTGGTGTAGCTCCTTATATACATGGGTTGTAAGCAGCTATTGGTTCACAATTGGTTATCGACAAGTGGAATGGTGATAATGATTTCGAAAAGTGGCAATGGAAGATGAAAGAGGTTCTTAAGCGGAATCGAGTACATCAGGTAGTGTTTGATACACATTTATTGCCAGTGGACATCTCAGATGTGGAGAGAGAAGAAATGGAAGAGTGGGCATTAACTACACTTCAACTTACCATGGAGGAGAATGTTATTTCCGAAATTAGTGATGAGACAACTGCTAAAGGTATTTGGAACAAGTTGGAGGAGTTGTATATGAAAAAATCACTCATAAATCGACTGATCTTGTTGCGGATCTTCTTTACCTACAAGATGAAGGAAGGATGTAACACCCCGTATTTTCTGAGAATATTAAAAGAACGAATTAAAGAATACTTAATTTTTAAATTGAGAATTAAGGGAAACGGGTTATGCCATTGCGTTCGTCTCGGAATTCTTCTTGAGATAGAGTACGAGTTTGCATAAATCGGACTCCGTATAAAGAAGTTATGGCACTTAGAAGTTTCAGTAATATAAAATAAAAACCAGCCCGAATTCAAATTTAAGGTCTTGAAATTCAAATCACACACCCGGGCTGGGCGGGAAATATCCCGCCCAGGACCCAGGTCGACCAGGTGGTCGACCTGGGGGTTGACCTGAGTAGAACATGTCGACCGTTGGTCGACTTAGGGGTCGACCACCTCCCTTTTCCAGATCCGTGGACATATTCGTTTTTCTGCATTTAGACGCCCGTTCTGACCAGATTCGTTGTTCCTAAGCTATTTAAACACCCCCAAACCTCACTTTCTCACCACAAAACTTCATTACGCCTATATTCTACCCTAATTCATATTAAAATAAATCAAAGACCGGGTTATGCTGCTCAAGCCCTTCGTAGAAATCAAGTTTAGAATTCTAGTAGAGATTCAAGGGTTAATTCAACGACTTCAACAACTATTCTCTAAGAATCAAATCAAGTCTAAATTAGAAGAACAAATAGTCTACTTCAAGGGAGAGCTATTTAGTTTTAGAATACAGATTATAGAATTCAAGACCGTTCTGTAATTTGTAAGTCCGCGTTACTTTCAGAAATAAAAGTTAATTGTGATTCTGACATTGTAATAAATCTGGATCTGAGATTATGCCTATCTTTCTATATCCTTTGGATCTATCTCATTGATAATATTATGTCCATTCTTTGTCTCTTCTTTCCTTCTTCCCTTTTTGTTTTATAGCCAGGCTACTACGAGCCTGAGCCAGATCTCATAAGAGATGAACGTACGTTGGAAATAAAATTGGGCATAAAATATGATTTGGACATGACCATCGCTAAAACATGGGAAAAGAATTAAATTGTGTATAATTGGGCATAATTGAGTTGTAACTGATTTGAGGACATAACACATGTTGTATTTAAAACATAAAGTATTGGACATATGACTTGAGATTTGAGGCATAAAGCGTTGGACATATGACTCGAGATTTGAGGCATAAAGTATTGGACATATGACTTGAGATTTAAAACATAAAGTATTGGACATATGACTTGGGATTTGGGCTGTAAATTGAACTGTAAATATAAGGCATAGTACATGTTGTGGTCTAAGATCTAAAATTGGGCATATATATATATATATATATATATATATATATATATATATATATATATGATAGTTTATGATTTGGAAGAAGAAGATTAGTGTGTATAGTGATGTATGGCTTAGGCATGAAAACAAGATTTTCCTTTGTTTTGTAAGTCGGTTACTTTTTAGATTTGAACACCTAAATCTAATTTTGACATGTAATAAAATGGATATGAGAATATGCCTGATGTAAGCTATCCTTTCATTGAAATTTGTGCTTGAGTATATATATCTTTGGGAATCATTTTTGACTATGAAACTGGTCCAATCATATCTATCCTTATTGTATATTGGAATTGTAATCCTTTTTAAGTTCATGATATAATTCTTATCATATCTATATGCCTGCGATGTATTCCTTGCAAAACTTGTCTTTTTACATCAAGTTTGTTGGACCAGTAGTTCTTATCATCATATGACTATGCCTATCCTTACAATGTTCCAACTTGCTTCTCCCCTTATATTATGAATCTTGAGTTGAATCTCGAAATACATACGTTATGAATATGGGGGAAATTGGGTATAACATGAAATTGACATTATTTGGCATAATTTGGAACATGTAATATGGCATAACTGTTAAGATGCAATTTGGGGTAATTTGACATGAATCATGGAATATGTAATTTGACATATTGAACCTAGAATTGGCATGAACGACAAAGTATGAAGTTGGCATATAAATCAAGTTTTGGGAAAAATTGTTATTGTTGCGAATTCAGGGTAACTTGAGCATTAAACCTAAATTGGGTGTAAAATGTAACATGACTAGTTTTCGTGAATTTGGTAATTAAGATGAAAATTTTAGATTTGGGTATATAGGGAAAATGTGTAGATTAAAGATGAACATGCCTAACCTGAGGTTAGATTGAGTTGTGGTGTAAAACTGCCCGGAACCGCCCGGCACATCCAGTAACCACAACAACACCTATCTAATGTGAGAGGTTAGTGCATCATTCCCAAGAAAAACCCGAGGTTAGATTGAGTTGTGGTGTAAAACTGCCCGGAACCGCCCGGCACATCCAGCAACCGAAATAACACATATCTAATGTGAGAGGTTGGTGCATTAATAAATCAATTAATGCTAATAAACAAGATGAATGTGTAGGGTTAAGTAATAGGAAATACTTAACCAATATAACTTGATTGTGGTAAGGTTAAGTTAAAACAAGAGGGAAACACTTAACGAATATAACTTGATTTGTGGTAAGGTTAAGTCAACACAAGAAGGCAACACTTAACCAAAGTAACATGACATGATGAGTAGGTGGGTTAAGTTAACTTGAATTGATTGATGACACTTAACCAATACAACATGATGAACACGTGGGGTTAAGTCAACAAGAAACACTTAACCAATCTAACACGATAAGTGAGGAGGGTTAAGTTAATAAGGAACACTTAACCAACATGACATGATGAATGGGTGGGTTAAGTTAACATGAACGGATAACACTTAACCAATATGATATAATGTGCGGGAGCGTTAAGTACATATCGGGTTGGTGGGTAATATTAGCACATATAGGCCCACAAACTTAACCGTTAAATAAACATGCTTGAATCAATGGAAGGGTTAAGTACATCTCGTGTAGGTGGGTAAAATTAGTAAATATAGGCCCATAAACTTAACCGTTAAGAAAACATGCTAGAATCGGTGGGAGGGTTAAGTACATCTCGTGTAGGTGGGTAATATTTGTATATATAGGCCCATAAACTAAACCAATAGGAAACGCTAGTAACGGGGACCCATTTCAGCAGTAACCCACATAGATGTATCATGGTACATTGAACTAGGCAGGGTAGGGCACGATTACTAGGCTGATTATAAGCGGTCATAGCAGCGGCAGGGGGTACGTCAGTGTAGGTTCCGACGGTTTACGGGCGTGCACGTACTCCGAAGTGGGAAAAAGCAGGCATTGGGTACCAGTAGTTATACACTGTGCATCTTGAATCGTGTCGGGTTGCTATCATAAGGATGATACACCTTATGGTGGGACCAGTACAGGGTATCTACACGCAAGAGAGGGCTGATTGACACAGACACATGGAAAATTAATACAAGTAGGGAGCCGATCGATATGGTAGCAAGGGTACACCTAACATGTTCATGGAAATTAGGCAGGTTGAGGTGGAATCCTCACGATAGATGTACACCTGAGGCTACCACAATTACGGGGATTGGGATCACGTTATCATTTTATACAGATTACTAGTTAGGACACTAGTTAGGTGGTGTAGAGATAGATGTAGAAATCAGAATAACAAAGTAGTAGCAAAGCAGAGAAAGTGTAGAAGCGCATTCAGTTTATCTTGCCTTATCATACCTTATGCTTCTTTTATATTTGGATGTTTTTAAATCAGGACAGAATTTCTATGTATTACTTTTAAGAATGATTGAGACAATTTTTGTAAAAGCTTGACTGAATTAAGTTGTTTATAAAATGACTTTATTTTCCGCTGCTTTATTTGTCTATCTTGTAATTTATCTGCATCTTTTACCTAAAATGCTCCACCAAATTTAAGGCATTCCCTTTGTGAGTGGCCTTAACGGAGGTGGGATGCTTCACTTTGTATCAGAGCTGATGGTTGCCAGATTAGATAAAAAATTTGGAAACTAATTTTCAAAATGGTTTTAAAAGGAGCATTTTCAAAAGAAAAGTTTTGTTTTAAAGGCATATTCCCCAAAGCTATAAGCACTATCTTTAGATCCTCTATTTGAATACTTGTTCCCTTCTTTCCTGAGTCTCCGTGGCTCCTGGCTTTCTGGGAGGTAACCTCGTCGCGGCATGGTTCCGTAGGCTCGAAGAGACTACGACACTTGTCAAAGAGCGAAGAAGTGCCCAACCTCCATACATAGTCATAGTAGTTTTATCTACGGCTAATTCTCTTCCAAGCTTTGTAAGGTTTTCCGTGCGATGGAGGCAACGTTCGAGAGACTTGTCAACATGGTTCACAAAGGAAGTAAAGAGAAATAGGCCAATGGGGAAGAATCACAAACAAGGGATTGGAATATAAGAAGGGCAGAGGAAATAATAGATCCCGCAATAAGAGGAAGTATCTTTTCTGCGGTATAGCGGGTCATTTAATTATTGGAAGTAAAAGACAAGTGGTTGTTTCCAGCATGGTGAGGCAGGGCATCTTATCAAGGATTTCTCAGAGGACAAGGACAAGGACAAAGGACAGGATTTTCAGGAAGGCAAGTGCATGCTTTCACCGCCAGCGTACCTGAGAGAAAGAGAGTAAAGTTTAGTTTTTCTTTTTGATCATGCTGTTAGTACTCTTTTTGATTTCAGCGCTTCTCATTCGCTCATATCTGCTTTCGTAGTTGAGTCTCTGCACCTTAGAACTAGTATAAAAGAAGATCCCTTTTTTCTCAAATCCAGTTGGTGGTTCGGCTCATTTATCTTTGGTTTGTAAGGATTTGAGAATATCTTTGTTAAGTATTGAGTTTAAGTGTAATGCTTATATTTTTGGTTTCATGGGCTATGGGTTGATACTAGGCATGGATTGGTTAGCTATTAATTGTGAAAGGAGGGTAGTTAGACTTTTGACTTGCCCCGGGAATACCCTCGATATTTCATGAGTTCCTAAGGGATCAGTTTGGCTTAGCTACCTAGAATCACTTGACGCATCTATCGACGATTTGCGATCCGTTAGAATATTCCGCAGATGTTTTTGATTAGGTTAGGGATTTCCCCCCTAAAACTCGAGATAGACTTCCGCATATATCTAGTTGACAATGCAAAGCCAGTTGTGCGATCAACGATAGTTTTGGAGCAAGATTGGTGAGGATAGCCAGAGTCGGTTAAGTGCTCAATTGTTTGGTTGTTTTGCTAGTATCATCTCACGTAAATCGTCCAAATTCGGAGGAGGTATTCCATGGGTGCTTGTTTGATATTGGTTTACACCTTTGGGGCTTGTACTTGGGGAATGTTGAGTTCGACTAGGATGGTTTGCTTGAGAAATAGATGGTTGTGGAAGGCGCCCTAAGTAAGACTGACCTTAAGAGAGGTAAAAAGTACATAGCAAACTTTAACTTTAGACCCTCAGATTTGTGACATTATGGACAAGCTAAGTAGAGGAGAGACCTCTAATCATCTTAGTATATACACTTGGTATCTTGTCTCACATCTGTTTATCTTAGAAAGATAGTTCGACTACATTGGATACCCTCTAGCATAGTAAGTGATCAAGGTCCTATCTTTACTAGTGAGTTTTGGAAATGGAGGTCAAGAAGCTTTGCAATTGTGAAGTTAAATTAGTTAAGGTACAGTGGAGTGAAGCTCAAGAAGACGCGACGTGGGAGACTAAAGATAAGACACGCGCATCATACCCTTTTTCTTGAGGGTATATCCTTGATCTCTTTTTCTAGGAATTCTATGCATGTTTGTTTCTATCTTTCTAGGAATATCCTCTAGGTCATATCTTCAATCCTTAGGTTAAAGCCAATGGATGTAAACATGTGTTTGAAACATGTTATGATTGGTGGTTGCAAGTGGTTGCTAGTGGATGCATATACACACATTAGGCACTAGATCGGCTCAGTCACTTTCATATTGCATATGCATGAGTGAATTTTTTATATATATGAACTGAAACTTGATGTGTTATCATATGGATGTTGCATTTGTATGAATGATTGTGCACTCGTGTAGAAGTTATAAAGTACGATTAGGAATAATTGCATACATGATGGAATCATGGCACTGACATAATTCGCATTGTGGAGGTCAACTGAATCAGTAGACCGCCTGATTTTGCAATAGATAAGGACATGTACACACACTATGCATATGATCATGAAAGCATTAGAAATCTTTTTAAGGACAATAGACACCTGTGATTGGATGGTTTAGTAGATGGATGTTAGGATATGCAATCTTCTTAACTTAGAGATTTTGGGGACGAAATCCTTTAAGGAGGGGAGAATGTAACACCCCGTATTTTCTGAGAATATTAGAAGAACGAATTAAAGAATACTTAATTTTTAAATTGAGAATTAAGGGAAACGGGTTACGCCATTGCGTTCATCTCGGAATTCTGCTTGAGATAGAGTCCGGTTTACGTAAATCGGACTCCGTATGAAGAAGTTATGGCACTTCGAAGTTTCAGGAATTTAAAATAAAAACCAGCCCAAATTCAAATTTAAAGTTTCGAAATTCAAATCACACACCCGGGCTGGGCGGGAAATTTCCCGCCCAGGACCCAGGTCGACCTGGGGGTCAATCTGGGTAGAACAGGTCGACCATGGGGTCGACTTGGGGGTCGACCTCCCCCCTTTTCCAGATTCGTGGACAGATTCGTTTTTCTGCATTTAGACGTCCGTTCTGACCAGATTCATTGCTCCTAAGCTGTATAACACCACCAAACCTCACTTTTTCTCTACACAACTTCATTACGCGTATATTCTGCCCTAATTCATATCAAAACAAATCAAAGACGGGGTTATGCTGCTCAAGCCCATCGTAGAAATCAAGTTTAGAATTCTAGTAGAGATTCAAGGGCTAATTCAACGACTTCAACAACTATTCTCTAAGAATCAAATCAAATCTAAATTAGAAGAACAAATAGTCTACTTCAAGGGAGAGCTATTCAGTTTCAGAATACAGATCCTAGAATTCAAGATCGTTCTGTAATTTGTAAGCTCACGTTACTTTCAGAAATAAAAGTTTATTGTGATTCTGACATTGTAATAAATCTGGATCTGAGATTATGCATGTCTTTCTATATCCTCTGGATCTATCTCATTGATAATATTATGTTCGTTCTTTGTCTCTTCTTTCCTTCTTCCCTTTTTGTTTTATAGCCAGGCTACTGCGAGCCTGCGCCAGATTTCATAAGAGATGAACGTACGTTGGAAATAAAATTGGGCATAAAATATGATTTGGACATGACCAGTGCTAAAACTTGGGAAATGAATTAAATTGTGTATAATTAGGCATAATTGAGTTGTAACTGATTTGAGGACATAACACATGTTGTATTTAAAACATAAAGTATTGGACATATGACTTGAGATTTGAGGCTTAAAGTATTGGACATATGACTTGAGATTTGAGGCATAAAGTATTGGACATATGACTTGATATTTAAAACATAAAGTATTGGACATATGACTTAGGATTTGGGGCGTAAATTGAACTGTAAATATAATAGTACATGTTGTGGTCTAAGATCTAAAATTGGGCATATATATATATATATAATAGTTTATGATTTGATGAAGAAGATTAGTGTGGATAGTGATGTATGGCTTAGGCATGAAAACAAGATTTGCCTTTGTTTTGTAAGTCAGTTACTTTTTAGATTTGAACATCTAAATCTAATTGTGACATGTAATAAAATGGAAATGAGAATATGCCTGATGTAAGCTATCGTTTCATTGAAATTTGTGCTAGAGTATATATATCTTTGGGAATCATTTTTGACTATGAAACTGGTCCAATCATATCTATCTTTGTTGTATATCGGAATTGTAATCCTTTTTAAGTCCATGATATAATTCTTATCATATCTATATGCTTGCGATGTATTCCTTGCAAAACTTGTCTTTTTACATCAAGTTTATTGGACCAGTAGTTCTTATCGTCATATGAATATGTCTATCCATACGATGTTCCATCTTGCTTCACCCCTTATATTATGAATCTTGAGTTGAATCTCGAAATACGTACGTTATGAATACGGGGGAAATTGGGTATAACATGAAATTGACGTTATTTGGCATAATTTGAAACATATAATATGGCACAACAATTAAGATACAATTTGGGGGTAATTTGACATGAATAATGGAATATGTAATTTGACATATTGAACCTAGAATTGGCATCAACGACAAAGTATGAAGTTGGCATATAAATCAAGTTTCGGGCAAAATTGTTATTGTTGCGAATTTGGGGTAACTTGAGCATTAAACCTAGATTGGGTGTAAAATGTAACATGACTAGTTTTGGTGAATTTAGTAATTAGCATGAAAAATCTAGATTTGGGTATATAGGGTAAATGTGTAGATTAAAGATGAACATGCCTAACCCGAGGTTAGATTGAGTTGTGGTGTAAAACTGCCCGGAACCGCCCGGCACATCCACTAACCACAACATCACCTATCTAATGTGAGAGGTTAGTGCATCATGCCCAAGAAAAATCCGAGGTTAGATTGAGTTGTGGTGTAAAACTGCCCAGAACCGCTCGGCACATCCAGTAATCGCAACAACACATATCTAATGTGAGAGGTTGGTGCATTAATAAATCAATTAATGCTAATAAACAAGATGAATGGGTAGGGTTAAGTAATAGGAACATTTAACCAATATAACTTGACTGTGGTAAGGTTAAGTTAAAACAAGAGAGAAACACTTAACCAATATAACTTGATTTGTGGTAAGGTTAAGTCAACACAAGAAGGCAACACTTAACCAAAGTAACATGACAAGATAAGTAGGTGGGTTAAGTTAACTTGAATTGATTGATGACACTTAACCAATACAACATGACGAACACGTGGGGTTAAGTCAACAAGAAACACTTAACCAATCTAACATGATAAGTGTGAAGGGTTAAGTTAATAAGGAACACTTAACCAACATGACCTGATGAATGGGTGGGTTAAGTTAGCATGAATGGATAAAACTTAACCAATATGATATAATGTGCAGGAGGGTTAAGTACATATCTGGTTGGTGGGTACTATTAGCACATATAGGCCCACAAACCTAACCGTTAAATAAACATGCTTGAATCGATGGATGGTTTAAGTACATCTCGTGTATGTGCGTAAAATTAGTAAATATACGCCCACAAACTTAACAGTTAAGAAAACATGCTAGAATCGGTGGGAGGGGTAAGTACATTTCGTGTAGGTGGGTAATATTTGTATATATAGGCCCACAAACTTAACCAATAGGAAACCTTAGTAACGGGGACCCATTTCAGTAGCAACCCACATAGATGTATCATGGTACCCTAAACTAGGCAGAGTGGGGCACGACTACTGGGCTGATTATAAGCGGTCAAAGCAGCGGCAGGGGGTACGTCAGTGTAGGTTCCAACGGTTTACGGGCGTGCACGTACTCCGGAGTGGGAAAAAGCAGGCATTGGGTACCAGTATTTATACACTGTGCATCTTGAATCGTGTCGAGTCGCAATCATAAGGATTGATACACCTTATGGTGGGATTAGCACAGGGTATCTACACACAAGAGAGGGCCAATTGACATAGACACATGGAAAATTAATACAAGTAGGGAGCCAGTCGATATGGTAGTAAGGGTACACCTAACATGTTCATGGCAATTAGGCAGGTTGAGGTGGAATCCTCACGATAGATGTACACCTGAAGGCTACCACAATTACGGGGATTGGGATCACGTTATCATTTTATACAGATTACTAGTTGGGACACTTGTTTGGTGGTGCAGAGAAAGATATAGAAATCAGAATAACAAAATAGTAGCGAAGCAGAGAAAGAGTAGAAGCGCATTCAGTTTATCTTGCCTTATCATACCTTATGCTTCTTTTATATTTGGAAGTTTTTGAATCAAGGCAGAATTTCTATGTATTACTTTTAAGTATGATTGAGACAATTGTTGTAAAAGCTTGACTGAATTAAGTTGTTTATAAAATGACTTTATTTTCCACTGTTTTATTTGTCTGTCTTGTAATTTATCTACATCTTTTACCTAAAATGCTCCACCAAAGTTAAGGCATTCCCTTTGTGAGTGGCCTTAACGGAGGTAGGGTGTTTCAAAGGAACTTCTTTAAAGGCGCACTTGAATGTGTTTGATGATTTACTAATGAAGATGAAAGTGGTAGATTTGAAGATTGAGGAGGTGCAGAAGGCGATGATATTGTTATGTTCATTGCCTAAACGCTATACTGGGTTCTCGAATTATGGCTAGGATACATTGACTCTAAATGATGTCAAGACGGGTCTTCTTTGTGAGGAATTGTGAGATCAGATGAAGGAGTTGAGTGATGGTAGTAGCAGTGCTGGTAATGGTCAAGGTTTATTTGCGGAGAAAGAAAAGTCAGAGAAGAAGGGAAACCGGGGGCGTTCTAAGTCTAGGAAGCCCGATGGAACAGGAAAATCAAAAGAAAGAAATGGCTAGTGCTTTATATGTAAGAAACCTGGTCACTGGAAGAATGATTGTCCAGACAAGGGGAAGAAGGAAGTAGCATCTTCATCAGTTGCGGTGGAGAGAGATGTTGGTGAGGAAGACGTAGATGTTTTTTCGACTGTAGCAACAGATGTTTCGGGCATCAAATGGGTGCTTGATTCGGGGGCTTCATATCACACGCCTAATAAGAATTGTTTTCTTCTTCTGTTGATCGGGAAGGAAATTCAATTCTTATGGGAAATAGTGCAGCTTGCACGTCGAAAGGCATTGGATCTGTGGAAATTCGGATGTTTGACGGAGTGGTTCGTACTCTCACTAATGTGCGCTATGTTCCGGGACTACGGAAGTCACTTATCTCTTTGCGACAGTTGGATTCTTTAGGTTGCAAGTGTTGAGAAATTTTGATTCAAGACCGCTCAACAAAGATCCCGAAATCAGCGGAAGACGAGATCGTGGTAAACGTGCAAAAAAAAATAGTCAATATCGAAGACAATCTCAATCTAATCCAAAAGCCAATCACAATCACCACACAAGAGAAATAACTGGGCAATAATGAAAAATAAATCACACAGGGATTTATAGCGGTTCCACTGACAACTTGTTAGTGTACGTCCACTTGAGAGATTGATTACAGTGGTCAATCAATTCACTCTAGAATTTTACTTGTGGAGATAAAGAGTTGAAGAAATTAGGAGAGATAGAATGAATGAATTGAATTCAATTCAATTCAACTGCCTTTCCTTCTCCCCTTTAGGCCCTTTTTATAAGACCGACTACTTCATGCCCAAGTTACTTGATCTCCAAGTAAACTTGGCACCCAAGTTATTTATTACTTCATGCCCAAGTTTTCTTGACCTCCAAGTATACTTGACACCCAAGTTATATATCCTTTCTTTCCATAAAAAAAATCCTTCCATTGATTAACATCACCAATTTTAACACTCCTCCTTGATGCAAAATCACCTATCTCCAACTCTATGAACTAATGGTATCCATACCATTACTTGTAACCGATAGCTCCAACTATCATCATCCCTACCTTTACCAAGCTTAATGTTTTCCCAATGAATTACGGCAAAGCCACCCCCCCCCCCCCCATTGCACTCCATCAATGAGTTCAGGAAAAACTCCCACCCACTAATAAAGTGTTGAAAACATCCAACTCCAAACCTAGTCTCTCCAAAAGACACCACAAAGATAGAACTTTAACCTCTCACTGATACTCTTCTTCATCCACGGTCAAGCTTCTCTCTCAACCGTGCCACCACGTGGCACCTAGCACCTTTCCAAGCGAATTAAGTTCGAGCAATGCTCGATCTTCCCAACTAGTAACGCCTTAGTAAACATGTTCGCCGCGTTATCCTTTGTGTGTACTTTCCGAAGGCACACTTGCTTGTCTTCGTCCATGGCTACTAGAAATGACTCCCTCACTTCAATATGCTTCGTCTGCGAGCTAAATGCCAAATTCTCCGCCAAATGAATAGCACTTTGGTTATCACATGAACATCAACAATGTCATTTTCAAACCTCAAGTCATACAACAGTCGCTTCAAATAGAGTGCTTCCTTTGCTGCCTCTACCGCAGCTATCAACTCCGCCTCCGTTGTGGATAAAGCAACTACGGTCTGTAATCTCGATCTCCAACTTATGGTTGTACCACCAGGAGTGAAGACATACCCAGAAGTTGATTTTCTTAGATCCCTATCACCAGCATAGTCTGAATCACAGTAACCAACCAATATGCAATTCTTCTCTTTACTACTCCCAAAAACAAGACCATGAGATGTTGTACCTTTCAAGTATCTCAAGATAAGCTTTACTGCTTCCAATGCGATTTTCCTGGATTAGACATGAACCGACTAACCATCCCGACGGCATTTGCAATATCGGGTCTTGTACACACCATGGCATACATCAAACTTCCAACCGCACTAGCATATGACATCTTTTCCATATAAGTCTTGTCTTTCTCCTCGATAGGTGATCCCTTACTCGAAAGCTTTACATGCAAAGGTAAATGTGTAGTTGACGCCTTTGCATCTTCCATGCTAAACCGGCAAAGCCCTTTTCTAATGTATTCCTTTTGAGTCAATTTCAACTCAAAATGCTTTCGATCCCTTTCATTCTTCATGCCCAAAATCTTCTTTGCTTCTCCAAGGTCTTTCATCTTGAACTCCGCCTTTAATTTCAATTTCAACTTGTTGGTTTCTGCCTTGTCCTTAGATGCAATGAGCATATCGTCCACATACAAGAGTAAATACACCCAACAATCATTTCCTAACCTCTTGAAATAAACGCAAGCATCCTTGATGCTTCGATAGAAGCCACTTTCAAGCATGAAATGATCAAATATCTTGTACCATTGCCTAGGTAATTGCTTCAAAGCATATAGTGTTTTCTTCAACTTTCAAACTAGTTCTGACTTACCTTCAACAACAAACCCTTCTGGTTGCTCCATGTAGATGTCTTCATCCAGGTCTTCATGCAAGAAGGCGGTTTTCACATCTAGTTGCTCCAATTCCAAGTCGTGAATAACAACTATGACAAGTAATATCCACATAGAAGTATACCTCACAACTGTTGCGAAGATTACATCATACTCCTTTCCTTTATGAAAACTCCTTAGCCACTAGCCTAGCTTTGTATCTTTCATCATCCTTCACCTTATATATCCATTTGCACCAATAGCACGGTTTCCTTGACGAAGTGGAACCAACTCTCAAGTCTGGTTCTTCATCAACGATTGCATTTCTTCCTCCATGGTGCAAATCCACTTCGAGCTATTACTCGAACCCATAACGTCATCAAGGTCCATCGGCTCATTTTGGACTACATGAAGAGCATAGTCCAAATTCTTACAAAAGCTAAGATAGTTCCAATCACCATATCTTTTGGGTGGCCTTGTAGAGCAGCGACCGACCCGAGTAGCAATACCATCACCCGGTCTTCCTTCAGCTCCACCTTGAACTGAATCTTCTCTAGGATCGTGCACATCACCAACACTACTAGAGGAATCATGTGGACTATGTGATGTAACATCAACGGCATTCACCTCGCAAGCACCTCCAACAACTCTACTCTCTCTAGGCCTGGAAGTGGGAATAACTTCCTTCTCCTTTGATTCACCATGAACCAAATCTGGAATATCCGATGAGCCTTCATTCTTCTTGAACATAGTCGACTCATCAAAAGTAACATGACGAGAAACCATAGCCTTCGTCGTTTCCGGATTCCAAATCCGATAGCATTTGACACCTTTCATGTACACCCAAACCCTCCGAGAAAATTCATTAATGAAAGAAATATAATATCTTGCTCCTCCCAAAGAAGCTACAGACGCTGGTCCCCAAATATCTAGGTATACATACTCAAGAATCCCTCTTGAATCATGTTTTCCTTCATCAAATGACACTCTAGTTTGCTTCCCCATGACACATCCAACTTGCTGAAACTCTCACCATCAATAATCTCCCTTCGACGAAGAACATCTAAACTCTTCTCCGAGACATGACCTAATCTGAAATGTCATTGCCATGTCGCATCTAAGCCATGAGAACTATCAACACTAACACAAATTTCACCTTCCATGGTCACTCCTTGAAGCAAATAAATACCATGAGTTCTAGCATCCTTCATAACCACAAGTGCACCATTCGAAACCCTCAAGTTATCACTTTCAATGGTGATGACACCAATCTCCACCTTGGCAAGAATTGCTCAAGTTACCTTGAAGTTACACCTTGAGTTCTCTTTATAGTTGGTCAGGCTGCTATTGCGAGTTCTCATAAGCAGTGGTGGGCAGACTGCTTATAACCGTATCTCCACCTTGACGAGCATCACATGCTCAGGCCCCTTTGGATCCATGCTTTGGTCATGCTGCACACACCAGTCCCCTCGAACCATGGAGCTCTGATACCATGTTAAGTCTCGGCATTTTCTGCGTACCGTACGCGCTTCACCGTGTCTATCCGAGGTCAGCGGTCGAAGTCTCCTATGTCGGCGTCCCGATTGAACATTTTCACCGCCTCACGTCGAGCATATAATTTGGTATTGGCAAGAACTTGTTGTAACAAAAGGAATCCCCAATGTTACATGTCACCAACACCATATATATACTGCGATCTTTCTTAATTTATTGCGATGTGGGACAATTCACCCGTTCAATCCACGCACTCACTCCATTCCAATGCGAGCCATACCTAACATTAGCTTGGGCAAAATATCCATGTAGAGAAAGGACGATGACATTGAACACCATAGATATTCTACCAAAGGAAAGTTTCAAGGGTGCATGGATTGGGAGCTTCTAGAAGATCGATGAGCAGGTGCATTGTTTCATACACACGCTGAACTATGTCACCCCATCCCTTTTCAAGTACAAGCTCTTGGAACCTAAGCATATACATGTACACTTATTTAGAAAAAGAACCTTTGATCATGATATATCAAAGTAAAATTTTGTAAACTGAGGTTAACCGTAGTAGAATTTGGAGTATAGGGTGTCTTCTGTAAGGCTCGAAATATGTTTATCAGCTTTCCTCAATGCAAATCGAAGAGTAGTGAGGGTTTGAATTCTATCGTTCAGCATCATAGTCTGCATGTATTTGTTATCACTTTCATTTACAGCTGATAAAAGTGTATAGTCATGGTTAAACTTAACATGCTCAGTTCAGTAGTTCTTTAGAGATATACACAGTTCAGTGCAAATATGCTTCAGCAATAGATTCCCTTGTTTGTGCCTAGATGTAGAAGACACAAATATGCAGAGTTCTTCACTATACACTATTTGTTTGGAGTTCCGGAAAATAAACACTCTTTTGTCCAAATATATCTTGTGGTGATCAGATGTATCTACCTTCCCATCATACTAATAAACAGATTGAATTCCTAAAACAACAAATATGATACCATATTAGCATCAAACATATATAAAATTTAAGAACGAAAAAGTAAAAAAAAAAAAAAAAAAAGAAGCAAACATTTATAATGATAATAATGGAAAAATCTTTTGGCTGGTAAAATCATGAAGTAATGTAGGCTGACAAAGCAGTTAACATACGACATTTTTAGTCATATTCATCACAAACTAATCAGAATGGCTACTATAAACGTAAACTTTATTATGTTCACTTTTGCTCATTCTTTCTTTCAAGTCAATACACGATTGTTGACGATGACTGCAATGCTGGCACACGAGAACATAAATATTTGTATCCAGATGATTTGCTCTAGTTTTATCGATAATATGTATACATATAAATAGAGACAAAATATAAAAGGATTGATGGTTATGTGATCAGTATGTAGGGTTGTCTTCATCATTTTATCTGTCTAATTAAGAATAGGAGAAAATGTCATAATCACATTAATTACTTTTTTTTATTTTGTCAAGAACAAAATAGATAAAAACCTGATCTAACATTGTTAGTTGAATTGAAGAATAAAAATCAAAAGTGCTAATGAAGAAACTATTTCGATGTGCAAATTCAAAAGAAAAAGTAAATTCAGTATGGAGTTCTCTTGTCTAATGCAATATGGAGCATCCAACATCTAGAAGAAGATTTTATTCAAACTGTTGACTACAACTGAATGCCTGAAAAAAAGATAAATGGTAACCATTGAATTTAAAGAGAAGAGGTTGGATTGGATAAGCAATTGGTTACAATGGAAATAATCCAGAAGTAGAGAATGGATGAGTAACTACTTGTAGCTGAAGCATATTGGCAGTGATGATGCGGCAAGTGGATGAATGTGGAGCTGGCTGTTGAAATGGAAGGACTAATTGAACCACAAAGTTAGTGGAACAGAAAATAATGGCGTTATTGGTTAACATTGATATATGGAAGTTAAACCTTTGATTTGGTGGACAATTTAAGAGCGTTTGATATCTTTTATCTAATTAAATCTGGTCCCTCTTTCCCGTTAAATCCAAGGAATTTTATTATACAGCTAATAATAATAATAATAAAGATATAATGATAATAATTTGACCTTACCTTCCATCTACAAGCTCTTCTATGAACTGCAAGTACTCAGAAACAATTAATTCTTGGACTTCTCATTCACTCACATTAACTCGAACATATTCCCATGCTGCTGGTCTGGGACGAATTGCAATAGCAACCATGGAGGTAAAACTATTGCCTCCTGTTTCATTTTTAAAAGGGAGCGGCTATTGGAACACAAAATAAGACACGAAAATCATGAACCGTTGGATTTGTTTGTCTTTATGTGGAGAGTGAAATTCATGGGAGGATCTAGTAATTAAAATTTATTGTGTGCAATTTTATGTCCTCATTTTGTGTTCAAATAGAGTTTCCCTTTTTAAAATGATTAATTCAAAGTAGCACACAAATTTAATTTATTTGTAAGTTTCACACCAAGGAGTAGACTGATACAGCTGCATCATGTTTATGTTTTACATTCAAATTCCAAGCACAAGGCATCCTTTTTGTGTACATCCTCACTATAGTTTTTTGAAATCAAGGGAAATACTTGTTTATTATATTATGAGCATTGTAGTTTTGTAAATATACTGATGAACCTGTGCTTCTGATTAAAGACCACAAAACTAGTTTCATCCTCTAACTAACATGCATGTCAATTTTAAGAACATATTGTTGTGCAAAATTGCGCATATGCGGAAGCGCAATAAGCAGATCTAGATTTTTCAATTGTACACCAATCTAATATGTTAGCAATTATTCTATTACATCAACAAAATAGTAAATAACTATAACAGAGAAACAAAGAGACACAATATTTATACTGGTTCCACTATCATCATAGTGTACGTCCAGTCCAACAGAGAGAGATTTTATTCCACATGAGAGAATACAAGAGATTACAAAATAAGAATTTACATATCCAAACCTCAATCAGGTTTAACAAGAAGAGACACCATTGGGGATCACTGGCTCCAGGCCAGGATGGGTTTACACTAAAGTCTACCCCTCAATATATAGCCAGTGCAAATCTATGTGAGTCATCAATTAAATTACCAACATATGGTAATAATATAATGGAGGCAAATTACCATAACAACAAATGTGCAAACATAGGGAGTAAATCAATTTGTTTCTTTAGCATAGATGGAAGAAATTAATCCCTTCATTTATTTCTCTACCACCTCATTAAATGCAATCAATGCATTCCCATTATAAAAATATTTAATTTTCATTCTTTGCAAATTTGTTCCAATCAATTTGTGATTTTGTATCACCAAATCTAACACTCCACCTTGATGCAAAATCACATATCTCTAGCACCCCACCTTGAGTCAAATTCTCTTCTCATCATAAAACTCTTCAATAGAACTCCACCTTCAATCGAAATCTCACAACGAGATACACCAAAGATGAATATTTGCCTAATGGGTTCCAGCAAAGCTACACCCCATCACACCATTGTTAACGAGCTCAGACTACGTCCCCTCCCGCCAACAAACTGTTGCAAATATCCAAAATAACAAAGAAGGTAGACACCAAAGTAATCTCAACACCGCCAATTAGGCCAAAAATAATTCTCTCAATCACCAGTTCAAATACAGAGCCAAAATACAAATCTCTGTACTCACAAAAAATCTCTCTCCTGCCACTTAATCAAAACCATTACAAGCTTCACCCACCGCCTCCAAAAGATGCATCTACCACCATGAGTTGCACCACGCATAAACCAATGGTCTAAAAGTGCTTGCAATACACATCGAAACCCGTCTAACACTTGACCTGAGCTCCTTCCTCGATCATCCCGGATCCCTCGAGCATCATCAACGTGAAGACCCCTGTCTAAACCACAATGATCTCTGTCTTGACACCCGTCTGTCACTTGACCTGAGCTCCTTTCCTGATCATCTTGGATCCTTCGAGCATCATCAACATGAAGACCCCTGCTTAAAACATGATCAAAACTTCCCAAATCCAATAGTCCCTTCAACACAGTAAACTCCATATCACGTCAAAGTTCCCAGATTGGAACGCTCCTCACTCTCAACATAATCTCCTCAACCAAAGTCTTCTGTTTCTCCAAAATAGTAATAGCATAATCACCACTGAATATACCAACCTTTGTAGAACACAATTTAAAACAAATCGCCTCGCTCTGATACCAATCTGTTTTGCAAATATTGCACAAATGCGGAAGAACAAAAAGCAGGTCTAGATTTGTCAATTGTACACCAATCTAATATGTTAGCAATTATTCTATTACATCAACAAAATAGTAAATAACTATAATAGAGAAACAAAGAGACACAATATTTATACTGGTTCCACTATCATCATAGTGTACGTCCAGTCCAACAGAGAGAGATTTTATTCCACATGAGAGAATACAAGAGATTACAAAATAAGAATTTACATATCCAAACCTCAATCAGGTTTAACAAGAAGAGACACCATTGGGGATCACTGGCTCCAGGCCAGGATGGGTTTACACTAAAGTCTACCCCTCAATATATAGCCAGTGCAAATCTATGTGAGTCATCAATTAAATTACCAACATATGGTAATAATATAATGGAGGCAAATTACCATAACAACAAATGTGCAAACATAGGGAGTAAATCAGTTTGTTTCTTTAGCATAGATGGAAGAAATTAATCCATTCATTTATTTCTCTACCACCTCATTAAATGCAATCAATGCATTCCCATTATAAAAATATTTATTTTCCATTCTTTGCAAATTTGTTCCAATCAATTTGTGATTTTGTATCACCAAATTTAACACATATATCATCAATGAACATGGGTGACAGTGGTAAATTTGTGTACCTAAATATCTCAGGCTCTCTTTCTGCAAACTTACACAGTACTATTGTTACTATTTTGTTTTTAATATAGAAAAAAAGGAAGAAGAAGATCACTTGAGCAACTTTTAGGACATCCTCAATGACTCCATCTTTTAGACTAACACGATCTGTTTCAGGAATGACATCTTTGTACTCTGCCAACAGTTGATGTGAGTGCAGTATTCCTTTTCCTTGCTTAGTAAACCTGGAAAAATCAAGTACAATAAGTAAAGATTTCGTACATCAGAGTAAACTGTCAGGCAAAAAATAGGGAAAATTTAGACCTAGAAAACAAAGCAAGCAATTCACTGGTGTGCGCTGACAAAGTGTCGCTAAGAAGGTCTAGAAAGCTATATATTGTCAATATTACAATGCTACATTGCATGAAAAATTAGGAAATTTTAATGAGATGTACCAGGAAAACACTAAGATCTAGCAATAACAAGACTGGAATTAGGGAATTACGAGTTTATATTCCTACAGTTTCTTATATACATGAAGAACATAGAGTTTAGTTCGCTGTACTTGTATGAGAACAAATAGAAATGAACGGTGAAGAACAAGAGACTAAGGGGAAAAAACAGAAATGGCAACTCAGATTCAATCCTTAAACTCAATCTTGTTAAAAATTTGCTGTGAATGAGAAATAGAGTCAAAAGTTCTCCGGGCTAATATTTGGATCTTTCTCATGTGATTCCAAAAAATGCCCGGAATAACTCAAAAGCTTTATGTTTCAAGTAATAGGATAAATTATATATGTAACTTGACTGTGTAGATAGTAAGCACGGTAACAAATTAATAAGCAACAATTTATGTTAAATAATCCATATTTAATTAATATTTAAGAATTTAACTGAGTACAAATTTAGCAAAATAAGAAAGAATATATACATATATATATACATATATATATACATATATATATATATGTATGTTTGTTTGTATGTATGTAAATATATGTATATGCGTGTATGTGTATATGCGTGTGTGTTATCATATCTTCCTTATTCGATTACTTTTGTTTTGAGACGAATCACCGAGGCAGGGAAACTAAACACCGAACATTGAAAAATCATGTTTGTACAAATTCATATTTATCGATGGCTATAATAAAGATGGGTTGAGTAAACAAATAGGCAAAGCACGCTCATATAGTCGCCTCTGTGAACAATGAACAAAATAAAATTCGCAGAGCATTCGTGTCTGATTAGCGGTAAAGTTAAAATGAAAGAACCATTAAACAATTAATGATCATTCAGCGCTGAGTTGGCCAAAATCGAGCTATATTTGTAATTAGTTTTAAAATCGGACTACTTACGTAATAAAATGTCAAAATGAGGCCAAAATGAAAAAAATTACTAACCAATTTGGAGGTAGGAGTCTACTGATGTACTTGTAGTATAGTTTGTAGTAACACAATAAATGTGGAAATGGATGACGTTAAATTTGTCGTACGTGGACTTTTATTTGCAATAAAAAATATGATTACATTTGCAGGAAACAGGCATGAAAGGAAAAACAAAAGGATTTTGTTCCAGCACATAATATGTAGAACTGGGAATGAAAAAGACAAAAAAAAAAAGTAAACAAAGCACAAGCTAGTACAACGCATGGTAAACACTGAACAGGTAAATGAAGACAATAACAATAGTTTTACATCAGCTGCAGGTAAATAAAGAGCAGAAGTAGATGTTCACAATACATATAGTTAAGTACACACTGACCTGAAAAGGTGGAATATGCTGGTAAATTTAATGCAAGCATGGTGGCTAGCTCTTAGACTTGAAATTTGAAATCTTTAACCCCCCTTGTGCCATCATATATTCTCGTTTGTTATGGTGGTAACTGTGACAAACGTTAAATAATATAAGTTTTGCCTCGTTTTGATTCGTTGGTCTATATACTGTTGATATGAGCATGTATATATATATATATATATATATAGAGAGAGAGAGAGAGAGAGAGAAAGTTTGAATATTGTACCAGTTTAAACAATGTTTTCTTACTTGTAAATCTCATCATGTTTTTTAAATGGATTATAATTTCAGTTCTTGAAACCCACATAATAGTTTTCCACTAATTTTGACTTAATTTTCCCTAAATATAAGAGACAATGGAAACTTAATAGTTAATACTATGAGAGGAAATTACACAAATGCATGTATATTGTGATATTTTATGCATATCTAACATTCCCACGTACCCTTTCGTCAAATAGGAAAATTATATTTTGCACTTATAAATGAGAAGAATTTATGGAATTAAGTTTGGCAATCAGATTCTAAGATTAGCATAGAAGAAAATATAAGGAATGCTTACTCATTAGCATGCAAGAAACTTGGCATCTGCATATATTGATCATTGCTGAAAAGAAAATAAAATAACTAAACAAATGTTATATGCAAATAATATCAATGAAACGAATTACATATACAAATATATACAACTCAGCTAGCACAGAGAGTCAAAGTAGAATATACTTACATTCAAAATCTTAGAACGGGCATGCTGAAATTAAATGGCAAACAAAAAGAGAACCACAGGAAGACATAGACCAAAGATTTGAGCAATTCTTGAAGACTAAAGAAAGAAAAGAGAAAACCCTAGTTGACTTTGTGAGGGAGTATTAGAGTAATGAAGTAAACGATATGTGAGAAGTAAAAATATATTTTGTACTTGATATAAGTGGATTGTGGTATTATATGCCCAAAAGCATATTCCTCGTATTACAAACTGATATGTTTATGATTCAGCAGTTAACACATGTACTATCAAACCATTACTAAAAAATAATACAGTTTCCATTTAATCAATACAAAATCAGCATTCACAAATTTAACACGGACATTGCATTTGATAGGGCTTTAAGCTTACCAATGTGTTGATGGAGCATTATGCTCACTATGACTTGATTCTGTGTAATAAAAATATGACTCAAACTTCACAATTGATCAAGAGTTAGGAAACCAAGCATCAAATGCTTACTGAAAATGAATCAGATTCTTCCTTCCCTACATTCAGACCAAAATTAAAATGAGTATTCAAAAAATAATACACCATAACTATCGGAAAAAACATAAAATTAAGAAAAATATTATACCGATTAGATGTTCTTCTCAAGCTTCTTGTTTTGCAAGTGGGTCCGCCCTCTCTCTAGCAAAAAAAGCTTCCAAATGAACTAAAAATATAAAATATAATTAGTAAAATTAGAATATCACCAATACTGGCTCTCAAAAATGATGAAGTAAGATCTGCAATAAAAGATATTGCATAAAAAATTACTCCGTTACTGTAGACTCGTAGTTTGTTAAAGCCACACAGAAGACTCCCTTACGCTCATTGACGTCTTGCCCAATGCTTCTCCTTTATTGCTTATTCAACATCACAACAACTAAATCTTAGTTCATTCATGAGAAGTGCAGCTCATATTCCTCCTTGCTTGAAATTCAGCAGCAACTCACTTTGCCTTGGTTTGTGTCATGATGACATAAAGACATCCCGGTCCTATAGCAGCTCAGTTGCTTCGTCTTGCAACCTTCACGTGCATAACTTAGTTCCATCCTTCCTTCCATAGCTCTATATGTTTAAAACTTCAATGCCAATTCTATCCAGATAACTCCTCGCAATCGAACTTGGTCGTGCTTCGTTGTGGCTCTACTGCTCCTTGGGTTCAACTCGGTTCTAACATTACACATACCTTCCCCAAAGCTTATGCTTCATTGCATGGAGCTTCACATGTCTTGTGCACCTATGTGTGCTACTTCGTTTACACCACCGCATGTGCACTGTAAATCATTCTCTGTGTAACGACCCGCATTCTACGCATCGCAGGATCGTAGAATATTTATTTCTTTCACATACTGAGTCGTATGGTCATGTAACTTTGGGAGACGACTATTGGAGTCGTTTTCCATGTTCATGATTTTTGCCGATTTTTAAATGACTATTTTGCCTCTAGCTGACCTTGTTTTGGCCATAACTTTTGATTGGAAAGGAGTTTTGATTTGAAACCACATCCATTGGATCCTGATGATGGTTTACAATTCCGTAGAGTGGTCACATTAGCCAAACGGACTCACCGTTTGGGAGATATGGCTGAAACAAGTTTCAGAAGGTAAAAAACTGTTTAACCGGGCCAAATGAGGTGATTAATAAATGGACCCATTACCCATTTCGGTATTAGGGTTATGGGGAGGCTGAAATGGGTTAGGTTTTAATTTCATTTAAGTTTTCTAACCGTCATTTACCTCATAAGAACCCTAATAATGACCTCCAACCTCTAAAACATCCCCAAATCACTTTCTAATCAAGGATTAAGCTTAGCAACATCAAATCAAAGAGGATTAGCACCAAAGCAAGGTTAGAGCTGCTGTTGTACATTGGGAACAGCATCAAACAGAGATTCATTTCAGATTTGGTATTTTATTTGTGGCCAAGGTGAGTGATTTGCTTAGTCTTGCACTAATTACGGTTGATTAAGGGTAATTAGTGAAGATTAACGAAATTAGACATGATAAAATTTTGGAAAAATATTTATAAATTTTGAAATATTGTTTTAGACCTCTGTTAGAAAATTTAGCTAGTTTGGTTAAGTTTTGCTAATCCTATCATTAGTTTTGTTTAAACATGCTTAGGGGAAAATATAGGTTTTTGGCTATGTTTGATCCATTTTATATGCTATGATTGTTGTTTTGCTATTTGTGGATGATTATACATGTTGCTATGACTGTATGGTACGATTTGTGATTGTCTTGAAGTGTTTGATTGGTCGAAAACGCCGTCGAATGGTGTAAACAGCTTGTTGGACAAAGTGTAGGAAACTGTGTAGGACCGGATCAGATGGGGGAAGCTCGACACGAACCGAAGCGCCTCGACGAGCTGGTGATCCAGGAACTTGCGTCCGATCCGAACCGATGCCACTCACGAATTGCTTCAGGAGATAAGGAACCATTGGCCAAGGAGGGTCACGAACTGATGCTTGGACCACGACCTGAAGTCCTCCGATCCGAACCGCCCTCCACGAGAGCTGCTTGCACCATCCGATTTAGAAGCTCCGACCCGATCCGATGGGTGAACACGATCCGGAGCTCTCCACGATCCGAATTGCTGGGAGAGGTGAACCCCGACCCGAACAACTGGAGGAGCACGACCCGACCCATATTGGGTATTCTGATTCGAACCGAGGAGCTGGTGACCACGACTTGAAGCAAAGTGAAGTGAAGAAATGAAGACCGATCCGGAGAAGAAGGTGATGACCAAAACCCGAGATGCAAAGGTAGTCCAAGTGGGAAGTTTGTACTCAGGATCCAGTTGGGAACCAAAGAGTTAACTTCATGAGTTGGGCTTTGCTTCGGGACGTGTGCTAAGGGGTTGTCGATGTCTATAACTTTGGATCACTATGTGTAGGAAGTACGTGAACGGATTCAGGGCCGCTGTGGCCTAGGTACGACTAAAGAGCTATAGACCAATGAAGTGGGGTCATTTGTAAAGATTTGGTCATGACTCCATGGGGTGAGCTTGGTAGTAGCAGTAGTTGTACAAGTCGAACTCCGTCACTACTTCGATGGGTCTAGTGATTGACAGTGGTGGACATCGTATGCTTTACGCACTGAGTGAGAGATGTGAGGATGGTTGCTATGTTTGATTTGTTTGCCATCACTATGACATGCACACCCCCACCTCGTATTCTTTACATCATCTGTTTAGTGGCATCTTAGAGAATTGTATGATATGTAGTGTTGACTCTTTGGTTGCAGGTTCAGGTTCAGGTATGGTTTAGTATAACTGTTATTGTTCTTTTTAGCTGCTTATCGCACATACCAGACTTTTTGTATGACCCAGAGTTTTATGTCTCTTCTTATTACTCTGGGTTCTCTCACAAGCAGACTAGAGACAGGTTAGGTCGTACGCACGAGTAGCTGTACCGGAGGCGAGCAGGAGGCTACCACGTATGATACATATATATAGATATTCTCCTTGTGTTGCTGCGGTCACTACTTTGGGAATTAGTGGTGTACCTTTCTTTCTTTTGTTTAGAGACGGTAATTTGGAAAGTTGTAATAAGCTGTATTCGGATTTCCGCTACTCTGATGGTGTTGATTTTAGTTACCAGCTTATGCACTGTCTCACCTATTTTATGTCAAGTATGTTATTATTATATTTTGTTCCATACGCTGTGAGACATTCTACAGGTTTTCGATTAGTTCACTCTCTTCTTTCCTTTCTTTGGCGATCGTTCCATGCTAGTCGGGCATGTGTACAACGCACTTTCAGAGGAAATGCCGGTTGGTGCGGGGCGGGCCGTCACACTTGGTATCAGAGCACTAGGTTGCATAGTTAACCTAGGGAAAGACACCAGGGAGAGATAATACGTATATGAGAGCGCGTATTTGTGATTATTTTGGTTTTCAAAAGCTATATATATATACTATTAGTATAGTTGAGGATGAAGTCGCATTGCACTGGCACCACTACGGAGATGGTTAATCGTTTTCTCTTTATAGATTGAACGATGAGCCGATATGCAAGGGGTACCGGTAGAGGAGCCAATAATGGGAATGTTGCTGACATGAGGACGATGTTTATTGACCTCATGAGAGAGATGCTTAGGGATGTGCAGAGGGCAGCTCCCAATGCTGGTAATGGAGGTGGTCCAATAGTGCAGGCGCCTAAGGCCTATTTCGCCAAGCTGAACAAGGATTATACTAGTCTTGGTGGGAAGCCGTTCCATGGAACGGAGTCAGCTACAGATGTTCAAGATTGGTTGGATAGCTGCGAGCGTATCTTCGAAGATTTGGGTATCGAGGATGCGATGAAAAGAAGGCTAGCATCCCGTCAGCTGCAAGGACGGGCAATGAATTGGTGGAATGCTATAAAGGCAGCTACTCCCAAGGATCAGATTACTTGGGATCAGTTTAAGGTTCGCTTTAGCGATAAGTTCATTCCAGCTGCTCAAAAGTCAGTGTTGTTTAAGAAATTCTTGGAACTCAAGCAGAATGGCAGAGCTGTCTCGGAGTATATTGCCGAATTCGACATTTTGTCGAAATATGGGTTATCCCTAATGGATACTGCCGAGAAGAAGAACGAGAAGTTCATAACTGGCTTGGATCAATACTTGGGGGAAAGGCTTATTAACCACATCGATGAGACGTTTGTATTGATTGTGGGGAAAGCATTGAGGTCAGAGAGTCTTTACCCTAAGTCGAAGACTGAGGCTGCATCTGCAGAGGAGCCAAAGCCGCAAGCAAGCAGTGGAGGAAAGAATGGTTCTCAGAATAAGAGGAAGCAGAACCAGAATAAGGATGGCCAAAAGAAGAAGAAATATGTTGAGTGCTTCAGCTGTGGTAACAAGGGCCATTATGCTAGTAATTGTCGGGCCAAGCCAGTGGATAGGAAGTGCTTCAACTGTGGCCAAGTGGGACATCACAAGGACAAGTGTCCGCAACCGCCTAAAGAAAAGCAGATGGTGAAAGCATATGCCCTTAATGCTATTCCTTCTACGTCGAATGCCCCAACTGGGGCGGAGAAGGGAAAGAATGTCGTTATTCAATATATGCTTTCTGTTTATGATGTTCCTGTTAGAGTTTTGTTTGATACCGGGGCTTCCAGTTCTTTCATATCTAGTGACCTGGTAGATAGGTTGGGATTGGAGCCCGTGATTGTCGATAGACCTTTAGTAGTGACGAACCCGATTGGTGGTTCGACTAACCTTAGCATAATTTGTTGTAATGTGGTCTATCGAGTCATGGATGCATGTTTATTTGTGATTGCTTTGTTTTGGGCTTTACTGGGTTTGGAATTATTTTGGGAGTCGATTGGCTCCAAAGATACGGGGTGGTGGTAGACTGTAAGGGCTTCTTGGTGACAGCTAGAGCGGATGATGGGCAAAGAGTATCGTTTGGTGGTCTACCTAGTGATGGGGTAATGACTAGTTTTCTAAATTGCCTCGATATCCCGCATAGTGAGTTGTCAGGTTTGCCCGTGGATGGCCAGTATCCGGACGTCTTCGAGGAAGTGACCGGGCTTCTGTAACACCCCGTATTTTCTGTGATCGAATAAGTAACAAATCAGATAATAATTAATTTTTAAAATAAGAATCAAGGGAAACGGGTTGCGCCATTACGTTCGTCTCGAAATTCTACTTGAAAACGAGTCCGAGTTTTCGAAAAACGGAGTCCGTATGACCAAGTTATGACCCTCTGAAGTTTCAGGAATTTTCAGAATCGAAAACAGCTCGAAATTCGAATTCGAAATTCGAATTCGAACCCAGAAGCAGGCTGGGCAGGAAATTTCCCGCCCAGGACCCAGGTCGCCTGGGGAGTCGACTGGGTAGTCGACCCCCCTGACCAGGTTGACTGGGTAGTCGACCTGGGGGTCGACCTGCCTCCCGAACCCACTTCCTGAACCTGATGCATTCTGATGTTTTTGGCCCAATTTTCTGACCAGATTCATGACTCTAAACCTATATAAACAGCCCCTTAGCCTCATTCTCTCTACACCATTTCATTCTGCCTATACTCTGCCTCTGTTCTAATTAAAATAAAAATGGCGTCGCTACTCTGCTGAAATCTGAACAGGAACTAGGACTAAAGCATCTTCTTCCAAACTGAATAAAATTAAAAGAGAACAACTGCAACTCTTCTTCTTCTTTAGTCCAATCAAGGGAAGTGCAGGTATTTTCCGATATAAACTTTAATTTTGATTGTGACATGATTGTAACTCTAAATTTGAGGTTATGTATGTTCTGTTCTGTTTGGATTTATCCTATTCTGTATCTCTTTCTTCTTTCTGTTTTATAGCCAGGCTACCACGAGCCTGCGCCAAATCTCATAAGAGATTAACGCACGAATGTTAAAAATAATGAATGATGGCATAAAAGGGGACATGGCTAATCTGTGACTGATTTAAGAAAAAGGACATAGGCTGTAAACTAGATTTAGATCTATGCATATTCTGTGAGTTGGGAGAAGAGGAACCATTGTATGTTAACATATGACTTGAGACTTTGACATAACGCATATTTTGAATTAAGATCTAATTTTGAGGACATAGTATATGTTGTAAGTTAAGATCTATATTTGAGGCATATTTTAAGAAAAGGAAGATATGTGACTTAGGCGTAAAAATCTATAGGATAACTAGTAATGTGAATACGCCTAAAACTGGACTTTTTGATACTTGGCATCAAAGGATATAGTTTGGCATAATTCATATTGTTTCTCATGATTTATGGGTTTTGGAAAATATTCTGTGCTATGCAATGTTTAACTAAAACGTAGGGTATATGATCATATTGTGAATCATGACAATTATTTAGGCATGTGAAATTAGGCCAAATTTATAGTTAGGCAAGATATATCAATGAAACTTTAAGGAATGATTAAATCTGTTATATTGCCTAATTTGCTAGTTCTGCTATATTGCCTAATCTACTAGATCTGTTCATCTGCTAAATCTGTCATCTGCTAAGTCTGCTAAAAATGCCTAATCTGTTATATGCTAAATCTGCTAAATTGCTTAATCTGCTAAATCCGTTAAGTTGCCTAATCTGCGAAATATGTTATCTGCTATATCTGTTGAGTTGATATATTTAGTCTGTTATTGACATAATCTAAATTGGCTATAGTTATGAATAATTGACATGTATATTAGGCATAGGTATAAATGGTAAATTATTAATTAATTGGCCGCAAAGATAAACATGGCTAACTCGAGGTTAGAATGAGTTTGCGGCGTAATCCTGCCCGGAACCGCCCGGCACATCCAGTGCTCGCAAACAATAGGTTCTAATGTGAGAAGTTAGTCAAAACGTGCTTGAAACCCGAGGTTAGACACAGTTTGTGGCAGAAACCTGCCCGGAACCAACCGGCCTAACCAGTAGCCGCAAACTGTCAGTCTAATGTGAGTGGTCTGGGCATTAATATTTAATTAATGAAAATCTGAGATAAATATGATATCTAAAACGTGTTGGGTGGATAGGGTTAAACCAACTGGACTAATGAAATTAATAAACCCGTTTCATGAATCTGTAGGCCCAGTACAAAGTTAGACAAGTCTGTAAATCTGTAAAATTCGTATATCTGATCCGTTAATCTGAAAACTTGTCTGATCTGTGAACTAGTTGATCTGAACTCTGTATGTCTGAACTTGAAAACAAGTTAATATGAAATCTGTTAGTCTGAGGACACAAGGTTAGGAGGGAAATTACTTGTGTCATCTGTTGTTTGGGACCCATATTAGTCAGTAACCCTTTCTGGTATCAAAACTTTGACCAAAAGTAGGTAGGGTCCGGGCACGCTTACTGAACTAATTATAAGCGGTTCATTCTGATAATGGCGAGGGGTGTTGATGGGGCGTTCCAACCGGGTCATGTGCGTGCATGGATCCTGGTCTGCCTCTAAGGATGTAAGACGCCGTGACATCTGTAAATAGGTATGTGTAACGACCCGCATTCTACGTATCATAGGATCGTAGGATATTTATTTCTTTCACATATGAAGTCGTATGGTCATGTAACTTTGGGAGACGACTATTGGGGTCATTTCCCATGTTCATGATTTTTGTCGATTTTTAAATGACCATTTTACCCCTAGTTGGTACTATTTTGGCCATAACTTTTGACTGGAAAGAAATTTTAACTTGAAACCACTTCCATTGGATTTGAATGATGGTTTCTCTTTCCGTAGAGTGGTTACATTAGCCAAACGGACTTACCGTTTGGGAGATATGGCTGAAACAAGTTTCAGATAGTGAAAAACAGTTAAATTGGGCTTAACCGGGTAATTAGCAGCTAGGCCTAAAGGGGATTTCGGAATTGGAGAAGTTTAGGGGCTGATTAGGGTTAGAAAACATTTCTTTCAGCCGCCACTTTCACTCTTGGAACCCTAGCAATGGCCTCCAACACCCAAATCACCTTCTAATCACTTTATAATCAAGTTTTGGCCTAATCTACATCAAATCAAAGAGTATCTTCACCAAATCAGCATTAGAGCTGCTGTTAGACATCAGAATCAGCGAGGTTTCAGTTCTGAAAATTTTATTTGTGGCCAAGGTGAGTGATTAGCATTGTTTTGACACTAATTACAGTTAATTAAGGGTAATTAGTGAAGATTAGCGAATTTATACACTGATAAATTCTGGAAAAATATCTATAAATTCGAAAATAATATTTTATGTCTCTGGTAGAAATTTGGTTTAGTTTGGTTAAGTTTTGTTAACCCTATGATTAGTTTTACTTAAAAATGCTTAAGGGAAAATATGGGGTTTTGGGTATATTTGATCCATTTTGACATGTATATTCACTGTTTTGGTGTTTGTGGTTGGTTTGCTATGTTGCTATGACTGTTTGGAATGATTTGTGGTTGATTAGAATAGTTATATTGGTCGAAAACGTCGTCGAATGGCGTAAAACACTTGCTGGAAAAGTTGCAGGAGAAGTGCAGGTTCTGGACCGGATCGGATCGGATGTGGGGGCTCGGATCGGATAAGTTGAACTGGGCAAGGGATTCGATTGGATCGGAAATTGACACTTGAGAAAACTGGAAAAAAGGAAGGCCACGCTAATTGAACTGGGATCGGATCGGATAGGGGAGGAGAGATTGGATCGGAGCATGTGAAGAACGAGGGAGCTGATCGGAGCTATAGAGCAGGATCGGATCGGCTTAAGGACGAAGGGCTCGGATCGGAGTATGGTGAAGGAATCGGATCGGATTCGAATAGGGTTCGGGACCAGACGAGGCACAGGAGTTGGAGCACGAACTGAATGGGGAATGGCACCCCGACCCGACCCGAAGTGGGACACCCGACCCGAACCGATGCGATGGAGTGGACCCGAACCGAACCGCTACCAGAGGAAGACCATGCATCAACGCAACGCAGTGAACCCGACCCGAACCGATGGCTAGAAGGGAACCCGAACCGACCCAGTGATGACCCATAACCCGAGATACAAAGGTAGTCCAAATGGAAGTTAGAGCTCAGGATCCAGATGGGAACCAATGAGTTCACTTCATGGTTGGGCTTTGCTGCGGGACGTGTGCAAAAGGGGTTGTCGGTATTCATAACTTTGGTCCACCACTGAGAGATGGATAGTGGGCTTGCAGTGATAGTTACACGGGATTGGATTCCGTCATGGCCCAAAGTATTAGGTGATCAAAGTAGTGGATATCGTATGCTTTACGCACTGAGTGAGGGATGTGAGGATGATTGTTATGCTTGATTGTTTGACACCACTATGACATGCACACCCCAACCCCCGTATCTCTTACACAGTATGTTAATGGCACCTTAGAGTATTGTACGGTATGTAGTGCTAACTCTTTGGTTGCAGGTCCAGGTTCAGGTATGATTGGATTATACCTGTTATTGTTATTGTTTTGTTTAGATGCTTATCGCTCATACCAGGCTTTATGTCTGACCCAGAGTTTTATGTCTCCTCTTATTACTCTGGGTGCTCACACGAGCAGACAAGAGACAGGTTATGGTTAGTTGGTGATGCGCGAGTAGCTGATTCGGAGGCGAGCAGGAGGCTTCCACGTATGATATTTATATAGTATTCTCCCTGTGTTGTTGAAGATCTCTGCTGGGGCATTAGTCGTGCATCTTCTACTTTACCTTTCTTTTGTTTTAGAGACAGTAAATTTGGAAAGTTGTAATAAGCTGTATTTGGATTTCCGCTGCTATGTTGGTTTAGTTTTCAGCTTATGCACTGTCTCGCCTGTTTTATGTCAAGTATATTATTATTATATTTTGTTCCATGCGCTGTGAGACATTCTACAGGTTCCTTGTTAGTTAATTCTCTTCTTTCCTTTCTTCTGACGACTGTCCCGTGCTAGTCGGGCATGTGTACAGCGCACTTTCGGGGGAAATGCAGGCTGGTGCGGGGCGGGTCGTCCCACTTAGTATCAGAGCGAGGTTGCGTAGTTAACCTAGGGAAAGACACTAGGGAGAGATATTACGTATATGAGAGTGCGTATTTGTGATTATTTTGGTTTTCAAAAGCTATATATACTATTATTAGTATAGCTGAGGATGAAGTCGTATTGCACTAGCACCACTATGGGGTCGTTAATCGTTTTCTCTTTACAGATTGAACGATGAGTAGAGACACCAGGGGTGCTGGTAGAGGGACCAACCATGGGCATGCTCCTGACATGAGGACAATGTTCACCAACTTCATGAGGGAGATGCTTAGGGATATTCAAGGGGCAGTTCCCAATCCCGGAAATGGTGGTGGTCCAGTAGTGCAAGCGCCTAGGGTCGATTTCGCCAAGTTGTGCAAGGATTACACTAACCTTGGTGGGAGGCCGTTCCACGGAACGGAGTCGGCCACAGATGTTCGGGATTGGTTGGATAGCTGTGATCGTATCTTTGACAACTTGGGTATTGAGGATGCGATGAAGAGAAGGCTAGCGTCTTGTCAGCTGCAAGGGAGAGCGATGAATTGGTGGAATGCCATTAGAACAGCTACTCCAGAAGATCAAGTTACTTGGATTCAGTTTAAGACTCGCTTTTGTGATAAGTTTATTCTAGCTGCTCATAACTCAGAACTGTTCAGGAAGTTCTTGGAGCTTAAGCAGAATGGTAGAGTAGTCTCGGAGTATATCGCTGAATTCGATACTTTATCGAAATATGGATGGTCCCTTATCGATACGGTCGAAAAGAAGAACGAGAAGTTCATAACCGGCTTGGATGGATTCTTGGGGGAAAGACTTATAAACCATATCGATGAGACGTTCAGTCTATTGTAGGAAAGGCATTAAGGTCAGAGAGCCTTTTCCCTAAGTCGAAGACCGAAGTTGCTATTGCATCTACAGAGGAGCCAAAGCCGCAAGCAGGCGGTGAAGGCAAGAAGAATTCTCAGAGCAAGAGGAAGCAGAACCCGACCAAGGATGGTCAGAATAAGAAAAATAAGAAAGATGGCGAATGCTTTAGTTGTGGCAAGAAGGGCCACTATGCCAGAGATTGTCGAGAAAAGCCTGGGGAAAGGAAGTGCTTTAACTGCGGCCAGGCGGGACATCACAAGGATGATTGCCCACAAACTCCTAGGGAGAAGCAAATTGTGAAAGCATATGCTATCAACGCTGTTCCTTCTTCGTCAAATGCCCCAACTGTGGCGCAGAAGGAAAAAGGTGTCGTTATTCAAGGTATGCTTTCTATTTAAGATGTTTTGATCGGGTTTTGTTTGACAAACCTGAGATAGTCGATAGACCTCTAGTTGTGACGAACCAGATTGGTGGTTCGACTAGTTTTGGCACGATTTGTTGTAATGTGGTCTTATTGAGTCATGGATGTATGTTTCCTTGTGTTTGCTTTGTTTAGGCTTTACTGGGTTTAGCATTATTTTGGTGAGTCGATCTACTCCAAAGGAATAGGGTGGTATTAGGTACCTACCTAGTGATGGCGATAGTAACTAGAGTTAAGAAAGCTGAAAGGTTATCGTGGTAATAAGTTCTAGTTGTCTCTGGGAGGAAAATGAGTACTCCAGTGCTAAATTGTTTTGCTAGTATCACCTCATGTGGGTTGTCCGAACTCGAAGGAGATGTTCCTTGGGTGCTTGTCTGATATTGGTTTAGGCCTTTGGGGCTTGTACTTGGGGAATGTCGATTTCGATTAGGTTGATTTGCGTGAGGGGTAAATAGTTGTTGTGATTTTTCATTGGATGATATCTTGGTTTACTCGAGGAGTGATGGGCAGATGGAACATAATGAGACTGTTCAATGGTATAGACTGCCCAGAGTTAGACTCGATAGGATTGCTCGAGTGGGACTCGAGAAAGATGCAAAGTAATGGATTGTTTAGGACCCTATGTTGATGTTCTCTATTGGATAGTAGAACTTTGAAGGAATAGGATGTGTTCGTTGATCATGGAAGATACAACGAAGATTAGGGCGATTCAAGTTGGACTTGAATTCGTAAAAGAAAATGGGTGTTCGTTGATCTTGGAGATGCAACGAATAGGGAGACGACTCACGTTGGACTAGAGTTTGTCACTAATGGATACTCAAGACTGGGTCTGAGTTATAGATTGACTCGAGTTGGACTCGAGAAGGCTGCAAGGAATTAGATTCGGCTCGTGTTGGACTCGAGAGGGCAGCAAGACAATGGATAGACTTGGGTTGGACTCAAGTATTTTAGGAGGACTAAAAGCAGGGGTATCTGGGGACGCTCGTTACCTTGGATCCGTTGGACGTGATCTAGTTATCCTTGGAGGATAAACGTACGTTGGACGTACTGTAGTCCGATTGGAGGCTGGGCTTCCATTAGTTTAATTATCCTTGGAGGATAAACGTACGTTGGACGTACGGTAGTCTGTAGGGAGGCGGGGCTTCCATTGGCCTGGGATTCGTTGGACCAGTCAAGTAGGCATCGGTGAATGTATGGAGGCTAGGCTTCCATTAGTTATTGATGTTGGTTAGACCAGACATACTAGAATCGACATATTGGGATTGGTTAGACCAATCATGTAGGTGTCGATGTGTTTATGAATTTAGCAGGTGATAGGTAGGACTTGTTTGATGGATGTTATGGTTGCTATGTTTGTTCCTATCTTTCTTCTCTTGAGTAGACTATCACCTGTAGGGTTCCAGCGATGGGGAACAAATGATTGTAGTAGGACTATGAGCCAGTGCAGTAGAGTCATTGTGACTCGAGGGGCAAATTGGACATAGTAAAGGATTAGTAAGGCTATGAGCCAGTGCAGTGGAGTTGTTATGACTTCATGGGGAAGAGTGGACATAGCAAAGGACTAGTGACTATGGATCAGTGCAGTGGAGTCGCCATGACTCCATGGGGCAGAGTGATCATAGTAAAGGATTTGGGTGCGGTAATAGTTGCATTGAGTAGGAGACATGCCAGTTTAGGGGTTTTGTTTCTAGGATGGAAGCAACTAGAGTATATCATAGGATATGATTTCAGGCCCAAGAGTGAATTGGATTCAGAAACACTAGTAGGCTTGACGATTAGATCGATTTTGATTGAGTGGATTGGTTCTAGTTAGAAGGACGATCCTAATCTATTGGAAATCATCTCTAGGGTAGAGATGGGAATCGATGGAAAGAGAACGATCAAGCGAGGATTTGATCGAGAAGGATGGCTTCAAAAGAATGGAGGACTAGTTGTACCCAACGTAGATGGACTGAGAGATGAAGTGCTTAGAGCATATCATCACTCGAAATTGACTATGAATCCCGGTGGTAACAAAATGTATTGAGACAGGGATTAGACCTACTAGAAAGACGTTGGGAAGTTTATGTCCAAACGCATAAATTGCCAGTTAGTTGAAGCTGAGCAAAAAGAAGCCTAGTGGTTTGTCACAACCATTGGAAACAAGTCTCGATAGATTTCATTGATGGTTTACCAAGGACTAGGTCAGGTCATGATGGTATTTGAGTGAATTGTATATTAGAGAATGAAGGCTACCCAAGATAGGCAGAAGACTTATCTCGATAAGAGACGAAGAGATTTGGAATCCTTCGTGAACGACTTGGTGTTCGCCAAGATCTCTCCATTGAGAATGTGATTCGGATTGGTTGGAGAGGTAAGTTAGCACCAAGATTTGTTGGCCCATTCCCAGTCCTCGAGCAAGTTGGGAATTTGGCGTATGAAGTAGAGCTACCTGACAAGATGGCGGGAGTTCACAACGTATTTCATGTTTCCCGGTTAAGGAAGTTTGTGCAAGACCCTAATGTGGCTATTTCACCAGATCAGTTGGACGATATCAAAGTTGAACTCGAGGCGGTTGGGAACCGCAAGTCTATGCGTATTGTTGGGAACGATATGAAGCAACGTCAAAGGAAGGCAGTGAAACTAGTCAAAGTCCAGTGGGGTGAGAATGAAAAAGACTGTACTTGGGAAACAGAGGAAGATATAAGGAAGAAGTATGCAGAACTCTTTGCCTAGTAAGGTTTTGGTAGTGATAGTTTCTTCCCTTGTTAGTAAACCGCATGCTAGGATAGACTTGTTTTGCATGTTGATTATTGTTTTATGGTTGATAGGCATGCGGGACCCTTTGTGTGTTTTGATTAAGGAATTTCGGGGGCGAAATTTCTTAAGGGGGGGAGAGTGTAACGACCCGCATTCTACGCATCATAGGATCGTAGAATATTTATTTCTTTCACATATGAAGTCGTATGGTCATGTAACTTTGGGAGAAGACTATTGGGGTCATTTCCCATGTTCATGATTTTTGTCGATTTTTAAATGACCATTTTACCCCTAGTTGGTACTGTTTTGGACATAACTTTTGACTGGAAAGGAATTTTGACCTAAAACCACTTCCATTGGATTCGAATGATGGTTTCTCTTTCCGTAGAGTGGTTACATTAGCCAAACGGACTTACCGTTTGGGAGATATGGCTGAAACAAGTTTCAGATAGTGAAAAACAGCTTAATTGGGCTTAACCGGGTAATTAGCAGCTAGGCCCAAAGGGGATTTCAGGATTGGAGATGTATAGGGGCTGATTAGGGTTAGAAAACATTTCTTTCAGCCGCCACTTTCACTCTTGGAACCCTAGCAATGGCCTCCAACACCCAAATCACCTTCTAATCACTTTCTAATCAAGTTTTGGCCTAATCTACATCAAATCAAAGAGGATCTTCACCAAATCAGCATTAGAGCTGCTGTTAGACATCAGCATTCACCCAAATCAGCGAGGTTTCAGTTCTGAAAATTTTATTTGTGGCCAAGGTGAGTGATTAGCATTGTTTTGACACTAATTACAGTTAATTAAGGGTAATTAGTGAAGATTAGCGAATTTATACACTGATAAATTATGGAAAAATATCTATAAATTCGAAAATAATATTTTATGTCTCTGGTAGAAATTCGGTTTAATTTGGTTAACTTTTGTTAACCCTATGATTAGTTTTACTTAAAAATGTTTAAGGGAAAATATGGGGTTTTGGGTATATTTGATCCATTTTGACACGTATATTCATTGTTTTGGTGTTTGTGGTTGGTTTGCTATGTTGCTATGACTGTTTGGAATGATTTTTGGTTGATTAGAATAGTTAGATTGCTCGAAAACGTCGTCGAAAGGCGTAAAACACTTGCTGGAAAAGTTGCAGGAGAAGTGCAGGTTCTGGATCGGATCGGATCGGATGTGAGGGCTCGGATCGGATAAGTTGAACTGGGCAAGGGATTCGATTGGATCGGAGCTTGACACTTGAGAAAACTGGAAAAATGTAAGGCCATGCTAATTGAACTGGGATCGGATCGGATAGAGGAGGAGAGATCGGATCGGAGCATGTGAAGAACGAGGGTGCTGATCGGAGCTACGGAGCAGGATCGGATCGGCTTAAGGACGAAGGGCTCGGATCGGAGTATGGTGAAGGAATCGGATCAGATTCGAATAGGGAACGGGACCAGACGAGGCACAGGAGTTAGAGCACGAACTGAATGGGGAATGGCACCCCGACCCGACCCGAAGGGGGACACCCGACTCGAACCGACGTGATGGAGTGGACCTGAACTGAACCGCTACCAGAGGAAGACCATGCACCAACGCAACGCAGTGGACCCGACCCGAACCGATGGCTAGAAGGGAACCCGACCCGAACCGATGGCTAGAAGGGAACCCGAACCGACCCAGTGATGACCCATAACCCGAGATGCAAAGGTAGTCCAAATGGAAGTTAGAGCTCAGGATCCAGATGGGAACCAATGAGTTCACTTCATGGTTGGGCTTTGCTGCGGGACGTGTGCAAAAGGGGTTGTCGGTATTCATAACTTTGGTCCACCACTAAGAGATGGATAGTGGGCTTGTAGTGATAGTTACACGGGATTGGATTCCGTCATGGCCCAAAGTATTAGGTGATCAAAGTAGTGGATATCGTATGCTTTACGCACTGACTGAGGGATGTGAGGATGATTGCTATGCTTGATTGTTTGACACCACTATGACATGCACACCCCCACCCCCGTATCTCTTACACAGTATGTTAATGGCACCTTAGAGTATTGTACGGTATGTAGTGCTAACTTTTTGGTTGCAGGTCCAGGTTCAGGTATGATTGGATTATACCTGTTATTGTTATTGTTTTGTTTGGATGCTTATCGCTCATACCAGGCTTTATGTCTGACCCAGAGTTTTATGTCTCCTCTTATTACTCTGGGTGCTCACACGAGCAGACCAGAGACAAGTTATGGTTAGCTGGTGATGCGCGAGTAGCTGATTCGGAGGCGAGCAGGAGGCTTCCACGTATGATATTTATATAGTATTCTCCCTGTGTTGTTGAAGATCACTGCTTGGGCATTAGTCGTGCATCTTCTACTTTACCTTTCTTTTGTTTTAGAGACAGTAAATTTGGAAAGTTGTAATAAGTTGTATTTGGATTTCCGCTGCTATGTTGGTTTAGTTTTCAGCTTATGCACTGTCTCGCCTGTTTTATGTCAATTATATTATTATTATATTTTATTCCATGCGCTGTGAGACATTCTACAGGTTCCTTGTTAGTTAATTCTCTTCTTTCCTTTCTTCTGACAATCGTCCCGTGCTAGTCGGGCATGTGTACAGCGCACTTTCGGGGGAAATGCAGGCTGGTGCGGGGCGGGCCATCACAGTATGTGTCATTTAAAGGTTGCCACTTTGGGGAGTGATACACCCTTTTGTGGAGCTGGCACAGGGTATTTATGTATTAGGGAGTCGATCGCTTAGGGTCGGGTATTAGGGTACACTTAGTTCTGTATGTTTCTATTGGTACCGTCTGTTTCTGTTGGGTGGTAACACCTGTGTCTTTCTGCGTGGTACCTTCTGTTCGGGTGGTAAAGGCCCATTTACTGGTCTACACCTAATTTTACATTCTGTTTCCGTAGGGATTAATCTGTTTCTGTACCTTCTGTTCGGGTGGTAAAGGCCCATTAATAGCATTCTATTTCTGTCTGTTTCTGTTCGGGTGGTAAAGGCCCATTATTAGCATTCTGTTTCTGTTGGGGTGGTAAAAGCCCATTACTAGCATTCTCTTCTGTGGAAATTATTTTGTCCCTGTTTCTGCTCAGTTTAGACATTGGGGTGACACCTAATCCTGTTATACTAGTATTAGTGCGGAGAGGTGAAAAGTAGTAGCTTACATCATTCTGTTCTTTTTCTGTTTAACCTAAGTATATCTGCTACTTCTGTTACTGTTATCTCGCATCCAGTTTTATTTTCATGTCATAATTATTATTATTTGTTCATATGCTGAAAGTCACTGGACTTGCCAGACTTCAAGTCTGACCTTGCTTATTTTCGCCCCTTTTTCTTCCGTCCCCCACCCCCCCCCCCTCCCCAGGTTTGTAGGGTGGAAATCTAGGAGCTTGATTCGGATCTTCTCTGCTTGAAGTATCGTCTGGCTTAGGCATGGCAGTCTATGTTGGGGATTATGATTTTAAAAACTATGCATTTTGAAGGCTTTTGCACAAGACTGATATTTTTGTACTTGAATTCTGATATTGTGATTTGAACAGATGTAACCAAACTTGCTTCGGTTTCTGTTGTAATAAATTTATAAATTTTTCAAGTACTATTTTATCTGTCTTGTAAATTTCTGTTCTATCTACTAAAAAAACGCTGCATCAAAGTTAAGGCATTCCCTTTGTGAGTGACCTTAACGGAGATGGGGTGTTACACTTGGTATCAGAGCTGAAGGTTACCAGATGGGGTAAAGTTTTTGAAAACTATTTTCAAAAAAAAAGGTTTTGAAAGGAAATATTTTAAAAAATAAAGCTTATTTTGAAAAACATAATCCCCGAAAGCCATATATCTATCTTTTCAGTTCTCCGTTTTGAATTCTTTTTCTTTCGTTTCAGCATGTCTGGGAATCTTAACCTTCCAGAGGGGATGCCAATACCTGGTTGGTTCAGGAGGTACTTAGAGGCTAGGGCCAATGGTACAGGCCCAGCAGATATTCCTCCCCCAGTGGGAGCGGTACCACCTCCTCCTCCTCCTCCTCGTGGAAATGCTTTCGCAAAGACGTGTAGAGACTTCAAGGCTATGGGTGGAAAAGACTTCTGTGGAACTGAATCCTTCGTGGCAGCAAGGAACTGGCTGAAGGAGACCGAAGATTTGTTCGTCATTTTCGAGGTAGACGATAGGCAGAAGGTACAATTGGCGGTATGGTTACTCAAGGACGAAGCTTCCTATTGGTGGGAAGTCACTAACGCCGAGAGGACAGTTGAAACATGGATGGATTTCAGAACAAGGTTTGAGACGAAATTCCTCTCGCAGGCTGAACGAAGTCTACAACTGGAAAAGTTCTTATCTCTTAAGCAAGGAAGTATGACGGTCAAGGAATACGTCAACCAGTTCAACCAACTGGCTAGGTTCGGACTAGATTTAGTCAACACTCAGCATAAAAAGGCTCTTTGCTTTGTTAAAGGATTGAACGAGCCACTGCACAGTCTAGCCATGACCCATGTACCCATGGGAGCGACTTACGAGAGATTGGTGGACATGGCACTACTGCACGAGGAAGACAAGGGCAAGGAAGAGGCAAAGAAGGAAGAACCACAGAACAAGAAAGCATGGCCCAAAAAGGAAACACAAAAGAAGATTGAGAAGTCTGAAGATAAGAAGGAGAAAAAGTGGTTTACTTGTGGAAGCTCGACTCATCTAAACAAGGATTGCAGAAAAAGGAAGGGCACTTGCTTCAACTGTGGTGAGATGGGACACTTCACTAGGGACTGCCCAAAAAAAAGAGGGCAAGGGCAGAGGGTAGGAGAACACTCTCGAGGCTAGTGCATAGGATAGAATTAGGAAAACTTTCGGTGGGAGGTTTAATTTCTTTATCTGATTATTGAGTTGAAACTCTTTCTGATTCTGGCATTTTGATTTTGTAACCAATACTCTGCACTTTAATACTAGTCTTGTTTCTGATCTGGTTATAGTCTCAAACCCCATAGGGGTTATGACTCATCTGCTTGTGATAGATTGGGGTTTGAGAGGTATCTGTGTTAGGCGTCAAGTAGGACGCATACATTCTGGGTTTTATCATGCTTAGTTTCCTAAGAATCATTCGATTATCTGATCTATACTAGTAGTCTGTAAATATCTGTATATTTCTGATAAGGTTGAGATTTCCAGTTTTGACATTGTCTAAAGAGGGTAATCCTCTGGGTGTCAATCTGATGTTGATTTCGGTCTTTGGAGTTGATACTTAGGGGAATTATTTTCTAAACTAAGGTCTAATGGGAACCAAGTTTTTATCTGTGCTCGCTTCCATCATTCGACTGTATCCTATCGATCGAATCTTCGAACTTTAGGTAGAAACCAATGGGTGTAAACATGTGTTTGAGACATGTTATGTTTGATGGTTGCAAGTGGATGCAAGTGGTTGCAAGTGGTTGCTAGTGGTTGCTCGTGGATGCATATACACACATTAGGCACTAGATCGGCTTGAAAAACACTCTCATACAGCATATGGATGTGTGAGCATTTTCAATTTCTGTGGATGCAAAATGATTGACTCATCACATGGATGTTGCATATGAATGAATGGTTGTCACTCATATAAGAATGATATCAAATAGGAAAATTGCATACATGTTGGACTCATGGCACTAACATAATTCACATTAAGGAGGTCAACTGAATCAGTGGACCGCCTGATCTTTGCAATAGATAAGGAACGTATACACACACTTTTGCATATGTTCATACAACATTAGAAGTTTTCTAAGGACAATGGATGCTTGTGGATGATGGTTGAGTAGATGGATGACTGGATGGTAGGACACATTCTTCTCAACTTGAAAATTTCAGGGACGAAATTCTTTAAGGAGGGGAGAATGTAACACCCCGTATTTTCTGTGATCGTATAAGTAACAAATCATAGAATAATTAATTTTTAAAATAAGAATCAAGGGAAATGGGTTGCGCCATTGCATTCATCTCGAAATTCTGCTTGAAAACAAGTCCGAGTTTTCGAAAAACGGAGTCCGTATGACCAAGTTATGACCCTCCGAAGTTTCAGGAATTTTCAGAATCGAAAACAACTCGAAATTTGAATTCAAAATTCGAATTCAAACCCTGAAGCAGGCTGGGCGGGAAATTTCCCGCCCAGGACCCAGGTCGACTGGGGAGTCGACTGGGTAGTCGACCCCCCCTCCCTTACCAGGTCGACTAGGTAGTCGACCTGGGGGTCGACCTGCCTCCCGAACCCACTTCCTGAACCTGATGCATTCTGATGTTTTTGGCCCGATTTTCTGACCAGATTCATGACTCTAAACCTATATAAAAAGCCCCCTAGCCTAATTCTCTCTACACCGTTTCATTCTGCCTATACTCTGCCTCTGTTCTAATTAAAATAAAAATGGCATCGCTACTCTGCTGAAATCTGAACTGGAACTAGGACTAAAGCATCTTCTTCCAAACTGAATAAAATTAAAAGAGAACAACTGCAACTCTTCTTCTTCTTTAATCCAATCAAGGCAGGTGCAGTTATTTTCCGATATAAACTTTAATTTTGATTGTGACATGATTGTAACTCTGAATTTGAGGTTATGTATGTTCTGTTCTGTTTGGATTTATCCTATTCTGTATCTCTTTCTTCTTTCTGTTTTATAGCCAGGCTACCACGAGCCTGCACCAAATCTCATAAGAGATTAACGCACGAATGTTAAAAATAATGAATGATGGCATAAAAGGGGACATGACTAATCTGTGACTAATTTAAGAAAAAGGACATAGGTTGTAAACTAGATTTAGATCTATGCATATTCTGTGAGTTGGGAGAAGAGGAACCATTGTATGTTAACATATGACTTGAGACTTTGACATAACGCATATTTTGAATTAAGATCTAATTTTGAGGACATAGCATATGTTGTAAGTTAAGATCTATATTTGAGGCATATTTTAAGAAAAGGAAGATATGTGACTTAGGCATAAAAATCTATAGGATAACTAGTAATGTGAATACGCCTAAAACTGGACTTTTTGATACTTGGCATCAAAGGATATAGTTTGGCATAATTCATATTGTTTATCATGATTTATGGGTTTTGGAAAATATTCTGTGCTATGCAATGTTTAACTAAAACGTAGGGTATATGATCATATTGTGAATCATGACAATTATTTAGACATTTGAACTTAGGCCAAATTTATCGTTAGGCAAGATATATCAATGAAACTTTAAGGAATGATTAAATCTGTTATATTGCCTAATTTGCTAGTTTTGCTATATTGCCTAATCTGCTAGATCTGTTCATCTGCTAAATATGTCATCTGCTAAGTCTGTTGAAATGCCTAATCTGTTATATGCTAAATCTGCTAAATTGCTTAATCTGCTAAATCCGTTAAGTCGCCTAATCTGCGAAATCTGTTATCTGCTATATCTGTTGAGTTGATATATTTAGTCTGTTATTGACATAATCTGAATTGGCTATAGTTATGAATAATTGACATGTATATTAGGCATGGGCATAAATGGTAAATTATTAATTAATTGGCCGCAAAGATAAACATGGCTAACTCGAGGTTAGAATGAGTTTGCGGCGTAATCCTGCCCGGAACCGCCCGGCACATCCTGTGGCCGCAAACAATAGGTTCGAATGTGAGAAGTTAGTCATAACGTGCTTGAAACCCGAGGTTAGACTCAGTTTGTGGCAGAAACCTGCCCGGAACCAACCGGCCTAACCAGTAGCCGCAAACTGTCAGTCTAATGTGAGAGGTCTGGGCATTAATATTTAATTAATGAAAATCTGAGATAAATATGATGCCTAAAACGTGTTGGGTGGATAGGGTTAAACCAACTGGACTAATGAAATTAATAAACCCGTTTCATGAATCTGTAGGCCCAGTACAAAGTTAGACAAGTCTGTAAATCTGTAAAATCTGTATATCTGATCCGTTAGTCTGAAAACTTGTCTGATCTGTGAACTAGTTGATCTGAACTCTGTATGTCTGAACTTGTAAACAAGTTAATCTGAAATATGTTAGTCTGGGGACACAAGGTTAGGAGGGAAATTACTTGTGTCATCTGTTGTTTGGGACCCATATTAGTCAGTAACCCTTTCTGGTATCAAAACTTTGACCCAACAGTAGGTAGGGTCCGGGCACGCTTACTGAACTAATTATAAGCGATTCATTCTGATAATGGCGAGGGGTGTTGATGCGTTCCAACCGGTTCATGTGCGTGCATGGATCCCGGTCTGCATCTGAGGATGTAAGACGCCGTGACATCTGTAAATAGGTCTGTGTAATTTAAAGGTTGCCACTTTGGGGAGTGATACACCCTTTTGTGGGTCTGGCACAGGGTATTTATGTATTAGGGAGCCGATCGCTTGGGGTAGGGTTTTAGGGTACACTTAGTTCTGTTTGTTTCTATTGGTACCGTCTGTTTCTGTTGGGTGGTAACATCTGTCTGTTTCTGCGTGGTACCTTCTATTCGGGTGGTAAAGGCCCATTTGTCTAGTGTACACCTAATTTTACATTCTGTTTCCGTCGGGATTAATCTGTTTCTGTACCTTCTGTTCGGGTGGTAAAGGCCCATTATTAGCATTCTGTTTCTGTCTATTTTTGTTCGGGTGGTAAAGGCCCATTATTAGTATTTTGTTTTTGTCTGTTTCTGTTGGGGTGGTAAAAGCCCATTACTAGCATTCTCTTCTGTGGAAATTATTCTGTCCCTGTTTCTGCTCAGTTTAGACATTGGGGTGACACCTAATCCTGTTATACTAGTATTAGTGCAGAGAGGTGAAAAGCAGTAGCTTACATCATTCTGTTCTTTTTCTGTTTAACCTAAGTATATCTGCTACTCCTGTTACTGTTATCTCGCATCCAGTTTTATTTTCATGTCATAATTATTACTATCTGTTCATATGCTGAAAGTCACTGGACTTGCCAGACTTTAAGTCTGACCTTGCTTGTTTTCGCCCCTTTTTCTTCCGTTCCCCCCCCCCCCCAGGTTTGTAGGGTGGAAATCTAGGAACTTGATTTAGATCTTTTCTGCTTGAAGTATCGTCTGGCTTAGGCATGGCAGTTTATGTTGGGGATTATGATTTTAAAAACTATGCGTTCTGAAGGCTTTTGTACAAGACTGATATTTTTGTACTTGAATTCTGATATTGTGATTTGAAAAGATGTAACCAAACTTGCTTCGGTTTCTGTTGTAATAAAGTTATAAATTTTTCAAGTACTGTTTTATCTGTCTTGTAAATTTCTGTTCTGTCTACTAAAAAAACGCTCCATCAAAGTTAAGGCATTTCCTTTGTGAGTGACCTTAACGGAGGTGGGGTGTTACAGCTTCCACCACACCGAGAGATTGTGTTCCGTATTGATTTAGTGAAAGATGCCAGACCTATAGTGATGCCACTTCGTCGTATGGCACCAAGGGAGCAGCGGGAGCTCGGGGTGTAAGTCAGCGATCTTTTAAAGAAGGGATTTATCAGAAGGAGTGTTTCTGAATGGGGAGCACTAGCTGTTTTTGCTACCAAGGCGGATGGTTCCCTTCGTTTGTGTGTAGACTACCGTGAGTTCAATAAAGTGACGAGGAAGAATAAGTATCCTCTACCGCGGATAGATGATTTGTTTGATCAGTTGAGTGGCGTGAGAATATTCTCCCAGTTGGATCTCGCGATAGGTTTTCATCAGCTTAGAGTGGAAGCTGAGAGTATAGCTAAAACGACATTTCGGACGCCGTCTAGATTTAATGAGTGGTTGGTCATGCCATTCGGGTTGACCAATGCACCAGCATATTTTGTGGATCTTATGAACAGAGTATTCAGAGATCAGTTGAATAAGTTTGTTCTTGTGTTCGTGGACGATATACTTGTTTATTCGAGGACGGAGGAGGAACACAAGGACCATTTGAGGATAGTGATGGAGACGTTTAGAAAACACCAATTGAAAGCAAAGTTTTCTAAGTGTCACTTCTGGAGGAGGGAAGTGAGATTCTTGGGCCATGTTGTTTCAGAAAATGGTATCACCGCGGACCCTGCGAAGGTGGCTACGGTACAAAATTGGTCTACGCCCAAGAATGCGACAGACATAAGAAGTTTCTTGGGATTAGCTAGATATTATCGTAAGTTTATCCAAGACTTCTCCAAGATAGCAGCACCGTTGACTCAGTTGACCAAGAAGAATCAAGCTTTCATCTGGGACGAAAAGTGCGAGAATGCATTCAAGAGCCTAAAGGAAAAGTTAACATGTGCACCAGTGTTAATCATTCCTAAGGGGAATAAAGAGATGACAGTATATATGAATGCATGTGGTACCGGACTAGGTGCTGTATTGATGCAAGGAGGTAGGGTTGTAGCTTATGCAAGTCGGCAACTGAAACCGCATGAGAAAAGATACCTACCCATGATTTGGAATTGGCAGCGATCGTGTTTGCACGGAAGATGTGGAGACATTATCTCTTAGGAGAAAGATTCGAGTTGTTTACCGATTATAAATCGTTAAAGTATCTCTTCTCTCAGAAAGATCTAAATCTGCCGCAGCAAAGATGGTTAGAATTCTTAGCTTCCTATGATTTTGACATCGCATATACACCAGGAAAGGGCAATGCGGTGGCTGATGCATTGAGTAGAAAACATGCCAGTTTAGGGGCTATGTTTCTTGAATGGAAGCAACTGGAGTACATCGCTGGGTATGATTTCAGACCAAAGTGCGAGTTGGATCCAGAAATGTTAGCAAGTTAGGCGGTCAGACCCACTTTGATTGAGCGGATTGGTTCCAGTCAGAGGGACGGTCCTAACCTTTTGGAGATCATCTCAAAGTTAGAGATGGGAATCGACGAAGAGATGAGCAAGTATGGGCTTGATCGAGATGGATGGCTTATGAAAAATGGAAGACTAGTTGTACCCAATGTCAATGGATTGAGAGACGAAGTGCTTAGAGAATGTCATCACTCAAAACTGACTATACATCCCGGTGGTAACAAGATGTACCAAGACATGAAGCAGACCTACTATTGGGAAGGGATAAAAAGAGACGTTGGGAAATTTATATCCAAATGCATGAATTGCCAGGTAGTTAAAGCTGAGAAAAAGAAGCCTAGTGGTTTGTTACAACCATTAGAGATTCCAGAATGGAAATGGGAACAAATCTCAATGGATTTCATTGATGGGTTACCAAGGACAAGATCGGGCCATGATAGCATTTGGGTGATTGTGGACCGATTGACTAAGAGTGCAAGGTTTATACCCGTCAAGTCAAACAGGACGGCAGCTAAGTTAGTGGAACTGTATATAAAGTTGGTAGTGATGTTTCATGGAATACCCAAAGGCATTGTGAGTAACCGAGATCCGTTGTTCACTAGTGGATTTTGGAAGAGATTACAAGAGGCGTTAGGATCATAATTACATCTCAGTACCGCGTATCATCCTCAAACTGATGGTCAAACAGAGAGGGTGAATCGTATATTAGAAGACCTCTTGAGAGCCTGTGTATTGGATTTTGGTGGATCATGGGATGACCATTTGCATCTAGTAGAGTTTGCATATAATAACAGTTATCAATCCAGTATTGGTATGGCTCCATTTGAAGCTTTGTACGGAAGACCGTGCAGCTCACTGTCATGTTGGTTAGAAACTAGTGAGAAGTTTGTGTTTGGACCAGATATGATAAGAGAAACTTAAGACAAGATCAAGATCATTCAACAGCGAATGAAGGCTGCCCAAGATAGGCAGAAAAGTTATGCTGATAAGAGGAGAAGAGAATTAAAGTTCTCCATTGCCGACTTGGTGTTTGTCAAGATTTCTCCGTTGAGGAGTGTGATACGATTTGGCAGGAGAGGCAAGTTGGCATCAAGATTTGTTGGTCCATTCCCAGTTCTTGAGAAAATTGGGAATTTGGCATACAAAGTTGAATTACCAGAAAAGATGGCAGGAGTTCACAACGTATTTCATGTTTTCCAGTTAAGGAAGTTCGTACACGACCCATATGTGACTTTCACCTGATCAGTTGGATGATATCGAAGTTGAACCCGAGGCGGTTGGGAACCGCAAGCCTATGCGTATTATTGGGAACGATACGAAGCAACTTCGAAGGAAAGCGGTGAATCTAGTCAAAGTTCAGTGGGGCAAGGATGAGAATGACTGTACTTGGGAGACAGAGGAGAGCATTAGGAAGACGTATCCAGAACTCTTCGCCTGGTAAGATTTCAGTTTCGATTTAGTCTTTCTGCATGCTAGGATAGGTTTGTTTTACTCTTTTTGCATGATTGATTGTTGTATATGGCTAGTATGCATGTAGGATCCTTTGTATGTTTTAGGTTAAGGAATTTCGGGGATGAAATTTCTTAAGGGGGGGAGAGTGTAACGACCCGCATTCTACGCATCGCAGGATCGTAGAATATTTATTTCTTTCACATAAGGAGTTGTATGGTCATGTAACTTTGGGAGACGACTATTGGAGTCATTTCCAATGTTTATGATTTTTGCCGATTTTTAAATGACTATTTTTCCCCTAACTGACCTTGTTTTGTCCATAACTTTTGATTGGAAAGGAGTTTTGACCTAAAACCACTTCCATTGGATTCGGATGATGGTTTACAATTCCGTAGAGCGGTCACATTAGCCAAACGGACTCACCGTTTGGGAGATATGGCTGAAACAAGTTTCAGAAGGTGAAAAACTGCTTAACCGGGCCAAATGAGGTGATTAGTAAATGGGCCCATAGCCCATTTCGGGATTAGGGTAATGGGGAAGCTGAAATGAGTTAGGTTTTCATTTCATTTCAGTTTTCTAGCCGCCATTTACCTCCTAAGAACTCTAATAATGGCCTCCAACCTCTAAAACATCCCCAAATCACTTTCTAATCAAGGATTAAGCTTAGCAACATCAAATCAAAGAGGATTAGCATCAAAGCAAGGTTAGAGCTGCTGTGGTACATTGGGAACAACGCCAAACAGAGATTCATTTCAGATTTGGTATTTTATTTGTGGCTAAGGTGAGTGATTTGCTTAGTCTTGCACTAATTACGGTTGATTAAGGGTAATTAGTGAAGATTAACGAAATTAGACATGATAAAATTTTGGAAAAACATTTATAAATTTTGAAATATTGTTTTAGACCTCTGTTAGAAAATTTGGCTAATTTGGTTAAGTTTTGCTAATCCTATCGTTAATTTTCTTAAACATGCTTAGGGGAAAATATGGGTTTTTGGCTATGTTTGATCCATTTTACATGCTATGATTGTTGTTTTGCTGTTTGTGGATGATTATACATGTTGCTATGACTGTATGGTACGATTTGTGATTGTCTAGAAGTGTTAGATTAGTCGAAAACGCCGTCGAATGGCGTAAACAGCTTGCTGGACAAAGTGCAGGAAACTGTGTAGGACCGGATCGGAAGGGGGAAGCTCGACCCGAACCGAAGCGCCTCGTTGAGCTGGTGATCTAGGAACCTGCCTCCGATCCGAACCGATGCCACTCATGAACTGCTTTAGGAGCTAAGGAACCAATGTCCAAGGAGGGTCACGAACCGATGCTTGGGCCACGACCTGAAGTCCTCCGATCCGAACCGCCCTCCACGAGAGCTGCTTGCACCATCCGATTCAGAAGCTCCGACCCGATCCGATGGGTGAACACGATACGGAGCTCTCCATGATCCGAACCGCTTGGAGAGGTGGACCCTGACCCGAACAGCTGGAGGAGCACGACCCGACCCGTATGGGGTATTCCGATCCGAACCGAGGAGCTGGTGACCACGACTTGATGCAAAGTGAAGTGAAGAAATGAAGACCAATCCAGAGAAGAAGGTGATGACCAAAACCCGAGATGCAAAGGTAGTCCAAGTGGGAAGTTTTTACTTAGGATCCAGTTGGGAACCAAAAGAGTTAACTTCATGAGTTAGGCTTTGCTGCGGGACGTGTGCTAAGGGGTTGTCGATGTCTATAACTTTGGATCACTATGTGTAGGAAGTACGTGAACGGATTCAGGGCCACAGTGGCCTAGGTACAACTAAAGAGCTATAGACCAATGAAGTGGGGTCATTTGTAAAGATTTGGTCATGACTCCATGGGGTGAGCTTGGTAGTAGCAGTAGTTGTACAAGTCGAACTCCGTCACTACTTCGATGGGTCTAGTGATTGACAGTGGTGGACATCGTATGCTTTACGCACTGAGTGAGAGATGTGAGGATGGTTTCTATATTTGATTTTTTTGCCATCAATATGACATGCACACCCCCACCCCCGTATTCTTTATGTCATCTGTTTAGTGGCACCTTAGAGTATTGTACGGTATGTAGTGCTAACTCTTTGGTTGCAGGTCAAAGTTCAGGTATGGTTTAGTATACCTGTTATTGTTCTGTTTAGCTACTTATCGCCCATACCAGACTTTTTGTCTGACCCAGAGTTTTATGTCTCTTCTTATTACTCTGGGTGCTCTCACGAGCAGACTAGAGATAGGTTAGGTGGTATGCACGAGTAGCTGTACCGGAGGCGAGCATGAGGCTTCCACGTATGATACTTATATATAGATATTCTCCCTGTGTTGCTGCGGTCACTACTTTGGGCATTAGTGGTGTACCTTTCTTTCTTTAGTTTAGAGACAGTAATTTGGAAAGTTGTAATAAGTTGTTTTCGGATTTTCGCTACTCTGATGATGTTGATGTTGGTTTTAGTTACCAGCTTATGCACTGTCTCGCCTATTTTATGTCAAGTATGTTATTATTATATTTTGTTCCATGCGTTGTGAGACATTCTACAGGTTTTCGATTAGTTCACTCTCTTCTTTCCTTTCTTTGTTGACCGTTCCGTGCTAGTCAGGCATGTGTACAACGCACTTTCAGAGGAAATGCCGGCTGGTGCGGGGCGGGCCGTCACACTCTGTCTTATGCCTGATCTCTTAGTAATTCCTTACTTTCGTTTCATGTTGTAGCGTTCTCATGCATAAGTTACATTGGGTGCTACTTCCAGAACTAACATTTTTTCCTACCCTACTTTAACTCTAACACCCCTTGGCATTACTTGAAACATATATTATACTATTTTAATTGATATATGTATGTGAACCTGCAAATAAATAAAAATATAAAGGAGGAGTTTGTGAAATAATTGGACAAAGAAATTTGATAACTTGACTCTGTCATGCTGGAGATGTTGATACTTTAAATTTTGGGGTTTGAAGGTTAAAATATAAGTAGGCCACAAAATAATTGTCCAAAGGATGGTGTTTTTATAATGTATATCTTTAAAAGTATTAGGAACTTCATAGAATCTCTCCATGTAAAAAGTTAAACCTAAAATGTAAGCAACTAAGTCCAATTAGAAATCAACAGCCTTAAACAGGAAATACAAGGAACAATGTAATTCCTAGTATTATTATTAAATCAAAAAACAAAAAATAAAATCCTAAGCATGTATATAACATGGGAAGATTCAAAAAGTAACAACATTAGACTACCTTCACATTTAGATAAGAATCTACAACTGCCAAAGTTTACTTCCTCCAATAGCATTATATGCAAAATGCAAGCAAGCGAGTTTCAAGTGAAGTGTTGCTTCTAAAAGGTAAGCAAGCAAGTGTCATTATAGACTAACAAATTTACAAGGATAAATAAGAACTTAATTCCTACAACTTTTCATAGTGTCAGGAAGAATATTTAATAAAGAAACAAATACAATCATTAAGCATGTAGATAAGCAAGGTAATTTTTAAGCAGTATGAAATATAGTAGAATAGTAATACATTGAGGTTTGCTCGTAAAATTTGCAAATGATGTAATTATGAAGGTTTAAACAAAAAGCGCAAACTAAAGATTTAATAGCAAATAAGTAACTATTAATGAGTTTATCAATTCCTAAACTCACCTATAAAATTCATGATAAAGTTTCGGACTGTTAGTTAATTGCTACAGTTAACAACAAATACTAACCAAAATTGCTATAGCACAAATCAGTAGTACAAAAAGGTTTTCTTTACTAACAGTAACCGCAAATAAACGAAAAGTGGTTCTAAAAACTATACTTTTGTCAAGTATACTTCTTATAAAGGCTGAATTTTTACAATTCTGCAAAGTAGGATTCGAGAAAGAAGGAATTCATGAGATTCTACTTGTTAAACGTAAATGTAAACATAAGCAACCATCGTGCTTTATACTAAGCGTTTAACACGAAATTCTATATATTTAATATAAAAAATTAACGCATAAAGATAAAAATAAGAACTAATACCTCACTCAATCCACTCCAAATAGAAAACCCAACTGCGAAAAATGATGCAACAGACGTAGAATTTTCTTAAAGCGACGAGGGAAGAGATGATGAAAATGCAAGGAAAGAGTGGTCTTTATATACATCCAAAAAGAGGGGAAGAACTGTTAGAAGATGAAAGAAAAGGAATCACACTTCTATCATAGATTTAACTAATTCAGGAAGGAAACGGAGATTTACGGTTGACTAAATCGACGATGGTTGAGTTACAAGATGTTGAAGTGCGATGAATGATTCACCAGTGTACCGAATCGACGATGGTTAGAGGATGTGGAGAATTCCACGTTGTCATTACTCTATCAGAGATGGTCGATTTACTAGTGTTCTCAGAGTTTGTGAAAGTGAAATGAAAATTTTAGGGATTTGAGGATATGTTTGCTCCAGTGGAAGTGATGGTCTAAATTTTTATTTTCGCGGTCTTCCGTTTTCAATTTGTTTTCGCCCCCGCCTTCTTGATAGGCAGCACTAACATAGCGCAACATATTTATAAATAGCATAATTTATATGTCATTTATTTTATTTTATTGTAAACAATATACAGTTAGAAAGCCATTAGAGGAGGAGAAAGAAGATACTTTTATTCATTTCCAATTAGTACACTATTTACATTACATGAGCTCCTTATACAAAGGCTTAGGAGCTTGGAGTAAAACTTATCCCACAATGTGGGACTAAACAGAATATGACAAAAGCATATTCACTCATATATATTACAACACTCCCCCTTGAATATGCGTATGTAAAGATGATAAGATTAATTGTCTCATTAAAAACCTTTTTATGAAAAATCAAGTGGGAAAAATCATAAATAAGGAAAAGAGTACAATTTTTATTTCGTCTCTAGGTAACATACTGACAATGTTCCAATGAGGGTTGATACTTCTGAATCAAAATAATGCCTCACTAGAAACCTTACTAATAAAAACTCAGTGGGAAAAATATTAGTGAAGAAAAAGAGTACATTACGGCATAATATATGCACCCCCCTGATTCGTAACGCATTATTCAAATAGTTTGATGATGCAAGCAGCGCATACCAATTTTGTATATCATCTTCTGCAACGTTGATTTTGGAAGTACCTTCGTGAATGGGTCTACTGGATTTTCTTGAGATTGGATTTGCTTCACTTTTATCTTATTATCCCTTTTTGGAGCTCATGTGTGAAAAAGAATTTGGGAGAAATGTGTTTTGTCCTATCACCCTTGATATATCTTGCTTAGACCTGAGCTACGCTTGCTGCATTGTTTTCATAAATAATTGATCTTTCTGTAGTTGAGGGAAGTTGACATGTGCTTTGAATATGTTCAATTAATTATCTTAACCAAACACATTCTTGACTTGATTCATGTAGTGCTACTATTTCAGAATGATTGGATGATGTTACTACCAATGTTTGCTTTGTAGATCTCCATGTAATAGCTGCATTGTTGTTTGTAAACACATATCCAGTTTGTGATTTTACTTTATGTGGATCACAAAGGTAACTTTAACACTCCTCCTTGAATATGTGTCTTCAAATTCTTGAATGCTATTATAGTAGCTTGAAATTATCCCCTTTGAAAGATTATTGCTCCTCCTCATAGTATATTGCTGGAAAATATCTATTCGGATGACATAGATATTGTTTGTTGCCTCGTTAAAAACCTCTATTAGGAAATCCCAATGGGAAAAACCTTGATCGAGGAAAAGAGTGCAACTCTTGAAATTGTAAATACCATATTAAAATGATATTTCATCTAAGAGTTCGATACTTCAGGATCAATGTAATGCCTCATCAAAAACTTACTAAGAAAAACTCTATGGGAAAATCTTAGTGAAGGAAAAAGAGTACAAAAATATATTTTCAATAATTTACTACATTAAATGTAGAATGATACTTCTGGATCAATATAATTCTTCAGTAAAAACCTTACAAAGGAAAACCCAGTGGGAAAAATCTTAGTTAAGGATAAAAATGCAGATTAACTTAAATAACATATTTGAGATGTCATTCCTTGATGTGGTGCTTGCTTCTAGATCAAGATAATGCCCCTTGAAAACTTTCAAATATTACTTTGAGGATGATACTTCTTTTGATACTCCCCCTGATTTAATTTCCTCTAAAACTATAATTATGCTTTGATATCTCAAATTTCATTATAGATACTTCTGGATCCATAAATATGTATCTCACTGACAATATTACTCAAACAAATCTTCTATAGAAAATAAAATCAAGAGATAATAATATTTAGTCTTCATACTTCCGATGTTCATCATTTATTAACATTTGCCTTATTAAAACCTTCACAATCGAAAACCCTATAGGAAAGAACCAAAGTGAAGGAAAAAGAGTACAACATCACAAGATAATTCTTAATGAACTTTTCTTTAAAAACTGTTGTGTGCATTTTCATGCTTCAGGCATGTTTTCTTATTTAAAGCACCTTTTGTTTGCACTTGCTTGCTATACACTTTGAGTGTTTACAATTTTGTGCTTGAATCAGGTTTCCACACTGCAATACATTTGTAATGAACAATAATAGTTTCATTATAGCAATACTTAAAAGTAGGAAGTAATCTACTCATCTTGAATTATATCAAGATTTTCATTACAACAATACTTAGAAGCATGTTGTAATCTATCTTCTATGTTCTTTGCATTCTTTATAATTACTAAAGTTATTTATATTCTTCAGGAACCTGTACACTTCAATGAATTTTGCATATCGCAACTATACTCAAAAATATATTAAATGTTTCATTACAACAATACTTAAAAGCAGGAAATAATCTACTCGTCATGAATTATATCATGATTTTCATTATAACAATACTTAAAAGAATGTTGTAATCAACTTTCTTTTTTCTTTATATTCTACATAACCAACAAAGTATTTTATGTTCTTCAGGAACTAATATTCTTTCATCATTTAGTGTGATTTAACAAATATTCATAACTTCGAGGTTTATTCACTACTTTGCGGACTACAGGTCCACATTTCTCAATTAGAGAAGGACTCATGATGATCAATCATGATTTAACATAAGATCTTTACTTTTTATAAATTTATCGTCGATGATTATATATTTTTAGTACTAGATATAATTTACTGAGATATCTTTTATTTATCTATTTTAGGTACCTAAACTACTTCTAGGATTATTTGATAATCATGTCATGGATCTCTTCAAGAGACTCCTTAGGTGTTTCTTCAAGAACACTCACCTCCTTCATATGGCATCTTTATTACTTACTTCAAAAGTATTTCGAACTGACTTATAAACAAATATTTAAATGTGTTTTATGCATTTTGATCCTTCAGGGACTCAAATATATATTGAAGCAAGTTTACATGGGATATTATTTATAATTTATTCGTGTGTCAATTATTTAACACTTATACCCAAAATGAAATTGTATCCCTTTATCCTCCCCCTCAATGTTGACAAACATTGTCACATTAAATAATCATCATCATGGGATTCTCATTTTGATCCATTATCACATTGCTACTAGCAAATATATTATATGTACATCAGTTGTAGGAGGATAACCATTTAATTAGTCGATAAGATGCATTCATATTTTTTTTAATTACTTATTCTATTTCATTGGTCTAGCAATATTGGAGGAATTTTCTTATTATACAGATCATTTTAATACACATATGACTTCAAGTCATTCAACATTCATGTTGATTTAAATTTAAATCACTAAATAATATTTATGCATAATCTATAAAATAAACTTATAACAAACTTTAGGTTGTTAGTTAAATATTTATAGATATGAATATATAAATACCTGCGTCCATGTATTATAAATTTGCATAGTCTTTCTCATTTGAGTTAGTGATTTTAGAATAAATTATTACAAAGATCAAACTATTGATTTCAATGTATTGATCAATGTCATTACAAATTCTTCAGGATCGTATGATAATGTTCAAAACTTCTGGTTTGAAAACATACCGAAATTCCGGTCCAAATAAATATATGAACAACTTCAAGTTGTTAAGTTGATAGAGTTTTAATATCGCTTTTGGGATATTTCATAAACACCATTTGTGGAGGTTTAATACATATTTTATCTTTTAGGAGAAATTTATGAACTTTTCTACAAATATTTATCACTTTTAATTGTAGAAATCTCTTCTGGAGATATTTTATTATTTTCAAATAAACAGATCGCTTCTAGAGATATCTTACCATTTCCAAATATACAAGCTTCCTCTAAATATATTTTGTTACCACCGCTTCTAAGATGAACTTATCTCCTCCAGAGATAAATATATACAAACTATTGAAATGTCATATCAAAAATACATATCAAACCTTAAATGCAATAACAGAATTAGATGCATTAAATAAAAATAAGATTCAAGAAAAGAAATCACTACTTCTAGAGTGTATGGTATTCCTTCAGGGAACATATCTTTTATTTATGTAATTGCAATGCAACAAATAAAAAAATCTCTTACATCTCTTTTAGGATGTTGGATTTGCTATATATAAATCTCTGGAACATCTCTTCAAGAGATTAATATGCATATTATATCTTCAGGATATTCAGTTAATATAAATTGTACATGAAAGATGTCAGTTAGATGAAACCCGTTTAGAGATTTCTATTGAATCCAATGTTATTGTCACATATTGTTATGTGTGTGTCTCTTTTAACTTCTTTTGGAAGTACAATCTTTTCATGTCACAACTTCAAGAAAGCTTCGGGTTTCTATTTCTTGAGTATTATGATTTGTTTATTTTATTTTAACTTCTTCAGGAAGTAAAATCTTATCATTTTACATCATTTCAACATACCTTCAGGCAACTTATTCATGAACTTCAAGTTTATAGTTTTATTTTTATTTTTCATGAACTTCGGGTTCTCAAATTATGTGTAAACTTCTTGTTTATAAGCTTATAAATTTTGACAAGTAAAGAAAATTATTGATATGAATTCAAGACTTCAGGTTTTGGGTTTTGGGTTATACAACTCCTTATTAAAATAATTTCTTCACACAACCTCAGCTTATTGTTGAACCTATTTCTTCCATTATATCATATATTGCTTACAAAATAAATACATAAAAAATCATACTTATATCCATATTCTGAGCATGAACTTATAACATTTAATTTACAATAACCAATGCATTTATGATAATAGTAACTGCAATTAACATTTATATGGCCTAGGATATAACTATTGTCACACTAAAATGATTTCATTACAAATATATGAATCAATTGAGAAATGGTACTTAAAGTAACACAATTTCATCTTAGGTTTAAGGTCAATATTACTCGATGATAAATTAAAATGAATATCTTAATAATGAAATTTATTTCCTAATGATTAGATTTTCTAAAATAAATATCTCTTCTTAATATATATATATATATATATAATCTTCATACAAATATAATAGCATCTTCAGGATGCAACAAATCTTACATCTGTAATTTTAGCAAATGAGATATATTGCATAAAAGATTTCTATCTCAAATAACAAACGCATTCAATAATTCATGGAAACTCCAAATTTTTTACTATAAAGGAATTACAAGTTCTTAACCTTTATTTCAAATACTAAAAATTGAGTTTGTCGTGTACGCTTTCATTAATATATCCATTCACTTCAGATGATAAATCAAAAATAACTTCGATAAACGAAAGTTTTTCTTTTTCTTCTTCATTGCTTTTTCAAATCCTTTTCTATTACATGTAATTTGCTATAAAGAAAAAATTAAATGCAATTACATGCTTTGAGGCTTTTATTTCATCTTTCTTCATTTGTATATGAACTTCAGGTTCTTCATTTGCATATGAACTTCGGGTTCCTCATTTGCATATGAACTTCAGGTTTCTCATTTAAAACAAAAATTATTTACAACATGAGTTTTCGATTTAACTTCCGGTGATAAATCAATACTGCTATTGAGTTTACATGCTACATCATCATATTTTATACCCATAATACTGTTGGGTGTACATAAAAAAATCATATATTTTTTTTTCTTCAGTCTATCCAAAAGAATTACATACAAAAGTAATAGTAGATCAGAAAGGATAAAACTAGATCTACCTCTACATCATCAATAATGTAAATAATACATCTACAATCAAATCTCCATCAAATTGGATTTGGAAAATTCAAAATTAGATTCGCAAAGAAATAAAAGAATACATCTATATATATTTAGGATCAACAAAAATAATTAGATCTAAAAAGTTAGATCCATCAGAATATAATCTAGATCTACAAAAATATATACAGGAAAAGAGACCTAGAAGTTTGAATCAGATCTAAAAGAACAAAAGATATGACAAATTCATAGATCCATTGATCAAATATTCTCAAACAGATAATAATTGTATAACAAATATATAAGTCCATGAATTGATATCTTCAAATAAAAATTACCTACATGATAGATCTATAGATATAGATCTAGTATATTTCAAACAATAGCTCTAACAGAATCTCGTGCTGATAACGTGTTGTAAACAATATACAATTAGAAAGCCGTTAGAGGAGGAGAAAGAAGATACTTTTATTCATTCCCAAAATTAGTACACTATATACATTACATGAGCTCCTTATATAAAGGCTTGGAAGCTTGGAGTAAAACTTATCCCACAATGTAGGACTAAACATAATATGACAAAAGCATATTCACTCATATATGTTACAACATATTTCATTTATATAGCACAATTTGTTTGTTATTTTTTTCTTTGATTATTTTGCTATAGCTCTTTAATATAACGTTATGACACAATGCAATGTATATCATATTTTCTTGTAGTGATTATATATATTTTATTGATTACATTGGTGCAGTGATTGCATTAATATTTTGATTGCATCTATTTCAGTGATTGAATTGATTGTATTGAATTATATTTATTGCAACGGTTGAATGAATGAAATGGTTAAATAAATGCAATAGTTATAATGTTCAAAAAAGTATCTGGATGTAAGGGAAATAAAACTCTAGATGGATATGCTTGTAGTCTTTTCAAGACAATAGCCACCGAATATCGTAGGTTGGGCTGGGTTTTATAGTGTTAGGCATAGTCTAAACATAGTTAAAACCTTTTTCCTTTTAGTTCCATATGGATGTAGATGTATGGACCTAAAAGTATGAATAGAAGAGGATCTAAAGAAAATGCAGGCTATGTCATGGATGGCTAATTAGTATATTCTTTAATTCCAATATTTTATGATATCCAGTTTATAATTGTATACGTAAATCCTTACATCACTGTTTGACTACGCTGTAAGATTTTTTATATTTATTGTTTGTAGAATGTTCCAATTTTATAACCACAGTCCACTGTTTTTGACAATTGAATTTAGTTGTAAGCATATATGACATTATTTATAATTGGATTTAGATGTTTAAATATAGTAGGTCGTCACGTTTGGTATTAGAGCTAAGATTTAGCGATTACTTGAGCCTGGGCTAGTTTGACTGTTAGGTTATAATAAGTTACACCTTAGATTGTTTTAAATTATAGAAAAAAGAATTTTTTATTGATGGTCGCATGCTTTACATGTATGTATTGTATGTTTGATCACCAACCTCACCTTAAAACGATGTTATTTATGAGGACCCTTATATGGAAGATAAATTACGCGGGAGTGAGGCGAAATGAGCACTTGTAGGAGGAGCTAACTGTTTGGTAGCAGCTTGAATAACATACACATGATGATTGGATTATAATTAAAACCCGACCTTAGCAAGATAGAATCATTTTGATTTTTAAGAGAACAACATTTATTTGGAAATTTGTTTTTTTTTACGTATACCTCAAATTAAAAGCTATTTCGTCAAAAATGGAAAATAGTCATATTTGAGATTTGGAATGAATCGCCGATCTATTAGTAAGAATAACGTATTTAAATTGGAAATTAAATAATTTTTTTATGAAGTTATTTCAAGAGAAAAAGCGAACAAGGAGAAAACTTGGGTTATTTAGACATTATAAGTTAAATTCAATACAGAAAAAAATGTTTGTTTTTAAACATCCTTTGACAATGAATAATTCCATTAAAAGTGTAGAAGCTTAAGTAAGCTCCTCTTCATCTTCTCCATCTTCTACTACTTGTTTCCTTTTTTATTTCTAAGATTTCCTATGACCTAATTTTTTGGAAACATGCTCATATGATCCAAGATTGTTGATTCTAGTGTTTTTGTCAAAGAGAGGTTGTTCTAGCTTGTCATTGGATTGATTTCTTACTTCTAGCAAGCAAAGGTGAGATCTTTGAGAGTTCTTTGTGCATATGCCACAAGCTATTAGCTTGTATAGTGTCATTTAGGTTCATTTAGAGTTGTGTATACGCATATGAATTGGTTAGAGATGTATACACTTTCCGATTCATTCTTGTTAGTTTCATAAAATTGAAAATTATGATTAGATTTGTCCACACAATCAAATGCATATGCTAAGAGTCGTTTTGAAGATATTGTGAAGCTCCGTTGTCGCACCGGCAAGTTCTAAGACTTTATAATTCGCTTAAATCGTATTTGATTGCCTTGGTTTAATGTTATGTTAGAACTTAAAAACTAAATCATTGCAATCGCATGTATACATATGGTTATGCATGTTTATTTGTGTTCATGAGTTGTTTTGACGAGCTTATGAGACCTTATTATTATCTAACTCAAGTGCATAGCCTCCATGGTTCGCCAGAAATGATTCATGTAAGGAAAGAAAAAAAGAAAAAAGATATTGGGCTGATTAATAGCCACCAGTCGACTGGTCCATTCCAGACCAGTTGATTGGTATCAACCTAGGCAGAAACCAAGGTTCTAACCAGTCGACTGGTCAGAAATGGACCGGTCGACTGGTAAATGACTCTGGACCGAAGGACCTCCATCCACAGTCTAGTTTGATCCAAGCTTTTTCCCGATCAGAGCCCGGACCATTTGGCCTTCGTTTGTGACTTTTCAGTTCTCTAATTCACAGATTTCAGCAGCCCGATTCTTGCGAAATCGTTTTTATAAATCATCAATTAAATAATGATGGAGTGGAAACCAATGGTGAGAACTCTCTCACTCGAATATTTTGTATAGTTATTTATATATTTTTATAACTGAATATATGTTGATTGTCTATGATTGCAATAATTGTTTGGTGATTAATGGATGTTACAGTTTTAATGTTATCACTATTAAACTATTTATATATACGTTGTTAAATAAAACGTCTATATTATGAATTATTTTGAGATGACAATTTGCCCACCCGTCTCCCAAATAATAGATAAGTTCAAATGAATTGTGATGTAAACCCCACACGGATATTGGGAGGATAATTTTACACATCTCCCAAGTATGCAAATAATAATCATTGGATGTTGAATGAAAACCGCACACGGGTCTGGGGATGATAATAACTTCACACATCTCCCTTGTGTTTAGTTGTATGTCAATCGATTAATTGACAGGCCGTTATAAGCATTATCTAATTATTTAATGCTTATACAGTTGTAAATTGCACTCTGGATGTGAATTGAATGTTTAATAATTGATTATCACTATTTTTTAATACATGCAATGTATGAAATCCATATAATTAAAACTATAGGGTAATTGATTGAATCACATCCCTATTCAGAATATAAACGAATATTTTAACATAATAGTTAGAGAAGAATCAAAATATGATTTTGTTGTCCGATTTCCGATGGACATGAATACATTATGTAAAATCATAATAAGTGATTTGAAAAGATTTTGGATGAAATATTCCATGTGTGTAAAGATAAATGATATTTTTATCTAAATGAACTAGCTAACAACTAGAATAAAAAATTAAAAGGAATTGAAATGGTTTTAATCTAACTAGAATTTTCCAACGTATGAATTGGAGTGGAAATAATCTTCGAAATATTTCCATATTGGATTACGTGATTATATGGATATTGTTGAGAAATTTGGAAGATATAGATATCGTTATTCCCTATACGATATTCATAGGTTTCAGAATTTGACATTGAAAATAAGTCGATATGATTTCTATTTAAAGACTTGTATTTAATATCAAATTGGATTTTGCGTTTGTCGTGAATGGTGTCTTCAATAACATTGTTCTTAAACTCGGTTGAGAAAAGACTAAATCTTTTTACTAAGATTTAAGGAAGTTTTCCAATTAATAAATATAATTTGAAGTAAATGGAAGTTGATTTTTGGTTGATTGTGAACAATGTTTTAAACAAAATTAGTTCTTAAATTCGATTAACAGTGAAGTTAAGATTTGGAATTTATAAATCTTTACCGTAAGATTTAATGGAAAATTTCCCAAGTAAAGTTTTCCAATTTATTAAAAGAAACTGGAATTGAATGGGATTCAATTTAATAATAATTGAGATGAGCTTTTGTGAATGAAGACCGCTACTATTTATGGAATTAAAAGGCTTTGCCGTTATTCCACTTATAATATTAGTTTGATACGGAAATTCATATTGATTACGTCTAATTGGATTTCCGTGAAGTTCCATATTAATGGAAGGTGATTTTGGGTTTATCGTGAACTATTTTTTTAAATAACATTTGTTCTTTAACCCAAGTAAAGACAAGATTAATTTCCAAAGGTTGAACAATCACTAAGTAATGATTTTTTAAGACTAAAACTAAGTTGGAGTTTCAATGAATCTTTAATTAGATTGAAATGGGAATGAGGTAAGTAAATTTACCAAATTCAAAAAATGTTCGAAATGGAGTACCACCAATTTTACTCCATGCGATAGCTAAATCTTTAATTAGATTTGAAAGTGAAATGGTAATTAATTTTATTGATAACATAGAGGGTGTTAGATATGGAGTACCACCAGTTTTGCTCCATGGGATGAATAGGTTGGGATTGAAATAAAATAAAATAAATGATTACTTCGGTAAGGCTCGTAAATCCCGACTAGTTTGATAAACCTTAATTTGGTTTAAGATTGTTAACAGATAATACAAAATCTTTTGCAATGGTTTTCAAAGAAAGATTTAAACACGAGGTTTGAATGAATTAAATCTTTGATAAGATTTGTGGGAATAATTCCCAATGTAACAAATATTTGAATAAAAGAATATTCTGGATTGGAATGAGGCGTATGATGTGTTTTTATAGCACTTGATTATAAAATAAGCGCGTTATCTGGAAAGATTGTGTTTAACCCATTCTAAATAACTGATACGACGACTAAAAAGTCGAAGATATGAAGATGGTGGTTGAAGACCGAAGATCTTCACATCGTTTGGATGATTACTGATGTCTTGATTGGGTTGTACACCCAAGACGAGGTAATAAGTGGTGATCGTCCAGATGTACTTGGAGATTGACCGGATATGCAAGGGCCACTCTCATGTATTAGACATATGGGACGAAGAATAAGGTGCCTCCAGTTACGTTCAGACTCAAAACAAACTTGTAAATGGATTATATGTCTGACATTGTATTTCGTTCTATATTGATTGATTTCTATTAAATATGTATATGTTTGGTGGTAGAGAATTTATTCTTTTAATTAACACCCTTCTCTGAGACGTATGAGCTTAGAGGTTATATATTGATAGATATCAGTTGTATGGCATGAATTGACAATGTGGCATGTTAAGATGCAAATTATAAGAACCCGTAACTTCCCCGGTAAGGAAAGAGCGGATACTGTGAGGACAAGCCACATCGGAACACAAACAGAATAACATTTCTGTAAGAACCCGTAACTTCCCCGGTAAGGAAAGAGCGGATACTTTGAGGATAAGACACAAATGAACGCAAACAGAAGAACATTTCATTGTTTATTACAATAATTCCATCAGAATACAAGAATATACAGAGTATGAACAAATATTACGCATTTGACAAATATCAGAGATTACAATAAATTACATAGCAGCGGAAAAACAATACAAAACACAACTGAAAGTAACATACGGATACAGAGCTTTCCGAGCATCGTTCCAGTTGTAAATCAGGATCTTGTGAATATAAATCTGCAAAACCAAAACTACTAGCTGCCCGTGTCAAAATAAGGGCACCCAGAGTTTAGGTTAAAACAATAAACTCCAAGCCAGTCATGTGACTGGTGTGAGAATTAAAACAATTATTAATCTTTATTTTAAAGTTAGGTGAATCAAGGGACCACGCCATATAACATGGAACGGGTTTCCTCCCAATAATACCAGTGCATAAAACAACAACGCAATGCTAAATAAAGAAAAATGAAGCTATCATAAGACCCAGGTCCCATCACACAATGCAACACAAGCCGGAGGATAAGGTTTTACCTTATAATAGCCAAAGAATGCTTGATACGCTAAATTTCATCTTTTATTACTATAAGCGTGTAGTGTCAAAACAATTTCAATCATAAGTATCAATCATAGACGGCATGGGTACCATATATCATGTCGTCAATACTAGGCTCTACAATCAAAACCGCAAAGTCACGTACCGGAAGTTGGATTTCCATCTATGAACGGAGGCCAGGGATCGTCCTCTACCAATTCGAGACAACCTAGCCCATGTCTCAGGACCCAAACACAGGTGAGCCCTTGGATCGTCAGGGCCGTTCCACCGATGTGGATTAAAATGCCTGAACACTGCGTTTCCCCACACTTTGGGGCGTAAATGAGACAACGAATGACTCCATCGGTCCCGGATCGACCGATATAACCGAGGCTCCTCACAACAGCAACAACCACGCAAGTGAAAATAATATAAATGTCAGCCAGTTTAAGCACTGACACCACCTCTAGCTAGAAAGAAACGCATGCCCTCCCAGAGGTCCTCTCCCGTTTCTGGTTCACAACCGGGGTGTGAGGCTCGCGAATCAACGTTACACAAAGCTATGCCACACAGGCGGTGCTTTGATCATCAACCACAAGACTCTGCTTTTCAACAGAAGCCTTGATCATTTGCCACTTAGGCATGCCACACAGGCAATTCACTCCATGCGATTGATATCCATCAATATATAACCCCTGAGCTCGTACGTCTCAGAGAAGGGCATTAAGCAAGAGAATAAATTCTACGCCACCAAACAGATATATATTTAATAGAAATCTATCACACAGAATAAAATCCAATGTTAGACACACAGTCCATTTACAAGTTCGTTCTAGGTCTGAACGAAACCGGAGGCACCTTGTACCTCGCATATCCATCGATCTCCAAGTACGTCTGGACGACCACCAACTGATTCCCTCCTCTTGGGTGTACAGCCCAATCAAGATCATCAGTAATCACCCAACTGACGTGAAGACCTCCGGTCTTCAACCACCGTCTTCCTCTTCGACACCACGTCGAATCCGTTATTCAGAATGGGATAAACCCGGTCTTTCTGAATAACTCGCGTATATAATAAACATGTGTTACACAAACACAACATATATCTCATTCCAATTCATCAGTCACTAACCGTAAATTACCAAGAGAATAATTCCCCAAACATTAACCCCGAAGGACGAAACCAACATCAGATCAATACCCAGGAAACCATTCTTCTTAGCTAACCTACAGTTAGTTTCTAAATTTCACATTCTTAGGGAAAGGTTCCCATTAATTTTATCAAAGATAAATTCTTTTAAATTTATTCTTTAATCTTCCTTTGAATATCACTTCAAACTAGTAAGGATTAACGAACCACACTGAAGTAATTATTTATTTTATTTCCCAATCCCAACCTATTCATCCCAAGGAGCAAAACTGGTAATACTACATATCTAACACCACGGTGTTATCAGTAAAGTTAATTACCATTTCACGTTCAAATCTAGTTAAAGATTTAACTATCGCTTGGAGCAAAACTAGTGATACCCCATTCTCGATCATTTCAATCTAATTAAAGATTCATTAAAACTCCACTTAGTTTTAATCTTCCCAAAAATCATATTAATGATTGTTTAACTTGGGAAACCATATCCTGTCTTTAACTGGGTTAAAGAAACAATGTCATTTAAAACACGGCCCACGATAAACCCAAAATCACATTCATTAACTATCGGGTTAAAGAACAAGTGTTATTTAAAACACCGTTCATGATAAACCCAAAAATCAATTCAAATTCAAATTCAATTCCAATTAAATACCATTTAATTGGTACACTTCATTAAATCTAAATAAAAAAATATTTAATCTTTTTCTCAACTGGGCTTAAGAACAGTGTTAGTGAAGACACCATTCACCACAAACCCAAATCACATTTGATATTAAATACAAGGCTCTGAATAGAAAATAAATCGGCTCATATTCAATATCAAATTTTACGACCAACAAATATCGTATTGGAAATAACGATATAAATATATCTTTCAAATTTCCATAACAATATATGTATAATCACGAAATCCAACATCGAAATATTCCAAAGACAATTTCGATTCAAATCCATTCCAATTCAATTATTGGAAATTCTGGTTACTTTCAAAACCATTTCAAATCCACTTTATTTATTTTGAAAATAAATAGAATTATAATTCTAGTTCAAAACTAGTTCATTTCGATAAAAAATCTATTTTTATCTTTTCAAATATGGAGTTTTTCATCCCAATTCTTCACAAATCATTTCTTATGATTTTACACAAATTATTACTATTTTTAATAATTTTATCAAAGTCCGTACAGTCGATTTCCATCAACGGCCATCGAACTGCACTTACAGCGACCTTTTCCAAATTTGATTTAGACATAATTCCAAGTTCAACTGTTAGATTTCGAATTTCTAATATTCGTTAGAAAGTTCTTTTCGATATGAACCCAACGGTTCCGGTTTTAGGAGAATCCGACGGTCGGATCTCCCGCAATATCCATTCGAAGTCAATGGTCGAAATTCGCGAACAGTCGCGGCGCGGCGGGTTCTATTCTGGCCATTATATTATATATATAATATATATAATATATACTTCGTTGATTTCCTTTTAAAACGTATTTTATAAATCTATTTAAATTTGTTTTCGAAATGATTTCAACTTCATATTCAATTTCTAATCAAAATTGAATATTCCACATCATCGATATACAAATGATAATATTTTCAAAACGTTATATTTTGAAATCACTTTCTTTTATATTTTCATTATAAAAATGAATAAAATCGATATAAATATCGTTCACGTCAAAATGGCGTCATTCTAATCAACACGGCTTTTATTCAACACATGAATATTGTCAATTCAACACATGAATTTATTTTCTATTCAACACATGAATTTATTTTCAATTCAACACATGAATTTATTTTTCTTATTTTCCAAATTGGAATGAGGCCCAATCAATTACCTTATAACGTTAATTATATGGATTCCCTATAACACATGTATATAACAGCAACGATAAATCATCAACCATCATCCAGAGTGCACCACACAACTGCATAAGCATTAAATATAAATAATTAACGCTTACACAGTCTGTCAACCCATCGATTGACATACAACTAAACAATCGGGATTAGTGTACATCAAATATCATCCCAAAACCCGTGTGGGGTTTCAAATCAACACACACAGATTTCATTTGTGCAGTTGGGCGATGTGTAAAATTTATCGTCCCAATCAATATCGGTCAAATCAGTGTATATAAACAAATCATCCGATTTGTTTATAAATATTTATTTTATATACACGTTAAAAATCATTATTTTAACTATAAAATATTTTCCACTATAAAATATTTTATTTCATTCCACATCACATAATCAAATTTCACAACATAGCAATCAAACAAACAAGCCATCTATGGTCTGTGGACGACGGGTGTCGGGTGCTACTAAGCACCGTCTGCATCCTAGTATATATTTCAACTAGAAATTAAAATAAAAGTGAGGAGTTCTCACCAAGAGCTAAACCAAACACCACGACTCTTCATATGTAGGAAATCTTCCTCTTGTTTCCAACGCAGTCTGTTTCACGAAGTTTATATTAAAAATCACATTTTTATAACTTCGCTATATATATAAAAGTCACATTTTTATACTTCTACCATATAGATAAAATTCTATTTTTACACCGCTACTATATAGATAAAAATTCTATTTTACACCGGTGTTATATAATAAAGATTATATTTTTACTACACTATTCTCTATATAAAAATTATATTTTTATATAGCTCTTCTTCCAATAAAGAATATATTTTTATAACGCTCCTTCCTACATAAAATTTATATTTTTATATCTACTTCTAATATAAAGATCGAATTTTTATATCATCGCTATAAAAATCCCATTTTTATTTCAACATATATATAATAAAAATCAGATTTTTACTTCGCTACATATATAAAGATCAAATTTTTACTATCTATATAATATAGAAATCGTATTTTTATCCTTTCTATAATATAAAAGTCATATTTTTAATACTCTACTAATATAAAAATCATATTTTTATATTTGCTATTACTTCATAAAAAATTATATCTTTATCGAATATAAAAATCAAATCTTTTCTCCTAAACAAAGATCTAATCTTTCACTTATAAAAATTTAATCTTTTCGATTTCAAAAATCTCATCTTTCATATGCTAAAAATCTCGTCTTTACTTCATTAAAAATCACGTCTTTACTTCACTATAAATCACTTCCTTTTCATTTCTAAAAATTGAATCTTTTCACTATATAATAAAAAAAATTCAAATCTTTATTTAAATTAAAAATCAAATTCCTTATTTATAAATAACATAAAAACCTTATTTTTGTTTTTAATAAATTAAAAACTCTTAAATATATAAAAAAAACTAAAGAGAATAGGATTAAAATAATAAAAACTTACAGTTAAAATGGAAGAGAGGGGGGGTTGCGTCCTTCTGTGGCTCGAGGTAGTGCGTCGGAGGCTCGGGGGGGGGGGGTACTTCGCGGTGGCACATGGTGGCTTGGGGGCGCGGTTTCAAGCGTTGCGATGGGGGGGAGTTCGCGCTTGATGGGAGGAGCTGGAAGAAGGAGGAGGCGGAGCAGAAGGGGGCAACGACGGGGGGTGGAAGCTTGACGGCGGTCCTAAACGAGGGGGGACGACAGTTTCTTCGATCGCCTCCCTCCCTTTTTTTTATATTTCTCGTTCGATCTGATCTGTAGGAAGAAAAGGGAAAGGGAGGGTCTATAAAGAAAATATATGTTATTTAATTATTTCGAAAAGCAACTTTTAATTTTGACCTTGAAATCGAACCCACCGCCTGTCGTCCATAGCTAATTACCCCCATTCCGAACACAATGGGATAGGTACCGCAAGGTGAATCGATCGTTTCGATCAATTTTCATCAAAATCAAAATATAACTCTATATATTGAATTTGAATGCACATTTCAATTTACCGGGGCCACATACTAACTCTAAAAATTCCCGAAAAATATTTTCTAGCATCGTATTGACGATACAGTCCTAATAAAACTAATTTCATTGAATTCTGAGACGGTTTGAAAAATGGTCATTTTCCAGTCGATTAAAATCAACTAAAACTGGTCAAACGCGTTTTCCTTTGCCACGCTCACATATTGATTCAGAAAATTACGAATTTTGAAACCTAGCAATAACTTGACATCAAGGATCCAACAAAAGTGGTTTCGTCGAAAACCGAGGTCGTTTGCAAAATTCCCATTTTTAAGGGCCAGAATTCCATAGCGACTATTCTGAATTTTCAACTGGACATATCTTTTGATTCTCGCTACGAAATTTCAATTTTTCGCATTCGTTGGAAAGATATTCTCAATTAGATTCTATTACTTTTGGTTTCACTAAAATCCGGTTTATTTTGAATCATGTACATTCATTTGAAATTTGAAACCGAATTATCGAACTACCACGCCATTTTCAATTCCTTTTATAATTAAAATAATTATTTATATTCTATCGATGATCTATAAAAATATATACATTCTAATTCTATTCAAAATAAATTTCTCGTCGTTATTATTTAAAATAATTCATTTTAAATATTCAAATTCGCTAAAATTGCCAAAATAAAAATTTTAAATTAGCTCGGATTTCCGGGTTATTACAATTTCATTGCTTTTTACAACAATTCCATCAGAATACAAGAATATTACAGAGTATGAATAAATATTACACAGAAAATATCAGAGATTTAAATACGTTACATAGCAGCGGAAAATAATACAATACACAACTGAAAGTAATACACGGATACAGAGCTTTCCGAATATCGCCTCAGCTGTAAATCAGGATCCTGTGAATATAAATCTGCAAACCCAAAACTACTAGTTGCCCGTGTCAAAATAAGGGCACCCAGAGTTTAGGTTAAAACAATAAACTCCAGGTCAGTCATGTGACTGGTGTGAGAAATAAAACATTTATTAATCTTTAGTTTAAAGTTAGGTAAATCAAGGGACCACGCCGTATAACACGGAACGGGTTTCCTCCCAAGAGTACCAGTGCATAAAACAACAGCGCAATGCTAAATAAAGAACAATGAAGCTATTATAAGACCCAGGTCCCATCACACAATGCAACACAAGCCGGAGGATAGGGTTTTACCTTATAATAGCCAAAGCATGCTTGATACGCTAAATTTCATGTTTTATTATTACTATAAGTGTATAGTGTCAAAATAATTTCAATCATAAGTATCAATCATAAACGGCATGGGTACCATATATCATGTCGCCAATACTAGGCTCTACAATCAAAACTGCAAAGTCACGTATTGGAAATTGGATTTCCATCTATAAACCGAGGTAAGGGATCGTCCTCACCGAATTCGAGACAATCTAGCCTACCATGTCTCAGGACCAAGACTCAGGTGGGCCCTTGGATCGTCAGGGCCGGTCCACCGATGTGGATTAAAATGCCTGAACATTGCGTTTCCCCGCCCTTTGGGGCGTAAATGAGCCCAATGGCTCCATCGGCTGCACATTGTCACCGATATATCCGAGACGCCTCACAATCCAACAACCACACAGGTGAAAATAATATAAATATCAGGGCTGGTAGGTCACTGACACCACCCTAGCTCGAAAGAAACGCATGCCCTCCCTGATGTCCTTTCCCGTTTTTGGTTCACAACCAGGGTGTGAGGCTCGCGAATTAACGCTACACAAAGCTTTGCCACACAGGCGGTTCTTTGATCATCAACCACAAGACTCTGCTTTTAAACAAAAGCCTTAATCATTTGCAACTTAGGCATGCCACACAGGTAATTCACTCCATGTGATTGATATCCATCAATATATAACCCTTGAGCTCGTACGTCTCAGAGAAGGGCGTTAAGCAAGAGAATAAATTCTCCACCGCCAAACAGATATATAGTTAATAGAAATCAATCACACAGAATAAAATACAATGTCAGACACACAGTCCATTAAAAAGTTCGTTCTCGATCTGAACGAAACCGGAGGCACCTTGTACCTCGCATATCCATCGATCTCCAAGTACGTCTAGACGATCACCAACTGATTCCCTCCTCTTGGGTGTACAGCCCAATCAAGATCATCGGTAATCATCCAAACGATGTGAAGACCTCCGGTCTTCGACCACCGTCTTCATCCTCGACACATCGTCGAATCAGTTATTCAGAATGGGATAAACCTGGTTTTTATGAATAACTCGTGTATATAATAAACAAATGTTACACAAACCAAACATACGCCTCATTCCAATTAAGAATATTCTTTTATTCAAATATTCTTATACTTTGGGAAAGGTTCCCATTAATTTTATCAAAGATAAATTCTTTAAATTTATTCTTTAATCTTCCTTTATATATCAATTCAAAACCAAACTATGATTTATCCAAACTAGTCGGGATTAACGAACCTTACCGAAGTAATCTTTTGTTTTAAATTTCCCAATCCCAACCTATTCATCCCATGGAGTAAAACTGGTCATACTTCATATCTAACACCAAGGTGTTATCAGTAAATTCAATTACCATTTCACGTTAAAATCTAATTAAAGATTTAACTATCGCCTGGAGTAAAACTAGTGATACTCCATTCTCGATCATCACAATCTAATTAAAGATTCATTAAAACTCCACTTGGTTTTAATCTTCCCAAAAATCATATTAATGATTGTTTAACTTGGGAAACCATATCCTGTCTTTAACTGGGTTAAAGAACCAATGTCATTTAAAACACGGTTCACGATAAACCCAAAATCACATTCCAATTAAATATCATTTAGTTAGTATACTTCATTAAATCTAAATAAAAAGATTTAATCTTTTTCTTAACTGGGTTTCAGAACAGTGTTAATGAAGACATCATTCACGACAAACCCAAATCCCATTTGATATTAAATACAAGGCTCTGAATAGAAAATATATCGTCTTATATTCAATATCAAATTCCACGACCAACAAATATCATATTGGAAATAACGATATAAATATATCTTTCAAATTTCCATAACAATATCTGTATAATCACGAAATCCAACATCGAAATATTCCAAAGACAAATTCGATTCAAATCCATTTCCACTTTATATATTGGAAATTCTGGTTATTTTCAAAACCATTTCAAATCCACTTTATTTATTTATAAAATAAATGGGATTATAATTCTAGTTCAAAACTAGTTCATTTTGATAAAAATCTATTTTTATCTTTTCAAATATGGAGTTTTTCATCCCAATTCTTCACAAATCATTTCTTATGATTTTACACAAATTATTACTATTTTTAATAATTTTATCAAGGCACGTACAGTCGATTTCCATCAACGGCCATCGAACTGCACTTACAACGACCTTTTCCAAATTTGATTTAGACATAATTCCAAATCCAGCCGTTAGATTTCAAATCTCTAATATTCGTTAGAAAGCTCTTTTCGATACGAACACAACGGTTTTGGTTTTAGGAGAACCGACGGTCGGATCTCCCGTAATATCCGTTCAAAGTCAATGGTCGAAATTCGTGAACTGCCGCAGCGCGGCGCGTTCTATTCAGGCCATTATATTATATATATATCATATATATAATATATATTTCGTCGATTTCCTCTTAAAACGTATTTTATAAATCGTTTTAAATTCGTTTTCAAAATGATTTCAACTTCCTATTCAATTTCTAATCAAAATTGGATATTCCATATCATCGATATATAAATGATAATATTTTCAAAATATTATATTTTGAAATCAATTCTTTTTCGATATTCATTATAAAAATGAATAAAATCAATATAGATATCGTTCACGTCAAAATGGCGTATATCTAATCAACACGGCTTTATATATTTCAATAACTTCGTTATTCTATTCAACAAATGAATATTTTCTTCAACACATGAATTTTCTTCTATTCAACACATGAAATTTCTTTTATTCAACACATGAAATTTCTTTTATTCAACACATGAATTTATATTTTATTTAACACATGAATTTTCTTTTATTCAACACATGAAATATATTTTATTCAACACATGAATTTTCTTTTATTCAACACATGAAATATATTTTATTCAACACATGAATTTTCTTTTATTCAACACATGAAATATATTTTATTCAACACATGAATATTCTTTTATTCAATGCATGAAATATATTTTTTATTTTCTAAATTTGAATGAGACCCACTCAATTACCATATAATATTATTTATATGGATTCTATACAACACATGTATATAATAGCAATGATAAATAATCAACCATCATCCAAAGTGCACCACATAACTGTATAAGCATTAAATATAAATAATTAACGCTTACACAGTCTGTCAACCAATCGGTCGACATACTACTAAACAATTGTGATTAGTGTACGTCAATATCATCCCAACACCCGTGTGGGGTTTCAAATCAACAAACACAAATTTTTATTTGTGTCGTTGGGCGATGTGTAAAATTTATCGTCCCAATCAATATCAGTCAAATCAGTATATATAAACAAATCGTCCGATTTGTTTATTACTATTTATTTTATATACACGTTAAAAATTATATTTTTAACTATAAAATATTTTCTTCCCTTCCACTACACACAATCGATTTCACAACACATCAATCAAACAAACAAGCCATCCATGGTCTATGGACGACGGGTGTCAGGTGCTACTAAGCACCGTCTGGATCCTAGTATATATTTCAACTAGAAAATAAATTAAAAGTGAGGAGTTCTCTCCTTTGGGTTCCACTCCGCCCGTTTTACTTCTGAGCTTCAGAACCGTTTGGATTTGTTTGAAATTCCAATGCAGTCCTTACCACGCTGTTCATAATAAAATTATTTTTATTGCTTCCTTCCAATAAATAAAAATCATATTTCATTTGTAATTCACATATTTTTACAACGCTCCTTCCTATATAAAAATTATATTTTTAAAACGCTACTCTTTATATAAAGATTATATTTTTATATTGCTAACCAATATATAAAGATTTCTTTTCTTTTTCTTATGAAAAATCATTTCTTTTGCTATGAAAAATCACTTCTTTTCATTTGTAAAAATTAAAAATTTTTATTTAAAAAAACTGAAGATGAATCCATGTTGTTTTAATGTAAAGAAAAAAAACATAAAATAAAATTAATGCTAATTATATATAAATTAAATTAACAAACTAAAAAAACTTACAAGTAATCACGAAGAGGAGGAGAGGGAAGCAAGGGGGCGCGGGTTCCGACCAGTAGGCGGTGGGGTTCGTGGGTGGCGGGATCGGTTGGAGATGGGCGGTTTCTGGTGGCTTTGGGGGTTTTGCGCGGCTTTGAAACAAAAGAGGAGAAGGAGGCTAAGGGGGAGGGCGGTTTCTGGTCTGAGGTGGAGAGGGAAGTCGGCGCGGTGAGGGGAGGTGGGGGATTGCCTACGGCGGCGCGTTAGAGGGAGGCGCAACGGCGATTTGGTTTTAGGTTGTTTTTTTATCGTTTTAGAAAATCTAACAGGGGGAGAGAATAGAGAGGGGAGGGGGCTATTTTATAATTAATTATTTTATTTTATTTTTACTTTTTCCATAAAAGGTATCCTTTTTATATGAACCCCAAATCGAACTCACCGACTGTCGTCCCTAGCTAATTACCCATATTTCAAACACAATGGGTTATGTTTCATAACCCAATTCGGCTGTTACGATCAGTTTCCGCTAAATTTAAAATGTAAATCAGTATATATTCAATTTGAACGTACATTTTAAATTACCGGGGCCACATACTGACTCTAAAAATTCCAGAAAAATTATTTCTAGCTTCGTATTGACGATACGGTCTTAAAAAAACTAATTTCGTCGTATTTGAAGACCGTTTGAAAAATGGCCATTTTCATGGTCGATCGAAATTGATTGAAACCGTCAAAACACGTTTTCCTACGCCACGCTCACATATTGATTTCAAAAATTACGAATTTTGGAATCTAGCAATAACTTGACATCCCGGATCCAACAAAAGTGGTTTCGTCGAAAACAGAAATCATTTGCAAAATTTCCATTTTTAAGAGCTATATTTTCCATAGCGACTATTCTAAATTTTCATCTGGGCATAACTTTTTATCCCCGCTATGAAATTTCAATTTTTCGGATTCATTGAAAAGATATTCTCAATTAGATTCAAATATTTTTGGTTTCACTAAAATCCGGCTTATTTTGAATCTTGTACATTCATTTATTATTTGAAATCGAATTTTCGAACTACCGCGCCATCTTCAATTCCTTTTGTAACTAAAGTAAAATATTTATATTCTAATGTCGATCTATATAAATATATACGTTCTATTTCTATTCAAAATAAAATTCTCGTCGCTATTATTTAAAATAATTCATTTTTTTTAAAGGAAAAGGTAGTGAATCAGCATGATTCACGCCTAATATATTACCATAGCATAACAAGTCGTGTATATACAACATACGTACAACAAAAAACAAGTTATCGCTCCAACACAGCGATCATAATAGATACATACATACAGCCTGACAAAAAGAGAGAGAAAATACTACATGACATTACAAAACAAAATACTTAAAGCCAAAATAAGCAGCAACCAACATCCTTAAGCGTCAGGACCAGTGATGTGTCGCACACGCTTGCGCACCCGGTCAGCATTGCTCTCTACATGCCTCTTTCTCTCCATGCCTGCCCAGTCATAAACAAAGTTAAGTATGGAGTAAATGATACTATTAGGGTCTTTCATCTTGCATTTAAATTTTCTGGAGTTGCGCTCATGCCATAAAATCCAAGTATAAGCAAAGTTCAGCAAAGCAAAAAGAAAACTGTTGTGTGAATCATCTAAGGCCGGGTAAATGAAGTGCCAAAAGTTATATTGATCATAAATGAAATCCCCCCAATGTAAGTCCAAGTAAAGCGAAACTAGACACTTAGTCCAGATGTAAAACGCAAGGTCACAATTCAAAAAAAGGTGATGGTAGTCTTCGTCGTCATGTCCACAAAACACACAGCCACCCTCTACGTTTACACCTCTCTGTCTAAGCCTGGAGACCGTATTCAAACGACCATGCATCACAATCCACATGTGGATTTTAACTTTATCAGGAATTTTGAATCGCCACATATGTATGAATCCTGACCTTTTAGTTCCAGCAAAGTTAATCAATTTGTATAAACTGCGAACGCTAAACAATTTTCTCTCCCCTTCAAGCATCCATATAAAATCATCATGCTCATTGGATAAACTCACATTTTCAAGCAAGACAAAGATACAGCGCAACTGAACTAATGCATTCCCGGCCACCAATCTGGAGAAAGTTAGCTTCCATTTGAAACCCGGAGCATCAAAGTCATACATCTCGCCAACTGTGAAATTCTTGTTACATGCAATTGCAAAAAGATCCGAAAACTCCACACACAAAGGAATAGGGGAGAGCCAATTATCAAACCAGAATGAAGTGTTATGACCATTTTTCACCACAATTTTTTACCCAACTTCAACCAGTGAGCATGGACCATTACGTTATGCCAAAACGAAGAACACATTGAATAGTCAGAATTCCAATCAAAGTTACCGTTATAGCCAGACCTAATAATCCATTCTTTCCATAAAGCCTTCTTATCAGAAATCATAAACCATAACCACTTACAAATTAAAGTAACGCTGAATTCATGGCTTTCAAATTGATGACACCAAGGCCACCCTGCTCCTTCGATTTACAAACCTGTTCCCATGAAATCAAACAGCTAAGTTTTTTCGTCTCTTTGTTTCCAATCTAGAAAAAATTACATTGAATGGTATCAATCTTCTCCAGCACCCATCCAGGGAAGTTATAAAAAGACATCCAGTATAATGGGATTGAAGACAAAACCGAATTCACTAGTACGAGTCTGCCAGCTCTTGACAATGAATTTCCTTTCCACCTCGCCAGCCTCGTGTCAACCTTCTCAATCAAATGTTGCCAATCCTTCTTCATCAATTTCTTGGGACGAATGCACATACCTAGATAGTTCAAAGAGAAAACTTTAGCCTTGCAGTTAAACATCTCAGCACATGACCTGCACAAATCATCACTACAACCCAGCGTGTAAACACTACTTTTATGAAAGTTAATTTTTAAACCAGACAGACATTCAAAAGCATAAAAAATGAATTTAAGAGCAGCAAGATATTTACAGTCCGGTTTACTGAAAATGATCGTATCATCAGCATATTGTAAAGAATTAATGCCTCCAACCACAAGTTCGCTACCAAAGTTGTTGATAATGCCCTCTGCGCACCCCAATTTCAGAATTTTTGAAAAAACATCTGCCGCTAGATCAAAGAGCAGAGGGGAAAGAGGGTCCCCTTGCCTCAACCCTCGTTTTGAATGAATAGTGGAGCCAGCAACACCATTAACACAGATGTTAGATTTACTAGACGAAAGGATCAAATGAATCCAATTGGTCCACTTGGTAGGAAATCCTCTAGCCTTCAACACTTCGATCATAAATCGCCAGTCAACTGTATCAAATGCTTTGGCAAAATCCAACTTAAGAATAGCACAAGGGACATCGAACTTATTGCAATAAGAAATAACTTCTCCAACTAACACCGCTCCATCAAGAATGTTCCTACCCTTGATAAAAGCAGTTTGGGATTGATCGATCAACATATCCATTTTAGTTTTAAGTCTATTAGCAAGCACCTTGGTAATCAATTTGAAGCTAGTGTTGAGAAGACAGATAGGTCTGAAATCAGCTGCAGTGACATTGCCTTCTTTTTTGGGGATTAAAACCACATTAGCATAGCTGATTAAATCCAGCCTTAAAGATCCATTATGAAATTCTTCAAACAAACGAAACACATCATTCTTTATTAAATCCCAATACTGCTTGTAGAAAAAATTAGGGAAGCCATCAGGCCCTGGTGCCTTATCACCAGGCATCTTTTTCAAAGCATTCACAGTCTCCTCATCAGAAAATTCATTTGCCAAGTCTGAAAGATCCAGAGCATCAGGATAAAGCTTGCGCCAATCAACAGAAATGCGATTCTCAATGCGATCACCAAAAATGCCTTTATAGTATTTAGTGAAAGTGTCGCTCAACTTCTGCTGTTCACAAATCTCCTCTTCATCTTTCCAGATACTATGGATTAAATTGGTTCTTCTTCTGCCGTTTGCAACTCGATGAAAGTATGCAGTGTTTCTGTCCCCTTCCTTCAACCACTGAGATCATGAGCGTTGTCTCCAAAAAATCTCTTCTTGATCCAAAACTTTATTAAGTTCCCACTCTTTCTGATGCAGCAACTCTCGTTCCTCAGCTTCTAAACATCATTCTTCTTCGAGGACATTAAGATCAAAGATCTCCTTTTCAATCCTCTCCTTTTTAAGTCTGATATGACCAAACACTTCGACATTCCATTTGGTGAGAAACTTCCTCAACAGTTTGAATTTAGTACAGAGAGATCTCGCTGCACCACCACCTCCAAACTCAGACCATTTGTTATATAACATATCATCAAAATAATCTTCCAAGCACCACATTTTTTCAAATCTAAAGAAAGGCTTCTTTCTTATGGCATCACCAGAATCGAGCACCACAGGACAATGATCAGATAAAATCGAAGATAACCCTTTTTGAGAAGTTAATGGGTGAAGATCCTCAAAAGGAGCATTAATGAAGAAACGATCCGGTTTAACTAGCTTGGAGGAGATCTACCATCAGACCAAGTATACTTTCTATTTGCCAGAGGCATATCAATCAATTCACATTCACCAACAAACTCACTGAAATCAGCCATATCACCACCATGCTTCGCACTTTGTCTGTTTCTCTCGTATCTAAATCGTGTGACATTGAAATCACCACCAATGACCCAGGGGCCATACATCAAGTTATGAAATTCTATTCCCTCTCTCCACAAAACCTTCCTTTCACATCTAGTATTTGGACCATAGACATTTGAAAAAAAAAAATATAACCTCTTACTCACGACACATTCCAACGCTACATGCAAACAATGGCTCTGGCAAATCTCTTGTTTGAAACACCACAAATTACTATTCCAACCAGTAAACAAACCACCAGCACTACCCACAGCTGGTATAAATCTCCATTCATCCACCACACCCCAACCAAACCCAGACTATGAAAGACGTGAATATCCGGGTTTTCAAGTTTAGTTTCTTGTAACAAAACGATGTAGGGTTTAACATATTTGAGGTAATTCTTGACCTTAAGACGTTTATGAAAATTACCGAGGCCTCTAACATTCCAAGTTATAACTATCATTGGGGTAATTCAGCCCTATCCAACTCTTTACTTTTTAAGTCACTCATAACAAAATCATTCAACATAAAACTGGAACTATTAGCAAGCGCATGCATTTGATCAGAGGACATAGAATTAAGAATAGCAGGGATAAAAACACTACCTTCCAAAGGATGTGGAAGGCCCCTAGCGCTCCTCCTTAAAATGACCAGTCCAGAATCCATGGGCTTCTTGCCTTTTCTTCTGCTAGTTGCACAAGAGCGTTCATCTGAGTCAGAGGCAACCAAGGCATTGTTACCACCACCAAGATCCACATCGTTATCATCACCACCCAAATTCACATCATTATCCTCGCCACCGAGATCAAAATCATCCCCCCCCCCTTCCGCAAACATAAGCCCCGGACCATTATCATCACTGTCATCACTGTCATCCAGCCCAACAACCACATTCGCATCTCCACTTGGACCTCCCTCAACATTCTTCACAACATTCCTTTCCACCGCTTCAACTGAAATAGGAGCAAAAGAATTACTACCCAACCCCGCATCAACAATGGGAGCACCACCACTGCGAGCCCTCAGAATTTTCATATTTCCATCTTCCCCCGGTAAAGACCGTTTTATGAAGCTCCCTTCTGTCAATCTCTCCAGAAGATTCACCATCCACTTTTGAAATCAGTACTTCATGATAAAACCCTTCAACAGGACCTACAAAAGAAGGTGGGAGATCCATCTCCTCGTCGATTAACATCAGCGCCCTCAAAGAAGAAACATCAGTAACATTCCATACTCCATGCTATAGCCTGATCACCTCACCCAAATCCGCCAACGCCGTCTTGAGAGTGTCTAAGCTTCTGCAAACAAGAGGCACGTTCTTGAGTGCAACCCAAACTTCAATCCTCCTTTTAGCCATACTTCCAATCTGTGAATTCCACCTCTTCAAATTAACAACACCTTTCGGATTTTGAGTTGAATAGTAAAATGAATCCGTCAGCAAAGAGGGGGGAATTTCACAATGAAATCATCACCAAATCTCCGAACTGTCCATATCCAACCAGGCGCCCTTTTACCGAAGTGAGAACCCAATAGTAGTTCCAGTTCGTTGATAGAAAAATCGCCACGGGCAATTGAGAGCACTACCATCGATCTAGCCTTTTTAAATTGCTCAGGATAATACATCGCCGAAAGAGGACGGAGCGATTTAGGGTTCGCCATAATTTTAGGATTTTTGAGAGAAGTTTTGCAATTAAAACCCATGTGCCCAGTTTTATTACAACGAAAACAGATAACAGGATTTCGACAGCTCCTTGCCCAGTGATCTGAAGATCCGCATCTGAAGCAACCATTATCGGATTTGATGGTTTTTAATTTTTTAGAGTAATGGTCCATATTCCGAGGCGGGTGATAGGAATAATTACGAGATTTAAAAAATGGGCTCTTATCTCAAGGAAAAAGGTTACGCTTAACACCTGGTCTCAGTAAAATCTCCTTGTACGAAGGAAGTACATCCTTGTTTTTATCTTGTCTGTCCTCTTGTGATGAAGAAACGTGATTAGAGAGAGAAGAAGTAAGATTCTTAATCGCAATTTTTGAGTTTTCCACTAGGGTTTTGAATGTCACCATTGCCGGCTATTATATTAAAATAATTCATTTTAAATACTCAAAATTCACTAAAATTGCCAAATTAAAAATTTTAAATTGGCTCAGATTTCCGGGTTATTACAATCTCCCCCACTTAAAACTTTTCATCCCCGAAAAGGAACGAAGTCGAAAGTTGTTTTACAAATCAACTCAACTTTCATTATGGCTTAAGTTCTTCAACTTTTCAGTTTTTAAGAACTTTTCAAATTTTTCAAAAATTTGGCTAACACCCTAAATTTTCGAAAAATTTCGCCATAACCTCCCCTGCATCGGGAGCTTCGGGATTTTTCAAATAGCCTCCCATGGCCCTCACCAATCCAAAAAGAAAAAGAAACAGCCAAGCAGCTAGCCAATCGGCTCATAAAATCCTCAAAAAACCAAGAAATACAATAAACATGTACCTATTTGTCGGGCAAACAATTTTATTCCTCTTCTCTAGCCTCCTTGTTATGACCTGTTCAATGTAAGTACATGTATATGCATGCAAATGCGACTAATTTTCAATACAACTCACTATTTGGTTCAATTTGGCTAAATGGTTCAAATTCTAATTAATCGAAACAACAATCAAACAACACAATTAGCAATCAATTAGTAGATTAACGTTTCAAATTCATAACTTTAATACATAGTCCAAAAATCAGATTTTTGATGCCAAATCACAACAATAAGCCCTATCTAGTTTTGGTTCTCACACCAGTCTATGAAAATATATAAATATCACACTTTCGGCACTCGAATATAAATACTAATGATGCGGCCGCATCACCAGAATTATCCCCGGGCGACTAGAGTGTGACACTATATCCATCCAATATATTGGAGGTTTCCAATACACGTGGATCAGACCTATATTAAAATCTCTATATACCTGATAGTCCAAATCAATATAAATAAATATTCAAATACGAATAATTGAATTAAATTTTCAAAACAAAACTTGTTTTCAATTTTATTTTTCAAAACAGCACTCTTTACACTCGTTCTAGGATATTACTGATCCTATCTCTAACGAGTCATTCTCAATGGATATTACTAATCCAATATCTGATGAATCCTTTCGTTTGGTTCTAACGTGTCTTATTCTCCGAGCTATGTAAACCAAAACTTTGATACCAAATATAAGAACCCGTAACTTCCCCGGTAAGGAAAGAGCGGATACTTTGAGGACAAGCCACATCGGAACACAAACAGAAGAACATTTCATTGCTTATTACAACAATTCCATCTGAATACAAGAATATTACAGAGTATGAATAAATATTACACAGAAAATATCAGAGATTTAAATACATTACATAGCAACGGTGTAACACCCCACCTCCGCCAGGGTGACTCTTGCAAGCACTCTGACTTTGGAGGGGCGTTTGAATCAGGTAAACATGCATAATGATATATCAAGGCAGAACAAGAACATATGTATATAAGTAAACAGGGTAAATAACATAGATAAAACAGCGGAAGATTTCAAGCCATTTCAAAACAAGTCTGGTACAACATAACGTCAATTTTCCAAATACACAAGTCTAGATAAAAACAACATTACTGAAAAACTGAAATACATAAGTACTATCCCCAAAATAAGTGATAACCATAGCTAGCTTCATGTCGAAACCGTACATGAGCTGAAATCCCACAAGCAAGCAATCCAAAATCCAAGCTAAGCTCCAACGTTCCCACCCTGAGAACCTGGGGGGGAAACGGAAGAAAAGAGGCGAAAGAAAACAGGTCAGTCAAAAAGACTGAGTAAGCCCTACTACAATCAATGTAAACTGATAAAGTTAACTGGCATGATGAAAGCTAAGATGAACATAGGGATAACTACATACTAACATGATGATTAACTAACAAGGTAGATAAAGGTGTCATCGCATAATCAGGTTTAAGGTTTTGCACCACAGGTGTACTAGCAAGCTAACATGACTTGAATAAACAAGTATTGATCCCTTGGCCCAAGCTTTGGCCCAATAACATGAAGTGATCCTCATATGAGGTCCAATAACATGGTTTGACCCTAATACAAGGTCCAACCAAACGGTCTAGTCGATCGGCTCCCTAAGCCTAACTCGCCACGTGTTGGTGTCAATACGGCCCAAACATAATTGTAGTCGAACTGTGCCGGGTCCACCCTTCGGGTGTATCAAGCCCTAGGGTGCCAACCCCTGGACACCATAAACATGAGTGCACAGTCTCGATCTACTGGTACCCATGGGTGACTTCTCCAAATACGGATTACGTGCACGACCATAGTCCGTCCGGAACTACATCGGCGTACCACCCGGCCGTCGTTTATTTGGTCGCTTACCTCCAGCCCAGTAATCGTGCCCCCTCCCTAGCCTAGTCCCTAGGGCCTTAATGATACCAATTTTTGGGGATTACTGCGGAGTGGGCCCCCATTGCTAGGATTTTCTAGTGGGTTAAGTACGGTTTAACCCACTTGCTAATCATGGATTAACTTGGTTAAGTGTAACGATGAGTTCACGACTTAACCCTGATTAATCTACCAAGCCCAAATTGGTTAAGTATTAAGTGGATCATGACTTAACCCTAATCACGAGGCATTAATTTAATGCGCCTTAACCTCTCACATTAGACCTTGTTGTGGTTACTAGTTAAGCCGGGCGGGTCCGGGTAGCTTTACACCACAACTTGGTCTAACCTCGGGTTCAAGGTACAACATGGCCAACTTCTCACATTGGGTCCTATTATTTGTAGCAACTAGTTAAGCCGGTCGGTTCCGGGTAGGTTTACGCTACAAACTCAACCCAACCTCGAGTTGGTCACACTTATCTTTTCTAAGTGTCATGTCCATCATGTTTCCAAAACATGTTACAAATTTTCAAGCAATTGGGTAGACCTAACTTAATAGGTAAATTCCCAATGGGTAGACCTAACTTAATAGGTAAATTCCCAATCTTATGTTTTTATGTCTTTTAAGTTTACCCAACCCCAAACGCAATCCCATTGCTTACATATCGCAATAGCGCATAAAGGATAGAAAGAGGGAACTTGGCATAATCGTGACATAAAGGTGTTGAAGCCACAAGTTCAACATGGTGGCATAAGAAATGTACATATGTTCATATACTTGCATATTACATTTTTAGGCCTCGAAAGCATGCATAAAACCAAACTTGGCATATTGGTGATACATGGTGCTAAATGACATGTAGACATGGCCATAAGTTCGCATTTAGCCTCACATGCAAGTTATCATAAGAGATATGATAACTTACATGTTGCCAAAATGCAACCTTTAGCATAAAGCTTGAAGCTTTATGCTCATAAACCCAAGATAAGCTTGCATAACATGATAACATGAACAAAAGGATCAACCCAAACTTGCATAACATAACTTGCATATCATATGACAAACTTGCATATCAAACTTGCATAACATACTTGCATATCATATGACAAACTTGCATATCAAACTTGCATAACATGACATGATGAACTTGCATATCATAGCATGGCATACTTGCATATAAACTTGCATATTACAACATGATAAAATTGCATATCATAGCATAGTAAACTTGCATATAAACTTGCATATTACAACATGATAAACTTGCATATCATAGCATAGTAAACTTGCATATAAACTTTCATATCATACATTTAACTTTAGAGTTTAAGTATGAAAGTAGAATAGGGCTTACAATACTTATGAAGGCACAAAAGATATGACAAAGCCCTTATGCAATCAAATAGACCCAAAATGCAAGCTCTAACATAAAAACCCTTGAGCCAAAATGATCAAAACTCTTTCTTTATGATGCAAATATAGAAACTTGACTTGAATGCAAGCTAATGATGCTCATACAAGCTTGAAAATACTTGTATGCATGGAAAATCACTTAGAAATTTATTTAGGAATTGTATGAAGAGAGTGGAGGCCATGAGAGGATTGATTTTGCCATAGTTTAGTTACTAGAATGAATAATGATGATTTAGGGTTAGGTTAGGGTCTTATTTATAGATTAGGCAAGTGTTTTAGGCCATAGGATTAAACCCTAGTTCCAATCTCAGCCCTCAAAACCGAATCTGGCCCCCAAGCTCAACACAATCTCTAAATGGTGCACCAGGCTAAACAGCCCGGCTGGACCAAGTCGACAGCCAAGTCGACAGGGCTGTTGACTTGGGTCCAACCAAGTCGACTCCCAAGTCGACAGGGCTGTCGACTTGGGTGCTCTGGTGGGATTTTTCCCGCCTAGCCCAATCTGACCTAATTTTCAAATTCAAACTTGAATTTGAAATCTGTTTTTTACTTTGAAATTTTCTGAAAACTTCGTTGGGCCTTAATCGGGTCATACGGACTCCGATTTTCGAAAACTCGGACTCTATTTCGCGTATTTTTTCGAGACGAACGCAATGGCTTAGCCCGTTTCCCTTGATTCAGATTTTAGAATTTAATTCTGCCTCGATTTACATCATTACAGGTTATTGAAAATACGGGTTGTTACATTCTCCCCTCCTTAAAGGATTTCGTCCTCGAAATCTTCAAGTTAGGAAGAACGTATCTTACCATCCAACATCCATCTGCTCAAAACATCATCCATGAGCAATCATTGTCCTTACAAGATTCTAAATGTTATATGAACATATGCAAAGGTGTGTGTATATGTACTTATCTAATGCAAATATCATCAATGCAAATTATGTTAGTGAAATGAATCCATATGTATGCAATTCCTAACATAATGTATAACGTCTATATGTGTGCATATAACATACATCCATATGCAACATCCATGTGATAACACCAAAATTTTCATCCATGAATAAGCGTAAACACTCATGCATATGCAATATGAGGAGTGTGTGAGCCGATCTAGTGCCTAACGTGTATAATGCATCCACGACTAACCACTTGCAAACACTTGCAACCACTTGCAACCATCAAGCATAACATGTTTCAAACACATGTTTCATCCAAAGGGTTTCTACCTAAGGTTCTCATGACAAGATTAACACGATAAACTAGATAAACATAGATAGCAAAGAGAAAGATATGCTAACAAAGAAAAGAGATTGAGAGTGTACCCTCAAAAAGGAATGGATAAAGCCCACGCATCTTCTCCTCGGTTTCCCAAGTTGCGTCTTCTTCGGCTTCACCCCATTGAACCTTCACCAACTTGACCTCTCGATTCCTTAGCTTCTTGGTCTCCGTCCCCAAGATACGAATCGGAGCTCTCCTCAAGGTAGCCTCTTTCTCCACTTCTACATCTTTTAGAACACTTGGCTCAACAACCTCTGTTGATTCATGTAAACACTTCTGGAGATGCGAGACATGAAAAACATCGTGTACTCCGGCAAGCTTCTCGGGCAACTTCACTCTATAAGCCATCTGCCTGATCCTCTCTATAATAGGGAATGGTCCAACAAACCTCGGTGCTAACTTCCCAACGGCTCCAAATCGGACCACATTCCGCAAAGGAGAAACCTTCACGAAAACCATATCCCCAACATCAAACTCCAAATCAGTTCTTCGCTTATCAGCATAGGATTTCTGTCGGTCTTGGGCCGCTTTCATCCGTCTCCGAATCAACTCGACCTTCTCGGATGTATCTCTGATCATATCAGGCCCAAGTATAAGCTCATCTATAGTCTCCCACCAACATGTAGGCGACTTGCACGGCCTCCCATATAAAGCTTCAAATGGTGTCATCCCTATGCTTGCCTGATAACTGTTATTATATGCAAACTCAACAAGAGGAAGATGGTCTTCCCAAGTACCACCAAAATCCAGAATACAAAGCCTCAACAGATCCTTGAGTACCCTATTCACCCTTTCGGTTTGACCGTCCGTCTGTGGGTGATAAGCTGTACTTAGATTCAACCTCGTGCCCATAGCTTCTTGCAAGCTATTCCAGAATTGACTTGTAAAGATTGGGTCACGGTCACTGACTATACTAGAAGGGACTCCATGTAGTCTCACAATCTCACGAAGATATACAGACGCTAGCCAAGATGCGGTCCTCTTGCTCTTCACCGGAATGAAATGAGCACTCTTCGTAAGTCTGTCCACAATAACCCAAATGCTCGTATTCCCTTTCCTTGACCTTGGTAGCCCATCGATAAAATCCATGGAAATACTCTCCCACTTCCAAAGTGGAACGTCTAGAGGATGTAATAGCCTACCGGGCTTCTTTGACTCGGCCTTAACTTGCTGGCAAATGATACATCTAGAGACAAACTCTGCCACATCCTTCTTCATCCCAGGCCAAAAGAAAATGCGCTTCATATCTTTATACATCTTATCTCCGCCCGGATGTATAGTCAACTTAGAGTGATGCGCTTCCTCAAGAACTCTTCTTACTAGATCTTCTACCATTGGAACACATAACCTTCCGTCTCTCCTCAGCCAACCCTTGTCATCAATAGAATATCGAGCGAGCTGACGAGACGCCTCTCCTCGAATCAGCTTATCCATAATCTCAACTATCTGAGGGTCTTCTCTCTGCGAAGCCCCAACTTGATCAAGAAGGGTAGGTCTGAGTTCCAGAGATGCTAAAGAACCGGTCATCGACTCAACCGCCAAAGAGAAATCAAAGGTTGCCACATACTCTAAATTCTTCATCTCAACGAACAGAGGACTTAGGGTCAACCTTCTTCTACTCAATGCATCTGCTACCACATTCCCCTTGCCAGGGGTATAACCTATCTCAAAATCGTAGGACGCCAAGAATTCCATCCATCTTTGTTGCCTCAGATTCAGATCCTTCTGAGAAAAGAGATACCTCAATGACTTGTGATCGGTATAAAGCTCAAATCTTTCTCCCAAAAGATAATGGCGCCAAGCCTTGAGTGCATATACTATTGCCGCCAACTCTAAGTCATGAGTGGGATAATTCTTCTCATGCACTTTGAGTTGTCTACCGCCAAAGCATATCACTCTTCCTTCTTGCATAAGAACAGCTCCTAACCCCGTGCCACATGCATCGGTGTATACTGTAAATAACTTCCCTCCATCGGGCAAAGCTAGAACAGGTGCTGATGTAAGAGCTCTCTTGAGCTTCTGGAAAGCAAGCTCGCATTCTATGCTCCAAGCAAAAACTAAATTCTTCTTCGTCAATTTAGTGAGAGGAGCGGATATCTTCGCGAAGTCCTTGATGAACTTCCGGTAAAAACCCGCAAGACCTAGAAAACTTCTCACTTCGGTTGCATTCCTTGGAGTCTTCCAATCCTGAACTGCAACTACCTTAGCGGGATCCACCGCTAAGCCTTGCTTAGATACTATATGCCCCAGGAATCTAACTTCCTTTCTCCAAAAGTGACACTTGGAGAACTTGGCCTTCAACTGATGTGCTCTAAGCGTATCCATCACCTCCACGAGATGCCTTGCATGCTCTTCCTCATCCTTAGAGAAGATCAGAATATCATCTACGAAGACCACGACAAACTTGTTCAAGAACTCCCTGAACACCCTACTCATCAAGTCCACGAAATATGCGGGTGCATTAGTCAAGCCGAACGGCATGACAAGCCATTCGAAGAATCCATCTGGAGTCCTGAATGCAGTCTTGTCTATACTATCTTCAGCTACCCTGAGCTGATGGAATCCAGTAGCAAGATCAAGCTGAGAGAAAACAGAAGCACCGACAAGCTGGTCAAAGAGATCATCAATCCTCGGTAACGGGTGTCTGTTCTTCTTAGTCAGCTTATTCAACTCTCGATAGTCAACACAAAGTCGGAGAGAACCATCTGCCTTGGTAGCAAACACCACAGGCGCTCCCCATTCAGATATACTTCGTCTAATGAAGTTCTTCTCAAGCAACTCCTTCACTTGCTTACTTAGCTCCCGTCTTTTACGCGGAGCCATGTGCCGAACGGGCAAAGAAACCGGCTTTGCATTATCCACCAGATAAATGCGGAAATCAATCTCTCGCTTAGGGGGCAACCCCCTAACTTCATCAAAAACATCCGGATACTCTCGAACCACTCTCACAGACTGAAGAGTTTCCATTGACGAGTCGAGTGATTCAAGATAGCACAACATGACGGGACCTCTCGGATCACAAGAAATCTCTAGGGTGTTTCCGAGGCGAGTCACGAGCCTCACCACCCTATGCTCACAATCAAGAATGGCTCCATATCTGGACAGTCAATCCATGCCCAATATTAATCCGTATCCCCTAAAACCAAGAACATAAGCACTGCACAAGAACTCTACACTCAGTATAGAGATCCTCAAATCCCCACATATCATAGACAAATGGGCGGAACCCCCAATAGGATTTGAGACACAGACGGGATCATCTACAAAGCTAGTACTAAGGTGCAAACTATCAACAAGATCAGATGATATAAAGCTATGCGATGCACCAGAATCAAACAAGGTACGAACTGGAAAATCAGAAATATATACAAGGCTTTCAACAGAAATACTACCTCGATCGGGAACTGGAGCGGTATTGAGAGCATGAACTTGCCCTCCTGAAGGTCCAGCACGCTGAGTCTGACCCTGGCCTTGCCCTTGCTTCCTCGGGCAATCCTTACTAAAATGTCCAGTCTCACCGTAGAAAAAGCATTCACCATTCTTCCTTTTCCTCTTCTTACAATCCTTAATAAGATGCCCAACTGAACCGCAATAATGGCACTTCCCCTTGTTGTTCTTGCCCTTGTTGTTGTTCCCCTTGTTGCCTTGACTCTTGTTCTTGTTCTGATTGCCTTGACTGCTCTGACCACTTGGATTACCCTGATTTCCTTTCCACTGGGAATCAGTCTTCTTGGCTTGAGTATCATTCATCTTGACCTCTTTCTTGACATCTCCCTGAAGTAACGCCATATCAACCAAGCTCTCAAACGTGGCCCCATGGGGAATATGTGACATAGCCAATCCCTGCAACGGCTCATTCAATCCTCTAGCAAAACAAAGAGCCTTCTTCTGAGGAGTATTCACCATATCCAAGCCAGAACGAGCTAACTGATTGAACTTGTTCACATATTCTTTGACAGACATATCTCCTTGTCTCAAAGTTATGAACCTCTCCATTTGCAGATTCTCCTCAGCAGAAGATAGAAACTTAAGCACGAACCTTGCCCTAAAATCGGCCCAAGTCTCAACAGGCCTAGTACCATTGGTGACTTCCCACCAATAAGCGGCTTCATCCTTCATAAGCCAAACTACCAACAAGATCTTCCTCTGATCGTCTATCCCAAAGATAGCAAATAAATCCTCGGTCTCTTTCAACCAATTTCTGGCCTCTACAAAAGTCTCAGTGCCTTGAAAGTTCTTGCCACCCATTGCTTTGAAATCTTTGCAAGTCTTTGCGAAGTCAGCTTGAGGATGCTGAGGGGGAGGAGGAAGAGGAACCTCAGCGACAGGAGGAGGAGGAACATTAACTACTGGAGGAGGAGGAGGAGGGACATCTGCGGGGCCGGCTTCGATCGCCCTAGCCTCCAAAAGTCTCCTATACCAAACAGGTACGTGTACTCCCTCCGGAATAGCAAAGTTGTCGGCCATACTGAAAACGAAGAAAAAGACAGATTCAGAATGGCGAAAAAAAACGAAGGAATTTTGCTAATGGCTTTTTGGGGAATAGCCTTTAAAATAAACTAGACTTTTCTTTGGAAAATACTTTATACTTGGTTTTGAAAATAGTTTTCCAAAAGTTTTCTAAAAACCTTTTTGTTCCTTCTCGTAAACCATATGCTCTGATACCAAATGTAACACCCCACCTCCGCCAGGGTGACTCTTGCAAGCACTCTGACTTTGGAGGGGCGTTTGAATCAGGTAAACATGCATAATGATATATCAAGGCAGAACAAGAACATATGTATATAAGTAAACAGGGTAAATAACATAGATAAAACAGCGGAAGATTTTAAGCCATTTCAAAACAAGTCTGGTACAACATAACGTCAATTTTCCAAATACACAAGTCTAGATAAAAACAATATTACTGAAAAACTGAAATACATAAGTACTATCCCCAAAATAAGTGATAACCATAGCTAGCTTCATGTCGAAACCGTACATGAGCTGAAATCCCACAAGCAAGCAATCCGAAATCCAAGCTAAGCTCCAACGTTCCCACCCTGAGAACCTGGGGGGGGGGGAAACGGAAGAAAAGAGGCGAAAGAAAACAGGTCAGTCAAAAAGACTGAGTTAGCCCTACTACAATCAATGTAAACTGATAAAGTTAACTGGCATGATGAATGCTGAGATGAACATAGGGATAACTACATACTAACATGATGATTAACTAACAAGGTAGATAAAGGTGTCATCGCATAATCAGGTTTAAGGTTTTGCACCACAGGTGTACTAGCAAGCTAACATGACTTGAATAAACAAGTATTGATCCCTTGGCCCAAGCTTTGGCCCAATAACATGAAGTGGTCCTCATATGAGGTCCAATAACATGGTTTGACCCTAATACAAGGTCCAACCAAACGGTCTAGTTGATCGGCTCCCTAAGCCTAACTTGTCACGTGTTGGTGTCAATACGGCCCAAACATAATTGTAGTCGAACTGTGTCGGGTCCACCCTTCGGGTGTATCAAGCCCTAGGGTGCCAACCCCTGGACACCATAAACATGAGTGCACAGTCTCGATCTACTGGTACCCATGGGTGACTTCTCCAAATACGGACTACGTGCACGACCATAGTCCGTCCGGAACTACATCGGCGTACCACCCGGCCGTCGTTTATTTGGTCGTTTACCTCCAGCCCAGTAATCGTGCCCCCTCCCTAGCCTAGTCCCTAGGGCCTTAATGATACCAATTTTTGGGGATTACTGCGGAGTGGGCCCCCATTGCTAGGATTTTATAGTGGGTTAAGTACGGTTTAACCCTCTTGCTAATCATGGATTAACTTGGTTAAGTGTAACGATGAGTTCACGACTTAACCCTGATTAATCTACCAAGCCCAAGTTGGTTAAGTATTAAGTGGACCATGACTTAACCCTAATCACGAGGCATTAATTAATTTAATGTGCCTTAACCTCTCACATTAGACCTTGTTGTGGTTACTAGTTAAGCCGGGCGGGTCCGGGTAGCTTTACACCACAACTTGGTCTAACCTCGGGTTCAAGGTACAACATGGCCAACTTCTCACATTGGGTCCTATTATTTGTAGCAACTAGTTAAGCCGGTCGGTTCCGGGTAGGTTTACGCTACAAACTCAACCCAACCTCGAGTTGGTCACACTTATCTTTTCTAAGTGTCATGTCCATCATGTTTCCAAAACATGTTACAAATTTTCAAGCAATTGGGTAGACCTAACTTAATAGGTAAATTCCCAATGGGTAGACCTAACTTAATAGGTAAATTCCCAATCTTATGTTTTTATGTCTTTTAAGTTTACCCAACCCCAAACGCAATCCCATTGCTTACATATCGCAATAGCGCATAAAGGATAGAAAGAGGGAACTTGGCATAATCGTGACATAAAGGTGTTGAAGCCACAAGTTCAACATGGTGGCATAAGAAATGTACATATGTTCATATACTTGCATATTACATTTTTAGGCCTCGAAAGCATGCATAAAACCAAACTTGGCATATTGGTGATACATGGTGCTAAATGACATGTAGACATGGCCATAAGTTCGCATTTAGCCTCACATGCAAGTTATCATAAGAGATATGATAACTTACATGTTGCCAAAATGCAACCTTTAGCATAAAGCTTGAAGCTTTATGCTCATAAACCCAAGATAAGCTTGCATAACATGATAACATGAACAAAAGGATCAACCCAAACTTGCATAACATAACTTGCATATCATATGACAAACTTGCATATCAAACTTGCATAACATACTTGCATATCATATGACAAACTTGCATATCAAACTTGCATAACATGACATGATGAACTTGCATATCATAGCATGGCATACTTGCATATAAACTTGCATATTACAACATGATAAAATTGCATATCATAGCATAGTAAACTTGCATATAAACTTGCATATTACAACATGATAAACTTGCATATCATAGCATAGTAAACTTGCATATAAACTTGCATATCATACATTTAACTTTAGAGTTTAAGTATGAAAGTAGAATAGGGCTTACAATACTTATGAAGGCACAAAAGATATGACAAAGCCCTTATGCAATCAAATAGACCCAAAATGCAAGCTCTAACATAAAAACCCTTGAGCCAAAATGATCAAAACTCTTTCTTTATGATGCAAATATAGAAACTTGACTTGAATGCAAGCTAATGATGCTCATACAAGCTTGAAAATACTTGTATGCATGGAAAATCACTTAGAAATTTATTTAGGAATTGTATGAAGAGAGTGGAGGCCATGAGAGGATTGATTTTGCCATAGTTTAGTTACTAGAATGAATAATGATGATTTAGGGTTAGGTTAGGGTCTTATTTATAGATTAGGCAAGTGTTTTAGGCCATAGGGTTAAACCCTAGTTCCAATCTCAGCCCTCAAAACCGAATCTGACCCCCAAGCTCAACACAATCTCTAAATGGTGCACCAGGCTAAACAGCCCGGCTGGACCAAGTCGACAGCCAAGTCGACAGGGCTGTCGACTTGGGTCCAACCAAGTCGACTCCCAAGTCGACAGGGCTGTCGACTTGGGTGCTCTGGCGGGATTTTTCCCGCCTAGCCCAATCTGACCTAATTTTCAAATTCAAACTTGAATTTGAAATCTGTTTTTTACTTTGAAATTTTCTGAAAACTTCGTTGGGCCTTAATCGGGTCATACGGACTCCGATTTTCGAAAACTCAGACTCTATTTCGCGTATTTTTCCGAGACGAACGCAATGGCATAGCCCGTTTCCCTTGATTCAGATTTTAGAATTTAATTCTGCCTCGATTTACATCATTACAGGTTATTGAAAATACGGGTTGTTACAAGCGGAAAATAATACAATACACAACTGAAAGTAATACACAGATACAGAGCTTTCCGAATATCTCCTCAGCTGTAAATCAGGATCTTGTGAATATAAATCTGCAAACCCAAAACTACTAGATGCCCGTGTCAAAATAAGGGCACCCATAATTAGGTTAAAACAATAAACTCTAGGTCAGTCATGTGACTGGTGTGAGAACTAAAACAGTTATTAATCTTTATTTTAAAGTTAGGTAAATCAAGGGACCATGCCGTATAACACGGAACGGGTTTCCTCCCAAGAGTACCAGTGCATAAAACAACAGCGCAATGCTAAATAAAGAACAATAAGCTATTATAAGACCCAGGTCCCATCACACAATGCAACACAAGCCGGAGGATTGGGTTTTACCTTATAATAGCCAAAGCATCTTGATACGCTAAATTTCATGTTTTATTATTACTATAAGTGTATATTGTTAAAACAATTTCAATCATAAGTATCAATCATACACGGCATGGGTACCATATATCATGTCGCCAATACAAGGCTCTATAATCAAAACCGCAAAGTCACGTATTGGAAATTGGATTTCCATCTATGAACCAAGGCAAGGGATCATCCTCACCGAATTCGAGACAATCTAGCCTACCATGTCTCAGGACCCAGACTCAGGTGGTCCCTTGGATCGTCAGGGCCAGTCCACCGATGTGGATTAAAATGCCTGAACACTGCGTTTCCCCACCCTTTGGGGCGTAAATGAGCCCAATGGCTCCATCGACTCCACATTGTCACCGATATATCTGAGGCGCCTCACAATCCAACAACCACACAGGTGAAAATAATATAAATGTCAGGGCTGGTAGGTCACTGACACCACCCTAGCTAGAAAGAAACGCATGCCCTCCCTGATGTCCTCTCCCGTTTCTGGTTCACAACCGGGGTGTGAGGCTCGTGAATTAACGCTACACAAAGTTGTGCCACACAGGCGGTGCTTCGATCATCAACCACAAGACTCTGCTTTTCAACAAAAGCCTTGATCATTTGCCACATAGGCATGCCACATAGGCAATTCACTCCATGCGATTGATATCCATCAATATATAACCTCTGAGCTCGTACGTCTCAGAGAAGGGCGTTAAGCAAGAAAATAAATTCTCCGCCGCCAAACAGATATATATTTAATAGAAATCAATCACACAGAATAAAATCCAATGTCAGACACACAGTCCATTTACAAGTTCGTTCTGGGTCTGAATGAAATCGGAGGCACCTTGTACCTCGCATATCCATTGATCTCCAAGTATGTCTGGACGATCACCAACTGATTCCCTCCTCTTGGGTGTAAAACCCAATCAAGATCATCAGTAATTATCCAAACGATGTGAAGACCTCCGGTCTTCGACCACCGTCTTCATCCTCGACACATCGTCGAATCCGTTATTCAGAATGGGATAAACCCGGTCTTTTTGAATAACTCGCGTATATAATAAACAAGTGTTACACAAACACAACATACGCCTCAATCCAATTCAGAATATTCTTTTATTCAAATATTATTATACTTTGGGAAAGGTTCCCATTAGTTTTATCAAAGATAAATTCTTTAAATTTATTCTTTAATCTTCCTTTATATATCAATTCAAAACCAAATTATGGTTTATCCAAACTAGTCGGGATTAAAGAACCTTACCGAAATAATCATTTGTTTTAAATTCCCCAATCCCAACCTATTCATCGCATGGAATAAAACTGGTCATACTTCATATCTAACACCAGGGTGTTATCGGTAAATTCAATTACCATTTCAAGTTCAAATCTAATTAAAGATTTAACTATCACCTGGAGCAAAACTGGTGATACTCCATTCTCGATCATCTCAATCTAATTAAAGATTCATTAAAACTCCACTTGGTTTTAATCTTCCCAAAAATCATATTAATGATTGTTTAACTTGGGAAACCATATCCTGTCTTTAACTGGGTTAAAGAACCAATGTCATTTAAACCACGGTTCACGATAAACCGAAAATCACATTCCAATTCAATTCCAATTAAATATCATTTAATTGTTGTACTTCATTAAATCTAAATAAAAAGATTTAATCTTTTTCTTAACTAGGTTTAAGAACAGTGTTAATGAAGACATCATTCATGACAAACCCAAATCCCATTTGATATTAAATACAAGGCTTTGAATAGAAAATATATCGGCTTATATTCAATATCAAATTCCACGACCAACAAATATCGTATTGGAAATAATGATATAAATATATCTTTCAAATTTCCATAACAATATCTGTATAATCAAGAAATCCAACATTGAAATATTCCAAAGACAATTTCGATTCAAATCCATTTCCACTTTATATATTAGAAATTCTGGTTATTTTCAAAACCATTTCAAATCCACTTTATTTATTTATAAAATAAATGGGATTATAATTCTAGTTCAAAACTAGTTCATTTCGATAAAAATATATTTTTATCTTTTCAAATATGGAGTTTTTCATCCCAATTCTTCACAAATCATTCCTTATGATTTTACACAAATTATTACTATTTTTATTAAATTTATCAAGGCCCGTACAGTCGATTTCCATCAATGGCCATCGAACTGCACTTACAACGTCCTTTTCCAAATTTGATTTGGACATAATTCCAAATCCAACCGCTAGATTTCAAATCTCTAATATTCGTTAGAAAGCTATTTTCGATACGAACCCAACGATTCCAGTTTTAGGAGAATCCGACGGTCGGATCTCCCGTAATATCCGTTCAAAGTCAATGGTCGAAATTCGCGAACTGCCGCAGCGCGGCGCGTTCTATTCAGACCATTATATTATATATATCATATATATAATATATATTTCGTCGATTTACTTTTAAACCGTATTTTATAAATAGTTTTAAATTTGTTTTCAAAACGATTTCAACTTCCTATTCAATGTCTAATCAAAATTGGATATTCCATATCATCGTTATATAAATGGTAATATTTTCAAAATATTATATTTTGAAATCAATTCCTTTTCGATATTCATTATAAAAATGAATAAAATCGATATAGATATCGTTCACGTCAAAATGGCGCATATCTAATCAACACGGCTTTATATATTTCAATAACTTCGTTATTCTATTCAACAAATGAATATTTTCTTCAACACATGAATTTTTTTCTATTTAACACATGAAATTTCTTTTATTCAACACATGAAATTTCTTTTATTCAACACATGAATTTATATTTTATTCAACACATGAATTTTCTTTTATTCAACACATGAAATATATTTTATTCAACACATGAATTTTATTTTATTCAACACATGTAATATATTTTATTCAACACATGAATTTTCTTTTATTCTTATATATCATTCAACACATGAATATTCTTTTATTCAACACATGAAATATTTTTTTTATTTCCTAAATTGGAACGAGACCCACTCAATTACCATATAATATTATTAATATGGATTATATACAACACATGTATATAATAGCAATGATAAATAACCAACCATCGTCCAAAGTGCACCACACAACTGCATAAGCATTAAATATAAATAATTAACGCTTACACAGTCTGTCAACCAATCGGTTGACATACTACTAAACAATTGGGATTAGTGTACGTCAATATCATCCCAACACCCGTGTGGGGTTTCAAATCAACAAACACAGATTTTTTTTGTGTCGTTGGACAATGTGTAAAATTTATCGTCTCGATCAATATCAGTCAAATCAGTGTATATAAACAAATCATCCGATTTGTTTATTACTATTTATTTTATATACACATTAAAAATTATATTTTTAACTATAAAATAATTTCTTCCCTTCCACTACACATATAACGAACCGAACTTCCCCGGTAAGGAAAGCCCGGATTCGCTTTGAGGACAACACACATCAGAACACAAACAGAAGAACTTTTCATTGCTTATTACAACAATTCCATCAGAATACAAGAATATAAAGAGTATGAATAAATATTACACATTTGACAAATATCAGAGATTTAAATTGCATAGCAACGGAAAAACAATACAAAACACAACTGAAAGTAACACACGGATACAGAGCTTTCCGAGCATTGTTCCAGCAGTAAATCAGGATCTAGTGAATATAATATGCAAAACCAAAACTACTAGCTGCCCGTGTGGAAAATAGGGGCACCCAGAGTTTAGGTTTAAACAATAAACTCCAGGTCAGTCATGTGACTTGTGTGAGAACTAAAAATAGTTATTAATCTTTATTTTTAAAGTCAGGTAAATCAAGGGACCACGTCATATAACACGGAACGGGTTTCCTCCCAAGAATACCAGTGCATAAAACAAAACAGCGCAATGCTAAATAAAGAAAAATGAAGCTATTATAAGACCCAGGTCCCATCACACAATGCAACGCAAGCCGGAGGATAGGGTTTTCCCTTATAATAGCCAAACATGCTTGGTACGTTTAAAACAAATCATTTGATACTATTATAAGTGTATAGTGTCAAAACAATTTCAATCATAAATATAAATCATAGACGGCATAGCTACCATCAACTATGTCGCCATACTAGGTTCTACAAATAAAACTGAATTATCACGTATTGGAAATTGGATTCCATCATGAGTCGAGGCAAGGGGCAAGCTCCTCTCCGTTCGAGACACTCTAGCAAATGTCTCAGGACCACACACAGCGATCCTTGGAATCGGTTGGGTCGGTCCTCTCTTACTTTTGAGGATTGGCAATTCCTGAACACACGTTTCCCAATCCTATAGGACCTATATAGTGGTCTGTACATTGGCTCACATAGTGCCAGTTATCGACCATATATTCGAGGCGCCTCGTATTCCAACAACCACACAGGTAAAAAGTATATAAATGTCAGGGATGGTAGGTCACTGACATCACCCATAGCTAGAAAGAAACGTCGAGTTCTCCCAACGGTCCGTATCCCGTTTTTGACTCATACCGAGGTGTGAGGCTCGCGAATTCACGTTATACACAAAGTTATGCCACACAGGCCTTGCTTTGAACATCAACCACAAGACTTTGCTTTTCAACAGAAGCATTGATCATTTGCCACTTAGGCATGCCACACTGGAAATTCATGCCATGCGACTGATGTCCATCGATATACAACCTCTTAGCTCATACGTCTCAGAGAAGGGCGTTAAGCAAGAGAATAAATTCTCCGCCGCCAAACAGATGTATATTTAATAGAGATCAATCAACACAGAATAAAATCCAATGTCAGACACACAGTCCATTTACAAGTTCGTTCAGGGCCTGAACGAAACCGGAGGCACTTTCCTCGCATATCCGTCGATCTCCAAGTACGTCTGGACGATCACCACCTGATTCCCACCTCTTGGGTGTACAGCCCAATCAAGATCATCAATAGTCATCCAAATGATGTGAAAACTTCCGGTCTTCAACCACCGTCTTCATCTTCGACTTATCGTCGAATCGTTTATCCAGAATGGGTATAAACCCGGCCTTTCCGAATAACCCGCGTATATAATAAACATGTGTTACACAAACACAACATACGCCTCATTCCAATTAAGAATATTCTTTTATTCAAATTTTCACATTCTTAGGGAAAGGTTCCCATTAATTTTATCAAAGGTAAATTCTTCTAAATTTATTCTTTAATCTTCCTTTGGATATCATTTCAAACCGTATTATGGTTTTCCAAACTAGTTGGGATTAGCGAACCACACCGAAGTAATTATTTATTTTATTTCCCAATCCCAACCTATTCATCCCATGGAGCAAAACTGGTAATACTCCATATCTAACACCATGGTGTTATCGGTAAATATTAATGACCATTTCACGTTCAAATCTAATCAAAGATTTAACTATCGCTTTGGAGCAAAACTGGTGATACTCCATTCTCGATCACTTTAACCTAATTAAAGATTCATTAAAACTCCACTTAGTTTTAATCTTCTCAAAAATCAATATCTAGTCTTTAACTGGGTTAAAGAACCAATGTCATCTGAAACACGGTTCACGATAAACCCACAATCACTTTCCATTGTTAATCGGGTTAAAGAACAGTGTTATTTAAGACACCATTCACGATGAACCCAAAATCCCTTTTGATATTAAATACAAGGCTCTAAATAGAAAATATATCGACTTATATTCAATATCAAATTCTGAAACCAACAAATATCATATTGGAAATAACGATATTAATATATCTTTCAAATTTCCACAACCATATCTGTATAATCACGAAATCCAACATCGAAATATTCCGAAGATAATTTCGATTCAAATCCATTCCAATTCACGTATTGGAAACTCTGATTATTTTCAAAACCATTTCAAATCTAGTTCAAAACTAGTTCATTTCGATAAAAATATATTTTTATCCTTTCAAATGTGGAATTTTTCATCCCAGTTCTTTCCAATTCATATAGTATGATTTTACACAAATTATTAATATTTTTAATAATTTTATCAAGGCCCGTTCAGTCGATTTCCAATAACGGTCGTCGAACTGCACTTACAGCGACTTTTCCAAATTTGATTTGGACATAATTACAAATCCAACCGTTAGATTTCAAATTTCTAATATTCATTGGAAATCTCTTTTCGATACGAACCCAACGGTTCCGGTTTCAGGAGAATCCGACGGTCGGATCTCCCGTAACGTCAATTCGAAGTCAATGGTCGAAATTCGCGAAGTGCCGCGGCGCGGCGCGTTCTATTCCGGTCATTAATATATATAATATATATATATATTATATATATTTCGTCGATTTCAATTCAAAACGTATTTTATAAATCGTTTTAAATTCGTTTTCAAAACAATTTCAACTTCATATTCAATTTCAAAGCAAAATTGAATATTCCACATCATCGATATACAAATGATAATATTTTCAAAACGTTATATTTTGAAATCATTTCCTTTTCTATAATCATTATGAAAACGAATATAATCGATATAAATATCGTTAGCGTCAAAATGGCGCATCTCTAATCAACACGGCTTTTTATATTTCAATAACTTCGTTATTCAATTCAACAAATGAATGTTTATTCTATTCAACACATGAATCTATATTTCCTTCAACACATGAATATTCTCAACACATGAGTATCGTCAACACATGACTATTTTTGTTATTTAATATATTTTATAAAATTTTGATAAAGATGTAAATTTTATTGTTTAAAATATTTTACTTAACACATGATAAGTTTCAACACATGAATATTCTCAACACATGAGCATCGTCAACACTTGACTATTTATTCTATTCAAAACATGAATCTTTATTTTATAATATTCTTTATTTTCCCAATTGGAATGAGGCCCAATAAATTACCATATAATGTTAATTATATTGATTCCATACAACACATGTATATAATAGCAACGATAAATAATCAACCATCACCCAAAGTGCACCACACAACTGTATAAGCATTAAATATAACTAATTAACGCACATACAGTCTGTCAATCAAACGATCGACAAATCACTAAACAATTGGGATTAGTGTACGTCAAATATCATCCCAACACCCATGTGGGGTTTCAATCCACAAACACTGAATATTATTTGTGCAGTTGGGCGACATGTAAAATTTATCGTCCCAATCAATATCCTTCAAATAGGTGTACATAAACAAACCATCCGGTTTTTAAATGAATATTTATTTATTCACATTCCAGTTAAAAATTATATTTTTAACGATAAAATATTTATTTCAACACATGAATGTTTTATTATCCATTTCACATCAACATCACAAACAAACTTCATAACACATCAAACAAGCATACAATTCGTCCATGGTCTGTGGACGACGGGTGTCGGGTGCTGCTAAGCACCGTCTGCATTCTAGTATATATTTCAACTAGAAAACAAGATTTAAAGTGAGAAGTTCTCACCGATTACTAAACCATACGCCACGACTCTTCATATGTAGAAAATCTTCGCCGTGTTTCCAACGAGATCTGTTACATGCGGTATATGTTAAAAATCATATTTTTAACAACGCTACCTAATAAATAAAAGTCACATTTTCTTTCGGCTATTATATATATATCACATTTTTATTTTAACGTTATATGGATAAAAATCACTTTTTTATTTCACGATATATATATATAATAAAAATCAGATTTTTATTTCGCTACATATATAAAAAATATATTTTTTTATTCTCTATCTTATAAAAATCATATTTCTATAATTCTAATCATATAATAAAATTATATTTCTACTTTATATATTTTTACAACGCTTCCTTCTATATAAAAATTATATTTTTATATATCTACTTCTAATACAAAAATCGAATTTTTATTATCACACCTATATAAAAATTATATTTTTATTACTCTACCTTAATAAAAACCATATTTTTAATACTCTACCTAAGTAAAAAATCATATTTTTATTATCTACATTATATAAGAATTATATTTTTAATCTTCATATCTAATAAAAATCGTATTTTTATATATGCTATACATGTATAAAAATCAAATCTTTTCACTTTTAAAAATCTAAACTTTTTACTTTTAAAAATCTAAACTTTTCACTTTTAAAAATCTAAACTTTTCACTTTTAAAAATCTAAACTTTTCACTTTTAAAAATCTCATTTTTGTCAACATGAAAAATCTAATTTTTCTCTAAATCAAAATCTTTTAACTAATTATGTAGAAACTAAACAAATTAATTAAATAAAACAAAAAAAAAACTTATTGTACAACGTCTAAAAAGGGGGGCTGGAGCGTCGCTGGCGGCGCCGGAGGATCTCGCGAGGCAGAGGGGGTTCGGATTTGGGTGGTGCGGCATCGGAGTTTGGCTATGGAGGGGGGGGTCTCGTGCGAAGCATTGCAGGAGGGGAGAGGAGAGAGAACGGTGGAGGAGGTTGTAGAGGAGGAGAGAGGGAGGGGGTGCCTCGCGCCGGCGGTGGCGGCGCGCCAGAGGAGGGTGGCGGTGGCAGTAGGGCTGGGGCGCGATCGTTATTTCTTTTTTTCTTTTTTTTTCTTTCTAAGAGAATAAAAGGGGGAGGAGGAGAGTAAAGGGAGTATATAATAATATATATTATTTTATTTTATTTAATTAATTTCAAAAAGCAACATTTTATTTCGAGCTCGAAATCAAACCCACCGACTGTCGTTCATAGCTAATTATCCCCATTCCGAACACAATGGGATATGTATCATAAGCTGGTTCGATCGTTTCGATCAGTTTCCGTCAAAAATCAAAATATAACTCTATATATTGAATTTGAACGCGCATTTCAATTTACCAGGGCCACATACGAACTCTAAAAATTCCCGAAAAATATTTTCTAGCTTCGTATCGGCGATGCGGTCCTAACAAAACTAATTTCATCAAATTCTAAGACCGTTTGAAAAATGGCCATTTTCCAGTCGATTAAAATCAACTAAAACTGGTCAAACGCGTTTTCCTTTGCCACACTCACATATTGATTCGAAAAATAACGAATTTTGGAATCTAGCAATAACCTGACATCACGCATCCAACAAAGTGGTTTCGTCGAAAACCGAGGTCATTTGCAAAATTTCCATTTTTAAGGGCCAGAATTCCATAGCGACTTTTCTGAATTTTCAACTGGACGTATCTTTTGATTCCCACTATGAAATTTCAATTTTTCGGATTCGTTGGAAAGATATTCTCAATTAGATTCTAATATTTTAGGTTTCGCTAAAATCCGGTTTATTTTGAATCCTGTACAGTCATTTGAACTTTGAAATCGAATTATCGAACTACCGCGCCATTTTCAATTCCTTTTATATTTAAAATAAAATATTTATATTCTAACGACGATCTATATAAATATATACGTTCTCATTCTATTCAAAATAATTTTCTCATCGCTATTATTTAAAATAATTCATTTTAAATATTCAAAATTCACTAAAATTTCCAAAATAATTTTTTTTATTGGCTCAGATTTTCCGGGTTGTTACAATCTCCCCCACTTAAAACTTTTCGTCCCCGAAAAGGAACGAAGCTGAAAGTTGTTTAACTAATCAACACAACTTCCATTATTTTCATTACGGCTTAAGTTCTTCAACTTTTCAGTTTCTAAGAACTTTTCAAAAATTTCAAAAATTTGGCTAACACCCTAAATTTTCGAATTTTTTTGCCATAACCTCCCCTGCACCGGAGACTTCGGATATTTCAAATAGCCTCCCATGGCCCTCACCGATCCAAAATAAAAAGAAAAAACCAAGCAGCTAGCCAATCGGCTCATAAAATCATCAAATTCCCAAGAAATACAATAAACATGTACCTATTTGTCGGGCAAACATTTTTATTCTTCTGCTCTAGCCTCCTAGCTATGACCTGTTCAATGGATATACAAGTATATGCATGCATTTGTAATCATTTTTTAATACAGTTCAATATTTGGTTCCATTAGGCTAAATGGTTCAAAATTATCAAACCAATAATCAAACAACACAACCATCAATCAATTAGTGGATTATCATTTCAAATTCATAATTTTGATATATATACACAGAAAATCATGTTTTTGATGCTAAATCACAACAATAAACCTATCTAGTTCTGGTTCTCACACCAGTCTGATGGAAATATATAGACATCTCACTTTCGAAACAAGAAAATAATTACTGATGATGACGCGTCAATCATCAGAATCTGGTCAGAGCGACTAGAGTGTGATCCTATATCTATCCAGTATATTAAAACTTCGAATATACGTTCATGACGCGCATATGCAAAATCTTTATATACTCGATTGTCCAAATTTAATACAAATAAAATATTCAAATACGTATAAAATGATTTAAATTTTCAAAACAATATTGTTTTCATTTGAAAAATATACTCTTCACACTCGTTCTAGGATACTACTGATCCTATCTCTAACGAGTCATTCTAATTGGATACTACTAATCCAATATCTGATGAATTCTTTCGTTCGGTTCTAATGTGTCTTGTTCTCGAGCTCTGTAAACCAAAGCTCTGATACCACTTTATAACGACCCAAACTTCCCCAGTAAGGAAAGCCCGGATTCGCTTTGAGGACAACACACATCAGAACACAAACAGAAGAACATTTCATTGTTTATTACAACAATTCCATTAGAATACAAGAATATACAGAGTATGAATAAATATTACACATTTGACAAATATCGGAGATTTAAATTACATAGCAGCGGAAAAACAATACAAAACACACCTGAAAGTAACACACGGATACAGAGCTTTCCGAGCATCATTCCAGCTGTAAATCAGGATCCTTTGAATATAAATCTGCAAAACCAAAACTACTAGCTCCCCGTGTGGAAAATACGGGCAACCAGAGTTTAGGTTAAAACAATAAACTCCAGGTCCGTCATGTGACTGGTGTGAGAACTAAAAACAGTTATTAATCTTTATTTTTAAAGTAAGGTAAATCAAGGGACCACGCCGTATAACACGGAACGGGTTTCCTCCCAAGAATACCAGTGCATAAAACAAACAGCGCAATGCTAAATAAAGAAAAATGAAGCTATTATAAGACCTAGGTCCCATCACACAATGCAACGCAAGCCGGAGGATAGGGTTTTCCTTTATAATAGCCAAACATGCCTAGTACGTTTAAAACAAATCATTTGATACTATTATAATTGTATAGTGTCAAAACAATTTCAATCATAAATATCAATCATAGACGACATAGCTACCATCTACTATGTCGCCATACTAGGTTCTACAAATAAAACTGAATTATCACGTATTGGAAATTGGATTCCATCATGAGTCGAGGAAACGGGCAAGCTCCTCTCCATTCGAGACACTCTAGCAAATGTCTCAGGACCACACACAGCGATCCTTGGAATCGGTTGGGCCGGTCCCTTCTTACTTTTGAGGACTGGCAATTCCTGAACACACGTTTCCCGGTCCTATAGGACCTATATAATGGTCTGTACGTCGGCTCACATAGTGCCAGTTATTGACCATATATTCGAGGTGTCTCGTATTCCAACAACCACACAAGTAAAAAGTATATAATGTCAGGGCTGGTAGGTCACTGACATCACCCATAGCTAGAAAGAAACGTCATGTTCTCCCAATGGTCCGTATCCCGTTTTTGAATCATACCGAGGTGTGAGGCTCGCGAATTCACGTTATACACAAACTTATGCCACACAGGCCGTGCTTTGATCATCAACCACAAGACTTTGCTTTTCAACAGAAGCCTTGATCATTTGCCACTTAGGCATGCCACACTGGCAATTCATGCCATGCGACAGATGTCCATCGATATACAACCTCTGAGCTCGTACGTCTCAAAGAAGGGCGACAAGCAAGAGAATAAATTCTCTGCCGCCAAACATATGTATATTTAATAGAGATCAATCAACACAGAATAAAATCCAATGTCAGACACACAGTCCATTTACAAGTTCGTTCTGGGTCTGAACGAAACCGGAGGCACTTTCCTCGCATATCCATCGATCTCCAAGTACGTCTGGACGATCACCAACTAATTCCCTCCTCTTGAGTGTACAGCCCAATCAAGATCATCAATAATCATCCAAACGATGTGAAGACTTCCGGTCTTCAACCACCGTCTTCATCTTCGACTTATCGTCGAATCGTTTGTCCAGAATGGGTATAAACCCGGCCTTTCCGAATAACCCGCGTATATAATAAACAAGTGTTACACAAAATCAACATACGCCTCATTCCAATTCAGAATATTCTTTTATTCAAATTTTCACATTCTTAGGGAAAGGTTCCCATTAATTTTATCGAAGATAAATTCTTCTAAATTTATTCTTTAATCTTCCTTTGGATATCATTTCAAACCGTATTATGGTTTTCCAAACTAGTTGGGATTAGCGAACCACACCGAAGTAATTATTTATTTTATTTCCCAATCCCAACCTATTCATCCCATGGAGCAAAACTGGTAATACTCCATATCTAACACCACGGTGTTATCGATAAATATTAATTACCATTTCACGTTCAAATCTAATCAAAGATTTAACTATCGCTTTGGAGCAAAACTGGTGATACTCCATTCTCGATCACTTTAACCTAATTAAAGATTCATTAAAACTCCACTTAGTTTTAATCTTCTCAGAAATCAATATTATCATCGATATACAAATGATAATATTTTCAAAACGTTATATTTTGAAATCATTTCCTTTTCTATAATCATTATGAAAACGAATATAATCGATATAAATATCGTTAGCGTCAAAATGGCGCATCTTTAATCAACACGGCTTTTTATATTTCAATAACTTCGTTATTCAATTCAACAAATGAATGTTTATTCTATTCAACACATGAATCTATATTTCTTTCAACACATGAATATTCTCAACACATGAGTATCGTCAACACATGACTATTTTTGATATTTAATATATTTTATAAAATTTTGATAAAGATGTAAATTTTATAGTTTAAAATATTTTACTTAACACATGATAAGTTTCAACACAAGAATATTCTCAACACATGAGCATCGTCAACACTTGACTATTTATTCTATTCAACACATGAATCTTTATTTTATAATATTCTTTATTTTCCCAATTGGAATGAGGCCCAATAAATTACCATATAATGTTAATTATATGGATTCCATACAACACATGTATATAATAGCAACGATAAATAATCAACCATCACCCAAAGTGCACCACACAACTGTATAAGCATTAAATATAACTAATTAACGCACATACTGTCTGTCAATCAAACGATCGACAAATCACTAAACAATTGGGATTAGTGTACGTCAAATATCATCCCAACACCCACGTGGGGTTTCAATCCACAAACACTGAATATTATTTGTGCAGTTGGGCGACATGTAAAATTTATCGTCCCAATCAATATCCTTCAAATAGGTGTACATAAACAAACCGTCCGGGTTTTAAATGAATATTTATTTATTCACATTCCCGTTAAAAATTATATTTTTAACGATAAAATATTTATTTCAACACATGAATGTTTTATTATCCATTTCACATCAACATCACAAACAAACTTCACAACACATCAAACAAGCATACAAGTCGTCCATGGTCTGTGGACGACGGGTGTCGGGTGCTGCTAAGCACCGTCTGCATCCTAGTATATATTTTAACTAGAAAACAAGATTGAAAGTGAGAAGTTCTCACCGATTAGCTAAACCATATGCCGCGACTCTTCATATGTAGAAAATCTTCGCCGTGTTTCCAACGAGATCTGTTACACGCGGTATATGGAAAAAGTCACATTTTCTTTCGGCTATTATATATACAAAAATCACATTTTTATTTTAACGTTATGTGGATAAAAATCACATTTTTATTTCACTATATATATATATAATAAAAATCAGATTTTTATTTCGCTACATATATAAAAATTATATTTTTATATTCTCTATCTTATAAAAATCATATTTCTATAATTCTAATCATATAATAAAATTATATTTTTACTTCATATATTTTTACAACGCTTCCTTCAATATAAAAATTATATTTTTATATATCTACTTCTAATACAAAGATCTAATTTTTATTATCATACCTATATAAAAATTATATTTTTATTACTCTACCTTAATAAAAACCATATTTTTAATACTCTACCTAAGTAAAAATCATATTTTTATTATCTACATTATATAAGAATTATATTTTTAATCTTGATATCTAATAAAAATAGTATTTTTATATATGCTATACATGTATAAAAATAAAATCTTTTCACTTTTAAAAATCTAAACTTTTCACTTTTAAAAATCTAAACTTTTCACTTTTAAAAATCTCATTTTTGTCAACATGAAAAATCTAATTTTTCTCTAAATCAAAATCTTTTAACTAATTAAGTAGAAACTAAACAAATTAATTAAATAAATAAATAATCTTATTGTACAACGTCTAAAAAGGGGGGCTGGAGCATCGTTGGCGGCCCCGGAGGATCTCGCGAGGTAGAGGGGGTTCGGATTTGGGTGGTGCGGCTTCGGAGTTTGGCTGTGGAGGGGGGAAGGGTCTCGCGTGAAGCATTGCAAGAGGCGAGAGGAGAGAGAACGGAGGAGGAGGTCGTAGAGGTGGAGAGAGGGAGGGGGCGCCTCACGCCGGCGGTGGCGGCACGCCAGAGGAGGGCGGCGGTGGCAGTAGGGCTGGGGCGCGATCGTTATTTCTTTTTTTTTTCTTTTTTTCTTTCTGAGAGAATAAAAGGGAGAGGAGGAGAGTAAAGGGAGTATATAATAATATATATTATTTTACTTTCTTTAATTAATTTCAAAAGGCAACTTTTTATTTCAAGCTCGAAATCAAACCCACCGACTGTCGTTCATAGCTAATTACCCCCATTTCGAACACAATGGGATATGTATCGTAAGCTGATTCGATCGTTTCGATCAGTTTCTGTCAAAATCAAAATATAACTCTATATATTGAATTTGAACGCGCATTTCAATTTACTAGGGCCACATACGAACTCTAAAAATTATCGAAAAATATTTTCTAGCTTCGTATCGACGATACGGTCCTAACAAAACTAATTTCGTCAAATTCTGAGACCGTTTGAAAAATGACCATTTTCCAGTCGATTAAAATCAACTGAAACTGGTTAAACGCGTTTTCCTTCGCCACACTCACATATTGATTCGAAAACCGAGGTCGTTTGCAAAATTTCAATTTTTAAGGGCCAGAGTTCCATAGCGACTATTGTGAATTTTCAACTGGACATATCTATTGATTCCCGCTATGAAATTTCAATTTTTCGGGTTCGCTGGAAAGATATTCTCAATTAGATTCTAATATTTTTGGTTTCGCCAAAATCCGGTTTATTTTGAATCCTGTACAGTCATTTGAACTTTGAAATCGAATTATCGAACTACCGCGCCATTTTCAATTCCTTTTATATTTAAATAAAATATTTATATTCTAACGACGATCTATATGAATATATACGTTCTCATTCTATTCAAAATAAATTTCTCGTCACTATTATTTAAAATAATTCATTTTAAATATTCAAAATTCACTAAAATTGCCAAAATAAAAAAATTTAATTGGCTCAGATTTTCCGGGTTGTTACAACACACAATCGATTTCACAACACATCAATCAAACAAACAAGCCATCCATGGTCTGTGGACGACGGGTGTCAGGTGCTACTAAGCACCGTCTGCATCCTAGTATATATTTCAACTAGAAAATAAATTTAAAGTCAGGAGTTCTCACCTTTGGGCTCCACTCCGCACGTTTTACTTTTGAGCTTCAGAACCGTTTGGATTTGTTTGAAATTCCAATGCAGTCCTTACCACGCTATTCATAATAAAAATTATTTTTATTGCTTCCTTCCAATAAATAAAAATCATATTTCATTTATAATTCACATATTTTTACAATGCTCCTTCCTATATAAAAATTATATTTTTAAAATGCTACTCTCTATATAAAGTTATATTTTTATATTGCTAACCAATATATAAAGATTTCTTTTCTTTTTCTTATGAAAAGTCATTTCTTTTGCTATGAAAAATCACTTCTTTTTATTTGTAAATATCCAAACTTTTTATTTAAAAAAAACTGAAGATGAATCCATGTTGTTTTTATGTAAAGGAAAAAAACAGAAAATACAATTAATGCTAATTATATATAAATTAAATTAACAAACTAAAAAAAACTTACAGTTAATCACGAAGAGGAGGAGAGGGAAGCAAGTGGGCGCGGGTTCCGACCAGCAGGCGGTGGGGTTCGTGGGTGGTGGGATCAGCTGGAGATGGGCGGTTTCTGGTGGCTTCAGGGGTTTTGTGCGGCTTTGAAACAAAAGAGGAGGAGGAGGCTAAGGGGGAGGGCGGTTTCTGGTCTGAGGTGGAGAGGAAAGTCGGCACGGTGAGGGGAGGTGGGGGATTGCCTGCGTCGATATGTCAGAGGGAGGCGCAACGGTGATTTAGGTTTTAGTTTTTTTTTTTATTTTAGAAAATCTGACGGGGAGAGGGAATAGAGAGGGGAGGGGGCTATTTTATAATTAATTATTTTATTTTTACTTTTCCATAAAAGGTATCCTTTTTATATGAACCCCAAATCGAACTCACCGACTGTTGTCCCCAGCTAATTACCCTTATTCCGAACACAATGGGTTATGTTTCATAACCCAATTCGGCTGTTACGATCAGTTTCCGCTAAATTTAAAATATAAATTAGTATATATTCAATTTGAACGTACATTTTAAATTACCGGGGCCACATACTGACTCTAAAAATTCCAGAAAAATTATTTCTAGCATCGTATTGACGATGTTATCTTAACAAAACTAATTTCGTCGTATTTGAAGACCGTTTGAAAAATGGCCATTTTCCTGGTCGATCGAAATTAACTAAACTGTCAAAAAACGTTTTCCTGCGCCACGCTCACATATTGATTACAAAAATTACGAATTTTGGAATCTAGCAATAATTTGACATCCCGGATCCAACAAAAGTGGTTTCGTCGAAAACAGAGATTGTTTGCAAAATTTTCATTTTTAAGGGCTATATTTTCCATAGCGACTATTCTGAATTTTCATCTGGGCATAACTTTTTATCCCCGCGATGAAATTTCAATTTTTCGGATTCATTGGAAAGATATTCTCAATTAGATTCAAATATTTTTGGTTTTACTAAAATCCGGTTTATTTTGAATCCTGTACATTCATTTGAAATTTGAAATTTGAAATCGAATTTTCGAACTACCGCGCCATCTTTATTTCCTTTCATAATTAAAATAAAATATTTATATTCTAACGTCGATCTATATAAATATATACGTTCTATTTCTATTCAGAATAAATTTCTCATCGCTATTATTTAAAATAATTCATTTTAAATACTCAAAATTCAATAAAATTGCCAAAATAAAAATTTTAAATTGGCTCAGATTTCCGGGTTATTACACAAATGATCAAGGCTTTTGTTGAAAAGCAGGACCTTGTGGATGATGATCAAAGCACGACTTTAAGTAGCATAGCTTTGTGTATAGCGTTAATTCGCGAGCCTCACACCTCGGTATGAGACAGAAACAGGATAAGGGACACAAGGAATGCATACGTTTCTTTCTAGCTAGAAGCGGTGTCATGGTATGGAGCCCAGACATTTTTACTTATGTGGATGATAGATTGCGAGGTGCCTTAGATATCGAGCCGACTAAAAGGCTCAGAGATAGGTTTAATAGGACCGGGAAACATATTTTTAAGGAATAACCAATCCTCAAAAGTAAGAGAGGACCGACCTTGCAGGATCCAAGGGTTGCGCATAGGTATGATCCTGGATCATCTTGCTAGAGGTGATCTGAATCGGTAAGGAGACCATCCCTTGTCTTGACTCATGACGGAAATCTATTTTTTCAATGCGACATTGTGCGGTTTTAATTGTAAACCTATATGGCGACATAGTAGGATGGGGTACTGTGCCGTCTATGATTGATACATTTATATTCGAAGTTGTTTTATACACTATGCACTTATAGTAATATCAAAATGATTTGTTTTAAAGTGTATCAAGCATGTTTGGCTATTATAAGGTAAAACTCTATCCTCTGGTTTGTGTTTGTATTATGTGATGGGACCTGAGTCTTATAATAGCTTCATTTTTCAAAAAATATTGCGTTGTTTTATATTTTAAACTAGTATTCATGTGGAGTAATCCCGTTCCGTGTCATACGGCGTGGTCCCATGATTTTCCACTGTTAAAGTAAAGTTTTATTAATTGTTTTTAAGTTCTCACACCAGTCCTATGACTGACCTGGAGTTTATTGTTTCTACCTAAACTCTGGGTGCCCATATTTTCCACATGGGCAACTAGTAGTTTTAGTTTTTGCAGATTTCTATTTAACAGGATCCTGGTTTACATCTGGAGCTATATGCAGAAGCTTTGTATCTGTGTATTCCTTTCAGCTGTGGTAGTTGATGTTTTCTGCTGCACATTATATTCATGTATTATACTTTCCACTGTTTTATAATTTAATCTCTGAAATTATTTATTTGAACTCTGATATATTCTTGTACTCTGATGTAAATTGTTGCAATAGCAATGAAAAGTTCTCATGTTTGTGTTCGGATGCATCGTATTCTCATTACAATCCGCATTCTCTCGTCTCTTCGGAGGCTGGGCGAGTTCGGTGCGTGACAAATATTCACTTAAGAATACTCCTTTATAATTGATGTTTTATAAAGAAATTTCAAGTCAAAAAAGAGAGTTGATTTGAAAGATGTTTTATTAAGAAAATGGTGTAGTATAAAATATCTAATTTGTAATGCATTAAGAAAGTATATTACTTAAAACAAAGAAGATTTTGTTTGAAAGTAAATGACTATAAGGGCTAAATATTTAATGACATACCATAGGTGTGTTTGTTAGAAAGATATTGTATTAAATAGGTAATTTAATTAAGAAATATAAAACTATATCTTGTACACGGGGTATAAGACGATGGAGTAGAACAAGTTCTGGGTTTACCTAATATCCTTATAATGATGTCACCTTATGCTTGTTATGAGTGACTTTCCCTTAGGAGTTGTAGGAATGTCTTGTTATTCCCTTTCATCAAGAAGGCTGGGATTCGACGAAAAGACCACCCATTTTGATGTTTTGGGTCAATAACCTTTTTTCTTATATTATTCATTTTGTTAAATTATTTGCACTTATTTATTACCTTCCAAATTAAATTTGGTTCTCTATGGATTGCTTTGCTCTTTGTTAAATTATTTAAAAAAATCTAGTTGCTTATTTGTTAATGATTACTTATTAATTTAATGCCATTCATGCTCAAATTTTTTTTAAAGCTCATACCATGATTAAATATAATTATTTGTTTGTTTGTTTGCTTACTTGATATTTACTTATTAATTCATGTCATGACTGTCTAGTTTAATTCCTTATGATTGAAATGATTATTTTTTATTGTTTATTTGATATGGTTAAATTGCATATTTGTTATTTGTGTTAATTCTATGGTTAGAGTGTTATCCAGTGTTGATTTTTAATTTTATTTATAATAGAGAAACTAGAGGATTAGTGGGGGAAGGGAGGGATATTCATTTTATTCATAGTGTGATAGCATAGTTTCTTTAGCTAAAAAATATTAGGTATTTGGAAAGACTGACAATTAGAAGATGTTCCTTGAAGACAAAAATGGTAATTAGAGAATTTTTGGTGACTAAACACTTGATGTCAAAAAGAAGTTTGAAGTGGCTCAAAATACATATTTATCAAGACTATACATTTTTCAAACAATTCCCTTCTCCCATAATATCCCTTTTTTTATTTATCTAGACAGTGAGTTTTATGAAATTGAGAAAATATTTTTCAAAGAAAATGTTTTAGTTTTAAACATAGATGGATGTTTCAATTTGAAATAAAATGTTTTGTTTTGAAAGATACATGAAACACTCCTTGTTAGCGGCCCATTTTTTGTATTTATGGTGGGTTATACTTGTCGCCAAATGAAAGAATTACTATATATGTATTTTATGATCATTGTTTTTTATAATGATCCTATGGTGGTAAGCGATGACTTCGACGATGGCTATTTGTACTCTTAGAGGCAGAGTTGGAGACTACAAGTCAAGATGATGGGACTATAAGTTGAGATAATGTGACTATTAAAATAGGATGGGAGACACAAAATGATGCCCTATAACAAGTGATGTCCATCAAGGGTAGTCCACGGACCATGACGACTTCTGATGGGAGTTAGATGGATAGTCTGGAGATGAAATTTGTTACGGATAACAAGCATAAAGGGGTTATTTGTATTCATGACTTTGGTACACCTTTGATGAGGAGCACAACAATGGATCAGTGTATATTGACGTTTTGATGTGATCTGCTCAAAATCTAGAGTCTACCGGCATTTTGACCTAAGTAGGGTTATCTGCTATAATTCATGGATGTTGTGATATAATGATGGTCTGATAGAGTTTGTCGATGTTGGAACCTTCATGTGCATCGATGGATTGGGTAATCAAAGGACTGGGTATCATATAACCAACACACTGAGTGAATGTGCAGTTGTATAATGGAAGCAACTACAGTATGAGGAGACAGTTGTACTAACCATTTTGAAGATTTAGCTATGAATGGACATTTGTTATTATAAGGAAATGACCATAAGTAGATGCATAAGATATTCTTGATGAGGTGAGATGGAATGGTGCGTTATTATTATGAAGGTGAGTCTATGAAGAAGTTCATATATGGGTTTGAGGATGCACATATTATGATGATTATATAGTTAGCACATGGATGAACATACACAAATTCGTTGTTTATTTGAAGATGTAGTGATTATTTTCTTAGTGCGGATGTGCTTTATTCACATAAAATATGATGACTACTGATTTAGTATATTCTTTTATTTGTACGCACATGTTTGGATCAACCCCTATTCATTATGTACTTCAATTATGGTTGAATAAGGTTGGATTATTAAGATATTGTTGTAAAATAAAACAGAACGTATAATAAAAGAGAAGCCACTAGAGATAACAGAAGAGATAGGGGAAAGATCTTTTATTTCTATTGATTCAGGTGTGTCTTATTTCTATTACATTGACTCCTTTATATAGGCTTTAGAGCTGATATGAAACTTATCCCCTTGATGTGGGACTAAATAGAATATTACAAAAGCATATTCACTCTTATGTATTACAACTCTTACCCTTGAAAATGTGTCTTTAAAATCTTGAATTCTCTGTTAAGTTGAAGTTGTCCCTTTTAAAACATATATGATGATTGCTCCCCCTTATTATTATCTTGCTTGCATATATCTATTTAGTCGATACAACTATTGTCTGTTGCCTTAAAAACTCTATCAGGAAAACCCAGTGGGAAAAACCTTGAACGAGAAAAAGAGTACACAACGTTTGACATTATGGATATCATATAAAATGATATTTCTTAAAAGTATTTGATGCTTCAGGATCAAAACAATGCCTTATTACAAACCTTTTTATGAAAAACCTTATGGGAAAAATCATAAACAAGGAAAAGAGTGCAATTTATTTCATCTTTAGGTAACATGTTTTACAATGTTACGATAAGGCTTGATACTTCAAGATCAAGATCAAGCCTCATTAAAAACCTTACTAACAAAAACCCAGTGGGAAAAATATTAGTGAAGGAAAAGAGTACATTATAGCATAATTTTATATGCTCCCCCTTATTTATAACTCATTATTCAATTAGTCTATTGATGTAGTCAACGCATGCCAATTTTGTACATTATCTTTTGAAATGTTGATTTGGAAATTGCCTTTAAGAAAAGGTCTACCTGCTTTTCTTGAAACTGAATTTGTTTCTCCTCTTTCTTGTTATCCTTTCATTCATGTGTGAAGAGAAATTTAGAAGAAGTGTGCTCTATCCTATCACCCTTGATATAATTCACTTGAATCTGAGCCATGCAAACTGCCTTGTCTTCATAAATAATAGTTTACCGCATCAAGAGATGTTTGATACTTCTGGATCAAAATGTTGCCTCATCAAAACCTTTTTAAGAAAAATCCAATGGGAAAAATCTTAGTGAAGGAAAAAGAGTACAATATGAAATGTCTTATTTACTATGTCAAAAGGAGCATGATACTTCTGGATCAATGTAATGCCTCGTTAAAACCTTAATAAGAAAAACCCAGTGGGAAAAATCTTAAATAAGGAAAAAGAGTACATTATAACTTTTTTTTGTATGTTACTTTTCGGTTGATACTTCTGGATCATGACAATGCCTTATTAAAACCTTGCTAAGAAAACCCAGTGGGGAAAAACTTATTTAAAGAAAATGAGTGCATTATAACATACTTATGGATGCTCCCCCTGATTTAATAATTTCCTCTGAATAACTCAAATTGCTTACAGGTACTTTTTAATGAAGTTTTTCTTTAAAAACTTCATGTGCATTTCCATGCTTCGGACATGTTTCTTATTTAAAATGCCTTCTTTTTGTGATTTTTATGCTACTAATATTCATTTATGAATACACTTCATGTGCTTATAATTTTGTATTTCAACCGGGCTTGCATATTGCAATACACATTTGATGAATACAACAACTTTCATTACAACTACACTAAGCAGAAAGTAATCCACTCATCTTGAAGTGTATCAAGATTTTCATTACAACAATACTTAGAAGAATGTTGTAATCTATCGTCCATGTTCTTTGTATTCTTTATAATAACAAATGTTATTTATGTTCTTCAGGAACTTATATATTATAATAAGATTTGCATATCGCAACTACCACTTCAATGGATATTAACAGTTTCATTACAACAATTCTTGAAAGCAGGAAGGGATATACTCATCATGAATTATATCAAGATTTTCATCACAACGATACTTAAAAGATTATTATAATCTACATTTCTTGCTTTTTCATTATTTATCACTACCAAAGTTATTTAAATTCTTCAGGAATTTGTATACTTTCAATGTTTATACCTTCAGGGTATTATAAGCATTTTAAATACTTTCATTAATTTAATCAATTCAAATATCTCTATAAGTACAATGCTCATGGAACATAACATGATGTTGACACTCTATGGTGCTTCAGTAACTTCAGTGTGCTTTTATCATTATATATATATATATATATATATATATATATATATATCTATTTTTATCTTATGAACTACAGGTTCATATCTTATGGACTATAGGTCCATATATCTTATTTAGGAAAATTCCATGTTGGTCAATCATGTTTCTCTCTAATATGGGATTTTTAATCCATTTATAAATAAGTGCCTTTTTATTTATTAATTTATCATCGATGATTATTTCTTGTTAGTTCTATACATGATTTATTGAGATCTCAAAACTTATCGTGCTTTAGGTACCTAAACCACTTATGGGGTTATTTTGACAATCATGTCATGAGTTTCTTTCAAAGCACCCTTAAGTGTTCTTCAGGAACATTCACCTCCTTTATTTTGCATTTTTATGACTTACTCCAAAGATATTTTGAACTGACTTTTATACCACATTTTCATTTGTGATTTACACTTTTGATCCTTCAGGGATTCAAATCTATATTGGAGAAAGTCTATTAGGGACATAATTGATAATTTATGTGAGTTACTTAATACTTTGCATAATTCTATATGTGAGCAAATATTTAACACCATTGATCCTTTATACACCCCATCAATGTTAACAACATTGTCACTTCAAATAATAAACCTTCTTTGGATTCATTTTTGATCTATTATCGCATTATAGCTAGCAAATACATTATATGTATTTCAATTGTAGGAGGATAATGCTCTTATTAGTTGATAAGATGCATTTATATTGCATTATTTATTCCCTTTCATTGATCTGCTGACTTGGAGGAATTTTCTATCATTTGAATATGCACAAGACTTCAAGTCATTCAATATTGAGGTCAATCGACCTTCTGAAACATTAAATAATATATGCATAATTTATAATATGAACTCATAATAACTTCAGGTTGTTAATTAAATATTCACATATATGTGTATATACGTGCGTCCACGTATTACATATGTAAATGATTTGCATATTCTTTCTCATTCGAGTTATCGATCTTAGAACAAATTATTTATGTAACACCCCGCGAATTCTATAACTGTGAAATTCACAAATTAAAGTATAATTAATTTCAAATCAAAGAACTAAGGGAAATGGGATACGCCATTGCGTTCGTCTCGGAAAAATACACGAAATAGAGTCCGAGTTTTCGAAAAACGGAGTCCGTATGAAGAAGATATGGCCTTCGGAAGTTTCTGAATTAAGTTTAAAATTCGAACAGGATAAAACAGCTCAGAAAAACAAGTTTAAATTCCAAAATCGGGCCCAATTGGCCAGGGCGGGAAAACTCCCGCCTAATGCACCCAGGTCGATTGGGCTGTCGACCTGGTCTAGCCAGGTCGACAGGGCTGTCGACAGGGCTGTCGACCTGGTCCAGACCCAGGTCGAACCCAGTCCACCCTGGCTGGCCTAGTCTATGTTGGTCGATTTTCAGAAGCATGCTTTGTCATTAGGGCTAGGTGGCAGGCTCTAATTGGTCTCTCTTTCGAATGAATGGCTACGATCAATCCAAGCAACATCGATGGTCCTAATCAGTTCATAACCCCTATAAAAATGACCCTAGACTCAACCTAATCTATTCATTCAAAAATAAGAACAAGGCCATCATGTTGCTGAGGAACGACTAAGAGTAGCCACCAATTGGAGAGAGGATTAGGAGGCAAATTCTAAAGCATAAAGCAACTTAATCAAATCAAATCAACAAGGAATCGCATCTCCAAATTCCTAAATTGGAGAATTCGTCACACAATTGTAAGTAGAGTATTATTTTGGTATGAACAAATAACTGTGTTGGTTTGTATACTTGATTGTGGTGATAAATAATTCATATTTGTGCGTTACTATGATTCTATCGATTTGGAATATTGTATAACGATTGGATACTCGCAAAGCATGTTATTTATTATAAAAAAACTACATATTTGCGGTAGTTTTATGCAAGTATACGTTTGGAATATTCGCAAATTATGTAATCCATGTTGAAGCTACATGTATATAGTTGTTCAATTGAAACTCATGCAAGTTTGGGGTTTTGCTACTATGCCATCATAATGTGTATTTTTATACAAAAATCATTTTTGTGAGTAATTGGAGCAAATTTGGGTTATTATAATCCATATGAAATTATGTTGAAAATTTGGCATCATGATCTATGTATTAAGCCATGCTTTTGTACTAGAAAACTTATTTGCAAACTTATGAATATGACTAGGCTATGATTGATATTTTGCACAATTGAAATCCATGTTAGGTCTATATTGTTAACAAGAATTATATGATGACATATGTGGTACATAGCTAGGTTAGATTCAAAATCCCATTTGCAAGTTTGCATGACTAAAGTAAAAATCATGATTCCATGTTAGAAATATTTATGTGAATAGATTTAAAATCATGATTAAGTTGAACTATACTTTTGTGTTAGTAACAAAAGTAAGCACCTTTGTAAACATGTAGTAATCTTATGAACATGATTTGCTTATGTTTGACATTATGCCTAAACAAAAATATAGATTTATGTTGTAGTTAAGACTATGTGTCAACAATAATATCCAATTTAGATTCTTAACTTAACTACAAGTTTTGATTCATGTCACTTATGCTTTATGACCAAAGTATACGTTATTGCTATGCAAGTACACCAGTTTCTGATTTGTAGTTCCAACGTTATGTTGCAAGTTCATGCGTTCACATTCCCCTTTAGTGTATGAACGTTTTAAGCCTCCCCTTTTTTCTCATGGCTAAGTTGGGCTTAAAAGCCTAAGCCCAACATATATAATAAACGAGCGTATTAAACGGGGTAAATAACGTTGGGCCAAATTAATTAATAAATGAAAATATAAAAGGGGCCCAAATTCAAGTATGGGTTGGGCCCATGATTGGTGTAACCTTTACACCGTTAACTTAATAATGGGCCGCAAATATTTACATATAAGAAAATAAAGAAGAAAGACAAAATATGTAAATGTAGAACATACGATGTGTTTAACCCGAGGTTGGATTGAGTTGTGATGTAAACCTGCCCGGAACCGCCCGGCTGTCCAGTAGTCACAACAATACCTATCCAATGTGGGAGGTTAAACATGGAGCCCAATAAGGACCCGAGGTTAGACTGAGTTGTGGCGTAAGACTGCCCGGAACCAACCGGCAACAGGCAGCCACAACAATACCTGTCTAATGTGAGAGGTCAAGGCTTTAATAAGACAATTAAGGCTGAGTCAGGATTGTTAGGATTAAGTGAACTAAAGACTTAATCAAAATGGAACATGCTAAACTAAACAGACTGGTGGGGGTTAGGTTAGAAAACACTTAACCAACTTAGCATGTTGGCTAGAGATAGAAAACCTAGTAACGGGGGACCCTTTTCAGCAGTAACCCTAGAAGGTGTATCATGATACCCTGAAACTAGTCAGGGTGGGGCACGATTACTGGGCTGATTGTAAGAGGTCAAATCGACGGCGGTGGTGTAGCAGTGTAGGTTCTAATGGGGTGCGGGCGTGCACACACTCCGGCGCAGAAAAATAAGGCATTGGACACCAGTAGCATACATGTGCATTCTAGGATTGTGTCGGGCCGCCACTATGGGACTTGATACACCCCATGGTGGGACCAGCATAGGTAACTACAACATCGGGGGCCGTAAGACACATGTAACTATGCGAGTAGGAGCCGATCATCATAGAATGGATCACTTCACCTTGATTATGGGGTGCCAGTTGGAAACTAGTTTATATGGGTTCAGAGATTAACATGGGGTACGATAGTATATTCGACCCTAGACAACTTAACCAAGTTTATAGTGCTTTCCCACTTCTTGTTTATACTTATCATACACAGTTCTTTATTCATAGACAGAATAGTCCTAGACTTACTCAGGCTTTATGTCTGACTCTACTTTTCTTTCGTCTTCTTTTCTTCCGTCCCCCCCCCCCCAGGTCCACAGGGAGGGAACACAGCAGCTTGACCAGCCTTAACAATCAGCTTGAAGAGGAAAAATGTATTGCTTGGACCTTTTCGTTTTGAACTATGGCTTTGGACAACCACTATGGGGGCTTTTGCAGTTTATCTATGTTTTATTTATGCTTCTTTAAATAATGTAATCAAGACAGATTATGGAAGTGTTATGATTTTGGAAAAGATGTATGACAATTATGGTGATGTTGTTGTAGCACGTATTTGCTTTTATGAAATAAGAGTTGTTGTTTTTCCGCTGTTTACAAATATGTGTTCTTATATCTGTCTTGTATATCTGTGACTTATACTTATAAACCTCCACCAAAATTAGGGCATTCCCATTGAGAGTGACCCTAACAGAGGTGGGGTGTTTCACTAGGTATCAGAGCATAGGTTTACCAGATAAGATAAAAAGTTTTGAAAATTTATTTTCAAAAAGGAAATTTAAAGAAGCAATTTAAAATAAAAAAAAAAGACAAAAATATTATTTTATTTTAAAAGGCAAAGTCCACTCCCCAAAGCCATAGGTACTATCTCTTATCCTTCGTTTTGAATCTATCCTTTTTGTTTCAGCATGTCCGAAGATCTTAACTTGCCAGAAAGGGTGCCAATACCTGGTTGGTTTAGACGGTTCTTAGAAGCAAGAGCCACTCAGCCAGGTCCTACCGTTCCTCCTCCCCCAGCTGCCGGAAATCATCCAGCTGCAGCGGCACCTTTTCCTCCACCTCCTCCTCGGGGAAACACTTTTGCTAAGATATGTAAAGATTTTAAAGCTATGGGAGGAAAGGATTTTCATGGAACTGAGTCCTTCGTGGCAGCTAGAAATTGGCTGAAAGAAACGGAGGACCTATTCATCATCTTTGAGGTAGAAGATAGACAAAAAGTACAACTGGCAGTATGGCTATTAAAGGGCAAGGCCTCCTACTGGTGGGAAGTCACTAATGCAGAAAGACCAGTGGAGACATGGGAGGACTTTAGGGCAAGGTTTGAGACTAAATTTCTCTCAGATGCGGAAAGAAGTTTGCAGTTGGAAAAATTCTTATTTCTTAAGCAAGGGGACAAGACAGTCAGAGAGTATGTAAATCAGTTCGATGAGCTGGCTAGGTTTGGGCTTGACCTAGTCAACACCCCGCACAAGAAGGCTCTCCGTTTCGTCAAAGGGTTGAATGAGCCATTACACAGTTTGGCCATGACCCATATACCCATGGGAGCCACATATGAAAGATTGGTGCAAATGGCATTGCTGAATGAAGAGGATAAGGGCAAGAAGGAGACAAAGGCAGAAAGCTCTCAAGGGAAGAAAGAGGGTTTGCAGCCTAAGAAGACAGACTTTAAGAAGGGCGGGAAAGGCAACAAAGAGAAGAGGAAGTGCAATTTTTGTGGCAAAGTGGGGCACTTAGTTAAGGACTGCCGGAAAAAGAAGGCCAAGGAGAATGGTGGGTGCTTTTCTTGCGGTGAGACAGGCCACAGGGCTAAGGACTGCCCAAAGAAACGAGGACAGGGGCAGAGGGCTGGATCCACCCCAGGGGCACAGGTTCATGTGCTGGAAGCGCCACCTCTGCAACAGCGAGGTATAAATACTTCTGTAGAAAGTGTAGTTTATCTTTATGATCACCCCGTTCGCACTTTATTTGATTCTGGCGCATCACACTCCTTTATCTCGTCTGCTTTAGTAGAATCTCTGCACCTAAAAACTAGTATGGTAGAGGACCCCTTAATTGTTTCAAACCCAATTGGGGGCCCAGCTCATTTGTCTATGATCTGTTTGGGATTGAAAATTTCTATTCTAAGTGTAGAATTTCAATGTAGTGCCTTTGTTTTGGGCTTTTCGGGTTATGGTTTGATTTTGGGTATGGATTGGCTATCCAGTAATTGGGCCATCCTTGATTGTGAGAAAAGGGTTGTTAGGCTCCTAACCCAGCTCGGTAATACTTTGGAAACTTCTTGTAATCCCTCATACGCGGTTATGCTTAGTTACCTTGAATCGCTAGATGCCTCTGTTGAAAATTTGCAATCAGTTAAAGTGGTCCGGGAATATCCGGATGTCTTCGAAGAGGTGAAGGGCTTGCCTCCGAAGCGGGAAATAGACTTCCGCATATATCTTTTAGATAATGCAAAGCCCGTTGCGTTACCCGTTAGACACATGGCTCCACGGGAAAGGAAAGAGCTCAGTAAACAGATTAAAGAGCTTCTAGAAAAGGGGTTCATTAGGAGAAGCATTTCAGAATGGGGCGCTCCGGTGGTGTTCGCTACAAAGGCGGATGGTTCACTCCGTCTATGTGTTGACTATAGGGAGCTCAACAAGCTAACGAAAAAGAATAGGCACCCGCTCCCTAGAATTGACGATTTGTTTGACCAGCTTGTAGGAGCGTCTGTTTTCTCCCAACTCGATTTAGCAACCGGTTTTCATCAGCCAAGGGTGGCTGAGGATAGCATCGATAAAACGACATTCAGAACCCCAGACGGCTTCTTTGAATGGCTTGTCATGCCTTTCGGCTTGACAAACGCACCTGCTTACTTCGTGGACCTGATGAGTAGGGTATTCAGAGACTTCCTCAACAAATTCGTAGTGGTCTTCGTAGATGATATCCTTATCTTCTCAAAAAGTGAAGAGGAACATGCTCAGCACTTAAGGGCAATCATGGAAACTTTGCGAGTCCATCAAATAAAAGCCAAATTATCCAAATGCCACTTTTGGAGAGAAGAGGTGAGGTTCCTTGGGCACATAGTATCCAAACAAGGGTTAGCAGTGGACCCTGCTAAGGTAGTGGCGGTACAGGATTGGAAGACACTAAGGAATGCAACTGAGGTCCGAAGCTTTCTAGGACTAGCAGGTTTCTATCGAAAGTTTATAAGGGATTTTGCGAAAATCTCAGCTCCGCTCACGAAATTAACTAAGAAGAATCTAGTGTTCAATTGGGATTTGAATTGCGAGTTTGCTTTCCAACGACTGAAAAGGGCTCTTACAACAGCCCCAGTTTTGACGCTGCCAGATGGGAGCAAGATGTTCACTGTTTATACGGATGCATGTGGGACAGGGCTAGGCGCCGTCTTAATGCAAGAAGGAAGGGTAGTAGCTTATGGCGGGAGGCAGTTGAAAGTGCACGAAAAGAACTACCCAACCCACGATCTTGAGTTAGCCGCCATCGTCTTTGCACTCAAGTCTTGGCGACACTATCTCCTAGGTGAGAAGTTCGAACTTTACACTGACCATAAATCGTTGAAATATCTTTTCTCGCAGAAGGATCTTAACTTGAGGCAACAGAGATGGATGGAGTTTCTTGCCTCGTACGATTTCGAAATCTCCTATACTCCGGGCAAAGGCAACGTAGTGGCAGACGCGTTGAGCCGAAAGAAATTGACCCTAAGCCCGTTGTTTGTTGAAAGACAAAGCCTAGAGTTTATAGCCAGCTTCGACTTTAGGCCTTCCTCCGATTTCGCACCAGGCTTGCTAGCATCTCTCGAAGTGCGCCCAACTTTAGTGGATTCAGTAGGGACAGCACAACGCGAAGACCCTCAGCTTGTGGAAACAATTGATAGGCTAATTAGGGGTGAGACTTCAAGTCACCTCAACAGATACTCCATCGACGATAAGGGTTTGCTAAGGCGAGACGGAAGACTATGCGTCCCACAAACAAAAGATTTAGTAAAGAAGGTTCTCGAGGAAGCACATCACTCCAAGATGACGATACATCCAGGCGGAGATAAAATGTACAAAGATATAAAAAGGACTTTCTTCTGGAACGGCATAAAAAAGGACGTGGCAGAGTTCGTTTCTAAGTGTATGGTGTGCCAACAGGTTAAGGTGGAACAGAAAAAGCCTGGCGGACTGCTACATCCTCTGGAGGTCCCGCAGTGGAAGTGGGATAGCATCTCAATGGACTTCATCGATGGGCTGCCTAGGTCTAGGAGAGGCAACACTAGCATTTGGGTAATAGTGGATAGGCTTACTAAAAGCGCCCACTTTTTACCTGTCAAAAGTAAAAGAACCGCCTCATCCCTAGCATCATTTTACCTCAAGGAAATTGTTCGACTCCATGGAATACCATCTAGCATTGTTAGTGACCGAGACCCCATCTTCACCAGTGAGTTTTGGCGGAGTCTACAAGAAGCAGTAGGAACGCAGTTATGCTTGAGCACAGCCTATCATCCCCAAACCGACGGCCAAACAGAGAGAGTGAACAGAGTTTTGGAAGACCTTTTAAGACTGTGCGTCCTTGACTTCGGAGGGACATGGGAAGACCACCTTCCTTTGGTGGAATTTGCCTACAACAACAGCTATCAAGCAACCATCGGAATGGCACCCTTCGAAGCTTTATATGGAAGACCGTGCCGATCGCCCACTTGTTGGTGGGAGTCTACGGATAAGCTCATACTTGGCCCAGATATGATCCGAGAGACTTCAGAGAAAGTAGACTTAATACGAAGAAGGATGAAGACGGCCCAAGACAGACAAAAGTCCTATGCCGACAAGAGAAGAACCGACCTTGAATTTGAGGTTGGAGACAGAGTTTTTCTCAAGGTATCACCGCTAAGGAACGTTGTTCGTTTTGGAACCACAGGAAAACTGGCACCAAGGTTCATAGGGCCATTCCCTATCATCGAGAAAATTGGGAAAATGGCCTATAGATTAGAGCTACCCGAGAAGTTGGCTGGAGTCCACAACGTTTTTCACGTTTCACATCTCCGAAAATGTCTACATGAGTCAGCCGAGGTGGTAGAGCCAAACATCCTCGAAGAGGCCGAAGTGGAACGCGAAGCAACCATAAGAAAAGTTCCAACCCACATATTAGGAATGGAAGTGAAGAAGCTACGCAACCGCGAAGTCAAGCTCGTCAAAGTTCAGTGGAGCGACGCCAAGGGAGACGCGACTTGGGAAACTTAAGCTAGAATACGCACTGCCTACCCTTTTCTGTTCGAGGGTACATCCTTGATCTTTCCTTTCCCTTAAGTTGCGCTTTTATCTATCTTATCTTTTAGGTAGAAACCCTTTGGATGGAAACATGTAATTGAAACATGTTATGGATGATGGTTGCAGGTGGTTGCAAGTGATTGCTAGTGGTTGCTCGTGGTTGCATATACACACACAATCTAGGGTTTAGATCGGCTCAGTCACTTCATATTGCATATGCATATATGTTTGGATTCGTATATGGTTGAACTCTAATGTGTTGTCATATGGATGTTGCATTTGTATTGAATGATTGTGCACTCATGTAGAATCATGAATAGGAAAATTTGCATACATAATGGATTCATGGCACTTACATAATTTGCATTAAGGAGGTCAACTGAATCAGTAGACCGCCTGATTTTGCATTTGATAAGTACATGTACACACACACACTTCGCATATGATCATGAAGCATTAGAAGTCTTTTAAGGACAATGGATGCTCGTGTTTGATGGATGAGTAGATGGATGATTGGATGTTAGGATATACATTCCTCCTAACTTGAAGATTTCGGGGACGAAATCCTTTTAAGTGGGGGAGAATGTAACACCCCGCGAATTCTATAACTGTGAAATTCACAAATTAAAGTATAATTAATTTCAAATCAAAGAACTAAGGGAAACGGGATACGCCATTGCGTTCGTCTTGGAAAAATACGCGAAATAGAGTCCGAGTTTTCGAAAAACGGAGTCCGTATGAAGAAGATATGGCCTTCGGAAGTTTCTGAATTAAGTTTAAAATTCGAACAGGATAAAACAGCTCAGAAAAACAAGTTTAAATTCCAAAATCGGGCCCAATTGGCCAGGGCGGGAAAACTCCCGCCTAATGCACCCAGGTCGACTGGGCTGTCGACCTGGTCTAGCCAGGTCGACAGGGCTGTCGATAGGGCTGTCGACAGGGCTGTCGACCTGGTCCAGACCCAGGTCGAACCCAGTCCACCCTGGCTGGCCTAGTCTATGTTGGTCGATTTTCAGAAGCATGCTTTGTCATTAGGGCTAGGTGGCAGGCTCTAATTGGTCTCTCTTTCGAATGAATGGCTACGATCAATCCAAGCAACATCGATGGTCCTAATCAGTTCATAACCCCTATAAAAATGACCCTAGACTCAACCTAATCTATTCATTCAAAAATAAGAACAAGGCCATCATGTTGCTGAGGAACGACTAAGAGTAGCCACCAATTGGAGAGAGGATTAGGAGGCAAATTCTAAAGCATAAAGCAACTTAATCAAATCAAATCAACAAGGAATCGCATCTCCAAATTCCTAAATTGGAGAATTCGTCACACAATTGTAAGTAGAGTATTATTTTGGTATGAACAAATAACTGTGTTGGTTTGTATACTTGATTGTGGTGATAAATAATTCATATTTGTGCGTTACTATGATTCGATCGATTTGGAATATTGTATAACGATTGGATACTCGCAAAGCATGTTATTTATTATAAAAAAACTACATATTTGCGGTAGTTTTATGCAAGTATACGTTTGGAATATTCGCAAATTATGTAATCCATGTTGAAGCTACATGTATATAGTTGTTCAATTGAAACTCATGCAAGTTTGGGGTTTTGCTACTATGCCATCATAATGTGTATTTTTATACAAAAATCATTTTTGTGAGTAATTGGAGCAAATTTGGGTTATTATAATCCATATGAAATTATGTTGAAAATTTGGCATCATGATCTATGTATTAAGCCATGCTTTTGTACTAGAAAACTTATTTGCAAACTTATGAATATGACTAGGCTATGATTGATATTTTGCACAATTGAAATCCATGTTAGGTCTATATTGTTAACAAGAATTATATGATGACATATGTGGTACATAGCTAGGTTAGATTCAAAATCCCATTTGCAAGTTTGCATGACTAAAGTAAAAATCATGATTCCATGTTAGAAATATTTATGTGAATAGATTTAAAATCATGATTAAGTTGAACTATACTTTTGTGTTAGTAACAAAAGTAAGCACCTTTGTAAACATGTAGTAATCTTATGAACATGATTTGCTTATGTTTGACATTATGCCTAAACAAAAATATAGATTTATGTTGTAGTTAAGACTATGTGTCAACAATAATATCCAATTTAGATTCTTAACTTAACTACAAGTTTTGATTCATGTCACTTATGCTTTATGACCAAAGTATACGTTATTGCTATGCAAGTACACCAGTTTCTGATTTGTAGTTCCAACGTTATGTTGCAAGTTCATGCGTTCACATTCCCCTTTAGTGTATGAACGTTTTAAGCCTCCCCTTTTTTCTCATGGCTAAGTTGGGCTTAAAAGCCTAAGCCCAACATATATAATAAACGAGCGTATTAAACGGGGTAAATAACGTTGGGCCAAATTAATTAATAAATGAAAATATAAAAGGGGCCCAAATTCAAGTATGGGTTGGGCCCATGATTGGTGTAACCTTTACACCATTAACTTAATAATGGGCCGCAAATATTTACATATAAGAAAATAAAGAAGAAAGACAAAATATGTAAATGTAGAACATACGATGTGTTTAACCCGAGGTTGGATTGAGTTGTGATGTAAACCTGCCCGGAACCGCCCGGCTGTCCAGTAGTCACAACAATACCTATCCAATGTGGGAGGTTAAACATGGAGCCCAATAAGGACCCGAGGTTAGACTGAGTTGTGGCGTAAGACTGCCCGGAACCAACCGGCAACAGGCAGCCACAACAATACCTGTCTAATGTGAGAGGTCAAGGCTTTAATAAGACAATTAAGGCTGAGTCAGGATTGTTAGGATTAAATGAACTAAAGACTTAATCAAAATGGAACATGCTAAACTAAACGGACTGGTGGGGGTTAGGTTAGAAAACACTTAACCAACTTAGCATGTTGGCTAGAGATAGAAAACCTAGTAACGGGGGACCCTTTTCAGCAGTAACCCTAGAAGGTGTATCATGATACCCTGAAACTAGGCAGGGTGGGCACGATTACTGGGCTGATTGTAAGAGGTCAAATCGACGGCGGTGGTGTAGCAGTGTAGGTTCTAACGGGGTGCGGGCGTGCACACACTCCGGCGCAGAAAAATAAGGCACTGGACACCAGTAGCATACCTGTGCATTCTAGGATTGTGTCGGGCCTCCACTATGGGACTTGATACACCCCATGGTGGGACCAGCATAGGTAACTACAACATCGGGGGCCGTAAGACACATGTAACTATGCGAGTAGGAGCCGATCATCATAGAATGGATCACTTCACCTTGATTATGGGGTGCCAGTTGGAAATTAGTTTATATGGGTTCAGAGATTAACATGGGGTACGATAGTATATTCGACCCTAGACAACTTAACCAAGTTTATAGTGCTTTCCCACTTCTTGTTTATACTTATCATACACAGTTCTTTATTCATAGACAGAATAGTCCTAGACTTACTCAGGCTTTATGTCTGACTCTACTTTTCTTTCGTCTTCTTTTCTTCCGTTCCCCCCCCCCCCCCAGGTCCACAGGGAGGGAACACAGCAGCTTGACCAGCCTTAACATCCAGCTTGAAGAGGAAAAATGTATTGCTTGGACCTTTTCGTTTTGAACTATGGCTTTGGACAACCACTATGGGGGCTTTTGCAGTTTATCTATGTTTTATTTATGCTTCTTTAAATAATGTAATCAAGACAGATTATGGAAGTGTTATGATTTTGGAAAAGATGTAAGACAATTATGGTGATGTTGTTGTAGCACGTATTTGCTTTTATGAAATAAGAGTTGTTGTTTTTCCGCTGTTTACAAATATGTGTTCTTATATCTGTCTTGTATATCTGTGACTTATACTTATAAACCTCCACCAAAATTAGGGCATTCCCTTTGAGAGTGACCCTAACAGAGGTGGGGTGTTTCAATTTATAAGGTTCTAATCATTAATTTTTGCTTTTCAAGCAATGTCAATGCGAATCTTAAAGATCGTATCATAATATCCAAAACATCTGATTTGGAACTACTTTGAACTTCTGGTTCAAATAAAATATATAAACAACTTCAAGTTGTTAACCTATATTGAACTTCTAGTTCAAATAAAATATAGAAACAACTTCAAGTTGTTAAATTTTATTCTTCAATATGTAAATATAAATACATAAGTAAGATATAACTCATTTTGAAAATTGTGCAATCTTTGGATGCATTATCATTGTCACATATTATGTAACTTCTTTAAGAAGTATAATGTTATTATTTCACACCGCTTCTGGGACGAACTTATTTCCTCTAGAGATAAATATATACAAACTATTGAAATGTCATATCAATATACAAAAATACATATCAAACCTTAAATGACATAATCAAATTAGATGCATTAAATAAAAATAAGATTCAAGAGAGAAAAGAAATCACTACTTTTGGAGTGTATGATATTCCTTCAGGGAACATATGTTTTATTTATGTAATTGCAATGCAACAAAAAAAATCTCTAACATCTCTTCTAGGATGTTGGATTTGCTATATAAAATTAAATCTCTAAAACATCTATTCAAGAGATTAATATACATACTATATCTTCAGGATATTCAGTTACTATAAATTGTACATGAAAGATGTCAGTTAGATGAAACCCGTTTAGAGATTTTCTATTGAATCCAATGTTATTGTCACATTTTATGATGTGTGTGTGTCTTTTTTAATTTCTTTTGGAAGTACAATCTTTTTATGTCACAACTTTTAAGAAAGCTTTGGTTTTTTTCATAATCTAAGACTTCAGGTCTTGAGTTTTGAGTTATACAACTCCTTGTTAAAATAATTTCTTCACGCAACTTCAGGTTGTTGTTGAACCTATTTCTTCCATTATATCATATATTACTTGCCAAATAAATACATTAAAAAAATCATACCTATATCCATATTCTGAGCATGAAAATATAACATTTAATGTACAATAACCAATGCATTTATGATAATAATAAATGCAATTAACATTTATATGGCCTTGGATATAATAATTGTCACAGTAAAATGATTTCATTGCAAATATATGAACCAATTGAGAAATGGTACTTAAAGTAACACAATTTCATCTCAGGTTTAAGGTCAATATTACTCAATGATAAAATTAAAATGAATATCTTAGTAAGGAAATTTATTTCTCAATAATCTGATTTCCTAAAATAAATATCTCTTCTTGATATATATATATATATATATATATATATATATATATATATATATAATCCTCATACAAATAGAATAGCATCTTTAGGATGCAACAAAACTTACATCTGTAAGTTTAGCAAATGAGATATATTGCATAACAGATTTCTATCTCAAATAATAGATCCAAATATTTCAAATAATAGATCAAATATTTCTATCTCAAATAATATATCACATAATAGCATCTTTTGACGATAAAGGAATTACAAGTTCTTAACTTTTATTTCAAATACTAAAAATTAAGTTTGTCATGTATGCTTTCATTAATATTTCCATTCACTTCAGGTGCTAAATCAAAAATAACTTCAATAAATGAAAGCTTTTCTTTTTCTTCTTCAACATATGAACTTCAGGTTCATATTATTTCAGATTCCAAAGAATTAATATACTTTATGATTCTTCATTTGTTTATTTTTCATAATTCACTTTTTGGTGATAGATCAATATTAGATTTGAAATTAATATGATCTTCTAGATACGTATTATATTTACATTTGTTTCTTTAAGAAACAATACAACATTTCTTTCGAAAATATGAATTATGTAACAAAATCAAATTAAATTCAATGAATTTATTTGAATAGAGGAGAACAAAAATTTGTCGAATCCAAAAAAAATAATCATTAGTATCAACATCTCATTTTTAAATCATGTAGAGATCTCAAATATATACGATTTGAGTATAATTTTGAGATCAACAATATGATCACATAAAAAATCAGATCTATAATAGAGTGAAATTTGAAATATGATTACTAAAATAAGAATCAGATCTCAAAGTGTAGATCTATACGAGTTCTAAAATTATAAGACTAAAAAATCTAGAAGATAACACAACAGATTTAAATCTAGAATGAAATACGATCTAACAAAAATGGAGAATTGAATAATCAAATCAATCAGATTGGAAAAATAACCTACCGTTTTGAGATCTATAATTAGATCTGTATCCAAATCGTGTTAATAACGTGTTGTAAAATAAAACAGAATGTATAATAAAAGAGAAGTCATTAGAGAAAACAGAAGAGATAGGAGAGAGATCTTTTATTTCTATTGGTTCAAGTGTATCTTATTTCTGTTACATTGACTCCTTTATATAGAAGCTTTGAAGTTGATGTTAAAGTTATCCCTATGACATGGGACTAAATAGAATATTACAAAAGCATATTCACTCTTATATATTACCATAGATATGTGATGTTAATTAATTTTATATTATGTCACCCAATATTAATAAATAGATTATTGTTCTCACATATCGTATTATGGATTGAATAATGAGAAAGTGTATTTTTTTTATTATGATATACATATGTATTAAATTGATTATTGTGGATGAACTGTTGTATCATGTAATGACGAAATTGTATCTTCTTTATAAGTAGATAAATTATGAACAATCTATTTTCCTATATTCAGTTATTGAACTGGCAAGAATGATTCAGGGTTTAGAATAATGTTTGTATTTAAGGAATTACACTACAACAAAAACACCATATTACCACTTTAATTTTACAACGGTAGTAAAAGCACCATTGTAATAAATGTTTTTTACAACTATTTTCTAGAAAAGTTGTAATAAGCTTATTTTTAACAACTGTGTTATTTTGACAGTTGTAATAAAAGCCTATCACAACTTTTATTTTTTGACTATTGTAATATATGACTATATTTTAATATAATTAACAACTAATAATTAATATTTAATACATTTATATTGATTATTTATAATTAATAACTAATAATTAATCTTTACAAATAATCGGAATAGGTTTGGTGTCATACTTTTTTGGTGCACACGCAAACTACCGAAAATGCCCCTTAAAATATTTGGAAAAAAATCATACTGATTTCGTAATATATTGCATCTGCCAAATAGATAGGTCCAGAAAGAATAGGATCGACAATAATTACTCCATCTTACCCAAGAATAGCATAAGCAGCATTCTATAATTTTCCACCGATTTATCGCCACTATTACCAGTCAGTTATTCTTTATGCACTGATATCCTAAATTTCCTCTATGCCATGCACTGATATCCTAAATTTCCTCTATGTCACGCAATTAGTTTACATACGCACTAATTTGTTTCCTCCTTTGTTGTCGCAATTTGTTTACATATACGCACTAATTTATATATAGGGGAAATAGCATGAAAAAAGCGTATTTAGCATAAATTTCCATTAATTCATTATTTAATATAAACATATATGTACTATATTAATAACTCATTGATTATAATTAACGTACAATTCTTTTTACACTGAAAGATTCCAATCAAGTTAACAAAATTAATGTCAATTTTAAAATGGACCTAAATAATGCATCTCATTTATCATAAAAGAATTTAATATGTTAAACACTGAATCAAATGAGGCAACAAACGCAAAATTTTAGGCAACTGAACAAATAATATGCATGTAAGGAAAAAGGAATAAGCATCTGTAAGTATAAATTGAAATGAATAACATATAAAGAGAGATAATGTAATAACCCGGAAAATCTGGGCCAGTTTAAAAATTTTTATTTTGGCGAATTTTGAATATTTAAAATAGATTATTTTAAATAATACCGACGAGAAAATTTATTTTGAATATATTAGAACGTATATATTATATACGTCGTCGTTAGAATATAAATATTTATATATAATTATAAATAGGAATTGAAAATGGCGCAGTAGTTCGATAATTCGATTTCAAACTTCAATTGAATGTACCGGGTGCAAAACAATCCGGATTTTAGTGAAACCAAAAACATTAGGATCTAATTGTGAATATCTTTCCAACGAATCCGAAAAATCAAGATTTCATAGCGGGAATCAAAAGATATGTCCAGTTGAAAATTCTGAATAGTCGCTATGGAATTCAGGCCCTTAAAAATGGAAATTTTGCAAACGACCTCGGATTTCGACGTAACCACTTTTGTTAGGTCCGTGATGTTAAATTATTGCTAGATTCCAAATTTCATAATTTTTCGAATCAATATGTGAGCGTGGCAAAGGAGAATGCGTTTGACCAGTTTCAGTTGATTTTAATCGACTGGAAAATGGCCATTTTTCAAACGGTCTCAGAATTCGACGAAACTAGTTTTGTTAGGACCGTATCGTCAATACGAAGCTAGAAAATATTTTTTTGGAATTTTTCTTGTTAGTATGTGACCCCGGTAAAGTGAAATGCGCGTTCAAATTCAATATATAGAGTTATATGTTGATTTTGACGAAAATCGATCGAAATGATCGAATCAGCTTACGATACATATCCCATTGTGTTCGGAATGGGGGTAGAACGCTATGGACGGCAGGTGGTGGGCCTCGTTTCGAGTTCGTATGTAAAAGTCAACTTTTCCATAATAAAATAATTAAATAAAAAATTTAACCCTCTTTTCCCCTTATACTTCTGCCCCCCCCCCCCTTTCAAAATCGTTCTACAGAAAAAAAAAGAAAAAAGAAAAAGGGCAGAGCCCTATCGATCGACGCGCCGCCTCTGGCGCGGATCCGCCCCCCTCCTGTGCTGCCGCCGCCGCTGCTTCACCTTCTTCCTCCTCTGCCTCGACCGCAACACCCCCTTGCCCTCTACTGCTCCGCCCGCCACCGCAACCGCCTGCACCGACCCACCCACCTCGACGCAGCCCCCCTTCCATCGAAGACCGACGACGCACCCAAAAACCGCCCAGCAAACCCTAAAACGCCCAACTCGCCGACGTTCAGACGCCCACCCCCTCCTCCGACGCAAAACTCCACCGATTTAGGGTGTCCTTCGGCAATAGACAAAGAACAGTGAGTTTTTAATACTTATTATTTTATTTAAAAACTGAATTCCTACATTATAAAAACTGATTTTACATTGTTGAACAACTGATTTTGATATTGTTTAAAATCAGTTTGATAAGAATATTCATTGTTTAAATAAAAAAGGGTTTTGAATATATTTATATATCGTAAAGTATTGTATATATATGTCGTATTGTTTTAAAAATAAAATTAGAACTATTTTTGAAAATAAAGATTTGATTTTTATTTTATAGAAAGCATAAAAATATGATTTTTATTTTAAAGATAGCATAAGAAACAAAAGTGAAATCTTTATATATTGGTTAGGGAAATAAGAATGAAATCTTTATATTTGAAAAGGCGAAATCTTTATATGAAGAATAGCGTGATAAAAATAGAATTTTTGTCTATATAATAACGAAGTAAAAATTCGATTTTTATATATTGAATAGCGAAGTAAAAAAGTCATTCTTATATATATAGTGGCCACGGGCAACGAAGTTGACAAAAAGGAGAAAACGACGAAGACTTCTGCAAAGGAAGAGTCAAGATGATTGGATAGCTATTGGTGAGAATTTCTCACCTTTCAAATTTCTTTTTCTAGTTATATATATACTAGGATGCAGACGGTGCTTAGTAGCACCCGACACAATCGTCCACAGACCATGGACTTGTTTGTTTGGTTGCATAAATTAGTTAGATGATTTGATTTGAATTTGGTTGTTTGGTAAATTTGATTGATATGTGAATGGCGTGGGCCTTCACTAGACCGGGGATAAGGCTAGGCCTCGTCCCGTTTCTAGTATCGTGCCGTTATGCCGCCGAAATTTTCTAAATAAGTTAAAAAAATAAAAATATCGTTTTTATTTTGTAAATGAACTGAATAAAAAATCCATGTGTTAAAATAAAATATTTTATCGTTAAAAATATAATTTTTAACATGAATGTGAATAAATAAATATTCATTTACAAACCGGACGGTTTGTTTATGTACACCTATTTGAATGACATTGATTGGGACGATAAATTTTACACATCGCCCAACTGCACAAATAAAATCTGTGTTTGATTGTTTGAAACCCCACACGGGTGTTGTGATGAAATATGAAGTTCACTCATCCAGATTTATTAAATATGTCGATCGATTGATTGACAGGCTGTGATAAGCGTTAGATATCTATATTTGATGCTTATACAGTGTAGTGCACTTTGGTTGATGGTTGATTATTTTCAATGCTATTATATACATGTGATGTATGAAAATCCATATAATTGATATTATATGGTGATTGATTGGGCCTCATTCCAATTTTGAAAAATAAAGAATATTATAAAATAAAGGTTCATGTGTTGACTGTACTCATTCGTTGAGATTAGTCATGTGTTGAACGAAATATTTTAATAATAAAATTTACTTCTTTATCAATATAAAATAAAGGTTCATGTGTTGACTGTACTCATCCGTTGAGATTAGTCATGTGTTGAACGAAATAATTTAACAAAAATAGTCACACGTGGACAGTACTCATTCGTTGAGATTAGTCGTGTGTTGACAAAAATAAATATTCATTTGTTGAGTAGAATATTTGAAAATAGAAATATATGAAGCCATGTTGGTTAGATTGACGCCATTTTGACGTGAACGATATTTATATCGATTTTATTCATTTTAAAATGAATATTGAAAAGTGATTTCGAAATCGCATATTTTGAAATGAAATTTGAATCAAATTGAATAGAAAACGAATTCGAATTGAATATATAACGAATTGAATTCGAATTGATTATAAAACGAATTTGATTTCCATTGAATATATAATGAATTTGATTCAAATAGAAAACGGAAATGAATTGAATATAAAATGATTTCGAAGTGAATTGAATATAAAACGATTTCGAAATGAATTGAATATAAAACGATTTTGAAATGAATTGAATCGAATAGAAAACCAATTTGAATTGAATCGAATAGAAAACAAATTTGAATTGAATCGAATAGAAAACCAATTTGAATTGAATCGAATAGAAAACCAATTTGAATTGAATCGAATAGAAAACCAATTTGAATTCAAATTAAATAGAAAATGAATTGAATTCAAATTGAATAGAAAATAAATTGAATATATAACGAATTCGATTCGAATTGAAAACAAATTGCAATGAATTCAAATTGAATTGAAATTTGAATTGAATAGAGATGAATTTTAAAACGAATTTATAAGGAAGAATTCAATTTTGATTTGATTTGAAATGGAAGTTGAAAATGTTTTTGAAACGAATTCAAAACTATTTATAAAATTCGTTTTAAATAGAAATCGACGAAATATATATTATATATATAAAATAATGGCCTGAATAGAACGCGCCGCGCCGCGGCCGTTCGCGAATTTCGACCATTGACTTCGCATTGACTTTGCGGGAGATCCGACCGTCAGATTCTCCTAAAACCGGAACCATTGGGTTCGTATCGAAAAGAGCTTTCTAACGAATATTAGAAATTTGAAATCTAACGGTTGGATTTGGAGATACATCCAAATCAAATTTGAAAAAGGTCGCTGTAAGTGCAGTTCGATGGCCATTGTTAGAAATCGACTGTACGGACCTTAACAAAATTATTAAAAATAGTAATAATTTGTGTAAAATCATAAGATATGATTTGGGAAAAGTTGGGATGAAAAAACTCCATATTTGAAAAGATAAAAATGGATTTCTATCGAAATGAACTAGTTTTGAACGAAATTTAAAACCCAATTATTTTTAAATAAATAAATTAGATTTAAAAAAGGGTTTTAAATAATCGGAATTTCTAATATATTTGATTGGATTTGAAATGGGTTTATCGTGAACGGTGTTTTAAATAACACTAGTTCTTTAACCCGATAACAAATAAAATGTGATTTGGGTTTGTCGTGAACTGTGTTTTAAATAACACCTAGTTCTTTAACCCAGTAAAAGGAGTTTTAAATGAATCTGCAATTAGATTGAAATGTGCATTGATATTCTAAATTATCAAATTTTGAAAATAAGCGAGAATGGAGTATCACCAGTTTTGCTCCAAAGCGATAGTTAAATCTTTAATTAGATTTGAATGTGAAATGGTAATTAATTTTACCGATAACACCGGGGTGTTAGATATGGAGTATTACCAGTTTTGCTTCATGGGATGAATAGGTTGGGATTGGGAAATAAAATAAATAATTACTTCGGTGTGGTTCGCTAATCTCAACTAGTTTGAAAAACCATAATTTGGTTTGAAATGACATCCAAAGGAAGATTAAAGGATAAATTTTAAAGAATTTATCTTGGATAAAATTAATGGGAACCTTTCCCTAAAAATGTGATTTTGTGAATAAAAGAATATTCTGAATTGGAATGAGGCGTATGTTGTGTTTGTGTAACATTTATTTTTAATATACGCGGGTTGTTCGGAAAGGCCGGGTTTATACCCATTCTGAATAACCGATTCGACGATAAGTCGAAGATGAAGACGGTGGTCGAAGACCGGAAGTCTTCACATCGTTTGGGTAATTACTGATGATCCTGATTGGGCTGTACACCCAAGAGGATGGAAATAGTTGGTGGTCGTCCAGACGTACTTGGAGATGGATGGATATGCGAGGAAAGTGCCTCCGGTTTCGTTCAGACCCAAAACGAACTTGAAAATGGATTGTGTGTCTGACATTGGATTTTATTCTGTGTTGATTGATTTCTGTTAAATATATATCTGTTTGGCGGCGGAGAATTTATTCTCTTGCTTAACGCCCTTCTCTGAGACATATGAGCTTAGAGGTTATATATCGATAGATATCAATCGCATGGCATGAATTGCCTGTGTGGCACGCTAAGTTGCATGGATCAAGGCTTCTGTTGAAAAGCAAAGTCTTGTGCTTGATGATCAAAGCACGGCCTACGTGGCAGCTTTGTGTATAACGTGAATTCACGAGCCTCACACCTCGGTATGAGTTAAAAACGGGATACGGACCGCTGGGAGAGCACGACGTTTCTTTCTAGCTTTGGTGGTGTCAGTGACTTACCAGCCCTGACATTTATATACTTTTCACCTTTGTGGTTGTTGGAATGAGGCGCCTCGATTATAGGTCTGTACGGACCGGGAAACGTGTGTTCAGGAATAACTAATCCTATAACGTAAGTGAGGACCGGCCCAGCCGATTCCAGGGTTGCCCAGAGTGCGTAACCCTGAGGCATTTGCTAGAGTGTCTCGAGCACGGAGAGGATCTTGCCCCTTGCCTCGACTCATGACGGAAATCCAATTTCCAATACGTGTATTTCGACTTTATTTGTAGAGCCTAGTATGGCGACATAGTGGGATGGGGCACTCATGCCGTCTATGATTTATATTTATGATTGAAATTATTTTGACACTATACACTTATTATAGTATCAAATGATTTGTTTTAAACGTACCAATCATGTTTGGCTATTATAAGGGAAAACCCTATCCTCCGGCTTGCGTTGCATTGTGTGATGGGACCTGGGTCTTATAATAGCTTCATTTTTCGAAAAAGCATTGCGCTGTTTATTCTATGCACTGGTATTCTTGGGAGGAAACCCGTTTTGTGTTATACGGCGTGGTCCCTTGAATTACCCTCTTTTAAAATAAAGTTTTAATAACTGTTTAGTTCTCACACCAGTCACATGACTGACCTGGAGTTTATTGTTTTAACCTAAACTCTGGGTGCCCCTATTTTCCGCACGGGCAGCTAGTAGTTTTGGTTTTGCAGATTTATATTCACAGGATCCTGGTTTACAGCTGGAATGATATCTGGAAAGCTCTGTATCCGTATATCACCTTCAGTTGTGCTTTGTATTATTTTCCGCTGCTATGTAATTTATTGTAATCTCTGATATTTGTCGAATGTAATTTATTCATTTATACTCTGTATATTCTTGTATCTGATGGAATTGTTGTAATAACAATGAAATGTTCTTCCGTTTGTGTTCTGATTTGTCCTGTTCTCAAACGATCAGGGGTTTCGAACGGTCTTTGTCGGTTTAACAACTGATTCGGATCGAGCGAAATCCCAGAACGTCACAGATAATTGGGGGAAGAGGAAGAAGGGGAAATAGCATGAAACAAGCGTAAATAAGTCAATGCAGACAAAAATGGTAAGGGGGAAACAACAAAATGAGGTGGAGTTTAAATTTGAAATATTATACGTGAGAAGCTATTAATAAACACTACAAATAAAACAGCTAAATCTCAAAACATATAATCAATTCAATTAAATTCATTAGCCTCAATATATAAAAATACACTCACTAATTTTATTGATCCAAAATAAATAAAAATTTCCAGTCATTCATACCATACATGTTGGCTTCTAGAAACTACTATGTTGTCTTATAAATACTGATTCTTATATCTTTCACCCTAATTATTTTGCTTTCCACTTCTGCTTGCATAACTTCTCCTCCTCCATAAATCATAATCCTTTCATATTTTCTTTTCTACATACCTCTTCTATAATTTTATTGCATAAATATTTTCTTCATATACATTATTATTATTTCACCAAACAATATGATGTTTTTTTCTTCTAATTTAAAGGGTGGAGAGCAGTAACAATTGTAGATGAAGGCGAGGATCCAAAAGGAGGCTTTGATATCGGATAAGTTGTGAGGTAGGTGCAAGTGGTAGAGATCCAAATATGGTGGTCGACGGAGGTGCGAGGGAGGGGTGGTGGAGAGGGTGCGGTTGAGTTGGGGGAGGGTGTAGGTGAAGGCGAGTGCAGTAGAGGGTGGCCTTTCGGACCTTACTGAAGCATGCTTGGAGGAAAGGGCGACGAGGTGGGATTAAATATATTACAAAATTGTGTTAAGTTTTCTTGGTTCAAACTGAAGAAAGCTTGCAGAGTAAGACAATTACATTTAAACATATTCATTCAGTACTTTTTTTTTCATTTTAAACCATGGATAAATTTTGAGTTAAAATAATGAATTAACATGAAATCGATTTTTTTTTTTTTTTTGAGTTTTATCCATTTTTTTTGAATTGGAATATTCACGCGCGAAGCACGTGCCACAATCACGTGCGGAGCGCATGCCGTCACCACGCACGAAGCGTGTGCAGTGATCACGCGCGGAGCGTGTGCCGTGATGCTTGTATTTTATAATCAATTAGGAAGTAATAATTAATAATCAATCTGTAATGTTTAACACTTAGCAATTAAGATGCTGTCAAAAAAAACACTTAGCAATTAAGAAGAATAATTAAAATTATAGTTAATATTACATAATTACTATTACATAGTTAATAATTAAAATATAATAGTTAATGCTAATCATGAATAATCAATGTTAATTTATGATATATTTTTTGGAACATACTTAGAAACTTTCTTAAAATTCAAAAACATGCATAACATTTCAAAATCACAAAACCAAAAAATGAAAAAAATTATAATTTTAAATTTTGTAAAATATTCAATGTTTCATAAAATGCTAATTTTTTATTAAATAATCTTAATTAACTTTTAAGCAATATGTATTATTTAATAGTACGTTCACTTTTTTAATTCTGAAAAAAGTAAAATTCTGAATTTTCTAAAAATTAATTTAAAAGTATTTATAAAATTTAGAAATACATTTTTTACTTCTGCTAGAATTAAATAAAGTTAAAATTTTATATAATATCCAATACTTTAGAAAAATCGCAAAAAGAATTAAATTTGAAATATTTTTCTAGTAACTCCGGTACAAAGTTCATTGAAGCCTATATAGTGTATAGACCACCATCCTCCATTGCATTTATTAATTCGTTATTATTATACTTCATAGATCATTTTGGCTCCAAAGTACAGGTTTTGGCTCCAACTGGCGAAATTTTAGCTGCGAGAAACGATATTTTCGTCAATAGCTTGACGATTCACAATTTATTCCTATCTCATCCTCTCCAGCCAACCGAAATCTCCTCCCTCTAACCCTATGTGCATCTCCAACCCACATAAATTTCTTGTAAAACGTGAAAGTCATGTCAGCATTTGACAATATACTTGATAAATCCATCTCCAATGGGGCTGTCTTCGTGAAATTAAGGATGAAAATGTGAAAGATAATGTCTACTCCTGGACATTCAAGAACACAATTTGAAGCCGTGCCACCTCATTTTTCTGTTACTCCTACCGCTCTATCTATCTTTATTCACCGCAGAATACTCCTTCCATCTGTCAACATAATATCCAGATCCCTAAAATTATCGTTTAATCACTCAAGTTATTTTCCTTTCCCAGAATTAACATCTCAGTCAATAATTTCTTGAAGCCAAACAGGTATGTCAGTTCTTAAAACTTCGTTTCTCCTTCATTCCGTAGATGGTGAATAAACAGAAACAACCAATTTACAGTAAAATTAATTGATTTTTGCCAATTTCCTGTGTATGTTTATTTTTCAAATCAGCCTACAAACTGATTTTTTAGGCGCAGTCTCATCTGCTTTGGAATAGTTGACTGTAGATTGAATAATTATTTATGGCCTTCCTGCATCATAGTTTAATGAACATATGAATGCACGCTGTGAGAAAAAATTAAGTTACCTGTGTGTATATTCTCTTCCGACAGGGATTATGCCTTTCAGATAGATAATTTTGCGTCTTTAAATGTGAGATCCATTCACCACGTGATTTTTAGTTGAAAATTTAGTGGGAAAATGTAGCGCGAACCTAACTGCAGATAGTGGCAATTTTCTAGGATTGGAGCTGCTTTTTAGTTGACAATTTCAAACTCTTACACAATGTGAAACATGGCATGACAACTAGGATTTATAAGACATTACATGGACAATAGGTTAGAGATGCTCTAATCTCAAATTTCTAAGTGGCTACAGAAAAGCTATCGCTTCTCATCCCTAACATCGCGAGATGATCCACTTTTCTTTTCTTCTCAACGTCCTTCCTTGCTTTCCACGTAGTTGTTTAGGAATGAGCTCGCAAAAATCACTTTTAATACCTATTCCAGATCTAGTTGTACTTCCTTTTCGTGGCCTCCTCGCGTCCTATCTTCCTCTTCAAGCTTCTGTATTCTATCGACTGATGCGCGGTGTCTTTTCCTTTCATCTCAAAATTCCCTTTTTGAATTTTACTTGTTAATCTTTCGCGACGTTGCCACCACCCAAGCTATCACTTGGACAGTTTCCGACCACTCTGAAGTACATCGTTCCTCCACCCCAAAAGCGAGCTTTCACCTCTTCTTTTGGCTAAAACTGCACTGTCGATTGTTATTTTGAGGATGGTTAGGCTTTTGTATGAACCTGTCTTGACTGCTTGCTGAATTCTCTATACAATGCTTCTGCTTGTTCGTAATTTCATAGAGCTCTAGTTTGTTGTTGGTTTTTGTTAATGTTTCCTTATATTTGTTCGACTAGATGTTTATTGAGTTAATGATTGTCAGTGTGTTGACTTCTATTAGGAGATAGAGTCATATATTTTTTTCTGTTGAATTTCTTAGGCGTTGATGGTTGGTTTGTAGCATGGTAGTGTCTGTTAATATATTTTTTTATTGAGTAGCATGATTCGGTCAGTCCTGTGCATTCTAATCTCCAAATTTGTGTTATCAATTATCTAATAAATGTTGATGATCTTGATTCCATTAATCCAACTCTTTGGCCACTGTTGCCTGAGAAACCATATGTGTTTTCAAATGCATGAGATGCTATTTAGTTTATTTTGCTTGGTGCTCCCGATCTAGTGGTCAAAAAGTGTGGAGATTGATATAACATTATGTCTGAATGTGAATAAAGATTGCAATCTGGGGTTTGAAATACTTTGCCTGTAGATTTTGGTTTTTTTACTACTGGAAAAGATTGCAATCTGGAAAAGGCTGCAGTGAAGAAGGCATTAAATTCACTTTGAGAATGTTGCTGGTACTAGGTGTCGAACTCACTTTGCTTCTCTTATTTCCCTTTATTTTGGATTTAACTTGTATAATGTCTTCCAATGCAGATTTGTCTGTAGCAGCTTTTAACTCAAATATGGAATCATCATTTCTTTGCCTTCAGGTGATGCATTAAGAACTTAATATGTGATGGTGCTCTTTTAGTTCAGATCTTTTAGGTGAGTTTACTTTATTATAACTATCTTCTTCTATTTGGTTGTTACTCAGTGCTTGATACATGTTGATACGAATATCTGCTTCATTCAATTTATTTAATTATTTCTTAAGCTGCATGTTGATCTTGATATTAATTTTATTAAATAATTAGCCGAGGAATCGATGATGTTATCTTAATTGAGACAAGCAGCTCACCTGAAAGAACAACAAACAACTCTCCTTCTACTTCCAATGTTAATGCTGGAAAGAATCAGCAGAAGAAATCTCATTGATAAGCTATACGCCCTTCGTTGCCTAGTTTCAAATATTACCAAGGTATTTATATATACACAAATAACACACAAATCAATATAAATTATGTATTGATGATGAGTTAACTAAAAGTAGTGGTTGAATATTATGATTTGGGTTCAGATGGACAAGACATCCATAGTAAAGGATGCAATCGAATACATTCAACATTTACAAGGACAAGGAAAGAGGATTGCAGTTGAGATTGATAAATTGGAATTAAGCTAGGCACCAAAAAAACAATGTTGCAGTAGCCTTCCAGAAAGAAGAAACATAGGCACCATTGGATATACAATCCTGTATTTTATGACTTATATATGACCAGGTATGTTAAGACATAATCCTACATTTTATGACTTGGTTTTGCTGGATATGATCTTTTGTAATTATTTTATAAGTTTACTAATTTATTTCAGGTTATTTGTTGCTATATATCTGGACAAGTAGATGTCTTTCAAGCGGATGTTGTTTTTTGTAATCGTCATTTGTAATGAAGAATTGATATATATAACTGTAATGATGTATGATTCATTAGTTTTGTATTTTAAATATAAAGTTGCAATGTTTTTTGTATGAATGGATCCGTTGCTTTGAATTTATATCAATTTGTTTTCTGTTTATCCAGCTTTTGTTGCATGTATAAAATGCATTCAATTATAGTTGTAAAAATGTGTATAACAATCGATATACATAGTAGTAAAAATTACAAAGTCACAACATTGCATAACAGTTGTAGTAGGGATTACTACAATGGTGCAAAAAAGTTGTAATAAAGGTTATTACAACAGTGGAAAACAGTTGTAAAATATACAAAATCATAACGGTGTCACAACGGTGCAAAAAAATTGTAAAAGATTTTAGTATATTACAACTTCTTAATAGACGACGGTGGCTCCACCGCTGTAAAAAGTCTTTTACAACCTTTTTCCACCATTGTTATATGGTGTTTTTGTTGTAGTGTTACATGGGCATAATTTTTTTAAGGGTAGAAAATGTAATTACCCTTTTACATTTTTAAAACTAAAGTAATTAAGAATTAATTTTTAGTAGAAGATGAGTTGGGTGTCATGTTTATAGCCATTGCAAAAAAGTCGAAGATGATTAATTTGATATATAATTTTGATATATCTGGAATTACAATTTAGAAAATATTGGCTTTGTAAGTTTAAAAGGTATGCAGTATAACTAATAATTTTCAATGTTCTAAATTTAAAAACAAAATTATGCTTAATGTAGCGGTTAAGGGAGTGGACTTCACTATGAGAGGTTGTAACGTCCCGCCATTTTGACCGCTTCAAATTGGTGATTGAACGAACCCAAAACGTTCAAATTGACGGTTCGTTATTTATCTTACAGAGTTTAATAACAGAATCAACACAGAATAAAATAAATAACACAGTATTGAGCAGCGAAATAAACTTTCATATATTAATCAAAAAATTTGATACAAAGATTTTCTATACAGTGAAATGAAAATACAGTTTAAATACAAAAGAAAGTAATTTACTGTTTAAAATCTTCAGAGTGCGCCGTCTTTGGAATCCCCAGCTTCAACCGTCTTCGAATCCTAAGCTGTAATCTTTAAATCTGTACAGCTCGGGTCTGACCCGAGCGTTTCATGCAAAAACACAAAACACTTGAGTCAGGATTAATCATAGTTCAAGTAAATTAACTTCAATATAAACTAAAATATAACAGTTAATCCCAACACCGATGTCATCTATAAAATAAACAGTAGCGGTATCAGTTCATATCAGTGTATCTAGACCAAGTGTGGTATATGTTCTATCTATTCCAGGGACGAACGATTTCGGGAGCTTGCTAGTGTACGCGTTACCGCCTCAGCATCCCGAACCAAATATAAATAACAACATAAGTGATTCCAGAAGCTTGCATATACACATACACACTGCAACTTACCACTACACACAACAAAGTACCTCATATAAAATAAATAAATTACCCACATACAACATGGATGAACCCCCACACACAGGACCACATGATAGCAAGACAACATGTATACACACTACTGAAATACTATATTAAAAATAGGTAAGGAATAAACTACTTGGAATAAGATAAATGGATGGAGTTTGCTTTGGTTATGAATGGCAAAAGATCTTAAATGTGCAAATATAACAAGCATTAAAAATGATACGCAAAAAGATTCAAATGGTCTTAGTTGGAAATAAATTCTCTTCTTAAGTTCACTGGAAATTTGTTATTTCTGGCATAATACCAGCTACTTACTATCACAAATATAGTTGGGAAGACTTCCTAATACTCTACTGTTAATATAATTGGTAAAACCACCAAATATCTTACTGTAAAAAATATGGTAGGCAAAGATAACAAATTACATATATATATATATATATATATATTTAAATGCATTAGTGCGACAGTACCCAAAATGCATATAGAAATTAATGTGCAGACAAGGCATGCCAAGCACAGGAAGATGCAACCAATTAAAAGAAAATGATCAATTGTTTATTTGTCATAAAGTAATACCAATTTAAAGGATCAAATAAGGAAAATGATCAATTGTTTATTTGTCATAGTATAAGGCGAGGCTGTAATCAAACACAACTTGCATAACAAATGTAGGAAACAAATACATTAGCATAACAGAAAGAGGCTCAACACAAGATATATTAAGGTAGTAGATAGGAAAATACATGTCAGGTTGTGTTGTCAACCCAATAGTGAAGGCACCACCCATATAATGCAACATGGAGAGACAAACCATCATATATAAGTGCAAATTTATGCATACGTATATATGCAAAAATACTTGTGCATAACCAAACTGGAGTAACAAATGCAAGTTGTACAGGGAATTTTCAAGACAGTGATGCTTACCATAATTTCACACAGACACAAAAATGAATGGTATAAGTTCTTCGGCACTGAACAGGCAAGTCTCAGCAAGTTAGGGTCAGATGCAAAAATGACGTGCACCAATGATGACTCGAAACTTGGGACAAATCTGCAGAACCAACAAAATATTTCAATATAACAAAACACACAGCACCATTGTTACAATTCCTATAATTATTTAAATGTTTAGTTTTGACTCACATGGGTTTTTCTTAGAATTTATTTATAGACTTACCAAAAGTTCTAATGTATATCCATATTATTAGTTCCGGATAGTAGTAGTTGTTAATCACGTATGTACGGAAAGGGTTTAAACAAACCATGTTAGAAATTAAGTAACATCGAGTGAAATACAATGCAGGTATTACAAACCAATATAGACAGACGAATCATAAGCGAAAAAGACATATTCTGTTGTTTACAAATGACATGGTTGAGTTATATAAAACATCATGATCAAATCAAGTTTAGGATATGGTTTCTTTTACTGAAGTGGTCATGATTACTAAGATCTAAAATCCTACATACTGAATCTCTTTTCGGACAGATTTTCTCTTCCCTTCCAGTTTAGATTACGGAAATCAATTTAAGCTCAATCCGTATCCCAAACCAAAAAGTCGTTCCATCAGTAATATATAGCTTAAACTAAGATTCATGTTTCAGTGTTTTCAAAAAAACAAAATATTTTATACTTTATATATATAATTCCGGCCTCGCAACACAATCAAGTGCCAAACAAGGTCATGCACATTAATTACCAGAATATATATGTATGTATGCCAGGATAAGTATAAACACATACAAAATGTATCTATATACACATATATACGTGGCCTCAACATACATACACAATCATAGTTCACGGGTAAGTTAAACGTCGAGGTAGGTGAGACACGCATGTTCATTTTAACGACATACAGTGCTAAAAATATACAGGCAGTGAGTTTCAAATTTCAAACGTATGCCACAACCATTATTTCAGGAATATATCAAGTGTATGACATAGACTGGTGCATGATTAACTGTCTATTTCTTCCAACAACAAAATAAAAATTTGGAATCAAAGATACTCAATTGGTCATGGCCAAAGCTAGGTGAAACAACCCAAACAATGTGAACAAAGATCCAGAATCAATGTAACAAAGATCAAAATTAACTGTTCTATTTAGTTAAATTACTGCAGTTAATATACTTGGACCAAAAATTAATCGTGAGTGAATGCTCACCTTGAATCGTCGCGGTGATGGATCCATTTCCTGGCTGCGGTTTGGCTCTAGGTGACTTCGGTCAGTGTCAGGATTGGCTACAGTGTTCAGTGACACTTGGTGAAGTAGCGGCCAAGACGTTGGTGACGAGTTCGCTCCTTGATCAGCAAAGTGGTGACGCCAGCGCCATTGATTTGGGTTTATTGATTAATTGGCGACGAGAGCAGAAGGCGATGACTAGATTTTTATTTATTTATTTATTTTTGGCAAAGCCAGCGGGGTTGAATGGCCCCTGCCATTATTTATATCAATAAGAGTTCTTATAACATAAATATACAATGATACAGAAAAGAGTTTGAAGAGTAAAGAAAAGAATGGGGATGCAGAGTTAGCTCTGTGATAACCCAGAAATCTGAGCCAATTTAAAAATTTTATTTTGGCGATTTTAATGAATTTTGCATATTTAAAATGAATTATTTTAAATAATAACAACGAAAAATTTATTTTCGACGAAGTTAAAACGAATAATTTTATTTTAATTATATAACGAGTCTGAAATGGCGTTGTAGTTCGAAAATTCAATTTCAAATTTCAAATGAATGTACAGAATTCAAAATAAATCGGATTTTGATGAAACCAAAAACAATTGAATCAAATTGAGAATATCTTTCCAACGAATCCAAAGAATCAAAATTTCATAGCGGGAATCAAAAGATATGTCCACTTGAAAATTCAGAATAGTCGCTATGGAATTCTGGCCCTTAAAAATGGAAATTTTGCAAACGACCTCGGTTTTCGACAAAACCACTTTTGTTGGATCCATGATGTCAAGTTATCGCTAGATTACAAAATTCGTAATTTTTCGAATCAATATGTGAGTGTGGCAAAGGAAAACGCGTTTGACCAGTTTTAGTTGATTTTAATCGACTGGAAAATGGCCATTTTTCAAACAATCTCAGAATTTGACGAAATTAGTTTTGTTAGGACCGTATCGTCAATACGAAGTTAGAAAATATTTTTCGATAATTTTTATAGTTAGTATGTGGCCCCGGTAAATTGAAATGTGCGTTCAAATTCAATATATAGAGTTATATTTGGATTTTGACGAAAACTGATCGAAACGATCGAATCAGCTTACGAAACATATCCCATTGTGTTCGGAATAGGGGTAATTAGCTGGAAGCGACAGTCGTTGGGTTTGATTTGGAGATCGGATATAAAAACCAACTTTTTGAAATTAAATATTATTAAAAATATAATATTATACATGATAGCCAATCACGTTATTTCGTTCAAAACCCTAATTTTTAAACGGCCGCCGCTCTAAGGAAATCTAACGCGATAAATCGCTTCAAAAAAAGGACCCGTTCGATCTTGCAATCCCTTCAGTGAATCACGAAATTGGTGAACGAATTTTGAAGAACTCAGCCCGATCTTCTCATCCAACGGTGGAGATTAGATTTGGGTGCCTGGATTTCTTGGATTTTGTGACCAAACCGGCGCCATTCGTGGCGACTTCTGGAGCGCCTCAGGCCATCGAAGTGGCCAACGTTGGTGGCGCCAGGAGGCTTTGGCGAAGGCGGTTCCCAGGGTAGCAGCCGATCATCGTCACTTGTCTCGAATGGGGTGCTAAATCCAAACCCTAGTTTGAGCAGATAAGGAAAAGCGACGGCCTGATATTTGAAGAAGAAAGGTTTAATTATTTTATTTAATTTCTTTGTTAATTAATATTTAAAAAGTCATTAACAAATAAACACTGATATCTCGCTCATACTGTATCGGAATCCAGCGAAACAGGATCCGTTGGAATCCTCTTGACGAGAGCTTCGCAACAGAACTGACCAGAACCAAAACTGAGCAATTTGGAATTTCAAGCAAATTTGAACGCGAACAGAATCAAAACAGGAATTCAGAAATGAAACCGAACACAGTGAGAATTCTCTCACTATAATTCTCTTTGTACATTTATTTATTTTATAACTACATATATGAACTGTTCCCCGTCGTTCACAGACCATGGACGACTTGTTTGCTTGTATTCTGTGTGAAAATATATATGTGATGTGAAATCGAAATTATATACGATTTGAAATGAAAATTAAATATATATGAAATGGAAATTAAATATATGTGAAATGAAAATTAAATATATATGAAATGTGAATGATATATATTTGAAATGGAAATTAAATATATATGAAATGTGAATTATATATATAAGAAGTGAAAGTTTTATATATATATATATATATATATATATATATATGAAATGAAAAATATTATCATATAGGAAAGATGGATTTTTGATTAGAGGAAAACACGATTTTTATTTATACAAAGGTTAGATTTTTAACATTATAAAGTTATGATTTTTAATGTTAGGAAGTTCAAATTTTTATATGATGTGAAGAATAAAAATATAATTTTTATATTATATAGTTAGCAAAAATTTGATCTTTTTATAAGGAGTAGAAATATAGAAATATAATTTTTATATAGAAAGAAACGTTGTAAAAATATATGAAGTAGAAATAAAAATATGATTTTTATTTATTACAATGAAGTAATAAAAATATAATTTTTATTATAAACAGCGGGACAAGGACTGCATTGGAATTTCAAGCAGATCGAAAAGGTTCAACAGTTCAAAAGCAAAGCACGGCGGAGTGGAACCCTCTGTGAGAACTTCTCACTTTAAATTTTCTTTTCTAGTTAAAATATATACTAGGATGCAGACGGTGTTTAGTAACATCCGACACCCGTCGTCCACAGACCATGGGCAACTTGTTTGTTTGGTTAAGTAGTTGATTGGATTATTGGTTTGAATTTGGTTGGTTTGGGTGAAATGGAATTGAATAAAATTGGTATGTGTATGGCGCAGGCCATTATTAGACCGGGGATAAGGCTAGGCCTTGTCCCGTTTCTAGTATTGTGTCGTTATGCCGCCGAAATTTTCTAAAATAAGTTAGAAAAATAAAAATATCATTTTTATTGTGTAAATGAACTGAATAGAATATTCATAGGTCGAATAAAATATTTTGTCGTTAAAAATATAATTTTTAACGTGAATGTGCATAAAATAAATATTCATTTACAAACCGGACGGTTTGTTTATGTACACCTATTTGAAGAATATTGATTGGGACGATAAATTTTACACATCGCCCAACTACACAAAGAATATTCAGTGTTTGTGGATTGAAACCCCACACGGGTGTTGGGATGATATTTGGCGTACACTAATCCCAATTATTTAGTTGTATGTCGATCGATGGGTCGACAGACTGTGTGTAACAACCCGTATTTCGATAACATGATTAAGACGAGAATCAAGGCAGAATTTAATTTTAAATTCTGAATCAAGTAAAACGGGCTATGCCATTGCGTTCGTCTCAGAAAAATACGCGAAATAGAGTCTGAGTTTTCGAGAATCGGAGTCCGTATGACCAAGTTATGGTCCGACGAAGTTTTTCAGAAAATTCAAGTTCAAAAACGAGTTCAAATTTCGAAAATTAGGGCTGGAAGGCTAGGCGGGAAAAATTCCCGCCAGGCACCCCAAGTCGACAGCCCTGTCGACTTGGGAGTCGACCTGGTTTGTCCCAAGTCGACAGCCCTGTCGACTTGGCTGTCGACATGGGTGGCCGAGCCATTTTGGCTTGGTGCACCTGCACTGGTCTCTGGTCTTGTTCTGGAAGCTTCTGACGTGGTTTGATGGCTCAGATCCGATTTAGGGTTAATCTAAGGGCCTAAAACTATCCTAATCTCTATAAAAAGACCCTAAACCTAACCTAAATCCCTAAAAATCAAACCTAGCAACTAAGTGCTGCCAAAATCAATCTTGATTATGGCCTCCATCTCAAATCCCTAGAGCCTATGCATTCAAATCGGGTTCAAATCAAAAGGTGCAAGCTTGCTACACCAAATAGAGGCCAAATCAACATTGCTATGCGAGTTTCATGATGGTTCTTCATCAAAGGAGCCACCTTTCTTCGTCCAGATGATGCATGACCCCTTTTCTAAGCCTTGCCTAAGTAAGTTCTAGCTACTTTTGGATCAAAACGGTAGTTTTAATGTTGGCATGGGATAAAATGAGATAAAACATAAGTATGCATGTATGTGAACCTAACTTTGTCTCTTTTCTATGATCTATGACCTTAGACTAAGATGTAGCAACTTAATCATGTCACTCATGTTAAGTTTAGCCTAGTTTATCTTGCAAGTTTGGATCTTTGTCTATGGAAGATTTGCATGAACCTTTGGGAACCATTCGACTTGTGAAACATAGGCAAATACTTGACCTTGGGGCTTATGCACGCATATGAACACAAACCCCTTATGTTTCATGCATGTTGGTGGCAAAACCTCCTTATGATATTATGCAAGTTTGTGGCCAAATCCTATATGATAGTATGCATGCTTATGGTCAATCCCTCTATGACTCTATCATGCATCTTTTAAGGCCAAACCCCCTTATGACGCCATGCATGTTTGGAACCAATCCCTTTTGTGGCATCGTGCATGTTTTGGGGTCTACATGTAGCCATGGTATACCTACTATGTTGACTCACTTTTATTTAAGAGAAAATACGATTTTGGGTAGTTAGATAAACGTGAACATGTCGCGAAATCTTAACTTGAATATGACATGTGTTTATACTTGAAAATATGACTTGAAAGATAACATGGAAGTTGACATGTAAGTATGCATAAAAACATAAGCTTGGGAATTTACCTATTAAGTTAGGTCTACCCTTTGGGAATTTACCTATTAAGTTAGGTCTACCCAAATGCTTGAAAAACTTGTAACATGTTTTGGAAACATGATGAGCTTAGATAATATAAGTGTGGCCAACTCGAGGTTGGGTTGAGTTTGCAACGTAAAACTACCCGGAACCGACCGGTCTAACTAGTAGTTGCAAATAATAGGACCTAATGTGAGAAGTTGGTCATGTCGCGCTTAAGACCTGAGGTTGGACTAGGTTGTGGTGTAAATCTACCCGGACCCGCCCGGCTTAACTAGTAACCACAACAAGGTCTAATGTGAGAGGTTGAGAGTGCATTAATTAAATTAATGCCACATGATAAGGTTAAGTAAATTTGACTAATGACACTTAACCGATATGATACGAATGGGTAGGTTAAGTGGGATCGGGCTTGATTTCCTAATGACACTTAACCATGCAAGATGATTAGAGGATAGGGTTAAGTAATTTACACTTAACTAATCCGACTTGGTAATTAGATGGGGTTAAGCAATTAAGACTTAACTAATCTAAACACGGTAATTCGATGGGGGTTAAGTAATTGACACTTAACTAATCTAACCACGGTAATTAGATGGGGTTAAGTAATCCACACTTAACTAATCTAAACACGGTAATCCGATGGGGTTAAGTTAAACACTTAACCAATTTAAACTTGGTAATTCAATGAGGTTAAGTAACCAATACTTAACCAACTTAACGTGATAATTTAATGGGGTTAAGCAACTTATACTTAACCAATTATACATGATGATTCGATGGGGTTAAGTAACCTACACTTAACTAATGTAATATGCGGACCTGATAAGGTTAAGTCACAAGACCTTTTTAGAATATACTTAACCATTGTAGTACGATTAGAGGATGGGGTTAAGCCAACCTGTACTTAACCAATCCGACTCGATAATTTGATGGGATTAAGATAACCTATGCTTAATCGATCTAGCAAGATAATCCGATAGGATTAAGGTAAGCTAGTACTTGACCAAGTTGACTTGATAGGGTTAAGTCATGAGCCTCTGGGTACACTTAACCAACTTGTAGGACTAAGTCTTGAACTTAAATACTTAGCCAATCTTGACGTGATTTGTGAGCGGGGTAAGTCATGGACTTGAATAATAACACTTAACCCAATAGACAAACCCTAGTTAGAAGAACTAGGTAGAAAACCGTGGTTAATCAAGGATAACGGGAAGGGAAGCTAAGTGGTAAACCTTAGTTAAGGGTAACTAAGTAATAATTCTTAGCTAAGGACATAGGATTAATTCACAAAGCAATGAGTAACCTGATACGGTAGGTCATCGCTTAGTATACAAGGAGGAGCAAGTTATCTGACTTGGATAAAAGCTCCAGCGCACTGGGTGCCGAAGTGGAAGCTTCGGGGGACGTGAGGATATTCTTGGGATCCCTCTGTGGGCTGCCAAGTAATTATACTAGGCCCATGAGAGGTTAAGGTCTGCGTTAGAAGGACCAAGAGTATGCCTTGGTTGCTATGCGAGCGACCTAAAGACTGGGATGGATTAGCGTGGAGTCGACGATTCTTGGTTTTTGCCCTGGATAGCACGTCCTCGACTACCTACCATCTTTAGTCAATCGTGTACGAACGGAAAGGCAGGGAACCCCCAACAGACCATGTTCTTGCTATCAAGTCATGGGTGAGGTAGGCCCGTAGGAAAGTGGGGCTATAGTGGGGCCGGGATGTGGTTCTCATACATGATTTTTCTTGGGTTGCCTTTCTGAAACACCCCACCTCCGTTAGGGTCACTCTCAAAGGGAATGCCCTAATTTTGGTGGAGGTTTTTAAGTATAAGTCACAGATATAAAAAGCACATATTTGTAAACAGCGGAAAAACAACAACTTTTATTTCATAAAAGCAAATACGTGCTACATCAACATCACCATAATTGTCTTACATCTTTTCCAAAATCATAACACTTCCATAATCTGTCTTGATTACATTATTTAAAGAAGCATAAATAAAACATAGATAAACTGCAAAAGCCCCCATAGTGGTTGTCCAAAGCCATAGTTCAAAACGAAAAGGTCCAAGCAATACATTTTTCCTCTTCAAGCTGAATGTTAAGGCTGGTCAAGCTGCTGTGTTCCCTCCCTGTGGACCTGGGGGGGGGGAGGGGACGGAAGAAAAGAAGACGAAAGAAAAGTAGAGTCAGACATAAAGCCTGAGTAAGTCTAGGACTATTCTGTCTATGAATAAAGAACTGTGTATGATAAGTATAAACAAGAAGTGGGAAAGCACTATAAACTTGGTTAAGTTGTCTAGGGTCGAATATACTATCGTACCCCATGTTAATCTCTGAACCCATATAAACTAGTTTCCAACTGGCACCCCATAATCAAGGTGAAGTGATCCATTCTATGATGATCGGCTCCTACTCGCATAGTTACATGTGTCTTACGGCCCCCGATGTTGTAGTTACCTATGCTGGTCCCACCATGGGGTGTATCAAGTCCCATAGTGGCGGCCCGACACAATCCTAGAATGCACATGTATGCTACTGGTGTCCAATGCCTTATTTTTCTGCGCCGGAGTGTGTGCACGCCCGCACCCCGTTAGAACCTACACTGCTACACCACCGCCGTCGATTTGACCTCTTACAATCAGCCCAGTAATCGTGCCCCACCCTGACTAGTTTCAGGGTATCATGATACACCTTCTAGGGTTACTGCTGAAAAGGGTCCCCCGTTACTAGGTTTTCTATCTCTAGCCAACATGCTAAGTTGGTTAAGTGTTTTCTAACCTAACCCCCACCAGTCCGTTTAGTTTAGCATGTTCCATTTTGATTAAGTCTTTAGTTCACTTAATCCTAACAATCCTGACTCAGCCTTAATTGTCTTATTAAAGCCTTGACCTCTCACATTAGACAGGTATTGTTGTGGCTGCCTGTTGCCGGTTGGTTCCGGGCAGTCTTACGCCACAACTCTGTCTAACCTCAGGTCCTTATTGGGCTCCATGTTTAACCTCCCACATTGGATAGGTATTGTTGTGACTACTGGACAGCCGGGCGGTTCCGGGCAAGTTTACATCACAACTCAATCCAACCTCGGGTTAAACACATCGTATGTTCTACATTTACATATTTTGTCTTTCTTCTTTATTTTATTATATGTAAATATTTGCGGCCCATTATTAAGTTAATGGTGTAAAGGTTACACCAATCATGGGCCCAACCCATACTTGAATTTGGGCCCCTTTTTTTCATTTATTAATAAATTTAACCCAACGTTATTTTCCCCCGTTTAATACGTCCGTTTATCATATATATGTTGGGCTTAGCCTTTTTTTAAGCCCAACCTAGCCATGCGAAAAGGGGAGGCTTAAAGCGTGATTACATACACAAAAAGGGGAATGTGAACGCATGAACTTGCAATGTGACGTTGGAACTACAAAATAGAAACTGGTGTACTTGCATAGTAGTAACATATACTTTGGTCATAAAGCATAAGTGACATGAATCAAACCATGTAAACTTGTAGTTAAGTTAAGAATATCACTATTGACACACATAGGCTTAACTACAACATAAACCCATATTTTATTTAGGCATAATATCAAACATAAGCAAATCATGTTCATAAGATTACTACATGTTTACAAAAGTGCTTACTTTTGTTACTAACACAAAAGTATAGTTCAACTTAATCATGATTTTAAATCTATTCACATAACCATGGCATAAATATTTCTAACATGAAATCATGATTTTTACTTTAGTCATGCAAACTGGCAAAAGGGATTTTTGAATCTAACCTAGCTATGTACCACATATGTCATCATATAATTCTTGTTAACAATATGGATTTCAATTATGCAAAATATCAATCATAGCCTAGTCATATTCATAAGTTTGCAAATAGGTTTTCTAGTACAAAAGCATGGCTTAATACATAGATCATGGTGCCAAAATTTCAACATAGTTTCATATGAACTATAACAACCAAATTTGTTCCAATTACGTACAAAATGATTTATGTACAAAAATATACATCATGATGGCATAGTAGCAAAACCCCAAACTTGCATGAGTTTCAATTTAACAACTACATACATGTAGCTTCAACATGGATTACATAATTTGCGAATATTCCAAACGTATACTTGCATAAAACTACCGCATGTAGTTTTTTTATAATGAATAACATAATTCGAGAATATCCAAACGTATACAATATTCCAAATCGATAAGAATCATAGTAACGCACAAATATGAATTACTTTATTGCCACAAATCAAGTATACAAACCAACACAATTATTTGTTCATACCAAAATAATACTCTACTTACAATTGTATGGCGAATTCTCCAATTTAGGGATTTGGAGATGCGATTGCTTGTTGACTTGATTTGTTTATGTTGCTTTATGCTTTAGAATTTGCCTCCTAATCCTCTCTCCAATTGGCGGCTACTCTTAGTCGTTCCTCAGCAACATGACGGCTTTGTTCTTATTTTTGAATGAATAGATTAGGGTGAGTCTAGGGTCATTTTTATAGGGTTTATGAACTGATTAGGACCATTGATGTTGCTTGGATTGATCGTAGCCATTCATTCGAAAGAGAGACCAATTAGAGCCTGCCACCTAGCCCTAATGACAAAGCAAGCTTCTGAAAATCGGCCAAACACAGACCTGGCCAGCCAGGGCTAGACCAGACCTGGCCAGCAGGTCATTTTTGACCTGGGCGCACTTGGCAGGTGCGCCAGGTCAAAAATGTACTGGCGCACTTCACAAGTGCGCCAGTGCATTTTTGTTCTGGCGCACTTCCCAAGTGCGGCAGTGCATTCTGACCCTTTTCCGGTTTTTCGCCCAACTTCGTTCGTCCATAACTTCTTCATACGATATCCGTTTCACGCAAACTCAGACTTTATCTCAAGTAGAATTCCGAGACAAACACAATGGCGTATCCCGTTTCCCTTAGTTCTTTGATTTCAAATTAATTATACTTTAATTTGTGAATTTCACAGTTATAGAATACACGGGGTGTTACATTCTCCCCCACTTAAAAGGATTTCGTCCCCGAAATCTTCAAGTTCAGGAAGAATGTACATCCTGACATCCAAACATCCATCTACTCATCCATCAAACACGAGCATCCATTGTCCTTAAAAGACTTCTAATGCTTCATGATCATATGCGAAGTGTGTGTGTACATGTACTTATCTAATGCAAAATCAGGCGGTCTACTGATTCAGTTGACCTCCTTAATGCGCGAATTATGTAAGTGCCATGAATCCATTATGTATGCAAATTTTCCCTATTCATGATTCTACATGAGTTCACAATCATTCATACAAATGCAACATCCATATGACGACACATTAAAGTTCAACCATATACGAATGCAAACATATATGCATATGCAATATGAAGTGACTGAGCCGATCTAAAACCTAGATTGTGTGTGTATATGCAACCACGAGCAACCACTAGCAATCACTTGCAACCACTTGCAACCATCATCCATAACATGTTTCAACTACATGTTTACATCCAAAAATATTCTACCTATGGTTCTCAAGATAGGATCGAGGAGATATACCTAAAAAAAAGATAGATAAAAGCGCAACTTAAGGAAAAAGAAAGATCAAGGATGTACCCTCGAAAAGAAAAGGGTAGGCAGCGCGTATTCTAGCTTCAGTCTCCCAAGTTGCATCTCCTTCGGCGTCGCTCCACTGAACTTTGACGAGCTTGACTTCGCGGTTGCGTAGCTTCTTCACTTCCGTTCCTAATATGCGGGTTGGAACTTTCCTTATGGTTGCTTCGCGTTCCACCTCTGCTTCTTCTAGGATATTTGGCTCTACCACTTCAGCAGACTCATGTAGACATTTTCGGAGATGTGAAACGTGAAAAACGTTGTGAACTCCGGCCAGTTTCTCGGGTAGCTCTATTCTATAGGCCATTTTCCCAATTGTTCCTATCTAAAGGTATAGTCGAATGATAGAAGCAAGCAAAAACTTTGTGCCCATTAGGCAATGTCAAAACTGGAAATCTATGCCACATATATATTGATTAGGAGAAGAACTCTCTAAGCATCAGCCCCGAAGACCGAAATCAACATCAGACTGACACCCAAAGAATTACTCAACCCAACCACTATATATGATTCTAGGAAACTAAGCATGATGGACTCCTTTTAGGTCACAAGGGACTCCCTTCCTAAGACCAATCTATATCCTATAAAACCCAAAAACTTTAGTCAAACCAATGAACACCCTCGAGCCCCAACATGTGTTACTAACAGATGAATCATACTCCCTATGGGGTTTGCAACAGAAATTGGATTGAGAATGGGACCGAGATGATATACACAAAAGATAGCATGCAAGTAAGCTCTACAGGAAGAGAGGGATCAAAGATATACTCTTAAGAAGAGATATGATGCACGAATCTAGTCTTCAATCTTCTAAGTCGCATTTCCTTGAGCTTAACTCCATTATGTTTTGTCCGTCTTTAACTTCACAATTTCGTAGCTTCTTAATTCTTGTTTCCAAAATATGAGTTGGAACCTATTTCACTACTGCCTCTCGTTCCTCTTTCACTTACTCTACTTCTAGTATACTCAGCTCAAACATAACGGCGTACTCAAGGTTTCATGCAAGCTCTCCAAAATTCACTAGTGAATCTTGGATCTTGTTCACTTACTAGAAGGTATTCCATATAGATGAATTATCTCTCGAAAATAAACAAATGTCAACTATGTTGCCAAATGTACTTACTAAGGTGATTCTTTACGACTTATGCATAAGCGAAATGAACCTTCCGCCTTAGTGGCGAACACTACTGGAGCGCCCCATTTTGAAATGCTCCTCCTAATGAACCCCTCTTTCTAGAAGCTCTTTAACCTGTTTACTGAGCTCTTTCCTTTTCCGTGGAGCCATGTGTCTAACGGGCAAGGCAACGGGCTTTGCATTATCTACAAGGTATATGCGGAAGTCTATCTCCCGCTTCGGAGGCAAGCCCTTCACCTCTTCGAAGACATCCGGATATTCCCGGACCACTCTAATCGATTGCAAATTTTCAACGGAGGCATCTAGCGATTCAAGACAACTAAGCATAACCGCATACGAGGGATTACAAGAAATTTCCAAAGTGTTACCGAGCTGGGTTAGGAGCCTGACAACCCTTTTTTTTCAAAATCAAGGATGGCCCCATTACTGGATAGCCAATCCATGCCCAAAATCAAACCATATCCCGAAAAGCCCAAAACAAAGGCACTACATTTAAACCCTATGCTTAGAATTGAAGTTTTCAATCCCAAGCAGATCATAGACAAATGAGCTGGGCCCCCAATTGGGTTTGAAACAATTAAGGGGTCCTCTACCGTACTAGTTTTTAGGTGCAGAGATTCTACTAAAGCAGACGAGATAAAGGAGTGTGATGCGCCGGAATCGAATAAAGTGCGAACGGGGTGATCATAAAGATAAACTACACTTTCTACAGAAGTATTTATACCTCGTTTCTTTGGGCAGTCCTTAGCCATGTGGCCTGTTTCACCGCAAGAAAAGCACCCACCATTCATCTTGGCCTTCTTTTTCCGGCAATCTTTCACTAAGTGCCCTACTTTGCCACAGAATTTACACTTCCTCTTCTCTCGGGACTTGTTGTCTTTCCCGCCCTTCTCAAAGTTTGTCTTCTCAGGGCAGTCTATGCTGATGTGTCCAGTCTCCCCACAATGAAAACATTCTCCTTGCTTTCTTTTCCTCTTTCTACAATCCTTGGCTATGTGCCCTTCCGTACCACAAAAATTGCATTTCCTTTTTTCTCGTTTCTTATTATTACTATTACGATCATTTCTTGTTTGACTATTATTCGTCTTCCTACTCTGGGACTCTTCCGCTTGATGGTTCACGTGGAGGAGGAGAAGTGAAAGCGTCAGCAGCTGGGGAGTAAGGTCTCCAGACATGCTGAAACAGAAAGGGTAGATTCAAAACGAAGGATAAGAGATAGTACCTATGGCTTTGGGGGGACTTTGCCTTTTAAAGCAAAATAATATTTTATCTTTTAAAAATGCTTCTTTAAATTTCCTTTTTGAAAATAAATTTTCAAAACATTTTATCTTATCTGGTAAACCTATGCTCTGATACCAAGTGAAACACCCCACCTCCGTTAGGGTCACTCTCAAAGGGAATGCCCTAATTTTGGTGGAGTTTTTTAAGTATAGGTCACAGATATACAAGACAGATATAAAAAGCACATATTTGTAAACAGCGGAAAAACAACAACTTTTATTTCATAAAAGCAAATACGTGCTACATCAACATCACCATAATTGTCTTACATCTTTTCCAAAAAAAAAACATAACATAACACTTTCATAATCTGTCTTGATTACATTATTTAAAGAAGCATAAAGAAAACATAGATAAACTGCAAAAGCCCCATAGTGGTTGTCCAAAGCCATAGTTCAAAACGAAAAAGTCCAAGCAATACATTTCTCCTCTTCAAGCTGGATATTAAGGCTGGTCAAGCTGCAGTGTTCTCTCCCTGTGGACCTGGGGGGGAAACGGAAGAAAAGAAGACGAAAGAAAAGTAGAGTCAGACATAAAGCCTGAGTAAGTCTAGGACTATTCTGTCTATGAATAAAGAACTGGGTATGATAAGTATAAACAAGAAGTGGGAAAGCACTATAAACTTAGTTAAGTTGTCTAGGGTCGAATATACTATCGTACCCCATATTAATCTCTGTACCCATATAAACTAGTTCCCAATAGGCACCCCATAATCAGGGTGAAGTGATCCATTCTATGATGATCGGCTCCTACTCGCATAGTTACATGTGTCTTACGGCCCCCGATGTTGTAGTTACCTATGCTGGTCCCACCATGGGGTGTATCAAGTCCCATGGTGGCGGCCCGACACAATCCTAGAATGCACAGGTATGCTACTGGTGTCCAGTGCCTTATTTTTCTGCGCCGGAGTGTGTGCACGCCCGCACCCCGTTAGAACCTACACTGCTACACCACCGCCGTCGATTTGACCTCTTACAATCAGCCCAGTAATCGTGCCCCACCCTGCCTAGTTTCAGGGTATCCTGATACACCTTCTAGGGTTACTGCTGAAAAGGGTCCCCCGTTACTAGGTTTTCTATCTCTAGCCAACATGCTAAGTTGGTTAAGTGTTTTCTAACCTAACCCCCACCAGTCCGTTTAGTTTAGCATGTTCCATTTTGATTAAGTCTTTAGTTCACTTAATCCTAACAATCCTGACTCAGCCTTAATTGTCTTATTAAAGCCTTGACCTCTCACATTAGACAGGTATTGTTGTGGCTGCCTGTTGCCGGTTGGTTCCGGGCAGTCTTACGCCACAACTCAGTCTAACCTCGGGTCCTTATTGGGCTCCATGTTTAACCTCCCACATTGGATAGGTATTGTTGTGACTACTGGACAGCCGGGCGGTTCCGGGCAGGTTTACATCACAACTCAATCCAACCTCGGGTTAAACACATCGTATGTTCTACATTTACATATTTTGTCTTTCTTCTTTATTTTATTATATGTAAATATTTGCGGCCCATTATTAAGTTAATGGTGTAAAGGTTACACCAATCATGGGCCCAACCCATACTTGAATTTGGGCCCCTTTTTTTCATTTATATGTTCCGTCTAGGGTGAGTCTAGGGTCATTTTTATAGGGTTTATGAACTGATTCGGACCATTGATGTTGCTTGGATTGATCGTAGCCATTCATTCGAAAGAGAGACCAATTAGAGCCTGCCACCTAGCCCTAATGACAAAGCAAGCTTCTGAAAATCGGCCAAACACAGACCTGGCCAGCCAGGGCTAGACCAGACCTGGCCAGCAGGTCATTTTTGACCTGGGCGCACTTGGCAGGTGCGCCAGGTCAAAAATGTACTGGCGCACTTCACAAGTGCGCCAGTGCATTTTTGTTCTGGCGCACTTCCCAAGTGCACCAGTGCATTCTGACCCTTTTCCGGTTTTTTGCCCAACTTCATTCGTCCATAATTTCTTCATACGATATCCGTTTCACGCAAACTCAGACTCTATCTCAAGTAGAATTCCGAGACGAACGCAATGGCGTATCCCGTTTCCCTTAGTTCTTTGATTTCAAATTAATTATACTTTAATTTGTGAATTTCACAGTTATAGAATACACGGGGTGTTACACTTTCAGTAGTTGAGGGAGGGGTCACGTGGGACCATAGCCACGGGTACAAAAACATACCTTGATATCTGCATCAGCAGATGACTTAAAGCTCCCGACCGAGTTCCGTATTTCTTGGTTCGCCCTGGCATGGAACTCGGATGGCACATTAGGGAACATGTGCGTCTAGACATGGGAAACGATTCACGATACACACGTGGGATGAAGGGCGCGGTTGACGGGTGGCATAATCCCTAGTGTTCCTAGGTGGCCAAAACCCAAACCGAGACACGGAAACGTTCATTAGGTAGCATAATCCCTAGTGGTCCTAGGTGGCATAAATCCTAAGTGGACGTGCGATAGTTCATGGTAGGGGAACACAACTAAATCAAGGGTTGCAGTCCAAAACAACTTCAAGGATAAAACGTTTACATGGGAAAGCCCGTATGGCCTATGGCAAAGGACTGAACTTATACATGGAGAGAAACATACGAGTTGGGAAAACCTGCATATGCTATATATTAGGTTGACATGGACCATTTCATGACATGGGGCAAGGGACATTCATGGTTAACACATGACGCGGGTAGGAATACTAGTACGAGAGATGCAGAGCAAATATACATGTTAGAACCAGGAAAAATATACATAATAGACACCGGGGGATGCTAGACAGGATAGATACCTTGGGATAGTATACTTGATAGAAACCTGACGATGTGATACCTTGATTTATCATGACACCGTAGTTTATCCCGATATCCTAGTTTACCTTGCTACAGTAGTTCAACCAGTTGCCCTGGTTTAGTTTATCTACCTTGTAGTTATCCTTATGTTTACCTTCAGTTTATGCATGTCATGTTACCTTTACCTGTTTTTATACTGGGAGTAGATAGGACTTACTCAGTCTTTTTGACTGACCCGTTTTGTTTCGCCTCTTTTCTTCCGTTCCCCCCCCCCCAGGTTACAGGGAGGAAACAATGCTGTTTAGTTCGGACTTCTTCTGCTTGAAGGTCATCATGGATGGCTTGGACTTCTCTTGGCTATGGCTACTTTACTGTTTTTACTTGGGGAATAATTTATTAAAAAGTCTTTATGCTTCTTTACTATTGCAAGGCAGGTTTTGAGGTACTCTGATGTAAAAGGCTTTAGACCTTATTTTATAAGGTAATGAAATTTATTTTACTTCCGCTATTTTATATGTTCCGTCTTGTGATATTTCTGTGCATGTTTACCAACAATGCCCCTCTAAAGCTAGTGCATTCCTTTGCGAGTGACCCTAGCGGAGGTGGGGTGTTACATTTGGTATCAGAGAAGAAGGTTACCAGACTGGGCAAAAGTTTTTAAAACCTTCTGAAAACTATTTGGAAAACCGTTTATAAAGAAGCATTTTTCAAGAAAAGTTTGTTTTAAAAAGGCTATTCCCCAAAAGCCATTAGCACCATTCTTTGATTCCTTGATTGAATCTCATTTCCTTTCTTTCCTCCATCCGTGGTCACAGTAGTTCTAACTGTGACTAATCTTTGAATAGCCACGTAGGTGTTTCCCGTACGATGGAGGTGGATCTCGAGAGACCCATTGTCGTGTTACAAGAAAGGATAATAAGAGTAAGGGTAAAGGATACCATGTTAAGGATAAGAAACTGTTGTTATGGCTTAGTCCATCAAGGAAGACAAGGACAAGATCAGCGGAGAGGGAAATAGTACGCTCCCATTTCTAGGATACCTAAAAGAAATGGTGTCGTTTCTAGTAAAGGTTTAGTTGTTCTTTTCTATCATCCCGTCCAGACTTTGTCTTGATCATTGTATCATTTAAGTTTGCTTGGATAGTTGAGTCTCTGCACCTTAGTACTAGCATGGTAGAGGATCCCAGTTTTGTCCCAAAATCTGGTTGGAGAGTTGGTCCATTCCTTCATGACTTGTTGGATTTGAGAATGACATGTCTCAACTACGGAGGGATTCTAAGGATAAAGTGGTCACCCAATAAGGGGTGCCATTCTCGGTTTTGGAAAGAGGGTAGTTAGACTCTCGACTCATCTTGGTGATACCCTCGAAGTTTCGTGTAACCTTTTTGGGTTCTGTCATGGTTAGTTACCAAGAATCCCGGGATGCAGTGTTGGAAATCCGTTCGAATAGAATTCGCCGCTAAGGCGGATGGTTCGTTCGATTATGCATGAGTTATGGGAATCACCCTAGTAAGAACTCTTGGCAACATGGATTGGCATCGGAAAACGAGATCCAGAATTCACTAGTGAATTTTTGGAGAGCTTGCATGAGTATGTAGATAGGGTTGAGCTAAGTATAATAGGGAAAGAATAAATGTAGGTGGAACGAGAGGCGACAGTGAAAAGAGTTCCGACTCATACTTTGGAAATAGGAATCAAGGAGCTACGAAATCATGAAGTCAAAGGCGGTCAAGGCATGATGGAATTAAGCTCATGGAAATGCGGCTTGGACGCGCGCATCACGTCTCTTTTTAAGTGGATATCTTTGATCCTTGGTTCACCTGTAAAGCTTACTTGCATGCTATCGCTTGGTGGATATCCTCTCGGTCCTGTTTCTGTTACAAACCCCGTAAGGAGTTTGTCTTGTCTATCTTCTCGATCTTATCTTGGGAACCTTAGGTAGAACGCTATGGATGTAAACATGTATTTGAGGCATGTTATGATTGATATGGTTGCAAATGGTTGCAAGTGGTTGCTCGTGGATGCGTGAATACACGTTAGATACTAGATTGACGCGATCACGTTCCATGTTGCATATGCACGAGCATTTATACTTCTTCATGGATGAAATTGAATGTGTTGTCATGTGGATGTTGCATATGAATGAATGTTTGTGCACGCATATAGTACTTATATGACTAGGACTATTTGCATACATGTTGGATTCATGGCACTTAACATATCTTGCATTAGAAAGATCATTCAGGCCTGATCATTAGCATTAGCTAAGGAGCATATACACACACGTTTTGCATATGTTCATACAACATTAGAAATCATCTAAGGACAATGGTCGCTTGTGGATGATGTTTTGAGTAGATGGATGATAGGATATGTTCTCCCTTACTTGGAGATTTCGGGGACGAAATCCTAAAAGGTGGGGAGAATGTAACAACCCGTATTTCGATAACATGATTAAGACGAGAATCAAGGCAGAATTTAATTTTAAATTCTGAATCAAGTAAAACGGGCTATGCCATTGCGTTCGTCTTGGAAAAATACGCGAAATAGAGTCTGAGTTTTCGAGAATCGGAGTCCGTATGACCAAGTTATGGTCCGACGAAGTTTTCAGAAAATTCAAGTTCAAAAACGAGTTCAAATTTCGAAAATTAAGGCTGGAAGGCTAGGCGGGAAAAATTCCCGCCAGGCACCCCAAGTCGACAGCCCTGTCGACTTGGGAGTCGACCTGGTTTGTCCCAAGTCGACAGCCCTGTCGACTTGGCTGTCGACATGGGTGGCCGAGCCATTTTGGCTTGGTGCACCTGCACTGGTCTCTGGTCTTGTTCTGGAAGCTTCTGACGTGGTTTAATGGCTCAGATCCGATTTAGGGTTAATCTAAGGGCCTAAAACTATCCTAATCTCTATAAAAAGACCCTAAACCTAACCTAAATCCCTAAAAATCAAACCTAGCAACTAAGTGCTGCCAAAATCAATCTTGATTATGGCCTCCATCTCAAATCCCTAGAGCCTATGCATTCAAATCGGGTTCAAATCAAAAGGTGCAAGCTTGCTACACCAAATAGAGGCCAAATCAACATTGCTATGCGAGTTTCATGATGGTTCTTCATCAAAGGAGCCACCTTTCTTCGTCAAGATAATGCATGACCCCTTTTCTAAGCCTTGCCTAGGTAAGTTCTAGCTACTTTTGGATCAAAACGGTAGTTTTAATGTTGGCATGGGATAAAATGAGATAAAACATAAGTATGCATGTATGTGAACCTAACTTTGTCTCTTTTCTATGATCTATGACCTTAGATTAAGATGTAGCAACTTAATCATGTCACTCATGTTAAGTTTAGCCTAGTTTATCTTGCAAGTTTGGATCTTTGTCTATGGAAGATTTGCATGAACCTTTGGGAACCATTCGACTTGTGAAACATAGGCAAATACTTGACCTTGGGGCTTATGCACGCATATGAACACAAACCCCTTATGTTTCATGCATGTTGGTGGCAAAACCTCCTTATGATATTATGCAAGTTTGTGGCCAAATCCTATATGATAGTATGCATGCTTATGGTCAATCCCTCTATGACTCTATCATGCATGTTTTAAGGCCAAACCCCCTTATGACGTCATGCATGTTTGGAACCAATCCCTTTTGTGGCATCGTGCATGTTTTGGGGTCTACATGTAGCCATGGTATACCTACTATGTTGACTCACTTTTATTTAAGAGAAAATACGATTTTGGGTAGTTAGATAAACGTGAACATGTCGCGAAATCTTAACTTGAATATGACATGTGTTTATACTTGAAAATATGACTTGAAAGATAACATGGAAGTTGACATGTAAGTATGCATAAAAACATAAGCTTGGGAATTTACCTATTAAGTTAGGTCTACCCAAATGCTTGAAAAACTTGTAACATGTTTTGGAAACATGATGAGCTTAGATAATATAAGTGTGGCCAACTCGAGGTTGGGTTGAGTTTGCAACGTAAAACTACCCGGAACCGACCGGTCTAACTAGTAGTTGCAAATAATAGGACCTAATGTGAGAAGTTGGTCATGTCGCGCTTAAGACCTGAGGTTGGACTAGGTTGTGGTGTAAATCTACCCGGACCCGCCCGGCTTAACTAGTAACCACAACAAGGTCTAATGTGAGAGGTTGAGAGTGCATTAATTAAATTAATGCCACATGATAAGGTTAAGTAAATTTGACTAATGACACTTAACCGATATGATACGAATGGGTAGGTTAAGTGGGATCGGGCTTGATTTCCTAATGACACTTAACCATGCAAGATGATTAGAGGATAGGGTTAAGTAATTTACACTTAACTAATCCGACTTGGTAATTAGATGGGGTTAAGCAATTAAGACTTAACTAATCTAAACACGGTAATTCGATGGGGGTTAAGTAATTGACACTTAACTAATCTAACCACGGTAATTAGATGGGGTTAAGTAATCCACACTTAACTAATCTAAACACGGTAATCCGATGGGGTTAAGTTAAACACTTAACCAATTTAAACTTGGTAATTCAATGAGGTTAAGTAACCAATACTTAACCAACTTAACGTGATAATTTAATGGGGTTAAGCAACTTATACTTAACCAATTATACATGATGATTCGATGGGGTTAAGTAACCTACACTTAACTAATGTAATATGCGGACCTGATAAGGTTAAGTCACAAGACCTTTTTAGAATATACTTAACCATTGTAGTACGATTAGAGGATGGGGTTAAGCCAACCTGTACTTAACCAATCCGACTCGATAATTTGATGGGATTAAGATAATCTATGCTTAATCGATCTAGCAAGATAATCCGATAGGATTAAGGTAAGCTAGTACTTGACCAAGTTGACTTGATAGGGTTAAGTCATGAGCCTCTGGGTACACTTAACCAACTTGTAGGACTAAGTCTTGAACTTAAATACTTAGCCAATCTTGACGTGATTTGTGAGCGGGGTAAGTCATGGACTTGAATAATAACACTTAACCCAATAGACAAACCCTAGTTAGAAGAACTAGGTAGAAAACCGTGGTTAATCAAGGATAACGGGAAGGGAAGCTAAGTGGTAAACCTTAGTTAAGGGTAACTAAGTAATAATTCTTAGCTAAGGACATAGGATTAATTCACAAAGCAATGAGTAACCTGATACGGTAGGTCATCGCTTAGTATACAAGGAGGAGCAAGTTATCTGACTTGGATAAAAGCTCCAGCGCACTGGGTGCCGAAGTGGAAGCTTCGGGGGACGTGAGGATATTCTTGGGATCCCTCTGTGGGCTGCCAAGTAATTATACTAGGCCCATGAGAGGTTAAGGTCTGCGTTAGAAGGACCAAGAGTATGCCTTGGTTGCTATGCGAGCGACCTAAAGACTGGGATGGATTAGCGTGGAGTCGACGATTCTTGGTTTTTGCCCTGGATAGCACGTCCTCGACTACCTACCATCTTTAGTCAATCGTGTACGAACGGAAAGGCAGGGAACCCCCAACAGACCATGTTCTTGCTATCAAGTCATGGGTGAGGTAGGCCCGTAGGAAAGTGGGGCTATAGTGGGGCCGGGATGTGGTTCTCATACATGATTTTTCTTGGGTTGCCTTTCAGTAGATGAGGGAGGGGTCACGTGGGACCATAGCCGCGGGTACAAAAACAGACCTTGATATCTGCATCAGCAGACGACTTAAAGCTCCCGACCGAGTTCCGTATTTCTTGGTTCGCCCTGGCACGGAACTCGGATGGCACATTGGGGAACATGTGCGTCTAGACATGGGAAACGATTCACGATACACACGTGGGATGAAGGGCGCGGTTGACGGGTGGCATAATCCCTAGTGTTCCTAGGTGGCCAAAACCCAAACCGAGACACGGAAACGTTCATTAGGTAGCATAATCCCTAGTGGTCCTAGGTGGCATAAATCCTAAGTGGATGTGCGATAGTTCATGGTAGGGGAACACAACTAGATCAAGGGTTGCAGTCCAAAACAACTTCAAGGATAAAACGTTTACATGGGAAAGCCCGTCTGGCCTATGGCAAAGGACTGAACTTATACATGGAGAGAAACATACGAGTTGGGAAAACTTGCATATGCTATATATTAGGTTGACATGGACCATTTCATGACATGGGGCAAGGGACATTCATGGTTAACACATGACGCGGGTAGGAATACTAGTACGAGAGGTGCAGAGCAAATATACATGTTAGAACCAGGAAAAATATACATAATAGACACCGGGGGATGCTAGACAGGATAGATACCTTGGGATAGTATACTTGATAGAAACCTGACGATGTGATACCTTGATTTATCATGACACCGTAGTTTATCCCGATATCCTAGTTTACCTTGCTACAGTAGTTCAGCCAGTTGCCCTGGTTTAGTTTATCTACCTTGTAGTTATCCTTATGTTTACCTTCAGTTTATGCATGTCATGTTACCTTTACCTATTTTTATACTGGGAGTAGATAGGACTTACTCAGTCTTTTTGACTGACCCGTTTTGTTTCACCTCTTTTCTTCCGTCCCCCCCCCCCCCAGGTTACAGGGAGGAAACAATGCTGTTTAGTTCGGACTTCTTCTGCTTGAAGGTCATCATGGATGGCTTGGACTTCTCTTGGCTATGACTACTTTACTGTTTTTACTTGGGGAATAATTTATTAAAAAGTCTTTATGCTTCTTTACTATTGCAAGGCAGGTTTTGAGGTACTCTGATGTAAAAGGCTTTAGACCTTATTTTATAAGGTAATGAAATTTATTTTACTTCCGCTATTTTATATGTTCCATCTTGTGATATTTCTGTGCATGTTTACCAACAATGCCCCTCTAAAGCTAGTGCATTCCTTTGCGAGTGACCCTAGCGGAGGTGGGGTGTTACACTGTGTAAGCGTTAATTATTTATATCTAATACTTATGTTGTTGTGTGGTGCACTTTGGATGATGGTTGATTATATATCGTTGATATTATATACATGTGTTGTATGGAATCCATATAATTAACATTATATGGTAATTGATTGGGCCTCATTCCAGTTGAAAAAATAAAGAATATTATAAAATATAAATAGTCACGTGTTGACAGTACTCATTTATTGAGATTAGTCATGTGTTGAAAGAAATATAGATTCATGTGTTGAACGAAATATTTTAACAATAAAATTTGCATCTTTATCATATATAAAATTAGAAACTAACTGGAAAATAGATAAGATGAGTGGTCTCCTGGATATTGATCTGATGTTGGTTTCGGCCTTCGGGGTTAATACTTAGGGAATTGCTCTCTTGCTAATTTAGGGTTAGAGTTTGATAAAAAATTAAACGATAGAAATCATAATTTTATAAAATATATTAAATAACAAAAATAGTCACGTGTTGATAGTACTCATTTGTTGAGATTAGTCATGTGTTGAAAGAAATATAGATTCATGTGTTGAATAGAATAAATATTCATTTGTTGAATAGAATAACGAAGTTATTGAAAAATATAAAGCCGTTTTGATTAGAGATGCGCTATTTTGACGCGAACGATATTTATATCGATTATATTCGTTTTTATAATGAATACTGAAAAGAGATTTAAAAGTTGAATTGAATATAAAATGAATTCGAATTGAATTGAATATAAAATGAATTCGAATTGAATTGAATATAAAATGAATTCGAATTGAAAAGAATTCAAATCGAATTGTAATCAATTTGAATTGAAATCAAATAGAAATGAATGTAAAAAGAATTTATAATGGAAAATTCAATTTTGATTTGAATTTGAAATGAAAGTTGAAATTGTTTTTGAAACAAATTTGAAACGATTTATAAAATTCGTTTTAAAAGGAAATCGACGAAATATATAATATATATATATACTATATATATAATGGCCTGAATAGAACGCGTCGCGCCGCGGCCGTTCGTGAATTTCGACCATTGACTTTGAACGGACATTACGGGAGATCCGACCGTCGGATTCTCCTAAAATCGAAACCGTTGGGTTCGTATCGAAAAGAGCTTTCCAATGAATATTAGAAATTTGAAATCTGACGGTTGGATTTGGAGAACATCCAAATCAATTTCAGAAAAGGTCGCTATAAGTGCAGTTCGATGGCCGTTTGTAACGACCCAGAAAATCTGAACCAATTTAAAATTTTTTAAATTGGCTAAAATAATGGATTTTAAATATTTAAAATAAATATTTTAAATAATGGCGATGAAAACTAAGTTTGAATCGACATTTGAAAACGAATATAATTAATTATAATTATATATAGAATTGAAAATGGCGCGGTAGTTCGATAATTCGATTTCAAACTTCGATTGAATATACCGGGTGTAAAACAATCCGGATTTTAGTGAGACTAAAAACATTAGTATCTAATTGATAATATCTTTCTAACGAATCCGACCAATCGAAATTTGATAGCGGGAATCAAAAGATATGTCCAGTTGAAAATTCTGAATAGTCGCTATGGAATTCAGGCCCTTAAAAATGGACATTTTGCAGATGACCTCGGATTTCGACGAAACCACTTTTGTTGGATCCGCAGTGTCAAGTTATTGCTAGATTTCAAATTTCATAATTTTTCGAATCAATATGTGAGCGTGGCAAAGGAAAACGCGTTTGACCAGTTTCTGTTGATTTTAATCGAATGGAAATTGACCATTTTTCAAACGGTCTCAGAATTCGTCGAAACTAGTTTTGTTAGGACCGTATCGTCAATACGAAGCTATAAAATATTTTTCTGGAATTTTTCTAGTTAGTATGTGACCCCGGTAATTTGAAATGTGCGTTTAAAATTCAATATAATGATTTAAATGTAAATTCAACAGAAACTGATTGTAACGATCACATCAGCTTGCGATACGTATCCCATTGTGTTCGGAATGGGGGTTAAACGCTATGGACGACAGGCGGTGGGCCTCGTTTCGAGGTCGTGGGTAAAAGTCAACTTTATGCAATTAATTTAAATTAAAAATATATATATATATATATATATTTTCTTCCCCCCCCCCTTTTATCTCCTGCTTGGCCCCCCGTTTCAGTTATCAGAAAAAAAAAAAAAAAAAAAAAGCAAAAACCCTAAAAGCCATCTCGAACGAACGCCGCCGATCCATCGCCGTCTCGAAGTCGCCGACGTAGACCTCGCGTCCTCCCTCCACCCCGTTCGAACTCCTCGAAGCCATCCCCCCCCCCCCCCCCCCCGTCGAATCCCATCGCGACGCCACCAAACCCCGAGCGCCACCCTCGAGAAGACCACCGCCGACCCTGACATCGACCCCCCCGCTCCTCTGTAAGTTTTAATTTTATTTTATTTTTATTTATTTTATTTTTATTTTATATATAAACTGATTTGTTTAAATTATAAAAACTGATTTTATAAAGATTTTTAAAACTGATTTTATAAAGATTTTTAAACTGATTTTATGAGCATTTTTAAACTGATTTTATAAAGATTTTTTTTTTCTGATTTGATTTTTAAAAGGATTAAAAACTGAAATTTTTGAAAGAAAATTATTAAAACTGATTTAGTTTAAAAGTTAAAAACTGATTTAGTTTAAAAGTTAAAAACTGATTTAGTTTAAAAATAAAAACTGATGTTAAATAGAAATTATTAAAACTGATTTAGTTTAAAAATAAAAACTGATTTTGATTTTTAAAAAGAATTGAAAACTGGTTTTTAAAAGTTAAAAACTGAATTTTATAAAAGGTATTGAAAACTGATTTGAAAAGAATAAAAACTGTTTTGGTTTTTAAAGTAAAAACTGTTTTGGTTTTTAAAGTAAAAACTGTTTTGTTTTTAAAGTAAAAACTGTTTTGTTTTTAAAGTAAAAACTGATTTGGTTTTTGAAAAATTAAAAACTGATTTTATTTTACATAAGTAAAAACTGATTTGGTTTTTAAAAAAAGTTAAAAACTGATTTTATAAAAAGAGTAAAACTGATTTTATAAAAAGAGTAAAAACTGATTTTGATTTTTAAAAAGGTATTGAAAACTGATTTCTTTAAAAAGAAAAAATCAGATTTTTATATATATAAAGCCGAAGTAAAAATCATATTTTTATATATTGAATAGCGTAGTAAAAATTCGATTTTTACATATGTAGAGAATACGGGTGAAAGCGACAGAAAGGCGAAGATTTCTATAAAGGAAGAGTCGTGAAGTTGGATAGCTATTGGTGAGATTTCTGATTTAAAATTTATATATATATGTGTTGAAAATGAAAGGGAATAGCTATATATAATTATCTATATATCTATATATATATATATATACGCCCCTCGTCCACAAACCATGGACGATATTTATTGGTTGAAATTGTTGTGAAAATTGAATGATTGTTTGGGATTGTTTGTGATTGATATTGGTTGATTGAGGTTGAAAAATACCCATTTGTGGTTGTGAAATATTTGGTTGAAACCACTTAGGATTAGTTTGTGGAAATGAAATAAATATATACATGCCGCCTGCGTGCGAACTAGATGCATGAACCCCATTGTCAAAAACCGCGAGGTTTTAAGGTAGAGCGAGGAGCCGTACTAGGGACGGTGCCGGTGTAACTACCCTGCCATTATGCTGCCGAAATTTTGAATAATATTTGTGTGTTTGAATTATTTTCATATGCTTAAACTATATTTATTCATTGTATTGAAAACATTCATGTGTTGAATTGATATTCATTCGTTGTTTAGAAATTCATGTGTTGAATGGTATTCATATTTTGAAATAAATTGTTCGATAATAAAAATCACATTTTTATCTATATATAAAAACTATTGAAAACATTCATGTGTTGAATTGATATTCATTCGTTGTTTAGAAATTCATGTGTTGAATGGTATTCATATTTTGAAATAAATTGTTCGATAATAAAAATCACATTTTTATCTATATATAGAAACTATTGAAAACATTCATGTGTTGAATTGATATTCATTCGTTGTTTAGAAATTCATGTGTTGAATGGGATTCATATTTTGAAATAAATTGTTCGATAATAAAAATCACATTTTTATCTATATATAGAAACTATTGAAAACATTCATGTGTTGAATTGATATTCATTCGTTGTTTAGAAATTCATGTGTTGAATGGTATTCATATTTTGAAATAAATTGTTCGATAATAAAAATCACATTTTTATCTATATATAGAAACCATAGAAAACATTCATGTGTTGAATTGATATTCATTCGTTGTTTAGAAATTCATGTGTTGAATGGTATTCATATTTTGAAATAAATTGTTTGATAATAAAAATCACCTTTTATCGACTATATGAACTATATAGAAAAATAGTGTTTTGAAATGAATTGTTTTACAATAAAAATCACATTTTTATTGTATGCATAAATCGTTGAAATGTGAAGTGTTAAAAATAGCCACTTGTTCAAAATAAACATATATGAGTTGAAATATTCATTAATTAGCTAATGAAATGATTTGCACCTATTTAGGTAACGTTAGAATGAATGGTGTTTTTAAACCAAATAGAAATCAAATATGAAGTTGAATAGAAAATGAAAAATGATATGGACTGTATATATATGTACATGCATATTCATTGAACAGGTTATAGCAAAGGGGCTAGAGAAGAGGAATAAAATTTGTGCCCGACAAATAGGTACACATTTACTGATTTGTTTGGGTGATGATTTTGAGCCTGTTGGCTAGCCGCTTGGCTTTTTCTTTTTCTTTTTGAGATTAGAAGGACTGGGACGCTATTTGCGATTTCCCGACGCTCCCGGTGCAGGGGAGGTTATGGCGAAATTTTTCCAGAATTTAAGGTGTTAGAAAATTTTTTGAAGTGAAAACGATATTGAAATTGTTGAATGAACTATATTTATATAAATATATAAATATAAATAAAATTAAAACGAAACGAAGCCGTGCAGTTCGTATTTTGAAACCGTGATTTCAAACGACTAGTACGGGAAATCCGACCATTGGATTTTCCCGAAATCTCAACCGTCGGGTTCGCCTTGGAATAATCTTTCCAACGGCACCAACCTTGTAAAAATCCAACGGTTGGATTGTCTGGAATGTTTAATTCAAATCTGAAGAAAAACAGCGCCAGAAGCGATTATATTTATATATATATAAATATAATTATATATTTAATCGAATAACGACGCGGCAGTTCGTATTTTGAAATCGAAAATTCAAACGATTGTACCGGGAGATCCGACCGTCGAATTTTCCCGAAACTGGAACCGTTGGATTCGTTTTGAAAAGACCTTTCTAATGATGTAAATTTTGTGAAGATCCAACGGTTAGATTTTCAGATATGTGTAAATCAAATCTGAAGAAAAACAGCGCCACGGCCGCCTTATGGCCCGAAGCGTCGTTTTGAATAAAATGGCTATTTTAAAATAAATAAAAATAGCGATAAATAGTTATAAAATATCGTAAGCGATATGGAATGGAAATAAACTGAATTTGCTTGATTTATGTGATGTTTGATGGTTGAATGTGTTTGGTGTGAAAACTATATTAAAGAACACAATTGGTGTTGTCGAATAATTTAACCATTGAAATAAATTGATTTGAAATTCTAAATATACGTGGATTATTTGAAAAGGCCGAGTTAATTCTCATTTCGAATAATCGACCGACGATTGAAATTCGAAGATGAAGACGATGGTCGAAGACCGGAGATCTTCACCTCGTTTGGATGGTAACCGAGGTCCTGATTGGGAGGCATCCCGAAATATGGATAATGAGTGGTGATCGTTCAGACGTACGTGTTGATCGAAGGGTTTGCGAGGTATTTAGTGCCTCCGGTTTCGTTCAGACCCAGAACGGACTTGTAAATGGACTGTGTGTCTGACATAGGATTTATTCTGTGTGGCATGCTAAGATGCAAGGATCAGGGCTTCTGTTGAAAAGCAAAGTCTTGTGGTGATGATCAAAGCATCGCCTGTGTGGCGTAGCTTTGTGTATAACGTAAATTCGCGAGCCTCACACCCCGGTTTGAACCTAAAACGGGAGGAAGGACCTCAGGGAGGGCATGCGTTTCTTTCTTGCTAGGGTGGTGTCAGTGACCTACCAGCCCTGACATTTATATACTTTTGACCTATGTGGTTGTTTCTGTTGCGAGGCGCCTCGGTTTGATCGGACGATCCGGGTCCGATGGAGTCATTCGTTGGCTCGTTTGCACCCCAAAGGGCGGGGAAACGTATTGCTCAGGCATTTTAATCCACATCGGTGGACCGGCCCTGTCGCTCCTAGGGTCACTCGAGCTCTGATCCTGAGACATGATAGGCTAGATTGTCTCGAATTCGGTAAGGACTATCTTTTGCCTTGGTTCATGACGGAAATCCAATTTCCAAATACGTGACGATGCGGTTTCGATTGTATATATACATTTGGCGACATAGTGGCATGGGACGCTCATGTCGTCTATGATTGATAGTTATGATTTGAAATTGTTTTCAAAACATATAAACACTAGCAATAATATCAAATGCCTTTGTTTTATTCGTATCAAGCATATTTTGGCCGTTATAAGGTAAAAACTCTATCCTCCGGTTTGCGTTGCATTGTGTGATGGGAACTGAGTCTTATAATGGCTTCATTTTTATAAAAAGCATAGCGATGTTTAAAAGAATGATTTGTTTTAAAGCACTGGCAATCCAATGGAGTAAACCCGTTCCACGAAAGTGGCGTGGTCCTGTGATTAGCCAATTATATATGTGTTGAGTGGATTTCTCATACCAGTCCCATGACTGACTCGTAGTTTGTTTCACTCTCAAACTCGGGTGCCCCTTTTTCTACACGGGCAGCCTTGTATTCAGGTTTAGCTGGTTCTTTCTGGATAGCTGGAGCTGAAGATGGATTCTATCATTTATTTCTTTTTATGCTGTTCAGCTCCTATTGTACATATTTTGTTTATTTCCGCTGTAGACATTTATGTATAGCTGAACTGTATTAGTACTAAGTAAGATCCTGTATACTGTGTAACTCTGATGATTACTTTTATCCAGTATATTTTGTTGTTCATTCTGGTGTATTTATTTAATTCTGTTCTGCTATTATATGTTTCTGTGTTATATTCCAAAAGATAACCTTGTTTCCGTGAGAACGGGAAATCGGGTCGTCTCACCGTTGATGGAAATCGACTGTACGGGCCTTGATAAAATTATTTAAAATATCAATAAATTGTGTATAATCATAATGAATGATTTGGGAAAAATTGGGATGAAAAACTCCACATTTGTAAAGATAAAAATAGATTTTTATCGAAATGAACTAGTTTTGAACTAGAATTAAAATCAATTTATTTTTGAAATAAATAAATTGAATTTGAAAGTGGTTTTAAAAATAATCAGAATTTCCAATATACGAATTGGAATGGATTTGAATCAAAATTATCTTTAGAATATTTCGATGTTGAATTTCGTGATTATACAGATATGGTTGTGGAAATTTGAAAGATATATTTATATCGTTATTTCCAATATGGTATTTGTTGGTTTCAGAATTTGATATTGAATATAAGCCCATATATTTTCTATTCGGAGCCTTGTATTTAATATCAAATGGGATTTGGGTTTCTCGTGAATGGTGTCTTCATCAACACTATTCTTAAACCCCGTTGAGAAAAGATTAAATCTTTTTATTTAGATTTAATGAAGTACACCAATTAATTAATATATTTAATTGGAATTGAATTAGAATTGATTTGTGGGTTTATCGTGAACAGTGTTTAAAATAACACTTGTTCTTTAACCCGATAATAAATAGAATGTGATTTGGGTTTATCGTGAACTGTGTTTTAAATGACATTAGTTCTTTAACCCAGTAAAAGGAGTTTTAATGAATCTGTAATTAGATTGAAATGTGAATTGATAATTTAAATTATCAAATTTGGAAAGTGAGCGAGAATGGAGTATCACCAGTTTTGCTCCAAAGCGATAGTTAAATCATTAATTAGATTGGGACGTGAAATGGTAATTAATTTTACCGATAACACCATGGTATTAGATATGGAGTATTACCAGTTTTGCTTCATGGGATGAATAGGTTGGGATTGGGAAATAAAATAAATAATTACTTCGGTGTGGTTCGCTAATCCCGACTAGTTTGGAAAACCATAATTTGGTTTGAAATGACATCCAAAGGAAGATTAAAGAATCAATTTTAAAGAATTTATCTTTGATAAAATTAATGGGAACCTTTCCCTAAGAATGTGAAATTTAGAAACTAACTGTAGGTTAGCTAAGAAGGATGGTTTCCTGGGTATTGATCTGATGTTGGTTTCGGCCTTCGGGGTTAATATTTGGGGAATTGTTCTCTTGCTAATTCACGGTTAGTGACTGATGAATTGGATAGAGGTGTATGTTGTGTTTGTGTAACATTCGTTTATTATATACGCGGGTTATTCAGAAAGACCGGGTTTATACCCATTCTGAATAACCGATTCGACGATATGTCGAAGATGAAGACGGTGGTTGAAGACCGGAAGTCTTCACATCGTTTGGGTGATTACTGATGATCTTGATTGGGCTATACACCCAAGAGGAGGGAACCAGTTGGTGATCGTCCAGACGTACTTGGAGATCGATGGATATGCAAGGAAAGTGCCTCCGGTTTTGTTCAGACCCATAACGAACTTGTAAATGGACTGTGTGTCTGACATGGGATTTTATTCTGTGTTGATTGATCTCTATTAAATATACATCTGTTTGGCGGCGGAGAATTTATTCTCTTGCTTAACGCCCTTCTCTGAGACGTACGAGCTCAGAGGTTGTATATCGATGGACATCAGTCGCATGGAGTGAATTGCCTGTGTGGCATGCCTAAGTGGCAAATGATCAAGGCTTCTGTTGAAAAGCAAAGTCTTGTGGTTGATGATCAAAGCACAGCCTACGTGGCATAGCTTTGTGTATAACGTGAATTCGCGAGCCACACACCTCGGTATGAGTCAAAAACGGGATAGTGACCGCTGGGAGAATACGACGTTTCTTTCTAGCTACGGTGGTGTCAGTGCTTAAATTGGCTGACATTTATATTATTTTCACCTTTGTGGTTGTTGGATTGCGAGGCGCCTCGATTTTAGGTCTGTAAGGACTGGGAAACGTGTGTTCAGGAATAACTAATCCTCAAACGTAAGGGAGGACCGGCCCAGCCGATTCCAGGGGTTACCCAGAGTGTGTAGTCCCGAGGCATTTGCTAAAGTGTCTCGAAACGGAGAGGAGCTTGCCCCTTGCCTCGACTCATGACGGAAATCCAATTTCCAATACGAGATATTTCGGTTTTAATTGTAGAACCTAGTATGGCGACATAGTGGTATGAGACATTCATGCCGCCTATGATTGATATTTATGATTGAAATTGTTTTGACACTATACACTTATAATAGTATCAAATGATTTGTTTTAAACGTACCAAGCATGTTTGGCTATTATAAGGGAAAACCCTATCCTCCGGCTTGCGTTGCATTGTGTGATGGGACCTGGGTCTTATAATAGCTTTATTTTTCGAAAAAGAATTGCGTTGTTTATTCTATGCACTGGTGTTCTTGGGAGGAAACTCGTTCCGTGTTATACGGCGTAGTCCCTTGAATTACTCTCTTTTAAAGTAAAGTTTTAAATAACTGTTTTAGTTCTCACACTAGTCACATGACTGACCTGGAGTTTATTGTTTTAACCTAAACTCTGGGTGCCCTTATTTTGACACGGGCAGCTAGTAGTTTTGGTTTTGCAGATTTATATTCACATGATCCTGATTTACAGCTGGAACGATGCTCGGAAAGCTCTGTATTCGTGTATTACTTTCAGTTCTGTTTTGTATTGTTTTTCCGCTGCTACGTAATTTGTTGTAATCTCTGATATTTATCGAATGTATTTTATTTATTCATACTCTGTATATTCTTGTATTCTGATGGAATTGTTGTAATTAACAATGAAATGTTCTTCTGTTTGTGTTCCGATGTGTGTTGTTCTCAAAGCAATCTGTGCTTTCCTTACCGGGGGAGTTCGGGTCGTTTCAAGCTCCATCTATATATAACAACATTGCTGAAAGGAAATGGAGAGTAGATTAGAGATCTTCTTATGCTGCTGCTAACAACATGAAAGAGTTGCAGTCTTGTAACCGCCGTCCCAGAGAAAATTCTTTGATTTCTCTCAACCCAAACATCCATTAGCATGCATTTTAACATTATCAGAAGCAGATATGTGCTTTCCTCTTTCCATCTAGTTGCCATGAATATAGTGTACCATTCCTGCTTACTGTCATGCTTTACGTCTCTGAATCCGCCAATGCCTTTAATTTTCCTCCAAATATAGCCAGTATAAGAGTAATTGAAGTACAGGTGCTCTATATTTTCAGAGGAAGATTTGCAGAAGGTGCAAGAATCTTGTACATTAATTCCTTTAGCAGTAAGTTTTGATAAAGTATGAAGAGCATTGTTCTTAACCTTCCACATGAAGAATTTCAATCTCTCATTACTTTTATTATTCCATATCCTTCTATACCATCTTGTACTTGTCATACCTTTTTCATTCATCATTGCAGAGTATACAATCCCAGTGGTATGTTTTACTTTATCAACAGTCCATAAATACATATCTTTTTCTTGGAGATTATATTTTTGACCATTGTATATGCCTAGAGCATTAGATAAATGACTGCTGCATAAATTTGGTATGGAGATCTTACTATTGCATATATATGATGTTGCGTAAGTCTTTAAAGGGATACCACTAGACATTATATCAACATGAGATACAACATGCGATAGTATTAATCCAGGCTCTAGCCATGGCAAGGTCCAGAATTTAGCGGAACTGTTGAATGCAATCTGAAGCATAGAGTATCGCAATAGTTTGTCACGTACCTTAATCATTGTTTTCCAGACCCAGCTGCTAGCAGCTTTAGATTTTACTATCCATATGTCATCACTTTTCAGATTGTAGTTGATGCACCACTTCACCCACAAAGTATTCGATCTTTCAACCAGATTCTGGAAGTGGATAAATAATGCAGCATACTTCCAGTTCATGATGCTTTTGATCCCTAGTCCGCCCTTTTTCCTTGGGTTTTCAATTTTGTGATAAGCTATCAGAGGAATTTTATTGGTATGAATAGATCCAGTCCACAGGAAATTTCTCATAGCATTTCGTATCATTGTTATCAATTTTGATGGTAGTAGGAAAGTTCTACTCTAGTAAACCGTAACGGAGAAAATTAAAGCATTGATAATTAATACTCTTCCTAGTTGAGATAGAAATCTATTTTCCCATCGATTAAGAACAGCAGTGATCCTTTCGTACAGGGGAATACATTACACTGCTGTAATCATCTTAGTAGCTAGAGGAATGCCGAGGTAGGTACTGGTATTATTCATTATTGACATGTTAGTGATACTTTGACATGCAAGAATATTATCATGAGACAGTCCTGCGATTAGTATATGAGATTTATCATGATTTAACTGAAGCCCAGAGAATGCGAGGAATCTGGATAGGACATTCATAATTGATGACAAGGATTTTTGAGATGATTTAGTGAAGATAATTAGGTCATCTGCAAAGGCTAGGGAGGTGATTTGAGGAGAGGAGCATTTAGGATGGAGATCATAATTTTTGAGAGATACTTGTCTATGAAATTCAAGAGTCAGAGTCTCCATTACTAGTATGAAAAGGTAAGCAGATATAGGGTCACCTTAACACAAACCATTGCTGCCTTTAAAGAATCCAACATTATGTGCGTTAAACACTAACGTATATCTAACAGTAGATATACATAGGTAAATCCATTTAGTAAATCGAGGTGGGAAATCCATCTTTTCCATAACGTACATTAGGGATGACCATTTGACAGTATCGAAAGCTTTTCTGATGTCTATCTTCATCATAGCCCTAGGAGACATATATTTCCTATTGTATCCATTCAATAACTCATGAGTAAGTAAGACATTATCAAGGATGCTATGATTTGGAAGGAAAGCTGCTTGATTAGGGGATATGATATGAACAAGGGAATTTTTAAGATGAGAGGCAAGGATTTTAGAGATCACTTTGTAGATTACATTGCAGTAGGCTATTGGACGGAATTGGGAAACAATATAAGGATGTTTAGCTTTTGGGATTAAGGCTAAATTAGTAGAATTTATTGAGGAGAGCATCTTGCTTTTATCAAAGAAATTGTGTACTGCAACAAGTACATGAGAGGAAATAATGGGCCAACAATGAATATAAAAAATCATAGTAAAGCCATCCGGACCTAGAGAGGCAGCTTTCCTCATACCAAATATAGTAGTTTTGATATCATCATCAGAGATTTGGGCAATCAAAGAATTTTTCATATCAGAAGTTAGGGAAGGAAGAGGTATAGAAGATAGAAATGACATGTCAGGATCAGGTGGTATGCTACCAAGGAGACCACTGAAATATTCAAGAAATGCATTGTCTATTTTGTTAGGAGTATCGTGAGTGTTACCTTGCATATCATCAATCTGGTGTATATATTCTCGGGCTTGCTTTATCTTCAACAAGGCATGAAAAATCTTAGTATTTCTGTCACCATGTACCATCCATCTCTTCTTCATTTTTTGCTTTATCATACTTGCTTCATCTTCAAGGATTTCCTCTAGCTGTGCACATAAGTTCTTTTCTAATATGTAATCTCTGGTATCATGACTATGCTGAAAATTTCTCTGCTGAACTTCTTCTAATATCTTTGCTATATCAGTTGACTTTTTGTTACCTATATCATAAACTTCATTTGACCATTTTTTGAGTGCTTCTTTTGTGTTCTTCAACTTCTTTTGTAGAATTAGCATCGGATTCCCAAAGGAGTGAACATCCCATGCATTTTTAACCACCTGCATAAAGTTTTCATGTTTTATCCAAATATCATAAAATTTAAAATTAACCTGCTTTCGAATGACAGCTGATCCCAGGGATAGGATTAAGGGGCAGTGGTTCGATAGGGCTGGGATAGGTATGTGGATATGAATTGAAGGCCAATACTGTAGAGAAGTGACATTCATTAGACCATGATCTATCTTTGTTAGAGTTCTAGCATTGGATAAGCTTTTATCTGACCAAGTGTAGGAAGAACCAGAGCATGATATTTCAACAGGTGAGGCACATTGCATAGCATTATTTAGAGGAGACAGATCGGAAATGGTTAATGGATTACCACCATGCTTATGAGAGGACTTATAAGAGCAGTTAAAGTCGCTAATAACTATCCAAGGATGAGAAGATTGCGCAAAATGAGGTAAGTAGTCATGGAGTTTTTGTCTTTCAGAGCTGAAATTGCTAGCATACACAAAGGTGGAGTAAAAGGAGAGAGAGGAGGAAAGGTGAAGTATCTTAACAAGGATGAATTGAAAGTCCACCAGTATAGGAGTGATATGGTATATTGAAGGATCATACATTATCAGAAGCCTCCCATAGGCAGAGCAGGCATGATTAGTGAGGAATTGCCAAGAAGGATTTATGTAAGAGGAGGCAGAGAAGGAAAGCAAATAGGAGAGTTTTGTTTCAGAAATGGATATCAGAGATAAATTATGAGATAGGAATAAAGATTTTATTTGGTCTAGTTTGGATTTTATTTGGTCTAGTTTGGAATTCGGGATAAGAACGGTGTTCTATCCAGTAGGAATAGAATAGGTAGTAGGTCGGCGTAATATATTTCTAGGGTAGGTGATAACCGAATAAAATTTTATATTATATTTTACCCCGAATAACCACGTACCGCTCTAATTTCGAACCGCAAGCACAGTCTCCAAATACGACAAAAATTATATGTACCTCCTCATTTCAACATTATGAATCCAATAAAATTAGTCTGGTCGGATTCTGACTTTGTTTGCATAGACGATATTTTATTTTTAAATTATTTATCCGTTCAACGATTTTATTCCATTTGTTCACAGCCAATTCCGTTGATTTCAAATTTGAACCGTTAAATTTCAATTTCTTTATACCCAATAATAAACACATATCCAAGCCAATTTCCCATATATTTCAACCAATAAAATTTTCCATTTGTCAATAACGTATATTTTCCATTGCAACCATCCAGATTTTTAAATCGAATTTCAAACCAATTAAATTCATATTCAAAAATAAATACTCGATTGCCAACCAACTATTCTGAATTAATATTAAATTCAATTCAACTCAAATAATATATTTGATTTTTAATTTATAACTCCAAAATCAATAATAATAAATTGTTCATAGTTAAATCTTCAATTAATTTCACATTTCAGTTGTCGAAATTTCTGGGATGTTACAGAGGTCATGGATTCGATCATCATGAACGATAAAATTTTCAATTTTAAGAGGAACAATAAAAAAGATGCATATTCCAGGTAGGAAGTATGTGTGTGTTTGCATATATAAATAAGAGAGACATGATTTCAACATGTACGTATATGGAAAGAAGATGTATGTGTTTGCTCATATACATGCATGTGTATTTGTTAGAGAACCCTAAGTTATCACAAAACCAATTAGCAATGTGAAGGATGAACTCATTGTAGTTATACAAGATTCATTTTACAAATTCCCCAATGTGGGACTTGTCTCAACACGCCCCCGCACGTGTGACATATCATGAGCCTAACACGTGGACCTTTATTGGGTGACGTTGATAAGTGTGGCATAGTGCGCACGAATTAAACTTACACTGATACCATGTTAGAGAACCTCAAGTTATCACAAAACCAATTGGCAATGTGAAGGGTGAACTCATAATATTTATACAGGATTCATTTTACAATTTCCCCATTGTGGGACTTATCTCAACAGTATTTGGATTTTTTTTCTTATACTATAGTCGATTAACTTTATGTATTGTTAAATAATTGCATGTATTGTTAAATAATTTCATACTAATTAACATATTTCTCAAATGTTGAATTTAATTTTATATGTATAACTTGATTGAAATATTGACTTTGTATGTTACATAAACTAGCAAACAAGTTCGAAATTTTGTATCTGACGTTTCCACTTATGAGAATTAATTTCATAGATTAGAAATCAATTGTGCACAAATTGATAATATACTATACTTATTGAATATTTAGGGATGGTTGTTTACCATTATGGGTGTTTACTACATATTCTTGTGATTGGTTAAATATTAGTTGGTATAGATTCGAATTATTGTATATATGTGTATATGTAAATGTTTATAATTTTATATACTACAGGAGATTAATTATGCATAATAAGATTAACTGGGCATTTACTGACATGTAGGTTAATTAATCTGTTTTAATGGGGATTTATTTCTCAAAGTTTTGAAATCAATTCTTTAATATGAAGAGTAACTATCTAATAAATTGGGGATTGTTAAAGGGACTCCACTTTTGGTTAGGGGGGGGGGGACATTTTTAAGGGGACTCCACCTTAAAGAAAAATTGTTAAGGGAGGGTTTGGTTTTTTTATTTAAAAATGGGTATGGACTAGACTGCCCCTGGTAATCTTAATTAATTAGACATGCAATGATTAACTATATTTTAATTTGTTAATTACTTCTCATAATTCCAGGTTGAGTTTTGGATATGTTTGGTATGACTTTCTTTGGATACTTGCGTAATCTATTCTATTTATATCATTGCCAAATATAAGGTGCATGCAGTTGTAATTATCATTTTTTATTTTCTCTATTATTTATTTATATATATGAGTGATAAAAGCATGATTTAAACTGGACTACTGAGATTATATGAACATTGTTTTGAATCAGGGAGAGTTGAAGGAGGTGGATCTTCGTTTGATTGTTATTTCTTATTATTTTCCTTTTAAGTTGAATTATAGAAGGTCAATGTATATTGTTTCTAAATTTATTTTGCAATTTGCAGAGTTAATTATTCATGTATCTTATTAGACCAAGAAATGTTAATAAGTGATGGTCTTACTTATGCTTAAGTGTTTGAATTCATGCAAGTGTTGTCTGACTTATGCTTAAGTGTTTAAATTTATATAGTTATTTGCACGTGTGCATTAGTTTTTCTCTGTTAGGAGGGCTTATGTGTTATGTATTTGTATGTATATGAGTAATGTTGGTGTGAGTTCATGTTTATGTATATGTGCAGGTATAAGAGAATTATAAGGATAGTACTGGAATTTTTAATTATATGTTAAAGGGGGGCTAACTTATTTTGTCCCCCCTTAACAATTCATCAAAAATTGAAAATTTGTCCCTTCCTTAATAAAAAAATGGAGTCCCTTTAACAATCCCCAATAAATTTTAAAATATATTCATTAGGTATGTTTAAATCCTTTTATGGATGAAAAACAGTGGATGTACGAGATGTATTCAAACATCTTACTTCAGTGTGAAGTAATTAGATAGAATCTAAGATGAAAGTAAAGAGTTCGCAGGGTTAACGTAATGCTTAAAATCAAACTCTAGCTCCTATATAAGCAAGCCAAACCTATCTCTTTAGTCCTAGCCTTCATATAGAAGCTCCAAACTACATTATTTCTCCTTTTTTTTCATTTTTCTTAATCTATATTTTTATTAAAAAAACTCCAAATATGAAAAGAGAGTTAGCTTGAAGAAAGGAAGAACCAAATTGATAGTTGCTGGTTAAGGAAAAGGAGGGATGATAAATCAAGTCAGACTAATGTAGATGTTTATACAAACATAGTACCAAATCTATTATAGCAAAGGGAATAAGAGTCAAATAAAAGGGAGATGGATTTAGATCTAGAAAAATAGGAAAGATAAATCAATGTGAGTGGGAATATTGTCTTTTTATATAATTATATCTATATAGATGTATTCTTATACATCTAAGAATTGAGTTTAAATTGCAATTGCATATATATATATATATATATATATATATATAATGTTGAAGATTGTTATGCTTTCCCATGAACTTATAATTAATGATTGCGTAATGACTGGATATGCTTTTATATAATGCAATGAATAAAATGGAAATATGATATTATTAAGACTTTTAGCCTTTTTGTGATATATTATTGTATTAGAAATAGAAATGTTACAAGTAGATTTTTGCAAATTGCCAAAATGAAAACAAATAAAGTGTAACATTTGGAATAATAAGGTTTGAATATAAAAGGAAAAGCAAAATAGAATAGGAAAAGAAGAAATTCATTGTAATTACAAACACCGCACAAACCCTTTGTGACAACAAGGAATTTCGCTCGATCCGAATCAGTCGCTAAACCGATCTAGACCGTTCGAAACGCCTGATTGTTTCGAGAACACGACACAACAGAACGCGGGCGGAAGAACATTTCATTGTATATTACAACAATGCATCAGATTACAAGAATATACAGAGTATAAATGAATAAATATTACACAGAAATATCAGAGATTTAAATTACATTTAAATACATAGCAGCGGAAAATAATACAACACACAACTAGAAGAGATATACGGATACAAAGCTTTCCAGATATCATTCCAGCTGTAAACCAGGATCCTGTGAATATAAATCTGCAAAACCAAAACTACTAGCTGCCCGTGTCAAAATAAGGGCACCCAGAGTTTAGGTCAAAACAATAAACTCCAGGTCAGTCATGGGACTGGTGTGAGAACCAAAACAGTTATTAATCTTTATTTTTTTTAAGTTAGGTAAATCAAGGGACCACGCCGTATAACACGGAATGGGTTTCCTCCCAAGAATACCAGTGCATAAACAAACAGCGCAATGCTAAATAAAGAAAAATGAAGCTATTATAAGACCCAGTTCCCATCACACAATGCAACGCAAGCCGGAGGATAGGGTTTTTACCTTATAAAAGCCAAGAATGCTTGATACGTTTAAAACAAATCATTTGATACTATTATAAGTGCATAGTGTATAAAACAACTTCAAATCATAAGTATCAATCATAGACGGCATAAGCGCCCCATCCCACTATGTCACCATACTAGGCTCTACAAATAAAACCGCAAATGTCACGTATTTGGAAATTGGATTTCCATCTATGAACCGAGGCAAAAGATAGTCCTCAACCGATTCGAGACTCTCTAGCCCGAGCCTCAGGAACAGCCGCAACTGCCCCATGGATCGTCAGGGCCGGTTCACCGATGTGGATTATTATGCCTGAACAATACGTCTCCCCGCCCTATGGGGCGTAAATGAGCCAACGAATGACTCCATCGAACCCGGATCGTCCGATCAAACCAAGGCGCCTCGTAACAGCAACAACCACATAAGTCAAACTCGTCAGGGCATGTAAAACCACTGACGCCACTTCTAACTAGAAAGAAACGCATGTCCTCCCTGAGGTCCTTCTCCCGTTTTTGGTTCATACCGGGTGTGAAACTCGCGAAGTAAACGTTACACAAAGCTACGCCACAAAGGCCGTGCTTTGATCATCAACCACAAGACTTTGCTTTTCAACAGAAGCCTTGATCATTTGCCACTTGGGCATGCCACACAGGCAATTCACTCTATGCGTTTGATATCCATCAGTATATAACCCCTGAGCTCGTACATCTCAGAGAAGGGCGTTAAGTAAGAGAATAAATTCTCCGCCGCCAAACAGATATATATTTAATAGAAATCAATCACACAGACTGAAATCCAATGTCAGACACACAGTCCATTTACAAGTTCGTTCTGGGTCTGAACGAAACCAGAGGCACCTAGTACCCCGCATATCCATCGATCTCCAAGTACGTCTGGACGATCACTAACTGTTTCCATCTTCTTGGGTGTACAGCCCAATCAAGATCATCGGTAATTATCCAAACGACGTGAAGACCTCCGGTCTTCGACCATCGTCTTCATCTTCGACTTATCGTCGTATCAGTTATTCAGAATGGGATAAACCCGGTCTTTCTGAATAACTCGCGTATATAATAAATACGTGTTACACAAACACAACATACGCCTCATTCCAATTCATCAGTCACTAACCGTAAATTAATCAAGAGAATAATTCCCCAAATATTAACCCCGAAGGCCGAAACCAATCATCAGATCAATATCCAGAAAACCATTCTGCTTAGCTAACCGACAGTTAGTTTCAAAATTTCACATTCATAGGGAAAGGTTCCCATTAATTTTATCAAAGATAAATCATTAAAATTTATTCTTTAATCTACTTTTGAATATCAATTCAAACTAGTCGGGATTAACGAACCTTACCGAAGTAATCATTTGTTTTAATTTCCCAATCCCAACCTATTCATCCCATGAAGTAAAACTGGTAATACTTCATATCTAACACCACGGTGTTATCGGTAAATTCAATTACCATTTCGCGTTCAAATCTAATTAAAGATTTAACTATCGCCTGGAGCAAAATTGGTGATACTCCATCCTCGATCCTTTCAATCTAATTAAAGATTCATTAAAACTCCACTTAGTTTTAATCTGTGACTGGGTTAAAGAATCAGTGTCATTTAAAACACGGTTCACGATAAACCCAAAATCACATTACATTTCAATCAGTCCCAAACCGTGAATTAGCAAGTGAGCAGTTCCCTAAGTATTAACCCCGAAGGCCGAAACCAACATCAGATCAATACCCCAGAAACCATTCAACTTAACTAACCTCCAGTTAGTTTCTGATTTCCTTAACTTCTTTGGGTCTAAGAACAGTATTATTGAAGATACCGTTCACGACAACCCAAAATCACATTTCATTAATTATCGGGTTAAAGAACAAGTGTTATTTAAAACACTATTCACGATAAACCCAAAAATCAATACCAATTCAATTCCAATTAAATATTGTTTAATTGGTTCACTTCATTAAATCTAAATAAAAGATTTAATCTTTTTCTCAACTGGGTTCAAGAACAGTGTTAATGAAGACACCATTCACGACAAACCCAAATCATGTTTGATATTAAATACAAGGCTCTGAATAGAAAATATACTCTACGGCCAACAAATATCGTATTGGAAATAACGATATATATATCTTTCAAATTCCCATAACAATATCTGTATCGTCACGAAATCCAACATCGAAATATTCCGAAGACAATTTCGATTCAAATCCATTCCAATATATTTATTGGAAATTCTGGTTACTTTCAAAACCATTTCAAATCCAATTTATTTATTTAAAAATAAATAGAATTATAATTCTAGTTCAAAACTAGTTCATTTCGATAAAAATCTATTTTTATCTTTTCAAATAGGGAGTTTTTCATCCCAATTTTTCCTAAATCATTTCTTATGATTTTACACAAATTATTACTATTTTTAATAATTTTATTAAGGCCCGTACAGTCGATTTCCATCAACGGCCATCGAACTGCACTTACAGCGACCTTTTCCAAATTTGATTTGGACATAATTCCAAATCCAGCCGTTAGATTTCAAATCTCTAATATTCGTTAGAAAGCTCTTTTCGATACGAACCCAACGGTTCCGGTTTCAGGAGAATCCGACGGTCGGATCTCCCGTAACGTCTGTTCGAAGTCAATGGTCGAAATTCGCGAACTGCCGCGGCGCGTTCTATTCAGGCCATTATATTATATATATAATTTATACTTCATCGATTTCAATTCAAAACGTGCTTTATAAATCGTTTTTAAATTCATTTTCGAAACAGTTTCAACTTCATATTCAATTTCAAATCAAAATTGAATATTCCAATATAAATTCGTTTTAAATTCATTTCAAATCGATTTCAATTCAAATGGATTTCTAATTCAATTTCAGTTCGATTTCAATTCAATTCTATTTCAATTCGAATTCATTTATATTCAATTTCAATATAAATTCGTTTATATTCAATTTCTATTCGAATTCATTTATATTCAATTTCTATTCGAATTCATTTCTATTCAATTTAATTCGAATTCCAATTCTTTTCAAAATATCAGATTTTGAAATCACTTTCGATATTCATTATAAAATGAATAAAATCGATATAAATATCGTTCACGTCAAAATGGCGTCAATCTAATCAATACGGCTTCATATATTCCTATTTTCAAATATTCTATTTCAAATATTTCTATTTCAAATATTTCTTTTTTAAATATTTCTTTTTCAAAATTGGAATGAGGCCCGATCAATTACCATATAATGTTAATTATATGGATTTTCTACAACACATGTATACAATAACAACGATGAATAATCAACTATCATCCAAAGTGCATTCTACACTGTATAAGCATCAAATATAAATATTCAACGCTTATAACAGTCTGTCAATCAATCAATCGACATACAACTAAACGATCGGGATTAGTGTACGTCAAATATCATCCCAATACCCGTGTGGGGTTTCAAACAATCAAACACAGATTTTATTTGTGCAGTTGAGCGATGTGTAAAATTTATCGTCCCAATCAATATCAGTCAAATGTGTGTATATAAACAAATCGTCCGATTTGTTTATTTTTATTTCATTTCATATACACGTTAAAAATTCTATTTTTAACTATTAAATATTTTAACTATATAAATATTTTATTTTATTTCATATCACATCACACAATCAACTACACAGCAAAATCAAACAAACAAGCATACAAGCCATCCATGGTCTGTGGACGACGGGTGTCGGGTGCTACTAAACACCGTCTGCATCCTAGTATATATTTATAACTAGAAAAAAAAATTAAATTGAAAGGTGAGAAGTTCTCACAGAATTGCTAATCCAACGCCACGACTCTTCTTACGTAGAAATCTTCGCCGTTCTTGCCTCTTGTCACTTTCTTTGCCCGTATTCTCTACATATATAAAAATCGAATTTTTACTTTCATTCCTTCGTGATAAAAATAAAGTTCATATTTTTATTTCACTTCCTATACCATAAAGATTATATTTTTAACCTTTCTATGTTATAAAAATTATATTTCTATATTCCACACATGATAAAAATCGAATTTTTATTCTTTCTATCATGTAAAAATTATATTTTTCCTACGCCTATCATATAAAAATTATCTTTTTAATTGTCTACTAATATCAAAATCATATTTTTATCTCTAACAAACTAATTACTTTATAAATAAATAACCTAGACAATTAAATAAACCAAAATAAAAATAAAAGAAAACTTACATCGAATCGGATTTTCCAAAAGGGGGGGGGGGGTCTTCGGTCGACAGCAGGAGGAGGGGGGGGGGTGTTTGTGCGGTCGGCAACAGGATAGGGGGGTGTTTGTGCGGTCGACAACAGGATAGGGGGGTGTTTGTGCGGTCGGCAGTAGGATAGGGGGGGTGTCAATCGAGGCAGAGGAGGAGGGGGGTGTGTCGCGGTCGGCAGCAGGATATGGGGGTGTCGATCGAGGCAGAGGAGGAGGGGGGTGTGTCGCGGTCGGCCGCAGGATAGGGGGGTGTCGATCGAGGTAGAGGAGGAGGGGGGTTTGCGGTGGTGCGCCGCCTTGGGGGGGGGGGGGGGGGCTCGGCGGTGGGGGATCGCTGCTACGGCTGCGTCTTTTTTTTTGTTGAAAGTGATTTGGGTCAACGGGGAGAGAGAAATAGAGAAGGAGGGGTTATATATAAATATATTATTTTATTTAATTAATTTCAAAAAGCAACTTTTATTTTTGACCTCGAAACGAGGCCCACCGCCTGTCGTCCATAGCTAATTACCCCCATTCCGAACACAATAGGATATGTATCGTAAGCTGACTCGGCTGTTACAATCAGTTTCCGTTAAAATCAACATATAACTCTATATATTGAATTTGAACGCGCATTTCAATTTACCGGGGTCACATACTAACTCGAAAAATCCCAAAAAATATTTTCTATCTTCGTATTGACGATACGGTCCTAACAAAACTAGTTTCATCGAATTCTGAGACCGTTTGAAAAATGGCCATTTTCCAGTTGATTAAAATTAACTAAAACTGGTCAAACGCGTTTTCCTTTGCCACGCCCACATATTGATTCGAAAAATTATGAAATTTGAAACCTAACAATAACTGGACATCACGGACCTAACAAAAGTGGTTTTGTCGAAATTCGAGGTCGTTTGCAAAATTTCCATTTTTAAGGGCCTGAATTCCATAGCGACTATTCAGAATTTTCAACTGGACATATCTTTTGATTCCCGCTATGAAATTTCGATTTTTCGGATTCGTTGGAAAGATATTCTCTATTAGATTCTATTATTTTTGGTTTCACTAAAATTCAGTTTATTTTGCACCCGGTACATTCATTTGAAGTTTGAAATCAAATTATCGAACTACCGTGCTATTTCCAATTCCTTTTATATATATAAATAAATATTTATATTCTATCGTCGATTCAAATGAATATATACGTTCGAATTATATTCAAAATAAATTTCTCGTCGATATTATTTAAAATAATTCATTTTAAATAATCAAAATTCGCTAAAATTGCCAAAATAAATTTTCTAAATTGGCCCAGATTTTCGGGTTGTTACACCCTTCTTTCAATAGGACGAGGATCTTTATGACATTGATATCTATTAACTAAATTTTCTGTTCTAGTATAAATGTAGTAAATCCCAAAGAAGGACATAAAAATAAAACTGAAATAAAACACCAAAATGAACCGAAATAAATAAAAAGAAGGAAGCTTAAATAATAAGTAAAAGAAAGAAGTAAGAAATTGATTAGAAAAGATGAAACAATTTGTGTTTTATGTCATGCTCAAGATGAATCAGTTAATCATTTGTTTTTTTTTTTTTTTTTTTGTTTTGTTTTTTTTTTTTTTTTGCATGTGAGTATTCAAAATTCATTTGGACTTCATTATTATCAAAGTTGGGTGTGACATTTAATGTTGTTGGCTCTATGGAAGATGAAGCTGAGAAAATTTTGAATGTATTCAAGGACAAAGATCAAACTTTGGATCTTGCCTGTGCGGTTTTTACTTGTGCTGTGTACCACGTTTGGCTTGAAAGGAATGGACGTATATTCAGTAACAGGAATATCTCTAAAGAAGTTCGGTTGAAAATAATAGAAAAGGATGTGCTTTGGTTAGTGAAGAACAATGGTAGCTCTTGCACTTACACGCAGATGAAAGTTGATCTTTTGAAGAAGTGGGGTATTGTTCTTCATGATTTTGGTTAATAAGTGTGAGACTGTAGTTTTATTGTTTCTGGGGTTGAGTGATGTATGCTTTTGGATGTTATAAGTTTTTTGTATGGTTAATATATGGCGTTTATATGTACTCTTTTCCTTTATGTGGTACCCATCTAGGTTTGGGGGGGGGGCATAAGGTTTTGATGAGGCATATGGTTTTGATGAGGCATAAGGTTTTCAATGTGTGTGTGTGTGTGTGTGTGTGTGTGTGTGTGTGTGTGTGTGTATATATATATATATATATATATATATATATATATATATGGGAGATGCTATTTAGACACAAAATTAGGCACAAATCAGTGGAAACACAATCTTAACCGTTAAATCATTTTGTCTTTATATGGAAGAGTGTAATTCATGGGGTGATACAATGGTGTAAATTCATTGTGTCTAAATCTTGTGTCCAAATAGACATTCCTTATATATACATATACATATACATATACATATACATATACATATACATACATATATACATATACATACATATGTATGTATATATATATATATATATATATATATATATATATATATATATCAAGTTCTTTTTTTGATCAGAATTAAAGTAATGAATTTTTATTTGCACATCACGTTGTTCAAATATTGAACATTTTGATCTCACTAAAGAAGGACTGGTTGGAAATATACATATATAGATCGCATTTCATGTAATTTTCATGCTATGCATTCGTGTTTGATCTATGTCACTTGATTGTATTAATATATGTGACCGTCCATGGGTTCAATTACGATAAATATGACGAAGACCGCTTTGATCCTTTGTTAACCCAGTTAATTGACGAGATTGTTTTAGATACACCATATATTATAAATAGCAAATTTTGAAGCTCATAAAGTTAAACATATTTTTCAAAGTTATGTGGCCTGGGTGGAGATTATTGGAAAATGTCAACATGTGGACCTCACATATAAAATAAAATATGTTATGTCATTTCGGTGTAAAGCCTAATTAAAGTGATCAAATAAAGTAATAAAATAGATAAGGCTTAAATATGTAGTTATCATGGAAGTGCATAGAGACCGAAGTGATTTCCAATTTGTTGAAGGGCCAAATTGAGAATATCACACTATTATACATACTGAGTTATGGTCCCCAAATTACATAAGCTCTAGTTATTCTCCTAATCTGTTCGATGAGAAATAATTAAAATCTGGGTTTATGTCAATTTGGAAGATCATATCCAATTTTTATCTTTTAAATTTGTCTTTTCACTTAATCAGCTGATGAAAGCAGCAACCATTGATTCAAATCTAAAGCTTTTGTCATGTTTGAAAATCAAAACCATATCATAATCAAGTTAGTCTTCTCTGTAAAATCTTTGGATCCAGATATGGCTTTTACTATTTTATTTACTTTCTCGGATTTCTTCTCAATTATATTAATATAGGTCATATATTCAAAGATGAAATTTCATGACTTGTAAATTAAAAAGTGTACATGAATTCCTAAAACGAAATTCCTATCTTGAGATATTTTGATGGGATTGAAAACAACCAAAATTACAAATGAATATTTATTTTGCCCAATTATAATTTATTTATTTATAATTTATTTACTCACACGTACAATGCAAGTGTCAAAATGCCCACAAACTAAAGTAGAAATATTGGTCATTCTTTTCAGTCCCATTCAAAAAGAATTTCAAATTAATTTAGTTGATTCTTTTAAAGTTGGTAAAAATTGACAAATTAAGAGTTATGTTGAACAAAATTTACAGTAGTTGTTAAGTCAAATAATTTGATTAACATTATAAATCGCATCAAAATACTCTTTTAAAAAGTTTTTTAACTCTTCCATGTGTAACATTTATGCTACTAACAGTGACATGTATTTAGAAAATGATGGAGAAAACACAACAATTTGTCTACAGTTGGATCTCACAGTACAATAATGGTCATTTCTACTAGATTACCATTTTGTGATTTATCATTTTATTTTTCAAGCTTTGGTAATGTGTTAACCAAATTTGCTTCAAACGATGTTAAAATACTAACTCCTATAGCAATTACATTTTAGTTGGATTTTTCTTTAAATTCTACATTTTCTATTCAAATTTTGGAGTTTCTTTTATAATCCCCGTATACACTTTCTTGTGCTATGAGTGATGACATGGTAATTGCGTGAACGTATACGTTTATAATCTTATGATTATGAAACTAGTGCAAGACGATGTTATTGCAGAAGTAAAAGCCCAGGATAATGCTATCTAATAGCCCAATCCAATTAAGTTCGGAAACCCTAACCTCTACATATTTCGCTTCATAGCCGCCACCACTATCCTTCACCATTCCCTCTTTTAAGTTTTCCTCAGCTCTGATTTTTCATAAGAAAACAAAGAAATGTCGGTTGGAGAGACTGCATGCAGCTATGCCGCTCTTATCCTGCACGACGGTGGAATCCCAATCACTGTACGCAAACTCCTTTAGTTTCTCTCGTATCATTGCGGTTAATGTTAATTCAGATTCAGTTTAAAGTGTTAAATAGGATTCAGCAACATAAGCTTCTGTTTTCTTAAATTTTACTTTTGTTTTTGATAGATTCGGTGGTATAAATAATGACATTAATTGTACTGGAGCTAGTACCTGAAAATCAAATGTGGCAATGTGTGATTTCTGCTATTAGTAGTGTAATATATGGCTGGTTGGAGGCTATTTCAGCAACTATCCATGATTTTCACTAATAATAGATCTACTAGTTTATGCTTGGTTATGTATTAATTAAGGTTTTTGATGTTTGGGATTTAAACTGTATGTCTTATTAGTAACAATTCTTGTTTGAATATTTTGTAAATCAATTTTTGTAATGGCTATTCTATCAGGCTGATAAGATTTCGGCTCTAGTGAAGGCAGCAAACATCAAGGTTGAGGCATATTGGCCTGCACTCTTTGTCAAACTCTTTGAGAAGAAGAGCGTTGATGATCTCATTTCTGGAGTTGGAGTTGGTTCGTTATTACTAGTCTAATATATTTACGAGTTTAATTGCCAATGCATTTGAAAATTGAATTCTATCCTTTTGTCAGGAGGAGGTGGTGCTGCTGCTGCTCCTTCTGCAGCCCCAGTTGCCGCAGCTGCCGTTGCAGCTCCTGCAGTTGAGGAGAAAAAGGTTCGCTATTTCTTTCTTTATTAAAGGATAGATTATGTAATTTGCTATAATTATACCTCTACTGTGCTTACTTTCATATGTTTGTTTTGAGAACTTCTAGACTGCAAAATAAACTTATGCGGTTGTTGGTTGAATTAAGTTTTTTAACCAAGCTACTTCTCATTATTTAAGCGTGGTTAGCAAACACTGTTATAGCTTAGTTATAAGCTTATAGATTGCAATATAATCTTAGTGTGGTGCCGAAGTCACCACGCAAATTGCTACGGTTTTATAAATTATAATGTATGAAATTCATATTTTCAAAGTGGATGAAAAGAATCTGAACTAAAAGAATTAAAGACTCAAACATCAATCCTTTTATCAAAGTTACACATTTTAAGTTACTAATCATTAGTTTGTTTGTCATATTGAATGTTTTGATGCATTGAGTGCGTGATCAGTTCGGAAGACCTATTTCTATATATAATTAAATTTCATTGAAAGATATACAATTCCTTCCCATTATTTCTATATCTACATAATTGAAATTAAATTATGCATATAAATATGTTTTTCGAGTTGATGAAGTCGCATGAACACTGCACTTGATGCATCAAAACATTTATGGCAAACAAACTGATGACTAGTAACTTAAAATATATAACTCTGATGCAAGGATTCAAGTTTGAGTCTTTAATTCTTTTAGTTCAAATTTTTTATTCTGCTTTGAAAATATGAATTTTTAACATAATTTACAAAACTGTAGCATTTTGCATTGTTACTTTTGGTTCAAATTGATGACTAGTAACTTAAAATATATAACTCTGATGCAAGGATTCAAGTTTGAGTCTTTAATTCTTTTAGTTCAAATTTTTTATTCTGCTTTGAAAATATGAATTTTTAACATAATTTACAAAACTGTAGCATTTTGCATTGTTACTTTTGGCATCACACTAAGATTATTTTGTCATCTATAAGCTTATAAATAATAACAGGATTTAGTAACCATGAATTCATGAGAAGTAGTTTTGTTAAAAAAAAACATGATAACCAATAATATTCTAAGTTATTTTGCAGTCTTCGAAATTCCTAAAACAAACTTATGAAATAAAGTATGGTATAAGTATAGTTATATCAAGTTCCATGATGTACCCCATACACACACACACACACACACACACATATATATATATATGTGTGTGTGTGTGTGTGTTTGCGTGTGTGGCATCTTCGGTCATTTAATGAGTGTCATTGATAAACCGTTGCTTTTAATGGAATTGCTGAAAATTTATAAATGGATTGATAATGTGAAGAGTAAAGCATTTCGGCGGCAAAACGATGGAGAACGACTTCGGATTTCATTAGCATCATAGGTGCCTACTTTTGTGAGATGCTAGCGAAGTCAGAAATCACTCTCACTTTGATATCGAAATACTTGATAAATATTATTGAGAAAGCTTGCTTCTCTTCGTATCATTAAGCTTATAAATTTCTTGATCCTCAGCTGAAAGCATCGTTTTACCGATTATGCTTTTTTTGAATGAACGAAGATGTCATCTACCCATCTTGCTTACTCTAAAGGATACATTAATTTTGATTGAATACATTTGTGCAAAGTTGCTGTCTTATATTATTATTTATCGACTAAGGTCAAAGGCTCACATAAGCTAGAAATGAAAAAAAAAAAATCTGAAAATGTACTCTGGAAAATTCCTTAATTTTCAAATTGAGAAATATAGTTTGCTATGAAATAATCTGTCATCGGCTGGAAGATTTTTTTTTTTTTCTGCGGGTCGTTTGTAATTTACTGTGAAATCATATGATTTTCTCTATGTGTTCCTAAATCCACAAAAAAAAAAAAAAAAAAAAAAGACTACACACAAAAGAAGACTTTTCTGAATTGGTTAGTTATCAATTTTTTTTTTTTTTTTTTTTTTGAATTAGCTAAAATTCCTTTTCATTCTGTTTTGAATATACGAATTCTGTGCGCTGTAGTAAATGTTATTGGTTAGAACCTTTACAAGGTGGTTTGGCTGCTTATTTCCGACCAAACAATATTCAGCAGACATTTACTGCCGACCGTACTGCCCTAAGGGTATAGTGTGGTGCCTTTATCACCATACTAATCTTCAGCAAGAAAAAATGTTTAAGATTATTGACAAAATGGGTTAGCTTTTCAACGCAACTGACTAAATGGGTTTGTGAATGAATTTGATTTCCAGGAGGAGCCCAAAGAAGAGAGCGACGATGACATGGGTTTCAGCCTCTTTGATTAGATGTAAACTAGTTTGAAATTCTACATTCAGCTGTTTGTTGGCCGCCGGCTAAGTGCTTTCTTGTTGTATTGTAGTTTTTGTTTGAGAAATTTTGTTGTAATCTGAATCATTTTTGAATCTGAAGCTATGTTTATTTAGTGGGTGCCTGTTGGGGTTATGGCATTATAATCGTTTGGATCTCTTGATTTGCTGGTCCATTTACTATTTAGGTTCATCCTCAGTAAGGGTATAGCAGAAGTTGTGTTACTTGCCCGTTTAGGTGGACTTAAAAAGGTTGTTTTCCCAATTCCCTTTGTGAAAACCAGAACATGTTTTGGTTTTGAGAAAGGCAAAAATACAACCTTTTGCTACAGATTACCAAATGAAGGGTCCGTAAATTTCGTTCTGTAACTAGGTTACCAAGCAAACAAGTGAAGTAGCGTATTTAAGCCCCGTGGCAACGGATCAGTACACATTCCAGCAATTAACTAGGTTATCAATATGGTTGAACCAAAACGCTAGGCTAGGCAGGGTGGAACAATAGTCGAACAAAGCAAGATTGCAGGCGACGCTTTGATTTCCTGCTTCAATAAGATAATAGAATATGGTCAAGCATACATTCATCTTCATTTCAATAAATTTTGGAAAGCAGCAAGGCTCTTTAATGGAGCCAAAGGATGTTGGGCTTCTTTCTTGCTGACCCGTCTTTTAACAAGGTTGTCATGCTTTGTAATTCATTGGATCGTTCGTGCCTCGAGTGTGCGCAAATTTTGAAATGCTTGGACTAAGCATTGGAATTAATGAATACTTGAGATTTATGCGAAACAGATCGGTTGCATACACGCTTAGGTTGCTCGAGATCGAGTACGAATGATCGCATGAACACATAAATAGTTGGATTCATTGGAATGTCACTTTGGAACAAGTTGGAAAAACACTTAGAATTTGACTAAATTTGGGATCTGTAAATCGTCAATAACTTAAACATTAGAGATTAAAACGACGAACTGTTAACTTGAGCAGGCAACTTACGATGGGTGAAACCAACCATAGAGGTCACACCTCCTAGGGATCGGTATTGATCCCTCATGTGGGATCAGTCCGATCCCTAAGGTAGGGTGCGACCTTGGCCCCACTTTGTTGGTTGGGTCGTACTTCCTTGCTGGACCCTCTTGTTTGTTTTTCTGCCGATCCGACCCCTCCTCACATCTATAAATAGACCTCCACGGACCTTAGAAAAGGAATCTTCTTCCTTCTCTTTTCCACATGACACAACTTTATTTTCTATTCTCTACTTTTATACAACAACTAGTTATACTTGTAATTAACAGTATAAATAAAGATTTCTTAGTGAATGTAGGTCAGTGTTTGTCGAACCATCATAAAAGCCTGTACTTTCATGCACTCTATCATTGTGATCTATGACTGTTTTGTGAATATTATCTGAATTGCATATGAATCGGGTGTTGGCACTTGATTGACCAAAATTCAGTGTCAATATTTTGGCATGTGGGAAGGGGCTACTACTTGAACTAAATGATTGATCTTTGTTAAGGAAACAACGGTGAAGAGGAGTGTAACAACCCGAAAAATCAGAACCAATTTAAAAATTTTATTTTAGCAATTTTAATAGATTTTGAATATTTAAAATGAGTTATTTTAAATAATAACGACTAGAAATTTATTCTGAATAGAATTAGAACGTATAAATTTATTTAAATCGAAGTTAGAATATAAATATTTAATTTAATTATAAAAGGAATTGGAAATGGCGCGGTAGTTTGAAAATTCGATTTCAAATTTCAAATGAATGTACAAGATTGGCGCGGTAGTTTGAAAATTCGATTTCAAATTTCAAATGAATGTACAAGATTCAGAATAAACCGGATTTTGGTAAAACCAGAAATATTTGAATCTGTTTGAAAATATCTTTACAACGAATATGAAAAATCCAGATTTCATAGAAGGAATAAAAAGTTATGTGCAGTTGAAAATTCAGATTAGTCGCTATGAAATTTATATAATATATAGCCCTTAAAAATAGCGATTTTGCAAACGAACTCCGTTTTCGACGAGACCACTTTTGTTGGATTCGGAATTTCAAGTTATTGCTACATTCCAATTTTCATAATTTTTGGAATCAATATGTGAGCGTGGTGAATTTAAACGTGTTTGGTCAATTCAATTTGAATTTAATCGATTGGGAAAATGATCGTTTTTCAAATGGTCTCTAAATTCGATGAAATTAGTTTTGTCAGGACTGCATCGTCAAAACATAGCTAGATTTATTTTTTTGGATTTTTTCGAGTCAGTATGTGGCTTCGGTAAATTAAAATGTGAGCTTGAATTCAATATACATTGATTTATATTTTAATTTAAATAAAAACTGATCGAAACATCTGAGTTGGCTTACAAAACATATCGCATTGTGTTCGGAATGGGGGTATTTAGTTAGGGGCGATAGTCGTTGGGTTCGATTAGGAGTTAGTAACAACGAGCAAGCATTTTTCGAATTAAATAATATTAATATATATATATATATATATATATATATATATAAATTATCTTCATCAAACCCTAGGAGAGTCAGCCGCCATCTTCATTCCATCGATGGACCAAATGCTCCGAAAAAGAAATCCAAATAAGTTTCAATCCACGCCGGATTTTCAGATGGAATCAAAGCAAAAATTAAAGTGTAAGTTCCGATCTTTGAATCTGTATATGTTTGATAAAGTATGGCGCATCGATCAGGGAGAAAAGTGGCCACCAACTCACACCGTTCGCAGGCGATTTCAGTGTGCCTGAGGGGGGTGAGTTCGCCCTCACTGGGCGCGGAGGAGGAGCTCTCGACGACGGAGCCCGTGCCACCCTCCGATCAAGCTCCAGCGTCTCGGGGGTGCATGCAATCTCATGCCCTAGGTAGGGAGGTGGTTTTAGGACGTCGGCCTGATTCTTAAACGAGGACGAAAGGATTAACCATGTAATTAGAGGCTCTAATTATTTATTTAGTTAATTAATTATTGTCCAATGTATTAAACACAATATCTCCTTCATACGAGGTCCAAATCGCGCGAAACTGGATCCGTTGCGATCGTGGGGATGAGAGCTTCACAACTAGATCAACCGGGTCCAATTTGGGGCATGTTGGAATTTCTAGCAAATTCAAATCCAAGTTGCTCAGAAATTCAGATATGAACTGACGAAGTGGATCTCAATGTGAGAACTTCTCACTATAATTTCTTGTACCGTTATTTATTTTGTAACTGCATATATGAACTGCTCCCCATCGTCCACAGACAATGGACGACTTGTTTGATTGTATTGTATTGTGGAAATTGATTGTGATTGCGATGAGAAATGAAAATTAAAATATTCATGTGTATAGAATAAAATATTTGAATAATAAAAATATCATTTTTATTGTATATATAAACTGAATAAAATTTTCGTGTGTATGGAATAAAATATTTGAATAATAAAAATATCATTTTTATTGTATATACAAACTGTTTAAAATATTCATGTGATGAATAAAATATTTGAACAATAAAAATATCATTTTTATTGTATATATGAACTGTATAAAATATTCATATGTTGAAATAAATATTTTATCGTTAAAAATATAATTTTTAACGAGTATATGAATGAAAATAAATATTCATTTACAAATCGGACGATTTGTTTATGTATACACATTTGACTGATATTGATTGAGACGATATATTTTACACATCGCTCAACTGCACAAATAAAATCTGTGTGTGTTGATTGAAACCCCATACGGGTATCAATATGATATTGGACATACACTAATCCCAATATTTAGTTGTATGTCAGTCAATTGGTTGACAAGCTGTTGTAAGCATTAATTATTTATATTTAACGCTTATACAGTTGTGAAATGCACTCTGGATGATGGTTGACGGTGTTCGATTATTGTTGTGTACATGTGTGTATGAAATCCATATAAATAAAATTATATGGTAATTGACTGTGTCTGATTCCAATTCGGAAAGAATGAATATTTTAAATTACTGAATATTTTAAATTGACGAATAATGAATATTTTAAAATAAGGAATATTTTAAAATAATATTCTGTAATGGATCAAAATATGATTTTGATGTCCGATTTGGGATGGACACGAAAATATTTAAATATATAAAGCCGTGTTGATTAGATTAACACCATTTTGACGTGCACGATGTTTATATCGGTTTTATTCATTTTCATAATGAACATCGAAAAGGAAATGATTTCAAAATCTGATATTTGGAAAATATTATCATTTATATATTAATGATATGAAATATTCAATTTTGATTTTAAATTGAATATGAAGTTGAAATCGTTTTTAAAACGAACTTAAAACGATTTATAAAATACGTTTTAAATGGAAATCAACGAAACATATATAATATATATATTATATAAATTTAATGGCCTGAATAGAACGCGCCGCGCCACGACAGTTCTCGAATTTCGATCATTGACTTCGAATTGGCATTACGTGAGATCCGACCGTCGGATTCTCCTAAAATCGGAACCGTTTGGTTAATATCGAAAAGAGCTTTCCAACGAATATAAAAGATTTGAAATTTAACAGTTGGATTTGGAATGATGTCCAAATCAAACTTGGAAAAGGTCGTTGTAAGTGCAGTTCGATGACCATTTATGGAAATCGACTGTACGGGCCTTGATAAAATTACTAAAAATATTGATAATTTGTGTAAAATCATAATAAATGATTTAGAAAGAATTGGGATGAAAAATTCCATATTTTAAAAGATAAAAATATACTTTTATCAAAATGAACTAGTTATGAACTAGAATTATAGTCCAATATTTTTAAATAAATAAATTGGATTTGAAATGGTTTTAAAAATAACCAGAATTTCCATTATATGAATTGGAATGGATTTAAATCGAAATTATCTTTGGAATATTTCAATATTGGATTCCGTGATTATACGGATATTGATATGGGAATTTGGAAGACATATATATCGTCATTTCCAATATGATATTTGTTGATTTTAGAATTTGATATTGAATATAAGACGATATAATTTCTATTTAGAGCCTTGTATTTAATATCAAATGAGATTTTGGGTTTGTCCTGAATGTGTCATAAATAACACTGTTCTTGAACCCTGTGTGAAAAGAATAGATCTTTTAATTAAGATTATTAGAGTTTCCAGTTAATTAACATTTAATTGGAATAAAATGGGATGTGAATTGGGTTTATTGTGAACTGTGTTTTTAACGACATTCGTTCTTTAACCCGACTTACAGTGAAATATGATATGGAATCTTTTAATTAAGATTTAACGGGAATTTTCCAAAGTAAAGTTTTCCAATTTAATATATTAAATTGGAATTGAATGGAATTCGATTTGGTAATAATCGAAGTGAGCTTCTGTAGAGGAAGACTGGTAATACATATGGAATTTAAAAGGCTTTGTCGTCATTCCATTTATATTATTAGTCGGATACGAAAATTGATATCGATTATACATATTGATCTGTTTTCCATGAAGATTACATGATTAATGGAATGCGATTTTGGGTTTATCGTGAACTGTGTTTTAAATGACATTAGTTCTTTAACCCAGTTAAAGACATGATTAATTGTCAAACAGTGTATTTCGAACTCTATGCTTGATCTCTGCTAAATATATATCTGTTTGGTGGCGGAGAATTTGTTCTGTTGCTTAACACCCTTCTCTAAGACGAACGAGCTTAGAGGTTATATATCGACAGAAATCAATAGTACGGTGTAGATTGTCGATGCGACATGTTTGTGTTTCCAAAGTTAAATAATCATTAATATTGATTTTTGGGAAGATTAAAACTAAGTGGAGTTTTAATGAATCTTTAATTAGATTGAAATGTGAATTGATAATTTAAATTATCAAATTTGGAAAATGATCGAGAGTTGAGTATCACCAGTTTTGCTCCAATCGATAGTTAAATCTTTAAGTAGATTTGAACGGGAAATGGTAATTAATTTTACCGATAACATTGTGGTGTTAGTTATGGAGTATTACCAGTTTTGCTCCATGGGATGAATAGGTTGGGATTTGGAAATTAAACAAATGATTACTTCAGTAAGATGCGTTAATTCCGACTAGTTTGGAAAACCTTAATATGGTTTGAATTGATATCCAAAGGAAGATTAAAAATAAATTTAAAGAATTTATCTTTGATAAAATGAATGAGAACCTTTCCCAAAGGATATGAATATTTAATAAAAGAATATTCAGAATTGGAATGAGGCGTATGTTGTGTTTTATAGCACTTGTTTATAATATACGTGAGTTATTCGGAAAGGCCGGGTTTATACCCATTCTGAATAACCGATTCAACGATAAGTCAACGATGAAGACGGTGGTTGAAGACCGGAGGTCTTCACATCATTTGGATGATTACTGATGTCTTGATTGGGCTGTACACCCAAGACAAGGTAATAAGTGGTGATCGTCCAGACGTACTTGGAGATCGACCGAATATGCGAGGACCTCTCTCCTGTATTGGACATATGAGACGAGGAATAAGGTGCCTCCGGTTTCGTTCAGACCCAGAACGAACTTGTAAATGGATGTATGTCTGACATTGGATTTATTCTGTGTTGACTGATCTCTATTAAATATATATATCTGTTTGACGATGGAGAATTTATTCTCTTACTTAACAACCTTCTCTGAGACGTACGAGCTCAGAGGTTATATATCGATAGACATCAGTTGCATGGTGTGAATTGTCTGTGTGGCATGCTGAGATGCAAATGATCAAGGCTTCTGTTAAAAAGCAAAGTCTTGTGGTTGATGATCAAAGCACGACTTTAATATAACATATCTTTGTGTATAGCGTTAACTCGCGAGTCTCACACTCCGGTGTGAACCAGAAACGGGAGGGACTTCAAGGAGGATATGCGCTTCTTTCTAGCTAGGAGTGATGTCATAGTATGGAGCCCAAACATTTTTACTTGCGTGGTTGTTGGATTGCAAGGCGCCTCGGATATATCGGTTACTACGGAGCCAATGGATATTGAGTCATCTGGCTCAATTACGCCCCATAAGGTTGAGAAACGCATTGTTCAGGAATTGCCAATCCTCAAACGTAAGATAGGACCGGCCCTGAAGATCCAAGGTGCAGTTGCGACTGTAGCCAGAGACATGGTAGGCTAGATTGTCTCGAATTAGCACAGGATGATCCCTTTGCCTTGGTCACAGATGGAATCCAACTTCTAGTACGACATTTTAGTTTTAATTGCAGAACTAGTATGGCGACATAGTAGCATGGGATGCTATGCGGTCTATGATTGATACATTTATATTTGAAGATCTTTTATACACTGTACGCTTATACTAGTATCAAAATGGTTTGTTTTAAACGTACCAAGCATGTTTGGCTATTATAAGGTAAAACTCTATCCTTCGGCTTGCGTTGCATTGTGTGATGAACCTGAGTCTTATAATAGCTTCATTTTTCCAAAAAGCATTGCGCTGTTTTGTTATATGCACTGGTATTCTTGGGAGGACACCCGTTCCGTGTTATATGGCGTGGTCGCTTGATTTACTCTATTTTAAAGCAAAGTTTTAAATAACTGTTTTAGTTCTCACACAAGTCAGATGACTGACCTGGAGTTTATTGTTTTAACCTAAACTCTGGGTGCCCCTATTTTCCACACAGGCAGCTAGTAGTTTTTGTTTTTGCAGATATTATATTCACAGGATCCTGGTTTACAACTGGAGATATATTCGGAAAGCTCTATATCCGTGTATTTGTTTCAGTTGTGTTATGTATTATTTTTCCGCTGCATTGTAATTTAAAACTCTGATATTTTTCTGATGTATAATATTTATTCATACTATGTATATTCTTGTACTCTGATGTAAATTGTTGTAATAAGCAATGAAATGTTTTTCTGTTTGCGTTCTGATTTGTCGTGTTCTCAAACAATCCGTTCTTTCTCTTCTCTTCGGAGACCGGGGAAGTTCTGGTCGTGCCAGCATGGTATCAGAGCTTTGCTTTACAGAGCTCAAGAACAAGACACATTAGAACCAAACGAAAAAATTCGTCAGAGATTGGATTAGTAATATCCAATGAGAATGACTCGTTAGAGATAGGATCAGTAGTATCCTAGAACGAGTGTGAAGAGTAGTGTTTTTAAAATAAAAATGAAAACAAATTTTTGTTTTGAAAATTTAAACCATTTCATACGTATTTGAATATTTATTTTATATTGAATTTGGACAATCTAGTATATAATTTTTTTGCATAAACACCTTACAAACGTATATTCGAAGTTTTAATATACTGGATAGATATAGAATCACTCTCTAGTTTCCCGGGCATAATTCTGATGTTTGACGTGTCATCATCGACATTTATGTTCTAACTTCGAAGGTGGGATATCTATATATTTCCAATTGACTGGTGTGAGAACCAAAGCTAGATAAGGTTACTATTGTGACTTGGCATCAAAAATGGATTTTATACATATAAAAGTTATGGGTTTGAAACGATAATCAACTAATTGATTGCTGATTGTGTTGTTTGATTAATTAAAATTTTAAATTATTAAGCCAAATTGAATCAAATATTGAACTAAATTGAAAATTGATTGGAAATGTATACATGTACATATATATATATATATATATATATGTGTGTGTGTGTGTGTGTGTGTGTGTGTGTGTGTGTGTGAATAGGTCATAGCAGGGAAGCTAAGAAGAGGAATAAAATTGTATGCCCGACAAATAGGTACATGTTTACTAATTTATTGGGTTTGGATGATTTTATAAGTAGATTGGCTAGCCGCTTGGCTTTTTCTTTTTCTTTTTGGATGATGAGGGTCCTGCGTGGCTAGTTGCGGTTTTAAATGTCTCCCCATACGAAGGAGGTTATGGCGAATTGTTTTGAAAATTTAGGGTGTTAGCCAATTTTTTTAAAAATTAGAAATTCTTAGAAATTGAAAAGTTGAAGAATGAAAGCCAAACTGAAAGTTGAGTTGGTTGGTTAAACAATTTTCAGCTCCGTTCCTTTTCGAGGACGAAAAGATTTTAAGTGGGAGAGACTGTAACAACCCGGAAAATTAGAACCAATTTAAAAATTTTATTTTAGCAATTTTAATGGATTTTGAATATTTAAAATGATTTATTTTAAATAATAACGACTAGAAATTTATTCTGAGTAGAATTAGAACGTATAAATTTATTTAAATCGAAGTTAGAATATAAATATTTATTTTAATTATGAAAGGAATTAGAAATGGCGCGGTAGTTTGAAAATTCGATTTCAAATTTCAAATGAATGTACAGGCTTCAAAGTAAACCAGATTTTGGTAAAACCAGAAATATTTGAATTTGTTTGAAAATATCTTTCCAACGAATGTGAAAAATCTAGATTTTATAACGGGAATAAAAAGTTATGTCCAATTGAAAATTTAGAATAGTCACTATGGAATTTATATAATATAAAGCCCTTAAAAATAGCGATTTTGCAAATGACCTCCCTTTTCGATGAGACTACTTTTGTTAGATCCGGAACGTCAAGTTATTTCTAGATTCCAATTTTCATAATTTTTGGAATCAATATGTGAGCGTGGTGAATTTAAACGTGTTTGATCAATTCAGTTTGAATTTAATCGACTAGGAAAATGACCGTTTTTCAAATGGTCTCCAATTTCGACGAAAATAGTTTTGTTAGGACCGCATCGTCAAAACATAGCTAGATATATTTTTTCAAAAAATTTGGAGTTAGTATGTGGCCCCGGTAAATTAAAATGTGAGTTTGAATTCAATATACAATTATTTATATTTTAATTTAAATGAAAACTGATCGAAACATCGGAATTGGCTTACGAAACATATCCCATTGTGTTTGGAATGGGGTATTTAGCTAGGGGTGACAATCGTTGGGTTTGATTTGGAGTTAGTAACAACAAGCAATCATTTTTCGAATTAAATAATATTAAAATAAATATATATGTATATAAATTATCTTCATCAAACCCTAGGAGAGTCAGCCGCCATCTTCATTCCATCGATGGACCAAACGCTCCGAAAAAGAAATCCAAACAACTTTCAATCTGCGCCGAATTTTTAGATGGAATCAAAGCAAAAATTAAAGAGGAAGTTCCGATCTTTGAATCCGTATATGTTTGATAAAGTAAGGCTCATCGATCAGGGAGAAAAGGGGCCACCAAATCAAGCCATTCGCAGGCGATTTCAGTGCGCCTAGGGGGGAGGGGGGGGGGGGAGTTCGCCCTCGCTGGGCGCGGAGGAGGAGCTCTCGACGGCGGAGCCCGTGCCCCCCTCCGATCAAGCTCCAACATCTCGAGGTGTGTGCAATCTTGTGCCCTAGGTAGGGAGGTGGTTTTAGGACGTCGGCCTGATTCTTAAACGAGGAAGAAAGGGTTAACCATGTAATTAGGGGCTCTAATTAATCAATTATTGGTTAATGTATTAAATGCAATATCTCCTTCATACGTGGTCCAAATCGCGCGAAACTGGATCCGTTGCGATCGTGAGGACGGGAGCTTCACAACAAGACCGACCCGGTCCAATTTGGGGCCTGCTGGAATTTCGAGCAAATTCAATTCCAAATTGTTCAGAAATTCAGATAAAAACTGATGGAGTGGATCCCAATATGAGAACTTCTCACTATAATTTCTTGTACAGTTATTTATCTTATAACTGCATATATGAACGACTCCCCGTCGTCCATAGACCATGGACGACTTGTTTGATTGTATTGTGTTGTGGAAATTGATTGTGATTGCAACGAGAAATGAAAATTAAAATATTCATGTGTATAGAATAAAATATTTGAATAATAAAAATATCATTTTTATTGTATATATAAACTGAATAAAATATTCATGTGTATGGAATAAAATATTTGAATAATAAAAATATCATTTTTATTGTATATACAAACTGTTTAAAATATTCATGTGATGAATAAAATAGTTGAACAATAAAAATATCATTTTTATTGTATATATGAACTGTATAAAATATTCATATGTTGAAATAAATATTTTATCGTTAAAAATATAATTTTTAACGAGTATATGAATGAAAATAAATTTTCATTTACAAATCGGTCGATTTGTTTATGTACACACATTTGACTGATATTGATTGGGACGATATATTTTACACATCGCTCAACTGCACAAATAAAATCTGTGTGTGTTGATTGAAACCTCATACGGGTATCAGGATGATATTGGACATACACTAATCCCAATATTTAGTTGTATGTCAATCAATTGGTTTACAGGCTGTTGTAAGCATTAATTATTTATATTTAACGCTTATACAGTTGTGAAATGCATTCTGGATGATGGCTGACGGTGTTCGATTATTGTTGTGTACATGTGTGTATGAAATCCATATAAATAAAATTATATGGTAATTAACTGTGTCTGATTCCAATTCGGAAAGAACGAATATTTTAAATTGATGAATAATGAATATTTTAAAATAAGGAATATTTAAAAATAATATTCGGTAATGGATCAAAATATGATTTTGATGTCGGATTTGGGATGGACACGAAAATATTTAAATATATAAAGCTGTGTTGATTAGAGTAATGCCATTTTGACGTACATGATATTTATATCGATTTTATTCATTTTTATAATGAATATCGAAAAGGAAACGATTACAAAATCTGATATTTTGAAAATATTATCATTTATGTATTAATGATATGGAATATTCAATTTTGATTTAAAATTGAATATGAAGTTGAAATCGTTTCTAAAACGATTTATAAAATACGTTTTAAATGGAAATCAATGAAATATATATAATACATATATTATAAGTATTTTGCTGGCCTGAATAGAAAGCGCTGCGCCACGGCAGTTCGCGAATTTCGAACATTGAGTTTGAATTGGCATTACGGGAGATCCGACTATCGGATTCTACTAAAACCGGAACCGTTGGGTTCGTATCGAAAAGAGATTTCCAACGAATATAAAAGATTTGAAATCTAATGGTTGGATTTGGAATTATGTCCAAATCAAATTTGGAAAAGGTAGCTGTAAGTGCAGTTCGATGACCGTTTATGGAAATCGACTGTACGGCCTTGATAAAATTACTAAAAATATTGATAATTTGTGTAAAATCATAATAAATGATATGGAAAGAATTGGGATGAAAAATTCTATATTTGAAAAGACAAAATATATTTTTATCAAAAGGAACTAGTTATGAACCAGAATTATAATCCAATATTTTTAAATAAATAAATTGGATTTGAAATGGTTTTAAAAATAACCAGAATTTCTAATATATGAATTGGAATGGATTTGAATTGAAATTATCTTCGGAATATTTTGATATTGGACTCCGTGATTATACGGATATTGATATGGGAATTTGGAAGATATATATGTTGGATCTAGATTAACCCTAGAGGGGGGGGGGGGGGAGGGAGTGAATAGGGTTTATCATAGTTTTACGCTGAGTTAAAATTCTAACGGGATATTAAGTAACAAACAGATCACAGACTGCAGTAGAAATAAAAAGCAGAAAAGAAATAACACACAGAGATACCCAACTACGGCAAAATCCTGTCTACTGCTGCATTACTAAGGTTTCTACTAGGTGTTATAAACAGATCCCGCATACAAGACCATGTACACTCGCAGCACCTGCTCCCGTCCTAACCCTACGCTCAAAACGCTAGACTGATCTAAACTCCTAGATCAGATTTCCCCTAGTTTTACAGACTCTAGTAAACTGCCAGTTAACCCCTTAACTGGATTCCTCTAGATCTTACATACTCTAGAACTATTTGAATTGTTTTACAGAAAAAAATAAAAACAAATACACAAAAAAAAAAACAAAAAAAACCCTAGGGAAAAATAAAGGAGTTAAATAATAATGGGTCATCCCCTTTTCAAATTTGGCCGGCCACATAAGAAATGGTTCCACCCCTTTGTTATTTTCTTTGACCCGATCTCTTTACTTTGTTGAGAAAAAATATGGCAGCTGCTCTCTAGGGTTTCAATGAAATCGTCCCCAAATCGATTGCAATTGATGATGTATTCTGGAAGATGATCTCTGTTGCTTGATGGTGTCGTTGCTCCTGTTCTTCGACGGATTTGAGGATAGGCTCCTAATCGGAACTCGTGAGTTTTCTGAAATTACTAGCTTTGAAAAACTTGACTCGATTTTGTCGGTTTTCAATTTCTGATTTCCTGTGATGAAATGGTGATAATATAAGATATAGAAATCCTATTATTGCTCTTTGATTTCACGTGAAAATGATTTGATCTGAATTTGCGATTTCATCTTTTACACTTCTTGAAAAAAACCGACTTCTGGATTTTGTCACTGATTTGTTGCGTGACTGTTCCCGTTTGAATTTGGTTGGTTTATTTACTTGATTGTTTTCTTGTGTAATTTCCTGGATGAATCGAGACTTGATTTTGTCCCTTGAATGAATTCACACCTGATATGTTGCCATACATGAAATAAATAAAAAAAACTGCCTTGAATAAAAACCTTGATTGATTCAAAAGCAGGAAATAGATTGTACCTTTCTCCTTGCATGATTTTCTACAATTAAAAGAATTGCAGGGTTTTTTTTGTGAAAACTTGAAATAATTTTCGATTTTGACCACTGAATTTCTGGAATTGATTCTTGCCGATTTAAAACATATTTGTGGTTTCTGAAAAGAATTGCCCTTGTGAAAATGATCTAGCCAAAAACATGCTTTTATGCTTGTGCACTTTTACTCTGTTGTGAACCATTGCTTCAATGCTCCACTTGTTACTCATGGTCTTGTGCATGCTTGAATATGTGGTTCTGCTCCATGTTGATTGCTGTGTGTCCACTTTCCACATTGATCATTGCCAAAAAATAGAATTGCCAAAGTTTCCTGTCTAAAGCATTTCTGGAAAAACATCTTGATAATCTCTTGCCAAATAATATGATTTGTATTATTAAACTATTGCCATATATAAATATTTTCTAGAAAAAAAATAGAACTGTTTTTGCCATGCAAATCAGTAATGCCACAAAATCTAGGACATGTGTGTGTATTCTTGTCCACACCCATACCTGCTCCATTTATGTATAGTCTGTATACACATAGCTTGTAGCCTTGTTTGCACTCAGCAAGCATTTGCTGTTTCATTTGCATACATTGCTGTACCGAAATGTTTGTGTACTGCTTGTCATCTTAAAAAGTTGTGTCCACCCATTGTGTATATATATGCTATGTGTATGTGAACACATACATGTCCACTTGAAATTTAGCAATATTGACATGAACATACAACTTCACTAATGCATGCACCATTTATACTTGCTGTCTTCAACTTTTAACATGTATATGCAAATATATTTGCATTTTCTTGCCGTAACCATGTCATTTGAACTGAAATATGCTGCTATTATCATGTACCGCTTGGACTTGAACTGTTTTGAACTTGATCCACTCTGCCTTGAGTTATTTGGATACATGCAGCTGTGTGAACCTGAAACTTTCACATGAACCTGAGCACTCATGTATGCTCTGACTTTTGTTGTACCATGCAACACTTGAACTTCAAACTGGTTGCACCATGTATATGTTCACTGCTTATTTATACTTGCTGACTTTGTCATATCTTTGGCTTGTGTTCCTTGCTTTCTGTGCCATTGCTGTGAACACTTGTGAAATGTTATGACTTGTGCACTGTTATTTGTATGACTTCTCTGCTTTGACTCACACTTGATCTTACTGTGTATGCTTCTTTTTGCCAACCTTTGTTTGGCCATATTGAAATGGCTCGACAACTTTGATGCCTTGTGTTTGAAACACTGACTTGCACTGTTTGAGTACTTGTATGTTTGGTTTGAGCTCGACCATTTAGACCTGTTTCACACATGTATTTTGCTGATTTGGCTTTGCTGAAACTTGTATCCTTGCATCCATGATTACTTTGGCAGTTTGACGTGTATTTTCATTCACGTATACATATATGTATATATGCACGTATGTGTGTGTATACGTGTGTGTATATACATGTGACTGTCCGAATGAAACTTTATCAGCAAACCGCTACACCATGTTGAGGCTGTTCAGAATCAGTTACTGGTTCTGATCAGCAAACCGGTGTAATGTGTTGAGGCTGAACAGTGGGTACTAGAAATATATACATATCAGATCAAGTTATGAAAAATGATGAGAAACACACCAGAAAAATGAGGCAAATAAAATTTTAAAAATAAATTTATATTTGCATAAATTTTGAAAATTATTTCTGTTCCATATACTGCTGTATATGACAGGTATGAAGATGATGGCTGGTTGACGGTGAAGTGTGAAGACAGAGCCAGAAGATGACAGTGAAAGTATATTAGTGTGTGTAACAGTGAAACTGTAAATGAGTGTAAGTGTATGATTGTATAATCGAGTGTCTATAGAAAGAAGCTTTGTGTTATACTGAAATTGATTGTACAATAATGAATATCACTGAAATGTACAAATAGTGGTGTTTATATTTTTGTACTGTTTAAATATAGAAATAAAATATTCTATTTAAATAAAATACTACTGAATATTTGAATTCATGTATAGTCGTATTCTATTTAAATATAAATACTATATTCCTATCTGTGATGTATATACGAAACAGTATAGTAACAAGCACATTAAAAATAAAATATATTTGTTTGTTATCATCAAACAAAAATCATATAATTGTGTATGCAACGCCGTTATATACAACAATCTCCCCCTTTTGATGATGACAAACAAATGTTAAGATTTTGAATCCAATAAATGTGTTTGACAGTGAAGAATTGAACTCCCCCTATTTGAAAGCTCCCCAACAACAGAAAGTACCCCTATAACTGTGCATGAGTGTGGAAAATGAAAAATAATGAATTTTCAAAATTAAAAATATTTATAAAATATTCACTCATAAATCAAAATCTAAACCCATTCTCCTCCTTTTGTTATCATCAAAAGGATACAGAATTTAAAATATAGATGAAAAATGACTAACAAATACAATATCAGCTTAAGAGAAAGAACGGTCATCATAAATCTTAATCAGTCAAACGAAAATCATAATATTTTGAGAACAGTTGGCATATTTCACATTGTAGAGAATGACGGATTTACGATGAATTTTATAAAAATGAGGTGATTTATAAAAATATGAATTTCAATTATTTTCAAAAGATTTTATAAAAATGAAGTTTAAAAAACAGTGACGGATTTGGACTATAATTAATAATTCAACTTAAGTGACAAAATCAAATAATTTCAAATCCCAATAGCTGTCAATCAACAAATCATAATACTTTATAAGATTTTAACACATTTCACAGATTAGAAAGATGGATTGATAGGCTAGTTTTTATATACAAAGGAGAATTTCAAATTGATTTCAATTTATAGCACACTATTTCCTTTTTCTTTTTATTTTATTTAAGAGCACACTGACCATGCATAACCAGAGCTTGGATTTTTAAATGAGGTCAGTTGCAGCTTAAATTATAAGATGTCTCATAACCATGCATAACCAGAGCTTGGATTTTTAAATGAGGTTAGAGACACACTTATGTATTAATTATATATATTATCATTTTCAGCTTTAAATAGAAAAACTCCTCGGTATATATATATATATATATATATATATAACCAATATGAATGATAGAAATGTGGTAGGTACAGAAATGGACTGTGGAATAAATTTCTAAATTAATTATATTATGAAATATGCTCGACTGTACCGGAATCATTGAAAAAATTTCAATTATCACTAATTTTGAAAAATAACATAGTCCCATTTATATCACAAATATTTCAACTGTTTATCCAAAATGATTTTAAAACAAATTAACTCTCCATATTTATATAAAATTATCATGGATGACAGAATGATGATAGATAAAGGAGGTGGTCATGAAATAATTTCCAATTCAAAGATATTATAATAAATGTTCAACCATCATGAAAATCTAAATAAAATCTCCTCTTGCTGTGAAATATACTGCAGTCACAGTTCATCACAATTTCAAAATCTGGTAATAATTTTGATGAATAAAATATAGTTCAATTTGGATATTGATTTCAATTTCTGAATGAATAATCAACAAATAATCTTAAAATTTAAAATCAATTACAAGAGGGATATGAAGATCTATACAGGACAAGAGGGATTAAACTATAAAAAAAATTCAGCACTTCTGATACTAATTGGTGTCCTTATTAACAAATTTTAATAACAAAGCCCAACCAGACAAGCTCAACAAATTTGGCACATTTATCAGAGATGCAGACAAGAACAAGCAGTTATTTGAAGAACAATATCAGAGTAACAAACAGATCATAAACAAGCATTTTTCAAAACAGTATCAAAGCAGCACAGAAAATAGTTTCAAATCATACTTGTCATGACGACGGTCACATAAGATGATTCATGATCCAATGATTAAAAATACCATTTATTTGAAATCATTTGAGAAGTATGAAAATCTCAGGATTAAGTGAATCAGTCACGCCAGAATGTAACTTTCAGATTCAAGATATGTGTGTGATTCAATAAATCAATAACTTCAAATGATTTAAAAAAAACATATATTCAAATCAAATAATCATGAAAAACAGAGAGATATAAGACCGTATTTTCAAATAATTTTCAAAAATATCTCTGACAAATATAAGAGAAATTTCAGATCATTTACATCAAATTTGAGAGGTATTCATGATCAAGAAAATTAAAAATAATTTATTTGCAATCACTTGAATCAATGTCAAGTTCGAGATATAATGAATCATTCACACAAGATGATAATTTCAAGATTAAGAGGTGTGTGATTTTCAAAATATCAAGAATTTCAGATGATTTCAAACAAACAAATTTCAACCATAATAATCATGAATAAAGGTGAAATTCAAGATGTATCACTGTGATTCAAGCCAATCCGAAAATCAATGAAATTATCACGAATGATAAGAAGCAATGTACTTTAATGAGTATAATATTTTAAGCGTTTCAAAAATGAATTGGAAGAAATTCAAAATAGCATAAGTGTGTGAAATTTCATTAATTATTTTGATTTTCAAAAGATTAGAATTCAAAATGACAGTGTTCAAGATATGATATTAATGCATCAACACTGTTATGAATTCAGAAAACAGAAAAATAAATTTCAAAAAACAATTGTAGATATTTATAAGATTACATTCAAGATTTGGAAATAATTAAAACATCATAGTTCTATTCAACTAAAGCGAATTTCCAGAAAATATGAATTCTACAATTGGAAGTTTAAAAAGCACAGAATAAGAAATAAAGATATAGCAGTGACGAATCAAAACAAAACAAAAACAAAAAGAGAAGGGGGTGGAAGAAGAAATAAACCAAAAAAATATTTACAAACATGAGTTTAGAGGTTATACCTGAAATTGACGTGAGTAAATAAATCTCTAACTCAACAATCCTGGCTAGAGGAACTGTGAATGATGCAGAAGTATAAACCAGATTGATTTCAAATTTCTTTTTGCACAACAATTCCTCAGCCTCCACCGGTACCTAACAGTTTGTAGAATCGAGTGGTCTAACAAAATTAGTAAAACCACTCACAGTTGTATTCATATGTTTTGGTACCCAGACTTGTTTGTACAACAAACCATTAGAATTAACTTTTGTACTCTTAGGAACCCAAATCCGTTTAAATTTAACAAAACACATTTTATTTTCGTTTGGGATCCAAGAATGTACAAAAGGATTATTATAAAACAAATCCTCATCTCCATTGTGATTTGAAAAACCTTTGAAATTTTCAGAGTTTAAATTTTCAAAGTAAACATTTCCAAAGTGATTTGAGGGATTTTTAAAGTTATTTGTTCTTCTCTTTTCAAACTCATCAATTTTTCCAAAGCCGAGTCCACTTTTATTTCCTGATGAAAACTGATTTTTCAACAACATATTTAAATATTTTTCACCGTTAGAAAATTTAGTCAATGTTGTTTCAAGTCATTGAATTTCAGTTCTAAGATCACCGTTTTCTTTCATTAAATCTGAACAACAATTTTTTGTGATCTTACATCTTTCAAAATCAGATTTCAAAGCCAAATTTTCATCTTTAAGAAATTTAATCTTGGCTTGGGACTCCGAGATTTCAAATTCAAATCATTTTTGTTTTTCAAACTGAAAATTCTTGGATTTTTCAATCTCATTTTCAAGTTCTTTCAAAATCAAATCACTTTTCACCAAATTTTCATTTTCAGCAATTTCAAGTTTGGAATTTATAGCGGTCTTAAAAATTTCAAATTCCTTTTGCAGAAAATTATTCGAACTTGATAACTCAATCTTGTTTTCTTTTAAGATCAGAATTTCCTTTTCAAACTTTTGAATATTTTTATTGAGATGAACAAAATTGGTTTCCAATTTCAAACAATTTTTGCAATTTGAATTCGGAGATTTTTTGAAATATTCAAGTTGTAATTCCAAATTATCAATTTTGGTGGTCAACTCAGAATTCTTAGATTTCAGAGATTTATTTTTCAGTTGGAGTTTATCAACAGATTTTGTTAAATCAACACACATATAAACTAAATCTTCGTGTGTGAAATTCTCTGTTTCGGCATCTATTGATTCTCCATCATCTGATCCATCTGAAATTTCATCTGCACGACCTGTTAAGCATAGATCTGAATTTGAGTTGACATTTTGGGGTTTTGAGCTGCAGTTGTTAGATCTTCCATACTTCGTATTGAGAGTATCCCAGATTTCCTGTGCAGATAAACAATGACAAATAAGATTAAACTGTTCAGTACTAAGATAACCAAATATAATTTTCATAGCACGAGCATTGAAGTAATATCTACATTATCAAACCCATTGATAACAACATCCCAACATTTAATATTAACAGATCTTAAATAAAATTCCATTTTGGATTTCCAATTTAAAAAATATGTTCCATCGAAAATAGTTGGAGATGAATTGGACTAACTCTCTATCGGCTGACAACTAGTATCCATGATTCTAGGGTTAATGAAATTACCAGGCTCTGATACCACTTGTCGGGTCTAGATTAACCCTAGAGAGGGAGGGGGGGGGGGTTGAATAGGGTTTATCAAAGTTTTTCGCTTTGTTAAAATTCTAACGGGATACTAAATAATAAACAGATCACAGACTGCAGTAGAAATAAAAAGCAAAAAAGAAATAACACACAGAGATACCCAGCTTTGGAAAAATCCTGCCAACTGCTGCATTCCTAAGGTTTCTACTAGGTGTTATAAACAGATCCCGCATACAAGAACATGTAGACTCGCAGCGCCTGCTCCTGTACTAACCCTACGCTCAAAACCTTAGACTGATCTAAACCCCTAGATCAGATTTCCCTTAGTTTTACAGACTCTAGTAAACTGCCAGTTAACCCCTTAACTAGATTCCTCTAGATTCTACAGACCCTAGAACTGTTCGAATTGTTTTACATAACAAAATAAAAACAAATACACAAAAGAAAAACAAATAAACCCCTAGGGAAAAATAAAGGAGTTAAATAATAATGGGTCATCCCCTTTTCAAATTTGGCCGGACACATAAGAAATAATTCCACTCCTTTGTTATTTTCTTTGACCCGATCTCTTTACTTTGTTGAGAAAAAATATGGCGGCTGCTTTCTTGGGTTTCCATGAAATCGTCCCCAAATCGATTGCAATTGATGATGTATTCTGGAAGATGATCCCTGTTGCTTGATGGCGTCGTTGCTCCTGTTCTTCGATTGATTTGAGGACGGGCTTCTGATCGGAACTCGTGAGTTTTATGAAATTACTAGCTTTGAAAAACTTGACTTGATTTTGTGGGTTTTCGATTTCTGATTGCCTGTGATGAAATGGTGAAAATATAGGATATAGAAATCCTATTATTGCTCTCTGATTTCACGTGAAAATGATTTGATCTGAATTTGCGATTTCCTCTTTTACACTTCTTGAAAAAAATCAACTTCCTGATTTTGTCCTTGATCTGTTGCGTGACTATTTCCGTTTGAATCTGGTTGGTTTATTGACTTGATTGTTTTCTTGCGTAATTTCCTTGATGAATCGAGACTTGATTTTGTCCCTTGAATGAGTTCACACATGATATGTTACCATACATGAATCAAATAAAAAAAACTGCCTTGAATAAAAACCTTGATTGATTCAAAAACAGGAAATAGATTGTATCTTTCTCCTTTCATGATTTTCTACAATTAAAAGAATTGCCAAGTTTTTTTTTGTGAAAACTGGAAATACTTTTCCATTTTGAGCACTGATTTTCTAGAATTGATTCTTGCCGATTTAAAACAATTTTGTGGTTTCTGAAATGAATTGCCCTTGTGAAAATGATCTAGCCAAAAACATGCTTATATGCTTGTGCACTTTTACTCTGTTGTGAACCATTGCATCAATGCTCCACTTGTTACTCACGGTCTTATGCATGCTTGAATATGTGGTTCTGCTCCATATTGATTGCTGTGTGTCCACTTTCCACATTGATCATTGCCCAAAAATAGAATTGCCATAGTTTCCTATCTAAAGCATTTCTGGAAAAACATCTTGATAATCTCTTGCCAAATATTATGATTTGTATTATTAAACTATTGCCATATATAAATACTTTTCTGGAAAAAAATAGAAATGTTTTTGCCATGCAAATCAGTAATGCCACAAAATCTAGAACATGTGTGTGTATTCTTGTCCACACCCATACCTGCTCCATTTATGTATAGCCTGTATACACATAGCTTGTAGCCTTGTTTGCACTCAGCAAGCATTTGCTGTTTCATTTGCACACATTGCTGTACTGAAACGTTTGTGTACTGCTTGTCATCTTAAAATGCTGTGTCCACCCATTGTGTATATACTTGCTGTGTGTATGTGAACACATACATGTCCACTTGAAATTTAGCAATATTGACATGAACATACAGTTTCACTAATGCATGCACCATATATACTTGTTGTCTTCAACTTTTAACATGTATATGCAAATATATTTGCATTTTCTTGCTTAACCATGTCATTTGAACTGAAATATGCTGCAATTATCATGTACCACTTGGACTTGAACTATTTTGAACTTGATCCACTCTGCCTTGAGTTATTTGGATACATGCAGTTGTGTGAACCTGAAACTTTCACATGAACCTGAGCACTCATGTATGCTTTGATTTTTGTTGTACCATGCTACATTTGAACTTCAAACTGGTTGCACCATGTATATGTTCACTGCTTATTTATACTTGCTGACTTTGTCATATCTTTGGCTTGTGTTCCTTGCTTTCTATGCCATTGCTGTGAACACTTGTGAAATGTTATGACTTGGGCACTGTTATTTGTATGACTTCTCTGCTTTGACTCACACTTGATCATACTGTGTATGCTTCTTGTGACGATCCCAATTTCCGAGGTGCGGTATTAAGGATAATCATTGGAATATAACACATCAATCATCAATAATCATTGGAATATATCCAACCGATACGAAGATCGTCGGTCTTGAATCGTCTTTGAATTTTCCAATTCGAATCGCTTGATCAATTATTTGAAATGAGGGTTAGCTCGGCCTTTTCAAATAATTCACGTGATTAGAATTCAAATCAATTCTTTCTGTGGTTATATTATTCGACATCCATATTTCAGTTCTTTAGTGTTATTTTCGTGTCAAACACATACAACCATCAAATATCAAACAAATCAAGCCAAATTGGTTTATTTCCAATCTATGATGCTTATAACATTTTATAACGATTTTTCGCCATTTTTATTTATTTAAAAATGGCCATATTTAATTAAACGACGTTTCAGGTCGTGCCGTGGCACTGGCGCTGTTTTCCCCCTAATTTGTTTTACACATATCGGAAAATCTAACCGTTGGATTTCTACAAAGTCTATATCAGTGGGAAGATATTCCCAAAGCGAACCCAACGGTTCCAGTTTCGTGAAAATCCGACGGTCGGATCTTCCACACTAGTCGTTTGAAGTTACGGTTTCAAAATTCGAACTGCAGCATCGTTATTCGATTTAATTAAATTATATTTATATATAAATATAATCGATTCTGGCGCTGTTTTTCTTCAGATTTGAATTAAACATTCCAGACAATCCAACCGTTGGATTTTTACAAGGTTGGTGCCGTTGGAAAGATATTTCCAAGGCGAACCCAGCGGTTGCGGTTTCGGGAAAATCCGACGGTCGGATTTCTTGTACTAATCGTTTCAAATTACGATTCCAAAACACGAACTGCACGGCTTCGATTCCCTTTAATTATATTTATATTTATATATATAAATATAGTTCATTCTATAATTTCAAAAATAGTTCATTCATTAATTTTAACTTCGTCTTTACTTCAAATATTTCACTAACGCCTTAATATTTCGAAAAATTTCGCCATAACCTCCTTTGTACGGGAAGGGGTTTGGAAATTTATTGGTCCGTGTTAAGTACCCAATAAATCCTATAAAGCATCCACATATTTATAGTGATATAATCTGGTGTTTACGGGGGAGCGTGTATAGATAATAACTCCAGAGAATAAATTCTCGTCACCCCGCTCCGTGTGGAAATAAATAGTCCATGTGCCGTATCTAATAACTAGAGAGACGTGATTATTGTCAACTCCAGACCCGTGTGGGGTTTTTATTAATCTGGCAATTTTATTGTTATATTTTATATAGTCCATATCAGTCATCAGTTCAACCTGTAGTATATAATCATCGCCATACAAGCCTCTCGCTCGTATGGTAGATCTTCCACCTCGTAACACAAGCTCTAATTGCTTATGTGGAATATGATGAAGTATGCCTATCGTCAAGAAGTATGCCATGTAGTGTAGTTCAAAATTAATTGTTACTATCCTATGGCGATGTTTATTATTTCACACAGAATAACCAGCACTCCGCATCCAATGGCATTCACAGGAGTTGATAAAAAAATAAAATTGCGCAGCCAACTCATCAAGGCTTACCTACTTGTCGGGCACGCAAATAATTTCTTTACTCTACAGCTAATCCATTTTCCCTGTTCAACACATGTATATATATGCAGAACAAAGCTAATAATGATATTTCTAGCAAACTATTATTTATTTCGACACGTGTGTATTTTTATCAATATTCACTTTATATTCACAATAAAGATGTAATTTTTATTGTCTATTCATTTTATTTTAAAATATGATAACATTAAACACATGAATTTCAATTTAACTAATGAATTTCAATTCAACACATGAATATCCTATATAGTTTGTATATATATAAAAATATGATTTTTATCGCTAAAGCTATTTGTTTAAATTCAAATAATATTCAACACATGAATTTCAATTCAACGAATGAATTTCAACTCAACACATGAATATTTTCTATGGTTTGTATATATATATAAATGTGATTTTTATCGCTAAAGCTATTTGTTTAAATTCAAATAATATTCAACACATGAATTTCGATTCAACGAATGAATTTCAATTCAACACATGAATATCCTATATAGTTTGTATATATATATATATATATATATATAAATGTAATTTTTATCGCTAAAGCTATTTGTTTAAATTCAAATAATATTCAACACATGAATTTCGATTCAATGAATGAATTTCAACTCAACACATGAATATTTTCTATGGTTTGTATATATATATATAAATGTGATTTTTATCGCTAAAGTTATTTGTTTAAATTCAAATAATATTCAACACATGAATTTCGATTCAACGAATGAATTTCAACTCAACACATGAATATTTTCTATGGTTTGTATATATATATAAAAATGTGATTTTTATCGCTAAAGCTATTTGTTTAAATTCAAATAATATTCAACACATGAATTTCGATTCAACGAATGAATTTCAACTCAACACATGAATATTTTATATGGTTTGTATATATATATAAAAATGTGATTTTTATCGCTAAAGCTATTGTTTAAATTCAAATAATATTCAACACATGAATTTCGATTCAACGAATGAATTTCAACTCAACACATGAATATTTTCTATGGTTTGTATATATATATATATATATATAAAAATGTGATTTTTATCGCTAAAGCTATTTGTTTAAATTCAAATAATATTCAACACATGAATTTCAATTCAACAAATGAATTTCGACTCAACACATGAATATTTGTTTCAACATATGTGATTAATTTCAACAAATGAAATTTTTTCTAACACATGAATATTTCAGAAAATTTCGGCAGCATAACGGCAGGGTAGTTAAAAACGGGACCTTCCCTAGTACGGCTCCTCGCTCTACCTTAAAACCTCGCGGTTTTTGACAATGGGGATCATGCATCTAGTTCGCACGCAGGCGGCATGTTTTATTTTCAATTCCACAATCCTATTCTAATTTGTTTCAACCACAAGAGGGTATTTTTCAACCACAAAGGTATTTTTCAACCACAAAGGTATATTTCAACCACAATATCAACCACAAACAATTATTTCCAACTATTCGTCATACCATATAATATCACGTCAATCACAAGCAATAAATATCGTCCATGGTCTGTGGACGAGGGGAGTATATATATATATTATTTCTATAATTCACTTGAATTTCATCACGATTCAAAGCATATATGTTTCATTCAACGCTTGTATAATTTATACATCGCTAATATAACTTATACAACACATGTACATGAGGTATACAATGCGTATATAATTTACACTTCGCTTATATAATTTATACAACACGATTCCATTCACACAATTTAGTTTAGATTCCTCACATTGGTTTTTGTAGTGCTAAAAATCGTAGGGAGATCAGAAAAATCCGCGGCTCCTGCTAGATGGTAGAGAGCCTCCTTGCGGTCACGGTGTCTCCTGTTTCATCAAATTTCGTTAACAAATGAAAAAGATATTATTTTTCAAAGTTTTGCAACGCTTTATAGTGTTATTTTCAATTCAGAATAATAAAGGTCGAACCTTTATATTTCGTTCAGAACTAGGTTTGGGATTTTCGCGAAAACGGTGGAGTATTGGGATGATCGGCGGTACTGACGTGAAAGAGGGGGGTGGGGGCTTCCTGTCGACGGTGGTGCGGTCCTCTCCGGTGGCCTATGGCGTTGTCGGCGGCACTGGGAAGTCTCGAAGTTTGGGGGCTCGATTCAGGCGGAGGAGGTGATGGTGGAGGTCGGGTTGGGTCGGATGTGAAGAGGGGCGAAGGGGCTTTCGAGGGAAGGTGGTGGCGTCGGCTGTAGGTGGCGGCCGGAAAAGGGGAGGGAAGGTTTGAACGACGTGAATTGTTGATGGGAGGGTGGCGGCTAGGGTTTTCCGTGATTTTTTTTGAAAGGAAAAATCCTATTGGCCGAGTATTTATAGAAAATTTTTAAATAGTGTTTTTACAAACGAACTCCTTTTCAAACCCAATGACTGTCGCCCCTAGATAAATACCCCCATTCCGGACACAATGGGATATGTTTCTTTGGCCAATTCGACTGTTACAGTCAGTTATTTTTCAAATTAAAGTATAAAACATTTTATATTCAATTTGAACGTACATTTCAATTTGCCAGGGCCACAAACTGAATCGAAAAATTCCAGAAAAATAAATCTAGCTTTGTTTTGACGATACGGTCCCAACAAAACAGGTTTCGTCGAATTCTGAGCTCATATGCAAAATGTCCATTTTCAGGTCGATCCATTTTAACAGAAATTGACAAATCACATTTTCTTTTGCCCCGCTCACATACTAGCTTCAAAAATTATGAAATTTGAAACCTAGCAATAATTCGACATCCCGGACCCAACAAAAGTGGTTTCGTCGAATTCCGAGGTAGTACGCAAAATATCTATTTTTAAGGGCTATATATGCTATATAGCGACCTTTCTGAAAATTCATTTAGCCATAACTTTTGATTCCCATTATGAAACTTCAATTTTTCAGATTCGTTAGAAAGGTATTCATAAACAGATTTAAATATTTTCAGTTTCGCTAAAATCCGTTATATTTTCCACCCGGTACAGTCAGACAAAGTTTGTATTCAAAATTTCAAACTGCCATACTAGCCCCAATTCATTATTTTATTGAAATATGCTATTTCAATTATTCAAATTCTTTGGTAATAACCAATTTTAAAATTTTTAAATTGGTTCACATTTTCTGGGTTATTACACTTCTTTTTGCCAACCTTTGTTTGGCCATATTGAAATGGCTCGACCACATTGATGCCTTGTGTTTGAAACACTGACTTGCACTGTTTGAGTACTTGTATGTTTGGTTTGAGCTCGACCATTTAGACTTGTTTCACACATGTATTTTGCTGATTTGGCTTTGCTGAAACTTGTATCCTTGCATCCATAATTACTTTGGCAGTTTGACGTGTATTTTCATTCACGTATACATATATGTATATATGCACGTACGTGTGTGTATACATGTGTGTATATACATGTGATTGTCCGAATGAAACTTTATCAGCAAACTGCTACCCCATGTTGAGGCTATTCGGAATCAGTTACTGGTTCTGATCAGTAAACCGGTGTAGTGTGTTGAGGCTGAACAGTGGGTCTAGAAACATATACATATCAAATCAAGTCATGAAAAATAATGAGAAACACACCAGAAAACTGCAGCAAATAAAATTTTAAAAATAAAATTTATATTTGCATGAATTTTGAAAATTATTTCTGTTCCATATACTGTGTGTGTTTCTGTATATGACAGGTATGAAGATGATGACTGGACTGATGGTGAAGTGCGAAGACAGATCCAGAAGATGACAGTGAAAATATATTAGTGTGTGTAACAGTGAAACGGTGAATGAGTGTTTGAGTGTATGATTGTATAATCGAGTGTTTATAGAAAGAAGCTTTGTGTTATACTGAAATTGATTGTACAACAATGAATATCAGTGAAATGTACAAATAGTGGTTGTGACACCCCATCTCCATTAAGGTCACTCACAAAGGGAATGCCTTTATTTTGGTGGAGCGATTATTGTGTATAGCACAGAAAAGTAAACAAGACAGATAAATATATTGGTACTTGGAAAATAAAAACCACTTTTATTGCAGCGGAGAAATAGTTTGGTTACATCACATCAAAAACGAACTACAAAACCAAATACACTTATTATCCATCTTGACAAATAAGTTTTGAGTACATAAAATAAAAGACATAACCCCAATATAAAATAGCCATAAATAAGATAGGCTGAACTTTACTTCAGCAATCCAAGCAACTTCCAAAAGAAAGAGATAAAGCTGTCCAAATCAAGCTCCACTAGTACTAGTCTCACCCTAAGCACCTGGGGGGGGGGGGGGGAAGGAAGAAAAGATGTGGAAACAAAGGGGGTCAGACATAAAGTCTGGCGAGTGCAATAACTTTAACAATATGATCATTAAAGTAACTAGGATAAGGCATAAGCTGGTAAATAAGGAAATGACTGTGAACAAATGGGCATGACAGAGCAAACAAAGGAAATAAGATGAACAAAGATAACGTTAAAGGTGCATCTAATCACTATAAGATAATTACTACATTGCACCACACCAAACACCCTAAAAGTTGATCCTGCCTACAGAACTTAATAATGATAATGGTAGTTTCGTGTACCCCTAGCTGCCTTCATAGGTGCCGTCTGCCCCTATCTCCACTAGTTGTACCCACTACCCCCATTCGATCGGCTCCCTAACTCGTAGATACCCGTGCTGGTCCCACAGTGGGGTGTATCACTCCCCAAAGTGGTAACCCGATACCACCAAAGATGCACGGCTTATACCTACACGATGCAACAACGTCTTACCTACCAGTCCGGGCCCACACACGCACATGACCTCGTTGGACTTACGTTGCCACCGCTAACTCGTTTTGACCTCTTACAATCAAACCTAGTACGCGTGTCCTGTCCTCGACTTGGGTCGAGCCCACAAAGATACTTAATGGGTTACTGGTCTGATAAGGGCCCCCATGCCTGACACAAGCCTTCCACCTATGCTTGGTCCCCACTAAGGTTTCCCCACTTAACCCCATTCTTATTCATGTCTTCTTACATGTTTCAATCTCGGTTAAGTGCATCTAATCGTATTTCACATGCCACCCAAGGCAACCACTTAATTTTACATACCACCCAATGCACCCACTTAACCCCCCATGTCCCACCACATGTTTATCTGGTTAAGTGTTACTTAATTCATTAGAACCGTAACCTTGTAAAGACCTCCCACATTAGACTGGCATTTGCGGTTGATGGATTTGCCGGGCGGGTCCGGGCAGTCTTATACCGCAAATGAGCCTAACCTTGTGTCTTTACAACTGTTACACATTTAATTCATGCCTTTGACCTCTCACATTAGACTGACATTTGTGGCTGCTGGATTTGCCGGGCGGGTCCGGGCAGTCTTACACCACAAAAGAGTCTAACCTCGTGTCTTAGGCAGTTTATTATTACACATCTTTATTTAACCCCAAAGTGGAATAATATCCCTATTCAAATTTGTAAATAAATTCCAAATATACTTATGTCCATAATTGTCACCTAAATTATGACCATTTATTTCAGGTATACAAATTATACCAATTATTGCCTCAAATTAGTTGTATGCCTTTTAAGGCCATTACATGCCAATTCTCAGTATGTGTATATTCAATATTACCCCTATCGTCCCCACGTTGTTTGTTCGCTTATCATGACATATATATATATATTTATATATTAGACTAGCAATTAGTCTAACACATAAAAGGGAAGAAACATCGCAAATTTGCATAACAAACTAAATGGATCTAACTTGCAAATAAGGATTACAACATAACTTGCATAAGCTTTGTATTGTCATGAATCTAAACATAGACCTAAAGGTGTGAACTTGCATATATGAATATAGTTTTCTCCCAAACTTGCATAGGACATAGTCACAAACTTGCATAAAACTATGTATGTCATAGATATAAACCTAAAGGTGTAAACTTGCATATATGTGAATCAAATTTCTACCGAAACTTGCATATAGTCATTTTCCTTGGTTCACATGTAAACTTGTGTACAATTCATGTAGAAACTAGCATATAATCCACACCCAAACTTGCATATAAAATGATGTCAAACATGAATCAGGTTGAACATAGGTGATTGGGCATATACAAAGGGATCCACAACAAAAACCATCATTATGAACAACTAGCATATATTCACAAAATATCACATTTTTCCAATGTTTCACAAACATAGCCTTATAACCCATATTATAACTCAACCTAATTAACTTGTTAATTATCTTATTAAAGAAATCGAACTCACAACTCAAAGAAGGTCTTGAGTTCTGGGATCTGTGTTCTGAAATTGATTTAGCTCGCCTTTGAAGTAGACAAATTCGTTGTTGTTGTTATAGACTTGAGTTGAATTGAGTTGATTAGCTTTTCTTTGCTCCTAGTTGATGGCGGCTACTCTAGGTTGCGGGGTGATAACATGACGGCCATGGTTATAATTTTTATTTGATTTAGGGTTTGAGTCTACATGTGTTTATATGGAGATTAGGATTAATTTAGGCCATTCGATCAACCTAGAAGCAACCTGAACCATCCAAAAATCCAACTCACCCCTAATGACTCAGCAACAGCTCAAAATTGGGCTTAATTCAAATCTGCTCGAGGGGCTAGGTCGACACCTAGGTCGACCTATAGGGTAGGTCGACACTAAGGTCGACCCCCTGGTCGACCTGGCCTGGGGCGGGAAATTTCCCACCCTGCCCGGTTCTGAGTTTGAATTCGTTTTTGAATTTAAATTTGAATTTCTGGAAACTTCCGACAACCATAACTTCTTCATACGAAGTCCAATTTATGCAAACTCGGACTCTGTCTCAACCAGAATTTCGATACGAACACAATGGCGTAACCCATTTCCCTTGATTCTAACATTTAAAATTAATTATTCCTCAATTCGTTAGTTTAATGTTAACAGAAAACACGGGGTGTTACAGTGGTGTTTATATATTTGTACCGTTTAAATATAGAAATAAAATATTCTATTTAAATAAAATACTGTTGAATATTTGAATTCATGTATAGTCGTATTCTATTTAAATATAAATTTTATATTCCTGTCTGTGATGTATATACGAAACAGTACAGTAACAAACATGTTTAAAATAAAATATATTTGTTTGTTATCATAAAACAAAAATCATATAATTGTGTATACAACGCTGTTATATACAACAATATATATCGTTATTCCCAATACGATATTTGTTGATTTCAGTATTAGATATTGAATATAAGCCGATATAATTTCTATTCAGAGCCTTGTATTTAATATCAAATAAGATTTTGGGTTTGTTGTGAATGGTGTCTTAAATAACACTGTTCTTGAACCCCGTGTGAAAAGCATAAATCTTTTAATTAAGATTATTAGAGTTTCCAGTTAATTAACATTTAATTGGAACAAAATGGGATGTGAATTGGGTTTATTGTGAACTATGTTTTTAACGACATTCATTCTTTAACCCGATTTACAGTGAAATGTGATTTGGAAATTATAAATCTTTTTGTTAAGATTTAACAAGAATTTTCTAAAGTAAAGTTTTCCAGTTTAATATATTAAATTGGAATTGAATGGAATTTGATTTGGTAATAATCGAAGTGAGATTCTGTGGAGGAAGACTGGTAATACATATGGAATTTAAAAGGCTTTGTCGTCATTCCATTTATATTATTAGTCGGATACGAAAATTGATATCGATTATACATATTAATCTGTTTTCCATGAAGATTCCATGATTAATGGAATGTGATTTTGGGTTTATCGTGAACTGTGTTCTAAATGACATTAGTTCTTTAACCCAGTTAAAGACATGATTAATTGTCTAACATTATATTTCAAACTCTATGCTTGATCTCTGCTAAATATATATCTGTTTGGTGGCGGAGAATTTGTTCTGTTTCTTAACACACTTCTCTAAGATGAACGAGCTTAGAGGTTTATATCAACAGAAATCAATAGTACGGTGTAGATTGTTGGTGCAACATGTTTGTGTTTCCAAAGTTAAATAATCATTAATATTGATTTTTGGGAAGATTAAAACTAAGTGGAGTTTTAATGAATCTTTAATTAGATTTAAATGTTAATTGATAACTTAAATTATCAAATTTGGGAAATGATCGAGAATGGAGTATCACTAGTTTTTCTCCAAGCGATTGTTAAATCCTTAAGTAGATTTGAACGGGAAATATTAATTAATTTTACCGACAACACCATGGTGTTAGTTATGGAGTATTACAAGTTTTGCTTCATGGGATGAATAGGTTGGGATTGGGAAACTAAAAAATGATTACTTCGGTAAGATGCATTAATCCGGACTAGTTTGGAAAACCTTAATATGGGTTGAATTGATATCCAAAGTAGGATTAATGAATAAATCTAAAGAATTTACCTTTGATAAAATTAATGGGAACCTTTCCCAAAGGATATGAATATTTAAATAAAAGAATATTCATAATTGTAATGAGGCGTATGTTGTGTTTTATAGCACTTGTTTATAATATATGCGAGTTATTCGGAAAGGACGGGTTTATACCCATTCTGAATAACTGATTCGACGAAAAGTCGACGATGAAGACGGTGGTTGAAGACCAGAGGTCTTCACATCGTTTGGATGATTATTGATGTCTTGATTGGGCCGTACACCCAAGACAAGGTAATAAGTGGTGATCGTCCAGATGTACTTGGAGATCGACCGTATATGCAAGGATCTCTCTCCTGTATTGGACATATGGGACGAGGAATAAGGTGCCTCCGGTTTCTTTCAAACCCAGAACAAACTTTTAATTGGATGTATGTCTGACATTGGATTTTATTCTGTGTTGATTGATCTCTATTAAATATATATCTGTTTAGCGGCAGAAAATTTATTCTCTTGCTTAACGCCCTTCTCTGAGATATACGAGTTCAGAGGTTATATATCGATAGACATCAGTCGTATGGCGTGAATTGCCTGTGTGGGATGCTGAGTGCAAATGATCAAGGCTTTTGTTGAAAAGCAGAGTCTTGTGGTTGATGATCAAAGCATGAATTTAATATAGCATAGCTTTATGTATAGCGTTAACTCGTGAGCCTCACACCCCGGTGTGTACCAGTAATGGGTGGGACTTCAGGGAGGACATGCGTTTCCTTCTAGTTTGGAGTGGTGTCATGGTATGGAGCCCAAACATTTTTATTATGTGGTTGTTGGATTGTGAGGAGCCTCGGATATATCTGTTACTACGTGACCGATGGATATTGAGTCATCTGGCTCAATTACGCCCCATAGGGCGGGGAAATGCATTGGTCAGGAATTGCCAATCCTCTAACGTAAGAGAGGACCGGCCCTGAAGATCCAAGGTGCAGTTGCAACTGTAGCCTGATACATGGTAGGCTAGATTGCCTCGAATAAGCACAGGATGATCCCTCTGCCTTGGTTCACAGATGGAATCCAACTTCCAGTACGACATTTTGGTTTTAATTGTATAACTAGTATGATGACATAGTAGCATGGGATGTTATGCCGTCTATGATTGATACATTTATATTTGAAGATGTTTTATACACTTTACACTTATAATAGTATCAAAATGATTTGTTTGAAACGTACCAAGCATGTTTGGCTATTATAAGGTAAAATTCTATCCTCCGGCTTGCGTTGCATTGTGTGATGGGACCTGAGTCTTATAATAGCTTCATTTTTCCAAAAAGCATTTCACTGTTTTGTTATATGCACTGGTATTCTCCTGTTCCGTGTTATACAGCATGGTCCCTTGATTTACTCTATTTTAAAGCAAAGTTTCAAATAACTGTTTTAGTTCTCACACTAGTCACATGACTGACCTGGAGTTTATTGTTTTAACCTAAACTCTGGGTGCCCCTATTTTCCACACGGGCAGCTAGTAGTTTTGGTTTTGCAGATATTATATTCACATTATCCTGGTTTACTACTGGAGAAATATTCAGAAAGCTCTGTATCCGTGTATCTGTTTTAGTTGTGTTATGTATTATTTTTCTGCTGCATTGTAATTTAAATCTCTGATATTTTTCTGATGTATAATATTTATTCATACTCTGTATATTCTTGTACTCTGATGTAAATTGTTTTAGTAAGCAATGAAATGTTCTTCTGTTTGCATTCTGATTTGTCGTGTTCTCAGATAATCCATTCTTTCTCTTCTCTTCGGAGACCGGGGAAGTTCGGGTCATGTCAAGGAGGCAAGCCATGAATGAACGACAAGAAGACGCAACAACCCAAGGTGGAAACAAAGAGGCTTTTTGTATGGGAAATCCTTCCTTATATCTAACAAGAGAGGACATAGACAAGAAGGTAGACAACTTAGAGATAGGATCAAGAGTACCCCAAACAGTATAGCACTCGCATAGTCCCTCAATATTAACCACTAGTTTATAGTTGAATAAGTTAGTGGGAGGAGAGACAGTTAATGGAAAGAGACAGAATCCAACAGCTAGAATCGGACCTAATATTACTCATCAACTCCACCTCGAACTGAGGGCAAATACCCTACATCTTGAGAAGTCGGTACCGACCCCCTTATAGGGGTAGGCACCGATCCATTGAATGCAGGAGAAACCCCTATAAGCGTTGACTTCACAATTCTTGCTTAGATTCACCGTTGGACCTCATAACTCTAGCATGGACATTACAAATTAGGAGCACTCAGGCTTGAATCATGGATGGGACGATCATAACACTCAGGCTGCAAGTGTAGGATTTGGAGATTACCGTCAATTGCTAGATGACGACAATCAAATCATGGACATAGTCAGAAGGGATTCGAAAGGAAAACTATCTTGACTAGACTTGGATTGTGTAAATTGAAGTCCATTCTCTTAGGCTATGGGAACTCTCGGAATTCATCGTACTTCAGGTTGACGGTCTTGGTGGCTTACGATGGTAGGAAGGATCCAACCGTCCATCTCATGCGATACACCCGCCATATGGAAGTGCTGGGGACATCCGACGATGTATGACTCAGTGCTAGTGCTTCCCTTTTTTCTTATAGATATTGATAATATGTGATTTTCGCAACTGAAACCAGGTTCGATTGAAAGTTGGAGAAGTCTTATGGAAAAGTTTGTTGAAAAATTTAAGGTCCACATCGCCATGTCCAAAAATGCAATAAATTTGAGAACAACCAAATAGAGGATTGGAGAGGCTCTACGAAAATTTATGGAATGTTTTAACGCTGCAGTGGCTTTGGTGGATTTTCCAGCTTTGTCGATGATTCTGATGGCTGCAGTAGTTGACATTTTGGACAATTCTGAGTTCAAGATATCTTTGGAAATGGATCACCTGGGGGATTTTGGTGAATTCTACTTTAAAGCTGACAGGTTTCTAACTTCTAAGGCAAGAAGATGTGAGGGCGGACAGTGAAGCCCTTAAAGTAAATGCTGTTAAGGTCGGAGATCCATCCAGTTCTATGACCGACGTAGGGAAAAGAACGACCATTGATGATGATGGTCGGAACAAAGGCATGCGAAGAGGACCTAGATTCTCTTAGTGTACTAAATTGAATGCTACTTGGGAGAGGATTTATCAGGAGACTTCAAACCATCTTTCATACAAAAAAACCAGCTAGGAGGGTACCCTTAGAGCGAGAAAGGACCGCTCTGAAACGTTGCCTGTTTCATGACATCAACAGGCATGGGCTTAATGAATGCAAAAATCTGAAAGATGAATTCGAAGAGTTGGTTAAGAAAGGGAAACTACTGCAATATGTCATGTGTAGAGCCGATGTAATGGAACCAGAGCAACCATCTACCGTACAGAACCATAGTGGACCTAGTACAACTCGCGGGATCACCATCAACTGATGGCATGAGATTGAACAATAAATAGCTAAGTTGGCTTACCCATGCACAAGATTAAGATTTGGACCTTTGGCATGCTCTTAGCGGGTTATAAACTGTTTATATTTCTAGTTTAATTCAATTTGTAATAAAATTGTTAAACCACTTACTCTTGTGCGAGGACCGCTGAGATTCCTAGGCAAGCTCTGATATGGTGATAAATCAAGTATTTTGGATATAATAAACTTTTTATTTTAGGAATTCAATAAAACTATTTGGCTGGTATTATTCATACTCGTCAAATATAAATCTACCATCGAATTTCAACTTTAAACTAACATAATGGATCGTCAAGTACTATCGTGGTTGGAAAGGGTCGGATCATTATGAGATTCGGATGGTTCGATCAAGATCGCCAAACTTCACCGTGTTTGGTAAGGGTTAAGTTGTTCCTTAATAGGGATGTCTTAGTTATAATCGTTTAGTGCCGTCGTGCTTGATAACAGCGAGTTTCTCTCGAACATGATGGATTGATCAGGATCGTCAAGGTGAACAACGCATGGCAAGGGTTGGACGGATCCAAAAGGTGTTCATTCAGTAGAGATCGTCGATCACTGTCATGGTCGGCAAGAGCCTAAGAAGGTTAGGATCGTCAAGTGGCATCGCATTTGGCAAGGGTCAAGTTGTATTAAACCGTGATAATCAAATTAGGTTCGTCGATCACCATCGTGATCGGCAAGAGCCTAGAGAGGCTAGAATTATCAGATGTCATCGCACATGATATAATAAATTTGTATCATCGACCACCATCATGATCGACATGAATTTTGTGAGATTATGGATTGCTAAACACGTAGAACTTGGTACATTGACATCAGCAGCAATCGATAAGAACCCAACATGGTTGTAAAGCAATGAGCATGGCTCATGCAGAAATAAAGCTGGGCGAGGCTTAGATCACCAACTATGGAATACCGTTTGCTCGGACGAATGGTGCTCGGTAAGGAGTTGACCCGACGTAGTTGCAGACACTCATCATTAACTCGGAGTGGTTTCAGAATTCAACAAGGCTCGACAAATCAATTTATACTATGTCAAAGGGCCTATTGGACATATAAATAATCCGACGAAATCGTGGATATCAATTACAGCTCACAATGGCCATGAAACTCTAGATCAATTAACCCAGAGAGGTTGTTGATATTGAACTTATACAAAACATGTCTTTTACAGAAAGACATGTTTTGATGGGTAAGTGTTGGTCCACTTTTTGATAAGGTCGTCACACTTTGGAATTCTTATCATTGGATCGCTCGCAGCTTGAGCGCGGACTCGCACAAACTCAGGAAAGTTTGGACTAAGCATTTGAATTAATGAATACTTATAATTCAGAATTGATAAGACTGGATAAATCATGTACGTGGATATTTGGATTGCCCAGGACCGAGTACAGATGGTCGCATGAACTCACAGGAAGCTGGATTCATTGGAACGTCACTTTGGAGCATGTTAGAAAAACACTTAGAATTTGGCTAAGTGTGGGATATATAAGACTCTAATTAAGGGATCGGTAAGACTCTGAATCAAGACTAGACTGAAAATATGGCTAAGTATGGAATCATTACATATTCGATACTCAAAACTTCAGAACTCAATAGCTAACCAGTAAATCATCAATAACTTGAACATTTGGGATCAGAACGACGAATCGTCAACTCTAGGAGGATGCTAACAAAAATCGGGACCAAACATAGGGGTCACACCCCTTAGAATGCAATCCTAGGGACTGCAACCGATCCCCCATAAGAGATCGGGTCCAATCCCAAAGGTAGGGTGCAACCTTGGCCTCACTTTGTAGGCTGGGTCGGACCCCCTTTATGGCCCTATGTTTGTTTTCCCGTCGATTCGACCTCTCCTAACCTCTATAAATAGACCTTGAGGGACCTTAGGAAAAGGATCTTCTTTCACCTTCAATTCTCCATGCAAAAGCTTTACTGCAACTTGGAGACAACTTAATCTTTTATCTTCTACTTAAAATGGATCTGTAATCAACAATATAAACAAAGATTACTTAAAATGGATGTAAGCCAGTGTTTTATGAATCATTATAAAATCTTATGTGTTCATTTACTTTTCTTCACTTCGTGCTTGTAATCTGTGGCTGATTTGTGAATATTACCTGAATTGTATACGAATTAGGTGTTGACACTTGATTGGAAAAAATCAAGTATCAACATTCCTTATCCAAAATTTGGAAATGTAAGTAAGGCTACAACAGTTGACAATGTAAGGGAGTCAAAAGGCTCTTTTGCTGCAACTTCATTGTTGAGCGATTCTACGCCAAAAATTTCAACCATTGGTTCGGGTGAAAGCAACATGGTTGCAAATTTTCCATCACATATTAAGGTTTATAATAGATGGAGACATTCTTAAGGATAACCGGGGAAATTCAATGGATTACTAATAAAGAGGAAGAGTTGATTCCATTAATGAGTACCCAATGAGTCTCCAAACTTCCATCATAATTATTTTCTTAAAATCAAGTAATGAATGCATATTTCAATAGGATTTCAATGAAAAAGTCAGATGGACTGGAGAACATAGCATCATCGCCTGTGACAAAGAAGAAGAAAAGGAGTTCAATGAAAAGTGTACTAAAAAAAGCCTCCATAAGTAGAAAAGTGCGTTCTCTTTCATTGTTGAGAGTAATATTTAGGTCTCCATTAAACTAATATTCTTTAGAGTTAAAAATTATTGTGTTTGTCTACGTGACAAGTGTTTTATATGAAGATTTTGTCTAGCGATGTAGTTATATAAGTTTGTGTAAAGCTACCAACGTAAAAGTGAAACCAACTTTGTCTACTATGGACAACAACATTGTGCATATCACTATTTGGTTAAATTCTTGGGTGTATATTTGAACATTGAAGGTAATATACGTTTGTTCTAATTCACATGTTTTGGGTCTTCAAATAGATATGATGACACTAAGGTTTTATGATATGTGTGCATATCAACATATAAATATGAGAATGCACATCACATGTATAAGGGAAGAAAGGATATGTCTAGATGTTGACGTTGTCTGTCTCATGGCATCTTAATATGCATTAGATCATGTGAGGTTATAATTTCTTATCGCATGAAATTCGATTTTAGCTCCTACTGCATTCGTAGCTTTAAGTTATCTATTAATTGATCATATTGAATTTATAAACAAATGATCATTTACTTTTAAGTTTGCAATGTTCAATGGTGACAAAGATACTATAAGATGTTTTAAATGTTCTAATTTCTTAATTTTATTTTATTGCTAATTCTATTTTAGTAGCGTTTCTAAATTTTGGATGAAGAAGAAGTTCAATATACTTGTTTCCAAAAAAGGCTAGCTAGGTGTAGAACAATAGAAGTTATAAAGCAATTCAATTAGTAAATCTTAGTGAGTGTGACCACTAGCTGGCATAGGCTGAGTTGGTCCAACATTGCACTGAACAAAAAATGTAGAGCTCGACTTAAGATGGCTGGCTTGAGTCTGTGCAGAAGATGATAAATCCACATACGATCAAAGATAGGTAGTTTGGTTAGTACTAGAGCAGGATGCAAGAGGCTGACTGATGAGGAACATGATCAATGATCTGGAAAAACAAATGTAATGACCCGCATTTTCAGCGGTATAATAATTAATTTATTTAACTATTTAAAAGGTGATGAAAAGGATTTAATGATCGTGGAATTAAATAATGGTGAATATTTAATTAAAATAATAAATTAAATAATATATATAATTCTGAAATAATCAGAATTGGCTGAAATGGTGATATGGTGTGAATTGGATCATCTGTGATATTTAATTCAGTTTGGAATTGAATTTGAATAACGTATATATTATACAAACGACAGTTTGAACGTAGAGTTATAATATAATTAAAATCGAGCTTGAAATGGCACTGCAGTTCGCAATTTGGCGATTTGAACTTCAACTGAATGTATGGGATTTGTTTTAAGCCGGATTTCTGTGAAACAAAAAACGTGTGGAGCTGGTGGAGTATATCTTTCTAGTGGAAGAGGAAAATCTGGATTTCGTCGGGTAGATTTTGATTTACGTCCAAATCAAATTTTAGAAAAGTCGCTGTGGAATTCCTTTATAATTTATAAAGGAATTATTTATATTTTTAAAGGGAATTTCATTTTAAAACGAATATCGGGTTGACCTTGATTTGAAATATCAAGTTATAAATCCCAGTAGAGCTGTATGGTATTCCACTGTGAATATATACGATAATATAAATTTATTTATATTTAATTTAATTATATTTAAATATATTTATATATTTAAATGGGTCATTCAGAGCTTTAAAAATAGCCAATTTTGCAAACAACCTCAAAATTTGACGAAACCAATTTTGTTGGATCCGCAATATTAAATTATTGCTAGATTTCAATTTCCGTGATTTTCGAAGTCAGTATGTGGCCGTACGGATTTTTAGAGTGAAAAAAGTCAGTATTTTGATGGTTAAAAATACGCTGTGTGGGCATACGAAGTCGGAATTAGACGAAACCAGTTTCGTTGGGACCGTAAAGTCGAACTCTAGCTGCATGTCCAGTTTCGTGATTTTTAGGTACCGTGTGTGATCACACGGATTTTTAGAAGTCATAAACGAATATAAAGGATTAAAATAATATAATAAAATATTAATAAAAAAATATCTAGATATTTTGTTATCCTATAAATAAGCCCTCCACCATTCTAAACCTAATTCCTACTTCCAAATTTCCGCCGTTAGTATCTTTTTCATCCTCAAGCAAAACCGCAAGTTCTAAAATCAAAACAAGTTCAAAGAAATTCCTATAAATCATATAATCGATATGTATGAAATCACAGAAGGATGCTCTTCCTTTTGATGTTGGTTTCAGGGAGTGCGATGCCAGTTTTTGAGCATCCACGTTCAACAACAAGGATTAGGGTTATTGATTTCATGGGTTCCAGACCTTAATTCCTATTTTGGATATCGTTTTTGGGTTCGGCGTATCGATTGGTATATGTTGTGAGTTTTTGGTGGATTTTGTGGTGAATTTATATCGCATCTGGACTGTCAGTGGTTAGCGGAGGTGGGTGATGCGATTTTCTTGGGGAATGCGGATGGAACCAGAAGGTGTTGAGTTGGAAGAGTACGAGTGGTGGAGATTAACGGCGGTGTTAGTTTTGAATTTAGTGAAGAAATTAGTTCGGGAGGATGCTAACGAGTTCGGTCATGGTGATTTCTCACTGGAGCAGTAGATCGCGATTCCTATATTGGGGAAGACGGGTTGGAAATCGGGTGCGGGTCTAATAGTTCAGAGGGGTAATGGGCCAAAAGCATAAGTTAAGCCCAGTGTGAAATATTAGTTTTACTTTAAATTTAAACATCGTATCACCTTGTAAACGCTGTATCTTATTCATATGAAATCAGAATCACGAACCGTAAGTTGCGTTGGGACTGTATGGACGGGAGCAACACAATGGAATTGACCGGGAGTGGATTGGGGCTCGTTTGAATTCATGGAGAAATAAATTGTTTGATTCAAATCAAACAAACAATTTATCGTTCTTTAACGATGAACTACCAAAGTGAGTAAATCTCACTAACTCTGAACAGTTTATAATTTCATGTTGTATTTTTAGAACTGTTAAATATTGGCTGATTGACTATGTGTTGAATATTTGATTGAACTGCTAGTCAGTTAGTTGAATTACTATATTGATTCTATTTAAAAGAGTATATCATATGGAACTGAAAGTGATGTTGATTTTATTGTGTAACATATGTGGATGCAGGGAAACAGGTTGGAGGAATCCGACTGGATTCCTCAGCAGTTATTTTATTGTTTTTCATATATTGTGATATATGATGTGGTTTATAATTTGAGGTTGATTATATGAGTTTGGACAATGTTGGTCATCGTGATATGATGTGTTAAGTACCATAAAATATTGGAATGGGAAAAGGAGATTTTCAAAGTGATATTGAAAACAGAATATGTATAAATTGGAATATTTATTAATAAGAAATATTTATAAATTGGAATAATTATAAAGTGAATTATTTATTTAGGATAAATAAATAAGATGTTATAAAATGGACTATTTACTTAGTAAATAAATAAGAGATAATAAGTGAGATATTTATTTGTTAAATAAATAGAATAAGGAAAGGACATATTTATTTGTTAAATAAATAGGGTTATTAAAGGAAACATTTAGAATAAATAAATAGGATATTAAACGGATTATTTATTTAGGAAATGAATAAGTTATGATAAAGGGATATTGACTTAGAAATTTAATAAGTTATAAAAGAGATGTTAAGCAAAATAAATGGAATAAAGGATTTTATATTTAGAAAAAAAATAGAAGAGTTAATCGAATCAAGTTAATCGAATAGAGTAAATCAAATGGAGTTAAGAAAAATTAGAAACTGACTAGAGATTAGTAAATTGAATGGTTTTCTAAGTGTCGATCTGATGTTGGTTTCGGCCTTCGGGGTTTATATTTAGAGAATTGTTATCCTACTAGTTTACAGTCAGGGACTGATAGTTGTGAAATGATAGTGATATGTAAATAAACAATGGAAATGTTTTCCAGTGTTAATAACGTATATTTTCTAAACATAGAAAATAAGGAAATATATATATATATATATATGTTTAATGATGATTGATTGATATAATTTCCATTTGGAAATAATATCATTATTTGCACACCTGTTTTTCTTTGATGGTTAAATCACAGACTATCGAAGTTTTGACCATTTTAACGTTGTTAATATGGAGAGACCGGTTGGATTATTATCCAAAGAACCACTCTGTATTGGCATAAGCGTTGCGAATCATATATGCCAAAGAAAATTGAAGACGGGGTAAAGTGCAAGGGCTATTGTATAAGTCTTAGATAACAGTGCCTTAGATGGATGTACTGAATAGTGCCTTCGGTTCATCCAGTTCCTGGATGACTTGTATGGATGAATGTCTGACAGAGTATTTCCAGAAAGGTCATGTACATTGATCACTTCAACCGTACAAAGAGGGGAAGCGGAGAAGGAAACTTCTTTAGCTAACACGTAATGTACTGTTGTAGACGTCAATTAGTGATTTTCGATGGATCTGACAATGTGGCATTTGAAGTGAATCTGATGTGATGATAAGGCGTAACCTCAAGCCTCATCAACCGGTAAATGACAGAAATCGGGCAGGCAGCATGGCTAAGTCGGTCTGTCCGAAGTAGGGTGTATAATCACCTGATCTAGAGTTTCATTTACTTCTAAAAACTATTGTTGATGTTGTCCTATTCGGGAAACGGTTGCTGATCCCAACCGTTGGTGATATACATTCGATACACTCAAGCGAACTGCGTGGTCGGTCATGTGTGGTCGGGTTGCAAGATGTTCTTGTTGAACCTAGTGTATTCCTCTCTGGAGGTACACTAGCGAAAGGTGGTTCCATACCTTGTCATAGTTGGAAATCCATTACCCAATACGTGCTTGCGGTTTTGATTGTATACTATATATGTAGAACGTAAGATGAAAGCGTTTCTGCTAGATGATTATTATATTGTGTTGATAGACATTATTATAATATCAAAAGGTTTTTGATATAAAGATATTTTGTATTCTCATAAGGGAAAAACCCGTTCCGTTATACGGCTGGTCTTATGAGATATCATTTACCTACTTGAACTGTTTAAATTGTTTTACTCATACCAGTCCCATGACTGACCCAGAGTTTATTTTGTTTTGTTTTCCCTAAACTCTTAGGTGCCCAATTTTGTACGGGTAGTCAAGTAGTTGGGATTTACAGATATACCTGAAGAGATGGAGCAGGAGGCTTCAGGATCATATAGCTATAGTTATTTCCGCTGTGTTGTAAGTGCTGTACTTTGATAATGATGTATATTCAAACACAGATTTATATATTTCAAAGTTATGTTATATATTATATGTTATTCGTTCCGCTGTGAGGTTCGTGTTACTCTGATGTTGTGTTCTTCTTCTTCTTCTTCTTCTTCTTCTATTCTAAGTTTCTATCTTATCTATTCTCACCCTCTGTCTTCTTTCTATTAATTTCCTGGTTTCCTGTGCAATTTGGGGTTGGACTTGTGTAATTTAGTCAGCTCAAATTGGACCGGATTTTCAGGTCATTACAGTTGGTATCGGAGCATAAGGTTAAGTGAATTACCTTGGCTCTGTGGCGTGACTCAGTAGAGATGGGGTTAGTAACACCCTAAATTGAGTTGAGTGTATATATATGAGTGAACGTATTTGTTATTTGATATAAAATTTGTTTATATTGTGGATATTTATTGGTTGAGTCGTTTATGGGTTCTAGTCGATCAGTTTGATCCACTGTATCGGTAGGGGATTATAAACACTCGAATACGATGGGTCGACACGATATGTTTTGAAAAGAGGGTAAATGAAAATAATTTTCCCTAATGTATATTTTGATATATACTGGAAATATTGGTTGTTATTATAATCGAGTAAGATTATAAATTAAATGGTTATGTAAATAACCAATCAGAATTCATATAAGTGAAATACGTGAAATCAGATAAGTTAAATCTGAAATTTAAACCAGAAATTGAATTAAAATTCTGGAAAATTGGATCAGTGTTTGTAAACGGATTTGGATTAAAAATAAGGAAAATTTAAGATCCTAGGAGATTTTAAATTGTTTTACAAGCAGTGTGAATTATATTTTGAAATGAATTTCAAAGTGGAAATGTTTAGAAATGGTTTTATAGTATTGAACTCACTTCGATCGTTGGAAAATAGAGTCTGATGATGATAGCCGCATCATCAGTATTCATTTTCGAGTTGTAAGTGACGAATTACTACTAGAGATACTGTTTTGAATTTGTTTTGGAAAAGACAAGTTGTGTTGAATTTCAAAAAGGAAAATTTGATTTTTGAAAATAGTAAACTGTTTAAAAACTCCCAGGGAAAGACTGTTTGAATTAAAAACAAATTTAACAGAAATTTGTGAAAGCAAATTTGAATTAAAGTAAAGCCAGTAAAGTGGTAACTGAGGTTGAATTAGAATGATATCAAGACAAATTGGATTGTGAGATTCAAATTTGAAGTGTAATGTGATAATCAAGTTAAGAGTTTGGAATCGAGAAGAAACTCGAGTTGAAATGATATTTGGCTCGGATATAAGCGAATGGTTGTGTTGTGGATAAAAGCAGATCAGAATTTGATTGGGATAACACTAGTATATGCCGAGTTGATAGCATATGGAAGTAATAGAGTTGATATGTCCGACAAAAGGTACAAGTTTATATTTCATGTGGTATGAGATTTTGATGAGCCGAATTGGCAAGCCGCTTGGCTGTTTGATTTTCTTTTGGGTTGGAGATAGCCCAGAGAGGCGAGTTGGAGTTTGATCTATTGACCAGTACGAAGGAGGTGCTGGCGAAATTTTTCGAAAAGTTAAGGTGTTAAAAATTTTCAAGATTTTTGGAAATTTTCGTAGATAAGAATTAAATAAATTTTTAATTGAAATTAAATTGGTTCAGTTGAAACTGGAGTTAAGAAGTGAACAAATATGTTCTAACCAGTCGATAGGGTCTTTCTCTACCTTAGCAATTTCGAGGACGAAATTATTTTAAGTAGGGAAGAATGTAATGACCCGCATTTTCAACGGTATAATAATTAATTTATTTAATTATTTAAAAGGTGATTAGAAGGATTTATTGGTCGTGGAATTAAATAATGGTGAATATTTAATTAAAAAAATAAATTAAATAATATATATAATTCTGAAATAATCAGAATTGGCTGAAATGGCGATATGGTGTGAACTGGATCATCTGTGATATTTAATTCAGTTTGGAATTGAATTTGAATAACGAATATATTATATAAACGACAGTTTGAACGTAGAGTTATAATAGAATTAAAATCGAGCTTGAAATGGCACTGCAGTTCGTAATTTGGTGATTTGAACTTCAACTGAATGTACATGATTCGTTTTAAGCCGGATTTCTGTGAAACAAGAAACGTATGGAGCTGGTGGAGTATATCTTTCTAGTGGAAGAGGAAAATCTGGATTTCATTGGGTAGATTTTGATTTACGTCCAAATCAAATTTTAGAAAAGTCGTTGTGGAATTCCTTTATAATTTATAAAGGAATTATTTATATTTTTAAAGGGAATTTCATTTTAAAGCGAATATTGGGTTGACCTAGATTTGAAATATCAAGTTATAAATCCCAGTAGAGCTGTATGGTATTCCACTGTGAATATATACGGTAATATAAATTATTTATATTTAATTTAATTATATTTAAATGTATTTATATATTTAAATGGGTTATTCAGAGCTTTAAAAATAGCCAGTTTTGCAAACGACCTCAGAATTCGACGAAACCAATTTTGTTGGATCCGCAATATTAAATTATTTCTAGATTTCAATTTCCGTGATTTTTGAAGTCAGTATGTGGCCGTACGGATTTTTAGAGTGAAAAACAGTCAGTATTTTGATGGTTAAAAATACGCTGTGTGAGCATACGAAGTCGAAATTAGACGAAACCAGTTTCATTAGGACTATATTGTCGAACTCTAGCTGCATGTTCAGTTTCGTGATTTTTAGGTATCATGTGTGATCACACGGATTTTTAGAAGTCATAGACGAATATAAAGGATTAAAATAAAATATTAAAATATTAATAAAAAAATATCTAGATATTTTATTATCCTATAAATAAGTCCTCCACCACTCTAAACCTAATTCCTACTTCCAAATTTCCGCCGTCAGTATCTTTTTCATCCTCAAGCAAAACCACAAGTTCTAAAATCAAAACAAGTTCAAAGAAATTCCTATAAATCATATAATCTATATGTAAGAAATCACAAAAGGATTCTCTTCCTTTTGATGTTGGTTTCAAGGAGTGCGATGCCAGTTTTCGAGCATCCACGTTCAACAGCAAGGATAAGGGTTATTGATTTCATGAGTTCCAGACCCTAATTCCTATTTTGGATATCGTTTTTGGGTTCGGCGTATCGATTGGTATATGTTGTGAGTTTTTGGTGGATTTTGTGGTGAATTTATGTCGCACCTGGACTATCAGTGGTCGGCGGAGGTGGGTGATGCGATTCACCTGGGGAATGCAGATGGAACCAGAAGGTGTTGAGTTGGAAGAGTACGAGCGGAAGAGATTAACGGCGGTGTTAGTTTTGAATTTAGTGAAGAAATTAGTTCGGGAGGATGCTAACGAGTTCAGTCATGGTGATTTCTCACTAGAGCAGCAGATCGCGATTCCTATATTGGGGAAGACGGGTTGGAAATCGGGTGCGGGTCTGATAGTTCAGAGGGGTAATGGGCCACAAGCATAAGTTAAGCCCAATGTGAAATATTAGTTTTATTTTTAAATTTAAATATCGTATCAACTTGTAAACGCTGTATCTTATTCATATGAAATCAGAATCACGAACCGTAAGTTGAGTTGGGACCGTATGGACGGGAGCAACACAATGGAACTGACCGGGAGTGGATTGGGGCTCATTTGAATTCATGGCGAAATAAATTGATTGATTCAAATCAAACAAACAGTTTATTGTCCTTTAACGATGAACTGCCAAAGTGAGTAAATCTCACTAACTCTGAAAAGTTTATAATTTCATGTTGTATTTTTAGAACTGTTAAATATTGGCTGATTGACTATGTGTTGACCGTTTTATTGAACTGCTAGTCAGTTAGTTGAATTTCTATATTGATTCTGTTTAACAAAATATATCATATGGAACTGAAAGTGATGTTGATTTTATTTTGTAACATCTGTGGATGCAGGGAAACAGGTTAGAGGAATTCGACTGGATTCCTCAACAGTTATTTTATTGTTTTTCATATATTGTGATATATGATGTGGTTTATAATCTGTGGTTGATTATGTGTGTTTGGACGATATTGGTCATCGTGACATGATGTGTTAAGTACCATAAAATATCGGAATGGGAAAAGGAGATTTTCAAAGTGATATTGTAACACCCCGTGTATTCTATAACAGCAAAATTAACTAATTAAAGTATAACTAATTTCAAATCAAAGAATTAAGGGAAACGGGATACGCCATTGCGTTTGTCTCGAAATTCTGCTTGAGATAGAGGCCGAGTTTGCGTAAAACGGACTCTGTATGAAGAAGATATGGCCTCCGGCAGTTTCAGAATTCAGTTTAAAATTCAAACGGACAGAAACAACTCAGAAATCAGATTTGAATTTCAAAAATTGGGCCGGATTGGCCAGGGCGGGAATTTTCCCGCCCAAGGCACCCAGGTCGACTGGGTAGTCGACCTGGGTCACCCATGTCGACTGCCTAGTCGACACGGTGTCGACTAGCGTGTCGACCTGGCCCCTGAGCCAGGTCGAACCCAGCCCCCCCTGGCTGGCCTGGTCTGTGCTTGGCCGAATTTCTGAGCCTTGCCTTGTCACTAGGGCTAGGTGTCAATTCCTGATTGGTTCCTCCTTCAAACGAATGGCTAATATTAATCCAAGCTCCATCGATGGTCCTAATCAATTCACAGACTCTATAAAAAGGACCTAAGACTCCACCTAATTCATACAAACAAAAATAAGAATGAGACCGTCATGCTGCTGACGAAGGACTAGAAATAGCCGAAAAAATTGAGAGACGATTAGGAGACAATTCAAAAGCTTAAAGCAACGACAACTAAATCAAAACAATGCCTACAACAAAGGATAGCATCTCCAAATTCAGAATTCAGATTCCTGAATTGAAGATTCGCCATACGTTGTAAGTAGAGTGCTATTCCGATGTGAATAAATAATTGTGTTTTGATTTGTGTAAAATGAGAAATAGAATTGTACTTGATTTATGGTGATAATAATTCATATTTGTATGTTGCTATGATTCTAAGCGATTTGGGATGTTGTGGTATAACGATTGGATATTTGCAAGTATGGGATTCATGTTGAAAATTAACAACTACATGTTTGTCGTAGTTTACTACAACACCTATTGGATAATTGCAAGTATATGATTCATGTTGAAAGAAATGACTATATGTTTGTGGTAGTTTATTTGAGATTCTAGCAAGTATATGATTCACTATTATGCCAACATAATATATATTATAATCACTTTTAGTGTAGTTGGATCCATTTGGGTATTATGATTCATATGAAGTTATGTTGGAATTGGCATCATGGTTCAAGTGTAAAAACCATACTTTTGTATTAGTGACAAAAGCAAGCATCTTTGTGAACTTGTATTAATTCTATGAATATGACTAAATTATGTTTGGTGTTATGCCTAATCGAAAACATGTTTTAGGCCTATGTTGTTATCAAAATCATATGATAATATATGTGACACATAATTAAGTTAGATTTACATTCCACTTGCAAGTCTACATAAATAAATTAAAAACCATGATTCATGTTTAGGTATGTTTATGCCATGATTCTATGAATAGATCAAAAACCATGATTTCATGTTTAGGTATGTTTATGCCATGATTATATGCTATTACAATGCAAGTTCACAAGTGCCAAATTTATGTTAATTAGTTCGCTATGTTGCAAGTTCATGCGTTCACACTCCCCTTTTTATGTTACTTAGAATATATAAAAACCATGTTCTAAGCCTCCCCTTTTTCATGTGGCTAAGTTGGGTTTAAATGTTAAACCCAACATATGTTATATTGTAGCGAACGTATAAAACGGGGGTAATGACGTTTGGGTTAAAATATAAAACATATGTGTTGGCATGTTTGACACATGCCAACGACCTTGAAACAATTAAGCGGTGTAAATTAATTTTACCCAATAAAGATGAATTTGAATAATGGGCCGCAAATATTTACATATAAAAAGAAAAGAGACATAATATGTAAATTTAGAAAATACGATGTGTTTAACCCGAGGTTGGATTGAGTTGTGATGTAAACCTGCCCGGAACCGCCCGGCTGTCCAGTAGTCACAACAATACCTATCCAATGTGGGTGGTTAAACACGGAGCCCAATAAAGACCCAATGTTAGACTGAGTTGTGGCGTAAGACTGCCCGGACCCAACCGACAACAGGCAGCCACAACAATACCTGTCTAATGTGAGAGGTCGAGGCTTTAACAAGACAATTAAGGCTGAGTCAGGATTGATAGGATTAAGTAAATTGAATTAATACTTAATCAAAATGGAACATGCTAAACTATACAGAATGATTGGGGGTTAGGTTTACAAAACACTTAACCAACTTAGCATGTTGGCTAGAAATAGAAAACCTAGTAGCGGGGGACCCTTTTCAGCAGTAACCCTACAAGGTGTATCAGGATACCCTGAACTAGGCAGGGTAGGGCACGGTTACTGGGTTGACTGTAAGAGGTCAAATCAACGACAGTGGTGCAACAGTATAGGTTCTAACGGGGTGCGGGCATGCACACACTCCGGCGCAGAAAAATAAGGCACTAGGCACCAGTAGTATACCTGTGCATTCTAGGATTGTGTCGGGCCGCCACCATGGGACTTGATACACCCCATGGTGGGACCAACATTGGTAACTACAACATCGGGGGCCGTAAGACACATGTAACTATGCGAGTATGAGCCGATCATCAGAAATGGATCACTTCACCCTAATTATGGGGTGCCTGTTGGGAACTAGTTTATATGGGTACAGAGATTAATATGGGGTACGATAGTACATTCGGCTCTAGACAACTTAACCTAGTTTATAGTGCTTTCCCATTTCCAGTTTATACTTATCATGCCCAATTCTTTATTTATAGACTGAATAGTCCTAGACTTACTCAGGCTTTATGTCTGACTCTACTTTTCTTTCGTCTTCTTTTCTTTCGTTTCCCCCCAGGTCCACAGGGAGGGAATACCGCAGCTTGACCAGTTTTCACATCCAGCTTGAAGAGAAAGAATGTATTGCTTGGATCTTTTTCGTTTTGGACTATGGCTTTGGACAACAATTATGGGACTTATGCAGTTTACTTATGTTTTTATGCTTCTTTAAATAATGTAATCAAGACAGTTATGAAGACGTTATGTTTTTGGAAGTATTGTAAGACAAATTATGGCATGGTTTGTGTAACACATATTTTAATGAAATAAAAGTTGCTGTTGTTTTCCGCTGTTCAAAATTATGTGTTTTTATATCCGTCTTGTGTATCTGTGACTTATACTTATAAACCTCCACCAAAATTAGGGCATTCCCTTTGAGAGTGACCCTAACGGAGGTGGGGTGTTTCACTTGGTATCAGAGCATAGGTTTACTAGATAAGATGAAAAGTTTTGAAAATTTATTTTCAAAAGAAAATTTAAAGAAGCATTTTTAAAGATAAAATGTTATTTTATTTTAAAAAGGTAAAGTCCCCCAAAGCCATAGGTACTATCTTTTATCCTTTGTTTTGAATCTACCCTTTTTGTTTCAGCATGTCCGAAGAACTTAATTTGCCAGAGGGTATACCAATACCTGGTTGGTTCAGACGATTCTTAGAAGCGAGGGCCACTCAGCCAGGTCCTACCGTTCCTCCTCCCCCAGCTGCGGGAAATCATCCAGCTGCAGCAGCACCTCTTCCTCCACCTCCTCCGTGGGGCAATACTTTTGCTAAGATATGCAAGATTTTAAAGCTATGGGAGGAAAGGACTTTCATGGAACCGAATCCTTCGTGGCAGCCAGGAATTGGCTAAAGGAAACCGAGGACTTATTTGTCATCTTTGAGGTAGAAGATAGGCAGAAGGTACAACTGGCAGTATGGCTACTTAAAGGTGAGGCTTCCTACTGGTGGGAAGTTACCAATGCAGAAAGACCAGTGGAAACATGGGAGGACTTTAGGGCAAGGTTTGAGGCTAAATTTCTCTCAGAAGCTGATAGGAGTCTTCAGTTGGAAAAATTCTTATTTCTTAAGCAAGGGAATATGACAGTCAAAGAGTATGTTAATCAGTTCGATCAGCTGGCTAGGTTCGGACTGGACCTAGTCAACACTTCGCACAAGAAGTCTCTCCGCTTTGTCAAAGGATTGAATGAGCCATTACACAGTTTGGCCATGACCCATATACGCATGGGAGCTACGTATGAAAGGTTGGTGCAGATGGCATTGCGAACGAAGAGGATAAGGGCAAGAAGGAGACAAAGGCAGAAATCTCTCAAGGGAAGAAAGAGGGTTTATAGCCTAAGAAGACAGACTTTAAGAAGGGCGGGAAAGACAACAAAGAGAATAGGAAGTGTAATTTCTGTGGCAAAGTGGGGCACTTAGTGAAAGATTGCCGGAAAAGAAGGCCAAAATGAATGGTGGGTGCTTTTCTTGCGGTGAGACAGGCCACATGGCTAAGGATTGCCCAAAGAAACGAGGGCAGGGGCAGAGGGCTGGATCCACCTCAAGGGCACAAGTTCATGTGCTAGAAGCGCCACCTCTGCAACAGCGAGGTATAAATACTTCTGTAGAAAGTGTAGTTTATCTTTATGATCACCCAGTTCGCACTTTATTTGATTCTGGCGCATCACACTCCTTTATTTCGTCTGCTTTAGTAGAATCTCTGCACCTAGAAACTAGTATGGTAGAGGACCCCTTAATTGTTTCAAACCCAATTGGGGGCCCAGCTCATTTGTCTATGATCTGTGTGGGATTGAAAATTTCTATTCTAAGCGTAGAATTTAGATGTAGTGCCTTTGTTTTGGGCTTCTCGGGATATGGTTTGATTTTGGGCATGGATTGGCTATCCACTAATGGTGCCATCCTGGATTGTGAGAAAAGGGTGGTTAGGCTTCTGACCCAACTTGGTAACACTCTGGAAATTACTTGTAATCCCTCGTATGTGGTTATGCTTAGTTATCTTGAATCGCTAGATGCTTCTGTTGAAAGTTTGCAATCAGTTAGAGTGATCCGGGAATATCCGCATGTCTTCGAAGAGGTAAAGGGCTTACCTCCGAAGCGGGAGATAGACTTCCGCATATATCTTGTAGATAATGCAAAGCCCGTTGCGTTGCCCGTTAGACACATGGCTCCGCGGGAAAGGAAAGAGCTCAGTAAACAGATTAAAGAGCTTCTAGAGAAGGGGTTCATTAGAAGGAGCATTTCAGAATGGGGCTCTCCAGTGGTGTTCGCTACAAAGGTGGATGGTTCACTCCGTCTGTGTGTTGACTATAGGGAGCTCAACAAGCTCACGAAAAAGAATAGGCACCCTCTCCCCAGAATTGACGATCTGTTTGATCAGCTTGTAGGAGCGTCTGTTTTCTCCTAACTCGATTTGGCGACCGGTTTTCATCAGCTAAGGGTGGCTGAAGATAGTATCGATAAAACGGCATTCAGAACCCCAGACGGCTTCTTTGAATGGCTTGTCATGCCTTTTGGCTTGACAAACGCACCCGCTTACTTCGTGGACCTGATGAGTAGGGTGTTCAGGGAATTCCTCAACAAGTTCGTGGTGGTCTTCGTGGATGATATCTTGATCTTCTCAAAGAATGAGGAAGAGCATGCTCAGCACCTAAGGGCAATCATGGAAACGCCGCGAGTCCATCAGCTAATAGCCAAATTCTCCAAGTGCCACTTTTGGAGAGAGGAAGTGAGGTTTCTTGGGCATATAGTATCCAAAGAAGGGTTAGCTGTGGACCCTGCTAAGGTAGTAGCGGTACAGGATTGGAAGACACCAAAGAATGCAACAGAAGTCTGAAGCTTTCTCAGGCTAGCAGGCTTCTATCGGAAAATCATCAGAGAATTTGCAAAAATATTAGCTCCGCTCACAAGGCTGACAAAGAAGAATCTAGTGTTCAATTGGGACTTGGATTGCGAGTTTGCTTTCCAACGTATAAAAAGGGCTCTTACAACAGCCCCAGTTCTGACGTTGCCAGATGGAAGCAAGATGTTCACAGTTTATACAGATGCATGTGGGATAGGACTAGGCGCTGTCTTAATGCAAGAAGGAAGGGTAGTAGCTTATGGTGGAAGACAGTTGAAAGTGCACGAAAAGAACTACCCGACCCACGATCTTGAGTTAGCTGCCATCGTCTTTGCACTCAAGTCTTGGCGACACAATCTCCTAGGTGAGAAGTTCGAACTTTACACTGACCATAAATCGTTGAAATACCTTTTCTCGTAGAAGGACCTTAACTTGAGGCAACAGAGATGGATGGAGTTTCTTGCCTCGTACGATTTCGAGATCTCCTACACTTCGGGCAAAGGCAACGTAGTGGCAGACGCGTTGAGCCGAAAGAAACTAACCCTAAGCCTGCTGTTTGTTGAAAGGCAAAGCCTAGAGTTTATAGCCAGCTTTGACTTTAGGCCCTCCTCCGATTTTGTACCGGGTTTGCTAGCATCTCTCGAAATACGCCCGACTTTAGTGGACTCAATAGGGAAAACACAACGCGAAGACCCTCAGCTTGTGGAGACGATTCATTCGCTAATTAGGGGTGAGACTTCAAGTCACCTCAATAGATACTCCATCGACGATAAGGGTTGGCTAAGGCGAGACAGAAGACTATGCGTCCCACAGACAAGCGATTTAGTAAAGACGGTTCTCGAGGAAGCACATCACTCCAAGATGACGATACATCCAGGGGGAGATAAAATGTACAAGGACATAAAAAGAACTTTCTTTTGGAACGGCATGAAGAAGGACGTGGCAGATTTCGTTTCTAAGTGTATGACCTGCCAACAGGTTAAGGCAGAGCAGAAGAAACCTGGCAGTCTGCTCCATCCTCTAGAGGTCCCGCAGTGGAAATGGGATAGCATCTCAATGGACTTTATTGATGGGCTGCCTAGGTCTAGAAGAGGGAACACTAGCATTTGGGTAATAGTGGATAGGCTTACTAAAAGCGCCCACTTTTTACCTGTCAAGAGTAAAAGAACTGCCTCATCCCTTGCATCTCTTTATCTCAAAGAAATCGTCCGACTCCATTGGATACCCTCCAGCATTGTTAGTGACCGAGACCCTATCTTCACAAGTGAGTTTTGGCGGAGTCTGCAAGAAGCGGTAGGCACACAGTTATGCTTGAGCACAACCTATCATCCCTAAACCAACGGCCAGACGGAAAGAGTGAACAGAGTTTTGGAGGACCTTTTAAGACTGTGCGTCCTTGACTTCGGAGGGACGTGGGAAGACCATCTTCCTTTGGTGGAATTTGCCTACAACAATTGCTACCAAGCCACCATCGGAATGGCACCCCTCGAAGCTTTATATGGAAGACCGTGTCGATCGCCCACTTGTTGGTGGGAGTCTACTGACAAGCTCATACTTGGACCAGATATGATCCGAGAGACTTCAGAAAAAGTAGACTTAATACGGAGAAGGATGAAGACAGCCCAAGATCGACAGAAATCCTACGCCGACAAGAGGGGGACCGACCTGGAATTTGAGGTTGGGGACAGTGTTTTTCTTAAGGTATCTCCGCTAAGGAACGTTTTTCGTTTTGGAACCACAGGAAAGCTAGCACCAAGGTTCGTAGGACCATTTCCTATTATCGAGAAAATTGGGAAAATGGCCTACAGATTAGAGCTACCCGAAAAGCTGGCCGGAGTTCACAACGTCTTTCACGTTTCGCACCTCCGAAAATGTCTACATGAATCTGCTGAAGTGGTAGAGCCAAATATCCTAGAAGAAGCTGAAGTGGAACGCGAAGCAACCGTGAGGAAAGTTCCAACCCGCATATTAGGAACGGAAGTGAAAAATCTACGCAACCGCGAAGTCAAGCTCGTCAAAGTTCAGTGGAGCGACGCCGAGGGAGACGCGACTTGGGAAACTGAAGTTAGAATACGCGCTGCCTACCCTTTCCTTTTCGAGGGTACATCTTTGATCTTTCTTTTTCCTTACGTTGCGCTTTTATCTATCTTTTTAGGTATATCTCCTCGACCTTATCTTTTAGGTAGAAACCGTTTGGATGAAAACATGTAATTGAAACATGTTATGGATGATGGTTGCAAGTGGTTGCAAGTGATTGCTAGTGGTTGCTCGTGGTTGCATATACACACACAATTTAGGTTTTAGATCGGCTCAGTCACTTCATATTGCATATGCATATATGTATTTATATTCGTATATGGTTGAAGTTTAATGTGTTGTCATATGGATGTTGCATTTATATGAATGATTATGCACTCATGTAGAATCATGAATAGGAAAATTTGCATACATAATGGATTCATGACACTTACATAATTTGCATTAAGGAGGTCAACTGAATCAGTAGACCGACTGATTTTGCATTAGATAAGTACATGTACACACACTTCGCATATGATCATGAAGCATTAGAAGTCTTTTAAGGACAATGGATGCTCGTGTTTGATGGATGAGTAGATGGATGTTTGAATGTTAGGATGTACATTCTTCTAGAACTTGAAGATTTCGGGGACGAAATCCTTTTTAAGTGGGGGAGAATGTAACACCCCGTGTATTCTATAACAGTGAAATTCACTAATTAATGTATAACTAATTTTAAATCAAAGAATTAAGGGAAACGGGATACGCCATTGTGTTCGTCTCGGAATTCTGCTTGAGATAGAGTCCGAGTTTGCGTAAAACGGACTCCGTATGAAGAAGATATGGCCTCCGGAAGTTTCAGAATTCAGTTTAAAATTCAAACAGACAAAAACAGCTCAGAAATCAGATTCGAATTTCAAAAATCGGGCAGGATTGGCCAGGGCAGGAATTTTCCCGCCCAAGGCACCCAGGTCGACTGGGTAGTCGACCTGGGGACACGGTGTCGACTGGCGTGTCGAACTGGCCCCTGAGCCAGGTCGAACCCAGCCCCCCCGGCTGGCCTGGTCTGTGCTTGGCCGAATTTATGAGCCTTGCCTTGTCACTAGGGCTAGGTGTCAGCTCCTGATTGGTCCCTCCTTCAAACGAATGGCTAATATTAATCCAAGCTCCATCGACGGTCCTAATCAATTCACAGACTCTATAAAAAGGACCTAAGACTCCACCTAATTCATACAAACAAAAATAAGAATGAGACCGTTATGCTGCTGAGGAAGGACTAGAAATATCCATCAAAATTGAGAGACGATTAGGAGACAATTCAAAAGCTTAAAGCAACGACAACTAAATCAAAACAATGCTTACAACAAAGGATAGCATCTCCAAATTCAGAATTCAGATTCCTGAATTGAAGATTCGCCATACGTTGTAAGTAGAGTGCTATTCCGATGTGAATAAATAATTGTGTTTTGATTTGTGTAAAATGAGAAATAGAATTGTACTTGATTTGTGGTGATAATAATTCATATTTGTATGTTGCTATGATTCTAAGCGATTTTGGATGTTGTGGTATAACGATTGGATATTTGCAAGTATGGGATTCATGTTGAAAATTAACAACTACATGTTTGTGGTAGTTTACTACAACACTTATTGGATAATTGCAAGTATATGATTCATGTTGAAAGAAATGACTATATGTTTGTGGTAGTTTATTTGAGATTCATGCAAGTATATGATTCACTATTATGCCAACATAATATATATTATAATCACTTTTAGTGTAGTTGGATCCATTTGGGTATTATGATTCATATGAAGTTATGTTGGAATTGGCATCATGGTTCAAGTGTAAAAACCATACTTTTGTATTAGTGACAAAAGCAAGCATCTTTGTGAACTTGTATTAATTCTATGAACATGACTAAATTATGTTTGGTGTTATGCCTAATCGAAAACATGTTTTAGGCCTATGTTGTTATCAAAATCATATGATAATATATGTGACACATAATTAAGTTAGATTTACATTCCACTTGCAAGTCTACATAAATAAATTAAAAACCATGATTCATGTTTAGGTATGTTTATGCCATGATTCTATGAATAGATCAAAAACCATGATTTCATGTTTAGGTATGTTTATGCAATGATTATATGCTATTACAATGCAAGTTCACAAGTGCCAAATTTATGTTAATTAGTTCGCTATGTTGCAAGTTCATGCGTTCACACTCCCCTTTTTATGTTACTTAGAATATATAAACACCATGTTCAAAGCCTCCCCTTTTTCATGTGGCTAAGTTGGGTTTACATGTTAAACCCAACATATGTTATATTGTAGCGAACGTATAAAACGGGGGTAATGACGTTAGGGTTAAAATATAAAACATATGTGTTGGCATGTTTGACGCATGCCAACGACCTTGAAACAATTAAGTGGTGTAAATTAATTTTACCCAATAAAGATGAATTTGAATAATGGGCCGCAAATATTTAAATATAAAAAGAAAAGAGACAAAATATGTAAATTTAGAAAAATACGATGTGTTTAACCCGAGGTTGGATTGAGTAGTGATGTAAACCTGCCCGGAATCGCCCGGCTGTCCAGTAGTCACAACAATACCTATCCAATGTGGGTGGTTAGACAAGGAGCCCAATAAAGACCCGAGGTTAGACTGAGTTGTGGCGTAAGACTGCCCGGACCCAACCGGCAACAGGCAGCCACAACAATACCTGTCTAATGTGAGAGGTCGAGGCTTTAATAAGACAATTAAGGCTGAGTCATGATTGATAGGATTAAGTAAATTGAATTAATACTTAATCAAAATGGAACATGCTAAACTATACAGACTGATTGGGGGTTAGGTTTACAGAACACTTAACCAACTTAGCATGTTTGCTAGAAATAGAAAACCTAGTAGCGGGGGACCCTTTTCAGCAGTAACCCTACAAGGTGTATCAGGATACCCTGAACTAGGAAGGGTGGGGCACGATTACTGGGCTGACTGTCAGAGGTCAAATCAACGGCGGTGGTGCAGCAGTGTAGGTTCTAACGGGGTGCGGGCGTGCACACACTCCGGTGCAGAAAAATAAGGCACTAGGCACCAGTAGTATACCTGTGCATTCTAGGATTGTGTCGGGCCGCCACCATGGGACTTGATACACCCCATGGTGGGATCAGCATAGGTAACTACAACATCGGGGGCCGTAAGACACATGTAACTATGCGAGTAGGAGCCGATCATCAGAAATGGATCACTTCACCCTAATTATGGGGTGCCTATTGGGAACTAGTTTATATAGGTACAGAGATTAATATGGGGTACGATAGTACATTCGACTCTAGACAACTTAACCTAGTTTATAGTGCTTTCCCATTTCCAGTTTATACTTATCATGCCCAATTCTTTATTTATAGACTGAATAGTCCTAGACTTACTCAGGCTTTATGTCTGACTCTTCTTTTCTTTCGTTTCCCCCCCAGGTCCACAGGGAGGGAATACTGCAGCTTGACCAGTTTTCACATCCAGCTTGAAGAGAAAGAATGTATTGCTTGGATCTTTTTTGTTTTGGACTATGGCTTTGGACAGCAATTATGGGACTTATGCAGTTTACTTATGTTTTTATGCTTCTTTAAATAATGTAATCAAGACAGTTATGAAGATTTTATGTTTTGGAAGTATTGTCAGACAAATTATGGCATGGTTTGTGTAACACGTATTTTAATGAAATAAAAGTTGCTGTTGTTTTCCGCTATTCAAAAATATGTGTTTTTATATCTGTCTTGTGTATCTGTGACTTATACTTATAAACCTCCACCAAAATTAGGGCATTCCCTTTGAGAGTGACCCTAACGAAGGTGGCGTGTTTCAGATATTGAAAACAGAATATGTATAAATTGGCATATTTATAAATAAGAAATATTTATAAATTGGAATAATTGTAAAGTGAATTATTTATTTAGGATAAATAAATAAGATGTTATAAAATGGACTATTTATTTAGTAAATAAATAGGAGATAATAAGTGAGATATTTATTTGTTAAATAAATAGAATAAGGAAAGGACATATTTATTTATTAAATAAATAGGGTTATTAAAGGAAACATTTAGAATAAATAAATAGGATATTAAACGGATTATTTATTTAGGAAATGAATAAGTTATGATAAAGGGATATTGACTTAGAAATTGAATAAGTTATAAAAGAGATGTTAAGCAAAATAAATGGAATAAAGGATTTTCTATTTAGAAAATAAATAGAAGAGTTAATCGAATCAAGTTAATCGAACAGAGTAAATCAAATGGAGTTAAACAAAATTAGAAACTGACTAGAGATTAGTAAATTGAATGGTTTTCTAAGTGTCGATCTGATGTTGGTTTCGGCCATCGGGGTTTATACTTAGAGAATTGTTCTCCTACTAGTTTACAGTCAGGGACTGATAGTTGTGAAATGATAGTGATATGTAAATAAACAATGGAAATGTTTTCCAGTGTTAATAACGTATATTTTCTAAACATAGAAAATAAGGATATATATATATATATAAGTTAAATGATGATTGATCGATATAATTTCCATCTGGAAATAATATCATTGTTTGCACACCTGTTTTTCTTTGATGGTTAAATCACAGACTATCGAAGTTTTGACCATTTTAACGTTGTTAATATAGAGAGACCGGTTGGATTATTATCCACAGAACCACTCTGTATGGGCATAAGCGTTGCGAATCATATATGCCAAAGAAAATTGAAGACGGGGTAAAGTGCAAGGGCTGTTGTATTAGTCTTAGATAACAGTGCCTAAGATGGATGTACTGAATAGTGCCTTCGGTTCATCCTGTTCCTGGATGACTTGTATGGATGAATGTCTGACAGAGTATTTCCAGAAAGGTCATGTACATTGATCACTTCAACCGTACCAAGAGTGGAAGCGGAGAAGGAAACTTCTTTAGCTAACACGTAATGTACTGTTGTAGACGTCAATTAGTGATTTTCGATGGATCTGGCAATGTGGCATTTGAAGTGAATCTGATGTGATGATAAGGCGTAACCTCAAGCCTCATCAACCGGTAAATGACAGAAATCGGGCAGGCGGCATGGCTAAGTTGGTCGCTCCGAAGTAGGGTGTATAATCACCTGATCTAGAGTTTCATTTACTTCTAAAAATCTATTGTTGATGCTGTCCCATTCGGGAAACGGTTGTTGATCCCAACCGTTGGTGATATACATTCGATACACTCAAGCGAAATGAGTGGTCGGTCATGTGTGGTCGGGTTGTAAGATGTTCTTGTTGAACCCAGTGTATTCCTTTCTAGAGGTACACTAGAGAAAGGTGGTTCCATACCTTGTCATAGTTGGAAATCCATTACCCAATACGTGCTTGCGGTTTTGATTGTATACTATATATGTAGAACGTGAGATGAAAGCGTTTCTGCTAGATGATTATTATATTATGTTGATAGACATTATTATAATATCAAAAGGTTTTTGATATAAAGATATTTTGGATTCTCATAAGGGAAAAACCCGTTCTGTTATACGGTGTGGTCTTATGAGATATCATTTACCTGCTTGAACTGTTTAAACTGTTTTACTCATACCAGTCCCATGACTGACCCGGAGTATATTTTGTTTTGTTTTCCCTAAACTCTTGGGTGCCCAATTTTGTACGGGAAGTCAAGTAGTCGGGATTTACAGATATACCTGAAGAGCTAGAGCAGGAGGCTTCAAGATCATATAGCTATAGTTATTTCCGCTGTGTTGTAAGGGCTGTACTTTGATAATGATGTATATTCAAATACAGATTTATATATTTCAAAGTTATGTTATATATTATATGTTATTCGTTCCGCAGTGAGATTCGTGTTACTCTGATGTTGTGTTCTTCTTCTTTTTCTATTCTAAGTTTCTATCTTGTCTATTCTTACCCTCTATCTTCTTTCTATTAATTTCCTGGTTTCCAGTGCAATTTGGGGTTGGACTTGTGTTATTTAGTCAGCTCAAATTGGACCAGATTTTCGGGTCATTACAGTCAACATATAGATTTATAGAATCATTGTGAAGAGTAATACCGTATTTACATTATGTTCTAGGTTTGTACCCGTTACAAGTCATGGGCCATGCTATGTAAGCCTAATGCAAATGCAAAATGTTATATATCCGTTACACTTCTATTCAATTCATTTTCAATTTCAATACAAAAAACTATTCTGCTATCTTCTTCCATGCAACATTTCTAACATGGTATCAGAGTTGAATGTCTAACAACAATTTAATTTAAGCATCATAAATAATCCACAACAATGATTAACAGAGTTAGATTATCCATCAGAGAGTTTTCATCATTTGGATACCTCTTATCTGAGATTCATCATCTCATCACTTGAGAGTGAGACTGCAACAACCCGAATTTCCATACCCTTTGAGTCGACTAATAACACCACACTTCCAACCCAAATTGTACAGAAATACGAATCATTAGTAGAAAGAAGTTAGAGGATGAGAAATAGAAAGAAAGAGAAATTAGAATAGAAGAAAAACGAAGAACACAAATCTCACAGTGGAACGAATAAAATATATTAATAACATAACTTTTGAAATATGAATCGATAACAATATATATACATACCATCATCAGAGCACAACAGTTATTCCTGGAACAGTTATAAACATCTGTTTCCAGATACAACATAGTACACAACGGAAAATATGAAAGTCTATAGCTAAGTAGTGAAGCCTCCTGCTTCAAGCTCCTCCAAGTGAATCTGTAAACTGCAGACTACTTGACTGCCCGTACAAATTTGGGCGCCCAAGAGGTTAGGGTAAAACAAAACAAAATAAACTCTGGGTCAGTCATGGGACCGGTGTGAGTAAACTCCAACCATTTATTTAACTTTCAAAACCTTTTCCAAGAAAAGATGATCGTAAGACTGATCCATACATAAACACGAATGGTTTTTACCTTACGATAACCGAAAATATTTTTGATATCAAATCCAATGATATTATAATAGTGTCTAAATAAAATAAATAGAAATCCAGAGGAATGCTTGCATCTCAAGCTCCATATATAATATAAAATCAAAAAGCGCAGGTCGCTTATTGGAGATTGGATTCCGACTCTGACAAGATATGGATCCACCTTCTGATCAGTGTACTTTAGAGGGGATACACTGGGGTTCAACAAGAACATCTTGCAATCCGGCCACACATGGGTGACTACTCATTTAACTTGAGTGTACCGAGCATATTATCACCAATTTGTGATTAGTAACAATTACCGAAAGCATACAGCAGCGAATATAATAAGAAGCAAATGAAATTTCTCTAGATCAAGTGATAATACCCCTAATGGGAATAACCCACTTGGCCATGCTGCCTGCCCGATTTCTGTCATTTCCCATTTATGAGGCTTGGGGTCACGCTTATTTTTCAGAACATCTGGCTACCATTTACTCTGAATGCCACATCGTCAGATCCATCCATATATGTTGTCTTGGGACTGGGCAAACCGAAGTCACCATTCTATTAATCCATCTTAGGCAATTTCTACCTAAGATTAATAGAACAGCCCTTGCACTTTACTCCATCTTCAATTATCTTAAGAATAAGTTGATTTGTAACGCTTATGCCAATGCGGAATGGTTTTTAGATAATAAATCCAATACCGGTCACTTCATATTGACACCGGAGGTATAAAATAAATCAAAACTTTGATAGTCGGTGATTTAACTATCAAAGAAACATCCATACAATCAACGGTCCTATTTCCAATTGGAAGTTCTATCGATCAAGCATCAAACAACATTGGCCCCTTTTTATATTAATTCCTTATTATATTATCGATTCCGAATTCCCTTTTTCCCTCTCCTAGATTCTTTCAAAATTCAATTGTCTTTCTCGATTCTTGGAAAACATTTCCAATATCATAAATCTTTTATTTAAGAAAATATCTCTTATTTCAATAAAAAAAGCATTTCTATATATTCACGAATCCTTATTTTCTATTATTCCCCAATTCATTTCGTTTTCTATGCATATAAAATACCTATTATTTTATTTGGGGAACATTTCAAAATCCTTTAAATCACGCGATGTTATAAAACGTCGTTATTATAACTCAAACCAGTAATCACTTATTAACTAACCATCTTGCTAACCCGTCTTCACAATCAAACCTTAACCATTCCTCCATCAATCATGAAGTCAATCAAGTTGGGGTATAATTACCTCTCATACCTTAATTGAACAACATTCTCAACTTTGAAATAGTCAAAGCTCACAACTTCAAACAAAATATCGCTTATGCTACTCTCAGATTCAATCTAAGAATCCACTTCTTTTATGGAAAAACATTGGTTATAACGGTAGCATTATAATAGCTGTTTCCAAATATTTGATTTATAAAACATTAACTATAATAGTAACGTTAAAATCGCTGTTTAGATTTATAAAACATTTATTATAACGGTAGCGTTATAATCGCTGTTTAGATTTATACAAAACATTTGTTATAACGAGAGCATTATAGTCGCTGCTCCCAAATATTTGGTTTATAAAAATATAACTTGTACTTATTAATTTCAACAAACAAATTAATAAGTAAATAAATAAATAATTAAATTTGATTCAACACGGAAAGTAAAAATAACTACTTCCCCAAATTCGATATAATCGAATTCCAGTAAATAACTCTCTCTTGAATAATCTATATTCGATTTATATTCCTAAATTTGGAATTTACCTAACATTTCAGGTTAATTCAAATTCCAAATTCACTTTTGAATTTATCCTTTCCAAATCATTACCAAATTACTTTATAACCATTCAAGTCTATAAAATGTTATCACATTTTATTTTATATTCCGAATTTTGAATTAAAATTCGTCGTTCTCTTGTAAAACGATTACCCATTTCCCTTTTCATTAAATTTCTAATTTGGACTCATATTCCAAATCTAATTTTCCTTCAGAGATATCTCATTTGCAAAATATTTCCTTTAAACTATTATTCACTTTAATCGTGAATATATTTCTTTTATATACAATCAAATTAGTTTGATTTTGTACTTAAAAATAATATCTTAAACCTGAATTCTATTTATAACTTGTATTCATATTTTTCCACACCAAACTCATTTGTGTTGCAATAATATAAAATCTCGTTTACAATTTCCTTTATAATTTGATAAGTTCAATCTCATTTCAAATATTGGTTTCAAAACCGATTTCCTCTTTTTCATATAAATTAAAATTTGAATTTATATTTCAATTTATCCAATGATAAATAATTCACTTAATTTATACTCTCGTTTCCAAACAATTTCTTATTTTCTCTATTTACGTGTTTCTAATTCAATTCTATTCGAAATTACATTTCTATTTTTAAAAATAAATTTCCTTTTTATAACTCAATTTTCATTTCCTATATTCAAAAATATTTTACAAGATTTAAATACCAAAATTCTACGGTCAGGGTAATTAAACAAAGCATAATCAATCACATTATATATCACAGTAAATAACAAACGATAATATAAAATTTGAGGGATCCAATTGGATCCCTTCAACCTGTTTCCCTGCATCCACAGATGTTAATCAACATCAACAATATTAATTTCACATCAATATGAAAATAAACAGAAATAATTATCGATCAACTATATAAAAATATCAACTATTTCAACCAATTTTATCAATCATTCATCCAAACAACCATCATACGGATAAAACTACTATAAATGAATTTAAAACTCGTTTATATAAAAATATAAATGAGCCGGAATTAGTGAATTTACTCACGTTGTTTTGCAGTTGATGGTTCTACTTTGGTTTCGTTTAAAATGAAACAGCGTTTGATTTTATCACGACATTCTAGTAGCTCCACCCTCAACGAATATAGTGCCATGTTGTAGATTCCGTTATTACGAATGCATTGGATCTAGTCGCGCACACTTCTGATAATATATGACATAAAAATCAATTTATAAGTTATTATTATATTTAAACATCTTTAATTATAAAAAACCTTAATTACTTATACCTTAATTATGTTAAAGTCCAAATGTACGTCGTTAGACCCTATATTTGATTAACGTACCCAGATCGTGATTTATGTTCATGACTTCGGTTTCCACTTCAGCATAGAGGACTTTGTCTTCCCCAATCGTATTCACAGTAAAACCATGTCCATTGTCCAAAGTTTGACCATCCACAAATCCATCTCCGATCATCTATCCGATCCCAAACCACCACTGCTGCAAACAACATTCAAAACTCCATTTAATCTTAACATACCAGCTCCATTTCTATGCATTACCACCCAGTCACAATCCCCCATTCACTGCCGAACACAACACCTCCCATACACTTGCTTCCCTTTCAACTGTCATAGCCACACGGTCTCTCATATATAATCACCGCCCTCAATCAATTAGAGCCAAATTAAAGTTAATCAAATTTTCATATAATTCTTCTTCCCAGGCGAAAAACATAAGATGATCTTCATTTTGTATAATGCTTCTTCATTCTCCTCATCCCAGGTATCACGCAGAAGTCAAAAACCGTATGCAAGCTACATCATGGCTCCAGGAAACCCAAATTTCACATTTTGATCCTTAATCCCATTGTCAAATTTAACTAATCCATTCCCTACTTCATGTTTTAGCATAACCCAGGCCATCCAAAACTAGTTCCAAAGGCCACTAATTCTTTAATTAAAATTTTATATTCATTAATTACCTTGAAACCACATGAGTACCATCAGGCTTTCTTCCTCGTAACCCGTTTCTTGCTTTAGCAATACGAAAAAAAACACCGCCCCTTTACTTTGATCGCCGACGCCGTTCAACTCCACCAGGATCCGATCTCGGACCATCATTCCATATTCCGGCATTAACCCTCATCTTCTTCTCACCATCCTTACCACCGTGTCACCTTAAACTAGAATTCAAACTCCTCCACGAGGTTGCAACTATGTACACTGCACCTCAAAAACATCGACTTTGATATAAACGAAAATCTCCCAGAATTTCACAAAGAAAGCAATTCACTCTCAAAATCATGAATCCAAACCTTAATTCCACCATTATCTCAATATAACCTCAAAATCGGTTGTTGCCCTATTTGCTCATCTTTGAAAAAAACAATTGAACAAGATGATATGGGTATGAATTTGAAGAGTTATCATATTCGAACTCAAAGAATCTAGCTTATTATTTTATTGGATTTATTTTGAATTGTTGGAGAATTTCAAAGAGGAGACTTTTATTCATTTTTGAAGAGAATGAGAGAAAGGATGAACTTTTTAGAGCATTCCCAGCAGTTGGAATACTCATCGAAGTGGGAGAGATTCCCACTTTAAAACGAGAACTCGCGCTGCAGCAGTGTGGCGAGCAGCATGAGTTCAGCGTTGAAGTGGGATTCTCCACCTTTTTTTTGGGTGGCGATCGTTAAACGGCAAATTAATTGCCATTTAAGGATAAATTGACAATTAGTTTGCTGTTTACAGCAAAAAACAAAAAACACTGCTAAACGGCAAACTGTTTGTCGTTTAGCATTGATTAAAATTTTTAAAGAATAATAATAATGAAGCTCCAATTCAACTGTTGGAAGAGTAGGGCGAATTAACGCTTAGTTCTTCTCCTCCACACGCTGGAATCGACTTGTTGCTGGGTATGCTCTTAGAAGGCTTCTGTATTGTGAAATGGTAAGGCACGTTTTATAGAATAAAATAGGGAAGTGTCATTTTCTATTAGTACATTGTAGGAAGAGAAATTTTCAACGTTGCATGTGGTTCGCATTGAATTTTCTAAAGATATTTTTCGTGAAGAAAAAGGAAGGAGCAGGTGGTATATAAATATGAGAGGATGGAGAGGTCATTTTGCAGTAGCCAATATCCCTATCAATGTAGCCATGTGGAAAAAAACTGCATGAATAACCCATGCATGTGAACTTTATTAATTTTGACTGGGATGGAGGACCTGCAAACGCCTTGTATACCTACCTTATAGGGCATATGTGGTTTCAAATTTCGAAATGTTGTTTTGTCTGCATGAAATTATTTGTATATCCCCAGGATAGGCATGTGAGTGTCTTGGATTTTGTCGTAGGCATGTGCAAAATAAGCCGTGTGAAATAAACTTGGGTAGGTATAGAAGATATTTTGCAGATACCATGTGCATGCAAATTTTTTTACTTTCAGAGGTTCTAATCAGATAAGGTTTTCCATCGGCATGTGCTATCAATACAGTATGCCTTGAGATGACTTGATGATGAGTTCTTACTATGAAGCACGCGACTGTGAGGTTGATGAATATGTATTCGTAGAGAGCTAGTTCGTTGACCCCATTTAACTGGGGTCACCATGACACCACTAACGTTGTTAGTGGTGTGTGGCTGAGATTTAATAGGAGGAATTCAGGGGGAAATCTCATCCACACACCATTAACACCGTTAGTGGTGTCATGGTGACCCCAGTTAAAATGGGGTCAACAAATTCGTATTGTGTATTCATTGTTAAAACTGATGCTTCGCCATTTATGCGTTTTGAAAAGATTGGTTGGACGTAGTAAAGATTTGAACACAGATTTACTGAGATATTGTTACAATTTATTAATTATTCCATAGCAACTATTTGAAATGTTGATTTGGGCATAACTCACAATCTATAAGACGAAATCTCAAATTTTCACTTCCAGTAGAAAAATATCGTTAAACAAATTCGAATGTTTCTTGTTCAAAGAAATCCTACTTATATTGGATTATGTATATCCAATTGAAGTCCAGAACATTAAATTACGAGCTACCATGACGTTATGAGCTTGTTTTAAATTTAATTATAAATTATACGTTTAAACTTCATTTTAAATTAAAAAAATTCATACAAAAATTATTTTATATTCCCAAAACAACATTAAAATAATTTTAAATGTTCTAAATTAAATGCCTAAAAGTCCGGGTTGTTACAGAGACCTAATAAGAGAAACCGTGCTTCACTAAATCAAAGCTGGCTAGTGTAATTTCTCAAAGTCAGGGTTGTTGGTTGAAAAAATCTGAAGCTCAAAAAATGTTCAAGAAAACGTCATAGTTGAATAAAAGTGTCATCTAAGAAAGTTTATCAGAAAAAAGTTCAAGAAACTCAAGAAGAAATCATCACATAAGCAATCATATTTGCATCAGAATTCATCTGCAAATCTTCTCAGAAAATCTCAATTCAAAGTTCTCAAGTTCAGTTTTCTCATACCTTATTTGTTCCTAAAGATTCACTACTACTTTTCTCATCATGGCTGAAGGAGATCTAGCAACATCTTCCAGATATACCACAACATCTAACAAGTCCAGTACTGGCAACACTCAAGAATTGGTCAGGATAATAATTAAGCTACAAGTCAACTCATCTCAATAAAATTGGATGAGTCTAATTTCCTACTGTGGAAACTGCAAATAGAAACCATAGTTAGACACTATGGATTGGAAGACTATCTATATGGAACAAAAACTGTGCCAGCAAAGTATGTTAGAGACAGTGAAGACAAGGTAACACTTAATCAAGAATTCACTACTCATTAAAGGCAAAACGTCTTTATTATCTCTTAGCTAATGTCATCAGTTGGTGCATCTCTTATGCCACAATTAATAGGATGCAACATAACGCATGAGATTTGGTCAACATCAGAAAGGACATTCACATCTCAATATGGTACAAGAATTTGACACTATAAAAGGAAATTGGAAAGCATAAGTAATTTTTTTAAGTGTGAACGAGTATCTCATGAAAGTCAAGAATTTATATGATCAAATATCTTGTTCTGGGCATAAAATTGCTGAAAATGAACAACTTATATATTGTCAGTGGACTTGATGATGAATACGAAGCTGTGATAACATTCGTAACGTCAACTTAACCTACTCCATCTATACAAAGTATTTACTCCATTCTCTTGGTTCATGAAGGAAGATTATTGAAGAAAAAGAAAATAAGTTCCGTGTTAACCCCGTTGTGAAAACGCGGTTCAGAATTATGAAGTATTCGCGAACGCTGGTATGCAGTCTCATCTAGCTCGAGCCTTCAGTTTGATCGTCACATACATGCATAGCTCAACCTACGAACCGACACTCTATACGAGCTACGACTAACCAACTAGGAGCGCGACCTAGTTCTAGCTGCTTAGGTTGTTTATTGGCTTTATCCCGTTCATCTCAGTTGGGTCATTTTCCAGGTTTTTCTCATCCATGCTTTTGTTTTAGGTCGTTACGTGCACACTTGTTTAGCTCGTTCACAATGTTAGCTCATCAGTACAAACACATTAAAGTTGAGCCATGGCTGGATACATGAATGAGTGTTGAAGAATGAAACATATAATACAATGATGTATGACAAATCGATACTTCGTGAAGTATACTAACTCTTAGATCGTCAATAGAGGAGGCGGGCGCGCTAGCTCATCCATCAGCTAAGTATTTAAGGTCATTGCCTCATTGCATGGACCAAGATCATTCCAGCATAAAGAAGTCCTCGTGGCACGGTGCAAAGATCATAGAGCAGGTCATCTGGCCATAGAATGACGTGGACAAATATGCACAATACAATACGTGCCGGCTATACCAAGATAAAGCAGCTACAGTATAAGGACGTTGGACCATCCCACAAGTATTTAGATCATCTTAAAAGCATCTTTAGATCGTTAAAGCTTTCAAGACGCACCAGGATACACGTTAAATCAGTAGGCACAGGGACCTTGCAAAGCAGACCGTGTATGAGCAATAACACGTGATGCCATGTGAAGGTTATGCCCAGATTGTGAGAATACTCATACGTTAGCTCGTCGGCCTTTTAGGTCACTGACAGCTAGCACCTTAGGGTCGTTAGCCTACACTTGGGATGTCAGCTGTTATGAAGGTACTCCAGATCGTCAGTAATGCATGGACTAGTTGGTCATATAGCTTGTGAAAGCTAGCTAGCTAGTTGCCATGTCGACACACTTCTTTGGACCGTTCTTTAGGTTGTTGACCCCTGGCATAAGTTGGGTCATCCGTACATAACAAGCTTAGGATGTTGCATAATAATATTAGGTCGTTGAGATCAATCATGCTTTTGAGTCATTGAAATATAGTTTGGGACGCTGACGCTCACCACAACACATTTTAGTACGTTGCTGGACCAACAGTTAGGTCAAGTGACGCGTGGCAGACTATTCATACAAGTGGCGTTCAAATCTTTCAACATAGGATGGTTTGTCCTGATGCAGGGTGACACGTGGCTTTAATATGTGAAACATTTTATATAAAATGACGACAATACATTCTTGTATATTGAATACGTTTGGACCACACTAGTGTGACTAGGTCATTATTACAATCAAACCACTGAACATAACAGGTTGTTGGAATTATTCAGCAATATTAGGTTGTTCATACCATGAAGAATCAGATTTTTTAAATGTTGCATGGAGCGGTGGCATTGTTGTGATTGCCCTAGATCGGTGTGTTTTATGTATTATGTAAGGACAACTGCTGCCAGGATGTAAAGGAGAGAAGCACGCACATTATAATGGAAATGTTTTAGGCCGTGATGCATTGTTTAGGTCGCTGGAGCATACATGGAACAACCATGTCATTTGCCACTCTAAGGCATTTTAGATCGTTCTCAACAATCTTAGACCGCCAAGCATTTTAGAGCGTCAAAGTGTTTTAGGTCGTTGAGAGCAAATTGGAGACATATGTTTACAGCTGTGCAGAGTCGCCAAGTTAAGCCCACAAATGCTTTTTAGCATGCAAGTGCTTTAACCTATAAGTTGATATGAGAAGTAGCTCGTAGGAGAATAAAGGCATGAGCCATGCTCATTTATCTAAAGGGGGGTATGCGTAATTACAACGGTGCCACTCCCCCTAAGCTCCAACTATAAATACCCCACTTCACAATCATTTAGGGGCATCCAATTTTGTAATGACCCGGGTTTTTGTCGGCCTTGGTTATCCGATATACAACACATATCGAACATCCAAGGGTCGTAAATACCGGTCATTAATGAAAGAAATTAGAGGGTGATGATAGATAAGATAGAAACTTAGAATAGAAGAAGAAGATGAACACAACATCATAGTAACACGAACCTCACAACGGAACGAATAACATATAATATATATATAACATAACTTGAAATATACATGTAATAACCCGGAAAATACGAGCCAATTTAAAATTGTTAAATTGATTATTTCAAAGCAATTTGAACCATTGAAATAGAATATTTCAATAAAATAGTAAGTTAAGAATAGTAAGTCAGTTTGAAAATTTGAATTCATACTTTGACTGACTGTGCAGGGTGGAAAATATAACGGATTTTAGTGAGACCAAAAATATTTAAATCTGTTAGTCAATACCTTTCTAACGGATCTGAAAAATCGAAGTTTCATAACGGGAATCAAAAGTTATGGCCGAATGAATTTTCAGAAGAGTCGGTATATAAAATATATAGGCCTGGAAAATTGATATTTTGCATACGACCTCGGAATTCGACGAAACCACTTTTGTTGGGTCCGGGATGTCAAACTATTGCTAGGTTTCAAATTTCATAATTTTTCGAATCAATATGTGAGCGTGGAAAAAGAAAACGCGTTTGACCAGTTTCTGTTGAATTTAATCGACTGGAAATTGGCCATTTTCCAAACGGTCTCAGAATTCGACGAAACTAGTTTTGTTAGGACCGTATCGTCAATACGAAACTAGAAAATATTTTTCTGGAATTTTTCTAGTTAGTATGTGACCCCGGTAATTTGAAATGTACGTTTAAAATTCAACATAAGGATTTAAATGTAAATTCAACGGAAACTGATTGTAACGATCAAATCAGCTTACGATACATATCTCATTGTGTTCAGAATGGGGGTAAAACGCTATGGACGACAGGCGGTAGGCCTCGTTTCGAGGTCGTATGTAAAAGTCAACCTTTTTGCAAAATTAAATAATTAAATAATAAAAAGGAAAAAAAATATATTATTTTAATTCCCTCCCTTTTCTTCTTCTTGGCCCCCCCGATTCATTAATCAGAAAACGAAAAAAAAAAACCTAAACCTAGACCGCCCCCCCCCCCTCAAGCGAACGCCGCCGACGAAGACATCGCCGCCGCCCCCCTCCGTCCAGCCTCCTCCTCCCAGTGGCGAAACCCTCGAACCCCTCGCGACGCGTATCGAGCAGCCCCCTGAAGCCTCGATGCCACCACCACCGAACACCACCACCCTGCCGCCGACGCCTTCTTCTTCCCCCCCTTCGCAGGCTACGGTGAGTATTTAGGTTATTTTATTTTTATTTTTATTTTTGTTTTCCAAAAACTGATTCTTTTTAAATGATTTAAAACTGATTTATAAAGAATTTAAAAACTGATTTGATAAAGAATTTAAAACTGATTTGATAAAGAATTTAAAAACTGATTTAATAAAGAATTTAAAAACTGATTTAATAAAGAATTTAAAAACTGATTTATAAAGAATTTAAAAACTGATTTGATAAAGAATTTAAAACTGATTTGATAAAGAATTTAAAAATTGATTTAATAAAGATTTAAAAACTGATTTTTTAAAGGAAATAAAAACTGATTTTATTTTAAGGTTTAAAAAAGAAAAAAAAGGGTTTAAACTTTGAAATAGAAAAAGGTTTAATCTTTTAAAAGAAAAAGATTTGAACTTGCAAAAAATAAAGATCATATTTTTAAAAAGAGAAAAAGACGGAATTTTTATTTGGTAGAAGGAGTAAGACATGATTTTTGTATTTTTAAAGTAATAAAAATATAATTTTTACATCATAAGAATAATAAAAATATAATCTTTATATATTTAATAGCGAAGTCAAAATGAAATCTTTATATATTGAATAACATAGTAAAAATTCGATTTTTACCTATGTAGAGAATACGGGCAACGAAAGCGACAAGAAGGCGAAATAGGCGAAGATTTCTATAAAGGAAGAGTCGTGTTATTGGATAGCTATTGGTGAGAATTTCTCACTCTTCAATTTCTTTTTATATATATATATATGTGTGGAAATAAAAGTGAATTGCTATATATAAATATATATATATATATATATATATATATATATATATACGCCCCCTCGTCCACAAACCATGGACGATATTTATTGGTTGAAATTGTTGTGAAAATTGATTGACGGCGAATTGTTGTTTGGGATTGTTTGTGGTTGATATTGAATTGATTGTGGTTGAAAAATACCCATTTGTGATTGGAAAATATTTGGTTGAAACCACATAGGATTAGTTTGTGGAAATGAAATAAATATATACATGCCGCCTGCGTGCGAACTAGATGCATGAATCCCCATTGTCAAAAACCGCGAGGTTTTAAGGTAGAGCGAGGAGCCGTACTAGGGACGGTGCCGGTTTTAACTACCCTGCCGTTATGCTGCCGAAATTTTGAATAATCTTTGTGTGTTAGAATTATTTTCATATGTTGAAATTATTTGCATGCATAGAAATTAAAGCCATATATTGAAACTATATCCATGTGTGGAAATTGTTCATGTGTTGGAAAGTGTTGTGTGAAAATTAAATTCATTTGTGAATGAATGAAGTGTATAAACAATAAAAATCACATTTTTATATATATATATGAAGTATCAAAAATATTCGCCTTATATGAATAGTTTCAACAATCAAAATTTCATCTTTTTAACAAGAACAACATAAATAAGATGTCCATGTGTGGAAATGCTCATTTGTTGAGAAGTGTGTGTAGTGGAAAGGTTCATGTGTTGAATAAAAAGATTGAACGATAAAAATTACATTTTTATTGAAACTATGAAGTGTTGAAACCATACATTGGTTGAATAAATATTTTAAATGATAAAAATATCATTTTTATCATATGTGTGATATGCTAAAGATATGCAGATGTTGAAACAAATATTTGTGATAGAAATATTATTTTTAACATGCATAGGAACTAAATAAAATAGTCATGTGTTGAAATCTACTTTAGTTCGCCAAAATTATCATCTTTGAAATGTGAAGAGTTAGAAATAGCCACTTGTTCAAAATAAACGTGCATGAGTTGAAATATACATTAACTAGCTAATGATATGATTTTAGCCTATGCATGCGATATTAGAATGAATGGTGTTTTCAAACCAAAGCAAATCAAATATGAAGTTGAATAGAAATTGATAAATGATAAGAACTGTATATATATGTACATGCATATTCATTGGACAGGTTATAGCAAAGAGGCTAGAGAAGAGGAATAAAATTTTGTGCCCGACAAATAGGTACACATTTACTGTTTTGTTTGGGTGATGATTTTATGAGCCTGTTGGCTAGCCGCTTGGCTTTTTCTTTTTCTTTTTGAGATTAGAAGGACCGGGAACGCTATTTGCGATTTCCCGATGCTCCCGGTGCAGGGGAGGTTATGGCGAAATTTTCCAAAATTTTAAGGTGTTAGAAAAATATTTGAAGTGAAAACGATATGGAAATCATTGAATGAACTATATTTATAAAAATATATAAATATAAATATAATTAAAACGAAACGTGGCCGTGCAGTTCATATTTTGAGACCGTGATTTCAAATGGCTAGTGCGGAAGATCCGACCATTGGATTTTTCCGAAACCTCAACCGTTGGGTTCGCCTTGGAGATATCTTTCCAACGGCACCAACTTTGTGAAGATCCGACGGTTGGATTGTCTGGAATGTTTAATTCAAAATTAGTGAAAAACAGCGCCAGAACGATTATATTTATATATATATATAAATATAATTAAATTAAATCGAATAACGACGCTGCAGTTCGTAAATTGAAATCATAACTTCAAATGGTTAGTGTGGAAGATCCGACCGTCGGATTTTCCCAAAACTGGAACCGTTGGATTCGTTTTGAAAAGACCTTCCTAATGATGTAAAATTTGTGAAGATCCAACGGTTAGATTTTCCTATATGTGTAAAACAAAATTAGTGGAAAGCAGCGCCAGTGCATCGACACGACCTGAAACGTCGTTTAATTAAATATCGCCGTTTCTAAATTAAATAAAAATGGCGATATATCGTTATAAAGTGCTATAGACGATATAGAGTGAAAATAAACCAATTTTGTTGTGTTGGATTGATATGTGATGGTTGAATGTATTTGACATGAAAATTATAACTAAATAACTGAAAAGTGAATGTTGAATAGTCCAACCATGTGAATAATTGATATGAAAATCTAAATATACGTGGGTTATTTGAAAAGGCCAAGGTTATCTCATTTCAAATAATCGATCGACGTTGAGAAGTCGAAGAGTCGAAGACGACTGAAGACCGGCGATCTCCACATTGGATGGATGGGCGCTACTGATGCTCGTGATTGGAGTAGCTACCATGAAGGAATTGAAGTAGTAGCCGTCCAAACATAGTGTTGATTGTACGGATATGCGAGGAATTGGTGCCTCCGGTTTCGTTCAGACCCATAACGGACTTGTAAATGGACTGTGTGTCTGACATTGGATTTTGTTCTGTGTTGATTGATCTCTGTTAAATATATATCTGTTTGGCGGCGGAGAATTTATTCTCTTGCTTAACGCCCTTCTCTGAGACGTACGAGCTCAGAGGGTATGTATTGACAGAAATCAGTCGCATGGAGTAGATTGCCTGTGTGGCACGCCTAAGTGGCATATGATCAAGGCTTCTGTTGCAAAGCAAAGTCTTGTGGTTGATGATCAAAGCATGGTCTGTGTGACGTAGCTTTGTGTATAACGTGAATTCGCGAGCCTCACACCTCGGTATGAGTCAAAAACGGGAGACGGACCGCTGGGAGTGCACGACGTTTCTTTCTAGCTATGGTGGTGTCAGTGACCTACCAGCCCTGACATTATATATATACTTTTCACCTGTGTGGTTGTTGGAATGCGAGGCGCCTCGATTATAGGTCTGTAAGGACCGGGAAACGTGTGTTCAGGAATAACTAATCCTCAAAAGTAAGAGAGGACCGGCCCAGCCGATTCCAAGGATCATAGTGGGGTCCTGGGACATTTGCTAGAGTGTCTCGAACGGAGAGGAGCTTGCCCCTTGCCTCGACTCATGAAGGAATCCAATTTCCAATACGAAATTTCGGATGTGATTGTATTACTAGTACGGCGACATAGTAGGTGGTAGCTATGCCACCTAGGATTGATATTTATGATTGAATTTGTTTTTGAAACATATATGCACTAGTAATAATATCAAACACCTTTGTTTTATTCGTACGAAGCATCTTTGGCCATTATAAGGTAAAAACTCTATCCTCCGGCTTGCGTTGCATTGTGTGATGGGACCTGAGTCTTATAATGGCTTCATTTTATAAAAAGCATTGCGTTGATTTAATCATTTACTTTATTTCATGCACTAGCACTCATTGGAGTAAACCCGTTCCGCGAAAGTGGCGTGGTCCATTGATTTGCCTTATTATTGTTGTTAATAAGTTGAATAGATTTCTCATACCAGTCCCATGACTGACTCGTAGTTTGTTTCACCTTGCAAACTCGGGTGCCCTTATTTTCACACGGGCAGCCTAGTTACAGGTTTCTGACGCACCTTTTGGCTCATGGCGAGGCTTGACTACACCGTGCTGACTTGGATTTTCTCCGCCATTATTGTATCTATATTATGATTTCGCCACTGGCGATGTAGACTGATATTCCTTTTGTGTACTCTTTATGTATGATTCCGCCTCAGGCGATGGTGGCTGATTATGTATCATTATGCACTAAGTTGTATCCTGTACTGTGCTCTCTGATGTGATGTTATCTATATGATTCCGCTGTCATATGTGTGTAAATTATTCTATTTTCTGTTTATGCTATTATCTGTGATCTGCTAATGATGATTAATGTGTTATATTCCAATGATTATCCTTAACACCGGGTCACGGGGTTTTGGGATCGTCACAGCTGGTATCAGAGCTTTGGTTAACCTTAGTTCTGGAGTCTAACACATTAAACACTTCGTCAAAATAGAATCAGTAGTATTCTAAGGCGAGTCGCTCATTAGAGATAGGACTAGTAAAGTCCTAGAATGAGCGGAGCAGAATAGCAAAAACAATTGATCAGTCCATCGTTATCTTTCCGTAGAATTTCTGCTTAACTATGCAATAGACTATCATTTCTGTTAGCTGACTTTTTTTTCGTTGCTTATACAGAATTTGACAAATGGCTACCAGAGCAGCCGCCGCTAGAGGAGGCCGTGCCGGCCGAGGTCGAGGAAGGGGAGAAATCCCAGCTCAAGAAGGACCTTTGATACAACCTCCGGCAGCTCAATACTTCGAGCTTGACCGTGTAGCTAAGAGATATAAGAACTTAGGAGGCAAGACCTTCTCGGGAACTGGCACGGTAATAGAGGCCTTTGCATGGCTCAAAACATGCAAGAAAATTCTTGAAGGCCTAAGGCTAGGAGACAAAGACAAAGCTATTATGGGCGCCTGGCTTATGCAGGAACAAGCCGAATTATGGTGGGAATCTCTTACCGCCGGGAATAGAGAAGCTGGAAGAACATGGGATGGATTTAAAGAACTCTTCAAGGAGAAATATGTCCCAGAACAAGCTCTAGAAAGAATGCACGATGACTTCGCCAATCTCCAGCAAGGGGATCTTTCCGTGCAGGATTATCTGAACAAATTCACAATGTTGTCGCCCTATGCTCCAGAACTTGTTGCTACCGCGAAATCCAAAAATAAGAGGTTTATCTTTGGACTAAGACGACAATATCATGATAGAGCCATGGCCCATGTCAAGCTGGATTTCAACGAGCTAGTGGAGATGACATGCAACTATGAAGACCTTGATCAAAGGCATCTGGATCAGGATCGCGCTAGAAGCCAAGCAGGAAACAAGCGCAAGCCTGCTATAAATCAGGGCGAGTCAAGCCAAGCAGCATCTTCAAAGCCTCAGACTGGCAAGCCGCCAAGAGGAAATTGCTTTAACTGTGGTAAGCCGGGGCACTACTCAAATGTCTGCACAGCTCCAAAGAGAAAGAAAACAAACTCTCAAGGCTCGAGCCAAGGCTCTCAGAACCCTCGCTCGTGCTTCAACTGTCGCAAGACCGACCATCTGGTCAAAGACTGTCCTTTGCTAAAGAAAGCTACTGTAGCTCATGTCTATGACGGGTCTAGCCCGCCAGCTGCTTCCGACGGAGCAAGTAAGCCCGATGTTTTGGAAGGTACCCTTACAATTAAAAATATTCCTGTTTTTGTATTATTTGACACAGGTGCATCGCGTAGTTTTATTGCTAGAAACACAGTGCACAAATTAAAGTTAAAACAGCGAAAGCTCAAAGAATCGGTTGAAGTTCATAACCCGATAGGGGGTCCTATTACCCTCAGTTCGTGTTGTAAGGTTCCTATTTCTTTCTCCCGATACCAGTTTCCTTTCAATTTGATCATTATGGATTTTCCCGAATTCGATATTATTCTCGGGCTGGATTGGTTAACGAAATATGAAGCTGAAGTGAATTGTGCGGAAAGAATCGTTAAAATTCGAATGAAGCTTGGGTATATTACGGTTCCTTGTCATGGTTCAAATCCGAATAGAGAAGAATTTTGGTCAGCATTGGAACTTATCCCCACTTCCATAGAAAAGATTCCGATTGTTAGCAACTATGCGGATGTGTTTGAAGAAGTTGAGAACTTACCTCCGCAAAGAGAAATAGAATTCCGAATCGATCTAATTCCCAATGCCAGACCAGTGGTGCATCCAATTCGTAGAATGACTCCCAAAGAAAAAGAAGAATTAGGCGATCAAACTCGTCAACTGTTGTGGAAAGGTCTAATCAGACCGAGTTTTTCTAATTGGGGTGCAGCTGTCGTGTTTGTCCCAAAGTCAGACGGTACTCTTAGATTATGTGTTGATTACCGAGACCTTAACAAACAGACGCTTAAAAATAAATATCCATTACCCCGCATTGATGATTTGCTAGACCAATTGAATGGGGCGAAAGTATTTTCCCGAATGGACCTAGCTACAGGTTTTCATCAATTGAGAATAGCAGAAGAGTGTGTTCCTTTGACCGCTTTCAGAGGTCCAGACATATTTTATGAATGGTTAGTAATGCCATTTGGCCTATGCAACGCTCCAGCATACTTTGTCGATCTAATGAATAGAGTGTTCAGGGGAGTTCTGAATAAATTTGTCCTCGTATTCATCGATGATATTTTAATCTACTCCAAATCAAAACCCGAGCATGAAAAACACTTAGAATAAGTATTGGAGATTCTAAGGAAGAACGTCTTCAAAGCCAAATTCTCTAAATGTGTCTTTTGGCAAGAAGAAGTCAAATTTCTTGGCCATGTCGTGTCAGGGAAAGGAATTTCTGTTGACCCAAGCAAAATAATAGCGATTCAAGACTGGAAACAACCCACTACTCCCACAGAAGTTAGAAGTTTTATGGGATTGGCTAGTTATTATCGAAAGTTCGTTAAGGATTTTTCGAAGATATCCGGTCCGTTAACGAAGCTCACAAAGAAACATGAGAAGTTTAAGTGGACTTCCGACTGTGAAGAAGCTTTCCAGGAATTGAAATCAAAGCTGACCACCGCTCCAGTATTAACTATCATTGATGGCAATCAAGATTTAACGGTTTGGACAGATGCTTCTATTAGAGGTCTTGGGTCAGTGTTAATGCAGAGAGGCCAAGTAGTCGCTTATGCAAGCCGCCAATTGAAACCGCATGAGAAGAATTATGTGACTCATGATCTTGAGTTGCTAGCCATCGTATTTGCCTTGAAAATCTGGAGACATTACTTATTGGGCGAGAAATTTATATTGTACACAGATCACCAATCGTTGAAGTATTTATATACCCAGAAAGATCTGAATCTGAGACAGCAGCGTTGGCTAGAATTTCTTGCAGCGTACGATCTTGATATCCTGTATACGCCGGGGAAAGCTAACGTTGTAGCGGATGCACTTAGTAGAAAGACCGCAATCGTTGCCCATCTTATAATTACACCTGGATTGATTCATAGGATTTCAGCCCTTCAGAAAGACGATGAATTCATTCAGAGAATCAGTAAGAGAGTCAAGGAAGGTGAAACCACGAGTTTCCGTATTGACAATAAGGGGGTTCTCAGGTTAAATAACAGGATTTGCATCCCAAATATTCCAGGCCTTCGAAGAGAAGTGCTAGATGAATGCCATAAATCCAAATTTTGCATCCATCCTGGGGTGAGTAAAATGTACAACGATATCAAACGCACTTTCTGGTGGAAGGCAATGAAAAGGGATATTTCTTTGTATGTTAGCAGATGCCCTACTTGTCAATTGGTCAAGAGTGACCAACATAAGCTAGCTGGACTGTTGCAACCGTTGGAAGTCCCAGGTTGGAAATGGGAACATATTTCCATGGATTTCATAGATGGTTTGCCACGAACCAAGAAAGGTAATGACAGTATTTGGGTAATCGTAGATCGCTTCACGAAGACTGCCCATTTTATACCTGTCAGGTCCAATAGAACTGCCCAAAGTCTAGCACAGATATATTTCAAAGAAATTGTTAAGCTGCATGGAATTCCCATCAGCATAGTCAGTGATAGAGATCCCCTATTTACTAGCAAGTTCTGGGAGGCTTTCCAGACATAATTGGGGACAAAACTGAATATGAGCACCGCTTATCACCCCCAAACAGATGGCCAAACTGAGCGGGTGAATAGAATTCTGGAAGATTTATTGCGGGCTTGTATAATCGATTTTGGTGGGTCCTGGGAAGATCATTTGCATTTGGCAGAATTCTCATATAACAATAGCTATCAAGAAAGTTTGAGAATGTCACCATTTGAAGCATTGTATGGCAGACCCTGCAGATCTCCAGCATGTTGGGTAGAACCTGGCAACAGACTTGTACTAGGACTCGATATGATTAGGGAAGCATCTGATAAAGTGGACTTCATCAAGAAGCGATTGAAAACCGCCCAAAGCCGACAGAAAAGTTATGCAGACTCTAGAAGGAGAGATTTGACATTTGCTGTTGGTGAACATGTTTATTTAAAGGTTTCTCCGATGAGAGGAGTAATCAGATTTGGAAAGACTGGGAAGTTGGCACCGAGATTTATTGGTCCCTTTCCTATACTTGAGCGAATTGGAACTCTTGCTTATAGGGTTCAATTGCCAGATTGGTTGCCTTGAGTGCACAACGTATTTCACGTATCTCAACTTAGGAGACATGTGCATGATCCGGATCTTGTTGTAGAAGAAGCAGCGCAACAGGATGTGGAGATAACTCCAGAATTAGCACTCAGAAGAGATCCATTAAAAATTGTTGGCAAAGAAACCAGGGAACTCAAAAGCAAAAAGGTTTATTTAGTTAAAGTGCAGTGGAGCAGTGATCCTAGAGACTGTACTTGGGAAACAGAGGAAAGCATTAAACAAGCTTACCCCAAATGCAGAGTGGATATCTCTGACTAACTCCGGTGCAAGGTACCTTTACCATACTTTGCATTTACATTTTATTTCCTACTTTACTGTTGTTTCCTTTTCGAGGACGAAAAGTTTTAAGTAGGGGAGATTGTAATAACCCGGAAAATACGAGCCAATTTAAAATTTTTAAATTGATTATTTCAAAGCAATTTGAACCATTGAAATAGAATATTTCAATAAAATAGTAAGTTAAGAATAGTAAGTCAGTTTGAAAATTTGAATTCATACTTTGACTGACTGTGCAGGGTGGAAAATATAACGGATTTTAGTGAGACCAAAAATATTTAAATCTGTTAGTCAATACCTTTCTAACGGATCTGAAAATTCGAAGTTTCATAACGGGAATCAAAAGTTATGGCCGAATGAATTTTCAAAAGAGTCGGTATATAGAATATATAGGCCTGGAAAATTGATATTTTGCATACGACCTCGGAATTCGACGAAACAACTTTTGTTGGGTCCGGGATGTCAAACTATTGCTAGGTTTCAAATTTCATAATTTTTCGAATCAATATTTGAGCGTGGCAAAAGAAAACACGTTTGACCAGTTTCTGTTGAATTTAATTGACTGGAAATTGGCCATTTTTCAAATGGTCTCAGAATTCGACGAAACTAGTTTTGTTAGGACCTTATCGTCAATACGAAACTAGAAAATATTTTTCTGGAATTTTTCTAGTTAGTATGTGACCCCGGTAATTTGAAATGTACGTTTAAAATTCAACATAAGGATTTAAATGTAAATTCAATGGAAACTGATTGTAACGATCAAATCAGCTTATGATACATATCTCATTGTGTTCGGAATGGGGGTAAAACGCTATGGACGACAGGCGGTAGGCCTCGTTTCGAGGTCGTATGTAAAAGTCAACCTTTTTGCAAAATTAAATAATTAAATAATAAAAAGGAAAAAATATATTATTTTAATTCCCTCCCTTTTCTTCTTCTTGGCCCCCCCGATTCATTAATCAGAAAACAAAAAAAAAAAAAGAAAAAAAAAGAAAAACCTAAACCTAGACCGCCCCCCCTTAAGCGAACGCCGCCGACGAAGACATCGCCGCCGCCCCCCTCCGTCCAGCCTCCTCCTCCCAGTGGCGAAACCCTCGAACCCCTCGCGACGCGTATCGAGCAGCCCCCTGAAGCCTCGACGCCACCACCACCGAACACCACCACCCTGCCGCCGACGCCTTCTTCTTCCCCCCCTTCGCAGGCTACGGTGAGTATTTATGTTATTTTATTTTTATTTTTATTTTTGTTTTGCAAAAACTGATTCTTTTTAAATGATTTAAAACTGATTTATAAAGAATTTAAAAACTGATTTGATAAAGAATTTAAAACTGATTTGATAAAGAATTTAAAAACTGATTTAATAAAGAATTTAAAAACTGATTTAATAAAGAATTTAAAAACTGATTTATAAAAATTTAAAAACTGATTTGATAAAGAATTTAAAACTGATTTGATAAAGAATTTAAAAACTGATTTAATAAAGATTTAAAAACTGATTTTTTAAAGGAAATAAAAACTGATTTTATTTTAAGGTTTAAAAAAGAAAAAAAAGGGTTTAAACTTTGAAATAGAAAAAGGTTTAATCTTTTAAAAGAAAAAGATTTGAACTTGCAAAAATAAAGATCATATTTTTAAAAAGAGAAAAAGACGGAATTTTTATTTGGTAGAAGGAGTAAGACATCATTTTTGTATTTTTAAAGTAATAAAAATATAATTTTTACATCATAAGAATAATAAAAATATAATCTTTATATATTTAATAGCGAAGTCAAAATGAAATCTTTATATATTGAATAACATAGTAAAAATTCGATTTTTACCTATGTAGAGAATACGGGCAACGAAAGCGACAAGAAGGCGAAATAGGCGAAGATTTCTATAAAGGAAGAGTCGTGTTATTGGATAGCTATTGGTGAGAATTTCTCACTCTTCAATTTCTTTATATATATATATATGTGGAAATAAAAGTGAATTGCTATATATAAATATTTATATATATACATATATACGCCCCCTCGTCCACAAACCATGGACGATATTTATTGGTTGAAATTGTTGTGAAAATTGATTGACGGCGAATTGTTGTTTGGGATTGTTTGTGGTTGATATTGAATTGATTGTGGTTGAAAAATACCCGTTTGTGATTGGAAAATATTTGGTTGAAACCACATAGGATTAGTTTGTGGAAATGAAATAAATATATACATGCCGCCTGCGTGCGAACTAGATGCATGAATCCCCATTGTCAAAAACCGCGAGGTTTTAAGGTAGAGCGAGGAGCCGTACTAGGGACGGTGCCGGTTTTAACTACCCTGCCGTTATGCTGCCGAAATTTTGAATAATCTTTGTGTGTTAGAATTATTTTCATATGTTGAAATTATTTGCATGCATAGAAATTAAAGCCATATATTGAAACTATATCCATGTGTGGAAATTGTTCATGTGTTGGAAAGTGTTGTGTGAAAATTAAATTCATTTGTGAATGAATGAAGTGTATAAACAATAAAAATCACATTTTTATATATATGAAGTATCAAAAATATTCGCCTTATATGAATAGTTTCAACAATCAAAATTTCATCTTTTTAACAAGAACAACATAAATAAGATGTCCATGTGTGGAAATGCTCATTTGTTGAGAAGTGTGTGTAGTGGAAAGGTTCATGTGTTGAATAAAAAGATTGAACGATAAAAATTACATTTTTATTGAAACTATGAAGTGTTGAAACCATACATTGGTTGAATAAATATTTTAAATGATAAAAATATCATTTTTATCATATGTGTGATATGCTAAAGATATGCAAATGTTGAAACAAATATTTGTGATAGAAATATTATTTTTAACATGCATAGGAACTAAATAAAATAGTCATGTGTTGAAATCTACTTTAGTTCGCCAAAATTATCATCTTTGAAATGTGAAGAGTTAAAAATAGCCACTTGTTCAAAATAAACGTGCATGAGTTGAAATATACATTAACTAGCTAATGATATGATTTTAGCCTATGCATGCGATATTAGAATGAATGGTGTTTTCAAACCAAAGCAAATCAAATATGAAGTTGAATAGAAATTGATAAATGATAAGAACTGTATATATATGTACATGCATATTCATTGGACAGGTTATAGCAAAGAGGCTAGAGAAGAGGAATAAAATTTTGTGCCCGACAAATAGGTACACATTTACTGTTTTGTTTGGGTGATGATTTTATGAGCCTGTTGGCTAGCCGCTTGGCTTTTTCTTTTTCTTTTTGAGATTAGAAGGACCGGGAACGCTATTTGCGATTTCCCGATGCTCCCGGTGCAGGGGAGGTTATGGCGAAATTTTCCAAAATTTTAAGGTGTTAGAAAAATATTTGAAGTGAAAACGATATGGAAATCATTGAATGAACTATATTTATAAAAATATATAAATATAAATATAATTAAAACGAAACTTGGCCGTGCAGTTCATATTTTGAGACCGTGATTTCAAACGGCTAGTGCGGAAGATCCGACCATTGGATTTTTCCGAAACCTCAACCGTTGGGTTCGCCTTGGAGATATCTTTCCAACGGCACCAACTTTGTGAAGATCCGACGGTTGGATTGTCTGGAATGTTTAATTCAAAATTAGTGAAAAACAGCGCCAGAAACGATTATATTTATATATATATAAATATAATTAAATTAAATCGAATAACGACGCTGCAGTTCGTAAATTGAAATCATAACTTCAAATGGTTAGTGTGGAAGATCCGACCGTCGGATTTTCCCAAAACTGGAACCGTTGGATTCGTTTTGAAAAGACCTTCCTAATGATGTAAAATTTGTGAAGATCCAACGGTTAGATTTTCCTATATGTGTAAAACAAAATTAGTGGAAAGCAGCGCCAGTGCATCGACACGACCTGAAACGTCGTTTAATTAAATATGGCCGTTTCTAAATTAAATAAAAATGGCGATATATCGTTATAAAGTGCTATAGACGATATAGAGTGAAAATAAACCAATTTTGTTGTGTTGGATTGATATGTGATGGTTGAATGTATTTGACATGAAAATTATAACTAAATAACTGAAAAGTGAATGTTGAATAGTCCAACCATGTGAATAATTGATTTGAAAATCTAAATATACGTGGGTTATTTGAAAAGGCCGAGGTTATCTCATTTCAAATAATCGATCGACGTTGAGAAGTCGAAGAGTCGAAGACGACTGAAGACCGGCGATCTCCACATTGGATGGATGGGCGCTGCTGATGCTCGTGATTGGAGTAGCTACCATGAAGGAATTGAAGTAGTAGCCGTCCAAACATAGTGTTGATTGTACGGATATGCGAGGAATTGGTGCCTCCGGTTTCGTTCAGACCCAGAACGGACTTGTAAATGGACTGTGTGTCTGACATTGGATTTTGTTCTGTGTTGATTGATCTCTGTTAAATATATATCTGTTTGGCGGCGGAGAATTTATTCTCTTGCTTAACGCCCTTCTCTGAGACGTACGAGCTCAGAGGTTATGTATTGACAGAAATCAGTCGCATGGAGTGGATTGCCTGTGTGGCACGCCTAAGTGGCATATGATCAAGGCTTCTGTTGCAAAGCAAAGTCTTTAGGTTGATGATCAAAGCATGGTCTGTGTGACGTAGCTTTGTGTATAACGTGAATTCGCGAGCCTCACACCTCGGTATGAGTCAAAAACGGGAGACGGACCGCTGGGAGTGCACGACGTTTCTTTCTAGCTATGGTGGTGTCAGTGACCTACCAGCCCTGACATTATATATACTTTTCACCTGTGTGGTTGTTGGAATGCGAGGCGCCTCGATTATAGGTCTGTAAGGACCGGGAAACGTGTGTTCAGGAATAACTAATCCTCAAAAGTAAGAGAGGACCGGCCCAGCCGATTCCAAGGATCATAGTGGGGTCCTGGGACATTTGCTAGAGTGTCTCGAACGGAGAGGAGCTTGCCCCTTGCCTCGACTCATGAAGGAATCCAATTTCCAATACGAAATTTCGGATGTGATTGTATTACTAGTACGGTGACATAGTAGATGGTAGCTATGCCGCCTAGGATTGATATTTATGATTGAATTTGTTTTTGAAACATATATGCACTAGTAATAATATCAAACACCTTTGTTTTATTCGTACGAAGCATCTTTGGCCATTATAAGGTAAAAACTCTATCCTCCGGCTTGCGTTGCATTGTGTGATGGGACCTGAGTCTTATAATGACTTCATTTTATAAAAAGCATTGCGTTGATTTAATCATTTACTTTATTTCATGCACTAGCACTCATTGGAGTAAACCCGTTCCGCGAAAGTGGCGTGGTCCTTTGATTTTCCTTATTATTGTTGTTAATAAGTTGAATAGATTTCTCATACCAGTCCCATGACTGACTCGTAGTTTGTTTCACCTTGCAAACTCGGGTGCCCTTATTTTCACACGGGCAGCCTAGTTACAGGTTTCTGACGCACCTTTTGGCTCATGGCGAGGCTTGACTACACCGTGCTGACTTGGATTCTCTCCGCCATTATTGTATCTATATTATGATTCCGCCACTGGCGATGTAGACTGATATTCCTTTTGTGTACTCTTTATGTATGATTCCGCCTCAGGCGATGGTGGCTGATTATGTGTCATTATGCACTAAGTTGTATCCTGTACTGTGCTCTCTGATGTGATGTTATCTATATGATTCCGCTGTCATATGTGTGTAAATTATTCTATTTTCTGTTTATGCTATTATCTGTGATCTGCTAATGATGATTAATGTGTTATATTCCAATGATTATCCTTAACACCGGGTCACGGGGTTTTGGGATCGTCACAATACATCTGTACTTGAATATACATCATTATCAAAGTACAACACTTACAACACAGCAGAGATAACTATAGCTATATAATCCTGAAGCCTCCTGCTTTAGCTCTTCAAGTATCTGTAAATCCCGACTACTTGACTGCCCGTATAAAATTGGGTACCCAAGAGTTTAGGGGAAACAAAACAAAATAAACTCCGGGTCAGTCATGGGACTGGTATGGGTAAAACAGTTTAAAACAGTTTGAACAAGTAAACGATATCTCATAAGACCACGCCATATAACAGAACAGGTTTTTCCCTTATGAGAATCCAAATTATCTTTATATCAAAAAACCTTTTGATATTATAATAATGTCTATCAACCACAATATAATAATCATCTAGCAGAAACGCTTTCATCTCACGTTCTACATATATAGTATACAATCAAAACCACAAGCATGTATTGGGTAATGGATTTCCAACTATGACAAGGTATGGAACCACCTTTCGCTAGTGTACCTCTAGAAAAAATACACTGGGTTCAACAAGAACATCTTGCAACCCGGCCACACATGGCCGACCACTCATTTCGCTTGAGTGTATCGAATGTATATCACCAACGGTTGGGATCAGCAACTGTTTCCCGAATGGGACAGCATCAACAATAGATTTTTAGAAGTAAATGAAACTCTAGATCAGGAGATTATACACCCTACTTCGGTGCGACCGACTTAGCCGTGCTGCCTGCCCGATTTCTGTCATTTACCGGATGTGAGGCTAGAAGCTACGCTTAATCATCACACCAGATTCACTTTGAATTCCACATCGTCAAATCCATCAAATCACCAATTGACGTACTATGTGTTAGCTAAAAGAATTTTCCTTCTCCGCTTCCACTCTTGGTACGGTTGGAGAAATCAATATACGTGATCGTCTGGAAATACTCTGTCAGACATCCGTCCGTACAAGTCATCCAGGAATAGGATGAACCGAAGGCATTATTCTGTAAACAGGATAGCCCTTGCATAACTCCGTCTTCAATTTCCTTTGGCATATATGATTCGCAATGCTTATGCCAATACAGAGTGGTTCTTTGGATAATAATCCAACCGATCTCTCCATATTAACAACGTTAAAATGGTCAAAACTTCGATAGTCTGTGATTTAACAATCGAATAAAAACAAGTGTGCAAACAACGATATTATTTCCAAATGGAAATTATATCGATCAAACATCATTTAACATTTATATCCTTAGTTCATTTTTAATCTCCTGTTTCCCTATATTCAACATTTGCTATTTTCTAAATTTAGAAAATATATGTTATTACCATTGGAAAACATTTCCATTTCTTGTTTTCTATATCAGAAAATATTTCTAGTTCTTATTTGGAAAACCTTTCCAAAAGTCCTTCATTGGACTTAGACAGATGTTTAAACAAACCATCGGGATGCCAACTCACCGTTTCCCTTAATTACTAAATTCACTTAACCATCCTTTACTGCCGAACCTTAACCATTCCTTAGTTAAAAACGAAGCCAATCAAGTTGGGGTAGAACTACCTCTCAGACCTTAACTGTACCACATTTCTAACTTTGAAATAGGCAAAGTTCACTTTATATTTCATTAACACTTTCTTACGTAACTCTCTTTCGATCCATCTCTTATTCTAAAATTCTTTCCTTCGAATAAGGTATATTCGATAACTTTATTCAATTTACTCTATTCGATTTACCCTTATCAATTAACTCTATTGGACTAACGCTATTGGATTAACTCTATCGGACTAACGCTATTTATTTACTCGTTTGACTTAACTCCTTTCGAATAGACTATATTCGATAACTCCTTTTACTTTCTATTCGAATAAACTATATTCGATTAACTCTATTTACTTTAACTCTAATCGATTAACTCCAACTGGTTTAACTCTAACTGGTTAACTCTAATTGATTTACTCTTATTCGAATAACGAATATTCGATTAACTCCTTTATTCTATTTGAATAAACTATATTCGATTAACTCCTTTATTCTATTTGAATAAACTATATATGATTAACTCCTTTATTCTATTCGAATAAACTATATTCGATTAACTCCTTTTACTTTCTATTCGAATAAACTATATTCGATTACTCACTTTTACTTTCTATTCGAATAAACTATATTCGATTACTCACTTTTGTTTAACTCTAATCGATTAACTCCATCGAATAACTAAATTCGATAACTCCTTCGAATAACCAAATTCGATAATTCCTTTCGAATAAACTATATTCGATTACTCACTTCGATTAAACTACTCGATAACTCTTTTCGATTTAACTATAAATCGATAACTCTTTTCCTTTAACTCTATTCGAATAAACTAATATTCGATAACTCTATTCAATTTACTCGACTAACCCCTTTCGAATAACTAATTCGATTTACTACTTTCGAATACAATATTCGATTTAACTCCTTTATTCGCTTTATAAAGATTTCCCTTTTAACAACGTTTATTCATTTTAAAGATTTACTTTTAGTAATGCTTCTCCACTTTAAAATGATTTCCTTCTTATAACAGTTTCCTTTTTATAACGTTTTCCCTTTTTCTAAATATCTCCTATTTATAAATATTCCAATTTATACATATTTTTTATTTATAAATATTCCATTTATAAATATTTTATTGTCAAATATCACTTTGACAAATTCCTCCTTATCAACATTTCGGTATGTTATGGTATTCAACATATCAAATCACGATGATCAATATCATCCAAACACACATAATCAACGTCAGATTATATATCACATTTTATATCACAATATATAAATCATAGTAAAATAAATGTTGAGGAATCCAGTTGGATTCCTCCAACCTGTTTCCCTGCATCACAGATGTTAGACAATATAGATAACATCACTTTCAGTTCCATATGATATATTCTGTTAAACAGAATCAATATAGAAATTCAACTAACTGACTAGTAGTTCAATCAAACAATCAACACACAGTCAATCAGCCAATATTTAACAGTTCTAAAAATACAACATGAAATTATAAACTGTTCAGAGTTAGTGAGATTTACTCACATTTGCAGTCCATCGTTAAAGAACGATAAACTATTATTTGATTTGAATCAAACAATATATTTCGCCGTAAATTCATACGAGCCCCAATCCACTTCCAGTCAGCTTCATTGTGAATCTCTCGTCCATACGATCCCGTCGGATCTTGTTTCGCTGAATTTCGATATCGTATGGCAAAGATATTTAGTTTACAAGTTATACATTGATTTAAATTAAAACTAACTTAAATATATAATTTAAATGGCCCTCACACTTTCACCACCGGCTCATACCCTTGCTAAAGCCCAAACCCGAATTCCTTTTACCAGGTCCACTCTCTTTCTCTCCCAAACCAACACACTGAAACCCATGGCCATTTGCCGTTCTTAATCCCCCATTGCTCCACTAACACTCAATCGAAACACAAATTCTCCTCACCATCGTTCTCCTCTTCACGTCCTCTTCCTTCCCGACACAATTATCATCAGCTCGACGGCGCCTCATCATTTCCGTCGACACCAATTTCCCGTCGAGCTCACCAATTTGAGCGACACTTTTTTATCACATGGAACCCCAAAAGCCGCACCTCCAAAAAACAGCACACCAGGTGCGTCTTTGCCTCCTCATGCCAATTCGAACCCTCAAAACCACCGACGATGCTTCCATTTGCTAAAATCGAGGAACCCTAGGACGTGGTGCTTATTTACAGCGACCAGAATGGGTTTCGAACCTCACAAAAATCATACTGGAATGTAGAGTATACTCTCATGAACCCAAATATATACGTATTGGGATTTATAACAATTTGCTTGATTTTATCTCGATTTTTGAATTGTGATTTTCACGTTTCCTGAAGAAATGGTGGCGGCCGATTCTTTGAGTTTACAGAGAATGGGAATTTTGGTCTTAAGGAAGAAAGATACTCTTATTTATAGGCAACAACTTTTTAGATATTTTGGTTTTTTTAATATTCATTTATATTGAACTGCTATTTGTATTAGTCTTCTAAAAATTCCTGTGACCACATACAATACCCAAAAATCATGAAAATTGACATGCAGTTAGAGTTTGACATTACGGTCCCAACGAAACTGGTTTCGTCGAATTCCGACCTCGTTTGCAAAGCTGGCTATTTTTAAAGCTCTGGATGACCCATTTAAATATATAAATATATTTAAATAATATTAAATTAAATATAAATAAATTTATATTATCGTATATATTCACAGTGGAATACCATACAGCTCTAGAATATTCCTATATGAATTTCTAATTCGATATTAACTTCTGGGTCAACCAGATATTCGATTTATATTGAAATCCCTTTTAAAAATATAAATAATTCCTTTATAAATTATAAAGGAATTCCACAGCGACTTTTCTAAAATTTGATTTGGATGTACATCAAAATCTACATAATGAAATACCGATTTTTCTCTTCCACTAGAAAGATATACTCTACCAGCTCCACACGTTTCTTGTTTCATAGAAATCCGGCTTAAAATGAATCCTGTACATTCAGTCGAAGTTCAAATCGCCAAATTACGAACTGCAGCGCCATTTCGGGCTCGATTTTAATTATATTATAACTCTACGTTCAAACTGTCGTTTATATAATATATTCGTTATTCAAATTCAATTCCAAGCTGAATTAAATATCACAGATGATCCGGTTCACACAAATCGCCATTTCAGCCAATTCTGATTATTTCAGAATTAAATATATTATTTAATTTATTATTTTAATTAAATATTCAGCATTATTTAATTCCACGACCATTAAATACTTTAATTCTCTTTTTAATTAATTAAATAAATTAATTATAATACCTCTGCAAATGCGGGTCATTACATTCTTCCTCCTTAAAATAATTTCATCCTCGAAATTGCTAAGGTAGAGAACGACCCTATCGACTGGTTAGAACATATTCGTTCCCTTCTTTTCTTCAGTCTCAACTGAACCAATTTAATTTTTATTAAATTATTTGTTCATTCTTATGTTAGAAAATTTTCAAAAATCCTGAAAATTTTCTAATACCTTAACTTTTTGAAAAATTTCGCCAGCACCTCCTTTGTACTGGTTAATAGCTAAAACTCCAACTTGCCACTCTAGGCCATCTCCAACCCAAAAGAAAATCAAACTGCCAAGCGGCTTGCCAATTCAGCTCATAAATCTTATATCCAATAGAAATATAAACTTGTACCTTTTGTCGGCATATCATTTTATCCTTTCCACATGTTATCAATTTAGCGGATACAAGGGTCATCCCAATCAAATTCCAATATGCTTTTATCCACAACACAACCATTCGCTTATATCCGAGCCAAATATCATTTTAACTCGAGTTTCTTCTCGATTCCCAGCTCTTAACTTGATTATCACATTACACTTCAAATTTGAATCTCACAATCCAATTTGTCTTGATATCATTCTAATTCAATCTCAGTTACCACTTTACTGGCTTTACTTTAATTCAATTTTTCTTTCACAAATTTCTGTTAAATTTGTTTTTAATTCAAACAGTCTTTCCCTAGGAGTTTTTAACAGTTTATTCTTTTCAAAATCAAATTTTCCTTTTGAACATGTCACTGAGCCCTTAATTAATATTCCATTAGTTAAATCACTTCTCTATTTCTTTATCAATATTTGTTAACCAAATATTTTCAATAACCATATTAGCCTTTTATGTTTTTTTGGAAAACATTTCCGAATATCGCCTTCCTTTATTTTCTAAACTTTAGAAAATATATGCTATTTATAATTGGAAAATATTCCAATTACTTATCTCTTTTACGACCTCGTTTATTTCTATACTTAGGAAATATTCTTTATTATATTTCCAAGCTTACACTTATTTGGGTTAAAACGGATGTTGTGTAAAACATCATTACGACAACCCAAATACTATATTCAACTAACTCTTATTCAACATTGATCTTCGAGCCTGAAATCTTACTATTTATTTGTTAATAATGAAATCAATCAAGTTGGGGTATAACTACCTATCAGACCTTGACTGAATAACATTTATAACGTCAAAATAGATATGACTACTTACTCGAATAATCAATACCATACAACTACTTATTCACTTTTAAACACATATACGCTTCCTCTTTCTATTCTTACTAGATTTTATTCTTAGTCTTCCTTTTTGATTTTACTATTCTATTTCTAAGTTCGTTTCCTTATCGACTTCTATATATATATCGATACGTTGATTTCTAACTATCAAATTATCTTAAAAATATTCTAACTCCTTAAATTCCCGGAAAAATTCGCCATAACCTCCTTTGTACCAGGAGCATCGGGATATTTCAAATAGCCTCCCATGGCCCTCACCAATCCAAAAGAAAAAGAAAAAGCCAAGCGGCTAGCCGATACAGCGCATAAAATCTCATATATAAATTAAATACATACCTTTTCATCAAGCATTCTATTTATATACCTTCATACCTTATCCATACCTATCTCATGTATAATTATACCTGCCCAATCTATTTTAGCTATACCTGATCGTTTTAACTCAATTTGTTAATTAATTTGTTAATTAACTCTGTAGTCTATTTCACTTTTATATTTGAACATGACATGTTCAAATATATTTTAACTTGCTTATTAATTAATTTGAATCCAAATTTCGAATTTAAGTTCTATATTCGAATTCGAATATCCATTTACAAATCCAATTCACCTTTCAAAGTTCAACTTCAAATTCAAAACTCGATTAACTAATTCCTCTTCGACTTAGTTAATCCTATCCAAATTCTATATATTCAAATTCTATAGTTTAAATTCCATTTGAATTGTATATTCAAATTCCATATATTCAAATACTATATTTGAATTCCATTTGAATTCATATATTCAAATTCCATTTGAATTCTCTTTATTCAAATTCTATATCACTTCCATTTAATTTTATATATTCAAACTCCCTTTGACTTTCTATATTCAATTTCTATTTGAATTCTCTTTATTCAAATTCTATATTCAATTCTATATTATAAATCCCATTTTGAAATTCAACACAACTTGTCTTTCCCAAAACAAATTTAAAACAGTATTTCTGGTAGTAATTCGTCACTTACAACTCGAAAATGAATACTGATGATGCAGCTGCCATCATCAGAATCTATTTTCCAGCGATCGAAGTGAGTTCAATACTATAAAACCATTTCTAAACATTTCCACTTTGAAATTCATTTCAAAATATAATTCACACTGCTTGTAAAACAATTTAAAATCTCCCATGATCTTAAATTTTCCTTATTTCTAATCCAAATCCATTTACAAACACTTATCCAATTTCCCAGAGTTTTAATTCAATTTCTGGTTTTAATTTTCAGATTTACCTCATCTAATTTCACGTATTTCACTTATATGAATTCTGATTGGTTATTTACATAACCATTTAATTTATAATCTTACTCGATTATAATAACAACCAATATATCCACTATATTATAATTTTGATATATATCTTCTCTATATCAAGATATACCTTGGGTAAACTTATTTTAATTTACCCTGTTTTCAAAACATACCATGACGGTTCATCGTATTCGAGTGTTTATAAACTCCTACCGATACAGTGGATCAAACTGATCGACCAGAACCCATAAACAACTCAACTAATGAATCTCCATAATATAAAACAATTTTTTATATCAATAACAAATACGTTCACTCGTATATATAAACTCAACTCAATCTAGGTTATTACTAACCCTATCTCTACCGAGTCATGCCACAGTGCCAAGGTAATTCATTTAACTTAAGCTCTGATACCAACTGTAATGACCCGGGTTTTTGTCGACCTTGGTTATCCGATATACAACACATACCGAACATCCAAGGGTCGTTAATACCGGTCATTAATGAAAGAAATTAGAGGGTGAGGGTAGATAAGATAGAAACTTAGAATAGAAGAAGAAGAAGAACACAACATCAGAGAAACACGAACCTCACAGCGGAACGAATAACATATAATATATATATAACATAACTTGAAATATACATCTGTACTTGAATATACATCATTATCAAAGTACAACACTTAAAACATAGCGGAAATAACTATAGCTATATAATCCTGAAGCCTCCTGCTCTAGCTCTTCAAGTATCTGTAAATCCGGACTACTTGATTGCCCGTATAAAATTGGGCACCCAAGAGTTTAGGTGAAACAAAACAAAATAAACTCCGGGTCAGTCATGGGACTGGTATGAGTAAAAAAGTTTAAAACAGTTTGAACAAGTAAACGATATCTCATAAGACCACGCCGTATAACGGAACGGGTTTTTCCCTTATGAGAATCCAAATTATCTTTATATCAAAAAACCTTTTGATATTATAATAATGTTATCAACCACAATATAATAATCATCTAGCAGAAACGCTTTCATCTCACGTTCTACATATATAGTATACAATCAAAACCACAAGCACGTATTGGGTAATGGATTTCCAACTATGACAAGGTATGGAACCACATTTCGCTAGTGTACCTCTAGAAAGGAATACACTGGGTTCAACAAGAACATCTTGCAACCCGGCCACACATGACCGACCACTCATTTCGCTTGAGTGTATCGAATGTATATCACCAACGGTTGGGATCAGCAACTGTTTCCTGAATGGGACAGCATCAACAATAGATTTTTAGAAGTAAATGAAACTCTAGATCAGGTGATTATACACCCTACTTCGGTGCGACCGACTTAGCCATGCTGCCTGCCCGATTTCTGTTATTTACCGGATGTGAGGCTAGAAGCTACGCTTTATCATCACACCAGATTCACTTTGAATGCCACATCGTCAAATCCATCAAATCACCGATTGACGTCCTCAACCATACATTATGTGTTAGCTAAAAGAAGTTTCCTTCTCCGCTTCCACTCTTGGTACGGTTGGAGAAATCAATATACGTGATCGTCTGGAAATACTCTGTCAGACATCTGTCCATACAAGTCATCCAGGAACAGGATGAACCGAAGGCACTATTCTATAAACAGGATAGCCCTTGCATAACTCCGTCTTCAATTTCCTTTGGCATATATGATTCGCAATGCTTATGCCAATACAGAGTGGTTCTTTGGATAATAATCCAACCGGTCTGTAACACCCCGTATTTTCTATGAACGTATAAGTAACAAATTAAAGTATACTTAATATTTAGGAGAAGAATTAAGGGAAACAGTTTGCGCCATTGCGTTCGTCTCGAAATTTTGCTTGAGATAGAGTCCGAGTTTCCGTAAAACGGATAACGTATGAAGGAGATATGGACGAACGAAGTTAGGCAGAAAAACCGGAAACAGGCCAGAAATGCACTGGCGCACTTGTGAAGTGCGCCAGCACAAAAATACACTGGTGCACTTGGGAAGTGCGCCCATGTCGAGCCAGAAACCTGCACAAGGTTCTAGAGAGTTCTGATGATGATTTTTGATGTGCTGGACGGACCTGATGGCTTCTAGGGTGATCTAATGGTTCTGAAACACTCTCTACACCTATAAATATGTGATTAACCTAACCCTAATTCATAGAATATTGTCTTTGACACCATTATGCTACCAAACTCTCTCTTAAACCCTAGCCGCCGCCTCTAAAATCTAATCTCAAGTGTTCATTCACAATTCAAATTAAAGTTTAGAGTTGCAACAACAATCGAAGAAGATTAACCAACGTTTCTGCATCAAATTCGATTTATAATCCTTTTCTTTAGCCACGAAAGGCAAGTACAGTTATTTTCCGATATGAACATTAATTATGATTGTGACATGGATTGTAAATCTGAATCTGAGGTTATGTCTGTTCTGTTCTGTTTAGATCTATCTTATTCTGTATCCCTTTCTTCTTTCTGTTCTATAGCCAGGCTACTACGAGGCTGCGCCGAATCTCATAAGAGATTAATGCACAAACGAGAAATTTTGGGACAAATAATGAATAATGCATAATTGGACATGAAATTGTTGCCTATGAGACTATTATTGCCTATGACTATGATTCATGACTATGAGACTATTGCCTATGACTATGATTCACGCCTATGAGACTATTGCCTATGACTATGATTCATGACTATGAGACTGTTACCTATGACTATGATTCACGCCTATGAGACTATTGCCTATGACTATGATTCACGCCTATGAGACTATTGCCTATGACATTGAATAAGAAACTATTGTGATTTGTCGCCCATGACCATTGTAGTTAGTTTCTTACGCCTATTCCCTTAATGATACTAGATCTCATATTTAGTATGTAACTTTGCTAGTTTATTCCCATTCACTGTTATGTACATCGAGCCTAGTGGGGCCATTATCATTTTATTTGGTTCATTATTTCATGCCTATTCTTTCTTGTGCTTATCTCCTATTCCATTTTCTAGGGCCATTTCATGAGTACTTAGAGAACTTGTTGAAACATTGGGCGTAGCTTAATTAAGTTAATAAATATGTTGGCATAATTTGAATTGGCTATGATAGAGAATGATTTACATGCATATTAGTCTTGGACAAAAATGGTAAACTAGAATATTAAATCTAGTTTTGACATGAACTGTAAATGGGAATATTAAGGCTAAGATTTGGGGAATATATTGTATTATGAATTATGACCTTGATTTAGGCATGTAAGTTTAGGCTAAATCTATGATTAGGCAAGATAGTTAAATAGAGTTTTAGATATATATAATTTGCTAAATCTGTTATCTGCTAAATCCATTAAATTGCCTAATCTGTTATCCGCTAAATTTGTTATATTGCCTAATTTGCTAGTTCTGCTATATTGCTTAATCTGCTAGATCTGTTCATCTGCTAAATCTGTCATCTGCTAAGTCTGCTGAAAATGCCTAATCTGTTATATGCTAAATCTGCTAAATTGCTTAATCTGCTAAATCTGTTAAGTCGCCTAATCTGCGAAATCTGTTATCTGCTGAGTTGATATATTTAGTCTGTTATTGACATAATCTGAATTGGCTATAGTTATGAATAATTGACATGTATATTAGGCATGGGCATAAATGGTAAATTATTAATTAATTGGACGCAAAGATAAACATGGCTAACTCGAGGTTAGAATGAGTTTGCGGCGTAATCCTGCCCAGAACTGCCCGGCACATCCAGTGGCCGCAAACAATAGGTTCTAATGTGAGAAGTTAGTCATAACATGCTTGAAACCCGAGGTTAGACTCAGTTTGTGGTAGAAATCTGCCTGGAACCAACCGGCCTAACCAGTAGCCGCAAACTGTCAGTCTAATGTGAGAGGTCTGGGCATTAATATTAAATTAATGAAATTCTGAGATAAATATGATGTCTAAAACGTGTTGGGTGGATAGGGTTAAACCAACTGGACTAATGAAATTAATAAATCCGTTTCATGAATCTGTAGGCCCAGTACAAAGTTAGACAAGTCTGTAAATCTATTAAATCTGTATGTCTGATCCGTTAGTCTGAAAACTTATTAACTTGATTTTCTGATATGTGAACTAGTTGACCTGAACTCTGTATGTCTGAACTTGTAAACAAGTTAATCTGAAATCTGTTAGTCTGGGGGCACAAGGTTAGGAGGGAAAATACTTGTGTCATCTGTTGTTTGGGACCCATATTAGTCAGTAACCCTTTCTGGTATCAAAACTTTGACCCAACAGTAGGTAGGGTCCGGGCATGCTTATTGAACTAATTATAAGTGGTTCATTCTGATAATGGCGAGGGGTGTTGATGGTGCGTTCCAACCGGGTCATGTGCGTGCATGGATCCTGGTCTACCTCAGAGGATGTAAGACACCGTGACATCTGTAAATAGGTCTATGTCATTTAAAGGTTGCCACTTTGGGGAGTGATACACCCTTTTGTTGGGCTGGCACAGGGTATTTATGTATTAGGGAGCCGATCGCTTGGGGTAGGGTTTTAGGGTACACTTAGTTCTGTCTGTTTCTGTTGGTACCATCTGTTTCTGTTGGGTGGAAACACCTATCTGCGTGGTTCCGTCTGTTCGGGAGGTAAAGGCCCATTTACTAGTGTACACCTAATTCTAACATTCTGTTTCCGTTTCTGTCTCTGTTCGGGTGGTAAAGGCCCATTACTAGCATTCTGTTTCTGTAATTTCTGTTCGGGTGGTAAAGGCCCATTATTAGCATTATGTTTCTGTACCTTCTGTTAGGGTGGTAAAGGCCCATTATTCTGTTTTTGTTTCTGTTTCTGTTTAGACATTAGGGTAACACCTAATCCTGTTATACTAGTATTAGTGCAGAGAAGTGAAAAGTAATATCATCATGTTTCTTCTGTTTAACCTAAGTATATCTGTTATTCCTGTTTCCTGTTATCTCTCATCCAGTTTTATTTGCATGACATGACATTATTATCTATTCATAACTGAAAGTCACTGGACTTGCCAGACTTTATGTCTGGCCCTTGTTGTTTCGCCTCTTTTCTTCTGTTTCCCCCCAGGTTTTCAAGGAGGGAATACTCTAGCTTGACCCAGATCTTTCTTCCTGCTTGGAGTGCTTGAAGTGCTTAAAGTATGGCTTGTCTTTTTCTGGCATCTTTGGTGGGGATTATGATTTTAAAGTTTTGTACTCTGATGGCTTTTGAACAAGGCTGATATATATGTACTTGAGTTTTTGGTAAAGTTGTAACCAAGCTAATCTCTGTCTGCTGCAATAAAGTTATAAAGTTTTTCAAGTATTATTTTTATATCTGTCTTGTAATATTCTGTTCTGTTTACTAAAATGCTCCATCAAAGTTAAGGCATTCCCTTTGTGAGTGACCTTAATGGACGTGGGGTGTTACACTTGGTATCAGAGCTGAAGGTTACCAGATTAGATAGAAGTTTTTGAAAACTATTTTCAAAAAGGTTTTAAAAGGAAGTATTTTCAAAAGTAAAGCTTATTTTGAAAAACATAATCCCCAAGAGCCATATATCTTTCCTTCGGTCCTTTTTGTATTGAATCTTTCCTTTTTCGTTTCAGCATGTCTGAAGCATCTGAGATACCAGAGGGTGTTCATGTACCCGGTTGGTTTTGTCAATACCTTGAGGCTAGGACCGCCGCCGCTAGTCTAGCAAATGATCCCCCTCCTCCACCCCCTCCTCGTGCAATTGCTTTCTCAAAGATATGTAAAGACTTTAGGGCCATGGGTGGAAAGGATTTCAAGGGAACTGAATCATTCGTAGAAGCGAGGAACTGGCTTAAAGTAACTGAGGATCTGTTCGTTATCTTCGAGGTGGACGATAGGCAAAAGGTACAGTTGGCGGTATGGTTGCTCAAAGACGAAGCTTCCTACTAGTGGGAAGTCACTAACGCCGAGAGGCCGGTTGAAACATGGATGGATTTCAGAACAAGGTTTGAGACGAAATTCCTCTCGCAAGCTGAACGAAGTCTACAATTGGAAAAGTTCTTATCTCTTAAGCAAGGAAGTATGACGGTCAAGGAATACGTCAACCAGTTCAACCAACTGTCCAGGTTCGGACTGTATTTAGTCAACGCTCAGCATAAAAAGGCTCTCTGCTTTGTTAAAGGATTGAACGAGCCACTACACAGCCTAACCATGACCCATGTACCCATGGGAGTGACTTACGAGAAATTGGTGGACATGGCACTACTACAGGAGGAAGTCAAGGGACAGAAAGAGACAAAGAAGGAAGAACCACAGATTAAGAAAGCATAGCCCAAAAAGGAAACACAAAAGAAGGATGAGAAGTCTGAAGATAAGAAGGAGAAAAAGTTCTTTACTTGTGGAAGCTCGACTCATCTGAACAAGGATTGCAGAAAAAGGAAGGGCACTTGCTTCAACTGTGGTGAGATGGGACACATCACTAGGGACTGCCCGAAGAAACGAGGGCAAGGGCAGAGGGCAGAACCCACTTCTGGAGGACAGGCGAATGCTCAAGTGACTGGTAGATAGGGTAGAAATAAGAAAATTTATGTAGAAGGTTTAATTTTCTTATCTGATTTTTGAGTTAAAACTCTTTCTGATTCTGGCATTTTGATTCTGTAATCGATACCCTGCACTTTAATACTAGTATTGTTTCTGATTCCGCTGTAGACTCGAACCCCTAAGGGTTAGGACTCATCTGTTTGTGATAGATTAGGGATTGAGAGATATATGTGTTAGGCGTCAAGTAGGACGCATACATTCTGGTTTTTATCATGCTTATTCGGTAATTTGATCTGTACCAGTAATCTGTAAATATCTGAATATTTCTGATAAGGTTAAGATTTCCAGTTTTGACATTGTCTAAAGAGGGTAATCCTCTGGGTGTCAATCTGATGTTGGTTTCGGTCTTCGGGGCCAATACTTAGGGAAATTATTCCCCCAACCATGGTCTAATGGAAACCAAGTTTTTGTTTCATCTGTACTCGCTTCCATCATTCGACTGTATCCTATCGATCGAATCTTCGAACTTTAGGTAGAAACTAATGGGTGTAAACATGTGTTTGAGACATGTTATGTTTGATGGTTGCCAGTGGATGCAAGTGGTTGCTAGTGGTTGCTCGTGGATGCATATACACACACTAGGCACTAGATCGGCTCGAAAACACTCTCATACTGCATATGGATGTGTGTGCATTTTCAATTTTGTGGATGCAAAATGATTGACTCATCACATGGATGTAGCATTTGGATGAATGATTGCGTTCGTCTCGAAATTATGCTTGAGATAGAGTCTGAGTTTGCGTAAAACGGATAACGTATGAAGGAGATATGGACGAATGAAGTTAGGCAGAAAAACCGGAAACAGGCCAGAAATGTACTGGCGCACTTGTGAAGTGCGCCAGCACAAAAATACACTGGTGCACTTGGGAAGTGCACCCATGTCGAGCCAGAAACCTGCACAAGGTTCTAAAGAGTTCTGATGACGATTTTTGATGTGCTGGACGGACCTGATGGCTTCTAGGGTGATCTAATGGTTCTGAAACACTCTCTACACCTATAAATATGTGATTAACCTAACCCTAATTCATAGAATATTGTCTATGACACCATTATGCTACCAAACTATCTCTTAAACCCTAGCCGCGCCTCTAAAATCTAATCTCAAGTGTTCATTCACAATTCAAATTAAAGTTTAGAGCTGCAATAACAATCGAAGAAGATTAATCAGCGTTTCTGCATCAAATTCGATTTATAATCCTTTTCTTTAGCCACGAAAGGCAAGTACAGTTATTTTCCGATATGAACATTAATTATGATTGTGACATGAATTGTAAATCTGAATCTGAGGTTATGTCTGTTCTGTTCTGTTTAGATCTATCTTATTCTGTATCCCTTTCTTCTTTCTGTTCTATAGCCAGGCTACTACGAGCCTACGCCGAATCTCATAAGAGATTGATGCACGAACGATAAATTTTGGGACAAATAATGAATAATGCATAATTGGACATGAAACTGTTGCCTATGAGACTATTATTGCCTATGACTATGATTCATGACTATGAGACTATTGCCTATGACTATGATTCACGCCTATGAGACTATTGCCTATGACTATGATTCATGACTATGAGACTATTGCCTATGACTATGATTCACGCCTATGAGACTATTGCCTATGACTATGATTCACGCCTATGAGACTATTGCCTATGACATTGAATAAGAAACTATTGTGATTTGTCGCCCATGACTATTGCAGTTAGTTTCTTACGCCTATTCCCTTAATGATACTAGATCTCATATTTAGTATGTAACTTTGCTAGTTTATTCCCATTCACTGTTATGTACATCGAGCCTAGTGGGGCCATTATCATTGTGTTTGGTTCATTATTTCATGCCTATTCTTTCTTGTGCTTATCTCCTATTCCATTTTCTAGGGCCATTTCATGAGTACTTAGAGAACTTGTTGAAACATTGGGCGTAGCTTAATTAAGTTAATAAATATGTTGGCATAATTTGAATTGGCTATGATAGAGAATGATTTACATGCATATTAGTCTTGGACAAAAATGGTAAACTAGAATATTAAATCTAGTTTTGACATGAACTGTAAATGGGAATATTAAGGCTAAGATTTGGGGCATATATTGTATTATGAATTATGACCTTGATTTAGGCATGTAAGTTTAGGCTAAATCTATGATTAGGCAAGATAGGTAAATTGAGTTTTAGATATATATAATCTGCTAAATCTGTTATCTGCTAAATCCGTTAAATTGCCTAATCCGTTATCCGCTAAATTTGTTATATTGCCTAATTTGCTAGTTCTGCTATATTGCCTAATCTGCTAGATCTGTTCATCTGCTAAATCTGTCATCTGCTAATTCTGCTGAAAATGCCTAATCTGTTATATGCTAAATCTGCTAAATTGCTTAATCTGCTAAATCTGTTAAGTCGCCTAATCTGCGAAATCTGTTATCTGCTGAGTTGATATATTTAGTCTGTTATTGACATAATCTGAATTGGCTATAGTTATGAATAATTGACATGTATATTAGGCATGGGCATAAATGGTAAATTATTAATTAATTGGCCGCAAAGATAAACATGGCTAACTTGAGGTTAGAATGAGTTTGCGGCGTAATCCTGCCCAGAACCGCCCGGCACATCCAGTGGCCGCAAACAATAGGTTCTAATGTGAGAAGTTAGTCATAACATGCTTGAAACCCGAGGTTAGACTCAGTTTGTGGCATAAATCTGCCCGGAACCAACCGGCCTAACCAGTAGCCGCAAACTGTCAGTCTAATGTGAGAGGAATGGGCATTAATATTTAATTAATGAAAATCTGAGATAAATATGATGTCTAAAACGTGTTGGGTGGATAGGGTTAAACCAACTGGACTAATGAAATTAATAAACCCGTTTCATGAATCTGTTGGCCCAGTACAAAGTTAGACAAGTCTATAAATCTGTTAAATCTGTATGTCTGATCCGTTAGTCTGAAAACTTATTAACTTGATTTTCTGATCTGTGAACTAGTTGACCTGAACTCTGTATGTCTGAACTTGTAAACAAGTTAATCTGAAATCTGTTAGTCTGGGGGCACAAGGTTAGGAGGGAAAATACTTGTGTCATATGTTGTTTGGGACCCATATTAGTCAGTAACCCTTTCTGGTATCAAAACTTTGACCCAACAGTAGGTAGGGTCCGGGCACGCTTACTGAACTAGTTATAAGTGGTTCATTCTGATAATGGCGAGGGGTGTTGATGGTGCGTTCCAACCGTGTCATGTGCGTGCATGGATCCCCGTCTGCCTCTGAGGATGTAAGACGCCGTGACATCTGTAAATAGGTCTGTGTCATTTAAAGGTTGCCACTTTGGGGAGTGATACACCCTTTTGTGGGGCTGGCACAGGGTATTTATGTATTAGGGAGCCGATTGCTTGGGGTAGGGTTTTAGGGTACACTTAGTTCTGTCTGTTTCTGTTGGTACCGTCTGTTTCTGTTGGGTGGCAACACCTATCTGCGTGGTCCCGTCTGTTCGGGAGGTAAAGGCCCATTTACTAGTGTACACCTAATTCTAACATTCTGTTTCCGTTTCTGTCTCTGTTCGGGTGGTAAAGGCCCATTACTAGCATTCTGTTTCTGTACTTTCTGTTCGGGTGGTAAAGGCCCATTATTAGCATTATGTTTCTGTACCTTCTGTTAGGGTGGTAAAGGCCCATTATTCTGTTTCTGTTTCTGTTTAGACATTAGGGTAACACCTAATCCTGTTATACTAGTATTAGTGCAGAGAAGTGAAAAGTAATATCATCATGTTTCTTCTGTTTAACCTAAGTATATCTGTTATTCCTGTTTCCTGTTATCACTCATCCAGTTTTATTTGCATGACATGACATTATTATCTGTTCATAACTGAAAGTCACTGGACTTGCCAGACTTTATGTCTGACCCTTGTTGTTTCGCCTCTTTTCTTCCGTTCCCCCCCAGGTTTTCAAGGAGGGAATACTCTAGCTTGACCCGGATCTTTCTTCCTGCTTGGAGTGCTTGAAGTGATTAAAATATGGCTTGTCTTTTTCTGGCATCTTTAGTGGGGATTATGATTTTAAAGTTTTGTACTCTGATGGCTTTTGAACAAGGCTGATATATATGTACTTGAGTTTTTGGTAAAGTTGTAACCAAATTGTTTTCTGTCCGCTGCAATAAAGTTATAAAGTTTTTCAAGTATTATTTTTATATCTGTCTTGTAATATTATGTTCTGTTTACTAAAATGCTCCATCAGAGTTAAGGCATTCCCTTTGTGAGTGACCTTAATGGACGTAGGGTGTTACACGGTCTCTCCATATTAACAACGTTAAAATGGTCAAAACTTTGATAGTCTGTGATTTAACTATCGAATAAAAACAAGTGTGCAAACAACGATATTATTTCCAAATGGAAATTATATCGATCAAACATCATTTAACATTTATATCCTTAGTTCATTTTTCATCTCCTTTTTCCCTATATTCAACATTTGCTATTTTCTAAATTTAGAAAATATATGTTATTACCATTGGAAAACATTTCCATTTCTTGTTTTCTATATCAGAAAACATTTCTGGTTCTTATTTGGAAAACCTTTCCAAAACTCCTTCATTGGACTTAGACAGATGTTTAAACAAACCATCGCGATGCCAACTCACCATTTCCCTTAATTACTAAATTCAGTTAAACATCCTTTACTGCCGAACCATAACCATTCCTTAGTTAAAAACGAAGCCAATCAAGTTGGGATAGAACTACCTCTCAGACCTTAACTGAACCACATTTCTAACTTTGAAATAAGCAAAGTTCACTTTATATTTCATTAACACTTCCTTACGTAACTCTCCTTCGATTCATCTCTTATTCGAAAATTCTTTCCTTCGAATAAGGTATATTCGATAACTTTATTCAATTTACTCTATTTGATTTACCCTTATCAATTAACTCTATTTGACTAACGCTATTGGATTAACTCTATCGGACTAACGCTATATATTTACTCGTTTGACTTAACTCCTTTCGAATAAACTATATTCGATAACTCATTTTGCTTTCTATTCGAATAAACTATATTCGATTAACTCTATTTACTTTAACTCTAATCGATTAACTCCAACTAGTTTAACTCTAACTGGTTAACTCTAATTGATTTACTCTTATTCGAATAACAAATATTCGATTAACTCCTTTATTCTATTTGAACAAACTATATTCGATTAACTCCTTTATTCTATTTGAATAAACTATATACGATTAACTCCTTTATTCTATTCGAATAAACTATATTCGATTAACCCCTTTTACTTTCTATTCGAATAAACTATATTCGATTACTCACTTTTACTTTCTATTCGAATAAACTATATTCGATTACTCACTTTTGTTTAACTCTAATCGATTAACTCCATCGAATAACTAAATTCGATAACTCCTTCGAATAACCAAATTCGATAATTCCTTTCGAATAAACTATATTCGATTACTCACTTCGATTAAACTACTCGATAACTCTTTTCGATTTAACTATAAATCGATAACTCTTTTCCTTTAACTCTATTCGAATAAACTAATATTCGATAACTCTATTCAATTTACTCGACTCGACTAACCCCTTTCGAGTAACTAATTCGATTTACTACTTTCGAATACCATATTCGATTTAACTCCTTTATTCGCTTTATAAAGATTTCCCTTTTAACAATGTTTATTCATTTTAAAGATTTACTTTTAGTAACGGTTCTCCACTTTAAAATGATTTCCTTCTTATAATAGTTTCCTTTTTAAAACGTTTTCCCTTTTTCTAAATATCTCCTATTTATAAATATTCCAATTTATACATATTTTTTATTTATAAATATTCCATTTATAAATATTTTATTGTCAAATATCACTTTGACAAATTCCTCCTTATCAACATTTCGGTATGTTATGGTATTCAACATATCAAATCACAATGATCAATATCGTCCAAACACACATAATCAACGTCAGATTATATATCACATTTTATATCACAATATAAAAATCATAGTAAAATAAATGTTGAGGAATCCAGTTGGATTCCTCCAACCTGTTTCCCTGCATCACAGATGTTAGACAATATAGATAACATCACTTTCAGTTCCATATGATATATTCTGTTAAACAGAATCAATATAGAAATTCAACTAACTGACTAGTAGTTCAATCAAACAGTCAACACACAGTCAATCGGCCAATATTTAACAGTTCTAAAAATAAAACATGAAATTATAAACTGTTTAGAGTCAGTGAGATTTACTCACATTTTCAGTTCATCGTTAAAGAACGATAAACTGTTATTTGATTTGAATCAAACAGTTTATTTCGCCGTAAATTCATACGAGCCCCAATCCACTTCCAGTCAGCTTCATTGTGAAGCTCTCGTCCATACAATCCCGTCGGATCTTGTTTCGCTGAATTTCGATATCGTATGGCAAAGATATTTAGTTTACAAGTTATACATTTATTTAAATTAAAACTAACTTAAATATATAATTTAAATGGACCACACACTTTCACCACCGGCTCATACCCTTGCTAAAGCCCAAACCCGAATTCCTTTTACCAGGTCCACTCTCTATCTCTCCCAAACCAACACGCTGAAACCCATGGCCATTTGCCGTTCTTAATCCCCCATTGCTCCACTAACACTCAACCGAAACAAAAATTCTCCTCACCATCATTCTCCTCTTCACGTCCTCTTCCTTCCCGACACAATTATCATCAGCTCGACGGCGCCTCATCGTTTCTGTCGACACCAATTTCCCGTCGAGCTCACCAATTTGAGCGACACTTTTTATCACAGGGAACCCCAAAAACAGTACAACAGGTGCGGCTTTGCCTCCTCATGCCAATTCGAACCCTCAAAACCCCCAACGATGCTTCCATTTGCTGAAAACGAGGAACCCTAGGACGTGGTGCTTATTTGCAGCGACCAGAATGGGTTTCGAACCTCACAAAAATCATACTGGAATGTAGAGTATACTCTCATGAACCCAAATATATACGTATTGGGATTTATAACAATTTGCTTGATTTTATCTCGATTTTTGAATTGTGATTTTCACGTTTCCTGAAGAAATGGTGGCGGCCGATTCTTCGAGTTTACAGAGAATGGGAATTATGTCTTAAGGAAGAAAGATACTCTTATTTATAGGCAACAACTTTTTAGATATTTTGGTTTTTTTAATATTCATTTATATTGAACTGCTATTTGTATTAGTCTTCTAAAAATTCCTGTGACCACATACAATACCCAAAAATCATGAAAATTGACATGCAGCTAGAGTTTGACATTACAGTCCCAACGAAACTAATTTCGTCGAATTCCGACCTCGTTTGCAAAGCTAACTATTTTTAAAGCTCTGGACGACCCATTTAAATATATAAATATATTTAAATAATATTAAATTAAATATAAATAAATTTATATTATCATATATATTCACAGTGGAATACCATACAGCTCTAGAATATTCCTATATGAATTTCTAACTCGATATTAACTTCTGGGTCAACCCGATATTCGATTTATATTGAAATCCCTTTTAAAAATATAAATAATTCTTTTATAAATTATAAAGGAATTCCACAGCGACTTTTCTAAAATTTGATTTGGACGTACATCAAAATCTACACAATGAAATCCCGATTTTTCTCTTCCACTAGAAGGATATACTCTACCAGCTCCACACGTTTCTTGTTTCACAGAAATCCGGCTTAAAATGAATCCTGTACATTCAGTTGAAGTTCAAATCGCCAAATTACGAACTGCAGCGCCATTTCGGGCTCGATTTTAATTATATTATAACTCTACGTTCAAACTTTCGTTTATATAATATATTCGTTATTCAAATTCAATTCCAAGCTGAATTAAGTATCACAGATGATCCGGTTCACACAAATCGCCATTTCAGCCAATTCTGATTATTTCAGAATTAAATATATTATTTAATTTATTATTTTAAATAAATATTCACCATTATTTAATTCCACGACCATTAAATCATTTAATTCACTATTTAAATAATTAAATAAATTAATTATAATACCTCTGCAAATGCGGGTCATTACAAATTTCATTCCTACCATGAAGTGCCGCTAAATTTAAAGCTCCCCTCTAACTTCATTAATGGCTTCCAAGGATCAAACAACTTATCTCCAACATCATGTGGATCAAATCTATTCCAATCAACATTAAAGTGTTCTCAAATTCATTCAAAGCTTCTCTAATCTCCTTTATTCATCATGGAAAATCTCTTCAACACGATTCAAGTGATCTCCAATCATTCCTAATCCTCTCTAAAGTCTAAATCTAACACTAAATTGCTATGGAATCCATGAAGATCGTTTGATTGCTAAAGTGATTAAAGATTCATACATTCACCATCGCAAAGCTAGATATCTCTCCAATTCCTTTGCTGATCCAAGTGTAATTTAGATCCTAGAAAGAGAGAAAAGCGAGAAATGAATGTAAAGAGAGAATTCATGTACGATGTAAAACGAAATATCGTAATGAGAAGTGATTGAAATGTGGATGTAAATCTAGTATAGATCGAACCACTATAAAAACCCCTTATCTTCATTTTATGCTCTTTATTTTGTGATTACGCGGTTCCATATTCTAATCTAACTATTTGGTGAAGTGTTTACATAACACCTTTGGTGTTAAAATCGATTTTCCGTTTTAACATTTGGCGTCCACCGTGGGGCCGCGTTCGCATCTCCTTCCTTCATAGTTTTCTCAAGTCTAAAAGCCTTGCATTGAAGTTCTAAACCGCATCCTTCTCCGAAATCATGGCTAAATCAAAGAAGACCACAAGCAAGACCGTTGTAGGAAATGATAATGTTGCTAATGAGACTACGCCACTCAATAATCATTTCGAAGATGGCAAAAACTCGATAGGTGGAGCCGGTGTCATGAGGAATGAACTAAATGCTTCTATTGCCAATGTAAATCAAAGAGTGGATGCTTCTACTAAGGTTGTGATGGAAAAGCATGACGCCATCCTTAATGCTCGACCAAATCCAGCCCATCCGAAAGTCCATGTTGACCTCGGAGAAAATGGCAACACGTCCGCTTCAGATCCTAATCGCAATGACAACATGGAAGACAATAATGATTGGTGGAGTGACAAGGATGAGGCTAACGTCGAAAAGTGCAATCCAAAAGCTAAAAATCATTCCGAGATGAAAGCTCGAAGGGTTACCAGTCCAGTCACGGGGGCACCTCCTCGCCGAGAAAGTAAAGGACCTAAGCTCTCTAACCAGGATCATTTTCCTAGACGAACATTTGGTAAAAAGCTCAGTTTCGCCGAGCGCCATAACACTGAAGAGTACATCTCGGACATGATATAATATCTCATATAATGCATGAGACGAATGGTTGGGTCTCTCTTTCTGTCGTATGGTTCCAACACATGAATTTTAAAATCCGATGGACTCCTTGAGTTCCTTATGCTGGATGAGAATGGACTTTTATGTACACTGTCATGTCCTAACTATTTAATCTGCCAGTATCACCGCTCGAATGATTTCAACTACTCTGTTGCCCCCACCGAGCAGCGTTCTCCAATTGTTGTTGCTAGTTGTCAAAGCGTTGAGATTTCCCAATCCAAAATTTCAAACACCAGTCGTCAGGTTTAGATCGTTGTTATGCAACTTCCCTGGAGTAGACGTTACCCCCTGTCTGTCTGTGCTTCTCTCATGAGCTTGAGTTCCATATGTATAAACCTCCTACCTTATTCGTGAAGCCTGATTCACGTCCAATTGCGTCATTGGAGCCTTTGGAGCATGAGAATGGGTGAGCCTTGCGGCTCAGCTCAGCATGGCCGAGCCAGACTCTTGGTTCGACTATGTCGAAATGATTTTTCAAACTGCCTTGGTGGAGCCGAGGATGGTTTGGTGGCTGTGCCCCCGAGTGTGATTGTGCTTCTGTTGGGTCGCTTCCCCAGCTTCAGCTTCCTTCGCTCTGCCTGAAATCTTCCTTAGTTGTTCGAAAATTTCCTGCATGGTGGAATTATGTTGTTCGAACCGATCTTGCATTCTTCCCAAACCCTCATTAAGATCTTCCCTTGTTAAGTAAACGGAAGGATTCCCCACGGAAGATGTTTCTTGAATCTCATTATGTCGCCTTGTATCTTCGTCTCGGTATGATGCTCCATCCTTCTACCTCCTCGTCATGGACAATTCCTATAACTAGCAACCCAAATCCCTAAGTTATTCATAAGTTGAATTCTTCTTACTCAGTGAAACCACCAAAGTTTTAATGTCAAAATGGTCCATTGACAATCAACCCCCAAATAATTTATACATAGAAATATTATCAGCAACCACAATCACAGAATGCCAGAATAAAGTAAAGTGAAGATAACACACAAGAGTTTTTATAATGGTTCAACATTAATGAGCTTACGTCTGCTTTATAATCTATTATTTACACCATCATATTACAAGATACAATTGTTTGTAATTAAGAAATAAGAAGGAATAGGAATCATTCCCGAAAAGGCAGCAATTTAAAGCTCCGAGAATTAGTCGACTATCCTTTCTAGAGTTCAAAAATGGGTTATTTAAGGTGGTGCAGACCACGGCTAGTATGCCACGTGGTGGCCGATTAGATCCTCCAGGTTATCATGGAACGTGTCTTCATATTATAGGAGATTTCCTCTTCGGGTCGGCTCTGGACACATGTAGTCCGATCCGAGGAAGTATTATATAGTTAACCTAGTTTAGAGTAGATAGAACATGTCGGTTCATAGGCCCTGGGTCCGGGTCGGTATAGCCGACCCAAAGTAGCACATCCAGGGATGCACCGATCCAATCGAAATGATAGTACAGAGGCAAAGTGGACAAGTGAGCTTCTCCACCGAAACGGGCACACCGACCCAAAGTTTAGTGTACTGCTATGATAGGTTGAACCGACCTTCTTTGATCCGAGACCCAAGTGTGTTAAACCGACATATTTGAGTTATCATGTAACTTCCATCCCATAAATCCTAGTTCATCTAGGCTTATTTCCAAGTCTTGAGTGCTTTGATGATCATAAATTCGTTTTATGACTGCCTTGCCAAAAGGCGGGTCAACAATGATTAATCATACAAACATGAATATACATGAAATATATCATAAAAACCCTAGACCTAGCATCATTAGAATCTACACGTATGGTAAACATGATTAATACAATAACTTACCAATGTATATGATCACTTCAGATTATTCTAGGGTTTCTAATACTAAAATTAACATAGGCTATCAGATTTTTGGTGATATCAACATGCATGGTGTGAAATAATCCTAATTTAACAAGTATTATCCCTAATATTCATGTGAGAGATCTCTATCATTCACCAAAGCCTAGATCCAATGAAATTAGGATGAAATCAATACTCGATAACTAAGAAAATCCTTGATTTAATGCAAAATGGTGGGATCCAATCTTCTCGGATGTAGATCTTTCCTAAGGATAAGATTTAGAATGAACAGATGAAGAAATTATAGTTTAAATTGAAATCCGGAGAATCATACACACCAACCTAATGTTTGAATAAGGAGAGAAACCCTAATTTTTTAGGAACTGCGGAATGGATCGTTAAGGCAAAACAAACACTTAGGGGGGGGGGGGGTAAATATTGTTTTTGAGAATTTAAACAAAATCTAAAACTTATGCGAATTACTATATGGATCAAACACCACAAACACAATCAAAGACACAGAATCAAACAGAAACCCAAATTAAATAGAAATAAAATGCAGAAAAGGAAAAAACACACCGGATTTTATACTGGTTCAGAATTGCTCCTACGTCTAGTCCCACGCAACGCTGGATTGCACAGAGTTTTGTAACTATATCAATAGTCAATCACAACCTCCTTAATTCCATAGCTACAAGGGATACCACCGATTCCAACCTCCTTAATTTCACGGGTACAAGGGTTGCCACCGATTACCCATCCTTTATTTTATGGCTACAAGGGATACCACCAGTTACTTTACTCAATCCAAACAATTTGAAACAACCCTATAACTCTTTGATAGCACTTGATTCAGAGAGTAATGTGTAGAGAGTGTAGAGAGAAGAAGATTAGTGAAAACAGAATTGAATTCGGCAGAGTATAGGTGTAGAAATCATAAAAATGATAAGAAATAATGGTGTAATGAAAAAGAGTGAAAGTGGAGAAGAAGTAGTTAAAAATTCGAAATCAACCTTTTTTATAGCATGTGAAAGGTTGCAACGCTTCAGAACCATCACAAATAGTGAAAAGACACTTCCTTTAAAAATTGAAAAAATGACAGTTATATGTCGACATGTATATATATATATGTATGTTGACATACATATGTGTAAATTTAAAATTTGAACATTTTTCAAGTGTTTTGATATATATATATATATATATATATATAATTCTTGAAATTCTTGAATTAAAATATAGTGTTATAAATAAATATTATAAAGTAGAAAATCATAGGAAAACATAAATATAAACTATTTAAATATATTTATAAAATTATAAAGTTTTAAACTATATAAATATAAAGTATAAAAATATAAATATATAAAACTTATAAAACTTGAGTTTGAAAACAAAAGTAAAGAAAGAAAAAAATAAATAGAAAAGATAGAAAATAAAATAGAGAGGATTGAAATTGAAGATAGAATGTAAAAACAGAATTTTGAAAAACAGAATTTGAATTTGAACCTGGAGTGCTATTCAGAGCCTTACATAATCTAGACTCTATAACTATATTAGTCCTGAACTCTTGAACACTTGAAATCTTGAATATTCATGAGTCTTGAATGGTGTCTAAATTCTTAATCTCTAATATCTTTAAAACTGTACATACAATCAACTATTATATTAAACTAGAATTTGTACAAGTGATAGTACATAGATTTTTACAGTCACGATATATCGAAAAACAGAAGAAAACCTTAATTACTAATTTTTATTCACAATGGGAGATTTGTGAATTGGACAATTCAGATAATGGAGACCAAAATCCCCATTCTGTTCAATCACATTCCCATTTTGTTCGAATAAGACCTCTCCTATACATACAACTTTATCGTCATCTTCCGTAACCATTTATTGAGTCTCTTGATGTTCTTAGTCCTCCGTCATTTCATCTTCCACTTGTGGTTCTACTTCTGGTTCTTCCTCCACTTCCATGACTTGATTATCATCATCAATGATAATCAGATTAGCTTGATTATCCATTATGAATTTAAGAAGTCTCCTTATTACTTTCCCTTGCCTATTTTTTTCTTGACTCATTCTAATCTGAAGTACTTGTATTTCAGCCATCATTTGCAGAGCATACTTCGTCTTTTCTTCGATTTCGATAACACGAGAAAGCGCAGATCGTTCAAAAGGACCTTCAACTGGTCCGACGGACGAGTCGGAGTTGATTTGGCTGTTTAAATTAGTGGAAGCCATTGTATATTTTATTTTAGAGTTTTTACAGAGAAGAGAAATGAAAATGAAGAAGAAAAGTCAAAGTAGAATGTTTAAATAAATGATATAACTAACTTTTGGTGGGAATTAAATTTAAAATTCTGGCAGTTATATGTCGACACATGCATAAATGTATGTCGATGTACTTATGTTTTAAATTTTATTTTTCTGATTTTTTATGTTGTTTATATATAATAGTATATTTTATTATTCTAACTCATTTAATGCACATATGCCTAATTCTCTCCTAAATTTAGTAAATGGTGCTTCATTTATTAGTTTTGTTAGTATATCCACTATTTGTTTATCTATTTTTATAAATTTAAGTTGGAACTTGACACATTTGCGAGCATAGTCTGCGACATCTTGATTGAGCATGGGCCAATAATAACCATGTTCAAGTATCTTCCTGGCCAGGGTCTGTCCTCCAGTATGGTCACCGCACTCACCCTCATGTACATTAGTGAGCACTTGGTTGGCATCCTGATAGGCTATGCATCTGAGTAGTGGGACAGAGAAACCTCCATGGTAGAGCACCCCATCCATAAGAAGATAGCGAGCCGATTAGCGGGTGAGTGATCGCCTTTCCTTGTAGCTTCTCGAAAGGGTCCCATGCTACAGGTAATTCTTGATCGCTGTCATCCATGACTCAGGTTCAGATTCGGTGTTCATTGCAGCCTCGGTTTGTGTTTGCTTGATACTAGAGGAGTTGAGCACTTCGACATGGGCGAACCCCAAGGGTTGCAGATCCTTGGAGCTTGCTAGTTTGGCTTGTGAATTTGCTTTTTCATTTTTTTCTCGAGGAATGTATGTGATGACGAAGTGGTCGAAATGGGTGAGTAATTCCGGAACCTGGGTTAAGTATCGGGCGAGTCGTTCCCCGTTAACTTGATATTCTCCTTGCACCTGGCGCACAATGAGTTGCGAATCGGAGAAAATTTGGATTTTCTTTAGCTTGAGCTTGATCGCGATTCTAAGTCCATCTATCAAGGCTTCATATTCAGCCTCGTTGTTGGTATCAGGAAAATTCAGTTTTAGTGCATAACATATCGGGCGTTCTTCAGGGGTGACAAACACAACCCTGGCCCTGGAGCATTTCCTATTGGCGGAGTCGTCCACGAACAATTTACATTGATTATTGGGAGCTTCAGTTTTTTCTGCAGGAGTTTCCTTGGGGGAAGTGAATTCGACTATGAAATCAGCAAGAGCTTGGCCGAGGATGGCTCAGTGGGGGACGAATGTTATCTCAAATTGACTTAGCTCCATACTCCATTTTAATAGCCGTTCATATGCTTCGAGTCGTTGTAGGACCGGTCGTACTGGCTGGTCGGTGAAGACTTTTATGGGATGAGACCTGAAGTATGGTTAAAGCTTCCGAGAGGAAATCAATAAGCAGAATGCCAACTTTTCCAACTTCGGGTAATTCTTCTCTGTCCCCATCAATCGTTTGCTTATGTAGTAGACGGGCCGTTGCATGCGGTCTTCGAGGCGTATTAATGCCGAGCCGATTACTTGCGTAAAAACAACCAAATAAATGTATAAGTCCGCATGGTCTATGAGCTTCGATAAGATAGGTGGTCTCTCTAAGTGATCCAGAAGTTCCTCGAGTGCACAAACGCATACTGGGGTCCACTCGAAATTGCATTTCCCCTTTCGAAGTAAATCGAAGAAGGGAATGAACTTGTCGGTGGCCTTAGAGATGAACCAACTTAAAGCGATGACCTTTCCATTTAAACTTTGGACATCCTTGATGTTCTTGGGGATTTGGATGTCCGGAATAGCCTGGATTTTTTCTGGATTGGCTTCGATTCCCTGTGAGTTGACGATGAAAGCCAAGAATTTTTCTGAAGTGACTCCGAAGGAACATTTCAGGGGGTTGAGTTACAAGTTGTATCGGGGGAGGATATCGAACATTTCGGAGAGGTCGTGGATATGATCGCTAGATATCTTTGATTTTACCAACATGTCAACCATGTACACCTCCATGGATTTCCGATTTGGTTTTCAAAGAGTCGATTAACCATTCGTTGATAAGTGGCATCGGCATTCTTGAGGCCGAAGGGCATGATGCGATAGCCGTAAAGTCCAAGGTCGGTTATGAAAGAGGTGTGATCCTGGTCGCGAAGATTCATTAGGATCTGATTGTAACCTGAATAGGCATCCATAAAAGATAGTAGCTAGTATCCGGCGGTTGAGTCAATAAGTCGGTCGATCTTCGGGAGTGGGAAGTTGTCCTTGGGACATGCCTTGTTTTAGTCGGAGAAGTCGACACACGTCCGCCATTTTCCATTGGCTTTTTTGACCAGAACTAGGTTGGAGATCCATTCGGGGTAGTTGACTTCGTTGATGAAGTTGTTGTTGAGTAGGGGGTCTACCTCTTCCTTGAGTGCCTTGGACCTCTCGGGTCCCAAGAAACGTGCTTGACTGGATGCATCGTAGGATGTATGCTTAGAAAGTTACAAGCAACTGCAATGTCGATGCCTTTCATGTTGGAGTGAGTCCATGCAAACTCGTCTAAGTTAGCCTTCAAGAAATCCACAAGATCCTTTTTGATTGTTGGATGGAGGTGTGATCCTATCTTTAACATTCGCGATGGGTCATCGAGATTGACTGGAACATCCACCGTGGGTTCAACCGGAGTAGCACTCTCGTACTCGGACTCTTTGTCCTTTCATGGTCGAGGTCATCGGAAAGACGACAGTGGCTCCTGAGCCAAGGCCTAGACGCCGATGATTGCTATGCGGAGGTGGCCTTGATGCAAAAAGGCGTGGACATGGCTTTTCCCTTGTCCTTGTTGCGGGCGTTCTTCCATTCTATTATGTAGCATTCTCTAGCATTGGCTTGGCCAACCCTAACTATTCCAATACCATTTTCTGTCGGGAATTTCATTAGGAGGGACCATGGTGACATGTAAAACCGGGATTCTATGAGAAAAGGACGTTGTATAGGGAGATGATTGTCAATGACCACGAAGGTGAGTATTCGGACTCGGCTTCGGTTTCTTTTCCCAAGCTCGACGGGTAGGTAAGTGATGCGTACCAGGCAATTGGAAGCTCCGTTGAAGCCGTGGATCGAGGCATGACATGGTTTGAGATCCTCTGCTTTTAATTTCATTTGGTCGTAAGCAGCTTTGAAGATGATGTTGACTGAGCTTCCCGAGTCAACCAATATTCTTCAGACGGAGGCGACACCAATCTGGGTCGTAATAACCATAGGGTCGGTGGTCGGGATTTCAATTCCCATAGAATCCCTTTCGTGGAAAACGATATCATCCCGCATAGTTTTCTGAAGCTTGGCTGGGACGAATTCATCAGGAGCGGAGCACATCTCATTGGTTGCATGATTTATGGAACTTACATACTCTTCCATTTTCCGAAAGCTGTCATGTGTGGGATAAGGTCCAGCACATATGGTGTTGATCACGTTCCCTCGCCTCGGATTAGATGGCGCTGAGACGGAGGCGACACCAATCTGGGCTGTGATAACCATAGGGTTGGTGGTCGGGATATCAATTCCCCTAGAATCCCTTTCGTGGAAAACAATATCGTCCCGCATAGTTTTCTGAAGCTTGGCTGGGATGGATCCATCAGGAGCGGAGCACGTCTCATAGGTAGCATGCTTTATGGAACTCACATACTCTTCCATTTTCCGAAAGTTGTCGTGTGTGTGATAAGGTCCAGCACATATGGTGTTGATCACGATCCCTCGCCTAGGATTAGATAGCCCTGGAGCTGCCTTGGCGGCCACCCGAGGTGTTGTTGCTGAAGGTTTTGGATTTTCTTCAGGAGGAAAAGGTTATTGGAGAAATTGCTCAAGTCGCTTTTTGCGGATAAGCTTCTCAATCGCATCCCTGAGCTAGCAACATTCATTAGTGTTATGCTTATACACGTCGTGGTTTCGACAGTATCTTCCCGTATTCTTCTCGAGGTCGGTTGATTCCCTGATGCGCGGCATCTTGTAAGGAAAAGTGTTGCATGTCTCCAAGTAAATTATTTCTAGGTCTTCATTCAGTGGGGTATATGTCTCATAGGCTTGGTAAGGGCCGGGCCTCCTGGGTTCGGTTCGGGCCTGGCCGTTATTCCGACCACCTTGCCTACCATTATTAGGTCTTTATCTAGAAAGACCCGCCCCTTTGTTCCGATCAGATGGCGCTTTCATTTGTCTTCCTCGGAGGTTGTTATTTGTAGCGTCTTCTTGAGAGTCGTTGGGGAGATTGGTATCGAAGAGCCGGTTCCATCTTGCTTCTTCTTGGCATAAGTACTTCCCCGCCTTCTCGTAGAAAGCATCCAGGCTTTTTGGCTGCTTCCAATCGATCCATGCCCCCAAACTCGGAAGTAGGGAGGACGCCTTTTTCTAACTGGAAGAGTATGGTACGAGGGTCCGGATCCTCGACCTCGGCCAGGGCGACATTGAACCTGGAGAGGTAACATTTGAGCGACTCAGCAGGCCCTTGGTATAGGTTGGATAGAGTGAGGGCGTTCTTTGGAGTCGGGATATGCATCCTGAATTGTTTGACCAACTCTGTCGTTAACTGGCCGAAGTTGTTAATGGAATCAAGTGGGAGATGATAAAACCATAACAAAGCAGTTCCTGAGAAGAAGACAGGGAAACACTTGCATTTTACCGGATTGTTGCCTCGGTTAGAGTCCATTTTCCATTCATATCGAGCTGGGAAGGCATAGGGGTCGGTAGTACAATCATAGAGCGGCAATTGTGGCATGCTGAAGCGTCGCGACCATTAAGCTTCGTTTACCCTTCTTGTAAAGGGCTTACGCCTAATGTGTGCTTCCCATGAATCATTCACATTTCCTCGCATTTCCCTCATGATTCTTTATACTATGTCAGGAAGACAAGTTGGATGGGGATCTGCCATCGGGACACATGGGTTTTCACGAGGTTCTGGAGTTCTATTATGAGGGCGTCTTTTGTAATGAATGTCCGGGTCATCATCTTCCATGTCCTCGACATCTATGATCGGGTCTCAGTGCGGATGATGAGGCGGAGCGAGTTGATGCAGATCTTGTTCTGTAGGAAGAGTAGGTTAATCGTCAGGATTGGGGACTCGATCCATTGGATTCTATCGAGGAATGGGTTGGTTGTTTGGACCCGGTCCGTCATTGATGATCAAGCAAGAGAGATCTCAATACTATGCCCCCTTGCTAACTGTGACCGTAGTTCGATCGCTGTTGCCATTGGTGTAACCATTGCCATTGTCAAGGGCATTAGTGCGGATGACGACATTGTTGATGAGACTAAACCTCCTACTTTAATGCGGGCCCCTCAACTTGGAAGAGGAAGTTTCCGAGGTAGTTGGCTGGGGTCGAGCGTTGTTCCGAGCTAGTTGAAGTCGAGTGACAACGCGCTGACTTTCTTGAAGTTGCCGCATAAAGTTGATGTTATTCCTCAATGCTTGATTGAGATCGACCGCAGTGTTCTCATATTTTTCAATAAGTGCGCAGATTTGCGCTTTTGTTGTAAGCGCTTCGGGGTCCACAATAGAAGGGACATCTTCATTAGTGGTCGGGACAACCGCCGGTTGAGGTTGTTGGATGTCCCGGCCTCGGTTGTGGCTGAAGAGCCGACCATTGCGTTCTTTGGTCACTTTTCCATGTAAGCGGATTCAGTGGCATGTTAAGCTGAGGAACCTAAAGCTCGTCAAAGGTCGAGCTAGCAACGTGCAACAAAGGCGCAAAAATCTGAGTTTCTCAGTGAAAGCACCAAATGTTGACGACAAAAAATGTCGTAAACACCAGAAATTCCAATTACTAGGAATAATTAATTTTGTCGTATAGACAAGAACGGAAAGTAGTAAATAACATAAGAGATTTATAGTAGTTCGGCCTCGGTAGGGGCCTACGTCCACTTTGAAGCATTGTTGGAATATTATTGATCACGAAAGGTTACAAGGTTGAGACCATCTCATGACATCTCATTACATTAGCTCTAAGCTATATGATGTCATCATTATCATATATGATGTCATAATTGGCATATATTACAAAATATAGGAAAAAAACACTTTCGCCCTTCTTCTTCCTCAAAGTGGAGATGCCATTAATGGAGCTCTCGTGAAGTCTCAAGGAATCAAATTCCAACCCCTTTAAAGTGTGATGTTGTGGGGTATTTATAGGAAAGGGATTAGGTAGGAGTAGGTGGGAGTAGGTAAAAATAGGGGCCACACCCAGAAATTCGCACCTGTTACCTGCACATGCCATAAATTCGCACTTGGTTGTGACGACCCCAATTCCCGTACCGATAGAGACAAGGGTAATGTTTGGAATATAACATATAAACAGATAACTGCAGAACAGAATTAAATAAATACACCAGATAATGAACAATAGAATATACTGGATAAAAGTAATCATCGGAGTTACACAGTATACAGGATCTTACTTAGTACAAATACAGTTCAACTGTACATATATGTTTACAGCGGAAACAAACAAAATATGCACAGTAGGAGCCGAACAGCATAAAAAGAGATAAATGATAGAATCCATCTTCAGCTCCAGCTATCCAGAGAAAGCCAGCTAAACCTGAATACAAGGCTAACCGTATAGAAAAAGGGGCACCCGAGTTTGAAAGTGAAACAAACTACGAGTCAGTCATGGGACTGGTATGAGAAATCTACTCAATATATTTCAAATATGGCTAATCCCCGGACCACTCCACTTTCGTGGAACGGGTTTACTCCATTGGATTGCCAGTGCTTTAAAACAAATCATTCCTTTAAACATCGCAATGCTTTTTATAAAAATGAAGCCATTATAAGACTCGGTTCCCATCACACAATGCAACGCAAACCCGAGGATAGAGTTTTACCTTATAATGGCCAAAATATGCTTGATACGAATAAAACAAAAGCATTTGATATTATTACTAGTGTTTATATGTTTCAAAAACAATTTCAATCATATCTATCAATCATAGACGACATGGGTACCATATATCATGTCGCCATATATATACAATCAAAACCGCACAGTCACGTATTTGGAAATTGGATTTCCGTCATGAACCAAGGCAAAAGATAGTCCTTATCGAATTCGAGACTGCCTAGCCCACGCCTTAGGCAAGTACTCAGTCAAGCCTTTGGATCGTCAGGGCCGGTCCACCGATGTGGATTAAAATTCCTGAAAACTGCGTTTCCCCGCCCTTTGGGGCGTAAATGAGCCAACGAATGACTCCATTGGACCCGGATCGTCCGATCTAACCGAGGCGCCTCGCAACAGCAACAACCACATAAGTCAAACTCGTCAGGGCGTGTAAAACCACTGACGCCACTTCTAGCTAGGAAGAAACGCAGGCCCTCCCTGATGTCCTCTCCCCTTTCTGGTTCATACCGGTGTGACGTTTGCGAATTCACGTTATACACAAAGCTACGCCACACAGGGGGTGCTTTGATCATCACCACAAGACTTTGCTTTTCAGCAGAAGCCCTGATCATTTGCCACTTAGGCATGCCACACTGGCAATTCATGCCATGCAACTGATGTCCATCGATATACAACCTCTGAGCTCGTGCGTTTCAGAGAAGGGCGTTAAGCAAAAGAATAAATTCTCCACCGCCAAACAGATGTATATTTAACAGAGATCAGTCAACACAGAATAAAATCCGATGTCAGACACATAGTCCATTTACAAGTCCGTTCTGGTTCTGAACAAAACCGGGGCACCAAATACCTCGCAAAACCATCGATCACCACGTAAGTCTGGACGATCACCACTCATTATCCATATTTCGGGATGCCTCCCAATCAGGACCTTGGTTACCATCCAAACGAGGTGAAGATCTCTGGTCTTCGACCACCGTCTTCATCTTCGATTTCTTATCGTCGATTCAGTGATTCAGAATGGGATAAACCCGGTCTTTCTGAGCAACTCGCGTATATAATAAACAAGTGCAACACTAACATATACACGCATCATTTCAATTCATTAGTCACTAACCGTCAATCAGTAAGAGAAAGATTTCCCAAATATTAACCCCGAAGGCCGAAACCAACATCAGATCAACACCCAGGAAACCATTCGACTTAGCCAACCTTCAGTTAATTTCTAAATTTCACATCCATATCTTTTATAATATTTTATAGCGATTTCTTGCTATTTTTATTTATTATAAAATAGCCAATTTATTTAAAACGACGCTTCAGGCCATAACGCGACCGTGGCGCTGTTTTTCTTCAGATTTGATTTACACATATCTGAAAATCTAACCGTTGGATCCTAACAAAATTTACATCATTAGAAAGATCTTTTCAAAACGAATCCAACGGTCCCAGTTTCTGGAAAATCCGACGGTCGGATCTCCCGGTACAATCGTTTGAAGTTTCAATTTCAAAATATGAACTGCAGCGTCGTTATTCGATTAAATATAATTATATATATATATAAATATAATCGATTATGGCGCTGTTTTTCTTCATATTTGAATTAAACATTCCAGACAATCCAACCGTGGGATTTTTTCAAAGTTTGTGCCATTGGAAAGATTTTTCCAAAGCGAACCCAACGGTTACGATTTCAGGAAAATCCGATGGTTGGATCTCCCGGTATAATCGTTTGAAATCACGGTTTCAAAATACGAACTGCAGCGTCGTTATTCGATATATTTTAATTCAATTTATATATATATCGATTCTTCGATTTCAAAGCTATCTTCTTTTCATACATTTGATAAAAATGATATTTTTATCTAACTGTCTTCTATTTCAACACTTCACTATATTTCAACACTTCACTATATTTCAACACTTCATGTATATAATAAAAATGTGATTTTTATTGTAAAACAATTCATTTCAAAAACACTATTATTTTATATAGTTCATATAGGTAATAAAAATAGGATTTTTATTATAAAACAATTTCTTTCAAAAAAAGATCATTTTATATAGTTCGTATAGATGATAAAAATGCGATTTTTATTATAAAACAATTTATTTCAAAATATGAATACCATTCAACACATGAATTTCAATTCAACGAATGTATATCGATTCAACACATGAAGGTTTTCTATAGTTTATATATATAGATAAAAATGTGATTTTTATATTTAAAACACGAATACCATTCAACACATGAATTTCTAATCAATGAATGAGTTTCAATTCAACACATGAAGGTTTTCTATCCAACGAATAAATATAGTTTCAACAAATGAAAATAATTCAAACACATGAATATTATTCAAAATTTCGGCAGCATAACGGCAGGGTAGTTAAAACCGGGACCGTCCCTAGTACGACTCCTCGCTCTACCTTAAAACCTTGCGGTTTTTGACAATGGGGATCATGCATCTAGTTTGCACGCAGGGGGCATGTATATTTATTTCATTTCCACAAACTAATCCTATGTGGTTTCAACCAAATATTTCTCAACCACAAATGGGTATTTTTCAACCACAATCAATCAATATCAACCACAAACAATTCCAATCAACCATTCGCTATCAATCAATTTTCACACCAATCACAACCAATAAATATCATCCATGGTTTGTGGACGAGGGGCGTATATATATATATATATTTATATATAGCAATTCACTTCTATTTCAACACATATATAATTTTTGTAACGCATATATAACTTTTACATCGAACGTAAAACTTATACAACGCTTATACACGAGGTGTACAACGCTTATATAACCCATACATCGACTATATAATTTATACATCATCGTTTTCCATATCATTTATAAATTAGAAATCTCACATTGGGTTCCACTCCACCAAAAATAGCAGAAGGCTCAGAAAAATATGCGGTCTCTTCTAGAAGGTAGAAGACGTCCACACGAGTCCACTGTCTCTTGCTTCACTGAATTTCGATAACACAGTAAAAAGAATGATTTTTCAAAGTTTGCAACGGTTTAAAGGTGTTAAAACTGTTGAAAATAAATCTGGCCGTATACCTTTCAATATGGTTCAAAACTAGGTTTGATCTTTTCTCACAATCCGAGGAACGATATGCCGATCTGCCTAAGCCACGTCGACGAGCTTGGAGAGGCGTGCCTGCACCACTGACGGCTGCGAACTTGGCGGCGGCGAGGAAGAGAAAATCGGCCGCGAACGGAGCGACTTTGGGGAGGTGCTGCGTAGTGATTCCTCGACGATAGAGGGCAAACTTAGTATGGATTTGAAGAGGAGATTTAGATCTTTAAAAAACCCAACTGTGTCGATCGATTTCGTTGAGCCGATTCGCGGTAATCGAGGTGGGAAGAACGGAGAGTGTTTCCACCGTGTATCGTTTATCAGGGAGAGAGAAGACGGGGGAGTTCTGACGTGGACAAATAGGTTTTTTATTTATTTATAAAGTTTTAAAATCTGAAAATACCCCTTGCCTCCTGCGAACCCCGATCCAAACCCAACGACTGTCATCCCTAGCGTTTTACCCCCATTCCAAACACAATGGGATATGTTTCGAAGGCCCATTCGAATGTTTCAGTCAGTTTTCATTCAACTTAAAATATATAACATTCAATATTCGATTTGAACGTACATTTCAATTTGCCAGGGCCACAAACTGATTCGAAAAATTCCAGAAAAATAAATCTGGCTATGTTTTGACGATACGTTCCCAACAAAACTAGTTTCATGGAATTCCGAGACCGTTTGCAAAAAGGCCCATTTCTGGTCGATCCAATTTAACTTTAATTGATCAAAACACATTTTCCTTTGCCACGCTCACATACTAGCTTAAAAAATTATGAAATTTGAAACGTAGCAGTAACTTCACATCCCGGATCCAACAAAAGTGGTTTCGTGGAATTCCGAGGTCGTTTGCAAAATGTCCAATTTCACGGGCTATATAAATTCCATAGCCACCTTTCTGAAAATTCATTCGGCCATAAATTTTGCTTTTCGCTATGAAAATTCAATTTTTCAGATTCGTTAGAAAGGTATTCACTAACTGATTTAAATATTTTTGGTTTCGCTCAAATTCGTTTTGTTTTGCACCCAGTACAGTCCGACAAAGTTTGAATTCAATTTTTGAAACTGCAGCGCCATTTCAGGCCTTGTTTATAACTAGAATTAATTATATTCGTTTTCAAACGTCGATTCAAACTCTCTTTTCATTGGTATTATTTAAAATATTTATTTTAAATATTTAAAATCCATTATTTTAGCCAATTTAAAAATTTTAAATTGGTTCAAATTTTCAGGGTCGTTACAATCTCCCCCACTTAAAACTTTTTGTCCCCGAAAAGGAACAAAGTCGAAAGTGGTTTGATTAATCAACTCTACGTTCAATCTGGCTTCCATTCTCCAACTTTTCAGTTTATGAGAATTTTCAAATTCTTCAAAAATTTGGCTAACACCCAGAATTTTTGAAAAATTTCGCCATAACCTCCTTTGTACGGGGAGAGGTTTGGAAATTTATTGGGCCGTATTAGGTACCCAATAAATCCTAATAAGCATGCACATATTTATAGTGATATATTCTGGTGTTTACAGGGGAGCGTGTATTGATAATAACTCCAGAGAATAAATTCTCGTCACCCTATCAAAGCCTGAGGGAGTGTGTATTTTAAATGCTCCAGAGGATAAATCCTCGTCACCTCGTCCCGTGTGGGAAATAAATAGTCCATGTGCCGTATCTAATAACTAGAGAGACATGATTATTGTCATCTCCAGACCTGTGTGGGTTTTTTATTAATCTGGAAATTTCATCGTTACAGTTTAAATAGTCCATATCAGTCATCAGTTCAATCTGTAAAATATAGTCATCGCCATACAAGCCTCTCGCTCGTATGGTAAATCATCAACCTCGTCACACAAGCTCCAAATGCTCATGTGGTATATGATGAAGTATGCCTATCTTCCAGAAGTATGCCATGTAATGTAGTTCAAAATTAATTGTTACTATCCTATGGCGACATTTATTTTTACACACAGAATAACCAGCAGTCCGCATCCAATGGCATTCACAGGAGTTGATATAATAATATTTCTCATCCAACTCATTAAGGTTTACCTATTTGTCGGGCATGCAAATAAAATCTTTACTCAACAGCTAATCCATTTACCTGTTCAAACATATATAATACACATGTTTATATTTCTATTTATTTTCTAATCAGTTCAATGTGTGATTTAAATGAATAAATTCTTCCATTATTCTATTGTTGATTAAATCAACTATCGTTTTAATACTTCAATTAATTAAATTTACTATCACGCAACACAAACAACAGTCAAATTGTTTTTAACCTTTCAAATATAAATTTTTTTTATATTCAAAAATTATATTTCTAAAACCAGACTATATATATAATCACAAATACGTTATTTAAAAACATATTACGCTCGACTTGTTCTGAGGCACTTCTGACCCCATCTCTAACGAGTTGTTCTGATTCTGCTGTACTCATACTAGGATATTGCTGATCCTATCTGTACCGAGTTACTCGTCCTAGAACACTACTGGTTCTATCTCTGACGAGTTCGTTAATATGTTATATTCCAGAACTAAGCTTAACCAAAGCCCTGATACCACATTGTGACGACCCCAATTCCCGTATCGAAGGAGACAAGGGTAATCTTTGGAATATAACACAGATACAAATAACTGCAGAACAGAATTAAATAAATACACCAGATAATGAACAATAGAATATACTGGATAAAAGTAATCATCAAAGTTACACAGTATACAGGATCTTACTTAGTACAAATACAGTTTAACTATACATATATGTTTACAGCGGAAACAAACAAAATATGCACAATAGGAGCTGAACATCATAAAAAGAGATAAATGATAGAATCCATCTTCAGCTCCAGCTATCCATAGAAAGCTAGCTAAACCTGAATACAAGGCTACCCATGTAGAAAAAGGGGCACCCGAGTTTGAAAGTGAAACAAACTACGAGTCAGTCATGGCACTGGTATGAGAAATCTACTCAACATATTTCAAATATGGCTAATCCCAGGACCACGCCACTTTCGTGGAACGGGTTTACTCCATTGGATTGCCAGTGCTTTAAAACAAATCATTCCTTTAAACATCGCAATGCTTTTTATAAAAGTGAAGCCATTATAAGACTCACTTCCCATCACACAATGTAACGCAAACCGGAGGATAAAGTTTTACCTTATAATGGCCAAAATATGCTTGATACGAATAAAACAAAAGCATTTGATATTATTACTAGTGTTTATATGTTTCAAAAACAATTTCAATCATAACTATCAATCATAGACGGCATGGGTACCATATATCATGTCGCCATATATATATATATATATATATATATATATATATATATATATACAATCAAAACCGCACAGTCACGTATTTGGAAATTGGATGTCCATCATGAACCAAGGCAAAAGATAGTCCTTACCGAATTCGAGACTGCCTAGCCCGAGCCTTAGACAAGTACTCAGTCAAGCCTTTGGATCGTCAGGGTCGGTCCACCGATGTGGATTAAAATTCCTGAACACTGCGTTTCCCCGCCCTTTGGGGCGTAAATGAGCCAACTAATGACTCCTTCGGACCCGGATCATCCGATCTAACCGAGGCACGTCGCAACAGCAACAACCACATAAGTCAAACTCGTCATGGCGTGTAAAACCACTGACGCCACTTCTAGCTAGGAAGAAACGCAGGCCCTCCCTGATGTCCTCTCCCGTTTCTGGTTCATACCGGGTGTGAGGTTTGCGAATTCACGTTATACACAAAGCTACGCCACACAGGTGGTGCTTTGATAATCACCACAAGACTTTGCTTTTCAACAGAAGCCCTGATCATTTGCCACTTAGGCATGCCACACTGGCAATTCATGCCATGCGTCTGATGTCCATCAATATACAACCTCTGAGCTCGTGCGTTTCAGAGAAGGGCGTTAAGCAAAAGAATAAATTCTCCGCTGCCAAACAGATGTATATTTAACAGAGATCAATCAACATAGAATAAAATCCAATGTCAGACACACAGTCCATTTACTAGTCCGTTCTGGGTCTGAACGAAACCGGAGGCACTATATACCTCGCAAACTCATCGATCACCACGTACGTCTGGACGATCACCACTCATTATCCATATTTCGGGATGCCTCCCAATCAGGACCTCGGTTACCATCTAAACGAGGTGAAGATCTTTGGTCTTCGACCACCGTCTTCATCTTCGATTTCTTATCGTCGATTCAGTTATTCAGAATGGGATAAACCAGGTCTTCTGAGCAACTCGCGTATATAATAAACAAGTGCAACACTAACATTGTGACGACCCGCCCCGCACCAACCGACATTTACTCCAAAGGTGCGCTATACACATGTCCAGTTAGCACGGGACGGATCGCCAGAAAGAAAAAGAAGAAGGAAATGAACATACAAAGAACCTGTAGAATGTCTCACAGCGCACAGAACAAAATATAATAATAACATACTTGACATAAAACAGGAGAGACAATGCATAAGCTAAAAACCAGAACTAAGCATCATAGCAGCGGAAATCCAAAATATAGCTTATTACAACTTTTCAACTGTCTCAAAGCAAAAGCAAGATAAAGGAGGTACACTACTAATGCCCAAGTAGCGACCACCAACGACACAGGGAGAATGTGTGTGTGTGTGTATATATATATATATATATATATATATATATATATATATATCATACGTGGAAGCCTCCTGCCCGCCTCCGAATCAGCTACTCACGCATCACCAGCTAACCTGTCTCTAGTCTGCTCGTGTGAGCACCCAGAGTAATAAGAGGAGACATAAAACTCTGGGTCTGACATAAAGCCTGGTATGATCGATAAGCATCTAAAGTGAACAATAACAAGTAGACTAAAACATACCTGGACCTGGACCTGCAACCAAAGAGTAAGCACTACATACTGTACAACACTCTAAGGTGCCATATCAAACGGTATAAAGATACGGAGGTGGGGAAGGTGTACATGTCATAGTGATGGCAAACAATCAAACATAGCATCCATCCTCACATCTCTCACTCAGTGCGTAAAGCATACGATATTCACCACTTCGATCACCCACCCTTGCTACGATCACTTTGCCCCATGAAGTCATAAATGGCTTCACTGCACTGATAACGTTGCCACTGATCTTTTGCTATGTCCACTTGCCCCATGGAGTTATTCACCCCATCTGCGCTGGCTCATAGCCTTACCAAGTCTTACTATGTCCACTTGCCCCATGGAGTCATTCACCCCATCTGCGCTGGCTCATAGTCTTACCAATCCTTACTATGTCCACTTGCCCCATGGAGTTATTCACCCCATCTGCGCTGGCCCATAGTCTTACTACGCATCACCTTGCCCCTCGAGTCGTAGTGACTCTACTGCACTGATAACGTAGTCTTGCTACCATCACCTTGCCCCTCGAGTCATAATGACTCTACTGCACTGATAAGAAGCCCATCATTCATTTTTAGTGGTGAATCGAAGTTATGAACGTCGACAACTCCTTAGCACACGTCCCGCAGCGAAGCCCTACCATGAAGTGAACTCATTGGTTCCCAACTGGATCCTGCTCTAACTTCCCATATTGGACTACCTTTGCATCTCGGGTTATTGGTCAATACTGGGTCGGGTCGGGTTCCTCATCAAGCCATCGGTTCGGGTCGGGTGTCCTCCATCGGTTCGGGTCGGGTCTTCTTCTGGTACGGGTCGGGTCAAGTGGTTCTCTTCGGGTCGGGTCGGGTGCCTCACTTCGGGTCTGGTCGGGTGCCATCTCCCCTCCAGTTCGCGCTTCCTCTCCGATCTGCTTCCTCATCCTTCACATGCTCCAATCTGATCCATCCTCTTCAATCCGCTCCGATCCCTCCTCCTTAATCCGATCTGATCCCAGTTCAGTTAGCATGGCCTTCCTTTTTTCCAATTTTCTCAAGTGTCAGGTTCCGATCCGATCGAATCCCTTGCCCAGTTCAACATATCCGATCCGAGCCCCTATATCTGATCCGATCCGAAACCTACACTGCTTTCTGAAATTGTTCCAGCAAGTGTTTACGCCATTCGACGACGTTTTCGACCATTCTAACTATTGAAATCAATCACAAAGCATATCATACAGTCATAGCAACATGCATAATCAACCACAAACATCAAAACATCAATATGATAGGTTAAAATGGATCGAACATACCCAAAACTCCATATTTCCCCTTAAGCATGTTTAGGTGAAACTAATGATAGTATTAGCAAATCTTAACCAAATTAACCCAAATTCATATCAGAGGTCTACAACATCATTTAGGAATTTATGAACATTTTTCCAGAATTTTATCATGCTTAAATTCCCCAATTAACACTAATTACCCTTAACTAGCCATAATTAGTGTAAAACTATGCAAATCACTCAACTTAGCCACAAATAAACTAAGATCTAAAATAAATATCTGATTTGATGTGAATCCCAATGCTAAACAGTAGCTCCAATGTTGCTTTGGTGTAGATCTTCCTTGATTAGAGGTTGCTAAGCCAAATCCTTGAGCAAAAGATGATTTGGAGGTGATTTAGAGGTTGGAGGCCATTTTTAGGGTTCCTTGGTGATAAGTGGAGGCTAGAAAACTGAAATGGAATGATTCTCCATCTCATTTCAGCCTTCCCATAACCCCAATCCCGAAATGGGTTATGGGCCTACTCACTAATCACCCGATTTGGCCCGGTTAAGCAGTTTTTCACCCTCCAAACCTTATTTCAGCCATATCTCCCAAACGGTAAGTCCGTTTGGCTATTATGACTACTCTACGGAAAGGTAAACCATCAAACGAATCTAATGGAAGTGGTTTCAAGTCAAAATTCCTTTCCAATCAAAAGTTATGACCAAAAAAGTACCAACTAGGGGCAAAATGGTCATTTAAAAATCGACAAAAGTCATGAACATGGGAGATGACTCTAATAGATGTTTCCCAAAGTTACATGACCACACGCCTTTACATGGGAAAGAAATAAATATTCTACGATCCTATGATGTGTAGAATACGGGTCGTTACAAACATATACACGCATCATTTCAATTCATTAGTCACTAACCGTCAATCAGTAAGAAAACGATTTCCCAAATATTAACCCCGAAGGCCGAAACCAACATCAGATCAACACCCAGGAAACCATTCGACTTAGCCAACCTTCAGTTAATTTTTATATTTCACATCCATATCGTTTATAATATTTTATAGCGATTTCTCGCTATTTCTATGTATTTTAAAATAACCAATTTATTTAAAACGACGCTTCGGGCCATAACGCGACCGTGGCACTGTTTTCTTTAGATTTGATTTACACATATCTGAAAATCTAACTGTTGGATCATCACAAAATTTACATGATTAGAAAGATCTTTTCAAAACAAATCCAACGGTCCCAGTTTCGGGAAAATCCGATGGTCGGATCTCCCGGTACAATCGTTTGAAGTTTCGATTTCAAAATACGAACTGCAGCGTCGTTATTCGATTAAATATAATTATATATATATATATATATATATAATCGATTCTGGCGTTGTTTTTCTTCAGATTTGAATTAAACATTCCAGACAATCCAACCGTTGGATTTTTACAAAGTTTGTGCCATTGGAAAGATTTTTCCAAAGCGAACCCAACGGTTGCGATTTCAGGAAAATCCGATGGTCGAATCTCCCGGTATAATCGTTTGAAATCACGGTTTCAAAATACGAACTGCAGCGTCGTTATTCGATATATTTTAATTCAATATATATATATATATATATATATATATATATATCGATTCTTCGATTTCAAAGTTATCTTCTTTTCATACATTTGATATAAATGATATTTTTATCTAACTGTCTTCTATTTCAACACTTCACTATATTTCAACACTTCATGTATATAATAAAAATGTGATTTTTATTGTAAAACAATTCATTTCAAAAACACTATTATTTTATATAGTTCATATAGGTAATAAAAATAGGATTTTTATTATAAAACAATTTCTTTCAAAAAAAGATTATTTTATAAAGTTCATATAGATGATATAAATGTGATTTTTATTATAAAACAATTTATTTCAAAATATGAATACCATTCAACACATGAATTTCAATTCAACGAATGAATATCGATTCAACACATGAAGGTTTTCTATAATTTTTATATATAGATAAAAGTGTGATTTTTATATTTAAAACATGAATACCATTCAACACATAAATTTCTAATCAACGAATGAGTTTCAATTCAACACATGAAGGTTTTCTATTCAACGAATAAATATAGTTTCAACAAATGAAAATAATTCAAACACATGAATATTATTCAAAATTTCGGCAGCATAACGGCAGGGTAGTTAAAACCGGGACCGTCCCTAGTACGGCTCCTCGCTCTACCTTAAAACCTCGCGGTTTTTGACAATAGGGATCATGCATCTAGTTCGCACGCAGGCGGCAGGTATATTTATTTCATTTCCACAAACTAATCCTATGTGGTTTCAACCAAATATTTCTCAACCACAAATGGGTATTTTTCAACCACAATCAATCAATATCAACCACAAACAATTCCAATCAACCATTCTCTATCAATCAATTTTCAATCCAATCACAACCAATAAATATCGTCCATGGTTTGTGGACGAGGGGCGTATATATATATATATATATATTTATATATAGCAATTCACTTCTATTTCAACACATATATAATTTTTACAACGCATATATAACTTATACATCGAACGTATGACTTATACAACGCTTATATATGAGGTGTACAACGCTTATATAACCCATACATCGACTATATAATTTATACATCGTCGTTTTCCATATCGTTTATAAATTATAAATCTCACATTGGGTTCCACTCCACCAAAAATAGCAGAAGGCTCAGAAAAATATGCGGTCTCTTCTAGAAGGTAGAAGACGTCCACACGAGTCCACTGTCTCTTGTTTCACTGAATTTCGATAACACAGCAAAAAGATATGATTTTTCAAAGTTTGCAACGGTTTAAAGGTGTTAAAACTGTTGAACATAAATCTGGCCGTATACCTTTCAATATGGTTCAAAACTAGGTTTGATCTTTTCTCACAATCCGAAGCACGATATGCCGATCAGCCTAAGCCATGTCGACGAGCTTGGAGAGGCGTACCTGCACCCCTGACGGCGGCGAACTCGGCGGCGCTGAGGAAGAGAAAATTGGCCGCGAATGGAGCGACTTTGGGGAGGTGCTGCGCAGTGATTCCTCGATGATAGAGAGCAAACTTAGTGTGGATTTGAAGAGGAGATTCAGATCTTCAAAAAACCCAACTGTGTCGATCGATTTCGTTGAGCCGATTCGCCGTAATCGAGGTGGGAAGAACGGAGAGTGTTTCCGCCGTGTATCGTTTATCAGGGAGAGAGAAGACGGGGGAGTTCTAACGTGGACAAATAGGTTTTTTATTTATTTATAAAGTTTTAAAATCTGAAAATACCCCTTGCCTCCTGCGAACCCCGATCCAAACCCAACGACTGTCATCCCTAGCGTTTTACCCCCATTCCGAACACAATGGGATATGTTTCGAAGGCCCATTCGAATGTTTCAGTCAGTTTTCATTCAAATTAAAATATATAACATTCAATATTCGATTTGAACGTACATTTCAATTTTCCAGGGCCACAAACTAGTTCGAAAAATTCCAGAAAAATAAATCTGGCTATGTTTTGATGATACGGTCCCAACAAAACTAGTTTCGTCGAATTCCGAGACCGTTTGCAAAAAGGCCCATTTCTGGTCGATCCAATTTAATTGTAATTGATCAAAACACGTTTTCCTTTGCCACGCTCACATACTAGCTTCAAAAATTATGAAATTTGAAACCTAGCAATAACTTCACATCCCGGATCCAACAAAAGTGGTTTCTTCGAATTTCGAGGTCGTTTGCAAAATGGCCAATTTCACGGGCTATATAAATGCCATAGCGACCTTTCTGAAAATTCATTCGGCCATAACTTTTGCTTTCCGATATGAAAATTCGATTTTTCAGATTCGCTAGAAAGGTATTCACTAACAGATTTAAATATTTTTGGTTTCGCTCAAATCCGTTTTGTTTTGCACCCGGTACAGTCCGACAAAGTTTGAATTCAATTTTTGAAACTACAGCGCCACTTCCGGCCTTGTTTATAATTAGAATTAATTATATTCGTTTTCAAACGTCGATTCAAACTCTCTTTTCATTGCTATTATTTAAAATATTTATTTTAAATATTTAAAATCGATTATTTTAGCCAATTTAAAAAAAATTAATTGGTTCAAATTTTCCGGGTCGTTACACTGGTGGGGTGCGAAATTCGTGCCCTATGGAGGGTACGAAATTCGCACCCTAGGGTGTGAATTTCACTGCCCTGCTGGGTGTATATTTCGCACCCTGCTGGGTGCGAATTTTGAACCATGTTGGGTGCGAATTTCGCACCCCTTAGGGATGAGAAGTTTGCATCCCAAGGGGTATGAAGGTCGCCTTTTGGGGGGTGCGAAGGCCATGGGTATAGGTGTCTTGACGGCCCGTGGTTCGGGTTCCTGGCTCGGACTACGAGGTCTTTCTTGGCGTGAACCGTTTTCGACCTGTTTCCTTCGCTCCTAGATGTCCTCCTTGGTCTTGACTCCATGCGATGGGTTGAGTTGAGCATGTCCCATGTACTTTTGGGAACCAAACCAAAAGGTCGGTTAACAACGGCAATGGCCATGCCAATGGCAATCAAAACGGAAACAACGAACATACTACAATCACTTGTAGGGAGGGGCACAAAACTGAGATCGCTCTCGATTGATTATTGATGATGGAACGGGTCCGAACAACCAACCCCTTCCTCGACAGAACCCGACTGTCGCCTCCCAGGATGATGGACCTACTCTCTCAGCGGCCCGCGCTCTTCCAGAACAAGATGCGCATCAATCCGCTCAGTCTTGTCATCCATACCAAAACCGGATCTTGTGGATATGGAAGTAGATGACCCAAACATGTGTCAAAGGAGACGCCCTCGCAACAAAACTCCTGAACCTCGCCAAAATCCATGGATTTCGATGGCGGATCCCTATCCAACTTATCTTCTCGACATGGTCCAGAGGATTATGAGGGAAATGCAAGAGAACATAAATGACTCAAGGGAAGACCATATTAGGCGTAACCCCTTCACAAGAAGGGTGAAAGAAGCCGAATGTCCGCGACGTTTTAGCATGCCGCAAATTCCACTCTTTGATGGCACGACCAATCCCTATGCTGTCCTGAATCGATATGAGTGGCAAGTGGACTCCGGCCGGGGAAACAACCTAGTCAAATGCAAGTGCTTCCCGGTATTCTTGTCGAGGACAGATTTACTACGGTTATCTCGTCTCCCACTTGATTCCATCAACAACTTCGGCCAACTAGCAATGGAATTGGTCAAGAAATTTAGAGTACACATCCTGACTCCAAAGAATGCCCTCAATCTCTCTAACCTCTATCAAGGACACACCAAGTCACTTAAGAACTGCCTTTCCCGGTTCAACACCACCCTCGCCGAGGTTGAAGATCTGGATCCTCGCACCATACTTTTTCAGTTAGCAAAAGGTGTCCTTCCTACTTCCGAGTTCGGTGCGTGGATCGACAGGAAGCAACCTAAAAGCCTCGATGCTTTCTATGAAAAAGGAGGACATACTTATGCCAAAAAGATGCAAGACGGAACCGGCTCTCCGAAACTAGTCGCCCCAAAGATCCGCATACGGATGCCATAAATAACAGCGTCAAAGGGAAGAAGGTCGGAAAGCCCTTTGATAAGGACAAGGGGGCAATTCCCTACAGACAAAGGCCGAATAATGGTAGATAGGGTGGCCGAAACAACAGGCAGGCCTAGACGGAGTCAAGAAAACCCAGTCCCTACCGTGCTTACGAGACCTATATCCCGATGAATGAAGACTTAGAGGCATTTTACCCAGAGACATGTAACATGCTGTCGTAAAAGAAGTCGCACACTAAGGAATCCACTAACTTCGAGAAGAACACCGACAGGTTTTGTCGATACCACGACATGTATGGGGATAATACCAACGATTATCGCCTTCTCAAGGACACAATTGAAAAGCTTATCCGTGAGAAGCGCCTCATGTAGTACGTCCAAGAGCCCTTTCCTCCCGAAGAAAACTCAAAACCTCCAGCGCCAACACCTGCATCACCCGCCAAAGCGGCCCCCGGTCCATCCAACCCAAGGAGGGAGATTGTGATCAATACTATTTGTGGCGGGCTTTACCCCACACACGATAGATTTCGAAAAATGGAAGAATATACGAGTTCTATAAAGCCGCCACCTATGAAGCCTGCTCCGCTCCAGACAAATTTGTCCCAGCCAAGATTCAGAAATTTATACGGGATGACATCGTCTTCCGCGAAAGAAATTCCATGAGAATTGAGATCTCGACTACAGATCCTCACGTTATCACAGCTCAAATCGGTGTTGCTTCTGTCCGAAGAGTATTGATTGATTCAGGAAGCTCGGTCAACATCATTTTCAAAGTTGTTTATGATCAAATGAAATTAGAAACAAATGACTTAAAACCATGTCATGCCATGACCATGGCTTTAATAGGGCTTCTAGTCATCCAGTATGAATGATCGACCTACCTGTTGAACTTGGTGACGGGGACCAAAGCCGAGTCCTCACCATTATGGTTATCGACATTATCTCCCCTTACAACGTCTTCTGTGGACGTCCTTTCCTTATAGAATTTCGGATCTGCATGTCACTCTAGTCCCTCCTGATGTAATTCCTAACGGAGAACGGGATCAGAATAGTTAGAGGTGACCAAGAAAATGCTAGAGAATGCTACGCAATAGAATGGAAAAATGCACGCAATAAGGACAGGGGAAAGGTTGTGCCTCCACCCTCTTGCGTGCGAAAAGACCGTTTTCGCATAGTAATCAGCAACTCTTAGGCCTTGGCTCAGGCGCTACTGCTGTCTTTCTGAAGATCTTGATCCAAGGAAGGAGGAAGAGCTCGAGTACTAAAGAGCTACACTAGTTGAACCTACAGTTGACGTTCTGATCAACCCCGACGATCCATCAAGGGTACTAAAAATCATATCGCAACTCCTGCCCGCAATAATAGAAGATCTTATGAGTTTCTTAAGGGCTATCTTAGACGTGTTTGCATGGACTCACTTTGACATGAGGGGCATCCATCCTACAGTTGCTTGCCACTATCCGAGTCTTGATCCTACAATGCCTCCGGTCAAGCAGAAACGCCGCTTCTTGGAACCCGAAAGGTCCAAAGCACTTGAGGAAGAGGTAGACTTCCTACTCAACAACAACTTTATCTGCGAAGACGACTACCCCGAATGGGTATCCAAACCAATTCTGGTCAAAAAAGCCAACGGAAAATGGCGGACCTGTGTCGACTTCTACGACTTAAACAAGGCATGTCCCAAGGACAGCTTCCCACTTCTGAAGATGTACTGACTTGTTGATTCGACCACCGGATACCAGCTATTATCCTTCATGGATGCTTATTCGGGCTACAATCAAATTCCAATGTGTCTTCACGATCAGGACCATACCTTTTTCATAACCGACCCCGGACTTAACTATTATCGCGTCTTGCCCTTCTGTCTCAAAAATGCCGGAGCCACTTACCAACGAATGGTTAATCACCACTTTTAAAACTAGATTGGAAAGTCCATGGAAGTATACGTGGATGATATGGTGGTAAAACCTAAAATATTAAGCGATCACGTCCGCGACCTCTCCGAAATGTTCGATGTTCTCCGCCAATATGACATGAAACTAAATCCCCCGAAGTGCTCTTTCGGAGTTGCCTCAGGAAAATTCTTGGGTTTCATTGTCAACTCCCGAGGCATCGAAGCTAACCCCAACAAAATCAAAGCTATTAGAGATATTCCAAGTCCCCTAGAACATCAAAGATGTCCAAAGTTTAAATGGGAAGGTCGCTGCTTTAAGTCGGTTCATCTCTAAAGCTACCGACAAATGCATTCCTTTCTTCAAATTACTTTGAAAGGGGAAGCACAACTTTGAATGGGCCCCAGAATGCGTTTCCGTGTTCGAGGACCTTCTGAATCACTTAGAGAAACCACGTATCTTGTCCAAACCCATGGACCACAAAGACTTAAATGTTTATTTGGCTGTTTCCATGCAGGAAATCAGCTCGGCATTGGTACGCATCGAAAACCATGTTCAATGACCCGTCTACTACATCAGTAGAAGATTGACGGGGGAAGAAAAGAATTATCCAAAGCTCAAAAAACTGGCCTATTTTCTGCTGATCACTTCCCGGAAGTTGTGGCCTTATTCCAGTCTCACCTTATAAAAGTTTTCACTGACCAGCCACTACGACCAATCTTGCGACGACCTGAAGCATCAGGTCAACTGCTAAAGTGGAACATAGAGCTGAGTCTGTTCAAGATAACTTTCATCCCCTATCACACCGTCCTTGGGTAGGTTCTTGCCGATTTCATAGTAGAGTTCACCGCTCCGGAGGAGTCGCCTCAAATAGGCGTCGAAGCACAAAATCTTCAATGGAAACTGTTTGTGGATGGATCTTCTAGTTGTAAATCCTTTGGAGCTGGATTAGTACTTATTACTTCAGAAGAGCGCTCGATATGCTACACTCTAAATATTAACTTCCCGGCTACCAGCAACGACGCAGAGTACGAAGCTTTAACAGTCGGGCCCAAAATCGCAATCAAACTTAATCTAAAGGTCATCTAGGTCTTTTTTGACTCTCAGCTTATTATACGCCAGGTGCTGGGAAAATTCCAAGCCAAGGGGGCACGAATCGCCCTGTATCTTGCCCAAATCCGGAAGTTGCTCACCAACTTCGACCACTTTGTCATAACTTTCATCCCCCTGGAACAGAATGGAAAGCAGACTCATTGGCTAAGTTGGCAAGCTCCGAAGATGCACAGCTTATTGGGCTCACCCAGTCGAAGTACTCGACTCACCAAGCATTGGCCAAATAAAAACCGATATGGTCATGGGAACTAAAACCAAACCCAAATCTTGAATGACCACAGTAAAGAACTATTTGCAATACGGGACCCTCTTGGGGTGCTATAAGGGAAAACGGGCCCTCACTCGCCAATCAGCTCGCTACATTCTCATGGATGGAATACTTTACCGTACAGGCTTCTCCGTTCCACTACTGTGATGTATAGCCCTCAACGATGTCAATCGTGTGCTCATGGATGTACATTGAGGCGAGTGTGGCGACCACATCTAGGGAAAACCCTAGTAAGAAAGATCATCAGGCATTGCTATTATTAGCCCATAATCGATCAAGACACCGCAGACTACGCACGAAAGTGCGACAAGTGCCAATGTTTCTCCAAAATTTGAAGAGGCCCGCCTACCGAATTGACGCAAATGGTTAGCCCTTGGCCATTCGCCATGTGGGGAATCGACGTTATTGGAACTCTTTCAATAGCTAGAGATGGGGCACGCTATGTTGTCATTGCGGTTGATTACTTCACCAAATAGGTAGAGGTCGAAGCTTTTACCACAATAACACCAAGAAAATGATCAACCTCGTCGTCCATAACATCATCACCAGCTATGGGGTCCCTCAAGCTATCATTTCCGACAATGGCACCCAGTCTGAGAGCAATAACACCCAGTTTGAGAACGCTGAATTCAAAGTCTTTTATCAGCGGCACAAAATCGAAAAAAGATTCTCAGCGGTTGCTCATCCTCAAGCCAAAGGGAAAATCAAGGCTGTTAAAAAAGTAATTAAATCCATCATCCATAAGCATTTGGAAAAAGCCGGAAATATGTGGGCGGACGAACTTCCTCTGGCCCTGTGGGCCTATCGAACCACTCACAAGTCAGCAACCGGACATACTCCCTTCGCCCTTGCTTATGGATCTGAAACCATCATCCCCATTGAGCTAAAGCTTTAGTCTCATCGAGTCACTTACTATGATGCAATGGTGAACCAAGATTTACTTTTGGAGTCGCTCGATTTACTAGAGGAAAAGAGGAGCGAAGCAGACCTTAGGGTCGCCGCCAAACGACAACGAGTAGCCTGATACTTCAACTCTAAAGTTATGGATCTGAAACCATCATCCCCATTGAGCTAAAGCTTCAGTCTCATCGAGTCACTTACTATGATCCAAAGACGAACCAAGATTTACTTTTGGAGTCGCTCGATTTACTAGAGGAAAAGAGGAACGAAGCAGACCTTAGGGTCGCCGCCAAACGACAAAGAGTAGCCTGATACTTCAACTCTAAAGACCTCAACATCAACGACCTTGTCTTAAAACGATTCTCCCCCATGAAGGCCTCGCTCCTCAATGGGAGGACCCGTACTCCATACAACTCAGCGACGGAACTTTCAAACTCGCAACCGTGGACGAAGCCGAACTTCCAAGGGCATGGAACAAAGAACATCTCCACTACTACTTTACATAAGTTAGCATACAGTTGTTTACGCTTTCCAACGACGTTTTGTTTTCTTGCAATTCAATACATTGTAAAGACTACTATTGCCAAAGTTATCAGTAGAAATGATGTTCAGTTTCATGTCTCCCTTCTATGTTTACTCCGCGCATGACATGTTTGATTAACCCTTACAACCGGCTTGCGTACAAACATTCGATCAACGCATCGGCACCTCGAGAACGGCTGCCGGTGCCACCATCTAAACTACGTGCCAACATCGAGGGCAAACAATACTAGTAACGATCGATGCCCCGAGCACGGGAGCCGGCACCGGTACTCTAGTCTCTGACCTATGACATAGCCGAGTATAAATAACCATTAACTCGAATCTCGGCCCAGCACCAAGACCAAGGATAAATCGTTCTGCGCCTAAATCCCAGGGCTTGGAACCGCCCAATAGCCAACCTAGTGTGATGCAAACTTTTCACCTGGCTACGGGTGCCGGTCGAATCTCGGTGCAGCACCGAGACCAACCTTAAATCATTTTCTCCCCTAAGCTCTCAAGGCTTAGGTGCAGACCATGGCCATGATCAGACTCTTTGGGCTGATGGCCCGAGCTTACTCATGCGAAAAAATGATGTATGCGCTCAAAACCCCAATGAATGACGGGAGAGCCTCCGGTCGGACGAATCGCAACGTCCTACGCCTTCGCTCTACTTGGGACTAACTCCAGGAAGACCAAGACAGAAGGCGACTGGCCTGGTTCATGGTGTTCCATGGGATTCCTGAGTTGAGGGAGACCCCCTACGTGCACTACCAGCGCTTGATCTCACCCATCTGGAAACAACCTAGATTGAGATATCTGATCGCGTTTCTATTAGTGTAACGATAAGTACGCATGTGCAAGTACAAGACGCTGGAAAACATGAGAAGAACATTTGAACATTTAACATGGAATGCGATTTTTAATAATTCATATTTCACTTCACAACAAACACACACTAAACAAACTATGTGTCTAAGATCTTTCTTTTTCTAATAGTAATGTGTACATGCGAACCACACCGTGCCTTTAAAAACCAAAAGCGAGGGCCGTACTCGCGTATACTATCGGCCTACATAAGCAAAATGGTGGTAACATTTACTATAATTACTTACATTAATCATGCTTCCTTTTCCTGTGTTTCTTCTTATTTGCAGATTCGGCACTCGACGGTTCCCCAGTACTAGGCCTCTTCTTCCCAGATCCGCTCCTTCCGAGGAGTTGCTGACTCGTGAGAGATTGAAAGATGCCTTCCGCTTTCCCCATCACTGCTTGAAATTTCTGTGATCTCAGTAGGGATAATGAAGTGCAATGACTAGAGGACAACACCAGCGGCAATGGCAATCACAACATCACCCTTCCAAGGGATTTCTGTGGTTTCCTGCTCCGATTTCTTCGTGGTCACCTTTCTCTCAGCTGATTTCTGGGACTTAAGCATCGAGGCATCATACACTTTAAGATTCTTGAGGGATTCGGTGGAACTCTGCTAGACTTCGTCATTCTCCTTCTTCTTCTGGGCCTCATCCGCAACTCTCTTCTTCTCCGCCTCATCATTGGCTTTCGTCTTCTCAACTTTGGCAGCAACCCTCTCCTCAACCCCCTGCTTGACCTTCATTAGGGCCTCTTGCCTAGCAGCCTCGTTCTACCTGCCTTTTTCCTCTATCTCTTCACATTTAGCCATCATCCGCAACTTCACAAAATCCACCATGGCCTACATTGAAGGCATATCGGCATCAACGGGGCCCATCGCATGAGCACTTTGGCCATCTACCACCTTTCCTTCCTCTATGAAGAACTCATGAACGCTGGATCCCAGCCTGATGTCTGAAAAAGTATCCAGCTGACCGCTGCCTTCTCCAGACTGCATTCCTTGTGGTCTTGGCCCAGATTCTGTTATTTGAGGAAGCATTGGGGCAAAGTCCGGTGTCGTGATAGGTCCAGGAGGGGATACACAGTAAAAACACAACCTTTTAGTCTGCAAATTTGATAATCATATCATCTTCGGGATTACACGGTAATGGGAATTTACCTCCAGTTAGAGATGTGCAGGAGTGATGGGAATTATGCTCATTGTGGAAGATAGGGTAAATGCAGTATGTCCCAATCCCAGATGCTCGGGATTATACTCAGTCAAGGCCCGCGCCAAAGCTGCGGGATCGCTTGTTGTGTCAGTTTCAGGAGCTAATGGCTGATAAAAGCTTCCTCCAACAAATGATTCTGCTATAACCACACTCTCACTAATGATGGACTTCCACTTCTCCGCAGTAAGCCTCGCCAGCCTCTCTCTATCTCTCTCTTTGCATCCTCCTACTATAGCTTCTTCCCCTCCTCTAGCTTTTCGAGCTCCTTATCACTTAAGAGATCAATCATCAGCCGGCGTTCATCCAAGGTACCGACATCTACATGACGCAGATAAGCCTCATACGACACCAGTCTATCCCAGGTTCGACCCAGCTCATGAGGATAGTCCTCAACCCATGAAAGACTGCAAAATTTCAGAATTTTGACATACATATTCCGGATATGTTCCACCAAGAATTCCTCAACCCAAAATTCGGTGACCTCAAGCTCCTCTTTTATCTCTTCCACCTCCCTTAAGTGCTCGGTTTTCAATCCTTCCACCGAACTCAATTCATCCATATTACTGGCCTCAGCGTCCTCCTTCGCCTTCTTCATCGCCTCAAGCTGCCTTCTTAGCTCAACCACTTCTGCATTCTCTGCCTTCAGCCTCTCATTCTCCTCCCTCAGAGCATTGTTATCATTCTAAAGCTGGGTTACACGCTCATGGTCCTTTTCCAACTTAGCATATGCTTTATCCAGCTCGGCCTTGTCCCTTTTTAAGGTCATGTTTTTAGTAGTCAAAGAGGCCGTTGTATCCTTCAAAGATGAGCTCGCGTGCCCCGCCTCCTTCTTCAGTACCTCATATTCATGCTTCATCTCCACTACAACTACAATACTAAGAGTTAACATTCGCGAACATAGAGGCGAATGGGGAAATGTTTACAACACCAAGAGCAGATCTACCTGTTTCCTTCTCCAGGTTAGCGACAGTAGTCCGCTCGCCATCAATAGTCAACCTCTGATTGATGAGCTCCAAGATTTTCCTCCTAATCAGTTCCAAAAGATGGTAGGAATATCTTGCAATCTCTTTAGCCTAATGGTACACATCCCTCACATACATCCATATCTCCCTGGAATCCTTAGGAGGAGGCGGATTAAGATTGGGTAGGAATATCATCTCATTGAAGTAATGCTAAGGGAAACTCTGCTTCAGCAATGCCTTCCTTTCGTCTACGGAAAGCTCTTGCCTCTTAGGCACCGCTATATCTTTTCTCCTCGTTGAAGTCGTTCCCCCTGGCCTCAAATGGACAAGCAATGACTCCTTCCCCTGTGTGGTCTGGACTGGTGGGTAAAGGCGCTATGTTTTTTGTTGCTATCGACGATGAATGCCTCGAACCTACCGTATTAGGTCAGGAGTTCACCACAGGAGGAAAGGTAGGAGATCGAAGAGATCGATCCCTATTGCGATGTTCACTACTGCAATCTGGTGGAGGTGGGGTGTCTCCATACAAGCTCGTTACTCTCCTAAAGCTGTCAAAAAACGGATTCAAGGGATATCAGTGGATTCCATGCCCATAGCCTCGCCCTCCATGTCCTTTTGCCATATCACCTGCCAAAGAAGCAATTGAAAGCTAGACACTTCACACACTCGAACAATCTTCATGATATGCAGTGTTTATGAGTGTATGCCTTAAGTGTTCTCTCAACATACTAGATTGTGGTCCGCCCGAAGGAGTCAACCCCTCCGGAGCTAAAGCTAGATCCTCCGTACTTTTCGTACCAAGACAAGGAGACAAGTCTAGCGGGAGTTTATTAAGATCATCAAATTGACCGTCTTCCTTGAAAGGAACAACGGTCCCTGATGGAGCTGGGTCGACGGTTTCCCCCTTCCTGCCCTGCTGGAGGTAGGATAGGAGCGTCTAATAGACCCTCGTCCCGAGCAGCTGCCTCCTCACTGCCGGCCTCATCTCCACCGGTGTCTCCTTGGGACTTGGCAGCCTTTTGAGGTTTGGGTTCGACAGAGGGCATCTTTCTCTTCCGATTGGAAGCCACTTTGTCTTTCATTGCTTTCTCTTTCGACTCACCGCCTGCGACCGTAGGCCTGATTATACCCCGATCGTCATGGAGCAACCCTGCACGACGAAGGCGATCCTGACTCGTGACTGTATCAATAGAACATGACGCAGCCAGAATCACTCATAAAGTCTCAAGACGTTGCTGATACTCGATGGCGGTAGGCGCCTCAAGATTCCTTATCGTGATTAAAACAAAATTGAATATAAGACGTTGAATCCGCAAATTTTACATTAAAAAGCGGAGCTCAAGAAAGCATACTTTCTTCCAGCCATCTCCTCGCAAATCCAAAAGGACAACACACGAAGAACCATTCATGCTTGAATAGTGACGGCTTAGGTGACGTCTCGACAAAGAACTTAGTGGCAGGCGATGCTTTCAGGAACCACTGGGAAGGCGATATGCTGGCCCTTCTCTTTAGTTGAAACAAGTACTAGATATCTTCCCCGATAGGTTCTAAGCGTAAGTACTCACGATAGAGAACAAAAGGGCCTAAGAGCGAAGCGTATGCATTCGGATGCAGTTGCGAGGTGCGATGCGGAAGTAGTACAACATGTTCCAAATGAAGTTACTAGCTAGGGGCATGCACCCAGAAACACATCCTCGTCTATTCTAAGCAGTAAGACCCTCGGGTAATGCCTGTGCCCTACATCCCTATCATGTTGCATGGACATGATCCATAGGGATATTGAATCGCAACGCCATTTTCCTAACTGTCGTTGCATCCATGTGCGATTGCACCGAATCTATCGGATTTTTAAGAATCGCTACATCGGGCAACATATCTAGGGGTCGCCGGTGCGTCCCCCTCGACAGCGTCCACATGTTCTACCTCTTCGTATACAACCGGAGAGTGTTGTCTTTCAGTATGTTCTCCGTGCTCGTACGCTTCGTTAAACTCGTCATTAGAGAAGGTTGAATATTTCAGTAGTCTCAAGCTCACTGCCCATTGAGCTATCATTGCTAGTAGAGTCGGGTTTATGCGATGATGGCAATAATGTCTTGGCTTCCAAAGTTTTTCCAGTCATTGATCTTGTATGCATCGCTAGCTATACTTTAACACACTAGCGTTAGACATCGCGATGCAATAACATTGACCGTGTGATCATTTGCATATGTGTTAGTCCAGTTGCACGAGTGACACAAGTTAAATGTAAATCCAAAGGCGAGCAGTCTAAAATTCAGGGTTTCGCAGGAAACGCGCAACATGACGACAAAGATCAGGGATCCAGGAGAAGCACGAAGTCATCATACCACGGCAAGAGTACGGGAATTCGTACCCTAAAGGGTATGAAATTTGTACCCCAGGGGTTACGAAATTAGTAACCTACAGGGTACGAAATTCGTACCCCGCCGGGTACGAATCTCGTACCCCGCTCGGTACGGATTCCGTACCTGACCAGGGTACGAATTTTGAACTTGATTGGGGGTACGAGCTCCTACGGAGCCTCCCTACTCTCCATCGCTGGCAAGGCGCTCAACTCCCCCTTCCTCTTCTCCTATGCTCTTGGACTTGCACCGCTAAGGGTCTCCGACTCCTACCTTTTCAAAATTTTCTAAGTATAAAAGCTTGGAGCTCTGGAATCAATGGCGGTCAGGGCAAAAAACAAGAAAGAGGAAATGAACTAGAGGGGGATATTTATAAAGAAAAGGGAGTGCCCCTTCATATTGCACACCGCCTTTTCATACCCCATCGGGGTACGAAATTTTGTACCCATTGGGGGTACGAAATTGCGTACCCACGGGGGGACGAAATTTCGTATCTAGTGTAAAGCATAATATATTAATCATGCAAATCAAATAATATATTTACTTATACAATTAAGTTAGGATCCATAATATCTTTCATGTTTCTTATCTTCGGAAGTATGTGCATAATCCAGAAATTACTACTTCACCGCTGTGCAGTTAAAGCGCTCAGTGGTTCTATAACGGTGGAGGTGCATAAAGGTATAACAGGGATAAAACAATGAAATAGTGGGGATATAGCGAAAGCACAAAAAAGGTTCAGTAAATGTTGAGACTAAGAAAACTAACTAATTATCATTTGCATATTATGTGTGAAGAAAAACAAATATTAATTAATTTTATATAACTAAACCAATGAATACCATGGTTAATAGTTAATACACTAGATATGATGAGTATTATAGATTTCTATAATATATTAGACACGTATGCATTAATATTAGCTATTTACACTAACTTTATTGATCTTTTTATAAAGAGCTCTAGTCAAATCAAGCTTTGTATATTAATATTGTTAAAGTGTGTACTAAAAAGGCTTGATTTAGCGGATGCAGCAGAAAATAACAAGACTACAAGTGGATCTACTGCTCAACAACGCTAAATTGAAATAGCACAGCAGTTAAAGAGTGCTACGAGCTATAACGGGGATTTGGCGATGCTGTAGCGGGGATTTAACTACATAGCTTCACTGATGGCATTGAATGATTTAGTATTAGAACAAGATCATACTTTTATAAGACAATTAGTTCATGTTCTAACTAAATATAAGAAGAATATATGGAATAAGATAGTGAAGTTGGTAAAAGTCCAGTGGAGTGGCAATGAGAAAGAATGTACTTAGGAAACAAAAGACATGATTAGAGCTACTTTTACAAAGCTGTTAAATGGCATGTACTATATTGTTCTACAGACTAAATAGTTTTACTAGCATTGTTTTTCATGATTGCTAATTTTGTTTATTCTTACAAATTTTCAGTGATGGAATTCTTTTAAGGAGAGGCGAATGTAACGTCCCTAATTCTTAGGAAGTGTTTCAAACCCGGTTAATACATGTACTTAGAAATTTAATAGGATGGATTAAATTAAATAATATAATAGGATAATGAAATGAGATTTGATAAGTTATGTGCTTTAGCCTTAATTAATTGACTGAATTACTATAAAAGAGAACTTATAGGAAAAGAAAAAAATGGAGTACACTAGTGTTTAATGTCATAACCCTTCATCCTCTTGTTCTTTATATCATTTCACATACACATATCTAAAACAAAACCTAGAAGGACAACCATTTTCCCAATCAAAGGGAAGAGAAAACTAAGGAAAAGGCTAGGAAATCAAACTACTTCAAATCTCATCCTTCTAATTATGCTTTGCGTTGATTTGGTTATGGGCAGTAGCTGAATAATTTGTGATGTCATGGATGATTTTTCTTGTTTGGATTGAACGATAATACATTTAAATTTATTTCGAATCACATGATTCAGGTTTTGGATTAAAGCCTTTGGTTTTGGGTAGAAACTAATTTTTTTATGGCTCTAAATGCTTTGAAATTTTAATGTGACATGCTTAATATGGTTTTGGATTTGAGTTTTGATTTTCATATTTTTTTGTAACTATGGATATTTTATGAATTTCTGAGGAGGAAATGGACTTAATTTCAAGATTTAAATCATTAAAATAATCAAATGAATAATTAACATGAAATTTTTGTGGCAGGAAAAAAATGATATTCTTGGATTTCTGTGATTTTAGGGATTCTTCTTATTGAAAATGAATTATTATCAATTATTTTGTCTTGAAAATCTCAATGAAAAAACAATGGTAATTAATTATTTCCTTATAACCAGCCTTTGAATAGAAGACACAACTTACATAATTTCTTAAAAAAAATATCAGATCTACCAGTAAGATTTTAGCATGTATAAAGAGTTGGTAAAAAGTTAATATCTTAATTAGAAAGAATTTTGTTTTATCTTTAATTACGATTTCGTCCCAGGCTATTTTGACTCGTTTCGTAACACACTTCTTCGCTTCATCCTGGCATTAAGTAGGATAAGCAAGAGAGAAACGCTCCTTTCATCTTTTGTTATTTTTCTTAAAGCTAAGCAAGATAGGTAGAAGCCAATGGCTAAGCTATAAATAGTGAGATGGAGTTACTGGTGCATACAAAATATGAACCGGAGACTGAATCTTGCCATTGGCGTGCATCCAACAGGAATTGAATGTTGAAGATAGTGAGATGAACCGTCCACATGATGTTGGGGATGGGTAGACTCCAGAATGTAGCAAATTATGGGATCATAGTAACCTAGGGAAAACTATGGAATGTGTGATAGATTGTCAACATCTGTTAAAATAGTAAAATATAACGAATGAGTATTCCATAAACTTACAAATTCATAAACCAAGAGGATGAGCAGTCCTTTAAACTATGATGGATAACCATATAACTGTAAAACGGATAGTCACTTGAATATTATGGGTAATCATTAAAATGTAAAAAGGGTAGTCAAAAAAATGAGTATGAGTAATCCACTATATGTTCCACACATACATACCTTCATATAATAATTCCCACTAATCTTACCGTTGGTCCGATCTTGAAATACCGAAATTGCCCCTCACTTTTTAAATATCACCTAATGCTCACTACTTTTGGTTGTGTATAATTATTTCCCTAAAACTTCTTCCACATGTATTTTGTAACACCCCACCTCCGTTAAGGTCACTCACAAAGGGAATGCTTTAACTTCAGAGGAGCGTCATAAGTGTATAGAACAGATAAATTACAAAACAAACAAAATTTTAAACAGCGGAAAAATATATATAAAACTTCACTCCGTTGATAAAATAGCAGCTTGGTAAAATAGCTTGTTCAAAGATTTCTTTTCTAACACCAAAACACCCTTACCCATTACAATAAAGCATCTGTTTTGTTTAACAAAATAAAGAAGCATAAAATAACAAAGATATTCCCCAATAAAGCATGAGCCATCCATAGCAGTGGAAAAAAGAGTCCAAAGCAATACATCGTCTATCTTCGAGCTTGGAAAGAAAATTGAGCTAAGTGGTGATATTCCCTCCCTGTGAACTTGGGGAGAAACGAAAGAAAAGAAGGCAAAAGAAAACGGGTCAGGCATAAGTCTGGTAAATCCAGTGATTATTTAGCATGTAAACAGGAAAAAGGACCGTTACATGAATAAACTGAATACCAGACATAACCAAGATGATAAGCATAGCAAGACAACAAATGACGATCGTTAGATACGACAAGGTAAGATACACTGAATGTGCTTTGGTTCTTTCTCTGATTTCCTATTTTCTTTGCACCACCTAACTAGCATCCTAACTAGTGTCTTTTATAGAACGATTCGTATTCCCTACTAGTGTCCCAACTAGTAGCTATTAAAAAGGATCTGCATCCCCTACTAGTTTCCTAACTAGTATCTTGTGAAAACGGATCTGTATCCCCTACAAGTGTCCCAACTAATATCCTGTGTTATAAAATAATGTGATCCCATCCCCGCAATTGCGGTAGCCTTTGGGTGTACATTTAGTATGAGGATATTACCTCAATCAGCCTAATTTCCATGAAGATGTTAGATGGACCCTTACTACCCTATCGATCGACTTCCTACTTGTATTAATTTTCCTCGTGTCTGTGTCAATCGGCCCTCTCTTGCATGTAGATACCCTGTGCTGGCCCTACCATAAGGTGTATCAATCCCTATGATAGCGACCCGACACGATTCAAGATGCACAGTGTATACTGCTGATGCCCAGTGCCTGCTTTTCCACTCCGGAGCATGTGTACGCCCATACTCCGTCGGAACTACGCTGCTGCACTCCCTGCCTCTATTTTGACTGCTTATAATCATCCCAGTAATCGTTCCCTACCCTGCCTAGTTCTAGGTACCGTGATACATCTATGCGGGATACTGCTGAAATGGGTCCCCGTTACTAGGGTTTCCTACTGGTTAAGTTTGTGGACCTATATATACAAATATTCCCCACCTACACGAGATGTACTTAACCCTCCCACTGATTCAAACATGTTTATTTAACGGTTAAGTTTGTGGGCCGATATATACTAATATTACGCACCTACCCAAAGTTTACTTAACCCTCCTACTTATCAAGTCAATCTTTATTATTGGTTAAGCTTGCCTTAACCCTATCCACTTTGTTCATGTAATATTGGTTAAGTGCTGTCCATTCATGTTAACTTAACCTTCCCACACATCATGTTGTATTGCTTAAGTGTTTCCTATTAACTTAACCCTGTTCATTCATCATGTTATATTGGTTAAGTGTTTCCCCTTAACTTAACCCAACTCGTTCATCATGTTATAACGGTTAAGTGTTCTAAATTAACTTAACCCCCCCTTCTTGTTTAATTAACATGTTATAACGGTTATGTGTTCTAAATTTACTTAACCCCACCTTCTTGTCTAATTAACATGTTATAACAATTAAGTGTTCTAAATTTACTTAACCTCACCTTCTTGTCTAATTAACATGTTATAACGGTTAAGTGTTCTAAATTTACTTAACCCCACCTTCTTGTCCAATTAACATGTTGTATTGGTTAAGTGTCTCCTATTCATATGTTACTTAACCTTACTATTCTTAGCATGTCTGTTTATTGGCATTAATTAATGTATTAATGCCCCAACCTCTGACATTAGAACTGTTGTTTGCGGTTGCTGGATGTGCCGGGCGGTTCCGGGCAGACTTCTACCGCAAACACATTATAACCTCGGGTTTTGGGCTAAATGTGCTAACCTCTCACATTAGATCTATGTTGTTGCGGTTACTGGATGTGCCGGGCGGTTCAGGGAAATTTTACACCGTAGCTCAATCTAACCTCGGGTTAGGCATGTTCATCTTTTAGCCACTTTACATATTTACAATTTTTGTTCATATGTAAATTATCCACAAGTGTTGCCAATTCAAGTCATACCCCGTTTACCCTTTAAATTATGTCCATAATTCTAGGTATACAAATTCTACCATTTCATGCTACTAATCATTTACATGATTATGAGCCAATTCATGCCAATATCATGTAGTTTAATATTTTTCCCCAATGTCTCCCCTGTTATTCGTTCGCATAATTCACATAGAACGTTAGGCTCGCAAATTAGCCTAACTTATAAACAAAAGGGAAAAGAAATGGATATGTAACATTTCAACAGGAATAACAATATAGACCAACATGCGTAGTATAAATTTGGGATAGAACGACATAGACTTAATTAAGAATATAGGCGTGATCTTGCATTTAAATTAGATCCAATTAACATGCGAACTAGCATAAGTTTGACTGTATAAACATGAACTTATATAGATCTCAAACATGGGTACTAGCTTGGATCTAAACATGTAAGGATGTATGAACATAACTTAGCATGTAACTTACATACATGAAAGAACCACAAATTTAATACAACGTGATAAGTTCAATGGCATCAGTCCCAATAGTCTCTATAATAACCAGAAAATCCGAGCCAATTTAAAATTTTTATTTTGGCTATTTTAGTGAATTTTGATTATTTAAAATGAATTATTTTAAATAGTAACGGCAAGAAATTTATTTTGAATAGAATTCGAACGTGTATATTTATTCGAATCGTCGTTAGAATATAAATATTTATTTATATATATAAAAGGAATTGAAAATGGTGAGGTTGTTCGATAATTCGATTTCAAATTTCAAATGAATGTATAAGATCCAAAATAAACCGGATTTTAGTGAAACCAAAAATATTTGAATCTATTTGATAATATCTTTCCAACGAATCCGAAAAATCAAAATTTCATAGCAGGAATCAAAAGTTATGCCCAGATGAAAATTCAGAATAGTCGCTATGGAATTCTGGCCCTTAAAAATGGAAATTTTGCAAACGTCCTCGGATTTCGACGAAACCACTTTTGTTGGATCCGTGGTGTCAAGTTATTGCTAGGTTACAAATTTCGTAATTTTTCGAATTAATATGTGAGCATGGCAAAGGAAAACGCGTTTGACCAGTTTTAGTTGATTTTAATCAACTGGAAAATGACCATTGTTCAAACGGTCTCAGAATTTGACAAAATTAGTTTTGTTAGGACCGTATCGTAAATACGAAGCTAAAAATAATTTTTCTGGAATTTTTCGAGTTAGTATGTGACCCCGGTAAATTGAAATGTACGTTTAAATTGAATATATATAGATTTATATTTTAAATTCAACGGAAACTGATCGTAAAGATCAAATTGGCCTATGATACATATCCCATTGTGTACGGAATATGGGTAATTAGCTAGGGGCGACAGTCGTTGGGCCCAATTTCGAGTTCGAACGAAAAGTCAACATTTTAGAAATATAAAATAATAAAATAATATAATCTCTTTTCCATATAACCCCCCCCCGGTCCTCACTTTTCTCAAATCAAAAATACCCTAGCCCGAAAACGGAAACGCGCCTGCCCTAGCCAGAGCCGCCACCATCGCGTTCGCCAGCGCCTCCCTCCTCCGACACTGCGCCTGCCTCCATCCTCCTCCCATCATCTCCTCCCCCTCGCGACTCTCTCCTCTCCCTCCCTTCTAAAATCGAACGAGCCCAAAAACTCCTCCACCCTTCAGATGAACGCGCCGCCGCCAGCAGGGGGACCCACCGCTCTTCCAGTCGCCCCTACTACCTCCAGCGCCGCCCAATTCCACTGCAGCGAAGCCTCCGACCACCAGCACCTCGCAAAGACCTTCCAGTCGCCGCCTCCGGCCAATGTGGACTCCTCCACCCCCTCCAAGCCGACGTGAACCCCTTTTTACAACAAAGCTCCGATTTTTGAACACGGTGAGTGTTTTAAATAATGTTTTATTTTAATTTCAGTTTTAAAAATACGATTTATATTATATGAATAACGATATAAAAATATAATTTTTATAGAAATGATTTTTGAAAAAAATGAGATTTTTATTTAGGTGAAGGCGAGGGTTTTTCCTACATAAAGATAGGATTTTTAATATAGTAAAGATTAGATTTTTATCAATTTGAAGTTTAGAGTTTTAGAGAAGTAAAGACGAGATTTTTATCATATGAAAGATTAGATTTTTGAAATAGAAAAAAAAATAAAAATTTTATCTATATAGTAGCGATGTAAAAATAGAATTTTTATCTATATAGTACCGATGTAAAAATAGAATTTTTATTTGTATAGTAGCGGAATAAAAATATACTTTTTATTATGAAGGCGAAGTAAAAATATTCGATTTTTATATATGTCGGGCAACGAAATTGACAAAAGGTGAGCACGACGAAGATTTCTACAAACGAAGAGTCGTGGCGTTTGGATTAGCTAGTCGGTGAGAACTTCTCACCTTTTAATTTTGTTTTCTAGTTAATAATATATATACTAGGATGCAGACGGTGTTTAGTAGCACCCGACACCCGTTGTGCACAGACCATGGACGGCTTGTATGCTTGTTTGTTTGACTTTGATGTGTAGTTGATTGTGTGATGTGAAATGAAATAAAATATTTTATAGTTAAAAATATTTTATAGTTGAAAATATAATTTTTAACGTGTATATGAAATAAATATTTATAAACAAATCAGACGGTTTGTTTATATACACACATTTGACTTATACTGATTGGGACGATAAATTTTACACATCGCCTAATTGCACAAATAAAATTTGTGTTTGATTGTTTGAAACCCCACACGGGTATTGGGATGATATATGACATACACTAATCCCAATAATTAGTTGTATGTCGATCGATTGATTGACAGACTGTTATAAGCGTTAAATATTTATATTTGATGCTTATACAGTGTAAAATGCACTTTGGATGATGGTTGATTATTTGTCATTGTTGATATATATATGTGTTGTATGGAAATCCATAGAAATAAAATCTATGGTAATTGATTGGGCCTCATTCCAATATTTGAATAGAAATATTTGAAATAAGAAATATTTGAAAAAGAAATATTTGAAATAGAATATTTGAAAATAGAAATAAATGAAGTCGTGTTGATTTAATTGACGTCATTTTGACGTGAACGATATTTATATCGATTTTATTCATTTTACAATGAATATCGAAAGTGATTTCAAAATCTGATACTTTGAAATGAATTGAAATTCGAATTGAATTGAAATTGAATAGAAATGAATTCGAATTGAAATTGAATATAATTGAATTTGAATTGAAATTGAATTAAAAATCGATTTGAATTGAAATCAATTTGAAATGAATTTAAAACGAATTTATAAGGAAAAATTCAATTTTGATTTGAATTTGAAATAGAAGTTGAAATCGTCTCGAAAACGAATTTAAAACGATTTATAAAATACGTTTCAAAAGGAAATCGACGAAATATAATATATATATATATATATATATATTATATATATAATGGCCTGAATAGAACGCGCCGCGTCGCGGTAGTTTGTTAATTTCGACCATTGACATCGAATGGATATTGCGGGAGATCCGACCGTCGGATTCTCCTAAAACCGGAACCGTTGGGTTCGTACCGAAAAGAGCTTTCTAACGAATATTTGAGATTTGAAATCTAACGGTTGGATTTGGAATTATGTCCAAATCGAATTTGGAAAAGGTCACTGTAAGTGCAGTTCGATGGCCGTTGATGGAAATTGACTGTACGGGCCTTGATAAAATTATTAAAAATAGTAATAATTTGTGTATAATCATAAGAAATTATTTAGGAAGAATTGGGATGAAAAACTCCATATTTGAAAAGATAAAAATGGACTTTTATCGAAATGAACTAGTTTTGAACTAGAATTATACTTCTATTTATTTTTTAATAAATAAATTGAATTTGAAAAGGGTTTTAAAAGTAACCAGAATTTCCGATAATTGAATTGGATTGGATTTGAATCGAAATTGTCTTTGGAATATTTCGATGTTGGATTTCGTGATTGTACAGATGTTGTTATGGAAATTTGAAAGATATATCGTTATTTCCAATACGATATTTGTTAGTCGTAGAATTTGATATTGAGTATAAGCCGATATATTTTCTATTCAGAGCCTTGTATTTAATATCAAATGTGATTTGGGTTTGTCGTGAATGGTGTCTTCATTAACACTGTTCTTAAGCCCAGTTGAGAAAAAGATTAAATCTTTTTATTTAGATTTAATGAAGTGTACCAATTAAATAATATTTATTTGGAATTGAACTGGTATTGACTTTTGGGTTTATCGTGAATAGTGTTTTAAATAACACTTGTTCTTTAACCCGATAATTAATGAATGTGATTTTGGGTTTATTATAGGCTGTGTTTTAAATGACATTGGTTTTTTAACCCAGTTAAAGACAGGATATTGATTTCTGTGAAGATTAAAACTAAGTGGAGTTTTAATGAATCTTTAATTAGATTGAAATGATCGAGAATGGAGTATCACCAGTTTTGCTCCAGGCGATAGTTAAAACATTAATTAGATTCGAACGGGAAATGGTAATTGAATTTACCGATAACACCGTGTTGTTAGATATGCAGTATGACCAGTTTTACTTCATAGGATGAATAGGTTGGGATTGGGAAATAAAATAAATGATTACTTCGGTGTGGTTCGCTAATCCCGACTAGTTTGAATTGATATTCAAAGAAGATTAAAGAATAAATTTAAAGAATTACCTTTGATAAAATTAATGGGAACTTTTCCCAAAGTATAAGAATATTTGAATAAAAGAATATTCTGAATTGGAAGAGGCGTATGTTGTGTTTGTGTAACACCTATTGATTATATACGCGAGTTATTCAGAAAGACAGGGTTTATCCCATTCTAAATAACTAACTCGACATGGTGTCGAAGATGAAGACGGTGGTTGAAGACCGGAGGTCTTCACGTCATTTGGATAATTATTGATGATCTTGATTGGGCCGTACACCCAAGAGGAGAGAATCAGTTAGTGATCGTCCAGACGTACTTGGAGATCGATGGATATGCGAGGTACAAGGTGCCTCCGGTTTCGTTCAGACCCAGAGCGGACTTGTAAATGGACTATGTGTCTGACATAGGATATCATTCTGTGTGATTGATGGATATCGGTTGCACGGAGTGGTTTGCCAGTGTAGCATGCTAAGATGTAAATTATCAAGGCTTTTGTTGAAAAGCAAAGTCTTGTGGTTGATGATCAAAGCACGGCCTTTGTGGCGTAGCTTTGTGTAGCGTAGATTCGCGAGCCTCACACCCCGGTGTGAAACTAAAACGGGAGACGAACCTCAGGGAGAACATGCGTTTTCTTCTAGCTAGGAGTGGCGTCCGTGCTTGAACTGGCTGACGAGTTTGACTCATGTGGTTGTTGGAATTGGAGGCGCCTCGGATATATCGGTCGATCCAGGACCAATGGAGTAGTCATTCGTTGGATTACTCACGCCCCAAAGGGCGGGGAAACGCAGTGTCCAGGAATTTTAATCCACATCGGTGGACCGGCCCTGACGATCTAAAGGCTTGACTGAGTACTTGCCTGAGGGACGAGCTAGAGCGTCTCGAATTTGGTGAGGACGATCCCTTGCCTCGGTTCATGACGGAAATCCAATTTCCAAATACGTGATTGTGCGGTTTTGATTATATACCTATATATGGCGACATAGTGGTATGGGGCATTAATGTCGTCTATGATTGATACTTATGATTTGAAGTTGTTTTATACACTATGCACTTATAATAGTATCAAATGATTTGTTTTAAACGTATCAAGCATTCTTGGCTATTATAAGGTAAAAACTCTATCCTCCGGCTTGCGTTGCATTGTGTGATGGGACCTGGGTCTTATAATAGCTTCATTGTTCTTTATTTAGAATTGCGCTGTTTGTTTTATGCACTGGTGTTCTTGGGAGGAAACCCGTTCCGTGTTATATGGTGTGGTCCCTTGATTTACCTAACATTAAAAATAAAGATTAATAACTGTTTTAGTTCTCACACCAGTCCCATGACTGACCTGGAGTTTATTGTTTTAACCTAAACTCCGGGTGCCCTTATTTTGACACGGGCAGCTAGTAGTTTTGGTTTTGCAGATTTATAATCATAGGATCCTGATGTACGCTGGAACGATATCTGGAAAGCTTTGTATCCGTATATCTCCTTCTAGTTGTATTTTGTATTATTTTCCGCTGCTATGTAACTTATTGTAATCTCTGATATTTTTTTGTTGTGTAATATTTATTAATACTCTGTATATTATTGTATTCTGATGGAATTGTTGTAATATACAATGAAATGTTCTTCCGTCTGCGTTCTTTTGTGGCTTGTCCTCGACTCAATCCGGGCTTTCCTCACCGGGGAAGTTCGGGTCGTTTCAGCTGGAATCAGAGCTTTGGTTTACAAAGCTCAGAGAACAAGACACGTTAGAACCATACGAAAGAATTCATCAGAAACTGGATTAGTAATATCGAATGGGAATGACTCGTTAGAGATGGGATCAGTAGTATCCTAGTACAAGTGTGAAGAGTAGTGTTTTGAAGAATAAAATGGAAAACAAGTTTTGTTTTGAAAATTTAATTCAATAATTCGTATTTGAATATTTATTTATATTGATTTGGGCTATCAAGTATATAGAGATTTTAATATACGTCTGATCCACGTGTATTAGAAGCCTCCAATATACTGGATGGATATAGAATTACGCTCTAATCGCCCGGAGATGATTTTGATGATGGAGCTCCATCATTAGAATTTATGTTCGAGTGACGAAAGTGAGGTTTCTATATATTTCCAATTGACTGGTGTGAGAACCAAAATTAGATAGGGTCTATTGTTGTGATTTGGCATCAAAAATATGATTTTTGACTATGTATCAAAGTTATGAATTTGAAATGTTAATCAACTAATTGATTGTTGGTTGTGTTGTTTGATTAATGGTTGATTAATTAAAATTTGAACCCTTTTGCCCAATTGACCAAATAGTGAGTGTATTGAAAATTAGTCGCATATGCATGCATATACAAGTATTTAAACTGAATAGGTCATAGCAAGGTGGCTAGAGCAGAAGAATAAAATTGTTTGCCCGACAAATAGGTACATGTTTACCATAATTTACTGTTTTGTTTGGGTGTTGATGATTTTATGAGCCGATTGGCTTTTTCTTTTTCTTTTGGATTGAAGAAGGCCATGGGAGGCTATATGAAATATCCCGAAGTCCCCGGTGCAGGGGAGGTTATGGCGAATTTTTTTGAAAATTTAGGGTGTTAGCCAAATTTTTGTAAAATTTGAAATGTTCTTAGAAACTGAAAAGTTGAAGAACTTAAGCCGTAATGAAAATAATGGAAGTTGAGTTGATTTGTTAAACAACTTTCGGCTTCGTTCCTTTTCGGGGACGAAAAGTTTTAAGTGGGGGAGATTGTAATAACCCAAAAATCCGAGCCAATTTAAAATTTTTATTTTGGCTATTTTAGTGAATTTTGATTATTTAAAAATGAATTATTTTAAATAGTAACGACGAGAAATTTATTTTGAATAGAATTCGAACGTATATATTTATTCGAATCGTCGTTAGAATATAAATATTTATTTATATACATAAAAGGAATTGAAAATGGCGAGTTAGTTCGATAATTCAATTTCAAATTTCAAATGAATGCATAAGATTTAAAATAAACCGGATTTTAGTGAAACCCAAAATATTTAAATCTATTTGATAATATCTTTCCAACGAATCCGAAAAACCAAAATTTCATAGCGGGAATCAAAAGTTATGCCCAGATGAAAATTCAGAATAGTCGCTATGGAATTCTGGCCCTTAAAAATGGAAATTTTGTAAACGACCTCAGATTTCGACGAAACCACTTTTGTTGGATCCGTGGTGTCAAGTTATTACTAGGTTTCAAATTTCGTAATTTTTCGAATCAATATGTGAGCGCGGCAAAGGAAAACGCGTTTGACTAGTTTTAGTTGATTTTAATCGACTGGAAAATGACCATTTTTCAAACAGTCTCTGAATTTGACGAAATTAGTTTTGTTAGGACCGTATCGTTAATACGAAGCTAAAAATATATTTTTTGGAATTTTTTGAGTTAGTATGTGACCCCGGTAAATTGAAATGTACGTTTAAATTGAATATATATAGATTTATATTTTAAATTCAACGGAAACTGATCGTAATGATCAAATTGGCCTATGATACATATCCCATTGTGTTTGGAATAGGGGTAATTAGCTAGGGGCGACAGTCGTTGGGCCCAATTTCGAGTTCGAACGAAAAGTCAACATTTTAGAAATATAAAATAATAAAATAATATAATCTCTTTTCCATATAACCCCCTCCCCCCCCCATCCCCACTTTTCTCAAATCAGAAATACCCTAGCCCCAAAACGGAAACGCGCCTGCCCTAGCCAGAGCCGCCACCATCGCGTTCGCTAGCTCCTCCCTCCTCCGACATTGCGCCTGCCTCCATCCTCCTCCCGTTCATCTCATCCCCCTCACGACTCTCTCCTCTCCTTCCCTTCTAAAATCGAATGAGCCCAAAAACTCCTCCACCCTTAAGATGAACGCGCCGCCGCCAACAGGGGGGACCCACCGCACCTCCAGTCGCACCTGCTACCTCTAGCGCTGCCCAACTCCACTGCAGCGAAGCCTCCGACCACCAGTACCTCGCCAAGACCTTCCAGTCGCCGCCTCCGGCCAATGTGGACTCCTCCACCCCCTCCAAGCCGACGTGAACCCCTTTTACAACAAAGCTCCGATTTTTGAACATGGTGAGTGTTTTAAATAATGTTTTATTTTAATTTCAGTTTTAAAAATACGATTTTTATTATATGAATAACGATATAAAAAATATAATTTTTATAGAAATGATTTTCGAATAAAAACGAGATTTTTATTTAGGTGAAGGCGAGGGTTTTTCCTACATAAAGATAGGATTTTTAATATAGTAAAGATTAGATTTTTATTAATATGAAGTTTAGATTTTTAAAAAAGTAAAGACGAGAGTTTTAGCATATGAAAGATGAGATTTTTGAAATAGAAAAAATAGAATTTTTATCTATATAGTAGCGATGTAAAAATTGAATTTTTATCTATATAGTAGCGATGTAAAAATAGATTTTTTATCTATATAGTAGATGAATAAAAATATAATTTTTATTATGAAGGTGAAGTAAAAATATTCGATTTTTATATATGTAGTGGCTACGGGCAACGAAATTGACAAAAGGTGAGCACGACGAAGATTTCTACAAACGAATTGTCGTGGCGTTTGGATTAGCTAGTCGGTGAGAACTTCTCACATTTGAATTTTGTTTTCTAATTAATAATATATATACTAGGATGCAGACGGTGTTTAGTAGCACCCGACACCCGTCATCCACAGACCATGGACGACTTGTATGCTTGTTTGTTTGATTTTGATGTGTAGTTGATTGTGTGATGTAATGTGAAATGAAATAAAATATTTTATAGTTAAAAATATTTTATTGTTGAAAATAGAATTTTTAACGTGTATATGAAATAAATATTTATAAACAAATCAGACGGTTTGTTTATATATACACATTTGACTGATATTAATTGGGACGATAAATTTTACACATCGCCCAACTGCACAAATAAAATCTGTGTTTGATTGTTTGAAACCCCACACGGGTATTGGGATGATATATGACATGCACTAATCCCAATAATTAGTTGTATGTCGATCGACTGATTGACAGACTGTTATAAGCATTAAATATTTATATTTGATGCTTATACAGTGTAGAATGCACTTTGGATGATGGTTGATTATTTGTCATTGTTGATATATACATGCGTTGTCTGGAAATCCATAGAAATAAAATCTATGGTAATTGATTGGGCCTCATTCCAATATTTTAATAGAAATATTTGAAATAAGAAATATTTAAAAAGAAATATTTGAATAGAAATATTTGAAAATGAAATATTTGAAATAGAATATTTGAAATAGAATATTTGAATGTAGAAATATATGAAGTCCTGTTGATTAGATTGACGCCATTTTGTCGTGAACGATATTTATATCGATTTTATTCATTTTACAATGAATATCGAAAGTGATTTCAAAATCTGATACTTTGAAATGAATTGAAATTCGAATTGAATTGAAATTGAATAGAAATGAATTCGAATTGAAATTGAATAGAAATGAATTTGAATTGAAATTGAATTAAAAATTGATTTGAATTGAAATCAATTTGAAACGAATTAAAAAAGAATTTATAAGGAAAAATTCAATTTTGATTTGAATTTGAAATAGAAGTTGAAATTGTTTCGAAAACGAATTTAAAACGATTTATAAAATACGTTTTGAAAGGAAATCGACGAAATATATATATATATATATATATATATATATATATATATATATATATATTATATAATGGCCTGAATAGAACGCGCCGCGTCGCGGCAGTTCGTGAATTTCGACCATTGACTTCGAATGGATATTGTGGGAGATCTGACCGTCAGATTCTCCTAAACCGGAACCGTTGGGTTCGTATCGAAAAGAGTTTTCTAACGAATATTTGAGATTTGAAATCTAACGGTTGGATTTGGAATTATGTCCAAATCAAATATGGAAAAGGTCGCTGTAAGTGCAATTCGATGGCCGTTGATGGAAATCGACTGCACGGGCCTTGATAAAATTATTAAAAATAGTAATAATTTATGTAAGATCATAAGAAATGATTTGGGAAGAATTGGGATGAAAAACTCCATATTTGAAAAGATAAAAATAGACTTTTATCGAAATGAACTAGTTTTGAACTAGAATTATACTTCTATTTATTTTTAAATAAATAAATTGAATTTGAAAAGGGTTTTAAAAGTAACCAGAATTTCCGATAATTGAATTGGAATGGATTTGAATCGAAATTGTCTTTGGAATATTTCGATGTTGGATTTCGTGATTGTACAGATGTTGTTATGGAAATTTGAAAGATATATAGATATATCATTATTTCCAATACGATATTTGTTAGTCGTAGAATTTGATATTGAATATAAGCCGATATATTTTCTAATCAGAGCCTTGTATTTAATATCAAATGTGATTTGGGTTTGTCGTGAATGGTGTCTTCAATAACACTGTTCTTAAGACCAGTTGAGAAAAAGATTAAATCTTTTTATTTATATTTAATAAAGTGTACCAATTAAATAATATTTAATTGGAATTGAACTGGTATTGATTTTTGGGTTTATCGTGAACAGTGTTTTAAATAACAATTGTTCTTTAACCCGATAATTAATGAATGTGATTTTTGGTTTATTGTGGACCGTGTTTTAAATGACATTGGTTCTTTAACCTAGTTAAAGACAGGATATTGATTTTTGTGAAGATTAAAACTAAGTGGAGTTTTAATGAATCTTTAATTAGATTGAAATGATCGAGAATGGAGTATCACCAGTTTTGCTCCAGGCGATAGTTAAATCTTTAATTAGATTCGAACGGGAAATGGTAATTGAATTTACCGATAACACCGTGGTGTTAGATATGAAGTATGACCAGCTTTACTTCATGGGATGAATAGGTTGGGATTGGGAAATAAAATAAATGATTACTTCGGTGTGGTTCGCTAATCCCGACTAGTTTGAATTGATATTCAAAGAAGATTAAAGAATTTATCTTTGATAAAATTAATGGGAACTTTTCCCAAAGTATAAGAATATTTGAATAAAAGAATATTCTGAATATGAATAAGGTGTATGTTGTGTTTGTGTAACACTTATTTATTATATACGCGAGTTATTCAGAAAGACCGGGTTTATCCCATTCTGAATAACTAATTCGACGTGGTGTCGAAGATGAAGACGGTGGTTGAAGACCGGAGGTCTTCACGTCATTTGGATAATTATTGATGATCTTGATTGGGCCGTACACCCAAGAGGAGAGAATCAGTTAGTGATCGTCCAGACGTACTTGGAGATCGATGGATATGCGTGGTACAAAGTGCCTCCGGTTTCGTTCAGACCCAGAACGGACTTGTAAATCGACTGTGTGTCTGACATAGGATATCATTCTGTGTGATTGATGGATATCGGTTGCATGGAGTGGTTTTCCTGTGTGGCATGCTAAGATGCAAATGATCAAGGCTTTTGTTGAAAAGCAAAGTTTTGTGGTTGATGATCAAAGCACGACCTTTGTGGCGTAGCTTTGTGTAGCGTAGATTCGTGAGCCTCACACCTCGGTGTGAACCAAAAACGGGAGTCAGACCTCAGGGAGGACATGCGTTTTCTTCTAGCTAGGAGTGGCGTCAGTGCTTGAACTGGCTGACGAGTTTGACTCATGCGGTTGTTGGAATTGGAGGCGCCTCGGATATATCGGTCGATCCGGGACCAATGGAGTAGTCATTAGTTAGCTTACTCACGCCCCAAGGGCAGGGAAACGCAGTGTCCAGGAATTTTAATCCACATCGGTGGACCATCCCTGACGATCTAAAGGCTTGACTGAGTACTTGCCTGAGGGGCAAGCTAGAGCGTCTCGAATTTGGTGAGGACGATCCCTTGCCTCGGTTCATGACGGAAATCCAATTTCCAAATACGTGATTGTGCTGTTTTGATTGTATACCTATATATGGCGACATAGTGGTATGGGGCATTAATGCCGTCTATGATTGATACTTATGATTTGAAGTTGTTTTATACACTTTGCACTTATAATAGTATCAAATGATTTGTTTTAAACGTATCAAGCATTCCTGGCTATAATAAGGTAAAAACCCTATCCTCCGGCTTGCGTTGCATTGTGTGATGGGACTTGGGTCTTATAATAGCTTCATTGTTCTTTATTAAGCATTGTGCTGTTTGTTTTATGCACTGGTGTTCTTGGGAGGATACCCGTTCCGTGTTATACGGCGTGGTCCCTTGATTTACCTAACTTTAAAAATAAAGATTAATAACTGTTTTAGTTCTCACACCAGTCCCATGAATGACCTGGAGTTTATTGTTTTAACCTAAACACAGGGTGCCCTTATTTTGACACGGGCAGCTAGTAGTTTTGGTTTTGCAGATTTATATTCACAGGATCCTGATGTACAGCTGGAACGATATCCGGAAAGCTTTGTATCTGTATATCTCATTCTAGTTGTATTTTGTATTATTTTCCGCTGCTATGTAACTTATTGTAATCTCTGATATTTCTCTGTTGTGTAATATTTATTCATACTCTGTATATTCTTGTATTCTGATGGAATTGTTGTAATATACAATGAAATGTTCTTCCGTCTGCGTTCTTTTGTGGCTTGTCCTCGACTCAACCCGGGCTTTCCTCACCGGGGAAGTTCAGGTCGTTTCAGTCTCATAGGCAAGATAGGTTTTACTATGTCAGTCATAAAAGTCCAATAGGCATAATAGGTTTTACTATGCCAGTCACAATGGTCCAATAGGCATGATAGGCTTTACTATGTCAGTCACAACTATGACAACCCCAAAACCCCGTACGACGGTGTCAAGGGTAATCTTTGGAATATAACACATAAACAGATAATAGCAGAACAGAAATAAATAAATACACCAAATAATGTACAATAGAATACACTAGATAAACATAATCATCAAAGTTACACAGTATACAGGATCATACTTAGTACAAATACAGTTCAGCTATACATAAATGTCTACAGCGGAAACGAACATAATATGTACAATAGGAGCTGAAAAGCATAAAAAGAGATAAATGATAGAATCCATCTTCAGCTCCAGCTATACAGAAAGAGCCTGCTAAAACCTGAATACAAGGCTGCCCATGTAGAAAAAGGGGCACCCGAGTTTGCAAGTGAAACAATCTACGAGTCAGTCATGGGACTGGTATGAGAAATCTACTTAACACATTTTTGAATATGGCTAATCACAGGACCATGCCACTTTCGCGGAACGGGTTTACTCCATTGGATTGCCAGTGCTTTAAAACAAATAATTCTTTTAAAACACCGTGATGCTTTTTATAAAATGAAGCCATTATAAGACTCAGTTCCCATCACACAATGCAACGCAAACCGGAGGGTAGAGTTTTACCTTATAATGGCCAAAATATGCTTGATAAAACAAAAGAATTTGATATTATTACTGGTGTTTATATGTTTCAAAAACAATTTCAAATCCTAAGTATCAATCATAGACGGCATGGGTACCATATATCATGTCGCCACATATATATATACAATCATAACCGCGCGATGTCATATTTGGAAATTGAATTTCCGTCATGAACCAAGGCAAAAGATAGTCCTTACCGAATTCGAGACTGTCTAGCCCGAGCCTTAGGATCAGAGCTCGAGTGACCCTTGGATCGTTAGGGCTGGTCCACCGATGTGGATTAAAATTCATGAACACTGCGCTTCCCCGCCCTTTGGGGCGTAAGTGAGCCAACGAATGACTCTATCGGTCCCGGATCGACCGATATAACCGAGGCGCCTCGCAACAGCTACAACCACATAGGTGAAAATAATATAAATGTCAGCCAGTTCAAGCACCGACACCACCTCTAACTAGAAAGAAACGCATGTCCTCCCTGAGGTCCTTTCCCGTTTCTGGTTTATACCGGGGTGCGAGGCTCGCGAATTCATGTTATACACAAAGCTACGCCACATAGGCGATGCATTTATCATCAACCACAAGAATTTGCTTTTCAACAGAAGCCTTGATCACTGCATCATAGCATGCCACACAGGCAATTCACACCATGCAACTGATGGCTATCAATCACACAGAATGAATTTCAATGTCAGACACATAGTCCATTTGCAAGTCCGTTCTGGGTCTGAACGAAACCAGAGACACTATATACCTCGCATACCCATCGATCTCCACGTACATCTGGACGATCACCACTCATTATCCATATTTCGGGATGCCTCCCAATTAGGACATCAGTTATCATCCAACTGAGGTGAAGATCTCCGGTCTTCGACCACCGTCTTCATCATCGATTCCTTATCATCGATTTAGTTATTCAAAATGGGATAAACCCGGTCTTTCTAAGCAACTCGCGTATATAATAAACAAGTGCTACACAAACAAAACATACGCTTCATTCCAATTCATCAGTCACTAACCGTAAATCAGTAAGAGAACAATTTCCCAAATATTATCCCCGAAGGCCGAAACCAACATCAGATCAAAACCCAGGAATCCATTCGACTTAGCTAACCTTCAGTTAGTTTCTGAATTTCACATTCCATATCATTTATAATATTTTATAACGATTTATCGCTATTTTTATTTATTTAAAAATAGACAATTTATTCAAACGACGCTTCGGGCCATAACCCGGCCATGGCACTGTTTTTCTTCAGATTTGATTTACACATATCTGAAAATCTAACTGTTGGATCTTCACAAAATTTATATCATTAGAAAGATCTTTTCAAAACGAATCTAACGGTTCCAGTTTAGGGAAAATCCGACGGTCGGATCTCCCGGTACAATCGTTTGATGTTTCGATTTCAAAATATGAACTGCAGGATCGTTATTCGATTTAATTTAATTATATTTATATTTATATATAAATATAATCGATTCTGGCGCTGTTTTTCTTCAGATTTGAATTAAACATTCCAGACAACCCAACCGTTGGATCTTTATAAAGTTGGTGTCGTTGGAAAGATATTTCCAAAGCGAACCCAACGGTTTTGGTTTCGGGAAAATCCGATGGTCGGATCTCCCGCACTAATCGTTTGAAATCATGGTTTCAAAACACGAACTACAGCTTCGTTATTCGATTTATTTTAATTATATATATATATATATATATATATATAGTCTATTCCTCGATTTCAAAACCATATGCTTTACATACATTCGATAAAAATGGTATTTTTATCCAACAGACATTTATTTCGACACTTCACTATTTTTAACAATTCATGTATATAGTAAAAATGTGATTTTTATTGTAAAACGATTTATTTCAAAACACGACTGTTTTATATAGTTCATATAGATGTTAAAAATAAGATTTTTATTATAAAACAATTTATTTCAAAACACGACTATTTTATATAGTTCATATAGATGTTAAAAATATGATTTTTATTATAAAGCAATTTATTTCAAAACACGACTATTTTATATAGTTCATATAGATGATAAAAATATGATTTTTATTATAAATTTTTTTATTTAAAACACGAATACCATTCAACACATGAATTTCTATTCAACGAATGAATTTCTATTCAACGAATGAATTTCTATTCAACACATGAATGTTTTCTATAGTTCGTATATATAAAATAAAAATGTGATTTTTATACTTAAAACAATTTATTTAAAACACGAACACCATTCAACACATGAATTTCTATTCAACGAATGAATTTCAATTCAACACATGAATGTTTTCTATAGTTCGTATATACATAATAAAAATGTGATTTTTATTGTTAAAACAATTTATTTAAAACACGGATACCATTCAACACATGAATTTCTATTCAACGAATGAATTTCTATTCAACACATGAATGTTTTCTATAGTTCGTATATATAAAATAAAAATGTGATTTTTATACTTAAAACAATTTATTTAAAACACGAACACCATTCAACACATGAATTTCTATTCAACGAATGAATTTCTGTTCAACACATGAATGTTTTCTATAGTTCGTATATATATAATAAAAATGTGATTTTTATTGTTAAAACAATTTATTTAAAACACGAATACCATTCAACACATGAATTTCTAATCAACAAATGAATTTCTATTCAACACATGAATGTTTTCTATTCAACACACGAATATAGTTTCAACACATGAAAATAATTCTAACACATAAATATTATTCAAAATTTCGGCAGCATAACGGCAGGGTAGTTAAAACCGGGGTCGTCCCTAGTACGGCTCCTCGCTCTACCTTAAAGCCTCGCAGCTTTTGACATTGGGGATTTCATGCATCTAGTTCGCACGCAGGCGGCATGTATATTTTTTTTCTTTCTTTTCCACAAACTAATCCTATGTGGTTTCAACCAAATAATTCTCAACCATAAACGGGTATTTTTCAACCATAATCAATCAATTTCAACCACAAACAAGTCAAATCAACCATTCGCTATCAACCAATTTTCACACCAATCACAACCAATAAATATCGTCCATGGTTTGTGGACGAGGGGCGTATATATATATTTATATAAGCATTTCTCTTCTATTTCAACACATATATAATTTTTACAATGCATATATAACTTATACATCGAACGTACAACTTATACAACGCTTATACATGAGGTGTACAACGCTTATATAACTCATACATCGACTATATAATTTATACATCGTCGTTTTAAATATCGTTTATAATTCAGAAATCTCACATTGGGTTCCACTCCACCAAAAATAGCAGAAGGCTCAGAAAAATATGCGGTCTCTTCTAGAATGTAGAAGACGTCCACATGAGTCCACTGTCTCTTGTTTCACTGAATTTCGTCAAGAAACGAAAAAGATACGATTTTTACAGTGAAATCAAAAATCGTAGCGCTTTAAACTGCTATTATATAGTTTAAATAATTTACAGCCGTACCTTTCAAAATTTGTTCAAAACTAGGTTTTGATCTTTCGTGAAATCTGTTGCACGATACGACGATCGGGTTGCGCCAGGATGGAGAGCATGGAGGGGCGCGCCTGCGCCAGGTGGTGGGGGTGAACTCGGTGGTCGGACGGCGGAGCAAACGGCGATGAGGCGGAGCAACTTCGAGCGCTCGATCCGGGAGTTGTACTCAACGAAATAATCCCTAGCGGGTATGGATTTGAAGCTCTCTTCTAGCTCGACAAAATCCTCCACTGGGGCATGGTGTTTTATTGCGTGTAGGAGGAGGAATCGGAGGGTGAAAATTTGGATGCTTTCCGTCGATCGTTTCAGGAGGATCGGGGAGAGAGAACGTTGACCTGGCCCAATGAGATTTTTTTTATATTTTTAAATTTTAAAAATCCAAAAGTACCCCTTATCTCATACGAACACCAATCCAAACCCAACGACTGTCGTCCCTAGCAAAATACCCCCATTTCAAACACAATGGGATATGTTTCATAGGCCCATTTGACTATTTCAGTCAGTTTTTCTTCAAATTAAAATATAAAACATTAAATATTTGATTTGAACGTACATTTCAATTTGCCGGGGCCACATACTGATTCTAAAAATCCCCGAAAAATAAATCTAGCTATGTTTTGACGATACGGTCCCAACAAAACTAGTTTCATCGAATTCTAAGACCGTTTGAAAAATGGCCCTTTTCTGGTCGATCCAATTTAACAGAAATCAACCAAACACATTTTCCTTTGCCATGCTCACATACTAGCTTCAAAAATTATGAAATTTGAAACCTAGCAATAATTTGACATCCCGGATCCAACAAAAGTGGTTTCGTCGAATTCTGAGGTCGTTTGCAAAATGGCCATTTTCACGGGCTATATAAATTCTATAGCGACCTTTCTGAAAATTCATTTAGCCATAACTTTTGCTTCCTGCTACGAAACTTCAATTTTTCAGATTCGTTAGAAAGATATTCACTAACAGATTTAAATATTTTTGGTTTTGTTAAAACCCGTTTTAATTTGCACCCGGTACAGTCAGTCAAAGTTTGAAATGAAAATTTGAAACTGCCGCGCCATTTTAGGCCTTATTTATAATTCAAAGTAACTATATTTATTTTCAAACTTCGATTCAAACTTACTTTTCATCATTATTATTTAAAATATTTATTTTAAATACTTAAAATTCACTATTTTAGCCAATTTAAAATTTTCAAACTGGTTCAGATTTTCCTGGTTGTTAAAATCTCCCCCACTTAAAACTTTTCGTCCCCGAAAAGGAACAAATTCGAAAGTGGTTTGATTAATCAACTCTCCTTTCAATCCGGCTTCCACTCTCCAACTTTTCAGTTTCTGAGAATTTTCAATTTCTTCAAAAAAATTGGCTAACACCCTAAATTTTCGAAAAATTTCGCCATAACCTCCTTTGTACGGGGAGGGGTTTGGAAATTTATTGGGCCGTATTAGGTACCCAATAAATCCTAATAAGCATGCACATATTTATAGTGATATATTCCGGTGCCCATATGGGAGTGTGTATAGATCATAACTCCAGAGAATAAATTCTCATCACCCTATAAATGGTTTTTTGTGCCTTAATGACTAGAGAGACGTGTTTATTGTCATCTCCAGACCCGTGTGGGTTTTTTTATTAATCTGGCAATTTACCGTTATATTTTATATGGTCCATATCAGTCACCAGTTCCACCTGTAAAATATAGTCATCGCCATACAAGCCTCTTGCTCGTATGGTAAATCTTTAACCTCGTCACACAAGCTCCAAATGCTTATGTGGTATATGATGAAGTATGCCTATCTTCAAGAAGTATGCCATGTAGTGTAGTTCAAAATTAATCGTTACTATCCTATGGCGACGTTTATTATTACACACAGAACAACCAGCACTCCGCATCCAATGGCATTCACAGGAGTTGATATAATAATAAAATTGCGCATCCAACTCATTAAGGTTTACCTATTTGTTGGGCACGCAAATAAATTCTTTACTCAACAGCTAATCCATTTACCTGTTGAAACATATATAATGCACATGTATATATTTATATCTATTTTTAAATCAGTTCAATGTGTGATTTAATCGAATAAATTCTACCATTCATTCACTTATTGATTAAATTAACTATCGTTCTAATAATTTAATTAATCAAATCCACTATCACACAACACAAACAACAATCAATTTTATTTTTAACTTTTCAAAAATATACTAATCAATTCCTATATTCTTTTAAAATAACCAGACTATAGAATTAAAAGTTCACATCCATGAAAAGAAAATAACAAAAAAGTAGAGAACAAAATGGTAATGCAAAGTATGGTAAATGTACCTTGCACCAGAGTCAATCAGAGATATCCACCCTGTACTTAGGATAGGCTTCCTTAATGCTTTCCTCTGTTTCCCAAGTACAATCTCGTGGATCTCCACTCCATTGCACTTTGACTAAGTGAACCTTCTTGTTCCTCAGTTCTTTGGTTTCTTTGCCAATAATCTTTAGCGGCTCTCTTCTCACAGCCAATTCTGGAGTAATTTCAATATCTTATTGCGCTGCTTCTTCCACGATCAAGTCTGGACCATGAACGTGCTTTCGAAGTTGAGATATGTGAAATACATCATGCACTCCAGGCAACCAATCAGGTAATTGAATTCTGTAAGCGAGGGCTCCAATCCGTTCAAGGATAGGAAACATACCAATGAATTTGGGTGCCAATTTCCCTGTTTTACCGAACCAGATAACTCCTCTCATCAGCGATACTTTCAAATATACAAAGTTGCCAACATCAAATGATATATCTTTTCTTCTCTTATCGGCATATCTCTTCTGTCGACTTTGAGCAACGAGTAATCATTTCTTAACGAAATCGACTTTGTCGGCAGCTTCACGGATCATATCAGGTCCCAATACAAGTCTATTACCGGGTTCGACCCAACAAGCAGGAGATCGGCACGGTCTACCATACAATGCTTCGAATGGTGACATTGTCAGGCTTGCTTGGTAGCTATTGTTGTATGAAAACTCCGCCAAATGTAAATGGTCTTCCCATGATCCACCGAAATCTAGAACACAAGCCCACAATAAATCTTCTAGTATACGATTCACCCTCTCAGTCTGACCATCTGTCTGAGGATGATAGGCGGTGCTTAGATTCAGCTTTGTTCCCAGTTCTACTTGAAATGCCTCCCAGAATTTGCTAGTAAATATTGGATCTCTTTCAATAACTATACTGATCGACACTCCATGCAGCCTAACAATTTCCTTGAAATAAATCTGCGCTAGACCTTGAGCAGTTCTGTTCGATCTGACAGGTATGAAATGGGCGGTCTTCGTGAAGCGATCTACGATCACCCAAATACTGTCATTTCCTTTCCTGGTTCTGGGCAAACCATCTATGAAGTCCATGGAAATATGTTCCCACTTCCAACTTGGAACGTCCATCGGTTGCAACAATCCGACCAGTTTCTGTTGGTTGCTTTTGACTAGTTGGCAAGTAGGGCATCGGCTAACATATAAAGAAATGTCCCTCTTCATCGACCTCCACCAGAAAGTGCGTTTGATGTCATTATACATTTTGCTTACTCCTGGATGGATACTAAGTTTTGACTTGTGGCATTCATCCAGCACTTCCTTTCGGAGCTCAGAAATGTTAGGAACATAGATTCGACCTTTTAGCCTTAGAATCCCTTGGTTATCAATCTGGAAACTCGAGGGCTCCCCTTTCTGAATTATCTCTCTGATCTTCTGAATGAAGTGATCATCCTTCTGAAGAGAAGATATTTTATCAATCAATGAAGTCGTAATAATAAAACTGGTGATCATTACATTCTTTCTACTCAGCGCATCGGCCACGACATTGGCTTTCCCTGGAGTGTACAGAATCTCAAAATCATATGCTGCAAGAAACTCTATCCAACGTTGCTGCCTCAGATTCAAGTCTTTCTGGATGAACACATACTTTAGTGGCTGATGATCTGTAAACAATTCAAATTTCTTACCTAGAAGATAGTGTCTCCAGATTTTCAAAGCGAATACGATAGCCAGCAATTCAAGATCATAAATCACGTAATTCTTTTCATGTGGCTTCAGTTGACGGCTAGCATAAGCAACAACTTGCCCTCTTTGCATTAATACTGCACCATGGCCTTCTCTAGAGGCATCTGTCCAGACTTTCAAGTCTTGATTGCCATCAATAATCGTTAACATTGGAGCCGTTGTTAATCTTAACTTTAGATCCTCCAAAGCCTCCTCACATTCTGGAGTCCACTTGAATTTTGAGTGCTTCTTTGTAAGCTTCATTAAGTGTCTAGATATCTTCGAAAAATCTTTAACGAACTTCCAGTAATAACTAGCCAATCCAAGGAAACTGCGGACTTCTGTAGGAGTACTAGGCTATTTCCAATTTTGAATAGCGGTGATTTTACTTGGATCCACAACAATTCCTTCTTTTGATACGATGTGGCCAAGAAACTTTACTTCATCTTGCCAGAATATACATTTGGAAAGTTTAGCTTTTAGTACATTCTTTCTCAGAATTTCCAGAACTTGTTCCAAATGTTTTTCATGTTCGGCTTTTGACTTAGAGAAGATTAGAATATCGTCAATAAAAACCAGAACAAACTTATTCAAGACTCCTCTGAACACTCGATTCATCAAATCGACGAAGTAAGATGGAGCGTTACATAAGCCGAACGACATTACTAACCACTCATAGAATAAGTCTGGACCTCTGAATGCTATCATAGGAACACACTCTTCGGCAATACGAAGCTGATGGAAGCCTGTAGCTAGGTCCATCCTTGAAAATACTTGTGCTCCATTCAGACGATCCAATAAATCATCGATTCGCGGCAATGTATATTTATTTTTTATTGTCTGCTTATTCAAGTCACGATAATCCACACATAGTCGCAGAGTATCGTCAGACTTTGGGATAAACACCACTGCTGCTCCCCAATCAGAGAAATTAGGCCTGATCGGACCCTTCCATACAAGCTGTCGAGTTTGGTTGTCTAGTTCTTCTTTCTCCTTTAGAGCCATTCTCCGAATAGCGTGCACTACTGGCCTTGCGTTCGGAATTAAAGCGATCTTGAAATCTATTTCTCTCCGCGGAGGTAAGCTGACAACTTCTTCGAACACATCTGCATAATTCTTTACGACAGGAATATCTTTGATGAGGTCTGGAATATTCTCTATGACTACGGGGATATTTTCTATTTGAGCAGGAGAAACATCCAAAGCTGCCCAGAAGTCTTTTCTATTAGAATTCTAACCTTCACAAGGAATGGTTATATAATTGCCTGATTTAATCTTCGCCTTAACGACTCTGTCGGCACATTTAACCTCAGCTTCATATTTGGTCAACCAGTCTAACCCCAAGATAAGATCAAATTCCGTAAAATTCATGACGACCGCGATGGTAGGGAACCGATAACGAGGAAAGGAAACCGGCACCCCACAAACCCAACTGAGATTGAGGGAATCCCCAACCGAATTATGAACAGTCATTGGTTCTTTGAGCTTCTACAAATTCAAATCTAGTTTCTTAACCGCATTCTTTGCAACAAAGCTTCGCGACGCGCCTGTATCAAACAGTACTTTAACTGGAATATCTTTGACAGTTAGTGTGCCTTCTAAAACATCTGGCCTTTCCTGAGCAGACGAAGATGCAGGCACTTCTACCACTTCATTTACATGTACTGCTTCAGGTTTTCAGAATAGCGGGCATGCCTTTAAAAGATGACCAGTCTGATGACATCCACCATATTTTCTATTCTCTATAACCTTGTTCTTTGATTTAGATCCTTTCTTCTTCTGCATTTTCAAAGACTTACATTTCCTGGATAGATGACCCTTTTGATTGCAGTTAAGGCATATGGCGGTCATTACTGGTTCTTTCTCAGATCTGGCCCTTTTTCGATTGACTTTGGGCTTCTTACTCACCCCAGACATCGTACTAGCCTCAGGACGATCAGTTTCAGACTCACCTTTATTACTAGAACCGACTTCCTCTTCGTAGCACAACATGCCTTTCTTTTCGAGATCCTCATACTAGTAAGCCATGTATATCATTTCAGAAAAAGGAAGCTTCACATTCCACATTACACTATTCTGATATTTTCTTTGCTTGCCATGAATAAACCTCAGATTCTCCCTTTTCGGATTTTGAATTAGATGCGGGGCAAAGTGAGAAAGTTCATTGAATTTCTTATGATATTCTGGAATGGTCATATCTCCTTGTATCAGATAAGTAAATTCATCACATAGCCGCTCAGTTGCTTCAGGAGGAGTAAATCTTTCTAGGAAAATCACTTTGAATCTATCCTAGGTGATATCACCTTCTGGATTATCCTTAATAATCGAATCCCACCAGAATAAGGCTTCGTCTTTGAGTGCCCAAGATGCCAGTAATCTTTTCTGGTCATCTCTCAGCTTTAAACCGTCAAAGATTTTCTCAGCAGAACGAATTCAAGCTTGTGTTTTCATAATAGATTCTTCGCCCAAGAATGGTTTTCCACCCAGATTTCTATATTTCATAAATAGAGCTTCTATATCCGGGTCATTATTGCTTCTTCTGTTTCTGGCACCCATTTTCTAGTACTTCTGCAAATTGCAGATCAAGTGTCAGGTCAACAGAAAAGATATTTTAAAACATAGAAACACATACTTGAATGTAAATGTGTCTATCGAGGTGCTATTTCATTCTGCTATACTCATACTAGGATATTACTGATCCTATCTGTAATGAGTTATTCATCCTAGAACGCTACTGGTTCTATTTCTGACGAGTTCGTTAATATGTTATATTCCAGCACTAAGCTTAACCAAAGCTCTGATACCACGTTGTGACGACCCCAAAACCCCGTACGACGGTGTCAAGGGTAATCTTTGGAATATAACACATAAATAGATAATAGTAGAACAGAAGTAAATAAATACACCAAATAATGTACAATAGAATACACTGGATAAACATAATCATCAGAGTTACACAGTATACAGGATCATACTTAGTACAAATACAGTTCAGCTATACATAAATGTCTACAGCGGAAACAAACATAATATGTACAATAGGAGCTGAACAACATAAAAAGAGATAAAAGATAGAATCCATCTTCAGCTCCAGCTATCCAGAAAGAGCCTGCTAAAACCTGAATACAAGGCTGCCCGTGTAGAAAAAGGGGCACCCGAGTTTGCAATTGAAACAAACTACGAGTCTGCCATGGGACCGGTAGGAGAAATCTACTTAACACATTTTATAATATGGCTAATCATAGGACCACGCCACTTTCGCGGAACGGGTTTACTCCATTGGATTGCCAGTGCTTTAAAACAAATAATTATTTTAAAACATCGCAATGCTTTTTATAAAATAAAGCCATTATAAGACTCAGTTCCCATCACACAATGCAACGCAAACCGAAGGATAGAGTTTTACCTTATAATGGCCAAAATATACTTGATACGAATAAAACAAAAGAATTTGATATTATTACTAGTGTTTATATGTTTCAAAAACAATTTCAAATCATAAGTATCAATCATAGACGGCATGGGTACCATATATCATGTCGCCACATATATATATACAATCAAAACCGCACGATGTCGTATTTGGAAATTGGATTTCCGTCATGAACCAAGGCAAAAGACAGTCCTTACCGAATTTGAGATTGTCTAGCCCGAGCCTCAAGATCAGAGCTCGAGTGACCCTTGGATCGTCAGGGCCGGTCCACCGATGTGGATTAAAATTCCTGAACACTGCGTTTCCCCGCCCTTTGGGGCGTAAGTGAGCCAACAAATGACTCTATCGGTCCCGGATCGACCGATATAACCGAGGCGCCTCGCAACAGCAACAACCACATTCGTGAAAATAATATAAATGTCAGCCAGTTCAAGCACCGACACCACCTCTAACTAGAAAGAAACGCATGTCCTCCCTGAGACCCTCTCCAGTTTCTGGTTCATACCGGGGTGCGAGGCTCGCGAATTCACGTTATACACAAAGCTATGCCACACAGGCGGTGCTTTGATCATCAACCACAAGACTATGCTTTTCAACAGAAGCCTTGATCACTGCATCTTAGCATGCCACATAGGCAATTCACACCATGCAACTGATGGCTATCAATCACACATAATGAATTTCAATGTCAGACACACAGTCCATTTGCAAGTCCGTTCTGGGTCTGAACGAAACCGGAGGCACTATATACCTCGCATACCCATCGATCTCCACGTACGTCTGGAGGATCACCACTCATTATCCATATTTTGGGATGCCTCCCAATCAGGACATCAGTTATCATCCAACCGAGGTGAAGATCTCTGGTATTCGACCACCGTCTTCACCATCGATTCCTTATCGTCGATTCAGTTATTCAGAATGGGATAAACCCGGTCTTTCTGAGAAACTCGCATATATAATAAACAAGTGCTACACAAACACAACATACGCTTCATTCCAATTCACCAGTCACTAACCGTAAATCAGTAAGAGAAAGATTTCCCAAATATTAACCCCGAAGGCCGAAACCAACATCAGATCAAAACACAGGAAACCATTCGACTTAGCTAACCTTCAGTTAGTTTTTAAATTTCACATTCCATATCGTTTATAATATTTTATAACAATTTATCGCTATTTTTATTTATTTAAAAATAGCCAATTTATTCAAACGACGCTTCGGGCCATAACATGGCCGTGGCGCTGTTTTTCTTCAGATTTGATTTACACATATCTGAAAATCTAATTGTTAGATCTTCACAAAATTTATATCATTAGAAAGATCTTTTCAAAATGAATCCAACGGTTCCAGTTTTGGGAAAATCCGACGGTCGGATCTCCCGGTACAATCGTTTGAAGTTTCGATTTCAAAATACAAACTGCAACGTCGTTATTCGATTTAATTTAACTATATTTATATTTATATATAAATATAATCGATTCTGGCGATGTTTTTCTTCAGACTTGAATTAAACATTCCAGACAATCCAAACGTTGGATCTTTACAAAGTTGGTGTAATTGGAAAGATATTTCCAAAGCGAACCCAACGGTTTCAGTTTCGGGAAAATCCGATGGTCGGATCTTCCGCACTAATCATTTGAAATCATGGTTTCAAAACACGAACTACAGCTTCGTTATTCGATTTATTTTAATTATATTTTTATATATATATAAATATAATCTATTCCTCGATTTCAAAACCATATGCTTTTCATACATTCGATAAAAATGATATTTTTATCCAACAGACATTTATTTCGACACTTCACTATTTTTAACAATTCATGTATATAGTAAAAATGTGATTTTTATTGTAAAATGATTTATTTCAAAACACGACTATTTTATATAGTTCATATAGATGTTAAAAATAATATTTTTATTATAAAACAATTTATTTCAAAACACGACTATTTTATATAGTTCATATAGATGTTAAAAATATGATTTTTATTATAAAGCAATTTGTTTCAAAACACGACTATTTTATATAGTTCATATAGATGATAAAAATATGATTTTTATTATAAAATAATTTATTTAAAACACGAATACCATTCAACACATGAATTTCTATTCAACGAATGAATTTCTATTCAACACATGAATGTTTTTTATAGTTCGTATATATAAAATAAAAATGTGATTTTTATACTTAAAACAATTTATTCAAAACACGAATAAAATTCAACACATGAATTTATATTCAACGAATGAATTTCTATTCAACACATGAATGTTTTCTATAGTTCGCATATATATAATAAAAATGTGATTTTTATTGTTAAAACAATTTAGTTAAAACACGAATACCATTCAACACATGAATTTCTATTCAACGAATGAATTTCTATTCAACACATGAATGTTTTCAATTCAACACACGAATATAGTTTCAACACATGAAAATAATTCTAACACATAAATATTATTCAAAATTTCGGCAGCATAAAGGCAGGATAGTTAAAACCGGGGCCGTCACTAGTACGACTCCTCGCTCTACCTTAAAGCCTCGTAGCTTTTGACAATGGGGATTTCATGCATCTAGTTCGCACGCAGGCGGCATGTATATTTTTTTTCTTTCTTTTCCACAAACTAATCCTATGTGGTTTCAACCAAATAATTCTCAACCACAAACGGGTATTTTTCAACCACAATCAATCAATTTCAACCACAAACAATTCAAATCAACCATTCGCTATCAACCAATTTTCACACCCATCACAACCAATAAATATCGTCCATGGTTTATGGACGAGGGGCGTATATATATATATATATATATTTATATAAGCATTTCACTTCTATTTCAACACATATAATTTTTACAACGCATATATAACTTATACATCGAACGTACAACTTATACAACGCTTATACATGAGGTGTACAACGCTTATATAACTCATACATCAACTATATAATTTATACATCGTCGTTTTCCATATCGTTTATAATTCAGAAATCTCACATTCGGTTCCACTCCACCAAAAATAGCAGAAGGCTCAGAAAAATATGCGGTCTCTTCTAGAATTTAGAAGACGTCCACACGGGTCCACTGTCTCTTGTTTCACTGAATTTCGTCAAGAAACAAAAAAGATATGATTTTTACAGTGAAATCAAAAACCGTAGCGCTTTAAACTGCTATTAAATAGTTTAAATAATTTACAGCCGTACCTTTCAAAATCTGTTCAAAACTAGGTTTTGCTCTTTCGTGAAATCCGTTGCACGATACGACGATCGGGTTGCGCCACGATGGAGAGCATGGAGGGGAGCGCCTGTGCCAGGTGGTGGGGGTGAACTCGGTGGTCGGACGGCGGAGCAAACGGCGATGAGGCGAAGCAACTTCGAGCGCTCGATCCGGGCGATGTACTCAACGAAATAATCCCTAGCGGGTATGGATTTGAAGCACTCTTCTAGCTCGATAAAATCCTCCACTGGGGCATGGTGTTTTATTGCGTGTAGGACGAGGAATCGGAGGGGGAAGATTTGGATGCTTTCTGTCGATCGTTTCAGGAGGATCGGGGAGAGAGAATGTTGACCTGGCCCAATGAGCCCTTATCTCATACGAACACCAACCCAAACCCAACGACTGTCGTCCCTAGCTAAATACCCCCATTCCGAACACAATGGGATATATTTCATAGGCCCATTTGACTGTTTCAGTCAGTTTTTATTCAAATTAAAATATAAAACATTCAATATTTGATTTGAACGTACATTTCAATTTGCTGGGGCCACATACTGATTCTAAGAATTCCCGAAAAATAAATCTAGCTATGTTTTGACGGTACGGTCCCAACAAAACTAGTTTCATCGAATTCTAAGACCGTTTGAAAAATGGCCCTTTTCAGGTCGATCCAATTTAACAGAAATCGAGCAAACACATTTTCCTTTGCCATGCTCACATATTAGCTTCAAAAATTATGAAATTTGAAACCTAGCAATAATTTGACATCCCGGATCCAACAAAAGTTGTTTCGTCGAATTCTGAGGTCATTTGCAAAATGGCCATTTTCACGGGCTATGTAAATTCTATAGCGACCTTTCTGAAAATTCATTTAGCCATAACTTTTGCTTCCCGCTACGAAACTTCGATTTTTCAGATTCGTTAGAAAGATATTCATTAACAGATTTAAATATTTTTGGTTTCGTTAAAATCCGTTTTAATTTGCACCCGGTACAGTCAGTCAAAATTTGAAATGAAAATTTGAAACTGCCGCGCCATTTTAGGCCTTGTTTATAATTCAAAGTAACTATATTTATTTTCAAACTTCGATTCAAACTTACTTTTTATCATTATTATTTAAAATATTTATTTTAAATACTTAAAATTCACTATTTTAGGCAATTTAAAATTTTCAAACTGGTTCAGATTTTCCGGGTTGTTACAACAACCGTCCAATAGGCATAAGCAAATTCAGAATTTACAAGAGGACAGGCACGAATAGAATTAGGCATAGTTCTAGATCTAGTTATTACAGTCATGATTTTCTTATTAAGTGTTCACATCTAAACAACAATTGTACTTACAGAAAAAGGACAGATCTTGATTTCCGGGATCTGATTTCCGAATTTTAAAAGCTATCCTTTGATGTAGACGTTTGATTCTCTAGTTCTTCTAATTGATTTCTAGTTTAGATTTGGTTTGTAGCTTTCTAATCTTGCTTTCTAGTTTGGGGAAGATGGAGGCTACGCTAGAATGGAGATGGACGACATGACGGCTTCTTAGAATGAAATTATGAGGTCTGGAGTTGGGGTTTGGGGTGATTATATAGAAGTTTAGATTAATATGAGCCGTAAGATCGACCTATGATTCATCTAAGCCATCCAAATTATCATGACACAAAGACACCTAACCGGACCAATCAAATAAACCCACATCAGCCCTAATAAAAGAAAAATCGCCACCCAACCAACCAGAAAAGACACTTTAAAAAAAATAATCGTTTACCAACAAAAATGCGCCATGTGTGCCACATGATGCGCAGTAGCAGGGTGTTGATACCTGCACATCATATATATATATATATATTTATATTTATATAGCTATCTTCCCAATTAACCATTTTCACACTAAACCACTTTTTTTTTGAACTGCGTTCACACTAAGCCGCTTTTTAGCCATTCCCCTAAAACAAAAAATATGGTGCTGGCGGGGATCGAACTCTGTACCTCATGTATGCAAGTCACATGTTCTAACCAAATGAACTACTAAGTCTTTTGCTTACAAACCTTAGAACAATGCTAAACATTATTCTTTTCTCATTCCTCTTTTTCATGTTTTGCTGCAATATTTAATTTAAAGATATCTTTTTCATTCTAAATCGGTTTTCTGCAAACCATAGGTCTAAATTGACTAGAAAATCGCCACGAACGCAATGATGCTAATTTCGTGACCAAATTCCCGAAGCTCTTTAAATTTTTCATTTTATTTCATTTTTTATTTAATTGTTTGCATGCGTTTCTTCGCATTTCATGTATTGCACTTAAGTTTTTTCCTTCATTTCACTACATGAACTTATTACATGAAATATTTATTGTCATTATTTAATTTTTCTCTTAAATATATCTATGTATATAATATATATACATATTTCCACATTTTTAATTTCATTAAAAATGCGTGATGTTACATTCTCCCCTACTTAAATGATTTTGTCCCCGAAATCTCTGAGTTAAGAAGAATGTATCCTACCATCCAATCATCAATCTACTCATCCATTATCCATAAGCATCCATTGTCCTTAAAAGATTTCTAATGCTTTTCATGAACATATGCATAGTGTGTGTATATGTTCTTACTCTAATGCAAAATCAGGCGGTCTACTGACTCAGTCGACCTCCTTAATGCAATTCATGATAGTGCCATGCGTCCATTATGTATGCAAAAGAATCCTAATGATACATATCATTTTTACATGCGTGCACAATCATTCATTCAAATGCAACATCCATATGCATTCAATATACATCCATCAAATTAATTATGCACACTTATTCATATGCAATATGAAAGTGATTGAGCCGATCTAGTGCCTAATGTGTGTGTAAATGCATCCACGAGCAACCATAGCAAACAATTGCATCCACTTGCATCCACCAAACATAACATGTCTCAAACACATGTTTACAACCACAAGATTTTCCTACCTAAGGATTGAGGACATAAACAAGAGGACATACTAAACGATAGGACAAGTATAAACAAAGCGGTAGAAAAAGGAGAAGTTAAGAATATACCCTTAAAACGGAAAGGGTATAGCGTACGCATCTTTTCTTCCATCTCCCAAATCACGTCTCCTTGATCATCTCCCCATTGGACTTTAACCAACTTGATCTCTCAGTTGCATAACTTCTTGGCCTCAGATCCAAGGATGCATGTAGGAGCTCGTCTAATCGTGGCATCTCGCTCCACTTCCACTTCTCTAAGCATGCTCAGCTCCACCACCTCCGCAGTATCATGTAAATGCTTCTTCAAGGATTGTCGTCCTCAAGCTCTCTTCTTATGAACCCTTCCTCAAGTAGCTCCCCTACTTGCTTACTGAGTTCCCTCCTCTCTCTCTCTCTCGGAGCCATGTGTCGCACAGGTAATGCAACCGGCTTTGCTTTGTCAACTAGATATATGCAGAAGTCTATCTCGCGTTTTAGGGGACAAACCCCTAAACATCTGCGTACTCATGGACTACTCTAACGGATCCCAAATCGTCGATAGATGCATCAAGTGATTCTAGGTAGCTAAGCCTAACTAATCCCTTAAGATCGCACGAAATCTCGAGGGTATTCCCGAGGCAAGTAAAAAGTCTAGCTACCCTCATTTCACTATCTAGGATGGCACCATGCTTGGCTAGCCAATCCATCCCTAGAATCAAGCTATAGCTTGTGAAACCAAGAATGAAGGCGTTGCATTCAAACCTAACTCCCAAGATAGACACTCTCAAATCCCGACAAAGCACAGATAAATGAGCCGAACCACCAATTGGATTTGAGACTACAATGGGATCCATAACTAGACTAGTATTTAGGTGCAGTGTTTCAGCTAACGAAGCAGATACAAACGAAGGTGAAGCACTAAAATCAAAAAGAGTACTAACAGGATGATCAAAAAAAGAAAAACTAGACTTTTTCAACAAAAACTTTACTACCTCTCTCTCAGGTACGCTGGCGGTGAGAGCATGCACTTGCCCTCCTGAAAATCCTGTCCTTTGTTCTTGCCCTTGTCCTTAATTATATGACCCGTTATACCATAATAACGACACTTCCTCTTGTCTTAGATTTTTCTGTTCTTTCCTCTTTTGTGAACCAAGTCCATATCCATGAGTTTCTCATCCTTGGGTTGTGCTTCTTAGCCAAACTCCCTCATTTTCATCTTTTCCATCCTTGTGTAGCTTGTTGACAAGTCCCTTAAAGCTGCCTCCATCGTACGGAAAACCCTACAAAGCTTGAAAGAAAATTAGCCACAGGTGAAACTACTACGGCTATATGGAAGTAGGGCACTTCTTCGCCCTTTGACAGGTGTCGTAGTCTCATCAAGCTTACGGAACCATGCCGTGATGAGGTTACCTCCCAGAACGCCGGGAGCCTTGGAGACACAGTAAAGAAGGAAAACAAGGATTCAAACAGAGGATCAAAAGATAGTGCATATGGCTTTGGGGAATATGTCTTTAAAACAAAGCTTTTCTTTTTAAAAAGGATTCTTTTAAAACCGTTTTGAAAATATTTTTTCAAACCTTTTATCTGATCTAGTAACCTGACTCTGATACCAAATGTAACACCCCACCTCCGTTAAGGTCAGTCACAAAGGGAACACATTAACTTCAGTGGAGCGTCATAAGTGTATAGAACAGATAAATTACAAAATAGACAAAATTTTAAACAGCGGAAAAAATATATATATAACTTTACTTCATTGATAAAACAACAGCTTGGTAAAACAGCTTGTACAAAGATAGGTTTTCCAACGCCAAAACACCCTTACCCGTTACAACAAAGAATTTGTCTTGTTTAACAAAATAAAGAAGCATAAAATAACAGTGATATTCCCCAATAAAGCATGAGCCATCCATAACAGTGGAAAAGAGAGTCCAAAACAAAACATCGTCTATCTTCGAGCTTGGAAAGAAAACTGAGCTAAGTGGTGATATTCCCTCCCTGTGAACCTGGGGGGAAACGGAAGAAAAGAAGGCGAAAGAAAACGGGCCAAACATAAGTCTGGTACGTCCAGTGATTATTTAGCATGTAAACAGGAAAAAGGATCATTACATGAATAAACTGAATACCAGACATAACCAAGATGATAAGCATAGCATGACAACAAATGATGATCGTTAGATACGACAAGGTAAGATACACTGAATGCGCTTCGTTTCTTTCTCTTATTTCCTATTTTCTCTGCACCACCCAACTAGCATCCTAACTAGTGTCTTTTATAGAACGATTCGTATTCCCTACTAGTGTCCCAACTAGTATCCTGTGAAAAAGGATCTGTATCCCCTACTACTATCCTAACTAGTATCATGTGAAAAAGGATCTGTATCCCCTACTAGTGTCCCAACTAGTATCCTGTGTTATAAAATAAGGTGATCCCAACCCCGCAATTGCGGTAGCCTTCGGGTGTACATCTAGTATGAGGATATTACCTCAATCAGCCTAATTGCCATGAAGATGTTAGATGTACCCTTACTACCCTATCGATCGGCTCCCTACTTGTATTAATTTTCCTTGTGTCTGTGTCAATCGACCCTCTGTTGCGTGTAGATACCCTGTGCTGGCCCCACCATAAGGTGTATCAATCCCTATGATAACGACCCGACACGATTCAAGATGCACAGTGTATACTACTGATGCCCAGTGCCTACTTTTCCACTTCGGAGCACGTGCATGCCCATACTCCATCGGAACTACACTTCTATACCCCCTGCCGCTATTTTGACCGCTTATAATCAGCCCAGTAATCGTGCCCCACCCTGCCTAGTTCAAGGTACCGTGATAAATCTATGTGGGTTACTACTGAAATGGGTCCTCGTTACTCGGCTTTCCTACTGGTTAAGTTTGTGGGCCTATATATACAAATATTACCCACCTAAACGAGATGTACTTAACCCTCCCACTGATTCAAACATGTTTATTTAACGGTTAAGTTTGGGGGCCTATATATACTAATATTACTCACCTACCCAAATTTTACATAACCCTCCTATTTATCAAGTCAATCCGTATTATTGGTTAAGCTTGCTTTAACCCTATCCACTTTGTTCATGTAATATTGGTTAAGTGTTGTCCATTCATGTTAACTTAACCTCCCCGCACATCATGTTGTATTGGTTAAGTGTTTCCTATTAACTTAACCCTGTTCATTCATCATGTTATATTGGTTAAGTGTTTCCCCTTAACTTAACCCCACTCGTTCATCATGTTATAACGGTTAAATGTTCTAAATTTACTTAACCCCACCTTCTTGTCTAATTAACATGTTATAACGGTTAAGTGTTCTGAATTTACTTAACCCCACCTTCTTGTCTAATTAACATGTTATAATGGTTAAGTGTTCTAAATTTACTTAACTCCACCTTCTTGTCTAATTAACATGTTATAACGGTTAAGTGTTCTTAATTTACTTAACCCCACCTTCTTGTCTAATTAACATGTTATAACGGTTAAGTATTCTAAATTTACTTAACACCACCTTCTTGTCTAATTAACATGTTATAACGGTTAAGTGTTCTAAATTTACTTAACCCCACCTTCTTGTCTAATTAACATGTTGTATTGATTAAGTGTCCCCTATTCGTATGTTACTTAAGCTTACCATTCTTAGCATGTCTGTTTATTGGCATTAATTAATTTATTAATGCCCCAACCTCTCACATTAGAACTGTTGTTTGCGGTTGCTGGATGTGTCGGGCGGTTCCGGGCAGACTTCTACCGCAAACTCATTCTAACCTCGGGTTTTGGGTTAAATGCGCTAACCTCTCACATTAGATCTATGTTGTTGCGGTTACTGGATGTGCCGGGTGGTTCAGGGCAGTTTTACACCGCAACTCAATCTAACCTCGGGTTAGGCATGTTCATCTTTTAGCCACTTTACATATTTACAATTTATGTTCATATGTAAATTATCCACAAGTGTTATCAATTCAAGTCATGCCCCATTTACCCTTTAAATTATGTCCATAATTCTAGGTATACAAATTCTACCATTTCATGCTACTAATCATTTACATGATTATGAGCCAATTTATGCCAATAGTATGTAGTTTAATATTTTCCCCAACGTCTCCCCTGTTATTCGTTCGCATAGTTCACATAGAACGTTAGGCTCGCAAATTAGCTTAACTTATAAAAAAAAGGGAAAAGAAAGGGACATGTAACATTCCAACAGGCATAAACAATATAGATCAACATGCGTAATATAAATTTGGGATAGAACGACACAGACTTAATTAAGCATATAGGTGTGATCTTGCATTTAAATTAGATCTAGTTAACATGTGAACTAGCATAAGTTTGACTATATAAACATGAACTTATATAGATCTCAAACATGGGTACTAGCTTGGATCTAAACATGTAAGCATGTATGAACATAACTTAGCATGTAACTTACATACATGAAAGAACCACAAATTTATTACAACATGATAGGTTCAATGGCATCAGTCCCAATAGTCTCATAGGCAAGATGGGTTTTACTATGTCAGTCATAACAATCCAATAGGCATGATAGGTTTTATTATGCTAGTCATAACAGTCCAATAGGCATGATAGGTTTTACTATGTCAGTCACAATGGTCCAATATGCATGATAGGGTTTACTATGTCAGTCACAACCGTCCAATAGGCATAAGCAAATTCAGAATTGATAAGAGGATAGGCACGAATATAATTAGGCATGGTTCTAGATCCAGTTATTACAGTCATGATTTTCTTATTAAGTGTTCACATCTAAACAATAACTATACTCACAGAAAAAGGATGGATCTTGATTTCTGGGATCTGATTTCTGAATTTGAAAAGCTATCCTTTGATATATACGTTTGATTCTCTAGTTCTTCTAATTGATTTCTAGTTTAGATTTGGTTTGTAGCTTTCTAATCTTGCTTCCTAGTTTAGAGAAGATGGAGGCTACGCTAGAATGGAGATGGACGGCATGACGACTTCTTATAATGAAATTATGAGGTCTAGAGTTGGCGTTTGGGGTGATTATATAGATGTTTAGATTAATATGAGCCGTAAGATCGACCTATGATTCATCTAAGCCATACAAATCATCATGACACAAAGACACCTCACCAGACGAATCAAATAAAGCCACATCAGCTCTAATACAAGAAAAATCGTCACCAACCAACCAGAAAAAGCCACGTTAAAAAAAAACAATCGCTGACCAATAAAAATGCGCCACGTGTGCCACATGATGCGCAGCAGCAGGGTGTTGACACCTACACGTCATATATATATATATATATATATATATCCAGCTATCTTCCCAGTTAACCATTTTCACACTAAACCACTTGTTTTTTAACTGCGTTCAAACTAAGACACTTTTTAGCCATTCCCCTAAAATAAAAAATATGGCGCTGGCAGGGATCGAATTCTGTACCTCTTGTATGCAAATCACATGTTCTAACCAAATGAACTACTAAGTCTTTTGCTTACAAACCTTAGAACAATGCTAAGCATTATTCTTTTCTCATTCCTCTTTTTCATGTTTTGCTACAATATTTAATTTAAGGATATCTTTTTCTTCCTAAATCAGTTTTCTGCAAACCATAGGTCTAAATTTACTAGAAAATGTAACACCCCGTGTATTCTATAACCGTGAAAGTCATAAATTAAAGTATAATTAATTTGAAATCAAAGAACTAAGGGAAACGGGATACACCATTGCGTTCGTCTCGGAAAAATACGCGAAATAGAGTCCGAGTTTTCGAAAAACGGAGTCCGTATGAAGAAGATATAGCCTCCGGAAGTTTCTGAATTAAGTTTAAAATTCGAACAACTCAGAAAAATAAGTTTAAAATTAAAAATCGGGCCCAATTGGCCAGGGCGGGAAAATTCCCGCCTAATGCACCCAGGTCGACTGGGCTGTCGACCTGGTCTAGCCAGGTCGACAGGGCTGTCGACAGGGCTGTCGACCTGGTCCAGACCCAGGTCGAACCCAGTCCACCCTGGCTGGCCTAGTCTATGTTGGTCGATTTTCAGAAGCATGCTTTGTCATTAGGGCTAGGTGGCAGGCTCTAATTGGTCTCTCTTTCGAATGAATGGCTACGATCAATCCAAGCAACATCGATGGTCTTAATCAGTTCATAAACTCTATAAAAATGACCCTAGACTCTACCTAACCTAAGTCTCTAACACAATTCTCTAGCCTCCATTGCTCTCTTCTTCTAATTAAAAATAAAAATGGCGTCGCTACTCTGCTAGAATCAAAACTAGAAGTCAATCAACATCATACTAAATTCAAATTTGAGATAAAAGCTTCTGCAACAATTCTGTAACAATTAAAGTTCTTTCTTTAATCCAATCCAGGCAAGTACAGTTATTTTCCGCTATAAACGTTAATTATAATTTTGATATGTTTTTAATTCTGAATCTGAGATTGTATATATATTCTCTTCTGTCAGATCTGTTTTTCTGTGACTGTTCTGTATCCCTTTTCTTCTTTTCTGTTTCTATAGCCAGGCTACCACGAGCCTGTGCCTAATCTCATAAGAGATGAACGTATGAACGCCAATTTTGGGATGAATGATGCGAAATTTGACAAGACTGAATTGAATGTATGACTTTAGGTCTGAGGCATAAAATATATTGGACATGTGACTTGGGATTGGATGCATAAATTTGACTATGAACATATAATTTATATATGTTGTATGCATAGTGTATGTTGTAATTTAGATCTGTAATTAATTAGAAAAAAAAATGAGCATATGTTGTAAACTAGATTTGGATCTATGCATATTCTATGATAGAAGAAAAGAGGAACCATTTTATGATTACATATGATTTGAGACTTTGGACAAAATGCATATAAAAGTCAAGATCCGATTTTTTTAGAAGATATGATTTAAAGATTTAGATTGTTGGGTATACTTTGCATAATGATTCATGACTTAATAAGAAGAAGGATATGGAAACGTAGGTGTAAAAGATTTACATTAATTAGGATCTCTACTATTGTGATTACACCTAAATAGGGAATTTTGCATATATGGCATGCATTGTAATTAATGATCATATTTGGTATAATTTATATGTGAATCTGCTGTATAAGGTTAGTTTAACAAAAATTGGAACATATGTTATAGGGTTTTTTATGTCCATATTCTGCGCTATGTAAATGTATGCAAACATGGAAGTATATGATCTTATTGTGAATCACGACAATTATTTAGGCATATGAATTTAGGCCTAATTTATGTTTAGGCAAGGCATGTAAATAGAACCTTTAGAAATATTAAACCTACTAAATCTGTCATTTACTGAATCCGTTGAAAATGCCTATTTTGCTAATTTGCTAAGTTGCCTAAAACTGCTAGTTCTATTATATTGCATAGACTGCTAATTAGATTGAAATGCCAAATCTGTTAAATTTGTCTGTTGAGATGCCTAACCTGTCATATGCCAAAATCTGCTAAGTTGCTAAATCTATTAAATCCGTTAAGTCATATAATCTGGAAAAAATCTGCTATCTGCTAAAATCTGTTATCTGCTGTGTTGATATAATCATCCTGTTATTGATATAATCTGAATTGGCATATATATATATATATATATATTGGGCGTGCGCATAAACGGTAAATTATTAATTGGCCGCAAAGATAAACATGGCTAACTCGAGGTTAGAATGAGTTTGCGGCGTAATTCTGCCCGGAACCGCCCGGCACATCCAGTGGCCGCGAACAATAGGTTCTAATGTGAGAAGTTAGTCATAACCTGCTTAAGACACGAGGTTAGGTCTGGCTTGTGGCAGAAGTCTGCCCGGAACCGCCCGGCCCATCCAGCGGCCACAAGCTAGCGACCTAATGTGAGAGGTCTGGGCATTAATAATTAATTAATGCAAATCTAAGATAAGAATGACGTCTAAAACGTATTGGGGAAAATAGGGATAAACCAACGGGATTAATAGGTGTAGTAAACCCGTCCAATACAAAGTTAGACAAATCTAAAAAATCTGTACATCTGATCCGTTAGTCTGAAAACTTGTTAACTTAATTTGTGAACTAGTAAATCTGAATTCTGTATGTCTGAACTTGTAAACAAATAAATCTGAAATCTGTTAGTCTGGGGACACAAGGTTAGGAGGGGAATTACTTGTGTCATCTGTTGTTTGGGACCCATATTAGTCAGTAACCCTTTCTGGTATCAAAACTTTGACCCAACAGTAGGTAGGGTCCGGGCACGCTTACTGAACTAATTATAAGTGGTTCATTCTGATAATGGCGAGGGGTGTTGATGGTGCGTTCCAACCGGGTCATGTGCGTGCATGGATCCCGGTCTGCCTCTGAGGATGTAAGACGCCGTGACATCTGTAAATAGGTCTGTGCCAATTGGTTGTCACTTTAGGGAGTGATACACCCTACTGTGGGGCCGACACAGGATATTTATGTATTAGGGAGCCGATCGCTTGGGGTAGGGTTTTAGGGTACGCTTAGTTCTGTCTGTTTCTGTTGGTACCGTCTGTTTCTGTTGGGTGGTAACACCTGTCTGTTTCTGTGTGGTACCGTCTGTTCGGGTGGTAAAGGCCCATTACTAGTGTACACCTAATTCTACATTCTGTTTCCGTAGGGATAAATCTGTTTCTGCTTCTGTCTGTTTCTGATCGGGTAGTATAGTCCCATTATTAGCATTCTGTTTCTGTTAAAGTATTCTGTACCCGTTCCTGCTTCAATTTAGACATTAGGGTGGCACCTAATACTGCTATACTAGTATTAGTGCAGAGAAGTGTAAAACAATAGTTTATATCATTCTGTTTTTCTGTTATATCTGCTACACCTGTTACAGTTATCTCACATCCAGTTTTATGTTCATATCATATTATTATTATTATCTGTTCATATGCTGAAAGTCACTGGACTTGCCAGACTTTTTGTCTGACCCTTGTTGTTTCGCCTCCTTTCTTCCGTTCCCCCCAGGTTATCCAAGGAGGGAAATACTTTAGCTTGACCCGGATTTCTCTTTGCTTGAAGTGCTTAAAGTATGGCTTGGCTCTGTATAGCTTCCGTTCCTTGGGGATTATGATTTTAAACCATGCATTTTGAAGGCTTTTGTACAAGACTGATATTTTGTACTTGAATTCTGAAATTGAAAGGATGTAACCATATTAATTTCTGTTTCCGTTGTAATAAAGTTAATTTTTTTTTCAAGTACTGTTTTATCTGCCTTGTAAGTTTCTGTTCTGTTTACTAAAATGCTCCACCAAAGTTAAGGCATTCCCCTTTGTGAGTGACCTTAACGGAGGTGGGGTGTTACACTTGGTATCAGAGCTGAAGGTTACCAGATTTTATACAAAAGTTTAGAAAATTATTTTCAAAAAAAAAGGTTTTGAAAGGAAGTATTTTCAAAAAAATAAAGCTTATTTTGAAAAACATAATCCCCAAGAGCCATATATCTTTCTTTCAGTCCTTTTTGTATTGAACCTTTCCTTTTTCATTTCAGCATGTCTGAAGCATCTGAGATACCAGAGGGTGTTCATGTACCCGGTTGGTTTCGTCAATATCTTGAGGCTAGGACCGCCGCTGCAGGTCCAGGAAATGATCCCCCTCTTCCACCCCCTCCTCGTGCAATTGCTTTCTCAAAGATCTGTAGAGATTTTAGGGCGATGGGTGGGAAGGATTTCAAAGGAACTGAATCATTCGTAGAAGCAAGGAATTGGCTCAAAGAAACTGAGGATCTATTCGTTATCTTCGAGGTGGACGATAGGCAGAAGGTACAGTTGGCAGTATGGCTGCTCAAAGACGAAGCTTCCTACTGGTGGGAAGTCACTAACGCCGAGAGGCCGGTTGAGACATGGATGGATTTCAGAACAAGGTTTGAGACAAAATTCCTCTCGCAAGCTGAACGAAGTTTACAATTGGAAAAGTTCTTGTCTCTTAAGCAAGGAAGTATGACGTTCAAGGAATACGTCAACCAGTTCAACCAACTAGCAAGATTCGGATTGGATTTAGTCAACACTCAGCATAAAAAGGCTCTCCGCTTTGTTAAAGGATTGAATGAGCCACTGCACAGCCTAGCCATGACCCATGTACCCATGGGAGCAACTTACGAGAAATTGGTGGATATGGCATTACTGCACGAGGAAGGCAAGGGCCCGAAAGAGACAAAGAAGGAAGAACCACAGAATAAGAAAGCGGGGCCCAAAAAGGAAACACAAAAGAAGGATGAGAAGTCTGAAGATAAGAAGGGGAAAAAGTGCTTTACTTGTGGGAGCTCAACTCATCTGAACAAGGATTGCAGAAAAAGGAAGGGCGCTTGCTTCAACTGTGGGGAGATGGGACACTTCACTAGGGACTGCCCGAAGAGACGAGGACAAGGAGGGCAGGCAAACACTCTTGAGGCTAGTGGCTAGGATAGAAATAGGAAAATTTCTATAGTAGGTTTAATTTCTTTATCTGATTATGGAGTTAAGACTTTTTCTGATTCTGGTATTTTGATTTTGTAATCGATACTCTGCACTTTAATACTAGTATTATTTCTGAATTCCGCTATAGACTCAGACCCATAAGGGTTATGGATCATCTGTTTGAGATTGGGGTTTGAGGGATATCTGTGTTAGGCGTCAAGTATGACGCATACATTCTGAGTTTTCGTGGGGTATGATTTTATCATGCTTAGCTTCCTAAGAATCATTAGGGAACCTGATCTATACCAGTAGTCTGTAAATATCTAAATACTTTTTATAGGATTTCCAGTTTTGACATTGTCTAAAGAAGGTAATCCTCTGGGTGTCAATTTGATGTTGGTTTCGGTCTTTGGGGCTGATACTTAGGACCCATGTCTAATGGGAACCAAATTTTCGTTCTATCTGTACTCGCTTCCATCATTCGACTGTATCCTATCGATCGAATATTTGAACTTTAGGTAGAAACTAATGGGTGTAAACATGTGTTTGAGACATGTTATGTTTGATGGTTGCAAGTGGATGCAAGTGGTTGCTAGTGGTTGCCCGTGGATGCATATACACACACTAGGCACTAGATCGGCTCGAAAACACTCTCATACTGCATATGGATGGGTGAGCATTTTTCAATTCTTGTGGATGCAAAATGGTTGATTCAGCACATGGATGTTGCATTTGAGTGAATGATTGCGCACTCATATAGAAATAATATATATCATTAGAATTCTATTGCATACATGTTGGACTCATGGCACTGACATAATTCACATTAAGGAGGTCAACTGAATCAGTAGACCACCTGATCTTTGCATTAGATAAGGAACATATACACACACTTTTGCATATGTTCATACATCATTAGAAGTTTTCTAAGGACAATGGATGCTTGTGGATGATGGTTGAGTAGATGGGTGATTGGATGGTAGGACACATTCTTCTTAACTTGAAGATTTCGGGGACGAAATCCTTTTAAGTGGGGGAGATTGTAACACCCCGTGTATTCTATAACCGTGAAAGTCATAAATTAAAGTATAATTAATTTGAAATCAAAGAACTAAGGGAAACGGGATACGCCATTGCGTTCGTCTCGGAAAAATACGCGAAATAGAGTCCGAGTTTTCGAAAAACGGAGTCCGTATGAAGAAGATATAGCCTCCGGAAGTTTCTGAATTAAGTTTAAAATTCGAACAGCTCAGAAAAATAAGTTTAAAATTAAAAATCGGGCCCAATTGGCCAGGGCGGGAAAATTCCCGCCTAATGCACCCAGGTCGACTGGGCTGTCGACCTGGTCTAGCCAGGTCGACAGGGCTGTCGACAGGGCTGTCGGCCTGGTCCAGACCCAGGTCGAACCCAGTCCACCCTGGCTGGCCTAGTCTATGTTGGTCGATTTTCAGAAGCATGCTTTGTCATTAGGGCTAGGTGGCAGGCTCTAATTGGTCTCTCTTTCGAATGAATGGCTACGATCAATCCAAGCAACATCGATGGTCTTAATCAGTTCATAAACTCTATAAAAATGACCCTAGACTCTACCTAACCTAAGTCTCTAACACAATTCTCTAGCCTCCATTGCTCTCTTCTTCTAATTAAAAATAAAAATGGCGTCGCTACTCTGCTAGAATCAAAACTAGAAGTCAATCAACATCATACTAAATTCAAATTTGAGATAAAAGCTTCTGCAACAATTCTGTAACAATTAAAGTTCTTTCTTTAATCCAATCCAGGCAAGTACAGTTATTTTCCGCTATAAACGTTAATTATAATTTTGATATGTTTTTAATTCTGAATCTGAGATTGTATATATATTCTCTTCTGTCAGATCTGTTTTTCTGTGACTGTTCTGTATCCCTTTTCTTCTTTTCTGTTTCTATAGCCAGGCTACCACGAGCCTGTGCCTAATCTCATAAGAGATGAACGTATGAACGCCAATTTTGGGATGAATGATGCGAAATTTGACAAGACTGAATTGAATGTATGACTTTAGGTCTGAGGCATAAAATATATTGGACATGTGACTTGGGATTGGATGCATAAATTTGACTATGAACATATAATTTATATATGTTGTATGCATAGTGTATGTTGTAATTTAGATCTGTAATTAATTAGAAAAAAAAATGAGCATATGTTGTAAACTAGATTTGGATCTATGCATATTCTATGATAGAAGAAAAGAGGAACCATTTTATGATTACATATGATTTGAGACTTTGGACAAAATGCATATAAAAGTCAAGATCCGATTTTTTTTAGAAGATATGATTTAAAGATTTAGATTGTTGGGTATACTTTGCATAATGATTCATGACTTAATAAGAAGAAGGATATGGAAACGTAGGTGTAAAAGATTTACATTAATTAGTATCTCTACTATTGTGATTACACCTAAATAGGGAATTTTGCATATATGGCATGCATTGTAATTAATGATCATATTTGGTATAATTTATATGTGAATCTGCTGTATAAGGTTAGTTTAACAAAAATTGGAACATATGTTATAGGGTAAATTATGTCCATATTCTGCGCTATGTAAATGTATGCAAACATGGAAGTATATGATCTTATTGTGAATCACGACAATTATTTAGGCATATGAATTTAGGCCTAATTTATGTTTAGGCAAGGCATGTAAATAGAACCTTTAGAAATATTAAACCTGCTAAATCTGTCATTTACTGAATCCGTTGAAAATGCCTATTTTGCTAATTTGCTAAGTTGCCTAAAACTGCTAGTTCTGTTATATTGCATAGACTGCTAATTAGATTGAAATGCCAAATCTGTTAAATTTGTCTGTTGAGATGCCTAACCTGTCATATGCCAAAATCTGCTAAGTTGCTAAATCTATTAAATCCGTTAAGTCATATAATTTGGAAAAAATCTGATATCTGCTAAAATCTGTTATTTGCTGTGTTGATATAATCATCCTGTTATTGATATAATCTGAATTGGCATATATATATATATTGGGCGTGCGCATAAACGGTAAATTATTAATTGGCCGCAAAGATAAACATGGCTAACTCGAGGTTAGAATGAGTTTGCGGCGTAATTCTGCCCGGAACCGCCCGGCACATCCAGTGGCCGCAAACAATAGGTTCTAATGTGAGAAGTTAGTCATAACCTGCTTAAGACACGAGGTTAGGTCTGGCTTGTGGCAGAAGTTTGCCCGGAACCGCCCGGCCCATCCAGCGGCCACAAGCTAGCGACCTAATGTGAGAGGTCTGGGCATTAATAATTAATTAATGCAAATCTAAGATAAGAATGACGTCTAAAACGTATTGGGGAAAATAGGGATAAACCAACGGGATTAATAGGTGTAGTAAACCCGTCCAATACAAAGTTAGACAAATCTGAAAAATCTGTACATCTGATCCGTTAGTCTGAAAACTTGTTAACTTAATTTGTGAACTAGTAAATCTGAATTCTGTATGTCTGAACTTGTAAACAAATAAATCTGAAATCTGTTAGTCTGGGGACACAAGGTTAGGAGGGGAATTACTTGTGTCATCTGTTGTTTGGGACCCATATTAGTCAGTAACCCTTTCTGGTATCAAAACTTTGACCCAACAGTAGGTAGGGTCCGGGCACGCTTACTGAACTAATTATAAGTGGTTCATTCTGATAATGGCGAGGGGTGTTGATGGTGCGTTCCAACCGGGTCATGTGCGTGCATGGATCCCGGTCTGCCTCTGAGGATGTAAGACGCCGTGACATCTGTAAATAGGTCTGTGCCAATTGGTTGTCACTTTAGGGAGTGATACACCCTACTGTGCGGCCGACACAGGATATTTATGTATTAGGGAGCCGATCGCTTGGGGTAGGGTTTTAGGGTACGCTTAGTTCTGTCTATTTCTGTTGGTACCGTCTATTTCTGTTGGGTGGTAACACCTATCTGTTTCTGTGTGGTACCGCCTGTTCGGGTGGTAAAGGCCCATTACTAGTGTACACCTAATTCTACATTCTGTTTCCGTAGGGATAAATCTGTTTCTGCTTCTGTCTGTTTCTGATCGGGTAGTAAAGGCCCATTATTAGCATTCTGTTTCTGTTAAAGTATTCTGTACCCGTTCCTGCTTCAATTTAGACATTAGGGTGGCACCTAATTCTGCTATACTAGTATTAGTGCAGAGAAGTGTAAAACAATAGTTTATATCATTCTGTTTTTCTGTTATATCTGCTACACCTGTTATAGTTATCTCACATCCAGTTTTATGTTCATATCATATTATTATTATTATCTGTTCATATGCTGAAAGTCACTGGACTTGCCAGACTTTTTGTCTGACCCTTGTTGTTTCGCCTCCTTTCTTCCGTTTCCCCCCCAGGTTATCCAAGGAGGGAAATACTTTAGCTTGACCCGGATTTCTCTTTGCTTGAAGTGCTTAAAGTATGGCTTGGCTCTGTATAACTTCCGTTCCATGGGTATTATGATTTTGAACCATGCATTTTGAAGGCTTTTGTACAAGACTGATATTTTGTACTTGAATTCTGAAATTGAAAGGATGTAACCATATTAATTTCTGTTTCCGCTGTAATAAAGTTAAATTTTTTTTTCAAGTACTGTTTTATCTGTCTTGTAAGTTTCTGTTCTGTTTACTAAAATGCTCCACCAAAGTTAAGGCATTCCCCTTTGTGAGTGACCTTAACGGAGGTGGGGTGTTACAGAAAATCTCCACGAATGCAATGTCGCTAATTTCGTGACCAAATTCCTAAAGCTCTTCAAATTTTTCTTTCTATTTCTTTTTTCTATTTAATTGTTCGCATGCGTTTCTTCGCATTTCATGTATTGCACTTAATTTTTTCCTTCATTTCACTTCATGAACTTATTACATGAAATATTTATTGTCATTATTTAATTTTTCCCTTAAATATATTTATGTATATAATATATATACATATTTCCACATTTTTAATTTCATTAAAAATGCGGGATGATACATAGTTCTTACTATTTTATTTGATCAAATTTTTAAAAATTGTTTCTTAGACTAATTAATACTATGTACATAAGATTACTTGCTCATTTGGAACTTTTTATTTCATTTGATATCCAGGTTATATATGGTGCTTTACTATTGATTCATCAATTTTTTCCCCTAGTTTCTCTTATTATTACTATTTTAAGAAGAGATTATTCCGTTCAATGCATTTCTAAATCATCCAAATGAACAAATAAAACTTTGTGTTGCTTTATTTTATGTTTATACTTCTTCAGTGTCTATAGAAAATAGGATTATAAAATGAAAGTATTGTTTTTTGTAAGCCGGTATTGTTAGTTAGATTTTACTCTCATTTTGGTAATGAATCCGTAGAATGTGTTCAACAAAAAAGGTAAGTGGATTTGTTTCCAATTGTTTCAGCAATTATTTAAAGTTTATGGATCAAATTCAATAGAGAAGGGAGGTGAACGTGTGAACTACGAATCAAGTATTCACCACTACTAATGGAATTGTTTGATTATTTTCTTTTACCAAAAATGATCATGAATTTTCCCCTATGTTCTTTGGTTAATTTTTTTTGAAAATATTTTGTTTAAATAACTTGGTACCTTTTTTATATCTATCCAATATTCATGCTATATATGTTGTTTTTTTAGGTTATAGACTAATATACAAATGGAATAGTAATTATAGAATGTAAATGTTAACTTTTTATCGCTTGGATTTCTAACCCAGGTGTTCATATGTATATTAGCTTCTTCAAAGGTTGATAATTCTATAGCACTTATACACTTGCAATTAATTTCAGTTGTTATTTATATATACTTTTTCCATATATTCTCATAAGTTTCGTAGCTTTATTTCTTTTTATATTATGTACCATAGTGATATAACATTAATATCTTTACTCATTTGACTAAAATATACACCAGTTATCTGTATATGATTTTACAATGATATCTTAACATATATAAGTAATATTTTCTTTCCTATGTTATTTCTTTGTGGACAAATCGACGTAACAATAAAAGGAACATAAACTTGCTGCACATGTAGAATCAACAAAAGAATGACTATTTTTATTATTAATTTATTTTTAATTATTATGACTGATTTTTTCTTTAAATATATTATCAAATAAAATAGTCAGATTTAGTTCTTTTCTATAAAAAATGGGATTTAATCCATTCTAAATTTAGTTCAAATTATTACATTGTAATATACACTTTTTTTTACAACTATTTCTGTATGTATTTCTTACTATTTTATTTAATCAAATTTTTAAAAATTGTTTCTTAGAATAATTAATACTATGTACATTAGATTACTTGCTCATTTGGAACTTTTTGTTTCATTTGACATGCAAGTTATATATGGTGCTTTACTGTTGATTCATCAATATTTTTCCCTGATTTCTCGTATGATTTCTATTTTAAAAAGAGATTATTCCATTCAATGCATTTCTAAGTCATCCAAATAAACAAATAAAACTTTGTGTTGCTTTATCTTATGTTTATACATCTTCGGTGTCAATAGAAAATAGTGTTATAAAATGAAATTATTGTTTCTTTTTATGCCGGTATTGTTGGATAGATTTTACTCTCACTTTGGTAATGAATCTGTAGAATGTGTTCAACGGATAAGGTGGGTGGATTTGTTTCCAATTGTTTCAGCAATTATTTAAAGTTTGTGGATCAAATTCACTAGAAAAGGGAGATGAACATGTGAACTACAAATCAAGTGTTCACCACTACAAATGGAATTGTTTGATTATTTTCTTTTACCAAAAATGATCATGAATTTTTCACTATGTTTGGTTAATTTTTTGTATATGTTTTGTTTAATTAGCTTCGTACCTTTTTTTATATCTATCTAATATTCCTGCTATATATGTTATTATTTCAAGTTATAGACAAACCTACAAATATAATAATAATTATAAAATGCAAAGGTTAACTTTTTATCGCTTGCATTTCCAACCCAGGTGTTCATAAGTGAATTAGCTTCTTCAAAGCTTGATAATTTTATAGCACTTATACACTTGCAATTAATTTTAGTTGTTATTTATATACACTTTTTTCGCATATTCTCATAAATACCATTGTTTATTTCTTTTTATATTATGTACCACAGTGATATAACAATAATACCTTTACTCATTTGACTAAAATAGATACCAATTATTTGTGTATGATTTTACAATGATATCTTTACATATATAAGTAATATTTTCTTTCCTATATTATTTCTGTGTGGACAAATCGACGTAACAACAAAAGGAACATAAACTGCTACACATGTAGAATCAACAAAAGCATGACTAATTTTACTACTAATTTATTTTTAATTATTATGACTGGTTTTGCTTTAAATATATTATCAAATAAAATAGTCAGTTTAGTTCTTTCCTATAAAGAAACGGATTTAGTCCTTTCTAAATTTAGTTCAAATTATTACATTGTAAAATACCATTTTTACAACTATTTCCACATGTATTTCTTACTACTTTATTTGATCAAATTTTTAAAAATTGTTTCTTAAAATAACTAATACTATGTACATAAGATTACTTGCTCATTTGGAACTTTTTTTTTCATTTGATGTGCAAGTTATATATGGTGCTTTACTATTGATTTATCAATTTTTGTCATTGATTTCTCTTATGATTTCTATTTTAAGAAGAGATTATTCCATTCAATGTGTAACAACCCGTATTTTTAATAAACCTGTTATAACATAAATCGAGGCAGAATTTAATCATAAAATGTGAATCAAGGGAAACTGGCTATGCCATTGCGTTCGTCTCGGAAAAATACGCGAAATAGAGTCCGAGTTTTCGAAAATCGGAGTCCGTATGACCCAGTTAAGGCCCATTGAAATTTGCAGAAAATTCCTAAGTAAAAACAGATTTAAATTTTAAATTTAAAGCATGGGTTAGGGCAAACTGGGTAGGCGGGAAAAATTCCCGCCCAGGACCCCATGTCGACAGGCCTGTCGACAGGGGTCTAGGCATGTCGACTGCCCTGTCGACAGCCCTGTCGACAGGGGTTGCACGGGCTGCTTAGCCTGGTGCACCATTTCTGATTAGGGTTGGTCTTGTGGCTTGTTTCTAGAGAGTTCCGGGATCTGATGGACCTAATTGAATCTAGGGTTAATCCTATGGTCCAAATCACTAGCCTAATCTATAAATAAGACCCTAACCTACCCTAAATCATTCATTATTCATCCTAGTAACTAAACTATGGCAAAATCAAAACTCTCATGGCCTCCACCCTCTTCATACAATTCCTAAATTAATCCCTAAGTGATTTTCCATGCATACAAGCATATTTAGGCTTGTATGATCCTCCTTAGCTTGCATTAAAGGCTTGTTTTTCAATTGGCACCATAAAGGAGGAGTCTTGATCAAGTTTTGCTTGCATTTGGGGGTTTTAATTAGTTGCATAAGGGGTTTCTTGCATTTGTTATACTCATTTGAGTCCGCATAAGCATAGTAAGCCCTCTTACCTTCATTCTAGAAACTCTAAAGTTAATGTGTGATGAAAGTTGGGGTTTATGTATGTTTATTGAGTTATGCATGTTTATGCAAGTTTGCTAAGCCATGATTTGTATGTTTATTAAGTTATGTATGTTTATGCAAGTTTGCTAAGCCATGATTTGTATGTTATTAAGTTATGCATGTGTATGCAAGTTTAAAATGACAAGTTGTGCATGTTTGACAAGTTGTGCATGTTTATGCAAGTTTAAATTGACAAGTTGTGCATGTTTGACAAGTTGTGCATGTTTATGCAAGTTTAAAATGACAAGTTGTGCATGTTTGACAAGTTGTGCATGTTTATGCAAGTTTAAAATGACAAGTTGTGCATGTTTGACAAGTTATGCGTGTTTATGGTAATATGCAAGTTCACTATGCTAAGTTATGCAAGTTTAACATGTTATGCATGTTTATGGTAATATGCAAGTTCACTATGCTAAGTTATGCAAGTTTAACATGTTATGCATGTTTATGGTAATATGCAAGTTCACTATGCTAAGTTGTGCAAGTCTAACATGTTATGCATGATTGTTGTGCAAGTTTATCATGTATGTTGTGCCAAGTTCCCTCTTACCATCCTTTATGCGTTATTACGAATATGTAAGCGATAGAATGACGTTGGGGGGGGGGGGGTGGGTTGGGTAAACTTGAAATACATGAAAATATAAGATTGGGAATTTACCTATTAAGTTAGGTCTACCCCTTGGGAATTTACCTATTAAGTTAGGTCTACCCAAGTAATTGTTTGACTTGTGATTACGTTTTGAAATGAAGTGGACATGACACTTAGAAAACATAAGTGTGGCCAACTCGAGGTTGGGTTGAGTTTGTAGCGTAATTCTACCCGGAACCGACCGGCTTAACTAGTGGCTACAAACAATAGGACCCAATGTGAGAAGTTGGTCATGGGGTGCCAAGACCTGAGGTTAGACCAAGTTGTGGTGTAAAGCTACCCGGACCCGCCCGGCCTAACTAGTAACCACAACAAGGTCTAATGTGAGAGGTTGAGGTGCATTAAATTAATTAATGCCTCATGATTAGGGTTAAGTCAGGGTCCACTAATACTTAACCAACTTGGGGATTAGAGGGATTGAAATGGGGTTAAGTGTGAACTATTGGTTACACTTAACCAGTTTAATCTAATTGAGGGTTCGAGGGATTAGAATGGGGTTAAGTTACACTTAGCCAATTTAATCCGTGATTAGTGAAGGGTTAAATCGCACTTAACCCTCTTAGGAAACCCTAGCAGCGTGGTCTGTTCCAGCAGTAATCCCAGTTTGGTATCATCACAACCCTAGAGGCTGGGCTAGGGCGGGGCACGATTGCTGGACTGATGTAAGCGACCAAAGCGACGGCTGAGTGGTACAGCGGTGCGGGTCCGGCGGGCTACAGACGTGCACGTAGTCCGATGTTGGACAAACTCGAGGCACGGGTACCAGTAGGCTTAGACTGTGCATTATTGCTTAAGTGTCTGGGGTTGACACCCGAGGGCTTGATACACCCAAAGGTGGACCCAGCACAGTCTAACTACATCCATGTGGGCCGTATGGACACCAACACTTGACGTGTTAGGTTTATAGGGAGCCGATCGACTAGACCGTTGGGCTGGACCTTGTATTAAGGTCACCTCATGTTATTGGGCCAAAGCTTGGGCCAAGGGATCAATACCTGTTATGTTGGGTTGCTAGTACACCGTGGTGCAAAACTTAGCCATGTTTTATGCGATGACACCTCTATCTATCTTGTAGTTAATTTACCATGCCAGTATGTTGTTATCTATGATCATCTCAGTTCCCATCATGATGTTAACTTTATTAGTTTATAGACTGATCGTAGCAGGGCTTACTCAGTCTTTTTGACTAACCCGTTTTGTTTCGCCTCTTTTCTTCCGTTCCCCCCCCCCCTAGGTTCTCAGGGAGGGAATACAGGAGCCTAGCTTGGATCTTAGCTGCTTTCTTGGATAGCTCATGTATGCTTTGGACTTGGGCTCGCTATGGTTTCTTCCACCTTGGGGATAGCTACTTTTATGTTTTCCTTTTCAGTTTCAGATGATGTTATTTCATGTACTAGACTTGTTTATTTGGGAAATTGACATTTTGATGTACCAAACTTGTGTTTTGAAATGGTTTAGGAATCTTCCGCTGTTTTATTTACTTACTCTGTTCATTTACATATATGTCATGTCCTACCTTGCTATATCATTATGCATGTTTACCAATAATGCCCCTCCAAAGCTAGTGCATTCCTTTGCGAGTGACCCTGGCAGAGGTGGGGTGTTACATTTGGTATCAGAGCATATGGTTTACGAGAAGGGATAAAAAGGTTTTTAAAACTTTTGAAAAACTATTTTCAAAACCAAGTATTAAGTATTTTTCCAAAGAAAAGTCTAGTTGTTTTTTTAAAAGGCTATTCCCCAAAAGCCATTAGCACTATCCTTTGACTCCTCGTTTGAACTCTTTTCTTTTCGTTTCCAGCATGTCTGATAATCTCATCTTGCCCGAAGGAGTAACGATACCCGATTGGTTTCGTCGGTACATGGAAGTCACGGCACCGGTCCCGGGTGTCCCTAATGTTGTCTTCCCAGTCGAGGCCGTTGTTCCTCCTCCTCCTCCCGTAGCTGATGTTCCTCTTCCCCCTCAGCCTCCACAAGCGGATTTCGCGGAAACTTGCAAGAACTTTAAGAGGATGGGTGGCAAGAATTTTAATGGAACAGAGACTTTTGTAGAAGTAAGGAATTGGTTGAAAGAGACCGAAGATCTTTTAGCCTCCTTTGATATAGGTGACCGCAGGAAGGTTTTATTAGCAGTATGGTTGCTAAAGGAAGAAGCTGCACGTTGGTGGGTAGTCACCACCGCGACCAGGCCAATTGAGACTTGGGATGACTTTAGAGGAAGGTTTGGACTGAGATTCTTATCACTGAAGCAAGGGGACATGACTATTAGGGAATACATAGATACGTTTAATCAATTGGCTCGTGTCGATTTAGACTTGGTTAATACAACTCAGAAGAAGGCCCTACACTTTGCTCTAGGACTAAACGAGCCATTACATGGTTTGGCCATGTCTCATATACCCTTGGGGGTGACTTTCGAGAATTTGGTGAATTTGGCCCTACTTCAAGAAGAAGATAACAATGACAAGAAAGAGGTCAAGGCGAATGAGTCTCAAGACAAGAGAGTAAATTCCGGGAAACGGGGCAAGAATAACCACAACCACAAGGACAAGCCAAGAGGGAATAGGAAGTGCAACTTCTGTGGTAAAGTTGGACATATAGCCAAGGAATGTAGGAAGAAGGAAAAGAGAAAGCGGGGCGAATGCTTCATTTGTGGTGAGTTTGGACATTTCAGCAAGGATTGCCCGAGGAAACAAGGGCAAGGCCAGACTCAGTGTGCAGGACTATCTGGAGGGCGAGTTCATCCCCTCAGCACCAGCTTATGATAGAGGTAGTGTTTCTGTGAAAATCTTGTTTACATTTTCTGACTTTCCCTGATTCGTACTCTGTTTGGTTCTAGCGCATTGCATAGTTTTATTTCATCTGATCTAGTTGAAAGTTTGCACCTAAGTACTAGTTGATGATCCCGTGTGTGTTTCAAATCCAATTGGGGACTCTGCCCGTTTGTCTGTGGTCTGAGTGGATTTGAAAATTTCTATCTTGAGTATAGAATTCTCGTGGGATGTTTTATTCCCAGTTTCAGGGGATATGGGTTGGTTTTGGGCATGGAATGGTTGTCCTGTTTTGGAGCCATTCTGGGTTTTTGTATATAGGGGTGTGAGGCTCATGACTCGCCTCGGTAATACCCTAGAAATTTCTAGCAACCCTATGGGTCCCGTCATGATTGTTATCTTGAGTCCCTCAACTCGTCTATCGATAGTTTGCAATCTGTGAGGGTGGTCCGAGAATATCCTGATATCTTGGGGAAGGTAAAGGGGTTATCCCTAGACGTAGGATAGATTTCCGCATTATCTGGTTGGTAATACCAAGTCAGTTTTGTGGCCGGTTAGGCACATGACCTCACGAAATGAGAGTTTAGAAAGCAAGTCAAGGAGTTGCTTGAGAAGAACTTCCTGAGACGAAGCATTTTCGAGTAGGGTGCTCCGGTAGTATTCGTTACTGATGTGGACAGTTTGTTTCACTTATGTGTTGATTATCGTGAGAGGAATAAATAACCGTTACCAAGGATCAATGATTTGTTTGATCGGCCTGTAGGAGCATCTGTTTTCTTTTAATCTAACTACCGGAATCCGTCAGCTTAGGATGGCTGAGGATGGGAGTGACAAGACTGCGTTTAGGACTCTAGATGGATTTTTAGAATGGCTAGTCATGCTACTTGGTTTTACTAATGCACCCGCATATTACGCGAACTTGATGGGTAGGGTGTTTAGGGAGTCCTTGAACAAGTTTGTCATGGTCATCATAGACGATATTTTGATCTCCTCAAAAGAACGAGGAAGAACATTCTATACATCTCAAGGAGGAGATGGATACGCTTAGGGCCTCCAGTGGAAGGTCAAGATCTCCAAATGCCACCTTGGAGGAAAGAAGTTGGATTTCTTGGGCACATAGTTCCTAAGCAAGGCTTAGCGGTGGGTTCCGCTAAAGTGGTTGCTGGTTAAGACCGGAAAACTCTGAGGAGGGCAATTGAAGTAAGAAGCTTCCTCCGTTTGGCTAGTTAGTTGGCATTCCCGGGGCTTAGACTTACTCTTCTGGATCAAGAAGGGGGTTTCACAGGAAGAAGACCCGCAGTTAGTCAAGAATATGGACCAGATGATTCGAGGCGAGATATTAAGTCACCTCGCTAGATATATTATAGATGACAAGGGATGACTAAGGCGCGAAGAGAGATTATGTGTTCCCCGAGTGGAAGACTTGGTAAAGAAGGTTCTTGAAGATGCGCATCACTCGAGGAGGTGGCCGAGTTGGTCTCTGGATGCCTGTTGTGCCACCAGGTCAAGGCCAAGTCATAGAAGCCCAGTGGGCCGTTATCTCCATCGGAGGTTCCGCAAGGGAAGTGCGAAAACATCTCGATAGATTATGTGGATAGACTACCTAGATCAAAGAAAGGGAATACGGGTATGTGGGTCATAATAGGTAGACTCACGAAGAGTGCTCATTTCAGTCCGGTGAAGAGCGAGAGGACTACATCATGGTTAGCAACGGTTTATCCTCAAGAAGTTGGCCAGTTTTGAAATAGCCTACAGGAAGCCATGGGTAGGCGATTGAATCTAGGTATGGCCTATCACTCATAGGCGGATGGTTCATTTCTATTAAGCATGAGTTATAGAAAATCACGTTTATAAGGGGCAATTGGCAACGTGGATTGGTATTTTCAAGAAAAGTTCTGCTGCGTGGAATACTTTATAGTAAGTGGACGAGATCCAGGATTCACTAAGTGAATTTTGGAGAGCTTGTATGAAATCATGAGGTTATAGTATGTTTAAACCAAGTATACAGAAGAAAGAATAAGTGGAAAAGAAAGACGAGAGGCGATAATGAAATGAGTTCCAACTCGAATTTGGGAAATAGGAGTTAGGAAGCCAAGGAATCATGAAGTGAAAGATAGTCAAAGCACAGTGGAGTTAAGCTCAAGGAAACGTGACTAAGAAGAGTGAAGACTAGATACGCGCATCATAGCTCTTTTTAAGAGTGCATCCTTGATCCTTGTTTTTTTTGGAGCTTGCTTGCAAGTTATCTTTTGTATATATCCTCTCGGTCCCATTCTCGACCTTATTTCTGTTGTAAACTCCATAAGGGGGTCAAGACTCATCGGTTAGTACTATATGTCAAAGTTTGAATGGATTTCTTGTAATCCAAAAAGGAGTTTATCTAGTTTATCTAGTTTATCTAGTTCATCGTGTCTATCTTGTCATGAGAACCTTAGGTAGAAACCCTTTGGATGAAACATGTAATTGAAGCATGTTATGCTTGATGGTTGTAAGTGGTTGCAAGTGTTTGCAAGTGGTTGCTCGTGGATGCATTATACACGATTAGGCACTAGATCGGCTCGCACACTCCTCATATTGCATATGCATGAGTGTTTATGCTTATTCATTGATGGAAATTATGTGTTATCACATGGATGTTGCATATGGGTGAATGTTATGTGCACTCATATAGATACTATGAATTTAGGAATTTGCATACATATGGATTCATTTCACTGACATACATATGCATTAAGGAGGTTTACTGTATCAGTAACCACCTGATCCTTGCATTAGATAAGACATACATATATATTAAGGAGGTTTACTGTATCAGTAACCGCCTGATCTTTGCATTAGATTAGTACATATACACACAATTTTGCATATGTTCATACCACATTTAGAATCCTTTAAGGACAATAATTGCTCGTGGATGATGCTTTGAGTAGATGGATGATTGGATGGTAGGATACGTTCTTCCTAACTTGAAGATTTCGGGGACAAAATCCTTTAAGGAGGGGAGAATGTAACAACCCGTATTTTTAATAAACCTGTTATAACATAAATCGAGGCAGAATTTAATTATAAAATGTGAATCAAGGGAAACGGGCTATGCCATTGCGTTCGTCTCGGAAAAATACGCGAAATAGAGTCCGAGTTTTCGAAAATCGGAGTCCGTATGACCCAGTTAAGGCCCATTGAAATTTGCAGAAAATTCCTAAGTAAAAACAGATTTAAATTTTAAATTTAAAGCATGGGTTAGGGCAAACTGGGTAGGCGGGAAAAATTCCCGCCCAGGACCCCATGTCGACAGGCCTGTCGACAGGGGTCTAGGCATGTCGACTGCCCTGTCGACAGCCCTGTCGACAGGGGGTGCACGGGCTGCTTAGCCTGGTGCACCATTTCTGATTAGCGTTGGTCTTGTGGCTTGTTTCTAGAGTGTTCCGGGATTTGATGGACCTAATTGAATCTAGGGTTAATCCTATGGTCCAAATCACTAGCCTAATCTATAAATAAGACCCTAACCTACCCTAAATCATTCATTATTCATCCTAGTAACTAAACTATGGCAAAATCAAAACTCTCATGGCCTCCACCCTCTTCATACAATTCCTAAATTAATCCCTAAGTGATTTTCCATGCATACAAGCATATTTAGGCTTGTATGATCCTCCTTAGCTTGCATTAAAGGCTTGTTTTTCAATTGGCACCATAAAGGAGGAGTCTTGATCAAGTTTTGCTTGCATTTGGGGGTTTTAATTAGTTGCATAAGGGGTTTCTTGCATTTGTTATACTCATTTGAGTCCGCATAAGCATAGTAAGCCCTCTTACCTTCATTCTAGAAACTCTAAAGTTAATGTGTGATGAAAGTTGGGGTTTATGTATGTTTATTGAGTTATGCATGTTTATGCAAGTTTGCTAAGCCATGATTTGTATGTTTATTAAGTTATGTATGTTTATGCAAGTTTGCTAAGCCATGATTTGTATGTTATTAAGTTATGCATGTGTATGCAAGTTTAAAATGACAAGTTGTGCATGTTTGACAAGTTGTGCATGTTTATGCAAGTTTAAATGTTGTGCATGTTTGACAAGTTGTGCATGTTTATGCAAGTTTAAAATGACAAGTTGTGCATGTTTGACAAGTTATGCATGTTTATGGTAATATGCAAGTTCACTATGCTAAGTTATGCAAGTTTAACATGTTATGCATGTTTATGGTAATATGCAAGTTCACTATGCTAAGTTATGCAAGTTTAACATGTTATGCATGTTTATGGTAATATGCAAGTTCACTATGCTAAGTTGTGCAAGTCTAACATGTTATGCATGATTGTTGTGCAAGTTTATCATGTATGTTGTGCCAAGTTCCCTCTTACCATCCTTTATGCGTTATTACGAATATGTAAGCGATAGAATGACGTTGGGGGGGGGGGGGGGGTTTGGGTAAACTTAAAATACATGAAAATATAAGATTGGGAATTTACCTATTAAGTTAGGTCTACCCCCTGGGAATTTACCTATTAAGTTAGGTCTACCCAAGTAATTGTTTGACTTGTGATTACGTTTTGAAATGAAGTGGACATGACACTTAGAAAACATAAGTGTGGCCAACTCGAGGTTGGGTTGAGTTTGTAGCGTAATTCTACCCGGAACCGACCGGCTTAACTAGTGGCTACAAACAATAGGACCCAATGTGAGAAGTTGGTCATGGGGTGCCAAGACCCGAGGTTAGACCAAGTTGTGGTGTAAAGCTACCCGGACCCGCCCGGCCTAACTAGTAACCACAACAAGGTCTAATGTGAGAGGTTGAGGTGCATTAAATTAATTAATGCCTCATGATTAGGGTTAAGTCAGGGTCCACTAATACTTAACCAACTTGGGGATTAGAGGGATTGAAATGGGGTTAAGTGTGAACTATTGGTTACACTTAACCAGTTTAATCTAATTGAGGGTTCGAGGGATTAGAATGGGGTTAAGTTACACTTAGCCAATTTAATCCGTGATTAGTGAAGGGTTAAATCGCACTTAACCCTCTTAGGAAACCCTAGCAGCGTGGTCTGTTCCAGCAGTAATCCCAGTTTGGTATCATCACAACCCTAGAGGCTGGGCTAGGGCGGGGCACGATTACTGGACTGATGTAAGCGACCAAAGCGACGGCTGAGTGGTACAGCGGTGCGGGTCCGGCGGGCTACGGACGTGCACGTAGTCCGATGTTGGACAAACTCGAGGCACGGGTACCAGTAGGCTTAGACTGTGCATTATTGCTTAAGTGTCTGGGGTTGACACCCGAGGGCTTGATACACCCAAAGGTGGACCCAGCACAGTCTAACTACATCCATGTGGGCCGTATGGACACCAACACTTGACGTGTTAGGTTTATAGGGAGCCGATCGACTAGACCGTTGGGCTGGACCTTGTATTAAGGTCACCTCATGTTATTGGGCCAAAGCTTGGGCCAAGGGATCAATACCTGTTATGTTGGGTTGCTAGTACACCGTGGTGCAAAACTTAGCCATGTTTTATGCGATGACACCTCTATCTATCTTGTAGTTAATTTACCATGCCAGTATGTTGTTATCTATGATCATCTCAGTTCCCATCATGATGTTAACTTTATTAGTTTATAGACTGATCGTAGCAGGGCTTACTCAGTCTTTTTGACTGACCCGTTTTGTTTCGCCTCTTTTCTTCCGTTCCCCCCCCCCCAGGTTCTCAGGGAGGGAATACAGGAGCCTAGCTTGGATCTTAGCTGCTTTCTTGGATAGCTCATGTATGCTTTGGACTTGGGCTCGCTATGGTTTCTTCCACCTTGGGGATAGCTACTTTTATGTTTTCCTTTTCAGTTTCAGATGATGTTATTTCATGTACTAGACTTGTTTATTTGGGAAATTGACATTTTGATGTACCAAACTTGTGTTTTGAAATGGTTTAAGAATCTTCCGCTGTTTTATTTACTTACTCTGTTCATTTACATATATGTCATGTCCTACCTTGCTATATCATTATGCATGTTTACCAATAATGCCCCTCCAAAGCTAGTGCATTCCTTTGCGAGTGACCCTGGCAGAGGTGGGGTGTTACACAATGCATTTCTAAATCATCCAAATGAACAAATAAAACTTTGTATTGCTTAATCTTATTTTTATACATCTTTTGTGTCTATAGAAAATAGGATTATAAAATGAAAGTATTGTTTTTTTAAGCCGGTATTGGTGGTAATATTTTACTTTCATTTTGTTAATAAATCCGTAGAATGTGTTCAACAGAAAAGATAAGTGGATTTGTTTCCAATTGTTTTAGCAATTATTTAAAGTTTGTGGATTAAACCCAATAGAGAAAATTTTACTTACTTTCCTACTAATAGTTTATATATATATGTGTGTGTTTGTGTGCAGATTTAGATTATGTGTTATTGTTGAAGATAATAGTGGAAGTGCTACAATAATTTTTCAAGACCGTGAGGTTTACAGAATAGTTAAGAAAAATGTTTTTAACATAATGGGAGATCAAGAAAAGGTATGTATAGCTCCAGATATTCTAACAGAAAATTTTAATACTTTATTTTTTGACAAAATTAAATAAATTATAATACTCTTTCTAGCAAGGATAGAAAAATGAATTTCTAACAATTTTGAAGTGTTTGGAGGGAAGGCAGTATACAATTACTATATGTGTTGGTGAGAATAATATACATAGAGGTTCAAGCATGTACACGGCCATAGAAATATTTGAAGGTTTTGAGTTGATTGGGAATTCTATGATAGAAAGTGAAGACGGTGCAGTTGCATTACATAGTTCAAAGGTATTTTGTTGTCACACACACATATATAGTTAGACATGTTCATTGCACCAAGTCATTGTATTTATTTATATTGCAGATGTCTATACCAAGTTTCTGCACTGAATCTGAAACTAACATCAATATGCAAAGCCTCGGTATTGAAAAATCTACAAACAGTAATAGTTTGAAGAGGAAAAACAAAGAGATTGATAATGATGTCAAGCTGCCATATATTTTTGACGACTCTAAGGATAAAAAAGATGATGAAAATGGATTTATTACAAAACTGAAAGCAACCAAAAAAAGTAAGTTATATATATTAAATGGTTATTTTATATATGATGTACATATTATTATTATTTTGGTAAGGAATGACAAATTAATGTTGTGCATCTATTCAAATGTTTACTGCACTACAGGAATGAAAAATATTCAAAAAAGTGGAAGTCATGAAGTTATGCTAGGAACAAGATTGGACTTGAACATAAATTTCATGTTTATTTTGTTTGGAATGGAAACTACTCACGATCTTATATTTACTTTTCTCTGATTTTCATATTTATTTTGTTTGGAATGAAAACTACTCATGATCTTATATTTATTTTGCTCTAAAATATACTATTGATTAATGTATTTTTCTGTTACATATAAAAATTAATTTAAAACTTAATAAAAAAGCATACATTGCATCATATTATATATATATATACATATATATATATATAATGACATCATATACACTTTTTTGCTTCATCAAAAAAGTTAACATACTATAGTTTGTGTATAATTTATATAATATTACTTCAATTGTATCACTTAAATAATTTTAATGATTATTTGTTCAATTTTTCACATTTAAAGCTCACAAAATACGTTTAAATTGTAATGAATTAAAAACATGTTTTCAGAAGAAAATCACAAATAATCATTTGTTTTATATCTATGCCAAAAAATAACCATTCATAACAAAAAAAATAGATGGATAACAGAGTAATTAATCAAATAATCATCCACGACAACATTATTGTTGGGTAAACAACATGACAATTAATTATTGTTGCTGCATAAATTATTAGATGGATAACAGAACAATTAATCAAAATGACCATCCATAATAAAATTATTTTTGGATGAACAACAGAACAGTTTATTATTGCTGCCACATAAATTATAATATTAAAAAATATAACTATTTAATATTAATTACAATACTTTATTTTTCTTTTATTTTTGATATTTAACCATTAATTTTTTTTTAATAGCTTAAATTTTAATGCCCAACAAAGCGGGCAAAAAATACTAGTGATTTATTATTGCACTTACCATTGTGAGTGTAGAAGAATAAATTAGGGTTATTATGTTTCCAATATGCTATTGAGGGAGAAAACTAATTCGATTAAGCAGCGTGGTCTCGCTAGATATCTATTCTGCTTTGATATAGTAGATTATTATTCACACCAGGCTGTTTTCAAGCACGAAATTTTTGTTCCTCTTTTCAAAATCTCATATACTTATTTGAGTAGATCGAGAATAGGGATTACTCATATATTCAAATAGATGAATAAGCTTTTAGAGACGTGCGGGATGCAATTCTAGCTAATTAGGTATTTTTTTTACCATGCTTTTTTGTTTATTAGTGTAAAGGCAAATTGTATTATTTCCTGAAATTTATACTTTGATCAATTAAGGGGCATATTCATATGTCACTCTTGTCACATTTTGTCATAAGTATATTTTCTCTGAACATGGATTTTGCACATGGGAATATGTAATGAATGATGTTAATAAATGAAACTTGTTTTGTGATTTTACATATTCTTTTGTCTTTGATATTTTGAGCTAATGGTGAATTTCATTATGCCACTGAGCAATAATATTATTAATGATTGCATCATCGTATAATTTGTTTTCATACATAAGAATGAGGGGTGTTAGCAAAATATGCCAAATATTTGTGTATTTTAAGCAAAATAACACTTTATTTTTATAGGTCATCGGATGTTGGTAATAGGCATGTCAATGAATAACAGAAATATCTGAAATCCGTCTTCATCCATATGCGAAAAGTGAATAAATATTCGCAAAAGGAAGAACATATACGAAGGCAAATGCGAATATCCATTCGATTATCATCAAAATTATAGTTAATATCTTATCATGTTAGCACAGTTACAAACATGCATTTATTTTTTATTAAGCTAATGTTTGTATTATATGAATTTAATGCATATAAATTATTCAAAATTGTTAAATATCATTTTATTTGTTTATTTTTTTTATAGTTTAATAATCACCATGATCGAAAAATGTTTATGTAAAATTAATTTTGTTACTTTTATTTATTTATTGATCATTTGTAGACAGATAATAATCGGATATCTGCCCATATCCATTGATTCAGATATCTTATATTCAACAGTAATTTTTAATGTGGATGCAGATATAATATTACTCATATTTGAAAGTATTTGTTTACATGTTTATTTGGTTTTTTGACATTCAATTAATCAGTAATATGAAAACTATAACGATATGCATTTTTTCTTACTGTAAAAATGTGCGCTAATGAATTTATAATTAGAACGTTGATGATTAACATAAAAACCATAACAATAACCAACTCTAACTTATGCATCATATACCAAACCTTTGACCAACCCCAATTGTTTAGTTTGAACTCAAACTACCTTTCCTTTTTGCATGAGCACGTGTCAGACTTCTACATTTCAAACATCAGTATAAATAAGTAAACACTTAGCGGTACGTCTATTTTGAACTTTCGATTTTGTGTGTTCAGTATTTATTCCAAAATTAGAAGTTTAGATGGAATATTAATTTGTAAACGGAATTAAAATTTTAACGTAATTCACGAGAACTCAAATTTAAGCCAAAGGACCATTAATATTTCCAAAATGGTCATAACATTTTAAAAATGCATTTATATGCAACCAACTGGTCAAATGTTTGAATCCCATCGAAAACAAAGATTAATATTCATTTTTAAATGAAAACCCGAAAACATAAATAAGTTAAAGAACTCAAAATAGCATGTATGTGTATGGGCATGTTTCAGAGCATCTCTATTTAGCAACACCCCTTTTGCACTTCATTTTAGGTCATTCATTTATAATTTAATAAGTTAGCGAGGGGGAGAGTTATTACAAAAAAGAGAAACAAGGATGTCAAGTAGAAACTAGAAGGCTATAGAGGTGTTGCACTATTCGGGATGTTTTTTTTTTTTGATGAATTTGTTCAGAGGGGAAACCGACCAGAGCCGTAAACCCCCCTAGTGCACCTAGCCCGGTCCGTGGATACCACATAAGTGGCTAATCGTAACGTATACACATGGTAAACCCTTTTAGCATGTCATTCCGGGCTTCGAACTCGCATCGTTGTTACCTTGACACAAGTCCTTATCCACTGGCTAATGCTACAGAAATTTGGGATGTTTATTATATATATAATTTTGTGTTCTTATAGACGCTCCTTATATGTGTGTGTGTGTGTGACGTAGGTTCAATGGCACCCCAAAAATGGAGTACTCCTTTAGCCTACCACTTTTCCCCCCACACATTTCCTCCCTCTCTCCTTCCACTAACCCTCTCACCTCCCACTAACTTTAATTAATATAAATGAGAGGTGGAAAATATGGGGCCAAAGGGGTGCTCAATTTTTGGTGTGTCATTGAATGCTCACATATATATATATATATATATATATGTATATGTGTGTGTGTGTGTGTGTGTGTGTGTGTGTATATATATAAAGAGAGAGTGAGAGGAGCGTTCCAGGGCATCCTTATTTTGCAACACCACTCTAGTTCCCCTATCCTACCTTGAGCTACACTAATCTAAATCCAATAAGATTTCGTACAAGTTCAATCCACATATATATTATCATCTATCCAAAATTTGAGCTCATTCCGACATTCGTAACATTTTTAAAATCTTAATTCAATTATTCATCGTTCAAACATTTATTTGAACCGTTAAATTTAAACATCAAATATATTATTCAATGAATGTCGGAATAAGCTCAAATTTCGAACAGATGAAAAAAAATTGGATTGGATATCTACAAAATTTTGTTGGATTTGGATTAGTGTAGTTCACAGTAGGGTAGGAATGCTAAAGGGGTGCCCCGGAACGCTTCTCACACACACACACACACACACACACACACATATATATATATATATATATATATATATATATATGTGTGTGTGTGTGTGTGCGTGTGTGTGTTCACGGTAGTAGCTCAATGGAAAGGCTTGCTCCTACCTAGTAATAGGTCAGGAGTTCAAGGATTGTCTTGAGCAACTATCCCTCGAATAAATTATACCCGGTATAATGGAGGTCCATTGGGAACCGTGATAAGCTGTATAAGCTTGTGATTGCGGACTGGGTAGCCCTATATATGCCTTCGAAGATGAGCGGCTTTCTACAGTCTTCGGTTACCGTTCAATATATATATATATATATATATATATATATAGAGAGAGAGAGAGAGAGAGAGAGAGAAAAGCGTTCCGGGGCACCCCTCTTTTGTAGCACCCCTACTGGTTCGTGAGCTACGATAATCCAAATCCAACATGAATTTGTAGATGTTCAATTCACACACACACACACACATATATATATATATATATTATCTATCCAAGTACAACCAGAATTTGTAAATGTTGGAACAAGCTTAAATTTTGAATATATGATAATATATATGGATTGAACATCTATAAATTCTTGTTCGATTTGAATTACCGTAGCTCAAGATCCGGTAGGGTGCTACAAACAGGGGTGCCCCGGAACGCTTCTTATATGTGTGTGTGTGTGTATAAGACATAAATTTAGAGGACACAAAATTTGATTGTGAGGAGGAATCAGGAGGCAATCTTATAGTGAAGATTTATCATGTCACAATTTGTATTTATCTTTTATGTTTAAATAGACTTTCCTATATATAAATAGGCACACACACCCTTGATTTCCACATCTCAGTATAAGGACAAAATGATCTAACGGCTGATATCATATGTCTCTTAATTTGCGTCTATATAGCCACCCCTTGTATCTATGTGTGTGTATAATAGTAAAAATACAAAAAAATCAATTTAATACATTTATAAGTATATTTTATATAAACTAAGACTGTCAATGGATATCAGAAAATTCCAAAACCCGTCCAGCATCCGCATCCGAAAAGCAAACAAAATTCTGATATTCGGAAGAATGAATTCGGATGTGGATATAGGCACATCCACATCTGATAATGTTGGCTAGCTTTTTGACCAAGCCACCCAGGTTCATTCACAAGAAGAAAGTATGAAACCACATTCCCTAAATACATGAAGGAACGGATCGCACCATCGACTCGCCCCTCATCGGATCGCCCCTTATCGGATCACATCTCATCAGATCGCCCCCCATTTCATCAGCGAAACGACACCTCTATGCGATTCGATCCGTACATGCATTATTGCCCAGTATAGACCGATCCGATCCCCTGATGCACGGCGAAGCCTCTGACCCGTTCAAACATGAGCTAGTCTTCAGCGATCCGAGACGCACGGATCCAGCGACACGTGTCCCTAACCGTCATTTTGACTGATTCTCCCCATTTGCTCGATCCGATTTTCAAGGGGATCGCGACACCTGTCCACAACAGCTAATTTGACTATTTCTTCAATGACAGTGATGCGATCCGATGTTCTCGGGATTCATGCCACGTGTTACCACGATCCGCCTGACAAAATCAGCTATAAATAGCCCGGAGTTTAGCATTTTTGAGGATCCTTTTTGCAATATTGAGGACTGATTCCGCCAATATTGTCATACTACCATTTCTTATCAGTTTTATTACTAGATTATTGAGAGAAATCACTATTGTAAGAGTGAGCTAGAGAGAAATCATTGATTGTACCAGCACATAAAGTATAATCAAGAACATATAAAGTGGACGTAGGCTCGTTAACGCCGAACCACTATAAATTCTGTGTGTTATTTTCTTTTTCCTCATTCTTCAGTTAAAACTCTATAAGATTCAGAACAATTTAGGTGTTAGGTCCAAATTTTGATCTAACATTTTGGTGCTTTCACTGAGAAAACAGTCCTAAAGCTTCACTATTCAGTTCTTTGAAGATTCCAGCGACTCAGATATCATGGCTGGAAAGAGATCTAAGGAAGTACGAGCTTCACGAACCAATGAAACCGCGAATGAAGCAGTCGAAGAAAGTGTGCACGAGCTAGGCAATGAGGGAACTTTGGATCGCGGAGCGCAGGGGGCGAACCGATCCGATGAAGACGCCATGCTCCGAATTGATGAGAACGAGGCGATCCGGACCGCTGAAGGGGTTGTTACTCGATCGCGAGATAACGCCTCGAATCCTCCGCGAACCGTGACCACGAACCGATCCCAGGGGGGGCGCTGCGAGTCACCATCCTCGATCCACAGCAATCCGAATTGATGATCAGACTACAACTAGACCTGGAAAGGAGCCTATGGCTCGCTCCAATCGTCCTGGCCCCTCCGTTCGACCTGGCTCAAGCTCTTTGCGCATAAGAGAAAGTGATGATGATCAATATGACCCTGCTACTCCCATTACTGAGGGGGATCTCTCTCGCTTTTCCGAAATGTGGGAGAGACTGTTTGATGAATTGGCTGCCCAAAGGCAGGAAAGCTCCGTTCGGCGACAAAATTTAACCGCTATGGATAGATGGCTTAATGATCTCGTAAGGCAAAGGACGCCGCCAGCTCATCCTCTCACTCCAGGATATTCTTCTTCGTCAGAGGAATCGCCGAAACCTCCACGACGACCATACGAGAGAGCCGAAAACATAGAGCAGCTTCGGTTCGGGACCCTGCCGTCACGAGAAGAAGAGGCACTGGGCGCAGGGCCCTCAAACCGTAATGTGAACGATCACGCCGCGACTTCCAGAGCTCGAGGTGTGAACAGTCCTGTACAGAACAGACTACCTCAGCCTCGTCGCCGCGCAAATACTCATGGCAATAGGGGGCAACGAAGCCCAATCCGAGCCCCGGATTTTGTGACTGCTCCCGGAAGAGAGATTAGAGAACCCTGCCGAGCAAGAAGCACTAACCCTGAACCTCCGCTGACCAGTGCAAATGTTGCAGCTATGATCCATCAAATTCTGGCGGATAGCCGTGGACAACGAAATGAAGATTGGGGAATCGACCGCAGTCACACCCCTTTCACTGATGATATTCTGGATGCGACTTTCCCGAGGCGTTTCAACATGCCACAGACGAACCGACCCGCGGGTAGGTCTGATCCCGTCCAGCATCTGATGAGATATTCTTGGTCAATGACCGCTGCCGCAGCTTCTGACACTGTCAAGTGCAAAGCATTTCCCATATTCTTGGAGGATGTAGCATTGTTATGGTTTACTCGCTTACCAGCAAGATCGATTTCTAGCTTCAGGGAGTTGAGTGAAAAGTTCGTAGAACAATTCCGCATCTATGCACAAAAGACAAAGAGTGTGATTGACTTGTTCCTTGTCAAGCAGCGACCAGGCGAGAGTTTGAGAGTGTACCTAGACCGTTTCAATTTGGCCGCTACTGAAGTTAAAGATCCCCATGAGCCAACCGTTGTCGCGGCTCTGATTGATGGAGTAGATAAAGACGCTAAATTTTGGAGATACCTGGCAGGCAAGCCACCCCATACTAGAGAATTATTCTACGAAAAAGCTAACGTACACTTACGCCGGGAAGAAGTATATGCTAATCGAAAGGCAAAAATGGCCGATAAGGAGGAAATCCAGAGCAATGTCGCCATTAAGCATACAGGAGACAGCTTGGGAAAGGTCGAAGTTAATGTTGGAAATCGGAATCAGGGTGGTCGTCAGTCAGGGAACAATGATAATAATAGTAATGGCAACAACCGGAAGTGGAACCGAGGGAATGACTCCCAGAGAAGGACTCGTCCCAGGGCCTTTGAGAGTTATACGCCAATAAATGATACTCTGGAAAAAATCTTCATGGATTCGTACAACGTCCTCCAGAATAAGAGGCCACCTCCCTGAGAGTCGACGGAAAAAGAACGAGAAACGGGGAAGTTTTGTCTCTTTCATCAGATTCATGGCCATTCGACAAATGAATGTCGTCACCTAAGAGATGTAGTCGAGAGGCTTCTTCGAGAAGGAAAATTAGATGAATACAGAGTAACGTCTAGAGATAGGGGGCAAACAGTACAGGCCCCAAATCAGAACCAGAATCAACTTGCTGCTAGGCCAACTGCCCAGCAAAAGGGAAAGAACATCGTTATCAATACCGTAATCGGAGGACTTTATCTCGCCGGACATAGTTCCAAGGCATTGGATCAATATGTCAATGCAGCCAAGCAACACCTCGAGGTAGGGGAGTGTAGCAACCCCGAGGACAATATCCCGGTAAAACAACAAAAGATGATGTCCGACGATGTCGTTTTCCGCGAACGAGACAGCATTGGAGTCCATGCTCCGACTGAAGACCCATTTGTAATCACAGTACCTATTGGACCAGCCGCTGTTCATAAGGTTTTAGTGGACAACGGGAGTTCCATCAACATTCTTTTCAAAAGGACATTCGACCAGATGAACCTCGAAATAAAAGACTTGAAGCCCTGTCAAGGATGGATCCGTGGATTTAACGGAGCATCCACCGCTCCAATGGGTTATGTAGAGTTACCAGTTACGCTTGGGGAAGGAGAACGCCAGAGAGTGAGAATCCTTCCCTTCGTGGTTTTGGATGTTGAATCACCCTACAATGCCTTCTTGGGCCGATCGGCCCTCGCAAAGTTTAGAGCCTGTATAGCCCCCTGGTGCTTATTATTGAAATTCCCCACAGAAGCTGGCGTTGGTATTGTCAGAGGAGATCAGGTTTTTGCACGAGCATGTTATGTTGCCGAGCTAAAGTTACTTCGCAATGGAGGGGACATAGAAACCAAAGGCGCTTCTCCCCCTACAAGGGCGGAGACCTTATAGCAACTAAAGAGGATAACCGTTGGAGAGTTGCCCGAGGATATAGATCCCAGAGAGGATCAAGAACCTGGGGGCAGAATGGCGACTCCCAACGAGACAACTGTGGATGTACCGATCGATGATAGTGACCCGGAGAAGGTCCTTAAGATTGGATCCCAGTTAAATCCGAATCTCGCTAAAGAGCTGACGGATTTCTTAAAAAATAACTTGGATGTATTTGCTTGGACCCACGCAGACATGTGCGGGATATCCCCATCAATCATGAGCCATTCATTAAGCATTAACCCTAAACATCCTCCTGAAAAGAAAAAAAGGCGAATGCTGGGCCCAGAGAGGTCCGCGGCCTTCAAAGAAGAGGTTGGAAAGCTAAAGAGTAATGGATTTATCACAGACTCGACCTACCCAGACTGGATTTCAAATCCGGTCCTGGTAAAGAAGGCCAACGGGAAGCGGCGAACGTGTATTGACTTCTTGGATTTGAACAAAGCCTGCCCAAAAGATAGTTTTCCGTTACCCCGGATTGACCAGTTAGTGGACTCGACGGCGGGTCATGAACTTCTCTCATTTATGGATGCTTACTCAGGATATAACCAGATTTCGATGCATGTTCCAGATCAAGAACACACTAGTTTTATCACGGATCTGGGATTATATTGCTATGTAGTGATGCCCTTTGGCTTGAAGAACGCAGGCACTATATATCAACGTTTAGTCAACATAATGTTCTATAACCAGATCGGGAACAATGGAAGTATACGTCGACGACATGTTGGTTAAGTCCAAGCAATCCTCCCATCACACTATGGACTTGGCAGAGATGTTCGGCATCCTTCGAAAATACGAAATGAAACTCAACCCAACAAAATGTTCGTTCGGTGTCGCTTCCAGAAAATTCTTGGGGTTCATAGTCAGTTCCCGTGGGATTGAGATTAATCCGGACCAGATCGCGGCAATCAGAGACATTCAGGAACCTAGGCAAATTAAGGATGTGCAAAGCCTTGCAGGAAAAGTAGCCGCACTGAGCAGATTTACCTCCAGGGCTACGGACAAATGCATCCCATTCTTCGAACTCATAAAGCGGTCATCCCGGTTGAGATAAGGGTACCTTCTCACCGGGTGACTTATTATGATCCGATGACCAATAATGAATTGCTCCTTGAGTCCCTGGATATGATCGAAGAAAAGAGGGATGAAGCAGACCTGCGTGCCTTGAAATGGAAACAACAGGTCGCTCGATATTACAACAAAAAGGTTCGAGCCCAAACCTGGGAACCCGGAGACTTGGTTCTGAAACGTGTCTTTCCACCCCCAACTCATATGGGAGCGAAGTGGGAAGGACCGTACACCATTTTGAGCAAGCTTGATAATGGAACCTTCAAGCTGGCAACCGTAGATGGAAAGGAAATCCCCAGAGTGTGGAATGCCCAACATTTACGGCCATACTTAACATGAAAGTTTCAAATCTATTCTTTTGCTTTGTTGAAAACCATGTACAAGGCACGACTTGCCTAGAATAGTCTGATTCCTTAAAGCAAAAAATTATAAAGTGGATGTAGGTCATGATTCGACCGAACCACTATAAAATATTGTGTGTCATTTACCTTTATTGTATTATTTATCTGTCTTTCTATTTTTATGAAAACTACTGTGAATCATGCAATGATTTTAGGTGCCATCCATTAGAATGGAATTTAATCACCAGTCAAATTTTTGAGGATGCAATAAAGTAAATTCTATCGTTGATAGCGCTCTAACTCTGCAGAGCAGAGAGAGAACATAACGGACATGAAGCCGATGTCCATAAGTCATGGCGGTGTACCATGATCGGAACCGCCTTGACGGAACTCTAACTCTCCAGAGAGAGAGAGAGAGAGAGAGAGCATAAAAGCGTCTCTGAATGAGCACTGAGAAAGAGCTCATACCCCGCTGAAGGATCGGGGAGCGATTGAATTGCTGAGCTCGAACTCCAACTCTCCAGAGAGAGAGAGAGAGTATAAAAGCGTCTCCGATTGAGCGCTGAGAAAGAGCTCCTACCCCGCTGAAGGATCGGGGAGCGATTGAATTGCTGAGCTCGAACTCTAACTCTCCAGAGAGAGAGAGAGAGTATAAAAGCATCTCCGATTGAGCGCTGAGAAAGAACTTCTTCCCTGCTGAGGGAACAGGGACCGACTGAACTATTGAATTTGAACTCTAACCTCGGCGACTGCCAGCAGAGTATAAAGGAGTCTATGATTAAGCACTGAGAAAGGTGCCAGAAATTCAGTACCACAAGAACAGTTATCTTATGAAATTTTCTAAGTCCCCCATATTCAGAAATATGGGGCAACATGCGAATAATGCTAATCAATCTTTAATAAGCCCTAGTTAAGCGCTACATTAATGATTGATTATGGGCCATATGCATATACACATGAACTTTAATGCAGCAATGCAGCACGAAAATTTTCTTTCTGTTGTTTGATTGATTTGTAGTTATAATTAGATGGTCTATAACCAAACATGGAAAGTTTATTTGAATACAGGTACACAATGATGCAAAAATAGATAAACTTTCCTTTATATACGGCAAGCCTACAAAGTGAAAAACAACCTAGAAAACAAAAGTGAGGGCCAGTCTCATAATTACACTTCTTGGCCAGTGGAAAACCTAAAGACAAAATATAAACAAGCAACAATATCCTATTTACGCTTTGGCCTCTTCTCATGCTTCTGTTTCTCCAGCTTCGCCTTGTCGGCATCAGATTGATCTCCTTTCTTCCTCTTCCTTCTGTCTATGAGAGGAATATCCGACTCTTCAGAAGATTCCTCTTCCACCTCCTTTCTCTTCCTTTTATCAGAAAGGGAAGACGGGAAATCATCAGGATTCGCAAAATGAAGCTGTCTGCTGATGGATTTGGGCTGGATTTTCAAAATCTTCCCGATTTTGGGATCAAATTCTGCGATAGGGACTATGTCCAAAGCCTCTTCTCCCACCTTCTTCGAAGCCATCTCTTTTTCCTGCCTATCTTTTTTGCTGGCCAAAGTTTCGTCGTCGTCGTCGTCGGTCTCTTTGGCGCCAATAATATCTTCCTCATCCTCTACATGGCGCCCATCCATGTCTTTCAAGGCCTTGATGGTTTCAGCATCCTTGGGAACATCAGTACTAGGTGCCAGGATGCTTTTTTCTATTGTTGTGTCCTCAGCCTGCTTTGATATATCGATACCGGCACCTGGCGAGACGACCTCCTTCTCCGCCTCTTTTCCTTTTTTAACACCCTTGTCGACGGGCTCACCACCTGTATTATGGGGAACACATGTTACTAGTTCAATTGGTTGCCCTACCAGGCGACGACAATTCACAATTGCTTTGACGAATTATGGAGAAAAAAGGGAGATACCTTCCGCAGATCCTCCTTCTTGGGTAGCTGCAGGAGCCCCAACAACTACAGGAGTTAGGCCCAAAAGGATTAATGGATCATCAGGATGGTACTCCTCAACTCCGGAAGTCTTGGGCTCCACGGCTGAACTCGAACCTTCGTCAGCTTTGCCTTTACCCTTAGCCAGGGCCCTCTCCTTTTCCATCTCCGCTAGAATCAGACGACGACCCTCTGCCAGGTCCTCGGGCTCGTTATCCCTCAAGATGCTCTTCATCAACTCATCTTAATCAATTTCTTCGACTCCCAATCTCTTCTTCTCACCCTCAATAATGGCATCCCATAAATTGGCTAAAGTAACGTGGTAATCCGGGATCCACGAGATGTTGCGGGTTTTGAGGACTTGGCCAAGGAAGTCAAAAATCATCTCTTCAAACCCCTCGATATCCTTCTCTCTCTCGAGGAGCTTGTGGTTAGAAGCAGTAGCCATTTCGATAGCACTTTCAACATTCTTTTCGGCGAGAGCGGCCCGTCTCTCCGCATTCGCGGCTTGATCATGTAAAATCACCTTTTCCGCTTCAGCCAAAGCTAAACTTTCTTTCAAACTTGCTTTTTCTGCGTCCCAAGCAGCTCTCTCAGCTTCAAAATGGCCTTGTGCTGTTTTCAACTCAATGTTGGCCATTTTGAGATCTTCTACTTCCTTTTTCAAAGCCATCTTCTCTTGGCTATTGGAGTCAAGTTCCGAATGAAAGCGCTTCTTAGCATTCTCCAATTCAATCTTATAATTTTAAGCATCTCTCCGCGCTAAGGCGAGTTGGGATTGAGCATCTTCCAGGTCCCTCTCCATCTTTGTCCGGGCCCTTTCGTTGTTTTCAAGTTTCGCCTTAGATCTATGTGCTTCTATTTCAAGCATTCGGATGACTTCTGAAAGGTTAACTGCATGTTTTTTCATCATCTCATACTGCCTGGCAACGTGGCGGATATGCCCGACAACTTCATTATCCCAGTTCTTAGGGACCGGTTCCAAGGCTGGAACAAACGTCATCCTGTCGAAGAATATGTCTGGGAACTGTTCCCGTAGCTTTTCCAGCCTACCTTGAATCTCGGGACCATGGATGTAATCCCGTGACCCGGGGGCAGCCAACTCTGGCTGGCTGGAAGGGACGATGTCACTCCTCTCCTTTTCAGACTTTTTGATTGGATCTTTGCCTTTATCCTTAGATTCGTGATGCCTTTTTGACGACCTACTGTGAGAAGGTGCACTCTTTGGAGGAGTTAGCTCTTTAGGAAGTTTCTTTCCCCCTGCAGGAACTACCGGATAACTGGGGAGCTTGGCAGATGTCAATTTCGGTGGAGACCGGTGTTGCGAGGAAGTCGGCTTGTGAGAAGGACCGTGAGACCGCTCAGTACTCGGATGAAGACTGGGTGTGCCCTCACGAAGAGAACGATAAGAATAAGATCGCCTGCAGGACATCTTTCCTGCAAAAAAGAAAAGAGCATATTAAAACTTTGAATACTGACGATATAAGAGTGCGGGGTCAGATAGTTTGTGTGATTTGTGCATCCCATATAATTCCCCCTAACAGACCCGGGCCTGAAGACAGGCTCATCTGACTAGTTTCTTGTTCTCTAGTTGGAGCGATGGTCTCCTCGGAAGCAGGGAAGAATGGCTCCCCTTCAAAGTCCCTCTCTGTATATACATCGTCGGGCAGAGGAAATTTGCTTAGCTCTTTGAATAGCTGTTCGTCTGTCAAGTCATCGGGAGCAGCGGGTTTGATTGGAGTAGAAACTGGGATTTCCTTGGACTTGTCACCGCGGGCCTCATCCCCTCTGTATATGTTCAGGCCCTCATCGTCTTGGATGACTATCGGGGAAGGACTCTTGCAACATTTAGTTGTTTCTACTGCTTGCGATGTTCCCTCTCCCTCCGTTGGGGGCACGTACTTATAGGGTTTGCCGCCAGCGCCAAGTCCAAATCTTATATCCAGAAGATGATGCGTATGAAGATTCTCGTCAGTAATGCATTTTTTGATCCTTAGAAAGTCGGATCTGCTTTGTAGAAGAATAGACAATCGATTGTTGTATAACGGACCCTCCGTTTTCAGGAAGACGTGATCTGTTTAAGACAAAGAAAAAGGGGGGGAGAATGTTAATGCTTCGGCTTCTTGAACAAGATATTCAGTCAAAAGATTAAAGTTTACTTGATTTAAGCCATCTTCTTGAGCATCCGGCCTGTTTCTTTATATAGAACCAATCAGACTTAGGATCCCCTATATTGCTGTATCCGTCATACAGAACCTTCCTATTCGCCACCGATTCAAAGAAAGAGAAATTTGGGGTTGCCGAGGAGCGATGCTTGAAAAGAAAGAAGAATGTCAAATCTCTAAATGTGAGTTCGGTATGAAGGATCTCAGCGTATGCAATATATAGGGTGTATAGGGATGCGTAGGCGTTAGGATGAAGCTGCATCGGAGCGATACCCAGTCGTTTTAGAGTCTCGATCACGATTGGCGGAAACGGAGGAATAGCTCCTACCAAGCACATGGTTCGACTGACTGCCATATATCCTTCCGGAGCTAGGTGGGGTCTATCTTCGCTACTGGGTGTCATCACATCATCCCAAGGGATCCCATGTCTCAGACAGATTCTTTTAAGTTTTATATCATCAAGCTTAGATGCTAATGAATCAGAAAAATTCTCTATCCCGAGCGCGCCAGGAATCTCGTCGGGAGCTCGCCTGTCTATTTCGGACTCTTCACTAGATGAAGTACTTTCAGACAGATCCGATTCCGTTGCCTCGTATTCAGAGCCAGAATCTTCACCTCCTGGGTTAGTTGGAGGGACATCGGGGTTGTATTGCTCAGGAACCTCGGACTCCGTTTCTGTAACGGATCTTGAAGAAGATTGCTTATCCGACATCACTGTTAGGCGAGAAAACATGAAAAATGAGATTAAAACTACCCATCCCCCGTGTGTGCAAGTGCCGGTGTGTGTGCTTGTGCATTCATTAAAGAAAAGCGTAAAGGCTGATGAGATCATCAAAATATTGGTCATTTTATGCTGTTAAGTTATGCACTTGGTCAGTCCAGAATGTTCGTCATGAAGGGTCTAGCCTAACTGTCCATTAGCGTACTGAAATTGAATTGCATTGCTTATTCTACAAGTTCTTTGGAGCATTCACTCTTCGGTTCGTGAAAACCCTTTCGGATCGTGGGGTGTGGATCAGATCGTGGCACGATCACGGGCTCGCGAGGCCAGCCTGGACCAGTAACAGAGGCGCTAACTCCAGGAAGTATTTCGGATCGGATCGCTATAATCTCATAGCGATCCGTGTCCCCTCCACCTCGTCACGATCCGCTGCTTGCTCTTCTCCCATCCTCACAAGCATCTCCACGATCCGGTTCACCACTTCACCATTTCCTCCACGATCCGAAGCTCTAGTATCCCCACGAGTCGACCTGGTCATCTCTTACATCTTCTTCCTCAACTCTCCCCTTCGCACTAGGCACACTCACGTCCATTCTCACCAAATCTTATAAAATCTTGCTGTCCATGTTCTCTAAACTAGTGCGAACATGGTAGAAATTCAAGAGAAATCATCTAGTTAACTTTTTTAAAGTTTGAAATCGGGCGGAAATTTGGAAATCGAGACTAAGGTTTTTTCCTTGGTGAGATAGCGATACGATACGAAAGCTAGAAGAAGGAAGAAAGTGGAGAGGAGGGTCGACTTATATAGGCAAAAGGGCGACCGTTTGTCTCCCCTTTTTTGTCTTATTTGATCCGCGAAAATAGACGGGCCGCGAACCAAAAGCCCACCACGTCTCGAAGAGAAGCCCATCTCGTTCCGTTCCGTGAAGAGGTCCAAGTGCTCACCAAAGAACGAGGCGAATGGCTTGCTAATGGACCGCGACTTGAGCACGCGATCCGAATCGATAAATGACCGACAGATCCAGTGATGAAGACTCTAAAAGATCCCAGAAAAGGAATTGTTCACTGATTTGCGTCTCGTTGTGAAAAGACGATTCGATAGCTTCGAAGCATGTTCCATCATCGATAAAACATGCTTCGAGGGGGCAAAATGTTGGCTAGCTTTTTGACCAAGCCATCCAGGTTCATTCACAAGAAGAAAGTATGAAACCACATTCCCTAAATACATGAAGGAACGGATCGCACCATCGACTCGCCCCTTATCGGATCGCCCCTTATCGGATCGCACCTCATCGGATCGTCCCCCATTTCATCAGCGAAAACGACACCTCTATGCGATTCGATCCGTATATGAATTATTGCCCAGTATAGACGGATCCGATCCCCTGATGCACGGCGAAGCCTCTGACCCGTTCAAACATGAGCTAGTCTTCAACGATCCGAGACGCACGGATCCAGCGACACGTGTCCCTAACTGTCATTTTGACTGATTCTCCCCATTTGCTCGATCCGATTTTCAAGGGGATCGCGACACCTGTCCACAACGGCTAATTTGACTATTTCTTCAACGACAGCGATGCGATCCGATGTTCTCGGGATTCGTGCCACGTGTTACCACGATCCGCCTGACCAAATCAGCTATAAATAGCCCGGAGTTTGGCATTTTTGAGGATCCTTTTTGCAATATTGAGGACTGATTCCTCCATTATTGTCATACTACCATTTCTTATCAGTTTTATTACTAGATTATTGAGAGAAATCACTATTGTAGGAGTGAGCTAGAGAGAAATCATTGATTGTACCAGCACATAAAGTATAATCAATAACATATAAAGTGGACGTAGGCTCGTTAACGTCGAACCACTATAAATTCTGTGTGTTATTTTCTTTTTCCTCATTCTTCAGTTAAAACTCTATAAGATTCAGAACAATTTGGGTGTTAGGTCCAAATTTTGATCTAACAGATAATTATCCATTCGGTTTTTTTAAAGATCATAGTTTATATTATGCGTGCTTTAGCACTATGAAATACATAAATATATTATTTAATTAGGGGATTGTTAAAGGGACTCCAATTTTGGGTAGGGGGGGACAAATTTTAAATTATTGTTCAATTGTTAAGGGGAGACTAAATAGATGAGTCTCCCCTTAACCATTTAATTAAAAATTCCAATATTAACCCCATCATCCTATTTAATGTGAACCTTAACACCTGAACCATAATTAATGAGCACAATTTAATGAAATTATCTACCAATGCATCTGCTTGTTCATTATAAATGAACACGTTGCCAAATGATCAATATTGTTGAAGCTTCATCAAAACAAATCTCAAATAAGTGTCAGCTTACTGAAAACCGCTCATTTAAATTTTGTTATCATCGATTAAAAACCTCCCTACACATTTCTAGTTGCAAACCAACCATCTCATCCTTCTTAAACACTTCATAAATCCAGTTTCAACTACTACATGTTCCTGGAATCCTGTATGTCCAAGTAAATATTTCTTTAACTACTACTATATCATTATACATTTGTTCAAATTTTATAAAATAACAACAAAATTTTAAAAAGTATATTTTAATGTGCTTGAAATAATTTAAAAAGTATATTTTGTTATCATTATACATCCATTCAAATATTCTTTATGATGCTTTTTTTAACTTGTAAGATTATAATTACCTGTTGATATATTTGTTGGTGCCAATTTAATTTGTAAGCTCACTTATATTCTTCAATGTTGGGGTTGTACTTTCTTTTGTCATGAATATGCACTCCTACATTAGCAGTAGTTGCTCTTCACACTCATCTGAGTGAAAATGTTGTGATTGTTAAGTGCTCAAAATGCTACGCTGGTCTAACATGCAAAAAAGAAGAAGAAGATGAGGAAGGGAAAAAACAAAAAAGCTAGGGAGTAAGAAAAAGTACATTAATTTTGCATCAACAACATAATACATAAATATGATAGATTTTGCTAGTTTTTTACACAAACCAAAGGATGGTTTAGAGAAACATGCATTGCAAACAATATTGACAAATTTAATCTACATTAAGCGACCAAAAATAATCCTCACATAAATACATTGGAATCAATTTACTGGAGATTTGGGAATATCCTCTTCGTTCGAACCATCATGGTAATCTAGGGATTCAGTTTTGGATAAAAAGAAAATTAAATAGCAAGGTCTGTTTTGATCAAAATAGAAGAGAAAGATAGTGTAAAGGGGAGTGGATGTTGTTTTTAAAAGGGGCAGTTTAGTCCATGCTTATTTTAAAATAAAAAAAGCCAAGCCCTCCCTTAACAATTTTTTTAAAAAGTGGAGTCCCCTTAAAATTGCTCCCCCTTAAACAAAAATGGAGTCCCTTTAACAATACCCTTTAATTAAGTTGAAAGTCTATATTATACACACTAGACATGTATTAATTTCTCAAGACTAGTTATTATCATCATCTTTGTTTATTTTAATAATTAATTGGATTAGAAAAAAATATATTCGTGTGTATCAAAACTAAAATATTTCATTTATATTTTTTGATTTATCGATTGTTTGTAATTTAAATTATTATCTTATATCTGTCTGTATCCGTAGATGTAGGTATCCAATATGCGAAAATAATTTCGGATGTAGATACGAATATGAAATTGTCTGTATTTGGAAGCATCTGTTGACAACACAAATATAAACATAGGAGCACCTTCTATAATATCCTTACAAACACTATTATGGTAGAGTGATCCGCACTATAGGACACACTGATTGATTTGCTTACCATAAATAACATTTTGATGGAACCACCGCAAAACCTTCACGTTTAGATTACGTTATACAGCTCAAGGTGCATTGCCTATTTATCCAATCCCCTACTTTTTAATTCTCCCTTCTCACTATCCTACTCATATCTGACTAGATTTACAACGAACATTCACACACATTCAATGAGAAATCTTTAATTATATTTAAACGGAATTTACTCGCCGTAGCATATTACATAGCATAAACTTTGGAAGACTCAGAATCTCCTTTTGCTTCATCAACTCCTGCTTAGAATATTCTTGATCCCCTTCTCGTATAAATCCCTTCTTTCTTCTAAAGAACATGAAGAAAAATTCCTTTCAAAAAAATACCAAATTCCCTATAACCTTCAATGTCTATCAAAACTCTCCAGCCTTCCGAAATCCATTGCCTAGACGAAGTTCACGAGCTCTCAACCAAACCACTTCCTTCTTCGTCCTCCCAGTTCCTCGTCATCGGTCACCGCGGCAGGGGCATGAACACTTCCACCTCTTCAAAAAATTTGATAAAAGAAAACTCCATCAAGTCATTTAACAATGCTGCTAAATTCCCAATCCAATTCATTGAATTTGACATCCAAGTCACCAAAGATGGACACCCCGTCATCTTCCACGACATCTTCATCCTCTCGGAGCAAGATTCCAAATCCCGCGTCACCAATCTCTATCTCCATGAATTTCTCTCCTACAACCAAAAGCCCTTATTGCGAAAATCATACGACAACAAAATAACAAACTGGATCATCGAAGAGGACGACTCATTTTGCACGCTGAAAGATGCTTTTGTAAAGGTCGAACCCCATGTAGGGTTCAACATCGAGCTCAAATTTGACAACGACGTTGAGTACAGGGGCGAGGAAATCAGATCCATACTGGAATTTATTCTGAGTTGCGTGTGGAAAAGCAGAGGGACGAAAGAGGTGATATTCTCGACGTTCCATCCAGATGCGGCGAGATTGGCGAAGGAGATGGAGAGGGGGAGTAAGGTGTACTTTCTGACGGATGGGGGAATGGAGATCTAGAAGGACGAGAGGAGGACCTCGATTGTAACACCCCACCACCGCTACGGTCACTCTCTAAGGGAATGCCATAACATCGGTGGAGTATTTTAAGTGAATATAAAACAGAAAAATTACAACAAGACAGATATAAGTAATACTTGAGAATTTAAAACATCATTTCATTGCAGCGGAAAGTTAAACATGTTTGGTTACACCAAAACCATAAACAAGAGTCAAGTACATAATATCCATCCTGATAAAACAAAAGTACATAATCCCACTACATAACTTAATAGCCATAATAGAAAAGATAAACTGGGCTTTACATCCACGGTCCAAGCTCCAAAAGATAGATAAAGCAGTCTGATCAAAGCCCACTAATGGTAGGCCCACTCTGATAACCTGAGGGTTGGAAAAAGATAAAAACAACGGGGTCAGACATAAGTCTGAGTGAGTCCTATAACCCTAACAATATAATCATTAAAGTAATTAGGGTATGATATAAACAAGGTACGGTACCTCTGGGGATAATGACTACACTAAGTAGCCAACTAAACACAGGATATACTAAGATAACCGAAAAAACGCATTTATCCACCCAAGGATAATTACTAGATTGCACCACCCCAGATCTACCCACCCAAGGGTAATTCCTACACTGCACCACACCAGTTCTACCCACCCAAGGGTAATTCCTACTTAAAGGTTGATCCCACTAAGTGTATTTAGTAATTCTACCCAGTAGTTCCTTGTCCCCCTAGCTGACTACATAGGTGCCGTCTGCCCCTATCTCCACTAGGTGTACCCACTACCCCCAAGCGATCGGCTCCCTACCGTAGATACCCGTGCCGGCCCCACAGTGTGGTGTATCACTCCCCAAAGTGGCAACCCGATATAATTAACGGTGCATGGCTTATATCTACACGATGCAACAACGTCTTACCTACCAGCCCGGGTCCACACACGCATAACCCGTTGGACTCGCGTTGCCACCGCTACCCCGTTTTGGCCTCTTATAGTCAAGCCCAATATGCGTGTCCCGTCCTCGACCTGGGTCGAGCCCACAAAGATACGTTTGGGATATTGGTTGAAATGGGCCCCCACAAGCTACTACCTAAGCTTGCCATTTTATCTAGTGAATCCCACTTAACCCGTTAACCATGTCCACCTACATGTTACAAATCTTTGGTTAAGTCTTTTAATCATATTTTAATTTCCACTTAAGGCCCCCACAAGCTACTACTTAAGCTTGTCATTTAATTATATTTCAATTGCCACTTAAGGCAACCCACTAGTTTCCTCATGCCACCCAAGGCACCCCCACTAGTTACTACATGCCACCCAAGGCACTCACTTAACCCCTCATGCCCCACTACATGCTAATTTGGTTAAGTGCTTCTTAGTTAATTAAGATCGTAACCTTTGTAAAGACCTCTCACATTAGACTGTCTTTTATGGCAGCTGGATATGCCGGTTGGTTCCGGGCAGCCTTACACCATAACAGAGTCTAACATCGTGTCTTTACACTTGTCACGTATTTAGTTTATGACTAAGACCTCTCACATTGGGCCAATCATTTGTAGCTGCTGGATTTGCCGGTCGGTTCCGGGCAGTCTTATGCTACAAAAGGGTCCAACCTCGTGTCTTAGTAGATTAATTACACCTAATTAATCACCCCCATAATTTGTATTAATTATCCCTAATTAATTACAAATATTTAAGAATATGGGTAGACCTAACTCAATAAGTAAATTCCCAATTCCATAATATGGGTAGACCTAACTTAATAGGTAAATTCCCAATTATGTCCATCCACTTTACGGTATGTTTAATTATACCCACTTCACACAATTTTATGTGTTCATTAATTTTTACCCCATCGTCCCCACGTAAATACGTTAACATGACATACTTCAAAAGAGAAGATTCATCATACACACAATAGGTTCAACTTAGCATAACATTAGCATTACCATGGGTTTAAAAGGTGTCAACTTGTATATATGACCACAAACCCAAACTTGCATGAATCACATATGTCATGAAGATGGTAACTTGCTTAAATGTTCATGTTATAGACCTATCATAAAGGTGTCCACTTGCATACAAGTCATAGGTCTAAAAGGGACGAACTCGCACATGTACTTATGTCGTACATAAAGGCCAACTTGCATATGAACTTGCATCATAACTTGCATATGAACTTGCATCACAACTTGCATATGAACTTGCATCACAACTTGCATATGAACTTGCATCATAACTTGCATATGAACTTGCATCATAACTTGCATATGAACTTGCATCATAACTTGCATATGAACTTGCATCATAACTTGCATATGATCTTGCATCATAACTTGCATATGACCAAACACTTAGCATGCATAAACCAAAATACTTAGCATGCATAAAAAAAAATACTTAGCATGCATAAAACCAAATACTACTGGTTCTATTTCTGACGAGTTCGTTCAAATGTTATATTCCAGAACTAAGCTTAACCAAAGCTCTGATACCACGTTGAGACGACACCGCGAAATCTGGTAGGCTTTGCAACCATCCCTTCATCCTCCAGTACAGCAGGTAAAACCCACCGTGGCTCCCAATGGTACCCCAACCACTTGTTTTACGGCGACCCTCTCGAGTCTCGCGCCCACTGGCGAACCAACCCTCAACAGGGACATGTAGGGGTAAGAGTCTCCCGTTCGCCGCCAAACTGCGAAGCGAGAACCCCCTATCACGCGTACCCAGCCCACACAGGGCCAGCAACAAGGACTGGTATGAGAAATCTACTCAACACATATATAATATGGCTAATCACAGGACCACGCCACTTTCGTGGAACGGGTTTACTCCATTGGATTGCCAGTGCTTTAAAACAAATCAATCTTTTAAACATCGCTATGCTTTTTATAAAAATGAAACCATTATAAGACTCAGTTCCCATCACACAATGCAACGCAAACCGGAGGATAGAGTTTTACCTTATAATGGTCAAAATATGCTTGATACGAACAAAACAAAGGCATTTGATATTATTGCTAGTGTTTATATGTTTGAAAACAATTTCAAATCATAACTATCAATCATAGACGGCATTAATGCCCCATACCACTATGTCGCCATATATAGGTATACAATCAAAATCGCATCGTCACGTACTTGGAAATTGGATTTCCGTCACGAACCAAGGCAAAAGATAGTCCTTACCGAATTCGAGACGCTCTAGCCCGCCCCTCAGGATCAGAGCTCGAGTGACCCTTGGATCGTCAGGGCCGGTCCACCGATGTGGATTAAAATTCCTGAACACTGCGTTTCCCCGCCCTTTGGGGGCGTAAAACGAGCCAACGAATGACTCCATCGGACCCGGATCGTCCGATCAAACCGAGGCGCCTCGCAACAGCAACAACCACATAGGTGAAAAGTATATAAATGTCAGGGCTGGTAGGTCACTGACACCACCCTAGCTAGAAAGAAACGCAAGCCCTCCCTGAGGTCCTTCTCCCGTTTTAGGTTCATACCGGGGTGTGAGGCTCGCGAATTCACGTTATACACAAAGCTACGCCACACAGGCGGTGCTTTGATCGTCACCACAAGACTTTGCTTTTCAACAGAAGCCCTGATCACTGCATCTTAGCATGCCACACAGGCAATTCATGCCATGCGACTGATGTCCATCGATATACAACCTCTGAGCTCGTGCTTCTCAGAGAAGGGCGTTAAGCAAAAGAATAAATTCTCCGCCGCCAAATAGATGTATATTTAACAGAAATCAATCAACACAGAATAAACTCCAATGTTAGACACAAAGTCCATTTACAAGTCCGTTCTGGGTCTGAACGAAACCGGAGGCACTAAATACCTCGCAAACCCTTCGATCACCACGTACGTCTGGACGATCACCACTCATTATCCATATTTCGGGATGCCTCCCAATCAGGACCTCGGTTACCATCCAAACGAGGTGAAGATCTCCGGTCTTCGACCATCGTCTTTATCTTCGACTTTCAATCGTCGGTCAATTATTTGAAATGAGAATTAACTCGGCCTTTTCAAATAATTCTCGTATATTTAGAATTTCAAATCAATTTATTTCAATGGTTAAATTATTCGACAACATCAATATTGTTCTTTAATGTAATTTTCACACCAAACACATTCAACCATCAAAAGCCACATAAATCAAGCAAATTCAGTTTATTTCCATTCCATATCGCTTATGATATTTTATAACTATTTATCGCTATTTTTATTTATTTTAAAATAGCTATTTTATTCAAAACGACGCTTCGGGCCATAAGGCGGCCGTGGCGCTGTTTTTCTTCAGATTTGATTTATACATATCTGAAAATCTAACCATTGGATCTTCACAAAATTTACATCATTAGAAAAGTCTTTTCAAAATGAATCCAACGGTTCCAGTTTCGGGAAATTCCGACGGTCGGATCTCCCGGTACAATCGTTTGAAGTTTCGATTTCAAAATACGAACTGCAGCGTCGTTATTCGATTAAATATATAATTATATTTATATATATATAAATATAATCGCTTCTGGCGCTGTTTTTCTTTAGATTTGAATTAAACATTCCAGACAATCCAACCGTTGGATTTTTACAAGGTTGGTGCCGTTGGAAAGATTATTCCAAGGCGAACCCGACGGTTGAGGTTTCGGGAAAATCCAATGGTCGGATTTCCCGGATTAGTTGTTTGAAATCACGGTTTCAAAATATGAACTGCACGGCTTCGTTTCGTTTTAATTTTATTTATATTTATATATTTATATAAATATAGTTCATTCAATGATTTCCATATCGTTTTCACTTCAAATATTTTTCTAACACCTTAAAATTTTGGAAAATTTCCCCATAACCTCCCCTGCACCGGGAGCATCGGGAAATCGCAAATAGCTTTCCCGGTCCTTCTAATCTCAAAAAGAAAATGAAAAAGCCAAGCGGCTAGCCAACAGGCTCATAAAATCATCACCCAAACAAAACAGTAAATGTGTACCTATTTGTCGGGCAGAAAATTTTATTCCTCTTCTCTAGCCCCTTTGCTATAACCTGTTCAATAAATATGCATGTACATATATACACAGTTCTTATCATTTATCATTTTCTATTCAACTTCATATTTGATTTCTGTTTGGTTTAAAGACACCATTTATTCTAATGTTACATAAATAGGTGCAAATCATTTCATTAGTTAATTAATGAATATTTCAACTCATATATGTTTATTTTGAACAAGTGGCTATTTTTAACACTTCACATTTCAACGATTTATGCATACAATAAAAATGTGATTTTTATTGTAAAACAATTCATTTCAAAACACTATTTTTCTATATAGTTCAAGTTGGTGATAAAAATGGGATTTTTATCATAAAACAATTTCTTTTAAGACGAGATTATTTTACACAGTTCATATAGTCGATAAAAGGTGATTTTTTTATTATCAAACAATTTATTTCAAAATATGAATACCATTCAACACATGAATTTCTAATCAACGAATGAATATCAATTCAACACATGAATGTTTTCTATAGTTTCTATATATAGATAAAAATGTGATTTTTATTATCAAACGATTTATTTCAAAATATGAATACCATTCAACACATGAATTTCTAATCAACGAATGAATATCAATTCAACACATGAATGTTTTCTAATCAATGAATAAATATAGTTTAAGCATATGAAAATAATTCAAACACACGAATATTATTCAAAATTTCGGCAGCATAACGGCAGGGTAGTTAAAACCGGGACCGTCCCTAGTACGGCTCCTCGCTCTACCTTAAAACCTCGCGGTTTTTGACAATGGGGATCATGCATCTAATTCGCACGCAGGCGGCATGTATATATTTATTTCCTTTCCACAAAACTAATCCTATGTGGTTTCAACCAAATATTTCTCAACCACAAATGGGTATTTTTCAACCACAATCAACCAATATCAATCACAAACAATCCCAAACAATCATTCGCTATCAATCAATTTTCACAACAATTTCAACCAATAAATATCGTCCATGGTTTGTGGACGAGGGGCGTATATATATATATATATATATATATATATATATATATAGATATATATTTATATATAGCAATTCACTTTCATTTCACACATATATAATATTTTTAAATCAGATTTCTCACCAATAGCTATCCAACTACTACGACTCTTCCTTAGAGAAACCTTCGCCAATCTCGCCTTTTGTCGCTTTCGTTGCCCGTATTCTCTACATATGTAAAAATCGAATTTTGACTATGTTATTCAATATATAAAAATCTGATTTTTACTTCGACTTTCAATATATAAAAATCTGATTTTTTTTCTATTTTAAAAATATGATCTTTTCTATTTTAAAGTTTAAATCTTTTTCTATTCTAAAGTTTAAATCTTTTTCTATTCTAAAGTTTAAATCTTTTTCTATTTAATATCTAAATCCTTTTCTATTCTAAAGTTTAAATCTTTTTCTATTTAATATCTAAATCCTTTTCTATTCTAAAGCTTTAAAATAAAATCAGTTTTTAAAACCTTTTCAAAATCAGTTTTTAAATGCTTTTTTTAAAAAAATCAGTTTTACATCTTTTTAAAATAAATCAGTTTTTAAACTCTTAAAAAAATCAGTTTTTAAATGCTTTTTTAAAAAAAATCAGTTTTTAAATGCTTTTTTTAAAAAAATCAGTTTTACATCTTTTTAAAATAAATCAGTTTTTAAACTCTTAAAAAAAATCAGTTTTTAAATTATTTTTAAAATCAGAATTTACAGAATAAAAAAAAATAAAAATAAAATAAAATACTCACCGATTAGCTGCGAAGGGGAGGGGGGGGGAGAAGATGACGTCGGCGGCAGGCGGAGCTCGCTTCCAGGGGGGCGGCGGCTTCAGCGTCTCGAACTGGGGGGGGGGCTCTCGAATCGCTCGCGATGGCTTCGAGGGGGACGGGGTCTTCGGGGGTTGCGCCACTGGTTCGACGAACGAGGGGAGGGGGTGCGGTGATGGGCGGCGCTTCCTGGGCTGCGACGCGATTTAGATTTAGGGTTTTTTTTATTTCGAACTGAAGAGAGAGAAGAGGGAATAGGGGGGTTTATATAAAATATATATATATATTTAATTATTTAATTTTTTTCAAAAAGTTGACTTTTACATACGACCTCGAAACGAGGCCTACCGCCTGTCGTCCATAGCGTTTTACCCCCATTCCGAACACAATGGGATATGTATCGTAAGCTGATTCGATTGTCTCGAATAGTTTCCGTTGAATTTACATTTAAATCCTTATATTGAATTTTAAACGTACATTTCAAATTACCGGGGCCACATACTAACTAGAAAAATTCCAGAAAAATATTTTCTCGCTTCGTATTGACGAAACGGTCCTAACAAAACTAGTTTCGTCGAATTCTGAGACCGTTTGAAAAATGGCCAATTTCCAGTCGATTTAAAATCAACTGAAACTGGTCAAACGCGTTTATTTTTGCCACGCTCACATATTGATTCGAAAAATTATGAAATTTGAAACCTAACAATAACTTGACACTGCGGGTCTAACAAAAGTGGTTTCATCGAAATCCGAGGTCATCTGCAAAATGTCCATTTTTAAGGGCCTAAATTCCATAGCGACTATTCCGAATTTTCAACTGGACATATCTTTTGATTCCCGCTATCAAATTTCGATTGGTCGGATTCGTTAGAAAGATATTCGCTAACAGATTTAAATATTTTTGGTTTCACTAAAATCCGGATTGTTTTGCACACGGTACAGTCCGACAAAGTTTGAATTCAATTTTTGAAACTGCCACGCCATTTCAGGCCTTGTTTATAATTATAATTAATTATATTCGTTTTCAATTGTCGATTCAAACTTAGTTTTCATCGCCATTATTTAAAATATTTATTTTAAATATTTAAAATCCATTATTTTAGCCAATTTAAAAAATTTAAATTGGTTCAGATTTTCTGGGTCGTTACAATCTCCCCCACTTAAAACTTTTCGTCCCCGAAAAGGAACAAAATCGAAAGTGGTTTGATAAATCTACAATCCCACAATACAAAAACCAATTTGTTTCTAACCTTTCTAACTTTTCAAATATATATTTTATATATTCAAAAATTATATTTCTAAAACCAGACTATATATATATAATCACAAATACGTTATTTTAAAAAAACATATTACTCTCAACTCGTTCTGAGGCACTTCTGACCCCATCTCTAACGAGTTGTTCTGATTCTGCTATACTCATACTAGGATATTGCTGATCCTATCTGTATAGAGTTACCCGTCCTAGAACACTACTGGTTCTATTTCTGACGAGTTCGTTCAAATGTTATATTCCAGAACTAAGCTTAACCAAAGCTCTGATACCACGTTGAGACGACACCGCGAAATCCGGTAGGCTTTGCAACCATCCCTTCATCCTCCAGTACAGCAGGTAAAACCCACCGTGGCTCCCAATGGTACCCCAACCACTTGTTTTACGGCGACCCTCTCGAGTCTCGCGCCCACTGGCGAACCAACCCTCAACAGGGACATGTAGGGGTAAGAGTCTCCCGTTCGCCACCAAACTGCGAAGCGAGAACCCTCTATCACGCGTACCCATCCCACACAGGGCCAGCAACAAGGACTGGTATGAGAAATCTACTCAACACATATATAATATGGCTAATCACAGGACCATGCCACTTTCGTGGAACGGGTTTACTCCATTGGATTGCCAGTGCTTTAAAACAAATCAATCTTTTAAACATCGCTATGATTTTTATAAAAATGAAACCATTATAAGACTCAGTTCCCATCACACAATGCAACGCAAACCGAAGGATAGAGTTTTACCCTATAATGGTCAAAATACGCTTGATACGAATAAAACAAAGGCATTTGATATTATTGCTAGTGTTTATATGTTTGAAAACAATTTCAAATCATAACTATCAATCATAGACGGCATTAATGCCCCATACCACTATGTCGCCATATATAGGTATACAATCAAAATCGCATCGTCACGTACTTGGAAATTGGATTTCCTTCACGAACCAAGGCAAAAGATAGTCCTTACCGAATTCGAGACGCTCTAGCCCGCCCCTCAGGATCAGAGCTCGAGTGACCCTTGGATCGTCAGGGCCGGTCCACTGATGTGGATTAAAATTCCTGAACACTGCGTTTCCCCGCCCTTTGGGGCGTAAAACGAGCCAACGAATGACTCCATCAGACCCGGATCGTCCGATCAAACCGAGGCGCCTCGCAACAACAACAACCACATAGGTGAAAAGTATATAAATGTCAGGGCTGGTAGGTCACTGACACCACCCTAGCTAGAAAGAAACGCATGCCCTCCCTGAGGTCCTTCTCCCGTTTTAGGTTCATACCGGGGTGTGAGGCTCGCGAATTCACGTTATACACAAAGCTACGCCACACAGGCAGTGCTTTGATCGTCACCACAAGACTTTGCTTTTCAACAGAAGCCCTGATCACTGCATCTTAGCATGCCACACAGGCAATTCATGCCATGCGACTGATGTCCATCGATATACAACCTCTGAGCTCATGCGTCTCAGAGAAGGGCGTTAAGCAAAAGAATAAATTCTCCGCCGCCAAACAGATGTATATTTAACAGAAATCAATCAACATAGAATAAACTCCAATGTCAGACACACAGTCCATTTACAAGTCCGTTCTGGGTCTGAACGAAACTGGAGGCACTAAATACCTCGCAAACCCTTCGATCACCACGTATGTCTGGACGATCACCACTCATTATCCATATTTCGGGATGCCTCCCAATCAGGACCTCGGTTACCATCCAAACGAGGTGAAGATCTCCGGTCTTCGACCATCGTCTTTATCTTCGACTTTCAATCGTTGGTCAATTATTTGAAATGAGAATTAACTCGGCCTTTTCAAATAATTCTCGTATATTTTGAATTTCAAATCAATTTATTTCAATGGTTAAATTATTCGACAACATCAATATTGTTCTTTAATGTAATTTTCACACCAAACACATTCAACCATCAAAAGCCACATAAATCAAGCAAATTCAGTTTATTTCCATTCCATATTGCTTATGATATTTTATAACTATTTATCGCTATTTTTATTTATTTTAAAATAGCTATTTTATTCAAAACGACGCTTCGGGCCATAAGGCGGCCGTGGCGCTGTTTTTCTTCAGATTTGATTTACACATATCTGAAAATCTAACCATTGGATCTTCGCAAAATTTACATCATTAGAAAGGTCTTTTCAAAACGAATCCAACAGTTCCAGTTTCGGGAAATTCCGACGGTCGGATCTCCCGGTACAATCGTTTGAAGTTTCGATTTCAAAATACGAACTGCAGCGTCGTTATTCGATTAAATATATAAATATATTTATATATATATAATATAATCGCTTCTGGCGCTGTTTTTCTTCAGATTTGAATTAAACATTCCAGACAATCCAACCATTGGATTTTTACAAGGTTGGTGCCGTTGGAAAGATTATTCCAAGGCGAACCCGACGGTCGAGGTTTCGGGAAAATCCAATGGTCGGATTTCCCGCATTAGTTGTTTGAAATCACGGTTTCAAAATACGAACTGCACGGCTTCGTTTCGTTTTAATTTTATTTATATTTATATATTTATATAAATATAGTTCATTCAATGATTTCCATATCGTTTTCACTTCAAATATTTTTCTAACACCTTAAAATTTTGGAAAATTTCGCCATAATGTCCCCTGCACCGGGAGCATCGGGAAATCGCAAATAGCTTTCCCAGTCCTTCTAATCTCAAAAAGAAAAAGAAAAAGCCAAGCGGCTAGCCAACAGGCTCATAAAATCATCACCCAAACAAAACAGTAAATGTGTACCTATTTGTCGGGCACAAAATTTTATTCCTCTTCTCTAACCCCTTTGCTATAACCTGTTCAATAAATATGCATGTACATATATATACAGTTCTTATCATTTATCATTTTCTATTCAACTTCATATTTGATTTCTGTTTGGTTTAAAGACACCATTTATTCTAATGTTACATAAATAGGTGCAAATCATTTCATTAGTTAATTAATGAATATTTCAACTCATATATGTTTATTTTGAACAAGTGGCTATTTTTAACACTTCACATTTCAACGATTTATGCATACAATAAAAATGTGATTTTTATTGTAAAACAATTCATTTCAAAACACTATTTTTCTATATAGTTCAAGTTGGTGATAAAAATGGGATTTTTATCATAAAACAATTTCTTTTAAGACGAGATTATTTTACACAGTTCATATAGTCGATAAAAGGTGATTTTTTTTATTATCAAACAATTTATTTCAAAATATGAATACCATTCAACACATGAATTTCTAATCAACGGATGAATATCAATTCAACACATGAATGTTTTCTATAGTTTCTATATATAGATAAAAATGTGATTTTTATTATCAAACGATTTATTTCAAAATATGAATACCATTCAACACATGAATTTCTAATCAACGAATGAATATCAATTCAACACATGAATGTTTTCTAATCAATGAATAAATATAGTTTAAGCATATGAAAGTAATTCAAACACACGAATATTATTCAAAATTTCGGCAGCATAACGGCAGGGTAGTAAAAACCGGGACCGTCCCTAGTACGGCTCCTCGCTCTACCTTAAAACCTCGCGGTTTTTTACAATGGGGATCATGCATCTAGTTCGCACGCAGGCGGCATGTATATATTTATTTCATTTCCACAAAACTAATCCTATGTGGTTTCAACCAAATATTTCTCAACCACAAATGGGTATTTTTCAACCACAATCAACCAATATCAATCACAAACAATCCCAAACAATCATTCACTATCAATCAATTTTCACAACAATTTCAACCAATAAATATCGTCCATGGTTTGTGGACGAGGGGCGTATATATATATATATATATATATATATATATATATATATATATATAGCAATTCACTTTCATTTCACACATATATAATATTTTTAAATCAGAAATCTCACCAATAGCTATCCAACTACTACGACTCTTCCTTAGAGAAACCTTCGCCAATCTCGCCTTTTGTCGCTTTCGTTGCCCGTATTCTCTACATATGTAAAAATCGAATTTTGACTATGTTATTCAATATATAAAAATCTGATTTTTACTTCGACTTTCAATATATAAAAATCTGATTTTTTTTTTCTATTTTAAAAATATGATCTTTTCTATTTTAAAGTTTAAATCTTTATCTATTCTAAAGTTTAAATCTTTTTCTATTCTAAAGTTTAAATCTTTTTCTATTTAATATCTAAATCCTTTTCTATTCTAAAGTTTAAATCTTTTTCTATTTAATATCTAAATCCTTTTCTATTCTAAAGCTTTAAAATAAAATCAGTTTTTAAAACCTTTTCAAAATCAGTTTTTAAATGCTTTTTTTAAAAAAATCAGTTTTACATCTTTTTAAAATAAATCAGTTTTTAAACTCTTAAAAAAATCAGTTTTTAAATGCTTTTTTTTAAAAAATCAGTTTTTAAATGCTTTTTAAAAAAAAATCAGTTTTACATCTTTTTAAAATAAATCAGTTTTTAAACTCTTAAAAAAAATCAGTTTTTAAATTATTTTTAAAATCAGAATTTACAGAATAAAAAAAAAATAAAAAAAATAAAATACTCATCGATTAGCTACGGGGGGGGGGGGGGGGAGAAGATGACGTCGGCGTCAGGCGGAGCTCGCTTCCAGGGGGCGGCGGCTTCAGCGTCTCGAACTGGGGGGGGGGGGCTCTCGAATCGCTCGCGATGGCTTCGAGGGGGACGGGGTCTTCGGGGGTTGCGCCACTGGTTCGACGAACGAGGGGAGGGGGTGCGGTGATGGGCGGCGCTTCCTGGGCTGCGACGCAATTTAGATTTAGGGTTTTTTTTTATTTCGAACTGAAGAGAGAGAAGAGGGAATAGGGGGGGTTTATATAAAATATATATATATTTAATTATTTAATTTTTTTCAAAAAGTTGACTTTTACATACGACCTCGAAACGAGGCCTACCGCCTGTTGTCCATAGCGTTTTACCCCCATTCCGAACACAATGGGATATGTATCGTAAGCTGATTCGATTGTCTCGAATAGTTTCCATTGAATTTACATTTAAATCCTTATATTGAATTTTAAACGTACATTTCAAATTACCAGGGCCACATACTAACTAGAAAAATTCCAGAAAAATATTTTCTCGCTTCGTATTGACGATACGGTCCTAACAAAACTAGTTTCGTCGAATTCTGAGACCGTTTGAAAAATGGCCAATTTCCAGTCGATTTAAAATCAACTGAAGCTGGTCAAACGCATTTTCCTTTGCCACGCTCACATATTGATTCGAAAAATTATGAAATTTGAAACCTAACAATAACTTGACACTGCGGATCTAACAAAAGTGGTTTCATCGAAATCCGAGGTCATCTGCAAAATGTCCATTTTTAAGGGCCTGAATTCCATAGCGACTATTCAGAATTTTCAACTGGACATATCTTTTGATTCCCGCTATCAAATTTCGATTGGTCAGATTCGTTAGAAAGATATTCACTAACAGATTTAAATATTTTTGGTTTCACTAAAATCCGGATTGTTTTGCACCCGGTACAGTCCGATAAAGTTTGAATTCAATTTTTGAAACTGCCACGCCATTTCAGGCCTTGTTTATAATTATAATTAATTATATTCGTTTTCAATTGTCGATTCAAACTTAGTTTTCATCGCCATTATTTAAAATATTTATTTTAAATATTTAAAATCCATTATTTTAGCCAATTTAAAAAATTTAAATTGGTTCAGATTTTCTGGGTCGTTACATAATCATTACGAGAAAACATGCCACTAAAAATAACTTTTTTTGTTGCACTTAATTTAAATGCCATGAATAAAATCTTTTTCACGGTGCTTTTTTAACGTTACCATTTTTTATGTGGTGTTAATTAAATGCCACCAAAAGGGTTTTTGCATTACACCTGTTTTCTTGTTGCGTTCTTTTAGCTTTTTTGTAGCGTTTAAAACGCGCCAACATAACTATTTTTGTGTTCTGTAACAATATATTTGTAGCGGTTTTTTAACGCTACGAATGAATTTAATATTTCGTAGCGTTTTTCCTACCACTGTTTGTTCCCAAATTTGTATTATAATATTTCGTACATACCCATAAGTTTGCCGCCAATTAAATAACATAATCCACAGACACATACATTTTTCAACATAACATATCATAGAACCACAACATACACCTTCAAACATCCACAAGTTCAATCATCCACAACCTTTACAAACAAACTACCAATAACACTATCATAACCACAACATATACAATCAGACTACTGAGTTTAAATAACCAGTAACACTGTCATAACCAAGTACACTAAACATTGAAATAAACACCTGAAATAACCAAGTTACCAAGCAAATATTGTAGTGCTGCTGTCATCAAACCACCTGAAATATTGTTGATCTACCTGTAAAACAAATAACATAACATAACTTTAAGAATAGAAATAGCATAAACCTTTCAAACACTGCATAATTTAAACCTTTTAGACACAAGCTCTAAATGTAACACTACATAACATAAACCTTTCAGACACGCTCATTTTCCTGCACACTATGGACAACATAACACAAACATCTTAACCATGTAATGCAATTCTGTCACCATGTAATTCTGAACCATGTAATGCAATTCTGTGACCATGTAATTCTGTGACCGAGTAATTCAGAGATGACAGTGTCTACCCATTAAGGTGAATGTATGATTTCGTATATGATTTTTGAGATGACCATGTAATTTGAGATGACATGTAATTTTGAGATGACCTGTAATTCTGAGATGTCATGTGTCGTCTCCTCGAGTATATTTCATATATGATTTCTCTTCAGTTAAGGTGAATTCTTATTGGTATCTTTGCATTAATACACATTATCTTGATAATATTTTAACCATCTACATAAAAGTTTAACCATGTATCTTTGCAAATCATCTAAGAAATCTCAACAAATTGGCTTCAAAAGCATTAATAAACATTAAGTGGGAGTTTTGTCCAGTACTACTACATGATTGATCTATAAGGAGAGTGAGACAACACACTTATTGTCAAAAATAACCTAACTCAATTATTTTCAGTCGATCATGTGCTCCCGAGGGCAGTAACTCCTAAATGTATTGTAAAAATATTAAAATACATATCATTTTGGGTCAATAATGATTTTTCCCATTGGCATAGCTAAGTGAACGCCGAAGGCATCTTCCATGCATGTCAGAGGTTATGTTGGTCTCCATTGCTCTGCAGTTGGAACTGTCACATGTTCAACCCAAACCATTACAACATCATATCCCAATGGACGACAATGGACCATCGCTATCGGATCAGTTGATGCAATAGATCCTTCAGCCACTACGTCTGTTCGAACCACATCTATCAACCTGCATTTGGCATCTTTTGTCATGTTTGCAATCGGCTGAAAGAAAAAAAGATTATTATGCAGAATTTATATACTTACATAGTGATCAATGTTGAAAATAAATACTTACATGTTTTGATTTATTTGTGAACACAAATGAGGATTTTGAGGGAGAAGTCGCATAACTTTCACTTTCATCATGACTCTTAGATGGATTTTCTTTGTCTGCTTCTACTTTTGATCTTGGCCATGCTACTTTCTTACCAATTGCACCTCCAATGCACGACATATCAGATGTGGGTCGCCACAAATAAGCATCTTTATTTATTTCGTTGTCCACCCAAATGACAACAGCAGGCGGACCAAGCGGAATACCATTAACAGTGCATTTTGGATCATCGACATGGATTCTTCCTTCGGCAACTACGCCTTCACTCTCATTCCAACCATAAATCTTGCAAATATTGCGAATGCTGTCGGTACTCTAAAAATAAGAATATACTTCAATATTAGCAATTATACACACATGTAACTACTAATAGCTTCAAACATAAGTATAAATAAATATTGTATTATACGCACACAAAATAGCTATAAATATAATATGAGAAGTTTAAATTTTACCGTACTGGCTTTATCAAAGTTCTAGCATGTTCGCAGCGGTACCTTGATGTAAACTGATGGCCAAGCTATTACCTTATTCACAGCATCTCCTAATACAACCATTTTATGTGTAGGCCTCCATAAATAAGTATCTACCTTATCCACAAAATCTATAACAACGCTCGCAGCATTTGGTCCCAGACGAATGTCATTGACAACATCATTTGGGTCCAGGGACAACAGCCTCCCATAGGAAACAACTCCAGAGGTTCCATCCCAATTCAGCAACGAACATACTTCGTCGTCACTCTAAAACTATTCAACCAAAAGTAATATCAAATACTAGAGTAAAATTTAAAACATAAATTTTATTTATTGAGTAATATAATTAACACTTTTACCAATTCAGGTGAGATCTTTCCTGAACTTTCTTTACCCTACTGCAAAGCACAAATATCACGATATTTTAATCTAAGGAGCACTCAAGTGGATGCCAATATGCCACAATACTTAAAATAAAACATTACTAGATCAAAATATTTATTGGGTAATATAATTATTATTTTTACCATTTCATGTGTGCTCCCTTGCAAACTTTCTTTACCTTGCAGTAAAGCACCAAAATTTATTCTTTTTAGTATTTTAAATTATATAGTGTGCTGAATATTGTATTTAACGAATAAAAATTAAGTTCAGAAGTTTACCTTCTAGTCCATCAGAGTCTGTATCATTCCCTTCAATTATGTTATTTTCTCTCAACACCGTGAGACTTGTTTATCTTTGGACTGAGCCACAGCTAGCTTGGTTAAAGTGCAACCCCTTCCCAATGCCCTTAACCTTCCTGGTCTATATTCTCCCAATACATGTGCAAGTGCATCTTCACTGACATTCTGTGTCGAGCTAAACTGGGTTACGCTACTAAAATTTTTAATCTCCTCCTACATAAATAAAAACACATTGATGATGTACAATGATAAAAATACCACAGTTTCAAAAAATAATTACAATAAAATAAAAAACAATTATACAATAGTATTTGCAGCTTCCATGGACACCGGTTGACCATTTTTTCTTATGTGAGTTTTGATCCACACATCAGCTCTAGTTATGGATGATGGATCTACACTTTCATTTTTTTAAATTTAGGATAACATTAAATAGATAAAATGATAGGTATAAATAATATTAAATAAAGCTGTAGTTATTAATCTAATCATGTCTTCAGTCATTCTAGCCATTCCCTTACGACCGGTTGTATGTGAAAGTTGTGTGTTCCTAAGGGCCAAATATTTCTCACTTTTTTGCTGGAAATATAGAAAGATGTTAAAATTATCAAACTAATAAAGATGAGCGTAGGAATGATTTGCTGTTGAAGTATTGAATTTTATCTTAAATATACCTTAAACTCCACACTTGTTTTCGCCTTCACAAACTTTCTTCATTCATTCATGTTTTTTATGTTGGTTGGTTTTAGTTTAAGTATTTCCTCTTTATTCTCCATTTTTTGCGAAGTTCGAACCAATTTGCTTTTTGACGATCTCCACGGTACTCCCATTTGTTGAAACATGGATTTTCTTTGCCATTCCTCTTCCAGTTTAAATCTAATCTAAATCAGTTCATGAAAATATGATATTAAAATCGAATAATTCACCTGTGCATATGGTCCGAACTGGAGTAAACACCTTTAGAATATTAAATTTTGTTGCATGAATTCTAAGACTTCTATCATGTAATTAAGTAACCAAAATTAAGTCTTAATCCATACCTGAACCGACTGCCACAAAACTTCTTTTTAGTCATCATTTATATTCTGTCAATCATTGATAGTGTATGGAACCTGCTCCCGCACAAGTGGTCTAAGAAAAGAGGATAAATATACGTACCCTTGCCCTATCGGTATACCTAAATCATTGAACTCAACTTCAATTCGATCCTAATTGCATAACGAGAGCCTTTTTGCTTTTGCTGCACCTCTACCGCCTCTTTTCCAAGAAGTACTTCCAATGTCAGGTACACTTTGTTTTCCCATTTCAGCTCGGCATCATCAGTGTGTTCAAGACAGGCTTGATTTTCTGAGCGTAGACCTTCTTAATTTTGGTCATTCAGGACAGTTTGTTCTTCGCCTTCATTGTGAACAATGGCTTGCTTCTTATTAGAACTGACTAGTTGGTCTTCGCATTGAATCTTATGCTTTAGCTTTGACTTACGCTTCCAATCTGGCTTATTCTTTTGGGATTCTATTGTAGCCTTCATCTGGTTGTGTGTACGTACATTGCATGTCGACATCATTTCCTGCAAATGAAACAAAATACATAATTCTGAATTGTATATACAGTCATAAATATACATATATAATTTAAATTGTGTGGTTTGATGTAAGCAACATGCAAGACTAGACAAGGCAGTACAATGTATATGTATATACAGATATATGTATATAAAGTATACATATGTGCGTGTACTAGTGCATGTGCGTGTAATATGTGCATATGAAAAAGTAGACCAAACCAGAAAAATTTCATGTTTAATGGGAAGACAAGGCAACACAATGCACTATTGCATGTACGTGTAACATGAAAAATAGGTCAGACTGCATGGCCATGAAATGCCGGAATTTCTGGTATAACATAAATGAATATAACATAGTTTCAGGTGCAACACCAATGAACAACCAAACGTACAGAAAATCAATATGATTACAACGAACAACTAACACTATAGCAAATGAACAACCAACACTATAGAAAATCAATACGAGCACAATGAACAACGATGCTCAAGTAGGACATATAATCTACTAAAGTATGCCCTCCCAATCCTCTCTAACATAGGTAACATCTTTATCATCCAGTTCGGTTATTTCATCTTCCATCACTTGAATATCTTCCTCGATGCAATCGGGATCCTCTAAGTCAGTAAAACTTCTTGATGGTTCTTTCAGTACAACATACCAATTAGAATCATCGTCCTCTCTTGAATAAATTACTTGTTTAGCTTGAGATGCGAGTATGTATGGGTCCCGTGAAAATGATGCTTGATGTAAATTAACAAGAGTGAACCCATCATCATCAAGTTTTACTCCATTTCCTTTATACACCCAACAACATTTAAAAACTGGAATATAAAACAAATGATATCTAATAAAATTATATCTGTAAATATTCCATAATAAGTGACTATATCAACCACTTGGGACATACCTTTTGCACTTTCTCTACACATAGTAGTCGCATCAAAAGACAGCACACAATTCTGAGTTTGTCTCCCTAAATCTTTTAGATGAAAACGTTGCTCATTGATGATATATGCTTTGTAAGACACAGCATCATCCTTCAGACCGTAAGCAATCCATTTCAACATTTCTTTATGATCCTTGGAGGGTATAGGTATCTATATAGAATTTCATTTAGCATGTAAATTTTATATATAGTATATTAATAGTCATATGAGAATATATTTGAAATCTAACTAACCTTCCTTTTAATCCAATCAGCAAAAAAATTTGTATGTGTTTCCCAACGTAAGGTCGCATTTTTTTTCGTGCATTGGTCTGAATTTTCTAATTCCTCCAAATGCAAACTAATATTGAACATTTGATTATAATTTATATCATTACGCACACATAAAAATAATTAAAACAATATATAGCATGAACTTACTCCATAAATGGTTCCACCGCAGCCATATTTATTAACATGGCTGAATGGGCCATTTCTTTCTCATTAGCCAACAACGTAATTGTCCTTGATGTTGAAATTGGACGTCCCTCAAGTATTACACTACTCTTCATTTCGAGCTCCTTTCTCCTCTGTATGTCCTGATTTTTTCAAAAATTCATTGAAGAACAACATGCATTCTACTGCTAGAAACGATTCTGCAATACATCCCTCTGGTCGTTCATAGTTTCTGACATAATCTTTGAGTGTTTTCACATATCTTTCGAATGGGTACACCCAACGGAAATGAGCTGGTCCACATATTAGTGCTTCATTTCCAAGATGAATGGATAAACGTACCATTATATCAAAGAAAGATGGTGGGAAATTTTTTTCAAGCTCACATAAAACTTCAATAATCTCAACATTGATTTGTTCTACCTTCTCTCTATCAACAACACGTTAACATACTTTGTTGAATAAAGAACATAAGTGAGTTATTGCTTTTCTTGCCTTCTCTGCCCGTAATCCTCTCGATGCTACTGGCAATAAATGTTGCATTAATACATGATAATCATGTGACTTAACTCCACTAATTTTGCAATCCGACAATGAAATTCGATTTCTTAAATTTGAACAGTAGCCATCTGGTCCTTTGAAATCGTACAATCTGTTGCAAAATATTTCTCTCTCGGATTTTAACAACAAATACGGAGCTGGTGGAAGATATGTTTTATTCCCACGAGGTTGTGTATGAAGCTCACGTCGAATTCCCCAATCCTCTAAATCCGTCCTACAGTTGATTGAATCTTTGGATTTATTACCATGGAACATCGTGCCCAATAAGCTTTCACCAATATTCTTCTCCACATGCATCACATCTATGTTGTGACGTAATGGAAGTTCCTGCGAAAGTCATAACTGTAACGCATTATTGGGTTTTTCTTTCACTAAAACAGTAAAAATTAAACATATTAACCACTAACCTCCCAATAAGGCAAATCAAAGAAAATCGATCTTTTTTTCCATCTCGCTATCTCCAATTTCGCGGAAGTGTTAGTATCATTAGTTTCATCTTCTTCATCATAAACACACTTTCTATTATTAATTTTGTCTTTTTTCCTTGTCCAGAAGCATTTGGATAATCCTTCAACAACGCATAGACGTTTCTCCCAGTAAGCAATCTAGGAGCACATCTGTCTCTGTGGTGTTATCAAACAACACCTTTTGTTTCCTACGTAAATCTGAAGGAAGTAGAAATCTTCTATGTCCCATGTAGGCGAACTTTCGACTATGATTTACCCAACGAGAATGGGTATTGACACTACATAATGGGAAAGCTTTTTCCCCTTTCACACGACATCCAGCAAGATTTCCATAAGTAGGAAAATCATTAATCATCTATAGCAAAATTGCATTCAATTTAAATAAAGTTTTGCTAAACGTGTCATAAGCATTAACTCGGTAAGACCGCAAGTGATGCAAATCTTCCACCAAAGGCGCCAAATATACATCAATATCATTCACTGATTGCTTCGGGCCTGGAATAAGTAAAGTCAGCATAATATTTTCCTTCTTCATACATAGCATAGGCGAGAGATTGTATGCTACAAGCATTACCGGCCAGCAACTATATTTCGAACTCAACATGGAAAATGGGTTGAATCCATCTGTAGCAAGACCATGCCTAAGATTGCGTGGATCCAATGAAAAAGATTTATACTTTTCATCCACCATTTTCCATGTCATAGAATTCACGAGATGACGCATTTTCCCATCGCTACTTTTATTAGTAAAATGTCATCTTAAATCTTCTGCCATCTTTTGAGATCTATACATTCTTCTAAATCTTGGAATGATTGGGAAATATCTCAATACTTTAACTGGATCACCTTGTATAACCTCTTCAGTATCTTGATTTTGCTTCCATCTCGAAGAAACACATTTTGGACAATTTTCTAAATCTTTGTATTCTTTTGTAAAAAGGCAACAGTCATTCTCACATGCATATATCTTTTCAAAACCCATGTCGAACACTTTAAGAAATTTCTTGACTTTATATAAGGTTTTGGGAAGCACGTTTTTCTTTGGTAGAAATAGATGTTGCATAGCTAAAAGCTTATCGAACCCACTATCAGATAAGCCAGTCTCACATTTAAGATTATACAAGATGTTGATAGCAGATAATTTTGTGTGATCTATGCAACCAGGGTATAATGGAGTTTTTGCATCTTCCAAGTTCTTGAGTAACTCCTCCTCTTTTCTTCGAAAATCAACATTATCATTATCATCATAAAAAAAATCATTATTCATAAAATCTTCATCTTCATAGTGAATCATCCTGAATAGATCATACACGTCAAACATATCTGTTTTCTTCTCTACATTTAACTCTTCACGATGATTAAACTTTTCACCATCAATTATCTAGGATACATTCCTTTTATAATTAAATGGTCAACAATAGTTTGGTCATCATGGCGACTAAGATTCCGACAGTCTCTGCAAGGGCATAACATTTTTTCTGCATTTCTTACGTTCCTCTTTGCATCGTGCACAAAATTCACTGCCCGTTGTCGGTACTCTATACGGTTCTATGACAAAAGTAAAAGCATAAAAAAATTAGTTTTAATATTAGATTATATGTTCTAAATCTCAAAATATGTATTGAGTTAAGCATTGTTTTATCACCTATTTAAAAAAAATCAATCTTTGTCCATCATCGACATATGAAGGCAAATAAGTTTCCAATCATTGAAGTATAATTTGGTTATCTGTTGTTAAAAAAAAAACTACATGTTGAAGTTATTACCCAAAAAGACATACAAGCATCTTATAAATGATGCACTAACTACCTAATTCTACTTCAGCGAATCTATGTATATATTCAAATACAAATCCGCCAGGAACAATTATAAGAAAAAAGGAAAAGAAGTTCCAACACTATTATTATCCAAAATTTTATATATTATGCGCTTCGCTTTACTGAAGTGCACGCTTCACATTTGCGCATTGCGCTTATGCTCCAAGCATGGCGCTTCGGTGCACTTTTCGCGTCTAATAACATTGGGTACCAATACTATTATCAGCTATAATAGTACAAATCTCCATTCAATTACTAAATAAGCATGCCCATTTAAAGATAACAAAAATCAACCAAAATGTTACAGAACCATATAGGAATATCTTAACTGCAAAATGTTTCAGGAGATTTGAACAAGGCCAAGACAAATCCTAGATTCACATATAAGACATGGTATCAATTAGTGCGACTGCGTACGCCACTGCTTATACCCATGTACACCATACATGATATCATCAGCGTATTATTATACATTAACCAGATCTCACAGATCCTAGATTCACTAAAAGAGAGGAAAATTTGTCTATTCAAAACTCCTAAATGGTTTTCATGTCTCATTACTCCCCATAACTAAATAAAAATCCATCACATCAAAACGTACAACATGAAAATAACCTATCAAAAAAGCATCCAAACAGAACATGAAAATCAAGCAGTTATAACATAACCAAGCCCTAACAAGATAGGAGATGAGAAAATGATGGAATACAGAATTACAGATCAATGAGCGATTACAATTAGGGTTAATCAACTATACCATCAAACCCTAGCAAGATAGAAAATGAGAAAATAGAATGCATTCAAATATTTCATACACAATCCGAATAGAATCAAAAAATCGAGTTAAAGAATTCATACCTAAATTTACCTATATCGTGAGCAGAGATTTTCGCTGTCTTCCGTGACGTTGTTGACAGGATTATGACAGAGTTGGCGATGACACAAAGAACATTATTCGGCACGATTTCTTCGGCAGAGAGCGATTTGGGGGAAAGTGAATTATTCGGCAGAGGGATTTAGGGGGAAAGGCAACAAGGGCTAAAATTTTCGAAGTATGAGCGGGATAGGAATAGAAAATAGGTGGTCACGTTTTTTTGACCACGTAGACTAATTTTTGTTAGTTGGGGAGATGGCCACTGATTTTTGCAACAAAAAATCATTTTTCTTGTAGTGAATATAAATTATATAACTATATATATATATAAACTTATAAGCTTTAAAACTTGAGTTTAAAATCAAAAGTAAAATTGAGAAACTTAATTAGAATAGGATTTGAAAATAGAATTTGGAATTTGAAAATCAGAAACTGAAAAACAGAATTTGAATTTGAACTTGGAGTGTTATTCGGTGTCTTAAATAAACTAGACTATATTACTATATTCATATCGAACTCTTGAAATCGTGAAATCTTGATTACTCATGAGTCTTGAATGATCTCTGAATCTCTAGAAGCTCTTAAACTGTGCAGTCTTCAACATTAACTCCTGAATATGCATATATATAATCTGGACAATGGTGTTGGTATATGATCAATTAATATTGAAATTAGGTTGTTATCATCAAAACTCCATTCTCCAACAATCCCCCCCTTTTTGATGATGACAACCTTCATTTATAAAATATCATACCTGTACGTACCTGTTGATGATGATTCTTCTAATACTCCCCCTGTCTATATGAATCCTATAAACTAATTCTATATTTTATAATTCTCCCCCTTTGGCATTATCAAAAAGGAATTTCAAAAATACTCCCCCTTAATCCTATATCTATTTGAATAATTTCTATACTAAAATAAAGTACTTCCTATGAATCCTAAATCTATATATCCTGTAAGGTACTTCCCCTAAATTTATGATTATACAATAATCAATACTAAGTATATATACAAACCAACCCAAGTATCATAATTACATATGTTTTGAGCTACATACACAAATCAATCCAAGCACACCACACCAAGTAATAGTTACAATGTTTAATATATACATGTTTTAATTCAAACAATTCAAACAAATCAAACAAATTAAATCAATCAAACCATACCTAACAATTAAACGTTTCTTGCGACTTCTACTTATTTATCTTGTCCAGTATTAAGTTCTTCTTGATGTCCTTCGATTCCTCTTCACAAGTGAGTGATGCTTTGTTGTTTTCATCTCTGAAATAAGAAGAGATTGACCAATGAATTACGGTAAATGTTTCTTCTGATATTCAACCATTCTCATCTGAATTAACTCTAGATGGCGTTGATTATGCAGTACTATGGAACGGATTTTCTTGAAGGAATTCAAAGAATCTTCAAGATTTTCACTTATGTTATGAATTGGATTTTCCATGGTTTTGATAAGAAATGAATAAACAAGCAGAAATTATATAATGAAGTTTTTTGGAAGAAATAGGCTTGAATAGGGTCTGGAATTCATTGGATTTTGAATGGACATGAGTTAGTTATTTAATTTTAAAATTTGAAAAGTTTTTGAAATCTGGTAGTTATATGTCGACATATCAAAGTATGTATGTCGACATATCCATTGAATTTTTTTGAAAATTTTCAAATTTTGAATCTTTTGATCTTATATTATATTATATTTAATTCTATAGTTGTACAGAAACTAAAAGATGATTTTGACATAAATAAAACTCCATTCATTAGTTCATAAAAAATAAATACATCCAACTAATTAAGACGCACTAAATACGAGATTCGAAAGCAAATACAAGTGATTAATAAAGATAAACTAAACAAGACGGACTCGTTTTGAGTGGATGATGAGGAGGAAGATGAAATTCCAAGCTTTCTTCCTATCTTGACCATGAACTTAGTCATTTTTGTAAAGTTCTTTTTGAGCTTCTTTTGATTGTTGACTATCTTCACTTGTTTTTGAATAATCATCTCTCTGGAAATGGTTCCGATGTTGATTGGACACCAACACTTTCGAAAGAATTTTCTTCTTCTTCAACTTCCATATGTGCTTGTTCTTGTTGCATTCGAGCTTGTTTGTTTTCAAATGTCTCATATGGTTTGAAAGTTAGTGGAATTTTCATAAGGAGTAAGTTTGTGGAGTCAAACACCTTTCTTGGCACAAATTCTTCTCCGTGATGATCAACTCCAGAGCATTTGAAAATGCGAGTGTGACAAACTCCACAGTAAAGTGTGTTCGCTCTTGATGAAGTTTCTATGGCATGAATTCTCTTAAGATTATATCGGCCCAATTGATTTTATAACCACGAACAACAGCGAAGAGGGCTTTTTGGACCTTGAGAGTTGGATTATTAAAGTTTCCGAAATGAGGAGTGATGTAATGTTGGAGGAGGAGATTTGTGATTCTTGATTTTGGACGGAAATAGCGATTGTTGAATTCCATGTTAGTATCGCTTTGAAATATGTCGTGATGACTCAAAATCGGTTTCATCAATTTTGAAATCTGAAAAATTTGAGCCCATGCTTTGTAACAACCCAGAAAATCGGAACCAATTTAAAAAATTTATTTTGGCAATTTTAATGAATTTGAATATTTAAAATGATTTATTTTAAATAATAACGACTAGAAATTTATTCTGAATAGAAATAGAATGTATAAATTTATTAAATCGAGGTTAGAATATAAATATTTATTTTAATTATAAAAGGAATTGGAAATGGCGCGGTAGTTTGAAAATTCGATTTCAAATTTCAAATGAATGTACAGGATTCAAAATAAACCGGATTTTAGTGAAACCAAAAATATTCGAATCTGTTTGAAAATATCTTTCCAACGGATGTGAAAAATCCAGATTTTATAATGGAAATAAAAAGTTATGTCTAGTTGAAAATTTAGAATAGTCGCTATGGAATTTATATAATATATAGCCCTTAAAAATAGCGATTTTCCAAACGACCTCCGTTTTCGATGACACCACTTTTGTTGAATCCGGAATGTCAAATTATTGCTCGATTCCAATTTTTATAATCTTTGGAATGAATATGTGAGCATGGCGGACTTAAATGTGTTTGGTAATTTAAATTTGAATTCGATCGACTGAAAAATGACTGTTTTTCGTACGTTCTCCAAATGTGGCGAAATTAGTTTTGTTAGGACCGTATCATCAAAACATAGCTTGATTTATTTTTCTTGAATTTTTGGAGTCCTTATGTGGCCTCGGTAAATTAAAATGTGCGTTTGAATTTCAAATATATGTTGATTTATATTTTAATTTGAACGGAAACTGATCGAAATAGTCGAATTGGATTATGGGACATATCCTATTGTGTCCGTAATGGGGGTAATTAGCTAGGGAAATAGTCGTTGGGTTCGATTTGGAGTTAAAATGAAAAATTCAACCTTTTTAGAGAATTAAAATAATTAAATATTTAAATCTATATAAAAGTCAACTACCTCTTCTCTCGCCCTCATTCCACCGTTCAAAATCAAAATAAATAAATACAAACCCACACATTCCCAAATCGCCGTCGCTCCCTCCCTCCCTCCTGTGCCACGATGCCACCACCGCCCCCTCCTCTGACCGATGCGACCCCCGTCCGCCTCCAGTTCCTCCCCTTTGGCCTCCTCCTCCTCTAGATTGAACCCCGACTAACCGCGACCCCCTATTTCCTACGCAGCGCCACCCTCTTTCCCTACCCCTCAGACCTACTACCACCATCTCCCCGACCACCGCGACCTTCCCCCGACCCCTGACCATCTCCGACAGTGAAACCCCCCTCCCTTCGATTGTAAAGGTAAATTTTTGTTTTCATTATTTCATTTATTTTCTTCTACGTAAAAATAGGATTTTTATTCATGGAAAAAATAGGATTTTTATTCGTGAAAAGATTAGATTTTTATTCATGTAAAGATATAATTTTTTTTAACATGTAAAAGATATGATTTTTAAAATAGAAAAGATTAGATTTTATTTAAAAAGATTTGAGTTTCATTTAAAAAAAATTGATTTTTATTTAAAAAAGATTAGATTTTTATTATAGATAAAGATTAGATTTTTATACGTATAAAGTGAAGAAAAAAATTTGATTATATATATATATAATAGCGATGTGAAAAATATAATTTTCAAGTAGATAAAAATATAATATATATATATATATATAGATTTGAAAAAAAAATGATTTTTATTTATATGAATAGAGAAATAAAAATTCGATTTTTATTATTTGAATAGCGAGATAAAAATGTGATTTTTAAATATAAATATCGTTGATTAAAAATATGATTTTTAATGTATAAACATCGTATTAAAAATGTGATTTTTTACTATGAACATTGGAAAAAGGATTGCCTTGACATTACGGGAAAATCAAAACTGTTTAGAAATTCAGAAATAAAACTGGCGGAGTGGATCCCGAAGGTTAGAACTTCTCACTCTAATTTATTTTCTAGTTAAATATATATATATATATATATATATACTAGGATGCAGGCAGTGCTTAGTGGCACCTGACACCATTGTTTGAAACCGTGTTTGTTTGGTTGTTTGGTTGATTGGATTATTTGGTTGAATTTGGTTTGGAAAATGAAATGAATTGAGTAGAATTTGGTTTGTATATGGCGCGAGTCATTATTAGGCGAGGGATAAGGCTAGACCTTATTCCGGCTCTAGTATCGTTCAGTTAAGCTGCCGAAATTTCTAAAAATGTTAAAACAATAAAAAAATATCATTTTTATTGTATAAATGAACTGTATAAAATATTCATGAGTTGAAATAAATATTTTGTAGTTAAAAATATAATTTTTAATGAGTATATGAATAAAATAAATATTCATTTACAAATCGGCCAATTTGTTTATGTACATACATTTAACTGATATCGATTCGGACGATATATTTTACACATCGCCCAACTGCACAAATAATAATCAGTATTTGTTGTTTGAAAACCCCACATGGGTATTGGGATGATATTGGACATACACTAATCCCAATATTTAGTTGTATGTCAATCGATTGGTTGACAGGCCGTTGTAAGCGTTAATTATTCCTATTTAACGCTTATGCAGTTGGGTAATGCACTCTGGATGATGGTTGACTATGTTTGATTATGGTTGTGTATATGTGTGTATGAAATCCATATAAATAAAATTATATGATAATAGACTGTGTTTGATTCCAATTTGGAAAGAACGAATAATTTAAATTGACAAATAATGAATATTTTAAAATAACTAATATTTTAAAATAACATTCAGTAATGGATCAAAATGTGATTTTGATGTCCGATTTGGGATGGACACGAAAATATTGAAATATATGAAGCCTTGTTGATAAGATTAACGTCATTTTGACGTGAACGATATTTATATCGATTTTATTCATTTTTATAATGAATATTGAGAAGGAAGTGATTTCAAAATCTAATGGTTTGAAAATATTATTATTTATATATTAATGATATGGAATATTCAATTTTGATTTAAAATTGAATATGAAGTTGAAATCGTTTTGAAAACGAATTTAAAACGATTTATAAAATACGTTTTAAATAGAAATCAATGAAATATATATAATATATATATTATATATATTTAATGTCCTAAATAGAATGCGCCGCGCCGCGACAGTTCGCGATTTTCGACCATTGACTTCGAATTGACATTACGGGAGATCCGACCGTCGGATTCTCCTAAAACCAGAACTGTTGGGTTCGTATCGAAAAGGGCATTCCAACGAATATAAGCAATCTGAAATCTATTTGTTGGATTTGGAATTATGTCCAAATCAAATTTGGAAAAGGTCGCTGTAAGTGCAGTTCGATGACCGTTTACAGAAATCGACTGTACGGGCCTTGATAAAATTATTAAAAATATTAATAATTTATGTAAAATCAAAATAAATGATTTGTAAAAAATTAGGATGATAAATTCCGTGTTTGTAAAGATAAAAATATATTCTTATCAAAATGAACTAGTTATGAACAAGAATTATAGTCCAATATTTTTAAATAAATAAATTGGATTTGAAATGGTTTTAAAAATAAGTAGAATTTCCAATATATGGATTGGAATGGATTTGAATCGAAATTATCTTCGTAATATTTCGATATTGGATTCCGTGATTATACAGATGTTATGGAGGAATTTGGAAGATATATATATCCTTATTCCCAATACGATATTTGTTGATCTCAGTATTTGATATTGAATATAAGCCGATATAATTTCTATTAAGAGCCTTGTATTTAATGTTGAATTGGACTTTGGGTTTGTCGTGAATGGTGTCTTCATTAACACTATTCTTAAGCCCAGTTTAGAAAAGAATAAATCTTCTTATTAAGATTTAGTGAAGTTTTCCATTTAATAAATATTTAATCGGAATTGAATAAAATAATTGGATCTTGGGTTTGTCGTGAATGGTGTCTTCATTAACACTGTTCTTAAACCCCGTGTGAAAAGAACAAATCTTTTTATTAAGATTATTAGTGTTTCCAGTTAATTAACATTTAACTGGAATAAAATGGAATGTGATTTGGGTTTATTGTGAACTGTATTTTAAACGACATTCGTTCTTTAACTCGATTTGCAGTGAAATGTGATTTGGAATTTATAAATCTCTTTATTAAGATTTAACGGAAATTTTCCAAAGTAAAGTTTTCTAATTTAATATATTAAATTGGAATTGAATGGAATTCGATTTGATAATAATCAAAATGAGCTTCTGTCGAGGAAGACTGTTAATATATATATGGAATTTAAAAGGCTCTATCGTTATTCAGTTTATATTATTAGTCGGATACGGAAATTGATACCGATTATATATTGATCTGTTTTCCGTGAAGATTCCATAATAAATTGAATGTGATTTGGGTTTATTGTCAACTATGTTTTAAATGACATTAGTTCTTTAACCCAGTTAAAGGCAGGATTACATGTCTAACATTGTATTTCGAACTGTATGGTTGATCTCTATTAAATATATATCTGTTTGGTAGCTGAGAATTTATTCTCTTACTTAACACCCTTCTCTAAGACGTACGAGCTTAGAGGTTATATATAAGCAGAAACCAATAGTACAGTGTAGATTGTCGATGCAGCATGTTTGATGTTCCAAAGTTAAATAATTATTAATATTGATTTTTGGGTAGATTAAAACTAAGTGGAGTTTTAATGAATCTTTAATTAGATTGAAAAGAGAATGTTATAATTTAAATTATCAAATTCAGAAAATGATCGAGAATGGAGTAGCACCAGTTTTACTCCAGGCGATAGCTAAATCTTTAATTAGATTTGAACGTGAAATGGTAATTAATTTTACCGATAACATCGTGGTGTTATATACGAAGTATTACCAGTTTAGCTCCATGGGATGAATAGGTTGGGATTGGGAAATAAAAAAATGATTAATTCGGTAAGGTGTGCTAATCCCAACTAGTTTGGATAAACCTTAATTTGGTTTAAATTGATATCCAAAGGAATATTAAAGAATTTATCTTTGATAAAATTAATTGGAACCTTTCCCAAATGATATGAATATTTAAATAAAAGAATATTCAGAATTGGAATGAGGCTTATATTGTGTTTTTACAGCACTTATTTACTATATACGCAAGTTATTCAGAAAGGCCGGTTTATACCCATCCTGAATAACTGATTCGACGATATGTCGACGATGAAAACGGTGGTTGAAGACCAGAGGTCTTCACATCATTTGGATGATTACTGATGTCTTGATTGGGCTGTACACCCATGATAAGGTAATAAGTGGTGAACGTCCGGACGTACTTGGAGATCGACCGGATAAGCGATGACCTCTCTCTTGTATTGGACATATGGGACGAGGAATAAGGTGCCTCCGGTTTCGTTCAGACCCAGAACAAACTAGTAAATGGATGTGTGTCTGACATTGTATTTTATTCTATGTTGATTGATCTCTATTAAATATATATTTGTTTGGTGGCGGAGAATTTATTCTCTTGCTTAACACCCTTCTCTGAGACGTACGAGCTCAAAGATTATATATCGATAAACATCAGTTGCATGGCGTGAATTGTCAGTGTAGTATGCTGAGATGTAAATGATCAAGGATTCTGTTGAAAAGCAGAATCTTATGGTTGGTGATCAAAGTACGACCTTAAAGGGCGTAGCTTTGTGTATAGCGTTAATTCGCGAGCCTCACACCTCGGTATGAGTAAAAAACGAGGTAAGGGACCCCAGGAGAACATGACATTTCTTTCTAGCTATGGGTGGTGTCATCGTATGGAGCCCAAACATTTATTATATTTTTACCTATGTGGATGATAGGTTGCGAGGCTCCTCGGATATATCGGTTACTACGAAGCCGATGGATATAGGTCCTATAAGACCAAGAAACGTGTGTTCAGGAATACTAATCCTCAAAAGTAAGAGAGGACCGACCTTGGAGGATCCAGGGGTCTTTTGTGGGAGATCCTTAGGCATTTGCTTGATACATTTATATTTGAAGTTGTTTTCATACACTTTACACTATAATAGTATCATAATGATTTGTTTTAAACGTACCAACCATGTTTGGCTATTATAAGGTAAAACTCTATCATTCGGCTTGCGTTGCATTGTGTGATGGGACTTGAGTCTTATAAAAGCTTCATTTTTACAAAAAGCATGCGTTATTTGTTCTATGCACTGGTATTCTTGGGAGGAAACCCTTTCCGTGTTATACGGCTTGGTCCCTTGATTTACTTTATTTTTAAAGTAACGATTTAATAACTGTTTTTAGTTCTCACACCAGTGTAACGACCCACTATTTTGAACCATTCAAATCGATAGTAAACCTCACATGTCAGACTTGAATCATCCAAAACAATAGATTGTTAATATAATTCGGGGTAAAATAAAACCAATCACAGAATCATAAACAGATCACAAACACAGAATAACTCGCAGCGGAAAATAAAACCATAGTAGTTCATGAAGCTACTACATAAAATAGTCTCAAAGAAGTACATAAGTGACATAGACATGGCAAATACATCAAGTCTCAGACGAATAAATGATATATCAGTATATACCAATGCCAAGTCAACTAGGATCAAAATAACTGAAGGAAAAGACAGATAACAGCTATAGCTCCAAAAGGGTTTCTAGCTCCAAAACAAGACTCCAATGCTGTGCTACTCAGGCTGACCCGAGCAAATTGGAAAGACAAAACACTCGGATCAGGACTAACATTCTCATAACAGAAATTTAACTTAATTGAAACATTCAACTGAAACGCATAAATAACTTAGAAGATATTTGGGATTTCCATCCTCTAAGGATCCGATAAACTATATCATATAATACGCTATGCATTATAATAATGTCTACGGGAAATATAATATCGAAAATAGCGTAAGCGGGATTACCATTATTACCCTTACACCGTTTATAAACGTTGTATTCTATACAGTACTGTAAACTCCACCAAACCGGTGGGCTATCAGGGAGCACTCCATAGGTACAACGCAAAACAAATTCATAATAGGCGCGATCAAGGTAATATGACAAGGCACTCGAGGAAATACCCAGGGTAGGATCTACCAATTGCACTCCCAGACCGGTGGTGACGCATAGCAGCCACTATCGCCCACCTCGAACACACTCCCAAAATCAAGGGTGGATCCACCAATCAAATCACTAAGTAATAGATATGGTTTGAAGAAGCGTGTTCGATAAAGGGTGCGACCCCATTAATCACGGTATAGCTCCTGTTTTAGTCATTTTAATTATGACTTGAAAGTCAAGGCTATCCATCATCGTTCTCTTACTTCATTCCAGTATCGTTCGTCAAATCCATCTTACTTCGTTCTTGATTCTCCACCGCGTACACAGTTGTTAAAGTGGTATCGGTATTGACAGAGAGTATGTTAATACCGACTCCGGTCTCTTTAACAACCCATCGCTTATTTCACACCGTGGTCATTTTTATAAATCAAATTGAATATTTGAAATCACAAGTTATCAAATAAAATCAACTTCAAAATATTAGCTTTAATGTACTTGAAAATTTTCTATTTTTAACATCTTTGAACTCGTTAAGTTTGTACAAGTCGAAATCATTTCAAAATTGATTTTTTTTTTAAATCAAAATAATTCATTTATTAAATATAACTTTAAAAAAATACTTTTTTAAACTAAAATAAAATCTTAAAACAACTTCATTTTTGAAACTTTATATCACTTGAAATTTTTAAAATCAATTTATTTCAAAACATTTCGAAATCAACCCCGGTGTCCATATATAGTTTTCTACCTAGGGTCAAGTGATCAACTCAGTCCTAGTTAGTTCAATATTTACGGGTATGTATCATTTCAACCCAGGGTGATTTCCTAAAACAAAAGGAACTCGCAGTGTGAAAGTAACATAAATAAACATCGATGCAACATCACATAACATACATATCATCACATTACAATCACATATCACTTGTGCATAAATTTTGTGTCATATAAATGTCGTGACATAACGTGTCATATGTGAGCAACTCATATATCAATAATGTGATTTTCTACAAACAAGTCCTACGCATTTCAATCAACATTTCAATAAAGTTAAATTTACGGTCATGAATAATGTGAGTCAGGTGTGAGATAAACTCACCTTTCGTGGTGCGGAAAAAGATAACGGTATGGACGAAACAAGCGATGACGACGAAATCCGAGTGCACTCGAAACCGAATTAAAGCAACTACGAGCGGACAAAGTCTGTTCACGCCAACAAGAAGATTGATTGTAGATGTTGTAGCACAAATCCTTGAATATGTATAACTTGTTATCGAAGAAGAATAGGCTAGATCAAACTAAGTTGGGGCAACACTTCGTCGTTTCCATTGTTTTTGATGAATAAAACAATGAGAATAAGTTCTTATTTATAGCTAGGGTCAATGAATCTTGCACAAGAATCAATCCACGTTCAGAAACCGGAATTCTTCCCAGATCTGTATGGGGGTCGACCCCGCCCCTAGTGTGTCGACACATGGGTCGACATAGGTGTCGACACCCCCTTTATGGGGTCGACCAATGGGTCGACACCTATGGGGACCGAGGTCGACCTCTAACGGGTCAAACTCTGGGTGCCCCTATTTTCTACACGGGCAGCTAGTAGTTTTGGTTTTGTAGATATTATATTCACATGATCCTGGTTTACAACTGGAGCTATATTTGGAATGCTCTGTATCTGTGTATTTCTTTCAGTTGTGTTTTGTATTATTTTCCGCTGCATTGTAATTTGTAAATCTCCGATATTTATCAAATGTATATTATTGGTTCATACTCTATATTCTTGTACTCTGATGTAAATTGTTGTAATAAGCAATGAAATGTTCTTCTGATTGTGCTCTGATTTGTCATGTTCTCAGACAATCCGTTCTTTTTCTTCTGTTCGGAGACTGGGGAAGTGCTGGTCGTTATATGCTTCTACAATTTGAAATATTGCCCAAGATTTCAGAATCTAAGACAATTTGCATGCCTTTGACGCTATTCCAAATTTGGTCTTCGTTGCCTTCGTAAAATCCACGATTAAGGTTCACATTAAACATCTTGACAAGCTTAGGATAACACACTTCATCATTATCCTGAGAGTTAATTAGACTCAAGACTTCATTGTGGGTGAAGAGAGAGATAAGATAGTGGGAAGGGAAGTCTCCAAGGACGACGAAAGCACCCATATTGACTTTAGCATTCACTAAATAATTAACATAGGTTTTCATAGCATCTATCATAATGAAGATAACCTTTGATGGTTTTGGTTAACTTCAATTTCTGAGATGAACTTGAGGAAGCCATTTGAGTGATTGTTTTAAAGAGAATAGATATAAAGAATATAGTTTGAATTGTGAATGAAAGGTAGAGATAATAGATGTATATAAAGAAATTGAATGGATACGAATTGAATATGAACAACTTTTCAGAAATCAATGACACCTTTTCTGACCTTGGGAGTTGATGAAAAGTTTGAGGAAAGTTTGAAAGTTTAAACCTTTTAAATTCAAAATTTGAATTTCAAATTACAGGCTGATATGTCGGCATATGGACATATGTATCCTTTTTCAAAGGACATTTGGTTTTTGTGACTTGAGATTTAAATTATTGATATATATTTTAGGTTTAACGATTTCCTGGAATAATTCTAATCCTAGCAGACACCCAAATTTTTTTTTATTATTATTTTGAATTTCAAAATTCAAAATTCAAATTTGAATTTTAAATTTCAAGTTTAAAATTTATAATTTAAAATTTCAAATTCAGAACCAACAAAGCAAACAAACAAAACAACCATTCAAACTAAAGAAAAATTAAAAATTAATCAAGGCGTACCCAATTTTTAGAACCTTTTCTTCGAAATTTTCTGAATTCTGAATTATTATGAGGCACATATTTGAGTTTCCGATTTCTGGCTTTTCTTCACTTGATGATGAATCTGAATCATCTAACGTTGATGCATATGTTTTCTTACTCTTCTTTGATGAATTGCTGTTGTCCGTTTGTTGAGCCGATTTATCTGGATACTGGCACATTCTCTTTATATGGCCTTATTTATTGTAGTTATAACACCGACCGTCATTTCTTCCTGAACTTCCTTGATTATAATTTTGAAAATAATTTTTCTTTCTATATTTTAGAAATTTTCTAAAATGTTTTTTCATTAGGGTTGTTTCTTCATCTTCTTCACTACTCGTGTCAGAATCGTTACTTGTTGCTTTAAATGCGATAGATTTCTTTTCAGTTTTCTTGTTTTCCTTTCTTTTCTGTAATTGAACTTCAAAGGACATCAAATTTCCGATTAACTTCTCAATCCTCATTTCACTAACATTATGGGCTTCTTCAATCGCCAAAATTTTCTGATCTCATTCTGAAGTTAATGAACTCAATATTTTTCTGACTTGGTCTTCTTCAGAATAAGTTTTTCCAAGTGCAGTTAATGAATGCACTATCTCTTGAAATCTACAACACATATCGGAGATAGACTCATTTTCGTTCATTTTGAATAACTCAAACTGATTAACTAACAATGATATCTTCATTTATTTAACTTTACTAGTTCCTTCATGAGTAACTTATGAAGTTCTCCAAATTCCAAGAGAAGATTTACAAACCGACACTCTATTAAACTCATTCCTATCTAATGAACAAAACAACATATTTAAGGCTTTAGAATTGCTTTGTGCATCAACCTTTTGTTCATTTGTCCATTGTGCACAATTTGTTGTTGGTTCTATATATTCAATTTGTGTGATATTCCATGTGTCTAATCCTACTGATTATAAATATATATTCATTCTATGTGCCTAATATGAATAATTACTACCATGAAACAGTGGTGGTCTAACAGTGGACTGACCTTCTACAAAAGAACTATTATTATTACCAGTGTTGGTTGCCATAACTAAAAAATTTCAAAAATTAGATTATGAACTTTTTGAAAGACCTTGCTCTAATACCAATTGTTAAGAATTGTGAAATGAATCGTTAAGGCAAAACTAACACTAGAGGGGGTGAATAGTGTTTTGGAGAAATTTAAGAAAATCTAAAAGTTATATGATCTACTATACTAATATCAAACCACAGAGATAATCATAGACACGGAGTTAAATGCAAACACAAAGATAAACAGAAATAAAATGCAGAAAAGGAAAGAACACACCGGATTTTATATTGGTTCTTATTACTCCTACGTCCAGTCCCACTAACGCTGGATTGCGCAGAGTTTTATTACTATATCAATATCCAAGTACAAACTCCTTGATTTCATGACCACAAGGTTACCACCGATTCCAAGCTCCAAACACCCTTGATCAAAGATATTTCCTTTGATTTCCCCAGCTACAAGGTTACCACTGATTCCTTTCCTTGATTCTAGGCTACAAGGAACACACCTTTTCCCAAACACTTCTAGGCTACAAGGAACATACCTTTTCCCAAACAATTCCCAAACAATTACTTCCCTTGATTTCCCCGACTATAAGGTTACCACCAATTCCTTTCCTTGATTTCTAGGCTATAAGGAACACACCTTTTCCCAAACACTTCCCAAACAATTACAACAGCCCTATAACTCTTCAACAACACTTTGATTTAGAGAGTAATGAGTAGAGAGTGAGAAGAGAAGAAGTTTTATATAAACAGAATTGAATTCGATAGAGTATACGTGTATAAAAATATGAAATATTAATGGTGTAAAGAAAGAGGATGAAGATGGAGAAGAAGAATGATGAAAAAATTCGAAATCAGCCCCTATTTATAATATTTGAAAGGTTCCAACACTTCTGGAACATTACAAATAGTGAAAAGACACTTCCTTTCAAAATCAAAAATTTGACAGCTATATGTCAACATGTCCATAAATGTATGTCAGTATATCATAGTGTAAATTTGAAATTTGAGTATTTTTCAAGTGTTTTGATATGTATAAAATTATGGAAATTCTTGGATTAAAACATAGTGTTATAAATAAGAATTATAAAGTAGAAAATCATATGAAATTATAAATATAACTTATATAAATATATTTATAAAATTATAAATTTAAAAACTATATAAATATAAAGTATATAACTATATAAATATATATAAACTTATTAGCTTTAAAACTTGAGTTTAAAATCAAAAGTAAAATAGAGAAATTTAATTATAATAGATTTGAAAATAGAATTTGTAATTTGAAAATCAGAAATTGAAAAATAGAATTTGAATTTGAATTTAAACCTCGATTGCTATTCAGAGTCTTACATAAACTAGACTTTATTACTATTTTTATCTTGAACTCTTGAAATCTTGATTGCTCTTGAGTGTTGAATCATCTCTGAATTCTGAAATCTGAATCTCTAGAAGCTCTTAAACTGTACAGTCTTCAGTATTAATTACTGTATATAAATCCTGTATATGTGTGTGTATATATATATATATTATTAATTGACCATTATCAGTTAAATTGGATGCTTAAAATATTATTAATTGGATGCTTAAAATATAAATATTGTATATAAATCATGTACAGTCTTCAGTATTAGTTGGATGCTTAAAATATTATTAATTGACCGTTATCAGTTGAATTGACTATTTACGTTTATTATAGAAGATAACATATTATCGTATTTAATGGATTTTTTTATTTGAGATAACATATTTCGATGCATGGAAAAATAGGTTGGAGGGATCCAACTGGATTCCTCAAATTTATTATTTATTTTCATGTTACAATTGTATGAACCATTTTATCAGTTTGATTGGACGATTAATTTGATCATTGATTGTTGAATCTAAATTCAGTTTTTTATTATTATTAACTAGTGGGCGGTATTGGTTGGGTAATTGATAGCAGATGGCCTAGAAATCCATTGTTTTATAAATATTGATTTACCGTCGGGTGAATTGACAGATATGAACTTATAAAAATTATTTTTATAACTGAAGATAGAATTTTAAATATAATCTATGATTTAAATGAAATTTATTAATAAGGAAATAAATATTTATTACTTATTGTTCAAGTTTATAAGGAATTATTAAGTGGTTTTTGTAAAGTAAATTCTTATGTTAATAAGATTTGAAAGCCAGCAAGCAAAAATTTACTGAACGATTAATAACTGGAATTAATTGTTTTTGAAGAACAATTAGATTGGGATCATAAGTGTTGACACACTTTTTGGTCAAAACTATCACACATGGAATTCCTGAATAATAACACGCTCAAGCGGTGGAAACAACATCAGAAAATATAGAGTGATTTGATCGAAATTGTAACATCAACATAAACATGCCCGAAACTCCTATCAGCCGACCTATTTTGGGCCCGAAAACAGCAATTATGGTGCACTACACCCTAAACCTCGTATATCTCAAAGTTATCTTCAAGTAGAGCTTTTGTTTGGTTCAATCGGACTTACGGTTTGAAAGTTATGTCTGTTTCCGTGATCGCGTGTAGAAGTATAGACTGGCAATCACCTGGATGAAGCGACGAAGCATTGCTAGCTTGGAGTATGGGCCAGCTCACCCCCCTTGTGCTCGCCTCCCTCCCGGCTCATGGGTCAAGTGCACCAACCCGGCTCGTGGTGCACTCAACGATCGTGACCCTGGCTCGTGAAGATCAATTCGTGGAAGCTCGGCTCATGGAGGCTCGGTTCGCCTCATCACAACCCGACCCTCCTGGGTGTAATGCTACACATAGATGTTGACCTGTTCTCAAGGCTACTCCTACTCCTACTTTCCCGGATTGGGTCCTACGTGTCAATCACGAACCAACTTCCGTTTCAGCTCCTCTACAACTATAAATACCCTCCTGCATGGTATTTTCAAGGGACTTTTGGCTCTTTTTCATCTGAGCTTCTCCCATTATTCCTAGCAAAGCATTGCTGAACATAGAAGCCATATTCCTCATTAAAACTTGAGCATTTAGTGATGATTTCATAAGATAATTAAGCATTGTATTACAAGTTCTCATGAGTTGTGGGAATCATTCTTGTAATTTCTTCATATATAAAAGCATATAAGTGGATGTAGGCTAGATATATTAGCCGAACCACTATAAAAACCTCGTGTGTCTACTCTTTATTTACTATTTTCTGCTCTTTGTGATCTGTGATCTGCCTTTAGGTGTTATTGCCAAATTTTGGTCTAACAATATGGAATCTGAATATTAGTTATTTATTAATAATCAAAGTAAATGGGATGAACTAAATAAATTATATTATTAATTAATTTAAAATGGAAGGACCAATTGGAATGGATTAACGAATTAGCTATGTTAAATTGAATAAGTCAACTGCTTAAATGGTAATTGATTTCTAGATTTATTATAAATTAATTTAATGGAAGTTTATAAAGTCATAAAACCCTGTTATTAGTTAAATAAGATTTCAAGCACATTTATATTAAATATATAAGAAAGTTTGAATTGAATTCTCCTTCGAATTCTATTTAATTTAATTTCCTAAATCCAAGATTGAATGAAGATATTTAAACCAAGTTTATTTGAAAGTATGGTAAATGATTACAGTATGGAAATGAGTTAATAAATTGTTAATTTAGAAATGATTTATGAAATGAATGAAAGGTTAGAAGTATAAGATTTGAAATGGAGATCAGTATAGAAACCAAATTGAATTGAAGTTGGTACGGCGAATTAAGGTAAGGAGTTGATATAAAATCATTCTTTTTAAACAATAGATGGGTTTGAAGTAAGCTTTTAATGAAGTTTGTATATAGTACTTGATTTATATTTTCTAATCAAGGCTTATTTATAATGTTTTTAAAGATATATTAAGTATGATAAGGGATATGATGTAGTTTTAAAGAAATTAGAACCTGTTGTACGTCGGTTGAGTTGAGTAACTTTCATGGTGTCAATCTAATGTTGGTTTTGGCCTTCGGGGTTGATACTTAAAGAATTATTCACTTACCAATTTACAATAAGGAGCTAATGAAGTATAAGTAAGAGGATAATTGAATATGCTTATATTAAATAAGAAAAGGGGAATGTTTTCCAAATACTGGAAATAATGAAGTTTTAAATTAACAACCGGTTAATCAAAGAGGCCAAGTAATGTTGTATAGTGAGCCGTTAAATGTATTTTATTTTTATGGATGAATGGTTGTTTATTTAATAGTTAAATAACCAACTATCAAATTCGGCCAATTATCGATTATTGGTACGGAAACACCAAGGTCGAATTTATATTCAAAATCCATTCCGACCAGCAAATACGTAAACATGGAAGATATCAGATGATGACTGAGATGGATCATTCGAAGACCGTAGATTTTCATTAAACGGCAGGACTACTTAAAATCTATGGTGGGCCCCTTGAGATATACCGTGTTCTATCGTGATAAAATCTACGGATTTGCAAGGACTACTCGCTATTGATCCATAGGGAAATTCCTAGATGTGGTCAGAGGGTGCCTTTGGTTCATCCTGTTCTTGGATAGTTAAAAGATTTGACTTTAAAATCAAGCTGGATGATCCCCTTTAAACTTCGTGAGTTTACTCACGTTGGTTCACCAGACTGATCCTGGCGTTTGCAATGCTCGGGTCAGACCGAGTTTTACACGTTCAGGTTATCGGGTGCTATGAAGTCCAGAGACGAGCAGGAGGTGTTTCAGACGTATGATATCTATAATTATTCCGCTATGTGTTATATATGAGGACAGATTATTATAACTGTCCAGATGTATTGATGTACTCTTATGTTTGTAAGTATTATTTCAAGTTTTCAATAAAGATTTATTTCTATGTTATATTTATTCCGTTGCGATGTGAGACTTTGTGTTGTGATGGTTCTTCTTCTTATTCTTATATTCTAATATTTATTTCTTTCTTATCTTACGCTCTTATTTCTTTCTTTTAGCTTTCTAGATTTTCAATACTAGAGCTTAGACAACGGGATGTATTAGTCTCTAAATTCAACCATCAAATTTTCCCGAGATGGTATAGTGGTATCACAACGAGATTGAGTAATAACCTTGTCTCTATGACATAACTCGATAGAGATGGGATTAGTGATACCCTAGATTGAGTTTGAATGTATATATGAGAGAACGTATTTGTACATTTCATATACAAATATTTTTATTGTGTAGTTTGATCGGTTTAAGTTGAACTGGTAATTGGTGCAATATTATTTTGTAAAGCTGGAAAACGAAATAATTTTGCCTAAAAATATTTTCGTATGGAAAGCAATAATTTTATTAAATTATTGATATTTGTTTGTCAGTTGATTTGAAAGGAATTCAAATTGGATTGTAAATTTGAATGGTTTAATATAACCACTAGAATTTGTGAATAAATTTTTTAATATGGAATTAAATGATTCAAAATTTAACTTAATGCTAAGTTAAATAAAAATCAGAAGATGAAAAGTGAAATAATCGAAAGATTAATTAGTAATTGAATATAAATTCAAATGGATTTGATTATGTTGATTGTTGATTGTTTGTTTATTGGATGATAGAATGGATGTATAATTGAATTCGTCAAAACTAGAATGAATTGAAGACCAAAGGAATAAATTTCTAGTATGATAATTTTGAATAGAATCAGTATGAAATAGAACTAAATGGTAAAACCCTGTATGTGTTATTGGCATTATATATTGAGTTAGTGTAGGTTGGAAGACGAAGAGTTGTTAGTTGTTGTGCTTCGTGATTAGTTTGTGATTGCCCGACAAATAAGTACTTAATATTATTATTGGGTGCTGAGTTGGGTAAGTGTTTTTCTTTGGTTTTCTTTTAATTAGCGTGAGCCTCGAAGTGGCGTTTATAGTTGTACCAATCGAACCATGCAAACGAGATGCTGGCGAATTTTTCATAAATTTATAAAACTTATCATATTTTTTATAATAATTTTAAGTAATTATTTTGAAAATAATTGGGATAATGGCATTCCTCTTACTTAATAATTTTGGGGACGAAATTCTTTTAAGGGGAAAGGAACGTAATGTCATGTATTTTTAGTGGTTATATATTTGATATATTTTATTATATTAAATATTGAATAGGAATTTTAAATGGATTTATAGTATGGAATTCATTATTAAAACGAAGTTTGAACATATCGTAACATTGTGGTAGTTCGTAATATTGTGTTTTGAACTTCAATTGATTATACATAATCCATTATAAGTTGGAATTCTTTGAAATAAGAATCATCTTAATCTATTTAATTATAATTTTCTAATGTAAGAGAAAAATTGAGATTTCATCTTATAAATTATAAGTTATGTCCAATTCAAATTTTAAAATAGTCACTACAGAATTCGTTAATAAACTAAAATGTTTATTAAATAAATTTTAAAGGGATTTTTATACATAATTTGAATATCGTTTAACCTGGGATTTAAATGTTAAGTTTAAAATATACATTGGTTTATTTTGAAAACTGTATAAGGTTTCATGTGGGTATATACGACAATAATAATTTATTTATAATTAAATTGGATTGTTTTAGAATTTAATTATATTTTTATCGATATTATATAGGCCTTGAAAATAGCTATTTTTCAAACGACCTCCGTTTTCGATGAAACAATTTTATTGGAATACATATGGCTAATTATTGCTAGATTTCTAGTTTGGAGCCAATCAGAGTTGCTTTATCTGTGCATGAAATTTAAGTGTGAACCGATAACTATATTGGAAATAAAATAACGTAGTTTTGCAAAAAGAATCCAACTTCGATGAAATTATGTTTATTAGGATTGGAATGTCAAGATATAGCTGTGTACTTACTTTCATAGAGTTTGAAGTTGGTGATTGGTGGTGTGTACATTTGACGGTAGCATAAATAACTATAGAATTTTTAATCGTGTATAAGACGTACAATATATATATATATATATATATATTATATAACTTATGGCCCAAGTAAAGAAGAAAATGTCAATGACTAATCCTTCCTACCCTAAATTCTCTGCATGTAATTTCAAATCGCAGCTCGTACACATCACAGCCCAGTAATTTCATTTCAATGATCTATTGTTTGAAAACACGCTGCCTTGTTAATTCTTTTCAAAACGAGCATGCGCTGCATTTCTTTTCCAATAGCCTACCTACCAACTACCATTTCCCATCAAATTAAAACACTGCACCTTGTCCACTGAAAAATTCTTCATGCCTATATATGCTATATTTTCTCTTCAATGCCTACTAATATTTCATTTCCTATACCCTAAGACAGCTAACGTCCTACCCACCTATTGAAAACATGGAAGCTTAAGTTCTCCCTCCCTGTAAGAACACTGCAATCTTATAATCTCCTAACGTACAGGCTAAGGCATGTAGGAAAGACATCGTGCTTATATCCTTCGATCTGTGTGTGTATATATACCCATCCATTGTTGTGTTTCCAGAACTAAACCCTGAGGCCATTAAAAATAATTCCACCGTAAGTTATAAAAAGAATTCAACTCACAAAATATTTTATAAACCATTATACTCGTATTAGATATGCTCGCTGCCAATCTTCAACTTCGTACCAATTTTAAAGTGATCGAACCCATTCTTTCCGCTGTTATTTCCTACAGCGAAGACGGAAGCTGTAAAAATAGGGAATGGAGCTTCTGTTCGTTATTAGGCTTTTGTTTCGGGTTTAGGGTTTGAAGTGGAGTTTGACTGAAAGGTTTTAGGGGAGTTTGTGATGAAAATTTTCGCGGCTACTATAGAGGTGGGGATGACAGTGTGACGTGTTTTATGGAGGAGTTCGGGTGAGTTTATGAGCTGGGCGATGACGAGATAGGGGAGAAGGAAATGGCGGTGGCATTGGTTGCGAGGTTCATGAAGGAGGAAGGATGGCTTGGGCAAGAAATGGGTGTAGTGTTGGTCTATGTATATTTGAATGGAGGAAGAATTCATCTGCGTTTTTCAAGTAGCGGAGAAGAGATGTCAACGTCTCCTTATTAGTGTTTTATCCGGCCTAACTAAGTTTTGCCTAAGGTAATGAATAATTAGATTAAATAATTTTATATTTAGATTATAATTTAAAATGTAGATATTGTAATAGCGTGTCTGTATATATAATACAAACCTTTACCTTCATACCTAATCATCAATTTAGATTATGACTAACCTATTTTTTTTACGCAACCTAGAAGTGTTTTAAATATACCTACATGTGCCTAAGTTTTAACTAATGTATGGATAGGAAAATTATATATATATATATATATATATATATATATATATATTAAGCTATAATGTGGCCGCCTGTAAGTTGTAAATATGCCAAACCGTGATTAAAACGTGCCTTAAAAGGTTTTTATATATAAAGTTAATTTTAGATTTCACTACAAGAAAAATCACATATAGCAGCGGTAGAATCTGCTTCTAATCCGTCGCTAAACAGGCATTAGCGACGAATTTCCGACATAACGTGGTGGTCGGTAAAAACCATGATGGTATCTATATCAAATTTTGCGACGAAATTTAGCATGAGTTTTCCAACGTTTCTCCGTCATTTTACTAATTATATAATAAAAATAAAAATTTATTTATTAATTTAATTTTAACTTATATACCGACTATTTACCGATGGATAATTAATTTATAATAAATTAATATTTATAAAAAGCGTTGGTAAACCCTTACTAATTGCCAAGGGATTAGCGACGGAAATTAAATTAAGGTAAACTTAACCTCACTTTTTATGTTGGTAATCCCCTCCTATTCCCCTTCTGATCTGCCAATATATATATATATATATATATATATATATATATATATATATATATAAGTACTTTGGCACATGCGATGAACGTACACAAAATGGATTGAGTTAAAAAACATGTCAAAAAAGTAGACATGCATAAAATGTTGCATTTTCAATATGCATATACATTTCCAAACAAATAATTTATCAAAATATGAATGATATAAAGGTATTTTCAACTATGATTTCTCAAGTTCCATATTTTGCAAGAAAATACCGAATATTATTACATCGAAGCATAATCTTCTCAATGCATTATTTTTAGAACCAAAGAAACATTTGTTGTATTCAAGAACATTCTTTTGTAATGTTTTTAGGAAGTACGACCTTTTACTCCCTCTGTTTGCATTTAAGGACATCAGTCTTCTGTAAATGAAATGCCTGGCATATATATGAGATTGTACAGTTACTTATAGAATCTTCATCTTTCTTCTAGAATCTTCATCTTTCTTCTGAGCAAGAATTAATTGCAAATAGTTGCACGGTTTCAGAATCCAGGGGGGTTTGTGACGTTAGCTTGTCATCTGTCACTCGTTTTCTTTCTCCGGAGAACCTGAGCATTCCAAAATTAACAGTTTGAGTATGCCACTTCAGTTGACAGCCGCCAAGTATACATGATATGGCTATCAAGGCTTCAGAGTGGCCTATCGTAGAGCATGTGTATTAATAATTTAGGTAACTTGCATGCATTCCATCAGCATGCTATAATTATACTTTTGCAAATATGTTGTATTGAGGAACAAAAAATATACTAACCTATCCTCATACACATCCATGTATCTAAATGCATTAGACCCGGGAAGGCCCTCAAGCATCGCCCTGAAGTGTGAAGGCTGTATGACGTAACATCCATATTTTCATATGCCATACAAAACACGCCTTCACATATCTGTGTATCACCTTCATCCCATCATCATAGTCCCAAGGCAAGGTTTGTAGGACGTCGCCATCTAATCCAGCGGTTGATGGCAGCATACAATACATTCTCCCCTTCATCCGGCGCCTTTTGTAAAAACCCAACTATATTCAGTAGGGGTAGTTCCAACACCTGGTATAATCAATAGAGAGTTAAACCAATGTTAAAGATAAGGGAAACAAAGCTATGCACGTTAACCATGCTACAATTAATGAAGTTAATTCTTAACATTATAAACGAAAACATTTATTTGATATACTGCTCATAAATTATAACTGAAAACATCTAACGTAACAATATATTTTTTTCCAACATAAATAGCCATTTAAAAAGAAATATGCATAGTGCAAGGAAATAGTGTCGAAATTCCTCACATCTAGTGCAAGATGCAGTGTACACCAAAATATTCATTCGATAAATTTAAAGTGAATAACTGAGATGTTCCATATCCTATTATCTACCAAATGAAGTGCCTACTTGATCTCCTTCTTGGGCCTTAGCTGATTGCAGTGGCCACACTTCTTTTTTTGCAGTTAATAGCCCTAGGATGCAACCTTGCACAGTATTTGCGGCAAATTGTCTTATCCTGGTTGTACTTCCTGGCAAGTGTCATTAGAGAAGGATCAATTTGTCCACCTCTCAGCCTCGACACCAAATGCAAAGTAAACTCTCTCTGGATGTTGTAATCAGCTGGTGTTATCCCGTCTTTGAGCTGCTTTCCTGCATAAATCAACCTTTGCTGATCCGGAGGAATTCCTTCTTTGTCTTGGATTTTATCTTTAACATTGCCAATTATATCACTTCTCTCGACCTCTAAGGTGATTGTCTTCCATGTTAGGGTTTTAACAAAGATATGCATTGTTGCGGCGGCGGTATCCAAACAATATGTATATATCACCATCAATTAAATGTTGAGTAAATGAATCACTACATCAGCTCAACTTTGTCATCAACTCATCTTATAAAATAATTATATTTTTGACACAGAGCATAAATGTGATAACTATGTAGAGCAATAACATGAAAGAAAGAAAAATCATTGATAATAAAGCAAATTTAATATACCATGTTTTATGTCGAAAAGTTATTATAAGCAAGGGAATGGGAAATATATAGTAATGGAATTAACACTAGAATATGAGCTAATGTTACCACTTCTAAGGATGGTTGCAATGCTTTCCATTGTTAAAGAGCACTCTTCTTCAAGCATATACCTGAAAAGCAATGCTATACACATTTAATATATTGCACTGCATATAAAGAAACTAACATTAAATGTTATAACTGGAAACATTTACTCAATATATCGCTCAAAGGTTAAGAATTGGAAACATGTAAACAAACGATGCAATTTTCACATCACTTCCCTTAGCTCGAAGCTCAAGCGGTGAAAAGAATTTTTCCTTAAAAAATTGCATGCATCACTTCCCTTAGCTGTACAAAAGCAGACAATACTGTTTACATGAAATTCACACGGTCAACATTCAATATATTGGTTAGAATAGGAAGTAACAAAAACAAGAAATAAATATCTTTTGATGAATATAATGTAACAATGGGAAGGAAAACACCAGTTAGAGTAATAATAACCTAATTCATCTTCAAATTATCAAAAAGGAAAAGAGCAGCCCAAACCTCACCATTGAAATACCAAGGCAACTCACCAGCCGACATAGACAGATACATGCATGAGAACTTCAGATCAGTGTATTAAATTGATAGCAACAGTCATGAATCGACTACTCAATGGATGAATCTGTCATCCGATGGAATTATTATTGGACGGAGGTTTGGATTGCGAATTTTTGGAGGAGATGATGGGTTATTATTTGGAGTTAAATGAGAAACACAATCTAGATAGCGACGATATAAAGAAGCAGCGAAGGAGAATTTTGATGGAAGTAGAAGGACGCGAAAGCAAATTGGAGTTATTGATTTTGGGAGTTTTCCTTTGAAGCGATTTGACCAGAAGAATTAGGGTTATGGGTTTAGGATGATAATTATAATGAAAATTTGGAATTGGAGCCAAAATATTTCGGTTTGGAGGCAGAATATTTCGACCTGGAGCCAAATTAGCTTTTGGTTGGAGAAGGGGTAATGTCCGTAGAAAATATTTGGAATTAATTATTAAAGATGATTAGTTAATATTACTTACTGAATATATTTGTTACAACCTTCCGACAAATAGTTACTTTTTAGAAATAAAAGGTTGCTAAGTATTTATAGGCAAAATCACTTAACAAAAAAGTAGTTGTAAATGAGAATTTACAACCTTCAGAAAATATTTTTGAATAAAGTCAAAATTTTCAATATTTAAAGCAAGATAAACTTGTATATGTCAAAATTACCTTAGCAAAACCACTTGACAAAAAAGTAGCTATAAATAATTTACAACTTTTAGAAAATAGTGAAAATAATAACTTATGGTAATGTTTGAATTTTATGAATTTCAAAATTCTTTAATATTTATTCAATTTCTTATTTTTTAACTTTGAACATTTTGTTTTTCTTAATTATTATTTATTTATTAATTAATGCATACTAATCAATTTCTTAAAAGTAAATATTTATTAATAATTTATCGATAGTAATTTCTTTAGTCATATGAAAGATCTTATTAATCATTGATTATCAAATTAAATTAAATTAAATAGTGAATGTTAATCTATTTTATTAATTATTATTTTCTCTTATTTGTATTTTATATTAATTAATAATTAATCAATACGAAATATTGAATATTATATACTTTTAATAGTAATTATTTATTATTTATTATTAACATATTATTAACATTAATTATTTAAAATTTATATTTACTTATTAATTACTAAGTAGCAACACAAATGTAAAACATTTTATAAATAATAAATATTAAAATCCTTTTCAAATCTCTTGAAAAACTGTTGTAAAAATAGCGTCATAATTTTGACGACAGTAAACAGCTTCTATCTACGACGGAATTTAGTGTTAAATATTTTATGACGGTAAAGTGCTATAATTTCCAATGATTTAGCGACATAAATTAGATTCGACGGTAATAATTTAAAATAAGTTGGCATATAAAATCCAAAATATTATCCCTTACAAAGTCTATGAAAATCCGTCGCTAATTTGCGATGGAATTTTCCGCTGCTAAAAATCTGCCGCTATATACAGCTTTTCTTGTAGTGTTTAAATAATAGATATTGTAAAATTTTTAATAATATTATTTAAATAGATAGATAACGTCTAACATTAACCACTTTTTCATATAACAATGGAGTTGGACGAAACAAGTGACGTCGAGTCAGTATCGACGAGCACAACAAGTTGAAGCTGGTTTGGTCAAAGTCGGTAAATGCTGGAATTTTTAATCAAATTAAATGTCTGTTTAATTAGATTAAAATGAATCGTTTTGACATTGAATGAAGATCAAGGTGATTTTAACTAACTCTGTTGTCCCACTTATATTTTATATAAGTTGGGTTTAATGTTGTGTGTTATGTTTGCTAATTGTTGGATGATTTGATGATTGTTTCAATATATACTGAATATTTTTATACAACTGATTTAAATTAAATGTTTGTTTAATTTAATCGAAACCAATCATTATATTTTAACGATTATTTCCAAATAAGGTAACTTACCTTGTTAGTTATGTTTAGAATAATATAAATGTATAAAAATTAAATTAGGTGCTTATAATATTATTAATTAACCGTTATCAGTTGAACTGATTATTTATGTTTATTACAGCAGATAATATATTATCGTATTTAATGGATATTTTATTTGAGATAACATATTTGGATGTAGGGAAAAACAGGTTGGAGGGATCCGACTGGATTCCTCAAATTTGTTGTTTATTTTCATATTACAATTATATGAACGGTTTAACCAGTTTGACTGGATGATTGATTTGATTATTGATTGTTGAATCTAAATTCAACATTAATTTTGTTATTAACCAATAGGTGGTCTGGTTGGGTAACTGATAGGAGATGGCATAGAAATCCATTGTTTTATAAATATTGATTTACCATCAGGTGAATCGACATATATGAAGTTATAAAAATTATTTTTATAATCGAAGATAGAATTTGGAATCTATGATTAAAATGAAATTTATTAATAAGGAAATAAATATGTATTATTTATTGTTCAAGTTTATAAGGAATTATTAAGTGGTGTTTGTAAAGTAAATTCTTGTGTTAATAAGATTTGAAAGCAAGCAAGCAAAAATTTACCGAACGATTAATAACTGGAATTAATTGTTTTTAGAGAACCATTTGGTTGGGTTTATATGGAAATTGAATATTAGTTATGTAATAATAATCAAAGTAAATGGGAAGAACTGAATAAATTATATTATTAATTAATTTAAAATTGAAGGACCAATTGGAATGGATTAATGAATTAACTTTGTTAAGTTGAATAAGTCGACTGCTTAAATGGTAATTGATTTCTATATTTGTTATAAATTAAATTAATGGAAGTTTATAATGTCATAAAACTATATTATTAGTTAAATGAGTTTTCAAGCGCATTTATATTAAATATATAAGTTTGAATTGAATTCTCTTTCGAAATCTATTTAATTGAATTTCCTAAAGATACATGAACCTAGTTTATTTGAAAGTATCGTAAATGATTGCAGTATGGAAATGAGTTAATAAAGTTGTAAACTTTGAAATGATTTATAAAATGAATGGAAGGTTAGAAGTATAAGATGTGAAATGGAAATCGGTATAGAAACCAAATTGAATTGAAGTTGGTTAGGCGAATTAAGGTAAGGAGTCGGTATGAAATCATGTATTTTAAACAATAGACGGAGTTTGGTTAAGATACAACTAGAATGGGTTTGAAGTAGGTTTTAATGAAGTTTTTATATAGTATATGAATTATATTTTTGAATCAAGGCTTACTTATTGTAATGTCTCGTATTTTTACGGTATAATAATTAATTTACTTAATTATTTAATTAGTGATTTAGAGAATTAAAGGGTTGTTTAATTAAATAATATTGAATATTTAATTAATATAAATAATAGAACAATATATTTAAATTCCGAAATAGTTGGAAATAGTGGAATTCACAAATGGTGTGAACTGGATCATATATAATATATAATTCAGTTTAGAGTTGAATTATATTAATGAATATATTATATAAACGACAGTTGAACGTATAATTATATTATAATTAAAATCGAGCTCGAAATGGCGCTACAGTTCATAATTTGGCAATTCGAACTTCAATTGAATATACATAATCCGTTTTAAGTCAGATTTCTATGAATCAAGAAACGTTCAGAGCTAGTGAAGTATATTTTTCTAATGGAAGAGAAAAATCGAGATTTCGTCGTGTAGATTTTGTTTTATGTCCAAATCAAATTTCCGAAAAGTCGCTATGGAATTCTTTATAATTTATAACGATTTATTTATATTTTAAATGAATTTTTCAATATAAATTGAATATCGATTCAACCTGGATTTGAATAGCGAGTTATAAATCCAATTGGAGTTGTATAATATTCTATTGTGAATATATACGATAATATAAATTTATTTATATTTAATTTAATTATTTTTAAATATATTAATATTTAAAAGGGTTTATTTAGAGCTTTAAAAATAGTCAGTTTTGCAAACGACCTCCGTTTTCGATGAAACTAATTTTGTTGGATCCGCGATATTAAATTATTGTTAGATTTCAGTTTTCGTGATGTTTGAAGTCAGTATGTGGCCGTACGAATTTTTAATGTGACAAACAGTCCGTATTTTGACGGTTAAAAATAAGATGTTTGAGCAAACGGAGTTGGAATTCGACGGAACCAGTTTCGTTGGGTCCGTAATGTCGAATTGAAGGTGTAGGTCCATTTTCGTGATTTTTGGGTATCGTATGTGATTTTAGGAATTTTTATTCAATAGATACACATTGCGATTACTTAAAATAAAATTAATTAATTAATATAAAAATATTTAAAAAATTTCTATAAATAGCCTACCTCTTCCTAACCCTAATTCACTATCTTCTAGTAGTCAACAAAAAAACAAGATGCTACCCATTTCATTTCCAACGTGAAGAAATCCTCTTTGCAAAATCATAGTAATTCATAGAAAAGTCCTTAAATCTCCAATCAAATATATTTGGGTTCCTGGCAAGGAGAGCTACAACCTCATGGTCAGTTTACTTAGTGCGATGCAAATCCTGGAACACGCCATGAATAGCCGTGAATTTAGGGTTCGAGGTTTTGAGGTATATGAAGGATCGATCATGATTTAATGGTTGTTTCGGGTTTCAACGCGGGGTTAGACTTCTGGTGGAGAACGTTTGGTGGATTTGGTCACCAAAGGTGTCGCAAGAAGTACGACTGCGTACTCCAGTTTTTAGTACATCGCGTTGTACAGAGAGATACTCGAGTTCTTTGTGGCATACTCGGGTAGATGGAGAAATCGACGAGATGTTCCAATATGGTTTTGGTTTGTTGAACAGAAGTGAGATGATGAAATGGTGCTTTGGTTTTTTGTGGGTTTTTGTGTTACTGGAGAGCGAATGGTAGTTGTAGAAGAAGCATAGCGGTGAGGGCCTGGGTCTTTTGGGCTTCTTGGATTTCAAATGGGGTTGGGCCGATAGAAAATGAAGGTTAAAGCCCAATTAGAAATTTAATTAAGTTGTTTTATATAATAGTATATATAACAAGTAAACTCAATAACTTCTGCATACTTTATCCAAATTGGGGAAAACAGGATCCGTTAGGATCGTATGGGCGGTGACTACAAAATGGAACTGGTTCGGAGTGTATTGGAGCTCATTACAATTTATGGCAAAATAAATTGCCTTATCTGAATTGACGATCGTTAATCGTTATTTAACGATAATTATCCAATGTGAGTAAATCTCACAAACTCTGTACAGTTTATATTTTTTTAAATATAATCTAGTATTTATAAATGATGATTGATTGTTGTGTGTTGATTGTTTGGTTGAATTGCTGATGTATTGGTTGAAATTATAGACAACGATATATTTATAAATCGTTAATCAAATATTGATTCTGTTTATCAGAATATTTCATATTGAAATGAAATCGATGTTAGTCATATTGTTTAACATCTGTGGATGTAGGGAAACAGGTTGGAGGGATCCAATTGGATTCCTTAATATTTATAATACTGTTTGTTTTCATATATTATGATATATGATGTGATATATAATCTGTGATTGATTATGATGACACTGGTCATGTAATTTGGTATTTTAAACACCATATGAAATATGGAATGTAAAAAAAGAAATTTTCAAAGTGAATATTGAAAATGAAGGATTTATATGAAATGAATAGAATTATATAAAAGGATTTATATAGAATAAATAGAATTTTATAAAAGGAATATAATTAAGGAATATTTATTTAGAAAATAAATAGAATTTTTATAAAAGGATATATTTATAAAATAAATAGAATTATAAAAAGATTATTGATTTAGAAAGTAAATAGAACTATAAAAGGGAAATGTTTGGAAAATGAATAGAGTTTTATGAAAAGAGAATTTTACATTAGGAAGGTTTAGACCCATGCTTCGCACCGGGTGTAACATGATATTGATTTAAAATAAATATTTTGCAAATAAAATATTATAAAGGAAATAGGGTTTGAAATAAGAATTTAAATGGAATTACTGAAATTAGAAACTGACTGGAAATTAGTTCAGTTGAATGGCTTTCTGGGTATCGATCTAATGTTGGTTCCGGCCTTCGGGGTTAATACGTAGGGGGTTGTTCTCTTACTAGTTTACGGTTAGATACTGATATATGTGAAAAGATAGTGATGCGTGAATCAGAAATGGAAACGTTTTCCAAAGTTAATAAGGTATATTTCTAAAATTAGAAAATAAGGATTTGATGTATATATGGAAACGAGAAATAGGGAACTGAATAAATGTTGATTGATGATTGATCGATAGAATTTCCATCTGGAAATAATATCGTTGGTTGCATACGTGTTTTTCTTTGATAGTTAACTCACCTACTATTGAAGTTTTTGACCATTTTTCCGTCGTCAATGCGGGGAGCCGGGATCAGATTCATTATCCGAAAACCACTCTGTATGGGCGTTAGCGTTTCGATCAAATATGATGAAGAAAATTGAAAACGGATTTATGCAAGGGCTATCCTGTTTACAGAATAGTACCTTTGGTTTGTCTAGTCCCAGGACAACCAGTATGGATGAATGTCTGACAGAGTATGTCTGGTAGATCGCGTAAGTTGATCATTTCAAACGTATTTACGTTGGTGGCAGAGGAATTCGTTTCTCTTAGCTTATACCCGTGGTATTTTTGGGGAAATCAATTTGTGATTTGACGGGTATGAAAATATGGCATTCAAAGTAAATTAAGGAGTGATCTGTTAAAAGATAAGTTATGACCTCAAGCCTCATCAATTGGGAAATGAAAGAAATCGGGTAGGCAACATGGCTAAGTAGGTCGCACCTAAGTTGGGTATATTGTCACCATCTAGAGAGTATTCATATTTGTTACTTCTTTCGCTTCTGTATCTCCCGGGAACGGTTATGTTGGTATACCAACTATAAGGTGATAATATATTCGGAACATTCAAGCGAAATGAATGGCTGGTCATGTGTGGCCGAGTTACAATATGTTCTTGTTGAACTTCAGTGTATCGCTTCTAGAGTACACTGATCAAGGTAGGTCCATACCTTGTCATAATTGGAAATCCATTACCCAATAAGCGCCAGCGGTGTTTGATTGTATATAATATATGTGGAACATGAGACGAAAGCTTTTCCACTAGATTGCTATTTATTCGATTTAGACATTATTATAATATCAGAAGAGTATTGATTTTAAAGAAATGTTTTGGGTTATCGTAAGGTAAAAACCATCCGTGTTTGTGTGTGGATAGGTCTTATGATTATCATTTCTTTAGAAAGGATTTTAAAAGTTAAAAAAATGATTGAAGTTTAGTCATACCAGTCATATGACTGACTCGGAGTTTATTTTGTTTTGTTTTCCTTAAACTCTTGGGTGCCCAATTTTGTACGGGCAGTCAAGTAGTCGGGATTTTCAGATACTTGAAGAGCTAGAGCAGGAGGCTTCAGGATTATATAGCTATTGTTATTTCCATTGTGTTGTAAGTGTTGTACTCTGATAATGTTACTGTATACATATACTAGTTTTATTTCAAAGTTATGTATCTATTATATATTGTTCGTTCCGCTGTGAGATTCGTGTTACTCTAATGTTGTATGTTCTTCTCCTTCTTCTATTCTAAGTTTCTATCTTATCTATTCTCACCCTCTAATTTCTTTCATGGACTATCTGGTATTTCTGATGCTTGGATAATCGACATTGAGTTTATGTCGGTTACTCAGGATCATGAAAACCCGGGTCGTTACACTTATAATATTTCTAAAGATATATTAAGTATGATAAGGGATATGATCTAGTTTTAAAGAAATTAGAACCTATTGTACATTGGTTGAGTTGAGTAACTTTCGAGGTGTCAATTTGATGTTGGTTTCACCCTTCGGGTTGATACTTAGAGAATTATTCGCTTACCAATTTACAATAAGGAGATAATGAAGTAGAAGTGAGAGGATAATTTAATATTCTTATATTAAATAAGAAAAGGGAAATGCTTTCCAAACACTGGAAATATAGAATTTTTAAATTAACGTCTGTTTAATCAAAGAGGCCAAGTGATGTTGTATATTGAACTAGTAAATGTATTTTATTTTTATGGATGAATGGTTGTTTATTTGATAGTTAAATAAATGACTATCAAATCTGGTCAATTATCGATTATTGGTACGGAAAGAACGGGATCAAATTTATATTGAAAACCATTATGATAGCAAATATGAAAAAATGGAAGATATCAGATGATGATCGAGATGGAGAATTTGAAAAATGTAGATCTTCAGTAAACGGCAGGACTACATAAAATCTCTGGTTGTCCCCACCGAGATATACTGTGTCTGTGATAACCGCGGGATTCGAACTCCCGACCTCCTGTAAAGAAACACCACGCACTAACTACTGTGCTAAAAGATCTTTGTGTTAGCTTTTTGAGAGGGTTGTTACAGATTACCCCATAAAGAGCACAACGTCCTCGTTGGCTCATATCACTCATCACCCAGGTGTTGTGCATGTAACCCGCATCAGTACCACACCGACCGACATCCGCAGCATTACACACATAATTTCGGCTGGGAGTAGGGTCTGGTACCAAATATAACACCCACGGAATTCGAACCCCGACCTCCCGTAAAGAAACATCATGCACTAACCACTGTGCTAAAAGATCTTTGTGTTAGCTTTTTGAGAGGGGTGTTATAGTGTTCTATCGTGATTTAAATCTATGGATTTGCAAGGACTACTCGCTACTGATCCATAGGGTGTTTCCTAGAATGTGGTTGGAGGGTGCCTTTGGTTTATCCTTTTCCTGGATGACTTGTACGGATGAATGTCTGATAAAGTATTTCCAAATGAATCACGTACGTTGATTTCCTCAAACATATTCTGTTGGTGGCAGAGGAATTCGTTCTTACTATTTAGACACCCAGAGTATTTTTCTGGAAATCAATTAGTGATTTTCTAGCAAATCTAACGATGTGGCATTCAAAGTGAATGGTGGCCAGATGTTCTAGAAAGGAAATTAAACCTCAAGACTCATCAACTGGGAAATGATAAAAATCGGGAAGGCAACATGGCAAAACTGGGTCGCTCCCAATTAGAGTGTATTGTCACCATCTAGAGAAAATTCATAATTTGTGCTTGTTTTCTCTTCTGTATCTCCCGGGAACTGTTATATTTGTATATCAACTGTAATGTGACAATATATTCGGAACTTTCAAGTGAAATGAATGGTCGATCGTGTGCGGCTGAGTTGTAGGATTTTCTTGTTGAACTCCAGTTTATCCCCTCTAGAGTGCACTGATCGGATGGTGGTTCCATACCTTGTCATAGTAGGAATCCAATCTCCAATGAGAGCCCGTAGTTTCGATTGTGTAATATGTATGTAGAACGTGAAATGCAAGTGTTCTGCAAGATTGTTACTTATTTGTATTTAGACATTATTATAATATTAGAATATATATGATTTCAAAATGTTATGGGTTATCGTAAGGTAAAAACTGCCCATATTTATGTGTGGATTTGGTCTTACGATTATCCTTTTCTTTCGAAAAGATTTGAGTTTAAAATCAAGTTGGATGATCCCCTTAAAACTTAGTGAGTTTACCCACGCTGGTTCACATGACTGATCCTGGAATTTGCAATGCTCGGGTCAGACTGAGTTTTACTGGTTCAGGTTATCGGGTGCTATGAAGTCCTGAGACGAGCTGGATGTGTTTCAGATGTATGATATCGATTATTATTCCACTGTGTTTTGTAGATAAAGACAGGTTATTATAAATATCCAGATGTATTGATGTACTCTAACGTTTGTAAGTCTTATTTCAAGTTTTCAATAAAGATTTATTTCTAAATTATATTTATTCCACTGCGATGTGAGACTCTATGTTGTGATGGTTCTCCTTCTTATTCTTCTATTATAATATTTTTTTCTTTCTTATCTCACCCTCTTATTTCTTTCTTTTTGATTTCTGGGTTTTCAATACTTGAGTTTGGACAATGGGATGAATTAGTGTCTAAATACAAACATCAAATTTTCCTGGGACGCCACAGATAAGGCTTACGACTAGTATTTTTGGCTATTCAATATGCATCTTTCTTACATGAATTGTAGCAATTTTTCCTATTTTATGCTTATCTATTATGTGTGTTCATATGTTATCCACTTTCAAATGCAATTGGAGTACTCTAACGTAGAGTTCATTTTTGGGTATCCAGTGAATTCAGTTTTTTTTTATGATTTAATTTCTATTAAATTGCGCCTTTCTTCCAAAAATATTTTTTTCTCATCGGTTTGATGTGTGTTTATTTGGATGTATTCATGTACAACTAAAATATTTAACATATGCTTGTTTTACGGTCATTAACAGTTTAGGTCAAATACAACTAATACATTAAAAGAACAATGACAAGTTATGAGGATAACTATGAAAGATCCAAGATAAAGCTAATTTAACATGGTAAATTTTGTATTATCTTTTGATGAGTGTATTTAATGAAAGATCTAAGAAGTAGATGATCAACATAAAAAAGAACAAAAACATACCAGGATTGTAGAAAATGGTAAAAATACAATGGTTAAATCACCTCGTCTCTTTTAGTACATAGGAAAGCATAGTCAAGTTTTCCGAAGGTCATTACCTTATTGGCTTACAAGATATGACAAACGACGAAGGTATCATTAAGTGTCTATCCTCAAGATTTGGAGATTGCCAACATGTATATAATCATTACATAAAATTTCATACAAATATTAGATTAAATGTTATGTGTTAGAATGCATTTACTGCAACGATTTTATATAAATTTTCATATAGTTGGCTTCATTTATAAATTGAAATTTAAACATGTACTAATTTACAATTTATAGATCAGTATGTTCGTTTTATCTTGGAGCTAAGGCAATAAAGCGTGTACATGATAATTATGGCTGTAATTCAAATGAGGACACAGTTCAATCACGAAAATATGTTACAAAAATTTAAAGGCAACATTTTATACCCACAACGTATTTCAGTAGCTTCAATGTATCAGATAGTAAACCACAATCAGAAAGTTACAATGGGACCGTGGCAAGCCCAAAAAATGTTGGAAAACCCTAGAATGATTCCTTCTTACCAACAAGCATTAGGTGCAGCAAATCCGACTAGAGCGGTGAATTCATGATGAACACAGTGAATCAGATAATCTCCCAATTTAGTATGCAACAGTCTTAGAATCCAATAGTTAAGGAAATCTTCAATGATGGAATATACAATTATCTGTGATAGCATTTCCCAACCTGATGGATGTGGCAAGCTTGTTTGGATTCCGATAGCCTGATTAAATGTTAAGTTAGTTTACACCAATTGTGGGGATTATATTATATATACAGTTTTAGTAACATATGCTGTCAAGGCATACATTTAGATCATTATAATACATAATTGGCTCTAAAAATCAATCCAAACCTAGTTAAACTGAATAATTTTGTATGTAACATATGTTTCTTGGGCACATGTTTAGATAATTAAAATACATAACTGGATTCCTAGTTAACAACAACTAAGTTAACCACAATTAATTTTTTTTCATGCTTAAATGAAACATTGGCTAATGTTGATTCTTTATATAAGCACGCCGAACTGTATTAGTTACCGCTGTTATGGTAAATTTACAATTCCATATTTGTACCAAGTAGTTGGTAATCAATATCTAGCCACAACGATGTACTAACACTATTGATCTAAATTGGCAAATTTACCATTATTAACGGTAAACGTAATGATAAAGAAATACAAAAAAACGAAAACAGTAAATTTACCAATTAATATTTTTCTTCGCTAGTTCAATTAATTCTAAAGAAAAAACTTTTGAAAGTTTATCTTATTTTAAGCATACACTGTAGTATTATGTACGATGATAATTTTTTATCAAATAATTTCGAAGTGTCAGGAACGACAACTGTAATAACCATATAATAATCATTATTATTGTGAAAAATGCATGCATGACACGATTCGAACGACTTTTAGTGGAGCTAAGCATCTCTTTTTCATTGCACTACATATCGCCTACATCGTAATATTAGTTGAAAATAAAAAAACAACACTTTTTTCTTTTTGAATAATAACTTAACAAAATTGGAACTCTTTCAGCAAATGACGTAGAATGCGCTTATTCACTCATGTTGATTATTGGATCATGATATTCAAATGATCTAAGTTGAAATTTTGTTTTTTAAACTCCTAGAAAAGATTATATGATGCGAGAAGAGGGAAGAAAAAATAATAATTAGGCCATTGGATACATAATCCAAATGGTCAGAATATGAATGTCTCAAATATAGTTTTGTTCCATACACTATTTTGTATATTATAAGTATTACCACATACGCAGATACACATGCATTGCACCCATTCACCTATACATTGCAAGAAAGGCCCTAAATTTACCACCCTAGAAATTGGGAACTTTTAACTGAATCAAAATCTCAATCACAATGCAAGTATAAAAAAATGTACCTTAATCATAGAATATGACATAAGCTGCAGCGATCCAACCACAAAAATAAAAGTCTTGATGACATCTCTATAACAGTTGACAACTCTATCGGCTGGTAATATAACTTTAGGCTGCAACTTGTACTTATGAACCGGTTTGGGATTTGTGAGCTCGATATAAGCAATCAGCAAAGGCACAATCAAATAAATGACAATCAGGAACTATGCATAAAGGCTGAAATCGTGCATACTGCCCGAGTACTAGTATCACGCGGTTTCTATCCCAGAGAGGTTTCAACTTAGGGAGAATTTGAAATTGTTAATGCTCTGATAAGGAAGCATCGGTAACAAGTTTTTAAAGACTAATACGTCGGAAACATTGTACGACGTTTATTTAATGCAAAGCATACGTGGAAAAGAACTATCGTTTGATACAAGTAAAACATAAGACAAAAAACCATCGATTTATTTTATTGGTTGTTATAAACTGCACATAATAAGGAAGCACTCAATCAGCTAATACATTCCAATCTTAGATATGAAGTTATCTTTATCATCTCTGTACAAGTTGGAGCAAAATAGTGTAAAATCATTTACTAAACAGTTTATTCCAACCTTTTGCAATTTAAAGCCAAAGACGATCTGCTCATAATTGTAACATATACACAGCCTAATAACTAAAAAAGTGCATATATGTATATATGTATATGTATAAGTAAGTATGTATATATATATATATATGTATTCCCTTGTATTTACGTCATACTCAAGGATTACCCAATTCTACCATTATACACGTTTTTGATATTCAATCAGTTCTTTAGATTTTATTTATTTTTGAAATAAAGACATGAAACCATTAACAGTGTGGAACTTTTTTCGTATATTAATCTTAAAGGAATCTGCTAAATCAAGCAATATTCAATGAAACCCATCGTTCACCTAAACCTTGGATTATCAAGTAACGAAAATTATAATAACCAGAAAGTTTTAGGAAAACGTAACGACTTGGATTTTCTGTCAATCTAAAATGTGATTTAAAATAAGTGTGAAAGGATTTTAAATGATTTGAATAAGAGATATGAAACCAGAAGTAATTGAAAATAAGTTTTAAAGTTGAATTATGTGTTAATAAAGTTATTGTTTTTTTAGAATTGATAATTAATTGGTATCAGCAGAAAATTAATAAAAACGATATTTTGGTCGCCTTAAAAATAGGCATTTTTCGAAAGGTCACGGATTTCAACAATTTTTGTTTCGTCGGATCCGTTACGTCAAAATATAGTAGTGGGTGAAGTTTCAAGTCAATTCATGTCAGTGTATAACTGTGTGATAGGAAAACATGTCAAAAAGAGTTAAATTTGAACTAAAAAACTTGATTTTTAAATTAACCTATTTAGATGGATGATTTAATCTTTGAAACCTATCCATTGAGTCCGAAACAGGGGTAATTAGGTGGATACACTTATCGTTGAGTCCAGCTCAGAGTTCGAGACATTAAGATAGGCAGAAAACACTATTTTGAATCAAGTTTAAATTATTTGAAAATTCAAATGAATTCGAATTTGAAATATTTTTATATGTTTTTGAAGAGCAAGAAAAATTGAAAGATATGGTGGAAAAACATTTTAAATAAGATATTAATAAGTAAGTCAAATTAACGTTCGAATAGAAATAAGAAAACATACTTGTGTTTCAGTACCTGCACGGTCAACGATCCGCGCCTTAAATTCCATTATTTAAACCCTCCATTCTTATCCCCTCTTCATTCTCATCCCTTCCTTATTCCTTTTCTTCACCATCAGGCCATCCATGGCAACAATAAAGGAAAATAAAAAGAAAATGGAAAAGAAAAAGAGAGAAGAAAGAGTGAAAAAAATGAAGATCCACCTCTCCTCTTCCTCCTCTTTCATCCTCCATGGCCGAATCCTCCACCACCACGACCTCATCATAACCTCAGTCCTACAATACCCTCTTCCAACCCCAAAAATCTCGGATCTACACAGATCCGAGGACGATCCGCTCATTTATCCAATCTGTTCATACCTCCGGCTAAAAATTACGCACCCTGATCTTTAAATAGCCATAACTTCCTCATACGGAGATGAAATTTCGTGTTCTTGGAGGCGTTGGAATTGTGGGAACGATTATATCAACCTATAGAAGGATTTAGAAGCCTAATAGTAGCCGAAAATTTCTGATTTTTCCAAGAGGATTTCGGGTTTCATCAAAAAATTGGAGTAAAGCTTGTCCTAGGAGCATCCGATCTTATAACGAGAGCTAGGACGTCACGGGGTGAGGAAACTATACTTTAAAAGATTTAATTAGTGATTTTATATCTATGTTTACGGGTTATTAGTGAGAAATTTAAAAGTAGGAAAAGGATAACCTATATGCACATAAGGTGTTCGTTGAAATGCCTAAAAGAAAAATATTAAGTAAATGGTCAGAAATTGGTTGCTAATGGTTTATAACTAAACTCATGAAGTAGGAATGACATCTTAGTTAGGTTTGGGGATGAAACTCTTTAGTTTAGTTCACAAAATCTCACCTTTATAGAATATTAGGTGTATACATGCTTTGGTTGGTTGTTGGTAGTTTGTTAGTAAATAATTTGATGTGGTAAAAGATGATGAACCTCTAAGATTTTGATCTTCATGTGTAACGATACGTAAAGATGAAGTTTGTATGAGAAATAAATTTGTAAAAAGGGCATTTAGGTTTGATTTAACACATGCACGCAACATGTTTATTGAAATGTCTCAAAGAAATCTAAAGGGATTTTATGATGAAATCTTCATGGATTAGGATTGAATTTAGTTCCTTAATATCCATATGTAGTATATATGTCACCATGTTTAGGTTATGAGCCTAATTTTTAAATTTAGTAAGCTAATTCTTGTTTTGTGATTAGCAAAACTTGTCGATAATACAGGTTGAGTTGGTGAAGGTTAAGAAAGTACATCATGGTCAAAATTTGGTTAAGGACATATGGAAACATTCTTTATGTTTGGATTCGTTTGAAATTTAGAGATCCTGGTCTCATGAATGTGTATATGTGTGAACCTTAGCCAATGGACATGAAATCATCTTTTGTGATTATTAATTAAGCATTATTCATGTGTGAATATTATTGATTTGAGATATCCATGTTTGGATATTTTGGTTTGAATGTTTGGTGGCTGGATTGGTTGTGTTGGGAATGGTTATGAATACCATTTGGTTGTTAATTAATAAATTGGAACCCAATCATAACACCGACATCTAGTCTTAAATAACTAATGATTTTGGTTACAACACATTAGATACATGACATCTTGTTTATGTTTATTGAATGTTTGTATATACCTAGATTCTCGGATATACAGGGGTTGAATGAGTCTCATTACAAATATTGGACTTTAAATGATTATTTTAATAATAAAACAATCAAAGAAAATAAAATTAGAATTTAAGCTCCAACAATTTCCAAAAATGAAATTGAGTTCATAATAATGAACTTTTGCAAAAGAACGCACTGGTTTTGAACAAGTTAAGAACAAGTTATTGTCAAATGTTGAAATGAATAGCAAATCGTTTTACGATGAATAGTAAATTGAAGTTGTGTTTGCATAGGAAAAGGACTCGAATTTGCGTTATTATTATTTCAACGTACTTTTTTTTATAATGGTTGTCAACCAACTTTGAGACTTTAATAATCATTTTTTAAGAATAATATTTTTTTTAGTGATTTAAATATTAATTTAAATATTTAAATGTGGAATAATTAATATAAAAATTCTTAAAAATATGGAAAAATTATGATAAATCATAATAAATGTTTTAAAGGGATTTTGGAAAGAAAGTATCAAGTTTTGGAAATGTATAAACACTTCGAGAATTCTGGATTTAATATCTAATAGAACCTTTATTTAGATATAAAGGAATTTGGACTTTTAATTGATAACTGGATTATTGATTATGATTAATGAGAATGAGAATCTTCAAATTAAATAAATTAATGGAAACCAAATTTGTTATTGATTAAGGTAAGTTTCTACAGACTATTCGACGGATTTAAATATCCTGCTTGTAGTGTTTGTTGGATATGGAGGTTTATATCGATTATAAACCATTATGATTTCTATAGAGTTTCCCGCATAAAAGGAAATATGATTTTGGGTTTGTTGTGAATGATGTCTTTAATAACATTGTTCCTTGGCCCATAAAATGGTAAGATAATTTTTCCAAGTTAAGCAAATGAAATCTTTATTTATAAATATTTTTGGGAATGGAATGAACATCTTTTTACATAAGGCAAGTGGTGAATAATCAATGATGATTATTGGGAAGATTTAACTTGGAATTTGAAGTAAAGGAATTGGAATATTTGATTTAGAGTTTTCTGAAATCTTTCTACAAGATTTAAAGGAATGGAATATGAAAGGTAATGGAAAGTACCGAAACATAAGATGATTAAAATGGAGTATTACCAGTTTTGCTCCATGAGATAGAAATGAAGGATTTTGATATATTAAAACTTAATATAGTTTTAATAAAACTTTGAATAAAAGATTAGAATGGATAAAGGCACTGGAATAAATGTGTATTCACGTATAGAGATGGCTAAATAGTCATAAATTTTGATTGGATAATCTGAAATTGGATTTCAAGTTAAGTAATCATTAATGACTGATTTCGACATATTAAAGCTCATTACAGTTTTAATAGATGGATTGAGTAATATTCCAAAATGGAATGAGATTTGTGAGATCCTGTATACCTATTGGTTTCGAAGATGCGGTAATTATTTGGAAAGGCCGGGTATACCTGTTCTGAATAATTATACGACGTGATGCTGATGTCAAGATATCGATGACGGTGGTGGAAGACCTAGATTTCTTCACATCATATGGGTGGTCTGTTGATGCCTTGGGTAGGCCTCGTAGGTTAAAGTAGCGGCCAATCTAATCGTACTTGAAGCGATTTGATTTGCAAGGACTTGCACTCCCAGGTGGGAAAACGTGAAATCAAGTGCCTTCGGTTTTGTTCCTTTTCCCGGAATGGACTTGCGGATGGATTGCATGTTTGACATGGAATTACCATTGGGCATGCTGAGTGTTGAGCAATGATCAGGGATTTTGTTGAAAATCAGGGCCTTCTAGTGATGATCAAAGCATGGCATTAATGCCTAGCTTTGTGTATAGCATGACTTCACGGGCCTCGCACCCCGGTATGATGGTGTACTGATTGTCAGATTAGCATGACTTTATGTTTTGCATGGATTCGGTTGACCGACGGTATGATAGGTTGTGAGATTAAGTTCATCAACCTGAGGAAATGGGTGCGGTGTTGTGTATAAACATGGTATCCTCTGAATGCCCGAGTGGTCTTTCGATCATCTACCATCATGATGGAATCCAAACTCCAATAAAAAGTCTTTTACGATTTTCAGTTGTATACCTATGTAGCCAACATAGTGGTATGGGACACTATGCGAGCTAAGATTTATAAGTTTATTTTCAAAATGATTTTACACACCCTAGACATTGTCATAATATCAAATGATTTGTTTTTAACCTATATCAAGCATGTTTTGCGAGTATAAGGCAAACCCCTATCCTTTGTTGTGCACTTGCATTGTGTGATGGGACCTGGGGCTTATAATCATTCATTTTTCTAAACTCATGTTTTCAAAATCAGGTTTATGGTTGTTATGTTAAGTTATGGTTGTTGTGGTTTTGCATGTATCCTAGGAAGGAAACCAGTTCTATGACACGCGACATGGTCCCGAGATACCTTATTCAAATTAAGGCTAAGTATAAGATTCATAAATAAGGTTTTCTCACACCAGTCCCATGACAGACTCGTGGTTTGTTTTTCTCTTGCAAACAGCGGCTGACCACAATTTCCACATGGGCAATCTGTTTATTTTTCAGTTATCAATATCGGGTTCAAGCTTGAGGATTTGGAGTTCGGAGAGACATGAAGTTTCATATGAAGGCCAAATGTACTCTATCATCGGTATATTATGTTAAATCATCATGGAGTAATGGTATGTAAAATCATATTTGTATTCAAAAATGTTTTCGCTGCAATGATATATTCTTATTATACTTTATCTGTTCTACTGTAAGCTTTGTATTCCTCTATGTTTGCTTTGATAAACACTAACGAAATGTTCTTTCGCTTACCTTGAATCGACATGGGATCATTTTTTGGTCGGTTTGACGTGAGTGGAAGTGTGGGTCGTCACACTTGGTATCAGAGCAAGGTTAGATAAGCCTTGAATCTGTGGGATACAGACTTGTCAGAGATAGGATTAGTAGTACCCTAGGACAAGTAACTCGTTAGAGATAGGGTTAGTAATACCCTAGAATGAGTTGTGTGTGAGCGTATATATATATACGAGGGATGTATTTGTAATTTGGTATATAAATGGTTTTGTGTTGGATTGATTTGTTGAGTGGGTTATGAACATTGGTCGGTACTGTAAGGATTCACTGTATATATAGGTGTTTCTAAACACTTAAACATAGTAGTCTAACCCAGTTTTATGGATGAATGAAATAGTTTTGTCCAAAAATATATTTTCATAAAAAGGTTATATGTTTTGATGAAAGCTATGTTTTGGAAAATTTAATCCACTAATTAATCACTGGATGTGCTAATTAATTTAACTAATTAAGAAAATTGAATTCTCGACGATTTTGGAGGTCGAGGTATTTGTAAAAAATATATTAAAACTCTTTGATAAAGTCTTAAATGTTGTAGAGTATGGATAACTGTAGTCTATCTGGAGTAAAACCTAAGACGATGAGTTGGAAATAAGCAAAAAGGATTTATGAGTAGAAAGAAGAAGAAAATAGGTTGGACCTACACATGTATATTTATAGTTACTCCAGGAAAAATAAGAATAAGAAGGAGAGTAAGGAAAGGGTACAAAAAGATATAACTTGTTACCGATGTAAGCTAAAGGGCATTATGTTCACAATTGTCCTTAACGGAAAAAGAAACCCAGAAAGGATATAAGATGTTTCCGGGGTGAGGATACTGTCAAGAGTTGCAATAAGAAAAAAATGAGTTTACTACTTAATGATGAATTAGGATAAGAATCCTAGAATAGGTCCGATTGAAATGGTCATTTAATTAGTATTATTATCCTAAGGTTGAAACTAATATTTTGGGAATATACAAGGAAGTTTGTCTGGATGTGTGTATTTGGATGGTTGTATGGATGTTTGATGTATATATGTATGCATATATAAATGCTCGGATGGATGTACGAATCTATCTATTAATATAATATCTTTTGGGTAAACTTTTGTTCAATTATATTGAAAGAATAGGATAGGAAACCCAAATGAGAGATATGAGTTAAAACATTGATGTTTTGAAGTTGAAATGTTGAACAATTGATGTTTGAGGGGAAATATTATGCCAACTTGAATGGACTCCATTTTTAAATGAACAAACAGATAAAGTTAAATAGTGGAGTTAACCAACAGAGCTATAGGGCAAATAATCGAGGTGTTGGTTAGGTATATGACCATTAGTTCCGACTTCGAGTTCGAGGACGAAATCATTCTAAGTGGGGGTGAATGCAACGGCCCGCATTTTCTGTAATCTAAAATGTGATTTTAAGTAAGCGTGAAAAGATTTCAAATGATTTGAATAGAAGATTTGAACCCAGAAGCAACTGAAAATAAGTTTTAAAGTTGAATTATGTGTTAATAAAGTTATTGTTTTTTTAGAATTGATAATTAATAGGCATCAGTTGAAAATTAATAAAAATGCGATATTTTGATCGCCTTAAAAATAGGCATTTTTTCAAAGGTTATGGATTTAAACAATTTTAGTTTAATTGGACTTGTTACGTCTAGCTATAGTAGTGCGTGAAATTTCAAGTCAACTCGTGTCGGTATATGACTATGTGATAGGAAAACGTGTAAAAAAGAGTTAAATTTGAACTAAAAATAATTTTTTTTTGAAATTAACCTATTTAGAAGGATGAATTAATCTTCGAAACCTATTCCATTGAGTCTAGAATAGGGGTAATTAGGTGGATACACTTTTCGTTGAGTCAAATTCGGAGTTCTGGACATTAAGATAGGCAGAAAACACTATTTTTAATTGAATTTAAATTATTTGAAAATTCATACGAATTCGAATTTGAAATATTTTTATATGTTATTGAAAAGAAAATAAAACTGAACAATATGGTGGATTTTTTTAAAAATAAAATATCAATAAGTAAGTCAAATTAACGTTCTAATAGAGCTGATAAAACACACTTGTGTTTTAGTACCTGCACGGTCAACGCCTTAAATTCCATTATTTAAACCCTCCATCCTTATCCCCTCTTCATTCTTATCCCCTCCTTCTTCCTTATATTCTCCACCAAGCCATCCATAGCAGCAACAAAGGAAAATAAAAAGAAAATGGAAAAGAAAAAAGAGAGAAGAAAGAGTGGAAAAAAAATGAAGATCCACCTCTCCTCTTCCCCCTCTTTCATCCTCAATGGCCGAATCCTCCACCACATCACCACCTCAGTCTGAACAGACCCTCTTCCAGCCCCAAAAATCTCAGATCTACATAGATTCGAGGTCGATCCATTCATTTATCCAACCCGTTTCCACCTCCGGCTGAAAACTACGCATCTTGATCTTTAAACAGCCATAACTTCCTCATACGAAGACGAAATTACGCGTTCTTAGAGGCGTTGGAATCGTGGGAATGAGTATTTCAACCTAGAGAAGGATATAGAAGCCTAATAATGGCCGAAAATTTCATATTTGGCTAAGAAGATTTCAGGTTTCACCAAAAATTGGAGAAAAGCTAGTCTTAGGAGCATCTGACCTTATAACGAGAGCTAGGACGTCACGGTCTGAGGAAACTATACTTTAAAGGGTTTATTTAGTGATTATATATCTATGTTTATGTGTTATTTGTGAGAAATTTAAAAGTAGGAAAATGATAATCTATATGCACATAAGATGTTCGATGAAATGCCTAAAAGAAGAATATTAAGTAAATGGTTGGAAGTTGGTTGCCAATGGTTTCTAAGTAAATTCATGAAGTAGAAATGACATCTTAGTTAGATTTGGGGATGACACTCTTTAGCTTAGTTCACAAAATCTCACCTTTATAGAATATTAGGTGTATACATACTTTGGTTGGTTGTTGGTGGTTTATTAGTAAATAATATGATGTGGTAAAAAATGATGAACCCCAAAGGTTTTGATCTTCATGTGTAACCATACGTAAAGATGAAGTTGTATGAGAAATAAATTTGTAAAAAGGGCTTTTAAGTTTGATTTAAAACACGCACACAACATGTTTGTTGAAATGTAAAGAAAATTTTGTGATGAAATCTTCACAGATTAGGATTGAATTTAGTTCCTTAACACCCTTTTGTAGTATATATGTCACCATGTTTAGGTTATGAGCCTAATTTTGAAAGTTAGTAAGCTAATTCCTTGTTTTGTGATTAGCAAAATTTATTGATAATACAGGTTGGATTGGTGAAGGTTAAGAAAGTAAAATGTGGTCTAAATTTGGTAAAAGTCATAAGGAAGCATTCATTATGTTTGGATTCGTTTGAAATTTAGAGACCTGGTCTCATGAATGTGTATATGTGTGAAACCTTAGCCAATGGACATGAAATCATCTTTTGTGATTATTACTTAAGCATTATTCATGTGTGAATATTATTGGTTTGAGATATCCATGTTTGGATAAGTTGGTTTACATGTCTGGTGGCTGGATTGGTTGTATTGGGAATGGTTACAAATATCGTTTGGTTGCTAATTAATAAAATGGAACCCAATTATGACACTAACATCTGATCTTAAATAACTAACGAGTTTGGTTAAAACTCGTTAGACACATGACATCTTGTGTAACGAACCAAAAAATTCGATGCTTGAATTTTCGACACAAATATATCCCATGACCAAACTCAAGTAATGAAAATCTAGAATGTTAAAGAAAGAAGTTAGAGGGTGAGATAAGAAATAAAGAAAAATTAGAATAGAAGAAAAAGGAAGGAGACTAACTAAACATAATACACAGAGTCTCACATCGCAGCGGAATAAAATATAATACAAAAAAAAATCTTTATTTAAAACCTGAAATAGTACTTACAATTTATCAGAGTACAGCGGACATTCACTTCATCTGGACAGTTATAATGGTCTGTCCTCATTTACAACACACAGCGGAATACTATATATATCATACATTTGATCTCTTCCAGCTCGTCTCTTGGAATTTGCATCGTCTTACCCTGAATTTTACAACTCGGTCTGACCCAACTGGGTCTGACCCGAGCATTACAAACGCATAGGTCAGTCTGGTAAACCAGCGTCAGAAAAACCCACTAGATTATTGGTATCATCCAACTTGATTTTAACGTTAAAAATCATTTCGAAAGAAATGGATAATCGTAAGACCAATACACAAATAAACATGGACGGTTTTTACCTTACGATAACCTAAAACATTTTTGAAATCTATATCTTTTATGATATTATAATAGTGTCTAAATACAAATAAATATCAATCTAGCAGAATGCTTGCATCTCACGCTCTACATATATAATATACAGTCAAAACCGCAGGCTCTTACTGGTAATTGGATTTCCAACTATGACAAGGTATGGAACCACCTGCCGATAGCGTATCTCTAGAGGGGAATACACTTGGTTCAACAAGAACGTCTTGCAACCCGACCCACACATGATCAACCACTCGTTTCTCTTGAGTGTATCGAATATATTGTCACCTACGGTTGCTAGCAACATAACCATTATCGGAGATACATAAGCGAAAAGAAGTAACAAATATGAATATTCTCTAGATGGTGACAATACACCCTAATGGAGGCGACCCACATTGCCATGCTGCCTGCCTGATGATTGTCATTTCCCGGTTGTGAGGCTTGAGGTTATAATCGTATTTCTTGATCATCTGCCCACCATTCACTTTGAATGCCACATCGTCAAATGCGGCAAATAACACTAATTGATATCCACAAAAATATTCTAGTATTCAAGATAAGAGAAGGTGTCTTCTCCGCCATCAACAGAAATACATTTGAAGAAATCAATGTACATGGTCCGTTGTAAATACATTGTCAGACATTCGTCCATACAAGTTGTCTTGCAACTAGGCAAACCGAAGGCACTCCCCTATCGCATCCTAGGAATCACCCTATGGATTAGTAGAGAGTAGTCCTTTCCATCCGTCGATTTCAACCACGATAGGATGACCATCAAATATCTCCGGGCATGACTCTAAAGAATTCAACAAGTAGCCTTTTTGTTTATAAAGATCCACGGTCTTCACTGCTCCATCTTCAATCCATATATTCTACATTTACGTATTAGTTAGTTTAGAATGGTTTTCAAATAAATTCGATCCCGGTCTTTCCGTACTAACCATCGTATAGTCTAGATTTTGATAGTCGGTTATTTAACTATCAAATAAAACAACCTTTCTTCCATAAAAGAAAATTGAATTCGCTGATTTAATATGCGCCATTGCTTTAGTCTCTTTTTAATTAACCGTTTGTAAATTTAAAACTTCTCTAATTTCCCATCACTGGAATACTCATTTCTTCTTATATAAATGTAACAACCCGGAAATGCGAGCCAGTTTAAAATTTTTATTTTGGCAATTTTAGTGAATTTTGATTATTTAAAATGATATATTTTAAATAATAACGACGAGAAATTTATTTTGAATAGAATCGAATGTATATATTTACATACGTCATCGTCAGAATATAAATACTTATTTTAAATTATAAAAGGAATTGGAAATGGCGCGGTAGTTCGATAATTCGATTTCAAAATTCAAATGAATGTACAGGATTCAAAATAAACCGGATTTTAGTGAAACAAAAAACATTTGAATCTAATTGAGAATATCTTTCCAACGAATCCGAAAAATTGAAATTTCATAACGGGGATCAAAAGATATGCCCAGTTGAAATTTCAGAATAGTCGCTATGGAATTTCGGCCCTCGAAAATAGCTATTTTGCAAATGACCTCGGATTTCGACGAAACCACTTTTGTTGGGTCCGTGATGTAAAATTATTGCTAGGTTTCAAGTTTCGTAATTTTTCGAATCAATATGTGAGCGTGGCAAAGGAAAACGTGTATGACCAGTTTTAATTGATTTTAATCGACTGGAAAATGGCCATTTTTCTAACGGTCTCAGAATTCGATGAAATTAGTTTTGTTAGGACCGTATCGTCAATACGAAGCTAGAAAATATTTTTCTGGAATTTTTTGAGTTAGTTTGTGGCCCCGGTAAATTGAAATGTGCGTTTAAATTGAATATATAGAGATTTATATTTCAATTTAAATCAAAACTGGTCGAAACGATAGAATCAGCCTACGACACGTATCCTATTGTGTTCGGAATGGGGGTAATTAGCTAGAGACGACAGTCGTTGAGTCCCGATTGGAGTTTGATATAAAATTCAACTTTTTGGGAGATTAAATTGTTAAATAATATAATTAATTTTTATAAAAACCCTTTTATACCCCCCTTTCTCATTCACGATTCAGAATAAAAATAAAAATAAAAAGGGAAAAAAACATTGTGCCTCTCGATCTTGTGCCCCCCTCCTCGTCGTTGACCGCCCGTCGCTCCTCCGAGCACCTTCCCCTCCGTTCAACCTTCCCCCCCCATCTCCTCCACGCTCTCCTCTTTCACGTGACCCTGAACCCCATAAACGCAACAACCGCGAGCCACCCAGACCCCCATCGCTACCTCCGGCGCTACAGCACTCCGACGCGGCCTCCCACTGACCGACGCCACCACGAGGCGTAACCACTCCTCAGACGAACTGCGATTCCCCTTCCCCTCCCGCTGCTGTAAGTTTTGGCCTCTTTTAATTTCGATTTTTGTTTATATAATATTTTGATTTTTCATTTAGGAAAGATTATATTTTTTTTAAAGAGAAAGATTGTATATTTTTATATGTGAAAAGTAGTGATTTTTATCCATTTGAAAACCATATATAGAAGTGATTTTTGAAAACAAAAAGAAGTGATTTTCACTGAAGTAAAAATATGATTTTTATATAGTGAATATTATAAAAGAATGATTTTTATAAGATAGAGTAAATAAAATTCGATTTTTATTTGAGTAGCGAAGTAAAGATTTGATCTTTATATATGTAGTGAATTAATTATATAATAGAGAATATAAAAATATAATCTTAATTATATGAACATCGATGTAAAAACAGAATTTTTAACTATATAGTAGCGTTGTAAAAATCGAATTTTTATCCATATGGAGTGATATAAAAATGTGATTTTTATATACATAGCAACAATATAAAAATGTGATTTTTATATATGTAGTGGCTACGGGCAACGAAAATGACAAAAAGGCGAGAACGGCGAAGACTTCTACATATGAAGAGTCGTGGTATTGGTTTAGCTTGGGTGAGAACTTCTCACTTTAAATTTTCTTTTCTTGTTAAAAATATATACTAGGATGCAGACGGTGCTTAGCAGCACCCGACACCCGTCGTCCAAAGACCATGGACGGCTTGTATGCTTGTTTAATGTGTTGTGAAATTTGTTTGTGATGTTGATGTGAAATCGATAATAAAATATTCATGTGTTGAAATAAATTAATTATCGCTAAAAATATAATTTTTAACGTGAATGTGAATAAATAAATATTCATTTACAAACCGGACGGTTTGTTTATGTACACATATTTGAAGGATATTGACTGGGACGATAAATTTTACAAATCGCCCAACTGCACCAATAAAAATCTGTGTTTGTTGATTTGAAACCCCACATGGGTGTTGGGATGATATTTGGTGTACACTAATCCCAATTATTCAATAGTATGTCGATAGATTGGTCGACAGATTGTGTAAGCGTTAATTATTTATATTTAATGCTTATGCATTTGTGTAGTGCACTTTGGCTGATGGTTCATTATTTATCGTTGCTATTTATATACATGTGTTGTATGGAATCCATATAATTAACATTATATTGTGATTGATTGGGCCTCATTCCAATTGGAAAATAATGAATATTATAAAAGAAAATTCATGTGTTGAATAGAATAAATAGTCATCTGTTGACAGTGCTCATGTGTTGAGAATATTCATGTGTTGAAAGAAATTAAGATTCATGTGTTGAATAGAATAAATATTCATTTGTTGAATAGAATAACGAATTTATTGAAATATATAAAGCCGTGTTGATTAGAGATGCGCCATTTTGACGTGAACGATATTTATATCGATTATATTCGTTTTTTATAATGAATATAGAAAAGGTAGCGATTTCAAAATATAACGTTTTGAAAGTATTATCATTTGTATATCGATGATGTGGAATATTCAATTTCGATTCGAAATTGAATATGAAGTTGAAGTCGTTTCGAAAACAATTTAAAACGATTTATAAAATACGTTTTAAAAGGAAATTGACGAAATATATATATATATATATATATTATATATAATGGCATGAATAGAATGCGTCGCGCCGCGGTAGTTCGTGAATTTCGACCATTGACTTCGAATTGACGTTGCGGGAGATCCGACCATGGAATTCTCCTGAAACCGGAACCGTTAGGTTCGTATCGAAAATAGATTTCTAATGAATATTAGAAATCTGAAATCTAATGGATGGATTTGGAATTATATCCAAATCAAATTTGGAAAAGGTCGCTGTAAGTGCAGTTCGGTGGCCGTTATTGAAAATCGACGGTACGGGCCTTGATAAAATTATTAAAAATATCTATAATTTGTGTAAAATCATAAGAAATAGTTTGTGAAGAACTGGGATGAAAAATTAAACATTAGAAAAGATAAAAATAGATTTTTACCAAAATGAACTAGTTTTGAACTAGAGTTAAAATCAATTTAATTTTTTTGAAATAAATAAATTGAATTTGAAAGTGGTTTTAAAAATAATCAGAATTCCAATACGTGAATTGGGAAGAATTCGAATCGAAATTATCTTTGGAATATTTCGATGTTGGATTTCGTGATTATACAGATATGGTTGTGGAAATTTGAAAGATATATTTATATCGTTACTTCCAATACGATATTCGTTGGTTTCATAATTTGATATTGAATATAAGCCGATATATTTTCTATTCAGAGCCTTGTATTTAATATCAAACGTGATTTGGGTTTGTCGTGAATGGTGTCTTCATTAACACTGTTCTTAAGCCCAGTTGAGAAAAAGATTAAATCCTTCTATTTAGATTTAATGAGGCGTGCCAATTAAATAATATTAATTGGAATTGAATTTAAATTGGTTCTTGGGTTTATCGTGAGCGGTGCTTTGAATAACACCTGTTCTTTGACCCGATTAACAATAGAATGTGATTTTGGGTTTATCGTGAACTATGTTTTAGATGACATTGGTTCTTTAACCCAGTTAAAGACAGGATATGGATTTTTGAAAAGATTAAAACTAAGTGGAGTTTTAATGAATCTTTAATTAGATTGAAATGTGAATTGATAATTTAATATATCAAATCTGAAAGGTGATCGAGAATGGAGTACCACTAGTTTTGCTCCAAAGCGATAGTTAAATCTTTAATTAGATTTGAACGTGAAATGGTAATTATCTTTACCGATAGCATCGTGGTGTTAGATATGGAGTATTACCAGTTTTGCTTCATGGGATGAATAGGTTGGGATTGGGAAATAAAATAAATAATTACTTCGGTGTAGTTCGCTAATCCCGACTAGTTTGGAAAACCATAATATGGTTTGAAAGGATTTCCATAGAAAGATTAAAGAATAAATTTAGAAGAATTTATCTTTGATAAAATTAATGGGAACCTTTCCCTAAGAATGTGAAAATTTGAATAAAAAGAATATTCTGAATTGGAATGAGGAGTTTGTTGTGTTGTGTAACACGTGTTTATTATGTACGTGGGTTATTCAGAACGGCCGGGTTTATACCCATTCTGAATAACCGATTCGACGATAAGTCGAAGATGAAGACGGTGGTGGAAGATCGGAAGTCTTCACATCGTTTGGGTGCTTGCTGATGATATCGATTGGGTTGTACACCCAAGAGGAGAGAAACAGTTGGTGATCGTCCAGACGTACTTGGAGATCGATGGATATGCGAACAATGTGCCTCCGGTTTCGTTCAGACCCAGAATGAACTCGTAAATGGACTGTGTGTCTGACATTGGATTTTATTCTGTGTTGATTGATCTCTATTAAATATACATCTGTTTGGCGGCGGAGAATTTATTCTCTTGCTTAATGCCCATCTCTGAGACGTACGAGCTCAGAGGTTGTATATCGATGGACATCAATCGCATGGAGTGAATTGCCAGTGTGGCATGCGTAAGTGGCAATTGATCAAAACTTCTATTGAAAAGCAAAGTCTTGTGGTTGATGATCAAAGCACGGCCTGTGTGGTGCATCTTTGTGTATAACGTGAATTCGCGAGCCTCACACCTCAGTATGAGTTTAAAAGGGGATACGGGATGTTGGGAGAACACGACATTTCTTTCTAGCTAGTGGTGGTGTCAGTGCTTAAACTGGCTGACATTTATATACTTTTCACCTGTGTGGTTGTTGGATACGAGGCGCCTCAGATATAGGTCTGTTAGTGCCGGGAAACGTGTGTTTAGGAATAACTAATCCTCCAAAGTTAGGTGAGGACCGGCCCAACCGATTCCAAGGATCATAGTGGGGTCTTGAGACATTTGCTAGAGTGTCTCGAACGGAGAGGAGCTTGCCCCTTGCCTCGACTCATGACGGAAATCCAATTTCCAATACGTGATATTGCGGTTTTATTTGTAGAACCTAGTATGGCGACATAGTGGTATGAGTCATTCATGCCGCCTATGATTGATATTTATGATTGAAATTGTTTTGAAACTATACACTTACAGTAATATCAAAATAATGTGTTTTAAACGAATCAAACATGCTTTGGCTGTTATAAGGTAAAAACCCTATCCTTCGGCTTGCGTTACATTATGTGATGGGACCTGGGTCTTATAATAGCTTCATTTTTTCTTTATTTAGCATTGCGCTATTTGTTTTATGCACTTGTATTCTTGGGAGGAAACCCGTTCCGTGTTATACGGCGTGGTCCCTTGATTTGCCGAACTTTAAAATAAAGATTAATAACTGTTTTAGTTCTCACACCAGTCACATGACTGACCTGGAGTTTATTGTTTTAACCTAAACTCTGGGTGCCCTTATTTTCGACACGGGTAGCTAGTAGTTGGGTTTTTGCAGATTTATATTCACAGGATCCTGATTTACAGCTGGAACGATGCTCGGAAAGCTCTGTATCCGTGTATCACTTTCAATTGTGTTTTATATTGTTTTTCCGCTGCTATGTAATTTATTGTAATCTCTGATATTTATCGACTGTGTAATATTTATTCATACTCTGTATATTCTTGTAATCTGATGGAATTGTTGTAATAAGCAATGAAATGTTCTTCCGTCTGCGTTCTATTATGTCGTGTTCTCACAGTAATTCGTTCTTTCTCTTCTCTTCGGAGATGGGGAAGTGCGGGTCGTGTCAGTTTGGTATCAGAGCTTTGGTTTATAGAGCTCGGAGAACAAGACACATTAGAACCGAACGAAAGAATTCATCAGATATTGGATTAGTAATATCGAATTAGAATGACTCGTTAGAGATAGGATCAGTAGTATCCTAGAACGAGTGTGAAGAGTATATTTTTCAAATGAAAACAAATTTTGTTTTGAAATTTAAACCATTTTATACGTATTTGAAAATTTATTTATTTTGAATTTGTACAATCGAGTATATAAAGGTTTTGCATATACATGTCATGAACGTATATTCGAAGTTTTAATTTACTGGATATATATAGAATCACACTCTAGTAGCCCGGGGATGATTCTGATAATGCTGCAGCGTTATCAGTATTTATTTTCGAGTATCGAAGGTGTGATATCTATGTATTTCCATTAGACTGGTGTAAGAACCAAAACTAGATAGGTTTATTTGTTGTGATTTGGCATCAAAAACATGATTTTCTGTATATATATCAAAGTTATGTGTTTGAAATGATAATCCAGTAATTGATTGCTGGTTGATTTGTTTGTTTATTTGTTTGATAATTTTGAACCATTTAGCCTAATCGAACCAAATATTGAACTGGATTGAAAATTGGTCGCATTTGCATGCATATACATATATAATGTTTGAACAGGTCATAGCAAGGAGGCTAGAGCAGAAGAATAAAATTGTTTGCTCGACAAATAGGTACATGTTTACCATAATTTACTGTTTTTTTGGGTGATGATGATTTTATGAGCCGATTGACTAGCCGCTTGGATTTTTCCTTTTCTTTTGTATTGAAGAAGGCCATGGGAGGCTATATGAAATATCCCGAAGTCCCCGGTGCAGGGGAGGTTATGGCGAATTTTTTCGAAAATTTAGGGTGTTAGCCAAATTTTTGAAAAATTTGAAAAGTTCTTAGAAACTGAAAAGTTGAAAAACTTAAGTCGTAACGAAAACAATGGAAGTTGAGTTGGTTTGTAAAACAACTTTCGGCTTCGTTCCTTTTCGGGGACGAAAAGTTTTAAGTGGGGGAGATTGTAATAACCCGGAAATGCGAGCCAGTTTTAAATTTTTATTTTGGCAATTTTAGTGAATTTTGATTATCTAAAATGATATATTTTAAATAATAACGACGAGAAATTTATTTTGAATAGAATCGAACGTATATATTTACATACGTCGTCATTAGAATATAATTATTTATTTTAAATTATAAAAGGAAATGGAAATGGCGCGGTAGTTCGATAATTCGGTTTCAAAATTCAAATGAATGTAGAGGATTCAAAATAAACCGGATTTTAGTGAAACCAAAAATATTTGAATCTAATTGAGAATATATTTCCAACGAATCCGAAAAATTGAAATTTCATAGCGGGGATCAAAAGATATGCCCAGTTGAAATTTCAGAATAGTCACTATGGAATTTCAGCCCTCGAAAATAGCCATTTTGCAAACAACCTCGGATTTCGACGAAACCACTTTTGTTGGGTCCGTGATGTAAAGTTATTGCTAGGTTTCAAATTTTGTAATTTTTCGAATCAATATGTGAGCGTGGCAAAGGAAAACGCGTTTGACCAGTTTCAGTTGATTTTAATCGACTGGAAAATAGCCATTTTTCTAACGGTCTCAGAATTCGACGAAACTAGTTTCGTTAGGACCGTATCGTCAATACGAAGCTAGAAAATATTTTTCTAGAATTTTTCGAGTTAGTGTGTGGCCCCGGTAAATTGAAATGTGCGTTTAAGTTGAATATATAGAGATTTATATTTCAATTTAAATCAAAACTGGTCGAAACGATAGAATCAGCCTACGACACATATCCAATTGTGTTTGGAATGGGGGTAATTAGCTAGTGACGACATTCGTTGGGTCCCGATTGAAGTTTGATATAAAAGTCAACTTTTTGGGCGATTAAATTATTAAATAATATAATTAATTTTTATAAAAACCCTTTTATACCCCCCTTTCTCATTCACAATTCAGAATAAAAATAAAAAAAAGGGAAAAAAACATTGTGCCTCTCGATCTCGTGCCCCCCTTCCTCGTCGTTGACCACCCGTCGCTCCTCCGAGCACCTCCCCCTCCGTTCAACCTTTTCCCCCCTCTTCCATCTCCTCCGCGCTCTCCTCTTCCACGAGACCCCGAACCCCATAAACGTGACAACCGCGAGCCACCCAGACCCCCATCGCCACCTCCGGCGCTACAGCACTTCGACGCGGCCTCCCACTGACCGGCGCCACCGCGAGGCGTAACCACTCCTCAAAAGAACTGCGATTCCCCTTCCTCTCCTGCTGTTGAAAGTTTTGGCATCTTTTAATTTTGATTTTTGTTTATATAATATTTTTATTTTTTGTTTAGGAAAGATTATATATTTTTTTAAAGAGAAAGATTGCATATTTTTATATGTGAAAAGTAGTGATTTTTATCCATTTGAATACCATATATAGAAGTGATTTTTGAAAACAAAAAGAAGTGATTTTCACTGAAGTAAAAATATGATTTTTATATAGTGAAGATTACAAACAAATGATTTTTATAAGATAGAGTAAATAAAATTCGATTTTTATTTGAGTAGTGAAGTAAAGATTTGATCTTTATATATGTAGTGAATTAAAAATATGATTTTTATATAATAGAGAATATAAAAATATAATCTTTATTATATGAACATCGATGTAAAAATAGAGTTTTTATCTATATAGTAGCGTGGTAAAAATAGAATTTTTATCGATATGGAGTGATATAAAAATGTGATTTTTATATACATAGCAATAATATAAAAATGTGATTTTTATATTTGTAGTGGCTACGGGCGACGAAAATGACAAAAGGGCGAGAACGGCGAAGACTTCTACATATGAAGAGTCATGGTATTGGTTTAGCTTGGGTGAGAACTTCTCACTTTAAATTTTCTTTTCTAGTTAAAAATATATACTAGGATGCAGACGGTGCTTAGCAGCACCCGACACCCGTCGTCCACAAACCATGGACGGCTTATATGCTTGTTTAATGTGTTGTGAAATTTGTTTATGATGTTGATGTGAAATCGATAATAAAATATTCATGTGTTGAAATAAATTAATTATCGTTAAAAATATAATTTTTAACGTGAATGTGAATAAATAAATATTCATTTACAAACCGGACAGTTTGTTTATGTACACCTATTTGAAGGATATTGACTGGGACGATAAATTTTACACATCGCCGAACTGCACCAATAAAAATCTGTGTTTGTTGATTTGAAACCCCACACAGGTGTTGGGATCATATTTGGTGTACACTAATCCCAATTATTCAATAGTATGTCGACCGATTGGTCGACAGACTGTGTAAGCGTTAATTATTTATATTTAATGCTTATGCAGTTGTGTAGTGCACTTTGGATGATGGTTGATTATTTATCGTTGCTATTTATATACATGTGTTGTATGGAATCCATATAATTAACATTATATGGTGATTGATTGGGCCTCATTCCAATCGGGAAATAATGAATATTATAAAAGAAATTTTATGTGTTGAATAGAATAAATAGTCATGTGTTGACAGTGCTCATGTGTTGAGAATATTCATGTGTTGAAAGAAATTTAGATTCATGTGTTGAATAGAATAAATATTCATTTGTTGAATAGAATAACGAATTTATTGAAATATATAAAGTCGTGTTGATTAGAGATGCGCCATTTTGACGTGAACGATATTTATATTGACTATATTCGTTTTTATAATGAATATAGAAAAGGCAGTGATTTCAAAATATAACGTTTTAAAAGTATTATCATTTGTATATCGATGATGTGGAATATTCAATTTCGATTCGAAATTGAATATGAAGTTGAAGTCGTTTCGAAAACGAATTTAAAACGATTTATAAAATACATTTTAAAAGGGAATCGACGAAATATATATAATATATATATATATATTATATATATAATGGCATGAATAGAATGCGCCGCGCCGCGATAGTTCGTGAATTTCGACCATTGACTTCGAATTGTCGTTGCGGGAGATCCGACCGTCGAATTCTCCTGAAACCAGAACCGTTGGGTTCGTATCGAAAATAGCTTTCCAATGAATATTAGAAATCTGAAATCTAACGGTTGGATTTGGAATTATGTCCAAATCAAATTTGGAAAAGGTCGCTGTAAGTGCAGTTCGGTGGCCGTTATTGAAAATCAACTGTACGGGCCTTGATAAAATTATTAAAAATATCTATAATTTGTGTAAAATCATAAGAAATAGTTTGTGAAGAACTAGGATGAAAAATTCCACATTCGAAAAGATACAAATAGATTTTTATCCAAATGAACTAGTTTTGAACTAGAGTTAAAATCAATTTGTTTTTTTTGATATAAATAAATTGAATTTGAAAGTGGTTTTAAAAATAATCAGAATTCCAATACGTGAATTGGGAAGAATTCGAATCGAAATTATCTTCGGAATATTTCGATGTTGGATTTCGTGATTATACAGATATGGTTGTTGAAATTTGAAAGATATATTTATATCGTTATTTCCAATACGATATTTGTTGGTTTCAGAATTTGAAATTGAATATAAGCCGATATATTTTCTATTCAGAGCCTTGTATTTAATATCAAACGTGATTTGGGCTTGTCGTGAATGGTGTCTTCATTAACACTGTTCTTAAGCCCAGTTGAGAAAAATATTAAATCCTTCTATTTAGATTTAATGAGGCGTGCCAATTAAATAATATTAATTGGAATTGAATTTAAATTGGTTCTTCGGTTTATCGTGAGCGGTGTTTTGAATAACACCTATTCTTTGACCAGATTAACAATAGAATGTGATTTTGGGTTTATCGTGAACTATGTTTTAGATGACATTGGTTCTTTAACCTAGTTAAAGACAGGATATGGATTTTTGAAAAGATTAAAACTAAATGGAGTTTAAATGAATCATTAATTAGATTGAAATGTGAATTGATAATTTAAATTATCAAATCTGGAAGGTGATCGAGAATGGAATACCACCAGTTTTTCTCCAAAGCGATAGTTATATCTTTAATTAGATTTGAACGTGAAATGGTAATTAACTTTACCGATAGCACCGTGGTGTTAGATATGGAGTATTACCAGTTTTGCTCCATGGGACTAATAGGTTGGGATTGGGAAATAAAATAATTAATTACTTCAGTGTGGTTCGCTAATCCCGACTAGTTTGGAAAACCATAATATGGTTTGAAAGGATATCCAAAGGAAGATTAAAGAATAAATTTAGAAGAATTTATCTTTGATAAAATAATGGGAACCTTTCCCTTAGAATGTGAAAATTTGAATAAAAAGAATATTCTGAATTGGAATGAGGCGTTTGTTGTGTTTTTGTAACACGTGTTTATTATATACGTGGGTTATTCAGAAAGGCCGGGTTTATACCCATTCTGAATAACCGATTCGACGATAAGTCGAAGATGAAGACAGTGGTTGAAGACCGGAAGTATTCACAACATTTGGGTGATTGCTGATGATCTCGATTGGGCTGTACACCCAAGAGGAGAGAAACAGTTGGTGATCGTCCAGACGTACTTGGAGATCGATGGATATGCGACGAAAGTGCCTCCGGTTTTGTTTAGACCCAGAACGAACTTGTAAATGGACTGTGTGTCTGACATTGGATTTTAGTCTGTGATGATTGATCTCTATTAAATATACATCTATTTGGCGGGGGAGAATTTATTCTCTTGCTTAACGCCCTTCTCTGAGACGTACGAGTTCAGAGGTTATATACCGATGGACATCAGTCACGTGGAGTGAATTGCCATTGTGGCACGTGTAAGTGGCAGTTGATCAAGGTTTCTGTTGAAAAGCAAAGTCTTGTGGTTGATGATCAAAGCACGACCTGTGTGGCGCAGCTTTGTGTATAACGTGAATTCGCGAGCCTCACACCTCGGTATGAGTCAAAAACGGGATACGGACCGTTGGGAGAACATGACGTTTCTTTCTAGTTAGTGGTGGTGTCAGTGCTTAAACTGGCTGACATTTATATACTTTTCACCTGTGTGGTTGTTGGATACGAGGCGCCACGGATATAGGTCTGTTAGGACCGGGAAACGTGTGTTCAGGAATAACTAATCCTCCAAAGTTAGGTGAGGACCGACCCAACCGATTCCAAGGATCATGGTGGGGTCCTGAGACATTTGCTAGAGTGTCTCGAACGGAGAGGAGCTTGCCCCTTGCCTCGACTCATGATGGAAATCCAATTTCCAATACGTGATATTGCGGGTTTATTTGTAGAACCTAGTATGGTGACATAGTGGTATGGGTCATTCATGCCACCTATGATTGATATTTATGATTGAAATTTTTTTGAAACTATACACTTACAGTAATATCAAAATAATGTGTTTTAAACGTATCAAGCATGCTTTGGCTATTATAAGGTAAAAACCCTATCCTCCGGCTTGTGTTGCATTGTGTGATGGGACCTGGGTCTTATAATAGCTTCATTTTTTCTTTATTTAGCATTGCGCTGTTTGTTTTATGCACTGGTATTCTTGGGAGGAAACCCGTTCCGTGTTATACGGCGTGGTCTCTTGATTTGCCGAACTTTAAAATAAAGATTAATAACTGTTTTAGTTCTCACACCAGTCACATGACTGACCTGGAGTTTATTGTTTTAACATAAACTCTAGGTGCCCTTATTTTCGACACGGGCAGCTAGTAGTTGGGTTTTTGCAGATTTATATTCACAGGATCCTGATTTACATCTGGGACGATGCTCGGAAAGCTCTGTATCCGTGTAACACTTTCAGTTGTGTTTTATATTGTTTTTCCGCTGCTATGTAATTTATTGTAATCTCTAATATTTATCGAATGTGTAATATTTATTCATACTATGTATATTCTTGTAATCTGATGGAATTGTTGTAATAAGCAGTGAAATGTTCTTCCGTCTGCGTTCTATTATGTCGTGTTCTCACAGTAATTCGTTCTTTCTCTTCTCTTCGTAGATGGGGAAGTGCGGGTCATGTCAATAAATGTATATAAGAATATTCAAAACCTTATCTACTTTTAAGAACGTATTTCTTATCCCGGTCATTAGTCCTTAACCTTAAACCAGTAAGAGAACAATTCCCTAAATATCAACCACGAAGGTTGAAACCATCATCAGATCGATACTCCGAAAGTCATTCAACTCACTAATCTGTAGTAGTTTCTAATTTTCCTTGACTCCCTTTCTTCTTCTAACGAATAGAAGTTTCTAGTTATTCATTATCACTCTAAATGAGATATTTATTTCAACTTATTACTATTCCAAATATTTTTCGTAAATATGACTTTCAAACCATATGCTACAACTATTATCGGATATATGATTTTCGAAATATTTATTTATTCCTAAAATAGATTAAGTACTTCTTACATAGTATAATTATATTCTCCAATTCGATTCCATTTACCTATTAAATTTCATTTACCAATTCGATTTCATTTTAAACTTCATTAAATAAAGTTTTAATTTCATAAATAATTTCCATAAACATCTCTATATATTAATCACAACCCAATTCAGCATTATTTAAATAAAACTGCATTCCATATCCAAAATATATGTATATAAATAGCATTTTGTAGTATATAACGGAGTTGTATACACAATTAAATGATTTTTGTTTGATGATAAAAACCAAATATATATTAATATAAATGTTTTTTTATTGTGCTGTTATATAACATCACAGACAGGAATATACTATTTATATTTAAATAGAATACGACTGTACAAAATTTCATACATTTATACAGTATTTTATTTAAATATAAATATTATAATTCAACAGTCAAACAGTACAAATTATATGACTCCACTACTTGTACACATTCGCAGATATTACACATGATTGTACTTGTATATAAACTGAATACGTCAGGCAAATTTTTTTGAACACAATAAAAATCATATTTTATTTTAAACAAATTTGTTTGATACAAACATCAGTACAATTCTGTTATTACACAGCTCCTCACTATACACTGTCTATATATCTCATACATATATACAATCACTCATTTTACATTTTTCATATTCATATATTCATTTGTTCACTATTATACACATTGTGTAATAACCCGGAAAATACGAGCCAATTTAAGATTTTTAAATTGGTGAATTCAAAGGAATTTGAGCAATTGAAATAGAATATTTCAATAAAATATGGAATTAGAAATAGTGAATCAGTGTGAAAATTTGAATTCAAACTTTGACTGACTATGTATCATTATGCACTAAGTTGTATCATGTACTGTGCTTCTCTGATGTGATGATATATATATATGATTCCGCTGTCATATGTGTGTAAATTATTCCATTTTCTGTTTATGCTATTATCTGTGATCTGCTAATGATGATTAATGTGTTACATTCCAATGATTATCCTTAACACCGTGCCACGGGGTTTTGGGATCGTCACAAACTGACACTGCAATATACTTGTTTTCTGTCTTCTGTTCAGTCAGTCCAGCATCTTCACTGTCAGTCCAGTCATCATCACCTATCACATGAAATAGAAACGCACAGTACACTGCAACAAGAATAAAACTGAATGCATGTGAATATAAATTTTATTTTTAAAATTTTATTTGCCTCAGTTTTCTGGTGTGTTTCTCATCATTTTTCATGACTTGATCTGATTCATCTGTGTCTAGGCAAACAGTTTGTATATGTACAAGGACAGGAAATCGTCTGATGGCTGCAAATACACACGTGTATAAATACACGTGTGCACTACCTCTCCAATCAATGTATAAAGATGTGGAGCAGTCACATGGACCAAGCTCGACACAACGCAAATGTCAATTACAAACAACCGTGAGTTCAACCAAAAAGAGGCAGACAATGTTTCAGCAAACATAGTTGGTTGAGCATGCTAAAATACAACCAGCATGGATTAAATGATCAAGTCAAAGCCAAATCAAAAGCCAAGATACAAGCAAGGTGGTGAATCAAGAAGCATGACCATAAGATCATTTTTTCAGCATGGTGTATGGTGTATGAAGACATACACAACAAAACAGTTCAGCATATACCAAACAACCAACATACACATAAGTTAAGGCAATCTGGAACTCATGCATATGGACATTCAAATGGGCAGAGTACAAGTACATTGGTGCAAATGATCAACATGGATGGTGCAAGGCTTAATTGTGCAAGTTCAATTTCTGCACAAAATCAAGTGATTTTAGTTGCCAGATCACTTTCTATTCAAACAGCATTGTACAAGCATGGATACAGTTTTTAATTGATATGCAAATGGTTCTTACAGCAGCTCATATACATGGTGACACAACAATATCAACTCAGATTGGATCAGATTCAAGCAAGTATGGCAAAATCAGTTCAGCCATGGTAATACAAGGCCTAACAAGCATGGCAGTATACAATTATGATGGAACAAGGTGCATACAAGAAATTTCAGCATGAACTAGTGTCAAGCCAAGCAAGTTTGGATCATGTCAGGTCAGCGTACCAAATTTATATACAATGAATCATACACAGCAGTTTAATGGAATAGTGGCAAGCAAAAGGACAATGCCACAAACACTAAATTTTCAAGTCAGGTGTACACAAAGCAAGGCAGTCAAGCCAAGTAATAAATATGCTTTCAGAATTGTGCACATGTCAGCATTCAAGCAGGAATTTTTTTTAAACACAAGGTTCATTTTGGAACAAGCATCATATAGTCAGTTATCAAGCATAGAGAATATGCCGCAAAAGTTCAGACAAATGGTCGAGCCAATTATCCAAGAGAAAATCAAGTCTGAATGTTTCTAGAAATTAAATGATGATTATTGATAAGGAATAATTTATTTGTCATCAATTCAGCAATCAGTCAACAATCAAGAAGCCACTGCAATATGTTTAATTAAAAAAGATATGATTGACTGAGCTAAAGGAATCAATTCAGTTTTTTTTTTGAGAAATGAATATGAAAAAAAGGGGCAAGATTTACTTTGAGGAAAATCTAATCTTTCCAGAAATATTCATATGTAATCAAATGGCACTAAAGTTATGGCATACGCAAGAAAATTTTCAAAACCGTCTAAAATCATATATGGCAAGCCAAAAATCAATTTCTATTGATTTTCAGATTCACGCAAGAATTCAATCAAAGAACCAAAACTGGAAACACACGCAATTCAGTTCAAGCCGAGGCAATCAAGGTCGGTTTTATCAAAGCCGTCAAAAGAGGAAAATCGAGCAAATCAGGGACTAGTCATTATCGTGAAATCAGAAAATAGGGTTTTCTATTTACCCTATTTATTTATACCGTTCTCATCATCAGCAACTTGAAAAAATCTTACCCAACATTTCAAATCGAAATCCAATTAATTCAATTCAAAGAATTCAAGATAAAAATCACTCACAATCTTATTAGGGTTGCGATCGAGTGCCAGAGAGGGAAGTCCAAATCGAAGCATCAGAAAGAAAGCCACGATTTTGGTCAAGCTTCAGAGAACCATCATTCATTTCAGTAATCGACTTCGATTTGGAAGAATAAGCAAGAAACCCTAGGGAGCCGCCATTTTAATTTCTCAGAGAAAGGAAGAACGGGCTAACCCAATTAGAAAATGGTCGACTATGTTTTAAACAAAAGGGATAACCCTTTATTCTTTAATCTCCTTTTGTTTTATTTTGTGTAGGTTTTTCTTTTTATTATTTTTCATTTTATTGTTTTTCAATTTGAGTTGTACATCGTCTGAACAGTTTTCTAGGTCTGTAAAATCTTGGGGGGAATCAGTTAGGGAATAGCTGACTATTTACTAGTGTTTGTGAAACTAGGGGAAAATCTGGTCTTGTGGATATAGAGCAGTCTAGGGTTTTGAGCGTAGGTTTAGAATTGGAGCAGGGATTGCGAGTGTACATGGTCTTGTATGCGAGATCTGTTCTATCACCTAGTAGAAACCTTAGTAATGCAGCAGTTGGCAGGATTTTGTCGAAGCTGGGTATATCTTGTGTCACTTACTTTCTGCATTTCCTTTTCTGCTATATTCCATGATCTGTGAATGGTTTTTTAATATCCTGTAATATTTTAACTCTGCGATAAATTTCAACAAACCCTATTCACCCCCTCTCTAGGGTTAATCTAGAACCAACAAGTAGTATCAGAGCCTGGTAATCTCATTAACCCTAGAATCACGGATCCTAGTTGTCAGCCGATACAGAGTCAGTCCAGTTCATCTCCAACTATTTTCGATGGAACAAATTTTTTAAACTGGAAATCCAAAATGGAATTTTATTTAAAATCTGTTAATATTAAATGTTGGGATGTTATTATCAATGGGTTTGATAGTGTAGATATTACTTTCAATGCTCGTGCTATGAAAATTATATTTGATTATCTTAGCACTGAACAGTTTAATCTTATCTGTCATTGTTTATCTGCGCAGGAAATCTAGAGAACTCTTAATGGAAAGTTTGGACAAAATGACAACAAGTGCTCAAAATCTGCAAAGATCAACTCAGATTGAGAAGTATGTCTAACAGGGTTTACTAAAGAAGAATCAGATGATGATAGTGTTGGAGATTCAACAGATGATGAAATAAGAAATTTTTCAAATGAAGATCTGGTTTATTTTTGTGTTGATTTAACCAAATCTATTGATAAAATCCAACTGAAAAATAAATCTCTGAAATCTAAGAATTCTAAGTTGACCAGCAAAATTGTTGATTTGGAATCACAACTTGAATATTTTAAAAATTCTTCAAATTCAGATTGCAATAATTGTTTGAAATTGGAAACCAATCTTGTTCGTTTCAACAAAAATATTCAAATGTTTGAAAAAGAAATTCTGATCTTAAAATAAAACAAGATTGAGTTGTCAAGTTTGAACAATTTTCTACAAGAGGAATTTGAGATTTTTAAGACTAATATATATTCCAAATTTGAAATTGCTGAGAAGGAGAATTTGATGAAATCTGATTTGATTTTGAAAGAACTTGAAAACGAGATTGAAAAATCCAAGAAATTTGAGTTTGAAAAACAAAAACGATTTGAATCTGAAATTTCTGAGTCCCAAGTCAGAATTGAATTACTTGAATCTGAAAATTTGGTTTTCAAACAATATGATGTTGAAAGGAAGATCGCTAATAACCGCTGTTCATATTTAATAAAAGAGAAGGTGATCTTAAATTCAAAATTCAACAAATAGAGTCAACTTTGGTTAAATTTTCTGATGGAGAAAAATCTTTAAATATGTAGTTGAAAAATCAATTTTCTGCTGGAAATAAATGTGGACTCGGATTTGGGAATACAAATGTTTTTGAAAAACAAAATTCAAATGATTTGAAGAATCCCTTAAACAAATTTGGAAAGATTCGTTCTGGAAATTTCAAAGGTTTTTTGAATCAAAATCGTGATCTGAAATCGTTTTATAAGAATCCATCAAGATAATCCTGGACCCAAAAAGAAATATGGTGAATTCATCAAAATTCAAACAGATTTGGTTCCTTAAAGGCAGTTTGTGTAACAGTCCGCACCTCTGTTCACGCAAGATATTGTCCCTAACTTAGCCACCGTATAGGTGTGGGTTTTGTTCCTCAAAAGGCCTCGGCGTTAGTAAGAGATGGGCTCTACTATATAAGTACCCACTTCACACGGGCTTCCACGATGTGGGACTTAGGGTGTTACATTCTCCCCTCCTACAGAGCCCAACGTCCCCGTTGGCTCGCAAACACCTCACCCAGGCGTTGTGGTCCACACACGAGCCACGATTCCGGCAGGGTATTGGCTCTGATACCACTGTAACAGTCCGCACCTCTGTTCACGCAAGGAATTGCCCCCAACTTAGCCACCGTATAGGTGTGGGGTTTTGTTCCTCAAAAGGCCTGGGCGTTAGTAAGAGATGGGCTCTACTATATAAGTACCCACTTCAAACAGGCTTCCACAATGTGGGACTTAGGGTGTTACACTTTGGTAAATTCGGATGGATTGCTATTCAAACAAGTTTGGGTACCGAAAGTTCGACACACAGCTATGAGTGGTAAAACAATCTTTGTTAGTCTACTCAATTCTATAAACTGTTAGGTACCGCAGGAGGTTGAGGAATTGCAGTGCAGAAAGAGAAACTGAATCCAAACTGCTTCATATCATCAGATTATTCATGGTTCTTTAGCCAAGTATGTTGAGTTAGAGATTATGATTTACATTGGATTCTGGTATGATCTCTAAACTAATCTTTGTAAATATTCTCTGTTTTTTTTCTCCTTCCGTCCTTCCTGTTTTTTTTTTCGTTTTCTGTTTTGTCACTGTCATATCATTGTAACTTCTTCTGGACTTCATTAACTTCCAATTGTAGAACTCATATTTTCTGGAAATTTGCTTTAGTTGAATAGAACTCAGATGTTTTAATTAGTTCCATATCTTGAATTTAATCTTGTAAATATCTGCAATTGTTTTTGAAATTTATTTTTCTGATTTCTGAATTCATAACAGTGTTGATGTACTCTTGTCATATCTTGAACACTGTTAATTAGAATTCTAAATTCTTGAAGATTTTAAAATTTGATGAAGTTTCACACACCTCTGCTGTTTCGAGTTTCTTCTAGTTCTTTTTAGAAAAGCTTCAAATATTATACTCATCGCAGCACTCTGTTATTTATCAATTGTGATAATTTCATTATTTTTCAGATTGGCTTGGACATTTTGATTTATCTTGAATCAGTGATACATCTTGAAATTCATCTTTATTCATGATCATTATGATTGATTTTTGTTTTGTTTGAGATCACTTGAAAATTTCTAATATTTTGAATCTCACACACCTCTCAGATCTAAAATTATTAAATTCTGTATGATTGATTCATTGTCTCTCAAGATTTACATGTGTTCAAGTGATTTGAATAAACCACTATTTTTTGGATCATGAATTATTACTCAAACTTGAGGTAAACGATCTGAAATTACTCTTGTACTTATCAGAGATACCTATGAAAAATTTCTTTGAAAAATTTGGTCCTTGAAATTTATTGGTATTTCATGGTTATTCGACTTGAATATCTGTTTGTTTAAAATCATTTGAAATTATCGATTTATTGAATCTCACACATATCTTGAATCAAAAATTAATAATCTGGTGTGATCGATTCATTGAATCCTGATATCTTCATTTTTCATCAAATGATTTCAAATAAGCGGTATTTTTAATCATTGGATCATGAATCATCTTATGTGTCCGCCATCTTGACAAGTATGATTTGAAAATCTTTTTTGTGCTGTTTTAATAATGTTTGTTTTGGAATAATCTGTTTGCTGCTCTTATACATGTGCATAATCTGTTATCTTGTCTGCTTAGGCTTTGTACTTATAATTCTGTTGTCTTTGATATCCTTGTTTGTCTCCATTGTCTCCTTAAAATTCTGATTAATTGGGACACCAAGTGGTACCAGAAGTGCCTTATATTTGACTCACTCATTTGTACTTAGATTCTAATCTTCACCTTGTATACATCCACACACTCTTTTTGCCTTGTACAAATTTATCCCTCTTGGCATCTATAGATCTTCATATCCCTCTGGTAATTGATTTTCAAATTTAAAATTATTTATTGATTATTCATTCAAAAATTGAAATAAATATCCAAATTGAACCGTACTTATAATTCATCAAAATTATTATCAGAATTTGAAATTGTGATGAATTGTGACTGCAGTATATTTCACAACAAGAGGAGATTTTATTTAGATTTTCATGATGGTTGAACATTTATTATAATATCTTTGAATTGGCAATTATTTCACGACCATCTCTGCCATCCATCGTGTCTTTTATATTAATGTGGAGAGTTAAAAAAAATTTAAAAAAATCTTTTTGAATAAACAGTGATAATATATGTGTGATAGAAATTGGACTTTGTTATTATTTAGAATTAGTGATAATTGAAAACTTTCAATGATTCCGGTACAGTCGAGCATATTTCATAATATAATTAATTTAGAAATTTATTTCATAGTCCATTTCTGTACCTACCACATTTCTATCATTCATATTGGTTTTTGATACCGAGGATTTTTTCTATTGAAGCTAAAAACGATAAATATATAATCAATACGTAAGTGTATCTCTAACCTCATTTAAAAATCCAAGCTCTGTTCATGCATGGTTATGAGACAACTTATAATTTAAGCAGCGACTGACCACATTTATAAATCCAAGCTCTGGTTAAGCGTGGTCAGTGTGCTCTTAAATAAAATTAAAAGAAAAAGAAAAGAAAAGAATTTGAATAAATAAAAATTTACATGAAATTCCCCTTGGTGTGTAAAAACAAGTCTATCAATCCATATTCTAATCCGTGAAATGTGTTGAAATCTTGTGACGTATTATGATTTATTGATTGATAGGTATTGGGATTTGAGATTATTCGTTTTTGTCACTTAAATTGAATTATTAATTTTAGTCCAAATCCATCGCTGTTTTTGAAATTCATTTTTTTATAAATTCCTTTGGAAAATAATTGAAAATATTTTTTTTGAAACTCTCTCCATTTTTTTAATAAAATTCATCGTGAATTCGACATTCTCTACAATGTGAAATATGCCACTAGTTCTCAGTTTATTATGATTTTTGTTTGACTGATTGAAAGTTATGATGACCGCTCTTCCTCTTATGCTGAAATTATGTTCTTAGTCATTTTTCATCTATATCTTAAATTCTGTATCCTTTTGATGATAACAAAAGGGGGAGATTGGGTTGAGATTTTGATTTATGCGTGAATATTTTATAAATATTTTAATTTTGAAAATTTCAATCCAATTTTCATGTTTCTTCACTCATGCACAGTTATAGGGGGAGTTTCTGTTGTAGGGGGAGCTTTCAAATAGGGGGATTTCGGTTCTTCACTCTCGAACACATTTACTATATTCAAAATCTTCATATTTTTTTGTCAACATCAAAAGGGGGAGATTGTTGTATATAACGACGTTGTATATACAATTATATGATTTTTGTATGATGGTAACAACCAAATATATATTAATATAAATGTGTTTGTTATTGTGCTGTTATATAACATCACAGACAGGAATATAATATTTATATTTAAATAGAATACGATTGTACAAAATTTCATACATTCATATAGTATTTTATTTAAATATAAATATTATAATTCAACAGTCAAACAATACAAATTATATGACTCCACTATTTGTACACATTCGCAGATATTACACATGATATTGTACTTGTATATAAACTGAATACGTTAGACAAATTTGTTTGAACACAATAAAAATCATATTTTATTTCAGACAAATTTGTCTGATACAAACATCAGTACAATTTTGTTGTTACACAGCTCCTCACTATAACACTCTGTCTATATATCTCATACATATATACAATCACTCATTTTACATTTTCATATTCATATATTCATTCGATCACTGTTATACACACTGACACTGCAATATACTTGTCTTCTGTCTTCTGCTTCAGTCAGTCCAGCATCTTCACTATCAGTCAAGTCATCGTCACCTGTCACATGAAACAGAAACACACAGTACACTCCAACAAGAATAAAACTGAATACACGGGAATATAAATTTTATTTTTAAAATTTTATTTGCCTCAGTTTTCTGGTGTGTTTCTCATCATTTTTCATGACTTGATCTGATTCATCTATGTCTAGGCAAACGGTTTGTATATGTACAGGGACAGGAAATCTTCTGATGGCTGCAAATACACACGTGTATAAATACATGTGTGCACTTCCTCGCCAATTAGTGTATACAACTGTGGAGAAATCACATGGACTAAGCTCAACACAGCGCAAATGTCAAGTACAAACAACCGTGAGTTCAACCAAAAAGAGGCAGACAATGTTTCAGTAAACATAATTGGTCGAGCATTCTCGCATACAACCAGCATGGATTAAATAATCAAGTCAAAGCCAAATCAAAATCCAAGATACAAGCAAGGTGGTGAAACATGAAGCATGACCACAAGGTCATTTTTTCAGCATGGTGTATGGTGTATGATGACATACACAACAAAACAGTTCAACATATAACATACACATAAGTCAAGGCAATCTGGAACTCATGCATGTGGACATTCAAATAGGCAGAGTACAAGTACATTGGTGCAAATGATCAACATGGATGGTGCAAGGCTTAACTGTGCAAGTTCAAGATCAGCACAAAATCAAGTGATTTTAGTTGCCAAATCACTTTCTATTCAAGCAGCATTGTACAAGCATGGGTACAGTTTTTAATTGATATGCAAATGGTTCATACAGCAGCTCATATACATGGTGACACAACAATATCAACTCAGATTGGTTCAGATTCAATCAAGTATGGTAAAATCAGTTCAGCAATGGTAATACAAGGCCTAACAAGCATGGCAGTATACAATTATGATGGAACAAGGTGCATACAAGAAATTTCAGCATGAACTAGTGTCAAGCCAAGCAAGTTTGGAACATGTCAGGTCAGCATACCAAATTTATATACAATGAATCATACACAGCAGTTCAATGGCACGGTGGCAAGCAAGAAGACAATGCCAAAAACACTAAATGTTCCAGTCAGGTGTACACAAAGCAAAGCAGTCAAGCCAAGTAATAAATGTGCTTTCAGAATTGTGCACATGTCAGCATTCAAGCAGGAATTTTTTTTAAGCACAAGTTTCTTTTTGGAACAAGCATCATATAGTCAGTTATCAAGCATAGAGAATATGCCGCAACAGTTCAGACAAATGGTCGAGCCAATTATCCAAGAGCAAATCAAATTTAAAATGTTTCTAGAAATTAAAGTGATGATTTTTGACAAGGAATAATTTATTTGTCATCAATTCAGCAATCAGGCAAGAATCAAGAAGCCACTGCAATATGTTTAATTAAAAAATATATGATTGACTGAGCCAAAGGAATTAATTTAGTTTTTTTTTCAGAAATGAATATGAAAAAAAAAATGGGCAAGATTTACTTTGCAGAAAATCGAATCTTTCCAGAAATATTCATTTGTAATCAAGTGGCATTAAAGTTATAAAATTGTTTCCAGATATGGCACACAGAAGAAAATTTTCAAAACTGTCTCAATTCATATATGGCAAGGAAAAAATCAATTTCTATTGATTTTCAAATTCACGCAAGAATTCAATCAAAGAACCAAAACTGGAAACACACGCAATTCAATTCAAGCCGAGACAATCAAGGTCGGTTTTATCAAAGCCATCAAAAGAGGAAAATCAAGCAAATCAGGGACAAGTCATTATCGTGAAATCAGAAAATAGGGTTTCCTATTTACCCTATTTATTTAGACCATTCTCATCATCGGCAGCATGAAAAAAACTAACCCAACATTTCAAATCGAAATCCAATAAATTCAATTCAAAGAATTCAAGATAAAAATCACTCACAATCTTATTAGGGTTGCGATCGAGTGTCGGAGAGGGAAGTCCAAATCGAAGCATCAGAAAGCAAGCCATGAATTTGCTCAAGCTTCAGAGAACCATCATTCATTTCAGTAATCGATTTCGATTTGGAAGAATAAGTAAAAAACCCTAGGGAGCCGCCATTTTAATTTCTCAGAGAAAGGAAGAACGGGCTAACCCAGTTAGAAAATGGCCGGCCATATTTTAAACAAAGGGGATAACCCTTTATTCTTTAATCTCCTTTTGTTTTATTTTGTCTAGGTTTTTCTTTTTATTATTTTTCATTTTATTGTTTTTCAATTTGAGTTGTACATCGTTTGAACAGTTTTCTAGGTCTGTAAAATATTGGGGGGGGGGGAATCAGTTAGGGAATAACTGACTGTTTACTAGTGTCTGTGTAACTAGGGGAAAATCTGGTCTAGTGGATACAGACCAGTCTAGGGTTTTGAGCGTAGGGTTAGAATAGGAGCAGGGATTGCGAGTGTATATGGTCTTGTATGTGGGATCTGTTCTATCACCTAGTAGAAACCTTAGGAATGCAGCAGTAGGCAGGATTTTGCCGAAGCAGGGTATATCTTATGTCACTTATTTTCTGCATTTCTGTTTCTTCTATATTTTGTGACCAGTGAATGGTTTTTTAATATCCTGTAATATTTGAAATCAATGATAAATTTCAATAAACCCTATTCACCCTACTCCACCACTCTAGGGTTAATCTAGATCCAACACATTTGTAAATTCCTTGCTATTTAGATTTATTATCTAAAATCTTATATAAATACTTTAATATAATCTATATTATATTATTCAATTTAATTTGACTTAAATTCAATTTGAAATTATAAATTTAAAACCCTTTCTAATTTACTTCCAACAAAAATTACATTTGTAATATTTGCATTAGCCCCTATTTACCTTACCCGAAAATATTAACCAATCTTGACTTATTTAGCGAATCTGATTTCATGTTTGAAATTTCAAGTTCCAAATTCCAATTATTACTTATAATTGTTTATTTATTTCAGATAATCCCTTTTATAATTTTCCTTGCCATTGGAAGATTCCAATCCATTAAAAATATAAACTCGATTTACAACTTTTCTCAAATTCTCACTCAAACTATATTTTCCCTAAATCCTCAAATGGTAATCGTTTCATTTCTTTATAAATGTTTTTTTTAAATTGCCTCATTAACACATTTGTTTTAAACAAATCTTTCCTTTAAATCGTATTTATAATTTGGAGTTCAAAAGAACATTTCTATTTAAAAATAAATATTTTCCCTTGAGACAATTTCTGTCTATTTTAAAATAACGGTTTATATCTCGATTCCTATTTCTTTTCCAAATTCATACATACTTTACGTATTTCTCAAACTTCCCAAATAATAATTCCACTTCTTATAATGTCGTCTATAAAATCACTTCTTCACGATATTTATTTAAACAAATATCTTCTTTTAAATGCTATTTAATTTGGATTCTAACTAACCATTTTCATTTGAAATAAATTGTGATGACCCCAAACCCCGTTCCACGGTGGTAAGCGTAATCTTTGGAATATAACACATAAACAAATAACTGCAGAACATAAATAAATAAATACACTAGATAATGTACAATAGAATACACTGGATAAACATAATCATCAGAGTTACACTGTATACAGGATCATACTAAGTACAATATACAGTACTGCTTTACATAAATGTCTACAGCGGAATCAAAACTTAATATGTACAATAGGAGTTGAACATCATAAAAAGAAAGAAGTGATAGAATCCAGCTTCAGCTTCGTAGCTACCCAGAAAGAGCCTGCTAAAACCTAAATATAAGGCGGCCATGTAGAAAATAAGGCACCCGAGTTTGCAAGTGAAACAAACTACGAGTCAGTCATGGGACTGGTATGAGAAATCCAGTTAACATATTTTACAATAAGGCCAATCACAGGACCACGCCGCTAACGAGAAACGGGTTTACTCCATTGGATTGCCAGTGCTTTAAACAAGTAAATCTTGTAAACATCGCAATGGTTTTTATAAAAATGAAGCCATTATAAGACTCAGTTCCCATCACACAATGCAACGCAAACCGGATGATAGAGTTTTACCTTATAATGGCCAAAATATGCTTGATACGAATAAAACAAAATCTTTTGATATTATTACTAGTGTTTTTATGTTTCAAAAACAATTTCAATCATAGACGGCATAGGTACCATATATCATGTCGCCATATATAGATATACAATTAAAACCGCACGATGACGTATTTGGAAATTGGATTTCCGTCATGAACCAAGGCAAGGGATCGTCCATACTGCTTCACGACTCTCTAGCCTGAGCCTCAGGAACAGTCGCAACTGCCCCTTGGATCGTCAGGGCCAGTCCACATGGAGTGGATTATAATGCCTGAACACTGTGTTGGCCCGACCTATGGGGCGTAAACTGGTCATATCCGACCAAAACCATCGACCCAGGAGTGAACGATATAACCGAGGAGCCTCGCTATCAATCATCCATAAGTAAAATTCCCGAGCGTGCAAAACCCAAAACACCACTCCTAGCTAGAAAGAAACGCAGGTCCTCCCTAAAGCCCTCTCCCGTTTCTGGCTCATACCAGGGTTTGAGGCTCGCGAAACAATGCTAAACACAAAGCTGGCTATTTAAAGCTGTGATCTGATCATCAACCACAAAGCTCTGCTTTTCTACAAAAGCTTCGATCACAACAACTCTGTATGCTACGCTGTCAATCTACAATGTCAGACACACATCCATTTACAAGTCCGTTCTAGGTTTGAACGAAACCGGAGGATATTTATTCCTTGCACATCCGAACGATCAATAAGTATGCCCGTACAACCACCACTGTAACCCCTTCAGGGCAGCAACTCCCATCCAAGGCATCAGTAGCCATCCATCCGACCTGAAGATCATCGGTCTTGCACTGTCTTTATATCTTCGACTTCTAACCGTCGATCAATTTTTTGAAATGAGAATTAACTCAGCCTTTTCAAATAATCCACACATATTTAGAATTCAAATCAACTCATTTCAATTGTTAAACTATTCGACATCCATAATTCAGTTCGTAATGTAATTTTCACGTCAAACACATTCAACCATCAAATATCCAATAAACTGAGTAAATTCAGTTTATTTCCATTCCACATCATTTATAATGTTTTATCACGATTTATCGCTATTTTTATTTATATAAAAATAGCCAATTCATTCAAACGACGCTTCAGGCCATAACGCGACCATGGCGCTGTTTTTTTCCAAATTTGGTTTACACATATCTGAAAATCTAACCATTGGATCTTTACAAATTTTATATCATTAGAAAGGTCTTTTCAAAGCGGACCCAATGATTTCAGTTTTGGGAAAACCCGACGGTCGGATCTACCGGTACAATCGTTTGAAGTTATGATTTCAAAATACGAACTTCAGCATCGTTATTCGATTTATTTTAATTATATATATATAATCCATTCTGGCGCTGTTTTCATTCAGATTTGAATTCAACATTCCAGACAATCCAACCGTTGGATCTTTGCAAAGTTGGCGCCACTGGAAAGATATTTCCAAAGTGAACCCAACGGTTTCAGTTTCGGGAAAATCCGATGGTCGGATCTCCCGCAATAATCGTTTGAAATCACGGTTTCAAAATACGAACTGCAGCTTCGTTATTCGATTTATTTTAATTATATATATATATAATCCGTTCTTCGCTTTCAAAACCATTTCATTTTATATGTGTGATAAAATTGATATTTTTTCCAACAGATATTTATTCAACACAAGACTATTTTTAGCACTTCATAAATATAATAAAAATGTGATTTTTATTGTCAAAACCATTTATTTCAAACACGTAGATTTTTAGCAATTCATATATATTATAAAAACGTGACTTTTATTTGTAAAACAATTTTATTTCATATAGTTAATGAAAATGTTATTTTTATCGTTCAAACCATTTTATTCCATACATTCGATAAAAATGTTATTCTTATCGTTTAAACCATTTTATTCCATCACATGAATATATTTCAATACATGAATATAATTCAAACACAGAAATATTTCAGAAAATTTCAGCAGCATAACGGCAGGGTAGTTAAAACCGGCACCGTCCCGAGTACGACTCCTCGCTCTCCCTTAAAGCCTCGCAGCTTTGGACAATGGGAATTTCAACATCTAGTTCATACACAGACGAATTTTCCCATATACTAATCCTATTGGGATTTCAACCACAATCAATCATTTTCAATCAACAATTCATGATATTCACCAAATTTCACGTCAACCAAAATCCAAACAATCACAACCAAGATATATCGTCCATGGTCTATGGACGAGGGGAGTACGTATATATATATATATGAAATAAATATATTTCGATTTCATTTCAATTCCATTCAGCGCATATATAATTTTTACAGCGCATATATAACTTATACATCGCACATACAACTTATACAACGCTTATACATGAGGTATACAATGCTTATATATCTCATACATCGACCATATAATTTATACATCGTTATTCCATATCGTTTATAATCCAGAAATCTCATAGATTCCACTCCTCCAAAAATTGTAGAAGGCTCAAAAAAATATCTGGTCTCTTCTAGAATGTATAAGACATCCACACGAGTCCAATGTTTCTTGTTTCACTGCTTTTCAACCACATAGCAAAAAGATACGATTTTTAGAAGTTTGCAACGCTTAATAGTGTAAAATAAAGTTCAAATATATACAGCTGTATACCTCACTGTTTTGTTCAGAACTAGGTTTTGAATTTTCGCGAAATCCGTAGCACGAGAGGAGGATCGAGTAGCACCACCTAAAATGGCCAGGAGAGGCGCGCAAAACGAGGGTGGCCTCGTCAAACTTGGAGGTCGGAGTTGTTCCTGGTGGCGGTGCGAACTAGGAGGATTTCGGGGCTCAGATCTCGAGATTCTCGCCATGGGGGAGGATAAATCTGGTATGGATTGGAAGCTCTTGGGGAGCACTACAAAATTCTCAATTGGAGGGAGGTTTGATTTTGTGTGTGGAAGGAGAAAAAGAGGAGAGAATCAATGAACGCTTTCCGTTGTTCGAACTGGGTAATCGGGGATTGCTTGGTCAACGCGGAAATGGATTGAGAGATTTGATTGGACCATGATTTATATATAAATATTTAATTTATTTTAAATTTGAAAATATCCTTTTGTCCAAACGAACACCAATTCAAACCCAACGACTATCGCCCCTAGCTAAATACCCCCATTCTAAACACAATGAGATATGTTTCGTAGGCCCATTCGACTGTTTCAGTCAGTTTCTCTTCAAATTAAAATATAAAGCATTCAATATTTGATTTGAACGTACATTTCAATTTGCCAAGGCCACATACTGATCCCAAAAATTCCAGAAAAATCAATCTAGCTATGTTTTGACGATAAGGTCCCAACAAAACTAGTTTCGTCGAATTCTGAGACCGTTTGAAAAATAGCCATTTTCTGGTCGATCCAATTTGATCGAAATCAACCAAACACATTTTCCTTTGCCATGCTCACATATTAACTTCAACAATTATGGAATCTGAAACCTAGCAATAATTTGACATCCCGGATCCAACAAAAGTGGTTTCATCGAAAATGGAGGTCCTTTGTAAAATGGCTATTTTCAAGGGCTATATAAACTCTATAGCGACCTTTCTGAAAATTCATTTGGCCATAACTTTTGATTTCTGCTATGAAACTTCGATTTTTCAGATTCGTTAGAAAGATATTCATAAACAGATTTAAATATTTTTGGTTTCACTCCAATCCGTTTTATTTTGCACCCAGTACAGTCAGTCAAAGTTTGAATTCAAATTTTGAAACTACCGCGCCATTTCAGACCTTGTTTTATATTTAAAATAAATATATTTATTTTACATCATTGATTCGAATAGACTTTTCATCTTTATAATTTAAAATAATTTATTTTAAATATATAAAAATTCACTAAAATTGACAAATTAAATTTTTTAAATTGGTTCTGATTTTCCGGGTTGTTACAATCTCCCCCACTTCAAATATTTTCATCCCGAAAAGGAACGAAGTAGAAAGTTGTTTAATTTACCAAATCAACTTTCATTCTGGCCTTCATTTTTCAACTTTTAAGTTTCTAAGAATTTTCCAATTCTTCAAAAATTTGGTTAACATCCTAAATTTTCGAAAAAATTCACCATAACCTCCTTTGTACGGGGAGGGGTTTGGAAATTTGTTGGGCCGTATTAGGTACCCAATAAATCCTAATAAGCATGCACATATTTATAGTGATATATTCCGGTGTCCACAAGGGAGTGTGTGTAGATCATAACTCCAGAGAATAAATTCTCGTCACCCTATAAATGGTTTTTGTGCCTTAGTGACCAGAGAGACGTGTTTATTGTCATCTCCAAACCCGTGTGGGGTTTTTATTGATCTTGCAATTTACCGTTACATTTTATATAGTTCATATCAGTCATCAGTTCAACCTGTAATATATAGTCATCGCCATACAAGCCTCTCGTTCGTATGGTAAATCTTCTAGCTTGTCACACAAGCTCCAAATGCTTATATGGTATATGATGAAGTATGCCTATCCTCAAGAAGTATGCCATGTAGTGTAGTTCAAAATTAATTGTTACTATCCTTGGCGATGTTTATTATTACACATAGAACAACCGGCACTCCGCATCCAATGGCATTCAAAGGAGTTGATATAATAAATAAAATTGCGCATCCAACTCATTAAGGTTTACTTATTTGTCGGGCGTGCAAATAAATTCTTTACTCAACAGCAAATCCATTTACCTATTCAAACATATATAATGTACATGCATATATTTCTAGCTATTTTCAAATCAGTTCAATGTGTGATTTAATCGAATAAATTTACCTTCGTTCTCTTATTGATTAAATTAATTATCTTTCTTAATTTGATTAATCAAATACTCAACCACACAACACAAACTTCGATCGATTTATTGATTAACTTTTCAAAAATCCACTAATTAATTCATATACTCTTTTAAAATCATTCGGACTTTATAATTAAAATTTTACATCCATGAAAAGGAAATAATAGCAAAGTAGAAAATAATACGGAAATGCCAAATAAGGCAAATGTACCTTGCACCAGAGTTAATCAAAGATATCCACCCTGCACTGGGATAGGATTTCTTGATTCTCTCCTCAGTTTCCCAAGTACAGTCTCGCGGATCTCCACTCCATTGCACTTTGACCAAGTGAACCTTCTTGTTCCTCGGTTTTTTAGTTTCTTTGCCAATAATCTTTAGCGGCTCTCTTCTCACAGCCAATTCTGGAGTAATTTCCAAATCCCATTGCATGGCTTCTTCCACGATCAAGTCTGGACCATGGACATGCTTTTAAAGTTGAGATTTGTGAAACACATCGTGTACTTCAGGCAACCAGTCTGGTAATCGAACCCTATAAGCGAGAGTTCCAATCCGTTCTAGAATAGGAAACGGACCAATAAATTTAGGCGTCAATTTCCTGATTTACCGAATTGGATTACTCCTCTCATCGGAGATACCTTCAAATACACATAGTCGCCAATAGCGAATGATAAGCCTCTTCTTCTCTTATCTGCATAGCTCTTCTGTCGGCTTTGAGCGGCGAGTAATCGTTTCTTAACGAAATCGACTTTGTTTGCAGCTTCGCGAATCATATCTGGCCCCAATACAAGTCTATTGCCAGGTTTAACCCAACAAGTAGGGGATCGACATGGTCTACAATACAATGCTTCGAATGGTGACATTGTCAGGCTCACTTGGTAGCTGTTGTTGTATGAGAACTCAGCCAAATGCAAATGGTCTTCCCATGATCCGCCAAAATCAATAACACAAGCCCGCAATAAATCTTCTAGAATACGATTCACCCTCTCAGTTTGACCATCAGTTTGAGGATGATAAGTGGTGCTCAAGTTCAATTTCGTTCCTAATCGGGTCACAATCGCTAACGATACTCATGGAAACCCCATGGAGTTTAAAAATTTATTTAAAATAAATCTGCGCCAGACTCTGAGCAGGTCTATTCGATCTGACAGTTATGAAATGGGCGGTCTTCGTGAGATGATCTACGATCACCCAAATACAGTCATTTCCTTTCCTGGTTCTGGGCAAACCATCTATGAAATCCATAGAAATATGTTCCCACTTCCCGCCTGGAATTTCCAATGGTTGCAATAATCCGGCGAGTTTCTGTTGATCGCTTTTGACTTGTTGACAAGTGGAACATCGGCTAACATATATAGAGATATCTCTTTTCATCGCCTTCCACCAGAAAGTTCGCTTGATGTCATTATACATTTTACTAACCCTTGGGTGGATACTTAGTTTGGACTTTTGACTCTCGTCCGTTACTTCTCTTTTGAGCTCAAGATTGTCGGGAACACAAATTCTTCCTTTCAATCTCAGAACTCCTGCGCTATCCACTTGGAAACTGGAGACTTCTCCCCTTTGAATTCTTTTGATCATCTCTTTAACAAAACTATCGTATTTCTAAAGAAAATCGATATTTTATCAATCAACGATGGTGTAATGATAATCCTTGCAATGATCACATTCTTCCTGCTGAGCGCATCAGCCACAACATTGACTTTCCCCGGAGTATATAAAATATCAAGATCATATGTCGCGAGAAATTCTAACCAATGCTGTTGCCTCATATTTATATCTTTCTGGGTGAACAAATATTTCAATGATTGATGATCAGTATATAGTTCGAACTTCTCACCCAATAGATAATGACTCCAGATTTTCGTAGCAAACAGGATGGCTAACAACTCAAGATCATGAGTTTCATATTCTTCTCATGTGGCTTCGACTGATGGCTAGCATAAGCAACTACTTGGCCTCTTTGCATTAACACTGCGCCAAGGCCTTCTTTAGAAGCATCGTTCGAGACTTTTAAATCCTGATTTCCATCAATAATTGGTAACACTGGAGCAGTTGTCAATTTTAACTTCAACTATTGGAAACCTGCCTCACATTCCGGAGTCCAATTGAATCTTGAATGCTTCTTAGTGAGCTTTGTTAAGGAACTGGATATCTTCCAAAAATTCTTAACGAACTACCGATAATAACTGGCCAATCCGAGAAAACTTTGGACTTCGGTGGGTGTACGAGGCTGTTTCCAATTCTGAATAGCAGTGATTTTAATGGGATCAACTGAAATTCCTTCCTTTGGTACGACGTGGCCAAGAAACTTTACCTCTTCTTGCCAGAATATACATTTGGAAAATTTGGCTTTTAAAACATTCTTTCTCAGAATCTCTAACACTTGTTCCAAATGTTTTTCATGCTTGCTTTCTGACTTAGAGAAGATTAGAATATCATCAATGAAAACTAGTACAAATTTATTCAGTACTTCTCTGAATACACAGTTCATTAGATCGACAAAATAAGCTGGAGCGTTACATAAGCCGAACAGCATTACTCACCACTCGTAGAATAAATCTAAACCTTTGAATGCTGTCAAAGGAACACACTCTTCGGTAATTCGAAGCTGATGGAAACTTACTTGTGCTCCATTCAATCGATCCAACAAATCATCAATCCGCGGCAATGGATATTTGTTCTTCAGCTTCTGCTTGTTCAAGTCATGATAATCCACACATAGTTTGAGAGTACCATCTGACTTTGGGACAAATACCACTGCTGCTCTCCAATCAGAGAAACTAGGCCTGAATAGACCCTTCCACACTAGCTTGTCGAGTTTGATTGTCCAACTCTTCTTTCTCCTTTAAGGTCATTCTTCAAATAGTGTGAACTACTGGCCTTGCATTCAGAACTAAAGAGATTTTGAAATCAATTTCTCTACGCGGAGGTAAGCTAACAACTTCTTCGAAGACATCCACATAGTTCTTGACAACTGGAATATTTTCAATGTCGATCGGAATATTCTCCATAACGACAGGAACGGGTTCTATTCGAGCAGGAGAGACATCCAAAACTGACCAAAAGTCTTTTCTATCAGAATTCGGACCTTCACATGGAATGGTTATATAATCCCCGAACTTTGTCTTTGCCTTAACAACTCTTTCGGCGCATTTGACCTCAACTTCATATTTGGTTAACCAATCCAATCCTAGAATAAGATCAAATTCTATAACATTCATGACGATCGAAATGGTAGGGAACCGATAACAGGAAAAAGAGACAGGCACCCCAAAAACCAAACTAAGATCGAGGGAACCACTAATCGGATTATGGACAGTCATGGGTGCTTTGAGCGTTTTCAAATTCAAATCCAGTTTCTTAACCGCATTCTTTGCAATAAAGCTTCGCGACGCGCCTGTATCAAACAGTACTTTAACTAGAATATCCTTGACAGTAAGCGTGCCTTCTAAAACATCTGGCCTCGCTTGACTAGCTGAGGGTGCCAGAACTTCTGCCACTTCATTTACCTGCACTACTTCAGATTTCATTAATAGCCGACAATCTTGTTTTACATGGCCAGCCCGATGGCAAAGATTGCATTTTCTATTCTCTTGTAACTTGTTCTTGGATTTAAATTTATCCTTTATATGTTTCTTTAGAGATTTGCAACTTATCAACAGATGTCCTTGCTTATTGCAGTTAGAGCATATGGTAGTCGTTACTGGTCCTTTCTCAGACTTAACCTCTTTCCTCTTGACTCTAGGTTTCTTTCTAACCCCAGACGTCATACTTGCCTTAGGCTGCGTACTTGTCTCTGGGCTATCAGCTTCGAATTTCCTTTTATTACTAGAACTGACTTCCTCTTCATCGCCCAAAAGACCCTGCTTATTTAGATTTTCATATTGATAAGCCATGTGTATCATTTCAGAAAAAGATTGCTGCACATGTGCAATTACATTACTTTGATACTTTCTTTGAAGCCCGTTAATAAACCTCAGATTCTTCATCTTTAGAATTTGAATTAGATGCGGGGCAAAACGAGAAAGTTCATTGAATTTCTTATGATATTCAGGAGTAGTCATATCCCCTTGTATCAGATAATAGAATTCATCACTTAACCGCGCAGTTGCTTCTGGAGGAATAAATATTTGATTGAAAATTTCCTTGAATATATCCCAGGTGATATCACCTTATGGATTATCTTTAATGAAAGTTTCCCACTAGATTAAAGCTTCGTCTTTGAGCGCAAGATGCTAGTAATCTTTTCTGATTGTCTCTCAGCTTGAAACCTTCAAATATTCTTTCAGCAGAACGCATCCAAGCTTGAGTTTAAATAATGGATTCATAGCCCAAGAACGGTACTGCACCCAAATTTCGATATCTCTTTAATAGAGCTTCTAAATCTGATCCTGACCAACCTCTCCTACTTCTGCCACTCATTTTTCAATGTCTGCAAATAGTAGACAAAGTGTTAGGCCAACAGAATAGGTTTTTTGAAAACATAGAGACGTATACTTTAATGTAAATGTGTCTATCGGGGTGTATTTCATTCTGCTTCACCCATTCTAGGATATTACTGATCCTATCTGAAATGAGTGATCCATCTTAGAACGCTACTGGTTCTATTTCTGACAAGTTCGTTAATATGTTATATTCCAGAACTAAGCTTAACCAAAGCTCTGATACCACGTTGTGACGACCCCAAACCCTGTTCCACGGTGGCAAGGGTAATCTTTGGAATATAACACATAAAGATATAACAGCAGAACAGAAATAAATAAATACACTAGATAATGTACAATAGAATACAATGGATAAACATAATCATCAGAGTTACACAATATACAGGGTCATACTTAGTACAATATACAGTTCAGTTTTACATAAATGTCTACATCGGAATCAAAACATAATATACACAATAGGAGTTGAACAACATAAAAAGAAAGAAGTGATAGAATCCAGCTTCAGATCCATAGCTATTCAGAAAGAGCCTACTAAAACCTGAATAGAAGGCTGCCCGTGTAGAAAATAGGGCACCCGAGTTTGCAAGTGAAACAAATTACGAGTCAGTCATGGGACTGGTATGAGAAATCCACTTAACATATTTTACAATAAGGCCAATCACAGGACCACGCCACTAACGCGGAATGGGTTTACTCCATTGGATTACCTGTGCTTTAAATAAGTAAATCTTTTAAACATCGCAATGCTTTTTATAAAAATGAAGCCATTATAAGACTCAGTTCCCATCACAAAATGCAACGCAAACCAGAGGATAGAGTTTTACCTTGTAATGGCCAAAATATGCTTGATACGAATAAAACAAAAGCATTTGATATTATTACTAGTGTTTTTATGTTTTAAAAACAATTTCATTCATATGTATCAATCATAGATGGCATGGGTACCATATCTCATGTCGCCATATATAGATATACAATCAAAACCACATGATGTCGTATCTGGAAATTGGATTTCCGTCATGAACCAAGGCAAGGGATCGTCCTTACCGCTTCACGACTCTCTAGCCTGAGCCTCAGGAATAACCACAACTGCCCCTTGGATCGTCAGGGCCGGTCCACATGGAGTGGACTATAATACCTGAACACTGCGTTTCCCCGACCAATGGGGCGTAAACTAGTCATATTCGACCAAAACCAACGGCCTAGGAGTGACCGATATAACCGAGGTGCCTCGCTATCCATCATCCATAAGTAAAATGCCCGGGCGTGTAAAACCCAAAACACCACTCTTAGCTACAAAGAAACGCAGGTCCTCCCTGAAGCTCTCTCCCGTTTCTGGCTCATACCGGGGTGTGAGGATCGCGAAACAATCCTAAACACAAAGCTGGCTATTTAAAGCCGTGCTTTGATCATCAACCACAAAGCCCTGCTTTTCAACAAATGCTTCGATTACAGCAACTCTGTATGCCACATTGTCAATCTACAACGTCAGACACACATCCATTTACAAGTCCGTTTTGGGTCTGAACGAAACCGGAGGATCTTTATTCCTTGCACATCCGAACGATCAACAAGTACATCCGGAAAACCACCACTGTAACCCCTTCAGGGCAGTAACTCCCATCCATGGCATCAGTTGCCATCCATCCGACCTGAAGATCATCGTCTTGCACCGTCTTCATATCTTCGACTTCTAACCGTCGATCAATTATTTGAAATGATAATTAACTCGGCCTTTTCAAATAATCCACGCATATTTAAAATTCAAATCAATTCATTTCAATGGTTAAACTATTCGACATCCATAATTCAGTTCATTAATGTAATTTTCACGTCAAACACATTCAACCATCAAATATCCAATAAACCGAGTACATTCAGTTTATTTCCATTCCATGTCGTTTATAATGTTTTATCACGATTTATCGCTATTTTTATTTATTTAAAAATAGCCAATTCATTCAAATGACACTTCAGGCCATAACGCGACCATGGCGCTGTTTTTCTCCAAATTTGGTTTACACATATCTGAAAATATAACCATTGGATTTTTACAAATTTCATATCATTAGGAAGATCTTTTCAAAGCGGACCCGACGTGTAACAACCCGTATTTTTATAACATGTAATAACCACAAATCAGGGTAGAATTAATTTTTAAAATAAGAATCAAGGGAAATGGGTGAAACCATTGCGTTCGTCTTGAAATTCTTCTTGGAAACGAGTCCGAGTTTTCGAAAATCGGAGTCCGTATGACCAAGTTATGACCCTTCGAAGTTTTTAGAAATTTTCAAGTTCAAAACAGCTCAGAATTCGAATTCAAATTTTGAATTCAAACCCCAGAATGCACTGGGCAGGGAATTTCCCGCCCAGGGCCAGGTCGACCTGGGGGTCGACTGTAGAGTCGACCTTCCCAGGACCAGGTCGACCATAGAGTCGACCTGGGGGTCGACCTGGTGACAGAACCCATTTTTGAGTCTGAGTTTGTTTTGATGTTTCTGGCCTTGTTTCTGTCTACATTCGTTGGCCTGACCCTATATAAACAACCCCTAACACTAGTCTCTCTACACAAAATTCTCTCTGACCTTATGTTGCTCTAATTCTGGTTGAAAAGTTAGAGAATGGGACTACTTCTTCTACGTCGAAACTACGTTAAGAGAATTGCTGATTTAGGGATTTCTCTTAGGACTCGACTAAGCATATAAAGATTCAACATCGACTTTCTTTTTCTAATTCTCGAACCACGATCTGTAAGCCCCGGGTACTTTTAGATTTAAACTGTAAAAGTAATATGAATATGTTGTAAATTGAAATTGGACCTGTGTATGACAACTGTTTTACATCCATTCTTGTTCATCTTTGATCATGACTTTTAGGTATTTTACTATGACATTGATTTGGGGCCTATTCATGTTGTAAATCAAAAAGAAAAACCCCTCATATTATCATGCCTGCAATGTTGATTCTGCTATTAGTCACAAGTTTATGACTATCACCTTATGTCAACCGTTACCATGACTATCACCCTTATGTCAACTGTTATCTTGACTAGTACCTTATTTTGCTAGATTTGGAATCCTAATGTTTGAGGCCGATATTCCATATGCCAGTAATGTTGTAATCATTTATCTCAAGTTATACCATGCTATGCTAGTAATCACTTTTGCCACCTTATACTCGTCCCTTTTTATGTTATTCCCTAATTAGATTTATTTGTATTGATTCGAGTTTAAGTGCGATGGGAATACGATTTGGGTAGATTAGGTAAAACATGAATTGGCTTTGAACTTGAACATGAACGTTATTATAACTTGAACCTGTATATGGACAAGAACTTGACATGAAATTTACATGAAACCTGACATGAAACTCGACATGAATTTTGACATGAAAACTTGAACATGGACATGACACTTAAATAAACTTGAAAATGGCCAACTCGAGGTTGGGTTGAGTTTGTAGTGTATATCTGCCCAGAACTGGCCGGTGAATCCAGTGATTGCAAACAATTGGATCTAATGTGGGTAGTTGGTCATATCGCACATATAACCCGAGGTTAGACTATGTTGTGGTGTAAATCTGCCCGGAACCGCCCGACAAATCCAGTAACCACAATAATTAGTCTAATGTGAGAGGTTGGGGTGCATTAATGAATTAATGCCACATGATAGGGTTAAGTCATGAACCACTTGAATATACTTAACCAATTTGACACGATGATTTGATAGGGTTAAGTCATGAACCGCTAGAACAGACTTAACCAACTTGATACATGATTTGGATAGGGTTAAGTCACGATTTGAATGACAACACTTAACCCATTAGAAACCCTAGTTACGCGGTCCTTTTCAGCAGTAACCCACTTAGATGTATCACGATACCCTGGGACTAGGCAGGGTGGGGCACGATTACTGGGCTGATTGTAAGCGACCAGAACGACGGCTGAGTAGGTGCGCCATTGTAGGTTCAGGCGGACTATGGGCGTGCACATAGTCTGGAGTTGAAAAGGCAAGCATTGGGCACCAGTAGGTTTACACTGTGTGTGCTTGATTCGGGTCGGTGATTGACACCCTAGGACTTGATACACCCTATGGTGGACCTAGCACAGGTGACTACATTTCGTGATTGGGCCTTATGACACAGACACTTGACGAGCTAGAACTTGTAGGGAACCGATAGATTAGTAGATCGTACCTTAGGGCCATGTAAGGGGTCACTTCATGATATTGGGCCAAGGGATCATGTCATGGTTAATACTTGATATGGGTTAGAATACTAGTACAGTTGGTGCAGCGAATCTTGAATATGCGATGCTAGACTTGATGTATCTTGTTATCTTAGTTTATCATTCCAGACTTATCATCATCCTTATGCTTATTTTAAGTTTATACCTGTCTTATTACCTTTACTAGTTTTTATACTGAAAGTCACTAGGACTTACCAGTCTTTATGACTGACCTATTTTCTTCGCCCCTTTTTCTTTCGTTCCCCCCCAGGTTCTCAGGGAGGAAACTCTAGCACTTAGCTTGGATATCTCTTGCTTTCTGTCAGCTCATGTACGGTTTGGTCTTGAGCTATGCTATGGCTACACTTCTGCTATGTTTGGGGAAAAATTTACTTTTGTTATCTTAAGTTTATGCTTCTTTACCTAGAACTTGATGTAATGGAATAATTTGTACCTTGGATATACGAGGTTTTGACTCTTTTCTTGAAAGTAATAAAAATTGGGTTTTTAATTTCTACCGCTGCTTTATTTATGTTCTGCCTTGTGATATCTCCGTGTATGTTTACCTAGATTATACTCCACCAAAAACTAGTGCATTCCCTTTGTGAGTGACCCTAGTGGAGGTGGGGTGTTACACTTGGTATCAGAGCAGAAGGTTACCAGACGGGACAAAAGTTTTAAAAACCTTCTAAAACTATTTTCCAAAACCGTTTATAAAGAAGCATTTTTTTTCAATAGAAGTTATAAGTTTAAAAAGGCTATTCCCCAAAGCCATTAGAACCTTCCTTTGTTTCCTCATTTGAATCGTTTTCTTTTCGTTTTTCAGCATGTATGATCTTAACCTTCCTGAGGGAGTACCCATACCTGGATGGTTCCGAAGGTACTTAGAAGCTAGGGCCAACGGCGCGGGCCCGACAGACATCCCTCCTCCTCCTCCCCCAGTGGCCGCGGTTCCTCCTCCTCCTGGTACCGCCTTTGCCGAGATATGCAAAGACTTTAAAGCAATGGGCGGCAAGAACTTCGTTTGAACTGAAACCTTTGTTGAGACACGAAACTGGCTAAAGGAGACTGAAGACTTGTTTATTATCTTTGATGTGGAGGACCATAGGAAAGTTCAGTTGGCAGCATGGTAGTTGAAAGAGGAAGCTGCATTTTGGTGGGAAGTCACCAACGCTACCAGGCCAATTGAGACTTGGGCATACTTTAGAGAGAAGTTTGGGCTTAAATTCTCATCGTCAGCAGAAGAGAACCTTCAGATGGAGAGGTTCCTAGCACTCAAGCAAGGGGACATGTCTGTTAGGGAGTACGTGAATAAGTTTAATCATCTTGCTCGGTTCGGTTTGGACTTGGTCAACACGACCCAGAAAAAGGCTGTACGCTTTGCTCGAGGATTGAACGAGCCACTACACAGTTTGGCCATAACCCATATACCCATGGGGGTGACCTTTGAAAGCTTAGTGGGTATGGATCTACTTCATGAGGAAGACAAGAATAGCAAGAAGGAGGTTAATCCTAATGAGACTCAGAATCAGAAAGTTGATTTCAAGAAGGGAGGCAATAAGAATAACAAGAATAACAAGGGCAACAACAACAATACTAACAAACCATGTGAGACAAGGAAGTGCAACTTTTGTGGGATTACGTGACATCTAGCCAAGGACTGTAGAAAGAAGAAGAGAAAGTTGGGTGAATGCTTTCATTGTGGAGATACTGAACACATCAGCAAATATTGCCCTTAGAAGCAAGGGCAGAGGCAAGGGCAGGCCCAGGGAGCAGGACCATCTGGAGGGCAGTTGCATGCTCTCAACACCACTCCAGCACTTGACCGAGGTAGTAATATTGCCGTAGAAAGCCTTGTTTACATTTATGAATTTCCTGTTCGAACCTTATTTGACTCTGGCGCATCGCATACTTTTATTTCTTCTGATATTGTTGAAAATCTGCACCTAAGTACTAGTGTAGTTGAGGATCCCATTAGTGTTTCAAATCCAATTGGGGACTCCGCTCATTTATCTATGATATGTGTGGATTTGAGGATCTCTATCTTAAGCGTAGAATTCACGTGTAATGCTTATGTTCTCGGATTTATGGGATACAGATTGATTCTAGGCATGAATTGGTTGTCCAATTATGGAGCCATTCTTGATTGTGAACGAAGGGTAGTGAGGCTCATGACTCGCCTTGGTTATACCCTTGAAATTTCCTATATCCCTAAGGGTCCCGCCATGTTGTTTTATCTTGAATCTCTTGACTTGTCCATCGACAATTCACAATCTGTAAGAGTGGTCCGAGAATATTCAGATGTCTTTGATGAGGTGAGGGGGTTGCCTCCTAAACACAAGATTGACTTCCGAATTTATTTTGTTGATAATGCCAAGCCAGTTTCGTTGCCCGTTAGGCACATGGCCCTGCGAGAAAGAAGAGAGCTCGGTAAACAAGTTAAGGAGTTGCTTGAGGAAAATTTCATAAGGCGAAGCATTTCTGAATGGGGTGCTCCGGTGGTATTCTCTACTAAGGCGGATGGGTCGCTTCGTCTATGCGTAGATTATCGTGAGTTAAACAAGCTAACTAAGAAAAATAGGCACCCACTACCAAGAATCGACGATTTGTTTGACCAGCTTGTGGGAGCATCTGTTTTCTCTCAACTCGATCTAGCCACATGATTCCATCAGCTTAGAGTGGCTGAGGATAACATTGACAAAACGGCGATTAGGACTCCAGATGGGTTCTTCGAATGGCTCGTCATGCCGTTTGGGTTAATGAATGCACCCGCGTATTTTGTAGATTTGATGAGTAGGGTGTTTCGGGAGTTCCTTAACAAGTTTGTAGTGGTTTTCGTGGACGATATTCTGATCTTCCCAAGGGATGAAGAAGAGCATGCTAGACATCTCAAGGAAGCCATGGATACGCTTAGAGCACACCAGTTAAAGGCTAAGTTCTCCAAATGCCATTTTTGGAGGAAGGAAGTTCGGTTTCTTGGACATGTAGTTTCTAAGCAAAGCATAGCCGTGGACCCCACAAAGGTGGTTGCGGTGCAAGACTGCAAAGTTCCTAAGAACACAACTGAAGTGAGAAGCTTTCTCGGTTTGGCAGGCTACTATAGGAAGTTCATTAAGGACTTCGCTAAGATTTCAGCCCCTCTTACTAGGTTAACGAAGAAAAACCTAGCGTTTGCATGGGACATAGAATGTGAGATTGCCTTTTAGAGACTCAAGAGAACCCTCACCACAGCTCCAGTTTTGGCATTACCCGATGGAGGTAAGACGTTTACCGTGTACACAGATACATGTGGTACGGGATTAGGCGCATTCCTAATGCAAGAAGGGAAAGTGATATGCTATGTGGGTAGACAACTTAAAGTTCATGAGAAGAACTATCCCACACATGACTTGGAGTTGGCGGCGATCGTTTTTGCACTTAAATCTTGGCGCCATTATCTTCTTGGGGAGAGGTTCGAGCTGTATACCGACCATAAATCCCTTAAGTACCTCTTCTCACAGAAAGATTTGAATCTGATATAATAGTGGTGGATGGAATTCTTGGCATCATATGACTTCGATATAGCTTATACCCCTGGCAAGGGTAACGTGGTGGCATATGCGCTAAGTAGGAAAAGGTTGACTTTGAGCCCCTTATTTTTTGAAAGGAAAACTCTAGAGTTTATAGCAACCTTTGATTTTACACCTGCTGTTGAGTCATTAGCTGCTACGTTAGCATCTCTTGAGTTAAGACCTGCACTTCTAGATCAAGTAGGGACTTCACAGAAGGAAGACCCATAGATAGTCGAAATCATGGACAAGCTGATTAGTGGTGAGACGTCAAGTCACCTCGGTAGGTATGCCATAGATGACAAGGGATGGCTAAGGCGTGATGGAAGGCTATGTGTCCCACAAGTGGGAGACTTAGTAAGGAAAGTTCTCGAAGAGGCGCATCACTCGAAGATGACTATACATCCGAGAGGGGATAAGATGTACAGAGATATGAAACGTATTTTCTTTTGGACTGGAATGAAAAAGGACGTGGTAGAGTTCGTTTCAAAGTGCATGGTGTGCCAACAAGTAAAGGCCGAGTCAAAGAAGCCCGGTGGTCTATTACACCCTTTGGAGGTTCCACAATGGAAATTGGAGAGTATCTCGATGGATTTCGTGGATGGACTGCCTAGGTCAAGGAAGGGAAATACTAGCATATGGGTCATAGTTGATAGACTCTTGAAAAGTTCTCACTTCATTCCAGTGAAAAGCAAGAGGACCGCATCATGGCTAGCGTCTATTTACCTTCGAGAGATAGTACGGTTGCACGGGGTTACTTCTAGTATAGTTAGCGATCGTGACCCGATTTTCACTAGCCAGTTTTGGAATAGTCTGCAAGAAGCAATGGGTACATGACTGAGCTTGAGCACGACCTACCACCCGCAGATGGATGGACAAACCGAAAGGGTAAATAGGGCACTAGAGGATCTCCTGAGGCTATGCATTCTTGACTTTGGTGGTACTTGGGTAGACCATCTTCCTCTCGTTGAGTTTGCATATAATAATAGTTATCAAGCTAGCATCGGAATGGCACCGTTCGAGCCCCTGTATGGAAGACCGTGCAAGTCCCTAACTTGTTGGTGGTATACGACAGACATGCTTATACTTGGGCCCGACATGATAAGGGACACTTCTGAGAAGGTTGAGTTGATACGAAGACGGATGAAAACGACCCAAGATAGACAGAAATCTTATGCGGACAAGAGAAGGACAGACCTAGAGTTCGAAGTCGGAGACATGGTCTTTATAAAAGTTTCTCCTTTACGCAATGTACTTCGTTTTGGAGCGGTCGGAAAGCTAGTACCAAGGTTCGTAGAACCGTTCTCTATCCTGAGAGGGTAGGGCGGATGGCCTATAAGGTAGAATTACCCGAGAGGCTGGCCGGAGTACACAATGTCTTTCATGTCTCGCATCTCCGAAAGTGCTTACATGAATCAGCCGAAGTGTTTGAGCCAAGTATCCTTGAAGGTGTAGAAGTGGAAAAAGAAGCAACATTGAGGCGAGTTCCGATTCGTATCTTAGGAGCAGAGATCAAGAAGCTAAGGAATCGAGAAGTCAAGCTAGTTAAAGTTCAGTGGAGTGAGGCCCAAGAAGACGCAACTTGGGAAACCGAAGAGAAGATACGCGCGCTTTACCCATTTCTTTTTGAGGGTACATTCTCGATATCTTTTTCCTATAAACTTGTAAACCTTTTCGTATCATGCTTTTACTACCTACATTTGTCTTGTTATCTTCTCGATTTTATCTTGAGAGCCTTAGGTAGAACCGTATGGATGTAAACATGTGACTGAAACATGTTATGGTTGGTGTTTGCAAATGGTTGCAAGTGTTTACAAGTGATTTCTAGTGGATGCATGACGCACATTAGGCACTAGATCGGCTCAGTCACATTTTCATGTTGCAAATGCATGAGTGCTTATACTTGTACATGGATGGAACTTGTTATGGTATCACTTGGATGTTGCATATGAACGAATGTTTGCGCACTCATGTAGAAATTATAAAGTATGTTAGGAATTTCTGCATAAATGTTGGATTCATTACACTAACATATTTAGCATTAAGGAGGTCTACTGAATCAGTAACCACCTGATCTTTTGCATTAGATAAGTACATATACACACACTTTATGCATATGTTCATACAGCACTAGAAATCTTTTAAGGAGAATGGTTGCCTGTGGATGATGCTTTGAGTAGATGGATGACTGGGTGGTAGGATATATTCTTTCTAACTTAGAGATTTCGGGGACGAAATCCGTTAAGGAGGGGAGAATGTAACAACCCGTATTTTAATAACGTGTAATAACCATAAATCAAGGAAGAGTTAATTTTTAAAAAAAGAATCAAGGGAAACGGGTTACGCCATTGCGTTCGTCTTGAAATTTTTCTTGGAAACGAGTCCGAGTTTTCGAAAATCGGAGTCCGTATGACCAAGTTGTAACACCCCGTAATTTTGTAACACTAAGATTCGCAAATCAAGGAAGAATTAAAAGTTAAAATCAAAATCAAGGGAAACGGGCTGCGCCATTGTGTTCGTCTCGGAAAAATACGCGAAATAGAGTCTGAGTTTTCGAAAATCGGAGTCCGTATGACGAAGATATGGCCCGTCAAAGTTTTCAGAAAATTCCAAGTTCAAAACAGTTTAAAATAGAGTTAAATTCGAATTCAAACGCGCTGGGGGCAGGGCGGGAAAATTCCCGCCTAGGTCAAGTCGACAGGGGTGTCGACTGCACAGTCGACACCACCCAGTCGACATGGGTGTCGACCTGCCTGCTTTTTCCAGCTTTCTGCACCTGGTTCGTTCTGCTGTATTTGGTCACGTTTTCTGATCAGGTTCGTCCACCTAACACTATATAAACAACCCTGGTCTTCTTCTCTATTCACAATTCTTTTCTACCTTTATGCTGCAAAGGTTCTTGTTAGACATGGCTTCTCCTCCTCCTCTAAAATATATAAAAAAAATAATATATATAAAATAAACCAAGACGAGGAAATGCTGCTGAAAGATTTTCAAGAAGGGGTTCAAGTCAAGCTAGGATTCAAAAGGAGGTCCAAACGACTTCAACGACTGTTTTTCTACGAATCTTAGCAACGCCATATTTCTGTTCTAATCTAATCTCTGTAAGTCAGTTATTTTTAGATTTGAACGTTTTTTTTATTCGTGACATGAAATTAAAGGGATAAAAGACTATGCCTAATCTTTCTACTTGAATCAGTGCTTGTACCTATGGACCTAATTAAGAACTGTTGTGATTCGATGACCAATAAGACTGTGACGGTGAAACTATGGACTTTGGAACCATATGCCTTGGAACTATGAACATAAGCCTTTGATTTTGGGACATAAAACATTGCCTGTGACTATGAACATTTCCTATGACTATGAACGTTGCCTATGACTTTGAACATCGCCTATGACTGTGATTCATTGAACTGTGAGGATTATTGCCTATGACTATGGATATAAGATTATTATTTATGCCCATGACATTGTAGTTACAAAGCCCTGTTGTTTAACAAACTGACATTATTTTGGATCTAGGCCTGACTTTCTATTCAGTTTATTCTTGGTTATCTTTGGTTTTAGACCTTGGGAATTTACCTATTAAGTTAGGTCTACCCATGTTCTTGAACCTCTATTCTGTCTATTCTTTGCTTTAGACCTTGGGAATTTACCTATTTAGTTAGGTCTACCCATGTTCTTGAACCTACGTCATTATTCAAAACCATTTTATGCCAGTTGTTATATCTATCCTTTTCATAGCAATCTTTGGTTCATTCCCTATTTGCTACAAATCTAGATTTATCTATAATCTAGATTGAAACACGATTGTACGAACGATGGGAATGCAATTTGGTGCAAAATATGAAATTTACTAAAACGTAGTTTAACTTGGAAATTGGCATAGATTGGGAACATGTATTATGGCATGTTCATAGAAATGCAAATTGGATAAATTTGACATGAATTATAAGATGTGCAATTTGAATCTTGTATTGACGTGTAAATCTAGTATTTACATGAATAGTGAACTAGAGTAATAAGTCTAGTTTGACGTGAATTAGAATATTAAATCAGAATTGGTTTAGCTAATTTGGCTCGATAAGTATACTGGCATAAACTTGAAATTGGCCATAATTGGAAGTAATTGTCAGGATTAGCAAAATCATGGTTAGTGACACTTCATTTGGTATGGTTTACATACCAAAAAGCATAAACATAATATAGAGGGGAAAATGGGCCGTAATAATAAATGTTGACAATTTACATTAAAAGGGTAATTGGGAAATAAGTAAATTATGATTAATTTACTTATAGAATTTGTCCTAAATGAGGAAATGTTAATCTAGACAAACTAAAGATTTGTTAACGACATCTCTTTTAATGAAACACCATAAAGTTCTAGGGTGACAGAGAGGATAGTGTCTAGGCTTGGGTTTGGAAAATACAAGTTTCCTTCTCTCCCTGGCTATCCCTAACTGATCCGACGGACGGGATGGTTACTTTCAAAACCAGATTTGAAAATTTATCAAAACCCTTTGAACCAGAAAACACGAATAGGCCTAACCCGAGGTTAGACTGAGTTGCGATGTAAACCTGCCCGGAACCAACTGGCACATCCAGTAATCGCAACAATATCTGCCTAATGTGAGTGGTCGTGGCTTTAATTTATTTAGTTAAAGCTAGAACAAGAATGCTAGGGTTAAGTTAACTAAGACGCTTAACCAACTCAACATGATAACAAGACTGGTAGGTGGGGTTAGGTTCATATAGTTAAGCTAGAATGGGAGGGTTAAGTCCATAGGAACACTTAACCAACTTAAGCTAGAACGGAGGGCTAAGTTCACAGGGACACTTAACCAAACTCATGGTAACAAGACGAGATTTCTAGAGGTTAAGTAACTAAGAAAACACTTAGCCAAATTAACGTGTTAACTAGTCTAGAAAGTGGGGTTAAGTAAAGTTAATACACTTAGCCAAATTAACATGTTAACTAGACTAGAGGTTGGGGTTAAGTAAGATTTAAAACACTTTTCCAATTTGATATGTTAGCTGGGCTAGACCGTAGGGTTAAGTAAACTTGAACACTTAACCATCAGATTGTGATAAAAAATAGGGGTAAGTCTAAACATGAAGGGATAATACTTAACCATTAATGACATATTAGATAGACGGGCAAGGTTAAGATAAAAAGGAACACTTAACCAATATAGGGTGAATGGGTAGGGTTAAGTAATAAGAAATACTTAACCAATATAACTTGGTTTGTGATGGGGTTAGGTCAACATGAATTACCGATAACACTTAACCAGTATAACAGGATGAATGAAGAGGGTTAAGTTGGCTTGAATTGGCTAATGACACTTAACCAATCCAAATAGACGGGAAAGGGAACTAAGTAGTAAACCTTAGAAAACAATGATTCTGGAAACTAAGTGGTAAATCTTAGTTAGTAAAACTAAGTGGTAATTCTTAGTATAACACGGGAAGGAGCGAATGTCCGTATGAATAGAGAGAAGGCTCCAACGAATTGGGTTACGAAGCCCGAGGCTTCCAGGGGACGTGAGGGTACTCTTGGTATCCCTCTGTGAGGCTGCAGATGATCCGCCTGGGCCCACAGAGGTTAAGGTCTGCGTAGAAGAACCAGGGGTATGCCTTGGTTGCAATACATGGCAACCTAAAGACTAGGATGGACCGGCGTGATTCGGCGAGCAAACGGTAGCCCTGTGATAGCAACTCGTCGTCTACCATCCATCTTGAGTCAATAGAGATACGTGAAGCGGAAAGGCGGAGAACTCCAAAAGACCATACACTTGCTATCTAGTTATGGTTGCGGATGGCCATAGGATAGTGGGGCACTGGGGGCCGGCGTATAGTTCTTATTTTACAAGGTATGCCTTTCATTAGTTGAGGGAGGGGTCAAGTGGGACCATAGCCACTGGAATAAAAACAGACCTTAGCATCTGCATCGGCAGATATCTGAAAGCTCCCGACCGAGTTCTATATTCCTTGATTTGCCTTGTCACAGGACTTGGACCGCACATTACAGGACACGTGCATCTAGACAAGCGATAACGATTCGCGATACATGCGTGGGGAAGTATAGGAACATATACCACTCTAGGTAGTGTGTCCTAGACTTGGGGGCATCATTCGACAGGTAGCGTAATCCCTAGTTGGACTAGGTGGCATAAACACTGAACTCGAGAAGCGTTCAGTAGATAGCATAAACTCTAGTTAAATCTAGAAAGCACTTGATAGAAAACCCTAGATTTGATCTAGGTAATAAATAATGAATGTATGCTGATACAGGGATTGGGATCACGTTATCGTTACTAGTTGGGACACTAGGTAGGTGGTGTAGAGATATAGAAATCAGTATAACAAGGAAATAGCGAAGCGACGAAGTATTAGAGCGAAGCGGCGAAAGTATTAGAGCGTATCTAGTTTTGTCTTATCTTAGCATATCTTGTGATTACCTTGTCCAATCTTGTTGACCCTATCGTCATGGTGTAATCTTGTATTCAGTTAATTCATATCGTTTTGTTTTCCATGTTCACATGCTAGAAGTTACTGAACTTACTCAGGCTTTATGTCTGACTCTGTTTTTCTTTCGTCTTCTTTTCTTTCGTTCCCCCCCCCCCCCCAGGTAGTAAAGGAGGGAATAGTTTAGCTCAGGTTAAGTTGGACTGCCACTCTTTCCCAGCTTGAAGATTTGTCGAAGTTTGCCTAGATTCTCTTTTCAGATGCTATGGCTGGCTCTTGCTAAATTCGGGGAATATAAATGTTGTTTTTATGCTTCTTTATTTTGTAAGACAGATGATACTCTGATATTGTAAGAAACCATTGTACAAACCATTTTATCAATAAAGCAAAGTTTTATTTTCCGTTGTTTGATTTCTGTCTGTCTTGTAATTTATCTGCATCTTTTACCCTAAATGCTCCACAGTACTTAGTGCATTCCCTTTGTGAGTGACACTAACGGACGTAGGGTTTTACACGTGGTATCAGAGCTGAAGGTTACCAGGATCAGATAAAAGATTTGAAAAATTATTTTCAAAATGGTTTTAAAAGAAGCATTTTCAAGAGAAAAGATTTGTTTTAAAGGCATATTCCCCAAAGCCGTACGCATTGTCTTCTCTCCTCTGTTTGAATTCTTGTCTCCTTCTTTCTTGAGTCTCTGGGCTCCTGGCTTTCTAGGAGATAACCTCATCGAAGGGCAAAGTAGTGCCCGACTTCCATTCATAGCCGTAGTTGTTTCATCTACGAGCAGTTTTCTTTCAAAGTTGCTTTCGAGAGATTTGTCAACACGACTACACACAGAAGGGGATGAGGGGTTTGGCTAGGGAGCACAACCCTAGGATGAGGAATTCATGGTTGCAGATTTAGCTCACAAAGGAGGAAGGAATTATTAAACATAAGACAAGAGGAAGTATCTTTACTAGGGTATGATAGGGCATATACGTAAGGACAAGGGCGAGAACGAGGACGAGATTTTCAGAAGGATAAGTACATGCTTTCGCCACCAAGCGTACCTAGGAGAATGGTAGTCCGGTTGGAAGAGTCTAGTTTTCTGTTCGTACTATTTCCTTAGGTTCTAGTGCTTCTCAGTTGTTCATATCCACTTCCATAGTTGGGTCTTTGCACCATAGTACTTGTATAGTAGAAAGATCCCACTAGAGTCTCAAATCCAATTGGTGGTCCGACCAGTTTATTTTTGGTTAGTAGGATTTAAGAATAGCTATCGAGTGTGCTTACATCTCACGTAAATCCTCTAAATTCGGGGGAGATATTCCTTCGGTGCTTGTCTGATATTGGTTTAGGACTTTGGGGCTTGTACTAGAGGAATGTCAAGTTCGACTAAGATGGTTTGCGTGAAGGATGAATAGTTGTGGCAGGTACTCTAAAAAGCACGTAGTAACCTTTCTACCCCTATAGTTATGGCATGGCGGATAAGAGGGAGACCTATAATAATCTTAGTACATATACTTGGTACCGTGATTGACATCTGTTTATTTTGAATTGGAGGTCAGAAACTTCACAACCGTGAAGTTAAATTAGTTAAGATACAGTGGAGTAAAGCTCAAGAAGGCTAGATACTAGCGTCATGCCCTTTTTCCTTTAGGGTGCATCCTTGATTTCTTTGTTTAGGAGCTTTACGCATAATGGTTTCTCTCTTTCCAAAGTATATTCTCTAAGACGTATCATCGATCCTTAGGTAGAAGCCAATGGATGTAAACATGTATTTGAAACATGTTATGGTTGAATGGTTGCAAGTGGTTGCAAATGGTTGCTCGTGAATGCATATGCATACGTATTAGGCAATAGATCAAGTTCTGACGCTTTCATATTGCATTTACAGATATGTATTTGTTGTAAGTTGAACTTGATATGTTATCATATGGATGTTGCAAATGGATGAATGGTTGTGCACGCATGTAGTATTTACATCACTAGGGATGCTTGCATACATGATTGGACGCATGGCACTGACATGATTCACATTAAGGAGGTCAACTGAATCAGTATACCGCCTGATTTTGCATTAGATAAAGACATATACACGCACTATGCATATGAATATGAAGGCATTAGAAATCTTTTAAGGACAATGGATGCCTGTGATTGAATGGTTGAGTAGATGGGTGATTGGATGGTAGGATACATTCTTCCTAACTTGGAGATTTCGGGGACGAAATCCTTTTAAGTGGGGGAGAATGTAACACACCGTAATTCTGTAACACTAAGATTCGAAAATCAAGGAAGAATTAAAAGTTAAAATCAAAATCAAGGGAAACGGGCTGCGACATTGCGTTCGTCTCAGAAAAATACGCGAAATAGAGTCCGAGTTTTCGAAAATCGGATTCCTTATGACCAAGATATGGCCCGTCAAAGTTTTCAGAAAATTCCAAGTTCAAAACAGTTTAAAATAGAGTTAAATTCGAATTCAAACGCACAGGGGGTAGGGCGGGAAAATTCTCGCCCAGGTCAAGTCGACAGGGGTGTCGACTGCACAGTCGACACCCCCCCCCCATGTCGACTGCCCAGTCGACATGGGTGTCGACTTGCCCGCTTTTTCCAGCTTTCTGCACCTGGTTCGTTCTGCTGTATTTGGTCACGTTTTCTGACCAGGTTCGTCCGCCTAACACTATAAAAACAGCCCTGGTCTTCTTCTCTATTCACAATTCTTTTCTACCTTTATGCTGCAAAGATTCTTGTTAGACATGGCTTCTCCTCCTCCTCTAAAATATATAAAAATAATAATATATATAAAATAAACCAAGACGAGGAAATGCTGCTAAAAGATTTTCAAGAAGGGGTTCAAGTCAAGCTAGGATTCAAAAGGAGGTCCAAACGACTTCAATGACTGTTTTTCTACGAATCTTAGCAACGCCATCTTTCTGTTCTAATCTAATCTCTGTAAGTCAGTTATTTTTAGATTTGAACGTTTTATTTTATTCGTGACATGAAATTAAAGGGATAAAAGACTATGCCTAATCTTTCTACTTGAATCAGTGCTTGTACCTTTGGACCTAATTAAGAACTGTTGTGATTCGATGACTAATAAGACTGTGACGGTGAAACTTTGGAACCATATGCCTTGGAACTATGAACATAAGCCTTTGATTTTGGGACATAAAACATTGCCTATGACTATGAACATTTCCTATGACTATGAACGTTGCCTATGACTATGAACATCGCCTATGATTGTGATTCATTTAACTGTGAGGATTATTGCCTATGACTATGGATATAAGATTATTATTTATGCCCATGACATTGTAGTTACAAAACCCTGTTTTTTAACAAACTGACATTATTTTGGATCTAGGCCTGACTTTCTATTCAGTTTATTCTTGGTTATCTTTGGTTTTAGACCTTGGGAATTTACCTATTAAGTTAGGTCTACCCATGTTCTTGAACCTCTATTCTGTCTATTCTTGGCTTTACACCTTGGGAACTTACCTATTTAGTTTGGTCTACCCATGTTCTTGAACCTACGTCATTATTCAAAACCATTTTATGCCAGTTGTTATATCTATCCTTTTCATAGCAATCTTTGGTTCATTCCCTATTTGCTACGAATCTAGATTTATCTATAATCTAGATTGAAACACGATTGTACGAACGATGGGAATGCGATTTGGGGCAAAATATGAAATTTACTAAAACGTAGTTTAACTTGGAATTTGGCATAAATTGGGAACATGTATTATGGCATGTTCATAGAAATGCAAATTGGATAAATTTGACATGAATTATAAGATGTGTAATTTGAATCTTGTATTGACGTGTAAATCTGGTATTTACATGAATAGTGAACTAGAGTAATAAGTCTAGTTTGACGTGAATTAGAATATTAAATCAGAATTGGATTAGCTAATTTGGCTCGATAAGTTTATTGGCATAAACTTGAAATTGGCCATAATTGGGAGTAATTGTCAGGATTAGAAAAATCATGGTTAGTGACACTTCATTTGGTATGGTTTACATACCAAAAAGCATAAACATAATATAGAGGGGAAAATGGGCCGTAAGAATAAATGTTGACAATTTACATTAAAAGAGTTATTGGGAAATAAGTAAATTAGGATTAATTTACTTATAGAATTTGTCCTAAATGAGGAAATGTTAATCTAGACAAATTAAAGATTTGTTAACGACATCTCTTTTAATGAAACACCAGAAAGTTCTAGGGTGACAGAGAGGATAGTGTCTAGGCTTGGGTTTGGAAAATACAAGTTTCCGGCTCTCCCTGGCTATCCCTAACTGATCCGACGGACGGGATGGTTACTTTCAAAACCTGATTTGAAAATTTATCAAAACCCTTTGAACCAGAAAACACGAATAGGCCTAACCCGAGGTTAGACTGAGTTGCGATGTAAACCTGCCCAGAACCAACCGGCACATCCATTAATCGCAACAATATCTGCCTAATGTGAGTGGTCGTGGCTTTAATTTATTTAGTTAAAGCTAGAACAAGAATGCTAGGGTTAAGTTAATTAAGACACTTAACCAACTCAACATGATAACAAGACTGGTAGGTGGGGTTAGGTTCATATAGTTAAGCTAGAATGGTAGGGTTAAGTCCATAGGAACACTTAACCAACTTAAGCTCAGTTAAGCTAGAACGGAGGGCTAATTCCACAGGGACACTTAACCAAACTCATGGTAACAAGACGAGATTTGTAGAGGTTAAGTAACTAAGAAAACACTTTGCCAAACTAACATGCTAACTAGTCTAGAAAGTCGGGTTAAGTATAGTTCTCATTTTACAAGGTATGCCTTTCATTAGTTGAGGGAGGGGTCAAGTGGGACCATAGCCACTGGAATAAAAACAGACCTTAGCATCTGCATCGGTAGATATCTGAAATCTCCCGACCGAGTTCTGTATTCCTTGATTTGCCCTTTCACAAGACTCGGACCGCACATTACAGGACATGTGCATTTAGATAAGCGATAACGATTCGCGATACATGCGTGGGGAAGTATAGGAACATATACCACTCTAGGTAGTGTGTCCTAGACTTGGGGGCATCGTTCGACAGGTAGCGTAATCCCTAGTTGGACTAGGTGGCATAAACCCTGAACTCGAGAAGCGTTCAGCAGATAGCGTAACTCTAGTTAAATCTAGAAAGCACTTGATAGAAAACCCTAGATTTGATCTAGGTAATAAATAATGAATGTATGCCGGAAGGCAATGGAAAATACAGGGATTGGGATCACGTTATCGTTACTAGTTGGCACATTAGGTAGGTGGTGCAGAGATATAGAAATCAGTATAACAAGGAAATAGTGAAGCGGCAAAGTATTAGAGCGAAACGGCAAAAGTATTAGAGCGTATCCAGTTTATCTTATCTTAGCATATCTTGTGATTACCTTGTCCAATCTTGTTGACCCTATCGTCATGGTGTAATCTTGTATTCAGTTAATTCATGTCGTTTTGTTTTCCATGTTCACATGCTAGAAGTTACTAAACTTACTCAGGCTTTATGTCTGACTCTGTTTTTCTTTCGTCTTCTTTTCTTCCGTCCTCCCCCCCCCCCCCAGGTAGTATAGGAGCGAATAGTTTAGCTCAGGTTAAGTTGGACTGCCACTCTTTCCCAGCTTGAAGATTTGTCGAAGTTTGCCTGGATTCTCTTTTCAGATGCTATGGCTGACTCTTGCTAAAATCGGGGAATATAAATGTTGTTTTTATGCTTCTTTATTTTGTAAGACAGATGATACTCTAATATTGTAAGAAACCATTGTACAAACCATTTTATCAATAAAGCAAAGTTTTATTTTCCGCTGTTTAATTTCTGACTGTCTTGTGATTTATCTGCATCTTTTACCCTAAATGCTCCACAGAACTTAGTGCATTCCCTTTGTGAGTGACACTAACGGACGTGGGGTGTAACACAAGTTATGACCCTTTGAAGTTTTCAGAAATTTTCAAGTTCAAAACAGCTCAGAATTCGAACTCAAATTTCGAATTCAAACCCCAGAATGCACTAGGCGGGAAATTTCCCGCCCAGGACCAGGTCGACCTAGGGGTCGACTGTAGAGTCGACCTTCCCAGGACCAGGTCGACCATAGAGTCAACCTGGGGGTCGACATGGTGACAGAACCCATTTTTGAGTCTGAGTTCGTTTTGATGTTTCTGGCCTCGTTTCTGTCTACATTCGTTGGCCTGAACCTATATAAACAGCCCCTAACAATAGTCTCTCTACACAAAATTCTCTCTGACCTTATGCTACTCTAATTCTGGTTGAAAAGATAGAGAAAGGGACTACTTCTTCTACGTCGAAACTACGTTAAGAGATTGCTGATTTGGGGATTTCTGTTAGGACTCGACTAAGCATATAAAGATTCAACATCAACTTTCTTTTTCTAATTCTCGAACCACGATATGTAAGCCCCAGTTACTTTTAGATTTAAACTGTAAATATAATATGAATATGTAGTAAATTGAAATTGGACCTGTGTATGACGACTGTTTTACATCCATTCTTGTTCATCTTTGATCTTGACTTTTGGGTATATTACTATGACATTGATTTGGGGCCTATTCATGTTGTAAATCAAAAAGAAAAACCCCTCATATTATCATGCCTGCAATGTTGAATTTGCTATTACTCACAAGTTTATGACTATCACCTTATGTCAACCGTTACCATGACTATCACCCTTATGTCAACTGTTATCTTGACTAGTACGTTATTTTGCTAGATTTGGAATCTTAATGTTTGAGGCCGATATTCCATATGCTAGTAATGTTGTAATCATTTATCTCAAGTTATACCATGCTATGCTAGTAATCACTTTTGCCACCTTATACCCGTCCCTTTTTATGTTATTCCCTAATTAGATTTATTTGTATCGATTCGAGTTTACGTGCGATGGGAATACGATTTGGGTAGATTAGGTAAAACATGAATTGGCTTTGAACTTGAACATGAACGTTATTATTACTTGAACCTGTATATGGACAAGAACTTGACACGAAATTTACATGAAACCTGACATGAAACTCAACATGAATATTGACATGAAAACTTGAACATAGACATGACACTTAGATAAACTTGAAAATGGCCAACTCGAGGTTGGGTTGAGTTTGCAGTGTAAATCTGCCCGTAACCGCCCGGCGAATCCAGTGACTGCAAACAATAGGATCCAATGTGGGTAGTTGGTCATATCGCACGTAAAACCCGAGGTTAGACTATGTTGTGGTGTAAATCTGCCCGAAACAGCCCAGCAAATCCAGTAACCACAATAATTAGTCTAATGTGAGAGGTTGGGGTGCATTAATGAATTAATGCCACATGATAGGGTTAAATCATGAACCACTTGAATATACTTAACCAATCTAACACGATGATTTGATAGGGTTAAGTAATGAACCGCTAGAACACTCTTAACCAACTTGATACATGATTTAGATTGGGTTAAGTCACGAATTTGAATGACAACACTTAACCCATTAGAAACACTAGTTACGCGGTCCTTTTCAGCAGTAACCCACTTAGATGTATCACGATACCCTGGGACTAGGCAGGGTGGGGCACGATTACAGGGCTGATTGTAAGCGACCAGAACGACGGCTGAGTAGGTGCGCCATTATAGGTTCAGGTGGACTATGGTCATGCACGTAGTCCGGAGTTGAAAAAGCAGGCATTGGGCACCAGTAGGTTTACACTGTGCGTGCTTGATTCGTGTCGGTGGTTGACACCCTAGGACTTGATACACCCTATGGTGGACCTAGCACAGGTGACTACATTTCGTGATTGGGCCGTATGACACAGACACTTGACAAGCTAGAACTTGTGGGGAGACGATCGATTAGTAGATCGTACCGTAGGGCCCCGTAAGGGGTCACTTCATGATATTGGGCCAAGGGATCATTTCATGGTTAATACTTGACATGGGTTAGAATACTAGTACAGTTGGTGCAACGAATCTTGAATATGCAATGCTAGACTTGATGTATCTTGTTATCTTAGTTTATCATTCCAGACTTATCATCATCCTTATGCTTATTTTCAGTTTATACCTGTCATGTTACCTTTACTAGTTTTTATACTGAAAGTCACTAGGACTTACCAGTCTTTATGACTGACCTGTTTTCTTTCGCCCCTTTTTCCTTCGTCTCCCCCCCTCAGGTTCTCAGGGAGGAAACTCTAGCACTTAACTTGGATATCTCTTGCTTTTGGTCAGCTCATGTACGGTTTGGTCTTGAGCTATGCTATGGCTGCACTTCTGCTATGTTTGGGGAATAATTTACTTTTGTTATCTTAAGTTTATGCTTCTTTACCTAGAACTTGATGTAATGGAATAATTTGTACCTTGTATATATGAGGTTTTGACTCTTTTCATGAAAGTAATAAAAATTGGGTTTTTAATTTCTACTGCTGCTTTATTTATGTTCTGCCTTTTGATATCTCTGTGTATGTTTACCTAGATAATACTCCACCAAAACTAGTGCATTCCCTTTGTGAGTGACCCTAGCGGAGGTGGGGTGTTACACAATGGTTTCAGTTTTGGGAAAATTCGATGGTCGGATCTCCCGGTACAGTCGTTTGAAGTTACGATTTCAAAATACGAACTGCAGCATCGTTATTCGGTTAATTTTAATTATATATATATATATATATATATAATCCATTCTGGTGTTGTTTTCATTCAAATTTGAATTCAACATTCTAGACAATCCAACCGTTGGATCTTTGCAAAGTTGGTGTCGTTGGAAAGATATTTCCAAAGCGAACCCAACGGTTTTAGTTTTGGGAAAATCCGATGGTAGGATCTCCCACAATAATCATTCGAAATCACGGTTTCAAATTACGAACTGCAGCTTCGTTATTCGATTTATTTTAATTATATATATATAATCCGTTATTCGCTTTCAAAACCATTTCATTTTATTTACGTGATAAAAATGATATTTTTATCCAACAAATATTTATTTCAACACATGACTATTTTTAACACTATATAAGAAAAATGTGATTTTTATTGGCAAAACCATTTATTTCAAACACGTAGATTTTTAGCAATTCATATACATTATAAAAACGTGACTTTTATTTGTAAAACGATTTTATTTCACACAGTCAATAAAAAAGTTATTTTTATCGTTCAAACCATTTTATTCCATACATTCGATAAAAATGTTATTTTTATTGTTTAAACCATTTTATTCCGTCACATTAATATATTTCAATACATGAATATAAATCAAACACAGAAATATATTAGAAAATTTCGGCAGCATAACGGCATGGTAGTTAAAACCGGCACCGTCCCGATTACGTCTCCTCGCTCTACCTTAAAGCCTCGCAGCTTTTGACAATAGGGATTTCAGTATCTAGTTCGTATGCAGACGAATTTTCCCATATACTAATCCTATTTGGATTTCAACCACAATCAATCATTTCCAATCAACCATTCATGATATTCACCAAATTTCACATCAACCAAAATCCAAACAATCACAACCAATATATATCGTCCATGGTCTGTGGACGAGGGGAGTATATATATATGTATAGATATATACGTATATAAATATATTTCGTTTTCCTTTCAATTCCATTCACCGCATATATAATTTTTACAACGTATATATAACTTATACATCGAACATACAACTTATACAACGCTTATACATGAGGTGTACAACGCTTATATAACTCATACATCAACCATATAATTTATACATCGTTATTCCATATCGTTTATAATTCAGAAATCTCACATTGGGTTCCACTCCTCCAAAAATTGTAGAAGGCTCAGAAAAAAATCCGGTCTCTTCAACAATGTTGAAGACGTCCACACGAGTCCAATGTATCTTGTTTCACTGCTTTTCGACCACATAGAAAAAAGATATGATTTTTAGAAGTTTGCAACACTTAAGTGTAAAAATCAGTTCAAATATATACAGCCGTATACCTGACTGCTTTGTTCCAAACTGGTTTTGAATTTTCGTGAAATCCGTAGCACGAGAGGAGGATCGAGTAGCACCACCTAAAAGGCCCTGGAGAGGCGCGCAAAACGAGGATGGCCTCATCAAACTCGGTGGTCGGAGGTGTTCCTAGCGGCGATGCGAACTAGGTGGATTTCGAGGCTCGGATCTTGAGATTCACGCCACGGGGGAGGATAAATCTGGTATGGATTGGAAGCTCTTGGGGAGCACTACAAATTCTCAACTGGAGGGAGGTTTCATTTTGTGCATGGAAGGAGAAAAAGAGGAGAGAAGCAATGAATGATTTCCATCATCCGAACTGGGTAATCGGGGCTTGCTTGGTCAATGCGGAAATGGATGGAGAGATTTGATTGGACCATGATTTATATATAAATATTTAATTTATTTTAAATTCGAAAATATCCTTTTGTCCAAACGAACAGCATTTCAAACCCAAAGACTGTCGTCCCTCGCTAAATACCCCCATTCTGAACAAAATGAGATATATTTCGTAGGCCCATTCGATTGTTTCAGTCAGTTTCTCTTATTTGATTTGAACGTACATTTCAATTTGCCGAGGCCACATACTGATCCCAAAAATTCCAGAAAAATATATCTAGCTATGTTTTGATGATACAGTCCCAACAAAACTAGTTTCGTCGAATTCTGAGACCGTTTGAAAAATGGCCATTTTCTGGTCGATCCAATTTGACTGAAATCAATCAAACACAATTTCCTTTGCCACGCTCGCATATTAATATCAAAAATTATGGAATTTGAAACCTAGCAATAATTTGACATCCCAGATCCTACAAAAGTGGTTTCGTTGAAAACGGAGGTCCTTTGCAAAATGGCTATTTTCAAGGGCTATATAAACTCAATAGCGACCTTTCTGAAAATTCATTCGGCCATAACTTTTGATTCCCGCTATGAAACTTTGATTTTTCAGATTCATTAGAAAGATATTCATAAATAAATTTAAGTATTTTTGGTTTCACTCCAATTCGTTTTATTTTGCATCCGGTACAGTCAGTCAAAGTTTGAATTCAACTTTTGAAACTACCGCGCCATTTCAATCCTTGTTTTATATTTAAAATAAATATATTTATTTTACATCATTGATTCGAATAGACTTTTTGTCTTTATAATTTAAAATAATTTATTTTAAATATCCAATAATTCAGTAAAATTGCCAAATTATAATTTTTAAATTGGTTCTGGTTTTCCGGGTTGTTACATAAATATTTTAAAATTCTTTTTATATTCCAATTTCTATTTTGAAAACCATATATTGTTATTTAGGATATTTAAAATATACCAAAATCAACAATATGAGTTACCAACACATTCTAACATATCTAAGCTATCACAGGTTATAAAACACATCTATATCAGCACATATGTAAAAACAAATAATTTAAATGTGAGGGATTCAGTTGGATCCCTCCAACCTATTTTTCCTGCATCCATAGATGTTAGTCAACAATAATAATACCCATCCTGCTTTGAGGCAGGATATCGCGGTATAGAAGGTCATCCACTATATATATTGTGGGACGCATAGGGAAATCATCCGCTAATGGTACTACGGGAATATCCAATCACCAATCTCCAATATTATTGTTATATAATATTATTATATACTATTATCACTTTATATCAATCAATTTATCATCCAATCAAGCAATAAATAAAATTTGAACTATTAAAAATAATTCCCAATAATTTACTGAGTGAGTTTAACTCACCTCGATTTTCCATTTCTAGATATCTGATTGAATTCAATATCTGCGTGGATTGACTCGACTTGTCTCAAATGATTTCATCAAGCTCCTATGACTATTAAATTTTAATTTAACGATTAACAATTATTTAATTAAATTAATATAACCGATAAGCATGCTAATTATTCTATGTAATTTAAATTGGAAAAATGATTACCTTATTATAACTGCAAACCACTTGACTAATTTACGAAGTAAATTTCTGACTAGTCCCAATAAACGGCACCAACCCGAACTGAAATTCTCCCCTTTGGCATTTCTTCATACATCTGATGGATACTTAACATCTCCTTTTTAACCCACTGCCTTCAGTCCACTGTCTTGACAAAGTCCTCACAGTTTATCCTCACCAATTCGAATTTCATCCCAGTCACCTGGTCAAGTTTATTTCATCATCAATTTTGAACTTCAATCCCTCTATCGAGCATCACAATTTTTTCCAATTCACCCACGTCCATTAGTTTCCATCTACACATCGTACTCCCCTCCCAAACCAATGTTGGCTTCATATTTTCAATTGTTGATTCCCAAAACCTCACTACCGCACTCCTTATCCGCACCTGTCACTGCGCATAGAGACTTCCCCAAATTTACAAGCTCTGCCGAACCTCAAAACACCTTACTACTGAATCTTACTTCATCTCATTCATCCTTATCACGCCTTAATCCATCTATCCAAATTCAGAAATTTATTGCCCAACTGAAACATTTACCTAGTACGAACCGTTCAACCCACTCAATGCCGAACACAGTCGAACTTACCCCCAGCATCCATCAGACAATCACCGCACCTTTTCCACATCGCGCATCACTACCTTTTTCACACAAAATCATCAAACTCATTTTTCCCTTAATCCAGACAGTTATATAGGCCTTGAGTTTCGGATCCTGTAGTCTCGATTGTGATTCAATTTGTGAGTACCTTTAATTATTGAATCGAACTTCAGATTTCCATTTGCGATTTCGATTTGGACTTCTCTTTTTTTATCTTATCTGAGGATGGATTCACAATATAATGGGAATAAGGAATGAAGAAAAAGTGAATTGATTCGTGGTTTGGGATGGCAGAATAACAAATGCAGTGGGCAATTTATAGAGGAGCGATGTAGGGATTAGAACGATGTCGAATCCAATAGCGAGTAGGTAGATTAGGCTCAGTGTACCATTTTTGAGAGCTTCGTAGAGAAGAATTTTTTTTGAAGAGGTGGTGAAAAGAAAATACGAGAGGCTAGCATTACAGAGTAGCCGGTTAGGTCGTCTCCTATTTACTGATTATTTTATTTTATTTGTTTAACCGGTGTGATTTACCTTAAAATATCCCTTGAATTCGAACCCCTATTTGAGTGCAACGAACGACATTTCTAGGATTATACCACCATATTGAACACAATGGGACATGTTTCATAGCCCAATTCGATCGAATGGAGAAGATATTTATTTAAATTGACAATTTATAATTTAATTCAACTGAATATAAATCAATTTAAAAAACAACAAATATATTATTATTATCATATAGTTATACACAAAATGAATCCATAAAATTTCCAGAATAATCTAACTTGAAAATTTTAACTTGATATCTCATTTTCACGTTAAACCAATATTAAATTGACTTAAAATCAATTTATTTTATTAAATAAATCATTACGGTTTATAAGCGATTCCACAACGACTATTTGAAAATTTGATTTGGCTATAACTAACAATCTACAATACAAAATTTCGATTTTTCTCTTTTATTACAAAATGATAGTTCAACAGATTTGAAAGTTTCTAGTTTTAACGAATTCCGACTTATAACAGATCTTGTACACTCAACTGAAGTTCAAAACTAAATATTACGAACTACCGCGCCATTTCAAGCTCGTTTTATTTAATATATATTTATACGTTTCAAACTTCGTTTAATTAATATAAAAGTCCATTTATATTACGAATTCAATATACAAACTAATTTAAATATTCAAGTATAAATCGATAAAAATGCAAGACGTTACATTCCTTCCCCCTTAAAAGAATTTCGTCCCCGAAATTACTAAGAAGGAATGTAGCTATAACTTATTAACTTCTCGCAATCCAGTCATGCAACTCAAAACTTACCTCAATATCTGACCAACTTACTAGTTTCCATTTCCACTCAAAAATCCTTAACTTCGATTAACAATTGAAAATTATTCTAACACCCTAAATTTTTGAAAAAATTCACCAGCACCTCCTTTATACGGGCTGATTGGTACGACTACAGAATGCCTCTCTGGGCCTTCCCCAAAAATGAAAATTAAAAAGCCAAGCGGCTTGCCAAATAGGCTCTTAAAATACCATATTAAATTAAACATGTACCTTTTTGTCGGGCTTGTTCATAGGCAAGTATGTATTTATTCTTCACATTTGCTTCCATCCAATAAACCTGTATAATCATATACATATCCGTTCCTATTCGGTCACAATCAATTCAACATTTTACTTCCACTTTGTCAACTTATCCATTAATTGGTTTTCTTGCTTAACTTGTTAAAGTTTAAGACAACCAGTCTCAAATACATATATACTTGCCTATGAACAAGCCAAAGTTTTATTTGTAATCCAAGTTCTAATTTACATGTCCAATTTATACTTGGGTTCCAAGTCCAGCTCAATTTGATTCATATTTCATTCAAATTTCGTCCAATTCTAGTTTTTATAATTTGAGTTTATATTCACTATTCATTATACACATATTCAGTTCCATTTCAAGACTCAATTCATAGACCAAACTCGATTGAATAGTATTCCAAGTTATATTCGATTAATACTACTCAAATGGATTTATTGTAATTCACTTCTTATTTCACTCGATACATTCAAACTGTAAGTGTCAAGTATTGTTTAGATTATCAATGTTCAATTAATTGATATTTCAACTTGAATTCAAGCATTTCCATTTCATATTGATTCAATAATTCGTTTAATATGGTTTTAATTTCAATCCATATCTGCTTAACTTATTTTCAGCTAAGTTTCGATTCATTATATTGGAATTTGTTTCTTAACTTCCAATTTATTTTCCGAATTCTGATTTTTATTTCACACATCATTTCTCTTATCTTTTGGTTATATTTAACCATTTCCATTCCATAATACCATATGAATTTCATTCATATCAAACAATCGAATATCAGCAATAATTTGAAAAAATTTATTTCTTTTCTATAAAAATATAATTTCGGGAAAATTATTTCATTTACCCGCTTCACAAAATAATATTGTATCAGTTTCTTGTTCAAAATTGAACGAATCAAGTGTAACAATACAAAACATTTTTTATAAAATATAAAAATGCACTCTCTTATATATTTACACTCAGCTCAATCCTGGGTATTACTAACCCTATCTCTATCTAGTTACGCTACAGAGCTAAGGTTATTCCTGAACTATTGCTATGATACCACTGTAACGAACAAGAAAATCAAATGCTCGAATTTTCGACGCAAATATGTCCTAGGTCCAAAATCGAGTACCGAAAATCCAGAATGTTAAAGAAAGAAGTTAGAGGGTGAAATACGAAAGAAAGAAAAATTAGAATAGAAGAAAAAGGAAGGAGAATAACTAAATACAATACACTGAGTCTCACATCACAGCGGAATAAAATATAATACAGAAATAAATCATTATTTAAAACTTGAAATAGTACTTACGATTTATCAGAGTACAATGGACATTTACTTCATCTGGACAATATGTCCTAATTCACAACACACAGTGGAATACTATATATATCATACGTCTAATCTCCTCCAACTCATCTCTAGGAATCTGTATCATCTTACCCCGAATCTGTACAACTCGGTCTGATCCAACTGGGTCTGAACCGAGCATTACAAACGCACGGGTCAGTCTGGTGAACCAACGTGAGAAAAATCCACTAAATTATTGGCATCATCCAACTTGATTTTAACGTTAAAAATCATTTCAAAAGAAAAGTATAATTGTAAGACCAATCCACACACAAACATGGATGGTTTTTACCTTATGATAACCCAAAACATTTTTGAAATCCATATCTTTTCTGATATTATAATAATGTCTAAATACAAATAAATATCAATCTAGAAGAATGCTTGCATCTCACGCTCTACATATATAGTATACAATCAAAATTGCAGGTGCTTATTGGGAATTGGATTTCCAACTATGATAAGGTATGGAACCATCTGCCGATAGTGTATCTCTAGAGGGGAATACACTAGGTTCAAAAAGAACGTCTTGCAACCCGACCCACACATGACCGACCACTCATTTCTCTTGAGTGTATCAAGTATATTGTCTCCTACGGTTGCTAGCAACATAACTATTCCCGGGAGATACAAAAGCGAAAAGAAGTAACAAATATGAATACTCTCTAGATGGTGAGAATACACTCTAATGGGGGTGACCCACATAGCCATGCTGCCTACCCAAATTTTGTCATTTCCGGTTGTGAGGCTTGAGGTTATAATCATATTTCTAGATCATCTACCCACCATTCACTTTGATTGACACATCGTCAAATCCGCTAGATATCACTAATTGACGTCCACAAAAATATTCTCGTATTCAAGCTAAGAGAAGGTGTCTTCTCCGCCATTAACAGAAATACGTTTGAGGAAATCAATGTACGTTGTCTGTTGGAAATACTTTGCCAGACATTCGTCCATACAAGTTGTCCTGGGACTAGACAAACTAAAGGCACTCTCCAACTGCATCCTTGGAATCACTCTATGGATCAGTAGCGAGTAGTCCTTGCCATCTATCGATTTCAAGCACGACATGATCACCATCAAAATATCTCCGGACGTGCCGTTTCGCTTATGTAGATCCACGGTCTTCACTGCTCCATCTTCAATCCGTACATTCTAAGTTTACATATTAGTTTGTTCAGAATAGTTTTTGAATAAATTTGATCCCGGTCTTTCCGTACTAACCATCGTATAGGCAAGATTTTGATAGTCGGTTATTTAACTATCAAATAAAACAAACATTCATCCATAAAAGAAAATTGAATTCACTGATTTAATATTCTCCATTGCTTTAGCCTCTTTTTAATTAATCGTTCGTAAATTTAAAACTTCTCTATTTTCCCATCATTGGAATACTCATTTCTTCTTATGTAAATATGTATAAGAATATTCCAGACCTTATCTACTTCTAAGAATGCATTTCTTATCCCGGTCATTAGTCCCTAACTTTAAACTAGCATGAAAATAATTCCCTAAATACTAACCCCGAAGGCCGAAACCAACATCAGATCGATACTCAGAAAATCATTCAACTCACTAATCTGTAGTCAGTTTCCAATTTTCCTCAACACCCTTTCTTCTTCTAACGAATAAAAGTTTCCAGTTATTCATTATCACTCTAAAAAAGATACTTATCTCTACTTATAACCATTCCAAATATTTTATGACTTTCAAACCGTATTCTACAACTATTATTGGATATACGATTTTCGAAACATTTATTTATTCCTAAACTAGAATAAAGTACTTCTTATATAGTATAATTCCGTTCGCCAATTCGATTCCATTTACCCATTCAATTTCATTTACCAATTCAATTTCATTTTAAACTTCATAAAATAAAGTCTTGATTTCATAAACAATTTCCATAAACATCTCTATCAATTAATCACAACCCAATTCAGCTTTGTTTCAATAAAACCGCATTCCATATCCAAAATATATGTATATAAATAGCAGTTGTAAATTCCGTACTGTTTAGATTTATTATCTAAAATCTTATATAAATACATTAATATAATCTATATTATATTGTTCAATTAATTAGACTTAAATTCAATTAGAAATTATAAATTTAAAACCCTTTCTAATTTACTTCCAACAAAAATTTACTGCCCAACTGAAAGAGTTACCTAGTACGAACCGTTCAACCCAGTCAATGTCGAACACAGTCGAACTTACCCCCAACATCCATCAGACAATCACCGCACCTTTTCCACATCGCGCATCACCACCTTGCTCACACAAAATCATCAAACTCATTTTCCCCTAAATCACGACAGCTATATTGACCTCGAGTTTCGGATCCTTTAGTCTCGTTTGCGATTCAATTCGCAAGTACCTTTAATTATTGAATCGAACTTCAGATTTCCATTCGCGATTTCAAATGGGACTTCTCTTTTTTTAATATCTTATCTGAGGATGGATTCGTCAAATAGTGGGAACATGAAATAAAGAAAAAGTGAATTGATTTGTGGTTTGGGATGGCAGAAAAAAAATGCAGTAGGCAATTTATAGAGGAGCGATATAGGGATTAGAACGACGTCGAATCCAATAGCGAGTAGGTAGATTAGGCTCAGTGTACCATTTTTGAGAGCTTCGTAGAGAAGGAATTTTTTTGATGAGATGGAGAAAAGAAAATACGAGAGGGTAGCATTACACAGTAGCCTGTTAGGTCGTCTCCTATTTACTGATTATTTTATTTTATTTGTTTAACTGGTGTGATTTACCTTAAAATATCCTGCGAATTCGAACCCCTATTTGAGCGCAACGAACGACATTTCTACGATTATACCACCATTCTAAACACACTGGAACGTGTTTCGTAGCCCAATTCGATCGTACGGAGAAGATATTAATTTAAATTGACAATTTATAATTTAATTTGACTGAATATAAATCGATTTAAAAAACGACAAATATATTATTATCATATAATTATACACAAACTGAATCCATAAAATTTCCAGAATAATCTAACTCGAAATTTTTAACTTGATATCTCATTTTCACATTAAACCAATATTAAATAGATTTAAAATCGATTTATTTTATTAAATAAAGCATTACGGTTTATAAGTGAATCCACAACGACTATTTGAAAAATTGATTTTGGCTATAACTAACCGTCTACAATACAAAATTTCGATTTTCCTCTTTTCTTACAAAATTATAGTTCAACAGATTCGAAAGTTTCTAGTTTTAATGAACTGCGACTTATAACGGATCCTGTACACTCAACTGAAGTTCAAAACTGAATATTACGAACTACCGCGCCATTTCGAACTCGTTTTATTTAATATATATTTATACGTTTCAAACTTCGTTTAATTAATATAAAAATCCATTTATATTATGAATTCAATATAATAACTAATTTAAATATTCAAGTATAAATCGATAAAAATGCGGGACATTACATCTTGTTTATGTTTGTTGAATGTTTTTATATAACCAGATTCTAGGATATTCAGGAGTTGAATTACTCTCATTCCTGAAATTTGACTTTAAGTGGTTATTTTAATAACAAAATAATTGGAGAAATAAAAAGTTTGAATTTAAGCTCCAATAATTTCCGAAAATGAAATTGAGTTCATAATAATGAACTTTTGCAAAAGAATGCACTAGTTTTTTAAACAAGTTAAGAACAAGTTATGGTTTGTCAAATGTTAAAATGAATAGTGAATCGGTTTTACGATGAACAATAAATTGAAATTTCGTTTGCATAGCAAATGGACTCGAATTTGCATTATTATTGTTTCAATGTTCTCATTTATTTTTATAATCGGTGTCAGCCAACTTTGAGGCTTTAATAATCATTTTTGAAGTATAATATTATTTTAATGATTTAATTATTAATTTAAATATTTTATTATGGAATCATTAATATGAAAATTCTTAAAAATATAGAAAATTATGATAAATCATAATAAATGTTATAAAGGGATTTTGGAAAGAAAGTAACAAGTTTTGGATATGTATAAACCCTTCCGAAAGTCTGGATTTAATATCTAATAAAACCTTTATTTAGATATAAAGGAATTTGGAATTTGAATTAATAATTGGATTATTGATAATGATTAATGAGAATTAGAATCTTCAAATTAATTAAATTAATGGAAATCAAATTGGTTATTGATTGAGGTAAGTCTCTGTAAATGATGTCTTAGACTATTTGAAGTAGGGACGTAGAATCAAGTGCCTTCGGTTTCGTTCTTATACCCGAAACGGAGTTGTTGATGGAAGTCATGTCTGACATAGAATGACTATGGGACATGCTAAGTGTTGGGCTGTGATCAAAGCTTTTGTTGAAAAGCGAAGCCTTGTGGTGATGATCAAAGCATGGCTTAAATTGGTAGCTTTGTGTAACGTGACTTCATGGACCTCACACCCCGGAATAAGCCGAAACAGGATGATAGCCAGCATGGTTTGAGACTAAAGTTCCGTCTAGCAAAGGGATAGTTCTATGGCATGGAGCTCTGGTATTTACTTATGTAGTCATTGGATATGAGGTGCCTCGGATAAACGGTTTGCATTCCTGACTCGAACGTTATGTTAAGAAAACGCCCTACTTGAAAGATATTAGGGGTACCTATCAACGTATAAAAAGTGGACTGACTCTGTACTCGCTGAAGGGACGTTGGAGGTTCCTGGGACCTTGCTAGTGGTGCCCAAATCAGATAATTAAGGAAGTAATCCTTAGCTTGGCTCATGTTGGAATCCAATTTCCAATACGAACCCTTTTAATAATTTTCAATTGTACCTATGTCGCTAACATAGTGGGATAGGGCACTATGCGAGCTAAGATTAATAAGTTTATTTTCGAATTGATTTTTATACACTCTAGATGTTATCATAATATCAAGTGTTTTGCTTTAAACTATATCAAGTATGTTTTGTGATTATAATGCAAATCTCTATCCTCAGGCTTGCGCTTGCATTTGCATTTTGTGATGGGGCCTAAGGCTTATAATCGTTCATTTTTTTTAAAGTCATATTTTTCAAACTTAGTTTATGATTGTAATGGTTGTGCACGTATCCTTAGGAGGAAACCCATTCCATGACATGTAGCATGGTCCAATGACACCTTATTCAAATTAAGGCTAAGTATAAGATAAGTTAATAAAGTTTTCACACACCAGACCCATGATTGACTCATGTTTATTTTTCCCTTGCAAACGCGGGTGCCCTCACTTTTGACATGGTAGATTAATCGAAAAAGTTTCTTCTTGTCTTTTGCAGTTATTTTGGTTTTAGAGTTGGAGCTACACTAGAAGATTCCAGTTAGGACCTACCTCTATACTGTATCTATTTCTTTTGTTTTCGCTGTGGACTGTAAGATATGGATCCTTGGGTTGTAATAACTCTGATATATAATTATATATGACTCTGATATGAAATATATTATATTTAATTATGTTGCTTTGTTAATGTGTTATGTCTCACAGGACAATCTGTACCCAGGTTCGGGTGCGGGTCGTCACACTACTCATTAGTACTTCGGAAAATATGTAGTTAAGTGAAATGTAGAATGGATTATGATTGTAGTTAAATTGCAAATGACCGCAAAAGGTGTTAATGAATTCGTGCATGCATATTAAACAGAATAAAATGGAAAAACGTTGGTCAAAATTTCATGTTGTGTAGCAAACATTATGTATTTCATTTAGGTCAAAATCAGAATCAGAAATCTAATGAATATGAGAGCATCAAACATAAAAGAGAAAATTAAAATCTGGGATTAAGCATGAGATAAGTCTATATATTTTCATTTATTATATATATATATATGTAGATAAATATGAAAAACTATAGTGAGTAAGAGGTAAGAGCTAGTCTTTGGAAAAAAAATTGGATTAACAAAACAAATATTCATGTACATTTTAAATTTTAGCGTTAAATAATAGATTTTTAGATCCCACAATATACATGCAAAAATACTTATGGTGAGAAGAAGTGAATTTAAATATGTGGGGAACCATTTGAAAGAATCATATTATACGTCAAAGTTAGATGTATCAGCTAAATATCAACTTTAATAGTCCAAAATAAAATCACGATTTGTTATGTTTATCTATTATTTTGAAGATGCAAAGATGAATATGTACGTTAACTCTCATAATAAATAATTAACTTTTCTTACTTATATATCTTAATACACCTAAGGTATAATAGTAACAGTCTAGAACAAAAAATAAAGATGGATTGATGAGAAAGTCAAGTTTTATGATGGACAATTATCATGATAGGCAGCAAATTAATGAACCTATCCAAAAAAATTAGAATTCCCGGGTCTGATTACCTTTACTAATTTTTTTAAAGCGCACATTCAAGTATTTTTATTTCAGTAAAAAACATATATTAAATGGATGAGATTATAAGATATATAAACTTGCAATATGCGCTGAATGTTTGATACTTATGACTTAACTACATAACCACCATGCAAAATTGAAGTAAAATAAACAAATAAGTTGATAATATGTACTGATTTTGAGTCTGTGCAATTGCTTCAACGAAGATATTTATCATTTGAGTGAAATCCCAAAGCGTGTAATGGATATTTGACTCTACATTATCAACCAGTATCAATACATATACGTGCACTACCAGAAATGTAAACATAATTCATTGTCCCGGTATAGAATAACTACTAATCCAAAAGTAAGTACCAACAATATGTATTAATATATCATCCTACCAACACATGGTTTCAAATAAAAATAATTTGGCTACAAGCTTGAACATGGATGTGCTACACATTTAAAAAAGTTGTTAATTGGCATGAAAGAGTAGTGATAAAGAATGAGAATTATAACCTAACCACCACAATTTGATGTTCTCTATGATTTGAACAATGCATACTTGAGAAATATCGATGAAGATAATTCCTTCGAACCACACTCTAGACAAACGTATAAACGATTAAAGGCAATTCAAAGAGAAATTAGGCTATTGAATTTTCAAAGTCCACTTGATCAACCAGTGGACTAACGTACTTTAAAAGTGTCATAATTCAAGATTTACATTTAGAGATCTACAGTCGTATAATAGCCAACATATTAAAACCAAACAATTCAATAGATCAGCAAATACTTGATCATTTAAAAATATAGAATATGCCAACAAAAGAGCAATAAAAATTTAAAAATACCAAAAAGTTCGACCCTCAACATATATTTAATCGTTGTAAAACATAAAGTTTGCGAGTGAAAAAGGATGGAAATGGGTAAAACAAAATTACCTACACCTATATATGCATTCGTCAATTTCGTATACATTTGAGGGAAGCCGATAGAGAACTTGAGGAAGAGTAAGGAAATAGGTGAATAAAGTGGCGGGGGAAGAGGAAAAATTTCATTGGAGCAGGGAAGAGATTCTACAATTGAATCTATGGGGAGAATCACTTTCAGGGTGAGGGAGAGAGAATTAAGTTCGGGGAGAAGTAGAGAGCAGTTCTGGGAGGAGATCGCAGTTTTTATTCGGCATTGTAAAGGAAAAAAAAGCAGAGAGGCGGGAAGAGGAGTTTTTTTTTTGAAATAGTGAAGTTACAGAGGTCCACATAACCAGTGACATTTTTCTGCTTTACAATTTAAGTAATAGATTGTTGACGTGGAAAACTGGTTATTTGGGTACGCCAACACCCGAGTGTAAGTTTCGGTGTAAACCTATAGTCCAAGTATCCAAAGACAGAGAAATATAAAGGGAACACACAACTTTTTATAGTGATTTGACAGTAATGCCTACATACACTTTATATTAATCATTCAATATAATATTATTGATTACAGTGTTTGTGCAAATTCAGATAATTTCTATGTACAGGATTGTACAATTGAATAAGAAATAGCTTGTTAATTCATAACTTTGACAAAAATGTCTCTCTTCTTCTTTGTTGAGTCAAACTATGAGTCAATATCCAAAAATAGCTCCAATGTCCAAGAGTGTGAAAATATGCCAAAAAGCATGCCAAAAGTGCCATTGAATGTCCAAAAGTTGTAGACAAACGTTTATGTAACGTTTAGAGGTCCAAGTTGTGTCCAATAGTTATGAGGATGATGATGACAACCATTAATGGTGCTTGAGAGCTGCAACAAGTCAAAATAACCAATCAAGAACCCCACTCTTTGAATGCCAAGAATAAGGGTATTTATAGGTGAGTTTTGGGAGTATTAGCCCGAGGGGATGCGAAATTCATATCCCAAATTGATAGCACAAAGACCAAGCCATATGTAAAAAATTGCACCCGGGGCATCTAAAAATTCGAAGCCCAAAATGGGTTGATCAATACGTGCAGATCAGGTGAAAATGGGTTATCCGCACGTAACATCTCTATGCCAAATCCTTTTGCTAATTTCCAACATTTCGAATCCCAAGCCATCTCGAATTCGCATCACAATTTTCCTAGTGCGCACTCGAAGAAATCTGAATTCAGGTTGCGTTGTTCTGTTGTTTTTATATTGCCAGATTTCGACTTCGCTTCGTGTCATATCCTTAGCATACCTTGTCTTTGCATTAGGATTTCACATCCTTGAGCTTAATGCGGAATCAAGGAGAATCGTGCCTAGCACGATACGAACCTATGCCGAAATCGAGTTAGAGATCTCGCTTCCCTTGCCAAGCCGATATTTTGATTCCCAAAGCCATGATAAACGATTTCATGCCAACGTCGATGCAATCTTATGGTTTTTTGCATCCCGTGGTGATGCGAAAACCAAGGATTCGGAATCCTTTTCCGCTTTGCCAAAATTTGATTCTTTCCATGCCTGGCAAGCGCATACGAATTTGAGTGATCTCCTCAAGTCGATCACTACTTTTTGATGTGCTAGACCACGAAATTTGCCAAGTGTCAAATTTGAGTATCGTGAGTCGCGTAAGACTTTTCATGTGATCATGCCATGCCGATCACCTAATTTTGAAGGTACAAAACTAGAATTTGCTAGAATCCATATATTTTTCCACAATGAGTTCTGCCACGTGATCGGATTGACACACTCGAGGATTTTGAGTTGATCGGACTGGGTCGATCACATATTTTTACCATACTGGTTTTTTTGAGTTTATTAACTATTATTTTACAAATCGACGCTATATCCAATCTTTTTCGATAACGTTGCGACTTCGACCAATTTGCTTTGTAATATCTGACGACGTTCTCGAGACTTAAGCGAGTTGCTAACCCAAATCTTGACGTGTGACTGTTTTGCCAAAAACCTAGTCAACACTTTGCTCCGCAAACATATTTTTCTTGATCAAAGGAATATGTGTTTTGCAAGTAAACCAGAGATCTAGAAATCTAAAAAGCAAAGGCAGGAGAAGTCCGAAGTGAACTTTTGTAACCAGAGAACCAAAGAGCCACCATCGCGCCATATCGTATTAACAAGAAAACCAAAGCCAACGAACCAGAAATTCATGATCAGACCGGAACATATTAACCATGAAACTAAGAAACTAGGAATCCTGAAATCCAATTAAAGTTGACAATCACTCTAGATCGTAATTTGATAGATCACTAGAATCACTAAAGCAGCCAGAATGACCGAGGGACTATAGGAGTCCAAGAACCTGAATAACTAGAATAACCTTAACTAAGAAATCGGGAAAACCCGAAATCTATGAATCCAAAGTATCCAATAACTAGAAAGCTAGATAAATGGGCAAGTTTAAGGCAACCTTGTCGAGGCAAGGTGACCAAGAGTAGCCAGAATCATCTGAGACGGCCTTGCCAGGGCAAAACGACCGAATATAAGCCAGAAAAGAAATCTAATGACCATATAGGTCGTATTTGAGTAGGAAACCGACAACTATAGGGATCGTAATGAAATGAAACTTCAATGATCGCTGAGATCGTATTAGAATAGAAGTTTCGACGATCGTTTGGATCATTTTTAAAATGAAAACTTGGCGATCACTGAGATCGTATTAAGAATATAAATCTAACGACCATTGAAATCGTATTCCAATGGGTTGTTGAGTCTGGGATGCTTAGGATACAAAAAATAAGGAGCCGTGTGTAATAACCCGGAAATCCGAGCCAATTTAAAAAATTTATTTTGGCAATTTAAGCGAATTTTGACTATTTAAAATGAATTATTTTAAATAATAACAATGAGAAATTTATTTTAAATAAAATTCGAACGTATATATTTATATAGATCGTCGTTAGAATATAAATAAATTATTTTAATTATATAACGAGCCTGAAATGGCGCGGTAGTTTGAAAATTCAATTTCAAAGTTCAAATGAATATACAGGATTCAAAATAAACCGGATTTTAGTGAAACCAAAAATATTTGAATCTAATCGAGGATATCTTTCCAATGAATCTGGGAAAGCAAAATTTCATAGCGGGAATCAAAAGATACGTCCAGTTGAAAATTCAAAATAGTCGCTATGGAATTCTGACCCTTAAAAATAGCCATTTTGCAAACGACCTCGGTTTTTAACGAGACCACTTTTGTTGGATCCGTGATGTCAAGTTATTACTAGATTCCAATATTCGTAATTTTCTGAATCAATATGTGAGTGTGGCAAAGGAAAACGTGTTTTGACAGTTTCAGTTGATTTTAATCGACTGGAAAATGGCCATTTTTCAAACGGTCTCAGAATTTGATGAAACTAGTTTTGTTAGGACCATATCATCAATACGAAGCTAGAAAATATTTTTCGGGAATTTTTATAGGCTGTATGTAGGCCCCGTAAATTGAAATGCGCGTTCAAATTCAATATATAGAGTTATTTTTTGATTTTGACTAAAATTGATCGAAACGATCAAATTGGCTTACAAAACATTTCCTATTGTGTTCGGAATGGGGGTAATTAGCTATGGGCGACAGTCGGTGGGTCTCGTTTCGAGGTCAAAATTAAAAGTTACTTTTTGGAAAGAAAATTTAATTAATTAAAATAATATATATAATCCTAACTAAGTCATCCCCCTTCATTTATTCCAGCCGTGGTCAAACCGAGAAAAAACCGCCGCTGCTCTTTTATTTTGAACGAACAAATTGTTCGATTCTTCCCCTTTAATTCTCTTCTTCTCCACGAAATTAAATGGAAAATTTTCTTCAGCAATTCTGTAATAACCCGAAAAATACGAGCCAATTTAAAATCGTTAAATTGGTGATTTCAAAGGAATTTGAGCAATTGAAATAGAATATTTCAATAAAATATGGAATTAGAAATAGTGAGTCAATGTGAAAATTTGAATTCAAACTTTGACTGACTGTGCAGGGTGGAAAATATAACGGATTTTAGTGAAAGCAAAAATATTTAAATCTGTTAGTCAATACCTTTCTAACGAATCTGAAAAATTGAAGTTTCATAACGGGAATCAAAAGTTATGGCCGAATGAATTTTCAGAATGGTCGCCATATAGAATACATAGCCCTGGAAAATTGATATTTTGCATACGACCTCGGAATTTGACGAAACCACTTTTGTTGGGTCCGGTATGTCAAACTATTGCTAGGTTTCAAATTTCATAATTTTTGAAGCTAGTATGTGAGCGTAGCAAAAGAAAATGTGTTTGGTCAATTTCTGTTAAATTGGATCGACCAGAAAATGGCCATTTTTCAAACGACATCAGAATTCAACGAAACTAGTTTTGTTGGGACCGTAGCATCAAAACATAGCTAGATTTATTTTTCTGGAATTTTTCGAATCAGTTTGTGGCCCTGGCAAATTGAAATGTGCGTTCAGAGTTAAAAATTAAATTTTTTATAATTTAATTTGAAAAATAACTGACTGTAACAGTCATTGGGTTTAAAAAGGAGTTCGTTTGAGAAAACACTATTTAAAAAGTTAATAAAGTCCTCGGCCAATCAGAATTAGCCATTTTTTAAAAAAAAACCCTCGAACGAACGGCGACCCGTGCTCGAAACTTCCCCGACCGATCGCCGCCGCTACCGCCACCTACAGCCTTCGCCACCGCCACCCCTCGACGCGCCTCTGTCCCCTCTTCAAATCCGACCAACTTCCTCCATCCCTCGTCACCTATGCCGCCTGAATCGAGCGTCCAAAGTTCCGACCTTTAAACCACCGCCGCCGCCGATCATGACCACCGAACGCCACCAAACCACCACCGCCAGATAGCCCTCTCCTCCCTCTTCCACGTCCAACTCGTCGATCATCCCCTCGTGCCCCGATTCCCGCGAAAACCGTAAACCTAGTTTTGAACCTTCGTGAAAGGTGAGTTTTTTTATGTTTACACTTTGAAAAATCATATCTTTTTGGTGTATTGACGAAATTCGATGAAACAGGAAACATCGGGACCGCAAGGAAGCTCTCTACCCAATAGAAGAAGCCGCGGATTTTTCTGACATCGTATCGATTTTTAGCACTCTGAAAACCAATGTGAGAAATCTAAATTAACATGAATTTGAATGGAAAATGTCGTGTATAATTTATATTAGCGAAATATAAATTACATACGTGTCGTATACCTCATGTACATGCGTAGTGTAAGCTATATAAGCGAAATATGAATTTTACATGCATAGAATAATTGATATATGTGTTGAAATGCAAGTGAAATGTAGCAATTATATATATATATATATATATATGTAGTCCCCTCGTCCACAAACCATGGACGATATTTATTGTTGTGAATTGGTGTGAAACGTTGGATGAAAAATATGAATGGTTGAATAATTGTTTGTGGTTGATATTGTTTGGTTGTGGTTGAAAAATACCCATTGGTGATTGAAATGAATTGGAAATATTTGTGGAAATAAAAATAAACATGCCGCCAGCGTGCGAATTAGATGCATGAATCCCCATTGTCAAAAACCGCGAGGTTTTAAGGTAGAGCGAGGAGCCGTACTAGGGACGGTGCCGGTTTTAAATACCCTGCCGTTATGCTGCCGAAATTTTGAATAATCTTTGTGTGTTAGAATTATTTTCATATGTTGAAATTATTTTCATGCGTTGAAATTAAAGTCATATGTTGAAACTATATCCATGTGTGGAAATGTTGTGTGTTGAAAAGTGTTGTGTGAAAATTAAATTCATTTGTGAATGAATGAAGTGTCTAAACAATAAAAATCACATTTTTATATATATATGAAGTATGAAAAATATTCGCCTTATATAAATAGTTTCAACAATAAAAATTCCATCTTTCTAATGTGAACAACATAAATAAAATACCTATGTGTGGAAATGCTCATTTGTTGAGAAGTGCGTGTAGTGGAAAAGTTCATATGTTGAATAAAAAGATCGAACAATAAAAATTACATTTTTATTGAGACTATGAAGTGTTGAAAACATCCATTTGTCGAATAAATATTTTGAACCATAAAAATATCATTTTTATCATATTTGTGATATGCTAAAGATATGCGGACGTTGAAATAAATATTTGTGAAAGAAATATTATTTTTTAACATGCATAGGAACTAAATAAAATGGTTATGTGTTGAAATCTATTTTAGTTCGCCAAAATTATCATCTTTGAAATGTGAAGTGTTAAAAATAGCCACTTGTTCAAATAAATGTGCATGAGTTGAAATATACATTAATTAGCTAATGATATGATTTTAGCCTATGCATGCAACATTAGAATGAATGGTGTTTTTAAACCAAAGTAAATAAATATGAAATTGAATGGAAAATGATAAGTGATAGAAATTGTATATATGTACATGCATATCTATTGAACAGGTTATAGCAAAGGGGCTAGAGAAGAGGAATAAAATTTTGTGCCCGACAAATAGGTACACATTTACTGTTTTGTTTGGGTGATGATTTTATGAGCCTGTTGGCTAGCCGCTTGGCTTTTTCTTTTTCTTTTTGATATGAGACGCCCCTGTGGCTATTTGGGAATTTTCCTAGACCCTCCCGTACAAAGGAGGTTATGGCGAAATTTTCCGAAATTTAAAGGCGTTAGTGAAATAATTGAAGTGGAAACGATATAGGAACTTTTGAATGAACTATATTTATATAAATATAAATAAAATTAAAACGAAACATGGTCGTGCAGTTCATGTTTTGAAACCCTGATTTCAAACGACAAGTGCGGGAAATCCGACGATTGGATTTTCCCGAAACCGCAACCGTTGGGTTCGCCTTGGAAATATCTTTCCAACGGCACTAACTTTGTGAAGATCCGACGGTTGGATTGTCTGGAATGTTTAATTCAAAACTGAAGAAAAACAGCGCCAGAAATGATTATATTTTTATATATATAAATATAATTAAAATTAAATCGAATAACGACGCTGCAGTTCGTAAATTGAAATCGTAACTTCAAATGGCTAGTGTGGAAGATCCGACCCTCGGATTTTCCCAAAACTGAAACCGTTGGATTCGTTTTGAAATGACCTTTCCAATGGTACCAAATTTGTGAAGATCCAACTGTTAGATTTTCAGATATGTGTAAAACAAAATTAGTGAAAAGTAGCGCCAGTGCATCGACACGACCTGAAACGTCGTTTAATTAAATATGGCCGTTTTAAATTAAATAAAAATGGCGATATATCGTTATAAAATACTATAGACGAAATAGAGTGGAAATAAACCAATTTTGTTGTGTTTGCTTGATATGTGATGGTTGAATGTATTTGACATGAAAATTCTAACTAAATAACTGAAATGTGAATGTTGAATAGTCCAACCATGTGATTAATTGATTTGAAAATCTAAATATACGTGGGTTATTTGAAAAGGCCAAGTTTATCTCATTTCAAATAATCGGTCGACGTTGAGAAGTCGAAGAGTCGAAGACGGCTGAAGACCGACGATCTCCACATTGGATGGATGGGCGCTACTGATGCTCGTGATTGGAGTAGCTACCATGAAGGAATTGAAGTAGTAGCCGTCCAAACATACTGTTGATTGTACGGATATGCGAGGAATTGGTGCCTCCGGTTTCGTTCAGACCCAGAACGGACTTGTAAATGGACTGTGTGTCTGACATTGGATTTTGTTCCGTGTTGACTGATCTCTGTTAAATATATATCTGTTTGGCGGTGGAGAATTTATTCTCTTGCTTAACGCCCTTCTCTGAGACGTACGAGCTCAGAGGTTATGTATTGACAGAAATCAGTCGCATGGAGTGGTTTGCCTATGTGGCACGCCTGAGTGGCATATGATCAAGGCTTCTGTTGCAAAGCAAAGTCTTGTGGTTGATGATCAAAGCATGGTCTGTGTGACGTAGCTTTGTGTATAACGTGAATTCGCGAGCCTCACACCCTGGTATGAGTCAAAAACGGGAGACGGACCGCTGGGAGAGCACGACGTTTCTTTCTAGCTATGGTGGTGTCAGTGACCTACCAGCCCTGACATTATATATACTTTTCACCTGTGTGGTTGTTGGAATGAGAGGCGCCTCGATTATAGGTCTGTAAGGACCAGGAAACGTGTGTTCAGGAATAACTAATCCTTAAAAGTAAGAGAGGACTGGCCCAGCCGATTCCAAGGATCATAGTGGGGTCCTGGGACATTTGCTAGAGTGTCTCGAACGGAGAGGAGCTTGCCCCTTGCCTCGACTCATGAAGGAATCCAATTTCCAATAAGAAATATGCGGATGTGATTGTATTACTAGTATGGCGACATAGTAGATGGTAGCTATGCCGCCTAGGATTAATATTTATGATTGAATTTGCTTTTAAAACATGTATACACTAGTAATAATATCAAGCACTTTTGTTTTATTCGTATGAAGCATTTTTGGCCATTATAAGGTAAAAACTCTATCCTCCGGCTTGCGTTGCATTGTGTGATGGGACCTGAGTCTTATAATGGCTTCATTTTATAAAAAGCATTGCGATAATTTAATCATTTACTTTATTTCATGCACTAGCACTCATTGGAGTAAACCCGTTCCGCGAAAGTGGCGTGGTCCTTTGATTTGCCTTATTATTGTTGTTAATAAGTTGAGTAGATTTCTCATACCAGTCCCATGACTGAGTCGTAGTTTGTTTCACCTTGCAAACTCGGGTGCCCTCATTTTCACATGGGCAGCCTAGTTACAGATTTCTGACGCACTTTTGGCTCATGGCGAGGCTTGACTACACCGTGCTGACTTGGATTTTCTCCGCCATTATTGTATCTATATTATGATTCCGCCATTGGCGATGTAGACTGATCTTTATTTTGAGTACCCTTTATATATGATTCCGCCTCAGGCAATGGTGACAGACAATGTATCATTATGCACTGAGTTGTATCCTGTACTGGGCTTCTCTGATGTGATGATATCTATATGATTCCGCTGTCATATGTGTGTAAATTATTCCATTTTCTGTTTATGCTATTATCTGTGATCTGCTAATGATGATTAATGTGTTATATTCCAATGATTATCCTTAACACCGTGCCATGGGGTTTTGGGATCGTCACAAATTCTCTTCTTCTCCACGAAATTAAATGGAAATTTTTCTTCAGCAATTCTCTTTATCTAAGTACGATCTACAAATGGGTTCTGGTCTGATTGAAGATAGTCTGGTGGTTTGGGAGGTTTGCGCGCTTAAAGGCCTCATCTTGGGAGGAGTTTTTCCGGTCACTGGCGCCACCGAGTGCGACAAGGTTGAAGGCGGAGGTTGGCGTCGCTGGCGGCTCCAAAGTGGCGGGCTCCGATCAGATCTGTAGCGAGGGTGGCGGCGGCAAGTCAATGCCCTAGGGGCGCGAGCTCGGTCCAGCGTACTCCAAGAGGAAAAAAGGGGTAATAACCCTTAACCGTTGATAAAAAATGTTATTATTCAAATTCTGTTTGGTTAAAACAATATCAGTTTCTTGTAGGAATAATATTGTTTTAAAAAAACCAGATTTTTTTTGGTGTGAATACAAAGCCGGTATAAAATCAGATTTTATTAAAGATGATTAGCAATGTTTTTAAATATAATTAGCGTTGTCTTTTAAAAAAAAAGAATAACGTTGTTTACGAATTAGAATTTGATTTTGAAATTATAAATGTACGTTGTTTTGAAAATGAGAAGAGCATTACTTTTGAAAATAAATATAGCGTGGTTTACAAAAAAATATTGTAATTATATATAGTTTGAAATATGAAAAAAAATCTGGTTTTTATATATACAGCTTTAAAATAAAATATGGGTTTATTTGTCTATGTAGTTTGAAATTAAAATATATATGAAGTTGTTTGAAATTAAAATATATATGAAGTTGTTTGAAATTAAAATATATATGAAGTAGTTTGAAATTAAAATATATATGAAGTTGTTTTTATATAAAATATATACGAACTTATTTTTATAAAAATATAAATATACCTTTGTTTTTGAAATATACGAACTAGAACTTGTTTTTGAAAGGTACGAACTAGAATTCGATTTTGAAAATATAACTTAGAATGTTGTTTTGAAAATGTATATCACATTGTTTTTGAAATAAAATATACATAGTTTATAAAATAGAAATAGCAGAATAAAAATATAATTTTTATATAGTATAGATTATAATTTTTATAATATAAACATCGATTCGAAAAATAAACATCATATTAAAAGTGTGATTTTTACTGTGAACAACATGAAGAAGATTGCGTTGGGATTTGGGGAAAATCCAAACGGTTCAGAATAGAAGTGGCGGAGTGGAACCCCTCGGTGAGAACTCCTCACTTTTAATTCTTATTTTCTAGTTAAAATATATACTAGGATGCAGACGGTGTTTAGTAGCACCCGACACCCATCGTCTACAGACCATGGACGGCTTATTTGTTTGTTTGTTTGTTTGATTTTGATGTGTAGTTGATTGTGTGATGTGGATTGAAATAAACAATATTTTTATAGTTAAACATAGAATTTTTAACGTGTATATGAAATGAAATAAATTAATATAAAAAAATTGAACGATTTGTTTATATACACACATTTGACTGATATTGATTGGGACAATAAATTTTATACATCGCCTAACTGCACAAATAAAATATTTGTTTGATTGTTTGAAACCCCACACGGGTATTGGGATGATATATGACATACACTAATCCCAATAATTAGCTGTATGTCGATCGATTGATTGACAGACTGTTATAAGCGATAAATATTTATATTTGTTGCTTATACAGTGTAGAACGCACTTTGGATGATGGTTGTTGATTTATCGTTGTTGTTATATACGTGTGTTGTAGAAAATCCATATAATTAACATTATATGGTAATTGATTGGGCCTCATTCCAGTTTTTGGAAAAGAAATATGTGAATAGAAATATTTGAAAAATAAATATTTGAAATAGAATATTTGAAAATAGAAATGCGAAGTCGTGTTAAGTAGTTACACGCCATTTTAACACGAACGGGAATTTTGTCGATTTTATAATGAATATTGAAACTGATTTCGAAATCGAATATTTAGAATTGAATTCGAATTGAATAGAATTGAATTCGAATTGAAGTTGAATAGAAATGAATTCGAATTGAAATTGAATTAATTTGAAATTTAAATTGAATTGAAAATGAACTGAAATTGAATTAAAAATCGATTTGAATTGAAATCAATTTGAAATGAATTTTAAACGCATTTATAAGGGAAAATTCAATTTTCATTTGAATTTGAAAAGGAAGTTGAAATCGTCTTGAAAACAAATTTAAAACAATTTATAAAATACGTTTTAAAAAGGAAATCAACGAAATTTATATAATACATATTATAAATATATAATGTCCTGAATAGAACGCGCCACGCTGCGGCAGTTCGCGAATTTCGACCATTGACTTCGAATGGATATTGCGGGAGATCCGACCGTCGGATTCTCCTAAATCCGGAACCGTTGGGTTCGTATCGAAAAGAGCTTTCTAACGAATGTTAGAGATTTGAAATCTAACGATTGGATTTGGAATTATGTCCGAATCAAATTTGGAAAAGGTCGTTGTAAGTGCAGTTCGATTGCCGTTGATGGAAATCGACTGTACGGGCCATGATAAAATTATTAAAAATAGTAATAATTTGTGTAAAATCATAAGAAATGATTTGTGAAGAATTGGGATGAAAAACTCCATATTTGAAAAGATAAAAACAGATTTTTATCGAAATGAACTAATTTTGAATTAGAATAATAATTTATTTATTTTTAAATAAATAAATTGGATTTGAAATGGTTTTAAAAGAAACCAAAATTTCCAATAATTGAATTGGAATGGATTTGAATCGAAATTGTCTTTGGAATATTTCGATGTTGGATTTCGTGATTATACAGATATTGTTATGGAAATTTGAAAGATATATTTATATCGTTATTTCCAATACGATATTTGTTGTTCGTTGAATTTGATATTGAATGTAAGCCGATATATTTTCTATTCAGAGCCTTGTATATAATATCAAATGTGATTTGGGTTTGTTGTGAATGGTGTCTTCATTAACACTGTTCTTAAGCCCAGTTGAGAAAAAGATTAAATCTTTTTATTTAGATTTAATGAAGTGTACCAATTAAATGATATTTAATTGGAATTGAATTGGTATTGATTTTTGGGTTTATCATGAACAGTGTTTTAAATAACACTTGTTCTTTAACCCGATAATTAATGGAATGTGATTTTGGGTTGTCATGAACGGTATCTTCAATAATACTGTTCTTAGACCCAAAAGGAGTTAAGAAAATCAGAAACTAACTGGAGATTAGTTAAGCTGAATGGTTTATGGGGTATTGATCTGATGTTGGTTTCGGCCTTCGGGGTTAATACTTAAGGAATTGCTCACTTGCTAATTTACAATTAGGGACTGATTGAAAAGTGATGTGATTTTGGGGTTTACCGTGAACCGTGTTTAAAATACACTGATTCTTTAACCCAGTCAAAGATTAAAACTAAATGGAGTTTTAATGAATCTTTAATTAGATTGAAAAGATCGAGAATGGAGTATCACCAGTTTTACTCCAGGTGGTAGTTAAATCTTTAATTAGATTTGAACGTGATATGGTAATTGAATTTACCGATAACACCGTGGTGTTAGATATGAAGTATGACCAGTTTTACTTCTTGGGATAAATAGGTTGGGATTGGGAAATAAAATAAATAATTACTTCGGTGTGGTTCGCTAATCCCGACTAGTTTGAAGTGATATTCAAAGGAAGAATAAAGAATAAATTTAAAAGAATTTATCTTTGATAAAATTAATGGGAACCTTTCCCTAAGAATGTGAAATTTAGAAACTAACTGTAGGTTGGGTAAGATGAATGGTTTCCTGGGTATTGATCTGATGTTGGTCTCGGCCTTCGGGGTTAATGTTTGGGGAAATGTTCTCTTACTAATTTACGGTTAGTGACTGATGAATAGGAATGAGGCGTATGTTGTGTTTGTGTAACACTTATTTATTATATACGCGAGTTATTCAGAAAGACCGGGTTTATCCCATTCTGAATAACTGATTCAGCGATTAATCGAAGATGAAGACGGTGGTTGAAGACCGGAGGTCTTCATGTCGTTTGGATAATTACTGATGATCTTGATTGGGCCGTACACCCAAGAGGAGGGAATCAGTTGGTGATCGTCCAGACGTACTTGGAGATTGATGGATATGCGGGGTACTAGGTGCCTCCGGTTTCGTTCAGACCCAGAACGGACTTGTAATTGGATTGTGTGTCTGACATTGGATTTTATTCTGTGTTATTGATTTCTATTAAATATATATATGTTTGGCGGCGGAGAATTTATTATCTTGCTTAACGCCCTTCTCTGAGACGTATGAGCTCAGGGGTTATATACTGATGGATATCAAACGCATAGAGTGAATTGCATGTGTGCCATGCCTAAGTGGCAAATGATCAAGGCTTCTGTTGAAAAGAAAAGTCTTGTGGTTGATGATCAAAGCAAGGCCTTTGTGGCATAGCTTTGTGTAACGTTTAATTCGCGAGTTTCACACCTGGTATGAAACAAAAACGGGAGACGAATATCAGGGGGGCATGCGTTTCCTTCTAGTTAGAAGTGGCGTCAGTAGTTTTACACACCCTGACGTGTTTGACTTATGTGGTTGTTGCTGTTGGCGCCTCAGATATATATCGGTGACTATGTGAAGCCTATGTAGTCATTTGTTGGCTCATTTATGCCCCCATAGGGCGGGGAAACGCAGTGTTCAGGAATTATAATCCACATGGTGGACCGGCCCTGACGATCGAAGGGTCACTCGAGCTCTGATCCTGAGGGGCGGACTAGAGGCTCTCGAATCAGTGAGGACGATCCCTAGCCTCGGTTCATATCATAAATGATAACCCAACTCCCAATACGACATTTTGCGGTTTTGATTGTATACCTATATATGGCGACATAGTGGTATGGGACATTCATGCCGCCTATGATTGATATTTATGATTGTATATAAAATCAGAAACAAACTGGAAACGAGCTAAGATGGGTGGTTTCTTGGGTATTAGTCTGATGTTGGTTTCGGCCCTCGGGGTTAATACTTAGGGAATCGTTCTCTTACTAATTTACGGTTGGAGTCTGATTTAGAATTAAAACATGAAATTCAGCGTATCAAGCATTATTTCGCTATTATAAGGTAAAAACCCTATCCTCCGGCTTGTGTTGCATTGTGTGATGGGACCTGGGTCTTATAATAGCTTCATTGTTCTTTATTTAGCATTGCGCTGTTTGTTTTATGCACTGGTGTCCTTAGAAGGAAACCCGTTCCGTGTTATACGGCGTGGTCCCTTAATTTACCTAACTTTAAAATAAAGATAAATAACTGTTTTAGTTCTCACACCAGTCACATGACTGACCTGGAGTTTATTGTTTTAACCTAAACTCTGGGTGCCCCTATTTTGACACGGGTAGCTAGTAGTTTTTGTTTTGCAGATGTATATTCACAGGATCCTGATTTACAGCTAGAACGATATTCGGCAAGCTCTGTATCTGTGTATTACTTCTAGTTGTATATTGTATTATTTTCCGCTGCTATGTAATGTATTGTAATCTCTGATATTTATCGAATGTGTAATATTGATTTATACTCTGCATATTCTTATAATCTGATGGAATTATTGTAATATACAATGAAATGTTCTTCTGTCTGCGTTCTTTTGTGTGTTGTCCTCAAAGCAATCCGGGATTTCCTCTACCGGGGAAGTTCGTGTCGTCTCACCGTGGGGTTGTTGAGTCTTGCTGGAGCAAGTATGTGCCTGTTAAAAGGATTTTGTACTTGGCAGACCAAGTTATGTGATATTATGTACTTGATGGGTTAGGTCGTTAAGATTCCTGTGCTCATAGGGTTAAGATAAGTAACTTCCATGCTTGGCGGACCGGTTGGGTAGTTCTTATGCTTGGTAAACCCATTTGGAGAATCTTAACACCCAATGGACCGAATTTTCGGGAAGTCGTGGACCAAAGTCAGAAGTTGAGAACCAGAGTTCAATGTTCATGCTTGATTGATCAAGTTGGAACCAGAGTCCTATTTTTATACTGGACAGATCTAGTGTGGAGCCAGAGCCCTATGTTTATATTCGACGGATCGAATGCGGAGTTGGAGCCCTAAGTTTATACTAGACAGATCCAGTGTGGAGCCGAGACCCTATATTTATACAGGATGGATCTAGTATAGAGCCGGAGCCTTATATTTGTACTGGATGGATGAATTGTGGTGGCCGAAGCCCAAAAACAGTCTTTAGTGATACCACATAAGTTCAACGGTAGATAGTCCAACCCAGAGCGCAAACGGAGACCACAAGTCGGTTCCATGCGTGTGTGGGATGACGTTGCCTCTTTGGTTACATGTAAAGATAGATAAAAAGGGGAGAAATCGCCGATAACGAGGATGATCATAAGTGTCGGACAAGGGTCCGGAGGAGCCAATAGAATATGTAGTGTCGCATTAGTTGGTGATGAGCCCTTGGGGGCGTCCAGTCCTTCCCTTATCCTAAGGTGTAGTGGGAGGTTGAGCATGCGGTGCTGAGGCCGCGATATATATGACATACAATGGTAGCTCGCCACGCCTGACGCGTGCCTCAACGAGAACTCGAAAATACTTGTAGCGGTCGATGTCATGCCTTGATAGTTCATGGAATAAACAGTACTTGTCAGAGCTTGCGTGATTCGTAGTCTTTCCCTCTTGGGAGGCTTTGGAAGGCATGGTTTCATGTATGTCGAGATAAATCCTTTCCATGTCATGAGTGAGTTCAATGTATGCTGGGAGCTTTGGCTCAAAGCAAGGCTATGAGTTCTAATGTTCCAAAGTTCAACCTTCCCCTTTTCGAGCGCAGACGGCCTTAAGACTGCTGTAGAGTTGATTAGGTGCATAGATTTTTCAACACGGGAGTCTTCCTCCCTCACCAATTTCTGCTACGAAGTAGAATTCAGCGAGATCCCTTGGCGGGTCCCGTCGCAATGATATTTATAAGTATGTCTTGTCAAATATGCCGTAGACAATAGCCATTAGAACCATGGATAGACCCGGCCTATCGATAGAGGCCATCGCGGCATTAAATCTTTCAAGAAACTTACACAGAGTCTCGCCTGACTTCTTCTTAACTGTTTCCAAAGTCATTACATTTCTTAGTTGAGTGATATGAACTTTGAATTGCTTTATAAAATTTCCAACCAAGACATTCCAACTGTTTATGGATTCTGGTTCCAACTGTTTGAATCATAAAGCAACAATATCTGTAAGATAAAGTGGGAAATACTTTGCCATAATGTTGTCCGAAGATGAATGTACTTCCATATGGCATATGTAAAGCATAAGATGAACTGTAGGATTCTTCCTACCATCAAAACCATCTAACGCCGTCAATTTGAAGTCCGGTGGGTTTTGAGAGTTCCTGATATGTTGAGAAAATGGGCTGCGAGTAACGCAATCCAAACAAGCATGGAGTGCCCTGCCCCGAGCGTAGCGTCAAATAACGTCGACGACTTGACTTTCGCTACCCATACTAAGAAATTGATTTAAATTATGTAAGATAAAGCCAGTGCCCCCAGCGTCGAGTCCGACATTAGCAAATTGTCAAGTGACAAGCAAACTATCTAGCTCGACTCTAATCTGAGGTGCCATGACTGGAAAAAATCCAACATTCAGAACTGCGGGAGTTCCTGTATCCAAAGCTGCACGCAAAGGTGCTTGAGTGATATTTCCAACACCTGATCCTGAGACCTGATTAACCTCGAATTGAGTTGAACCTTGCGTGGGACTAGGGGTAGTTCCTCCAAGCCTAGCTGATCCGTTAGTAGTTTGTAGATTGGTGTCGACACGAGGTTGTTCATAGGGAATTGACACCAAGCCCCAAGCTAATCCTTGTGGGGCAATAGGATTTGTTCCGATTATGTTTTCTTGACACGACTACCTTGCAAATCCTTCGAGTAGAGCAAGAAAAGTGTTCATGGTGGCATCTTGCCGATAGAAATGTTCTTCATGTTGTTCCAAGCGAAAACCGAGATCTTTAGTCAAATCTTTAACGACTCGTCGATGCCATCCAGAGTGACGTAGTTTGATTTGATGGATGTCTGATCGAGGAGACTTCCCGAATTTCCTCGATACCTGCTCCTTCTGAGCGAGCTAACTATTTCCTTTAACCACGGTGGAATCTGAGAGAATTTCAAGAAAATCCGAGAGTGAATTCAGTAACCAAAATTGAAATCGATGTTGAAGTCCAAAAATAAAACTAAAATCCGATGTCAAATCCGAGAATTAAAACCAAAGCATTAATCAAAGTTTTTCCGCCATACTTGGTGCACCAAAGTGTTGACGTGAGAAATTGGTTACTTGCTCACGTCATTGCCCGAGTCTAAGTTTAGGTGTAAACATATAATACGAGTATCCAAAGCCAGAGAAATGTAAATGGAACATACAGCTTTTTATAGTGGTTCAGCACTAACATCTACATCCACTTCATAGTAATTCATTATAATATTATCGATTACAGTGTTTTGCAAATTCAGACAATTTCTGTGTACAAAGTTGTACAATTGAATAACAAATAGCTTGTTAATTCATAACTTTGGACAAAATGTCGTTCTTCTTCTTCGTTGAGTCAAAGTGTGAGTCAATGTCCAAGAAACAGCTTCAATGTCCAAAAGTGTGAAAATATGTCCAAAAGCATGCCAAAATTCCAATTGAATGTCCAAAAGTTGTAGGCAAACGTTTATGTAACGTTTAGAGGTCCAATAGTCATAAAGATGATGATGGCAGTCTTTATTGGTGCTTGAAAGATCCAAGAAGTCTAAAAATACCAATCAAGAACATACCCTTTGAATGCCAAGCATAGAGGTATTTATAAGTGAGTTTTGAGCGAATCAGCCCGAATATCGTATCCCGAGGAGATGCGAAATTCACATCCCAAAAAATAGTCTATAAACCAAGCCATATGTAAAAAATTGTATCCCGATGCATTTGAAAATTTGAATCCTAAAATAGGTTGATCAAATGAATAAGGTGAAAATGTATGATCCGCATGTAGCAGCTCCGCGCCAAATCCTTTTGCCAATTTCCCACATTTCGAATCCCAAGTCATCTCGAATTCGCATCACGATTTCCCTAGTGCGCACTCGAAGAATTTCGAATCTGGGTTGCATCGTTCCCCTGTTTCAGTATTTCCAAACTTCGACTTTGCTTTGTGTTAGATCCTTCTCATCCTACGTCTTCGCATCAGGATTCTGCATCCCTAAACTAGTTGCGGAGCCGAGGAAAATCGTATTTGGCACGAGACGAACCCGTGCCAAATTTGAGTTGGAGATCTCGCCTCCTTTGCTAAGACAAGATTACGACTCCTAGAGCCATTATACATGCACTAGGGATTTATTGTCTAAGCCGATGCGATCCCATGGTTTTTTGCGTCCCAGAGTGATGCGAAAACCAATCCATTGCCGCCTTGCAAAAATCTTATTCTTACCATGCCAGGCACGTGCATACGAATTTGAATGATCTGCCCAAGTCGATCACTACTTTTAGATGTGCCATACCACAAAATTTGCCAAGTGCCAAATTTGAGTGTCGTGAGTTGTGCAAGCCTTTTTACGTGATCATATCATGCCGTACAACTATTTTTGAGTGCATGAAACCAAAATTTTCAAGCATCCATATAACTTTCCATGATGAGTTTTGTCACGTGATCGGACCAACACACTAAAGGATTTTGAGCTGATCATGCTGAGTTGTTCACGTATTTTTACCATACCCGTCTTTCCGAATTTATTAATGATGATTTTATGAATCAAATCTATTTTCAACCTGTATGAAAACGTCGCGACTTCGTCCAAATCACTTTGCGTTTTATGACGATGTTTTCGCGACTTGAGCACGTCGCTAACCAAAGTCTTGACCAGTGACTACTTTGCCAAAAAGCCGATCAACATAGATTTTGAATAAAATTATAAATGTAAATTTAAAATACAAAATCGAAACAATTTATATTGAAATAAAATTTGGTGCATCCGATCGAGGAAAAGGATGAAGGATAAAACAAACAGAAAACAAATACATTTTAAAAAACACCACTACAACAAAATGACTTTATTACAACTACAATTTTACAGCCGAACAAAATGGCCGGTTGTAATAAGGTTTTTACAATATTTTTGTTTGGACAATTGCAATTAATTAATTTTAACAGCAGTTATATTTTTTCAGTTGTAATAGATACATATTACAACTTTTTTGTGTGAGATTATAACTCTTTTTTGGCTCCAAATGGAAATTTTTGGATCCAATCTAAATTCGCGCTCTTGACAATCACGGGATTCGAAACCCCGACCTCCCGGAAAGCAACACCACCCAAGCGTTGTGGTGTAACCTGTATCAGTACCACACCGACTGACATCCGCAGCATTACACACACAATTCTGGCTGGGTATAAGCTCTCGTACCAAATGTGATAACCACGAGATTCGAACTCCCGACCTCACGGAAAGCAACACCATGCACTAACCACCTGCTCATTTCGAGAGGGAGTGTTACACGTCGATTCCGAAATTTTAGCTCTAAATCGGCAATAATTCCCTGTTTACTCATTTCGTTTTCATTTCTGTGCTCCTAGATCCATATTTTTTTTTCCTTTTTTCGTTTTCCACTGCTCATGCATCCAGATCCGAATCAAAAGTTTTGTTTCATGGCCGCTGAATGGAAGAAAATCACACCCAACTTTAGCCACCTTATAATCTGAGATAAAACAATTGCAATATCAAAATAATCCAACTCCAAACCCATCAATCAATGCATCATATTGAAATTACCGTTATATCGAAATCAAGACCTCAATAGTTCGACTTGAATCGAGCATTGGTTTTCCCGGTAGATACAAAATCGCTTTTGGCTAAGATGGTTCACCAAAATCCTAGAATAACTGCAACAATCGAAGCAGGGATTTCGGCAATTTGATTAAGGCGGCTACCGAGGCTATCACACTGATAAGTTTGGCGGTCTCCGGTCTTAAGGAAAAGTGGATCTGGAATCAACCCAAAAACACTCCAAAAATAAAATATACCGAATGTCATCATCGTGGCCGATTTCATGCAGAGAAGATTACTGGAGCGAAGGCAAGACGTCGGTACTGATCGACGAATGGGGAAATCGTTATATGGAGTTCAACCCGGGAGCCTTTGTCAGGGTCAATGGAAGGAAATCGCCGATGCCGTCAACTCTCGTCCGTGTGACGCTCGTCGTCCTCCACGCACAGACTTGCAGTGCAGAAACCGCGTTGATACTTTGAAAAAGTACAGGATCGAGGAGAATAAAGGCAGGGCAATAGGGAAGATGGTGCAAGTTTATGAGAAGGTGGAGACGGAGAAGAGTAGGAAGATGATGGCGCTAGAGAAATAGAGACTGGAGTTTTAGTAAAGTCAATCGAGATTCAGAGGATGAAAATGGTTGTGGACACGTTGGTCAGTGTAAAGAAGATAAGGGTCGGAAACAGAAAAATACTGGTGAGCTTTCTAAATTTTGACTTTGCGCAAATAGAGATGTCTGTGGTTTAATGTGAACTTTGTTTGGCTAGGAAATACTTTTGTCCGATCTTCTGTTAGAGTTACTCCATTATATTATTAAATTTACAATCCGACTTTAAAAGATTCATCTTTTGATTCAGAACCTGACCCTTTGCTAGGGATGAAAGTATGTTATAACTCGCAAACATGGGTTTCTTTTGTATGCCACTTTTTGATGATCACTTTTTTATAAAAGATCTGGAATCAATACAGCGACGACTTAGGTTCGAAGCAACAAATTAGGAAGAAAGAAATGCAAGCAACTTTCTCAAGCTATCCTTACAAAGGAGGCAGAGTACAACTCGCATGCACTACTCAAATAACATCCGATCTGAAGCATTTTACTGAAGTGTCCTTTACCAGAAATTGATTTTTGTGGCCATCTCTTCAATATCAGTGGCGTCTACACTAGCACACTTTTTCTCCCATCCTCTTTTGATGATCACGAAAAGCATTAAATCAAGATGTTCTCGAAAGCATTCCTTGTCAATTTTTTACACAAAGATGGGTTAAGATACTTTTGTACGTTAAGCCAGTAACAGAACATATAAATTCATTATTATATACATAAGCAACATGGAATAATAACAAGGAAAATAAATAGATGAGAAGGTAGTTGGTCTATGTCTGTGGCTTGAATTTGATATTAACATCAATAATTAAAACTTTCCAGGTAATTTATTCGAAGATTTAAGTTTGTTTCCCTCTTTCGCCATATAATTATTATGTAACTATTTTGAATGAAGCATTTCCGAATGCTACTTTATTTTACTAATGTTTTTTTATTGTAAACAGAAATTTGCATTTTATTATTAAAAGGACATCAAAGAGTATCTGAATCGCCTTATGAGCGGAATACGACAAGAAACATTAAAGTTAGAATATTACAACCAAAATGCTCAAGGAAAAAAATGAGATGAGAAGCAGGGGTTAGCGATGAAAATCACTTCAATTTTTCAAATATTGATCTGCCAAAAAATGTGATATTGTATAGTTAACTTTTAATGTGACCTTGTACAAGGCTTTTCACTTTTTTCCCAAAAATGGACGATATTGTACCTAGAATCAATTTTTGCAAAACCATTTATTTAGTTTAAGATTTTGACGAATAATTTATCAATGTTAAGGGACAATAACTTATATTTGTTAAAAAAGCAATTACGTTAGAATTATGACTTATATCTATTTATATGTAATCTATGGCTTTATAGAAGCATAAAAACTACCTTAAAACAAATCAAATAATAATGCATCTATTGAAATTATTATCTACATCACTTATAAGCAATACTTGTTTGATAATCATAATGCAATGTGTAGAACAATCCAGTTTAATATATCAGTTACATAATTTGCATCACTTGCCATAAGAGATTATAAACCATATATATGTGTTATTTGTCTACAAAGTCTAACATCTATATTTCAATGATATTTGTTACAACATGACATAGACTCAGGTGGATCTTTCTGTGAATCTTTTTATTCTTTCAAGATCCGCTTTGATGCCACGATTCACAGTCTTTCTCTGACTGGTATACAAGTAATTGAACTGAATGCTGGAACATATAAAGATTTGGTGTGCGTTAGTGTGTGTGTGTATTTATATGAAAGTGTATATGTAACTGAGTGTACTGAATGAGCATTCTATAGTGAGGAATGTATGTATGTGATTGACTGTATTATATAACAGATAGTTGCGCAATTATATAACAAAGAGTTGAACAATAATTGGATCGGAAAGTTGTACTATTTCAAATATTGAAATAAATTATTTAATTGAATAAAATAACTGTTTGAGTATCAAATTCTATGCAATATCATTTTATTCAATATAAATATTTATTTCTATACGAGATAGAATGTATCATCAAACAAAAATCATATTGTTATACTCAACTGTGCATAACAGTTGTAACATCTTTTACTGCAATAGTGCATAACAACTGTAATAACTTTTACTACAACGGTGTATAACAGTTGTAAAAGTTTTTAGTCTATTACAACTTCTTAATATGTGACGGCGCAATCACTGTTGTAATATGGTGGTTCAATTGTAGTGCACGAAATTCTAACGATTATGTGCATATTTTTCTGCTAAATTTTACTAACGCTAAATGTTGGACCTCACACAGTCTGTCTCAACCATCGATCAACCTTTAACAGCATCATCATCGAAGTAGAGAACAATCATCTTTTCTCATTTTCTATAAATATTTTATCAACGTTAAAATTTTCAATCATCTTAGAATTATTAGCGAAAACATATGATAAAGGCAATTCAACAGAATTTACATCATTTCTATTAATAATTGGACTAAGACCTGCAACAGCGGTTGAGCTTTCCTTTTTCAAATAAGAATTTTTTTTCCATTCGAGGCTCGTATACCATATTGATAAGATTAATTTCCTTACCATAAGTCCATTCATGTTGTCTTATGCTATGGACTTTGAAAGATTAATGATAAGCCCAAATGGATGGTAGTGTTGTTTGTTTTTTGTATTTAATAATGTAATCATTTTTACATGTAATAAAAGCATTTGTTTTCTGAAATATGTTTTGTCGTATTGTAACAACCCAATTTTCGATCCTTAAAATCGACACTAATACATCCATGGTATTCACGTGTCGAACATCCAAGCGTCAGAAAATCAAAATCATTAGGGGTTAAAGAAAAATAAGATAGAACATCATCTCACAATCCCAATGGGTAACTCATAATATATAACACAAATTTTACAAAAGGAACTATTTATTTTTAAATACACATATACAACATCAAAGCAAATAGTTAATACTAACGTGGATAGTTATAACAACCTGTCCAGGCAAACTTAGATAGCATCAACAGACTAGAACAGGGAAATAAGAATCTAAGGAAGTACGTCTTGTCTCCACCTCCTCTACTTAGCTCCAAGCACTTAAATTACGTGTCAAATTTGTAAGTCAGGAAAACCAGCATGAGAAAACTCATGTAACCGGAAATTTAATTTCATGTTAGCTTATAAATCTTTTGAAATAATAGATAATTCATAAGTCCACGTCACACATAAACACATACAGGTTTTTATCTTACGATAACCGAAATACTCTATGTAAAAACTCATGATATTATAATAGTATCTTGATACAAATACTTATCAATCTAGCTGAAATTATTATATTAATTAAGTATTGATTGTTATTCACACCAAGCTGTTGTTTGGCTCAAAAAATTTTCTCCTCTTTTTAAACTCTCATATACTTAGTTGACTAGATCGAAAGTAGGGATTTCTCAGATATTCAGTTAGACGAATAAGCTTTTGGAGACATGCGAGACGCAATTCTAGCTAATTAGGTGTTCTTTTAATGTTCTTTTTGTTTATCGATGTGAAGGAAAATTGTATTACTGCCTAAAATTTATACTTTGATCAAGAAGGGGGGAGGGGCATGTTAATATGTCGCTCTTACGGTATTTTGTCATAGGTAATTTTTATATCTATCCACGGTTTCGATTAGTTAATCCACATCTAAGTTAATCCACAGAATTATGGTTAGTTAATCCACATGTGGATTAATTGATCAATAAACTAAAGGTTATGTTGTAGTTTCTTGCTTTCTTTGATTAATACATACTTTTGTGAGTCAAGAGAAATACTATTACTGTATAAAACATGAATGCGAAAAATGAATCAAAAAGCTAAATAATTTGTTGACTATTAATATTATTTATGGTTATTAGCCATAACGTAAGTTCAAATATAACATTAGCTCCCTACAAAATCATATATTTTTTATTAGCTCTCTACAAAATCATGTATTTGGTGAGCCTAGCTCATACAAAACATTTAAATTTAAATTATTTGTTATTATTACTTCTCTGAACTGACATTCTCTTCTCCGTGCATCGAAGGTTCTTAAGTAATTTCACAACACTAGTTTAAATTGTTGAGTATGCATTTGTTTTAAATTTGATGGTTTTAGTATGTACTATACAAAAAATCAAAAGTAGTGATGCAGACATCTATGGTGAAACCTCAATCTTTCAGAAAAGAGTAAATGGTTGTAGAAAATAAAAAGAAACTTTTCATATCGAATAAAAATAATTCATTGATTGTTTCTGATATTTTTGAAAATATGATTAAATCATGTTCAAGGAACAAATTTAAACATATATTGTTAACTGTTGTTGATAGCCCTAACATAATTAGAGATGCATATTAATCGATATTTATATTTGGCAGCACATACAAAGTGCTAGTAATTTTCAGAAGCAGATAACTACCTGTGGACAAAACCAATAATACGGTGGATAAAGAGAATAAATTTTAGCTTAGTGCAAAAAACAAACTATGTTTAAAAGTAGCGTGGATGAACTGAATGATACAGCGGATGAAAACAAAAATTACCTTTGTCATAACTATATTTCCTCTGAACGTGAATTTGTGCATGGGAATATGTAATGAATGATGTTAATAAATGAAATATCTTGTGATTTTTCATATTCTTATATCTTTGATATTTTGAGCTAACAATGGATCTCATTCTATCACTGAGTAATAATATTATTAATGATTGCATCATCGTTTGTTTTCTTATAGGGCGTTATTATTAACACTCCAAAAAAATTTTATGGGGGGACCAAATTTTTTTTTCTTCAAAATTGTTAAGGGGAGTACTAATGAGGAAAGTAGCCTCTTAACAAGTAAAGGAATTTTGCCGTATTAACCTTTTATCCCTTTAACAAATAAAGGTAATTTAACCTTAACAAATATTGCAAGTGTCATAGTAATTTTTTTTTTGATTCGCATATATCGATTCTTTTAAACCCTAAAGGATAAGCGTTTTCGAAGGAATAAAATCGAACTATTTTGTTTTGTTGACATAAATATGCCGAATTTTATAATTATAGAGGCAATGCACGAAAATGATTATTAATTTCTAACATATCACTGTTGAATACATATATAATTGATTACATGCTACATTCAGTGCAGTGGTGGCGAACTGCTTATTTTAATTCGGTTACCCTTATTGAATAAGTTCTTTTTAATCTAATTTAAAGGGGTAATCCAAGAATATTGAGTAGTGTGAAATAATATGTTTGTGTAGCCCCTTAACAATTTTTTAAAGAGTGAACTGTTTTAAAAAAATGACCCCCCTTAACAATAGTTGGAGTGTCAATAACAACACCTTTCTTATATAGGAATGATGGAAGTTACAATTATATTGCAAAATATGCCAAATATTTGTACTTTTAAGAAAAATAACATTTTACTATTATAGGTCATTAGACGTTGGTAATATGTCAATGAATAATTACCTGATAAAAGGAAAAAAAGATACGAAGGCAAATACAATTATCCATCCGAGTATTATCAAAATTACAATTAATATTTTATCATTTTTGCACAACCATAAGCATGTTTTTATTTTTCATTAAGCTAATAGTTTGTATTATATGAATTTAATGCATACAAATTGTTTAAAACTATTAAGTATCATTGTATTTGTTTTTTTTACATTTTAATAATCATTAGGATCGAAAAATGTTTATATTAAATCAATTTTTTTGCTTATTTTTTCTATTTGTTGATCGTTGGTAGATTATATGATAATGTGATATCAACCCATATCCGTGGTTTAGTTACCTTATATTCGATAATAATTTCGGATGCGGATGCAGATATATTATTATTTACATTTGAAAGTATTCGTATACATGTTTATTTAGTATTTTTTTCAATTAATAAATAATATGAAAATTGTAGCGATATGCCTTTTTTCTTACTCTAAAAAAGTGTGCTGATGAATTTATAAATATACCATCAGTAACTAATATAAAAACCATAACAATAACTAGCTTTAACTAATGCTTCATATACCAAACCATTGATCGACCCGATTGTTTAATTTTGAACTCGACCACCTTCCCTTTTTTGCGTGAGCAACGTTAGACTTCTACATTTCAAACAGCAGTATAAAGAAGTAAACATTAGCGGTGCATCTAGTTTGAACATTATATTTTGTGTTTTTAGTATATTTTACAAAAAAAAAAGAAGTAGAGATGGAATATAATTTGTAAACTGAATTTAAATTTTAAAAATGGCATTTTTTATAATAAAAAAGTTTACAACTATCTTGTTCTTTCATGTTCTCATGTTTGCTGCACAGGTTTGGATTTTTGATTTAATTTCCTCTTGTAGGTATGTCATATGCGTAACGAAAAACACAAACAAAGATTAATATTCATTTTTATGTGAAACCCTTTAAACATAAATAAGTTTAAAGATTCAAAATTGTGACACACACACATAGGCATACTTTAGTGCATCCCTATTTGATAGCACTTGTAACGACCCGGATTTTTGAATAGTTTATTTTAAATATTTAATATGGTTTTAAATTTTTAGTTGATAATATAAATGAATTTTTATACTAAGTTATTGATTTAATAATCGATCTCGATTTAATATTGAATATATTAAATTATCGTAATACGAAAAATAATTCACTTCATGATTTGAAAACTGAATTGAAAATAATTCAGATAATCAACACAAACTTCTATTTGAATTAAAATAATAATAATAATAATTTATTATTGAGGAATTTATTTGTTTTTGAATTTAAATTATATTTTCTTAATTTATTTTGGTTATTTATATTTACGTTCAAATTAAATATCAAAATATATTCAGCTAGTTCAGAATAGTGTTACACTGTTGAAACCACAGTGGTTACGTTAAAATAGCGGTTCGTGGTATAAATTAATGGACCCCAAAATATTTGATTGTGGATAGGTTCGAAATCAAATTGATATCCATCTAAAAAGAATAAGAATCACTTTATATTGAATCGTATTAAATAAGAGATCAAATCGAAGTCAAACAAAATCAAATCAGAATCCGTTTTACAAGAATAAAAATCTACTTAAATCAAATCACATTCAAAGCAGAATTAAATTATATGTACCATACACTGACTAAATGCCTTCTTCCTAAAGTATTCATCTGTATAAAATCGCGCCTACCTGCTCTGTAATTTCTTCTTCTGGAAATCGAGCTTCAGTAAAATAAAATGGCCATTTCTTTCTGATAGCCGCAACTATCCCTCCTCACTTCTACTAATTATTTTCCCTCTTTAGTATCTTGAAATCAAACTTCAGTCCATAAATAAATAAAAAATCACGTCTTTCTCCTGAATTAAAAATGACTGATCTTTGTTTGGAAATCCAATCCAAATAATCAAATTAAATCAAAGTCTCTCTCGTCGTTCAAAGCCAGCCCACCCCATTCATTCTTGCATTTGAAATCAATCAAATGCTAGAATTAAAAGAAAAAAGGGGTAATCGAACTCGAACCCGACTTCGAATCTGAAGCTCGATTTTGGGCTTTGGTTATCTTTCAAAACTGAGGTAGGGGTAACGCGTCCCATTTTGGAGCACTGTCGACATCAGAGGTTGATTGGAGGTTAGTCGCTGGGTGTAAGGGGGTAGCCGCTGAACTGTTGTGGGATGTCAGACCATGGATTGGAGTGCGTGAAGTAGTGGAAGGGAACCGTGATTTTCTGAAGGCCGGTAGCCGCGAAGAACAGTGAAGGCACTCGCGATTTTCAGTAGGAAGATAAGGGGTCGTTATCATTATTATTGAGGATGCTGGAATTCGATGGTTGGAGTGTGGATCTGAGGAAGTCGACAGTTAGGTAACTGAGGGAGTTGAGTATGGGGTTGTGTTTTTGGGATGTTGAATGCTATAGAAATGGATCTATGATGTGGGGATGAATGATGCGAACTGGTATGGAGTTCTTGTGGTTGATCCGGAGAGGTGCTCATTGTCTGGTGTCGAATTGGAGTTGATCTTGGTCACATTTTGGTATAACTGAGGGGAGTTGGAAGGCTGTTGATGAATGGGGAAGTTTGATGTATGATTTTGGGTCTGAGTAGGGAAGTTAGGCTTTGTGATTTTTGGAGTGACTAAGAGTACGACAGTGTGGATGATGGAAAGGACAGTTCTGTAATATCTTGGGATGAGAAAACTCAAGTCTGGACAATGAAGTGGGATGTTCTATTGTGAAAGTGCAGTAATGGAAGGTGGCAATAAAAGATTGTAGTGTTGGCTAGTTTGCTAAAACTGGTAATTAATTAGTTAGTTAATTAGATTTGTTAACCATGTTTAATTCATTCAATATTTATAAAACGAATATATACAATTTCAGAATGTGGTTTAGGTGCATTTGGAACTAGTGGGAATTTTTAGAAAATCGCAAACCCATTCGAATGGACGAAAACAGATTCAAGGTGAGTAAATCTCACTCACAGTTTTCAAATTTATTTTTAATCGTTAAAAATAAATTTGTTGGGTGCTTGGGTGCATGAATGAATTGTTGAATTATTGTGGTTATTATATAATATATATTAGTTATTTAGGCTTGGTGGTTGTCGCTATTATTATATATATCGGACATTTCCTACAATACTATTAGCGGATGACCCTACACTCCACATATATATGTGGATCCCCTTTTATACCGCGATATCCTGCCTTGAAGCAGGATTGGTATTATTTATGTGACTAACATCTGTGGATGCAGGGAAAACAGATTGGAGGGATCCAACTAGATTCCTCAAATTTATTTATTATTGTTTACATACTTACATGTGTGTGATGTGTTGAATCGGACCGATGGTTTGGTTATTTGGATATTTAAATATCACTGACCTAAATATTTATATTTAAAAATATCAAAAAGGGATATTTGAATTTAAAAAGGAAAGTTTACTTTTCGAAATAAAAATGGAATCTCAAATGGATTTAGAAATATTAACTTGCTTTTAATAATAATAATAACAAGTAGTTAAATTTATAACAATGTTCTGAATGGAAAGAAAAGTTATCGTTTGATAATAGTAGTTTTTTTTAAAATTCAAGTTTGAATTTAAAAAGGGGAAAATATTTTCCAGAATAGGAATTGGATTTCAAATAAGATTTGAAATAAGGACTTGTTCAAAATAATTTAAAACAAAAAGGGAAATGTATAAACGATGTTTATAAATGAATAAAAATTATATTATCATCGGATATTCTAGAAATGTAATTCAAGCATGATTTTAAAAAAAGAAAATTTCATTTTCCAAAGTGGTTTTTCAAATGGAATTCGAAGAGAAACTTGTTTTAATATTTAAACAAGAAGCGTTATGTATAAATGATGTTTATAAATAGAAAGAAATATTATCATTTGATAATATTAATTTTAAATTTCAAGTATGAATTTAAAGTTTTCTAAAGTGGTAATTGGATTTTAAAAATGAAATTTGAAAATAGAAACTATTTTCAATATTTAAAACCAGAAGTGGAATTTATAAAAGATGCTTATAAATAAAGAAGGGAAATTTTCAGTGAATAATTTTTAATTAAATTAAAATATGATTTTGAAAAGGAGAATTTATTCTCCAAAAATATCAAGTGGGAATTCAAATGAAAATTTGAAATAGAAAATTTGTTTTATACAAGAAGTGTAAGTTATAAATAACATTCGTAAATAAATGTGAAAAAGTATCATTTGATAGTTGATAAATTTAAATCCAGGTATGAATTTTAAATTGGAAAATCATTTCGGAAAAAAGAAGCAATGAGATTTTTATTCGATATTTGGAATGTAAACTAAAATTAAATAGATCCACATGGATTTATAGGTTGGAATAGATTATGTCAAATTTATAGAAGTAAATTTTATTTCCAAAAGATATTGGAATGATATTAACTAGAGGAAATCGATCTTTTTGTAGAAATAAAATATTTCACATGAGAATCGAGTTTAAATGGAATTGTAAAGGAAAGTTGTTAAATATAAAATAAAAAAGTGATTTATAAACCATGTTTATAAATGAAATAAAGTAATTTTTCTTTAGGTAGGTTGGAAATAGATTTACCCCTAATATAAGAACTGACATTTAAAAATCTTATTTTTAAAAGAGATAGAAGAGGGATTTTTTTTTATGATAAGTAGTGGCGGGTTTGTATTACGAACTCTTATCCAGCTCAAGTTAAGAACGTTGTCGGTCAAGGTCTGAGAGGTAATTAAAATACCGCAACTTGAACGACTTCACTATTATCAAGAGATGGTATTAGTTTGTAATGGTAGTTGGATTAAATAATTATTTACATAAAGGGAATTTATAATTGGAATTTGATGAGAATGGTATTTTATAAATAATCAAATTCATAAGAATTGGACTTGAATATAGGAATTGAAGTTTGAATACATTCATAACTATGTTTTGAATGTGGAATAAAAATAGACAAGTTTGAATAACTCGAACTGCTAAGTCAGATTTGGATAATGAGCTTGAATTACTTTAAAGTATCAAAAGAGTTGGAATTGTTTTATAAGCGAAGTTTTTAAACGTTTATATTTAATTTAATTAAAACGAACTCGCTGCAGCGTGGTAGTTCGTAATTTGGCGTTTCGAACTTCAATTGAGTATATATAACTCAATATAAGTCGGAATTCGATGAAACAAGAAACGCCTAGACTTACTGAATAATAATTTTCTAATGGAAGAGAAAAACCTGAATTTCGTCTTATAGATTTTGAGTTATATCAAAATCAAATTTTCAGAAAAACAGTGCCATAATCGTTTTTAAACTGTAACGATTTATTTAATAAATTTAAAAGATTTTAAGTGGGTAAAATCCGATTTTCCATTAGAAAAATCCAGATTTGAGTTATGAACTAAAAATAAACTCAGGTCCAGTAATTGGGTTGATTTTTAGAATAAAGAAAATCAGATTTTTATTTGTTTATCGATTGAGGTTAACTAATTCAAAAAAGAATTAGTTAACAGAGTAAGATTCGAGTTGAACTTAGGTTAATGAATCGAATTTTGAAATTAGAGATTGGGAATTCAAATGTAAAACTTGGATTTGAAATTTTAAGCAAGAAGATTGAGTTGAATTGGGAATAAGTGAATACAAACAAATTTGAACGTGATATGTTCAAGTTTAAAAGCAAAATGGAACCAAGAAGCTAATTTGAAATTTAGTTAGCAAATGTAAAGCGAGAGACGTAAAAAGGGGTGGATTCGTTGAAATGAACTGGTAATGGTTGTGTATATTTTAAAGAGGTATGAGGTGAGGAATACGAAGAAAGTATGAAGAATATATTGAGTGCCCGACAAAAAGGTACATGTTTAAATTTCCATATGAGGTTTTATGCGCCGAAACGGCAAGCCGCTTGGCTTTTTGATTTTCTTTTTGAATGGAAAGGGCCTAGAGAGGCGAGTTGAGGTTTGAACTATTTGCCGATAGAAAGGAGGTTATGGCGATTTTTTCCGAAAATTTAAGAAGTTAGAATATTTTTAAGAAATTTTGATAATAGAAAATGATATAACGATATATATAGAATTCGCTAAGAAAATGGATTTAATATAAAATATTAGAAAAGGGCCAGTTGTAGTGAAATTGTTTGATGGATGTTTATTTTTCCTTTGATACTTAAAACGCCGGCTATCAAAGATTTTTGACCATCGTGGTCAATACGGAGAGACCGGTTGGATTTAATATCCGAAAACCACTCCGTATAGGCATAGGCGTTGCGAATTAGATTGTGCTAAAGATAATCGAAGACGGAGTGAAATTCAAGAGCTGTTATGTTTGTTCAGTCCCAGGACAACCTGTATGATTGAATGTCTGACAGAATATTCCTAACGGTCACATAAGATGATCTTTTCATGGCATTACGTCTAGTGGTGAAGAAATTCGTTTCTCTTAGCTTTTATACCCGTAATATTTTTGGGAAGATCAACTAATGATTTGACGTGTTTGACGATGTGGCATTCAAAGTGTATGGTGGCCAGAGGTTCTAAAAGATAGACGTAGCCTCAAGCTTCACAACAAGAAAATGACAAAAATCAGGCAGGCAGCATGGCTATGTGGGTCGCTCCCATTAGGGTGTATAATCACCTATCTAGAGAAATTCCTTTTACTTCTTTAATCTATTTCAATGCTGTCCCTTTTCGGGAAACGGTGGTTTGAGCCCAACCGTTGGTGATGTACATTCGATACACTCAAGCGAAATGAGTGGTCGGTCATGTGTGGGCCGGGTTGCAAGACGTTCTTGTTGAACCCAGTGTATTCCCCTCTAGAGATACACTATCGGCAGGTGGACCCATACCTTATCGTAGTAGGAATCCAATCTCCAATAAGCACCCAGCAGTTTTTCATTTTATACTATGTATGTGGAGCGTGAGATGCAAGTGCTCTACTATTTGGTTATTTATTTGATTAGACATTATTATAATATCACTAGATTTTGATATCAAAAATGTTTTGGGTTATAGTAAGGTAAAAACCGTCCATGTTTATGTGTGGGTTGGTCTTACTATTATCCTTTTCTTTCAAAAGGATTTTCAAAGTTGAACAACCCGTGACTGACTCAGAGTTTATTTTGTTTGTTTTTCCTAAACTCTTGGGTGCCCATATTTGTATAAGCAGTCAAGTGTTTCAGGCTTTACAGATACACTTGGAGGAGCTTGAAGCAGGAGACTTCAACGTTAGTTATTTAGAGTTATTTCCGCTATATCAAATGCTGTATTGTACTCTGATGATGGTATGTATATGCAGTACAAATTTGTATTTGAAAGTTATGAGATATGATATTATATTTTATTCGTTCCGCTGTGAGATTCTATTTTTCTTATTTCTGTTCTTCTATCTATTTCTATTTCTTTAACCCTAATGACTCATATTTCTGTATTATTTGGGTTGAACGTGTGTTGTTTTAGTCAACTCTGGTAGTACGGATTTGCGGGCCATCACAGTACTTCTTATGGATTGCAGTTTAAGTTACTCATTTATAATTTAATAAGTTAGTGAGGGTAGAGAGTCAATGGACAATCTTACATTAGAGATTTATTAAGTTACGATTTGTATTTATATTTTTATATTTAAGTAGACTTATACACACACACACACACACACATATAAACATCCGAAGGAGAGCCACCCATTTATAGGTAAATAATGTTAAGGTATATTGTTTTTATGAGAAGAACAATTAAGTCCCACATCACCAAGTTTTCTGGACTATTCCAAGTTATATAACAAGGCCTTGTATATACTATTGTGAATTAAATTGATTTGGGCTTGTATGATGGCTTGGATTGGTATACATGTGGGCTTGGGCCTATAGAATATTTATTAAGGGTCTAAGATTGGGCACTTGGGGCACGTGCGCGCGTGCGTGACCATACGGAAGAGATATGGCTAATCGCAAACAGTCATATTTTTTATTTTGAACAGATGAACGTGTCTGTTTGAATGAAATTGTTTCCAAACGGTCATATCTATTCGGCGCTTATAAATATATTTCCTTCTAACCTGTCGATCTTATCTTCTACTCTCTCCTTCTCTAAATATCATTCTGTTTATCTGTTACCAATATAAATCCCATTTGACTCACAGGCATTTCCACGCCTCTGGGTTTTGGTTTTGTTGTATCTTGGGAAGCAATCTGTCGTTCAACCTATTGGAAAAATCTAACGAGTGGGGGCAAATATTGCTTTAAGGACAGCGAACCCGCGCCTCAAAACCATCTCTACTTGATTCTCCACTACAAATTTTTCAACAAATAAGTTAGTGGGTGGGAGAGAATTAGTGGAAGGAGAGAGAAACAGAAATATGTGGTGGAAATCAAAGTAGCTAAAGAGATGCTGCACCATTGGGGTGCCATTAACGCTCCTCATATATATATATATATTAAAAATACTTAAAATAAAATAAAATAAAATAGTAAGTTTATAAGTATATTTTACATAAACATGAGTTGCACCTCCTATAATACCTTTACAAATATTATTATGGTAAGGTGATGGGTTCTAACACATTGATTGATTTTCTTTACCATAAATAACATTTTGACAGAACCACTGCAAATACTTAACGTTTAGATGAGGCTATACAGCTTAACGTGCGCGGTCCATTTATCCAATCTTCTGATTGTCGATTCTTCCTGCTCACAATCCTACTCATATCCGAATAGATACACAAAGAATATTCACACACAATCAACGAAAAATCTTAAATTAACTTACTCACACAGCATATTCTATGGCATAAACTTGGGAAAGATAGAATCTCCTCTTGTTTCATCAACTTCGCTCATAATATTCCTCCTAATTACCTTCTCATATAAATCCCCATATTTACACCAAGCTCTTTTTTGGCTCGAAATTTTTTCTCCTCTTATTAAACTCTCATATACTTAGTTGAGTAGATCAAGAGTGGGATTTCTCAGCTATTCAGTTAGACGAATAAGGTTTTGGAGACGTGTGGGACGCAATTCTAGCTAATTAGGTGTTCTTTTATTTTTCTTTTTGTTTATCGATGTAAAGGAAAATCGTATTACTGCTTGAAATTTATACTTTGATCAAGCGGGGGGCATCTTCATATGTCGCTCTTGCGGTAATTTGTCATAACTATATTTCCTCTGAACGTGAATTTGCGTATGGGAATATGTATGAATGATGTTAATGAAAGAGATGTGTTTTGTGTTTTTCCATATTCTTATGTCTTTGATATTTTGACTAACACTAGATCTCATTCTATCACCGAGTAATAATACTATTAATGACTGCAGCATCAACATCGTTTATTTTTGTAAATAGGAATGACGGAAGTTACAATTATATTGCAAAATATGCCAAATATTTTTATTTTTAAGTAAAATAACATTTTACTGTTATATGTCATTATACGTTGGTAATAATAGCATGTCAATGAATATCTGAAACTTTTCTACATTCATATTCGAAAAGTGAATAAATACCTGATAAAAGAAAAAAAGGTAATGAAGGAAAATACGAACATCCATCTGAGTAATATCAAAATAATAGCTAATATTTTATCATTTTAGCACAACTATAAACATGTATTTATTTTTCATTAAGTTAATAGTTTGTATTATATGAATTTAGTTTATATAAATTTTTCAGAACTATTAAGTATCAATGTATTTGTTTATTTTATTTTTACATTTTAATAATCATCGGGATCGAGAAATGTTTATATTAAATCAATTTTTTATTGTTGATTGTTGGTAGATTAAATGACAATTTGATATCTTCCTATATCTGTGGTTTCAGATACCTTATTCGGATGCGGATGTAGATATATTATTATTTAAATTTGAAAGTATTCGTATCCATGTTTATTTGGTTTTTAGACATTCAACTAATCAATAATATGAAAATTATACTGATATGCCTTTTTTCTTACCCTAAAAAACTGTGCTGATGAATTTATAAATATACCACTAATGACTAATATAAAAACCATAACAATAGCTAGCTCTAACTTCATATATGTAACCTTTGATCGACCCCAATTGTCAAATTTTGATTTAGTTTCCTCTAGAAATATGTCACATGCGTAACGACAAATGCAAACAAAGATTGATATTCATTTTTAAATGAAACCCTTGAAACATAAATAAGTTTAAAGATTCAAAATTGTGCGTGTGTATATTATATACACACATAAGCGTACTTTAGGGTATCCGTATTTGACTACACTTCTTTTGCATCTCATTTTAAGTAACTTAATTATAATTTAATAAATTAATGCTGGTAGAGAGTTAAGGGGCAACCTTTTGTGTGTGTGTGTGTGTATATATATATGAGGAGCGTTCAACAGCACCCCTAAATTGTAGCACCCCATATGCCCCCTTAATTCAGCCACTCATTTATATTAGAATATGTTTCTATCTCTCTCCACTGACTATCTCTCCATCCACTAACATTTCTTAATCTAAACGAGCGGTTGAATTCAGGGGGCATTTGGGGTGCTGCAATTTTGGGGGTGCTATTGAACGCTCACCTATATATATATATATATATATATATGTGTGTGTGTGTGTGTGTGTGTGTGTGTGTGTGTGTGTGTGTTACGACCCGAAATCCCCCTAACGGGAAATCACGGATTGAATTGAGGACAAGACGAATCAGAACACGAACAAAAGAACATCTCATTGTATATTAAAACAATTCCATCAGAATACAAGAATATTACAGAGTATAAATGAATATTACACAGAAAATATCAGAGGTTACAATACATCATAGCAGCGGAAAATAATTCAAAGCACAACTGAAGGAGAAATACGGATACAGAGCTTTTCGGATATCATTCCAGCTGTAAATCAGGATTCTGTGAATATAAATCTGCAAAACCAAAACTACTAGCTGCTCGTGTCAAAATAAGGGCACCCATAGTTTAGGTTAAAACAATAAACTCCAGGACAGTCATGGTACTGGTGTGAGAACTAAAACCGTTATTTAAAGCTTTACTTTAAATCAGATATATCAAGGGACCACGCCGTATAATACGGAACGGGTTTCCTCCCAAGAATACTGGTGCATATAACAAAACATCGCAATGCTTTGTGGAAAAACAAAGCTATTATAAGACCCAGGTCCCATCACACAATGCAACCCAAGCTAGAGGATAGGGTTTTCCCTTATAATATCCAAACATGCTTGGTACGTTAAAAACAAATCATTTGATACTATTATACGTGTATAGTGTCAAAAAAATTTCAATCATAAATATCAATCATAGACGACATGGGTACCATATATCATGTCACCAATACTAGGCTCTACAATCAAACCGCAAAGTCACGTATTAGAAGTTGGGTTTCCATCTGTGAACCGAAGCAAGGGATCGTCCTCAACTGATTCGAGAGCCTCTAGCCCGCCCCTCAGGAACAACCGCAACAGCCCCTTGGATTGTCAGGCCCGGTCCACTGATGTGGACTATTATGCCTGAACACTGCGTTTCCCCGCCCTTTGGGGCATAAATGAGTCCAATGACTCCATCGGCTCCACATAGTCACCGATATGTCTGAGGCGCCTCGCAATAGCAACAACCACACAGGTGAAATTAATATAAATGTCAGGGCTGGTAGGTCACTGACACCACCCTATCTAGAAGGAAACACATGCCCTCCCTGATGTCATCTCGCGTTTCTGGTTCACAACCAGGGTGTGAGGCTCGCGAATCAACGCTACACAAAGCTATGCCACACAGGTCGTGCTTTGATGATCAACCATAATAATTTGCTTTTCAACAAAAGCCTTGATCAATTGCCACTTAGGCATGCCACACAGGTGATTCACTCCATGCGATTGATATTCATCAATATATAACCCGTGATCTCGCACGTCTCAGAGAAGGGCATTAAGCAAGAGAATAAATTAACCGCCACCAAACAGATATATATTTAATAGAAGTCAATCACACAGAATAAAGTCCAATGTCAGACACACAGTCCATTTACAAGTTCGTTCTGGGTCTGAACGAAACCGGAGGCACCTTGTACCTCGCATATCATCGATCTCCAAGTACGTCTGGACGATCACCAACCGATTCCCTCCTTTTGGGTGTACAACCCAATCAAGATCATCAGTAATCACCCAAACGATGTGAAGACCTCCGGTCTTCGACCACCGTCTTCATCCTCGACACCACGTCGAATCAGTTATTAAAAATGGGATAAACCCGGTCTTTCTAAATAACTCGCGTATATAATAAAAAAGTGTTACACAAACACAACATACACCTCATTCCAATTCAGAATATTCTTTTATTCAAATATTCTTATAATTTGGGAAAGGTTCCCATTAATTTTATCAAAGATAAATTCTTTAAATTTGTTCATTAATCTTCCTTTAAATATCAATTCAAATTAGTCGGGATTAGCGAACCACACTGAAGTAATCATTTATTTTATTTCCCAATCCCAACCTATTCATCCCATGAAGTAAAACTGGTAATACTTCATATCTAACACCACGGTGTTATCGGTAAATTCAATTACCATTTCACGTTCAAATCTAATTAAAGATTTAACTATTACCTGGAGCAAAACTTGTGATACTCCTTTCTCGATTATTTCAATCTAATTAAAGATTCATTAAAACTCCAATTGGTTTTAATCTTCCCAATAATCACAATCAATGATTATTTAACTTGGGAAATCATATCCTGTCTTTAACTGGCTTAAAGAGTCAATGTCATTTAAAACACGATTCACTATAAACCCAAAATCACATTCCATTAATTATCGGGTTAAAGAACAAGTGTTATTTAAAACACCGTTCACGATAAACCCAAAAATCAATTCTAATTCAATTCCAATTAAATACCATTTAATTGGTACACTTCATTAAATCTAAATAAAAAGATTTAATCTTTTTCTCAACGGGGTTTAAGAACAGTGTTAACAAAGACACCATTCACGACAAACCCAAATCCCATTTGATATTAAATACAAGGCTCTGAATAGAAAATATATCGGCTTATATTTAATATCAAATTCTACGACCAACAAATATCGTATTGGAAATAACGATAATAATATATCTTTCAAATTCCCATAACTATATCTATATCATCACAAAATCCAACATCGAAATATTCCAAAGACAATTTCGATTCAAATCCATTCCAATTCAATTATTGGAAATTCTGGTTACTTTTAAAATCCTTTCAAATCCAATTTATTTATTTTAAAAATAAATGGAATTATAATTCTAATTCAAAACTAGTTAATTTCGATATGGAATTTTTCATCCCAATTCTTCACAAATCATTTCTTATGATTTTACACAAATTATTAATATTTTTAATAATTTTATCAACGCCCGTACAGTCGATTCCATCAACGGCCATCGAACTGCACTTACAACGACCTTTTCCAAATTTGATTTGGACATAATTCCAAATCCAACCGTTAGATTTCACATCACTAACATTCATTAGAAAGCTCTTTTCGATACGAATCCAACGGTTTCGGTTTTAGGAGAATCCGACGGTCGGATCTCCCGCAATATCCATTCGAAGTCAATGGTCGAAATTCACGAACTACCGCGGCGCGGCGCATTTTATTCAGGCCATTATATACATAATATATATATTATATATATTTCATCGATTTCATTTCAAAACGTGTTTTATAAATCGTTTTGAATTCGTTTTCAAAACGATTTCAACTTCATATTCAATTTCGAATCAAAACTGAATATTCCACATCATCGATATATAATGATAGTATTTTCAAAATGTTATATTTTGAAATCACTTCCTTTTCTGTATTCATTTTAAAAATGAATAAAATCGATATAAATATCGTTCACGTTAAAATGGCGGCAATCTAGTCAACACGGCTTTATATATTTCAATAACTTCGTTATTCTATTCAACAAATGAATATTTTCTTCAACACATGAATTTTCTATTTTTATTCAACACATGAATATTTATTCTGTTCAACACATGAATTTTCTTTCTATTCAACACATGAATTTTTATTCTATTCAACACATGAATTTTTATTCTATTCAACACATGAATTTTCTTTTATAATATTCCTTATTTTCCAAATTGGAATGAGGCCAATCAATTACCATATAATGTTAATTGTATGGATTTTCTACAGCACATGTGTTGATACCAAAAACTGGTTCAACACCCAAAGAGAAGAGATTTATAGAGAATAAATGAAGATTAATAACAATAAACAATGCACAGAAATTGAAAGAGATCACATACAGAGTTTTTATAGTGGTTCGGCGAAGATGGTGCCTACGTCCACTTTATATATTATTTCTCTTTTTTTATTTGCTATAATGATTACAATGATTCAATGCCTTTTCTGAACTAGGATATCAATATTTATAGGTGATATAGTAATGGGCCGTTACTAATACGTGTTATCAGATCCATGAAAGTAGTTGCGACTGGTGGATTTGGTCTTTGCCAAAGAATTAGTATTTCGCCCTAAATGCTCGGCTGAAATATCCTAAGCGGTTTGAATGAAGAGAATCTAGGATGAGCTATTCTTTAGGTTGGTTTCATGGGCCTTAAATGAATGAATAATAAATAGTCAGATCCAGCCCTTCCACGCTTCCTCCAATCCGTATTTCATTGTGTGTAGCGAGCCCACGGAACAGGCTCTTTTAGCTCACCCGCTCCGAGTGCTAGAATCCTGGAATTTATCACATTGTCATGCCTTGATGGGTGGTCCGAAAGGCCCATCAACACTTTTCCCCCCAAAGTATAGTTCATTTAATAAGAAGTATACTTTGTTTCAAATCTTGAGTTGAATTCCACATATTACTTTACTTCACTGGCTGCTCCGATTCCTACCCAACGAGCATCACAAGTTGCATCGAGTTCCGTCCTTTGGTTCAGAGTCATCAATGAGCTCAAATAACAATATCGTCTTATTAGCTTTATGTCACATCGGCTGGCCTTTAACTCTTCCGCTTCTCACACGTCAACTCGATCCAATCAGATTAACCAGACTTGAGAAGTCATCCCTTCGTTTTATTATAAAAGTAACAATACTTTTTACCTTTCTTCTTTTACTTTTTACCGTAACGGCGGCAGAACAATTGTTCCAAGACAGAAACAATCATCGTCTTCCTCCAAGCTTCGTAATTTTCAGGTATGCATTCTTACTTAAATTGGATGCTCATTCTTGCCTAAGGTCCACTGTATCTTTGATTATCTTTTTAGGGTTTCATTCGATCTGGTTAGCAGTGTTTTTTTTTAAACTGTCGGAGTCAGCGACGGTACGGTTCTCCGAAGTGAGATCATCGTTGATTGATTCTGGATTTACGATTTTGATATAGAGATCTTCTCTCCCCTCGTTTTCTTTATTTACAAGTTGGGATGTCCTTAAACCCTTGTGCATACGAACTATTCGAGGGGAAATAAGAAATATATGTGACTTTTACCCAATTCAAGTTTTGTTGCTAATCGTCCATTTTTACTGGAGTGATACCCATACAGGATGCTAACTTCTTATATTCTCTTGTGGCATTCTTTTTCCTCTTCTTTTTGTAGGCTTTTTGCGTGCCCATGGTTAAGACACAAGACAATTGTAAACAAGCATTGGGTGGACAAGTGTCTTGTTTAATTAGGGTGGACAGTTCTTCGGAGTCCCCGAGTCATTCAGAATCTTCTTCGAACAAAGATCCTCAAAGTCAGTCGACGGACCCGTCACCTGTCCTTCCAATAGCGGTTGATCTGTCTGGGGTGATACCAACCCCAGTAGCACTAGATATGATTCCTGGCTCGGAGATTTTGAGGGATCCTGTGGAGGCAAAAGAAACTAGGATGACTCTCAAGCGGCTACAAACCTTAAGAACTAAGCATAACATCCCTCTCGACGATGTCCTCGTCCCGATTGATACTGCTAGACCCCATATTCCCCCAGATGATTATATGGAAATTTCTGTTCCAATGTGCAACGTAGGAGCCATTCCACCTTTCCCTCTTTCAGTTGTTGACTTTTTGCGCTGGATGAATTTGGCCCCGATGCAATTAAGCCCGATAGCTTACGGCCTTCTACTGTCAACCTGCTACCTATACCTGAAATATTTGAAGTATCCTCCGACCTTTAACGACATAGCCTTTCTCTTTAATTTTAGGCATAATGAGACACATTCTCCCGCTACTCTTTATCTTGAAGCCATCCGAGGGTGGAAGATCATTGAAGAGGTTCCAACCAAAGCGGGCGATGCAAAGCGAGACTGGTTTTGGATTAAACGGCAAACAGGTTGCGCCCAATATTGTCTGCGATGTGGTAAGTTTCACCTCTCTTTCTTTACATACTTCTTATGTATTAGAATTCCTCGCTCTGATCATCTTCCGGTTATGCATTCTTTTCAGAGGGAGAGCTTACGAGACCCGAAGAGGAAGTCTATAGAGAGCGTTACAGGCGACTGATCGGTCTGACAAAGGAGACGCGGACATTTTGGAACTGCCTAACCGAGGCAAATCTGCACCAATATGTCCTTCTCGATCATAACAGGACAAGGGGTTCGGTAAAAGATGGGCCAGATCCGGCCGTGCCCACTCAAGATGAGATGCCCCCAGCCGAAAGGAAATCGGGGAGTAAACAGGTGGTTCACTCGGCTGGAGGATCCTCTACCCAGCCATCGCCAAAAAAGACGAAGAAAATAGGCCTCAAGAAACCTGTTTTCAAGAAACGGGTTGGAAAGGTTAGGTTTGTGGAGGTCTACAAGGATGAGGCCAAACCCCAACAAAAAAGAAAGCTGTCGCCCGGAAAGCCCCAAAGGTTGTGCAAGGGCAATCAAACGAAGAAAGGCCTGCTGAGACCCATCCAAAAAATTCATGGGTAGCAGAAGGTTTTCCTTCGACTCGTGAACCACAGAAGGGGGGCACGGCACTTTTCCTCTCCAAGGCTTAGAAAATCTTCAGATGCCCAATATCATTCTCTTGCCGCAGAGCTTGGACCCAACTCGATTCTTCGCCAACCAGTCTGAAGGAATGTCTTTCTCAGACAGGCACGATTACATTGACGGTAGGATTTTATAGTGATTTTCGAGGTTTGTTGCATATTATCTCTAAATGGTTTGGGAATCATTCATTTTCTTTTACCTACCTCGTAGGGGGTTGACGAAGAGTATTATGGGAATTTATTTGCCTCTCTCCCAACTGATCCTGGGTTGGACGATTTCTCTCTCCCACATACCGAAAGAGAAGACCCCAATCGAACCAGTGATAGTGGGAATAAGGAGGCAGAGGATGTGAGGGACGACAGGGAGAAAGAGATAGGAGTTAACATGAGGAAGGATAGGACAGATGAGCCACCCGAGGATCAGGGTAGGCAGAAAAAGAAACATCTGAAAAAGCATGGTCGGACGCTAGGGGATCACGAAGCATCGAGCAAAGTACCCAAGAGAAGGAAGATGGATAAACCTTCTACATCCGAAGGACAGAGCTGAGCATCCTCAGGTAGTGGAACACAGGTCAAGTCATGTGCACGGACCCTCTTCCAGCGACCGTTTCCAAGAACTAGAACGAGATTTCCCTAACTTCGTATTCTCAAATATCGAGCCTGCCCCCGAAATAAAGCCGTTGACCTGCAGTTTCTGTCGGCCCATGCGCCATAACATTGAATATGTCTTTACTCAATATGACGCTATGCAAGAGTATGCCGAACAAGTGAGTGGGGCGCTGAAAAGGAGACTCGCTGAGATTGCTGGTTTGAAAAGAGATGCCGACAATAAGAACAGATCCTTTGGATTTCTAGAAGAAAAAACCAACAATATGGAATACAGGTGAAGACAGACAGAGAGGAGCACAAGAAGGAGATTGCCGAGTTGAACAATCAGGTTCAGCAGAGAGGTCGAGAGTGTGAAACAATGAAGGAGGAGGTTGAGTCTTTGAGAAGGGACAAGGTCCGACTCGACCTTGAAGTTCAAAATCTGAAGGCGGCCCTTGATTCGGCCAAACTAGCTAAAGACCGAGCTGAACAAAATGCTGCTGCGACCATCGAGTCAGCCAGCAATTTGAAGCAGCAGCATGATATCGAGACCGAGGCTGTGAAAGCTGAGCATGTCCGGGAAAAAGGTGAGATAAAGAGGGGGCATGCTCATCAGATTCTTAAGTTTTGTGTCAATTTTTCTTCGTCGTAGAGACATGTCTTGGATGCCTGGGTATCCTAAGTTTTTGACCGATGTGTGGAAAGTGCTTCTGTGGGATGAGAAGAAGAAGGCTCATAGTCGCCCGGTGGATGAAGCGTTATTAATGGCTAACATTCTGAATGACAAAGAACAAGCCATTGTGAGGGAAGCACAAGGCCGGGAAAAACAAATGGTTGAGGCAGAACGTCTCAAGGCAAAGGGAAAGTCGATCCTTGGGGCTGAGGCGAGCGGTAGTCGGCCCTGTGTTTCTACTCCTCCTGTAGCTGCAGGAGGGGCTCGACTTCTTTCATCCCAACCGATACTGTCAGAGTTACGGGGGAGCGGGTGATCAGCCCGAATGCTTAGAGTAAGTTTTTATTTTTGTCGAACCTATCGTCTTTCGACTGTATTTCATGTACTTCCTTTTTTCGGTATGGGATTCGTCCAATACAAACAGGATGGATGAAGAGTCTGCTGCTAAGGAGATAGATGTTGCTAAGGAAGCAGGGGAGGCTGCAGAGGCGGTTAGGGTCAAGCCAATGCCTCCCAAGGACCCAGACATTCAGATCGTCAAAGAGTCGACAAGAGAAGACTGACCATCCCTGGCTGACATGAAGAGCCAGAGGGAAAAAGAGTTGCCTGCGATGAAGCCGGAGCCTACTGAGGAGCTTCTGAGCACTCAGCTTTCCCAGCTTATTCATCTGGCCCTGCTTTCTTCAGCTCATGGTCCTAATGCCCCCATTCTTCCACAGGATTCTTCTTCAACTCCCAGACCCTTTGGTAGTACCCTCGTAGGGGCGAGGCTTAGGTTGACCACGGAGCAGGCTCAGGAGATGATTAAGTAGAAAGAACTAGCTGAGATGGTGGAGCAAGGGTTGATACGGCCTCCTTTTTAGGATCCACTTGTTTTCTTTTTGTGGTTATCGACAATGTTTCGCCTGGGATGATGTTTAATTGGTACCTGTCAAGTAACAACATTTTGTAATGATGTCAGAACATTTCGAAGAATCTAGGTATGGTGTAAACATGTGTAATTGTTAGCGTCGTGTAAATCTTAGACTCGGCCCCCCTGTTTCGTCAGGAATGAGTCGTGTTTCGCCCTTTTAGGGGATGTTAATCTCTACCCTTGCCCCAGTGTCAGGGTGGATGTTCAAAAGGCGATCCCTCCCTTCGAACTCAAGCAAAGCCACTCTCGATCGCGGCTCATATGCATTTGAGTAGGAGTGCCCATAGTCTTTTATACTTATCCTTTAGTCAGTAAAGGGTAAAGTTATATTGTTTGAGCGGTCTTTTGTCAAGATGCACCATTCATGCTCGGGTGTCGTTTATGCTCTTCCTCAAGTCAACGAGGTCGAGAGTCGAGGTCTGATGGTCGATCAGTATGCCTGGATAGGCATTAGTCTTATCCTTGATTTATCCAAGGTAAAGGTTGTAAGATCAGTCGTTCAATCACAATCACTGGCTCTTTTAATTACAAAAAATTAGAGCAGGAACGGTGATGCTTATTAATACGCTAATGCGACCGACAATGGTCTCTTATTACAACGCAAGAAACAAATAAATCAATAATCTAAATGCAGAAAGAAGGTAAAAACATCGAAATAAAAATTCTAAGAAAGATAATGCCGTAAATGCTCCGCGTTCCATGCTCTTTGAAACAACTCACCATCCACAGTCACTAATCTGAAACTTCCGTTATCGAGCTTTCTCTGAATGACGTAAGGTCCTTCCCATTTCGGGCCCATATGCACAGGAACTGGAAAGATTCGTTTCAAGACCAGATCTCCTACTTCGAAGGTTTTTGGTCGGACCTTCTTGTTATAATATCGAGCACCCTTTGCCTATGAGCCTAAGCACGAAGATTTGCTTCTTCTCTTTTTTAGTCGATCATGTCCAAAGACGTCAAGAGAAGTGCCTTGTTAGTCAGGGGATCATAGTAGGTTGTCCGGTGAGTCGGGACTTCAAGCTCGATCAGAAGGACTGCTTCGGATCCGTATGACAAAGCAAAGGGGGTATGGCCCGTAGCGGTCTTATGGGTAGTATGGTATGCCCATAGTGTCAAGGGTAATTCGTCGACCCATTTTCCTTTAGCGCATTCTAGTCGTTTCTTCAAAATGGTCTTAATGATCTTATTGACCTCTTCGACTTGACCATTGGATTAGGGGTGTGCGACTGCAGTGTACTTCTTTTTAGTATGATATTTTTCACAAAAATCTCGAAATTCTAAACTGTCGTAATGAGTTCCGTTATCTGTGACAATCATTCGAGGCACTCCGTATCGGCATATAATATACCTGACGGTGAAGTTGATAACTTTTTTCGTTGTGATTGTAATCATCTGCTCATCTTCTGCCCATTTTGTGAAGTAGTCTACCGCCACAATGGCATACCTTGCGCCCCCTTTCGAAATAGGCAATGTTCCTATGATGTTAATTCCCCATACAGCAAACGGCCTAGGACTAGTAATCTGGGTAATATTCGTCGAGGGTGTCCGTGGGATTTGCGAGAATCTCTGGCACTTATCACAGTTTTTGGCATAGTTGGAAGCACCCCTATTGATGGTCGGCCAGAAATACCCATAGCGCAGTATTTTTTGGGCAAGGGCTTGCCCCCGGTATGTGCTCCGCAATCCCCCTCATGTACTTCCTGCAGTATCCTTTTAATGTCGTTGTTGGCTATACACCGGAACATAGGAATAGAAAATCCTCTTCTAAAGAGTTGGCCTTGCTAAATAAGGTACCTAGAGGCTCATCATACCAAGCCTCGTTTTTCGTTTTTCTTTTCGGGTAACTACCCGTGGAGAAGGAAATTTTTAATGGGAGTTATCCATGATTCTTCTTTGGGTTCGACGTCTGTCTGATCGACATCCATTTGGTCGATGCTTGGCATCCTTATGATTTCTACAGGAACTAACTCCGTTTCGCTCGGATGGTCCGAACTAGCCATTTTAGCTAGCCTATCCACTTTCTGGGTTTCTATTCGAGGGACATGGGGGATGCTGTATCGGTCGAAGCTCCTTAGCAGCTTCTCGACTTCTTTAAGGTAAGAGGTCAGTCGCTCTCCTCTGGTTACGAATTCTTTTCTGACTTAGCAGACTACAAGCAGTGAGTCACAATAGATGTCGAGCGATGTTATCTTCAGGTCTTTCGCCAGTTTGAGTCCAGCAATCAGGGCTTCGTATTCAGAGTCGTTATTGGTTTCCAAAAATTCTAATCTCAGAGCATAATAGATCGAGCGCCCCTCAGGGGACAAAAGCACAATGCCGGCTCCTGAACGTTGTCTATTTCGGGCCCCATCCGTGTAGAGCTTCCAATTGACTGGTTTCTGCTCGATCTTCATGGGCTTAGGGCCCTCGTCTTAGCATTCTTTCTCCGGGGTTGTGAAATTTGCTATGAAATTAGCCGAAGCTTGTCCTCGGATCGATTTCCGAGGAATAAATGTTAAGTCGAACTGCCTTAATTCAATATTCCATTTTAGCAGTCTTCCACTCGCTTCTAGCCTTTGTAAGATTTGTCGAAGAGGATGATCAGTGAATATCTTAATTGGATGGGCCTGGAAGTAGTGTCAAAGCTTCCTCGAAGTGATTAACAAACTATATGCCAATTTTTCAATTTTAGGATAATTGCGTTCGGCCCTGGTTAACTTTTTACTCGCATAGTAGATTGGTCGTTGTACTCGATATTCTTCTCGGACAAGAATTGAGCTGAGTGCATGTGCTGATACTGCTAAGTAAACGAACAAGTACTCATGATCGACAGGTTTGGAGAGAATAGGAGGCTTTTCGAGATGGTCGAGTAGATTGCGAAAAGCTTCGACACAGTCAGGTGTCCAAGAAAAGTTTTTCTTTTCTCTTTTTATCAATTCAAAGAACGACAAGCATTTATCAGTGGCTTTCGAGATGAACCGTCCCATAGCTGCTACCTTTCCCGCTAAACTCTGAACATCCTTTATCCGGCAAGGTTCCTGGATCCCTTTAAGGGATGCAATCTGATCGGGATTGATCTCAATTCCACGGGAACTCACAATGAAACCGAGGAATTTGCCCGATGCTACTCCAAAAGAACACTTCAGTGGATTTAGCTTTATTCCATATTTTCGGAGGATGTTAAACATCCTCGACAGGTCGTCCACATGCTCGGATGTTTGTTTTGATTTTACCAACATGTCATCTACATACACTTCCATTATTTTCCCAATTTGATCATGAAACATTCGATTGACTAACCTTTGATAGGTAGCTCCTGCGTTCTTTTGGCCAAAAGGCATCACCACATAACAGTATATTCCGAGATCGGTAATGAAGCTGGTGTGTTCTTGGTCAGGGACGTGCATGGCAATTTGATTATATCCGGAATATGCATTCATGAATGAGAGTAGCTCGTGCCCGACGGTCGAGTCGACCAGCTGATCAATCCTAGATAATGGGAAGCTGTCATTAGGGCATACTTTGTTTAGGTTAGAGAAATCGATACTAGTTCTCCATTTCCCATTAGCCTTCTTCACAAGTACCCGGGTTAGCTATCCAGTTGGGATAGGTTGAATCCTGGATGAACCCATTGGCCTGTAACTTCCCGATTTCCTCCTTCAAAGCTCTCGACCTTTCGGGGCCTAGCATTCGCTTTTTTTGCTTTACTGGAGTATATTTTGGGTCGATGCTGAGGGAGTGGGTTATAATAGATGGAGATATCCCACACATGTCAGTATGGGTCTAGGTGAACACGTCCAAATTTGCCCGAAGGAATTCACTTAACTCCCTCGTCCGGAGGGGATCAAGGTGAGATCCAATCTTTTGGACCTTGGTTGGATCATTATCGTCTATGGGTATTTCTATGGTGGCCTCATTTGGGGCCGCCTTTCCGCACCCCGACTCATCGTCATCTCATGGGCCGATGTCTTCGACCTCACAGGCTGACGGTCCTGTTCACGGTGTTTTCTGTAATTGCTATACTTCCTTACTCTCCCCCGAGGGGAAGATTTCTCATACTCCTTGTTATCGCCATTCCGTAGCTCCTTCCATTCTGCCATATAGCACGCTCGACCTGTTACCTGGTCTCCTCACATAGTTTCGATTCCGCTATCCGTGGGGAACTTCAAAAGTAAACACAAAGGGGCGATACATGCTCGAAACACTGCCAGGGTAGGCCGCCCCAGGAAAGCGTTATAATGCGAGTTGATACTCATTACAACAAATGGCAGAATCCTGACTGTTCGTCAATCCCCATCTCCTAATTCCACTGATAGCTTGACCTGGCCGATGGGTTCGGTGGTCGACCCATTGAAACCACGTATCTGACCTTCATACAGCTCCAAGTCCTTTGCATCTAATTTCATTTGGTCGTAGGTCTTCTTAAATAGGATGTTTACTGAACTCCCGTTGTCAATCAAAACCTTTCGGATGGTAGCTGGGCCAATAACAGCTGTTATTACCAATGGATCGACCGTAGGAATTTCTATACCAGATGATTCTCGCTCGCGGAAGATGATATCCTCGCCCATCGTTCTTCTTTGTTTGATAGGACTCGCGGCTTCACGTGGATCTACTTCTGCAACATCAAGATGTTTTGCGGCATTGACGTATCGTTCCATGGCTCTGATGCTATGACCTGTGGGATGCGGTCCTCCCATGATGACATTAATAACAATCCCCTTTCCTTTTTCTTGTGGGGTAGCACGAGCCGTGGCTTGGTTTTTCTTAGGCATCGAAGTTCCTTACCTCCTGTCCCTTGGAGCTGTTTTATATTCGTCGATTTTTCCTTCTCGTATCAGCTTTTCCACGATGTCCCTAAGATGTCGACACTCATTGGTTGTATGCCCATAAATGTCATGGAATAAACAGTACTTCCTGATTGCACGTTACTTCTTTGTAGGCTCTCGTGGGGGCGGCTTCTTATATTGCATCGTATTACAGGTATCGAGGTATATGTTCTATAATGTGTCGTTTAACGCCGTATATATTCCAAATACCTGGAAGCGGGGGCGCTTCCGGGAATTCCCTTGCTTCGAACTACCGCTGTTCGATCTTTCACCATTTCGCTTGCCACGATTTTCCATATTCACTTCGATTTTCCCCAAGTTATCCCCAGATTGTTTAACCGCGACGTTGTTTCGAGTTAACGGATCGAAGGCATCCCTCTGACCGTCTTCTTCCAGCTGCGCATCTTCTTTCCTTAATCAGACGTTGGCTTTTTCATAGAAAGCTTCATTCGTGGTCGGTGGTTTTCCAATCAAATATTTCCCGAACTCGGTTCGTTTGTCGATGCCATCGACCATGGCCATCAAAACGGTCTCGTGGTTGGGGTAGCTAACTTCGGTTGCCGCCCGATTAAACCGGTTGAGATAATTTCTTAGGGATTCGCCTCTCCCCTGCTTAACTGCTGACAGGGCCATGACATGTTTTGATTTGGTGGCGTGAAGACGGGACGGAGTCAGGAACTTTTCACTCAGGTCTATAAAGCTAGATACAGATTTTGCGGGTAAACGGACAAACCACATAAGAGCTATACTACTTAGAAAGATTGGGAAATCCTTGCATTTGATTATGTCAGGTGCAACCACTACTTCCATGTGCGAAGAATATCTCATTAGATGCTGCTGTGGGTCTGAAGTCCTGTAACGACCCGGAATTTGGAGCCAATTAAAAAAAATTAGAATTTTTAATGGATTTTAATGTTTAAAAATAATTTATTTTAAATAGGAATGACTAAAAATTTATTTTAAACCGAATAAATTCAATTTAATTATAAAAGGAGTTTAAACAGCGCAACTGTTTGAAAATTTGAATTTGAACTTTGACTAAATGTATAGGATTCATTTTAATTCAAAATTGAGCGAAACAAGAAATATTTAAATCTATTTAATCATATCTTTCTAACGAATCTGAAAAATTGAAATTTCATAGCGGAAATCAAAAGTTATGGCCAATTCAATTTTTAGAAAGGTCGCTGTAGAAATTATATATATATTAAATAGGGCCCGAAAGGCTACTTTTCATATATGAAGGAATTTCGACTCGAAACCACTTCCATTGAGTTCGGAATGACGTTTCTGCATTGAAAAACAGTAAACACTTATATATTTTGAGTTTCGGAATTTATTTGTTTAAAAATGTATTTTTAATATTAAATATATTAGCCTTAAAAATAGTCATTTTTCAAACGACCTCGGTTTTCGACGAAACCACATTTGTTAGAGCCGGAATGTCAAATTATTGTTAAGTTAAATTTTCCATAATTTTTCGTATTAATATGTGAGCGTGGCGAAGGAAAACGTGTTTTGTCAGTTTTGGTCAAATTTAATCGACTTGAAAATGGCCATTTTTCAAGCAATCTCAGAATTTGACGAAATTAGTCTTGTTAGAACCGTATCGTCAAAACATAACCAGAAATATTTTTCCTTTAATTTTTAGATGTCGTATGTGGCCCCGGTGGATTTAATTGTGCGTCAGAATTAAATAATTAAATGATTTATAATTTAAATTTAATAAAAATATATCGTAACAGCCGAATTTGGTTACGAGGCCTGTTCCATTGCGTCCGGAATATGGGTATTTGCCTAGGAACATTTTTCGTTGAATTTAATTTGGAGTTCCGGACGATATACGAATTTAATAGAATTAAATAAATGGGAAAATAAGCGTATAAATACGCTTGCCAATACGAACCCTAAAATCCCTATTTCCAGCCGCCGTTCTAAGCTTTTAATGGCCAGAATCCTTCGATTTTCAAACTCTAATATCTTCCAATCCGCTGAATAATAAATCAAGTACCATATACCGAATCGAAGAGCATTCCAAGCTCGTTAATTTTGTACGATGATGATCGACGCTTGTTCACCATGGTGGTCGTGGTTCAACCACGAAGTGGCGCCGTTCGTGGTGAAATTGCAGGCGGAGGGGAGGGCCGAGTTGACCGTGGCTTTGGGCAAAGGTGGAGGGGACGCTGGCGATCGGAGTGGCGTTGTTGGATGGTGGTCCGATCAACTCGGGAGGCAGCGGTCTACGGTCAAAGGAGGGAGCGTATGGGTACAATCGTTCTGGAGCTATTACGAAGAGAAAGAGAGAGGAGATGGCAACAGTTTTGTTTAAGTGTTGATTAATTAAGGTTAATTTTATAGTCAATTATATTTTAATTATCCAATTAAAGTTATCAATGGTTGTGACACAATATCTTCTCCATACGACATCGAAATTCAGAAATTCCAGTTGCGTTGGAATCGTATGAACAAGATCTACATGGTGGTATAGACTAGGACTGAAACATAACAAATCCAAATTCAAGGAAAATTTCAGATCTAAATGGTTTGGTGAGAAATTCTAGTCCTTTATTTGTATAATTAAAATTATTAATCATAATTCTACTGTTATATATTGCACCGTAATATTTGCTTTATGTTGGTGATTGGATTTTTACTGTTTGATGCTATTTATTGATCAGTTGATTGATGGGATATTGTGGTTGTATTGGGAACGACAAAAATGATATTTGTTATGAAAATAAAACAACATCATTTATTAGAAGCGTATTATGTAAATCAAATTAACATTTTGATTTGGGATCTGTTATGAAAATAAAACAACTTCTTTTATTAGAAGCGTATTATGTAAATCAAAATAACATTTTGATTTGGGATCTGTTATGAAACAAAACAACATATTGATTAGAAATGCAAATTTAAAATTAAAAATACCAAATTGGTTAAAAATGTTGATTAGTACAAAATCACATTTTGATTTGAAACTTGCTATGGAAATAAAAATTAACATTTCTATTTGAAAATCACATTTTTGAATAGAAGTTTGTTATGTAAGTAGAAAGGAATATTTTTGTCAACATATGATTATAGAAAAAAAAATCAATTTTTTTGTAACGACCCAGAAAATCTGAACCAATTTAAAAATTTTAAATTGGCTAAAATAATGGATTTTAAATATTTAAAATAAATATCTTAAATAATGGCGATGAAAACTGAGTTTGAATCGACAATTGAAAACGAATATAATTAATTATAATTATAAATAAGGCCTGAAAGGGCATTGTAGTTTCGAAAATTGAATTCAAACTTTGTCGGACTGTATCGGGTGAAAAACAATCCGAATTTTAGTGAAACCAAAAACATTAGGATCTAATTGGTAATATCTTTCTAACAAATCTGAAAAATCGAAATTTGATAGCGGGAATCAAAAGCTATGTCCAGTTGAAAATTCTGAATAGTCGCTATGGAATTCAGGCCCTTAAAAATGGACATTTTGCAAACGACCTCGGATTTCGACGAAACCACTTTTGTTGGATCCGTGATGTCAAATTATTGCTAGGTTTCAAATTTCATAATTTTTCGAATCAATATGTGAGCGGGGCAAAGGAAAACGCGTTTGACCGGTTTCAGTTGATTTTAATCGACTGGAAATTGGCCATTTTTCAAACGGTCTCAGAATTCGGCGAAACTAGTTTTGTTAGGACCGTATCGTCAATATGAAGCGAGAAAATATTTTTCTGGAATTTTTCTAGTTAGTATGTGACCCCGGTAATTTGAAATGTACGTTTAAAATTCAATATAGTGATTTAAATGTAAATTCAACGGAAACTGATTGTAACGAGCAAATCAGCTTGCGATACATATCCCATTGTGTTCGGAATGGGGGTAAAACGCTATGGACCACAGGCGGTGGGCCTCGTTTCGAGGTCGAAAATAAAAGTTGCTTTTTAGAATTAATTTAATAAATAAAATAATATATATATTTTCTTTTTAAAACCCTCACCCCCCCTTTCTCTCGTTATTTTCGCTCTGAAGGAAAAAAAAAGAAAAAAAAATAAAAGGATCGACGCCCCCCTTTGTCGACCTCGACGCCGCCGCCTAGGGCAGGCGCCTTCTCCCCCGTGCCAACCGCCCCCCCCCCTCTTCCTTGCTCTCGCTCCCCTCCTAACGGCGACGCACCTGTTCCGACCCCCTCCCCTACCTGAAGCCATCGCGACACCCTAAATTCGCGAGCCCCCCTTCTTCGAATTCAAACCCCCACCGCACCCCCACCTCCAGCACCTCCTGCCGCCGAGCCTGACGACCCCCCCCCCCCTTCGTAGCAGATTAAAGTAAGTTGATTTTATTTTATTTTATTTTTAATCTAAAAATTTCGATTTTTGGGTTTAAAACTGATTTTTTGAAAGGGTTTAAAACTGATTTTTTGAAAACTTTAAAACTGATTTTTGAAAACTTTAAAACCGATTTTTGAAAAGTTTAAAACCGATTTTTGAAAAGTTTAAAACTGATTCTTTAAAAGTTTTAAAAACTAATGTTATTAGAACTTTAAAAAGAAAAGATTTAAACTTTAAAAAGAAAAGATTTGAACTTGGATGGAAAAGATCATATTTTTAAAATAGAAAAGACGGAATTTTTATTAAGTAAAAGAAGTAAGATATGATTTTTATATTTTTAAAGTAATAAAAATATAATTTTTACATCATAGGAATATTAAAAATATAATCTTTATTTTTGAAAAGGCGGAATCTATATTTTTGAAATGCGATTTTTATATATTGAATAACATAGTAAAAATTCGATTTTTACATATGTAGAGAATACGGGCAACGAAAGCGACGAAAGGCGAGATTGGCGAAGATTTCTATAAAGGAAGAGTCGTAGTATTGGATAGCTATTGGTGAGAATTTCTCACTCTTCAATTTCTTTTTTCTTTCTAGCTATTATATATATGTGTTGAAATAAAAGTGAATTGCTATATATATATATATATATATATATATATATATATATATATATATATATATACGCCCCTCATCCACAAACCATGGACGATATTTATTGGTTGAAATTGTTGTGAAAATTGATTGATAGCGAATGATTGTTTGGGATTGTTTGTTGTTGATATTGGTTGATTGTGGTTGAAAAATACCCATTTGTGGTTGAGAAATATTTGGTTGAAACCACATAGGATTAGTTTGTGGAAATGAAATAAATATATACATGCCGCCTGCGTGCGAACTGGATGCATGATTCCCATTATCAAAAACCACGAGGTTTTAAGGTAGAGCGAGGAGCTGTACTAGGGACGGTCCTGGTTTTAACTACCCTGCCGTTATGCTACCGAAATTTAGAATAATATTCGTGTGTTTGAATTATTTTCATTTGCTTAAACTATATTTATTCATTGAATAGAAAACCTTCATGTGTTGAATTGATATTCATTCGTTGATTAGAAATTCATGTGTTGAATGGTATTCGCGTTTTAAATATAAAAATCACATATATATATATATATATATATATATACAAACTATAGAAAACCTTCATGTGTTGAATTGATATTCATTCGTTGATTTGAAATTCATGTGTTGAATGGTATTCATATTTTGAAATAAATTGTTTGATAATAAAAATCACATTTTTATCTATATATAGAAACTATAGAAAACATTCATGTGTTGAATTGATATTCATTCGTTGATTAGAAATTCATGTGTTGAATGGTATTCGCGTTTTAAATAATAAAAATCACATTTTTATCTATAAATAGAAACTATAGAAAACATTCATGTGTTGAATTGATATTCATTCGTTGATTAGAAATTCATGTGTTGAATGGTATTCATATTTTGAAATAAATTGTTTGATAATAAAAATCACATTTTTATCTATATATAGAAACTATAGAAAACATTCATGTGTTGAATTGATATTCATTCGTTGATTAGAAATTCATGTGTTGAATGGTATTCCTATTTTGAAATAAATTGTTTGATAATAAAAATCACCTTTTATCGACTATATGAACTGTGTAAAATAATCTCGTTTTAAAAGAAATTGTTTTATGATAAAAATCCTATTTTTGTCACCTATATGAAACATATAGAAAAATAGTGTTTTAAAATGAATTGTTTTACAATAAAAATCACATTTTTATTGTATGCATAAATCGTTGAAATGTGAAGTGTTAAAAATAGCCACTTGTTCAAAATAAACATATATGAGTTGAAGTATTCATTAATTAGCTAATGAAATGACTTGCACCTATTTATGTAACATTAGAATGAATGGTGTTTTTAAACCAAATAGAAATCAAATATGAAGTTGAAAAGAAAATGATAAATGATAAGAACTGTATATATATGTACATGCATATTCATTGAACAGGTTATAGCAAAGGGGCTAGAGAAGAGGAATAAAATTTTGTGCCCGACAAATAGGTACACATTTACTATTTTGTTTGGGTGATGATTTTATGAGCCTATTGGCTAGCCGCTTGGCTTTTTCTTTTTCTTTTTGAGATTAGAAGGACCGGGAAAGCTATTTGCGATTTCCCGATGCTCCTAGTGCAGGGGAGGTTATGGCGAAATTTTCCAAAATTTTAAGGCGTTAGTGAAATATTTGAAGTGAAAACGATATTGAAATCATTGAATGAACTATATTTATATAAATATATAAATATAAATAAAATTAAAACGAAACGAGGCCGGGCAGTTCGTATTTTGAAACCGTGATTTCAAACAACTAATGCGGGAAATCCGACCATTGGATTTTCCCGAAACCTCAACCGTCGGGTTCGCCTTGGAATAATCTTTCCAATGGCACCAACCTTGTAAAAATCCAACGGTTGGATTGTCTGGAATGTTTAATTCAAATCTGAAGAAAAACAGCGCCAAAAGCGATTATATTTATATATATATATATATATATATATAATTATATATTTAATCGAATAACGACGCTGCAGTTCGTATTTTGAAATCGAAATTTCAAACGATTGTACCGGGAGATCCGACCGTCGGATTTTCCCGAAACTGGGACCGTTGGATTCGTTTTGAAAAGACGTTTCTAATGATGTAAATTTTGCGAAGATCCAACAGTTAGATTTTCAGATATGTGTAAATCAAAAATGAAGAAAAACAGCGCCACGGTCGCTTTATGGCCCGAAGCGTCGTTTTGAATAAATTAGCTATTTTAAAATAAATAAAAATAGCGATAAATAGTTATAAAATATCATAAGCGATATGGAATGGAAATAAACTGAATTTGCTTAATTTATGTGGCTTTTGATGGTTGAATTTGTTTGGTGTGAAAATTACATTAAAGAACACAATTGGTGTTGTCGAATAATTTAACCATTGAAATAAATTGATTTGAAATTCTAAATATACGTGAATTATTTGAAAAGTCCGAGTTAATTCTCATTTCAAATAATTGACCGACGATTGAAATTCGAAGATGAAGACGACGGTCGAAGACCAGAGATCTTCACCTCGTTTGGATGGTAACCGAGGTCCTGATTGGGAGGCATCCCGAAATATGGATAATGAGTGGTGATCGTCCAGACGTACGTGGTGATCGATGGGTTTGCGAGGTATTTAGTGCCTCCAGTTTCGTTCAGACCCAGAACGGACTTGTAAATGGACTGTGTGTCTGACATAGGATTTATTCTGTGTGGCATGCTAAGAAGCAGTGATCAGGGCTTCTGTTGAAAAGCAAAGTCTTGTCGTGATGATCAAAGCACCGCCTGTGTGGCGTAGCTTTGTGTATAACGTAAATTCGCGAGCCTCACACCCCGGTATGAACCTAAAATGGGAGAAGGACCTCAGGGAGGACATGCGTTTCTTTCTAGCTAGGGTGGTGTCAGTGACCTACCAGCCCTGACATTTATATATACTTTTCACCTGTGTGGTTATTGCTGTTGCGAGGCGCCTCGGATATATCGGTCGATCCGGGACCGATGGAGCCATTCGTTGGCTCGTTTGCGCCCCAAAGGGCGGGGAGACGTATTGTTCAGGTATAATAATCCACATCGGTGGACCGGCCCTGACGATCCAGGGGGCAGTTGCGGCTGTTCCTGAGACATGGTAGGCTAGATTGTCTCGAATTCGGTAAGGACTATCTTTTGCCTTGGTTCATGACGGAAATCAAATTACCAAATACGTGACTGTGCGGTTTTGATTGTATACCTATATATGGCGACATAGTGGTATGGGGCATTAATGCCGTCTATGATTGATAGTTATGATTTGAAATTGCTTTCAAAACATATAAACACTAGCAATAATATCAAATGCCTTTGTTTTTATTCGTATCAAGCATATTTTGGCCGTTATAAGGTAAAACTCTATCCTCCGGTTTGCGTTGCATTGTGTGATGGGAACTGAGTCTTATAACGGCTTCATTTTTATAAAGAGCATAGCGATGTTTAAAAGAAAAATTTGTTTTAAAGCACTGGCAATCCAATGGAGTAAACCCGTTCCACGAAAGTGGCGTGGTCCTGTGATTTGCCATATTATATATGTGTTGAGTAGATTTCTCATACTAGTCCTATGACTGACTCGTAGTTTGTTTCACTTTCAAACTCGGGTGCCCCTTTTTCTACACGGGCAGCCTTGTATTCAGGTTTAGCTGGTTCTTTTTCTGGATAGCTGGAGCTGAAGATGGATTCTATCATTTATCTCTTTTTATGCTGTTCAGCTCCTATTGTATATATTTTGTTTATTTCCGCTGTAGACATTTATGTATAGCTGAACTGTATTTGTACTAAGTAAGATCTTGTATACTGTGTAACTCTGATGATTACATTTATCCAGTATATTCTATTGTTCATTATCTGGTGTATTTATTTAATTCTGTTCTGCTATTATCTGTTTCGGTGTTATATTCCAAAAGATAACCCTTGTTTCCGTCTGAACGGGATTTCGGGTCGTCTCAACGTGGTATCAGAGCTTGGGTTAAGCTTAGTTCTGGAATATAACATTTGAACGAACTCGTCAGAAATAGAACCAGTAGTGTTCTAGGACGGGTAACTCTATACAGATAGGATCAGCAATATCCTAGTATGAGTAAAGCAGAATGAAATTACACCTCGATAGACACATTTACACTTGAAGTATACATTTCTATGTTTGAAAATTTTCTTTTCTGTGACCTGACACTTGATCTGCTAATTGCAGATGTACTAGAAAATGAGTGACAGGAACAGAAGAAATGATCGTATGGCTCGACCAGCTAATGAGCCAGTTGTGCTCCCACAGCCAGAATCCGATATAGAAGTTCTATTCAAGAGATTTCGAAATCTGGGTGGATCGCCATTTTTAGGCAAGGAGTCCATTATGGAAACACAAGCTTGGATTCGTTCTGCAGAAAAGATCTTTGAGGGTTTAAAGCTGAGAGACGATCAGAAAAGATTACTGGCGTCTTGGGCACTCAAAGAAGAAGCTTTGTCTTGGTGGGATTCAGTTATTAAAGATAATCCAGAAGGTGATATCACCTGGGACAGATTCAAAGTAATTTTCTTAGAAAGGTTTACTCCTCCCGAAGCAACCGAGAGATTATGTGATGAATTTTCTTATTTGATACAAGGTGATATGACCATCCCAGAATATCATAAGAAATTCAACGAACTTTCTCACTTTGCTCCCCATCTAATTCAGAATACGAGGAGAAAGAATTTGAGATTTATTTACGGTCTTCAAAGGAAATATCAGAATAAAGTATTGGGGCATGTGAAGCTCCCTTTTTCAGAAATGATTTATATGGCTTATCAATATGAAGACCTCCATATGAAAGGCATGTTGCGAGACGAAGAAGAAATCAGCTCTAGTAGCAAAAGAAAATTTGAGGCTGATACCCCAGAGACAAGTGAGCAGCCTGAGGCTAGTACGAAGGCTGAATCCAAAAAGAGGCCGAAGATCAATCAGAAAAGGGTAAAGGCAGTCGTATGTCTAAAGTGCAATCAGCAAGGGCATTCGATGAGAAATTGTAGATCTTCGAACAGACGAAAGGGTGATGGGTCTAAATCCGGGATGAATTTTCAAGAAAATAGAAAGTGCAGTTAATGCCAACAGGCTGGTCATGTAAAACAAGATTGCTGGCTATTGAAAAGGACCAAAGAGGCTCAGGTAAATGAAGTGATAGAAGCTTCTGAGCCCTCAGCTATTCAGGAAAGGCCAGATGTTTTATAAGGCACGCTTACTGTCAAAGATATTCCAGTTAAAGTACTATTTGACACAGGCGCGTCACGAAGCTTCATTTCCAAAGATGCAGCTAAGAAACTGGATTTGAATTTGAAGAAGCTCAAGGAACCCATGACTGTCCAGAATCTAGTTGGGGGTTCCATTGATCTCAGTTGGATTTGTGGAGTGCTGGTTTCTTTCTCTTGTTATCGGTTTCCTACCATCGCAGTCGTCATGAATTTTAAAGAGTTTGATCTTATCTTGGGATTGGATTGGCTAACCAAATATGAAGCAGAGGTTAAATGCGCCGACAGAGTCGTAAAGGTGAAGATTAAATCAGGTGATTATATAACCATTCCCTGTGAAGGTCAGAATGCTAATAGAAAAGACTTCTGGGCAGCTCTAAATGTTTCTCCAGCCCAAATAGAAAATGTCCCTGAAGTCATAGAGAATATTCCCGATCTAGTGAAAGACATCCTTGTTGTCAAGAACTATGCGGATGTGTTCGAAGAAGTTGTTCGCTTACCTCCGCAAAGAGAAATAGATTTCAAGATTGCTTTGATTCCCAATGCAAGGCCGATAGTTCACGCTATTCGAAGAATATCCTTGAAAGAGAAGGAGGAATTAGACAATCAAACACGACAGCTAGTATGGAAAGGTCTGATCAGGCCTAGTTTCTCCGATTGGGGTGCAGCAGTGGTATTTGTCCCAAAATCTGACGGTACTCTACGGCTATGCGTGGATTATCGTGATCTGAACAAGCAGACAATAAAGAACAAGTATCCATTGCCGCGGATTGATGATTTGTTGGATCGATTAAATGGAGCACAAGTATTTTCACGAATGGACCTAGCTACAGGCTTCCATCAACTTCGAATTGCCGAGGAGTGTTTTCCAATGACAGCGTTCAGAGGCCCCGACTTATTCTACGAGTGGTTAGTGATGCCGTTCGGCTTATGTAACGCTCCATCTTACTTCGTCGATCTGATGAACAGAGTATTCAGAGGAGTATTGAATAAATTTGTTCTGGTTTTTATTGACGATATTCTAATCTTCTCTAAATCAAAAGCCAAACATGAAAAGCATCTGGAATAGGTTCTAGAAATCCTCAGAAGGAATGTATTGAAAGCCAAGTTTTCCAAATGTATATTCTGGCAAGATGAAGTGAAATTTCCGGGCCATGTTGTATCGAAAGAAGGAATTGCTGTGGATCCAAGTAAAATCACGGCTATTCAAAATTGGAAACAGCCCAATACTCCCACTGAAGTCTGCAGTTTTCTTGGATTGGCTAGCTATTACCGGAAGTTCGTTAAGGACTTTTCGAAGATATCTGGTCACTTAACGAAGCTTACAAAGAAGCATTCTAAATTCAAATGGACTCAAGAGAGTGAGGAGGCTTTCGAAGAGCTAAAGTTGAGATTAACCACAGCTCCAGTGTTAACCATCATAGATGGCAACCAAGATCTAAAAGTCTGGACTGATGCTTCTAGAGAAGGCCTTGGTGCAGTGTTAATGCAAAGGGGTCAAGTGATTGCCTATGCTAGCCGTCAACTGAAGCCGCACGAGAAAAACTATGTAACTCATGATCTTGAGTTATTGGCTATCATATTCTCTTTGAAAATCTGGAGACACTATCTTCTGGGCGAGAGATTTGAACTGTTTACAGATCACCAGTCGTTAAAGTATCTGCTCACCCAAAAGGACTTGAATTTGAGGCAGAAACGTTGGCTAGAGTTTCTTGCAGCATATGACTTCGAAATTATATATACTCCAGGGAAAGCCAATGTCGTGGCCGATGCGCTGAGTCGAAAGAATGTAATGATCGCCAGCCTTATTATCACGACTTCCTTGATTGACAAAATATCTATTCTTCAGAAGGAGGATAACTTTATTAAGGATATGATTAAAAGGATTCGGAAAGGCGAACCCTCGTGTTTTCAAATAGATAACGACGAGACCCTGAGATTGAAAGGAAGGATTTGTGTTCCTGACATTCCTGAGCTAAAAAGGGAAGTGTTAGACGAGTTTCACAAGTCCAAGCTGAGTATCCATCCTGGTGTGGCCAAAATGTATAACGATCTCAAAAGAACATTCTGGTGGAAGGCTATGAAAAGAGACGTTTCAATATACGTTAGTCGATGCCTTACTTGCCAGCTAGTCAAAAGCGACCAACAAAAATTGGCTGGATTATTACAACCACTAGAAGTTCCTGGTTGGAAGTGGGAACATATTTCTATGGATTTCATTGATGGTTTGCCCAGAACAAGAAAAGGAAATGACAGTGTTTGGGTGATCGTAGATCGCTTCACGAAGACTGCCCATTTTATACCTGTCAGATCAAACAGAACTGCTCAGAGTCTGGCGCAGATTTACTTCCGGGAAATAGTTAGACTTCATGGAGTGCCGCTCAGTATAGTCAGTGATAGAGATACAATCTTCACTAGCAAATTCTGGGAAGCATTTCAAGTCGAGCTAGGAACGAAGTTGAACTTGATCACCGCTTATCATCGTAAGATAGACGGTCAGACTGAGAGAATGAATCGCATTTTAGAAGATTTATTGCGTGCTTGTGTTCTAGATTTCGGGGGATCATGGGAAGACCATCTGCATTTGGCTGAATTCTCTTATAACAACAGCTACCAGGCGAGTCTGACAATGTCGCCATTCAAAGCATTATATGGTCGACTGTGCCGATCTCCTGCTTGTTGGGTCAAGCCTGGAAATAGACTTGTGTTGGATCCTGATATGATTCGAGAAGCTGCCGACAAAGTCGATTTTGTTAAGAAGCGATTACTCGCCGCTCAAAGCCGACAAAAGAGCTATGCCGATAGAAGAAGAAGAGATATATCCTTTGAAGTTGGCGTCTATGTATATTTGAAAGTATCGCCGATGAGGGGAGTTATCCAGTTCGGTAAAACTGGAAAGTTAGCGCCCAAATTCATTGGTCCGTTTCCTATTCTGGAACGGATCGGAACTCTCGCTTACAGGGTCCAACTGCCTGATTGGTTGCCTGGAGTTCATGATGTATTTCATATATCTCAACTTCGAAAGCACGATTATGATCCAGACTTGATCGTGGAAGAAGCAGCTCAGCAGGATATTGAAATTACTCCAGAATTAGCTGTGAGGCGAGAGCCGCTAAAGATCGTCGGCAAAGAAACCAAAGAGCTGAGAAACAAGAAGGTTCACTTAGTCAAAGTGCAATGGAGTGGAGATCCGCGAGATTGTACTTGGGAAACTGAGGAGAGCATCCTGAAAGCTTATCCTAGATGCCGAGTGGATATCTCTGATTGACTCCGATGCAAGGTACATTTAACCTACTTTGCACTACCATTCAATTCTCTACTCTATTCTTATTTTCTTTTCATAGATATACACTTTTAATTATTTGGTCTGAATGATCTTTAAAAGAATATAGGATTTGATTAGTATATTTTTTGAAGGTTAAAAACAATTGGATTGGTTGTTGAGTTGTGTGATTGTACATTTATCAAACCACTTTCGACTTTGTTCCTTTTCGGGAACGAAAAGTTTTAAGTGGGGGAGATTGTAACAACCCAGAAAATCTGAACCAATTTAAAATTTTTAAATTGGCTAAAATAATGGATTTTAAATATTTAAAATAAATATTTTAAATAATGGCGATGAAAACTGAGTTTGAATCGACAATTGAAAACGAATATAATTAATTATAATTATAAATAAGGCCTGAAAGGGCGCTGTAGTTTCGAAAATTGAATTCAAACTTTGTCGGACTGTATCGGGTGCAAAACCATCCGGATTTTAGTGAAACCAAAAACATTAGGATCTAATTGGTAATATCTTTCTAACGAATCTGAAAAATCGAAATTTGATAGCGGGAATCAAAAGCTATGTCCAGTTGAAAAATCTGAATAGTCGCTATGGAATTCAAGCCCTTAAAAATGGACATTTTGCAAACGACCTCAGATTTCGACGAAACCAGTTTTGTTGGATCCGTGATGTCAAATTATTGCTAGGTTTCAAATTTCATAATTTTTCGAATCAATATGTGAGCGGGGCAAAGGAAAACGCGTTTGACTGGTTTCAGTTGATTTTAATCGACTGGAAATTGGCCATTTTTCAAACGGTCTCAGAATTTGGCGAAACTAGTTTTGTTAGGACCGTATCGTCAACATGAAGCAAGAAAATATTTTTCTAGAATTTTTCTAGTTAGTATGTGACCCCGGTAATTTGAAATGTACGTTTAAAATTCAATATAGTGATTTAAATGTAAATTCAACGGAAACTGATTGTAACAAGCAAATCAGCTTGCGATACATATCCCATTGTGTTCGGAATGGGGGTAAAACTCTATGGACCACAGGCGGTGGGCCTCGTTTCGAGGTCGAAAATAAAAGTTGCTTTTTAGAATTAATTTAATAAATAAAATAATATATATATTTTCTTTTTAAAACCCTCACCCCCCCCTTTCTCTTGTCATTTTCGCTCTAAAGGAAAAAAAAAGAAAAAAAAAGAAAAGGATCGACGCCCCCCCTTTGTCGACCTCGACGCCGCCGCCTAGGGCAGGCGCCTTCTCCCCCGTGCCAACCCCCCCCCCCCCCTCTTCCTTGCTCTCGCTCCCCTCCTAACGGCGACGCACCTGTTCCGAACCCCCCCTGAAGCCATCGCGACACCCTAAATCCGCGAGCCCCCCCTTCTTCGAATTCAAACCCCCACCGCACCCCCACCTCCAGCACCTCCTACCGCCGAGCCTGACGACCCCCCCTTCGTAGCAGATTAAAGTAAGTTGATTTTATTTTATATATTTTTTTTTTAATCTGAAAATTTCAATTTTAGGGTTTAAAACTGATTTTTTGAAAGGGTTTAAAACTGATTTTTTGAAAACTTTAAAACTGATTTTTGAAAATTTTAAAACCGATTTTTGAAAAGTTTAAAACCGATTTTTGAAAAGTTTAAAACTGATTCTTTAAAAGGTTTAAAAACTAATGTTATTAGAACTTTAAAAAGAAAAGATTTAAACTTTAAAAAGAAAAGATTTGAACTTGGATGGAAAAGATCATATTTTTAAAATAGAAAAGACGGAATTTTTATTAAGTAAAAGAAGTAAGATATGATTTTTATATTTTTAAATTAATAAAAATATAATTTTTACATCATAGGAACATTAAAAATATAATCTTTATTTTTGAAAAGGCGGAATCTATATTTTTGAAATGCAATTTTTATATATTGAATAACATAGTAAAAATTTGATTTTTACATATGTAGAGAATACGGGCAACGAAAGCGACGAAAGGCGAGATTGGCGAAGATTTCTATAAAGGAAGAGTCGTAGTATTGGATAGCTATTGGTGAGAATTTCTCACTCTTCAATTTCTTTTTTTTTCTAGCTATTATATATATGTGTTGAAATAAAAGTGAATTGCTATATATAAATATATATATATATACGCCCCTCGTCCACAAACCATGGACGATATTTATTGGTTGAAATTGTTGTGAAAATTGATTGATAGCGAATGATTGTTTGGGATTGTTTGTGGTTGATATTGGTTGATTGTGGTTGAAAAATACCCATTTGTGGTTGAGAAATATTTGGTTGAAACCACATAGGATTAGTTTGTGGAAATGAAATAAATATATACATGTCGCCTGCATGCGAACTAGATGCATGATTCCCATTGTCAAAAACCGCGAGGTTTTAAGGTAGAGCGAGGAGCCGTACTAGGGACGGTCCCGGTTTTAACTACCCTGCCGTTATGCTGCCGAAATTTTGAATAATATTCGTGTGTTTGAATTATTTTCAATTGCTTAAACTATATTTATTCATTGAATAGAAAACCTTCATGTGTTGAATTGATATTCATTCGTTGATTAGAAATTCATGTGTTGAATGGTATTCGCGTTTTAAATATAAAAATCACATTTTTATATATATATACAAACTATAGAAAACCTTCATGTGTTGAATTGATATTCATTCGTTGATTTGAAATTCATGTGTTGAATGGTATTCATATTTTGAAATAAATTGTTTGATAATAAAAATCACATTTTTATCTATGTATAGAAACTATAGAAAACATTCATGTGTTGAATTAATATTCATTCGTTGATTAGAAATTCATGTGTTGAATTGTATTCGCGTTTTAAATAATAAAAATCACATTTTTATCTATATATAGAAACTATAGAAAACATTCATGTGTTGAATTGATATTCATTCGTTGATTAGAAATTCATGTGTTGAATGGTATTCATATTTTGAAATAAATTGTTTGATAATAAAAATCACATTTTTATCTATATATAGAAACTATAGAAAACATTCATGTGTTGAATTGATATTCATTCGTTGATTAGAAATTCATGTGTTGAATGGTATTCATATTTTGAAATAAATTGTTTGATAATAAAAATCACCTTTTATCGACTATATGAACTGTGTAAAATAATCTCGTTTTAAAAGAAATTGTTTTATGATAAAAATCCTATTTTTGTCACCTATATGAAACATATAGAAAAATAGTGTTTTAAAATGAATTGTTTTACAATAAAAATCACATTTTTATTGTATGCATAAATCGTTGAAATGTGAAGTGTTAAAAATAGCCACTTGTTCAAAATAAACATAAATGAGTTGAAATATTCATTAATTAGCTAATGAAATGATTTGCACCTATTTATGTAACATTAGAATGAATGGTGTTTTAAAACCAAATAGAAATCAAATATGAAGTTGAAAAGAAAATGATAAATGATAAGAACTGTATATATATGTACATGCATATTCATTGAACAGGTTATAGCAAAGGGGCTAGAGAAGAGGAATAAAATTTTGTGCCCGACAAATAGGTACACATTTACTGTTTTGTTTGGGTGATGATTTTATGAGCCTGTTGGCTAGCCGCTTGGCTTTTTCTTTTTCTTTTTGAGATTAGAAGGACCGGGAAAGCTATTTGCGATTTCCCGATGCTCCCGGTGCTGGGGAGGTTATGGCGAAATTTTCCAAAATTTTAAGGCGTTAGTGAAATATTTGAAGTGAAAACGATATTGAAATCATTGAATGAACTATATTTATATAAATATATAAATATAAATAAAATTAAAACGAAACGAGGTCGTGCAGTTCGTATTTTGAAACCGTGATTTCAAACAACTAATGCGGGAAATCCGACCATTGGATTTTCCCGAAACCTCAACCGTCGGGTTCGCCTTGGAATAATCTTTCCAACGGCACCAACCTTGTAAAAATCCAACGGTTGGATTGTCTGGAATGTTTAATTCAAATCTGAAGAAAAACAGCGCCAGAAGCGATTATATTTATATATATATAAATATAATTATATATTTAATCGAATAACGACGCTGTAGTTCGTATTTTGAAATCGAAATTTCAAACGATTGTACCGGGAGATCCGACTGTCGGATTTTCCCGAAACTAGAACCGTTGGATTCGTTTTGAAAAGACCTTTCTAATGATGTAAATTTTGCGAAGATCCAACGGTTAGATTTTCAGATATGTGTAAATCAAAAATGAAGAAAAACAGCGTCACGGCCGCTTTATGTCCCGAAGCGTCGTTTTGAATAAATTAGCTATTTTAAAATAAATAAAAATAGTGATAAATAGTTATAAAATATCATAAGCGATATGGAATGGAAATAAACTGAATTTGCTTGATTTATGTGGCTTTTGATGGTTGAATGTGTTTGGTGTGAAAATTCCATTAAAGAACACAATTGGTGTTGTCGAATAATTTAACCATTGAAATAAATTGATTTGAAATTCTAAATATACGTGAATTATTTGAAAAGGCCGAGTTAATTCTCATTTCAAATAATTGACCGATGATTGAAATTCGAAGATGAAGACGACGGTCGAAGACCGGAGATCTTCACCTCGTTTGGATGGTAACCGAGGTCCTGATTGGGAGGCATCCCGAAATATGGATAATGAGTGGTGATCGTCCAGATGTACGTGGTGATCGATGGGTTTGCGAGGTATTTAGTGCCTCCGGTTTCGTTCAGACCCAGAACGGACTTGTAAATGGACTGTGTGTCTGACATAGGATTTATTCTGTGTGGCATGCTAAGATGCAGTGATCAGGGCTTCTGTTGAAAAGCAAAGTCTTGTGGTGATGATCAAAGCACCGCCTGTGTGGCGTAGCTTTGTGTATAATGTAAATTCGCGAGCCTCACACCCCGGTATGAACCTAAAACGGGAGAAGGACCTCAGGGAGGACATGCGTTTCTTTCTAGCTAGGGTGGTGTCAGTGACCTACCAGCCCTGACATTTATATATACTTTTCACCTGTGTGGTTATTGCTGTTGCGAGGCGCCTCGGATATATCGGTCGATCCGGGACCGATGGAGCCATTCGTTGGCTCGTTTGCGCCCCAAAGGGCGGGGAGACGTATTGTTCAGGTATAATAATCCACATCGGTGGACCGGCCCTGACGATCCAGGGGGCAGTTGCGGCTGTTCCTGAGACATGGTAGGCTAGATTGTCTCGAATTCGGTAAGGACTATCTTTTGCCTTGGTTCATGACGGAAATCAAATTTCCAAATACGTGACTGTGCGGTTTTGATTGTATACCTATATATGGCGACATAGTGGTATGGGGCATTAATGCTGTCTATGATTAATAGTTATGATTTGAAATTGCTTTCAAAACATATAAACACTAGCAATAATATCAAATGCCTTTGTTTTTATTCGTATCAAGCATATTTTGGCCGTTATAAGGTAAAACTCGATCCTCCGGTTTGCGTTGCATTGTGTGATGGGAACTGAGTCTTATAACGGCTTCATTTTTATAAAGAGCATAGCGATGTTTAAAAGAAAATTTTGTTTTAAAGCACTGGCAATCCAATGGAGTAAACCCGTTCCACAAAAGTGGCGTGGTCCTGTGATTTGCCATATTATATATGTGTTGAGTAGATTTCTCATACCAGTCCCATGACTGACTCGTAGTTTGTTTCACTTTCAAACTCGGGTGCCCCTTTTTCTACATGGGCAGCCTTGTATTCAGGTTTAGCTGGTTCTTTTCCTGGATAGCTGGAGCTGAAGATGGATTCTATCATTTATCTCTTTTTATGCTGTTCAGCTCCTATTGTACATATTTTGTTTATTTCCGCTGTAGACATTTATGTATAGCTGAACTGTATTTGTACTAAGTAAGATCCTGTATACTGTGTAACTCTGATGATTACTTTTATCCAGTATATTCTATTGTTCATTATCTGGTGTATTTATTAAATTCTGTTCTGCTATTATCTGTTCTGTGTTATATTCCAAAAGATAACCCATGTTTCCGTCTGAATGGGATTTCGGGTCGTCTCATTTTTGTCAAGATATGCTTAGTGAAATGAAATCACATTTTGATAAAAATGTTTATTTTGAATACAAGAAACATTTTGGTTATAGAAATGGACATTCGAATAAAAGAAACATTTTGATTATAAAATATTGCATTAGTTTTAATACGCCTTTATATTAGAATTAAAATCTCAGTTTTTGTGGAAATTGTACATTAGATTTAAAATCTCAGTTTTAGTATAAAATGTCCATTAGAACAAAAAGTCATTTTTATCATAAAATGTCACATAAGAATAAGATTAACATTTTTGTTAATAAGAATAAGATTAACAAATTTTGTTACATATGAAAAGATTTAACAAAATCATCTTATTTTGTTACATTTGAAAAGTTAGCCAAAATCACAATGTTTTCATACATAAAAAGGAATCATATTAAAAAATATTTTCATACATTAAAAAGAGTAAAGTAAAAATGTATATTTTCATACACTAAAGAAGAATGAATGGATAATGCGTATTTTCATATACAAAACGAGAATTAGACAAAGTATAATATTTGGTTTACATAAAAAGGAAACGAGCAAAATTAATATCTTGTTTACATAAAAAGGAAATGAACAAAATTAATATCTTGTTTACATAAAAAGGAAATGAACAAAATTAATATCTTGTTTACAAAAAAGGAAATGAACAAAATCATTATTTTGATTACATGAAAAGGATTAGAGCAAAATGAAATGAAAATGTATATTTTTATACATAAAAAAAAAGAATGAGTTAGAAATTAGCATTTTGTTTATATAGAAAAGATTAAACAAAATAATCATACTTTGTTGCATAGAAAAGATTTAAACAAAATAATCATATTTTGTTGCATAGAAAAGATTAACCAAAATAATCATACTTTGTTGCATTGAAAAGATTAAAACAAAAGTATCACATTTTGTACATTAAAGGGAGTTAAACAAAATCATCATATTTTGTATACTAGAAGGACTTAAACAAAATTACTATATTTTGTATATTAAAGGGAGTTATACAAAATTTCCATATTTTGTAAACTAAAAGGAATTTGACAAAAATATCACATTTTGTACATAAAAGGGAATTAGACAAAATTACAATTTTTGTCACTTTAAAAGAATTAGAATAAAAGAGGCATTTTTGTCATTTTCAAAAGAATAAAGCATGAGACCAAAAATATACAGGGTGGCATAAATAAGAGTTAAGATGTTATGGTCATTTGCTCACAATAAAAAGAATTTAGATGTTTGTCTGTGATGTTGAAGTGTTTGATATAATATTGGTATATTCAAACTGAATATTACACTTCCATTTACAAGTCGTCCGACTTGTTTATGTGATTAGGTCGATAATTTTCACACAACGCCCAAGTGCACAAATAATTTATTATTTGATTGCTGGATGAAAACCCACACGGGTGTTGGGATGGTCCTACAACAGTCCCAATATTTAGTGTAGAATCCACTCTGGTTGATTATTTGGTTGTGTGATAGTTATTTATAACAATTGTTGAATATATGCAAATTATGGTTGTTGACTGAGTCACATTCCAAGAAAGAATATTTTAGAAAAAGAATATATTTTGGAAAAATATATTTTTATTGAAATGAACTAGTTATTAACTAGAATAAATCATTAAATTTAGGTTTAATGAAGTTTTCCAATTTGTTATTACTTAATTCATAATAAATTAAATAAATTGGATTGTGGGTTTGTCTTGAATAATGTCTTAATTAACATTGTTCTTTAACCCCATATGAAAAGAATAAATCTTTTTAAGATTATTAAAGTTTTCAATTATATTTAGTGATTGGAATAAAAAGGAATGTGAATTGGGTTTATTGTGAACGGTGTTTTTAAATGACATGTGTTCTTTAACCCAACTGACAGTGAAATATGATTTGGAATTATAAGTCTTTTATTAAGATTTAAATGGGAATTTTCCAAAAGTAAAGTTTTCCAATTTAATATATTAAATTGGAGTTGAATGGAATTCGAATTAAAAATACCCAAGATAAGCTTTTGTAAAAGAAGACTGATACTACATATGGAATTTAAGAGGCTTTGCCGTTATTTCATTTATATTATTGGTCGAATACAGAAATTTATAACGATTATATTTTGATTTAATTTCTGTGAAGATTCCATATTTTTATGGAAGACGATTTTGGGTTTACCGTGAACTATGTTTTAAATGACATTAGTTCTTTAACCCAGTTTAAGTTAAGATTAATTTCTTAAAATTGAATAATCATTGAATAAGGATTTTTGATATTTAAAACCAAATGGTGTTCTGAATAAATCTTTAAAAAGAAAGATTTAAGAGTAAATATAAAGAATTCATCTTTGACAGAATAATTTGAATATTTTATTTAAAAGAATATTCTGAATTGGAATGAGGCGTTGGATGTGTTTTAATAATACTTGATTTTAATTATAAAAATACGAGAGTTATTCGGAAAGACCGGGTTTAACCCATTCCGATTAATTACTACGACGATGAAGAGTCGAAGATGAAGACGGTGTTGAAGACCGACGATCTTCACATCGAATGGATGTGTTGCTACAGAGACCCTGATCGGAGTAGCTATCTTGAAGGGGCTTCAGTGGTGGCCGTCCGGACTATTGTTGATTGTTCGGATTTGGTTTTCGCTCAGACCCAGAGCATAAGCTAGTAAATGGATGCGTGTCTGACATTGTATTTCGTTCCATGTGAATTAAATCGATTTTTGTTAATGTATGTCTGTTTGGTGGTAAAGGATTTATCCTCTACTTAACACCCTGGTATATATTAATAGTGATTGATCGCATAGCGTGAATTGTCAATGTGGCACACCAAGATGCAATTGATCAAGGCTTTTGTTGAAAAGCAAGGCCTTGTGGGATGATCAAAGCATAGCCTATTACAACATAACTTTGTTTATATCGTGACTTCGCGAGCCTCACACCCCGGTATGAGTCAAAAACGGGATATGGACTGCAGGGAGTGCACACGTTTCTTTCTAGCTAGTGGTAGTGTCAGTGCTTTAACACGGCCTGGCATTTAACTTATGTGGATGATGGATTTTGAGGCGCCTCAGATTTTTATAGGCCGATAGTGGTCATATTATAGGTTCAAAGGAACCGGGAAGCATGTGTTCAGGCATAATTAATCCACTACCCTTAGGTAGGGATCGGCCTTGAAGATCCAAGGGTTCACTGCGGGGGATCATGAGGCATTTGCTAGAGTGTCTCGAATCGGAGAGGAGCTTGCCCCTAGCCTCGACTCATGATGGAAACCCAATTTCCAATATGACCTTGCGGTTTTGATTGTAGAACTAGTATGGCGACATGATATATGGTACCCATGCCGTCTATGATTTATACATTATGATTGAAATGTTTTTATTAGAACATATACACACTACTATTAAACCCGTTTTATCGTATCAAGCATCTTTTGACCATTATAAGGTAAAACCTTATCCTCTGGTTTGCGTTGCATTGTGTGATGTGACTTGGGTCTTATAATGGTTTCATTTTTCTAAAAAGCATTGCGTTGTTTTAACGTTTTACTTTATTTTATGCACTGGCAATCCAATGGAGAAAACCCATTCCGCGTTAGCGGCGTGGTCCTATGATTAGCCATATTAATTAGATAAGTTAAGCTAGATTTCTCGTACCAGTCCCATGACTGACCTGTAGTTTGTTTCACTGGCAAACTCTGGTGCCCTTATTTTCCATATAGGCAGTCGAGTAGCATTTTGCAGATATATTTATAGGATCTTGGTTTACAGCTGAAGCGGTATCCGGAAAGCTCTGTATCCGTGTATTTCTTCGAGTTGTATATTTGTATTATTTTTCCGCTGCTATTTAAATGTAATTTAAAACTCTGATATTACTGTATTCCTATTATGTAACAAATATTCATACTCTGTTATATTCTTGTACTCTGATGTAATTGTTGTAATCAGCAACAAAATGTTCTCCAGTTTGTGTCCTGATGTGTGTTGTTCGGAAAGCAATCCAGTCTTTCCTTTACCGGGAAGTTTGGGTCGTCACATGTGGTATCAGAGCTTTAGTTTACAAAGCTCGAGAACAAGACACATTAGAACCGAATGAATGAATTCATCAGAGATTGGATTAGTAATATCCAATGAGAATAACTCGTTAGAGATAGGATCAGTAGTTTCCTAGAACGACTATGAAGAGTATTATTTTCTTTAAAATAAAATGGAAACAAATTTAGTTTGAATTTTTTATCTTAAAATACGTATTTGAGTATATTGTATTTTAATGTGGACAATCGAGTATATAAAGATTTCAAATATACGAGTAATTAACGGATATTCGAAGTTTTAATATACTGGATAGATATAGAACCGCACTCTAGTCGCCCGGAGGTAATTCTGGTGATAGGTCGACCATCACCAGTATTTATGTTCGAGTCTCTAAAGTGGAATTGCTATATATTTCCATTGACTGGTATGAGAACCAACACTTAGTTAGGACACATTGCTGTGATTTGCACAAAAGTATGATTTTTGGCTATATATAAAAGTTATACATATTTGAAAAGTTAATCACCTAATTGATTGCTGGTTGTGATGTTTGATAATTAGTTTCACCAATTAAAATATAAGGATGATAATTAATTGAAACCAGTAAATAAAATCTAGTTGAGTTGGTTAAATTAAACAACATTAGCTAAGGACGAAAAGATTTTAAGTGGGGGCGATTGTAACGACCCGGAATTTGGAGCCAATTCAAAATTTTTATTTTAGAAATTTTAATGGATTTTAATGTTTAAAAATAATTTATTTTAAATAGGAATGGCTAAAAATTTATTTTAAACCGAATAAATTCAATTTAATTATAAAAGGAGTTTAAAACAGCGCTGCAGTTTGAAAATTTGAATTTGAACTTTGACTGAATATATAGGATTCATTTTAAATCAGAATTGAGCGAAACAAGAAATATTTAAATCTGTTTAATCATATCTTTATAACGAATCTGAAAAATTGAAATTTCATAGCGGAAATCAAAAGTTATGGCCAATTCAATTTTTTGAAAGGTCGCTGTAGAAATTATATATATATTAAATAGGGCCCGAAAGGCTACTTTTCATATATGAAGGAATTTCGACTCAAAACAACTTCCATTGAGTTCAGAATAACGTTTCTGCATTGAAAAACAGTAAACGTTATATATTTTGAGTTTCGGAATTTATTTGTTAAAAAATGTATTTTTAATATTAAATATATTGGCCTTAAAAATAGTCATTTTTCAAACGACCTCAGTTTTCAACAAAACCACTTTTGTTAGAACCGGAATGTCAAATTATTGTTAAGTTTAATTTTCCATATTTTTTCGAATTAATATGTGAGCGTGGCGAAGGAAAACGTGTTTTGTCAATTCCGGTCAAATTTAATCGACTTGAAAATGGCCATTTTTCAGGTAGTCTCAGAATTCGATGAAATTAGTCTTGTTAGAACCGTATCATCAAAACATAACCAGAAATATTTTTCCTGTAATTTTTAGGGGTCGAATGTGGCCCCGGTGGATTTAATTGTGCGTCAGAATTAAATAATTAAATGATTTATAGTTTAAATTAAATAAAAATATATCGTAACAGCCAAATTGGGTTACGAGGCCTGTTCCATTGCGTCCGGAACGGGGGTATTTTCCTAGGAACATTTATTGTTGAATTTAATTTGGAGTTTCGGACGATATACGAATTTAATAGAATTAAATAAATTAAATAAAGGGGAAAATACGCGTATAAATACGCTTGCCAATACGAACCCTAAAAACCCTATTTCCAGCCGCCATTCCAAGCTTTTAATGGCCAGAATCCTTCGATTTTCAAACTCTAATATCTTCCAATCCGCTGAATAGTAAATCAAGTACCATATACCGAATCGAAGAGCATTCCAAGCTCGTTAATTTTGTACGGTGATGATCGGCGCTAGTTCACCGTGGCGGCCGTGGTTCAACCACGAAGTGGTGCCGTTCGTGGTGAAATTGCAGGCGGAGGGGAGGGCCCAGTTGGCCGTGGCTTTGGGCGAAGGTGGAGGGGACGCTGGCGATCGGAGTGGCGCTGTTGGATGGTGGTCCGATCTACTCGTTAGGAGGCGGTCTATGGTCAAAGGAGGGAGCGTATGGGTTCAATCGTTCTGGAGCTATTACGAAGAGAAAGAGAGAGGGGATGGCAACGATTTTGTTTAAGTGTTGATTAATTAAGGTTAATTTTATAGTCAATTATATTTTAATTATCCAATTAAAGTTATCAATGGTTGTGACACAATATCTTCTCCATACGACATCGAAATTCAAAAATTCCAGTTGTGTTGGAATCGTATGAACATGATCTACATGGTGGTGCAGACTAGGACTGAAAAAGAACAAATCAAAATTCAAGGAAAATTTTAGATCTAAATGGTTTGGTGAGAAATTCTAGTCCTTTATTTGTATAATTAAAATTGTTAATCATAATTCTAGTGTTATATATTGCACCGTAATATTTGCTTTATGTTGGTGATTGGATTTTTACTGTTTGATGCTATTGGTTAATCAGTTGATTGATGGGATATTGTGGTTGTATTGGAAACGACAAAAATGAGATTTGTTATGAAAATAAAACAACATCTTTTATTTGAAGCGTATTACGTAAATCAAAATAACATTTTGATTTGGGATCTGTTATGAAAATAAAGCAACATCTTTTATTAGAAGCGTATTATGTAAATCAAAATAACATTTTGATTTGGGATCTGTTATGAAACAAAACAACATCTTGATTAGAAATGCAAATTTAAAATTAACAATACCAAATTGGTTAAAAATGTTGATTAGTACAAAATCACATTTTGATTTGAAACTTGCTATAGAAATAAAAATTAACATTTTTATTTGAAGTATAGTATACAAATCAAAATAACATTTTTGAATAGAAGTTGGTTATGTAAGAAGAAAGGAATATTTTTGTCAACATATGATTATAGAAAAAAAAATCAAATTTTTATCAAGATATGCTTAGTGAAATGAAATCACATTTGGATAAAAAATGTTTATTTTGAATACAAGAAACATTTTGGTTATAGAAATGGACATTCGAATAAAAGAAACATTTTGATTATAAAATGTTGCATTAGTTTTAATACGCCTTTACATTAGAATTAAAATCTCAGTTTTTGTGGAAATTGTACATTAGATTTAAAATCTCACTTTTAGTATAAAATGTCCATTAGAACAAAAAGTCATTTTTATTATAAAATGTAACTTAAGAATAAGATTAACATTTTTGTTAATAAGAATAAGATTAACAGATTTTGTTACATATGAAAAGATTTAATAAAATCATCTTATTTTGCTACATTTGAAAAGTTAGCGAAAATCACAATGTTTTCATACATAAAAAGGAATCATATTAAAAAGATATTTTCATACATTAAAAAGAGTAAAGTAAAAATGTATATTTTAATACACTAAAGAAGAATGAATGGATAATGCGTATTTTCATATACAAAAGGAGAATTAGACAAAGTATAATATTTGGTTTAAATAAAAAGGAAATGAACAAAATTAATATCTTGTTTACATAAAAAGGAAATGAACAAAATTAATATCTTGTTCACATAAAAAGGAAATGAACCAAATTAATATCTTGTTTACATAAAAAGGAAATGAACAAAATCAATATTTTGATTACATGAAAAGGATTAGAGCAAAAATGAAATGAAAATGTATATTTTTATACATAAAAAAAAAGAATGAGTTAGAAATTAGCATTTTGTTTAAATAGAAAAGATTAAACAAAATAATCATATTTTGTTGCATAGAAAAGATTTAAACAAAATAATCATATTTTGTTGCATAGAAAAGATTAACCTAAATAATCATATTTTGTTGCATTGAAAAGATTAAAACAAAAGTATCACATTTTGTACATTAAAGTGAGTTAAACAAAATCATCATATTTTGTATACTAGAAGGAGTTAAACAAAATTACTATATTTTGTATATTAGAGGGAGTTATACAAAATTTCCATATTTTGTACACTGAAAGGAATTTGACAAAAATATCACATTTTGTACATAAACTGGAATTAGACAAAATTACAATTTTTGTCACTTTAAAAGAATTAGAATAAAAGAGACAAATTTGTCATTTTCAAGAGAATGAAGCATGAGACCAAAAATATATAGGGTGTCATAAATAAGAGTTAAGATGTTATGGTCATTTGCTCACAAAAAAAGAATTTAGATTTTTTGTCTGTGATGTTGAAGTGTTTGATATAATGTTGGTATATTCAAACTGAATATTACACTTCCATTTACAAGTCGTCCGACTTGTTTATGTGATTGGGTCGATAATTTTCACACAACGCCCAAGTGCACAAATAATTTATTATTTGATTACTGGATTAAACCCCACACGGGTGTTGGGATGATCCTACACCAGTCCCAATATTTAGTGTAGAATCCACTCTGTTTGATTATTTGGTTGTGTGATAGTTATTTATCATGATTGTTGAATATATGCAAATTATGGTTGTCGACTGAGTCACATTCCAAGAAAGAATATTTTAGAAAAAGAATATATTTTGGAAAAATATATTTTTATTGAAATGAACTAGTTATTAACTAGAATAAATCATTAAATTTAGATTTGATGAAGTTTTCCAATTTGTTATTACTTAATTCATATTAAATTAAATAAATTGGATTTTGGGTTTGTCTTGAATAGTGTCTTAAATAACACTGTTCTTTAACCCCATATGAAAAGAATAAATCTTTTTAAGATTATTAAAGTTTTCAATTATATTTAGTAATTGGAATAAAATGGAATGTGAGTTGGGTTTATTGTGAACGGTGTTTTTAAATGACATGTGTTCTTTAACCCAACTGACAGTGAAATATGATTTGGAATTATAACTCTTTTATTAAGATTTAAATGGGAATTTTCCAAAAGTAAAGTTTTCCAATTTAATATATTAAATTGGAGTTGAATGGAATTCGAATTAAAAATACCCGAGATAAGCTTTTGTAAAAGAAGACCGATACTACATATGGAATTTAAGAGGCTTTGCTGTTATTTCATTTATATTATTGGCCGGATACAGAAATTTATAACGATTATATGTTGATTTGATTTCTGTGAAAATTCCATATTTTTATGGAAAACGATTTTTGGTTTACCGTGAACTATGTTTTAAATGACATTAGTACTTTAACCCAGTTTAAGTTAAGATTAATTTCTTAAAATTGAATAATCATTGAATAAGGATTTTTGATATTTAAAACCAAATGGTGTTTTGAATAAATCTTTAAAAAGAAAGATTTAAGAGTAAATATAAAGAATTCATCTTTGACAGAATAATTTGAATATTTTATTTAAAAGAATATTCTGAATTGCAATGAGGCGTTTGATGTGTTTTTAATAATACTTGATTTTAATTATAAAAATACAAGAGTTATTCGGAAAGACCGGGTCTAACCCATTCCGAGTAATTACTACGACGATGAAGAGTCGAAGATGAAGACGGTGTTGAAGACCGACGATCTTCACATCGAATGGATGTTTTGCTACAGAGACCCTGATGGGAGTAGCTACCTTGAAGGGGCTTCAGTGGTGGCCATCCGGACTATTGTTGATTGTTCGGATTTGGTTTTCGCTCAGACCCAGAGCATAAGCTAGTAAATGGATGCGTGTCTGACATTGGATTTCGTTCCATGTGAATTAAATCGATTTCTATTAATGTATGTCTGTTTGGTGGTAAAGGATTTATCCTCTACTTAACACACTGTTATATATTAATAGTGATTGATCGCATGGCGTGAATTGTCAATGTGGCACGCCAAGATGCATCTGATCAAGCCTTTTGTTGAAAAGAAAGGCCTTGTGGGATGAGCAAAGCATAGCCTATTACAACATAGCTTTGTGTATATCGTGAATTCGCGAGCCTCACACCCCGGTATGAGTCAAAAATGGGATATGGACTACAGGGAGTGCACACGTTTCTTTCTAGCTAGTGGTAGTGTCAGTGCTTTAACACGGCCTGGCATTTTACTCATGTGGATGATGGATTTTGAGGCGCCTCGGATTTTTATAGGCCGATAGTGGTCATATTATAGGTTCAAAGGAACCGGGAAGCGTGTGTTCAGGCATAATTAATCCACTACCCTTAGGTAGGGATCGGCCCTGAAGATCCAAGGGTTCACTGCGGGGGATCCTGAGGCATTTGCTAGAGTGTCTCGAATCGGAGAGGAGCTTGCCCCTAGCCTCGACTCATGATGGAAACCCAATTTCCAATACGACCTTGCGGTTTTGATTATAGAACTAGTATGGAAACATGATATATGGTACCCGTGCCGTTTATGATTTATAAATTATGATTGAAATGTTTTTATTAGAACATATACACACTAGTATTAAACCCGTTTTATCGTATCAAGCATCTTTTGACCATTATAAGGTAAAACCCTATCCTCTGGTTTGCGATGCATTGTGTGATGGGACTTGGGTCTTATAATGGTTTCATTTTTCTAAAAAGCATTGCATTGTTTTATCGTTTTACTTTATTTTATGCACTGGCAATCCATTGGAGTAAACCCGTTCCGCGTTAGCGGTGTGGTCCTGTGATTAGCCATAATAATTTGATAAGTTAAGCTAGATTTCTCATACCAGTCCCATGACTGACCTGTAGTTTGTTTCACTGGCAAACTCGGGTGCCCTAATTTTCCACACGGGCAGTCGACTGGCATTTTGCAGATATATTTACAGGATCCTGGTTTACAGCTGAACCGGTATCCAGAAAGCTCTGTATCCGAGTATTTCTTTCAGTTGTATATTTGTATTATTTTTCCGCTGCTATTTAAATGTAATTTAAAACTCTGATATTATTGTATTCCTATTATGTAACAAATATTCATACTCTGTTATATTCTTGTACTCTGATGTAATTGTTGTAATCAACAACAAAATGTTCTCCAGTTTGTGTCCTCATGTGTGTTGTTCGCAAAGCAATCCAGCCTTTCCTTTACCGGGAAGTTTGGGTCGTCACAAGTCCCATCGTACTGGTCCATCTGTGGCATATTGAATCTTCTGAGAAATTCCGCTTGCAAAATGTCGTCAGTGAACGGTGTATGGCTTTGGTCGATTCCCCAATCCTCATTTGTATGCCCGCGACTATCGTTCATAATTTGTAGTACCATTGCGGCTAGGTTTTGTGGAACCACTGTATCTGGGTCGAGTTCTTTTACCGACGGACTTCTTCTACCCCTTCTATCAGGAAATACCGTCCGGGCACTTCTTCTCCTTTGGTTTTCTTGGTCCCTCACAAGATTCCGGGGAGGGCGTATGGGAGACCGATTTCTTCGAACATCGTTTCGGTTTACTGGAGGGGAAGGCTCCCGGTTGTGTGGGGCTACAGGGTCGACTACTTCTAACTCGACCTGTTCAGCACGCCCTTGAGCACGTTCATCGGGCAGATTCTGATGTTCTTCCGTCCGCGGTAGTCGGGCAATTTCAATTCTCTCTAACGGACATCGGGGTCGGCGTGGATCCCTGTCTTCTTCCGATGAAGACGAGCTTCCTGATACTTGATCCAGCGGCGGAGAAGGTAGTCGATAGCCCCGGGGCTCCTGAGCTTGATTTCTGAATTCTTCCCATTGCCTTGCCATGCGAGTCATGTCTTCACGCATAGTGGCATTCTCCTGAGGGTTGACCCTTAGGGAATCAGTAGTTTCCCTAAGTCGATCTACTATAGCCATGAATTCGTCTCGAGTTGCAAAGCCAGAGGATGGAGCTGAATCCCCTCCAGCGGGTAATACAGGCTGATCCGAAGTAGTTTCGGGGGCGGTCGACCAACCAGCTACTCCCGTAGAGGACCCCACCTGTCGATTTTTTCCTGTATTGCGTGCCATTTTCCCTGCCATTGCTAAATCAATGCAATAATAAAAAATGGGATTTTTGTCTTGGACTTGGTGATCCATAAGTAGAGCAAAAAATCCGAAATGATCTGAGAAAGTCAGGTTCTCAGTGAAAGCACCAAAATGCTGATACCAAAAACTGGTTCAACACCCATAGAGAAGAGATTTATAGAGAATAATTGAAGATTAATAACAATAAATAATGCACAGAAATTGAAAGAAATCACACACAGAGTTTTTATAGTGGTTCGGCGAAGATGGTGCCTACGTCCACTTTATATATTATTTCTCTTTTTTTATTTGCTATAATGATTACAATGATTCAATGCCTTTTCTGAACTAGGATATCAATATTTATAGGTGATACAGTAATGGGCCGTTACTAATACGTGTTATCAGATCCATGAAAGTAGTTGCGGCTGGTAGATTTGGTCTTTGCCAAAGAATTAGTATTCCGCCGTAAATGCTCGGTTGAAATATCCTAAGGGGTTTGAATGAAGAGAATCTGGGATGAGCTATTCTTTAGGTTGGTTTCTTGGGCCTTAAATGAATGCATAATAAATGGTCAGATCCAGCCCTTCCACGCTTCCTCCAGTCCGTATTTCATTGTGTGTAGCGAGCCCACGGAACAGGCTCCTTTAGCTCACCCGCTTCGAGTGCTAGAATCCTGGAATTTATCATATTGTCATGCCATGATGGGTGGTCCGAAAGGCCCATCAAAAACATGTATATAATAGGAACGATAAATCATCAACCATCATCCAGAGTGCACCACACAACTACATAAGCATTAAATATAAATAATTAACGCTTACACAGTCTGTCAACTCATCGATTGACATACAACTAAACAATCGGGATTAGTGTACGTCAAAATATCATCCCAATACCCATGTGGGGTTTCAAAACAACAAAAACAAATTTTATTTGTGATGTTGGGCGATGTGTAAAATTTATCGTCCCAATCAATATCAGTCAAATCAGTGTATATAAACAAATCGTCCGATTTGTTTATAAATATTTATTTTATATACACGTTAAAAATTATACTTTTAACTATAAAATATTTTCCACTATAAAATATTTTATTTCATTCCACCTCACACAATCAAATTTCACAACACATCAATTAAACAAACAAGTCATCCATTGTCTGTGGACGACAGGTGTCGGGTGCTACTAAGCACCGTCTGCATCCTAGTATATATTTCAAACTAGAAATTAAACTAAAAGTGAGGAGTTCTCACCTAGAAGCTAAACCAAACGCAGCGAGTCTTCATATGTAGGAAATCTTCGCCATCCGCCTTTTATAACTACATATATAAAATCACATTCTTATGATATCACTTCATGTATAAAAATTATATTTTTATATCGCTACTTTAAAATAGGAATCACATTTTTATAATGGCATTTCCCATACAAGAATCCTATATTTCTATTTCAACTTCATATATTTTACAACGCTTCTTTCTATGTAAAAATTATACTTTTATATTTCTACTTCTTATATAAAGATCGAATTTTTATTTGTTGTTCTCACAGATAAAAATCAAATCTTTGTACATATAAAAATTGGATTTTTATACTTCAAACACATATGTAAAAATTGGATTTTTATATTTCAAACAATATGTAAAAATTGGATTTTTATACTTCTTTCTTACATATAAAAATCTGACTTTCATCTAGCTATCATAATTATAAATCTGAAAATAAAATTCAAATCGAATTACTTACATCGAATTGAGCAAGAGAGCGTCAGATTTGGGTTGAGGGTGATGTTAATGGTCGGAGGCAGCTAATGTTTGGCTGGAGGAGGCGATTTGGAGATGTTTTGAGAAGAAGTAGGAGGAAGGGAACCTACAACCGACGGAGAGGGTCATGGTAGGCGGCGCAGGTCTGGTGGCGGGGCCCAGGGCTTGGGCGGCAGCGGCTCCTCTTTGATTTGGGTGGCTGCGTGGGGTTTCAGGCGGTGTTAGGGAGGGATGCGTGTCTCGAACGGGGAAGGAAGGGGGGTGTGGTTGGTGGTCAATCGGAGGGACGGGGTCTGGGCAGAGGCGGGCGTCGTGCGGTTGGCGGCGGACGAGATTGAAGGGGGAAGGCTGAGCGGGAATTTTTTTTAGGTTTAGAGATTAAGGGAAAAAAAGGGGGCTGAGAATTATATATTTTTATATTTAATTAATTATTTATTTATTATCTAAAAGTTAGTATTTCATTTGAACTCCAATTCAGTCCCAACGACTGTCGTCCCTAGCTAATTATCCCCATTCCGAACACAATGGGATTTATTTTGTAAGCCCATTCGATTGTTACGATCAGTTTCTATTGAATTTAAAGTATAAATCTGTATATATTCAATTTAAACGCACATTTCAATTTACCGGGGTCACATACTAACTCTAAAAATTCCAGTTAAAATATTTCTAGCTTCGTATTGACGATACGGTCCTAACAAAACTAATTTCATCAAATTCTGAGACCATTTGAAAAATGACCATTTTCTGGTCGTTCAAAATTGACTGAAACTGTTAAAACACGTTTAACTTCGCCACGCTCACATATTGAATCAAAAATTACAAATTTTGAAAGCTAGCAATAACTTGACATCTCGGATCCAACAAAAGTGGTTTTGTCGAAAACCGAGGTCGTTTGCAAAATCTCCATTTTTAAGGGCCAGAATTCCATAACGACTATTTTGAATTTTCATCTTGATATAACTTTTTATCCCCGCTATGAAATTTCAATTTTTTGGATTCGTTGGAAAGATATTCTCAAATAGATTTTAATATTTTTGGTTTCACATAAATCCGATTTATTTTGAATCCTGTACATTCATTTGAAATTTGAAATTGAATTTTCGAACTACCGCGCCATTTTCAATTCTTTTTATAATTAAAATAAAATATTTATATTCTAACGACGATTCAACTAAATATATACATTCTAATTCTATTCAAAATAAATTTCTCGTCGTCATTATTTAAAATAATTTATTTTAAATATTCAAAATTCAACAAAATAGCCAAAATAAAAAAATTTAAATTGGCTCTGATTTCCGCGTTATTACAATCTCCCCCACTTAAAACTTTTCATCACCGAAAAGGAACGAAGCTGAAAGTTGTTTAACTAATCAACTCAACTTCCAGTATTTTCATTATGGCTTAAGTTCTTCAACTTTTCAGTTTCTAAGAACTTTTCAAAATTTTAAAAAATTTGGCTAACACCCTAAATTTTCGAAAATTTTCGCCATAACTGTAACAGCCCGCATTTTACGTATCGGAAGATCGTAAAATATTTTTATTTTATTCCCTGAGTGTTGGATCATTCTCATCTTTTGATATGTTGCTTATGGGGATGTGTGACATGTCCATAATTTTTACCGATTTTGTTTGTGACCAATTTTCCCCTGTCAGTCTTGTACTGGGCATAACTTTTGACTCAGGACGAATCAGAGGGTGAGACCTGTACCATTGGAAAGGAATTGACGATTCCCTTTCCGTAGAGTGGTTACAATAAGGATTTGGTTCAGCGGTTTGGGAGAAATCGCTGTTTTAAGGTTTTTCAGTAGGCTGTTCAGGTTTTGGAAGGCTAGTGGGCTGATTTGGAGAAGGCCCATTAGGGGGTTGGTGGAGGCTATAAATAGGGGGTAAGGGATATGGAGAAAGGTTGGCATTTTCCATTCTCTTATGGGGAGGCTTTGATCTCCTTCTTCCTCTAACATCTTTCCACCATTAAAATTCCAAAATCCAAGGAGGGAAATTGAAGATCTACACCATAAGAGGCTAGATCTACATCGTTTCAAGGGCGAATTCATCGGATTGAGGAGTTTGATTCGAAGTGTTCGCTGTCCGGATTGCTTTTTCATTGTTTTTGCATCGATTTGAAGAATTGGTGAGTGATTTACATCTCTCATTCGGATTCATGCAAGTATATGGGTTTTAGGATGTTAATTTCAACATTTCCATGTTATTTTCCTTAGATCCACACCATGCTAAGTCCATTTTATATATGAATCACCTTAGGATCTGATCTAGATAATTTAAATGGTTAATTTTATGATTTTTCTAAAGATTATGCAAGTTAGATCCGTTTTTATGTTCATATGATTCACTTATCATGTTTTGGGAAATTTATGTGTTTTGATGGAAATTGTTAGATTGATAGTATTGTTGGTTGCATAACATGTTTGTGATTGCGTTTGGATGAATCGGATAAGCTGGTTTCGTCGGATTCGTCGTTTGGCGAAGTTTTGGTCGAAATCGGAGTCGAATTGGAGATGTGCAGGCTTCTGGTCGTCCTGGAGTTGGTCGGGTCGGTCTGGAATGAGGTGGTCGGTCATAGTATGGCTTGGGAAGCAAGTCAGGGAGCTGGTCGGTTTAAGCTGGTCGGTCCAGAAGGGTCTGGAATGAGGTGGTCGGTCATATTATGGCTTGGGGAGCAAGTCAGGGAGTTGGCCTGTCGGATGGAGTTGGTTCTGGTCGGTCCGATGGATCTGGTCGGTCTTGACGGGGTCGGTCCAAAGCTGGTCGCTCAGGAGGAGCTGGTCGCTCAGGAGGAGCTGGTCGCTCTGGAGAAGCTGGTCACTCTAGAATCCTGGTCGTTCTGGAATTTTGGTTGTTCTGGAATCCTGGTCGCTCTGGAATCCTGGTAGTTCTGGAATTTTGGTCGCTCTGGAGCTGGTCGCTCTAGAAGAGCTGGTCGGTCAGATGGGGTAAATCTTGGTCGGTCAGGTGGAAGCATATTCTGGTCGGTCCCAAGGGGGTGGGTCGGTCCAGGGATGCAGGGAGGCGGGTCGGTCCTGGAGTTGGTCGGGTCGGTCCTACCCTGGTTGTTTAAAATGGAGGGGATTTCAGCAGCGCTTTTCAATGCTGTGGTGAATGGCCTATGTGCTGTCGTTTGCTTTCTCTAGCAAGTTGATATGATGCTATGGATTGTTTTGATCCTTATGATTGATGCTTACTTCGGATCAAAGGTAGTGCTAACTTCGAGGTGGTTCAAGTAGGAAGGCTCGAAGTGGTGAATGTGTTCGTTGATCAAGGTGGATCAACGAATGTAGTGACAACTCTAAAGTGTCTTGAGTTGGTTGATGAGGATTGCTCTATGGTGTTCTGAGCATGACAACTCTAAAGTGTCCTGAGTTGGTGAACAGTCGCGATTGATAGCGATTGGAGATGCGAAGGCCGAGAGATTATCGTTATCATGGGTTCTAGCAGGCTCAGAGCAAGGGTTATACGATTTCGTTGTATGGCCGAATACCCTGGGTTTCGTTGTATGGCCGAATACCCTGGGTTTCGTTGTATGGCCTAGAATACATTTCGCTGTATGGTGTATGGAGTTTTGCTAGAACCGGGGTTTCGAGTATGGCCCTTGACGGATGGCAATATGGGCTAGTCATACGATAACGATGGTTTCGAAGCAGGATTGGCGGTGATAGCCAGAGTCAGTCATGGATGATTGGTTGTTCTGTTTGTACTATCTCACATAGATTATCCAAAGTCGAGGGAGATGTTCTTTGAGTGCTTAAGTGATATTGGTCTAGGCCTCTGGCGAGAGTACTTGAGGAATGTTAAACTCGATTAGGGTTGTCTGTGTGAGACCTATATAATCTGGATGTCATGTGTGTTATGTATGATTGAATGGGTGTTCTGGTTTCTATGGATGAGTGGTTGAAATGCTTGGTGTAAAGGCTATCACTGTCCGATGTGGGGAAGATAAGGTTGAGTTCTTCTCTGGTGATGTGGGTAGATAAGTTGTTCATTTACCCATTCTCATATACTTTCTTGTTGAAGTTTGTTAGCTGTATTATCGCTCACTAAGACTATTGTCTGACTCAAGGTTTTATGTCTCCTCTTATTACCTTGGGCTGTTCATCCGGTTGTGGATGGGCAGACTAAGTAGCAGGTTACAGGTAATGGAGCTTAGTGATACGAGGAAGCTGAGCGATGGCGAGCAGGAGGCTGGCGTGTCAGTTTTATTACTATCTAGTATTTCTGTTTCCGTTGTTTGGGTTGCTTGAGAGCTGTAGTGAGGCCTTATGTACAAACTTTGATATCAGTTGGATAATCTTTCTTGATGTTGAGAAAGTTTCAAAAGTTTGCTATATGATACCTCATTACTATTACCTGTTGTGTATGTTCTACTATATTTTATCCATGCGCTGTGAGTTCTACGACAGGTTTCGATGTGTTTACCTACTCTGATGATCGTCCATAGCAGCCTGGCACACCTTTAGTATATTATTCCTCTTGTTTAGTGCGGGGGTTATGGGCGGTCGTCACATAACCTCCCCTGCACAGGGAGCTTGGGGATGTTTCAAATAGCCTCCCATGGCCCTCACCAATCCAAAAAGAAAAAGAAACAGCCAAGCGGCTAGCCAATCGGCTCATAAAATCATCCAAACCCAATAAATTTGTAAACATGTACCTATTTGTCGGAGAAACAATTTTATTCCTCCTCTCTAGCCTCCTTGCTATGTCCTGTTCAATGTATGTACATGTATATGCATGCAATTTCAAACAATTTTCAATTCAGTCCAACATTTGATATAATTTGGCTAAATGGTTCAAATTCTAATTAATCACAACAATAATAAAACAACACAACCAGCAATCAATTAGTTGATTATCTTTTCAATCACATAACTTTAATACATATCCAAAAATCAGATTTTTGATGCCAAATCACAACAATAAGCCCTATCTTTTTTTGGTTCTCACACCAGTCCAATGGAAATATATAAATATCACACGTTCGAAACTCGAATACCAATTCTGATGATGTTCGAACTATCATCAGAATCATCTCCGGGCGACTAGAGTGTGATTCTATATATATCCAGTATATTAAAACTTCAAATAGACGCGGATCAGACGTATATGCAAAATCTTTATATACTTGATTGTCCAAATCAATATAAAATAAATAATCAAATACGTATAATTGATTTAGACTTTCAAAACAAAACTTGTTTTCACTTTTATTCTAAAAACATCACTCTTCACACTCGTTCTAGGATACTACTGATCCCATCTCTAACGAGTCACTCCCGTTGGAAATTACTAATCCAATTTCTGATGAATTCTTTCATTTGGTTCTAACGTGTCTTGTTCTCCGAACTCTGTAAACCAAAGCTCTGATACTAAGCTGTAACGACCCGAAATCCCCCTTACGGGAAATCACAGATTGAATCGAGGACTAGACGAGTCAGAACACAAACAGAAGAACATTTCATTGTATATTACAACAATTCCATCAGAATACAAGAATATTACAGAGTATAAATGAATATTACACAGAAAATATCAGAGATTACAATACATTACATAGCAGCGGAAAATAATACAAAGCACAACTGAAGGAGGTATACGGATACAGAGCTTTCCGGATATCATTCCAGCTGTAAATCAAGATCCTATGAATATAAATCTGCTAAACCAAAACTACTAGCTGCTCGTGTCAAAATAAGGGCACCCAGAGTTTAGGTTAAAACAATAAACTCCAAGTCAGTCATGGGACTGGTGTGAGAACTAAAACAGTTATTTAAAGCTTTACTTTTAATCAGATATATCAAGGGACCACGCCGTATAACACGGAACAGATTTCCTCCCAAGAATACCGGTGCATATAACAAAACAACGCAATTCTTTTTGGAAAAATGAAGCTATTATAAGACCCAGGTCCCATCACACAATGCAACACAAGCCAGAGGATATGGTTTTCGCTTATAATAGCCAAACATGCTTGGTACGTTAAAAGAAAATCATTTGATACTATTATAAATGTATAGTGTCAAAACAATTTCAATCATAAATATCAATCATAGACGGCATGGGTACCATATATCATGTCGCCAATACTAGGCTCTACAATCAAAACCGCAAAGTCACGTATTGGAAGTTCGGTTTCCATCTGTGAACCGAGGCAAGGAATCGTCCTCAACCGATTCAAGAGCCTCTAGCCCTCCCCTCAGGAACAGCCGCAACTGCCCCTTGGATCGTCAGGGCCGGTCCACCGATGTGGATTATTAGGCCTGAACACTGCATTTCCCTGCCCTTTGGGGCGTAAATGAGCCCAATGACTCCATCGGCTTCACATAGTCATCGATATATCTATGGTGCCTCGCAACAGCAACAACCACACAGGTGAAAATAATATAAATGTCAGGGATGGTAGGTCACTGACACCACCCTAGCTAGAATGAAACGCATGCCCTCCCTGATGTCCTCTCCCGTTTCTGGTTCACAACCGGGGTGTGAGGCTCGCGAATCAACGCTACACAAAGCTATGCCACACAGGCCGTGCTTTGATCATCAACCACAAGACTTTGCTTTTCAACAAATGCCTTGATCAATTGTCACTTAGGCATGCCACACAGGCAATTCACTCCATGCGATTGATATCCATCAATATATAACCCCTGAGCTCATACGTCTCAGAGAAGGGCGTTAAGTAAGAGAATAAATTCTCCACCGCCAAACAGATATATATTTAATAGAAGTCAATCACACAGAATAAAATCCTATGTCAGACACACAGTCCATTTACAAGTTCGTTCTGGGTCTGAACGAAACCGGAGGCACCTTGCACCTCGCATATCCATCGATCTCCAAGTACGTCTGGACGATCACCAACTGATTCCCTCCTTTTGGGTGTACAACCCAATCAAGATCATCAGTAATCACCTAAACGATGTGAAGACCTCAGGTCTTCGACTACAGTCTTCATCCTCAACACCACGTCGAATCAGTTGTTCAGAATGGGATAAACCCGGTCTTTCTGAATAACTCGCGTATATAATAAACAAGTGTTACACAAACACAACATACGCCTCATTCCAATTCAGAATATTCTTTTATTCAAATATCCTTATACTTTGGGAAAGGTTCCCATTAATTTTATCAAAGATAAATTCTTTAAATTTATTCTTTAATCTTCCTTTGAATATCAATTCAAATTAGTCAGGATTAGCGAACCACACCGAAGTAATCATTCATTTTATTTTCCAATCCCAACCTACTCATCCCATGAAGTAAAACTGGTAATACTTCATATCTAACACCACGGTGTTATCGGTAAATTCAATTACCGTTTCACGTTCAAATCTAATTAAAGATTTAACTATCGCCTGGAGCAAAACTGGTGATACTCCCTTCTCGATTATTTCAATCTAATTAAAGATTCATTAAAACTCCACTTGGTTTTAATCTTACCAATAATCACTATTAATGATTATTTAACTTGGGAAATCATATCCTGTCTTTAACTGGGTTAAAGAATCAATGTCGTTTAAAACACGGTTCACTATAAACCCAAAATCACATTCCATTAATTATCGGGTTGAAGAAAAAGTGTTATTTAAAGCACCGTTCACGATAAACCCAAAATTCAATTCAATTCCAATTAAATACCATTTAATTGGTACTCTTCATTAAATCTAAATAAAAAGATTTAATCTTTTTCTCAACTTGGTTTAAGAACAGTGTTAATGAAGACACCATTCACGACAAACCCAAATCCCATTTGATATTAAATACAAGGCTCTGAATAGAAAATATATCGGCTTATATTCAATATCAAATTCTACGACCAACAAATATCGTATTGGAAATAACAATATTAATATATCTTTCAAATTCCCATAACAATATCCATATCATCACAAAATCCAACATCTAAATATTCCAAAGACAATTTCGATTCAAATCCATTCCAATTCAATTATTGGAAATTCTGGTTACTTTTTAAATCCTTTCAAATCCAATTTATTTATTTTAAAAATAAATGGAATTATAATTCTAGTTCAAAACTAGTTCATTTCGATAAAAAACTATTTTTACCTTTTCAAATATGGAAATTTTCGTCCTAATTCTTCACAAATCGTTTCTTATGATTTTACACAAATTATTGATATTTTTAATAATTTTATCAAGGCTCGTACAGTCGATTTCCATCAACGGCCATCGAACTACACTTACAGCGAACTTTTCCAAATTTGATTTGGACATAATTCCAAATCCAACCATTAGATTTCACATCTCGTTAGAAAGCTCTTTTCGATACGAACACAATGGTTCGCTGTTTTAGGAGAATCCGATGGTCGGATCTCCCGCAATATCCATTCGAAGTCAATGTTCGAAATTCGCGAACTGCCGCGGCGCGGCGCGTTCTATTCAGGCCATTATACATATATAATATATTATATATATATTTCATCGATTTCAGTTCAAAACGTATTTTATAAATCGTTTTAAATTCGTTTTCAAAACGATTTCAACTTCATATTCAATTTCGAATCAAAACTGAATATTCCACATCATCGATATATAAATGATAGTATTTTCAAAACGTTATTTTTTGAAATCACTTCCTTTTCTATATTCATTTTAAAAATGAATAAAATCGATATAAATATCGTTCACGTTAAAAAGGCGGCAATCTAATCAATACGGCTTTATATATTTCAATAACTTCATTATTCTATTCAACAAATGAATATTTTCTTCAACACATTAATTTTCTATTTTTATTCAACACATGAATATTTATTCTATTCAACACATGAATTTTCTTTCTATTCAACACATGAATTTTTAATCTATTCAACACATGAGTTTTTATTCTATTCAACACATGAATTTTCTTTTATAATATTCCTTATTTTCCAAATTGGAATGAGGCCCAATCAATTACCATATAATGTTACTTATATGGATTTTCTACAACACATGTATATAACAGCAACGATAAATCATCAACCATCATCCAGAGTGCACCACACAACTGAATAAGCATTAAATATAAATAATTAACGCTTACACAGTCTGTCAACTCATCGATTGACATACAACTAAACTATCGGGATTAGTGTACGTCAAATATCATCCCAATACCCATGTGGGGTTTCAAAACAACAAACACATATTTTATTTGTGTGGTTGGACGATGTGTAAAATTTATCGTCCCAATCAATATCAGTCAAATCAGTGTATATAAACAAATCGTCCGATTTGTTTATAAATATTTATTTTATATACACGTTAAAAATTATATTTTTAACTATAAAATATTTTCCACTATAAAATATTTTATTTCATTCCATCTCACACAATCAAATTTTACAACACAACAATTAAACAAACAAGTCATCCATGGTCTGTGGACGACGGGTGTCGGGTGCTACTAAGCACCGTCTACATCCTAGTATATATTTCAAACTAGAAATTAAAATAAAAGTGAGGAGTTCTGACCTAGAAGCTAAACCAAACGCCGCAACTCTTCATATGTCGGAAATTTTCGCGACCCGCCTTTTATCACTATATATATAAAAATCACATTCTTATGATATCACTTCATGTATAAAAATTATATTTTTATATCGCTACTTTAAAATAGGAATCACATTTTTATAACGACATTTCCTATATAAGAATCCTATATTTCTATTTCAACTTCATAAATTTTACAACGCTTTTTCTATATAAAAATTATATTTTTATATTTCTACTTCTTATATAAAGATCGAATTTTATTTGTTGTTCTCACAGATAAAAATCAAATCTTTGTACATATAAAAATTGGATTTTTATACTTCAAACACATATGTAAAAATTGGATTTTTATACTTCAAACACATATGTAAAAATTGGGTTTTTAAATTTCTTTCTTACATATAAAAATCTAACTTTCATCTAGTTATCATAATTATAAATCCGATAATAAAATTCAAATCGAATTACTTACATCGAATTGAGCAAGAGGGCGTCAGATTTGGGTGGAGGATGATGCTAATGGTCGGAGGTAGTTAAGGTTTTGCCGGAGGCGGCGATTTGGAGATGTTTTGAGAAGAAGGAGGAGGAAGGGGACCTACAACCGACGGAGGGGGTCATGGTAGGCGGCGCAGGTCCGGTGGCGGGGCCCAGGGCGCGGGCGGCGGCGGCTCCTCTTTGATTTGGGTGGCTGCGTGGGGTTTCATGCGGTGTTAGGGAGGGATGCGTGTCTCGAACAGGGAAGGAAGGGGGTGTGGTTGGTGGTCAATCGTTGGGAGGGGATCTGGACGGAGGTAGGCGCCGTGCGATTGGCGGCAGACGAGATTGAAGAGGGAAGGCTGAGCGGGATTTTTTATTTATTTTAGGTTTAGAGATTAAGGAAAAAAAGGGGAGGGTGGCTGAGAGTTATATATTTTTATATTTAATTAATTATTTATTTATTATCTAAAAGTTAGTATTTCATTTGAACTCCAATTCAGTCCCAACGACTGTCATCCCTAGCTAATTACCCTCATTTAGAACACAATGGGATATGTTTCGTAAGGCCATTCAATTGTTACGATAAGTTTCTGTTGAATTTAAAATATAAATCTTTATATATTCAATTTAAACACACATTTCAATTTACCAGGGCCACATACTAACTCTAAAAATTCTAGAAAAATCATTTCTAGCTTCTTATTGACGATACGGTCCTAACAAAACTAATTTCGTCAAATTCTGATACCGTTTGAAAAATGGCCATTTTCTGGTCGTTTAAAATTGACTGAAATTGTTAAAACACTTTTAAATTCGCCATGCTCACATATTGAATCAGAAAATTACAAATTTTGAAACCTAGCAATAACATGACATCCCGGATCCAACAACAGTGGTTTCGTCGAAAATCGAGGTCGTTTGCAAAATCTCCATTTTTAAGGGCCAGAATTCCATAGCGACTATACTTAATTTTCGACTGGACGTAACTTTTTACCCCCGCTATGAAATTTCAATTTTTCGGATTCGTTGGAAAGATATTCTCAAATAGATTTTAATATTTTTGGTTTCGCAAAAATCCGGTTTATTTGAATCCTGTACATTCATTTGAAATCGAATTTTCGAACTACCGCGCCATTTTCATTCCCTTTTATAATTAAAATAAAATATTTATATTCTAACGACGATTCAAATAAATATATATGCTCTAATTCTATTCAAAATAAATTTCTCATCGTCATTATTTAAAATAATTCATTTTAAATATTCAAAATTCATCAAAATTGCCAAAATAATTTTTTTTAAATTGCCTCGGATTTTCGGATTATTACAATATATATGAAATAGGATCAAGAGCACCCCAAATAGTGCAGCACCCCTTTAGCCCCCTGATTTCCACCACATTTCCCTTTTTTCCCTCCTTCCACTAACTCCACTAAATTTTTTTAATATAAATGTGTGGTCATTAATGAGGTGCATTCGGGGTGCTCCCAAATAGGGGTGCCATGAAACCCTCTTATATATATATATATATATATATATATATATATATATATATATATATATATATATATATATGGGATAGGATCTGGGAGCCCCCCTGAATTTCAGTCCCCCATTTGCACCCGAAGCATAGCCACTCATTTATATTAAAGAATGTGAGTGGAAAGTGAGAGAATAAGTGGAAGGAGAGAGAGTGTGAAATACTTGATTGTAGTTGAGGGGCTTTTGGGGTGCTTCACTGTTTGGGGTGCTCTCGAACCTACCCCATATATATATATATATTGTAAAAATAAATAAATTTAGTAATTTTGTAAGTATATTTTATATAAACGTGAGCTGCACGTTCTATAATAACTTTACAAATATTATTATGGTAGGGTGATCGTTACTATTGAACACGTTGATTGATTTGCTTAGAGCATTCCCAATAGTGGGAATGCTCTGAAAAGTGGGGGTGATCCCCACTTAAATTCACCAACTCACGCTGCAACAATGTAAATTCCGGCGCGAGTTGGCTTTTAAAGTGGGGAACGCTCCCACTTTTACTTTAGAGTGTGGAGAATAAACGGCAAAGACATTGCCGTTTATGAACTAAATAGGCTGCCACATCACAAAGTGATTTGAGAAATTAGGGAAAAGGACTGCCGCCATCGTCTTCACCGAACGAAGTGATTTACGACTCAGCGCAGCAATTTTTTTCCAAAAGTAAATAAATAAATACCCTTAAACGGCAAACAGAAAATCGTTTAAGGGCTAAACGGTTTTCTATTTGCCGTTTAGCCCGCAACTAATTAAATAAATAAAAAATGAGGCGAAGTTCCCCATTTAACTGCTGGAGCAGCAGAGTGTGGCCACACTTATTTCTTTGCTTCAACACGTCCAAAACAACATGCTGCTGGGTATGCTCTTACCATAAATAACATTTTGACAGAACCAATGCTAAAATTTCACGTTTAGATAACGTTATACAGCTCAAGGTGCGCTGTCCATTTATCCCAATCCCCTACTTTTTAATTCTTCCTTCTCCCTATCCTACTCATATCTGACTAGATTCACAAACACACATATTCAACGAGAAATCTTTAGTTGTTCTAAACGGAATTTACTCACACAGCATATTCCATAGCATAAACTTTGGAAAAACCAGAATCTCCTCTTGCTTCATTAACTCCCGCTCAGAATATTCCTTCTAATCAACTTCTCATATAAATCCCCTTCTTTCTTCCCAAAGATATCCAAATAAAATTTCCTTTTAAGAAAATATCAAATTCTCCATAACCGTCAATGTCTATCAAAACTCTCCAGCCATCCGAAATCCATTGCCTGGAAGAAGTCCATGAGCTCTCAACCAAACAGCCGCCTTCTTCCTCCCAATTCCTCGTCATCGGTCACCGTGGCAGCGGCCTGAACACTTCCACCTCCTCAAAAAATTCCATTAAAGAAAACTCCATCAAGTCATTCAACAATGCCGCTAAGTTCCCAGTCCAGTTCATCGAATTCGATGTCCAAGTCACCAAAGATGGACACCCTGTTATCTTCCATGACTTCTTCGTCCTTTTAGAGCAAGATTCCGAATCTCGCGTCACCGATCTCTACCTCCACGAATTTCTCTCCTACAACCACAAGCCTTTATTGCGAAAATCATATGACAACAAAATAACAAACTGGATCGTCGAAGACGATGACTCGTTTTGCACGCTGGAAGACGCGTTTGAAAAGGTCGAACCCCATCTAGGGTTCAACATCGATCTCAAATTCGACGACGATATTGAGTACACGGACGAGGAAATCAGATTCGCACTGGATCCGATTCTAAGCTGCGTATGGAAAAACAGAGGGACGAGAGAGGTGATATTCTCGACGTTCCATTCGGATGCGGCGAGGTTGGCGAAGGAGATAAAGAAGGGGAGCATGGTGTACTTTCTGACGGATGGGGGAACGGAGAACTACAAGGACGAGAGGAGGAACACGATGGAGGAGGCGATGAGGTTGTGCGAGGAGTGGGGGTTGGATGGGATAGTGACGGAGGTGAAGGTTGTGGTGGGGAGGCCGAAGGTGGTTGGTGAGGTAAAGAGGAAGGGATTGCGGTTAATGACGTACGGGGAGTTGAACGACATGGAGAATGTTGTGTTGTTGCAGAGGATGATCGGGGTTGATGGGTCATCGTCGATCGAGTTGGGGGAGACTGCAGGTTATGTGGATTGGTTTTTGAGGGGAGAGAGAGAGTTACGATGGTATTGAGGGTTTTACCGATTTGAAGGGGAGGTAGAAGATTTCGAATTAGGCATGTAACTAATTAGTAGAAGTGTGATTCATTGAAACATTAAAATATTTTAGATTAATTAAGCTCTATAATTATGGTATCCGTTTACGTTCCCATTTTTTTTAAACATAGATCACAAACTAGCAGATAGCACGTTGGATGATTGAAGCATTGTGACATTATAATGTGGCTACACAAAGTACAAAACATTGTTAAATATGTACAGTTCAGGAGAAAATGACGGATGATAACGTAGGCATGAGTCTGTGCACTTGGATTGCCATAATGCCATTTTTATTTGGAAGCCAATGTGGCATGGGTTGGGATCATTTGGACCGGGACTTCCTGCTCTTGTGATCCCAACCAATGAAATCACCTAATTTTGATGTAATTTACACATTGTCTTTTTGAATTACACCCGAATTTCAGAAACTAAAATACAAAATCTTCAAAATAGACGATTTTTATTGGTTCGGATCAGGAGACCAATGGGTCCTCGGACCAGAAGATACGTGCCCATGTGGCACGGATATAGCCCAATTGATATCGACACGAAAGGGTACGTTTCAATCATTGAAGCAGTGAACAATCATCTTTTTCTCATTTTTTTATAAGGAAAATTAATGTTTTGTCGATGTTAATTTTTTTTCAATCATTGATTACTAAGCTTGCACGAGTTGTTGAGCTTTCTGTTTTCAAATAATATTTCTTCATTTGAAACTCATATACCATATCAATAAGATTACTTACCTTCTCATGTGTCCATTCATGTCGTCTTATGCTATGGACTACGAGAAGTTTACAGTATGCCCAATTACCGGTTGTGTCGTTTGTTATGTGTACCTAATCCGTAATCATTCTTACACGTAATAAAAGTGATTGTTTTCTTGAATATGCTTTGTTGTATTATAACAAACCAATTTTTCGACTCTTAGAGTCGATACTAATACATTAACGAAATTCATGTGTCGAACATACAAATGCACAAAATCAAACCAATAGGAGTTAAAGAAAGATAAGATATAACAAAATTGCATGCAAAACCTGATGCCGTAACCGAATATACTCATTGCCTAAATTGCGTGCAAAATCTAATTTTAACGCACCACCCTATGATCCACATTAATAAAGAGTATTGACAAGTAATATCATCCACTAATGCGGAAAATAAGACTGATTAGAAGCGACCATCCATGTGTCTTGTATTAAATAATTATCACGTACGTTGATAGGGTATAGAAAATTTTTTTAACCTCAAGTGGATCGACATACTTAACCTTATTTGATACAATACTATGGTGGATATATAATTTATCCAGAATATATAATTTATCCAGAATAAAACACAATTATAATAAATAAAAACGAGTCACATAATAAGAAACATTGCTAAATGCACAAATAATATCGACAATACAGTACGCAATATCACAAAATAGTGGCTATATATAAACCATAATATAGACATAACGAGTCAACATGAATATAATATATAAATCAGAATACATGAATCAACGCTACACAACTAATCAAAATATGCTAACTAAGGCGCCCAAATAGGTAATAAAGATCCATAAGAAGAAGTTGGCAGAGCAAGCATCTACACAGAAGCTAGCTTGAATATTACTCACTCGGACTCAAGCAATTAAATACACGGGTCAGTCTAGTTTAAACAGTGACTAATTGGTTACTTAGTTTCATAATGAAAGGCATTTTTTGAAATAAGAAGAGTAAGTCCTACACATATTAAGACACATGAATAACAAGATAAATCAACTTCATCAACAAATAAGGTCTCATGTGCATCCAAGATAACAACAAGTGCGCTTCTAACACGTCCTTAGCTTTGAGTTTTGCACATATAAATTATTATCAAAAGACCAACAACATATTCAAGCACATCAACAAATAAGCACCCCCCGAGCTTTACCAAGCATTATATACCTATTCAGGCGCCAAACACCATGACCCCCAGGCCAAGCGTAATTTCACCACATCGATCAGGGAAATACGCTTATATATAAGACCCCTCCTGAGTCTAGCTTTATATTAAGCTATCTAGAACAACAACATCAATCATGTATCACAGGCTTCCCAACAGTAACTCAAAAAGTGAAAGCAATATATCTCATACCGCATGTTTCACTAATCGTTTTACTACAAGTCAGCCTACCTCACACTTAATAACGAATAAATTCAGTCAACGAGCCTGGAATTAACCGATATAATTAATCTACATGTCTCATACAACGTGATTTATTATATCGTTTAAACCATGTTCTCGCTTTTTAGAAGTGTCCAAAAACGTGTAATTTTATATAATGAAAATACTTAGTTTGAGAAAGCTTGTTTATAAAACAATTTTGAGAACATCTGAATTATTTCTTTAAAAATCTATATATTAAAAATACAGTATATAGTATAACTTTGAGATGATTTTATTTTAAGAAAATAAATTGTGAAAATGATTTGTCTTAATGCGATATGTATGTACGTATAAATTCCTTATTGAAATCGTTTTATAAAACATGCACGGCGACAAATCTAAAGAAATAGTTCATGAATCAACACAGAAGATGAAGAGAAAATTCCGCCGATCTGTTATACAAATTAGCATCAATAATAGATTTTCTACTTTAGGAACAAGACTAAGAATTTGTCTCATAGAATCATTTTAAAATTCATCAAAATTAGCAATACAAATACTTAGGAAAACACTCAAAGCTTAAGTGCAATCTTTTATGGGTTCAACATTTAGACACAATTTGAATGACTTAATACCATGGAATGGTTTGAAATTTAATGCAATCTTTTAAGAGCAATCTTTTTTTGTTGAATTTAAAGGCTGGAATTTGTGTTTTGACAAGGGGTTGTGTAAATTCTTATTGCTGCATATTTCCTCTTTGGAGAAGAAGGAAATATATTTAAGGGAGAATACTTCTAGATGTCCTCTTCCCTAATTGTTGGTTTAATGGGCTTCATTAAGCTTTAATTAAGCTATGTAAGAATAATCTAGGCTTGTGTTAGCTAATTAAACTATTTAACAATGTTTAGGTTATGTTTCACATTGTTTTAAATATTTTGACTTGTGCATTACAAATCTAACACTTATACAATCTTTTCGAAAATACACAATATATTCTAAAGATTTTTACACCTTTCTAGCTTTATTTTAGCAAGTTTAACAACTAAAATTTACAAATTTTACAAAAAACTTACATTTTGTATTTATTTTGTGTAAATCTTACAAATTTATGAGTTAAACTCATTCACATTAGTTTATTTCAACAAAAAAAAAATTATGAACACATAAAAATTATTTTTAACACATTTATTTGTACTTTATCTTAACTCAATGATTTTTGAGAAACGTTTATTCCAAAAATTCATTGTTAGCTTTTATTATTTAATTTGCTATAGCAATTAAACAAAAATCCTAAAAAAACTATCTTTTTATCAAAACCCACATATTAAAATGTTTTAAAATTTATTTTTCATTTTAAATTTTATTACTTCTAGATGTTGGGTTATGAAAATCCAATTTCATTCCAAATATTTTACTTGGAACAAATTCGACTTCAAATCACATATTTATTTATTCTTAAAACCCAACATATTATATTTTTACTTAATTTCCTCAAATTTACACAAAATAATCATTTGGATTTATTTTCTTTCAATTTTCCCACAATTAAAATTTTATATCCATTAATCTTCGATTTGGTCATTTAGAACAATTAACTAACATCTTTCTCTAAATTCTCCTCAATAAAATTCCCAAACTCAAATTTAACCCTTAATAATTATATGTGTAGAATTTCTACGTCTCGCCTATCTGCTATAAGGTGCTCCAGTGAGACATATAGCTGCACTGGAGGCTTTCCTTTCTCTCTTGGAGGTACCTTAACATTGGGTTGTTTTGGTATATTCTGGCAGGAGTCTCAAGGTGCTGAAGACCATCTCGACTTTGTTTTTGTTGATTTGAATATTTCATTTCTTGAAGGATAATGTTTGACTAAGGTTTAATCGATCCATATTTTCACTAAACATGCTGCTCGTTGTGACTTACCTGATGCTAAGTCATTCATCAAGATGGATGTGGCGTTAAAATGCAGGACATTATCCGTGTAGTGTCCGTTTGTTTGATGGAAACAACATCTACTTCCTCCAAGAACCTTATCATTCTTTGGATGCTTCTTCTTTAAAGGCTACTAATCGAGGCGATCCTTAGAATATTGTTGTTCTCAATATTTTCTTGGCACCTTCTTGTTTGGTTGTTTTTCTTTTTATAAGTCTGCCCATAGATGGTCTCATATACTATTGTGGTCAAAAACCTTACTATCAACTGGTATTTTCTAGGAGCCTTCTTATCTTCTTTTTTTTCTTTTGCAAGTTTGTCTAGTTTATCTTTGGTAATTTTCCTTTCAGAATAAGAAGCACTTTCATAATAATGGCTTAGAATGCCTTTCCATTTAGTAGTTGAACCTTCAAAAGCTATTTCTACTCTTTGCTCAAAGAAAACCCCTCTTGCTTGGAACCAAATTCCTCTTTGTATTTCAAAGAATGAATAATCCTCGTAAAACTTATCTTTTTTTAGTAAGAATTAGGGTTATGCTTATGTAAGGTAAGTCGAAATATCATTTATCCAAATCATGGGGAAGCATAAGTTTCTTTCTATGCTTCATGATTTACAAGGAAATTAGTAGGGGCATCCACTTTTCACATTATTGATTATCCTTTAAAATTTTAGAGTAAAAGGATGATCTTTATTGGTTTGACCAACTATTGGTTCGGGTAATTTCTAATACTCTCACAACCACAATCTTTGAGGTATAAGATTTGAATTGGAAATACGGATATGTATGGTCGGGAGAGAATTCACCAAATCCTAACTATGAAAATTTGGAATGTTCAATAGGAACGAAGATTAGAGCCTTCCTTCTAACTACAAAAATATTAATCTAAAAAGTTATTTAACACCTCAAAGATCATTTATTATGCCAAGTATTACTACCGGATTCGACACCAAAACCAGATACCAGTGAATGGGTATCGGAGCCATACTAGTACCAAAAGAGTGTTTCGGAAGTAGACAACCGATAACAAAAGCCGCAAGAGGAAGATTTGATCAATGTGCTATCGGTACCAACATAGAAGCAGAAGCTTGGTATCTTTACAAAAGGAGATAACGGTAAGGCAGTGCCGACACCAAAAGAAACCAACCTGAAGTTGACTCTGAGAGTATACAACTCGACATGGAAGTAAACAAGGAATAATGGCTGAAAGTATGTATACCAAAACTGGAATGACCAGAGTCACAAAACCAAGTTAGTATGGATAGAACGGGAGCCTGTCGATACCAATATGCGTAGTATTAGTACCGACAATCGGAAGCCACACAAAAGTCATTAGGAGAAATCCTAAAACCTTGCTATCGTAGATCTTACATTAGATCTAAAGAGATTAAAGTAAATGAAAGCTTATGGGAAGAGAGACTATCCACACTAACATGCTTAGTGTCGATATTGAAACTAAAGAGGGCGACAAAGCAAAGGTGATGCTCAGATGTTATCAAAGTAGGCAAAGCTCAATATTTACTATCACAACTGTGAGATGGTATCGAAGCCAAAAGAAGATAGGAAGGCTGTTCGAACCAGCCTGCTTAGTATCGATACACAATCGGAAATAATGCCTGGATCACGAGTCATTAATGATCGAGACCCATATTCCAGAAGAAAAACTGACACGAAAATAAATTTCAGGACTAAAAAGATGGTGGAAACCAAGTCCCGACACCGAAGGCTATCAAGCCGATCGATAACATAATTCCTTGCCGAGCCTGAGAGCGGCTTCCGCTGAATGTTGTCAAAAGTGGGACCATTTTGCCTATAAATAAGACCCAGGGGGTCTCATTTTGCCTAAAAATAAGAGGCTCGTAGTAGTGGACCATTCCAGCAGTAGGGTTAGGCTGATTAAGGACATTTAAAATAATTAATTTACTGTGATCAAGGCGTTTGTTGATAATTCGATAGGGGTCTAGGGTAGCTAGTGGTCATCAATAATTTATGGTGGCCTTGGCGCTTGTAAATTAAATTAGGGACCAAGTCTAAGGGTGACTTATGTCAAATTACATTTTTGGTTGCGAATATGTATCGGTCGGTATTCCTTTTTAGCACACTACACCGAGGTCTCACGAGGAAGCAAAGACACGCTTATACTGTACTAGGTGGCTAGTATCCGGAACGAGCTGGGTACGGGCGAGTTTCAGCGGGGCGGTTAGAATGCATCACGCTGATTAGTGAAGACAAGACACTGTAACACCAGTGATTTACACTATGCCTTTAGAGCTGATAGACCGGTGTAACAAACCCGAGATTGTAGTCGGCATAGATTATCACAGTTGTGGTATCGGAGCCGATCGATGGGTAGAATTAGGTTATATCCTAATTTATGAGTTGCAGGAAAAGGTGTAGAAATCAGCTTATACGACAATTCACAATATTCTTGCCTATCTTCTTCTTCTTATTTACTATGATGTGCTTCAAATTATTATTCTGTCTAGATTTCCTCTTTTATCACTCATGCTAGTAATTACGGAACTCACCAGGCTTTATGTCTAACTAGTTTTCTTCTCTTCTTCCTTCCTTCCCTCCGGGTTCTTAGGGTGGAAGATATAGTAGTGATAGAGCTTTGACCCATTAGAGATTCTCATTTGTCTTATTCTTTTCTTTACATGTACCTTTCCACATTTGGATAATTTATGTATTTGATGTTGAGAGGGATTATTTTTATTTTTGTACTTCGATTATGTTGCTATTATGAGACAACTGTGGTTGATCTATGATGTATTTACAATTTTTATTCTTCTTTAAATAAATATTTCAATTATTCTATGGTTTTCATATGCTGTCTTATGAATTTTAGTCTCTGTGATGTTAATTTATATCTGAACATTTCATGTTTCTTAATGGAATCCTCATTCCGTAACATTAAGAAACATAGGGTGTTACATTTGGTATCAGAGCCAAATGTTACAAGATTAGTAATAAAAGGTTTTTGTTTTTAATAGAAAAAGGCTTTTAAAGAAATTTGTTTTCAAAATAAAAGGTTGTTTTTAAAAAAGCATCCCCTCAAGTCAATTACAATAATCTCTTATTCTGTGTTTCGATGTGTCGTGTTCTCAAACAATCCATATTCTTGTCCGGTCTACGCCGGATAGGGGTTTTGGGTCATGCCGGCTTGGTATCAGAGCTTTGGTTTACAAATCTTGAGAACAAGACACATTAGAACCAAATGAAAGAACTCACCAGAGATAGGATTTGTAATATTATATTAAAGAATTCTCATTAGAGATAGGATCAGTAGCATCCTAGAATGAGAAACTCCTTAGAGATGGATTAGTGATGCCCAATGACGAGTTGAGAGTGACACATTTATAAGTAACGTATTTGTGATTATATATATATAATTTGATATTTGAAAATATATTTTTGAGTACATGAAAGTTATATTTTTGGAAAGATAATTAACCAATTAATTGTTGGTTGTGATGAGTGTATTGGAATAGTAAAACCAATATAAGAATGAAATGTAAATCAAGCTAAATCAAAAATAATGCTGAACTGAATTGAAAATTAGTTTAAATTAGATGTATGTTTATGTCAAACAGGTTGTTGCATAAAGGTTAAGCAAAGAAGATACCAATTTGTAACGCCCCACCCCGAGACTCATCCTAATAAAGATAATTAATCAAAAACAGCAGGTAGATTACAAGTTACATCAGCTCAAAGTAGAGCATTGGCTATGATTTCAGCAACTCAGAGAAAAATGATTTCACGATGGAACCCTCACTTTGATGGTAAATCTCACCAAATTATGATGATTAAAACACAATGAAACTTTACAGAATCGTTGACAATATCCCAAACTTTGAAATAAAAAAGAATCACTCAAAAACACCAAGTAGATTGCAAGATATATCAACTCGAAGTAGAGCATTGGCTATGTTATCAACAACTCAGAAAAAGATGATTTCACAACGAAACACTGAATTTGGTGACTAAAATTGCATGCTTGAAAAAAAAGGTACTTATTTATTATATTGATTGCGCAATTTATTTATTACTATTGTTGTGTGTGAATTGGATGCGCTGTGATGGTTTCTTGTGTGAAATTAAACTTACACCATTGGATAGTGCACAATAACTATGGACAACACTGCATAGTGTAAATTGTGGACAACATAGCATAGCATATCCATATGAGCATGTACTTGTTTGGTGTTTATATGACAAGGATTGGATGACTATATGAGCATGTAAGTGTTTGATGATTGTATTGCGAGGATTTAGTCGTGGACTGAATTATGAACTAATTATGGACCTAATAAATTATAACGATAAATTGTACGATTTAATAACAAACTCCACACGGGTTTTGAGATGACAAAAACATACACGTCTCTCTTATGTGTAGACAAGTCACATGGATTGAGATAAAATACCCACTCACAGGTCAAGGGATGATAATTTTTACACATGTCCTTTGGATGTAGATAAGTCACAATTATTTTGTTTGGTTTATATATTGATATATTGATTTATGAGAGCCTGAAGAGGCCATTTGTGACTTTTTTCGATCATACAATACAAAGGAGGTTATAGCGATTTTTTTTGGGAAATTTAAGGCATTAGCCAAGTTTCAAGAAATTTATAAGTTCTTAGAAACTGAAGAGTTGAAGAATTTGAGTTAGAATGAAGGTTGATGTAACGACTCGGATTTTCCGATAATTTGAATTTGAATATGTAAATTACTTTTAAATATCATACTGGAATCACTACAACAAAATGACCCTATTACAACGGTGGAACACCGTTGTAATATACATTTTACAAAAGTGGGCTAACCGTCGTGTATTAAGAAGTTGTAATAGACTAAATTTTTTTACAACTTTTTTGCACTGTTGCAACACCGTTGTAATATGTATATTTTACAAATTTTTTCCACCGTTGCAATAATATCTACTACAACAGTTATGCACTGCTGTGATTGATAGTTGCTTTTAAAAAAAATAAACCATTTGCAACTGAAATGAACAATACACTAAATGTAGCAATACTCCATAAGCAAATCAGATATTACAATTACTTGCAAACTAATTTATTAAAATACTCAAATTGTCAGTATTACAGACAATAAGTTTTATAAAACATTTCGCACACTGTTACATATTTGACCATTACAAAGCAACTTAGTACAAGCACAAGTTATCCACAAAAACCATGACCAAGCTCCTCAATTCACCATCCCCTGCACCCGCACCCTACAATCCAATCACAAACAAAAACTAATAACACTGTCATAGTGTATTATGTTGATCAGTTCAAACTTTAGAAAATCCAAGCAAGCAAATAACTTGCTGTTAGTTTAATCTATGACAAACACAATAGAAATCAAAACCAACGCACAAAAAACGGTAGGAGTTGCATACCATGATATACCAATATATGGATCAGGCTTTAGACCTTTGAATCATGAGGAATATTATCCATGCATGCTCTACATGTGTTAATGCTTTCAAACATATATTCATCGAATTCTTCATCTCCAACGCACAAAAAAAAAATCAGGAGCATTACCGCTGCTAACTAATTGCCTCGGCATCTTTTCCACATCTATCCTTTTTCCAACTCCCTGCATAATTTTGGCTTTTTTAAGAACACAGTTAGAATAAATTCAAGACTACGTTTACAAAAGACTCATACTTGAAGTTTAATCTCCACAATGTGACCGCCTTCCTTAACCATAACGGGTTAATTCATTGACTACAAGCTTTTCAAGATGACTCATCATTTCATTAGCTTGGCGAGAACCAAAAGATGGTTCAATGTGTTGATAGTGCCAATACAACTAAAATAAAGGAAGACAATAGAAACCCTATCGTTGACTTTAAAAAACAAAAATAAAAATCTTTTATGCAAATTACCTATTGAAAGTCAGGCCAATCTAAAGTCAAGTCTTTTCCAACACATAATTATCATACAATAATATCTGAGAGCTAAAAGTTCAGCATTGTTCAGACTTCAGACTATAACACACGTTAGTTCAAACATCAACCAAGCGATATGTTGGAGTAGCAATATGTGGGGTTTATAGCACAAATGAATGAAGTATGAAGGATTAGAAAATGCAACAACTACTAAGTATGAACACATATTCAATTCCTCACATCTTGCATTGCATCTAAAATTTGCGGCAAATAAAGACCACAAATGTAAAACATCTCTAGTTAATATTAGATATAACCTGTCTGTCTAGCTGAATAAAATGTGTTTTTATTAAATCTTAGAAATGAAACTAATGAAAAACTGGTTGATTTCAAAAAGTTATCACCTTTACTGGTTTCCCAGGAAATGACCAAGGCATGTTTGTTGGTTCCCAGGAAATCAAATGAATGCTTATAAAAGTTATGTGTTCAATAAAATGAATAGTAATTTGCAAAAAGTTATCACCTTTACTAGTTGATGATTCAACATTTCTCTATATAAACGAAAAGACCTAGTGCATAGCAGGATCGAAATATTTGATTTCTCAAAAAACAAAATAACTCGTATAACAGAGACTTAATTAAACCCAAAAAAGGGAATTATGCCAATTGCAAATACAGTTCATGACAAAACCAAAGGAGAACGAACCAGGCAAATACAAATGCTTTTGTGACATCTAAGTAGTGCAATATTTTGTGCAGTATTTCAATATAAAAATCTGAACAAGGAAAGAGCAAAGAATACGTACCTTTCAAGCAATTTGTCCTTGCATCTGTAATCCGCGCTCCAAAAAAATCGAGATGAGTCAAAGCAGCAAGGGTTGCAACATCGGATTCGATGCAGATCGCCTCAACACTTGAGAATCGAACGCCGTTGCTTTACCTTGGTCATCGTCGATTGAGCTTTCGTAGTCGCGTCGCGGAGGAAACTACACATAGGGATTGGGAAGAATGACGGAGATATGGCGATTATAAGATTTAAATTGGGATCGAGGGGAATGAGTGAAATCTAGGGTTAACGAGAATGATTTGAGAAAGAGGGAGAAAAATTAAAGCGAGAAACATAACCAAAGTTAGAGGATAAATGCAGAGTTAAAGAAATTTTTTGCTCCTAACCAAAAATAATTATAATGGAGCCAAATTTTTTGGGAAAGCAGAATAGGAAAAGAGGTGGCGTGGAAAATGGGAGAACTAGTCTCCATGGATGAATAAAGGGACGAGCTTTTCTTGTGGCGGCGATTCAAGACTCGAGAGTTTGGGTTTCTCTTTTGAGAAGAAGCAGGCGATGATGCGAAATTTTGGTTTGGAGACAGAAATTTTTGGGTTGGAGCCAGAAATTTTTGGCGTTGGAGTTGACAAACTGGTGTACTTTCACGTGATCTATGGAACCAAGCATTGCTGTAGTTTTAACATGTAACTACTTTCATAAAAAATTATTATTAAATGTTAATCACTAGTATTTAATGTGAATTATTTGCTAATTATCATTTAAATATTAATTATTAACTACTACAATTGCTAATTACTAGTTATTAATTATTATTAAATATTACTGATTATGTACGTAGTAATAAGTTGAAAATTACTAGTTGTTAATTACTAGTTGCTAATTACTAGTTGCTAATTACTAAGTATTTAATAGTAATTAATAATAAGTTAGTTATTATGTACGTATTAATGATTATTTACTATAAAATATTTAATAGTAATTATTAAAAAAACTACTATTTATTAATAAAATCATTACCAAAATTAATTACTAATATTAAATATTACTTCTTATTTATTATTTCTTAATTATTAATATTAAAGATTATTTCTTAATTATTGATTACTAATAATTAATTATTAATTATTCAACAATACCAATAACTTACTATTTAATATACTAGTTATTAATATTAATTAATAAAAATTATTTACTAATTATTGATTATTTAATAGAAATTATTAATATTATTAATTAATTATTACTATTATACTAATTATAAAATGTTAATTGTTAAAACTGTCACTTATTACAATAGGTAAGAGTGAAAAGTTGTAATAGGAATTTATTACAACAGTCACAATAAAAATGTTGTTAGAAAAATGTTTATTACAACTTTAGTGAACTGACTGTTGTAAAAAACATTTATTACAACTGTGCATTTTCCACCATTATAAAATGAAAGTTGTAATATGGTGTTTTTGTTGTAGTGAATATTAGTGGAATTTTAATACCGAATTTGTGAATTTAACGATGATCATATGTTTATATCTATATTTAAATTATAAACGAACTCGAAATGTCGTGGCAGTTCGTAAAATTTAGTTTTGAACTTCAATTGGATATACAGAATTTGTTTTAAGTCGGAATTGTTTTGAACTTCTGTTGGATATACAGAATTTATTTCATATTCCGACTTCAAAGAAATACAGAATACGTCCATACATAATACGTGGCCCAATCGGTTCAGAAGCCTAGCTAAAGGGGCACGCTATCTGATTACTTACTTTAATCCTCTTCGCTCCTTTGTTCTGCACATGCGCATAAATATTTGACCAGAAAATGTAAATTTTTTACCTATCCTAAGTCCTATCGAAAATAAATTAAATATAAGCATATGTAAGTCAATCATACTTACACGCGCATCATATAATTAAATTAATGGACCTGTACAATATGTTAAACTTTGCGCCAGCTTTGTTCTATTTAATAAAAGTATAACAAGTGAAGAACTGAAAGTTATAACAAAAGACAGAATAAACAAAACCAAATATATAGAAAAATAAATATGGTACGTACCAATACAGCTCCACACATACACACTCTACCCTGCATTATTTATTTCCCATCCAACATATACTCTACTATTTTGCATATCTATTCTAGTTCACACATGCTATTGTGCAATGAAATGTAGTCGTTTTGTTTTGTCCACACAAGTATTTAATTAATTCATAACAATTAATTTAACAATTAAAAATACCCCGCTCAAATACCCCGTTCACAGCAAAAAGCACATTCCCTTTCGCTACAGTATCCCGCCCAAATACCTCGCTCAAATACCCCGCTTCCGTTCGTCAAGAACGCACCCTTAATGATATGAATATCAACGCAGCTCGAGATCTAAACAAAGCAGCTACTCCCCCCATTACTTGTCGTCCAAACAATCGAGACCATGATGGCCAATTCTTACGAACTATAAATACAGAAGCCCATTTGATGTAAGGATCAAACGCAAAGTAAAAATACAGTGAGGTAATAAAATGGCGAGCGTTCCTTTAAATAATTAAAAAGAGCAAAAATATATTAATATACATATGTTCGCACCTCTATAATACTGGCTCGGAAGAACTGGGAAATTAAAGTTGTGTAATTGGCGGGTCGTGTTATACAGTAGGGGGATGCTCATGTGAAACAGGGAAGTGGTGGTGGTATGCAAGTTGAACGTGATGGGTCGAGTGTTAGTTGGTGACTGTAACGAGTACGAGATGAGATAGAGGAGGACCGGAGCGTTGACTGGTGGCAGATCATCTGCAGTGGAGGGGGTTGACGTATGGGAAGTCAAGGTGGAGTTCCATGCTGGTTTGCGGAGTTTGGTGGACAGTAAACGAGGTGGAGGTTTGAAAGAAGGGGGGTGTACGGTCGTTTGCATGGAGGAAGAAAGGGAGGGATACTGGGGTGGTATATCGCATGAGTTTTGGAAGCTAATAAGATCTGCCTGAGCGTCGAAATGACGAAGGAGTTTAAGTGGTGAATGGTGAAGTTTAGGAAGAAGAGGGAGTGAAGAGAAAGGTGTGAGTGTGATCAAAAGTAGGATTCGTGGATCGAAAAGTGGTATCTATGACATGGCATGCACACAGCAGTGGTTTCCTGGAATAAGTTTTGTTGGTGGAGAAGATGAAGTGCGGTAGAAGGATATGGAGCGTGGGATTTAGCTGTAGTTTTCGGCTAGGTTTTAAATAAATAAATAAATAAATGCAAAAAGGAAAAAGGAGATAAGAAGCAGGACGTGGGGAAGGAGCGCATGCTGGGGAGAGGCTCGCACGTCCAAAACAAGGATGAGAAGCAGTTATGGAAAGTTAGGAATAATACGCAAGTGCATAATCACTTTTTACACGCCTAATTATTGAATAAAACCTGCCTAATCACATTGAAATAATGACGCATTTATCTAATTTGTATTTGTTAAAAATGCCTAAGTGTTTGTCTAAGAAGTAAACTTCCTGAGTACATTATTAAAGGTGGCTGACCAATTCAATAGTGACGAACCTATAACTATATATAAGTTTCAACTTACATTCAGGTGAGAATGGAAAGAATTTATAACATGCCTTTAAGCCAACCTGGTTAATTTAATCGGAATGATACAGTTAATTATAACTAAGGAAGAACAAATATTTATATTAGTCTAAATTTAATCGTACACTTTAATATGTGTAATTCATTCATACATGCATAGAATCGAATCAGACAAAGGGAATGGAACCGTGGCGATGAGCGCTCCATTATGGAACTGGTTTGGTTAGAGATGGTTACTACTGGAACTTTTAATTAAATTAAACACCAGTTTAATTTAATAAAAAACAAATTGTTTTGATGACGAATGGAAATCCCAAAGTGAGTTAAACTCACTTAGTTTCCCTACTTATAATTATTATAGGTTGGGTTTATTATTTGTGTGTCATGTTTGCTAATTGTTGGTTGATTTGATGATTGTTTAGATGCTATTAAATATTATTATATCAATTATTTAAATTAAACGTTGTTCAATTTAAATGAAACAACATCGTTATTCTTAACGATTAATTCCAAATAAGGTAACTTACCTTGTTGGTTACGTTTGTAATAATATAAATGTATTTAAATTAGATTGGATGCTTGAATTATTATTGGTTGACCACTATCAGATGAATTTATTATTTACTTGCATATGATCATTTCATGAACTGTTTGACCAATGTGATTGGATTACTGATCGTTGAATATAAATTCAACGTTTGTTTTTTATTAACCAATGGGAAATATTGATTGAGAAATTTATAGTAGATGGCCAAAATACACTTTTATAAAGATCGATTTACCGTTAGGTAAATCGATAGAAATGAAGTTATCAAATTTATTTATAACTAAATATAGATTTGTAAATATATTAGTTTAATTGGTTTTATAAAAAGGAAATAAACCAACCATATATACATTGATTGTTTTAACCACCAATCATCATTTTTGGTACCAAAATATGTGCATGTGCGAAGCACGTGCCTCATCCCAATTATTAAATGATTTTTAAAGATGATCCAAATATTTACAAGACTGATAAGCAAGTGAGTGTATATTAATTTAAGGTTTAATAACCGAGGTTAATTATTTTAAGAAACAATTTAAAATGAGATTATATTTGATTATTGTAATAATCAAATGGGATTATTTAAATTAATTTAATTTTTAATTAATTTAAATGGAAAGATGAATTAAGATCTGATTAACGAATTAATCGTGCTTAGAGTTGACTAAGTCAACAATAGTAGCCAAAATGGATTTTTTAAATTTTTTATTTATTTAATAGTTAAGTAAAACATTTTTATAAACGTTGATATTTATTTATTAAAAATCGAAGGGGTAAATTATGGGATTTAAAAGGTATTAATTTAGGTTTATGAAACGAGAAGGCTTGTTTATAATAAAGTTATATTTTAAAGTGAATCATATTAATGATAATATAAGTTAAATTGCGATTTAAAGCGAACTGTTATTTGATATTCTATTTAACTGGATTTATGAAATCCAAAATTTTGATGAAGTTACAAACCCGAGTTTAGTGAATATTATTGTAAAGAGTTATTAGAAATGGGTTTTTGAAATGGAAATAAAAGTAGGGATACGAAATTAAAGAATTCGAATTTAACTGGAGATCGGTTGAGATAAATGGTTTTCTGAATATTGATCTGATGTTGGTTTCGGCCTTCGGGGTTGATATTTAGGTGATTGTTTTCTTACTAATTTATGGTTAAGAACTGATGGAGATATGAAATGGAAATCAAATGAAAACCCAAGTTTAAATTAGAGTAGTTAGGCGAGTGGAGTTATAAAGATGAAATATAGATCCAAGATTTTAAAGAAAAGACGATGTTTCATTAAGGTAGAATTGAAATGGGATTTGTTTGATATTGGGAATAAATATCGGTTTTGAGTATTGCAACTGACATCTATCCTGAGATAAGAATGTTTTTGATGAATGTTGACCCGCCTTTTGGCAAGGCCGTCAACCCATGGACCCATCACAGGATCGCTCAGGACTCGAGCATGGACTTGGACAACCCCGGACATTCTTGGCTTGAGGCTCCTTGTCTTGAGGGATCTCGGATTGAAGCGCTTCAGCGATGACTTGGTCATGAGATCTATTTCATAGCCTACTTACTTGGTCCAACTACCTATTCTAAAGAATACAAATTTGGATCAAGCTATACTTACGCTGCCACATATTGGAGGGGACCTCTCCACGTAATCAAGACTCAGCTCCATCATCTGCTATTCACATGGATCAACCGACACATGGCAACTCGAAATGTTGAAGCCTACCGCCTATAAATACACCGTGCTACATAACAAAGAAGAGGATTTTTGGCGGAGATCTAGGTCTGACTTTATAGCTCATGCATGTCCTCCACAACTCAGTCATGGCTGCCAACACTTTCGCCTCAAAAATACTTGCTATAGTCATAAAAAATGACTATGTAATGGAGATCATGATGATCTCATTTATTATATCTTCGACTTTATGATATTATTGTGAGATTATAAAGTGGACGTAGGCTCGTTAACGCTGAACCACTATAAAAATTTTGTCTTGCTTTTTCTTACTTTTCAGAGATTTCTTCATATATCACGCTCAAATCCTACTTTTGGCCATTGATGACCACTTTTTGGCATCAACAGTTTGGTGATTTCACCGAGAAATGAGTTCTCAGCGTCTTAAGGGTTTTGCTCAACTTTAGGATCACCAAGTCTAAGAAGAAATCCTAATTTCAGTCATCATCAACAGCCATGGTTTCCAATGCTTATGTACATTCTTTAGAAAGCAGAAGCAACAACATTTTCATAAAAAAACCGATTTTTTCCAGCTTTGGGTTTGACCCCAGTCGGGTTGACCCTTCCTGGGTCGACATCGACCCGATCAGAGGACCAACCAGTTGGAATTTCACTTTGAAAAGCTCGTAGTATGTAGCTTGGCCCGGAGTAGTTCGTAGGTCGTAGTGAGATTGGTTCGAAAACCCATCATCATAATGGTGTTCAAGCTTATATCGACCAACTACAGATCGACCGACTCTTATGAAACTCTCCAGGTCAACCAACTCTTCCTAATATACCAACCCGGATTACTAGCCATTTCTGAAGCCTTGCACATTGAGATGAGAAAGGGTCATTTTTAGTAAAAATGCATTCTTCTGCTCGTCTCAAAGAAGGCTCGATCTTCCAAAAACAAATGAATCTGGTGGTGCCTACATTTTCGACCCAACTGACTAGGTCGATCGCCCCTCGGGACTGAGGAGCCCCAGACCCCCACCGACGCTGCATTCGGACCCGCTTGACGGCTCGCCTTCGGCTCGGAGCACGGCCTGCCTTCGGCTCGGCATATATTTTGACCAACAATAATCGTAAAGACTTAACATCCAAGATTCAGTGGATAGTCTGAGAATATCAACAACAAGATGGCAGCGACCAGGATTCTTCCAAGAGCCATCACCCTCATTTACTAAGGTTATTCAATCCTAATCAACTGCTTTAGTCTTACCGGGAGATCGGCGAGTTAAAAGATTGAAACACTTAAGCCTGGATGTTTATTGATTGTCTATATATCGGCTATCATTCCCCAACATGGAATCAAAGACCTAACCGTGGGTGGACGAGGCATGTCTACATTCCCAACCTCTGTATCTCACTTCCTAACATGGAAAAGACAAAGCTTCTATAAGCATGGATCCATTGTTCTCTTGCCGATCACCGCCTCAGCACCAACAAGATGAGATGCTAACATAAGCAGTTCTGATCTGATTACCTGACCTTTATTCCTTGCCCTTGACGTAAGGGGCAAGAAGGAAATTCAAAGAAAACACACTCTCATCATTCACCCACGAAGGCCGCCTGTAACGACCCAGAAAATTTGAACCAATTTAAAAATTTTAAATTGGCTATAATAATGGATTTTAAATGTTTAAAATAAATATTTTAAATAATAGCAATGAAAACTGAGTTTGAATCGACGTTTGAAAATGAATATAATTAATTCTAATTATAAACAAGGTCTGAAATGGCGCAGTAGATTCAAAATTTGATTTCAAACTTTGTCGGACTGTACCGGGTGCAAAACAAAACGGATTTGAGCAAAACCAAAAATATTTAAATTTGTTATTGAATACCTTTCTAACGAATCTGAAAAATCGAATTTTCATTGCGGAAAGCCAAAGTTATGGCCAAATGAATTTTTAGAAAGGTCGCTATGGAATTTATATAGCCCGTGAAATTGGCCATTTTGCATATGACCTCGGAATTCGACGAAACCACTTTTGTTGGATCCGGGATGTGAAGTTATTGCTAGGTTACAAATTTCATAATTTTTGAAGCTAGTGCGTGAGCGTGGAAAAGGAAAACGTGTTTTGGTCAATTACAGTTAAATTGGATCGACCAGAAATGGGCCTTTTTGCAAACGGTCTCAGAATTCGACGAAACTAGTTTTGTTGGGACTGTATCGTCAAAACATAGCTAGATTTATTTTTCTGGAATATTTCGAATCAGTTTGTGGCCTTGGCAAATTGAAATGTACGTTCAAATTGAATATTGAATGATATATATTTTAATTTAAAGGAAAACTGACTGAAACAGTCGAATGGGCCTACTAAACATATCCCATTGTGTTCAGAATGCGGGTAAAATGCTAGGGACGACAGTCATTGGGTTTGGATTAGAGTTCGTATGAGATAAGGAGTATTTTCGAAATTTTAAAAATATATAAATAAAAGAAAAAATATGATTGGTTGGCCATTTTCTCTCACCCCATTTTTTCTGGAATCCCCCCCCCCCCCCCCGCCCCCCCCGCATGAACGACGGTGAACGCTCCTCCCTTCTCTGCTTAAATCCGACCGCCTCCGCCACCTGCAGCCACGACCACCGCCGCCACTCGACTCGCCACCTCCTCCTCTTCAAATCAGAACCGACCCCACCCCCTAGTGTCGCCTGTAGCGACGGAATCGAACCCCCAAAGTTCGCCTGCGCCGATCCAATTTTCTCCCTCCTCCGACGATTGCAGGGGACCACCCGACCGTCGATCTGAAGCCCTCTCCAGCCTCTCCGATGTGGTGTTGGCTGATCTGAACATCGTTGCATAGATTGGAAGAAAATTCAAAACCTAGTTTTGAATCAAAAGGAAGGTATACGACTGTTAATTATTTAACTGATTTCAACAGTTTAAAACCGTTGCAAACTTTTAAAAATCATATCTTTTTGCTGTGTTGACGAAATCCAGTGGAAGAAGAGGTAGTGGACTCGTGTGGACGTCTTCTACATTCTAGGAGAGACCGCGTATTTTTCTGGGCCTTCTGCTATTTTTGGTGGATTGGAACTCAATGTGAGATTTCTAATTTATAAACGATATGGAAAACGATGATGTATAAATTATATAGGCGATGTATGAGTTATATAAGCATTGTACACGTCTTGTATAAGCGTTGTATAAGTTGTACGTTCGATGTATAAGTTGTATATGCGTTGTAAAAATTATGTATGTGTTGAAATAGAAGTGAATTGCTATATATATATATATATATATATATATACACACACATACACACACGCACCTCGTCCACAAACCATGGACGATATTTATTGGTTTTGATTGTTGTGAAAATTGATTGATAGCGAATGGTTGATTGGGATTGTTTGTCGTTGATATTGATTGATTGTGGTTGAAAAATACCCATTTGTGGTTGAGAAATATTTGGTTGAAACCACATAGGATTAGTTTGTGGAAATGAAATAAATATATACATGCCGCCTGCGTGCGAACTAGATGCATGATCCCCATTGTCAAAAACCGCGAGGTTTTAAGGTAGAGCGAGGAGCTGTACTAGGGACGGTCCCGGTTTTAACTACCCTGCCGTTATGCTGCCGAAATTTTGAATAAAATTCATGTGTTTGAATTATTTTCATTTGCTGGAACTATATTTATTCGCTGAATAGAAAACCTTCATGTGTTGAATCGATATTCATTCGTTGATTAGAAATTCACGTGTTGAATGCTATTCGTGTTTTAAATATAAAAATCACATTTTTATCTATATATGTAAACTATAGAAAACCTTCATGTGTTGAATCGATATTCATTCGTTGAATTGAAATTCATGTGTTGAATGGTGTTCGTGTTTATATATAAAAATCACATTTTTATCTATATATATAAACTATAGAAAACCTTCATGTGTTGAATCGATATTCATTCGTTGAACTGTAATTCACGTGTTGAATGGTATTCATATTTTGAAATAAATTGTTTTATAATAAAAATCACCTTTTTATCATCTATATGAACTATATAAAATAATAGTGTTTCGAAATGAATTGTTTTACAATAAAAATCACATTTTTATTATATACATGAATTGTTAAATATAGTGAAGTGTTGAAATAGAAGACAGATAGATAAAAATATCATTTTTATCAAATGTACGAAAAGAATATAGATTTGAAATCGAAGAATCGATATATATATATATAAATAGAATTAAAATATATCAAATAACGATGCTGCAGTTCGTATTTTGAAACCGTGATTTCAAACGATTATACCAGGTGATCCGACCATCGGATTTTCCTGAAATCGCAACCGTTGGGTTCGCTTTGGAAAAATCTTTCCAACGGCACCAACTTTGTAAAAATCCAACGGTTGGATTGTCTGGAATGTTTAATTCAAATCTGAAGAAAATAGCGCCAGAAACAATTATATTTATACTTATGTATAAATATAATTATATTTAATCGAATAACGACGCTGCAGTTCATATTTTGAAATCGAAACTTCAAACGATTATACCGGGAGATCCATCCGTCGGAATTTCCTGAAACTGGGACCGTTCGATTCGTTTTGAAAAGATCTTTCTAATGATGTAAATTTTGTGAAGATCCAACTGTTAGATTTTCAGATATGTGTAAATCAAATCTAATGAAAACAGCGCCACGGTCTCGTTATGGCCCGAAGCGTCGTTTTAAATAAATGGGCTATTTTAAAATGAATAAAAATAGCGATAAATCATTATAAAATATTATAAACGATATGGATGTGATTTAGAAACTAACTAAAGGTTGGCTAAGTCGAATGGTTTCCTGGGTGTTGATCTGATGTTGGTTTCGGCCTTCGGGGTTAATATTTGGGAAAATTTTCTTCTACTAATCGACGGTTAGTGACTAATGAATTGAAATGATGCGTGTGTATGTTAGTGTTGCACTTATTTATTATATACGCGAGTTGCTCAGAAAGACCGGGTTTATCCCATTCTGAATAACTGAATCGACGATACGAAATCGAAGATAAAGACGGTGGTCGAAGACCGGAGATCTTCACCTCGTTTGGATGGTAACCGAGGTCTTGATTGGGAGGCATCCCGAAATATGGATAATGAGTGGTGATCGTCCAGACGTACATGGTGATCGATGGGTTTGCGAGGTATATAGTGCCTCCGGTTTCGTTTAGACCCAGAACGGACTTGTAAATGGACAGTGTGTCTGACATTGGAATTTATTCAGCGTGATAGATAGCCATCAGCTGCACCGTGTGAATTGCCTGTGTGGTATGCTATGATGCAATGATCAGGGCTTCTGTTGAAAAGCGAAGCCTTGTGGAGATGATCAAAGCACCTCCTGTGTGGCGTAGCTTTGTGTATAACGTAAATTTGCGAGCCACACACCCCGGTATGAACCAGAAACGGGAGAGGACATCAGGGTGGGCCTGCGTTTCTTCCTAGCTAGAAGTGGCGTTAGTGGTTTTACACACCCTGACGATTTTGACTTATGTGGTTATTGCTGTTGGCCTCGGTTAGATCGGATGATCCGGGTTCGATGGAGCCATTCGTTGGCTCATTTACGCCCCAAAGGGCGGGGAAACGCAGTGTTCAGGAATTTTAATCCACATCGGTGGACCGGCCCTGACGATCCAAGGGTCGATGCGCTTGGACCCTGAGGCTCGGGCTAGGCAGTCTCGAAGTCGGTAAGGACTGTCTTTTGCCTTGTTTCATGACGGAAATCCAATTTCCAAATACGTGACTATCGATTTTGATTGTATACCTATATATGGCGACATAGTGGTATGGGGCATTAATGCCGTCTATGATTGATAGTTATGATTTGAAATTGTTTTTAAAAACATATAAACACTAGCAATAATATAAAATGCTTTTGTTTTATGCTTATCAAGCATATTTTGGCCGTTATAAGGTAAAAACTCTATCCTCCGGTTTGCGTTGCATTGTGTGATGGGAACTGAGTCTTATAATGGCTTCATTTTTATAAAAAGCATTGCGATGTTTAAAAGAATGATTTTTTTTTAAAGCACTGGCAATCCAATGGAGTAAACCCGTTCCACGAAAGTGGCGTGGTCATGTGATTTGCCATAGTATAAATGTGTTGAGTACATTTCTCATACCAGTCCCATGACTGACTCGTAGTTTGTTTCACTTTCAAACTCGGGTGCCCCTTTTTCTACACGGGCAGCCTTGTATTCAGGTTTAGCAGGCTTTATCTGGATAGCTGGAGCTGAAGATGGCTTCTATTATTTATCTCTTTTTATGCTGTTCAGCTCCTATTGTACATATTTTGTTTATTTCCGCTGTAGACATATATGTATAGCTGAACTGTATTTGTACTAAGTATGATCCTGTATACTGTGTAACTCTGATGATTACTTTTATCCTGTATATTCTATTGTTCATTATCTGGTGTATTTATTGATTTCTGTTCTGCTATTATCTGTTTCTGTGTTATATTCCACGGATTACCCTTGCCACAGTTAGTACGGGTTTTGGGGTCGTCTCATTTGGTATCAGAGCTTTGGTTAAGCTTAGTTCTGGAATATAACATATTAACAAACTCGTCAGAAATAGAACCAGAAGTGTTCTAGGACGGGTAACTCATTACAGATAGAATCAGTAATATCCTAGTATGAGTAAAGCAGAAGGAAATTACACCTCGATAGAAACATTTACATTTGAAGTGTATGTTTCTATGTTTTAAAATACCTTTTCTGTGACCTGACACTTGATCTGCCATTTGCAGAAGTACTAGAAAAATGAGTGTCAGAAACAGGAGAAATGCAGAATCCCGATCTAGAGGCTCTATTAAAGAGACATCGAAATCTGAACGGAGCACAGTTCTCGGGCAATGAATCTATTATCTAGACTCAAGCTTAGATGAGTTCTGTCGAAATAATCTTTAAGCGTATCCAGCTGAGAGATGACCAGAAACGGTTGGTAGCATCTTGGGTGCTCAAAGAAGAAGCTTTAATCTGGTGGGAAACAATCATCAAAGATAATCCAGAAGGTGATATCACCTGGGACAGATTCAAAGTGATTTTCCTAGAATGATTTACTCCTCCTGAAGCGACGGAGCGATTATGTGATGAATTTTCTTATCTAATACAAGGTGATATGACCATCCCAGAATATCATAAGAAATCCAACGAACTTGCTCACTTTGCTCCTCACCTGATTCAAGATCCAAAGAGGAAAAATCTGAGATTTATTCATGGCCTGCAAAGGAGATATCAGAATAGTGTACTGAGGAATGTAAAACTTCCTTTCTCTGAAATGATTTATATGGCCTATCAGTACGAAGATCTCCATAAGAAAGGAATGTTACGCGACGAAGAAGAAGTCAGTTCTAGTAACAAAGAAGAGTCAGAAACTGATATTCCTGAAGCCGGTACGAGGTCTAAGGTCAGTAAAGAGCCTAAAGTCAATCGAAAAAGGGCTAGATCTGAAAAAGAACCTGCCACGACTGCCATATGCAAGAACTGCAATCAGAAGGGGCATTTGTCCAGAAAATGTAAATCTTTAAAGAAACCAATAAAGGATGGATATAGAGCCAATCGAAAGCAAAAGAAGAAAAGGTTGGGAAAAGATGGGGAGTTTCAAGAGAACAGGGAGTGCAAACAGTGCCACGAGGCTGGTCATCTTGCAAAGGATTGTCCGCTCTTAAACAAGCCCGAAGCAGTACATCTAAATGAATTGGCAGAAACTTCTGATCCCTCAGCTAGTCAAGAAAGGGCTGATGTCTTAGAAGGCACGCTCAATGTCAAGAACATTCCAGTTAAAGTACTGTTTGATACTGGTGCGTCACGAAGCTTTATAGCAAAGAGTGCAGTCAAGAAGTTCGATTTGAAATTGAAGAAGTTTAAAGAACCAATGACTGTCCAAAATCCAGTTGGGGGGTTCCATCGGGCTCAGCTGGTTTTGTGGGGTGCCTGTCTCTTTTTCCTGCTATAAATTCCCTACTATCTCTGTCGTCATGAATTTTAATGAATTCGATCTTATTCTGGGATTGGATTGGCTAACCAAATATGAAGCAGAGGTTAGATGCGCCGAGAGAGTTGTTAGAGCTAAGATTAAATCAGGGAATTATATAACCATACCGTGTGAAGGTCAGAAATCTAATAGAAAAGACTTCTGGGCAGCTTTAGATGTTTCTCCAGCCTAAATAGAAAATATCCCTGAAATCACAGAGAATATTCCCGACCTAGTGAAAGATGTTCCTGTCATCAAGAACTATGCGGATCTGTTCGAGGAAGTTGTTCGCTTACCTCCGTAGAGAGAAATAGATTTCAAGATCACTTTCATTCCCAATGCAAGGTCGGTAGTTCATGCTATTCGAAGAATTTCCTTGAAAGAGAAAGAAGAACTTGACAATCAAACATGATAGCTCGTATGGAATGGTCTGATCAGGCCTAGTTTCTCTGACTGGGGAGCAGCAGTGGTGTTTGTCCCAAAATCTGATGGTACTCTACGTCTATGTGTGGATAATCATGATTTAAACAAGCAGACAATAAAGAACAAATATCCATTACTGCGGATTGATGATTTGTAGGATCGATTAAATGGCGCCCAAGTATTTTCACGAATGGACCTAGCTACAGGTTTCCATCAACTTTGAATTGCCAAAGAGTGTGTTCCATTGACAGTATTCAGAGGTCCCGGCTTATTCTACGAGTGGTTAGTAATGTCGTTCGGCTTATGTAACGCTCCTGCTTACTTCGTCGATCTGATGAATAGGGTGTTCAGAGGGGTTTTGAATAAATTTGTTCTGGTTTTTATTGATGATATTCTAATCTTCTCTAAGTCAAAGGCCGAACATGAAAAGCATTTGGAACAGGTTCTAGAAATTCTGAGAAGGAATGTATTGAAAGCAAAGTTTTCCAAATATATATTCTGGCAAGATGAAGTAAAATTTCTAGGCCACGTCCTATCGAAAGAAGGAATTGCTGTGGATCCAAGCAAAATCACAGCTATTCAAAACTGGAAATAGCCTAGTACTCCTACAGAAGTCCGTAGTTTTTTCGGATTGGCTAGCTATTACCAGAAGTTCGTCAAAAACTTTTCGAAGATATCTGGCCACTAAACGAAGCTTACAAAGAAGCACTCTAAATACAAATGGACTCCAGAGAGTGAAGAGGCTTTTGAAGAGCTAAAGTTGAGATTAACAACTGCTCCAGTGTTAACCATCATCGATGGCAACCAGGATTTAAAAGTCTGGACTGATGCTTCTAGAGAAGGCCTTGGCGCAGTGTTAATGCAAAGGGTCAAGTGGTTGCTTATGCTAGTCGTCAGCCGAAGCCGCACGAGAAGAACTACGTAACTCACAATCTTGAGTTATTGGCTATAGTATTCACTTTGAAAATCTGGAGGCATTATCTTCTGGGTGAGAGGTTCGAACTGTTCATAGATCATCAGTCGCTGAAGTATCTGTTCACTCAGAAAGACCTGAATCTGAGGCAGCAACGTTGCCTAGATTTCCTTGTAGCATACGATTTTGAAATTATATACACTCCAGGGAAAGCCAATGTTGTGGCCGATGCGCTGAGCCGAAAGAATGTAATGATAGCCAACTTTGTTATCACGACTTCCTTGATTGACAAAATATCTATTCTTCAGAAGGAGGATAACTTTATTAAGGATATGATTAAAAGGATTCAGAAAGGCGAACCCTCGTGTTTTCAAATAGATAACGACGAGACCCTGAGGTTGAAAGGAAGGATTTGTGTTCCTGATATCCCAGAGTTAAAAAGGGAAGTGTTAGACGAGTGTCACAAGTCCAAGCTGAGTATCCATCCTGGTGTAGCCAAAATGTATAACGATCTCAAGCGAACATTCTGGTGGAAGGCTATGAAAAGGGACGTTTCAATATATGTTAGCCGATGCCCTACTTGCCAACTAGTCAAGAGCGACCAATAGAAGCTGGCTGGATTGTTACAACCGCTAGACGTTCCTGGTTGGAAGTGGGAACATATTTCTATGGATTTCATTGATGGTCTTCCCAGAACCAGAAAAGGGAATGACAGTATTTGGGTGATCGTAGGTCGCTTCACGAAGACCGCCCATTTCATACCTGTCAGATCAAACATAACTGCTCAGAGTCTGGCGCAGATATACCTCAAGGAAATAGTTAGACTACATGGAGTGCCGCTCATTATAGTCAGTGATAGAGATACAATATTTACTAGCAAATTTTGGGAGGCATTTCAAGTCGAGCTGGGAACGAAGTTGAATTTGAGCACCGCTTATCATCCTCAGACAGACGGTCAGACTGAGAGGGTGAATCGTATTTTAAAAGATCTATTGCGGGCTAGTGTTATAGATTTCGGTGGATCATGGGAAGACCATCTGCATTTAGCTGAATTCTCATATAACAACAACTACCAGGCGAGCCTAACAATGTCGCCATTCGAATCGTTGTATGGTAGACCGTGACGATCTCCCGCTTGTTGGGTCGAACCCGGTAATAGACTTGTGTTGGGGCCTGATATGATTCGAGAAGCTGCCGACAAAGTCAATTTTATTAAGAAGCGATTACTCGCCGCTCAGAGCCGACAAAAGAGCTACGCTGATAGGAGAAGAAGAGATATATCTTTTGTTGTTGGTGACTATGTATATCTGAAAGTATCGCCGATGAGGGGAGTAATCCGGTTCGGTAAAATAGGGAAATTGGCGCCCAAATTCATTGGTCTGTTTCCTATTCTGGAACGGATCGGAACTCTCGCTTATAGGGTTAAATTGCCTGATTGGTTACTTGGAGTCCATGATGTATTTCATATATCTCAACTTCGAAAGCACGTTCATGATCCAGACTTGATCGTGGAAGAAGCAGCTCAGTAGGATATTGAAATTACTCCAGAACTAGCTGTGAGAAGAGAGCCGCCAAAGATCATTGGCAAAGAAACCAAAGAACTGAGGAACAAGAAGGTTCACTTAGTCAAAGTGCATTGGAGTGGGGATCCGCGAGATTATACTTGGGAAACTGAGGAGAGCATTCAGAAAGCTTATCCTAGATGCCGAGTCGATATCTCTGATAAACTCCGGTGCAAGGTATATTTACCATACTTTGCATTACCATTTAATTCTCTACTCTGCTGTTATTTTCTTTCCATGGATGTGCACTTTTAACTCTATAGTTTGAATGATTTTAAAGGAGAATAGGAATTAATTTGTATGGTTTTGAAAAGTTAAAAACAATTTGATTGTTGGTTGTGTTGCATGATTGTAGATTTGATTAATTAAAATTGTTGAAACGATAGTTAATTTAATCAACATTAGAATAATGGTAGAATTTATTTGATTAAACCACACATTGAACTGATTAGAAAATAAATAGAAATATATACACGTGTATTATATATGTTTGAATAGGTAAATGGATTAGCTGTTGAGTAAAGATTTTATTTGCGTGCCCGACAAATAGGTAAACATTAATGACTTGGATGCGAAATATTATTATATCAACTCCTGTGAATGCCATTGGATGCAGAGTGCTGGTTTTTCTGTGTGAAATAATTAACGCCCCATAGGATAGTAACAATTAATTTTGAACTACATTACATGGCATACTTCAGAAGATAGGCATACTTCATCGTATACCACATAAGCATTTGGAGCTTGTGTGACGAGGTGGAAGATTTACCATACGAGCGAGAGGCTTGTATGGCGATGACTATATTTTACAGGTTGAACTGATGACTGATATGGACTATTTAAATTGTAACGATTAAATTGCCAGATTAATAAAAACCCCACACGGGTCGGGAGTTGACAATAATCACATCTCCCTAGTTATTAGATACGACACATGGACTATTTATTTCCCCACACGGGACAGGGTGACGAGAATTTATTCTTTGGAGTTATTATCAAAACATGCTCCCCTGTAAACACCAGAATATATCACTATAAATATGTGTATGCTTATTAGGATTTATTGGGTACCTAATACGGCCCAATAAATTTCCAAACCTCTCTCCGTACAAAGGAGATTATGGCGAAATTTTTCGAAAATTCCGGGTGTTAGCCAAATTTTTGAAGAATTAGAAAATTCTCAGAAACTGAAAAGTTGGAGAATTGAAGCCAGATCGAATGTAGAGTTGATTAATCAAACCACTTTCGACTTTGTTCCTTTTCGGGGATGAAAAGATTTAAGTGGAGGAGATTGCAACGACCCAGAAAATTTGAACCAATTTAAAAATTTTAAATTGGCCAAAATAATGGATTTTAAATATTTAAAATAAATATTTTAAACAATAACAATGAAAACTGAGTTTGAATCGACGTTTGAAAACGAATATAATTAATTCTAATTATAAACAAGGCCTGAAATGGCGCAGTAGTCTCAAAATTTGAATTCAAACTTTGTAGGACTGTACCGGGTGCAAAACAAAACGGATTTGAGCGAAACCAAAAATATTTAAATTTGTTAGTGAATACCTTTCTAACGAATCCGAAAAATCGAATTTTCATAGCGGAAAGCAAAAGTTATGGCCAAATGAATTTTCAGAAAGGTTGCTATGGAATTTATATAGCCCGTGAAATTGGCCATTTTGCATACGACCTCGAAATTCCACGAAACCGCTTTTGTTGGATCCGGGATGTGAAGTTATTTCTAGGTTTCAAATTTCATAATTTTTAAAGCTAGTGTGTGAACGTGGAAAAGGAAAACGTGTTTTGGTTAATTACAGTTAAATTGGATCGACCAGAAATGGGCCTTTTTGCAAACTGTCTAAGAATTCGACGAAACGAGTTTTGTTGGGACCGTATCATCAAATCATAGCTAGATTTATTTTTCTGGAATTTTTCGAATCAGTTTGTGGCCCTGGCAAATTGAAATGTACGTTCAAATTGAATGTTGAATGATATATATTTTAATTTGAAGGAAAACTGACTGAAACAGTCGAATGGGCCTACGAAACATATCCCATTGTGTTCGGAATGGGGGTAAAATGCTGGGGACGACAGTCGTTGGGTTTGGATTAGAGTTCGTATTAGATAAGGGGTATTTCGAAATTTTAAAAATATATAAATAAAAGAAAAATATTATTGGTTGGCCTTTTTCTCTCTCCCTGTTTTTTCTGGAACACCCCCCCACCACGAACGACGGCGAACGCTCATCCTTTCTCTCCTCAAATCCGGCCGCCTCCGCCACCTGTAGCCACCGCCACCGCCACCACTCGACTCGCCACCTCCTCCTCTTCAAATCAGAACCGACCCCACCCCCTAACGTCGCCTGTAGCGACGGAATCGAGCCCCCAAAGTTTGCCTGCGCCGATTCGACTTTCTCCCTCCTCCGACGATCGCAGGGGACCACCCCACCGTCGATCTGAAGCCCTCTCCAGCCTCTCCGACGTGGTGTTGGCTGATCTGAACAACGATGCACCGATTAGAAGAAAATTCAAAACCTAGTTTTGAATCAAAAGGAAGGTATACGGCTGTTAATTATTTAACTGATTTCAACAGTTTAAAACCGTTGCAAATTTGAAAAATCATATCTTTTTGCTGTGTTTATGAAATCCAGTGAAACAAGAGGCAGTGGACTCGTGTGGACGTCTTCTACATTCTAGGAGAGACTGCGTATATTTCTGAGCCTTCTGCTATTTTTGGTGGAGTGGAACCCAATGTGAGATTTCTAATTTATAAAAGATATGGAAAACGACGATGTATAAATTATATAGTCGATGTATGAGTTATATAAGCGTTGTACACCTCTTGTATAAGCGTTGTATAAGTTGTACGTTCGATGTATAAGTTGTATATGCGTTGTAAAAATTATATATGTGTTGAAATAGAAGATAATTGCTATATATATATATATATATATATATATATGTGTGTGTATGTATGTATATATATACGCCCCTCATCCACAAACCATGGACGATATTTATTGGTAGTGATTGGTGTGAAAATTGATTGATTGTAACGACCCAGAAAATCTGAACCAATTTAAAATTTTTAAATTGGCTAAAATAATGGATTTTAAATATTTAAAATAAATATTTTAAATAATGGCGATGAAAACTGAGTTGAAATCGACATTTGAAAACCAATATAATTAATTATAATTATATATAGAATTGAAAATGGCGCGGTAGTTCGATAATTCGATTTCAAACTTCAATTGAATATACCGGGTGCAAAACAATCCGGATTTTAGTGAGACCAAAAACATTAGTATCTAATTGATGATATCTTTCTAACGAATCCGACCCATCGAAATTTGATAGCGGGAATCAAAAGATATGTCCAGTTGAAAATACTGAATAGTCGCTATGGAATTCAGGCCCTTAAAAATGGACATTTTGCAGATGACCTCGGATTTCGACGAAACCACTTTTGTTGGATCCACAGTGTCAAGTTATTGCTAGATTTCAAATTTCATAATTTTTCGAATCAATATGTGAGCGTGGCAAAGGAAAACGCATTTGACCAGTTTCTGTTGATTTTAATCGAATGGAAATTGACCATTTTTCAAACGGTCTCAGAATTCGTCGAAACTAGTTTTGTTAGGACCGTATTGTCAATACGAAGCTAGAAAATATTTTTCTGGAATTTTTCTAGTTAGTATGTGACCCCGGTAATTTGAAATGTGCGTTTAAAATTCAATATAATGATTTAAATGAAAATTCAAAAGGAAACTGATTTTAACAATCGAATTAGCTTGCGATACATATCCCATTGTGTTCGGAATGGGGGTTAAACGCTATGGACGACAGGCGGTGGGCCTCGTTTCGAGGTCGTATGTAAAAGTCAACCTTTTTACGAAATTAAATAATAAAATAATAAAAATATAATTTCCCTCCCCCCCCCCCTTTATCTTCGTTCTGCCCCCCCCCCCCCCCCCCCCCCGTAGCTTATTACTGATACATACAAACGAAAAAAAAACCCTAAAGCTATCGACGGCGACGCCACCACCGAAGACAACTCCGACCTGCGCCACTCTCTCCTCCGCTTCACTCTCCCTCCTCCGCATCGCGACACCGATTAGCCCCCCCGTCGAATCAAATCGCGAGTCTCCCTCGAAGCCATCGCTCCACCCTCCTGCTGCCGACATCGACGCCGCCCATCTTCCCCCCCCCCTCCATCGATCGAAGACCAGAAACCCCCCCCCCCCTTCGCAGCTACATCGGTGAGCATTTCCTATTTTTATTTATTTATTTATTTATTTTCTTTTTTATTTATTCTGTAAACTGATTTTAAAAGTTTAAAACTGATTTTGTTAAAAATATATAACTGTTTTGTTTTAAAAAGTTTAAAACTGATTTTAAAAAGCTATAAAAACTGATTTTGTTTTAAAAGAAAAATCATATCTTTATATATCGAAAGTCAAAAGAAAAATCATATCTTTATATATCGAAAGTCAAAAGAAAAATCATATCTTTATATATCGAAAGTCAAAAGAAAAATCATATCTTTATATATCGAAAGTCGAAAGAAAAATCAGATTTTTATATATTGATAGTCGAAGTAAAAATCAGATTTTTATATATTGAATAGCGAAGCAAAATTCGTTTTTTTTATATATTGAATAACATAGTAAAAATTCGATTTTTACATGTGTAGTGAATACGGGCGAAAGCGACAAAAGGCGAAGATTTCTATAAAGGAAGTGTCGTGCAGTTGGATAGCTATTGGTGAGATTTCTGATTTAAAATATATTATATATGTGTGAAATGAAAGTGAATAGCTATATATAAATTGCTATATATATATATATATATATATATATATATATATATACGCCCCCTCGTCCACAAACCATGGACGATATTTATTGGTTGAAATTGTTGTGAAAATTGAATGATTGTTTGGGATTGTTTGTGATTGATATTGGTTGATTGTGGTTGAAAAATACCCGTTTGTGGTTGTGAAATATTTGGTTGAAACCACTTAGGATTAGTTTGTGGAAATGAAATAAATATATACATGCCGCCTGCGTGCGAACTAGATGCATGATTCCCATTGTCAAAAACCGCGAGGTTTTAAGGTAGAGCGAGGAGCCGTACTAGGGACGGTGCCAGTGTAACTACCCTGCCGTTATGCTGCCGAAATTTTGAATAATATTTGTGTGTTTGAATTATTTTCATATGCTTAAACTATATTTATTCATTGTATAGAAAACATTCATGTGTTGAATTGATATTCATTCGTTGTTTAGAAATTCATGTGTTGAATGGTATTCATATTTTGAAATAAATTGTTCGATAATAAAAATCACATTTTTATCTATATATAAAAACTATAGAAAACATTCATGTGTTGAATTGATATTCATTCGTTGTTTAGAAATTCATGTGTTGAATGGTATTCATATTTTGAAATAAATTGTTCGATAATAAAAATCACATTTTTATCTATATATAAAAACTATAGAAAACATTCATGTGTTGAATTGATATTCATTCGTTGTTTAGAAATTCATGTGTTGAATGGTATTCATATTTTGAAATAAATTGTTCGATAATAAAAATCACATTTTTATCTATATATAAAAACTATAGAAAACATTCATGTGTTGAATTGATATTCATTCGTTGTTTAGAAATTCATGTGTTGAATGGTATTCATATTTTGAAATAAATTGTTTGATAATAAAAATCGCCTTTTATCGACTATATGAACTGTGTAAAATAATCTCGTTTAAAAAGAAATTGTTTTATGATAAAAATCCTATTTTGTCACCTATATGAACTATATAGAAAGATAGTGTTTTGAAATGAATTGTTTTACAATAAAAATCACATTTTTATTGTATGCATAAATCGTTGAAATGTGAAGTGTTAAAAATAGCCACTTGTTCAAAATAAACATATATGAGTTGAAATATTCATTAATTAGCTAATGAAATGATTTGCACCTATTTATGTAACATTAGAACGAATGGAGTTTTTAAACCAAATAGAAATCAAATATGAAGTCAAATAGAAATTGATAAATGATAAGAACTGTATATATATGTACATGCAATATTCATTGAACAGGTTATAGCAAAGGGGCTAGAGAAGAGGAATAAAATTTGTGCCCGACAAATAGGTACACATTTACTGATTTGTTTGGGTGATGATTTTGAGCCTGTTGGCTAGCCGCTTGGCTTTTTCTTTTTCTTTTTGAGATTAGAAGGACCGGGACGCTATTTGCGATTTCTCGATGCTCCCGGTGCAGGGGAGGTTATGGCGAAATTTTTCCAAAATTTAAGGCATTAGAAAAATATTTGAAGTGAAAACGATATTGAAATTGTTGAATGAACTATATTTATATAAATATATAAATATAAATAAAATTAAAATGAAACGAAGCCGTGCAGTTCGTGTTTTGAAACCGTGATTTCAAACAACTAGTACGGGAAATCCGACCATTGGATTTTCCCGAAATCTCAACTGTCGGGTTCGCCTTGGAATAATCTTTCCAACGGCACCAACCTTGTAAAAATCCAACGGTTGGATTGTCTGGAATGATTAATTCAAATCTGAAGAAAAACAGCGCCAGAAGCGATTATATTTATATATATATAAATATAATTATATATTTAATCGAATAACGACGCTGCAGTTCGTATTTTGAAATCGAAAATTCAAACGATTGTACCGGGAGATCCGACCGTCGGATTTTCCCGAAACTGGAACCGTTGGATTCGTTTTGAAAAGACCTTTCTAATGATGTAAATTTTGTGAAGATCCAACGGTTAGATTTTCAGATATGTGTAAATCAAATCTGAAGAAAAACAGCGCCACGGCCGCTTTATGGCCCGAAGCGTCGTTTTGAATATATTAGCTATTTTAAAATAAATAAAAATAGCGATAAATAGTTATAAAATATCATAAGCGATATGGAATGGAAATAAACTGAATTTGCTTGATTTATGTGATATTTGATGGTTGAATGTGTTTGGTGTGAAAATTACATTAAAGAACAAAATTAGTGTTGCCGAATAATTTAACCATTGAAATAAATCGAATTGAAATTCTAAATATACGTAAATTATTTGAAAAGGCCGAGTTAATTCTCATTTCGAATAATTGACCGACGATTGAAATTCGAAGATGAAGACGATGGTCGAAGACCGGAGATCTTCACCTCGTTTGGATGGTAACCGAGGTCCTGATTGGGAGGCATCCCGAAATATGGATAATGAGTGGTGATCGTTCAGACGTACGTGTTGATCGAAGGGTTTGCGAGGTATTTAGTGCCTCTGGTTTCGTTCAGACCCAGAACGGACTTGTAAATGGACTGTGTGTCTGACATAGGATTTATTCTGTGTGGCACGCTAAGATGCAGTGATCAGGGCTTCTGTTGAAAAGCAAAGTCTTGTGGTGATGATCAAAGAACCGCCTGTGTAGCGTAGCTTTGTGTATAACGTAAATTCGCGAGCCTCACACCCCGGTATGAACCTAAAACGGGAGAGGACATCAGGGAGGGCCTGCGTTTCTTTCTAGCTAGGGTGGTGTCAGTGACCTACCAGCCCTGACATTTATATACTTTTCACCTATGTGGTTGTTGCTGTTGCGAGGCGCCTCGGTTTGATCGGACGATCCGGGTCCGATGGAGTCATTCGTTGGCTCGTTTACGCCCCAAAGGGCGGAGAAACGCAGTGTTCAGGAATTTTAATCCACATCGGTGGACCGGCCCTGACGATCCAAGGGCCCACCTATGTCTGGGTCCTGGGACACGGGCTAGAGCGTCTCGAATTCGGTAAGGACTATCTTTTGCCTTGGTTCATGACGGAAATCCAATTTCCAAATACGTGACGATGCGGTTTCGATTGTATAGATATTTGGCGACATAGTGGCATGGGACGCTCATGTCGTCTATGATTGATAGTTATGATTTGAAATTGTTTTCGAAACATATAAACACTAGCAATAATATCAAATGCCTTTGTTTTATTCGTATCAAGCATATTTTGGCCGTTATAAGGTAAAAACTCTATCCTCCGGTTTGCGTTGCATTGTGTGATGGGAACTGAGTCTTATAACGGCTTCATTTTTATAAAAAGCATAGCGATGTTTAAAAGAAAGATTTGTTTTAAAGCACTGGCAATCCAATGGAGTAAACCCGTTCCACGAAAGTGGCGTGGTCCTGTGATTAGCCAATTATATATGTGTTGAGTGGATTTCTCATACCAGTCCCATGACTGACTCGTAGTTTGTTTCACTCTCAAACTTGGGTGCCCCTTTTTCTACACGGGCAGCCTTGTATTCAGGTTTAGCTGGTTCTTTTTCTGGATAGCTGGAGCTGAAGATGGATTCTATCATTTATTTCTTTTTATGCTGTTCAGCTCCTATTGTACATATTTTGTTTATTTCCGCTGTAGACATTTATGTATAGCTGAACTCTATTTTTACTAAGTAAGATCCTGTATACTGTGTAACTCCGATGATTACTTTTATCCAGTATATTTTGTTGTTCATTCTGGTGTATTTATTTAATTCTGTTCTGCTATTATATGTTTCTGTGTTATATTCCAAAAGATAACCTTGTTTCCGTGAGAACGGGAAATCGGGTCGTCTCAACGTGGTATTAGAGCTTTGGTTAAGCTTAGTTCTGGAATATAACATTTGAACGAACTCGTCAGAAATAGAACCAGTAGTGTTCTAGGATGGGTAACTCTATACAGATAGGATCAGCAATATCCTAGTATGAGTAAAACAGAATGAAATTACACCTCGATAGACACATTTACATTCAAGTATTTGTCTCTATATTTTGAAATATCTTTTCTATTGACCTGACACTTGATCTGCTATTTGCAGAAGAACTAGAAAATGAGTGCCAGAAACAGAAGAAGTAATACTGACCCGGATATTGAAGCTCTATTCATGAAATATAGAAATCTGGGTGGAAAACCTTTCTCGGGTGAAGAAGCAATTATGAAAACACAAGCTTGGATTCATTCAGCTGAGAAAATCTTCGAAGCATTAAAGCTTAGGGATGACCAGAAAAGATTGCTGGCCTCCTGGGCTCTCAAAGATGAAGCTTTGTTCTGGTGGGATTCAGTTATAGAGAATAATCCAGAAGGTGATATCACCTGGGATAGATTCAAAGTGATTTTCTTGGAAAGATTTACTCCTCCCGAAGCAACTGAGCGATTATGTGATGAATTTTCTTATCTAATACAAGGAGATATGACAATTCCCGAATATCATAAGAAATTCAATGAACTTTCTCACTTTGCCCCTCATCTAATTCAAAATCCGAAGAGGAAAAATATGAGATTTATTCATGGGCTTCAAAGGAAATACCGGAATAAAGTATTGGGGCATGTGAAGCTTCCTTTTTCAGAAATGATTTATATGGCTTATCAATACGAAGATCTAGACAAGAAAGGAATGTTGCGTGACGAAGAAGAAGTTTGTTGTAGTGACAAAGAAGATTCGGAAACGGATATTCCTGAAGCCAGTATGATGTCTGAGGTCAGTAAGGAGCCTAGGACCAATCAGAAAAGGGCCAGATCCGAAAAAGAACCAGCAACGACTGCCATATGCAACAACTGCCATAAGCCAGGGCATTTCCAGGGGAATTGCAAACCCTCGAAAAAGCGAAGGGGGAGTGAATCTAAAACCAAGAACAAGTCTCCTGTGACTCGAGAGTGCAATCTTTGTCATCAGTCCGGTCATATAAAGAGAGATTGCTGGCTGTTAAAAAGGGCCAAAGAGGCTCAGGTAAATGAAGTAGCAGAAACCTCAGCACCCTCAGATAGTCAGGGAAGGTCTGATGTTTTAGAAGGCACGCTAAATGTCAAAAATATTCCAGTTAAAGTACTGTTTGACACAGGCGCGTCGCGAAGCTTTATTGCAAAGAGTGCAGTCAAGAAACTGGATTTGAATTTGAAAAAGCTCAAAGAGCCCATGACTGTTCAGAATCCAGTTGGAGGTTCCATCAATCTCAGTTGGATTTGTGCAGTGCCCGTCTCTTTTTCTTGCTATAAATGCCCCATTGTCTCTATCATCATGAATTTTAATGAATTCGATCTTATTCTGGGATTGGATTGGCTAACCAAATATGAAGCTGAAGTTAAATGCGCCGAGAGAGTGGTTAAAGCAAAGGCCCAATCGGGGAATTATATAACCATACCATGTGAAGGCCCGACTTCAAATAGAAAAGATTTCTGGTCAGCTCTCGATGTTTCTCCAGCTCAAATAGAAAATATCCCTGAAATCATTGAGAATATTCCTGACCTCATTAAAGATATTCCTGTCGTCAAGGATTATGCGGATGTGTTTGAGGAAGTCGTTCGCTTACCTCCGCAGAGAGAAATAGATTTCAAAATTGCTTTAATTCCAAATGGAAGGCCGGTAGTTCACGCTATTCGAAGAATGTCCTTGAAAGAGAAGGAGGAATTAGACAATCAAACACGACAGCTAGTATGGAAAGGTCTGATCAGAACTAGTTTCTCTGACTGGGGTGCAGCAGTGGTATTTGTCCCAAAATCTGACGGTACTCTACGGCTATGTGTGGATTATCGTGATTTAAACAAGCAGACTATAAAGAACAAATATCCATTGCCGCGGATTGATGATTTGTTGGATCGATTAAATGGAGCACAAGTATTTTCACGAATGGACCTAGCAACAGGTTTCCATCAACTTCGAATTGCCGAAGAGTGTGTTCCAATGACAGCGTTCAGAGGTCCCGACTTATTCTACGAGTGGTTAGTAATGTCGTTCGGCTTATGTAACGCTCCAGCTTATTTCGTCGATCTGATGAATAGAGTGTTCAGAGGGGTTTTGAATAAATTCGTTCTGGTTTTTATTGATGATATTCTAATTTTCTCTAAATCAAAGGCCGAACATGAAAAGCATCTGGAACAAGTGTTAGAAATTCTCAGACGGAATGTATTAAAAGCCAAGTTTTCCAAATGTATATTCTGGCAAGATGAAGTGAAATTTCTGGGCCATGTCGTATCGAAAGATGGAATCGCTGTGGATCCAAGCAAAATCACAGCTATTCAGAATTGGAAACAGCCCAGTACCCCCACTGAAGTCCGCAGTTTTCTTGGATTGGCTAGCTATTACCGGAAGTTCGTTAAAGACTTTTCTAAGATATCTGGCCACTTAACAAAGCTTACAAAGAAGCATTCTAAGTTTAAATGGGCTCAAGAGAGTGAGGAGGCTTTTGAAGAGCTAAAGTTAAGATTAACAACTGCTACAGTGTTAACCATCATCGATGGCAACCAAGATCTAAAAGTCTGGACCGATGCTTCTAGAGAAGGCCTGGGTGCAGTGTCAATGCAAAGAGGCCAAGTAATTGCCTATGCTAGCCGTCAACTGAAGCCGCACGAGAAAAACTATGTAACTCATGATCTTGAGTTATTGGCTATCATATTCTCTTTGAAAATCTGGAGACACTATCTTCTGGGCGAGAGATTTGAACTGTTTATAGATCACCAGTCGTTGAAATATCTGTTCACTCAGAAGGACTTAAATTTGAGGCAGCAACGTTGGCTGGAGTTTCTTGCAGCATATGACTTTGAAATTATATATACTCCAGGAAAAGCCAATGTCGTGGTCGATGCGCTGAGTCGAAAGAATGTAATGATCGCCAGCTTTATTATCACGTCTTCCTTGATTGACAAAATATCTATTCTTCAGAAGGAGGATAACTTTATTAAAGATATGATCAAAAGGATTCAGAAAGGCGAACCCTCGTGTTTTCAAATAGATAACGACGAGACCTTGAGGTTAAAAGGAAGGATTTGTGTTCCTGACGTTCCTGAGCTAAAAAGGGAAGTGTTAGACGAGTGTCACAAGTCCAAGCTGAGTATCCATCCTGGTGTGGCCAAAATGTATAACGATCTCAAAAGAACTTTCTGGTGGAAGGCTATGAAAAGAGACGTTTCGATATATGTTAGTCGATGCCCTACTTGCCAGCTAGTTAAAAGCGACCAACAGAAATTGGCTGGACTATTGCAACCACTAGAAGTTCCTGGCTGGAAGTGGGAACATATTTCTATGGATTTCATTGATGGTCTGCCCAGGACCAGAAAAGGAAATGACAGTATTTGGGTGATCGTAGATCGTTTCACGAAGACCGCCCATTTCATACCTGTCAAATCAAATAGAACCGCTCAGAGTCTGGCGCAGATATACTTCAGGGAAATAGTTAGACTGCATGGAGTGCCGCTCAGTATAGTAAGTGATAGAGATACAATATTCACTAGCAAATTCTGGGAAGCATTTCAAGTCGAGCTAGGAACGAAGTTGAACTTGAGCACCGCTTATCATCCTCAGACAGACGGTCAGACTGAGAGGGTGAATCGCATTTTAGAAGATCTATTGCGGGCTTGTATTCTAGATTTCGGTGGATCATGGGAAGACCATCTGCATTTGGCTGAATTCTCTTATAACAACAGCTACCAGGCGAGTCTGACAATGTCGCCATTCGAAGCATTGTATGGTAGACCGTGCCGATCTCCTGCTTGTTGGGTCGAGCCTGGAAATAGACTTGTGTTGGGTCCTGATATGATTCGAGAAGCTGCCGACAAAGTTGATTTTATTAAGAAGCGATTACTCGCCGCTCAAAGCCGACAAAAGAGCTATGCCGATAGAAGAAGAAGAGATATATCCTTTGAAGTTGGCGACTATGTATATTTGAAAGTATCGCCGATGAGAGGAGTTATCCGGTTCGGTAAAACTGGAAAGTTGGCACTCAAATTCATTGGTCCGTTTCCTATTCTGGAACGGATTGGAACTCTCGCTTATAGGGTCAAACTGCCTGACTGGTTGCCTGGAGTTCATGATGTATTTCATATATCTCAACTTCGAAAGCACGTTCATGATCCAGATTTGATCGTGGAAGAAGCAGCTCAACAGGACATTGAAATTACTCCAGAATTAGCTGTGAGGCGAGAGCCGCTAAAGATCATCGGCAAAGAAACTAAAGAGCTGAGAAACAAGAAGGTTCACTTAGTCAAAGTGCAATGGAGTGGAGATCCGCGAGATTGTACTTGGGAAACTAAGGAGAGCATTCAGAAAGCATATCCTAGATGCCGAGTAGATATCTCTGATTGACTCTGGTGCAAGGTACATTTACCCTACTTTGCATTACCATTTAATTCTCTATTCTGTTGCTATTTTCTTCCCATGGATGTGCATTATTTATTCTATACTCTGAATATTAAAAACAAATTGGTTGTTGTATTTTGTGATTGTAGATTTATCAAACCACTTTCGACTTTATTCCTTTTCGGGGACGAAAAGTTTTAAGTGGGGGAGATTTCTTTTGACTTTCGATATATAAAGATAGTGTTTTGAAATGAATTGTTTTACAATAAAAATCACATTTTTATTGTATGCATAAATCGTTGAAATGTGAAGTGTTAAAAATAGCCACTTGTTCAAAATAAACATATATGAGTTGAAATATTCATTAATTAGCTAATGAAATGATTTGCACCTATTTATGTAACATTAGAACGAATGGAGTTTTTAAACCAAATAGAAATCAAATATGAAGTCAAATAGAAATTGATAAATGATAAGAACTGTATATATATGTACATGCAATATTCATTGAACATGTTATAACAAAGGGGCTAGAGAAGAGGAATAAAATTTTTGCCCGACAAATAGGTACACATTTACTGATTTGTTTGGGTGATGATTTTGATCCTGTTGGCTAGCCGCTTGGCTTTTTCTTTTTCTTTTTGAGATTAGAAGGACCGGGACGCTATTTGCGATTTCCCGATGCTCCCGGTGCAGGGGAGGTTATGGCGAAATTTTTCCAAAATTTAAGGCGTTAGAAAAATATTTGAAGTGAAAACGATATTGAAATTGTTGAATGAACTATATTTATATAAATATATAAATATAAATAAAATTAAAACGAAACGAAGCCGTGCAGTTCGTGTTTTGAAATCGTGATTTCAAACAACTAGTACGGGAAATCCGACCATTGGATTTTCCCGAAATCTCAACCGTCGGGTTCGCCTTGGAATAATCTTTCCAACGGCACCAACCTTGTAAAAATTCAACGGTTGGATTGTCTGGAATGATTAATTCAAATCTGAAGAAAAACAGCGCCAGAAGCGATTATATTTATATATATATAAATATAATTATATATTTAATCGAATAACGACGCTGCAGTTCGTATTTTGAAATCGAAAATTCAAACGATTGTACCGGGAGATCCGACCGTCGGATTTTCCCGAAACTGGAACCGTTGGATTCGTTTTGAAAAGAACTTTCTGATGATGTAAATTTTGTGAAGATCCAACGGTTAGATTTTTAGATATGTGTAAATCAAATCTGAAGAAAAACAGCGCCACGGCCGCGTTATGGCCCGAAGCGTCGTTTTGAATATATTAGCTATTTTAAAATAAATATAAATAGCGATAAATAGTTATAAAATATCATAAGCGATATGGAATGGAAATAAACTGAATTTTCTTGATTTATGTGGTATTTGATGGTTGAATGTGTTTGGTGTGAAAATTACATTAAAGAACAAAATTAGTGTTGTCGAATAATTTAACCATTGAAATAAATCGAATTGAAATTCTAAATATACGTGAATTATTTGAAAAGGCCGAGTTAATTCTCATTTCGAATAATTGACCGACGATTGAAATTCGAAGATGAAGACGATGGTCGAAGACCGGAGATCTTCACCTCGTTTGGATGGTAACCGAGGTCCTGATTGGGAGGCATCCCGAAATATGGATAATGAGTGGTGATCGTTCAGACGTACGTGTTGATCGAAGGGTTTGCGAGGTATTTAGTGCCTCCGGTTTCGTTCAGACCCAGAACGGACTTGTAAATGGACTGTGTGTCTGACATAGGATTTATTCTGTGTGGCACGCTAAGATGCAGTGATCAGGGCTTCTGTTGAAAAGCAAAGTCTTGTGGTGATGATCAAAGAACCGCCTGTGTGGCGTAGCTTTGTGTATAACGTAAATTCGCGAGCCTCACACCCCGGTATGAACCTAAAACGGGAGAGGACATCAGGGAGGGCCTGCGTTTCTTTCTAGCTAGGGTGGTGTCAGTGACCTACCAGCCCTGACATTTATATACTTTTCACCTATGTGGTTGTTGCTGTTGCGAGGCGCCTCGGTTTGATCGGACGATCCGGGTCCGATGGAGTCATTCGTTGGCTCGTTTACGCCCCAAAGGGCGGAGAAACGCAGTGTTCAGGAATTTTAATCCACATCGGTGGACCGGCCCTGACGATCCAAGGGCCCACCTGTGTCTGGGTCCTGGGACACGGGCTAGAGCGTCTCGAATTCGGTAAGGACTATCTTTTGCCTTGGTTCATGACGGAAATCCAATTTCCAAATACGTGACGATGCGGTTTCGATTGTATAGATATTTGGCGACATAGTGGCATGGGATGCTCATGTCATCTATGATTGATAGTTATGATTTGAAATTGTTTTCGAAACATATAAACATTAGCAATAATATCAAATGCCTTTGTTTTATTCGTATCAAGCATATTTTGGCCGTTATAAGGTAAAAACTCTATCCTCCGGTTTGCGTTGCATTGTGTGATGGGAACTGAGTCTTATAACGGCTTCATTTTTATAAAAAGCATAGCGATGTTTAAAAGAAAGATTTGTTTTAAAGCACTGGCAATCCAATGGAGTAAACCCGTTCCACGAAAGTGGCGTGGTCCTGTGATTAGCCAATTATATATGTGTTGAGTGGATTTCTCATACCAGTCCCATGACTGACTCGCAGTTTGTTTCACTCTCAAACTCGGGTGCCCCTTTTTCTACACGGGCAGCCTTGTATTCAGGTTTAGCTGGTTCTTTTTCTGGATAGCTGGAGTTGAAGATGGATTCTATCATTTATTTCTTTTTATGCTGTTCAGCTCCTATTGTACATATTTTGTTTATTTCCGCTGTAGACATTTATGTATAGCTGAACTCTATTTGTACTAAGTAAGATCCTGTATACTGTGTAACTCCGATGATTACTTTTATCCAGTATATTTTGTTGTTCATTCTGGTGTATTTATTTAATTATGTTCTGCTATTATATGTTTCTGTGTTATATTCCAAAAGATAACCTTGTTTCCGTGAGAACGGGAAATCGGGTCGTCTCATTGATAGCGAATGGTTGATTGGGATTGTTTGTGGTTGATATTGATTGATTATGGTTGAAAAATACCCATTTGTGGTTGAGAAATATTTGGTTGAAACCACATAGGAATAGTTTGTGGAAATGAAATAAATATATACATGCCGCCTGCGTGCGAACTAGATGCATGATCCCCATTGTCAAAAACCGTGAGGTTTTAAGGTAGAGCGAGGAGCCGTACTAGGGACGGTCCCGGTTTTAACTACCCTGCCGTTATACTGCCGAAATTTTGAATAATATTCATGTGTTTGAATTATTTTCATTTGCTGGACTATATTTATTCGTTGAATAGAAAACCTTCATGTGTTGAATCGATATTCATTCGTTGATTAGAAATTCATATGTTTAATGGTATTCGTGTTTTAAATATAAAAATCACATTTTTATCTATATATATAAACTGTAGAAAACCTTCATGTGTTGAATCGATATTCATTCGTTGAATTGAAATTCATGTGTTGAATGGTGTTCGTGTTTTAAATATAAAAATCACATTTTTATCTATATATATAAACTATAGAAAACCTTCATGTGTTGAATCGATATTCATTTGTTGAATTGAAATTCATGTGTTGAATGGTATTCATATTTTTAAATAATTTTTTTTATAATAAAAATCACCTTTTTATCATCTATATGAACTATATAAAATAATAGTGTTTTGAAATAAATTGTTTTACAATAAAAATCACATTTTTATTTTATACATGAATTGTTAAATATAGTGAAGTGTTGAAATAGAAGACAGTTAGATAAAAATATCATTTTTATCAAATGTATGAAAAGAATACAGCTTTGAAATCGAAGAATCGATATATATATATATATATATATATATATATATATATATATATAAATAGAATTAAAATATATTGAATAACGACGCTGCAGTTCATATTTTGAAACCATGATTTCAAACGATTATACAGGGAGATCCGACCATCGGATTTTCCTAAAACCGCAACCATTGGGTTCGCTTTGGAAAAATCTTTCCAACGGCACCAACTTTGTAAATATCCAACGGTTGGATTGTCTGGAATATTTAATTCAAATCTGAAGAAAAACAGCGCCAGAAATGATTATATTTATTTTTAAATATAAATATAATTATATTTAATCGAATAAAGACGCTGGAGTTCGTATTTTGAAATCGAAACTTCAAACGATTATACCGGGAGATCCGACCATCGGAATTTCCCGAAACTGGGACCGTTGGATTCGTTTTGAAAAGATTTTTCTAATGATGTAAATTTTGTGAAGATCCAACGGTTAGATTTTCAGATATGTGTAAATCAAATCTGAAGAAAAACAGCGCCACGGTCGCGTTATGGCCCGAAGCGTCATTTTAAATAAATGGGCTATTTTAAAATGAATAAAAATAGCGATAAATCGTTATAAAATATTATAAACGATATGGATGTGATTTAGAAATTAACTGAAGGTTGGCTAATTCGAATGGTTTCCTGGGTGTTGATCTGATGTTGGTTTCGGCATTCGGGGTTAATATTTGGGAAATTTTTCTCTTACTAATCGACGGTTAGTGACTAATGAATTGAAATGATGTGTGTGTATGTTAGTGTTGCACTTATTTATTATATACGCGAGTTGCTCAGAAGGACCGGGTTTATCCCATTCTGAATAACTGAATTGACGATAAGAAATCGAAGATAAAGACGGTGGTTGAAGATCGGAGATCTTCACCTCGTTTGGATGGTAACCGAGGTCCTGATTGGGAGGCATCCCGAAATATGGATAATGAGTGGTGATCGTCCAGACGTACGTGATGATCGATGGGTTTGCGAGGTATATAGTGCCTCCGGTTTCATTCAGACCCAGAACGGACTTGTAAATGGACAGTGTGTCTGACATTGGAATTTATTCTGTGTGATTGATAGCCATCAGCTGCACGGTGTGAGTTGCCTGTGTGGCATGCTAAGATGCAGTGATCAGGGCTTCTGTTGAAAAGCAAAGCCTTGTGGAGATGATCAAAGCACCGCCTGTGTGGCGTAGCTTTGTGTATAACGTAAATTCGTGAGCCTCACACCCCGGTATGAACCAGAAACGACATCAGGGAGGGCCTGCGTTTCTTCATAGCTAGAAATGGCGTCAGTGGTTTTACACGCCCTGACGAGTTCGACTTATGTGGTTGTTGCTGTTGCAAGGCGCCTCGGTTAGATCGGACGATCCGGGTTCGATGGAGCCATTCGTTGGCTCATTTACGCCCCAAAGGGCGGGGAAACGCAGTGTTCAGGAATTTTAATCCACATCGGTGGACCGGCCCTGACGATCCAAGGGTCGATGCGCTCTGACCCTAAGGCTCGGGCTAGGTAGTCTCGAAGTCAGTAAGGACTATCTTTTGCCTTGGTTCATGACGGAAATCCAATTTCCAAATACGTGACTGTGCGATTTTGATTGTATACCTATATATGGCGACATAGTGGAATGGGGAACTAATGTCATCTATGATTGATAGTTATGATTTGAAATTGTTTTTAAAAACATATATACACTAGCAATAATATCAAATGCTTTTGTTTTATTCGTATCAAGCATATTTTGGCCGTTATAAGGTAAAAACTCTATCCTCCGGTTTGCGTTGCATTGTGTGATGGGAACTGAGTCTTATAATGGCTTCATTTTTATAAAAAGCATTGCGATGTTTAAAAGAATGATTTGTTTTAAAACACTGGCAATCCAATGGAGTAAACCCGTTCCACGAAAGTGGCGTGGTCCTGTGATTTGCCATAGTATAAATGTGTTGAGTAGATTTCTCATACCAGTCCCATGACTGACTCGTAGTTTGTTTCACTTTCAAACTCGGGTGCCCCTTTTTCTATACGGGCAGCCTTGTATTCAGGTTTAGCAGGCTTTTTCTGGATAGCTGGAACTGAAGATGGATTCTATTATTTATCTCTTTTTATGCTGTTCAGCTCCTATTGTACATATTTTGTTTATTTCCGCTGTAGACATATATGTATAGCTGAACTGTATTTGTACTATGTATGATCCTGTATACTGTGTAACTCTGATGATTACTTTTATCCAGTATATTCTATTGTTCATTATCTGGTGAATTTATTTATTTCTGTTCTGCTATTATCTGTTTCTGTGTTATATTCCACGGATTACCCTTGCCACCGTTACGGATTACCCTTGCCACCATTAGTACGGGGTTTGGGGTCGTCTCACCACCTGATTGCCTTTATTATCCGAATAGCCTGATCAAGGTCTGATCATCACCTGTCAATTAAAGCTTCAGTGGTCATCACCTGTCAGAGATGGGACAAGTCAGAATGGACTGGCAAAGGATACGCGATACCATTCTCATTCTTAATAATACTCATTCCCTTAACAGGATTATTTTGTACCCAGAGTCTGGTACTGATCATACATCCAATACATGCATGCTGAACTACAGAGCGCTGCCATAACGAGTGTAACAATCCGGATTTTTACAACATGCTAAGACCAGAATCAAGGAGGAATTTAATTATAAAATTTGAATCAGGAGAAACGGGTTGTGCCATTGCGTTCATCTCGGAAAAATACGCAAAATAGAGTCTGAGTTTTCGAAAATCGGAGTCCGTATGACCCAGTTATGGCCCGTCAAAGTTTTCAGAAAAATTCAAAAACAGTTCGAAATTCAAATCTGGAGCCAAATGAACTGGGCGGGAAAATTCCCGCCCAATCCCCAGGTCGACTGGGGTGTCGACTGGGGAGTCGACACGCCCAGGGGACAAGTCGACTGCCCAGTCGACACGGGTGTCGACCTGGGTGGTCCGACCACTTGGGCCTGGGTGCACCTGACTTGTTCCTTAAGACATGTTTTATGGGCCTGTGACGAATTTTGAGGGCTCAGATCTATCCTAGGGTTTATCCTATGGCCTAAACTACTCCTAATCTCTATAAAAACACCCTAGGACCTAACCTAAATAACTCAAAATCAATCTAACAACGAAGTGCTGCCCAAATCCCTCTTGATCATGGCCTCCATCTCCAACTCCAAGAGCTTATGCATTCAAATCAGATCCGAATCAAAGGTGCTAGCTTGCTACATCAAATCATGGGAGTGGATCAACGTTGCTACGCAAATTTCATGATGATTCTTCAACAAAGGAGCCACCTTTCTTCGTCAAGACGATGCATGATCCTTCCCTAAGCCTCGCTATGTAAGTTCTAGCTACTTGTAGATTCTAACGGTGGTTCTGATGTGACATGGAATAAAATGCAATGAAACATAAGTGTGCTAGCCTATGTGAACCTAAATTTGCCCCTTTTCTATGATATATGACCTTGGGCTAAGTTTTAGCGACTTAATCATGCCACTCATGTTATGTTTAACCTAGTTTATCTTACAAGTTTGAATCTTTATCTATGGAATGTTAGCATGAACCTTTGGGAACCATTTGACATATGAAACAATGGCAAAGACTTGACTTTGGGGCTTATGCATGTAAATGAACCCAAACCCTTATGTTATCATGCATGTTTGTGGCCAAGTTCCCTAATGATACTATGCATGTTTGTGGCTAATCCCGTTGTGACATTATGCATGTTTGAGGCCAAAAACCCCTTATGATGCTATGCATATTTTGAGGCCAAACCCCTTATGATACCATGCATGTTTGTGGCCAATCCCTTTTGACATCGTGCATGTTTTGAGGCCAATATGTAGCATAGTATCCGTACTGTGTTGACTCGCTTTTTCTTGGGTTGGAAACACGATTTGGGGTAGGTTAGACAAGCGTGATTATGACGTGATAATTTGACATGGGATTTCATGAAAATATGACACTCATGATACACCAAAATGTGGACATGACATGTGTGGTAAACATGGGACTTGAAACTAGACACGTATGGGTTGTAAGTGTAATACGACACTAGACCAAACATGAAAGTGGCCAGCTCGAGGTTGGGTTGAGTTTTTAGCATAAATCTACCCGGACCCGCCCGGCTTAACTAGTGGCTACAAACAATAGGACCCAATGTGAGTAGTTGGTCACATAGCACTTAAAACCCGAGGTTAGACTAGGTTGTGGTGTAAATCTACCCGGACCCGCCCGGCTTAACTAGTAACCACAACAAGGTCTAATGTGAGAGGTTAAAAGTGCATTAATTTAATTAATGCCACATGATAAGGTTAAGTAAATTTGACTAATGACACTTAACCGATATGACATGAATGGATAGGTTAAGTCAAACCGGACTTGATTTCTTAATGACACTTAACCATATAAGATAATTAGGGGATGGGGTTAAGTAATTTACACTTAACTAATCTAAACACGGTACTTAGATGGGGTTAAGTAATCCATACTTAACTAATCTAACACGGTAAATCCGATGGAGTTAATTAATCTACACTTAACTAATCTAAACACGGTACTTAGATGGGGTTAAGTAATCCATACTTAACTAATCTAACACGGTAAATTCGATGTGGTTAAGTAATCCACACTTAACTAATCTAAACACGGTGATTAGATGGGGTTAAGTAACCTAGACTTAACTAATCTAACACGGTAAGGTGATGGGGTTAAGTAACCAATACTTAACCAACTTAACATGATAATTTAATGGGGTTAAGTAACTTATACTTAACCAATTATACATGGTGGTTTGATGAGGTTAAGTAACCTATACTTAACCAATCTAATATGCGAACCTGATAGGGTTAAGTCACAAGACCTTTTAAATATACATAACCCTTGTAATACGATTAGTGGATGGGGTTAAGCTAACCCATACTTAGCCAATCCGACTCGATAATCTGATGGGATTAAGATAATCTATGCTTAATCAATCTAACACGATAATCTAATAGTGTTAAGACAAACAAATACTTAACCAATTTGACTTGATAGGGTTAAGTCATGAGTTTCTTGGTATACTTAACCAACTTGTGGGGCTAAGCCTTGAACTTAAATACTTAGCCCATCTTGACATGATTCGTAGGCGGGTTGAGTCATGAACTTGAATGACAACACTTAACCCATTAGACAAAAACCTAGCTCAGGGGACTAGGTTGAAAATCGTAGTTAACATGGATAGCGGGAAGAGAAGCTAAGTGGTAAACCTTAGTTAAGGATAACTAAGTTATAATTCTTAGTCAAGGAAATTGGACCAGTTCACAGATAGATGAGTAACCCGATACGGCAGGTCATCGCTTGAACACACGTTGAGGAGCGAATTATCTGACTTAGATAAAGGCTCCAACGAACTGGGTAACGAAGCGGAAGCTTCGGGGGACGTGAGGATACTCTTGGTATCCCTTTGTGAGGTTGCAGATGATCCGCCTGGGCTCATAAGAGGTTAAGGTCTACGGTAGAAGAAACAAGAGTATGCCCTGGTTGCTAGGCGAGCGACCTAAAGGCTGGGATGGATTAGCGTGGAGTCATCGATTCTTGTTTTTGCCCTGGATAGCGTGTCGTCGACAACCTACCATCTTTAGTCAATCGTGTACGTACGGAAAGGCAGATAACTCCCAACAGACCATATACTTGCTATCGAGTTATGGGTGAGGTTGGCCAATAGGTAAGTGAGGCATAGTGGGGCCGAGATGTAGTTCTCATACATGAATTTTCTTGGATTGCCTTTCAGTAGTTGAGGGAGGGGTCACGTGGGACCTTAGCCACGGATACAAAAACAGACCTTGATATCTGCATCAGCAGACGACTCAAAGCTCCCGACCGAGTTCCATATTTCTCGATTTGCCCTGGCACGGAACTCGGATGGCACATTGAGATACATGTACGTCTAGACATGGAAAACGATTCACGATACATACGTGGGATAAAGGGCGGTTGACGGGTGGCATAATCCCTAGTGGCCCTAGGTGGATTGAACCCAAACCGAGACACGGAAACGTTCATTAGGTAGCATAATCCCTAGTGGTCCTGGGTGGCATAAATCCTAAGTGAACACGCGACAGTTCATGGTAAGAAAACATAATCAGATCAAGGATAGCAGTCCAAAACAACTTCAAGGATAAAATGGTACTACATTGAGGTGGTATAGATTTACAAGGGAAAGCCCGTACGGCCTATGGCAAAGGACTGAACTTATACATGGAAAGGAATATACGAGTTGGGAAAACCTACATATGCTATATATTAGGTTGACATGGACCATTACATGACATTGGGAAAGGGACATCCATAGTTAACACATGACGCGGGTTGGGATACTAGTACGAGAGGTGCAGAGTAAATATACATGATAAATACCGGGGGATGTTATACATGATAGATACTTTGGGATAATATATGTTAGCCTACTTTGTGAACTAGGCAACACAAAGTCAAGAAACCAAACATTGAATGATATTTTTAATTATAAGGCTTCGGTTCGGATTAAAGGAAAACACTACAATTCAGATTGAGAGCCGCAGCTGTTCGGATCGGATAGAACCCTGTTCGGATCGGATAGAATTCTCCAATTGGATCGGAAGGTCATCTGCTTGCCACAGCACTGGAGCGGAGCGGAATAGGTTAGAGAAGGAGAGACACCCAAACCAATCCGGTTCGGATCGGGTATCCCGATCCGAACCCCTTACCTGCATATCTTCGACCCGCACCCATGATCCATGTTAATCTCCTGTAAAATCGCCTGGAGAACCGGACCGGCTATGAATGATTCCTACCCCTAACGTCCTTCCTTTTGATGTGTTGTCAACCTGATAGTTCATCCGAACCCGAAGAGAATGCGATGGATGACACATGGCCCGACCCGGATCAAGTCTCAAGCAAATTCACACCTATAAATACCCCATCTGGAGACAAAGAGAAGGATCTTTTTTCAGCACTTAAAGAATTCAATCACCTCCTACATCCGAACTCCATTACTCCCGGAAAATCCAAATCATCTTTATTTCTTGTTTTAGTCAATTGAGTGAACAAAAGTGAGTTGTGAGTGAATCTATCATTGTATTTGCAACTGAATTATTGAATATAGTAAAGAATAAGTGGACGTAGGCATTTGTTCGCCGAACCACTATAAATCTTGTGTGTTCATTTTTATTTCTATCTCATTTTATCTTGTTTAAAATCAATTTGGGTGTTAGAACCACTTTTGGGTCTAACATTTTGGTGCTTTCACTGAGAATCCTCATCTAAATTCTTTATTTTCCGGGATCTCTTTCTACTTTTTGGACCGTCGAGTTCAAAGAAGTGAATCCTTAAGTTTCTCCGCTTTCTTACATTCGTTGAAGTAATTGTCAAAGACTCATGGCCAAAGGAAAAGCAAGGAAGTTCAGTCTTTTCGAGGAAATGGAGCTGGCGAAGATCAGCAATATGCTGTTGTAACAAGGTCTCGGGGGCAGAGTTCAGCAGCAGGAAGAATCAATGCAGGAAATCCGAGCCGCCAGCAGGGGGAGAGCTCCGATCCGATCCGGGTAGGAGACTCTGAAGTAGTGCATTCCCCCAATCTGAACAGACCCGAACTGCCTGCTGCGCTCCGATCCGACCAAGCACCCCAGCTCCGATCCGACCCGACCTCTAACCTCCGACCCGACCCGATGCTTGGTGAAGCTGGAACTTCTACTCGAGTCCCTACGAATGCTCCAATTCCAGCTGCCAGGGTTGGAGATCAGGTCAATCCATCTGCGCCCATCACTCAAGGAGATTTTTCGCGCTTGCTTGATATGCTTGAGAGCACAAGGGAAGCTATGAGAGTTCATGAGCGCACTAATCTCATGATGCAGGAAAATATGAGGCTCATGAGTCGGGAGATTAGCGAACTCCGTCGGCAACGGACTCCGTCACCGGTTCATCACACACCAGTAGATCAATCTTCATCTTCCGAGGAAGAGAGGCCCCGTGAACGGAGGCCACTCGAACAACCTCAGAATGTGGAGCAGCTAACATTTGGATCTTTGGGATCTCGCGAGGATATCGCACGAGCATTAGGAAACGATGACCCCACTCGGGGGCAAAGACTCCAGTCCCCTCTTCCCGAGATCGACCGGGAACGCAGGGAACGGAATCGAGCAGAGGCAGCTCGAAGAAGAAGGGCATCTCCAGAGCAAGAGCCCAGAAGGAACTCGGATACTAGGGCCAGGGAACCTGAGCAGCCCCTAACTAGTGCCGATGTACAGGCAATGGTTCGCCGAATTATGTCTGAGAGCCGGAATTATACAAATGAAGACTATGGCATTGAGCGAAGCCATACTCCGTTCACTGACGATATCCTCGACTTCCAGTTTCCCCGACGCTTTAACTTGCCACAGATGGACAAATATAACGGAAGGACTGATCCAGGATAGCATTTGATGCGGTATTCGTGGCTCATGAATTCCGCTGCTGCCCCTGATGAAGTAAAGTGCAAAGCGTTCCCAATCTACCTAGAAGATGTGGCATTATTCTGGTTTACCGGACTTCCTCCTCGTTCAATTTCTAATTACAAAGAACTGAGCGAGTGTTTCATGAACCAGTTCCGACTACATGCCCGAAAGTCCAAGAGTGTTATTGAATTGTCGAGAATCAAACAGGCACCAGGAGAGTCTTTAAGGGCATATCTAGATCGTTTTAACCAAGCCGTAACTGAGGTCAGTGACCCTCACGAGCCCACTATTCTGATGGCATTGAAGGAAGGAGTCGATCCTGAATCCGAGTTTGGAGACCACCTTTCTGGGAAAACACCCCCCACAAGGGCGATATTCTACGAAAAAGCCGATATTTATCTAAGACGAGAGGAAGCCAGGGCAAACCGAAAGAGAAAGTCTGAGACAGCTTCAAAGGAGAATGTGCAGAGTAATATTGTCGTGAAGCAGTCTGGGGAAAGTTCTGGCAAGGTTGAAGTAAATGTAGGAAACAAGGGTGGAAACAGCAATACTGGAAATGGGGGAAACAACAACAACCGTAATTCGAACGGTAACAGAAGAAACAGAAATAGGGGAAGTGACCCCAACAAAAGGCCCCGATTCCAGAACTACGAGAACTATACACCATTGAATGACACCCTAGAAAATATTTACCTGGATACGTACAATGTGTTGCAGTACAAAAGACCGCCACCTCGTGATTCGACCGAGAAAGAAATGGCGACAGGGAAATTTTGCTTGTTTCACGGAACACATGGACATTCGACCAATGAATGTCGGCATTTGAGGGATGTAATTGAAAAGCTGCTGCGTGAAGGAAAGTTGGATGAGTACAAGGTTGCCCCGAGGGACAGGGGGCAAGGAGAGCAGGCTCCAAAACAGATCCTACCTGCTCCTAAGCCTACCGCGCAGTAGAAAGGTAAAGGGATTGTCATCAACTCCATAGGAGGCGGACCTCACCCGGCAATCCGAAGTTTTAGGTCAATGGACCAATATGTGAATGCTACCAAGCATCTAGATGTGAATGAAGGTGACGATTTGGAAGATGTCACCCCCATAAAACAACAAAAAACTATGTTCGACGACGTGGTATTTCGCAGCCGAGACAACACGGGGATACAATCTCCCACCAATGATCCGTTGGTTATTACTACCACCATTGGGCCGGCTTTGGTCCATAAGGTATTAGTAGACAACGGAAGTTCCGTTAATATTTTGTTCAAGAAGTCATTTGATCAGATGAAGCTTGAGCCCGAAGATCTGAAACCTTGTGAAGGATGGATTAGAGGCTTCAACGGAGCGACGACAGCTCCCATGGGATATATAGAGTTGCCCGTGACCCTAGGGCAAGGAGAACGTAGAAGAGTGCGAATGCTTCAGTTCGTAGTATTGGACGTAGATTCGCCCTATAACGCATTTTTAGGGAGACCTGCCCTCGCTGAATTTAGAGTTTGTATCGCCCCATAGTGCTTGTTACTAAAGTTCCCAACCGAAGCCGGAACTGGAGTAATAAGAGGGGATCAGGTCTCTGGACGGGCCTGCTATGTGGCCGAACTGAAGATGTTGATGAAAGGAGTTAATGCTGAGAGTAAGGATGCCTCGTCTCCCTCAAAGGGGGACTCGGCATAGCAATTAGAGAAATTGACCCCAAAGGAGTTGCCCAAAGGAACACCTGAAGACCTGGATCCTAGAAAAGACGAGGAACCAGAGGCTAGAAATGAAACTCCTAATGAAGCGACAGTGGAAATTCCTGTTGATAAAGCTGATCCGACGAAAGTTTTGAAGATTGGTTCCCAATTGGATCCACGTCGTGCTGAAGAACTGACGGACTTCTTGAAGGCAAACTTAGATGTGTTCGCCTGGACCCATGCTGACATGTGTGGGATATCACCTTCCATTATCAGTCACAAATTGAATGTAAATCCGAAGCATCCGCCTGTGAAGCAAAAGAGACGCGTGCTGGGCCCAGAGAGTTCGGCTGCTCTCAAAGAGGAAGTAGAGAAATTGAAGCAAAATGGATTTATTCGAGATTCGACTTATCCCGACTGGATATCGAATCCCGTCTTGGTAAAGAAGCCAAACGGAAAGTGGCGAACTTGTATTGACTTTTCAGATTTAAATAAGGCTTGCCCAAAAGATAGTTTCCCACTTCCCAGGATTGACCAGCTTGTAGACTCGACAGCAGGTCATGAACTTCTCTCTTTCATGGATGCATACTCTGGATACAACCAAATTCCTATGCATGTACCAGACCAAGAGCATACGAGTTTCATTACGAATTTGGGGCTACATTGTTATGTTGTAATGCCATTCGGATTAAAAAACGCTGGAGCTACTTATCAGCGGTTGGTAAATAGAATGTTTTATGATCAAATAGGAAAAACTATGGAAGTTTATGTAGATGATATGCTTGTTAAATCAAAGCAGTCTTCCAGTCATACGCAAGACTTAGCGGAAATGTTTGGTATCTTGCGAAAGTACCGTATGAAATTGAATCCTTTAAAATGTTCATTTGGAGTGGCGTCGGGAAAGTTCCTCGGCTTCATTGTGAGTTCCCGAGGAATTGAGATCAACCCTAGCCAGATAGCAGCGATTAGAAACATCAAAGAACCAAGGAGAATTAAAGACGTCCAAAGTCTGGCAGGGAAGGTAGCGGCGCTGAGTAGATTCATCTCCAAAGCCACCGATAAATGTGTTCCGTTTTTTTATTTAATAAAAAGGGGAAAGAAGAACTTCCAATGGACTCCCGATTGTGTTGAGGCCTTTCAAAATCTGTTAGAACTACTAGAGAAACCGCCAATCTTATCAAAACCCGTAGATCACGAAGAATTATTTGTTTATCTAGCAGTCTCGGCTCACGCTGTCAGCACAGCCCTGGTTCGAGAAGAAGACAAAGTACAAAGGCCAGTATACTATGTGAGTAAGAAATTAGCAGCGGCAGAGCGCAACTACCCAAAGATTGAGAAGCTTGCTTACAGCCTCCTGATTGCATCCCGAAAACTTCGTCACTACTTCCAAGCCCATCCAATAACCATATACACCGATCAGCCGTTAAGACAGGTGTTACAGAGACCCGAAGCATCGGGAAGGTTGATTAAATGGAACATAGAACTAAGCCAGTTTGATTTGAATTTTCAACCACGAAAATCAATCAGGGGGCAAGCTCTAGCAGACTTTATTGCGGAGTTCACCGTTCCAGAGGAGGAAATAATCAATGACCGAGTGGTCAAATCCGAGGATAAGCTAGAGATGAATCCGTGGAAATTATATACAGATGGAGCTAAAAATGACCGAAGGTCCGGAGCTGGAATTGTCTTAGTCACTCCCGAGGGACGGTCGTTATATTACGCCCTGCGATTAGAATTTTCAGCAACTAACAATGACACTGAGTATGAAACCCTGATTGCCGGGCTGAAACTTGCTAAAGACCTCGGAGTAAAAATGATGGACATATTTTGTGACTCTAAGATTGTTGTTTGTCAAGTGCGAGAGGAATTCGCGGCTCGAGGACCTCGACTTATTGCCTATCTCAAGAAAGTGAAAGAGCTATTGAATAGCTTAGAGCGGTACAACATAACACATATTCCCAGAGTTGAAAACCAGAAAGCGGATAGACTGGCAAAACTAGCTAGTTCTGACAATCCAGAAGGGACTGAGGTAATTCCAATTGAAATGTTGGAATCGCCAAGCTTTGAGTCAATGGAAATTGAATTCGTTCTTGAAGCGGAACCAGAGAAGGAGTCATGGATGACTCCAATCAAGAATTTTCTTAAGAATGGGACACTCCCATCGAAGAAAAGTGAGAAAAGAGCTGTAGTTCGCAAAGCTGCCAGATATGTTATGCAAGACGATACTCTCTATAGACAAGGATTTTCTATGCCCCTGTTACGATGTATCGCACACGACGACATCAAGCGTGTACTGAGAGAAGTGCACGAAGGTGAGTGTGGAGATCATACAGGAGGTCAAACTTTAGCAAAGAAAATATTGCGGTACTGATACTTCTGGCCTACGATCAACAAAGATGCAGCTGATTATTCACGACGCTGCGATAAGTGCCAGAGATTCGCCAAAATCCCCAGGGCACCGTCAACCCAGCTTAAATCGATGGTGAGTCCTTGGCCATTTGCCACATGGGGAATCGATATCATTGGAGTTTTACCGATTGCTAAAGGAGGAGCTAAGTATGCCATAGTAGCCGTGGATTATTTCACAAAGTGGGTGGAAGCTGAGCCCTTGACTAAGATCACCACAAGAAAGGTGATAAGTTTTGTGGTCAGAAATATTATATGCCGATTCGGGATCCCAAGGACGATTATTACTGACAACGGGACCCAATTTGATAGCACTGAATTCAGAAATTTTTGCCAGAAATATAAGATAGACAAACGATATACTGCAGTTGCCTATCCACAATCGAATGGGCAAGTAGAGGCAATAAACAAGGTAATAAAATCCATCCTCAAGAAGCGATTAGAGCGTGCAAAGGCAAAATGGGTTGATGAATTGCCCCTAGCTTTGTGGGCATATCGAACAACGTTTAAAACGGCTACCGGTCATACCCCTTTCTCTCTCTCCTTTGGCTCAGAAGCAGTAATTCCAGTTGAACTGGAAGTTCCTTCCCACAGGGTGACATATTATGACCCGATGACGAATCGGGCACTTTTACTTAAGTTCTTGATGAAATCGAAGAGAAAAGGGACGAAGCAGACTTGCGTGCAGCGAGACATCGGCGTCAGATGGCACGCTATTATGACAAAAAAGTTCGTCTCAGAACTTTTGAACCAGGAGATTTGGTGCTAAAGAGAGTTTTTCCATCCCTTCCTCACCTCGGCCCAAAATGGGAAGGACCCTTTGTCATCCAACGGAAACTTGAAAAAGGAACCTTCAAGTTAACGACCGTAGATGGCGAAGAAGTTCCTCGAGCATGGAATGCCCAACACTTAATGCGATATTTGGATTAGAAATGCAATATTTTTTGTTATTTTTACTGTGGATTCTGTAACAAGACATGCTTTGCCTTCGGAAAATCTGATGATATGAATAAAGGACTATAAAGTGGACGTAGGCTACGACTTAGCTGAATCACTATAAAAATATTGTGTGTTATTTACTTTTATGCATTTACATTCATTAGTTGTTCTGTTGTGATTATAAAATACAGGATAACTCAGAGCCTAAAAAAGGTTGAAAACAGTTTGGACATAAAAAGAAGCACAATGATTATTTGTGCAATAAGACGTAAAAGAATGAGAAAACGACATTCTAACTCTAACTCTCCAGAGAAAGAGAGAGAGTATAAAAGCGTCTCAGACTGAGCGCTGAAAAAGAAATTCTATTCTTAACTCTAACTCTCCAGAGAAAGAGAGAGAGTATAAAAGCATCTCCGACTGAGCGCTGAGAAAGAGATTCAACTCCGAACTCTAACTTTCCAGAGAGAAAGAGAGTATAAAGGCGTCTCCGACCGAGCGCCGAGAAAGAAATCTTTTCCCGTTGAACGACCGGGGAATAAACAAATAACTGAACTCGAACTCTAACTCTCAAGAGAATGAGAGAGAGTATAAAAGAAATGCCAGGAAAAACAACAGGTATTGATGACACAAGAAATGCTATCCCGTTAGAGAATCGGGAGCATTCAGATTGCATGGTTAAGCATTGAATAACTTATGGAAATTGACTGGGGACACATATACATACACATATCTCCCCTCTCCACAACTTTGATTCATAACTATAGACATGTATTTTTACATAACTGCAGAACTGCTGACAAATAAACATTGCAAAAAGTGAATTATTTTTATTTACAAATGAATGAATTTGTACAGGGAAATAACTAAAGAAGAAAGTGCAGGAGCTGCTTTTGTAGCAGCAGTTATTGGTTCACAAAAATGCTAAAAAGATACAAGGGAACCCACTATTTGGGTTTGGAATGAGCCTTCGATTTCTTGGCAGCTTTTTCCGCATCCTTTGCTTCCTTCTCGGCTTCAGTCAAGATTCGTTTCGATTTCTTTTTTCCTGAAGATGCGGTACTGGAGCCAGTAGACTTCTTCCCGGAGGGCGGGACACTGGAATCAAGAGAAGATTTTTTAGCAAGTTCTTCAGTAATAGATCTAGTTGAGAGCTTAACAACTAACCTTGAACCTGCATCCACAACTGCGAGGGGCTTGAGGACCTCAGGGTCTAGTTCTTCGGCCTTTAATTGCAAGCGCTTGTCTTGATCGGCCTTCATGGCCGCCAAGGTAACGTCATCGGCGCTTTTCGACTCCCCAGTTATTGCAACCTCCGGTTCCTCATCGTGCCCCTCGTCTCCTCCGTCATCTTTTAAAGCTGCGATCATTTCTTCATCATGGGGAGTGGTGACCTTAGTTGGTTCATTTCCTTCTCCCAAGTCTATAGAAGCAGCCTTGTCTTCCCCTTGTTTGGTCCCATCTGCGGGCTTTGTCCCAGCGGTAGCTCCTTGAGCCACATCTGTCCTTGCGGATGATTCAACGCCTACAGAATGAGAAACATCGGTTATCAACTCAGGTGAAAGCAAAGGATTTATCATTGAGCGTTCGATCATGTAGCCAAAGGTAGTAGTAGCCTTGGCAAATTGAGGAGAAAAGATAGGGATACCTTCTGAAGACTTTTCAGCGGGGGTGACTACTACCTCTGGAGTTATTTCGGGAATGGGAGATAGCAAAGTTGTTCGGGGAATTCCCGGGTTTTCGGGATCATACCCTTCTACTTCGGGAGTTACAAGAGCAGAAGAAGAGGAGCCAGCTTCAGGAATGGTTTTCTGTTTAGACTTCCGCCTCTCTTCTTCCATGGCCTCAGCAATTAGACGGCGCCCTTCAGCTAGGCGCTCCGGTTCGTCGTCTCTCAAGTATTTCTCCATCAGCTTATCTTCGTCAAGGGAATCGACCTTAAGTTCTTCTTTTTCCCACTCAACGATTTGATTCCACACTTGAACCAGAGTGGATGGATAGTCCTCGATCCAAGAAATGTTTCGACGACGAATAATGTGCGCGAAGAATTCAATCATTAGCTCGCCGAAGCCCTGAATATCAGCCTCCGACTCTGATAGTTGTTTGCGGGTTTCCTCCGCAGATTTAATAGCGCATTCCACATTGCCCTCAGCCAGAGCAGCCCTGTTTTCCGCCTCCAACAATTTTGAAGCCAAGTCAGCGTTCTTCTTTTCTAACTCAGCACTCCTTTTCGCTAACTCAGCGTTTTTCTGTTCAAGCTCAGCATAAGCAAGGCGTGTCTTAGCAGCCTCTGATTTGGCCTCATCAGCTTGCTTCTTCAACTCAGAACGCTCCTGAGTGTGGGACTCAAGTAAGTCATGATAACGCTTTTGCATGTCCTCAAACTGTTGTTTGAAATTAGAAGCGTTCTTTTGAGCGACAGCTAGTTGGGCTTGAGTGTCTTCTATTTCCTTTCCTAAGGTTTTTAAGGCCTTAGCATCCTCCTCCGCGGTCTTTTGCATTGAGTCAGCATTTGTCATTAGAGTGCGAATGATTCTAGAAAGATTGCGAGAATACTTGAACATCTCGAAATATTGTTTTTCTTCCAAATCAATTTTTGCCTTAGCCTCATCTGCCCAATTAGAAGAAATAGGTTCAAGGGTAGGTAGAAAGGTCAGAGTATCGAAGTAGTGCTCGGGAAATTGCTCCTTTAAATATGCCACCTTTACTGCGGTTCCCGCATCTGGTGGAGGAGGAGCGAGGATTGTTAGTTCGGTGTCCCTTCCTGAAGAAGATTCTGTAGAACCCTTGTCTGTCCTAGGTCGTTTAGTAGCAGGGACTTTTTGCTTACTTCGAGACCCAGTTTCCTTTGGAGGAGTTTTCTCTCTACTCCGCTTTTCATGGGAGGAAGTGGAATCCCTAGATTGTGGTCTATCCTCCTCCCTACGACCTTGATAGCTCTTGTATTTCTCTTGTTCCGGTCGAACTGGTGAGCGGGAGCGTGAGGGCCGAGATCGATAGGGATCATAAGGTCTTCTTTCCTCCCTACCGCGGTCATCCCGGCGATCATACTCGGCATCCTGAGGAGGAATGGACATGCTACGACGAAGCTTTCTTATATCATAATAGGACCGAGACATTGTACCTGCACGATAAAATGAACAAAGTTTAGAATCACGGATTCATGGAGAAAGAAGTGCAATGAATGCTAATGCTGTGGTGTAAAGTGCATCCTAAGTGGTGTATGTCCCCCTAACCAACCCGAGTCTGAAGCTAGACTGGTGCGGGCAGGCTCTTTGGCCTTGGCGGGAGTGGTTTCTTCAGAAGAGGTGAAGACTAAAGGTTCCTTCCTGAAATCTTCTGAAGTATATATAGTCTCAGGTAAGGGGAGATCCCCCAAACCCTGAAATATGTGCTCGTCAGTGCTAGGAACATCCCCTTCGGAAGCGCGAAGTGGCGACTCTTGGGAAGACTTTGACTTGTCTGGAGAAGTAGTTTCCTCGGGGGCAATGTACCCTTCACGATGTTTTTCGGCCAGATTGGCCAGTTCGTCATCTTGTGTGGAAGAGGGAGAAGGTGAAGTTTGAAGAGGAGCTGCAGGAATTCCCGAGCCTTCTCCTATCTCTGGAACTGTTTCCACTGGAGGAATGTATGCATAAGGGACCGTCCCATGACCGATGCTGCGGAAAACGGATAGCAGCCCGTGAAAATGAAGGTATTTATCTTTAAGGACCTCGTCGATAGTCAGGAATTTTTGATCGCCATTAAGAAGACGGTGCATCCGATCAAAGAACACCTGGTCTGATATCTGTTTGGGATTGTCGACTGCAAACAAAAAGGAAAACGGGTCAGGGTGATGATTCAAGTGTATAGAGTCCGGGTTCAGAAAATCAATGCTTTACGTGATTTTTTCCATCTCCTGGCGCATCCAGACTGTTGCTTTATATAGAACCACTCTAGTCTGGAATCTCCAGCTTTACTGCTAAACGGCGTAGAGATTATCTTCCTCTTTGGGACTGATTCAAAGTAACAGAAAGATGGAGTTTCTCTAGTCCGATGTTTGAAATTATAGAAGAAATGAACATCATCGAACGTGAGCTCTACACCTAGAATTTCACGATATGCTATGAATAAGGTATGCAGATAGGCATATGAATTGGGATGCAACTGCATGGGGGCAATCCGCATTTGTCTTAAGAAATCAACGATGAAAGGCGAGAATGGAGGAATGGCGCCGACCATGCACATCAGTCGAGTGACCGTCATATATCCTTCCGGAGGGTTGTGGGGACGGTCAGAGCGTGAGGGCACTAGAGTGTCCCTTTTCATTATTCCATACTTCAAGCAAATTTGAACAAGTCGGTCGTTGTCGATTGTCGATTCTACGGAATCTGGAGGTGACTCCAATATAATGGCCGAGTCAAATTCATCGGGTGCTCGATTGTCACCAATCCCTCCTTCCTCCTCAAAGCCTAGGGAAACTTCATTTTCTAAAGACATTTCGTCGCTTTCCCGATGACCAACTCCGTAATCCGGACCCTCACTGTCCCATTCTGGGTTAGATGAAGAAGATATATCCTCAAGAGTGGTTTTGTTGGAAGTTTCCGGAGCTTCTTTCCTCTCAGCTAGACGAGAAGAGCGTCTGGGCCTCATTGTCATGGAACTATTGAAGAAGCAATAGCACGGATTAGAGTGAATTATCCCGTGCCCCCCTCTGTGTATGTGTGTGAACTAAAGTATGTGCAGCAAATATGGGAAATGCAAAATAAAAGTACAGCAATGTAAGACGAAGCTTTGAAGAGAAAGTGATAGTCAGAGTTGTTCTTAATTCTCGTTTATGTTCACAGGGCACTATCCTAACTGTTCGCGAAGTTATCGTCTAGAGTAAATGTTAGTTGAATTAGTTGGGTAGTCTTTATGTGCCAAGTTTGATACGTTCGGTTCGGTTCGGATATGCATATAATAGTTGGCTCAATACAAATGCAGATAACAGTCGGTTCGGAGCTTCATTAAAGCAAGGTCAGTTCAAGACAAAGGAAACGACGGGTTCGGAAGCAGGACTGATCTGATCGGATCGGGTGACCCGATCCGAACTGAACCAGCGTCACTTAACCAGTCCATTTATTTCAACCTCTTATCCCATTCTCCTCTCCGACCCGAACCGACATTTTCCTTCCTTCCCGTCTTTCTAAAGTGTGCAACCCGAACCGATCCCCTTTCCTTCTCCTTCCTTTTTGCTCCTTCGTCTTCTACCCGAACCAATTTGTCATCACACTCTTTACTTCATCTTCTTCCTCTTTCCCCCTACTCACGAGCAAATCCGTTCTATCACTAAAGCTACCGTTGAGGACAAATATTTGCCCTCTCCAGCCTCGCAACGCCTCGAAGTGATGGCGGATCCACCAGTAACGACGTGGAGCTCGAGTAAAGCCCCGTGGCTAAACCATCCCAGTCAACCACGAATTGAAATCAAGTACAGTTACAACGAAGTTACTCGAGATTAAAAAGCTACCTATATGTTCGATTTGAGAAATCTACGAGGAATAGTTTCAGAATATTCGAGTTTATGACGTTTTCAATACTAGGGTTGGGAGCGGCAGCAGAAAAGAAGAAGGAAGGAAGGAAGATAGTGGCGGATTTATATAAGGGGTGATGTTGACTCCTCATCTTCCTATTCTTTCTCACCCGCTCGGACCGGAGTGAAGGCCCAATAGCACAACTCTGTCTGAAGGCCCAACGTCCAAGAACCAAACCCACGAAAGCGCTTCGGATCGGAATCCGAACCGAGCAAATTTCACACATTAATTTAGCATCCGACTCGAATTGAGTTCAAACGAGAGATAAAAGAAGGGCATACCCAAGAGAAGCACTATGTGTCGATAAAAATTCCCAAACTTGTTCAGAAATGAAGAAAATGTACTCGAGTCAGACACCGAACCGAATGGAAATCTGTGCATTTCTCCTGACTGTTCCGATTCAAGAACTAGCATCTCGAATGACATCAAAGCACGCTTCGTATACAACAGAAGCATCCTTTGAGGGGGCAGAATGTTAGCCTACTTTGTGAACTAGGCAACACAAAGTCAAGAAACCAAACATTGAATGATATTTTTAATTATAAGGCTTCGGTTCGGATTAAAGGAAAACACTACAATTCAGATTGAGAGCCGCAGCTGTTCGGATCGGATAGAACCCTGTTCGGATCGGATAGAATTCTCCAATTGGATCGGGAGGTCATCTGCTTGCCACAGCACTGGAGCGGAGCGGAATAGGTTAGAGAAGGAGAGACACCCAAACCAATCCGGTTCGGATCGGGTATCCCGATCCGAACCCCTTACCTGCATATCTTCGACCCGCACCCATGATCCATGTTAATCTCCTGTAAAATCGCCTGGAGAACCGGACCGGCTATGACTGATTCCTACCCCTAACGTCCTTCCTTTTGATGTGTTGTCAACCTGATAGTTCATCCGAACCCGAAGAGAATGCGATGGATGACACGTGGCCCGACCCGGATCAAGTCTCAAGCAAATTCACACCTATAAATACCCCATCTGGAGACAAAGAGAAGGATCTTTTTTCAGCACTTAAAGAATTCAATCACCTCCTACATCCGAACTCCATTACTCCCGGAAAATCCAAATCATCTTTATTTCTTGTTTTAGTCAATTGAGTGAACAAAAGTGAGTTGTGAGTGAATCTATCATTGTATTTGCAACTGAATTATTGAATATAGTAAAGAATAAGTGGACGTAGGCATTTGTTCGCCGAACCACTATAAATCTTGTGTGTTCATTTTTATTTCTATCTCATTTTATCTTGTTTCAAATCAATTTGGGTGTTAGAACCACTTTTGGGTCTAACAATATACTTGATAGAAACCTGACGATGTGATACCTTGATTTATCGTGACACTATAGTTTATCATGATACCTTAGTTTATCTTTCTACCGTAGTTCATCAAGTTATCTTGGTTTAGCTCATCTATCTTGTCGACATCCTTATGTTTACTTTCAGTTTATGCATGTCATGTTAACTTTACCTGTTTTTATACTGGAAGTAGATAGGACTTACCAGTCTTTATGACTCACCCCGTTTTGTTTCGCCTCTTTGTCTTCCGTTTCCCCTTCCACCCCCCCCCCCCAGGTTTTCAGGGAGGAAATGATGTTGTTTAGTTCGGACCTCTTATGCTTGAAGGTCATCAAGTATAGCTTGGTCTTCTCTTGGCTATGGCTGCTTCACCGCTTTATTTTGGGGAATAATTTATGAAAAGGTTTTATGCTTCTTTACCATTGCAAGACAGGTTTTGATGTATTCTGATGTAAAAGGCTTTAGACCTTATTTTACAAGGTAATGAAATTTGTTTTACTTCCGCTGTTTTATATATGTTCTGTCTTGTAATATTTCTGTGCATGTTTACCTCGATAATGCTTCACCAAACCTAGTGCATTCCCTTTGTGAGTGACCCTAGCGGAGGTGGAGTGTTACATTTGGTATCAGAGCAGAAGGTTACCAGACTGGGCAAAAGTTTTTAAAAACCTTTTGAAAACTATTGGAGAAACCGTTTACAAAGAAGCATTTTTCAAGAAAAGTTTTTAAAGGCTATTCCCCAAAAGCCATTAGCACTATCCTTTGTTTCCCTGATTGAATCTCTTTTCCTTTCTTTCCTCCATCTCTAGTCACAGTAGTTTTAACTGCGACTAATCCTTGTCTAGCTACGAAGTGTTTTCCGTGAGATGGAGGTGGTTCTCGAGAGGCCTGTTACCATGTTACAAGGAAGGGTAATAAGAGCAAGGATAAAGGACGCGAGCTTAAGAATAAGCAACTTGTTGGTATGGCTTGATCCACAAAGGAAGATAAGGACAAGATCAGCGAGAGGGCAATTGTATGCTCTCATTTCTAGCGTACCTAAGAGGAATGGTACCGTTTCTGATAAAGGCTTAGCCTTTCTTTTCTATCGTCCCGTCTAGACTTTGTTTTGATCATCGCATCATTTAAGTCTGCCTCGATAGTTAAGTCTTTGCACCTTAGTACTAGCATGGTAGAAGATCCCACTTTTGTCCCAAAATCTGGTTGGAGAGTCGGTCCATTTATTCATGACTTGTTTGGAATTGAGAGTGTAAATGCCAAGTGTTGAGATTAGAAGCAATGCTTCTTTTGTTGAGCTATGGATGGATTATAGGGATGAAGTGGTTATCTAGTAAGGGATGCCATTATCGGTTTTGAAAGGAGGGTAGTTAAACTCTTAACTTTCCTTGGTAATACCCTCGAAGTCTCGTGTAACCTTATGAGTTCCGCCATGGTTAGTTACCTAGAATCTCCTGATGCATTAATCGGAAATCTCTGATCCGATCGAGTAATGTTCGCCAATAAGGCGGATGGTTCATTCTGCTTAAGCATGGGCTGTAGGAATCACCCTAGTAAGTACACTGGGCAACATGGCTGGTATCAGTTGTTTTCAAGGGAAAGCTCTTCTGCATGGAATACCTCTTAGTAGGTAAACGAGATCCAAGATTCGCTAGTTAATTGTTGGAAAGCTTGCATGAAACCATGAGTACGCAGTTATGGTTGAGCCAAGTATTTTAGAAAAGAATAAGTGAAAAAGGAACGAGAGGCGACAGTGAAATGAGTTCCGACTCATACCTTGGAAAAAGGAATCAAGGAGCTACGAAATCATGAAGTCAAAGGCGGTCAAGGCACAATGGAATTAAGCTCATGGAAATACGGCTTAGACGTGCGCATTATGTTTCTTTTTAAGAGTATATCATTGATCCTTGGTTCTCGTGCAGAGCTTGTTTGCATGCTATCGCTTGGTGGATATCCTCTCGGTCCTGTTTCTGTTGCAAACCCCGTAAGGAGTATGTCTTGTTTATCTTCTCGATCCTATCTTGGGAACCTTAGGTAGAACTCTATGGATGTAAACATGTATTTGAAACATGTTATGATTGATATGGTTGAAAATGGTTGCAAGTGGTTGCTCGTGGATGCGCGAATACATGTTAGATACTAGATCGACGCACTCACATTTTGCATTGCATATGCACGAGTATTTATACTTGTTTAAAAGTTAATGTGTTGTCATGTGGATGTTGCATGTGGATGAATGGTTGTGCACACATGTAGTGTTTATATGACTAGGACTATTTGCATACATGTTGGGCTCATTGCACTAAACATATTTTGCATTAGAAAGATCATTCAGGCCTGATCATTAGCTTTAGCTAAGGAGCATATACACACACGTTCTGCATATGTTCATATGGCATTAGAAATCGTCTAAGGACAATGGTTGCCTGTGGATGATGTTTTGAGTAGATGGATGATGGATAGTAGGATACGTTCTTCCTAACATGGAGATTTCGGGGACGAAATCCTTTAAGTTGGGGAGAATGTAGCAATCCGGATTTTTACAACGTGCTAAGACAAGAATCAAGGAAGAATTTAATTATAAAATTCGAATCAGGAGAAACGGGTTGCGCCATTGCGTTCGTCTCGGAAAAATACGCGAAATAGAGTCTGAGTTTTCGAAAATCGGAGTCCATATGACCCAGTTATGGCCCGTCAAAGTTTTCAGGAAAATTCAAAAACTGTTTGAAATTCAAATCTGGAGCCAAATGAACTTGATGGGAAAATTCCCGCCCAAGCCCCAGGTCGACTGGGGTTTCGACTGGGGAGTTGACACGCCCAGGGGGCAGGTCGACTGCCCAGTCGGCACGGGTGTCGACCTGGGTGGTCCGACCACTTGGGCCTGGGTGCACCTGACTTGTTCCTCAGGACATGTTTTATGGGCCTGTGACGGATATTGAGGGCTAAGATATATCCTAGGGTTTATCCTATGGCCTAGACTACTCATAATCTCAATAAAAACACCCTAGGACCTAACCTAAATCACTCAAAATCAATCTAACAACTAAGTGCTGCCCAAATCCCTCTTGATCATGGCCTCCATCTCCAACTCCAAGAGCTTGTGCATTCAAATCAGATCCGAATCAAAGGTGCTAGCTTGATACATCAAATCAAGGGAGTGGATCAACGTTGCTATGCAAATTTCATGATGATTCTTCAACAAAGGAGCCACCTTTCTTCGTCAAGATGATGCATGATCCTTCCCTAAGCCTTGCTATGTAAGTTCTAGCTACTTGTAGATTCTAACGGTGGTTCTGATGTGACATGGAATAAAATGCGATGAAACATAAGTGTGCTAGCCTATGTGAACCTAATTTTGCCCCTTTTCTATGATCTATGACCTTGGGCTAAGTTTTAGCGACTTAATCATGCCACTCATGTTATGTTTAACCTAGTTTATCTTGCAAGTTTGAATCTTTATCTATGGAATGTTAGCATGAACCTTTGGGAACCATTTAACTTATGAAACATTGGCAAAGACTTGACTTTGGGGCTTATGCATGTAAATGAACCCAAACCCTTACGTTATCATGCATTTTTGTGGCCAAGTTCCCTAATGATACTATGCATGTTTGTGGCTAATCCTGTTGTGACATTATGCATGTTTGAGGCCAAAAACCCCTTATGATGCTATGCATATTTTAAGGCCAAACCCCTTATGATACCATGCATGTTTGTGGCCAATCCCTTTTGACATCATGCATGTTTTGAGGCCAATATGTAGCATAGTATCCTTACTGTGTTGACTCGCTTTTACTTGGGTTGGAAACACGATTTGGGGTAGGTTAGATGAGCGTGATTATGAAGTGATAAATAGACATGGGATTTCATGAAAATATGACACTCATGATACACCTAAATGTGGACATGACATGTGGGGTAAACATGGGACTTGAAACTAGACACGTATGGGTTGTAAGTGTAATACGACACTAGACCAAACATTAAAGTGGCCAACTCGAGGTTGGGTTGAGTTTGTAGCATAAATCTACCCGGACCTGCCCGGCTTAACTAGTGGCTACAAACAATAGGACCCAATGTGAGTAGTTGGTCACATAGCACATAAAACCCGAGGTTAGACTAGGTTGTGGTGTAAATCTACCCGGACCCGCCCGGCTTAACTAGTAACCACAACAAGGTCTAATGTGAGAGGTTAAAAGTGCATTAATTTAATTAATGCCACATGATAAGGTTAAATAAATTTGACTAATGACACTTAACCGATATGACATGAATGGGTAGGTTAAGTCAAACCGGACTTGATATCTTAATGACACTTAACCATATAGGACAATTAGAGGATGTGGTTAAGTAATTTACACTTAACTAATCTAAACACGGTACTTAGATGGGGTTAAATAATTCATACTTAACTAATCTAACACGGTAAATTCGATGGGGTTAAGTAATCTACACTTAACTAATCTAAACACGGTACTTAGATGGGGTTAAGTAATCCAAACTTAGCTAATCTAACACGGTAAATTCGATGGGGTTAAGTAATCCACACTTAACTAATCTAAACACGGTGATTAGATGGGGTTAAGTAACCTAGACTTAACTAATCTAACACGGTAAGGTGATGGGGTTAAGTAACCAATACTTAACCAACTTAACATGATAATTTAATGGGGTTAAGTAACTTATACTTAACCAATTATACATGGTGGTTTGATGAGGTTAAGTAACCTATACTTAACCAATCTAATATGCGGACCTGATAGGGTTAAGTCACAAGACCTTTTAAATATACTTAACCAATGTGATACGATTAGTGGATGGGGTTAAGCTAACCCATACTTAGCCAATCCGACTCGATAATCTGATGGGATTAAGATAATCTATGCTTTATCAATCTAACACGATAATCTAATAGGGTTAAGAAAAACAAATACTTAACCAATTTGACTTGATAGGGTTAAGTCATGAGCTTCTTGGTATACTTAACCAACTTGTGGGGCTAAGCCTTGAACTTAAATACTTAGCCCATCTTGACATGATTCGTAGGCGGGTTGAGTCATGAACTTGAATGACAACACTTAACCCATTAGACAAAACACTAGCTCAGGGGAATAGGTTGAAAATCGTAGTTAACAAGGATATCGGGAACAGAAGCTAAGTGGTAAACCTTAGTTAAGGATAACTAAGTAATAATTCTTAGTCAAGGAAATTGGACCAGTTCACAGATAGATGAGTAACCCGATACGGCAGGTCATCGCTTGAACACACATTGAGGAGCGAATTATCTGACTTAGATAAAGGCTCCAACGAACTGGGTAACGAAGCGGAAGCTTCAGGGGACGTGAGGATACTCTTGGTATCTCTCTGCGAGGTTGCAGATGATCCGCCTGGGCTCACAAGAGTTTAAGGTCTGCGGTAGAATAACCAAGAGTATGCCTTGGTTGCTAGGCGAGCGACCTAAAGTCTGGGATGGATTAGCGTGGAGTCGTCGATTCTTGTTTTTGCCCTGGATAGCGCTTCGTCGACTACCTACCATCTTTAGTCAATCGTGTACGTATGGAAAGGCAGAGAACTCCCAACATACCATATACTTGCTATCGAGTTATGGGTGAGGTTGGCCAATAGGTAAGTGGGGCATAGTGGGGCCGGGATGTAGTTCTCATACATGATTTTTCTTGGATTGCCTTTCAGTAGTTGAGGGAGGGGTCACGTAGGACCATAGCCACAGATACAAAAACATACCTTGATATCTGCATCAGCAGAAAACTCAAAGCTCCCGACAGAGTTCCGTATTTCTTGATTTGCCCTGGCACGGAACTCGGATGGCACATTGAGATACATGTGAGTCTAGACATGGAAAACGATTCACGATACATGCGTGGGATAAAGGGCATGGTTGAAGGGTGGCATAATCCCTAGTGGTCCTAGGTGGCTTGAACCCAAACCGACACGGAAATGTTCATTAGGTAGCATAATCCCTAGTGGTCCTGGGTGGCATAAATCCTAAGTGAACACGCGATATTTCATGGTAAGAAAACATAACCAGATCAAGGATAGCAGTCCAAAACAACTTCAAGGATAAAATGGTACTACGTTGAGGTGGTATAGATTTACATGGGAAAGCCCGTACGGCCTACGGCAAAGGACTGAACTTATTAATGGAAAGGAACATACGTGTTGGGAAAACCTACATATGCTATATATTAGGTTGACATGGACCATTACATGACATTAGGCAAGGGACATCCATAGTTAACACATGACGCGGGTTGGGATACTATTACGAGAGGTGCAGAGTAAATATACATGATAAATAACGGGGGATGTTATACATGATTGGTACTTTGGGATAGTATACTTGATAGAAACCTGATGATGTGATACCTTGATTTATCGTGACACCGTAGTTTATCATGATACCTTAGTTTATCTTGCTACAGTAGTTCATCCTGTCATCTTGGTTTAGCTCATCTATCTTCTCGACATCCTTATGTTTACTTTCAGTTTATGCATGTCATGTTACCTTTACCTGTTTTTATACTGGAAGTAGATAGGACTTACCAGTCTTTATGACTGACCCCGTTTTGTTTCGCCTCTTTGTCTTCCGCTTCCCCTCCCCCCCAGGTTTTCAAGGAGGAAATGATGTTGTTTAGTTCGGACCTCTTATGCTTGAAGGTCATCATGTATAGCTTGGTCTTCTCTTGGCTATGGCTGCTTCACCGCTTTATTTTGGGGAATAATTTATGAAAAGTTTTTATGCTTCTTTACCATTGCAAGACAGGTTTTGATGTATTCTGATGTAAAAGGCTTTAGACCTTATTTTACAAGGTAATGAAATTTGTTTTACTTCTGCTGTTTTATATATGTTCTGTCTTGTAATATTTCTGTGCATGTTTACCTCGATAATGCTTCATCAAACCTAGTGCATTCCCTTTGTGAGTGACCCTAGCGGAGGTGGGGTGTTACAATGAGCCTGACTGAATCGCTCGTTTATAGAACCATGTCATATGTCCGAGGAAAGTTATACAACTCAAGGTGGATCTAACATGACCATCCACTACTCGGCTCATGTGTGGCATGACACAAGACAATTATACATCGACTTTTGCATTTCAAAGTCTGAATCCGTCTCAGAATGGAAGCGGTTCGACAATCCATATGGCCAGATCCTATGATTAACGCCGTCGGATTAAGTGGATCCAAACAGAGGAGGCAGCATCGCCCATCAACATACTTACTTTCCAATCATGCATTTTTCCTTTACCTGCTCCTTGACTTATTGACATGACTAAATCATGCAAATTCGTATATGAATGATGCAGGTACCCAAGGTTTGGTACCCATCACCCCTTCCATAGTTTGATCGGAGGAACGTAAAGTTTGGCGAACATGATTCAAATATTCTCCCGCTTACTCTTGGCCCGACACCAACAATCTGACATAAATGAAGTTCGATCATCCATTCACTGACTTTTTTGCCCTTGACGTAGGGGGCAAGAATATAAACGCTCATGAGTTCGACGTGTGTTATTTTTACATGGGCATACTAATGAGGCCTCTTCATCCTCTAGCCTTTGATTTGCCAGGAAAGAATAGAGATGTATTCGGGCGGGACATAACAATCCAGCAGATCGACGACTCCATCCCTTGATCCAACGGGAAGAGCGCAATGATAACCGGGACATGATCCCATAATAACTTTTGCCTTCGACGTGGGGACAAAGAGAAATGTTAAGATGAGGATGAGTAGGACTCGACCTCTCTGCAATGACGTCTTTAACTTTTTCCTATGCTTCCGACAGGAGGAGTCTAAACTCAACAGGGATGTGAAACGGCCATTCTTGATGACGACCTTTGCTCTTGACGTGGGAGCAAAGGGATGATGCCAAGGCAAATGTGACCCGACTGTTTTCCCGACTAACTCTAATCCTGAGAGCTTGGATAGGAGTATAAATCTAGGACGAGTGTGATGGGCGCACCAAGATTTAAGACCACTCGATCCGCAACTCTAACCCAAACTTACTTTAGGAGAGTATAAAGGACGATCAACGATGTCCGCAACTCTAACCCAAACTGACTTTGGAATAGTATAAAAGACGAGCCATGACATCCATAACTTTAACTCTCACGACTTGAGAGAGAGTATAAATCTGTTGGATTAGTGTGAACGGTGCACCATGACTTAAGACCACTAAACCCACAACTCTAACTCTCACGACTTGAGAGAGAGTACAAAGAACAATGCTGTGACGTGCATGCAGCCTTTACTTCCCTCCGATTGAGGACAGGATTATAAAGGCCTTACGGACCGGACGTTAGAACGGCTTAACCGGTTCCCACCAACGTTGGGGCCACGGGCATAGATTTCTAAATTAACTTCTATCACACTTCGGATGCGACTCGTGTTTCAAAGATAAATGGAGGCTACACACACTATACCTCAAAAGTACGACACCTGACACTTTGACATTTAATAGTTCTATGCTAGATAGCTTAGCACTTAACACATTTTCATTTCAAGCCAGACTTGCTTGTGACATAAAGGTTGACTTAGTAACTTGCAAATTAAACGAATTATTCTATTCAAATTGCAGGATTATGTACAGATATAAAGCAAAGAAACAAGGGGCATACATACACCAATGAAGGGTCATGTTCGAAGGGATGACTTCGACTCCTAATTCTAAACTTCCTACATGATTCAATGCAACGACTGAAAGGAGGCATTGAGAGTGGGAGGTTCATCAACACATCACACGACCTAAGGCAATGACCAAAAGAGAGCCTTAAAAGTGATATCTGAAATCGACACACATACCCAAATGTGACTGACAATAGCTCAACTGCAATGACGAGTTTCACGTTGCAAGTACAATGAATAAAAATGCAATAGCTCGAGCACTTGGACAACATAATCATTTAAGCTTTGACAGCCATACCTTTTTATGCATGCATGTCTAAATTTGAAATGGGCCGCATGTGGACCATGAAAGGGGTGCAGAGTGACCATCCACTGACTGATCCCAACCTACTTCCCAGTTGGAAAGGGAAGAATCAGAGCATTCTAAGTGCCTACAGTCTGATCTCTCACAGACTAACTTCGATCCTCAGAGCTTGGATGGGAGAGCAGAAACCAGTATGGGTCGAGTACCAACAAATCATTTTGCATCCGACTCTAACTCACGACATGATGAGAAAGTATGAATCCTGAGAAGACATGGATTTCAAGTACGCCACTCAGTCAAGTTCCAAATGACTAGGGACGAAGAGTGTGATCCATGAAAATAATGAATCTACTACTCGACTAATCTATGCACATTTTTAACTTCTTAAAGTTTCGCAGGATCCCAAACTACAGCAAAAATGATGACCTCAATGGAACCGAGCCTGAAGAACAAACTCAACAAGAGTATGATGACTATTTTGGACTATGCTGAAACATGTTCAAAGGGAGGTCGACTAACTCCCTAATGACATTCATTCGCGTGTATTTTTTATTAGCTTACTCAAGTTTGCGACTAATCAGATAAAAGTAGCTAAGTTCACTGACGCTCGATGAAATGATCCTTACTTTCCGACTAAAGTGAAGGAACAATGCCTAGAAAAATGTGATTCAACTGTTTGCGTGTTCAACTCTAACTCTCGCTGACTCCTGAGAAAGTATAAAGCGACTTGGGTTGATTAAGATCGCCAAACCTTCTACTCTAATCTGAAACAACGACGAAGAGTATAAGGGCTTAAGGACTGGATGTCCGACTATCTTAGCTCGACCCAACACTGATGCTGGGGGCATGAGCACTGGCTTCGTTTGTCACCCATTGACGATATAGGCATGAGCGTCAGCTTATAGACCGACTTTGAACACGTCCTTGACACATGATTCAAAGGATATATACTATACCTTCGGACCATGACACGACTTTTCTTACTCATCCAAACGAGACAGCTTATGTGTTCGACAGGACTTGACTTACTCATTCATGTGAGACTGCTTATGAGTTCGACATGACTTGGCTTACTTATTCAAGCGAGACAACTTATGACTTAGGAATGACGTTGAAGAATCAAATCACAAGTACATTAAATGGGGAGCGAGACTAACTTTTCTAATGCCTTACGATTTTGGCAATCATACTAGACATCGGCTCACATGATTTCAACAACATCTTGCCCGGACTCTTACGTGATCATTGGGCCATAAAAATAATCCGGAATGATCGTGGATTTCTCTAAATGTGGTTTGACGTGACCATGGATTTCTAGTCTTATGTTAATACGATCCGGAGTGATCGTAGTTTCTGGCTTTACATTATTAAGATATGGCGTGATCGTGAATTCCTAGCCTACTATTCCAATGACTCGGGAAGTAAAAACACATATGCGATGTCAGGTTCACCTACCATTTCAGTTTTTCTACGCTATCTCATGACTTGGATAACCAAACCATGCATTGAATTGTGTGTGACTAATGGTCTGACTTGACCTTACACTTGACCATGCACTGACTTGTGTGTCACTAATGGTCTGACTTGACCTTACACTTGACCATGCTCTTGACTTGCATAAGAAGATGGCACCATTTGGCAAAGACTATTTATGAACGACCATGTGCAGAAACAAGCGGCCCAGCTTGACTTATGATGATATCATTCGACCTCTTGACTTGACGAGCCAGAAAAGAAAGAATTCAAGCTTCAGGACCACTCCCAAAGACATGACAATTCAGCATTGCTTTCTCAAAGATTAATGACATTCCAAAGAGATGCAGCTCGACTTATTCAAAGTACATCTTGTTTTCCACATGATGCAGTTTGGGGGGCAAAGCATTGACCCACCTTTTGGCAAGGCCGTCAACCTACGGACCCATCATAGGATCGCTTAGGACTGGAGCATGGACTTGGACAAGCCCGTACATTCTTGTATTGAGGCTCATTGACTCGAGGGCTCTTGGATTGAAGCACTTCAGCCCAAAAGACCTAGGCTAGACGGTCTTGAGATCATCTTACACTACAGCGATGACTTGGTCATAAGATCTATTTCATAGCCTACTTACTTGGTCCAACTACCTATTCTAAAGCATATAAACTTGGATCAAGGTATACTTATGCTGCCACATATTAGAGGAGAACTCTCCATGTAATCAAGACTCAAATCCATCATCTGCGATTCACATTGATCAACCGACACATGACAATTCGAATTGTTGAAGCCTACCTCCTATAAATACACCATGCTACATAATATAGAAGAGGGTTTTTTGGCAGAGATATGGGCCTGACTTTATAGCTCATGCATGCCCTCCACAAATCAGTCATGGTTGCCAACAACTTTCACCTCAAAAATACTTGTTATAGTGATAAAAAAACGACTATGTAATGGAGGTCATGACGATCTCATTTATTGTATCTCCGACTTTATGATATTATTATGAGATTATAAAGTGTACGTAAGCTCATTAACGCTGAACCACCGTAAAAATGTTTTCTTTCTTTTTCAGTGATTTCTTCATGTATCATGCTCAAATCCGATTTTTAACCGTTGGTGACCACTTTTTGGCGTTAACAATCAAGGTTTGATAAGTAATTAAATTACCCAACTTGAACAACTTCTGGATTATCAAAGGATGATATTAGTCGTAATGGTGAAGATGTTAGAGTAAATTATTTTGGGAAAAATAATAATGTAACGTTATTTAAAGAATTTGAAAATGTATATAGTGGGAATCCAAACATGAAAAGGAAATAAAAGGGGCTTGAAAATGTGGGATGATATTTCCATAATAGAAATGAATAAAAGGAGATTTGTGAAAATATAACGATATTTTCAAAATAAGAAGAGTTGTAGAATCAGTTTATTCTAAAAAGACAAGTGACGAGTATGATGTTTAAATAGCAAAACAAAAGGAGATTTCGTAACGATTATTTTTACGAATGATGAGTTAAATCAATTTCCTAAAATTATAAATAATAAGTAATATTATAGTAAATGGTTTGAAATGGTAGTTAATGGGAAATTTGGATATGGTTTTAAGATAATTTTCTAGGCATAAGAATAAAACAATTTGAGAATATTGATATATTAAAGCTGGTACATTATTTTGGTATTACAACTGATATACTATTTTAAATGGCTAAGTGACACTGTATACTGAACCAATGAATTTATTTTAGTTTTATTATAGTTTATTTTAATAGTTAAATAACCGACTATCAAAATCATACCCAATGCATTGTTGGTTCGGAAAGACCGGGATCGAATTTATATTTGGAAATCATTATGAACCAGCGAATATGTAAACGAAGAAGATATCCGATGCTGGTCGGAATGGAGCTACTGGAGACCGTATATCTTCATGAATGAAAGAACTATTGTTGGATTTCTCTAGTTGATCCCTGGAGGTATTCGACAATGATTCTGTCGTGATTGAAATCTACGGATTGCAAGGACTACTAGCTACTGATCCATAGGGTAATCCTAGGATGCTATAGGAGGGTGCCTTCGGTTTGTCCCGTCCCAGGACAACTTGTATGGATGAGTGTTTGACAGAGTATTTCCAAAGGAATCATGCAAGTTGATTTCCTCAAACGCATTTCTGTTTGTGGGCGGAGAAGACACCTTCTCTTAGCTTCACGACTTGTATTTTTTTGGACGTCAATTAGTGATATCTGGTGGATCTGACAATGTAACATTCAAAGTGAATGGTGGCCAGATGTTCCAAAAGTCGATTATAAACTCAAGCCTCATCAACCAGGAAATGACAAAAATCAGGCAGGCAGCATGGCTTTGTGGGTCGCTCCCATTAGGGTGTATAATCACCTTTCTAGAGAAAATTCATTTCCTTCTTTAATCTATTTCAATGTTGTCCCTTTCGGGAAACAGTGGTTTGAGCCTAACCGTTGGTGATATACATTCGATACACTCAAGCGAAATGAGTGGTCTGTCATGAGTGGCCGGGTTACAAGACGTTCTTGTTGAACCCAGTGTATTCCCCTCTAGAGATACACTATCGGCAAGTGGTTCCATATCTTGTCATAGTCAGAATCCAATCTCCAATAAGCGCCTGCGGTTTTGTTTGTATACTATATAGGTGGAGCGTGAGATGCAAGCGTTCTGCTAGAGTCTATTTATTTGTATATAGACACTATCATATTATCAGAATAAGATATTGATTTTAAAATGTTTTGGGTTATCGTAAGGTAAAAGCCATCCATATTTATGTGTGGATTTGGTCTTACAATTATCCTTTTCTTTCAAAAAGGTTTCTAACTTTAAAATCAAGTTGGATGGTGCTATAAAATTAACGAGTTTTTTCTCACTCTGGTTCACTAGACTGACCCGGTATTTGTAATGCTCGGCTTAGACTGGGATGTACAGGTTTAGGTTATCAGATGTTGTGGAGTCCAATGATGAGTTGAAGGTGTTCAGACGTATGATATTATCTAGTATTATTCCGCTATCATGTATATGAGGACAGATTATTATAACTAGCCCGGTGTATTGATATACTCTGATGATTGTGAGTTTTTATTTCAAAGCCCTCTATAAAGTTAATTTATGTATTATATTTTGCTCCGCTGTGATGTGAGACTCTGTGTTGTGTTTATTCTTCTTCTTATTCTTCTATTCTAGTATTCTTTCTTTCTTTTCTCACCCACTAACTTCTTTCTTCTAGCTTTCTGGATTTTTGATACTTGAGTTTGGACATGTAACACCCCGTATTTTTTGAGAATATTAAAATATAAAATTAAAGAATAATTTATTTGAAAAGAGGAATGAGAAAAGATTGATGGTTAGCATTGTTCTAAGATTTGTAAGCAAAAGACTTAGTAGCTCATTTTGTTAGAACATGTGACTTGCATACAAGAGGTATAGAGTTCGATCCCCGCCAGCGCAATATTTTTGTCTTAGGGGAATGGCTAAAAAGTGGCTTAGTGTGAACGCAGTTCAAAAAGTGGTTTAGTGTGAAAATGGTTATTTATGAAGAAGTTATTAAGCCATGAAGTTTGTATGCATATGAGAGAAATATATATATATATATAAATATATATAAAAATTAAATAAATAAATATTCAAAAAAAGTTCAAAACACAGAATTAGGGAGGGAATAGCCGAACCGCACCATTTTTGGAGTCGACCCAAGCGCCGCTGGGTCGACTAGAGGTCAATCCAGGGTGTTTGGCTGCCAACCCATTGCCTGATTCGCCCTAAGGGCTGATATGGCGTATGAGTGGTCCATATCAGTTCTAGGGTTAATCCTAAGGTCTAAATAACTTCCTACACCTATATATACACCCTAAGACCGAACCCTAATTCATAAATATTATCTATGACACCATTATGCTATCAAACTCTCTATTAAACCCTAGCCGCCACCTCTAACTAAAATCTCAAGTATTCAACTTCAACTCAAATTAAAGATTAGAGCTTCTACAACAATTCAAGAAGATAAATCAGCAACACAGCAACGTTTCTACACCAATTTCAGTGCATAATTCTATTCTTTAACCATGTAAGGTGAGTACAGTGATTTTCACAATATAATGGGATTAAAAGTAATATGATGAAGTTGTAAGGAGGATTCATATGTATGTATGTAATTTAAAACTCATCCAAGTCTTCACCTTTTTGATTCATGCCATTATATGCCTATGTTTCTATGTAAAGTTCATACCTTTATCAGTTTATTCATGTTGGATCTGTCATTATGCCTCTATGCCAGTTTACATGCCCCTTTATTTCATGATGTTGTGTTAATTCCAATTTTCAGTGATTTGATTCTATCTTCTTATCCCTATTCCTTTTATTTTTGGATCTAGGCTACCTTCGAGCCTATGTTAAAAATACGCGCGAATGCAAATACGTGGGAACGATGGGAATATATGAAATATGGAAAATAGGATATTATTGGATATTTTGGATAATTGGATAATATGTGAAATTGGCATATTTGGGTATGAATTACACAGAATTGATGAAATTGCCTATAATTGTAAATTTGTAATTGAGGCTAATTAATATGTAATTGGTAGCAATTTGGAATAGGCAATATTATAAACATGATTATATGTTTAATTGGATATATATGAGATGAAAATTTGGTATAGGTGAAATACGATTATTAATCAACCTTTGACACGAGGTTAGGCGCAATTGTGGTGTATGATTGCCCAGAACCACCCAGCAAATCCAGCTGCCACAATTGGACGTCCAATGTGAGAGGTCAATGGAACGAATTGTAGGCGCAACAGTTAATGACATGAGGTTAGACCCGGTTTGAGGCGTAAGACTACCCGGAACCGCTCGACAAATCCAGTGGCCACAAAGCGTTTGGTCTAATGTGGGAGGTCATGCACCATTCGTCATAAGGAATGAATTAAGGAATACTAACCATAATAAGACATGGGTATGGTTAGAGGGTTAAGTGGGGTGACATGTAAATATGGACTAAACTGGTATAAGATAAGATATGTAAATTATGACATGTAAGTATGGACTTAACCATAGCATGTGTAAGACATGGACATTTAAATTAAAATGGTTAAGTGGGAGAAAAACCTAGTGAGGACCAAGCATAGGTGGGAGGCCTGTGTTGGGTGGGGGACCTGTTTCAACCAGTAACCCGTTTGAGTATCTAATTGGGCCCGGTACTAGGTCGGGGTTGGGGCACGCTTACTGGACTTGAATGTAAGAGGTCAAAACGTGAATAGCGGTGGCAACGCGAGTCCAATGGGTTCATGTTCGTGCATGGGTCCGGGCTAGTAGGTAAGACATTGTTGCATCGTGTAGGTATGGCCGTGCATTTTATGTTGGTATCGGGGTTGCCACTTTGTGGAGTGATACACCCCACTGTGGGTCCATCACGGGTGCCTACGGGGTTTAGGGAGACGATCGAATGGGTAGGGTAAGAGTACCTTATGGGTGGTAGGAGCAAACCGGCACCTACGATAGCAACTAGGTACAAGTAACTACCAAGTTTGTCATGTGGGTACAGTTAGTGGGAAGGGATCAACCTTTAGTAAATAGAGACCAGTAGATGTGCGGTGTAATTAAGTAATGTGGTGTAACTTAGCAAAAGTGCGGTGTCACGAAATACACGTTGGCTGAGTTGGATAGTCCTTTGGGTGCTAGTCTGATGTTGACTTCGGTCTTTGGGGTTAGTACTTGGAGGGTTGTTCGCTTAGCCAAGGTGTAGGATTATCTTAGTATTTAGGAATGGAATCATCTTGTCCATCCTTTTTATCTACCTTATCTATGTTACAGCCATATCATGATGCCTATTTATGTCTTGATCATTTACCTTACCTATTATTCGTTAAAATTACTGGTCTCGCCAGACTTTATGTCTGACCCGTTTTGTTTCCACCTCTTTTCTTTCCTTCCCCCCTCAAGTTTGCAAGGAGGGAATACTACAGCTTAGTGCCGATTTCTTTCAGTTACTTGAAGAGAGTAGATGTATCGCTTTGGACTCTCTCATCATTATGGCTTTGCTTATGCTCAGTGGGGATTTATGCATTTATGTTATTTAAGTATTTGCTTCTTTATGTACTTTGAAATTTTTGGAAAACATAATTGATCCCGTTGTAATGGTTTTTGGAGACTACTTATGTAAGCTTGTTTTGAAGTTATGATGCTATGAAATAAGTTTTATCTTCCGCTGTGTTTTATTTATTTATTCTTGTAATTTATCTATTCTATACTACTATAACACTTCATGACATTAATGCATTCCCTTTGTGAGTGACATTAATGGCCATGGGGTGTTACATGTGGTATCAGAGCCATGTTACAAGAACAGATAAAATGTTTTGAAAAGTTTTTTCAAAAGTATTATTTTCATAGAAAGTATTTTCAAGAACTTGTTTTAAATAAGCTATTTTCAAGGAAAGTTTACTTTAAAAAGAGCATAATCCCGGCAAGCCATACATCTCTCTTTCGCTTCCCTTGATTTGAAACTCTTTCTTTTTCTTTCCAGCATGTCTGGAGCATCTGAGATACCAGAGGGTGTTCATGTACTTGGTTGGTTTTGTCAATATCTCGAGGCTAGGGTCGCTGCCGCTGGTCCGGCCGACGTTTTTTCCTCCTCCTCCCCCAACTCCAGTCATTCATCCGTGTGGAGATGCTTTCTCCAAGATATGTAAAGACTTTCGTTCAATGGGTCGAAAACCTTTTAGTGGATCTGAAACTTTCGTTGAAGCTAGAAATTGGTTGAAAGAAGTGGAGGATCTGTTTGGCATTTTCGATTTGGACGATTGTAAGAAGGTCCATTTGGCTGCTTGGTTGATCAAGGATGAAGCTTCATTTTGGTGGGAGGTTACTAATGGAGAGCGTGCTGTTGAGACATGGGCAGATTTTAGGGGAAGTTTTGAGTTGAAATTCCTTTCTCAAGCTGAGGAGAGTATGTACATGGAGAGGTTCTTGACATTGAAGTAGAAAAACTTAACCATGAAGGAGTATGTGACTGAATTTAATAAGTTGGCGAGATTTGGACTAGAGTTGGTGAATACGCCTCACAAGAAGGCTTTAAGTTTTGCAAAGGGCCTAAATGAACCGCTTCATAGTTTGGCTATGTCCCACATTCCAATGGGGAATACGTATGAAAAGCTTCTTGATATGGCATACATGCATGAAGAAGAGAAGGGTGTAAGTACTTTTAGGTCGCAAGATAAGGAGGATCCAAAGAAAGCCCAACAACAAAAGAAAGGTGGTAAAGAAAAGAGGAAGTGTCACAACTGTGGGATACCCTGCCATTTGAAGAAAGACTGTTGGAAGAAGAAGAAGTTTGCTTGTTATCATTGTGGTGATCCAGGTCATTCTGTCAAGGACTGTCCTAAGAAGCAAGGGCAGAGGGCAGGTTCTACATCGGGAGGGCAGGTTCATGCTCTCATGGCTCCGGGCAGGAAAAAGGTAGAAAAATTTCTGTCGAAAGTTTGATTTTCTTGTTTGATCTTATTCGATTCTGGTGCAACACATTCGTTTATCTCTACATCATTAGTTGAAACACTGCACTTAAATACTAGTCTCGTTGTGGATCCCATTATAGTCTCAAATACTATTGGTGGATCGGCTTATTTATCCATGGTTTGTAGGGATTTGAGATTGTCTATCTTAGGCGTTTGTTTTGAATGTAATTCTTTTGTGCTTGGTTTCATGGGCTATGGGTGGATTCTAGGTATGGATTGGCTAGCCAAACATAGTGCCATCCTAGATTGTGAACGAAGGGTAGTAAAATTGTTGACTTGTAGTGGAAAGACCCTGGATATTTCTTGTGACCCTAGAGGATCGGTGATGCTTAGTTATCTTCATTCACTTGACGCATCCAATGATGATTTACATTCTGTTCGTATAGTCCGTGAATATGTTGATGTCTTCGATGAGGTGAGGGGTCTACCGCCAAAACGTGAGATAGGCTTTCATATTTATCTTGTAGAAAATGCAAAACCCGTATCTCTACCAGTACGCCACATGGCTCCTCGTGAGAGGAGGGAACTCAATAAGCAAGTAGGGGAGTTGCTTGAGAAGGGGTACATAAGACGTAGTAACTCGAAGTGGGGTGCTCCTATATATTTTCCACAAAGGCGGATGGGTCCCTTAGACCTTGTGTGGACTATAGAGAACTTAATAAGCTTACTATAAAGAATAGGCACCCACTGCCGAGGATTGACGATCTCTTCGATCAGTTAGTTGGCGCCTCAGTGTTTTCACAGTTGGACTTAGCCATAGGTGTCCATCAGTTGAGAGTGGCTGAGGATAGCATAGACAAGACTGCCTTTAGGACTCCGGACGGTTTCTATGATTGGCTTGTGATGCCCTTCGATTTGACAAATGCCCCTGCAAGCTTTGTTGAATTGATGAGTAGGGTGTTTAGGGAGTACCTTAATAAATTCGTGGGGGTCTTGGTGGATGACATCTTGATCTTTTCTAAGAACGAGGAAGAGCATGCCCTACGTCTTAGGGAAGTGTTGGAGATCCTTCGAGCGCGTAACCTTAAAGCTAAATTTTCTAAATGTCAATTTTGTAGGAAGGAAGAGCGATTCTTAGGGCATGTGGTTTCCAAAGAAGGGATAGCTGTGGATCCCTCGAAGGTGGTGGCCATCCAAGATTGGAAGGTCCCTAAAAATGCTATCGAGGTGAGGAGTTTCTTGGGGTTGGCTGGCTACCAGAAGATGTTTATCAAGGACTTCACAAAGATATCAGCCCCATTGACACGCTTGACGATGAAGAACCTAGTTTTCACGTGGGACATAGATTGTGATGATGCGTTCCAACGTTTAAAGAAATCTTTGACCACAGCTGCAGTCTTAGTTTTGCGGGATGGGAGTGCAAGAGGGGAGGGTAATAGCCTATGGTGGAAGGAAGTTGAGAGTGCATGAGAGGAATTACCCTATACATGACCTATAGTTGGGCGCTATTGTTTTCGCGCTTAAGTCTTGGCGCCATTATATTCTTGGCGAGAAATTCGAATTGTTCACAGATCACAAGTCGCTAAAATACTTGTTCTCTCAGAAGGACTTGAAATTAAGGTAGCAAAGGTGGATGGAATTCTTAGCTTCCTACGATTTCGAGATAGCATATACCCCTGGCAAGGGTAACGTGGTGGCAGATGCCTTAAGTAGGAAAAGGTTGTCCTTGAATCTGCCTTTTGTTGAGCGACAAAGCTTAGAGTTTATCTCTACGTTTGACTTTAGACCTTCCATTGACTTTGTACCCGGTTTGCTAGCATCCTTAGAGGCCAGACCTACGCTTTTGGGATCGATTGGTGAGGCACAGCGAGATGACCCACAGTTGGTTGAGTCAGTAAAGAAGCTCATAAGAGGGGAGTCATCGAGCAATCTCAGTAGGTATACCCTATATGATAAGGGTTGGTTACGTAGGGACGGTAGACTTTGTGTACCATGAGGCGAGAACTTGAGGAAGACCATTCTTGATGATGCACATCGTTAGAAGATGACCATTCATCCCGGCGGGGACAAGATGTACATGGACTTGAGACGAGTTTACTTTTGGGCCGGTATGAAGAGGGATGTGGTCGAGTTTGTCGCTAGATGCTTGGTGTGCCAACAAGTAAAAGAAGTGCAAAAGAAGCCCGGTGGGTTGCTTCACCCATTGGAGGTCCCACAATTGGAAGTGGGAGAGTGTCTCGATGGACTTTGCTGATGGGTTACCAAGATCAAGGAAGGGTAATACGGGGATTTGGATCGTGGTAGACAGACTTACTAAGAGCGCCCATTTCATTCTCGTGAAGAGTAAGAGGACTGCTCCATGGTTAGCCTCCGTATACATTCGAGAGATAGTTCGTTTGCACGGTGTTCCTTCTAGCATAGTGAGTGATCGCGATCCTATCTTTACTAGCGAGTTTTGGAAGAGCTTGCTTAGAGAGGTGGAAATAGAGCGTGATGCGACGATTCGATGAGCTCCTACATGCATTCTTGGGCCAAGTTGAGGAATCGAGAGGTCAAGCTAGTCAAAGTGCAATGGGGAGATGATGAGAGAGACGCTACTTGGGAGACGGAAGAGAAGATGCGTTCATTGTACCCTTCTCTTTTCAAGGGTATGTCTTTTAATTTCTCCTTTATCGCTTAGCTTGTACTTGTTCTATCTTTAGTATGTCCTCTCACTAGTATCTTTCACCTTTAGATAGCGTAGTCCTATGGTTGAAACATGTGTTTGAGACATGTTATGTATGATGGATGCATGTGGATGCAAGTGTTTGCCAGTGGTTGCTCGTGGATGCATATGCACACACTTTAGGCATTAGATCGTCTCAGTCACTTTCATATTATATATAAATGGATGTATTTAGTAAAATGAATGTACGTTGAATGTGGGTATCATATGATGTTGCATTTAAATGAATGGTTATGCACACATGTAGTAATGATATGTATAGGGTTCTTTGCATACATGATGGATACATGGCACTATCATTATTTGCATTTAGGAGGTCGACTGTATCAGTGGACCACCTGATTTATCATTAGTATACGGGCATATACACACACTATGCATATGTACATGAAAAGCATTAGAAATTTTAAGGACCATGGTTGCTAGTGGTTGATGGTTGAGTAGATGGATGATTGGATGATGGAATACGTTCTTCTTGAGTTAGAGATTTCGAGGACGAAATCCTTTAAGTAGGGGAGAATGTAACAACCCATATTTTCTGAGAATATTAAAATAACAAATTAAAGAATAATTTATTTGAAAAGAGGAATGAGAAAAGAATGATGTTTAGCATTGTTCTAAGGTTTGTAAGCAAAAGACTTAGTAGCTCATTTGGTTAGAACATGTGACTTGCATACAAGAGGTACAGAGTTCGATCCCCGCCAGCGCCATATTTTGGTTTTAGTGGAATGGCAAAAAAGTGGCTTAGTGTGAACGCAGTTCAAAAAGTGGTTTAGTGTGAAAATGGTTAATTATGAAGAAGTTATTAAGCCATGAAGTTTGCATGCATATGAGATATATATATATAGATATATTTATATAAATTAAATAAATAAATATTCAAAAAAAAGTTTAAAACAGCGAATCGGGAGGGGGAATAGCAAACCGCACTATTTTTGGAGTCGACCCAAGCCCTACTGGGTCGACTAGAAGTCAATCCAGGGTGTTTGGCTGTCAACCCGTGGCCCGATTCGCCATAAGGGCTAATATGGCATCTGAGTGGTCCAGATCAGTTCTAGGGTTAATCCTAAGGCCTAAATAACTTCCTACACCTATATATACACCCTAAGACCTAACCCTAATTCATAAATATTATCTATGACACCATTATGCTATCAAACTCTCTCTTAAACCCTAGCCACCACCTCTAAATCAAATCTCAAGTATTCAACTTCAACTCAAATTAAAGATTAGAGCTTCTACAACAATTTAAGAAGATAAATCAGCAACACCGCAATGTTTCTACACCAATTTCAGTGCATAATTCTATTCTTTAACCACATAAGGTGTGTACGGTGATTTTCACAATATAATGGGATTAAAAGTAACATGATGAAGTTGTAAGGAGGATTTATATGCATGTATGTAATTTAAATCTCATCTAAGTCTTCACCTTTTTGATTCATGTCATCATATGCCTATGTTTCTATGTAAAGGTCATACCTTTATCAGTTTATTCATGTTGAATCTGTCATTATGCCTCTATGCTAGTTTACATGCCCCTTTATTTCATGATGTTGTGTTAATTCCAATTTTCTATGATTTGATTCTCTCTTCTTATCCCTATTCCTTTTATTTTTTGGATCTAGGCTACCTTCGAGCTTATGTTAAAAATACGCGCGAATGCAAATACGTGGGAACAATGGGAATATGTGAAATAGTGAAAATTGGATATTATTGGATATTTTGGATAATTGGATAATATGTGAAATTGGCATATTTGGGTATGGATTACATGGAATTGTTGAAATTGCCTATAATTGAAAATTTGTAATTGAGGCTAATTAATATGTAATCAGTGACAATTTGGAATAGGCAATATTTTAAATATGATTATATGTTAAATACAATTATGATAATGATTTATTACTCTATTCCAGTACAATTTTGAATACTTTTTTTAAGGCAAGGCTTCGCAAAACGATTAATTTTAATAGAGAATTGATACAGTTCGATTAATTGGATATACATGACATGAAAATTGGGTATGGGTGAAATATGATTATTAATAAACCTTTGACACGAGGTTAGGCGCAATTGTGACGTAAGACTGCCCGGAAGCTCCCGGCTAATCCAGCTGCCACAATTGGACGTCTAATGTGAGATGTCAAAGAAATGAATTGTAGGCGCAACGGTTAATGACATGAGGTTAGACCCGGTTCGTGACGTAAGACTGGCCGGAACCGCCCGACAAATCTAGCGGCCACAAAGCGTTCGGTCTAATGTGGGAGGTCATGCACCGTTCGTCATAAGGAATGAATTAAGGAATACTAACCATAATAAGACATGGGTATGGTTAGAGGGTTAAGTTGGTTGACATGTAAATTATGACATGTAAATATGGACTTAACCGGTATAAGATAAGACATGTAAATTATGACATGTAAGTATGGACTTAACCATAACATGTGTAAGACATAAACATTTAAATTAAAATGGTTAAGTGGAGAAAAACCTAGTGGGGACCAAGCATAGGTAGGAGGCTTGTGTCGGGTGGGGGACCCGTTTCAACCAGTAACCCGTTTGAGTATCTAATTGGGCCCGGTACTAGGCTAGGGTTGGGGCACGCTTACTGGACTTGAATGTAAGAGGTCAAAACGTGAATAGCGATGGCAACGCGAATCCAACAGGTTCATGTACGTGCATGGGTCCGGGCTGGTAGGTAAGACGTTGTTGCATCGTGTAGGTATGGCCGTGCAATTTATGTTGGTATCGGGGTTGCCACTTTGGGGAGTGATACACCGCACTGTGGGGGCCAGCACGGTGCCTACAGGGTTAAAGGAGCTGATTGAATGGGTAGGGTAAGGGTACCTTAGCGGTGGTAGGAGCAAGCCGGCACCTACGATAGCATCTAGGTACAAGTAACTACCAAGTTTGTCATGTGGGTACAGTTAGTGGGAAGAGATCAACCTTTAGTAAATAGAGACTAGTAGATGTGCGGTGTAATTAAGTAATGTGGTGTAACTTAGCAAAAGTGCGGTGTAACGAAATACATGTTGGTTGAGTTGGATAGTCCTTTGGGTGCTAGTCTGATGTTGACTTCGGCCTTCGGGGTTAATACTTGGAGGGTTGTTCGCTTAGCCAAGGTGTACGAATGTCTTAGTACTTAGGAACGGAATCATCTTGTCCATCCTTTTTATCTACCTTATCTATGTTACAGCCATATCATGATGCCTATTTATGTCTTGATCATTAACCTTACCTGTTACTTGTTAAAATTAATGGACTCGCCAGACTTTATGTCTGACACGTTTTGTTTCCACCTTTTTCTTTCCTTTCCCCCCCTCAGGTTTGAAAGGAGGGAATACTACAGCTTAGTGCCTGTAACACCCCGAATTTTCTATTAACACTAAAGTTGCTAAAATATTAATAAGTGTGTAAGAGGGGGGATGTATCTAATGTGTACATTGTAGAATATATATATATATATATATATATATATATATATATTGCTGAGTGTTTGCTGAGTCACTTCTGACTCATTGCTGAGTCAACAAGATAAACCCCATCTTGTCTGAACGGCTGCGGTTATTTCTAGGTTAAATCTAATGGCCTAAATGCATTCTAAAATATATAAATAAGTGGGTAGACCCTAAACCTAAATCACTTGTAAAATTAGAGAAGCTACCGTTATGCTGCTGCCATGGAGTTCAGCGTAGCCGTCACAAACTAAGAAGAGGAAGCCTAATCATCTACAACTAAATCTACACAAATCAAATCAAAAGATCTCTCTTTCTCTAATTCTTTTCTTTTGTTGGTGAGTATGATGATTCTCACAAGACTATTACAAACTAATTTGACTCAGTTATGAATGGATCACAAGAAAGTGACGTGATTTGTAATTGTAAATTCTATATATTGTGGATCTCTTATTATGTTATTATGTCGTCGTATGATGTAAATTATATATGCTATGTCATGCTATGTTGTAAATTCTCTTATGCTATGTCGTGCTATGTTGAGAATCATGTTAAGCTATGTTATACTATCATACTATGCCATGTTATAAATCATGCTATATTATGTTGTAAAATCATGATGTTGTTGGAACATGCTTAAAGTTATGTTTTTTTTAATTTAAATGGATCTTGTTTATGAGAATTTGCCTATTAGGTTAGGTGTACCCATAAACTTGAAACTATAATTAAATAAAACTTGATTATGGGAATTTGCCTATTGAGTTAGGTGTACCCATATAAAACCATGTTGTTAAAAAATTAGATGATGTTGATGCACACATGTTCATATGTAAGTTTATGAAAATTGATTGAGATTATATTAGGTGAATTTTGAACAAGTTGACACCTTTAGGTCCATGACATGTATAATCTATGCAATTTGGACATATGCAAGTTTCACCCCTTATTATGATTCATTTGGTCACATATACATGTTGTTATTATGATAATCTCTTTTATGCTACGAGTTAGGCTATTCGAGTCTAGCATATATTTTGCGAATAAACGTTCAAACGTGGGGTAGGGGTAATATTAGGAATTAATAAATTGGGTGCAATTTTGTAAGATTTTGCATACCATGAATGGATGTCCATAATTGAGTCAATTATGGACATTGTTAAAAATTGGAAGTAATTAATAATTCAAGTAGGGAATTATTAAAATTGGGGGAAAGTGGATTATTATTAATAATCAATGCTTGGGACACGAGGTTGGACCCGTTTGTGATGTAAACCTGCCCGGACCCGCCCGGCAAATCCAGTAGTCACAAATGTCGGCCCAATGTGAGAGGTCCTAGGCCCAAACTAAAGCATAACAGTTGTAAAGACACGAGGTTAGACTCTTTTATGGTGTAAGACTGCCCGGACCCGCCCGGCAAATCCAGCTGCCATAAATGCCAGTCTAATGTGAGAGGTCTTTATGAGGTTATGGCCTTAATGAACTAAGAAATACTTAACCAGATAATCATGTAAGGTTGGACATGGGGGTTAAGTAGGTGCCTTGGGTGGCATGAGGAATCTGGTGGTTGCCTTTAGAGGCATTTGAAATACGATTAGACTTAACCAAACACACATGTAAATGAACATGACTAAGTGGGTTAAGTGGGATGGACTAATGGGGACAAGCTTAGGTGGAATGCTTGTGGTAAATAGTGGGGGCCCATTTCAACCAGTATCCCAAAACGTATCTTTGTGGGCTCGACCCAAGTCGAGGACGGGACACGCATACTGGGTTTGACTATAAGAGGCCAAAACAGGGAGCGGTGGCAACGCAAGTCCAACGGGTTTCATATGCGTGTGTGGACCCGGGCTGGTAGGTAAGACGTTGTTGCATCGTGTAGGTATAAGCCGTGCATGTCCGTTGTATCAGGTTGCCACTTTAGGGGAGTGATACACCCCACTGTGGGGCCAGCACGGGTATCTACGAGTTAGGGAGCCGATCGAATAATGGGAAGTAGGGTACACCTAGTGGAGATAGGGGCAGGCGGCACCTATGTAGTCAGCTAGGGGTACGTAAAGCCATTGGGAAAGTTTCTAAGTGAAGCTAAGTGGGATGAATCTTTAGGGTGACTGGAGTGGTGCAGTATAGTGTTTATCCTTTAGTATTTAGGAGCACCTATAACGTTGCCTTTAGCGATTGTCTATGTCCTTAATCTGCTCTTCATAGACATTTTCTTGTTTTCCAGCTTATGCCTTAGTCCAGTTATTTTGTTAATAGTATTGTAGAATTATCATATTCACCAGACTTTATGTCTGACCCCCTCTTTTCCATCCTTTTTCTCCCTTCAGGTCTGCAGGTTGGGCCAAGTTCTAGTGGAGTCTAGTTGGATCGCTTATCTTCTGGAAAGCTTGGACTGCTGAAGTAAAGTCCAGCTTGTTATCTTTCTTTTTAATGGCTATTCATGTAATGGGATTATGTACTTGTTTTATCAAGATAGATATTGTACTTGACATTGAATATGGTGTTATGACGTAATCAAACATGTTTTGACTTCTGCTACAATGAAATAAAGTTTTTGAATTTCCAAGTACTATTTTATATCTGTCTTGTTGTAATTTTATTGTTCTATATTCACTTAAAACCTCCATGGAAGTTAATGCATTCCCTTTGTGAGTGACATTAATGGACGTGGGGTGTTACACGTGGTATCAGAGCATAAGGTTACCAGAACAGATAATTTTTTTTTTTAAATATTTTTTTTCTAAAGTATTTTTGGAAGAAGTGCTTTCAAAAAAAAAAAACATGTTATTTAAAGAGAGTTTTTATGAAAAACATAATCCCAAATAGCCACATCCTTATCTTTATCTTTCGAATTCTCCATTTTGAATCTTTCCTTTTTCGTTTCAGCATGGCTGAAGATCTTAATCTCGCAGAAGGTGTGACGATTCCAGGGTGGTTTAGGAGATACTTGGAGGCTAGGGCCACCACTGCAGGCCCAGCGGATACTCCTCCACCCCTAGTTGCACCCATTCCTCCTCCTCCTCCTCCTCGTGTTGACACTTTTGCAAAGACGTGCAAGGAATTCAAGGCTATGGGAGGAAAAACTTTTCAAGGAACTGAGACGTTTGTGGAGGCCAGAGATTGGCTTAAGGAGACTGAGGAATTGTTGGATATCTTTGAAGTGGAAGATGGGAGGAAAGTCCGTTTAGCTGCTTGGTTAATGAAGGGAGAGGCCTCGTTTTGGTGGGAGGTCACTAACGGGGAACGTCCAGTTGATTCATGGGCGGATTTCAGACGAAGGTTTGAGGCAATGTTTCTTTCAAGGGCAGAGGAGAACTTAAATATGGAAAAATTCCTGGCACTAAAGCAAGGGAGCTCATCAGTAAAGGAATATGTCAATAAATTTAATCAGTTAGCAAGGTTTGGCTTGGAGTTGGTGAACACGCCAGAGAAGAAAGCTTTGAGGTTCGTTAGAGGCTTGAATGAACCGTTGCAAGGGTTGGCTATGACCCACATCCCTATGGGAGCCACCTTTGAAAAGCTAGTAGAAATGGCACTTATGCATGAGGATAAGGCAGTTGAAAAGAAAGGGGATCAGAAGAAACCCCAACAGCAAAATAAGAAGGGTGGTAAAAACAATAATGGCAAAGGGAAGAAGAAATGCTTCAATTGTGGGACGCCTGGCCATCTCAGCAAAGATTGTAGAAAGAAAAAGAAGACTGGTTGTTTTCATTGTAGAGATGCGGGACATTTAGTGAAGGACTGTCCAAAGAAGGGGCAGAGGGCAGGGTCTACCTCGGGAGGACAGGTGTAGGCTCTTATGGCACCAGGGCAGGCAAGGGGGCAAGTTCAGGCTATTGCGGCCCCACCGCTGCAAGAAAGAGGTAGAACAATTTCTGTTGAAAGCTTAGTTTTTCTGTTTGATCATCCTGTCCGTACCTTATTCGATTCTGGCGCATCTCATTCGTTTATCTCTGCATCATTAGTTGAATCACTCCACTTGAACACCAGTTTAGTAGAGGATCCCTTGGTCGTTTCAAATCCAATTGGGGGTTCGGCTCATTTGACCATGATATGTTTGGATTTGAAAATCTCTATACTTAGCGTTGAATTTAGATGTGATGCTTATGTATTGGGCTTCACGGGCTATGGGCTAATTTTAGGAATGGATTGGTTGTCTAGAAATAGGGCCATTCTTGATTGTGAAAGGAGAGTAGTTAGGCTTGTGACTCGCCTTGGTAATGCTCTCGACATCTTTTGTAATCCCATAAATTCCGTTATGCTAAGTTATCTTGAATCGCTTGACGCGTCTGTAGAGAACCTGCGATCGGTAGAAGTGGTCCGGGAATATCCGGATGTGTTTGAGGAGGTGAAGGGCTTACCTCCAAGGCGGGAGATAGACTTTCGAATTTATCTTGTGGATAATGCTAAACCCGTATCTTTGCCAGTGCGCCACATGGCTCCTCGTGAAAGGAGGGAACTCAATAAGCAAGTAAAGGAGCTGCTTGAGAAGGGGTTCATAAGACGTAGTATATCGGAGTGGGGTGCTCCAGTAGTTTTTGCCACAAAGGCGGATGGGTCTCTTAGACTTTGTATGGACTATAGAGAACTAAACAAGCTTACTAAAAAGAACCGACACCCACTGCCGAGGATTGACGATCTCTTTGATCAGTTAGTTGGCGCCTCAGTGTTTTCGCAGTTGGACTTAGCCACTAGCTTTCATCAACTGAGAGTGGCTGAGGATAGTATAGATAAGACTGCTTTTAGGACTACTGACGGATTCTATGAATGGCTAGTGATGCCCTTTGGTTTGACAAACGCCCCTGCATATTTTGTTGATTTGATGAGTAGGGTGTTTAGGGAATACCTTAACAAATTCGTGGTAGTCTTTGTGGATGACATCTTAGTCTTTTCTAAGAATAAAGAAGAGCACTCCCTACATCTTAGGGAAGTGTTGGAAACCCTTCGAGCGCATAACCTTAAGGCAAAATTTTCTAAGTGTCACTTCTGGAGGAAGGAAGTACGGTTCTTAGGGCACGTGGTTTCCAAAGAAGGGATAGCAGTGGATCCCGCAAAGGTGGTGGCCATCCAAGATTGGAAGGTCCCTAAAAATGCAACCGAAGTAAGAAGTTTCTTGGGGTTGGCTGGCTATTATAGGAAGTTTATCAAAGACTTCGCAAAAATATCAGCTCCATTAACACGGTTAACGAAGAAGAACCTGGTTTTTACGTGGGACAAAGATTGCGATGATGCGTTCCAACGTTTAAAGAGATCCTTAACTTCAGCCCCAGTCTTAGTGCTGCCAGACGGGAATAAACCATTTACCATCTATACTGATGCTTGTGGGACGGGACTTGGCGCGGTCCTCATGCAAGAGGGAAGAGTAATAGCCTATGGTGGAAGGCAGTTGAGGGTTCATGAAAAGAATTACCCCACGCATGACTTAGAGCTAGCCGCAATTGTTTTCGCGCTTAAGTCTTGGCGTCACTATCTTCTTGGTGAGAAATTCGAACTGTTCACTGACCACAAATCATTAAAATACTTATTCTCTCAGAAGGAATTGAATTTAAGGCAGCAACGGTGGATGGAATTCTTAGCCTCCTACGATTTTGAAATAGCATATACCCCGGGCAAGGGTAACGTGGTGGCAGACGCCTTAAGTAGGAAAAGGTTGTCCTTGAGTCCGTTTTTTGTTGAACGACAAAGCTTAGAATTCATCTCTATGTTTGACTTTAGACCCTCCGTTGACTTAGTACCCGGTCTGTTAGCATCCTTGGAGTTTAGACCTACACTTCTAGGACGGGTTGGTGAGGCACAGCGAGACGACCCACGGTTGGTTGAGATAGTAGAAAAGCTCAAAGGGGGGGAGTCGTCAAGCCATCTTCGTAGGTATACCCTAGACGATAAGGGTTGGTTACGAAGGGATAATAGACTTCGTGTACCGCAAGACGAAGACTTAAGGAAGGCCATTCTTGATGATGCTCATCGCTCAAAAATGACCATTCATCCCGGCGGGGATAAGATGTACAAAGATATGAAGCGGGTTTTCTTTTGGGCCGGTATGAAAAAGGATGTGGCCGAGTACGTCGCTAGATGCTTGGTGTGCCAACGAGTTAAAGCAGAACAAAAGAAACCGGTGGGTTGCTTCACCCATTAGAAGTTCCACTATGGAAATGGGAAAGCATCTCAATGGATTTTGTGGATGGATTACCAAGATCAAGGAAGGGTAACACGGGGATTTGGGTTTTATTAGATAGACTTACTAAAAGTGCCCATTTTATTCCCGTGAAAAGTAAGAGGACTACTCCGTGGTTGGCTTCTGTATACATTAAGGAGATAGTTCGTTTGCACGGTATTCCTTCTAGTATAGTAAGCGACCGTGACCCCATCTTTACTAGCGAATTTTGGAAGAGTTTACAAGAGGTGGTAGGGACTCAGCTATGTTTGAGCACCGCATATCATCCTCAGACAGACGGCCAGACCGAGAGGGTGAATCGCATTCTAGAGGATCTTTTAAGGCTTTGTATCCTAGACTTTGGGGGTACATGGGAAGAGCACCTTCCATTAGTAGAATTCGCATATAATAATAGCTTTCAGTCTAGTACTGGCATGGCACCTTTCGAAGCTCTTTATGGAAGGCCTTGCCGTTCGCCTACATGTTGGTGGGAATCTACCGATAAAATCCTACTTGGGCCCGATATGGTTAGGGAAACCTCGGAGAAGATTGAGTTGATTCGAAGGAGGATGAAAGTAGCACAAGATAGGCAAAAATTGTATGCTGATAAGAGGAGGACAGATCTTGAGTATGACATTGGGGACATGGTTTTTATCAAAGTATCTCCGTTACAGAATGTTGTTCGCTTTGGGTCCGTGGGGAAATTAGCACCAAGGTTTGTAGGGCCGTTTCCTGTAAAAGACAGGATTGGGAAGATGGCATATAGGGTGGAGTTGCCTGAGAAACTTAGTGGAGTACACGACGTATTCCATGTATCACATTTGAGGAAGTGTTTGCACAAGACCGCGGAGGTGGTAGAGCCGAGCTTGCTTAAAGAGGTGGAAATAGAGCGTGATGCAACAATTAGACGAGCTCCTACATGCATTCTTGGGTCGGAGATCAAAAAGTTGAGGAATCGAGAGGTCAGACTGGTTAAAGTGCAATGGGGAGATGATGAGAGCAACGCAACTTGGGAGACAGAAGAGAAGATGCGTTCGTTGTACCCTTTTCTTTTTGAGGGTATGTCTTTTAATTTCTCCTTTATCGCTTAGCTTATCTTATCTTATCTTTAGTATGTCCTCTCATTAGTATCTTTGACCTTTAGTTAGGATAATCCTATGGTTGAAACATGTGTTTGAGACATGTTATGTATGATGGATGCAAAATGGATGCAAGTGTTTGCTAGTGGTTGCTCGTGGATGCATATATACACACACTTTAGGCACTAGATCGGCTCAGTCACTACATATTGCATATTGCATATATATGGATGTATTTAGTAAAATGGATGAACGATGGTTATATTATCATGTGGATGCTGCATTCAGATGATGGTTGTGCACGCATATAGAAGTATTATGTAGCATTAAGAATCTTTTGCATACATAATGGATGCATGGCACGATCATAGTTGCATTAAGGAGGTCAACTGAATCAGTGGACCGCCTGATTTTGCATTAGGTACGGACATATACACACACTGTGCATTTAAACATGAAAGCATTAGAAGTCTGTAAGGACAATAGATGCCTGTGTATGATGGATGAGTAGATGGACGTTTGGATGGTAGGATATACATTCTTCCAGACTTGAAGATTTCGGGGACGAAATCCTAAATGGAGGGGAGAATGTAACACCCCGAATTTTCTATTAACACTAAAGTTGCTAAAATATTAATAAGTGTGTAAGAGGGGGGATGTATCTAATGTGTACATTGTAGAATATATATATATATATATATATATATATATATATATATATATATTGCTGAGTGTTTGCTGAGTCACTTCTGACTCATTGCTAAGTCAACAAGATAAACCCCATCTTGTCTGAACGGCTGCGGTTATTTCTAGGTTAAATCTAATGGCCTAAATGCATTCTAAAATCTATAAATAAGTGGGTAGACCCTAAACCTAAATCACTTGTAAAATTAGAGAAGCTACCGTCATGCTGCTGCCATGGAGTTCAGCGTAGCCGTCACAAACTAAGAAGAGGAAGCCTAATCATCTACAACTAAATCTACACAAATCAAATCAAAAGATCTCTCTTTCTCTAGTTCTTTTCTTTTGTTGGTGAGTATGATGATTCTCACAAGACTATTACAAACTAATTTGACTCGGTTATGAATGGATTACAAGAAAGTGACGTGATTTATAATGGTAAATTCTATATATTGTGGATCTCTTATTATGTTATTATGTTGTCGTATGATGTAAATTATATATGCTATGTCATGCTATGTTGTAAATTCTCTTATGCTATGTCGTGCTATGTTGAGAATCATGTCAAGCTATGTTATACTATCATACTATGCCATGTTATAAATCATGCTATATTATGTTGTAAAATCATGATGTTGTTGGAACATGCTTAAAGTTATGTTTTTTTTTTAATTTAAATGGATCTTGTTTATGGGAATTTGCCTATTAGGTTAGGTGTACCCATAAACTTGAAACTATAATTAAATAAAACTTGATTATGGGAATTTGCCTATTGAGTTAGGTGTACCCATATAAAACCATGTTGTTAAAAAATTAGATGATGTTGATTCACACATGTTCATATGTAAGTTTATGAAAATTGATTGAGATTATATTAGGTGAATTTTGAACAAGTTGACACCTTTAGGTCCATGACATGTATAATCTATGCAAGTTGGACATATGCAAGTTTCACCCCTTATTATGATTCATTTGGTCACATATACATGTTGTTATTATGATAATCTCTTTTATGCTATGAGTTAGGCTATTCGAGTCTAATATATATTTTGCGAATAAATGTTCAAACGTGGGGTAGGGGTAATATTAGGAATTAATAAATTGGGTGCAATTTTGTAAGATTTTGCATACCATGAATGGATGTCCATAATTGAGTCAATTATGGACATTGTTAAAAATTGGAAGTAATTAATAATTCAAGTAGGGAATTATTAAAATTGGGGGAAAGTGGATTATTATTAATAATCAATGCTTGGGACACGAGGTTGGACCCGTTTGTGATGTAAACCTGCCCGGACCCGCCCGGCAAATCCAGTAGTCACAAATGTCGGCCCAATGTGAGAGGTCCTAGGCCCAAACTAAAGCATAACAGTTGTAAAGACACGAGGTTAGACTCTTTTATGGTGTAAGACTGCCCGGACCCGCCCGGCAAATCCAGCTGCCATAAATGCCAGTCTAATGTGAGAAGTCTTTATGAGGTTATGGCCTTAATGAACTAAGAAATACTTAACCAGATAATCATGTAAGGTGGGACATGGGGGTTAAGTAGGTGCCTTGGGTGGCATGAGGAATCTGGTGGTTGCCTTTAGAGGCATTTGAAATACGATTAGACTTAACCAAACACACATGTAAATGAACATGACTAAGTGGGTTAAGTGGGATGGACTAATGGGGACAAGCTTAGGTGGAATGCTTGTGGTAAATAGTGGGGGCCCATTTCAACCAGTATCCCAAAACGTATCTTTGTGGGCTCGACCCAAGTCGAGGACGCGACACGCATACTGGGTTTGACTATAAGAGGCCAAAACAGGGAGCGGTGGCAACGCAAGTCCAACGGGTTACATATGCGTGTGTGGACCCGAGCTGGTAGGTAAGACGTTGTTGCATCGTGTAGGTATAAGCCGTGCATGTCCATTGTATCAGGTTGCCACTTTAGGGGAGTGATACACCCCACTGTGGGGCCAGCACGGGTATCTACGAGTTAGGGAGCCGATCGAATAATGGGAAGTAGGGTACACCTAGTGGAGATAGGGGCAGGCGGCACCTATGTAGTCAGCTAGGGGTACGTAAAGCCATTGGGAAAGTTTCTAAGTGAAGCTAAGTGGGATGAATCTTTAGGGTGACTGGTGTGGTGCAGTATAGTGTTTATCCTTTAGTATTTAGGAGCGCCTATAACGTTGCCTTTAGCGATTGTCTATGTCCTTAATCTGCTCTTCATAGACATTTTCTTGTTTTCCGGCTTATGCCTTAGTCCAGTTATTTTGGTAATAGTATTGTAGAATTATCATATTCACCAGACTTTATGTCTGACCCCCTCTTTTCCATCCTTTTTCTCCCTTCAGGTCCGCAGGTTGGGCCAAGTTCTAGTGGAATCTAGTTGGATCGCTTATCTTCCGGAAAGCTTGGACTGCTGAAGTAAAGTCCAGCTTGTTATCTTTCTTTTTAATGGCTATTCATGTAATGGGATTATGTACTTGTTTTATCAAGATAGATATTGTACTTGACATTGAATATGGTGTTATGATGTAATCAAACATGTTTTGACTTCTGCTACAATGAAATAAAGTATTTGAATTTCCAAGTACTATTTTATATCTGTCTTGTTGTAATTTTACTGTTCTATATTCACTTAAAACCTCCATGGAAGTTAATGCATTCCCTTTGTGAGTGACATTAATGGACGTGGGGTGTTACAGTGCCGATTTCTTCCAGTTACTTGAAGAGAGTAGATGTATCGCTTTGGATTCTCTCATCTTTATGGCTTTGCTTATGCTCAGCGTGGATTTATGCATTAATGTTATTTAAGTATTTGCTTCTTTGTGTACTTTGATGTTTTTGGAAAAAACAACTGATCATGTTGTAATGGTTTTTGAAGACTATTTATGTAAGCTTGTTTTGAAGTTATGATGCTATGAAATAAGTTTCATCTTCTACTATGTTTTATTTATTTATTCTTGTAATTTATTTGTTCTATACTACTATAACTCTTCATGACATTAATGCATTCCCTTTGTGAGTGACATTAATGGCCATGGGGTGTTACAGGATATAATATGTATTAGTGTCTGGATTCCAGTGTCGAATTTTCCGGGATGCTAGAGTTGAGTTGTTTATGTAAACGACCTTCAATTTCCTTCCTTTCCAAGGATGAAAAGTTCAAAGAGGGGGAGATTGTAACAACCCAGAAATTTGGAACAAATTTTAAATTTATTTTTAAATAAAGTTGAATATTTTAACTGATTTATTTCAAGAATAAACGATGTAATATTAATTTAAAAATGAAGTTCAGACGTAAGAATTTAACATTTAATTAAAACGAGCTCGTAACGTTGTGGTAGTTCGTAATAATATGTTTTGAACTTTAAATGAATGTACATAGTTCAATATATGTCGGATTTTAATAAAAAAAGAAATGTTAGGATCTATTTAACAATATCTTTCTAACGAATGTAAGAAATTTATATTTCATATTATAAAATGTAAGTTATGTCCAATTCAAAATATCGAACAGTTGCTATGGAATTTATTAATATTTTAACATTACATAGCCCTAAAAATGAATATTTTGAAAAAGACCTTCATTTTCGGTGAAATTAATTTTGTTGGATCTAGAATATTAAATCATTTCTAGATTTCAAATTTCGCACCAAACGAAGTTAGTATGTGGCGAGAAGCGATAAAATTGTTTGATGTAATAATTTGCGAAGTTTTGCAAAGGAACATTTTAGAGACGACCTAGGAATTCGACAAAACATTTTTTATTGAATCCGCAGTGTCGAGTAATGGTAGGATTTCAAATTTAGTGATTTTTTGAGTCAGTATGTGACCGTGCATGATTTTAATGATGAAAATAGTGAATATTTTGACTTTAAAAATTCGTTGTTTTACAAATGAACTCGGAATTCGATGAAATAAGTTTCGTTGGATTCGTAATGTCGAAGAGTAGCTGCATGTCAATTTTCATTGAGACCGCATCCGTAAGTGATCACACATATTTTTAAATGATGAAATAAGCAACAATTGAGTATAATTAAATATAAAATCAGTAAAAAATAATTAGCCTCTACTATATAACATCTTAAACATTTCTAAACCTGATCTAAACCTCATTTTCATGGCAGCCCCTTTTTCTTCATTTTCTAAACCTAAACGCAAACTTCAAAAATCCAAATCAAATCAAAAAATTCCAAAACAAGTATCATTGCGATGCTTGGAGTAAGCTCTTCGATTTAGTATGAAGTTTAAGGGGTGAGGCATCAATTCCGGGGCTGTGTTTTTTTGCAGTAAATAGAATGTGGCTAGGGTTTGAGAAATTGGAGGTTAGAAGCAACGATGTTCGATTTGGTTGTTATATTTGAGTTTGTGAGGTGTTTTAAAGGTTACACGCAAAATTTGAGCCGATTTTATGACATTTTTTGTTGGGAGCTACATGAAGGCGGCGCATGTTTGAGGTTCTGGACATGATTTTGGGTGGAACTCGTGCTCGAGTTCATGGTGTTGAAGTTGAAGGGAGATCGAAGAGAAGCATGTTGGTAATTTTTATTTGTGGATCCGAGGTGAGATTGTGGAGTTTGAGCTTGAAGAGGTCATGGAAATGGTGCATGATAATGGAATGGCCTGCTGCGTATTTGAAGAAGAAAGTGGTTGGAGGAGTGACTAACAAGAAATTAAGGTTAATTAATAACTATATTAATAGTTAATGGCCATTTATATGTAATCAAACTTGTAAAATACATATTTTTTTCATATGAGATCGAAATTCGATGATTCAAGATGCGTTGGAACCATATCGACGAGAGATTCGCAGTGAAACTGATTTGGAGTTATTTGGATCTCGTCTCAATTTTTGGTGGAAGAAAACGAATGATTCTGTCAATCGACCGTTTACCGTTATTTAGCGAAAACGACCAATGTTAAAGCTTCTCACTCAAACTAATTTTTTTCAGTTATTATAATCATAACTGAATATATATATATACATATGTATTGATTTCCTATACTGATTTTTATCCGATTAATTATAACAAATTTGCTATACGGTATATGGAAGCTCACATCACAAATTGTTTGAAAACCACATGGATGAATTGCAGATTGATTGTCTTATGTTATGATGATGATTTTTAGATATTTAACATGATAAAATAATGTTAAAATATTTATGGTAATTGAAATTGGATCAAAATATCCATTTACTGTTGAAACAATGAATTTATCATCGCTTGTTTAAGTAAATTTGCGTAGATTGAAAAATAATTCGAATTTAACTAGTTATAATTAAAATCAGGAATTAATAGTTGATTTAAATTGATTGTTTGTTGGTTGAAAACTCCACATGAGTCTCGAGACGATATTTGACTTCAACATCTCTCATGTATGTAGTTTGTAGTTGATTGGTTGATTGACAAATTGAAATAAGCATCAATTATTTGATTGAAACTTATATGAATATAGGTGCACACTAGATGTTACTTGGATGTTTGATTGTTGTTTACAACTATTGTTGGACATGTAAAATTCATGCCAGTGAAATTATATGATGTTTGATTGAATTTCATTCCAATCCGGAATAAATAATAAACATTTTAATAATATAATATTACATGAAAAATCGAAGTTTGATTTTGATGTCTGATTTTGGATGGATGCGTAAAGGAGATTTTGGAGATAAAAGATTGAAACGAGTTTTCAAAGGTGAATATATATATATGTGTGTGTGTGTATATATATACATATATATTATACAATTTATAAAATTGTTTTGGAAGTATATTGGTATATTTTTAAATTTATAAATCGAATTCAGGTCTGAATAGGACGTGTTGCACAACGACAGTTCGCGAAGTTCAATCGTAACTTCGAATGGGCATAACAAGAGATCTGATCGTCAGATTCTTCTGAAGCTGGAACCATTAGTTTCATATCGAAAAGACCTTTCAAACAAATATAAGAGATTTAAATTCTAAAGGTTGTATTTTTAAATATGTCAAAATCAAATTTGGAAAAGGTTGCTATGGATGCAGATTTGTGGCCGATATTGGAAACTGACTGTAAGTGCCGTTATAAAATTATTAAGAATATGAGTTAAATATGATAAATCATAATAAATGATTTGGAAAGAGTTTTGGTTAATTATTCTGAGGTCTGAAAGATAAATATTATTTTTATTTGAAAGTGTTGTTTTGCAACTAAAAGGAAAATCCAATGTTTTCATATAATGAAATCTATTTAAAAAGTGGTTTTGATATAACCGGAGCTTTCCAACATATAAATTGGAAATGATATGGATAGAAATTATCTTCGGATGTTCCAGTATTGGATTCCATGATTATATGAATATTGCTGAGGAATTTGAAAGATATAGATATCGTTAGTCCAAAACGATATTTGTTAATTTTAGAATTTGATATTGAATTTATATCGATATGATTTCCATCAAAAGTTTATATTTAATATGAAATTAGATTTTGGGTTTGTTATCAACGGTATTTTAATAACACTGTTCTTAAACCCAGTTGAAAATGGAAATTGAGATACAAGTTTTAACATCTCATAAATTCGACCTTTAAAATATTAATTTATATGAAATTCTAAAAAAAATTTGATTTCTAAATGTAATTGATAAACAATGATTTTAATGAGTTGAAATTAAATTGATTGTAACAGTCAATTAAAAGGAAGCAAGTTAATAGTAGCCCATGTTCCGCATTTTCAATTTAGCGCTTTAATGAAATTAAAATAATATTTTGAGAAATATAAATTATATACATTCACTTTTAAAGTCGTGGATAATTTTATAAAGAGAATAAATCTAAATCATGAAAACAATATTTTATGGTCATCGAATAATAGTTGTAAATGATATAGAAACGATTTTGACGTTACACTTGAAAACTTTAATTTTGAATTTGAATTTGCATTGAACGTGTTTAGTCTAACTTAAATAAATTGGATCGATTGTTAAACTACCAATTCCATCATAAAATTTCGATAATGCTATCATTGAATAAAACACTATGTAGATATGCTATTTAACAATGTTTAAATAAGTAATTGTACAATCCTAATGTTCAGCTAAGCATAACAAAAGGAATTTTTTTGTAAGGTTTCTTATTCCCTTTTGATTTTTGAATTAGAAATAAATTCTATTTATCTTTTTAGTTACTCACTGGACTCTTAATTTATTTGCATGTGTTTTTCCTTATCTGTTTTCCTCTTTAACAATGAATTGTTCCCTTCAAGTTTGGAAAATCCACTAAATAGAACCTTTTCCAAAATAAATACATACCTTGATTCCTATTAATGACATTGGTTAAATTATGATAATAATTGTAACATTTATCACGGTAAATTTTAACAATACATATATGTATTTTAGATATGTTCGTTGCGGTAATAATGAAACGTTAATTATGGTAGAAATTCGTACCAATTGTTTGCATATCATAATATTGAAATATGTTTGAATTATTATAATTAGAATACAACCTTTTATTATCATCCTTGTAATTGAAATTTATTTTAGAATCTAATGTTGGAATTAATTGGAATTCTTTAGTAGAAAAATTGAAAATAAATATAATCAATGGTTTTAAATAGAGAAACATATGTTATGTTTATATGAAAAGAATATAAAAAAACAAATGAGTATAAATTTGTATATAGTGGTTAAGGATATTAATTATCGGTCCCTCATTTATTTGATTTTTATTCTAATTTTCTTTTTCTTTTTCCATTTCATATATCATTCCTATTAAACTTCCAACTACCATTACTTTCTCATTTACAACCATCCATCGTATTTTTATCATTTTCCCTTCCCATTTATAACCTACAGTTATTCTTTTGTTTATATTCTAATTATCTCATTTCACGCTGAGTCAGCCACATTTAATTTTCTTTGTAACGTTATCTAATTAAGAGACATCTTAGGGAAGTTATTACACATTTCTTTCTCTTCCTAATTTTTTCATGTTTTTTTAATGCAACCATGCAACCTGACTTTTCTTATTAGCGTTTTCCTTTGCTTTTATATTTTTCGCCAAATTCACAAACTTCTCCCTCTTGTCAATTCCATCCCCTTCATTTGTCATCTTTTTCTTTCTCTGTCTAATTTTTTTCTTTGTACATTTGTGACGATCCCAAAACCCCGTGACACGGTGCTAAGGATAATCATTGGAATATAACACATTAATCATCATTAGCAGATCACATATAATAGCATAAACAGAAAATAGAATAATTTACACACATATGACAGCGGAATCATATAGATATCATCACATCAGAGAAGCACAGTACAGGATACAACTTAGTGCATAATGATACATAGTCAGTCACCATCGCCTAAGGCGGAATCATACATAAAGAGTACACAAAACAAATATCAGTCTACATCGCCAATGGCGGAATCATAATATAGATACAATAATGGCGGAGAAAATCCAAGTCAGCACGGTGTAGTCAAGCCTCGCCATGAGCCAAAAGTGCGTCAGAAACCTGTAACTAGGCTGCCCGTGTGAAAATGAGGGCACCTGAGTTTGCAAGGTGAAACAAACTACGAGTCAGCCATGGGACTGGTATGAGAAATCTACTTAACTTATTAACAACAATAATAAGGCAAATCAAAGGACCACGCCACTTTCGCGGAAGGGGTTTACTCCAATGAGTGCTAGTGCATGAAATAAAGTAAATGATTAAATCATCGCAATGCTTTTTGAAAAATGAAGCCATTATAAGACTCAGGTCCCATCACACAATGCAACGCAAGCCGAAGGATAGAGTTTTACCTTATAATTACCAAAAATGCTTCATACGAATAAAACAAAAGTGTTTGATATTATTACAAGTGCATATATGTTTCAAAAGCAAATTCAATCATAAATAACAATCCTAGGCGGCATAGCTACCATCTACTATGTCGCTACACTAGTAATACAATCACGTCCGCATATTTCGTATTGGAAATTGGATTCCTGCATGAGTCGAGGCAAGGGGCAAGCTTCTCTCCGATTCGAGACACTCTAGCAAATGTCCCAGGACCCCACTATGATCCTTGGATCTTCAGGGCCGGTCCTCTCTTACTTTTGAGGATTGGCAATTCCAGAACACACGTTTCCCGGTCCTTAAAGACCTATATCGAGGTGCCTCGCATTCAAACAACTACAGAGGTGAAAAGTATATATAATGTCAGGGCTGGTAGGTCACTAACACCACCTTAGCTAGAAAGAAACGTTGTGCTCTCCGTGCAGTCACTCTCCCGTTTTTGACTCATAGAGGTGTGAGGCTCGCGAATTCACGTTATACACAAAGCTACGTCACACAGACTATGCTTTGATCATCAACCTCAAGACTTTGCTTTGCAACATAAGCCTTGATCATATGCCACTTAGGCGTGCCACACAAGCAATCCACTCCATGCGACTGATTTCGATCAATACATAACCTCTAAACTCGTACATCTCAGAGAAGGACGTTAAGCAAGAGAATAAATTCTCCTCCGCCAAACAGATATATATTCAACAGAGATCAATCAGCACAGAACAAAATCCAATGTCAGACACACAGTCCATTTACAAGTCCGTTCCGGGGCTGAACGAAACCGGAGGCACCAATTCCTCGCATATCCGTACAATCAACAGTATGTTTGGACTACTACTACTTCAGTTCCTTCATGGTAGCTACTCCAATCACGAGCATCAATAGCGCCCGTCCATCCAATGTGAAGATCGTCGGTCTTCAACCGTCTTCGACTCTTCGACTTCTCAACATCGATCGATTATTTGAAATGAGATGAACTCGGCCTTTTCAAATAATCCACGCATATTTAGATTTTTCAAATCAATTTATCACATGGTTGGACAATTCAACATTCACATTTCAGTTCTTTAGTTATAATTCTCATGTTAAATACATTCAACCATCACAAATCTAGCAAACACAACGAAATTGGTTTATTTCCACTCTATATCGTCTGTAGTATTTTATAACGATATATCGCCATTTTTATTTAATTTAAAACGGCCATATTTAATTAAACGACGTTTCAGGTTGTGCCGATGCACTGGCGTTGTTTTTCACTAATTTTGTTTTACACATATCTAAAAACCTAACCATTGGATCTTCACAAATTTTTTATCATTAGGAAGGTCATTTCAAAACGAATCCAACGGTTTCAGTTTTTGGAAAATCCGACAGTCGGATCTTCCACACTAGCCATTTGAAGTTATGATTTAAATTTACGAACTACAGCGTCCATATTCGATTTTATTTAATTATATTATATATATATATAATCGTTTCTGGCGCTGTTTTTCTTCAGATTTGAATTAAACATTCCAGAAAATCCAACCGTCGGATCTTCACAAAGTTGGTGCCGTTGGAAAGATATTTCCAAGGCGAACCCAACGGTTGTGGTTTCTGGAAAATCCAATGGTCGGATTTCCCGCACTAATCGTTTGAAATCACGGTTTCAAAACACGAACTGCACGGCCACGTTTCGTTTTAATTTTATTTATATTTATATATTTATATAAATATAGTTCATTCAAAAATTCCTATATCGTTTCCACTTTAATTATTTCACTAACGCCTTTAAATTTTGGAAAATTTTGCCATAACCTCCTTTGTACGGGAGGGACTGGAAAAATTCCCAAATAGCCACACTGGCGTCTCATGTCAAAAAGAAAAAGAAAAAGCCAAGCGGCTAGCCAATAGGCTCATAAAATCATCACCCAAACAAAACAGTAAATGTGTACCCATTTGTCGGGCACAAAATTTTATTCCTCTTCTCTAGCCCCATTGCTATAACCTGTTCAATAAATATGCATGTACATATATACAATTTTTATCACTTATCATTTTCCATTCAACTTCATATTCAATTTACTTTGGTTTAAAAACACCATTCATTCTAATGTTGCATGCATAGGCTAAAATCACATCATTTGCTAATTAACGTATATTTCAACTCATGCATATTTTATTTGAACAAGGGGCTGTTTTTAACACTTCATATTTCAAAGATGATAATTTTGGCGAACTAAAATACATTTCAACACATGACTATTTTATTTAGTTCCTATGCATGTTAAAAATAATATTTCTTCACCAATATTTATTTCAACGTCCGCATATATTTAGCATATCAAATATATGATAAAAATGATATTTTTATCATTTAAAATATTTATTCGACAAATGGATGTTTTCAACACTTCATAGTTTCAATAAAAATGTAATTTTTATTCAACACATGAACTTTTCCACTATACACACTTCTCAACACATGCGCATTTCCACACATGGATATTTTATTTATGTTGTTCATATTAGAAAGATGGAATTTTTTATTGTTGAAACTATTTATATATAAGGCGAATATTTTACATACTTCATATATATTATAAAAATGTGATTTTTATTGTTTAAACACTTCATTCATTCACAAATGAATTAAATTTTCACACATCACTTTTCAACACATGAACATTTCCACACATGGGTATAGTTTCAACATATGGCTATAATTTCAACGCATGAAGATAATTTCAACATATGAAAAAAAATTTAACACATAAAGATTATTCAAAATTTCGGCAGCATAACGGTAGGGTAGTTAAAACCGGCACCGTCCCTAGTACGGCTCCTCGCTCTACCTTAAAACCTCGCGGTTTTTGACAATGGGGATTCATGCATCTAATTCGCACGCATGCGGCATGTTTATTTTTATTTCCACAAATATTTCTAGTTCATTTCAATCACCAATGGGTATTTTTCAACCACAACCAAACAATATCAACCACAAACAATTATTCAACCATTCGTATTTTTCATCCAATATTTCACACCAATTCATAACAATAAATATCGTCCATGGTTTGTGGATGAGGGGAGTATATACATACATATATATATATATATATATATATATTATTGCTATATTTCACTTGCATTTCAACACATATATCAATTATTCTATGCATGTATAATTCATACTTCTCTTATATAGCTTATACCACGCATGTACATGAGGTATACAACACGTGTGTAATTTATATTTCGCTAATATAATTTATACACGACATTTTCCATTCAAATTCATTTAATTTAGATTTCTCACATTGGTTTGCGGAGTGCTAAAAATCGTAGATAACTCAGAAAAATATGCGGCTTCTTCTATGTGGTAGAGAGCTTCCTTGCGGTCCGTATGTTTCCTGTTTCATCGAATTTCTTCAACACATCAAAATGATATCTTTCTTCAAAGTTTGCAACACTATAAAGTGTATAAATCAGTTCAAAATTAATAAAGGTCGAACCTTTATTGTTGTTCAAACTTAGGGTTAGGATTTTCGCGATTTCTGAGAAGAATTGGGACGATCGGGGGTGCTGACGTGGAAGAGCTTCGAGCGGCGGTCCTATCGGTGGTGGTTTGGTGCAGCTCGGCGGTCGGTGGCGATCAGGGCGGCGATTGGAAGCGTCGGACTTCCTGGGCTTGATTCAGGCGGACGCGGCGTCGAGGGAGGAGGTGCTGGGGTCGGAATCTCGTCGGGAAGAGTGGAGCACGCGTCGCCGTTCGTTTCGAGGGTTACGGGGGTTTTTTATTTTTTTTTATTTATGAAAGAAAAATTTTGATTGGCCGATATATATATTATATTTTTAAATATTGTTTTCTCCAATGAACTCCTTTTCAAGTCCAACGAATGTCGTCCCCAGCTAAATAACCCCATCCCGGACACAATGGGATATGTTTCGTTGGCCAATTCGACTGTTACAGTCAGTTATTTTTCAAATTAAAGTATAAAACATTTAATTTTTAACTTGGAACGTACATTCCAATTTGCCAGGGTCACAAACTGATTCGAACAATTCCAGAAAAATAAATCTAGCTATGTTTTGATGCTACGGTCCCAAAAAAACTAGTTTCGTCGAATTCTGAGATCGTTTGAAAAATGGCCATTTTCTGGTCGATCCAATTTACCAGAAATTGACCAAACACATTTTCTTTTGCCACGCTCACATATTAGCTTCAAAAATTATGAAATTTGAAACCTAGCAATAGTTTGACATCCCGGACCCAACAAAAGTGGTTTCGTCGAATTCCGAGGTCGTTTGCAAAATATCAATTTTCCAGGGCTATATATTCTATATAGCGACCTCTCTGAAAATTCATTCGGCCATAACTTTTGATTCCCGTTATGAAACTTTGATTTTTCAGATTCGTTAGAAAGGTATTGATAAACAGATTTAAATATTTTTGATTTCGCTAAAATCCATTATATTTTCCACCCTGCACAGTTAGTCAAAGTTTGAATTCAAATTTTCAAACTGACTTACTATTTCTAATTCACTATTTTATTGAAATATTCTATTTCAATTGTTCAAATTCCTTTGAAATGACCAATTTAAAAATTTTAAATTGGCCCAAATTTTCCGGGTTATTACAACATTCCTATCCCTCTTCCTCTCGAAATCTAAACCTAATATCCTTTCCATTCCTTCTGTTCTTATTTCTAGCATTTTCCCTAAATCAAAATAATGGTCGTCCACCCAAAATTCGTTGCCTCCACTAAATCACTCCGCCTCTTTGAGTTTACCACCTTCTGCAAGCATCGTGTCACCAAATAGAAGACCAACTTGGTGCCGCTGTTCAATCCAGCTCCTGCTCCCTTTTCACCATCGTTGCGAAGTTGAGTCTCTCACTCACGATTTACTTTTATTTCAAGTTTATTAACATCACTTGAAAACTGAATACATCGTAGTAATTATTTTGATGTTTAATTTCATGTTCGTTAATTGGTCGAATGGTTGGGAATTATTGATTGGATAAATGGTTGTTCCACTTTTTTTTTGTATATGCTCTTGAAGTTTGATTGTACGTATATATTCCATGTTTGTTGTGCACCTGAATTTATTTGGCTGAAACTTGGAAATGTTATCTTTATGTTGTTTCTTAAATTTAGTCAACCTAGAACTTAAATGAATGGCACTTAAAATCTACTAACCTTAACATGAAAATATTGAAATATATGCACTAGAGCTCTTTAATTTCCTAACCTGACAGTTAAACATAAGATTCTATGCACTTGAGTATTTAAAAATAAAATTTTTGACCTGAAAATTGAATACTCATAAACTCATGTTTTATATTATCTTATAAAATTCTGATTTTGTAAGCTTGAATGATTTTAGGTATGCAAATTGAGGTTCCATGTTGTTTGCCACTGTTTGATTGCCATGTTTACAATGCATGCGACACCATTTGGATACTCATACATATGCATGCTGCCTTGATGTGCAAAATTAATGTGTGGCAAATTCTCATTTACTTAAATCAGTAAAATATAGTGAGTCATTTTTTTATTTGCCTAGTCATATACGCTGTTCTATACTTTCTATATATATTTTAGACATGTTGATTCACTAATGCATAAACCCGCTCTAAAGTCATAATATGTATATTTTCCTATCATGCCTTGTTAGAAAAGAAAAGAAAAAAACAAGAACTTATTCCTGCTTTGTCTTGGGAACTTGGAATAGTAGGATGCCTGGATTTTTATGCAGATTATTATGCTAGCTATGAATATTTAATTTAGGTACATACTTGAATTTTAGAAATTAATGCGAATTAGAATTAACTGTTATATTTTATTGTATTAATTGAAGTTGATTTACTTGAAAAAAGTTGATTTACTTGAATAAAGTTGATCCTGACTCGAGCGTTTTGTGTTTGGCATTAAATGCTTGGGTCAGATCCAAGTGTTGTAGATTTATAGATTTCAGCTATCGAATTTAGAGGCACGTGAGGACGCATGCGCATAGATTTGACAAATTTACTATAATTTTTTTTAATAAAAATGTATGTATTATATTCCGCTTTGTAAAATTTATTGTACAACTATGATATTTTGTGTAAAATGTTTACACTATGAGATATTGTAGCTTATTTATTTCGTGATTTCTGTGTTTGATTCTATTTAAATCTCATAAGCTAAATAACAATTTGTCGTTTCGAGCGGTTTAAGTTGGTTTGATTACCGACTTGAAGCGGTGAAAAGGCAGGTCGTTACAGTTGGTATCGGAGCTTTGGTTTACACAAAGCTTAACATATGGAGTTTAATAAGAATCATTCACTAGAAACCACACTAGAGTGAGCGTAATTTGAAATACAAATTCATCAAAAACTAATATTTTGAAAAAGCAGCGCAGCGGAACTGTTTTTAAATTAATAAATTTTGAAATAAATTTATTTTCAAATTGATAAATTATTTTGAAATATATCGTTTTGTCTTATATATATGAGATAGTGTATCTTATAAAAAAAAGAATTTTGATTATTTTTTGTAATGTCAAGGTTGGACTATTGAGTTTGCAAGACTTTGAGTATATGCCTAGCTAACATATATACAAGTCTTGTATGTACTAGATAGATATGGAATCACACTCTAGTTTCTTGGAGATAATTATGGTGATTGTCACGACATCATCAATATTTATTTCGAGTTTCGAAAGTGGGAGGACTATATGATTCCAATTGAAATGTCAAGAAATGCTTAGAATAATTATTTTAATAAATACCCGAAAATGATTTGGATAAATTTTAATGAAATGCTTTTGTAAAATTAATGTGAACTTGGGTAAATGACCAAATTTAAATAGAGTTACGTTATTGTGAAATATAAGTAGAATTTACAAATGAATGTTCAGAATAAAATTGTAAATTTAAATAGTTAATGGTGATTGACTTGAATGAAATAGGAAAAAAATTGATGATGATAAGTGAATATTTTGGAAATATGAACTAAGGCAAACCTAATTTAAAATATGAAAAGAACGGAATTCATAGCTGTATCGTTTACCCATTTGGCCTTGAGAATTGATAGTTCCTTTGTTTATTTTGATTCATTCACTTAGTTTACTTGTTGTTGTTTAACCTGCTCACCTTTGTGTTATTCATGTTTGAGCTTTCGTTACTACTCAATTCATGACCATGTACCCTTTTTGTAATGTCGAGTGTTTCAATCGACTTTTTTTAATAATGAAGATTGATTAATTATTATAAAATGGGATTAAATTAAAATAATAACAAAGTTAAGTAACTTTAATCTAAAACCTATGTATATATAAATATGTAAAGGTGTACATATGTATATATACATATCATAGAAAATGAAGATATGTACACTTTTTGTGATATTTTTAGTACTGGATATTTTATTACTTAAGAAAATTAAGATGAGCTTTCAAGTTTAAATCCTATGCATATTGTAAATATACCCATAAATTTATGCATAGACATATGTTAATGCAACTTGTATAGGTATGTATATTTTGGGATTATATCTTAGAATTTGATTCTTTATTGCTTAAGGAAATTTAGACAATCTTTTATAATAAAATCATATGCATCCTGTTGAGACGGACATATGTCCATAACAAATACCACTTGTGTATATAAGGTGTGTAGCAGAACCATACACAAAATAAAAATAAAAATGATGATTTCACTTTTAACCCAAATGTCCACCATAATAAGGACAGAGCTTGGCTGCATACGTAAACAAACAAAAAGGAGCTAAAAATTAATATGATTATACATTAAGAAACGTTGAAAATTTAAGAAAAGAAGTGGCTACATCTAAGTCTATTTACATCTAAACATAGTAGTACAACATTTAATGTAATTATACATTTTAAAATCAAAGAGAGATTTTGCTGCAATTATGTATGCTAATTTCTAAGCATAATAGTACAATATTTTAATGAGATATGATCAAAGAATAATGCCATATTGGAAAAATTGCAAGTGGATGTACTACCTAACCAAACTTAACTCCTAAGTGCTGCAACTAAAGATTTAAATTACAACTAACTCATTTTATAATTTATTACAGAACAAAGCATGCCTGTAAGCATTTCAACAACACTCATTAAATTGATTTGGAACAAGAAAAGATGTAATGTTTCTAGAAGATGGACAAAGATATATAGTTGTACAAAATAGGGTATATTTATATTTAGAATAACATGTGTTTTGCTGATAACAAACCGAACTAAGGACTGAGAACCTAATGCATATACTCTCTAATCAAAACATCAAACATTTAGTCTATAGAGTAAAAGCGGTGCAAACATTTAATGAGCCAAATATTTTAATACTTAATCTTGCCTAAAAATACAAACATAAACCCATATTTTTCTCTCACAAACACTCGAACATAAGAGATCGAAAATAGCAGAAAACTCTAAGAACAGAGAGGAGCTAAGAACTGGTGAGTAAACTTTTTTCTACTCTATTTCCGTAAAGTTAGTTATTTCTTAATAATAATTTTGTATATGCTACCTTTATATGAATTCTTTTCACTAAGGCATGATTGTTGTTTACGTAAAAGATTTGAAATTTGAGAATGGGTTTTGGTGTCATGCTGTATACCCTGTTCTGTTCAGATGAGAAAATGTAAGAATACTACCTAGAATGTACACCCTAAATATTTACACCAAGCTTGCGTATACACATCCAAGTTGTAACGACATGGATTTCGCCCAGACCTAATCGATCACCAAATCGACCAAGACCGTTCGAATCCCGCATACACTAACTTTGGGCATACAATACATCAGAACAAACAACAAATGCCTTTTATTACATCATAATAATCCAACATTAGAGTACATAATATCAGAGAACATCGAAAAATAACAATACAATGGAAGATTAATTTACAATAATTTTAATACAGTGCAACGGAACAAATAAACCAACACAGCGGATGACTATCATGCTCTGGACACAGCTTTAAGCTTTGTTTCAGAATCCTGCTTAATATATCTGCAAAATAAGCTACACAACTACCCGTGTGGAAAATATGAGCAACCGAGTTTGCAATTGAAAACAAACTACGAGTCAGTCATGGGACTGGTACGAGAAATCTTGCCTACCCTATTTAATAATAAGGCTAATCACAGGACCGCACCGCTAACGCGGAATAGGTTTACTCCATTGGATTTCCAGTGCATAAACAAAGTAAATCGTTAAACAACACAATGCTTTTTAGAAAAATGAAACTATTATAAGACACAGGTCCAATCACACAATGTAACGCAAACCGGAGGATAGAGTTCTACCTAATAATGGTCAAAAATGCTTGATACGATAAAATGGATTAGATATTATTATTACTGTATACATGTTTCAAAAACATTTTAGTCATAATGTATCAATTATAGACAACACAGCTACCATATACTATGTCGCTAAATATAGATTTACAATCAAAACTGCATGGGGTCGTATTGGAAGCTGAATTTCCATCATGAACCAAGGCAAGGGATCGCCTTTACCGAATTCGAGACTCTCTAGCCCGAGCCTCAGGATACAGCCACAACTGCACCTGGATCTTGCAGGGCCGGTCCACAAATAGTTAGTGAATTGGTTATTCCTAAACAATACGTTTCCCATCTCTATGGGGTGTAAATAAAGAGCCACTAGGGACTCAAATCCGAGGCGCCTCATTCCATTATCCATATAAGTAAAAATGTCTGGGCTTCATGCCATAACACCACTCCAAGCTAGAAAGAAATGTACGTCCTCCCTACTGTCCTCTCCCGTTTCTGGTTCATACCGGGGAGTGAGGCTCGCGAAGTAACGCTATACACAAAGTTATGCTAATTAAAGTTGTGCTTTGATCATCAACCACTACGCTCTTCTTTTTAACAAAAAGCCTTGATCATTTGCATCTTGGCATGTCACACTGACAATTCACGCCATGCGACTAATGTCTACCAATATATAACCTCTGAGCTCGTACGTCTCAGAAAAGGGTGTTAAGAAAGAAAATAAATTTTCCGGCACCAAACAGATATATATTTAATAGAAATCAATCAGCACAGAATAAAATCCAATGTCAGACATACAATCTATTTACAAGTCCGTTCTAGGTCTGAACGAAACCGGAGGCACCTTATTGCTCGTCCTATATGTCCACTACAGGAGAGAGGTCCTCGCATATCCATCGATCTCCAACTAAGTCTAGACGATCACCACTTATTACCTTGTCTATATGTGAAGACCTGTGGTCTTCAACCACCGTCTTCATCTTTGACTTTTAATCATCGTAGTAATTATTCAGAATGGGTTAAACCCGGTCTTGCCGAATAACTCGCGTATTTTATAATCAATAATTAAGTGCTACAGAAACACATCATACGCCTCATTCCAATTCAGAATATTGTTTTAAATAAATATTCGCATTATTAGGGAAATGTTCCCATTAATTTTATCAAAGATAAATTCTTTTAAATTTATTCTTTAATCTTCTTTTTGAAGATTCATTTAAACTCCAATTTGGTTTTAATATAAAAAATAATTACTTTATGATCATTTAACTTTAAGAAATTAATCTTGTCTTTAACTGGGTTAAAGAAACAATGTCATTTAAAACACAGTTCACGATAAACCCAAAAACATCATCCATTAAATATGGAATTTTCATAGAAATCATGTAACGGCCCGAATTTCCATACTCGCTGAGTCGACTAACAACACCACACGTCCAACCCAAATTGCACAAAAATACGAATCATTAGTAGAAAGAAGTTAGAGGATGTGAAATAGAAAGAAAGAAATATCAGAATAGAAGAAAACGAAGATCATAAACTCTCACAGCGGAACGAATAAAATATATTAGGTAACATAAACTTTGAAATACAATTCAGTAACTTTATATACATACCATCATCAGAGCATAACAACTATTTCTGGAACAGTTATAAACACCTATTTCCAGATACGAACATAATACACAGCGGAAAAATATGATAGTCTATAGCTAATTGGTGAAGCCTTCTACTTCAACTCCTCCAAGTGAATCTGTAAAATCCCGACTACTCGACTTCCCGTACAAATATGGGCACCCAAGAGTTTAGGAAAAACAAAATAAAATAAACTCTGGGTCATTCATGGGACTGCTGTGAGTAAACTCCAACCATTTGTTTAACTTTCAAAATTTCTTTTGAAAGAAATGATAATCGTAAGAACGATCCACACATAAACAAGAATGGTTTTTACCTTACGAAAACCAAAATATTTTTTATATCAAATCCAGTGATATTACAATAGTGTCTACATCAAATAAATAGAAATCTAGCTGAACGCTTGCATCTCACGTTCCATATATAATATAAAATAAAAAACCGCAGGGCGCTTATTGGAGATTGGATTTCCAACATGATAAGGTATGGAACCACCTTCCGAGAGTGTATCTCTAGAGGGGAATACACTGGGTTCAACAAGAACATCTTGCCACCCGGCCCACACATGATCGACCACTCATTTCGCTTGAGAGTATCTAATGTATATCACCAACGGTTGGGATCAGCAACCGTTTCTCGAAAGGGACAACATCGATAGATTAAAGAAGCAAATGGAATTTTTCTAGTTTGGCAATTATACATCCTAATGGGAGCGACCCAATAGCAATGCTGCCTGCCCGATTTTTGTCAATTCCCGGTTGTGAGGCTTGAGGTTAGAATTATCTTTCAGAAAATCAGGCCACCGTTCACTTTGAATGCCACAGCGTCAGATCCATCGGAAATCACTAATTGATTCCCACAAAAATACTCAGATTGTTAGGCTAAAGAAGTTTCCCTTCTTTGCCACCAACTTTGTACGTTTGAAGGAATCAACGTACGTATTCCTTTTAGAAATACTCTATCAAACACTCGTCCTCACAAGTTGTCCTAGGTCTGGACAAACCGAAGGCACCATTCTATTAATCCATCTTAGGAAATTTCTACCTAGGATTAACAGAAAAGCCCTTGCACTTTACTCTGTCTTCATAGTCTCTTCAACATAAGTTGATTTGTAACGCTTATGCCAATACGGAGTTGTTTTCAGATATTAAATCTGATCCCGGTCTCTCCGTATTGACAACAGAGGTATAAAATAAATCTAAACTTTGATAGTCAGTGATTTAACTATCAAAGGAACATCCATTCAACCAACGACCCTATTTCCAAATGGAAATTCTACCGATCAACCATCAAGCAATACTGGCCCTAATTTATATAAATTCCTTATTTTGTTATCAATTCTAAATTTCCATCTTTCCTATCTTTTCAAATCTCAATTTTCTCTCTCGATTCTTGTAAAACATTTTCAATATCCTAATTCTTTATTCAAAAAAATATTTCTTATTCCAGTTAGAAAACAATTCTATATATTCACGATTCCTTATTTTCTATATTCAGGAAATATACTTTATTAGTATCCGAAAATATTTCTATATTCTATTTCTTAATTCCTGGTTGACCAATTCATTTCATTTTCTACGCATAGAAAATATTTCTTATTTTATTTGGGGAAACATTTCAAAATCCTTTAAATTAGCGCGATGTTATAAAACATCATTATTATGACTCATACCATCAATCATTAATTAACTAAACATATTGCTAACCAATCTGCACTATCGAACTTTAACCATTTCTCCATCAATCATGAAGTCAATCAAGTTGGGGTATAATTACCTCTCAGACCTTAATTGAACAACATTCTCAACTTTGAAATAGCCAAAGCTCACTACATCAAACAGAATATCGCTTACTCGACTCGGAGATCAAATCTAAGAATCTATTCTATTTACTGAAAAACATTGATTATAAAAGCAGCGTTATAATTGATGTTTCCAAATATTTGATTTATAAAATATTCATTATAGTGATAGCATTAAAATCGCTGTCTAGATTTATAAATCATTTATTATAACGGTAGCTTATAATCTCTGTTTAGATTTACAAAACATTTATTATAACGGCAACGTTGAATCGCTGTTTAGATTTATAGAATATTTATTATAACAGTAGCGTTATAATCGCTGTTTTGAATAAAGTACCGTGTGCGACGCACACACTTCCGTTGTTCATTTTTAATAGATAGTCAAAATGTCCGAATTTACAAATATACCATTCTATTTGTCGAAACACATAAGATAAAGGGTATATAAGGATAAAAATTCGCTTTCCACCTTCTTTACAACAAGACCTCTTTAATTGGATTTTATTTCAAAAAAATCTATTTTATCAATGTTTAACACAAACTATCTTATGTATTTTCCTTTTCGTTTAAAATCTTTGTTTCAATTGCAGTGCTTTGCTAAATTCAATTAAAGTCATCACTTTGGTTTTAAAAACCTCATTTAAACCTTGTTTGGATTAATCACTCAAACTAATCTGTTTACCATCTTTTCACCACTTAGCTTAGACTTCATTCTAAAACCATTAACACATTTTAGTCTATTATTAACCTAATAACCATCTTCCTTAAAAGTTCCTTTCCATTGAATTTTCTTTACTTAATTTAAAAATGAAGATGAAGCCTTATTTTAATCTCGACATTTACCGACAAATCCCGTTTACAAATTCCATTTAAAACTTGGATTACCAATTCATTTATGAAACTCTTATCACCTCCTTAAACAAACTACTATGCCACTAAATCATTTTTTAATTGAATCTCCAATTAAAATCATTTTTTAATTGATATTAATTAAAAACAACAATTAACCTTATTATTAACTATATTAAAAATAGTTGACTTTGCTATTAAATAAAAATAGTACAATTATCGCTTTTAAAAGCTTATTAAATAATAATTAACTTTATTAACACTAACCAATTCGACAATTACTTTAATGATAGTTAATCGAAGATCAACTAATATTTAACACTCTTCATTAAATTCAAATTAATTTCAAATATTGGTTCAAAAAACCCTTTTCCATTTTTCCACATAAATTCAATTTTGAATTTCTATTTTAATTTATTAAATGATAAATAATTCACTTAATTTATACTCTCTTTTATATACAACTTCTTGTTTTCTCCAATTACATGTTTTTAGTTTCAACTCTATTCGAAAATACATTTCTATTTTTGGATATAAATTCCCTTCTTAAAACTCAAATTTCATTTTCTATATTCAAAAATATTTCATGGTATTTAAATACCAAATTCTAGGGCCAGTCATATTTAAACAAAATAAGATCATTCACAGTTAATATATCAAAGCATAGATAACAACTAATGCAAACACAATAATATAAATGTTCAGGAATCCAGTTGGATCCCTCCAACCTGTTTCCCTACATCCACATATGTTAATCCACATCAATAATATTAATTTCACATCAATATCAAATGTCAGAACAGAAAATCGATCAAAAAAATAATCATATCAACCAATTTTATCAACTATTCAACCAAGCAACCATTGTGCAGTATAAAATTACTATAAATAAATTTAAAACTCGTTTATATGAAAATATAAACGAGGTAGAGTTAGTGAATTTACTCACTTTGTTTCGCAGTGTACGATTCTACTTTGGTTTCATTTTAAAAACAAACAGATGTTTGATTTGACCACGAAATTCTAGTACCTCTATTCTCAATGTAGATAGTTCCACCATGAAGATCTTGTTGCCTTGATTTCAACGTGATGTTTTGTGAACTGTTCAACAATGAGATAGATATTTATTGTTATAAGTTTTAATCATTTTTTCTTATAATTAACTAATTCTAGTGCTTTAACTTTAATTACCATGATTAGTTGTTTACTTAAAGTGCCAAATCCTTCTCCATCTCGTTCAAAACCAAACTCCAATTGCAAAACTCCAGCTCTAAGATTTACGACCACCAACCCTTTATCATTGTTCAAGGCCGCTAATCCCTCCCTTTAACCACGTCTCAACCCACTATGAAACACTTTCATCACCCAATACACTCCCAATGAATTACCCCTCCAGTAACAATCGAAATCCCCCTCCAATAACAATCGAAATCCCTCCCCTTTTGTTTTTTTCATTGCCTTAACTATTGTCTTTCCCAAAATTAAACCCACGCACCATACATTTCAATTCCTTCTTCCTTTATAAATCCTTTTCCACATTAACAGAAAACCCACACCAATGTTTCCATCATTCACCCATTTTTTTCATTCTTTCCAAGTAACCCTGTTATTCACAAAACTGTTGTTCCTGCATATTTTACTTCAATCCATTTCCGCCCATCTGAAGCCTTCGTTCTCCTTCATCCATCTTTCCACCATAAGCACTTCGTTTTTCAGGCCTTCCCTCTCATTTCCTCACTGATTTGAAAACAGCCCATTCCATAAATTTCAAAACTAAACCGCTAACAATCCTCCCCTTAATCACGTTTTCAAATCCTCCTTCCACCCACCAAGTAAACTGTTGCTGCTCTATGACCAGACATGGTCGCTCCTTCACTCACCTCATCCTTGTCATTCACTTTGCTTAACCTTCTTCCTTCCTTAACATCCTGTTTCCCTGATCAACACCCTTCATATCACTCGCGATGACCCTCTCCCCTCATACAGGTATCGACATCTATCACCTTCACATTTCCCCAGAGTGTACCAGATCGTGGGCCTCCAATTAATAGACCCAGCGCCCTTCTCCTCGATCCAAATTTCAGCCTATAGCACCGACCACCCTCAGCCCTAGGTTGTATGTTCGATTTTCTATCCAAGAAGGACTACATCGCACACTTCAAACAGGTAGGAGAACGTAGGGTAACCGAAGACAAAGCCAAAAATTGAAGCTTTCTAATTTATATGTTTTTTTTGTAGTTTTGGTGAATTTTTGGGGCTCATGAGTTAAGAAGGGAAGGCGACGGCTCATCTTTGTCTCCTTTAGAAGAGGGTATTTGCATTGAAAAGAGAACGTGGGGTACTTAAGGAGAAGGATGCGTGGCTTACACGAAACGAATTACTTGATGAGCTCGGGTACATAGCATTGAGGCCACGGAACTAAAAAAACATGGAGATGATGGTATTTAGAAGCGTGTACTGAAAGATAATGGATATACATATATTTTAGTCCTCGCTGTTATTCATATGAACTTTGATTTTGATTACCCCAATTCCTATACTAACATGTAACTAAAAAAGAGGTTCCGATTGAATATGAATATATTGCTAAAAATATATAAACAGTTTCGACATATAATTGTAATTTATAGTGTCAATATACATCCTCTTCAACATCTGCAATCCATTTTTAAAAAGTTCAAACAAATGATGCAACTTCAAATCCAATCGTTTCTCGTGTGCGAAGCACGGGTCACTTATTAGTACGCATTTAAGTTAGAAAAAAATAAAAATATAAGTACTCCACTATTTATTAATTAATTATTCAAAATAATTGAATTTCAGTCCTTTAAATTTCTAAATCACCATTTAGATAATTGAATAAATTAATTATAGGATTGCTAAAAGTCCGGGGTGTTACATTCCTTCCCACTTGAAATAATTTCGTCCTCGAAATTTCTAAGCAATAAAAATGCTATAACTCTAACTCCTCATAATCTGCTTAGTTGAAATCTTGTATTCCATATCTTCATAACCCAGTTCTTACATGACCATCGAATTCTCATACCAATGCTCGACCATTCATAATTCTTCCCAAATGATCTGTCCACCAGTTTTGGACAATCCATCATCACTTTCTTATCTTCAATTCATATGCTCTTCTGCATATCTACACCCATTCCAATCTGTTTTTAAATCCATTTATCAATTTCGTTTTTCCACTTGAAATTTTATTAACCAATTTTGCTTTTCTCATTTCTATTATAATTAACACTCGATTTTAAATTATCAAAAATTTCTAACTCTTTAAATTTTCAAAAAATTTCGCCAGGACCTCCTTTGCACGACTCAATCGGTACAACCACAACTCGCCTTTCTAGGTCTCCTTCAGTCCAAAAGAAAAACAAAATGCCATGCGGCTTGCACCATAGGCTCATAAAACCATCAAACCCAAGTAATATTGTAAACATGTACCTTTTTATCGAGCATAATTCTATCTCTTGCATTTGCTTCCATTCAATATCTGCTCATTATACATATACCTATTTCCATTTGGTTTCAACCCAACTTCCAGTTTTTAACTCTCTAATCAACTTCTGATTATTTCACTTCCGTTCTATCAATTCCAATCGGATTTCTATTTAGGTCAATCCACTTATTATACTTGAACCCAAATTTATCACAATTTAATTTCAATTAACAACATCCAATATATATTCAACTTGCTTATTCATAATTCAACTTCATATCAATAATTCGAATCCCGACATTTCTCTATAATTACTTTCATTCAAAATTATTTCATTCCCTTGATACATTTTTACCATTTCAATCTATTCAACTTATACAAGTTAAATTTTAATTTCAGAATTCAAATTCCTGGGTTTTATTCCATATTTGTTTGAAATCATATATATTTATATACATATATATATATAATCAACTCAATTCAAAACATTTGAATTTCTAAAACACCTTGTCCTTTTTAAACAAATTTTTTCATTTCCAAATTACTATGGTAGCAATCCATCACTCAGGAACTTGAAAATGAATACTAATAATGTCGCGATCCGTTATCAGAATTATTTTCTCGCCACTGAAGTGATTTCAATGCTTAATCACTTTAAAAATCCATTTAAACCATTCTTATTAAAAAATACTTTAAAGTAATGCCATGTTACTTTATAATATTTTAGAAAATATTTTCTAAACACCTGGAATTTAAATTCCAATTCTAGTTTGAACTTAATCTTAGTTTATCTCATTTGTATACATTATCCGTAAAAATTATATAACCATTAAAATATTACATAATTCCTTTTGATTATAACAACAACCAACACATTCATATATAATGATTAAGAAATTATTCCTTTTATATCATAATAATTTTTGGGCAAAATTATTTCATTTACCAATTTTAAAACAATACTGTATCGAATTTCTTTGCTCGAGAGTTTAGAAACACCTATCAATATAGTTGTACATCCTATGTCGACCATAATTCATAAACCACTCAACAAACCAGTCAACACAATATAAAACTATTTTTTTATATCAAATCTACAAATACACGCTCATATATATATATATATATATATATATACATATATATATATACACTCAAATTCAATCTAGGGTAATGCTAACCCCATCTCTATTGTATCACGCCACAGAGCCAAGGTTACTACTCAACCTTCAGCTCTGATACCAACTATAACGGCTTGAATTTCCATACACTTTGAGTCGACTAACAACACCACACGTCCAACCCAAATTGCACAGAAATACGAATCATTAGTAGAAAGAAGTTAGAGGATGAGAAATAGAAAGAAAGAAATATTAGAATAGAAGAAAACGAAGATTACAAACTCACAGTAGAATGAATAAAATATATTAGGTAACATAAACTTTGAAATACAATTTAGTACCTTTATATACATACCATCATCAGAGCACAAAAGCTATTTCTGCAACAGTTATAAACACTTGTTTCCAGATATGAACATAATACACAGCGGAAAAATATGATATTCTACAGCTAACTAGTGAAGCCTCCTGCTTCAACTCCTCCAAGTGAATCTGTAAATTCTGACTACTTGACTATCCGTACAAATATGGGCACCTAACAGTTTAGGGAAAACCAAACAAAATAAACTCTGCGTCAGTCATGAGATTGGTGTGAGTAAACTTCAACCATTTGTTCAACTTTCAAAATTTCTTTCGAAAGAAATGATAATCGTAAGACCGATCCATACATAAAACACGGATGGTTTTTACCTTACGATAACCAAAATATTTTTGATATCAAGTCTAGTGATATTACAATAGTGTCTACATCAAATAAATAAAAATCTAGCGGAACGCTTGCATCTCACGCTCCATATATAATATAAAATCCAAAACCGCAGGGCGCTTATTGGAGATTGGATTTCCAACATGACAAGGTATGGAACCACCTTCCGATAATGTATCTCTAGAGGTGAATACACTGGGTTTAACAAGAACATCTTGCAACCCGGCCCCCACATGACCGACCACTCATTTCGCTTGAGTGTATCGAATATATATCACCAACGGTTGGGATTAGCAACCGTTTCTCGAAAGGGACATCATTGATAGATTAAAGAAGCAAATGGAATTTCTCTAGATAGGTGATTATACATAATAATGGGAGCGACCCACATAGCAATGCTGCCTGCTCGATTTTTGTCAATTCCCGGTTGTGAGGCTTGAGGTTTGAATTATCTTTCAGAACATCTAGCCACCATTCACTTTAAATGCCACATCGTCAAATCCATCGGAAATCACTAATTGATTCCCATAAAAATACTTTGATTGTTAGGCTAAAGAAATTTCCATTCTTTGCCGACAACTTCGCATGTTTGAAGGAATCAACGTACGTAATCCTATTGGAAATACTTTGTCAAACACTCGTCCTCATAAGTTGTCCTGGGTCTGGACAAACAGAAGGCACCATTCTATTAATCCATCTTAGGAAGTTTCTACCTTGGATTAATAGAACAACCCTTGCACTTTACTCGGTCTTCATAATCTATTCAACATAAGTTGATTCGTAACGCTTATGTCAATATGCAGTGGTTTTCAGATATTAAATATGATCCTAGTCTCTCTGTATTCACAAGGAGGTATAAAATAAATTAAAACTTTGATAGTCGGTGATTTGATTATCAAAGTAACATCCATTCAACCAACGACGACCCTATTTCCAAATGGAAATTCTATTGATCAACCATCAAGCAATACTGGCCCCTATTTATATAAATTCCTTATTTTGCTATCAATTCTAAATTTCCATCTTTCCTGTCTTTTCAAAGCTCGATTTTCTCCCTCGATTCTGGTAAAACATTTTCAATATCCTAATTCTTTATTTGAGAAAATATTTCTTATTCTAGTTAGAAAACAATTCTATATATTCACGATTCCTTATTTTCTATATTTAGGAAATATACTTTATTAGTATCCAAAAATATTTCTATATTCCATTTCTTAATTCCTGGTTGACCAATTCATTTCATTTTCTACACATAGAAAATATTTCTTATTTTATTTGGGGAAACATTTCAAAATCTTTAAATTAGTGCGATGTTATAAAACATCGTTATTATAACTCATACCATCAATCATTAATTAACTAACCATATTGCTAACCAATCTGCACTATCGAATCATAACCATTTCTCCATCAATCATGAATTCAATCAAGTTGGGGTATAATTACCTCTCATACCTTAATTGAACAACATTCTCAACTTTGAAATAGCCAAAGCTCACAACTTCAAACAGAATATCGCTTATGCGACTCTCAGATCAAATCTAAGAATCCATTCCATTTACAGAAAAATATTGATTTTAACGTTAACGTTATAATTGCTGTTTCCAAATATTTGGTTTATAAAACATTCATTATAACGATAGCATTAAAATCGCTGTTTAGTTTTATAAAACATTTATTATAACGGTAGCGTTATAATCTCTGTTTAGATTTACAAAAAATTTATTATAACAGCAGCGTTGAATCACTGTTTAGATTTATAGAATATTTATTATAACAGTAGCGTCATAATCGCTGTTTTGAATAACGTACCGTGTGCGATGCACACGCTTCCGTTGTTCATTTTTAAAAGATAGTCAAAATGTCTGAATTTACACAATGCAGACATATACCATTCAGTTTGTCGAAACCCATAAGATAAAGGGTATAAAAGGATAAAAATCCGCTTTCCACCTTCTTTACAACAAGACCTCTTTACTTGGATTTTATTTCAAAAAAAATCTATTTTATCAATGTATAACACAAACTATCTTATGTATTTTCCTTTGCGTTTAAAATCTTTATTTCAATTGCAGTGCTTTGCTTAATTCAATTAAAGACATCACTTTGGTTTTAAAAACCTCATTTAAACCTTGTTTGGATTAATCACTTATACTAATCCGTTTACCATCTTTTCACCACTTTGCTTCGACTTCATTCTAAAACCATTAACACAATTTAGTCTATTATTAACCTATTAACCATCTTCCTTAAAAGTTCCTTTCCATTGAATTTTCTTTACTTAATTTAAAAATTAAGACGAAGCCTTATTTCAATCTCTACATTTACCAACAAATCCCGTTTACAAATCTCATTTAAAACTCGGATTACAAATTCCTTTATGAAACTCTTCTCACCTCCTTGATCAAACTATAGTGCCAATAAATCATTTCTTAATTGAATCTCCAATTAAAATCATTGTTTTAATTATTATTAATTAAAAACAACAACTAACCTTACTATTAACTATGTTAAAAATAGTTGACTTTGCTATTAACTAAAAATAGTATAATTATAGCTTTTAAAAGCTTATTAAATAATAATTAACTTTATTAACACTAACCAATTCGATAATTACTTTAATTATAGTTAATCGAAGATCGACTAATATTTAACACCCTTCGTAAAATTCAAATTAATTTCAAATATTGGTTCAAAAAACCCCTTTCCATTTTTCCATATAAATTCAATTTTGAATTTCTATTTTAATTTATTAAATGATAAATAATTCACTTAATTTATACTCTCGTTTATATATAACTTCTTGATATCTCCATTTACATGTTTTTAGTTTCAACTCTAGTCGAAATTACATTTCCATTTTTGGAAATAAATTCCCTTTTTAAAACCCAAATTTCATTTTCTATATTTGAAAATATTTCATGGTATTTAAATCCAAAATTCTAGGGCCAGTGATATTTAAACACAACAAGATCAATCACAGTTAATATATCAAAGCATTGGTCATAACTAATGCAAACACAATAAAAATGTTGAGGAATCCAGTTGGATCCCTCCAATCTGTTTCCCTGCATCCATAGATGTTAATCAACATCAATAATATTAATTTCACATCAATATCAAATGTCAAAACTGATAATCGATCAACGATGTAATCATATCAACCAATTTTTTCAACGATTCAACCAATCAACCATTGCATAGTATAAAATTACTATAATTAAATTTAAAACTCGTTTATATAAAAATATAAATGAGGTAGAGTTAGTGAATTTACTCACTTTGTTTCGCAGTGGATGATTCTGCTTTGGCTTCATTTTAAAATCAAACGGATGTTTGATTTGACTATGCAATTCCAGTACCTCTATTCTCAATGTGGATAGTTCCACCATGAAGATCTTGCCGTCTCGATTTCAACGTGATGTTTTGTGAACTGTTCAACAATGAGATAGATATTGGTTGTTATAAGTTTAAATAATTTTTTTCTTATAATTAACTAATTATAGTCCTTTAACTTTAATTACCCTAATTAGTTGTTTACTTAAAGTGCCAAATCCTTCTCCATCTCGTTCGAAACCAAACTCTAGTTGCAAAACTCCAGCTCTATGATTTACGTCCACCACCCCTTTGTCATTATTTAAGGCCGCTAATCCCTCCCTTTAACCACGTCTTAACCCATTATGAAACACTTTCATCACCCAATACTCTCCCAGTAAATTACCCCTCTAGTAAAAATCGAAACCCCCCTCCAATAATAATCGAAATCCCTCCCCTTTTGTTTTTTTTTCATTTCCTTAACAGTTGACTTTCCCAAAAATTAAACCCACGCACCATACATTTCAATTCCTTCTTCTTTTACAAATCCTTTTCCTCGTTCACAGAAAACCCGCACCAACGTTTCCATCATTCACCCATATTTTCCATTCTTTCCAAGTTACCTTGTTATTCACGAAACTGTTGTTCCTGCATATTTTCCTTCAAGCCATTTCCGCCCCTCTAAAGCCTTCGTTCTCCCTCATCCATCTTTCCACCATAAGCACTTCCTTTCTCAGGCCTTCCCTCTCATTTCCTCACTGATTTGAAAACAACCCATTCCATAAATTTCAAAACTAAACCGCTAACAATCCTCCCCTTAATTACGTTTTCAAATCCTCCTTCCACCCATCAAGAAAACTGTTGCTGCTCTATGACCAGACATGGCCGCTCCTTCATTCACCTCGTCCTTGTCATTCACTGCGCTTAACCTTCTTCCTGCCTTAACACCCTCTTTCACCGATCAACACCCTTCACATCACTCGCAATGACCCTCTTCCCCCATAAAGGTATCAACATCTATCACCTTCACATTTCCCTAAAGTATACCAGATTGTGCGCCGCCACTTAATGGACCCAGCGCCCTCCTCCTCGATCCAAATTTCGGCCTATAGCACCAATCACCCTCATCCCTAGGTCGTCTGTTCGATTTTCTATCCATGAAGGACTACATCGCACACTTTAAACTGGTAGGAGAACGTAGGGTAACCCAAGACAAAGCCAAAAATTAAAGCTTTCTAATTTATATGATTTTATTTGTAATTTTGGTGAATTTTTGGGGCTCACGCGTTAAGAAGGGAAGGTGGCAGCTCATCTTTGTCTCCATTCAGAAGAGGGTATTTGCGTCGAAAAGAGAACGTGGGGTACTTAAGGAGAAGAATGTGTGGCTTACACGAAATGAATTACTTGATGAGCATGGGTACATAATGTCGAGGCCACAAAACTAAAAAAACGTGGAGCTCATGGTATTCTGAAGCGTATAGTGAAAAATAATGGATGTACATATATTATAGTCCTCACTATTATTCATATGAACTTTGATTTTGATTACCCCAATTCCTATACTAACACGTAACTATATAAAAAGAGGTTCCAATTGAATATAAATATATTGCTAAAAATATACAAATAGTTTCGACATATAATTGTAATTTATACTGTTAATTGTAACGACCCAGAAAATCTGAACCAATTTAAAATTTTTAAATTGGCTAAAATAATGGATTTTAAATATTTAAAATAAATATTTTAAATAATGGCGATGAAAACTGAGTTGAAATCGACATTTGAAAACCAATATAATTAATTATAATTATATATAGAATTGAAAATGGCGCGGTAGTTCGATAATTCGATTTCAAACTTCAATTGAATATACCGGGTGCAAAACAATCCGGAATTTAGTGAAACCAAAAACATTAGAGTCTAATTGATGATATCTTTCTAACGAATCTGACCAATTGAAATTTGATAGCGGGAATCAAAAGATATGTCCAGTTGAAAATTCTGAATAGTCGCTATGGAATTCAGGCCCTTAAAAATGGACATTTTGCAAATGACCTCGGATTTCGACGAAACCACTTTTGTTTGATTCGCAGTGTCAAGTTATTGTTAGGTTTCAAATTTCATAATTTTTCGAATCAATATGTGAGCGTGGCAAAAGAAAACGCGTTTGACCAGTTTCTGTTGATTTTAATCGATTGGAAATTGGCCATTTTTCAAACGGTCTCAGAATTCGACGAAACTAGTTTTGTTAGGACCGTATTGTCAATACGAAGCTAGAAAATATTTTTCTGGAATTTTTCTAGTTAGTATGTGACCCCGGTAATTTGAAATGTACGTTTAAAATTCAATATAATGATTTAAATGTAAATTCAACAGAAACTGATTGTAACGATCACATCAGCTTGCGATACATATCCCATTGTGTTCGGAATGGGGGTTAAACGCTATGGACGACAGGCGGTGGGCCTCGTTTCGAAGTCATATGTAAAAGTCAACCTTTTGCGAAATTTAATAATTAAATATTAAAAAAAAAATATATACTTTCCCTCCTTATCTCCTGCTTGCCCCCCCCCCCCCCGTTCATTCGATTACAACCAGGAAAAAAAAAGAAAGAAAAAAAAACCCTAGCAATCGAATCGCTGCCGCCCCCCCGACCTTGACGCCGACGAACACCATCGCGAGCCCCTTGGAAGCCACCGCCCTCCTTCTCCTTCAATTCGCCAGCCCCCCCTCGAGACATCACCGACGAGCCAGCCCCCCCTCGAGACATCACCGACGAAGCAGCCCCCCCCTCGAGACATCACAGACGAAGCAGCCCCCCCCGCTCCTCTGTAAGTTTTTAATTATATTTTATTTTTATTTATTTTATTTTTATTTTATATATAAACTGTTTTTATAAAAAGTATTAAAACTGATTTATAAAAAGAATAAAACTGATTTATAAAAAGTATAAAAACTGAGATTTTTAAAAAAGAATAAAACTGATTAATTTATAAAGTAAAAAACTAAATTTATTTATAAAGTAAAACTGAGATTTTTTAAAAGATTTTGAAAACTGTTTTTTTTAAAAAGAAACTAAAAACTGCATTTTTATAAAAGAGAAAAACTGATTTTATTTTGAACTTTAAAATAGGAAAAAAGGTTTAATCTTTTAGTAGAAAAAGATTTGAACTTGCAAAAGTAAAAATCATATTTTTATATGTTGAAAGCAAAAGTAAAAATCATAATTTTATATGTTGAAAGCAAAAGTAAAAATCATATTTTTATATGTTGAAAGCAAAAGTAAAAATCATATTTTTATATGTTGAAAGCAAAAGTAAAAATCATATTTTTATATGTTGAAAGCAAAAGTAAAAATCATATTTTTATATGTTGAAAGCAAAAGTAAAAATCATATTTTTATATATTGAATAGCGAAGTCAAAAATCGATTTTTATATATTGAATAGCATAGTAAAAATTATATTTTTACATATGCAGAGAATACGGGTGAAAGCGACAAATAGGCGAAGATTTCTATTAAGAAGAGTCTTGAAGTTGGATAGCTATTGGTGAGATTTCTGATTTAAAAATATTATATATGTGTTGAAAATGAAAGTGAATTGCTATATATAATATCTATATATATATATACGCCCCTCGTCCACAAACCATGGACGATATTTATTGGTTGAAATTGTTGTGAAAATTTGATTGATAGCGAATGATTGTTTGGGATTGTTTGTGATTGATATTGGTGGATTGTGGTTGAAAAATACCCATTGGTGGTTGTGAAATATTTGGTTGAAACCACATAGGATTAGTTTGTGGAAATGAAATAAATATATACATGCCGCCTGCGTGCGAACTAGATGCATGATTCCCATTGTCAAAACCGCGAGGTTTTAAGGTAGAGCGAGGAGCCGTACTAGGGACGGTGCCGGTGTAACTACCCTGCCGTTATGCTGCCGAAATTTTGAATAATATTTGTGTGTTTGAATTATTTTCATATGCTTAAACTATACTTATTCATTGTATTGAAAACATTCATGTGTTGAATTGATATTCATTCGTTGTTTAGAAATTCATGTGTTGAATGGTATTCATATTTTGAAATAAATTATTCGATAATAAAAATCACATTTTTATCTATATATAAAAACTATTGAAAACATTCATGTGTTGAATTGATATTCATTCGTTGTTTAGAAATTCATGTGTTGAATGGTATTCATATTTTGAAATAAATTGTTCGATAACAAAAATCACATTTTTATCTATATATAAAAACTATTGAAAACATTCATGTGTTGAATTGATATTCATTCGTTGTTTAGAAATTCATGTGTTGAATGGTATTCATATTTTGAAATAGATTGTTCGATAATAAAAATCACATTTTTATCTATATATAAAAACTATTGAAAACATTCATGTGTTGAATTGATATTCATTCGTTGTTTAGAAATTCATGTGTTGAATGGTATTCATATTTTGAAATAAATTGTTCGATAACAAAAATCACATTTTTATCTATATATAGAAACCATAGAAAACATTCATGTGTTGAATTGATATTCATTCGTTGTTTAAAAATTCATGTGTTGAATGGTATTCATATTTTGAAATAAATTGTTTTATGATAAAAATCCTATTTTGTCACATATATGAACTATATAGAAAAATAGTGTTTTGAAATGAATTGCTTTACAATAAAAATCACATTTTTATTGTATGCATGAATCGTTGAAATGTGAAGGGTTAAAAATAGCCACTTGTTCAAAATAAACATATATGAGTTGAAATATTCATTAATTAGCTAATGAAATGATTTGCACCTATTTATGTAACATTAGAATGAATGGTGTTTTAAACCAAATAGAAATCGAATATGAAGTTGAATAGAAAATGAAAAATGATATGGACTGTATATATATGTACATGCATATTCTTTGAACAGGTTATAGCAAAGGGGCTAGAGAAGAGGAATAAAATTTGTGCCCGACAAATAGGTACACATTTACTGATTTGTTTGGGTGATGATTTTGAGCCTGTTGGCTAGCCGCTTGGCTTTTTCTTTTTCTTTTTGAGATTAGAAGGACCGGGACGCTATTTGCGATTTCCCGACGCTCCCAATGCAGGGGAGGTTATGGCGAAATTTTTCCAAAATTTAAGGAGTTAGAAAAATTTTTGAAGTAAAAACGATATTGAAATCGTTGAATGAACTATATTTATATAAATATATAAATATAAATAAAATTAAAACGAAACGAAGCTGTGCAGTTCGTATTTTGAAACCGTGATTTCAAACGACTAGTGCGGGAAATCCGACCATTGGATTTTCCCGAAACCTCAAACGTCGGGTTCGCCTTGGAATAATCTTTCCAACGGCACCAACCTTATAAAAATCCAACGGTTGGATTGTCTGGAATGTTTAATTCAAATCTGAAGAAAAACAGCGCCAGAAACGATTATATTTATTTATATATATAAATATAATTATATTTAATCGAATAACGACGCTGTAGTTCGTATTTTGAAATCGAAATTTCAAACGAGTGTACCGGGAGATCCGACCGTCGGATTTTCCCGAAACTGGAACCGTTGGATTCGTGTTGAAAAGACCTTTCTAATGATGTAAATTTTGTGAAGATCCAACGGTTAGATTTTCAGATATGTGTAAATCAAATCTGGAGAAAAACAGCGCCACGGCCGCCTTATGGCCCGAAGCGTCGTTTTGAATAAATTGGCTATTTTAAAATAAATAAAAATAGCAATAAATAGTTATAAAATATCGTAAGCGATATGGAATGGAAATAAACTGAATTTGCTTGATTTATGTGATGTTTGATGGTTGAATGTGTTTGGTGTAAAAATTACATTAAAGGACAAAATTGGTGTTGTCGAATAATTTAACCATTGAAATAAATCGATTTGAAATTCTAAATATACGTGAATTATTTGGAAAGGCCGAGTTAATTCTCATTTCGAATAATCGACCGACGATTGAAATTCGAAGATGAAGATGGTGGTCGAAGACCGGAGATCTTCACCTCGTTTGGATGGTAACCGAGGTCCTGATTGGGAGGCATCCCGAAATATGGATAATGAGTGGTGATCGTCCAGACGTACGTGTTGGTCGAAGGGTTTGCGAGGTATTTAGTGCCTCCGGTTTCGTTCAGACCCAGAACGGACTTGTAAATGGACTGTGTGTCCGACATTGGAATTTGTTCTGTGTGATTGATAGCCATCAGTTGCACGGTGTGAATTGCCTGTGTGGCATGCTAAGATGCAGTGATCAGGGCTTCTTTTGAAAAGCAAAGTCTTGTGGTGATGATCAAAGCATCGCCTGTGTGGCGTAGCTTTGTGTATAACTTAAATTCGAGAGCCTCACACCCCGGTATGAACCTAAAACGGGAGAAGGACCTCAGGGAGGGCATGCGTTTCCTTCTAGCTAGGGTGGTGTCAATGACCTACCAGCCCTGACATTTATATACTTTTCACCTATGTGGTTGTTGCTGTTGCGAGGCGCCTCGGTTTGATCGGACGATCCGGGTCCGATGGAGTCATTCGTTGGCTCGTTGACGCCCCAAAGGGAGGGGAAACGTATTGTTCAGGCATTTTAATCCACATCGGTGGACCGGCCCTGACGATCCAAAGGCTTGACTGAGTACTTGCCTGGGACACGGGCTAGAGCGTCTCGAATTCGGTAAGGTCTATCCTTTGCCTTGGTTCATGACGGAAATCCAATTTCCAAATACGACATCGTGCGGTTTTGATTGTATATATATATGGCGACATGATATATGGTACCCATGCCGTCTATGATTGATAGTTATGATTTGAAATTGTTTTCAAAACATATAAACACTAGCAATAATATCAAATGCCTTTGTTTATTCGTATCAATCATATTTTGGCCATTATAAGGTAAAACTCTATCCTCCGGTTTGCGTTGCATTGTGTGATGGGAACTGAGTCTTATAATGGCTTCATATTTATAAAAAGCATAGCGATGTTTAAAAGAAAGATTTGTTTTAAAGCACTGGCAATCCAATGGAGTAAACCCGTTCCACGAAAGTGGCGTGGTCGTGTGATTAGCCAATTATATATGGGTTGAGTGGATTTCTCATACCAGTCCCATGACTGACTCGTGGTTTGTTTCACTTTCAAACTCGGGTGCCCCTTTTTCTACACGGGCAGCCTTGTATTCAGGTTTAGCTGGTTCTTTTTCTGGATAGCTGGAGCTGAAGATGGATTCTATCATTTATTCTTTTTATGCTGTTCAGCTCCTATTGTACATATTTTGTTTATTTCCGCTGTAGACATTTATGTATAGCTGAACTGTATTTGTACTAAGTAAGATCCTGTATACTGTGTAACTCTGATGATTACTTTTATCCAGTATATTTTGTTGTTCATTCTGGTGTATTTATTTAATTCTGTTCTGCTATTATATGTTTCTATGTTATATTCCAAAGATAACCTTGTTTCCGTGAAAACGGGAATTCGGGTCGTCTCAACGTGGTATCAGAGCTTTGGTTAAGCTTAGTTCTGGAATATAACATTTGAACAAACTCGTCAGAAATAGAACCAGTAGTGTTCTAGGACGGGTGACTCTATACAGATAGGATCAGCAATATCCTAGTATGAGTAAAGCAGAATGAATACACTTCGATAGACACATTTACACCTCAAGTATTTGTCTCTATATTTTGAAATATCTTTTCTGTTGACCTGACACTTGATCTGCTATTTGCAGAAGAACTAGAAAATGAGTGCCAGAAACAGAAGAAGTAATACTAACCCGGATATAGAAGCTCTATTCATGAAGTATAGAAATCTGGGAGGAAAGTCGTTCTCAGGCGAAGAATCTATTATGAGAACACAAGCTTGGATTCGTTCGGCTGTGAAAATCTTCGAAGCATTAAAGCTGTGGGATGACCAGAAAAGATTACTGGCCTCCTGGGCTCTCAAAGATGAAGCTTTGTTCTGGTGGGATTCGGTTATAGAGAATAATCCAGAAGGTGATATCACCTGGGACAGATTCAAAGTGATTTTCCTAGAAAGATTTACTCCTCCCGAAGCGACAGAGCGGTTATGCGATGAATTTTCTTATCTAATACAAGGTGACATGACCATTCCCGAATATCATAAGAAATTCAATGAACTTGCTCACTTTGCTCCTCATCTAATTCGAAATCCGAAGAGGAAAAATCTGAGATTTATTCATGGCCTTCAAAGGAAATACCAGAATAAGGTATTGGGGCATGTGAAGCTTCCTTTCTCAGAAATGATATATATGGCTTATCAATATGAAGATCTCCATAAGAAAGGAATGTTACACGACGAAGAAGAAGTCTGTTCTAGTGACAAAGAAAAGTCGGAAACTGATATTCTTGAAGCCAGTAAGAAGCCCAGTGCCAAGAGAAAATGGGCTAAATCTGAGAAGGAACCCGTAACAACTGCTACTTGCTCTAACTGCCATCTGAAGGGGCATTTGTCGATAAATTGCGGGCCCTTAAAGAAGCGGATAAAAAGTGGATCCCAGCCCACTAAGAAACAAAGGAACCCCCATGGGGAAAGGAGATGCCATAAGTGCCGCCAGGCAGGTCATATTGCACGGGAGTGCCAACTCTCAAAGAAATCTGAAACCATATGTATAAATGAAGTAGCAGAAACTTCTGAGCCCTCAGCTAGTCAAGAAAGGCCCGATGTTTTAGAAGGCACGCTTACTGTCAAAAACATTCCAGTCAAAGTACTGTTTGACACAGGCGCGTCGCGAAGTTTCATTGCCAAAGATGCAGCTAAGAAACTGGATTTGAATTTGAAAAAGCTCAAGGAACCAATGACTGTCCAGAATCCAGTTGGGGGTTCCATTGATCTAAGTTGGGTTTGTGGAGTCCCAGTTTCTTTCTCTCGTTATTGATTTCCTACCATCGCCGTCGTCATGAATTTTAAAGAGTTTGATCTTATCTTGGGGTTAGACTGGTTGACCAAATATGAAGCTGAAGTTAAATGCGCCGACAGAGTCGTAAAGGCGAGGATTAAATCAGGCGATTATATAACCATTCCCTGTGAAGGTCAGAATGCTAATAGAAAAGACTTCTGGGCAGCTTTGAATGTTTCTCTAGCCCAAATAGAAAATGTTCCTGAAGTCGCAGAGAATATTCCCGACCTCATCAAAGACATTCCTGTCGTCAAGAACTATGCGGATGTGTTCGAAGAAGTTGTTCGCTTACCTCCGCAGAGAGAAATAGATTTCAAGATTACTTTGATTCCCAATGCAAGGCCGGTAGTTCACGCTATTCGAAGAATGTCCTTGAAATGGAAAGAGGAATTAGACAATCAAACAAGACAACTAGTATGGAAAGGTCTGATCAGGCCTAGTTTCTCTGATTGGGGTGCAGCAGTGGTATTTGTCCCAAAATCTGACGGTACTCTACGACTATGCGTGGATTATCGTGATCTGAACAAACAGACAATAAAGAACAAGTATCCATTGCCGCGGATTGATGATTTGTTAGATCGATTAAATGGAGCACAAGTATTTTCACGAATGGACCTAGCTACAGGCTTCCATCAACTTCGAATTGCCGAAGAGTGTGTTCCAATGACAGCGTTCAGAGGCCCCGACTTATTCTACGAGTGGTTAGTAATGCCGTTCGGCTTATGTAACGCTCCTGCTTACTTCGTCGATCTAATGAACAGGGTATTCAGAGGAGTATTGAATAAATTTGTTCTGGTTTTTATTGACGATATTCTAATCTTCTCTAAATCAAAGGCCGAACATGAAAAACATCTGGAACAGGTTTTAGAAATTCCCAGACGGAATGTATTAAAAGCCAAATTTTCCAAATGTATCTTCTGGCAAGATGAAGTGAAATTTCTGGGCCATGTCGTATCGAAAGATGGAATCGCTGTGGATCCAAGCAAAATCACAGCTATTCAGAATTGGAAACAGCCCAGTACTCCCACTGAAGTCCGCAGTTTTCTCGGATTGGCTAGCTATTACCGAAAGTTCGTTAAAGACTTTTCGAAGATATCTGGTCACTTAACTAAGCTTACAAAGAAGCATTCTAAATTCAAATGGACTCAAGAGAGTGAGGAGGCTTTCGAAGAGCTGAAGTTGAGATTAACGACAGCTCCAGTGTTAACCATCATCGATGGCAACCAAGATTTGAAAGTCTGGACTGATGCTTCTAGAGAAGGCCTTGGCGCAGTGTTAATGTAAAGTGGCCAAGTAATTGCTTATGCTAGCCGTCAACTGAAGCCACACGAGAAGAACTACGTAACTCATGATCTTCAGTTATTGGCTATCATATTCTCTTTGAAAATCTGGAGACACTATCTTCTGGGCGAGAGGTTTGAACTGTTTACAGATCACCAGTCGTTGAAATATCTGTTCACTCAGAAGGACTTAAATTTGAGGCAGCAACGTTGGCTGGAGTTTCTAGCAGCATATGACTTTGAAATTATATATACTCCAGGAAAAGCCAATGTCGTGGCCGATGCATTAAGCAGAAAGAATGTAATGATCGCCAGTTTTATTATCACGACTTCATTGCTAGATAAGATATCTGCTCTTCAGGAGGATGATCACTTCATTCAGAAGATCAGAGGGATAATTCAACAAGGCGAACCCTCGAGTTTTCAAGTTGATAATGATGGGATTTTAAGGCTCAAAGGTCGAATCTGTGTCCCTAACATTCCTGAACTTCGAAAGGAAGTACTGGATGAATGCCACAAGTCAAAACTCAGTATCCATCCGGGAGTAAGCAAAATGTATAATGACATCAAGCGCACTTTCTGGTGGAAGTCGATGAAAAGGGACATTTCTTTATATGTAAGCCGATGCCCCACCTGCCAGCTAGTTAAAAGTGATCAACAGAAATTGGCTGGATTATTGCAACCGCTAGAAGTTCCTGGTTGGAAGTGGGAACATATTTCTATGGATTTCATCGATGGTTTGCCCAGAACCTGGAAAGGAAATGACAGTATTTGGGTGATCGTAGATCGTTTCACGAAGACCGCCCATTTCATACCTGTCAGATCAAACAAAACTGCTCAAAGTCTGGCACAGATATACTTCAGGGAAATAGTTAGACTGCATGGAGTGCCGCTCAGTGTAGTAAGTGATAGAGATACAATATTCACTAGCAAATTCTGGGAAGCATTTCAAGTAGAACTAGGAACGAAGTTAAACATGAGCACCGCTTATCATCCTCAGACAGACGGTCAGACTGAGAGGGTGAATCGCATTTTGGAAAATCTATTGCGGGCTTGTATTCTAGACTTCGGTGGATCATGGGAAGACCATCTGCATTTGGCTGAATTCTCTTATAACAACAGCTACCAGGCGAGTCTGACAATGTCGCCATTCGAAGCATTGTATGGTAGACCGTGCCGATCTCCTGCTTGTTGGGTCGAGCCTGGAAATAGACTTGTGTTGGGTCCTGATATGATTCGCGAAGCTGCCGACAAAGTCGATTTTATTAAGAAGCGATTACTCGCCGCTCAAAGCCGACAAAAGAGCTATGCAGATAAAAGAAGAAGAGATATATCCTTCGAAGTTGGCGACTATGTATATTTGAAAGTATCGCCGATGAGAGGAGTTATCCGGTTCGGTAAAACTGGAAAGTTAGCGCCTAAATTCATTGGTCCGTTTCCTATTCTGGAACGGATTGGGACTCTCGCATATAAAGTTAAACTGCCTGACTGGTTGCCTGGAGTTCATGATGTATTTCACATATCTCAACTTCGAAAGCACGTCCATGATCCAGACTTGGTCGTGGAAGAAGCAGCTCAGCAGGATATTGAAATTACTCCAGAGCTAGCTGTGAGGCGTGAGCCGCTAAAGATTATCGGCAAGGAAACCAAAGAGCTGAGGAACAAGAAGGTTCGCTTAGTCAAAGTGCAATGGAGTGGAGATCCGCGAGATTGTACTTGGGAAACTGAGGAGAGCATTCAGAAAGCTTATCCTAGATGCCGAGTAGATATCTCTGATTGACCCGGGTGCAAGGTACATTTACCATACTTTGCATTACCATTTAATTCACTATTCTGTTGCTATTTTCTTCCCATGGATGTGCATTGTTTATTCTATACCCTGAAGATTAGAAACAAATTGGTTGTTGTATTGTGGGGTTGTTGAATTATCAAACCCCTTTCGACTTTGTTCCTTTTCGGGGACGAAAAGTTTTAAGTGGGGGAGATTGTAACGACCCAGAAAATCTGAACCAATTTAAAATTTTTAAATTGGCTAAAATAATGGATTTTAAATATTTAAAATAAATATTTTAAATAATGGCGATGAAAACTGAGTTGAAATCGACATTTGAAAACCAATATAATTAATTATAATTATATATAGAATTGAAAATGGCGCGGTAGTTCGATAATTCGATTTCAAACTTCAATTGAATATACCGGGTGCAAAACAATCCGGAATTTAGTGAAACCAAAAACATTAGAGTCTAATTGATGATATCTTTCTAACAAATCAGACCAATCGAAATTTGACTGCGGGAATCAAAAGATATGTCCAGTTGAAAATTCTGAATAGTCGCTATGGAATTCAGGCCCTTAAAAATGGACATTTTGCAAATGACCTCGGATTTCGACGAAACCACTTTTGTTGGATCTGCAGTGTCAAGTTATTGTTAGGTTTCAAATTTCATAATTTTTCGAATCAATATGTGAGCGTGGCAAAAGAAAACGTGTTTGACCAGTTTCTGTTGATTTTAATCGACTGGAAATTGGCCATTTTTCAAACGGTCTCAGAATTCGACGAAACTAGTTTTGTTAGGACCGTATTGTCAATACGAAGCTAGAAAATATTTTTCTGGAATTTTTCTAGTTAGTATGTGACCCCGGTAATTTGAAATGTACGTTTAAAATTCAATATAATGATTTAAATGTAAATTCAACAGAAACTGATTGTAACGATCACATCAGCTTGCGATACATATCCCATTGTGTTCGGAATGGGGGTTAAACGCTATGGACGACAGGCGGTGGGCCTCGTTTCGAAGTCATATGTAAAAGTCAACCTTTTGCGAAATTTAATAATTAAATATTAAAAAAAATAATAATAATAACATACTTTCCCTCCTTATCTCCTGCTTGCCCCCCCCCCCCCCCCCCCCCGTTCATTCGATTACAACCAGGAAAAAAAAAGAAAGAAAAAAAACCCTAGCAATCGAATCGCTGCCGCCCCCCCGACCTTGACGCCGACGAACACCATCGCGAGCCCCCTGGAAGCCACCGCCCTTCTCCTCCTTCAATTCGCCAGCCCCCCCTCGAGACATCATCGACGAGCCAGCCCCCCCCTCGAGACATCACCGACGAAGCAGCCCCCCCCCCCCTCGAGACATCACCGACGAAGCAGCCCCCCCCCCCCGCTCCTCTGTAAGTTTTTAATTATATTTTATTTTTATTTATTTTATTTTTATTTTATATATAAACTGTTTTTATAAAAAGTATTAAAACTGATTTATAAAAAGAATAAAACTGATTTATAAAAAGTATAAAAACTGAGATTTTTAAAAAAGAATAAAACTGATTAATTTATAAAGTAAAAAACTAAATTTATTTATAAAGTAAAACTGAGATTTTTTAAAAGATTTTGAAAACTGTTTTTTTTAAAAAGAAACTAAAAACTGCATTTTTATAAAAGAGAAAAACTGATTTTATTTTGAACTTTAAAATAGGAAAAAAGGTTTAATCTTTTAGTAGAAAAAGATTTGAACTTGCAAAAGTAAAAATCATATTTTTATATGTTGAAAGCAAAAGTAAAAATCATATTTTTATATGTTGAAAGCAAAAGTAAAAATCATATTTTTATATGTTGAAAGCAAAAGTAAAAATCATATTTTTATATGTTGAAAGCAAAAGTAAAAATCATATTTTTATATGTTGAAAGCAAAAGTAAAAATCATATTTTTATATGTTGAAAGAAAAAGTAAAAATCATATTTTTATATATTGAATAGCGAAGTCAAAATTCGATTTTTATATATTGAATAGCATAGTAAAAATTCTATTTTTACATATGCAGAGAATACGGGTGAAAGCGACAAATAGGCGAAGATTTCTATTAAGAAGAGTCTTGAAGTTGGATAGCTATTGGTGAGATTTCTGATTTAAAAATATTATATATGTGTTGAAAATGAAAGTGAATTGCTATATATAATATCTATATATATATATACGCCCCTCGTCCACAAATCATGGACGATATTTATTGGTTGAAATTGTTGTGAAAATTTGATTGATAGCGAATGATTGTTTGGGATTGTTTGTGATTGATATTGGTGGATTGTGGTTGAAAAATACCCATTGGTGGTTGTGAAATATTTGGTTGAAACCACATAGGATTAGTTTGTGGAAATGAAATAAATATATACATGCCGCCTGCGTGCGAACTAGATGCATGATTCCCAATGTCAAAAACCGCGAGGTTTTAAGGTAGAGCGAGGAGCCGTACTAGGGACGGTGCCGGTGTAACTACCCTGCCGTTATGCTGCCGAAATTTTGAATAATATTTGTGTGTTTGAATTATTTTCATATGCTTAAACTATACTTATTCATTGTATTGAAAACATTCATGTTTTGAATTGATATTCATTCGTTGTTTAGAAATTCATGTGTTGAATGGTATTCATATTTTGAAATAAATTGTTCGATAATAAAAATCACATTTTTATCTATATATAAAAACTATTGAAAACATTCATGTGTTGAATTGATATTCATTCGTTGTTTAGAAATTCATGTGTTGAATGGTATTCATATTTTGAAATAAATTGTTCGATAACAAAAATCACATTTTTATCTATATATAAAAACTATTGAAAACATTCATGTGTTGAATTGATATTCATTCGTTGTTTAGAAATTCATGTGTTGAATGGTATTCATATTTTGAAATAAATTGTTCGATAATAAAAATCACATTTTTATCTATATATAAAAACTATTGAAAACATTCATGTGTTGAATTGATATTCATTCGTTGTTTAGAAATTCATGTGTTGAATGGTATTCATATTTTGAAATAAATTGTTCGATAACAAAAATCACATTTTTATCTATATATAGAAACCATAGAAAACATTCATGTGTTGAATTGATATTCATTCGTTGTTTAGAAATTCATGTGTTGAATGGTATTCATATTTTGAAATAAATTGTTTTATGATAAAAATCCTATTTTGTCACATATATGAACTATATAGAAAAATAGTGTTTTGAAATGAATTGTTTTACAATAAAAATCACATTTTTATTGTATGCATGAATCGTTGAAATGTGAAGGGTTAAAAATAGCCACTTGTTCAAAATAAACATATATGAGTTGAAATATTCATTAATTAGCTAATGAAATGATTTGCACCTATTTATGTAACATTAGAATGAATGGTGTTTTAAACCAAATAGAAATCGAATATGAAGTTGAATAGAAAATGAAAAATGATATGGACTGTATATATATGTACATGCATATTCATTGAACAGGTTATAGCAAAGGGGCTAGAGAAGAGGAACAGCGTTTTAGTTTAAAGGAAAAACTTAGACCCGCATTTTAAATTACGGACGGAACTTTTTATTTTTGGTTTCAAGGACGCGCGCTTCACCCCACTAACCCCACTAACAAACCGTTCCCCTTTTCATTCGTTCTAGGGTTTTGTCTCGATCAAAAAATCATCAGTATATTCGATCCAAAAAAAAAATCAATCCCTAAAATCAGTAATGTCGACAACTGAAACAGATTCTTCAACTTCGACTTCTAATTTGCCGATAGGCGATTGGGTATTCAAGGCAAGATCCCCGAATCGAGCATCATCAACTCCTCAGTCGAAGGAAAAATCTCCAAAAAGTGGGAAATCAAAGGGTAGAGTTGCAAAATCAAGAGCAGTTAAGCAACTCGCACTGCAAATCGCCGATGAAGAAGGTACTGTGCGTTCAAGGAAGCGTCCTAGGGTTTTGAAGGTATTAGATTTTGTTGTAATTTTGTATGTTTCGTCTAAATGAGAACGAGAAAATCCTGATACATGAATTACAAAATATAATGATAGTTATAGATATCACTTTGCCTTTTAGCATATCATTTTGCATTCCAGCGAAATATAATGATGGTTATAGATATCAGTTTGCCTCTTAGCATGTCATTTTGCATTCCAATAAAATATAATGATAGTTATAGATATCACTTTACCTTTTAGCATATCATTTTGCATTCCAGAAAAATATAATGATGGTTATAGATATCACTTTACCTTTTAGCATGTCATTTTGCATTTCAGCAAAATATAATGATGGTTATAGATATCACTTTGCCTCTTAGCATGTCATCTTGCATTCCAGTGAAATATAATGTCATTTTGCATTCCAGCGAAATATAATGATGGTTATAGATATCACTTTGCCCCTTAGCATATCATTTTGCATTCCAGCGAAATATAATGATATTTATAGATATCACTTTGCCTCTTAGCATATCATTTTGCATTCCAGCGAAATATAATGATAGTTATAGATATAACTTTACCTCTTAGCATATCATTTTACATTCCAGCAAAACATAATGATAGTTATAGATATCACTTTGCCTTTTAGTATATCATTTTACATTCCAGCAAAACATAATGATAGTTATAGATATCACTTTGCCTTTTAGCATATCATTTTGCATTCCAGTGAAATATAATGATAGTTATAGATAGATATCACTTTGCCTTTTAGCATATCATTTTACATTCCAGCAAAATATAATGATAGTTACAGATATCACTTTGTCTTTTAGCATATCATTTTGCATTCCAGCAAAATATAATGATAGTTATAGATATCACTTTGCCTTTTAGCATATCATTTTGCATTCAAACAAAATATAATGATAGTTATAGATATCACTTTGCATTTTAATTTGTTATCTAATGCATGATTAGAATATTGATAATGTTAATTAAAATAGCTTAATATATCATTTTTATCCTTTGGATTTGACCTTTTTTTTTACTTAGTTTTGCCTTTTTATTGCTGTTGTTGTGTGTGCCATGTATTTTTAGTCATTGAATTGGTTTAAACGTGAAATAAAGGCTTGATGTCCTATAAGTAATGACAGTTCCATATAGCATTTTTAGTAATTGTGATTTCGGATGAATTAAGATATAAATAAAATGACAGTTCCATATAGCATTTTTGTAATGGTACCATTTCTAGTAACATGATTGTCCTATAAGTGATGATAATTTCATTTGACATTTTATTCTTAAATTGCTTAGAATATTGATAATGTTAATTAAAATAGCTTAATATATCATTTTTATCCTTTGGATTTGACCTTTTTTTTTACTTAGTTTTGCCTTTTTATTGCTGTTGTTGTGTGTGCCATGTATTTTTAGTCATTGAATTGGTTTAAACGTGAAATAAAGGCTTGATGTCCTATAAGTAATGACAGTTCCATATAGCATTTTTAGTAATTGTGATTTCGGATGAATTAAGATATAAATAAAATGACAGTTCCATATAGCATTTTTGTAATGGTACCATTTCTAGTAACATGATTGTCCTATAAGTAATGATAATTTCATATGACATTTTATTCTTAAATTGCTTAGAATATTGATAATGTTAATTATGATAGCTTAATATATCATTTTTATCCATGTTCACTAACAATTTACAGTTATCATACTGTTACTTACTCTTGTTTTATTGTTACTTACTGGTATCAATAACAATATGTTATTTACTGTTACTTTTAATAGTATTAAAGTGATAGTTTTATATATCATTTATAATGTTTTGGTGAATTTGTCTATTATGCTGAATTTGTGATGTTATATTAACATTTAAACATTTGTGTATGCACAGAATACTGCAGCTAAAAATACAAAAAAAAGAGAAAGGACAAAGAAAAAGAAAGAAGTTGATACAAATCAGTATCGTTGTAGTTTAATGGCCATGATCAAAACAATGGAAAAAATTAAAAAAGGCAAAGGTTTTACAGCAGATCAATTAGATTTCATTAAACAAACACCATTTCATCAGTTCATTTTTTCTATATATGAAGGTTACGTAACTTTGAAAGAATGTAGAAAATCAACTTTGACTGTGGATATTCTTATTAGTACATTTTCTGATGAGAATGAAGATTTCAAAATTGGGAAAAAAAGTTTAAAAATTATGACTGAAGATATTGCATTGCTGTTTGGTTTGCCAATACATGGAAAAAACTTATTTCCTCTACCAAAATCTTCTTTTCAACACCTATCTGACTACTGTAAAGAATTTGTTGTAAGGAATTTTGGAATAGTTGATCATATTACTAAAATACATACCATTGCTAGAATTAACTTTGTTTTTGAAAATGAAAATTATCAATATCAAACTGATTTACCAAAACTAATAATAATTCTAGCAATGATAACTTTCTTTTTTCCAGATAACCAAATGTATTTACCTTGGGGTTATCTACAGTACTTAATTGATGAAGAAAAAATGTTTGATGTATCATGGCCATTAACAATACAATGTTCACTGTTACGTTCACTAAAAGTGTTCAAGTCCAAGCCACGTCAAATGTCCGGATGTTCCATGCTAATTTTGGTAAGAGATACCCTTTTTTATTAATGCATTATTCAGGCAACACCCTATGTTATTAACTTAATTGCTTCTCTAAGTACACTTAAACCAGTTACATTGAAATGATAGATCTACATATCATTATTTTATGTTACTTTTTAACTCAACTTTGATCATTGAAACCTTCTTTTTTTCAAAGGTTTTAAATTTTGTTAATTAAACATCAGAATTTGCTTTTTCTGTCAATGTTTTTGTTCAGATGTTACATTGAAATATGTAATGATAATTTCACATATCATTTTATATAACCTTCTGTTTTTAGCTACAATTGGTTTATTAACATAGATATAAAATTTCTATCTTCTACCTTATTATATAACACATACCTTTTTGTTTGTAAATTAAAATGATAGTTGAAAATAGCATTTAATTAACTTTCACAGTTACACTGCATATTTTATTTTCCTGCATACCCAAACATATAATTTTCTCAAATGCTTTTATTTTTACTTTTGCAGTACTTTCTTTGTGAACATGTTAATTTAATTGAAGAAAAGGCAAAATGCAACAATAATTTCCCAAGGTTTGTGAAATGGGATATAAGCTGTCTGAAGAACAATGTCACAAATGATACATTAACCAGAATGGATGATGAAAAGGTAATATTCAATTTACATTTTTGTCCTGTAAATTTATATGTAATCATTTAGATACTTTATTAATGTTTTTGAACAGATTTTTGAGAACTTGAGACAAATTACTGAAAATGAGATGACTTTACTGCAACAAGAAAAATTGCAAGTTCAACATGCTCCACACAGATCTGAAATGGAAAATGATGATGATAATAATCAAATTGCCTCTCTTCAGCAGTATATACAACAACTGGAAAGTAAACTAAGAAAAACTGAAGAAGAGCTGAAAAATGAAAGAGCTGAAAGAATAAAAGAGAAAGAGTTGATTGTAGGATTGAAAAAAGAAATTGAGAAATTGAAATCAAAAACAACCAGCAGCACAGAAGAAGAAGATGAAAGCCAAAATGTAAATAAGCAAAATGAAATTGATTTCGAAGGTCCCACATTTGATCTGAAAATCACACAACAAATGCTAATTCTACAGGAAAAAAGGAAAGAAGCAGAAAGGAGAGAGAAGGAAAAATTAAAGTCAAAAATAGAAATAGCCCCAAGCTCATTGGTTAATAGGGTGACAACAAGGGCTGCTCGAAAGAAATCAGAAGCTGAGGGAAAAGTTGATGAAAGGAAAAATGAACATGAAGAAAATGTAGAAAAAACCGATCTGGAAAAGGAAGATGAAAATAAAATTAGTATCGAAGAAGAAATTGACAGCGAGTTGAAAGATGTATCAAACATTGAAGAAGAAAGCGATGAAGAAAACATTGAAGAAGAAAGCAATGAAGAAAATGACACCGGTACGGACAATACAGTCAAACTAGTAGATATTGATGCATACTTGCCAAAAAGAGAAAACTATCAAACTAGTTTAAAAGTCAAAAAAAGCAAGCTTCTAAATCTTCTTGAAGAAAGCAAGAAAAGCATAGTTCTTTCGTATTTTGAAACAAATCAGAATGAGAAGTAAGTAATTATATTATCATTAATAGTTTTTCATTACAATTTCATCGAAATAATACCTACTAACTTATTTTGTGTTTACGTAAAATGCAGCTCGGTGGTTTTCATATCAGATGATGGTAAAAGGGGTGGGATTACAATTGTAAAATCTATGCTTGAATCTATTTTGCTGGAATTGTACACAGATGGCCAGGTATTTTTCTTTTTATTTGTGTATAACTTATATTCACATTTAATAGGATGGAAAAATAGACAATGTACACATATGTTCAAAATGATATATATAAACTTATCATTTTGATATAAAGCCTCAACAATACATAGTATATATAAACTGTACATGCAAAAAAAAAGCCTTGCATGCTATGATAATAGCTGGGATATGATTAACAGGAAAAATTGAAAATAAACAGGTGTATTTGAAATGATACATAAATGTATCATTTTGATATAATGCCACTACCACACCTGGAAAATTAGCAACATACGTATTATGCTTATATTCATATTGAATGAACAGACGAAAACAAAGATAGACAAATATTTTGTAAATGATATAAAACTTATCATTTTTGTATAAAGCTACTAACACAGCTTATTATTTTCTTTATTCTATCAGATAATTGACTGGTATGTTCAAAACCAAGAGTTGTATGAGCACAACTATACCTTCTCCACTATAATGACGGTAAGGCAAACCTTTTTTAAAAGTAATGTTAAGTTCTTTAAAAATTATGCTAAAAAAAATTAATATGCAGAATGCAATAAGCAATGATTTGGATAATGTGATACACAAACTAGTTCTTCCTATGATAGAAAGTATTGTTCTGAATGAGTATACCGACAACATATTCTTTCCGTTGCATCATATCAACCATTGGACGCTTTTGAAATTGAACTATGTCACAATGCAATGGACCCATTATGATTCAAATAAGCCTCTAACTAGATCTACAAGGATGTCAAATCCAAGCTACAGGCACGCTATTGATCAGGTAAAATAATTAGTATCTTGATGGACAAAAACTAAATAATGCTACATTCAACTATCATAATTTAATTATTTTCTACTTATACAGAGAAAGAAGATTGAAGGGCTATTTGAGAAAAAATGGCAGGAAAAGGGAATCTTGAATAAAAGTTTCGGGAAAAAAACACTAATACAAGAACCATCCCCGCGGCAAGAACCATCCTCGTAAGTATTTAGTCATTCCTAAAATATAGATTTATTGGTTTCCAGTTTTCATTCACATAAAGCACACGAAAAGTATTAAGTAATACCTTTGTAACAGTGATATCATAACCATCCACGCGGCAACACTCAACTATTATGTAAACTGTCTTAAAAAAAGCTCAATAATTGATTGTTACTAAATGCTTTTCTTGCCATTTGTAGGAATGACTGTGCTTGGTTTGTAATGACAAACATTAAATTGCTTGACAGTGGAAATCTTCCGCAGATGTATGAAAAGGAAGAGATCGACTGACTCAAAGCGGATACAGTATTTCAAATCATCTACAACGGTGGAAAAGGAACAAATGAAACCAGTAGCAGAGCAAAAAAGATTGATTTTTAATTGCAATTAGATTTGATATATTGAAGTTTACTTGTAATTTTCTTATAAGTTTCCTTGCTATATTTCTAGAAAGCACAATAGACTTATGCTAACTGTTTAGTCTGTAATAATATGGGCTGATAACATCATTTGTAGTACGGTAACGTTGAAAGTTTGATATGTTTCATTTCATCATCAAATTGCAATATTGTTGTTTTGCATGCAGTAAGATGCTGTTAAATTGCGTGTAATGATATCAAAATGATATGATGTTGTCTCAAAAGTTTTCCAACATTACAGAATATCAAAATGATATATGAAACTATCATTATTTAAAAATATTTTCTATTTTTTGCTGTCGATGAAATCTAAACATTAATTAGTACAATAACAGTTGTAATAGCTTTAAACATTAAAAAATATAAATTATCTTATTCTCAAAAGCACAGTGCTATATGCAGATAGCGTAAATTGTCTGTTTAAATAATACTGTCAACTAACAAAATGACAAAATGCATGCTAAACATAAATAACCATCAACCACTATTATAATTAGCAGAAATTGACGAACAATGTTATAACCAAAGATAATACAAATGGCATCATAAACATTATGTAATATAACCATTATACATAATTATAACCATCCTACAATATTATAGCAATACAAACGTATAACAAAAATCAAAATCGCCATATCACTGTCAAACATACAATATTATAAACAGCATACAGAAACTAAGCAACATTAAAATTAAAAAAAATTACAGATAGCATTATTAAATGACAAACAATAATACATCCACTAAACATACACAGAAGCCAAAAGCAAATCTAACATAAATCAATCACTCAAACAACATTATCATAATAGTCATATAGTCAAACAGTTTACATATATGAATTGCATAATAAAAAAAATGATAACTATATGTATCATTACAGTATAAAAATTGGTCATTGTGGAAAAAAACAGTATTAAACATCAACGTATAGAAGAAGCCTCACAGTTTCTTTTGTTGTGGCCTGTAGAATTACATTGGCTACATTTATTTCTTTTATTCTGAGAATAGCCATAGCCACCACGTCTCTTTGTAGAAGGTCTACCAGCTCCGCGAACTTCTTTAGGAGGCCTAATAATAACATCATTTTCAGCAATAACTGGCTTATCAAAATTAGGAATTGGATTAATGGCTTCAGCATATGAAGATCGAAAAGCGTCAACAGTAAAGTAGTGCTCCACATAGTCGTAAACTGATAACCTTGACTTATTAATACATTTGATTGCATGAGCACATGGAAATCCGGTAATTCTCCATTGATTACAGCTACATAAATGATTTTCGAGATCAACAAAATGAGATTTAGGGGATTTTACTTCGAACACAAAGTCTGAAGACTTGTAAACATCCCAGCCAAAACCAACATCGACTAACTTAGACAAGCGTTCCTCCATAACATGACAAAGAGTCGTTGTCCACAAACGACATTCCTCCCTTCGCCTAGCCATTTGCTCCATAACTTTCACTCGAATACCATCCAAACAAGAAGTTATCGGCATTACTCTATCTTCCAAAATCCAAGAGTTGAAGCTTTCTGCAACATTTGAAGTATATTCACCATACCGCTTTCCTTGAAAAAACAAATCTGCCCAGTGATCAAAAGGTTTATCTTGTAGAAAATTTTCAGCAGCCATACCCCCAATGTTCTTAAATTTAGAAAGATATCGCTCAAAATCATACATATTAGAAGCTCTAGCACAAAGTTTGAATAACTCTACAATAGAAGAATCACCTTTAGCTGCCTTCACAACACTACCAATATTTTGTTCCATGTGAAGCAAACAGTAGCTATGATATGAAGAAGGAAATACTTTAGGAACACCTAATAAGAGACCCCAATGACGATCAGACATAAAAACTAGAGATCGGTCTTCATTTAGCATTTCTTTCAAATGGGACAAAAACCAAGACCAGTTAGATTCGTTTTCATGTGAAACAATACCCATAGCAAGAGGAAAGAAACCTGCAAAATAATTAATTAATGACCTTCCACAACAAAAATACATGTGCCTCATTAAGCATCAGAAATATGATAGTAATGTCTGGCAAACACAATTGAATTAGAATCAAAATGATATATGAATATATCATATATTATATATTAGTCTTTTAGTACCTTACTGTCTAAACATTAATACTACAAACACTTCCAGTGGAACCATTGATAAATGAAGCAAACAAATCTAGTGTAAGCATTGTTGCATTAAAATTAGTTAATGTGCATAAAAATGATAGTTTCATGTATCATAGGTATAAAAAGAACCAAGAAAAAGAAAACAAAAGTAAAATTAAACTCGTACCTTGATTAGCATTTTTAGAAGTAGCAGCTAACAAAACTCCAGGTCTTCCCTTCAAATGAGCAGCATCTAAAAATATTAATGGTCTGCAGTGTTTAAAACCAAGCAAGCAAGCACCAAAAGCAAGACAAATTCTCTCAAACTGATTGGTTGAAGAATCAACATCCATAGATACATAACTACCAGGATTATACTGTTGCAATGCCTCCGAATACCAACGTAAATCATTATATGACATCGCATCATCCCCATATATCTCTTTCAATGCTAACTGTTTTCCGCTATAAGCGTAATAGTATGATAAATTGAAATTATACTCTCTTCTAAATTCCGCAATGATATCCTTTGACTTCTTCATAGGAGCATCCCGAATTTGATCCAAAATCAAAGATTTAACAAATCTACTTGAAATAGTTACTTTATTAACATCTCTAAGACCCGCTCCACACGAATGATTAAAATTATAAGTTCTAATAAAAAATCGAGAGAGCAAGCCCGGATCCGAAGAAGCATTAACATAAAACTTGCAACCATCATTAATCCAAGAACAATTTACTGAAATTCTATCCGGAGCATTTCTAACAAAAATCAAAGCATAACCATATTTTATTTGATACGCCATTAAAAACTCTCTAAAATCCTCAGCTCCATTAAAACAAAAACCAAGAAAATCCGCAATATTTTTCTGAGAACCTTTCTTTAACATATCTTTCAAATAATGAGATGAATCGGCATGTGACTCGCAATTTGTTCCAGAATTACTACCAATCGAAGTGCTTTGTATGCTTTCAGAACCCAAACCACAGCCATTACTATCAGATTCCATAACACCAACATTCTCCTTAACCGTAAACTTGAAATATTGACTCTTCTTAAAAGTTAGAAGACATAAAATGCTAAGCAAGTCTGAATCAGTGTCAATAACTATAGTCTTGTTCTCAAGAACATAAGAAATCTCAATAGAAAACCGATTAAGATGTGGCCAAACATCACATATTTCACTTTTAACACCAAATAAAGAAGAGGCCGTGGTCAGACGAGTAGAATAACAATTCTCATTGTATTCAAAGATAACAAGCAAACTATTTGCTTCATTATTGATAGTATCAGAACTGCCAAAAAAAATCCAATTAAAATACTTAAACGAATAAAACAGTAACAGCAAATGTTAAATTTACATATCATAACAAAATAGAACCAATATTGCGGCTGGATTAAACAAGAATACATTAACTAAAAAACCGTATGATAAATAAACATATCACTGGCAAGATTATAGTCTAAATGTGAATACTGCAGTAATGCTATATAAACATAGCATAAAATAACAAACCACATATAATATTCACTAGAACGACGGAACATCATCAAACTATAAAACAATAAACATTGTTGAAGAAATGCAAAAATAAACATTAAAATCTTACTTCTCCATTGAAATAAATCCAAATTCGATATCAATTACTGGAAGAAGAACAAGCTGTATAACCTAGATGACCAAAAAATCGATTATTAATCGACAACAATTATACGCAATAAAAAACAGAAATACTCGAAAGAAATCAAAGAAGCATACCTGAATTTACCTAATTGTTTAATGAAAATAGAAATCGCCAATGGAGATCTGTAGCAATGAAAGAAGACGATAATCGATTGACAATGGAGAAATCGAATACAAAATTAGAGTGAGTGTCGTCTTGAATCGAGAAGTCGGTGATGAAGAAGATCGCAACCAAATTAAACAGAAGAAAAAATTTAAATGTTGCTAAGTCTTTTTCCTTGGAACGAAAGTTTAACGACCGCTTCCTTCAGATGAAAAAAAAAGAGCCGCGTCCGTAGGCCCAAATAATTTGAATAAAACTTCCTTCAGCCCATTTTCCTGAATAAAATTTGTGCCCGACAAATAGGTACACATTTACTGATTTGTTTGGGTGATGATTTTGAGCCTGTTGGCTAGCCGCTTGGCTTTTTCTTTTTCTTTTTGAGATTAGAAGGACCGGGACGCTATTTGCGATTTCCCGACGCTCCCGGTGCAGGGGAGGTTATGGCGAAATTTTTCCAAAATTTAAGGAGTTAGAAAAATTTATGAAGTAAAAACGATATTGAAATCGTTGAATGAACTATATTTATATAAATATATAAATATAAATAAAATTAAAACGAAACGAAGCTGTGCAGTTCGTATTTTGAAACCGTGATTTCAAACGACTAGTGCGGGAAATCCGACCATTGGATTTTCCAGAAACCTCAACCGTCGGGTTCGCCTTGGAATAATCTTTCCAACGGCACCAACCTTATAAAAATCCAACGGTTGGATTGTCTGGAATGTTTAATTCAAATCTGAAGAAAAACAGCGCCAGAAATGATTATATTTATTTATATATATAAATATAATTATATTTAATCGAATAACGACGCTGTAGTTCGTATTTTGAAATCGAAATTTCAAACGAGTGTACCGGGAGATCCGACCGTCGGATTTTCCCGAAACTGGAACCGTTGGATTCGTTTTGAAAAGACCTTTCTAATGATGTAAATTTTGTGAAGATCCAACGGTTAGATTTTCAGATATGTGTAAATCAAATCTGGAGAAAAACAGCGCCACGGCCGCCTTATGGCCCGAAGCGTCGTTTTGAATAAATTGGCTATTTTAAAATAAATAAAAATAGCGATAAATAGTTATAAAATATCGTAAGCGATATGGAATGGAAATAAACTGAATTTGCTTGATTTATGTGATGTTTGATGGTTGAATGTGTTTGGTGTAAAAATTACATTAAAGGACAAAATTGGTGTTGTCGAATAATTTAACCATTGAAATAAATCGATTTGAAATTCTAAATATACGTGAATTATTTGGAAAGGCCGAGTTAATTCTCATTTCGAATAATCGACCGACGATTGAAATTCGAAGATGAAGATGGTGGTCGAAGACCGGAGATCTTCACCTCGTTTGGATGGTAACCGAGGTCCTGATTGGGAGGCATCCCGAAATATGGATAATGAGTGGTGATCGTCCAGACGTACGTGTTGGTCGAAGGGTTTGCGAGGTATTTAGTGCCTCCGGTTTCGTTCAGACCCAGAACGGACTTGTAAATGGACTGTGTGTCCGACATTGGAATTTGTTCTGTGTGACTGATAGCCATCAGTTGCACGGTGTGAATTGCCTGTGTGGCATGCTAAGATGCAGTGATCAGGGCTTCTGTTGAAAAGCAAAGTCTTGTGGTGATGATCAAAGCATCGCCTGTGTGGCATAGCTTTGTGTATAACGTAAATTCGAGAGCCTCACACCCCGGTATGAACCTAAAACGGGAGAAGGACCTCAGGGAGGGCATGCGTTTCCTTCTAGCTAGGGTGGTGTCAGTGACCTACCAGCCCTGACATTTATATACTTTTCACCTATGTGGTTGTTGCTGTTGCGAGGCGCCTCGGTTTGATCGGACGATCTGGGTCCGATGGAGTCATTCGTTGGCTCGTTGACGCCCCAAAGGGCGGGGAAACGTATTGTTCAGGCATTTTAATCCACATCGGTGGACCGGCCCTGACGATCCAATGGCTTGACTGAGTACTTGCCTGGGACACGGGCTAGAGCGTCTCGAATTCGGTAAGGACTATCCTTTGCCTTGGTTCATGACGGAAATCCAATTTCCAAATACGACATCGTGCGGTTTTGATTGTATATATATATGGCGACATGATATATGGTACCCATGCCGTCTATGATTGATAGTTATGATTTGAAATTGTTTTCAAAACATATAAACACTAGCAATAATATCAAATGCCTTTGTTTATTCGTATCAATCATATTTTGGCCATTATAAGGTAAAACTCTATCCTCCGGTTTGCGTTGCATTGTGTGATGGGAACTGAGTCTTATAATGGCTTCATATTTATAAAAAGCATAGCGATGTTTAAAAGAAAGATTTGTTTTAAAGCACTGGCAATCCAATGGAGTAAACCCGTTCCACGAAAGTGGTGTGGTCGTGTGATTAGCCAATTATATATGGGTTGAGTGGATTTCTCATACCAGTCCCATGACTGACTCGTGGTTTGTTTCACTTTCAAACTCGGGTGCCCCTTTTTCTACACGGGCAGCCTTGTATTCAGGTTTAGCTGGTTCTTTTTCTGGATAGCTGGAGCTGAAGATGGATTCTATCATTTATTCTTTTTATGCTGTTCAGCTCCTATTGTACATATTTTGTTTATTTCCGCTGTATACATTTATGTATAGCTGAACTGTATTTGTACTAAGTAAGATCCTGTGTACTGTGTAACTCTGATGATTACTTTTATCCAGTATATTTTGTTGTTCATTCTGGTGTATTTATTTAATTTTGTTCTGCTATTATATGTTTCTGTGTTATATTCCAAAGATAACCTTGTTTCCGTGAGAACGGGAATTCGGGTCGTCTCATTAATATATGTCCTCTTCAACATCTGCACTCCATTTTGAAACAGTTCAACCAAATGATGCAACTAAAAATCCGATCGTTGCTCGTGTGCAAAGCACGAGTCACTTAATAGTACGCATTTGAGTTTGAAAAAAATAAAAATATAAGTACTCCACTATTTATTAATTAATTATTCAAAATAATTGAATTCTAGTCGTTTAAATCTATAAATCACCATTTAGATAATTGAATAAATTAATTATAGGATTACTAAAAATCCGGGATGTTACAAATCAAATCAATATATAATCGATATAAATTTCCATATCAGACTAATAATATAAATGCAATAATGGCAAAGCCTTTTAATTTCCATACATAATAATGGTCTTCTTTTATAGAAGCTCATCTCGATTATTATTAAATCGAATTCCCTTCAATTCCAATTTCTTCTATTAAATAGGAAAACTTAACTTTTGAAAATTTCCATTAAATCTTAATAAAAAGATTTATAAATTTCAAATCATATCTTCGCTGCTAATTGGGTCAAAGAATGAATGTCGTTAAAAACACAGTTCACAATAAACCCAATTCACATTTCATTTTATTCCAATTACTAAATATAAATGGAAACTCTAATGATCTTAATTAAAATATTTATTCTTTTCACACGGGGTTTAAGAGTAGTGTTATTTAAGACTCTATTCACGATAAACCCAAAAATCTAATTTATTTTATTTAATTCTAATTAAATATCAATTAATTGGAAAACTTCATTAAATCTTAATTTAAAGATTTATTCTAGTTAATAACTAGTTCATTTCGATAAAAATATTTTTATCTTTTCAAGTATGGAATTTTTCATCCAAAATCTTTCCAAATTATTAATTATGATTTGACTTAATTTTACCATGTTTTTAATAATTTTATCAATGCCCGTACAGTCGGTTTCCAATAACGGCCACCGAACTGCATCTATAACGACTTTTTCTGAAATTGATTTGGATATAATTCCAAATCCAACCATTAGATTTCAAATCTCTTATATTCATTGGAAAGCCCTTTTCGATATGAACCCAACGGTTCTAGTTTTAGGAGAATCCGACGGTCGGATCTCCCGTTACATCAATTTGAAATTAATGGTTAAAATTCGCGAACAGTCGCTGCGCAGCGCGTTCTATTCTGGCTATTAAATATATGTAATATATATATATATATATATATATATATATATATATATATATATATATATATATTCGTCGGTTTCCATTCAAAACGTATTTTATTAATCGTTTATAAATTTATTTTAAAACGATTTCAACTCCATTTTCAATTTTGAATCAAAATTGAATTTTCTATATCTTTATCATATTAAAGTGATAATATTTCCAAAATATTAAATTCGGGAATCACTACTTTTCAATATTCATTATAAAATAAATAAAATCGATCGATAAACCCGTTTGGGTTAAAAATGACGTTTCTATACTTAAACAAGCTTCATATTTTTATATTTTTTTGTCCATCCAAAAATGGACATAAAAATCATAATTTTATTCTTCATTAAATTTATTTTAAAATATTAATTATTTTAAAATATTTTATATTTTTAAAAGAGTCTTTAGTTTAAAATATTCTTTATTTTTAGAACATTCTGAATCGGAATGTGACTCAATCAATTACCATATAATTTCAGTTATATGGATTTCATACATCGCATGTATATAACAATAATGATAAATAATCATTCAATAGTCCACTTACATCCAGAGTGAAATTTTACAACTGCGTGAGCATTAAAATGAATAAAGAACGCTCATCACAGACTGTCAATCCATCGTTTGATATATAACTAAATATTGGTACGAGTGTATGTCAAAGATCATCCCAATACCCGTGTGGGGTTTCCAAACAACAACAGTTTATATAAATACATCATTGGTTAATAAATTTAACCAATTATAATTCAGTTTGAATTATTTTCTATTTAATGAATTTTCACTGTTTAAATTATAAATAAATATTTATAATTTAATTTCAACTACCATATTAATATTAATATTATTTTTATTTTAACTAACATGATAAAAATGACATTTTTAATGACGAGCATGTTTTAACATATAATTCTTTTTAACCTCACTAACATGTTAAAAATGACATATTTTTATTGTATCAATACATGTTATTGTTTTTTCTAACATCACTAACATGTAAATGATAATGTTTAACAATTGATAATTTTTCTACTACGCTAGCATGTAAATGATAATGTTTTCAATGAACAAAACATATAATGACAAATGATTCTTTTACTACTACATGTAAATGGTAATGTTTTGAATAAACAAAACATAAAATGATAAGTGATATTTTTTTTACTATATGTAAATAATAATGTTTTGAATAAACAGAACATAAAATGAAAAGTGATTCTCTTTCTCTAATTTAACATGATAAAATTGACATTTTTATCTAACAAAACATATATTTAAACATATGATTCTTCTATTTAACAAAACGTATCCTAATAAGAAGACATTTTTATTAAACAAAAACATATTCTAACTAAATGATATTTATTTACAAAATATGTTTTCTAACTAATTGACATATTTATTTACAAAATATGTTATCTAACATAAATGACATCTATTTATAAAATAGGTTTTTCTATGTATTCTAAAGACAAGTAAAAGAATAATTTATTTGCATACATTTTTCTATTTTAACATGACAAATAAAATGAATAATTATTTGTACACAATTTTTTATTTTAATATGAAAAATAAAATGAATATTTATTTGTACACAAATTCAATGTTTTACCATAACAAATAAAAGTGATACTTTTATGTGTTGACAATTCTAACTCAACATAGCAAATAAAAATGATAATTTTATTTTGACAATTCTAATTCAACATAACAAATAAAAATGATAATTTTATGTTGACAATTCTAATTCAACAAAAATGACACTTTTATATTTAACATTTCTAATTGAAAAAAAATGACATTTTTATATTTGACATTTCTAATTGAACAAAAATGACATTTTTATATTTAACATTTCTAATTGTACAAAAATGACATTTTTATATTCAACATTTCTAATTTAATTAAATGAAAATTTTATTATTTTACATTTATAATTCAATAAAATGACAATTTTATTATGTCAAGTCTAATGCAACAAAATATTCCATCAAATCATCATAACAGCATCAATCAATTTAAATCAAAGCACGTACATGCAAAAATTTCTAAACACGATAATAATTAATTTATTTTTAATTATTTAAATATGAAATCTTACCTTGATCGTTTAATAATGATGGTTTTAATAAAATTAAACCGTCGCTTAATTTTATCAAAAACTCTGACTGATTCCATTTCTGTCCATGTTCGTTCCATCGCTTATATCTCGATTTTATGGTTCCAACGGACTCAACCTCATCAAACTCTGTCACAGACTAAAAGAGATATGGATTTCTATACCTTTTACTATTGATTAAATTAATTATTGTAATTAGTTAAGCATATATTTAAGTTAATTACCATTTTAATTACCATCGTTAACTGTCTTCTTCGTTCCAATACTCGACCATCGTTCTTCGAAGGTGCTCAGCCCCTAGGGCTTCCAACTCCGATCGCCTGGGGCAGGTAACCCCCAATAAGACCACACCACATCGATCTCTGTTCACAAGCGCTACACTCGTCCGAGCAATGTCCAACTCGCACAGCCGGCCCCCCCGAATTCGTCTCCGACGTCGGTGGGTTTATGCCCCAAATTCACGTGAATTACTTGATGATAAATGATCATATCCTTATCAATTTGAAGACCTCAATCTACTCTTTGATTTCATTCTAAGGATGAGACCTAATTCGAAATGGTTTGGATATGATTAGGGATTTATTTTTTAACAATTTTGGCTATTGATCAACAAATGGCGGCGTCTTGTTATAAGAATTAGGGTTAGGATCTAAATTATCTGAGATATCTATAATATAATATTCTTAAATTATATAACTTACCAAAAAACCCATTAATTCCTACTAACTCCAAACTCAGCCTAACTAATGTTGTACCTAACCAAATGTCCCCATTCCGGACATAATGGGCTTGGTCCCGTCAGCCCATTCGATCATCTCAGCCCACTTTTCCTTATTTATAAATCATTTAATTATTTAATTTGATCGTACCTTTAAATTTACCAGGGCCACATATTGACTCCAAAAATTCCCGAAAAATAATTTTAGCTATGTTTTGATGATACGGTCCTAAAAAAATTAATTTCATCGAATTTGGAGACCGTTTGCAAATTGGCCATTTTCCGGTCGATCCAAATTGATTGAAATTGACAAAACAAATTTTCTTTTGCCACACTCACATATTAATTCCAAAAATTATGAAAATTGGAATCTTGCAATAATTTGATATTTCGGATTCAACCAAAGTGGTTTTATCAAAAACGGAGGTCGTTTGCAAAGTGGCTATTTTTATATTAAAATATATATAAATTCCATAGCGACCATTCTGAATATTCAATTGACCATAACTTTTTATTCCTGCTATGAAATTTCGATTTTTCACATCCGTTAGAAATCTATAATTAAACAGATTTAAACATTTCTTTTTTCACCAAAATCCGATTTATTTTGAATCATGTACATTCAGTCAAAGTTCAAAATTTTAAAGTACTGCGCTATTTCAAGCTCGTTTTGTAATTAAAATAAATTTATTCGTTCTAACTTTAATTAAAATAAATTTTTAGTCATTATTATGAAAATAAATTATTTCAAATTTTCAAAATCCATTAAAATTACTAAAATAAATTTTTTGAATTGGTTCAAAAATTCCGGTTTGTTACAATCTTCCCCACTTAAAATCTTTTCGTCCTCGAAAAGGAATGGAGCTGAAAGTTGTTTAACTAACCAATTCAATTTTCATTGCTTTATTGGTTTCAATAATTTTATTAGTTGAACTAATAATTACACAACACAATCGTTAATCAATTAGTTGATTAAATTTTCAAATATATATAACTTTTATATATTCAAAAATCGTATTTTCTAAGATCGGATTATAAATATATATAAAATCAAAAATACGTTAATTATAAACTTGTCACTCTCAACTCATTCCAGGGCATTTCTAACCCCATCTGTAATGAGTTTTCTCATTCTAGAATACCATTGATCCTATCTCTAATGAGTTTTTTCATTCTAGGAAACCATTGATCATATCTCTAATGAGTATTCTTTTATAGGATATTTCTAATCCTACCTCTGATGAGTCTTTTGTTCAGTCCTAACGATATGTACCCCAAAGATTTGAGTTAACCAAAGCTCCGATACCAGCTATAACGACATGGATTTCGGCCGGACCTAATTGATCGCTAAATCGACCAAGATTGTTCGAATCCCGCATACGCCAACTTTGGGCATACAACACATCTGAACAAATAACAGAAGACTTTTGTTACATCGTAATAATGCATCATCAGAGTACAAAATATCAAAGTACATCGAAAAATAACAATACATCGGAAGATTAATTTACAATAAATTTAATACGGTGCAGCAGAACAAACAAACGAACACAGTGGAAGACTATCATGCCCTGAACACAACTTTAAACTTCGTTCCGGAATCCTGCTTAATATATTTGCAAAATAAGCTACTCGGCTGCCCGTGTGGAAAATACGGGCACTCGAGTTTCCAAGTGAAAACAAGCTACGAGTCAGTCATGAGACTGATATGAGAAATCTTTCCTAACCTATTTAATAATAAGGCTAATAACTGGACCACGCCACTAACGCGGAACGAGTTTACTCCATTGGATTGCCAGTGCATAAATAAAGTAAATCATAAAACAACGCAATGCTTTTTAGAAAAATGAAACCATTATAAGACTCAAGTCCCATTACACAATGCAACGCAAACCGGAGGATAGAGTTTTACCTTGTAATCGTAAAAGATGCTTGATATGATAAAATGGATTGGATATTATAACTAGTGTATATATGTTTCAAAAACATTTCAATCATAATGTATCAATCATAGACGGCATAGCTACCATATACTATGTCGCCAAATATAGGTTTACAATCGAAACCGCATAGGGTCATATCGGAAGTTGAATTTCGATCGTGAACGAAGGCAAGGGGTCATCCTTTCCGAATTCGAGACTCTCTAACCCGTGCCTCAGGATACAGCCGCAACTGCACCTGGATCCTGCAGGGCCGGTCCAAAAATACGTTAGTGGATTGGTTATTCCTCACCAACACGTTTCCCCGCCCTATGGGGCGTAAATAAAGAGACACTAGGGACTCAAATCCATGGCACCTCATTCCATCATCCACATAAGTAAAAATGTTTGGGATCCATACCATGACACCACTCCTAGCTAGAAAGAAACGTATATCCTCCCTGCCTTCCTCTCTCATTTCTGGTTCATACCGGGGTGTGAGGCTCGCAAAGTAACGCTATACACAAAGCTATGTAAACTAAAGTTGTGCTTTGATCATCAACCACAAGGCTCTTCTTTTCAACAAAAAGCCTTAATCATTTGCATCTTGGCATGTCACACTGACAATTCACGCCATGCGACTGATGTCTACCAATATATAATGTAACAACCTGGGCAATCAGAGACAATTTAAAATTTTTATTTTGGCAATTTTAATAGATTTTGAATATTTAAATTGAATTATTTTAAATAACAATGACGAAAAAATTTATTTTCGATGAAGCTAAAACGAATAAATTTATTTTAATTATAAAAGGAGCCTGAAATGGAGCGGCATTTTGAAAATTCGATTTCTAATTTCAAATGAATTTACAGAATTCAATATAAGTCAGAATTGGATGAAACAAGAAATATTTGAATCTGTTTAATAATATCTTTCCGATGAAAGAAACCGAGTTTACACTTTATAAATTGAAAGATATGTCTAGTTTAAAATTCCGAAAAGTCGCTGTGAAATTTATATATATTTTAATATATATAAAGCCATTAAAAATACCCATTTTGCAAACGACCTCCGTTTTTTATGAAACCACTTTTGTTGGATCCGGGATGTCAAATTATTGCTAGATTCCAAAATTCATAATTTTTGGAATTAATATGTGAGCGTGGCGAAGTTAAACGTGTTTTGTCAATTTCAGTCAATTTGGATCGACCAGAAATTGGTCATTTTTCAAACGATCTCCAAATTCGACGAAATTAGTTTTGTTAGGATAGTAGCATCAAAACAAAGCCAGCTACAATTTTTTTGGAATTTTGGGGTCCATATGTGACCCTACTAAATTGAAATGTATGTTTAAAATACAATATAATGATTTAAATGTTAAATTTTGATAAAAACTGAACACAACAATCGAAATGGCTTACGAAACATTTACCATTGTGTTTGGAATAGGGGTATTTAGCTAAGGGCGACAGTCGTTGGGTTTGATTTTGAGTTCGTGACATTAAACAGATAATTTGCAAGTTAAAGGAAAATTAAAATATTGTTATAAATATATAACCCCTTTGGAAAATAAAACCCTATTGGTCAATTATTCTTTCGTTGGTCAACACCAGGAAAATCCGCCGTCTCTCTTTGTGGATGGCCTGAATCATTCAATACTTCTCTCCCCTCTTTCTCTTAATCAACAAGTGAATTAAAGAATTTACAAATGGAAAATCATAATGCCATGTATGCTCTTTAAATCCATACTAAATTCATGGATTTCCGCTCAACAAATTTAGGGGAATCGACGTTCAAAGCAGCCATGCTCAATCGCGATTTTAGCCATGAAGGAAGGTGCGAGTTGCGCCTCGTTTGGCGTGCTGGTGGAGAATTCTGGGGGCTGTCGATAGGCATTGTCGGATGGAGCTCCAATCGCTCGTGGAGGAGGCGATATTGAACCCTAGGTAGCGACGGGTACGGGTTTAGCGACCCGGAGCATTCTTTTCGAACAATGAAGAAGGTATGGACAAGTACAAAGGAGTTAAACCTCCTAATTGTGTATTTATATTGAATTAATTATAATTAGTTAATAAATTTGTGTAATTAGTCCAATTAATTTAGTAGTTGTTTTAAAAATGTAAAATTTTAAAGATAAAAAGCATTGTTTTTAAATTTATATGCATAGCATTGGAAAATATAAAATTATGATTTTTACTAGATAAATAACATTGTTTTTAAATGTATTTTTAAAAATAAAATGACTTTGATTTAAAATAATTTTTTAAAAATATAAATAACATGATTTTTAAAAATATAAAGAGCATGGTTTTAAAAATATAAAAATATATTTTTTATGCATATAAAGGAATGATTTTTCATTATGAAAAGAGACGATTTTTATATATAGGGAAGCGAGATAAAAATACGATTTCTATGTATAGAGATTTGATATAAAAATATGATTTCTATTATGTGTAGAGCAACATAAATATATGATTTTTATAGATGAAGTACCGTTATAAAAATGTGATTTTTAATACAAACATCATATTAAAAATGTGATTTTTACTATGAACAACGTGAAAAAGATTATGTTGAAATTTCAGGAAAATCCAAACTGTTCTGAAATTCAAGAATAAAACTGGCGGAGTGGATCTCCAAGGTGAGAACTTCTCAATTTAATTTTATTTCAAGTTAAAATATATACTAGGATGCAGACGGTGCTTAGCAGCACCCGACACCCATCGTCCACAGACCATGGACGACTTGTTTGTTTGATTGCGTTGTGAAAATTGTTTGTGATGTTAAATGGACTGTATAAAGTAGTCATGTGTTGAAATAAATTATTTATCGTTAAAAATATAATTTTTTACATGTATATGAATAAATATTCATTTATAAATCTGGCGATTTGTTTATGTGCACCCATTCGAATGATATTGATTGGGACGATAAATTTTACACATCGCCCAACTGCACAAATTATGTTCAGTATTTGTTGGTTGAAACCCGACACGGGTATTGGGATGATATTTTATGTACACTAATCCCAATTGTTTAGTTGTAGGTCAATCGATTGGTTAACAGACTGTTGTAAGCGTTATTTATTTATATTTAATGCTTATACAGTGTAGGATGCATGTAACACCCCACGCCCGCTATGGTCACTCACTAAGGGAATGCCATAGCATCGGTGGAGTATTTTAGTGAATATAGAACAGAAAAATTACAACAAGATAGATATAAATAGTACTTGAAATTTTAAAACATCATCTCATAACAGCGGAAATAAACATGTCTGGTTACATCATAAAACCATGATAAAAGTCAAGTACAATATCCGTCAAAATAAAGAAGTACATAATCCCACTCTCTCATACAATAGCCAGAACAAAAGAAAAGATAACTGGATAACTGGAGCTTTACATCTATCCAAGCTCCTAAAGACTGGAACAGCAATCCGATCAAGCTCCACTACTGCTAGGATCCACTGTAGGACCTTAGGGTTGGGAAAAAGATAAAAACAACGGGGTCAGACATAAGTCTGAGCGAGTCCTATAACTTTAACAATACAATCATTAAAGTAACCAGAGAAGATATAAACTTGACCCACGGTAATGTCTAGGGATGAATGGATACACTAAGCAGCTTGATAGACTTAGGATAAACTAAGATAACCGTAAGGACGCATCTACCCACCCAAGGATAATTACTAATTGCACCACACCAGTCATTCCTACTTAAAGGTTGATCCCTCCCAAGGACTTAGAAAATTTCCCCAGTAGTCTCGTACACCCCTAGCTGACTACATAGGTGCCGTCTGCCCCTATCTCCACTAGGTGTACTTAGTAATTTTACCCAGTAGTTCCATGTACCCCTACATAGGTGCCGTCTGCCCCTATCTTTATTAGGTGTACCCACTACTCCCCATCGATCGGCTCCCTACCGTAGATACCCGTGCTGGTCCCACAGTGGGGTGTATCACTCCCCTAAAGTGGCTACCCAATACTATCAACGGTGCACGGCTTTATATCTACACGATGCAACAACGGCTTATCTACTAGCCCGGGCCCACACACGCATATGAAACCCGTTGGACTTGCGTTGCCACCGCTAACCCGTTTTGACCTCTTATAATCAAGCCCAATATGCGTGTCCCGTCACTCGACATGGGTCGAGCCCACAAAGATACGTTTGGGATATTGGTTGAAATGGGCCCCCTCAAGCTACCCACTTAAGCTTGTCATATATCTAGTGTATCCCACTTAACCCTTTAATCATGTCTAATTACATGTTTCCACTTGGTTAAGTATTCTAATCGTATTTTCTATTGCCACCCAAGGCAACCCACTAGACTTCACATGCCACCCAAGGCAACCACAAAATTTCCACATGCCACCCAAGGCACCCACTTAACCCCTCATGTCCCACTACATGCTAATATGGTTAAGTGTTTCTTAATTAATTAAGACCGTGATCTCCCGTAAAGACCTCCCATATTAGACTGGCTGTTATGACCGCCTGGTTAAGCTGGTAGAGTCCGGGCAGTCTTACGTCATAACAGAGCCTAACCTCGTGTCTTTACTTTAATCACGTATTTAATTTATGGCTAAGACCTCTCACATTGGGCTGACATTTGTAGCAACTGGTTAAGCCGGTCGGGTCCGGGCAGTTTTACACTACAAATGAGTCCAACCTCGTGTCTTAGTCGATTAATTACACCTAATTAATCACCCCCATATTAATTATCCCTAATTAATATCAAGTTTTCCATAACATGGGTAGACCTAACTCAATAGGTAAATTCCCATGGGGTAGACCTAACTTAATAGGTAAATTCCCACTTATGGTAATTTATTTTTATGGTATGCTTAATCATACCCAATCATACATTTATTAACATATTTACCAACCCCATCGTTCCCCACGTAAATCGTTCTCATTTCATGACATAATAAAGGGGAAGATCCATCACAAATATCATGGGTTTAGCATATAACTTTGTCATGGGTTAAGAGGATGTCAACTTGCATATATGAGCATATATTAACCCAACTACATTTAACCCAAACTTGCATATTATCATACACATGATTTGCATAACATGTTGCATATGAGCTTGCATATTATCATAAACATATCTTGCATAACATGTTGAACTTGCATATAAGCATTCTCATAACTTGCATAACATGTTAAACATGCATTTAAGCATACACATAACTTGCATAAGCATCCACATACTTGCATAAGCATGCATAACTTGCATATCACATTAAACTTGCATTTAAACATATACATAACTTGCATAAGCATCCATATACTTGCATAAAATGCATAACTTGCATATCACATTCAACTTGCATTTAAACATATACATAACTTGCATAAGCATCCATATACTAGCATAAGCATGCATAACTTGCATATCACATTAAACTTGCATTTAAACATATACATAACTTGCATATGAACTTGCATAACTCACTTTGTTAAACATGCATACCAAATTATCAAGCATGCATAAACCAACTTATCAAACATGCATAAACCCACTTATTAATTATGCATAAACATAGAAAAACATAGAGTAGCATATCATTATAAATGATTCAAACTCACTAATCCGCATTTAAGACCATAGGTCTCATTACACCCAATCTACTTACTTTAACAATTGATGTTAAAGTGATAGAAACTCACCAAACCCAAAATTAACCCACTTATGAAGTGGAATTAGTTGCTAAATATGAAGATGGTGATGATTAGAGAATGATTTGAGAGGGATTAGCTTGCAACTTCCTTCTTAGATTAGTGGAGACTCCTTCTAGGATTTAATTTGGCGGCATGAGGCCTTCATTTCTATTTTTAGTATGGATTAGGGTAGGTTTAGGGTGTATTTATAGATTAGGAGAGTGTTTTAGGCCCTTAGATTAACCCTAGATTAGATTAGGTCCGTTAGATTTAGGAAATCTCTAGAACCCAGCCCAGCCCTAGCCAGAAAACCAGATCTGGTGCACCCAAGCACCCTGGTTCGACAAGCCGTGTCGACAGGCAAGTCGACAGGCAAGTCGACTCCCCCTGTCGACAGGCCTGTCGACAGCCCTGTCGACATGGTCAAGGCGGGAATTCTCCCGCCTGGCCCCGCTGGTTCTAAATTTAAATATGAATTTAAATTTCTAAATCTGTTTTTAACTTTGAATTTTCTGTAAACTTCTTTGGGCCATAACTGGGCCGTACGGACTCCGATTCTCGAAAACTCGGACTCTATTTCGCGTATTTTTCCGAGATGAACGCAATAACGCAGCCCGTTACCCCCAATTCCCAAGTCTGAGATTATTTGTCCTGTAATTAGTGAATTTTAGTATTAACTAAAATTCGGGGTGTTACATTCTCCCCTCCTTAAAGGATTTCGTCCCCGAAATCTCTAAGCTAAGGAGAATGCATATCCTACCATCCAAACAACCATCTACTCAAACCATCAAAACACGGGCATCCATTGTCCTTAAAACAATTTCTAATGATGTATGAGCATATGCAAAAAGTGTGTGTATATGTTCCCTATCTAATGTATGAACATATGCAAACCATGATAGTGCCATGCATCCATTATGTATGCGAGAGAACCCTATCGACACATACAATATCTACATGAGTGCACAATCATTCACCAAAATGCATCATCCATGTGATAACACAACCATTATACATCCATAAATATATCTTTCTACAAACAATTTTATGCAATATGCAATATGAAGTGACTGAGCCGATCTAGTGCCTAGAGTGTGTGTATATGCATCCACGAGCAACCACTAGCAAACACTTGCATCCACTTGCATCCATCAACCATAACATGTCTCAAACACATGTTTCAACCATAGGTTTACCCTATCTAAAGGTCAAAGGTACTAACGAGAGGACATACCGAAGATAAGATAAGTACTATACAAGCGATAAAGGAGAAAGTAAAGACATACCCTCAAAAAGAAATGGGTACAATGAACGCATCTTCGCTTCCGTCTCCCAAGTTGCGTTGCTCTCATCTTCTCCCCATTGCACTTTGACTAGTTGAACCTCTCTGTTTCTCAACTTCCTAGTCTCTGACCCAAGGATGCGAGTAGGAGCTCGTCGAATAGTCGCATCACGCTCTACCTCTACATCTCTAAGCAAGCTCGGCTCTACCACCTCTGCCGTCTCATGTAAGCACTTCCTCAGATGTGATACATGGAATACATCATGAACACCACTAAGTCTGTCGGGCAACTCCACCCTATATGCCATCCGTCCAATCCTTTCCTTAATAGGAAACGGCCCAACAAACCTCGGTGCTAACTTCCCAACGGATCCAAAGCGAACAACATTTCTCAACGGAGATACTTTGACAAAAACCATGTCCCAAACCTCAAACTCAAGATCCGTCCTTCTTTTGTCCGCATAAGATTTTTGCCTATCCTGCGCTGCTTTCATCCTTCTTCGAATCAAGTCAATCTTCTCAGAAGTCTCCCTAACCATATCAGGCCCAAGCAAGATCTTATCCGTAGATTCCCACCAACATGTAGGTGATCGACAAGGCCTTCCATAGAGAGCTTCGAAAGGAGCCATACCAATACTGGACTGAAAGCTGTTATTATATGCGAACTCGACCAATGGAAGATGCTCTTCCCATGTACCTCCAAAATCTAAGATACAAAGCCTCAAAAGGTCTTCTAGAACACGATTCACCCTCTCAGTCTGGCCGTCTGTCTGAGGATGATATGCTGTGCTCAGACACAATTGAGTCCCCACTGCTTCTTGCAAACTTCTCCAGAACTCGCTAGTGAAGATAGGATCTCGATCACTCACTATGCTAGAGGGTACCCCATGCAATCGAACTATCTCTCGAAGATATACTGAAGCTAGCGATGGAGCGGTCCTCTTGTTCTTCACAGGTATGAAATGGGCGCTCTTAGTAAGTCTATCTACCACCACCCAAATTCCTGTATTACCCTTTCTTGACCTGGGTAACCCGTCAATAAAATCCATCGAGACGCTATCCCACTTCCATTGCGGAACCTCCAATGGGTGAAGCAACCCACCTGGTTTCCTTTGCTCCGCCTTCACTTGCTGGCACACCAAACATCGAGCGACATACTCGGCCACATCTTTCTTCATACCGGCCCAGAAGAAAACCATCTTCATGTCTTGGTACATCTTGTCCCCACCGGGATGAATGGTCATCCTAGAACGGTGTGCGTCATCAAGAATAGCCTTCCTCAAACCCTCTTCTTGCGGTACACAAAGTCTACCGTCTCTACGCAAGCACCCCCTATCATCTAGGGTATACCTACTCAAATGGCTGGACGACTCCCCCCTTATGAGCTTCTCTACCAACTCAACCAACTGTGGGTCGTCCCTCTGTGCTTCTCCAATCCGCCCCAAAAGAGTAGGTCTAACCTCCAAGGATGCTAGCAAACCGGGAACATAATCAATGGAAGGTCTGAAATCAAACATCGAGATAAATTCCAAGCTTCGTCGTTCCACGAACAATGGAATCAAGGACAACCTCTTCCTGCTCAAGGCGTCCGCCACCACGTTACCCTTGCCAGGGGTATACGCTATCTCGAAATCATAGGATGCTAAGAATTCCATCCACCTTTGCTGTCTCAGATTCAAATCCTTCTGAGAAAACAAGTACTTCAATGATTTGTGGTCGGTGAACAATTCGAATCTCTCACCAAGAAGATAATGGCGCCAAATCTTAAGCGCGAAAACAATAGCGGCCAACTCTAAATCATGGATAGGGTAATTTTTCTCATGTGCCCTCAACTGCCTTCCACCATAGGCTATCACCCTTCCCTCTTGCATTAAGACTGCGCCCAGCCCTGTCCCACAAGCATCAGTATAGACAACAAATGGCTTGCTCCCATCTGGCAACACTAAAACTGGAGCGGTGGTTAAAACTCTCTTTAACCGTCGGAACGCATCATCACAATCTACGTCCCATGTGAAAACAAGATTCTTCTTTGTTAAGCGGGTTAACGGGGCTGATATCTTTGCGAAGTCTTTGATAAACTTCCTATAATAACCCGCCAACCCCAAGAAACTTCTTACTTCGGTAGCATTTTTCGGAACCTTCCAATCCTGAATTGATACTACCTTCGCGGGATCCACAGCTATCCCTTCCTTGGAGACCACGTGCCCCAAGAACCGCACCTCTTTCCTCCAGAAGTGACATTTAGAGAATTTAGCCTTAAGGCTATGTGCTCGAAGAGTCTTCAATACCTCCCCTAAATGTAGGGCATGCTCTTCTTCACTCTTAGAAAATACTAAGATATCATCCACAAAGACCACCACGAATTTATTAAGGAACTCCCTGAACACCCTACTCATCAAATCAACAAAGTATGCAGGGGCGTTCGTCAACCCAAATGGCATCACCAGCCACTCATAGAAACCATCCGGAGTTCTAAAGGCAGTCTTGTCTATGCTATCCTCAGCCACCCTCAACTGATGAAACCCTGTGGCTAAGTCCAACTGAGAAAATACCGAAGCGCCAACCAACTGATCGAAAAGATCATCAATCCTCGGCAATGGGTGTCTATTCTTCTTTGTGAGCTTGTTGAGTTCTCTATAGTCTACACAAAGTCTGAGGGACCCATCCGCCTTCGTAGCAAATACTACTGGAGCACCCCACTCCGATATACTTAGTCTTATGAACCCCTTCTCGAGCAACTCCCCTACTTGCTTATGGAGTTCCCTCCTCTCACGAGGAGCCATGTGGCGCACTGGTAAAGATACAGGTTTAGCATTATCCACCAGATATATTCGGAAGTCAATCTCCCGCTTCGGAGGTAAGCCCTTCACCTCCTCAAACACATCCGGATATTCCCGGACCACTCTAACAGATTGCAAACTCTCGACCGAAGCGTCAAGCGATTCAAGATAACTTAGCATAACAGAGTCCCTGGGATTACAAGAAATCTCGAGAGTGTTACCCAAGCGGGTCATGAGCCTAACAACTCTCCTTTCGCAATCAATAACGGCACCATTACTGGATAACCAGTCCATGCCCAAAATCAACCCATAGCCCGTGAAGCCCAACACAAAAGCATCACATCTAAACTCAATGCTAAGTATAGAAATCTTCAAACCCAAACATATCATGGACAAATAAGTGGAGCCCCCAATTGGGTTTGAAACAACCAAGGGATCATCTACCAGACTGGTGTCTAAGTGCAGTGACTCAACTAATGATGATGAGATAAATGAATGCGATGCGCCTGAATCAAACAATGTACGCACAGGATGATCAAATAGAAAGACCAGACTTTCAATGGAAATAGTTCTACCTCTCTCCTGAATCGGTGGAACCGCGAGAGCCTGTACTTGCCCCCTAGCCTGACTCGGTGCCATAAGAGCTTGCATCTGTCCTCCTGAGGTAGACCCCGTCCTTTGCCCCTTCTTAGGGCAATCCTTCACTAAATGCCCTGCTTCGCCACAGTGGAAGCAGCCAGTCTTCTTCTTCTTGCGACAATCCTTGCTTAGGTGGCCAGGTGTCCCACAATTGAAACACCTCTTCTTCTTGCCTTTGCCACCATTGCCTTTCCCACCTTTGTTTTGTTGTTGTTGCTGAGGTCTCTTTTGATCTCCCTTCTTCTCGGGTGCCCTATTAACATTGGGACCCTTCTCTTCTTCATACATGAGTGCCATGTCAACTAGCTTCTCAAAGGTGGCCCCCATAGGGATATGAGTCATAGCCAACCCATGCATCGGTTCATTCAAGCCCTTCACGAACATCAAAGCCGTCTTCTCCGGTGTATTCACCATGTCTAGGCCAAACCTTGCCAATTGATTAAACTTGTTGACATATTCCTTCACCGAGAGATTTCCTTGCTTTAGAGTCAAGAATCTTTCCATGTACAAGTTTTCCTCCGCCCTTGAGAGAAACTTTGCCACAAATCTTTGCCTAAAATCCGCCCAAGAGTCAACGGGGCGTTCTCCATTAGTGACCTCCCACCAGAATGAGGCCTCTCCCTTCATTAACCAAGCAACCAACTTGACTTTCTTCCCTTCTTCCATCTCAAAGATATCTATCAACTCTTCCACCTCCTTAAGCCAATCTCTAGCCTCCACAAAAGTTTCAGATCCTTGAAAAGGTTTCCCTCCCATAGCTTTAAATTCCTTGCAAGTCTTAGCAAAAGTATCCGTGCGAGGAGGAGGGGGAGGAGGAAGATCGGGTGCTACGGTTGGTGGAGGAACATTTGCTGGACCCGCAGTGGTGGCCCTAGCCTCCATCAATCTCCTATACCATGCTGGTACCGTCACACCCTCCGGAAGGTTAAGATTCTCGGCCATGCTGAAACGAAAAAGGAAAGATTCAAAACGAAGGATTCGAAGGATATAGATATGGCTATTGGGGATTATGCTTTTCTTTCAAAAACTTTTCTCTTTAAAGACATGTTTTTCAAAATATCTCTTCCAAAAATGTTTTTAGAAAAATAGTTTTCTAAAAATTTTATCTGTTCCGGTAACCTTTGCTCTGATATCACGTGTAACACCCCACGCCCGCTATGGTCACTCACTAAGGGAATGCCATAGCATCGGTGGAGTATTTTAGTGAATATAGAACAGAAAAATTACAACAAGACATATATAAAATAGTACTTGAAATTTTAAAACATCATCTCATAACAGCGGAAATAAACATGTCTGGTTACATCATAAAACCATGATAAAAGTCAAGTACAATATCCGTCAAAATAAAAAGTACATAATCCCACTCTCTCATACAATAGCCAGAACAAAAGAAAAGATAACTGGTTAACTGGAGCTTTACATCTATCCAAGCTCCTAAAGACTGGAACAGCAATCCGATCAAGCTCCACTACTGCTAGGATCCACTGTAGGACCTGAGGGTTGGGAAAAAGATAAAAACAACGGGGTCAGACATAAGTCTGAGCGAGTCCTATAACTTTAACAATACAATCATTAAAGTAACCAGAGAAGATATAAACTTGACCCACGGTAATGTCTGGGGATGAATGGCTACACTAAGCAGCTTGATAGACTTAGGATAAACTAAGATAACCGTAAGGACGCATCTACCCACCCAAGGATAATTACTAACTGCACCACACCAGTCATTCCTACTTAAAGGTTGATCCCTCCCAAGGACTTAGAAAATTTCCCCAGTAGTCTCGTACACCCCTAGCTGACTACATAGGTGTCGTCTGCCCCTATCTCCACTAGGTGTACTTAGTAATTTTACCCAGTAGTTCCATGTACCCCTACATAGGTGCCGTCTGCCCCTATCTTTATTAGGTGTACCCACTACTCCCCATCGATCGGCTCCCTACCGTAGATACCCGTGCTGGCCCCACAGTGGGGTGTATCACTCCCCTAAAGTGGCTACCCAATACTATCAACGGTGCACGGCTTTATATCTACACGATGCAACAACGGCTTATCTACCAGCCCGGGCCCACACACGCATATGAAACCCGTTGGACTTGCGTTGCCACCGCTAACCCGTTTTGGCCTCTTATAATCAAGCCCAATATGCGTGTCCCGTCACTCGACATGGGTCGAGCCCACAAAGATACGTTTGGGATATTGGTTGAAATGGGCCCCCACAAGCTACCCACTTAAGCTTGTCATATATCTAGTGTATCCCACTTAACCCTTTAATCATGTTTAATTACATGTTTCCACTTGGTTAAGTATTCTAATCGTATTTTCTATTGCCACCCAAGGCAACCCACTAGATTCCACATGCCACCCAAGGCAACCACAAAATTTCCACATGCCACCCAAGGCTCCCACTTAACCCCTCATGTCCCACTACATGCTAATATGGTTAAGTGTTTCTTAATTAATTAAGACCGTGATCTCCCGTAAAGACCTCCCATATTAGACTGGCTGTTATGACCGCCTGGTTAAGCCGGTAGAGTCCGGGCAGTCTTACGTCATAACAGAGCCTAACCTCGTGTCTTTACTTTAATCACGTATTTAATTTATGGCTAAGACCTCTCACATTGGGCTGACATTTGTAGCAACTGGTTAAGCCGGTCGGGTCCGGGCAGTTTTACACTACAAATGAGTCCAACCTCGTGTCTTAGTCGATTAATTACACCTAATTAATCACCCCCTTATTAATTATCCCTAATTAATATCAAGTTTTCCATAACATAGGTAGACCTAACTCAATAGATAAATTCCCATGCGGTAGACCTAACTTAATAGGTAAATTCCCACTTATGGTAATTTATTTTTATGGTATGCTTAATCATACCCAATCATACATTTATTAACATATTTACCAACCCCATCGTTCCCCACGTAAATCGTTCTCATTTCATGACATAATAAAGGGGAAGATCCATCACAAATATCATGGGTTTAGCATATAACTTTGTCATGGGTTAAGAGGATGTCAACTTGCATATATGAGCATATATTAACCCAACTACATTTAACCCAAACTTGCACATTATCATACACATGATTTGCATAACATGTTGCATATGATCTTGCATATTATCATACACATATCTTGCATAACATGTTGAACTTGCATATAAGCATTCTCATAACTTGCATAACATGTTAAACATGCATTTAAGCATACACATAACTTGCATAAGCATCCACATACTTGCATAAGCATGCATAACTTGCATATCACATTAAACTTGCATTTAAACATATACATAACTTGCATAAGCATCCATATACTTGCATAAGCATGCATAACTTGCATATCACATTCAACTTGCATTTAAACATATACATAACTTGCATAAGCATCCATATACTTGCATAAGCATGCATAACTTGCATATCACATTAAACTTGCATTTAAACATATACATAACTTGCATATGAACTTGCATAACTCACTTTGTTAAACATGCATACCAACTTATCAAGCATGCATAAACCAACTTATCAAACATGCATAAACCCACTTATTAATTATGCATAAACATAGAAAAACATAGAGTAGCATATCATTATAAATGATTCAAACTCACTAATCCGCATTTAAGACCATAGGTCTCATTACACCCAATCTACTTACTTTAACAATTGATGTTAAAGTGATAGAAACTCACCAAACCCAAAATTAACCCACTTATGAAGTGGAATTAGTTGCTAAATATGAAGATGGTGATGATTAGAGAATGATTTGAGAGGGATTAGCTTGCAACTTCCTTCTTAGATTAGTGGAGACTCCTTCTAGGATTTAATTTGGCGGCATGAGGCCTTCATTTCTATTTTTAGTATGGATTAGGGTAAGTTTAGGGTGTATTTATAGATTAGGAGAGTGTTTTAGGCCCTTAGATTAACCCTAGATTAGATTAGGTTCGTTAGATTTAGGAAATCTCTAGAACCCAGCCCAGCCCTAGCCAGAAAACCAGATCTGGTGCACCCAAGCACCCTGGTTCGACACGCCGTGTCGACAGGCAAGTCGACAGGCAAGTCGACTCCCCCTGTCGACAGGCCTGTCGACAGCCCTGTCGACATGGTCAAGGCGGGAATTCTCCCGCCTGGCCCCGCTGGTTCTAAATTTAAATCTGAATTTAAATTTCTAAATCTGTTTTTAACTTTGAATTTTCTGTAAACTTCTTTGGGCCATAACCGGGCCGTACGGACTCCGATTCTCGAAAACTCGGACTCTATTTCGCGTATTTTTCCGAGACGAACGCAATAACGCAGCCCATTACCCCCAATTCCCACGTCTGAGATTATTTATCCTGTAATTAGTGAATTTTAGTATTAACTAAAATTCGGGGTGTTACATTCTCCCCTCCTTAAAGGATTTCGTCCCCGAAATCTCTAAGCTAAGGAGAATGCATATCCTACCATCCAAACAACCATCTACTCAAACCATCAAAACACGGGCATCCATTGTCCATAAAACAATTTCTAATGATGTATGAGCATATGAAAAAAGTGTGTGTATATGTTCCCTATCTAATGTATGAACATATGCAAACCATGATAGTGCCATGCATCCATTATGTATGCGAGAGAACCCTATCGACACATACAATATCTACATGAGTGCACAATCATTCACCAAAATGCATCATCCATGTGATAACACAACCATTATACCATAAATATATCTTCCTACACACAATTTTATGCAATATGCAATATGAAGTGACTGAGCCGATCTAGTGCCTAGAGTGTGTGTATATGCATCCACGAGCAACCACTAGCAAACACTTGCATCCACTTGCATCCATCAACCATAACATGTCTCAAACACATGTTTCAACCATAGGTTTACCCTATCTAAAGGTCAAAGGTACTAACGAGAGGACATACCGAAGATAAGATAAGTACTAGACAAGCGATAAAGGAGAAAGTAAAGACATACCCTCAAAAAGAAATGGGTACAATGAACGCATCTTCGCTTCCGTCTCCCAAGTTGCGTTGCTCTCATCTTCTCCCCATTGCACTTTGACTAGTTGAACCTCTCTGTTTCTCAACTTCCTAGTCTCTGACCCAAGGATGCGAGTAGGAGCTCGTCGAATAGTCGCATCACGCTCTACCTCTACATCTCTAAGCAAGCTCGGCTCTACCACCTCTGCCGTCTCATGTAAGCACTTCCTCAGATGTGATACATGGAATACATCATGAACACCACTAAGTCTGTCGGGCAACTCCACCCTATATGCCATCCGTCCAATCCTTTCCTTAATAGGAAACAGCCCAACAAACCTCGGTGCTAACTTCCCAACGGATCCAAAGCGAACAACATTTCTCAACGGAGATACTTTGACAAAAACCATGTCCCCAACCTCAAACTCAAGATCCGTCCTTCTTTTGTCCGCATAAGATTTTTGCCTATCCTGCGCTGCTTTCATCCTTCTTCGAATCAAGTCAATCTTCTCAGAAGTCTCCCTAACCATATCAGGCCCAAGCAAGATCTTATCCGTAGATTCCCACCAACATGTAGGTGATCGACAAGGCCTTCCATAGAGAGCTTCGAAAGGAGCCATACCAATACTGGACTGAAAGCTGTTATTATATGCGAACTCCACCAATGGAAGATGCTCTTCCCATGTACCTCCAAAATCTAAGATACAAAGCCTCAAAAGGTCTTCTAGAACACGATTCACCCTCTCAGTCTGGTCGTCTGTCTGAGGATGATATGCGGTGCTCAGACACAATTGAGTCCCCACTGCTTCTTGCAAACTTCTCCAGAACTCGCTAGTGAAGATAGGATCTCGATCACTCACTATGCTAGAGGGTACCCCATGCAATCGAACTATCTCTCGAAGATATACTGAAGCTAGCCATGGAGCGGTCCTCTTGCTCTTCACAGGTATGAAATGGGCGCTCTTAGTAAGTCTGTCTACCACCACCCAAATTCCTGTATTACCCTTTCTTGACCTGGGTAACCCGTCAATAAAATCCATCGAGACGCTATCCCACTTCCATTGCGGAACCTCCAATGGGTGAAGCAACCCACCTGGTTTCCTTTGCTCCGCCTTCACTTGCTGGCACACCAAACATCGAGCGACATACTCGGCCACATCTTTCTTCATACCGGCCCAGAAGAAAACCCTCTTCATGTCTTGGTACATCTTGTCCCCACCGGGATGAATGGTCATCCTAGAACGGTGTGCGTCATCAAGAATAGCCTTCCTCAAACCCTCGTCTTGCGGTACACAAAGTCTACCGTCTCTACGCAAGCACTCCCTATCATCTAGGGTATACCTACTCAAATGGCTGGACGACTCCCCCCTTATGAGCTTCTCTACCAACTCAACCAACTGTGGGTCGTCCCTCTGTGCTTCTCCAATCCGCCCCAAAAGAGTAGGTCTAACCTCCAAGGATGCTTGCAAACCGGGAACATAATCAATGGAAGGTCTGAAATCAAACATCGAGATAAATTCCAAGCTTCGTCGTTCCACGAACAATGGACTCAAGGACAACCTCTTCCTGCTCAAGGCGTCCGCCACCACGTTACCCTTGCCAGGGGTATACGCTATCTCGAAATCATAGGATGCTAAGAATTCCATCCACCTTTGCTGTCTCAGATTCAAATCCTTCTGAGAAAACAAGTACTTCAATGATTTGTGGTCGGTGAACAATTCGAATCTCTCACCAAGAAGATAATGGCGCCAAATCTTAAGCGCGAAAACAATAGCGGCCAACTCTAAATCATGGGTAGGGTAATTTTTCTCATGTGCCCTCAACTGCCTTCCACCATAGGCTATCACCCTTCCCTCTTGCATTAAGACTGCGCCCAGCCCTGTCCCACAAGCATCAGTATAGACAACAAATGGCTTGCTCCCATCTGGCAACACTAAAACTGGAGCGGTGGTTAAAGCTCTCTTTAACCGTCGGAACGCATCATCACAATCTACATCCCATGTGAAAACAAGATTCTTCTTTGTTAAGCGGGTTAACGGGGCTGATATCTTTGCGAAGTCTTTGATAAACTTCCTATAATAACCCGCCAACCCCAAGAAACTTCTTACTTCGGTAGCATTTTTCGGAACCTTCCAATCCTGAATTGATACTACCTTCGCGGGATCCACAGCTATCCCTTCCTTGGAGACCACGTGCCCCAAGAACCGCACCTCTTTCCTCCAGAAGTGACATTTAGAGAATTTAGCCTTAAGGCTATGTGCTCGAAGAGTCTTCAATACCTCCCCTAAATGTAGGGCATGCTCTTCTTCACTCTTAGAAAATACTAAGATATCATCCACAAAGACCACCACGAATTTATTAAGGAACTCCCTGAACACCCTACTCATCAAATCAATAAAGTATGCCGGGGCGTTCGTCAACCCAAATGGCATCACCAGCCACTCATAGAAACCATCCGGAGTTCTAAAGGCAGTCTTGTCTATGCTATCCTCAGCCACCCTCAACTGATGAAACCCCGTGGCTAAGTCCAACTGAGAAAATACCGAAGCGCCAACCAACTGATCGAAAATATCATCAATCCTAGCAATGGGTGTCTATTCTTCTTTGTGAGCTTGTTGAGTTCTCTATAGTCTACACAAAGTCTGAGGGACCCATCCGCCTTCGTAGCAAATACTACTGGAGCACCCCACTCCGATATACTTCGTCTTATGAACCCCTTCTCGAGCAACTCCCCTACTTGCTTATGGAGTTCCCTCCTCTCACGAGGAGCCATGTGGCGCACTGGTAAAGATACAGGTTTAGCATTATCCACCAGATATATTCGGAAGTCAATCTCCCGCTTCGGAGGTAAGCCCTTCACCTCCTCAAACACATCCGGATATTCCCGGACCACTCTAACAGATTGCAAACTCTCGACCGAAGCGTCAAGCGATTCAAGATAACTTAGCATAACAGAGTCCCTGGGATTACAAGAAATCTCGAGAGTGTTACCCAAGCGGGTCATGAGCCTAACAACTCTCCTTTCGCAATCAAGAACGGCACCATTACTGGATAACCAGTCCATGCCCAAAATCAACCCATAGCCCGTGAAGCCCAACACAAAAGCATCATATCTAAACTCAATGCTAAGTATAGAAATCTTCAAACCCAAACATATCATGGACAAATAAGTGGATCCCCCAATTGGGTTTGAAACAACCAAGGGATCATCTACCAGACTGGTGTCTAAGTGCAGTGACTCAACTAATGATGATGAGATAAACGAATGCGATGCGCCTGAATCAAACAATGTACGGACAGGATGATCAAATAGAAAGACCAGACTTTCAATGGAAATAGTTCTACCTCTCTCCTGAATCGGTGGAACCGCGAGAGCCTGTACTTTCCCCCTAGCCTGACTCGGTGCCATAAGAGCTTGCACCTGTCCTCCTGAGGTAGACCCCGTCCTTTGCCCCTTCTTAGGGAAATCCTTCACTAAATGCCCTGCTTCGCCACAGTGGAAGCAGCCAGTCTTCTTCTTCTTGCGACAATCCTTGCTTAGGTGGCCAGGTGTCCCACAATTGAAACACCTCTTCTTCTTGCCTTTGCCACCATTGCCTTTCCCACCTTTGTTTTGTTGTTGTTGCTGAGGTCTCTTTTGATCTCCCTTCTTCTCGGGTGCCCTATTAACATTGGGACCCTTCTCTTCTTCATACATGAGTGCCATGTCAACTAGCTTCTCAAAGGTGGCCCCCATAGGGATATGAGTCATAGCCAACCCATGCATCGGTTCATTCAAGCCCTTCACGAACCTCAAAGCCGTCTTCTCCGGTGTATTCACCATGTCTAGGCCAAACCTTGCCAATTGATTAAACTTGTTGACATATTCCTTCACCGAGAGATTTCCTTGCTTTAGAGTCAAGAATCTTTCCATGTACAAGTTTTCCTCCGCCCTTGAGAGAAACTTTGCCACAAATCTTTGCCTAAAATCCGCCCAAGAGTCAACGGGGCGTTCTCCATTAGTGACCTCCCACCAGAATGAGGCCTCTCCCTTCATTAACCAAGCAGCCAACTTGACTTTCTTCCCTTCTTCCATCTCAAAGATATCTATCAACTCTTCCACCTCCTTAAGCCAATCTCTAGCCTCCACAAAAGTTTCAGATCCTTGAAAAGGTTTCCCTCCCATAGCTTTAAATTCCTTGCAAGTCTTAGCAAAAGTATCCGTGCGAGGAGGAGGGGGAGGAGGAAGATCGGGTGCTACGGTTGGTGGAGGAACATTTGCTGGACCCGCAGTTGTGGCCCTAGCCTCCATCAATCTCCTAAATCATGCTGGTACCGTCACACCCTCCGGAAGGTTAAGATTCTCGGTCATGCTGAAACGAAAAAGGAAAGATTCAAAACGAAGGATTCGAAGGATATAGATATGGCTATTGGGGATTATGCTTTTCTTTCAAAAACTTTTCTCTTTAAAGACATGTTTTTCAAAATATCTCTTCCAAAAATGTTTTTAGAAAAATAGTTTTCTACAAATTTTATCTGTTCCGGTAACCTTTGCTCTAATACCACGTGTAACACCCCACGCCCGCTATGGTCACTCACTAAGGGAATGCCATAGCATCGATGGAGTATTTTAGTGAATATAGAACAGAAAAATTACAACAAGACAGATATAAATAGTACTTGAAATTTTAAAACATCATCTCATAACAGCGGAAATAATCATGTCTGGTTACATCATAAAACCATGATAAAAGTCAAGTACAATATCCGTCAAAATAAAAAGTACATAATCCCACTCTCTCATACAATAGCCAGAACAAAAGAAAAGATAACTGGATAACTGGAGCTTTACATCTATCCAAGCTCCTAAAGACTGGAACAGCAATCTGATCAAGCTCCACTACTGCTAGGATCCACTGTAGGACCTGAGGGTTGGGAAAAAGATAAAAACAACGGGGTCAGACATAAGTCTGAGCGAGTCCTATAACTTTAACAATACAATCATTAAAGTAACCAGAGAAGATATAAACTTGACCCACGGTAATGTCTTGGGATGAATGGCTACACTAAGCAGCTTGATAGACTTAGGATAAACTAAGATAACCGTAAGGACGCATCTACCCACCCAAGGATAATTACTAACTGCACCACACCAGTCATTCCTACTTAAAGGTTGATCCCTCCCAAGGACTTAGAAAATTTCCCCAGTAGTCTCGTACACCCCTAGCTGACTACATAGGTGCCGTCTGCCCCTATCTCCACTAGGTGTACTTAGTAATTTTACCCAGTAGTTCCATGTACCCCTACATAGGTGCCGTCTGCCCCTATCTTTATTAGGTGTACCCACTACTCCCCATCGATCGGCTCCCTACCGTAGATACCCGTGCTGGTCCCACAGTGGGGTGTATCACTCCCCTAAAGTGGCTACCCAATACTATCAACGGTGCACGGCTTTATATCTACACGATGCAACAACGGCTTATCTACCAGCCCGGGCCCACACACGCATATGAAACCCGTTGGACTTGCGTTGCCACCGCTAACCCGTTTTGGCCTCTTATAATCAAGCCCAATATGCGTGTCCCGTCACTCGACATGGGTCGAGCCCACAAAGATACGTTTGGGATATTGGTTGAAATGGGCCCCCACAAGCTACCCACTTAAGCTTGTCATATATCTAGTGTATCCCACTTAACCCTTTAATCATGTTTAATTACATGTTTCCACTTGGTTAAGTATTCTAATCGTATTTTCTATTGCCACCCAAGGCAACCCACTAGATTCCACATGCCACCCAAGGCAACCACAAAATTTCCACATGCCACCCAAGGCACCCACTTAACCCCTCATGTCCCGCTACATGCTAATATGGTTAAGTGTTTCTTAATTAATTAAGACCGTGATCTCCCGTAAAGACCTCCCACATTAGACTGGCTGTTATGACCGCCTGGTTAAGCCGGTAGAGTCCGGGCAGTCTTACGTCATAACAGAGCCTAACCTCGTGTCTTTACTTTAATCACGTATTTAATTTATGGCTAAGACCTCTCACATTGGGCTGACATTTGTAGCAACTGGTTAAGCCGGTCGGGTCCGGGAAGTTTTACACTACAAATGAGTCCAACCTCGTGTCTTAGTCGATTAATTACACCTTATTAATCACCCCCATATTAATTATCCCTAATTAATATCAAGTTTTCCATAACATGGGTAGAACTAACTCAATAGGTAAATTCCCATGGGGTAGACCTAATTTAATAGGTAAATTCCCACTTATGGTAATTTATTTTTATGGTATGCTTAATCATACCCAATCATACATTTATTAACATATTTACCAACCCCATCATTCCCCACGTAAATCGTTCTCATTTCATGACATAATAAAGGGGAAGATCCATCACAAATATCATGGGTTTAGCATATAACTTTGTCATGGGTTAAGAGGATGTCAACTTGCATATATGAGCATATATTAACCCAACTACATTTAACCCAAACTTGCATATTATCATACACATGATTTACATAACATGTTGCATATGAGCTTGCATATTATCATACACATATCTTGCATAACATGTTGAACTTGCATATAAGCATTCTCATAACTTGCATAACATGTTAAACATGCATTTAAGCATACACATAACTTGCATAAGCATCCACATACTTGCATAAGCATGCATAACTTGCATATCACATTAAACTTGCATTTAAACATATACATAACTTGCATAAGCATCCATATACTTGCATAAGCATGCATAACTTGCATATCACATTCAACTTGCATTTAAATATATACATGACTTGCATAAGCATCCATATACTTGCATAAGCATGCATAACTTGCATATCACATTAAACTTGCATTTAAACATATACATAACTTGCATATGAACTTGCATAACTCACTTTGTTAAACATGCATACCAACTTATCAAGCATGCATAAACCAACTTATCAAACATGCATAAACCCACTTATTAATTATGCATAAACATAGAAAAACATAGAGTAGCATATCATTATAAATGATTCAAACTCACTAATCCGCATTTAAGACCATAGGTCTCATTACACCCAATCTACTTACTTTAACAATTGATGTTAAAGTGATAGAAACTCACCAAACCCAAAATTAACCCACTTATGAAGTGGAATTAGTTGCTAAATATGAAGATGGTGATGATTAGAGAATGATTTGAGAGGGATTAGCTTGCAACTTCCTTCTTAGATTAGTGGAGACTCCTTCTAGGATTTAATTTGGCGGCATGAGGCCTTCATTTCTATTTTTAGTATGGATTAGGGTAGGTTTAGGGTGTATTTATAGATTAGGAGAGTGTTTTAGGCCCTTAGATTAACCCTAGATTAGATTAGGTCCGTTAGATTTAGGAAATCTCTAGAACCCAGCCCAGCCCTAGCCAGAAAACCAGATCTGGTGCACCCAAGCACCCTGGTTCGACACGCCGTGTCGACAGGCAAGTCGACTCCCCCTGTCGACAGGCCTGTCAGCAGCCCTGTCGACATGGTCAAGGCGGGAATTCTCCCGCCTGGCCCCGCTGGTTCTAAATTTAAATCTGAATTTAAATTTCTAAATCTGTTTTTAACTTTGAATTTTCTGTAAACTTCTTTGGGCCATAACCGGGCCGTACGGACTCCGATTCTCGAAAACTCGGACTCTATTTCGCGTATTTTTCCGAGACGAACGCAATAACGCAGCCCGTTACCCCCAATTCCCACGTCTGAGATTATTTATCCAGTAATTAGTGAATTTTAGTATTAACTAAAATTCGGGGTGTTACAATGCACTTTGGATGATGGTTGATTGTTTACCATTGCTGTTATGTACATTTGTTGTATGGAATCCATATAATCAACATTATATGGTAATTGTTTTTGTCTGATTCCAGTTCAGAACGAACAAATATTTTAAAATAACAATATTTTAAAATAAGGAATATTTTAAAATAATATTTAGTAAAAGACTAAAATATGATTTTGATGTCCGATTTGGGGTGGACACGATAAATATATAAAGCCGTGTTGATTAGATTAAGGCCATTTTGAAGCGAACGATATTTATATCGATGTTATTCATTTTTATAATGAATATCGAAAAGGAAGTGTTTTCAAAATCCGATGTTTTGAAAATATTATCATTTATGTAATAATGATATGAGATATTCAATTTTGATTTAAAATTGAAAATGAAGTTGGAATTGTTTTCAAAATGATTTATAAAATACGTTTAAAATGGAAATCGATGAAATATATAATATATATATATATATATATATATATATTATATATTAAATGGCCTGAATAAAACGCATCGCACAACGACCGTTTATGAATTTCGACCATTGGCTTCGCATTGACGTTACGGGAGATCCGACTGCCGGATTCTCCTAAAACCAGAACCGTTGGGTTCGTATCGAAAAGAGCTTTCGAAAGAATATAAAAGATTTGAAATCTAATAGTTGGATTTGGAATTATGTAAAAATCAAATTTGGAAAAGGTCTCTGTAAGTGCAGTTCGATGACAGTTTATGGAAATCGACTTTACGGGCCTTGTTTAAATCATTAAAGTTATTAATAATTCGTGTAAAATCATAATAAATGATTTGGAAAGAACAAAGATGAAAAATTCCGTATTTGAAAAGATAAAAATATATTTTTATCGAAATGAACTAGTTATGAACTAGAATTATAATCCAATATTTTTAAATAAATAAATTGGATTTGATGTTAGACCAAAAATTGGTTCTAACACCCAAATTGATTAAAAGCAAATAAGATGAGATAAAAATAAAAATGAATACACAGGATTTATAGTGGTTCGGCGAAGAAATGCCTACGTCCACTTATCTTTCACTATATTCAATGATTCAGTTGCAAATACAATGTAATTGTCACTTGATTTCACTCACAACTCGCTTATATTCACTCAATAGACTAAAACAATTAATGAAAGAAGATTTGGAATCTCCGGGAGTAATGGAGTTCGGGTTATGGAGGTAGTGGAATTCTCAAAGTGCCTAAAAAAGATCCTTTTCTTTGTCTCCAGACGGGGTATTTATAGGTGTGAATTTGCTCAAAACTTGATCCGGGTCGTGGCCACGTGTCGTCCATCCCATTAGCTTCGGGTTCGGATGAGTTATTGTATTGACAACGCACCAAAGTAACGAACGTTATGGGTAGGAACTGGTCACAGCCGGTCCGAATATCCAGGCGCTTTTGCAGGAGAATAATATGGAACATGGGCTCGGGTCGGAGACGCACAAACAAGGGGTTCGGATCGGGATACCCGATCCGACCCGGATTGGCTTGGATGCAACGCTCTCTTCTTCTCTAATCTGCTCCGCTCCGATCTATTTCCGTGGTAAACAGGTGGCTTTCCGATCCAATTGAGATTATGTTGCCCTCCGATCCGATTAGATATGCCTTACCAATTTCCTCAGCAGCAGTTCACCGATCCGAACAGAAGATTCTATCTGACCCGAACCGATATGTTGCTCTGACCCGACCCGAACAATTGTTGCTGCCCATTCTAGGTTGTAGTGTCTTCTCCAATCCAAACCGAAGTCTTCTAATTAAAAATGCTCTTCAATGTCTGATTTCTTGACTTTGTGTTGCCTAGTTCACAAAGTAGGCTAACACTTTGCCCCCTCAAAGGATGCTTCTGTTGGAAACGGAGCATGCTTTGACTGCCATAGCACAAAAACTTCATCCTTCCTTTTGAATTCACATGCCAAGTTGTCGTTCTTCATCCCGTTCGGTTCGGATTCCGACCCGAACGGATTTCTACTTTGGGTTCCGACCCGAACTGATTTCCTTCTTCTCTGCAATGTATTAGTGGGCCAAGCTGCGTCATTGGGCTTTTCGAACCGGTCCGATCGGGAATACGAATGGTCAGCTTGTTTTTTTTTATAAATCTACTTCATCTCTCTTCTTTTCTTTCATTCACTGTTTTTACTCATCCGAACCGATTCCACAGCGAAGCCTTAGTCTTTTCAAGAAACTTCAAAATTTTCGCTTCCATCTTCGAATCAAATATATAGGTAGTCTTGTAATCTTGAATCTTGCTGCCATAATCGCTTTTAATTTGCATCCGCGGTTAGTTTGAACGATTCTAGCATAATAATCGACTGGTTCCATCGCCGCAGTTCCCTTCATCCTCCGCCTTCGTCGTTAATGGCATCGACGCCATTTCGAGGCGTTAGAGGAGGGTATTGAAACTCGTTATTGAATACTTAAGTGCTTTATCTCTCGACTTTAATTAAGGCTTGGGATTTCGAGTTGGGTTTGCTACCTAAGAGGAGGAAGAGGAAGGAAACTGAAGAAGATTGGTTCGGGTAGGGGGAACAGTAGGAGAAAAAGGAAAAAAGAGAGAATTTCACAGAGCCGGATCGGGTCGGAGCAACAGGGCCAAGAAATGAGTCTTAACTTGTTTGACCGGGTCGGGTCGGATCTACGAATAAAACGAAGGTCAAGACTTATGCGCTCAGATCGGACCCGGTTGTGAAACAAAAGAGAGAATAGGGGTCTGGTTATTCAAGTTAATCCGGTCCGCTACGGGTGTCAATCTCCGACCCGCTCCGGGTGTCAATCTCCGAACCGATCCGGATATATCTCTCTAAGCATGGGCCTTTTGCTTATCCGATCCGAACCTGGTGTCTGCATCCGAACCGAACACTACTCAATCTAAAACACAAACTTTCGTCCAACTATTTAAAAGATATTACTTCCAACTTCATGAACAGTTAGGATAGTGCCTTGCGGACATAAATGAACATTAAGAACTACTCTGACTATCACTTTCTCTTCAAAGTTTCGTCTTACATTGTTGCACTTTTACTTTGCATTTCTCACATTCGCTGCACACATTTTAGTTCACACACACGCACAGGGGGGTACGGGCTAATTTACTTTAATTTATGCTATTGCTTCTTCAATAGTTCTATGACAATGAGACCCAGACGCTCTTCCAGACTAGCTGAGAGGAAAGAAGCCCCGGAAACTTCTAACAAAATCACCCTCGAGGATATATCTTCTTCTTCGGATCCAGAATGGGACAGTGAGGGTCCAGACTACGGGGTTGGAAATCGAGAAAGCAACGAGGCGTCTTCAGAGAACGAGGTTTCTCTGGGTTTTGAGGAGGAAGGAGGGATCGGTGACGATCGAGCCCCTGACGAATTTGAATCAGCCATTATATTGGAATCACCTCCAGACTCCGTTGAATCGACGATTGACAACGATCGACTTGTCCGAATTTGTTTAAAGTATGGAATAATGAAAAGGGACACCCTCGTGCCTTCACGCTCTGACCGTCCCCACAACCCTCCAAAAGGATATATAACGGTCACTCGATTGATGTGCATGGTCGGCGCCATTCCTCCATTCTCTCCCTTCATTGTTGACTTTTTAAGACAAATGCGGATTGCCCCCATGCAATTGCACCCCAATTCATATGCCTATCTGCACACCTTGTACATAGCATATCGTGAAATCTTAGGCATAGATCTCACGTTCGATGACGTTCACTTCTTCTATAATTTCAAGCATCGGACTCGAGAGACTCCATCCTTCTGTTACTTCGAATCAGTTCCAAAAAGGAAGATAATCTCTGCACCATTTAGCAGTAAAGCTTGAGATTCCAGACTAGAATGGTTCTACGTGAAGCGACAGCCTGGATGCGCCAAGAGGTGGACAAAAATCAAGTAAAGCACTGATTTTCTAAATCCGGGCTCTGTACACTTGAATCATCATCTTGACCTGTTTTTATTTTTGTTTGCAGTCGACAACCCCAAACAGATATCAGATCAGGTGTTCTTTGATCGGATGCACCGACTTCTTAATGGCGATCAGAAATTCTTGACTATCGACGAAGTCCTTAAAGACGAATATCTTCACTTTCATGGGATATTATCTGTTTTTCGTAGCATCGGTCATGGGACGGTCCCTTACGCATACATTCCTCCAGTGGAGGTGGTTCCAGAAACAGGAGAAGGCTCGGGAATTCCTACAGTGCCTCTTCAAGCTTCACCTTCTCCATTATGACGAATTGGCTAACCTGGCAAAAAGGCATCGAGAAGGATATGCTGCCCCCGAGGAAGCCACTTCTCTAGAAAAGTCAACATCCCCAGCAGAGTCGCCACTTAATGCTTCCGAGGGGAATATTCCTAGTACTGATGAGCAAATATTTCAGGGTTTGGGGGATCTCCTCTTACCCAAGACTATATACACTTCAGAGGATTTCAGGAAGGATCCTTTAGTCTTCACCTCTTCTGAAGAGACCACTCCCGCTAAGGCCAAAGAGCCTACTCGTACTAGTCTAGCTTTAGACTCGGGTCGGCTGGAGGGAAACACACCACTTAGGATACACTTTACACAACAGCATTAGCGTCTATTGCACCTCTTTCTTCGTGAATCCATTAACTCTAAACTTCGTTTGTTTTACCGTGCAGGTACGATGTCTCGATCTTACTATGATATAAGAAAACTTCGTCGCAGCATGTCCAATCCTCCTCAGGATGTCGAATATGACCGTCGTGATGATCGCGGCAGGGATGAGAGAAGGCCTTACGATCCTTATCGCTCTCGACCCTCGCGTTCTCGCTCACCAGTTCGGCCAGAGCAAGAGAAGTACAAGGGTTATCAGAGCCGTAGGGAAGAGGACAGACCACCATCTAAAGACTCCACTTCTTCCCATGAAAAGTGGAGTAGAGAGAGAACTCCTCCAAAAGAAACTGGGTCTCGAAGTAAGCACAAGGTCCCTGCCACTAAACGACCTAGGACGGACAAATAGACTACAGAATCCTCTTCACATAGGGACATCGAATTATCAATTCCCGCTCCTCCCCCACTAGATGCGGGAACTGCAGTAAAGCTGGCATATTTAGAGGAGCAATTTCCCGAGCACTACTTCGAGACTTTGACCTTTTTACCTACTCTTGAACCTATTTCTTCTAATTGGGCAGTTGAAGCCAAAGCAAAGATTGATTTGGTGGAAAAACAATATACCGAGATGTTTAAGTATTCACGCAATCTTTCTAGAATCATCCGCACTCTAATCACAAATACCGATTCAATGCAAAAGACCGCGGAGGAGGATGCTAAGTCCTTAAAAGCTCTAGGAAAAGATTTGGAAGACACTCAAGCTCAGCTAGCTGTCGCTCAAAGGGACGCTTCTAATTTCAAACAACAATTCGAGGACATGCAAAAGCGTTATCATGACTTGCTCGAATCTCACAATCAGGAGCGCTCTGAATTAAAAAAGCAAGTTGACGAAGCCAAGTCAGAAGCCGCTAAGACACGCCTTGCTTATGCTGAGCTCGAACGGAAAAACGCCGAGTTAGCAAAGAGGAGCGCTGATTTAGAAAAAAGAAATGCCGACTTGGCTTCGAAGCTACTGGAAGCAGAGAACAGGGCTGCCCTAGCCGAGGGCAATGTGGAGTGTGCTATTAAATCTACGGAGGAAGCCCGCAAGCAACTATCAGAGGCGGAGGCTGATATTCAGGGTTTCGGCGAACTAATGATTGAATTCTTCGCACATATTATTCGTCGCCGAAACATTTCTTGGATCGAGGACTATCCATCCGCTCTAGTTCAAGTATGGAATCAGATCGTCGAGTGGGAAAAGGAGGAACTTAAGGTCGATTCCCTCGATGAAGATAAACTAATGGAGAAATACTTAAGGGATGATGAACCGGAATGCCTAGCCGAAGGGCGCCGCCTTATTGCTGAGGCCATGGAAGAAGAGAGACGGAAGTCTAAACAAAAAACTGTTCTCGAAGCTGGTTCCTCTTCTTCTGCCCCTGCAACTTCTAAAGTAGAGGGGTATGATCCTGAAAATCCGGGAATTCCCTGAACAACTCTGCTATCCCCTATTCCTGAAACAACACCAGAGGTAGTAGTCACCCCCGCAGAAAAGTCTTCGGAAGGTATCCCTACCTTTTCTCCTCAATTTGCCAAGGCTATTTCTACCTTTCGCCATGTGATTGAACAATCGATGAAAGACCCATTGTTTTCGCCTGAGTTGATAATTGTTACTTCTCATTCTTTAGGTGTTGAATCATCCGTAAAGACAGATGTGACTCAGGGAGCCACCGCTGGTACAAAGCCCACAGAAAGGGCCAAAAAGGGGAAGACAAGGCTGCTTCTATAGACTTGGGAGAAGGAAGTGAGCCAACTAAGGTCACCACTCCCCATGATGAAGAAATGATAGCAGCTTTAAAGGGCGACGGCGGAGACGGGGGGCATGAAGAGGAACCAGAAGTTGCAATAACCGGGGAGTCAAAAAGTGCTGATGACGTTACCTTGGCTGCAATGAAGGCTGATCAAGACAAGCGCTTGCAATTAAAGGCCGAAGAACTAGACCCTGAGGTCCTCAAGCCCCTCGCAGTTGTGGATGCGGGATCAAGGTTAGTTGTTAAGCTCTCAACTAGATCTATTACAGAAGAACTTGCTAAAAAATCTTCTCTTGATTCCAGTGCCCCGCCCTTCGGGAAGAAGTCTACTGGCTCCAGTACCGCATCTTCAGGAAAAAAGTAGTCAAAATGAATCTTGACCGAAGCTGAGAAAGAAGCAAAGGATGCGGAGAAAGCCGCCAAGAAATCCAAGGCTCATTCCAAATCTAAATAGTGGATTGCCCTGTATCTTTTTAGCATTTTTGTGAACCAATAATTGCTGCTACAAAAGTAGCTCCTGCATTTTCTTTTTTAGCTACTTCCCTGTACAAATTCATTCATTTGTAAATAAAAATAATTCACTTTTTGCAATGTTCATTTGTTAGTAGTTCTGCACTTATGTAAAAATGCATGTCTATAGTTGTGAAACGAAGTTGTGGAGGGGGGAAATATGCGTATACATACGTGTCCCCAGTCAATTCTCACAAACTATTTAATGCTTAGTCGAGCAATCTGAATGCTCCCGATTCTCTGACGGGATAGCACTTCCTGTGCCGTCGGTACCTGTCGCTTTTTCTGGCATTTCTTTTATACTCTCTCTCTTTCTTTTGAGAGTTAGAGTTTGAGCTCAGTCGTCTATTTATTCCCCGGTCTTTCAACGGAGAAAGATTTCTTTCTCAGCGCTCAGTCGGAGACGCCTTTATACTCTCTTTCTCTCTGGAAAGTTAGAGTTAGGAGAAGAATTTCTTTTTCAGCGCTCAGTCGGAGACGCTTTTATACTCTCTCTCTCTCTGGAGAGTTAGAGTTAAGAATGTCGTTTTCTCATTCTTTTATGTCTTATCGCACAAACAGTCGTTGTGCTTCTTTTTATGTCTAAACTGTCTTCAATCTTTTTAAGTTGTGAGTTATCCTGTATCTTATAATCACAATAGAATAGCTGATAAATGTATATACGTAATGCATAAAAGTAAATATCACACAATATTTTTATAGTGGTTCAGCTAAGTCGTAGCCTACATCCACTTTATAGTCCTTTATTCATATCGTCAGATTTTCCCAAGGCAAGTCGTGCCTTATTACAGGGTTCATAGGAAAAATAACAAAGAGTACAGCATTTCTAATCCAAATATCGCATTAGGTGTTGGGCATTCCATGCTCGAGGGACTTCGTCGCCATCTACGGTCGTTAACTTGAAGGTTCCTTTTTCAAGCTTCTGTTGGATGACAAAGGGTCCTTCCCATTTTGGGCCGAGGTGAGGAAGGGATGGAAAAACTCTCTTTAGCACCAAATTTCCTGGTTCAAAAGTCCTGAGGTGAACTTTTTTGTCATAATAGCGTGCCATCTGACGTCGATGTCTTGCCGCACGCAAATCCGCTTCGTCCCTTTTCTCTTCGACTTCATCAAGAGACTCAAGTAAAAGTGCCCGATTTGTCATCGGGTCATAATATGTCACCCTGTGGGAAGGAACTTCTAGTTCAACTGGAATTACAGCTTCTGAGCCAAAGGAGAGAGAGAAAGGAGTATGACCGGTGGCCGTTTTAAATGTTGTTCGATATGCCCACAAAGCTAGGGGCAATTCATCAACCCACTTTGCCTTTGCACGCTCTAATCGCTTCTTAAGGATGGATTTTATTACTTTGTTTATTGCCTCTACTTGCCCATTCAATTGCGGATAGGCAACTGCAGTATATCGTTTGTCTATCTTATACTTCTGGCAGAAATTTCTGAATTCAGTACTATCAAATTGGGTCCCGTTGTCAGTTATAATCGTCCTTGGAATCCCGAACCGGCATATAATATTTCTGACCACAAAACTTATCACTTTTCTTGCTGTGATCTTGGTCAAGGGCTCAGCTTCCACCCACTTCGTAAAATAGTTCACGGCTACTATTTCATACTTAGCTCCTCCTTTAGCAATTGGTAGAACTCCAATGATATCAATTCCCCATGTGGCAAATGGCCAAGGACTCACCATTGATTTAAGTTGGGTCGACGGTGCCCTGGGGATTTTAGCGAATCTCTGGCACTTATCGCAGCGTCGTGAATAATAAGTTGCATCTTTATTGATCGTAGGCCAGAAGTATCCGTACCGCAATATCTTCTTTGCTAAAGTTTGACCTCCTGTATGATCTCCACACTCACCTTCGTGTACTTCTCTTAGTACACGCTTGATGTCGTCGTGTGCTATACATCGTAACAGGGGCATAGAAAATCCTTGCCTATAGAGAGTATCATCTTGTATGACATACCTGGTAGCTTTGCGAACTACAGCTCTTTTCTCACTCTTCTTCGATGGGAGTGTCCGATTCTTAAGGAAATTCTTAATTGGAGTCATCCATGACTCCTTCTCTGGTTCCGCTTCAAAAGCGAATTCAATTTCCATTGACTCAAAGCTTGGCGACTCCAACGTTTCAATTGGAATTATTTCAGTCTCTTCTGGATTGTCGGAACTAGCCAGCTTTGCCAGTCTATCCGCTTTCTGGTTTTCAACTCTGGGAATATGTGTTGTGTTGTACCGCTCTAAGCTATTCAATAGCTCTTTCACTTTCTTGAGGTAGGCGATAAGTCGAGGTCCTCGAGCCACGAATTCCTCTCGCACTTGACAAACAACAATTTTAGAGTCACAAAATATGTCTAACATTTTTACTCCGAGGTCTTTAGCAAGCTACAGCCCGGCAATCAGGGCTTCATATTCAGAGTCATTGTTAGTCGCCGAAAATTCTAATTGCAAGGCGTAATATAACGACCGTCCTTCGGGAGTGACTAAGACGATTCCAGCTCCGGACCTTCGGTCGTTCTTGGCTCCATCTGTATATAGTTTCCACGGATTTATTTTTAGCTCATCCTCGGACTTAACCACTTTGTCATTGATTACTTCCTCCTCTGGAATGGTGAATTCCGCAATAAAGTCTGCTAGAGCTTGCCCCCTGATTGACTTTCGTGGTTGAAAATTCAAATCAAACTGACTTAGTTCTATGTTCCATTTGATCAACCTTCCCGATGCTTCGGGCCTCTGCAACACCTGCCTTAAGGGCTGGTCGGTGTATATGGTTATTGGATGGGCTTGGAAATAGTGATGAAGTTTTCGGGATGCGATCAGGAGACTGTAAGCAAGTTTCTCAATTTTTGGGTAGTTGCGCTCTGCCGCTGCTAATTTCTTGCTTACATAATACACTGGCCTTTGTACTTTGTCTTCTTCTCAAACCAAGGCTGTGCTGACAGCGTGAGCCGAGACTGCCAAGTAAACAAACAATTCTTCGTGATCTACGGGTTTTGATAAAATCGGCGGTTTCTCTAGCAGTTCCAACAGATTTCGAAAGGCCTCAACACAATCCGGAGTCCACTCGAAGTTATTCTTTCCCTTTTTAATCAAATCAAAAAACGGAACACATTTATCTATGGCTTTGGAGATGAATCTACTCAGCGCCGCTACTTTCCCTGCAAGACTTTGGACGTCTTTAATTCTCCTCGGTTCTTCGATATTTCTAATCGCTGCTATCTGGCTAGGGTTGATTTCAATTCCTCGGGAACTCACAATAAAGCCAAGGAACTTTCCCGATGCCACTCCAAATGAGCATTTCAGAGGATTCAATTTCATCCGGTACTTTCGTAGGATACCAAACATTTCCGCCAAATCTTGCGTATGGTTGGAGGACTGCTTTGATTTGACAAGCATATCATCCACATAAACTTCCATAGTTTTTCCTATTTGATTATAAAACATTCTGTTCACCAAGCGCTGATAAGTAGCTCCAGCGTTTTTCAATCCGAATGGCATTACAACATAACAATATAACCCCAAATTCGTAATGAGCTCGTATGTTCTTGGTCTGGTACGTGCATAGGAATTTGGTTGTATCCAGAATATGCGTCCATGAAAGAGAGAAGTTCATGACCTGCTGTCGAGTCTACAAGCTGGTCAATCCTGGGAAGTGGGAAACTATCTTTCGGGCAAGCTTTATTTAAATCTGAAAAGTCAATGCAAGTCCTCCACATTCCGTTTGGCTTTTTTACTAAGACGTGATTCGATATCCAGTCGGGATAAGTCGAATCTCGAATAAATCCATTCTGCTTCAACTTCTCTACTTCCTCTTTGAGAGCAGCTGACCTCTCTGGGCCCGCATGCGTCTCTTTTGCTTTACAGGCGGATGCTTCGGATTTACATTCAATTTGTGACTTATAATGGCTGGCGATATCCCACACATGTTAGCATGGGTCCAGGCGAACACGTCTAAGTTTGCCTTCAAGAAGTCCGTTAGTTCTTTTGCTCGACGTGGATCCAATTGAGAACCAATCTTCAAAACTTTTGACGGATCAGCTTTATCAATGGGAATTTCCACTGTCGCTTCATTAGGAGTTGCATTCCTATCCTCTGGCTCCTCGTCATTTCTGGGATCCAGGTCTTCAGGCGTTCCTTTGGGCAACTCCCTCGGGGTCAATCTCTCTAATTGCTATGCCGAGTCCCCCTTTGAGGGAGACGAGGCTTCCTTACTCTCAACGTTAAGTCCTTTCATCAACATCTTTAGTTCGGCCACATAGCAGGCCCGTCCGGAAACTTGATCCCCTCTCATTACTCCAGTTCCGGCTTCGGTTGGGAACTTAAGTAACAAGCACCAAGGGGCGATACAAACTCCGAATTCAGCGAGGGCAGGCCTCCCCAAAAATGCATTATAAGGCGAATCTACGTCCAATACTATGAACTGAAGCATCCGCACTCTTCTACGTTCTCCTTGCCCCAGGGTCACGGGCAACTCTATGTATCCCATGGGAGCTGTCGACGCCCCGTTGAAGCCTCTGATCCATCCTTCACAAGGCTTCAGATCTTCAGATTCAAGCTTCATCTGATCAAATGACTTCTTGAACAAAATATTAACGGAACTTCCGTTGTCTACTAATACCTTATGGACCAAGGCCAGCCCAATGGTGGTAGTAATAACCAACGGATCATTGGTGGGTGATTGTATCCCAGTATTGTCTCGGCTGCGAAATACCACGTCGTCAAACATGGTCTTCTGTTGTTTTATGGGGGTGACATCTTCCAAATCATCACCTTCATTCACGTCTAGATGCTTGGCAGCATTCACATATTGATCCATTGATCTGAAACTTCGGATTGCTGGGTGAGGTCCGCCTACTATGGAGTTGATAACAATTCCTTTACCTTTCTGTTGTGCTGTAGGCTTGGGAGCAGGTAGAATCTGTTTTGGAGCCTGCTCTCCTTGCCCCCTGTCCCTCGGGGCAACCTTGTACTCGTCGAACTTCCCTTCACGCAACAGTTTCTCAATCACATCCCTCAAATGCCGACATTCATTAGTTGAATGCCCGTGAGTTCCATGAAACAAACAAAACTTCCCTGTCGCCATTTCTTTCTCGGTCGAATCACGAGGTGGCGGTCTTTTGTATTGTAACACATTGTACGTATCCAGGTAAATATTTTCCAGGGTGTCGTTCAATGGTGTATAATTCTCGTAGTTCTGGAATCGGGGTCTTTTGTTAGGGTCATTTCCCCTATTTCTGTTTCTTCTGTTACCGCTCGAATTACGATTATTGTTGTTGTTTCCCCCGCTTCCAGTATTGCCGTTTCCACCCTTGTTTCCTACATTTACTTCAACCTTGCCAGAACTTTCCCCATACTGCTTTACGGCGATATTACTCTGCACATTCTCCTTTGAAGCCGTCTCAGACTTTCTCTTTCGGTTTGCCCTGGCCTCCTCTCGCCTTAGATAAATATCGGCTTTTTCGTAGAATATCTCCCTTGTGGAGGGTGTTTTCCCAGAAAGGTAGTCTCCAAACTCAGATTCAGGATCGACTCCTTCCTTTAATGCCATCAGAATAGTGGGCTCATGCGGGTCACTGACCGCAGTTACAGCTTGGTTAAAACGATCAAGATATGCCCTCAAAGATTCTCCTGGTGCCTGCTTGATTCTCGATAATTCAATAACACTTTTGGACTTTCGGGCATGGAGTCGGAACTGGTTCATGAAACGCTCGCTTAGTTCCTTGTAATTCGAAATCGAACGAGGAGGAAGTCGGGTAAACCAGAACAGCGCCACATCTTCTAAGTAGATTGGGAATGCTTTGCACTTCACTTCATCAGGGGCAGCAGCAGCATTCATAAGCCACGAGTATCGCATTAAATGCTGTCCCGGATCAGTCCTTCCGTTGTATTTGTCCATCTGTGGCAAGTTAAAGCGTCGGGGAAAATGGAAGTCGAGGATATCATCGGTGAAGGGAGTATGGCTTCGTTCGATGCCATAATCCTCATTTGTATAGTTCCGACTCTTGGACATGATCTGGCGAACCATTGCCTGCACATCAGCATTAGTTTGGGGCCGCTCAGGTTCCCTGGCCCTAGTATCCGAGTTCCTTCTGGGCTCTTGTTCAGGAGATTCCCTCCTTCTTCGAGCTGCCTCTGCTCGATTCCGTTCCCTGCGCTCCCGGTCGATCTCAGGAGGAGGGGACTGGAGTCTTTGCCCCCGAGTGGGGTCATTGTTTCCTAATGCTCGTGCAATATCCTCACGAGATCCCAAAGATCTAAATGTCAGCTGCTCCACGTTCTGAGGTCGTTCGAGTGGCCTTCGTTCACGGGGCCGCTCTTCCTCGGAAGATGAAGATTGATCCACTGGTGTGTGACGAACCGGTGATGGAGTTCTCTGTCGACGGAGTTCACTAATCTCCCGACTCATGAGCCTCATATTTTCCTGCATCATGAGATTAGTGCGCTCGTGAATTTTCATAGCCTCCCTTGTGCTCTCAAGCATGTCAAGCAAGCGCGAGAAATCTCCTTGAGTGATGAGCGCAGATGGATTGACCTGATCACCAACCCTGGTGGCTGGAATTGGAGCATTCGTAGGGACTCGAGTAGAGGTTCCAGCTTCACCAAGCATCGGGTCGGATCGGAGGTAGGAGGTCGGGTCGGTTCGGAGTTGGGGAGCCTGGTCGGATTGGGAGGTGGCAAGCAGCTCGGGTCGGTTCAGATTGGGGGAATGCACTGCTTCAGAATCTCCTACCCGGATCGGATCGGAGCTCTCCCCCTGCTGGCGGCTCGGATTTCCTGCATTGGTTCTTCCTGCTGCTGAACTCTGCCCCCGAGACCTTGTTACAACAGCATTTTGCTGATCTTCGCCAGCTCTATTTCCTCGAACAGACTGAACTTCCTTGCCTTTTCCTTTGGCCATGAGTCTTTGACAATCACTTCAAAAAATATAAAAATGCGGAGAAACTTAAGGATTCACTTCTTTGAACTCAACGGTCCAAAAAGTAGAAAGAGATCCCGGAAAATAAAGAATTTAGATGAGGATTCTCAGTGAAAGCACCAAAATGTTAGACCAAAAATTGGTTCTAACACCCAAATTGATTGAAAGCAAATAAGATGAGATAAAAATAAAAATGAATACACAGGATTTATAGTGGTTCGGTGAAGAAATGCCTACGTCCACTTATCTTTCACTATATTCAATGATTCAGTTGCAAATACAATGTAATTGTCACTTGATTTCACTCACAACTCGCTTATATTCACTCAATAGACTAAAACAATTAATGAAAGAAGATTTGGATTCCCCGGGAGTAATGGAGTTCGGGTTATGGAGGTAGTGGAATTCTCAAAGTTCCTAAAAAAGATCCTTTTCTTTGTCTCCAGACGGGGTATTTATAGGTGTGAATTTGCTCAAAACTTGATCCGGGTCGGGGCCACGTGTCGTCCATCCCATTAGCTTCGGGTTCGGATGAGTTATTGTATTGACAACGCACCAAAGTAACGAACGTTATGGGTAGGAACTGGTCACAGCCGGTCCGGATATCCAGGCGCTTTTGCAGGAGAATAATATGGAACATGGGCTCAGGTCGGAGACGCACAAATAAGGGGTTCAGATCGGGATACCCGATCCGACCCGGATTGGCTTGGATGCAACGCTCTCTTCTTCTCTAATCTGCTCCGCTCCGATCTATTTCCGTGGTAAACAGGTGGCTTTCCGATCCAATTGAGATTATGTTGCCCTCCGATCCGATTAGATATGCCTTACCAATTTCCTCAGCAGCAGTTCACCGATCCTAACAGAAGATTCTATCCGACCCGAACCGATATGTTGCTCTGACCCGACCCGAACAATTGTTGCTGTCCATTCTAGGTTGTAGTGTCTTCTCTAATCCGAACCGAAGTCTTCTAATTAAAAATGCTCTTCAATGTCTAATTTCTTGACTTTGTGTTGCCTAGTTCACAAAGTAGGCTAACATTTGAGATGGTTTTAAAAATAACCAAAATTTCAAATATATGAATTGGAATGGATTTGAATCGAAATTATCTTCAGAATATTTCAATATTGGATTCCGTGATTATACAGACATTGTGGAGGAATTTGGAAGATATATATATATATATATATATATATATATATATATATATCGTTATTCCAATACGATATTTGTTGATTTCAGAACTTAATATTGAATATAAGCCGATACATTTTCTATTTAGAGCCTTGTCTTTAATATCAAATGGGGTTTTGGGTTTGTTGTGAACAGTGTCTTCACTAACACTGTTCTTAAACCCAGTTGAGAAAAGATTAAATATTTTCATTAAGATTTAATGAAGTTTACCAATTAATTAATATTTAATTGGAATGGAATTTAAATTAGATTTTTGGGTTTATCGTGAATAGTGTTTTAAATAACACTAGTTCTTTAACCCGATTGACAATGGAATGAGATTTTGGGTTTGTCATGAATGGTATCTTTAATAACACTCTTCTTAAACCCAATGGAGTTAAGAAAATTCGAAACTAACTGGAGATTAGCTAAGTTGAAGGGTTTCCTAGGTATTGATCTGATGTTGGTTTTGGCCTTCGGGATTAATACTTAGTGAATTGTTCTCTTACTAATTTACGGTTAGAGACTAACGGAATGTGATTTTGGGTTTATCGTGAGCTGTGTTTTAAATGACATTAGTTCTTTAATCGAGTTAAAGATAATATTAATTTCTGAACTTGGAATAATCATTAACTAATGATTTTGGAGATTAAAACAGAATTAGAGTTTTAATGAATCTTTAGTTTTGTGAATCTGATAACTAAAATTATCAAATTCAATAAATGATCGAGAATTGAGTATCACCAGTTTTGCTCCAAGCAATAGTTAAATCTTTAATTAGATTTGAACGTGAAATGGTAATTAATTTTACCAATAACATCGTGGCATTAGATATAAAGTATTACCAGTTTTACTTCGTGGGATGAGTAGGTTGGGATTGGGAAATTGAACAAACGATTACTTTGGTAAGGTTCGCTAATCCCGGCTAGTTTGGATAAACCTTAATTTGGTTTGAATAGATATCCAAAGGAAGTAAAGAATAAATTTAAAGAATTTATCTTTGATAAAATTAATGGGAACCTTTTCGATATGACTATTTAAATAAAAGAATATTCAGAATTGGAATGAGGCGTATGTTGTGTTTTTATAGGACTTGTTTATTATATACGCAATTTATTCAGAAAGACCGGGTTTATCCCATTTTGAATAACTAAATCAGCGATGAGTCGACGATGAAGATGGTGGTTGAAGAGCGGAGGTCTTCACATCGTTTGGATGATTACTGATGTCTTATTTGGGCTGTACACCCAAGATAATGTAATAAGTAGTGATCGTCCAGACGTACTTGGAGATCAACAGGATATGCGAGGGCCTCTCTCCTGTATTGGACATATGGGACGTGGAATAAGGTGCCTCCGGTTTCATTCAGACCCAGAACAAACTTTTAAATGGATGTGTGTCTAACATCGGATTTCATTCTGTGTGATCGATAGACATCGGTTGCATAGCGTGAATTGCCTGTGTGGCATGCTGAGATGCAAATGATCAAGGCTTCTGTTGAAAAACAGAGTCTTGTGGTTGATGATCAAAGCACGGCTTTAATATAACGTAGCTTTGTGTAGCGTCAATTCGTGAGCCTCACATCCCGGTGTGAACCAGAAACGGGAGAGTACCTCAGGGAGGACATGCGTTTCCTTCTAGCTAGGAGTGGTGTCTGGGTTTTGCCCCCCCCAAATGTTTTACTTATGTGGATGATGGATAGAGAGGCGCCTCGGATATATCGGCATTGAAGGACCGTTGGATAGTATAGTATTTATACAGACCGAATTGACACCCCATAGGGCGGGGAAACGTAGTGTTCTGGAATTTTAATGCACATCGAGTGGACTGGCCCTAATGATCCAATGGTCCACCTGAGTCTGGGTGTTGAGACATGGGCTAGAGCGTCTCGAAGCGGTAAGGACGATCCTATACCTTGGTTCACAGATGGAAATCCAACTTCGAATACGTGACTTTGCGGTTTTGATGGTAGAGTCTAGTATTGGCGACATGATATTTGGTACCCATGCCGTCTCTGATTGATACATTTAAATTTGAAGTTGTTTTCATACACTTTACACTATAGTAGTTTCAAAATGATTTGTTTTAAACGTACCAAGAATGTTTGGCTATTATAAGGTAAAACTCTATCCTCCAGCTTGCGTTGCATTATGTGATGGGACCTGAGTCTTATAATAGCTTCATTTTCCAAAAAGCATTGCGCTGTTTGTTTTATGCACTGGTATTCTTGGGAGGAAAACCGTTCCGTGTTATACGGCGTGGTCCCTTGATATATCTGATTTTAAAAGTAAAGTTTTAAATAACCGTTTTAGTTCTCACACCAGTCACACGACTGACCTGGAGTTTATTGTTTTAATCTAGACTCTGGGTGCCCCTATTTTCCACACGGGCAGCTAGTAGTTTTGGTTTTGCAGATATATATTCATAGGATCCTGGTTTACAGCTGGAATGATATTCAGAAAGCTCTATATCCGCTTATCTCTTTCAGTTGTGTTTTGTATTGTTTTTCAATTGCATTGTAATTTGTAAATCTCTAATATTTATCAAATGTATATTATTGGCTCATACTCTATATATTCTTGCACTCTAATATAAATTGTTGTAATAAGCCATGAAATGTTCTTCTGTTTGTGTTTTTGTTTGTCGTGTTCTCAAAGCAATCCGTTCTTTCCTTTACGGGGAAGTTTGGGTCGTCACATTTTAGTATCAGAGCTTTAGTTTACAGAGCTCGAGAACAAGGCACATTAGAACCAAACGAAAGAATACATCAGAGATTGGATTAGTATTATCCAATGAGGATGGCTCGTTAGAGATGGGATCAGCAGTATCCTAGAATGTGCCGGAAGAGGGTTATTTATAAAATAAAAATGAAAACAAATTTTGTTTTGAAAATTTAAACATTATTATACATATTTGAATATTTTATTTTTATATTGATTTGGACAATCAAGTATATAAAGATTTTGCATATATATCTTATCCACGCCTATTTGAAGTTTAACATACTGGATAGATATAGAATCACACTCTAGTTGCCTGGAGATGATTCTAATTATTGTAGCTACATCATCAGAATTCATGTTCGAGTTTCGAAAGTGGGATATCTATATATTTTCATTCGACTGGCCTGAGAACCAAAACTTACATAGGACCATTTGTTGTGAATTGACATCAAAAATATGATTTTTGACTATGTATAAAGTTATGTGTTTGAAACGTTAACCAACTAATTGATTGATGGTTGTGTTGTGTGATTATTCATTTAAACCATTATGTAAATGTAAGATAAATTTAGCCAAATTGTATCAAATATTGAACTGAATTGAAAATTGTTTGAAATTGCCTGCATGTACATATATATGTGTGAACAGGTCATAGCAGGAGGCTAGAGAAGAGGAATAAAATTGTATGCCCGACAAATAGGTACGTGTTTACTAGGTTATTGGTTTTGGAAGATTTTATGAACCGATTGGCTTATTCTTTTTCTTTTTGAGATGAGAGGGCCTATGTGGCGGTTTGGGGATTTTCCCGATGCTCCCCGTACAAAAGAGGTTATGGCAAAATTTTAAAAAATTTAGGGTGTTAGCCAAATTTTTGAAAAAATTGAGAAATTCTTAGAAACTTAAAAGTTGAAGAACTTAAGCCATAATGAAAATAATGGAAGTTGACTTGATTAGTTAAACAACTTTCAGCTTCTTTCCTTTTCGAGGACGAAAAGATTTTTAAGTTAGGGAGATTATTACAACCCGGAAAATCAGAGCCAATTTAAAAATTTTATTTTGGCAATTTTAACGGATTTTGAATATTTAAATGAATTATTTTAAATAATAACGACAAACATTTTTATTCTCGGCGAAGTTAAAACGAATAAATTTATTTTAATTATAAAACGAGCTTGAAATGGTGTGGGAGTTTGAAAATTCAATTTCTAATTTCAAATGAATATACAGAATTCAATGTAAGTCAGAATTGGACGAAACAAGAAATATTTGAATCTGTTTAATAATATCTTTCTAACGGATGAAAGAAAATGAGTTTTCACTTTATAAATTGAAAGATATGTCCAATTTAACATTCATAAAAGTCGCTGTGGAATTTATATATATTTTAATATATATAAAGCCCTTAAAAATAGCCATTTTGCAAACGACCTCCGTTTTCGATGAAGCCACTTTTATTGGATCCGAGATGTCCAATTATTGCTAGATTCCAAAATTCATAATTTTTGGGATTAATATGTGAGCGTGGCGAAGTTAAACGTGTTTTGTCAATTTCTATCAATTTGGATCAACCCGAAATTGGCCATTTTTCAAACAGTCTTCAAATTCGACGGAATTAGTTTTGTTAGGATCATAACATCAAAACTACGCTAGATATAAGTTTTCTAGAATTTTTGGGGTCCGTATGTGACCCCAATAAGTTGAAATGTACGTTTAAAATTCAATATAATGATTTATATTTTAATTTTGATAAAAACTGATCGTAACAGCCGAATTGGCTTACGAATCATATCCCATTGTGTTCGGAATTGGAGTATTTAGCTAAGGGAGATAGTCATTGGGTTTGATTTTGAGTTCTTGACATTAAACAGATAATTTGCAAATTAAAGGAAAATTAAAATATTATTATAAATATATAACCCCTTTGGAAAATAAAACCCTATTGGTCAATTATTCATTCGTTGGTCAACCCCAGGAAAAATTCACCGTCTCTCTTCGTGGATGGCCCAAATCGTTCAATACTTCTCTCTTCTCTTTCTCTTAATCAACCAAGTGAATTAAAGAATTTACAAAAGGAAAATCATAATGCCGTGTATGCTCTTTAAATCCATACTAAATTCATGGATTTCTGCTTAGCAAATTAAGGGGAATCGGCGTTCAGAGCCGCCATGTTGGATCGCGATTCCAGCTGTAAAGGGAGGTGCGAGTTTCGCCTCGTTTGGCGCGCTGGTGGAGAATTCTGGGGGCTGTCGAGAGTCGTTGTCGGATGGAGCTCCAATCGTTCGTGGAGGTGGCGACATTGAACCTCAGGAAGCGACGGGTATAGGTTCAGCGACCTAGAGCAATTCTTTTCGAACGGTGAAGAAGGTATGGATGAGAACGAAGGAGTTAAACCTCCTAATTGTGTAATTATATTGAATTAGTTATAATTAGTTAATAAATTTATGTAATTAGTCCAATTAATTTAGTAATTTTTTTAAAAAATTTAAATTTTTAAAGATAAAAAGCATTATTTTTAAATTTATATGCATAACATTGAAAAATATAAAATTATGATTTTTACAAGATAAATAGCATTGTTTTTAAATGTGTTTTTTTAATAAAAAATTACTTTGATTTAAAATAATGTTTTAAAAAAAAATGGATTTTTAAAAATATATTGAGCATGGTTTTAAAAATATAAAAATATTATTTTTATGCACGTAAATAATGATTTTTTGTTATGAAAAGAGACGATTTTTATATATAGGAAAGCAAGATAAAAATACGATTTTTACATATAGAGATTTGATATAAAAATATGATTTTTATTATGTGAAGAGCAACATAAATATATGATTTTTATAGATGAAGTACCATTAAAAATGTTATTTTTAATATAAACATCATATTAAAAATGTGATTTTTACTATGAACAGCGTGAAAAAGATTGCGTAGAAATTTCGAGCAAACCAATACTGTTCTGAAATTCAGAAATAAAACTGGCGGAGTGGATCACCAAGGTGAGAACTTCTCACTTTAATTTTAATTTCTAGTTAAAATATATACTAGGGTGCAGATGGTACTTAGCTGCACCGGACACTTGTCGTCCACAGACCATTGACGAATTATTTGTTTGATCATGCTGTGAAATTTTTTTATGATGTGAAATGGACTGTATAAAGTACTCATGTATTGAAATAAATTATTTATCGTTATAATTTTTAACGTGTATATGAATAAATAATCATTTACAAATCGGACGATTTGTTTATGTACACCTATTTGACTGATATTGTTTGGGACGATAAATTTTACACATCGCCCAACTGCACAAATTATGTTCAGTATTTGTTGGTTGGAACCCCACACGGGTATTGGGATGATATTTGACGTATACTAATTCCAATTGTTTAGTTGTATGTCGATCGATTGGTTGACAGACTGTTGTAAGCGTTAATTATTTATATTTAATGCTTATACAGCTTAGGATGCACTTTGGACGATGGTTGATTGTTTATCATTGCTGTTATGTACATGTGTTGTATGGAATCCATATAATCAACATTATATGGTAATTGTTTGTGTCTGATTCCAGTTCAAAATGAACGAATATTTTAAAACAATGGTTATTTTAAAATAAGTAATATTTTAAAATAATATTCAGTAAAAGATCAAAATATGATTTTGATGTCCGATTTGGGATGGACACGAATATATTAAAATATATAAAGCCGTGTTGATTAGATTAACGCCATTTTGACACGAACGATATTTATATTGATTTTATTCATTTTTATAATGAATATCGAAAAGGAATTGATTTTAAAATCTAATGTTTTGAAAATATTTTCATTTGTATAATAATGATATGAAATATTCAATTTCGATTTAAAATTGAAAATGAAGTTGGAATCGTTTTTAAAATGAATTTAAAACGGTTTATAAAATACATTTCAAATGGAAATCGACGAAATATATAATATATATATATATTATATATATTAAATGGTCTGAATAGAATGCACCGCGCAACGACCGTTCATGAATTTCAACCATTGACTTCGCATTGACGTTACGGGAGATCAGACCGCTGGATTCTCCTAAAACCAGAACCATTGGGTTCGTATTGAAAAGAGCTTTCAAATGAATATAATAGATTTGAAATCTAATGGTTGGATTTGGAATTATGCCCAAATTAAATTTGGAAAATGTCGCTGTAAGTGCAGTTCGATGACCGTTTATGGAAATCGACTGTACGGGCCTTGATAAAATCATTAAAAATATTAATAATTGGTGTAAAATCAAAATAAATGATTTGGAAAGAATTGGGATGAAAAATTCCATATTCGAAAAGATAAAAATATATTTTTATCGAAATGAACTAGTTATGAACTAGAATTATAATCCAATATTTTTAAATAAATAAATTGGATTTGAGATGGTTTTAAAAATAACCAGAATTTCTAATATATGAATTGGAATGGATCTGAAATGAAATTATCTTCGGAATATTTCAATATTAGATTCCATGATTATACGGACATTGTGGAGGAATTTGGAAGATATATATATCGTTATTCCAATACGATATTTGTTGATTTCAGAATTTGATGTTGAGTATAAGCCGATACATTTTCTATTCAGAGCCTTGTATTTAATATCAAATGGGATTTTGGGTTTGTTGTGAATGGTGTCTTCACTAACACTATTCTTAAACATGTAACAACCCGAAAATCTGGGCCAGTTTAAAATTTTTATTTTGGCAATTTTAGCGAATTTTGAATATTTAAAATAGATAATATCGACGAGAAATTTGTTTTGAATATAGTTCGAACGTATATATTATACACGTCGTCGTTAGAATATATATAATTATATAAAATTATAAAAGGAATTGAAAATGGCGCGGTAGTTCGATAATTCGATTTCAAACTTCAATTGAATGTACTGGGTGCAAAACAATCCGGATTTTAGTGAAACCAAAAACATTAGGATCTAATTGATGATATCTTTCCAACGAATCCGAAAAATCGAAATTTCATAGCGGAAATCAAAAGATATGTCCAGTTGAAAATTTTGAATAGTCGCTATGGATTTCAGGCCCTTAAAAATGGAAATTTTGCAAACGACCTCGGATTTCGACGAAACCACTTTTGTTGGGTCCGTGATGTAAAGTTATTGCTAGATTCCAAATTTCATGATTTTTCGAATCAATATGTGAGCGTGGCAAAGGAAAACGCGTTTGACCAGTTTCAGTTGATTTCAATCGACAGGAAAATGGCCATTTTTCAAACGGTGTCAGAATTCGACGAAACTAGTTTTGTTAGGACCGTATCATCAATACAAAGCTTGAAAATATTTTTCTGCAAATTTTAGAGTTAGTATGTCACCCCGGTAAACTGAAATGTACGTTTAAAATCCAATATATAGAGTTATATGTTGATTTTAACGGAAACAGATCGAAACAATCGAATCAGTCTACGATACATATTCCATTGTGTTCGGAATAGGGGTATTTAGCTAGGGGCGACAGTCGTTGGGCCTCGATTGGTGTTCGAATGTAAAGTCAACTTTTAAGTAAATTAAATAATATTAAATAATATTTATATATATATTAATTCCTACCTCTTTCCCTCTTATCTCTCCTCCTCCCCCGTTTATTCTTCAAACCAGATCTAAAAAAAAAACGAAGGATCGCACCCTCGATGTCGCACCACCGACCGCCGATGGAGGCGCCGCCGCCTCAGGCGCCCAACACCTCGACCCACTCTCGCTTCATTCCCCTCCACCGCTTGTTTCCTCCGTCCTCCATCTCGCAATCCCCCAAACCCCGACGCAACGAAGCCCACACCCACCGCTGACGAACCTCGCCACGACCCCACCCCATTCCTCCACCACCCTCCTCGTGCGAACCCCCACCCTCTCCATCCCGATCCAACGCCCCAACGCCCCAAATCTCCGAACCCTAGTTCTTGGGTATGGATGGAGCAGCGGACGACTTACATGGAGAGTAAACGAAGACAAAGGGGTAACACTCCTCTTAATTTAGTAATTAACTTTTGTTAATTATAATTAGAAAATAAAATGCCATTGTTTGTGAAAATAAAATGCCACTGTTTGTGAAAATAAAATGTACATTGTTTTAGAAAATAAGATGTATATTGTTTAAAAAAAAATAGCATTGTCTAAAAATAGAATTGTTTTTCTAATAAAAAAATGTGATTTTTTTTTAAAATATAAAATAGCGATATGATTTTTATATATTGAATAGCATAGTAAAAATTTGATTTTTATATATTGAATAGCATAGTAAAAATTTGATTTTTATATATTGAATAGCGTAGTAAAAATTCGATTTTTATATATTGAACAACGAAGTAAAATTTTGATTTTTATATATTGAATAGCATAGTGAAAATTCGATTTTTATATATTGAACAACGAAGTAAAAATATGATTTTTATATATTGAATAGCATAGTGAAAATTCGATTTTTATATATTGAACAACGAAGTAAAATTTCGATTTTTATATATTGAACAACGAAGTAAAAATTCGATTTTTATATATTGAACAACGAAGTAAAAATTCGATTTTTATATATTGAACAACGAAGTAAAGATTCGATTTTTATATATTGAATAGCGAAGTAAAAATGTGATTTTTACATATGTAGAGAATACGGGCAAAGAAAGTGACAAGAGGCAAGAAGAGCGAAGATTTCTATAAATGAAGTGTCGTGAAGTTGGATAGCTATCGGTGAGAATTTCTCACTCTTCAATTTCTTTTCTAGCTATATATATATAGTAGGATGCAGACGGTGTTTAGTAGCACCCGACACACGTCATCCACAGACCATGGATGGCTTGTTTGTTAAATTGTTTGACTGTGTAGTTGGTTAGATTATTTGGTTTGAATTGAATTGTTGGGTGAAATGAAATTGATTTGATTGATGTGTGAATGGCGTGGGCCTTCACTAGACCGGGGATAAGGCTAGGCCTTGTCCCGTTTCTAGTATCATGCCGTTATGCCGCCGAAATTTTCTAAAATAAGTTAGAAAAATAAAGATAACATTTTATTTAATAAACGAACCGAATAGAATATTCATAGGTTGAATAAAACAGTTTGATCGTTAAAAATATAATTTTTAACGTGAATGTAAATAAATAAATATTCATTTACAAACCGGACCTTTTGTTTATGTACACCTATTTGAAGGACATTGATTGGGATGATAATTTTTACACATCGCCCAACTGCACAAATAAAAATCTGTGTTTGATTGCTTGAAACCCCACATGGGTATTGGGATGATATTTGACGTACACTAATCCCGATTGTTTAGTTGTATGTCGATCGATTGATTGACAGGCTGTTATAAGCGTTGAATATTTATAATTGATGCTTATACAGTGTAGAATGCACTTTGGATGATGGTTGATTATTCATCGTAGTTGATATATACATGTGTTGTAGAAAATTCATATAATTAACATTATATGGTAATTGTTTGGGCCTCATTCCAGTTTTGAATAGAAATATTTGAAATGAAATATTTGAATAGAAATATTTGAAAACGAAATATTTAAAAAAGAATATTTGAAAATTGAAATATATGAAGCCGCATTGATAGATCGACGCCATTTTGACGTGAACGATATTTATATCGATTTTATTCAAATTAAAGTGAATATTAAAGTGAATTGAATTCGAATAGAATTGAAATAGGATTGAAATCGTTTTGAAATGAATTCGAATAGAATTGAAATAGGATTGAAATCGTTTTAAAATGAATTCGAATAGAAATTGAATAGAAATCAATTTGATATGAAATATTTGAATAGAAATATTTGAAAACGAAATATTTAAAATAGAATATTTGAAAATTGAAATATATGAAGCTGCATTGATAGATCGACACCATTTTGACGTGAACGATATTTATATCGATTTTATTCAAATTAAAGTGAATATTAAAGTGAATTGAAATTCGAATTTAATTGAATAGATTTGAATTCGAAATCATTTTGAAATGAATTCGAATAGAATTGAAATAGGATTGAAATCGTTTGGAAATGAATTCAAATAGAATTGAAATAGGATTGAAATCGTTTTAAAATGAATTCGAATAGAAATTGAATAGAAATCAATTTGAAATGAAATTGAATTAATTTGAAATCCAAATTGAATTGAAAATGACTGGAAATTGAATTAAAAATCGTTTTGAAAAGAAAAATCGACGAAGTATATATTATATATATTATATATATATAATATAATGGCTTGAATAGAACGCGCCGCGGCAGTTCGCGAATTTCGACCATTGATTTCAAACGGACATTACGGGAGATCCAACAGTCGGATTCTCCTAAAATCGGATCCGTTGGGTTCGTATCGAAAAGAGCTTTCTAACGAATATTATAAATTAGAAATCTAACGGTTGTATTTGGAATTATGTCCAAATCAAATTTGAAAAAGGTCGCTGTAAGTGCAGTTCGATAGCCGTTGATGGAAATCGACTGTACGGGCCTTGATAAAATTATTAAAAATAGTAATAATTCGTGTAAAATCATAAGAAATGATTTAGAAAGAATTGGGATGAAAAACTCCATATTTGAAAAGATAAAAATAGATTTTATCGAAATGAACTAGTTTTGAACTAGGATTAAAGTTCTATTTATTTTTAAATAAATAAATTGGATTTGAAATGGTTTTGAAAATAACCAGAATTTCCAATAATTGCATTGGAATGGATTTGAATCGAAATTGTCTTCGGAATATTTCGATGTTGGATTTCGTGATTATACAGGTTTTGTTATGGAAACTTGAAAGATATAGATATATATCTTTATTTCCAATACGATATCCGTTGGTCGTAGAATTTGATATTGAATATAAGCCGATATATTTTCTATTCAGAGCCTTGTATTTAATATCAAATATGGTTTGCGTTTCTCGTGAATGGTGTCTTGACTAACACTGTTCTTGAACCCAGTTGAGAAAAGATTAAATCTTTTTAGTTAGATTTAATGAAGTGTACCAATTAAATAATATTTAGTTGAAATTGAATTGATATTGATTTTTGGGTTTACCGTGAACAGTGTTTTAAATAGCACTTGTTCTTTAACCCGAGAATTAATGGAAGGTGATTTTGGGTTTATCGTGAACCGTGTTTTAAATGACACTGATTCTTTAACCCAGTCACAGATTAAAACTAGGTGGGGTTTTAATGAATCTTTAATTAGATTGAAATGATCGAGAATGGAGTATCACCAGTTTTGCTCCAGGCGTTAGTTAAATCTTTAATTAGATTTGAACATGAAATGGTAATTGAATTTACCGATAACACTGTGGTGTTAGATATGAAGTGTAACTAGTTTTACTTCATGGGATGAATAGGTTGGGATTGGGAAATTAAAACAAATGATTACTTCGGTAAGGTTCGTTTATTCCGACTAGTGGAATCTAAATTCAAAAGAAGATTAAAGTAATAAATTCAAGGAATTTATCTTGGATAAAATTAATGGGAACCTTTCCCTATGAATGTGAAATTTAGAAACTAACTGTCGGTTAGCCAAGAAGAATGGTTTTCTGGATATTGATCTGATGTTGGTTTCGGCCTTCGGGGTTAATATTTGGGGAATTATTCTCTTGATTAATTTACGGTTAGTGACTGATGAATTGGAATGAGGCGTATGTTGTGTTTGTGTAACACTTGTTTATAATATACGCGAGTTATTCGGAAAGACCGGGTTTATCCCAATCTGAATAACTGATACGACGATAAGTCGAAGATGAAGACGGTGGTCGAAGACCATAAGTCTTCACGTTGTTTGGATAATTACTGATGATCTTGATTGGGATGTACACCCAAGAAGATGGAAACAGTTGGTGATCGATGGATATGCGGGGTACTAGGTGCCTCCGGTTTCGTTCAGACCCAGAACGGACTTGTAAATGGACTGTGTGTCCGACATTGGATTTTAGTCTGTGTGGTTGATTTCTATTAAATATATATCTGTTTGGCGACGGAGAATTTATTCTCTTGCTTAACGCCCTTCTCTGAGACGTACGAGCTCAGGGGTTATATACTGATGGATATCAAACGCATAGAGTGAATTGCCTGCGTGGCACGCCTAAGTGGCAAATGATCAAGGCTTCTATTGAAAAGCAAAGTCTTGTGGCTGATGATCAAAGCACGGCCTTTGAGGCGTAGCTTTGTGTAACGTTTACTTCGCGAGTTTCACACCCGGTATGAACCAAAAACGGGAGAAGGACCTCAGGGAGGACATGCGTTTCTTTCTAGTTAGAAGTGGCGTCAGTGGTTTTACACGCCCTGACGAGTTTGACTTATGTGGTTGTTGCTGTTGTGAGGCGCCTCGATTAGATCGGACGATCCGGGTCCGATGGAGTGATTCGTTGGCTCATTTACGCCCCATAGGGCGGGGAGACGTGTGGTTCAGGCATAATAATCCACATCGGTGGACCGGCCCTGTCGCTCCAAGGCTGGCCTGCGCGCTTGCCTGAGACATGGGCTAGATTGTCTCGAATCGATTGAGGACTATCTTTTGCCTCGGTTCATAGACGGAAATCCAATTTCCAAATACGTGACATTTGCGGTTTTAATTGTAGAACTAGTACGGCGACATGATATATGGTACCCATGCCGCCTATGATTGATACTTATGATTTGAAGTTGTTTTATACAATATGCACTTATTATAGTATCAAATGATTTGTTTTAAACGTATCAAGCATTCTTTGGCTGTTATAAGGGAAAACCCTATCCCCCGGCTTGCGTTGAGTTGTGTGATAGGACCTGGGTCTTATAACAGCTTCATTTTTCTTTATTTAGCATTGCGCTGTTTGTTTTATGCACTGGTATTCTTGGGAGGAAACCCGTTCCGTGTTATACGGCGTGGTCCTTTGATTTACCTAACTTTAAAAATAAAGATTAATAACTTCTTTAGTTCTCACACCAGTCCCATGACTGACCTGGACTTTATTGTTTTCACCTAAACTCTGGGTGCCCTTATTTTGACACAGGTAGCTAGTAGTTTTGGTTTTGCAGATTTTTATTCACAGGATCCTGGTTTACAGCTGGAACGATATCCAGAAAGCTTTGTATTCGTATATTTCTTCTAGTTGTGTATTGTATTATTTTCCGCTGCGATGTATTTAAATGTAATTTAAATCTCTGATATTTCTGTGTAATATTTATTCATACTCTGTATATTCCTGTGATATGATGCATTGTTGTAATATACAATGAAATGTTCTTCCGTCTGCGTTATGTTGTGGCTTGTTCTCGAACTATCCGCTCTTTCCTTTACGGGGAAGTTATGGGTTTTTACAGTTGGTATCAGAGCTTTGGTTTACAAAGCTCATAGAACAAGGCACATTAGAACAATACGAAAGAATTCATCAGATATTGGATTAGTAATATCCAACGGGAATGACTCGTTAGAGATGGGATCAGAAGTATCCTAGAACGAGTGTGAAGAGTATATTATGAAAACAATTTTTGTTTTGAAAATTTAAATCAATTATTCGTATTTGATTATTTATTTAATTAATTTGGACAATCCGATATATAAAGATTTTGCATATGCGTCTTGCAAACGTGTATTCGAAGTTTTAATATACTGGATGGTTATAGGATCATACTCTAGTTGCCCGGGGATAATTCTGGTGATGGGGCACTTTCGCCAGTATTTATTTTCGAGTAACGAAAGTGAGATTTCTATATTTCCATTAGACTGGTGTGAGAACCGAAATTAGATAGGGCTTATTGTTGTGATTTGGCATCAAAAATGTGATTTTTGACTATATATCAAAATTATGAATTTCAAACTCTAATCCACTAATTGATTGATGTTTGTGTTGTTCGTTTAATTGTTTGATAATTTTGAACCATTTAGCCTAATTGAATCACATATTGAATTATACTGAAAATTGGTCGCATTTTCTTGCATATACTTGTACTTACATTGAACAGGTCATAGCAAGGAGGCTAGAGCAGAGAATAAAATTTGTTTGCCCGACAAATAGGTACATGTTTACTACATAATTTACTGTTTTGTTTGGGTGATGATGATTTAATGAGCCTATTGGCTAGCCGCTTGGCTTTTTCTTTTTCTTTTTGAGATCAGAAGGCCTATATGGCAATTTCGGGATTTTCCCGTGGCTCCCGGTGCAGGGGAGGCTATGGCAAAAAAATTCGAAAATTTAGGGTGTTAGCCAAATTTTTGAAAATTTGAAAATTCTCAGAAACTGAAAAGTTAGAGAATGGAAGCCAGATCGAACGTAGTGTTGATTAATCAAACCACTTTCGACTTTGTTCCTTTTCGGGGACGAAAAGTTTTAAGTGGGGGAGATTGTAACAACCCGAAAATCTGGGCCAGTTTAAAATTTTTATTTTGGCAATTTTAGCGAATTTTGAATATTTAAAATAGATAATATCGACGAGAAATTTTTTTTGAATATAATTCGAACGTATATATTATATACGTCGTCGTTAGAATATATATAATTATATAAAATTATAAAAGGAATTGAAAATGGCGCGGTAGTTCTATAATTCGATTTCAAACTTCAATTGAATGTACTAGGTGCAAAACAATCCGGATTTTAGTGAAACCAAAAACATTAGGATCTAATTGATGATATCTTTCCAACGAATCCGAAAAATCGAAATTTCATAGCGGACATAAAAAGATATGTCCAGTTGAAAATTTTGAATAGTCGCTATGGAATTCAGGCCCTTAAAAATGGAAATTTTGCAAACGACCTCGGATTTCGACGAAACCACTTTTGTTGGGTCCGTGATGTAAAGTTATTGCTAGGTTTCAAATTTCATAATTTTTCGAATCAATATGTGAGTGTGGCAAAGGGAAAATGTGTTTGACCAGTTTCAGTTGATTTTAATCGACAGGAAAATGGCCATTTTTCAAACGGTGTCGGAATTCGACGAAACTAGTTTTGTTAGGACCGTATCGTCAATAAGAATCTAGAAAATATTTTTCTGCAAATTTTAGAGTTAGTATGTGACCCCGGTAAACTGAAATGTACGTTTAAAATTCAATATATAGAGTTATATGTTGATTTTAACGGAAACAGATCGAAACAATCGAATCAGTCTACGATACATATCCCATTGTGTTCGGAATAGGGGTATTTAGCTAGGGGCGACAGTCGTTGGGCCTCGATTGGTGTTCGAATGTAAAGTCAACTTTTAAGTAAATTAAATAATATTAAATAATATTTATATATATTAATTCCTTCCTCTTTCCCTCTTATCTCTCCTCCTCCCCCGTTTATTCTTCAAACCAGATCTAAAAAAAAAACGAAGGATCGCACCCTCGATGTCGCACCACCGACCGCCGATGGAGGCGCCACCGCCTCAGGCGCCCTACACCTCGACCCTCTCTCGCTTCATTCCGCTCCACCGCTTGTTTCCTCCGTCCTCCATCTCGCAATCCCCCAAACCCCGACGCAACGAAGCCCACACCCGCCGCTGACGAACCTCGCCGCGACCCCACCCCATTCCGCCACCACCCTCCTCGTGCGAACCCCCACCCTCTCCGTCCCGATCCGACGCCCCAACGCCCCAAATCTCCGAACCCTAGTTCTTGGGTATGGATGGAGCAGCGGACGACTTACATGGAGAGTAAACGAAGACAAAGGGGTAACACTCCTCTTAATTTAGTAATTAACTTTTGTTAATTATAATTGGAAAATAAAATGCCATTGTTTGTGAAAATAAAATGTACATTGTTTTAGAAAATAAGATGTATATTGTTTAAAAAAAATAGCATTGTCTAAAAATAGAATTGTTTTTCTAATATAAAAATGTGATTTTTTTTAAAATATAAAATAGCGATATGATTTTTATATATTGAATAGCATAGTAAAAATTTGATTTTTATATATTGAATAACATAGTAAAAATTTGATTTTTATATATTGAATAGCATAGTAAAAATTCGATTTTTATATATTGAACAACGAAGTAAAAATTTGATTTTTATATATTGAATAGCATAGTGAAAATTCGATTTTTATATATTGAACAACGAAGTAAAAATATGATTTTTATATATTGAATAGCATAGTGAAATTTCAATTTTTATATATTGAACAACGAAGTAAAAATTCTATTTTTATATATTGAACAACGAAGTAAAAATTCGATTTTTTTATATTGAACAACGAAGTAAAAATTCAATTTTTATATATTGAACAACGAAGTAAAGATTCGATTTTTATATATTGAATAGCGAAGTAAAAAATGTGATTTTTACATATGTAGAGAATACGGGCAAAGAAAGTGACAAGAGGCAAGAACAGCGAAGATTTCTATAAATGAAGTGTCGTGAAGTTGGATAGCTATCGGTGAGAATTTCTCACTCTTCAATTTCTTTTCTAGCTATATATATATATACTAGGATGCAGACGGTGTTTAGTAGCACCCGACACCCGTCATCCACAGACCATGGATGGCTTGTTAGTTAAATTGTTTGGTTGTGTAGTTGGTTAGATTATTTGGTTTGAATTGAATTGTTGGGTGAAATGAAATTGATTTGATTGATGTGTGAATGGCGTGGGCCTTCACTAGACCGGGGATAAGGCTAGGCCTTGTCCCGTTTCTAGTATCGTGCCGTTATGCCGCCGAAATTTTCTAAAATAAGTTAGAAAAAATAATGATAACATTTTATTTAATAAATGAAACGAATAGAATATTCATAGGTTGAATAAAATAGTTTGATCGTTAAAAAAATAATTTTTAGCGTGAATGTGAATAAATAAATATTCATTTACAAACCGGACGGTTTGTTTATGTACACCTATTTGAAGGACATTGATTGGGACGATAACTTTTACACATCGCCCAACTGCACAAATAAAAATCTGTGTTTGATTGCTTGAAACCCCACACGGGTATTGGGATTATATTTGACGTACACTAATCCCGATTGTTTAGTTGTATGTCGATCGATTGATTGACAGGCTGTTCTAAGCATTGAATATTTATAATTGATGCTTATACAGTGTAGAATGCACTTTGGATGATGGTTGATTATTCATCGTAGTTGATATATACATGTGTTGTAGAATATCCATATAATTAACATTATATGGTAATTGTTTGGGCCTCATTCTAGTTTTGAATAGAAATATTTGAAATGAAATATTTGAATAGAAATATTTGAAAACGAAATATTTAAAATAGAATATTTGAAAATTGAAATATATGAAGCCGCATTGATAGATCGACGCCATTTTGACGTGAACGATATTTATATCGATTTTATTCAAATTAAAGTGAATTGAATTCGAATAGAATTGAAATCGTTTTGAAATGAATTTGAATAGAATTGAAATAGGATTGAAATCATTTTAAAATGAATTCGAATAGAAATTGAATAGAAATCAATTTGAAATGAAATATTTGAATAGAAATATTTGAAAACGAAATATTTAAAATAGAATATTTGAAAATTGAAATATATGAAGCCGCATTGATAAATCGACGCCATTTTGACGTGAACGATATTTATATCGATTTTATTCAAATTAATGTGAATTGAAATTCGAATTTAATTGAATAGATTTGAATTCGAAATCGTTTTGAAATGAATTCGAATAGAATTGAAATAGGATTGAAATCGTTTTGAAATGAATTCGAATAGAATTGAAATAGGATTGAAATCATTTTAAAATGAATTCGAATAGAAATTGAATAGAAATCAATTTGAAATGAAATTGAATTAATTTGAAATCCAAAATGAATTGAAAACGACTGGAAATTGAATTAAAAATCGTTTTGAAAAGAAAAATCGACGAAGTATATATTATATATATTATATATATAATATAATGGCTTGAATAGAACGCGCCGCGCCGCGGCAGTTCGCGAATTTCGACCATTGATTTCAAACGGACATTACGGGAGATCCGACCGTCGGATTCTCCTAAAACCAGAACCGTTGGGTTCGTATCGAAAAGATCTTTCTAACGAATATTAGAAATTAGAAATCTAATGGTTGGATTTGGAATTATGTCCAAATAAAATTTGAAAAAGGACGCTGTAAGAGCAGTTCGATAGCCGTTGATGGAAATCGACTGTACGGGCCTTGATAAAATTATTAAAAATAGTAATAATTTGTGTAAAATCATAAGAAATGATTTAGAAAGAATTGGGATGAAAAACTTCATATTTGAAAAGATAAAAATAGATTTTATCGAAATGAACTAGTTTTGAACTAGGATTAAAATTTTATTTATTTTTAAATAAATAAATTGGATTTGAAATGGTTTTGAAAATAACCAGAATTTCCAATAATTACATTGGAATGGATTTGAATCGAAATTGTCTTCGGAATATTTCGATGTTGGATTTCGTGATTATACAGGTGTTGTTATGGAAATTTGAAAGATATAGATATATATCGTTATTTCCAATACAATATCTGTTGGTCATAGAATTTTATATTGAATATAAGCAGATATATTTTCTATTCAGAGCCTTGTATTTAATATCAAATATGATTTGGGTTTGTCGTGAATGGTGTCTTGACTAACACTGTTCTTGAACCCAGTTGAGAAAATATTAAATCTTTTTAGTTAGATTTAAAGAAGTGTACCAATTAAATAATATTTAATTGAAATTGAATTGATATTGATTTTTGGGTTTACCGTGAACAGTGTTTTAAATAACACTTGTTCTTTAACCCGAGAATTAATGGAAGGTGATTTTGGGTTTATCGTGAACCGTGTTTTAAATGACACTGATTCTTTAACCCAGTCACAGATTAAAACTAGGTGGGGTTTTAATGAATCTTTAATTAGATTGAAATGATGGAGAATGGAGTATCACCAGTTTTGCTCCAGGCATTAGTTAAATCTTTAATTAGATTTGAATGTGAAATGGTAATTGAATTTACCGATAACACTGTGGTGTTAGATATGAAGTGTAACCTGTTTTACTTCATGGGATGAATAGGTTGGGATTAGGAAATTAAAACAAATGATTACTTCGGTAAGGTTCGTTAATTCCGACTAGTGGAATCGAAATTCAAAAGAAGATTAAAGAAATAAATTCAAGGAATTATCTTGGATAAAATTAATGGGAACCTTTCCCTATGTATGTGAAATTTAGAAACTAACTGTCGGTTAGCCAAGAAGAATGGTTTTCTGGATATTGATCTGATGTTGGTTTCGGCCTTCGGGGTTAATATTTGGGGAATTATTTTCTTGATTAATTTACGGTTAGTGACTGATGAATTGGAATGAGGCGTATGTTGTGTTTGTGTAACACTTGTTTATAATATACGCGAGTTATTCGGAAAGACCGGGTTTATACCATTCTGAATAACTGATACGACGATAAGTCGAAGATGAAGACAGTGGTCGAAGACCATAAGTCTTCATGTCGTTTGGATAATTACTGATGATCTTAATTGGGATGTACACCCAAGAAGATGGAAACAGTTGGTGATCGTCCAGACGTACTTGGAGATCGATGGATATGCGGGGTACTAGGTGCCTCCGGTTTCGTTCAGACCCAGAACGGACTTGTAAATGGACTGTGTGTCCGACATTGGATTTTAGTCTGTGTGGTTGATTTCTATTAAATATATATCTGTTTGGCGGCGGAGAATTTATTCTCTTGCTTAACGCCCTTCTCTGAGACGTACGAGCTCAAGGGTTATATAGTGATGGATATCAAACGCATAGAGTGAATTGCCTGTGTGGCACGCCTAAGTGGCAAATGATCAAGGCTTCTGTTGAAAAGCAAAGTCTTGTGGCTGATGATCAAAGCACGGCCTTTGAGGTGTAGCTTTGTGTAACGTTTACTTCGCGAGTTTCACACCCGGTATGAACCAAAAACGGGAGAAGGACCTCAGGGAGGACATGCGTTTCTTTCTAGTTAGAAGTGGCGTCAGTGGTTTTACATGCCCTGACGAGTTTGACTTATGTGGTTGTTGCTATTGCGAGGCGCCTCGATTAGATCGGATGATCCGGGTCCGATGGAGTCATTCGTTGGCTCATTTACGCCCCATAGGGCGGGGAGAAGTGTGGTTCATGCATAATAATCCACACCGGTGGACCGACCCTGTCACTCCAAGGCTTGCCTGCGCGCTTGCCTGAGACATGGGCTAGATTGTATCGAATCGGTTGAGGACTATCTTTTGCCTCGGTTCATAGACGGAAATACAATTTCCAAATACGTGACATTTGCGGTTTTAATTATAGAACTAGTACGGCGACATGATATACGGTACCCAAGCCGCCTATGATTGATACTTATGATTTGAAGTTGTTTTATACAATATGCACTTATTATAGTATCAAATGATTTGTTTTGAACGTATCAAGCATTCTTTGGCTGTTATAAGGGAAAACCCTATCCCCCGGCTTGCGTTTCATTGTGTGATAGGACCTTGGTCTTATAACAGCTTCATTTTTCTTTATTTAGCATTGCGTTGTTTGTTTTATGCACTGGTATTCTTGGGAGGAAACCCGTTCCGTGTTATACGGCGTGGTCCCTTGATTTACCTAACTTTAAAAATAAAGATTAATAACAACTTTAGGTCTCACACCAGTCCCATGACTGACCTGGAGTTTATTGTTTTGACCTAAACTCTAGGTGCCCTTATTTTGACACGGGCAGCTTGTAGTTTTGGTTTTCCAGATTTTTATTCATAGGATCCTGGTTTACAGCTGGAACAATATCCGGAAAGCTTTGTATCCATATATCTCTTCTATTTGTGTATTGTATTATTTTCGGATACGATGTATTTAAATGTAATTTAAATCTCTGATATTTCTGTGTAATATTTATTCATACTCTGTATATTCCTGTGATCTGATGCATTGTTGTAATATACAATGAAATGTTCTTCCGTCTGCGTTATGTTGTGGCTTGTTCTCGAACTATCCGCTCTTTCCTTTACGGGGAAGTTACGGGTTTTTACAGAACCCAGTTGAGAAAAGATTAAATCCGACACGATCCAAACTTCCCCAGTAAGGAAAGCCCGGATTGCGTTGAGAACAACACACATCGGAATGAAAACAGAAGAACATTTCACTGTTTATTACAACAATTCCATCAGAATACAAGAATATACAGAGTATGAATAAACAAAATACATTCGATAAATATCAGAGATTACAATAAATTACATAGCAGCGGAAAAACAATGTAAGACACAACTGAAAGTGATACACGGATACAGAGCTTTCCGAGCATCGTTCCAGCTGTAAATCAGGATCCTGTGAATATAATTCTGCAAAACCAAAACTACTAGCTGCCCGTGTGGAAAATAGGGGCACCCAGAGTTTAGGTTAAAACAATAAACTCCAGGTCAGTCATGTGACTGGGGTGAGAACTAAAACAGTTATTATTCTTTATTTCAAAAGAGTGTAATTCAAGGGACCGCACCGTATAACACGGAACGGGTTTCCTCCCAAGAACACTAGTGCATATAAGAAAACAGCGCAATGCTTTTTGGAAAAATGAAGCTATTATAAGACCCAAGTCCCATCACACAATGAAATTCAAGCCGTAGGATAGGGTTTTCCCTTATAATAGCCAAACATGCTTGTTACGTTCAAAACAAATCATTTGATAATATAATAGGTGTACAGTGTCAAAACAATTTCAATCATAAATATCAATCATAGACGACATGGGTACCATATATCATGTTGCCATACTAGTTCTACAATTAAAGCTGCAATATCACGTATTGGAAATTGGATTTCCGTCATGAGTCGAGGCAAGGGGCAAGCTCCTCTCCGTTCGAGACACTCTAGCAAATGTCTCAGGACCGCACACAACAATCCTTGGATCTTCAGGGTCGGTCCTCTCTTACTTTTGAGGATTAGTTATTCCTGAACACACGTTTCCCGGTCCTAACAGACCTAAAATCGAGGCACCTCATCCAACAACCACACAGCCGAAAAGAGTATAAATGTCGGCCAGTTTAAGCATCGACACCACCCATAGCTAGAAAGAAAAGTCGTGCTCTCCCTACAGTCACTATCCCGTTTTTGACTCATGCCAAGGTGTGAGGCTCGTGAATTCATGCTATACACAAAGCTGCGCCACACCGGCCGTGCTTTGATCATCAACCACAAAAATTTGCTTTCAACAGAAGCCTTGATCAATTGCCACTTACGCGTGCCACACTGGCAATTCACTCCATGCGACTGATGTCCATCGATATACAACCTCTGAGCTCGTATGTCTCATAGAAGGGCGTTAAGAAAGAGAATAAATTATCCACCGCCAAACAGATGTATATTTAATAGAGATCAATCAACACAGAATAAAATCCAATGTCAGATACACAATCCATTTACAAGTTCGTTCTGGGTCTGAACGAAATCGGAGGCACTTTCTTCCCATATCCATCGATCTCCAAGTACGTCTGGACGATCACCAATTGATTCCCTCCTCTTGAGTGTACAGCCCAATCGAGATCATCAGTAATCACCCAAATGATGTGAAGACTTCCGGTCTTCAACCACCGTCTTCATCTTCGACATCTCGTCGAATCGGTTATTCAGAATGGGCATGAACCCGGCCTTTCTGAATAACCCACGTATATAATAAACAAATGTTACACAAACACAATAAACGCCTCATTCCAATTCATAATGTTCTTTTATTTACGAAATCACATTCATAGGGAAAGGTTCCCATTAATTTTATCCAAGACAAATTCTTCTAAATTTATTCTTTAATCTTCCTTTGGGTATCATTTCAAACCATATTATGGTTTTCCAAACTAGTCGGTATTACCGAACCACACCGAAGTAATTATTTATTTTATTTCCCAATCCCAACCTATATATCCCATGGAGCAAAACTGGTGATACTCCATATCTAACACCACGGTGTTATAGGTAAAATTAATTACCATTTCACATTTAAATCTAATTAAAGATTTAACTATCGCTTTGGAGCAAAACTGGTGGTGCTCCATTCTCGATCACCTATCAGATTTGATAATTTAAATTACCAATTCACATTTTAATCTAATTAAAGATTCATTAAAACTCCACTAAGTTTTAATCTTCTCAAAAATTAATATCCTGTCTTTAATTGGGTTAAAGAACCAATGTCATCTAAAACACGGTTCACAATAAACCCAAAAACCAATTCAACTTCAATTCCAATTAAATATCATTTAATTGATACACTTCATTAAATCTAAATAGAAAGATTCAATCTTTTTCCTCTACTGGGCTTAAGAATCGGTGTTAATGAAGACACCATTCACGACAAACCCAAATCAAATTTGATATTAAATACAAGGCTCTGAATAGAAAATATACCGGCTTATATTCAATATCAAATTCTGAAACCAACAAATATCGTATTGGAAATAACGATATAAAATATATCTTTCAAATTCCCATAACAATATCTGTATATTCATGAAATCCAACATCGAAATATTCCAAAGATAATTTTGATTCAACTCCAGTCCAATTCACGTATTGGAAATTATGATTATTTTCAAAACCACTTTCAAATTCAATTTATTTATTTCAAAAATAAATTGATTTTAATTCTAGTTCAAACTAGTTCATTTCGATAAAAATTTATTTTTATCTTTTTAAATGTGGAATTTTTCATCCCAGTTCTTTCCTATTCACATATTATGATTTTACACAAATTATAGATATTCTTAATAATTTTATCAAGGCCCGTACAGTAGATTTCCATCAATGGCCATCGAACTGCACTTACAGCGAACTTTTCGAAATTTGGTTTGGAAATAATTCCAAATCCAACCGTTAGATTTCAAATTTCAAATATTTGTTAGAAAGCTCTTTTCGATATGAACCCAACGGTTCCGGTTTCAGGAGAATCCGACGGTCGGATCTCCCGTAACGTCAATTCGAAGTCAGTGGTCGAAATTCACGAACTGCCGCGGCGTGGCGCGTTCAATTCAGGCCATTATATATATATATATATATATATATATATTATATATATTTCAACGATTTCCTTTTAAAACGTATTTTATAAATCGTTTTAAATTCGTTTTCAAAACAAATTCAACTTCATATTCAATTTCAAATCAAAATTGAATATTCCATATCATTTCTATATAAATGATAATATTTTCAAAACGTTATATTTTGAAATCACTTCCTTTTGTACATTCATTATAAAAACGAATATAATCGATATAAGTATCGTTCACGTCAAAATAGCGCAACTCTAATCAACACGGCTTTATATATTTCAATAAATTCATTATTCTATTCAATAAATGAATATTTATTATATTCAACACATGAATCTATATTTCTTTCAACACATGAATATTCTCAACACATGAGCACTGTCAACACATGATTATTTTTGTTATTTAATATATTTTATAAAATTATGGTATCTATCATTTGATTTTCAAATCAGACTCCAACTGTAAAGTAGTAAGAGAATGATTCGCTACATATTAACGCTGAAGGCCGAAACCAATATCAGATCAATACCCAGGAAACCGCTCATCTTATCTATTTTTTAGTTAGTTTCTAATCTTTAAATATGATAAAGATGTAAATTTTATTGTTAAAATATTTCTTTCAGCACATGATAGTTTTTCAACACATGATTATTTATTCTATTCAACACATGAATATATATACTTCATTCTATTATTTATTTTCCCAATTGGAATGAGGCCCAATCAATTACCGTATAATGTTAGTTATATGGATTCCATACAACACACGTATATAATCACAACAATAAATAATCAATCATCATCCAAAGTGCACCACACTGTATAAGCATCAAATATAGATATCTAACGCATATAACAGCCTGTCGATCAATCGATCGACATACAACTAATCAATCGGGATGAGTGGACTTCAAATATCATCCCAACACCCGTGTGGGGTTTCAAATCAACAAACACATATTTTTATTCACACACACACACACGTTAAAAACAATATTTTTAACGATAAAATATCTTTAACTATATAAATATTTTATTTCACATCATATAATCAAATTTTTATCACAACAAACAATCAAACATACAAGCCATCCATAGTCTGTGGATGATAGGTGTTGGGTGCTGCTAAGCACCGTCTACATCCTAGTATATATTTTAACTAGAAAAAAAAATTATACTAAAAGTGAGAAGTTCTCACCAAAGCTATCCCAACTCCACGACACTTCATAGGTAGAATATCTCGCCGTTCTCGCCTTTTGTCAATTTCGTTGCCCGTAGCCACTACATATATAAAAATCACATTTTTATACTGTTGTCTTTAAAATAAAAATCACATTTTTATTTGTTCACTTTCAATTTGAAAATCATATTTTTATAATCACTCCATTTGGATAAAAATTCTATTTTTACACCGCTACTATATAGATAAAAATTATATTTTTACAACGGTGCTATATGGATAAAAATTATATTTTTATCACGCTATTCTCTACATAAAGATTTCGCCTTTTCATTTCATCACTATAAAAATCATTTTTTTTACTTCATTATATATATATATATAATAAAAATCAGATTTTTATTTCGTTACATATATAAAGATGATATTTTTATATTCTCTATTATATAAAAATCATTTCTTTTTTTTCTTAGAAATCGCTTCATTATATTTTGAAAGATCGCTCATCTCATACATAAAAATCTAACCTTACTATGATTAAAAATCGCATCTTTATAGGTTTGAAAATCAAATTTTTATAAATCAAAATCAAAGCTTTTTATAAATAAAGATCCTATTTTTATGTTCACAAAGATCACAACTTTATGAATTAAAAATCATAGCTTGGAGCGAATAAAAAAATCCTAGCTTATGATTTTAAAATCATACTTAAAAACCATATTGTTAAAAATCTCAACTTCATGATGTTAAAAAATCTATAACTCTCATGTACTAAAAATCTCACTTTATATGTAAAAAAAAACTCGACTTTCTTATGTGAAAAATGTCAACTTTATATGTTAAAAAACTCGAATTTTTTAATCAGTTTTACCTAGGAGAAAAGCTGAAAATAAAATAAAAATACAAGTGACATTTACTTGTTTTCTTTGTAGGGGGACCCACATGATGCTGACGTGGTGGAGGGGGCTCGCGGAGGTCGGCCAGAAGTCGCGGCAGGCGGTGGTTCCATCTCAGCGTCGGTGGTCTTCAAGAAATTAGGGTTTTAAATTAGAAGAGGGGGTGGAGCGTCAATGTAGGGAAGGCCAGCGGCCTGCGCGGTGGGGTGAGGCGCGACTGAGGTGGGCGGAGCTCCAGAGATCGGCGACGTTCAGTGGAAGGCGGCGGTGGAGGTTTTAAATGGGGGGGGGTTAGGGCGACAGGTCCATTCGAGAAGAGGGGGAGAAGAGGAGAGGGAGGAAACGTGAGAGAGGGGGGCGCTGTCTCGCCGGAGGCGGTGATCGCATGGTGGTGGTGGGGGGGGGATTGTGAGGGAGACTTTTGGTTTTTCTTCTTCTTCTGATGATCGATGATCGATGAGTGAGAGGGTGGAAAGGGAAAAAGGATTGTATAAATTAATTTATATTATATTTTATTCCTCCAAAGGTTGACTTTTTCTTCGACCTTCAAACAAAACCCAACGACTGTCGCCCCTACCGTTTTACCCCCATTTCGAACACAATAGGATATGTATCGTAAGCCGATTCGACCGTTACGATCAGTTTTCGTCAAAATCAACATATAACTCTATATATTGAATTTGAATGCGCATTTCAATTTAATGGGGTCACATACTAACTCGAAAAATTCCAGAAAAATATTTTCTAGCATCGTATCAACGATATGGTCTTCACAAAACTAGTTTCGTCAAATTCTGAGACCGTTTGAAAAATGACCATTTTCTAGTCGATTAAAATCAACTAAAACTGGTCAAACGCGTTTTCCTTTGCCACACTCACATATTGATTCGAAAAATTATGAAAACTTGAATCTAGCAATAACTTGACATCACAGATCCAATAAAAGTGATTTCGTCGAAATCCGAGGTCATTTGCAATATGGCTATTTTTAAGGGCCTGAATTCCATAGCGACTATTCTGAATTTCAACTGGGCATATCTTTTGATTCTCGCTATGAAATTTCGATTTTTCCGATTCGTTGGAAAGATATTCTCAAATAGATTCTCATATTTTTGGTTTCGCTAAATTCCGGTTTATTTTGAATCCTGTACATTCATTTGAATTTTGAAATCAAATTATCGAACTGCCTCGCCATTTTCAATTCCTTATATATATATATAAATATTTATATTCTAACGACGATCTGTATAAATATATACGTTCGAAATATATTCAAAATAAATTTCTTGTCGATATTATTTAAAATAATTCATTTTAAATATTCAAAATTCACTAAAGTTGCCAAAATAAAGTTTTAAACTGGCTCGCATTTCCGGGTTGTTACAATCTCCCCCAGTTAAAATTTTCGTCCCCGAAAAGGAACGAAGCCGAAAGTTGTTTAACAAATTAACTCAAATTCCAGTATTTTTGTTACGGCTTAAGTTCTTCAACTTTTCAGTTTCTAAGAACTTTTCAAATTTTTCAAAAATTTGGCTAACACCCTAAATTTCCGAAAAATTTCGCCATAACCTCGCCTGCACCGGGGACTTCGGGATATTTCATATAGCCTCCCATGGTCTTCTTCAACTCAAAAGAAAAGGAAAAAGCCTAGCGGCTAGCCAATCGGCTCATAAAATCATCATCACCCAAACAAAACAATAAATTATGGTAAACATGTACCTATTTGTCGGGCAAACAAATTTTATTCTTCTGCTCTAGCCTCCTTGCTATGATGTGAAGAACCGTAAATTCCCCGTCAAGGAAAGAGCGGATAGTTCGAGAACAAGCCACAACAGAACGCATATAAAAGAACATTTCATTGTATATTACAACAATGCATCAGATTACAAGAATATACAGAGTATAAATGAATATACATCACACAGAAATATCAGAGATTTAAATTACATTTAAATACATCGCAGCGGAAAATAATACAATACACAACTAGAAGTAGATATACGGATACAAAGCTTTCTGGATATCATTCCAGCTGTAAACCAGGATCCTATGAATATAAATCTGCAAAACCAAAACTACTAGCTGCCCGTGTCAAAATAAGGGCACCCAGAGTTTAGGTTAAAACAATAAACTCCAGGTCAGTCATGTGACTGGTGTGAGAACTAAAACAGTAATCTTTGTTTTCAAAGTTAGGTAAATCAAGGGACCACGCCGTATAACACGGAACGAGTTTCCTCCCAAGCATACCAGTGCATAAAACAACAGCGCAATGCTAAATAAAGAAAAATGAAGCTGTTATAAGACCCATGTCCTATCACACAATTTAACGCAAGCCGGGGGATAGGGTTTTTCCTTATAACAGCCAAAGAATGCTTGATACGTTTAAAAGAAATCATTTGATACTATTATAAGTGTACAGTGTATAAAACAACTTCAAATCATAAGTATCAATCATAGGCGACATGAGCGTCCCATGCCACTATGTCGCCATAAATAGGATTACAAATAAAACCGCAAAGTCACGTATTTGGAAATTGGGTTTCCATCTATGAACCGAGGCAAAAGATAGTCCTCAACCGATTCGAGACTCTCTAGCCCGAGCCTCAGGATCAGAGCTCGAGTGACCCTTGGATCGTCAGGGCCGGTCCACCGATGTGGATTAAAATGCCTGAACACTGCGTTTCCCCGCCCTATGGGGCGTAAATGAGCCAACGAATGGCTCCATCGGACCCGGATCGTCCGATCTAACCGAGGCGCCTCGCAACAGCAACAACCACACAGGTGAAAAGTATATAAATGTTAGGGATGGAAGGTCACTGACACCACCCTAGCTAGAAAGAAACGCATGCACTCCCTGAGGTCCTCTCCCGTTTTTGGTTCACAACCGGGGTGCGAAACTCGCGAAGTAAACGTTACACAAAGCTACGCCACAAAGGCCGTGCTTGGATCGTCACCACAAGACTTTTCTTTTCAACAGAAGCCTCGATCAATTGCCACTTAGGCATGCCACACAGGCAATTCACTCCATGCGTTTGATATCCATCAATATATAACCCATGAGCTCGTACGTCTCAGAGAAGGGCGTTAAGCAAGAGAATAAATTCTCCGCCGCCAAACAGATATATATTTAATAGAGATCAATCACACGGACTAAAATCGAATGTCAGACACACAGTCCATTTACAAGTCCGTTCTGGGTCTAAACGAAACCGGAGGCATCTAGCACACCGCATATCCGTCGATCTCCAAGTACGTCTGGACGATCACCAACTGTGTCCATCTTCTTGGGTGTACAGCCCAATCAAGATCATCAGTAATCACCCAAACGACGTGAGAACCTCTGGTCTTCGACCATCGTCTTCATCTTCGACTTATCGTCGTATCACTTATTCAGAATGGGATAAACCCGGTCTTCCCGAATAACTCGCGTATATTTTAAACACGTGTTACACAAACACAACATACGCCTCATTCCAATTCATTAGTCACTAACCGTAAATTAATCAAGAGAATAATTCCCCAAATATTAACCCCGAAGGCCGAAACCAACATTAGATCAATATACATGAAACCATTCTGCTTAGCTAACCGACAGTTAGTTTTTAAATTTCACATTCATAGGGATAGGTTCCCATTAATTTTATCAACGATAAATTCTTTAATTTATTCTTTAATCTACTTTTGAATATCAATTCAAACTAGTCGGGATTAACGAACTTTACCGAAGTAATCATTTGTTTTAATTTCCAATCCCAACCTATTCATCCCATGAAGTAAAACTGGTAGTACTTCATATCTAACACCACGGTGTTATTAGTAAATTCAATTACCATTTCACGTTCAAATCTAATTAAAGATTTAACTATCGCCTGGAGCAAAACTGGTGATACTCCATCCTCGATCTTTTCAATCTAATTAAAGATTCATTAAAACTCCGCTTAGTTTTATTCGTTAACTGGGTTAAAGAATCAGTGTCATTTAAAACACGGTTCACGATAAACCCAAAACCACATTCCATTAATTATCGGATTAAAGAACGAGTGTTATTTAAAACACTGTCCACGATCAACCCAAAAATCAATATCAATTCAATTCCAATTAAATATTATTTAATTGGTACACTTTATTAAATTTAAATAAAAAGATTTAATCTTTTCTCAACTGGGTTCAAGAACAGTGTTAGTCAAGACACCATTCACGACAAACCCAAATCACATTTGATATTAAATACAAGGCTCTGAATAGAAAATATATCGGCTTATATTCAATATCAAATTCTACGACCAACAGATATCGTATTAGAAATAACGACATATATGTCTATATCTTTCAAATTTCCATAACAACATCTGTATAATCGCGAAATCCAACATCGAAATATTCCGAAGACAATTTTGATTCAAATTCATTCCAATGCAATCATTGGAAATTCTGGTTATTTTCAAAACCATTTCAAATCCAATTTATTTATTTAAAAATATATAGAATTATAATTCTAGTTCAAAACTAGTTCATTTCGATAAAAAAACTATTTTTTTATCTTTTCAAATATGGATTTTTTCATCCCAATCCTTTCTAAATCATTAATTATGATTTTACACAAATTATTACTATTTTCAATAATTTTATCAAGGCCCGTACAGTCGATTTCCATCAACGGTCATCGAACTGCACTTACTGCGACCTTTTCCAAATTATATTTGGACATAATTCCAAATCCAACCGTTAGATTTCAAATTTCTAATATTCGTTATAAAGCCCTTTTCGATACGAACCCAACGGTTCCGGTTTCAGGAGAATCCGACGGTAGGATCTCCCGTAATGTCCATTTGAAATAAATGGTCGAAATTCACGAACTGCCGCTGCGCGGCGCGTTCTATTCAGGCCATTATATTATATATATAATATATATAATAATATATACAATATATATTTCGTCGATTTCTATTTAAAACGAATTATATAGATAGTTTTGAATTCGTTTCAAAAACATTTTCAACTTCCATTTCAATTCAAATCAAAATTGAATTGTTCCTTATAAATTCGTTTTAAGATTCATTACTATTCAATTCAAATTTCAATTCAATTTGAATTCATTTCAATTCGGTTTCACTTCAAATTGGTTTTCTATTCAATTCAAATTCATTTCGTTTTCTATTCAATTTGAATTCAATTCATTTTCTATTCAATTCAAATCAAATTTCATTTCAAAATATTCGATTTCGAAATCACTTCTCAATATTCGTTTTAAAATGAATAAAATCGATATAAATATCGTTTACATCAAAATGGCATCAGTCTAATCAACACGGCTTCATATATTGATATTTTCAAATATTCCATTTCGAATATTTCTATTTCAAATATTTCTATTTCAAATATTTCTATTTCAAATATTTCCATTTCAAATATTTCCATTTCAAATATTTCTTTTTCAAATATTTTATTTCAAATATTTCCATTTCAAATATTTCTATTTCAAATATTTCTTTTTCAAATATTTCTTTTTCAAATATTTCTTTTTCGAATATTTTATTTCAAATATTTCCATTTCTAATATTTCTATTTCGAAACTGGAATGAGGCTCAATCAATTACCATATAAAGTTAATTATATGGATTTTCTACAACTCATGTATACAATAACAACGATGAATAATCAACCATCATCCAAAGTGCATTCTACACTGTATAAGCATCGAATATAAATATTCAACGCTTATAGCAGCCTGTCAATCAATTGATCGACATACAACTAATTATTGGGATTAGTGTATGTCATATATTATCCCAACACCCGTGTGGGGTTTCAAACAATCAAACACAGATTTTATTTGTGCATTTGGGCGATGTGTAAAATTTATCGTCCCAATCAATGTCCTTCAAATAGGTGTACATAAACAAACTGTGCGGTTTGTAAATGAATATTTATTTATTCACATTCACGTTAAAAATTATATTTTTAACGACCAAATTATTTTATTCAACCTATGAATATTCTATTCGGTTCATTTATTCAATAAAATGATATTTTTATTTTTCTAACATATTTTAGAAAATTTCAGCGGCATAACGACACGATACTAGAAACGGGACAAGGCCTAGCCTTATCCCCGGTCTAGTGAAGGCCCACGCCATTCACACATCAATCAAATCAATTTCATTTCACCAAACAAATCAATTCAAACCAAATAATCTAACCAACTACACAACCAAACAATTTAACAAACAAGCCATCCATGGTCTGTGGATGACGGGTGTCGGGTGCTACTAAACACCATCTGCATCCTAGTATATATTTATAACTAGAAAAATTAAATTGAAAGTTGAGAAGTTCTCACCAATAGCTATCCTTACTCCACGGCTCTTCTAATGCAGGAAATCTTCACTGTTCTCGACTTTTTGTCACTTTCTTTGCCCGTAGCCACTACATATGTAAAAATCACATTTTTACTTCGCTATTCAATATATAAAAATCAAATTTTTACTACGCTATTCAATATATAAAAATCGAATTTTTACTATTCTATTCAATATATAAAAATCGAATTTTTACTTCGCTATTCAATATATAAAAATCGAACTTTTACTATTCTATTCAATATATAAAAATCGAATTTTTACTATTCTATTCAATTCAATATATAAAAATCGAATTTTTACTACGCTATTCAATATATAAAAATCGAATTTTTATGAATCATTACCCTATATAAAAACCGTATCTTTATAAATAAAAACATAGCTTTTAAATAGATAAAAATCAAAACTTCTAGATGATGATGCAGAAAACAAAATAATTAAATAAAATCTTACATTGATTTTAGGGTTTCGGTTCGCGGGTGAACGGTGGGGTTGTTTGTGTTGGCGCAAGTGGTCGAGCGGGGGGGGGGGGGGGGGGGGAGGGGGGGCGTTGGCCATTCAGGCGGCGGTTGGAGGGTTTGAATGGGTATCGGCGGCCTCTTCTTTGATGGTGGGAGGTCCTGGCCTTCAGGCACCGCGTCTTGGGGAGGAGAGGGAGTCGGAGACGAGAGCGGAGGGGGTTGCGTCAGGCGGAGCTGGGTAGGACGGTGGCGGCGGGCACGACGTGGGGCGAGGTAGACGATCGACGATGGCGGTTTTTTTCTTTTTTTTCCTTTTTAAAACCTTCTGTAAAATGAAATCGGGGGGGGGGGGGGGGGCAATTAATAAAAGGAAAGGAGAGAGAGAATATAATTTTTTTTATTAATTTAAAATTCAAAAAGTTGACTTTTACATACGACCTCTAATCGAGGCCCACCGCCTGTCGTCCACAGCGTTTCACCCCCATTCCGAACACAATGGGATATGTATCGTAGGCTGATTCGACTGTTACAATCAGTTTTCGTCAAAATCAACACATAACTCTATATATTGAATTTGAACGCGCATTTCAATTTACCGAGACCACATACTAACTCGAAAAATTCCAGAAAAATATTTTCTAGCTTCGTATTGACGATACGATCCTAACAAAACTAGTTTCGCCGAATTCCGAGACCGTTGGAAAAATGGCCATTTTCCAGTCGATTAAAATCAACTGAAACTGGTCAAACACATTTTCCCTTTGCCACACTCACATATTGATTCGAAAAATTATGAAATTTGAAACCTAGCAATAACTTGACACTGCGGATCCAACAAAAGTGGTTTCGTCGAAATCCGAGGTCGTTTGCAAAATCTCCATTTTTAAGGGCCTGAATTCCATAACGACTATTCAGAATTTTCAACTGGACATATCTTTTGATTTCCGCTATGAAATTTCGATTTTTTGGATTCGTTGGAAAGATATTATCAATTAGATCCTAATATTTTTGGTTTCGCTAAAATCCGGTTTATTTTGCACCCGGTACATTCAATTGAAGTTTGAAATCGAATTATCGAACTACCGCGCCATTTTCAATTCCTTTTATATATATAAATAATTATTTATATTCTAACGTTGATCCATATAACTATATACGATTGAATTTTATTCAAAATAAATTTCTCATCGATATTATTTAAAATAATTTATTTTAAATAATCAAAATCCACTAAAATTGCCAAAATAAAAAATTTAAACTGGCCCAGATTTTCGGGTTGTTACAATCTCCCACACTTAAAACTTTTCATCCCCGAAAAGGAACAAAGTCGAAAGTGGTTTGATTAATCAACTCAACGTTCGATCTGGCTTTCATTCTCCAACTTTTCATTTTCTGAGAATTTTCCAATTCTACAAAAATTTGGCTAACACCCTAAATTTTCGAAAAAATTCGCCATAGCCTCCCCTGCACCGGGAGCCACCGGAAAATCCCGAAATTGCTATATATGCCTTCTGATCTCAAAAAGAAAAAGAAAAAGCCAAGAGGCTAGCCAATAGGCTCATAAAATCATCATCACCCAAACAAAACAGTAAATTATATAGTAAACATGTACCTATTTGTCGGGCTAACAAATTTTATTCTCTGCTCTAGCCTCCTTGCTATGACCTGTTCAATGTATGTATATGTATATGCAAGCAAATGTAACTAATTTTCAATATAATTCAATATTTGATTCAATTAGGCTAATTGCCTCAAAATTATCAAACAATTAAACAAACAACACAATCATCAATCAATTAGTTGATTAGCTTTTGAAATTCATAACTTTGATATATAGTCTAAAAATCAGATTTTTGATGCAAAATCACAACAGTAAGCCCTATCTAATTTTGGTTCTCACACCAGTCAATAGGAAGTATATAGATATTACACGTTCATCACTCGAATATAAATTCTGATGATGATATATCAATCATCAGAATCACCCCCGGGTGACTAGAGTGTAACTCTATATCTATCCAATATATCAAAACTTCGAATACACGCTAGCTAGGCGCATACGCAAAATCTTTATATATTGGATTGTCCTAATCAATATGAAATAAATAATCAAATACAAATAATTGATTTTAAATTTTCAAAACAAATTCGTTTCATTTTAAAAATATACTCTTCACACTCGTCCTAGGATACTACTGATCCTATCTCTAACGAGTCATTCTCATTGGATATTACTAATCCAACATCTGATTAATTCTTTCGTATAGTTCTAATGTGCCTTATTCTCTGAGCTTTGTAAACCAAATCTCTGATACCAACTGTGAAGACCCGTAACTTCCCCGTGAAGGAAAGAGCGGATAGTTCGAGAACAAGCCACAACAGAACGCATATAAAAGAACATTTCATTGTATATTACAACAATGCATCAAATTACAAGAATATACAGAGTACAAATGAATATACATCACACAGAAATTTCAGAGATTTAAATTACATTTAAATACATCGCAGCGGACAATAATACAATACACAACTAGAAGTTGATATACGGATACAAAGCTTTCCGGATATCGTTCCAGCTGTAAACCAGGATCCTGTGAATATAATATGCAAAACCAAAACTACTAGCTGCCCGTGTCAAAATAAGGGCACCCAGAGTTTAGGTTAAAACAATAAACTCCAGATCAGTCATGTGACTGGTGTGAGAACTAAAACAGTAATCTTTGTTTTCAAAGTTAGGTAAATCAAGGGACCACGCCGTATAACATGGAACGGATTTCCTCCCAAGCACACCAGTGCATAAAACAACAGCGCAATGCTAAATAAAGAAAAATGAAGATGTTATAAGACCCATGTCCTATCACACAATTTAATGCAAGCTGGGGGATAGGGTTTTTCCTTATAACAGCCAAAGAATGCTTGAAACGTTTAAAAGAAATCATTTGATACTATTATAAGTGTATAGTGTATAAAACAACTTCAAATCATATGTATCAATCATAGGCGACATGAGCGTCCCATGCTACTATGTCGCCATAATTAGGTTTACAAATAAAACCGCAAAGTCACGTATTTGGAAATTAGGTTTCCATCTATGAACCGAGGCAAAAGATAGTCCTCAACCGATTCGAGACTCTCTAGCCCGAGCCTCAGGATCAGAGCTCGAGTGACCCTTGGATCGTCAGGGCCGGTCCACCGATGTGGATTAAAATGCCTGAACACTGCGTTTCCCCGCCCTTTGGGGCGTAAATGAGCCAACGAATGGCTCCATCGGACCCGGATCGTCCGATCTAACCGAGGCGCCTCGCAACAACATCAACCACACAGGTGAAAAGTATATAAATGTTAGAGCTGGAAGGTCACTGACACCACCCTAGCTAGAAAGAAACACATGCCCTCCCTGAGGTCCTCTCCCGTTTTTGGTTCACAATCGGGGTGCGAAACTCGCGAAGTAAACGTTACACAAAGCTACGCCACAAAGGCCGTGCTTGGATCATCACCACAAGACTTTGCTTGTCAACAGAAGCCTCGATCAATTGCCACTTAGGCATGCCACACAGGCAATTCACTCCATGCGTTTGATATCCATCAATATATAACCCCTGAGCTCGTACGTCTCAGAGAAGGGCGTTAAGCAAGAGAATAAATTCTCCGCCACCAAACAGATATATATTTAATAGAGATCAATCACACGGACTAAAATCCATTGTCAGACACACAGTCCATTTACAAGTCCGTTCTGGGTCAGAACGAAACCGGAGGCATCTAGTACCCCGCATATCCGTCGATCTCCAAGTACGTCTGGACGATCACCAACTGTTTCCATCTTCTTGGGTGTACAGCCCAATCAAGATCATCAGTAATCACCCAAACGACGTGAAAACCTCCGGTCTTCGACCATCGTCTTCATCTTCGACTTATCGTCGTATCAGTTATTCAGAATGGGATAAACCCGGTCTTCCCGAATAACTCGCGTATATTTTAAACACGTGTAACACAATCACAACATACGCCTCATTCCAATTCATTAGTCACTAACCGTAAATTAATCAAGAGAATAATTCCCCAAATATTAACCTCGAAGGCCGAAACCAACATCAGATCAATATACATGAAACCATTCTGCTTAGCTAACCGACAGTTAGTTTCTAAATTTCACATTCATAGGGAAAGGTTCCCATTAATTTTATCAACGATAAATTCTTTAATTTATTCTTTAATCTACTTTTGAATATCAATTCAAACTAGTCGGGATTAACGAACTTTACCGAAGTAATCATTTGTTTTAATTTCCAATCCCAACCTATTCATCCCATGAAGTAAAACTGGTAGTACTTCATATCTAACACCACGGTGTTATCGGTAAATTCAATTACCATTTCACGTTCAAATCTAATTAAAGATTTAACTATCGCCTGGAGCAAAACTGGTGATACTCCATCCTCGATCTTTTCAATCTAATTAAAGATTCATTAAAACTCCGCTTAGTTTTAATCATTAACTGGGTTAAAGAATCAGTGTCATTTAAAACACGGTTCACGATAAACCCAAAACCACATTCCATTAATTATCGGATTAAAGAACGAGTGTTATTTAAAACACTGTCCACGATGTACCCAAAAATCAATATCAATTCAATTCCAATTAAATATTATTTATTTGGTACACTTTATTAAATCTAAATAAAAAGATTTAATCTTTTCTCAACTGGGTTCAAGAATATTGTTAGTCAAGACACCATTCACGACAAACCCAAATCACATTTGATATTAAATACAAGGCTCTGAATAGAAAATATATCGGCTTATATTCAATATCAAATTCTACGACCAACAGATATCGTATTAGAAATAACGACATATATGTCTATATCTTTCAAATTTCCATAACAACATCTGTATAATCGCGAAATCCAACATCGAAATATTCCGAAGGCAATTTCGATTCAAATTCATTCCAATGCAATCATTGGAAATTCTGGTTATTTTCAAAACCATTTCAAATCCAATTTATTTATTTAAAAATATATAGAATTATAATTCTAGTTCAAAACTAGTTCATTTCGATAAAAAACTATTTTATTATCTTTTCAAATATGGAGTTTTTCATCCCAATCCTTTCTAAATCATTTCTTATGATTTTACACAAATTATTACTATTTTTAATAATTTTATCAAGGCCCGTACAGTCGATTTCCATCAACGGTCATCGAACTGCACTTACAGCGACCTTTTCCAAATTTGATTTGGACATAATTCCAAATCCAACCGTTAGATTTCAAATTTCTAATATTCGTTATAAAGCTCTTTTCGATACGAACCCAACGGTTCTGGTTTCAGGAGAATCCGACGGTCGGATCTCCCGTAATGTCCGTTTGAAATAAATGGTTGAAATTCACGAACTGCCGCTGCGCGGCGCGTTCTATTCAGCCCATTATATTATATATATTATATATATAATAATATATAATATATATATTTCGTCGATTTCTATTTAAAACGAATTATATAGATAGTTTTGAATTCGTTTCAAAAACATTTTCAACTTCCATTTCAATTCAAATCAAAATTGAATTCTTCCTTATAAATTCGTTTTAAGATTCATTTCTATTCTATTCAAATTTCAATTCAATTTGAATTCATTTCAATTCGGTTTCACTTCAAATTGGTTTTCTATTCAATTCAAATTCATTTCGTTTTCTATTCAATTTGAATTCAATTCGTTTTCTATTCAATTCAAATCAAATTTCATTTCAAAATATTCGATTTCGAAATCACTTCTCAATATTCGTTTTAAAATGAATAAAATCGATGTAAATATCGTTTACTTCAAAATGGCGTCGGTCTAATCTACACGGCTTCATATATTGATATTTTCAAATATTCCATTTTGAATATTTCTATTTCAAATATTTCTATTTCAAATATTTTATTTCAAATATTTGCATTTCAAATATTTCTTTTTCAAATATTTTATTTTAAATATTTCCATTTCAAATATTTCTTTTTCAAATATTTCTTTTTCAAATATTTCTTTTTCAAATATTTCTTTTTCAAATATTTTATTTCAAATATTTCCATTTCAAATATTTCTATTTCGAAACTGGAATGAGGCTCAATCAATTACCATATAAAGTTAATTATATGGATTTTCTACAACTCATGTATACAATAACAATGATGAATAATCAACCATCATCCAAAGTGCATTTTACACTGTATAAGCATCGAATATAAATATTCAACGCTTATAGCAGCCTGTCAATCAATCGATCGACATACAACTACTTATTGGGATTAGTGTATGTCATATAATATCCCAACACCCATGTGGGATGAAAGGACCCGCAACTTCCCCGTAAAGGAAAGCACGAATAATTTGAGAACAACACACAAAAGGACGCATACGGAAGAACATTTCATTGTTATTACAACAATTCCATCAGATACAAGAATATACAGAGTATAAATGAATAAATTACATTCGATAAATATCAGAGATTACATTAAATTACATAGCAGCGGAAAAATATACAAAACACAACTGAAAGTGATACACGGATACAGAGCTTTCCGAGCATCATTCCAGCTGTAAATCAGGACCCTGTGAATATAAATCTGCAAAACCAAAACTACTAGCTGCCCGTGTGGAAAATAGGGGCACCCAGAGTTTAGGTTAAAACAATAAACTCCAGGTCAGTCATGTGACTGGTGTGAGAACTAAAACAGTTATAAATATTGGTTTTTAAAGTAAGGTAAATCAAGGGACCACGCCGTATAACACGGAACGGGTTTCCTCCCAAGAATACCAGTGCATAGAACAAAAAGCGCAATGCTAAATAAAGAAAAATGAAGCTGTTATAAGACCCAGGTCCCATCACACAATGCAACGCAAGCCGGAGGATAGGGTTTTCCCTTATAACAGCCAAAGCATGCTTGATACGTTTAAAACACATTATTTGATACTATTATAGGTGTATAGTGTCAAAACAATTTCAATCATAAATATCAATCATAGACGGCATGGGTACCATATATCATGTCGCCATACTAGTTCTACAATTAAAACCGCAATACACGTATTGGAAATTGGATTTCCGTCATGAGTCGAGGCAAGGGGCAAGCTCCTCTCCGCGTTCGAGACACTCTAGCAAATGCCTCAGGACCCACTTTGATCCTTGGAATCGGCTGGGCCGGTCCTCTCTTACTTTTGAGGATTAGTTATTCCTGAACACATGTTTCCCGGTCCTTACAGACCTATATCCGAGGCGCCTCATATCCAACAACCACACAGGTGAAAAGTATATAAATGTCAGGGCTGGTAGGTCACTGACACCACCCTAGCTAGAAAGAAACGTCGTGCTCTCCCAGCGGTCCATCTCCCGTTTTTGACTCATACCGAGGTGTGAGGCTCGCGAATTCACGTTATACACAAAGCTACGCCACACAGGCCATGCTTTGATCATCAACCACAAGACTTTGCTTTTCAACAGAAGCCTTGATCAATTGCCACTTACGCATGCCACATTGGCAATTCACTCCATGCGACTGATGTCCATCGATATACAACCTCTGAGCTCGTACGTCTCAGAGAAGGGCGTTAAGCAAGAGAATAAATTCTCCGCCGCCAAACAGATGTATATTTAATAGAGATCAATCAACACAGAATAAAATCCAATGTCAGACACACAATCCATTTACAAGTTCGTTCTGGGTCTGAACGAAACCGGAGGCACTTTCCTCGCATATCCATCGATCTCCAAGTACGTCTGGACGATCACCGACTGTTTCCCTCATCATGGGTGTATAGCCCAATCAAGATCATCAGTAATCACCCAAACGATGTGAAGACTTCCGGTCTTCAACCACCGTCTTCATCTTCGACATCTCGTCGAATCGGTTATTCAGAATGGGTATAACCCGGCCTTTCTGAATAACCCACGTATATAATTAACAAATGTTACACAAACACAATGAACGCCCCATTCCAATTCAGAATATTCTTTTATTCACAAAATCAAATTCTTAGGGAAATGTTCCCATTAATTTTATCCAAGATAAATTCTTCTAAATTTATCCTATAATCTTCCTTTGGATATCATTTCAAACTAGTCGGGATTAATGAACCACACCGAAGTAATTATTTATTTTATTTCCCAATCCCAACCTATATATCCCATGGAGCAAAACTGGTGATACTCCATATCTAACACCACAGTGTTATCGGTAAAATTAATTACCATTTCACGTTCAAATCTAATTAAAGATTTAACTATCGCTTTGGAGCAAAACTGGTGATACTCCACTCTCGATCACTTTTCAGATTTGATAATTTAAATTATCAATTCACATTTTAATCTAATTAAAGATTCATTAAAACTCCACTTAGTTTTAATCTTTTCAGAAGTCGATATCTTGCCTTTAACTGGGTTAAAGCACCAATGTCATCTAAAACACGATCCACGATAAACCCAAATCATATTTGATAATAAATACAAGCTTTGAATAGAAAATATATCGGCTTATATTCAATATCAAATTCTGAAACCAACATATATCGTATTGGGAATAACGATATAAAATATATCTTTCAAATTCCCATAACAATATCTGTATAGTCACGAAATCCAACATCGAAATATCCGGAAGATAATTTCGATTCAACTCCAGTCCAAGCCACGTATTGGAAATTATCGATTATTTTCAAAATCACTTTCAAATTCAATTTATTTATTTCAAAAATAATTTGATTTTAATTCTAGTTCAAAACTAGTTCATTTCGATAGAAATATATTTTTACCTTCTAATGTGGAATTTTCCAGCCCCATTTCTTTCCAATTTACATATTATAATTTTACACAAATTATAGATATTTTTGATAATTTTATCAAGGCCCGTACAGTCGATTTCCAACAACGGCCATCGAACTGCATTTACAGCGACCTTTTTCGAATTTGATTTGGACATAATTCCAAATCCAACCGTTAGATTTCAAATTTCAAATATCCATTGGAAAGCTCTTTTCGATACGAACCCAACGGTTCCAGTTTTATGAGAATCCGACGGTCGGATCTCCCGTAATGTCTGTTTGAAATAAATGGTCGAAATTCACGAACTGCCGCGGCACGGCGCGTTCTATTCAGGCCATTATATTATATATATAATATATATAATATATATTTCGTCGATTTCTATTTAAAACGAATTTTATAAATCGTTTTAAAATCGTTTCAAAAGCAATTTCAACCTTCTTTTCAATTCAAATCAAAATTGAATTCTTCTTTATAAATTCGTTTTAAAATTCATTTCTATTCAATTCAAATTTTAATTCAATTTGAATTCATTTCAATTCACTTTCAATTCAATTTGAATTCGTTTTCAATTCAATTCATTTCGAAATCGTTTTTAAATCAATTCATTTCGAAATCGTTTTCAATTCAATTCATTTCGAAATCGTTTTCAATTCAATTCATTTCGAAATCGTTTTCAATTCGATTCATTTCGAAATCGGTTTCAATTCAATTCATTTCGAAATCGGTTTCAATTCATTTCATTTCGAAATCGTTTTCAATTCAATTCATTTCGAAATCGTTTTCAATTCAATTCATTTCGAAATCGTTTTCAATTCAATTCATTTCGAAATCGTTTTCAATTCAACATACAACGAATAAAATCGATATAAATATCGTTCACGTCAAAATGGTGCAAAACTAATCAACACGGCTTTATATTTTTCACAACTTCTTTATTTTATTCAACAACTGAATATTTATCCCATTCAACACATGAATCTAGATTTTTTTTCAACCCACGACTAATCTCAACACATGAGTACTTTCAACACATCACTATTTTTGTTATGTAAAATATTTTATAAAACTATGATATCTATCGTTTGATTTTCAATTAGACTTCTACTGAGAAGGAGTTCTAATTTTAAATATGATAAAGATGTAAATTTTATTATATAAAATATTTCACTCAACACATGAACATCGTCAACACATGACTATTTTTATATTCAACACATGAATTTTCTTTTATAATATTCATTATTTTCCCGATTGGAATGAGGCCCAATCAATCACCATATAATGTTAATTATATGGATTCCATACAACACATGTATATAATAGCTTTGAAAAATAATCAATCATCAACCAAAGTGCACTACACTGTATAAGCATCAAATATAGATATCTGACGCTTATAACAGTCTGTCAATCGACCGATCGACATATTTAATCAATCAGGATGAGTGAACATCAAATTTCATCCCAACACCCATGTGGGGTTTCAAACAATCAAACACAGATTTTATTTGTGCAGTTGGGCGATGTGTAAAATTTATCGACCCAATCAATATCAGTCAAATCAGTGTATATAAACAAATCGGCCGATTTGTTTATAAATATTTATTTATTCACTTTTACGTTAAAAATTATATTTTTAACGATAAAACGTTTTATTTTAACACATGAATTTCTATTCAGTTCATTTACTCAATAAAATGATATTTTTATTTTTCTAACATATTTTAGAAAATTTCGGCGGCATAACGGCACGATACTAGAAACGGGACGAGGCCTAGCCTTATCCCCAGTCTAGTGAAGGCCCACGCCATTCACACATCAATCAAATCAATTTCAATTCACCAAATAATTCAATTCAAACCAATAACCTATCAAACTACCCAATCAAACAAATTAACAAACAAGCCATCCATGGTCTGTGGATGACGGGTGTCGGGTGCTACTAAGCACCGTCTGCATCCTAGTATATATATATAACTAGAAAAGAAATTTAGAGTGAGAAGTTCTCACCTAAAGCTATCCAATCATCTTGGCTCTTCTTTTATCAAAATCTTCGACTTTTCGCCTTTTGTCGCTTTTTTTGCCCGTAGTCACTATATATATAAAAATCACACATTTTTATATTTCGATGTCTTTAAAATAAAAATCACATTTTTATTTGTTCGTTTTCAATTTAAAAATCATATTTTTATAATCACTTCATATATTTAAAAATCGAATTTTTACTATGCTATTCCATATATACAAATCATATTTCCTTACCGCTAATATATAGACAATAATTCCATTTCAAAAATATTGATTTCGCCTTTATAAAAATAAAGTTTTTGCCTTTATAAAAATAAAGTTTTCGCCTTTATAAAAATCACCACTTTATTTCAACGTATATAAAATAAAAATCAGATTTTTATTTCGCTACATATACAAATATGATATTTTTATATTCTCTATCCTATAAAGATTATATTTTTAATACTTTAAAAATATAAAAATCATATTTTTAATATTTCTATATAGTAAAGATTATATTTTTAATACTTTAAAAATATAAAAATCATATTTTTACTTCTTCGACTCAATAACAATTCCGCCTTTTCTATTTTAAAAATATGATCTTTTCTATTTTAAAAACCCGATCTTTTCAATATTAAAGTTCAAACCTTTCTCTTTTTAAAGTTTAAATCTTTTGCTATTTAAAATCTAAAAATAAAATCAGTTTTTAAAACCTTTTCAAAATCAGTTTTCTTTTTATTTATATAAAATAAAGATAAAATAAATAAGTAAAAAAAAACTTACAGGAGGTGATGGGCTACTGGGGGAGGTCATGGCGCTCAGGCGATGCAGGAGGGGGCTGGCGATGAACGGAGGCGGTGGAGCATTGCTTGGTGGCGGCGGTTTCTCCTGGTGGTCAGCGATTGCAAGTGGGTTGGGGTTCCGGGTGGTGCTCGAGTTCGGCGGAGGTGGCTAGGGGGGGGGGGGGAAGAGGTCGGCGGACATCACTGGGAGGGGGTAGGCGGTGGTGCGGCGGCTAAAATGGTTTAGGGTTTGGTAACAGGGGAGAGGAGAGAGGGCGTCGCGAGGGAAGGGGCATATCGCCTGAGCGGCGTTCGACGAATGGAGGGGGGCTCGCCAGCAAACGGCGGCGGTCGAGGCAACGGCGGGGGAGGGCGATCGCGATTTTCGTTTTCTCTTTTTTTTTTCTTCTGAATGAAAACGAGAAGAGGGGGGTTATATGAAAAATATATATATTTAATTATTTAATTTTAATTTATTTTATCCCAAGGAGTTGACTTTTTATTCGACTTCGAAACGAGGCCCACCGACTGTCGCCCATAGCGTTTCACCCCCATTCCGAACACAATGGGATATGTTTCGTAGTTTGATTTGATCGTTTGAATCAGTTTCCGTTGAATTTACACTTAAATCACTATACTGAATTTTAAACGTACATTTCAAATTACCGGGGTCACATACTAACTTTAAAAATTCCAGAAAAATATTTTCTAGCTTCGTATTGAAGATACGGTCCTAACAAAACTAGTTTCGTCGAATTCTGAGACCGTTGGAAAAATGGCCATTTTCCAGTCGATTAAAATCAACTGAAATGGTCAAAACACGTTTTCCTTTGCCACGCTCACATATTGATTCGAAAAATTATGAAATTTGAAACCTAGCAATAGTTTGACATCACGGACCCAACAAAAGTGGTTTCGTCGAAATCCGAGGTCATTTGCAAAATGTCTATTTTTAAGGGCCTGAATTCCATAGCGACTATTCAGAATTTTCAACTGGACATATCTTTTGATTCCCGCCATGAAATTTCGATTGGTCGGATTCGTTGGAAAGATATTATCAATTAGATCTTAATGTTTTTGGTTTCACTAAAATCCGGATTGTTTTGCACCCGGTACCTTCAATTGAAGTTTGAAATCGAATTATCGAACTACCGCGCCATTTTCAATTCCTTTTATAATTATATATAATTATTTATATTCTAACGACGACGCGTATAATATATACGTCGAATTCTATTCAAAATAAATTTCTTGTCGATATTATTTAAAATAATTCATTTTAAATAATCAAAATTCGCTAAAATTGCCAAAATAAAAATTTCAAACTGGCTCGCATTTTCGGGTTATTACAATCTCCCCCACTTAAAACTTTTCGTCCCCGAAAAGGAACAAAGTCGAAAGTGGTTTATTATTAAGCTCTACATTCGATCTGGCTTTCATTCTCCAACTCTTTAGTTTCTGAGAATTTCAAATTCTTCAAAAATTTGGCTAACACCCTAAATTTTCGAAAAATTTCGCCATAACCTCCCCTGCACCGGGAGCATCGGGGAATTCCAAATAGCTTCCCCGGTCCTTCAGATCTCAAAAAGAAAAAGAAAAAGCCAAGCGGCTAGCCAATAGGCTCACAAAATCATCATCACCCAAACAAAACAGGAAATTATGTAGTAAACATGTACCTATTTGTCGGGCAAACAAATTTTATTCTCTGGCTCTAGCCTCCTTGCTATGACCTGTTCAAAGGATATACATGTATGCATGCATATGCTACCAATTTCAATACAATTCAATATTCAATTCAATTAGGCTAAATGGTTAAAATTAGCAAACAATTAAACAAACAACCCAAACATCAATCAATTAGTGAATTAGAGTTTCAAATTCATAATTTTGATACATATACAAAAAATCATGTTTTTGATGCCAATTCACAACAAAGTGTTCTAACTATATAAGTTTTGGTTCTCACACCAGTCTAATGGAAATATATAGAAATCACACCTTCGAAACACGAACATAAATACTGATAATGCGGCCGCATTACCAGAATTATCCCCGGGTAGAATGTGATTCTATATCTATCCAGTATATTAAAACTTCGAATATACGTTCATGACGCGTATACGCGAAATCTATATATAGTCGATTGTCCATATTCAAAATAAATAAATATTCAAATACGTATAAAACGATTTAAATTTTCAAAACAAAATTGTTTTCATTTGAAAAATATACTCTTCACACTCGTTCTAGGATACTACTGATCCTATCTCTAACGAGCTATTCTAATTGGATATTACTAATCCAATATCTGATGAATTCTTTCGTATGGTTCTAATGTATCTTGTTCTCGAGCTCTGATACCAAATGAAAGGACCCGTAACTTCCCCGTAAAGGAAAGCACGAATACTTTGAGAACAACACACAAAAGGACGCATACGGAAGAACATTTCATTGTTATTACAACAATTCCATCAGATACAAGAATATACAGAGTATAAATGAATAAATTACATTCGATAAATATCAGAGATTACATTAAATTACATAGCAGCGGAAAAATATACAAAACACAACTGAAAGTGATACACGGATACAGAGCTTTCCGAGCATCGTTCCAGCTGTAAATCAGGACCCTGTGAATATAAATCTGCAAAACCAAAACTACTAGCTGCCCGTGTGGAAAATAGGGGCACCTAGAGTTTAGGTTAAAACAATAAACTCCAGGTCAGTCATGTGACTGGTGTGAGAACTAAAACAGTTATAAATATTGGTTTTTAAAGTAAGGTAAATCAAGGGACCACGCCGTATAAAACGGAACGGGTTTCCTCCCAAGAATACCAGTGCATAGAACAAACAACGCAATGCTAAATAAAGAAAAATGAAGCTGTTATAAGACCCAGGTCCCATCACACAATGCAACACAAGCCGGAGGATAGGGTTTTCCCTTATAACAGCCAAAGCATGCTTGATACGTTTAAAACACATTATTTGATACTATTATAGGTGTATAGTGTCAAAACAATTTCAATCATAAATATCAATCATAGACGGCATGGGTACCATATATCATGTCGCCATACTAGTTCTACAATTAAAACCGCAATACACGTATTGGAAATTGGATTTCCGTCATGAGTCGAGGCAAGGGGCAAGCTCCTCTCCGCGTTCGAGACACTCTAGCAAATGCCTCAGGACCCCACTTTGATCCTTGGAATCGGCTGGGCCGGTCCTCTCTTACTTTTGAGGATTAGTTATTCCTGAACGCATCTTTCCCGGTCCTTACAGACCTATATCCGAGGCGCCTCATATCCAACAACCACACAGGTGAAAAGTATATAAATGTCAGGGCTGGTAGGTCACTGACACCACCCTAGCTAGAAAGAAACGTCGTGCTCTCCCAGCGGTCCATCTCCCGTTTTTGACTCATACCGAGGTGCGAGGCTCGCGTATTCACGTTATACACAAAGCTACGCCACACAGGCCATGCTTTGATCATCAACCACAAGACTTTGCTTTTCAACAGAAGCCTTGATCAATTGCCACTTACGCATGCCACATTGGCAATTCACTCCATGCGACTGATGTCCATCGATATACAACCTCTGAGCTCGTACGTCTCAGAGAAGGGCGTTAAGCAAGAGAATAAATTCTCCGCCGCCAAACAGATGTATATTTAATAGAGATCAATCAACACAGAATAAAATCCAATGTCAGACACACAATCCATTTACAAGTTCGTTCTGGGTCTGAATGAAACCGGAGGCACTTTCCTCGCATATCCATCGATCTCCAAGTACGTCTGGACGATCACCGACTGTTTCCCTCATCTTGGGTGTACAGCCCAATCAAGATCATCAGTAATCACCCAAACGATGTGAAGACTTCCGGTCTTCAACCACCGTCTTCATCTTTGACATCTCGTTGAATCGGTTATTCAGAATGGGTATAACCCGGCCTTTCTGAATAACCCACGTATATAATTAACAAATGTTACACAAACACAATGAACGCCCCATTCCAATTCAGAATATTCTTTTATTCACAAAATCACATTCTTAGGGAAATGTTCCCATTAATTTTATCCAAGATAAATTCTTCTAAATTTATCCTATAATCTTCCTTTGGATATCATTTCAAACTAGTCGGGATTAACGAACCACACCGAAGTAATTATTTATTTTATTTCCCAATCCCAACCTATATATCCCATGGAGCAAAACTGGTGATACTCCATATCTAACACCACGGTGTTATCGGTAAAATTAATTACCATTTCACGTTCAAATCTAATTAAAGATTTAACTATCGCTTTGGAGCAAAACTGGTGATACTCCACTCTCGATCACTTTTCAGATTTGATAATTTAAATTATCAATTCACATTTTAATCTAATTAAAGATTCATTAAAACTCCACTTAGTTTTAATCTTTTCAGAAATCGATATCTTGCCTTTAACTGGGTTAAAGCACCAATGTCATCTAAAACACGTTCCACGATAAAACCAAATCATATTTGATATTAAATACAAGCTTTGAATAGAAAATATATCGGCTTATATTCAATATCAAATTCTGAAACCAACATATATCGTATTGGGAATAACGATATAAAATATATCTTTCAAATTCCCATAACAATATCTGTATAGTCACGAAATCCAACATCGAAATATCCCGAAGATAATTTCGATTCGACTCCAGTCCAAGCCACGTATTGGAAATTATCGATTATTTTCAAAATCACTTTCAAATTCAATTTATTTATTTCAAAAATAAATTGATTTTAATTCTAGTTCAAAACTAGTTTATTTCGATAGAAATCTATTTTTACCTTCTAATGTGGAATTTTCCAGCCCCATTTCTTTCCAATTCACATATTATAATTTTACACAAATTATAGATATTTTTGATAATTTTATCAAGGCCCGTACAGTCGATTTCCAACAACGGCCATCGAACTGCACTTACAGCGACCTTTTTCGAATTTGATTTGTACATAATTCCAAATCTAACCGTTAGATTTCAAATTTCTAATATCCATTGGAAAGCTCTTTTCGATACGAACCCAACGGTTCCGGTTTTATGAGAATCCGACGGTCGGATCTCCCGTAATGTCTGTTTGAAATAAATGGTCGAAATTCACGAACTGCCGCGGCGCGGTGCGTTCTATTCAGGCCATTATATTATATATATAATATATATAATATATATTTCGTCGATTTCTATTTAAAACGAATTTTATAAATCGTTTTAAAATCGTTTCAAAAGCAATTTCAACCTTCTTTTCAATTCAAATCAAAATTGAATTCTTCTTTATAAATTCGTTTTAAAATTCATTTCTATTCAATTCAAATTTTAATTCAATTTGAATTCATTTCAATTCACTTTCAATTCAATTTGAATTCGTTTTCAATTCAATTCATTTCGAAATCGTTTTCAATTCAATTCATTTCGAAATCGTTTTCAATTCAATTCATTTCGAAATCGTTTTCAATTCAATTCATTTCGAAATCGTTTTCAATTCAATTCATTTCGAAATCGGTTTCAATTCAATTCATTTCGAAATAGGTTTCAATTCATTTCATTTCGAAATCGTTTTCAATTCAATTCATTTCGAAATCATTTTCAATTCAATTCATTTCGAAATCGTTTTCAATTCAATTCATTTCGAAATCGTTTTCAATTCAACATACAACGAATAAAATCGATATAAATATCGTTCACGTCAAAATGGTGCAAAACTAATCAACACGGCTTTATATTTTTCACAACTTCTTTATTTTATTCAACAAATGAATATTTATCCCATTCAACACATGAATCTAGATTTTTTTCAACCCACGACTAATCTCAACACATGAGTACTGTCAACACATCACTATTTTTGTTATGTAAAATATTTTATAAAACTATGATATCTATCGTTTGATTTTCAATTAGACTTCTACTGGGAAGGAGTTCTAATTTTAAATATGATAAAGATGTAAATTTTATTATATAAAATATTTCACTCAACACATGAACATCGTCAACACATGACTATTTTTATATTCAACACATGAATTTTCTTTTATAATATTCATTATTTTCCCGATTGGAATGAGGCCCAATCAATCACCATATAATGTTAATTATATGGATTCCATACAACACATGTATATAATAGCTTTGAAAAATAATCAATCATCAACCAAAGTGCACTACACTGTATAAGCATCAAATATAGATATCTGACGCTTATAACAGTCTGTCAATCGACCGATCGACATATTTAATCAATCAGGATGAGTGAACATCAAATTTCATCCCAACACCCGTGTGGGGTTTCAAACAATCAAACACAGATTTTACTTGTGCAGTTGGGTGATGTGTAAAATTTATCGACCCAATCAATATCAGTCAAATCAGTGTATATAAACAAATCGGCCGATTTGTTTATAAATATTTATTTATTCACTTTTACGTTAGAAATTATATTTTTAACGATAAAACGTTTTATTTTAACACATGAATTTCTATTCAGTTCATATACTCAATAAAATGATATTTTTATTTTTCTAACATATTTTAGAAAATTTCGGCGGCATAACGGCACGATACTAGAAACGGGACGAGGCCTAGCCTTATCCCCGGTCTAGTGAAGGCCCACGCCATTCACACATCAATCAAATCAATTTCAATTCACCAAATAATTCAATTCAAACCAATAACCTATCCAACTACCCAATCAAACAATTTAACAAACAAGCCATCCATGGTCTGTGGATGACGGGTGTCGGGTGCTACTAAGCACCGTCTGCATCCTAGTATATATATATATAACTAGAAAAGAAATTTAGAGTGAGAAGTTCTCACCTAAAGCTATCCAATCATCTTGGCTCTTCTTTTATCGAAATCTTCGACTTTTCGCCTTTTGTCGCTTTTGTTGCCCGTAGTCACTATATATATAAAAATCACACATTTTTATATTTCGATGTCTTTAAAATAAAAATCACATTTTTATTTGTTCGATTTCAATTTAAAAATCATATTTTTATAATCACTTCATATATTTAAAAATCGAATTTTTACTATGCTATTCCATATATACAAATCATATTTCCTTACCGCTAATATATAGACAGTAATTCCATTTCAAAAATATTGATTTCGCCTTTATAAAAATAAAGTTTTCTCCTTTATAAAAATAAAGTTTTCGCCTTTATAAAAATCACCACTTTATTTCAACGTATATAAAATAAAAATCAGATTTTTATTTCGCTACATATACAAAGATGATATTTTTATATTCTCTATCCTATAAAGATTATATTTTTAATACTTTAAAAATATAAAAATCATATTTTTAATATTTCTATATAGTAAAGATTATATTTTTAATACTTTAAAAATATAAAAATCATATTTTTACTTCTTCGACTCAATAAAAATTCCGCCTTTTCTATTTTAAAAATATGATCTTTTCTATTTTTAAAACCCGATCTTTTCAATATTAAAGTTCAAACCTTTCTCTTTTTAAAGTTTAAATCTTTTGCTATTTAAAATATAAAAATAAAATCAGTTTTTAAAACCTTTTCAAACTCAGTTTTCTTTTTATTTATATAAAATAAAGATAAAATAAATAAGTAAAAAAAAACTTACAGGGGGTGATGGGCTACTGGGGGAGGTCATGGCGCTCAGGCGATGCAGGAGGGGGCTGGCGCTGAACGGAGGCGGTGGAGCATTGCTTGGTGGCGGCGGTTTCTCCTGGTGGTCAGCGATTGCAGGTGGGTTGGGGTTCCGGGTGGTGCTCGAGTTCGGCGGAGGTGGCTAGGGGGGGGGGGGGGGAAGAGGTCGGCGGACATCACTGGGAGGGGGTAGGCGGTGGTGCGGCGGCTAAAATGGTTTAGGGTTTGGTAACAGGGGAGAGGAGAGAGGGCGTCGCGAGGGAAGGGGCATATCGCCTGAGCGGCGTTCGACGAATGGAGGGGGGGCTCGCCAGCAAACGGCGGCGGTCGAGGCAACGGCGGGGGAGGGCGATCGCGATTTTCGTTTTCTCTTTTTTTTTTATTTCTTCCGAATGAAAACGAGAAGAGGGGGGGTTATATGAAAAATATATATATTTAATTATTTAATTTTAATTTATTTTATCCCAAGGAGTTGACTTTTTATTCGACTTCGAAACGAGGCCCACCGACTGTCGCCCATAGCGTTTCACCCCCATTCCGAACACAATGGGATATGTTTCGTAGTTTGATTTGATCGTTTGAATCAGTTTCCGTTGAATTTACACTTAAATCACTATACTGAATTTTAAACGTACATTTCAAATTACCAGGGTCACATACTAACATTAAAAATTCCAGAAAAATATTTTCTAGCTTCGTATTGACGATACGGTCCTAACAAAACTAGTTTCGTCGAATTCTGAGACCGTTGGAAAAATGGCCATTTTCCAGTCGATTAAAATCAACTGAAATGGTCAAAACACGTTTTCCTTTGCCACGCTCACATATTGATTCGAAAAATTATGAAATTTGAAACCTAGCAATAGTTTGACATCACGGACCCAACAAAAGTGGTTTCGTCAAAATCCGAGGTCATTTGCAAAATGTCCATTTTTAAGGGCCTGAATTCCATAGCGACTATTCAGAATTTTCAACTGGACATATCTTTTGATTCCCGCCATGAAATTTCGATTGGTCGGATTCATTGGAAAGATATTATCAATTAGATCTTAATGTTTTTGGTTTCACTAAAATCCGGATTGTTTTGCACCCGGTACCTTCAATTGAAGTTTGAAATCGAATTATCGAACTACCGTGCCATTTTCAATTCCTTTTATAATTATATATAATTATTTATATTCTAACGACGACGCATATAATATATACGTCGAATTCTATTCAAAATAAATTTCTCGTCGATATTATTTAAAATAATTCATTTTAAATAATCAAAATTCGCTAAAATTGCCAAAATAAAAATTTCAAACTGGCTCGCATTTTCGGGTTATTACATGGGGTTTCAAACGATCAAACACAGATTTTATTTGTGCATTTGGGCGATGTGTAAAATTTATCGTCCCAATCAATGTCCTTCAAATAGGTGTACATAAACAAACCGTCCGGTTTGTAAATGAATATTTATTTATTCACATTCACGTTAAAAATTATATTTTTAACGACCAAATTATTTTATTCAACCTATGAATATTCTATTCGGTTCATTTATTCAATAAAATGATATATTTATTTTTCTAACATATTTTAGAAAATTTCGGCGGCATAACGGCACGATACAAGAAACGGGACAAGGCCTAGCCTTATCCCCGGTCTACTGAAGGCCCACGCCATTCACACATCAATCAAATCAATTTCATTTCACCAAACAAATCAATTCAAACCAAATAATCTAACCAACTACACAACCAAACAATTTAACAAACAAGCCATCCATGGTCTGTGGATGACGGGTGTCGGGTGCTACTAAACACCGTCTGCATCCTTGTATATATTTATAACTAGAAAAATTAAATTGAAAGGTGAGAAGTTCTCACCAATATCTATCTTAACTCCGCGGCTCTTCTAATGCAGGAAATCTTCACTGTTCTCGCCTTTTTTTCACTTTCTTTGCCCGTAGCCACTACATATGTAAAAATCACAATTTTACTTCGCTATTCAATATATAAAAATCGAATTTTTACTACGCTATTCAATATATAAAAATCGAATATTTACTATTCTATTCAATATATAAAAATCGAATTTTTACTTCGCTATTCAATATATAAAAATCGAACTTTTACTATTCTATTCAATATATAAAAATCGAATTTTTACTATTCTATTCAATATATAAAAATCGAATTTTTACTACGCTATTCAATATATAAAAATCGAATTTTTATGAATCATTACCCTATATAAAAACCGTATCTTTATAAATAAAAACATAGCTTTTAAATAGATAAAAATCGAAACTTCTAGATGATGATGCAGAAAACAAAATCAGTAAATAAAATCTTACACAGATTTTAGGGTTTCGGTTCGCGGGTGAATGGTGGGGCTGCTGGTGTTGGCGCAAGTGGTCGAGGGGGGGGGGGGGGCGGTGGCCATTCAGGCGGCGGTTTGAGGGTTTGAATGGGTGGCGGCGGCCTCTTCTTTGATGGTGGGAGGTCCTGGCCTTCGAGCGCCGCATCTTGGGGAGGAGAGGGAGTCGGAGACGAGAGCGGAGGGGGTTGCGTCAGGTGGAGCTGGGTAGGACGGTGGCGGCGGGAACGACGTGGGGCGAGGTCGTCGATCGGCGATGGCGTTTTTTTTCTTTTTTCTTTTCCTTTTTAAAACCTTCTGTAAAATGAAATCAGGAGGGGGGGGGGGGCAATTGATAAAAGGAAAGGAGAGAGAGAATATAATTTTTTTTATTAATTTAAAATTCAAAAAGTTGACTTTTACATACGACCTCTAATCGAGGCCCACCGCCTGTCGTCCATAGCGTTTCACCCCCATTCCGGACACAATGGGATATGTATCGTAGGCTGATTCGACTATTACAGTCAGTTTTCGTTAAAATCAACACATAACTCTATATATTGAATTTGAACGCGCATTTCAATTTACCGGGGTCACATACTAACTCGAAAAATTCCAGAAAAATATTTTCTAGCTTCGTATTGAGGATACGGTCCTAACAAAACTAGTTTCGCCGAATTCCGAGACCGTTGGAAAAATGGCCATTTTCCAGTCGATTAAAATCAACTGAAACTGGTCAAACGCATTTTCCCTTTGCCACACTCACATATTAATTCGAAAAATTATGAAATTTGAAACCTAGCAATAACTTGACACTGCGGATCCAACAAAAGTAGTTTCGTCGAAATCCGAGGTCGTTTGCAAAATCTCCATTTTTAAGGGCCTGAATTCCATAGCGACTATTCAGAATTTTCAACTGGACATATCTTTTGATTCCCGCTATGAAATTTCGATTTTTCGGATTCGTTGGAAAGATATTATCAATTAGATCCTATTATTTTTGGTTTCGCTAAAATCCGGTTTATTTTGCACCCGGTACATTCAATTGAAGTTTGAAATCGAATTATCGAACTACCGCGCCATTTTCAATTACTTTTATATATATAAATAATTATTTATATTCTAACGTCGATCCATATAACTATATACGATTGAATTTTATTCAAAATAAATTTCTCGTCGATATTATTTAAAATAATTTATTTTAAATAATCAAAATCCACTAAAATTGCCAAAATAAAATTTTTAAACTGGCCCAGATTTTCGGGTTGTTACATGTGACCAGTTCAATGTAAGTACATGTATATGCAAGCAAATGCGACCAATTTTCAAACAATTCACTATTCGGCTCAGTTAGGCTAAATGGTTCAAAATTTCAAACAAATAAACAAACAACACAACCATCAATCAATTAGTGGATTAATGTTTCAAATTCATATTTTTGATATATAGTCAAAAATCACATTTTTGATGCCAAATCACAACAAATAATCCTAAGTAAATTTTGGTTCTCACACCAGTCTAATGGAAATATATAGATATCACACCTTCGAGACACGAACATAAATATTGGTGATGGAGCTCCATCATCAAAGTCATCTCCGAGCGACTAGGGTGTGACTCTATGTCTATCTATTATATTAAAACTTCGAATATACGTTCATGACGCGTATCTGCAAAATATTTATATACTCGATTGTCCAAATCAATATAAATAAATATTCAAATACGTGTAAAACAATTTAATTTTTCAAAACAAAATTGTTTTCATTTGAAAAATATACTCTTCACACTCGTTCTAGGATACTACTGATCCTATCTCTAACGAGTAATTCTAATTGGATATTACTAATCCAATATCTGATGAATTCTTTCGTTCGGTTCTAATGTGTCTTGTTCTCGAGCTCTGTAAACCAAAGCTCTGATACCAAACTGACACGACCCGAACTTCCCCGGTAAGGAAAGCCCGGATTGCGTTGAGAACAACACACATCGGAACGCAAACAGAAGAACATTTCACTGTTTATTACAACAATTCCATCAGAATACAAGAATATACAGAGTATGAATAAACAAAATACATTCGATAAATATTAGAGATTACAATAAATTACATAGCAGTGGAAAAACAATATAAGACACAACAGAAAGTGATACACGGATACAGAGCTTTCCGAGCATCGTTCCAGCTGTAAATCAGGACCCTGTGAATATAAATCTGCAAAACCAAAACTACTAGCTGCCCGTGTGGAAAATAGGGGCACATAGAGTTTAGGTTAAAACAATAAACTCCAGGTCAGTCATGTGACTGGTGTGAGAACTAAAACAGTTATTAATCTTTATTTCAAAAGAGCGTAATTCAAGGGCCACGCCGTATAACACGGAACGGGTTTCCTCCCAAGAACACTAGTGCATATAACAAAACACGCAATGCTTTTTGGAAAAATGAAGCTATTATAAGACCCAGGTCCCATCACACAATGCAACGCAAGCCGGAGGATAGGGTTTTCCCTTATAATAGACAAACATGCTTGCTACGTTCAAACAAATCATTTGATACTATAATAGGTGTATAGTGTCAAAACAATTTCAATCATAAATATTAATCAAAGACGGCATGGGTACCATATATCATGTCGCCATACTAGTTCTACAATTAAAACCATAATATCACGTGTTGGAAATTGGATTTCCGTCATGAGTCGAGACAAGGGGCAAGCTCCTCTCCGTTCGATACACTCTAGCAAATGTCTAAGGACCGCACACAACAATCCTTGGATCTTCAGGGTCGGTCCTCTCTTACTTTTGAGGATTAGTTATTCCTGAACACACGTTTCCTGGTCCTAACAGTCCTAAAATCGAGGCGCCTCATCCAACAACCACATAGGTGAAAAGTATATAAATGTCGGCCAGTTTAAGCACCGACACCACCCATAGCTAGAAAGAAACGTCGTTCTCTCCCTGCAGTCACTATCCCGTTTTTGACTCATACCGAGGTGTGAGGCTCGCGAATTCACGCTATACACAAAGCTGCGCCACACCAGCCTTGCTTTGATCATCAACCACAAGACTTTGCTTTTCAGCAGAAGCCTTGATCAATTGCCACTTACACGTGCCACACTAGCAATTCACTCCATGCGACTGATGTCCATCGATATACAACCTCTGAGCTCGTACATCTCAGAGAAGGGCGTTAAGCAAGAGAATAAATTCTTCGCCGCCAAACAGATGTATATTTAATAGAGATCAATCAACACAGAATAAAATCCAATGTCAGACACACAATCCATTTACAAGTTCGTTCTGGGTCTGAACGAAACTGGAGGCACTTTCCTCGCATGTCCATTGATCTCCAAGTACGTCTGGACGATCACCAACTGATTCCCTCCTCTTGGGTGTACAGCCCAATCGAGATCATCAGTAATCACCCAAACGATGTGAAGACTTCCGGTCTTCAACCACCGTTTCCATCTTCGACATCTCGTCGAATCGATTATTCAGAATGGGTACGAACCCGGCCTTTCTGAATAACCCACGTATATAATAAACAAATGTTACACAAACACAACAAACGCCTCATTCCAATTCAGAATGTTCTTTTATTCACAAAATCACATTCTTAGGGAAAGGATCCCATTAATTTTATCCAAGATAAATTCTTTGAAATTTATTCTTTAATCTTCCTTCGGATATCATTTCAAGCCATATTATGGTTTTCCAAACTAGTCGGGATTACCGAACCACACCGAAGTAATTATTTATTTTATTTCCCAAACTATATATCCCATGGAGCAAAACTGGTGATACTCCATATCTAACACCATGGTGTTATTGGTAAAATTAATTACCATTTCATGTTCAAATCTAATTAAAGATTTAACTATCGCTTTGGAGCAAAACTGGTGGTAATCCATTCTCGATCACCCTTCAGATTTGATAATTTAAATTATCAATTCACATTTTAATCTAATTAAAGATTCATTAAAACTCCACTTAGTTTTAATCTTCTCAAAAATTAATATCCTGTCTTTAACTGGGTTAAAGAACCAATGTCATCTAAAACACGGTTTACGATAAACCCAAAAACCAATTCAACTTCAATTCCAATTAAATATCATTTAATTGATATACTTCATTAAATCTAAATAGAAAGATTCAATCTTTTTCCTCTACTGGGCTTAAGAATCGGTGTTAATGAAGACACCATTCACGACAAACCCAAATCACATTTGATATTAGATACAAGGCTCTGAATAGAAAATATACTGGCTTATATTCAATATAAAATTATGAAACCAACAAATATCGTATTGGAAATAACGATATAAAATATATCTTTCAAATTCCCATAACAATATCTGTATAGTCACGAAATACAACATCGAAATATTCCGAAGATAATTTCGATTCAACTCCAGTCCAATTCACGTATTGGAAATTCTGATTATTTTCAAAACCACTTTCAAATTCAATTTATTTATTTCAAAAATAAATTGATTTTAATTCTAGTTCAAACTAGTTCATTTCGATAAAAATTTATTTTTATCTTTTCAAATGTGGATTTTTTCGTCCCAGTTCTTTCCTATTCACATTTTATGATTTTACACAAATTATAGATATTTTTAATAATTTTATCAAGGCCCGTAAAGTCGATTTCCATCAACGGCCATCGAACTGCACTTACAACGACCTTTTCCAAATTTGATTTGGACATAATTCGAAATCCAACCGTTAGATTTAAAATTTCAAATATTCGTTAGAAAGCTCTTTTCGATATGAACCCAACGGTTCAGGTTTCAGGAGAATCCGACGGTCGGATCTCTCGTAACGTCAATTCGAAATCAATGGTCGAAATTCAAGAATTGCCGCCGCGCGGTGCGTTTTATGCAGGCCATTATATATAATATATATATATATATTATAGATTTCGTCAATTTCCTTTTAAAACGTATTTTATAAATCGTTTTAAATTCGTTTTCAAAACAAATTCAACTTCGTATTCAATTTCAAATCAAAGAAATGATAATATTTTCAAAACGTTATATTTTGAAATCACTTCCTTTCATTTATTCATTATAAAAACGAATATAATCGATATAAATATCGTTCACGTCAAAATAGCGCAACTCTAAACAACACAGCTTTATATATTTCAAAAAATTCGTTATTCTATTCAACAAATGAATATTTATTCTATTCAACACATGAATCTATATTTCTTTCAACACATGAATATTCTCAACACATGAGCACTGTCAACACATGACTATTTTTGTTATTTAATATATTTTATAAAATTATGGTATCTATCATTTGATTTTCAAATCAGACTCCAACTGTAAAGTAGTAAGAGAATGATTCCCTAAATATTAACGCCAAAGGCCGAAACCAATATCGGATCAATACCCAGGAAACCGCTCATCTTATCTATTTTTCAGTTAGTTTCTAATCTTTAAATATGATAAAGATGTAAATTTTATTGTTAAAATATTTCTTTCAACAAATGATAGTTTTCAACACATGATTATTTATTCTATTCAACACATGAATATATATACTTCATTCTATTCTTTATTTTCCCAATTGGAATGAGGCCCAATCAATTACCATATAATGTTAATTATATGGATTCCATACAACACACGTATATAATCACCACAATAAATAATCAATCATCATCCAAAGTGCACCACACTGTATAAGCATCAAATATAGATATCAAATGCTTATAACAGCCTATCGATTAATCGATTGACATACAACTAATCAATCGTGATAAGTGGACTTCAAATATCATCCCAACACCCGTGTGGGGTTTCAAATCAACAAACACATATTTTTATTCACACACACACGTTAAAAATAATATTTTTAACGATAAAATATCTTTAACTATATAAATATTTTATTTCACATCACACAATCAATTTTCATCACAACAAACAATCAAACATACAAGCCATCCATAGTCTGTGGATGACGGGTGTTGGGTGCTGCAAAGCACCGTCTGCATCCTAGTATATATTTTAACTAGAAAAAAAAAATTATAGTAAAAGTGAGAAGTTCTCAACAAAGCTATCCCAACTCCACGACACTTCATAGGTAGAATATCTCGCCGTTCTCGCCTTTTGTCAATTTCGTTGCCCTTAGCCACTACATATATAAAAATCACATTTTTATACTGTTGTCTTTAAAATAAAAATCACATTTTTATTTGTTCACTTTCAATCTAAAAATCATATTTTTATAATCACTCCATATGAATAAAAATTCTATTTTTACACCGCTACTATATAGATAAAAATTATATTTTTACAATGGTGCTATATAGATAAAAATTATATTTTTATCACGCTATTCTCTACATAAAGATTTCGCCTTTTCATTTCATCACTATAAAAATCACATTTTTTTACTTCATTATATATATATATATAATAAAAATTAGATTTTTATTTTGTTACATATATAAAGATGATATTTTTATATTCTCTATTATATAAAAATCATTTCTTTTTATTCTTAAAAATCGCTTCATTATATTTTGAAAGATCGCTCCTCTCATACATAAAAATCTAACCTTACTATGATTAAAAATCGCATCTTTATAGGTTTGAAAATCATATTTTTATAAATCAAAATCAAAGATTTTTATAAATAAAGATCCTATTTTTATGTTCACAAAAATCTCAACTTTATGAATTAAAAATCATAGCTTGGAGCGAATAAAAAAATCATAGCTTTTGATTTTGAAATCATACTTAAAAACCATATTGTTAAAAATCTCAACTTCATGATGTTAAAAATCTATAACTCTCATGTATTAAAAATCTCACTTTATATGTATAAAAAAACTCTACTTTCTTATGTGAAAAATGTCAACTTTATATGTTAAAAAACTCGATTTCTTAATCAGTTTTACATAGGAGAAAAGCAGAAAATAAAATAAAAATACAAGTGACAATTACTTGTTTTCTTTGCAGGGGGGACCCACATGATGCTGACGTGGTGGAGGGGGCTCGGGGAGGTCGGCCATAAGTCGCGGCAGGCGGTGGTTCCATCTCAGTGTCGGTGGTCTTCAAGAAGTTAGGGTTTTAAATTAGAAGAGGTGGTGGAGCGTCAATGTAGGGAAGGCCAGCGGCCTGCGCGGTGGGGTGAGGCGCGACTGAGGTGGGCGGAGCTCCGGAGATCGGCAGCGTTCAGTAGAAGGTGGTGGTGGATGGTTTAAATGAGGGGGGGGGGGGTTAGGGCGAGAGGTCCATTCGAGAAGAGGGGGAGAAGAGGAGAGGGAGGAGACGCGAGAGAGGGGGGCGCTGTCTCGCCGGAGGCGGCGATCGCCTGGTGGTGGGGGGGGGGGATATTGAGGGAGACTTCAGTGGTTTTCTTCTTCTTCTTCTGATCGATGAGTGAGAGGGTGGAAAGGGAAAAAGGATTATATAAATTAATTTATATTATATTTTATTCCTCCAAAGGTTGACTTTTTCTTCGACCTTCAAACGAGACCCAACGACTGTCGCCTCTAGCGTTTTACCCCCATTCCGAACACAATGGGATATGTATCGTAAGATGATTCGACCGTTACGATCAGTTTTCATCAAAATCAACATATAACTCTATATATTGAATTTGAACACGCATTTCAATTTACTGGGGTCACATACTAACTCGAAAAATTCTAGAAAAATATTTTCTAGCATCGTATCGACGATATGGTCCTAACAAAACTAGTTTCATCAAATTCTGAGCCCGTTTGAAAAATGACCATTTTCCAGTCGATTAAAATCAACTGAAACTGGTCAAATGCGTTTTCCTTTGCCACACTCACATATTGATTCGAAAAATTACGAAAATTGGAATCTAGCAATGACTTGACATCACGGATCCAATGAAAGTGGTTTCGTCGAAATCCGAGGTCATTTGCAAAATGGCTATTTTTAAGGGCCTGAATTCCATATCGACTATTCTGAATTTCAACTGGGCATATCTTTTGATTCCCGCTATGAAATTTCGATTTTTCGAATTTGTTGGAAGGATATTCTCAAATAGATTCTCATATTTTTGGTTTCGCTAAATTCTGGTTTATTTTGAATCCTATACATTCATTTGAATTTTGAAATCGAATTATCGAACTACCACGCCATTTTCAATTCCTTTTATATATATATATATATATATATATATATATATATTCTAACAACGATCTATATAAATATATATGTTCAAATTATATTCAAAATAAATTTCTCGTCGATATTATTTAAAATATTCAAAATTCACTAAAGTTGCCAAAATAAAATTTTTAAACTGGCTCGTATTTCCGGGTTGTTACAAAATCTTTTTATTAAGATTTAATGATGTTTAACAACTAATTAATATTTAATTGGAATTGAATTTAAATTGGATTTTTGGGTTTATCGTGAACAGTATTTTAAATAACACTGGTTCTTTAACCCGATTGACAATGGAATGAGATTTTGGGTTGTCGTGAATGGTATCTTCAATAATACCGTTCTTAAACCCAATGGACTTAAGAAAATTAGAAACTAACTGGAGATTAGCTAAGTTGAAGGGTTTCCAGGGTATTGATCTAATGTTGGTTTCGGCCTTTGGGATTAATACTTAAGGAATTGTTCTCTTACTAATTTACGGTTAGAGACTAATGGAATGTGATTTTGGGTTTATCGTGAGCTGTGTTTTAAATGACATTAGTTCTTTAACCCAGTTAAAGATAAAATTAATTTCTTAACTTGGAATAATCTCTAACTAACGATTTTTGGAGATTAAAACTGAATTAGGGTTTTACTGAATCTTTAATTAGATTGAAATGTGAATCTGATAACTAAAATTATCAAATTCAAGAAATGATCGAGAATGGAGCATCACCAATTTTGCTCCAAGTGATAGTTAAATCTTTAATTAGATTTGAACGTGAAATGGTAATTAATTTTACCGATAATACCGTGGTGTTAGATATGAAGTATTACCTGTTTTACTTCACGGAATGAATAGGTTGGGATTGAGAAATTAAACAAACGATTGCTTCAGTAAGGTTCGCTAATCCGGACTAGTTTGGATAAACCTTAATTTGGTTTGAATAGATATCCAAAGGAAGATTAAAGAATAAATTTGAAGAATTCATCTTTGATAAAATTAATGGGAACCTTTCCCAAACGATATGAATATTTACATAAAAGAATATTCAGAATTAGAATGAGATGTTAGTTGTATTTTTATAGCACCTGTTTATTATATACGTGAGTTATTTAAAGATACCGGGTTTATCCCATTCTGAATAACTAAATCAGCGATGAGTTGACGATGATGACGGAGGTTGAAGACCCGTGGTCTTCACATCATTTGGATGATTACTGATGTCTTGATTGGGCTGTACACCGAAGATAAGGTAATAAGTGGTGATCGTCCAGACATGCTTGGAGATCGACCGGATATGTGAGGGACTCTATCCTGTATTGGACATATGGGACGAGGAATAAGGTGCCTCCGGTTTCGTTCAGATCCAGAATGAACTTGTAAATGGTTATGTGTTTGACATCAGATTTCATTCTGTGTGATCGATCGACAACGATTGCATAGCGTGAATTGCCTATGTGGCATGCTGAGATGCAAATGATCAAGGCTTCTGTTAAAAAGAAGATTCTTGTGGTTGATGATCAAAGCACGGCTTTAATATAGCATAGCTTTTTGTAGCGTTAATTCGCGAGCCTCACACCCCGGTGTGAACCAGAAATGGGAGAGGACCTCAGGGAGGACATGTGTTTCCTTCTAGCTAGGAGTGGTGTCTGGGTTTTCATGCCCAGATGTTTTACTTATGTGGATGTTGGACAGCGAGGTGCCTCAGATATATCAGCACTGCGGGGCCGATGGATAGTATGGTCTTTATACAGACCAAATTGACGCCCCATACGGCGGAGAAACGTAGTGTTCAGGAATTTCAATCCACATCGAGTGGACTGGTCCTGACGATCCAAGGGTCCACCTGAGTCTGGGTCCCGAGACACGGGCTAGAGCGTCTCGAAGCGGTAAGGACGATCCCTTGCCTTGGTTCACAAATGGAAATCCAACTTCCAACATATGACTTTGCGGTTTTGATTGTAGAGCCTAGTATGGGCGACATGATATATGGTACCCATGTCGTCTATGACTGATACATTTATATTTGAAGTTGTTTTCATACACTTTTGTAATGCCCTGCCTCTATACCCACTATCGTCCAGTTCATTTCATAGAAATGTCAAAGACCATAACGGAGAATGAGGTTTGTGAAGAGAGACCTATTGTATGATTACTCCATGTGAGGAAGGCACATCGAATTCTAATACCGGTTAAAATTTCGACATGACTATTCGGCACACAGGGCAACTACACAACGGCTATATGTAATCCGAAAAGCAGTATAACATGGACAAAAACAATAATATATATCACAACCAGACACATAATAAACATATCACAAAGGCAGAATGGATACGAATAAACCAAGAATGTGTACAACAAGTTAGTGGTCAACAAAGATCCACAAAACCCAAAAGAATAGGTATATGTACCATGATCTAAATAAAAGAATATGTACACAACGATAGGTAATGTCGTAGGTACAAAAGTACATCAAGCTGCAGAGATAGAGTAGCAAGATGAAAGCGGAAGAACAATCCAAAAATGAGACCCAGAGGAGTACCTAAAATGACTCGGTCTGACCCGAGTATTATTTATAGGAATAAATAATAAATGAGTCAGTCTAGCTGTACTTATCAAATAAATTGAGATAACAAGAGATATAACAAAGGATAACACGATTCCAAAAGTAATATCTAATCATAAATAAATATGAAATATGGCATGTCAACACAATCAGGAAATGGCAAGGAATGTCAGCACACAAATATCACTAAATAATCTCCTAGCTAATGTAGAATGCAACATTCAACTATAGCACACAAAAGGAAATGATGGAGGAATTCCAAATAAACTAAACACATGAATGACAGCGGAATGCCAAATACAAATCAAATTGACGCGCATTGCATCAAAGTAAACATAAATCAAATTGTCGGACATCGCATCAAAGTAAACATAAATCAAATTAACGTGCATCGCATCAAAGTAAACATAAATCAAATTGACGCACATCGCATCAAAGTAATCAAGAATCCAGAAATCACTAGAAACCCAGAAAACATCATAAAAAGAGGATACCTCCCAGATGAGATATGATCTCTAGGTAGCGAACCTATATGTTTGAGCCGAAGCTCCCCACAGAGTCGGGTCGCGACCCCAGAAGAGAGAAAACACATAAATCGTGAAATCTCTAGAAAACATCACAAATCATAGAAAGTTAGACCGAAGTCCCATAGATGAAATCCAAGAATCGTAAATCCCACTCGGGCGATCGATGACCACAAAACATAAGTCATAAAATGAACAGGAGTTATCGATAGATAGTGCGGAAACTATCTGACTGGAGTACCCCTGATAGCGCGGAAACTATTACAGTGAACCGTAGTACCCCGGAGACACAGCCAGGAAGCTACGTCGAAATCATAAAACAGATCGCATCGATCCGGGTGAGTATAAATTACTCCGGGATAGTAAATATAAGAAAATAGTTAAATGTTCCATAACCACTCGCTATTCTCGAATATTTACAGACCCATTGGTTCATACTCAAAACAACAAGAACAATCATAAAACAGATCACATCGATACGGGTGAATAGAAATTACTCTGAGCTAGTTAATATAAGGAAATATCAACATGTCCCATAACCACATGCTATTCTCGAATATTTACAAATCCGTAATTGGTTTCTATTCAAAACAGAGAGAATCACCACACATGTTCGAACGCATGAGTCCAAGAGTTATTCGATGAGGTAAACATATAAGGGGTCATAGTCCTCAGTTTTACTAAGGTAAATAAACTAAATTTCCTACCCGATCGAATAAAGAGGATCCGTACATACTAATAGATTGGGATCCGTAGAAGGATTCGTGGTCCATTAATAATATATAAACCCTCTTATAATTTGAAGTGACAATAAACAATAGTACGATTGCCGAGACAAATCGATCAAGGGGATTCACGTAAAAATGATGTAAATTCAAATCATAAATCATCAAATGTAAACTCGATAAATCGAATATACATATAGCTCGTTAGTGAATCTAATGACGTTAAGAAATGATTAGAAATCACCTTGGAGCGACAGGAAATAAAGACACAAAATTAGGTGTCACGGATCAAAGCACAATCACCAAGGTGATCGATAATGCATACATTACAACAACATACATGAAATCAAAGGGATAACGGTTGTAATTTCGAACAACGAATGAATCAAAATCCCAAGCTAGCACCCGAAGGTTCTAAACTATAACGGAATGGACTCGAAGGATATCGAGTCAATAATTCGCATTTTAATGGCGCGAATCATGTTTAACGAGAGTATCAAATAAATCCGATATAGAAAATAGAGCACACAGGCTTTAAAATGATCGCACATTGTAAACAATGTGAATAGGACAAAAGGAATCAACATTGGAAGAATTAAATGTGGATCAAAGTCAATGAATCGAGCTGCTGGAATCTGTGAATTCGTAAAGCTGAAGTCCACAAACGAAGTCCGAACGGCCTGAGCTCCGGCCGAGAAGGAGCCTGGATGAGGGTAGACTGTGGACCGAGGTTTCCTCTGGTCCACAACAGAAAAACAGATTCAGACGTCTGAATCATTTAGGTCAGACATCTGAACTGGGATTTTTAGAAACCCACAGGGTTTTTGTTCATTTTGGCCCCTTTTAGACGTCTGAATTATTCTGGCCAGAAGTCTGAATTACAATTCAGCCTCCCAAGCTAAAATTTTCAAACTTCTGAATTTACTTACTTGACTCCATAATTATTTGAAGTAGGTTAGACGTCTGACTTATAATATTCAGACGTCTGAAACCTGTTTCAGAGCACAGTTTGCCTTGAAAACATATATAAACGATATCGACGAATGCCCGAAGGCCTAAGATTTTATGTGCATGTATATGAGGCTTCACGGGCTTGCTGAAACAACTTATAACACCCAATTACGCATGAAAAAACACTCATACAAAAGATTAGCAATGGTTTTGATTATAAATTCCAAAACGGGCAAATTTTCTAACAAAACCAATCATATACGATTCAAGCAACTTGTGAAGGCTTAGAACTATGAAGGGGCGGCAACAGAGCTTCACAATACCGCCAAAACAACTCGCAACATACATAAATGGATCATATGAGTACTCTAAATCATAATTTTCCAACTCAATGAAACATGAATACATGAATTGACTAAGTTACACTAGCCTACTCAATTCACTGGCATATGCAAACTAAAATGTATACTAAATTACATTTTACAAGCCAATGGCTTGAGGCATAGATGTGATTTCAAAAAGAACTCACCTTGGTTTCAAACGATGAAGAACAAGCTCCAATTCGAGCAAAGCTTCTCTCTTTCATCAATTGCACCTCTGAAATCACCTCATACACTCACATACAAACATATAGGTATTAGGGTTGTGGAAAAATCAGAAATTGAGAGGCGTATAAGGTAGAGAGGGAGAGTAGAGAACTTACCCATGTTTCTACACTTGATTTCCTCTTGATTTGGATCCCTAGGAGCCAACCCTAGCTTAGGAATTCCAAATTTTCCATTTCCATTTCCCTTCCCCATTTCTATTTTTCTAAGTGTTTGGAGAATGAATGAAGATAAGGAGGATGATTTGGGGTTTTATGGTGAGCTAGGTTAGCTCAACCAAGACCCAACCCAAAGTGCCAAATTTACGAATCTCGGAACACATCGAAACTTACAGTTTTCGAACACCTAAACGACGTTTTGAACTCAATGGAAGTAGTTTCGAGTCCAAATTCGTTCATATGTGAAAAGTGATATTTTGGTCATATACAAAGACCAAAATCGCTCAACTCAAAAGGTATCGATGCTTAAAGTCAAAAAGGTCGTAAAGATGATCCGGACTCAATAGAAGTGGTCCCGAATGTTAATCTTATCATTTGTGAAAAATGAAATTTTGAGTGACACATAAGATATGGCGATATATTTAAATAAAATATTTAAATCCAAAATCGTCGAATGAGCCGGTTGTTACAGACTTCCCCCCTTAAAAGAATTGCGCCCCCCAATTCCTTATGAATGATATAATAGGTAAGAACTAAAAATAATACCATGAAGTGGTACCACAAGAACTGACACGATATGAAAAGATCACACCAAGGGCTAGGTGAGATCCCAATTTCGTTTCGCAAGATCATAAAAACTAGAGTTCAATCTCAAACTCCATAACCCATGAAGGTAGTCGTCCAAAACAGGTAAAATAATTCCAGAAAAATTCATAAGCGCTATGAATTCGTATTGATTTGCCTCCCTTATTACAATTCTCAAAGGAATGAGAATTTGTATAATACTTAAGAATCTTGCAAATCAAATTCGTAATTTTCAAGAAGCAACAAGACTGCGTCCTACAGACGCGAGATATCCAAAACAGATATTTCTCTTAGGATAAGAGATGGGAAATTACGATGGTTGACTACCTCATCCCCAAACTCAATCACGACGATGTAGCGAACATCGAACCTGCGCACTTTAGTCTTGCAACAAGGTGGATGACACCAACAAAAGCACAACACAGAGATTCCAACGAATTTAGCGAAGGAAAGCAATTCTCGAGGGAATAATCAATTCTTAATATCAATGATTCAAGGTTGGTAACGGAATACCAACAAGCTAGAAACCGATAAACAAATATTGGTAAAGGAATACCAATGAACTACAAGTCAATAATCAAATATTGGTAATGGAATACCAATGAACTACAAATCGATAACAAATATTGGTAATGGAATACCAACGAACTATTCGGGGAAATCGATTTTGTAGTGACCCAATTTTTTTGGCGACTTTGGTTATCGATATAAACTCGATGTCGATAACCAAACATCAAAAAATCCCGGTAATTAATGAAAGAAATTAGAGGGTGAGGATAGATAAGATAGAAACTTAGAATAGAAGAAGAAGAAGAACACAACATCAGAGTAACACGAATCTCACAGCGGAACGAATGACATGCAATATATAACATAACTTTGAAATATAACAGTTATGTATACAATAGCACTTACCAGAGTACAACACTTACAACACAGCGGAAATAAACTATAGCTATATGATCTTGAAGCCTCCTGCTCCAGCTCTTCAAGTATATCTGTAAATTCCGACTACTTGACTACCAGTACAAAATTAGGCACCCAAGAGTTTAGGGAAACAAAACAAAATAAACTCCGGGTCAGCCCTGGACTGGTATGAGTAAAACAGTATAAAACAGTTTGAACAAGTAAACGATATCTCATTAGACCACGCCGTATAACGGAACGGGTTTTTCCCTTATGAGAATCCAAAATATCCTTATATCAAAAACCTTTTGATATCATAATAATGTCTATCAGCCACAATATATTAATCATCTAGCAGAAACGCTTTCATCTCATGTTCTACATATATAGTGTACAGTCAAAACCGCAAGCATTTATTTGGTAATGGATTTCCAACTATGACAAGGTATAGAACCACCTTCCGATCAGTGTACTTTAGGAACGATACACTGGAGTTCAACAAAAACATCTTGCAACTCAGCCACAAATGACCGACCACTCATTTCGTTTGAGTGTATCGAATGTACATCACCAATGGTTGGGATCAGCAACCATTCCCGTATATATATATATATATATATATATATATGTATATATGTATATATATATATAGGACATCATTGATAGATTAAAGAAGCAAATGAATATTCTCTGGATAGGTGATTATACACCCTACTTCGGTGCGACCGACTTAGCCATGCTGCCTGCCCGATTTCAGTCATTTACCGGATGTGAAGCTAGAAGCTACACTTGTCTTTTCACATACCACAATCTTCATTCACTTAGAATGTCACATCGTCATACCCTCCAAATCATAACTTGATTTCCGCAAAAATACCACGGGTATAAGCTAAGAGAAACGAATTCCTCCGCCACCAACGTAAATACGTTTGAAACGATCAACTTACGTGATCTACCAGATATACTCTGTCAGACCTTCGTCCATACAAGTTGTCCTGGGACTGGACAAACCGAAGGCACTATTCGGTATATCCATCTTAGTCGCTGTTATCTAAGACTTATACAATAGCCCTTGCACTTTACTCCGTCTTCAATTACCTTTGGCATAAATGATTCGCAACGCTTATGCCAATACGGAGTGGTTCTCTGGATAATAATCCAACCGGTCTCTCCATATTAACAACGTTAAAATGGTCAAAACTTCGATAGTCTATGAGTTAACTATCATAGAAAACAAGTGTGCAAACAACGATATTAATTCCAGATGGAAATTATATCGACCAATCATCATTTCATATATATATCTATATATATATATATATATATATATATATATATATATATATTCACATTTCCTTATTTTCTATGTTTAGAAAATAAATGTTATTAACACTGGAAAACATTTCCATTTGTTTATTAACATATCACTATCATTCCACATCTATCAGACTCTAACTATAACTAACAAGAGAACAACTTCCCAAGTATAAACCCCGAAGGCCGGAACCAACATCAGATCGATACCCAGAAAACTATTCAACTTACTAATCTCTAGTCAGTTTCTAATTTCTGTATAACTCCATTTTGATTTACTCTAACTGGATAACTCTATTTGTTTAACTCCTATTCGAATAACTAATATTGAATTTAACTCCATTCGCTTGACTCTAGATCCCAGAGATCACAATGGTTACGCCTGATTCCCTCAGGAAACATCCGACCGTCGTAGGTTATCTACAGCCCTGCGAATTACGCTAGCAGTCATGTTAAATGGTAACTTATCCTGAATAACTATGTTTGACTAACTCTATTCGACTAACCATATTCGATTAATTTTATTTGATTAACTCTATTTATTTAATTCTATTCTATTTATTTTAACCAATAAATAATTCCCTTTATCTTTTCTATTTAGTCTAACAAATAATTTTTTTCCCTTTTTTTATTATTTATCCTTCGATTTTATAATTATTTTCTTTTATAAAACCCTTTTCCTTTTCTATTTAAAATCCATCGATTTTATATAAAAAATTCATTTTCAAAATACACATTGAAAATCCCCTTTCCCACATCCAGGTATTTCTATGGTACTTAACACACCATATAACAACGATAAATATCTTCCAAACACACAATAATCAACAACAGAAAATATATCACATCATATATCACAATATATGAATCACAGTAAAATAAATGTTGAGGAATCCAGTTGGATTCCTCCAACCTGTTTCCCTGCATCACAGATGTTAGACAGTACGAGTATAACATATTCTGATAAACAGAATCAATATTCGATTAACGATTTATAAATATATACATATATATAATTTCCACTAACTGACTAGCAGTTCAATCAAACAGTCAACACACAGTCAAATAGACAATATTTAACAGTGCTAAGATTACGTTGTAAAAATAGAACTGTACAGAGTTGGTGAGTTTTACTCACATTGGACGATCATCATTGATAACGATAATCATCGCTCGATTTGATTCAGACGAACAATTTATTTTGCTATAAATTGTGACGTGCTGCAATTGACTCGCGGTCAGTTCCGTTGCATAGCCACCGTCCATGCGATCCCAACGGATCTTGTTTCTCTGAATTCTAATTATGTATGATAGGGTTATAGCATTTTCTAGTTAACGCAAATTTAAACTAAAAAAAAAAAAACTTTATAATTATATTGGGCTTACAATTCATAAGGCCCAACCCACTTTTCCACTAACCCGCAACCCACTACCCGCTCGTTGTCTCCTTACCCCAAAATCAACTGTCGTTCCTCCAGTAAATTCACCAAAACGAATTGGCCATTTTGAACTCAATCCATCACTTATCTCCCCTTTATACTTTCAATTAAACAATGATATAGTTAATTAGCCTACCCCGTAATCCCCTTATCATCGCAAAGCCTTCTTCCCAGACAGACATCCCGCTCCCAGCTTCATCCCGCAACGCTGCTCTTCCCACTTCACCCCAAACAAACCACACCACACTCAATAAAAGCACACTCAAGATTCTCCTCTTCAGCAAATAAAAACCCAACTTTGGAAACTTCCTCCACCATCATGAACGCACATCCTCCCATGACAGTCTCTTCCTGTTAAAATCCATGAGCTCCTACCGCTCCTTACATGCTAAACCGCCTCCACCACACTTACACAATCCCTTCACATCGTTCATTCGCTAACCAGGAAAGCTCCAGGCAAACTCCCCCATAAAACGGTCACCTGCTCCTCCATCCACTTACCCCGCCATTATTTTCTCATGGATCGAAGCTCCACAACCCCTTGTTCCCGTGCCCTAGGTCACTGCTCGAATGTCGAGCATCAGGGAATGAATCAGACCTCTCAAAAGTGGTGCCGAACTGAAGAGAAACTGCTCAGCAACTCAAGAATATTATCATCCGATTTATAGAATTTTTCATGAATTTGTTTATGGATTTTGAAGGAGGCGATATCGTTTTGTTTTGTTGTAGAAGAATGTTTGTTGGCGGCGGAAGTGTTTTAGTGTGGAAATGGGAATTTTAGGTTTAGCTGTTATTTGAGGGTATTTTATAGGTTTATTTAGGGTCCATGTGCCATACATAATTTTATCATTTAGGGACCCCCATCGACAGAAACAAAAATACTAGTGAGACCAGCAATGTCCCACGATTCCAAAAGTATAATAATATAGATTAGTTGACTTATTCTGTGAAATCTCCAAATTACTGATTTAGGGTGCACAATATTTCAATTGAACTATATTCCCTTTTTGTTTTCTAAAAATTCCTACGGTCACATACAATATCCAAAAATCATGAAAATTGGCATGTAGCTGCAGTTGGACATTACGATCCCAACGAAACTGGTTTCGTCGAATTCCGACTTCGTATGTTCACACAGCGTATTTTTAACTGTCAAAATACTGACTGTTTTTCACTATAAAAATCCGTACGGCCACAAAGTGACTCTAAAAATCATGAAACTTGGAATCTAACAATAATTTAATATTGCGGATCCAACAAAATTAGTTTCGTCGAATTCTGACATCGTTTGCAAAAGTGGCAATTTTTAAAGCTCTAAATAGCCTATTTAAATGTATAAATATATTTAAATATAATTGAATTTATTATTTTTAAAAATAAATATTATCGTCTATATTCACAGTGGAATACCATACAGGTCCATAATATTCCTGTATGTATTTACAACTCGATATTACATCATCAGAGTTATATCGATGTTCGATTTCTATTTAAATCCTTTATAAAATATAATTAAATCGTTATGGTCAGGGCGCTGCTTTTCTGAGAATTTGATTTGGACATAACTCAAAATCTACACGACGAAATCCCGATTTTTCTCTTCCACTAGAAAGATATACTCCACCAGCTCCACACGTTTCTTGTTTCATAGAAATCCGATTTAAAACGAACCCTGTATACTCAGTTGAAGTTCGAATCGCCAAATAGCGAACTGCAGCACCATTTCAAGATCTATTTTAATTATATTAAAATTCTACGTTCAAACTGGCGTCGATTGAATATATTCATCAATATAATTCAACTCTAAGCTGAATTAAATCTTGGGGATGACCCCGTTCACAAAATATTGTGGTTTCCAATATTTTTGATTATTTCTGAATTAAATATTTTATTTTATTATTTAAATAAATTAAATAATCACTGTAATTAATTATATGTAACACCCCGTATTTTCTGTGAAAGTATAAGTAACAAATCAGAGGATAATTAATTTTTAAAATGAGAATCAAGGGAAACGGGTTGCGCCATTGCGTTCTTCTCGGAATTCTGCTTGGAAACGAGTCCAAGTTTGCAAGAATAGGAGTCCGTATGAGGGAGATATGACCCTCCGAAGTTTCAGAAATTTTCAGAATTGAAAGCAGCTCGAAATTCGAAATCAAAATTCGGATTCAAACCCAGAAGCAGGCTGGGCGGGAAATTTCCCGCCCAAGCCCAGTTCGATTGGGGAGTCGACTGGGTAGTCGACCCCCCTGACCTGGTCGACTACGCAGTCGACCTGGGGGTCGACCTGGGCACATTTCTGCAGATCAGGCCTATGACGATTTTTACCCCTTTTTGACGAACCGGATGACTTCTGGCCCGATCTGATGGATGTAAACAGTCCTATTCTCCTATTTAAACAGCCCCAAACCTAGCCTTCTCTACACACAATTCTATTCTGCTTCTACTCTACCTCTGTTCTAAATAAAAATAAAAATGGCGTCGCTACTCTGCTGGAATCAAAACAAGAAGCTAATCAACATCAACCTAAGCAACTCAGTTCAAACTAGAGATTAAAGCTTCTGCAACTATTCTACAACAATTAAAGTTCTTTCTTTAATCCAACCAAGGCAAATACAGTTATTTTCCGATATAAACATTAATTTTGATTGTGAGATGAATTGTAAATCTGAATCTGAGGTTATATCTGTTCTGTTCTGATTAGATTTATATTATTCTGTATCTCTTTCTTCTTTCTGTTCTACAGCCAGGCTACCACGAGCCTGAGCCAATCTCATAAGAGATTAACATACGCTGAAATGTTTGGGACAGTAAAATGAATGATGCATGAATTGGGCATGACCAATAGGTGACTGATTTGAGGAAAGAACATGTACTATAGCTAGAACATAAATCTGAGATATATGACTGGACATGTTATATTTATAACATAAAGGGTATTGAACGTATGATTTGAGGACACGACATAAAAAGCATAAATTGGATATAAATATATACTGTATTGAACATATGACTTGGGATAAAGAGAATATGGCTTAGGTATAAATATTTACATTAAAGTTGGATATTTACTAAATGTAAATAAACACCTAAGTAAGGGATCTTTGGGATATATGACATGCTTAGTAATCGATGGCTATATTTGGTATAATTTATATATGGATCTTCTGTACTATGCAAGTTTTGTAAAAATTGAAACATATGATATATGGTAAATTATGACCATAGTCTGTGCTATGTAAATTTAATGCAAACATGGGGTATATGATCATATTGTGAATCATGACTATTATTTATGCATGTGAACTTAGGCAAGATTTATAATTAGGCAAGATGGGCCAATGAAACCTTAAGGAATAATAAAATCTATTATATTTGCCTAATTTATTTCTACTATATTTGCCTACTCTGCTAGTCTGTTATATTGCTTAATCTGCTAGCTCTGCTCTACTGCCTGGTCTGCTAGATCTGTTCATCTGCCAAATCTGTCATCTGCTAAGTCTGCTGAAAACGCCAAATATGTTATACGCTAAATCTGCTAAATTGCTTAATCTGTTAAATCCGTTAAGTCGCCTAATCTGCGAAATCTGTTATCTGCTATATCTGTCGAGTTGATATAATTAGTCTGTTATGGACATAATCTGAATTGGCTATAGTCATGAATAATTGGCATGTATATTAGGCATGGGTATAAATGGTAAATCATTAATTAATTGGCCACAAAGATAAACAGGGCTAACTCGAGGTTAGAATGAGTTTGCGGCGTAATTCTGCCCGGAACCGCTCGGCATATTCCAGTGGCCGCAAACAATAGGATCTAATGTGAGAAGTTAGTCATAACGTGCTTGAAACCCGAGGTTAGACTCAGTTTGCGGTAGAACCCTACACGAAACCAACCGGCCTAACAAGTAGCCGCAAACTGTCAGTCTAATGTGAGAGGTCTGGGCATTAATATTTAATTAATGAAAATATGAGATAAATATGATGTCTAAAACGCGTTGGGTGGGTTAGGTTAAACCAATTGGACCAATGAATCTGATAAACCCGTTTCGTGTATCTGTAGGCCCAATACAAAGTTAGACCATCTGTAACCGGTTAATCTGTAACTAGTTAATCTGTAAGTCTGTTAATCTATAACCAGTTAATCTGTAAATCTGTTAAACCCATATATCCGATCCGTTAGTCTGAAAACTCATCTGATCTGTTAACTAGTTGATCTGAATTCTGTATGTCTGAAGCTTGTAAACAAATTAATCTGAAATCTGTTAGTCTTTGGACACAAGGTTAGGAGGGGAATTACTTGTGTCATCTGTTGTTTGGGACCCATATTAGTCAGTAACCCTTTCTGGTATCAAAACATTGACCCAACAGTAGGTAGGGTCCGGGCACGCTTACTGAACTAATTATAAGCGGTTCATTCTGATAATGGCGAGGGGTGTTGATGGTGCGTTCCAACCGGGTCATGTGCGTGCATGGATCCTGGTCTGCCTATGAGGAAGTAAGACGCCGTGGCATCTGTAAATAGGTCTGTGCCAATTGGTTGTCACTTTAGGGAGTGATACACCCTGATGTGGGGCCGACACAGACTATTTATGTATTAGGGAGCCGATCGCTTGGGGTAGGTATTTAGGGTACACTTAGTTCTATCTATTTCTGTTGGTACCGTCTGTTTCTGTTGGGTGGTAACACCTGTTTGTTTCTGCATGGTACCGTCTGTTCGGGAGGTAAAGGCCCAATTACTAGTGTACACCTAATTCTACATTCTGTTTTCATAGGGATTAATCTGACTGTTTCTGTTCGGGTGGTAAAGGCCCATTATTAGCTTTGTGTTTCTATGGAAATTATTTTGTTCCTATTTCTGCTTCAGTTTAGACATTAGGGTGACACCAAATCCTGTTATACTAGTATTAGTGCAGAGAAGTGTAAAGAAATAGCTTATGTCATTCTGTTCTTCTGTAATATTCACTACACCTGTTACTGTTATCTCTCATCCAGTTTTATTTTCATGTCATGTTATTATTATCTGTTCATAACTGAAAATCACTCGACTTGCCAAACTTTTTGTTTGACCCTTGTTGTTTCGCCTCCTTTCTTCCGTTTCCCCCCAGGTTTTGTAGAAGAGAGTACTCTAGCTTGATCCAGATTTCTTCCGCTTGAAGTGCTTAAAGTATGGCTTGTCTTCTTTTGTGGGGATTACGATTTTAAACTATGCATTCTGAAGGCTTTTGTACAAGACTGATATTTTGTACTTGAATTCTGATATTGTGGTTTGAAAGGATATAACCAAGCTTATTTCGGTTTCTGTTGAAATAAAGTTATAAATTTTTCAAGTACTGTTTTATCTGTCTTCTAAGTTTTTGTTCTGTTTACTAAAATTCTCCGCCAAAGTTAAGGCATTCCCTTTTGAGTGACCTTAACGGAGGTGGGGTGTTACACTTTGGTATCAGAGCTAAATGTTACCAAATTAGATAAAAGTTTTTGAAAACTATTTTCAAAAAGGTTTTGAAAGGAAGTATTTTCAAAAATAAAGCTTATTTTGAAAAACATGATCCCTAAGAGCCATATATCTTTCCTTCAGTCCTTTTTGCATTGAATCTTTCCTTTTTCGTTTCAGCATGTCTGAAGCATCTGAGATACCAAAGGGTGTTCATGTACCCGGTTGGTTTCGTCAATATCTTGAGGCAAGGACCACCGCCGCAGGTCCAGCAAATGATCCCCCTCCTCGTGTAATTGCTTTCTCAAAGATCTGTAGAGTTTTTAGGGCCATGGGTGGAAAGGATTTCAAGGGAACTGAATCATTCGTAGAATCGAGGAACTGGCTCAAAGAAACTGAGGATCTATTCGTTATCTTCGAGGTGGACGATAGGCAGAAGGTACAGTTGGCGGTATGGCTGCTCAAAGACGAAGCTTCCTATTGGTGGGAAGTCACTAACGCCGAGAGGCCAGTTGAAACATGGATGGATTTCAGAACAAGGATTGAGACAAAATTCCTCTCGCAAGCTGAACGAAGTCTTCAACTGGAAAAGTTCTTATCTCTTAAGCAAGGAAGTATGATGGTCAAGGAATACGTCAACCAGTTCAACCAACTGGCTAGGTTCGGATTGGATATAGTCAACACTCAGCATAAAAAGGCTCTGCGCTTTCATAAAGGATTGAACAAGCCACTGCACAGCCTAGTCATGACCCATGTACCCATGGGAGCGACTTACGAGAAATTGGTGGACATGGCACTAATGTACGAGGAAGACAAGGGCCCGAAAGAGATAAAGAAGGAAGAACCACAGAATAAGAAAGCATGGCCCAAAAAGGAAACACAAAAGAAGGATGAGAAGTCTGAAGATAAGAAGGGGAAAAAGTGCTTTACTTGTGGAGGCTCAACTCATCTGAATAAGGATCGCAGAAAAAGAAAGGCCACTTGCTTCAACTGTGGAGAGATGGGACACTTCACTAGGGACTGCCCGAAGAAACGAGGGCAAGGAGGGAAGGCGAACACTCTTGAGGCTAGTGGCTAGGATAGGAATAGGAAAATTCCTATAGTAGGTTTAATTTCTTTATCTGATTATGGAGTTAAGACTCTTTCTGATTCTGGCATTTTGATTTTGTAATTGATACTCTGCACTTTAATACTAGTATTATTTCTGATTCCGCTGTAGACTCAGACCCATAAGGGTTATGACTCATCTGTTATGATAGATTGGGGTTTGAGAGATATCTGTGTTCGGCGTCAAGTAGGACGCATACATTCTGGGTTTTATCATGCTTAGTTCGGTAACCTGATCTTTACCAGTAATCTGTAAATATCTGAATATTCCTGATATGGTTAAGATTTCCAGTTTTGACATTATCTAAAGAGGTTAATCCTCCGGGTTTCAATTTGATATTGGTTTCGGTCTTCGGGGCCGATACTTAGGACCCATGTCTAATGGGAACCAAGTTTTTGTTCCATCTGTACTCGCTTCCATCATTCGACTGTATCCTATCGATCGAATCTTCGAACTTTAGGTAGAAACTATTGGGTGTAAACATGTGTTTGAGACATGTTATGTTTGATGGTTGCAAGTGATTGCTAGTGGTTGCTCGTGGATGCATATACACACACTAGGCACTAGATCGGCTCAAAAACACTCTCATATTACATATGGATGTGTGAGCATTTTCAATTTTTGTGGATGCAAAATGATTGACTTAGCACATGGATGTTGCATGTGACTGAATGGTTGTGCACTCATATAGAGATGATACGTATCGAGTAGGAAAATTGCATACATGTTGGACTCATGGCACCGGCATAATTCGCATTAAGGAGGTCAACTGAATCAGTGGACCGCCTGATCTTTATAGTAGATAAGGAACATATAAGCACACTTTTGCATATGCTCATACAACATTAGAAGTTTCAAAGGACAATGGATGCCAGTTATTGATGATTGAGTAGATGGATGTTGGATGGTAGGACACATTCTTCTTAACTTGAAGATTTCGGGGACGAAATCCTTTAAGGAGGGGAGAATGTAACACCATGTATTTTCTGTGAATGTATAAGTAACAAATCAGAGTATAATTAAGTTTTAAATTGAGAATCAAGGGAAATGGCTTGCGCCATTGCGTTCGTCTCGGAATTCTACTTGGAAACGAGTCCGAGTTTGCAAGAATCGAAGTCCGTATGAGGGAGATATGGCCCTACGAAGTTTCAGAAATTTTCTGAATTGAAAACAGCTCAAAATTCGAATTTGAATTTCGGATTCAAACCCGGAAGCAGGCTGGGCGGGAAATTTTCCGCCCAAGCCCAGGTCGACTGGGTAGTCGACTGGGTAGTCGACCCCCCTGACCAGGTCAACAGCGCAGTCGACCTATGGGTCGACCTGGGCACATTTCTGCAGATCGGGCCTGTGGCGATTTTTACCCCTTTTTGACGAACCGGATGACTTCTGGACCGATCTGATGGCTCTAAACACTCCTATTCACCTATTTAAACAGCTGCAAACCTAGCCTTCTCTACACAAAATTCTATTCTGCTTCTACTCTACCTCTATTCTAAATAAAAATATAAATGGCGTCGCTACTCTACTGGAATCAAAACTAGAAGCTAATCAACAGCAACCTAAGCAACTCAGTTCAAACTAGAATTAAAGCTTCTGCAATGATTCTACAACAATTAAAGTACTTTCTTTAATCCAACAAGGCAAGTACAGTTATTTTCCGATATAAACGTTAATTTTGATTGTGACATGAATTGTAAATCTGAATCTGAGGTTATATCTGTTCTGATTAGATTTATCTTATTCTGTATCTCTTTCTTCTTTCTGTTCTATAGCCATGCTACCACGAGCCAGAGCCAATCTCATAAGAGATTAACATATGCTAAAATGTTTGTGACAGTAAAACGAATGATGCATGAATTGGGCATGACCAATAGGTGACTGATTTGAGGAAAGAACATGGACTGTAGCTAGAACATAAATCTGAAATATATGACTGGACATGTTATATTTATAACATATAGGGCATTGAACGTATGATTTGAGGACACGACATAAAAGGCATATAATTGGATATAAATATAGACTGTATTGAACATATGACTTGGAATAAAGAGAATATGGCTTAGGTATAAAGATTTACATTAAAGTAGGATATCTATTAAATGTAAATAAACACCTAAGTAAGGGATCTTTGGGATATATGACATGCATAGTAATCGATGGCTATATTTGGTATAATTTATATATGGATCTTATGTACTATGCAGGTTTAGTAAAAATTGAAACATATGATATATGGTAAATTATGACCATAGTCTGGGCTATGTAAATTTAATGCAAACATGGGGTATATGATCATATTGTGAATCATGACTATTATTTATGCATGTGAACTTAGGCAAGATTTATAATTAGGCAAGATGGGTCAATGAAACCTTAAGGAATAATAAAATCTGTTATATTTGGCTAATTTAGTTCTGCTACATTTGCCTATTCTGCTAGTCTGTTATATTGCTTAATCTGCTAGTTCTGCTCTACTGCTTGGTCTGCTAGATCTGTTCATCTGCCAAATCTGTCATCTGCTAAATCTGCTGAAAACGCCAAATCTGTTATATGCTAAATTGCTTAATCTGTTAAATCCGTTAAGTCGCCTAATCTGCGAAATCTGTTATCTGCTATATCTGTCGAGTTGATATAATTAGTCTGTTATGGTCATAATCTGAATTGGCTATAGTCATGAATAATTGGCATGTATATTAGGCGTGGGTATAATTGGTAAATCATTAATTAATTGGCCGAAAAGATAAACAGGGCTAACTCGTTGTTAGAATGAGTTTGCGGCGTATTTCTTCCCGGAACCGCCCGGCATATTCCAGTGGCTGCAAACAATAGGTTCTAATGTGAGAAGTTAGTCATAACGTGCTTGAAACCCGAGGTTAGACTCAATTTGCGGCAGAAACCTGCCCTGAACCAACCGACCTTACCAGTAGCCGCAAACTGTCAGTCTAACGTGAGAGGTCTGGGCATTAATATTTAATTAATGAAAATCTGAGATAAATATGATGTCTAAAATGTGTTTGGTGGGTAAGGTTGAACCAATTGGACCAATGAATCTGATAAACCCGTTTCGTGAATCTGTTGGCCCAATACAAAGTTAGACAATCTGTAACCGGTTAATCTGTAACTAGTTAATCCATAAGTCTGTTAATCTGTAACCAGTTAATCTGTAAATCTGTTAAATCCGTATATCAGATCCGTTAGTCTGAAAACTCATCTAATCTGTGAACTAGTTGATCTGAATTATGTATGTCTGAAACTTGTGAACAAGTTAATCTGAAATCTGTTAGTCTGGGGACACAAGGTTAGGAGGGGAATTACTTGTGTCATCTGTTGTTTGGGACCCATATTAGTCAGTAATCCTTTCTGGTATCAAAACTTTGACCCAACAGTGGGTACGGTCCGGGCACGCTTACTGAACTAATTATAAGCGGTTCATTCTGATAATGGCGAGGGGTGTTGATGGTGCGTTCCAACCGGGTCATGTGCGTGCATGGATCCTAGTCTGACTCTGAGGATGTAAGACGCCGTGACATCTGTAAATAGGTCTGTGCCAATTGGTTGTCACTTTAGGGAGTGATACACCCTACTGTGGGGCCGACACAGAGTATTTATGTATTAGGGAGCCTATCGCTTGGGGTAGGGTTTTAGGGTACACTTAGTTCTGTCTGTTTCTGTCGGTACCGTCTGTTTCTGTTGGGTGGTAACACCTGTATGTTTTTGCGTGGTACCGTCTGTTCGGGAGGTAAAGGCCCAATTACTAGTTTACACCTAATTGTACATTCTGTTTTCGTAGGGATTAATCTGACTATTTCTGTTCGGGTGGTAATGGCCCATTATTAGCTTTCTGTTTCTGTGGAAATTATTTTGTTCCTGTTTCTGCTTCAGTTTAGACATTACGGTGACACCTAATCCTGTTATACTAGTATTAGTGCAGAGAAGTGTAAAGAAATAGGTTATGTCATTCTGTTCTTCTGTAATATCCGCTACACCTGTTACTGTTATCTCTCATCCAGTTTTATTTTCATGTCATGTTATTATTATCTGTTCATAACTGAAAATCACTAGACTTGCCAGACTTTTTGTCTGACCCTTGTTGTTTCGCCTCCTTTCTTCCGTTCCCCACATATTTTGTAGAAGGGAGCACTCTAGCTTGATCTGGATTTCTTTTGCTTCAAGTGCTTAAAGTATGGCTTGTCTTCTTCTGTGGGGATTATGATTTTGAACTATGCATTCTGAAGGCTTTTGTACAAGTCTGATACTTCGTACTTGAATTCTGATATTGTGGTTTGAAAGGATGTAACCAAGCTTATTTCGGTTTCTGTTGAAATAAAGTTATAAAATTTTCAAGTACTGTTTTATCTGCCTTGTAAGTTTCTGTTCTGTTTACTAAAATTCTCTGCCAAAGTTAAGGCATTCCCTTTTGAGTGACCTTAACGGAGGTGGGGTGTTACACTTTGGTATTAGAGCTAAAGGTTACCAGATTACATAAAAGTTTTTGAAAACTATTTTCAAAAAGGTTTTGAAAGGAAGTATTTTCAAAAATAAAGCTTATTTTGAAAAACATGATCCCCAAGAGCCATATATCTTTCCTTCAGTTCTTTTTGCATTGAATCTTTCCTTTTTCGTTTCAGCATGTCTGAAGCATCTGAGATACCAGAGGGTGTTCATGTACCCGGTTGGTTTCGTCAATATCTTGAGGCTAGGACCACCGCCGCAGGTCCAGCAAATGATCCCCCTCCTCGTGCAATTTCTTTCTCAAAGATCTGTAGAGATTTTAGGGCCATGGGTGGAAAGGATTTCAAGGGAACTGAATCATTCGTAGAAGCGAGGAACTGGCTCAAAGAAACTGAGGATCTATTCGTTATCTTCGAGATGGACGATAGGCAGAAGGTACAGTTGGCGGTATGGCTACTCAAAGATGAAGCTTCCTATTGGTGGGAAGTCACTAACGCCGAGAGTCCAGTTGAAACATGGATGGATTTCAGAACAAGGTTTGAGACAAAATTCCTCTCGCAAGCTGAATGAAGTCTACAACCGGAAAAGTTCTTATCTCTTAAGCAAGGAAGTATGACGGTCAAGGAATACGCCAACAAGTTCAACCAACTGGCTAGGTTCGGATTGGATTTAGTCAACACTCAGCATAAAAAGGCTCTCCGCTTTGTTAAAGGATTGAACGAGCCACTGCACAGCCTAGCCATGACCCATGTACCCATGGGAGCGACTTACGAGAAATTGGTGGATATGGCACTACTGCACGAGGAAGACAAGGGCCCGAAAGAGACAATGAAGGAAGAACCACAGAATAAGAAAGCATGGCCCAAAAAGGAAACACAAAAGAAGGATGAGAAGTCTGAAGATAATAAGGGGAAAAAGTTCTTTACTTATGGAGGCTCGACTCATCTGAACAAGGATTGCAGAAAAAGGAAGGGCACTTTCTTCAACTGTGGAGAGATGGGACACTTCACTAGGGACTGCCCGAAGAAATGAGGGCAAGGAGGGAAGGCGAACACTCTTGAGGCTAGTGGCTAGGATAGGAATAGAAAAATTCCTATAGTAGGTTTAATTTCTTTATCTGATTATGGAGTTAAGACTCTTTCTGATTCTGGCATTTTGATTTTGTAATCGATACTCTGCACTTTAATACTAGTATTATTTCTGATTCCGCTGTAGACTCAGACCAATAAGGGTTATGACTCATTTGTTATGATAGATTGGGGTTTGAGAGATATCTGTTTTCGGCGTCAAGCAGGACGCATACATTCTGGGTTTTATCATGCTTAGTTCGGTAACCTGATCTGTGCCAGTAATCTGTAAATGTCTGAATATTCCCGATAAGGTTAAGATTTCCAGTTTTGACATTATCTAAAGAGGGTAATCCTCTGGGTGTCAATTGGATGTTGGTTTCGGTCTTCGGGGCCGATACTTTGGACCCATGTCTAATGGGAACCAAATTTTTTTCTATCTGTACTCGCTTCCATCATTCGACTGTATCCTATCGATCGAATCATCGAACTTTAAGTAGAAACTATTGGGTGTAAACATGTGTTTGAGACATGTTATGATTGATGGTTGCAAGCGGATGCAAGTGATTGCTAGTGGTTGCTCGTGGATGCATATACACACACTGGGCACTAGATCGGCTCAAAAACACTCTCATACTACATATGGATGTGTGAGCATTTTCAATTTTTGTGGATGCAAAATGATTGACTCAGCACATGGATGTTGCATGTGACTGAATGGTTGTGCACTCATACAGAGATGATATGTATCGAGTAGGAAAATTGCATACATGTTGGACTCATGGCACTGGCATAATTCGCATTAAGGAGGTGAACTGAATCAGTGGACCGCCTGATCTTTGCAGTAGATAAGGAACATATACACACACTTTAGCTTATGCTCATACAACATTAGAAGTTTTTAAGGACAATGGATGCCAGTGATTGATGATTGAGTAGATGGATGTTGGATGGTAGGACACATTCTTCTTAACTTGAAGATTTCGGGGACGAAATCCTTTAAGGAGGGGAGAATGTAACACCCCGTATATTCTGTGAACGTATAAGTAACAAATCAGAGAATAATTAATTTTTAAAATGAGAATCAAGGGAAACGGGTTGCGCCATTGCGTTTGTCTCGGAATTCTGCTTGGAAACGAGTCCAAGTTTGCAAGAATCGGAGTCCGAATGAGGGAGATATGACCCTCCAAAGTTTCAGAAATTTTCAGAATTGAAAACAGCTCGATATTCGAATTCAAATTTCGGATTCAAACCCAGAAGCAGGCTGGGCAGAAAATTTCCCGCCAAAGCCCAGGTCGACTGGGGAGTCGACTGTGTAGTCGACCCCCCTGACCTGGTCGACTGCGCAGTCGAACTAGGGGTCGACCTGGGCACATTTCTACAGATCGGGCCTGTGACGATTTTTACCCATTTTTGATGAACCGGATGACTTCTGGACCGATCTGATGGCTCTAAACACTCCTATTCTCCTATTTAAATAGCCCCAAACCTAGCCTTCTCTACACACAATTCTATTCTGCTTCTACTCTACCTCTGTTCTAAATAAAAATAAAAATGGCGTCGCTACTCTGCTGGAATCAAAGCTAGAAGCTAATCAACATCAACCTAAGCAATTCAGTTCAAACTAGAGATTAAAGATTCTGCAACGATTCTACAACAATTAAAGTTCTTTCTTTAATCCAACCAAGGAAAGTACAGTTATTTTCCGATATAAACGTTAATTTTTATTGTGACATGAATTGTAAATCTGAATCTGAGGTTATATCTGTTCTGTTCTGATTAGATTTATCTTATTCTGTAACTCTTTCTTCTTTCTGTTCTATTGCCAGGCTACCACGAGCCTGAGCCAATCTCATAAGAGATTAACATACGCTAAAATGTTTGGGACAGTAAAATGAATGATGCATGAATTGGGCATGACCAATAGGTGACTGATTTGAGGAAATAACATGGACTGTAGCTTGAACATAAATCTGAGATATATGAATGGACATGTTATATTTATAACATAAAGGGTATTGAACGTATGATTTGAGGACACGACATAAAAGGCATATAATTGGATATAAATATAGACAGTATTGAACATATGACTTGGGATAAAGAGAATATGGCTTAGGTATAAAGATTTACATTAAAGTAGGATATCTATTAAATGTAAATAAACACCTAAGTAAGGAATCTTTGGGATATATGACATTCATAGTAATCGATGGCTATATTTGGTATAATATATATATGGATCTTCTGTACTATGCAAGTTTAGTAAAAATTGAAACATATGATATATGGTAAATTACGACCATAGTCTGAGCTATGTAAATTTAATGCAAACATGGGGTATATGATCATATTGTGAATCATGACTATTATTTATGCATGTGAACTTAGGCAAGATTTATAATTAGGCAAGATGGGCCAGTGAAACCTTAAGGAATAATAAAATCTGTTATATTTGCCTAATTTAGTTCTGCTATATTTGCCTAATCTGCTAGTCTGTTATATTGCTTAATCTGCTAGTTCTGCTTTACTGCCTGGCCTGCTAGATCCGTTCATCTGCCAAATCTGTCATTTGCTAAATCTGCTGAAAACGCCAAATCTGTTATATGCTAAATCTGCTAAATTGCTTAATCTGTTAAATCAGTTAAGCCGCCTAATCTGCGAAATCTGCTATCTGCTATATCTGTCGAGTTGATATAATTAGTCTGTTATGGACATAATCTGAATTGGCTATAGTCATGAATAATTGGCATGTATATTAGGCGTGGGTATACATGGTAAATCAATAATTAATTGGCCGCAAAGATAAACAGGGCTAACTCGAGGTTAGAATGAGTTTGCGGCGTAATTCTGCCTAGAACCGCCCGGCATATTCCAGTGGCCGCAAACAATAGGTTCTAATGTGAGAAGTTAGTCATAACATGCTTGAAACCCGAGGTTAGACCCAGTTTACGGCAGAAACCTGCCCGGAACCAACTGGCCTAACCAGTAGCCGCAAACTGTCAGTCTAATGTGAAAGGTCTGGTCATTAATATTTAATTAATGAAAATCTGAGATAAATATGATGTCTAAAATGTGTTGGGTGGGTAAGGTTAAAAAAATTGGACCAATGAATCTCATAAACCCGTTTCGTGAATCTATAGAATCAATACAAAGTTAGACAATCTGTAACCGGTAAATCTGTAACCAGTTAATCTGTAAGTCTGTTAATCTGTAACCAGTTAATCTGTAAATCTGTTAAATTCGTATATCTGATCCGTTAGTCTGAAAACTCATCTGATCTGTGAACTAGTTGATCTAAATTCTGTATGTCTGAAACTTGTAAACAAGTTAATCTGAAACCTGTTAGTCCGGGGACACAAGTTTAGGAGGGGAATTACTTGTGTCATCTGTTGTTTGGGACCCATATTAGTCAGTAACCCTTTCTGGTATCAAAACTTTGACCCAACAGTAGGTAGGGTCCGGGCACGCTTACTGAACTAATTATAAGCTGTTCATTCTGATAACGGCGAGCGGTGTTGATGGTGCGTTCCAACCGGGTCATGTGCGTGCATGGATCCCGGTCTGCCTCGGAGGATGTAAGACGCCGTGACATCTGTAAATAGGTCTATGCCAGTTGGTTGTCACTTTAGGGAGTGATACACCCTACTGTGGGGCCGACACAGAGTATTTATGTATTAGGGAGCCGATCGTTTGGGGTAGGGTTTTAGGGTACACTTAGTTCTGTCTATTTCTGTAGGTACCGTCTGTTTCTGTTGGGTGGTATCACCTGTCTGTTTCTGCGTGGTACCGTCTGTTTGGGAGGTAAAGGCCCAATTACTAGTGTACACCTAATTCTACATTCTGTTTTCGTAGGGATTAATCTGACTGTTTCTGTTCGGGTGGTAAAGGCCCATTATTAGCTTTCTGTTTCTATGGAAATTATTTTGTTCCTGTTTCTGCTTCAGTTTAGACATTAGGGTGACACCTAATCCTGTTATACTAGTATTAGTGCAGAGAAGTGTAAAGAAATAGCTTATGTCATTCTGTTCTTCTGTAATATCCGCTACACCTATTACTGTTATCTCTCATCCAGTTTTATTTTCATGTCATGTTATTATTATCTGTTCATAACTGAAAATCACTGGACTTGCCAGAATTTTTGTCTGACCCTTGTTGTTTCGCCTCCTTTCTTCCGTTTCCCCCCAGGTTTTGTAGAAGGGAGTACTCTAGCTTGATCCGGATTTCTTTTGATTGAAGTGCTTAAAGTATGGCTTGTCTTCTTCTGTGGGGATTATGATTTTAAACTATGCATTCTGAAGGCTTTTGTACAAGACTGATATTTTGTACTTGAATTCTGATATTGTGGTTTGAAAGGATGTAACCAAGCTTATTTCGGTTTCTGTTGAAATAAAGCTTTAAAATTTTCAAGTACTGTTTTATCTGTCTTGTAAGTTTCTGTTCTGTTTACTAAAATTCTCCGCCAAAGTTAAGGCATTCCCTTTTGAGTGACCTTAACGGAGGTGGGGTGTTACATTAAACCACTATTTAATTCCCAAAATCACTATTTATATAATTAAATAAATAAATTATAATACCTCTGACAATGCAGGTTATTACATTCTTCCCCACTTAAAATAATTTCGTCCTTGAAATTTCTAAGGTAGAGGACGACACTATCTAATTGATTAAAGTTTATTTGTTTACCCCTTATATCTTGTTTCTCCGAACCAATTAATATCGACTAAAATATTTATTCATTCCGACAAACTAAAATTGTCAAAAAATCTGAAAATTTCTAACACTTTAAATTTTCGGAAAATTTCGCCATAACCTCCTTTGTACATCCCTGTCGGTAAAACCACAACTCGCCTCTCTAGGCCATCTCCAACCCAAAAGAAAATCAAATAGCCAAGCGGCTTGCCAATTCGGCTCATAAATCTCATGCTTATATCAAATATAAACTTGTACCTTTTTGTCGGGCACATCAACTCTATCACTTGTATCTGTTACCAATTCAACTTATGCCAATATCAATTTAATCAAACTCTGATCACGTTATCCTCAACACAACCATTCGCTTATCCACGTCGAATATCATTTCAAATTCGAGTTTTTTTCTCGATTCCAAACCATTAACTTGATTATCAAATTACACTTAAATTCGAATTTCACAAATCCAATTTGTCTCGATATCATTCTAATCCAATTCTATTTCAAGTTCAATTTGCTTTTCCCAATTTCTACTTAAATTTTCTTCAATTTAACCAAACAAATTCTGGGAGTTTTAAACGGTTTAGTTTTTCTCAAAAATCAGACTTTCCTTTGCAGGATTCAAACAACTTGTTTTTCTAAACAATTTCAAAAACAATTTCTTTGGTAGCAATCCGTCACTTAGCAACTTGAAAATGAGCACTGGATGATGTCGCGATTCATCATCAGCGTTATTTCCCAGTTATCAAAGTGAGTTCAATACTATATTACCTTCAAAACCATTTCTAAACACTTCTATTTTGAAATCAGTTCAAAATATCATATGCAATGCTTTAAAAAAAATTTAAAATCTCCTAGGATTTAAAAATTCCTATATCTTAATTCAAATCCATTTTCAAACACTTATTCCAATTTCCATAGTTTGAATTTCAATTCTAATTTAAATTTCAGATTTAACTCCTTTGATTTCACATATTTCACTTATATGAATTTCTGGTTGGTTATATATAACCATTTCACCTTATAATCTTACTCGATTATAATTACAACCAATATATCTAATATATATATATTTCCTCTATATCAGGATATACTTTGGGTAAAATTAATTCTATTTACCCTCTTTTCAAAACATACCATATCGACCCATCGTATTCGAGTGTTTAGAAACTCCTACCGACACAGTGGATCAAACTGATCGACCAGAACCCATAAACAACTCAACCAATGAATCTCCACGATATAAACCAATTTATATCAAATAAGAATTACGTTCACTCGTATATATACACACAACTCAATCTAGGTAGTTACTAACCCTATCTCTACTGAGTCACGCCACAGAGCCAAGGTAATACTTAACTTAAGCTCTGATACCAACTGTAGTGACCCGAATTTTTTTACAACTTTGGTTATCGACATAAACTCGACGTCGATAACAAACATCGAAAAATCCAGGTAATTAATGAAAGAAATTAGAGGGTGAGGATAGATAAGATAGAAACTTAGAATAGAAGAAGAAGAACACAACATTAGAGTAACACGAATCTCACAGCAGAACGAATAACATACAATATATAACATAACTTTGAAATATAACAGTTATGTATACAATAGCACTTATCAGAGTACAACACTTACAACACAGCGAAAATAAACTATAGCTATATGATCTTGAAGCCTCCTGCTCTAGCTCTTCTAGTATATCTGTAAATCCCAACTACTTGAGTACCCATACAAATTTAGGCACCCAAGAGTTTAGGGAAACAAAACAAAATCAACTCTGGGTCAGTCATGGACTGGTATGAGTAAAACAGTTTAAAACAGTTTGAACAAGTAAACGATATCTCATAAGACCACACCGTATAATGGAACAGGTTTTTCCCTTATGAGAATCCAAAATATCTTTATATCAAAAACCTTTTGATATTATAATAATGTCTATCAGCCACAATATATTAATCATCCAGCAGAAACGCTTTCATCTCACGTTCTACATATATAGTATACAATCAAATCCGCAAGCACGTATTCGGTAATGGATTTCCAACTATGAAAAGGTATGGAACCACCTTACGATCAGTGAAATCTAGGAACGATACACTGGTGTTCAACAAGAATATCTTGCTACTCAACCACACATGACCGACCACTCATTTTGCTTGAGTGTATCGAATGTACATCACCAACGGTTGGGATCAGCAACCGTTTCCGTATATATATATGGGACATCATTGATAGATTAAAGAAGCAAATGAATATTCTATAGATAGGTGATTATACATCCTACTTCGGTGCGACCGACTTAGCCATGCTGCCTGCCCGATTTCTGTCATTTACCGGATGTGAAGCTAGAAGCTACGCTTATCTTTTAACATACCACAATCTTCATTCACTTAGAATGTCACATCGTCATACCCTCAAAATCACAAATTGATTTTCCAAAAAATACCATGGGTATAAGCTAAGAGAAACGAATTCCTCCACCACCAACGTAAATACGTTTGAAACGATGAACTTACTTGATCTACCAGATATACTCTGTCAGACATTCGTCCATACAAGTTGTCCTGGGACTGGACAAACCGAAGGCACTATTCAGTATATCCATCTTAGTCTCTGTTATCTAAGACTTATACAACAGCCCTTGCACTTTACTCCGTCTTCAATTATCTTTAGCATAAATGATTCGCAACGCTTATGCCAATACGGAGTGGTTCTCTGGATAATAACCCAACCGGTCTCTCCATATTAACAACGTTAAAATGGTCAAAACTTCGATAGTCTGTGAGTTAACTATCAAAGAAAACAAGTGTGCAAACAACAATATTATTTCCAGTTTGAAATTATATCGACCAATCATCATTTCATATATATATATATATCTATATATATCTATATCTATATCTATATATATATATATATATTCACATTTCCTTATTTTCTATGATTAGAAAATATATGTTATTAACACTGGAAAGCATTTCCATTTGTTTACTTACATATCACTGTCATTCCACATCTATCAGACTCTAACTATAACCAACAAGAGAACAAATTCCCAAGTATAAACCCCGAAGGCTGGAACCAACATCAGATTGATACCCAGAAAATTATTCAACTTATTAATCTCTAGTCAGTTTCTAATTTCTGTTTAACTCCATTTTGATTTACTCAAACTGGATAACTCTATTTGTTTAACTCCTATTCGAATAACTAATATTGAATTTAAATTCATTCGCTTGACTTTAGATCGCAGCGATCACAATGGTTACGCCTGATTCCCTCAGGAAACATCCGACCGCCGTAGGCTATCTACAGCTCTGCGAATTACGCTAGTAGTCATGCTAAATGGTAACTTGTCCTGAATAACTATGTTTGACTAACCATATTCGATTAATTTTATTTGATTAACTCTATTTCTTTAATTCTATTCTATTTATTTTAACCAATAAATAATTCCCTTTATCCTTCCTATTTATTCTAACAAATAAATTTTTCCCTTTTTTATAATTTATCCTTCGATTTTATAATTATTTTCTTTTATAAAAACCCTTTTCCTTTTCTATATAAAATCCATCGATTTTATATAAATAATTCATTTTCAAAATACACTTTGAAAATCCCCTTTCCCACATCCAGGTATTTCTATGGTACTTAACACACCATATAACAACAATAAATATCGTCCAAACACACATAATCAACAACAGAATATATATCACATCATATATCACAATATATGAATCACAGTAAAATAAATGTTGAGGAATCCAGTTGGATTCCTCCAACTTGTTTCCCTGCATCACAGATGTTAGACAGTACGAGTATAACATATTCTGATAAACAGAATCAATATTCGATTAACGATTTATAAATATATACATACATATAATTTCCACTAACTGACTAGCAGTTCAATCAAATAGTCAACACACAGTCAAACAGACAATATTTAAAAGTGCTAAGAATACGTTGTAAAAATAGAACTGTACAGAGTTGGTGAGTTTTACTCACATTGGACGATCATCATTGATATCGATAATCATCGCGCGATTTGATTCAGACGGAGAATTTATTTTGCTTTAAATTGTGACGTGCTCCAATTGACTCGCGGTCAGTTCCGTTGCATAGCCACTGTCCATGCGATCCCAACGGATCTTGTTTCGTTGAATTCTGATTATGTATGATAGGGTTATAGCATTTTCTAGTTAACGCAAATTTAAACAAAATAAAAACAAAACTTTATAATTATATTGGGCTCACAATTCATAAGGCCCAACCCACTTTTCCACTAACCCGCAACCCACTACCCGCTCGTTGTCTCCTTCCCCCAAAATCAGCTGTCGTTCCTCCAGTAAACTCTCCAAAACGAATTGGCCATTTTGAATTCAATCCATCACTTATCTCCCTTTTATACTTTCAATTAAACAATGATATAGTTAATTTTCCTACCCCGTAATCCCCTTATCATCACAAAGCCTTCTACCCAGATAGACATCCTACTCCCAGCTTCATCCCGCAACGCTGCTCTTCCCACTTCACTCCAAACAAACCACACCACACTCAGTAAAAGCACACTCAAGCTTCTCCTCATCAGCAAATAAAAACCCAACTTTGGAAACTTCCTCCACCATCGTGAACGCACATCCTCCCATGACAGTCTCTTCCTGTTAAAATCTATGAGCTCCTACTGCTCCTTACATGCTAAACCGCCTCCACCACACTTACACAATCCCTTCACATCGTTCATTCACTAACCCGGAAAGCTCCCGGCAAACTCTCCCATAAAACGGTCACCTGCTCCTCCATCCACTTACCCCGCAATTCTTTTCTCATGGATCGAAGCTCCATAACCCCTAGTTCCCGTGCCCTAGGTCACTGCTCGAATGTCGAGCATCAGGGAATGAATCAGACCACTCAAAAGTGGTGCCGAACTGAAGATATTCGGCAACTCAAGAATATTATCATCTGATTTATATAATTTTTCATGAATTTGTTTATGGATTTTGAAGGAGGCGATTTCGTTTTGTTTTGCTGTAGAAGAATGTTTGTTGTCGGCGGAAGTGTTTTAGTGTGGAAATGGGATTTTTAGGTTTAGTTGTTATTTGAGGGTATTATATAGGTTTATTTAGGGTCCGTGTGCAATACATATTTTTATCATTTAGGGACCCCCATCGACAGAAACAAAAATACTAGTGAGACCAGCAATGTCCCATGATTCCAAAAGTATAATAATATAGGCTAGTTGACTTATTCTATGAAATCTCCAAATTACTGATTTAGGGTGCACAATATTTCAATCAAACTATATTCCCTTTTTGTCTTCTAAAAATTCCTACGGTCACATACAATATCCAAAAATCATGAAAATTGGCATGCAACTGTAGTTTGACATTACGGTCCCAACGAAACTGGTTTAATCGAATTCCGACTTCGTATGCTCACACAGCATATTTTTAACTGTCAAAATACTGACTGTTTTTCACTCTAAAAATCCATACGGCCATATAGTGACTCTAAAAATCATTAAACTTGGAATCTAACAATAATTTAATATTGCGGATCCAACAAAATTAGTTTCGTCGAATTCTGACTTCGTTTGCAAAAGTGGCTATTTTTAAAGCTCTAAATAGCCTATCTAAATATATAAATATATTTAAATATAATTGAATTTAATATTTTTAAAAATTAATATTGAAACATCCCACCTCCGTTAGGGTCACTGTAAAAGGGAATGCCCTAATTTTGGTGGAGGTTTATAAGTATAAATCACAGATATACAAGACAGATATAATAACACATATTTTTGAACAGCGGAAAATAACAACTTTTATTTCATTAAAATACGTGTTACACCAACCACACCATAATTTTCTTACAATACTTCCAAAAAAATAACATCTTCATAACTGTCTTGATTACATTATTTAAAGAAGCATAAAGAAAACATAAATAAACTGCAAAAGTCCCATAATTGCTGTCCAAAGCCATAGTCCAAAACGAAAAGATCCAAGCAATACATTCTTTCTCTTCAAGCTGGATATGAAGGCTGGTCAAGCTGCGGTATTCCCTCCCTGTGGACCTGGGGGGGGGGGGGGGGGGGAAGAAAAGAAGACGAATAGAGTCAGACATAAAGCCTGAGTAAGTCTAGGACTATTCATTCTATGAACAAAGAACTGGGTATGATAAGTATAAACTAGAAATGGGAAAGCACCATAGACTAAGTTAAGTTGTTTAGGGTCGAATATACTATCGTACCCCATATTAATCTATGTACCCATATAAACTAGTTCCCAACAGGCACCCCATAATCAGGGTGAAGTGATCCATTTTTATGATGATCGGCTCCTACTCGCATAGTTACCTGTGTCTTACGGCCCCCGATGTTGTAGTTACCTATGCTGGTCCCACCATGGGGTGTATCAAGTCCCATGGTGGCGGCCCGACACAATCCTAGAATGCACAGGTATGCTACTGGTGCCCAGTGCCTTATTTTTCTGCGCCGGAGTGTGTGCACGCCCGCACCCCGTTAGAACCTACACTGCTGCACCACCGCCGTCGGTTTGACCTCTTACAGTCAGCCCAGTAATTGTGCCCCACCCTGCCTAGTTTCAGGGTATCATGATACCTAGCAGGGTTACTGCTGAAAAGGGTCCCCCGCTACTAGGTTTTTCTATTTCTAGCCAACATGCTAAGTTGGTTAAGTGTTTTATAAACCTAACCCCCAATCAGTCTGTTTAGTTTAGCATGTTCCATTTTGATTAAGTCTTAATTCACTTAATCCTATCAATCCTAACTCAGCCTTAATTGTCTTATTAAAGCCTTGACCTCTCACATTAGACAGGTATTGTTGTGGCTTCCTGTAGCCGGTTTGGTCCGGGCAGTCTTACGCCACAACTCAGTCTAACCTCGGGTCCTTATTGGGCTCCGTGTTTAACCACCTACATTGGATAGGTATTGTTGTGACTACTGGACAGCCGGGCGGTTCCGGGCAGGTTTACATCACAACTCAATCCAACCTCGGGTTAAACACATCGTATTTTCTACATTTACATATTTCGTCTCTTTTATTTTTATATGTAAATATTTGCGGCCCATTATTCAAATTCATCTTTATTGATTAAGATTTATTTATGCCACTTAATTGTTTTTCAAGGTTGTTGGCATGCATCAAACATGCCAACACATATGTTCTATATTTTAGCCCAAACGTCATTACCCTCGTTTTATACGTTCGCTCCAATGTAAGGTGTTTTGTGTTTAACACTTAAACCCAATTTAGCCATATGAAAAGGGGAGGCTTATAACATGGTATTTATAAGGTAACATAAAAAGGGGAGTGTGAATGCATGAACTTGCAACATAACGACTCAATTAACATAAGGTAGGCACATGTAAACTTGCAATTGTAACAACATATAATATAAGCAATACTTAGACATGAATCACTCTATTCACATAATCATGGTATAAACAAAACATGAATCATTCTATTCATGTAGTCATGGCATAAGTAATACTTAAACATGAACCATTCTAATCATATAATTATGGCATAATCATAATTGAACATGAGTCCTTCTATTCATATAGTCATGGCATAAACATAATTGAACATGAATCCTACTATTCATATAATCATGGTTTTTATCCTATCTATGTAACTTGCAAGTGGGATGTAATTCTAGTGTAATTCTAATGTAACTTATGTGTCACATATATTATCATATGACTATGATAACAACATAAGCCTACATACATGTTTTCAACTAAGCGTAATAACAAACATAATTTAGTCATGTTCATAAAATTAATACAAGCTTACAAAGATGTTTGCTTTTGTCACTATCACAAAAGCATGATTTTTATACTTGAACTATAATGCCAATTCCAACATAACTTCGTATGAATCATAATACTCAAATGGACCAAATTACACTAAAGATGACCATAGAATTATACATCATGTTGGCATAACAAAAAATCATAGACTTGCATGAATTTCAAATAAACTATTACAACATATAGTTGTTATTTTCAACATGAATCATATACTTGCAATTATCAAATAGGTGTTGTAAATAACTACCACAAACATGTAGTTTTCAATATGAATCATATGCTTGCATGAATCCCAATTAAAATTCCACAACATGTGGTTGTCAACATAAACCATATACTTATATGAATCCAATCGTACACCATAGCATTGCCAAATCGTTTAGAATCAAAATAACATACAAATATAGGTTATTATTGCCACAATTCCATTTCGTTGTTAACTTCCAACGCAAATCGCATACTTGCAAATATCCAATCGTATACCATAATATTCCCAAATCGTTTAGCATCAAAGCAACGTACAAATATAGATTATTATCGCCACAATTCCATTTCTTACTTTACACAAATCAACACAATTATTTAATTCACATCAGAATAGCACTCTACTTACAACGTATGACGAATCTTCAATTCAGGAATCTGAATTCTGAATTTGAAGATGCTATCCTTTGTTGTAGGCGTTGCTTTGATTTGATTAACGTTGCTTTAAGCTTTCAAATTATCTCCTAATCGTCTCTCAATTTCTGACGGCTATTCCTAGTCTCTCCTCAGCAGCATGACAGCCTCATCTCCATTTTAGTTTGTGTGAATTAGGGTTAGTCTTAGGTCCTTTTTATAGAGTTTTTGTGTTGATTTAGACCGTCGATGGAGCTTGGTTTAATAATAGCCGTTCGTTTAAGGGAGAGGCCAATCAGGAGCAGACACCTAGCCCTAGTGACAAGGCAAGGCTCAGAAAATCGACCGAACACAGATTAGGCCAGCCAGGGTGGGCTGGGTTCGACCTGGTTCAGGGGCCAGGTCGACTCCCCAGTCGACCCCCAGGTCGACTCCCCAGTCGACCCCCAGGTCGACTCCCCAGTCGACCCCCAGGTCGACTCCCCAGTCGACCCCCAGGTCGACTCCCCAGTCGACCCCCAGGTCGACTCCCCAGTCGACCCGCCTGGGGCAGGTCGACACCTAGGTCGACTCCCAGGTATACCTGGCCTGGCAAGTCGACCCTAGGGTCGACCCCCAGGTCGACCTGGTGGGTTGGGCGGAAATTTTCCAGCCTACTCTGATTGGGCTGAAATTCAAATTTGTTTTCAGAATTTGAATTTTCTGAAACTTCATCGGGCCATAACTTGGTCATACGGGCTCTGTTTTTCGAAAACTCTAACTCTATTTCGTGTATTTTTCCGAGACGAATGCAAAGGCATATCCCGTTCTCCCTTAATACTTTTATTTGAAATTTATTATACTTTAATTTGTGAATTTCACTGTTATAAAATACACGGGGTGTTACATTCTCCCCCACTTAAAAGGATTTCGTCCCGAAATCTTCAAGTTCAGGAAGAATGTACATCCTAACATCCAAACACCCATCTACTCATCCATCAAACACGAGCATCCATTGTCCTTAAAAGACTTCTAATGCTTCATGATAATATGCGAAGTGTGAGTGTACATGTACTTATCTAATGCAAAATCAGGCGGTCTACTAATTCAGTTGACCTCCTTAATGCGAATTATGTAAGTGCCATAAATCCATTATGTATGCAAATCCTCCTATTCATGATTCTACATGAGTGCACAATCATTCATACAAATGCAACATCCATACGACAACACATTAAAGTTCAACCATATACGAATGCAAACATATATGCACATGCAATATGAAGTGATTGAGCCGATCTAAAACCTAGATTGTGTGTGTATATATGCAACCACGAGCAACCACTAGCAATCACTTGCAACCACTTGCAATCATCATCCATAACATGTTTCAATTACATGTTTTCATCCAAAGGGTTTCTAACTAAAAGATAGGGTCGAGGAGGTATACCTAAAAAGATAGATAAAAGCGCAACTTAAGGAAAAAGAAAAGATCAAAGGTGTACCCTCGAAAAGAAAAGGGTGGGCCGCGCGTATTCTAGCTTCAGTTTCCCAGGTTGCATCTCCTTTAACGTCGCTCCACTGCACTTTGACGAGCTTGACTTCGCGGTTGCGTAGTTTCTTAAATTCCGTCCCTAATATGCGGGTTGGAATTTTCCTTACAGTTGCTTCGCGTTCCACTTCAGCTTCTTCTAGGATACTTGGCTCTACTACTTCAGCAGACTCATGTAGACATTTTCAGAGATGTGAAACGTGAAAGACGTTGTGAACTCCGGCCAATTTTTCGGGTAGCTCTAATCTATAGGCCATTTTCCCAATTTTCTCGATGATAGGGAATGGCCCTACGAACCTTGGTGCTAGCTTTCCTGTGGTTCCAAAACGAACAACGTTCCTTAGCGGAGATACCTTAAGAAAAACTCTGTCTCCAACCTTAAATTCAAGGTCGGTCCTCCTCTTGTCAGCGTAGGACTTTTGTCTGTCTTGGGCCGTCTTCATCCTTCTTTGTATTAAGTCTACTTTCTCTGAAGTCTCTCGGATCATATCTGGTCCAAGTACGAGCTTATCAGTAGACTCCCACCAACAAGTGGGCGATCGGCACGGTCTTCTATATAAAGCTTCGAAGGGCGCCATTCTGATGGTTGCTTGATAGCTGTTGTTGTAGGCAAATTCCACCAAAGGAAGATGGTCTTCCCACGTCCCTCCGAAGTCAAGGATGCACAGTCTTAAAAGGTCCTCCAAAACTCTGTTCACTCTTTCTGTTTGGCCATCGGTTTGGGGATGATAGGCTGTGCTCAAGCATAACTGTGTGCCTACCACTTCTTGCAGACTCCGCCAAAACACACTGGTGAAGATAGGGTCTCGGTCGCTAACAATGCTGGATGGTATTCCATGGAGTCGAACGATTTCCTTGAGGTAAAGAGATGCTAAGGATGAGGCAGTTCTTTTACTTTTGACGGGTAAAAAGTGGGCGCTTTTAGTAAGCCTATCCACTATTACCCAAATGCTAGTGTTGCCTCTCCTAGACCTAGGCAGCCCATCGATGAAGTCCATTGAGATGCTATCCCACTTCCACTGCGGGACCTCTAGAGGATGTAGCAGACCGCCAGGCTTTTTCTGTTCCGCCTTAACCTGTTGGCACACCATACACTTAGAAACGAATTCTGCCACGTCCTTCTTCATGCCATTCCAAAAGAAAGTTCTTTTTATGTCCTTGTACATTTTATGTCCGCCTGGGTGTATCGTCATCTTGGAGTGATGTGCTTCCTCGAGAACCTTCTTTACTAAATCCCTTGTCTGTGGGACGCATAGTCTTCCGTCTCGCCTTAGCCAACCCTTATCGTCGATGGAATATCTGTTGAGGTGACTTGAAGTCTCACCCCTAATTAGTCAATCAATCGTCTCCACAAGATGAGGGTCCTCGTGTTGTGTTGTCCCTATCGAGTCCACTAAAGTCGGGCGTACTTCGAGAAATGCTAGCAAGCCTGGTACAAAATCGGAGGAAGGCCTAAAGTCGAAGCTGGCTATAAACTCTAGGCTTTGTCTTTCAACAAACAGCGGGCTTAGGGTCAGTTTCTTTCGGCTCAACGCGTCTGCCACTACGTTGCCTTTGCCCGGAGTATAGGAGATCTCGAAATCATACGAGGCAAGAAACTCCATCCACCTCTGTTGCCTCAAGTTAAGGTCCTTCTGCGAGAAAAGGTATTTCAACGATTTATGGTCAGTGTAAAGTTCGAACTTCTCACCTAGGAGATAATGTCGCCAAGACTTGAGTGCAAAGACGATGGCAGCTAACTCAAGGTCGTGGGTCGGGTAGTTCTTTTCATGCACTTTCAATTGTCTCCCGCCATAAGCTACTACCCTTCCTTCTTGCGTTAAGACAGCGCCTAGCCCTGTCCGACATGCATCTGTATAAACTGTGAACATCTTGCTTCCATCTGGTAATGTTAAAACTGGGGCTGTTGTAAGAGCCCTTTTTAGTCGTTGGAAAGTAAACTCGCAATCCAAGTCCCAATTGAACACTAGATTCTTCTTGGTCAGCCTTATGAGCGGAGCTGAGATTTTCGCAAAATCCCTTATGAATTTTCGGTAGAAACCTGCTAGCCCTAGAAAACTTCGGACCTCAGTTGTGTTTCTTGGTGTCTTCCAATCCTGTACCGCTACTACCTTAGCAGGCTCCACAGCTAACCCTTCTTTGGATACTATGTGCCCAAGGAACCTCACTTCTTCTCTCCAAAAGTGGCATTTGGAGAATTTGGCTTTTAGCTGATGGACTCGCAAAGTTTCCATGATTGCCCTTAAGTGCTGAGCATGCTCTTCCTCATTCTTTGAGAAGATCAAGATATCATCTACGAAGACCACTACGAACTTATTGAGAAAATCTCTGAATACCCTACTCATCGGGTCCACGAAGTAAGCAGGTGCATTTATCAAGCCGAAAGGCATGACAAGCCATTCAAAGAAGCCGTCTGGGTTCTGAATGCCGTTTTATCGATACTATCTTTAGCCACCCTTAGCTGATTAAAACCGGTCGCTAAATCGAGTTGGGAGAAAACAGACGCTCCTACAAGCTGATCAAACAAATCGTCAATTCTGGGGAGATGGTGCCTATTCTTTTTCGTTAGCTTGTTGAGCTCCCTATAGTCAACACATAGACGGAGTGAACCATCCGCCTTTGTAGCGAACACCACTGGAGCGCCCCATTCTAAAATGCTCCTCCTAATGAACCCCTTTTCTAGAAGCTCTTTAATCTGTTTACTGAGCTCTTTCCTTTCCCGTGGAGCCATGCGTCTAACAGGCAACGCAACGGGCTTTGCATAATCTACAAGATATATGCGGAAGTCTATCTCCTGCTTCGGAGGCAAGCCCTTCACCTCTTCGAAGACATCCGGATATTCCCGGACCACTCTAACCGATTGTAAATTTTCAACGGAGGCATCTAGAGATTCAAGATAACTAAGCATAACCGCATACGAGGGATTACAAGTAATTTCCAAAGTGTTACCGTGCTGGGTCAGGAGCCTAACAACCCTTTTTTCACAATCAAGGATGGCCCCATTACTGGATAGCCAATCCATAACCAAACTCAAACCATATCCCGAAAAGCCCAAAACAAAGGCACTACATTTAAATTCTACGCTTAGAATAGAGATTTTCAATCCCAAACAGATCATAGAAAAATGAGCTGGGCCCCCAATTGGGTTTGAAACAATTAAGGGGTCCCCTACCGTACTAGTTTTTAGGTGCAGAGATTCTACTAAAGCAGACGAGATAAAGGAGTGTGATGCGCCAGAATCAAATAAAGTGCGAACGGGGTGATCATAAAGATAAACTACACTTTCTACAGAAGTATTTATACCTCGCTGTTGCAGAGGTGGCGCCTCTAGCACATGAACTTGTGCCCCTGAGGTGGATCCAGCCCTCTGCCCCTGTCCTCGTTTCTTTGGGCAGTCCTTCGCCATGTGGCCTGTCTCATTGCAAGAAAAGCACCCACCATTCATCTTGGCCTTCTTTTTCCGGCAATCTTTCACTAAGTGCCCCACCTTGCCACAGAAATTACACTTCCTCTTCTCTTTGTTGCCTTTCCCACCCTTCTTAAAGTCTGTCTTCTTAGGCTGCAAACCTTCTTTCTTCCCTTGAGAGTCTTCTGCATTTGCCTCCTTCTTTCCCTTATCCTCTTCGTTCAGCAACGCCATCTGTACCAACCTTTCATACGTAGCTCCCATGGGTATATGGGTCATGGCCAAACTGTGTAATGGCTCATTCAACCCTTTGACAAAACGGAGAGCCTTCTTGTGCAGGGTGTTGACTAGGTCCAGTCCGAACCTAACCAGCTCATCGAACTGATTAACATACTCTTTGACTGTCTTGTTCCCTTGCTTAAGAAATAAGAATTTTTCCAACTGCAAACTCCTCTCCGCGTCTGAGAGAAATTTAGCCTCAAACCTTGCCCTAAAGTCCTCCCATGTTTCCACTGGCCTTTCTGCATTAGTGACTTCCCACCAGTAGGAAGCCTCGCCTTTAAGTAGCCATACTGCCATTTGTACTTTCTGTCTATCTTCTACCTCAAAGATGATGAATAAGTCCTCGGTTTCTTTCAGCCAATTTCTAGCTGCCACGAAGGACTCAGTTCCATGAAAATCCTTTCCTCCCATAGCTTTAAAAATCTTTACATATCTTAGCAAAGGTGTTTCCCCACGGAGGAGGTGGAGGAAGAGGTGCTGCTGCAGCTGGATGATTTCCTGCAGCTGGGGGAGGAGGAACGGTAGGACCTGGCTCAGTGGCCCTTGCTTCCAAGAACCGTCTAAACCAACTAGGTATTGGTACACCCTCTGGCAAGTTAAGTTCTTCGGACATGCTAAAACAAAAAGGATAGATTCAAAACGAAGGATAAGAGATAGTTCCTATGGCCTGGGGGGGGGGGACTTTGCCTTTTAAAATTAAATAATATTTTATCTTAAAAATGCTTCTTTAAATTTTCTTTTTTGAAAATAAATTTTCAAAACTTTTTATCTTATCTGGTAAACCTATGCTCTGATATCAAGTGAAACACCCCACCTCCATTAGGGTCACTCTAAAAGGGAATGCCCTAATTTTGGTGGAGGTTTATAAGTATAAATCACAGATATACAAGACAAATTTAATAACACATATTTTTGAACAGCGGAAAATAACAACTTTTATTTCATTAAAATACATGTTACACCAACTATACCATAATTGTCTTACAATACTTCCAAAAACAAAACATCTTCATAACTGTCTTGATTACATTATTTAAAGAAGCATAAAGAAAACATAAATAAACTGCAAAAGTTCCATAATTGTTGTCCAAAGCCATAGTCCAAAACGAAAAGATCCAAACAATACATTCTTTCTCTTCAAGCGGGATATGAAGGCTGGTCAAGCTGCGGTATTCCCTCCCTGTGGACCTGGGGGGGGGGGGACGGAAGAAAAGAAGACGAAAGAAAAGTAGAGTCAGACATAAAGCCTGAGTAAGTCTAGGACTATTCAGTCTATGAACAAAGAACTGGGTATGATAAGTATAAACTAGAAATGGGAAAGCACCATAAACTAAGTTAAGTTGTCTAGGGTCGAATATACTATCGTACCCCATATTAATCTCGGTACCCATATAAACTAGTTCCCAACAGACACCCCATAATCAGGGTGAAGTGATCCATTTTTATGATGATCGGCTCCTACTTGCATAGTTACCTGTGTCTTACGGTCCCCGATGTTGTAGTTACCTATGCTGGTCCCACAATGGGGTGTATCAAGTCCCATGGTGGTGGCCCGACACAATCCTAAAATGCACAGGTATGCTACTGGTGCCCAGTGCCTTATTTTTCTGCGCCGGAGTGTGTGCATGCCTGCAGCCCGTTAGAACCTACACTGCTGCACCATCGCCGTCAGTTTGACCTCTTACAGTCAGCCCAGTAATCGTGCCCCACCCTGCCTAGTTTCAGGGTATCATGATACCTTGTAGGGTTACTGCTGAAAAGGGTCCCCCGCTACTAGGTTTTTCTATTTCTAGAAAACATGCTAAGTTGGTTATGTTTTATAAACCTAAACCCCAATCAGTCTGTTTAGTTTAGCATGTTCCATTTTGATTAAGTCTTAATTCACTTAATCCTATCAATCCTGACTCAGCCTTAATTCTCTTATTAAAGCCCTGACCTCTCACATTAGACAGGTATTGTTGTGGCTGCCTGTTGCCGGTTGGGTCCGGGCAGTCTTACGCCACAACTCAGTCTAACCTCGGGTCCTTATTGGGCTCCGTGTTTAACCACCCACATTGGATAGGTATTGTTGTGACTACTGGACAGCCGGGCGGTTCTGGGCAGGTTTACATCACAACTCAATCCAACCTCGGGTTAAACACATCGTATTTTCTACATTTACATATTTCGTCTCTTTTCTTTTTATATGTAAATATTTGCGGCCCATTATTCAAATTCATATTTATTGATTAAGATTTATTTATGCCACTTAATTGTTTTTCAAGGTTGTTGGCATGCGTCAAACATGCCAACAAATATGTTCTATATTTTAGCCCAAACGTCATTACCCCCGTTTTATACGTTCGCTCCAATGTAAGGTGTGTTGGGTTTAACACTTAAACCCAATTTAGCCATATGAATAGGGGAGGCTTATAACATGGTGTTTATAAGGTAACATAAAAAGGGGAGTGTGAACGCATGAACTTGCAACATAACGACTCAATTAACATAAGGCAGGCACATGTAAACTTGCAATTGTAACAACATATAATATAAGCAATACTTAGACATGAATCATTCTATGCACATAATCATGGTATAAACAAAACATGAATCATTCTATTCATGTAGTCATGGCATAAGTAATACTTAAACATGGACCATTCTAATAATATAATTATGGCATAATCATAATTGAACATGAGTCCTTCTATTCATATAGTCATGGCATAAACATAATTGAACATGAATCCTACTATTCGTATAATCATGGTTTTTATCCTATCTATGTAACTTGCAAGTGGGATGTAATTATAGTGTAATTCTAATGTAACTTATGTGTCACATATATTAACATATGATTATGATAACAACATAAGCCTACAAACATGTTTTCAACTAGGCATAATAACAAACATAGTTTAGTCATGTTCATAAAATTAATACAAGCTTACAAAGATGTTTGCTTTTGTCACTATCACAAAAGCATGATTTTTATACTTGAACTATAATGCCAATTCCAACATAACTTCATATGAATCATAATACTCAAATGGACCAAATTACACTAAAGATGACCATAGAATTATACATCATGTTGGCATAACAATAAATCATAGACTTGCATGAATTTCAAATAAACTATTACAACATATAGTTGTTATTTTCAACATGAATCATATACTTGCAATTATCAAATGGGTGTTGTAAATAACTACCACAAACATGTAGTTTTTAATATGAATCATATACTTGCATGAATCCCAATTAAAATTCCACAACATGTGGTTGTCAACATAAACCATATACTTGTATGAATCCAATCGTACACCATAGCATTGCCAAATCGTTTAGAATCAAAATAACATACAAATATAGGTTATTATTGCCACAATTCCATTTCGTTGCTAACTTCCAACGCAAATCGCATAATTGCAAATATCCAATCGTATACCATAATATTCCCAAATCGTTTAGCATCAAAGCAACGTACAAATATAGATTATTATCGCCACAATTCCATTTCTTACTTTACACAAATCAACACAATTATTTAATTCACATCAGAATAGCACTCTACTTACAACGTATGATGAATCTTCAATTCAGGAATCTGAATTCTGAATTTGGAGATGCTATCCTTTGTTGTAGGCGTTGCTTTGATTTGATTAACGTTGCTTTAAGCTTTCAAATTATCTCCTAATCGTCTCTCAATTTCTGACGGCTATTCCTAGTCTCTCCTCAGCAGCATGACGGCCTCATCTCCATTTTAGTTTGTGTGAATTAGGGTTAGTCTTAGGTCCTTTTTATAGAGTTTTTGATTTGATTTAGACCGTTGATGGAGCTTGGTTTAATAATAGCCGTTCGTTCGAAGGAGAGGCCAACCAGGAGCTGACACCTAGCCCTAGTGACAAGGCAAGGCTCAGAAAATTGACCAAACACAGACCAGGCCAGCCAGGGTAGGCTGGGTTCGAACTGGCTCAGGGGCCAGGTCGACTCCCCAATCGACCCCCAGGTCGACTCTAGAGTCGACCTGCCTGGGGCAGGTCGACACCTAAGTCGACTCCCAAGTCGACCTGGCCTGGCAGGTCGACCCTATGGTCGTCCCCCAGGTCGACCTGGTGGGTTGGGCGGGAATTTTCCTGCCTACTCTGATTGGGCTGAAATTCAAATCTGTTTTCGAAATTTGAATTTTCTGAAACTTCATCGGGCCATAATTTGGTCATACGGGCTTCGATTTTCGAAAACTCGGACTCTATTTCGCGTATTTTTCCGAGACGAACGCAATGGAATATCCCATTTCCCTTATTACTTTGATTTGAAATTTATTATACTTTAATTTGTGAATTTCACTGTTATACAATACACGGGGTGTTACAAATATTATCGTCTATATTCACAGTGGAATACCATACAACTCCATAATATTCCTGTACGTACTTACAACTCGATATTACATCGTCAGAGTTATATCGATGTTCGATTTCTATTTAAATCCTATATAAAATAGAATTAAATCGTTATGGTCGAGGCGCTGCTTTTCTGAGAATTTGATTTGGACATAACTCAAAATCTACATGACGAAATCCCGATTTTTCTCTTCCACTAGAAAGATATACTCCACCAGCTCCACACGTTTCTCATTTCACAGAAATCCGATTTAAAACGAACCCTGTATACTCAGTTGAAGTTCGAATCGCCAAATAGCAAACTACAACGCCATTTCAAGCTCTTTTTTAATTATATTAAAATTCTACGTTCAAACTGGCGTCGATTGAATATATTTGTCAATATAATTCAACTCTAAGCTGAATTAAATCTTGGGGATGACCTCGTTCACAGAATATTGTGGTTTCCAATATTTTTGATTATTTCTAAATTAAATATATTATTTTATTATTTAAATAAATTAAATAATCACTATAATTAATTAAACCACTATTTAATTCCCTAAATCACTATTTATATAATTAATTAAATAAATTATAATACCTTTGACAATGCGGGTCATTACAGATTTTTAACCAGTTATTAAATCTCATTTAGTAACCATAAAGACGAATCATTAGGAATTATATGAAATTCCCAATATTCAAAAACTTAAGTATCGATTTTAGAAAATTAGAAACATCGAGAAGATGATGGATAAGTAGTGCATAACTTACCATTTCGGAACAACATGATTTAAGATAATTTTCCGCCAAAAGTCTCAAATCGCAAAAACATCAGCAATTAATCGAAGAAGCAATAGATAATTTGTAACACCCCGTATTTTCTATTAATGGTATAGTAACGAATTAAACAATACTTAATTTAAAATGTGAGAATTAAGGGAAACGGGTTACGCCATTGTGGTCGTCTTGGAATTCTGGCTGAGATAGAGTCCGAGTTTGCGTAAATTGGACTTCGTATGAAGAAGTTATGGCTGTCGGAAGTTTCCAGAAAATTCAAATAAATTCAAACTGCTCGAAAACAAATTGATTCAAATCAGAAGTCAAAAGCCGGCTAGGTGGGAAAATTCCCTCCCAGGACCCAGGTCGACCAGGGGGTCGACCCTAGTGTCGACCTCCCCCCTACAGGTCGTCCTGGGGGGTCGACCTGCCCCCCCCCCCCCCGGGCAGATCTGAAAGGTGACGATTTTGTGACACGGTGCTGAGTCACTAGGGTTGAGGTATCACCCTATCTTGTCTGGATGGTTGTGGTTAACCCTAGGATCATCCGACGGCTCAAATTGAATTGTAATTCTATATAAACAACCAAATGGTCAAACCTAAAAATCACAAAAAAATAATCCTAGAACAATCATGCTATCAATTGAGAACTTGGAGTAACCGTCACCAATTCAAAGACAAGATAAGAACTTGAATCAAAAATCAAATTAAAAGATTATCAAATTCAACGATCTACATCAAAGGCGAGCTTACCGGTTTTAGAATTCAGATTTTAGAACGAAAGAATTCCTTTTTAGTTTGTAAGTTGGTTATTAGCAGATTTAATCATTCTTTCAATTGAATCATGACATGTTGTAATTTGGATATAGAATGATGCTTATGTATAAGATTTGATTCTCGTTTATCTTAAAGTATTGTTGTAATTAATCATGTCTATATGCTTCTGGCGATGAACATGTTGTATATTAATCATGTCTACATGCTTGTGGTGATGAACATATTTTATATTAATCATGTCTATATGCTTGTGGTGACGAACATATTGTATTTTATTAGTATCTACTATGATTAAGCAATGGATTTATTTTGCAAATTAAATGGTAAAACATATCATGTTATAAATTGGTGGTTATTTGCAAATTTAAGCTCTAAATCACATGCTTATATGTTAGATCAACACTCATGTATATTCATGTTAGGTTGAATCTAATTATGTTGTAAAATTTGGAATTGTAGTCCTCTTATGTTTTTTAACACATAAGTATCATGCTAAATTGTGATTCGAATATGTTTATAACAACCCTCTTATGTTTAACACACATAAGTTATCATGCTAAGTTGCAATTTAAAAATGATTATAGTAGCTTTCTTATGTTTTGACATACATAAGTTAATATCTAAGTTGTGGGTTGAAACAATGATTATATGTTAAACCTCCATGCTAGACTTTTGTCAAGTTTACATGACCATTAGACCCAAATTAGTCACAAGTTCACCTTTACCCAATTAATTTAAAGTTAATGATATTTCTATGTTAAGTTACACATGACAAGTTGAAATGTGCTATTTTTTGTTTATTTCATGTCCCTTATTTATTACCCCTTTCTTGTTTATGGATTGGGCTAATTTACTAGCCCAACATTTTATGTGATTCATGCATACGTTCCACGGGGGTAGCAATGGGAAATTATGAAAATTCATGGCATAGATTTGTTCATGAAATGGTATATTTGATATACCATTTATGGTGAGCATAATCAAATATAATTGTAGAACGATTAAATTAAATTTAATCTACATAAAGAAATTTGACATATATATAGAAAATATGTAAATTTAGTAAAGACGAAAATGCCTAAGCCGAGGTTAGACTGAGTTGTGGTGTAAATCTGCCCGGAAATGACCGGCATATCTAGTGACCACAATAAGACCCGTCTAATGTGGGTGGTTAGTGCATCAAGCCCAAAAAGAACCCAAGGTTAGACTGAGTTGAGGTGTAAATCTGCCCGGAACCGACTGGAACATCCAGTGAACACAACAAGACCTGTCTAATGTGAGTGGTTGGTACTTTAATAAATTAAAGCTAAGTCAGGATTGGTAGAGTAAGTCAATTAGGGAAATGCTTAACTAATTCAACATGTTAACTAAACGAATGGGTGGGGTTGGGTAAACTTGGACACTTAACCAAATAAACATGTTGATTAGAAAACCCTAGTAGCGGGGACCCATTTCAGCAGTAACCCACATAGATGTATCATGGTACCCTGGGACTAGGCAGGGTGGCGCACGATTACTAGGCTGATTATAAGCAGTCAAAACGTCGGCGGTTGGTAGGCCAGTGTAGGTTCCGACGGAGTTTGGTCATGCACGTACTCCGGAGTAGAAAAATCAGGCACTGGGCATCAGTAGTATACACTGTGCATCACGAATCGTGTCGGGTTGCCACCAGAGGGACTAATACACCCCATGGTGGGACCAACACGGGTATCTACAATCAAGCGGGGCCGAGTGACATAGGATATGAATGTATGTGAGTAGGAGCCGATCATTAACGGGACCGTTTGTTATGAACGCGTAGAGATGGTTGAACCAACGGTTAAGTAGGTGTAGAGACTATAGTAATGGGTGCAATCACATGTTCCTCTTATCTTATATTAGGGTATTGTCCTATGTTCTGTTATTACTGTCGTGGTCCCTTTTCTTGTTTAAATACTAGTAATCACCGAACTTACCGGACTTGTTGTCTGACCCGTTTTCTTTCTCCCTCTTTTCTTTCGTTTTCACCCGGGTCCATAGGGAGGGAATACTGCAGCTTAGTCAGACTCTTTGCAAGCTTCAAGAAAGTAGATGTTTGATTTGGACTCTCTCTCACCTTGGCTATGTCTCTTGGACATTATCCTTGGGGATTTATGCAGTTTTATTTTTGGTTTATGCTTCTTTATTAAATAATCATGACAGAAATCATGTTGTAATGTTTTGGAAGTTATTTTGATACAATTTGATGTAATGATTTTGTATTCCACCACTTATGCAATAAATATTTAAATTCCGTTACTTATATTTATCTGTCTTGTAAAGTTTTCTGTGTCTTGTACCTATAACCATCCACTAAAATTAAGGCATTCTCTTTGTGATTGACCTTAACGGAGGTGGGGTGTCTCGCTTGGTATCAGAGAAAAGGTTTACCAGATCAGATAAGAGTTTTTGAAAATTATTTTCAAAAAGAAATATAAAGAATCATTTTACAAGAAAAAGTGTTTTTTTAAATTTAAAAGGGATAATCCCCAAAGCCATATGCACTATCTTTCTATCCTTTGTTTTGAATCTTTTCTTTTTCGTTTCAGCATGTCTGGGAATCTTAACCTTCCAGAGGGTGTACCGATACCTGGCTGGTTAAGGAGGTACTTAGAGGCTAGGGCCAACGACGCAGGCCCAGCAGATATTCCTCCTACATCTGCAGCGGTTCCTCCTCCTCCTCCTCATGCAAATGCTTTCTCAAAGATTTGTAAAGACTTTAAGGCCATGGGTGGAAAGGATTTCAAGGGAACTGAATCATTCGTAGAAGCAAGGAACTGGCTCAAAGAAACTGAGGATCTGCTCATTATCTTCAAGGTGGACCACAGGCAGAAGATACAGTTGGATGTATGGTTGCTCAAAGACGAAGCTTCCTATTGGTGGGAAGTCACTAACGCTGAAAGACCAATTGAAACATGAATGGATTTCAGAATAAGGTTTGTGATGAAATTCCTCTCACAAGCTGAACGAAGTTTATAGTTGGAAAAGTTCTTATCTCTTAAGCAAGTAAGTATGACGGTCAAAGAGTACGTTAATCAATTCAATCAGCTGGCTCGATTTGGATTGGACTTAGTGAATACTCCTTATAAGAAGGCTCTCTGTTTTGTCAAGGGATTGAATGAGCTGCTTCACAGCTTGGCTACGACCCATATACCTATGGGGGCTACTTACGAAAGGTTAGTCAACATGGCACTCTTACATGAGGAAGACAAGGGCAAGAATGAGGCAAAAGTGGAAGTGCCTCAAGATAAGAAGGGGGAGGGGTCGCAGAACAAGAAGGCTGATTCAAAGAAAGGCGGGAAGAACAACTAACCCCGTGAAAAGAGAAAGTGTAATTTCTGTGGCATTCCCGGACATCTGATCAAAGACTACAAGAAGAAGAAAAGGAAGGTGGGTGGATGTTTCCACTATGGTGAGATAGGACACATGGCTAGGACCTGCCCAAGGATGCAAGGGCAGGGAGCTGGACCTTCTTCTGGAGGACAAGTTCACGCTCTCACGGCACCTCCACAAGAACGAGGTAGAAATATCTCTGTTGAAAGTTTAGTCTATCTTTTTGATCATCCTGTACGTACACTATTTTATTATGGTGCATCGCACTCTTTTATATCTACTGCTTTAGTGGAATCTCTGCACCTAAACACCAGTATAGTAGAGGATCCCTTGGTTGTTTCAAATCCAATCGGGGGCTCATCTTATTTGTCAATGGTTTGTTTGGATTTGAAAATATCTATACTAAGCGTTGGGTTTAGATGTAATGCCTTTATGTTGGGCTTTACGGGCTATGGATTGATTTTAGGCATGGACTGGCTATCCAGTAATGGTGCCGTCCTCGATTGCGAAAAGAGAGTGGTTAGACTCATGACTCACCTCGGCAACAATCTCGAAATTTCTTTTAATCCTATGAACTCTGTTATTCTTAGTTATCTAGAATCTCTTGATGCGTCTGTTGAGAACCTGTAGTCTGTAAGGGTAATTTATGAATACTCGGATGTGTTTGAAGAGGTAAAGGGCTTACCTCTGAAGCGGGATATAGATTTCCACATATACCTCGTGGACAATGCAAAACCTGTTGCTTTAACCGTTAGACACATGGCTTCGAGGGAGAGGAAAGAACTCAGCAAGCAAGTTAAAGAATTGCTTGAGAATGGGTTTATAAGGCAGAGTATTTTTGGATGGGGTGCTCCAATAGTGTTCGCAACTAAAACAGATGGTTCACTTCGCATGGGCGTTGATTTTAGGGAACTAAACAAGCTGACCAAAAGGAATAGGCACCCACTCCCGAGAATAGATGATTTGTTCGATCGGCTTGTAGGTGCATCGGTTTTCTCCCAATTAGATTTGGCTACCGGGTTTCATCAGCTTAGGGTGGCTGAAGACAGCACTAATAAGACCGCATTCAGAACCCCAGATGGTTTCTTAGAGTGGCTTATCATGCCCTTCGGCATGACAAATGCACCCTCTAACTTCGTTGATTTAATGAGCAGGGTTTTCCAAGAGTTCCTCAATAAGTTTGTGGTGGTCTTCGTAGACGATATTTCGATCTTCTCAAAGAATGAGGAAGAGCATGCTCGACATCTAAAAGAAGTCATGGATTCTCTTCGTCCACAACAGTTGAAGGCGAAATTCTCCAAATGCCATTTTTGGAGAGAAGAAGTTAGGTTCCTTGGACACGTTTGAAATTGGCTCTAACAATAGCCCCAGTTCTGACATTGCCTGATGGAAGCAAGATTCCGGAACGGGACTAGGCACTGCTCAGATGCAAGAAGTGAAGGTAGTGGCTTATGGTGGAAGATAGTTGAAAGTACACGAGAAAAACTACCCAACCCACGACCTAGAATTAGCAGCCATCGTTTTTGCACTTAAGTCTTAGCGCCATTATCTCCTAGGTGAGAAATTTGGACTGTGTACTGACCATAAATCATTGAAATACCTTTTCTCGCAGAAAGATCTCAGTTTGAGGCAGCAAAGATGGATGGTGTTTCTTGCCTCGTTCGATTTTGAGATTTCCTACACTCCTGGCAAGGGCAATGCAGTAGCAGACGCCTTAAGTAGAAAGAAGCTGGCCTTAAGCCCTCTCTTTGTGGAAAGGCGAAGCTTGGAGTTCATAGCAAGCTTTAACTTCAAACCCTCCTATGACTTTGTACCTGGATTGCAAGCAACGTTAGAAGTGCGACCAACTCTATTAGACTCAGTCGGAGCCAAGCAAAGGGTAGACCCTCAGCTAGCCGATGTGATGGACAAGTTAATTAGGGGTGAGACTTCCAGTCACCTCAATAGATATTACATTGATGCCAAGGGCTGGTTGAGACGAGATGGAAGACTATGTGTCCTACAAGTAAGGGATTTGGTAAAGGCGGTTCTAGAAGAGGCACACCATTCCAAGCTGACCATACACCCAGGCGGAGACAAAATGTATAAAGATATCAAAAGAGTTTTCTTTTGGAATGGCATGAAGAAAGACGTAGCTGAATTTGTTTCTAAGTGTTTAATATGCAAACAAGTCAAGCCGGAGCAGAAGAAGCCTGGTGGTCTGCTCCATCCTCTAGAGGTCCCACAGTGGAAATGGGATAGTATCTCGATGGACTTTATAGATGTGTTTCCTAGGTCAAGAAAGGGCAATACCAGCATTTGGGTAATAGTGGACATTCTCACAAAAAGCGCCCACTTTATACCCGTTAAGAGTAGAAGGACTGCCTCATCTCTAGCATCCATATATCTTAAAGAGATAGTTCGACTCCATGGGATACCCTCCAGCATAGTGAGTGATCGAGACCTATCTTCACGAGTGAGCTTTGGAAGATTTTACAAGAGGCTGCAGGCACACAGTTATGCTTAAGCATGAGCTATCACCCTCAAGCTGATGGCCAGACGGAAAGAGTCAACAGAGTATTAGAAGACCTCTTGAGATTATGCATTATTGACTTCGGAGGTACATGGGAGGATCATCTACCTTTGGTGGAATTCGCTTACAACAATAGCTACCAAGCCACCATAGGCATGGCGCCTTTCGAAGCTTTATATGGAAGACCGTGTAGGTCACCAACTTGCTGGTGGGAGTCCACAGACAAGCTCATACTTGGACCAGACATGATTAGGGAAATTTATGAGAAAGTAGACTTAAAACGAAGAAGAATGAAGACTGGCCAAGATTGACAGAAGTCCTATGCAGACAAAAGAAGAACTGACCTTGAGTTCGAAGTTGGAGACAAGGTGTTCGTTAAAGTATCTCCTTTGAGGAACGTCGTTCTCTTTGGATCCACAGGAAAGTTAGCACCAAGATTTTTAGGGCCGCTCCCTATCATCGAGAAAATTGGGAAGATGGCTTATAGGGTATAGCTCTCCGAAAGGCTGGCCAGGGATCATTATGTCTTTCATGTCTCTCATCTGCGGAAATGCTTACATGAGTCCGCGGAAGTGGTAGAACCAAGTATGCTAGAGGAAGTTGAAGTTGAACGAGAAGCAACTGGGAGGAGAGTTCCAACCTATATCTTAGGAACAAAAGTCAAAAAGCTACGCAACCGTGAATTTAAGCTCGTCAAAGTTCAATGGATCAACACTGAGGAAGACGCGACTTGGGAAACTGAGGACAGAATATGCACAACCTACCCTTTTCTTTTTGAGGGTACGTCTTTAATCTCTTTTTCCTTAAGTTTATGCTTGTATCTACCTTTTTAGGTATATCTCATCGATCCTATCCTTTATACTTAGGCAGGAACCCAATTTTATGTAAACATGTAATTGAAACATGTTATGATTGATGGTTGCAAGCGGTTGCTAGTGGATGCATATACACACACATTAGGTATTAGATCGGCTCAGTCACTTCAATTTTGCATATGCATATATGTATTGATTTATGGATTAAAACTTGATGTGTTATCATATGGACGTTGCATTTGTATGAATAATTGCGCACTCATGTAAGAAATTTAGAGTAGAAAAAATTGCATTCATAATGGACTCATGGCACAGACATAATTTGCATTAAGGAGGTCAACTGAATCAGTAGACCGCCTTATTTTTCCTTAGATAAGGACATGTACACACACAATGCATATGATCATGAAGCATTAGAAATCTTTTAAGAACAATGGACGCCTGTGTATGATGGTTGAGTAGATGGGTGATTTGATGGTAGGATATAAGTTCTTCTCGACTTGAAGATTTCGGGGACGAAATCCTAAAAGGAGGGGAGAATGTAACACCCCGTATTTTATGTTAATGGTATAATAACAAATTGAACAATACTTAATTTGAAATGTGAGAATTAAGGGAAATGGGTTACACCATTATAGTCGTCTCCGAATTCTGGTTGAGATTGAATCCGAGTTTGCGTAAATTGGACTTCGTATGAAGAAGTTATGGCTGTCGGAAGTTTCCAGAAAATTCAAATAAATTCAAACAGCTCGAAAACAAATTCAAATTCAAATTAAAATCAGAAGTCAGAAGCGGGCTGGGCGGGAAAATTCTGGCCTAGGACCCAGGTTGACCAAGGGGTCGACCCTAGTGTCGAACTCTCCCCTATAGGTCGACCTAGGGGTCGACCCCTCCCCCCCCAGGAAGATCTGAAAGGTGATGATTTTGTGACTCAGTGCTGAGTCACTAGGGCTGAGGTGTCACCCTATCTTGTCTGGATGTTTGTGGTTAACCCTAGGATCATCTGACGGCCCAAATTGAATTGAAATTCTACATAAACAACCAAATGCTCAAACCTAAAAATCACACAAAAATAATCCTAGAACTATCGTGTTGTTAATTGAGAACTTAGAGTAGCCGTCGCCAATTCAAAGACAAGATTAGAATTTGAATCAAAAATCAAATTAAAAATTATCAAATTCAGCGATCTACATCAAAGGCGAGCTTACCAATTTCAGAATTCAGATTTCAGAACGCAAGAATTCCTTTTTAGTTTGTAAGTTGGTTATTACATAGATTTAAACATTCTTTCAATTGAATCATGACATGTTGTAATTTGGATATAGAATGATTCTTATGTATAAGATTTGATTCTCGTTTATCTTCAAGAATCGTTGTAATTAATCATGTCTATATGCTTGTGGCGATGAACATGTTGTATATTAATCATGTCTACATGCTTGTGGTGATGAACATATTTTATATTAATCATGTCTATATGCTTATGGTGATGAACATATTGTATGTTATTGGAATCTATTATGATTGGATAATGGATTTATTTTGCCAATTAAATGGTAAAACATGTCATGTTATAAATTGGTGGTTATTTGCAAATTTATGATCTAAAACACATGCTTATATGTTAGATCAACACTCATCTATATTCATGTTAGGTTGAATCTAATTATGTTGTAAAATTTGGAAAAGTAGTTCTCTTATTTTTTTAACACATAAGTATCATGCTAAATTGTTATTCGGATATGTTTATAATAGCCCTCTTATGTTTAACACACATAAGTTATCATGCTAAGTTGCAATTTAAAAATGACTATACTAGCCTTCTTATGTTTTGACATACATAAGTTAATATGCTAAGTTGTGGGTTGAAACTGTGATTATATGTTAAACCTCCATGCTAGACCTTTGTCAAGTTTACATGACCATTAGACCCAAATTAGTCACAAGTTCACCTTTACCCATTTAATTTAAAGTTAATGATATTTCTATGCCAAGTTACACATGACAAGTTGAAATGTATGCTATTTTATGTTTATTTCATGTCCCTTGTTTATTACCCCTTTCTTGTTTATGGGTTGGGCTAATTTACTAGCCCAACATTTTATGTGATTCATGCGTACGTTCCACGGGGGTAGCAATGGGAAAATATGAAAATTCATGGCTTAGATTTGTTCATGAAATGGTATATTTGATATACCATTTATGGTGAGCATAATCAAAGGATAATTATGGCATAATTAAATTAAATTTAATCTACATAAAGAAATTAGACATATATGTAGAAAATATGTAAATTTAGAAAAGATGAATATGCCTAACCCGAGGTTAGACTAAGTTGTGGTGTAAATCTGCCCGGAACCGACCGGCATATCCAGTGATCACAACAAGACCTGTCTAATGTGGGTGGTTAGTGCATCAAGCCCAAAAAGAACCCGAGGTTAGACTGAGTTGTGGTGTAAATCCGCCCGGATTCGACCGGCACATCCAGTGACCACAACAAGACCTGTCTAATGTGAGTGGTTGGTGTTTTAATAAATTAAAGCTATGTAAGGATTGATAGGGTTAGGTCAATTTGGGAAACACTTTACCAATTCAACATTATAAATAAACAAATGGGTGGGGTTAGGTAAACTTGGACACTTATCCAAATAAACATGTTGATTAGAAAACCCTAGTAGCGGGGACCCATTTCAGTAGTAACCCACATAGATGTATCATGGTACCCTGGAACTAGGCAGGGTGGGGCACGATTACTGGGCTGATTATAAGCAGTCAAAACGTATGTGGTTGGTGGGCCAGTGTAGGTTACGACGGAGTTTGGGCTTGCACGTACTCTGGAGTTGAAAAATCAGGCATTGGGCATCATTAGTATACACTGTGCATCTTGAATCGTGTCAGGTTGCCACCAGAGGGACTAATACACCCCATGGTGGGACCAGCATGGGTATCTACAGTCAAGCGGGGCCGAATGGCATAGGATATGAATGATTGCGAGTAGGAGCCGATCATTAAGGTGATCGTTTGTTATGAACATGCAGAGATGGTTGAACCAACGGTTAAGTAGGTGCAGAGACTATAGTAATGGGTGCGATCACATGTTCCTCTTATCTTATATTAGGTTATTGTCCTATGTTCTGTTATTACTGTCATGATCTCTTTTCTTGTTTAAATACTAGTAATCATCGAACTTACAAGACTTATTGTCTGACCCATTTTCTTTCGCCCTCTTTTCTTCCGTTTCCCCCCAGGTCCATAGGGAGGGAATACTGCAGCTTAGTCAGACTCTTTGCACGCTTCCAAAAAGTAGATGTATGATTTGGACTCTCTCTTACATTGGCTATGGCTCTTGGACATTATCCTTAGGGATTTATGCAGTTTTATTTTTGGTTTATGCTTCTTTATTAAATAATCAAGAAAGAAATCATGTTGTAATGTTTTGGAAGTTATTTTGAGACAATTTGATGTAACGCTTTTGTATTGAACCACGTATGCAATAAATATTTAAATTCTGCTACTTATATTAATCTATCTTGTAAAGTTTTCTATGTCTTATACCTATAACCCTCCAGCAAAGTTAAGGCATTCCCTTTGTGAGTGACCTTAACGGAGGTGGGGTGTCTCGTAATTTCTATAACAAGATGTGATAAAACCAAAGAGGTCAAAATCCCCAGAAATTTGATTGACAAGGGTTAACAAACGTGCAGAGACAACTGTCGACCCAAATGATTCAAACAAACAAAGAAGGAATATCAAAAGAGCTCATCGTTTAGATATTCATTTCTAAGAACAACGCAAGGCTAGGTCCACAAGTGAATTGACTATAGCACTTACAGATGATCGACTAGATCATACATTCGAAGAAAGGAATTATTGAGTTTGTCGTGGATCGCAAAAACTCAAATTTCCCTCCCCCCATGGGATTCCCATTCTCTCGAGCGACCGTTCACTAGAGAAAATTAGAAGATCCATGGAGTTAAAAGAATACTAAATTCTCTTTAGCAAATCGAGACAAGGATTAAGAATTTTGCAAGATTCTCAATCACTAAGAATTTTCGAAAATCAAAGATCTGAAATCCAGAGACAAGAGACATAAATAAGTAACTTTTTGGGTTGTTCCTGGAGTTGTTTAATGTACTCAAAGAAAAGATTAAAGGTAATTTCTAATTGAAAATCTTGAACCACTCAAATTCTTGGAATTGCTCCAAGGATATCTAGAAATAAATTATCTAGAAAAATAACAAACGATTATGAAAAATCGCAAAATCCCAAAAATATTATTATTTTGATTAACTTATTAGGAGAATTTTAATTTTAGGAATCATTTCGAATGTCGGATTGTCACATAATCGTGTTTAGGAATTCTGAACTATAACATGGCATCCCATATCTCGCTCAAGATCCTTAACGCACCCGATGGACAAGTTAACGCAAGAAAGTCCTCACAATTTCTAACGTTCATGCAAATCTCGCGAAAATACAAAAATTCAATAAATCATTCGGGATGGCATAAAGGAAATAAAATTCCTTTATCAACTTACGAAAAAAACACAAACGATATCTTTTGATAATGAAGAACACGATCGTTGTATATAAAAAGAACATAAATAAAATAATCTTTGAACATGGTAAATGACATTAAGGAATTAATGGCACATACCTTGACTTAAGAAGAGGGATCACAAGAAGTTGGATGCTTTCCCCCATTCTTGATCTTGAGTTTGGAATGCAACGATACATTTGTTGAGTTAATTTAGCACAAATGCTTGGTGACTCACACCTGCACAACGAGGTAAAAATTGAGTTGTTTTAGCCCAAAGGCTTGGTGATCTCACACCGAACTAGAACTATATAGCTGACAACAAGGGAGTAGATTTAGTCACAAAGACATGGTATCTCCATACCGACCGACAAGTGATCAATAGACCATGCTAGGTACGTATCGACGTACGAAACAATCTTAACTAGAAATCAAGAAATATCACGATCAAAGACGCTTACGACATGCATAATGACACACGGGCAAGATATCCAATGATCAATCAACTACAAGGATCATAAATGATCAACAAGATAAGTGTGATACACAGTAGGCCAAACATACATCGATTAGCAACTCGAGTCAAAGAATGAAACAGAAGCGCCACTAGAGCACGCGGGCCCTAGATGAACTACAGAAATCAACATGAAGTGGAGGAGTCGATAACTATTCTAAAAGGCTAAAATAGCCCACTTGAGACATAATCACCCCTCCTGTAGGAGGTATATTGGGTGCACTAGCACTTGCACGGCTATGACCAACTATCACGCTTCTTTAAGGGAAAAGAAGGAAGAAAAAGTTAGTCTCATGTTGAATTCAAATGATGTGAATTCAATCAAAATGGAATCGTATAGGAAGATAAGCTGTGACATGTCTTCAGACTCTAAGTAAAACCCTAAAGCACGATTCCCGAGACAGGCTTAAGACAATACCATCGTCATACTATCTTATACTGTTCCGGGAAGTGGCTCTGATACTTATTATAACGCCTCGCCTCTATACCCACTATCGTCCAGTTCATTTCCGAGAAATGTCGTAGACCATAATGGAGAGTGAGGTTTGTGAAGAGCGACCGATTGTATGATTACTTTACGTGAGGAATGCACATCGAAATATGATACCGATTAAAATTTTGGCATGACCATTCGGCACATAGGGCAACTACACAACGGCTATATGTAATCCGAAAAGCAGTGTAAAATAGACAACAACAATAATATATATCACAGCCAGGCACAGAATAAACATATCACAAAGGCGGAATGGATACGAATAAACCAAGAATGTGTAAACAAGTTAGTGGTCAACAAAGATCCACTAAAACCAAAAGAATAGATACATGTACCATGATCTAAATAAAATAATATGTACACAACGATAGATAATGTCATAGGTACAAAAGTACATCAAGCTGCAGAGACAGAGTAGCAAGATGGAAGCAGAAGATCAGTCCTGAAATGAGACCCAGAGGAGTACCTAAAATAACTCGGTCTGACCCGAGTATTATTTATAGGAATAAATAATAAACGAGTCAGTCTAGCTATATATATCAAATAAAATGAGATAACAATAGATATAACAAAGGATGACATTGTAACAACCCGTATTTTGAATAACATGTTATAACGTAAATAAAGGCAGAATTAAATGTTAAAATCTGAATCAAGGGAAATGGGCTATTCCATTGCGTTCGTCTCGGAAAAATAAGCAAAATAGAGTCTGAGTTTTCGAAAATCGGAGTCCGTATGACCCAGTTATGGCCCGTCGAAGTTTTCAGAAAATCCAGAGTTTAAAAACAGTTCGAAAATTAAATCTGGAGCCAAACAGACTAGGCAGGAAAACTTCCCTCCCAGCCCCAAGTCGACTGGGGAGTCGACTTGGGAGTCGACTTGCCCCAGCTGGTGTCGACTGCCCAGTCGACACCACTGTCGACCTGGGCAATCGGGCCAGTTTGGCCTGGTGCACCTGTTTTGGCTCCTGGGTCGTGTTTTGTTGGCTTGTGACGTGATTTGATGGCTCAGATCTTAATTAGGGTTAATCCTATGGCCTAAACTAGTCTCTACACCTATAAAAACCCCTTAATGCCTAGCCTAAACCATCACAAATCATTCCTACAACTAAATTCTACCAAAATGCTCCCTAATCATGGCCTCCATCTTCATCTTGAGAGCTTCTAAGGCAAAAAGGGCCATCTTTCTTCATCAAATCAAAGGAGCTACTTATTCTCAAGGCTATTTGTGTTGCTACATCATTCCTAGAGCTTCTACAACATCTCTATCTTGTTCTATTTGGTTCTAGTTCTCATGGCCACGCTTTGTAAGCCCCACTCTACTCTTAGATTAAAACTATGAAGTTAATATGATCATGTAGCAAGTTGAAATGAGACTTTTGGGTATAATACTTGTCTTGGGGGCTATATTTGTATGCATAGATCCATTTATGACACTTTTGATCTATGATTGTGGCACTATCATGAACCTAGTACCGTTCATGTCGACTTTTGGGGGAAAATGCTATGAAATGGATTATGGCTTATGCATGTTAACAAACCTTAATCCCTCATGTCCCTTAACATGCATATGATAATGTTGAACCTATTTGCTATGCACAAGTTATGATTGTCACCCTTTATGCTATTGTCATGTTTGAGGCCAAATCACCTTTATGCTATCATACATGTTTTGAGGCCAATATGCTATAAGCAAGTTATGATGAACACCTTTGCCTCAAATATCACCATGTTTAAACTTATGATAGACTTTGCCACCTTATGCCCACCTTGTCATATTGTTATGTTCCCTCTTTGATCTATTTGTATTAATGCGAATTTACCTGCGATGGGAATACGTTATGGGCAGTTAGGCAAACTTAAATGACATGAAACATGACTTGAAAATATGACATGTGATTATGCTTGAAAACATGAACGTGGACATGACATGTAGAAAACATGAAAGTGGCCAACTCGAGGTTGGGTTGAGTTTGTAGCATAAATCTACCCGGAACCGACCGGCTAAACTAGTAGCTACAAACAATAGGACCTAATGTGGGTAGTTAGTCATATCGCACTTAAAACCCGAGGTTAGACTAGGTTGTGGTGTAAAGCTACCCGGACCCGCCCGACTTAACTAGTAACCACAACAAAGTCTAATGTGAGAGGTTGGGGTGCTTTAAGTAATTAATGCCAAATGGTAGAGTTAAGTCATGGACCACTTGGATACTTAACCAATTGAACACGATGGATTGTTGAGGTTAAGTCATGAACCACTTGGGTATACTTAACCAACTAGATACATGGTTTGGATAGGGTTAACCACACTTAACCCATTAGAAACCCTAGTTTGCGGGACCCTTTTCAGCAGTAACCCACCAGGGAGTATCGGGATACCCTAGGGACTAGGCTAGGGTTGGGGCACGATTACTGGGCTGATTGTAAGTGACCAAAAGGGACGGCTAGGTAGGTGCACCATTGTAGATTTCGGCGAACTATGGTCGTGCACGTAGTCCGGGGATGAAAGACAGACATGGGCACCAGTAGGCTTGGACTGTGCGTGCTTGTTTTGTGTCAGTGGTTGGCACCCTAGGGCCCGGATACACCCTAGGGTGGACCTTGCACAGTCGTCTACATCTCACGGTTGGGCCTTATGACACCGACACTTGACGAGTTAGGCTTATATGGAGCCGATCGACTAGATTGTGTAGTTGGACCTTGATTTAGGTCGTCTTATGATGTTGGGCCAATTTCGGGCCAACGGATCATTTCTTGTTTATACTTGGCATGGATTAGAATACTAGTACACTTGGTGCAACTTAACCTTTTATATGCGATGCCACACTTGATCTATCTTGTTAACTTTTCACCATGCCAGTTATCATCCTATATTTCATCTCTGTTTTACATGTCCAGTTAACTTTATTAGTTTTTATACTAATAGTAGGTAGGACTTACCAGTCTTTTTGACTGACATGTTTTCCTTTCGCCTCTTTTCTTCCGTCCCCTCCCACCCCCCCGGGTTCTCAGGTTGGGAACACTAGCACCTAGCTTGGATCTTTGGCTTGCTTTTCTGACAGCTCATGTACGGTTTGGACTTGAGCTTTGCTATGGCTACACCACTGTTATCTTTGGGGAATAATTTACTTATGTATTTTTCACCTTTATGTTTTCTAGACTTGTAGTAGCTGGAAAAATGATGACTAAGTACTTTGATGTAACTTGACTATGGTTTTGAAATAGTAAGTTTTATCCGCTGCTTTATTTACTCTGTTTTACTCATATGTTCTGTCTTGTGATATCTTCATGCATGTTTACCTTGTCCAACACCCCTCCAAAGCTAGTGTACTTGCAAGAGTGACCCTGGCAGAGGTGGGGTGTTACATTTGGTATCAGAGCATAAGGTTTTACTAGACCGGACAGAAGTTTTTAAAACTTACCTTTTGAAAAACTATTTTCAAAACCGATTATAATGAAGTATTTTTCCAAGAAAAGACTAGTTTATTTTAAAAGGCTATTCCCCAAAAGCCATTAGCACTATCCTTTGTTTCCTCATTCTCAATCTATCTTTTTTCTTCGTTTCATTATGGCCGATAATTTTTCCATTCTGGAGGGCGTACCAGTACCTATTTGGTTTAGAAGGTACATGGAGGCAAGGGCGAATGAAGCCGGCCCCACAAACATTCCTCCTCCTTCCGCAGCTGAGGTTCCTCCTCCTCCTCCTCAGCATCCGCAAGTATATTTCGCGAAGATTTGCAAGGACTTTAAGGCGATGGGTGGCAAGAATTTTGTTGGGACGGAGACTTTTGTTGAGGCAAGAAACTGGTTGAAGGAAACTGAAGAACGTTTTGCTATCTTTGGTATAGAAGACCGAACGAAAGTTCTGTTGGTGGTATGCCTATTGAAAGAGGAAGCTGTTTATTGGTGGGTAGTCACCACCACTACTAGACCAATTGAGACTTGGGATGAGTTTACGGGAAGGTTTGGACTGAGGTTTCTATCATCAGCAGAAGAGAACCTTCAGATGGAGAATTTCCTATTACTGAAGCAAGGGGACATGACCGTGAGAGAATACGTGAATAAGTTTATTCAACTTGCTCGGTTCGGTTTAGACTTGGTTAACACAGCTCAGAAGAAAGCCCTACACTTTGCTCGAGGATTGAATGAGCCATTGCATGGTTTGGCCATGTCTCATATACCCATGGGGGCGACCTTTGAGAGTTTGGTAAATATGGCCCTTCTACAAGAACAAGATAAGAGTGGCAAGAAGGATATCAAGGCGAATGAGTCTCGAGGCAAGAAGGTAGATTTCGGGAAAGGAGGCAAGAACAACAACAGCAAGGACAACAAGTCAAGAGAAGGGAGGAAGTGCAACTTCTGTAGGATCACTAGACACATAGCTAAAAACTGTAGGAAGAAGAAGAGGAAGTTGGGTGAGTGCTTTCTCTGTGGAGAATCTGGACATCTCAGCAAGGATTGCCCCAAGATGCAAGGGCAAACTCAGCGAGCAGGACTCTTTGGAGGGTAGTTGCAGGCTCTCCTTGCTCTTCCAGCTCTTGATCAACGAAGTGTTTCTATAGAAAGTCTTGTTTACATTTCTGATTTTCCTGTTCGTACCTTATTCGATTCTGGCGCATCGCATAGTTTTATTCCTTCTGATCTTGTTGAAAGTTTGCACCTAAGTACTAGTCTAGTTGAGGATCCCGTTAATGTTTCAAATCCAATTGGGGGTTCCGCCCATTTATCCATGATCAGTGTGGATTTGTAGATTTCTATCTTGAGTGTAGAATTCGCGTGTAATGCATATGTTCTTGGTCTTATGGGATACGGGTTGATTGTGAGCATAGGGTTGTGAGGCTCATGACTCGCCTTGGTAATACCCTAGAGATTTCTTGTAACCCTATGGGTCCTGTCATGTTGTGTTATCTAGAATCCCTCGACTCGTCTATTGACAATCTCCAATCTGTGAGGGTGGTCTGTGAATATCCTGATGTTTTCAATGAGGTAAAAGGGTTACTCCCTAAACGCGAGATAGACTTCCGTATTTGTCTGGTTGATAATGCCAAGCCAGTTTCATTGCCTGTTAGGCACATGGCCCCGCGAGAAAGAAGAGAGCTTAGCAAACAAATCAAGGAGTTGCTTGAGAAAAATTTCATTAGGTGAAGCATTTCAGAATGGGGTGCTCCAGTGGTATTCGCTACTAAGGTGGATGGTTCGCTTCGTCTATGTGTTCATTATCGTAAGTTGAACAAGCTGACAAAGAAGAATAGGCACCCACTACCGAGAATCGATGATCTCTTTGACCAGCTTGTAGGTGCTTCTGTTTTGTCTTAGCTTGATCTAGCCACCGAATTCCATCAGCTTAGAGTGGCTGAGGATAGTATTGATAAGACTGCGTTTAGGACTCCAGATGGATTATTTGAATGGCTAGTCATGCCGTTCGGTTTGACTAATGCACCCGCATACTTTGTTGATTTGATGAGTAGGGTGTTCATGGAGTTCCTTAACAAGTTTGTGGTTGTCTTCGTGGATGATATTCTGGTCTTCCCTACGGACGAGGAAGAGCATGCTACACACCTCAAGGAGGTTATGGATACGCCTAGAGCTCATCAGATGAAAGCCAAGTTCTCTAAATGCCATTTCTGGAGAAAGGAAGTTCGGTTCCTTGGGCATATAGTTTCTAAGCAGGGCATAGCTGTGGATCCCGCTAAAGTGGCGGCGGTACAAGACTGCAAAGTTCCGAAGAATGCAACTGAAGTGAGAAGCTTTCTCGGTCTGGCAGGATTTTATTGGAAGTTTATTAAGGACTTCGCTAGGATTTCAGCACCTCTTACTAAGTTAACGAAGAAGAACTTAGTCTTTGCATGGGACTTAGAGTGTGAGCTTGCTTTTCAAAGGCTCAAGAAAGCCCTCACCACAGCTCCAATTCTTGCATTGCCCGATGGAGGGAAGTTGTTTACCGTGTACACCGATGCATGTTGCACGGGATTAGGTGTTGTCCTGATGCAAGAAGGGAGAGTGATATGCTTTGGGTGTAGGCAACTCAAAGTTCATGAGAAGAACTACCCCACTCATGATTTGGAGTTGGCGCCAATCGTCTTTGCACTCAAATCCTGGCGCCACTATCTTCTAGGCAAAAGGTTTGAGTTATATACCGATCACAAGTCACTCAAGTACCTCTTCTCCAGAAAGATTTGAATCTAAGGCAGCAGAGGTGGATGGAATTCTTGGCATCATATGACTTCGAGATAGCTTATACCCCTGGTAATGGTAATGTTGTGGCGGATGCGCTAAGCAGAAGAAGGTTGACTTTGAGTCCCTTGTTTGTTGAGATGAAGAGCCTAGAGTTCTTGGCAACCTTTGATTTTGCACCTGCTATTGGGTCGATGATTGGTTCGTTAGCATCCCTTGAGCTTAGACCTACACTTCTTGATCAAGTTGGGGCTTCACAGAGGGAAGACCCACAGATATTCGAGATCATGGACAAGTTGATTCGGGGTGAGACGTCAAGTCACCTCGCTAGATATACTATTGATGACAAGGGATGGCTAAGGCGTGATGGAAGACTATGTGTCCCACGAGTGGGAGACTTAGTAAATAAAATTTTTGAGGAGGCGCATCACTCGAGGATGACCATACATCCCGGAGGGGATAAGATGTACCGGGATATGAAGCGCATTTTCTTTTGGGATGGGATGAAAAAGGATGTGGCAGAGTTTGTTTCTAGATGCATTGTTTGCCAACAAGTAAAGGCCGATTCGAAGAAGCCTGGTGGGCTACTGCATCCATTGGACGTTCCTCTATGGAAGTGGGAAAGTATCTCTATGGATTTTGTGGATGGATTGCCTGGATCAAGGAAGGGGAATACTAGCATATGGGTCATAGTTGATAGACTTACGAAGAGTGCTCACTTCATTCAGGTAAAGAGCAAGAGGACCGCATCATGGCTAGCATCTGTTTATCTTCGAGAGATAGTGCGATTGCATGGAGTTTCTTCTAGCATAGTTAGCGATCGTGACCCAATCTTCACTAGCCAATATAAGAGTAGTTTGCAAGAAGCGATGGGTACGCGATTGAATCTAAGTTCGGCCTATCACCTACAGACGGATGGTCAGACCGAACGGGTGAATAGGGTACTAGAAGATCTGTTGAGGCTATGCATTCTTGACTTTGGTGGTACTTGGGAAGATCACCTACCTCTCGTAGAGTTTTCTTATAATAACAGCTACCAAGCAAGCATAGGGATGGCACCATTCGAAGCTTTGTATGGGAGGCCTTGCAAGTCACCAACATGTTGGTGGGAGTCGACGGATAAGCTTATACTTCGGCCCGACATGATAAGGGACACATCCGAGAAGGTTGAGTTGATTCGAAGGCGGATGAAAACGGCCCAAGACAGACAGAAATCCTATGCCGACAAGCGAAGGACAGACTTAGAGTTTGAAGTTAGAGATATGGTCTTTGTGAAAGTTTCTCCCTTGCGTAGTGTTGTTCGTTTTGGAGCAGTTGGGAAGCTGGCACCAAGGTTCGCAGGACCCTTCCCTATCATAGAGAGGATTGGGAAGATGGCTTATAAGGTGGAATTGCCCGAGAAGCTGGCCGGAGTGCACAATGTTTTTCATGTCACGCATCTCCGAAAGTGCCTACATGAGTCAGCCAAGGTAGTTGAGCCTAGCATTCTTGAAGACGTTGAGGTAGAGAAAGAGGCAACCCTGAGGCGAGCTCAGATTCGTATCTTGGGAACGGAGATCAAGAATTTAAGGAATCGAGAAGTCAAGTTAGTAAAGGTTCAGTGGAGTGAAGCCGAAGAGGACGCAACTTGGGAAACCGAGGAGAAGATGCGCGCGCTTCACCCATTTCTTTTTTAGGGTACATTCTCAATCTCTTTTCTTATAAGCTAGCATATCTTTCTTTTGCTATCCATGTTTATCTTTTTATTTCGTTAATCCTGTCATGAGAACCTTAGGTAGAAACCCTTTGGATGAAACATGTATTTGAAACATGTTATGCTTGATGTTTGCAAGTGGTTGCAAGTGTTTGCACGTGGATACTCATGGATGCATGATACACATTAGGCACTAAGATCGGCTCACACACTTTCATATTGCATATGCATGAGTGCTTATACTTATTCATGGCTGAAACTTATTATGCTATCACGTGGATGTTGCATATGGATGAATGTTATGTGCACTCATGTAGAGATTATGAATTATGTTAGGAATTTGCATACATATGGACTCATTTCACTAAGATACTTTGCATCAAGGAGGTTTACTGAATCAGTAACTGCCTGATCTTCGCATTAGATAAGTACATATACACACACCTTTCGCATATGATCATACAACATTTAGAATCTTTTAAGGACAATGACTGCTCTTGGATGATGTTTTGAGTAGATGGATGATGGATGGTAGGATACATTCTTCCTAACTTGAAGATTTCAGGGACGAAATCCTTTAAGGTGGGGAGAATGTAACAACCCGTATTTTGAATAACATGTTATAACGTAAATCAAGGCAGAATTAAATGTTAATTCAGAATCAAGGGAAATGGGCTATGCCATTGCGTTCGTCTCAGAAAAATACGCAAAATAGAGTCCAAGTTTTCGAAAATCGGAGCCCGTATGACCCAGTTATGGCCCGTCGAAGTTTTCAGAAAACCTAGAGTTTAAAAACAGTTCGAAAGTCAAATCTGGCGCCAAACAGACTGGGCGGGAAAATTTCCCGCCCAGTCCCAAGTCGACTGGGGAGTCGACTTGGGAGTCAACTTGCCCCAGCTGGTGTCGACTGCCCAGTCGACACCCCTATCGACCTGGGTGGTCGGGCCAATTTGGCCTGGTGCACCTGTTTTGGCTCCTGGTTCTTGTTTTGTTGGCTTGTGACGTGATTTGATGGCTCAGATCTGAATTAGGGTTAATCCTATGGCCTAAACTAGTCTCTACACCAATAAAAACACCCTAATGCCTAGCCTAAACCATCACAAATCATTCCTACAACTAAATTCTGCCAAAATGCTCCCTAATCATGGCCTCCATCTTCATCTTGAGAGCTTCTAAGGCAAAAAGGAGCCATCTTTCTTCATCAAATCAAAGGAGCTACTTATTCTCAAGGCTATTTGTGTTGCTACATCATTCCTAGAGCTTCTACAACATCTCTATCTTGTTCTATTTGGTTCTAGTTCTCACAGCCACGCTCTGTAAGCCCCACTCTACTCTTAGATTTAAACTATGAAGTTAATATGACCATGTAGCAAGTTGAAATGAGACTTTTGGGTATAATACTTGTCTTGGGGGCTATATTTGTATGCATAGATCCATTTATGACTCTTTTGATCTATGATTGTGGCACTATCATGAACCTAGTACCGTTCATGTCGACTTTTGGGGAAAAATGCTATGAAATGGATTATGGCTTATGCATGTTAACAAACCTTAATCCCTCATGTCCCTTAACATGCATATTATAATGTTGAACCTATTTTCTATGCACAAGTTAGGATTGTCACCCTTTATGCTATTGTCATGTTTGAGGCCAAATCACCTTTATGATATCATACATGTTTTGAGGCCAATATGCTATAAGCAAGTTATGATTAACACCTTTGCCTCAAATATCACCATTTCTAAACTTGTGATAGACTTTGCCACCTTATGCCCACCTTGTCATATTGTTATGTTCCCTCTTTGATCTATTTGTATTGATGCGAATTTACGTGCGATGGGAATACGTTATGGGTAGTTAGGCAAACTTAAATGATATGAAACATGACTTGAAAATATGACATGTGATTATGCTTGAAAACATGAACGTGGACATGACATGTAGAAAAAATGAAAGTGGCCAACTCGAGGTTGGGTTGAGTTTGTAGCATAATTCTACCCGAAACCGACCGGCTTAACTAGTAGCTACAAACAATAGGACCCAATGTGAGTAGTTGGTCATATCGCACTTAAAACCCGAGGTTAGACTAGGTTGTGGTGTAAAGCTACCCGGACCCGCCCGGCTTAACTAGTAACCACAACAAAGTCTAATGTGAGAGGTTGGGGTGCATTAAGTAATTAGTGCCACATGGTAGGGTTAAGTCATGGACCACTTGGATACTTAACCAATTGAACACGATGGATTGTTAGGGTTAAGTCATGAACCACTTGGGTATACTTAACCAACTTGATACATGGTTTGGATAGGGTTAACCACACTTAACCCATTAGAAACCCTAGTTTGCGGGGCCCTTTCCAGCAGTAACCCAGCAGGGAGTATCGGGATACCCTAGGGACTAGGCTAGGGGTAGGGCACGATTACTGGGCTGATTGTAAGTGACCAAAAGGAATGGCTAGGTAGGTGCGCCATTGCAGATTCCGGCGGACTATGGTTGTGCACATAGTCCGGGGATGAAAGACAGACATGGGCACCAGTAGTCTTGGACTGTGCGTGCTTGTTTTGTGTCAGTGGTTGGCACCCTAGGGCCCGGATACACCCTAGGGTGGACCTTGCACAGTCGTCTACATCTCGCGGTTAGGCCGTATGACACTGACACTTGACGAGTTAGGCTTATAGGGAGCCGATCGACTAGACTGTGTAGTTGGACCTTGATTTAGGTCATCTCATGATGTTGGGCCAATTTTGGGCCAAGGGATCATTTCTTGTCTATACTTGACATGGATTAGAATAATAGTACAATTGCTGCAACTTAACCTTGTATATGCGATGCCACACTTGATCTATCTTGTTAACTTTTCACTATGCCAGTTATCATCCTATGTTTCATCTCTGTTTACATGTCTAGTTAACTTTATTAGTTTTTATACTAATAGTAGGTAGGACTTACCAGTCTTTTTGACTGAACTGTTTTCCTTTCGCCTCTTTTCTTCCGTCCCCCCCCCCCTCCCCCCAGGTTCTCAGGTTGGGAACACTAGCACCTAGCATGGATCTTTGGCTTGCTTTTGTGACAGCTCATGTACGGTTTGGACTTGAGCTTTGCTATGGCTACACCACTGTTATCTTTGGGGAATAATTTACTTATGTATTTTTCACCTTTATGTTTTCTAGACTTGTAGTAGCTGGAAAAATGATGACTAAGTACTTTGATGTAACTTGACTATGGTTTTGAAATAGTAAATTTTATCCGCTGCTTTATTTACTCTGTTTTACTCATATGTTCTGTCTTGTGATATCTTCATGCATGTTTACCTTGTCCAACACCCCTCCAAAGCTAGTGTAATTGCAAGAGTGACCTTGGCGGAGGTGGGGTGTTAGAGACATGATTCTAGAAATAATATCTAATTATAAATAAATATGAAACATGGCATGTCAACACAATCAGGAAATGACAATGGAATGTCAGCACACAAATATTTCTAAATAATCTCTGAGCTAATGTAGAATGCAACGTTCAACTAATAGCACACAAAAGGAAATGACAGAGGAATGCCAAATAAACTAAACACATGAATGACAGCGGAATGCCAAATACAAATCAAATTGACGTGCATCGCATCAAAGTAAACATAAATCAAATTGACGCGCATTGTATCAAAGTAAACATAAATCAAATTGATGCACATCGCATCAAAGTAAACATAAATCAAATTGACGCACATCGCATCAAAGTAATCAAGAATCCAGAAATCACTAGAAATCCAGAAAACATATCATAAAAAGTGGATACCTCTCAGATGAGATACGATCTCTAGGTAGCGAACCTATATGTTTGAGCCGAAGCTCCCCACATTGCCAGGTCATGACCCCGGAAGAGAGGAAACACATAAATTGTGAAATCTCTAGAAAACATCATAAATAATAAAAAGTTGGACCGAAGTCCCATAGGTGAAATCCAAGAATCATAAATCCCACTCGGGCGATCGAGGACCACAAAACGTAAGTCATAAAATGAACAGGAGGTACCGACAGATAGTGTGGATACTATCTGACTGGAGTTCCCCTGATAGCGTGGAAACTATTACAGTGAACCACAGTCCCCCGGAGACATTGCCAGGAAGCTACGTCCAAATCATAAAACGAATCGCATCGATCCGGGTGAGTGTAAATTACTCCAGGATAGTGAATATAAGAAAATAGTTAAATGTCCCATAACCACTCGCTATTCTTGAATATTTACAAACCTGTTGTTGGTTCATACTCAAAGCAACAAGAACAATCATAAAATGGATCACATCGATCTGGGTGAATAGGAATTACTCCGAGCTAGTTAATATAAGGAAATAGCGACATGTCCCATAACCACATGCTATTCTCGAATATTTATGAACCCGTAATTGTCTTCTATCCAAAATAAAGAGAATCACCACACACGTTCGAACGCATGAGTCCAAGAGTTATTCGCCAAAGTAAACATATAAGGGGTCATTGTCCTCAGTTTTACTAAGGTAAATAAACTAAATTTCTCGCTCGATCGAATCAAGAGGATCCGTACACACTAATAGATTGGGATCTATAGAAGGATTTGTGGTCCATTAATAATATATAATCCCTCTTATAATTTGAAGTGACAATAAACAATAGTACTATTGCCGAGGCAAATCGATCAAGGGGATTCACGTCAAAATGACGTAAATTCAAATCATAAATCATCAAATGTAAATTCGATAAATCAAATATACATATAGCTCGTTAGTGAATCCAATGACGTTAAGAAAGGATTAGAAATCACCCTAGAGAAACAGGAAACAAAGACACAAAATTAGGTGCCATGGATCAAAGCACAATCACCAAGGTGATCGACAATGCGTAGTTCACATTACAACAACATACAGGAAATCAAAGGGATAACGGTTATAATTTCGATCAACGAACGAATCGAAATCCTAAACTAGCACCCGAAGGTTCTAAACTATAATAGAATTGACTCGAAGGATATCGAGTCAATAATTCGCATTTTAATGGCACGAATCATATTTAACGAGAGTATCAAATAAATCTGATATACAAAATAGAGCACACAGGCTTTAGAATGATCACTTATTCAATTCACATCGTAAACAATGTGAATAGGCCAAAAAGAATCAACATTGGAAGAATCAAATGTGGGTTAAAGTCGATGAATCGAGCTGCTGGAATATGTGAATTTGTAAAGCTGAAGTTCACAAACAAAGTCCAAACGGCCCGAGCTCAGGCCGGGAAAGAGCCTGGATGAGGGTAGACTGTGGACCAAGGTCCCCTCTGATCCACAGCAGAAAAACAGATTCAGATGTCTGAATCATTTAGGTCAGACGTCTAAACTGGGATTTTCAGAAACCCGCAGGGTTTTAGTTCATGTTGGCCCCCTTTCAGACGTCTAAATTATTCCGGCCAGGCATCTGAATTGCAATTCAGACTTCTGAGCTAAAAATTTTAGACCCCTGAATTTACTTACTTGACTCCATAATTATTCGAAGCAGGTCAAAAGTTTGACTTATAATAGTCAGACGTCTGAAACCTATTACAGAGCACAATTTGCCATGAAAACATGTTCAAACGATATCGACGAATGCTCGAAGGCCTATGATGTTATGCACATGTATATGAGGCCTCACGGGCTTGTCGAAACAACTAATAACATCCAATTATGCATGCACAAACACTCATACAAAAGATTAGCAATGGTTTTGATTATAAATTCCAAAATGGGCAAATTTTCTAACCAAACCAATCAAATATGATTCAAGCGATTTGTTAAGGCTTAGAACTATGCCGAGGAGGCAACGGAGCTTCACAATACTAACAAAACAACTCGCAACATACATAAATGGATCATATGAGCACTCCAAATCTTAATTTTCCAACTCAATGAAACATGAATACATGAATCGACTAAGATACACTAGCCTATTCAATTCATTAGCATATGAAAACTCAAATGGATACTAAATTGCACTTTTACAAGCAAATGGCTTGAGGCATAGATGTGAGTTCAAAAAGAACTCACCTTTGTTTCAAACGATGAAGAACAACTCCAATTCGAGCAAAGCTCCTCTCTTTCATCAATTACACCTTCGAAATAACCTCATACACTCACATACAAACATATAGGAATTAGGGTTGTGAAAAATCCGAAATTGAGAGGAGTATAAGGTAGAGAGCTTACCCATGTTTCTACACTTAATTTCCTCTTGATTTGGATCCCTAGGAGCCAACCCTAGCTTAGGAATTCCTAATTTCCCATTCCCTTTCCCCATTTCTATTTTTCTATGTGTTCGGAGAATGAATGAAGAGAAGGAGGATGATTTGGGGTTATATGGTGAGCTAGGTTAGCTCAACCAAGACCTAACCCAAAGTGCCAAATTTACGAATCTCGGCACATATCGAAACTTACACTTTTCGAACACCTAAACGACGTTTTGAACTCAATGGAAGTAGTTTCGAGTCCAAATTCGTTCATATGTGAAAAGTGATATTTTGGTCATATACAAAGACCAAAATCGCTAAACTCAAAAGGTATCAGTGATTATAGTCAAAATGGTCATAAACGATGATCCGAACTCAATGGAAGTGGTCCTAAATCCTAATTTTATCATTTGTAAAAAATGACATTTTGAGTGACACATAAGATACAACAATATATTTGAATAAAATATTTAAATCCAAAATCGTCGAATGAGCGGGTTGTTACAACTTTACACTATAATAGTATCAAAATGATTTGTTTTAAACGTACCAAGCAAGTTTGGCTATTATAAGGTAAAACTCTATCCTCCGGCTTGCGTTGCATTGTGTGATGGGACTTGAGTCTTATAATAGCTTCATTTTTCCAAAAAAGCATTACGTTGTTTGTTTTATGCACTGGTGTGCTTGGGAGGAAACCCGTTCCGTTATATACGGCATGGTCCCTTAATATATTCGATTTTAAAAGTAAAGTTTTAAATAACTATTTTAGTTCTCACACACCAGTCAAATGATTGACCCGGAGTTTATTGTGTTAACCTAAACTCTGGGTGCCCCTATTTTCCACACGGACAACTAGTAGCTTTGGTTTTGCAGATTTATATTCATAGGATCATGATTTATAGCTGGAATTATATTCGTAAAGCTCTGTAACCATTTATCTCTTTCAGTTGTGTTTTGTATTGTTTTTTAACTGCATTGTAATTTGTACATCTCTGATATTTATCAAATGCATATTATTTCCTCATACTCTGTATATTCTTGTATTCTGATGTAAATTGTTGTAATAAGCTATGAAATGTTCTTCTGTTTATGTTCTGATTTGTCGTTTTCTCAAAGCAATCCATTCTTTCCTTTACGGGGAAGTTCGGGTCATCTCATATAACCTCTGAGCTCGTACGTCTTAGAGAAGAGTGTTAAGGAAGAGAATAAATTCTTTGCCACCAAACAGATATATTTAATAAAAATCAATCAGCACAGATAAAATCCAGTGTCAGACATACAATCCATTTACAATTCCGTACTGGGTCTGAACGAAAACGAAGGGAACTTATTCCTCGTCCCATATGTCCAATACAAGAGAGAGGTCCTCACATATCCGTCGATCTCCAAGAAAGTCCGGACGATCACCACTTATTACCTTGTCTTGGGATGCCTCCCAATCAAGACATCAGTAATAATCCAAACGATGTGAAGACCTGCGGTCTTCAACCACCGTCTTCATCTTCGACTTTTAATCGTCGTAGTAATTATTCAGAATGGGTAAAATGTGGTATTCCTGAATAACTCACGTACTTTATAATCAATAATTAAGTGCTATAGAAACACATCATACGCCTCATTCCAATTCAGAATATTCTTTAAAAAAATATTCACATTGTTAGGGAAAGGTTCCCATTGATTTTATCAAAGATAAATTCCTTTAAATTTATTCTTTAATCTTCTTTTTAAAGATTAATTAAAACTCCAATTTGGTTTTAATTTCAAAAATCATTACTTTATGATCATTCAACTTTAACAAATTAATCTTGTCTTTAACAGGGTTAAAGAACCAATGTCATTTAATGCACATTTCATGATAAACCCAAAATCATCTTTCATTAATTATGGAATTTTCACATAAATCAAATCAATATATAATCGATATAAATTTCCATATCAGACTAATAATATAAATGGAATAACGGCAAAGCCTTTTAAGTTCCATATATAATAACGGTCTTCTTTTACAGAAGCTGATCTCGATTATTATTAAATCGAGTTCCATTCAATTCCAATTTCTTCTATTAAATTGGAAAACTTTAGTTTGGAAAATTTCCATTAAATCTTAATAAAAATATTTATAAATTTCAAATCTTATCTTCACTGTTAATTGGGTTAAAGAACGAATGTCGTTGAAAACACAGTTCACAATAAACCCTATTCACATGTCATTTTATTCCTATTACTATATATAATTGGAAACTCTAATAATCTTAATTAAAAGATTTATTCTTTTCACATGGGGTTTAAGAGTAGTGTTATTTAAGAAACTGTTCACAACAAACCCAAAAATCCAATTTATTTTATTTAATTCTAATTAAATATCTATTAATTGGAAAACTTCATTAAATCTTAATTTAAAGATTTATTCTAGTCATTAACTAGTTCATTTCGATAAAAATAATTTTATCTTTTCAAATATGGAAATTTTCATCCAAAATCTTTCCAAATTATTAATTAGGATTTTACATAATTTTTCCATATTTTTAATAATTCTATCAAGGCCCGTATAGTCGGTTTCCAATAACGGCCAGCAAACAGCATTCATAGCAACCTTTTCTGAAAAATAATTCCAAATCCAACCATTAGATTTCAAATCTCTTATATTCATTGTAAAGCTCCTTTCGATACGAACCCAAAGGTTCTGGTTTTAGGAGAATCTGATGGTCGGATCTCCCGTTACATCAATTTGAAATTAATGGTCGAAATTCGCGAACGGTCGCTGCGCGGCGCGTTCTATTCAGGACATTGAATATATATAATATATAATATATATTTCATCGATTTCCATTCAGATAGTATTTTATAAATCGTTTATAAATTTATTTTAAAACGATTTTGACTCCATTTTCAATTTTAAATTAAAATTGAATATCTTATATCTGTATCGTATTAAAGTGATAATATTTTCAAAATATTAAATTTTGAAATCACTACTTTTCGATATTCATTATAAAATGAATAAAACCGATCGATAAACCCGTTTGGGTTAAAATTGGTGTTTCTATACTTAACCCAGCTTCATATTTTTATATTTTTGTATCCATCCAAAAATGGACATAAAAATCATAATTTTATTCTTCACTAAATTTATTTTAAAGCATTCATTATTTTAAAATATTCTATATTTTTAAAAGGTTTTTATTTTAAAATATTCTTTATTTTTAAAACATTCTGAATCGGAATGTGACTCAGTCAATTACCTTATAATTTCAGTTATATGGATTTCATACATCGCATATGTGTATAACAATAATGATAAATAATCATTCAACAGTCCATTTACATTTAGAGTGAAGTTTTACAACTATGAGCGTTAAAATAAATAAAGAACACTCATCACAGACTGTTAATCCATCGATTAACATATAACTAAATATTGAGACTATTGTATGTCAAATATCACCCCAAAACCCGTGTGGGGTTTCCAGACAACAACAGTTTATTTAAATACATCATTTGTTAATAAATTTAACCAATTATAATTTAGTTTGAATTATTTTCTATTGAACTAATTTTCACTGTTTAAATTAAAAATAAATATTTATAATTTAATTTCAACTACCATATTAATATTAATATTATTTTTATTTTAGCTAACATGATAAAAATGACATTTTTAATGACGAGCATGTATTAACATGTAATTCTTTTTAACCTCACTAACATGTTCAAAATGAGATCTTTTTAATGTATCAATATATGTTATTGTTTTTTCTAACATCACTAACATGTAAATGATAATGTTTAGCAGACGATAATTTTTCTACGACGTTAGCATGTAAATGTTAATGTTTCCAATAAACAAAACATATAATGACAAATGATTCTTTTTCTACTACATGTGAATGATAATGTTTTGAATAAACAAAACATAAAGTGATAAGTGATAATTTTTCTACTACATGTAAATAATAATGTTTTGAATAAGCAAAACATAAAATGACAAGTGATTCTTTTTCTCTTATTTAACATGATAAAATTGACATTTTTATCTAACATAACATATATTGGAACATATGATTCTTCTTATTTAACAAAATGTATCCTAACAAGATGACATTTTTATTAAACAAAAACATATTCTAACTAAATGATATTTATTTACAAAATATGTTTTCTAACTAAATGACATATTTATTTACAAAATATGTTATCTAACATAAATGACATATCTATTAACAAAATAGGTTTTTCTACGTATTCTAGTGATAAATAAAAGAATAATTTATTTGCATACATTTTTCTATTTTAACATGACAAATAATATGAATACTTATTTGTACACAATTTTCTATTTTAATATGACAAATAAAATGAATATTTATTTGTACACAAATTTAATGTTTCACCATAACAAATAAAAGTGATACTTTTATGTGTTAACAATTCTAGCTCAACATAACAAATAAAAATGATAATTTTATGTTGAAAATTCTAATTCAACATAACAAATAAAAATGATAATTTTATGTTGACAATTCTAATTCAACAAAAAAGACATTTTATATTTGACATTTCTAATTGAACAAAAATGACATTTTTATATTTGACATTTCTAATTGAACATAAATGACACTTTTATATTTAACATTTCTATTGAACAAAAATGACATTTTTACATTTAACATTTCTAATTGTACAAAAATGACTTTTTTATATTTAACATTTCTAATTCAACAAAATGACAATTTTATTATTTTACATTTCTAATTCAATAAAATGATGTCAATTCTAATACAACAAAATATTTGATCAAACTATCATAACAGCATCAATCAATTTAAATCAAATCACATACATGCAAGAATTTCTGAACACGATAATAATTAATTTATTTTTAATTATCTAAATATGAAATGTCACCTTGATCGGTTAATAATGATGGTTTTAATAAAATTAAATCATCGCTTAATTTTATCAAAAATTCTGATTGATTCCATTTCTTTCCAAGTTCGTTCCATCGCTTAGATCTCGATTTTACGGTTCCAACGGACTCAACCTCATCAAATTCTGTTACAGATTGAAAGAGATATGTTTTTCTAAACCTTTGAATATTGATTGCATAAATTATTATAAATAATTAAGCATAAAATTAAGTTAATTATCATTTTAATTACCATCATTAACTCTTCTTCATTCCTGTATTCGACCATCGTTCTTCGAAGGTGCTCAACCCCTAGGACTTCCAACTCCAGTCGCCTGGAGAAGGTAAACCCCAATCAGACCACACCACGTCGATTTCCGTTCGCCAGCGCCACACTCGCCCGAGCAACGTTCAACCCGCACAGTCGGTCCCACTGAATTCATCTCCGACTTCGGTGGGTTTACGCCCCAAATTCATGTGAATTACTTGATGATAAATGATCATATCTGCATAAATTTAAAGTCTACTCTTTGATTTCATTCTAAGGATGAGACCTAATTCGAAATGGTTTGGATATGATTAGGGATTTATTATTGAACAATTTCGGTTGTTGATCAATGAATGGTGGTGGCTTGTTATAAGAATTAGGGTGTGGGTTTAAATTATGTGAGATATTTATATTATAATATTATTAAATTCTATAATTTACAAAAACACCCATTAATTCCAATTAACTCCAAATTCAGCCCAACTAATGTTGTCCCTAACTAAATACCCCCATCCCGGACACAATGGGCTAAGTTCCGTCAGCACATTACATCATCTCATCCCTTTAATTCCAATTAACTCCAAATTCTGCCCAACAAATGTTGTCCCTAACCTGACTTATGTCTGACCTAGTTTGTTTTGCCTCTTTTCTTCCCCCTCCCCCCCCCCCCCCCCCCGCGCTAGATGCACAGGGAGGAAATGTTATCACTTAGCTCAGTTTTCTTTCCAAGCTCGAAGATAATCGATGTATTGCTTTAGACCCTCTCTTCAACTGCTATGGCTGGTTCATGCTTTATTGGGGAATATTATTGTTATTTTTATGCTTCTTTTATACTCGGAAGTTTCTGAATCAAGACAGAGTTCTATGTATTGTTTTTAAGTATGATGGAGATCATTGTTGTAAAAACTTAACTAAACCACATTGCTTATAAAATGACTTTATTTTCCGCTACTTTATTTGGTTGTCTTGTAATTTATCTGCATCTTCTACCTAAAATGCTCTACCAAAGTTAAGGCATTCCCTTTGTGAGTGACCTTAACAGAGGTGGGGTGTTTCACTTGGTATTAGAGCTGAAGGTTACTAGATCTGATATTATATTTGAAAAAACTATTTACCAAACAGTTTTAAAAGAAGCATTTTCTAAAGAAAAGTTTTGTTTTAAATGCATATTCCCCAAAGCCATATGCATTATCTTTTGATCCTCTATTTGAATCCTTGTTTCCTTCTTTCCTGAGTCTCCGCGGCTCCTAGCTTTCTGGGAGGTAACCTCATTGCGGCATGGTTCTGTAGGCTTGATAAGACTACGACACCTGTCAAAGGGCGAAGAAGAGCCCAACTTCCATATATAGCCATAGTAGTTTCACCCGCGGCTAATTTTCTTTCAATCTTTGTAGGGTTTTTCCGTGTGATGGAGGCGGCTTTCAAGAGACTTGTCAACATGTTACACAAAGATGGCAAAGATGAGAATGAGGGAGTTTGGCTAAGGAACACAACCCAAGGATGAGAAACTCAGGGATATGATTAGGTTCACGATGGAGGAAAGAATAGAAAAATCTAGGACAAGAGGAAGTGTCGTTATTATGGTATAACATGTCATATAATTAAGGACAAGGGCAAGGACAAAGTACAGGATTTTTCGGAGGACAAGTGAATGCTCTCACCGCCACCATACCTGAGAAAGAGGTAGTTTAGTTTTCTTTTGATCATCCTATTAGTACTCTTTTGATTTTTGTGCTTCACATTCATTTATATCTGCTTCCATAATTGAGTCTCTGTAGCTTAGTACTTGTATACTAGAAGATCCCATTATTGTATCAAATCCGGTTGGTGGTTCGGCTCGTTTATCTTTGGTTTGTAAGGATTTGAGAATAGCTATGTTAAGTATTGAGTTTAAGTGTAATGCTTATGTTTTTGGTTTCATGGGCTATGGGTTGATTCTAGGCATGGATTGTTTAGCTAGTAATTGTGAAAAGAGGGTAGTTAGACTTTCGACTTGTTTATGGAATACCCTCGAGATTTCATGCGATCCTAAGGGATCAGTTTGTCTTGGCTACCTAGAATCGCTTTATGCATCTATCGATGATTTGCGATCCGTTATAGTAGTCCATGAGTACGCATATGTTTTTGATTAGGTTAGGTGCTTATCTCCTAAAATGCGAGATACACTTCCGCTTATACCTAGTTGACAATGCAAAGCCGGTTGCATTACCTATACGACGCATGAATCCAAGGGAAAGGAAGGGCTCAGTAAACAAGTAAAAGATTTACTTGTAAAAGGGTTCATCAGGCGAAGTATTTCTAAATAGGGATGCACTAGTCGTTTTCATTACAAGGGCACATAGTTCACTTCGCTAGTGCATAAATGATATTTTGGAATAAGGAAGAACATGCTTTGCATCTAAGGGAAGTCTCAGATACCCCCCATGTAATGACCCGAAAATCCGGACCAATATGAGCTGACCAAAAACACAAGTCCAACCCCAAATTGCACTGGAAATTCAAGAAATTAATAGAAAGAAGATAGAGGGTGAGGAAAGATAAGGTAGAACTTATAGAATAGAAGAAGAAGAATATCATCATCAGAGTAACACGAATCTCACAGCGGAACGAATAAAATATAATATAACTTTTGAAATACAAACAATATGCATACAATAACACTTTCAGAGTACAACACTTACAACACAGCGGAAATAAATTATAGCTATATGATCTTGAAGCCTCCTGCTCCAAGCTCCCCAAGTGTATCTGTAAAATCCCGACTACTTGACTGCCCGTACAAATTTAGGCACCCAAGAGTTTAGGGAAACAAAACAAAATAAACTCCGGGTAAGTCATGGGACTGGTGTGAGTAAAATAGTTTAAACAGGTATATGATATCTCATAAGACCACGCCGTGAATACGGAATGGTTTTTTCCCTTATGAGAATCCAACATCTTTGACAAGCAATATCATTCTGATATTATAATAATATTTAAACACAAATAGATATCAATCTAGCATAAACGCTTTCATCTCACGTTCCACATAAATAATAGACAATCAAAATCGCAAGCACGTATTGGGTAATGGATTTCCAACTATGACAAGGTATGGAATCACCTTCTGCTAGTGAACCTCTAGAGAGGAATACACTGGGTTCAACAAGAATATCTTGCAACCCGACCACACATGACTGACCACTCTTTTCGCTTAAGTGTATCAAATGTACATCACAAACGGTTGGGATCAGCAACCGTTCCCGTGTATATTTATGGGACAGCATTGATAGATTAAAGAAGAAAATGAATATTCTCTAGATAGGTGATTATACACCCTACTTCGGTGCGACGGACTTAGCCACATTGCCTGCCCGATTTCTGTCATTTACCGGATGTGAGGCTAGAAGCTACGCTTATCTTTTCACATATCACATCTTCATTCACTTAGAATGTCACATCGTCATACCCTCTAAATCACAAATTTATTTTACCAAAAATACCACGGGTATAAGCTAAGAGAAACGAATTCCTCCGCCACCAACGTAACTACGTTTGAAACGATCAACTTACGTGATCTACCAGATATACTCTGTCAGACCTTCATCCATATGAGTTGTCCTGGGGCTGGACAAACCGAAGGCACTATTCTGTAAACAGGATAGCCCTTGCATAACTCCGTCTTCAATTTTCTTTGGCATATATGATTCACAACGCTTATGCCAATACAGAGTGGTTCTTCGGATAATAATCCAACCGGTCTCTCCATAATAACAACGTTAAAATGGTCAAAAACTTCGATATTCTATGAGTTAACTATCAAAGAAAAACACGTGTGCAAACAACGATATTATTTCCTATTGGAAATTATATCGATCAATCATCAATCATATATATATCTATATATATATATTCACATTTCCTTATTTTCTATGTTTTGAAAGTATATGTTTTTAACACTGGAAAACGTTTCCATAGCTTATTTACGTATCACTATCCTTCCACAACTATCAGTCCCTAACTGTAAACTAGTATGAGAACGATTCTCTAAGTATAAACCCCGAATGCCGAAACCAACATCAGATCGATACTCAGGAAACCATTCAACTTACTAATCTCTAGTAAGGTTCTAATTTTGCTTAACTCTATTTCTTTAACTCCATTCGCTTGACTCTAGATCGTAGCGATCACAATGGTTACGCCTGATTCCCTCAGGAAACATCCGACCGCCGCAGGCTATTTACAGCCCTGCGAATTACGCTAGCAGTCGTGCTAAATGGCACTTATTCTGAATAACTACGTTTGACTAACTTCTTCAAATAAACTATATTTGATTAACTTCTTATCGACTAACTCTTTCCTATCTCGTTAATTTCCTTTTATCCTATTTATTTTCTAAATAAATGTTCCTTTTACAATTCCATTTATTTTCTAAATAAATATTCTCCTTTATAATATCCTATGATTTTATAAATTCTTTATTTTCAAATTATTTCCTTTTATAAAATCGGTTGATTGTATAAAATTCCTTTATTTCAATATACATTGAAATTTCCCTTTTACATCCCAGGGTCCCTTATGATATTAAAATATCGAATAACAATGATCCACAACATTCCAATCATACATAATCAAATAGATTAGATATCACTTCACATATTACACTATATGAATAGAACAGTATCATAAATATTGAGGAGTCCAGTTGGACTCCTCCAACCTATTTTCGTGCATCACAGACGTTAAACAAAATAAGTATAAAATATTCTGATAACAGAATCAATATTCGATTAATGATTTATATACATATATATATCGTTATCAATATTTTCAATCAATACACAAACAACTCAACCAAACAGTTAACACACAGTGATCAGTCATCATTTATCAGTTCTAAATATACGTTATAAAAATAGAACTGTTTAGAGTTGGTGAGTTTTACACACATTGGACTATCATCGTTAATTAACGATAATTGTCGCTGATTCGAATCAGACAATTTATTTTGCTATAAATTGTAACGAGCTCGGATTCACTCTCGGCCAGTTCCAGTGCGTAGCCGTCGTCCATACAATCTCAACGCAACTTACGGTTCGTCAATCTGACTTCGTACGAGAAAGATACATCCATTACAAGTTAATACATATTTGAATTTAAATTAAAACTTTAAATAAATAAACCAATTGGGCTTTACCCCTTTGACCAACCCAATCTCCTACAAAACAAACCCAGCCCACTTCGTTCTTTCTCCCCCAACGATATATAGGAAACCGCAAGCTTGAAGAGCCATGGCCGTTACTTTCCATTGATATTTCTTCCTCCACAACCCATTTAAAATCGAACAGAAATATCCACAACGATCCTCATTCAAAACCGCATATACTCGTACCATCATCACTCAACTCGGATCCCTCCCTTGCACCGCATAGAACTCCTCTTTCCCACGAAAGCTACAAGACCTGCGACATTGTTTCCCACTGATCCCACCAGAAATTCCACGACGGTGCGGTTTTCAACTGTGAACCCAAATCCAACATTGAAACCACTCATCGTTGCTCCAAACAACCGTAACCCCTAACCCTAGTTCCCAAATAACCCACGCTGGGTATTTCGAGCACCAGGAAAACTCGTCTCACCTATGTATCAGCACACCAATTCGAAGAGGATCTTCATACGAATCCATATATATATTTTCTGGGATTTATTGATTTCGTTTGGAATTGTTTTAATTTTAATTTGCTCTCGTTTTGGGTTTTTTCTGGAAAAAGAATTGTGGCGGCTTGAAGACAGATTTATATTGAGGGTGATCTGGTTGTGTGGTCGAAAAGGATGAAGATGTGGCTCCTTAATATTCACATACTTCATTTAGATATTTTGTTTTTTTAATTAATTTTTGCTTTCTAAAAATTTGTGCGATCACACACGATATCCACAAATCACGAAACTGGACATCTAGCTACAACTCGACATTACGGTCCCAACGAAACTGGTTTCGTCGAATTTCGACTCCATTTGCTCACACAGCGTATTTTTAATTGTCAAAATACTGACTGTTTTTTCACTCTAAAAATCCGTACGGTGACATACTGACTCTAAAAATCACGAAACTCGACATCTAGCAATAATTCAATATTGCGGATCCAACAAAATTATTTTCGTCGAATTCCGACTTCGTTTGGAAAAGTGGCTATTTTTAAAGCTCTAAATAGCCTATTTCAAATATTAAATATATTTAAAAATAATTAAATTTAATATTTAAAAATAAATATTATCGTCTATATTCACAGAGGAATACCGTGCAACTTCGGAATATTCCTATATGGATTTACAACTCGATATTCACTTCTGAGTCAACCCGATATTCAATTTATATTGAATTTCCTTTTTAAAATATAAATAATTCCTTTATAAATTATAAAGGAATTCCACAGTGACTTTTCTAAAATTTGATTTGGACATATCTCAAAATCTATACGACGAAATCCCGATTTTTCTCTTCCAATAGAAAGATGTACTCCACCAGCTCCACACGTTTCTTGTTTCACAGAAATACGATTTAAAACGAACCCTGTATATTCAGTTAAAGTTCAAATCGCCAAATATCGAACTGCAGCGCCATTTCGAGCTCGATTTTAATTATATTATAATTCCACGTTCAGGCTGTCGCCGTTTTAATAAATTCGCTTATATAATTCAACTCTAAACTGATATATATATTTTAAATAACCAAAATTACACCATACTGTGAATTTCACTATTTTTTATTATTACTGAATTAAATATGTTATTTAATTTATTATTTTAATTAAATATTTACCATTATTTAATTCCACGATCATTAAATCCTTTAATTCACTATTTAAATAATTAAATAAATTAATTATAATACCTCTGCCAATGCGGGTCATTACAATCTTCCCCACTTAAAATAATTTCGTCCTCGAAATTACTAAGTTAGAGGACGACCCTATCTATTGGAGTTCCTTAGATTTGTTTACCCCTTATTTCTGATTTCAACTGAACCAATTAATATCGACTAAAATATTTATTCATTCCGACTAACTAAAATTTTCAAAATTTCTGAAAATTTTCTGACACTTTAAATTTTCGGAAAATTTCTCCATAACCTCCTTTGTACAGCCATATCGGTAAAACTCCAACTTGCCCCTCTAGGCCTTCTCCAACCTAAAAGAAAATCAAACAGCCAAACGGCTTGCCAGTTCGGCTCATAAATCTCATGCTTATATCAACTATAAACTTGTACCTTTTTTTCGGGCATATCAACTCTATCACTTTCAACCTGTTATCAACCTAACATATACCAACGTTATCTCAACCAATTATTCGCTTATCCAAACCACAATAACATTTCCAATTCGAGTTCCATCTTCGATTCTAAACTCTTAACCTACCACTTCAATTCAATTTCTGGATAATTCTATAATCAAATCCAATTTTTATTTCACTTGGTTCAAGTTAAATTCTAATTTACTTATTTGTTTTTACCATCTCGATTTATTTAACTTAACAAGTTAAATTCAAATTCCATGGTTTTGTTTCAATTCCATTTTTGAAATCATAACAACAATTCAAAACAATTGAATTTCTTGAACAACTTGTTTTTCTAAACAATTTCAAAAACAATTTCTTTGGCAGAAATCCGTCACTTAGCGACTCGAAAATCACACCGATGATGCTGCGCAGTCAACATCGATGTTACTTTCTAGCGACCGTAGTGAGTTCAATACCATATCACTTCAAAACCATTTCTTAAACATTTCCACTTTGAAATATATTTCAAATACCATCCACAAGGCTTTAAACCAATTTAAAGTCTCCCATGATTTTAAAATTCTCTTATACTTAATCCAAATCTGTTAACAAACACCTTCCCAAATCTCCAAGGTTTTAATTTCAATTCTGGTTCAATCCATTTGATTTCACGTATTTCATTTATATGAATTTTGATTAGCTATATATAGCCATTTCACATGTTATAATCTTACTCGATTATAATCACAACCTATATATGATAATATATCACATATCCATACTATGTCGGTCCATCGTATTCAAGTGTTTATAAACCCCTACCGATATAGTGGATCAAACTGATCGACCAGAATTCATAAACTACTCAACCAATGAATCTCCCCAATATAAATCCATTTTATATTAAATACAAATACGCACTCGTATATATACACTCAAACTTAATCTAGTGTATTACTAACCCTGTGTCTACCGAGTCACGCTATAGAGCCAAGAAATTCTTAACTTTAGCTCTGATACCAATTGTAATGACCAAAAAATCCGGACCAATTTGAGCTGACCAAAAACACAAGTCCAACCCCAAATTGCACTGGAAATTCAAGAAATTAATAGAAAGAAGATAGAGGGTGAGGAAAGATAAGGTAGAACATATAGAATAGAAGAAGAAGAACATCATCATAAGAGTAACACGAATCTCACAACAGAACGAATAAAATATAACATAACTTTTGAAATACAAACAGTATGTATACAATAACACTTATCAGAGTACACCACTTACAACACAGCAGAAATAAACTATAGCTATATGATCTTGAAGCCTCCTGCTCCAAGCTCCCCAAGAGTATCTGTAAAATCCCGACTACTTGACTGCCTGTAGAAATTTAGGCACCCAAGAGTTTAGGGAAACAAAACAAAATAAACTACAGGTCAGTATGGGACTGGTGTGAGTAAAGTAGTTTAAACAGGTATATGATATCTCATAAGACCACGCCGTGAATACTGATCGGGTTTTCCCTTATAAGAATCCAAAATCTTTGACAAGCAATATCCTTCTTATATTATAATAATGTCTAAACATAAATAGATATCAATCTAGCAGAAACGCTTTCATCTCACATTCTACATAAATAATAGACAATCAAAATCGCAAGCACGTATTGGGTAATGGATTTCCAACTATGACAAGGTATGGAATCACCTTCTGCTAGTGTACCTCTAGAGAGGAATACACTGGGTTCAACAAGAACATCTTGCAACCCAGCTACACACGACCGACCACTCATTTCGCTTGAGTGTATCGAATGTACAACACCAACGGTTGGGATCAGCAACTGTTCCCGTATATATATACATATATATATATATATATATATATATATATATATATATATATATATTGGACATTATTGATAGATTAAAGAAGCAAATGAATATTCTCTAGATAGGTGATTATACATCTACTTCGGTGCGACCAACTTAGCCATGCTGCCTGCCCGATTTCTGTCATTTACCGGATGTGAGGCTAGAAGCTACGCTTATCTTTTCACATACCACATCTTCATTCACTTAGAATGTCACATCGTCATACCCTCTAAATCACAAATGGATTTTCCCAAAAATACCATGGGTATAAGCTAAGAGAAACGAATTCCTCCGCCACCAATGTAAATACGTTTGAAATGATCAACTTACGTTATCTACTAGATATACTCTGTCAGACCTTCGTCCATACGAGTTGTCCTGTGGATGGAAAAACAGAAGGCACTATTCTGTAAACAGGATAGCCCTTGCATAACTCCGTCTTCAATTTTCTTTGGCATATATGATTCGCAACGCTTATGCCAATACAGAGTGGTTCTTCGGATAATAATCCAACCGGTCTCTCCATATTAACAACGTTAAAATGGTCAAAAACTTCGATAGTCTATGAGTTAACTATCAAAGAAAAACACGTGTGCAAACAACGATATTATTTCCAATTGGAAATTATATCGATCAATCATCAATCATATATATATATACACACATTTCCTTATTTTCTATGTTTAGAAAATATATGTTATTAACACTGGGAAACATTTCGATAGCCTATTTACGTATCACTATCCTTCCACAATTATCAGTCCCTAACTGTAAACTAGTATGAGAACGATTCTCTAAGTATATACCCCGAAGGCCGAAACCAACATCAGATCGATACTCAGGAAACCATTCAACTTACTAATCTCTAGTCAGTTTCTAATTTTGCTTAACTCTACTTCTTTAACTCCATTCGCTTGACTCTAGATCCCATCGATCACAATGGTTACGCCTGATTCCCTCAGGAAACATCCGACCGCCGCATGCAATTTACAGACCTGCGAATTACGCTAGCAGTCGTGCTAAATAGCACTTATTCTGAATGACTACGTTTGACTAACTTCTTCAAATAAACTATATTTGATTAACTTCTTATCGACTAACTCTTTCCTATCTCGTTAATTTCCTTTTATCCTATTTATTTTCTAAATAAATGTTCCTTTTACAATTCCATTTATTTTCTAAATAAATATTCTCCTTTATAATATCCTATGATTTTATAAATTCTTTATTTTCAAATTATTTCCTTTTATAAAATCGGTTGATTTTATAAAATTCCTTTATTTCAATATACATTGAAATATCCCTTTTACATCCCAAGGTCCCTTATGATATTAAAATATCGAATAACAATGATCCACAACATTCACTTCATACATAATCAAACAGATTAGATATCACATCGCATATTACACTATATGAACAGAACAGTAACATAAATATTGAGGAGTCCAGTTGGACTCCTCCAACCTGTTTCCCTGCATCACAGATGTTAAACAAAACTAGTATAAAATATTCTAATAACAGAATCAATATTCGATTAACGATTTATATACATATATATATCGTTATCCATATTTTCAATCAATACACAAACAACTCAACCAAACAGTTAACACACAGCAATCGGTCATCATTTATCAGTTCTAAATATAAGTTATAAAAATAAAACTGTTCAGAATTGGTGAGTTTTACTCACATTGGACAATCATCGTTAATTAAAGATAATTGTTGCTGATTCAGATCAGACAATTTATTTTGCTATAAATTGTTACGAGCTCGGATTCACTCTCAGTCAGTTCTAGTGCGTAGTCGTCGTCCATACGATCTCAACGCAACTTACGGTTCATCAATCTGACTTCGTACGAGCTAGATACAACCATTACAACTTAATACATATTTGAATTTAAATTAAAACTTTAAGTAAATAAACCAATTGGGCTTTACCCGCTTGACCGTCCCACTCTCCTACAAAACAGACCCAGCCCACTTCGTTCTTTCTCCCCCAACGATATACAGGAAACCACAAGCTTGAAGAGCCTTGACAGTTACTTTCCATTGATATTTCTTCCTCCACAACCCATTTAAAATCGAACAGAAATACCCACAACGAACCTCATTCAAAACTGCATATACCCGTACCATCATCTTTCAACTCGGATCCCTCCCTTACACCGCGTCGAATTCCTCTTTCCCACGACAGCTACAGGTCCTGCGACATTGTTTCCCACTGATCCCACTAGAAATTCCACTACGGTGTGGTTTTCATCTGTGAACCCAAATCCAACATCAAAACCACTCATCGTTGCTCCAAACAACCGTAACCGCTAACCCTAGTTCCCAAATAACTCACGCTGGGTATTTCGAGCACAAGGAAAACCCGTCGCACCTATGTATCAGCACACCAATTCGAAGAGGATATTCATACGAATCCATATATATATTTTCTGGGATTTATTGATTTCGTCTGGAATTGTTTTAATTTTACTTTTCTCTCGTTTTGGGTTTTTTCTGGAAAAAGATATGTGGCGGCTTGAAGACAGATGTACAATAAGGGTGATCTGGTTGTGTGGTCGAAAAGGATGAAGATGTGGCTCCTTAATATTCACACACTTCATTTAGATATTTTGTTTTTTTATTGATTTTTACTTTCTAAAAATTTATGCGATCACACAAGATATCAAAAAGTCACGAAACTGGACATGTAGCTACAGCTTGACATTACGGTCCCAACGAAACTGATTTCGTCGAATTTCGACTCCGTTTGCTCACACAGCGTATTTTTAACTGTCAAAATACTGACTATTTTTCACTCTAAAAATCCGTACGGTCACATACTGACTCTAAAAATCATGAAACTTGACATCTAGCAATAATTTAACATTGCGGATCAACAAAATTAGTTTCGTCGAATTCCGACTTCGTTTGCAAAAGTGGCTATTTTTAATGCTCTAAATAGCCTATTTTAAAGACTAAATATATTTAAAAATAATTAAATTTAATATTTAAAAATAAATATTATCGTCTATATTCATAGAGGAATACCGTTCAACTTCAGAATATTCCTATATGGATTTACAACTCGATATTCACTCCTGAGTCAACCCGATATTCAATTTATATTGAATTTCCTTTTTAAAATATAAATAATTCCTTTATAAATTATAAAAGAATTCCACAGCGACTTTTCTGAAATTTGATTTGGACATATCTCAAAATCTATACGATGAAATCCCGATTTTTCTCTTCCACTAGAAAGATATACTCCACCAGCTCCACACGTTTCTTGTTTCATAGAAATCCGATTTAAAACGAACCCTGTATATTCAGTTGAAGTTCAAATCGCCAAATATCGAACTGCAGCGCCATTTCGAGCTCGATTTTAATTATATTATAATTCCACGTTCAGACTGTCGTTGTTTAAATATATTCGCTAATATAATTCAACTCTAAACTGATATATATATTTTAAATAACCCAAATTACACCATACTGTGAATCTCACTATTTTTGATTATTACTGAATTATATATATTATTTAATTTATTATTTTAATTTAATATTTACCATTATTTAATTCCACGACCATTAAATCCTTTAATGCACTATTTAAATAATTAAATAAATTAATTGTAATACCTCTGCCAATGCGGGTCATTACACCGCAAGCGCATCAACTTAAGGCAAAGTTCTCCAAAAATGTCATTTTTGGAGAGAAGAAGTAAGGTTTCTAGGACATGTGTCGCCCAAAGAAGGGATAGTAGTAGATTCTGCAAAAGTAGTTGCGGTGCAAGACTGAATGGTCCCAAGGAATGCAACATAAGTAAGAAGATTTCTTGGACTAGCGGGCTAATATAGGAAGTTAATAAAGGACTTTCCAAAGGTATTAGCCCTACTTACAAGATTGACGAAGAAGAATATAATCATCTTAGTATATACACTTGGTAATATGGTTAACATCTGTATATTTTCAAGAGATAGTTCTAGAAATGTTAGCATGACACGGCAGAGGTTGTTGTGCCAAGCATACTATAAGAAGAAAAGGTGGAACGAGAGGCGACAGTGAAATGAGTTCCAACGCATATTCTGGAAACAGAAATTAAGAAGCTACGCAAATCGTGAAGTTAAGATAGTGAGAGAAATATGAAATGAAGCTCAAGAAGATGTGACTTATTAGACTGAAGAATAGATACGTGCATCATACCGTTTCTAAGGGTATATCCTTGATCTCTCTTTTAATGTGAAGTTTATTTACTAATCTTTATCTTTTAAGTATATCCTCTTGATTTTATCCTCGATCCTTAGGTAGAAGCCAATGGATGTAAACATGTGTTTGAGACATGTTATTTTTGGTGGATGCAAGTGGATGTAAGTGTTTGCTAGTGGATGCATATACACACAGTAGGCACTAGATTGGCTCAGTCACTTTCATATTGCATATGCATGAGTGAATTTTTATATATGAATTGAAACTTGATGTGTTATCATATGGATGTTGAATTTGTATGAATGATTGTGCACTCATGTAGAAGTTATAAAGTACGACTAGGAATAATTGCATACATGATGGACTCATGGCATTGACATAATTCGCATTAAGGAGGTCAACTGAATCAGTGGACCGCCTGATTTTGCATTAGATAAGGACATATACACACACTATGCATATGATCATGAATGTATTAGAATTTTTTTTAAGGAGAATAGACACATGAGATTGAATGGTTGAGTTGATTTATGTTGGATGTTAGGATACATTCTCCTTGACTTGTAGATTTCGGGGACGAAATCTTTTAAAGGAGGGGAGAATGTAATACCCCGTAATTTCTAAGAATATTAAAGTAACGAATTAAAGAATACTTAATTATAAAAGAGAGAATTAAGGGAAACGGGTAATGCCATTGCATTCGTCTTGGAAGTCTGCTTGAGTTAGAGTTTGAGTTTGCGTGAATTGGACTCAGTATGAAGAAGTTATGGAGTTCAGAAGATTTCATGTTTAAACAGAAAATATATAATTAAATAATTAAATAAACAAACGTGTTCGAATTTCAAAAATCACGTAGATCAGCTGGGCGGGAAAAATCCCGCCCATAGCGGTCGAATCCCCCAAAGGGGGTCGACATAGGTATCGACCCCCCAAGATGGGTGTCGACTGCGGTGTCGACCCCCCACGGCCAGATCCAAACAGTGACGATTTTTGAGTTGTTGCTAAGTCACTAGGGCAAAGGTGGCAATTTCTGGACAGCTCTATCTTGTTTGGATGGTTGTGATTGCTCCTAAGTTGATCTAACGGTTCACATAAGTCTAAACCTCTAATAAAGCAACCCTAATCCTCAACCCTAAATCACACAATTTTATTCCAAGGAGTCACCATGTTATCCATGGTCGACCAAGCCTAGCCACCATTTCTTCTTCAACTTTGAAGCAAACTAGAAAGCAACTTAGAAGCTACGAATCAAATCTAATTTAGAGAATCGATAGTCTACTTCAAGGGATTGCTTTTCAAATTCAGAAATCAGATCCCAGAATTCAAGATCGTTCTGTAATTTGTAAGTTCATGTTGCGTTCAGAAATAAAAGTTTATTGTGATTGTGACATTGTAATAAATCTGAATCTGAGATTATACGTATTTCTATTTGTCTTTCTATATCCATTGGATCTATCTCATTGATAATATTATGTCCATTCTTTGTCTTTTCTTTCCTTCTTCCCTTTTTTTGTTTTTATAGCCAGGCTACTATGAGCTTGAGCCAAATCTCATAAGAGATGAACGTACATTGGAAATAAAATTGGGCATAATATATGAATTGAACATGACCAGCGCTAGAATTGGGCATAATATATGATTTGAACATGACCAGCGCTATAATTGGGCATAATATATGATTTGAACATGACCAACGCTAAAATTGGGCATGATATATGATTTGGACATGACCAACGCTAAAATGGGGAAAAGTATTAAATTATGTATAATTGGGCATAACTTATTTGCAACTGATTTGAGGACGTAACATATATATGTATTTAAAACATAAAGTGGATCGAACATTTGACTTGAAAATTTAGGCATAAAGCATATTGGACATATGACTTAGGGTTTGGGGCGTAAATTAAACTGGAAACATGTAAGGCATAGTACATATTGTGGTTTAAGACCTAAATTGGGGCATATTATAGTTTCTGACTTGGAAGAAGGATATTATGCATGAAAACCTATAGTAAGACAGGGTTAACTGCTAAATGCGAACACGCCTAAAACTGGGATTTTAGGTAAATTGTTATGCACTGTAATTAAAGGTCATAATGTGGCATAGTTTATACTGTGGATCATGATTGGGGGTTTTTGGAGAATATTTTGTACGGTGCAATATGACTAAACCTTAGGGTGTGTGTTACATTGTGATTTTTGGGGCATGACTACTATTGCAAATTTGGGGAAAATTGGGTGTAAGCTATTTTGAGTAATAACTTGAATTTGAATTTGTGGGGCATAACTTGCAATCAGCTTTGTTGGGCTATAACTTGAGAATTGGAACATGACTAGTTTTGTAAATTTGGGATGATTAGCATATAAAATCCAAACATGGACATGTATGGTAAATAAGCTAAAAGATAAACGTGCCTAACTCGAGGTTAGATTGAGTTGTACCCCACGAAAGTAAAGGTTTGGACCATGTCGAGTTAACCAAGTCGCCGAAAGCCATAAAAATAAAAGGACCAAGGTGTTAAAAACCATGACGCAAGGAAGAGAGCTCAATCATACTGCCATGCCATCGTATGCCAACTCGCTCCAAGCTATACAAGCCTAAGTCAAGTCATGTCGGCCTCGTATGTAACACCCCACCTCCGCTAGGGTCACTCACAAAGGGAATGCACTAGGTTTGGTGAAGCATTATCGAGGTAAACATGCACAGAAATATTACAAGATAGAACATAAATATATATATATATATATATATATATATATATATATATATATATACAACAGCGGAAGTAAAACAAATTTTATTACCTTATAAAATAAGGTCTAAAGCCTTTTACATCAGAATACATCAAAACCTGTCTCGCAATAATAAAGAAGCATAAAACCATTTCATAAATTATTCCCCAAGTAAACCAGTAAAGTAGCCATAGCCAAGAAAAGTCCAAGCCATGCGTGATGACCTTCAAACAGAAGAAGTCCAAACTAACAATAGCATTTCCTCCCTGTAACCTGGGGGGAAACGGAAGACAAGAGGCGAAACAAAACGGGGTCAGTCATAAAGACTGGAAAGCCCTATCTACTATCAGTATATAAACTAGTAAAGTTACCTGGCATGAGGAATTGAGATGAACATAAGTATGATGACATGATAGATAAGCTAAACCAAAATAACAGGATGAACTAGGGTACCAAAATAAACGAGTGTGTCATGATAAACTACGGTGTCAAGATAAATCAAGGTACCACATCGTCAGGTTTCTATCAAGTATACTATCCTAAGGTATTTATCATGTATAACATCCTAAGGTATATATCATGTATATTTGCTCTGCACCCCTCGTACTAGTATCCCAACCCGCGTCATGTGTTAACTATGAATGTCCCTTGCCCAACGCCACGTAATGGTCCATGTCAACCTAATATATAGCATATGTAGGTTTTCCCAACTCGTATGTTTCTTTCCATGTATAAGTTTAGTCCTTTACCGTAGGCCATACGGGCTTTCCCATGTAAACGTCTTATCCTTGAAGTTATTTTGGACTGCTACCCTTGATCTATTTATGTTTTCTTACCATGAACTATCGCGTGTCCACTTAGGATTTATGCCACCTAGGACCACTAGGGATTATGCTACCTAATGAACGTTTCCGTGTCTCGGTTTGGGTTCAGCCACCTAGGGCCACTAGGGATTATGCCACCCATCAACCGCGCCCTTTATCCCACGTGTGTATCGTGATCGTTTTCCATGTCTAGATGCACATGTTCCTCAATGTGCCATCCGAGTTCCGTGCCAGGGCAAATCAAGAAATACGGAACTCGGTCGGGAGCTTTAAGTCGTCTGCTGATGCAGATATCAAGGTCTGTTTTTGTACCCGTGGCTATGGTCCTACGTGACCCCTCCCTCAACTACTGAAAGGCAATCCAAGAAAAATCATGTATGAGAACTACACTAAGGCCCATCGATGCCCACTTCCAGATAGCCAACCTCACCCATAACTTGATAGCTAGTATATGGTCTTTTGGGAGTTCCCTGCCTTTCCGTACGTACACGATTGACTAAAGATGGTAGGTAGTCGGCGACATGCTATCCCGGGGCAAAATCAGGTATCGTCGACTCCACGCTGATCCATCCCAGTCTTTAGGTCGCTCGCATAGCAACAAGGGCATACTCTTGGCTCTTCTACCGCAGACCTTAACCCCTGTGAGGCCGGGTTTCATGGACCACTCGCCACCTCACAGAGGGATACCAAGAGTACCCTCACGTTCCCCGAAGCTTTCACTTCATCACCCAGTTCGCTGGAGCTTTTATCCTAGTCAGATAACTTGCTCCTCCTCGTATACTAAGCGATGACCTACCGTACTAGGTTACTCATCTCTTTATGAACTAGTCCCATGTCCTTAGCTAAGAATTATTACTTAGTTACCCTTAACTAAGGTTTACCACTTATCCCCTCTTTCCGCTATCCTTGTTAACTACGATTTCCGACCTAGTCCTTTGAGCTAGGGTTTTGTCAAATGGGTTAAGTTTTGTTATCCAAGTTCGTGACTTGACCCGCCCACAAATCATGTCAAGATTGGCTAAGTACTCAAGTTCAAGGCTTAGCCATACAAGTTGGTTAAGTGTACCAAGAAGCTCATGACTTAACCCTATCAAGTCAAATTGGTTAAGTATTTATTTGCCTTAACCCTATTAGATTTTCATGTTAGATTGATTAATCATGGATTATCTTAATCCCATCAGATTATCGAGTCGAATTGGTTAAGTATGGGTTAGCTTAACCCCATCCACTAATCGTATTACAATGGTTAAGCCTAATCTTAAAAGGTCTTGTGACTTAACCCTTATCAGGTCCACCTATTAGATTGGTTAAGTATAGGTTACTTAACCTCATCAAATCATCACTTATAATTGGTTAGGTATAAGTTACTTAACCCCATTAAATTATCATGTTAAATTGGTTAAGTATTGGTTACTTAACCCCATTGAATAACCAAGTTTAGATTGGTTAAGTGTTTAACTTAACCCCATCGAAGTCCCGTGTTTAGAATAGTTAAGTATAGATTACTTAACCCCATCTAATTACCGTGTTTAGATTAGTTAAGTCTTAGTTACTTAACCCCATCTAATTACCGCGTTTTGATTAGTTAAGCGTAAATTACTTAACCCCATCCCCTAACTGTCTTGTATGGTTAAGTGTCATTAAGAAATCAAGCCCGGTCCCACTTAACCTACCCATTTGTGTCATATCGGTTAAGTGTCTTTAGTCAAATTTACTTAACCTTATCATGTGGCATCAATTTAATTAATGTACTCTCAACCTCTCACATTAGACTTTGTTGTGGTTACTAGTTAAGCCGGGCGGGTCCGGGTAGATTTACACCACAACCTAGTCTGACCTCGGGTCTTAAGCGCGACATGACCAACTTCTCACATTGGATCCTATTGTTTGTAATCACTAGTTAAGCCGGGCGGGTCCGGGTAGATTTATGCTACAAACTCAACCCAACCTCGAGTTAGCCATTTTCATGTTTGGTCTAGTGTCTTGTTACACTTACAACCCATACGTGTCAAGTTTTCAAGTCCCATGCTCATAGACAAAGTTACATGTTGTCATGTTTATACCCATTTACCCAAATCATGTTTCACGTCATTAAAGTTTTACCCATAACCTAACCCAACGCTTTTAAACTCGCATATACATTCGCAACAACGCATAATGGATTAAAAGAAGGAACTTGGCAAAGGCATGACAAAAGGGGTATAATGCCACATGTTAAACATGGTGGCAAATGTGGTATAAATGTGTTCATTAACTTGCATATTACATTATTAGGCCTCAAAAATATGCACAACCTCAAACTTAGCACATTGGTGAATCATGGTGACAAATGACAAAGAAAGATGGCTAGAAGTTCGCATATGGCATTGCATGTAAGCTATCATAAGGGATATGATAGTTCTCATGTTGCCCAAATGCAACATTCAACATAAAGTTTATATCTTTAAGCCCCCAAGATCAAGATAATGACTTTTTAGTCATGATAGTTAATATCTAACTTACAACCTACATACTTAATGTTCAAACCCAACTTACAACATGTCACATTAAGTTTAAAGTTAATATCTAAGAGTAGGAAGAGGGCTTACAATGCTATAAAGGCACAAATCAATATATAAAAAGATTGAGACGAAGCCACACTAGCAAAAAACCCAAATCAATAAGCTCCAATAAAACCCTTGAGAAAATAATAAGAAAGACCCTTGCTTTGATGAAGATTTGCCTTGAAATCAAGTTTAGAAGCTCTCATATGAACATAGAAACTCTCATACACTCATATGATTATGTAATCTCTCATGTGAATGAAGATAGAATTTATGACAAGAGGATGGAGGCCATGGTTTGAAGATGGAGGCCATGACTAAACATTTCGGCATAGTTTAGTTGTAGGATCAATTTATGAGGGTTTTAGGAGAGGGTTAGGGGTCTTTTTATAGAAGAATAGGATAGATTTAGCCATAGGATAAACCCTAGAACCAATCCTAGCCTTTAAAGCATGTCTTGGGGAAGAAGTCACATGTTGGAACCATTTAGGGCCTTTAGATTAAAGTTGAACCATGAGAACCATTCAAATGCAAAATCTGCATTCGAGCGAATCGGCCCACGGGTTGACAGCCAAACACCCTGGATTAACCCATAGTCGACCCAGCGGGCTCGGGTCGACCTCAAAAATCGGTCGGTTCGGTTATTCCCCTCTCCCAATTCGCTGTTTTGAACATTTATGCATATTTATTTATTAAATTTTCAATTATATATATATATATCAATATATATATATATATTTCTCTGCGCAGCCCATTTCACTTAATTAAGTATAATTTAATTTGTGAATTTTTATGTTCAAATTACGGGGTGTTACATTCTCCCCTCCTTAAAGGATTTCGTCCCCGAATTCTCTAAGTCAAGAAGAACGTATCCTACCAACCAAACAACCATCTACTCAAACCATCAAACACTGGCATCATTGTCCTTAGACAATTTCTAATACCATATGAACATATGCAGAACGTGTGTGTATATGCTCCTTAGCTAATGCTAATGATCAGGCCTGAATGATATTTCTAATGCAAAATATGTTTAGTGCCATGAGTCCAACATGTTTGCGAATAGTCCTAGTCATATAAGTACTATATGCGTGCACAAACATTCATTCATATGCAACATCCGCATGATAACACATTCAATTTCATCCATAAACAAGTATAAATACTCGTGCATATGCAACATGAAACGTGACCGCGTCAATCTAGTATCTAATGTGTATTCGCGCATCCACGAGCAACCACTTGCAACCATTTGCAACCATATCAATCATAACATGTTTCAAATACATGTTTACATCCATAGAGTTCTATCTAAGGTTCCCAAGATAAGATCGAGGAGATAAACAAGACAAACTCCTTACGGGGTTTGTAATAGAAATAGGACCGAGAGGATATCCACTAAGCGATAGCGTGCAAGTAAGCTCTACAGGTGAACCAAGGATCAAAGATACACTCTTAAAAAGAGACATGATGCGCGCGTCTGAGCCACATTTCCACGAACTTAATTCCATTGTGCCTTGACCACCTTTGACTTCATGGTTTCGTAGCTCCTTGATTCCTATTTCCAAGGTATGAGTCGGAACTCTTTTCACTGTCGCCTCTCGTTCCACTTTCATTTATTCTTTCCCTAGTATACTTGGCTCAACCATATCTACGTACTCATGCAAGTTCTCCAAAATTCACTAGTGAATTCTGGATCTCGTTAACCAATGCCAATTTATGTTACCACGTGCACTTACTAGGGTGATTCCTATAACCCATGCTTAAGCGGAATGAAGCATCCGTCTTATTGGCGGACGTTACTCGATTGGATCAAAGATTTTCGATAAATGCATCAAGAGGTTCTAGGTAACTAACCATGACAGAACCTAAAAGGTTACATGACTTCGAAGTTATTACCAAAGCAAGCCAAGAGTCTGACTGCCCTCTTTTCAAAACCGAGAATGGTATCCCGTACTGGATAACCACTTTACCCCTAGAATCCATCTATAGATCAAAAATAGAAGTATTGCTTCTAATCTCAACACTTGGCATAGAAGTTCTCAAATCCAACAAGTCATGAATAAATGGACCGACTCTCCAACCAGATTTTGGGACAAAAACTGGGATCCTCTACCATGCTAGTACTAAGGTGCAGAGACTCAACTATCCAAGCAGACTTAAATGATACGATGGTCAAGACAAAGTCTGGACGGGATGATAGAAAAGAACGACTAAACCTTTACCAGAAACGGTACCATTTCTTTTAGGTGCCCTAGAAATGGGAGCGTACAATTGCCCTCTCCGATGATCTTGTCCTTGTCCTCCTTGATGGACTAAGCCATAGCAAAAGTTGCTTATCCTTAAGCTCGCGTCCTTTATCCTTGTTCTTATTATCCCTTCTTATAACTTCGGTAATCGGTCTCTCGAGAACTTCCTCCATCGCACGGGAAAACACTTACGTAGCTAGACAAGGATTAGTCCCAGTTAAAACTACTATGACTCCGGATGGAGGAAAGAAAGGGAAAAGAGATTCGATCAAGGGAACAAAGGATAGTGCTAATGGCTTTTCGGGAATAGCCCTTTAAAACAAACTTTTCTTGAAAAAAGTATCTTTGTAAACGGTTTTTCAAATAGTTTTCAGAAGGTTTTAAAAACTTTTGCCCAGTCTGGTAACCTTCTGCTCTGATACCAAATGTAACAACCCACCTCCGCTAGGGTCACTCACAAAGGGAATGCACTAGGTTTGGTGAAGCATTATCGAGGTAAACATGCACAGAAATATTATAAGACAGAACATATATATATATATATAAAACAGCGGAAGTAAAATAAATTTTATTACCTTATAAAATAAGGTCTAAAGCCTTTTACATCAGAATACATCAAAACCTGTCTCGCAACAATAAAGAAGCATAAAACCATTTCATAAATTATTCCCCAAGTAAACCAGTAAAGTAGCCATAGCCAAGAAAAGTCCAAGCCATGCGTGATGACCATCAAACAGAAGAAGTCCAAACAAACAATAGCATTTCCTCCCTGTAACCTGGGGGGGTGGGGAACGGAAGACAAGAGGCGAAACAAAACGGGGTCAGTCATAAAGACTGGTAAGCCCTATCTACTATGAGTATATAAACTAGTAAAGTTAACTGGCATGAGGAACTGAGATGAACATAAGTATGATGACAAGATAGATAAGCTAAACAGAAATAACAGGATGAACTACGGTACCAAAATAAACGAGTGTGTCATGATAAACTACGGTGTCAATATAAATCAAGGTACTACATCGTCAGGTTTCTATCAAGTATACTATCCCAAGGTATTTATCATGTATAACATCCTAAGGTATATATCATGTATATTTTCTCTGCACCCCTCGTAATAGTATCCCAACCCGCGTCATGTGTTAACTATGAATGTCCCTTGCCCAACGCCACGTAATGGTCCATGTCAACCTAATATATAGCATATGTAGGTTTTCCCAACTCGTATGTTTCTTTCCATGTATAAGTTTAGTCCTTTGCCGTAGGCCATACGGGCTTTCCCATGTAAACGTCTTATCCTTGAAGTTATTTTGGACTGCCACACTTGATCTAGTTATGTTTTCTTACCATGAACTATCGCGTGTCCACTTAGGATTTATGCCACCTAGGACCACTAGGGATTATGCTACCTAATGACCGTTTCCGTGTCTCGGTTTGGGTTCAGCCACCTAGGGCCACTAGGGATTATGCCACCCGTCAACCGCGCCCTTTATCCCACGTGTGTATCGTGATCGTTTTCCATGTCTAGATGCACATGTTCCTCAATGTGCCATCCGAGTTCCGTGCCAGGGCAAATCAAGAAATATGGAACTCGGTCGGGTGCTTTAAGTCGTCTGCTGATGCAGATATCAAGGTCTGTTTTTGTACCCATGGCTATGGTCCCACGTGACCCCTCCCTCAACTACTGAAAGGCAATCCAAGAAAAATCATGTATGAGAACTACACTAAGGCCCATCGATGCCCACTTCCAGATAGCCAACCTCACCCATAACTTGATAGCTAGTATATGGTCTTTTGGGAGTTCCCTGCCTTTCCGTACGTACATGATTGACTAAAGATGGTAGGTAGTCGGCGAGATGATATCCCAGGGCAAAATCAAGTATCGTCGACTCCACGCTGATCCATCCCAGTCTTTAGGTCGCTCGCATAGCAACCAAGGCATACACTTGGCTCTTCTACCGCAGACCTTAACCCCTGTGAGGCTGGTTTTCATGGACCACTCGCCACCTCACAGAGGGATACCAAGAGTACCCTCACGTTCCCCGAAGCTTTCACTTCGTCACCCTGTTCGCTGGAGCTTTTATCCTAGTCAGATCACTTGCTCCTCCTCGTATACTATGCGATGACCTACCGTACCAGGTTACTCATCTCTTTATGAACTAGTCCCATGTCCTTAGCTAAGAATTATTACTTAGTTACCCTTAACTAAGGTTTACTACTTAGCCCCTCTTTCCGCTATCCTTGTTAACTACGATTTCCAACCTAGTCCTTTGAGCTAGGGTTTTGTCAAATGGGTTAAGTGTTGTTATCCAAGTTCGTGACTTGACCCGCCTACAAATCATGTCAAGATTGGATAAGTACTCTAGTTCAAGGCTTAGCTATACAAGTTGGCTAAGTGTACGAAGAAGCTCATGACTTAACCCTATCAAGTCAAATTGGTTAAGTATTTATTTCCCTTAACCCTATTAGATTTTCATGTTAGATTGATTAAGCATGGATTATCTTAATCCCATCAGATTATCGAGTTGGATTGGTTAAGTATGGGTTAGCTTAACCCCATCCACTAATCTTATTACAATGGTTAAGCCTAATTTTAAAAGGTCTTGTGACTTAACCCTTATCAGGTCCACCTATTAGTTTGGTTAAGTATAGGTTACTTAACCTCATCAAATCATCACGTATAATTGTTTAGGTATAAGTTACTTAACCCCATTAAATTATCATGTTAAATTGGTTAAGTATTGGTTACTTAACCCCATTGAATAACCAAGTTTAGAATGGTTAAGTGTTTAACTTAACCCCATCGAATTCCCATGTTTAGATTAGTTAAGTATAGATTACTTAACCCCATCTAATTACCGTGTTTAGATTAGTTAAGTCTTAGTTACTTAACCCCATCTAATTACTGTGTTTAGATTAGTTAAGTCTTAGTTACTTAACCCCGTCTAATTACCGTGTTTAGATTAGTTAAGCGTAAATTACTTAACCCCATCCCCTACTGTCTTGTATGGTTAAGTGTCATTAAGAAATCAAGCCCGGTCCCACTTAACCTACCCATTTGTGTCATATCGGTTAAGTGTCATTAGTCAAATTTACTTAACCTTATCATGTGGCATCAATTCAATTAATGCACTCTCAACCTCTCACATTAGACTTTGTTGTGGTTACTAATTAAGCCGGGCGGGTCCGGGTAGATTTACACCACAACCTAGTCTAACCTCGGGTATTAAGCGCGACATGACCAACTTCTCACATTGGATCCTATTGTTTGTAGCCACTAGTTAAGCCGGGCGGGTCCGGGTAAATTTATGCTACAAACTCAACCCAACCTCGAGTTGGCCATTTTCATGCTTGGTCTAGTGTCTTGTTACACTTACAACCCATACGTGTCAAGTTTTCAAGTCCCATTCTCATAGCCAAAGTTACATGTTGTCATGTTTATACCCATTTACCCAAATCATGTTTCACGTCATTAAAGTTTTACCCATAACCTAACCCAACGCTTTTAAACTCGCATATACATTCGCAACAACGCATAATGGATTAAAAGAAGGAACTTGGCAAAGGCATGACAAAAGGGGTATAAGGCCACAAGTTAAACATGGTGGCAAATGAGGTATAAACGTGTTCATTAACTTGCATATTACATTATTAGGCCTCAAAAACATGCACAACCTCAAACATAGCACATAGGTGAATCATGGTGATAAATGACATAGAAAGATGGCTAGAAGTTCGCATATGGCATTACATGTAAGCTATCATATGGGATATGATAGTTCTCATGTTGCCAAAATGCAACATTCAACATAAAGTTTATATCTTTAAGCCCCCAAGATCAAGATAATGTCTTTTTAGTCATGATAGGATACATAACATGATAGCAAGCAACATACTTAATGTTCAAACCCAACTTACAACATGTCACATTAAGTTTAATGTTAATATCTAAGAGTAGGAAGAGGGCTTACAATGCTATAAAGGCACAAATCAATATATAAAAAGATTGAGATGAAGCCACACTAGCAAAAACCCCAAATCAATAAACTCCAATAAAACCCTTGAGAAAATAATAAGAAAGATCCTTGCTTTGATGAAGATTTGCCTTGAAATCAAGTTTAGAAGCTCTCATATGAACATAGAAACTCTCATACACTCATATGATCATGTAATCTCTCATGTGAATGAAGATAGAATTTATGACAAGAGGATGGAGGCCATGGTTTGAAGATGGAGGCCATGACTAAACATTTCGGCATAGTTTAGTTATAGGATCAATTTATGAGGGTTTTAGGAGAGGGTTAGGGGTCTTTTTTATAGAAGACCAGAATAGTTTTAGCCATAGGATAAACCCTAGAACCAATCCTAGCCTTTAAAGCATGTCTTGGGGGAAGAAGTCACATGTAGGAACCATTTAGGGCCTTTAGATTAAAGCTGAACCATGAGAACCATTCAAATGCAAAATCTGCATTCGAGCGAATCGGCCCACGGGTTGACAGCCAAACACCCTGGATTAACCCCTAGTCGACCCAGCGAGCTCGGGTCGACCTCAAAAATCGGCCGGTTTGGTTATTCCCCTCTCCCAATTCGCTGTTTTGAACATTTCTGCATATTTATTTATTAAATTTTCAATTATATATATATATATATATATATATTTCTCTGCGCAACCCATTTCACTTAATTAAGTTTACTTTAATTTGTGAATTTTTATGTTCAAATTACGGGGTGTTACATTCTCCCCTCCTTAAAGGATTTCATCCCCGAAATCTCTAAGTCAAGAAGAACGTATCCTACCAACCAAACAACCATCTACTCAAACCATCAAACACTGGCATCATTGTCCTTAGACGATTTCTAATGCCATATGAACATATGCAGAACGTGTGTGTATATGCTCCTTAGCTAATGCTAATGATCAGGCCTGAATGATCTTTCTAATGCAAAATATGTTTAGTGCCATGAGTCCAACATGTATGCGAATAGTCCTAGTCATATAAGTACTATATGCGTGCACAAACATTCATTCATATGCAACATCCGCATGATAACACATTCAATTTCATCCATAAACAAGTATAAATACTCGTGCATATGCAACATGAAACGTGACCGCGTCAATCTAGTATCTAATGTGTATTCTCGCATCCACGAGCAACCACTTGCAACCATTTGCAACCATATCAATCATAACATGTTTCAAATACATGTTTACATCCATAGAGTTCTATCTAAGGTTCCCAAGATAAGATCGAGGAGATAAACAAGACAAACTCCTTACGGGGTTTGTAACAGAAATAGGACCGAGAGGATATCCACCAAGCGATAGCATGCAAGTAAGCTCTACAGGTGAACCAAGGATCAAAGATACACTCTTAAAAAGAGACATGATGCGCGCATCTGAGCTGCATTTCCACGAACTTAATTCCATTGTGCCTTGACCGCCTTTGACTTCATGGTTTCGTAGCTCCTTGATTCCTATTTCCAAGGTATGAGTCGGAACTCTTTTCACTGTCGCCCCTCGTTCCACTTTCATTTATTCTTTCCCTAGTATACTTGGCTCAACCATATCTACGTACTCATGCAAGCTCTCCAAAATTCACTAGTGAATTCTGGATCTCGTTTACCAATGCCATTTTATGTTACCACGTGCACTTACTAGGGTGATTCCTATAACCCATGCTTAAGCGGAATGAACCATCCGTCTTATTGGCGGACGTTACTCGATTGGATCAAAGATTTCCGATAAATGCATCAAGAGATTCTAGGTAACTAACCATGACAGAACGTAAAAGGTTACACGACACTTCGAAGGTATTACCAAAGCAAGCCAAGAGTCTGACTGCCCTCTTTTCAAAACCGAGAATTGTATCCCTTACTGGATAACCACTTTACCCCTAGAATCCATCCATAGCTCAACAATAGAAGTATTGCTTCTAATCTCAACACTTGGCATAGACGTTCTCAAATCCAACAAGTCATGAATAAATGGACCGACTCTCCAACAAGATTTTGGGACAAAAACTGGGATCCTCTACCATGCTAGTACTAAGGTGCAGAGACTCAACTATCCAAGCAGACTTAAATGATACGATGGTCAAGACAAAGTCTGGATGGGATGACAGAAAAGAACGACTAAACCTTTACCAGAAACGGTACCATTTCTTTTAGGTACCCTAGAAATGGAAGCGTGCAATTGCCCTCTCCGATGATCTTGTCCTTGTCCTCCTTGATGGACTAATCTATAGCAACAGTTGCTCATCCTTAAGCTCGCGTCCTTTATCCTTGTTCTTATTATCCCTTCTTATAACTTTGGTAACCGATCTCTCGAGAACTTCCTCCATCGCACGGGAAAACACTTACGTAGCTAGACAAGGATTAGTCGCAGTTAAAACTACTGTGAGTCCGGATGGAGGAAAGAAAGGGAAAAGAGATTCGATCAAGGGAACAAAAGATAGTGCTAATGGCTTTTGGGGAATAGCCCTTTAAAACAAACTTTCCTTGAAAAAAGCTTCTTTGTAAACGGTTTTTCAAATAGTTTTCAGAAGGTTTTAAAAACTTTTTCCCAGTCTGGTAACCTTCTTCTCTGATACCAAATGTAACACCCCACCTCCGCTAGGGTCACTCACAAAGGGAATGCACTAGGTTTGGTGAAGCATTACCAAGGTAAACATGCACAGAAATATTACAAGACAGAACACACACATATATATATATATATATATATATATATATATATATAACAGCGGAAGTAAAACAAATTTTATTACCTTATAAAATAAGGTCTAAAGCCTTTTACATCAGAATACATCAAAACCTGTCTCGCAATAATAAAGAAGCATAAAACCATTTCATAAATTATTCCCCAAGTAAACCAGTAAAGTAGCCATAGCCCAGAAAAGTCCAAGCCATGCGTGATGACCTTCAAACAGAAGAAGTCCAAACTAACAATAGCATTTCCTCCCTGTAACCTGGGAGGGAAACGGAAGACAAGAGGCGAAACAAAACGGGGTCAGTCATAAAGACTGGTAAGCCCTGTCTACTATCAGTATATAAACTAGTAAAGTTAACTAGCATGAGGAACTGAGAAGAACATAAGTATGATGACAAGATAGATAAGCTAAACCAAAATAACAGGATGAACTACGGTACCAAAATAAACGAGTGTGTCATGATAAACTACGGTGTCAAGATAAATCAAGGTACCACATCGTCAGCTTTCTATCAAGTATACTATCCCAAGGTATTTATCATGTATAACATCCTAAGGTATATATCATGTATATTTGCTCTGCACCCCTCGTACTAGTATCCCAACCCGCGTCATGTGTTAACTATGAATGTCCCTTGCCCAACGCCACGTAATGGTCCATGTCAACCTAATATATAGCATATGTAGGTTTTCCCAATTCGTATGTTTCTTTCCATGTATAAGTTTAGTCCTTTGTCGTAGGCCATACGGGCTTTCCCATGTAAACGTCTTATCCTTGAAGTTATTTTGGACTGCTACCCTTGATCTAGTTATGTTTTCTTACCATGAACTATCGCGTGTCCACTTAGGATTTATGCCACCTAGGACCACTAGGGATTATGCTACCTAATGAACATTTCCTTGTCTCGGTTTGGGTTCAGCCACCTATGGCCACTAGGGATTATGCCACCCGTCAACCGCGCCCTTTATCCCACGTGTGTATCGTGATCGTTTTCCATGTCTAGATGCACATTTTCCTCAATGTGCCATCCGAGTTCCGTGCCAGGGAAAATCAAGAAATACGGAACTCGGTCGGGAGCTTTAAGCCGTCTGCAGTTGCAGATATCAAGGTCTGTTTTTGTACCCGTGGCTATGGTCCCACGTGACCCCTCCCTCAACTACTGAAAGGTAATCCAAGAAAAATCATGTATGAGAACTACACTAAGGCCCATCGATGCCCACTTCTAGATAGCCAACCTCACCCATAACTTGATAGCTAGTATATGGTCTTTTGGGAGTTCCCTCCCTTTTCGTACGTACACGATTGAGAAAAGATGGTAGCTAGTCGGCAACATGCTATCCCGGGGAAAAATCAAGTATCGTCGACTCCACGCTGATCCATCCCAGTCTATAGGTCGCTCGCATAGCAACCAAGGCATACTCTTGGCTCTTCTACCGCAGACATTAACCCCTATGAGGCCGGGTTTTATGGACCACTTGCCACCTCACAGAGGGATACCAAGAGTACCCTCACGTTCCTTGAAGCTTTCACTTCGTCACCCAGTTCGCTGGAGCTTTTATCCTAGTCAGATAACTTACTCCTCCTCATATACTAAGCGATGACCTACCGTACCAGGTTACTCATCTCTTTATGAACTAGTCCCATGTCCTTAGCTAAGAATTATTACTTAGTTACCCTTAACTAAGGTTTACCACTTAGCCCCTCTTTCCGCTATCCTTGTTAACTACGATTTCCAACGTAGTCCTTTGAGATAGTGTTTTGTCAAATGGGTTAAGTGTTGTTATCCAAGTTTGTGACTTGACCCGCCTACAAATCATGTCAAGATTGGCTAAGTACTCAAGTTCAAGGCTTAGCCATACAAGTTGGTTAAGTGTACCAAGAAGCTCATGACTTAACCCTATCAAGTCAAATTGGTTAAGTATTTATTTGCCTTAACCCTATCAGATTTTCATGTTAGAATGATTAAGCATGGATTATCTTAATCCCATCAGATTATCGAGTCGGATAGGTTAAGTATGGGTTAGCTTAACCCCATCCACTAATCGTATTACAATGGTTAAGCCTAATCTTAAAAGGTCTTGTGACTTAACCCTTATCAGGTCCGCCTATTAGATTGGTTAAGTATAGGTTACTTAACCTCATCAAATCATCACGTATAATTGGTTAGGTATAAGTTACTTAACCCCATTAAATTATCATGTTAAATTGGTTAAGTATTGGTTACTTAACCCCATTGAATAACCATGTTTAGATTGGTTAAGTGTTTAACTTAACCCCGTCGAATTCCCGTGTTTAGATTAGTTAAGTATAGATTACTTAACTCCATCTAATTACCGTGTTTAGATTAGTTAAGTCTTAGTTACTTAACCCCATCTAATTACCGTGTTTAGATTAGTTAAGTCTTAGTTACTTAACCCCATCTAATTACCGTGTTTAGATTAGTTAAGCGTAAATTACTTAACCCCATCCCCTAACTGTCTTGTATGGTTAAGTGTCATTAAGAAATCAAGCCCGGTCCCACTTAACCTACCCATTTGTGTCATATCGGTTAAGTGTCATTAGTCAAATTTACTTAACCTTATCATGTGGCATCAATTTAATTAATGCACTCTCAACCTCTCACATTAGACTTTGTTGTGGTTACTAGTTAAGCCGGGCGGGTCCGGGTAGATTTATACCACAACCTAGTCTAACCTCGGGTCTTAAGCGCGACATGACCAACTTCTCACACAGGATCCTATTGTTTGTAGCCACTAGTTAAGTCGGGCTGGTCCGGGTAGATTTATGCTACAAACTCAACCCAACCTCGAGTTGGCCATTTTCATGTTTGGTCTAGTGTCTTGTTACACTTACAACCCATACGTGTCAAGTTTTCAAGTCCCATGCTCATAGCCAAAGTTACATGTTGTCATGTTTATACCCATTTACCCAAATCATGTTTCACGTCATTAAAGTTTTACCCATAACGTAACCCAACGCTTTTAAACTCGCATATACATTCGCAACAACGCATAATGGATTAAAAGAAGGAACTTGGCAAAGGCATGACAAAAGGGGTATAAGGCTACAAGTTAAACATGGTGGCAAATGAGGTATAAACGTGTTCATTAACTTGCATATTACATTATTAGGCCTCAAAAACATGCACAACCTCAAACATAGCATATAGGTGAATCACGGTGATAAATGACATAGAAAGATGGCTAGAAGTTCGCATATGGCATTACATGTAAGCTATCATAAGAGATATGATAGTTCTCATGTTGCCAAAATGCAACATTCAACATAAAGTTTATATCTTTAAGCCCCCAAGATCAAGATAATGACTTTTTAGTCATGATAGGATACATAAGATGATAGTATGCAACATACTTAATGTTCAAACCCAACTTACAACATGTCACATTAAGTTTAAAGTTAATATCTAAGAGTAGGAAGAGGGCTTACAATGCTATGAAGTCACAAATCAATATATAAAAAGATTGAGACGAAGCCACACTAGCAAAAACCCCAAATCAATAAGCTCCAATAAAACCCTTGAGAAAATAATAAGAAAGATCCTTGCTTTGATGAAGATTTTCCTTGAAATCAAGTTTAGAAGCTCTCATATGAACATAGAAACTCTCTTACACTCATATGATCATGTAATCTCTCATGTGAATGAAGATAGAATTTATGACAAGAGGATGGAGGCCATGGTTTGAAGATGGAGGCCATGACTAAACATTTTGGCATAGTTTAGTTGTAGGATCAATTTATGAGGGTTTTAGGAGAGGGTTAGGGGTCTTTTTATACAAGACTAGGATAGTTTTAGCCATAGGATAAACCCTAGAACCAATCCTAGCCTTTAAAGCATGTCTTGGGGAAGAAGTCACATGTAGGAACCATTTAGGGCCTTTAGATTAAAGCTGAACCATGAGAACCATTCAAATGCAAAATCTGCATTCGAGCGAATCGGCCCACGGGTTGACAGCCAAACACCCTGGATTAACCCCTAGTCGACCCAGCGGGCTTGGGTCAACCTCAAAAATCGGCTGGTTCGGTTATTCCCCTCTCCCAATTCGCTATTTTGAACATTTCTGCATATTTATTTATTAAATTTTCAATTATATATACATATATCAATATATATATATTTCTCTGCGCAACCCATTTCACTTAATAAAGTATACTTTAATTTGTGAACTTTTATGTTCAAATTACGGGGTGTTACATCGTATGTGACGTCAGACCGGTGTAGCGACATGAAGGTAAGCCGCAATGGTTATCGTGCCATTCATTATGTCACAAACGACATGAGAAGGATTGCATGAAATGATTTCCTTCTTAAGTCAAGTCATTGCATAGCATCAAACTGTTACATGTTCATATCGGGTGTACCATACCGTTCAACGACATGATAGCAATAGCATTTGATTGCAGAAAGCTGTACCAACCCGCATCATAAAGTCATGTCGCATTGAATTAAGTCGTGCCTAAGCTAAGACACCATGTCGTCCATACCATTGGGACTACAACAGAGTAAAGTCATGCTTCCACAACGCCATTCCACTTGGAAGCGTAAGGAGTCGATTCACCAGTCATGCCGCAATAGAAGCTATGTCGTTCTATTGGTTGGAAAAAGAAACCAACCCGCCATACGACATATGTCATGTCGTTGACGACATGAGTAAAAGTCCAAGTCGTGTCTGGGGCGACATGAGTCAAGTCATTTTCTACATAATTACAAGACTGCCACCTGGTCTAGAAAATTCCTATAAATATTGTAACAACCCGAATTTTAACAACATGTTAAGACAAGAATCAAGGCAGAATTAAATGTTAAATTCTGAATCAAGGAAAACGGGCAATGCCATTGCGTTCGGCTCGGAAAAATACGCGAAATAGAGTCCGATTTTTCGTAAATCGGAGTCCGTATGATCAAGATATGGCCTCGCAAAGTTTCACGAAAAATTCAAATTTAAAAACAGATTCAAATTTTCTGAATTCAGGGTAGGCGGGAAAAATCCTGCCCAGACAGGTCGACAGGGGGGTCGACACTAGGGTCGACCTCCCCCCAACCAGGTCGACAATAGAGTCGACCTGGGGGTCGACCTCGCCCCAGGTCGACTAGGGAGTCGACCTGGGTGTCGACCTGGGGGTCGACCTCCCTGGTCAGCCAGGTCGGCCTGGTGCACCTGTTTTGGCTCCTGGGTCTTGTTTTGGGAGCTTGTGACGATTTTAGATGGCTCAGTTCTATCCTAGGGTTTATCCTATGGCTAAAACTAATCCTAAACACTATAAAAAGACCCTAATACCTAGCTTAAATCATACTATTTCATTTTAGCCTCATGCAGCCGCCATTAAACCTAGAACTCTAAATTATAAATACAAAGAACAAAATTAAAGAAGACGAAGGATGATTCTTGAAGGCTACAACTAGAAGCTACAACAACTACGACGCTTTAGACGACGGATTCGGGGCTATTTGATTTAAAGTTTTGATTTGGATTGCTTTCTTCATATTGTAAGTTCTATGTTACTTTTTAGGCAAAAACGCTAAAATAACATGGACATGATATGAATTGAGACTGGATTTAGGAACTATTATTAATCCATGTTTATATTGATTAACTTTGAATCATAATTTGGGAATTTTGCTATGTCAATGTTGCAAGTTAAACTTATCATGATTTTGATGTGGTTATGAATCACTTGGGATTAATTGTATGACAAGTTGGACTAATACATGTCCATGGAATCATTATGTTTATTGAAATCTTTATGTTGTTTAAACCGTGCCTATGATGCTAATTAAACCATGTCTATGATGTTAATGAAACTATGCATGTGATGTTAATATACCTATCATGTTAATGACAAATTGGGAATTGCTAGGTCATGATGAAAAGTTGGAATCATTATGTTTATAATACTAGATGAGAATAATTATGTTAAAAATACTAAATTGGAATCCATTATGCCTATTAGAATTACCATGCCTTTAATGTTTCATGTTTATTATAAAATTATTATTATGCCCGCAATGTTTACTATGCCTATGATGTAAAGTTGAATTTATCATGTTAAACTAAGTTAGAACCATTACTATGCCAAGTTATCATCATGCTAGTATTGAAACCATGATATATGTTATAGCCTGTTTATTATGCAAGTGAATTGTCACATATGCCTATCACATGTTTGGTGTTATGCCCCTTTATCTCTTGAATTGTTTATGCTTGTGAACGAAGTACGTTTATATGCGTTGGGGATACGATTGGGTAGAATAGGGAAAACTTGAATTGATTATAATCATAAATCCTGAAATTTGGCATAAGTAGAACGTGAAATATGGCACGAAAAACTTGACTTGAACATTCCATAACTTGACCTGAAACATGCCTTAGTTGGGCACGAAATAGACATATGAACATGCTATGAAAATAGCACGAATTTGATAAGAACATGGGCATGACTTTAGAAAACCAGAAAGTGGCCAACTCGAGGTTGGGTTGAGTTTGTAGTGTAAATCTGCCCAGAACCGCCCGACAAATCCAGTGGCTACGAACAATAGGATCCAATGTGAGTGGTTCGGTGCATTAACGAATCAATTAATGCCAATTAGGGTTAAGTCATGAACATGAAAAGACAACTTAACCAACTTGAATACGATTTGCAGGGCTCAGTCATGAACTTGAAACGACAACACTTAGCCAACTTGACATGACACGTAAGCGGGTTACGTCACGAATTTAAATGACTTACTTAACGATCTTGACATGACTAGACTGGAAAAGGATTAAGTCACGAATTACATGACTTAATCGGTTAGGCGGGTTAGGTCACGAATTACATGACCTAATCTGTTAAGCGAAACCCTAGACATGACCCCTTTCAGCAGTAACCCTCTAGATGTATCAAGGTACCCTGGGGCTAGGCCGGGTGGGGCACGATTACTGGGCTGATTGTAAGAAGTGAACGGCGGCAGTGGGGTACGCCAGTGTAGGTTCGGTGGGCTACGGTCGTGCAAGTATTCCGGGGCAGACACTGGGTATCCGTAGATTTATCTGTGCATCTTGAATTGTGTCAGGGGTTGACACCTTAGGGCTAATACACCCGAAGGTGGACCCAGCACAGGTGACTACATTCGTGATTAGCCGTAGGACACGGACACTTGACGAGCTAGAACCTGTAGGGAACCGATCGACTAGATAATCGCTCTGTAGGACCCCGTACTTGGGTCAGACCCCGTTTCAGGGTCATTTCATGATATTGGGCCGTGGGATTTATTTCTTGATTAACTTTTGATATGGGCTTAGTATACTAGTACAGTCGATGCAACGAATCTCGAACATGTGATGCTTTACTTGACTTGTCTTGACTTATCATGATCACCTTAGTCTATCTTGTTCACCTTGACACCATTCTTAAGTTTAGTTCCAGTTCATCCATGATAGGTTGTTTTAACCGTTTTTACACTGAAAGTCACTAGAACTTACTCAGTCTTTATGACTATCCCTTTTTCCTTTCACCACCTTTTCTTTCGTCCCCCCCCCCCCAGGTTTTCAGGGAGGAAACACTAGCTCTTAGCTTGGATATCACTTGCTTTGGCTCAGCATGCACGGTTTGCTATGGCTGCTTCTTTTTACTGCACTTGGGGAATAAACTGTTTTTCTGTTTTAAGTCATTGCTTCTTTGGCTATTATTACAAGATAGTTGTAAGGAAGTTGTTATCTGAAATGTTTGTAAGAGACATGTTTTATTTTGGAATAAAATGAAGTTCTGTTTTACTCATAAATTCTTCTGTTGTTTACTTAATTATTTATTGATGTTTTGTCTTGTAATAATTCTGTTATGATATCTCGATAATACCCCTCCAAAACTAGTGCATTCCCTTTGTGAGTGACCCTAGTGGAGGTGGTGTGTTACATTTGGTATCAGAGCAGAAGGTTACCAAGACTGGGCAAAAGTTTTGAAAACCCTTTTAATTTTTTTCAAAACCATTTACAAAGAAGCACTTTTCAAGAAAAGTTGGTTTATTTTAAAAGGCTATTCCCCAAAAAGCCATTAGCACAATCTTTGTTTCCTCGTTTGAATCTTTTCCTTTTTCGTTTTCAGCTTATCATGGCCGACGATCTTAATCTTCCCGAGGGTGTCAATATACCCACTTGGTTCCGTCGTTTCCTCGAGGCTCAGGCTAATGTGGTAGGCCCAGCCAATCCTCCTCCTCATCCTCCTCAACCTTCGCGAGAAACCGCTTTTTCAAAGATATGCAAGGACTTTAAGGCCATGGGCGGAAAGGATTTCCTAGGAACTGAGACTTTTGTTGAGGCATGGAATTGGTTGAAGGAAACCGAAGACTTGTTTGTTATCTTTGAGGTAGAGGACAATAGGAAAGTACAGTTGGCGGCGTGGCTCATGAAAGAGGAAGCTTCTTATTGGTGGGAAGTCACCAACTCTACTAGGCCCATTGAGATTTGGGCGGACTTTAGAGGGAGATTTGGGCTTAAGTTCTTCTCATCGGCAGAGGAGAGTCTCCAAATGGAACGGTTTCTGGCCCTTAAACAAGGAAATATGACAATTAAATAATTCGTGAACCGTTTCAATCAGCTTGCTCGCTTCGGATTGGAGTTAGTCAACACTCCTTAGAAAAAGGCGCTACGTTTTGCACGAGGCTTGAGCGAGCCACTACATGGTTTGGCCATGACTCATGTGCCCATGGGGGCGACCTTTGAAAGCTTGGTGGATATGGCCCTACTGTATGAGGAAGATAAGAAGGGCAAGAAAGAGGTCAAGCCCAACGATTCTCAGAATAAGAAGGTAGACTCTGAGAAAGGAGGCAAGAACGACAACTCACGTGATAAAAGGAAATGCAATTTCTGTGGTACGGAATGGCACATAGCCAAGGATTGTAGAAAGAGGAAGAGAAAGCAAGGTGAATGTTTTCATTGTGGGGAGACTAGACACATCAGCAAGGACTTCCCTAAGAAGTAGACCGGACCTTCCGGGGGTACATCTTTAACTTCTTTTTCTAGATGCTTTGTTTTATCTTGATTCTCCTCGATCCTATCTTGAGAACCATAGGTAGAATCTTTTTGGATGTAAACATGTAATTGAAACATGTTATGATTGTGAAATGGTTGCAAGTGGTCGCAAGTGGTTGCTCATGGATGCATGAATACACATTAGTCACTAGATCAGCTCAGTCACAGTTTCATAATTGCATATGCATGAGTGTTTATTTTGGAAACGTGGTTGTGCTATCATTTGGTTGTTGCATATGATTGAATCTTTGTGCACTCATGTAGAAATTATGAATTATAATAGGAAAATTTAGCATACATATTGGATTCATTTCACTAAACATATTTTGCATTTAAAAGATCAATCAGGCCTGATCATTAGCATTAGCCAAGGAACATATACACACACTCTTTGCATGTGTTCATAAAACATTAGAAATCTTTTAAGGGCCATGGTTGCTTATGGATGATGTTTTGAGTAGATGGATGATGGATGGTAGGATGCGTTCTTCCTAACTTGGAGATTTCGGGGGCGAAATCCTTAAAAGGGGGGAGAATGTAACAACCCGAATTTTAACAACATGTTAAGACAAGAATCAAGGCAGAATTAAATGTTAAATTCTGAATCAAGGGAAAGGGGCTATGTCATTGCGTTCGTCTCGGAAAAATACGCGAAATAGAGTCCGAGTTTTCATAAATCGAAGTCCGTATGATCAAGATATGGCCTCGCAAAGTTTCACGAAAAATTCAAATTTAAAAACTGATTCAAATTTTCAGAATTCAGGGTAGGCGGGAAAAATCCCGCCCAGACAGGTCGACAGGGGAGTCGATACTAGGGTCGACCTACCCCCAACCAGTTCGACACTAGAGTCGACCAGGGGTCGACATACCCCCAGGTCGACTGGGGAGTCGCCCTGGGTGTCGACCTGGGGGTCGACCTCCCTGGTCGGCCAGGTCGGCCTGGTGCACCTTTTTGGCTCCTGGGTCTTGGTTTGGGGGCCTGCGACGATTCTAGATGGCTCAGATCTATCCTGGGGTTTATCCTATGGCTAAAACTAATCCTAAGCACTATAAAAAGACCCTAAGACCTTGCTTAAATCATTCTATTTCATTTTATCCTCATGCAGCGGCCATTAAACGTAGAACTCTAAATTAAAAATACAAAGAACAAAATTAAAGAAGACGAAGGATGATTCTTGATTGCTACAACTAGAAGCTACAACAACTACGACGCTTTAGACGACGGATTTGGGGCTATTTGATTTAAAGTTTTGATTTGGATTGCTTTCTTCATATTGTAAGTTCTATGTTACTTTTTAGGCAAAAACGCTAAAATAACATGGACATGCTATGAAATGAAACCGGATTTAGGAACTATTATTAATCCAAGTTTATATTGTTTAACTTTGAATCATAATTTGGGAATTTTGCTATGTCAATGTTGCAAGTTAAACTTATCATGATTTTGATGTGGTTATGAATCACTTGGGCTTAATTGTATGGCAAGTTGGACTAATACATGTCCATGGAATCATTATGTTTATTGAAATCTTTATGTTGTTTAAACCATGCCTATGATGCTAATTAAATCATGTCTATGATGTTAATGAAACTATGCATGTGATGTTAATATACCTACCATGTTAATGACAAATTGGGAATTGCTAGGTCATGATGAAAAGTTGGAATCATTATATAATGCTAGATGAGAATCATTATGTTAAAAATACTAAATTGGAATCAACTATGCCTATTAGAATTACCATGCCTTTAATGTTTCACGTTTATAATAAAATTATTATTATGCCCGCAATGATTACTATGCCTATGATGTAAAGTTGAATTCATCATGTTAAACTAAGTTAGAACCATTACTATGCCAAGTTATCGTCATGCTAGTATTGAAACCATGAGATATGTTATAGCCTATTTATTATGCAAGTGAATTGTCACATACGCCTATCACATACTTGGTGTTATGCCCCTTTATCTCTTGAATTGTTTATGCTTGTGAACGAAGTACGTTTATATGCGTTGGGGATACGATTGGGTAGAATAGGCAAAACTTGAATTGATTATAATCATAAATCCTGAAATTTGGCATAAGTATAACGTGAAATATGGCACGAAAAACTTGACTTGAACATTCCATAACTTGACCTGAAACATGCCTTAGTTGGGCACGAAATTGACATATGAACATGCTATGAAAATAGCACGAATTTGATAAGAACATGGGCATGACTTTAGAAAACTAGAAAGTGGCCAACTCGAGGTTGGGTTGAGTTTGTAGTGTAAATCTACCCGGAACCGCCCGGCAAATCCAGTGGCTAATAGGATGAAATGTGAGTGGTTCGGTGCGTTAACGAATCAATTAATGCCAATTAGGGTTAGGTCATGAACATGAAAAGACAACTTAACCAACTTGAACACGATTTGTATGGCTAAGTCATGAACTTGAAACGACAACACTTAGCCAACTTGACATGACACGTAAGCGGGTTAAGTCACGAATTTAAATGACATACTTAACCATCTTGACATGACTAGACTGGAAAAGGGTTAAGTCACGAATTACATGACTTAATCGGTTAGGAGGGTTAGTTCACGAATTACGTGGCCTAATCTGTTAGGCGAAACCCTAGACACGACCCCTTTCAGCAGTAACCCTCTAGATGTATCAAGGTACCCTGGGGCTAGGCCGGGTGGGGCAGATTACTGGGCTGATTGTAAGAAGTGAACGACGGCAGTGGGGTAGGCCAGTGTAGGTTCGGTGGGCTACGGTCGTGCACGTATTCCGGGGCAGACACGGGGTATCCGTACATTTATCTGTGCATCTTGAATCGTGTCAGGGGTTTACACCCTAGGGATGATACACCCGAAGGTGGACCCAGCACAGGTGACTACATTCGTGATTAGCCATATGACACGGACACTTGACGAGCTAGAACCTCTAGGGAACCGATGAACTAGATAATCGCTCTGTAGGACCCCGTACTTGGGTCAGACCCCGTCTCGGGGTCATTTCATGATATTGGGCCGTGGGATTTATTTCGTGATTAACTTGTGATATGGGCTTAGTATACTAGTACAGTCGATGCAACGAATCTCGAACATGTGATGCTTTACTTGACTTGTCTTGACTTATCCTGATCACATTAGTCTATCTTGTTCACCTTGACACCATTCTTAAGTTTAGTTCCAGTTCATACATGATAGGTTGTTTTAACCGTTTTTACACTGAAAGTCACTAGAACTTACTCAGTCTTTATGACTGACCCTTTTTCCTTTCGCCTCTTTTTCTTTCGTCCCCCCCCCCAAGGTTCTCAGGGAGGAAACACTAGCTCTTAGCTTGGATATCACTTGCTTTGGCTCAGCATGTTCGGTTTGCTATGGCTGCTTCTTTTTACTGCACTTGGGGAATAAGCTGTTTTTCTGTTTTTAAGTCATTGCTTCTTTGGCTATTATTACAAGACAGTTGTAAGGAAGTTGTTATCTGAAATGTTTGTAAGAGACATGTTTTATTTTGGAATAAAATGAAGTTCTGTTTTACTCATAAATTCTTCCGCTGTTTACTTAATTATTTATTTATGTTCTGTCTTGTGATAATTCTGTGATGTTATCTCGATAATACCCCTCCAAAACTAGTGCATTCCCTTTGTGAGTGACCATAGCGGAGGTGGGGTGTTACATTTGGTATCAGAGCAGAAGGTTACCAAGACTGGGCAAATGTTTTGAAAACCTTTTGAATTTTTTTCAAAACCATTTACAAAGAAGCACTTTTAAAGAAAAGTTGGTTTATTCTAAAAGGCTATTCCCCAAAAAGCCATTAGCACAATCTTTGTTTCCTCGTTTGAATCTTTTCCTTTTTCGTTTTCAGCTTATCATGGCCGACGATCTTAATCTTCCCGAGGGTGTCAATATACCCACTTGGTTTCGTCGTTTCCTCGAGGCTCAGGCTAATGTGGCAGGCCCAGCCAATCCTCCTCCTCATCCTCCTCAACCTTCGCGAGAAACCGCTTTTTCAAAGATATGCAAGGACTTTAAGGCCATGGGCAGAAAGGATTTCCTAGGAACTAAGACTTTTGTTGAGGCACGGAATTGGTTGAAGGAAACCGAAGACTTGTTTGTTATCTTTGAGGTAGAGGATAATAGGAAAGTACAATTGGCGGCGTGGCTCATGAAAGAGGAAGCTTCTTATTGGTGGGAAGTCACCAACGCTACTTGGCCCATTGAGACTTGGGCGGACTTTAGAGGGAGATTTGGGCTTAAGTTCTTCTCATCGGCAGAGGAGAGTCTCCAAATGGAACGGTTTCTGGCCCTTAAACAAGGAAATATGACAGTTAAAGAATACGTGAACCGTTTCAATCAGCTTGCTCGCTTCGTACTGGAGTTAGTCAACACTCCTCAGAAAAAGGCGCTACGTTTTGCACGAGGCTTGAGCGAGTCACTACATGGTTTGTCCATGACTCATATGCCCATGGGGGCGACCTTTGAAAGCTTGGTGGATATGGCCCTACTGTATGAGGAAGATAAGAAGGGCAAGAAAGAGGTCAAGCCCAACGATTCTCAGAATAAGAAGGTAGACTCTGAGAAAGGAGGCAAGAACGACAACTCACGTGATAAAAGCCAATGCAATTTCTGTGGTATGGAATGGCACATAGCCAAGGATTGTAGAAAGAGGAAGAGAAAGCAAGGTGAATTTTTTCATTGTGGGGAGACTAGACACATCAGCAAGGACTTCCCTAAGAAGCAGACCGGACCTTCCGGGGGTACATCTTTAACTTCTTTTTCTAGATGCTTTGTTTTATCTTGATTCTCCTCGATCCTATCTTGAGAACCATAGGTAGAATCTTTTTGGATGTAAACATGTAATTGAAACATGTTATGATTGTGAAATGGTTGCAAGTGGTCGCAAGTGGTTGCTCGTGGATGCATGAATACACATTAGTCACTAGATCAGCTCAGTCACAGTTTCATACTTGCATATGCATGAGTGTTTATTTTGGAAACGTGGTTGTGCTATCATTTGGTTGTTGCATATGATTGAATGTTTGTGCACTCATGTAGAAATTATGAATTATAATAGGAAAATTTAGCATACATATTGGATTCATTTCACTAAACATATTTTGCATTTAGAAGATCAATTAGGCCTGATCATTAGCATTAGCCAAGGAACATATACACACACTTTGCATGTAATCATAAAACATTAGTAGTCTTTTAAGGACCATGGTTGCTTGTGGATGATGTTTTGAGTAGATGGATGATGGATGGTAGGATGCGTTCTTCCTAACCTGGAGATTTCGGGGGCGAAATCCTTAAAGGAGGGGAGAATGTAACAATCCGAATTTTAACAACATGTTAAGACAAGAATCAAGGCAGAATTAAATGTTAAATTCTGAATCAAGGGAAACGGACTATGCCATTGCGTTAGTCTCGGAAAAATACGCGAAATAGAGTCCGAGTTTTCGTAAATCGGAGTCCGTATGATCAAGATATGGCTTCGCAAAGTTTCACGAAAAATTCAAATTTAAAAACAGATACAAATTTTCAGAATTTAGGGTAGGCAGGAAAAATCCCGCCCAGACAGGTCGACAGGTGGGTCGACACTAGGGCCGACCTCCCCCCAACCAGGTCGACACTAGAGTCGACCTGGGGGTCGACCTCCCCCCAGGTCGACTGGGGAGTCGACCTGGGTGTCGACCTGGGGGTCGACCTCCCTGTTCGGCCAGGTCGGCCTGGTGCACCTGTTTTGGCTCCTGGGTCTTGTTTTGGGGGCTTGTGATGATTTTAGATGGCTCAGATCTATCCTAGGGTTTATCCTATGGCTAAAACTAATCCTAAACACTATAAAAAGACCTTAAGACCTGGCTTAAATCATACTATTTCATTTTAGCCTCATGCAGCCGCCATTAAACCTAGAACTCTAAATTAAAAATACAAAGAACAAAATTAAAGAAGACGAAGGATGATTCTTGAAGGCTACAACTAGATGCTACAACAACTACGACGCTTTAGACGACGGATTTGGGGCTATTTGATTTAAAGTTTTGATTTGGATTGCTTTCTTCATATTGTAAGTTCTATGTTACTTTTTAGGCAAAAACGCTAAAATAACATGGACATGCTATGAATTGAAACCGGATTTAGGAATTATTATTAATCCAAGTTTATATTGTTTAACTTTGAATCATAATTTGGGAATTTTGCTATGTCAATGTTGCAAGTTAAACTTATCATGATTTTGATGTGGTTATGAATCACTTGGGCTTAATTGTATGGCAAGTTGGACTAATACATGTCCATTGAATCATTATGTTTATTGAAATCTTTATGTTGTTTAAACCATGCCTATGATGCTAATTAAACCATGTCTATGATGTTAATGAAACTATGCATGTGATGTTAATATACCTATCATGTTAATGACAAATTGGGAATTGCTAGGTCATGATGAAAAGTTGGAATCATTATGTTTATAATGCTAGACGAGAATCATTATGTAAAAAATACTAAATTGGAATCCACTATGCCTATTAGAATTACCATGCCTTTAATGATTCATGTCTACAATAAAATTATTATTATGCCCGCAATGATTACTATGCCTATGATGTAAAGTTGAATTCGTCATGTTAAACTAAGTTAGAACCATTACTATGCCAAGTTATCATCATGCTAGTATTGAAACCATGAGATATGTTATAGCCTGTTTATTATGCAAGTGAATTGTCACATATGCCTATCACATGTTTGGTGTTATGCCCCTTTATCTCTTGAATTGTTTATGCTTGTGAACGAAGTACGTTTATATGCGTTGGGGATACGATTGGGTAGAATAGGCAAAACTTGAATTGATTATAATCATAAATCGTGAAATTTGGCATAAGTAGAACGTGAAATATGGCACGAAAAACTTGACTTGAACATTCCATAACTTGACCTGAAACATGCCTTAGTTGGGCACGAAATTGACATATGAACATGCTATGAAAATAGCACGAATTTGATAAGAACATGGGCATGACTTTAGAAAACCAGAAAGTGGCCAACTCGAGGTTGGGTTGAGTTTGTAGTGTAAATCTGCCCGGAACCGCCCGGCAAATCCAGTTGCTGCAAATAATAGGATCCAATGTGGGTAGTTGGTCACATCGCGCTTGAAACCCGAGGTTGGGTTGAGTTCGTAGCATAAACCTGCCCGGAACCGCCCGGCAAATCCAGTGGCTACGAACAATAGGATCCAATGTGAGTGGTTCGGTGCATTAACAAATAAATTAATGCCAATTAGGGTTAAGTCATGAACATGAAAAGACAACTTAACCAACTTGAACACGATTTGTAGTGCTAAGTCATGAACTTGAAACGACAACACTTAGCCAACTTGACAATACACGTAAGCGGGTTAAGTCACGAATTTAAATGACATACTTAACCATCTTGACATGACTAGACTGGAAAAGGATTAAGTCACGAATTACATGACTTAATCGGTTAGGCGGGTTAGGTCATGAATTACATGACCTAATCTGTTAGGCGAAACCATAGACACGACCCGTTTCAGGAGTAACCCTCTAGATGTATCAAGGTACCCTGGGGCTAGGCCGGTTGGGGCACGATTACTGGGTTGGTTTTAAGAGGTGAACGACGACAGTGGGGTACGCCAGTGTAGGTTTGGTGGGCTAGGGTCGTGCACGTATTCCAGGGCAGACACTGGGTATCCGTAGATTTATCCGTGCATCATGAATCGTGTCAGGGGTTGACACCCTAGGGCTGATACACCCGAAGGTGGACCCAGCACAGGTGACTACATTCGTGACCAGCCGTATGACACGGACACTTGACGAGCTAGAACCTGTAGGGAACCGATCGACTAGAAAATCGCTCTGTAGGACCCCATACTTGGGTCAGACCCCGTTTCAGGGTCATTTCATGATATTGAGCCGTGGGATTTATTTCGTGATTAACTTGTGATATGGGCTTAGTATACTAGTACAGTCAATGGAACGAATCTCGAACATGTGATGCTTTACTTGACTTGTCTTGACTTATCCTGATCACCTTAGTCTATCTTGTTCACCTTGAGACCATTCTTAAGTTTAGTTCCAGTTCATACATGACAGGTTGTTTTAACCGTTTTACACTGAAAGTCACTAGAACTTACTCAGTCTTTATGACTGACCCTTTTTCCTTTCGCCTCTTTTTCTTTCGTTTCCCCCCACCCCCAGGTTCTGAGGGAGGAAACACTAGCTCTTAGCTTGGATATCACTTGCTTTGGCTCAGCATGTACGGTTTGCTACGGCTGCTTCTTTTTACTGCACTTGGGGAATAAGCTGTTTTCCTGTTTTTAAGTCATTGCTTCTTTGGCTATTATTACAAGACAGTTGTAAGGAAGTTGTTATCTGAAATGTTTGTAAGAGACATGTTTTATTTTGGAATAAAATGAAGTTCTGTTTTACTCATAAATTCTTCCGCTGTTTACTTAATTATTTATTTATGTTATGTCTTTTGATAATTCTGTGATGTTATCTCGATAATACCCCTCCAAAACTAGTGCATTCCCTTTGTGAGTGACCCTAGCGGAGGTGGGGTGTTACAAATATCCCCTCACTTCTTCACTTGAGGGGGAGGGAATTTTGAGACCACGAAGTGCTACCGAAAATATTCCACAATAATTCTAACATCCATTCAACATCATAAATTGAAGATCAATCCATGGATCATGATCTCGATCAAACACATCCAAATGATTCAGGAGTTCAAGATTGATGGAGCAAGCATACACGAAAGAGGGATTCCTTTCAATTCTACCACATCTATATCAAATCTACGCTGAATAATTCTCTTCTCAATCCTCTTTTGTAGATTAAGTGTAATTCATGAGTAAGGGAGTGATAAAATTGTTGTAAGAGAGAAGCTAATCTTGTAATCTTCATATTGATAATGGAATCTCTTATGAAAGTGGATGTAGACCCATATTGGGTTGAACTACTATAAAACCTAGTGTCTTTTACTTACATTTCAATCATTGTAAGGCTCCACTTTTCATTTTTGTGAGACGTTTCTTCACATTTTTGGTGTTTTTTCCAATTTTGGGGAAAACATTTGGTGCCCACCGTGGGGCCCGAATTGCCAATCCATTTCTCGCTCTTTCACAATGTAGAAGTCCTTGCATTGAAATTTTAAATCCACTCTAATCATCTAAGTTGTTCAAGTTGTAGTACTTATCTCAAAAGCCATGGGAAAACCTGGCAGACCATCGAAGAAAGTTACAAGTAAAAGCCTCGAAGATGTTGATAATGCCACTAACACAGAAAATACCCTCCCTACTAATTAGTTTGAAGTCGGTGAAAGTTCTAAAGCCGGAACTACCGTAACAAGGAAGGAGTTGGATGAAGTGCCAGTAGGACTAACAAGTCGAATGGATATTGCGAATGAAGCCGTGATGAAGAAGTTTAACACCATGTTCTCCATGCAAGCCGCAACGACCAAAGTTACCATGAGTGCAAGCTGTCTCAAAACAGCTAAAACCACTGGAACGGAAGATATCGGATCTTCTTCCTTGAGTCCAAATAAAGGAAACTCTGTCCAGGAGATTGCAAATCCTAGTCACAAGGCAATGAGGCCACCTATTCATAACCCCTCTGGAAAAGCAACTCCTCAACAAGCGTTTGGTTCCACAAAAGGGGCACTTCCCCACGCGGGAGGTCCAGGGCTCCGGAATCTGAACCGCGATCATTTGCATAAGCAGACATCCGGTAAAGAGGAAGGTGTCCGCCCCGTGGACCAACTGAATGAGGAGGAGCGAATATTCGGAATGGTACGGAATATCATGAATGAGAGCCATAAAAAGGTGGATGATGAAAAGGAATGGGGATTTGCTCCTACAAAAACCCCACTTACAGAAAGAATAAAAATGGCGCCATATCTAAATAAATTCAAACCACTAGTTGTACAAGCCTACAATGGAACTGGCGATCCGAACGTGTTCCTATTCAAATATGACCAGCACATGGATGGGGCACGTACTACAGACGAGCTCAAGCATTTGTACTTCCCTACCTACTTGGAAGGAGTAGCTCACTCTAGTTCATAAAACTACCGCCGAAATCCGTGGATGATTTCGCTACCTTGGCCAAGCTATTCAGACAGTAATTCAGGCTCCAAGCAACCAAGGTGCATTATGTAATAGAATTGAATGAGCTGGAACAACAGCCGGGGGAGTCCATTAAGGCCTTCCTTTCTCGTTTTAACACAGCCACGACCGAAGTTGGAAACTATGAGCCACATTTGGCTTTGATGGCTCTAAAGGGAGGCATAAGTAAAAAGACCAAACTCGGGCGGTGGATCAAGAAGAAGTAGCCTGCCACTCTCGAAGAGCTGTTTGAGAAGGTAGAGGAGTACATAGGCATGGATGAGGATCCAGCCTATACAATGGAAGCCGCAGAAAGTAAGGAACCATCAGAAAGGAGGGACGTAAACGTGTAAGGAGGACAGAGAAACACCGGAGGAAATCAGAAAAGGGGGAATGAAGGGAAAGACAGTCGAAACAAAAAGAAGCTTCGTTTCTTCAAGAATTCCGAAATGACTCCTCTTAACAACGCCATAGAGATCATTTATATGGCGACCAAAGACTCTGAAGAGTACCTGTAACACCCCACCTCCGCTAGGGTCACTCTTTCGGGGGCACTAGCTTCTGGGGGGCGTTAGAACTGGGTAAGCATGCATAATGATATATCAAGGCAGAACAGGAACATAAATATATATATGTAAAACAGAGTAAGTGAGAATAAAACAGCAGAGTATCTCAAACCATCTCAAAACAAGTCTAATACATCATAAAGTCATCTACCAAAATAAATATGTCTAGTACAACATAAACAGAAATACTGAAATACATAGTGCTATCCCCAAAAATAAAAGTGACAAGCCATAGCGAGCTCAATATCCAGACATACATGAGCTATCCAGCGAACAAGCAAGCGATCCAAGCTAAGCACCACTGTTCCCTCCCTGAGAACCTGGGGGGGGGGGGAACGGAAGAAAAGAAGCGAAAGAAAACAGGTCAGTCAAAAAGACTGGTAAGCCCTACTACGATCAGTCTATAAACTAATAAAGCTAACATCATGATGGAAACTGAGATGAATATACTGGCAATAGATAAAGGTGTCATCACATAAAGGAGATTAAGCTTTGCACCACAGTGTACTAGCAAACTAACATAACAGGTATTGATCCCTCAGCCCAAACTTTGGCCCAATAGTATGAGGTGACCTTAATGCAAGGTCCAGCCCAACGGTCTGGTCGATCGGCTCCCTATAAACCTAACACGTCAAGTGTTGGTGTCCATACGGCCCACATATGGTTGTAGTCAGACTGTGCTGGGTCCACCTTTGGGTGTCAAGCCCTCGGGTGTCAACCCCAGACACTTAAGCAATAATGCACAGTCTAAAACTACTGGTACCCGTGCCTCGAGTTTGTCCAACACCGAACTACGTGCACGTCCGTAGCCCGCCTGGACCCGCACCGCTGTACCACTCAGCCGTCGCTTTGGTCGCTTACATCAGTCCAGTAATCGTGCCCCGCCCTAGCCTAGCCTCTAGGGTTGTGAATGATACCAAACTGGGATTACTGCTGGAACAGACCACGTTGCTAGGGTTTTCTAAGAGGGTTAAGTGTGGTTTAACCCCTCACTAATCATGGATTAAATTAGTTAAGTGTAACCAACAGTTCACCACTTAACCCCATTTAATCCCTCGTATCCCCAAAATTGGTTAAGTATTAGTGGGCCATGACTTAACCCTAATCACGAGGCATTAATTTAATTGTACCTTAACCTCTCCCATTAGACTTTGTTGCGGTTACTAGTTAAGCCGGGCGGGTCCGGGTAGCTTTACACCACAACTTGGTCTAACCTCGGGTCCCAGGTACACATGACCAACTTCTCACATTGGGTCCTATTGTTTGTAGCAACTAGTTAAGCCGGTCGGTTCCGGGTAGGTTTACGCTACAAACTCAACCCAACCTCGAGTTGGCCACACATGTTTTCTAAGTGTCATTTCCACTTTATTTTCAAACATAATTACAAGTTTAACTTGGGTAGACCTAACTTAATAGGTAAATTCCCAAGGGGTAGACCTAACTTAATAGGTAAATTCCCAATCTTATATTTTAATGTATTTTAAGTTTCACCCAAAACCCTCCCCAACGTCATTCTATCGCTTACATATTCGCCCTAACGCATAAAGGATAGAAAGAGGGAACTTGGCACAACATACATGATAAATCTCACATATCATAATAAGCATGCATAACATATTGGACTTGCATAACTTAGCATAGTGAACTTGCATAACTTGTTAAACTTGCAAATCATGGTATAGTGAACTTGCATAAACATGCATAACTTGTTAAACTTGCAAATCATGGCATAGTGAACTTGCATAAACATGCATAACTTGTTAAACTTGCAAATCATGGCATAGTGAACTTGCATAAGCATGCATAACTTGTTAAACTTGCAAATCATGGCATAGTGAACATGCATAACTTATCAAACATGTGTAACATGGCATAGTGGACTCGCATAAGCATGCATAACTTATTAATCATGCATAACATAGCATAGTGAACTCGCATGAGCATGCATAACTCATTGAACATACAAAAATCCCAACTTTCATCACATATTAACTTTAGAGTTTCTAAAATGAAGGTAAGAGGGCTTACAAATATTATGAAGACACAAATCTACTAATAAAGATTGAGAAGCCCGTTTATGCAAGCAAATAAAACCCCAAAACAAGCTCCAATTAATACAAATCCCAAAAACTCTAGCTTAGCAAATAAAGCTTGCAACTTGATGATGTATGCAAGCTAATGATCATTCATACAACTTAGAAAAGCTTGTATGAACATCAAAATCTTAATATAAATGATTTTTGAAGAGGGTGGAGGCTAGGGTTCTTAGGTGGAGGCCATTTGAGATTTCAATTTGACATAGTTTGGTTGCTAGATTGAATAATGAGGCTTTAGGGTAGGATTAGGGGCTTATTTATAGAAGATTAGAGTGTTTTTAGCCCTAGGATTAACCCTAGGTTAGTTTAGGCCCGTCAGATTTAGGAATTCTCTAGAACCAAGCCACAAGACCAAGCCCCAAATCAAAATGGTGCGCCAGGCAAAACTGCTTGGCCACCCCGTGTCGATAGGGCAGTCGACACCCTAGGACCCCTGTCGACATGCCTGTCGACATGGGGGCCCTGGCGGGAATTTTCCCGCCTGACACCAATTAGCCCTAATCCTTGTTTTTAATTTGAAATTTAAATCTGTTTTTAGCATAGAAATTTCTGAAAACTTCAATGGGCCTTAACTGGGTCATACGGACTCCGATTTTCGAAAACTCGGACTCTATTTCGCGTATTTTTCCAAGACGAACGCAATGGCATAGCCCGTTTCCCTTGATTCAGATTTTAGAATTTAATTCTGCCTCGATTTATGTTATAACAGGTTATTGAAAATACGGGTTGTTACATTCTCCCCTCCTTAAAGGATTTCGTCCCCGAAATCTTCAGGTTAGGAAGAACGTATCCTACCATCCAATCATCCATCTACTCAAAGCATCATCCACGAGCAATCATTGTCCTTAAAAGATTCTAAATGCTGTATGAACATATGCAAAAGTGTGTGTATATGTACTTATCTAATGCAAAGATCGATGCAAAATATGTTAGTGAAATGTATCCATATGTATGCAAATCCCTAACATAATGTATAATATCTACATGCGTGCTCAATCATACATCCATATGCAACATCCATGTGATTGCATACAAATTTCATCCAAGAATAAGCATAAACACTCATGCACATGCAATATGAGGAGTGTGTGAGCCGATCTAGTGCCTAATGTGTATCATGCATCCACGAGTAACCACTTGCAAACACTTGCAACCACTTGCAACCATCAAACATAACATGTCTCAAGCACATGTTTCATCCAAAGGGTTTCTATCTAAGGTTCTCATGATAAGATTAGCACGATAACTAGATAAACATGGATAGCAAAGAGAAAGATATGCTAAATAAAGGAAAGAGATTGAGAGTGTACCCTCAAAAAGGAATGGATAAAGCCCACACATCTTCTCCTCGGTTTCCCAAGTTGCGTCTTCTTCGGCTTCACCCCATTGGACCTTTACCAGCCTAACCTCTCGATTCCTTAGCTTCTTGGTCTCCGTCCCCAAGATACGAATCGGAGCTCTCCTCAAAGTTGCCTCTTTCTCTACCTCCACGTCTTCAAGAATGCTAGGTTCAACCACCTCAGCGGACTCATGTAGGCACTTTCGGAGATGCGAGACATGAAAGACATTATGCACTCCGGACAACTTCTCGGGCAATTGCACTTTATAAGCCATCTTCCCAATTCTCTCTATGATAGGGAAGGGTCCAACAAATCTCGGTGCCAACTTCCCAACAGCTCCAAATCGGACCACATTCCGCAAAGGAGAAACCTTTACGAAAACCATGTCCCCAACCTCAAACTCCAAATCGGATCTCCGCTTATCAGCATAGGATTTCTGTCGGTCTTGGGCCGCCTTCATCCGTCTTCTAATCAACTCGACCTTCTCGGATGTATCTCTAATCATGTCGGGTCCAAGAATAAGCTTATCTGTAGTCTCCCACCAACATGTAGGCGACTTGCACGGCCTCCCATATAAAGCTTCAAATGGTGCCATCCCTATGCTCGCCTGATAACTGTTATTATATGCGAACTCGACAAGAGGAAAATGGTCTTCCCAAGCAGCACCAAAATCCAGAATGCAAAGCCTCAACAAGTCCTCGAGTACCCTATTTACCCTTTCTGTTTGGCCGTCTGTTTGTGGGTGATAGGCCGTACTCAGGTTCAACCTTGTGCCCATAGCCTCCTGCAAACTGTTCCAGAACTGACTAGTAAAGATGGGGTCTCGGTCACTGACTATGCTGGAAGGGACTCCATGTAGTCGTACTATCTCACGAAGATATATCGATGCTAGTCCAGATGTGGTCCTTTTGCTCTTCACTGGGATAACATGAGCAGTCTTCGTAAGTCTATCTACAATAACCCAAATGCTTGTATTCCCCTTCCTTGACCTTGGAAGCCCATCAATAAAGTCCATAGAAATACTCTCCCACTTCCATAGCGGGACCTCTAGAGGATGCAATAGCCCACCGGGCTTCTTCGACTCAGCTTTTACTCTCTGACAAATAACACATCTCGAGACAAACTCGGCCACATCCTTCTTCATTCCAGGCCAGAAGATAATGCGCTTCATATCTTTATACATCTTATCACCGCCTGGATGTATAGTCAACTTGGAGCGATGTGCTTCCTCAAGAACTTTCCTCACCAAGTCTTCCACCATCGGAACACAAAGCCTCCCGTCGCTCCTCAGCCAACCCTTATCGTCTATAGAATATCGAGCAAGGTGACTAGATGTCTCCCCTCGAATCAGCTTATCCATGATCTCGATTATCTGAGGGTCTTCCTTCTGCGAAGCCCCAACTTGATCCAGAAGGGTAGGCCTGAGCTCTAGAGATGCCAAAGAACCGGTCATCGGCTCAATTGTCAAAGAAAAATCAAAGGTTGCCAAGAACTCTAAATTCTTCATCTCAACAAATAGAGGACTTAGTGTCAACCTTTTCCTACTCAATGCATCCACTACAACATTCCCCTTGCCAGGGGTATAGGCTATATCAAAATCATAGGAAGCCAAGAATTCCATCCATCTCTGCTGCCTCAAGTTCAGATCCTTCTGCGAAAAGAGATACTTCAAAGACTTATGATCAGTATACAGCTCAAATCTCTCTCCCAGAAGGTAATGACGCTAAGCCTTGAGTGCACATACAATCGCTGCCAGCTCTAGATCATTAGTGGGATAATTCTTCTCATGCACCTTAAGTTGCCTCCCACCATAACATATAACTCTGCCCTCTTGCATCAGAACGGCGCCCAATCCCGTTCCACAAGCATCAGTGTACACGGTAAATATCTTACCACCATCGGGTAAAGCTAGAACTGGTGCTGAGGTAAGGGCTCTCTTGAGTCTTTGAAAAGCAAGCTCACAGTCCATATCCCAAGCAAAAACTAAGTTCTTCTTCGTCAACTTAGTAAGAGGAGCGGATATCTTCGCGAAGTCCTTGATGAACTTCCGGTAAAAACCCGCAAGACCCAGAAAGCTTCTCACCTCGGTTGCATTCCTTGGAGTCTTCCAATCCTGAACTGCAACCACCTTAGCGGGATCCACCGCTAAGCCTTGCTTGGATACGATATTCCCAAGGAATCTAACTTCCCTTCTCCAAAAGTGGCACTTGGAGAACTTGGCCTTTAACTGGTGTGCTCTGAGCGTATCCATCACCTCTACCAGATGCCTCGCGTGCTCTTCTTCATCCTTGGAGAAGACCAGAATATCATCCACAAAGACCATGACAAACTTGTTCAAGAACTCCCGAAACACCCTACTCATCAAGTCCACAAAATACGCGGGTGCATTCGTCAAAACGAATGGCATAACAAGCCATTCAAAGAATCCGTCTGGAGTTCTGAATGCAGTCTTGTCTATACTATCTTCAGCCACTCTGAGCTGATGAAATCCGGTAGCAAGATCAAGCTGAGAGAAAACAGAAGCACAAACAAGTTGATCAAAGAGATCATCGATCCTCGGTAACGGGTGTCTGTTCTTCTTAGTCAGCTTATTCAATTCTCTATAATCCACACAGAGCCGAAGAGAGCCATCTGCCTTAGTAGCAAACACCACAGGCGCTCCCCATTCGGATATACTTCTTCTGATGAAGTTCTTCTCAAGCAATTCTTTCACTTGCTTGCTCAGCTCTCGTCTCTCACGTGGAGCCATATGCCGAACGGGCAAAGAAACAGGCTTAGCATTATCCACCAGATAAATGCGAAAATCAATCTCTCGTTTAGGGGGCAACCCCTTAACTTCTTCAAAAACATCTGGATAATCTCGGACCACCCTTACAGACTGAAGGGCTTCCTCCAACGAGTCGAGAGATTCAAGATAGCATAACATGACGGGATTCTTCGGATTGCATGAAATCTCTAAGGTGTTGCCAAGGCGAGTCACAAGCCTCACAACCATATGCTCACAATCAAGAATGGCTCCATATCGGGACAGCCAATCCATGCCCAATATCAATCCGTATCCCCTGAAACCAAGAACATACGCACTACACAAGAACTCCACACTGAGTATAGAGATCCTCAGATCCTCACATATCATAGATAGATGAGCAGAACCCCCAATGGGATTCGAAACACAAACGGGATCATCCACTAAGCTAGTACTAAGGTGCAAGCTATCAACAAGATCAGATGAAATAAAGCTATGTGATGCACCAGAATCAAACAAGGTACGAACTGGAAGATCAGAAACATAAACAAGGTTCTCAACAGAAATACTACCTCGATCGGGAACTGGAGCGGTATTGAGAGCATGAACTTGCCCTCCTGAAGGTCCAGCCTGTCCTTTCTTCTTTGGGCATTCTTTGCTGAAGTGTCCAGTCTCACCATAGGAAAAACATCCACCACTAAGCTTCCTTTTCTTCTTCCTACAATCCTTAGCAAAGTGTCCAGGCACACCACAGTAATTGCACTTTCCCTTGCCTTTGTTGTTGTTGTTCCCCTTCTTGTTCTTGCCCTGATTCCCCTGGCTGCTTTGACCACCTTGATTGCCTTTGCCTTGAGAATCAGTCTTCTTTGCTTGAGTATCACTCGACTTGACCTCCTTCTTTCCATCTCCCTGAAGCAGAGCCATATTGACCAAACTCTCAAAAGTAACCCCATGCGGAGTATGTGACATCGCCAAGCCCTGCAACGGCTCATTCAACCCTCTAGCAAATCGAAGAGCCTTCTTCTCCGGAGTGTTCACCATATCCAAACCAAAACGGGCCAGCTGATTAAACTTGTTCACATACTCCTTAACAGACATATCACCTTGCTTTAATGCAATGAACTTCTCCATCTGTAAATTCGCCTCAGCAGAAGATAAAAACTTGGTCACAAATCTAGCCCTCAAATCGGCCCAAGTCTCAACGGGCCTCGTCCCATTGGTGACCTCCCACCAATAGGCCGCTTCATCTTTCAAAAGCCACACTGTCAATAAGATTTTCCTCTCGTCATCAATCCCAAAGATAGCAAACAAGTCCTCCGTGTCTTTCAGCCAATTCCTAGCTTCAACAAAAGATTCCGTGCCTAGGAAATTCTTGCCTCCCATCGCCTTGAAGTCTTTACAAACCTTTGTGAACTCAATCTGAGGATGCTGAGGGGGAGGAGGAGGAAGAGGAGCCTCAGCAACAGGAGGGGGAGGAACATTAGCTACGGGAGGAGGAATATTAGCTGCTGGGGGGACCACCAGAGGAGGGACATTAGCAACGGGAGGAGGAATATTAACATTAGGGGGAGGATTCTCAACTACAGGAGGAGGAGTAGGAGTAGGGTTTGCGGGGCCGGTTGCTGCCCTAGCTTCTAGAAGTCTCCTATACCAGAGTGGCACATTTACTCCATCCGGGATGGCAAGATCCTCAGCCATACTGAAACGAAGGATAAGATAAGATTAGGTCAAGGGAACGAAGGATAACGCTAATGACTTTTTGGGGAATATCCCTTTAAAATACTAGACTTTTCTTTGGAAAATACTTTATACTTGCTTTGAAAATAGTTTTTCAAAAGTCTTTTTAAAAACTTTTGGTTCTTTCTTGTAAACCATATGCTCTGATACCAAATTTGTAACACCCCACCTCCGCTAGGGTCACTCTTTCGGGGGCACTAGCTTCTGGGGGGCGTTAGAACTGGGTAAGCATGCATAATGATATATCAAGGCAGAACAGGAACATAAATATATATATGTAAAACAGAGTAAGTGAGAATAAAACAGCAGAGTATCTCAAACCATCTCAAAACAAGTCTAATACATCATAAAGTCATCTACCAAAATAAATATGTCTAGTACAACATAAACAGAAATACTGAAATACATAGTGCTATCCCCAAAAATAAAAAAGACAAGCCATAGCGAGCTCAATATCCAGACATACACGAGCTATCCAGCGAACAAGCAAGCGATCCAAGCTAAGCACCACTGTTCCCTCCCTGAGAACCTGGGGGGGGGGGGAACGGAAGAAAAGAAGCGAAAGAAAACAGGTCAGTCAAAAAGACTGGTAAGCCCTACTACGATCAGTCTATAAACTAATAAAGCTAACATCATGATGGAAACTGAGATGAATATACTGGCAATAGATAAAGGTGTCATCAAATAAAGGAGATTAAGCTTTGCACCACAGTGTACTAGCAAACTAACATAACAGGTATTGATCCCTCAGCCCAAACTTTGGCCCAATAGTATGAGGTGACCTTAATGCAAGGTCCAGCCCAACGGTCTGGTCGATCGGCTCCCTATAAACCTAACACGTCAAGTGTTGGTGTCCATACGGCCCACATATGGTTGTAGTCAGACTGTGCTGGGTCCACCTTTGGGTGTCAAGCCCTCGGGTGTCAACCCCAGACACTTAAGCAATAATGCACAGTCTAAAACTACTGGTACCCGTGCCTCGAGTTTGTCCAACACCGAACTACGTGCACGTCCGTAGCCCGCCTGGACCCGCACCGCTGTACCACTTAGCCGTCGCTTTGGTCGCTTACATCAGTCCAGTAATCGTGCCCCGCCCTAGCCTAGCCTCTAGGGTTGTGAATGATACCAAACTGGGATTACTGCTGGAACAGACCACGTTGCTAGGGTTTTCTAAGAGGGTTAAGTGTGGTTTAACCCCTCACTAATCATGGATTAAATTAGTTAAGTGTAACCAACAGTTCACCACTTAACCCCATTTAATCCCTCGTATCCCCAAAATTGGTTAAGTTTAGTGGGCCATGACTTAACCCTAATCACGAGGCATTAATTTAATTGTACCTTAACCTCTCACATTAGACTTTTTTGCGGTTACTAGTTAAGTCGGGCGGGTCCGGGTAGCTTTACACCACAACTTGGTCTAACCTCGGGTCCCAGGTACACATGACCAACTTCTCACATTGGGTCCTATTGTTTGTAGCAACTAGTTAAGTCGGTCGGTTTCGGGTAGGTTTACGCTACAAACTCAACCCAACCTCGAGTAGGCCACACATGTTTTCTAAGTGTCATGTCCACTTTATTTTCAAACATAATTACAAGTTTAACTTGGGTAGACCTAACTTAATAGGTAAATTCCCAAGGGGTAGACCTAACTTAATAGGTAAATTCCCAATCTTATATTTTCATGTATTTTAAGTTTCACCCAAAACCCTCCCCAACGTCATTCTATCGCTTACATATTCGCCCTAACGCATAAAGGATAGAAAGAGGGAACTTGGCACAACATACATGATAAATCTCACATATCATAATAAGCATGCATAACATGTTGGACTTGCATAACTTAGCATAGTGAACTTGCATAACTTGTTAAACTTGCAAATCATGGTATAGTGAACTTGCATAAACATGCATAACTTGTTAAACTTGCAAATCATGGCATAGTGAACTTGCATAAACATGCATAACTTGTTAAACTTGCAAATCATGGCATAGTGAACTTGCATAAGCATGCATAACTTGTTAAACTTGCAAATCATGGCATAGTGAATATGCATAACTTATCAAACATGTGTAAGATGGCATAGTGGACTCGCATAAGCATGCATAACTTATTAATCATGCATAACATAGCATGGTGAACTCGCATGAGCATGCATAACTCATTGAACATACAAAAATCCCAACTTTCATCACATATTAACTTTAGAGTTTCTAAAATGAAGGTAAGAGGGCTTACAAATATTATGAAGACAAAAATCTACTAATAAAGATTGAGAAGCCCTTTTATGCAAGCAAATAAAACCCCAAAACAAGCTCCAATTAACACAAATCCCAAAAACTCTAGCTTAGCAAATAAAGCTTGCAACTTGATGATGTATGCAAGCTAATGATCATTCATACAACTTAGAAAAGCTTGAATGAACATCAAAATCTTAATAGAAATGATTTTTGAAGAGGGTGGAGGCTAGGGTTCTTAGGTGGAGGCCATTTGAGATTTCAATTTGACATAGTTTGGTTGCTAGATTGAATAATGAGGCTTTAGGGTAGGATTAGGGGCTTATTTATAGAAGATTAGAGTGTTTTTAGCCCTAGGATTAACCCTAGGTTAGTTTAGGCCCGTCAGATTTAGGAATTCTCTAGAACCAAGCCACAAGACCAAGCCCCAAATCAAAATGGTGCGCCAGGCAAAACTGCCTGGCCACCCCGTGTCGACAGGGCTATCGACAGGGCAGTCGACACCCTAGGACCCCTGTCGACATGGGGGCCCTGGCGGGAATTTTCCCGCCTGACACCAATTAGCCCTAATCCTTGTTTTTAATTTGAAATTTAAATCTGTTTTTAGCATAGAAATTTCTGAAAACTTCAATGGGCTTTAACTGGGTCATACGGACTCCGATTTTCGAAAACTCGGACTCTATTTCGCGTATTTTTCCGAGACGAACGCAATGGCATAGCCTGTTTCCCTTGATTCAGATTTTAGAATTTAATTCTGCCTCGATTTATGTTATAACAGGTTATTGAAAATACGGGTTGTTACAGTACCCAGAGCCCGGGAAGTTAAAATTCACTGATAACGCAATAAAGTCTGGCAGGTGCTGCCAATTTCATAACCAGCTGGGGCGTAGCACGAGTGAATGTAGACATTTGAAAAGCTTAATCGAAGAACTGATAAGGAAAAACAGGCTTCAACAGTACACAAAGAACTCCCAGAATGCTCAGGGAACTCAAGACCAAGGTGCCTCTGTAGGACAGCCTAAACAGAATGAGAACGCCTCAATTGTTGCTATACCAAGGATTATCATAAACACCTTTTCAGGAGGCCCCTACCCGGTTGGGATTTGCTGGGGGGATATGGTGAAGTACGCTCAAGAGGTGAAGGACTTTGCGAAAAAAGGTGAACTCATGACCATAGATGAAGTTTTATCGGCAAAAGTACCAAGAATCCTGCGAGATGACATCACATTTAAAGATGAAGATCCGACTGGGATCATAACACCTACACAGGATCCATTGGTGATAACAGATGGTCTGGGCCCGACCATAGTAAGAAGGGTGTTAGTCGATAGCGGAGCCTCAGTTAATATCCTTTTCTTTAGCGCATTCCATAGGATGTAGCTCTCTATGAGTGATGTAAAAGCCTGTTAGAACAAGGTCCATGGATTCACTGGTCAAGCTGTTCAACCGATTGGTGTCATCAGTCTGCTGGTGGAGATTGGGGAAGGAGAGCAGAAAGCCACACGGATACAAGACTTTGTTATAATTGATGTACCCTCTGCTTACAATGCTTTCCTGGGAAGACCTACTCTCGCAGCATTCAGAATAACAATGGCTCCGTGGCAGCTCACTATGAAATTTCCAATGGAGAATGGTGTTGGCACAATTATAGGAGATCAACAAGCAGCAAGCTAGTGTTATTTGGTTGAATTGGCAGAAGCAAGGAAGACGGAATTGATGAAGGATGTAGAGCCATCGCTTCGCATCCAGAAACCCCACTTATGGCAACTAAAGCAAAAACCCCATACTGGTGAGCACAGTGGCGCTCGAAAGGCAATTGATCCAAGGAAAAACAGTATGGGGGAAAATAGAGCAACGCCGGCCAAAGATACTATCCCCATTCTAGTATCCAAAGACCCTAACCAAGTCCAGAAGATAGGTTCTCAGCTAGGCATGAAGCTGCGGAAGGAATTAATCTTGTTTTTAAAAGCAAACTTAGATGTATTTGCCTGGGAACACTTAGATATTTGTGGGATCCCACCAAATGTAATTGTTCACAAGTTGAATATAAATCAAAAGTTGACTCCTGTGAAACAAAAAAGACGAATGCAAGGATTTGAAAGATCCGAGGCTCTAAAAGAAGAAGTAGATAGGTTACTCCAAAATAATTTCATACGGGAAGCTAAATATCCAGATTGGGTCTTTAACCCAGTTCTTGTTAAAAAGTCCAATGGGAAGTGGAGAGTGTGTATAGACTACTCAGACCTTAATAAAGCGTGCTCAAAAGATAGCTTTCCGTTGCCCTGGATCGACCAACTTGTAGATGCTACAGCGGGTCATGGGTTACTATCTTTCATGGACGCATATTCCGGATATAATCAAATTATGATGTATAAGCCGGACGAAGAAAACACGAGCTTCATAACGGATAGAGGGCCGTACTACTATAGGGTCATGCCATTTTGACTGAAGAACGCAGGAGCAACCTACCAACGCCTCGTAAACTCCATGTTTAAATCTCAAATAGGGAATACAATAGAAGTATATATGGACGATATGCTAGTCAAATCAAAGATGGTCGAAAATCATCTCGAGGATTTGGCAGAAATGTTTCACATACTCAGGAAATACATGATGAAACTAAACTTGTTAAAATGTTCGTTCGGAGTCTCTTCAGGGAAATTTCTCGGGTTTATCGTCAATGCTTGGGGCATCGAAGTAAATCCCTCTCAAATTGCGACCTTAAGGGAAATGCGAGCTCCGAAAACCAAAAAGGAGCTCCAAAGCTTAAATGGAAAGGTAGCAGCTTTAAGCCGGTTTGTTTCCAAAGCAACAAATCAGTGTATCCCTCTTTTCGATGCCTTGAAAAAAAGGAAAGAAAGATTTCCAGTGGACCTCAGAATACCAGGAGGCTTGCAAGGAATTGATAAGACATATGGAATCACCGCCAATGTTATTGAAACATAAAGATGGGGAGGATCTATTTTTATACTTGGCAGTCTCATCACATACTTTGAGCGCAACACTAATTCGAGAAGAAGCAGGGGTGCAATTGCTGGTGTATTACATCAGTAAAAGACATGCCGAGGCCGAATTGAATTACCCTAAGCTAGAGAAGCTCGCATATTACCTCCTCGTTGCCTCAAAAAAGTTGAGACCATATTTCCAATCTGAACCTATCAAGGTTCTTACCGATCAACCACTAAGGCAAGTTCTCTTTCGCCAGGAAACTTCAGGAAGGTTATTAAAATGGAACATTGAGCTGAGTCAATATGACATCACTTACCATCCTCGAAGAGTGATTAGTGGCCAAGCCCTAGTAGATTTTATTGCTGAATTTACAGACAAAGGAGAAGAGATCGAGGAACCAACGGAGACAGAGACCATTTGGAAACTATATTTTGATGGATCTAGAAATGAATATTGTTTAGGGGCTGGAATTGTATTGGAAATCCCAGAGGGTCACTCTTTATGCTACGCATTAAGATTAGAATTTCCATCAACTAATAATGAGGCCGAATATGAAGCATTAATAACAGGGCTAAAGTTGGCAAAAGAGCTAAACCTAAAAACTTTGCAAATTCTTAGCGACTCTCAGTTGGTGGTGGGTCAAGTACGCGAAGAGTTCCAAACCAAAACTGGGAATCTACCCTCTTATCTAATCAAAGTGATGGAACTTCTAAACAATCTTGATCACTATGTTATATCCCACATCCCAAGAGAACAGAACTCAAAAGCGGATTCTCCTGCCAAGTGTGCTAGTTCGTCAGATGCTCAACTGCTGGGTTTAATCCCCATCAAAGTCCTTTCTACCCCTACTATTGAGGAAGCAAATATTGAATGGGTAATGGAGACCATTGAGGAACCTACATCGTGGATGACTACAATCAAAGAATATATACTCAATGGGGCACTTCCTAAAAAACGGAAAGAAAAAAGGAAAATATTGCGCAAGGCCCCTCTGTACCTCGTTCAAGATGGAAGGCTATACCGACGAGGATTATCCATGCCCTTGCTGCGATGTGTGACTAAGAACAAATCTAGAGCTATTTTGGCAGAGTTGCACGAGGGAGAATGCGGAGGATACACTGGCGGTCAAACGTTAGCCAAGAAGATTCTGCGATACGACTATTTCTGGCCTGATGTAAATCTAGATGCCATGACCTATGTAAAGAAATGTGATAGATGCCAGAGACTCGCTAAAATTCCAAGGGCACCTCCCGCGAAACTAATCGAATGGTTAGCCTATGGCCATTTGCGGTTTGGGGCATAGATTTAATTGGGGTATTGCCCACTGCAAAAGCAAATATGAGATACACTATAGTGGCTATTGTCTACTTTACCAAATGGGCTGAAGCAGAACCTTTAGCTACAATCACATCAAAGAAAGTAATCAATTTTGTCTTAAAAAACATCATTTGCAGGTTTGGAGTACTGCAAAAGATCATTACCAATAACGAAACCCAATTCGAAAGCAATGAATTCCTAGACTTCTGCGCCAAGTACAAGATCAAAAAGAGTTTTACAACTGTGGCCCATCTGCAAGCAAATGGGAAGGTTGAACCCATCAACAAAATACTAAAATCGACAATCAAGAAGCGTCTTGAAAAAGCCAAAGGCAGCTGGGTTGATGACGTTCCCTTTTCATTATGGTCATATCGGACAACGCATAAAATCGCTACGGGGCACACCCAATTCTCACTTGCATTCGGCTCAGAAGCTATGATCCCAGTGGAGCTAGAAGTGCCAACTCACCGCAGAATCCACTATAACCAGAAGGAGAATGAAAAGCTACAATTGGAAGCACTTGATTTACTCGAGGGAAAGCGAAGAGAAGCAGAGCTTAACATAGCGGTCCATCAACGGAAAGTAGCCAGATATTTCAATACAAAAGTCAAGCCAAGAACTTTTCAAATCGGGGACCTCGTCCTGAAAAGAATTATGACAGGAACTGGGGTATTCAGTCCCAATTGGGAGGGGCCGTACATGATTAGCCAGAAATTTGCAAATGGCACTTATGAGCTAAAAACTATAGACAGAATCGTACTCCCTCGGGCATGGAATAACATCCACATTCGTTGTTATTTTGCTTGAAGTTTCTTCCACATATTACTCATTATACATACATCATGAATTGTGAATATATCATGCATTGTAAATATCATGCAAAGTATGTACAAATTAATGAAAGAAACTACTTTACCTATCTAAAATCGTACATCTGCTGGTTTTAATATCCAAGTGCTAACATCGATTTTAATTACAGGCTTTTTAAGTCGACAGAAGCACACTCAGAACCAAATAGAGCTTAATGAATACTACGGCACATCTCCAACCGAAAGAGCTCGAACACAATCGTTGCCTGGTACACAAATACCTTTGCATTTTGTGTCATTAAGGATATAAAATATGAAGCCATAAATAAGGGGCATCAAGAACTCTGAACCTAAACGATGTGACACCCAGACTACGGACCAAGTTTTGCATTCCACCGTAGGGGCACATTCTTAACAGAGTTCGAAGTTGTAGATCTAAAGGTTCACAAATAAACTAGGGTCATCCCCCAGAAAAAATGTGGCAATTAACCAAAGACCTCCCAAAGGGGTATCCGGTTCATCGCCGACGCCATTAAGATATGGCTGGACAGCGATACAAACACCAGGCTCTTTAACCGAAGAACTCCCAGAGGGGCACCCGGTTCATCGCCGATGCCATTAATATACGGCTGGACAGTGATACAAACACCGGGCTCTTTAACACAAGACCTCCCAGAGAGGCACCCGGTTCATTGCAAACGCAATTAAGATATGGCTGGACAGCGATACAAACACAGGGTTTTCAAAGGCCTCTTTGGAGGCATCCGCTCAGATGCTGGATCTTCAAAATTCACCTATGGATTATGGGTCCTCCATACCCAGTTACTGACGGACCCAAAGACCTCTTAGGAGGCATCTAGCAAGTTCAACAAGCGTTTGAATTATTCAGACTCAACGAACAACGGATTCAAAATCCTTCCAGGAGCATTCGATCATGAGCCGAATCTTTCAAATTCGGTTAATGATGAAGTCAACAACTTTCACCAAAGTCCTCTAACAAATTCTACAAGTAACTGGCTTGTCCAGATACCAAGAATAACAGATTTTTCTACCTAACTATAAATGTCATGCCTAATTTTCAAAATATAAAAACTGATTGGGATATGGGGGCACTGCCATCGCATTAATAAAATTTAATGGCGCACTGTTAAACATACTACAATCCGGTTATAATTTCATAAAAAATCGGCATTAGATTATTTCAAAACTTAGCTTATACTAACAAACAATTTATAGTGCAGAATCTGTATTACAAATGCAAAACAGGAAGATACAACAAAGCTAAAAGTAAAAGCTTAAGTATGAGAGCAGAACACAACTTCGTTCTAACATCATCAGATAACATAACATACACAACCAAAATTACATCGTCCACCAAGCAAGTCAAACGCGGGATCAAGCATGTAAGCTAAAGTCATAAGCGAGGACTGGTACTAGCATAATATGATCCAGTCTAATAATTAACATACATAAGACGACAACCCAATTCGAGATAAGCATTTGGCAATGATTTGAAATCAAGCAAGGTTTTGTGGCACGATTGCTCACATCATAGCCGCAACATAATAGTTTACCCATGTCGCTGCCACGGTCTATAGACTAATGCCAGGGCACAGCATGAGATTCAGGTCGGTACAGGGCATGATACTTATGTCAGTTCATGACATAATACTCATGTCAGTTCATGACATGATATTCATGTCGATCCACGGTCTGAAACTCATATCGTTGAAGAGGCACAAGTCACGTGTATTACAAAAAAATCAGGGTTTAGAGAAAATAAAAGGATTTCAGTGTCTTCATACACAAGACAGGAAGCATGAAACGAGCGAATTCAAAGTCAAAAGATCACCACAACAAATAATTTCTTTTTCTGGCCTTAGCATAAGGGTTTAAGGTGCATTAGGCAAAATACAGGTTCATCACTACATCACAGTCCAGGACATAGACATTGGACGCAAAATATCACAGGAGTATTAAGCGAGGACTGGCACTCACATATACAACTGGTCTATCGTATGAACACGCAAAAGTAAAGTAACAAAAGATAAACAAGAGATCTACCTCCTTTCATCAATGGGTCAGTCCCCACCTTGAGTGGGGGGAGGAGTACCAGTCATCTTTGTCTTGCCTCTGGGACTCGATAGTACAGCAATGATCTCGTCATGAGACCTAAGAGCCTTAATGAGCGTGGCCTTGTCTTTCTCCAAAGTGGTAATGAGCTCAATGTTTTCTCTGTTCAGCCTCTGAAGCTCGCAAGCGAAGGTGTTCCAGGCTCCTAGTTTGCATGCATAATATTGACCGATTTCATCAAGGTGCTTTTCTGACCAAGTCCTTATCGCATCAAGCTGCTCCAGCAAATGATTCTGCACGATGTCTAAATCTTCGGCGACTGAGCGATTGTCAGATGGATGTATATCCAAGTCGAACTAGTCAAAGGTCACTCCATGAAGACACCAGCCTTCAAAGCGTTCGGCAAGCTCAGAGGCGTGTGGTTTGGAGGCATAGCCTGTCTTGTCTACGATGGCTTTTAGCTCAGCCAAACTAGGAGAAGCAGGAGCAACCTCAGTCTCTGACATCGGGAGTTTTTCCAATCTGCGATGCTTGCGAGCTACGTCTTCACTTGAGGTTTGCTCGTTTCTCTTAGACATCCTATATAAAAAAAACTTCAAGAAGAAAACAATGAATTAGAAGGCAGCTTGTTCGAAAGAGTTCAGAACGTTCCTACCAACCCAAGTTTGCAAGTGTTCGGCGACCTAAAAGTTTAAGATGGGTTCAACGACCCAAAATTTAAACTAAAAATCATCGCAAATAAGCAAGCTCGAGTTCACAAAACCCATCAATATTGTCATCAACACACAATTGAAATTACATCAAACAACAAGAATCATAAAGACAAGAGATATCAGGTTCAACTCAAAATGTACATGTGCATGCGGTAAATAAAACCTTAAATTGCACCTGATTTTCGGTGATGAAGAACTCTAAACTTGGTTATGAGACAAAGAGATTATTGGGACTTCAATTGCTTCGATGATGGGGTAAATCGGTGGATTTAGTTGATTTTGACTGCCATTATTGAGGGTTTTTGCCTTAAGAAAGGTTTTAAGAGAATGAAGGAGTAATGAAGGAACGGAGACCGTATTAAACCAAGTGGTCAGATTAGTGGTCTAATCCCAAGAAGAATACCAATAGACACTCACTAATGCGCGACCCAGAATCTATGACGACTTAAAAATTTTGTGACGGCCTAAGCACTTGAGCAACCTAAAGGCTCTCATGCGACATGGAAAGGCTAAGGAAACTCGCGACATGGGGTTAACTCACGACACATGCCCAAAAGCATGCTAACGAATTGATTGAAAACTATAAAAAAAAATTGTGTGTTGTCAAATATGAGATTTCGAAGCCCATGTTATTTCTAATAGCACGGACATCGAGAGGCAAATGTTAAACCATGAAAGTAAAGGTTTGGACCATTTTGAGTTAGCCAAGTCGCCGAAAGCCATAAAAATAAAAGGACTAAGGTGTTAAAAACCATGTCGCAAGGAAGAGAGCTCAATCATACTACCATGCCATGTTATGCCTACTCGCGCCGAGCTATACAAGCCTAAGTCAAGTCATGTCGGCCTCGTATGTGACGTCAGACCGGTGTAGTGACATGAAGGTAAACCGCAACGGTTATCATGCCATTCATCATGTCGCAAGAAACATGAGAAGGATCGCATGACGTGGTTTCCTTCTTAAGTCAAGTCGTTGCACAACATCAAACCGTTACATGTTCATATCGGGTGTACCATACCGTTCTACGACATGATAGCAATAGCTTTTGATTGCACAAAGTTGTACCAACCCGCATCATAAAGTCATATCGCATTGAATTAAGTCGTGACTAAGCCAAGACACCATGTCGTCCATACCATTGGGACTACAACAGAGTAAAGTCATGCTTCCACAACGCCATTCCGCTTGGAAGAATAAGTGAAACACCACACCTCCATTAAGGTCAATCACAAAGGGAATGCCTTAACTTTGGTGGAGGTTTATAAGTAAAAGCCACAGAAAAACTCAAGAAAGATATAAATACACATATTTTAAACAGCGGAAACCAAACAAACTTTTATTTCATCAATCCGCGCATAAAACAAAAGATTTCCATAATTGTCTCAAAATACATCCAACATTACAACCTCATAACTGCCTTGATTATTAAAGAAGCATGAAAACCTAAATAAAGTGAAAAAAATCCACATAGTGATATCCAAAGCCACTATCCGAGCAATAAAGATCCAAATCATACATCTATGTTCTTGGTGCTTGTAAGGAGTATGACTGAGTTGAGCTGTTTCCTCCCTGTGGACCTGGGGGGGGGGGGGGGGAGGGAACGAAAGAAAAGAAGGCGAAAAGAAAATAGGTTATGATGGATGTAAACTAAAAATAGGAAAGTGTCGCAAGCTAAGGAAGTGTCGAATGTACTATCGCACCCATACTATATCTCTGCACCTACTTGAGTTTATTCCAACTGGCACCCCATGGTGAGGGTGAAGTGATCGACATTTTCTAAAGATCGGCTCCTACTCGCGCTAACATGTGCCATACGGCCCCCAAAAATTGTAGATACCTATGCTGGTCCCACCATGGGGTGTATCAAGACCCATGGTGGCGGCCCCGACACAAATAAAGAAGGCATAGGTTATACTACTGGTGTCCCCAGTGTCCTGGTTGTCTGCTCCGGAGTGTGTGCACGCCCGCACCCCGTTAGACCTATATTGTGCACCCACCGCCGTCGTTTGACCGCTTACAATCAGCCCAGTAATAGTGCCCCACCCTGCCTAGTTTCAGGGTACCGTTGATGCCTAACTTTGGGTTACTGCTGAATCGGGTCCCTCGTTACCAGGATTTCTAGTCAAACATGTTAAGTGGTTAAGTGTCTGTATTTACCTAACCCCACCCATCAATTCTTGTTAACATGTTGAATTTGGTTATGTGTTATAGTTGACTTAACCCTACCATCTGTCCTTAGCTTCTTAGGAGCACCAGACCGCTCAGATTAGACAGGTATTGCTATGGTTACTGGATGTGCCAGTCGGTTCCGGGTAGGTTTACACCGTAGCTCAGTCTAACCTCGGGTCCTTATTGGGCTCAATGCTTAACCACCCACATTGGATAGGTATTGTTGTGACTACTGGACAGCCGGGCGGGTCCGGGCAGGTTTACATCACACTCAATCCAACCTCGGGTTAAGCATATCATGTTTTCTAAGTTTACATATTTTATTACTTCTCAATTATATATGTAAATTTCATGTTCTTCATTCTTGGGTATAACAATTCATACCGCTTATATGTCATAATCGTTGGCATGTGCCAAACATGCCAACATATATTTTCATATTTTACACCCAACGTTATTACCCCTGTTTGTTCGCAACGTTATAACATGTGTTGGGCCTGTCACAATTCAGCCCAACTTTATAAACGTGAGAAAAAAAGGAAATCAAGAACATGTAATACATAAAGGTGTGTGGCGCATGAACTTGCAATTTGGCGATTCAACTAACATATAACATGGGTCATGTGAACTTGCATTCAAATCAAAGTATTACTAAGTAGGTGACATATGAAATGGCATAGTTTAGGCTAATACAAACTTGTGTTTAAACATGTTTAACTTGGCATAATATCAACGAAAAAACTAGCATGTTGTATATTCACAAAAATGTACAATTTTTTACATCTAATCTTATAGCCTATTTAACCATGAACTTGCATAGTTTATGAAACCCAAACGATACTTAACATAGATCCAATTGTACTTGCAAATGAACTTGCATAGTTTATGAAACCCAAACGATACTTAACATAGATCTAATTGTACTTGCCAACATGGATCTAATTATACTTGCCAATAAACATAAGAATGATATCATAGGTTTTGGGTCATGTAGGCATAAAAGGTCTATAACATGTTTACATAAATACTAATTTAGACTAAGGGAATATACATAGTCCATGCCATCGACATATACAAAAAGGGATCAATTTCTAGTTTTGGCCACAAACTTGCAAGTGCCATTGTTTTCATATACAATTGTTCAATAGGCTTGCATCAATCAATTTATGCCACAAACATCAATACACAAGTCATTATAGAACCATTACAATACACAAAATTTATACGATATAACAACACAATTCTATTTTCATTTACATCGAATCACATCACAGTTTTTATTCATATTCTGAAAGGTCGCTATACTTAAACGAATGCAGAATCTTGAATTCTGGATTATGAAACTGAGATGCGCTCCTTTGGGTAGACTAATGTTGCATTGATTGATTTGATTAAACTTTAATCTTCTTCTTAATTTGATTTGTCTCTTAGGCTTTAGTGTTGGCTTGTCTCTAGGCTTTCTAATTGACGGCCATTCCTAGTTCCTTTCCAGCAGCATGACGGCTTTTGTATTCTATTATTTGTGTGAATTTAGGGTGAGACTTGAGTTGTATTTATAGAATTTCAATCTAATTAGAGCCATCGATGAAGCTAGAGTGAATCCACACCATCCATCTCAAGAAAAGCCAATCAGAAAGTGACATGTAAGCCCTAGTGACTCAACCAAGCCTCAGAATTCGACCAGACCCTGACCAGGCCTGCCAGGACCTGACCAGCAGGTCATTCTGACCTGGGCGCAATTGGCAGGTGCGCCCGGCCAAAATTGTACTGTCGCGCTTCCCAAGTGCGCCAGTTCAACTTTGTTTTGGCGCACTTCACAAGTGCGCCAGTGCATTCTGACCCATTTTTTGGTTTTTCCGCCCAAATTCGTTCGTCCATATCTTCTTCAAACGATATCCGTTTTACGCAAACTTAGACTCTACCTCAAGCGGAATTTCGAGACGAACGCAATGGCGTAACCCATTTCCCTTGATTTCATCATTTATAATTAATTATACTTTAATTTGTGAAGCTTAACATTATAGAATTCACGGGGTTTTACATTCTCCCCCCTTAAAAGGATTTCGTCCGCGAAATCGTCAAGTTAGGAAGAATGCATATCCTGCCATCCAACAGTCCATCTACTCAACCAACAAACACAGGCATCCACTGTCCTTAAAAGACTTCTAATGCTTCATGATCATATGCATAGGGTGTGTACATGCCCTTATCTAATGCAGAAATCATGCGGTCTACTTATTCAGTTGACCTCCTTAATGAGAATTATGTAAGTGTCATGAATCCATTATGTATGCAAAATTTTCCTACTCATAATTCTACATGAGTGCACAACTATTCATAAAAATGCGACAACCATATGACAGCATATCAAGTTTCAACCATATAAAAATGAGAATACATATATGCATATGCAATATGAAGTGACTGAACCGATCTATAACCTAGGGTGTGTGTATATGCATCCACGAGCAACCACTAGCAATCAATAGCAACCATTTGCAGCCATCATCCATAACATGTTTTCAAATACATGTTTGCATCCATTTGTTTTCTACCTAAGGAGTTAGGAGAAGGACCGAGAAGATATACCTAAAAAGATAGATAAAGCATAACTTAAGGAAAGAGAGAGATCGAAGATGTACCCTAAAAAAGAAGAGGGTATGCAGCGCGTATTCAGTCCTCAGTTTCCCAAGTCGCGTCTTCCTCGGCGTCGATCCACTGAACTTTAACGAGTTTGACTTCGTGGTTGCGTAGCTTTTTCACTTCAGTTCCTACGATTCGAGTTGGAACTCTCCTCACAGTTGCTTCATGTTCCACTTCGGCTTCTTCTAGAATGCTTGGCTCCACCACTTCCGCTGATTCATGCAGACATTTCCGGAGATAAGAAACGTGAAAGACATTGTGAATTCCAACCAATCTTTCAAGCAGATCTACTCTATAAGCCAATTTCCCAATCTTCTCGATGATAGGGAACGGTCCTATAATTCTTGGTTCTAGCTTTCCTGGGGATCCAAAGCGAACGACTTTCCTTAAAGCGGATACCTTATGGAAAACCCTGTCCCAACCTCAAACTCAAGGTCGGTCCTTCTTTTGTCAGCGTAGGTTTTCTGTCTGTCTTGGGCTGTCTTCATTGTCCTATGTATCAAGTCCACTTTCTCTGAAGTTTCTCGAATCATGTCTGGCCCAAGTATATGCTTATCTGTAGACTCCCACCAACAAGTTGGTGATTTGCGCGGTCTTCCATACAAGGCTTCGAAGGGTGCCATGCCGATGGTAGCTTGGTAGCTGTTTTTGTAGGCAAATTCCACTAAAGGAAGGTGATCCTCCCATGTCCCTCCAACGTCAAGAACGCAAAGTCTTAAAAGATCCTCTAAAAATCTATTCACCCTTTCCGTCTGGCCATCTGTTTGGGGGTGATAGGTCGTGCTCAAACATAACTGTGTGCCTACAACTTTTTGCAGACTCCTCCAAAACTCACTTGTGAAAATAGGGTCTCGGTCACTAACAATGCTGGAGGGTATCCCATGGAGTCGAACTATTTCCTTGAGATAAAGAGATGTTAGAGATGAGGCAGTCCTTGTACTCTTGATAGTTATAAAGTGGGCGCTTTTAGTAAGCCAATCCACTATTACCCAAATGCTAGTGTTGCCTCTTCTCGACCTAGGCAGTCCATCAATGAAGTCCATTGAAATGCTATCCCACTACCACTGTCGGACCTCTAGAGGGTGAAGTAGTCCTCCAGGCTTCTTTTGTTCCGCCTTGACCCGTTGGCAGGTCATGAACATAGAAACGAAATCTGCCACGTCTTGCTTCATGCCGCTGCAAAAGAAAGTCCTTTTTATATCCTTGTACATCTTATTACCGCCAGGGTGTATAGTCATATTGGAATGATGTGCTTCCTCGAGAACCTTCTTTGTCAACTCCCTTGCTTGTGGGACGCATAATCTTCCATCTCGTCTCAACCAACCCTTATCATCGATGGCGTATCTACTGAGGTGACTAGAAGTCTAACCCCTAATAAGTTTATCAATCACATCAACAAGCTGAGGGTCTTCACGTTGTGCAACCCCTATTGAGTCTAAGAGTAGGGCGTACTTCGAGAGATGCAAACAAACTCGGTACAAAATCCGAGGAGGGCCTAAAGTTAAAACTGGCTATATACTCCAAGTTTTGCCTTTCCACAAAGAGAGGGCTTAGGGTCAGTTTCTTTCGGCTCAACGCGTCTGCTACCACGGTGCCTTTTCCGGGAGTATTGGAAAATTCAAAATCATACGAGGCAAAAAACTCCATCCATCTTTGCTGCCTCAAGTTAAGATCCTTCTGGGAGAAGAGATATTTCAACGATTTATGGTCAGTGTATAATTCAAACTTCTCACCTGGGAGATAATGGCGCCAAGACTTATGTGCAAAGACGATGGCGGCCAACTCTAAATTGTGGGTTGGGTAGTTCTTTTCATGAACCTTCAATTGTCTTCCGCCATAAGCTACTACCCTTCCTTCTTGCATTAAAACAACACCTAGTCCCGTTCCACATGCATCCGTGTATACTGTGAACATTTTGCTTCCGTAAGGCAGAGTTAGAACTGGGGCTAATGTAAGAGCCCTTTTTAATCGTTGGAAAGCAATGTGACAGTCCAAATCCCAAGCGAACACCAGATTCTTTTTTGTTAGCCCTGTGAGTGGGGCTGAGATTTTCGCGAAATCCCTAATAAACTTTCGGTAAAAACCGGCTAGCCCAAGAAAGCTTCAAACTTCGGTTGCAATTCTTGGTGTTTTCCAATCTTGTACTGCCACCACTTTCGCGGGGTCCACAGCCAACCCTTCTTTGGACACTATATGCCCAAGAAACCTTACTTCTTTTCTCCAGAAGTGACACTTGGAGAATTTGGCTTTTAGTTGATGTGCACGGAGAGTATCCATGATTTCTTTCAGATGCTGAGCATGTTCTTCCTCACTCTTTGAGAAGATTAAGATATCATCTACGAAGACAACCACAAATTTGTTGGGGAATTCTCTGAACACCCTACTCATTAGGTCTACGAAATAAGCGGGTGCTTTTGTCAAGACGAAAGGCATGACAAGCCACTCGAAGAAACCGTCTGGGGTTCTGAACGCTGTCTTATCAATGCTATCTTCAGCTACTCTTAGCTGATGTAACACAGTTGCAGATCAAGTTGGGAGAAGACCGTCGTACCTACAAGCTGATCAAACAAATCGTCGATTCGGGGAAGAGGGTGCCTATTTTTCTTGGTCAATTTTTTTAACTCCCTATAGTCGACCCAAAGGCGAAGCGAACCATTTTCTTTGGTTGCGAACACCACTGGAGAACCCCATTCCGAAAAGCTCCGTCTAATGAACCCCTTTTCAAGAAGTTCTTTAACCTGCTTGCTGAGCTCCTTTCTCTCCTTTGGAGCCATGTGTCTGACAGGTATAGCTACAGGCTTTGCATTATCCATAAGATATATGCGGAAGTCTATTTCCCGCCTCAGAGGTAAACCTTTCACCTCCTCAAAGACAACCGGATATTCCCGGACTACTCTAACTGATTGCAAATTTTCATCAGAAGCACCAAGCGACTCTAGATAACTAAGCATAATAGCATTCAAGGGATTACAAGAAACTTCTAGAGTGTTACCAAGCCGAGTCAGGAGTCTAACTACTCTTTTCTCACAATCAAGAATGACACTATTACTGGATAACTAGTCCATGCCTAAGATCAAACCATATCACGAGAAGCCCAAAACAAAGTCATTACAACTAAACTCAACACTGAGAATAGAGATTTTCAAACCCAAACAAACTATTGACAAGTAAGTGGAGCCCCCAATTGGATTTGAAACTACTAAGGGATCTTCTACCATACTAGTGTCTAGATGCAGAGATTCTACTAAGGCAGATGAACTAAAAGAGTGTGATGCGCCAGAGTCGAAAAGTGTGCGAACTGTATGATCATAAAGATAAACTACACTTTCTACAAAAATATTACTACCTAAAGTTCTCAAGATAGGAATGAGAAGATAAGCAGGATAAAACAAAGCATCTAGGATAAGAAGTTAAAGAGGTATCCCCAGAAGGTCCTGCTTGCGGGCCTTGCCCTTGCTTCTTAGGGCAGTTCCTAGCCATGTGTCCAGCCTCAACGCAATAGGAGCAAGTAGCGCTCATCTTCCTCTTCTTCTTTCTGCAGTCATTCACCACTTGTCCAACAATGCCACAAAAATAACATTTCCTTTTCTTACGTGTCTTGTTATTATTGTTTTGGTCCTTTCCGCCTTGACTATTATCCGTCTTCTTGTTTGACGATTCTTCCATTTGCTGGTTCATGTAGGGGAGGAGGAGGAGTAAAAGCATCTGTAGCTGGGGAGTAAGGTCCCCAGACATGCTAAAACAGAAAGGAAAGATTCAAAACGAAGGATAGAGAGAGATAGTGCATATGGCTTTGGGGGATTATGTCTTTTAAAATATAATACTTTTTCTTGAAAAAATGTTTCTTTAAACTTTCTTTTTGGAAAACAATTTCAAAAACTTTTATCTTGTCAGGTAAACCTATGCTTTGATACCAAGTGAAACACCCCACCTCCATTAAGGTCACATACAAGGGAATGCCTTAACTTTGGTGGAGGTTTATAAGTAAAAGCGATAGATAAACTCAAGACAGATATAAATACACATATTTTAAACAGCGGAAACCAATCAAACTTTTATTTCACCAATACGTGTATCAAACAAAAGATTTCCAAAATTGTCTCAAAATACTTCCAACATTACAACCTCATAACTGCCTTGATTATTAAAGAAGCATGAAAACATAAATAAAGTGACAAAAATCCCCACAGTTATATCCAAAGCCATTATCCGAGCAAGAAAGATCTAAATCATACATCTACGTTCTTGGTGCTTGTAAAGAGTCTGCCTAAGTTGAGCTGTTTCCTCCCTGTGGACCTGGGGGGAAAACGAAAGAAAAAAAGACGAAAAGAAAATAGGGTCATACATAAAGCCTGAGTAAATCTAGTAACTCTTCAATATGTGAATAAGAAAAGGGTATGATGGATGTAAACTAAAAATAGGAAAGTGTCACAAGCTAAGGAAGTGTCGAATGTACTATCGTACGCATACTATATCTCTGCACCTACTTGAGTTTATTCTAACTGGCACCCCGCAGGGAGGGTGAAGTGATCCCAATTTTCTAAAGATCGGCTCCTACTCACGTTAACATGTGTAATAAGGCCCCCAAGAACCATAGATACCTATGCTGGTCCCATCATGGGTTGTATCAAGACCCATGGTGGCGGCCCCGACACAAATCTAGAAGGCATGGGTTATACTACTGGTGTCCTCAGTGTCCTGGTTGTCTGCTCCGGAGTGTGCGCACGCCGGCACCCCGTTAGACCTACACTGTGCACCCACCGCCGTCGTTTGACCGCTTACAATCAACCCAGTAATTGTGCCCTACCCTGCCTAGTTTCATGTTACCGTTGATACCTAACTTTGGGTTACTGCTGAAACGGGTCGCTCGTTACCAGGATTTTCTAGTCAAACATGTTAAGTGGTTAAGTGTCTGTATTTATCTAACCCCACCCATCAATTCTTGTTAACATGTTGAATTTGGTTAAGTGTTATAGTTGACTTAGCCCTACCATCTGTCCTTAGCCTCTTAGGAGCACCAGATCACTCACATTAGATAGGTATTGCTACGGTTAGTGGATGTGCCGGTCGGTTCCGGGCAGGTTTACACCGTAGCTCAGTCTAACCTCGGGTCCTTATTGGGCTCAATGCTTAACCACCCACATTGGTAGGTATTGTTGTGACTACTAGATAGCCGGGCGGGTCCGGGCAGGTTTACGTTACAACTCAATCCAACCTCAGGTTAAGCATATCATGTTTTCTAAGTTTACATATTTTATTACTTCTCAATTATATATGTAAATTTCATGTTCTTCATTCTTGGGCATAACAATTCATACCGCTTATATGTCAAAATCGTTGGCATGTGCCGAACATGCCAACATATATTTTCATATTTTACACCCAACGTTATTACCCCCGTTTGTTCGCAACGTTATAACATGTGTTGGGCTTATCACAATTCAGCACAACTTTATAAACGTGAGAAAAAAAGGAAATCAAGAACATGTAAAACATAAAGGTATGTGGTGCATGAACTTGCAATTTGGTGATTCAACTAACATATAACATGGGTCATGTGAACTTGCATTCAAATCAAAGTATGACTAAGTAGGTGACATATGAAATGGCATAGTTTAGGCTAATACAAACTTGTGTTTAAACATGTTTAACTTGGCTTAATATCAACGACAAAACTAGCATGTTGTATATTCACAAAAATGTACAATTTTTTACATCTAATCGTATAGGCTATTTCAACATGAACTTGCATAGTTTATGAAACCCAAACGATACATAACATAGATCCAATTGTACTTGCAAATGAACTTGCATAGTTTATGAAATCCAAATGATACTTAACATAGATCTAATTATACTTGCCAACATAGATCTAATTATACTTGCCAATAAACATAAGAATGATATCATAGGTTTTGGGTCATGTAGGCATAAAAGGTCTATAAAATGTTTACATAAATTCTAATTTAGACTAAGGGAATATACATAGTCCATGCCATCGACATATACAAAAAGGGATCAATTTCTAGTTTTTGCCACAAACTTGCAAGTGCCATTGTTTTCATATACAATTGTTCAACAGGCTTGCATCAATCAATTTATGCCACAAACATCAATACACAAGTCATGATAGAACCATTTCAATACACAAAATTTATACGATATAACAACACGATTCTATTTTCATTTACATCGAATCACATCACGGTTTTTATTCATATTCTGAATGGTCACTATACTTACAACGAATGCAGAATCTTGAATTCTGGATTCTGAATTCTGAAATTGAGATGCGCTCCTTTGGGTAGACTAACGTTGTGTTGATTGATTTGATTAAACTTTAATCTTCTTCTTAATTTTATTCTCCTATTAGGCTTTAGTGTTGGCTTGTCTCTAGGCTTTCTAATTGAGGCCATTCCTAGTTCCTTTCCAGCAGCATGACGACTTTTGTATTCTATTATTTGTGTGAATTTAGGGTTAGACATGAGTTGTATTTATAGAATTTCAGTCTAATTAGAGCCCTCAATGAAGCTAGAGTGAATCCAGACCATCCATCTAAAGAAAAGCCAATCAGAAAGTGACATGTAAGCCCTAGTGACTCAGCCAAGTATCAGAATTCGACCAGGCACTGACCAGGCCAGCCAGGACCTGACCAGCAGGTCATTCTGACCTGCGCACACTTGGCAGGTGCGCCAAGCCAAAATTGTACTGGCGCACTTCCCAAGTGCGCTAGTTCAACTTTGTTCTGGCGCACTTCACAAGTGCGCCAGTGCATTCTGAACCTTTTTCTAGTTTTTCTGCCCAACTTCGTTCGTCCATATCTTCTTCATACGATATCCGTTTTACGCAAACTTTGAATCTATCTCAAGCAGAATTTCGAGACGAACGCAATGGCGTAACCCATTTCCCTTGATTTCATCATTTATAATTAATTATACTTTAATTTGTGAAGCTTAACGTTATAGAATTCACGGGTTGTTACAATAAGGAGTCGAGTCACCAGTCATGCCGCAATAGAAGCTATGTCGTTCTATTGGTTGAAAAGAGAAACCAACCCGCCATACGGCATATGTCATGTCGCTGACGACATTAGTAAAAGTCCAAGTCATGTCCGGGGCGACATGAGTCAAGTGATTTTTTTCATAATTACAAGACTGCCACCTGGTCTAGAAAACTCCTATAAATATCCCCTCACTTCTTCAATTGAGGGGGAGGGAATTTTGAGACCACGAAGTGCGGCCGAAAATATTCAACAATAATTCTAACATCCATTCAACATCATAAATTGAATATCAATCCATGGATCATGATCTCGATCAAACACATCCAAATGATTCAAGAGTGGAAGATTGATGGAGCAAGCCTACATGAAAGAGGGATTCCTTTCAATTCTACAACATCTAGATCAAATCTCCGCTGAATAATTCTCTTCTCAATCATCTTTTGTAGATTAAGTGTAATTAATGAGTAAAGGAGTGATAAAATTGATGTAAGAGAGAAGCTAATCTTGTAATCTTCATATTGATAATGGAATCTCTTATGAATGTGGATGTACACCCTTATTGGGTTGAACCACTATAAAATCTAGTGTCTTTTACTTACATTTCAATTGTTGTAAGGCTCCACTTTTCATTTTTGTGAGACGTTTCTTCACATTTTTGTTGTTTTGTCCAATTTTGGGGAAAACAGACATGTATGGTAAATATGCAAAAAGATAAACGTGCCTAACCCGAGGTTAGACTGAGTTGTGGTGTAAAACTGCCCGGAACCGCCCGGCACATCTAGTAACCGCAACAATACCCATCTAATGTGAGAGGTTAGTGCATCATGCCCAAGAAAAACCTGGGGTTAGATTGAGTTGTGGTGTAAAAACGGCCCGGAACCGCCCGACACATCCAGTAACCGCAACAATATAGATCTAATGTGAGAGGTTGGTGCATTAATAAATCAATTAATGCTAAAAGAACCAGACATGTTAAGAACGGAAGGGTTAAGTTAACTAAGGCAACACATAACCGTTATAATATGTTAATTAGACAAGAAGACGGGGTTAAGTAAATTTAGAACATTTAACCGTAACAACATGTTAAGTAGCCAAGAAGGTGATGTTAAGTAAATTTAGAACACTTAACCGTTATAACATGTTAAGTAGACAAGAAGGTGATATTAAGCAAATTTAGAACACTTAACCGTTGTAACATGTTAATTAGACAAGAAGATGGGGTTAAGTAAATTTAGAACACTTAACCGTTATAACATGTTAATTAGACAAGTGAGCAGGGTTAAGTTAACCGGTACAACATGATGAATGAGAAGTGTTAAGTTAATAAGAAACACTTAACCAATATGACACGATGAATGGGTAAGGTTAAGTTAAAACAAAAGAGCAACACTTAACCAATATAACAGGAAGCGTGGAAGGGTTAAGTTAACACAAGAAGGCAACACTTAACCAATGTAACACGACAAGTGGGTGAGTTAAGTTAACTTGAATTGAATGAGAAACACTTAACCAACATGACATGGTGAGTGGGTGGGTTAAGTTAACATGAATGGATAACACTTAACCAATATGACATAATGTATGGAAGGGTTCAGTACATATCGGGTTGGTGGGTAATATTAGTAAATATAGGCCGACAAACTTAACCATTAAGTAATCATGTTTGAATCAGCGAGAGGGTTAAGTACATATCGGGTTGGTGTGTAATATAGTAAATATAGGCCCATAAACTTAACCAGTAAGAAACCCTAGTAATGGAGACCCATTTCAACAGTAACCCACGTAGATGTATCAAGGTACCCTGAAACTAGGCAGGGTGGGTGTAACACCCCGTATTTTCTATAAACATAAGAGTTAAAAATCAAGGTATAATTAATTTTTAGGAGAAGAAATAAGGGAAACGGGTTGCACCATTGTGTTGTCTCGGAAAAATACGCAAAATAGAGTCCGAATTTGCGTAAATCGGAGTCCGTATGAAGAAGATATGGACGAATGAAGTTAGGCAGAAAAACCGGAAACAGGCCAGAATACACTGGCGAAATTGTGAAGTGCGCCAGTACAAAAATACACTGGCGCACCTGCCAAGTGCGCCCATACAAATCCAGCACCGAATTCTGGAGTGTTCTGAGGTGACGTGTCTTCTTTTGAGTGGCTGGATGATGTGTATCCGAGCTGTACGATTCTGATGACTTCTGGACTGATCTGAAGGCTCTAAATCACCCTATTCTCCTATAAAAACACCCCCAAACCTCACTTTCTCTCCACACAACTTCATTCTACCTATACTCTGCCTTTATTCTAACTAAAATAAAATAATGGCGCCGCTACTCTGCTGGAATCAAAACTAGAAGACAATCAACATCATCCTAAGCAACTCAATTCAAACTAGAGATTAAAGTTTTTGCAAAGATTCTACAACAAGTTAAAGTTCTTTCTTTAATCCAATCAAGGCAAGTACAGTTATTTTCCGATATAAACGTTAATTCTGATTGTGACATGAATTGTAAATCTGAATATGAGATTATATCTGTTCTTTTCTGTTCTGTTTGGATCTATCTTATCTCTTTCCTCTTTTTGTTCTATAGCCAGGTTACCACGAGCCTGAGCCAATCTCATAAGAGATTAAAATACGCTAAAATATTGGGGACAATAAAATGAATGATGCATAATTGGACTGATTTGAGTAAAGGACATAGGTTGTAAACTAGATCTAGATCTATGCATATATGACAATTTGGGATTATCATATGATAATATATGACTTGTAAATCTGGAATATAAGGCATGTTAAAAATTAAGATCTGAATAGAAAGACATAATACAGGTTAGATCTAGATCCTTGGGCATATTTTATATAACGGACTATGACTTTAAAAAAAAGGGAATATGGCTTAGGTAGAAAGATTTACATGGAAGTAAGATATCTATTATGTAAATAAACACCTAAGTAAGGGATCTTTGGGATATATGACATGCATAGTAATCTATGGTTATATTTGGTATAATCTATATATGGATCTTCTGTACTTTGCAAGTTTAATAAAAAGGGGAACATATGATATATGGTAAATTATGGCCATAATCTGTGCTATGTGAATTTAATGCAAACATGGGATGAATGATCATATTGGGAATCATGACTATTATTTATGCATGTGAACTTAGGCAAGATTTATATTTAGGAAAGATATGTTGTGAAACCTTAAGGAATGATTAAATCTAATATATTTGCCTAATTTGCTAGTTCTAATCTACCAATTCTGCCTAAAATGCTAATTAGATTGAGATGCCTAGTGTGTTAAATTTGTCTGTTGAGATGCCTAATCTGTTATATGCTAAAATCTGCTAGTTTGTTTAATCGGCTAAATCCGTTAAGTCGCCTAATCTGCAAAACTTGTTATCTGCTCTATCCGTTAAGTTGATATATTCAGTCTGTTGTTGTCATTAGCTATGAATAATTGACATGTATATTAGGCATGAGTATAAATGGTAAATCGTTAATTAATTGGACGCAAAGATAAACATGGCTAACTCGAGGTTAGAATGAGTTTGCGACCTAATTCTGCCCGGAACCGCCCAGCATATTCCAGTGGTCGCAAACAATTGGTTCTAATGTGAGAAGTTAGTCATAACGTGCTTGAAACCCGAGGTTAGACTCAGTTTGCGAGAGAAACCTGCCCGGAACCAACCGGCCTAACCAGTAGCCGCAAACTGTCAGTCTAATGTGGGAGGTTTGGGCATTAATATTTAATTAATGAAAATCTGAGATAACTGTGATGTCTAAAACGTGTTGGGTAAGGTTAAACCAATTGGACCAATGAATCTGATAAACCCGTTTCGTGAATCCATAGGCCCAATACAAAGTTAGATAATCTGGAACCAGTTAATCTGTAAGCCTGTTAATCCGAACATCTGATCCGTTAGTCTGAAAATCTGTTAACTTGATTGCCTGATCAGTGAACTAGTTAATCTAAATTTTGTATGTATGAAACTTGTAGACAAGTTAAACTGAAATCTATTAGTCTGGGACACAAGGTTAGGAGGGGAATTACTTGTGTCATCTGTTGTTTGGGACCCATATTAGTCAGTAACCCTTTCTGGTATCAAAATTTTGACCCAACAGGAAGTAGGGTCCGTTCACGCTTACTGAACTAATTATAAGCGGTTCATTCTGATAATGGCGAGGGGTGTTGATGGTGCGTTCCAACCGGGTCATGTGCGTGCATGGATCCCGGTCTGCCTCTTAGGATGTAAGACGCCGTGACATCTGTAAATAGGTCTGTGCCAATTTGTTGTCACTTTAGGGAGTGATACACCCAATTGTGGGGCCGACACAGGATATTTATGTATTAGGGAGCCGATCGCTTGGGGTAGGGTTTTAGGGTACACTTAGTTCTGTCTGTTTCTGTTGGTACCGTCTGTTTCTGTTAGGTGGTAACACCTGTCTGTTTCTGCTTGGTACCGTCTGTTCGGGTGGTAAAGGCCCATTACTAGTGTACACATAATTCTACATTCTGTTTCCGTAGGGATTAATCTGTTTCTGAATCTGTCTGTTTCTGATCGGGTAGAAAAGGCCCATTATTAGCATCCTGTTTCTGTTAAATTATTTTGTACCCGTTTCTATTTCAGTTTAGACATTAGGGTGACACCTAATTCTGTTATACTAGTATTAGTGCAGAGAAGTGTAAAGCAATAGTCTATGTCATTCTGTTCTTCCGTTATATCTGCTACACCTATTACAGTTATCTCTCATCCAGTTTTATGTTCATGTCATATTATTATTATCTGTTCATAGGCTGAAAGTCACCGGACTTGCCAGACTTTTTGTTTGACCCTTGTTGTTTTGCCTCCTTTCTTCCGTTCCCCCCCCCCCCACCAGGTTATCCAAAGAGGGAATACTTTAGCTTAATCCAGATTTCTCTCTGCTTGAAGTGCTTAAAGTATGGCTTGGCTCTGTATAGCTCCCATTCTATGGGGATTATGATTTTAAAACATGCATTTTGAAGGCTTTTGTACAAGACTGATATTTGTACTTGAATCCTGAGATTTGAAAGGATGTAACCATATTGATTTCTGTTTCTACCGTAATAAAGTTAAAAAATTTCAAGTACTGTTTTATTTGTCTTGTAAGTTTCTGTTCTATTTACTAAAATGCTCCACCAAAGTTAAGGCATTCCCTTTTTGAGTGACCTTAATGGAGGTGGTGTGTTACACTTGGTATCAGAGCTGAAGGTTACCAGATTGGGTAAAGTTTTTGAAAACAATTTTCAAAAAGGTTTTGGAAGGAAGTATTTTCAAAAATAAAGCTTATTTTGAAAAACATGATCCCCAAGAGCCATATATCTTTCGTTCAGTCCTTTTTGTATTGAACCTTTCCTTTTTCGTTCCAGCATGTCTGAAGCATCTGAGATACCAGAGGTTGTTCATGTACCCAGTTGGTTTCGTCAATATCTTGAGGCTAAGACCGCCGCTGCAGGTCCAGCAAATGATCCCCCTCCTCCACCCCCTCCTCGTGCAATTGCTTTCTCAAAGATCTGTAGAGATTTTAGGGCCATGGGTGGGAAGGATTTCAAAGGAACTGAATCATTCGTAGAAGCAAGGAATTGGCTCTAAGAAACAGAGGATCTATTCGTTATCTTCGAGGTGGACGATAGGCAGAAGGTACAGTTGGCAGTATGGCTGCTCAAAGACGAAGCTCCCTACTGGTGGGAAGTCACGAACGCCGAGAGGCCGGTTGAGACATGGATGGATTTCAGAACAAGGTTTGAGACAAAATTCCTCTCGCAAGCTGAACGAAGTTTACAATTGGAAAAGTTCTTATCTCTTAAGCAAGGAAGTATGACGGTCAAGGAATACGTCAACCAGTTCAACACTCAGCATAAAAAGGCTCTCCGCTTTGTTAAAGGATTGAATGAGCCACTGCACAACCTAGCCATGACCCATGTACCCATGGGAGCAACTTACGAGAAATTGGTGGATATGGCACTACTGCACGAGGAAGACAAGGGCCCGAAAGAGACAAAGAAGGAAGAACCACAGAATAAGAAAGCAAGGCTCAAAAAGGAAACACAAAAGAAGGATGAGAAGTCTGAAGATAAGAAGGGGAAAAAGTGCTTTACTTTTGGGAGCTCGACTCATCTGAACAAGGATTGCAGAAAAAGGAAGGGCGCTTGCTTCAACTGTGGGGAGATGAGACACTTCACTAGGGACCGCCCGAAGAGACGAGGACAAGGAGGGCAGGCGAACACTCTTGAGGCTAGTGGCTAGGATAGAAATAGGAAAATTTCTATAGTAAGTTTAATTTCTTTATTTGATTATGGAGTTAAGACTTTTTCTGATTCTGGTATTTTGATTTTGTAATCGATACTCTACACTTTAATACTAGTATTATTTCTGAATTCCGCTGTAGACTCAGACCCATAAGGGTTATGGATCATCTGTTTGAGATTCGGGTTTGAGGGATATCTGTGTTAGGCGTCAAGTATGACGCATACATTCTGAGTTTTTGTAGGGTACGATTTTATCATGCTTAGCTTCCTAAGAATCATTAGGGAACCTGATCTGTACCAGTAGTCTATAAATATCTAAATACTTTTGATAGGATTTCCAGTTTTGACATTGTCTAAAGAAGGTAATCCTCTAGGTGTTAATTTGATGTTGGTTTCGGTCTTTGGGGCCGATACTTAGGACCCATGTCTAATGGGAACCAAATTTTCGTTCTATCTGTACTCACTTCCATCATTCGACTGTATCCTATCGATCGAATCTTCGAACTTTAGGTAGAAACTAATGGGTGTAAACATGTGTTTGAGACATGTTATGTTTGATGGTTGCAAGTGGATGCAAGTGGTTGCTAGTGGTTGCCCGTCGATGCATATACACACACTAGGCACTAGATCGGCTCGAAAACACTCTCATACTGCATATGGATGGGTGAGCATTTTTCAATTCTTGTGGATGCAAAATGATTGATTCAGCACATGGATGTTGCATTTGAGTGAATGATTGTGCACTCATATAGAAATAATATATATCATTAGAATTCTATTGCATACATGTTGGACTCATGGCACTGACATAATTCGCATTAAGGAGGTCAACTGAATCAGTAGACCGCCTGATCTTTGCATTATATAAGGAACATATACACACACTTTTGCATATGTTCATACAACATTAGAAGTTTTCTAAGGACAATGGATGCTTATGGATGATGGTTGAGTACATGGGTGATTGGATAGTAGGACACATTCTTCTTAACTTGAAGATTTCGGGGACGAAATCCTCTAAGGAGGGGAGAATGTAACACCCCGTATTTTCTATAAACATAAGAGTTAAAAATCAAGGTATAATTAATTTTTAGGAGAATAAATAAGGAAACGGGTTGCACCATTGTGTTCGTCTCGGAAAAATACGCGAAATAGAGTCCGAATTTGGGTAAATCGGAGTCCGTATGAAGAAGATATGGACGAACGAAGTTAGGCAGAAAAACCGGAAACAGGCCAGAATACACTGGCGCACTTGTGAAGTGCGCCAGTACAAAAATACACTGGCGCACATGCCAAGTGCGCCCATACAAATCCAGCACCGAATTCTGGAGTATTCTGAGGTGACGTGTCTTCTTTTGAGTGCTTGGATGATGTGTATTCGAGCTGTACGATTCTGATGACTTCTGGACTGATCCGAAGGCTCTAAATCACTCAATTCTCCTATAAAAAACACCCCCAAACCTCACTTTCTCTCCACACAACTTCATTCTACATATACTCTGCCTTTATTCTAACTAAAATAAAATAATGGCGTCGCTACTCTGCTGGAATCAAAACTAGAAGATAATAAACATCAGCCTAAGCAACTCAATTCAAACTAGAGATTAAAGTTTCTGCAAAGATTCTACAACAAGTTAAAGTTCTTTCTTTAATCCAATCAAGGCAAGTACAGTTATATTCCGATATAAACGTTAATTCTGATTGTGACATGAATTGTAAATCTGAATATGGGATTATATCTGTTCTTTTCTGTTCTGTTTGGATCTATCTTATCTCTTTCCTCTTTTTGTTCTATAGCCAGGCTACCACGAGCCTGAGCCAATCTCATAAGAGATTAACATACGCTAAAATATTTGGGACAATAAAATGAATGATGCATAATTGGACTGATTTGAGTGAAGGACATAGGTTGTAAACTAGATCTAGATCTATGCATATATGACAATTTGGGATTATCATATGATAATATATGACTTGTAAATCTGGAATATAAGGCATGTTAAAAATTAAGATCTGAATAGAAAGATATAATACAGGTTAGATCTAGATCCTTGGGCATATTTTATATAACGGACTATGACTTTAAAAAAAAAGGGAATATGGCTTAGGTAGAAAGATTTACATGGAAGTAGGATATCTATTATGTAAATAAACACCTAAGTAAGAGATCTTTGGGATATATGACATGCATAGTAATCTATGGTTATATTTGGTATAATCTATATATGGATCTTCTGTACTTTGCAAGTTTAATAAAAAGGGGAACATATGATATATGGTAAATTATGACCATAATCTGTGCTATGTGAATTTAATGCAAACATGGGATGAATGATCATATTGGGAATCATGACTATTATTTATGCATGTGAAATTAGGCAAGATTTATATTTAGGAAAGATATGTTATGAAACCTTAAGGAATGATTAAATCTAATATATTTGCCTAATTTTCTAGTTCTAATCTGCCAATTCTGCCTAAACTGCTAATTAGATTGAGATGCCTAGTCTGTTAAATTTGTCTGTTGAGATGCCTAATCTGTTATATGCTAAAATCTGCTAGTTTGTTTCATCGGCTAAATCCGTTAAGTCGCCTAATCAGCAAAACTTGTTATCTGCTATATCCGTTAAGTTGATATATTCAGTCTGTTGTTGTCATTAGCTATGAATAATTGACATGTATATTAGGCATGAGTATAAATGGTAAATCGTTAATTAATTGGCCGCAAAGATAAACATGGCTAACTCGAGGTTAGAATGAGTTTGCGATGTAATTCTGCCCGGAACTTCCCGGCATATTCCAGTGGTCGCAAACAATAGGTTCTAATGTGAGAAGTTAGTCATAACGTGCTTGAAACCCGAGGTTAGACTCAGTTTGCGACAGAAACCTGCCCAGAACCAATAGGCCTAACCAGTAGTCGCAAATTGTCAGTCTAATGTGAGAGGTTTGGGCATTAATATTTAATTAATGAAAATCTGAGATAACTGTGATGTCTAAAACGTGTTGGGTAAGGTTAAACCAATTGGACCAATGAATCTGATAAACCCGTTTCGTGAATCCATAGGCCCAATACAAAGTTAGATAATCTGGAACCAGTTAATCTGTCAGCCTGTTAATCCGAACATCTGATCCGTTAGTCTGAAAACCTGTTAACTTGATTGCCTGATCAGTGAACTAGTTAATCTAAATTTTGTATGTCTGAAACTTGTAGACAAGTTAAACTGAAATCTGTTAGTCTGGGGACACAAGGTTAGGAGGGGAATTACTTGTGTCATCTGTTGTTTAGGACCCATATTAGTCAGTAACCCTTTCTGGTAACAAAACTTTGACCCAACAGGAAGTAGGGTCCGGGCACGCTTACTGAACTAATTATAAGCGGTTCATTCTGATAATGGCGAGGGGTGTTGATGGTGCGTTCCAACCGGGTCACGTGCGTGCATGGATCCCGGTCTGCCTCTGAGGATGTAAGACGCCGTGACATCTGTAAATAGGTCTGTGCCAATTGGTTGTCACTTTAGGGAGTGATACACCCTAATGTGGGGCCGACACAAGATATTTATGTATTAGGGAGCCGATCGCTTGGGGTAGGGTTTTAGGGTACACTTAGTTCTGTCTGTTTCTGTTGGTACCGTCTATTTCTGTTGGGTGGTAACACCTGTCTTTTCTGCGTGGTACCGTCTGTTCGGGTGGTAAAGGCCCATTACTAGTGTACACCTAATTCTACATTCTGTTTCCATAGGGATTAATCTGTTTCTGAATCTGTCTGTTTCTGATCGGGTAGTAAAGGCCCATTATTAGCATCCTGTTTCTGTTAAATTATTCTGTACCCGTTTCTATTTCAGTTTAGACATTAGGGTGACACCTAATTCTGTTATACTAGTATTAGTGCAGAGAAGTGTAAAGCAATAGTCTATGTCATTCTGTTCTTCCGTTATATCTGCTACATCTGTTACAGTTATCTCTCATCCAGTTTTATGTTCATGTCATATTATTATTATCTGTTCATATGCTGAAAGTCACTGGACTTGCCAGACTTTTTGTCTGACCCTTGTTGTTTCGCCTCCTTTCTTCCGTTTCCCCCCAGGTTATCCAAGGAGGGAATACTTTAGCTTGATCCGGATTTTCTCTCTGCTTGAAGTGCTTAAAGTATGGCTTGGCTCTGTATAGCTCCCGTTCTATGGGGATTATGATATTAAAACATGCATTTTGAAGGATTTTGTACAAGACTGATATTTGTACTTGAATCCTGAGATTTGAAAGGATGTAACCATATTGATTTCTGTTTCTACTGTAATAAAGTTAAAAATTTTCAAGTACTGTTTTATTTGTCTTGTAAGTTTCTGTTCTGTTTACTAAAATGCTCCACCAAAGTTAAGGCATTCCCTTTTTGAGTGACCTTAATGGAGGTGGGGTGTTACAGTGGGGCACTATTACTGGGCTGATTATAAGCGGTCAAAATAGCGGCAAGGGGAACGTTAGTGTAAGTTCCGATGGATTGAGGGCATGCACATACTCCGGAGTGGGAAAAAGAAGGCACAGGGTGCCAGTAGCTATACATTGTGCATCTTGAATCTTTTCGGGTCGCTATCATAGGGATTGATACACCTTATGGTGGGGCCAGCATAGGGTATCTACACGCAAGAGAGGGCCGACTGAAACAGACACATGGAACATTCACACGAGTAGGGAGCCGATCGATAGGGTAGTATGGGTACATCTAACGTCTTCATGGCAATTAGGCTGATTGAGGTAAGATCCTCATACTAGATGTACACCTGATGTAACACCCCACATCCATTAAGGTCACTCACAAAAGGGAATGCCTTAACATCGGTGGAGAGTTATAGGTAAAAGATATAGATAAATTACAAGACAGAAAAAATTAAAACAACGGAAAATAGAACTTTACTTTATTGATCAAATAGTTTGTACAACAATTATTTTCCAAAACCAAAATATCTGTCTTACAAAATAAAGAAGCATAAAATAACATTTATATTCCCCAATGTAGCATGAGCCAGGCATAGCAATGGAAAAGAGAATCCAAGTAAAACTTCGACTAATCTTCAGCTTGGAAATAAAACTGGGCTAAGTAGTAATATTCCCTCCCTGCGAACCTGGGGGGAAATGGAAAACAAGAAAGCGAAAGAATATAGAGTCAGACATAAAGTCTGGTAAGTTTAGTAACTTTCAGCATGTTAACAGGTAAAAAGCAACAAGGCGTGAATTAACTGAATACAAGACTACACCATGATGACGGGAATCATAAGGTTATCACAAGATATGATAAGGTAAGATAAACTGGATGCACTTTTATACTTTCTCTTCTTTGCCACTACCTTGTTATTCTAATTTCTATATCCCTACACCACCTAACTAGTAATCTTGTATAAACTGATAAGAACAGATACGTGACCCCAATCCCCGCAATTGTTGTTGTTTCAGGTGTACATCTATTATTTATTACCTAGGTCTAACCTAGGGTTTTCTGTCAAGCGCATTCTAGATCCAACCAGGGTTTTCGCTACCCAGGGCTACTGCGGTTTATGCTACCTATTGAACTCTTCTCGGATTTTAGGGTTTACGCGACCTAGGTCCAACTAGGGATTATGCTACCCATCGAATGACGCCCCTAATCTAGGACACACTACCCAGAGTGGTATATGCTCCTAGACTTTCCCTACGTAAGTGTCGTGGATCGTTATCGCTGTCTAGATGCACATGTCCTCTATATGTGTGAACCGAGTCTCGTGGCAGGGGAAATCAAGAAACCTGGAACTCGGGCGGGAGCTTTCGGATATCTGCCGATGCAGATGCTAAGTTCTGTTTTTCCAGTGGCTATGGTCCCACTTTAACCCTCCCTCAACTAATGAAAGGCACACCTTGAATAATGAGAACTATACACATGCCCTCTATGCCCCCACTAACATATGTCCATCTGCACCCATAACTAGATAGCAAGTATATATCATTTGGAGTTCTCCGCCTTTTCGCTTAATGTATCTCGATTGACTCAAGATGGTAGGTAGACGACGAGTTGCTATCGCAAGGCTACTGGTCTCGCCAAATCACGCTGGTCCATCCTAGTCTTTAGGTTGCCTCATATTGCAACCAAGGCATACCCTTAGTTCTTCTAACGCTGACCTTAACCTCTGTGAGCGCAGGCGGATCATCTGCAGCCTCACGGAGGGATACTGAAACACCCCACCCTCCATTAAGGTCATTACAAAGGGAATGCCTTAATTTTTGTGGAGGTTTGTAAGTAAAAGTCAAAGATAGAACACAAGACATATATAAACACATATATATAAGCAGCGGAAAAACACCAGACTTTTTATTTCATAAATATGTGTTCATACAAAACATTTCCATAACTGCCACATAATAACTTCCAAACATTACAACATCATTTCTGTCTTGGTTATTAAATAAAGAAGCATAAAACGTTATTAAAACAACATAAATCCCCATGATTGTGTCTTACAGCCATATCCAAGGAGAGAGAATCCAAACCGTACCATCTACTATCTTGAAGCCTGCAAAGAGTCTGACTAAGCTGATTTGTTTCCTCCCTGTGGACCTGGGGGTGGGGGGAACGGAAGAAAAGAAGACGAAAGAAAATAGGGTCAGACATAAAGCCTGGTAAGTCTAGTGACTCTTCATTATGAGAATAAGAATAAGGGCATGATAGGTATAAACAGGAAAGCGGAAAGTATCATAAACTAAGATAAAGCAGTTTTGAAACGAATATACTATCACACCCCCACACTATATCCCTACACCTACATGTATTTGTTCTGAACTGGCACCCCATGCTGAGGGTAAGGTGATCCCCTTTTTCTAAAGATCGGCTCCTACTCGCATAATCATCTGTGTCTTACGGCCCCCAAAGATTGTAGATACCTAGGATGGCCCCAACATGGGGTGTATCAAGTCCTATGGTGGCAACTCGACACAATCTTTAGAATGCACAGGTTATACTGCTGGTGCCCCCAGTGCCCTGTTTGTCTGCTTCGAAGTGTGTGCACGCCCGCACTCCGTTGGAACCCACACTGTTGCACCCACCGCCGTCGCTTTTAACTGCTTACAATCAGCCCAGTAATCGTGCCCCACCCTGCCTAGTTTCAGGGTACCATGATACCTAATTGGGTTACTGCTGAAATGGGTCCCCGTTACTAGGGTTTTCTAGTCAAACATGTTAAGTGTTTAAGTATCTGTATTTACCTAACCCCACCCATCAATTTAATTAACATGTTGAATTGGTTAAGTATTTTAGTTAACTTATCCCTACCATCCTGACAAACTGTCCTTAGCTTTTTGAAGCACCGACATCTTACATTAGACAGGTATTGTTACGGTTACTGGATGTGCCGGTTGGTTCCGGGCAAATTTACGCCGTAACTCGGTCTAACCTCGGGTCCTTATTGGGCTCCATGCTTAACCACCCACATTGGATAGGTATTGTTGTGACTACTGGACAGCCGGGCGGGTCCGGGCAGGTTTACATCAAAACTCAATCCAACCTCGTGTTAAGCATACTCGTATTTTTTAAATTTACATATTTGTCTTTATTACTTGTTATATGTAAATTTGTCAACAATTATATGTTATGGCCCACTTTCCAAATTTATCATTTTTGGTACAAGAATTTATACCGTTTGAATGCCACCAATTTTGGTAGGTGACAAAACTTGCCAATTTCAAATATTTTTATGTTTTTCCCATGTTACCCCGTCTAAATATTAGGTTAACAATCTTAGCCAAATTTCACGTTCGCATGATTTTTCAACATATAATATTAGGCAAAAATCTTAGCCTAATTTAGCGTACACAAGATTAGTATAAGGGAATTCATAAACATAAACATGACATAGGTGTGAACTTGGCATTTTTGGCATAGACAATATGAAAGTCATAGGTGGGAACTTGCAACATAGACTAATCAACATACATGTGAACTTACAACATAGCCTAAACCAACTTTCATATATGTGAACTTGCATTGAAATAGGGATCTAACCAAATAGGTGTCACATAAATTAGCATATGATTTAGACAACATAAGCCTAAACATGTTTTGGATCTAGGCATAACATCGAGCATAACTAGCATATGACAAGAATATGACATTTTCATCAGTTTGTATAATTTTATGACAGGGGTGTGAACTAGATTCAATCATATATCTAATTACAACATGAAACATGTATTAAGGTGGATCTTGGCATGGATCCAATTAACTTGCAACTTTCTTACAACATACTAGCATGTATGTGAACATAATAGTTTAGGCATAAAGGTTCTAGCATATATACATGAGAACTTAATCACATACAACCTATATAATCACATAAACATATAGGTGTCGATTACAACATGAACTATACAACTTGCATGCGATCCTACACGTACAATAAGATCAATATCAGCTCAACTATACCACAAACATCACAATACCAAATCATTTCAATACATCGATGTGAATTAGTATCGTTGTTACATAATAACACAATTCCATTTCCATTTTACATCGAATCAAATCCTAACTTTTATTCACATCGGAAAAATCACTATACTTACAACAAACGACCATCTTGTTTTATGATTTCTGATTTCTGAGTTCTGAATTTGATATGCTTTCCTTTGGGAAGACTAACGTTGATTTGATTATTGTTTTAACTCTAATTTGACTCGTCTCCAAGCTTTTCCACAAGTGGAGGCTCCTCTCAATTTTCTACCGACAGCATGGCGGCTCCGTCTCTAATTTCTTATGTGAATTTAGGTTGGAGTCTTAGGTTGTTTATATAGAATTTCAGATTGATTTGAGCCGTCAGATGATCATAGACAAATCTAGACCATTCAGTTCGAAAGGAGCCAACCAAAATGCGACATGTCAGCCCTAGTGACACAACTAAGCCTCAGAAATTGACCAGAACCAGACCAGGCCATCCAGGGCCAAACCAGGTCGACTAGGCAGGTCGACACCCAGGTCTACCCCCAGGTCGACCATATGGTCGACCTGGTCACCCAGGTCGACCTGGTGCCTGGGCGGGAATTTTCCCGCCCAACCTAGTCTGGGTCTGAATTTGAAATTTGAACTTCGTTTTGAGCCTTCTGAATTTTAATTTGAACTCTAAACTTTCGAAGGTCATACCTCCTTCATACGGAGTCCGATTCACGCAAACTTGGACTCTATCTCAGGCAGAATTCCAAGACGAGCGCAATAACGTGACCCGTTTCCCTTAATTCTTTCATTAAGGATTAATTGTACTTAAATTTGTTAATTTACAGTTAACAGAAAACTTGGGGTGTTACATTTTCCCCTCCTTAAAGGATTTCGTCCTCGAAATCTTCAAGTCTAGGAGAACGTAAGTCCTGACATCCAGTCGTCCATCTACTCAACTATCAAACACAGGCATCCATTATCCTTAAAAGAATTTTAATGCTTCATGATCATATGCACAGTGTGTGTACATGTCCTTATCAAATGCAAAATCAGGCGGTCTACTGATTCAGTTGACCTCCTTAATGCAAATCATGTAAGTGCCATGAATCCATTATGTATGCAATTTTTTCCTACTCATAATTCTACATGAGTGCGCAACCATTTATATAAATGCGACATCCATATGACAACATATCAATTTTTCAACCACATACAAATATGAATACACGTATGCATTGCAATATGAAGTGACTGAGCCGATCTAAAACTTAGGCTGTGTGTGTATTTGCATCCACGAGCAACCACTAGCAATCACTTGCAACCACTTGCATCCATCAACCATAACATGTTTCAAATACATGTTTACATCCAAAGGGGTTTTCTACCTAAGGATAAAAGAATAAGACCAAGGAGATATACTTAAAAAGATAGATTCAAGCACAACTTAAGGAAAGAGAGAAATCGAAGATGTACCCTCGAAAAGAAAAGGGTAAGTCGCACGTATTCTGTTCTCAGTTTCCCAAGTCGCGTCTTCCTCGGCATCGCTACATTGAACTTTGACGATCTTTACTTCACGGTTGCGTAGCTTTTTCACTTCTGTTCCAATGATTCGAGTTGGAACTCTTCTTACGGTTGCTTCGAATTCCACTTCGTCTTCTTCTAGAATGTTTGGCTCCACCACTTCCGCAGATTCATGTAAACATTTCCAGAGATGAGAAACGTGAAAGACGTTGTGAATTCCCACCAACTTTTCGGGCAGCTCTACTCTACAAGCCATTTTCCCAATCTTCTCGATGATAGGGAACGGTCCTACAAACCTTGATGCTAGTTTTCCTGCGGATCCAAAGCGAACGACGTTCCTTAAGGGAGATACCTTAAGGAAAACCCTGTCCCCGACCTCAAACTCAAGGTCGGTCCTTCTTTTGTCGGAGTAGGATTTCTGTTTGTCTTGGGCAATCTTCATTCTCCTTCGTATCAATTCCACTTTTTCTGAAGTCTCTCGAATCATGTCCGGCCTAAGTATAATGTAGACTCCCACCAACAAGTGGGTGATCGGCATGGTCTTCCATACAAAGCTTCGAAGGGTGCCATACCGATAGTGGCTTGGTAACTGTGTAGGCAAATTCTACTAGAGGAAGATGATCCTACTAAGTTCCTCCGAAGTCAAGAACGCATAGTTTTAAAAGATCTTCCAATACTCTATTCACCCTTTCTGTCTGGCCATCAGTTGGGGGTGATAGGCCGTGCTCAAACATAACTGTGTGCCTACAGCTTCTTGCAGACTCCGCCAAAATTCGCTCGTAAAGATGGGATCTCTGTCACTCACGATGCTGGAGGTTATTCCATGGAGTCGAACTATTTCCTTGAGATAAAGAAAAGCTAGAGACGTAGCAGTCCTTCTACTTTTGATAGGTATAAAGTGGGCGCTTTTAGTGAGCCTGTCCACTATTACCCAAATGCTAGTATTTCCCCTTCTTGACCTAGGCAACCTGTCAATGAAGTCCATTGAAATGCTATCCCACTTCCATTGCGGGACTTCTAGAAGATGAATCAGTCCCCCAGGCTTCTTTTGTTCCGCGTTGACTTGTTGGCATGTCATACACTTAGAAACGAAACCTGCTACGTCTTTCTTCATGCCATCCCAAAAGAAAACTCTCTTTACGTCCTTGTACATCCTGTCCCCACCTTGGTGTATTGTCATCTTGGAATGATGTGCTTCCTCGAGAACCTTCTTTACCGAATCCCTTGCTTGTGGGACACATACTCTTCCATCTCGCCTCAGCCAGCCCTTATCGTCGATGGAGTACCTATTGAGGTGACTGGATGTTTCACCACTTATTAGCCTATCAATCACATCCAGAAGCTTAGGGTCTTCATGTTGTGCTGCCCCTATTGAGTCTAAAAGAGTGGGTCATACTTCTAGGGATGCCAATAAACTAGGTATAAAATCTGAGGAAGGCCTAAAGTCGAAACTGGCTATATACTCCAAGCTTTGCCTTTCTACAAAGAAAGGGCTTAAGGTCAGTTTCTTTCGGCTCAACGCGTCCGCTACTACGTTGCCTTTGCCAGGAGTATAGGAAATTTCAAAATCATACGAGGAAAGGAATTCCATCCATCTTCGTTGCCTTAAGTTAAGATCTTTCTACGAGAAGAGATATTTCAACGATTTATGGTCAGTATATAATTCGAACTTCTCACCGAGGAGATAATGGCGCCCAAACTTAAGCGCAAAGACGATGGCGGTCAACTCAAGACCGTGGGTTGGGTAGTTCTTTTCATGACCTTTCAATTGTCTTCCACCATAAGCTACTACCCTCCTCTCCTGCATTAGAACAGCGCTAGCCTCGTACCACAAGCATCCGTATATACTGTGAACATCTTGCTTCCATCAGGCAAAGTTAGAACTGGGGCTGTTGTGAGAGCCCTTTTATAACAACCCGAATTTTAACAACATGTGAAAACAAGAATTCAAGGTATAATTAAAAATGAAATAAAATATATGAAAATATGTTTAGATTGGTAAATAATGGTGATGCATAAGAAGAATTAATTAATACATGGAAGAGAAGAAAAATTATTTCGGTAACGGTGTGTGTAACAGAAAAGATAGTAAAATAAAGATAACTAATTTAAGAATACGCAAAATAAAGTCCGAGTTTTCGAAAATCGGAGTCCGTATGACCAAGATATGGCCAAAACAAGTTTCAGCATACTTTCTGGCAGACAGAACCGAGTCGACCCTAGAGTCGACCCTAGAGTCGACCTCCCCAGGCTAGGTCGACCCTAGAGTCGACCCCCCCTGTACAGGTCGACCTGGTCGGCCTGGTTTGGCCCAGAACCCATTTTTGAAGCCCGGTATGTGTTTTGATGGTCCGGATTGACTCTGGGGTTGATCTAATGGCCTAAATGAGTTTCCTACAACTATTTGAAGACCCTAAGATCTAGCCTAAATCATACTATTTCATTTTAGCACTCATGCAGCTGCCATTAAACCTAGAACTCTAAATTAAAAATACAAAGAACAAAAATTAAAGAAGACGAAGGATGATTCTTGAAGGCTACAACTAGAAGCTACAATAACTACGACGCTTTAGACAACGGATTTGGGGCTATTTGATTTAAAGTTTTGATTTGGATTGCTTGCTTCATATTGTAAGTTCTATGTCACTTTTTAGGCAAAAACGCTAAAATAACATGGACATGTTATGAATTGAAACCGGATTTAATAACTATTATTAATCCATGTTTATATTGTTTAACTTTGAATCAAAATTTGAGAATATTGCTATGTTAATGTTGCAAGTTAAACTTATCATGATGTTGATGTTGTTATGAACAACTTGGGCTTAATTTTATTGCAAGTTGAACAAATACATGTCCATGGAAACATTATGTTCATTGAAATCCTCATGTTGATTAAACCATGCCTATGATGCTAATTAAACCATGTCCATGATATTAATGAAACTATGCCTGTGATGTTAATATGCCTATCATGTTAAATTGGGAATCGCTAGGTTATGATGAAAAGTTGGAATCATTATGTTTATAATGCTAGATGAGAATCATTATGTTAAAAATACTAAATTGGAATCCATTATGCCTATTAGAATTACCATGCCTTTAATGTTTCATGTTTGTAATAAAATTATTATTATGCCCGCAATGATTATTATGCGTATGATGTAAAGTTGAATTCATCATGTTGAACTAAGTTGGAACCATTACTATGCCAAGTTATCATCATGCTAGTATCGAAACCATGTGATATGTTATAGCCTATTTATTATGCAAGTGATGGTGGAATTGTCACATATGCCTATCACATGTTTGGTTTTATTCCCCTTTATCTCTTGAATTGTTTATGCTTGTGAACGAAGTACGTTTATATGCGTTGGGGATACGATTGGGTAGAATAGGCAAAACTTGAATTGGTTATAATCATAAACCATGAAATTTGGCATAAGTAGAACATGAAATATGGAACAAAAAACTTGACTTGAATATTCTATGACTTGACTTGAAACTTGCCTTAGTTGGGCACGAAATTGACATATGAACATGCTATGAAAATAGCACGAATGTGATAAGAACATGGGCATGACTTTAGAAAACAAGAAAGTGGCCAACTCGAGGTTGGGTTGAGTTTGTAGTGTAAATCTACCCGGAACCGCCCGGCAAATCCAGTTGCTACAAACAATAGGATCCAATGTGGGTAGTTGGTCACATCGCGCTTGAAACCCGAGGTTGGGTTGAGTTCGTAGCGTAAACCTGCCCGGAACCGCCCGGCAAATCCAGTGGCTACGAACAATAAGATCCAATGTGAGTGGTTCGGTGCATTAAAGAACCAATTAATGCCAATTAGGGTTAAGTCATGAACATGAAAAGACAACTTAACCAACTTAGGGCTAAGTCATGGACTTGAAACGACAACAATTAGCCTACTTGACATGACACGTAAGCAGGTTAAGTCACGAATTTAAATGACATACTTAACCATCTTGACATGACTAGACTGGAAAAGGATTAAGTCACGAATTACTTGACTTAATCGGTTAGGCGGGTTAGGTCACGAATTACATGACCTAATCTGTTAGGCGAAACCCTAGACACGACCCCTTTCAGCAGTAACCCTCTAGATGTATCAAGGTACCCTGGGGCTAGGCCGGGTGGGGCACGATTACTGGGATGATTGTAAGAGGTGAACGACGGCAGTGGGGTATGCCAGTGTAGGTTCGGTGGGCTACGTTCGTGTACGTATTCCGGAGCAGACACTGGGTATCCGTAGATTTATCTGTGCATCTTGAATCGTGTCAGGGGTTGACACCCTAGGGCTGATACACCCGAAGGTGGACCCAGCACAGGTGACTACATTCGTGATTAGCCGTATGCCACAGACACTTGACGAGAGAGAACTTGTAGGGAGCCGATCGACTAGATAATCGCTCTGTAGGACCCCGTACTTCGGTCAGACCCCGTTTCAGGGTCATTTCATGATATTGGGCCATGGGATTTATTTCGTGATTAACTTGTGACATGGGCTTAGTATACTAGTATAGTCGATGCAACAAATCTCGAACATGTGATGCTTTACTTGACTTGTCTTGACTTATCCTGATCATCTTAGTCTATCTTGTTCACCTTGACACCATTCTTAAGTTTAATTCCAGTTCATACATGACAGGTTGTTTTAACCGTTTTTACACTGAAAGTCATTAGGACTTACTCTGTCTTTATGACTGACCCTTTTCCTTTCACCTCTTTTTCTTTCGTTTCCCCCCCCTCCCAAGGTTCTCAGGGAGGAAACACTAGCTCTTAGCTTAGATATCACTTGCTTTGGCTCAGCATGTACGATTTGCTATGGCTTCTTCTTTTTACTGCACTTGGGGAATAAGCTATTTTTCTGTTTTTAAGTTATTGCTTCTTTGGCTATTATTACAAGACAGTTGTAATGAAGTTATTTGAAATGTTTGTAAGAGACATGGTTTATTTTGGAATAAAATGAAGTTCTGTTTTGCTCATAAATTCTTCTGCTGTTTACTTAAATTTTTATTAGTGTTCTGTCTTGTGATAATTCTGTGATGTTATCTCGATAATACCCCTCCAAAACTAGTGCATTCCCTTTGTGGGTGACCCTAGCGGAGGTGGGATGTTACACCTTTATAGGCGTTGGAAGGCAATATCACAGTCTAAATCCCAAGCGAATGGCAGATTCTTCTTTGTTAGCCTTGTGAGTGGAGCTGAGATTTTCGCGAAATCCCTAATGAACTTTCGGTAAAAACATGCTAACCCAAGAAAGCTTAGTACTTCAATTGCATTTCTTGGTGTCTTCCAATCTTGCACTACTACCACATTCGCGGGGTCCACTACTAACCCCTCTTTGGACACTATATGTCCAAGAAATCTGACCTATTCTGTCCAAAAGTGGCACTTGAAGAATTTGGCTTTTAGCTGAAGAACTCAAAGAGTTTCCATGAACTCCTTTAGATGCTGAGCATGTTCTTCCTCATTCTTTGAGGAGATCAAAATATCGTCTGCGAAGACCACCACGAACTTATTGAGGAATTCTCTGAACACCCTGCTCATTAGATCTACGAAATAAGCGGGTGCGTTTGTCAAGCCGAAAGGCATGACAAGCCACTCATAAAAACTGTCTGGTGTTCTGAATGTCGTTTTATCAATACTATCTTTAGCTACCCTTAGCTGATGGAACCCAGTAGCTAGATCAAGTTGGGCGAAGACCGACGCACCTACAAGCTGATCAAACAAATCATCTATTCTAGGAAGAGGGTGTCTATTCTTTTTAGTTAGCTTGTTTAGCTCCCTATAGTCCACACAAAGATGTAGTGAACCATCTGCCTTGGTGGCGAACACCACTGGAGCACCCCATTCTGAGATACTTCTCCTTATAAACCCCTTCTCGAGAAGCTCCTTAACTTGCTTACTAAGCTCCTTTCTCTCCTTTGGAGCCATATGTCTAACAGGCAGAGCTACAGGCTTTGCATTATCAACAAGATATATGCAGAAGTCTATTTCCCGCTTTGGAGGTAAGCCTTTCACCTCTTCAAAGACATTCGGATATTCCCGGACCACTCTAACTAACTGCAAATTCTCAACAGAAGCGTCAAGCGACTCTAGATAACTAAGCATAACAGCATTCAAGGGATTACAAGAAATTTCTAGAGAGTTAACGAGCCGAGTCAAGAGCCTAACCACTCTTTTCTCACAATTAAGAATGGCTCCGTTACTGGATAACCTGTCCATGCCTAAGATCAATCCATACCCTGAGAAGCCCAAAACAAAGGCACTGCATCTAAATTCAACACTTAGAATAGAGGTTTCCAAATCCAAGCAAACCATCGACAAATAAGCCGAGCCCCCAATTGGATTTGAAACAACCAAGGGATCTTCTACCATACTAGTGTCTAGGTGCAGAGATTCTACTAAAGTAGATGAAATAAAGGAGTGTGATGCACCAGAATCAAAGAGAGTGTGGACTGGAAGATCATACAGATAAACAAAGCTTTCTACAGAAATATTTCTACCTCATTCCTGCGTAGGTGCCGTCAGCGCGTGAACTTGCCCCCCTGAGGTGGATCTAGTCCTTTGTCCCTGCGCTCGCTTCTTTGGGCAGTCCTTAGCCAAGTGCCCAGTCCCACCATAATGGAAACAGCCACCATTCATCTTCGCCTTCTTTTTTCTGCAGTCTTTTGCTATATGTCCCACAATGCAACAAAAATTGCACTTTCTCTTTTCATGGGATTTGTTGTCCTTCCCGCCTTTCTTGAAGTCAATTTTCTTAGCCTGTAAACCCTCTTTCTTTTCTTGAGACGCTTCCGTCTTTACCACTTTCTTGCCTTTATCTTCCTCGTGTAGCAATGCCATGTCCACCAAGCTTTCAAAGGTCGCCCCCAAAGGTATATGGGTCATAGCAAGGCTGTGTAGAGGTTCATTCAGACCTTTGACGAAGCGAAGAGCCTTCTTGTGTTGGGTGTTTACTAAATCCAGCCAAAATCTGGCCAGCTGATTAAACTGATTTACATATTCCTTGATTGTCATACTTCCTTGTTTAAGGGAAGTATTCAAGATAAAGGGATAGAGGGATAGTGCATATGGCTCTGGGGAATTATGCCTTTTTAAAAACAAAACATTTTCTTGAAAAAGAATGCTTCTTTAAATTTCTTTTTGAAAATAGTTTCAAAAACTTTTATCTAGTCTGGTAAATCTATGCTCTGATACCAAGTGAAAAACCCCACCCTCCATTAAGGCCACTCACAAAGGGAATGCCTTAACTTTGGTGGAGGTTTGTAAGTAAAAGTCACAGATAAAACACAAGATAGATATAAACACATATATATAAGCACCGGAAAAACAACAGACGTTTTATTTCATAAATATGTGTTCATACAAAACTTTTCCATAACTCCCACAAAATAAATGCCAAAACATTACAACATCATTTCTGTCTTGCTTATTAAATAAAGAAGGATAAAACATTGTTAAAACTGCATAAATCCCCATGATTGTGTCCAACAGCCATATCCAAGGACAGAGAATCCAAACCGTACGTCAACTATCTTGAAGCTTGCAAAGAGTCTGACTAAGATGAGTTGTTTCCTCTCTATGAACCGGGGGGGGGGGGGGGGGGACGGAAGAAAAGAAGACGAAAGAAAATAGGGCCAGACATAAAGCCTGGTAAGTCTACCGACTCTTCAGTATGATAATAAGAATAAGAGCAAGATAGGTATAAACTGGAAACAGGAATGTATCATAAACTAAGATAAAGCAGTTTTGAAACGAATATACTATCGCACCCACACACTATATCTCTGCACCTAAATATATTAGTTCTGAACTCACACCCCATGCTGAGGGTAAGGTGATCCCCTTTTTCTAAAGATCGGCTCCTATTCGCATAATCATCTGTGTCTTACAGCCCCCAAAGATTGTAGATACCTAGGCTGGCCCCACCATGGGGTGTATCAAGTCCCATGGTGGCGACCCGACACAATCCTTAGAATGCATAGGTTATACTACTGGTGCCCCCAGTGCCATGTTTGTCAGCTCCGAAGTGTGTGCACGCCCGCACTCCATTAGAATCCACACTGTTGCACCCACCGCCGTCGCTTTTGACCGCTTACAATTAGCCCAGTAATTGTGCCCCACCCTGCCTAGTTTCAGGGTACCATGATACCTAATTGGGTATTTGTTGAAATGGGTCCCCGTTACTAGGGTTTTCAAGTCAAACATGTTAAGTGGTTAAGTGTCTATATTTACCTAACCCCACCCATCAATTTAATTAACATGTTGAATTGGTTAAGTGTTTCAGTTAACTTAACCCTACCATCCTGACAAACTGTCCTTAGCTTTTTAAAGCACTGACCTCTCACATGAGACAGGTATTGTTACAATTACTGGATGTGCCGGTCGGTTCCGGGCAGATTTACACCGTAACTCAGTCTAACCTCGGGTACTTATTGGGCTCCATGCTTAACCACCCACATTGGATAGGTATTGTTGTGACTACTGGACAACCGGGCAGGTCCGGGCAGGTTTACATCACAACTCAATCCAACCTCGTGTTAAGCATACTCGTATTTTCTAAATTTACATATTTGTCTTTCTTACTTGTTATATGTAAATTTGTCAACAATTATATGTTATGTCCCACTTTCCAAATTTATCATTTTTGGTATAAGAATTTATACCGTTTGAATGCCACCAATTTTGGCAGGTGACAAACATGCCAATTTCATATATTTTTATTTTTTCCCCACGTTACCCCGTCTAAATATTAGGCTAACATTCTTAGCCTAATTTCACGTTCGCATGATTTTTCAACATATAACATTAGGCTAAAAGCTTAGCCTAATTTAGCATACACAAGATTGGTCTAAGGGAATTCAGAAACATAAACATGACATAGGTGTGTACTTGGCATTTTTGGCATAGACAATATGAACATCATAGGTGGGAACTTGCAACATAGACTAATCAACATACATGTGAACTTACAACATAGCCTAACCCAACTTTCATATATGCGAACTTGCATTGAAATAGGGATCTAACCAAATAGGTGTCACATAAATTAGCACATGATTTAGACAACATAAGCCTAAACATGTTTTGGATCTAGGCATAAAATTGAGCATAACTAGCATATGACAAGGATATGACATTTTCATAAGTTTGTATAATTTAAGACAGGGGTGTGAACTAGATTCAATCATATATCTAATTACAACATGAAACATGTATTAAGGTGGATCTTGGCATGGATCCAATTAACTTTCAACTTTCTTACAACATATTAGCATGTATGTGAACATAATAGTTTAGGCATAAAGGTTCTAGCATATATACATGAAATCTTAATCACATACAACCTATATAATCACATAAACATATAGGTGTCGATTACAACATGAATTATACAACTTGCATGTGATTCTACATGTACAATAAGATCAATATCAACTCAACTATACCACAAACATCACAATACCAAATCATTTCAATACATCGATGTGAATTAACATCGTTGTTACATAATAACACAATTCCATTTCCATTTTACATCGAATCAAATCCTAACTTTTATTCACATCAGTAAAATCACAATACTTACAACAAACGACGGTCTTGTTTTCTGATTTCTGAGTTTTGAATTTGATACGCTTTCCTTTGGGTAGACTAATGTTGATTTGATTATTGTTTTAACTCTAATTTGGCTCGTCTCCAAGCTTTTCTACAAGTGGAGGCTCCTCTCAATTTTCTACCGACAGCATGGCGGCTCCATCTCTAATTTCTTATTTGAATTTAGGTTGGAGTCTTAGGTTGTTTATATAGAATTTCAGATTGATTTGAGCTATCAGTTGACCATAGACGAATCTAGACCATTCGCTTCGAAAGGAGGCAACCAAAATGTGACATGTCAGCCCTAGTGACACAGCCAAGCCCCAGAAATCGACCAGAACCCGACCAGGCTAGCCAGGGTCAAACCAGGTCGACTGGGCAGGTCGACCCCTAGGTCGACCCTATGGTCGACCTGGTCACCCAAGTCGACCCCCAGGTCTACCTGGTGCCTGGGTGGGAATTTTCCCACCCAGCCCAATCTGGGTCTGAATTTGAAATTTGAACTTCGTTTTGAGCTTTCTGAATTTTAATTTGAAATCTGAAACTTTCGGAGGTCATAACTCCTTCATACGGAGTTCGATTCACTCAAATTCGGACTCTATCTCAGGTAAAATTCCGAGACGAGCACAATGACGTGACCCGTTTCCCTTACTTATTTCATTAAGGATTAATTGTACTTAAATTTGTTAATTTACAGTTAACAGAAAACTTGGGGTGTTGTAGATACCAAGAGTACCCTCACGTCCCCTCGAAGGCGCGTGCTTCGTAACCCAAGTTTGTTGGAGCCTTCTTTAAGATCAGATGGACGTTCGCTCCTTGTCGTGTTGTACTAAGGTTTACTACTTAGTTCCCTTAACTAATGTTTACTACTTAGTTCTCTTTCTCGTCAAGTTGGACTTGTTATGTGTCATTAGTCAATTCAAGTTAAATTAACCCATTCATTTTTCATGTAAGACTAGTTATGTGTTATCAGTAGTTCATGTTGAATTAACCCTAACATAAATCAAGTTATATTGGTTAAGTATTTATCACTTAACCCCACTCCTTCATCTTGTATTGGTTAAGTGTTCCCTTTTTCTTAACTCTGCCCATCTGTTTAGCTAACATATTATAACGGTTAAGTGTTCTCTAAGTTAACTTAATCCTAACATCTGTTTAACTCACATGTTCTAATGGTTAAGTATTGTCCCTTCATGTTTTAACTTAGCCTTGTTCGTTTGTCACACTATGATGGCTAAGTGTTCTAAGTTCGCTTAACTCCACCTTCTAGTCTAGTTAACATGTTAAATTTGCTAAGTGTATTTTACTTAACCCCACCTTCTAGTCTAGTTAACATGTTATAATGGTTAAACCTTTTCTTAACCTCACCCACTTGTCTAGTCAACATGTTATAACGGTTATTTAACCCCTACAAGTCATGTCTTGTTAACATGTTAAGTGGGTTAAGTGTTCCTATGGATTTAACCCCCCCCCCCCCCCCCCATTCTAGCTTAACCGTTTCTTAGCTTTAAATTATTCTTTAAACACCAACCACTCACATTAGACAGATATCGTTGCGGTTATTGGGTGTGCCAGTCGGTTCCGGGAAGATTTACACCGCAACTCAGTCTAACCTCGGGTCCTTTTGGGCTCAATGCTCTAACCACCCACATTAGACAGGTATTGTTACGGTTTCTGGATTTGCCGGGCGGTTCTGGGCAGTCTTATACCATAACTCAATTTAACCTCGGGTTAGGCATATTCGTCTTTCCCTAGATTTACATATTTATCCTTTTTTCTATATGTAAATTACTAACAACCCTTTTAAACAAATTTGGCCTATATCATATTTATATGTCATGCCCACTAACATACCTATATTCTTGGCCCAACTCTTGATTTACCTATCAATTAACCCAACTTGCAGTTTATGCCAAATTAGATCAGTTCATGTCAAAACTAGATTTAATATTCTAGTTTACAGTTTATGCCCAAAACTTGGCTTACATACTAACTACATACGTTGCGGCCAATTAACAATTTACCATTGTACGCCCAAGTCCAATATGCATGTAATATTTACTATTATAGCCAATTCAGATTAATATCAACATATTTATTATGCCAAATTATATAAATTAAGCTAAGCCCAAACTCCCCCGCCGTAGTCGTACGTATAACATGATTTCACAAGTTTCTAGGTACTTATGAAATGAAACTAACAAAAGGAACAGGGGATAAGCACGAGAATTTGACATAAAGAATAGGCATGCAAAAGCGAACCAAATACAAAGATAATGGTTCCAATAGGTTTGATGTGCATAACAGTGAATAGGAATAAACTAGACAAGCTACAACATAAATATAAGATCAACATAATTTAGGGAATATGCATAGGTGATTTGGTCCAACATAATGCCAGTTCGGTGTACAACATGATTTGTAACTATATTGTTATGGGCATAAACAACTAACCATAATAGTCCTAGGCAATTAACCACAATAGTCATGGTCATCGGTAGAAATATCATAGTTATGAATCACAGGCGATTAACCACAATAGTCATGGATAATTAAACAGTCATTGTCAATTACCCTAAATAGTTATAGGCAATTAACTGTAATAATTTTAAAGTCATGATCATAGACAATAGTCTTATGTTCATAATCATAGGCAATAATCTCATAGTCATGAGTCATAGGTGATTAGCCACAATTGTTCTTGTCATAGTCATAGGCAATATTCACAGTCATAGGCATAGACATAGTCTTATGTTCACAGTCATAGGCATAGGCATAGTCTTATGTTCACAGTCAAAGGCATAGGCATAGTCTTATGTTCATAGTCATAGGCATAGGCTATTAAAAACAGTTTCAACGTCATAGGCATATACAAGCACAGATTCAAATGAGAGGATCAGGCATATTCTTATATCCATTCAATTACATACCACAAATAGATCTAGACGTTCAAATCTAAAAAGTAACTGACTTACATTGATCGGTTTTAGAAAAGGATAATAAGATATCGTTGAGGTGATTTGCAACGATTCGCGCGACGTTGCTCGATGCCGTTGACTTAGCCTTTCCTTCCCCTCTTGAATCTCTGATTTGGTTTGAATCTCCAATTAGAAATTCCTAGCCATAGTCTTCAAGAATAGTCTTCATGTTTAATTTTAATTTATTTATTTCAATTATTCCAGAGCAGCATAAGGAGAGAATGAAATGGTGTAAAGAGAATGGGGCTAGGAGGCTGTTTATATAGGATTAGGCGGACGAATCTAGACAGAAGACGAGACCGGATACATCAGAATGAACCCAGGCTCAAAACTGGGCTTCAGCACATCGACCCCTAGGTCGACACTATGGTCGACCTGGTCCCTGGGAGGTTGACACTATGGTCGACCCCCAGGTCGACCTAGTCCTTGGCGGGAAATTTCCCGCCCATCCTGTTCTTGGTTTTGAATTCGAATTTTCGAGCTGTTTTTTATTCTGAAATTTCCTGAAACTTCGGAGGGTCATATCTCCCTCATACGGACTCCGTTTCTCGAAATCTCGGACTCGTTTCAAAGCAGAATTACAAGATGAACGCAATGGAGCAAACCATTACCCTTTATTCATGATTTAAAATTTAATTTTGCCTTGATTTATGGTTTTAACATGTTATAAAAATACGGGGTGTTACATTCTCCCCATCTTTAAAGGATTTCGTCCCCGAAATATTCAAGTTAGGAATAATGTATCCTACCATCCAATCACCTATCTACTTAACCATTCAATCATAGGCATTCATTGTCCTCAAAAAGATTCCTAATTCTTTAATGTTCATATGCATGTGTATATGTTTTTATCTAATGCAAAATCAGGCGGTCTACTGATTCAGTTGACCTCCTTAATGCGAATTATGTCAGTGCCATGCGTCCAATCAAGTATGCAAGCATCCCTAGTCATGTAAATACTACATGTGTGCATAGCCATTCATCCATATGCAATATCCATATGATAACTTATCCAATTAATTCCGTTAAGCATATACATATATGCTAATGCAATATGAAAGTGACTGAGTCGTTCTAGCTCTTATGGTGTGTATATGAATCCATGAGCAACCCTTTACAACCATCAATCATAACATGTTTCAAATACATGTTTACATCCATTGGCTTCATCCTAAGGATCGATGATACGCCCTAGAGGATATACCTTAAAAGCTAGAAAGTATGCATAAAATTCCTAGAAAAAGGGATCAAGGATGTACCCTTAAGAAAAAGGGTATGATGCGTGTATCTAGTCTTCCGTATTCTAAGACACACCTTCTTGAGCTTCACTATTCTGTACCTTATCTAATTAATCTTCACGATTGCGAAGCTTCTTGACCTCCATTTCCAAAACTATCGTTGACCAAATAGCTGGCTTTTCATTGTCAACTGGATTCATGCGGAAGTCTATTCCGCGTTTTTAGGGGTAAACTTCTAACCTAATCAAAAACATCTGCGTACTCATGGACTACCCTAACGGATTTCAAATCGTTGATAAATGCATTAAGCAATTCTCGCTAGCTAAGCCTAACTAATTCTTTACACGGAATCTCGAGGGTATTCCCAAGGTAAGTCAAAAGCCTAACTACCCTTCGTTCAGAGTTACTAGCCAACTAACTCATGCCTAGAATCAACTCATAGCCCATGGAACCAAAAACATAAGCATTACGCTTAAACTCAACACTTAATATCATTATTCTCAAATCCTTACAAACCCAAGGTAAATGGGTCGAACCACCAATTGGATTTGAGACACTAATATGATCTTCTACTATACAAGTACTAAGGTGCAGAGACTCAACTATGGATGTAGATACGAACAAATGCGAAGCGCTAAGATCAAAAAAGTACTAACTGGTTGGTCAAAACAAAAAGCTATACTTTTTCCAACAGAGACATTTACTATCTTTCTCTCAGGTATTCTGGTGGTGGAAGCATGCACTCTCCCTTCTGAAAGCCCTGTCCCTCGTCCTCAACTTTACCATCCCTGTGTAATCATATTGACAAGTTTCTCAAAAGCTGCTTCCATCGCATGGAAAACCCTTCAAAGCTTGAAAGAAGACTAGCTGCAGGTGAAACTACTATGGCTATGGTTGGGAGTCGGGCACTACTTTGCTCTTCGATAGGTATTGCAGTCTTATCAAGCCTGCGGAACCGTGCCGCGATGAGGTTACCTCCCAGAAAGCCAGGAGCCCCGAAGACTCAAGAAAGAAGGGGACAAGAATTCAAATAGAGGATCAGAAGATAGTGCATATGGCTTTTGGGGAATATGCCTTTTTTATAAAACTTTTCTTTTGAAAAATGCTTCTTTAAAAACCGTTTTGAAAATAATTTTTTTTCAAATCTTTTATCTGACCCGGTAACCTTCAACTCTGATACCACGTGTAACACCCCACATCCATTAAGGTCACTCACAAAAGGGAATACATTAACTTTGGTGGAGAGTTATAGGTAAAAGATACAGATAAATTACAAGACAAACAAAATTAAAAAAGCGGAAAATAGAACTTTACTTTATTGATCAAATAGTTTGTACAATAATTATTTTCCAAAACCAGAATATCTTCCTTACAAAATAAAGAAGCATGAAATAACATTTATATTCCCCAATGTAGCGTGAGCCAACCATAGCAATGGAAAAGAGAATCCAAGCAAAACTTCGACTAATCCTCGGCTTGTAAAGAAAACTTGGCTAAGTAGTAATATTCCCTCCCTGCGAACCTGGGGGGGGGAGGGGGAAACAGAAGAAAAGAAAGCGAAAGAAAACAGAGTCAGACATAAAGTCTGGTAAGTTCAGTAACTTTCAGCATGTGAACAGATAAAAAGCAACAAGGCAAGAATTAACTGAATACAAGACTACACCATGATTACGGGAATCATAAGGTTAGCACAAGATATGATAAGGTAAGATAAACTGGATGCACTTCTATACTTTCTCTGCTTTGCGACTACCTTGTTATTCTACTTTCTATATCCCTACACCACCTAACTAGTAATCTTGTATAAACTGATAAGAACAGATACGTGATCCCAATCCCCGCAATTGTGGTTGTTTCAGGTGTACATCTATTATTTATTACCTAGGTCTAACCTAGGGTTTTCTGTCAAGCGCACTCTAGATCCAACCAGGTTTTCGCTACCCAGGGCTACTGGGGTTTATGCTACCTATTGAACTTTTCTCGGATTTTAGGGTTTACGCGACCTAGGTCCAACTAGGGATTATGCTACCTATCGAACGACGCCCCTAATCTAGGACACACTACCCAGAGTGGTATATGTTCCTAGACTTTCCCCACTTATGTGTCATGGATCGTTATCGCTGTCTAGATGCACATGTCCTCTATATGTGCAAACCAAGTCTCGTGGTAGGGCAAATCAAGAAACATGGAAATCGGTGGGGAGCTTTCAGATATCTGCCGATGCGGATGCTAAGGTCTATTTTTCCAGTGGTTATGGTCCCACTTTACCCCTCCCTCAACTAATGAAAGGCACACCTTGAAAAATGAGAACTATACGCAGGCCCTCTACGCCCCACTAACCTATGGCCATCCGCACCCATAACTAGATAGCAAGTATATGGTCTTTTGGAGTTCTCCGCCTTTTCGCTTAACGTATCTTAATTGACTCAAGATGGTAGGTAGACGATGAGTTGCTATCACAGGGCTACTGGTCTCGCCGAATCACGCTGGTCCATTCTAGTCTTTAGGTTGCCTCATACTACAACCAAGGCATACCCTTGGTTCTTCTAACATAGACCTTAACCTCTATGAGCCCATGCGGATCATCTGCAGCCCCACAGAGAGATACCAAGAGTACCCTCACGTCCGCTCGAAGCCACGTGCTTCGTAACCCAAGTATGTTGGAGCCTTCTTTAAGATCAGATGGACGTTCGCTCCTTCTCGTGTTGTACTAAGGTTTAATACTTAGTTCCCTTAACTAAGGTTTACTACTTAGTTATCTTTCTCGTCAAGTTGGACTGATTAAGTGTCATTAGTCAATTCAAGTTAACTTAACCCATTCATTTTTCATGAAAGACTAGTTAAGTGTTATCAGTAGTTCATGTTGACTTAACCCTACCACAAATCAAGTTATATTGGTTAAGTATTTATCACTTAACCCCACCCCTTCATCTTGTATTGGTTAAGTGTTCCTTTTTCTTAACCCTGCCTATCTGTTTAGCTAACATATTATAACGAGTACGTGTTCTCTATGTTAACTTAATCCTAACATCTGTTTAACTCACATGTTCTAATGGTTAAGTATTGTCCCTTCATATTTTAACTTATCCTTGTTCGTTTGTCACACTATGATGGCTAAGTGTTCTAAGTTCACTTAACTCCACCTTCTAGTCTAGTTAACATGTTAAATTGGCTAAGTGTATTTTACTTAACCCCACCTTTTATGCTATTTAACATGTTATAATGTTTAAACCTTTTCTTAACCTCGCACACTTGTCTACTCAACATGTTATAACGCTTATTTAACCCCAACAAGTCTTGTCTTGTTAACATGTTAAGTGGGTTAAGTGTTCCAATGGACTTAACCCCCCCATTCTAGCTTAACCATTTCTTAGCTTTAAATTATTCTTTAATGCACCAACCACTCACATTAGACAGATATCGTTGCGGTTACTGGATGTGCCGGTCGGTTCCGGGAAAATTTACACCGCAACTCAGTCTAACCTCGGGTCCTTTTGGGCTCAATGCTCTAATCACCCAAATTAGATAGGTATTGTTATGGTTGCTGGATTTGCCGGGCGGTTCCGGGCAGTCTAGTAACGTAACTCAATCTAATCTCGGGTTAGGCATATTCGACTTTCCCTAGATTTACATATTTATCCTTTTTTCTATAAGTAAATTACTAACAACTCTTTTAAACAACTTTGGCCTATATCATATTTATATCTCATGCCCACTAACATACCTATATTCTAGGCCCAAATCTTGATTTACCTGTCAATTAACCCAACTTGCAGTTTGTGCCAAATTAGATCAGTTCATGTCAAAACTAAATTTAATATTCTAGTTTATAGTTTATGCCCAAAACTTGGCTTACATATAATTACATACTTTGCGGCCAATTAACAATTTACCATTATACGCCCAAGTCCAATATGCATGTAATATTTACTATTATAGCCAATTCAGATTTATATCAACATACTTATTATGCCAAATTATATAAATTAAGCGACGCCAAAATTTCTGCGCCGTAGTCGTACGTACAACATGATTTCACAAGTTTCTAGGTACTTAGGAAATGAAACTAACAAAAGGAATAGGGGATAAGCACGAGAATTTGACATAAAGAATAGGCATTCAAAAGCGAACCAAATACAAAGATAATGGTTCCAATAGGTCTGATGTACATAATAGTGAATAGGAATAAACTAAACAAGCTACATCATAAATATAAGATCGAAATAATTTAGGGAATAAGCATAGGTGATTTGGTCCAACATAATGCCAGTTCGGTGTACAACATGATTTGTAACTATAGTGTTATGGGCATAAACAACTAACCATAATAGTCTTAGGCAATTAACCACAATAATCATAGTAATGGTCATAGGTAGAAATCTCATAGTTATGAATCATAGGCGATTAACCACAATAGTCATGGATAATTAACCAAAACAGTCCTAGGAAATTACCCTAAATAGTCATAGGAAATTAACTGTAATAATTTCAAAGTCATGGTCATAGACAATAGTCCTATGTTCATAATCATAGGCAATAATCTCATAGTCATGAGTCATAGGTGATTAGCCACAATTGTACTTGTCATAGTCATAGGCAATGTTCACAGTCATAGGCACAGTCTTATGTTCACAGTCATAGGCATAGGCATAGTCTTATGTTCACAGTCATAGGAATAGGCTATTAACAATAGTTTCAACGTCATAGGCATATACAAGCACAGATTCAAATGAGAGGATCAGGCATATTCTTATATCCATTCAATTACATACCACAAGTAGATCTAGACGTTCAAATCTAAAAAGTAACTGACTTACATTGATCGGTTTTAGAAAAGGATAATAAGATATCGTTGAGGCGATTTGCTACGATTCGCGCAACGTTGCTCAAAGCCGTTGACTTAGCCTTTCCTTCCCTTCTTCAAGCTCTAATTTGATTTGAATCTCCAATTTGAAATTCCTAGCCGTAGTCTTCAAGAATAGTCTTCATGTTTTATTTTAATTTATTTATTTCAATTATTCCAGAGGCAGCATAAGGAGAGAATGAAATGGTGTAAAGAGAATGGGGCTATTATGCTGTTTATATAGGATTAGGCGGACGAATCTAGACTGAAAACGAGACCGGATACATCAGAATGAACCCAGGCTCAAAACTGGGCTTCTGCACCCGGTCGACCCCCGGGTCGACACTATGGTCGACCTGGTCCCTGGGAGGTCGACACTATGATCGAAACCCTGGTCGACCTGGTCCTGGACGGGAAATTTCTCACCTAGCCTGTTCTTGGTTTTGAATTTGAATTCGAATTTTCGAGCTGTTTTTGATTCTGAAAATTCCTAAAACTTCGGAGGGTCATATCTCCCTTATACGGACTCCGTTTCTCGAAATCTCGAACTCATTTACAAGCATAATTTCGAGACGAATGCAATGGCGCAACCCGTTTTCCTTGATTCTTGCTTTAAAATTTAATTATGTCTTGATTTATGGTTTTAACATGTTATAAAAATACGGGGTGTTACACCTGAAGGCTACCATGATTGGGGGGATTGGGATCACATTGTAATATTATCATTTTACACAGATTACTAGTTGGGACACTAGGTAGGGGGTGTAGAGATATAAAAATCAGAATAACAAGGTAGTAGTGAAGCAGAGAAAGAGTGTAAGTGCATTCAGTTTTTCTTGCTTTAACATATCTATGCTAATCGTATGTTATCTTGTTATCCTTGTTATCAGGGTATTGTCTTATATTTAGGTTATTCATGTCATAATGCTTTTTCCTATTTATATGCTGAAAGTCACTAGACTTACCGGACTTATGTCTGACCTAGTTTGTTTCTCCTCTTTTCTTCCATTCCCCCTCCCCCCGCTAGGTGCATAGGGAGGAAATGTTATCACTTAGCTCAGTTTTCTTTCCAAGCTCGAAGATAATCGATGTATTGCTTTAGACCCTCTCTTCCACTGCTATGGCTGGTTCATGCTTTATTGGGGAATATTATTGTTATTTTTATGCTTCTTTTATACGTGGAATTTTTTGAATCAAGACAGAAGTTCTATGTATTGTTTTTAAGTATGATGGAGATCATTGTTGTAAAAACTTGACCGAACCACATTGTTTATAAAGTGACTTTATTTTCCGCTGCTTTATTCCCTTTGTGAGTGACCTTAACAGAGGTGTGGTGTTTCACTTGGTATTGGAGCTAAATGTTACTAAATCAGATAAAAGATTTGAAAAAATTATTTTCAAAACGGTTTTAAAAGAAGTATTTTCCAAAGAAAAGCTTTGTTTGAAAGGCATATTCCCCAAAGCCATACGTATTATCTTTTGATCCTCTGTTTGAATCCTTGTTTCTTTCTTTCCTGAGTCTCCGAGGCTCCTTACTTTCTAGGGGGTAACCTCATCGTGGCATGGTACTGTAGGCATGATGAGACTACGACACCTGTCAAAGGGCGAAGAAGTGGCCAACTTCCATATATAGCCACAGTAGTTTCACCTGCGGCTAATTTTCTTTCAATCTTTGTAGGGGTTTTTCATGCGACGGAGGCAGCTTTCAAGAGACTTGTCAACAAATTACACAAAGATGGCAAAGACGAGAATGAGGGAGTTTAGCTAAGGAACACAACCCAAGGATGTGGAACTCAGGGATATGAACTAGGTTCACGAAGGAGGAAAGAACAGAAAAATCTAGGACAAGAGGAAGTGTTTTTGTTATGGCATAACGGGTCATACAATTAAGGACAAGGGAAAGAACAAAGGACATGATTTTCCGGAGGACATGTGAATGCTCTCACAGCCAGCGTACCTGAGAGAGAGGTGGTTTAGTTTAGTTTTCTTTTGATCGTCCTGTTAGTACTCTTTTGATTTTTGCGCTTCACATTCATTTATATCTGCTTCCATAGTTGAATCTCTGCACCTTAGTACTTGTATAATATAAGATCCCATTATTTTCTCAAATCAGGTTGGTGATTTGGCTCGTTTATCTTTGGTTTGTAAGGATTTGAGAATAGCTATGTTAAGTATTGAGTTTAAGTGTAATGCTTATGTTTTTGGTTTCATGGGCTATGGGTTGATTCCAGACATGGATTGGTTAGCTAGTAATTGTGAAAAGAGGGTAGTTAGACTTTCGACTTGTTTCCGGAATACCCTCGAGATTTCATGCGATCCCTAGGATCATTTTGTCTTGGCTACCTAGAATCACTTGATGCATCTATCGATGATTTTCGATCCGTTAGAGTAGTCCATGAGTACGCATATGTTTTTGATCAGGTTAGGGGCTTATCTCCTAAAACGCGAGATACACTTCCGCTTATATCAAGTTGATAATGCAAAGCCAGTTGCATTACCTATACGACACATGAATCCAAGGGAAAGGAAGGTCTCAGTAAATAAGTAAAAGAGTTACTTGAAAAAGGGTTCGTAAGGCGAAGTATTTCTGAATATGGGTGCTCCAGTCATTTTCATTACAAAGGCGGATAGTTCACTTCGCTTTTGCATAGATGATATTTTGGAATAAGGAAGAACATGCTTTGCATCTAAGGGATGTCTTGGATAGCCTCCAAGCGCATCAACTTAAGGAAAAGTTCTCCAAAAATGTCATTTTTAGAGATAAGAAGTAAGGTTTCTAGGACATGTGGCGCCCAAAGAAGGGATAGCAGCAGATCCTGCAAAAGTAGTTGCGGTGCAAGGCTGAAAGGTCCCAGGGAATGCAACAGAAGTAAGAAGCTTTCTTGGACTAGCGGGCTAATATAGGAAGTTAATTAAGGACTTTGCGAAGGTATTAAACCAACTTACAAGATTGACGAAGAAGAATATAATCATCTTTGTATATACACTTGGTAACATGGTTAGCATTTGTCTATTTTCAAGAGATAGTTCTTGAAATGTTAGCATGACACGGCAGAGGTTGTAGTGCCAAGCATACTATAAGAAGAAAAGGTGGAAGGAGAGGCAACAGTGAAATGAGTTCCAATGCATATCCTAGAAACAGAAATTAAGAAGCTACGCAAATCGTGAAGTTAAGACGGTTAGAGCAATATGGAATGAAGCTCAAGAAGATGCGACTTAGAAGACTGAAGAATAGAGACACGCATCATACCCTTTCTAAGGGTATATCCTTGATCTCTCTTTTACTATAAAGTTTATTTGCTAGTCTTTATCTTTTAAGTATATCCTCTCAATCCTAAGGTAGAATCCAATGGATGTAAACATGTGTTTGAGATGTGTTATGTTTAGTGGATGCAAGTGGATGTAAGTGTTTGCTAGTGGATGCATATACACACATTAGGCACTAGATCGGCTCAGTCACTTTCATATTACATATGCATGAGTGAATTTTTATATATAAATTGAAACTTGATGTGTTATCATATCGATGTTGCATTTGTATGAATGATTGTGCACTCATCTAGAAGTTATAAAGTACGATTAGGAATAATTGCATACATGATGGACTCATGGCACTGACATAATTCGCATTAAATAGGTCAACTGAATCAGTAGACCGCCTGATTTTGCATTAGATAAGGACATGTAAACGCACTATGCATATGATCATGAAAGCATTAGACTTTTTTTAAGGACATTAGACACATGAGATTGAATGGTTGAGTAGATGGATGTTGGATGCTCGGATACATTCTCCTTGACTTGGAGATTTCTGGGACGAAATCCTTTAAAGGAGGGGAGAATGTAATACCCCATAATTTCTAAGAATATTAAAGTAACGAATTAAAGAATACTTAATTTTAAAAGTGAGAATTAAGGGAAACGGGTCACGCCATTGCGTTTGTCTTGGAATTATGTTTAAGATAGAGTTCGGGTTTGCATGAATCAGACTCCGTATGAAGAAGTTATGGAGTTCATAAGATTTCATGTTAAAACAGATAATTATATAATTAAGTAAAAAAAAGTGTTAAAATCTCAAAAATCACGTAGATCAGCTGGACAGGAAAAATCCCGCCCATAGGGGAGACTCCCCCCAAAGGGGGTCGACATATGTGTCGACCCCCCAAGACGTGTGTCGACTGCGGTGTCGACCCCCCTATAGGGGTTGACCCCCTTGCCCAGATCCAAACAGTGAAGATTTCTGAGTTGTTGCTAAGTCACTAGGGCAAAGGTGGCAGTTTCTGGATAGCTCTATCTTGTATGAATGGTTGTGATTGCTTCTAGGTTGATCTAACGGTTCACATAAGTCTAAACCTCTATAAAAGCAACCCTAATCCTCAACCCTAAATCACACAATTTCATTCCAAGGAGCCACCATGCTGTCCGCGGTCGACCTAGCCTAGCCACCATTTCTTCTTCAACTAGGAAGCAAACTAGAAAGCAAGGTAGAAGCTACGAATCAAATCTAATTTAGAGAATCGATAGTCTACTTCAGGAGATTGCTTTTCAAATTCAGAAATCAAATCCCAGAATTCAAGATCGTTCTGTAATTTGTAAGTTCATGTTACTTTCAGAAATAAAAGTTAATTGTGATTCGGACATTGTAATTATCTGAATCTGAGATTATGCGTATTTCTATCTGTCTTTCTATATCCATTGGATCTAGCTCATTGATAATATTATGTCCATTCTTTGTCTATTCTTTCCTTCTTCCCTTTTTTTGCTTTTATAGCCAGGTTACTGCGAGACTGAGCCAAATCTCATAAGAGATGAACGTACGTTGGAAATAAAATTAGGCATAATATATATTTGAACATGACCAGCGCTATAATTGGGCATAATATATGATTTGAACATGACCAGCGCTAAAATTGGGCATATTATATGATTTGGACATGACCAGCGCTAAAATTGGGCATAATATATGATTAGGACATGACCAACGCTAAAATGGGGAAAAGTAATAAATTATGTATAATTAGGCATAGCTGATTTGTAACTGATTTGAGGACATAACATATATGTGTATTTAAAACATAAAGTGGATCGAACATTTGACTTGAAAATTTAGGCATAAAGAATATTGGACATACGACTTGGGGTTTGGGGCGTAAATTGAACTGGAAACATGTAAGGCATTGTAATATTGTGGTTTAATACCTAAAATTGGGGTATATTATAGTTTATGACTTGGAAGAAGGAGATTATGCATAAAAACCTATAGTAAGATAGGGTAACTGTTAAAGGTGAACATGCCTAAAATTAGGATTTTGGGTAAATTGGTATGCACTGTATTTAAAGGTCGTAATGTGGCATAGTTTATACAGTGAATCATGATTGGGGGTTTTAGGAGTATATTTTGTCCGGTGCAATATGACTAAACCTTAAGGCGTGTGTTATATTGTGATTTTTGGGGCATGACTACTATTGCAATTTTGGGGAAAATCAGGTGTAAGCTATTTTGAGTAATAACTTGAATTTGAATTTGTGGGCCATAACTTGCAATCAGCTTTGTTTGGTATAACATGAGAATTGGAACATGACTAGTTTTATAAATTTGGGATGATTAGCATATAAAATCAAGACATGGACATGTATGGTAAATATGCTAAAAGATAAACGTGCCTAACCCGAGGTTAGATTGAGTTGTGATGTAAAACTTCCCAGAAACGCCCGGCACATCCAGTAACCGCAACAATACCTATCTAATGTGAGAGGTTAGTGCATCATGCCCAAGAAAAATCCGAGGTTAGATTCAATTGTGGTGTAAAAACAGCTCTAATGTGAAAGGTTGGTGCATTAATAAATCAATTAATGCTAAATGAACAAGACGTGTTAAGAATGGAAGGGCTAAGTTAACTAACGCAACACTTAACCGTTGTAACATGTTAATTAGACAAGAAAATAGGGTTAAGTAAATTTAGAATGCTTAACCGTTACAACATGTTAAGTAGACAAGAAGGTGAGGTTAAGAAAATTTTGAACACTTAGCCGTTATAACATGTTAAGTAGACAAGAAGGTGAGGTTAATTAAATTTAGAACACTTAACTGTTATAACATGTTAATTAGACAAGAAGATGGGGTTAAGTAAATTTAGAACACTTAACTGTTATAACATGTTAATTAGACAAGTGAGCAGGGTTAAGTTAACCAGTACAACACGATGAATGAGAAGGGTTAAGTAAATAAGAAACACTTAACCAATATGACACGATGAATCGGTAGGGTTAAGTTAAAACAAAAGAGCAACACTTAACTGATATAACAGGAAGTGTGGAAGGGTTAAGTTAACACAAGAAGGCAACACTTAACCAATGTAACACGACAAGTGGGTGGGTTAAGTTTACTTGAATTGAATGAGAAACACTTAACCAACGTGACAACATGAATGGACATCACTTAACCAATATGACATAATGTATGGGAGGGTTAAGTACATATCAGATTGGTGGGTAATATTATTAAATATAGGCCGACAAACATAACCATTAAGTAAACATGTTTGAATCAGCGGGAGGGTTAAGTACATATCGGGTTGGTGGGTAATATTAGTAAATATAGGCCCACAAACTTAACCAGTAAGAAACCCTTAGTAATAGAGACCCATTTCAGCAGTAACCCACATAGATGTATCAAGGTACCTGAAACTAGGCAAGGTAGGGCACGATTACTGGGCTGATTATAAGCGGTCAAAATAGCGGCAGTGGGTACGTCAGTGTAGGTTCCGACGGATTACGGGTGTGCACGCACTCTGGAGTGGGAAAAAGCAGGCACTGGGTACCAGTAGTTATACACTGTGCATCTTGAATCGTGTCGGGTCGCTGAAACACCCCACCTCTGTTAGGGTCACTCTCAAAGGGAATGCCCTAATTTTGGTGGAGGTTTATATGTATAAGTCACAGATATACAAGACAGATATAAGAACACATATTTTTGAACAGGGGAAAATAACAACAACATTTATTTCAACATAATACGTGTTACACAAACCATGTCATAATTTTTTTACAATACTTCCAAAAACATAACATCTTCATAACTGTCTTGATTACATTATTTAAAGAAGCATAAAGAAAACATAAATAAACTGCATAAGTCCCATAATTTCTGTCCAAAGCCATAGTCCAAAACGAAAAAGATCCAAGCAATACATTCTTTCTCTTCAAGCTGGATTTGAAAGCTGGTCAAGCTGCGGTATTCCCTCCCTATGGACTTGGGGGGGGGGGGGGGGGACGAAAGAAAAGTAGAGTTAGACATAAAGCCTGAGTAAGTCTAGGACTATTCAGTCTATGAATAAAGAACTGGGTATGATAAGCATAAACTGGAAATGAGAAAGCACCATAAACTAAGTTAAGTTGTCTAGGGTCGAATACACTATGGTACCCCATATTAATCTTTGTACCCATATAAACTAGTTCCCAACTGGCACCCCAAAATCAGGGTGAAGTGATCCATTTCTGATGATCGGCTCCTACTCGCATAGTTACATGTGTCTTACGGCCCCCGATGTTGTAGTTACCTATGCTGGTCCCACCATGGGGTGTATCAAGTCCCATGGTGGCGACCCGACACAATTCTAGAATGCACGGGTATGCTACTGGTGCCCAGTGACTTATTTTTCTGTGCCGGAGTGTGTGCATGCCCGCACCCCGTTAGAACCTACACTGCTACACCACCGCCGTCGATTTGACCTCTTACAGTCAGCCCAGTAATCGTGCCCCACCCTGCCTAGTTCAGGGTATCATGATACACATTGTATGGTTAATATTGAAAAGGGTCCCCCGCTACTAGGTTTTCTATTTCTAGCCAACATGCTAAGTTGGTTAAGTGTTTTGTAAACCTAACCCCCAATCAGTCTGTATAGTTTAGCATGTTCCATTTTTATTAAATATTAGTTCAATTTACTTAATCCTATCAATCCTGACTCAGCCTTAATTGTCTTATTAAAGCCTTGACCTCTCACATTAGACATGTATTGTTGTGGCTGCCTGTTGCCGGTTGGGTCCGGGCAGTCTTACGCCACAACTCAGTCTAACCTTTAGTCTTTATTGGGCTCCGTGTTTAACCACCCACATTGGATAGGTATTGTTGTGACTACTGGACAGCCAGGCGGTTCCGGGCAGGTTTACATCACAACTCAATCCAACCTCGGGTTAAACACATCGTATTTTCTAAATTTACATATTTTGTCTCTTTTCTTTTTATATGTAAATATTTGCGGCCCATTATTCAAATTCATCTTTATTGGTTAAAATTTATTTATGCCACTTAATTGTTTTTCAAGGTTGTTGGCATGCGTCAAACATGCCAACACATAAGTTCTATATTTTAACCCAAACGTCATTACCCCCGTTTTACACGTTCGCTACAATATAAGATATGTTGGGTTTAACATTTAAACCCAGCTTATCCATATGAAAAGGGGAGGCTTATAACATGGTTTGTATAAGGTAACATAAAAAGGGAGTGTGAACGCATGAACTTGCAACATAACGATTCAATTAACATGAATTAGGCACATGTGAACTTGCATTGTAATAGCATATAATCATGGCATAAACAATACTTAAACATGATTCATTCTATTCATATAACTGTGGCATAAACAAACTTAAACATGAATCATTCTATTCATATAATCATGGCATAAACATACCTAATCATGAGCCATTCTATTCATGTAAACTTGCAATTGGAATGTAAATCTGACTTAATTGTGTCACATATACCACCATATGATTTTGATAACAACTTAGGCCTAAAACATGTTTTCAACTAGGGATAATACCAAACATAGTTTAGTCATATTCATAAAAATGCTTACTTTTGTTTTTCATACAAAAGCATGATTTGCCAATTCCAACATAGATTCATATAAACCATAGTACTTAGTCGAGTCCAATTACACACAAAAAGTGATCATAAAAGTATGTACATCATATTGGCATAATAGTGAATCATATACTTGCATGAATCCCAATTAAAATACCACAACATGTGGTTGTTAACATGAATCATATACTTGTATGAATCCTTAAATAAAATACTACAACATATGGTTGTTAACATAAATCATGTACTTGTATGAATCCCAAATAAAATACCACAACACATAAATCACATACTTACAAATATCCAATCGTATAACATAACATTTCCAAATCGTTTAGAATCAAAATAACATACAAATATAGATTATTATCGCCACAATTCCATTTCTCATTTTACACAAATCAAACGCAATTAATTATTCACATTGGAATAGCACTCTACTTACAACGTATGACGAACCTTCCATTCAGTAATCTGTATTCTGAATTTGGAGATGCTATCCTTTGTTGTAGGCGTTGTTTTGATTTAATTGACGTTGCTTTAGGCTTTCGAATTATCTCCTAATTGTCTCTCAATTTCTGACGGCTATTCCTAGTCTCTCCTCAACATCATGACGGTCTTATCTCCATTTTAGTTTGTGTGAATTAGGGTGAGTCTTAGGTCCTTTTTATAGAGTTTGTGAGTGTATTAGGACCGTCGATGGAGCTTGGTTTAATAATAGCCGTTCGTTTGAAGGAGATACCAACCAGGAGCTGACACCTAGCCCTAGTGACAAGGAAAGGCTCGGAAAATCGACAAAACACAGACTAGGCTAGCCAGGGGGGCTGGGTTCAACCTGGCTCAGGGGCCAGGTCGACACGCCAGTCGACACCGTGTCGACTTGGCAGTCGACACGGGTGACCCAGGTCGACTGCCCAGTCGACCTGGGTAGCCCCATGTTGACTACCAAGTCGACCTGGGTGCCTTGGGCGGGAAAATTCCCGCCCTGGCCAATTCGGCCCGATTTTGAACTTTGAATTGGTTTTTTTGAGCTGTTTTGGTCTGTTTGAATTTTAAACTGAATTCTGAAACTTCCGTAGGCCATATCTTCATCATACGGAGTCCGTTTTACGTAAACTCGGACTCTATCTCAAGCAGAATTCCGAGACGAACGCAATGGCATATCACGTTTCCCTTAATTCCTTGATTTGGAATTAGTTATACTTTAATTTGTGAATTTCACTGTTATAGAATACACGGGGTGTTACATTCTCCCCCACTTAAAAGGATTTCGTCCTCGAAATCTTCAAGTTCAGGAAGAATGTACATCCTAACATCTAAACATCCATCTACTCATTCACCAAAGAAGAGCATTCATTGTCCTTAAAAGACTTCTAATGCTTCATGATCATATGCGAAGTGTGTTTACATGTACTTATCTAATGCAAAATCAGGCGGTCTACTGATTCAGTTGACCTCCTTAATGCAAATTATGTAAGTGCCATGAATCCATTATGTATGCAGATTCTCCTATTCATGATTCTACATGAGTGCACAATCATTCATTTAAATGCAACATTCATATGACAACACATTAAACTTCAACCATATACGAATATAAATACGTTTATGCATATGCAATATGAAGTGACTGAGCCGATCTAAAACCTAGATTGTGTTTGTATATGCAACCACGAGCAACCATTAGCAATCACTTGCAACCATCATCCATAACATGTTTCAATCACATGTTTTCATCCAAAGGGTTTCTTCCTAAGAGATAAGGTCGAGGAGATATACCTAAAAAGATAGATAAAAGCGCAACTTAAGGAAAAAGTAAGATCAAAGATGTACCCTCGAAAAGAAAAGGGTAGGCTGCACGTATTCTAGCTTCAGTTTCCCAAGTTGCGTCTCCCTCGGCGTCGCTCCACTGAACTTCGACCAGCTTGACTTCGCAGTTGCGTAGCTTCTTCACTTTTGTTCCTAATATGTGGGTTGGAACTTTCCTCACGGTTGCTTCGCGTTCCACTTAAGATTCTTCTAGGATGTTTGGCTCTACCACTTCAGCAGATTCATGTAGACATTTTCGGAGATGTGAAACATGAAAGACGTTGTGAACTCCGGCCAATTTTTCGGGTAGCTCTAATCTATAGGCCATTTTCCCAATTTTCTCGATGATAGGAAATGGCCCTACGAACCTTGGTGCAAGCTTTCCTGTGGTTCCAAAACGAACAATGTTCCATAGCGGAGATACCTTAAGAAAAACTCTGTCCCCAACCTCGAATTCAAGGTCGGTCCTCCTCTTGTCGGCGTAGGACTTTTATCTGTCTTGGCCGTCTTCATCCTTCTTCGTATTAGGTCTACTTTCTCTGAAGTCTCTCGGATCATATCTGGTCCAAGTATGAGCTTATCAGTAGACTCCCACCAACAAGTGGGCAATCGGCACGTTCTCCCATATAAAGCTTCGAAGGGTGCCATTCCGATGGTGGCTTGGTAGCTGTTGTTGTAGGCAAATTCCACCAAAGGAAGATGGTCTTCCCACGTCCCTCCGAAGTCAAGGACGCACAGTCTTAAAAGGTCCTTCAAAAATTTGTTCACTCTTTCTGTTCGACCGTCGGTTTGGGGATGATAGGCTGTGCTCAAGCATAACTGTGTGCCTACCACTTCTTGCAGACTCCGGCAAAACTCACTTGTGAAGATAGGGTCTCGGTCACTAACAATGCTGGATGGTATTCCATGGAGTCGGACAATTTCCTTGAGGTAAGGAGATGCTAGGGATGAGGCGGTTCTTTTACTTTTGACAGGTAAAAAGTGGGTGCTTTTAGTAAGCCTATCCACTATTACCCAAATGCTAGTGTTGCCTCTCCTAGACCTAGGCAGCCCATCAATGAAGTCCATTGAGATGCTATCCCACTTCCACTGCGGGGCCTCTAGCGGATGGAGCGGACCGCCAGGCTTTTTCTGTTTCGCCTTGACCTGTTGGCACACCATACACTTAGAAACGAAATCTGCCACATCCTTCTTCATGCCATTCCCAAATAAAGTTTTCTTTATGTCCTTGTACATTTTATCCCCGCCTGGGTGTATCGTCATCTTGGAGTTATGTGCTTCCTCGAGAACCTTCTTTACTAAATCCCTTGTCTGTGGGACGCATAGTCTTCCGTCTCACCTTAGCCAACCCTTGTCGTCGATTGAGTATCTGCTGAGGTGACTTGAAGTCTCACCCCTCATTAGCCTATCAAATGTCTCCACAAGATGAGGATCTTCGCGTTGTGCTATCCCTATTGAGTCCACTAAAGTCGGGCGTACCTCGAGAGATGCTAGCAAGCCCGGTACAAAATCGGAGGACGGCCTAAAGTCAAATCTGGCTATAAACTCTAGGCTTTGTCCTTCAACAAACAACGGGCTTAGGGTCATTTTCTTTCGGCTTAACGCGTCTGCCACTACGTTGCCTTTGCCCGGAGTGTAGGAGATCTCGAAATCGTACGAGGCAAGAAACTCCATCCATCTCTGTTGCCTCAAGTTAAGATCTTTCTACGAGAAAAGATATATCAACGATTTATGGTCAGTGTAAAGTTCGAACTTCTCAACTAGGAGATAGTGTCGCCAAGACTTGAGTGCAGAGACGATGGTAGCTAACTCAAGATCGTGGGTCGGGTAGTTCTTTTCGTGCACTTTCAACTGTCTTCCGCCATAATCTACTACCCTTCCTTCTTGCATTAAGACGGCGCCTAGCCCTATCCCACATGCATCTGTATAAAATGTGAACATCTTGCTTCCATCTGGCAACGTTAATACTGGGACTGTTGTAAGAGCCCTTTTCAGTCGTTGGAAAGCAAAATCGCAATCCAAGTCCCAATTGAACACTAGATTCTTCATGGTCAACTTTGTGAGCGGAGCTGATATCTTTGCAAAGTCTCTGATGAATTTTCGATAGAAGCCTGCTTGCCCGAGAAAGCTTCGGACCTCTGTTGCATTCTTTGGTGTCTTCCAATCTTGCACCGCTACTTCCTTAGTCGGGTCTACTGCTAATCCTTTCTTGGTTACTATGTTCCCAAGAAATCTTACTTCCTCTCTCCAAAAGTGGCATTTGGAGAATTTGGCTTTTAGCTGATGGACTCGCAGAGTTTCCATGATTGCCCTTAAGTGCTGAGCATGTTCCTCTTAACTCTTCGAGAAGATAAGGATATCGTCTACGAAGACTACTACGAACTTGTTGAGGAATTCTCTGAACACCCTACTCATCAGGTCCACGAAGTAAGATGGTTCGTTTGTCAAGCCAAAAGGCATGACAAGCCATTAAAAGAAGCCGTCTGGGGTTCTGAATGTTGTCTTATCGATACTATCTTCAGCCACCCTTAGCTGATGAAAACCGGTCGCCAAATCGAGTTGGGAGAAAACAGACGCACCTACAAGTTGATCAAACAGATCGTCGATTCTGGGGAGAGGGTACCTATTCTTTTTCGTTAGCTTGTTGAGCTCCCTATAGTCAACACATAGACGGAGTGAACCATCCGCCTTTGTAGCGAACACCACCGGATCGCCCCATTCTGAAATTCTCCTTCTAATGAACCCCTTCTCTAGAAGCTCTTTAATCTGTTTACCGAGCTCTTTCCTTTCCCGTGGAGCCATGTGTCTAACAGGAAACGCAACGGGCTTTGCATTATCTACAAGATGTATGCGGAAGTCTATCTCCTTCTTCGAAGGCAAGCCCTTCACCTCTTCGAAGACATCCGGATATTCCCGGACCACTCTAACCGATTGCAAACTTTCAACTGAGGCATCTAGCGATTCAAGATAACTAAGCATAATCGCATTCGAGGGATTACAAGTAATTTCCAGAGTATTACCGAGTTGGGTCAGGAGCCTAACCACCCTTCTCTCACAATCAAGGATGGCACCATTACTGGATAGCCAATCCATGCCCAAAATCGAACCATATCCCGAGAAGCCCAAAACAAATGCACAACATCTAAATTCTACGCTTAGAATAGAAATTTTCAATCCCACACAGATCATAGACAAATGAGCCGGGCCCCCAATTGGGTTTGAAACAATTAAGGGGTCCTCTACCATACTAGTTTCTAGGTGCAGAGATTCTACTAAAGTAGACGAGATAAAGGAGTGTGATGCGCCAGAATCAAATAAAGTGCGAATGGGGTGATCATAAAGATAAACTACACTTTCTACAGAAGTATTTATACCTCGCTGTTGTAGAGGTGGCACTTCTAGCACATGTACCTGTGCCCCTGAGGTGGATCCAGCCCTCTGCCCCTGCCCTCGTTTCTTTGGGCAGTCCTTAGCCATGTGGCCTGTCTCACCGCAAGAAAAGCACCCACCATTCATCTTGGCCTTCTTTTTCCGGAAGTCTTTCACTAAGTGCCCCACTTTGCCACAGAAATTACACTTCCTCTTCTCTTTGTTGTCTTTCCCGCCCTTCTTAAAGTCTTTCTTCTTAGGCTGTAAACCCTCTTTCTTCCCTTGAGAGATTTCTGCCTTTGTCTCCTTCTTGCCCTTATCCTCTTCGCTCAGCAATGCCATCTGCACCAACCTTTCATACGTAGCTCCCATGGGTATATTGGTCATGGCCAAACTGTGTAATGGCTCATTCAATCCTTTGACAAAGCGGAGAGTCTTCTTGTGCGGAGTGTTGACTAGGTCCAGTCCGAACCTAGCCAGCTGATCGAACTGATCAACATACTCTTTGACGTCATATTCCCGTGCTTAAGAAATAAGAATTTTTCCAACTGAAGACTCCTTTCAGCTTCTGAGAGAAATTTAGCCTCAAACCTTGCCCTAAAGTCCTCCCATGTTTCCACTGGTCTTTCTGCATTGGTGACCTCCCACCAGTAGGAAGCCTCGCCTTTTAGTAGCCACACTGCCAGTTGTACCATCTGCCTATCTTCTACCTCAAAGATGACGAATAGGTCCTCGGTTTCCTTCAGCCAATTCCTGGCTGCCACGAAGGATTCGGTTCCATGAAAGTCCTTTCCTCCCATAGCTTTAAAATCTTTACATATCTTAGCAAAAGTATTACCCCACGGGGGAGGTGGAGGAAGAGGTGCCGCTGCAGCTGGTTGATTTCCTACAGCTGGGGGAGGAGGAACGGTAGGACCTGGCTGAGTGGCCCTTGCTTCTAAGAATCGTCTAAACCAACCAGGAATTGGTATACCCTCTGGCAAGTTAAGTTCTTCGGACATGCTGAAACAAAAAGGATAGATTCAAAACGAAGGATAAAAGATAATACCTATGGCTTTGGGGGACTTTGCCTTTTTAAAATATAATATTTTATCTTTAAAATGCTTCTTTAAATTTTCCTTCGAAAATAAATTTTCAAAAATTTTATCTTATTTCGTAAACCTATGCTCTGATACCAAGTGAAACACCCCACCTCCGTAAGGGTCACTCTCAAGGGGAATGCCCTAATTCTGGTGGAGGTTTATAAGTATAAGTCACAGATATACAAGACAGTTATAAAAACACATATTTTTGAACAGCGGAAAATAACAACAACTTTTATTTCAACATAATACGTGTTACACAAACCATGTCATAATTTGTTTTACAATACTTCCAAAAACATAACATCTTCATAACTGTCTTGATTGCATTATTTAAAGAAGCATAAAGAAAACATAAATAAACTGAATAAGTCCCATAATTTCTGTCCAAAGCCACAGTCCAAAACGAAAAAGATCCAAGCAATACATTCTTTCTCTTCAAGCTGGATGTGAAAGCTGGTCAAGCTGCGGTATTCCCTCCCTGTGGACCTGGGGGGGAACAAAAGAAAAGAAGGCAAAAGAAAAGTAGAGTCAGACATAAAGCCTGAGTAAGTTTAAAACTATTCAGTCTATGAATAAAGAACTGGGTATGATAAGCATAAACTGGAAATGAGAAAGCACCATAAACTAAGTTAAGTTGTCTAGGTTCGAATACACTATGGTACCCCATATTAATCTCTATACCCATATAAACTAGTTCCCAACAAGCACCCATAAATCAGGATGAAGTGATCCATTTTTGATGATCGGCTCCTACTCGCATAGTTACATGTGTCTTACGGCCCCCGATGTTGTAGTTACCTATGCTGGTCCCACTATGGGGTGTATCAAGTCCCATGGTTACGACCCGACACAATTCTAGAATGCACAGGTATGCTACTGGTGCCCAGTGCCTTATTTTTCTGCATCGGAGTGTGTGCACACCCGCACCCCGTTAGAACCTACACTTCTGCACCACCGCCGTCGATTTGACCTCTTACAGTCAGCCCAGTAATCGTGCCCCACCCTGCCTAGTTCAGGGTATCATGATACACCTTGTAGGGTTACTACTGAAAAGGGTCCCCCGCAACTAGGTTTTCTATTTCTAGCCAACAAGCTAAGTTGGTTAAGTGTTTTGTAAACCTAACCCCCAATCAGTCTGTATAGTTTAGCATGTTCCATTTTGATCAAGTATTAGTTCAATTTACTTAATCCTATCAATCCTGACTCAGCCTTAATTGTCTTATTAAAGCCTTGACCTCTTAGATTAGACAAGTATTGTTGTGGCTGCCTGTTGCCGGTTGGGTCCGGGAAGTCTTACGCCACAACTCAGTCTAACCTCGGGTCTTTATTGGGCTCCGTGTTTAACCACCCACATTGGATAGGTATTGTTGTGACTACTGGACAGCCAGGCGGTTCCGGGCAGGTTTACATCACAACTCAATCCAACCTCGAGTTAAACACATCGTATTTTCTAAATTTACATATTTTGTCTCTTTTCTTTTTATATGTAAATTTTTGCGGCCCATTATTCAAATTCATCTTTATTGGTTAAAATTTATATATGCCACTTAATTGTTTTTCAAGGTTGTTGGCATGCGTCAAACATGCCAACACATATGTTCTATATTTTAACCCAAACGTCATTACCCCCGTTTTACACGTTCGATGCAATATAAGATATGTTGGATTTATCATTTAAACCCAACTTAGCCATATGAAAAAGGGAGGCTTATTACATGGTGTTTATAAGGTAACATAAAAAGGGGAGTGTGAACGCATGAACTTGCAACATAACGATTCAATTAACATGAATTAGGCACATGTGAACTTGCATTGTAATAGCATATAATCATGGCGTAAACAATACTTAAACATGAATCATTCTATTCATATAATTATGGCATAAACAAACTTAAACATGAATCATTCTATTCATATAATCATGGCATAAACATACCTAATCATGAACCATTATATTCATGTAAATCTGCAATTGGAATGTAAATCTAACTTAATTGTGTCACATATATCACCATATGATTTTGATAACAACTTAGGCCTAAAACATGTTTTCAACTAGGCATAATACCAAACATAGTTTAGTCATGTTCATAAAAATGCTTACTGTAACAACCCGAATTTTTACAACACGTTAAATCAAGAATCAAGACAGAATTAAATTATAAATTCTGAATCAAGTGAATCGGGCTATGCCATTGCGTTCGTCTCGGAAAAATACGCGGAATAGAGTCCGAGGTTTCGAGAATCGGAGTCCGTATGACCCGTTAAAGGCCCAAAGAAGATTTCTAGAAATTTGAATTTCGGAAACAGTTTTGGAAATCAGATCTGGGGCTAGGCGGGAAGTTTCCCCGCCTAGGCCATGTCGACAGGCCTGTCGACTTGGGCCCAGACCAAGTCGACAGCCCTGTCGACTTGCCTGTCGACAGGGGGTGGCCAGGGCAAGTTGCCTGGCGCACCTGTTTGTCTCACCTGGTCTTGTTCTTGGGCTGATTCTGGAAGCTTCCGAGATCTGATGGTCCTAATCTATCCTAGATCTAATCCTATGGCCTAAAACACTCCTAATCTCTATAAAAACACCCCTAAGCCCCCCCTAAACCCTCATAACTCACCCTCTCCACGAAGTGCTGCCCAAATGCAAAGTGATCATGGCCTCCATCTCCAATCCCTAAAGCCTATGCATTCAAATCGGGTTCAAATCAAAAGGTGCAAGCTTGCTACACCAAATAGAGGCCAAATCAACATTGCTATGCGAGTTTCATGAAGGTTCTTCAACAAAGGAGGCACCTTTCTTAGCCAAGATGATTCATGCTTCTTTCCTTAGGCCTAACTATGTAAGTTCTAGCTACTTTTAGATGGAAACGGTAGTTTTGATAATGACATGGGATAAAATGAGGCTAAACATGATTATGCGAACCTATATGAACCTTACCTTGCCTCTTGTGTTCATGTTTATGATTTTAGGCCATGTGAGTGACTTAATCATGCCTCTCATGCTATGCATAACCTAGTTTAACTTGCAAGTTTGGATCTTTATGCATGAAACGCTAGCATGAACCTTTAGGAACCACTTTACTTGTGAAACATTGGCTAAGACAAGATTTTGGGGCTTATGCATGCATATGAACACAAACCCCTTATGATTCATGCATGTTTGTGGCGAAACCTCCTTATGGTATTATGCAAGTTTGTGGCCAAATCCTATATGATAGTATGCATGCTTATGGTCAATCCCTATATGACTCTATCATGCATGTTTTAAGGCCAAACCCCCTTATGACGCCATGCATGTTTGGAGCCAATCCCTTTTGTGGCATCGTGCATGTTTTGGGGTCTACATGTAGCCATAGTATACCTACTATGTTGACTCGCTTTGCTTGCGTTGGGAAAACACGATTTTGGGTAGTTAGATAAACATGAACATGTCGCGAAATCTTAACTTGAATATGACATGTGTTTATACTTGAAAATATGACTTGAAAGATGACATGGAAGTTGACATGTAAGTATGCATAAAAACATGAGCTTGGGAATTTACCTATTAAGTTAGGTCTACCCTTTGGGAATTTACCTATTAAGTTAGGTCTACCCAAATGCTTGAAAAACTTGTAACATGTTTTGGAAACATGATGAACTTAGATAATATAAGTGTGGCCAACTCGAGGTTGGGTTGAGTTTGCAACGTAAAACTACCCGGAACCGACCGGCCTAACTAGTAGTTGCAAACAATAGGACCCAATGTGAGAAGTTGGTCATGTCGCGCTTAAGACCCGAGGTTAGACTAGGTTGTGGTGTAAATCTACCCGGACCCGCCCGGCTTAACTAGTAACCACAACAAGGTCTAATGTGAGAGGTTAAGAGTGCATTAATTAAATTAATGCCACATGATAAGGTTAAGTAAATTTGACTAATGACACTTAACCGATATGACACGAATGGGTAGGTTAAGTGGGACCGGGCTTGATTTCCTTAATGACACTTAACCATGCAAGATGATTAGGAGATGGGGTTAAGTAATTTACACTTAACTAATCCGACTGGGTAATTAGATGAGGTTAAGTAATTAAGACTTAACTAACCTAACCACGGTAATTGGATGGGGTTAAGTAATCCACACTTAACTAATCTAAACACGGTAATTCGATGGGGTTAAGTTAAACACTTAACCAATTTAAACTTGGTAATTCAATGAGTTTAAGTGACCAATACTTAACCAACTTAACGTGATAATTTAATGAGGTTAAGCAACTTATACTTAACCAATTATACATGAAGATTTGATGTGGTTAAGTGACATAAACTTAACCAATCTAACCCGTTAATTTGATGTGGTTAAGTGAATTAAACTTAACCAATCTAACTCGTTAATTGGATGTGGTTAAGTGACCTATACTTAACCAATCTAACGTGAAAACATGATAAGGCTAAGTCACGAATCACTTGAATACGCTTGACCGATTTGACTCGGTAATTTGACAAGGACAAGTTAATTTATATAATTAACCAATCTAAAATGATGATTAGACGAGGTTAAGTTAAGGATTGCTTGATATACTTAGCCAACTTGACACATGGTTTGTAGGGTTAAGTCTTGGACTCGGATACTTAGCCAATTTTGACATGGTTTGTAGACGGGCTGAATTATGAACTTAAGTGACACTTAACCCATTAGATAAACCCTAATTCGGAGGATTAGGTAAATAACCATAGTTAACAAGGGTAATGGAAATAAGGTTAAGTGGTAAACCTTAGTTAAGGGAAACTAAGTAATAATTCTTAGTCAAGGAAATCTGGACCACTTCTTAGATAGATGAGTAACCCGATACGGTAGGTCATCGTTTAAGTATACGCGTAGGAGCAGGCTATCTGATTTAGATAAAGGCTCCAGCGAACTGGGTAACGAAGTAGCGGCTTCGGGGACCGTGAGGATATTCTTGGTATCCCTCTGTGAGGTCGCAGATGATCATCCTGGGCTCACAAGAGGTTAAGGTCTGCGTTAGAAGAACCAAGAATATGCCTTGGTTGCTATGCGAGCGACCTAAAGACTGGGGTGGATAGCAGTGAGCCGATGAATACATAAGGTGCCCGAGATAGCAAGTTCGTCGATCATCTACCATCTTAAGTCAAGCGTGTACGTACGGAAAGGCAGGGAACACCCAAAAGACCATAATTTGCTATCTAATTATGGGTGAGGTAGGCCGTAGGATGTGGGCTGGCCGGAGTGTAGTTCTCATGCAAGATTTTCTCTTGTTTTCCTTTCACTAGTTGAGGGAGGGGTCTCGTGGGACCATAGCCACGTGTAGAAAAGCAGACCATAGTATCTGCATCGGCAGATAAATCTAAAGCTCCCGACCGAGTCCTGTATTTCTTGTTTTGCCCTGGGACAGGACTCGGATGGCATGATGTGATACATGTGCATACAGTTATAGAAAAACGATTCACGATGAATGCGTGGGAAAAAGGGCGCGGTTGAGGGTTAGCGTAATCCCTAGTGGCCTAGGTGGTTTAACCCAAACCGAAATACGAAAGCGTGCAATAAGTAAGCGTAATCCCTAGTGGTGCTAGGTGGCGTAAGTCCTAGTAGTTCAAACGATGATTCATATGGAAGAGCCTAGCTAGAACAAGGGTGACAGTCCAAACGATTTCAAGGATAATACGACATGAGGAAGCCCGTACGAGGTACGGCAAAGGACTGAACTTATATACATGGAAAGAAACATACGAGTTGAGTAACCTATATATGCGATATATTAGGTTGACATGGACCATTACACGACTTTGAGTAAGGGACATTCATGGTTAACACATAACAAGGTTGGGATACTAGTACGGGAGGTGCAGAGCAGATATACATGTTAGAACCAGGAAAAATATACATAATAGATACCGTGGGATATTAGACGGGGTAGATACCTTGGGATAGTATACTTGATAGAAACCTGACGATGTGATACCTTGATTTATCATAACACCGTGGTTTATCACGATACCTTAGTTTAGCTTGCTACAGTAGTTCAGCCTGTTACCCCGATTTAGTTTATCTATCTTGTAGTCATCTGTATGTTTACTCTCAGTTTATGCATGTCATGTTACCTTTACCTGTTTTATACTGGAAGTAGATAGGACTTACTCAGTCTTTTTGACTGACCCATTTTGTTTCGCCTCTTTTCTTCCGTTCCCCCCCCCCCCCCCAGGTTTCAGGGAGGAAACAATGCTGTTATTTCGGGCTTCTTCTGCTTGAAGGTCATCATGGATGGCTTGGACTTCTCTTGGCTATGGCTACTTTACTGTTTTTAATTGGGGAATAATTTATGAAAAAGGTTTCATGCTTCTTTATTTCGGCAAGACAGGTTTTGATGTACTCTGATGTAAAAAGGCTTTTGACCTCATTTATTAATGTTATGAAAGTTTGATTTTACTTCCGCTATTTATATATGTTCTGTCTTGTGATATTTCTGTGCATGTTTACCAATAATGCCCCTCTAAAGCTAGTGCATTCCTTTGCGAGTGACCCTAGCGGAGGCGGGGTGTTACACTTACTTTTGTTTTTAATACAAAAGCATGATTTGCCAATTCCAACATAGATTCATATAAACCATAGTACTTAGTCGAGTCCAATTACACACTAAAAGTGATCATAAAATATGTACATCATATTGGCATAATAGTGAATCATATACTTGCATGAATCCCAATTAAAATACCACAACTTGTGGTTGTTAACATGAATCAAATACTTGTATGAATCCCTAAATAAAATACCACAACATATGGTTGTTAACATGAATCATGTACTTGTATGAATCCCAAATAAAATACCACAACACATAAATCACATACTTACAAATATCCAATCGTATACCATAACATTTCCAGATCGTTTAGAATCAAAATAACATACAAATATAGATTATTATAGCCACAATTCCATTTCTCATTTTACCCAAATCAAACGCAATTAATTATTCACATCGGAATAGCTATCTACTTACAACGTATGACAAATCTTCAATTCAGGATTCTGAATTCTGAATTTGGAGATGTTATCCTTTGTTGTAGGCGTTGTTTTGATTTAATTGACGTTGCTTTAGGCTTTCGAATTATCTCCTAATTGTCTCTCAATTTCTGACGGCTATTCCTAGTCTCTCCTCAGCAGCATGACGGTCTCATCTCCATTTTAGTTTGTGTGAATTAGGGTGAGTCTTAGGTCCTTTTTATAGAGTTTGTGAGTTGATTCGGACCGTTGATGGAGCTTGGTTTAATAATAGCCATTTGTTTGAAGGAGAGACCAACCAGAAGCTGACACCTAGCCCTAGTGACAAGCCAAGGCTCAGAAAATCGACCAAACACAGTCCAGGCCAGCCAGGGGGGCTGGGTTCGACCTGGCTCAGGGGCCAGGTCGACACGCCAGTCGACACCGTGTCGACTCGGCAGTCGACAGGGGTGGCCCAGGTCGACTGCCCAGTCGACCTGGGTAGCCCCAGGTCGACTACTAAGTCGACCTAGGTGCCTTGGGCGGGAAAATTCCTGCCCTGGCCAATTCGGCCCGATTTTGAATTTTGAATTGGTTTTTCTGAGCTGTTTTGGTCTGTTTGAATTTTAAACTAAATTCTGAAACTTCCGGAGGCCATATCTTCTTCATACAGAGTCCGTTCTACGCAAACTCGGACTCTATCTCAAGCAGAATTCGGAGTCGAACGCAATGTCGTATCACGTTTCCCTTAATTATTTGATTTGAAATTAGTTATAGTTTAATTTGTGAATTTCACTGTTATAGAATACACGGGGTGTTACAGTCGCTATCATAGGGATTGATACACCTTATGGTGGGGCCAGCACAGGGTATCTACATGCAAGAGAGGGCCGATTGACACAGACACATGGAACATTAACACAAGTAGGGAGCCGATTGATAGGGTAGTAAGGGTACATCTAACATCTTCATGGCAATTAGGCTGATTTAGGTAAGATCCTCATACTAGATGTGCACCTAAAGGCTACCATAATTACGGGGATTGGGATCACGTTGTGATATTATCATTTTACACAGATTACTAGTTGGGACACTAGCTAAGGGGTGCAGAGATATAAAAATCAAAATAACATGGTAGTAGCGAAGCAGAGAAAGAGTAGAAGTGCATTCAGTTTATCTTGCCTTATCATATCTATGTTAATCGTATGTTATCTAGTTATGCTTGTTATTACAGTATTGTCTTATATTCATTTTATTCATGTCATAATGCTTTTGCCTATTTATATGCTGAAAGTCGTTGGACTTACCGGACTTATGTCTGCCCTAGTTTGTTTCGCCTCTTTTCTTCTGTTTCCCCCTCTCCCAACCAGGTTCACAGGGAGGAAATGTTATCACTTAGCTCAGTTTTCTTTCCAAGCTCGAAGAAATCGATGTATTGCTTTGGAACCTCTCTTCCACTGCTATTGTTGGTTCAGGCTTTATTGGGGAATATTATTGTTATTTTTATGCTTCTTTTATACTTGGAAGTTTTTGAATCAAGACAAAAGTTCTATGTATTGTTTTCTAGTATGATGGAGAACATTGTTATAAAAACTTGACTGAACCACATTGTTTATAAAATGACTTTATTTTCTGCTGCTTTATTTGTCTGTCTTGTAATTTATCTGCATCTTTACCTAAAACGCTCTACCAACGTTAAGGCATTCCCTTTGTGAGTGACCTTAACAGAGGTGGGGTGTTTCAAGGAATGTTAAAGAAAAATAAAAGTATCATTTAAAATATCATATTAGTTGAAATAAAATAGTTGAGACCAAAATACCATGTTTTGTTGAAATGAAATAGTCAAATAAAATTGTCCTTATTTATTTGTTATGTTGAATGCAAAATTGTAACAAATCAAATTATTATTATTTATATGTTTTGTTGAATACAAATTGATTAACAGATAAAGTTACCATTTTTATTTGTTAATTAAATTGGAAATTGTAACAAATAAAATTATCATTTTTAATTGCTATGTTGAATAGAAAATGTGAACACATAAAAATATTTTTTTATGTTAACATAGAAATGTCATATTAGAAAAAATTAGTGTCATTTATGTGAAACATGTCATTTAGAGAACATTAATATCATTTATTTGAGAAATGTCATATTAGAAAACATTAATGTCATTTATGTGAAACATGTCATTTAGAGAACATTATTATCATTTATTTGAGAAATGTCATATTAGAAAACATTAATGTCATTTATGTGAAACATGTCATTTAGAGAACATTAATATCATTTATTTGAGAAATGTCATATTAGAAAACATTAATGTCATTTATTTGAAACATGTCATTTAGAAAACATTAATGTCATTTATGTGAAACATGTCATATTAGAAAACATTAATGTCATTTAATTGAGAAATGTCATTAAGGAAATTAGCAAAATGTTCATAGTTTGAACAAAAACATCATTTCAGTAAAATTTACATTTTAATGCTAAGAATATAAGTAGAGAAAATTGTTCATGTTTTTAATCAAAACATGAATTCATTAAAATATACAATTTTTATGTTAAGAATGTAAATAGAGAGAAATGTTCATGTTTTTAATCAAAACAAGAATTCGTTTAAATATACAATTCTAATGCTAAGAAAAGAATAGATTTAAAGTGACATCTTTATTTACATTTTAGATGTAAATAAAAAGAATAGATTTAAAGTGACATCTTTGTTTACATTTTAGATGTAAATAAAAAGAATAAATTTGAAGTTACACCTTTATTTACATTTTAGATGTAAATAAAAAGATCAGATTAAAAGTTATATTTTTATTTACATTTTAGATGTAAATAAAAAGATCAGATAAAAAGGTTACATTTTTTATTTACATTTTAGATGTAAATAAAAAGATTTGATTAAAAGGGACATTTTTATTTACATTTTAGAAGTAACAAAAATAGTAGATTAGAATGTTATATTTTTATTCTCAAATTAGAGAAAATAAAAAAAGATTAGAATCAAAAGTTATATTTTTATTTACATTTTAGATGTAAATAAAAAATAGATTTTAAAGTCACATTTTTGTTGACATTTAAAATGTAATAAAAAGGATAGAATCAAGAGTTATATTTTTATTGTCATTATAGGGACAATAAAAAGAGTAGAATTAAAAGTGACATTTTATTTACATTTTAGATGTAAATAAAAGAATAGATTTTAAAGTCACATTTTTGTTGACATTTTAAATGTAATAAAAAGGGTAGAATCAAAAGTTATATTTTTATTGTCATTATAGGGACAATAAAAAGAGTAGAATTAAAAGTGACATTTTATTTACATTTTAGGTGAAAATAAAAGAATAGATTTTAAAGTCACATTTTGTTGACATTTTAAATGTAATAAAAAGGGATAGAATCAAAGTTATATTTTTATTGTCATTATAGGGACATTAAAAAGAGTAGAATTAAAAGTGACATTTTACTTACATTTTAGATGTAAATAAAAGAATAGATTTTAAAGTCACATTTTTGTTGAAATATTAAATGTAATAAAAAGGATAGAATCAAAAGTTATATTTTTATTGTCATTATAGGGGCAATAAAAAGAGTAGAATTAAAAGTGACATTTTATTTACATTTTAGATGTAAATAAAAACATAGATTAAAAAGGTGATATTTGTATTCGTATTTTCGATGTAAATAAAAACTATGGATTAAAAAGTTTCATTTTTGTTTACATTTTAGATGTAAATAAATGAATAGATTGAAAGTGACATTTTTATCATCATTTTAGATGCGATAAAAAGAGTAGAAATAAAAGTGGCATTTTTATCGTCATTTTAGATGCGATAAAAATAATAGTTTTTAAAATTAAATTTTCTATGTAATTAAGGAATGAAAGGAAAATTTACATTTTCAATATAAGTAAAGATGAAATAAAGGATTACATTTTTCGATGTAATAAAAGTTTGAATAAAACATTACATTTTTCAATGTAATAAAAGATTGAATAAAACATTACATTTTTTCAATGTAATAAAAGATTAAATAAAAACACTACATTTTTCAATGTAATAAAAGATGAAATAAAAAGTACATTTTGCAATAGTGTAATAAAGAATAGAAAAAGGTTTACATTTTGATGTAATATAAAAAGTAAGGAACCAGTAATTTCAACATATTTTAAATTAAGATTTAACTTAGAATAAAAATTTATATTTGTAACTTTGTCTATTTTGAATAATACACATAAACCATTTTCATGGATTTACAGGCATTCCAACACGAGACATACATTTCTAGCCAATTTGAATCTTTAAATTTAAAAATGCCTTTGTTGTTTAAGTTACGAATGTTGTTGAAACAAGAGTTATTACTATTTTATTTACTTTGTAACTTTAATCTTGATCTTGTAATTTGGTTTACAGAAGAAAACTATCTGTTTACTTGAGATCTAACTTATAAATTGGACCGTTATTATCTTGAACGGAATTAGAATATGCTATATATGGATAATTTTATAATTTACATGAGAATTTTGGTAATAAATACTTTTACTTTACTAATCAATTTTAAATTATACATGTATTTGGAAATATAACATTGAATGTTATCTTATCTAGTTTAGCAAGAAATTATTATCATTGGAAGATATTGGTTTCAAAATAAAATTAAAGTTTAACATAAATGGTGGTTAATTTTGTTTGAAATAAACTTCTAAGTTTGAACTTATGTCAAGACGGTACCAATTGTAATATAGTTAATATAAAAAATTTGGAATGAACTAATAATTTTGAAAGAAAGAAAATGAACTAATAGTTTTAATATTGAAATATAAAATTTTCATGTCAATTAAATTTCTAAAATTTAACATCGGATGAGTTCAATATTTTTCGCTAGATAAATGTCAGCGTTGTTCATACGCAATGCCCGTTCGCAAATATATAAGTAAATGTGCGTAAACCAGTTTAATGTTCGTTGCATTGTCCATTCATGACCATATATATAAATAATGATGTATTATTGATTTAAATTTTAAAAGAAGAAATAAAAATGAATAAAATGGCGTTAATATTTAAGAAAAAAAATTATTTTATTCTAAATTTAACACTGCATAAAAATTTCTGGTTAATAAAATTTAAAATCGTAACGCGCATAGTTGAAATGTGCGTAAATCAGTTTAACGTTCACTACGTTGTCGTTCATGTCTATGCGAATAACTGAAAAGAGAGAAAAGTTAATTTTTTATTCTTTAGCCGCGTTAGTTAAATAAGGAAGAATATAAAAGTTAACGCAAGAATTTAAACCATGTAATAACAGTAGACTTGTTCAGCCAAAATTAACACTTAACGAAAATAACAGTGGTCCATACTATCTTTGAATTGGTCATTCACGTTGATTCTAGATCTGTTCAAGATTTCAAATATTTATCTCTTTCAGAAGCAAAGATATGGCAATACTAGACTCAGATTTTGAAATATACGTTGCAGGGAATCCAATGCTTTCTCTGATCAAATAATTCTTAACCGTAGAAAAAATACCCTCAATTTATTCATCGCATGACCTACACTTCTACTGCATCTCTTCTGCTCAGTTCTTCACGCTAAACTAATTCCTCAGTTTTCTATTCCCTTCTCCACTTTCGGTCCTCAGAAAAAAGAGAGAGGACTTTCTAATGTTTGGAGCATAAGGACACCAAACCCCATTCTTGCGAGAAGCTACTGTAAGCATCATTCACTTTCCTCCAACCCTTTCTTCGTGTAAAGCCTTCCTCCTACCCAAATCCTACTGTGCTCAGTAATGCATATATAAAGGAAAGAGAAAACTCCCACCATCCTTTCCACACATTAAAAGAAGAAGACCACCGAAGTAGTCTCTTACACCGAACTAAATCCCAGGCCACCTCTTTCTCCTAGAACCCGGAATCCACGGAAATAACATCATCCTTGCACTCCTACTCCTCCACTTCAGACGCACCTCGACCATTGTACAGACTGACGCACTTCCTTTCTCCAACCCAAACCATTTGTTTTTTCAGTCACCTCGAATTCCTCTCGACGTGAAAGGTTTCCTTCCCAAACTATGTGTTCCTTCTAACCTCATCATACTACGCTCACTCCGTCATTCATCGACTGTTAGAGCCACCTTCACCGGTCGCTACCCAGTCGTCAACACCGGCACTGCTTGAGTCCAGCACCTCGTCGAACGTCTCGAGCTGTAGAAGCTGTAAGATTCCATTTTCATGTTTTCTTTTGTTGCTATACAGTATTCATGCGCGAGCTGTTTACTGTTCTTATTTTCATTCTTGAAAGTGTAAACATATAAATGATAAAATGTATATGCATGAACCATTAAGTACATCTTGGGTAGAATACACATGCTGTCGCTTTACCAATTGTGTATATTTATATATATATATATCTGAAAATATATATGTGTAGCTCCTTGTTTGGAAGAAAGCTTGTTTTACCATAGTTTAATACCTACTGGTTTGTAACCCAGCATGGGTAGCATTAAGCTTGAAGCCCGACCACTTTGGATTGCAAGCAAGAATCATGGTGATGACTAACATATGCAAGAGCAGGAATTTGAATTGATATATGCAACATCCGTTGAGATTTGGCTCTGTACATCGCATTAAAAGCGATGTACATAGGAGGATCTCGACTAAAATGGTGTTGTATTTCCTCTCAACTATTTTAGCTAATGGATGCAGGATCACTCTTTTCAGTTTTGAACAAAAAGATGTATATAGCTGATTTGTTTGACGTGTGACTCAAAACTGAGAGGTCACTAGTTCTAACCTGGCTGAAGCACTTGGTTTTGATCAATTATTTTTGACTAAAATGTATTGCGTACATTTTTCATATGAAATTTTAGTTCGCATTTCTAAATAAAAATCATGTCTTTGTTCTAGATAGCGAATTTCTCCTTGTAGTGGTTAGCGTCGTTCTACACATATCATGTCCACTCATTTTGCCATGGAAGGTGAGTTTTTCTCACTCACAGACTAACATTTTTATTAAGTGAATGAAAGATTTTATTTGCCGAATGAAATGTTAGTTGATCTAGATTTGTTTGTGATTGTGCACGTGCAACGCACACACTATTATTTCACATGACACAAATTGGATATATGTTTGATATGCCATGTTATTTTATCGTCATGCAAGTTCCCTCTAGTTTAGAAAACATGATGGGTTGAAATGATACATACCCGAACCCCTTGTGTATTCGAATCGATTTGGGATGCGGGTTAAAATGTTACATACCTGAGGTTCGAATATTTTAAAGAACAGATTGAAATGATAAATATCTGTATTACTTGACCATAGGGTAGAAAATTAAATACGGACGCCGAGGTCAATAAAAATAAATTATTTTAAAACAATTATATCGACCTTCTAAAAGAAATGGTTATGAAATTTCCGTATAACGTAAAGAAGTATTTTGAATTTATAAGAAATCAAGTTTGCATATAAATTAGCTTTAAAGGTTTTTTTTAGGGTCAAATTTTAAGTTAAAATTTACTTCCAAATAAATTTCCCCTTAAACGCTGTGTTTCATATAATAAATAAAATAACATGAAGTTAAAAGTTTGGCGATTCAATATAAACGGTTTCTAACTTGTTATACGCTTTAGAACTTATTTTGATACATATATTTCATCAAAGAATTTCTTACCATTTTATGAAAAAAGGGGATTCTCAAAATATAAATTTGTTAATGTCAATTATAAGAGAAATGCGCTTATTCAAGTGCGGTGAATTTGAGTTTTGATAGCTAATTTGGAATTTGACAAACCGTCCTTTATTAAATAACTTAAGTTGGAAATTGCTTGGAATTATATTGAGAGGGAGTTCGAACGATTATGAATTTTAGTCTGAAAAAGGTATGGCGAGAATGGATCTAAGATTGGATTGGATTAATATTTTTGAATAAAATAACAATTTCATAAAAGCAGTTTTCTGCATCACTTGATTTCATAAAAATTCTTTTATAAAATATTTTTCATCACTTTAACTATAAAATTTTTATAAAATTTTCAACTATATATATAAATTTTATATGCATTACTTTAATTCACACACACACTAATTTCAAAGCCTATCTTTTCTAAATATATTTTATAAATTTAAATAAATTCTAATGTCCGATTCAGCCTAGAGAATCCAAATGATGAAACAAAGGATTTCAAACATATATTTTTCATGCTAATTACCAAATTCACTAAAACTAGTCATGTTACATTTTACACCCAATCTAGATTTAATGCTCCAGTTACCCCAAATTCGCAACAATAACAATTATGCCTAAAACTTGATTTATATGCCAACTTCATACTTTGTCGTTCATGCCAATTATAGGTTGAATATGTCAAATTACATAATCCATAATTCATTTCAGATTACCCCAAATTGCATCTTAATAGTTATGCCACATTACATGTTCCAAATTATGCCAAATAATGCCAATTTCATGTTGTAACCAATTTCCCCTGCATTCATAACGTACTTATTTCGAGATTCAACTCAAGATTCATAATATAAGGGGAGTAGCAAGATGGAACATCGTAAGAATAGGCATAGTCATATGACGATAAGAACTACTGGTCCAATAAACTTAATGTACTAAAAAGACAAGTTTTTCAAGGAATAGATCGCAGGCATATATATATGATAAGAATTATATCATGAATTAAAAAGGATTACAATTCCGATATATAATAAGGATAGATATGATTGGACCATCAAAAATGATTCCCAAAGATATATACACTTAAGCGCAGATTTCAATGAAAGGATCGCTTACATCAAGCACATTCTCATATCCATTTTACTACATGTCACAATTAGATTTAGGTTTTCAAATCCAAAAAGTAACTGACTTAAAAACAAAGGAAAATCTTGTTTTCAAGCCTAAGCCATACAGTACTATACACCCTCATCTTCTTCTTTCAAATAATAAATTATCATATATATATATGTATATATATATATCCTAATTTTAGATCTTAGACCACAACATGTACTATGCCTTATATTTTTAGTTCAATTTATGCCCCAAATCCCGAGTCATATGTCCAATACTTTATGCCTCAAATCTCAAGTCATATGTCCAATACTTTATGCCTCAAATCCTAAGTCATACGTCCAATAATTTATGCCTCAAATCCCAAGTCATATGTTTGATACTTTATGTTTTGAATGCGTTATGTCGTCAAATCAGTTACAATTCAATTGTGCCCAATTATACACAATTTAATACTTTTCCCAAATTTTAGCGCTGGTCATGTCCAAATCATAATTTATGTCCAATTTTATTTTCCAATGTATGTTCATCTCTTATGGGATCTGGCTTAGGCTCGCATTAGCCTGGCAATAAAACTAAAAGGGAAGAAGGAAAGAAGAGACAAAGAAAGGACATAATATTATTAATGAGATAGATCCAAAGGATATAGAAAGACATGCATAATCTCAGATCCAGATTTATTACAATGTTAGGATCACAATTAACTTTTATTTCTGAAAGTAACGTGAACTTACAAATCACAGAAGGGTCTTGAATTCTAGGATCTGTATTCTAAACTGAATATCTCTCACTTGAAGTAGACTATTTGTTCTTCTAATCTAGATTTTATTTGATTCATAGAAATAGTTGTTGAAATCATTGAATTGGCCTTTGAATCTCTACTAGAATTCTAACTTGATTCTACGAAGGGCTTGAGCATCATAACCTCGTTTTAGATTTATTTTAATATGAATTAGGGTAGAGTATAGGCAAAATTAAGTTGTGTGGAGAGAAAGTGAGGTTTGGGGGTGTTTAAATAGCTTAGGAGCAACGAATCTGGTCAGAACGGGTGTCTAAATGCATAAAAACGAATCTGTCCATGGATCTGGAAAAGGGGGGAGGTCGACCCCATGGTCGACCTATGTGATACAGGTCGACCCCATGGTCGACCCCCTGGTCAACCTGGGTCCTGGGCGGGAAATTTCCCGCTCATCCCGGGTTAGTGTTTCGAATTTAGAATTTGAATTTCGAGCTGAGCTGTTTTATTTTATTCAAACCCTGAAACTTCTAAAGGTCATAACTTCTTCATACGAAGTCCGATTTATGCAAACTCGGACTCTATCTCAAGCATAGTTCCAAGACGAACGCAATGTCATAACCCGTTTTGCTTAATTCTTCTCTTAAAAATTAAGTATACTTTAATTTGTTACTTTAAAGTTCACAGAAAATACTGGGTATTACATTCTCCCCTCCTTAAAGGATTTCATCCCCGAAATCTTCAAGTTAGGAAGAATTTATATCGTAACATCCAACATCCATCTACTCAACCATTCAATCACAAGAATCCATTGTCCTTAAAAGGTTTCTAATGTCATATGAACATATGCAGAGTGTGTGTATATATCTCTTATCTAATGCAAAATCAGGCGGTCTACTGATCCAGTTGACCTCCTTAATGCGAATCATGAGAGTGTCATGCGTCCATCATGTATGAAAATATCCCTAATCATGTAAATACTATATATGTGCATATTCACTCATCCATATGAAACATCCACATAATAACACATCAAGTTTCAATCCGTATACAAATACATTCATATGCATATGCAATATGAAAGTGATTGAGCCGATTTAGTGCCTAATGTGTGTATATGCATCCACGAGCAACCACTAGCAAACACTTGCAACCACTTTCATCCACCAAACATAACATATGTCAAACACATGTTTACATCCATTGGCTTCTAATTAAGGATCGTGGATAGGACCGAGAGGATATACTTAAAAGATAAAGACTAGCATGCAAATAAACTTTACAGAAAAAGAGGAATCAAGGGTATACCCTTAAAAAGGGTATGATGCGCGTATCTAGTCTTCAGTCTTCTAAGTCACATCTTCTTGAGCTTCACTTCAATGTACCTTAACTAATTTAACTTCACAATTGCGAAGCTTATAAAACCCACTAGTAAAGATAGGACCTCGAACACTTACTATGCTAGAGGGTATCCAATGTAGTCGAATTATCTTTCCAAGATAAACATATATTAACCATGATACCAAGTGTGTATACTAAGATGATTAGAGGTCTCTCTTCTACTTAGCTTATCCATCATATCACAAATTTGAGGGTCGATATCTCTCATGCAAACCATCCTAGTCGAACTTGACATCCCTCAAGTACAAGCCCCAAAGGCCTAAACCAATATCAGACAAGCACCCGAGGAATACCTCCTCCGAATTTGGACGATTTATGAGAGATGATACTAGCAGAACAACCAAACAATTGAGTACTTAACGGACTCTGGCTATCCTCGCCAATCTTGCTCCAAAACTATCGTTGATCGCATAATGGCTTTGCATTGCCAACTAGATATATGTGGAAGTCTACCACACGTTTTAGGGGACAAACTCCTAACCTTAATCAAAAACATCTGCATACTTATGGACTACTCCAATAGATCGAAAATCGTCGATAAATACATAAATTTATTCTAGGTAGCTAAGACAAACTGATCCCTTTAGATCGCATGAAATTTCGAGGGTATTCTTGAGGCAAGTCGAAAGTCTAACTACCATCCTTTCACAATTAATAGCTAACCCATCCATGCCTAGAATCAACCCATAGCCCATGAAACCAGAAACATAAGTATCTCAAATCCTTACATACCAAAGATAAATGAGTTGAACCACAAATTGGACTTGAGACAATAATGGGATCCTCTACTATACAAGCTCTAGGGTGTAGAGACTCAACTATAGAAGCAGACATTAATGAATGTGAAGCGCTAAAACTAAAAGAGTACTAACAGGATGATCAAAAGAAAAACCAGACTTTTTCAATAAAAACTTTAATACCATTCTCAGGTATGCTGGCGGTGAGAGCATGCATTTGCCCTTCTAAACATCCTATCATTTGTTCTTGCCCTTGCCCTTAATTATACGACCCGCTATACCATAATTAAGATACTTCCTCTTGTTTTGGGTTTTATTATTCTTTCCTCCCCTCCTTTGTGAACCAAGTCTATATCCATGAGTTCTTCATCCTTGGGTTGTGCTCCTTAGCCAAACTCCCTCATTCTTATCTTTGCCATCCTTGTGTAACTTATTGACAGGTCTTTTGAATGCTGCCTCCATCGCACGGAAAATCCTAAAAAGCTCGAAAGAAAATTAGCCGTAGGTTAAACTACTGCGGCTATAGATGGAAATTGGGCGCTTGTTTGCCCTTTAACAAGTGTCGTAGTCTCATCAAGCCTACGAAACCATGCCGCGATGAGGTTACCTCCCAGAAAGCCAGGAGCCCCGGAGACTCAGGAAACGAGGATTCAAACAGAGGATCAAAAGGTAGTGCATATGGCTTTGGGGAATATGCCTTTAAAACAAAACTATACTTTAGAAAATGCTTCTTTTAAAATAATTTTGAAAATAATTTTTCAATTCTTTTATCTGATCCGGTAACCTTCAACTCCGATACCATGTGAAACACCCCACCTCCGTTAAGGTCACTCACAAAGGGAATGCCTTAACTTTGGTGGAGCATTTTAGGTAAAAGATGCAGATAAACTACAAGACAGACAAATAAAGTAGCGGAAAATAAAGTCATTTTTAAACAACTTAATTCAGTCAAGCTTTTACAACAACTTTCTCAAACTTACTTAAATGTAATACGTAGAACTTCTGTCTTGATTTAGAAACTTCCAAGAATAAAGGAAGCATAAAAATAACAATGATATTCCCCAATAATGCGTGAACCAGCCATAGCAGTGGAAAAGAGAGTCCAAAGCAATACATCGACTATCTTTGAGCTTGGAAAGAAAACTGAGCTAAGTGATAACATTTCCTCCCTGTGAACCTGGGGGTGGGGGGGGGGAACGGAAGAAAAGTGGCGGAACAAAGCTAGGTTAGACATTAGTCTGGTAAGTCTAGTGACTTTCAACATATAAACAGGCAAAAGTATCATGACATGAATAAACTGAATATAAGACAATACCATGATAACAGGGATAACAAGATAACACAGGATAAACATAAGGTATGATAAGCCAAGATAAACTGAATGCACTTCTACTCTTTCTTTGCTTCGCTACTACTTTGTTGTTCTGATTTCTATATATCTCTACACCACCTAACTAGTGTCCTAACTAGTAGTCTATATAAAATGATAACGTGATCCTAATCCCCGCAAATGGTGGTAGCCTTTAGGTGTACATCTACCGTGAGGATTCCACCTCAATCAGCCTAATTTCCATGAACATGTTAGATGTACCCTTACTACCCTATCAATCTGCTCCCTTACTTGTATTCATGTTCCAAGTGTCTGTGTCAATCGGCCCTCTCTTGCATGTAGATACCCTGTGCTGGTCCCACAATAAGGTGTATCAATCCTTATGGTAGCGACCCCCGAAACAATTCAAGATGCACAGTGTATAACTACTGGTAACCTGTGCCTTCTTTTTCCCACTCCAGAGTACGTAAACACCCGTAATCCGTCGGAACCTACACTGACGTACCCACTGCCGCTATTTTGACCGCTTATAATAAGCCCAGTAATCGTGCCCTACCCTTCCTAGTTTCAGGTACCTTGATACATCTATGTGGGTTACTGCTGAAATGGGTCCCCATTACTAGGGTTTCCTGCTGGTTAAGTTTGTGGGCCTATATATTTACAAATATTACCCACCTACACGAGATGTACTTAAGCCTCCCATCGATTCAAACATATTTATTTAACGTTTAAGTTGTGTGGGCCTATATGTACTAATATTACCCACCTACATGAGATGTACTAAACCCTCCCATCGGTTCAAGCATATTTATCTAACGGTTAAGTTTTGTGTGGGCCTATATGTACTAATATTACCCACCAACCCGATATGTACTTAACCCTCCCGCACATTATGTCATACTGGTTAAGTGTTGTCCATTTATGTTAACATAACACACCCATTTATCGTGTCATGTTAGTTAAGTATTCCTTATTTTCTTAACCCCGTCCGTTCATCAAGTATATTGGTTAAGTGTTTCCTTGTTACTTAACCCCACGCGTTCGTCTTGTTGTATTGCTTAAGTGTCATCAGTCAATTCAAGTTAACTTAACCCACCTACTCATCATGTCATGTTACTATGGTTAAGTGTCCCCTTCTTGTATTAAATTAACCCTACCACAAATCAAGTTATATTGGTGAATTGTTAACTTAACCCTTTCCATTTATCATGCTATATCAGTTAAGTGTTTCCTATTAACTTAACCCTGGTCATCTATCTTGTCATATTGGTTAAGTGTTTCTCATTACTTAACCCTAATCATTCATGTTATATTGGTTAAGTGTTCCTATGAACTTAAACCTACTCATTTATCATGTTCATTAGCACTAATTGATTTATTAATGCACCAACCACTCACATTAGACATGTGTTGTTGCAGTTACTGGATGTGTCGGGCAGTTCCGGGCAGTTTTACACCACAACTCAATCTAACCTAGGGTTTTTCTTGGGCATGATGCGCTAGCCTCTCACATTAGATTGGTGTTGTAGTGGTTACTAGATGTGCCGGGCGGTTCCGGGAAGTTTTACGCCACAACTCAATCTAACCTCGGGTTAGGCATGTTCATCTTTAATCTACACATTTACCCTGTACAACCAAATCTAGATTTTTCATGCTAATTACCAAATTCACCAGAACTAGTCATGTTACATTTTACGCCCAATCTAGATTTAATGCTCAAGTTACCCCAAATACGCAACAATAACAATTTTGCCCAAAACTTGATTTATATGCCAACTTCATACTTTGTCGTTCATGCCAATTCTAGGTTCAATATATCAAATTACATATTCCATAATTCATGTCAAATTACCCCAAACTGTATCTTAACAGTTATGCCATATTACATGTTCCAAATTATGCTAAATAATGCCAATTTCATGATTTCCCCCAGATTCATAAGGTACGTATTTCGAGGTTCAACTCAAGATTCATAATATAAAGGGAGAAGCAAGATGGAACATCGTATGAATAGGCATAGTCATATGATGATAAGAATTACTGGTCCAATAAACTTGATGCAATAAAAAGACAAGTTTTGCAAGGAATACATCGCAGGCATATAGATATGATAAGAATTATATCATGAACTTGAAAAGGATTACAATTACGATATACAACAAGGATAGATATGATTAGACTAGTTTCATAGTCAAAAATGATTCCCAAAGATATATATACTCAAGCGCAGCTTTCAATGAAAGGATAGCATACATCAGGCATATTCTCTTATCCATTTTATTAAATGTCGCAAATAGATTTTGGTTTTCAAATCTAAAAAGTAACTGACTTAAAAACAAAGGCAAATCTTGTTTTCATGCCTAAGCCATACATCACTATACACCCTATTCATCTTCTTTCAAATCATAAACTATCATATATATATATATATATATATATATATATATATATATGTCCCAATTTTAGATCTTAGACCACATCATGTACGATGCCTTATTATAGTTCAATTTACGCCCCAAATCCAAAGTCATATGTTCCATACTTTATGCCTCAAATCTCAAGTTATATGTCCAATACTTTATGCCTCAAATCCCATATCATATGCCCAATACTTTATGCCACAAATCCCATGTCATATGTTCGATACTTCATGTTTTGAATGCGTTAGGTCCTCAAATCAATTAAAACTCAATTATTCCCAATTATACACAATTTAATACTTTTCCCAAATTTTAGCGATGGTCATGTCCAAATCATAATTTATGCCCAATTTTATTTCCTGCGTACATTAATATCCTATGAGATCTGGCTTAGGCCGCAGTAGCCTGACTATAAATCAAAAAGGGAAGAAGGAAAGAAGATACAAAGAACGGACATAATATTATTAATGAGATAGATCCAAAGGATATAGAAAGGCATGCGTAATCTCAGATCCAGATTTATTATAGTGTCAGAATCACAATTAACTTTTATTTCTAAAAGTAACGTGAACTTACAAATTACAGAAGGGTCTTGAATTCTGGGATCTATATTCTGAAAATAAATAGCTCTCCCTAGAAATAGACTATTTGTTCTTCTAATTTAGATTAGATTTGATTCTTAGAAATAGTTGTTGAAATTGTTGAATTGGTCTTTGAATCTCTACTAGAATTCTAACTTGATTCTACGAAGGACTTGAGCAGCATAACCCAATCTTAGATTTATTTTGATATGAATTAGGGTAAAGTATAGGCAAAAAAAGTTATGTGGAGAGAAAGTGAGGTTTGGGGGGTGTTTAAATAGCTTAGGAGGAACGAATCTGGTCAGAACGGGCGTCAAAATGCAGAAAAACGAATCTATCCAAGGATCTAGAAAAAAATGGGAGGTCTACCCTAGGTCGACCCCATGGTCAACTTGTGTGACACTGGTCGACTCCCTGGTCGATCTGGGTCCTGGGCAGGAAATTTCCCGCCCAGCCCGGGTGTGTGTTTTTAATTTCGAATTTGAATTTCGAGCTGAGCTGTTTTATTTTATTCAAACCCCTGAAACTTCTGAAGGTCATAACTTCTTCATACGGAGTCCGATTTACGCAAACTCGGACTCTATCTCAAGCAAAATTCTAAGTCGAACGCAATAGCTTAACCCGTTTCCCTTGTTTCTTCTCTTAAAAATTAAGTACACTTTAATTTGTTACTTTATTGTTCATAGAAAATATGGGTTGTTACACGGTACTTGGAATATGATTTCAAATTTAATGGCCACGGTGTGAAAAATGTAAATGATTGGTTGTTAAAGAGATTGGAGTCGGTAAGTGGCATACTCTCTATCAGTACCTATACCACTTTAACAACTAAGTACGCGGTGGAGTTCCAGAACAGAAGTATGATGGTATGGAGGCGATTACTAGATTTGAAGAAAGAGAACGCTGATGGATTAGCCAGGATCTTCGGGTCATAATTAAAATGACTAAAATAGGAGCCATGCCCGGGTTAATGGAGGTCACACATCTGATCGAACATGCTTTTTCGATACCATCTTTATTATAATTTGACTGATCCGGGGCCCCTTTAGATTTTGGGAGTGTTGTACGAGATAGGCGGTAGTGGCTGCTATGCGTTACCACCGGCTCGGGAGCTGCAATCCGGTAGAATCCTATCGTGGGTATTGCTCGTTTGCCTGGTCATATTATCCTTATGGTGCCCCATACGATTTTGATTTATACCTGTTGGCTCGCTTTTTGACCAAGCCACCCAGGATCATTCGTAAGAGGAAAGCATGAAACCACGTTCTCCAAGAATATGAAGGAACGGATCGCACACTATCGACTCGCCCACGGAGGATCGTGTCTCGACGGATCGCCCACGGAGGATCGCGTCTCGACGGATCGCCCCCATCTCATAAGCGAAACGACGCCTCTAGGCGATCCGATTAGTGCATCTGTTGTTGCCCAGTATTGACCGATCCGATCCCCTGATGCGTGGCGAATCCTCTGACCCATTCAAGCGTGAGCAAGTCTTCAGCGATCCGAGGCGCACGGATCTAGCGACACGTGCCCCTAACCGTTGTTCTGACCAATTCTCCCCATCTGCACGATCCGATTTTCAAGCAGATCGCGACACCTGTCCACAATCGCTAATTTGACTATTTCCTCAACGGTGGCGATGCGATCCAATGTTCTCGGGATTCGTGCCACGTGTAACCACGACCCGCCTGGCAAAATCAGCTATAAATAGCCTGAAGCTTGGCATTTTTTGGGATCTTTTTGGGCAATATTGAGTACTGAATCCGCCATTGTTGTCAAACTACTGAAATATTGAGAGAAGTCCTTGATTGTATTAGCTTTCAAAGTATAATCAATAATATATAAAGTGGACGTAGGCTCGTTAACGCCGAACCACTATAAATTCTGTGTGTTATTTCCTTTTTTCTCATTCTTCAGTTGAAACTTTATAAGCTTCAGAAAAATTTGGGTGTTAGGTCCAAATTATGATCTAACATTTTGGTGCTTTCACTGAGAAGACAATCCTAAAGTTTCACTATTCGGTTCTTTGAAGGTTCCAGCGATTCGGATATCATGGCTGGAAAAAGATCTAAGGAAGCACGAGCTTCGCAAACCAACGAAACGATTGAAGAGAGTGTGCACGAGCATGACAATGAAGAAGCTTTGGATCGCGGGGTGCAGGGGGCAAATCGATCCAACGAAGATACCACGCTCCGAGTCGATGAGAACGAAGCGATCCGGACTGCTGAAGGGGTTGTTACTCGATCCCGAGGAAACGCCTCGCACCCTCCGCACACTGCGACTGCGAATCGACCTCAAGGGGGCGCTGCGAGTCGCCATCCACGAACCGCAGCGACCCGAATTGATGATCAGACCACAACTCGACCTAGAAAGGAGCCTATGGCTCGCTCCTATCGTCCTGGCCCCTCTGCTCGACCTGGCTCAAGTTCTTTGCGCATAAGAGAAGGTGATGATGATCAATATGATCCTGCTGCTCCTGTTACTGAGGGGGATCTCTCTCGCTTTTCTGAAATGTGGGAGAGGTTGTTTGATGAATTGGCCGCCCAAAGGCAGGAAAGCTCCGTCCTGCGACAAAATCTGTCTGCTATGGATAGAAGACTTGGTGAGCTAGCAAGGCAAAGAACATCGCCGGTTCGTCCACTCACCCCAGTATATTCTTCTTCGTCTGAAGAATCGCCGAGACCTTCGCGAAGACCGTATGAGAGAGCCAAAAACATAGAACAGCTTCGGTTCGGAACCCTGCCATCACAGGAAGAAGAAGCACCGGGGGCGGGGCCCTCAAACCATAATGTGAACCATCAAGCCGCATCTCGCAGGGCTCGAGACGTGGGAAGTCCCGTAAGTAACAGACCACCTCAGCCCCGTCGCCGCACACATACTCATGATAACAGGGGGCAACGAAGCCCTATCCGAGCTCCGGATTTCGTGACTGCTCCCGGAAGAGAAATTAGAGAGCCCCGCCGAGCCAAAGGCACTGACCCTGAACCTCCTTTGACCAGTGCAAATGTTGCAGCCATGGTCCACCAGATTCTGGCAGATAGCCGTGGACAACGGAATGAAGATTGGGGGATCAACCGCAGTCACACCCCTTTCACTGATGATATCTTGGATGCGACTTTTCCAAGGCGTTTCAACATGCCACAAATGAACCGATATGCGGGTAGGTCTGATCCTGTCCAGCATCTGATGAGATATTCTTGGTCAATGACCGCTGCCGCAGCCTCTGATGCTGTAAAGTGCAAAGCGTTTCCCATATTCCTAGAGGATGTGGCTTTGTTATGGTTTACTCGCTTGCCGGCGAGATCGATTTCTAGCTTTAGGGAGTTGAGCGAGAAGTTCGTAGAACAATTTCGTATCTACACACAGAAGATAAAAAGTGTGATCGATTTGTTCCTTGTCAAGCAGCGACCAGGCGAGAGTTTAAGGGTGTACCTGGATCGTTTCAATTTGGCCGCTACTGAGGTTATAGATCCCCATGAACCGACCGTTGTCGCAGCACTGATTGACGGAGTAGATAAGGACACTGAATTCGGGAGGTACCTGGCAGGAAAACCACCCCACACCAGAGAGTTATTCTACGAGAAAGCCAACGTACATTTATGCCGGGAAGAAGTATATGCTAACCTAAAGGCAAAAACAGCCAATAAGGAGGAAATCCAGAGCAATGTCGCCATTAAGCAGACAGGAGACAGCTCGGGGAAAGTTGAAGTAAATGTCGGAAATCAGAATCAGGGTGGTCGTCAGCCAGGTAACAACAATAGTAATGGTAACGGCAACAACCGGAAGAGGAACCGAGGGAACGACTCCCAGAGAAGGATTCGTCCTAGGGCCTTTGGAAGTTATACACCGATAAATGATACTCTGGAAAATATCTTCATGGATGCGTATGAAGTCCTCCAGAATAAGAGGCCACCTCCCAGAGAGTCGACGGAGAAAGAGCGTGAAACAGGGAAATTTTGTCTCTTTCATCAGATTCACGGCCATTCGACGAATGAATGCCGTCGCCTAAGAGATGTAGTCGAAAGGCTGCTTCGAGAAGGAAAGCTAGATGAATACAGAGTAACGCCCAGGGATAGGGGGCAAGCAGTGCAGGCCCCAAATCAGAACCAGAATCAACTTGCTGCTAGGCCGGCTGCCCAGCAAAAGGGAAAGAACATTGTTATCAATACCGTAATTGGAGGACTTTATCTCGCCGGGCATAGTTCCAAGGCATTGGATCAATACGTCAATGCAGCCAAACAACACCTCGAGGTAGGGGAGTGTAGCAACCCTGAGGACAGTATCCCGATGAAGAAGCAAAAGATAATGACCGACGATGTTGTCTTCCGAGAACGAGAAAGCATTGGAGTCCATGCTCCGACAGAAGATCCATTTGTAATTACAGTACCTATTGGTCCATCCACTGTCCATAAGGTTTTGGTGGACAACGGGAGTTCTGTCAACATTCTTTTCAAAAGGACATTTGACCAGATGAACCTCGAAATAAAGGACTTGAAGCCCTGTCAAGGATGGATCCGTGGATTCAACGGAGCATCTACCGCTCCAATGGGTTATGTAGAGTTACCAGTTACACTTGGGGAAGGAGAACGCCAGAGAGTGAGAATCCTTCCCTTCGTGGTTTTGGATGTTGAATCGCCTTACAATGCCTTTTTGGGCCGGCCGGCCCTCGCAAAGTTTAGAGCCTGTATAGCCCACTGGTGCTTGTTATTGAAATTCCCCACAGAAGCCAGCATTGGTATTGTCAGAGGGGATCAAGTTGCTGCACGACCATGTTATGTTGCCGAACTAAAGTTACTTCGTAATGGAGGAGATATTGAAACTAAAGGCACCTCTCCCCCTTCAGGGGCGGAGACCTTATAGCAACCAAAGAGGATAGTCGTTGGAGAGTCGCCAAGAGAGATGCCCAAGGATATAGATCCCAGAGAGGATCAAGAACCCGGGGGCAGAATGGCGACTCCCAACGAGACAACTGTGGTTGTACCAATCGATGACAGTGACCCGGAGAAGGTCCTTAAGATTGGAACCCAGTTAAATCCGAATCTTGCTAAAGAATTGACGGATTTATTAAAAAACAATTTGGATGTATTTGCTTGGACCCACGCGGACATGTGCGTGATATCCCCATCAATCATGAGCCATTCCTTAAGCATTGACCCTAAACATCCTCCAGTAAAGCAAAAAAGGCGAATGCTGGGCCTAGAGAGGTCCGCTGCCTTAAAAGAAGAAGTTGGAAAGCTAAAGAGTAATGGATTTATCAGAGACTCGACCTACCCAGACTGGATTTTGAATCCAGTCCTGGTAAAGAAGACCAACGGGAAGTGGCGAACGTGTATCGACTTCTCGGATTTGAACAAAGCCTGTCCAAAAGATAGTTTCCCGTTGCCCCGGATTGACCAGCTGGTAGACTCGACGACAGTTCATGAGCTTCTCTCATTTATGGATGCTTATTCAGGATATAACCAGATTCCGATGCATGTTCCATATCAAGAGCACACTAGTTTTATCACTGATCTGGGATTATATTGTTATGTGGTGATGCCCTTTGGCTTGAAGAATGCGGGCGCTACATATCAACGCTTAGTCAACAGAATGTTTTATAACCATATCGGGAGAACAATGGAAGTATACGTCGATGATATGTTGGTTAAGTCCAAGCAATCTTCTCAACACACTACTGACTTGGTAGAGATGTTCGGCATTCTTCGAAAGTACGGAATGAAACTCAACCCAACCCAATGTTCGTTCGGTGTTGCCTCTGGAAAATTCTTGGGATTCATCGTCAGTTCCCGTGGTATTGAGATTAATCCAGACCAGATCGCGGCAATCAGAGACATTCAGGAACCTAGGCAAATTGGGGATGTGCAAAGCCTTGCCGGAAAAGTGGCCGCATTAAGCAGATTTATCTCCAGGGCTACGGATAAGTGCATCCCATTCTTCGAATTAATAAAGCGAGAAAAACGCCACTTCAAATGGACACCCGACTGCGTAGAAGCGTTTCAGAATTTACTCAGGCACTTGGAGAAACCTCCGATATTATCTAAGCCAATAGATCACGAGGACTTATTCGTGTATTTGGCAGTGTCATCCCATGCAATCATCTCGGCGTTGGTAAGGGAAGAGGATAAGGTCCAAAGACCTATGTATTATGTGAGCAAAAAATTGACGGCAGCAGAGCGTAATTATCCACGGATAGAAAAGTTGGCGTATAGTTTGCTGATCGCCTCTAGAAAGCTTCGACATTATTTTCAAGCGCATCCTATCACCATATAGACCGATCACCCGCTCAAGCAAGTCCTACAGAGACCAGAGGCATCTGGAAGGTTACTCAAATGGAATATTGAGCTAAGTCAATTTGATTTGAACTTTCAGCCCAGACGATCAATTCGGGGGCAAGTGATAGTTGACTTCATAGCAGAGTTCACTGTCCCTAAGGAAGATATAGCAAACGAAGAAGCTGATTCTTCAAAATTACTTTTCGATCCCAATGCCTGGGGATTTTATACTGATGGCGCTAGGAATGACGAAAGATCCGGCGCTGGGATAGTGCTTGAAACCCCCGAGAAACGATTGATAACCTATGCAATCCGAATGGAGTTTCATGCCACTAACAACGATTCCGAATATGAAGCTCTGATAGCCGGATTAAAGATTGCAAAGGAAGTAGAAGTCACAAAGCTGAACATCTCCTGCGACTCCAAGTTAGTTGTGAACCAAGTCACTGGAAAATTCCAAGCTAAAAGTGCAAGATTGATTTTATACTTAAAGAAAGTGAAAGAATTGCTGAACGATTTTGATCACTACAGCATATCTCATATTCCGCGATCAGAGAATCAGCAGGCAGACAAGTTGGCAAAGATGGCTAGTTCCGACGATCCTGAAGTAACTGGGCTAGCCCCCGTTGAAGTACTTCGGTCCCCTAGCATAGATCAAATGGAAATCGACCTAGTATTAGAGACGGAACCAGAAAGGGAGTCCTGGATGACCCCTCTAAAGAATTTCCTGATGGATGGAACGCTTCCGACCAAGAAAAGCGAGAGGCGTAAAGTAATCCGTAAAGCCGCCCGATACGTTATGCAAGGCGGAGTTCTTTACAGACAAGGGTTTTCAATGCCCCTCCTTCGGTGTGTAGCCCACGATGACATCAAACGTGTGCTGCAAGAAGTCCACGAAGGCGAATGTGGCGACCACACTGGAGGGCAAACTTTGGCAAAAAAGGTGCTGCGACATGGTTATTTCTGGCCTACCATAAACAAGGGTGCAACAAGATACGCACGACGGTGTGATGCGTGCCAAAGATTTTCAAAGATACCTAGAGCACCTCCTAATCAGTTAAAAACGATGATGAGTCCATGGCCTTTCGCTATGTGGGGAATTGATATCATTGGAAGTCTCCCCATAGCAAGGGGTGGAGCAAAGTTTGATATTGTGGCCGTAGATAATTTCACTAAGTGGGTTGAGGCTGAACCACTAACTACAATCACAACCAAACGAGTGATCAACTTTATCGTGAGAAACATCATCTGTCGATTTGGGATTCCAAAGATTGTAATAACAGATAACGGAACTCAGTTCGATAGTGTTGAATTCAGAAACTTCTGCCAAAGATACCACATCGAAAATCGATACACCTCTGTGGCGCACCCGCAATCGAACGGACAAGTCGAAGCGGCAAATAAAGTAGTTAAGTCCATTCTGAAAAGGAGAATGAAGCGGGCTAGAGCCATGTGGGCTGATGAATTGCCCTTGGCACTATGGGCCTACAGGACAACCTATAAATTGACAATAGGACATACCCCGTTCTCCCTTGCTTTTGGAACGGAAGCAGTCATCCCGGTTGAGATAAAGGTACCTTCTCACCGGCTGACTTATTATGATCCAATGACCAATAATGAATTGCTCCTTGAGTCCCTGGATATGATCGAAGAAAAGAGGGATGAAGCAGACCTGCGTGCCTTGAGATGCAAACAACAGGTCGCCCGATATTACAACAAAAAGGTTCGAGCCCGAACATGGGAACCCGGAGACTTGGTTCTGAAACGTGTCTTCCCACCCCCAACTTATATGGGAGCGAAGTGGGAAGGACCGTACTCCATTCTGAGCAAGCTTGATAATGGAACCTTCAAGCTGGCAACCGTAGATGGAAAGGAAATCCCCAGAGTGTGGAATGCCCAACATTTACGGCCATATTTAACATGAAAGTTTCAAATTTATTCTTTTGCTTTGTTTAAAAAAAAAACCATGTACAAGGCGTGACTTGCCTAGAATAGTCTGATTCCTTAAAGCAAAAGATTATAAAGTGGACGTAGGTCATGATTCGACCGAACCACTATAAAATATTGTGTGTCATTTACCTTTATTGCATCTTTATTTATCTGCCTATTTATTTTTATGGAAATCAAAAGAATAATGCAGGTATCCGAAGTCTGTTGCCAACCGTTCCTCCCGTAGATTGTTTGGGGGAATTCAAAGCCTTGGCAAGAGCTCCAACTGCTTGTCCGGTTGGTTTCAATCCTCGAAGCTTGGATTAAAATATACGCCTAGGACGAGTTTGATGAACATACATGATTGCAGACTGCTTGATCCGTAACTATAACTCTCCAGAGAGAGAGAGAGTATAAAAGCGTCTCCGATTGAGCGCTGAGAAAGAGCTCCTTCCCCGCTGAAGGATCGGGGAGCGAATGAATCGCTGAGCTCGAATTCTAACTCTCCAGAGAGAGAGAGAGTATAAAAGCGTCTCCGATTGAGCGCTGAGAAAGAGCTCCTTTCCCGCTGAAGGATCGGGGATCGAATGAATCGCTGAGCTCGAACTCTAACTCTCCAGAGAGAGAGAGAGAGAGAGTATAAAAGCGTCTCCGATTTAGCGCTGAGAAAGAACTTTTTCCCTGCTATAGGATTGGGGACCAACTGAATTACTAAATTCAAACTCTAACCGTGGCAATCGCCAGGAGAGTATAAAGAAGTTTGTAATTAAGCATTGAGAAAGGTGTCGGAAATTCGGTGCCACAAGAGCAATTATCCTATGAAATCTTCTAAGTCCCCCATATTCAGAAATAGGGGGCAACCTGCCAACAAGGCTAACCAATTCTTAGTAAACCCCCGTCAGGCGCTATGATAACAACAGATTGGGGGCACATATACTCATATACATATACTGAACCTTAAAACAGCAACGCAGCATGAAAATTTTTTCTTGGCTATCTGGTTTTTGACTGATTTCTAATTATTATTAGATGGCCTATGACTAAGCATGGAAAGTTTATTTGAATACGGGTACATAAGGATGCAAAAAGAGATAAACTTTCATTTATATACTGCGAACCAACAAAGTGAAAAACAGCCTAGAAAAGAAGGTGAGGGCCAGTGTCACAATTACACTTCCTGGCCAGTGGAAAACCTAAAGACAAAATATCAACAAACATCCTATTTACGCTTTGGCCTCTTCTCCTGCTTCTGCCTCTCCAGCCTCTCCTTGTCGGCATCAGATGGATCCCCTTTCTTCCTCTTCCTTTTGTCTATGAGGGGAACATCCGACTCCTCTGAAGATTCCTTTTCCACCTCTTTTCTCTTACTTCTACCAGAGAGGGGAGCCGGGAAATCATCGGGGTTTGCAAAGTGAAGCTGTCGGCTGATGGATTTGGGCTGAATCTTCACAATCATCCCAGTTTTGGGATCGAATTCTGCAAGAGGGACTACGTCTAAAGCCTCATCTCCCATCTTCTTCGAAGCCAACTCTTTCTCCTGTCTGGCTTTTCGGCTGGCCAAGGTTTCCTTGTCATCATCGCTGGCCTTTTTGGCGCTGATAATGTCTTCTTCGTCATCTACATGGCGACCATCCATGTCTTTCAAGGCTTCGATGGTCTCAGCATCTTTGGGTACATCAGTGCTAGGTGCCGGGATGCTTCTTTCTGCTGTGGTGACCTCGGCCTGCTTTGATACATCAATACCAGCACTTGGCAGGACAACCTCTTTCTCCACTTCCTTTTCTTTTTCAGCACCCTTGTCAACGGGCTCGCCACCTGTATCAGAAGGAACACGCATTACTAATTCAATTGGTTGTTCTACCAGACGACGATAATTCACAATTGTTTTGACGAATTGTGGGGAAGAGAGAGAAATACCTTCAGCAGATGCTCCTTCTTGAGTAGTTGCAGAGGCTCCAATGACCATGGGAGTTCGACCCAAAGGGATTAATGGATCATCGGGATGGTATTCCTCTACCCCGGAGGTCTTGGGCTCCACAGCCGAACTTGAGCCCTCATCAGCTTTACGTTTACCCTTAGCCAGAGCCCTCTCCTTTTCCATCTCCGCCAGAATCAGGCGACGACCCTCTGCCAGGTCCTCAGGCTCATTGTCTCTTAGGATGCTCCTCATCAATTCATCCTCATCGATTTCTTTGACACCCAATCCATGTTTTTCACCCTCCACAATGGCATCCCATAAATTGGCCAGAGTAACATGGTAATCCGCGATCCACGAGATGTTGCGAGTTTTGAGAACCTGGCCAAGGAAATTGAAAATCATCTCTTTAAACCCCTCAATTTCCTTCTCTCTGGCGAGGAGCTTGTTGTTAGAAGCAGTGGCCAATTCGATGGCACTTTCAACGTTCTTTTCGGCGAGGGCTGCCCTTCTCTCCGCATCCGAGACCTGGTCATTTAAAATCACCTTTTCTGCTTTAGCCAAAGCCAAACTTTCTTTTAAACTTGCTTTTTCTGCCTCCCAAGCAGCCCTCTCAGCTTCAAAATGGCCTTGTGCTGTTTTCAGTTCGATGTTGGCCATTTTGAAATCTTCGACCTCCTTCTTTAAGGCCATTTTCTCTTGGCTATTGGAGTCCAGTTCCAAATGGAAGCATTGCTTAGCATTTTCTAATTCAATCTTATAATTTTCAACGTCCCTCCGTGCTAAAGCAAGCTGGGATTGAGCATCTTCCAGGTCCTTCTCCATCTTGGTCCTGGCCCTCTCGTTGTTCTCAAGTTTCGCCTTGGATCTATGTGCTTCTATTTCAAGCGATCGGATGACTTCAGAAAGGTTAACGGCATGTTTTTTCATCATCTCATATTGCCTGGCAACATGGCAGATATGCCCGACAACTTCGCTATCCCAGTTCTTGGGGACCGGTTCCAAGGCTGGAACAAATGTCATTCGGTCAAAGAATATGTCTGGGAATTGTTCCCGAAGCTTTTCCAGCCTGCCTTGAATCTCGGGACCATGCATGTAATCCCGTGACCCTGGAGCAGCCAACTCTGGCCGGCTGGAGGGGACGATGTCACTCCTCTCCCTTTCAGATTCTTTGGATGCATCCTTGCCCTTATCTTTAGGTTATTGATGTCTTTTTGACGACCGACTGTGGGAAGGTGCACTCTTTGGAGGAGTTAATTCTTTAGGAAGTTTCTTTCCCCCTGTAGGAACTGCCGGGTAACTAGAAGGTTTGGTAGAGGTCGATTTTTGTGGAGACCGAGGTTGCGAGGAAGTCGGCCTGTGAGAGGGACCGCGAGAGCGCTCAGTGTCCGGGCGAAGGCTGGGTGTGCCCTCACGAAGAGAACGATACGAGTAAGATTTCCTGCGGGACATCGTTCCTACAAAAAAGAAAAGATCACATTAAAACTTTGAATACCCACGATATAAGAGTGCAGGGTCAGACAGTGTGTGTGATGTGTGCATCCCATATAATTCCCCCTAATAGACCCGGGCCCGAAGACAGGCTCATCTGACCAGTTTCTCGTCCTCTAGTTGGAGCACTGGTCTCTTCAGGAGCAAGGAAGAAAGGCCCCTCTTCAAAGTCCTTTTCTGTATATACAACATCGGGTAAAGGGATTTTATTCAGCCCGTCAAATAACTGCTCTTCTGTCAAGTCATCGGGAGCAACGGTTTCAATTGGAGCAGAGATAGGAATTTCCTTGGACACGTCACCGCGTGCCTCATACCCTCTGTATATGTTCAAGTCTTCATCATCTTGGATGACTATCGGAGAAGGACTCTTGCGAAATTTAGTTGTTTCTATCGCTTGTGAAGTTCCCTCTCCCTCTGTTGGTTGCACATACTTATAAGGTTTGCCGCCAGTGCCAAGTCCAAATCTTCTATCTAGAAGACGATGCTTATGAAGATTGTCATCAGTAATGCATTTTTTGATCCTTAAAAAGTCGGATCTGCTTTGAGAAAGAATGGATAATCGATTGTTGTATAGTGGACCCTCCGTTTTCCGGAAGACATGATCTGTTTGAGATAAAGGGAGAATATTAATGCCTAAACTTCTTGAACAAGATATTCGATTAGAAGCTTAAAAGTTTACTTGATTTGAGCCATCTTTGTGAACATCCGGCCTGTTTCCTTATGTAAAACCAGTCAGACTTAGGATCCCCTATATTGCTATATCCATCGTACAGGACCTTCCTATTTGCCACCGATTCGAAGAAAGAGAAATTTGGAGTTGCTGAAGAACGGTGCTTGAAAAGAAAGAAAAACGTCAAATCTTTGAATTTAAGTTCGGCGTGTAAGATCTCCGCGTATGCAATGTATAGGGTATATAGTGATGCGTAGGCGTTCGGATGGAGTTGCATCAGAGCAATTCCCAGTCGTCTTAAGGTTTTGATGGCAATCGGAGGGAACGGAGGGATAGCTCCTACCAAGCACATGGTTCGGCTAATCGCCATATATCCTTCTGGAGCTAGGTGGGGACTATCTTCGCTTCCGGGCGTCAAGACATCATCCCAAGGAATCCCGTGCCTCAAGCAGATTCTTTTAAGCTTTATATCGTCGAGCTTAGTTGCTAGAGAATCGGAAAATTTATCTATCCCGAAAGCGCCAGGAATCTCGTCAGGAGCTCGCCCATCTATCTCAGAATCGTTGCTAGATGAAGTACTTTCGGCCGGATCTGATTCTGTGGCCTCGTACTCAGATCCAGAATCTTCACCTCCCGGATTAATTGGAGGAATTTCAGGGTTGTACTGCTCAGGAACCTCGGATTTCGCTTCTGTTGCGGATCTTGAAGAAGAGTGACCATTCGACATTGCTGCTAGGACGAGAAAATATGAACAATAAGATTAACACTACCCGTTCCCCGTGTGTGCAAGTGCCGGTGTGTGTGCTTGTGTGTGCATTAAAAATAAAGCGTGAAAGCAATCAAGATCATCAAAATATTAGTCGTCATATGCATTCAAATTATGTGGTCATTTAGTCCAGAAAGTCCAACGTCAAGGCTCTAGCCTAACTGTTCAGAATTTTATGGTGACAAGGCGTTGATTAAAGTCTGAAATTTCTTCGCATCGTCAGCCATGGGTCGGATCGCAAGGCAGAGGGATCGCTCCCTTTTTTGGATCGCGAAGTGGAAGGGATCGCCCCCCATCGGATCGCAGGGCAAAGGGATCGCTCCTTCACGAATCGTTGCAGCCCCCAACGATCCACGCCCTCGCTGTCACCACGATCTTCCGTCTCGCCATTCGTCTTCGTCTTCTCCTCTCTTTGCCCACGATCCGAACCGGCCTTCCCTCTTCTTCTTCCTCCTCCGTTTTCCTCCTCTCCTTTCCATCCTCGAACTCCAAGCTCTACGTCAGTCAGCCATGGCGTTTTGATGTTTTCGTCAGAAAAGCGCAAATTTCCATCGTTTCTCCCTCAAATTAGTCGAGAAAGTTCATGAAAGAGCGGCGTTCATGAATAAGAATGCTTTTTGTGGAGTTACCTTTCTAAAAATTGAGGGAATGCTTGGATTTTCGAGAGTTGAAAAACTTGGGTTCGTTCTTCGATAGTGCAGGCGAAACGATACGGCAGAAAGAAAGAGGAAGGAAAGTGAAGAGGGGAGGGTCGGCTTATATAGGCAAAGAGGGCGACCGTTTGTCTCCCTTTCTTTGTCCTATTCGATCCACGAAAGACCGGCGGGCCGCGAACCAAAAGCCCACCACGACTCGAGGAGGAGCCCGTTTCGTTCCGAGGCCCAAGTGCACACCTAAGAGCGGACCGAATATCTCTCTAACGGACCGCGACTCGAGCCCGCGAAACGAGTCGATAAATTCAGAAATAAGGATTCTGAAAAATCCAAGAAAGAGAATCGCTCTCTGAACCGCGACTCATTGAGAAAAGACGATTCTATAGCTTCGAAGCATGTTCCATCATCGATAAAACATACTTCGAGGAGGCAAAATGTTTGCTCGCTTTTTGACCAAGCCACCCAGGATCATTCGTAAGAGAAAAGCATGAAACCACATTCTCCAAGAATATGAAGGAACGGATCGCACACTATCGCCTCGCCCACGGAGGATCGCGTCTCGATGGATCGCCCACGGAGGATCGCGTCTCGACGGATCGCCCCCATCTCGTCAGCGAAACGACGCCTCTAGGCGATCCGATTCGTGCATCTGTTGTTGCCCAGTATTGACTGATCTGATCCCCTGATGCGTGGCGAATCCTCTGACCCATTCAAGCGTGAGCAAGTCTTCAGCGATCCGAGGCGCACGGATATTGCGACACGTGCCCCTAACCGTCGTTCTAACCAATTCTCCCCATCTGCACGATCCGATTTTCAAGCAGATCGCGACACCTGTCCCCAACGGCTAATTTGACTATTTTCTCAACGGTGGCGATGCGATCCGATGTTCTCGGGATTCGTGCCACGTGTAACCACGACCCGCTGACAAAATCAGCTATAAATAGCCCGGAGTTTGGCATTTTTTCGGATCTTTTTGGGCAATATTGAGTACTGAATCCTCCATTGTTGTCAAACTACTGAAATATTGAGAGAAATCCTTGATTGTATTAGCTTTCAAAGTATAATCAATAATATATAATGTGGACGTAGGCTCGTTAACGCCGAACCACTATAAATTCTATGTGTTATTTCCTTTTTTCTCATTCTTCAGTTGAAACTTTATAAGCTTCAGAACAATTTGGGTGTTAGGTCCAAATTTTGATCTAACAATACCGTACCTATATAGTACCCTCTGATGCCCATTCGTGTTATGCTGGATTCACGGTACTGTATAGACTATGGTATTACGTATAACGACGTAAGGGTAAAAATGTAATCCCGCTTACACTATTTTCATTCTGTTTACTTTACTGAATAGACATTATTATAATAGCGTATTATTATGTAGTTTTAGTTTCACGGATCCTTAGAGGATGGAAATCCCAAACATCCTTTAAGTTATTGTACATTTCTGTAGATACTTCAATTGGGTTAATTCACTTATATGAGGCTATTACTCCTGACTCGTTTATTTTGTTATTTATTCCTTGCAAAATGCTCGAGTCAGATCGAGTATTTCAGATTGGACATATGTATGTTAGAGCCCAAGATTCATTGGAGATCCAACCATCCGTTTACAATGTCATATGTAGTCGTGCCCATCTCTGCTTATCACCAAATATTAGTAGGGTTCTATATTTGTTCTTCCGCTTTTCTATAATTTATTCTGTACTCTAATATCATGTAAATTTAAAGATTTTGTAATGTTGTATAAATTTTACTTTCGCTGTGAGATATTCTATGTCTGTGATTCTATAATGATTTGTATTTCAACTTCCTAAGCAATAACAATCCGACCTTTTGAACTGTTTGAGTTGGTTTAATTACCGACTTGAGGCGGTCAAAAAGCCAGGTCGTTACATTTGGTATCAGAGCTTTGTGTTATACAAAGCCTAGCTTATGAGGTTGAAACACTCATTAGAGATGGAGAAGAAATGCTCTAGAATGGGTGAAATCTTCTTGAAATCATGCCCAAGAGAGCGTATTTTGAAAATAAAAATATTTTAAATGATTTCAAAGGATTTCAAGATGATTTTCTATATATGAATAATTTAATTTTTTAGCCTTGTTTTAAAGATATATCCTCATTTTGATTCCATTCCTTTGAACTAGTTCCTTGCTGGATCCTCCTTAAGTTAGGATTTCTCCCCGAATCCAACTCTCATTTTGCTTTGTCCCCTTTTAGAAGTTATGTAACACCCCGTGTATTCTATAACCGTGAAATTCATAAATTAAAGTATAATTAATTTCAAAACAAAGAATTAAGGGAAACGGGATACACCATTTCGTTCGTCTCGGAAAAATACGCGAAATAGAGTTCGAGTTTCCAAAATCGGAGTCCGTATGACCATGATATGGCCTTCGGAAGTTTCAGAATTAGTTTTAAAATTCGAACAGATGAAAACAGCTCAGAAAAACTAATTCAAAATTCAAAATTGGGCCCAATTGGCCAAGGCGGGAAAATTCCCGGCCAAAGCACCCAGGTCGACTTGGCAGTCGACCTGGGGCTAGCCAGGTCGACTGGGCAGTCGACCTGGGTAACCCGTGTCGACTGCCAAGTCGACACGGTGTCGACTGGGCTGTCGACCTGGCCCCTGAGCCAGGTCGAACCCAGCCCACCCAGGCTAGCCAGGTCTGTGTTTGGTCGATTTTCTGAGCCTTGCCTTGTCACTAGGGCTAGGTGTCAGCTCCTAATTGGTCTCTCCTTCAAACGAACGGCTATTATTGGACCAAGCTTCATCGACGGTCTAAATCAACTCACAAACTCTATAAAAAGGACCTAAGGCTAACCCTAATTCACATAAACTAAAATGGAGATGAGACCGTCATGCTGCTGAGGAGAGACTGAAGATAACCGTTAGAAATAGAGAGACAACTAGGAGATAATTCAAAGCTTAAAGCAACGTAAATCAAATCAAAGCAACGCCTACAACAAAAGATAGCAACTCCAAATTCAGAATTCAAATTTCTGAATTGAAGATTCGCCATACGCTGTAAGTAGAGTGCTATTCCGATATGAATTAAATAATTGTGTTGATTTGTGTAATGTAAGAAATGGAATTGTGGAGATAATAATCCATATTTGTATGTTGCTTTGATGCAAAACGATTTGGGAATATTATGGTATACGATTGGATATTTGCAAGTACGCGATTTGCGTTGGAAACGAAATGGAATTGTGGCGATAATGAATTATATTTGTATGTTATTTTGATTCTAAACGATTTGGCAATGCTATGGTTTGATTCATACAAGTATGTGGCTTATGTTGACAACCACATGTTATGGAATTTTGATTGGGACTTATGCAAGCATATGATTCATATTGAAAACTACATGTTTGTGGTAGTTATTTACAACACCAATTTGGTAAATGCAAGTATAAGATTCATGTTGAAACAACAACTATATGTTGTAATAGTTTATTTTGAAATTCATGCAAGTCCATGATCTATTGTTATGACAACATGATGTATAATTCTATGGTCATCTTTAGTGTAATTTGATCCACTTAAGTATTATGATTCATATGAAGGTTATGTTGAAATTGGCATCATAGTTCAAGTGTAAAAATCATATTTTTGTGATAGTGACAAAAGCACGCATCTTTGTAAATTTGTATTAATTTTATGAACATGACTAAACTATGTTTGTTATTATGCCCAATTGAAAAACATGTTTTTAGGCTCATGTTGTTATCATAAGTTACATTAGAATTACATTAGAGTTACATTCCTCTTGCAAGTTTACATAGATAAAATGAAAACCATGATGTAAGTTTAGATATGTTTATGCTATAATTTTATAAATGGATTAAAAACCATGATTCATATAAGAATTAGGTTGGGATAATTCTAGTTGAACCATACTTTTGTATTAGTTACAAAAGTAAGTACCTTTTTGTTAACATATAGTGATTTTATGAACATGATTAGTTTATATTATGCCTAAATAAAAATATAGACCTATATTTCTATTCAAAACCCCGTGCCAATAATAATGATATCTAATTTAGTTAGATTCTTAATTTCAAGTTAACATGGTTAGTTGAACCTATGATTCATGTTTAAGTTTATGCCATTATCATATGACTAGAATAATCCATGTTTAAGTATTGCTTATGCCATAATCATATGAGTCAAATGATTCATGATTAAGTATTGTCTATGCATTAACCATATGAATAGAATGATTTATGTTTAAGTATTGTTTATGCTATGATTATATGGATAAAATGATTCATGTTATGCCATGATTATATGATGTTAAAATTGCAAGTTCACATGTGCCTATTTTATGTTAATTGAATCGTTCGTTGCAAGTTCATGCATTCACACTCCCCTTTTTCATGTTATCTTATAAACATCATGTTATAAGCCTCCCCTTTTCACTTGGCTAAATTGGGTTTAAGTATTAAACCCAACACACCTACGTTGGAGCGAACGTATAATACGGGGGTAATGACGTTTGGGCTAAAATATAGAACATATGTGTTGGCATGTTTAACGCATGCCAACAACCTTGAAAGAACAATTAAGTGGAATAAATGAAATTTAACCAATAAAGATGAATTTGAATAATGGGCCGCAAATATTTACATATAAAAAGAAAAGAGACAAAATACGTAAATGTAGAAAAATACGATGTGTTTAACCCGAGGTTGGATTGAGTTGTGATGTAAACCTGCCCGGAAACGCCCGGTTGTCCAGTAGTCACAACAATACCTATCCAATGTGGGTGGTTAAACACGGAGCCCAAAAAGGACCCGAGGTTAGACTGAGTTGTGGCGTAAGACTGCCCGGACCCAACCGGCAACAGGCAGCCACAACAACACCTGTCTAATGTGAGAGGTCAAGGCTTTAATAAGACAATTAAGGCTGAGTCAGGATTGATAGGATTAAGTAAATTACATTAATACTTAATCAAAATGGAACATGCTAAACTAAACAGACTGATTGGGGGTTAGGTTTATAAAACACTTAACCAACTTAGCATGTTGGCTAGAGATAGAAAACCTAGTAGCGGGGGACCCTTTTTAGTAGTAACCCTATAAGGTGTATCATGATACCCTGAAACTAGGCAGGGTGGGGCACGATTACTGGGCTGACTGTAAGAGGTCAAATCGTCGGCGGTGGTGCAGCAGCGTAGGTTCTAACGGGGTGCGGGCGGGCACACAAGCCGGCACAGAAAAATAAGGCACTGGGCACCAGTAGCATACCTGTGCATTCTAGGATTGTGTCGGGCCGCCACCATTGGACTTGATACACCCCATGGTGGGACCAGCATAGGTAACTACAACATCGGGGGCCGTAAGACACATGTAACTATGCGAGTAGGAGCCGATCATCATAAAATGGATCACTTCACCCTGATAACGGGGTGCCTGTTGGGAACTAGTTTATATGGGTACAGAGAATTAGTATGGGGTACGATAGTATATTCGACCCTAGACAACCTAACTAAGTTTATGGTGCTTTCCCATTTCTAATTTATACTTATCATACCCAGTTCTTTATTCATAGACTGAATAGTCCTAGACTTACTCAGGCTTTATGTCTGACTCTACTTTTCTTTCGTCTTCTTTTCTTCCGTTCCCCCCCCCCCCAGGTCCACAGGGAGGGAATACTGCAGCTTGACCAGCCTTCATATCCAGCTTGAAGAGAAAGAATGTATTGCTTGGATCTTTTCGTTTTGGACTATGGCTTTGGACAGCAATTATGGGACTTTTGTTGTTTATTTATGTTTTCTTTATGCTTCTTTAAATAATGTAATCAAGACAGTTATGAAGATGTTATGTTTTTGGAAGTATTGTAAGACAATTATGGTATGGTTGGTGTAACACGTATTTTAATGAAATAAAAGTTGTTGTTTTCCGATGTTCAAAAATATGTGTTCTTATATCTGTCTTGTATATCTGTGACTTATACTTATAAACCCCCACAAAAATTAGGGCATTCCCTTTGAGAGTGACCCTAACGGAGGTGGGGTGTTTCACTTGGTATCAAAGCATAGGTTTACCAGATAAGATCAAAAGTTTCGGAAAAAAATTCAAAAAGAAATTTAAAGAAGCATTTTTAAAAGATAAAATATTATTTTGTTTTAAAAGGAAATGTCCCCCCAAACCATAGGTACTATCTCTTATCCTTCGTTTTGAATCTATCCTTTTTGTTCCAGCATGTCTGGAGACCTTACTCCCCAGCTGCTGACGCTTTCACTCCTCCTCCTCCACGTGAACCAGCAAGCGGAAGAGTCCCAGAGCAGGAAGACGAATAATAGTCAAACAAGAAAGGATCGTAACAGTAATAATAAGAAACGGGAAAAAAGGAAATGCAATTTTTGTGGTACGGAAGGGCGCATAGCCAAGGATTGTAGAAAGAGGAAAAGAAAGAAAGGAGAATGTTTTCATTGTGGGGAGACTGGACACATCAGCAAAGACTATCCTGAGAAGACAGACTTTGAGAAGGGCGGGAAAGACAACAAGTCCCGAGAGAAGAGGGAGTGTAAATTCTATGGCAAAGTGGGGCACTTAGTGAAAGATTGCCAGAAAAAGAAGGCCAAGATGAATGGTGGGTTGCTTTTCTTGCGGTGAGACAGGCCATAGGGCTAAGGACTGCCCAAAGAAACGAGGACAGGGGCAGAGGGCTGGATCCACTACAGGGGCACAAGTTCATTTGCCAGAAGCGCCACCTCTACAACAGCGAGGTATAAATACTTCTGTAGAAAGTGTAGTTTATCTTTATGATCACCCCGTTCGCACTTTATTTGATTCTGGCGCATCACACTCCTTTATCTCGTCTGCTTTAGTAGAATCTCTGCACCTAAAAACTAGTATGGTAGAGGACCCCTTAATTGTTTCAAACCCAATTGGGGGCCCAGCTCATTAGTCTATGATCTGTTTGGGATTGAAAATTTCGATTCTAAGCGTAGAATTTCAATGTAGTGCCTTTGTTTTGGGATATGGTTTGATTTTGGGCATGGATTGGCTATCCAGTAATGGGGCCATCCTTGATTGTGAGGAAAGGGTTGTTACGCTCCTAACCCAGCTCGGTAATACTTTGGAAATTTCTTGTAATCCCTCGTATGCGGTTATGCTTAGTTATCTTGAATCGCTAGATGCCTCCGTAGAAAATTTGCAATCGATTAGAGTGGTCCGGGAATATCCGGAAGTCTTCGAAGAGGTGAAGGGCTTGCCTCCGAAGCGGGAGATAGACTTCCGTATATATCTTGTAGATAATGCAAAGCCCGTTGCGTTGCCCGTTAGACACATGGCTCCACGGGAAAGGAAAGAGCTCAGTAAACAGATTAAAGAGCTTCTAGAGAAGGGGTTCATTAGAAGGAACATTTCGGAATGGCGCGCTCCAGTAGTGTTCGCCACTAAGGCAGAAGGTTCATTTCGCTTATGCATAAGTCGTAAAGAATCACCTTAGTAAGTACATTTGGTAACATAGTTGACATTTGTTTATTTTCAAGAGATAATTCATCTATGTGGAATACCTTCTAGTAAGTGAACAAGATCCAAGATTCACTAGTGAATTTTGGAAAGCTTGCATGGAACCATGAGTACGCAGTTATGCTTGAGCCAAGTATACTAGAAGGAGAATAAGTGAAAGTGGAACGAGAGGCAACAGTGAAATAGGTTCCAACTCATATTTTGGAAACAAGAATTAAGAAGCTACGAAATTGTGAAGTTAAAGACGGACAAAGCATAATGGAGTTAAGCTCAAGGAAATGCGACTTAGAAGATTGAAGACTAGATTCGTGCATCATATCTCTTCTTAAGAGTATATCTTTGATCCCTTTCTTCCTGTAGAGCTTACTTGAGTGCTATCTTTTGTGTATATCCTCTCGGTCCCCTTCTCAATCCACTTTCTGTTGCAAACCCCATAGGGAGTATGACTCATCTGTTAGTAACACATGTTGGGGCTGGAGGGTGTTCGTTGATTTGACTAAACTTTTTTGGGTTTTATAGGATACGGGTTGGTCATAGGGAGGGACTTCCTTGTGACCTAAAAGGAGTCCATCATGCTTAGTTTCCTAGAATCATATATAGTGGTTGGCTTGAGTAATTCTTTGGGTGTCATTCTGATGTTGATTTCGGTCTTTGGGGCTGATGCTTAGAGAGTTCTTCTCCTAATCAATATATATGTGGCATAGATTTCCAGTTTTGACATTGCCTAATGGGCACAAAGTTTTTACTTGCTTCTATCATTCGACTATACATTTAGATAGGAACAATTGGGAAAATGGCCTATAGATTAGAGCTACCCGAAAGATTGGCCGGAGTTCACAACGTCTTTCACGTTTCACATCTCCAAAAATGTCTACATGGGTCTGCTGAAGTGGTAGAGCCAAATATCCTAGAAGAAGCTGAAGTGGAACGCAAAGCAACCGTGAGGAAAGTTCCAACCCGCATATTAGGAACGGAAGTGAAGAAGCTACGCAACCGCGAAGTCAAGCTCGTCAAAGTTCAGTGGAGCGACGCCGAAGGAGATGCAACTTGGGAGACTGAAGCTAGAATACGCACTGCCTACCCTTTTCTTTTCGAGGGTACATCTTTGATCCTTCCTTTTCCTTAAGTTGCGCTTTTATCTATCTATTTTTTTAGGTATATCTCCTCAACCCTATCTTTTATGTAGAAACTCTTTGGATGAAAACATGTAGTTGAAACATGTTATGGATGATGGTTGCAAGTGGTTGCAAGTGATTGCTAGTGGTTTCTCGTGGTTGCATACACACACACAATCTAGGTTTTAGATCGGCACAGTCACTTCATATTGCATATGCATATATGTTTGCATTCGTATATGGTTGAACTTTAATGTGTTGTCATATGGATGTTGCATTTATATGAATGATTGTGCACTCATGTAGAATCATGAATAGGAGAATTTGCATACATAATGGATTCATAGCACTTACATAATTCGCATTTAGGAGGTCAACTGAATCAGTAGACCGCCTGATTTTGCATTAGATAAGTACACGTACACACACACTTCGCATATGATCATGAAGCATTAGAAGTCTTTTAAGGACAATGGATGCTCGTGTTTGATGGATGAGTAGATGGATGTTTGGATGTTAGGATATACATTCTTCCTAACTTGAAGATTTCGGGGACGAAATCCTTTTAAGTCGGGGAGAATGTAACACCCCGTGTATTCTATAACCGTGAAATTCATAAATTAAAGTATAATTAATTTCAAATCAATGAATTAAGGGAAACGGGATATGCCATTTTGTTCATCTCGGAAAAATACGCGAAATAGAGTCCGAGTTTTCGAAAATCGGAGTCCGTATGACCAAGATATGGCCTTCGGAAGTTTCAGAATTAGGTTTAAAATTCGAACAGACGAAAACAGCTCAAAAAAACTAATTCAAAATTCAAAATCGGGCCCAATTGGCCAAGGCGGGAAAATTCCCGCCCAAAGCACCCAGGTCGACTTGGCAGTCGACCTGGGGCTAGCCAGGTCGACTGGGCAGTCGACCTGGGTAACCCGTGTCGACTGCCAAGTCGACACGGTGTCGACTGGGCAGTCGACCTGCCCCTGAGCCAGGTCGAACCCAGCCCACCCTGGCTGACCAGGTCTGTGTTTGGTCGATTTTCTGAGCCTTGCCTTGTCACTAGGGCTAGGTGTCAGCTCCTGGTTGGTCTCTCCTTCAAACGAACGGCTATTATTGAACCAAGCTTCATCGACGGTCTAAATCAACTCACAAACTCTATAAAAAGGACCTAAGGCTAACCCTAATACACATAAACTAAAATGGAGATGAGACCGTCATGCTGCTGAGGAGAGAGTGAAGATAGCCGTCAGAAATAGAGAGACAACTAGGAGATAATTCAAAGCTTAAAGCAACGTAAATCAAATCAAAGCAACGCCTACAACAAAGGATAGCAACTCCAAATTCAGAATTCAGATTTCTGAATTGAAGATTCGCCATACGTTGTAAGTAGAGTGCTATTCCGATATGAATTAAATAATTGTGTTGATTTGTGTAATGTAAGAAATGGAATTGTGGCGATAATAATCTATATTTGTATGTTGCTTTGATGCAAAACGATTTGGGAATATTATGGTATACGATTGGATATTTGCAAGTACGCGATTTGCGTTGGAAACGAAATGGAATTGTGGCGATAATGAATTATATTTGTATGTTATTTTGATTCTAAACGATTTGGCAATGCTATGGTTTGATTCATACAAGTATGTGGCTTATGTTGACAACCACATGTTGTGGAATTTAAATTGGGACTTATGCAAGCATATGATTCATATTGAAAACTACATCTTTGTGGTAGTTATTTACAACACCCATATGGTAAATGCAAGTATAAGATTCATGTTGAAACAACAACTATATGTTGTAATAGTTTATTTTGAAATTCATGCAAGTCTATGATCTATTGTTATGACAACATGATGTATAATTCTATGGTCATCTTTAGTGTAATTTGATCCGCTTAAGTATTATGATTCATATGAAGGTTATGTTGAAATTGGCATCATAGTTCAAGTATAAAAATCATATTTTTGTGATAGTGACAAAAGCACGCATCTTTGTAAATTTTTATTAATTTTATGAACATGACTAAACTATGTTCGTTATTATGCCCAATTGAAAAACATGTTTTTAGGCTCATGTTGTTATCATAAGTTACATTAGAATTACATTAGAGTTACATTCCTCTTGCAAGTTTACATAGATAAAATGAAAACCATGATGTAAGTTTAGATATGTTTATGCTATAATTTTATAAATGGATTAAAAACCATGATTCATATAAGAATTAGGTTGGGATAATTCTAGTTGAACCATACTTTTGTATTAGTTACAAAAGTAAGTACCTTTTTGTTAACATATAGTGATTTTATGAACATGATTAGTTTATATTATGCCTAAATAAAAATATAGACTTATATTTCTAGTCAAAACCCCGTGCCAATAATAATGATATCTAATTTAGTTAGATTCTTAATTTCAAGTTTACACGGTTAGTTGAACCTATGATTCATGTTTAAGTTTATGCCATTATCATATGACTAGAATAATCAATGTTTAAGTACTGCTTATGCCATAATCATATGAGTAAAATGATTCATGATTAAGTATTGTCTATGCATTAACCATATGAATAGAATGATTTATGTTTAATTATTGTTTATGCTATGATTATATGGATAAAATGATTCATGTTATGCCATGATTATATGATGTTAACATTGCAAGTTCACATGTGCCTATTTTATGTTAATTGAATCGTTCGTTGCAAGTTCATGCGTTCACACTCCCCTTTTTCATGTTATCTTATAAACATCATGTTATAAGCCTCCCCTTTTCACTTGGCTAAATTGGGTTTAAGTATTAAACCCAACACACCTACGTTGGAGCGAACGTATAATACGGGGGTAATGACGTTTGGGCTAAAATATAGAACATATGTGTTGGCATGTTTAACGCATGCCAACAACCTTGAAAGAACAATTAAGTGGCATAAATGAAATTTAACCAATAAAGATGAATTTGAATAATGGGCCGCAAATATTTACATATAAAAAGAAAAGAGACAAAATATGTAAATGTAGAAAAATACGATGTGTTTAACCCGAGGTTGGATTAAGTTGTGATGTAAACCTGCCCAGAACCGCCCGGGTGTCCAGTAGCCACAACAATACCTATCCAATGTGGGTGGTTAAACACGGAGCCCAATAAGGACCCGAGGTTAGACTGAGTTGTGGCGTAAGACTGCCCGGACCCAACCGGCAACAGACAGCCACAACAACACCTGTCTAATGTGAGAGGTCAAGGCTTTAATAAGACAATTAAGGCTGAGTCAGGATTGATAGGATTAAGTAAATTACATTAATACTTAATCAAAATGGAACATGCTAAACTAAACAGACTGATTGGGGGTTAGGTTTATAAAACACTTAACCAACTTAGCATGTTGGCTAGAGATAGAAAACCTAGTAGCGGGGGACCCTTTTTAGCAGTAACCCTATAAGGTGTATCATGATACCCTGAAACTAGGCAGGGTGGGGTACGATTACTGGGCTGACTGTAAGAGGTCAAATCGACTGCGGTGGTGCAGCAGTGTAGGTTCTAACGGGGTGCGGGCGTGCACACACTCCGGCGCAGAAAAATAAGGCACTGGGCACCAGTAGCATACCTGTGCATTCTAGGATTGTGTCAGGCCGCCACCATGGGACTTGATACACCCCATGGTGGGACCAGCATAGGTAACTACAACATCGGGGGTCGTAAGACACATGTAACTATGCGAGTAGGAGCCGATCATCATAAAATGGATCACTTCACCCTGATTATGGGGTGCCTGTTAGGAACTAGTTTATATGGGTACAGAGAATTAGTATGGGGTACGATAGTATATTCGACCCTAGACAACCTAACTAAGTTTATGGTGCTTTCCCATTTCTAGTTTATACTTATCATACCCAGTTCTTTATTCATAGACTGAATAGTCCTAGACTTACTCAGGCTTTATGTCTGACTCTACTTTTCTTTCGTCTTCTTTTCTTCCGTTCCCCCCCCCCACCCCCCAGGTCCACAGGGAGGGAATACCGCAGCTTGACCAGCCTTCATATCCAGCTTGAAGAGAAAGAATGTATTGCTTGGATCTTTTCGTTTTGGACTATGGCTTTGGACAGCAATTATGGGACTTTTGCAGTTTATTTATGTTTTCTTTATGCTTCTTTAAATAATGTAATCAAGACAGTTATGAAGATGTTATGTTTTTGGAAGTATTGTAAGACAATTATGGTATGGTTGGTGTAACACGTATTTTAATGAAATAAAAGTTGTTGTTTTCCGCTGTTCAAAAATATGTGTTCTTATATCTGTCTTGTAGATCTGTGACTTGTACTTATAAACCCCCACCAAAATTAGGGCATTCCCTTTGAGAGTGACCCTAACGGAGGTGGGGTGTTTCAAGTTAGATGGTCGTGTGTAGACCCTGAACCTTCCTTAATTCATTTACCAATCCTTGATAGATCCCGCTTGTTGTTCGATTGTTCAGCATATTTATATATTATAGGGTTTATAAAGGGATGATAAATTTAAAACTTTGGGAACAACGCATATTCGGAAAAAGGGTAAAGCCCTATATAATATATGCTAAGAATAATACTTCATCTCTTCTGCTCTATTAAAGTTTAACATAAATGGTGATAAATTTTGTTTGAAATAAACTGCTAAATTTGAACTTATGTCAAGACGGCACCAATTGTAATATAGTTAATATAAAAAAAATTGGAATGAACTAATAATTTTGAAAGAAAAAAAATGAACTAATAGTTTAATATTGAAATATAAAATTTTCATGTTAATTAAATTTCTAAAATTTAACATCGGTTGAGTTCAATATTTTTCGCTAAATAAATGTCAGCGTTGTTCATACGCAGTGCGCCTTCACAAATATATAAGTAAATGTGCGTAAAATAGTTTAATGTTCGTTGCATTGTCCGTTTATGACCATATATATAAATAATGATGTATTAATGATTTCAAACTTTAAAAGAAGATATAAAAATGAATAAAATGGCGTTAATATTTATGAATAAATTTTATTTTATTCTAAATTTAACTCTGCATAAATATTTCTGGTTAATAAAATTTAAAATTGTAATGCGCATAGTTGAAATGTCCGTAAAACAGTTTAACATTCGCATGTTCACAATGTTGTCGTTAATGTCTACGCGAATAAATGAAAAGAGAGAAAAATTAAATTTTTATTCTTTAACTGCATTAGTTAAATAAGGAAGAAAATAAATAGTTAACGCAAGAATTTAAACCGTGTAATAACGGTAGACATGTTCAACAAAAATTAACACTTAACGAAAATAATAGTGGTCCATACTATCTTTGAATTGGTCAATCACGTTGATTCTATATCTAATATTTTAATCTCCTCCTAAAAATATGGAAAGACAATAATCTCTCCCCTGTCAGTGCAAATATTTTGAGAATACTGTTCAAGATTTCAAATATTTATCTCTGTCAAAGGTAAAGATATAGCAACAGTAGACTCAGAATTGAATATATGGTGTAGGGAATCCAATGCTTTCTCTGATTAAATAATTAGTAACCGTAGAAATAAATACCCTCAATTAATTCATCGCATGACCTACTCTTCTACTTCATCTCTTCTGCTCAGTTCTTCACGCTAAATCAATTCCTTAGTTTTCTATTCCCTTCTCCACTTTCGCTCCTAAGAAAGAAAAAAAAAAGAGAGGACTTTCTAATGTTTGGAGCATAAGGACCCCAAACCCCTTTCACGCGAGTAGCTACTGTAAGCATCATTCACTTTCCTCCAACCCTTTCTTTATGTAAAGCCTTCCTCCTATCGAATTCTTACTGTGCTCAGAAATTCATATACAAAGGCAATAGAAAACTCACACCATCCTTTCCACACATTAAAAGATGAAGACCACCGAAGTTGTATCTTGCACCGCACTAAATCTGAGGCCGCCTTTCTCTTCTAGAACCCGGAATCCACGAGAAGAACATCATCCTCCGGCTCCTATTCCTCCATTTCAGACTCACCTCGACCATTGTATGAACTGACGCACTTCCTTGCTCCGACCCAAACCATTTGTTTCTCTAGTCACCTCGAATTCCTCTCCACGTGGATAGTTTCCTTCCCAAAATGTTTGTGCCTTCTAACCTCATCATACTCCGCTCACTCCGCCATTCGTCGACTGTTAGAGCCGCCGTCCCCGGTCGCCGCCCAGTTGTCAACTCCGGCGCTGCTTGAGTCCAGCACCTCGTCCAATGTCTCAAGCTGTAGAAGCTGTAAGATTCCATTTTCATGTTTTATTTTGTTGCTCGACAGTGTTCATGCGCGAGCTGTTTACTGTTATTAGTTTCATTCTTGACAGTGTATGCATATATATGATCAAATGTATATGCATGAACCATTAAGTACATCTTGGGTAGAATACACATGCTATCGCTTTAGCACCTACACTCCGAAAATATATATGTGTAGCTCCTTGTTGGGAAGAAAGAACGTTTTACCATAGTTTATCACCTACTGGTTTGTAACCTACCATGAGTAGCTTAAACCTTGAAGCCCGACCACTTTGGATTGCATGCAAGAATCATGGTGATGACTAACGCATGCAAGAGCAGAACATTGAATTGATATATGCACCATCCGTTGAGATTTGGCTCTGCACACCGCGTTAACGGCGATGTACACAAGAGGATCTCGACCAAAATGGTGTTGTATTTCCTATCAACTATTTTTGCCAATGCATGCAGGATCACTCTTTTCAATTTTGAACAAAAAGATGTATATAGCTGAGTGGTTTGACGTGTGACTCAAAACTGAGAGGTCACTATTTCAAACCCGGCTGAAGCAACTTGGTTTTGATCAATTATTTTTGACTAAAATGTATTGCGTACATTTTTCGTATGAAATTTTAGTTCGCATTTCTAAACAAAAATCGTGTCTTTGTTCTAGGTAGCGAATTTCTCCTTGTAGCGGTTTGCGTCGTTCTACACATATCATGTCTTCTCATTTTGCCATGGAAGGTGAGTTTTTCTCACTCACAGACTTATATTTTTATTAAGTGAATTAAAGATTTGAAATGCCGAATGAAATGTTAGTTGCTCTAGATTTGTTTGCTTTGTGATTGTGCACGTGCGACGCACACACTATTATTTCACATGACACAAATTGGATATATGTTTGATATGCCATGTTATTTTATCATCATGCAAGTTCCCCCTTAGATTAGAAAACATAACGGGTTGAAATGATACATACTCGAACCCCCTTGTGTATTTGAATCGATTTGTGATGCGGGTTGAAATGATACATACCCGGAATTTGAATATTTAAAAAAACGGATTGAAATGATAAATATCCATATCACTTGGCCATAGGGTAGAAAATTATATACGGACGCCGTGGTCAATAAAAATATATTATTTTAAAATAATTATACCGGCCTTCTTAAAAAAATGGTTATGAAATTTTCGTATAATGTAAAGAAATTGTAATAACCCGGAAATCCGAACCAATTTAAAAATTTTATTTTGGCAATTTTAATGAATTTTGAATATTTAAATTGATTTATTTTTAATAATAACAACGAGAAACTAATTTTGAACAGAATTAGAACGTATATATTTGTATAGATCGATGTTAGAATATAAATATTTATTTTTGATTATAAAAGGAATTGATAATGGAGAGGCAGTTTGAAAATTCAATTTCAAATTTCAAATCAATGTACAGGATTCAAAACAAGCCAGATTTTAGAGAAACCAGAAATATTAGAATATATCTGAAAATATCTTTCCAATGAATCCGAAAAATTGAAATTTCATAGCGAGAATAAAAAGTTATGTCCGATTGAAAATTCAGAATAGTCGTTATGGAAAATATGGCCCTTAAAAATAGCCATTTAGCAAACGACCTCTGTTTTCGACGAAACCACTTTCGTTAGATCCGGGATGTCGAGTTATTACTAGATTCCAAAATTCTTAATTTTTTGAATCAATATGTGAGCGTGGCGAAGTAAAACATGTTTTGACATTTTCAGTCAATTTGGATCAACCAGAAAATGACCATTTTTTCAAATAGTCTCTTAATTCGACGAAACTAGTTTTGTTAGAACCGTATCGTCAATATGAAGCTAGAAATAATTTTTCGGCAATTTTTAGAGACTGCATCTGGCCCCGGTAAATTGAGGTGTACGTTTAAATTAAGTATATATTGATTTATATTTTAATTTCAACGAAAAATGATAGTAACATCCGAACTGGCTCACGATACATATACCATTGTGTTCGAAATAGGGGTAATTAGTTAGGAGCAACAGTCATTGGGTGTCGTTTGTAGATCGTATGAAAAGTCAACTTAAATGGAAAATAATAATAATAATAATAATAATATTATTACAATATATATATATACACACATATATATAATATACTCCTTCTTTCCCTTAAAACCGCTCCCTTTTCTTTTATTTCCTCGTTCAAGAAAAAAACTGATCCCTCTTTCAGCCCACGACCGCGCCCCTCCTCCCCCTTACCACCGCCGCCGCGCCACCTCCACCGCCCCCCTCCAACTCCGACGGCCCCTCCCCCCTTTTTCTCACCTCTCTACACCTCAATCCAACGGTCCAGCGCCCACAAATGGATGAAGTCCGCCGCCACCATGCCTGAGGGCCATCGTCGCCGCACCAGGGTCCCACCGCCGCGCCGGAGCTCCTCCTCCCCTCGATCGCAGCAACCCCCCCCAATGCGCTGTGAGTTTTTTATTTTCTCTTTGAATTTGTTTTCCTTTTGTTGATTAAAATTGATTTCTTTAATGATTAAAACTAATTTCTTTAGTGATAAAAAATGATTTTTTTCCTTTGATTTAAAAACCGGTTTTTCTTTGGATATGGTTTTTGGTTAGGTTAAAGATTAGATTTTTATTAATATAAAATTTTGATCTTCGTTCATATGATGTTAAGATTTTTAACACTTTAAAGATATGATTTTTAACGATATAAAACTATGATTTTTTTTTATATGAAAGTTTTGATTTTCGTATATATGAAGCGAAGAAAAAAATATAATCTTTATTTTATAAGAAGCGATAGAGAAATACGAACTTTATTTTATATGGATTTGAAATAAAAATATGATTCTTATTATAAGAACACCGTTATAAAAATGCGATTTTTATAGGTATGATAACGCTATAAAGGTTTGATTTTTATATGGAAAGCGTGGTCATAAAAATGTGATTTTTATGTGAACTATATTAGAATAAAATTTTGATTTTTATTATAAAGATAAAGGTATAAAAATATGATTTTTATACAATGGAGAACATAAGAATATTCCTTTTATATGGGTAGCGAATTAAAAATATGATTTGTAATAAATTCAGCGTGAAACTAATCTCGTTGGAAACACGACGAAGGTTTTCTACATAAGAAGAGTCGCGGTATTTGGTTTAGCTTCTAGATGAGAACTCCTCACTGAATTTATTTATATAGTTATTTATTTATAACTGCATATATGAACTGTTCCTCGTCGTTCAAAGATCGTGGACAATTTGTGTGATTATTTGGTTTGGTTGGTTGAATTGTTTGGTTGGATTTGGTTTGAGAAATGAAATGGAATTGATTAGATTGGAATGTGTATGGCGCAGGCCATTATTAGACTAGGGATAAGGCTAGGCCTTGTCCCATTTCTTGTATCGTGCCATTATATCGCCGAAATTTTCTAAAATATATTAGAAAAATAAAAATTTCATTTTTATTGTGTAAATGAACCGAATAAATATTTTATCGTTAAAAATATAATTTTTAACGTGTATGTGAATAAAATAAATATTCATTTACAAATCAGTCGATTTGTTTATGTACACTGATTTGACTGATATTGAATGGGACGATAAATTTTACACATCGCCCAACTACACAAATAATATTCAATGTTATGTTGATAAATTGATCGACAAGCTGTTGTAAGCCTTAAATATTTATATTTAATGCTTATACATTGTAGAATGCATTATGGATGATGGATTGTTGTTTTCATTGTTGTTATACACATTGGTTGTGTGAAATCCATATAATCAACATTATATGGTAATTGACCGTGTTTGATTCCAATTCAGAAAGAATGAAGATTCTGAAATAACGATTATTTTAAAATAATGAATATTTTCAAATAGTATTCAAAAGAGAATCAAAATATGATTTTGATGTCCGATTTGGGATGGACACGAATATATCTAAATATATAAAGCCGTGTTGATTAGATTGACACCATTTTGATGTGAACGATATTTATATCGATTTTATTCATTTTTATAATGAATACCGAAAAGGAAATGATTTCAAAATCTATTGTCTTAAAAATATTGTAATTTATATATCGATGATATGGAATAATTAATTTTGAATATAAATTGAATATGAAGTTGAAATCATTTTGAAAACGAATTTAAAACGATTTATAAAATACGTTTTAAAAGGAAATCGATGAAATATATATAATATACATATTATGTATAAATAATGGCCTGAATTGAACGCGCCGCGCTGCGGTAGTTCACGAATTTCGACCATTGACTTCGAATGAACATTACGGGAGTACTGACCGTCTGATTCTCCTAAAACCAGAACCGTTGGGTTCGTATCGAAAAGTGCTTTCTAACGAATGTCAGAAATTAGAAATCTAAAGGTTGGATTTGGAATTATGTCCAAATCAAATTCAGAAAAGGTCGATGTAAGTGCAGTTCAGTAGCAGTTTATGGAATCTACTGTACGGGCCTTGATAAAGTTATTAAAAATATCAATAATTAGTGAAAAATCATAAGAAATGATTTGGGAATAATTGGGATGAAAAACTCCATTTCTGGAAAGATAAAAATAGATTCTTATCGAAATGAACTAGTTTTTAACTAGAGTTATAATCAATTTATTTTTAAAATAAATAAATTGGAATTGAAATGGCTTTAAAAATACCCAGAATTTCCAATATATAAATTGGAATGGATTTGAATCAAAATTGTCTTCGGAATATTTCGATGCTGGATTTCGTGATTATACTTATGTTGTTATGGAAATTTGAAATATATATTTATATTGTTATTTTCAATACAATATATGTTGGTTACAGTATTTGATATTGAATATAAGCCGATATATTTATTTTTCAGAGCCTTTTATTTGATATCAAATAGGATTTGGGTATGTCATGAATGGTGTCTTCATTAACACTGTTCTTAAACCCAGTTGAGAAAAAAGATTAAATCCTTTTATTTTAGATTTAATGAAATGTACCAATTAAATGATATTTAATTGGAATTGATTTTTGGGTTTATCGTGAATGGTGTTTTAAATAACACTTGTTCTTTAACCCGATAATTTATGGAATGTGAATTGGGTTTATTGTGAACTACGTTTTAATGACATTCGTTCTTTAACCCGATTCACAGTAAAATGTGATTTGGAATTTATAAATCTTTTGTTAAGATTTAAAGAAGATTTTCCAAAGTAAAGTTTTCCAATTTAAATAAAATAAATTGGAATGGAATGGAATTCGATTTGGTAATAATCGAAGTGAATTTCTGTGGATGAGGACTGCTAATATATATGGAATTTAAAAGGCTTTGCCGTTATTCCATTTATATTGTTAGTCGTATATGGAAGTTTATATCAATTATATATATATCGATTTGTTTTCCATGAAGATTCCATGGTTAATGGAATGTGATTTTAGGTTGTCGTGAATGGTATCTTTAATGATACAGTTCTTAGACCCAACAGAGTAAAGAAAATCAGAAACTAACTGGAGATTAGTTAAGTTGGATAGTTTTTTGGGTATTGATCTGATGTTGGTTTCGGCCTTCGGGGTTAATAATTAGGGAATTATTCACTTGCTAATTTACGTTTAAAGGCTGATGGAATAGAATGTGATTTTGGGTTTATCGTGAACCGCGTTTTAAATGACGTTGGTTCTTTAACCCAGTTAAAGACAGGATATGATTTCCCAAGTCAAACAATCATTAATATTAATTTTTTGGAAGATCAAAACCAAGTGGAGTTTTAATGAATCTTTAATTAGAATGAAATGATCGAGAATGGAGTATTACTAGTTTTGCTCCAGGCGATAGTTAAATCTTTAATTAGATTTGAATGTGAAATGGCAATTGAATTTATCGATAACACCATGGTGTTAGATAAGAAGTATTACCAGTTTTACTTCGTGGGATGAATAGGTTGGGATTGGGAAATTTAGAACAAATGATTACTTCGGTAAGGTTCGTTAATCCCGACTAGTTTGGATAAACCTTAATATGGTTTGAATTGATATTCAAAGGAAGATTAAAGAATAAATTTAAAGAATTTTTCTTTGATAAAATTAATTGGTACCTTTCCCAAAGTAAAAGAATATTTGAATTAAGGAATATTCTAGATTGGAATAAGGCGTATGTTGTGTTTTTATAAAACTTGTTTATTATATACGCGAGCTATTCGGAAAGACCAGGTTTATCCCATTCTAAATAACTGAATCGACGAGAAGTCGACAATGAAGACGATGGTTGAAGACCAGAGGTCTTCACATCGTTTGGATAATTACTGATTATCTTGATTGGGTTGTACACCCAAGAGGAGGGAATCAGTTGGTGATCGTCCAAACGTACTTGGAGATCGATGGATGTGCGAGGAATAAGGTTCCTCCGGTTTCGCTCAGACCCAGAACGGACTTGTAAATGGATGTGTATCTGACATTGGATTTTATTCTATGTTGGTTGATTTCTATTAAATATATATCCGTTTGGCGGTGGAGAATTTATTCTCTTGCTTAATGCCCTTCTCTGAGACGTACGAGCTCAGAGGTTATATATCGATAGATATTAGTCGAATGGCATGAATTGCCTGTGTAGCATGCTGAGATGCAAATAATCAAGGCTTCTGTTGAAAAGCAGAGTCTTTTGGTTGATGATCAAAGCACGGCCTTTGTGGCGTAGCTTTGTGTAGCATTAATTCGCAAGCCTCACACCCCGGTGTGAACCAGAAACGAGAGAGGACCTCAGGGAGGGCATGTGTTTCTTTCTAGTTAGGAGTGGTGTCAGCGTTTTTCACGCCCTGACATTTACTTATGTGGATGATGGTAGCGAGGTGCCTCGGTTATATCGGTCGATCCGGAACCGATGGAGTCATTTGGCTCATTTACGCCCCATAGGGCGGGGAATCGCAGTGTTCAGGCATTATAATCCACATCGGGTGGACCAGCCCTGACGATCCATGGGGAAGTTGCGGCAGTTCCTGAGGCTCGGGCTAGAGAGTCTCGAAGCGGTAAGGACGATACCTTACCTTGGTTCACAGATGGAAATCCAACTTCCCATACGTGACTTTGCGGGTTTGATTGTAAACCTATATATGGCGACATAGTGGTATGGGGCACTTATGGCGTCTATGATTGATACTTATCATTGAAATTGTTTTTGACACTATACACCTATTGTAATAATAAAACATGAAATTTTACGTACCAAGCATGTCTGGCTATTATAAGGGAAAACCCTATCCCCCGGTTTGCGTTGCATTGTGTGATAGGACCTGGGTCTTATAATAGCTTCATTTTTCCAAAAAACATTGCGCTGCTTTGTTATATGCACTGGTATTCTTGGGAGGAAACCCGTTCCGTGTTATACAGCGTGGTCCCTTGATATATCCAATTTAAAATAAAGTTTTAAATAAATGTTTTAGTTCTCACACCAGTCACATGACTGACCTGGAGTTTATTGTTTTAACCTAAACTCTGGGTGCCCCTATTTTCGACACGAGCAGCTAGTACTTTTGGTTTTGCATATTTATATTCACAGGATCCTGGTTTACAGCTGGAATGATATTCGGAAAGCTTTGTATCCGTATATCTCCTTCCGTTGTGTTTTGTATTATTTTCTGCTGCTACGTAATGTATTATAATCTCTGATATTTTACGATGTGTAATATTGATTCATACTCTATTATATTCCTGTATTCTGATGAATTGTTGTAATAAGCAACGAAATGTTCTTCTGTTCGAGTTCCTGTGTGGCTTGTCCTTAATTCAATCTGGGCTTTCTTCACGGGGAAGTTCGGGTCGTTATAGAAATGTTTTGAATTTATAAGAAATCAAGTTTGCATATAAATTAGTTTTATAGGTATTTTTTTGGGTCAAATTTTAAGTTAAAATTTATTTACAAATGAACTTCCCCTTAAATATTGTGTTTCATATAATAAATAAAATAACATGAAGTTAAAAGTTTAGCAATTCGATATAAAGGGTTTCAAACTTGTTATAAGCTTTAGAACTTATTTTAATACATATATTTCATCAAAGGATTTCTTACCATTTTATGAAAAAAGGGGATTATCAAAATATAAATTTGTTAATTTCAATTGTAAGAGAAATGCGCTTATTCAAGCTATGGTGAATTTGAGTTTTGATAGCCAATTTGGAATTTGACAAACCGTCCTTTGTTTAATAACTTAAGTTGGAAATTGCTTGGAATTATATTGAGAGGGAGTTCGAATAATTATGAAATTTAGTCAGAAAAAGGAATGGCGAGAATAGATCTAAGATTGGATTTGATTAATATTTTTTAATGAAACTACAATTTCATAAAAGCATTTTTCTGCATCACTTGATTTTATAAAAAATTCTTTTATAAAAATTCTTTTATAAAATATTTTTGATCACTCTAACTATACAAATTCTATAAAATTTTCAACTATATATATACATTTTATATGCATTACTTTAATTCACACACACACTAATTTCAAAGCTTACCTTTTCTAAATATATTTCATAAATCTAAATAAATTCTAATGTCCAATTCAGCCTAGAGAATCCAAACGATGAAACAAAGGATTTCAAGTAATAACGTTATTTCATGGAAGTTGAAATTGAAAATCAACGGTTGATAAAGAAATGTGAATATTTGTTTTATAATCTTGATCGAACCAATGCTAAATGACTTGAGTAATTGATTTTGGAGCAATATTTGAATAAGTTGATTTGCGGTACTTGGAATATGATTTCAAATTTAATGGCCACGGTGCGAAAAATGTAAACGATTGGTAGTTAAAGAGACCGGAGTCGGTAAATGGCATACTCTCTATCAGTACCGATACAACTTTAACAACTGTGTGCGCGGTGGAGTTGCAGAACACAAGTATGATGGTAAGGAGGCGATTACTTGATTTGAAGAAGGAGAACGCTGATGGATTTGCCTGGATCTTTTGGTCATAATTAAAATGACTAAAACAGGAGCAATGCACGGGTTAACGGAGGTCGCACCTCTGATCGAACATACTTCTTCGATACCATCTATATTACTATGTGTCTGATTTGGGGCGCCTTTTGATTTTGGGAGTGTTGTTCGAGGTGGGCGGTAGTGGCTGCTATGCGTTAACAGTGTCCCGGAAGCAGCAATCTGGTAGAATCCTATCATGGGTATTGCTCGTGTGCCTGGTCATATTGTCTGTAACTCCCCACATCCATTGAAGTCACTCACAAAGGGAATGCCTTAACTTCGATGGAGAGTTATTGGTAAAAGATAGAGATAAATTACAAGACAGACAAAATTAAAACAGCGGAAAATAAAACTTTACTTTATTGATCAAATAGTTTGTACAACAATTATTTTCCAATACCAGAATATCTGTCTTACAAAATAAAGAAGCATAAAATAACATTTATATTCCCCAATGTAGCGTGAGCCAGCCATAGTAATGGAAAAGAGTATCCCAGCAAAACATCGACTAATCTTCATCTTGGAAAGTAAACTGGACTAAGTAGTAATATTTCCTCCCTGCGAACCTGGGGGGTGGGGGGGGGGAACGGAAGACAAGAAAGCAAAAGAAAACAGAGTCATACATAAAGTCTGGTAAGTTCAGTAACTTTCAACATGTGAACAGTTAAAAAGCAACATGGAATGAATTAACTGAGTACAAGAGTACACCATGATGACGGTAATCATAAGGTTAGCAGAAGATATGATTAAGGTAAGATAAACTGGATGCACTTCTATACTTTCTCTGCTTCGGCACTACCTTGTTATTCTAATTTCTATATCCCTGCACCACCTAACTAGTAATCTGTATAAACTGATAAGAACAGATACGTGATCCCAATCCTCGCAATTGTGGTTGTTTCAGGTGTACATCTATTATTTATTACCTAGGTCTAACCTAGGGTTTCCTATCGAGCGCATTCTAGATTCAACCAGGGTTTTCGCTACCCAGGGCTACTGGGGTTTGTGCTACCTATTGGAGGTTTCTCATATTTTAGGGTTTACGCGACCTAGGTCCAACTAGGGATTATGCTACCTATCGAACGATGCCCCCTAGTCTAGGACACACTACCTAGAGCGGTATATGTTCATAGACTTTTCCCACGTATGTGTCGTGAATCGTTATCGTTGTCTAGATGCACATGTCCTCCGTATGTGCGACCCGAGTCTCGTGGCAGGGCAAATCAAGAAATACAGAACTCTGTCAAGAGATTTCAGATATCTACCAATGCAAATGCTAAGGTCTGTTTTTCCAGTGGCTATGGTCCCACCTAACCCCTCCCTCAACTAATGAAAGGCACACCTTGAAAAATGTGAACTATACGCAGGCCCTCTATGACCCACTAACCTATGGCCATCCGCACCCATAACTAGATAGAAAGTATACGGTCTTTTGGCATTCTCCTTCTTTCTGCTGTACGTATCTCGACTGACTCAAGATGGTAGGTAGACGACGAGTTGCTATCACAGGGCTACTGGTCTCGCCGAATCACGCTGGTCCATTCTAGTCTTTAGGTTGCCTTATATTGCAACCAATGCATACCCTTTGTTCTTCTAACGTACACCTTAACCTCTGTGAGCCCAGGAGGATCATCTGCAGCCTCACAGAGGGATACCAAGAGTACCCTCACGTCCCCTCTAAGCCGTGTGCTTCATAACCCAATTTGTTGGAGCCTTCTTTAAGATCAGATGGACGTTCGCTCCTTCTCATGTTGTACTAAGGTTTACTACTTAGTTCCCTTAACTAAGGTTTACTACTTAGTTCCTGAATCGTCGTTTTCTGAACTAAGGTTTACAACTTAGTCCTCTTAACTAAGGTTTACTACTTAGTTCTTTTTCTCGTCAAGTTGGATTGGTTAAGTGTCATTAGTCCATTCAAGTTAACTTAACCCATTCATTTGTCATGTTAAACTGGTTAAGTGTTATCGGTAGTTCATGTTGACTTAACCCTACCACAAATCAAGTTATATTGGTTAAGTATTTCTTATTACTTAACCCCACCCCTTCATCTTGTATTGGTTAAGTGTTCCCTTTAACTTAACCCTAACATTTGTTTAATTCACATGTTCTAATGGTTAAGTATTGTCCCTTCATGTTTTAACTTAACCTTGTTCATTTGTCACACTATGATGGCTAAGTGTTCTAAGTTTACTTAACTCCACCTTCTTGTCTAGTTAACATGTTAAATTGGCTAAGTGTATTTAACTTAACCCCACCTTCTAGTCTAGTTAACATGTTATAACGGTTAAACCTTTTCTTAACCTCACCCATTTGTCTAGTCAACATGTTATAACAGTTATTTAACCCCTACAAGTCTTGTCTTGTTAACATGTTAAGTTGGTTAAGTGTTCTTATGGCCTTAACCCTCCCATTCTAGTTAACTGTTTCTTAGCTTTAAATTATTCATTTAAAGCACCAACCACTCACATTAGACAGATATTTTTGCGGTCACTGGATGTGCCGGTCAGTTCCGGGCTGATTTACACCGCAACTCAGTCTAAACTCGGGTCCTTTTTGGGCTCAATGCTCTAACCACCCACATTAGATAGATATTGTTACGGTTGCTAGATTTTCCGGGCGGTTCCGGGCAGTCTTATACCGTAACTCAATCTAACCTCGGGTTAGGCATATTCGTCTTTTCTAGATTTACATATTTATCCTTTTTGTCTATATGTAAATTGCTAACAACTCTTTTAAACAAATTTGGCCTATATCATATTCATTTGTCATGCCCACTAACATACCTATATTCTAGTCCAAAATCTTGATTTACCTATCAATTAAACCAACTTGCAGTTTATGCCAAATTAGATCAGTTCATGTCAAAACTAGATTTAATATTCTAGTTTATAGTTTATATCCAAACTTGGCTTACATGCCAATTACATACTTATCGGTCGATTAAAAATTTACCATTTTACGCCCAAGTCTAATATGCATGTAAATTATTTACTGTTATAGCCAAATCAGATTATGCCAACATATTTGTTATGCCAAATTATCTTAATTAAGCTATGCCCAAATTCCCCCGCCGTAGTCGTACGTATAACATGATTTCATAAGTTTCTAGTTACTCATGACATGAAACTAACAAAAGGAATAGTGGATAAGCACGAGAATTTACATAAGGGGATAGGAATGAAAAAGCGAACCAAAATACAAAGATAATGGATCCAACGGGTTTGGTGTACATAATAGAGAACCGGAATAAACTAAGCAAAGTACACCCTAAGTATGAGATCCAAAAAAAATCAAGGGAGACATAGGTGACTTAATTTGATCCAACATAATTCTAGTTTCTTATATAATCATGATTTGTAAATATAATGTTATGGGCATAAGCAACTAACCATAATATTCATAGGCAATTAACCACAATAGTCCTAGGCAATTAACCACAAAATAGTCCTGGGTAATTAACCACAATAGTCATAGTCATGGTCTCATAGTTATGAATCTTAGTCATAGGCAATAGTCTTATGTTCATAGTCATAGGCATAGTCTTATAATAAGTTCTAGGCCATAATCGAGAATCAGATCCAAAGGCATATACAAGCACCGATTCGAACGAAAGGATTAGGCATATTCTCATATCCATTTAATTACAAGTCACAAATAGATCTAGGTGTTCAAATCTAAAAAGTAGCTGACTTACATTGATCGGTTTTAGAAAAGGATAATAAGGTAACTTTGAGGTGATTTGCTATAATTTGCGCGACGTTGCTCGAAGCTGTTAAATTAGTCTTTCCTTCCCTTCTTTAAGCTCTATCTTGATTTGAATCTCCAATTTGCAATTCCTAGCCGTAGTCTTCAAGAAATAGCCTTCGTGTTTTATTTTAATTTATTTATTTCAATTATTCCAGAGGCAGCACAAGGAGAGAATAAAATGGTGTGAAGAGAATGGGCCTAGGGGGCTGTTTATATAGGATTATGCGGACGAATCTAGATAGAAAACGAGACCAGAAACATCAGAATGAACCCAGGCTCAAAACTGGGTTTCAGCACCAGGTCGACCCCCAGGTCAACCATAGGGTCGACCTGGTCCCTAGGAGGTCGACCATAGTGTCAACCCCAAGGTCGACCTGGTCCTGGGAGGGAAAATTCCCGCCCAGTCCGTGCTGGGGTTTGAATTCGAATTTCGAATTCGAATTCGAGCTATTTTTCTATTTTGAAAATCCTTGAAATTTTGGAGGGTCATATCTCCCTCATACGGACTCCGTTTCTTGAAAATTCGGACTCGTTTCCAAGTTGAATTTCGAGACGAACACAATAGCGCAACCTGTTTCGCTTGATTCTTATTTTAAAATTTAATTATACTTTAATTTGTGAAACTTAATGTTACAGAATTAACGGGTGTTACATTACCCTTATCGACCCCCATACGATTTTGATTTATGCCGTACCTATGGAGTGCCCATTGATGCCCATTTGTGTTAGGCTGGATTCACGGTACTGTATAGACTATGGTAATATATATAACGGTGTAATGGTAAAAACGTAATCCCGCTTACGCTATTTTTATAATGTTTACTTTAATGAATAGACATTATTATAATAGCGTATTATTATATAGATATTAGTTTCACAGATCCTTAGAGGACGGAAATCCCAAACATCCTTTAAGTTATTTTACATTTTAATAGACACTTCAATTGGGTTAATTCACTTATATGAGGCTGTTAGTCCTACTCATGTATTTTGTTGTCTATTCCTTGCAAAATGGCCAAGTCAGATCGAGTATTTCAGATTGGACATATCTATGTTACAGCCCGAGATTCATTGGAGATCCAGCCATCCGCTTACTATGACATATGCAGTCGTGCCCCTCTCTGCTTATCACCAGATATTAGTAGGGTTCTGTATTTATTCTTCCGCTTTTCTATAATTTATTCGGTACTCTAATATCATGTAAATTTAAAGATTTTGTAATGTTGTATAAATTTTACTTTCACTATGAGATATTCTATGTTCTGTGTCTGTGATTCTGTGATGATTTGTATTTTAACTTCCTAAGCAATAACAATCTGACCTTTTGAACGGTTTGTGTTGGTTTAATTACCGACTTGAGGTGGTCAAAAAGCCAGGTCGTTACATTTGGTATTAGAGTTTTGGTCATACAAAGCCTTGCTTATGAGGTTGAAACACTCATTAGAGATGGAGTAGCAATGCTCTAGAATGAATGAAATTTTCTTGGAATCATACCCGAGAGAGCGTATTTTGAAAATAAAAATATTTTAAATGATTTCAAAGGATTTCAAAAGGATTTTCTATATATGAATATTTTAAAATTTTAGCCTTGTTTTAAAGATATATCCTCATTTTAATTCCATTTCTTTGAACTCGTTCCTTGCTGGATCCTCCATAAGTTAGGATTTCTCCCCGAATCCAACTCTCGTTTTGCCTTGTCCCCTTTTAGAAGCTTAGATGGTCATGTGTAGACCCTGAACCTTCCTTAACTCGTTTACCTATCCTTGATAGATCCCGCTTGTTCGGTTGTTCAGCTTATTTTTATATTATAGGCTTTATAAAGGGATGATAAATTTAAAACTTTGGATACAATGCATATTCGAAAAAAGGGTAAAGCCCCATATAATATATGCTAAGAATAATACTTTGCATGATTTTCATTATAAGTTTAGAGATTGTATAAGTAAATAAACGTTTCCAACTATATATGTTATTTTGGCATATATTTAAAAAATCTACATATAGAAATTCTGTGTATTTTAAAGAGGAAAGTTTCAAATAGTTTGTTGACATCAAGGTTGAAATATCAGTTATATAGAGATTTTGGGACATACGTCTGGCAAACGTATGTACTAAACTCTTCGTGTACTAGGTAAATATGGATTCGCACTGTATTCAATTAAAAATGAACCTATTGGTTGTTGCGAAATCACCAGTGTTTATTTCCAAGTTTCGACACTGACGAAGATGTATAATTTCAGTCGAGATGTCGAAATAACACTTAAAAACTCATTTTGAAAGAATAAGGATGTATGATTTCGATATTGCATTAGAATTTGAGATCTGTTTTAAATTAGTAAATTTAAAATTTAATGGGATACCTATAAAGGTGTTTATGAAATTTTAAAGTTTGTCCACATGAACATAGGTATTTAGATAAGCGGTTGTATGCAAACTTATATGCCAACCTATAGAATTTAAGGGAGCTAAGAATTTAACATTATTGGAAAATCAATTTTCTAAGATGTTATGCGTATCGTTATTTATTAAAAAAAATATCGGTATACATTCAAAATTACGATCAAAGCTTAAGTTCTAAGTGGGGGAGAAGACTATTTCCCCTTTTAACACTCAGTAAATAAACTGAATTGCGAAAAGTGATCACTTATGATGAACTAGATTTTGTGTATATAAACGTTACTCCAAAGGAAAATTTTGGAGAAAGGGTGAATAAATCAAATACAAAGAAAATAGAACATTAAATTTCCATGATGAAGATATAAGGTGAAAAGGAAGAAGAAAATAAACCGCATACATGAAATAGCTAGGTTATGACTTGAATGAATCAAATGAAACAAAATGGGATACAATAAGTATAGCGAAGATGTTTATACAGTAAAATAGGCTAGGTATTCACGTGAAACGAATCGAATTATATGCCTCTATTAAAGAAACCAACAAGAATGAATGAATTAAATGGAAATTAATAATCACTTATGCAAAAAAATTGATTTTTGGAAATACTTTTTCTGAGAATTTGGTATCGGAAACAATGTTTTTTGAATGATTACCAATATTACTTGAAATATGTATACGCTAATCAAAGTAGCATAGCGGAAGCGGGATGATATTTTGAGATATTTTCCCAAGTATAGGAAATGTGACCTTTTAAGACATGATTTAGTATCTGAAATAAAATGAATATAAAGTCATATATCATTTTGTAAAGGATTTTAAATTAAGTTGTGTTTTGAAATAATGTTTGAAAAGGAAATTATTCAACTATACGAATTGTAAATGATTTATAAGATGTGGATTTGAAAGGTTTACCTGAATTAAAAGAACAATAAGAAAATTTTTGAGTAAAAGAGAAGAAAAGAAAAAATAATCTATAATTTATTTTAAAAGTATTTCAAATAATGCTTTCTGTTCGAGGACGAAATGTGCTAAGTGGGGGAGGCTGTAATGAACCAGTAATTTGAACATATTTTAAATTAAGATTTAACTTAGAATAAACATTTATATTTGTAACTTTGTCTATTTTTAACAATATACATAAACCATTTTCATAGATTTACAGGCATTTCAACGCGAGATATACATTTCTGTCCAATTTGAATCTTTAAATTTAAAAATGCCTTTGTTGTTTAAATTACGAATGTTATTGAAACAAGAGTTATTACCATTTTATTTATCTTGTAACTTTAATCTTGATTTTGTAATTTGGTTTATAAAAGAAAACAATCCTTATACTTGAGATCTAATTTAGAAATTGGACCGTTATTTATCTTGAACGGAATTAGAATATGCTATATATGGATAATTTTGTAAATTATAATTTACATGAGAATTTTGCTAATAAAGACTTTTACTTTACTAATCAATTTTAAATTATACATGTATTTTGAAATATATCGTTGAATGTTATCTTATTTAATTTAGCAAGAAATTGTTATCATTGGAAGATATTTATTTCGAAATAAAATTAAAGTTTAACATAAATGGTGATAAATTTGGTTTGAAATAAACTGCTAAGTTTGAACTTATGTCAGTACTGATTTTAATATAGTTAATATATTTAAAAAATGGAATGAACTAATAATTTTGAAAGAAAGAAAATGAACTAATAGTTTTAATATTGAAATATAAAATTTTCGTGTTAATTAAATTTCTAACATTTAACATCGGATGGGTTCAATATTTTTTGCTAAATAAATGTCAAGCGTTGTTCATACGCAGTGCGCGTTCACAAATATATAACTAAATGTGCATAAACCAGCTTAATGTTTGCTGCATTGTCCGTTCATGACCATATATATAAATAATGATGTATTAATGATTTTAAACTTTAAAAGAAGAAATGCAAATGAATAAAATGGCGTTAATATTTAAGAAAAAAATTTATTTTATTCTAAGTTTAACACTACATAAATATTTCTGGTTAATAAAATTTAAAATCGTAACGCGCATAGTTGAAATGTGCATAAAACAGTTTAACGTTCGCACGTTCACTACGTTGTCGTTTATGTCTACGCGAATAAATGAAAAGAGAGAAAAATTAAATTTTTATTCCTTAACTACGTTAATTAAATAAGGAAGAAAATAAATAGTTAACGCAAGAATTTAAACCGTTTAATAATGGTAGACATGTTCAGCAAAAATTAACACTTAACGAAAATAATAGTGGTCCATACTATCTTTGAATTGGTCAATCACGTTGATTCTATATCTAATATTTTAATCTCCTCCTAAAAATATGGAAAGACAATAATCTCTCCCCTGTCAGTGCAAATATTTTTAGAATACTATTCAAGATTTCAAAGATTTATCTCTGTCAGAAGCAAAGATATTGCAATAGTAGACTCAGAATTAGAAATATATGGTGCAGGGAATCCAATGCTTTCTCTGATTAATTAATTAGTAACCATAGAAATAAATACCCTCAATTTATTCGTAGCATGACCTACTCTTCTACTTCATCTCTTCTTCCCAGTTCTTCACGCTAAATCAATTCCTTAGTTTTCTATTCCCTTCTCGACATTCGGTCCTCAGAAAGAAAAAAAAGGGAGGACTTTCCAATGTTTGGAGAATAAGGACCCCAAACCCCTTTCACGCGGGAAGTTGGTGTAAGTATCATTCACTTTCCTCCAATCCTTTCTTCATGTAAAGCCTTCCTCCTACCCAAATCCTACTGTGCTCAGAAATGCATATATAAAGGCTAGAGAAAACTCACACCATCCTTTCCACACGTTAAAAGAAGATGACCACCAAAGTTGTCTTTTGCACCACACTAAATCCGAGGCCGCCTCTCTCTTCTACAACCCGGAATCCGTGAGAAGAACATCATCCTCCCGCTCCTATTCCTCCACTTCAGATGCACCTCGACCATTGTACGGACTGACTCACTTCCTTTCTCCGACCCAGACCATTTATTTCTCTAGTCACCTCGAATTCCTCTCCACATAAAAGGTTTCCTTCCCAAAATGTGTGTGGCTTCTAACCTCATCATACTCCACTCAGTCCGCCGTTCGTCGACTGTTAGAACCGCCTTCTCCGGTCGTCACCCAGTCGTCAACTCCGGAACTACTTGAGTCCAGCACCTCGTCCAACGTCTTGAGCTGTGGAAGCTGTAAGATTCCATTTTCATGTTTTCTTTTGTTGCTCGACAGTATTCATGCACGAGCTGTTTACTGTTCTTAGTTTCATTCTTGACAGTGTATACATATATATGATAAATGTATATTCGTGAACCATTCAGTACATCTTGGGTAGAATACACATGCTATCGCTTTACCACCTGCATATATATATATATATACACACACACATACATACATATATATATATATATATATATCCGAAAATATATATGTGTAGCTCCTTGTTGGGAAGAAAGCATGTTTTACCATAGTTTATCACCTACTGGTTTGTAACCCACCATGAGTAGCTTTATGCTTGAAGCCGGACCACTTCGGATTGCATGCAAGAATCATGGTGATGACTTATGCATGCAAGAGCAGGACATTGAATTGTTATATGCACCATCTGTTGAGATTTGCCTCTGCACATCGCGTTAACAATGATGTTCATAGGCGGATCTCGAACAAAATGGTGTTGTATTTCCTCTCAACTATTTTTGCTAATGCATGCAGGATCACTTTTTCAATTCTGAACAAAAAGATGTATATAGCTGAGTGGTTTGACGTGTGACTCAAAACTGAGAGGTCACTAGTTCAAACCTAGCTGAAGCAACTTGGTTTTGATCAATTATTTTTGACTAAAATGTATTGCGTACATTTTTCGCATGAAATTTTAGTTTGCATTTCTAAATAAAAATCGTGTCTTTGTTCTAGGTACCGAATTTCTCCTTGTAGCGGTTAGTGTCATTCTACACATATCATGTCTTCTCATTTTTCCATGGAAGGTGAGTTTTTCTCACTCACAGACTAATATTTTTATTAAGTGAATTAAAGATTTTAAATGTTGAATGAAATGTTAGTTGCTCTAGATTTGTTTGCTTTGTGATTGTGCATGTGCGACGCACACACTATTATTTCACATGACACAAATTGGATGTATGTTTGTTATGCCATGTTATTTTATCGTCATCTAAGTTCACCCTTAGATTAGAAAACATGATGGGTTGAAATGATACATACCCGAACCCCCTTGTGTATTCAAATCGATTTGGGATGCAGGTTGAAATTATACGTACCCGGGATTCGAATATTTTAAAGAACAGATTGAAATGATAAATATCCATATCACTTTACAATAAGGTGGAAAATTATATACGGAAACCGTAGTCAATAAAAATAAATTATTTTAAAATAATTATACCGACCTTCTATAAGAAATGGTTATGAAATTTCCGTATAACATAAAGAAGTGTATTGAATTTATAAGAACTCAAGTTTGCATATAAATTAGTTTTAAAGGTAATTTTTTTGGGTCAAATTTTAAGTTAAAATTTATTTCCAAATGAATTTCCCCTTAAACGTTGTGTTTCATATAATAAATAAAATAACATGAAGTTAAAAGTTTGGCGATTCAATATAAAGGGTTTCAAACTTGTTATACGCTTTAGAACTTATTTTGATACATATATTTCATCAAAGGATTTTGTAACACCCGTATGTTGAATAACTTGCTATAATATAAAACAGGGCAGAATTAAATTTTAAAATCTGAATTAGGGGAAACGGGCTATGCCATTGCGTTCGTCTCGGAAAAATACGCGAAATAGAGTCTGAGTTTTCGAAAATCGGAGTCCGTATGATCCTGTTAAGGCCCAAAGAAGTTTTTAGAAAATTCAAAATAGATTTAAATATTAAAATTTCAAATTTCAGAAGAGGCGGGAAAATACCCGCCAGATAGTGGGTGTCGACCCTAGGGTCGACACGGGTGTCGACCCACCCCCTAGGGGTCGACCCAGGGGTCGACCCAGGGGTCGACCCCCCCTGTCGGTCTGTGTGACCTGGGTGCACCATTTTGGCTTTTGGGCTGTGCTTGGTGGCTAGTGACGAAATCTGATGGCTCTAATCTAAATTAGGGTTAATCTAAGGACCTAAACTAAATCCTAATTCTATAAATACACCCTAAGACTACCCTAATTCATACTAAAAATAGATACATTGTCGTTATGCCGTCAAATTGCAACTTGAAGGAGCCTCCATCAAATTGTAGAAGAAGATAGCCTCTCAAATCAGCCTCTAATCAACTCTAGCAACTTAATCTTCTTCATAGGAGTGCTAATCAACAAGTTTTGAGTTTCTATAGCCTTAATGTCCAATTGTTGAAATGATTATGATAGGATATAATGAGGTTATGGCTATGAATGTGGATCAATGCAAGTTACGTTATCATATGCTACGTGTTCATGATGTTATGCAAGTTATGCAAGTTATATGCTATGTGTTATGCAAGTTATGCAAGTCATATGCTATGTGTTCATGATGTAATGCAAGTTATCTAAGTCATATGCTATGTGTTATGCAAGTTATGCAAGTCATATGCTATGTGTTCATGATGTTATGCAAGTTATGCAAGTCATATGCTATGTGATCATGATGTTATGCAAGTTATGCAAGTCATATGCTATGAGTTCATGATGCTAGTTATGTAAATCACTATGATAAACATTGATCCATTATGACACCATGATTATGCAAGTTTGGTGTATGATTATATGCAAGTTCATATATGATATGTTATGCAAGTTTGGTGTTTGATTATATGCAAGTTCATATATGACATGTTATGCAAGTTTGGTGTTTGATTATATGCAAGTATACTGTGCAAGTTTACACCTTTAGATGATACGCATACATATGCAAGTTAACCCCTTTGTATGTCATACATACATATGCAAGTTTACCACTTTGTATGACATAAGTAGCTTATGCAAGTTACCCTCTTTATGACATATGTGATTCATGCAAGTTTGGGTTGGTTATTTATGCTAGTTGGGTTTGATGCTATATGCATGTTGACACCTTTAAAACTCATATAGATGCTAATGTTATGCAAGTTGAACCCATTGTATGTGTGATGAATCTTCCCTTTTAAGTATGTCATGTTAGCGAATTACGTGGGGAACGATGGGGTTAATATTCATGTTAATGAAATGGTGTGAAGTTGGTATGATTATGCATACCATAAAGTGGATGGACATAATTGAGTCAATTATGTACATCATTAAATTTGTAATTAATTAGGGATAATTAATACAAATTATGGGGGTGATTAATTAGGTGTAATTAATCGAATAAGACACGAGGTTGGACCCTTTTATAGCATAAGACTGCCCGGAACCGACCGACAAATCCAGCGGCTACAAATGATTGGCCCAATGTGAGAGGTCTTAGGCATAAACTAAATATGTGACATGTGTAAAGACACGAGGTTAGACTCGGTTATGGCGTAAGGCTGCCCAGACCCGACCGGCAAATCCAGCTGCCATAAAAGATAGTCTAATGTGAGAGGTCTTTACAACGGTTGCGTTCTTAATCAATTAAGAAACACTTAACCAGATAAGCATGTAGTGGGGCATGAGGAGTTAAGTGGGTACCTTCGGTGGCATGTGGAAATCAAGTAAGTGCCTTGGGTGGCATGTGGAAATCTAGTGGGTTGCCTTGGGTGGCAATAGAAAATACGATTAGAATACTTAACCAAGTGGAAACATGTAATTAAACATGATTGAAGGGTTAAGTGGGATGCACTAGATAAAGGGACAAGCTTAGGTGGGTAGCTTGTCGGGGCCCATTTCAACCAGTAACCCATATGTATCTTATTGGGCTCGACCCATGTCGAGGACGAGACACGCGTACTGGGCTTGACTATAAGAGGCCAAAACGGGTTAGCGGTGGCAACGCAAGTCCAACGGGTTTCATATGCGTTTGTGGACCCGGGCTGGTAGGTAAGACGTTGTTGCATCGTGTAGGTATAAGCCGTGCACCATTGGTTGTATCGAGTTGCCACTTTGGGGAGTGATACACCCCACTATGGGACCAGCACGGGTATCAACGGTAGGGAGCCGATCGCTTGGGGAGTAGTGGGTACACCTAGTGGAGATAGGGGCAGACGGCACCTATGTAGTCAGCTAGGGGTACACGAAACTACTGGGTAAATTTTCCAAGTCCTTGGGTGGGATCAACCTTTAAGTAGGAATGACTGGTGTGGTGCAGTTAGTAATTACCCTTGGGTGGGTAGATGCGTCTTTACCGTTATCTTAGTTCATCCTCTGTCTAGTTGGCTTCTTAGTGTAGTCATTTATCCCCAGTCATCACCGTACCAAGTTTATATCATACCCTAATTACTTTAATGATTGTATTGTTAAAGTTATAGGGCTCACTCAGACTTATGTCTGACCCCGTTGTTTTTATCTTTTTCCCCCTCAGGTCCTCATGTTGGGCCAAGCACTAGTGGGCTTTGATCAGATTTCTTTATCTATCTTTTGGAGCTTGGACCGTGATGTAAAGCCCAGGTTTATCTTTTCTATTATGGCTATTAGTTATGTAGTGGGATTATGTACTTACGTTTTTATCAAGATGGATATTTGGTACTTGACTCTTTTATGGTGTTGTAACTAAACATGTTTACCTTCTGCTGCAACGAAACGATGTTTTAGATTTTCAAGTATTACTTATATCTGTCTTGTTGTAATTTTTCTGTTCTATATTCACCTAAAATGCTCCACCGAAGTTAAGGCATTCCCATAGTGAGTGACCTTAGCGGGTGTGGGGTGTTACATGTGGTATCAGAGCTGGAGGTTACCGGAACAGATAAAATTTTTAGAAAACTATTTTTCTAAAAACATTTTTGGAAGAAGTATTTTCAAAAACATGTCTTTTAAGAGAAAAGTTTTTGAAAGAAAAGCATAATCCCCAATATCCATATATTTATCCTTCGAATTCTCCATTTTGAATCTTTTCTTTTTCGTTTCAACATGGCTGAAGATCTTAACTTTCCGGAGGGTTTGACGATACCAGTATGGTATAGGAGATTGATGGAGGCTAGGACCGCCATTGCGGGTCCAGCAAATGTCCCTCCACCAACAGTAGCACCCGATCTTCCTCCTCCTCCTCCTCGCACGGATACTTTTGCTAAGACCTGCAAGGAATTTAATGCTATGGAAGGGAAACCTTTTCAAGGATCAGAAACTTTTGTGGAAGCTAGAGATTGGCTTAAGGAGGTGGAAGAGTTGATAGATATCTTTGAGATGGAAGAAGGAAAGAAAGTCAAGTTAGCTGCTTGGTTAATGAAGAGAGAGGCCTCGTTCTGGTGGGAGGTCACTAATGGAGAGCGCCCTGTTGACTCTTGGGCGGATTTCAGGAAAAGGTTTGTGGCAAAGTTTCTCTCAAGGGCGAAAGAAAACTTGTATATGGAAAGGTTCTTGTCTCTAATGCAAGGAAACCTATCAATAAAGGAATATGTCAACAAGTTTAATCAATTGGCAAGGTTTGGCATGGACATGGTGAATACACCGGAGAAGAAGGCTTTGAGGTTCGTTAAAGGCTTGAATGAACCGATGCATGGATTGGCTATGACTCACATCCCTATGGTGGCCACCTTTGAGAAGCTAGTAGACATGGCACTCATGCATGAGGAAGAGAAGGGTCCCAATGCTAATAAGGCACCCGAGAAGAAAGGATATCAGAAGAGACCTCAACAGCAACAGCAAAACAAGGGTGGGAAAGGCAAAGGTGGCAAGGGAAAGAAGAAAGTGCTTCAATTGCGGGACACCAGGCCACCTAAGCAAAGATTGTCGGAAGAAGAAGAAGACTGGCTGCTTCCACTGTGGCGAAGCAGGGCATCTAGTGAAGGACTGCCCTAAGAAGGGGTAGAAGACGGGATCTACCTCAGGGGGACAGGTGCAAGCTCTTATGGCACCAGGCAAGGCAAGGGGGCAAGTTCAGGCTCTTGCGGTTCCACCGATTCAGGAAAGAGGTAGAACTGTTTCCGTTGAAAGTCTGGTTTTTTTGTTTGATCATCCTGTCCGTTCTTTGTTTGACTCTGGCGCATCACATTCGTTTATCTCATCATCATTAGTTGAGTCACTGCACTTAGACACCGGTCTAGTAGATGATCCCTTGGTTGTTTCAAACGCAATTTGGGGCTCCACTTATTTGTCCATGATATGTTTGGGTTTAAAGATTTCTATACTTAGCGTTGAGTTTACATGTGATGCTTTTGTTTTGGGCTTCACAGGCTATGGGTTGATTTTGGGCATGGACTGGTTATCCAGTAATGGTGTCGTTCTTGATTGTGAAAGGAGAGTTGTTAGGCTCATGACCCGCTTGGGGAACACTCTCGAGATCTCTTGTAATCCCAGGGATTCTGTTATCCTAAGTTATCTTGAATCGCTTGACACCTCGGTCGAGAGTTTGCGATCTGTTAGAGTGGTCCGAGAGTACTTGGATGTGTTTGAGGAGGTGAAGGGCTTACCTCCGAAGCGGGAGATAGACTACCGAATATATCTGGTGGACAATGCTAAACCAGTATCTTTGCCAGTGCGCCACATGGCTCCTCTGAGAGGAGGGAACTCCATAAGCAAGTAGGGGAGTTGCTTGAGAAGGGGTTCATAAGACGAAGTATATCGGAGTGGAGTGCTCCAGTAGTTTTTGCCACGAAGGCAGATGGGTCCCTCAGACTTTGTCTAGACTATAGAGAACTCAACAAGCTCACAAAGAAGAATAGACACCCATTGCCGAGGATTGATGATCTTTTTGATCAGTTGGTTGGCACTTCAGTATTTTCGCAGTTGGACTTAGCCACGGGGTTTCATCAGTTGAGGGTGGCTGAGGATAGCATAGACAAGACTGCCTTTAGGACTCCGGATGGTTTCTGTGAGTGGCTGGTGATGCCATTTGGTTTGACGAACGCCCTTGCATAATTTGTTGATTTGATGAGTAGGGTGTTCAGGGAGTTCCTTAATAAGTTCGTGGTGGTCTTTGTGGATGACATCTTAGTATTTTCTAAGAGTGAAGAAGAGCATGCCCTACATCTTAGGGAAGTGTTGGAGACTCTTCGAGTGCATAGCCTTAAGGCTAAATTCTCTAAATGTCACTTCTGGAGGAAGGAAGTGCGGTTCTTGGGGCACGTGGTCTCCAAGGAAGGGATAGCTGTGGATCCCGCGAAGGTAGTATCCATTCAAGATTGGAAGGTTCCGAAGAATGCTACCGAGGTGAGGAGTTTCTTGGGGTTGGCTGGTTTCTATAGGAAGTTTATCAAGGACTTCGCGAAGATATCAGCCCCATTAACTCGCTTGACGAAGAAGAATCTAGTCTTCGCATGGGACGTAGATTGTGATGATGCGTTCCAACGGTTAAAGAGAGCTTTAACCACAGCTCCAGTCTTAGTGTTGCCAGATGGGAGTAAGCCATTTGTTGTTTATACCGATGCATGTGGGACAGGACTAGGCGCAGTCTTAATGCAAGAGGGAAGGGTAATAGCCTATGGTGGAAGGCAGTTGAGAAAGCATGAGAAAAATTACCCTACCCATGATTTAGAGTTGGCCGCTATTGTTTTTGCGCTTAAGTCTTGGCGCCATTATCTTCTTGGCGAGAGGTTCGAATTGTTCACTGACCACAAATCATTGAAGTACTTGTTTTCTCAGAACGATTTGAACTTGAGACAGCAAAGGTGGATGGAGTTTTTAGCATCCTATGATTTTGAGATAGCGTATACCCCTGGCAAGGGTAACGTGGTGGCAGATGCCTTAAGTAGAAAAAGGTTGTCCTTGAGTCCATTGTTCGTGGAACGACGAAGATTGGAATTTATCTCGATGTTTGATTTCAGACCTTCTGTTGACTTTATACCCGGTTTGCTAGCATCCTTAGAGGTCAGACCTACTCTTTTGGGAAGGATTGGCGAGGCACAGTGGGACGACCCACAGTTGGTTGAGTTGGTAGAGAGGCTCATAAGGGGGGAGTCGTCAAGCCATTTGAGTAGGTACACCCTAGATGATAGGGGGTGCTTGCATAGAGACGGTAGACTTTGTGTACCGCAAGACGAGGGTTTGAGGAAGGCTATTCTTGATGATGCACACCGTTCTAAGATGACCATTCATCCTGGTGGGGACAAGATGTACCAAGATATGAAACGAGTTTTCTTTTGGGCCGGTATGAAGAAAGATGTGGCCGAGTATGTCGCTAGATGCTTGGTGTGCCAACAAATGAAAGCAGAGCAAAAGAAACCTGGTGGGTTGCTTCACCCATTGGAAGTTCCGCAATGGAAGTGGGATAGCATCTCGATGGATTTTATTGATGGGTTACCGAGATCGATGAAGGGTAATACAGGAATTTGGGTTGTGGTAGACAGACTTACTAAGAGCGCCCATTTCATACCCGTGAAGAGCAAGAGGACTGCTCCATGGCTAGCTTCAGTTTACCTTCGAGAGATAGTTCGATTGCATGGGGTACCTTCCAGCATAGTGAGTGATCGAGATCCTATCTTCACTAGCGTGTTTTGGAAGAGTTTGCAAGAAGCAGTGGGGACTCAGTTGTGTCTGAGCACCGCATATCATCCTCAGACGGACGACCAGACCGAGAGGGTGAATCGTGTTCTAGAAGACCTTTTGAGGCTTTGTATCTTAGATTTTGGAGGTACATGGGAAGAGCATCTTCCATTGGTGGAGTTCGCGTATAATAACAGCTTTCAGTCTAGTATTGGTATGGCTCCTTTCGAAGCTCTTTATGGAAGGCCTTGTCGATCACCTACATGTTGGTGGGAATCTACGGATAAGAACTTGCTTGGGCCTGATATGGTTAGGGAGACTTCGGAAAAGATTGATTTGATTCAAAGAAGGATGAAAGCAACGCAAGATAGGCAGAAATCTTATGCGGACAAGAGGACGACAGATCTTGAGTTTGATGTTAGGGACATGGTCTTTGTCAAAGTATCTCCATTACGGAATGTTGTTCGCTTTGGGTCCGTTGGGAAGTTAGCACCAAGATTTGTGGGACCGTTTCCTATTAAGGAAAGGATTGGACGGATGGCATATAGAGTGGATTTGCCCGAGAGACTTAGTGGGGTACATGACGTATTCCATGTGTCACATTTGAGGAAGTGCCTACATGAGACCGCAGAGGTGGTAGAGCCGAGCTTGCTTAGAGAAGTGGAGGTAGAGCGTGATGCGACTATTCGATGAGCTCCTACCCGCATCCTTGGGTCAGAGATTAGGAAGTTGAGAAAAAGAGAGGTTCGACTAGTCAAAGTGCAATGGGAAGAGGATGAGAGCAATCTACTTGGGAGACAGAAGCGAAGATGCGTTCATTGTACCCATTCCTTTTTGAGGGTATGTCTTTTAACTTCTCCTTTATCGTTTGTCTAGTACTTATCTTATCTTTAGTATGTCCTCTCATTAGTATCTTTGACCTTTAGATAGGGTAAACCTATGGTTGAAACATGTGTTTGAGACTTGTTATGTTTGATGGATGCGTGTGGATGCAAGTGGTTGCTAGTGGTTGCTCGTGGATGCATATGCACACACTTTAGACACTAGATCGGCTCAATCACTTCATATTGCATATTGCCTATAATTGTGTGTAGGTAGCTATATTAATGGATGTATAATGGTTGTGTTATCATATGGATGATGCATTTTGGTGTATGGTTGTGCACACATGTAGAGATAGTATGTGTTGATAGGGTTCTTTCGCATACATATTGGATGCATGGCACTATCATGGTTTGCATTAAGGAGGTCAACTGAATAAGTAGACCGCTTGATTTTGCATTAGACAGGGAACATATACACACACTCTTTGCATATGTTCATACAGCATTAGAAACTTTAAGGACAATTGATGCCAGTGTTTGATGGTTTGAGTAGTTGGTTGTTTGGTTGGTAGGATACGTTCTTCTTGACTTAAAGATTTCGGGGACGAAATCCTTTAAGTAGGGGAGAATGTAACACCCCGTATGTTGAATAACTTGCTATAATATAAAACAGGGTAGAATTAAATTTTAAAATTTGAATCAGGGAAAACGGGCTATGCTATTGCGTTCGTCTCGGAAAAATACGCGAAATAGAGTCCGAGTCTTCGAAAATCGGAATCCGTATGACCCAGCTAAGGCCCAAAGAAGTTTTCAGAAAATTCAAAACAGATTTAAATATTAAAATTTCAAATTTCAGAAGAGGCGGGAAAATTCCCGCCAGACAGAGGGTGTCGACACTAGGGTCGACATAGGTGTCGACCCACCCCCCAGGGGTCGACCCAGGGGTCGACCCCCCCTGTCGGTCTGTGTGACCTGGGTGCACCATTTTGGCTTTTAGGTTGTGCTTGGTGGCTAGTGACGAAATCTGACGGCTCTAATCTAAATTAAGGTTAATCTAAGGGTCTAAACTAAATCCTAATTCTATAAATACACCATAAGACTACCCTAATTCATACCAAAAATAGATACAATGTCGTTATGCCGTCAAAATACAACTTGAAGGAGCCTCCATCAAATTGTAGAAGAAGATAGCCTCTCAAATCAACTCAAATCAACTCTAACAACTAAATCTTCTTCATAGGAGTGCTAATCAACAAGTTGTGAGTTTCTATAGCCTTAATGACCAATTGTTGAAATGATTATGATAGGATATAATGAGGTTATGTCTATGAATGTGGATCAATGCAAGTTATGTTATCATATGCTATGTGTTCATGATGTTATGCAAGTTATGCAAGTTATAAGCTATGTGTTATGCAAGTTATGCAAGTCATATGCTATGTGTTCATGATGTTATGCAAGTTATGCAAGTCTTATGCTATGTGTTATGCATGTTATGCAAGTCATATGCTATGTGTTCATGATGTTATGCAAGTCATATGCTATGTGATCATGATGTTATGCAAGTCATATGCTATGAGTTCATGATGCTAGTTATGCAAATCACTATGATAAACATTGATCCATTATGACACCATGATTATGCAAGTATGGTGTATGATTATATGCAAGTTCATATATGATATGTTATGCAAGTTTGGTGTTTGATTATATGCAAGTTCATATATGACATGTTATGCAAGTTTGGTGTTTGATTATATGCAAGTAACATGTGCAAGGTTACATCTTTGGATGATATGCATACATATGCAAGTTAACCCCTTTGTATGTCATAAATACATATGCAAGTTTACCCCTTTGTATGACATAAGTAGCTTATGCAAGTTGCCCTCTTTATGACATATGTGATTCATGCAAGTTTGGGTTGGTTATTTACGCTAGTTGGGTTTGATGCTATATGCATGTTGACACCTTTAAAACCCATGTAGATGCTAATGTTATGCAAGTTTAACCCATTGTATGTGTGATGAATCTTCCCTTTTAAGTATGTCATGTTAGCGAATTACGTGGGGAATGATGGGGTTAATATTCATGTTAATGAAATGGTATGAAGTTGGTATGATTATGCATACCATAAAGTGGATGGACATAATTGAGTCAATTATGTACATTGTTAAATTTGTAATTAATTAGGGATAATTAATACAAATTATGGGGGTGATTAATTAGGTGTAATTAATCGACTAAGACACGAGGTTGGACCCTTTTGTAGCATAAGACTGCCCGGAACCGACCGGCAAATCCAGCGGCTACAAATGATTGGCCCAATGTGAGAGGTCTTAGGCATAAACTAAATACGTGACAAGTGTAAAGACACGAGGTTAGACTCGGTTATGGCGTAAGGCTGCCCAGACCCGACCGGCAAATCCAGCTGCCATAAAAGATAGTCTAATGTGAGAGGTCTTTACAACGGTTGCGTTCTCAATCAATTAAGAAACACTTAACCAGATAAGCATGTAGTGGGGCATGAGGGGCTAAGTGGGTGCCTTGGGTGGCATGTGGAAATCAAGTATGTGCCTTGGGTGGCATGTGGAAATCTAGTGGGTTGCCTTGGGTGGCAATAGAAAATACGATTTGAATACTTAACCAAGTAGAAACATGTAATTAAACATGATTAAAGGGTTAAGTGGGATGCACTAGAAAAAGGGACAAGCTTAGGTGGGTAGCTTGTGGGGGCCCATTTCAACCAGTAACCCATATGTATCTTATTGGGCTCGACCCATGTCGAGGACGGGACACGCGTACTGGGCTTGACTATAAGAGGCCAAAAACGGGTTAGCGGTGGCAACGCAAGTCCAACGGGTTTCATATGCGTGTGTGGACCCGGCCTGGTAGGTAAGACGTTGTTGCATCGTGTAGGTATAAGCCATGCACCGTTGATTGTATCGGGTTGCCACTTTGGGGAGTGATACACCCCACAGTGGTGACAGCATGGGTATTTATGGTAAGGAGCCGATTGCTTGGGGAGTAGTGGGTACACCTAGTGGAGATAGGAGAAGACGACACCTATGTAGTCAGCTAGGGGTACACGAAACTACTGGGTAAATTTTCTAAGTCCTCTGGTGGGATCAACCTTTAGGTAGGAATGACTGGTGTGGTGCAGTTAGTAATTACCCTTGGGTGGGTAGATGCGTCTTTACCGTTATCTTAGTTCATCCTATGTCTAGTTGGCTGCTTAGTGTAGTCATTTATCCCCAGTCATCACCGTACCAAGTTTATATCATACCCTAATTACTTTAATGATTGTATTGTTAAAGTTATAGGGCTCGCTCAGACTTATGTCTGACCCCGTTGTTTTTATCTTTTTCCCTCAGGTCCTCAGGTTGGGCCTAGCACTAGTGGGCTTTGATCAGATTTCTTTATCTATCTTTTGGAGCTTGGACCGCGATGTAAAGCCCAACTTTATCTTTTCTATTATGGCTATTAGTTATGTAGTGGGATTATGTACTTATGTTTTTATCAGGATGGATATTTGGTACTTGACTCTTTTATGGTGTTGTAACTAAACATGTTTACCTTCTGCTGCAACGAAATGATGTTTTAGATTTTCAAGTATTACTTATATCTGTCTTGTTGTAATTTTTCTGTTCTATATTCACTTAAAATGTTCCACCGAAGTTAAGGCATTCCCATAGTGAGTGACCTTAGCGGGTGTGGGGTGTTACAGATTTCTTACCATTTTATGAAAAAAAAGGGATTCTCAAAATATAAATTTGTTAATTTCAATTATAAGAGAAATGCGCTTATCAAGCTATGGTGAATTTGAGTTTTGATTGCAAATTTGGAATTTGACAAACCATCCTTTGTTTAATAACTTAAGTTGGAAATTGCTTTAAATTATACTGAAAGGGAGTTTGAATGATTATGAAATTTAGTCAGAAAAAGGAATGGCGAGAATGGATCTAAGATTGGATTGGATTAATATTTTTGGATAAAACTACAATTTCGTTAAAGCGGTTTTATACATCACTTGATTTTATAAAATTCTTTTATAAAATATTTTTTATCACTTTAACTATACAAATTTTATAAAATTTTCAACTATATATATACATTTTATATGCATTACTAAAATTCACACACACACACTAATTTCAAAGCTTACCTTTTCTAAATATATTTTATAAATTCAAATAAATTCTAATGTCCGATTAAACCTGGAGAATCCAAATGATGAAACAAAGGATTTTAAGTAATAACGTTATGTCATGGAAGTTGAAATTGAAAATCAACGGTTGATAAAGAAATGGTGAATATTTGTTTTATAATCTTGATCGAACCAATGCTAAATGACTTGAGTAATTAATTTTGGAGCAATATTTGAATAAGTTGATTTGCAGTACTTAGAATATGATTTCAAATTTAATGGCCACGGTGTGAAAAATGTAAACGATTGGTTGTTAAAGAGACCGGAGTCGGTAAGTGGCATAATCTCTGTCAGTACCTATACCACTTTAACAACTGTGTACGCGGTGGAGTTCCAGAACCGAAGTATGATGGTATGGAGGCGATTACTGGATTTTAAGAAAGAGAACGCTGATGGATTAGCCTTAATCTTCGGATCATAGTGAAAATGACTAAAACAGGAGCCATGACCGGGTTAATGGACGTCACACCTCTGATCGAACATGCTTCTTTGATACCATCTCTATTACTATGTGACTGATTTGGGGCCCCTTTTGATTGTGGGAGTTTTGTTCGAGGTGGGCGGTCGTGGCTATTATGCATTACCACCATCCCTGAAGCCGCAATCCCGTAGAATCCTACCGTGGGTATTCCTCGTGTGCCTGGTCATATTAGCCTTATCGAGCCCCCTACGATTTTAATTTATACCGCGCCTATGGAGTGCCCTCTGATGCACATCCTTGTTAGGCTGGATTCACGGTACTTTATAGACTATGGTATTATATATAATGGCGTAAGGGTAAAAATGTAATCCCGCTTACGCTATTTTCATTATGTTTACTTTACTGAATTGACATTATTACAATATCGTACTATTATATAGATATTAGTTTCGTGGATCCTTAGAGGACGGAAATCCCAAACATCCTTTAAGTTATTGTACATTTCAATAGACACTTCAATTAGGTTAATTCACTTATATGAGTCTGTTAGTCATGACACGTGTATTTTGTTGTTTATTCCTTGTAAAATGCCCGAGTCAGATAGAGTGTTTCAGATTGGACATATGTATGTTACAGCCTAAGAGTCATTGGAGATCCAGCCATCTGTTTACTATGTCATATGCAGTCGTGCCCATCTCTTCTTATCACCAAATATTAGTAGGGTTCTACATTTATTCTTCTGCTTTTCTATATTTTATTCTGTACTCTAATATCATGAAATTTAAAGATTGTGTAATGTTGTATGAATTTTACTTCCGCTGTGAGATATTCTATGTTCTGTGTCTATGATTCTATGATGATTTGTATTTCAACTTCCCAAGAAATAACAATCTGACCTTCTTGAACGGTTTGAGTTGGTTTAATTACTGACTTGAGGCGGTCAAAAAACCAAGTCATTACAAAAAGTTTACATTTTCATGTAATATAAAAAGTCCATATTTTTACGTAATATAAACCTCATTATTAATGTAATGATTGAAATATAAAAATGTCATGTTTTAAATTATAAAAAAATGTTCACCTCTCATTTCTAGTGTAAGAAATGAAGTTAGAAAATAGTTTATGTTTTAAATTATTAAAACATGTTTACATTAAAAATCACATTTTTAATGCAAAGAAAGAGAATATAAAAATATTCATAGTTTGGAATGGAAAGGATAAACAATAAAAATTTACATTTTTTATTGTAATGCAACAAATGAAGAAAAATATTCATCGTTTGAAATAGAAATGATAAACAATAAAAATTCACATTTTTATTATCATATAAGGAATGAAGAAAATATACACGTTTTGAAATAGACTTCTATTCATTAAAAATAACTTGAATACAAAGTGTAGCATTATTTAAAGTATAATTAATTTGAAATCGTCGAACGAATGAATTATATTTATATACATAAATATAAATTAAAATAAAACGAATCGCGCTCCTGTAGTTCACGATTTGAAATCGTAACTTCAAACGATTATATCGAAATTTCCAACCGTCGAATTTTCCCAAAACTGGAACCGTTAGGACCGCTTTGGGAAGATCTTTCCAATGATATAAACTTTGTTAATATCCAACGGTTAGATTTCAAGATAAATATAAATCAAATTTCGACAAAAACAGCGCCAGGGCCGCCCATTGACCCCAAGCGTCGTTGAATTAGATTGAGCTATTTTTATACAAATAAAATACCAATAAATCGTTATTAAATACTAATAACGACATGAAATGATTTTAAAATATATATATACATGCGAGGATCATTTGAAAAGTCCGAGTTCAATCTCATTTCAAATGATTATAGGACGATCTAAGTCAAAGATCTGAAGACTGTGATTGAAGACGGACGATCTTTACATTGAATGGATGAGTTGCTATTGATGCCCATGATTGGAGTAGCAACCTTGAAAGGGCTACAGTGATGGCCGTCCGGACGTACTTGTTGATTGTCCGGATATACGAGCACCTCACTTCCGTATTGGATATATGGGACAAGGAATAAGGTGACACCAATTTCGTTCAGACCCAGAACGGACTTGTAAATGGATGCGTGTCTGACGTTGGAGTTCATTCCATGTAAATTAAATCGATTTCTATTTAATATATATCCGTTTGGTGGTGGAGAATTTATTCTCTTGCTTAACACCCTCAGAGGGTATGTATTAGTAGTTATCGATCGCATGGCGTGAATTATCAACGTGGCACGCCAAGTTGCAAATGATCAAGGCTTTTGTTGAAAAGTAGGCCTTGTGGTTGATGATCAAAGCATAGCCTGTTTAGGTGTAGCTTTGTGTATAGCGTGACTTCGCAAGCCTCATACCCCGGTATGAGTTAAAAATGGGATCAGGACTGCAGGGAGTGCACATGTTTCTTTCTAGCTAAGAAGTGGTGTCATTGACTTAACAGACCTGACATTTTTACTTATGTGGATGTTGGATTATGAGGTACCCTGGTTTTATAGGTTGTTAGTGGCCATATTTGAGGTTCAAAAGAACCGGGAAGCGTGTGTTTAGGAATTTCCAATCCACTAGTGTTTATGTGTGGACTGGCCCTGAAGATCCAAAGGTTCACTGCGGGGAATCCTGAGGCATTTGTTAGAGTGTCTCGAATCGGAGAGGACGATCCCTAGCCTCGATTCATGATGGAAACCAAATCCCCAATACGACATTACAATTTTGATTGTAAACCTATATACGGCGACATAGTAGGATGGGATACAATGCCGTCTATGATTGATACATTATGATTGAAATTGTTTTTTTGAAATATATATACACCAATAATAATATCAAATCCGTTTTTTTCGTACGAAGCATTTTTGACCATTATAAGGTAAAACTCTATCCTTCGGTTTGGGTTGCATTGTGTAATGGGACTTGAGTCTTATAATGGTTTCATTTTTATGAAAAGCATTGTGTTGTTTAACGATTCACTTTATTTTATGCGCTGGCAATCCAATGGAGTAAACTTGTTCCGTGTTAGCGGCGTGGTCCTTTGATTAGCCTTATTATTAGATTAGTTAAGTTAGATTTCTCATACCAGTCCTATGACTGACTTGTAGTTTGTTACACTGGCTGTAACAACCCGTATTTTCAATAACCTGTTATAACATAAATGGAGGCAGAATTAAACTGTAAAATCTGAATCAATGGAAACGGGCTATGCCATTGCGTTCGTCTCGGAAAAATACGCAAAATAGAGTCCGAGTTTTCAAAAATCGGAGTCCATATGGCTAAGATATGGCCTCGCGAAGTTTCACGAAAAATTCCCAAATTAAAGTATACTTAATTAAGTGAAATGGGTTGCGCAGAAAAATATATATATATTGATATATATATATATATATATATATATATATATATATATATATATAATTGAAAATTAAATAAATAAATATGCAAAAATGTTCAAAACAGCGAATTGGGAGAGGGGAATAACCGAACCGGCCGATTTTTGAGGTCGACCCGAGCCCGTTGGGTCGACTAGGGGTTAATCCAGGGTGTTTGGCTGTCAACCCGTGGGCCGATTCGTTCAAATGCAGATTTTTCATTTGGATGGTTCTCATGGTTCATCTTTAATCTAAAGGCCCTAGATGGTTCCTACACTTGACTTCTTCCCCAAGACATGCTTTGATGGCTTGGATTGAATCTAGGTTTAATCCTATGGCCTAAAACACTTGCCTAATCTATAAATAAGACCCTAACCTATCCTAAATCCTCATTATTCATTCATGCAACTAAACTATGGAAAAATTTCTACTCTCATGGCCTCCACTCAACTATCCTAGCCTCCACTACATTTCTATGAAAGGTTTCATGATCATGAGAGTGGTAGAGAGTCCCTATGCTAGTATGAGAGCCTCTCAAGTTGATTTCAAGGCAAAAGCTTTGATCTTTGTTCATAAAGATGGTGTTTTTTTTGATTTGGGGCATCCATCTTTGTGTTTTTGGGTGATGGCATGCATAGGCTTCCTCACAAGCTTTAGTTTAATCGATTTAGGCCTTCAAAGCAATGTAAGCCCTTTTCCTACTCTTAGATATTAACTATGAAGTTAAATGTTCATGTTGCAAGTTTGGGTTTGATCATTGAGAATGATACATGCTATCATGTCATGAAAGTTTATGAAGTCATTATCTTGATCTTATGAGCTAAAAGCTACAACCTTTATGTTGAAATGTTGCATTATGCAACATGAGAACCTTCATACCCTTTTTTGTCAACTTGCATATGAAGTCATAACCCTTATATGATGATATATGCTAGTTTCTAGTCATCATTCCATGTCTTTTGTCACCATGATTCGCTTATGTGCCAAGTTTGGGTTTATGCATGTTTTTGAGGCTTAAGAATGTAACATGCAAGCTAATGAACACATTTGTGCCTCATTTGCCACCATGATTAACTTGTGGCTTAATATCCATTTTTGCCATGCCTTTGCCAAGTCTCTTCTTTTAATCCATTACGTTGTTGTGAACGTATATGCGAGTTTAAAAAGCGTTGGGGTCACATTATGGGAAAACATAATGATATGAACATGATTTGGGTAAATGGGTATAAACATGACAACGTGTAACGTTAAATATGACATGTGTTTATACTTGAAAACATGACTTGAAATATAACATGGAAGTGACATGTAAGTATGCATAAAAACATAAGCTTGGGAATTTACCTATTAAGTTAGGTCTACCCATTGGGAATTTACCTATTAAGTTAGGTCTACCCAATTGCTTGAAAACTTGAATATGAACATGACACTAGACTAAACATGAAAGTGGCCAACTCGAGATTGGGTTGAGTTTGCAACATAAAGCTACCCGGAACCGACCGGCCTAACTAGTAGTTGCAAACAATAGGACCCAATGTGAGAAGTTGGTCATGTTGTGCTTGAACCCGAGGTTAGACCAAGTTGTGGTGTAAAGCTACCCGGAACCGACCGGCTTAACTAGTAACCACAACAAAGTCTAATGTGAGAGGTTGGGGTGCATTAAGTAATTAATGCCACATGATAGGGTTAAGTTAATTTGATTAATGACTCTTAACCAAATATGACATGGGTAAATGGGTTAAGTAAATTGGTTAGGCTAATGATACTTAACAAAACATGACAAGGTTGGGTAGGTTAAGTGATTTGATTTGCCTAATGACGCTTAACCATTTTTATACGACTAGTGGACGGGGATTAAGTTAACCAACACTTAATCAATCCAACATGATAATTTGGCAAGGTTAAGTAAGTTTTCTTAATGACACTTAACCATACAAGATGATTAGGCGATGGGGTTAAGTAATTTACACCTAACTAATCCGACACGGTAATTAGATGGGGTTAAGTAATCCACACTTAACTAATCTAAACACGGTAATTCGATGGGGTTAAGTTATACACTTAACCAATTTAAACTCGGTAATTCAATGAGGTTAAGGAACCAATACTTAACCAACTTAACATGATAATTTAATGGGGTTAAGCAACTTATACTTAACCAATTATACATGATGATTTGATGGGGTTAAGTAACTTACACTTAACCAATCTAATACGCGGACCTGATAAGGTTAAGTCACAAGACCTTTTTAGAATATACTTAACCATTGTAGTACGATTAGAGGATGGGGTTAAGCCAACCTATACTTAACCAATCCGACTCGATAATTTGATGGGATTAAGATAATCTATGCTTAATCGATCTACCAAGATAATCTGATAGGATTAAGGTAAGCTAGTACTTGACCAATTTGACTTGATAGGGTTAAGTCATGACCCTCTGGGTACACTTAACCAACTTTTGGGAGTAAGTCTTGAACTTAAATACTTAGCCAATCTTTGACGTGATTCGTGGGCGGGTTAAGTCATGGACTTGAATGATAACACTTAACCCAATAGACAAACCCTAGCTAGAAGAACTAGGTAGAAAACCGTGGTTAATCAAGGATAACGGGAAAGGAAGCTAAGTGGTAAACCTTAGTTAAGGGTAACTAAGTAATAATTCTTAGCTAAGGACATAGGACTTATTCTCAAAACGATGAGTAACCTGATACGGTAGGTCATCGCTTAGTATACGAGGGGGAGCAAGTTATCTGACTTGGATAAAAGCTCCAGCGCACTGGGTGCCGAAGTGGAAGGTTCGGGGGACGTGAGGATATTCTTGGGATCCCTCTGTGGGCTGCCAGGTAATTATACTAGGCCCATGAGAGGTTAAGGTCTTCGTTAGAAGGACCAAGAGTATGCCTTTGTTGCTATGCGAGCAACCTAAAGACTGGGATGGATTAACGTGGAGTCGACGATTCTTGTTTTTACCCTGGATAGCACATCGCCGACTACCTACCATCTTTAGTCAATCGTGTACGTGCGGAAAGGCAGGGAACCCCCAACAGACCATGTGCTTGCTATCGAGTCATGGGTGAGGTTGGCCCGTAGGAAAGTGGGCTATAGTGGGGCCGTGGAGTGGTTCTTATACATGATTTTTCTTGGATTGCTTTTCAGTAGTTGAGGGAGGGGTCACGTGGGACCATAGCCACGGGTACAAAAACAGACCTTGATATCTGCATCGGCAGACGATTTAAAGCTCCCGACCGAGTTCCGTATTTCTTGATTTGCCCTGGCACGGAACTCGGATGGCACATTGGGGAACATGTCCATCTAGACATGGAAAACGATTCACGATACATACGTGGGATCAAGGGCGCGGTTGACGGGTGGCGTAATCCCTAGTGGTCCTAGGTGGCCAAAACCCAAACCGAGACACGGAAACGTTCATTAGGTAGCATAATCCCTAGCGGTCCTAGGTGGCATAAATCCTAAGTGGACGCGCGATAGTTCATGGTAAGGAAACACAACTAGATCAAGGGTTGCAGTCCAAAACAACTTCAAGGATAAACCGTTTACATGGGAAAGCCCGTACAGCCTACGGCAAAGGACTGAACTTATACATGGAGAGAAACATATGAGTTGAGTAACCTATATATGCGGCATATTAGGTTGACATGGACCATTACACGACTTTTGAGTAAGGGTCATTCACGGATAACACGTAATACATTTGGGGTACTAGTACGGTAGGTGCAGAGCAGATATACAGGATAGATGCCATGGGACGTTATACGCGATAGATATCTTGGGATATTATACTTGATAGAAACCTGACAATGTGATACCTTGTTTTATCTTGACACCGTAGTTTATCACGACACCCTAGTTTATCTGAGTTCAGTAGTTCATCCTGTTATCTTGATTTAGCTTATCTATCTTGTTATCATGCTTATGTTCATCTCAGTTTCTCATGTCAGTTAACTTTACTAGTTTTTATACTAATAGTAGATAGGGCTTACTCAGTCTTTTTGACTGACCCGTTTTGTTTCGCCTCTTTTCTTCCATTTCCCCCCCAGGTTACAGGGAGGAAACACTGCTGTTTAGTTCGGACTTCTTCTGCTTGAAGGTCATCATGGATGGCTTGGACTTTTCCTGGCTATGGCTACTTTACTGTTTTTATTTGGGGAATAATTTATGAAAAAGTCTTTATGCTTCTTTACTATTGCAAGACAGGTTTTGATGTACTCTGATGTAGAAGGCTTTAGACCTTATGTATTCATGTTTATGAAAGTTCGATTTTACTTCCGCTATTTTATATGTTCTGTCTTGTGATATTTCTGTGCATGTTTACCAATAATGCCCCTCTAAAGCTAGTGCATTCCTTTGCGAGTGACCCTAGAGGAGGCGGGGTGTTACATTTGGTATCAGAGCAGAAGGTTACCAGACTGGGCAAAAGTTTTTAAAGACCTTCTGAAAACTATTTGGAAATCGTTTATACAGAAGCATTTTTCAAGAAAATTTTCTTTAAAAAGAAAAAGGCTATTCCCCAAAGGCCATTAGCACTATCCTTGTTTCCTTAATTGAATCTCTTTTCCTTTCTTTCCTCCATCTGTAGTCACAGTGGTTTTAACTGCGACTAGTCTTTTCTATCTACGAAAGTGCTTTCCATGCAATGGAGGTGGTTCTCGAGAGACCAGTGGCCGCGTTATAAGAAAGGATAGTGAGAAAGAGGATAAAGGATACAAGCTTAAGGATGAGCAACTGGTTGGTATGGCTTAGTCCTCAAAGGAGGGAGAAAGATGAACAATGAAACCCATGACGAGAGAGTACCTTTGGCATGGTAAAACGGGGTGGATAGTTAAGTATTATGGGACAAGGACAAGATCATCGGGAGGGTAATAGTATGCTCTTATTTCTAGGGTACCTCGGAAGGAGGGTAACGATCTTGTTAAAAGTTTAGCTCTTCTTTTCTATCATCCCGCCAAGACTTTGTTTTGATCCCCGCATCATTTAAGTTTTCTTCGATAGTTGAGTCTCTGCACCTTAAGTACTAGCGTAATAGAGAATCCCATTTTTGTCTCAAGTCCTGTGGAGAACCGGTCCATTTATTCATGACTTGTTTTGGATTTGAGAATAACATGCCTCGGTTATGGATGAAGTGGTTATCCAGTAAGGGGTGCCACTCTCGGTTTTGATAGGAGGGTAGTTAGACTCTTTGACTAGCCTTGGTAATACCCTCGAAGTCTCGTGTAACCTTTTTGGGTTCGGTCATGATTAATTACTTAGAATCCCTTGATGCCTTTATTGGAAATTTGAAGCCCGATCGAGTGGTGTTCGCCGATAAGACGGATGGTTTATTTCACTTATGCACGGGTTATGGAAATCACCCAAGTAAGTGCGCTTGATAACCTGGTTGGCATCTGTTTACTTTCAAGAGAAAGTTCTTCTACGTGGAATACCTTGTGGTACGAGGTCCGAGATTCACTAGTGAATTTTGGAAAGCTTGCATGAGATCATGAGTACGCAGTCATGTTTGCGTCAAGTATTCTAGGAAAAGGATAAGTGCAAGTGGAACGAGAGGCGACGAAGAAATGAGTTCCAGCTCATGTTATGAAAACAGGAAATAAGAAGCTACGAAATCGCGAAGTTAAAAGACGGTCAAGGCACAATGGAATTCAGCCCAAGGAAATACGACTTTGATGGTCAAAGACTAGGTACGCGCATGATATCTCTTTTTGAGAGTATATCCTTGATCCCTTTTTCCTGTAGAGCTTACTTGTAGGCTATCTTTTGTGGACATCCTCTCGGTCCTATTTTCTGTTACAAACCCCGTAGGGAGTTTGTCTTGTTTATCTTCTCGACCCTGTTTCAGGGAATTCTAGGTAGAACCCTATGGTTGTAAACATGTATTTGAAACATGTTATGATTGATATGGTTGCAAGTGGTTGCAAGTGGTTACTCGTGGATGCGCGAATACACATTAGATACTAGCTCGACTCGGTCACATTTCATATTGCATATGCACCAGTATTTATACTTGTTTATGGATGAAATCGAATGTATTATCATGCGGTTGCTGCATATGAATGAATGATTGTGCACGCATATAGTATCTATATGACTAGGACTATTTGCATACATGTTGGATTCATGGCACTATACATATTTTGCATTAGAAATATTATTCAGGCCTGATCATTAGCATTAGCTAAGGAACATGTACACACACGTTTTGCATATATTCATACAGCATTAGAAATCATCTAAGGACAATGGTTGCTTGTGGATGATGTTTTGAGTAGATGGATGATGGATGGTAGGATATGTTCTTCCTAACTTGGAGATTTCGGGGACCAAATCCTAAAAGGTGGGGAGAATGTAACAACCCGTATTTTCAATAACCTGTTATAACATAAATGGAAGCAGAATTAAACTGTAAAATCTGAATCAAGGGAAACGGGCTATTCCATTGCGTTCGTCTCGGAAAAATACGCGAAATAGAGTCCGAGTTTTCGAAAATCGGAGTCCGTATGACCAAGATATGGCCTCGCGAAGTTTCACGAAAAATTCCCAAATTAAAGTATACTTAATTAAGTGAAATGGGTTGCACAGAAAAATATATATATATTGATATATATATATATATAATTGAAAATTAAATAAATAAATATGCAAAAATGTTCAAAACAGCGAATTGGGAGAGGGGAATAACCGAACCGGCCGATTTTTGAGGTCGACCCGAGCTCGCTGGGTCGACTAGGGGTTAATCCAGGGTGTTTGGCTGTCAACCCGTGGGCCGATTCGTTCAAATGCAGATTTTGCATTTGGATGGTTCTCATGGTTCATCTTTAATCTAAAGGCCCTAGATGGTTCCTACACTTGACTTCTTCCCCAAGACATGCTTTGATGGCTTGGATTGAATCTAGGTTTAATCCTATGGCCTAAAACACTTGCCTAATCTATACATAAGACCCTAACCTATCCTAAATCCTCATTATTCATTCATGCAACTAAACTATGGCAAAATTTCTACTCTCATGGCCTCCACTCAACTATCCTAGCCTCCACTTCATTTCTATGAAAGGTTTCACGATCATGAGAGTGTTAGAGAGTCCCTATGCTAGTATGAGAGCCTCTCAAGTTGATTTCAAGGCAAAAGCTTTGATCTTTGTTCATAAAGATGGTGTTTTTGTTGATTTGGGGCATCCATCTTTGGGTTTTTGGGTGATGGCATGCATAGGCTTCCTCACAAGCTTTAGTTTAATCGATTTAGGCCTTCAAAGCAATGTAAGCCCTTTTCCTACTCTTAGATATTAACTATGAAGTTAAATGTTCATGTTGCAAGTTTGGGTTTGATCATTGAGAATGATACATACTATCATGTCATGCAAGTTTATGAAGTCATTATCTTGATCTTATGAGCTAAAAGCTACAACCTTTATGTTGAAATGTTGCATTATGCAACATGAGAACCTTCATACCCTTTTTTGTCAACTTGCATATGAAGTCATAACCCTTATATGATGATATATGCGAGTTTCTAGTCATCATTCCATGTCTTTTGTCACCATGATTCGTTTATGTGCCAAGTTTGGGTTTATGCATGTTTTTGAGGCTTAAGAATGTAACATGCAAGCTAATGAACACATTTGTGCCTCATTTGCCACCATGATTAACTTGTGGCTTAATATCCATTTTTGTCATGCCTTTGCCAAGTCTCTTCTTTTAATCCATTACGTTGTTGTGAACGTATATGCGAGTTTAAAAAGCGTTGGGGTCACATTATGGGAAAACATAATGATATGAACATGATTTGGGTAAATGGGTATAAACATGACAACGTGTAACGTAAAATATGACATGTGTTTATACTTGAAAACATGACTTGAAATATAACATAGAAGTGACATGTAAGTATGCATAAAAACATAAGCTTGGGAATTTACCTATTAAGTTATGTCTACCCATTGGGAATTTACCTATTAAGTTAGGTCTACCCAATTGCTTGAAAACTTGAATATGAACATGACACTAGACTAAACATGAAAGTGGCCAACTCGAGGTTGGGTTGAGTTTGCAACATAAAGCTACCCGGAACCGACCGGCCTAACTAGTAGTTGCAAACAATAGGACCCAATGTGAGAAGTTGGTCATGTTGTGCTTGAACCCGAGGTTAGACCAAGTTGTGGTGTAAAGCTACCCGGAACCGACCGGCTTAACTAGTAACCACAACAAAGTCTAATGTGAGAGGTTGGGGTGCATTAAGTAATTAATGCCACATGATAGGGTTAAGTTAATTTGATTAATGACTCTTAACCAAATATGACAAGGTTGGGTAGGTTAAGTGATTTGATTTGCCTAATGACGCTTAACCATTTTTATACGACTAGTGGACGGGGATTAAGTTAACCAACACTTAATCAATCCAACATGATAATTTGGCAAGGTTAAGTAAGTTTTCTTAATGACACTTAACCATACAAGATGATTAGGGAATGGGGTTAAGTAATTTGCACCTAACTAATCCGACACGGTAATTAGATGGGGTTAAGTAATCCACACTTAACTAATCTAAACACGGTAATTCGATGGGGTTAAGTTAAACACTTAACCAATTTAAACTCGGTAATTCAATGAGATTAAGGAACCAATACTTAACCAACTTAACGTGATAATTTAATCGGGTTAAGCAACTTATACTTAACCAATTATACATGATGATTTGATGGGGTTAAGTAACTTACACTTAACCAATCTAATACGCGGACCTGATAAGGTTAAGTCACAAGACCTTTTTAGAATATACTTAACCATTGTAGTACGATTAGAGGATGGGGTTAAGCCAACCTATACTTAACCAATCCGACTCGATAATTTGATGGGATTAAGATAATCTATGCTTAATCGATCTAGCAAGATAATCCGATAGGATTAAGGTAAGCTAGTACTTGACCAATTTGACTTGATAGGGTTAAGTCAAGAGCCTCTGGGTACACTTAACCAACTTGTGGGACTAAGTCTTGAACTTAAATATTTAGCCAATCTTTGACGTGATTCGTGGGCGGGTTAAGTCATGGACTTGAATGATAACACTTAACCCAATAGACAAACCCTAGCTAGAAGAACTAGGTAGAAAACCGTGGTTAATCAAGGATAACGGGAAAGGAAGCTAAGTAGTAAACCTTAGTTAAGGGTAACTAAGTAATAATTCTTAGCTAAGGACATAGGACTAATTCTCAAAACGATGAGTAACCTGATACGGTAGGTCATCGCTTAGTATACGAGGGGGAGCAAGTTATCTGACTTGGATAAAAGCTCCAGCGCACTGGGTGCCGAAGTGGAAGCTTCAGGGGACGTGAGGATATTCTTGGGATTCCTCTGTGGGCTGCCAGGTAATTATACTAGGCCCATGAGAGGTTAAGGTCTGCGTTAGAAGGACCAAGAGTATGCCTTGGTTGCTATGCGAGCAACCTAAAGACTGGGATGGATTAGCGTGGAGTCGACGATTCTTGTTTTTGCCCTGGATAGCACATCGCCGACTACCTACCATCTTTAGTCAATCGTGTACGTGCAGAAAGGCAGGGAACCCCCAACAGACCATGTGCTTGCTATCGAGTCATGGGTGAGGTTGGCCCGTAGGAAAGTGGGCTATAGTGGGGCCGTGGAGTGGTTCTTATACATGATTTTTCTTGGATTGCCTTTCAGTAGTTGAGGGAGGGGTCACGTGGGACCATAGCCACGGGTACAAAAACAGACCTTGATATCTGCATCGGCAGACGATTTAAAGCTCCCGACCGAGTTCCGTATTTCTTGATTTGCCCTGGCACGGAACTCGGATGGCACATTGGGGAACATGTGCATCTAGACATGGAAAACGATTCACGATACATACGTGGGATCAAGGGCGCGGTTGACGGGTGGCGTAATCCCTAGTGGTCCTAGGTGGCCAAAACCCAAACCGAGACACGGAAACGTTCATTAGGTAGCATAATCCCTTGCGGTCCTAGGTGGCATAAATCCTAAGTGGACGCGCGATAGTTCATGGCAAGGAAACACAACTAGATCAAGGGTTGCAGTCCAAAACAACTTCAAGGATAAACCGTTTACATGGGAAAGCCCGTACAAACCTACGGCAAAGGACTGAACTTATACATGGAGAGAAACATATGAGTTGAGTAACCTATATATGCGGCATATTAGGTTGACATGGACCATTACACGATTTTTGAGTAAGGGTCATTCACGGATAACACGTAATACAGTTGGGGTACTAGTACAGTAGGTGCAGAGCAGATATACAGGATAGATGCCATGGGACGTTATACGCGATAGATATCTTGGGATATTATACTTGATAGAAACCTGACTATGTGATACCTTGTTTTATCTTGACACCGTAGTTTATCACGATACCCTAGTTTATCTGAGTTCAGTAGTTCATCCTGTTATTTTGATTTAGCTTATCTATCTTGTTATCATGCTTATGTTCATCTCAGTTTCTCATGTCAGTTAACTTTACTAGTTTTTATACTAATAGTAGATAGGGCTTACTCAGTCTTTTTGACTGACCCGTTTTGTTTCGCCTCTTTTCTTCCGTTTCCCCCCAGGTTACAGGGAGGAAACACTGCTGTTTAGTTCGGACTTCTTCTGCTTGAAGGTCATCATGGATGGTTTGGACTTTTCCTGGCTATGGCTACTTTACTGTTTTTATTTGGGGAATAATTTATGAAAAAGTCTTTATGCTTCTTTACTATTGCAAGACAGGTTTTGATGTACTCTGATGTAAAAGGCTTTAGACCTTATGTATTCATGTTTATGAAAGTTCGATTTTACTTCCGCTATTTTATATGTTCTGTCTTGTGATATTTCTGTGCATGTTTACCAATAATGCCCCTCTAAAGCTAGTGCATTCCTTTGCTAGTGACCCTAGCGGAGGCGAGGTGTTACACTGGCAAACTCTAATGCCCATGTTTTCCACACAAGCAGTCGAGTAGCTTGTTTTGCAGATATTTATCTCTTGAGCAGGATTCCGGATTGAAGCTTAAAGTTGTGTCCAGAGCATTTATAGTCTTCCGCTGCAATGTATTAAATTTTATTGTGATTTATCTTCCGCTGTATTATTTCATTTTTTGATGTACTCTGATATTCTGTACTCTGATGTAACATTATTATGATGTTTATAAAAGTATGCTGTTATTATTCTAATTTGTTGTATGCCCAGAGTTAACGCATTCGAGAATTTCCAACTTTTGGGTTAGACCTGTGTGGTTTATGGTCGATTCAAAGGGACGGGATTTTCAGGTCATTACATAATTGATATTTAATTGGAATTGAATTGAAATTGGTCTTTGGGTTTATCGTGAACTTTGTTTTAAATAACACTTGTTCTTTAACCCGATTAACAACGGAATAAGATTTTGGGTTATCGTGAATGGTATCTTTAGTAATATTGTTCTTAGAACCAATGGAGTTAGGAAAATCAGAAACTAATCGAATATTTGTTAAGTTGAATGGTTTCCTAGGTATTGATATGATGTTGGTTTTGGCTTTCGGGGTTAATACTTAGGGAATTGTTCACTTGCTAATTTATGGTTAAGGGCTGATAGAATGGAATGTGATTTTGGGTTTATCGTGAACCATGTTTTAAAGGACATTGATTCTTTAACCCAGTTAAAGATAGGATATGATTTCCCAAGTTAAACAATCATTAATATTGATTTTTGGGAAGATTAAAACCAAGGGGAGTTTTAATGCGTCGTTAATCAGATAGAAATGATATCCAAAGGAAGATTAAAGAATAAATTTAAAAATTAATCTTTGATAAAATTGATGGGAACCTTCCCCAAAGTATAAGAATATTTGAATATAGAAATATTCTGGATGGGAATGAGGCATATGTTGTGTTTTTATAGCACTTGTTTATTATATACGCGAGTTATTCAGAAAGACCAGGTTTATCCCATTCTGAATAACTGATTCGATGATATGTCGAGAATTAAGACGGTGGTCGAAGACCGGAGGTATTCACTTCGTTTAGATGATTACTGATGTCTTGATTGGGCTGTACACCCAAGGCAAGGTAATAAGTGGTGATCGTCCAGACGTACTCGAAGATCGAAGGATATGCGAGGGCCACTCCCCCTGTATTGGACATATGGGGGAGGAATAAGGTGCCTCTGATTTCGTTCAAACCCAGAACGAGCTTTTAAATGGATGTGTGTCTGACATCGGATTTCATTATGTCTGATTGATATCGGTTGCATAACGTGAATTGTCTGTGTGGCATGCTGAGATGCAAATGATCAAGGCTTCAGTTGAAAAGCAGAGTCTTGTGGTTGATGATCAAAGCACGGCCTTTGTGGCATAGCTTTGTGTAGTGTTAATTCGCGAGCCTCACACCCCAGTGTGAACCAGAAACGGGAGAGGACTTTAGGGAGGACATTTATTTCTTTCTAGCTAGGAGTGGTGTCAGTGTTTTACACGCTCTGGAATTTAACTTACGTGGATGATGGATAGCGAGGCGCCTCGGTTATATCGGTTGATCCGGGACCGATGGAGTCATTTGGCTCATTTACGCCCCATAGGGCGGGAAACGTAGTGTTCAGGCATTTTAATCTACATCGAGTGGACCGACCCTGATGATCCAAGCTGCAGTTGCGGCTGTTCCTGAGACATGGTAGGCTAGATTGTCTCGAAGCGGTAAGGATGATCACTTGCCTTTGCTCAGAGATGGAACTCCAACTTCCAATATATGACAGTTGCGGTTTTGATTGTAGAGTCTAGTATGGCGACATAGTGGTATGGGGCACTTATGCCATCTATGATTGATACTTATGATTGAAATTTTTTTAACACTATACACTTATAGTAATAATAATAGATGAAATTTCACATACCAAGCATTTTTGGCTAATATAAGGTAAAAACTCTATCCTCCGGCTTGAGTTGCACTATGTGATGGGACCTGAGTCTTGTAATAGCTTCATTGTTCTTTATTTAGCATTGCGTTGTTTGTTTTATGCAATGGCATTCTTGGGGGTAAACCCGTTCCGTGTTATACAACGTGGTCCCTTGATTTACCAAACTTTAAATTAAAGATTAATTATTGTTTTAGTTCTCACACCAGTCCCATGAGTGACCTGGAGTTTATTGTTTTAACCTAAACTCCGAGTGCCCCTATTTTCCACATGGGAAGCTAGTAGTTTTGGTTTTCAGATTCATATTCACAGGATCCTGGTTTACAGCTGGAATGATATTCGAAAAGCTCTGTATCCGTATATTCCTTTCAGTTGTGTTTTGTATTATTTTCCGCTGCATTGTAACTTGTAAAACTCTGATATTTAGTAAATGTGTAATATTTACTCATACTCTGCATATTCTTGTACTCTGATGGAATAGTTGTAATAAACAATGAAATGTTCTTCTATTTGTGTTCTGATTCATCTTGTTCTCAAAGCAATCCAGGCTTTCCTTTACGAGGAAGTTCGGGTCGTGTCAGCTTTCCTCTTTTTTTTAATATGTAAAAAAATCCAGAATTTAGCTTCTGTCGGAAGCCGTTAGGGGGTTGTTGCCTCCCCCATTGCTATATACAATATATCTTATAGTGTTGTTTTCTGCAATTCATGAGATACATTAAGAATCGTATTGCGCAAATATTACAATTTTCGTACACATTCATTTTTTTATGTACTTCCGATGGATTAAAGGTATTCTAACCTCTTTAATTCCAAAATTTTGAAACTTTTAAACCACTTTATCTGTATTTTGCAATTGGGATAATTCAATTTTATTAGGTATCCTTATTATTTCACTTTCCAAAATATCATCTACAACCCTTAAATGTTTTATATAAAAAAATTTGATTAACATTTTCTTTATGGTCTCTATAACTTTAATGTTAGTACCAAATATTAGCGAATCGTCCACATAGGGACAAATCGTCACATATGATTGTCCAACTTGTTTACAATAAATACATTTATCTCATTTGTTTATAAAAAAAAAATCCTTTTTCATTATGATACTATAAACTTTTTCGTGCCTTTGTTTTGAAGCTTGTTTTAGTCCGTAATGATTTTATTGTTCTACACATTTTTTTCTCTTTTACTTTGATGATTAAGCCTTTAAGTTTCTCCATGTCGACCTTCTCAGCGGGATCTCCATTGAAAAATGTTGTCTTTACATTATGAATTTCTAGCATAGAAACGAATTCAATTGCTATTAACTTTTTATAGAGGTAATTTAACTAATTAATAAGTATCGAAGAAGTCTACACCCTATTTTTGATGATGTTTTTAGCTACCTTTACATTTATCAACAGAGCTATCAGGTTTCATTTTCTTCTTGAAGATCCATTTACAACCAATTGGTTTTATTTCGGGTGGATCCAGGTGGAATATCAACTATTTTCCAAATTTTGTTCCTTAGAACTGAATCAATCTCACTTTTGATTGCTTCTTTAGAAAGATTCTAAAAATGACATTGCTTTTTACAAGTTTGTTATTTATCAAGATACATGAATTATATAATAGATTTATGAAAAGTAAAAAAAAAAGGTGTAGTATTATATAACAAGATACATGAATTCAGAAAGCACAAGTGCATAAATTACAAGGTTGGAAACAGAAAATTTCAGTAGAGCAAAAGCTGGAATAGCTCAGTTGGCTAGAGCATGTGGCTATTAACCACAAGTTCAGAGGTTCAAGCCGTCCTTCTAGCGCATTACACATGTACTGCATTTTTGGGCCTTCCAACATTACCTAACTAAAGCTATGAATCCCTCGTAAGCTGCTACCTACATCAAATAACTATTATTTTACAATTGACAAATTTTGACTTTAATTTTACCAACCAAAGCACATCAAACAAAGTAACATTACATCTGCTTCCAAATCCCAATGCAACTACTTAAACATAAATTAGTGTGTGTTAAACCTTATATGACCTCTCACACACTCTTTATTTTCACAAAAGCTAATAGCGGTGCGCAATATTCGGTTCAAACCAAATTAACTGATCAAACAGGTTCATTTAGGTCGATTCGGTTTTTACTCGGTTTGCAAAATATATTTTTTGTCATCAATTTAACTAAATTAACCAAACTATATTATATAACTTTATGATAATATAATGCTTTAAATAATTAGTTTAACAAAGGCAGTTGTCGCAAATTGATCAAAACTTATCATAAACCTAAAATTTAGTACATAAATTTTCTCTAAACATTTTTTTTTTACCTTGAGTGAATTCATCATTTAAATTATAATCCATAATTCAAGTTCAATTAAATCGATAATCGACCAAATTAATCAAAATTAATTCGGCTTGGTTTAGAAAATTTTCGATTTTAATTCAGTTCATGTATTTTTTTTACCTCCAAACCAAAGAATTCAACCGAATGCTCATCTCTGCAAGCTAAGACTCATATTACAACAGATATTAGAATGACCACTCAGAACCCCAAGTCATTCTTCTTCATAATTACTATCGTCATCAGTAAATTGTTGAACCGGGGACACTGAACGTGCAACATTTTCAACCATATTTTCTATGAGAATCGTCGTACCAATTTCATTATTCACTACCTCCTCCAATTGAACAGAAGTAGATGATCACAGTTCTTTATGACGATCCCAAACCAAATAGCTCGGCATAAAACCAAATTGACACAAATAAACTCTAACCATTTGCGGTATCAAATGCTTCTAACCTATACATAGATTAATTGGGCCTCAATTAATTATACCTATACATATATAGTTAACAACACAATACATTCAGCACTATTTATGCACATATACATACAACATAAGCTAATTAAACCTAGATTAGCAACGTAATCAAATCAATCTGTATACACATGTATTGACAACACTACATACAACGATACAATCTAACAAAAAATTTAAGCTTAAATTGGCAAACCTAGGATGTTAAATAAAACTAGTGCTTCATACCTTGGAAATTGGGGATGAATTGGAGCTTAGACAGGAGGAGAGTGAGCCTTGACCGCGTTGGAGAGTGTAAAGGCGGCTATGGAGGTAGCCAATTACAGAAATCCGGAAGAAAGGATTGGGAATTTGGAGAAATTTGTGGTAGAAATCGAATGGGAGGAAGAAGATAGTAGGTCGGGTTTTTTCAGCTTGACTAAGAAACGGCGGCAAACGTCATTTTAAATGAGACGACCCCAACTTCCCCGTGAATGAAAGCACAAGTTGAGTTGAGAAAAAGCCACATCGAGACACAAACAGAAGAACATTTCATTGTATATTTCAACAATTTCATCAGAATACCAGAATGTACATTCCAACTCTATACAAAATAAATTTCTCATCGTTATTATTTACTATAAATCATTTTAAATATTCAAAATTCATTAAAATTGCCAAAAAAATTGGTTTGGATTTTCCGGGTTGTTACAATCTCCCCCACTTAAAATATTTTTGTCCTCGAAAAGGGGCGGAGCTGAAAGTTGTTTTATAAACCAACTGAAAGTTGTTTTACAAACCAACTGAAAGTTGTTTTACAAACCAACTGAAAGTTGTTTTACAAACCAACTCAACTTTCATTGTTTTAATTATGGCTTAAGTTCTTCAACTTTTCAGTTTCTAAGAACTTTTCAAATCTTTCAAAAATTTGGCTAACACCCTAAATTTTCGAAAAAATTCGCCGTACCCTTTCCTGCACGGGAGCACCGGGAAAATCCCGAAATTGCCATAAAGGCCTCTCCAATCCAAAAAGAAAAAGAAACAGCCAAGCGGCTAGCCAACCGGCTCATAAAATCATCGAAAACCCCAAGAAATATAATAAACATGTACCTATTTGTCGGGTATACAATTTTATTCCTATGCTCTAGCCTCTTTGCAATGACCTGTTCACACATATATATGTACATGCATGCATTTCCAAATAATTTTCAATGCAATTCAATATTTGATACAATTTGGCCCAAATTTACCATACATATGTATGTTGGTTTAAATGAATAATTACATAGCACAATCATCAACCAATTAGTGGATTAACATTTCAAATTCATCATTTTAATATATATACAGAAAATCATGTTTTTGATGCCAATCTATAACAATAAACCTTATCTAGTATTGGTTCTCACACAAGTCAATTGGAAATATATAGATTTCTCTCTTTCGAAACACGAACATAAATCCTGATGTTGGAGCACCATCATCAAAATCATCTTCGGGCGACTAGAGTGTGATTCTATATCCATCCGTATATTTAAGGCCTCAATACACGTGGATCAGACGTATATTCAAATCTCTATATACCTGATTGTCCAAATCAATTTAAAATAGATATTCAAATACGAATAATAAAGTTTCAAAACAATTTTTTTTTTCATTTTTATTTTAAAAAATATCACTCTTTATACTCGTTCTAGGATACTACTGATCCCATCTCTAACGAGTCATTCTCATTGGATATTACTAATCCAATTTCTGATGAATTCTTTCGTTTGGTTCAAATGTGCCTTGTTCTCCGAGCTTTGTAAACCAAAGCTCTGATACCAATCTGAGACGTCCTGAACTTCCCCGTGAAGGAAAGCGGATTGAGTTGAGAATAAGCCACATCGAGACACAAACAAAAGAAAATTTCATTGTATATTACAAAAATTTCATCAGAATACCAGAATATACGTTCCAATTCTATTCAAAATAAATTGCCCGTCGTTATTCTTCACAATAAATCATTTTAAATATTCGAAGTTCATTAAAATTGCCAAAATAAAATTTTTAAATTGGTTCGGATTTTCCGGGTTATTATAGTAAACAATGGCTTTCCACGGTTTTTTTAATATGTAAAGAAAAATCCAGAACTTAGCTTCCGTCGGAAGCCATTAGGGGGTTCGTTGCCCCCTCCATTGATATATACAATGTTTCTTATAGTGTTGGTTTCCACAATTCATGAGATACATTAAGAATCATATTGCGCAACTATTACGATTTTCATACACTTTCATTTTTTTGTGTGCAGTACTTCCGATGGATTAAAGGTATTCTAACCTCTTTAATTCCAAAATTTTGAAACTTTTCAACCACTTTATTTGTATAGTGCGAATGGGATAATTCAATTTTATTACGTATCCTTATTATTTCTCTTTCCAAAATAATGTCAATAACCCTAAAATGTTTTATATAAAAAATTTTGATTTACATTTTCTTTATGGTCTTTATAACTTTATTGTTAGGACCAAATATTAACTAATCGTCCACATAGGGACAAATCATCACATATGATTGTCCAACTTGTTTACAATAAATACATTTATCACATTTGTTTATACAAAAATCCTTTTTCATTATGACACTATCAACTTTTTCGTGCCTTTCTTTTGAAGCTTCTTTAGTCCGTAATGATTTTATTGGTCTGCACATTTTTTTCTCTTTTACTTTGGTGATTAAGCCTTCAAGTTGCTCTATGTGGACCTTCTCAGCGGGATCTCCATTAAAGAATGTTGTCTTTACATACATTCGATGAATTTTAGCATAGAAACGAATTTAATTGCTATTAACATTCTTATAGAGGTAATTCATATAACTAATTAATAAGTATGGAAGAAGTCTACACCCTATTTTTTACGATGTCTTTTAGCTACCTTTACATTTATCAACAGATCTATCAGGTTTCATTTTCTTATTGAAGATCCATTTACAACCAATTGGTTTTATTTCGGGTGGATCCAGGTGGAATATCAACTATTTTCCAATTTTTGTTACTTAGAACTGAATCAATCTCACTTTTGATTGCTTCTTTAGAAAGATTCTGAAAATGACATTGCTTTTTACAAGTTTTGTTATTTATCAAGATACATGAATTATATAACAGATTTATGGGAATTAAAAAAAGGTGTAGTATTATATAACAAGATACGTGAATTCTGAAAGCACAAGTGCATAAATTACAAGCTTGGAAATAGAAAATCAGGTTGTTTGCCATTATAAATTTTAATAAAAATTTCAACAGAGCAAAAGCTGGAATAGCTCAGTTGGCTAGAGCGTGTGGCTGTTAACCACAAGGTCGGAGGTTCAAGCCCTCCTTCTAGCGCGTTACACATGTACTATATTTTTTGGGCCTTCCAGCATTACCTGACTAAAGCTATGAATCCTTATTAAGCTGCTACCTACATCAAATAACTATTATTCACATTTGACAAAATTTGGCTTTAATTTTACCAACCAAAGCACATCAAACAAAGCAACATTATGTCTGCTTCCAAATCCCAATGTAACCACTTAAACATAAATTAGTGTGTGCTAAACCTTATATGACCTCTCACACACTCTTTATTTCCACAAAAGCTAATAGGGGAGCGCAATATTCGGTTCAAACCACATTAACCGATCAAACCAGTTCATTTAGGTCGATTCAGTTTGCAATTTTTTTTTTATCGATTTAACTAAATTAACCAAACTATATTATATAACTCTATGATTATGTAATGCTTTAAATAATTAGTATAACGACGACAGTTGTTGCAAATTGATCAAATCTTATCACAAACATAAAATTTACTATATAATCTTTCTCTAAACATGATTTTTTTTTACTTTGAGTGAATTCATCGTTTAAATAATAATCCACCATTCAAGTTCGGTTAAATCGGCTACCAACCAAATTAATCAAAATTAATTCAGCTTGGTTTAGAAAATTTTCGATTCCAATTCAGTTCGAGTGTTTTTTTACCTCCAAACCAACGAATTCGACCGAATGCTCACTACTACAAGCTAAGACTCATATTACAACAAATATTAGAATGACCACTCAGAATCCAAAGTGATTCTTCTTCATAATTACTATCGTCATCAGTAAACTGTTGAACTGGGGACATTGAACGTGCAACATTTTCAACCATATGTTCTATGACAAAGCAATTTCATCATTCACTACCACCTCCAATTGAATAGAAGTAGATGCTAAGGGATTCTCCATGACGATCCCAAACCAAATAGTTCAGCATAAAACCATATTGACACAAATCAAATCTAACCGTTTGGGGTATCAAATGCTTCAAAACTATACATAGATTAATTGGGCCTCAATTAATTATACCTATACATATATTAATTAACAACACTATACATTCAACACTATATATGCAAATATACATCAACATAAGAGAATTAAACCTAGATTAGCAACATAATCAAATCAATCTATATACACATGTATTAACAGCACAACACATAAAAAGATACAATCTAACAAACAAATTAAGCTTAAATTAGCAAACCTAGGATGTTAAATAATACAAGTGCTTCATACCTTGGAAATTGGGGTTGAATTTGAGCATAGACAGGAGGAGAGTGAGCCTTGATCGCGTTGGAGAGAGTAACGGAGCCAATGGAGGTGGCCAATTAAAGAAATCGGGAAGAAAGGATTGGGAATTTGGAGAAATTTGTAGAAATCGAATGGAAGGAAGAAGACAGCAGGTCGGGTTTTTTCTGCTCAACTAAGAAAAGGCATCAAATGGCTGCAAACATCATTGTAAACAATGGCTTTCCAAGGCTTTTTTAATATGTAAAGAAAAATCTAAAACTTAGCTTTCGTTGGAAGCCGTTAGGAGGGTCGTTGCCCCCCTCATTGCTATATAAAATGATTTTTAAAGTGTAGTTTTCTGCAATTCATGAGACACATTAAGAATCGTATTCTGGGAGTATTACGATTTTCGTATACCGTCATTTTTTTATGTGCAGTACTTCTGATGGATTAAAGGTAATCTAACCTCTTTAATTCCAAAATTTTGAAAATTTTAAACCACTTTATCTATACAGTGTGATTGGAATAATTCAATTTTATTAGGTATCCTTATTATTTCACATTCCAAAATAACGTCTCCAACCCTTAAATGTTCTATATAAAATTTATTAATTAATATTTTCTTTATGGTCTCTATAACTTTAATGTTAGGACCAAATATTAGCGAATCGTCCACATAGGGACCAATCGTCACATATGATTGTCCAACTTGTTTATAATAAATACATTTATCACATTTGTTTATACGAAAATCCTTTTTCATCATGATTCTGTCAAATTTTTCATGCCCTTGTTTTGAAGCTTGTTTTCGTCCGTAATGATTCAATCGGTCTACAGATTTTTCTCTATTTTACTTTGGAGATTAAGCCTTCAAGTTGCTCCATGACGACCTTCTTATCGGGATCTCCATTGAAGAATGTTGTCTTTACATACATTCAATGAATTTCTATCTTAGAAAAAAATTCAATTGCTATTAACTTTCTTATAGAGGTTATTCATATAACTAATTAATAAGTATCGAAGAAGTCTACACCCCATTTTTGACGATGTCTTTTAGCAACCTTTACATTTGTCGACAGAGCTATCAGGATTCATTTTCTTCTTGTAGATCCATTTACAACCAATTGGTTTTATTTCGGGTGGATCCAGGTGGAATATCAACTATTTTCCAAATTTTATTATTTAGAACTAATTCAATCTCACTTTTGATTGCTTCTTCAGGAAGATTCTGAAAATCACATTGCTTTTTGAAAGTTTGTTATTTAACAAGATACATGAACTATATAACAGATTTATGGAAATTAAAAAAAGGTGTAGAATTTTATAACAAGATACATGAATTTAGAAAGAACAAGTGCATAAATAACAAGGTTGGAAACAGAAAATCAGGTTGTTTGGCATTATAAATTTTAATAAAAAATTCAGTAGAGCAAAAGCTGGAATAGCTTGTTGACTAGAGTGTATGGCTCTTAGCCACAAGGTCGGAGGTTCAAGTCATCCTTCTAGCGCCTTACACATGTACTATATTTTTTGGGCCTTCCAGCATTACCTGACTAAAGCTAGGAATCCCTCGTAAGCTGCTACCTACATTAAATAACTATTATTTACATTTGACAAAATTTGGCTTTAATTTTTCCAACCAAAGCACATCAAACAAAGTAATATTATGTCTGCTTCGAAATACTAATGCAACTACTTAAACTTAAATTAGTGTGTGATAAACCCCATATGACCTCTCATACACTCTTTATTTCCGCATAAGCTAATAGGGGTGAGCAATATTCGGTTCAAACCAAATTAACCGATCAAACTGGTTCATTAGGTCGATTCGGTTTTAAAACTAAATCGGTTTTTATTCGGTTTGCAAAATATTTTTTTGTTATCGATTTAATTAAATTAACAAAAGTTTATTATATAACTTTATGATATTATAATGCTTTATATAATTAGTTCAACAAAGGTAGTTGTTGCAAATTGGTCAAATCTAATCATAAACATAAAATTTACAATATAAATTTTCTCTAAACATGATTTTTTGTTTTACTTTGAGTGAATTCATCATTTAAATAATAATCCATCATTCGTGTTCGGTTAAATCGGTTACCGACCTAATTAATCAAAATTAATTCAGTTCGGTTTAGAAAATTTTCGATTCTAATTCAGTTTGAGTTTTTTTTTTACCTCCAAACCAACGAATTTGACGGAACGCTCACCCTTACAAGCTAAGACTCGTATTACAACAGATATTAGAATGACCACTCGGAACCGCTAGCAATTCTTCTTCATAATTACTATCGTCATCAGTAAATTGTTGAACCGGGGACATTAAACGTGCAGCATTTTCAACTGTATGTTCTATTAGAATCGTAGTAGCAATTGCATTATTCACTAAATCCTCCAATTGTACAGAAGTAGATGCTTACAATTATCCATGACGATCCCAAACTAAATAGGGCACAAAACCATATTAACACAAATGAACTCTAACCATTTGCAGTATCAAATGCTTCAAACAAATACATAGATTAATTGGGGCCCAATTAATTTAACCTATACATATATTAATCAACAACACTACACATTCAACACTATATATGCACATATACAAACAACATAAGCTAATTAAACTTAGATTTGCAACATAATCATATTAATATATATATATATATACACATGTATTAACAGCACTACACATAAAAAGAAAAAATTTAACAAACAAATTAAGCTTAAATTATCAAACCTAGGATTTTAAATAAAACAAGTGCTTCACACCTTGGAAATTGGGGATGAATTGGAGCTTAGACATGAGGAGAGTGAGCCTTGATTGCGTTGGAGAGAGTAGGCGGCTATGGAGGTGGCCAATTACAGAAATCGAGAAGAAAGGATTGGGAATTTGGAGAAATTTGTGGTAGAAATCGAATGGGAGGAAGAAGATAATAGGTCGGGTTTTTTTAGCTCGACTAAGAAATGGCTTCAAACGGCTGCAATTGTCATTGTAGATAATGGCTTCCAACGGTTCTTCAATATGTAAAGAAAAATCGAGAACTTAGCTTCCGTTGGAAGCCGTTAGGGGGGTCGTTGCCCCCCTCCATTGCTATATGCAATTTTTCTTATAGTGTATTTTCTGCAATTCATGAGATATGTTAAGAATCGTATGGTGAAAGTATTACGATTTTCATACACTTTTATTTTTGTCCAGTACTTTCGACGGGTAAAAGGTATTCTAACCTCTTTAATTCGAAAATTTTGAAACTTTTCAACCACTTTACCTGTATAGTGTGATTGGGATTATTCAATTTTATTAGGTATCCTTATAATTTCCAAAATAATGTCTACAACCCTTAAATGTTTTATATAAAAATTTTTTATTAACATTTTCTTTATGGTCTATATAACTTTAATGTCAGGACCAAATATTAGCGAATCGTCCACATAGGGACAAATCGTCACATATGATTGTCCAACTTGTTTACGATAAATACATTCATCACATTATTTTATACGAAAATCTTTTTTCATCATAATACTAAAAAAAATTGCGTCTTTTTTTTTAAAGTTGTTTTAGTCCGTAATGATTTGATCGGTCTACAGATTTTTCTCTCTTTTACTTTGGATATTACGCCTTCAAGTTGCTCCATGTCGACCTTCTCTGTAGCGCACCGATCTTCCCCGCGAAGGAAAGCTCGGATTTTCTTAGAACATGACAGATCATAACACAAACAGAAGAACATTTCATTGCTTATCACAACAATTCTATCAGAATACAAGAATATACAGAGTATGAATAAATATTACACATCATAAAATATCAGAAATTTAAATACATAACTACAGCGGAAAATAATACAAAACACAACTGAATGTGATGCACAGATACAGAGCTTTCCAAATATCATTCCAACTGTAAACCGGGATCCTGTGAATATAAATCTGCAAAACCAAAACTACTAGCTTCCCGTGTGTAGGTGCACCCAAAGTTTAGGTTAAAACAATAAACTACAGGTCAGTCATGTGACTGGTGTCGGAATTAAAACACTTATTTAAAACTTTACTTTAAAATATAGTAAATCAAGGGACCACGCCTTATAACACGGAACGGGTTTCCTCCCAAGAATACTAGTGCATAGAATAAACAACGCAATGCTTTTTGGAAACATGAAGCTATTATAAGACCCAGGTCCCATCACACAATGCAACGCAAGCCGGAGGATAGGATTTTCCCTTATAAAAGCCAAACATGCTTGGTACGTTTAATACAAATTATTTTGATACTAGTATAGTGTAAAGTGTACAAAACAACTTCCAATATAAATGTATCAATCATAGGTGGCATGGGTACCATTTATCATGTCGCCAATACTAGGCTCTACAATCAAAACCGAAATCTCACGTATTGGAAATTGGATTCCATCTATGAGTCGAGGCCAAGGATGGATCCTCTCCGCTTCGAGACACTCTAGCAAATGTCTCAGGACTACACACTCTGGGTAACCCTGGATCGGTTGGGCTGGTCCACACTTACGTTAGTGGATTGGCAATTCCTGAACACACTTTTCCCGGTTCTATCAGACTTATCCGTCGGCTCCGAAGAGACCGATATATCAGAGAAGCCTCGCAATCCAACAACCACATAGGTAAAAATAATATAAATGTCGGGGCATGTAAAACGCTGACACCACCCATAACTAGAAAGGAACATCATGTTCTCCCAACGGTCCTATCTTGTTTTTAACTCAGACAGAGGTGTGATGTAACACTCCGAATTTTCTTTAAACAGAAGAGTAACAAAATGAAGTATAATTAATTTTAAATGTGAGAATTAAGGAAAACGAGTTACTCCATTGCATTCGTCTCGGAATTCTTCTTGGGATAGAGTTCGAGTTTGCGTAATTCGGACTCTGTATGGAGAAGTTATGGCCTTCGGAAGTTTCTGAAAATATAAAACAGCTCGAAAATAAATTCAAAAATCAAAAATCTGAACCCAAAAGAGGGCTGGGCGGGAAATTTCCCGCCCAGGACCCAGGTCGACCTGGTGGTCGGCCTGGGTAGGCAGGTCAGCCATAGGGTCGACCTGGGGGTCGACCTTAGTGTCGACCTCCCCCCTAAAGGTCGACCTGTTTTGCCCAGATCCAATTTTCTTCGGCGTGTGACGTGGTTTTGGCTGTTCTGATGGTCTGGATTGGTTCTAGGTTAATATCTAAGTCCCTAGACACTTCTATTCTCCTATAAATACATCCCTAAGCCAAAAACTAAATCTCCTACACTATTCTCTAGCCTCCATAGCTCTTCCCCTCTTAGAAAATAAAATAATGGCGGCGCTACTCTACTGAAACCTAGGATAAAACTAGTGCATCTTCTTCCAAACTGAATAGGATTAAAAGAACAACTAGTCTACATCAAAGGAGCGCTATTCAGTGTCAGAACACAGATTCCAGAATGCAAGAATCGTTCCCTTTTTGTGAGTACAATTATTTTCAGATATGAATTTAATAATTATCTTGACATTTTTGTGAATCTGGATTTGAGGTTATGCATACTTTTCTATGGATTTATGTTGATTGTGACTATTCTGTATCTGTTCTCTCTTTTCTTCCTTTCTGTTTATAGCCAGGCTACCACGAGCCTGCGCCAAATCTCATAAGATATTAACGCATGAACGCTAAATTTTGAGACAAATAATGGATAATGCATAACTGGACATGACTAATCTTTGACTGATTTGAGAAAAGAACATAGGTTGTAAATTAAGATCTGGAATTAGTGCATACTATGTATGAGAGACTGTGATTTAGAAGAAGAATTATTACATGATAGCACTTGGAATATAGTGCATATTATAGTACAAGATCTGATTGTGAGGACATAATACATGATAAAAATTTAAGATCTAGATTTGGGCACATTTAATATCACGATCTATGACTTGAAAAGAAAAGAAGGATTTGTGACTTAGGAATAAAGATTTACGTTAAAATGAGACAACTATTAAGGTGAATGCGCCTAAATATGGGTTTTTGGATATTTGACATCATAGGCTATAATTTAGCATAATTCATATTATTTGGGGATTTTTTAGAATATTCTGTACTATGCAAAGCTTAACTAAAATTTGGGCATGTGTTGTATTAAGAATTATGACCATGATTTAGGCATGTAAGGTTAGGCTAAATTTATGATTAGGTAGGATATGTAAATAGAATTTTAGAAATGTTTAATCTATTCTCCTAATCTGCTAAATCTGTTATCTGCTAAACCTGTTGAATTGCCTATTCTGCTAAATCTATTATATGCTAAATCTGTTGAATTGCATAATCTGCTAAATCAGTTATCTGCTAAATCTGCTGAATCGCCTAATATGTTAGATCTGTTATGTGTCGAGTTGCCTAATCTGTTGGAAGCTAAATAGTTGTAATTTGGGTACGAAAATCCGTAGGCTCGATCTAAGATTGAGTAAAAACATGGAAATCTGATTAATCTGCTGTAACCTGTAAAGAATTTAATCTGTTAAATAGACATAATCAGTCGGATATCTGTATAATCTGTACTGGAATAAATTGGCTATGACACGAGGTTAGACTCTGTTTGCGGTAGAAGCTTGCCCGGAACCTACCGGCTTAACCAGCAACCGCAAACTGTCAGTCTAATGTGAGAGGTCGTAGGCATAACTGAAATATGCTTAGACATGAGGTTACATCTGGCTTGTGGAAGAAGTCTTCCCGGAACTGCCCGGCATATCCAGCGGCCACAAGCTACCGACCTAATTTGAGAGGTATGTGCATTAATATTTAATTAATGCAAATCTGAGATAAATATGATGTCTAAAATGTGTTGGGTGGATAGGGTTAAACCAACTGGACTGACGAATCTAATAAAGCCGTTTAGTGAATCTATAGGCCTAATACAAAGTTAGACAATCTGTAAGTCTGTTAAATCTGTACATCTGATCTGTTAATCTGAAAACTTGTTAACTTGATAGTCTGATCTGTGAACTAGAAATCTGAACTCTGTCTGAAATCTGTAAACAAGTTAATCTAAAATCTGTTAGTCTGGGGACACAAGGTTAGGAGGGGAATTACTTGTGTCATCTGTTGTGTGGAACCCATATTAGTTAGTAACCCTTTCGGGTATCAAAACTTTGACCCAACCCTATGTAGGGGTCCGGGTATGCTTACTGAACTAATTATAAGCGGTTCATTCTGATAATGGCCAGGGGTGTTGATGGCACGTTCCAACCGGGTCATGTGCGTGCATGGATCCGGTCTGCTCCGAGGATGTAAGACACCGTGACATCTGTAAATAGGTCTGTTCCAATAGGTTGCCACTTTAGGGAGTGAGACACCCTACTACGGGGCCGATATAGGGTATTTATGTATTACGAAGCCGATCGCTTGGGGTAGGACTTAGGGTACACTTAGTTCTGTCTATTTCTGTTGGTACCGTCTGTTTCTGTTAGGTGGTAACACCTATTTGTTTCTGCGTGGTACCGTCTGTTAGGGTGGTAAGAGAACATTACTAGTGCACACCTAATTCTAACATTCTGTTTCCGTAGGGATTATTCTGTTTCTATCTCTGATTCCATTTTCGATTCTGTTTCCATACCTTCTGTCTGTTGGGGTTGTAAAGGCCCATTAGTTGGGTGGTAAAGGCCCATTATTAGTATTATGTTTCCCTACCTTCTGTTTATTGGGTTGGTAAAAGCCCATTATTAGCATTCTGTTTCTATACCGTCTGCCTCTGTTCGGGTGGTAAAGGCCCATTACTAGCATTTCTATTTCTATAGAGATTATTTTGTTTCCGTTTCTATTTCAGATTATATATTAGGCTAACACCTAATCCTATTATACTAGTATTAGTGCAGAGAAGTGAAAAGCTTAGCTTAGCCTATATCATTCCATTTCTTCTGTTTACCTGCTATTTCTGTTACGGTTATCTCTCATCCAGTTTTATTTACATGTCATGTCACTATTATCTGTTTATATTCTGAAAGTCACTAGATTCACCAGAATTATGTCTGACCTAGTTTGTTTCGCCTCTTTTCTTCCCGTTTCCCCCCCCCCATGCTTTTAGAGTGAGAACATAGTAGCTTGATTCAGATTCTCTCTGCTTGAAGTGTTTGAAGAATTGCTTGGCTTTGGCTCTATCTTTCCATGGCAGTTTATATTGGGGGATTATGGATTTAAAAACTATGCATTCTGAAGTCTTTTTGTGCAAGACTGATATTTATGTACTTGAATTCCGATATTATGATTTTGAAAGATGTAACTAAACTCATTTCTATTTCTGTTGTAATAAAGTTATAAAATTTTCAATTACTACTTTTATCTGTCTTGTAAAGTTCTGTTCTGTCTACTAAAAACGCTCCACCAAGTTAAGGCAGTCCCTTTGCGAGTGACCTTAACGGAGGTAGGGTGTTGCATGTGAGGCTCGTGAATAAACGCTATACACAAAGTTATGCCATTTAAGGCCGTGCTTTGATCATCATCCACAAGACTCTGCTTTTCAACAGAAGCCTTGATCATTTGCATCTCAGCATGGCACACTGGCAATTCACGCAATGCAACTGTTGTCTATCGATATATAACCTCTGAGCTCGTATGTCTCGGAGAAGGGCGTTAAGCAAGAGAATAAATGCTCCGCCGCCAAATAGATATATATTTAATAGAAATCAATCAACACAGAATAAAATCCAATGTCAGACACACATCCATTCACAAGTTCATTTTGGTTCTGAACGAAACCGGAGGCACCTTATTCCTCGTCCCGTATGTCCAATACAGAAGAGAGGTCCTCGCATATCCGTCCATCTCCAAGTACGTCTGGACGATCACCACTTACTACCTCGTCTTGGGTGTACAGCCCAATCAAGACATTAGTAATCATCCAAACGATGTAAAGACCTCTGGTCTTCAACCACCATCTTCATCGTCGACATATCGTCGAATCAGTTATTCAGAATGGGTATAAACCCGGCCTTTTCTAATAACTCGCGTATATAATAAACAAGTGCTATAAAAACACAACATATGCCTCATTCCAATTCTGAATATTCTTTTATTTGAATAATCGTATCCTTTGGGAAAGGTTCCCATTAATTTTATCAAATATAAATCCTTTAAAATTTATTCTTTAATCTTCTTTTGAATATCAGTTCAAACCATATTAAGGTTTATCCAGACTAGTCGGGATTAGCGCACCTTACCGAAGTAATCATTTGTTTAATTTCCTAATCCCAACTTATTCATCCAATGGAGCAAAACTGGTAATACTCCATAACTAACACCTCTGTCTTATCGGTAAAATTAATTACCATTGCATTTTCAAATCTAATTAAAGATTTAACTATCGCTAGGAGCAAAACTAGCGATACTCCCTTTCGATCACTTCCCAAATTTGATAATTTAAATTATCAATTCACCTTTCAATCTAATTAAAGATTCATTAAAACTCCACATAGTTTTAATCTTCCCAAAAATCAATATTAGTGATTATTTAACTTTGGAAACACAAACATGTCACATCGACAATCTGCTTCGTACTATTGATTTCGGCCGATATATGACCTTTGAGCTTGTACGTCCCAAAGAAGGGTGTTAAGTAAGAGAATAAATTCTCCGCCACCATACAGATATATATTTAGCAGAGATCAACCATACAGTTCAAAATACAATGACAGACATGTAATCCTGTCATTAAATGGGTTAAAGAACTAATGTCATTTAAAACACAATTCACGATAAACCCAAATCACATTCCATTAGTTATGGAATCTGTAACGATCGGGAATTTCGCTCGATCCGAATCAGTCGCTAAACCGACCAAGACCGTTCGAAACCCCTGATTGTTTTGAGAACATGACAAATTGGAACCCAAACAAGAAGAACATTTCATTGTATATTACAACAATTCCATCAGAATACAAGAATATACAGAGTATGAATGAATAAAATACATTCAATAAATATCAGAGGTTTAAATTACATTACATAGCAGCGGAAAATAATACAATACACAACTAGAAGAGAAATACGGATACAGAGCTTTTCGGATATCATTCCATCCATAAACCAGGTTCTTGTGAATATTAATCTGCAAAGCCAAAACTACTAGCTGCCCATGTCAAAATATGGGCACCTAGAGTTTAGGTTTAAACAATAAACTCCAGGTCAGTCATGTGACTGGTGTGAGAACTAAAACAGTTATTAATCTTTATTTTAAAGTTCTGTAAATCAAGGGACCACGCCTTATAACATGGAACAAGTTTCCTCCCAAGAATACTTGTGCATAAAACAACAGCGCAATGCTAAATAAAGAAAAATGAAGCTATTATAAGACCCAGGTCCTATCACACAATGCAACATAAGCCGGAGGATAGGGTTTTACCTTATAATAGCCAAAGAATGCTTGATACGCTAAATTTCATGTTTTACTATTACTATAAGTGTATAGTGTCAAAACAATTTCAATCATAAGTATCAATCATAGACGGCATAAGTGCCCCATCCCACTATGTCACCATATATAGGTATACAATCAAAACCGCAAAGTCACGTATTGGAAGTTTGATTTCCATCCGTGAACCAAGGCAAAAGTTATTCCTCTACTGATTCGAGACGCTCTAGCCCGCCCCTCAGGTCAGAGCCTGAGTGACCTTTGGATCGTCAGAGCCGGTCCACCGATGTGGATTAAAATACCTGAACACTGCGTTTCCCCACCCTTTGGGGTGTCAATGAGTCCAATGACTCCATCGGTCCCGGATCGACCGATATATCCGAGGCGCCTCGCAACAACAACAACCACATAAGTCAAACTCGTCAAGGCATGTAAAACCACTGACGCCACTTCTAGTTAGAAGGAAACGCATGCCCTCCCTGATGTCCTCTCCCGTTTCTGGTTTACAACCGGGGTGTGAGGCTCGCAAATCAATGTTACACAAAGCTATGCCGCACAGGCGGTGCATTTATCATAAACCACAAGACTTTGCTTTTCAATAGAAGCCTTGATCAATTTGCCACTTAGTCATGCCACACAGGCAATTCACTCCATGCGGTTGATATCCATAAATATATAACACCTGAGCTCGTACGTCTCAGAGAAGGTCGTTAAGAAAGAGAATAAATTCTCTGCCGCCAAACAGATATATATTTAATAGCAATCAATCACACAGAATAAAATCCAATGTCAGACACACAGTCCATTTACAAGTTCGTTCTGGGTCTGAATGAAACCGAAGGCACCTTGTACCTCACATATCCATCGATCTCCAAGTACGTCTGGACGATCACCAACTGATTCCCTCCTCTTGGGTGTACGGTTCAATCATGATCATCAGTAATTATCCAAACGATGTTGAAGACCTCCGGTCTTCGACCACCGTCTTCATCCTCGCCACCACGTCAAATCAGTTATTCAGAATGGGAAAAACCCGGTCTTTCTGAATAACTCGCGTATATAATAAACAAGTGTTACATAAACACAACATACGCCTCATTCCAATTCATCAGTCACTAACCATAAATTAGTAAGAGAACAACTCCCCAAATATTAACCCCGAAGGCCGAAACCGACATCAGATCAATACCCAGGAAACCATTCATCTTAACTAATTTTCAATTAGTTTCTAAATTTTACATTCTTAGGCAAAGGTTCCCATTAATTTTATCAAATATAAATTCTTTAAATTTAATCTTTAATCTTCTTTTGAATATCAATTCAAACCAAATTATGGTTTATCCAAACTAGTCGGGATTAATGAACCTTACCGAAGTAATCATTTGTTTTAATTTCCCAGTCCCAACCTATTCATCCCATGAAGTAAAACTGGTCATAATTCATATCTAACACCACGGTGTTATCGGTAAATTCAATTACCATTTCACGTTCAAATCTAATTAAAGATTTAACTATCGCCTGGGGCAAAACTGGTGATACTCCATCCTCGATCATTTCAATCTAATTAAAGATTCATTAAAACTCCACTTGGTTTTAATCTTCCAAAAAACCAATATTAACTATTGTTTAACTTGGGAAATCATATCCTGTCTTTAACCGGTTAAAGAACCAATGTCCTTTAAAACACGTTTCACGATAAACCCAAAATCGCATTCATTAATTATCGGGTTAAAGAACAAGTGTTGTTTAAAACACCATTCACGATAAACCCAAAAATCAATTCAAATTCAATTCCAATTAAATACCATTTAATTGGTACACTTCATTAAATCTAAATAAAAAGATTCAATCGTTCTCTCAACTGGGTTTAAGAACAGTGTTAATGAAGACACCATTCACGACAAACCCCAAATCCCATTTGATATTAAATACAAGGCTCTGAATAGAAAATTAGTCGGCTTATATTCAATATCAAATTCCACGACCAACAAATATCGTACTGAAAGTAACGATATAAATATATCTTTCAAATTTCTATAACAATATCTGTATAATCACAAAATCCAACATCGAAATATTCCAAAGACAATTTCGATTCAAATCCATTTCCACTTTATATATTGGAAATTCTGGTTAATTTCAAAACCATTTCAAATCCACATTATTTATTTCAAAAATAAAAGGGATTACAATTCTAGTTCAAAACTAGTTCATTTCGATAAAAATCTATTTTTATCTTTTCGAATATGGAGTTTTTCATCCCAATTCTTCACAAATCATTTCTTACGATTTTACACAAATTATTACTACGTTTAATAATTTTATCAAGGCCCTTACAGTCGATTTCCATCCACGGCCATCGAACTGCACTTACAATGACCTTTTCCAAATTTTATTTGGACATAATTCCAAATCCAACCATCAGATTTCTACTTTCTAATATTCGTTAGAAAGCTCTTTTCGATACGAACCCAATGGTTCCGGTTTTAGGAGAATCTGACAGTCGGATCTCCCGCAATATCCATTCGAAGTCAATGGTCGAAATTCGCGAACTACCGCGGCGCAGCGTGTTCTATTCAGGCCATTATATATATATTTCGTCGATTTCCTTTCAAAACGTATTTTATAAATCATTTTAAATTTGTTTTCAAAACGATTTCAACATCATATTCAATTTCTAGTCAAAATTGAATATTCCATATCATTAATCTATAAATGATAATATTTTCAAAACGTTAAATTTTGAAATCACTTTCTTTTCTATATTCATTATAAAAATGAATAAAATCGATATAAATATCGCTCACGTCAAAATGGCGTCAATCTAATTAACATGGCTTTTATTCAACACATGAATGTTTATTCTATTCAACACATGAATATTTATTCTATTCAACACATGAATATATATTTTCAATTCAACACATGAATTTATTTTCAATTCAACACATGAATTTATTTTGTAAATTGGAATGAGGCCCAATCAATTACCATATAATGTTAATTATATGGATTTTGTACAACACATGTATATAATAGCAACGATAAATAATCAACCATCATCCAGAGTGCACCACACCACTGCATAAGCATTAAATATAAATAATTAATGCTTACACAGTTTGTCAACCCATCTATTGACATACAACTAAACAATCAGGATTAGTGTATGTCAAATATCATCCCAATACCCGTTTGGGTTACAAATCGTCAAACACACATTTTATTTGTGCAGTTGGGCGATGTGTAAAATGTATCGTCCCAATCAATATCAGTCAAATTAGTGTATACAAACAAATCGTCCGATTTGTTTATAAATATTTATTTTATATACACGTTAAAAATTATATTTTTAACTATAAAATATTTTCCAACACACCAATTAAACAAACAAGTCATCCATGGTCTATGGACGACAACTGTCGGGTGCTGCAAAGCACCGTCTGCATCCTAGTATATATTTCAACAAGAAATCAAAATAAAAGTGAGGAGCTCTCACCGACTAGCTAGAACAAACAACATGACTCTTCGTATGTAGAAATCTTCGTCGTGCTCGCCTTTTGTCAATTTCATTGTCCGTAGCCACTACGTATATAAAAATGACAATTTTATATTCTCTAGTGTAGAAAAGTCATATTTTTAATTCGCTACATATATAAAAATCACATTTTTATATTCTCTAGTGTATAAAAGTCATATTTTTAAACTCTGTCTACTTCACGATAAAATAAAGTTCATATTTTTACGTCGCTATAATATATATAGAAATCGAATCTTTTCATATTTAAAAATCTCACCTTTCCTATATGAAAAATACGAACTTTTCACTTTCAAAAATTCGATCTTTTCACTTTCAAATATACGATCATTAAAACCATGCTAATTTTATTTTTGAAAGCACATGCAAAACTCATTTCAAAGACAATGTATATTTTCATTTCTATAACCAAAGATCACATCTTTTCTATTGTATCCGCTACATATACAAATAAAAATTGAATTTTTATTATCATACATACATAAAAATTATATTTTTATATTCGTTACCTCATTATAAAAAATCCTATCTTTTCAAATAAACAAAATCAAATCTTTTATATTTCACTTCATATAAAAATTCCTTCTTTACTTCATATAAAAATTCCTATATTTATGTCGCTAACTTCATAATAAAAATCTAGTCTTTATAAAAATCTTATCTTTTTGTCTATAAAAATATAATATTTTCATTATAATATATATATATATAATCTTTATCATTATAAATATATAAACTTTTTATAAATATATTTTTCACTCTATAAAACTGAGATAAAAAAAAGAAAAATATAAACTAAAAAAAACTTACATCAGAAAGGGGGGGCTGATGGTCTGGTGGTGCGCTGATGGTGGCACGACGAGGGTGCAGGCGGAGGCGCGCATGGCTCGCTGCGGTGTGGTTGACCGGTTGCTCGATGGGAAGGGGGTGCGTGGCCTTCAATCGGAAGTGGAGAGAGGAGCGAACGGGAGGAGGAGAAGGGGAATCGGAGGGAGGATGGCGTCGGTCATTCGATCGGAGGTGGAGTGAGGGAGGGTTGCGACGATTGGTTCGGGCTGCAGGGGTTCGACGTTCTTTTTTTTTCTTTTGAAACTGACTGTAAAGAGAAAGAGGAAAGGGGAAGGGAGTGTTGATCGGTTATAAGAGGAAAGTGAGGGAGAGTTTATAATATAATATTATTTATTTAATTATTTTCTTCTTCAAAAAGGTTCCTTTTTTATTTTGACCACGAAACGAGACCCACCGCCTACCGTCCCTAGCTAATTACCCACATTCCGAACACAATGGGATATGTATCATAAGTTGTTTCGATCATTTTGATCATTTTTCATCAAAATCAAAATATAACTCTATATATTGAATTTGAACGCACATTTCAATTTACTGGGGCCACCTACGGACTCTAAAAATTCCCAAGAAATATTTTCTAGCTTTGTATTGATGATACGGTCCTAACAAAACTAATTTTGTCAAATTCCGAGACCGTTTGAAAAATGGCCATTTTCCAGTCGATTAAAATCAACTGAAACTAGACAAACGCGTTTTACTTCGCCACGCTCACATACTGATTCAGAAAATTACGAATTTGGGAATCTAGCAATAACTTGACATCCCGGATCCAACAATAGTGGTTTCGTCGAAAACTGAGGTTGTTTGCAAAATTTCCATTTTTAAGGGCCAGAATTCCAATGCGACTATTCTGAATTTTCAACTGGGCATATCCTTTTATTCCCGCTATGAAATTTCAATTTTTGGGATTCGTTGGAAAGATATTCTCAAATAGATTCTAATATATTTGTTTCTCTAAAATCTGGTTTATTTTGAATGTTGTACATTCATTTGAACTTTAAAATCGAATTTTCGAACTACCGCGTCAATTTCTATTCCTTTTATAATTAAAATAAAATATTTATATTCTAACGACGATTCAAATAAAACTATACATTCTAATTCTATTCAAAATAAATTTCTCGTCGATATTATTTAAAATAATTCATTTTAAATAATCAAAATTTTCTAAAATTGCCAAAATAAAATTTTTGAATTGGCTCAGATTTTCCGGGTTAGTACAGAATCTTCACGGAAAAACAAATCAATATATAATCGATATCAATTTCCGTATCCGACTAATAATATAAATGGAATAATGGCAAAGCGTTTTTAAATTCCATATGTATTAACAATCTTCCTCCACAGAAGTTCACTTCGATTATTATCAAACCGAATTCCATTAAATTCCAATTTAATATATTAAATTGGAAAACTTTACTTTTGAAAATTCCCGTTAAATCTAAATAAAAAGATTTATAAATTCCAAATCACATTCCATTGTAAATCGGGTTAAAGAACGAATGTTGTTAAAAACACAGTTCACAATAAACACAATTCACATTCCATTTATTATTGGGTTAAAGAACAAATGTTATTTAAAATACCATTCATGATAAACCCAAATGTAACACCCTACCTCCTCTAGGGTCACTCACAAAGGGAATGCCATAGTTTTGGAGGGGTATTATCTAGTAAACATGCACAGAGATAACCCAAGGAAAAACATAGATAAAATAGAGTATATAAAGCAGCGGATATAAACTTTAAAAACCAAATCTCATTACTGAAAAAAATAGAGTCAAAACCTCTTACATCAAAATGCCAAGTCATTATTTCATTACATCAAGTTCTAAAGAAGCAAAGTACTTAAAACAACATAAGTAAAATGAAACAACCCACCTCTTTTAGGGTCACTCTTAAAGGGAATGCCCTAATTTTGGTGGAGGTTTATAAGTATAAGTCACAGATATACAAGACAGATATAAGAACACATATTTTGAACAGCGGAAAACAACAACAACTTTTATTTTATTAAAATACGTGTTACACAATCCATGCCATAATTGTCTTACAATTTTTCCAAAAACATAACACCTTCATAACTGTCTCGATTACATTATTTAAAGAAGCATAAAGAAAACATAATTAAACTGCAAAAGTCCCATAATTGCTGTCCAAACCCATAGTTGAAAACGGAAAAGATCAAAGCAATACATTCTTTCTCTTCAAGCTGGATGTGAAAACTGGTCAAGCTGCGGTATTCCCTCCCTGTGGACCTGGGGGAGGGGGGGGGGGACGAAAGAAAAGAAGGCGAAAGAAAAGTAGAGTCAGACATAAAGCCTGAGTAAGTCTAGGACTATTCAGTCTATGAATAAAGAACTGGGAATGATAAGTATAAACTGGAAATGGGAAAGCACCATAAACTAAGTTAAGTTATCTAGGGTCGAATATATTATCGTACCCCATATTAATCTCTGTACCCATATAAACTAGTTTCCAACAGGCACCCCATAATCAAGGTGAAGTGATCCATTTCTGATGATCAGCTCCTACTCGCATAGTTACATGTGTCTTACGGCCCCCGTTGTTGTAGTGTGATGGTCCCACCATGGGGTGTATCGAGTCCCATGGTGGCGGCCCGACACAATTCCAGAATGCACAGGTATGCTACTGGTGCCCAGTGCCTTCTTTTTCTGCGCCGGAGTGTGTGCAAGCCCGCACCCATTAGAACCTACACTGCTGCACCACCGCCGTCGATTTGACCTCTTACAGTCATCCCAGTAATCGTGCCCCACCCTGCCTAGTTCAGGGTATCCTGATACACCTTGTAGGGTTACTGCTGAAAAGGGTCCCCCGCTACTAGGTTTTCTATTTCTAGCCAACATGCTAAGTTGGTTAAGTGTTTTATAAACCTAACCCCCAATCAGTCTGTATAGTTTAGCATGTTCCATTTTGATTAAGTATTAATATAATTTACTTAATCCTATCAATCCTAACTCAGCCTTAATTGTCTTATTAAAGCCTCGACCTCTCACATTAGACAGGTATTGTTGTGGCTGCCGGTTGCCGGTTGGGTCCGGGCAGTCTTACGCCACAACTCAGTCTAACCTCGGGTCCTTATTGGGCTCCGTGTTTAACCACCCACATTGGATAGGTATTGTTGTGACTACTGGACAGCCGGGCGGTTCCGGGCAGGTTTACATCACAACTCAATCCAACCTCGGGTTAAACACATCGTATTTTCTACATTTACATATTTTGTCTCTTTTCTTTTTATATGTAAATATTTGCGGCCCATTATTCAAATTTATCTTTATTGGTTAAAATTTATTTATGCCACTTAATTGTTTTTCAAGGTTGTTGGCATGCGTCAAACATGCCAACACATATGTTCTATATTTTAACCCAAACGTCATTAACCCCGTTTTACACGTTCGCTACAATATAAGATATGTTGGGTTTAACATTTAAACCCAACTTAGCCATATGAAAAGGGGAGGCTTATAACATGGTGTTTATAAGGTAACATGAAAAAGGGGAGTGTGAACGCATGAACTTGCAACATAACGATTCAATTAACATGAATTAGGCACATGTGAACTCGCATTGTAATAGCATATAATCATGGCGTAAACAATACTTAAACATGAGTCATTCTATTCATATAATCATGGCATAAACAATATTTAAACATGAATCATTCTTTTCAGATAATCATGGCATAAACAATACTTAAATATGAATCATTCTACTCATGTAAACTTGCAATTGGAATGTAAATATAACTTAATTGTGTCACATATATCACCATATGGTTTTGATAAAAACTTAGGCCTAAAACATGTTTTCAACTAGGCATAATACCAAACATAGTTTGGTCATGTTCGTAAAGATGCTTACTTTTGTTTCTAATACAAAAGTATGATTTGCCAATTTCAACATAGATTCATATAAATCATAGTACTTAGTCGAGTCCCATTTACACACTAAAAGTGATCATAAAATTATGTATATCATATTGGCATAATAATGAGTCATATACTTGCATGAATCCCAATTAAAATTCCACAACATATGGTTGTCAACATAAATCATATACTTGTATGAATCCCAAATAAAATACCACAACATATGGTTGTTAACTTCCAACATAAATCACATACTTGCAAATATCCAATCGTATAACATTTCCAAATTGTTTAGAATCAAAATAACATGCAAGTATAGATTATTATTGCCACAATTCCATTTCGTTGTTAACTTCCAACATAAATCACATACTTGCAAATATCCAATCATATACCACAACATTCCCAAATCGTTTAGAATCAAAATAACATACAAATATAGATTATTATCGCCACAATTCCATTTTGCATTTTACACAAATCAAACGCAATTAATTATTCACATCGGAATAGCACTCTACTTACAACGTATGACGAATCTTCAATTCAGGAATCTGAATTCTGAATTTGGAGATGCTATCCTTTGTTGTAGGCGTTGTTTTGATTTGATTGACGTTGCTTTAAGCTTTCAAATTATCTCCTAATTGTCTCCCAATTTCTAACGGCTATCCTTAGTCTCTCCTCAGCAGCATGACGGTCTCATCTCCATTTTAGTTTGTGTGAATTAGGGTTAGTCTTAGGTCCTTTTTATAGAGTTTGTGAGTTGATTTAGACCGTCGATAGAGCTTGGTTTAATAATAGCCGTTCGTTTGAAGGAGAGACCAACCAGGAGCTGACACCTAGCCCTAGTGATAAGGCAAGGCTCAAAAAATCGACCAAACACAAACCAGGCCACCCAGGGTGGGCTGGGTTTGACCTGGCTCAGGAGCCAGGTTGACATGCAGGTCGACACCGTGTCGACTTGGCAGTCGACACGGGTGACCCAAGTCGACTGCCCAGTCGACCTGGTTAGCCCCAGGTCGACTGCCAAGTCGACCTGGGTTCCTTGGGCGGGAATTTTCCCACCCTGGCCAATTGGGCCCGATTTTGAATTTTGAATTGGTTTTTCTGAGCTGTTTTGGTCTGTTTGAATTTTAAACTGAATTCTGAAACTTCCGGAGGCCATATCTTCTTCATACGGAGTCCGTTTTACGCAAACTTGGACTCTATCTCAAGCAGAATTCCGAGACGAACGCAATGGCGAATCCTATTTCCCTTAATTCTTTGATTTCAAATTAATTATACTTTAATTTGTGAATTTCACTGTTATAGAATACACGGGGTGTTACATAAAATATTATTCCCCAAAAAGTGCATGAGTGCAGCCATAGCATAGCTCAATACCACCGTACATGAGCTGTCAGAAAGCAAGCAAAGTCCAAGCTAAGAGCTAGAGTCTCCTCCCTGAGAACCTTGCCGGGGGGGACAAAAGACAAAGAGGCGAAGGAAAACGGGTCAGTCAAAAAGACTGGTAAGCCCTAGTGACTATCAGCATAGAAACTAGTAAAGTTAACAAGACATGAATAAACTGGAATTAAACATAGGAATGATGATAAGTCTGACATGATAAATAAGCTAACAAGATAACTCAAGTCTAACATTGCGTATTCAAGGTTCGCCGTACCAACTATACTGGTATACTAATCCCGTGTCAACTATAAATCAAGAAATAATCCCTTGGCCCAATGTCGTGAAGTGACACAATTCGGGGTCCAATGGTATGATCTAATCGATCGGCTCTCTACAAGTCTAGCTCGTCGTTTGTCTGTGTCATACGACCCTATCACGAATGTAGTCACCTGTGCTAGGTCGACCATAGGGTGTATCAAGCCATAAGGTGCCAACCACAAACCCGAATCAAGAATGCACAGATAATCCTACTGATGCCCAATGCCTACTTTTTCAATTCCGGACTAAGTGCACGACCCTAGTCCGCCTGAACCTACAATGGCGCACCAACTCAGCCGTCGTTCTGGTCGCTTACAATCAGCCCAACAATCGTGCCCCACCCTGCTTAATCCCAAGGTACCGTGATACATCTAGTGGGTTACTACTGAAAAGGACCGCGTAACTAGGGTTTCGTTCAGCGGGTTAAGTTGTCATTTAAAATCGAGACTTAACCCCATCTTCGTGTCATGTCAAATTGACTAAGTGTGTCGATCTAGTTCAAGACTTAGTCCTACGAATCATGTGTCAGGTTGGTTAAGTGTGTTCAAGCGGTTCATGACTTAACCCTATCAAATCAACGTGACAAATTGGTTAAGTATATTCGAGTGGTCCATGACTTAAACCCTATCCAATGGCATTAATTTACTTGATGCACCCCTAACCTCTCACATTAGACTTGGTTATGGTTACTGGATATGCCGGGCGGGTCCGGGCAGTTTTACACCATAACCTAGTCTAACCTCGGGTTTCGAGTGCGATATGACCAACTAGTCACATTGGGTCCTATTGTTTGCAGTTACTGGATTCGCCAGGCGGTTCCGGGCAGGTTTATACTGCAAACTCAACTCAACCCAACCTCGAGTTGGCCACGTTCAAGTTATCTAGGTGTCATGTCCATGCTTAATTTTTCATGTCAAGTTCAAGTTTGTGTTAACCATGTTCATGATTCAAGTTTTCAAGTATAATTTCATGTCAAATTTACATGTCATGTTTTCATGTCATCTCATGTTAATTTTATAGCCAACTTCAAGTTTTCCTAATCTACCCAAAACGTATCCCCAACGTATGTGAATTCGCATCAACACAAAATATCATGATAGGGAATAACACAAAAAGGATAGTCATAGGAAGGCAAAGGTGTTTACAAGTTAAGCATGACGATTATAACATTTCGGGTATATGAATAATGGTCTCAACATCAACTTGGCAGAATATGGTGATAGACATGGTAATGGATTGACATAAGATAATATCCCCAATAATAGTTTCAACATCACAGGTAATGTTTAGATAAAGGTCATGAGAGGTTTTAGGTTAATAAAATTAATATGTCCCAAATCAAGTTCATACAATAATCCACAAGTCAAAGCTTCACATGAATAGATCAAGGGCGTGCAAAATTAGATCTAAAATAGTAGGTCTAAAAAGGATAGTCATAGATCAAGGATTTACAACGATAGATCCAACCTAGTTATCATGTTAAGGCATAATTTCAGTTTACATCGTGTTCATGTTCAATTTACAGTTTAGATCTAAGAGTAACTGGGGCTTACAGTGCGTGGATCGAGAATTAAGAACAGAAATTGTCGTAGGATCGTTGCAGAAGCTTTAATCTCTAGTTTGAATTGAGTTGCTTAGGTTGATGTTGATTAGCTTCAAGTTTTGATTCCAGCAGAGTAGCGACGCAATTTTTATTTTTATTTAGAACAAAGGAAGAGTAGAAGCATAATAGAATTGTGTGTAGAGAAGGCTAGGTTTGGGGCTGTTTAAATAGGTTTAGGCAGATGAATCTGGATAGAAATCGGACTAGATACATCAGAACGAACGCTGGCCCAAAAATGGGCTCGGGGACCAGGTCGACACCCAAGTCGACTACGCAGTCGACCTAGTCCTGGGGGTGTCGACTGCCCAGTCGACCTGGGTTTGGGCGGGAAATTTCCCACCCAGTCTTTTCTACGTTTGAAATTTGAATTTTGAATTCGAATTCGAGCTGTTTTCGATTCTGAAAATTCCTGAAACTTCGGAGGGTCATATCTCCCTCATACGGACTCCGATTCTTGCAAACTCAGACTAGTTTCCAAGCAGAATTCCAAGATGAACGCAATGGAGCAACCCGTTTCCCTTGGTTCTTATTTTAAAATTTAATTCTGCCTAGATTTATGGTTATAACACGTTATCAAAATACGGGTTGTTACATTCTCCCCTCCTTAAAGGATTTCGTCCCCGAAATCTCTAAGTTAGGAAGAACGTATCCTACCATCCCTCATCTATCTACTCAAAATATCATCCACAAGCAAACATTGTCCTTAAGAGATTTCTAATGTTGTATGAACATATGCAAAAAGTGTGTGTATATGTTCCTTATCTAATGCAAATGATCAGGCCTGATTGATCTTTCTAATGCAAAATATGTTTAGTGTCATGAATCCAACATGTATGCAAGTAATCCGAGTCACGTAAGCACTATATGTGTGCAAAAAAATTCATCGATATGCAACATTCATATGATGACACATTCAATTTCATCCACAAATAAGTATAAACACTCATGCATACGCAATATGAAAATGTGTCTGAGCCGATCTCACTTTTGGGATCCACTCTGCCATTCTCTTTTTCTGAACGGTTCGGATAATCCCAAAATTCCAATGCGATCTTTTCCCGCTGTTCATAGTAAAAATCGCATTTTTATTATTCAGTTTTATATACAAAAATCATATTTTTACATCGCTACTTCATAATAAAAATTATATTTTAATAACACTACTTTCTATATAAAGATGTATTTTTATATCGCTACTTATATAAAGATCACATCTTAATCTCGCCTTCATATATGTAAAAATCATATTCTTATTTCTAATCTATATATATAAAAAATCGTACTTCATATATATATATATATATAAATCGAATTTTTATCGCTACTTCATATAGGTAAAAATCGAATTTTTATCGCTACTTTCAGAATTAAAATCTAATTTTTCTACTATGAAAAATCTAATTTTTGTTTTTCTGTTAAAAATCAAATATTTTTAATTATAAAAGTCTAATATTTGTATCCTCGCTTTACATATATAAAAATCTCATATTTATTTTCATGAGCACCTTATAAATATCACATCTTTCTTTTCATGAACACCTTATAAAAATCACACCTTTCTTTTATGAAAAATCTGAACTTTTCAAATAATATAAACCTAACCTTCCATATTATATAAATCTAAATTTTTATTAAAATGCAACTTATATAATAAAGATTATAATTATATAAATATAAATCAACATTTCTAGAAACAAATAAAAATTAAAACCTTATATAAATAAATAAAAATTATATCAGATTTTTGCATAAGTAAATAAAAATTAAATCAGAAGGACTTACTGTTTTCTTTCGGGGGGGGTGCGGATGCTCGTGGGTCTTCGGAGGAGATGCGCCACCGCTCAGCTGGACGGCAGGTCGAAGGCGAGGTCCCATTGCTGGCGTCGGTTAAGGGTTGCGGAAAAAGGGGGGCTACGGCTTTCGATTCTCGAAGGGGGGAGAGGAGGAGAAGTGGGGTGGTCGTGCCTTGCGCCGGCCGCTGGGGGCCTACCAAAGGCGGGCGCAGGCGGCTGTCATCTGGAGGTGGGGCGCGGTCATTGAACGATGGGGAGGCGTGATTTCTTCCTTCGTTCTTTTTTTTCGATTTTTTTAACTAATGTGGGGAGGATAGATAAAAGAGGGGTGAGGGGGTTTATATAATTAATTTATTATTTATTTTAAATTTTGAAATCTATAAAGTTACCTTTTCATTCAATTACCAAACTGAACCCAACGACTATCGCCCCCAGCTAACTAACCCCATTCCGAACACAATGGGATATGTATCGTAAGCCTATTCGACCGTTTCGTTTAGTTTCCATTAAATTTAAAATATAAATCAATATATTTTAAATTCAAACGTACATTTCAATTTACTGGGGCCACATACTAACTCGGAAAACTCCAGAAAAATTATTTCTAGCTTCGTATTGACGATACGGTCCTAACCAAACTAATTTCGTCAAATTTGGAGACCGTTTGAAAAATGGTCATTTTCTGGTCGATCCAAATTGACTCAAACTATTAAAACACGTTTTCTTTTTCCACGCTCACATATTAATCCCAAAAATTATGAATTTTGGAATCCAGCAATAATTCGACATCCCGGATCCAACAAAAGAGGTTTCATCAAAAATGGAGGTCATTTACAAAATGCCTATTTTTAAGGGCTATATTTTACATAGCAACTATTCTGAATTTTCAATTGGAAATAACTTTTTATTCCCGCTATGAAATTTGGATATTTCAAATTCGCTGGAAAGATATTTTCAAATAAATTATAATATTTTTGGTTTCACCAAAATCTGGTTTATTTTGAATCATGTACATTCATTTGAAATTTGAAATCGAATTTTCGAACTACTGCGCCATTTTCAATTACATTCATAATTAAAAATAAATATTTATATTCTAACTTCGATTCAAATTAATATATATGTTCTAACTCTATTCAAATAAATTTCTAGTCGTTTTTATTTAAAATAAATCATTTTAAATATTCAAAATTCATCAAAATTGCCAAAATAAAAAAATTTAATTGGCTCTGATTTTCCAGGTTGTTACAATCTCATCGGGATCTCCATTGAAGAATGTATTCTTTACATACATTCGATGAATTTATAGCTTAGAAACGAATTCAATTGTTATTAACTTTCTTATAGAGGTTATTCATGTAACTAATTAATAAGTATCGTAGAAGTCTACACCCTATTTTTGACGATGTCTTTTAGCTACTTTACATTTATCAACATAGCAATCAGGTTTCGTTTTCTTCTTGAAAATCCATTTATAGCCAATTGGTTTTATTTCGGGTGGATCTAGGTGGAATATCAACTATTTTTCAAATTTTGTTACTTAGAACTAAATCAATCTCACTTTTGATTGGTTCTTTAGAAAGATTCCAAAAATGACAATGCTTTTTACAAGTTTTTTATTTATCGAGATACATGAATTATATAACAAATTATTGGAAATTAAAAATGGTGTAGAATTATATAACAAGATACATGAATTCAGAAAGCACAAGTGCATAAATTACAAAGTTGGAAACAGAAAATCAGATTGTTTGGCATTATAAATTTTAATAAAAAATTTAGCAGAGCAAAAGCTGGAATAGCTCAGTTGGCTAGAGCGTGTGGCTGTTAACCACAAGGTCGGAGGTTCAAGCCCTCCTTCTAGCGACTTACACATGTACTACATTTTTTGGGCCTTCCAGCATTACCTGACTAAAGTTATGAATCCCTCGTAAGCTGCTACCTACATCAAATAACTAATATTTACAATTGACAAATTCTGGCTTTAATTTTACCAACCAAAGCACATTAAACAAAGTAACATTACGTCTGCTTCTAAATGCCAATGCAACTACTTAAACATAAATTAGTGTGTGCTAAACCCCATATGACCTCACACACTATTTATTTCCATACAAGCTAATAGGGGTGTGCAATATTCGTTTTAAACCAAATTAACCGATCAAACTAGTTCATTTAGATCGATTCGATTTTAAAACTAAATCGGTTTTTATTCGGTTTGCAAAATATTTTTTTGTTATCGATTTAACTAAATTAACCAAACTTTATGATATTATAATGCTATAAATAATTAGTTTAATAAAAGAAGTTGTTGGAAATTGATCAAATCTTATCATAAACATAAAATTTACTATATTAGTTTTCTCTAGACATTGATTTTTTTTTTTTTTACTTTGAGTGAATTCGTCATTTAAATAATAATCCATCATCAAATTCGGTTAAATCGGTTATCGACCAAATTAATCACAATTAATTCAGTTCAGCTTAGAAAATTTTCTATTCTAATTCAGTTTGAGTTTTTTTTTTACCTCCAAAACCAATGAAGTCGACCGAATGCTTAACCCTACAAGCTAAATCTTATATTACAACAGATATTAGAACGACCACTCAGAACCCCAAGCAAATCTTCTTCATAATTACTATCGTTATCAGTAAATTGTTGAACCGGGGACATTGAACGTGCAACATTTTCAACCATATGTTCTATAAGGATCGTCGTAGAAATTTCATTATTCACTACCTCCTCCAATTGTATAGAAGTAGATGTTAACGTTTCTCCAACACGATCCCAAACCAAATAGTTCGGTACAAAACCATATTGACACAAATGAACTCTAACCATTTGCGGTATCAAATGCTTCAAACCTATACGTAAATTAACTGGGCCTCAATTAGTTCAACCTATACATATATTAATTAATAACACTGTACATTCAACACTATATATGCACATATACATACAACATAAGCTAATTAAAATAGATTAGCAACATAATCAAATCAATATATATACACATGTATTAACAGCACTACACATACAAAGATACAATCTAACAAACAAATTAAGCTTAAATTAGCAAACCTACGAAATTAAATAAAACAAGTGCTTCATACCATGGAAATTAGGGATGAATTGGAGCTTAGACAGGAGGAGAGTGAGCCTTGATCGTGTTGGAGAGAGTAACAGTGGCTATGGAGGTGGCGAATTACAGAAATCGTGAAGAAAGGATTGGGAATTTGTGGTAGAAATCGAATGGGAGGAAGAACATAGCAGGTCGGGTTTTTTCATCTTGACTAAGAAACAGCTTCAAACGACTGCAAATGACATTGTAAACAATGAATTTCCACGGTTTTTTTAAGATGTACAGAAAAATCCAGAACTTAGTTTTCGTCGGAAGCCGTTAGGGGGGTCGTTGCCCACCTCCATTGCTATATACAATGTTTCTTATAGTGTTGTTTTCTGCAATTCATGAGATACACTAAGAATCATATTGTGTGAGTATTAAAATTTTCATACACTTTCATTTTTTTACGTGCGGTACTTCTTATGGATTAAGCGTATTTTAACTTCTTTAATTCCAAAATTTTAAAATAATTCAACCACTTTATCTGTATAGTGTGATTGGGGTAATTCAATTTTATTAGGTATCCTTATTATTTCTCTTTCCAAAATACAGTCTGCAACCCTTAAATATTTTATATAAAAAAATTTGATTAACATTTTCTTTATGGTCTCTATAACTTTAATTTTAGGATCGAATATTAGCGAATCGTCCACATAGGGACAAATCGTCGCATATGATTGTCCAACTTGTTTACAATAAATATATTTATCACATTTGTTTATACAAAAATCCTTTTTCATTATGATACTATCAACTTTTTCGTGCCTTTGTTTTGAAGCTTGTTTTAGTCCGTAATGATTTTATTGGTCTACAAATTATTTTCTCCTTTACTTTGGTGATTAAGCCTCCAAGTTGCTCCATGTCGACCTTTTCAGTAGCATTTCCATTGAAAAAATGTTGTCTTTACATACATTCGATGAATTTCTAGCATAGAAACGAATTCAATTGCTATTAACTTTTTATAGAGGTAATTCATGTAACTAATTAATAAGTATCGAAGAAGTCTACAACCCATTTTTGACGATGTCTTTTAGCTACCAATACATTTATCAACCGAGCTATCAGGTTTCGTTTTCTTCTTGAAGATCAATTTACAACCAATTGGTTTTATTTCGAGTGGATCCAGGTGGAATATCAACTATTTTCCAAATTTTGTTCCTTAGAACTGAATCAATCTCACTTTTGATTGCTTCTTTAGAAAGATTCTAAATGACATTGCTTTTTACAAGTTTGTTATTTATCAAGATACATGAATTATATAACAGATTCATGGAAATTAAAAAAGGTGTAGTATTATATAACAAGATACATGAATTCGGAAAGCACAAGTGCATAAATTACAAGGATGGAAACAGAAAATTTCAATAGAGCAAAAGCTGGAATTGCTCAGTTGGCTAGAGCGTGTGGCTGTTAACCACAAGGTCGGAGGTTCAAGCCATCCTTCTAGCGCGTTACACATGTACTGCATTTTTTATGCCTTCCAACATTACCTAACTAAAGCTATGAATCCCTCGTAAGCTGCTACCTACATCAAATAACTATCACTTACAATTTACAAATTTTGGCTTTAATTTTACCAACCAAAGCACATCAAACAAAGTAACGTTACATCTGCTTCCAAATCCCAATGCAACTACTTAAACATAAATTAGTGTGCGCTAAACCTTATATGACCTCTCACACACTCTTTATTTCCACACAAGCTAATAGCGGTGCGCAGTATTCAGTTCAAACTAAATTACCCGATCAAACCGGTTCATTTAGGTCGATTCGGTTTTTATTCGGTTTGCAAAATATATTTTTTGTTATTGATTTAACTAAATTAACCAAACTATATTATATAACTTTATGATATTATAATGCTTTAAATAATTATTTAACCAAAGGCAGTTGTTGCAAATTGATCAAATCTTATCATAAACATAAAATTTACTATATAAATTTTCTCTAAACATGAATTTTTTTACTTTGAGTGAATTCATCATTTAAATAATAATCCATAATTCAAGTTCGTTTAAATCGGTTACCGATCAAATTAATCAAGATTAATTCGGCTTGTTTAGAAAATTTTCGATTCCAATTCAGTTTGAGTATTTTTTTTACCTACAAACCAACGAATTCGACCGAATGCTCATCACTACAAGCTAAGACTCATGTTACAACAGATACTAGAATGACCACTCAGAACCCCAAGCGATTATTCTTCATAATTAGTATCGTCATCAGTAAATTTTTGAACCTGCGATATTGAACGTGAAACATCTTCAACCATATGTTCTATGAGAATCGTCGTAGCAATTTCATTATTCATTACCTCCTCCAATTGAACAGAAGTAGATGTTAACGGTTCTCCATGACAATCCCAAACCAAATAGCTCGGCATAAAACCATATTGACACAGATCAACTCTAACCGTTTGCGGTATCAAATGCTTCAAACCTATACATAGATTAATTGGGACTCAATTAATTATACCTCTACATATATTAATTAACAACACTATACATTCAGCACTATTTATGCACATATACATACAACATAAGCTAATTAAATCTGGATTAGCAACATAATCATATATACATGTTTTGACAACACTACACATACAAAGATACAATCTAACAAACAAATTAAGTTTAAATTGGCAAACCTAGGATGTTAAGTAAAACAAGTGCTTCATACCTTGGAAATTGGGGATGAATTGGAGCTTAGAAAGGTGGAGGGTGAGCCTTGATCACGTTGGAGATAGTAACAACGGATATGTAGGTGGCCAATTACAGAAATTAGGAAGAAAGGTTTGGGAATTTGGAGAAATTTGTGGTAGAAATCGAATGGGAGGAAGAAGATAGTAGTCGGGTTTTTTCAGCTCGACTAAGAAACGGCTACAAACGTCATTATAAATTAGACGACCCGGACTTCCCCATGAAGGAAAGCACAGATTGAGTTGAGAACAAGCCACATCGGGACACAAACAGAAGAACATTTCATTGTATATTACAACAATTTCATCATAATACCAGAATATATGCTCCAATTCTACTCAAAATATATTTCTCGTCGTTATTATTTACTATAAATCATTTTAAATATTCAAAATTCATTAAAATTTCCAAAATAAAAAATTTAAATTGGTTCGGATTTTCCGGGTTGTTACAATCTCCCCCACTTAAAATTTTTTGGTCCTCGAAAAGGAACGGAGCTGAAAGTTGTTTTACAAACCAACTCAACTTTCATTGTTTTAATTATGGCTTAAGTTCTTCAACTTTTCAGTTTCTAAGAACTTTTCAAATCTTTCAAAAATTTGGCTAACACCCTAAATTTTCGAAAAATTTCGCCTTAACCTCCCCTGCACGGGAGCACCGGGAAAATCCCGAAATTGCCATACAGGCCTCTCCAATCCAAAAAGAAAAAGAAACAACGAAGTGGCTAGCTAATTGGCTCATAAAATCATCAAAAACCCCAAGAAATACAATAAATATGTATCTATTTATCGGGCATACAATTTTATTCCTCTGCTCTAGCCTCCTTGCATTGACCTGTTCACACATATATATGTACATGCATGTATTTCCAAATAATTTTCAATACAGTTTAATATTTGATACAATTTGACCCAAAATAACCATACATCTATATGTTGGTTTAAATGAATAATCACGTAACACAATCATCAATCAATTAGTGGATTAACGTATCAAATTCATCTTTTTGATATATATACAGAAAATCATGTTTTTGATGACAATCTATAACAATAAACCTTATCTAGTTTTGGTTCTCACACCGGTCAATTGGAAATATATAGATATCTCACTTTTGAAACACGAACATAAATCCTGATGATGGAGCTCCATCATAAAAATCATCTTTGGGCGACTAGAGTGTAATTCCATATCCATCCGTATATTTGAGGCTTCAATACACGTGGATCAGACGTATATTCAAATCTCTATATACCTGATTGTCCAAATCAATTTAAAATAGATATTCAAATACGAATAATAAAGTTTAAATTTTCAAAACAAAATTTGTTTTCATTTTTGTTTTAAAAAATATAACTCTTTACACTCGTTCTAGGATACTACTGATCCTATCTCTAATGAGTCATTCTCATTGGATATTACTAATCCAAATTCTGATGAATTCTTTCGTTTGGTTCTAATGTGCCATGTTCTACGAGCTCTGTAAACCAAAGCTCTGATACCAAACTGAGACAACATGAACTTCCCGGTGAAGGAAAGCAGATTGAGTTGAGAACAAGCCACATTGGGACACAAACAGAAGAACATTTCACTGTATATTACGACAATTTCATCAGAATACCAGAATATACGTTCCAGTTCTATTCAAAATAAATTTCTCGTCATTATTATTTAAAATAAATCATTTTGAATATTCAAAATTCATTAAAATTGCCAAAATAAAAATTTTAAATTGGTTCAGATTTTCCGGGTTATTACTGTAAACAATGGCTTTCCATGGTTTTTTAATATGTAAAGAAAAATCCAGAACTTAGCTTCCGTCGGAAGCCGTTAGGGGGTTCGTTGCCCCTTCGATTGATATATACAATATTGTTATAGTGTTTTTTCTGCAATTCATGAGATACATAAAGAATAGTATTGCGCAAGTATTACGATTTTCGTACACTTTCATTTTTTTTGTGTGCAGTACTTCCGATGGATTAAAGGTACTCTAACCTCTTTAATTCCAAAATTTTGAAACTTTTCAACCACTTTATCTGTATAGTGCGAATGGGATAATTCAATTTTATTAGGTATCCTTATTATTTCTCTTTCCAAAATAACCTCTACAACCCTTAAAAGTTTTATATAAAAATTTTTGATCAACATTTTCTTTATGGTCTCTATAACTTTAATGTTAGGACCAAATATTAGCTAATCGTCCACATAGGGACAAATCGTCACATATGATTGTCCAACTTGTTTACAATAAATACATTTATCACATTTGTTTATTCAAAAATCCTTTTTTATTATGATACTATAAACTTTTTCGTGCCTTTGTTTTGAAGCTTGTTTTAGTCCGTAATGATTTTATTGGTCTACACATTTTTTTTCTCATTTACTTTGGTGGTTAAGCCTTCAAGTTGCTCCATGTCAACCTTCTCAGCGGGATCTCCATTAAAGAATGTTGTCTTTACATACATTCGATGAATTTGTAGCATAGAAACGAATTCAATTGCTATTAACTTTCTTATAGTGGTAATTCATGTAACTAATTAATAAGTATGGAAGAAGTCTACACCCTTTTTTGACGATGTCTTTTAGCTAACTTTACATTTATCAACAGATCTATCTGGTTTCATTTTCTTCTTGAAGATCCATTTACAACCAATTGGTTTTACTTCGGGTGGATCCAGGTGGAATATCAACTATTTTCCAACTTTTGTTACTTAGAACTGAATCAATCTCTCTTTTGATTGCTTCTTTAGAAAGATTCTGAAAATGACATTGCTTTTTACAAGTTTGTTATTTATCAAGATACATGAATTATATAACAGATTTATGGAAATTAAAAAAAGGTGTAGTATTATATAACAAGATACGTGAATTCTGAAAGCACAAGTGCATAAATTACAAGCTTGGAAACAGAAAATCAGGTTGTTTGGCATTATAAATTTTAATAAAAATTTCAACAGAACAAAAGCTAGAATAGCACAGTTGGCTAGAGCGTGTGGCTGTCAACCACAAGGTTGGACGTTCAAGCCCTCCTTCTAGCACGTTACACATGTGTGGGCCTTCCAACATTACCTTACTAAAGCTACGAATCTCTCGTAGGCTGCAACCTACATCAAATAACTATTATTTACAATTAACAAATTTTTGCTTTAATTTTACCAACCAAACCATCAAACAAAGTAACATTACATCTACTTCCAAATCCCAATGCAACTACTTAAACATAAATTAGTGTGTGCTAAACCTTATATGACCTCTCACACACTCTTTATTTCCGCACAAGCTAATAGGGGAGCGCAATATTCGGTTCAAACCAAATTAACAGATCAAACCAGTTCATACAGGTCGATTCGGTTTGCAAAATATTTTTTTGTTATTGATTTAACTAAATTAACCAAACTATTTTATATAACTTTATTATTATGTAATGCTTTAAATAATTAGTTTAATGAAGGTAGTTGTTGCAAATTGATCAAATCTTATCATAAACATAAAATTTACTACATAAATTTTCTCTAAACATCATTTTTTTAGACTTTGAGTGAATTCATCATTTAAATAATAATCCATCAATCAAGTTCGGTTAAATCGTCTACCAACCAAATTAATCAAAATTAATTCGGCTTGATATAGAAATTTTTTGATTCCAATTCAGTTCGAGTGTTTGTTTTATCTCCAAACCAATGAATTCGACCGAATGCTCACCACTACAAGCAAAGACTCATATTACAACAACTATTAGAATGAGCACTCGGAACCCCATGTGATTCTTCTTCGTAATTACTATCGTCATCAGTAAATTGTTGAAATGGGGACATTGAACGTGCAACATTTTCAACCATATGTTCTATGATAATCGTTGTAGCAATTTCATTATTCACTACCTCCTCCAATTGAACAGAAGTAGATGCTAAGGGGTTCTCCATGACAATCCCAAACCAAATAGTTCGGCATAAAACCATATTGACACAAATCAACTCTAACCGTTTGCGGTATAAAATGCTTCAAAACAATACATAGATTAATTGAGCCTCAATTAATTATACCTATACATAAATTAATTAACAACACTATACATTCAACACTATATATGCACATATACATCAACATAAGATAATTAAACCTAGATTAGCAACATAATCAAATCAATCTATATACACATGTATTAACATCACAACACATAAAAAGATACAATCTAACAAACAAATTAAGCTTAAATTAGCAAACCGAGGATGTTAAATAAAACAAGTGCTTCATGCCTTTGAAATTGGGGATGAACTGGAGCTTAGACAGGAGGAGAGTAAGCCTTGATCGCGTTGGAGACAGTAATAGAGCCTATGGAGTTGGCCAATTACAGAAATCGGGAAGAAAGGATTGGGAATTTGGAGAAATTTGTGGTGGAAATTGAATGGAAGGAAGAAGATAGCTGGTCGGGTTTTTTCAGCTCAACTAAGAAAAGGCTTCAAATGGCAGCAAACATCATTGTAAACAATGGATTTCAAAGGCTTTTTTAATATGTAAAGAAATTCTAGAATTTAGCTGTAACGTCCCGCATTTTTGTCGGTTCGTATTTGAATATTTAAAACAGTTTAAATATTGAATTCGAAATATAAATGGAATTATATATTAATTAAAACGAAGTTGAATGTATTAAAATATATTTTAAATATAATCGAGCCCGTAATATCGTGGTAGTTCGTAAATTAACGTTCTGAACTTCAACTGGGTGTACCAGACTCGTTTTGAATCGGATTTCTTCGAAACAAGGAACGTCAGATTCTGTTGAACTGTATCTTTCTAATAGAAGTGAAAAACTAAGTTTTCGTTGTGTAGATTGCAAGATATTTCCAAATCAAATATTCAAAAAGTCGCTGTGAAATCGTATATTGACCTTAACGGTTATTTGAATATAACTTGATATCGGTTGCAAATCGCGACAAGGTTCTTTTGAGGCGCAGGGATAATTTAATTTTTTGAATTTTACTGTAATTTTTAAATAATTAAATATGCAACTTTTTATTTGGAGTATTGTGTACCCTGTATCGGTATTTCGGGATTTCACAGAATGAGTCAATCTACTGGTATTATTATATTTTTGGGATCATGGCACCTCGCTGGATACGACCATAATTTTATTTCTGTCCTTAGCAGTCTGCAACGAACGGAATGCATATAAAACAAAAACGTATATATCAATCTTTTGAGTAGTAACTAGCCCATGACCTATATGTACATTTCTTCACTGAGAAGTTTTCCTACCTATATGCTATGATGACCCAAAGAAAGGAACCATCACCCTACGATCTTCCCATACCCTATGTACATAGCAAGGAACGTGCATGCAGATCTTACTCTATGTATTTAACCATACTTCTATTTCCTAATCTAAAACAGCATGCCTTACCGAGACTATAACCTACTTCTCTGCAAATACTTAGCTGCTAAGTAAAACAACTGCACATGCTATAGGCCGAACCATACCCTAAGTCATTAATTTACCGTATGGTTCACTTCAACTTTCATTTCCAAAGCAAGACAGCCATAACCCTATTCTAATACCTATTGCTTAACAATCAAGCTTCATCCATCTATAAATACAGAACTTTCTTCTCTCTCCTACAAATCAGTAGCAAACCCATTTTAACGGAAAATATATATATAAAATCGCGTTATGTTCACAAACGTATACAGTAGGATAAAGGGGGTGTTCATGCGAAATGGGTGGAAGCAGCGGGCTCCTGACGTCGGAGGAAGCAGGAGCAGCCGAAGGCACGGGGACCGATCTCGAATTGGTTTTACCGGAGACAAGCAAGTGAGAAGGTGGTGTAGTTGTGGCATATTCAAGTGGCGTGGGTAGTTTTGAGTTAGAGAAGGAGCAAACGATGTGTATGGTAAGCTCAATGTGTTGGACAGTGGGTACCTGAAGTATGGCGTGGCATGCAGCATGAAGGGAGGACGTTGGGATGTTTGGTGTGAAGTTTGCAGTGCAGACCAAAGAGGGGAATACATTAAAAGCGAGATTTTGCGTCCAAAACTAAAAGAAGCATGGAGTTTGGGCTCAGTATAGGAAATGTACAGTGCGCTGGATTCAGAAATGTAAAGGTGGAAGGAGGAAGCTTCTGATGCGTGAATAGTTAGAACAAATTAGTGGAGCATTTTGCATGATGGGGAAGTTTTCAACAACACGTTATCTTAGAGAGCAAAAGGGAGTTGGAAGGAAATAAAAAGGAGAAGTTGGGTAATAATGATGTACTCACGTATAGGAGGGGGGATGAGCATGCGGTGGAGCAGTTTGGATCCCGATGGGTGCGGTTTAGCTTGCGTTGAAGGAAGTGAATAAGGGTACAACAATAGGTTGAACATGCAGCAAAGTGGGAAGTTGTGTCGTGTATTGCATGCTTGGGAAGCATGGACACTTTGCACGAGCAATAGCAGTCCATTTCGATGGGGGGAAAAAGATGTATTGGGGCAGCTGAGTTCACAGTGGGGAGAGGATAAAAAGGGGGAGTTGGAGCTATTTGGCGCAAGAAGTATTCATACATCCACCGAAGGACAGTAGAAAAGTGCCGAAGTCGAAGATCAAATGGAAGCGGGTGTGTCGAGTAGGATGAGGGCCCATCAATAGTTTGGGGGGGGGGGGGGTTGGACTGTGTGCTAAAGGAACAGTTCGATATAAAAGGGGAAGCGCGAGCGGTCTCTATTGTTCGGACAGGGAAGAAAAAGATATGAAGTGGGATGTAGCAGGGCATGGAGGAATGGTTGATTTCTGAAGTTCAGGAGCGGGTTATAGTTGCTGAAATGGGTACAGGCACTTCATTCTTTAAGAAGGTTGTAAATCGATGAAGTAATGCATGAACCGGAAGGGAACAGTGGCGGTCGAAGGTGACATAATTTCCTGGAGTGAGTATTCTGAACAGAACGAGGAAGATGGATTGAGTAAACGTGGATTCATAACATTAATGACGGGTAAGATATGGTTAAGAACTCTGCGAAACAAGAGATGATGAAGTCACGGAGACGAAGACTACGTTGTCAAGCTGTTCGGATTGAACGTCGGGTATAACCAACTGACGCAAATCGTTATTTAATGGTTAACGCGCCAAGGTGAGTAAAATCACTAACTCTGATCTATTTTTAAAATATTTTAATATATTTTAATGTTGTTTGAATGCTGTGTGATGGTCGATTAGGTAGATTACAGTTAATTTAGTTGAATATTATATACCATCACATATGTACACATCATCGGTTGGACAGTGATTCCATCAATTAGAATACCCCCTAGTATAGAGTTAGTGTAAGTTGCGTTGACTGACATCTGTGGATGCGGAAACCGGTTGGAGGAATCCGACCGGATTCCTTGATAATTATATGTACTGTTTGTTTTGTATGAACCCGAATTATATTTAAAACCCCATGTGAATATTGATGTTGAATGGAAATTCAACATCTGTTTCGATAAATCAATAAACGATATCAATTTAGAAAGTGATAACAGTCAACCTTAAAACCATCGTTTTGTTAAGGAGTTGATTGGCCGTCAGGCAAATCAACGAGGTTAATTATAAAATTTTATTTTTATAATTAAAAAGAAGATTTAAATTTATAATAGAAGTTCTATTATAAACCAGTATTTTAGAGTTCGTTTTTATAGAATAAATAAAAATGATTGTTGATATTTAAATAAGTTTATAAAGCAGAAATTATCCGATGATTAAGTATTTGGATAATTATATTTAAGTTAAACAATTTTAGAAATATTATTAGATTAATTATATTAATCTAATGAGGAGTAATTAAGATCAATTAACGAGTTTACTGATGGAATGAAGTTGATTTAAATCAACTATTTAATTGAAAAACGATTATTAGATAAAATGGGTCCGTGTAAAGAAATTATAAATAAAACTGTGGATTGAAGTTAAAGCAAAGAGTTAATGTTTAAAATAAATAATTATAAACAACGAAGATTTCAAAGTGTGAATATGGTGTTATGAAACCGTATTCCAAAACAAAGCAAGGAAATACGATTTGATGAATATTATAAGTAATAAGGGATTAGAATACAGACTTATATCTGTTCTAAGGTAAGAACGTTGTCGGTCAAGGTCTGAGAGGTAAATAGAATACCCCAACTTGAACGGCTTTGCTATTATCGAGGAACGACATCAGTTTGTAATGGAAAGATATGTCAAGATTTTTGTAACGGAAAGATATGTCAAGATTTTTGTAACAGAAATAGATGTCAAGATTTTTGTAACGGAAAAAGACGTCGAGATTAGTTAAAGTGGCATATAGCAGCATATTGCAAATCTTAAAAACTATATCGATAAAATAACCGCTGTTACCTAGGCTTAAGCGCGGCTGTTTGGTAAAGATTAGTATAAAAGAAATATGGCAGCGTATGCAAGTCTTAGAACTATATCAATAAAATTAACGCTGTTGACAAGGTAAGTGTGACTGTGATATTGAGATTACTTATAAAGAGAATATTACAGCGTATTGCAAGTTTACCATAGCGATAAATTAACGCTGTTAACCAAACTTAAGCATGATTTTTATAGATAGCAGCACTTCTTAGGAAATTTCACGGTTGGTTTGAAATCCACTTAGTTTAAAGAAATAAGAAAAGGTGTTTGTCCAAAGGAATATCAGAATTAGTTTAAAAAGAGGGATTGGAGAATCGTGTTAGAAAACGATGGCAACATTTCGATGTTCGAGATGTGGTTAGAATTAAACCATTAGGATTTGAACTATAATTCAACGAAGTCGAATGTATTAAAGTAAATTACTTTAGGAATTATAATCTGATAGGATAATTAACATTTAGTTTTAAACAAATAAATGTTAATAGGATAGGATTCAGTATTTAGTTATAAACTCGATATTTATTTGATAAGAAATCGACTTAGAAACAGAGTTTATAAAGTGGATTGGAAATATAAAGTGTGAAAGAGATTTCGGTAAGCGAGATAAGTGTAATTATTACTTGAATAAAGAGTTAATTGATAAAGGTATTCAAATTTCTATAATAGGGATGATATTCACGTTTTAATGTGAATAATTTTTTAAAAAGAAACGATAGGCCGATTTAAATATTTATAATGAAATTGGAATTAATTTTCCAATGTTGATAGGGAGGATTTTCCAAGTATAGAAATAATGAACGTGATAAGAATGGAGATGTTTCGAACGTTAATGACGTATGTTTCTGGAACGTGAGAGAATAAGAGTTTATAATAACTGGGAATGTTTTCCAAGAAGCGTAAAAAGGTTAAAACGAGATTTGGGAAATATCTAGTGAGATATGGAAATGCGAATAATAAAAACGAATGATTAAATAAAGTGCATGTGGTTATGTGTGTTTAGTTGATCATTTAAATGGATGTTATTTCTACTTCGATAGTTAAATAACCGACTATCGAAGTGTTTGACCGTCATTGTCAATACGGAGAGACCGGTTGGATATGTTATCTGGAAACCACTCCGTATAGACTTAAGCGCTGCGAATTAGATATGCTGAAGATAATTGAAGACGGAGTTAAATGCAAGGGTCGTCTAGTTCTAGAATGGTGTTTAATTGTTTGTCCAGTCCCAGGACAACTTGTATGGACGAGTGTATGACAGAGTATTTCCAACGGTCATGCCATTGATTTTACGAATATACCAAGTTAGTGGGGAGAAGATAACTTCTCTTTATTCTACACCCAGTGTGCATTTGTGTAATCGATGTGTGATTACGGATTTGACGATGTGACATTCAAAGTGAATGGTGATCAGATGTTCTGAAGATAGACGTAGCCTCTAGCCTCACAACCAAGAATGACAGAAGTTGGGCTAGGCAGCATGGCTAGTTGGGTCATCCCCAAGCAGGGTGTATTATCACTGATCTAGAGAAAATTCATATTTATACTTCTTTTCGATTCTGTATCTTCGGATGACGGTTGGATGGCCTACAACCGTGGTGATAATATATTCTCGACACTCAAGCTAAATGAGTGGGCGGTCATGTGTGGCCAGGTTGCAAGACGTTCTTGTTGAACCCTGAGTGTATCCCCTCTAGAGTACACTATTCAGAAGGTGCTCCCATACCTTTTCTATTGGAATCCATTCTCCAATAAGCGCCCTGCAGTTTATGATTTTATACTATATATATGTGGAACGTGAGATGCAAGTGTTATGCTACTTGGAAAATTATTTGTTTAGACATTATCATAATATCACTGTTTTTGATATCAAAGTAATTTGGATCATAGTAAGGTAAAAACCGTCCATGTTTATGTGTGGGCTGGTCTTACTATTATCCTTTTGTTTCAAAAGGATTTTCTTCAAAGTAAAACCGTATGGTTAGAATTTACTCACACCAGTCCCATGACTGACCCAGAGTTTATTTTGTTTTGTTTTCCCTAAACTCTTGGGTGCCCAAATTTGTACGGGTAGTCAAGTGTTTCAGGCTTTGTAGATTTCACTTGGAGGAGCTCGAAGCAGAAGGCTCCACCCTTAGTATTTAGAGATTATTTCCGCTGTGATAAGATGTATTGTACTCTGATAATGGTATGTATATACAATACAGTTTTGTATTCAAAGTTATGCTATATAATACATTTGATTTGTTCCGCTGTGAGTTTCGTGTTTTACTCTGATTCTGTTCAGTGTGTTCTTCTTCTTCTTCTATTCAATTAGTTCAATCTTTTCTTTCTCACCCTCTAAATTCTTTCTATTAATGTTCCGGTATTTTCAATGCTCGAGAAATTGACAGTGTATTTATGTTGATTTTCTAGGTCGAAAATCCCATCCATTACAGTTGGTATCAGAGCTGAAGGTTAAGTAATTACCTTGGCTCTGTGGCGTAACTCAACAGAGATGGGGTTAGTAATGCCCTAGGTTGAGTATGAGTGTATATGTATGAGTGCGTATGTGTAAATTAATATAAAAACTGTTTTATATTGTGTTGACTGGTCAGTCGAGTGGTTTATAAATTCTGGTCGAAACAGTAATGCAAACTGCGTCGATAGGTGTTTCTAAACACTTGAACAGAGTAATTCGACACAGTATGTTTTGAAAAGGGGTAAATAAGATTATTTTACCCGAAAAATATATTTTGATATAAAAGAAATATATATCTTGAGATTTTATAGTATTGATCGTTGTTATGATCAAATGATATATATAATTGAGTTGGTTATATAAATAACCGATCGAAATATTAGATGAACTGAATCTGAAGTTAAAACCAGAATCGAAATAAAACTCTAAAAATTTGTAAAAGAGTTGGAAATAATATTTGGATTAAATATATGGAAATTTTAAGATCCTGGGTGAATTTAGAAATGTTTTCTAAACGTTGTATATTTTGTAAGGATTTCAAAATAAAAATGTTTGAAATTGTTTTCCAAGTGCTGTGAAAGATATTTTGAAGTCAAATTCAAAATGAAAGTGTTGTAAAAATGAATTTTGAAAGTGATATAGTATTGAACTCACTTCGACCACTGGAAAATAATTCTGATGATGCTGGCCACATCATCAGTGTCATTTTCGAGTTGCAGAGTGATGGATTACTACCAAAGATTTTGTTTGAATTATTGTGAGGAAACAAGTTGTTAGAAATTCAAATGTTTTGAATTACCATTATTATATGCAAATATATGATTTCGAACTGATTTGAAAAATCCCAGGAATTTGAACTCTGAAATAAAGGATTTAACTTATGGAGTTAAAATGGTAAAAGTGGAACTTAAAACTAAGTGAAATAAATTTTGAATTGAATTGAAGACAGTTAAGTAAAAATCGTGTTAGAGTAGAAATTAATTTGATGAAGGAATTGAATTTGTGAAATAAGAGTTTGAATAGAACATAACATGGTTGAAGAATTGGACTCAGATAGATAAAAGTTTGAAACCAAGAATGAAACGGGAGTTTGAAATGGTGTCGGCTTGGATATAAGTGAATTGGATTTGAAGATAAATTGATTGAAGATCAGTTGGAAATGTTTGGATATATGCTAGTTTAATAGCAGAAGGCAGAGATAGAGTTGAATGCCCAACAGAGAAGGTACACGTTTATATACGAGTATGAGATTTTTTATGAGTCAGTTGGGCAAGCCGTTTGGCTGTTTGATTTTCTTTTGGACTGGAGAAGGCCCGGAGTGGCAAGTTGTTGTAGTACCGAGTGAGCCGTGCAGAGGAGATGCTGGCAAGATTCTCTGGAAATTTAAACTGTTAGGAAATTTTCAGAATTTTCGAAAATATTCGGTAATAAGAAGAAATTAATATTTTAAATTGGAATTAATCAGTTCAGTTGAAATTGAAATTATGAAGTAAACCAAAAGAGATTTTTAACCTGTTTATAACAGAGTTTGTAGCATTTTCCCTATCTTAGCAATTTCGAGGACGAAATTATTTTAATGGGGAGGGACTGTAACGTCCCGCATTTTTGTCGGTTCGTATTTGAATATTTAAAACAGTTTAAATATTGAATTCGAAATATAAATGGAAATATATATTAATTAAAACGAAGTTGAACGTATTAAAATTTATTTTAAATATAATCGAGCCCGTAATATCGCGGCAGTTCGTAAATTAACGTTCTGAACTTCAACTGGGTGTACCGGACTCGTTTTGAATCGGATTTCTTCGAAACAAGAAACGTCGGAATCTGTTGAACTGTATCTTTCTAATAGAAGTGAAAAACTAAGATTTCGTTGTGTAGATTGCAAGATATGTCCAAATCAAATATTCAAAAAGTCGTTGTGAAATCGTATATCAACCTTAACAGTTATTTGAATATAACTTGATATCGGTTGCAAATCGGGACAAGGTTCTTCTGAGGCGCAGCGATAATTTAATTTTTAGAATTTTACTGTAATTTTTAAATAATTAAATATGCAACTTTTTATTTGGAGTATTGTGTACCCTGTATCGGTATTTCGGGATCTCACAGATTGAGTCAATCTACTGGTATTATTATATTTTTGGGATCATGGCACCTCGCTGGACACAACCATAATTTTATTTCTGTCCTTAGCAGTCTACAACGAACGGAATGCATAAAAAACAAAAACGTATATATCAATCTTTTGAGTAGTAACTAGCCCATGACCTATATGTACATTTCTTCACTGAGAAGTTTTCCTACCTATATGCTATGATGACCCAAAGAAAGGAACCATCACCCTACGATCTTCCCATACCCTACGTAAATAGCTAGGAACGTGCATGCAGATCTTACTCTTTGTATTTAACCATACTTCTATTTCCTAATCTAAAACAGCATGCCTTACCGAGACCATAACCTACTTCTCTGCGAATACTTAGTTGCTAAGTAAAACAACTGCACATGCTATAGGCCGAACCATACCCTAAGCCATTAATTTACCGTATGGTTCACTTCAACTTTCATTTCCAAAGCAAGCTAGCCATAACCCTATTCTAATACCTATTGCTTTACAATCAGGCTTTATCCATCTGTAAATACAGAACGTTCTTCTCTCTCCTACAAATCAGTAGCAAACCCATTTTAATGGAAAATATATATATATAATCGCGTTATGTTCACAAACGTGTACAGTAGGATAAAGGGGGTGTTCATGCGAAATGGGTCGAAGCAGCGGGCTCCTGACGTCGGAGGAAGCAGGAGCAGTCGAAGGCACGGGGACCGATCTCGAATTGGTTTTAACAGAGACAAACAAGTGAGAAGGTGGTGTAGTTGTGGCATATTCAAGTGGCACGGGTAGTTTTGAGTTAGAGAAGGAGCAAACGATGTGTATGGTAAGCTCAATGTGTTGAACAGTGGGTACCTGAAGTGTGGCGTGGCATGCAGCATGAAGGGAGGACGTTGGGATGTTTGGTGTGAAGTTTGCAGTGCAGATCAAAGAGGGGAATACATTAAAAGCGAGTTTTTGCGTCCAAAACTAAAAGAAGCATGGAGTTTGAGCTTGGTATAGGAAATGTACAGTGCGTTGGATTCAGAAATGTAAAAGTGGAAGGAGGAAGCTTCTGATGCGTGAATAGTTAGAACAAATTAGTGGAGCATTTTGCATGATGGGGAAGTTATCAACAATACGTTGTCTTAGAGAGAAAAAGAGAGTTGGAAGGAAATAAAAAGAAGAAGTTGGGTAATAATGATGTACTCACGTATAGGAGGGGGGATGAGCATGCGGTGGAGCAGTTTGGATCCCGATGGGTGCGGTTTAGATTGCGTTGAAGGAAGTGAATAAGGGTACAACAATAGGTTGAACATGCAGCAAAGTGGGAAGTTGTGTCGTGTATTGCATGCATGGGAAGCAAGGACACTGGCATGAGCAATAGCAGTCCATTTCGATGGGGGGGGAAAAGATGTATTGGGGCAGCTGAGTTCACAGTGGGGAGAGGATAAAAAGGGGGAGTTGGAGCTATTTGATGCAAGATGTATTCACACATCCACCAAAGGACGGTAGAAAAGTGCCGAAGGCGGAGATCAAATGGAAGCGGGTATGTCGAGCAGGATGAGGGCTCATCAATAGTTTGGGGGGGACCGTCTGCTAAAGGAACAATTCGATATAAAAGGGGAAGCGTGAGCGGTCTCTATTGTTCGGACAGGGAAGAAAAAGATATGAAGTGGGATGTAAAAGGGTGTGGAGGAATGGTTGGATTTCTGAAGTTCAGGAGCGGGTTATAGTTGCTAAAATTGGTACAGGCATTTCATTCTTTAAGAAGGTTGTAAATCGATGAAGTAATGCATGAACCGGAAGGGAACAGTGGCGGTCGGAGGTGACAGAATTTCTTGGAGCGAGTATTCTGAACAGTACGAGGAAGATGGATTGAATAAACGTAGATTCATAACATTAATGACGGGTAAGATACGGTTAAGAACTCTGCGAAACAAGAGATGATGAAGTCACGGAGACGAAGACTACGCTGTCAAGCTGTTCGGATTGAACGCCGGGTATAACCGACTGACGCAAATCGTTATTTAACGGTTAACGCGCCAAGGTGAGTAAAATCACTAACTCTGATCTATTTTTAAAATATTTTAATATATTTTAATGTTGTTTGAATGCTGTGTGATGGTCGATTAGGTAGATTACAGTTAATTTTGTTGAATATTATATACCGTCACATATGTACACATCATCGGTTGGACACTGATTACATCAATTAGAATAACCCCTAGTATAGAGTTAGTGTAAATTGTGTTGACTGACATCTGTGGATGCGGAAACCGGTTGGAGGAATCCGACCGGATTCCTTGATAATTATATGTACTGTTTGTTTTGTATGAACCCGAATTATATTTAAAACCCCATGTGAATATTAATGTTGAACGGAAATTCAACATCTGTTTCGATAAATCAATAAACGATATCAATTTAGAAAGTGATAACAGTCGAACGTAAAACCATCGTTTTGTTAAGGAGTTGATTGGCCATCAGGCAAATCAACGAGGTTAATTATAAAATTTTATTTTTATAATTGAAAAGAAGATTTAAATTTATAATAGAAGTTCTATTATAAACCAGTATTTTAGAGTTCGTTTTTATAAAATAAATAAAAACGACTGTTGATATTTAAATAAGTTTATAAAGCAGAAATTATCCAATGATTAAATATTTGGATAATTATATTTAAGTTAAACAATTTTAGAAATATTAGTAGATTAATTATATTAATCTAATGAGGAGTAATTAAGATCAGTTAACGAGTTTACTGATGGAATGAAGTTGATTTAAATCAACTATTTAATTGAAAAATGATTATTAGATAAAATGGGTCCTTGTAAAGAAATTATAAATAAAACTGTGGATTGAAGTTAAAGCAAAGAGTTAATGTTTAAAATAAATAATTATAAACAACGAAGATTTCAAAGTGTGAATATGATGTTATGAAACCGTATTCCAAAACAAAACAAGGAAATACGATTTGATGAATATTATAAGTAATAAGGGATTAGAATACAGACTTATATCTGTTCTAAGGTAAGAACGTTGTCGGTCATGGTCTGAGAGGTAAATAGAATACCCCAACTTGAACGGCTTCGCTATTATCGAGGAACGACATCAGTTTGTAATGGAAAGATATGTCAAGATTTTTGTAATGGAAAGATATGTCAAGATTTTTGTAACAGAAATAGATGTCAAGATTTTTGTAACGGAAAAAGACGTCGACATTAGTTAAAGTGGCATATAGCAGCGTATTGCAAATCTTAAAAACTATAGCGATAAAATAACCGTTGTTACCTAGGCTCAAGTGCAACTGTTTGGTAAAGATTAGTATAAAAGGAATATGGCAGCTTATGCATGTCTTAGAACTATAGCAATAAAATTAACGCTGTTGACAAGGTAAGTGTGACTGTGATGTTGAGATTAGTTATAAAGAGAATATTACAACGTATTGCAAGTTTACCATAGCGATAAATTAACGCTATTAACCAAACTTAAGCATGATTTTTATAGATAGCAACACTTCCTAGGAAATGTCACGGTGGTTTTGAAATCCACTTAGTTTAAAGAAATAAGAAAAGGTGTTTGTCCAAAGGAATATCAGAATTAGTTTAAAAAGAGGGATTGGAGAATCGTGTTAGAAAACGATGGCAACATTTCGATTCGAGATGTGGTTAGAATTAAACCATTAGGAATTGAACTATAATTCGACGAAGTCGAATGTATTAAAGTAAATTACTTTAGGAATTATAATCTGATAGGATAATTAACATTTAGTTTTAAACAAATAAATGTTAATAGGATAGGATTCAGTATTTAGTTATAAACTCGATATTTATTTGATAAGAAATCGACTTAGAAATAGAGTTTATAAAGTGGATTGGAAATATAAAGTGTGAAAGAGATTTCGGTAAACGAGATAAGTGTAATTATTACTTGAATAAAGAGTTAATTGATAAAGGTATTCAAATTTCTATAACAGGGATGATATTCACGTTTTAATGTGAATAATGTTTTAAAAAGAAACGATAGGCCGATTTAAATATTTATAATGAAATTGGAATTAATTTTCCGATGTTGATAGGGAGGATTTTCCAAGTATAGAAATAATGAACGTGATAAGAATGGAGATGTTTCGAATGTTAATGACGTATGTTTCTGGAACGTGAGAGAATAAGAGTTTTTAATAACTGGAAATGTTTTCCAAGAAGAGTAAAAAGGTTAAAACGGGATTTGGGAAATATCTAGTAAGATATGGAAATGCGAATAATAAAAACGAATGATTAAATAAAATGCCCGTGGTTATGTGTGTTTAGTTGATCATTTAAATGGATGTTATTTCTACTTCGATACTTAAATAACCGAATATCAAAGTGTTTCACCGTCGTTGTCAATACGGAGAGACCGGTTGGATATGTTATCTGGAAACCACTCCGTATAGACATAAGCGCTGCGAATTAGATATGCTGAAGATAATTGAAGAAGGAGTTAAATGCAAGGATCGTCTAGTTCTAGAATGGTGTTTATTTGTTTGTCCAGTCCCAGGACAACTTGTATGGACGAGTGTATGACAGAGTATTTCCAACGGTCATGCCGTTGATTTTACGAATATACCAAGTTGGTGGGGAGAAGATAACTTCTCTTTATTCTACACCCAGTGTGCATTTGTGTAATCGATGTGTGATTACGGATTTGACGATGTGACATTCAAAGTGAATGGTGATCAGATGTTCTGAAGATAGACGTAGCCTCTAGCCTCACAACCAAGAATGACAGAAGTTGGGCTAGGCAGCATGGCTAGTTGGGTCATCCCCAAGCAGGGTGTATTGTCACGATCTAGAGAAAATTCATATTTATACTTCTTTTCGATTCTGTATCTTTGGATGACGGTTGGATGGCCTACAACCGTGGTGATAATATATTCGCGACACTCAAGCTAAATGAGTTGGCGGTCATGTGTGGCCGGGTTGCAAGACGTTCTTGTTGAACCCTGAGTGTATCCCCTCTAGAGTACACTATTCAGAAGGTGCTCCCATACCTTGTCTGTTGGAATCCATTCTCCAATAAGCTCCCTATGGTTTATGATTTTATATTATATATATGTGGAACGTGAGATGCAAGCGTTCTGCTACTTGGAAAATTATTTGTTTAGACATTATCATAATATCACTGTTTTTGATATCAAAGTAATTTGGGTCATAGTAAGGTAAAAACCATCCATGTTTATGTGTGGGCTGGTCTTACTATTATCCTTTTGTTTCAAAAGGATTTTCTTCAAAGTAAAACCGTATGGTTAGAATTTACTCACACCAGTCCCATGACTGACCCAGAGTTTATTTTGTTTTGTTTTTCCTAAACTCTTGGGTGCCCAAATTTGTACGGGCAGTCAAGTGTTTCAGGCTTTGCAGATTTCACTTGGAGGAGCTCGAAGCAGAAGGGTCCACCCTTAGTATTTAGAGATTATTTCCACTATGATAAGATGTATTGTACTCTGATAATGGTATGTATATACAATACAGTTTTGTATTCAAAGTTATGCTATATAATACATTTGATTTGTTCCGCTGTGAGTTTCGTGTTTTACTCTGATTCTGTTCAGTGTATTCTTCTTCTTCTATTCTATTAGTTCAATCTTTTCTTTCTCACCCTCTAAATTCTTTCTATTAATGTTCCGGTATTTTGGATGCTCGAGAAATTGACAGTGTATTTATGTTGATTTTCTGGGTCGAAAATCCCAACCATTACATTAGCTTCCGTTGGAAGCCGTTAGGAGGGTCGTTGCCCCCTTCCATTACTATATACAATGTTTCTTATAGTGTAATTTTCTGCAATTCATGAGACACATTAAGAATCGTATTGTGCGAGTATTACGATTTTTGTATACTTTCATTTTTTTTATATGAAGGCTTCCAATGGATTTTTGTAATCTAACCTCTTTAATTCCAAAATTTTGAAAATTTTAAACCACTTTATCTGTATAGTGTGATTGGAATAATTCAATTTTATTAGGTATCCTTATTATTTCACATTCCAAAATAACGTCTGCAACCCTTAAATGTTTTATATAAAATTTATTGATTAACATTTTCTTTATGGTCTCTATAACTTTAATGTTAGGACCAAATATCAGTGAATCGTCCACATAGGGACAAATCGTTACATATGATTGTCCAACTTGTTTATAGTAAATACATTTATCACATTTGTTTATACGAAAATCCTTTTTCATCAAGATTCGATCAAATTTTTCATGCCTTTGTTTTGAAGCTTGTTTTCGTCCATAATGATTCAATCGATCTACAGATTTTTCTCTATTTTACTTTGGAGATTAAGCCTTCAAGTTGCTCCATGAAGACTTCTTATCGGGATCCCCATTGAAGAATGCTGTCTTTACATACATTCGATGAATTTCTAGCTTAGAAAAACGTTCAATTGCTATTAACTTTCTTATAGAGGTTATTTATGTAACTAATTAATAAGTATCGAAGAAGTCTACACCTTATTTTTGACGATGTCTTTTAGCTACCTTTACATTTTTCGACAGAGCTATCAGGATTCATTTTCTTCTTGAAGATCCATTTACAACCAATTGGTTTTATTTCAGGTGGATCCAGGTGGAATATCAAGTATTTTCTAAATTTTATTATTTAGAACTAATCAATCTCACTTTGGATTGGTTCTTTAGAAAGATTCTGAAAATAACATTGCTTTTTGCAAGTTTGTTATTTAACAAGATACATGAACTATATAACAGATTTATGGAAATTAAAAAAAGATGTAGAATTATATAACAAGATACATGAATTCAGAAAGTACAAGTGCATAAATTACAAAGTTGGAAACAGAAAATCAGGTTGTTTGGCATTATAAATTTTAATAAAAATTTCAGCATAGCAACAGCTGGAATAGCTCAGTTGACTAGAGCGTGTGGCTGTTAAACACAAGGTGGAGGTTCAAGCCCTCCTTCTAGCACCTTACCCATGTACTATATTTTTTGGGCCTTCCAGCATTGCCTGACTAAAGCTATGAATCCCTTGTAAGCTGCTACCTACATAAAATAACTATCATTCACATTTGACAAAATTTGGCTTTAATTTTACCAACCAAAGCACATCAAACAAAGTAACATTATGTCTGCTTCCAAATACCAATGTAACTACTTAAACATAAATTAGTGTGTGCTCAACCCCATATGACCTCTCATACACTCTTTATTTCCGCATAAGCTAGTAGGGGTGTGCAATATTCGGTTCAAACCAAATTAACTGATCAAACCGGTTCATTAAGGTCGATTCAGTTTTAAAACTAAATCAGTTTTTATTCAGTTTGCAAAATATTTTTTTGTTATCGATTTAATTAAATTAACAAAAGTTTATTATATAACTTTATGATATTATAATGCTTTAAATAATTAGTTCAACAAAGGCACTTGTTGCAAATTGATCAAATCTAATCATAAACACAAAATTTACAATATAAATTTTCTATAAACATAAGTTTTTGTTTTACTTTGAATGAATTCATGATTTAAATAATAATCCATCATTTGTGTTTGGTTAAATCGGTTACCGACCAAATTAATCAAAATTAATTCAGTTTGAGTTTTTTTTACCTCCAAACCAAAGAATTCAACGGAATGCTCACACCTACAAGCTAAGACTCGTATTACAACAGATATTAGAATGACCACTCGGAACCGCAAGCAATTCTTCTTCATAATTACTATCGTCATCAGTAAATTGTTGAACCGGGGACATTGAACGTGCAACATATTCAACCATATGTTCTATTAGAATCGTAGTAGCAATTTCGTTATTCACTACATCCTCCAATTGCATAGAAGTAGATGCATACAGTTCTCCATGACAATCCCAAACTAAATAGTTCGGCACAAATCCATATTAACACAAATGAACTCTAACCGTTTGAAGTATCAAATGCTTCAATCAAATACATAGATTAATTGAGGCCCAATTAATTCAACCTATACATATATTAATTAACAACACAATACATTCAACACTATTTATGCACTTATACATACAACATAAGCTAATTAAACCTAGATTAGCAACATAATCATATCAATATACATACACATGTATTAACAGCACTACACATAAAAAGAAACAATTTAACAAACAAATTAAGCTTAAATTATCAAACCTAGGATTTTAAGTAAAACAAGTGCTTCATACCTTGGAAATTTGTGATGAATTGGAGCTTAGACAGGAGGAGAGTGAGCCTTGATCGCTTTGGAGAGAGTAACGGCGGCTATGGAGGTGGCCAATTACTGAAATCAAGAAGAAAAGATTGGGAATTTGGAGAAATTTGTGGTAGAAATCGAATGAGAGGAAGAAGATAACAAGTCCAGTTTTTTTAGCTCGATTAAGAAATAGCTTCAAACGGCTGCAATCGTCATTGTAAACAATGGCTTCCCACGGTTTTTAAATATGTAAAGAAAAATCCAGAACTTATGTAATAACCAGGAAACCCGAACCAATTTAAAATTTTTATTTTGGAATTTTTAGTAAAATTTGAATATTTAAAATGATTGATTTTAAATAATGACGACGAGGAATTTATTCTGAATAGAATTAGAATGAATATATTTATTTGAATCGATGTTAGAATATAAATACTTTATTTTAATTATAAAAGGAATTGAAAATGGTGCTGTAGTTTGAAAATTCGATTTCAAAATTCAAATGAATGTACAGGATGAAAAACAAACTGGATTTTAGCGAAACCAAAAATATTTGAATCTATTTGAAAATATCTTTCCAACGAATCTGAAAAATCAAAATTTCATAGCAGGAATCAAAAGATATGTCCAGTTGAAAATTCAGAATAGTCACTATGGAAAATATAGCCCCTAAAAATGGAAATTTTGTAAACGACCCCTGTTTTCAACGAAACCACTTTTGTTGGATCCGGGATGTCGAGTTATTGCTAGGTTTCAAAATTCGTAATTTTTGGGATCAATATGTGAGCGTGGCAAAAGAAAACGCATTTTGACAGTTTTAGTCAAATTGGATCAACCAGAAAATGGCCATTTTTCAAAAGTCTTCAAATTTGATGAAATTAGTTTTGTTAGTACCGTATCGTTAATACGAAGATAAAAATATTTTTCTTGTAATTTTTTGAGTCAGTATGTGGCCTCGGTAAATTAAAATGTGCATTTGAATTTAATATATATTGATTTATATTTTAAATTTAATGGAAACTGATCGTAACAACCGAATTGGTTTACGAAATATATCCCATTGTGTTCGGAAAGGGGGTATTTGCCTAGAGGCGACAGTCATTCGGTTCAAATTGGAGTTAGTAACATTAAACAAATAAATTTAGAATTAAATATTAAAATAAATAAATTATATAAGGTCATTAAAGTGGTCAAAACCCTAAAATTTCACTAGCACGGTCAAACCAGTTTCAGCCGACAAACTCCCAAACTGAAGGCCGATATCCTCAATTGTCAATCCCTCAATTTCTTTTAATCCCGACAATAAATTCGAAATTCATAAAACAAAATCCTAGTTCTCCCTAAGTTTGGTCGATCCATATGGGTGTGATGGGTTTTGGGTTAGTGTAGAGGCCAGTATCTTGCTTGGAAGTGGCTGTCCTTCAAGCGGTTTTGGGGGAGGCTCAGGCTGGCGAGTGGGCCATGGCGGCGGCTATAGGTGAGCGATGTCGAGCTCTCCGGCGTGGTGCAAGTTGATCGGTGGTTAGGGTGTAGGGAAGCATGCGAACTGGAGAGAGAAAGGGGAGCACAATGGGTTCTTTTGGCCTGGTGATGAGCGTTGAAGAAGGAGGGTAGATTAGGGAAAGGTTGTTAATTAATTTAGTATTTAACCATATATTTAATTGTTTAACGGTAAATTGACTATAACTTGTTGAAACAAAATCAAAATTCAGCGATTTTCGTTTTGTTGGAACCGCCTCGACCAGATCTACGCAATGAAACTGACCGAAGAAAAAACGAAGCAGATTTGAATTTCAGTCCACTTTAAATTCGAGCAGAATAGAAAATTCAGAAATAAGAACTGACGGAGTGGATCCCAATGGGAGAATTCTCTCACTATAATTTTTATGTACAGTTATTTATTTTATAACTGCATATATGAACTGCTCCCCGTCGTCCAGAGACCATGGACGACTTGTTTGTTTTATTGTATTGTGAAAATTGATTGTGATGTGAAATGGACTGTATAAAATATATGAAGAATAAAAATTATCATTTTTATGGTGTATATGAAGTATATAAAATATTCATGCTTGAAATAAGTTATTTAGACAATAAAAATCCCATTTTTATTATTTATATGAAGTGTTAAAAATAATTATGTGTTGAAATAAACATTTTTTGTTAAAATATATATATATATATATATATACCCGATGTGAATTGAAATATATATATACGATGTGAATTGAAATATATATATGATGTGAATTGAAATATACATATACGATGTGAATTGAAATATATATACGATGTGATCTGAAATATATATATACGATGTGAATTGAAATATATATACGATGTGAATTGAAATATATATAAATATATACGATGTGAATTGAAATATATATACGATGTGAATTGAAATATATATATACTATGTGAATTGAAATATATATACGATGCAAATAGAAATATATATATATATACACACACACACACGATGTGAATTCAAATATATATACGATGTGAATTGAAATATATATACAATGTGAATTGAAGTATATATACGATGTGAATTGAAGTATATATACGATGTGAATTGAAATATATGTACGATATGAATTGAAATATATATAAGATGTGAATTGAAATTCGAGTTGAAATTGAAATTGGAATTAAATTGAAATAGAATTAATATTCGAATAAATTGAAATAGAATTGAAATTTGAATTAAATTGAAATAGAATTGAAGTTCGAATTTAATTGAAATAGAATTGAAATTTGAATTGAAATTGAAATAGAATTGAAATTCGAATTGAAACTGAAATTCGAATTAAATTAAAACGAAGTTGAAAATCGAATAGAATTGAAAACATTTTCAAACGATTTAAAAAATACATTTTAAAGGGAAATCGACGAAATATATATAATATTATATATATATATAATGGCCTGAATAGAACGCGCCGCACCGGGATAGTTCTCGAATTTCGACCATTGACTTCGAACGGACATTACGGGAGATCCGACCATCAGATTCTCCTAAAACTGGAACCGTTGGGTTCGTACCGAAAAGAGCTTTCTAAAGTATATGAGAAATTAGAAATCTAATGGTTGTATTTGGAATTATGTCCTAATCAAATTTGGAGAAGGTCGTTGTAAGTGCAGTTCAATGACCGTTTATGGAAATCGACGGTACGGGCCTTGATAAAATTATTAAAAATATTAATAATTTATGTGAAATCAAAAGAAATGATTTGAAAAGAATTGGGATGAAAAATTCCATATTTGAAAAGGTGAAAATTTATTTTTATCGAAATGAACTAGTTATTAACTCGAATTATAATCCGATTATTTTTAAATAAATAAATTGGATTGAGAAATGGTTTTAAATAATCAGAATTTTCCAACGAATAAATTGGAATGGAAATAATCTTCGTAATATTTCGATATTGGATTCCGTGATTATATGAATATTGTGATGGGAATTTGGAAGATATCGATATCATTATTCCCGATATGATATCTGTTGGTTTCAGGATTTGATGTTGAATATAAGTCGATACTATCCCTATTCAAAACCTTATATTTGATGTCAAATTGGATTGATTGATTGTTTGGATTGTGCTAGAGCAGTTTATCAGCAAGATATGCTTTTGCATTTAGCATTGGGTTGGGTGGAAATACTGGTAGGCTAACATCTTGTGAAACACTTCACGATTTGACTATGAGATGTGTAGCAATGTTATTATGTTCATTTCAAATTTAATGAATGATTGTGAAATGATATTTTTCTCAAGTGAAAAGAATGTATTCCCAATGTTGGACAGGGAATGTTTTATAAAAATGTTTTATAAAACAGAAAGGATTTCGAGGGCTAAAACCCGATGATTTCGAAATGATTTAGAAATGTATTATGGTTTTACATTGTAGTTCATCACGCGTTCGATTAGTTGCTATTCATTACGTATCTGTTTGGTGGCGGAGAATTTATTCTCTTGCTTAACACCCTTCTTTGAGACATACGAACTCAAAGGTTATGTGATTATTAGTGACTAATCATATTTGTGAATTGCTGATGTGAAGTACTATATTTTGAAAGTACTTGTGATTATTATGTTGTGAAATGATTTTCCCTACTTCGGGATATGAAATGATTTGGTATGTGGCTAGAGATTCGAGTAACCCGGAAGACTAAAAGTATGGGTGAGATGGACGGTGTTTGCTTCCATGCGTGGGAGGTGCATCGTCGGTGTAGCCTGCTCCATAGTGGGTGGTGCACATATATATATCGAGTTGCTTAGGTGCGTGCCCTTTGCCTTGTCTAGGGGGAGCCCGATATTTGGTTGCATACTTGTTTGTATGCATTGTTATGTTTTGGAATTCACATTTCCAAACGATTTGATTTGACATCCCGAAGTGAAATCTATGTTCTTATAGAAAGTTATATATGTATTTCAAATGATTTGAAATGGAAATCCGGAAATAAAGTCCAAAGGAATATTTAAAATGAAATTTGAATATTTAAAATTATTGATTTTAAATAATCGTGACAAGGAATCTATTTTGAATAGAATTAGAATGAATATATTTGTTTGAATCGATGTTAGAATATAAATATTTTATTATAATTATAAAAGGAATTGAAAATGGCGTGGTAGTTTGAAAATTCGTTTTGAAAATTCAAAGGAATGTACAAGATGCGAAACAAACCTAATTTTAGCAAAACCAAAAATATTTGAATCTATTTGAAAATATCTTTCCAACGAATCTGAAAAATCAAAATTTCATAGCGGCAATCAAAAGATACGTCCAGTTGAAAATTCAGAATAGTTGCTATGGAAAATATAGCCCTTAAAAATGGAAATTTTGCAAACGGGCCCTGTTTTTGATGAAACCACTTTTGTTGGATCCGGGATGTTGAGTTTTGGGATCATAATTTTTGGGATCAATATGTGAGCATGGCAAAAGAAAACGCGTTTTGATAGTTTTAGTCAAATTGGATCGACCAGAAAATGGCCATTTTTCAAACTGTCTTCAAATTTGACGAAATTAGTTTTGTTGGGAGCGAATTGTTAATACGAAGCTAGAAATAATTTTTCTGGAATTTTTAGAGTCAGTATGTGTAACATCCCGCCTTTTTGGCCGTTTCAGATTGATAATTTAACCAACTTAAAACATCCAAATCGATGGATCGTTATTTAGCTTATAGAGTTTAAAGACAAAATCAACATAGAAAACACAAAATAAATCAATAACACAATATTGAACAGCAAAATAATCTTTTATATATAACCTGAATTTTTATACAAGAATTTCTATATAGCGGAATGAAAAAATTACAATTTGAACATAAAAATATTTACTATATTGAATCTTCAGAGTGCGCAAATCCTTGGAATCCCAGCCTCGCCAAATCTTCGAATCATAAGCTGAAATCTTCACATTTGTACTGCTTGGGTCTGACCCGAGCGTTCCATGCAAAAACATAAAACACTCGAGTCGGGATTAATCATATGTTCAACTAAATTTATTTCCATAGAAACTAAAGGTATAATAGTTAATCCTAACATTGAATATATATATATATATATATTGGCAAACAAACACAGCTGTAGTATATGTCTAAAACTGGTATGGTATCTGTGCTTTACAGTTTTTATTTTAAGGACAAATGGCTACGGAAGCCTGCATATACACACATGTACAAGTACACGTGTGTACTGCCCCAACATTCCGCAACCACAAAAAACAGGTGCCCAGACTCATAAGTGTTGCGGAAATAATCAACGAACAGGGCAGTAAACTAGCAAGTAACAAGTAAGCGGTTTAAGAGGTAAAACCCATCAACAGTTTTCATGCAACGGGTGAGGTTCAAATTCTGTATAAGTGCAAGCACATATTGAGCTCAAGTAACAAGAGTAGCAGCACTAAACCAGAACGGTGTACAAGGCAATAAATCCTTTATATGTATTGCAGTAAAATTGGCGAGTATGTTGAATATGTCATGGTAGGTGGTATGCCCAAACAATACAAAAATAAACCATGACAGTGGCGGTCCATCTAACTTAAAATGGCCACAGGTGTTTAGAGCTTCAGTTCAAAGCAGGCGGTTGTTAAGCTATATAAAGGTAACATGACATCATGCAAATTATTAAAACAGCCACCAAATGCATCCATACGTGGCCATAGCAGATCATGAAGACAAATATCAAACTTAAGTACAAGGTCGGATGACATACTTAAACAAGGAATTTATGCATAAGGTTCATGTGTGGGCACACTTAACCGACTAAACAAATTACAATAGGATACACTGAATAGATTCAATGAGTCTAAAGGGTAAATCTATGGACATATTCAATGAGTTTAAAGTGTCAACTATACTGGATATATTCAATGATTGAAGTGTCAAACTATACTGGGTACATTCAATGATTAAAGTGTCAAACTATACTATATATATTCAATGATGTAGCAAATAAAAATGGAGCAGAAATACGAGCAGGTTAGCTAATTTCAACATACTGAAACAGTGTTAAAAATGCCAAAAATGTAACCCCAATAGGTTGATTTTCTTTTTCATTTATACAGTGAAACACCCCACCTCCGTTAGGGTCACTCTCAAAGGGAATGCCCTAATTTTGGTGGAGTTTTATAAGTATAAGTCACAGATATACAAGACATATATAAGAACACATATTTGTAAATAGCAGAAAAACAGCAACTTTTATTTCATAAAAGAAAATACGTGTTACAACAACATTACCATGATTGTCTTACATCCTTTCCAAAAACTTAACATAACACTTTCATAATCTGTCTTGATTACATCATTTAAAGAAGCATAAAAAAACATAAATAAACTGCAAAAGCCCCATAGTGGTTGTCCAAAGCCATAGTTCAAAACGAAAGGGTCCAAGCAATACATTTTTCCTCTTCAAGCTGGATATGATATGAAGGCTGGTCAAGCTGCAGTGTTCCCTCCCTGTGGACCTAGGGGGGGGGGGAACGGAAGAAAAGAAGACGAAAGAAAAGTAGAGTTAGACATAAAGCCTGAGTAAGTCTAGGACTATTCTGTCTATGAATAAATAACTGGGTATGATAAGTATAAACAAGAAATGGGGAAAGCACTATAAACTTGGTTAAGTTGTCTAGGGTCGAATATACTATCGTACCACATATTAATCTCTGAACCCATATAAACTAGTTCCCAACTGGCACCCCATAATCAGGGTGAAGTGATCCATTCTATGATGATCGGCTCCTACTCGCATAGTTACATGTGTCTTACGGCCCCCGATGTTGTAGTTACCTATGTTGGTCCCACCATGGGGTGTATCAAGTCCCATGGCAGCGGCCCGACACAACCTTAGAATGCACAGGTATGCTACTGGTGCCCAGTGCTTTATTTTTCTGCGCCGGAGTGTGTGCACGCCCGCACCCCGTTAGAACCTACACTGCTACACCACCGCCGTCGATTTGACCTCTTACAATCAGCCCAGTAATCGTGCCCCACCCTGCCTAGTTTCAGGGTATCATGATACACCTTATAGGGTTACTGCTGAAAAGGGTCCCCCGCTACTAGATTTTCTATTTCTAGCCAACATGCTAAGTTGGTTAAGTGTTTTATAACTATCCCCCCAATCAGTCTGTTTAGTTTAGCATGTTCCATTTTGATTAAGTCTTTAGTTCACTTAATCCTAACAATCCTGACTCAGCCTTAATTGTCTTATTAAGCCTTGACCTCTCACATTAGACAGGTATTGTTGTGGCTGCCTGTTGCCGGTTGGTTCCGGGCAGTCTTACGCCACAACTCAGTCTAACCTCGGGTCCTTATTGGGCTCCATGTTTAACCACCCACATTGGATAGGTATTGTTGTGACTACTGGACAGCCGGGCGGTTCCGGGCAGGTTTACATCACAACTCAATCCAACCTCGGGTTAAACACATCGTATGTTCTACATTTACATATTTTGTCTTTCTTCTTTATTTTCTTATATGTAAATATTTGCGGCCCATTAAGAATCAATGGTGTAAAGGTTACACCAATCATGGGCCCAACCCATACTTGAATTTGGGCCCCTTTTACTTTATATTTTCATTTATTAATTAATTTGGCCCAACGCTATTTACCCCTGTTTAATTCACTCGTTTATTATATATATGTTGGGCTTAGCCTTTTTAAGCCCAACTTAGCCACGTGAAAAAGGGCAGGCTTAAAGCACGATTACATACACAAGAAGGGGAATGTGAACGCATGAACTTGCAACGTGACGTTGGAAATACAAAATAGAAACTGGTGTACTTGCATAGTAGTAACATATACTTTGGTCATAAAGCATAAGTGACATGAATCAAACCATGTAAACTTGTAGTTAAGTTAAGAATATCACAATTGACACATAGGCTTAACTGCAACATAAACCTATATTTTATTTAGGCATAATGTCAAACATAAGCAAATCATGTTTATAAGATTACTACATGTTTACAAAGGTGCTTACTTTTGTGACTAATACAAAAGTATAATTCAACTAGAATTAATCCAACTTAATCATGATTCTAAGTCTATTCACATAACCATGGCACATATATACTTATGGCATAAATATTTCTAACATGAAATCATGATTTTTACTTTAGTCATGCAAACTTGCAAATGGGATTTTGAATCTAACCTAGCTATGTACCACATATGTCGTCATATAACTCTTGTTAATAATATAGGCCTAACATGGTTTTCAATTATGCAAAATATCAATCATAGCCTAGTCATATTCATAAGTTCACAAAGAGGTTTTCTAGTACAAATGTATGGCTTAATACATAGATCATGATGCCAAATTTTCAACATAATTTCATATGGATTATAATAACCCAAATTTGCTCCAATTACTCAAAAAATGATTTTTGTATAACAATACACATTATGATGGCATAGTAGCAAAACCCCAAACTTGCATGAATTTCAATTAAACAACTACATACATGTAGCTTCAACATGGATTACATAATTTGCGAATATTCCAAACGTATACTTGCATAAAACTACCACAAACATGTAGTTTTTATAATGAATAACATGCTTTGCGAATATCCAAACGTATACTTTATTCCAAATCGATAAGAATCATAGTAACGCACAAATATGAATTACTTTATCCCCACACATCAAGTATACAAGCCAACACAATTATTTGTTCATACCAAAATAATACTCTACTTACAATTATGTGGCGAATTCTCAAATTTAGGGATTTGAAGATGCGATTCCTTGTTGATTTGATTTGTTTAAGTTGCTTTATGCTTTAGAATTTTCCTCCTAGTCTTCTCCCAAATTGGTGGCTACTCCTAGTCGTTCCTCAGCAGCATGATGGCTTTGTTCTTATTTTTGAATGAATAGATTAGGTTGAGTCTAGGGTCATTTTTATAGAGTTTATGAACTGATTAGGACCATCGATGTTGCTTGGATTGATCGTAGCCATTCATTCGAAAGAGAGACCAATTAGAGCCTGCCACCTAGCCCTAATGACAAAGCAAGCTTCTGAAAATCGGCCAAACACAGACCTGGCCAGCCAGGACTAGACCAGACCTGGCCAGTAGGTCATTTTTGACCTGGGCGCACTTGGCAGGTGCGCCAGGTCAAAAATGTACTGGCGCACTTCCGAAGTGCGCCAGTGCATTTTTGTTCTGGCGCACTTCCCAAGTGCGCCAGTGCATTCTGGCTCGTTTTCCGGTTTTTCGCCCAACTTCGTTCGTCCATATCTTCTTCATACGATATCCGTTTTTCGAAAACTCGGACTCTATTTCGCGTATTTTTCCGAGACGAACGCAATGGCGTATCCCGTTTCCCTTAGTTCTTTGATTTGAAATTAATTATACTTTAATTCGTGAATTTCACAGTTATAGAATTCACGGGGTGTTACATACAGTGATTACATGGTTTAGGAAGGGACAAAATATTCAACATGACAACATATATACAAGTTATACAAGTTTTATCCCAAGGCCAAGCATACTACATGCTATCAACAGTTAAAACAAAGATAAATTTTTTATCAAAGAAAAATCAGCAGAAAAACATTGATGGCTTGGAATCTTATGCAATAACTGAATATTATGTCATTTGGATATAAAAAAAATACAGTTTCAGATATATTTCCAATTTGATCTACTTAGATTGAACTATATTAAAAACTACATGCTTATAAAACTAAATCGATTAATCGGCTAAATCAAAAGATTGAATCCACTCTTAAATGCCAATAATGAATCAATAGGTAAAGTGATTCACTAGTAATAAAGATGTACCAGAAATTATATATTTCTGAACACAAGCTTAGTTTATTATCAAAAAGAAATTCCTTGAAAGCATTATCTAAAACTACATTAACAGCACCTACATAAACCCTTTAAAACATATATCAAAAGAAAAGTTATTTTCATACAAGTAAAACTGAGTGTAACCATAGGTATAAATATGGATTCAGGTTTACCCACCATATGAGCGAACACTTATAGGCTAGATAAAGTGGGATAACATATATATATATATATATATATATATATATATATATATATATATATACACATATAACAATAAGGAACTTAGATATGTGTACTATAACATGTGTTGCACCAAACATAAGGATGTGCTAAAGATGTGCCCCCCTTTGTGGATGCAGAAATGATTATCTCAACCAAATTAAACTCACTCCTAACAAAGCAAGCGAGAGTTAAGTTCAGTTACTCAGGCGCTAGCTGTAAGGCTAACCTAACTGTGGCACTAATGATTCAAGGTTATGAATAACATACTGACCCTGTTTCGCTAACAGTAACAAGTTGTAATTAAAGGGGTATAAGTCCAAGTCAGTGCAACAATAAAATTTCATTAGAGTTCAACTCAATTATAACATCTGTGCATATCAGTCTTCTTTTACTATATATATAAAATAGTGGCAAATATGGATACATGAACACTGGCCAGAACGGATGTGTGCTAGGACAGTTAATGTTTACATGTAGACGAGGGCCACGTTTACATGCAGTTCAAAAGTCAAGCATGTACAGACTCAATCAAACAAGTATAACATGTAGAAGGTGATCAAGGTATAAGGACATTCAAGTTAAGCACATTAATTTGGCTTACGGCAATAAATCTTTTCTTCTTCTTTTTTTCTGTTTCTAAAATAGAATACTAAAAGAAAATTTCAGTCAACAGAAGCATTTAGGGGTGCAGCCGCAAATGAACTAGCAACAAATGCAATTTCAACCAGCATAATGTAAGAAGTAACAAGTAATAGAGTAATTCAATCCCAATCCACAACCCCGATACAGACCAAACCAGGTTAACTACTATATCTAAGCCAAAATCGAGTTTAAATTTACTTAAACTTATGATTAATCGTGAGTGAGATGCTCACCTAAAGGCAACAGCGAAGCATCGAATTCAATTAGAGACTCAGTCCAGGCGTAGCGGTTTCAGTGGCGAATTGTGGTTGTGGTGACGATTTGGTTTCAACGACAATGGGCAACTTCAATTTGGAGGAAACTGGCGACCGTGTTTGCCTTCGGACCGCTGCAGGCTTCTCGGCTCTGATTGAAATGGGGCAGTGGAGAAAACTGGCGAAGCAAGGGAATCGGTTGAAGGCAGACGTTGATGTAGATGGCCGACGATGGATTTTAGAGAGAGAAGAGAAGGGAGGCGCTGCTGAACGGGGTGGTTGAAGGATGAACAAGTAGCGGTTGGAATGGCGAAGTCGATTTTGGTGGCAGCATGTAAGAGAACGCTGCTTTGATTAAAGAAGGAAGTCCATTATTTTCCTCAATTTGAAGAGAGGCGTTAAATTTTTAATTTGGGGGAAAAGTGGATTTCTGGTTGTTGATGTTAGAAGGAAGAGACGGTGATTTAAGAGGCGAAGTTGGAGATAAGAACGCAGTCAAATCCTAGGGTTAGGGAGTGGCGATGCTCAGATGATAGGTCTGCGCATGATTTACTTAGCGAAGGTTATATATGATTTTAGTTTAATGATAATTGCACAGCGAATTTCCATGGAATACGTATTTCCAGCACAATCTCTAAATATGGCGAAACTTGATGTATCTCTACATTCCAATGTTCTGAATCCATCTGAGTTAGTCTGATTGTCCTGCTTCCGTTAGTATACGATGTTATTTTATTTTATTTTTAAATTATTTATGGGTTTACCGATCTTATTCCTTTTGTCCACTAACAACTCCGTTGTATTTTATTTCAATATCTTTATGTATACGAGTATACCATATCCAAGCCAATTTCTGATATATTTTAACAAATATAATTCCAATTTATTTAACATTGATCCTATTTATACTTTTCAATTTAATTTCAATCCAATTCAATTATTCAACCCAATTAAGTTCAAAAATTCAACAATAAATCTCAAGTTTCCAACCAACCATTTTGAATAAAATATTTAGTTCATTTCATACCCAAACTACTATATTCGATTTTATATTTCTAACTACAACATCAATATAAAATTGATTATTAATATTTAAATCTTTAAATTAATTCCATTCTTAAATGTCCAAATTTCTGGGACGTTACATTCTTTCCACTTTAAGTATTTTCGTCCTCGAAAAAGAGAGATCTATGTTATACCATTGTATATTTCAAACGTTCGCATTTGTGTGAATTTTCCAGAACTACTTTAAATATCGATATTTAAAGTATCGATCATCTTTGTACTAAATTGGAAAAACAAATTTCCTAACAAAAGCAAGTTCTCTTTAAATGCCAATTTCCACATAAGTTGGATTAATGCATCATAAGTTATTCCAAATTTCTTTATAAACCTCATATGTCTATGTTTACTTATCGATCGTTCCACTTTTTCCTTATAATCCCAGTTCAACCCATTCAATCCATCTTCCCAAACACTCATTGAATAGTGCAAATAATATTTCCTCTTTACGTTACAATTTCTCGACTTGAAATTTTCCAAAAATCTAAAAAAAAACTTTTTTTTTTGTAGCTTTTATACAGAACACGAAATTCGTGCAGGAAATATTTGTATTATTATTACAAAGCTATGGATTTGAAAATAATTCGAAATCCTCTTTCTGACTTATTAAATTAGATATATTTCAAATTATTGGTTTGAAAGCACTTGATAACTCGAAATTTTACAAGTGTATTGTCGCCTTTACAGATGTTAGATGTACGCTGGCCAGGCGCACGACTAAAATCTCCAAGTACTAAATATTCTTGCTTCAACACCAAGTGGAAATATTTAAAAATTCTTTATATATATATACATATATATATACGGAAAGTAACAATGTGATATTGATATGTTGATTGTTCATGAATCGCAGATACACAATGGTTTCGTTTGGATCCCCCAGAAAACATCTGTATCCGTAGGAAATCACTTCCATGCGAATTTCGTCATGGAAAGATCAACAGAAGATATTTTAGAATCAAAAGGAAATATGAGGTCATTGAGCATTGGCTGCTCTATCTCAGAGTCACGGAAACAAATTATCAAATTATGAGATAATTCGAGATATGAGGATCAAGTCACAAGGTCAAATCAGGTCACAAAGACCAAACAAGTCACTAAGACAAACTGCTGCTTTAAACGGGTGGCTTACAATCACTAAGATATTCTACACACTACATGGCTCCATTCTACCTTTAGTAACTCTAGCGGTTACATCTCTTTCACTTGTAGATATGCCATGGGGATCGCAGGTACACAATGGTTACGCCTGATTCCCTCAGGAAACATCCATACCCGTAAGCTTTCACAGCTCTGCGGATTACGCCCTTATCACGACTGTAGATCGAAGCAGACACAATGATTACGCTCGGTTCCCCCAAGAAACATCCGTCCGCCGTAGGCCATCTCAGCCCTGCGAATTACGCTACATGGTCGTGTTCTCCAAGGAACAATGACAACTCGAGTTTTATGTCCGGACAACCTACTACCACCAGCAGCACATCTCAGCTAAGCTTGAAATTCAAAGGAGAAGGAAGGTACTTTCCTTATTTTGCTTTGAAAATATATAATACTATGTAAATATAGTATTTCATTTCATACTCCTTGTAAATTATACTTATGATTTTTCCAATCATATTTACAAATATACCACTCATATAAGTCCATTACCTTCCCATTTTAAAGTTCACTACATTCTTAAATAAATTTCCGTATATGTTCCGGAAACTTCTATATCAAAAACCAATTATTCTCAAATTTCGTTCCAGTTTCAAAATTTTGGTTTTGATCAATTAATCAACTCAGACATTTGATATCTTTTCAAATACAGATTTACAAATTTATTAGTTATAAACCAAATTTTCTTCCAATTTTCCAATTTCTAAGTTCATCACTTTATTCAAATCTTTATATTCTTAAAATTTCAGCATTTATCTTATCATCGCAAATGTCTTCTTCATGCTCCTTCACATTCACGTCCTTCGACTGTAAATTAGCAAACGAACAACTCCCTAAGTATCAATCTCGAAGGCCGGAACCAACATCAGGTCAACACTCAGAAAATTATCAACTTAACTAATCTCCAGTCAGTTCCTAAATTTCTTAACTCCATTTCTTAATTTCATATCAAATAAATTCTTACACAACTCTTGAATTCAGTTTGCAAATTTATTTATCTTATGCTCTACCGCCCTTCGTTTCCGACGTGCGGCTCTTTGTTCTTTAATCATTTCCATTCTGACTTATCCAGACTCGTTAGCTTCTCAAAACATTTTCAATTATCACCTTATCCTAAGAGGGAAACATTTATATATTCGTTATTTGAATTAGAGCAGATGTTAAATAAAACACTGATATTTTCACTCAATTGTTGACACTCATTTCTTAATTTGCTTAACGAACTCTTGTTATCGAATCTTAACCATTTCTTGATCAATAATGGAGTCAATCATGTTGGGGTATATTTACCTCTCAGACCTTAAATGAACAACATTATTAACTTCGAAACAGGTAAAGTTCACAACTTCGAATACTCATAGAACATTCATTCTCGTAATTTTCGAATTTAAGTTAAGAATTCACTTCTTTTACTAAAACATTGATTATAACAATAATTCATGCCTTCAAGATGTGTAACTTTTAAAAATAGACTTTATTCTTTAATCTGAATATATAAACAATTAATTAATAACATTTTAAATTTTTAATTAACATAGAAAGTAAACAGTATTTTCCTAAAATTTGACATAAGTGACTTCCATCAATAACTTCCTTTCGAACAACTTCCTATTCGATAATATATTTCGAACCTCAGGAAAAAAATCTCATTTGGCATATACTCTGAACTTCAGAATAATCTCACCGTACTGGTCCACTTCATTTCCTTTTATCCCAAACGCACTTGCAACATTCTTTCATTCAAATGTCATTAACTTCTAAAAAGTAAATATGATTTCCTTTATCGAAATCTGAACTCGTCATACAAAATTAGTTTTGATTTCATTCAAATACAAGTCTAAATCTCTTTAAAATCCCTATTCATATTCCGCTTAACTTATAATTCCCGTTTACAACTCACTTCTTGTTAATTAATTAACAAATTTATACTTAACATTGAATTCATATATTCGATTATATATTATCGGTTTGAAACCAATTATAGTTTATCTTGCTACGTTTAGCAATAAATTTAACACAGTCGAATTCCAATTATAACCCTTTTGATTTTATTTATATTTCGAATATCAAAATAAAATTCAACGCTTCATCTTTGAAACGATTTCTAATTCCCCTTTTTATTTTTCCCATCTGAATTCTTATTGTTATCCCTGATTTCCAAAATACACAATTGATTCTCCTATACTTCTCTTACTCTAATGTCGTTCGATGAAGTATTCGAGATTCAAATCCAGGAGGACATTACCGAAGATTAGCTCTCGCAAGCCTGGATCCGAAGATTGGGGATTCCAAAAAAAACTTATTTTCAAGATAAATTTTCCACTGTATTGGTTCAAAATATTAATCTTCAGAATATATATATATATAATTTGATTTTTTTCCAAAATTATTTTCTATCCAAAATTATTTTCAAAACCCTTTTATTTTCAAAATCCTCTTTTTCTTTTAGTGTCGATCTTATTCTTTAAACCCGATAAGCTAGGGTTTGAAAAAAATCAAAGCTCTGATACCACTTGTAATGTCATGCCTTTTTGGCCATTTCAAATTGATAATTTAACCAACTTAAAATGTCCAAATCGACGGGACATTATTTAGCTTATAGAGTTTAAAGACAAAATCAACATAGAAAACACAAAATAAATAAATAACACAATATTGAACAACAAAATAATCTTTTACATATAATCTGAATTCTTATACAAGAATTTCTATACAGCGGAATGAAATAAATACAATTTGACCATAAAAATATTTACTATATTGAATCTTCAGAGTGTGCAAGTCCTTGGAATCCCAGCCTCACCAAATCTTCGAATCCTAAGCTGAAATCTTCACATTTGTACTGCTCGGGTCTGACCCGAGCGTTCAATGTGACGACCCCAAACCCCGTACGGACGGCGGCAAGGGTAATCCTTTGAATATAACACAGAAAAAGATAATAGCAGAATGGAATAAAATAAATAGACCAGATAATGTAAAATAGAATACACTAGTTAAACGTAATTATCAGAGTTACACAGTATACAGGATCATACTTAGTACAAATACAATTCAGCTATACATAAATGTCTACAGCGGAAAACAAACAAAATATGTACAATAGGAGCTGAACAGCATAAAAAGAGATAAATAATAGAATCCATCTTCAGCTCCAGCTATCCGGATAAAGCCTGCTAAACCTAAATACAAGGCTTCCCGTGTAGAAAAAGGGGCACCCGAGTTTGAAAGTGAAACAAATTACGAGTCAGTCATGGGACTGGTATGAGAAATCTACTCAACACATTTAATATATGGCTCATCACAGGACCACGCCACTTTCGTGGAACGGGTTTACTCCATTGGATTTCCAGTGCTTTGAAACAAATCATTCTTTCAAACATCACAATGCTTTTTGTAAAAATGAAGCCATTATATGACTAAGTTCCCATCACACTATGCAACGCAAATCGGAGGATAGAGTTTTTACCTTATAACGGCCAAAATATGCTTGATACGAATAAAACAAAGGCATTTGATATTATTACTAGTGTTTATATGTTTTGAAAACAATTTCAAATCATAACTATCAATCATAGATGACATTAATGCCCCATACCACTATGTCGCCATATATTGGTATACAATCAAAACCGCACGATGTCGTATTTGGAAATGGGATTTCCGTCCTGAACCAAGGCAAAAGATAGTCCTTACCGAATTCGAGACTGTCTAGCCCGAGTCTCAGGCACAACCGCAACTGTACCTTGGATCGTCAGGGCCGGTCCGCACGAAGTCGATTATATATCCTTAACAATGTGTCTCCCCGCCCTTTGGGGGCATAAATGAGCCAACGAATGACTCCATCAGACCCAGATCGTCCGATCTAACCGAGGCGCCTCGCAACAGTAACAACCACAAAAGTCAAACTCGTCAGGGCATGTAAAACCACTGACGCCACTTCTAGCTAGAAAGAAAACGCATGTCCCCCCTGATGTCCTCTCCCGTTTCTGGTTCATACTGGGGTGTGAGGCTCGCTATTTCACGTTATACACAAAGCTACGCCACACAGGCGGTGCTTTGATCATCACCACAAGACTTTACTTTTCAACAGAAGTCATGATCACTGCATCTTAGCATGCCACACAGGCAATTCACACCGTGTAACTGATGGCTATCAATCACACAGAATAAATTCCAATGTCAGACAAACTGTCCATTTGCAAGTCCGTTCTGGGCCTGAACGTAACCGGAGGCACTATATACCTCGCAAACCCATCGATCACCATGTACGTCTGGACGATCACCACTCATTATCCATATTTCGGCTCTAGCTTTCTTGCAATGCCTTGTTCAATGTAAGTACATGTATATGCAAGCAAATGCGACCAATTTTCAATACAATTCAATATGTGATTCAATTAGGCTAAATGGTTCAAAATTATCAAACAAATAAACAAACAACACAACCATCAATCAATTAGTGGATTAGAGTTTCAAATTCATAATTTTGATACATATATACAGAAAATCATGTTTTTGATGCCAAATCACAACAATGTATTCTAGCTATATTTTGGTTCTCACACCAATCTAATGGAGATATATAGATATCACACCTTCGAAACTCGAATATGAATACTGATGATGATGCACCATCATCAGAATCATCCCCGGATGTCTAGAATGTGATTCTATATCTACCTAGTATATTAAAACTTCGAATATACGTTCATGACGCGTATACGCGAAATCTTTATATATTGGATTGTCCAAATTCAAAATTAGTAAATATTCAAATACGTTTAAAATGAATTAAATTTTCAAAACAAAATTCGTTTTCATTTTAATAATATACTCTTCACGCTCGTTCTAGGATACTACTGATCCTATCTCTAACGAGTCATTCCTTATTGGATATTGCTAATCCAATTTCTGATGAATTCTTTCGTATGGTTCTAATGTGTCTTGTTATCGAGCTCTGTAAACCAAAGCTCTGATACCAAACTGAGACGACCCGAACTTCCCCATGAAGGAAAGCCTGGATAGAATTGAGTGCAAGACGAATCAGAACGCAGACGGAAGAACATTTCATTGTTATTACAACAATTCCATCAGAATACAAGAATATACAGAGTATAAATGAATAAAATACATTCGATGAATATCAGAGATTTCAATAAAGTACATAGCAGCGGAAAAATATACAAAGCACCACTGAAAGTGATACACGAATACAGAGCTTTCCGAGTATCGTTCCAGCTGTAAATCAGGACCCTGTGAATATAAATCTGCAAAACCAAAACTAGTAGCTGTCCGTGTCGAAAATAGAGGCACCCAGAGTTTAGGTTAAAACAATAAACTCCAGGTCAGTCATGGGACTGGTGTGAGAACTAAAACAGTTATTTAAAACTTTATTTAAAAGAGAGTAATTCAAGGGACCACGCCGTATAACACGGAACGGGTTTCCTCCCAAGAATACTATTGCATATAACAAAACAATGCAATGCTCTTTGGAAAAATGAAGCTATTATAAGACCCAGGTTCCATCACACAATGCAACGCAAGCCGGAGGATAGGGTTTTCCCTTATAATAGACAAACATGCTTGGTACGTTTAAAACATATCACTTGATACTATAATAAGTGTATAGTGTCAGAACAATTCAATCATAAATATCAATCGTAGGCGGCATGGGTACCATCTATCATGTCGCCATACTAGTTCTACAATTAAAACCGCAATATCACGTATTGGAAATTGGATTTTCGTCATGATTTGAGGCAGGGGGCAAGCTCCTCTCCATTCGAGACACTATAGCGAATGTCCCAGGACCCCACTTTGATCCTTGGAATCGGCTGGGCCGGTCCTCACCTAACTTTGGAGGATTAGTTATTCCTAAGCACACGTTTCCCGGTCCTAACAGACCTATATCTGAGGTGCCCCTCATTCCAACAACCACACAGGTGAAAAGTATATAAATGTCAGGGCTGGTAGGTCACTGACACCACCCTAGCTAGAAAGAAACGTCGTGCTCTCCCAGCGCTCCGTCTCCCGTTTTTGACTCATACCGAGGCGTGAGGCTCACAAATTCAGGTCATACACAAAGCTATGCCACAAGGCCGTGCTTTGATATCAACCACAAGACTTTGCTTTTCAACAGAAGCCTTGATCAATTTCCACTTACGCGTGCCACACTGGCAATTCACTTCATGCGACTGATGTCCATCGATATACAACCTCTGAGCTCGTACGTCTGAAAGAAGAGCGTTAAGCAAGAGAATAAATTCTCCGCCGCCAAACAGATGTATATTTAATAGAGATCAATCAACACAAAATAAAATCCAATCTCAGACACACAATCCATTTACAAGTTCGTTCCGGGTCTGAACGAAACCGGAGGCACTTTCCTCTCATATCCGTTCATCTCTAAGTACGTCTGGACGATCACCAACTGTTTCCCTCATCTTGGGTGTACTGCCCAATCGAGATCATCAGTAATCACCCAAACGATGTGAAGACTTCCGATCTTCAACCACCGCCTTCATCTTCGACATCTCGTCGAATCGGTTATTCAGAATGGGTATAAACCCGGTCTTTCTGAATAACCCGCGTATATAATAAACACTTGTTACACAAACACAACAAACACCTCATTCTAATTTAGAATATTCTTTTATTCACAAAATCACATTCTTAGGGGAAAGGTTCCCATTAATTTTATCCAAGATAAATTTTTCTAAATTTATTCTTTAATATTCCTTTGGATATCATTTCAAACTAGTCGGGATTAGCGAACCACACCGAACTAATTATTTGTTTTATTTCCCAATCCCAAACATATTCATCCCCTGGAGCAAAACTGGTAATACTCCATACATAACACCACGGTGTTATCGGTAAAATTAATTACCATTTCACGTTTAAATCAAATTAAATATTTAACTATCGCTTTGGAGCAAAACTGGTGGTACTCCATTCTCGATCACCTTTCAGATTTGATAATTTAAATTATCAATTCACATTTCAATCTAATTAAAGATTCATTAAAACTCCACTTAGTTTTAATCTTCTCAAAAATCAATATCCTGTCTTTAATTGGGTTAAAGAACCAATGTCATCTAAAACACGATTCACGATAAACGCAAAATCACATTCTATTGTTAATCGAGTTAAAGAACAGGTGTTGTTTAAAACACCGCTACCGATAAACCCAAAAACCAATTCCAAATTCAAATTCAATTAAATATTATTTAATTGATACACTTTATTAAATCTAAATAGAAATATTTAATCTTTTTCCCTATTTGGCTTAAGAACAGTGTTAACGAAGACACCATTCACGACAAACCCAAATCACGTTTGATATTAAATACAATGCTCTGAATAGAAAATATACCGGCTTATATTCAATATCAAATCCTAAAACCAACAAATATCGTATTGGAAATAACGATATAAAATATATCTTTCAAATTCCCATAACAATATCTGTATAGTCACGAAATCCAACAACGAAATATTCCGAAGATAATTTCGATTCAACTCTAGTCCAATTCACGTATTGGGAATATTGATTATTTTTAAAATCACTTTCAAATTCAATTTATTTATTTCAAAAATAAATTCATTTTAATTCTAGTTCAAAACTAGTTCATTTCGACAAAAATATATATTTATCCTTTCAAATGTGGAATTTTTCATCCCAGTTCTTTCCAATTCAAATATTATGATTTTACACAAATTATTATTATTTTTAATAATTTAATCAAGGCCCGTACAGTCGATTTCCATCAACGGCCATCGAACTGCACTTACACCGGCCTTTTCCAAATTTGATTTAGACATAATTCCAAATCCAACCGTTAGATTTCTAATTTCAAATATTCATTAGAAATCTATTTTCGAAACAACCCGACGGTTCTCCCGCAACATCAATTCGAAGTCAATGGTCGAAATTCACGAACTGCCGCAGCGCGACACGTTCTATTCAGGCCATTATATATATAATATAAATATATTATATATATTTCGCCGATTACCTTTTAAATTGTATTTTGTAAATCGTTTTAACTTCGTTTTCAAAACCATTTCAACTCTATATTCAATTTCAAATCAAAATTGAATATTTCGTATCATAACTATATAAATGATAATATTTTCAAAACGTTATATTTTGAAATCACTACCTTTTCGATATTCGAATAAAATCGATATAAATATCGTTCACGTCAAAATAACGCAACTCTAATCAACACGACTTTATATATTTCAATAAATTCGTTATTCTATTCAACAAATGAATATATATTCTATTCAACACATGAATCTATATTTCTTTCCACACACGACCAATCTCAACACATGAGTACTGTCAGCACACAACTATTTTTGTTATGTAAAATATTTTATAAAATTATGGTATCTATCATTTGACTTTCAATCAGACTCCAACTGTAAAGGGGTTCTAATCTTAAATATGATAAAGATGTAGATTTTATTGTTAAAATATTTTACTCAGCACATGAATAGTTTCAACACATAAACATCGTCAACACATGACTATTTTTACATTCAACACATGAATTTCCTTTTATAATATTCATTATTTTCCCAATTGGAATGAGGCACAATCAATCACCATATAATGTTAATTAAATGGATTCCATACAACACATGTATATAATAGCAACGATAAATAATCAACCATCATCCAAAGTGCACAACACAACTGTATAAGCATCAAATATAAATAATTAATGCTTACACAGCCTGTCAATCAATCGATCGACATACAATTAAATAATTGGGATTAGTGTACTCAAATACCATCCCAACACCCATGTGGGGTTTCAAATCAACAAACATAGATTTTTATTTGTGTAGTTGGGCGATGTGTAAAATTTATCGACCCAATCAATATCAGTCAAATCAGTGTATATAAACGAATCAGCCGATTTGTTTATAAATATTTATTTACTCACATTCACTATATTCATATTCCCATTAAAAATTATATTTTAAACGATAATTAATTTATTTCAACCATCTACAATTTATTATCGATTTCACATCACAAACAATTTTCTCAACACGTCAGTCAAACAAACAAGCCATCCATGGTCTGTGGATGACGGGTGTCGGGTGCTGCTAAGCACCGTCTACATCCTAGTATATATATATATGACTAGAAAAAGAAATTTAGAGTGAGAAGTTCTCACCAAAGCTATCCCAACTCCATGACACTTCCAATGTAGGAAATCTTGTAGTTCCCGCCTTTTGTCACTTTCGTTGCCCGTATTCACTACATATATAAAAATTCTATTTTTACTACGCTACTATATAGATAAAAATTCTATTTTTACATCGATGCTATATAGATAAAAATTCTTTTTTTACTCCGCTACTATATAGATAAAAATTCTATTTTTACGACGCTACTATATAGATAAAAAATCAATTTTTACAACGCTACTATATAGATAAAATTCTATTTTTACAACGCTACTATATGGATAAAAATTCTATTTTTACAACGCTACTATATAGATAAAAATTCAATTTTTACAACGCTACTGTATAGATAAAAATTCTATTTTTACAACGCTACTATATAGATAAAAATTCTATTTTTACAACGCTACTATATAGATAAAAATTCTATTTTTATATCGATGTTCATATAATAAATATTATATTTTTATCATTCTATTCTCTATATAAAGATTTTGCCTTTTCAAATATAAAGATTTCGCCTTTTAACTCTATAAAAATCATATTTTTTATAACTTCAACTTCATAGTAAAAATCGTATTTTTATCACTTCAACTTCATAGTAAAAATCGTATTTTTGTCACTTCAACTTCATAGTAAAAATCGTATTTCTTTATGCTAAAATCATATCCTTTCACCCTGTCAAAATCATATCTTCATATATATATAAAAATCATAGTTTTTCTACAATTAAAACTGAAATGAAAACCATGTAGTTCATAAATTAAAAACTCACCAATTTGATTGAAAGGGCATTCACTGTCGAAGGAGGAAAGGAAGGAGGGTTTGCTGTGCTGGAACGGGGAGGAGAGGATGAAGAGGGCGCAGGGGAAGAAGGACGAGGGGAGGAGGATGGGGTCCATCGGAGAAAGTGGGCGGAGGCGTTGCAGCAGGTCGGCGGCGGTTAGGGTTTCCAGGGGGAGGCGGTTTGCGTCGGTTCTTGGGGGGGCTTCGACGAGGAGAGAAGAAGAAGGGGAGGGGGCGGTTGACCGTGGCGGCGAGCCACTTGGGGGGGGGGGGGGCGATGGAAGCGGCGGCGGCGGTTCCCCCCCATCGCTCGCTCCTCTTTATTTTTTTTTTCTTTTCGATTTTGATTTTTAACGCGGGGGGAGGGGGGGAGGGGGGCTGCGGAGATAAGGAGAGAAAGATAGGAGATGTTTCTATTTTATTTTATTTTATTTTATTAGTTTATTTTCAAAAAGGTACATTTTATTTTGACCTCGAAACGAGGCCCACCGCCTGTCGTCCATAGCTAATTACCCTCATTCCGAACACAACGGGATATGTACCGTAAGCTAATTCGACCGTTTCGATCAGTTTCCGTTAAAATCAACATATAACTCTATATATTGAATTTGAACGTGCATTTCAATTTACTGGGGTCACATACGAACTCTAAAAATTCCAAAAAAATATTTTCTAGCTCGTATTGACGATATAGTCCTAACAAAACAAGTTTCGTCGAATTCTGAGACCATTTGAAAAATGGCCAATTTCCAGTCGATTAAAATCAACTGAAACTGGTCAAACGCGTTTTCCTTCGCCATGCTCACATATTGATTCGAAAAAGTATGAAAATTGGAATCTGGCGATAACTTGACATCACGGATCCAACAAAATTGGTTTCGTCGAAATCTGAGGTCGTTCGCAAAATTCCCATTTTTAAGGGCCTGAATTCCATAGCGATTATTCAGAATTTTCAACAGGGCGTATCTTTTGATTCCCGCTATGAAATTTCTATTTCTCGGATTCGTTGGAAAGATATTCACAAATAGATTCCATTAATTTTTGTTTCACTAAAATCCGGTTTGTTTTGCACCCGGTACATTCATTTGAAGTTTGAAATCGAATTATCAAACTACAGGGCCATTTTCAATTCTATTTATAATTATATATAATTATTTATATTCTAACGACGACATATATAATATATATGTTCGAATTCTATTCAAAATAAATTTCTCGTCGATATTATTTAAAATAATTCATTTTAAATATTCAAATTTCGCTAAAATTGCCAAAACAAAAATTTTAAAATGGCTCGCATTTCCGGGTTATTACAATCTTCCCCACTTAAAACTTTTCGTCCCCAAAAAGGAACGAAGCCGAAAGTTGTTTTACAAACCAACTCAACTTCCATTGTTTTTTTTACGGCTTAAGTTCTTCAACTTTTCAGTTTCTAAGAACTTTTCAAATTTTTCAAAAATTTTGCTAACACCCTAAATTTTCGAAAAATTTCGCCATAACCTCCCCTGCACCGGGAGCATGGGAAACTCCTGAAATTACCATATAGGCCTTCTGATCTCAAAACGAAAAAGTAAAAGCCAAGCGGCTAGCCAATCGGCTCATAAAATCATCATCACCCAAACAAAACAGTAAATTATGGTAAACATGTACCTATTTGTCGGGCAAAGAAATTTTATTCTTCCGCTCTAGCCTTCTTTCTATGACCTGTTCAATGTATGTATATGTATATGCAAGCAAATACGACCAATTTTCAATACAATTCAATATGTGATTCAATTAGGCTAAATGGTTCAAAATTATCAAACAAATAAACAAACAACACAACCATCAATCAATAAGTGGATTAAATTTTCAATTTCATAATTTTGATACATATATACAGAAAATCATGTTTTTGATGCCAAATCACAACAATGTATTCTAGCTATATTTTGGTTCTCACACCAGTCTAATGGAGATATATAGATATCACACCTTCGAAGCTCAAATATGAATACTGATGATGATGCACCATCATCAGAATCATCCCCGGATGTCTAGAATGTGATTCTATATCTACCCAGTATATTAAAACTTCGAATATACGTTCATGACGCCTATACGCGAAATCTTTATATATTGGATTGTCAAAATTCAAAATAAATAAATATTCAAATACGTTTAAAACGAATTAAATTTTCAAAAAAAAATTCGTTTTCATTTTAATAATATACTCTTCACACTCGTTCTAGGATATTACTGATCCTATCTCTAACGAGTCATTCCTTATTGGATATTGCTAATCCAATTTCTGATGAATTCTTTCGTATGGTTCTAATGTGTCTTATTCTCAAGCTCTGTAAACCAAAGCTCTGATACCAAACTGAGACGACCCGAACTTCCCCTTGAAGGAAAGCCCGGATAGTATTGAGTACAAGACGAATCAGAACGCAGACGGAAGAACATTTCATTGTTATTACAACAATTCCATTAGAATACAAGAATATACAAAGTATAAATGAATAAAATACATTCGATGAATATCAGAGATTTCAATAAATTACATAGCAGCGGAAAAATATACAAAGCAACACTGAAAGTGATGCACGGATACAGAGCTTTTCGAGCATCGTTCCAGCTGTAAATCAGGACCCTATGAATATAAATCTGCAAAACCAAAACTACTAGCTGCCCGTGTCGAAAATAGCGGCACCCAGAGTTTATGTTAAAACAATAAACTCCAGGTCAGTCATGGGACTGGTGTGGGAACTAAAACAGTTATTTAAAACTTTACTTTAAAAGAGAGTAATTCAAGGTACCACGCCGTATAACACGGAACGGGTTTCCTCCCAAGAATACTAGTGCATATAACAAAACAACACAATGCTCTTTCGAAAAATGAAGCTATTATAAGACCTAGGTCCTATCACAAATTGCAACGCAAGACGGAGGATAGGGTTTTCCCTTATAATAGCCAAACATGATTGGTACGTTTAAAACATATCACTTGATACTATAATAAGTGTATAGTGTCAAAACAATTCAATCATAAATATCAATCATAGGCGGCATGGGTACCATCTATCATGTCGCCATACTAGTTTTACAATTAAAACCGCAATATCACGTACTGGAAATTGGATTTCCATCATGAGTCGAGGCAAGGGGCAAGCTCCTCTCCGTTCGAGACACTCTAGAAAATGTCCCAGGACCCCACTTTGATCCTTGGAATCGGCTGGGCCGGTCCTCACCTAACTTTGGAGGATTAGTTATTCCTGAGCACACATTTCCCGGTGCTAACAGACCTATATCCGAGGCGCCTCGCTTTCCAACAACCACACAGGTGAAAAGTATATAAATGTCAGGGCTGGTAGGTCACTGACACCACCCTAGCTAGAAAGAAGCGTCGTGCTCTCCCAGCGGTCCGTCTCCCATTTTTGACTCATACCGAGGTGTGAGGCTCACGAATTCAGGTCATACACAAAGCTACGCCACACAGGCCGTTCTTTGATCATCAATCACAAGACTTTGCTTTTCAACAGAAGCCTTGATCAATTGCCACTTACGCGCGCCACACTGGCAATTCACTCCATGCAACTGATGTCCATCGATATACAACCTCTGAGCTCATACGTCTCAGAGAAGGGCGTTAAACAAGAGAATAAATTCTCCGCCGCCAAACAGATGTATATTTAATAGAGATCAATCAACACAGAATAAAATCCAATGTCAGACACACAATCCATTTACAAGTTCGTTCTGGGTCTGAACGAAACCGGAGGCACTTTCCTCGCATATCCGTCCATCTCCAAGTACGTCTGGACGATCAACAACTGTTTCCCTCATCTTGGGTGTACAGCCCAATCGAGATCATCAGTAATCACCCAAACGATGTGAAGACTTCCGGTCTGCAACCACCGTCTTCATCTTCGACATCTCATCGAATCGGTTATTCAGAATGGGTATAAACCCGGTCTTTTTGAATAACCCGCGTATATAATAAACACGTGTTACCCAAACACAACAAACGCCTCATTCCAATTCAGAATATTCTTTTATTCACAAAATCACATTCTTAGGGGAAAGGTTCCCATTAATTTTATCCAAGATAAATTTTTCTAAATTTATTCTTTAATCTTCCTTTGGATATCATTTCAAACTAGTAGGGATTAGCGAATCACACCGAAGTAATTATTTGTTTTATTTCCCAATCGCAACCTATTAATCCCTTGGAACAAAACTGGTAATACTCCATACCTAACACCACGGTGTTATCGGTAAAATTAATTACCATTTCACATTTAAATCTAATTAAAGAATTAACTATCGCTTTGGAGCAAAACTGGTGGTACTCCATTCTCGATCACCTTTCAGATTTGATAATTTAAATTATCAATTCACATTTCAATCTAATTAAAGATTCATTTAAACTCCACCTAGTTTTAATCTTCTCAAAAATCAATATCCTGTCTTTAACTGGGTTAAAGAACCAATGTCATCTAAAACACGATTCACGATAAACCCAAAATCACATTCTATTGTTAATTGGGTTAAAGAACAGGTGTTGTTCAAAACACCGCTCACGATAAACCCAAAAACCAATTCAAATTCAAATTCAATTAAATATTATTTAATTGATACACTTCATTAAATCTAAATAGAAAGATTTAATCTTTTTCCCTACTGGGCTTAAGAACAGTGTTAATGAATACACCATTCACGACAAACCCAAATCACATTTGATATTAAATACAAGGCTCTGAATAGAAAATATACCGGCTTATATTCAATATCAAATCCTAAAACCAACAAATATCGTATTGGAAATAACGATATAAAATATATCTTTCAAATTCCCATAACAATATCTGTATAGTCAGGAAATCCAACATTGAAATATTCCGAAGATACTTTCGATTCAACTCCAGTCCAATTTACGTATTGGGAATATTGATTATTTTTAAAATCACTTTCAAATTCAATTTATTTATTTCAAAAATAAATTGATTTTAATTCAAGTTCAAAACTAGTTCGTTTCGACAAAAATATATTTTTATCCTTTCAAATGTGGAATTTTTCATCCCAGTTCTTTCCAATTCACATATTATGAATTTACACAAAATAATAATATTTTTAATAATTTTATCAAGGCCCGTACAGTCGATTTTTATCAACGGCCATCGAACTGCACTTACAGCGACCTTTTCGATATTTGATTTGACATAATTCCAAATCAAACCGTTAGATTTCTAATTTCAAATATTCTTTAGAAAGCTCTTTTCGAAATGAACCCAACGGTTCCGGTTTTAGGAGAATCCGACGGTCGGATCTCCCACAACATCAATTCGAAGTCAATGGTCGAAATTCACGAAGTGCCGCAGCGCGACACGTTCTATTCAGGCCATTATATATATATAATATAAATATATTATATATATTTCATCGATTTCCTTTTAAAACGTATTTTATAAATCGTTTTAACTTCGCTTTCAAAGCCATTTCAACTCTATATTCATTTTCAAATCAAAATTGAATATTTCATATCATTACTATATAAATGATAATATTTTCAAAACGTTATATTTTGAAATCACTACCTTTTTGATATTCGAATAAAATCGATATAAATATCGTTCAGGTCAAAATAGCGCAACTCTAATCAACACGGCTTTATATATTTCAATAAATTCATTATTCTATTCAACAAATGAATATATATTCTATTCAACACATGAATCTATATTTCTTTCCACACACGACCAATCTCAACACATGAGTACTGTCAATGCACAACTATTTTTGTTATGTAAAATATTTTATAAAATTATGGTATCTATCATTTGATTTTCAATCAGACTCCAACTGTAAAGTGGTTCTAATCTTAAATATGATAAAGATGTAGATTTTATTGTTAAATTATTTTACTCAACACATGAATAGTTTCAACACATAAACATCGTCAACACATGACTATTTTTATATTCAACACATGAATTTCCTTTTATAATATTCATTATTTTCCCGATTGGAATGAGGCACAATCAATCACCATATAATGTTAATTATATGGATTCCATACAACACATGTATATAATAGCAACGATAAATAATCAACCATCATCCAAAGTGCACAACACAACTGTATAAGCATCAAATATATATAATTAATTCTTACACAGCCTGTCAGTCAATTGATCGACATACAATTAAATAATTGTGATTAGTGTACTCAAATATCATCCCAACACCCGTGTGGGGTTTCAAATCAACAAACACAGATTTTTATTTGTGCAGTTGGGCGATGTGTAAAATTTATCGACCAAATCAATATCAGTCCAATTAGTGTATATAAACGAGTCGGCCGATTTGTTTATAAATATTTATTTACTCACATTCACTATATTCATATTCACGTTAAAAATTATATTTTTAATGATAATTAATTTATTTCAACCATCTACAATTTATTATCGATATCACATCACAAACAATTTTCACAACACGTCAATCAAACAAACAAGCCATCCGTGGTCTGTGGATGACGGGTGTCGGGTGCTGCTAAGAACCGTCTGCATCCTAGTATATATATATATATATATATATATATATATATATATATATATATATGACTAGAAAAAGAAATTTAGAGTATGAAGTTCTCACCAAAGCTATCCCAACTCCACGACACTTCCAATGTAGGAAATCTTGTAGTTCCCGCCTTTTGTCACTTTCGTTGCCCATATTCACTACATATATAAAAATTCTATTTTTACTCCGGTACTATATAGTTAAAAAATCTATTTTTACATCGATGCTATATAGATAAAAATTCTATTTTTACTCCGCTACTATATAGATAAAAATTCTATTTTTACAACGCTACTATATAGATAAAAATTCTATTTTTACAACGCTACTATATAGATAAAAATTCTATTTTTACAACTCTATTATATAGTTAAAAATTCTGTTTTTATATCGATGTTCATATAATAAAGATTATATTTTTATCATGCTATTCTCTATATAAAGATTTCGCCTTTTCAAATATAAAGATTTCGCCTTTTAACTCTATAAAAATCATATTTTTTATAACTTCAACTTCATAGTAAAAAACGTATTTTTATCACTTCAACTTCATAGTAAAATTCGTATTTTTATCACTTCAACTTCATAGTAAAAATCGTATTTCTTTATGCTAAAATCATATCCTTTCACCCTTTCAAAATCATATCTTCATATATATAAAAACCATAGTTTTTCTATAATTAAAACTGAAATGAAAACCATGTAGTTCATAAATTAAAAACTCACCAATTTGATTGAAAGGGCGTTCACTGTCGAAGGAGGAAAGGAAGGGGGGTTTGCTGTGCTGGAATGGGGAGGAGGGGATGAAGAGGGCATAGGGGAAGAAGGACGAGGGGAGGAGGATGAGGTCCATCGGAGAAAGGGGGAGGAGGCGTTGCAGCAGGTCGGCGGCGGTTAGGGTTTCCAAGGGGGAGGTGGTTTGCGTCGGTTCTTGGGGGGAGGGGGGCTTCGACGAGGAGAGAAGAAGAAAGGGAGGGGACGGTTGACGGTGGCGGCGAGCCACCTAGTGGGGCCGCGGTGGAAGCGGCGGCGGCGGTTCCCCCCCGTCGCTCGCTCCTCTTTCTTTTTTTTCCTTTTCGATTTTGATTTTTAACCGGGGGGGGGGGGGGGGGGGCTGAGGAGATAAGGAGAGAGATAGGAGTGGTTTTTTTATTTAATTAATTTATTTTCAAAAAGGTACTTTTTATTTTAACCTCGAAACGAGGCCCACCGCCTATTGTCCATAACTAATTACCCCCATTTCGAACACAATGGGATATGTACCGTAAGCTGATTTGACCGTTTCGATCAATTTCCGTTAAAATCAACATATAACCCTATATATTGAATTTGAATGCGCATTTTAATTTACCGGGGTCACATACGAACTCTAAAAATTCCAGAAAAATATTTTCTAGCTTCGTATTGACGATAAGGTCCTAACAAAACTAGTTTCATCGAATTCTGAGAACATTTGAAAAATGGCCAATTTCCAGTCGATTAAAATCAACTGAAACTGGTCAAACACGTTTTCCTTTGCCACGCTCACATATTGATTCGAAAACTTATGAAAATTGGAATCTAGCAATAACTTGACATCACGTATCAAACAAAAGTGGTTTCGTTGAAATCCGAGGTCGTTTGCAAAATTCCCATTTTTAAGGGCCTGAATTCCATAGCGACTATTCAGAATTTTCAACTGGACGTATCATTTGATTCCCGCTATGAAATTTCAATTTCTCGGATTCGTTGGAAAGATATTCACAAATAGATTCCATTATTTTTGGTTTCACTAAAATCCGGTTTGTTTTGCACCCGGTACGTTCATTTGAAGTTTGAAATCGAATTATCGAACTACAGGGCCATTTTCAATTCTATTTATAATTATATATAATTATTTATATTCTACCGACGACGTATATAATATATACATTTGAATTCTATTCAAAATAAATTTCTCGTCGATATTATTTAAAATAATTCATTTTAAATATTCAAAATTCGCTAAAATTGCCAAAATAAAAATTTTAAACTGGCTCGCATTTCCGGGTTGTTACAGTTCCATGCAAAAAACATAAAACACTCGAGTCAGGATTAATCATATGTTCAAGTAAATTTATTTCCATAGAAACTAAAGGTATAGTAGTTAATCCAAACATTGACTATAAATATATTGTCAAACACACACAGGTGTAGTATTAGTCTAAAATTGGTATGATATTTATGCTTTACAGTTTTTATTTTAAGGACAAATGGCTACGGAAGCCTGCATATACACACGTGTACAAGTACACGTGTGTACTGCCCCAGCATTCCGCAACCACAAATAACAGGTGCCCAGACTCATAAGTGTTTCGTGAATAATCAGCGAACATGGCAGTAAACTAGCAAGTAACAAGTAAGTGGTTTAAGAGGCAAAACCTATCAACAGTATTCATGCAACGGGTGAGGTTCAAATTCTGTATAAGTGCAAGCACATATTGAGCTCAAGTGACTAGAGTAGCAGCACTAAACCAGAACGGTGTACAAGGAAAAAAATCTTTTATATGTGCTCCAGTAAAATTGGCGAGTATGTTGAATATGTCATGGCAGGTGGTATGCCCAAACAAACAAAAATAAACCATGTCAGGAGCAGTCCATTTAACTCAAAATGGCCACAGGTGTTTAAAGCTACAGATTCAAAGCAGGCGATTGTTCAGCTATATAAAGGTAACACGACATCATGCAAATTATTAAAACAGCCAACAAATGCATCCATACGTGGCCATAGCAGATCATGAAGACAAATATCAAACTTAAGTACAAGTTCGGATGACATGCTTAAACAAGGAATTTATGCATAAGGTTCATGTGTGGTCATACTTAACCGACTAAACAAATTACAATAGGGTACACTAAATAGATTCAATGAGTTTGAAGGGTAAATCTATGGACATATTCAATGAGTTTAAAGTGTCAACTATGCTGGATATATTCAATTATTGAAGTGTCAAGCTATAATGGGTACATTCAATGATTAAAGTGTCAAACTATACTAGATATATTCAATGATGTAGCATATAAAAATGGAGCAGCAATATAAGAAGGGTAGCAAATTTCAACATACTGAAACAGTGTTAAAAATGCCAAAAATGTAACCCCAACAGGTGACTTTTCTTTTTCGTTTATACAGTGATTACATGTTTCGGGAAGGGACACAATATTCAACACGACAACATATATACAAGTTATACAAGTTTGATCCCAAGGCCAAGCATACTACATGCTATCAACAGCTAAAACAAAGATAAAAAAAATTTATCAAAGAAAAATCAACAGAAAAACATTGATGGCTTGGAATCTTATGCAATAACTGAATATTATATCATTTGGATATAAAAAAAATACAGTTTTAGATACATTTCCAATTTGATCTACTCAGATTGAACTATATTAAAAACTTCATGCTTATACAACTAAATCGATTGATCAGCTAAATCAAATGATTGAATCCACTCTTAAATGCCAATAATGAATCAACAGGAAAAGTGATTCACTAGTAATAAAGATGTACCAAAAACTATATATTTCTAAACACAAGCTTAGTTTATTATCAAAAAGTAATTCCTTGAAAGCATTATCTCAAACTACATTAACAACACCTACATAAACCCTTTAAAACATATATCAAAATAAAAGTTATTTTCATACAAGTAAAACGGGGTGTAACCATAGGAATAAATATGGATTCAGGTTTACTCACCATATGAGCGAATACTTATAGGCTAGATAAAGTGGGATAATATATATATATATATATATATATATATATATATTATATAAGGAACTTAGCTATGTGTACCATAACATGTGCTGCACCAAACATAAGGATGTGCCAAAGATGTGCCTCCCTTTGTGGATACAGAAATGATTATCTCAACAAAATTAAACTCACTCCAAACAAAGCAAGCGAGAGTTAAGTTCAGTTACTCAAGCGCTAGCTGTAAGGCTAACCTAACTGTGGCACCAATGATTCAAGGTTATGAATAACATACTGAACCTGTTTCGCTAACAGTAACAAGTTATAATTAAAGGGGTATAAGTCTAGGTCAGTGCAACAATAAAATTTCATCAGAGTTGAACTCAATTATAACATCTGTGCTTATCAGTCTTCTTTTACTATATATATAAAATAGTGGAAAATATGGATACATGAAACACTGGCAAGAATGGATGTGTGCATGGACAGTAAACGTTTACATGCAGATGAGGGCTACGCCAATGCAACAAATAGTGGCGCAGTTCAAAAGTCAAGCATGTACAGACTCAATCAAACAAGTATAACATCTAGAAGGCGATCAAGATATAAGGACATCCAAGTTAAGAACATTAATTTAGCTTATGGCAATAAATCTTTTTTTTTTTCTGTTTCTAAAATAGAATACTAAAAGAAAATTTCAGTCAACAGATGCATTTAGGGGTGCAACCGCAACTAAACTAGCAACAAATGCAATTTCAACGAGCACAATGTAAGAAGTAACAAGTAACGGAGTAATTCAATCCCAATCCACAACCCCGATACGGACAACACCAGGTTAACTACTATATCTAAGCTAAAATCGAGTTTAAATTTACTTAAACTTATGATTAATCGTGAGTGAGATGCTCACCTAAAGGCAACAACGAAGCGTCGAATTCGATTAGAGACTCAGTCCAGGCGAAGCGGTTTCAGTGGCGAATTACGGCTGTGGTGATGATTTGGTTTCAATGACAACGAACAGCTTCTATTTGGAGAAAATTGGCGACCGTGCTTGCCTTCGGACCGCTGTAGGCTTCTCGGCTTTGATTGAAATGGGGAAGTAGAGAAAACTGGCGAAGCAAGGGAATCGGTCGAAGGCAGACGTTGATGTAGATGGCCGATGGATTTTAGAGATTGAAGAGAAGGGAGGCGCTGCTGAACGGGGTGGTTGAAGGACGAACAAGTAGCGGTTGGAACGGCGAAGTCGATTTTAGTGGCAGCAGGTAAGAGAACGCTGCTTTGATTAAAGAAGGAAGGCCATTGTTTTCCTCAATTTGAAGAGAGGCGTTAAATTTTTATTTTTGGGGAAATGTGGATTTCTAGTTGTTGAAGTTTGAAGGAAGGGACGGTGATTTATAGATGCGAAGTTGGAGATAAGAATGCAGTCAAATCCTAGTGTTAGGGATGGCAATGCTCTGATGATAGGTCTGCGCATGAGTTACTTAGCGAAGGTTATATCTGATTTTAGTTTAATGTTAATTGCACCACGAATTTCCATGGAACACGAATTTCCAGCACAATCTCTAAATATGATGAAACTTGACGTATCTCTACATTCCAACGTTCTGAATTAGTCTGATTGTCCTGCTTCCGTTAGTATACGATGTTATTTTATTTTTTTAAAATTATTTATGGGTTTACCAATCTTATTCCTTTTGTACACAAACAACTCCGTTGTATTTGATCCGTTAAGTTTCAATATCTTTATGGATACGAGTATACCATATCCAAGCCAATTTCTGATATATTTTAACAAATTTAATTCCAATTTATTTAACATTGATCCTATTTATACTTTTCAATTTAATTTCCAATTCAATTATTCAACCCATTTAAATTTAAAAATACAATAATAATTCTCTAGTTTCCAACCATTTTGAATAAAATATTTAGTTCATTTCATACCCAAACTACTATATTCGATTTTAAACTTCTAACTACAACATCAATATAAAATTGATTATTTATATTTAAATCTTTAAATTAATTCCATTCCTAAATGTCCAAATTTCTAGGACATTACAACATGTGGCCTCGATAAATTAAAATGTGCATTTGAATTTAAAATATACTGATTTATATTTTAAATTTAACGGAAACTGATCGTAATAGCCGAATTGGGTTAGAAACATATCCCATTGTGTTCGGAATGGGGGTATTTGCCTAGAAGCAACAGTCATTGGGTTCAAATTGGAGTTAGTAACATTAAACAAATAAATTTAGAATTAAATATTAAAATAAATAAATTATATAAGGTCACTAAAGTGGTCAAAACCCTAAAATTTCACTTCCACGGTCAAACCAGTTTCAGCCGACAAGCTCCAAAACCGAAGGTCATTCGATCCATATGGGTGTGATGGGTTTTGGGTTATTGTAGAGGCCAGAATCTCATTTGGAAGTGGATGTCGTTCAAGCGGTTTTAGGGGAGGATCAGGCTGGCGAGTGGGCCATGGCGGCGGCTGTAGGTGAGCGACGTCGATCTCTCCGGCGTGGTGCAAGTTGATCGGTGGTTAGGGTGCAGGGGAAGCGTGCGACTTGGAGAGAGAAAGGGGAGCACGATGGGTTCTTTTGGCCTGATGATGAGCATTGACGAAACAGGGTAGACTGGGGAATGGTTGTTAATTAATTTAGTATTTAATCATGTATTTAATTGTTTAACGGTAAATTGACCATAACTTGTTGAAACGAAATCAAAATTCAGCGATTTTCATTGCGTTGGAACCGTATCGACCAGATCTACGCAATGAAACTGACTGAAGCAAAAACGAAGCAGATTTGAATTTCAGGCCAATTCAAATTCGAATAGAGCAGAAAATTCAGAAATAAGAACTGACGGAGTGGATCCCAATGTGAGAATTCTCTCACCATAAATTTTCTGTACTGTTATCTATTTTATAACTGCATATATGAACTGCTCCCCGTCGTCCACAGACCATGGACGACTTGTTTGCTTGATTGTATTGTGAAAATTGATTATGATGTGAAATGGAAAGTATAAAATATATGAATAATAAAAAATATAAATTTTATGGTGTATATGAAGTATATAAAATATTCATGCTTCAAATAAATTATGTGGACAATAAAAATCCATTTTTATTGTTTATATGAAGTGTTAAAAATAATCTTGTGTTGAAATAAACGTTTCTTGATTAAATATATATATATATACGATGTGAATTGAAATATATATACGATGTGAATTGAAATATATATATATATATACGATGTGAATTGAAATATATATACGATGTGAATTGAAATATGTATATACGATGTGAATTGAAATATATATACGATGTAAATTGAAATATATATATATATACACACGATGTGAATTGAAATATATATATATATACGATGTGAATTGAAATATATATACGATGTGAATTGAAGTATATATACGATGTGAATTGAAATATATATACGATGTGAATTGAAATTCGTGTTGAAATTGAAATAGAATTGAAATTCGAATTAAATTGAAATAAAATTGAAATTCGAATTAAACAGAAATAGAATTGAAGTTCGAATTAAACTGAAATAGAATTGAAATTCGAATTGAAATTGAATTCGAATTGAAATTCGAATTGAAATTCGAATTAAAATTGAAATTCGAATAGAATTGAAATCATTTTCAGACGATTTATAAAATATGTTTTAATGGGAAATCGACGAAATAAATATAATATTATATATATATAATGGCCTGAATAGAACGCGCAGCGCCGCGGCAGTTCGCGAACTTCGACCATTGGCTTCGAACGGACATTACGGGAGATCCGACCATCGGATTCTCCTAAAACTGGAACCGTTAGGTTCGTATCGAAAAGAGATTTCTAACGAATATGAGAAATTATAAATCTATTGGTTGGATTTGGAATTATGTCCAAATCAAATTTGGAAAAGGTCGCTTAAGTGCAGTTCGATGACCGTTTATGGAAATCGACTGTACGGGCATTGATAAAATTATTAAAAATATTAATAATTTATGTAAAATCAAAAGAAATGATTTGAAAAGAATCGGGATGAAAAATTACATATTTGGAAAGGTGAAAATTTATTTTTATCGAAATGATCTAGTTATTAATTTGAATTGTAATCCGATTATTTCTAAATAAATAAATTAGATTGAGAAATGGTTTTAAATAATCAGAATTTTCCAACAAATAAATTGGAATGGTTTGGAATGGAAATAATCTTCATAATATTTCGATATTAGATTCCGTGATTATACAGATATTGTGATGGGAATTTAGAAGATATCGATAACATTATTCCCGAAATGATATCTGTTGGTTTCAGGATTTGATGTTGAATATAAGTCAATACTATCCCTATTCAAAACCTTATATTTGACGTCAAATTGGATTGATTGATTGTTTGGATTGTGCTCGACCAGTTTATGAGCAAGATATGATTTTACATTTAGCATTGGGTTGGGTAGAATTACTGGTAGGCTAACATCTTGTGAAACATTTTACGATTTGACTATGAGATGTGTAGCGATGTTGTTATGTTCATTTCAAATTTAATGAATGATTGTGAAATGTTATTTTTCTTAAGTGGAAAGAATGTATTCCCGATTTTGGACAGGGAATGTTTTATAAAAATGTTTTATAAAACAGAAAGGATTTCGAGGGCTAAAACCCGATGATTTCGAAATGATTTGGTAATGTATTATTGTTTTACATTGTAGTTCATCACATATTCAATTAGGTGCTATTAATGATGTACCTGTTTGGTGGCGGAGAATTTATTATCTTGCATAACACCCTTCTTTGAGATATACGAGCTCAAAGGTTATGTGATTAATAATGACTAATCATTTGTGTGAATTGCTGTTGTGAAGTACTATATTTTGAAAGTACTTGTGATTATTATGTTGTGAAATGATTTTCCCTACTTCGGGATATGAAATGATTTGGTATGTGGCTAGAGATTCGAGTAACCTGAACGACTAAAATTATGGGTGAGATGGGCGGTGTATGCTTCCACGCATGGGAGGTGCATCATCGGTGTAGCCGTCTCCATAGTGGGAGGTGCACATTTATATATCGAGTTGCTTAGGTGCATGCCCTTTGCCTTGTCTAGGGGGATCCCGATATTTGGTAGCATACTTGTTTGTATGCATTGTTATGTTTTGGAATTCACATTTCCAAATGATTTGATTTGAGATCCCGAAGTGAAATCTATGTTGTGATATAAAGTTAGACATGTATTTCAAATGATTTGAAATGGAAATCGGGAAATAAAGTCCAAAGGAATAATTTCTTTAAATTGAATTGGATTTGGAAAATCTAAGTGTGGTGATTAATCTAAGCGGGTAGATTGGGATATTGCATATTGATTGATGCAAAGTAGACCCATATATCTATATTGATCGATATTTATACACTGGCATTCATGGGGGTAAACCCGTTCTGCATTAGCGTCGTGGTCCTATGATTTGCCTTATCATAAGTTTATAACTGTTTAGAGTTTCTCACACTAGTCCCATGACTGACCTGTAGTTTGCTTTTCGCTTGCGAACTCGGGTGCCCGTATTTTCCACATGGGAAGTCGAGTAGTTCATGTTGCAGATATATGACCAGGATTCTGGATTGAATCTTATAGTTGTGTCCAGAACATTGATAGTCTTCCGTCGTGTTACTTTATTTATTTTCTGCTGTGAATTATATTACATTTGATGTAAATTATTCTTCCGTTGTATTATATTTCTATATACTCTGATATATTCTGTAATCTGATGTAACATTATTATGTTGTTTATAGAAGTCTTCTGTTATTTTTTCTAATGTGATGTATGCCCAGAGTTAGCTTATACGGGATTCGTACGGTCTTGGTCGATTTAGCGATCGATTAGGTCAGAATGAAATCCGTGTCGTTACAGCTGGTATCAGATCCTTGGTTAACTCAAATCTTTGGGGTGCAACTCATTAGAACAGAATAAAAGACTCATCATAGCTTGGATTAGTTATATTCTATTGAAGAATCCTCATTAGAGATAGAATCAATAGCATTCTAGAATGAGTGACTCATTAGAGATGGGGTTAGAAATGCCCCAGAATGAGTTGACAGTCTTATTTTATAGATATCGTACTTGTGATTATGTATATAATCTTGTTTTAAAAATATGATTTTGAATATATGAAAGTTATATGAATTTGAAAAATTAATCAACAAATTGATTGCTGGTTGTGTTGTTTGATTATTTGTTTGACTAATCAAAATATTGGACTAATAAAACCAATAGGAAAAATAGTAAGGTAAATTTAAGCCAAATTGTATCAAATGTTGAACTGTATTGAAAATTGTTTGGAAATGCATGCATGTACATATATATGTGTGAACAGGTCATAGCAAGGAAGCTAGAGAAGAGGAATAAAATTGTTTGCCCGACAAATAGGTACATGTCTATTGTATTTTTTGGGTTTTGGATGATTTTATGAGCCGATTGGCTAGCCGCATGGATGTTTTTTTTTATTGGATTGGAAAGGCCTGTATGGAAATTTCGGGATTTTCCCGGTGCTCCCATGTAGGGGAGGTTATGGTGAAATTTTTCGAAAATTTAGGGTGTTAGCCAAATTTTTGAAAAATTAGAAAAGTTCTTAGAAATTGAAAAGTTGAAGAACTTAGGTCATAATGAAAATAATGAAAGTTGAGTTGATTTGTAAAACAACTTTCAGCTTCGTTCCTTTTCGGGGACGAAAAGTTTTAAGTGGAGGAGATTGTAATAACCCTGAAATCCGAACCAATTTAAAATTTTTCAATTTTAGTGAGATTTGAATATTTAAAATGATTGATTTTAAATAATGACGACAAGGAATTTATTTTGAATAGATTTAGAATGGATATATTTATTTGAATCGACGTTAGAATATAAATATTTTATTTTAATTATAAAAGGAATTGAAAATGGCGCGGTAGTTTGAAAATTCGATTTCAAAATTCAAGTAAATGTACAGAATACAAAAAAACCAGATTTTAGCAAATCTAAAAATATTTGAATCTATTTGAGAATATATTTCCAACGAATCCGAAAAATCAAAATTTCATAGCGGGAATCAAAAGATACGTTCGGTTGAAAATTCAGAATAGTCGCTATGGAAAATATAGCCCTTAAAAATGGAAACTTTGCAAACAACCCCTGTTTTCGACAAAACCACTTTTGTTGAATCCGGGATGTCGAGTTATTGCTAAGTTTCAAAATTCATAATTTTTGGGATCAATATGTGAACATGGCAAAAGAAAACGCGTTTTGACAGTTTCAGTCAAATTGGATCGACCAGAAAATGGCCATTTTTCAAACGGTCTTCAAATTTGACGAAATTAGTTTTGTTTGGACCGTATCATCAATATGAAGCTAGAAATAATTTTTCTGGAATTTTTAGAGTCAGCATGTGGCCCAGGTAAATTAAAATGTGTGTTTGAATTTAAAATATATTGATTTATATTTTAAATTTAACGGAAACTGATCGTAACAGCCGAATTGGGTTACGAAACATATCCAATTGTGTTCGGAATGGGGGTATTTGGCTAGGGACAACAGTCAATGGGTTCAAATTGGAGTTAGTAACATTAAACAAATAAATTTAGAATTAAATATTAAAATAAATAAATTATATAAGGTCATTAAAGTGGTCAAAACCCTAAAATTTCACTTCCACGGTCAAACCATTTTCAGCCGACAAACTCCCAAACCGAAGGCCGATATCCTTAATTTTCAATTCCTCAATTTCTTTTAATCCCAACAATAAAATTCGAAATTCAAAAAACAAAATCCTAGTTCTCTCTAAGGTCGTTAGATCCATATGGGTGTGATGGGTTTTGTTAGTGTAGAGGCCAGAATCTCGCTTGGAAGTGGCTTTCGTTGAAGCGATTTTGGGGGAGGATCGGGCTGGCGAGTGGGCCATGGCGGTGGCTGTAGGTGAGCGACGTCGAGCTCTCCGGCGTTGAGCAAGTTGATCGGTGGTTAGGGTGCAGGGGAAGCGTGCAAACTGGAGAGAAAAAGGGGAGCACGTTGGGTTCTTTTGGCCTGGTGATGAGCGTTGAAGAAGGAGGGTAGATTAGGGAAAGTTTGTTAATTAATTTAGTATTTATTCATATAGTTAATTGTTTAACGGTAAATTGACTATAACTTGTTTAAACGAAATCAGAATTCAGTGATTTTCATTGTGTTGGAACCATCTCGACCAGATCTACGCAATTAAACTGACTGGAGCAAAAACGAAGCAGATTTGAATTTCAGGCCAATTCAAATTCAAATAGAATAGAAAAATCAGAAATAAGAACTGGCGGAGTGGATACCAATGTGAGAATTCTCTCACTATAAATTTTCTGTACAGTTATTTATTTTATAATTGCATATATGAACTGCTCCCCGTCGTCCACTGACCATGGACGACTTGTTTGTTTGATTATATTGTGAAAATTGATTGTATGCCAAATGGACTGTCTAAAATATATGAATAATAAAAAATATCATTTTTATGGTGTGTATGAAGTATATAAAATATTCATGCTTGAAATAAACTATTTGGACAATAAAAGTCCCATTTTTATGGTTTATATGAAGTGTTAAAAATAATCATGTGTTGAAATAAACATTTGTTGATTAAAAATATATATATACCATGTGAATTGAAATATATATACGATGTGAATAGAAATATATATGTACGATGTGAATTGAAATATATATATATATATATATATATATATATATATATATATATATACGATGTGAATTGAAATATATATACGATGTGAATTGAAATATATATACGATGTGAATTGAAATATATATATATATATACACACACACACGATGTGAATTGAAATATATATATATATATACACACACACGATGTGAATTGAAATATATATACAATGTGAATTGAAATATATGTACGATGTGAATTGAAGTATAAATACGATGTAAATTGAAATATATATATATATACGATGTGAATTGAAATTCGAGTTGAAATTGAAATAGAATTGAAATTCGAATTAAATTGAAATAGAATTGAAATTCGAATTAAATTGAAATAGAACTGAAATTCGAATCGAAGTTGAAATAGAACTGAAACTCGAATTGAAATTGAAATGAAGTTGAAAATCGAATAGAACTGAAATCGTTTTCAAACGATTTATAAAATACGTTTTAAAGGGAAACCAACTGTGATGGACCGCCCCGCACCAACCGACATTTACTCCAAAAGTGCGTTGTACACATGTCCAGTTAGCATGGGACGATCGTCAGAAGTAAAGGAAAGAAGACGAAGAAACAACAAGGAACCTGTAGAATGTCTCACAGCGCATGGAATAAAATATAATAACAACATACTTGACATAAAACAGGTGAGATAGTGCATAAGCTGAAAACAAACTAACATAGCAGCGGAAAATCCAAGTACAACTTATGATCCAAAGCCAACATTATTACAACTTTTCAAACTGTCTCAAAAAGCAAAAGCAAGATAAGGGACGTACACTAGTAATGCCCAAGTAGCGACCACCAACGACACAGGGAGACTATCTATATGTATCATATGTAGAAGCCTCCTGCTCGTCTCCGATACATCCACGCCCCTAATTTGTCTCTCAGTAGTTAACCAAGGTTATGAATACCGACAACCCCTTTGCACATGTCCCGCAGCAAAGCCCAATCATGAAGTGAACTCATTGGTTCCCATCTGGATCCTGAGCTCTAACTTCCAACTTGGACTACCTTTGCATCTCGGGTTTTTGGTCAATACTTGATCGGTTCGGATTCCTCCTTGCCATCGGTTCGGTTCGGGCTCTTCATGTCGTATTGGTTCGGTTCGGCTACATCATCCCCAGGCTTCCCGTTCAGTTCGGTGCACCACTTCATGATGCGGTTCGGTTCGGGTCTACCTCCTCAATGCGGTTCGGTTCGGGTCCTCCACTCTCTTAGCTCCTGGCTTGGCCTTCTGGTCCGATCCGATCCCCTTCCTTATTCCCATCCGCTCCGATCCGATACCCTTTCCCGATACGATACCAATTCAACCTTTGTGGCCTTCCTTTTTTCCATACCTTCTCTTGTGCTAAGCTACGGTTCGGTTTGGTGTTCCTTTGCCCGGTCCGAGCCCATCCACCCGATCCGATCCGAAAGCCTGCACTGTTTTTCTGTAACTTTTCCAGCGAGCATTTTACGCCATTCGACGAGGTTTTCGACCATTCTATCTATCCTAATCAATCACAAAGCATACCTCAAAGTCATAGCAACTAGTATAAGTGACCTCAAACACCAAAACAACAATATGATAGGTTAAAATGGATCAAACATAGCCAAAACCCCATATTTTCCCATAAGCATGTTTAGGTGAAACTAATGATAGGATTAACAAAACTTAACCAAATCAGCCAAATTTTCTAACAGAGGCCTAAAATAATATTTAGCAATTTATAAATAATTTTTCAGATTTTTAACAAGCATAAATTCGCTAATTTCCACTAATCACCCCTTAATCCCCCAAATTCCGGTATTTGCAAAATTAGTCGAAATTAACCCAAATTCATATCAGAGGCATAAAATGATGTTTTAGAATTTTAGGAATTTTTCTAGATTTTTCTGAGCCCTAATTTCGCTAATCTTCGCTAATTACCATAATTAGCCGTAATTAGTGAAAAACAATGCAAATCACTCACCTTAGCCACAAATTAATTCTCAAATCTGAAACTTCTCTGATTTGGATCCAATTTCTATGTGTTCCAGCAGCTCTATCCAAATTCTTATGCTAATCCGCCTTAATTTGTTGTAGATTAGGCCAATATGTGATTAGAAATGACAAAAAAGTTTTTTGGAGTGTTTTAGAAGATGGAGGTCATTGCTAGAGCTTAAGGGAGGTTTGTGGCGGCTGAGAAAACTAAAATGAAATGATTTTCCTAACCCTTTCAGCCCTCCCATAATCCTAATCCCGAAATGGGTTATGGGCCAAGCTGCTAATCACCCGGTTAAGCCCAAATAAGTTGTTTTTAGCCTTATAAACCTTAATTTAGTCATATCTCCCAAACGGTAATTCCGTTTTTCACATGTGACCACTCTACGGAAAGGTAAACCATCATCCGAAGCCAATCGAAGTGGTTTCAGGTCAAAACTCCTTTCCAATCAAAAGTTATGGCCAAAACAAGATTCGCTAGGGGTAAAACGGTCATTTAAAAATCGGCAAAAATCATGAACATGGGAAATGACCCCAATAGTCGTCTCCCAAAGTTACACGACCATACGACTTTGTATGAGGAAGAAATAAACATTCAATGATCCTCTGATGCGTAGAATGCGGGTTGTTACATTCTCCCCCCCCCCCCCCCACCCCCCCACCCCTTAAGAAATTTCGCCCCCGAAATTCCCTAACCAAAACACACAAAGGGCCCAGCATGCCTATCAGCCCCAAAACAACAATCAACATGCAAAACAAGTATATCCTAGCATGCGGTTTACTAACAAGGGAAGAAACTATCGCTACCAAAATCTTACCAGGCAAAGAGTTCTGGGTACTTCTTCCTTATATCTTCCTCTGTTTTCCAAGTACAGTCTTTTTCATTCTCACCCCACTGGACTTTGACTAGTTTCACCGTCTTCTTCGAAGCTGCTTCGTATCGTTCCCAACAATACGCATAGGCTTGCGGTTCTCAACCGCCTCGGGTTCAACCTCGATATCGTCCAACTGATCTGGTGAAATAGCCACATTAGGGTCTTGCACAAACTTCCTTTACTGGGAAACATGAAATACGTTGTGAACTCCCGCCATCTTGTCAGGTAGATCTACTTCATACGCCAAATTCCCAACTTGCTCGAGGACTGGGAATGGGTCAACAAATCTATGTGCTAACTTACCTCTCCAACCAATCCGAATCACATTCTCAATGGAGAGATCTTGATGAACACCAAGTTGTTAACGAAGAATTCCAAATCTCTTCGTCTCTTATCGAGATAAGTCTTCTGCCTATCTTGGGTATCCTTCATTCTCTAATATACAATTCACTCAAATACCATCATGACCTGACCTAGTCCTTGGTAAACTATCAATATAATCCATTTGAGACTTGTTCTCATTTCCATTTAGTAATTTCTAATGGTTGTAACAAACCACTAGGCTTCTTTTGCTCAGCTTTTACTAACTGGCAATTTATGCATTTGTACATAAATTTCCCAACGTCTTTCTTTATCCTTTCCCAGTAGTAGATCTGCTCCATGTCTCAATACATCTTGTTACCACTGGGATGTATAGTTAATTTCGGGTGAAGATATGCTCTAAGCACTTCACCTCTCAGTCCATCTACGTTGGGTACAACTAGTCGCTTATTCTTTTGAAGCCACCCTTCTCGATCAAATCCTTACTTGATCATTCTCTTTCCATCGATACCCATCTCTACCCTAGAGATGGTTTCCAATAGATTAGGATCATCCTTCTAACTGGAACCAATCCACTCAATCAAAATCGATCTAATCGTCAAGCTTACTAGTGTTTCTGAGTCCAATTCACACTTGGGCCTGAAATCATACCTTGTGGTATACTCTAGTTGCTTTCATCCTAGAAACAAAACCCCTAAACTGGCATGTCTCCTACTCAATGCAACTATTACCGCACCCAAATCCTTTGCTATGTCCACTTTGCCCCATGAAGTCATGACAACTTCACTGCACTGGCTCATAGCTTTACTAATCCTTTACTATGTCCACTTTGCCCCTCGAGTCATGACGACTCTACTGCACTAGCTCATAGTCCTACTACAATCACTTTGTTCCCCATCGCTGGAACCCTACAGGTGATAGTCTACTCAAGGTAACAAAAATAGGAACATCATAGCAACCATAACATCCATCGAACAAGTCCTACCTATCAACTGCTAAATTCATAAACACATCGACACCTACATGACTGGTCTAACCAACCCCAATATGTCGATTCTAGTATGTCTGGTCCAACCAACATCAATAACTAATGGAAGCCCAGTCTCCATACATACCCCGATGCCTACTTGACTGGTCCAACCAATCCCAGGCCAATGGAAGCCCCGCCTCCCTACGGACTACCGTACGTCCAACGTACGTTTATCCTCCAAGGATAACTAGATCACGTCCAATGGATCTAGGGTAACGGGCGTCCCCGGATACCCCTGCTTTTAGTCCGCCTAAAATACTTGAGTCCAACCCAAGTCTATCCATTGTATTGCTGCCCTCTCGAGTCCAACTCAGGCCGAATCCAATTCCTTGCAGCCTTCTCAAGTCCAACTCGAGTCAATCTATAACTCAGACCCAGTCTTGAGTATCCATTAGTGACAAACTCTAGTCCAACATGAGTCGTCTCCCTATTCGTTGCATCTCCAAGATCAACGAACACCCATTTTATTTTACGAGTTCAAGTCCAACTTGAATCGCCCTAATCTTCGTTGTATCTTCCATGATCAACGAACACATCCTATTCCTTCAAAGTTCTACTATCCAATAGAGAACATCAAAATAGGGTCCTAAACAATCCATTACTTTGCATCTTTCTCGAGTCCCACTCGAGCAATCTCATAACCCTATCGAGTCTAACTCTGGGCAGTCTATACCATTGAACAGTCTTATCATGTTCCGTCTGCCCATCACTCCTCGAGTAAACCAAGATATCATCCAGTGAAAAATCACAACAACTATTTACCCTCACGCAAACCGTCCTGGTCGAAATCAACATTCCCCATGCACAAGCCCCAAAGGCCTAAACCAATATCAGACAAGCACCCAAGGAATATCTCCTCCAAGTTCGGACAACCCACGTGAGGTGATACTAGCAAAACAATCTAGCACTGGAGTACTCATTTGCCTCCCATAGACAACTAGAACTTATTACAACGATAACCTCTTAGCTTCCTTAACTCCAGTTACTATCGCCATCACTAGGTAGGTACCTAATACCACCCTATTCCTTTGGAGTAGATCGACTCCCCAAAATAATGCTAAACCCAGTAAAGCCCAAAACAAAGCAATCACAACAAACATACATCTGTGACTCGATAAGACCGCATTACAACAAATCATACTAAGATCAGTCGAACCACCTATCGGGTTCATCACAATTAGAGGTCTGTCGACTATCTCGGGTTTGTCAAACAATACCTGAACAGAAACATCTTAAATAGAAAGCTTACCTTTTATAACGACACCCATTTCCTTCTGCGCCACACTTGGAGCATTCGACGAAGAAGGAACAGCGTTGATAGCATACGCTTTCACAATCTACTTCTCTCTAGGAGGTTGTGGGCAATCATCCTTATGATGTCCCGCCTGGCCGTAGTTAAAGCACTTCCTTTCCCTAGGCTTTTCTCGACAATCTCTGGCATAGTGGCCCTTCTTGCCACAACTAAAGCATTCGCCATCTTTCTTATTTTTCTTATTCTGACCATCCTTGGCCGGGTTCTGCTTTCTCTTGTTCTGAGAATTCTTCTTGCCTTCACCGCCTGCTTGCGGCTTTGGCTCCTCTGTAGAAGCAATAGCAACTTCGGTCTTCGACTTAGGGAAAAGGCTCTCTGACCTTAATGCCTTTCCTACAATAGATTCGAATGTCTCATCGATATGGTTTATAAGTCTTTCCCCCAAGTACCCATCCAAGCCAGTTATGAACTTCTCGTTCTTCTTTTCGACTGTATCGATAAGGGACCATCCATATTTCGATAAAGTATCGAATTCTGCGATGTACTCCGAGACTGCCCTACCATTCTGCTTAAGCTCCGAGAACTTCCTGAACAATTCTGATTTATGAGCAGCTGGAATAAACTTATCACAAAAGCGAGTCTTAAACCGATTCCAAGTTACTTGATCCTCTGGAGTAGTTGACTTAATGGCATTCCAACAATTCATCGCTCGCCCTTGCAGCTGACGAGACGCTAGCCTTCTCTTCATCGCATCCTCAATACCCAAGTCGTCGAAGATACGATCACAGCTATCCAACCAATCCTGAACATCTGTGGCCGACTCCGTTCCGTGGAACGACTTCCCACCAAGGTTAGTGTAATCCTTGCACAACTTGGCGAAGTCGACCCTAGGCGCCTGCACTACTGGACCACCACCATTTCCAGGATTGGGAACTGCTCCCTGAACATCCCTAAGCATCTCCCTCATGAAGTTAGTGAACATCGTCCTCATGTCAGGAGCATTTCCATTATTGGTCCCTCTACCAGCACCCCTCGTGTCTCGGCTCATCATTCAATCTGTAAAGAGAAAACGATTAACCATCTCCATAGTGGTGCCAGTGCAGTACAACTTCATCCTTAGCTATACTAATAATATATATAGATATAGCTTTTGAAAACCAAGATAATCACCAATACGCGCTCTCATATACGTACGATCTCTGCTTGGTGTCTTTCCCTAAGTTAACTACGCAACCTAGAGCTCTAATACCAAATGTGACGGCCCGCCCCGCACCAACCGACATTTACTCCAAAAGTGCGTTGTACACATGTCCAGTTAGCACGGGACGGTCGTCAGAAGGAAAGGAAAGAAGACGAAGAAACAGCAAGGAACCTGTAGAATGTCTCATTGCGCATGGAATAAAATATAATAACAACATACTTGACATAAAACAGGTGAGACAGTGCATAAGCTGAAAACAAACTAACATAGCAGCGGAAAATCCAAGTACAGCTTATGATCCAAAGCCAACATTATTACAACTTTTTGAACTATATCAAAAAGCAAAAGCAAGATAACAGAGGTACACTACTAATGCCCAAATAGCGACTACCAACGACACAGGGAGAATATCTATCTGTATCCTATGCAGAAGCCTCCTGCTCGTCTCCGATACAGCCACTCGTGCATCACCAGCTAACCTGTCTCTAGTCTGCTTATGAGAGCACCCAGAGTAATAAGGGGAGACATAAAACTCTAGGTCAGACAAAAAGTCTGGTATGAGCGATAAGCAACAAAACATAACAATAACAGGTATAATCCAATCATACCTGAACCTGGACCTGCAACCAAAGAGTTAGCACTACATACCGTACAACACTCTAAGGTGCCACTAACATATAGTGTAAAGATACGGGGGAGGGGGTGTGCATGTCATAGTGATGGCAAACAGTCAAGCATAGCAACCATCCTCACATCTCTCACTCAGTGCGTAAAGCATACGTTGCCAGTTACTTTGGTCACCTAATTCTTTGGGCCATGACGGAATCCAACCCCGTACTACTATCACTACAAGCCCCTAATTTGTCTCTCAGTTGTGAACCAAGTTTATGAACACCGACAACCCCTTTGCACACGTCCCGCAGCAAAGCCCAATCATGAAGTGAACTCATTGGTTGTAACAATCCAGAAAATCTGAACCAATTTAAAAAATTTAAATTGGCTAAAATAATGGGTTTTAAATATTTATTATAAATATTTTAAATAATAGAGATGAAAAGTCAGTTGAATCAATAATTGAAAACGAATATAATTAATTATAATTATAAACAAGGCCTGAAAAGGCGCTGCAGTTTCAAAATTTGAATTCAAACTTTGTCGGACTATACCGGGTGCAAAACAAAATGGATTTTAGTGAAACCAAAAGTATTTAAATCTGTTAGTGAATACCTTTCTAACGAATCTTAAAAATCGAATTTTCATAACGGAAAGCAAAAGTTATGGCCAAATGAATTTTCTGAAAGGTCGCTATGGAATTTATATAGCCCGTGAAATTTGGCATTTTGCATATGACCTCGGAATTCGACGAAACCACTTTTGTTGGATCCGGGATGTTAAGTTATTGCTAGGTTTCAAATTTCATAATTTTTTAAGCTAGTATGTGAGCGTGGAAAAGGAAAATGTGTTTTGGTCAATTATAGTTAAAATGGATCGACCAGAAATGAGTCTTTTTGCAAACTGTCTCAGAATTCGACGAAACTAGTGTGGTTGGGACCATATCATCAAAACATAGCTAGATTTATTTTTCTGGAATTTTTCGAATCAGTTTGTGGCCCTGGCAAATTGAAATGCACGTTCGAATCAAATATTGAATGTTTTATATTTTAATTTGAAGGAAAACTGACTGAAACAGTCGAATGGGCCTACGAAACATATCCCATTGTGTTTGGAATGGGGGTAAAATGCTAGGGATGACAGTCGTTGGGTTTAGATTGGTGGTCGTGTCGGAAAACCCCTTTAAAACTTCCCCGACCAATCAGAATTTTTATAAAAAAAGAAAATCCCTCATTTTCTCTCTCCCCGTAATCGCGATATACGGCAGAAAGCTATTCGCCGCTTTCAGGCCATTATCCCACCGCTCCGATCAACGAAACCCACTGTCCCAGTTCAACTTTTTGTAGAGTTTTCTCCCCTGTTTAAATCCATACCCATTACCCTCTCCATCATTGCGTCGTTCGAGAGAACCGAGCCCGAGAAGTTGTCGCCTTTGAAGAGCCGCCGCCGCCACCTGGGTTGATCGAATTGGGTCACCTCCCTGGCGCACATGCGCATCTCCTAGACCGTCAAGGTGGCGCTGGCCGATGGAAGCAATGATCAACGGATTTGAAGATAATTTGAAACCTAGTTTTCAAGATTCAAACGAGGTATTCGGTTGTGTTTATTTTCAATAGTTTTGACACCTTTAAACCGTTGCAAACTTTGAAAAATCATATCTTTTTCGTTTTTTGACGAAATTCGATGAAACAGGAAACATCGTGACCGTGTGGACGTCTTCTACATTTTAGAATAGACCGCATATTTTTCTAAGCCTTCTGCTATTTTTGGTGGTGTGGAACCCAATGTGAGATTTCTAATTTATAAACGATATGGAAAACGACGATGTATAAATTATGTAGTCGATGTATGAGTTATATAAGCGTTGTACACCTCTTGTATAAGCGTTGTATAAGTTGTACGTTCAATGTATAAGTTGTATATGCGTTGTAAAAATTATATATGTGTTGAAATAGAAGTGAATTGCTATATATAAATATATATATATATATATATTGTAACACCCCGAATTCCACTTAATATTAATGTTTAGTAATTAAAGAATAATTAATCTCAGACGTGTGAATTAAGGGAAACGGGTTGCGCCATTGTGTTCATCTCAGAATTCTGGTTGAGATAGAGTCCGAGTTTGCGTCATTTGGACTTCGTATGAAGAAGTTATGGCCATCCAAAGTTTCAGAAAATTCAAAATAGATTTAAAATATTCAAATTTCAAATATCAGAAGAGGCAGGAAAATTCCCGCCAGACAGAGGGTGTCGACACTAGGGTCGACATGGGTGTCGACCCCCCCAAGGGGTCATCCCATGTGTCGACACTAGGGTCGACATGGGTGTTAACCCCCCCAAGGGGTCGACCCATGTGTCGACCCAGGGGTCGACCCCCCCTGTCGGTCAGTTTGGCCTGGGTGCACTGATTTGAGCTTTGGGCTGTGTTTTGGTGGCTTGTGACGAAATCTGACGGCTCTAAACTAAATTAGGGGTAGTCTAAGGGCGTAAACTACATCCTAATTCTATAAATACACCCTAAGACTACCCTAATTCATACTAAAAATAGATACAACGTCGTTATGCCGTCAAAATGCAACTTGAAGGAGCCTCCATCAAATTGTAGAAGAAGATAGCTTCTCAAATCAACTTCTAATCAACTCTAGCAACTTAATCTTCTTCATAGGAGTGCTAATCAACAAGTTGTGAGTTTCTAAGCCTTTAGCAAGCAATTGCTAAACTAATTATGATGGGATATAATGAGGTTATGGTTATGTATGTGGATCAATGCAAGTTATATTATCATATGCTATGTGTTCATGATGTTATGCAAGTTATGTTCTCATATGCTATGTGTTCATGATGTTATGCAAGTTATCCAAGTCATATGCTATGTGTTCATGATGTAATGCAAGTTATGCAAGTCATATGCTATGTGTTCATGATGTTATGCAAGTCATATGCTATGAGTTCATGATGCTAGTTGTGCAAGTTTTATGCTATATGTTCATGATGCTAGTTATGCAAGTTTTATGCTATGAGTTCATGATGCTAGTTGTGCAAATCACTATGATAAACATTGATCCATTATGACACCATGTTATGCAAGTTCATATATGACATGTTATGCAAGTTTGGTGTTTGATTATATGCAAGTAATATGTGCAAGTTAACCCCTTTGTATGTCATACATACATATGCAAGTTTACCCCTTTGTATGACATAAGTAACTTATGCAAGTTACCCTCTTTATGACATAAGCGATTCATGCAAGTTTGGGTTGAATTTTTTATGCTAGTTGGGTTTGATGCTATGGTCATATATGCAAGTTGACACCTTTAAAACCCATGTTGATGCTAATGTTATGCTAAGTTGAACCCATTGTATTTGTGATGAATCTTCCCTTTTAAGTATGTCATGTTAACGTATTACGCGGGAAACGATGGGGTTAATATTCATGTTAACAAAATTGTGATGAAATTGGTATGATGTTGCATACCATAAGTGGATGGACATAATTGAGTCAATTATGTACATCGTTAAATTGTAATTAATTAGGGAAAATTAATTCAAAATATGGGAGTGATTAATTAGGTGTAATTAATCGACTAAGACACGAGGTTGGACCCTTTTGTAGCATAAGACTGCCCGGACCCGACCGGCAAATCCAGCAACTACAAATGACTGGCCCAATGTGAGAGGTCTTAGGAATAAACTAAATACGTGACAAGTGTAAAGACACGAGGTTAGACTCGGTTATGGCGTAAGGCTGCCCGGACCCGACCGGCAAATCCAACTGCCATAAAAGATAGTCTAATGTGAGAGGTCTTTACAAAGGTTACGTTCTTAATCAATTAAGAAACACTTAACTAGATAAGCATGTAGTAGGGCATGAGGGGTTAAGTGGGTGCCTTGGGTGGCATGTGGAAATCAAGTAAGTGCCTTGGGTGGCATGTGGAAATCTAGTGGGTTGCCTTGGGTGGCAATAGAAAATACGATTAGAATACTTAACCAAGTGGAAACATGTAATTAAACATGATTAAAGGGTTAAGTGGGATGCACTAGAAAAAGGGACAAGCTTAGGTGGGTAGCTTGTGGGGGCCCATTTCAACCAGTAACCCCAATGTATCTTATTGGGCTCGACCCATGTCGAGGACGGGACACGCGTACTGGGCTTGACTATAAGAGGCCAAAAACGGGTTAGCAGTGGCAACGCAAGTCCAACGGGTTTCATATGCGTGTGTGGACCCGGCCTGGTAGGTAAGACGTTGTTGCATCGTGTAGGTATAAGCCATGCACCGTTGATTGTATCGGGTTGCCACTTTGGGGAGTGATACACCGCACTATGGGGCCAGCACGGGTATCTACGTTAGGGAGCCGATCGCTTGGGGAGTAGTGGGTACACCTAGTGGAGATAGGGGCAGACGGCACCTATGTGGTCAGCTAGGGGTACACGAAACTACTATTTATATTCTCTAAGTCCTTGGGTGGGATCAAATAGGAATGACTGGTGTGGTGCAGTGTAGTAATTACCCTTGGGTGGTTAGATGCGTCTTTGCCGATATCTTAGTTCATCCTATGTGTAGTTGGCTGCTTAGTGTAGTCATTTATCACCAGTCATTACCGTACCAAGTTTATATCATACCCTAATTACTTTAATGATTGTATTGTTAAAGTTATAGGGCTCACTCAGACTTATGTCTGACCCCGTTGTTTTTATCTTTTTCCCCCTCAGGTCCTCAGGTTGGGCCTAGCGCTAGTGGGCTTTGATCAGATTTCTTTATCTATCTTTTGGAGCTTGGACGTTGATGTAAAGCCCAGCTTATCTTTTCTATTATGGCAATTAGTTATGTAGTGGGATTATGTACTTATGTTTTATCAGGATGGATATTTAGTACTTGACTCTTGTTTTATGGTTTTGTAACCAAACATGTTTACCTTCTGCTGCAATGAAATGATGTTTTAGTTAACAAGTATTATTTACATCTGTCTTGTTGAAATTTTTCTGTTCTATATTCACTTAAAATACTCCACCGAAGTTAAGGCATTCCCATAGTGAGTGACCTTAGTGGGTGTGGGGTGTTACACGTGGTATCAGAGCTGAAGGTTACCAGAACAGATAAAACTTTTAGAAAAACTATTTTTCTAAAAACATTTTTGGAAGAAGTATTTTCAAAAACATGTCTTTTGAGAGAAAAGTTTTTGAAAGAAAAGCATAATCGCCAATAGCCATATCTTTATCTTTCGAATTCTCCATTTTGAATCTTTCCTTTTTCGTTTCAGCATGGCTGAAGATCTTAACTTTCCGGAGGGCGTAGCGATACCAGTATGGTATAGGAGGTTGATGGAGGCTCGGGCCGCCACTACGGGTCAAGCAAATGTTCCTCCACCAACAGTAGCACCCGATCTTCCTCCCCCTCCTCCACCTGCATGGATACTTTTGCTAAGACTTGCAAGGAATTTAAGGCTATGGGAGGGAAACCTTTTCAAGGATCAGAAACTTTTGTGGAAGCTAGGGATTGGCTTAAGGAGGTGGAAAAGTTGATAGATATCTTTGAGATGGAAGAAGGAAAGAAAGTCAAGTTAGCTGCTTGGTTAATGAAGGGAGAGGCCTCATTCTGGTGGGAGGTCACTAATGGAGAGCGCCCTGTTGACTCTTGGGCGGATTTCAGGCAAAGGTTTGTGGCAAAGTTTCTCTCAAGGGCGGAGGAAAACTTGTATATGGAAAGGTTCTTGACTCTAAAGCAAGGAAACCTATCAGTGAAGGAATATGTCAACAAGTTTAATCAATTGGCAAGGTTTGGCATAGACATGGTGTATACACCGGAGAAGAAGGCTTTGAGGTTCGTTAAAGGCTTGAATGAATCGATGCATGGATTGGCTATGACTCACATCCCTATGGGGGCCACCTTTGAGAAGCTAGTAGACATGGCACTCATGCATGAGGAAGAGAAGGGTCCCAATGCTAATAAGGCACCCGAGAAGAAAGGAGATCAGAAGAGACCTCAACAGCAACAGTAAAACAAGGGTGGGAAAGGCAACGGTGGCAAGGGAAAGAAGAAGTGCTTCAATTGCGCGACACCAGGCCACCTAAGCAAAGATTGTCGGAAGAAGAAGAAGACTGGCTGCTTCCACTGTGGCGAAGCAGGGCATCTAGTGAAGGACTGCCCTAAGAAGGGGCAAAGGACGGGATCTACCTCAGGAGGACAGGTGCAAGCTCTTATGGCACCAGGTCAGGCAAGGGGGCAAGTTCAGGCTCTCGCGGTTCCACCGATTCAGGATAGAGGTAGAACTATTTTCGTTGAAAGTCTGGTTTTTCTGTTTGATCATCCTGTCCGTACTTTATTCGACTCTGGCGCATCGCGTTCGTTTATCTCATCATCATTAGTTGAGTCACTGCACTTAGACACCAGTCTAGTACATGATCCCTTGGTTGTTTCAAACCCAATTGGGGGCTCCACTTATTTGTCCATGATATGTTTGGGTTTGAATATTTCTATACTTAGCGTTGAGTTTAGATGTGATGCTTTTGTTTTGGGCTTCACGGGCTATGCGTTGATTTTGGGCATGGACTAGTTATCCAATAATGGTGTCGTTCTTGATTGTGAAAGGAGAGTTGTTAGGCTCATGACCCGCTTGGGTAACACTCTCGAGATCTCTTGTAATCCCATGGATTCTGTTATGCTAAGTTATCTTGAATTGCTTGACGCTTCGGTCGAGAGTTTGCGATCTGTTAGAGTGGTCCGGGAATACTCGGATGTGTTTGAGGAGGTGAAGGGCTTACCTCCGAAGCGGGAAATAGACTTCCGAATATATCTGGTGGACAATGCTAAACCAGTATCTTTGCCAGTGCGCCACATGTCTCCTCGTGAGAGGAGGGAACTCCATAAGCAAGTAGGGGAGTTGCTTGAATAGGGGTTCATAAGATGAAGTATATCGGAGTGGGGTGCTGTAGTAGTTTTTGCCACGAAGGCCGATGGGTCCCTCAGACTTTGTGTAGACTATAGAGAACTCAACTAGCTCACAAAGAAGAATAGACACCGATTGCCGAGGATTGATGATCTCTTTGATCAGTTGGTTGGCCCCTCTGTGTTTTCGCAGTTGGACTTGGCCACGGGGTTTCATCAGTTGAGAGTGGCTGAGGATAGCATAGACAAGACTGCCTTTAGGACTCCGGATGGCTTCTATGAGTGGCTTGTGATGCCATTTGGTTTGACGAACGCCCCTGCATACTTTGTTGATTTGATGAGTAGGGTGTTCAGGGAGTACCTTAATAAGTTCGTGGTGGTCTTTGTGGATGATATCTTAGTCTTTTCTAAGTGTGAAGAAGAGCATGACCTACATCTTAGGGAAGTGTTGGAGACTCTTCGAGCGCATAGCCTTAAAGCTAAATTCTCTAAATGTCACTTTTGGAGGAAGGAAGTGCGGTTCTTGGGGCACGCGGTCTCCAAGGAAGGGATAGCTGTGGATCCAGCGAAGGTAGTGTCCATCCAAGATTGGAAGGTTCCGAAGAATGCTACCGAGGTGAGGTGTTTCTTGGGGTTGGCTACTATAGGAAGTTTATCAAGGACTTCCCAAAGATATCAGGCCCATTAACTCGCTTGACAAAGAAGAATCTAGTCTTCGCATGGGACGTAAATTGTGATGATGCGTTCCAACAGTTAAAGAGAGCTTTAACCACAGCACCAGTCTTAGTGTTGCCAGATGGGAGTAAGCCATTTGTTGTTTATACCGATGCTTGTGGGACAGGACTAGGCGCAGTCTTAATGCAAGAGGGAAGGGTAATAGCCAATGGGGGAAGGCAGTTGAGAAAGCATGAGAAAAATTACCCTACCCATGATTTAGAGTTGGCCGCTATTGTTTTTGCGCTTATGACTTGGCGCCATTATCTTCTTGGGGAGAGGTTCGAATTGTTCACTGACCACAAATCATTGAAGTACTTGTTTTCTCAGAAGGATTTGAACTTAAGACAGCAAAGGTGGATGGAGTTCTTAGCATCCTATTATTTCGAGAGAGCGTATACCCCTGGCAAGGGTAACGTGGTGGCGGACGCCCTAAGCAGAAAAAGGTTGTCCTTGAGTCCATTGTTCGAACGACGAAGCTTGGAATTTATCTCGATGTTTGATTTCAGACCTTCCGTTGACTTTATACCCGGTTTGCTAGCATCCTTAGAGGTCAGACCTACTCTTTTGGGACGGATTGGTGAGGCACAGCGGGACGACCCACAGTGGTTGAGTTAGTAGAGAAGCTCATAAGGGGGAGTCGTCCATCCATTTGAGTAGGTACACCCTAGACGATAGGGGGTGCTTGCGTAGAGACGGTAGACTTTGTGTACCTCAAGACGAGGGTTTGAGGAAGGCTATTCTTGATTATGCGCATCGTTCGAAGATGACCATTCATCCCGGTGGGGACAAGATGTACCAAGACATGAAGCAAGTTTTCTTTTGGGCCGGTATGAAGAAAGATGTGGCCGAGTATGTCGCTAGATGCTTGGTGTGCCAACAAGTGAAAGCGGAGCAAAAGAAACCCGGTGGGTTGCTTCACCCGTTGGAGGTTTTGCAATGGAAGTGGGATAGCGTCTCGATGGATTTTATTGATGGGTTACCGAGATCGAGGAAGGGCAATATGGGAACTTGGGTTGTGGTAGACAGACTTACTAAGAGCGCCCATTTCATACCTGTGAAGAGTAAGAGGACTGCTCCATGGCTAGCTTCAGTTTACCTTCGAGAGATAGTTCGGTTGCATGGTGTACTTACTAGCACAGTGAGCGATAGAGATCCTATCTTCACTAGTGATTTTTGGAAGAGTTTGCAAGAGGCGGCAGGGACTCAGTTGTGTTTGAGCACCGCATATCATCCTCAGACGGATGGCCAGACCGAGAGGGTGAATCGTGTTCTGGAAGACCTTTTGAGGCTTTGTATCTTAGATTTTGGAGGTATATGGGAAGAGCATCTTCCATTAGTGGAGTTCGCATATAATAACAGCTTTCAATCTAGTATTGGCATGGCTCCTTTTGAAGCTCTTTATGGAAGGCCTTGTTGATCACCTACAATTTGGTGGGAATCTACGGATAAGATCTTGCTTGGGCCCGATATGGTTAGAGAGACTTTGGAAAAGATTGATTTGATTCGAAGAAGGATGAAAGCAACGCAAGATAGGCAGAAATCTTACGTGGATAAGAGGAGGACGGATCTTGAGTTTGATGTTGGGGACATGGTCTTTGTTAAAGTATCTCCATTACGGAATGTTGTTCGCTTTGGGTCCGTTGGGAAGTTAGCACCAAGATTTGTAGGACCGTTTCCTATTAAGGAAAGGATTGGACGGATGGCATATAGATTGGATTTACCCGAGAGACTTAGTGGGGTACATGACGTATTCCATGTGTCACATTTGAGGAAGTGCCTACATGAGACCGCAGAGGTGGTAGAGCCGAGCTTGCTTAGATAAGTGGAGGTAGAGCGTGATGCGACGATTCGACGAGCTCCTACCCGCATCCTTGGGTCAGAGATTAGGAAGTTGAGAAACAGAGAGGTTCGACTAGTCAAAGTGCAATGAGGAGAGGATGAGAGCAGTGCTACTTGGGAGACAGAAGCGAAGATGCGTTCATTGTACCCATTCCTTTTTGAGGGTATGTCTTTTAACTTCGCCTTTATCGTTTGTCTATTACTTATCTTATCTTTAGTATGTCCTCTCATTAGTACGTTTGACCTTTAGTGTAATGACCCGGATTCTTATGGGTTAATTTTAACTATTTTATACGGATTCAAATATTTAGGGGATAATATAAATGGAATTTTATATTATGTTAATAATCAATTTCGATTTAAAATCGAATATATTAAATAATAGAATACAAAAACGGATTTAGTTGAATTCAAATTTTAATTTGATTTAAATTCTGTTCAAATAATTAATATGAAATTTTATTTGAATTTATAACGATAATAATATGTAATTATTATCAAGGGGAATAATTTGTCTGAAATGAATTCATATTGATGTAAATAAATATCTTTCACAGATGATCGAAATTGGACTTCGTGACCTATCCCATTGGGTTTAGAATGGTAGTATTACCCTAAGATTGTCATCTGTTGGGTTCAGTAAGGAGTTCGGGACCATGGAGTATTTTAAATTTAAAGGATACGATTAAAAACAAATTAAAATAAAAAAATAAAAAAATTATTTTGTGGACAAAATCAAACCATCAAGGCAAAAGGAAAAGGAGGCCTTGCTGTTCAATTAAAACCCGCACCCCCTACCTACCTCTCCTCTATAAAATAAAATGGCCACTACCCTTTATTTCATTTTCAGAATCGACCGAAGTCTTCCTCCCAGAATCCATGAAATCAAATTGGACTTTTAAAAAAAAAAAGGTATTTCGGAAGCTTCTAACTTTATTCAATTCGATGGTCTCCAGTGCGAGGTAGATGTGGCGCGAGCATCTGATGTTCGATTTCGAGCCATACCACTTAAGGCGGCAGCAATCGTCGATACAGGAGGGTGTAGAGCGTGTCGAGATCAGATTTATGAGGCGCTCGTGTGAGGCAAGTTTGGTGGCCATCGATCCACCAATTGATGTCGTGATTTTTCTGAGCGATGCACTGTAGCGAGAGGGAAAAGAGGATGCCCGATTTGGGGGAAGTACGTATCGTTCTTCGTAGGCTCCAGGTTAGGTTGCGATACAAGAAAGTGGGAAATGAAGTGGAGTTGACTGTGTTTCGGGAGATGGTGAGTTCAGCAGGTGAATGTGAGGATCCAAGGCATGATTGGAAAGGGGCTGTCGATTGTAGGAACTTGTCGGGACAACGATGATTTGAGGCTTAACCGTGATGATCAGATAGAGATGGTTAAAAGAAATTGGAAGCAGCTATAAGTTCTTGATGGAATGCTGAATTAGAGAGTGGTAGATGTTGGAGCTAATTTCAGTTTGGCTTCGTGGTTTTTGTCGAGAAATTGGAGTATCAGCAAGGTATATGTTTTACCGAGATTTAAAATTTATATAAAATAATATAAGTTGTTTATTTATTTTAATAGTAAGATCAAAATTTATAATTGGTAATCATTAAATTAAAATCGAACAATCGTAGGAAGAAATTTATTCAAGCTAATTCAAGACGATTCTTGGATAAGACGATATGGGATTTACAATTGGATATTCAGAAATGAAAAATCGAAGTGAGTAAATCTCACTCTGTTTTATTTAGAATTATTTTTATCAGTTAAAAATAATTGTTTTGTTGATGGTTGGATACTTTAAATATTTATTTATTGCTGTTAAAAATATATTAGTTATCTAGGATTGGTTGACTATTATATATATATTGGGTTGATGATTGGTTGGATTCCCGCAGTCTCATTAGCGGATGCCCGCAGTTTCATAGCGGATGATTACCCTATACGCCCCACGCTATGATTAGTGGATGACCTTCATACCGCGATATCCTGCCTCAAAGCAGGATGGGTATTACTATGTGCTAACGTCTGTGGATGCAGGAAAACAGGTTGGAGGAATCCAACTGGATTCCTCAAAAATATATATTATCTGTTTGTTTGTTTGATATCATATATATTCATATATGATGTGATAAAAATCAAATGATTGAAAATTGGTTGATCTGATTGTTGAAAATACCACTAGAGCTTGAATATTGATTCATAAAAATATCGGAAAGGGTATTTGATATTAAAAAAGGAAATTCTATTTTTATAAATAGAATTTTAATTTTAAATAAAACTATAGAAGATATTTACTTGTTTTGAAGGTATATAAAACAAGTAATCAAATTTATAAACTTTGTTTATAAATCAAAATATGGGTTTTGAATCGAATTTATAAACTTTGTTTATAAATGAAAATATGGGTTTTGAATCGAATTTATAAACTTTGTTTATAAATGAAAGATGAGATTTGAATCGAATTTATAAACTTTGTTTATAAATGAAAATATGGGTTTTGAATCGAATTTATAAACATTGTTTATAAATGAAAATATGGGTTTTGAATCGAATTTATAAACTTTGTTTATAAATGAAAGATGAGATTTGAATCGAATTTATAAACTTTGTTTATAAATGAAAATATGGGTTTTGAATCGAATTTATAAACTTTGTTTATAAATGAAAATATGGGTTTTGAATCGAATTTATAAACTTTGTTTATAAATGAAAATATGGGTTTTGAATCGAATTTATAAACTTTGTTTATAAATGAAAGATGAGATTTGAATCGAATTTACTTTGTTTATAAATGAAAATATGGGATTTGAATTGAATTTATAAACGTTGTTTATAAATGGAAAGGTGGGATTTGAATTGAAGTTATAAACGTTGTTTATAAATAAATGCCGAGAATTCAAATGGACTTTGAATATAAGGAATTAAAATATAGATTTGAATATAGAAATTCAAATGGACTTTAAACTATAGATTTGAATATAGAAATTCAAATGGACTTTAAAATATAGATTTGAATATAGAAATTCAAATGGACTTTAAAATATAGATTTGAATATAGAAATTCAAATGGACTTTAAAATATAGATTTGAATATAGAAATTCAAATGGACTTTAAAATATAGATTTGAATATAGAAATTCAAATGGACTTTAAACTATAGATTTGAATATAGAAATTCAAACGGACTTTAAACTATGGAATTTGAATAATAGAAGCGAATTGGAGTTTGAATATAGAATTCAAATATTAAAAGAGAAATGGACTAAAGAGATAATTAACAAATTGAGTTAAAACGATTTGGTATAGTTAAATAGATTGGGCAGGTATATATACAGGAGACAGGTTTGGAATAAAGTGTTAGAAGGTATATATATAGATTGCCCGACAAAAAGGTACGTAGTTAATTCATATATGAGATTTTATGCGCCGTATCGGCTAGCCGCTTGGCTTTTTCTTTTTCTTTTTGAGATGAGAAGGACCGGGAAAGCTATTTGAAATTTCCCGATGCTCCCGGTACAAAGGAGGTTATGGCGAATTTTTCCGGGAATTTAAGGAGATAGAATATTTTTAAGATAATTTGATAGTTAGAAATTAACATATCAAAATATATAGAAGTCGATAAGAAAACGAACTTAGAAATAGAATAGTATAATCAAAAAGGAAGTATAAGAATAAAATCTAGTAAGAATAGAAAGAAAAAGTGTATACGTGTTTAAAGGTAAAGAAGTAGTTGTATGTTATTGATTGTTCGAGTAAGTAGTCATATCTGTTTTGACGTTATAAATGTTATTCAGTCAAGGTCTGAGAGGTAGTTATACCCCAACTTGATTGATTTCATTATTAACAAATGAATAGTAAGATTTCAGGCTCGAAGATCAATGTTGAATAAGATTCAGTTGAATGTAGTATTTGGGTTGTCGTAACGATGTTTTACACAACATCCGTTTTAACCCAAATGAAATGTAAGTTTGGAAATAGATGTTAAATATTTCCTAAGTATAGGAATAAACGAGATTGGAAAAGAGATAAGTAATTGGAATATTTTCCAATTATAAATAACATATATTTTCTAAAGTTTAGAAAATAAAAAGGAGGCGATGTATGGAAATGTTTTCCAAAGAACGTAAAAGGGCAATATGGTTATTGAAATATTTGATTAACAAATATTGATAAAGAAATAGAAAAGAGATTTAATTAATGGAATATTAATTAAAGGTTCAGTGATTGTTGGATGTTTGGATGAACACTTGTTTTATTCGATAGTTAAATCATCGACTATCGAAACACTTGTTTTTATTCGATAGTTAAATCACAGACTATCGAAGTTTTGACCATCGTTGTCAATATGGAGAGACCGGTTGGATTATTATCCGAAGAACCACTCCATATCGGCAGTAGCGTGCGAATCAGATTATATAAAGATAATCGAAGACGGAGTAGAGTGCAAGGACTTTTTCTATAATAGAAATAGTGCCTTCGGTTCATCCTGTTCCTGGATGACTTGTATGGATGAATGTCTGACAGAGTATTTCCAGAAAGGTCACGTACATTGATTTCTTCAACCGTACCAAGAGTGGAAGCGGAGAAGGTCACTTCTTTAGCTAACACGTAATGTACTGTTGTAGACGTCAATTAGTGATTTTCGATGGATCTGACGATGTGACATTCGAAGTGAATATGGCGTGATGATAAAGCGTAGCTTCTAGCCTCATCAACTGGTAAATGACAGAAATCGGGCAGGCAACATGGCTATGTAGGTCGCACCTATTAGGGTGTATAATCACCTGATCTAGAGTTTCATTTACTTCTAAAAATCTATTGTCGATGCTGTCCCATTCGGGAAACGGTTGTTGATCCCAACCGTTGGTGATATACATTCGATACACTCAAGCGAAATGAGTGGTCGGTCATGTGTGGCTGAGTTGCAAGATGTTCTTGTTGAACTCGGTGTATTCTCCTCTAGAGATATACCAGCGGAAGGTGGTTCCATACCTTGTCATAGTTGGACATCCATTACCCAATACGTGCTTGCGGTTTTGATTGTATATTATATATGTGGAACGTGAGATGCAAACGTTCCACTAGATTGTTATTTACTTGATTTAGACATTATAATAATATCAAAAGAGTTCTGATATAAAGATAAGTCAAGTGTTTGGATTCTCATAAGGGAAAAACCCGTTCCGTGTTATACGGCGTGGTCTTATGAGATATCATTTAGTTTTCTGAAACTGTTTTAAACTGTTTACTCATACCAGTCCATGTTGCGTGCTTTAAGGCATGTGTGCGCATGATAGGGGGTTCTCGCTTTTCGTTAGGTGGCGAACGGGAGACTCTTACTCCTACATGTCCCTTTGGTAGGGTTGGTTGCTTAGTGCGAAGTCGAAAGGCTGGCCGTAAAATGTGGTATTGGGGTACCAATGTAAGCCACAGTGGGGTATTACCTTGCTGCTTTGGGGAGGAGAGGATGGTTGCAAAGCCTACTCGAAATCCGGGTCATTACAGTTGGTATCAGAGCTTAGGTTGAGCGAATACCTAGGCTGTGTGGAATTGTGCTCATTAGAGATAGGATCAGTAGTATCCTAGAATGAGTTGAGTGTATATATATATATATACGAGAGAGCGTATTTGTTATTTGATATAAAAACTATTTTATATTGTGTTGACTAGTCTGTTGAGTGGATTATAAATTTTGGTCGAATCGTGGGACGCCACGATGTCGATAGGAGTTTATAAACACTTGAACAGAAGATTGAACACGATATTGTTTTTAAATAGTTAAGTTGATTGTTAGGATTACAATCAAATTAGATTATAAAAATGAAATAGTTATATATAACCAATGGAATTTGTATATGAAATCAAATATACAAATGTGATAAATTGAAATTGAATTCCAACAAGAATTAAGAATTTAAAATCCTGGGAGTTTGGAAAATATTTTTCTAAATGGAGTTTGAAAGAAATAAAGCACTGAACTCATTCAGTAGCTGGGAAATAATTCTGATGATGGTCGCAACATCACCAGTGTTCATTTTCGAGTTTCTAAGTGACGAATTGCTGCCTTAGAGAAATTTTGATGGAAATTTGTTTGAAAGAAACAAGTTGGTTGAAAATTCAAATGTTTTGAATTTGAGATAGATATAAATATATTTATATATTTATATAACTTCAAAGGAATTTTGAAATGAGAATTGGAATATAGATTTCAAATAGAAGTGAAATAGCATTTGAATTCAAAGGAATTCAAATGGATTTGAATAAAGAAAAGTCAAATAGAGATTTGAATATTAGAATTCAAATGGAATTTGGTTAAAAAGGATTTCAAATAGAAATTGAACAAGGAATTTCAATAGAAATTGAATAAAGGGTTTCAAATGGAATTTGAATAAGGGATTTGAAATGGGTTTTGAATAAAGGATTTCAAATAGGAATTGAAGATAAGAAATTCAGATAGAATTTGAAGATAAGGAATTCAAAAGAATTTGAATAGAAGAAAAATTCAAATAGAAATTGAATAGAAGGAAATAATATAGAGTTTGAATAAAGAAATTCAAATGGAATTTGAATATTGTAAATATTTAGGATTTGAATAAAGAAGTGAAATAGATCGGGAATATTATGTTGAAATGGAGAAATGGATTTGATATATATTAAAAATATATCAGAATGGAGTTGAATTTATTATAAACGAAGTTAAAACGTTTATATTTATAAATATAATTAAAACGAGCTCGCCGTAGCACGGCAGTTCGCGAATTGGCGATTCGAACTTCAATTTAGTATACAGAACTCAATTGAAGTCGGAATTCTTTGAAACAAGAATCGTCGGGACCGGTTGAACAATAGTTTTCTAATGAAAGAGAAAAATCTGGATTTCGTCGTATAGATTTTGAGTTATGTCAAAATCAAATTTTTAGAAAAGCAGTGCCATAACCATTATAAAACCATAACGGTTTAATTAAATAAACAGAAGGATTTTTAGGAAATAAAATCCGAATTGGCATTAGAAAAATTCAGACTGGGGATATAGAATAAATATGAACTCCAGTGAAGTAAGTGAAATGATTTTTAAGATAAAAATCATATTTTAAATGGTTAAATAGAATTAACTAAATTGGAGAATAATTAGTTAAAGGAAAGTTGAATCGAAATTGGGTTTCTGGATAAGTAAAAGAGATTGAGAATTTATATTCGAAATCGAATATATAACTCAAGTTGAAAATATAATTAGATTAGTTTATAATTAAGTTGACATATATTTGAACAAGTTATATTCAAATAAAAAGGGTGAACTAGGCAAAACGGTTAATTAGCAACTAGTTAATGGGAATTTGAATGATTGAAATTAAATTTAACTTAAGTTAAATGGATTGAAATGAATAAAGTGAGTAAAATCAATGTGAATGAAATATGAATTGGGTGTGAATAAAGGAAATATATTTGTAACACGAATACAAGGGAAGTTATGTGCAAACAAATAGAAGGAGAAATATTTGTAAAAACATTTACAAATAGAATTTAAAAGGGAATATTTGTAAAACATTACAAATAGATTCAATGGAAATATTTATTTATTTGTTAAATAAATAGAATGTTATAAATGAGATATTTATTTGTTAAATAAATAGAATTTAATCAAAGGAATATTCAGAAGATGAATAGAAAATGGAAATCTGTTTTTAACAGATAAATAGAAAAGATTAATTTATAAATAACAGCTTATAAATTAAATCAAGTATTTATCATTCGATAAATGGAATATATAAGTCTGAACTTATATAGAGAAGAGATATTGGTTTTTAGCACCGATAGTTTTGAAATAGAAGGGGTATACAACACTTGTATAAGTGAAGTAACGTATTAAAGAGAACATTTATAAAGTGAAGAACCATTACTAAAAGTAAATCTTTATAAATGAATAAACGCTATCCAATAGGAGTTATTCGAATAGGAGAAGTCGATTAGAGTTAGAAATAATCGATTAGAGTTGGAATAAATCGATTAGAGTAAGAATTAACCAGATAGAATTAATCGGTTAGGGTTAATCCGTAGGGTTAATTGAATATTAGTTATTCAATTAGAATTTATCGAATATTTGTTATTCAAAATAAGAGTTAACCAGATAGAGTTAATTGAACTTGTTAATCGGATTATGATGTAAGTGAATGTTAGTTATTCAATTAAAAGTTAATCGAATATAGTTTATTCGAATAGAGTTAAATGAGTTATCAATTATAGTTTAATCGAAAAGAGTTATCGATTAGTTTAATCGAAGTGAGTTATAGAATATTGGTTATTCGAAGGAGTTATCGAATTTAGTTATTCGATGGAGTAAATCGATATGAGTTAAATCCAGTAGAGTAAATTGAATGGAGTTAAATCGAATAAGGATTTATTCGAAAGAGAGATTATGGAATATAGTTATTCGAAGGGAGGAGTTATCAAATAAGGATTTATTCGAAAGAGAGATTATTGAATATAGTTATTCGAAGGGAGGAGTTATCGAATAAGGATTTATTCGAAAGAGAGTTACGTAAGGAAGTTTAAAATGTTGAGTATCAACATAAATAAGATTTTGAAAAGTTAATGGATTTGTAGCACTTTTTCTACCTTAGCAATTTCGAGGACGAAATAATTTTAAGTGGGGAAGATTGTAATGACCCGGATTCTTATGGGTTAATTTTAACTATTTTATACGGATTCAAATATTTAGGGGATAATATAAATGGAATTTTATATTATGTTAATAATCAATTTCGATTTAAAATCGAATATATTAAATAATAGAATACAAAAACGGATTTAGTTGAATTCAAATTTTAATTTGATTTAAATTCTGTTCAAATAATTAATATGAAATTTTATTTGAATTTATAACGATAATAATATGTAATTATTATCAAGGGGAATAATTTGTCTGAAATGAATTCATATTGATGTAAATAAATATCTTTCACAGATGATCGAAATTGGACTTCGTGACCTATCCCATTGGGTTTAGAATGGTAGTATTACCCTAAGATTGTCATCTGTTGGGTTCAGTAAGGAGTTCGGGACCATGGAGTATTTTAAATTTAAAGGATACGATTAAAAACAAATTAAAATAAAAAAATAAAAAAATTATTTTGTGGACAAAATCAAACCATCAAGGCAAAAGGAAAAGGAGGCCTTGCTGTTCAATTAAAACCCGCACCCCCTACCTACCTCTCCTCTATAAAATAAAATGGCCACTACCCTTTATTTCATTTTCAGAATCGACCGAAGTCTTCCTCCCAGAATCCATGAAATCAAATTGGACTTTTAAAAAAAAAAAGGTATTTCGGAAGCTTCTAACTTTATTCAATTCGATGGTCTCCAGTGCGAGGTAGATGTGGCGCGAGCATCTGATGTTCGATTTCGAGCCATACCACTTAAGGCGGCAGCAATCGTCGATACAGGAGGGTGTAGAGCGTGTCGAGATCAGATTTATGAGGCGCTCGTGTGAGGCAAGTTTGGTGGCCATCGATCCACCAATTGATGTCGTGATTTTTCTGAGCGATGCACTGTAGCGAGAGGGAAAAGAGGATGCCCGATTTGGGGGAAGTACGTATCGTTCTTCGTAGGCTCCAGGTTAGGTTGCGATACAAGAAAGTGGGAAATGAAGTGGAGTTGACTGTGTTTCGGGAGATGGTGAGTTCAGCAGGTGAATGTGAGGATCCAAGGCATGATTGTAAAGGGGCTGTCGATTGTAGGAACTTGTCGGGACAACGATGATTTGAGGCTTAACCGTGATGATCAGATAGAGATGGTTAAAAGAAATTGGAAGCAGCTATAAGTTCTTGATGGAATGCTGAATTAGAGAGTGGCAGATGTTGGAGCTAATTTCAGTTTGGCTTCGTGGTTTTTGTCGAGAAATTGGAGTATCAGCAAGGTATATGTTTTACCGAGATTTAAAATTTATATAAAATAATATAAGTTGTTTATTTATTTTAATAGTAAGATCAAAATTTATAATTGGTAATCATTAAATTAAAATCGAACAATCGTAGGAAGAAATTTATTCAAGCTAATTCAAGACGATTCTTGGATAAGACGATATGGGATTTACAATTGGATATTCAGAAATGAAAAATCGAAGTGAGTAAATCTCACTCTGTTTTATTTAGAATTATTTTTATCAGTTAAAAATAATTGTTTTGTTGATGGTTGGATACTTTAAATATTTATTTATTGCTGTTAAAAATATATTAGTTATCTAGGATTGGTTGACTATTATATATATATATTGGGTTGATGATTGGTTGGATTCCCGCAGTCTCATTAGCGGATGCCCGCAGTTTCATAGCGGATGATTACCCTATACGCCCCACGCTATGATTAGTGGATGACCTTCATACCGCGATATCCTGCCTCAAAGCAGGATGGGTATTACTATGTGCTAACGTCTGTGGATGCAGGAAAACAGGTTAGAGGAATCCAACTGGATTCCTCAAAAATATATATTATCTGTTTGTTTGTTTGATATCATATATATTCATATATGATGTGATAAAAATCAAATGATTGAAAATTGGTTGATCTGATTGTTGAAAATACCACTAGAGCTTGAATATTGATTCATAAAAATATCGGAAAGGGTATTTGATATTAAAAAAGGAAATTCTATTTTTATAAATAGAATTTGAATTTTAAATAAAACTATAGAAGATATTTACTTGTTTTGAAGGTATATAAAACAAGTAATCAAATTTATAAACTTTGTTTATAAATCAAAATATGGGTTTTGAATCGAATTTATAAACTTTGTCTATAAATGAAAATATGGGTTTTGAATCGAATTTATAAACTTTGTTTATAAATGAAAGATGAGATTTGAATCGAATTTATAAACTTTGTTTATAAATGAAAATATGGGTTTTGAATCGAATTTATAAACTTTGTTTATAAATGAAAATATGGGTTTTGAATCGAATTTATAAACTTTGTTTATAAATGAAAGATGAGATTTGAATCGAATTTATAAACTTTGTTTATAAATGAAAATATGGGTTTTGAATCGAATTTATAAACTTTGTTTATAAATGAAAATATGGGTTTTGAATCGAATTTATAAACTTTGTTTATAAATGAAAGATGAGATTTGAATCGAATTTACTTTGTTTATAAATGAAAATATGGGATTTGAATTGAATTTATAAACGTTGTTTATAAATGGAAAGGTGGGATTTGAATTGAAGTTATAAACGTTGTTTATAAATAAATGCCGAGAATTCAAATGGACTTTGAATATAAGGAATTATAATATAGATTTGAATATAGAAATTCAAATGGACTTTAAACTATAGATTTGAATATAGAAATTCAAATGGACTTTAAAATATAGATTTGAATATAGAAATTCAAATGGACTTTAAACTATAGATTTGAATATAGAAATTCAAATGGACTTTAAAATATAGATTTGAATATAGAAATTCAAATGGACTTTAAAATATAGATTTGAATATAGAAATTCAAATGGACTTTAAACTATAGATTTGAATATAGAAATTCAAATAGACTTTAAACTATAGATTTGAATATAGAAATTCAAACGGACTTTAAACTATGGAATTTGAATAATAGAAGCGAATTGGAGTTTGAATATAGAATTCAAATATTAAAAGAGAAATGGACTAAAGAGATAATTAACAAATTGAGTTAAAACGATTTGGTATAGTTAAATAGATTGGGCAGGTATATATACAGGAGACAGGTTTGGAATAAAGTGTTAGAAGGTATATATATAGATTGCCCGACAAAAAGGTACGTAGTTAATTCATATATGAGATTTTATGCGCCGTATCGGCTAGCCGCTTGGCTTTTTCTTTTTCTTTTTGAGATGAGAAGGACCGGGAAAGCTATTTGAAATTTCCCGATGCTCCCGGTACAAAGGAGGTTATGGCGAATTTTTCCGGGAATTTAAGGAGATAGAATATTTTTAAGATAATTTGATAGTTAGAAATTAACATATCAAAATATATAGAAGTCGATAAGAAAACGAACTTAGAAATAGAATAGTATAATCAAAAAGGAAGTATAAGAATAAAATCTAGTAAGAATAGAAAGAAAAAGTGTATACGTGTTTAAAGGTAAAGAAGTAGTTGTATGTTATTGATTGTTCGAGTAAGTAGTCATATCTGTTTTGACGTTATAAATGTTATTCAGTCAAGGTCTGAGAGGTAGTTATACCCCAACTTGATTGATTTCATTATTAACAAATGAATAGTAAGATTTCAGGCTCGAAGATCAATGTTGAATAAGATTCAGTTGAATGTAGTATTTGGGTTGTCGTAACGATGTTTTACACAACATCCGTTTTAACCCAAATGAAATGTAAGTTTGGAAATAGATGTTAAATATTTCCTAAGTATAGGAATAAACGAGATTGGAAAAGAGATAAGTAATTGGAATATTTTCCAATTATAAATAACATATATTTTCTAAAGTTTAGAAAATAAAAAGGAGGCGATGTATGGAAATGTTTTCCAAAGAACGTAAAAGGGCAATATGGTTATTGAAATATTTGATTAACAAATATTGATAAAGAAATAGAAAAGAGATTTAATTAATGGAATATTAATTAAAGGTTCAGTGATTGTTGGATGTTTGGATGAACACTTGTTTTATTCGATAGTTAAATCATCGACTATCGAAACACTTGTTTTTATTCGATAGTTAAATCACAGACTATCGAAGTTTTGACCATCGTTGTCAATATGGAGAGACCGGTTGGATTATTATCCGAAGAACCACTCCATATCGGCAGTAGCGTGCGAATCAGATTATATAAAGATAATCGAAGACGGAGTAGAGTGCAAGGACTTTTTCTATAATAGAAATAGTGCCTTCGGTTCATCCTGTTCCTGGATGACTTGTATGGATGAATGTCTGACAGAGTATTTCCAGAAAGGTCACGTACATTGATTTCTTCAACCGTACCAAGAGTGGAAGCGGAGAAGGGCACTTCTTTAGCTAACACGTAATGTACTGTTGTAGACGTCAATTAGTGATTTTCGATGGATCTGACGATGTGACATTCGAAGTGAATATGGCGTGATGATAAAGCGTAGCTTCTAGCCTCATCAACTGGTAAATGACAGAAATCGGGCAGGCAACATGGCTATGTAGGTCGCACCTATTAGGGTGTATAATCACCTGATCTAGAGTTTCATTTACTTCTAAAAATCTATTGTCGATGCTGTCCCATTCGGGAAACGGTTGTTGATCCCAACCGTTGGTGATATACATTCGATACACTCAAGCGAAATAAGTGGTCGGTCATGTGTGGCTGAGTTGCAAGATGTTCTTGTTGAACTCGGTGTATTCTCCTCTAGAGATATACCAGCGGAAGGTGGTTCCATACCTTGTCATAGTTGGACATCCATTACCCAATACGTGCTTGCGGTTTTGATTGTATATTATATATGTGGAACGTGAGATGCAAACGTTCCACTAGATTGTTATTTACTTGATTTAGACATTATAATAATATCAAAAGAGTTCTGATATAAAGATAAGTCAAGTGTTTGGATTCTCATAAGGGAAAAACCCGTTCCGTGTTATACGGCGTGGTCTTATGAGATATCATTTAGTTTTCTGAAACTGTTTTAAACTGTTTACTCATACCAGTCCCATGACTGACCCGGAGTTTACTTTGTTGTTTTCCCTAAACTCTTGGGTGCCTAAATTTGTACGGGCAGTCAAGTAGTCGGGAATTTACAGATATACTGGAAGAGCTTGGAGCAGGAGGCTTCAGGATCATATAGCTATAGTTATTTTGCTGTGTTGTAAGTGATGTACTTTGATATTTATGTATATTCAAGTACAGATGTATATTTCAAGTTATGTTATATATATTATATGTTATTCGTTCCGCTGTGAGATTCGTGTTACTCTGTTGTTGTGTTCTTCTTCTTCTATTCTAAGTTTCTATCTTATCTATCCTCACCCTCTAACTTCTTTCTATTAATGGTTCGAATTTCCGTGATATTTGGGGTTGGACTTGTGTTTTAGGTCAGCTCAAATTCTACCGGATTTTCGGGTCATTACATTTATATAGGATAAACCTATGGTTTAAACATGTGTTTGAGACATGTTATGATTGATGGATGCATGTGGATGCAAGTGGTTGCTAGTGGTTGCTCGTGGATTCATATGCACACACTTTAGACACTAGATCAGCTCAGTCACTTCATATTGCATATTGCATTTAAATGTGTGTAGGTAGCTATATTAATGGATGTATAATGGTTGTGTTATCATATGGATGATGCATTTTGGTGTATGGTTGTGCACACATGTAGAAATAGTATGTGTAGATTGGGTTCCTTCGCATACATATTGGATGCATGGCACTATCATGGTTTGCATAAAGAAGGTCAACTGAATCAGTAGACCGCCTGATTTTGCATTAGACAGGAAACATATACACACACTTTTTGCATATGTTCATACATCATTAGAAACTTTAAGGACAATGGATGCCAGTGTTTGATGGTTTGAGTAGATGGTTGTTTGGTTGGTAGGATACGTTCTTCTTGACTTTGAGATTTCGGGGACGAAATCCTTTAAGTAGGGGAGAATGTAACACCCCGAATTCCACTTAATATCAATGTTTAGTAATTAAAGAATAATTAATATCATACGTGAGAATTAAGGGAAATGGGTTGCGCCATTGTGTTCGTCTCGGAATTCTGGTTGAGATAGAGTCCGAGTTTGCGTGATTTGGACTTCGTATGAAGAAGTTATGGCCATCCGAAGTTTCAGAAAATTCAAAACAGATTTAAAATATTCAAATTTCAAATTTCAGAAGAGGCGGGAAAATTCCCGCCAGACAGAGGGTGTTGACACTAGGTTCGACATGGGTGTCGACCCCCCCCCCCAAGGTGTCGACCCATGTGTCGACCCAGTGGTCGACCCCCCTTGTCGGTTAGTTTGGCCTGGGTGCACTGATTTGTGCTTTGGGCTGTGTTTTGGTGGCTTGTGACGAAATCTGACGGCTCTAAACTACATTAGGGTTAATCTAAGGGCCTAAACTACATCCTAATTCTATAAATACACCCTAAGACTACCCTAGTTCATACTAAAAATAGATACAATGTCGTTATGCCATCAAAATGCAACTTGAAGGAGCCTCCATCAAATTGTAGAAGAAGATAGCTTCTCAAATCAAATTCTAATCAACTCTAGCAACTTAATCTTCTTCATAGGAGTGCTAATCAACAAGTTGTGAGTTTCTATGCCTTTAGCAAACAATTGCTAAACTAATTATGATAGGATATAATGAGGTACGGTTATGTATGTGGATCAATGCAAGTTATGTTATCATATGCTATGTGTTCATGATGTTATGCAAGTTATGCAAGTCATATGCTATGTGTTCATGATGTTTTGCAAGTTATGCAAGCCATATGCTATTAGTTCATGATGCTAGTTGTGCAAGTTTTATGCTATATTTTCATGATGCTAGTTATGCAAGTTTTATGCTATGAGTTCGTGATGCTAGCTGTGCAAATCACTATGATAAACATTGATCCATTATGACACCATGTTATGCAAGTTTGGTGTTTGATTATATGCAAGTTCATATATGACATGTTATGCAAGTTTGGTGTTTGATTATATGCAAGTAACATGTGCAAGTTAACCCCTTTGTATGTCATACATACATATGCAAGTTTACCCCTTTGTATGACATAAGTAACTTATGCAAGTTACCCTCTTTATGACATATGCGATTCATGCAAGTTTGGGTTGATTATTTATGCTAGTTGGGTTTGATGCTATGGTCATATATGCAAGTTGACACCTTTAAAACCCATGTTGATGCTAATGTTATGCTAAGTTGAACCCATTGTATTTGTGATGAATCTTCCCTTTTAAGTATGTCATGTTAGCGTATTACGCGGGAAACGATGGGGTTAATATTCATGTTAACAAAATTGTGATGAAATTGGTATGATGTTGCATACCATAAGTGGATGGACATAATTGAGTCAATTATGTACATCACTAAATTGGAATTAATTAGGGAAAATTAATTTAAAATATGGTGGTGATTAGTTAGGTGTAATTAATCGACTAAGACACGAGATTGGACCCTTTTGTAGCATAAGACTGCCCGGACCCGACCGGCAAATCCAGCGGCTACAAATGACTGGCCGAATGTGAGAGGTCTTAGGCATAAACTAAATACGTGATAAGTGTAAAGACACGAGGTTAGACTCGGTTATGGCGTAAGGCTGCCCGGACCCGACCGGCAAATCCAGCTGCCATAAAAGATAGTCTAATGTGAGAGGTCTTTACAAAGGTTACGTTCTTAATCAATTAAGATACACTTAACAAGATAAGCATGTAGTGGGGGCATGAGGGGTTAAGTGGGTGCCTTGGGTGGCATGTGGAAATCAAGTAAGTGCCTTGGGTGGCTTGTGGAAATCTAGTGGGTTGCCTTGGGTGGCGATAGAAAATACGATTAGAATACTTAACCAAGTGGAAACATGTAATTAAACATGATTAAAGGGTTAAGTGGGATGCACTAGAAAAAGGGACAAGCTTAGGTGGGTAGCTTGTGGGGGCCCATTTCAACCAGTAACCCATATGTATCTTATTGGGCTCGACCCATGTCGAGGACGGGACGCGCGTACTGGGCTTGACTATAAGAGGCCAAAAACGGGTTAGCGGTGGCAACGCAAGTCCAACGGGTTTCATATGCGTGTGTGGACCCGGGCTGGTAGGTAAGACGTTGTTGCATAGTGTAGGTATAAGCCGTGCACCGTTGATTGTATCGGGTTGCCACTTTGGGGAGTGATACACCCCACTGTGGGGCCAGCACGGCTATATACGTTAGGGAGCCGATCGCTTGGGGAGTAGTGGGTACACCTAGTGGAGATAGGGGCAGACGGTACCTATGTGGTCAGCTAGGGGTACACGAAACTACTAGTTATATTCTCTAAGTCCTTGGGTGGGATCAACCTTTAAATAGGAATGACTGGTGTGCTGCAGTGTAGTAATTACCCTTGGGTGGGTAGATGCGTCTTTACCGATATCTTAGTTCATCCTATGTGTAGTTGGCTGCTTAGTGTAGTCATTTATCCCCAGTCATTACTGTACCAAGTTTATATCATACCCTAATTACTTTAGTGATTGTATTGTTAAAGTTATAGGGCTCCCTCAGACTTATGTCTGACCCCGTTGTTTTTAACTTTTTCCCCCTCAGGTCCTCAGGTTGGGCCTAGCACTAGTGGGCTTTGATCAGATTTCTTTATCTATCTTTTGGAGCTTGGACATTGATGTAAAGCCCAGCTTATCTTTTCTATTATGGCTATTAGTTATGTAGTGGGATTATGTACTTATGTTTTATCAGGATGGATATTTAGTACTTGACTCTTGTTTTATGGTTTTGTAACCAAACATGTTTACCTTCTGCTGCAATGAAATGATGTTTTAGTTAACAAGTATTATTTATATCTGTCTTGTTGTAATTTTTCTGTTCTATATTCACTTAAAATACTCCACCGAAGTTAAGGCATTCCCATAGTGAGTGACCTTAGCGGGTGTGGGGTGTTACATATACATACATACATATATATATATATATATATATATATATATATATATATACGCCCCTCGTCCACAAACCATGGACGATATTTATTGGTTGTGATTGGTGTGAAAATTGATTGATAGAGAATGGTTGTTTGGGATTGTTTGTGGTTGATATTGATTGATTGTGGTTGAAAAATACCCATTTGTGGTTGAGAAATATTTGGTTAAAACCACATAGGATTAGTTTGTGGAAATGAAATAAATATATACATGCCGCCTGCGTGCGAACTAGATGCATGATCCCCATTGTCAAAAACTGCGAGGTTTTAAGGTAGAGCGAGGAGCCGTACTAGGGACGGTCCCGGTTTTAACTACCCTGCCGTTATGCTGCCGAAATTTTGAATAATATTCATGTGTTTGAATTATTTTCATTTGCTGAAATTATATTTATTCGTTGAATAGAAAACCTTCATGTGTTGAATCGATTTTCATTCGTTGAATTGAAATTCACGTGTTGAATGGTATTCTTGTTTCAAATAAAAAATCACATTTTTATCTATATATATAAACTATAGAAAACCTTCATGTGTTGAATCGATATTCATTCGTTGAATTGAAATTGATGTGTTGAATGGTATTCGTGTTTCAGATATAAAAATCACATTTTTATCTATATATATAAACTACAGAAAACTTTCATGTGTTGAATCGATATTCATTCGTTGAATCGAAATTCATGTGTTGAATGATATTCGTGTTTAAAATATAAAAATCACATTTATATCTATATATATAAACTATTGAAAACCTTCATGTGTTGAATCGATATTCATTCGTTGAATTGAAATTCATGTGTTGAATGGTATTCGTGTTTCAAATATAAAATCACATTTTTATCTATATATATAAACTATAGAAAACCTTCATGTCTTGAATCGATATTCATTCGTTGATTAGAAATTCATGTGTTGAATGGTATTCATATTTTGAAATAAATTGTTTTATAATAAAAATCACCTTTTTATCATCTATATGAACTATGTAAAATAATCTCGTTTTAAAAGAAATTGTTTTATAATAAAAATCCTATTTTTATTACCTACATAAACTGTATAAAATAATAGTGTTTGAAAAGAATTGTTTTACAATAAAAATCACATTTTTATTATATACATGAATTGCTGAAATGTGAAGTGTTAAAAATAGCCACTCATTTAAATAAATATGCATGAGTTGAAATATTCATTAATTAGCTAATGATATGATTTTTGCCTATGCATGCAACACTAGAATGAATGGTGTTTTTAAACCAAATTGAATCAAATATGGAGTTAAATGGAAAATGATAAGTGATAAGAGCTGTATATATGTACATGCATATTTATTGAACAGGTTATAACAAAGGGGCTAGAGAAGAGGAATAAAATTTTGTGCCCGACAAATAGGTACACATTTACTGTTTTGTTTGGGTTATGATTTTATGAGCCTGTTGGCTAGCCGCTTGGCTTTTTCTTTTTCTTTTCGACATGAGACGCCCGTGTGGCTATTTGGGAATTTTCCCAGCCCCTCATGTGCAAAGGAGGTTATGGCGAAATTTTCCAAAATTTAAAGGCGTTAGTGAAATATTTGAAGTGGAAACAATATAGGAATTGTATTCGTGTTTTGAAACCGTGATTTCAAACAACCAGTGCGGGAAATCCGACCATCGGATTTTCCTGAAATCGCAACCGTTGGGTTCGCTTTGGAAAAATCTTTCCAATGGCACCAACTTTGTAAAAATCTAACGGTTGGATTGTCTGGAATGTTTAATTCAAATCTGAAGAAAAGCAGCGCCAGAAACGATTATATATATATATATATATATATAAAAATATATATTTAATCGAATAACGACGCTGAAGTTCGTATTTTGAAATCGAAACTTCAAACGATTATACCGGGAGATCCGATCGTCGAAATTTCCCGAAACTGGAACCTTTGGATTTGTTTTGAAAAGATCTTTCTAATGATGTAAATTTTGTGAAGATCCAACGGTTAGATTTTCATATATGTGTAAATCAAATCTGAAGAAAAACAGCGTCACGGTCGCGTTTTGGCCCGAAGCGTCGTTTTGAATATATTGGCTATTTTAAAATAAATAAAAATAGCGATAAATCATTATAAAATATTATAAACGATATGGATGTGATTTATAAATTAACTAAAGGTTGGCTAAGTTGAATGGTTTCCTGGGTGTTGATCTGATGTTGGTTTCGCCCTTCGGGGTTAATATTTGGGAAATTTTTCTCTTACTAATCGACGGTTAGTGACTAATGAAATGAAATGATGCGTGTGTATGTTAGTGTTGCACTTATCGTTATATACGCGATGTAACAACCCAGCAGATTTTCGGCCTAGAAAATCGACATAAATACCATTTACCGTACTCATGATGACCTTCCAACACCGAAAACACTGGAACGTTTATAGAAAGAAATTAGAGGGTGAGATAAGAAAGATAGAAAGTTAGAATAGAAGAAGAAGAAGAACCAACACAGAGTCTCACATCGCAACGGAACAAAATATAATACAGAAATAAATCTTTACTAAAAGCTTTAAAATACTTACAATATTAGAGTACATCACACAGCTGGACAGTTTTGATAATCTGTCATCATATATATAATCACACAGCGGAATATTATTCATCTGAACATCTTCAGCTTGTCTCCGGACTTCTCAGTACCTGATAACCTGAACCTGTACACCTCGGTCTAACCCGAGTATTTACAAAACACCGGGTCAGTCTGGTGGACCAGAGTGAGAAAATCTTGCACAACATTTAGAGTATCACACAACTTGATTTTAAAGTTAAAATCATTTCGAAAGAAAAGATAATTGTAAGACCGATCCATACATAAACACGGACGGCTTCTACCTTACGATAACCCAAACCAGTTTTCGAAATCAATATCTTGATTCTGATATTATGATAATGTCTAGATACAAATAATTAACAAATCTAGAGGAACGCTTGCATCTCACGCTCCCGGTATATAGTATACAATCGAAAACCGCGGGCGCTTATTGGATATTGGATTTCCAACTTGACAAGGTATAGGACCACCTTCCGTACGTGTATCTCTAGAGGCGAATACACTGGGTTCAACAAGAACGTCTTGCAACCCGGCCCTTACATGACCGGCCACTCATTTCGCTTGAGTGTATCGAATGTATATCACCGACGGTTGGACTCAAACCACCATTCCCGAACGGGCAGAATCGATTGAATAAGAAACAAAAGGAATTTCTCTAGATAGGTGATTATACACCCTAATGGGAGCGACCCACATAGCCATGCTGCCTGCCCGATTTCTGTCATTTCCTGGTTGATGAGGCTTGTGGTCATAATCTTTTGAACACCTGGCCACCATTCACTTTGAATGCCACATCGTCCGATCTGCCAGGTATCACTGAACACTGATTTCCACAAAAATACTCTGAGCGTTAAGCTAAAGTAGGTGTCCAGTCTTCTCTGCCACCAACAGAGATACGTTTGTAGAAAATCAATATACGTAATCCCTTTAGAAATACTTTGTCAGACAGTCGTCCATACAAGTCACCCAGGAACAGGGTGAAACGAAGGTACTCTCCTACTGCATCCAACACAGGAATCACCCCATGGATCAGTAGCGATCGTCCTTGCAATCCACAGTTTCAACCACGACAGAACCCCAGTATATCTCCGGGTCGAATCAGAGATTGTAAGTGGTTCTTCCGCTTTATGAAGATCTGTGGTCTTCACATGCTCCATCTCGATCATCGTCTGATCTCTTCTGTATATTTCGTATTTGTTGGTTGGAATGGTTTTCGAATATATATTCGATCCCGGGCTTTCCATACCAACAATCGTATTGGTCAACTTCGACAGTCGGTGATTTAACTATCGAATAATAATAGTGTGAATACAATGGGTTTGCTGATTCAGCACTTGACACAACTTGACCATCTTCAAAATATATTTAACCAAATTTCCTATGATTAACTCTGAATGATTTGTTTTGATCGATTAACTCTAACTTGATTAACTCGACCTATTTGACTAACATGGCTTGATTATTCTATCGATTAACTAATGCTTGACTTAACTCCATTCGCTCGACTCTAGATCGCAGCGATCACAATGGTTACGTCTGATTCCCTCAGGAAACATCCGACCGCCGTAGGCTATCTGCAGCCCTGTGAATTATGCTAGCAGTCATATGAAATGGAAACTTTTCCTGGCTACTATGTGGACTAACTCTAACCATATTCGATCAACTCAAATTTGATAACAAATGTTAATAAAATTTGAATTTACTTATCCTTATTTCCTTTGGAACCATTATTGCAATATTATTTGATTTCAGAAACCCTTACATTGGAGTTTGATATATCCTGTATACGGTAAAACAAATCTCAACCACTTCACTTACTTTAACCAATACTATTCCTTGATAATAGTGAAGCCAATCAAATTAGGGTATTTAATTACCTCTCAGACCTTGATCAACCCGATCCTATCACAGAATAATACTAGTTGTAATTCAAGAACCACTATTTAATCTCACATAAACATATTCTTCTTGTAAACATAGTTATAATTAATGTCACTTAATTTGATGATTTAATAATTCCTTATTAACACCACTCTACCCACTCTCGATTTATTTAAATGACCTTGGTTTACCAACCGAATTACTACAAACCTTACTTCCTACCGTGTTTACCAGGCTTAAATCAAACTCCTTTCCAATTCCCTTTTCCTTCAGGTAATTCCCTGTTTTAAATCCATTTAATTTAATACCTCTATTGAGTTTTTCCATTTAAAGCCAACGTTTAACTCACATTCCATTTATAAACTTTGTTTACAAATTTTAGGTTTAATATAAACCCTTTATAATTCCCTCTACTTAGTCCAAATGCTAAGTAATGTTTTAGCTATAGTATCTCATCAACACCCTTTATCACTTGATTTAAAACTTGAGTTCAAAATATAAACTTATCCTTATTATCCAATTAAAATTTCGTTTCAAACCGGTTTACTTAAATATATTACATCTAAGAAGAGATTATTTTAACTCAACACTAATCACTGCAAATTTATGTAACTCCTAGAATAATAAATCTCCTTCTTAAACTCTTGCTAAGTTTAACCAATTATTCACTTAATTACTTCACAAAGTTCGAGTCTAACTTGGTTTAAATGGTCGTCCCAAAACATGATTACTCCTTTAACCAACTCTACTTAATTCCTTCTTTAAATTAATTAAATATAATTAATTTAAATAACTTTATTTAATCCTTCACGGCAAATCAGATACTTAACCCCTAGACCATCTCACTTGGTTATAATGCTTATCGACGTAACAAATTCCAGAATTCTCTTTAATACTTATTTCCTTTAAAATAACTTTTCCATGTATTAAGTTTAAAAATCTATTTATAACTTAAATATTATCGACCCATGGTCGATGAAAACCCATACTTTATACATCAACTGATCAACAGGTCAGGCGATGCCTAATTATTCAACACATGACATCCATTGGTTATTATCAGAAGAATTGTCGAATAAAGTTCGAAAATACAATCATCAACCATTTGATTTATAATTATCAACAACCTAATCAAACAGTCCAAACAAATTCAATAGTTTTGAACACGTTTCATCAACGTGACCAATCAAGGAATTTCTCTGTTGTGGGTCATCCCCAACATAGTAGGTATTTTCTGAAATTAAACGATCCTTTATTTCCCAGAAATTAAATCCACAATTATATCACGGCAACCAGTCAAACACTTTCAATCAAACACGAAAATAAAAATCCAATTTATATAAAATATAAATTGGAAGAGCTGAGTGAGTTTAACTCACCTCGGTTTTGATCTGTCAATAAATATATGTCTTGAACAAATCTAACTGATGTTTTAACTCGAATAAAATTCCAGCTATTCCTGATCCGGACCGGACTTGCTCCATCTCGATCTACTTGTCTCCTCGGTCCCAACGCGACTGACCGCGTCAAAATCTGTTCACGTATGAGCCCGAAATTACATAAACAAGTTTACAATATAATTAGATTTTAAAACATGGTTTTATATCGTTTAAAAATGGGCCATTACCTTCTCGTTTGGGCCGAGACCCACTACCCGCTTCTCCATTTAAACCCTCCCACCGATTCGTTTTTTTTTTCATTTCCCATCAGCCGCCTCACAATTCCTCAAATCAAAAGGGGAGAACCCTAATCCCCTTTTAAATTCAACGCACCAGAGTTCGATGGCGTCGCACCCTCCCCCTTATGCCACCACTTCCCCGTTCGATCCCATCTGCTACCCCTGACAACTACTTCTACCACCACGACGTCGTCGACAGTCAACCCAAAACCCCGGAAGTGTAGTGGCTCCCTCTACCACACGCTACAAGCTTCCAACGGCTAGATCGAAGCTTCCGTTGCTACTGGGTCTTGGATTTCGAACAGCTCCAACAGAAATTGGTCCAAGATCGAACGTGCATCCCTTCGAATAAAGCTAAGTGCTTTATTTAAATTTTTAATTACAGTATTCTGTTTTAATTTTTCTTTCTCTGGTTTTGAATTGGGTTTTGTTCTTGTTTGTGGTGTTGGTTTGTTTCGTTCTGGAATGGATGCGCCATTCGTATTTATAGTTGCAGATAGAAATTTAGATAAAAACATTGTTCTTCACATCTTATCCTAGATGTGTTTAGCTATACCTAGCTTAGGCCATTGATTTCTGATTTTGTATTGCTGATGGAAGCGTTGGTTGTGTGAAGGTTGTAACAATCGATCTGGTTGATTTAGTCTAGGGTTGTATAGCACTGTTGTGGAATTACTGACCGAATCATGTAGCTGCTATGAGTTGTCGAATTTAGTGATTTAAAACTGTTGTAGCTATATACATTCGGCCATGACTTGTCTCAAATAAATTCAGAGACCTTAGGACCTATACCTGGTAGGTTTTGTGTTCAGATTTCAAAAAGAAACAGTCTTGTATGACCTTGGCACATGGATTTTCTGTATACATATAGGATTTGGTTCATAGATTTTTCTGAATTGTATATTGGATTTCTTACTTAGATTTCCAATAATATTTTCTGAACTGTATTAGATTTGATTTTCACCTTAAATATATAAACAGTGAATCCTGCATCAGAAAAATACCGTACATACATGTGGGTTTATTGTTTGATAAAGATTTTGGGTATAGTAATATATATATATCAGTTTCTTTGTATTGATTAGGCTTGTCATTGATTTTGAAATCTGATACAAACTGTATATGAACATATATGTACAGTCATGTGGATTCGATGTATGAAAATTTCTTTATCTGTCCTGTATATTTTCCTTAGCTGCTTTCTTTGTACTTTCCTTTTGTTGGTTTTCATTTTCAACCCTTTTTCATATCTTTTCCTAGCTGCTATAGCTGTGTACATACCTGTTGTTCGATTATGCCCTTTATAGATTTGGTTATATTCTTTAGTTGTCATAAATGTGCTCAGCTATGTATGCATATATATATTATAGCTGTTCTTCCTAGATTTCTTATAGTTGTTTTATTATAATATTTCCTTCTCTTTTCTTATTTTTTTCTTTCTGTTTACATGATCCTTCCTTACACTGTCCACTACTGTCATGTGATTTCCCTTTTTAATGGGTTTTATCCTTTCTTGTTCGCAGATCAAAGGAGATCGAGACGATGGAAAAGGGCTGCTGATATAAAAATGAATTCTTTTAGTATTGTTTTGTTTTCCAGTGTTCAAGATTTTCTTTTCTTCCTGTTCACTGGTCTTGAAATCTGAGACACGTATGTATGTATATATATTAATCTGTTTGGATCTGATGATATCATTTTCTGTTGAAGATATGATTCTTTGTTCAATTTTTAAATATATGGCATCAACTTTGGAATAGATTTGTGTACGAATTCGAATGTGTGTACATATATATGTAGCTGTTCTTGGCTGTTTATATTTACTTTTGTAGATGTATCAATATGCCATCTTGAAATCTTTGCAGTTGGTTCTTTGTTAAAGAACCCTTTTTTTCTTTTCAAAGTTTGATAATACTCTACTGTAGTACTATTCCAACATATTGTGCTTTTCGTACATTATTAAAGTGATTCATTGATATAGTTTATCCAAGACGGCTACCATTGCCATTGCCAAAACTGTATTGGTATGTCTTATTATTAAAAATTACATAAAAAAATGTTTCCAAACTGTATATCCTTGGCTTAGTGCTTAGCATTCCCGTTTTCATTCGAATATATAGTTCGGATTATAACGCTCGTTTATTGGGCCATTCACACCAGATAGTGTAATCCAATACGGATATAATATGAGTTGCTTATATAATCATTTGATTGGTATAATATATGGATAACCATTCATATATATATATAAACTAGTGATAACATTAATGCATTGGATTAAATAAATAATCGTTTATCAAATGCTGTGAACAACATTATTTAGAATCTTATTCCATATAGATTTACTGTATAATTTAGAATGGATAACTAATCAATCAGTAAATCGCTCAAGGCCGAAAAATCTGGCACATTACACGCGAGTTGCTCAGAAAGACCAGGTTTATCCCATTCTGAATAACTGAATCGACGATAAGAAATCGAAGATGAAGACGACGGCCGAAGAATGGAGATCTTCACCTCGTTTGGATGGTAACCGAGGTCCTGATTGGGAGGCATCTCGAAATATGAATAATTAGTGGTGATCGTCCAGACGTACGTGGTGATCGATGGGTTTGCGAGGTATATAGTGCCTCCGGTTTTGTTCAGACCCAGAACAGACTTGTAAATGGACTGTGAGTCTGACATTGGATTTTATTCTATGTTGAGTGATCTCTGTTAAATATGCATCTGTTTGGCGATGGAGAATTTATTCTTTTGCTTAATGCCGTTCTCTGAAATGCATGAGCTCAGAGGTTGTATATCGATGGACATCAGTCGCATGGTGTGAATTGCCTGTGTGGCATGCTAAGATGCAGTGATCAGGGCTTCTGTTGAAAAGCAAAGTGTTGTGGTGATGATCAAAGCACTGTCTGCGTAGCGTAGCTTTGTGTGTAACGTAAAATCGCGAACCTCACAACCCATTATAAACCAGAAACGGGAGAGGAAATCAGGGAGGGCCTGCGTTTCTTTCTAGCTAGAAGTGGCGTCAGTGGTTTCACACGCCCTGACGAGTTTGACTTATGTGGTTGTTGCTGTTGCGAGGCGCCTCGGTTTGATCGGACGATCCGGGTCCGATGGAGTCATTCGTTGGCTCGTTTACACCCCAATGGGCGGGGAGACGTAGTGTTCAGGCTTAATAATCCACATCGGTGGACTGGCCTTGACGATCCAAGGGTAGTTGCGGCTGTTCCTAAGACATGGGCTAGATTGTCTCGAATTCGGTAAGGACTATCTTTTGCCTTGTTTCAGGACGGAAATCCAATTTCCAAATACGTGACTGTCCGGTTTTGATTGTATACCTATATATGACGACATAGTGGTATGGGGCATTAATGCCGTCTATGATTGATAGTTATGATTTGAATTTGTTTTCAAAACATATAAACACTAGCAGTAATATCAAATGCCTTTGTTTTATTCGTATCAAGCATATTTTGGCCGTTATAAGGTAAGAACTCTATCCTCCAGTTTGCGTTGCATTGTGTGATGGGAACTGAGTCTTATAATGGCTTCATTTTTATAAAAAGCATAGCGTTGTTTCAAAGAATGATTTGTTTTAAAGCACTGGTGATCCGACGGAGTAAACCCGTTCCACGAAAGTGGCATGGTCCTGTGATTAACCATATTTCAATTGTGTTGGGTAGATTTCTCATACCAGTCGCATGACTGACTCGTAGTTTGTTTCACTTTCAAACTCGGGTAACCCTTTTTCTACATGGGCAGCCTTGTATTCAGGTTTAGCTGGTTCTTTCTGGATAGCTGGAGCTAAAGATGGATTCTATCATTTATCTCTTTTTATGTTGTTCAGCTCCTATTGTACATTATGTTTTTTTCCGCTGTAGACATATATGTATAGTTAAACTGTATTTGTACTAAGTATGATCCTGTATACTGTGCAACCCTGATGATTACTTTTATCCAGTATATTTTATTGTTCATTATCTGGTGTATTTATTTATTTCTATTCTGCTACTACATGTTTCTGTGTTATATTCCATGGATTACCCTTGCCACAGTCAGTACGAGGTTTGGGGTCGTCTCATTTGGTATCAGAGCTTTGGTTAAGCTTAGTTTGGAATATAACATATGAATGAATTCGTCAGAAATAGAACCAGTAGTGTTCTATGATGGGTAACTCTATAAAGATAGGATCAGTTATATCCTAGTATGGGTAAAGCAAAATGAAATTACACCTTGATAGACACATTTACATTTGAAGTATATGTTTCTATGTTTTAAAATACCCTTTCTTTGACCTGACACTTGATCTGCTGTTTGCAGAAGTACTAGAAAAATGAGTGCCAGAAACAGAAGGAATACATAACCCGATCTAGAGGCTCTATTAAAGAGATATCGAAATCTGAATGGAGCACAGTTCTCGGGCAATGAATCTATTATTCAGACTCAAGCTTGGATGAGTTCTGTCGAAAGAATCTTTGAGCGTATCCAGGTGAGAGATGACCAAAAACGGTTAGTAGCATCTTGGGCGCTCAAAGAAGAAGCTTTAATCTGGTGGGAAACAATCATCAAAGATAATCCAGAAGGTGATATCACCTGGGACAGGTTCAAAGAGATTTTCCTAGAAAGATTTACTCCTCCTGAAGCGACGGAGCAATTATGTGATGAATTTTCTTATCTGATACAAGGTGATATGACCATCCCAGAATATCATAAGAAATTCAACGAACTTTCTCAATTTGCTCCTCATCTGATTCAAGATCCAAAGAGGAAAAATCTAAGATTTATTCATGACCTGCAAAGGAGATATCAGAATAGTGTAATGAGGAATGTGAAGCTTCCTTTTTCAGAAATGATATACAAAGCTTATCAGTATGAAGATCTCCATAAGAAAGTAATGTTACGCGACGAAGAAGAAGTCAGCTCTAGTAATATAATTGAGTCTGCAACTGATCGTTCTGAGGCCAATACAATGTCTGAGGTCAGTAAGGAGCCCGAAGTCAATCGAAAAAGGGCCAAATCCGAAAAAGAACCAGCAACGACTGCCATATGCAATAACTTCCATAAGAAAGGGCATTTGCAAGGAGATTGTAAATCCTCGAAGAAACGAAAGAATGATGGATTTAAATCCGGTGGAAAGCTTCAGGAAAGTAGAGAATGCAATCTCTGCCAACAGGCTGGTCATGTAAAGCAAGATTGCTGGCTATTGAAAAAGACCAAAGTGGCTTAGGTAAATGAAGTAGCAGAAACGTCAGCACCCTCAGCTAGTCAGGGAAGATCTGATGTTTTAAAAGAAACGCTCAATGTCAGGAACATTCCAGTTAAAGTAATATTTGATACTGGCGCATCACGAAGCTTTATTGCAAAGAGTGCAGTCAAGAAGTTAGATTTAAAATTGAAGAAGCTCAAGGAACCAATGACTGTCCAAAATCCAGTTGGGGGTTCTATCGGTCTCAGTTGGGTTTATGGGGTGCCTATCTCTTTTTCCTGCTATAAATTCCCTACTATATCTGTCGTTATGAATTTTAATGAATTCGATCTTATTCTGGGATTGGATTGGCTAACCAAATATGAAGCAGAGGTTAGATGCGCCGAGAGAGTTGTTAGAGCTAAGATTAAATCAGGGAGTTATATAACCATACCGTGTGAAGGTCAGAAATCTAATAGAAAAGACTTCTGGGCAGCTCTCAATGTTTCTACAGCCCAAATAGAAAATATCTCTGAAATCACAGAGAATATTCCCGACCTAGTGAAAGATATTCCTATCGTCAAGAATTATGCGGATGTGTTTGAGGAAGCTGTTCGCTTACCTCCGCAGAGAGAAATAGATTTCAAGATCGCTTTGATTCCCAATGCAAGGCCGGTAGTTCACGCTATTCGAAGAATGTCCTTGAAAGAGAAAGAAGAACTTGACAATCAAACACGACAGCTAGTATGGAAGGGTCTGATCAGGCCTAGTTTCTCTGATTGGGGGGCAGCAGTGGTGTTTGTCCCAAAATCTGATGGTACTCTACGTCTATGTTTGGATTATCATGATCTGAACAAACAGACAATAAAGAACAAATATCCATTGCCTCGGATTGATGATTTGTTGGATCGATTAAATGGCGCACAAGTATTTTCACGAATGGACCTAGCTACGGGTTTCCATCAACTTCGAATTGCCGAAGAGTGTGTTCCAATGACAGCATTCAGAGGTCCTGATTTATTCTACGAGTGGTTAGTAATGCGGTTCGGCTTATGTAACACTCTAGCTTACTTCGTCGATCTGATGAATAGAGTGTTCAGAGGGGTTTTGAATAAATTTGTTCTGGTTTTTATTGATGATATTCTAATCTTCTCTAAATCAAAGGCCGAACATGAAAAGCATTTGGAACAGGTTCTGGAAATTCTCAGAGGGAACCTATTGAAAGCAAAGTTTTCCAAATGTATATTCTGGCAAGATGAAGTGAAATTTCTGGGCCACGTCGTATCGAAAGAAGGAATCACTGTGGATCCAAGTAAAATCACAGCTATTCAAAACTGGAAACAACCTAGTACTCCTATAGAAGTCCGCAGTTTTCTCGGATTGGCTAGCTATTACTGGAAATTCGTTAAAGACTTCTCGAAGATATCTAGTCACTTAACGAAGCTTATGAAGAAGCATTCTAATTCAAATGGACTCTAGAAAGTAAGGAGGCTTTTGAAGAGCTAAAGTTAAGATTAGCAACTGCTCCAGTGTTAACCATCATCGATGGCAATCAGGATTTGAAAGTCTGGACGGATGCTTCTAGAGAAGGCCTGGGCGCAGTGTTAATGCAAAGAGGTCAAGTGATTGCTTATGCTAGCCGTCAGCTGAAGCCGCACGAGAAAAACTACGTAACTCATGATCTTGAGTTGTTGGCTATCGTATTCGCCTTGAAAATCTGGATACACTATCTTTTGGATGAGAGGTTTGAACTGTTTACAGATCACCAGTCGTTAAAGTATCTATTCAAACAGAAGGACTTGAATCTGAGGCAGCAACGTTGGCTAGAGTTCCTTGCAGCCTACGATTTTGAAATTATATACACTCCAGGGAAAGCCAATGTCGTGGCCGATGCGCTGAGCCGAAAGAATGTAATGATAGCCAGCTTTATTATCACGACTTCCTTGATTGACAAAATATCTATTCTTCAGAAGGAGGATAACTTTATTAAGGATATAATTAAAAGGATTCAGAAAGGAGAACCCTCGTGTTTTCAAATAGATAACGACGAGACCCTGAGGTTGAAAGGAAGGATCTATGTTCCTGATATCCCAGAGTTAAAAAGGGAAGTGTTAGACGAGTGTCACAAGTCCAAGCTGAGTATCCATCCTGGTGTAGCCAAAATGTATAATGATCTCAAGCGAACATTCTGGTGGAAGGCTATGAAAAGGGATGTTTGAATATATGTTAGTTGATGCCCTACTTTCCAGCTAGTCAAAAGCGACCAACAGAAACTTGCTGGACTGTTACAACCGCTAGACGTTCCAGGCTGGAAGTGGGAACATATTTCTATGGATTTCATTGATGGTCTGCCCAAAACCAGAAAAGGGAATGACAGTATTTGGGTGATCGTAGATCGCTTCACGAAGACCGCCCATTTCATACCTGACAGATCAAACAGAACTGCTCAGAGTCTGGCGCAGATTTACTTCAAAGAAATAGTTAGACTACATGGAGTGCCGCTCAGTATAGTCAGTGATAGAGATACAATATTCACTAGCAAATTCTGGGAGGCGTTTCAAGTCGAGCTGGGAACGAAGTTGAACTTGAGCACCGCTTATCATCCTCAGACATACGGTCAGACTGAGAGGGTGAATCGTATTTTAGAAGATCTATTGTGGGCTTGTGTTATAGATTTCGGTGGATCATGGGAAGACCATCTGCATTTGGCGGAATTCTCATATAACAACAGCTACCAAGCGAGTCTGACAATGTCGCCATTCGAAGCATTGTATGGTAGACCGTGCCGATATCCTGCTTGTTGGGTCGAACCCGTAATAGACTTGTGTTGGGTCCTGATATGATCCGAGAAGCCGCCGACAAAGTCGATTTTATTAAGAAGCGATTACTCGCCGCTCAAAGTCGATAAAAGAGCTATGCCGATAGAAGAAGAAGAGATATATCCTTTGATGTTGGCGACTATGTATATTTGAAAGTACCGCAGATGAGAGGAGTTATCCGGTTCAGTAAAACTGGAAAGTTGGCACCCAAACTCATTGGTCCGTTTCGTTTTCTGGAACGGATCGGAACTCTCGCTTATATGGTTAAATTGCCTGATTGGTTGCCTGGAGCCCATGATGTATTTCATATATCTCAACTTCGAAAGCACGTTCATGATCCAGACTTGATCGTGGAAGTAGCAGCTCAGCAGGATATTGAAATTACTCCAGAACTAGCTGTGAGAAGAGAGTCACTAAAGATCATCGGCAAAGAAACCAAAGAACTGAGGAACAAGAAGGTTCACTTAGTCAAAGTGCAATGGAGTGGGGATCCGCGAGATTGTACTTGGGAAACTGAGGAGAGCATTCATAAAGCTTATCCTAGATGCCGAGTGGATATCTCTGATTGACTCCGGTGCAAGGTATATTTACCATACTTTGCATTACCATTTAATTCTCTACTCTGCTGTTATTTTCTTTCCATGGATTTGCACTTTTAACTCTATAGTCTGAATGATTTTAAAGGAGAATGTGAATTAATTTGTATGCTTTTGAAAAGTTAAAAACAATTTGATTGTTGGTTGTGTTACGTGATTGTAGATTTGATTAATTAAAATTGTTGAAACTATAGTTAATTTAATCAACAATAGAATAATGGTAGAATTTATTTGATTAAACCACACATTGAACTGATTGGAAAATAAATAGAAATATATACATGTGTATTATATATGTTTGAACAGGTAAATGGATTAGCTGTTGAGTAAAGATTTTATTTGTGTGCCTGACAAATAGGTAAACCTTAATGAGTTGGATGCGAAATATTATTATATCAACTCCTATGAGTGCCATTGGATGCGGAGTGCTGGTTTTTCTGTGTGAAATAATTAACGTCGCCATAGGATAGTAACAATTAATTTTGAACTACATTACATGGCATACTTCAAAAGATAGGCATACTTCATCATATACCACATAAGCATTTGGAGCTTGTGTGACGAGGTAGAAGATTTACCATACGAGCGAGAGGCTTGTATGGCGATGACTATATTTTACAGGTTGAACTGATGACTGATATGGACTATTTAAATTGTAACGATTAAATTGCTAGATTAATAAAAACCACACACGGGTCTGGAGTTGACAATAATCACGTCTCTCTAGTTATTAGATATGACACATGGACTATTTATTTCCCGCACGTGACAGGGTGACGAGAATTTATTCTCTGGAGTTATTATCAATACACGCTCCCCTGTAAACACCAGAATATATCATTATAAATATGTGTATGCTTATTAGGATTTATTGGGTACCTAATACGGCCCAGTAAATTTCCAAACCTCTCTCCGTACAAAGGAGGTTATGACGAAATTTTTCGAAAATTTCGGGTGTTAGCCAAATTTTTGAAGAATTTGAAAATTCTCAGAAACTGAAAAGTTGGAGAATGGAAGCCAGATCGAACGTAGAGTTGATTAATCAAACCACTTTCAACTTTGTTCCTTTTCAGGGATGAAAAGTTTTAAGTGGGGGAGATTGTAACGACCCAGAAAATCTGAACCAATTTAAAAATTTTAAATTGGCTAAAATAATGGATTTTAAATATTTAAAATAAATATTTAAAATAATAGAGATGAAAAGTGAGTTGAGTCGACAATTGAAAACGAATATAATTAATTAAAATTATAAACAAGGCCTGAAAAGGCGCTGCAGTTTCAAAATTTGAATTCAAATTTTGTCGGAAAGTACCGGGTGCAAAACAAAACGGATTTTAGTGAAAGTTATGGCCAAATGAATTTTTAGAAAGGTCGCTATGGAATTTATATAGCCCGTGAAATCGGCCATTTTGCATATGACCTCGGGATTCGACGAAACCACTTTTGTTGGATCCGGGATGTGAAGTTGTTGCTAGGTTTCAAATTTCATAATTTTTGAAGCTAGTATGTGAGCGTGGCAAAGGAAAACGTGTTTTGGTCAATTATAGTTAAATTGGATCGACCAGAAATGGGCCTTTTTGCAAACGGTCTCAGAATTCGACGAAACTAGTTTTGTTGGGACCGTATCGTCAAAACATAGCTAGATTTATTTTTCTGGAATTTTTCGAATTAGTTTGTAGCCCTGGCAAATTGAAATGCACGTTCAAATCAAATATTAAATGTTTTATATTTTAATTTGAAGGAAAACTGACTGAAACAGTCGAATGGGCCTACGAAACGTATCCCATTGTGTTCGGAATGGGGGTAAAACACTGCGGACGACAGTCTTTGGGTTTAGATTGGTGGTCGTGTCGGAAAACTCCTTTAAAACTTCCCCGACTATTCAGAATTTTTACAAAAAAAAAAAAGAAAATCCCTCATTTTCTCTCTCCCCGTAATCGCGATATACGGCGGAAAGCTATTTGCCGCTTCCAGGCCATTTTCCCACTGCTCCGATCAACGAAACTCACTGCCTAGTTCAACTTTTTGTAGAGTTTTCTCCCCTCTTTAAATCCATACCCATTACCCTCTCCATCGTTGCGTCGTTCGAGAGAACCGAGCCCGAGAAGTTGCCGCCTTTGAAGAGCCGCCGCCACCACCTGGGTTGATCGAATTGGGTCCCCTCCCTGGCGCACGTGCGCCTCTCCTAGCCCATCGAGGTGGCGCTGGCCGATCGAAGCAAGGATCAACGGATTTTAAGACAATTTGAAACCTAGTTTTGAAGATTCAAACGAGGTATTCGGCTGTGTTTATTTTCAATAGTTTTGACACCTTTAAACCATTGCAAACTTTGAAAAATCATATATTTTTCGTTTTTTGACGTAATTCAATGAAACAGGAAACATCGTGACCATGTGGACGTCTTCTACATTTTAGAAGAGACCGCATATTTTTCTGAGCCTTTTGCTATTTTTGGTGGAGTGGAACCCAATGTGAGATTTCTAATTTATAAACGATATGGAAAACGACAATGTATAAATTATATAGTCGGTGTATGAGTTATATAAGCGTTGTACACCCCTTGTATAAGCGTTGTATAAGTTGTACGTTCGATGTATAAGTTATATATGCGTTGCAAAAATTATATATGTGTTGAAATAGAAGTGAATTGCTATATATATATATATATATATATACATGCCCCTCGTTCACAAACCATGGACGATATTTATTGGTTGTGATTGGTGTGAAAATTGATTGATAGCGAATGGTTGTTTGGGATTGTTTGTGGTTGATATTGATTGATTGTGGTTGAAAAATACCCATTTGTGGTTGAGAAATATTTGGTTGAAACCACATAGGATTAGTTTGTGGAAATGAAATAAATATATACATGCCGCCTGTGTGCGAACTAGATGCATGATCCCTATTGTCAAAAACCGCGAGGTTTTAAGGTAGAGCGAGGAGCCATACTAGGGACGGTCCCGGTTTTAACTACCCTACCATTATGCTGCCGAAATTTTGAATAATATTCATGTGTTTGAATTATTTTCATTTGCTAAATTATATTTATTCGTTGAATAGAAAACCTTCATGTGTTGAATTGATATTCATTCGTTGAATTGAAATTCATGTGTTGAATGTTATTCGTGTTTCAAATATAAAAATCACATTTTTATCTATATATATAAACTATAGAAAACCTTCATGTGTTGAATCGATATTCATTCGTTGAATTGAAATTCATGTGTTGAAGGGTATTCGTGTTTCAAATATAAAAATCACATTTTTATCTATATATATATATATAAACTATAGAAAACCTTCATGTGTTGAATCGATATTCATTCGTTGAATTGAAATTCATGTGTTGAATGGTATTCGTGTTTCAAATATAAAAATTACATTTTTATCTATATATATAAACTGTAGAAAACCTTCATGTGTTGAATCGATATTCATTTGTTGAATTGAAATTCATGTGTTGAATGGTATTCGTGTTTCAAATATAAAAATCACATTTTTATCTATATATATAAACTATAGAAAACCTTCATGTGTTGAATCGATATTCATTCATTGATTAGAAATTCATGTGTTGAATGGTATTCATATTTTGAAATAAATTGTTTTATAATAAAAATCACCTTTTTATCATCTATATGAACAATGTAAAATAATCTCGTTTTAAAAGAAATTGTTTTATAATAAAAATCCTATTTTTATTACCTATATAAACTGTATAAAATAATAGTGTTTTGAAAAGAATTGTTTTACAGTAAAAATCATATTTTTATTATATACGTGAATTGTTGAAATGTTAAGTGTTAAAAATAGCCACTCGTTCAAATAAATATGCATGAGTTGAAATATTCATTAATTAGCTAATGATATGATTTTTGCCCATGAATGCAACACTAGAATGAATGGTGTTTTTAAACCAAATTGAATCAAATATGGAGTTGAATGGAAAATGATAAGTGATAAGAGCTGTATATATGCACATGCATATTTATTGAACAGGTTATAGCAAAGGGGCTAGAGAAGAGGAATAAAATTTTGTGCCCGACAAATAGGTACACATTTACTGTTTTGTTTGGGTGATGATTTTATGAGCCTGTTGGCTAGCCGCTTGGCTTTTTCTTTTTCTTTTCGACAGGAGACGCCCATGTGGCTATTTGGGAATTTTCCCAGCCCCTCCCGTACAAAGGAGGTTATGGCGAAATTTTCCAAAATTTAAAGGCGTTAGTGAAATATTTGAATTGGAAACAATATAGGAATTGTAGAATGAACTATATTTATATAAATATATAAAAATAAATAAAATTAAAACGAAACGTGGTCGTGCAGTTTGTGCTTTGAAACCGTGATTTCAAACAACTAGTGTGGGAAATCCGACCATCGGATTTTCTGAAATCACAACCGTTGGGTTCGCTTTGGAAAAATCTTTCCAACGGCACCAAATTTGAAAAAATCCAACGGTTGGATTGTCTGGAATGTTCAATTCAAATCTGAAGAAAAACAGCGCCAGAAACGATTATATTTATATATATATATATATATATATAATTATATTTAATCGAATAACCAAGCTGCAGTTCATATTTTGAAATCGAAACTTCAAACGATTATACCGGGAGATCTGACCGTTGGAATTTCCCGAAACTGGAACCGTTGGATTCGTTTTGAAAAGATCTTTCTAATGATGCAAATTTTGTGAAGATCCAACGGTTAGATTTTCAGATATGTGTAAATCAAATCTGAAGAAAACCAGCGCCACGGTCGCGTTATGGCCCGAAGCGTCGTTTAGAATATATTGGCTATTTTAAAATAAATAAAAATAGCGATAAATCGTTATAAAATATTATAAACGATATGGATGTGATATAGAAATTAACTAAATGTTGGCTAAGTTGAATGGTTTCCTGGGTGTTGATCTGATGTTGGTTTCGGCCTTCGGGGTTAATATTTGGGAAATTTATCTCTTACTAATCGACGGTTAGTGACTAATGAATTGAAATGATGCGTGTGTATGTTAGTGTTGCACTTATTCATTATATACGTGAGTTGCTCAGAAAGACCGGGTTTATCCCATTCTGAATAACTGAATCGACGATAAGAAATCAAAGATGAAGACGATGGTCGAAGACTGGAGATCTTCACCTCGTTTGGATGGTAACCGAGGTCCTGATTTGGAGGCATCCGAAATATGGATAATGAATGGTGATCGTCCAGACGTACGTGATGACTGATGGGTTTGCGAGGTATATATTGCCTCTGGTTTCGTTCAGACCCAGAACGGACTTGTTAATGGACTGTGTGTCTGACATTGGATTTTATTCTGTGTTGAGTGATCTCTGTTAAATATACATCTGTTTGGCGGCAGAGAATTTATTCATTTGCTTAATGCCCTTCTCTGAAACGCATGAGCTCAGAGGTTGTATATCGATGGACATCAGTCGTATGGTGTGAATTGCCTGTGTGGCATGCTAAGATGCAGTGATCAGGACTTCTGTTGAAAAGCAAAGTCTTATGGTGATGATCAAAGCACCGCCTACGTGGCATAGCTTTGTGTATAACGTAAAATCGCAAACCTCACACCCCGGTATGAACCAGAAACGGGAGAGGACATCAGGGAGGGCCTGCGTTTCTTTCTAGCTAGAAGTGGCGTCAGTGGTTTTACACGCCCTGACGAGTTTGACTTATGTGGTTGTTGCTGTTGCGAGGCACCTCGGTTTGATCGCACGATCCAGGTCCGATGGAGTCATTCGTTGGCTCGTTTACGCCCCAAAGGGCGGGGAGACGTAGTGTTCAGGCATAATAATCCACATCGGTGGACCGGCCCTGATGATCCAAGGGGCAGTTGCGGCTGTTCCTGAGACATGGGCTAGATTATCTCGAATTCCGTAAGGAGTATCTTTTGCCTTGGTTCAGGACGGAAATCCATTTTCCAAATACGTGACTGTGCGGTTTTGATTGTATACCTATATATGACGACATAGTGGTATGGTGCATTAATGTCGTCTATGATTGATAGTTATGATTTGAAATTGTTTTCAAAACATATAAACACTAGCAACAATATCAAATGCCTTTGTTTTATTCGTATCAAGCATATTTTGGCCGTTATACGGTAAGAACTCTATCCTCCTGTTTGCGTTGCATTGTGTGATGGGAACTGAGTCTTATAATGACTTCATTTTTATAAAAAGCATAGCATTATTTCAAAGAATGATTTGTTTTAAAGCACTGGTGATCCGATGGAGTAAACCCGCTCCACGAAAGTGGCGTGGTCCTGTGATTAACCATATTTCAATTGTGTTGAGTAGATTTCTCATAACAGTCCCATGACTGACTCGTAGTTTGTTTCACTTTCAAACTCGGGTGCCCCTTTTTCTACACGGGCAGCCTTGTATTCAGGTTTAGCTGGTTCTTTCTGGATAGCTGGAGCTGAAGATGGATCTTATCATTTATCTCTTTTTATGTTGTTCAGCTCCTATTGTACATTATGTTTGTTTTCCGCTGTAGACATATATGTATAGTTGAACTGTATTTGTACTAAGTATGATCCTGTATACTGTGTAACCCTGATGATTACTTTTATCCAGTGTATTCTATTGTTCATTATCTGGTGTATTTATTTATTTCTATTCTGCTATTATCTGTTTCTGTGTTATATTCCTCGGATTACCCTTGCCACCGTCAGTACGGGGTTTGGGGTCGTCTCATTGGCTCCTATTTGGATCCTGAGCTCTAACTTCCAACTTGGACTACCATTGCATCTCGGGTTTTTGATCAATACTGGATCGGTTCGGATTCCTCCTTGCCATCGGTTCGGTTTGGGTCCTTCACGTCGTATTGGTTCGGTTCGGTTACATCATCCCCAGGCTTCCCGTTCAGTTCGGTGCTCCACTTCATGATGAGGTTCGGTTCGGGTCTACCTCCTCAATGCGGTTCGGTTTGGGTCCTCCACTCTTAGCTCCTGGCTTGTGCTTCTGGTCCGATCCGATCCCCTTCCTTATTCCTATCCGCTCCGATCCGATCCCCCTTCCTCAGCCCGATCCAATCCCAGTTCAACCTTTGTGGCCTTCCTTTTTGCCATACCTTCTCTTGTGCTAAGCTACAGTTCGGTTTGGTGATCCTTTGCTCGGTCCGAGCCCATCAACCCGATCTAATCCGAAAGCCTGCACTGTTTTTCTGCAACTTTTCCAGCGAGCATTTTACGCCATTCGACGACGTTTTCGACCATTCTATCTATCCTAATCAATCACAAAGCATACCACAAAGTCATAGCAACAAGTAGAAGTGACCTCAAACAACAAAACAACAATATGATAGGTTAAAATGGATCAAACATAGCCAAAACCCCATATTTTCCCTTAAGCATGTTTAGGTGAAACTAATGATAGGATTAACAAAACTTAACCAAATCAGCCAAATTTTCTAACAGAGGCCTAAATTAATATTTAGCAATTTATGAATATTTTTCCAGATTTTTAACATGCATAAATTCGCTAATTTCCACTAATCAACCCTTAATCCCCCAAATTCTGGGATTTGCAAAATTAGTCAAAATTAACCCAAATCCATATCAGAGGCTGATGTTTTAGAATTTTAGGAATTTTTCTAGATTTTTCTGAGCCATAATTTCGCTAATCTTCGCTAATTACCATAATTAGCCGTAATTAGTGAAAAACAATGCAAATCACTCACCTTAGCCACAAATTAATTCTCAAATCTGAAACTTCTCTAATTTAGATCCAATCTCTATGTGTTCTAGCAGTTCTATCCCAATTCTTATGATAATCCGCCTTAATTTGATGTAGATTAGGCCAATATGTGATTAAAAATGACAAAAAGGTGTTTTGGAGTGTTTTAGAAGATGGAGGCCATTGCTATAGCTTAAGGGAGGTTTGTGGCGGCTGAGAAAACTGAAATGAAATGATTTTCCTAACCCTTTCAGTCCTCCCATAACCCTAATCCCGAAATGGGTTATGGGCCAAGCTGCTAATCACCCGGTTAAGCCCAATTAAGCTATTTTTAACCTTATAAAACTTAATTCAGTCATATCTCCCAAACGGTAAGTCCGTTTTCCACATGTGACCACTCTACGGAAAGGTAAACCGTCATCCGAAGGCAATGAAAGTGGTTTCAGGTCAAAACTCCTTTCCAATCAAAAGTTATGGCCAAAACAAGATTCACTAGGGGTAAAACGGTCATTTAAAAATCGGCAAAAATCACGAACATGGGAAATGACCTCAATAGTCGTCTCCCAAAGTTACACGACCATACGACTTCGTATGAGAAAGAAACAAATATTCAACGATCCTCCGATGCGTAGAATGCGGGTTGATACATCAACGAAATATATATAATATGTTATATATATAATGGCCTGAACAGAACGCGCCGCGCCACGGCAGTTCGCGAATTTCGACCATTGGCTTCGAACGGACATTACGGGAGATCCGACCATCGGATTCTCCTAAAACCGGAACCGTTGGGTTCGTATCGAAAAGAGCTTTCTAACGAATATGAGAAATTATAAATATAACAGTCGGATTCGGAATTATGTCCAAATCAAATTTCGAAAAGTTCGTTGTAAGTGCAGTTCGATGACCGTTTATGGAAATCGACTGTACGGGCCTTAATATAATTGTTAAAAATATTAATAATTTGTGTAAAATCAAAAGAAATGATTTGAAAAGAATTGGGACGAAAAGTTCTATATTTGAAAAGGTGAAAAATTATTTTTATTGAAATGAACTAGTTATTAACTCGAATTATAATCCGATTATTTTTAAATAAATAAATTGGATTGAGAAATGGTTTTAAATAATCAGAATTTTCCAACGAATAAATTGGAATGGTTTGAAATGGAAATTATCTTCGTAATATTTCGATATTGGATTTCACGATTATATGGGTATTGTGATGGGAATATTGAAGATATAGATATTGTTATTCCCGATATGATATCTGTTGGTTTCAGGATTTGATGTTGAATTTAAGTCGATACTATCTCTATTCAAAACCTTATATTTGATGTCAAATTGGATTCATTGATTTTTTTGATTGTGCTCGACCAGTTTATGAGCAAGATATGCTTTTACATTTAGCATTGGGTTGGGTAGAAATACTGGTAGGCTGACATCTTGTGAAACACTTCAGGATTTGACTATGAGATGTGTAGCGATGTTGTTATGTTCATTTCAAATTTAATGAATGATTGTGAAATGATATTTTTCTTAAGTGAAAAGAATGTATTCCTGATTTTGGACAGGGAATGTTTTATAAAAATGTTTTATAAAACAGAAAGGATTTCGAGGGCTAAAACCCGATGATTTGGAAATAATTTGGAAATGTATTATGGTTTTACATTGTTGTTCATCACATATTCGATTAGATGCTATTAATGATGTATCTGTTTGATGGCGGAGAATTTATTCTCTTTCTTAACACCCTTCTTTGAGACGAACGAGCTCAAAGGTTATGTGATTAATAGTGACTAATTGTATACATGAATTGCTGATGTGAAGTACTATATTTTGAAAGTACTTGTGATTATTATGTTGTGAAATGATTTTCCCTACTTCAGGATATGAAATGATTTGGTATGTGGCTGGAGATTCGAGTAACCCGGACGACTAAAAGTATGGGTGAGATGGGAGGTGTATGCTTCCATGCGTGGTAGGTGCATCGTCGGTGTAGCCTGCTCCATAGTGGGAGGCGCACATATATATATCGAGTTGCTTAGGTGCGTGCCCTTTGCCTTGTCTAGGGGGAGCCCTATATTTGGTTGCATACTAGTTTGTATGCATTGTTATGTTTTGGAATTCACGTTTCCAAATGATTTGATTTGAGATCCCGAAGTGAAATCTATGTTGTTATAGAAAGTTAGATATGTATTTCAAATGATTTGAAAAGGAAATCGGGAAACAAAGTCCAAAGGATTAATTTCTGTAAATTGAATTGGATTTGGCAAATCTAAGTGTGGTGATTAATCTAAACAGGTAGATTGGGATATTGCATATTGATTGATGCAAAGTAGATCCATATATCTATATTGATTGATGTTTATACCTTAGCATTCATGGGGGTAAACCCGTTCCGTATTAGCGGCGTGGTCCTATGACTTGCCTTATCATAAGTTTATAACTATTTAGAGTTTCTCACACCAGTCCCATGACTGACCTACAGTTTGCTTTTCCCTTGCAAACTCGGATGCCCCTATTTTCCACACGGGCAGTCGAGTAGTTTATGTTGCAGATATATGAGTAGGATTCTGGATTAAATCTTAAAGCTGTGTCCAGAGCATTGATAGTCTTCCGCCGTGTTACTTTATTTATTTTCCGCTATGAATTATATTACATTTTATGTAAATTAATCTCCCACTGCATTATATTTTGCTATACTCTGATATATTCTGTACTCTAATGTAACATTATTATGATGTTTATAGAAGTCTTCTGTGATTTGTTCTGATGTGTTATATGCCTAGAGTTAGCGTATACGGGATTCGAACAGTCTTGGTCGTTTTAGCGATCGATTAGGTCCGAGTGAAATCCGTATCGTTACAACTTAGCTTCCGTTGGAAGCCGTTAGGGGGGTCGTTGCCCCCCTCCATTGCTATATACAATGTTTCTTATAGTGTATTTTCTGCAATTCATGAGATACATTAAGAATCGTATTGCGCGAGTACTACGATTGTAACGACCCGCATTCTACGCATCATCGGATCGTAGAATATTTAATTCTGTCACATACGAAGTCGTATGGTCATGTAACTTTGGGAGACGACTATTAGGGTCATTTCCCATGTTCATGATTTTTCCAGATTTTTAAATGACCATTTTACCCCTAGTTGGTACTGTTTTGGCCATAACTTTTGACTGGGAAGGAATTTTGACCTGAAACCACTTCCATTGACTCCGGATGATTGTTTCTCTTTCCGTAGAGTGGTCATAATAGCCAAACGGACTCACCGTTTGGGAGATATGGCTGAAACAAGTTTCAGATGGTGAAAAACAGCTTAATTGGGCTTAACCGGGTGATTAACAGCTAGGCCCAAAGGGGAATTTCGGGATTAGGAGTTTAAAAGGGCTGTTAGGGTTTGGAGAATACCTTTTTCTCATTTTTCAGCCGTCAGTATTCATTCCTCTTAACCTAACCATGGCCTCCACCCTCTAAATCTCTTCAAAACATCTCTTAATCACTTTCTAATTGAAGATTAGGCTTAGCAAACATCAAATCAAGGAGTATTAGCACGAGAACTGAGGTAGAGCTGCTGTGTAAGATTAGGAACAGCGCCAAATCAGAGAATATTTCAGTTTTGGGGTTTTGGTTGTGGCAAAGGTGAGTGATTTGCATAGTTTTTGCACTAATTACAGTAATTAAGGGTAATTAGTGAAGATTAGCGAATTTACACACTAATAAATTCTGGAAAAATGTCTATAAATTCTTAAATAATATTTTATGCCTCTGTTAGAAAATTTGGACGGTTTGATTAAGTTTTACTAAGTATGTGCTTAAACATGATTAAGAAGGATTAAGGGGAAAACATGGGTTTTGGGTATGTTTGATCTAAAGTATTTCATGTAAATGATGTTTTAATGTTTTTGATTGATTCTATATGTTGTTACTGCTGTTTGGAATGTTTTGTAATGTCATAGAAAGTTGAGAATGGTTGAAAACGCCGTCGTTCGGCGAAAATAGCTTGTTGGAAAAAGTTGCAGATTTTCAGAACCGGTTAGGAAGAACACCCGATCCGAACCTGATAGGAGGAGGAGATCCGATCCGAACCGGATAGAAGGAGGAGATCCGATCCGAACCGGATAGGTGGAGGAGATCCAAACCGAATCGAGTAGGAAGAACATCCGATCTGAACCGGATAGGAGGAGACACCCGAACCGAACCGAATAGAAGGAGGAGATCCGAACTGAACCGTATAGGAGGAGACACCCGAACCGAACCGAATAGAAGGAGGAGATCTGAACCGGATAGGAGGAGACACCCGAACCGAACCGAATATAAGGGGGAGATCCGAACCGAACCAGATAGGAGGAGACACCCAAACCGAACCGGATTGGAGCTGCGATTACGCGACGACTCTTTTGAAGACCAACTCCAACTCGATCAAAACCTGAGATGCAAAGGAAGTCCAAATGGGAAGTTAGAGCTCAGGATCTAGTTGGGAACCAATGAGTTCGCTTCATGGTTGGACTTTGCTGCGGGACGCGTGCTAAGGGGTTTACGATGTCTATAGCTTTGGACCACTATGGTAGGAGGTACGGAGGCGGATTCAGGGCCATTATGGCATTGGTAGAACCAAGGGCTACGATCAATGAAATGGGTCATTGAAATGTTTGGTCATGACTCCATATGTTTAGCTTGGTCACATCAGGGTTTCTACAAGTCGGGATCCGTCGTTACCTCAATTTGTCTAGTATTCCAAGGTGGTAGATGTCGTATGCTTTACGTACTGAGTGAGTGATGTGAGGATGGTTGCTATGGATGGTTTGTTTGCTATCATTATAACATACACACCCCACCACCGTATTCTTTACACTATTCATTATGGCACCTTAGAGTACTGTACGGTATCTGGTACTAACTCTTTGGTTGCAGGTCTAGGTTCAGGTATGGTTTAGTATACCTGTTATTGTTCTGTTTAGCTGCTTATCGCTCATACCAGACTTTTTGTCTGACCCAGAGTTTTATGTCTCTTCTTATTACTCTGGGTGCTCACACGAGCAGACTAGAGACAGGTTAGGAGGTATGCACGAGTAGCTGATCCGGAGACGAGCAGGAGGCTTCCACGTATGATATAGATATTCTCCCTGTGTTGTTGAAGATCACTGCTGGGGCATTGGTGGTGCATCTTCTATTTTATCTTCCTTTTGTTTAGAGACAGTAAATTTGGAAAGTTGTAATAAGCTGTATTTGGATTTCCGCTACTCTGATGTTGATATTGGTTTTAGTTATCAGCTTATGCACTGTCTCACCTGTTTTATGTCAAGTATATTATTATTATTATATTTTATCCCATGCGCTGTGAGACATTCTACAGGTTCCTTGATTAGTTCATTCCCTTCTTTCCTTTCCTTGGCGACCGTTCTATGCTAGTCGGGCATGTGTACAGCGCACTTTCGGAGGAAATGCCGGCTGGTGCGGGGCGGGCCGTCACACTTGGTATCAGAGCTCTAGGTTGCGTAGTTAACCTAGGGAAGTTATCAGGGAGAGATAATATACGTATACGAGAGAGCGTATTTGTGATTAGTTTGGTTTTTAAAAGCTATATACATATACTATTACTAGTATAAGGATGAAGTCGTACTGCACTAGCACCACTATGGAGTCGTTAATCGTTTCCTTTTTCAGATTGACGATGAGCCGAGATACTAGAGGTGCTGGTGGGGGAGCCAATAATGGGAATGCTGCTGACATGAGGACGATGTTTACTGACCTCATGAGAGAGATGCTTAGAGATGTACGGAGGGCAGCTCCCAATGGTGGAAATGGTGGTGGTCCAATAGTGCAGGCGCCAAGAGTCGACTTCGCCAAGATGAATAAGGATTATACTAGCCTTGGTGGGAAGCCGTTTCACAGAACGGAGTCGGCCACAGATGTTCAGGATTGGTTGGATAGTTGCGAACATATCTTCGAGGATTTGGGTATCGAGGATGCAATGAAGAGAAGGCTAGCGTCCCGTCAGCTGCAAGGGCGGGCAATGAATTGGTGGAATGCTATAAAGGCAGCTACTGCCGAAGATCAGGTTACTTGGGAGCAGTTTAAGGCTCGCTTTAGTGAGAAGTTCATTCCGGCTACTCAGAAGTCAGTGCTGTTTAAGAAATTCTTGGAGCTCAAGCAGAATGGCAGAGCTGTCTCAGAGTATATTGCCGAATTTGACACTTTGTCAAAATATGGGTTATCTCTTATTGATACTGCCGAGAAAAAGAATGAGAAATTCATAACTGGTTTGGATCAGTACTTGGGGGAAAGACTTATTAACCACATCGATGAGTCGTTTGAGTCGATTGTAGGGAAAGCATTGAGGTCAGAAAGTCTCTACCCTAAGCCGAAGGCTGAGGTTGCGTCCGCAGGTGAGCCAAAGCCACAAGCAAGTGGTGAAGGCAAGGGTGGTTCCCAGAATAAGAGAAAGCAGAATCAGACTAAGGATGGCTAGAAGAAAAGGAATAAGCAAGATGTTGAGTACTTCAGCTGTGGTAAGAAGGGCCATTATGCTAGTAATTGTCGGGCCAAGCTAGCGGATAGGAAGTGCTTCAATTGTGGCCAATTGGGACATCACAAGGACAAGTGTCCGCAACACCCTAAAGAAAAGCAAATGGTGAAAGCCTACGCTCTTAATGCTATTCCTTCTTCGTCGAATGCCCCAACTTCGGCGGAGAAGGGAAAGAATGTCGTCATTCAAGGTATGCTTTCCGTTTATGATGTTCCTGTTAGAGTTTTGTTTGATACCGGAGCTTCCAGTTCTTTCATATCTAGTGACCTGTTAGATAGGTTGGGATTGGAGCCCGAGATTGTCGATAGACCTTTAGTAGTGATGAACCTGATTGGTGGTTCTACTAGCCTTAGCATGATTTGTCATAACGTGGTCTTATCGAGTCATGGATGCATGTTTGTTTGTGATTGTTTTGTTTTGGGTTTTACTGGGTTTGGCATTATTTTGGGAGTAGATTGGCTCCGAAGATACGGGGTGGTGGTAGACTGTGAGGGCTTTTTGGTGACAGCTAGAGCGGATGATGGGCGGAGGATAGTGTTTGGTGGTTTACCCAGTGAGGGGATATTGGCTAGTTTTCTAAACTCCCTTGACATTCCGCATAGTGAGTTGTCAGGTTTTCCCGTGGTTGGCCAGTATCCGGATGTTTTCGAAGAAGTGACCGGACTTCCACCACACCGAGAGATTGAGTTCCGTATTGATTTGGTAAAAGATGCCAGACCTATAGTGATGCCACTTCGTTGTATGGCACCAAGAGAGCAGCGAGAGCTCGAGGTGCAAGTCAACGATCTTTTAAAGAAGGGATTTATCAGAAGGAGTGTTTCTGAATGGGGAGCACCAGTTGTGTTTGCTACTAAGGCGGATGGTTCCCTTCGTTTGTGTGTAGACTACCGCGAGTTGAATAAAGTGACGAGGAAGAACAAGTATCCTCTACCGCGGATAGATGATTTGTTCGATCAGTTGAGTGGCGCGAGAGTATTTTCTCAGTTGGATCTCGCGACAGGTTTTCATCAGCTTAGAGTGGAAGCTGAGAGTATAGCTAAAACGGCATTTCGGACGCCGTCTGGATTTTATGAGTGGTTGGTCATGCCATTCGGGCTGACCAATGCCCCAGCATATTTTGTGGATCTTATGAATAGGGTATTCAGGGATTAGTTGAATGAGTTTGTCCTTGTGTTCGTTGATGATATTTTGGTCTATTCGAGGACAGAGGAAGAACACAAGGAACATTTAAGGATAGTGATGGAGGTGTTGAGAAAAAACCAATTGAAAGCAAAGTTTTCTAAGTGTCACTTCTGGAAGAGGGAAGTGAGGTTCTTGAGCCATATTGTATCAGAGAATGGTATTGCCGTGGACCCGGCAAAGGTGGCCACGGTACAGGATTGGCCTACGCCCAAGAATGCAGCAGACATAAGAAGTTTCTTGGGATTAGCTGGATATTATCGTAAGTTTATCCAAAGTTTCTCCAAGATAGCAGCACCATTGACCCAGTTGACTAAGAAGAATCAAGCTTTTGTCTGGGATGGAAGGTGCGAGAATGCATTCAAGAGTCTAAAGGACAAGTTGACAAGCGCACCAGTGTTTGTCATTCCTAAGGGGAATGAAGAGATGATAGTATACACGGATGCCTGTGGTACCGGACTGGGTGCTGTATTAATGCAAGGCGGTAGGGTTGTAGCTTATGCAAGTCGACAATTGAAACCGCACGAGAGAAGATACCCTACCCATGATTTAGAATTGGCAGCGATCGTGTTTGCATTAAAGATGTGGAGACACTATCTCTTGGGAGAAAGATTTGAGCTGTTTACAGATCATAAGTCGTTGAAGTATCTCTTCTCCCAGAGGGATTTAAATCTCCGGCAACAAAGGTGGTTCGAATTCTTGGCTTCCTATGATTTTGACATCGCATATACACCGGGAAAGGGCAATGCGGTGGCTGATGCATTGAGTAGGAGACATGCCAGCCAAGGGGCTATGTTTCTAGAATGGAAGCAACTGGAGTACATCGTTGGGTATGATTTCAGACCAAAGTGCGAATTGGATCCAGAAATGTTAGCAAGTTTGACGATCAGACCCACCTTGATTGAGCGAATCGGCTCTAGTCAAAGGGACGATCCTAACCTATTGGACATCATCTCCAAGTTAAAGATGGGTATCGATGAGGAGATGAACAAGTATGGGCTTGATCGAGATGGATGGCTTAGAAAGAATGGAAAACTTGTTGTACCCAATGTCAATGAATTGAGAGATGAAGTGCTTAGAGAATGTCATCACTCAAAACTGACTATACATCCCAGTGGTAATAAGATGTATCGAGACATGAAGAAGACTTACTACTGGGAAGGGATGAAAAGAGACGTTGGGAAGTTTATATCTAAGTGCATGAATTGCCAGCTAGTTAAAGCTGAGCAAAAGAAGCCTAGTGGGTTGTTACAACCCTTAGAAATTCCCGAATGGAAATGGGAGCAAGTCTCGATGGATTTTATTAATGGTTTGCCAAGGACTAGGTCGGGACATGATAGCATTTGGGTGATTGTAGACCGACTGACTAAAAGTGCAAAGTTTATACCAGTCAAATCGACCAGAACGACAGCTAAGTTAGCAGAATTGTATATGAGTGGGTAGTGAGATTTCATGGAGTACCTAAAAGCATTGTGAGTGACCGAGAACCGTTGTTCACTAGTGGGTTTTGGAAGAGCTTACAAGAGGCTCTAGGGTCAGAGTTACATCTCAGTACCGCATATCATCCTCAGACCGACGGTCAGACGGAGAGGGTGAATCGTATTTTGGAAGATCTCTTGAGAGCATGTATATTGGATTTTGGTGGATCATGGGATGACCATTTGCATCTAGTAGAGTTTGCATATAATAATAGCTACCAATCCAGTATCGGTATGGCTCCGTTTGAAGCTTTGTATGGAAGACCGTGCAACTCACCATCATGTTGGATAGAGACTGGCGAGAAGTTTATGCTTGGACCAGATGTGGTGAGGGAAACTTCAGATAAAATCAAGACCATTCAACAACGAATGAAGGCTGCCCAAGATAGGCAGAAGAGTTATGCTAATAAGAGGAGAAGAGACTTAAAATTCTCCGTTGGCGACTTGGTGTTTGTCAAGATTTCTCCGTTGAAGAGCGTAATACGATTTGGCAGGAGAGGCAAGTTGGCACCAAGATTTGTTGGCCCATTCCCTGTTCTTGAACTAGTCGGGAATTTGGCATATAGAATTGACTTACCAGAGAAGATGGCAGGAGTTCACAACGTATTTCATGTTTCCCAACTAAGGAAGTTCGTTCACGACTCAGATATGACTATTTCACCTGATCAGTTAGAGGACTTCGAAGTAGAACCCGAGGCGGTTGGGAACCGCAAGCCGGCCCGTATTGTTGAACTTGACATGAAGCAACTTCGAAGGAAGGTGGTGAAGCTAGTCAAAGTTCAGTGGGGCAAGGACGAGAATGATTGTACTTGGGAGACAGAGGAGAACATTAGGAAAACACACCCAGAACTCTTTGCCTGGTAAGATTTTGACTTCGATTTAGTTTTCCGCATGCTAGGATAGGCTTGTTTGCTTGTTTTTCATGTTTGATTGTTGTATGTGGTTCTTAGACATGCAGGATCCTTTGTATGTTTTGGCTTAAGGAATTTCGGGGACGAAATTTCTTAAGGGGGGGAGAGTGTAACGACCCGCATTCTACGCATCATAGGATCGTAGAATATTTAATTCTGTCACATACGAAGTCGTATGGTCATGTAACTTTGGGAGACGACTACTAGAGTCATTTCCCATGTTCATGATTTTTCCCGATTTTTAAATGACCATTTTACCCCTAGTTGGTACTTTTTTGGCCATAACTTTTGACTAGGAAGGAATTTGATCAGAAACCACTTCCATTGACTCCGGATGATTGTTTCTCTTTCCGTAGAGTGGTCATAATAGCCAAACGGACTCACCGTTTGGGAGATATGGCTGAAACAAGTTTCAGATGGTGAAAAACAGCTTAATTGGGCTTAACCGGGTGATTAACAGCTAGGCCCAAAGGGGAATTTCGGGATTAGGAGTTTAAAAGGGCTGTTAGGGTTTGGAGAATACCTTTTTCTCATTTTTCAGCTGTCACTATTCATTCCTCTTAACCTAACCATGGCCTCCACCCTCTAAATCTCTTCAAAACATCTCTTAATCACTTTTTAATTGAAGATTAGGCTTAGCAAACATCAAATCAAGGAGTATTAGCACGAGAACCGAGGTAGAGCTGCTGTGTAAGATTGGGAACAGCGCCAAATCAGAGAATATTTCAGTTTTGGGGTTTTAGTTGTGGCAAAGGTGAGTGATTTGCATAGTTTTTGCACTAATTACAGTAATTAAGGGTAATTAGTGAAGATTAGCGAATTTACACACTAATAAATTCTGGAAAAATGTCTATAAATTCTTAAATAATATTTTATGCCTCTGTTAGAAAATTTGGACGGTTTGATTAAGTTTTACTAAGTATGTGCTTAAACATGATTAAGAAGGATTAAGGGGAAAACATGGGTTTTGGGTATGTTTGATCTAAAGTATTTCATGTAAATGATGTTTTAATGTTTTTGATTGATTCTATATGTTGTTATTGCTGTTTGGAATGTTTTGTAATGTCATAGAAAGTTGAGAATAGTTGAAAACGCCGTCGTTCGGCGAAAATAGCTTGCTGGAAAAAGTTGCAGATTTTCAGAACCGGTTAGGAAAAACACCCGATCCGAACCGGATAGGAGGAGGAGATCCGATCCGAACCGGATAGAAGGAGGAGATCCGATCCGAACCGGATAGGAGGAGGAGATCCGAACCGAATCGAGTAGGAAGAACATCCGATCCGAACCGGATAGGAGGAGACACCCGAACTGAACCGAATAGAAGGAGGAGATCCGAACCGAACCGGATAGGAGGAGACACCCGAACCGAACCGAATAGAAGGAGGAGATCCGAACCGGATAGGAGGAGACACCCGAACCGAACCGAATAGAAGGGGGAGATCCGAACCGAACCGGATAGGAGGAGACACCTGAACCGAACCGGATTAGAGCTGCGATTACGGGACGACTCTTTTGAAGACAAACTCTAACTCGATCAAAACCCGAGATGAAAAGGAAGTCCAAATGGGAAGTTAGAGCTCAGGATCTAGTTGGGAACCAATGAGTTCGCTTCATGGTTGGACTTTGCTGCAGGATGCGTGCTAAGGGGTTTACGATGTCTATAGCTTTGGACCACTATGGTAGGAGGTACGGAGGTGGATTCAGGGCCATTATGGCATTGGTAGAACCAAGGGCTACGATCAATGAAATGGGTCATTGAAATGTTTGGTCATGACTCCATATGTTTAGCTTGGTCACAGCAGGGTTTCTACAAGTCGGGATCCGTCGTTACCTCAATTTGTCTAGTATTCCAAGGTGGTAGATGTCGTATGCTTTACGTACTGAGTGAGTGATGTGAGGATGGTTGCTATGGATGGTTTGTTTGCTATCATTATAACATACACACCCCACCCCCGTATTCTTTACACTATTCATTATGGCACCTTAAAGTACTGTACGGTATGTGGTACTAACTCTTTGGTTGCAGGTCCAGGTTCAGGTATGGCTTAGTATACCAGTTATTGTTCTGTTTAGCTGCTTATCGCTCATACCAGACTTTTTGTTTGACCCAGGGTTTTATGTCTCTTCTTATTACTCTGGGTGCTCACACGAGCAGACTAGAGACAGGTTAGGAGGTATGCACGAGTAGCTGATCCGGAGACGAGCAGGAGGCTTCCACGTATGATATAGATATTCTCCCTGTGTTGTTGAAGATCACTGCTGGGGCATTGGTGGTGCATCTTCTATTTTATCTTCCTTTTGTTTAGAGACAGTAAATTTGGAAAGTTGTAATAAGCTGTATTTGGATTTCCGCTACTCTGATGTTGATATTGGTTTTAGTTATCAGCTTATGCACTGTCTCACCTGTTTTATGTCAAGTATATTATTATTATTATATTTTATCCCATGCGCTGTGAGACATTCTACAGGTTCCTTGATTAGTTCATTCCCTTCTTTCCTTTCCTTGGCGACCGTTCTATGCTAGTCGGGCATGTGTACAGCGCACTTTCGGAGGAAATGCCGGCTGGTGCGGGGCGGGCCGTCACAACGATTTTCGTACACTTTTTTTTTGTGCAGTACTTCCGACGGGTTAAAGGTATTCTGACCTCTTTAATTCCAAAATTTTGAAAATTTTCAACCACTTTACCTGTATTGTGTGATTGGGATTAGTCAATTTTATTAGGCATCCTTATTATTTCGCTTTCCAAAATAATGTCTGCAACCCTTAAATGTTTTATATAAAAAAATTTGATTAAAATTATCTTTATTGTCTATATAACTTTAATGTTAGGACCAAATATTAGCGAATCATCCACATAGGGAAAAATCGTCACATATGATTGTCCAACTTGTTTACATTAAATATATTCATCACATTATTTTATACGAAAAACTTTTTTCACCATAATACTATCAAATTTTTTGTGTCTTTGTTTTGAAGGTTGTTTTAGTCCGTAATGATTTGATCGGTCTACATATTTTTTTTCTCTTTTACTTTGGAGATTAAGCCTTCAAGTTGCTCCATGTCGACCTTCTCTGTAGTGCACCGATCTTCCCCGTGAAAAAAATCCCGGATTTTATTGGAATATGATTAATCATAACACAAAAAGAAGAACATTTCATTGCTTATTACAGCAATTCTATCAGAATACAAGAATATACAGAGTATGAATAAATATAACACATCATAAAATATCAGAAATTTAAATACGTTACTACAGCGGAAAATAATACAAAACACAACTGAAGGTGATACACGGATACAGAGCTTCCCAAATATCATTCCTGCTGTAAACCAGGATCCTATGAATATAAATTTGCAAAACCAAAACTACTAGCTGCCCGTGTGGAAAATAGGTGCACCCGGAGTTTAGGTTAAAACAATAAACTCTAGGTCAGTCATGTGACTGGTGTCAGAACTAAAACAGTTATTTAAAACTTTACTTTAAAATACAGTAAATCAAGGGACCACGCCTTATAACACGGAATAGGTTTTCTCCCAAGAATACTAGTGCATAGAATAAACAATGCAATGCTTTTTGGAGAAATGAAGGTATTATAAGACCCAGCACCCGTCACACAATGCAACGCAAGCCGGAGGATAGGGTTTTCCCTTATAGTATCCAAACATGCTTGGTACTTCTAAAACAAATCATTTTGATACTATTATAGTGTAAAGTGTACAAAACAACTTCAAATATAAATGTATCAACCATAGGCGGCATGGGTACCATTTATCATGTCGCCAATACTAGGCTATACAATCAAAACCAAAATGTCACGTATTGGAAATTGGATTCCATCTATGAGTCTAGGCCAGGGATGGCTCCTCTCCGCTTCGAGACACTCTAGTAAATGTCTCAGGACTACACATTCTGGGTAACCCTGGTTCGGTTGGGTCGTTCCACGCTTACGTTAGTGGATTGGCGATTCCTCAACACACGTTTCCTGGTCCTATCGGACCTATCTATCGACTTTGAAGAGACCGATATATTTAAGGAGCCTCGCAATCCAGCAACCACATAGGTCAAAATAATATAAATCTCAGGGCATGTAAAACGCTGACACCACCCATAGCTAGAAAGGAACATCATGTTCTCCCAACGGTCCTATCTAGTTTTTAACTCATACCGAGGTGTGAGGCTCGTGAATTAACGCTATACACAAAGCTAAGCCGTTTAAGGTCGTGCTTTGATCATCAACCACAAGACATTGCTTTTCAACAGAAGCCTTGATCATTTGCATCTCAGCATGCCACACTGATAATTCACGCCGTGCAACTGTTGTCTATCGATATATAACCTCTGAGCTCGTATGTCTCAGAGAAGGGCGTTAAGTAAGAGATTAAATTCTCCGCCGCCAAATAGATATATATTTAATAGAATTCAATCAACACAGAATAAAATCCAATGTTAGGAACACATCCATTTACAAGTTCGTTTTGGGTCTGAACGAAACCGAAGGCACCTTATTCCTTGTCCCGTGTGTCCAATACAGAAGAGTGGTCCTCGCATATCCGTCCATCTCCAAGTACGTCTGGATGATCACCACTTATTACCTTGTCTTGGGTGTACAACCCAATCAAGACATTAGTAATCATCCAAACGATGTGAAGACCTCCGGTCTTCAACCACCGTCTTCATCGTCGACATATCGTCGAATCAGTTATTCAGAATGGGTATAAACCAGGCCTTTCCGAATAACTCGCGTATATAATAAACAAGTGCTATAAAAACACAACATATGCATCATTCCAATTTTGAATATTCTTTTATTTGAATATTCATATCCTTTGGGAAAGGTTCCCATTAATTTTATCAAAGATAAATTCTTTAAAATTTATTCTTTAATCTTCCTTTGAATAACAATTCAAACCATATTAAGGTTTATCTAGACTAGTCGTGATTAGCGCACCTTACCAAAGTAATCATTTGTTTAATTTTCTAATCCCAACCTATTCATCCAATGGAGAAAAACTGGTAATACTCCATAACTAATACCTCGGTCTTATCGGTAAAGTTAATTACCATTTCACGTTCAAATCTAATTAAAGATTTAACTATCGCTAGGAGCAAAACTGGTGATACTCCCATTCGATCACTTCCCAAATTTGATAATTTAAATTATCAATTCACCTTTCAATCTAATTAAAGATTCATTAAATTTCCACATAGTTTTGATCTTCCTAAAAATCAATATTAAGGATTATTTAACTTTGGAAACACAAACATATCGCATCGACAATCTGCACCGTACTATTGATTTCTGCCCATATATGACCACTGAGCTCGTACGTCTCAGAGAAGGGTGTTAAGCGAGAGAATAAATTCTCCGCCGCCAAACAGATATATATTTAGCAGAGATCAACCATACAGTTCGAAATACAATGATAGACATGTAATCCTGTCATTAACTGGGTTAAAGAACTAATGTCACTTAAAACATAATTCACGATAAACCCAAATCACATTCCATTAATTATGGAATCTTCACGGAAAAACAAATCAATATATAATCAATATCAATTTCCGTATCCGACTAATAATATAAATGGAATAACGGCAAAGCCTTTTTAAATTCCGTATGTATTAACAGTCTTCCTCCACAGAAGTTCACTTCGATTATTATCAAATCGAATTCCATTCAATTCCAATTTAATATATTAAATTGGAAAACTTTGCTTTGGAAAATTCCCGTTAAATCTAAATAAAAAGATTTATAAATTCCAAATCACATTCCACTGTAATCGGGTTAAAGAACGAATGTCGTTAAAAACACAGTTCACAATAAACCCAATTCACATTCCATTTATTATCGGGTTAAAGAACAAGTGTTATTTAAAACACCGTTCATCATAAACCCAAAAATCAATTCCACTTCAATTCCAATTAAATATTAATTAATTGATATACTTCATTAAATCTATATAAAAAGATTTAATCTTTTATCAACTGGGTTTAAGAACAGTGTTAATGAAGACACCATTCACGACAAACCCAAATCCCATTTGATATTAAATAAAAGGCCCTAAATAGAAAATATATCGGCTTATATTCAACATCAAATTCTGAAATCAACAAATATCGTATTGGAATAACGATATATATCTTCCAAATTCCTCCACAATATCCATATAATCACGAAATCCAATACCGAAATATTCCGAAGATAATTTTGATTCAAATCCATTCCAATTCATATAATGGAAATTCCGGTTATTTTTAAAACCATTTCAAATACAATTTAATTATTTAAAAATATTGGATTTATAATTCTAGTTCATAACTAGTTCATTTCGATAAAAATATATGTTTATCTTTTCAAATATGGAATTTTTCATCCTAATTCTTTCCAAATCATCTATTATCATTTTACACAAATTATTGATATTTTTAATAATTTTATCAAGGCCCGTACAGTCGATTTCCATAAACGATCTTCGAATTGCACTTACAGCGACCTTTTCCAAAATTGATTTGGACATAATTCCAAATCCATCCGTTAGATGTCAAATCTCTTGTATTCGTTGGAAAGGACTTTTCGATACGAACCCAATGGTTTCGGTTTCAGGAGAATCCCACGGTCAAATCTCCCGTAACTTCCGTTTGAATTCATGGTCGGAATTCGTGAACTGCTGCGGCGCGTTCTATTCAGGCATTATATATATAATATATATGTTATATATATTTTGTCGATTTCCATTTAAAACTCATTTTATAAATCGTTTTAAATTTGTTTTCAAAATGATTTCAACTTCATATTCAATTTCAAATCAAAATTTAATATTCCATATCATCGATATATAAATTATAATATTTTCAAAACATTAGATTTTGAAATCATTTCCTTTTCGATATTAATTATAAAAATGAATAAAATCAATATAAATATCGTTCACGTCAAAATGGAGTTAATCTAATCAACACGGCTATATATATTTAAATATTTTTGTGTCCATTCAAAATCTGACATCAAAATCATATTTTGATCTTTTATTGAATATTATTTTAAAATATTCATTATTTTAAAATATTAGTTATTTTAAAATATTCATTCTTTCTGAACTGGAATCAGACAGAGTCAATTACCATATAATTTGACTTTTATGGATTTCATACAACATACGTACACAACAACAATCAAACGCATTCAACCATCATCCAGAGTACATTCTACACTGCATAAGCATTAAATATAAATATCCAATGCTTATACAGCTTGTCAACCAATCGATTGACATACAACTAAATATTGGGATTAGTGTATCTCCAATGTCATCTCAATACCCGTGTGGGGTTTCAATCAACAAATAATGAATTTTATTTGTGCATTTGGGCGATGTGTAAAATTTATCGTCCCAATCAATATCAGTCAAATCAGTGTACATAAACAAATCATCCGATTTGTTTATGAATATCTATTTAACTCATATACACGAAAAAAATTATATTTTTAAGTACAAAATATTTTATTCCATTCCACATCATAAAATCAAATTTCACAACACAATCAAACAAACAAGTCGTCCATGATCTATGGATGACGTGTGTCGGGTGCTGTTAAGCATCGTCTGCATCCTAGTATATATTTTAACTAGGAATAAAATCAAAGTGAGAATTTTTCACTTTTGGGATCCACTCTACGATTCTCTTTTTCTGAACGGTTTGGATAATCTTAAAATTCCAATGCGATCTTTTCCCACTGTTCATAGTAAAAATCGCATTTTTATTATCCAGTTTTATATACAAAAATCATATTTTTACATCGCTACTTCATTATAAAAATTATATTTTAATAACACTACTTTCTATATAAAGATATATTTTTATATCGCTACTTATATAAAGATCACATCTTTATCTCGCCTTCATATATGTAAAAATCATATTCTTATTTCTAATCTATATATGTAAAAATCATACTTCATATATATAAAATTCAAAATTTTATCTCTACTTTATGTATGTAAAAATCGAATTTTTATCGCTACTTCATATATGTAAAAATCGAATTTGTTTCGCTACTTTCAAAATGAAAATCTAATTTTTCTTCTATTGAAAATAAAATCTTTTTAACTGTAAAAATCTAATAATTTTATCCTCGTTTTACATATATAAAAATCTAATCTTTATTTTCATGAGCACCTTATAAATATCACATCTTTCTTTTCATGAACACCTTATAAAAATCACACCTTTCTTTTATGAAAAATCTGAACTTTTCATATAATATAAATCTAACCTTTCATATAATATAAATCTAACTTTTTATTAAAATGCAACTTATATAATAAAGATTATAATTATATAAATAAAAACCAACATTTATAGAAACAAATAAAAATTAAAACCTTATATAAATAAATAAAAATTAAATCATATTTTTGCATAAGTAAATAAAAACTAAATCAGAAGGACTTACTGTTTTCTTTTAGGGGGGTGCGGATGCTCGTGGGTCTTCGGAGGTGGTGCGCCACCGCTCTGGTGGACGGCAGGTCGAAGGCGGGGTCCCATTGTTGGCATTGGTTAATGGTTGCGGAAAAAGGGTGGCTAGGGATTTCGATTCTCGAAGGGGGAGAGGAGGAGAAGTCGGGGGTCGTGCCTTGCGCCGGCTGCTGGGGGCCTACTGGAGGCGGGCGCAGGCGGTAGTCGTTAGGAGGAGGGGCACGGTCGTCGAACAATGGGGAGGCGCAATTTCTTCCTTCTTTCTTTTTTTTCGATTTTCTTTTAACTGACGTGGGGAGGAGGGATAAAAGAGGGGTGAGGGGGTTTTATATAATTAATTTATTATTTATTTTAAATTTTGAAATCTATAAAGTTACCTTTACATTCAATCACCAAACCGAATCCAATGAATCTCGCCCCTAGCTAACTAACCCCATTCCGAACACAATGGGATATGTATCATAAGCCGATTCGACCATTTCATTCAGTTTTCGTTAAATTTAAAATATAAATCAATACATTTAAATTCAAACGTACATTACAATTTACCGGGGCCACATACTAACTCGGGAAATTCCAGAAAAATTATTTCTAGCTTCGTATTGACGATACGGTCCTAACCAAACTAATCTCGTCAAATTTGGAGACCGTTTGAAAAATGGTCATTTTCTAGTTGATCCAAATTGACTCAAACTGTTAAAACGCGTTTTCTTTTGCCACGCTCACATATTAATCCCAAAAATTATGGATTTTGGAATCCAGAAATAATTTGACATCCCGAATCCAATAAAAGAGGTTTCATCGAAAATGGAGGTCGTTTGCAAAATGACTATTTTTAAGGGCTATATTTTACATAATGACTATTCTGAAATTTCAATTGGACATAACTTTTTATTCCCGCTATGAAATATGGATTTTTCAGATTCGCTGGAAAGATATTTTTAAATAGATTCTAATATTTTTGGTTACGCTAAAGTCCGGTTTATTTTGAATCCTGTACATTCATTTGAAATTTGAAATCAAATTTTCGAACTACCGCGCCATTTTCAATTCCATTTATAATTAAGAATAAATATTTATATTATAACTTCGATTCAAATAAATATATATGTTCTAATTCTATTCAAAATAAATTTCTAGTCATTATTATTTAAAATAAATCATTTTAGATATTCAAAATTCATCAAAATTGCCAAAATAAAAATTTTAAATTGGCTCTGATTTTCCGGGTTGTTACAATCTCATCGGGATCTCCATTGAAGAATGTTTTCTTTACATACATTCGATGAATTTCTAGCTTAGAAACGAATTCAATTGCTATTAACTTTCTTATAGAGGTTATTCATGTAACTAATTAATAAGTATCGAAGAAGTCTACACCCTATTTTTGAGGATGTCTTTTAGCTACCTTTACATTTATCAACAGAGCTATCAGGTTTCGTTTTCTTCTTGAAGATCCATTTACTGCCAACTGGTTTTATTTCGGGTGGATCTTGGTGGAATGTCAACTATTTTTCAAATTTTGTTACTTAGAACTAAATCAATCTAACTTTTGATTGGTTCTTTAGACAGATTCTAAAAATGACAATGCTTTTTACAAGTTTGCTATTTATCAAGATACATGAATTATATAACAAATTTATGGAAATTAAAAAAGGCGTAGAATTATATAACAAGATACATGAATTCAAAAATCACAAGTGCATAAATTACAAAGTTGGAAACAGAAAATTAGATTGTTTGGCATTATAAATTTTAATAAAAAATTTAGCAGTGCAAATGCTGGAATAGCTCAGTTGGCTAGAGCGTGTGGCTGTTAACCACAAGATCGGAACTTCAAGCCCTCCTTATAGCGCCTTACACATGTACTACATTTTTTGGGCCTTCTAGCATTACCTGACTAAAGTAACGAATCCCTCGTAAGCTACTACCTACATCAAATAACTAATATTTACAATTGACAAATTCTGGCTTTAATTTTACCAACCAAAGCACATCAAAAAAAGTAACATTACGTCTGCTTCTAAATGCCAATGCAACTACTTAAACATAATTTAGTGTGTGCTAAACCCCATATGACCTCACACACTCTTTATTTCCACACAAGCTAATAGTGGTGCGCAATATTCGGTTCAAACCATATTAACTGATCAAACCAGTTCATTTAGGTCGATTCTGTTTTAAAACTAAATCGGTTTTTATTCGGTTTGCAAAATATTTTTTTGTTATCGATTTAACTAAATTAACCAAACTTTATTTGAGACGACCCGAAATCCCATTCAAACGGAAAAAAGGGTTATCTTTGGAATATAACACAGAAACAGATAATACCAGAACAGAATTAAATAAATACACCAGATAATGAACAACAAAATATACTGGATAAGTAATCATCAGAGTTACACAGTATACATGATCTTACTTAGTACAAATACAGTTCAGCTATACATAAATGTCTACAGCGGAAATAAACAAAATATGTACAATAGGAGCTGAACAGTATAAAAAGAAATAAATGATAGAATCCATCTTCAGCTCTAGCTATCCAGAAGAACCAGCTAAACCTGAATACAAGGCTGCCCGTGTAGAAAAATAGGCACCCGAGTTTGAAAGTGAAACAAACTACGAGTCAGTCATGGGACTGGTATGAGAAATCCACTCAACACATATATAAATGGCTAATCACAGGACCACGCCACTTTCGTGGAACGGGTTTACTCCATTGGATTGCCAGTGCTTTAAAACAAATCTTTCTTTTAAACATCGATATGCTTTTTGTACAAATGAAGCCGTTATAAGACTCAGTTGCCATCACACAATGCAACGCAAACCGGAGGATAGAGTTTTTACCTTATAACGGCCAAAATATGCTTGATACGAATAAAACAAAGGCATTTGATATTATTGCTAGTGTTTATATGTTTTGAAACAATTTCAAATCATAACTATCAATCATAGACGGCATTAATGCCCCATACCACTATGTCGCCATATATAGGTATACAATCAAAACCGCTCGATGTCGTATTTGGAAATTGGATTTCCGTCATGAACCAAGGCAAAAGATAGTCCTTACCGAATTCAAGACGCTCTAGCCCGCCTCTCAGGCAAGTACTCAGTCAAGCCTTTGGATCGTCAGGGCCGGTCCACCGATGTGGATTAAAATTCCTGAACAATGCGTTTCCCCGCCCTTTGGGGCGTAAACGAGCCAACGAATGACTCCATCGGACCCGGATCGTCCGATCAAACCGAGGCGCCTCGCAACAGCAACAACCACATAGGTGAAAAGTATATAAATGCCAGGGCTGGTAGGTCACTGACACCACCCTAGCTAGAAAGAAACGCATGCCCTCCCTGAGGTCCTTCTCCCGTTTTAGGTTCATACCGGGATGTGAGGCTCGCGAATTCACGTTATACACAAAGCTACGCCACACAGGCGGTGCTTTGATCATCACCACAAGACTTTGCTTTTCAACAGAAGCCCTGATCACTGCATCTTAGCATGCCACACCGGCAATTCATGCCATGCGACTGAGGTCCATCGATATACAACCTCTGAGCTCGTGCGTCTCAGAGAAGGGCGTTAAGCGAAAGAATAAATTCTCCGCCGCCAAACAGATGTATATTTAACAGAAATCAATCAACACAGAATAAACTCCAATATCAAACACACAGTCCATTTACAAGTCCATTCTGGGTCTGAACGAAACCGGAGGCACTAAATACCTCGCAAACCCTTCGATCACCACGTACGTCTGGACGATCACCACTCATTATCCATATTTCGGGATGCCTCCCAATCAGGACCTCGGTTACCATCCAAACGAGGTGAAGATCTCCGGTCTTCGACCATCGTCTTCATCTTCGAATTTCAATCGTCGGTCGATTATTCGAAATGAGAATTAACTCGGACTTTTCAAATAATTCACGTATATTTAGAATTTCAAATCAATTTATTTCAATGGTTAAATTATTCGACTATACCAATATAGTTCTTTAATGTAATTTTCACACCAAACACATTCAACCATCAAATACAACATAAATCGAGCAAATTCAGTTTATTTCCATTCCATATCGCTTATGATATTTTATAACTATTTATCGATATTTTTATTTAATTTAAAATAGCTAATTTATTCAAAACGACGCTTCGGGCCATAAAGCGGAAGCGGCCGTGGCGCTGTTTTTCTTCAGATTTGATTTACACATATTTGAAAATCTAACCGTTGGATCTTCACAAAATTTACATCATTGGAAAGGTCTTTTCAAAACGAATCCAACGGTTCCAGTTTCAGGAAATTCCGACGGTCGGATCTCCCGGTACATTCGTTTGAAGTTTCGATTCCAAAATACGAACTGCAGCGTCGTTATTCGATTAAATATAATTATATTTATATATATATATATATATATATATATATATAAATATAATCGTTTCTGGCGCTGTTTTTCTTCAGATTTGAATTAAACATTCCAGACAATCCAACCGTTGGATTTTTACAAGGTTGGTGCCGTTGGAAAGATTATTCCAAGGCGAACCCGACGGTTGAGGTTTCGGGAAAATCCAATGGTCGGATTTCCCGCACTAGTCGTTTGAAATCACGGTTTCAAAATACGAACTGCACGGCTTCGTTTCGTTTTAATTTTATTTATATTTATATATTTATATAAATATAGTTCATTCAATGATTTCCATATCGTTTTCACTTCAAATATTTTTCTAACACCTTAAAATTTTGGAAAATTTCGCCATAACCTCCCCTGCACCGGGAGCATCGGGAAATTGCAAATAGCTTTCCCGGTCCTTCTAATCTCTAAAAGAAAAAGGAAAAGCCAAGCGGCTAGCCGACAGGCTCATGAAATCATCACCCAAACAAAGCAGTAAATGTGTACCTATTTGTCGGGCACAAAATTTTATTCCTCTTCTCTAGCCCCTTTGCTATAACCTGTTCAATGAATATGCATGTACATATATATACAGTTCTTATCATTTATCATTTTCTGTTCAACTTCATATTTGATTTCTATTTGGTTTAAAAACACCATTCATTCTAATGTAACATACATAGGTGCAAATCATTTCATTAGCTAATTAATGAATATTTCAACTCATATATGTTTATTTTTAACAAGTGGCTATTTTTAACACTTCACATTTCAACGATTCATGCATACAATAAAAATGTGCTTTTTATTATCAAACAATTTATTTCGAAATATGAATACCATTCAACACATGAATTTCTAATCAACGAATGAATATCAATTCAACACATGAATGTTTTCTATAGTTTCTATATATAGATAAAAATGTGATTTTTATTATCAAACAATTTATTTCGAAATATGAATACCATTCAACACATGAACTTCTAATCAACGAATGAATATCAATTCAACACATGAATGTTTTCTATAGTTTCTATATATAGATAAAAATGTGATTTTTATTATCAAACAATTTATTTCAAAATATGAATACCATTCGACACATGAATTTCTAATCAACGAATGAATATCAATTCAACACATGAATGTTTTCTATTCAATGAATAAATATAGTTTAAGCATATGAAAATAATTCAAACACACGAATATTATTCAAAATTTCGGCAGCATAACGGCAGGGTAGTTAAAACCGGGACCGTCCCTAGTACGGCTCCTCGCTCTACCTTAAAACATCGCGGTTTTTGACAATGGGGATCATGCATCTAGTTCGCACGCAGGCGGCATGTATATATTTATTTCATTTCCACAAACTAATCCTATGTGGTTTCAACCAAATATTTCTCAACCACAAATGGGTATTTTTCAACCACAATCAACCAATATCAATCACAAACAATCCCAAACAATCATTCGCTATCAATCAATTTTCACAACAATTTCAATCAATAGATATCGTCCATGGTTTGTGGATGAGGGGCGTATATATATATATATATATATATATATATATATATATTTATATATAGCAATTCATTTTCATTTCACACATATATAATATTTTTAAATCAGAAATCTTACCAATAGCTATCCAATACTACGACTCTTCCTTTAGAAATCTTCGCCAATCTCGCCTTTTTGTCGCTTTCGCCCGTATTCTCTACATATGTAAAAACGAATTTTTTTTACTATGTTATTCAATATATAAAAATCTAATTTTGACCTCGCTATTCAATATATAAAGATCATATTTTAAAAATAAAGATTATATTTTTAATATTCCTATGATGTAAAAGTTATATTTTTATTGCTTTAAAAATATAAGAATCACATCTTACTTCTTCTACTTAATAAAAATTCCGTCTTTTCTATTTTAAAAATATGATCTTTTCTATTCTAAAAAAATCTGATCTTTTTCTATTTAAAGTTTAAATCTCTTCCTATTTAAAGTTTAAATCTCTTCCTATTTAAAGTTTAAATCTTTTCCCATTTAAAGTTTAAATCTTTTCCCATTTAAAGTTTAAATCTTTTTCTTTTTAAATCTCAAAATAAAATCAGTTTTTTTTAAACCCTTTTTAAAAAATCGGTTTTTAACTTTTTAAAAAAAAAACCAGTTTTAACCTTTAAAAAAAAAATCTATTTTAACCTTTTAAAAAAAAACAGTTTTAAATGCTTTTAAAAATCAGAATTAAACCCTTTTAAAAATCGGTTTTAAAACCTAAAAAAACAAACAGTATTTAAACTAAAAAAAAACAGTATTCTTTTCTTAAGAAAATAAAATCAGAATTAAAATAAAAATAAAATAAAAACTTACTGTGATGCGAAGAAAAGGGGGGGGGTCGATGTCAGGGTCGGCGGTGGGTCTCGAACTGGGCGGAGCTGGCTTCGGTGGTCTCGAACGGGGAAGGCGGCGCTAGGGTTTCGAACGGGGAAGGCGGCTTCGTGGGCTCGAACGGAGAAAAGGCGGCGCTAGGTTTTCGAACGGGGAAGGCGGCTTCGTGGGTGGAGCTCCGGTGGTGGCGGTCGTGGGTCGATTTAGGGTTTTTTTTTTCCTGATTAATGAATCGGGGGGGCCAGAAAGGGAGATAAAGGGAGGGAGGGAAATATATAATATATTTTTTTATTTATTTTATTAATTAATTTAATTGCATAAAGTTGACTTTTACCCACGACCTCGAAACGAGGCCCACTGCCTGTCGTCCATAGCGTTTAACCCCCATTCCGAACACAATGAGATATGCATCGCAAGCTGATTTGATCGTTACAATCAGTTTCCGTTGAATTTACATTTAAATCACTATATTGAATTTTAAATGCACATTTCAAATTAGCGGGGTCACATGCTAACTCTAAAAATTCCCGAAAAATATTTCTAGCTTCGTATTGACGATACGGTCCTAACAAAACTAGTTTCATCGAATTCTGAGACCGTTTGAAAAATGGCCAATTTCCAGTCGATTGAAATCAACTGAAACTGGTCAAACGCGTTTTCTTTTGCCATGCTCACATATTGATTCGAAAAATTATGAAATTTGAAACCTAGCAATAACTTGACACTGCGGATCCAACAGAAGTGGTTTCGTCGAAATCCGAGGTCATCTGCAAAATGTCCATTTTTAAGGGCCTGAATTCCATAGCGACTATTCAGAATTTTCAACTGGACATATCATTTGATTCCCGCTATCAAATTTCGATTGGTCAGATTCGTTGGAAAGATATCATCTATTAGATCCTAATGTTTTTTGGTTTCACTAAAATCTGGATTGTTTTGCACCCGGTACAGTCCGACAAAGTTTGAATTCAATTTTTGAAACTGCCACGCCATTTTCAGGCCTTGTTTATAATTATAATTAATTATATTCGTTTTCAAATGTCGATTCAAACTCAGTTTTCATTGCCATTATTTAAAATATTTATTTTAAATATTTAAAATCCATTATTTTAGCCAATTTAAATTGGTTCAGATTTTCCGGGCCGTTACAATCTCCCCCACTTAAAGCTTTTCGTCCCCGAAAAGGAATAAAGTCGAAAGTGGTTTGATAAATCTACAATCACACAACCCAAAAACCAATTTGTTTTTAACCTTTTTAACTTTTCAAATATATATCTTTTATATATTCAAAAATTTTATTTCTAAAACCAGACTATATATATATAATCACAAATACGTTATTTAAAAACATATTACTCTCGACTCGTTCTGAGGCACTTTTGACCCCATCTCTAACGAGTCGTTCTGATTCTGCTATACTCATACTAGGATATTGCTGATCCTATCTGTATAGAGTTACTCGTCCTAGAACACTACTAGTTCTATTTCTGACGAGTTCGTTCAAATGTTATATTCCAGAAGTAAGCTTAACCAAAGCTCTGATACCACGTTGAGACGACCCGAAATCCCGTTCAAACGGAAACAAGGGTTATCTTTGGAATATAACACAGAAACGGATAATAGCAGAACAGAATTAAATAAATACACCAGATAATGAACAACAAAATATACTGGATAAGTAATCATCAGAGTTACACAGTATACAGGATCTTACTTAGTACAAATACAGTTCAGCTATACATAAATGTCTACAGCGGAAATAAACAAAATATGTACAATAGGAGCTGAACAGCATAAAAAGAAATAAATGATAGAATCCATCTTCAGCTCCAGCTATCCAGAAGAACCAGCTAAACCTGAATACAAGGCTGCCCGTGTAGAAAAAGGGGAACCCGAGTTTGAAAGTGAAACAAACTACGAGTCAGTCATGGGACTGGTATGAGAAGTCCACTCAACACATATATAAATGGCTAATCACAGGACCACGCCACTTTCGTGGAACGGGTTTACTCCATTGGATTGCCAGTGCTTTAAAACAAATCTTTCTTTTAAACATCGATATGCTTTTTGTAAAAATGAAGCCGTTATAAGACTCAGTTCCCATCACACAATGCAACGCAAACCGGAGGATAGAGTTTTTACCTTATAACGGCCAAAATATGCTTGATACGAATAAAACAAAGGCATTTGATATTATTGCTAGTGTTTATATGTTTTGAAACAATTTCAAATCATAACTATCAATCATAGACGGCATTAATGCCCCATACCACTATGTCGCCATATATAGGTATACAATCAAAACCGCTCGATGTCGTATTTGGAAATTGGATTTCCATCATGAACCAAGACAAAAGATAGTCCTTACCGAATTCGAGACGCTCTAGCCCGCCCCTCAGGCAAGTACTCAGTCAAGCCTTTGGATCGTCAGGGCCGGTCCACCGATGTGGATTAAAATTCCTGAACAATGCGTTTCCCCGCCCTTTGGGGCGTAAACGAGCCAACGAATGACTCCATCAGACCCGGATCGTCCGATCAAACCGAGGCGCCTCGCAACAGCAACAACCACATAGGTGAAAAGTATATAAATGTCAGAGCTGGTAGGTCACTGACACCACCCTAGCTAGAAAGAAACGCATGCCCTCCCTGAGGTCCTTCTCCCGTTTTAGGTTCATACCGGGATGTGAGGCTCGCGAATTCACGTTATACAGAAAGCTACGCCACACAGGCGGTGCTTTGATCATCACCACAAGACTTTGCTTTTCAACAGAAGCCCTGATCACTGCATCTTAGCATGCCACACCGGCAATTCATGCCATGCGACTGATGTCCATCGATATACAACCTCTGAGCTCGTGCGTCTCAGAGAAGGGCGTTAAGCGAAAGAATAAATTCTCCGCCGCCAAACAGATGTATATTTAACAGAAATCAATCAACACAGAATAAACTCCAATGTCAAACACACAGTCCATTTACAAGTCCGTTCTGGGTCTGAACGAAACCGGAGGCACTAAATACCTCGCAAACCCTTCGATCACCACGTACGTCTGGACGATCACCACTTATTATCCATATTTCGGGATGCCTCCCAATCAGGACCTCGGTTACCATCCAAACGAGGTGAAGATCTCCGGTCTTCGACCATCGTCTTCATCTTCGAATTTCAATCGTCGGTCGATTATTCGAAATGAGAATTAACTCGGCCTTTTCAAATAATTCACGTATATTTAGAATTTCAAATCAATTTATTTCAATGGTTAAATTATTCGACTACACCAATATTGTTCTTTAATGTAATTTTCACACCAAACACATTCAACCATCAAATACAACATAAATCGAGCAAATTCAGTTTTTTTCCATTCCATATCGCTTATGATATTTTATAACTATTTATCGCTATTTTTATTTAATTTAAAATAGCTACTTAATTCAAAACGACGCTTCGGGCCATAAAGCGGCCGTGGCGCTGTTTTTCTTCAGATTTGATTTACACATATCTGAAAATCTAACCGTTGGATCTTCACAAAATTTACATCATTGGAAAGGTCTTTTCAAAACGAATCCAACGGTTCCAGTTTCGGGAAATTCCGACGGTCGGATCTCCTGGTACAATCGTTTGAAGTTTCGATTCCAAAATACGAACTGCAGCGTCGTTATTCGATTAAATATAATTATATTTATATATATATATATAAATATAATCATTTCTGGCGCTGTTTTTCTTCAGATTTGAATTAAACATTCCAGACAATCCAACCGTTGGATTTTTACAAGGTTTGTGCCGTTGGAAAGATTATTCCAAGGCGAACCCGACGGTTGAGGTTTCGAGAAAATCCAATGGTCGGATTTCCCGCACTAGTCGTTTGAAATCACGGTTTCAAAATACGAACTGCACGGCTTCGTTTCGTTTTAATTTTATTTATATTTATATATTTATATAAATATAGTTCATTCAATGATTTCCATATCGTTTTCACTTCAAATATTTTTCTAACACCTTAAAATTTTGGAAAATTTCGCCATAACCTCCCCTGCACCGGGAGCATCGGGAAATTGCAAATAGCTTTCCCGGTCCTTCTAATCTCAAAAAGAAAAAGGAAAAGCCAAGCGGCTAGCCAACAAGCTCATAAAATCATCACCCAAACAAAGCAGTAAATGTGTACCTATTTGTCGGGCACAAAATTTTATTCCTCTTCTCTAGCCCCTTTGCTATAACCTGTTCAATGAATATGCATGTACATATATATACAGTTCTTATCATTTATCATTTTCTGCTCAACTTCATATTTGATTTCTATTTGGTTTTAAAACACCATTCATTCTAATGTTACATACATAGGTGCAAATCATTTCATTAGCTAATTAATGAATATTTCAACTGATATATGTTTATTTTTAACAAGTGGCTATTTTTAACACTTCACATTTCAACGATTCATGCATACAATAAAAATGTGATTTTTATTATCAAACAATTTATTTTGAAATATGAATACCATTCAACACATGAATTTCTAATCAACGAATGAATATCAATTCAACACATGAATGTTTTCTATAGTTTCTATATACAGATAAAAATGTGATTTTTATTATCAAACAATTTATTTCGAAATATGAATACCATTCAACACATGAATTTCTAATCAACGAATGAATATCAATTCAACACATGAATGTTTTCTATAGTTTCTATATATAGATAAAAATGTGATTTTTATTATCAAACAATTTATTTCAAAATATGAATACCATTCAACACATGAATTTCTAATCAACGAATGAATATCAATTCAACACATGAATGTTTTCTATTCAATGAATAAATATAGTTTAAGCATATGAAAATAATTCAAACACACGAATATTATTCAAAATTTCGGCAGCATAACGGCAGAGTAGTTAAAACCGGGACCGTCCCTAGTACGGCTCCTCGCTCTACCTTAAAACCTCCCGGTTTTTGACAATGGGGATCATGCATCTAGTTCGCACGCAGGCGGCATGTATATATTTATTTCATTTCCACAAACTAATCCTATGTGGTTTCAACCAAATATTTCTCAACCACAAATGGGTATTTTTCAACCACAGTCAACCAATATCAATCACAAACAATCCCAAACAATCATTCGCTATCAATCAATTTTCACAACAATTTCAATCAATAAATATCGACCATGGTTTGTGGACGAGGGGCGTATATATATATATATTTATATATAGCAATTCATTTTCATTTCACACATATATAATATTTTTAAATCAGAAATCTCACCAATAGCTATCCAATACTACGACTCTTCCTTTAGAAATCTTCGCCAATCTCGCCTTTTTGTCGCTTTCGCCTGTATTCTCTACATTTGTAAAAACGAATTTTTTTTACTATGTTATTCATTATATAAAAATCGAATTTTGACCTCGCTATTCAATATATAAAGATCATATTTTAAAAACAAAGATTATATTTTTAATATTCCTATGATGTAAAAGTTATATTTTTATTGCTTTAAAAATATAAGAATCACATCTTACTTCTTCTACTTAATAAAAATTCCGTCTTTTCTATTTTAAAAATATGATCTTTTCTATTCTAAAAAAAATCTGATCTTTTTCTATTTAAAGTTTAAATCTCTTCCTATTTAAAGTTTAAATCTCTTCCTATTTAAAGTTTAAATCTTTTCCCATTTAAAGTTTAAATCTTTTCCCATTTAAAGTTTAAATCTTTTCCCATTTAAAGTTTAAATCTTTTTCTTTTTAAATCTCAAAATAAAATCAGTTTTTTTTAAACCCTTTTTTAAAAAAATCAGTTTTTAACTTTAAAAAAAAAAATCAGTTTTAACCTTTTTAAAAAAAAATCTGTTTTAACCTTTAAAAAAAAAAAACAGTTTTAAATGCTTTTAAAAATCAGAATTAAACCCTTTTAAAAATCGGTTTTAAAACCTAAAAAAACAAACAGTATTTAAACTAAAAAAAACAGTATTCTTTTCTTAAGAAAATAAAATCAGAATTAAAATAAAAATAAAATAAAAACTTACTGTGATGCGAAGAAAAGGGGGGGGTCGATGTCAGGGTCGGCGGTGGGTTTCGAACTGGGCGGAGCTGGCTTCGGTGGTCTCGAACGGGGAAGGCGGCGCTAGGGTTTCGAACGGGGAAGGCGGCTTCGTGGGCTCGAACGGAGAAAAGGCGGCGCTAGGGTTTCGAACGGGGAAGGAGGCTTCGTGGGTGGAGCTCTGGTGGTGGCGGTCGTGGGTCGATTTAGGGTTTTTTTTTTCCTGATTAATGAATCGGGGGGGGGGGGCCAGAAAGGGAGATAAAGGGAGGGAGGGAAATATATAATATATTTTTTTATTTATTTTATTAATTATTTTAATTGCATAAAGTTGACTTTTACCCACGACCTCGAAACGAGGCCCACCGCCTGTCGTCCATAGCGTTTAACCCCCATTCCGAACACAATGAGATATGCATCGCAAGCTGATTTGATCGTTACAATCAGTTTCCGTTGAATTTACATTTAAATCACTATATTGAATTTTAAACGCACATTTCAAATTACCGGGGTCACATACTAACTCTAAAAATTCCCGAAAAATATTTCTAGCTTCGTATTGACGATAAGGTCCTAACAAAACTAGTTTCGTCGAATTCTGAGACCGTTTGAAAAATGGCCAATTTCCAGTCGATTGAAATCAACTGAAACTGGTCAAACGCGTTTTCTTTTGCCACGCTCACATATTGATTCGAAAAATTATGAAATTTGAAACCTAGAAATAACTTGACACTGCGGATCCAACAAAAGTGGTTTCGTCGAAATCCGAGGTCATCTGCAAAATGTCCATTTTTAAGGGCCTGAATTCCATAGCGACTATTCAGAATTTTCAAATGGACATATCATTTGATTCCCGCTATCAAATTTCGATTGGTCAGATTCGTTGGAAAGATATCATCAATTAGATCCTAATGTTTTTTGGTTTCACTAAAATCTGGATTGTTTTGCACCCGGTACAGTCCGACAAAGTTTGAATTCAATTTTTGAAACTGCCACGCCATTTTCAGGCCTTGTTTATAATTATAATTAATTATATTCGTTTTCAAATGTTGATTCAAACTCAGTTTTCATTGCCATTATTTAAAATATTTATTTTAAATATTTAAAATCCATTATTTTAGCCAATTTAAAAAAATTTAAATTGGTTCAGATTTTCCGGGTCGTTACATTATTATACGACTTTATGATATTATAATGCTATAAATAATTAGTTTAATAAAAGAAGTTGTTGCAAATTGATCAAATCTTATCATAAACATAAAATTTACTATACTTATTTTCTCTAAACATGATTTTTTTTACTTTGAGTGAATTCATCATTTAAATAATAATCCATCATCAAATTCGGTTAAATCGGTTACCGATAAAATTAAACAAAATTAATTCAGTTCGTTTTAGAAAATTTTCTATCCTAATTCAGTTTGAGTTTTTTTACCTCCAAAACCAATGAATTCGACCGAACGCTCACCCCTACAAGCTAAATCATATATTACAATAGATATTAGAATGACCACTCAGAACACCAAGCAATTCTTCTTCATAATTACTATCGTCATCAGTAAATTGTTGAACTGGGGACATTAAACGTGCAACATTTTCAACCATATGTTCTATGAGGATCGTCGTAGCAATTTCATTATTCACTACCTCCTCCAATTGTACAGAAGTAGATGTTAACGGTTCTCCAACACGATCCCAAACCAAATAGTTCGGTACAAAAACATATTGACAAAAATGAACTCTAACCATTTGCGATATCAAATGCTTCAAACCTATACGTAAATTAACTAGGCCTCAATTAATTCAACCTATACATATATTAATTAACAACACTGTACATTCAACACTATATATGCACATATCATACAACATAAGCTAATTAAACCTAGATTAGGAACATAATCAAATCAATATATATATACACATGTATTAAAAGCACTACACATACAAAGATACAATCTAACAAACAAATTAAGCTTAAATTAGCAAACCTAGGATATTAAATAAAACAAGTGCTTCATACCATGGAAATTAGGGATGAATTGGAGCTGAGACAGGAGGAGAGTGAGCCTTGATCATGTTGGAGAGAGTAACGGTGGCTATGGAGGTGGCCAATTACAGAAATCGGGAAGAAAGGATTGGGAATTTGGAGAAATTTGTGGTAGAAATCGAATGGGAGGAAGAAAATAGTAGGTTGGGTTTTTTAAGCTTGACTAAGAAACAGCTTCAAACGGCTGCAAATGACATTGTAAACAATGAATTTCCACAGTTTTTTTAAGATGTAAAGAAAAATCCAGAACTTAGCTTCCATCGGAAGCCGTTAGGGGGGTCGTTGCCCACCTCCATTGCTGTATACAATGTTTCTTATAGTGTTGTTTTCTGCAATTCATGAGATACATTAAGAATCGTATTGTGCGAGTATTACAATTTTCGTTCACTTTCATTTTTTTGCGTGTGGTACTTCTGATGGATTAAAGGTATTCTAACCTCTTTAATTCCAAAATTTTAAAAAAATTCATCCAGTTTATCTGTATAGTGTGATTGGGATAATTCAATTTTATTAGGTATCCTTATTATTTCTCTTTCCAAAATAACGTCTTCAAACCTTAAATATTTTATATAAAAAATTTTGAGTAACATTTTCTTTATGGTCTCTATAACTTTAGTTTTAGGATCAAATATTAGCGAATCGTCCACATAGGGACAAATCGTCACATATGATTGTCCAACTTGTTTATTTATCACATTTGTTTATACAAAAATCCTTATTCGTTATGATACTATCAACTTTTTCGTACCTTTCTTTTGAAGCTTGTTTTAGTCCGTAATGATTTTATTGGTCTACACATTTTTTTCTCTTTTACTTTGGTGATTAAGCCTTCAAGTAGCTCCATGTCGACCTTTTTAGCGGGATCTCCATTGAAAAATGTTGTCTTTACATACATTCGATGAATTTCTAGCATAGAAACGAATTCAATTGCTATTAACTTTTTATAGAGGTAATTCATGTAAATAATTAATAAGTATTGAAGAAGTCTACACCCTATTTTTGACGATGTCTTTTAGCTACCATTACATTTGTCAATAGAGCTATCAGATTTCATTTTCTTCTTGAAGATCCATTTACAACCAATTGTTTTTATTTCGGGTGGATCTAGGTGGAATATCAACTATTTTCCAAATTTTGTTCCTTAGAACTGAATCAATCTCACTTTTGACTGCTTCTTTAGAAAGATTCTAAAAATGACATTGCTTTTTACAAGTTTGTTATTTATCAAGGCACATGAATTATATAATAGATTTATGGAAAGTAAAACAAGGTGTAGTATTATATAACAAGATACATGAATTCAGAAAGCACAAGTGCATAAATTACAAGGTTGGAAACAGAAATTTTCAACAGAGCAAAAGCTGGAATAGCTCAGTTGGCTAGAGCATGTGGCTGTTAACCACAAGGTCGGAGTTTCAAGCCGTCCTTCTAGTGCGTTACACATGTACTGCATTTTTTGGGCCTTCTAAGTAAAGCTATGAATCCCTCGTAAGGTGCTACCTACATCAAATAACTATTATTTACAATTGACAAATTTTGGCTTTAATTTTAGCAACCGAAGTATATCAAACAAAGTAACATTACATCAGCTTCGAAATCCCAATGCAACTACTTAAACATAAATTATTGTGGGCTAAACCTTATATTACCTCTCACACACTCTTTATTTCCACACAAGCTAATAGCGGTGCGCAATATTCGGTTCAAACTAAATTACCCGATCAAACTGGTTCATTTAGGTGGATTCGGTTTTTATTCAGTTTGCAAAATATATTTTTTGTTATCGATTTAACTAAATTAACCAAACTATATTATATAACTTTATGATAATATAATGCTTTAAATAATTAGCTTAACAAAGGCACTTGTAGCAAATTGATCAAATCTTATCATAAACATAAAATTTACTATATAATTTTTCTCTAAACATGAATTTGTTTACTTTGAGGGATTTCATCATTTAAATAATAATCCATAATTCAAGTTCGGTTAAATCGATTACGGACCAAATTAATAAAAATTAATTCGGCTTGGTTTAGAAAAATCTCGATTCAAATTCAGTTCGAGTTTTTTTTTTTACCTCCAAACTAATGAATTCGACAGAATGCTCATCCCTACAAGATAAGACTCTTATTACAACAGATATTAGAATAACCACTCAGAACCCCAAGCGATTCTTCTTCATAATTACTATCATCCTCAGTAAATTGTTGAACCTGGGACATTGAACATGCAACATTTTCAACCATATTTTCTATGAGAATCATCGTAGCAATTTCATTATTCACTACCTCCTCCAATTGAATAGAAGTAGATGGTAATGGTTCTCCATGACGATCCCAAACCAAATAGCTCGGCATAAAACCATATTGACACAAATCAACTCTAACCGTTTGTGGTATCAAATGCTTCTAATCTATACATAGATTAATTGGGCCTCAATTAATTATACCTATGCATATATTAATTAACCACGCTATACATTCAGCATTATTTATGCACATATAAATACAACATAAGCTAATTAAACCTAGATTAGCAACATAATCAAATCAGTCTATATACACATGTTTTGACAACACTACACATACAAAGATACAATCTAACAAACAAATTAAGCTTAAATTGGCAAACCTAGGATGTTAAATAAAACAAGTGCTTCATACCTTGGAAATTGGGGATGAATTGGGGCTTAGACAGGAGGAGAGTGAGCCTTGATCGCGTTGGAGAGAGTAACGGCGGCTACGGAGGTGGCCAATTACAGAAATCGGGAAGAATGGATTGGGAATTTAGAGAAATTTGTGGTAGAAATCGAATGGGAGGAAGAAGATAGTAGGTCGGGTTTTTTCAGCTCGACTAAGAAACGGCTGCAAAAGTCATTGTAAATGAGACGACCCGGACTTCCCCTTGAAGGAAAGCACAGATTGAGTTAAGAACAAGCCACCTCGGGACACAAACAGACGAACATTTCATTGTATATTACAACAATTTCATCAAAATACCATAATATACGTTCCAGTTCTATTCAAAATAAATTTCTCGTCGTTATTATTTACAATAAATCATTTTAAATATTCAAAATTCATTAAAATTGTAAAAATAAAAATTATAAACTGGTTCGGATTTTCTGGGTTGTTACAATCTTCCCCCCTTAAAATCTTTTCGTCCTCGAAAAGGAACGGAGCTGAAAGTTGTTTTACAAACCAACTCAAATTTCATTATTTTAATCATGGCTTAAGTTCTTCAACTTTTCAGTTTCTAAGAACTTTTCAAATCTTTCAAAAATTTGGCTAACACCCTAAATTTTCGAAAAATTTCGCCATAACCTCTCATGCACGGGAGCAACGGGAAAATCCCGAAATTGCCATACAGGCCTCTACAATCAAAAAAGAAAAAGAAACAGCCAAGCGACTAGCCAATTGGCTCATAAAATCATCAAAAACCCCAAAAATTCAATAAACATGTACCTATTTGTTGGGCATACAATTTTATTCCTCTGCTCTATCCTCCTTGCAATGACCTGTTCACATATATATATATATATATATATATATATATATATATATGTACATCCATGTATTTCCAAATAATTTTCAATACAGTTCAATATTTGATACAATTTGGCCCAAATTTACCATACATCTATATGTTGGTTTAAATGAATAATCACAGAACACAATCATCAATCGATTAGAGGATTAACGTTTCAAATTCATCATTTTGATATATATACAGAAAATCATGTTTTTGATGACAATATGTAACAATAAACCTTATCTATTTTTGGTTCTCACACCAGTCAATTGGAAATATATAGATATCTCACTTTCGAAACATAAACATAAATCCTGATGATGGAGCTCCATCATCAAAATCATCTCTGGGCAACTACAGTGTGATTCTATACCCATCCGTATATTTGAGGCTTCAATACACGTGGATCAAACGTATATTCAAATCTCTATATACCTGATTGTCCAAATAAATTTAAAATAGATATTCAAATACGAATAATAAAGTTTAAATTTTCAAAACAAAATTTATTTTCATTTTTATTTTAAAAAATATCACTCTTTACACTCGTTCTAGGATACTACTGATCCTATCTCTAACGAGTCACTCTCATTGGATATTACTAATCCAAATTCTGATGAATTCTTTCGTTTGGTTCTAATGTACCATGTTCTCCAAGCTCTGTAAACCAAAGCTCTGATACCAAACTGAGACGACCTGAACTTCCCTGTGAAAGAAAGCAGATTGAGTTGAGAACAAGCCACATCGGGACACAAACAGGAGAGCATTTCATTGTATATTACAACAATTTCATCAGAATACCAGAATATACGTTCCAATTCTATTCAAAATAAATTTCTCGTCGTTATTATTTACAATAAATCATTTTAAATATTCAAAATTCATTAAAATTGCCAAAATAAAATTTTAAATTGGATCGTATTTTCCGGGTTATTACAGTAAACAATGGCTTTCCACGGTTTCTTTAATATGTAAAGAAAAAAGCAGAACTTAGCTTCCTTCGGAAGCCCTTAGAGGGTTCGTTGCCCCCTCCATTTCTATATACAATGTTTCTTATAGTGTCGTTTTCTGCAATTCATGAGATACATTAAGAATCATATTGCGCAAGTATTACGATTTTCGTACACTTTCATTTTTTTGTGTGCAGTACTTCCGTTGGATTAAAGGTATTCTAATCTCTTTAATTCCAAAATTTTGAAACTTTTCAACCCCTTTATCTATATAGTGCGAAGGGGATAATTCAATTTTATTAGGTATCCTTATTATTTCGCTTTTCAAAATAATGTCTACAACCCTTAAATGTTTTATAAAAAATTATTTGATCAACATTTTCTTTATGGTCTCTATAACTTTAATGTTAGGACCAATTGGTTTTATTTCGGGTGGATCCAGGTGGAATATCAACTATTTTCCAACTTTTGTTACATAGAACTGAATCAATCTCACTTTTGATTGCTTCTTTAGAAAGATTCTGAAAATGACATTGCTTTTTACAAGTTTGTTATTTATCAAGATACATGAATTATAAAACATATTTATGGAAATTAAAAAATGTGTAGTATTATATAACAAGATACATGAATTCAGAAAGCACAAGTGCATAAATTACAAGGTTGGAAACAGAAAATCAGGTTGTTTGGCATTATAAATTTTAATAAAAATTTCAACAGAGCAAAAACTGGAATAGCTCAGTTTGCTAGAGCGTGTGGCTGTTAGCCACAAGGTCAGAGGTTCAAGCCCTCCTTCTAGCGCGATACACATGTGCTGCATTTTTTGGGCCTTCCAACTTTACTTTACTAAAGCTATGAATCTCTCGCAAGCTGCTACCTACATCGAAAAACTATTATTTACAATTAACAAATTTTGGCTTTAATTTTACCAATCAAAGCCCATCAAACAAAGTAACATTACATCTGCATCCAAATCCCAATGCAACTACTTAAACATAAATTAGTGTGTGCTAAACCTTATATGACCTCTTACACACTCTTTATTTACACACAAGCTATAGGGGACTGCAATATTTGGTTCAAACCAAATTAACCGATCAAACCAGTTCATTTAGGTCGATTCGGTTTGCAAAATATATTTTTTGTTATCGATTTAACTAAATTAACCAAACTATATTATATAACTTTATGATTATGTAATGCTTTAAATATTTAGTTTAACGAAGGCAGTTGTTGCAAATTGATCAAATCTTATCATAAACATAAAATTTACTATATAAATTTTCTCTAAACATGATTTTTTTTACTTTGAGTGAATTCATCATTTAAATAATAATCCATCATTCAAGTTCGGTTAAACTGACTACCAACCAAATTAATCAAAATTAATTCGACTTGGTTTAGAAAATTTTCGATTCCAATTCAGTTCGAGAGTTTTTTTTACCTCCAAACCAACGAATTCGACCGAATGCTCACCACTACAAGCTAAGACTCATATTACAACAAATATTAGAATGACCACTCAGAACCCTAAGTGATTCTTCTTCATAATTACTATCGTCAGTAAATTTTTGAACTGGGGACATTGAACGTGCAACATTTTCAACCATATGTTCTATGAGAATCGTCATAGTAATTTCATTATTCACTACCTCCTCCAATTAAATAGAAGTAGATGCTAAGGGGTTCTCCATGATAATCCCAAACTAAGTAGTTCGGCATAAAACCATATTCACACAAATCAACTCTAACCGTTTGTGGTATCAAATGCTTCAAAACTATACATAGATGAGTTGGGCCTCAATTAATTATACCTATACATATATTAATTAACAACACTATACATTCAACACTATATATGCACATATACATCAACATAAGCAAATTAAACCTAGATTAGCAACATAATCAAATCAATCTATATTCACATGTATTAACAGCACAATACATAAAAAGATACAATCTAACAAACAAATTAAGCTTAAATTAGCAAACCTAAGATGTTAAATAAAACTAGTGCTTCATACCTTGGAAATTGGGGATGAATTGGGGCTTAGACAGGAGGAGAGTGAGCCTTGATCGCGTTGGACAGATTAACAGAGCCTGTGGAGGCAGCCAATTACAGAAATCGGGAAGAAAGGATTGGGAATTTGGAGAAATTTGTGGTAGAAATCGAATGGAAGGAAGAAGACAGCAGGTCGGGTTTTTTCAGCTCAACTAAGAAAAGGCTTCAAATGGTTACAAACATCATTGTAAACAATGGCTTTCTAAGGCTTTTTTAATATGTAAAGAAAAATCTTGAACTTAGCTTCCGTTGGAAGCCGTTAGGGTGGTCGTTGCCCCTCCATTGCTATATACAATGTTTCTTATAGCGTAGTTTTCTGCAATTCATGAGACACATTAAGAATCATATTGTGTGAGTATTACGATTTTCATATACTTTCATTTTTTTATGTGAAGTACTTCCAATGGATTAAAGGTAATCTAACCTCTTTAATTCCAAAATTTTGAAAATTTTAAACCACTTTATCTGTACAGTGTGATTGGAATAATTCAATTTTATTAGGTATCCTTATTATTTCACATTCCAAAATAACGTCTACAACCCTTAAATGTTTTATATAAAATTTATTGGTTAACATTTTCTTTACAGTCTCTATAACTTTAATGTTAGGACCAAATATTAGCGAATCATCCACATTGGAACAAATCGTCACATATGATTGTCCAACTTGTTTATAATAAATACATTTATCACATTTGTTTATACGAAAATCCCTTTTCATCATGATTCTATCAAATTTTTCATGCCTTTTTTTTGAAGCTTGTTATCGTCCGTAATGATTCAATCGGTCTACAGATTTTTCTCTATTTTACTTTGGAGATTAAGCCTTCAAGTTGCTCCATAACGACCTTCTTATCGGGATCTCCATTGAAGAATGTTGTCTTTACGTACATTCGATGAATTTCTAGCTTAGAAAAAAATTCAGTTGCTATTAACTTTCTTATAGAGGTTACTCATGTAACTAATTAATAAGTATCGAAGAAGTCTACACCCTATTTTTGACGAAGTCTTTTAGGTACCTTTACATTTGTCGACAGAGCTATCAGGATTCGTTTTCTTATTGAAGATCCATTTACAACCAATTGGTTTTATTTCGGCTGGATCTAGGTGGAATATCAACTATTTTCCAAATTTTATTATTTAGAACTAATTCAATCTCACTTTTGATTGCTTCTTTAGAAAGATTCTAAAAATGACATTGCTTTTTGCAAGTTTGTTATTTAACAAGATACATGAACTATAAAACAGATTTATGGAAATTAAAAAAAGGTGTAGAATAATATAACAAGATACATGAATTCTGAAAGAACAAGTGCATAAATTAAAAGGATGGAAATTGAAAATCAGGTTGTTTGGCATTATAAATTTTAATAAAAATTTCAGCAGAGCAAAAGCTGGAATAGCTTAGTTGACTAGAGCGTGTGGCTATTAAACACAAGGTGGAGGTTCAAGCCCTCCTTCAAGCGCCTTACACATGTACTATATTTTTTGGGACTTCCAGCATTACCTGACTAAAGCTATGAATCCCTCGTAAGCTGCTACCTACATCAAATAACTATTATTTACATTTGACAAAATTTGGCTTTAGTTTTACCAACCAAAACACATCAAACAAAGTAACATTATGTCTGCTTCCAAATACCAATGCAACTACTTAAACATAAATTAGTGTGTGCTAAACCCCATATGACCTCACATACACTATTTCTACATAAGCTAATAGGGGTGCGCAATATTCGGTTCAAACTAAATTAACCGATCAAACCGGTATATTCAGGTCGATTCAGTTTTAAAACTAAATCGGTTTTTATTAGGTTTGCAAAATATATATTTTGTTTTCGATTTAATTAAATTAACAAAATTTTATTATATAACTTTATGATATTATAATGCTTTAAATAATTAGTTCAACAAAGGAAGTTGTCGAAAATTGATCAAATCTAATCGTAAACACAAAATTTACTATATAAATTTTCTATAAACATGAGTTTTTGTTTTCCTTTGAGTGAATTCATCATTTAAATAATAATCCATCATTCATGTTCGGTTAAATCGGTTACCGGCCGAATTAATCAAAATTAATTCAGTTCGGTTTAGAAAATTTTCAATTCTAATTCAGTTTGAGTTTTTTTTTACCTCCAAACAAACGAATTCAATGGAATGCTCAAACCTACAAGCTAAGACTCGTATTACAACAGATATTAGAATGACCACTCGGAACCGCAATCAAATCTTCTTCATAATTACTATTGTCATCAGTAAATTTTTGAACCGGGGACATTGAACGTGCAGCATTTTCAACCATATGTTCTATTAGAATCGTAGTAGCAATTTCATTATTCACTACATCCTCCAATTGTACAGAAGTTGATGCTTATAGTTCTCCATGACGATCCCAAACTAAATAGTTCGGCACAAAACCATATTAACACAAATGAACTCTAACCGTTTGCATTATCAAATGCTTCAAACAAATACATAGATTAATTGGGGCCTAATTAATTCAACCTATACATATATTAATTAACAACACTATACATTCAACTCTATATATGCACATATACATACAACATGAGCTAATTAAACCTAGATTAGCAACATAATCATATCAATATATATACGCATGTATTAACAGCACTATGCATAAAAAGAAACAATTTAACAAACAAATCAAGCTTAAATTATCAAACCTAGGATTTTAAATAAAACAAGTGCTTCATACCTTGGAAATTGGGGTTGAATTGGAGCTTAGAAAGGAGGAGAGTGAGCCTTGATCACGTTGGGGAGAGTAACGGCGACTATGGAGGTGGCCAATTGCACAAATCAGGAAGAAAGGAATGGGAATTTGGAGAAATTTGTGGTAGAAATCGAATGGGAGGAAGAAGGTAACAGGTCGGGTTTTTTCAGCTTGACTAAGAAATGGTTTCAAACGGCTGCAATCGTCATTGTAAACAATGGCTTCCCACGGTTTTTTGATATGTAAAGAAAAACCCAGAACTTATGTAATAACCCGGAAATCCGAACCAATTTAAAATTTTTATTTTGGCAATTTTAGTGAAATTTGAATATTTAAAATTATTGATTTTAAATAATGACGATGAGGAATTTATTTTGAATAGAATTAGAATGAATATATTTATTTGAATCGATGTTAGAGTATAAATATTTTATTTTAATTATAAAAGGGATTGAAAATGGCGTGGTAGTTTGAAAATTCGATTTCAAAATTCAAATGAATGTAGAGGATGCAAAATAAACCGTATTTTAGCGAAACCAAAAACATTTGAATCTATTTGAAAATATCTTTCCAAGAATCCAAAAAATCAAAATTTCATAGTGGGAATCAAAAGATACGTCCAGTTGAAAATTCAGAATAGTCGCTATGGAAAATATAGCCCTTAAAAATGGAAATTTTGCAAACGACCCCTGTTTTCGACGAAACCACTTTTGTTGGATCTGGGATGTCAAGTCATTGCTAGGTTTCAAAATTCATAATTTTTGGGATCAATATGTGAGCGTGGCAAAAGAAAATGCGTTTTTACAGTTTTAGTCACATTGGATCGACCAGAAAATGGTCATTTTTCAAACGGTCTTCAAATCTGACGAAATTAGTTTTGTTGGGACCGTATCATCAATAAGAAGCTAGAAATATTTTTTCTGGAATTTTTAGAGTCAGTATGTAATCCCAGTAAATTCAAATGTGTGTTTGAATTTAAAATATATTGATTTGTATTTTAAATTTAACGGAAATAGATCGTAACAGCCGAATTAGGTTACGAAACATATCCCATTGTTTTCGGAATGACGGTATTTGCCTTGAGGCGACAGTCATTGGGTTCAAATTGGAGTCAGTAACATTAAACAAATAAATTTAGAATTAAATATTAAAATAAATAAATTATATAAGTTCATTAAAGTGGTCAAAACCCTAAAATTTTACTTCCACGGTCAAAACAGTTTCAGCCGACAAACTCCCAACCCGAAGGCCGATATCCTCAATTTTCAATCCCTCAATTTCTTTTAATCCCCATAATAAAATTCAAAATTCATAAAACAAAATCCTAGTTCTCTCTAAGGTCATTCGATCCATATGGGTGTGATGGGTTTTGGGTTAGTGTAGAGGCCAGAATCTCGCTTGGAAGTGGCTATCGCTCAAGCGGTTTTGGGGGAGGATCGGACTGGCGAGTGGGCCATGGCAGTGGTTGTAGGTGAGCGACGTCGAGCTCTCCGGCGTGGTGCAAGTTGATTGGTGGTTAGGGTGCAGGGGAAGCGTGCGAGCTGGAGAGAGAAATGGGAGCATGATAGGTTCTTTTGGCCTGGTGATGAGCGTTGAAGGAGGGTAGATTGGGGAAAGGTTGTTAACTAATTTAGTATTTAATCATATATTTAGTTGTTTAACGGAAAATTGACTATAACTTGTTGAAACGAAATCAGAATTCAGCGATTTTCGTTGCATTGGAACCGTCTCGACCAGATCTACACAATGAAACTAACTAGAGGAAAAACGAAGCAGATTTGAATTTCAGGCCAATTCAAGTTCGAACAGAACAGGAAATTCAGAAATAAGAACTGACGGAGTGGATCCTAATGCGAGAATTCTCTCACTATAAATTTTCTGTACAGTTATTTATTTAATAACCGCATTTATGAACTACTCCCCGTCGTCCATAGACCATGGACGACTTGTTTGTTTGATTGTTTGTGAAAATTGATTGTGATGTGAAATGGACTGTATGAAATATATGAATAATAAAAAATATCATTTTTATGGTGTACATGAAGTATATAAAATATTCATGCTTGAAATAAATTATTTGGACGATAAAAATCCCATTTTTAGTGTTTATATGAAGTGTTAAAAATAATCCTATGTTGAAATAAATATTTGTTGATTAAATATATATATATATATATATGATGTGAATTGAAATATATATACGATGTGAATTGAAATATATATATATATATATATACACACACAAGATGTGAATTGAAATATATATACGATGTGAATTGAAATATATATATACGATGTGAATTGAAATATATATACGATGTGAGTTTAAATATATATATATATATATATATATATATGTATATATATATACACACACACACACACACACGATGTGAATTGAAATATATATACGATATCAATTGAAATATATATATACGATGTGAATTAAAATATATATACGATGTGAATTGAAGTATATGTACGATGTAAATTGAAATATATATGATGTGAATTGAAATTCGAGTTGAAATTGAAGTAGAATTGAAATTCGAATTAAATTGAAATAGAATTGAAATTCGAATTAAATTGAAATAGAATTGAAATTCGAATTAAATTGAAATAGAATTGAAATTCGAATTAAATTGAAGTAGAATTGAAATTCGAATTAAATTGAAATAGAATTGAAGTTCGAATTAAATTGTAGAATTGAAATTCGAATTTGAATTGAAATAGAATTGAAATTCGAATTGAAATTGAAATTCGAATTAAATTGAAATGAAGTTGAAAATCGAATAGAATTAAAATCGTTTTCAAATGATTTATAAAATACGTTTTAAAGGGAAATCAATGAAATATATATAATATTATATATATATATAATGGCATGAATAGAACGCGGTGCGCTGCGGCAGTTCACGAATTTCGACCATTGGCTTCGAATGGACATTACGGGAGATCTGACCATCGGATTCTCCTAAAACTGGAACCGTTGGGTTCGTATCAAAAAGAACTTTCTAATGAATATGAGAAATTAGAATACTAATAGTTGGATTTGGAATTATATCCAAATCAAATTTGGAAAAGGTCGATGTAAGTGCAGTTCGATGACCGTTTATGGAAATCGACTGTACGGGCCTTGATAAAATTATTAAAAATATTAGTAATTTATGTAAAATCAAAAGACATGATTTGAAAAGAATTGGGATGAAAAATTCCATATTTGAATAGGTGAAGACTTATTTTTATCGAAATGAACTAGTTATTAACTCGAATTATAATCCGATTATTTTTAAATAAATAAATTGGATTGAGAAATAGTTTTAAATAATCAGAATTTTCCAACGAATAAATTGGAATCGTTTCGAATTTAAATAATCTTCGTAATATTTTGATATTGGATTCCGTGAATATACGGATATTGTGATGGGAATTTGGAAGATATCGATATCGTTATTCCCGATATGATATCTGTTGGTTTCAGGATTTGATGTTGAATATAAGTCGATATTATCTCTATTCAAAACCTTGTATTTGATGTCAAATTGGATTGATTTATTGTTTGGATTAGGCTCGACCAGTTTATGAGCAAGATATGCTTTTACATTTTGCATTCGGATGGGTAGAAATACTCGTAGGCTAACATCTTGTGAAACACTTCACGATTTGACTATGAGATGTGTAGCAATGTTGTTATCTTCATTTCAAATTTAATGAATGATTGTGAAATGATATTTTTCTTAAGTGAAAAGAGTGTATTCCTGATTTTGAACAGGGAATGTTTTATAAAAATGTTTTATAAAACAGAAAGGATTTCAAGGGCTAAAACCCGATGATTTCGAAATGATTTGGTAATGTATTCTGGTTTTACATTGTAGTTCACCACATATTCGATTAGTTTCTATTAATGATGTATCTGTTTGGTAGCGGAGAATTTATTCTCTTGCTTAACACCCTTCTTTGAGACGTACGAGTTCAAAGGTTATGTGATTAATAGTGACTAATCATATGTGTGAATTGCTGATGTTAAGTAATATATTTTGAAAGTACTTATGATTATTATGTTGTGAAATGATTTTCCCTACTTCGGGATATGAAATGATTTGGTATGTGGCTAGAAATTCGATTAACCCGGACGACTAAAAGTATGGGTGAGATGGGCGGTGTGTGCTTCCATGCGTATGAGGTGCATCGTCGGTATATCCTGCTCCATAGTGGGAGGTGCATACATACATATATATATATATATATATATATATATATCGAGTTGCTTAGGTGCGTGCCCTTTGCCTTGTCTAGGGGGAGCCTGATATTTGGTTGCATACTTGTTTGTATGCATTGTTATGTTTTGGAATTCACATTTCCAAACGATTTGATTTTAGATCCCGAAGTGAAATCTATGTCGTTATAGAAAGTTAGATATGTATTTCAAATGATTTGAAATGGAAATCGGGAAATAAAGTCCAAAGGAATAATTTCTGTAAATTGAATTGGATTTGGCAAATCTAAGTGTGGTGATTAATCTAAACGGGTAGATTAGGACATTGCATATTGATTGATGCATAGTAAATCCATATATCTATATTGATTGATGTTTATACACTAGCATTCATGGGGGTAAACCCGTTCCGCATTAGCGGCGTGGACCTATGATTTGCCTTATCATAAGTTTATAACTGTTTAGATTTTCTCACACCAGTCCCATGACTGACCTGTAGTTTGTTTTTCCCTTGCAAACTCGGGAGCCCCTATTTTCCACACGGGCAGTCGAGTAGTTTATGTTGCAGATATATGAGTAGGATTCTGGATTGAAGCTTAAAGCTGTGTCCAGAGCATTGATAGTTATCTGCTTTGTTACTTTATTTATTTTCAGCTGTGAATTTTATTACATTTGATGTAAATTAATCTTCCACTGTATTATATTTCAATATAATCTGTACTATGATGTAACATTATTATGATGTGTTTATAGAAGTCTTCTGTTATTTGTTCTGATGTGTTGTATGCCCAGAGTTAGCATATACGGGATTCGAACGGTCATAGTCGTTTTAGCGATCGATTAGGTCCGAGCGAAATCCGTATCGTTATAGCTGGTATCAGAGCCTTGGTTAACTCAAATCATTGGGGTGCAACTCATTAGAACAGAATAAAGGACTCATCAAAGGTTGGATTAATAATATCCTATTGAAGAATCCTCTTTAGTGATAGAATCAGTAGTATTCTAGAATGAGTGACTCGTTAGAGATGGGGTTAGAAATGCCCCAGAATGAGTTGAGAGTCGTATGTTTATAAATATCGTACTTGTTATTATATATATAATCTTGTTTTAAAAATATGATTTTGAATATATAAAAGTTATATGAATTTGAAAAATTAATCAACAAATTGATTGTTGGTTGCATTGTTTGGTTATTTGTTTGACTAATCAAAATATTGGACTAATAAAACCAATAGGAAAAAGAGTAAGGTAAATTTAGGCCAAATTGTATCTAATGTTGAACTGTATTGAAAATTGTTTGGAAATGCGTGCATGTACATATATATGTGTGAACAGGTCATAGCAAGGAGGCTAGAGAAGAGGAATAAAATTGTTTTCCTGACAAATAGGTACATGTTTATTGTATTTTTTGGGTTTTGGATGATTTTACGAGCCGATTGGCTAGCCGCTTGGCTGTTTCTTTTTCTTTTTGGATTGGAAAGGCCTGTATGGCAATTACGGGATTTTCCCGACGCTCTCGTGCAGGGGAGGTTATGGCGAATTTTTTCGAAAATTAAGGGTGTTAACCAAATTTTTGAAAAATTTGAAAAGTTCTTAGAAACTAAAAGGTTGAAGAACTTAGGCCATAATGAAAATAATGAAAGTTGAATTGATTTGTAAAACAACTTTCAGCTTCGTTCCTTTTCGGGAACGAAAAGTTTTATGTGGGGGAGATTGTAATAACCCGGAAATCCAAACCAATTTAAAATTTTTATTTTGGCAATTTTAGTGAAATTTGAATAATTAAATTGATTGATTTTAAATAATGACAACGAGGAATTTATTTTGAATGGAATTAGAATGAATAAATTTATTTGAATCGACGTTAGGATATAAATATTTTATTTTAATTATAAAAGGAATTGAAAATGGTGCGGTAGTTTGAAATTCGATTTCAAAATTCAAATGTATGTACAGGATGCAAAACAAACCGGATTTTAGCGAAACAAAAATATTTGAATCTATTTGAAAGTATTGTAACACCCCACACCCGCTATAGTCACTCACTAAGGGAATGCCATAGCATCGGTGGAGTATTTTTAGTGAGTATAGAACAGTAAAATTACAACAAGACAGATATAATGTAATACTTGAAAATTTAAAACATCATCTCATAGCAGTGGAAAGTAAAACATGTTTGGTTACAACATAAAACCATAACAAGAGTCAAGTACAAAATATCCATCCTGAATAAAATAAGTACATAATCCCACTACTCATAACAAATAGCCATAACAGAAAAGATAAGATAAGCTGAGCTCTACATCTACGGTCCAAGCTCCAAGAGATAGATAAAGCAAACTGATCAAAGCCCACTAGCACTAGGCCCAACCTGAGGACCTGAAGGAAAAAGATAAAAACAACGGGGGTCAGACATAAGCCTGAGTGAACCCTATCTCCTTAATAATACAATTATTAAAGTAATTAGGGTATGATATGAACTCGGTATGGTATCTTTGGGGATAATGACTACACTAAGTTGCCCACGAACACAGGACGAACTAAGATAACCGTAAAGACACATCTACCCACCCAAGGATAATTACTAACTGCACCACACCAGTCACTCCTACTCAAAGGTTGATCCCACCCAAGGATATCAAAGATAGATATAACCAGTAGTTTCCTGTACCCTAGTTGACTACATAGGTGCCGTCTGCCCCTATCTCTACTAGGTGTACCCCACTACCCCAAGCGATCGGCTCCCTAACGTAGATACCCGTGCTGGTCCCACAGTGGGGTGTATCACTCCCCTAAAGTGGCTACACAATACTATCAACGGTGCACGGCTTTATATCTACACGATGCAACAACGGCTTATCTACCAGCCCAGGCCCACACACGCATATGAAACCCGTTGGACTTGCGTTGCCACCGCTACCCCGTTTTGGCCTCTTATAATCAAGCCCAATATGCGTGTCCCGTCACTCGACATGGGTCGAGCCCACAAAGATACGTTTGGGATATTGGTTGAAATGGGCCCCCCACAAGCTACTACTTAAGCTTGTCATTTTATCTAGTGCATCCCACTTAACCCCTTTTTATAATCATGCCCCCTTACATGTTAAGGTTTGGTTAAGTCATCCAATTATATTACAATTGCCCCTTAAGGCACCCACTAGATTTTCGCATGCCACCCAAGGCACTTACTTGATTCCCACATGCCACCCAAGGCACTTACTTGATTCCCACATGCCACCCAAGGCACTTACTTGATTTCCCCATGCCACCCAAGGCACTTACTTAACCCTTTAATCATGTTTAGTTACATGTTCCACTTTGGTTAAGTATTCTTATCGTATTTTCTATTGCCACCCAAGGCAACCCACTAGTTTCCTCATGCCACCCAAGGCACCGCCACTAGTTACTATATGCCACCCAAGGCACCCACTTAACCCCTCATGTCCCACTACATGCTAATATGGTTAAGTGTTTCTTAATTAATTAAGACCGTGATCTCCCATAAAGACCTCCCACATTAGACTGGCTGTTATGACCGCCTGGTTAAGCCGGTAGAGTCCGGGCAGTCTTACGTCATAACAGAGTCTCACCTCGTGTCTTTACCTTAATCACGTATTTAATTTATGGCTAAGACCTCTCACATTGGGCTGACATTTGTAGCAACTGGTTAAGCCGGTCGGGTCCGGGCAGTTTTACACTACAAATGAGTCCAACCTCGTGTCTTAGTCGATTAATTACACCTAATTAATCACCCCCATATTAATTATTCCTAATTAATATCAAGTTTTCCATAACATGGGTAGACCTAACTCAATAGGTAAATTCCCATGGGGTAGACCTAACTCAATAGGTAAATTCCCACTTATGGTAATTTATTTTTATGGTATGCTTAATCATACCCAACCATGCTTTAATTAACATATTTACCAACCCCATCGTTTCCCCACGTAAATCGTTCTCATTTCATGACATAATAAAGGGGAAGATCCATCACAACTATCATGGGTTTAGCAACTTTGTCATGGGTTAAGAGGATGTCAACTTGCATATATGAGCATATATTAACCCAACTATATTCAACCCAAACTTGCATATTATCAAACATGTGTCTTACATAACATGTTGCATATGAACTTACATATCATCAAACATGTGATTTGCATAACATGTTGCATATGAACTTACATATCATCATACATGTGATTTGCATAACATGTAGAACTTGCATTTTAGCATATACTTAACTTGCATAAGCACTCACATACTTGCATAAGCATTCATATACTTGCACAAGCTTGCATATCATGATAAACTTGCATTTCAACATATACATAACTTGCGTAAACATTCACATACTTGCATAGGCTTGCATATTATGTTAAACTTGCATTTCAACCTATACATAACTTGCATAAACATTTACATACTTGCATAGGCTTGCATATTATGTTAAACTTGCATTTCAACATATACATAACTTGCATAAACATTCACATACTTGCATAGGCTTGCATATTATGTTAAACTTGCATTTCAACATATACATAACTTGCATAAACATTCACATACTTGCATAGGCTTGCATATTATGTTAAACTTGCATTTCAACATATACATAACTTGCATAAACATTCACATACTTGCATAGGCTTGCATATTATGTTAAACTTGCATTTCAACATATACATATCTTGCATAAACATTCATATACTTGCATAAGATGTTAAACATGCATATAAGCATATATATGACTTGCATAAGTACTCACATACTTGCATAACATGTTTGCATAATGGATCCATATTCACTTAGTGTTTTGCATCATAAACATCATGAAACAACTTGCATAAAAATATCATGATTACATATTATGAAACTTGCATGACATAAGGCATATAACTTGCAAAACACATAATATTCACTACATCAAGCTTGCATAAATATATGGATCCACAAACATAGCCATACTTTATCACATCTTATCATAATCAATTCAATAATTGATTATTAAGGGGATAGAAGCTCACCAAAACAAGATTAGCAAGTTAAATGAAGCAAATCCCAATGATTAAGTAGAAGAAGATGTAGATTAGCTTGCAAACCCTCTTAGGATTTTTAGTGGAGGCTCTCCAATTTTCTAAGTGGTGGCATAATGGCCTTAGATCTATTTTTGGTAAGGATAAGGGGGGTATTAGGGTGTATATATAGATTAGTTAGATGTTTTAGGACCATAGGATATACCCTAGAACCAATCCTAGCCTTTAAAGCATGTCTTGGGGAAGAAGTCAAGTGTAGGAACCATTTAGGGCCCAAAAAAAACAGCCCAAAACTCATCCCGGGCCTCAAAACATGAGCAGTTTTCGTTTTTGATTTTTCGTGAAACTTTGACGGGCCATAACTTGGTCATACGGACTCCGATTTACGAAAACTCGGACTCTATTTCGCGTATTTTTCCGAGACGAACGCAATGGCACAGCCCGTTTCCCCTGATTCAGAATATTAAATTTAATTCTGCTCTGATTTATGTTATAACAAGTTATTTAACATACGGGGTGTTACATTCTCCCCTACTTAAAGGATTTCGTCCCCGAAATCTCTAAGTCAAGAAGAACGTATCCTACCAACCAAACAACCATCTACTCAACCATCAAACACTGGCATCCATTGTCCTTAAAGTTTCTAATGTTGTATGAACATATGCAAAAAGTGTGTGTATATGTTCCCTATCTAATGCAAAATCAGGCGGTCTACTGATTCAGTTGACCTCCTTAATGCAAACCATGATAGTGCCATGCATCCAATATGTATGCGAAAGAACCCTATCGACACATACTATTTCTACATGCGTGCACAATCATTCACCGAATAAATGCATCATCCATATGATAGCACAACCATCATACATCCATTAATATAGCTACCTACACACATTTATATGCAATATGCAATATGAAGTGATTGAGCCGATCTAGTGCCTAAAGTGTGTGTATATGCATCCACGAGCAACCACTAGCAAACACTTGCATCCACTTGCATCCATCAATCATAACATGCCTCAAACACATGTTTCAACCATAGGTTTACCCTATCTAAAAGGTCAAAGGTGCTAACGAGAGGACATACTAAGGACAAGATAAGTACAAGATAGGCAATAAAGGAGAAGTTAAAGAACATACTCTCGAAAAGAAAAGGGTACAAAGAACGCATCTTCGCTTCCGTCTCCCAAGTAGCATTGCTCTCGTCATCTCCCCATTGCACTTTGACTAGCTGAACCTCTCTGTTTCTCAACTTCTTAATCTCTGACCCAAGGATGCGAGTAGGAGCTCGTCGAATCGTCGCATCACGCTCTACTTCCACTTCTCTAAGCAAGCTCGGCTCTACCACCTCTGCGGTCTCATGTAGGCACTTCCTCAAATGTGACACATGGAAAACATCATGTATACCACTAAGTCTGTCTGGCAACTCCACCCTATATGCCATCCGTCCAATTCTTTCCTTGACAGGAAACGGTCCTACAAACCTCGGTGCTAACTTCCCAGCGGATCCAAAGCGAACAACATTCCGTAATGGAGACACTTTGACAAAAATCATGTCCCCAACTTCAAACTCAAGATCAGTCCTCCTCTTATCTGCATAAGATTTCTGTCTGTCTTGCGCTGCTTTCATCCTTCTTCGAATCAAATCAACCTTCTCTGAAGTCTCTCTAACCATATCGGGCCCTAGCAAGATCTTATCCGTAGATTCCCACCAACATGTAGGTGATCGACAAGGCCTTCCATAAAGAGCTTCAAAAGGTGCCATGCCAATACTAGACTGGAAGCTGTTGTTATATGCGAACTCCACCAAAGGAAGATGCTCTTCCCATGTACCTCCAAAATCCAAGATACAAAGCCTCAAAAGGTCTTCCAAAACACGGTTCACCCTCTCGGTCTGGCCGTCTGTCTGAGGATGATATGCGGTGCTCAAACACAACTGAGTCCCCACCGCCTCCTGTAAACTCTTCCAAAACTCACTAGTGAAGATAGGATCTCGATCACTCACTATGCTGGAAGGTACCCCATGCAATCGAACTATCTCTCGAACATAGACTGAAGCAAGCCATGGAGCAGTCCTCTTACTCTTTACGGGTATGAAATGGGCGCTCTTAGTAAGTCTATCAACCACGACCCAAATTCCTGTATTGCCCTTCCTCGATCTCGGTAAACCATCAACGAAGTCCATCGAGACACTATCCCACTTCCATATCGGAACTTCCAAAGGATGAAGCAACCCACCTGGCTTCTTTTGCTCTGCTTTTACTTGTTGGCACACCAAGCATCTAGCATCATACTCGGCCACATCTTTCTTCATACCGGCCCAGAAGAAAGTCCTTTTCATGTCTTGGTACATCTCGTCCCCGCCGGGATGAATGGTCATCCTAAAACGGTGTGCATTATCAGGAATAACCTTCCTCAAACCCTCATCTTGCGGTACACAAAGTCTACCGTCTCTACACAAGCACCCCCTATCATCTAGGGTGTACCTACTCAAATGGCTGGACGACTCCCCCCTTATGAGCTTTTCTACTAACTCAACCAACTGTGGGTCGTCCCTCTGTGCTTCTACAATTTGCCCCAAAAGAGTAGGTCTAACTTCCAAGGAAGCTAGCAAACCGGGTACACAATTAACGGAAGGTCTGAAATCCATCATAGAAATAAACTCTAGGCTACTTCGTTCAACGAACCACAAACTCGAGGACAATCCCTTTTTCTACTTAAGGTGTCCGCTACCATGTTACCCTTGCCAGGGGTATACGCTATCTCAAACCCATAGGATGCTAAAAATCCCATCCACTTTCACTGTCCTAAGATTATGCGCTTGAAGAGCCTCCAGCACTTCCCTAAGATGTAGGGCATGCTCTTCTCCACCAGGATATCATCCAAAATCATCATAGCTATCCATCCCTCACGCAGACCACCCTAATCGAACTCGGCATTCCCCCAAATGCAAGCCCCAAAGGCCTAAACCAATATCAGACAAACACCCAAGGGATACCTCCTTCGAATTCAGACGACCTTCGTGAGATGATACTAGTAAAAACGGCTAAATAATTAAGCCCCTTGTCCAACACTGGATGTCCCCGCCAGTCTTACTCCAAAACCACCGTTTTTCCCTAACTGGCTTTGCTCCTAGAAAAGACCAAGATGTCATCCACAAAGACCATCACAACTTATTTAGGTACTCCTTGAACACCCTTCTTATCAAATCATTAAAGTATACGGGGGCGTTCGTCAAACCCAATGGCATCACCAGCCACTCATAAAAAAAATCATCCGGAGTCCTAAAGGCAGTCTTCTCTGTACTATCCTCAGCCACTCTCAACTGATGAAATCCCGTGGCTAAGTCCAACTGCGAAAATACTGAGGCGCCCACTAACTGATCAAAGAGATCATCAATCCTCGACAATGGGTGTCTATTCTTCTTTGTGAGTTTATTTAGCTCTCTTTAGCCTACACAAAGTCTGAGGGACCCATCCGCCTTCGTGGCAAAAACTACTGGAGCGCCCCACTCCGATATACTTCGTCTTATGAACCCCTTCTCAAGCAAATCGCCTACTTACTTATGGAGTTCCCTCCTCTCACGAGGAGCCACGTGGCACACTGGCCAAGACACTGGTTTAGCCTTACCCACCAGATATATTTGGGAGTCAATTTCCAGCTCCGGAGGTAAGCCCTTCACCTCCTTATACACATCCGGGTATTCCCGGACTGCTCTAACAGATCACAAATTCTAGACCAACATGTCAAGCGATTCTAGATAACTTAGCATAATAGATTCTATGGGATTACAAGAGATCTCGAGAGTGTTACCCAAGCGGCCAATAAGCCTAACAACTCTCCCTCCAAAAATCAAAAACGGCACCCCTACTGGATAACCAGTCCATGCCCAGAACTAACCCATAGCCCGTGAAGCCCAACAAGCATCACATCTAAACTCAATGCTAAGTATAAAAACTTTCAAACCCAACCACACCATGGAGCCCAATTGGGTTTGAAACAACTAAGGGATCATCAACCAAACTGGTGTCTAAGTGCAGTGACTCAACTGTCAATGGTGAGATAAACGAACTCGATATATCAGGATCAAATAAAGTTTGAATCGGATAATAAAGAAATCCAAATTCCAACCTAGATGGTCTTATCCCCATCTGGTACCTTAGTCGTGAGGGAATACAATTACCCCCCAGAAGATTCCATACCTTGCCCTTGCTTCTTTGGATAATCCTAATAACGTGTCCTATTCCTCTCAATAGGATAACTACTAGCCTTCCTCTTCCCTATTCTCCACTCACAACCTCCCACCAATGAGGTTTCACCCTTCATTAACCAAACAACTATTTGAGCCTTCCTCTCTTCTTGAACCAACTTCTAACCAGATTTACGTCTGAGTCCCTTGAAGTGGTTTTCCATCCTTATCCATCTTAGAAAGATCATCTATACGCGGAGGGGAAACTCAAAATGAGAGAGAGGAAGAGATTCAAAATGGAGAATTCGAAAGATATAGATATGGCTATTGGGGATTATGCTTTTCTTTCAAAAACTTTTCTCTTAAAAGACATGTTTTCGAAAATACTCCTTTCAAAAAATATTCTTAGAAAATAGTTTTTCTAAAAAATTTATCTGTTCTGGTAACCTTAAGCTCTGATACCACGTGTAACACCCCACACCCGCTATAGTCACTCACTAAGGGAATGCCATAGCATCGGTGGAGTATTTTTAGTGAGTATAGAACAGTAAAATTACAACAAGACAGATATAATGTAATACTTGAAAATTTAAAACATCATCTCATAGCAGCGGAAAGTAAAACATGTCTGGTTACAACATAAAACCATAACAAGAGTCAAGTACAAAATATCCATCCTGAATAAAATAAGTACATAATCCCACTACTCATAACAAATAGCCATAACAGAAAAGATAAGATAAGCTGAGCTCTACATCTACGGTCCAAGCTCCAAGAGATAGATAAAGCAAACTGATCAAAGCCCACTAGCACTAGGCCCAACCTGAGGACCTGAAGGAAAAAGATAAAAACAACGGGGGTCAGACATAAGCCTGAGTGAACCCTATCTCCTTAATAATACAATTATTAAAGTAATTAGGGTATGATATGAACTCGGTATGGTATCTTTGGGGATAATGACTACACTAAGTTGCCCACGAACACAGGACGAACTAAGATAACCGTAAAGACACATCTACCCACCCAAGGATAATTACTAACTGCACCACACCAGTCACTCCTACTCAAAGGTTGATCCCACCCAAGGATATCAAAGATAGATATAACCAGTAGTTTCCTGTACCCTAGTTGACTACATAGGTGCCGTCTGCCCCTATCTCTACTAGGTGTACCCCACTACCCCAAGCGATCGGCTCCCTAACGTAGATACCCGTGCTGGTCCCACAGTGGGGTGTATCACTCCCCTAAAGTGGCTACACAATACTATCAACGGTGCACGGCTTTATATCTACACGATGCAACAACGGCTTATCTACCAGCCCAGGCCCACACACGCATATGAAACCCGTTGGACTTGCGTTGCCACCGCTACCCCGTTTTGGCCTCTTATAATCAAGCCCAATATGCATGTCCCGTCACTCGACATGGGTCGAGCCCACAAAGATACGTTTGGGATATTGGTTGAAATGGGCCCCCCACAAGCTACTACTTAAGCTTGTCATTTTATCTAGTGCATCCCACTTAACCCCTTTTTATAATCATGCCCCCTTACATGTTAAGGTTTGGTTAAGTCATCCAATTATATTACAATTGCCCCTTAAGGCACCCACTAGATTTTCGCATGCCACCCAAGGCACTTACTTGATTCCCACATGCCACCCAAGGCACTTACTTGATTCCCACATGCCACCCAAGGCACTTACTTGATTTCCCCATGCCACCCAAGGCACTTACTTAACCCTTTAATCATGTTTAGTTACATGTTCCACTTTGGTTAACTATTCTTATCGTATTTTCTATTGCCACCCAAGGCAACCTACTAGTTTCCTCATGCCACCCAAGACACCCCCACTAGTTACTATATGCCACCCAAGGCACCCACTTAACCCCTCATGTCCCACTACATGCTAATATGGTTAAGTGTTTCTTAATTAATTAAGACCGTGATCTCCCATAAAGACCTCCCACATTAGACTGGCTGTTATGACCGCCTGGTTAAGCCGGTAGAGTCCGGGCAGTCTTACGTCATAACAGAGTCTAACCTCGTGTCTTTACCTTAATCACGTATTTAATTTATGGCTAAGACCTCTCACATTGGGCTGACATTTGTAGCAACTGGTTAAGCCGGTCGGGTCCGGGCAGTTTTACACTACAAATGAGTCCAACCTCGTGTCTTAGTCGATTAATTACACCTAATTAATCACCCCCATATTAATTATTCCTAATTAATATCAAGTTTTCCATAACATGGGTAGACCTAACTCAATAGGTAAATTCCCATGGGGTAGACCTAACTCAATAGGTAAATTCCCACTTATGGTAATTTATTTTTATGGTATGCTTAATCATACCCAACCATGCTTTAATTAACATATTTACCAACCCCATCGTTTCCCCACGTAAATCGTTCTCATTTCATGACATAATAAAGGGGAAGATCCATCACAACTATCATGGGTTTAGCAACTTTGTCATGGGTTAAGAGGATGTCAACTTGCATATATGAGCATATATTAACCCAACTATATTCAACCCAAACTTGCATATTATCAAACATGTGTCTTACATAACATGTTGCATATGAACTTACATATCATCAAACATGTGATTTGCATAACATGTTGCATATGAACTTACATATCATCATACATGTGATTTGCATAACATGTAGAACTTGCATTTTAGCATATACTTAACTTGCATAAGCATTCACATACTTGCATAAGCATTCATATACTTGCACAAGCTTGCATATCATGTTAAACTTGCATTTCAACATATACATAACTTGCGTAAACATTCACATACTTGCATAGGCTTGCATATTATGTTAAACTTGCATTTCAACCTATACATAACTTGCATAAACATTCACATACTTGCATAGGCTTGCATATTATGTTAAACTTGCATTTCAACATATACATAACTTGCATAAACATTCACATACTTGCATAGGCTTGCATATTATGTTAAACTTGCATTTCAACATATACATAACTTGCATAAACATTCACATACTTGCATAGGCTTGCATATTATGTTAAACTTGCATTTCAACATATACATAACTTGCATAAACATTCACATACTTGCATAGGCTTGCATATTATGTTAAACTTGCATTTCAACATATACATATCTTGCATAAACATTCATATACTTGCATAAGATGTTAAACATGCATATAAGCATATATATGACTTGCATAAGTACTCACATACTTGCATAACATGTTTGCATAATGGATCCATATTCACTTAGTGTTTTGCATCATAAACATCATGAAACAACTTGCATAAAAATATCATGATTACATATTATGAAACTTGCATGACATAAGGCATATAACTTGCAAAACACATAATATTCACTACATCAAGCTTGCATAAATATATGGATCCACAAACATAGCCATACTTTATCACATCTTATCATAATCAATTCAATAATTGATTATTAAGGGGATAGAAGCTCACCAAAACAAGATTAGCAAGTTAAATGAAGCAAATCCCAATGATTAAGTAGAAGAAGATGTAGATTAGCTTGCAAACCCTCTTAGGATTTTTAGTGGAGGCTCTCCAATTTTCTAAGTGGTGGCATAATGGACTTAGATCTATTTTTGGTAAGGATAAGGGGGGTATTAGGGTGTATATATAGATTAGTTAGATGTTTTAGGACCATAGGATATACCCTAGAACCAATCCTAGCCTTTAAAGCATGTCTTGGGGAAGAAGTCAAGTGTAGGAACCATTTAGGGCCAAAAAAAAACAGCCCAAAACTCATCCCGGGCCTCAAAACATGAGCAGTTTTCGTTTTTGATTTTTCGTGAAACTTTGACGGGCCATAACTTGGTCATACGGACTCCGATTTACGAAAACTCGGACTCTATTTCGCGTATTTTTCCGAGACGAACGCAATGGCATAGCCCGTTTCCCTTAATTCAAAATATTAAATTTAATTCTGCTCTGATTTATGTTATAACAAGTTATTTAACATACGGGGTGTTACAAGTATCTTTCCAACGAATCCGAAAAATCAAAATTTCATAGCGGGAATCAAAAGATACATCCAGTTCAAAATTCAAAATAGTTGTTATGGAAAATATAACCCTTAAAAATGGAAATTTTGCAAACGACCTCTATTTTCGACGAAACCACTTTTGTTGGATCCGGGATGTCGAGTTATTTCTAGGTTTCAAAATTCATAATTTTTGGGATCAATATGTAAGTGTGGCAAAAGAAAACGCGTTTTGACAATTTTTGTCAAATTGGATCGACCAGAAAATGGCCATTTTTCAAACGGACTTCAAATTTGACGAAATTAGTTTTTTGGGACCGTATCGTCAATACGAAGCTAGAAATAATTTTTCTGGAATTTTTATAGTTAGGATGTGGCCCCGGTAAATTAAAATGTGTGTTCGAATTTAAAATATATAAATTTATGTTTTAAATTTAACGGAAATTGATCGTAACAGCCGAATTGGGTTGCAAAACATATCCCATTTTGTTTAGAATAGGGCTATTTGGCTGGGGGAGGTAGTCATTGGGTTCAAATTGGAGTTAGTAACATTAAACAAATAAATTTAGAATTAAATATTAAAATAAATAAATTATTTAAGGCCATTAAAGTGGTCAAAACCCTAAAATTTCACTTCCATGGTCAAACCAGTTTCAGCCGACAAACTCCCAAACCGAAGGCCGATATCCTCAATTTTCAATCCCTCAATTTCTTTTAATCCCCACAATAAAATTCGAAATTCATAAAACAAAATCCTAGTTCTCTCTAAGATCGTTCGATCCATATTGGTGTGATGGGTATTGGGTTAGTGTAGAGGCTAGAATCTCGCTTAGACGTGGCTTTTGTTCAAGCAGTATTGGGGGAGGATCGGGCTGGTGAGTGGGCCATAGCGACGGCCGTAGGTGAGCGACGTTGAGCTCTCCTGGTTGGTGCAAGTTGATCGGTGGTTAGGATGCAGGGGAAGCGTACGAACTGGAGAGAGAAAGGGGAGCACGATGGGTTCTTTTGGCCTGGTGATGAGCGTTGAAGAAGGAGGGTAGATTGGGGAAAGGCTGTTAACTAATTTAGTATTTAATCATATATTTAATTGTTTAACGGTAAATTGACTATAACTTGTCGAAACGAAATCAGAATTCAACGATTTTCATTGCGTTGGAACCGTGTTGACCAGATCTACACAATGAAACTGACTGGAGCAAAAACGAAGTAGATTTGAATTTCAGGCCAATTCAAATTCGAACAGAACAGAAAATTCAGAAATAAGAACTGACGGAGTGGATCCCAATGTGAGAATTCTCTAACTATAAATTTTCTGTACATTTATTTATTTTATAACTGCATATATGAACTGCTCCCTGTCATCCACAGACCATGGACGACTTGTTTGTTTGATTGTATTGTAAAAATTGATTATGATGTGAAATGGACTGTATAAAATATATGATTAATAAAGAATATCATTTTTATGGTGCATATGAAGTAGATAAAATGTTCATGCTTGAAATAAATTATTTGGACAATAAAAATCCCATTTTTATTGTTTATATGAAGTGTTAAAAATAATCGTGCGTTGAAATAAACATTTGTTGATAATATATATATATATATATATATATACACACACACGATGTGAATTGAAATATATATACGATGTGAATTGAAATATATATATATATATATATATATACAATGTGAATTGAAAAATATATACGACGTGAATTGAAAAATATATATATATATATATACATACGATGTGAATTGAAATATATATACGATGTGAATTGAAATATATATACATATATATATTTATATGTACGATGTGAATTGAAATATATATACGATGTGAATTGAAATATATATACGATGTGAATTGAAATATATATATATGATGTAAATTGAAGTATATATACAATGTAAATTGAAATATATGTACTATGTGAATTGAAATTCGAGTTGAAATTGAAATAGAATTGAGATTCGAATTAAATTGAAATAGAATTGAAATTCGAATTAAATTGAAATAGAATTGAAATTCGAATTAAATTGAAATAGAATTGAAATTCGAATTGAAATTGAAATAGAATTGAAATTCGAATTGAAATTGAAATTCGAATGAAATTGAAATGAAGTTGAATATCAAATAGAATTGAATTTTTTTTCAAACGATTTATAAAATACATTTTAAAGGGAAATCGACGAAATATATATAATATATTATATATATATATATATATATATATATATATATATAATGGCCTGAATAGAATGCGCCGCGCTGCGGCAGTTCGCGAATTTCGACCATTGGCTTCGGGAGATCCGACCATCGGATTCTCCTAACTCTAGAACCGTTGGGTTCGCATCGAAAAGAGATTTATAATGAATATGCGAAATTCGTATACTAATGGTTGGATTTGGAATTATATTCAAATCAAATTTGGAAAAGTTCGATGTAAGTGCAGTTCGATGACCGTTTATGGAAATCGACTGTACGGGCCTTGATAAAATTATTAAAAATATTAATAATTTGTGTAAAATCAAAAGAAATGATTTGAAAAGAATTCGGATGAAAATTTCCATATTTGAGAAGGTGAAAATTTATTTTTATCGAAATGAACTAGTTATTAACTCGAATTATAATCCGATTATTTTTAAATAAATAAATTGGATTGAGAAATGGTTTTAAATAATCAGAATTTTCCAACGAATAAATTGGAATGGTTTGGAATGGAAATAATCTTCGTAATATTTCGATATTGGATTCCGTGATTATATGGATATTGTGATGGGAATTTGGAAGATATTGATAACGTTATTCCCGATATGATATCTGTTGGTTTCAGGAATTGATGTTGAATATAAGTCGATACTGTCTCTATTCAAAACTTTATATTTGATGTCAAATTGGATTGATTGATTGTTTGGATTGTGCTCGATCAGTTTATGAGCAAGATATGCTTTTACATCTAGCATTGCGTTGGGTAGAAATACTGGTAGGCTAACATCTTGTGAAATACTTCACGATTTGACTATGAGATGTGTAGCGATGTTGTTATGTTCATTTCAAATTTAATGAATGATTGTAAAATGATATTTTTCTTAAGTGAAAAGAATGTATTCCCGATTTTGGACAGGGAATGTTTTATAAAAATGTTTTATAACACAGAAAAGGATTTCGAGGGCTAAAACCCAATGATTTCGAAATGATTTGGAAATGTATTATGGTTTTACATTGTTGTTCATCACATATTCGATTTGTTGATTTTAATGACGTATCTGTTTGGTGGCAGAGAGTTTATTCTCTTGCTTAACACCCTTCTTTGAGACGTACGAGCTCAAAGGTTATGTGATTAATAGTGACTAATCATATATGTGAATTGCTGATGTGAAGTACTACATTTTGGAAGTACTTATGACTATCATGTTGTGAAATAATTTTTCCTACTTCGGGATAAGATATGATTTGGTATGTGGCTAGAGATTCGAGTAACCCGGACGATTAAAAGTATGGGTGAAGTGGGCGGTGTATGCTTCCACGCGTGGGAGGTGCATCGTCGATGTAGCCTGCTCCATAGTTGGAGGTGCACATATATATATTGAGTTGCTTAGATGCGTGCCCTTTGCCTTGTCTAGGGGGATCCCGATATTTGGTTGCATATATGTTTGTATGCATTGTTAAGTTTCGGAATTCACATCTCCAAATGATTTGATTTGAGATCACGAAGTGAAATCTATGTTGTTATAGAAAGTTAGATATGTATTTCAAATGATTTGGAATGGAAATCAGGAAATAAAGTCCAAAGGAATAATTTCTATAAATTGAATTGGATTTGGCAAATTTAAGTGTGGTGATTAATCTAAATGGGTAGATTGGGATATTACATATTGATTTATGCATAGTAAACCCATATATCTATATCGATTGATGTTTATAAACTGGCATTCATGGGGGTAAACCCGTTCCGCATTAGCGGCGTGGTCATATGATTTGCCTTATCATAAGTTTATAACTGTTTAGAGTTTCTCACACCAGTCCTATGACTGACCTGTAGTTTGCTTTTCCCTTGCAAACTCGGGTGCCCCTATTTTCCACACGGGCAATCGAGTAGTTTATGTTGCAGATATACGAGCAGGATTCTGGATTGAAGCTTAAAGCTGTGTCCAGAGCATTGATAGTCTTCCACTGTGTTACTTTATTTATTTTCCACTGTGAATTATATTACATTTGATGTAAATTAATCTTACGCTGTATTATATTTCGAAATACTCTAATATATTTTGTAATCTGATGTAACATTATTATGATGTTTATAGAAGTCTTCTGTTATTTGTTCTGATGTGTTGTATGCCCAGAGTTAGCGTATACGGGATTCAAACGGTCTTGGTCGATTTAGCGATCGATTAGGTTCAAGCGAAATCCGTATCGTTACAGCTGGTATCAGAGCCTCGGTTAACTCAAATCTTTGGGGTTCAACTCATTAGAACAGAATAAAATACTCATCAGAGGTTGGATTAGTAATATCATATTGAAGAATCCATATTTGTGATAGAATCAGTAGCATTCTAGAATGAGTGACACGGTAGGATTAGAAATGCCCCAGAATGAGTTGAGAGTCATATGCACTACAAGAAAATATGATATACATAGTATTGTATCATAGCCTTACATTAAAGTGCTATAATAAAATAATTAAAGAAAAAGAAAATAATGCATATATTGTGTTATAAAAAGGAAGCAAAGAAAATGATAAATAAATTATGCTATACATAGATATATTCCACTATATTAACAATTCAAAAAAAAAAGCCGGAAGCAAAAACAAACGCAGAACAAAATAAAACGTGAGGCTGCGAAAGTAAAAAATCCCTTCCATCACTTCCATTTGTACCAAGCTTATCGCTAAATCCCTAATTTTTTCGATTCACTGAAAGTCGGCATCTCCGATTCAATCCAGCCTCCAAGTCATTCATCTCCTGCTCAAGCAATGGTAAATCTAGAGCATCTCCCTGATCCACTCTGATTCTTCCAAATTACTATTGGGATTTTTTGAAATCGGTAAATTTTTGTTACTTTCTTCCCTTTTATAAATTGGCTTCACTCGCTATTTATCTTTTCTTACTCCACTGAATCCCTAACACTGAGACGAACCCTATACTTTGATGTTAGGCTACAGAGGTGTAGCTCAATTTGAAAGGAAGTTAACCTAGTTTAGCTGCAGATTTCAATTCGGTACATTTTCAGAAACTAGGTAGGTGCTAAATTGTTTAACGGATCCATGAGCGATTAAGTCCTATGCATTGACTGCCCTTCTCTCCTTTTATATTTTTTCCACCATGTTTATGAAATATATGTGACGGTTGCTGCACCATTATGTTATGTTGAGATTGCTAAAAGTTGACTTTCGCGCAATGAAGAAACCTTTAAATTGTTCAGAAGGATACTTTTTTATGTTTAAAGTTTAATATTTGTAAATTGCTTCCAACTATTGTTCACGGATGATAAATGTACCAATTATGTTTCTACTAATGAATTTTTCTTATTTTTTTTAATGTTGGTTTATCTCTATAGGGATACGTTGTTAGATGGGTTTGCTTTATTATCTTGATCTGCATGGCTGACGAACAATTAAAAACAACTAATGCATATTTACCGTGTTTAAATTTGAATGTCTTTTTTTCCTTTTCGTTTATCTAGCCTGACTTTGGAAAAGTCCAGTTATCTGAATGTGTAAATGGTTGTTTATTTTTAATGCATTAGACTTTAGTGGTATTCATGATAAAACATGAAAACTTAATTGTTAACGCTGCTAATTGCACTATCTCACGTGTACAAGGTAATATTTAGTTTCTCAGAATGAACTGTATGCTTCGATTAATTGATTCAAAATTCATTTGATTAACAAATGTGGACGTGAAATAATACAAGCCATGTTAGCTTTAAATGGTTCATTATATTATAAGTTACTGACAGTGCAATGCATAAATATAAAAACATGCATATAAATATTAAACTCCATTGTGTTAGTTGAAAGCCTGAGGGGGATTTGGGGGGTGGGCTTAGCAGAGCAAGGCGGATTTGGCAGCTGTTTTAGATGGATGCCTGGTTGCTTTTAGAGACATCTGTAGCGCTTTCATGATTGGTAGTGAATGGGATATAATGGAAAGAGCAACTTTACTGGTTGAGCGATTTCATTTAGTCCTTTATATTTTAAATATTTATATATTACAAATTCAATCTTATAATCAATATATCTCTTGCAGATGACCTTTGTTTGACACATGGTTAGTTTTATGGCAAAATTCTGGAAATTTTGACATGTGGTTTGCTGACTTTTGAAGTTGTTTTTGAACGTATACTGGTAAATCTTAATGGTGGTAAGCATTTACATTTTAAAAATATTATCAAGTATTCATCAATAAAAAATACATATTTTCATATAAGTTATTCCCTTTAATGATTGTTCGACCGCTGTGATGTTTCGGTATGATGTGTTCCAGTTTTGTTGTTACATATGTTTAATTGTTACATTTATAGATGATGACACATTACAGACTAATTGTAGATAGGAAAAAGAACTAATTAATAAAAATTAAGTAAAATTGTGAAATTTTTGGAAAACGGTTTTGTTACAAAATTTGAGTAATATTGGTAAACAAATATGATTACTATAATATGTCTGGCCACCATTCATACAGGTTTAAAGTGGGTTTTGTGCATTCCATATCTGAATACTGTATATTGAGAAACACCATCAACATTTGGACTTCCGTCAATGGCATTATTTTTTACTTATATTGGTACTAAAATTCATTCTCTCATTCAGCATCACATGTCTACTTCTATAAAGATATTCTGTTACCACCAAATTCGTAATCGGAAAAAACAGGTTTTTTAAGTAATTGTTAAATCATTTTGTATTATAAGTTTATAACACAGCTGGAAATCAGTGTTATATGCAGATCCATTTCTCTGTAAACATATAATGTGAAGACTGTCAATCAAATTTGTGTTAATACACTATAAACTTCTGAGGTGGATCACTAGAAATATTAATTTTTAGTTTGTATAACCTGGTGGATACAATAAATGCATGAATGAGAACCTAATCTTCTTTTTGCATGTCATCCTTTTTTGTATGTCTTCACTTCACACTGCATTGTCATTGTGCAGTGCATAAAAGATATGTGCATTTGTAGTGTACTATATAGTATATATTATATATTATATATTATACCTATAATGGTAAATGCATTATTAGATATTTTTGTAGTATACTATATAGTATATAGTATATATTATATATTATACCTATAATGGTTAACGGATTATTAGAGATTATAATATTGAGAGGACTAAGAGGTAAACAAGATAAATGATAAAGTTATTTACCATTGCAAGGCACAATTCCACTAATGAAGTTTTCATTATTTTCATCCAAATAAGCAGATTGACTTTGTGAGTCGCTTTTACAAAACAGATCCAATCCCAGCCCACGACTGCTATTAGAAGATATCAGCCTATGAACATTCAAGGTTAATACATGGACAAATCAGGGGTAAACATGGACAAATGTTTGCAAATAAAATGTTGCAGTGGATGCCACCACCAAGTTATGGCCGAAATCAAAGCCTTCTTAACAAATAGCGATATGCTCCTTATTTGCAAACATTTTAGATAGGTTTAGTTGAAATTTATATACCCCTCGACTGATTAAATTATCTTGTGAAATTAATTATTTGGGCCAGTCTTTGTAGGAAATTAAGAGAGATTGACTTTTTATCTGCAAAAATAACGAAAAAATACCAGTACTTAGTGAACCTTTCTTTACTTCTAGCAATACCAATCTTGTTACTGAAACAAATGTAAGGTTCCTAACTGCCCTATCTTAATTTATTTCAGAACTTTGCATTGGTCTTTTTTTTTCTTATGCATTGCTAAATTCCTAAAATTGGTCTATATCACTCAAATTATTTTGAAATTGCATCTATGCTTCACCAAACAGCTATATGTCGTGTTGTCATCCATGTTATTTTTCATAGTTAGGAAATGAGATAGATTGACTTTATATTATTATTTTTAGGCACCATGTAGTTGGTTTAATTTTTGTCTTTATATTTTTTGCATGCTTTGATTCTTTAAAAGCTTTTATACTTACATTATACATACAATATCATTAGTAAAGCCTTCTAACTTGCATTATTACATTTACTTGTTATTTGCATTAGTAGAGCCTTCTAACTTATATGATTTAATAAACTACGAATCTTTTTTTTTTGTTTGAATCACATAGTATTAAATATATTAGCTAATCATGAATGCTATACGATTAAATGTTTAAAACAGAAAGCTTCATGCGCAATTTGTACCTCAACCCCAGTCATATTATATGATTGCAATCTTTAGAAGGCGCAATATCACTTATACATTGTATCATGGTTGGCACTGAGATTCCCTGACCTATGTAGTTCCACCTCAATTTAGCCACTCACAGTAGTTCCCTTATTGTATATATATATCTGCATAATGGGAGTCAGAGTGCTCTAAAATATGCTTGTATTTCTTGAATTAAGATCATCCACGTGATGATCTCCATTGTATTTTTTTTTCATATGGAGTAAACATCTATGATGGACTTTTGAATTATAAATCAATAAAAATTAGTGCACTTTTTTTATAAGACTGCAGTTTCATTAAAGAAATCAGTTAAGGATTAAGTATTAAAATAGCATCAATATCTTGTCAAAGATATGTGACTAGTTAGTGTCATTTACCAATCAAATGTTGTTTCATGAGAACATTTCTAAATTATATTTTGTCTTCTAATATAAAGAGATAATTTCTATATGTTTTCATTTTTATAATGTAATTTGCACATATAGTTTTCATTTTTAGAAAGATGTAGGCTTCATTGCTATATGAAGCTATTACTCAAAAACATTTCAGATAATGTATGTATAAATGGCAACTAAAATTGATTTGGTCTTTTGTAAAAGAGAGTCCAAAAAAACCAAGAAGATATAAATAGTTTGATGTCTAAATCAACAATTCATAAGTTAATATTATTTACCTAAATTAGAAAATATTTAGGTACAACTACTGGAAGGTACTATAACATAAATTGACAACAGAATCGAAAATGGTTACCCTTAAGCAGGTGTAAGCCATCAGTAATGGCTCATGGGGTAGCTGGATCTTTCTGATCCATTGGATTGCTTTTTACCACAAAAAGACAGTTCTTGTTATCATTAACTTGAAACCCCAACCAAAATACAACACATATTTCTACAACAGAATAGTATAGTGTTTCTTAATTGTAGTAATGGCCATTTCTTTTGCAGTAATGTTTGGACAAACCAAACCTAGTGGCAAAGAACTTCTGATTGGTATTCCTTTATTTTGCTTATTGCTTTTATATTGAAAACATAAAATAAATTGTATTATTACTACAAAAGTGGTTTCATCAGTAATACTTTATAGAGCAAGAAAAGGAATCATAACAACACTTTTAGAAGTTAGTACTGAACTGTATGCTTAGGAATTGAACATATGTTTGGTAAATAAAATAACAGATGTTATTGGATGCCCACTTTATGATGTTTGGTATTACGTTTTGAAATTTTGAAATTTGCAGATATTACAATAATCATATGATGTTCTTGTTCTCCACTGTAAAATTTACAGCATGGAGTTACAAGCACTTATACACATGTATATCAACTAATTCCTACACCGTATGAAAACTGGTATGTCATCAGGATATCCTATCGTTGCTAATGCAGGTGATCAATGAATAATCCAAACGTAAACAGTTGAAAGTCTGAATTGGAGTATTTGGAGAAGTAGTATTGAAGAAAGGCCTAAAGTGGTCAAAAGAAAATAGGATACGAAGTATCCCTTGCTGTTTATATCCAAATTCATGAGCAGCCATATCCAGCAGTAGCAAAATATTTGTATGATGCAAGAGTTGTGCAGGTACATTCTCCTCTCCTCTTTGCTTTCCCTACTATGATGGGTACATATCCTTTTGGTTCTTCCTTTTCTTTCCTACTCGTTATTTGTTTTTATAAGTTTTGTTTTGTATGCTGATTGTTTTATAAGAGAATTTTGTTGATTTTTTGGATTTTTGAATACCCATAAGGTTTATGGTGATTGATTGGCTTTGTTTGTTTATTAAACTAGGACAGGAAAAACCTTGGTTTGTCGACTTTTAATCCTTTCTCCTTCATTTCATTTGTTCTCTCTCCACTTTTCGCTCCAATTTACCTACATTTACGATTGACATTCCTCAACTTTTAGCTCCAATTTACCTCCATTTCATTTTGGTACGATGTAATTGCTATAACATGTCAGTCCGTAGTTTGATCTTGGTTTATTTATCATTTACTGCCACCATATACTTACCTTTTCATGATAGCAAAGGCTACTGCGAACACTTTGAAAGACTTGCTATGGTGGAGCGATAGTAATCGTAGATGTATATAATGGCTTGAAGCAAAAAAGTTGAGCAGAACCTGCATATGCTGGTAATAGTTTTTACTTTAACATATTTGTTTTCTTTTATATCAGCTCCAAGTTGGAAACGTAACGTCAGTAAGGTGGATGCCTCCACTTAATGAATGCCTTTTTTGCATGGAAGAATTATTATTTTTTGCCATGGTACCGTTTGGCAAAAAAATCACTTCTCACATTTTCTCCAATAGTCACTTTTAATTTCATCACTTCAGTGCAATGAGTCTTGCCAAATAAGTTAGAATTTGTCGTTGTTTCTTCTTTAGCTTATCTTTCACAATACCTAATTGGTTTAAAATGTGAAAATGAACAACTAACTGGAAGTCAGTTGTGCGGAGTAATTTTGGTTAACGTTATTCTCCTTTAGGTCATAAATGAATTTTCTTATCTCCATTCATTCACGCAAATTTATTATCAATATTGTTCCCATCCAGCGCACGAGTTGCTAAATCATAAACTATCGTTAAATATAGTGATTAATTTTATAAATTTATTAGCAACTTTGATGCAATTTCAACCTTCCTTTTGAACGGAAGTGTTGTGCTCTCGTGGTATAATTGTTCTGTTATACTATTTTTTTTCAATCTAAAACTGTATCACGTTTTGTGTTATAGCAGTGATTCTTGCTTTTTATTTGATGTTAGCATGAAGCCCTTTATACTTGTTACCAAATAGTATCATTGTTTGGGACAAGAGTTGATAGCAATTTTCTTCATTGTATTTCTCAGTGATTGTTGATTAAAGAAAAGCTTGGCGGTTAAATCCATAACATAGTGATGCATTTCTTTTTCTTATTTTAAGTTGGAAACGTAAACGTAGTTTGTTTTTTTAGGTAGTTAAAGACACTGTAAACATTGGAGCGGAGATTGCAGCTGCACACAATGCCAGGGTGAGTTGTCGTTTTTTTGCTATTTTTTTTTAACTTTTTTATATAAAACTATATTTCAGTAGTCTTATTTATGTCCATTAGACTAAATAATATAATGAAATGACAACTGACATTAAGCTTGAGTCCTAATTTAATAAAGTTATGACTTGGATAAGATTCACATCTCTGTATCTTGATAAGTCTATGAAGTTCACCTAATATTGGTTAATGCATGTACAGGATCACCTGCTTAGGCTGAGGCTGCAGATGGAAAACAAATACAAAATTTCTTTTAGTATTTTAATATTTACTCAAAGTATATAACGAGGTGATGAAGGTGCTGAAATGGAAACGAAGGAACATAGCAAATGTAAAAGATTGTCAGTTGCTTATTTCCAAAATGAGCTCAAGAGTTGCCTCAAAAAACTAAAGAGATGATGAGTGTATTGTGGCAAAGAAAGAAGTATCGAGTTTATGGTTAATTTTGACCTTTTTTTGTTTTTTGGGACCAAGTCTTAAACAATTGATTATCTGTTTACGTGAAAAATACTATAATGAAAAAGATAAAAAAAAGTTTGGTGTATGTTTCAGGAGATAGACCATTATCATTTTTATCAGGCACAACAAAGGCAATGATGATAAAGAAATACACAGTTATAGAGGGTACGAACCAGTTGTCTTGGTGTAGGATTCTATCCCTTTCAATGAAATTCTTGCATACTATGTTTCAGTTGAGTGTTGCATTATGATTTCTCTAAGAAAATTTAAGCTTTGAATCCCTAAATAGGTTTTGAAGTGACTTTAATGGGAAACACAATTCTTTTTTATTTTCATTTTGGCTAAATTAACATAATATTGACTTGCAGACTCTAGTTGTGGCTGTTGAGCTGGAAGAGTGTGGGTTATGTTTTGCTGAGTTAGTGCTCTGGCTTAGGTCTGCATATGGAGATGGTTGATGGCAGTTATTAAGAAGGCGGATGTGTTTGGGTGGTAGCTGTCAAGATGATTGCAACAGTGAGAAGTGGAGTGTTTAGTAAAGCTTAAATGTTGTTATGGTGATTGAGAATGTGGAGCTGTATGTTTGGTTCTGGAATAGCAGTAATTGATTTAAGCTTTAATGTTGTTATGATTGATAGTTTTGGAAAGATTCTTCAGCTCATTAGCCAGGTTTATCTTTCTGCTTCATATAATATGTTGTTCCTAATTTTTCTTTTATCTTACGTGTCTTTTTACTAGTGGACTTATTTTACATTGTTTGGTATATGCAGATGATTTCATTTGTTGCTTAAGAAGGGCGTTACAGGTGGTTGCGTGGAAGATAAAAAGATGAGGATTCTAGAATGAAAGCTGGACTTGAGCATCATATTGTTTGGTATATAACTTTTGTTTGTTCAGGAGAAGTTTGTGGTTTTAGGTTTTTATATCCAGATAAATTATTCTAGGTAGCAACTTGAGCGTACGTTATATTGCAGCTTTAATCCTCTTTATCTAACTTCCTAGTCAATGAGATAGATACATAAAGCGGGGTTGTATGTCTGAATATACTTCGAAAACAAAATCATTTCTAAGTTCGATGCAGCAATACTTGTTAATAACATTCAGCGATGGCTGTTTCTAATCAATTTTTTTCTACACTAGTAGACCATATTATATAATAATACCATATGTTTCTATTCACCGATGGTTGTTTCTAATCTTTGTTATAAGACTGTAACTTGTGCTTGTGAATTACAGGTTTTAGAAGTTGGACAAGCTTACAGGCTGAAGACTAAGTGATTTTTCATGTAATCTTGTTTTGAAACAATGTTTGAACAACATGTATGTTGACTTATTTCTATATTTATTAGTAGATTTATGAACTATGACTTTGTAATTGAAATCAAATATAATTTTGGTATTAGTTTTTTTGCCTTTTACAGTTTTGTCTTTTGAATTTACTGCTTAATTGTTTGAGTTGTGCAAAAATTAAATAAGAGATTTGTTATATAAAGATCATAGCTGAAATTTCTCCTATATATTAAAAATATTAATAGCGGAAAACTGCACTTATGGAAATAAAAGGTGAAATGCTATGCAAAAAATTAAGTAGTGTGGAAAATCTTTTCATATCATTGAATGTGTGCTATGAAAACACTGAAAATGCTATATATACTACAAATATTCATAGCGGAAAACTCCTCTTATGGAATCAAAATGTGAAATGCTATATAAAATGTAAACCGTGTGGAAAACTTTTCATATCAATGAATATGAGCTATGAAAACAGTGATAATGCTATAAAAAAGCAAGTATTTAACATAGTAAGGTCTAAACGCTATGTATCGATGGGGAATTCAATAATAACAGAATATTTTATTAAAAACAAAATGAAAAACATTTTCATAGCAATGAACATGTGCAATGAATTTATTGATAATGCTATAAAAAATAAGCTGAAATTTTAGTAAACAAATATAATTGCAAGGTCTGAATGCTATGTAAAACATTTCATGTTGGTGAACATGTGCTATAAAATGTATAGTACTATAGCGTTTAGATTTGAGCTATAAGATGTAACAGGGCTATTATTACATGTCGTTATATAGCATCATCACTAATGCTATGGTAACCTATTATAACGTTTTTCACATACTATTAAAAGGTAAATCTGTTGTAGTGTATGTTTATAAATATCGTACTTGTGATTATATATAATCTGGTTTTAAAAATATGATTTTGAATATATAAAAGTTATATGAATTTGAAAAATTAATCAACAAATTGATTGCTGGTTGTGTTGTTTGATTATTTGTTTGACTAATTAAAATATTGGACTAATAAAACCAATAGAAAATGAGTAAGGTAAATTTAGGTCATATTGTATCAAATGTTGAACTGTATTGAAAATTGTTTGGAAATGCATGCATGTACATTTATATGTGTGAACAAGTCATAGCAAGGAGGCTAGAGAAGAGGAATAAAATTGTTTGCCCAACAAATAGGTACATGTTTATTGTATTTTTTGGCTTTTGGATGATTTTATGAGCCGATTGGCTAGCCTCTTGGCTAGCCTCTTGGCTAGCCACTTGGCTGTTTCTTTTCCTTTTTGGACTGGAAGGCCTGTATGGCAATTTCGGGATTTTCCCGGTGCTCCCGTGCATGGGAGGTTATGGCGAAATTTTTCGAAAATTTAGGGTATTAGCCAAATTTTTGAAAAATTTGAAAAGTTGTTAGAAACTGAAAAGTTGAAGAACTTAGGCCATAATGAAAATAATGAAAGTTGAGTTGATTTGTAAAAGGACTTTCAGCTTAGTTCCTTTTCGGGGACGAAAAGTTTTAAGTGGGGGAGATTGTAATTACCCGGTAATCTGAACCAACTTAAAATGTTTATTTTGGCAATTTTAGTGAAACTTGAATATTTAAAATGATTGATTTTAAATAATGACAACGAGTAATTTATTTTGAATAGAATTAGAATGAATATATTTATTTGAATCGACGTTAGAATATAAATATTTTATTTTTATTATAAAAGGAATTGAAAATGGCGCAGTAGTTTGAAAATTCGATTTCAAAATTCAAATGAATGTACAGGATGCAAAACAAACTGAATTTTAGCAAAACCAAAAATATTTCAATCTATTTGAAAATATCTTTCCAACTAATCCGAAAAATCAAAATTTCATAGCGGGAATCAAAAGATACGTCCAGTTGAAAATTCAGAATAGTAACTATGGAAAATATAGCCCTTAAAAATGGAAATTTTGCAAACGACCCCTGTTTTCGACGAATCCACTTTTATTGGATCCGGGATGTCGATTTATTGCGAGGCTTCAAAATTCATAATTTTTGGGATTAATATGTGAGCGTGGCAAAAGAAAACGCGTTTTGACAGTTTCAGTCAAATTTGATCGACCAGAATATGGCCATTTTTCAAACGGTCTTCAAATTTGGCGAAATTAGTTTTGTTGGGACTGTATCAACAATACGATGCTAGAAATAATTTTTATGGATTTTTTAGAGTCAGTATGTGGCCCCGGTAAATTAAAATGTGCATTTAAATTTAAAATATATTGATTTATATTTTAAATTTAACGGAAACTGATCGTAACAACCGAATCGGTTACGAAACATATCCCATTGTGTTCAGAATGGGGGTATTTGGCTAGAGGCGACAATCATTGGGTTCAAATTGGAGTTAGTAACATTAAACAAATTAATTTAGAATTAAATATTAAAATAAATAAATTATATAAGGTAATTAAAGTGGTAAAAACCCTAAAATTTCACTTCCACGGTCAAACCAGTTTCAGCCGACAAACTCCCAAACCGAAGGCCGATATCTTTTAATTTTCAATCCCTCAATTTCTTTTAATCCCCATAATAAAATTCGAAATTCATAAAACAAAATCCTAGTTCTCTTTAAGGTCGTTCGATCCATATTGTGACGGCCCGCCCCGCACCAGTCGGCATTTCCTCCGAAAGTGCGCTGTACACATGCCCGACTAGCACGGAACGGTCGCCAAAGAAAGGAAAGAAGAGAATGAACTAATCAAGGAACCTATAGAATTTCTCACAGCGCATGGAATAAAATATAATAATAATAACAAACTTGACATAAAACAGGTGAGATAGTGCATAAGGTGATAGCTAAAATCAACATCAACATTCGAGCAGCAGAAATCCGAATACAGCTTATTACAACTTTCCAAATTTACTGTCTCTAAACAAAAGAAAGCTAAAGTAGAAGATGCACCACTAATGCCCAAGCAGTGATCTTCAACAACACAGGGAGAATACTATATATACATTACGTGGAAGCCTCCTGCTCGCCTTCGGATCATCTACCTGTGCATCACCAGCTAACCTGTCTCTAGTCTGCTCGTGTGAGCACCCAGAGTAATAAGAGGAGACATAAAACTCTGGGTCAGACATAAAGCCTGGTATGAGCGATAAGCATCTAAACAAAATAATAACAGGTATACTAAACCATACCTGAACCTGGACCTGCAACCAAAGAGTTAGTACCACATACCGTACAGTACTCTAAGGTGCCATAATAAATAGTGTAAAGAATACGGGGGTGGGGTGTGCATGTCATAATGATAACAAACAAATCATCCATAGCAACCATCCTCACATCTCTCACTCAGTGCGTAAAGCATACGATGTCCACCACTGTCAATCACTAGACCCATCGAAGTAGTGACGGAGTTCAACTTGTACAACTACTGCTACTACCAAGCTTACCACATGGAGTCATGACCAAATCTTTGCAAATGACCCCACTTCATTGGTTTATAGCCCTTTTAGTCGTACCTAGGCCATTTCATCCCTGAGTCCGTTCACGTACCTCCCATACATAGTGATCCAAAGTCATAGACATCGATAGCCCCTTGGCACACGTCCCGCAGCAAAGCCCAATCATGAAGTGAACTCATCGGTTCCCAACTGGATCCTGAGCTCTAACTTCCCATATTGGACTACCTTTGCATCTCGGGTTATTGGTCAATACTGGGTTGGGGCGGGTTCCTTTCAAGCCATCAGTTCGGGTCGGGTCCACTGCGTTGCGTTGATGCATGGTCTTCCTCTGATAGCGGTTCGGTTCGGGTCCACTCCATCGCGTCGGTTCGGGTCAGGTGTCCTCCTCCGGGTCGGGTCGGGTGCCATCTCCCTTCCAGCTCGTGCTTCCGCTCCGATCAGCTCCCTCGTTCTTCACGTGCTCCGATCCGATTCCTGTTTCTTCGTCCGATGCGATCCCAGTTAGCGTGACCTTCCTTCTTGCCAGTTCTCCCCAGCGTCAAGTTCCGATCCGAGACTTCCTCCTTAAGTCAATCCGATCCCCAGCTTAACCAACATGGCCTTCCTTTTTGCCAAGTCTCTTTTGTGCCAGACTCCAGTTCGGGTCGGGTTTCTTGCCCAGTTCACATATCCGATCCGAGCCCACATCCGATCCGAAGCCCTGCACAACTTTCTGCAACTTTTTCCAACAACTTGTTTATGCCATTCGACGACGTTTTCGACAAATCTAACTATACTAATCAATCACAAATCATGTCAAACAGTCATAACAACATAGCAAACTAACCACAAACACCAAAACAATGAATTTACATGTCAAAATGAATCAAATATGCCCAAAACCACTTATTTTCCATTAAGCATGTTTAAGTAAAACTAATCATAGGGTTAACAAAACTTAATCAAATTAAACCAAATTTCTACTAGAGGCATAAAATATTATTTTCGAATTTATAGACATTTTTCCAGAATTTATTAGTGTATAAATTCGCTAATCTTCACTAATTACCCTTAATTAACTGTAATTAGTGTCAAAACGATGCTAATCACTCACCTTGACCACAAATGAAATTCTCAGAACTGAAACCTTGCTGATTTGGGCGAGTAATGATGTCTAACAGCAGCTCTAGCCGTGCTTTCGTGTTTCCTCTCCCTAATTTGACGTAGATTAAGCCAAAACTTGATTAGAAAGTGATTAGAAGGTGATTTGGGTGTTGGAGGTCATTGCTAGGGTTGTAAGAAAGAAAGTGGCGGCTGGGAAATGAGGATAAGATTGTTCTCTAACTGATTTCAGCCTCCTCCTTACCCTAATCCTGAAATGCCCTTTGGGCCTAGCTGCTAATAACCTGGCTAAGCCCAATTAAGCTGTTTTTCACCTTTTGAAACTTGTTCAGCCATATCTCCCAAACGGTGAGTCCGTTGGTCTAGTGTGACCACTCTATGGAATTGTAAACCATCATCCGGAGCCAATGGAATTGGTTTCAGGTCAAAATTCCTTTCCAGTCAAAAGTTATGGCCAAAATAGTGCCAACTAGGGGTAAAATGGTCATTTAAAAATCGACAAAAATCTTGAACATGGGAAATGACCCCAATAGTCGCCTCCCAAAGTTACATGACCATACGACTTCGTAAGTGAAAGAAATAAATATTCTACGATCCTATGATGCATAGAATACGGGTCGTTACGCTCTCCCCCCTTAAGAAATTTCGTCCCCGAAATTCCTTAACCCAAAACATACAAAAGATCCCGCATGCCTAACAGCCACATACAACAATAATACATGCAAAACAAGCAAACAAGCCTATCCTAGCATGCGGAAAACTAAATCGAAGTCAAAATCTTACCAGGCAAAGAGTTCTGGGTATGTCTCCCTAATGTTCTCCTCTGTCTCCCAAGTGCAATCATTCTCGTCCTCGCTCCACTGAACCTTGACTAGCTTCACCGCCTTCCTTCGAAGTTGCTTCATGTCGTGCTCGACAATACGGGCCGGCTTGCGTTTCCCAACCGCCTCGGGTTCTACTTCGAAGTCCTCTAACTAATCAGGTGAAATAGCCATATCTGAGTCGTGAACGAACTTCCTTAGTTGGGAAACATTAAATACGTTGTGAACTCCCACCATCTTCTCTGGTAAGTCAACTCTATATGCCAAACTCCCGACTGGTTCAAGAACAGGGAATGGGCCAACAAATCTTGGTGCCAACTTGCCTCTCCTACCAAATCGTATCACGCTCTTCAACGGAGAAATCTTGACAAACACCAAGTCACCAACGGAGAATTTTATGTCTCTTCTCCTCTTATCAGCATAACTCTTCGGCCATATCTTGGGCAGCCCTCATTCGTTGTTGAATGATCTTAATCTTATCTGAAGTTTCCCTCACCACATCTGGTCCAAGCATAAACTTCTCGCCAGTCTCTATCCAACATGATGGTGGGTTACATGGCCTTCCGTACAAAGCTTCAAACGGACCCATACCGATACTGGATTGGTAGCTATTATCATATGCAAACTCTACTAGATGCAAATAGTCATCCCATGATCCACCAAAATCCAATATACATGCTCTCAAGAGATCTTCCAAAATACGATTCATCCTCTTTGTCTGACCGTCGGTCTGAGGATGATATGCGGTACTGAGATGTAACTCTGACCCTAGAGCCTCTTGTAAGCTCTTCCAAAACTCACTAGTGAACAACGGGTCTCGGTCACTCACAATGCTTTTAGGTACTCCATGAAATCTCACTACCTATTTCATATACAATTCTGCTATCTTAGCTGCCGTTCTAGTTGATTTGACTGGTATAAATCTTGCTCTTTTAGTCGGTCAATCCACAATTACCCAAATGCTATCATGTCCCAATCTAGTCCTTGGTAAACCACCGATGAAATCCATCGAGACTTGCTCCCATTTCCATTCGGGAATTTCTAATGGTTGCAATAACCCACTAGGCTTCTTTTGCTCAGTTTTAACTAGCTGGCAATTCATGCATTTGGATATAAACCTCCCAATGTCTCTTTTCATCCCTTCCCAGTAGTAGGTCTGCTTCATGTCTCGATACATCTTGTTACCATCGGGGTGTATAGTCAGTTTTGATTGATGACATTCTCTAAGCACTTCATCTCTCAATCCATTGACATTAGGTACAACAAGCTTTCCATTCTTTCTAAGCCCTCCATATCGATCAAGCCCATACTTGTTCATCTCCTCATCGATACCCATCTCTAACTTGGAGATGATTTCCAATAGGTTAGGATCGTCCCTCTGACTAGAGCTGATCCGCTCAATCAAAGTGGGTCTGATCGTCAAACTTGCTAACATTTCTGGATCCAATTCGCACTTTGGTCTGAAATCAAACCCAGCGATGTATTCCAGTTGCTTCCACTCTAGAAACATAGCCCCTAAGCTAGCATGTCTCCTACTCAATGCATCAGCCACCACATTTCCCTTTCCCGGTGTATATGCGATGTCGAAATCATAGGAAGCTAAGAACTCTAACCATCTCTGCTGACGGAGATTCAGATCTTTCTGAGAGAAGAGATACTTCAACGACTTATGATCTGTAAACAGCTCAAATCTTTCTCCCAAGAGATAGTGTCTCCATACCTTTAATGTAACAACCCGTATTTCAATAACATGTTAAAACGAGAATCAAGGCAGAATTTAATTTTTAATTCTGAATCAAGTAAAACGGGCTATGCCATTGCGTTCGTCTCGGAAAAATACGCGAAATAGAGACCGAGTTTTCGAAAATCGGAGTCCGTATGACCCGGTTAAGGCCCAAAGAAGATTTTTGGAAATTTGAATTTCGGAAACAGTTTTGGAAATTAGATCTGGGGCTAGGCGGGAAGTGTCCCGCCTAGGCCATGTCGACAGGGCTGTCGACAGGCCTGTCGACTTGGGCCCAGACCAAGTTGACAGCCCTGTCGACTTGCCTGTCGACAGGGGGTGGCCGGGGCAAGTAGCCTGGCGCACCTGTTTGTCTCACCTGGTCTTGTTCTTGGGCTGGGTCTAGAAGCTTCCGAGATCTGATGGTCCTAATCTATCCTAGGGTTAATCTAAGGGCCTAAAACTATCCTAATCTCTATAAAAAGACCCTAAACCTAACCTAAATCCCTAAAAATCAAACCTAGCAACTAAGTGCTGCCAAAATCAATCTTGATCATGGCCTCCATCTCAAATCCCTAGAGCCTATGCATCCAAATCAAGTTCAAATCAAAAGGTGCAAGCTTGCTACACCAAATCAAGGCTAAATCAACATTGCTATGCGAGTTCCATGATGATTCTTCTACAAAGGAGGCACCTTTCTTAGCCAAGATGATTCATGCTTCTTTCCCTAGGCCTAACTATGTAAGTTCTAGCTACTTTTGGATCAAAACGGTATTTTTAATGTTGACATGGGATAAAATGAGGCTAAACATGATTATGCGAACCTATATGAACCTTACCTTGCCTCTTGTGTTCATGTTTATGATTTTAGGCCATGTGAGTGACTTAATCATGCCTCTCATGCTATGCATAACCTAGTTTAACTTGCAAGTTTGGATCTTTATGCATGAAATGCTAGCATGAACCTTTAGGAACCACTTTATGTGTGAAACATTGGCTAAGACAAGATTTTGGGGCTTATGTATGTTTATGAACCCAAACCCCTTATGCTAACATGCAAGCTTGTGGCCAAATCCTTTATGAGATTATGCATGCTCGTGGCCAATCCCCTCTTTTAAGTTGTGCATGTTTATGGCCAAACCCTTTTTGATAATGTGCATGTTTGTGGCCAAATTACCTTATGACACTATGCATGTTCATGGCTAATCCCTTTATGATGTTATGCATGTGGAAGCCAATCCCTTTTTGGCATCATGCATGTTTTGAGACCAATATGTGACATAGTATTCTTACTATGTTGACTCGCTTTGCTTGCGTTGGGAAAACACGATTTTGGGTAGTTAGATAAACATGAACATGTCGCAAAATCTTAACTTGAATATGACATGGGTTTATGCTTGAAAATATGACTTGAAAGATAACATGGAGGTTGGCATGTAAGTATGCATAAAAACATGAGCTTGGGAATTTACCTATTAAGTTAGGTCTACCCAAATGCTTGAAAACTTGTAACATGTTTTGGAAACATGATGGACTTAGATAATATAAGTGTGGCCAACTCGAGGTTGGGTTGAGTTTGCAACGTAAAACTACCCGGAACCGACCGGCCTAACTAGTAGTTGCAAACAATAGGACCCAATGTGAGAAGTTGGTCATGTCGCGCTTAAGACCCGAGGTTAGATTAGGTTATGGTGTAAATCTACCCGGACCCGCCCGGCTTAACTAGTAACCACAACAAGGTCTAATGTGAGAGGTTAAGAGTGCATTAATTAAATTAATGCCACATGATAAGGTTAAGTAAATTTGACTAATGACACTTAACCGATATGACATGAATGGGTAGGTTAAGTGGGACCGGACTTGATTTCTTAATGACACTTAACCATGCTAGATGATTAGGGGATGAGGTTAAGTACTTTACACTTAACCAATCCGACTTGGTAATTAGATGGGGTTAAGTAATTAAGACTTAACTAACCTAACCACGGTAATTAGATGGGGTTAAGTAATCCACACTTAACTAATCTAAACACGGTAATTCGATGGGGTTAAGTTAAACACTTAACCAATTTAAACTTGGTAATTCAATGAGGTCAACTAACCCATACTTAACCAACTTAACTTGGTAATTTAATGGGGTTAAGTTAAACACTTAACTAATTTAACACGATGATTTGATGAGGTTAAGTGACCTAAACTTAACCAATCTAACTCGTTAATTTGATGTGGTTAAGTGAATTAAACTTAACCAATCTAACTCGTTAATTGGATGTGGTTAAGTGACCTATACTTAACCTAACGTGAAAACATGATAAGGCTAAGTCACGAATCAATGGAATACGCTTGACCGATTGGATGACAAGGTCAAGTTAATTTATATAATTAACCAATCTAAAATGATAATTAGACGAGGTTAAGTTATGGATTGCTTAATATACTTAGCCAACTAGACACTTGGTTTGTAGGGTTAAGTCTTGGACTTGGATACTTAGCCAATTTTGACATGGTTTGTAGACGGGCTAAGTTATGGACTTAAGTGACACTTAACCCATTAGATAAACCCTAATTCGGAGGATTAGGTAAATGACCATAGTTATCAAGGATTATGGAAATAAGGCTAAGTGGTAAACCTTAGTTAAGGGGAACTAAGTAATAATCCTTAGCCAAAGAAATGTGGATCACTTCTTAGAGAGATTAGTAACCCGATACGTTAGGTCAACGTTTAAGTATGCGTGTAGGAGCAGGCTATCTGATTTAGATAAAGGCTCCAACGAACTGGGTAACGAAGCAGCGGCATCGGGGGAACGTGAGGATATTCTTGGGATCCCTCTGTGAGCTGCCAGGTCATTATACTAGGCTCACGAGAGGTTGAGGTCTGCGGTAGAAGAACCAAGAATATGCCTTGGTTGCTATGCGAGCGACCTAAAGACTGGGGTGGATAGCAGTGAGTCGGCGAATACATAAGGTGCCCGAGATAGCAAGTTCGTCGATCATCTACCATCTTGAGTCAAGTGTGTACGTACGGAAAGGCAGGGAACACCCAACAGACCATAATTGCTATCTAATTATGGGTGAGGTAGGCCGTAGGATGTGGGCTGGCCGGAGTGTAGTTCTCATGCAAGATTTTCTCTTGTGTTGCCTTTCACTAGTTGAGGGAGGGGTCTCGTGGGACCATAGCCACGTGTAGAAAAGTAGACCTTAGTATCTGCATCGGCAGATAAATCTAAAGCTCCCGACCGAGTCCTGTATTTCTTGTTTTGGCCGGTGACAGGACTCGGATGGCACGATGTGATACATGTGCATCCAGTTATAGAAAAACGATTCACGATGAATGCGTGGGAAAAAGGGCGCGGTTGAGGGTTAGCGTAATCCCTAGTGGCCTAGGTGGTTTAACCCAAACCGAAATACGAAAGCGTGCAATAGGTAAGCGTAATCCCTAGTGGTTCTAGGTGGCGTAAGTCCTAGTAGTTCAAACGATGATTCATATGGAAGAGCCTAGCTAGAACAAGGGTGACAGTCCAAACGATTTCAAGGATAATACGACATGCGGAAGCCCGTACGAAGGTACGGCAAAGGACTGAACTTATATATACATGGAAAGAAACATATGATTTGAGTAACCTATATATGCGATATATTAGGTCGACATGGACCATTACACGACTTTGAGCAAGAGACATTCATGGTTAACACATGACGCGGGTAGGGATACTAGTACGAGAGGTGCAGAGCAAATATACATGTTAGAACTAGGAAGAATATACATAATAGATACCGTGGGATGTTAGACGGGGTAGATACCTTGGGATAGTGTACTCGATAGAAATCTGACGATGTGATACCTTGACTTACCATAACACCGTAGTTTATCATGATACCTTAGTTTACCTTGCCGCAGTAGTTCAGCCGGCTACCCTGGTTTATCTATCTTGTAGTTATCCTTATGTTTACTTTCAGTTTATGCATGTCATGTTACCTTTACCTGTTTTTATACTGGAAGTAGATAGGACTTACTCAGTCTTTTTGACTGACCCGTTTTGTTTCGCCTCTTTTCTTCCATTTCCCCCCCAGGTTTCAGGGATGAAACAATGCTGTTTAGTTCGGACTTCTTCGGCTTGAAGGTCATCATGGATGGCTTGGGCTTCTCTTGGCTATGGCTACTTTGCGGTTTTACTTGGGGAATAATTTATTAAAAAGTCTTTATGCTTCTTTACTATTGCAAGACAGGTTTTGATGTACTCTGATGTAAAAGGCTTTAGACCTTATGTATTCATGTTTATGAAAGTTTGATTTTACTTCCGCTATTTATTTATATATGTTCTGTCTTGTGATATTTCTGTGCATGTTTACCAATAATGCCCCTCTAAAGCTAGTGCATTCCTTTGCGAGTGACCCTAGCGGAGGCGGGGTGTTACATTTAATGCGAACACAATCGCTGCCAATTCTAAATCATGGGTAGGGTGTCTTCTCTCGTGCGGTTTCAATTGCCGACATGCATAAGCTACAATCCTACCACCCTGCATCAATACAGCACCCAGTCCGGTACCACAGGCATCCATGTATACCGTCATCTCTTCATTCCCCTTAGGAATGACTAACACTGGTGCGCATATCAACTTTTCTTTCAGACTCTTGAATGCATTCTCGCACCTTTCATCCCAGACAAAAGCTTGATTCTTCTTGGTCAACTGGGTCAATGGTACTGCTATCTTGGAGAAACCTTGGATAAACTTACGATAATATGCAGCTAACCCCAAGAAACTTCTTACATCTGTCGCATTCTTGAGCGTAGGCCAATCCTGTATCGTAGCCACCTTCGTCGGGTCCACGGCAATACCATTCTCTGAAACAACATGGCCCAAGAACCTCACTTCCCTCCTCCAGAAGTGACACTTAGAAAACTTTGCTTTCAATTGGCGTTTTTTCAACACCTCCATCACTATTCTTAAATGTTCCTTGTGTTCTTCCTCTTTCCTCGAATAGACCAAAATATCAACAACGAACACACGGACAAACTTAGTCAACTGATCTCTGAATACCCTATTCATAAGATCCACAAAATATGATGGGGGCATTGGTCGCCCGAATGGCATGACCAACCACTCATAAAATCCAGACGGCGTTCGAAATGTCGTTTTAGCTATACTCTCAGCTTCCACTCTAAGCTGATGAAAACCTGTCGCGAGATCCAACGGAGAAAAAACTCTTCCGCTACACAACTGATCGAACAAATCATCTATCCGTGGTAGAGGATACTTGTTCTTCCTCGTCACTTTATTCAACTCGCGGTAGTCTACACACAAACGAAGGGAACCATCCGCCTTGGTAGCACACACAACTGGTGCTCCCCATTCAGAAACACTCCTTCTGATAAATCCCTTCTTCAAAAGATCGCTGACTTGCACCTCGAGCTCTCGCTGCTCCCTTGGTGCCATACGAAGAAGTGGCATCACTATAGGTCTGGCATCTTTCACCAAATCAATACGGAACTCAATCTCTCAATGTGGTGGAAGTCCGGTCACTTCTTCGAAAACATCCGGATACTAGCCAACCATGGGCAAACCTGACAACTCACTGTGCAGAATGTCGAGGGAGTTTAGAAAAGTAGCCAATACTCCCTCACTGGGTAGACCACCAAACACTATCCTCCGCCCATCATCCGCTCTACCTTTCACCAAAAAGCCCTCACAGTCCACCACCACCCCGTATCTTTGGAGCCAATCTACTCCCAAAATAATGCCAAACTCAATAAAGCCCAAAACAAAGCAATCACAAACAAACATACATCCATGACTCGATAAGACCACATTACGACAAATCATGCTAAGGCTAGTCGAACCACCAATCGGGTTCGTCACCACTAAAGGTCTATTGACAATCTCGGGCTACAATCCTAACCTATCTACCAGGTCACTAGATATGAAAGAACTGGAAGCTCCGGTATCAAACAAAACTCTAACAGGAACATCATAAACATAAAGCATACCTTGAATGACGACATTCTTTCCCTTCTCCGCCGCAGTTGGGGCATTCGACGAAGAAGGAATAGCATTAAGGGCATATGCTCTCACCATTTGCTTTTCTTTGGGGGGTTCCGGACACTTGTCCTTGTGATGTCCCATTTGGCCACAGTTGAAGCACTTCCTATCCGCTGGCTTGGCCCAACAATTACTAGCATAATGGCCCTTCTTACCACAACTGAAGCACTCAACATCTTGCTTATTCTTTTTCTTCTGGCCATCCTTAGTCTGATTCTGCTTTCTCTTATTCTGGGAACCACCCTTGCCTCCACCACTTGCTTGTGGTTTTGGCTCTTCTGCAGATGCAACCTCAGTCTTCGGCTTAGGGTAGAGACTTTCTGATCTCAATGCTTTCCCCACAATCGATTCAAACGTCTCATCGATGTGGTTAATAAGCCTTTCCCCCAAGTACTGATCCAAACCAGTTATGAATTTCACATTCTTCTTCTCGGCAGTATCAATAAGAGATAACCCATACTTCGACAAAGTGTCGAATTCAGCAATATACTCCGAGACAGCTCTGCCATTCTGCTTGAGCTCCAAGAATTTCTTAAACAGTCATGACTTCTAAGCAGCTGGAATGAACTTCTCGCTAAAGCGGACCTTAAACTGCTTCCAAGTAATCTGATCTTCGGGAGTAGCTGCCTTTATAGCATTCCACCAATTCATTGCCTGCCCTTGCAGCTGACAGGACGCTAGCTTTCTCTTCATCGCATCATCGATACCCAAGTCCTCGAAGATACGTTCGCAACTATCAAACCAATCCTGAACATCCGTAGCCGACTCCATTCCGTGGAACGGCTTCCCACCAAGGCTAGCATAATCCTTATTCAACTTGGCGAAGTCGACTCTCGGCGCCAGCACTATTGGACCACCACCATTTCCACCATTGGGAGCTGCCCCTTATACATCTCTAAGCATCTCTCTCATGAGGTCAGTAAACATCATCCTCATGTCAGCAGCATTCCCATTATTGTCTCCCCTACCAGCACCTCTAGTATATCGGCTCATCGTCAATCTGAAAAGGGAAACGATTAACGACCCCATAGTGGTGCTAGTGCAGTACGACTTCATTCTTATACTACTAATAGTATATATATATCGCTTTTAAAAACCAAAATAATCACAAATACGCTCTTTCGTATATGTATATTATCTCTCCCTGATAACTTCCTAGGTTAACTACGCAACCTAGAGCTCTGATACCAAGTGTGATGGCCCGCCCCGCACCAATCGGCATTTCCTCCGAAAGTGCGCTGTACACATGCCCGACTAGCACGGAACGGTCGCCAAAGAAAGGAAAGAAGAGAATGAAATAATCCAGGAACCTGTAGAATGTCTCACACCGCATGGAATAAAATATAAAAATAATAACATACTTGACATAAAACAGGTGAGACAGTGCATAAGTTGATAACTAAAATCAACATCAGCATCAGAGCAGCGGAAGTACAAATACAGCTTATTACAACTTTCCAAATTTACTGTCTCTAAACAAAAGAAAGCTAAAGTAGAAGATGCACCACTAATGCCCAAGCAGTGATCTTCAACAACACAGGGAGAATACTATATATACATTACGTGGAAGCCTCCTGCTCGTCTCCGGATCATCTACCCGTGCATCACCAGCTAACCTGTCTCTAGTCTGCTCGTGTGAGCACCCAGAGTAATAAGAGGAGACATAAAACTCTGGGTCAGAAATAAAGCTTGGTATGAGCGATAAACATCTAAACAAAACAATAACAGGTATACTAAACCATACCTGAACCTGGACCTGCAACCAAAGAGTTAGTACCACATACCGTACAGTACTCTAAGGTGCCATAATAAATAGTGTAAAGAATACGGGGGTGGGGTGTGCATGTCATAATGATAGCAAACAAATCATCCATAGCAACCATCCTCACATCTCTCACTCAGTGCGTAAAGCATACGATGTCCACCACTGTCAATCACTAGACCCATCGAAGTAGTAACGAAGTTCAACTTGTACAACTACTGCTAATACCAAGCTTACCACATATAGTCATGACCAAATCTTTACAAATGACCCCACTTCGTTGGTTTATAGCCCTTTTAGTCGTATCTAGGCCATTTCAGCACTGAATCCATTCACGTACCTCCCATACATTGTGATCCAAAGTCATAGACATCGATAGCCCCTTGGCACACGTCCCGCAGCAAAGCCCAATCATGAAGTGAACTCATCGGTTCCCAACTGGATCCTGAGCTCTAACTTCCCATATTGGACTACCTTTGCATCTCAGGTTATTAGTCAATACTGGGTCGGGTTCCTTTCAAGCCATCGGTTCGGGTCCTGTCCACTGCGTTGCGTTGATGTATGGTCTTCCACTGATAGCGGTTCGGTTCGGGTCCACTCCATCGCGTTGGTTCGGGTCCACTCCATCGCGTCAGTTCGGGTCGGGTATCCTCCTCCGGGTCGGGTCGGGTGCCATCTCCCTTCCAGCTCGTGCTTCCGCTCCGATCCGCTCCCTCGTTCTTCACGTGCTCCGATCCGATCCCTCTTTCTTCGTCCGATCCGATCCCAGTTAGCGTGACCTTCCTTCTTGCCAGTTCTCCCCAGCGTCAAGTTCCGATCCGAGCCTTTCGTCCTAAAGTCGATCCGATCCCCAGCTTAACCAACATGGCCTTCCTTCTTGCCAAGTCTCTTTTGTGCCAGACTCCAGTTCGGGTCGGGTTTCTTTCCCAGTTCACATATCCGATCCGTGCCCACATCCGATCCGAAGCCCTGCACAACTTTCTGCAACTTTTTCCAGCAACTTGTTTACGCCATTCGACGACGTTTTCGGCAAATCTAACTATACTAATCAATCACAAATCATGTCAAACAGTCATAACAACATAGCAAACTAACCACAAACACAAAAACAATGAATTTACATGTCAAAATGGATCAAATACGCCCAAAACCCCTTATTTTCCCATAAGCATGTTTAAGTAAAACTAATCATAGGGTTAACAAAACTTAATCAAATTAAACCAAATTTCTACTAGAGGCATAAAATATTATTTTTGAATTTATAGACATTTTTCCAGAATTTATTAGTGTATAAATTCGCTAATCTTCAATAATTACCCTTAATTAACTGTAATTAATGTCAAAACGATGCTAATCACTCGCCTTGGCCACAAATGAAATTCTCAGAACTGAAACCTTGCTGATTTGGGCGAGTACTGATGTCTAACAGCAGCTCTAGCCTTGCTTTTGTGTTTCCTCTCCCTAATTTGACGTAGATTAAGCCAAAACTTGTTTAGAAAGTGATTAGAAGGTGATTTGGGTGTTGGAGGCCATTGTTGGGGTTGTAAGAAAGAAAGTGGTGGCTGGGAAATGAGGATAAGATCGTTCTCTAACTGATTTCAGCCTCCTCCTTACCCTAATCCCAAAATCCTCTTTGGGCCTAGCTGCTAATTACCCGGTTAAGCCCAATTAAGCTGTTTTTCACCTTTTGAAATTTGTTTCAGCCATATCTCCCAAAGGGTGAGTCCGTTTGGCTAATGTGACCACTCTACGAAATTGTAAACCATCATCCGGAGCCAATGGAAGTGGTTTTAGGTCAAAATTCCATTCCATTCAAAAGTTATGGCCAAAACAGTGCTAACTAGGGGTAAAATGGTCATTTAAAAATCGACAAAAATCGTGAACATGGGAAATGACCCCAGTAGTCGTCTCCCAAAGTTACATGACCATACGACTTCGTAAGTAAAAGAAATAAATATTCTATGATCCTATGATGCGTAGAATATGGGTCGTTACACATATGGTTGTGATGGGTTTTGGGTTAGTGTAGAGGCCAGAATCTCGCTTGGAAGTGGCTGTCGTTCAAGCTGTTTTGGGGGAGGATCGGGATGGCGAGTGGGCCATGGCGGCGGCTGTAGGTGAGCGACTTCGAGCTCTCCTGCGTGGTGCAAATTAATCGGTGGATAAGGTGTAGGGGAAGCGTGCAAACTGGAGAGATAAAGGGGAGCACGATGGGTTCTTTTGGCCTGGTGATGAGCGTTGAAGAAGGAGGGTAGACTGGGGAAAGGTTGTTAACTAATTTAGTATTTAATCATATATTTAATTGTTTAACGGTAAATTGACTATAACTTGTTGAAACGAAATCAGAATTCAGCGATTTTTGTTGCATTGGAACCATCTCAACCAGATCTACGCAATGAAACTGATTAGAGCAAAAATGAAGCAGATTTGAATTTCAGGCCAATTCAAATTCGAATAGAATAGAAAATTCAGAAATAAGAACTGACGAAGTGGATCCCAACGTCATAATTCTCTCACTATAAATTTTCTGTACAGTTATTTATTTTATAAATGCATATATGAACTGCTCCCCATTGTCCACAGACCATGGACGACTTGTTTGTTTGATTGTATTGTGAAAATTGATTGTGATGTGAAATGGACTATATAAAATATATGAATAATAAAATATCATTTTTATGGTGTATATGAAGTATATAAAATATTCATGCTTCAAATAAATTATTTGGACAATAAATATCCCATTTTTATTGTTTATATGAAGTGTTAAAAATAATCGTGTGTTGAAATAAACATTTGTTGAACAAATATATATATATATATATATATATATATATATATATATATATACACACATACACACGATGTGAATTGAAATATATATACATTGTGAATTGAAATATATATACGATGTGAATTGAAATATATATACGATGTGAATTGAAATACATATAAATATATACGATGTGAATTGAAATATATATATATATATATATATACGATGTGAATTGAAATATACATATATATAGACGATATGAATTGAAATATATATACGATGTGAATTGAAATATATATACGACGTGAATTGAAATATATATACGATGTGAATTGAAATTTATATACGATGTGAACTAAAGTATATATACGATGTAAATTGAAATATATATACGATGTGAATTGAAATTCGAGTTGAAATTGAAATAGAATTGAAATTCTAATTAAATTGAAATAGAATTGAAATTCGAATTCAATTGAAATAGAATTGTAATTCAAAATAAATTGAAATAGAATTGAAATTCGAATTGAAATTCGAATTGAAATTCGAATTGAAATTGAAATAGAATTGAAATTCGAATTGAAATTGAAATTCGAATTAAATTGAAATGAAGATGAAAATCGAATAGTATTGAAATCGTTTTCAAATGATTTATAAAATACGTTTTAAAGGGAAATCGACGAAATATATATAATGTTATATATATATATATATATATATATATATAATGGCCTGAATAGAACGCGCCGCGCTACGGCAGTTCACGAATTTCAACCATTGGCTTCGAACGGACATTACGGGAGATCCGACCACCGGATTCTCCTAAAACCTGAACCGTTGGGTTCGTATCTAAAAGAGATTTCTAACGAATATGAGAAATTAGAAATCTAACGGTTGGATCTGGAATTATGTCGAAATCAAATTTGGAAAAGGTCGCCGTAAGTGCAGTTCCATGATCGTTTATGGAAATCGATTGTACGGGCCTTGATAAAATTATTAAAAATATTAATAATTTGTGTAAAATCAAAAGAAATGATTTATAAAGAATTAGGATGAAAAATTCCGTATTTGAAAAGGTGAAAATTTATTTTTATCGAACTGAACTAATTATTAACTCGAATTATAATCCGATTATTTTTAAATAAATAAATTGGATTGAGAAATGGTTTTAAATAATCAAAATTTTCCAATGAATAAATTGGAATGGTTTGGAGTGGAAATAATCTTCGTAATATTTCAATATTGGATTCTGTGATTATACGGATACTGTGATGGGAATTTGGAAGATATCGATATTGATATTCCCGATATGATATCTGTTGGTTTAAGGATTTGATGTTGAATATAAGTCGATACTATCTCTATTGAAAACCTTATATTTGATGTCAATTTGGATTGAATGATTGTATGGATTGTGCTCGACCATTTTATGAGCAAGACATGCTTTTACATTTAGCATTGGGTTGGGTAGAAACACTGGTAGGCTAACAGCTTGTGAAACACTTCACGATTTGACAATGAGATGTGTAGCGATGTTGTTATGTTCATTTCAAATTTAATGAATGATTGTGAAATGATATTTTTCTTAAGTGAAAAGAATGTATTCCCGATTTTGGATAGGGAATGTTTTGTAAAAATATTTTATAAAACAGAAAGGATTTCGAGCCTAAAACCGGATGATTTCGAAATGATTTGGAAATGTATTATGGTTTTACATTGTAGTTCATCACATATTCGATTAGTTGCTATTAATGATGTATCTGTTTGGCGGCGGAGAATTTTTTTTCTTGCTTAACACCCTTCTTTGGGACGTACGTGCTCAAAGGTTATGTGATTAATAGTAACTAATCATATGTGTGAATTGCTGATGTGAAGTACTATATTTTGAAAGTACTTGTGATTATTATGTTGTGAAATGATTTTCCCTACTTCGGGATATGAAATGATTTGGTATGTGGCTAGAGATTCGAGTAACCCGGACGAATAAAAGTATGGGTAAGACGGGCGGTGTATGCTTCCATGCGTGGGAGGTGCATCGTCGGTGTAGCCTGCTCCATAGTGGGAGGTGCACATGTATATATCAAGTTGCTTAGGTGTGTGCCCTTTGCCTTATCTAGGGGGAGCCCGATATTTGGTTGCAAACTTGTTTGTATGCATTGTTATGTTTTGGAATTCACACTTCCAAACGATTTGATTTGAGATCCTGTAACACCCCACCTCCGCTAGGGTCACTCAAAAAGGGAATGCACTAGTTTTGGTGGAGTATTATCTTGGTAAACATACACAGAGATATCACAAGGCAGAACATAAATAAAGCAGCGGTAGAAATTAAAAACCAAATTTCATTACTTTCAAGAAAAGAGTCAAAACCTCATATATCCAAAGTACAAATTATTCCATTACATCAAGTTCTAAATAAAGAAGCATAAACTTAAGATAACAAAAGTAAATTATTCCCCAAAATAGCAGAAGTGCAGCCATAACATAGCTCAAGACCAAACCGTACATGAGCCAACAGAAAGCAAGCTAAATCCAAACTAAGAGCTGGCGTTTCCTCCCTGAGAACCTGAGGGGGGGGGTGGGAACGAAAGAAAAAGAGGCGAAAGAAAAAGGGTCAGTCATAAAGACTGGTAAGCCCTAGTGACTTTCAGCATAAAAACTAGTAAAAGTAACATGACATGCGAAAACTGGAATTAAACATAACGATGATAACAGGACTGGTATGATAACTAAGATAATAAGATAAGTCAAGTCTAGCATCGCATATTCAAGATTCGCTGCACCAACAATACTAGTATTCTAACCCATGTCAAGTATTAACCATAAAATGATCCCTTGGCCCAATATCGTGAAATGACCCATTACAGGGTCCTACAGTACGATCTACTAATCGATCGTCTCCCTACAAGTTCTAGCTCGTCATGTGTCTGTGTCATACGGCCCAACCATGAAATGTAGTCACCTGTGCTAGGTCCACCATAGGGTGTATCATGCCCTAGGGTGCCAACCACCGACACGAATCAAGCATGCACAGTGTAAACCTACTGGTGCCCAATGCCTGCTTTTTCAACTCCGGACTACGTGCACGACCATAGTCCACCTGAACCTACAATGGCGCACTAACTCAGCCGTCGTTCTGGTCGCTTACAATCATCCCAGTAATCATGCTCCACCTTGCGTAGTCCCAGGGTATCGTGATACATCTAAGTGGGTTACTGCTGAAAAGGACCGCGTAACTAGGGTTTCTAATGGGTTAAGTGTTGTCATTCAAATTCGTGACTTAACCCTATCTAATCATGTATCAAGTTGGTTAAGTGTTGTCTTTCATGTTCATGACTTAACCCTATCATGTAGCATAAATTCATTAATGCACCCCAACCTCTCACATTAGACTAGTTGTTGTAATTTGCCGGGCGGTTCCGGGCAGATTTACACCACAACATAGTCTAACCTTGGGTTTTAGGTGCGATATGACCAACTACCCACATTGGATCCTATTGTTTGCAGTCACTGGATTCGCCGGGCGGTTCCGGGCGGTTTTACACTGCAAACTCAACCCAACCTCGAGTTGGCCATTTTCGAGTTCATTCTAGAGTCATGACCATATTCAAGTCTCATATCAATTTCGTGACAAGTTTCAAGGTAAGTTTCATGTCCATATTCAGATTCAAGTTATAACAATGTTCATGTTCCAAGTTCATGGTAAATTCAGGTTTGCCTAAACTACCCAAATCGTATTCCCATCGCACGTGAATTCGAATTGATACAAACAAATCTAATTAGGGAATAACATATAAAGAATGGGCATTAGGTGGAAAAAGTGATTACAAGTCAAGCATGGTATAACTTGAGATAAACGATTACAACAATACTGGCATATGGAGTAGTGGTCTCAAATATCAAATCTTGCAAAATAGGGTGATAGTCATGGTAACAGTTGACGTAAGATAATAACCCCAAACTTGCGAATAACAACTAATTCAACATCATAGGCATAAATATTATGGACAATAGGGGTTTTAGATCTACAACATATATAGGACCCAAATCAATTTCATATAAATATTACCACAAGTCAAGAATCAAGTTGAATAGATCTAAGGTGAACAAATAGTACATCCAAAATACTAGATCCAAAATGAACAATGATAGATCCAAGATATACAATGATAGATCCAAGATAATTTTCATAATTAGGTTCAATTTCATTTTACAACATGTCCATATTAAGTTTAAAGTTTAGATCTACAAGTAACTGGGGCTTACAGATCGTGGTTTGAGAATTAGAAAACAAAGAGGCGATGTTGAATCTCGAGTCTAACAGAAATCCCCCAAACAACAATACTCTACACGTAGCCTTGTTGGAGAAGAAGCAATCCCTTTTCTCTAACTTTTCAACCAGAGTTTTAGCAGCATAAGGCCAGAGATAATTTGTGTAAAGAGACTAGAGTTAGGGGCTTTTTATATAGGGTCAGGCCAACGAATTTAGATAGAAATCGGACTAGAAACATCAGAGTGAACTCTGACTCAAAAATGGGCTCGGCAACTAGGTCGACGCCGAGGTCGACTCTATGGTCGACCTGGTCCTGGGCAGGTCGACACTATGGTTGATCCCCAGGTTGACCTAGTCCTGGGCGGGAAATTTCCTGCCTAGTCCGTTCTGGGGTTTGAATTCGAAATTTAAATTCGAATTCTGAGCTGTTTTTGAACTTGAAATTTCTGAAACTTCGAAGGGTCATAACTTGGTCATACGGACTCCGATTTTCGAAAACTCGGACTCGTTTCCAAGCAAAATATCAAGACGAACATAATGGCGTAACCCTTTGCCCTTGATTATTATTTTAAAAATTAATTATGCCTTGATTTATGGTTATAGCACGTTATTAAAATACGGGTTGTTACAGATCCTGAAGTGAAATCTATGTTGTTATAGAAAGTTAGATATGTATTTCAAATGATTTGAAATGGAAACATGGAAATAAAGTCCAAAGGAATAATTTCTGTAAATTGAATTTGGCAAATCTAAGTGTGGTGATTAATCTAAACGGGTAGATTGGGATATTGCATATTGATTGATGCATAGTTGATCCATATATCTATATTGATAGATGTTTATACACTGGCATTCATGGGGGTAAACCCGTTTCGCATTAGCGGCGTGGTCCTATGATTTTCCTTACTATAAGTTTATAACTATTTAGAGTTTCTCACACCATACCATGACTGACCTGTAGTTTGCTATTCCCTTGCAAACTCGGGTGCCCCTATTTTCAACGCGGGCAGTCGAGTAGTTTATGTTGTAGATATATGAGCAGGATTCTGGATTGAAGCTTAAAGATGTGTCCAGAGCATTGATAGTCTTCCGCTGTGTTACTTTATTTATTTTCCGCTGTGAATTATATAACATTTGATGTGAATTAATCTTCCACTGTATTATATATTCTATACACTGATATATTCTATACTCTAATGTAACATTATTATGATGTTTATAGAAGTCTTCTGTTATTTGTTCTGATGTGTTGTATGCCCAGAGTTAGCGTATACGGGATTCGAACTGTCTTGGTCGATTTAGCGATCGATTAGGTCCGAGCGAAATCCGCACCGTTACAGCTTAGCTTCCGTTAGAAGTCGTTAGGGGGGTCGTTGCCCCCCTCCATTGCTATATATAATGTTTCTTATAGTGTATTTTCTGCAATTCATGAGATACATTAAGAATCGTATTGCGCGAGTACTACGATTTTTGTACACTTTTTTTTTGTGCAGTACTTCCGACGCGTTAAAGGTATTCTAACCTCTTTAATTCCAAAATTTTGAAACTTTTCAACCACTTTACCTGTATAGTGTGATTGTGATTATTCAATTTTATTAGGTATCCTTATAATTTCGCTTTCCAAAATAATGTCTGCAACCCTAAAATGTTTTATTTAAAAATTTTTGATTAACATTTTCTTTATGGTCTATATAACTTTACTGTTAGGACCAAATATTAGCGAATCGTCCAAATAGGGACAAATCGTCACATATGATTGTCCAACATGTTTACAATAAATACATTCATCACATTATTTTATATGAAAATCTTTTTTCATCATAATACTATCAAATTTTTTGTGTCTTTGTTTTGAAGGTTGTTTTAGTCCGTAATGATTTGATCGGTCTACAAATTTTTTTCTCTTTTTCTTTGGAGATTAAGCCTTCAAGTTGCTCCATGTCGACCTTCTCTGTAGCGCACCGATCTTCCCCGTAAAGGAAAGCCCGAATTTTCTTAGAACATGATTAATCATAACACAAACAGAAGAACATTTCATTACTTATTACAACAATTCTATCAGAATACAAGAATATATAGAGTATGAATAAATATTACACATCATAAAATATCAGAAATTTAAATACATTACTACAACGGAAAATAATACAAAACATAACTGAAGGTGATACACGGATACAGAGCTTTCCGAATATCATTCCATCTATAAACCAGGATCCTGTGAATATAAATCTGCAAAACCAAAACTACTAGCTGCCCGTTTGGAAAATAGGTGCACCCAGAGTTTAGGTTAAAACAATAAACTCCCGGTCAGTCATGTGACTGGTGTTAGAACTAAAACAGTTATTTAAAACTTTACTTTAAAATATAGTAAATCAAGGACCACGCCTTATAACACGGAATGGGTTTCCTCCCAAGAATACTAGTGCATAGAATAAACAACGCAATGCTTTTTGGAAAAATGAAGCTATTATAAGACCCAGGTCCCATCACACAACGCAACGCAAGCTGGAGGACAGGGTTTTCCCTTATAATAGCCAAACATGCTTGGTACATCTAAAACAAATCATGTTGGTACTATTATAGTGTAAAGTGTACAAAACAACTTCAAATATAAATGTATCAATCATAGGCAGCATGGGTACCATTTATCATGTCGCCAATACTAGGCTCTACAATCAAAACCAAAATGTCATGTATTGGAAATTGGATTCCATCTATGAGTCGAGGCCAGGGATGGCTCCTCTTCGCTTCGAGACACTCTAGTAAATGTCTCAGGACTACACACTCAGGGTATCCCTAGATCAGTTGGGCCGGTCCACACTTACGTTAGTGGATTGGCAATTCATGAACACACGTTTCCTGGTCCTATCGGACCTACCCATCGGCACCGAAGAGACCGATAGATTTGAGGAGCCTCGCAATCCAACAACCATATAGGTAAAAATAATATAAATGTCATGGCATGTAAAACGTTAACACCACCCATAGCTAGAAAGGAAGGTCATGTTCTCCCAACGGTCCTATCCCGTTTTTAACTCATACCGAGGTGTGAGGCTCGTGAATTAACGCTATACACCAAGCTATGCCATTTAAGGTCATGCTTTGATCATCAACCACAAGACTCTGCTTTTCAATAGAAGCCTTGATCATTTGCATCTCAACATGCTACACTGGCAATTCACGTCGTGCAACTGTTGTCTATCGATATATAACCTCTGAGCTTGTATGTCTCAGAGAAGGACGTTAAGCAAGAGAATAAATTCTCCGCCGCCAAATAGATGTATATTTAATAGAAATCAGTCAACAAAGAATAAAATCCAATGTCAGACACACATCCATTTACAAGTTCGTTTTGGGTCTGAACGAAACTGGAGGTACCTTATTCCTCGTCCCGTATGTCCAATAAAGATGAGAGGTCCTCGCATATCCGTCCATCTCCAAGTACGTCTGGATGATCACCACTTATTACCACGTCTTGTGTGTACAGGAAAATCAAGACATTAGTAATCATCCATACGATGTGAAGACCTCCGGTCTTCAACCACCGTCTTCATCGTCGACATATCGTCGAATCAGTTATTCAGAATGGGTATAAACCCGGCCTTTCCGAATAACTCGCGTATATAATAAACAAGTGCTATAAAAACACAGCATTTGCATCATTCCAATTCTATATATTCTTTTATTTGAATATTCATATCCTTTGGGAAAGGTTCCCATTAATTTTATCAAAGATAAATTCTTTAAAATTTATTCTTTAATCTTCCTTTGAATATCATTTCAAACCATATTAAGGTTTATCCAGACTAGTCGGGATTAGCGCACCTTACCGAAGTAATCATTTTTTGATTTCCTAATCCCAACCTATTCATCCAATGGAGAAAAACTAGTAATACTCCATAACTAACACCTCGGTCTTATCGGTAAAATTAATTACCATTTCACGTTCAAATCTAATTAAAGATTTAACTATCGCTAGGAGCAAAACTGGCGATACTCCCTTTCGATCACTTCCCAAATTTGATAATTTAAATTATCAGTTCTCCTTTCAATCTAATTAAAGATTCATTAAACTCCACGTAGTTTTAATCTTCCCAAAAATCAATATTAATGATTATTTATCTTTGGAAACACAAACATGTCGCATCGACAATCTGCACCGTACTATTGATTTTTGCCTATATATGACCTCTGAGCTCGTACGTCTCAAAGAAGGGTGTTAAACAAGAGAATAAATTCTCCGCCTCCAAACAGATATATATTTACCAGAGATCAACCATGCAGTTCGAAATACAATGACAGACTTGTAATCCTGTCATTAACTGGGTTAAAGAACAAATGTCATTTAAAACACAGTTCACGATAAACTCAAATCACATTCCATTAATTATGGAATCTTCATGGAAAAACAAATCAATATATTATCGATATCAATTTCCGTATCCGACTAATAATATAAATGGAATAACGGCAAAGCCTTTTTAAATTCCATATGTATTAACAATCTTCCTCCACAGAAGTTCACTTCGATTATTATCAAATCGAATTACATTCAATTCTAATTTAATATATTAAATTGGAAAACTTTACTTCGGAAAATTCCCGTTAAATCTAAATAAAAAGATTTATAAATTTCAAATCACATTCCACTGTAAAATCGGGTTAAAGAACGAATGTCATTAAAAACACAGTTCACAATAAACCCAATTCACATTCCATTTATTATCGGGTTAAAGAACAAGTGTTATTTAAAACACCGTTCATGATAAACCCAAAAATCAATTCCACTTCAATTCCAATTAAATATTAATTAATTGGTATACTTCAATAAATCTATATAAAAAGATTTAATCTTTTCTCAACTGGGTTTAAGAACAGTGTTAATGAAGAAACCATTCACGACAAACCCAAATCACATTCGATATTAAGTAAAAGGCTCTGAATAGAAAATATATCGGCTTATATTCAACATCAGATTCTGAAATCAACAAATATCTATTGGAATAACGATATATATATCTTCCAAATTCCTCCACAATATCCATATAATCACGAAATCCAATACAGAAATATTCCGAAGATAATTTCGATTCAAATCCATTCCAATTCATATAATGGAAATTTCAGTTATTTTTCAAACCATTTCAAATCCAATTTAATTATTTAAAAATATTGGATTTATAATTCTAGTTCATAACTAGTTCATTTCGATAAAAATATATGTTTATCTTTTCAAATATGGAATTTTGCATCCCAATTATTTCCAAATCACTTATTATCATTTTAAACAAATTATTGATATTTTTAATAATTTTATCAAGGCCCGTACAGTCGATTTACATAAACGGTCATCGAATTGCACTTACAGCGACCTTTTCCAAAATTGATTTGGACATAATTCCAAATCCAACCGTTAGATATCAAATCTCATGTATTGTGGGAAAGGACTTTTCGATACGAACCCAATGGTTTCCGTTTTAGGAGAATCCGACGGTCAGATCTCCCGTAACTTCCGTTTGAAGTCATAGTCGAGATTCGCGAATTGCTACGGTGCGACGCGTTCTATTCAGGTCATTATATATAATATATATATGTTATATATATTTCGTCGATTTCCATTTAAAACTTATTTTATAAATCATTTTAAATTTGTTTTCAAAATGATTTCAACTTCATATTCAATTTCAAATCAAAATTGAATATTCCATATCATCGATATATAAATGATAATATTTTCAAAACATTAGATTTTGAAAACATTTCCTTTTCGATATTCATTATAAAAATGAATAAAATCAATATAAATATCGTTAACGTCAAAATGGAGTTAATCTAATCAACACGGCTATATATATTTAAATATTTTCGTGTCCATTCCAAATCGGACATCAAAATCATATTTTGATCTTTTATTGAATATTATTTTAAAATATTCATTATTTTGAAATATTAGTTATTTTAAAATATTCATTCTTTCTGAACTGGAATCAGACACAGTCAATTACTGAATAATTTGATTTTTATGGATTTCATACAACATACGTACACAACAACAATCAAACGCACTCAACCATCATCCAGAGTGCATTCTACACTGCATAAGCATTATATATAAATATTCAATGCTTATACAGCTAGTCAACTAATCGATTGACATACAACTAAATATTGGGACTAGTGTATGTCCAATGTCATCCCAATACTCGTGTGGGGTTTCAATCAACAAATAATGAATTTTATTTGTGCAATTGGGCGATGGGTAAAATTTATCATCCCAATCAATATCAGTCAAATCAGTGTACATAAACAAATCTTCCAATTTGTTTATGAATATTTATTTTACACATATACACATTAAAAATTATATTTTGAAGTAAAAAATATTTTATTCCATCCCACATCACAAAATCAACTTTCACAACACAAACAAACAAACAAACAAGTCATCAATGATATGTGGACGATGGGTGTCGGGTGCTGCTAAGCATCGTCTGCATCCTAGTATATATTTTAACTAGAAATAAAATTAAAGTGAGAAGTTCTCACTTTTGGGATCCACTCCGCCATTCTCTTTTTCTGAACGATTCGGATAATCCCAAAATTCCAATGCGATCTTTTCCCGCTGTTCATAGTAAAAATCGCATTTTTATTATTCAGTTTTATATACAAAAATCATATTTTTACATCGCTACTTCGTTATAAAGATTATAGTTTTATAACACTTCTTTGTATATAAAGATATATTTCTATATGGCTACTTATATAAAGATTACATCTTTATCTCGCCTTTGTATATGTAAAAATCATGTTCTTATTTCTAATCTATGTATATAAAAATCGTACTTCATATATATAAAAAACGAATTTTTATCGCTACTTCATATATGTAAAAATCTAATTTTTTCGCTACTTCAGATATGTAAAAATCGAATTTTTATCGCTACTTTCAAAATGAAAATCTTATTTTTCTACTATGAAAAATCTATTTTTTCTTCTATTAAAAATCAAATCTTTTTAATTATAAAAATCTAATCTTTTTATCCTCGTATTACATATATAAAAATCTCATCTTTATTTTCATGAGCACTTTATAAATATCACATCTTTCTTTTCATGAACACCTTATAAAAATCACACCTTTCTTTTATGAAAAATCTGAACTTTTCATATAATATAAATCTAACCTTTCATATAATATAAATCTAACTTTTTATTAAAATGCAACTTATATAATAAAGATTATAATTATATAAATAAAAATCAACATTTATAGAAACAAATAAAAATGAAAACCTTATATAAATAAATAAAAATTAAATCAGATTTTTACATAAGTAAATAAAAATTAAATTAGAAGGACTTACTATTTTCTATCAAAGGGGGATGCTCGTGGGTCTTCGGAGGAGGTGCGCCCCCGCTCAGGTGGACGGCAGGTCGGAGGCGGGGTCCTATAGCTGGCGTCGGTTTAGGGTTGCGGAAAAAAGGGGCTAGGGCTTTCGATTCTAGAAGGGGGGAGAGGAGGTGAAGTGGGGGGGGGGAGTCGTGCCTTGCGTCAGCAGCTGGGGGCCTACTGGAGGAGGGCGTAGGCGGCGGTCGCCAGGAGGAGGGGCGCGGTCGTCGAACGATGGGGAGGAGCGATTTCTTCCTTCGTTCTTTTTTTTTTCGATTTTCTTTTAACTGACGTGGGGAGAAGAGATAAAAGAGGGGTTAGGGGGTTTTATATAATTAATTTATTATTTATTTTAAATTTTGAAATCTATAAAGTTACCTTTTCATTAAGTCACCAAACCGAACCCGACGACTATCGCCCCTAGCTAACTAACCTCATTCCGAGAACAATGGGATATGTATCGTAAGCCTATTCGAACGTTTCGTTCAGTTTCCGTTAAATTTAAAATATAAAACAATATATTTTAAATTCAAACGTACATTTCAATTTACCGGGGCCACATACTAACTCGGAAAATTCCAAAAAAAATATTTCTACCTTCGTATTGACGATACGGTCCTAACAAAACTAATTTCATCAAATTTGGAGGCCGTTTGAAAAATGGTCATTTTCTGGTCGATCCAAATTGACTCAAACTATTAAAACACGTTTTCTTTTGCCACGCTCACATATTAATCCCAAAAATTATTAATTTTGGAATCCAGCAATAATCTGACATCCCGGATCAAACAAAAGAGGTTTCATCAAAAATGGTGGTCGTTTGCGAAATGGCTATTTTTAAGGGCTACATTTTACATAGCGACTATTCTGAATTTTCAATTGGACATAATTTTTTATTCCCGCTATGAAATTTGGATTTTTCAGATTCGCTGGAAAGATATTTTTAAATATATTCTAATATTTTTGGTTTTGCAAAAACCGATTTATTTTGAATCCTGTACATTCATTTGAAATTTGAAATTGAATTTTCGAACTACCGCGCCATTTTCAATTCCATTTATAATTAAAAATAAATATTTATATTCTAAATTCGATTCAAATAAATATATATGTTCTAATTCAATTCAAAATAAATTTCTAGTCGTAATTATTTAAAATAAATCATTTTAATTATTCAAAATTCATCAATATTGCCAAAATAAAATTTTTGAATTGGCTCTGATTTTCCGGGTTGTTACAATCTCATCGGGATCTCCATTGAAGAGTGTTTTCTTTACATACATTCGATGAATTTCTAGCTTAGAAACGAATTCAATTGCTATTAACTTCCTTGTAAAGGTTATTCATGTAACTAATTAATAAGTATCGAAGAAGTCTACACCCTATTTTTGACGATGTCTTTTAGCTACCTTTACATTTATCAACAGAGCTATCAGGTTTCGTTTTCTTCTTGAAGCTCCATTTACAGCCAATAGGTTTTATCGAGGGTGGATCTAGGTGGAATATCAACTATTTTGCAAATTTTGTTACTTAGAACTAATTCAATCTCACTTTTGATAGGTTCTTTAGAAAGATTCTAAAAATGAAAATGCTTTTTACAAGTTTGTTATTTATCAAGACACATGAATTATATAACAAATTCATGGAAATTAAAAAAAGGTGTAGAATTATATAACAAGATACATGAATTCAGAAAGCACAAGTGCATAAATTACAAAGTTGGGAACAGATAATCAGATTGTTTGGCATTATAAAATTTAATAAAAAATTTAGCAGAGCAAAAGCTGGAATAGCTCAGTTGGCTAGAGCGTGTGGCTGTTAACCACAAGGTCGGAGGTTCAAGCCCTCCTTCTAGCGCCTTACACATGTACTACATTTTTTGGCCCTTCCAACATTATTTGACTAAAGTTATGAATCCCTCGTATGCTGCTGCCTACATCAAATAACTAATATTTACAATTGACAAATTCTGGCTTTAGATTAACCAACCAAAGCACATCAAACAAAGTAACATTACTTCTGCTTCCAAATGCCAACGCAACTACTTAAACATAAATTAGTGTGTGCTAAACACTATATGACCTCACACACTCTTTATTTCCACACAAGCTAATAAGGGTGCACAATATTCAGTTCAAACCAAATTAACCGATCAAACCAGTTCATTTAGGTCGATTCAGTTTTGAAACTAAATCGGTTTTTATTCGGTTTGTAAAATATATTTTTTGTTATCAATTTAACTAAATTAACCAAACTTTATTACATAACTTTATGATATTATAATGCTATAAATGATTAGTTTAATAAAAGAAGTTGTTGCAAATTGATCAAATCTTATCATAAACATAAAATTTACTATATATATTTTCTCTAAACATGGTTTTTTTTTACTTTGAGTGAATTCATCATTTAAATAATAATCCATCATCAAATTCGGTTAAATCTGTTACCGACCAGATTAATCAAAATTAATTCAGTTCAGTTTAGAAATTTTTTATTGTAATTCAATTTGAGTTTTTTAACCCCCAAAACCAATGAATTCGACTGAATGCTCACCCCTACAAGCTAAATCTTATGTTACAACAGATATTAGAATGGCCACTCAGAACCCTAAGCAATTCTTCTTCATAATTATATCATCATCTATAAATTTTTAACCGGGGACATTGAACGTGCAAAATTTCAACCATATGTTCTATGAGGGTCGTCGTAGCAATTTCATTATTCACTACCTCCTCCAATTGTACAGAAGTAGATGTTAACGGTTCTCCAAGATGATCCCAAACCAAATAGTTCAGTACAAAACCATATTGACACAAATGAACTCTAACCATTTGCGGTATCAATGCTTCAAACCTATACATAAATTAACTGGGCCTCAATTAATTCAATCTATACATATATTAATTAACAACACTATACATTCAACACTATATATGCACATATACATACAACATAAGCTAATTTAACCTAGATTAGCAACATAATCAAATCAATATATATACACATGTATTAACAGCACTACACATACAAAGATACAATCTAATAAACAAATTAAGCTTTCATACCTTGGAAATTAGGGATAAATTAGAGCTTAGAAAGGAGGACAACGAGCCTTGATCGTGTTGGAGAGAGTAATGGTGGCTATGGAGGTGGCTAATTATAGAAATCGGGAAGAGAGGATTGGGAATTTGGAGAAATTTGTGGTAGAAATCGAATGGGAGGAAGAAGATAGCTAGTCGGGTTTTTTCAGCTTGACTAAGAAACATCTTCAAACAGCTGCAAACGACATTGTAAACAATGAATTTATATGGTTTTTTTAAGAAGTAAAGAAAAACCCAGAACTTAGCTTCCGTCGGAAGCCGTTAGGGGGGTCGTTGTCCCCCTCCAGTGTTATATGCAATGTTTCTTATAGTGTTGTTTTCTACAATTAATGAGATACATTAAGAATCGTATTGTGTGAGTATTACGATTTTCGTACACTTTCATTTTTTTGCGTGTGGTGCTTCTGATCGATTAAAGGTATTCGAACCTCTTTAATTCCAAAATTTTAAAAAAAATTCAACCACTTTATCTGTATAGTGTGATTGGGATAATTCAATTTTATTAGGTATCCTTATTATTTCTCTTTCCAAAATAACGTCTGCAACCCTTAAATATTTTATATAAAATTTTTTATTAACATTTTCTTTATGGTCTCTATAACTTTAATTTTAGGACCAAATATTAGCGAATCGTCCACATAGGGACAAATCGTCACATATGATTGTCCAACTTGTTTACAATAAATACATTTATTAATCCGTTTATACATAAATCCTTTTTCCCCATGATACTATCAACTTTTTCATGCCTTTGTTTTGAAGCTTGTTTTAGTTCGTAATGATTTGATTGGTCTACATATTTTTTTCTCATTTTCTTTGGAGATTAAGCCTTCAAGTTGCTCCATGTCGACCTTCTCAACGGGATCTCCATTGAAGAATGTTTTCTTTACATACATTCGATTAATTTCTAGCTTAGAAACAAATTCAATTGCTATTAACTTTCTTTTAGAGGTAATTCATGTAACTAATTAATAAGTATCGAAGAAGTCTACACCCTATTTTTGACGATGTCTTTTAGCTACCTTTACATTTACCGACAGGGCTATCACGTTTCGTTTTCTTCTTGAAGATTCATTTACAACCAATTGGTTTTATTTTGGGTGGATCCAGGTGGACTATCAACTAATTTCCAAATTTTGTTACTTAGAACTGAATCAATCTCAGTTTTGATTGCTTCTTTAGAAAGATTCTGAAAATGACATTGCTTTTTACAAGTTTGTTATTTATGAAGATACATGAATTATATAACAGATTTATGGAAATTAAAAAAAGGTGTAGTATTATATTACAAGATAGATGAATTCAGAAAGCACAAGTGCATAAATTATAAGGTCGAAAATAGAAAATCAGGTTGTTTGGCATTATAAATTTTAATAAAAATTTCAACAGAGCTAAAGCTAGAATAGCTCAGTTGGCTAGATCGTGTGGCTGTGAACCACAAGGTTGGAGGTTCAAGCCCTCCTTCTAGCGCATCACACATGTACCGTATTTTTTGGGCCTTCCAACATTACCCAACAAAAGCTATGAATCCCTCGTAAGCTGCTACCTACATCAAATAACTATTATTTACAATTGACAAATTTTGGCTTTAGTTTTACCAACCAAGGCACATCAAACAAAGTAACATTACATATGCTTCCAAATCCCAATGCAACTAATTAAACATAAATTAGTGTGTGCTAAACCTTATATGACCTCTCACATACTCTTTATTTCCACACAAGCTAATAGGGATGCACAATATTCGGTTCAAACCAAATTAACCTATCAAACCAGTTCATTTTGGTCGATACGATTTTTATTCGGTTTGTAAAATATATTTTTTGTCATCGATTTAACTAAATTAACCAAAATTTATTATATAACTTTATCATAATATAATGCTTTAAATAATTAGTTTAACAAAGGCAGTTGTTGAAAATTGATCAAATCTAATCACAAACATAAAATTTACCATATAAATTTTCTCTCAACATGATTTTTTTACTTTGAGTGAGTTCATCATTTAAAAAATAATCCATCATTCAATTTCGGTTAAATCGATTATCGACCAAATTAATTAAAATTAATTCGGTTCGGTTTAGAAAATTTTCGATTCTAATTCTGTTTGAGTTTTCTTTCACCTCCAAACCAACGAATTCGACTGAATGCTCACCCGTACAAGCTAAGACTCATATTACAACAGATATTAGAATGACCACTTAGAACCCCAAGCGATTCTTCTTCATAGTTACTATCGTCATCTGTAAATTGTTGAACCTGGGACATTGAACGTGCAACATTTTCAACCATATGTTCTATGAGAATCGTCGTAGATATATCATTATTCACTACCTCCTCCAAAAGAACAGAAGAAGATGCTAATGGTTATCCATGACGATCTCAAACCAAATAGTTCGGCATAAAACCATATTGACACAAATCAACTCTAACCGTTTGCGGTATCAAATGCTTCAAACCTATACATAGATTAATTGGCCCTCAATTAATTATACCTATACATATATTAATTATCAACACTATACATTTAACACTATATATGCACATAAACATACAACATAAGCTAATTAAACCTAGATTACCAACATAATCAAATCAATCTATATACACATGTATTAACAGCACAACACATAAAAAGATACAATCTGACAAACAAATTAAGCTTTAATTAGCAAAACTAGGATATTTAGTAAAACAAGTGCTTCATACCTTGGAAATTAGGGATCAATTGGAGCTTAGATAAGAGGAGAATGAGCCTTGATCATGTTGGAGAGAGTAACGGTGGCTATGGAGTGGCCAATTACAGAAATCGAGAAGAAAGGATTGGGAATTTGGAGAAATTTGTGGTAGAAATCGAAGGAGAGGAAGAAGATAACAGGTCGGGTTTTTCAGCTCGACTAAGAAACGGCTTCAAATGGTTGCAAACATCATTGTAAACCATGGCTTCCCACGGTTGTTTTAATATGCAAAGAAAAATCCAGAACATAGCTTCCGTTGGAAGCTTTTAGGGGGGTCGTTGCCCCCTCTATTGCTATATACAATGTTTCTTATAGTGTAGTTTTCTGCAATTCATGAGATACATTAATAATCGTATTGCGCGAGTATTACAATTTTCATACATTTTCATCTTTTTGTGTGCTGTACTTCCGATGGATTAAAGGTATTCTAACCTCTTTAATTCCACAATTTTGAAACTTTTAAACCACTTTATCTGTATAGTGTGATTGGGGTAATTCTATTTTATTAGGTATCCTTATTATTACGCTTTCCAAAATAATGTCTGCAACCCTTAAATGTTTTATATAAAATTTATTGATTAACATTTTCTTTATGGTCTCTATTACTTTAATGTTAGGACCAAATATTAGAGAATCTTCCACATAGGGACAAATCGTCACATATGGTTGTCAAACTTGTTTACAATAAATAAATTTATCACATTTGTTTATACGAAAATACTTTTTCGTCATGATACCATAAATTTTTCATGCCTTCGTTTTGAAGCTTGTTTTCGTCCGTAATGATTTGATCGGTCTACCGATTTTTTTCTCTTTTATATTGGTGATTAAGACTTCAAATTGCTCCATGTCGACCGTGTCACCGAGATCTCCATTGAAGAATGTTGTCTTAACATACACTCGATGATTTTCTAGCTTAGAAAAAAATTCAATTGCCATTAACTTTCTTATAGAGGTTATTCATGTAACTAATTAGTAAGTCACGAAGAAGTCTACCCCCTGTTTTTGACGATATCTTTTAGCTACCTTTACAATTATCAACAGAGCTATCAGGTTTCGTTTTCTTCTTGAAGATCCATTTACAGCCAACTGGTTTTATTTCGGGTGGATCCAGGTGGAATATCAACTATTTTCCAAATTTTGTTACTTAGAACTAAATCAATCTCACTTTTGATTGCTTCTTTAGAAAGATTCTGAAAATGGCATTGCTTTTTACTAGTTTGTTATTTATCAAGATACATGAAATATTTAACAGATTTATGGAAATTAAAAAAAAAAGGTGTAGAATTATATAACAAGATACATGAATTCAGAAAGCACAAGTGCATAAATTACAAGGTTAGAAACAGAAAATCAGGTTGTTTGGCATTATAAATTTTGTTAAAAATTTTAGCACAGCAAAAGCTAGAATAGCTCAGTTGGTTAGAGCGTGTGGACCTTAACCACAAGGTCGGAGGTTCAAGCCCTCCTTCTAGTGCCTTACACATGTACTGCATTTATTGGGCCTTCCAACTTTACCTGACTAAAGATATGAAACCACCGTAAGCTGCTACCACCATCAAATAACTATTATTTACAATTGACAAATTTTGGCTTTAATTTTACCAACCAAAGCACATCAAACAAAGTAAAATTATGTCTGCTTCCAAATCCCAATGCAACTATTTAAACATAAATTAGTGTGTGCTAAACCCCATATGACCTCTCACACACTCTTTATTTCCACAAAAGCTAATAGGGGTGCGCAATATTCGGTTCAAACCAAATTAACCGATCAAACAAATTCATTTAGGTCGATTAGGTTTTAAAACTAAATCGTTTTTTATTCAGTTTGCAAAAAAAAAAAAATTCATCGATTTAACTAAATCAAAAAAAAACTTTATTTTATAACTTTATGATGTTATAATGCTATAAATAATTAGTTTAACAAAGGCAGTTGTTGCAAGTTGATCAAATCTTATCATAAACATAAAATTTACTATATAATTTTTCTCTAAACATGATTTTTTTTACTTTGAGCGAATTCATCATTTAAAAAATAATTCATCATCACGTTTGGTTAAAGCGGTTACCGACCAAATTAATAAAAATTAATTCGGTTCGGTTTAGAAAATTTATGATTCTAATCCAGTTTGAGTTTTTTTACCTACAAACCAACGAATTCGACCGAACGCTCACCTCTACATGCTAAGACTTATATTACAACAGATACTAGAATGACCACTCAGAACCCCAAGCAATTCTTGTTCATAATTACTATCGTCATCAGTAAATTGTTGAACCCGGGACAGTGAACGTGCAACATTTTCAACCATATGTTCTATGGGCATCGTCGTAGCGATTTCATTATTCACTACCTCCTCCTATTGTACAGAAGTAGATGCTATCGGTTCTCCATGACGATCCCAAACCAAACAGTTCAGCACAAAACCATATTGACACAAATGAACTATAACCAGTTGCAATATCAAATGCTTCAAACCTATACACAGATTAACTGGGCCTCAAATAATTCAACCTATACATATATTAATTAAAAACACTATACATTCAACACTATATATGCACATTTACATACAACATAAGCTAATTAAACCTAGATTAGCAACATAATCATATATATATACGTGTATTAACAGCACTACAAATACAACAATCTAACAAACAAATTAAGCTTAAATTAGCAAACTTAAGATAGTAAATAAAACAAGTGCTTCATACCTTGGAAACTGGGGACGAATTGGAGCTTAGACAGGAGGAGAGTGAGCCTTGATCGCGTTGGAGAGAGTAACGACAGCTTTGGTGGTGGCCAATTAAAAAATTGGGAAGAAAGGATAGGGAATTTGGAGAAATTTTTGGCAGAAATCGAATGGGAGGAAGAAGATAGTAGGTTGGGTTTTGTCAGCTCGACAAAGAAACGGCTTCAAACGGCTACAACAACATTGTAAACAATGGCTTTCCATGGTTTTTTTAATATGTAAAGAAAAATCCAGAAATTAGCTTCCGTCGGAAGCCGTTAAGGGGGTCGTTGTCCCCTCCACTGCTATATTCAATTATTCTTATAGTGTTGTTTTCTACAATTCATGAGATACATTAAGAATCGTATTGCGAAGGTATTGCGATTTTCGTACACTTTCATTTATTTGTGTGCAGTAATTCCGATGGATTAAAGGTATTCTAACCTCTTTACTTCAAAAAAATTGATACTTTTCAACCACTTTATCTGTATAGTGCGATTGGGATAATTCAATTTTATTAGGTATCCTTATTATTTTGCTTTCCAAAATATCATCTACAACCCTTAAATGTTTTATATAAAAATTTTTTATTAACATTTTCTTTATTGTCTCTATAACTATAATGTTAGGACCAAATATTAGCGAATCGTCCACATAGGGACAAATCGTCACATATGATTAGCCAACTTGTTTACAATAAATACATTTATAACATTTGTTTATACAAAAATCCTTTTTCATTATGATATTATTAACTTTTTCATGCCTTTGTTTTGAAGCTTGTTTTAGTCTGTAATGATTTTATTGGTCTACATATTTTTTTCTCTTTTACGTTGGTGATTAAGCCTTCAAATTGCTCCTTGTCGACATTATCAGCAGGATCTCCATTGAAGAATGTTTTCTTTACATACATTCGACGAATTTCTAGCATAGAAACGAATTCAATTGCTATTAACTTTTTATAAAGGTAATTCATGTAAATTAAGTATCGAAAAAGTCTACACCCTTTTTTTAACGATGTCTTTTAGCTACCTTTACATTTATCAACAGAGCTACCAGGTTTCCTTTTCTTCTTGAAGATCCATTTACAACCAATTGATTTTATTTTGGGTAGATCCAAGTGGAATATCAACTATTTTCCAAATTTTGTTACTTAAAACTGAATCAATCTCACTTTTGATTGCTTCTTTAGAAAGATTCTGAAAATGACATTGCTTTTTACAAGTTTGTTATTTATCAAGATACATGAATTGTATAATAGATTTATGGAAATTAAAAAAGGTGTAGTATTATATAACAAGATACATGAATTTAGAATGCACAAGTGCATAAATTAAAAGGTTGGAAATAGAAAATCAGGTTGTTTGGCATTATAAATTTTAATAAAAATTTCAATAGAGCAAAAGCTGGAATAGCTCAGTTGGCTAGTGCATGTGGTTGTTAACCGCAAGGTTGGAGGTTCAAGCCCTCCTTCTAGCGCGTTACATGTGTACTACATTTTTTGGGCCTTCCAACATTACCTAACTAAAGCTATGAATCCCTCGTAAGCTGCTACCTACGTCAAATAACTATAATTTACAATTGACAAATTTTGGCTTTAATTTTACCAACTAAAGCACATCAAACAAAATAACATTACATCTGCTTCCTAATCCCAATGCAACTATTTAAACATAAATTAGTGTGTGTTAAACCATATATGACCTCTCACACACTCTTTATTTCCACACAAGCTAATAGGGGTGCGCAATATTCGGTTCAAACCAAATTAACCGGTCAAACCGGTTCATTTAGGTCGATTCGGTTTTTATTCGGTTTGCAAAATATTTATTTGTTATCGATTTAACTAAATTAATCAAACTATATTATTTAACTTTATGATAACATAATGCTATAAATAATTAGTTTGACAAAGGAAGTTGTTGCAAATTGATCAAATCTTATCATAAACATAAAATTTCATATATAAATTTTCTCTAGACATGATTTTTTTTACTTTAAGTGAATTCATCATTAAAATGATAATCCAACATTCAAGTTCGGTTAAATCGGTTACCGACCAAATTAACCAAAATTAATTCAGCTTGGTTAAGAAAATTTCCGATTCCAATTCAGTTCGAGTATTTTTTTACCTCCAAACCAACGAATTTGACCGAATGCTCACCCTACAAGCTAAGACTCATATTACAATTGATATTAGAACGACCACTCAGAACCCCAAGCGATTCTTCTTCATAATTACTATTGTCATCAGTAAATTGTTGAAGCGGGGACACTGAATGTGCAACATTTTCATCCATATATTCTATGAGAATCGTCGTAGTAATTTCATTTTTCACTACCTCCTCCAATCGAACAGAAGTAGATGCTAACGGTTCTCCGTGACGATCCCAAACCAAATAGTTCGGCATAAAACCACACCAACACAAATCAACTCTAACCGTTTGCGGTATCAAATGCTTCAAACCTATACATAGTTTAATTAGGCCTCAATTAAGTATACCTATACATATATTAATTAACAACACTATACATTCAGCACTATTTATGCACATATACATACAACATAAGGTAATTAAACATAGATTAGCAACATAATCAAATCAATCTATATACACATATTTTGACAGCACTACACATAGAAAGATACAATCTAACAATCAAATTAAGCTTAAATTGGCAAACCTAGGATGTTAAATAAAACAAGTGCTTCATACCTTGGAAATTGAGGATGAACCGGAGCTTAGAAAGGAGGAGAGCAACCCTTGATCGCGTTGGAGAGAGTAACGACGGCTATGGAGGTGGCCAATTAAAGAAATCGGGAAGAAAGGATTGGGAATTTAGAGAAATATGTGGTAGAAATTGAATGGGAGGAAGAAGATTGGGTTTTTCAGCTCGACTAAGAAACGGCTTCAAACGGCTGCAAACGTCATTGTAAACAATGGCTTTCCACGGTTTTTTTAATATGTAAAGAAAAATCCAGAACTTAGCTTCCGTCGGAAGCCGTTAGGGGGTTCATTGCCTCCTCCATTGCTATATACAATGTTCCTTATAGTGTTGTTTTCTGTAATTCATGAGATACATTAAGAATCGTATTGGGCAAGTATTACGATTTTCGTACAGTTTCATTTTTTGTGTGTAGTACTCCCGATGGATTAAAGGTATTCTAACCCCTTTAATTCCAAAATTTTGAAACTTTTCTACCACTTTATCTGTATAATGCGATTGGGATAATTCAATTTTATTAGGTATCCTTATTATTTCGCTTTCCAAAATAACGTCTATAACCCTTAAATGTTTTATATAAAAATTTTTGATTAACATTTTCTTTATGGTCTCTATAACTTTAATATTAGGACCAAATATTAGCGAATCGTCCACATAGGACAAACCGTCACAAATGATTGTCCAACTTGTTTACAATAAATTCATTAATCACATTTGTTTATACAAGAATCCCTTTTCATTATGATACTATCAACTTTTTTGTGCCCTTGATTTGAAGGTTGTTTTAGTCTGTAATGATTTAATTGGTCTACACATTTTTTTCTCATTTACTTTGGTGATTAAGCCTTCAAGTTGCTCCATGTCGAACTTCTCAGTGGGATCTCCATTGAAGAATGTTGTCTTTACATACATTCGACGAATTTCTAGCGTAGAAACAAATTCAATTGCTATTAACTTTCTTACAGAGGTAATTCGTGTAACTAATTAAAAGAAGTCTACACCCTATTTTTGACGATGTCTTTTAGCTACCTTTACATTTATCAACAGATCTATCAGGTTTCGTTTTCTTTTTGAAGATCCAATTACAACCAATTGGTTCTATATCGGGTGGGTCCAGGTGGAATATTAACTATTTTCCAAATTTTGTTACTTAGAACTGAATCAATCTCACTTTTAATTACTTCTTTCGGAAGATTCTGAAAATGACATTGCTTTTTACAAGTTTTTTATTTATCAAGGTACATGAATTATATAACAGATTTATGGAAATTAAAAAAAGGTGTAGTATTATATAATAAGATACGTGAATTCAAAAAGCACAAGTGCATAAATTGCAAGGTTGGAAACAGAAAATCAGGTTGTTTGGCATTATAGATTTTAACAAAAATTTCAACAGCGCAGAAGCTGGAGTAGCTCAGTTGGCTAGAGCGTGTGGCTGTTAACCACAAGATTGGAGGTCCAAGCCCTCCTTTTAGCGCGTTACACTTATACTGCATTTTTTGGGCTTTCCGACATTACCTGACAAAAGCTATGAATCCCTCGTAAGCTTCTAGCTACATCAAATAACTATTATTTACAATTAACAAATTTTGGCTTTAATTTTACCAACCAAAGCACATCAAACAAAGTAACATTGCATCTGCTTCCAAATCCCAATGCAACCACTTAAACATAAATTAGTGTGTGCTAAACCTTATATGACCTCTCACACACTCTTTATTTCCATATAAGCTAACAGGGGTGCGCAATATTCGATTCAAACCAAACTAACTGATCAAACCAGTTCATTTAGGTCGATTCAGATTTTATTTGGTTTGCAATTTTTTTTTCTGTTATCGATTTAACTAAATTAACTGAACTATATTATATAACTTTATGATAATATAATGCTTTAAGTAATTAGTTTATCGAAGGCAATTGTCGCAAGTTGATCGAATCTTATCATAAACATAAAATTTGCTATATAAATTTTCTCTAAACATGATTTTTTTACTTTGAGTGAATTCATCACTTACATAATAATCCATTATTCAAGTTCGGTTAAATCAGTTACCGAACAAATTAATCAAAATTAATTTGGCTTGGTTTAGAAAATTTTCGATTCCAATTCAGTTCGAGTAATTTTTTTACCTCTAAACCAACGAATTCAGTTGAATGCTCACACCTACCAGCTAAGACTCATATTAAAACAAATATTATAATGACCACTCAGAACCCTAAGTGATTCTTCTTCATAAATACTATCGTCATCAGTAAATTGTTGAACCGGGGACATTGAACGTGCAACATTTTCAACCATATTTTCTATGAGAATCATCGTAGCAATTTTATTATTCATTACCTCCTCCAATTGAATAGAAGTAGATGCTAACGGTTCTCCATGACGATCCCAAACCAAATAGTTCGTCATAAAACCATATTGACACAAATCAACTCTAACCGTTTGCGGTATCAAATGCTTCAAACGTATACATAGATTAATTGGGCCTCAACTAATTATATCTATACATATATTAATTAACAACACTATATATTCAACACTATATATTCAACACTATATATGCACATATATATACAACATAAGCTAATTAAACCTAGATTAGCAACAAAATCAAATCATTCTATATACACATGTATTAACAGCACAACACATAAAAACACACAATCTAACAAACAAATTAAGCTTAAATTAGAAAACCTAGGATATTAAATAAAATAAGTGCTTCATACCCTGGAAATTAGGAATATGTTGGAGCTTAGACAAGAGGAGAGTGAGCCTTGATCGCGTTGGAGAGCGTAACGGTGCCTATGGAGGTGACCAATTACAGAAATCGGGAAGAAAGGAATGGGAATTTGGAGAAATTTGTGGTAGAAATCGAATGGGAGGAAGAAGATAGCAGGTCAGGTTTTTTCAGCTCAACAAAGAAAAGGCTCCAAACGGCTGCAAATAACATTGTAAACAATGGGTTCCTACCGCTTTTTTAATATGGAAAGAAAAATCCAGAACTTAGCTTCCGTTGGAAGCTGTTAGGGCGGTCGTTGGCCCCTCCATTGCTATATACAATGTTTCTTACAGTGTAGTTTTCAGGAATTCATGTGACACATTAAGAATCATATTGTGCGAGTATTGCGATTTTCGTACACTTTCATTTTTTTACGTGCAGTACTTCCGATGGATTAAAGGTATTCTAACCTCTTTAATTCCAAAATTTTGAAAATTTTAAACCACATTTTCTATACAGTGTAATTGGGATAATTCAATTTTATTAGGTATCCTTATTATTTCACTTTCCAAAATAACGTCTGCAACCGTCCAATGTTTTATATAAAATTTATTGATTAACATTTTCTTTATGGTCTCTATAACTTTAATGTTAGGACCAAATATTAGCGAATCGTCCACATAGGGACAAATCGTCACATATGATTGTCCAACTTGTTTAAAATAAATACATTTATCACATTTGTTTATACGAAAATCCTTTTTCATCATGATTCTATAAAAAAATTCGTGCCTTTGTTTTGAAGCTTGTTTTTGTCCGTAATGATTTGATCGGTCTACAGATTTTTCTCTATTTTACTTTGGAGATTAAGCATTCAAGTTGCTCCATGATGACCTTCTCATCGGGATCTCAATTGAAGAATGTTGTCTTTACATACATTCGATGAATTTCTAGCTTAGAAAAAAATTCAATTGCTATTAACTTTCTTATAGAGGTTATTCATGTAACTAGTAAATAAGTATCGAAGAAGTTTACACCCTATTTATGACGATGTCTTTTAGCTTCCTTTACATTTATCGACAGAGCTATCAGGATTCGTTTTCTTCTTGAAGATCCATTTACAACCAATTGGTTTTATATCGGGTGGATCAAGGTGGAATATCACCTATTTTCCAAATTTTATTACTTAGAACTAATTCAATCTCACTTTTGATTGCTTCTTTAGAAAGATTCTGAAAATGACATTGCTTTTTGCAAGTTTGTTATTTAACAAGGTAAATGAACTATATAAAAGATTTATGGAAATTAAAAGAAGGTGTAGAATTATATAACAAGATATATGAATTCAGCAAGCACGAATTAATAAATTACATGGTTGGAAACAGAAAATTAGGTTGTTTAGAATTATAAATTTTAATAAAAATTTCAGTAGAGTAAAAGCTGGAATAGCTCAGTTGACTAGAGCGTGTAGCTGTTAACCACAAGGTCGGAGGTACAAGCCCTCCTTCTAGCGCCTTAGATATGTACTATATTTTTTGGGCTTTCTTGCATTACCTAACTAAAGCTATGAATCCCTTGTAAGCTGCTACCTACATCAAATAACTATTATTTACAATTGACAAAATTTGGCTTTAATTTTACCAACCAAAGCACATCGAACAAAATAATGTTACGTCTGCTTCCAAATCACAATGCAACTACTTAAACATAAATTAGTGTGTGTTAAACCCCATGTGACCTCTCATACACTCTATATTGCCACATAAGCTAATAGGGGTGCGCAATATTCGGTTCAAACCAAATTAACCGATCAAACCGGTTCATTTAGGTCGATTCGATTTTAAAATTAAATCGGTTTTTATTCAATTTGCAAAATATTTTTTAGTTATCAATTTAACTAAATTAACAAAAGTTTATTATATAACTTTATGATATTATAATGCTTTAAATAATTAGTTTAACAAAGGCGGTTGTTGCAAATTGATCAAATCTAATCATAAACACAAAATTTACTATATAAATTTTCTCCAAACATGAATTTTTGTTTCACTTTGAGTGAACTCATCATTTAAATAATAATCCATCATTCGTGTTCGGTTAAATCGGTTACTGACCGAATTAGTCAAAATTAATTCAGTTCGGTTTAGAAAATTTTCGATTCTAATTCAGTTTGAGTTTTTTTACCTCCAAACCAACGAATTCGAACGAACGCTCACCCCTACTAGCTAAGACTCATATTACAACAGATATTAGAATGACCACTCGGAACCCCAAGCAATTCTTCTTCATAATTAATATCGTCATCAGTAGATTGTTGAACCGGGGGACATTGAACGTGCAACATTTTCAATTATATGTTCTGTTAGAATCGTCATAGCAATTTCATTATTCACTACATCCTCCAATTGTACGAGAGTAGATGCTAACTGTTCTCTATGACGATCCCAAACCAAATAGTTCGGCACCAAACCATATTAACACAACTGAACTCTAACTGTTTGATGTATCAAATGCTTCAAACAAATACATAGATTAATTGGGGCCCAATTAGTTCAACCTATACATGTATTAGTTAACAACACTATATATTCAACACTATATATGCACATATACATACAATATGAGCTAATTTAACATAGATTAGCAACATAATCAAATCAATATATATACACATGAATTAACAACACTACACATACAAAGAAAAAATTTAACAAACAAACTAAGCTTAAATTACCAAACCTTGTATTTGAAATAAAATAAGTGCTTCATACCTTGGAAATTGGGGATGAATTGGAGCTTAGACAGGAGGAGAGCGAGCCTTGATCACGTTGGAGAGAGTAACGGCGGCTATGGAGGTGGCTAATTACATAAATCGGAAAGAAAGGATTGGGAATTTGGAGAAATTTGTGGTAGAAATTGAATGGGAGGAAGATGATAGCAGGTTGGGTTTTTTCCTCTCGACTAAGTAACGGCTTCAAACGGCTGCAAATGTCATTATAAACAATGGCTTCCTACGGTATTTTTAATATGTAAAGAAAAAGCGAGAATTTAGCTTCTGTTGGAAGCCGTTAGGGGGGTCTTTGCCCCCTCCATTGCCATGTACAATGTTTTTTATAGTATAGTTTCTTGCAATTCACGAGATACATTAAGTGTCGTACTGCGCGAGTATTACGATTTTTGTACACTTTCATTTTTTTTGTGTGCAGTACTTCCGATGGATTACAGGTATTCTATCCTCTTTAATTTCAAAATTTTGAAACATTTCAACCACTTTATCTGTATAGTGTGATTGGGATAATTCAATTTTATTAGGTATCCTTATTATTTCGCTTTCCAAAATAACTTCTACAACCCTTAAATGTTTTATATAAAATTTATTGATTAATATTTTCTTTATGGTCTCTATAACTTTAGTGTTAGGACCAAATATTAGCGAATCGTCCACATAGGGACAAATCATCACATACGATTGTCCAACTTGTTTACAATAAATATATTTATCACATTTGTTTATACAAAATTCCTTCTTCATCATGATACTATCAAATTTTTCGTGCCTTTTTTTTGAAGCTTGTTTTAGTCTATAATTATTTGATCAGTCTACTGATTTTTCTCTCTTTTACTTTGGAGGTTAAGCCTTCAAGTTGCGCCATGTTTACCTTCTCGTCGGGATCTCCATTGAATAATGTTGTCTTTATATACGTTCGATGAATTTCAAGCTTACGAACGAATTCAGTTGCTATTAACTTTTTATAGAGGTTATTCCTGTAACTAATTAATAAGAATCGAAGAAGTCTACAACCTATTTTTGATGATGTCTTTTAGCTTCCTTTACATTTATCGACAGAGCTATCAAGTTTCGTTTTCTTCTTGAAGATCCATTTACAACCAACTGGTTTTAATTCAGGTGGATCCAGATGGAATATCAACTATTTTCCAAATTTTATTACTTGGAACTAAATCATTCTCACTTTTGATTGTTTCTTTAGAAAGATTTTGAAAACGACATTGCTTTTTACAAGTTTGTTATTTAACAAGATACATGAATTATATAACAGATTTATGGAAATTAAAAAAAGGTGTTGTAACAACCCGGAATTTCTGATCCAATTTATAATTTTTGTTTTAGCTATGTTAACGGATTTTGAATATTTAAAATGATTGTTTTTAAATAATAATGACTAAAAATTTATTTAAATAGAAGTTAAAAAGTATAATTTTATTTTAATTATAAAACGAGCCTGAAATGGCGCGGTAGTTTGAAAATTTGATTTTAAACTTAAAATGAATGTACAGAATTCAAAATAAATCAGATTTTAGTAAAACCAAAACATTTGAATCTATTTAATTATATCTTTCTAATGAATGTGAAAATTTCAGATTTCATAATATAAATTGAAAGTTATGTCCAGTTTAAAACTTAAAATTGGCGATATGGAATCTATATATATTTTAAATATAAATATAGCCCTTAAAAATAGTCATTTTGCAAAAGAACCTCCATTTTCGACAAAACCACTTTTGTTGGATCCGAAATATCAAATTATTGCTAGATTTCAATTTTCATAATTTTTGGAATAAAATGTAAGCGTAGTGAATTTAAATGTGTTTTATCAATTCACTTTGAAGTTAATCGACTGGGAAAAAGGTTATTTTTCAAATAGTCCGACGAAATTAGTTTTATTAGGACCATAGAGTCAAAACATAGCTAGACTTATTTTTCTGTAATTTTTGGAGTCAGTATGTGGCCCCGGTAATTTAAAATCTATGTTTAAATTCAATATATATATATAGATTTATATTTTAATTTGGATGAAAGCTGATCGAAACAGTCGAATTGGCTTACGAAACATATCCCATTATGTTCAAAATGGGGGTATTTGGCTATGGGCATCAGTCGTTGGGTATGATTTGGAGATCAGACGCAAAACAAATTAATAAATAAATCAAATAATAATTAAAATAAGCTATAAACATAAATAATTCTCCCAAAACCCTAACACTCATCAGACCCGCCACCACTCCCATATTCAATGGATGAAATGCTCTGAGATTCTGGATGAAAATTCTTCCAATTCGCCAAATGATTTGGAAAATTAATAAAAAGAAAATGATAAAGACTAGTGAGGGCTTTCTATAGATCCTAATATGATCATCTATGGCGGGGTGAATCGGCCTGAATTTTGTCATGAAGTTGCTGGCGTTGTGTGGGTTTTCTTGTCAGTGTGGCCCTTCAAGTTCATCGCGGTTGGAGGGGATGGAGCGGCTCACGGAGGCGATGGATTTGGTAGGTGGCGATCGATGGCTGGATGTCTAGAGTGGCAGCGCGGTGGTGAATTTCAGATCGAGGGTTATACAGAGGAGCGACGGGTTTAGAAGGAGGAAGGGTAATTAAAGGAAATTTATTTATTAATTAATTTTAATTGATTCAATTAGGTAATTAACACAAATATTTACATATCTTCTTCATACGAGTCCAAATTCGATGATTCCAGTTGCGTTGCGATCATGGAGTCGAACACTACGCGGTGGAACTGACTAGAACGAAAATGGAAGTAGTAGGAAATTTTGACTGAACTGAACATACAATTTAATTTAGTTAAAAATCTTAAAATAAAGAATGACAGATTAGAAACTAAGGTGAGAACTCCTTCTCACTAAATTATATTTTATCATGTTATTGTATTCATGTATTAAAATATATAGAATTGCCAGTATAGGTTTTTTATCAGTTTTAATCATTATAAATTGTATACAGTGCTTGTTAGCTCACCTCCCTTGTCCACAAACCATGGATGATTTATTTGATTGTATTGTGTTTTGTTTGTGATGTTGTAATGATTAACATACTAAAAATAATGTTAGTATTAATGTGGTAGTGGAAAATAAATTATAAATATCCATTTATAATTTAAACAGTAAAATTGGCTAAGTAGAAAAATAATTTAAACCGAATTAGAATTGGTTAAATTTATTAACCAATGATTTATTTAAACAGACTATTGTTGTTTGGAAACCCCACTCGGGTACTGGGATGATACTTGACAAACACTAATCACAATATTTAGTTGTATGTCGATCGACTGATGGACAGACTGTAATGAGTGTTATTTATTTATTCTAATGCTTGTACAGTTGAAAATTGCACTCTGGATGATGTTTGAATGGTTAAAGATTATTTTTCATTATTGTTGAATACATGTGATTATGAAAACCATATAACCAAAATTATACGGTAATTGATTAAGTCGCATTCCAATTTAAAAATAAAGAATATTTTAAAATAACAAATATTTTAAGATGATGAATATTTTAAAATAAATTTCTATAAAGAATCAAAATAAGGTTTTGATGTTCGATTTTGAATGGACGCAAAAATATATAAAAATATGAAGTCGGCTTAAGTATAAAATTGCCCTTTTAACTCGAACGGGTTTATCGATCGATTTTATTCAATTTATAATGAATGTCAAAAAGATTTGATTTTAAAATCTGATATTTTGAAAATACTATCATTTATTATTATAATGACATAGAATATTCAATTTTGATTTAAAATTGAAATGAAGTTGAAATCATTTTATAATGAATTTATAAACTATTTATGAAATACGTTTTAAATAGAAATCGGAGACATATATATTATATATATATAATGGCTTGAATAGAACGCGCCATGCAACGACCGTTCGCACTTTTGACCATTAACTTCAAATGGACGTAACGGGAGATCCGACCGTCGGATTCTCCTAAAACCGAAACGTTGGGTTCGTATCGAAAAGATCTTTCTAACAAATATAAGAGATTTAAATTTAAACGGTTGGGTTTCAAATTACGTCCAAATCAATTTCAAAAAAGGTCGCTATGGATGCAGTTTGGTGGCCGTTATTGGAAACTGACTGAAATGGCGATATTAAAATTACGAAACATACGAAAAAATAGTGTAAAATCATAATAAATGATTTGGAAAGATTTTGGATGAAAAATTCCAAGTTTGAAAAGAAATTTTTTTTCTTTTCGAAATGAACTAGTTATTAACTAGAATAATAATCCAATTGTTTTAAAATTAATTAATTGGATAGAAAAATGGGTTTTAAATAACCAAAATTTCCTAATGAATAAATTGGAATAGATTTTAATGGAAATAATATTTGGAATATTTTGATATTGGATTCTGTAATTATATGGATATTGTTGAGGAATTTGGAAGATATATATACATATCGTTATTCCCAAAATGATATTTGTTGGTTTCAGAATTTGATATTGATTATAAGCCGATATAATTTCTATTCAGAGCCTTGTATTTGATATCAAATTTGATTTGGGTTTGTCGTGAATGGTGTTTTATTAACACTGTTCTTAAACCTAGTTAAGAAAAGAATAAATCTTTTAATCAAGATTTAAAGAAGTTTTCCAAATTAATTAATATTTAATTGGAATTGAATTAAGATTGGATTTTTGGGTTTATCGTAAATGATGTTTTTCATAACACTTGTTCTTTAACCCAATTAACAGCGAAGTTATGATTTGGAATTTATAAATCTTTTAAAGAAGATTAATGGAATTTTCCAAATAAAAGTTTTCCAATTTAAATATATTAAATTGGAATTGAATGGAATTCGATTTGGTAATAATCGAGGTAAGCTTCTATGAAGGAAGGGCAGCACTATATATGGAATTTAAAAGGCTGTGTCGTTATTTGATTTATATTATTAGTATGGTACGGAAATTTATATCGATTATATATTGATCTGTATTCCGTGAAGATTCCATATTTAACGGAAGTGGATTTGTCGTGAACTGTGTTTTAAATGACATTGATTCTTTAACCCAGTCAAAGATAAGATTAATTTCTTAAAGTTGAATGATCATAAAGTAATGATTGTAGAGATTAAAGCCAAGATGGAGGTTTAATGAATCTTTAATTAGATTGGAAAGTGAATGAGATAATTAAACTTATCAAACAAGAGAAACAACCGAGAATGGATTACCATCAGTTTTATTACAGGCGACAGTAAATCTTTAACTAGATTTGAAAATAAAATGGTAATTAAATTTACGGATAACACCATGGGTGATCGATATGGAGTACTACCACTTTTTCTCCATGGGATAAATAGGTTGGGATTGGAATTAATAAATAAAGGATTACTTCGGTAAAGCTCGATAATCCCGACTAGTTTTATAAACCTTAAGTTGGTTTAAATTTGTTAAAAAATAAAATGGAATCCTTTTTAAATTGATATATAAAGGAGGATTTAAGAATAATATTAAAAGAATTTATCTTTGATAAAATTAATGGGAACCTTTCCCTGAAAATGTGAATATTTGAATAAAAGAATATTCTGAATTGGAATGAGGCATATGATGTGTTTTTACAACACTCGGTTATTGATTATAAAATACGCGAGTTATTCGAAAAGACTCGGTTCATCCTATTCTGAATAACAGATACGACGACTAAAAGTCGACGATGAAGACGTTGGTCGAAGACTAGAGTTCTTTACATTGTATGGATGATTACTGATGTCTTGATTGGGCTGATCCCCCTAGACATGGTAATAAGTGGTGATCATCCAAACATACATGGAGATCGATCAGATATGCGAGGAACTCTTCTGTATTAGACATATGAGACGAGGAATAAGGTGCCTCCGGTTTCGTTCAGGCCCAGAATGGATTTGTAAATGGATGTGTGTCTGACATTGGATTTCATTCTGTATTGATTGAATTCTATTAAATATATATCTGTTTGGTGGTGGAGAATTTATTCTCTTGCTTAACACCCTTCTCAGAGACGTACGAGCTTAGAGGCTATACATTGATAGACATTAGTTGCATGGCATGAATTGTCAGTGTGGCATGCTAAGATGCAAATGATCAAGGCTTTTGTTGAAAAGCAGAGTCTTGTGGATGATGATCAAATCATAGTGTGAATTGGTGTAGCTTTGTGTATAGCGTTAATTTGCTAGCCTCACACCCCGGTGTGAACCAAAAATGGGAGAGGACCACTGGGAGTGCACACGTTTCCTTCTAACTAGGAGTGCTGTCATGGTATGGAGCCCAGACATTTTAATTATGTCGTTGTTGGAAAGCGAGGTACCTCAGATTTGAGTCCCTAGTGGTTGTTGATATTGGTCGACATACTGACCAGATTTTATGCTCTTTAGGGCAGGGAAACATAATGTTCAAGAATTATCAATCCCCACTAAAGTAAGTGTCGACCGACCCTATCACATCCAGGTGTAGTTGCAGCTGAATCCTGAGGCATGGGTTACATTGTCTCAAATTCGGTAAAGACGATCCGTTGCCTTGGTTTATGACGAAAATCCAATTTCTAATACGACAACGTTCGGTTTTTATTGTAAAACTAGTATGGCGACATAGTATATGGTAGCTATGTCGTCTATGATTAATACATTCATATTTGAAATTGTTTCGAAACTATGCACTTATAGTAATATCAAAATGTTTTGTTTTTAAACTTACCTAGCATGTTTGGCTATTATAAGGGAAAAATCTATCCTTCGACTTGCGTTGCATTGTGTGATGGGACCTGAGTCTTATTGTAGCATCCCGGGAATTTCGAGTCCTGAATTCAGACATTAACACATTCCATTTCTAGATTCAGGTATCGAAAACCTAGAAAACTAAAAGAAAGAAATAAGAGGATCAGAAATAGAAAGAAAGTTAAGAATAGAAGAAAAGAGAAGAACTATAAAACCATAATACAATCTAACATCGCAGCAGAATAAAATATAATATAGAAGTAAATTTTTATTTAAAACTTGAAACAATACTTACACTTATCAGAGTACAATAGATATTCATCACATCTGGACAGTTATTAAAATCTTTCCTGGTTTACAACACACAGCGGAATAATATATGAATCATACATCTGAACTCCTCCAACTCATTTCCTGGAATTCGTATCTTATCCTGAACCTACACAACTCGTACTGGCCCGAGCATTACAAACGCAACAGGTCAGTTTGGTGAACCAACGTGAGAAAAACACTCTAAATTATTGGTATCATCCAACTTCACTTTACATTAAAAATCCTTTCGAAAGAAAATGATAATCATAAGACCAATCCACACATAAACATGGACGGTTTTTACCTTACGATAACCCAATTTTTTTTTGAAATAATATCCTTTTCTGATATTATAATAATGTCTTAATCAAATAAATAACCATCTAGTAGAACGTTTGCATCTCAAGTTCTATATATATAATATATAATCAAAAAACCGCGGGTGCTTATTAAAGAATGGATTTCCAACTATAACAAGGTATGGAACCACCTTCCGATCAGTGTACTCTAGAGGAGATACACTAAAGTTCAACAAGAACATCTTGCAACTTAGCCACACATGACCGACCACTCATTTCTCTTGAGTGTATCGAATGTCTTGTCACCTTATGGTTGGTATACCAACATAAACGTTCTCGGGAGATACAGAAATAAAAGAAGTAACAAATATGAATATTCTCTTGATGGTGACAATACACCCTAATTGGAGCGACCCACTTAGCCATGCTGCCTGTCTGTTTTTTGTTATTTTCCGGTTGTGAGGCTTGAGGTTTAACACTACCTTTAGAAAACCATATCACAATTTACTTTGAACGTCAAATTGTCAGAACTATCAAATCACTAATTGACGTCCACAAATATACTCTGGTCGTTAAGCTAAGATGTGAAGACCCGCAACCTCCCCGTAAAGGAAAGCGTCGGATAGTTCGAGAACAAACCACAGCAGAACGCATACAGAAGAACATTTCATTGTATATTACAACAATGCATCAGATTACAGGAATATACAGAGTATAAAGGAATATTACACAGAAATATCAGAGATTTAAATTACATTTAAATACATAGCAGCGGAAAATAATACAATACACAACTAGAATGAGATATACGGATACAAAGCTTTCCGGATATCGTTCCAGCTGTAAACCCGGTTCCTGTGAATATAAATTTGCAAAACCAAAACTACTAGCTGCCCGTGTCAAAATAGGGGCACCCAGAGTTTAGGTTAAAACAATAAACTCCAGGTCAGTCATGTGACTGGTGTGAGAACTAAAACAGTTAATCTTTATTTTTAAACTTAGGTAAATCAAGGGACCACGCCGTTTAACACGGAACGGGTTTCCTCCCAAGAATACCAGTGCATAAAACAACAGCGCAATGCTTAATAAAGAAAAATGAAGCTGTTATAAGACCCAGTTCCCATCACACAATGCAATCGCAAGCCGGAGGATAGGGTTTTTACCTTATAATAGCCAAGAATGCTTGATACGTTTAAAACAAATCATTTGATACTATTATAAGTGTATAGTGTATAAAACAACTTCAAATCATAAGTATCAATCATAGGCGGCATGAATGCCCCATACCACTATGTCGCCATATATAGGTTATACAATCAAAATCGCAAAGTCACGTATTTGGAAATTGGGTTTCCATCTATGAACCGAGGCAAAAGATAGTCCTCAACTGATTCGAGACTGTCTAGCCCGAGCCTCAGGCAAGTACTCTGTCAAGCCTTTGGATCCTCAGGGCCGGTCCACACGGAGTGGATTAAAATGCCTGAACATGCGTTTCCCCGCCCTATGGGGCGTAAACGAGCCAACTAAATGACTCCATCGGTTCGAGAACGACCGATCAATCCGAGGCGCCTCGCAACAGCAACAACCACATAAGTCAAACTCGTCAGGGCGTGTAAAACCACTGACGCCACTTCTAGCTAGAAAGAAACGCATGCCCTCCCTGACGTCCTCTCCCGTTTTTGGTTCATACCGGGTGTGAAACACGCGAGGTAAACGTTACACAAAGCTACGCCACAAAGGCCGTGCTTTGATCATCACCACAAGACTTTGCTTTTCAACAGAAGCCTTGATCATTTGCATCTTAGCATGCCACACAGGCAAACCATTCTATGCAACCGATATCAGTCACACAGAATGAAATCCGATGTCAGACACACAGTCCATTTACAAGTCCGTTCTGGGTCTGAACGAAACCGGAGGCACCTAGTACCCCGCATATCCATCGACCTCCAAGTACGTCTGGACGATCACTAACTGTTTCCATCTTCTTGGGTGTACAGCCCAATCAAGATCATCAGTTATCACCCAAACGACGTGAAGACCTCCGGTCTTCGACCATCGTCTTCATCTTCGACTTATCGTCGTATCAGTTATTCAGAATGGGATAAACCCGGTCTTCCCGAATAACTCGCGTATATTTTAAATAAGTGTTACACAAACACAACATACGCCTCATTCCAATTCATTAGTCACTAACCGTAAATTAATCAAGAGAATAATTCCCCAAATATTAACCCCGAAGGCCGAAACCAACATCAGATCAATATCCAGAAAACCATTCTGCTTGGCTAACCGACAGTTAGTTTCTAAATTTCACGTTCAAATCTAATTAAAGATTTAACTATCGCCTGGAGCAAAACTGGTGATACTCCATTCTCGATCTTTTCAATCTAATTAAAGATTCATTAAAACTCCACTTAGTTTTAATCATTATCTGGGTTAAAGAATCAGTGTCATTTAAAACACGATTCACGATAAACCCAAAATCACATTCCATTAATTATCAGGTTAAAGAACAAGTGTTATTTAAAACACTGTTCACGATAAACCCAAAAATCAATACTAATTCAATTCCAATTAAATATCATTTTTAATTGGTACACTTCATTAAATCTAAATAAAAAGATTTAATCTTTTCTCAACTGGGTTCAAGAACAGTGTTAGTGAAGACACCATTCACGACAAACCCAAATCACATTTGATATTCAATACAAGGCTCTGAATAGAAAATATATCGGCTTATATTCAATATCGAATTCTACGACTAACAAATGTCGTATTGGAAATAACGATATAAATATATATCTTTCAAATTTCCATAACAACACCTGTATAATCACGAATTCCAACATCGAAATATTCCGAAGACAATTTCGATTCAAATCCACTCCAATGCAATCATTGGAAATTTTGGTTATTTTCAAAACCATTTCAAATTCAATTTATTTATTTAAAAATAAATAGAATTATAATTCTAGTTCAAAACTAGTTCATTTCGATAAAAATCTATTTTTATCTTTTCAAATATGGAGTTTTTCATCCCAAACTTTCACAAATCATTTCTTATGATTTTACACAAATTATTACTGTTTTTAATAATTTTATCAAGGCCTGTACAGTCGATTTCCATCAACGGCCATCGAACTGCACTTACAGCGACCTTTTTTGAATTTTATTTGGACATAATTCCAAATCCAACCGTTAGATTTCAAATTTCTAACATTCATTAGAAAGCTCTTTTCGATACGAACCCAATGGTTCCGGTTTTAGGAGAATCCGACGGTCGGATCTCCCGCAATGTCCGTTTGAAATAAATGGTCGAAATTCACGAACTGCCGCGGCGCGGCGCGTTCTATTCAGGCTATTATATTATATATATAATATATATATTATATATATCGTCGATTTCTATTTAAAACGAATTATATAAATAGTTTTGAATTCGTTTCAAAAACATTTTCAACTTCTATTTCAATTCAAATCAAAATTGAATTCTTCTTTATAAATTCGTTTTAAAATTCATTTCTATTCAATTCAAATTTCAATTTAATTTGAATTCATTTCAATTCAATTTGAATTCGTTTTCAATTCAATTCAATTCGAAATCGTTTTCAATTCAATTCATTTCGAAATCGTTTTCAATTCAATTCATTTCGAAATCGTTTTCAATTCAATTCATTTCGAAATCGTTTTCAATTCAATTCATTTCGAAATCGTTTTCAATTCAATTCATTTCGAAATCGTTTTCAATTCAATTCATTTCGAAATCGTTTTCAATTCAATTCATTTCGAAATCGTTTTCAATTCAATTCATTTCGAAATCGTTTTCAATTCAATTCATTTCGAAATCGTTTTCAATTCAATTCATTTCGAAATCGTTTTCAATTCAATTCATTTCAAATATTCGATTTCGAGATCACTTTTCAATATTCATTTCAAAATGAATAAAATCGATATAAATATCGTTCACGTCAAAATGGCGTCAATCTAATCAACACGGCTTCATATATTCCTTTATTTTCAAATATTCTATTTCAAATATTTCTTTTTCAAATATTTCTTTTTCAAAACTGGAATGAGGCCCAATCAATTACCATATAAAATTAATTATATGGATTTTCATACAACACATGTATATAATAGCATTGAAAAAAATCAACCATCAACCAAAGTGCACTACACTGTATAAGCATCAAATATAGATATTCAACGCTTATAACAGCCTGTCAATCAATCGATCGACATATTTAATCAATCAGGATGAGTGAACTTCAAATTTCATCCCAACACCCGTGTGGGGTTTCAAACAATCAAACACATGTTTTATTTGTGCAGTTGGGCGATGTGTAAAGTTTATCGACCCAATCAACGTCAGTCAAATCAGTGTACATAAACAAACCGTCTGGTTTGTAAATGAATATTTTATTTATTTACATCACGTTAAAAATTATATTTTTAACGATATAACATTTTATTCCAACATATGAATTTCTATTCAGTTCATTCTTTAAATAAAATGATATTTTTATTTTTCTAACTTATTTCAGAAAATTTCGGCGGCATAGCGGCACGATACTAGAAACGGGACAAGTCCTAGCCTTATCCCCGGTCTAGTGAAGGCCCACGCCATTCACACATCAATCAAATCAATTTCATTTTGCAAACCACAAAATTTGGAGTAAGGGTCTAACCTAGCCTTACTCCTACGCCTTATAACGGCGCACGTCTAATCCTAACCAATTTATCGATTCGATTTTTCACACCACAAACCACATTCAAACCAATATCGCAATCAATCACCAAACAGCCAAACAAACAAGTCCATGGTCTGTGGACGATTGTGTCGGGTGCTACTAAGCACCGTCTGCATCCTAGTATATATATATAACTAGAAAAGAAATAGGAAGGTGAGAAATTCTCACATATAGCTATCCTAGCTCCATGGCTCTTCTAATGCAGGAAATCTTTGCCAACTCGCTTTTTTATCACCATCGTTGCCCGTATACACTGTATATAAAAAATCACATTTTTATATTCTTTATTATATAAAAATCATATTTTTATCGCTAACTTCATATTGTGAAAATAGAATTTTCATCGCTATTTCATATTTGTAAATATAGAATTTTCACTTCGTTATTCAATATATAAAATCGAATTTTTACCATGCTATTCAATATATAAAAATCGAATTTTTTCTTCGATGTTCAATATATAAAAATCGAATTTTTAGTTCAAAGTTCAATATATAAAAATCGAATTTTTAGTTCAAAGTTCAATATATAAAAATCGAATTTTTAGTTCAAAGTTCAATATATAAAAATCGAATTTTTAGTTCAAAGTCCAATATATAAAAATCGAATTTTTAGTTCAAAGTCCACTATATAAAAATCGAATTTTTAGTTCATCCAAAATAATATCTTTCTATGATAAGTATCATATTTTTACATAAGATGAAATCATACATTTCAAATCAAAGAAAACATATTTTTCTTATCACGGAAAACGTATTTCTCGAATCAAAGAAGATGGATTCTTCGAATCAAAGAAAATGGATTCTTTCATTCGCTATGATTTATAAAAACATATTTTTATCTCGAAGTTCCACATTTAAAAATCATATTTTCGTTTTAAAAATTCAATCTTTTCCCATTTTAAAAATTCAATCTTTTTCATTTTAAAAATTCAATCTTTTTCATTTTCAAAATTCAATCTTTTAAAACCTTTCTTAAAATCAGTTTTATCTTCTTTTAAAAAAAAACAGTTTTATATACTAAAAAAAAAAAAAAAAAGCAGTTTTATATACTTAAAATAAAAAAAGCAGTTTTATATACTTAAAATAAAAAAAGCAGTTTTATATACTTAAAATAAAAAAAGAAGTTTTAAATCGGTTAAAATAAAAACAGAAATTATATAATAAATAAATAAATAAAATAAAAAAAAAAAGAGAAAAAGAAGATGGACTTACAGAGATAGGGGGGGTTCGGAAGTCGATCTGAAGCCAGAGGATCGCCTCGCCTTGACGCCCCTTCCTTCACCATCATCAATGGCGAACTCGGTGGTATGGAGCCGCCTGAAAACATACATGGACGGAGCGACACTCGATGGAGGCAGCGGTGCCAGAGGTCGCGAGTGCGAGAGGCCTTCGACGGAGAAGGGTGGATCGGTCGGCGACGCAGGAGATGGTCGTTGACGCGATCTGGAGGGAAACGATTTTGGGACTTTTCGATTTTTAGGTTTTTTTTTTTTTTACTTCTTTCTGTTTAATGAAAACGAGAAAAAGGGGGGGGGGCCTATATATTTTAATTTTTTTTTAATTAAATTTTTTTTTTTATTTTATCCCTCGGAGTTGACTTTTAATTCGAACACTAAATGAGGCCCAACGACTGTCGCCCCTAGCTAATCACCCCCATTCCGAACACAATGGAATATGTTTCGTAGGTTGATTCGACTGTTTGAATCAGTTTCCGTTAAATTTACATTTAAATCACTTTATTGAATTTTAAACGTACATTTCAAATTACCGGGGTCACATACTAACTAGAAAAATTCCAGAAAAATATTTTCTAGTTTCGTAATGACGATACGGTCCTACAAAACTAGTTTCGTCGAATTCTGAGACCGTTTGAAAAATGGTCAATTTCCAGTCGATTAAAATCAACTGAAACTGGTCAAACGCGTTTTCCTTCGCCACGCTCACATATTGATTCGAAAAATTATGAAATTTGGAATCTAGCAATAATTTGACATCACGGACCCAACAAAACTGGTTTCGTCGAAATCCGAGGTCGTTTGCAAAATGTCCATTTTTAAGGGCCTGAATTCCATAGCGACTATTCAGAATTTTCAACTGGACATATCTTTTGATTCCCGCTACGAAATTTCGATTTTTCGGATTCGTTGGAAAGATATTCACTATTAGATTCCATTATTTTTGGTTTCACTAAAATCCAGATTGTTTTGCACCCGGTACATTCAATTGAAGTTTGAAATCGAATTATCGAACTACCGCGCCATTTTCAATTCTATTTATAATTATAAATAAAATTATATATATTCTAACGACGACGTATATAATATATACGTCGAATTATATTCAAAATAAATTTCTCGTCGATATTATTTAAAATAATTCATTTTAAATAATCAAAACTCGCTAGAATTGCCAAAATAAAAATTTTAAACTGGCCCAGATTTTGCGGGTTGTTACATAAGAGCAGGTGTACAGCCTTCTCTGCCACTAATAGAATTACGTTTGTAAGAATAAACGTACCTAAATTTTAAGAAATACTCTGTCAGTCGTTCATCCATACAAGTCATCCAAGACCAGGATGAACCGAAGGTACCCTCCTACCACATCCTAGGTATCACCCTATAGACTAGTAGCGAGTAATCCTTGCAATCCACCGATTTCAACCACGATAGGATTATAGTATATCTCAGGCCGCTAAACCCGAGACTTTAAGTAATTTTGCCATTTTATAAATATCCACGGTCTTCAATTGCCCCATCTCAATCAGCATATGGTATAATCAACGTTTTACGTATTTGCTGGTCGGTGGTTTTCAAATATGAATTTGATCCTAATCTTTCCGTACCAAAAATCGTATATGCTAGATTTGATAGTCGGTTATTTACCTGTCAAATAAAACAACCATTCATCCATAATAGAAAATTGAATTTACTGATTCAATATTTACCCTCTTTAATTAATCATTCGTTAATTAAAACTGTTCAATTTCCCAACATTGAAATACTCATTTCTCTTCTTATATTAGTATAAAAATATTTAAACCATTCATTTTAAATACTTTTGAACGCACATCTCATCTTGGTCATTAATCCCTAACCGTAAAATAGTAAGTGAATAACTTCCTAACTATCAACCCTGAAGCCCGAAACTAACATCAGATTGATGCTCAGAAAACCATTCATCTCAACTAATCTCCAGTTAATTTCTAATTCCATTAACTTCATTTTTCTTAACTTTTAAACGAATAAAATTTCCTATTATCACTTAACTGAGATATTTATCTCAACTAATACCCATTCAATGTTTTACTTATAAATATAATTTGCAAAACGTTTGCTAACCCTTGTTCATTTCTAAAATTGGAAACAAGATTTTACTTATAACGACATATTTTTATTAACCAACTCAGTTTTGTTTAACGTTAGTAAACCGGGTTCTATCTCACATCTTTATTCCATTAATAATCTTTTTCAAACATCTATATATATTTAAAACTTCATTCCATTCTAGTTTTGTTTCAATAAGCTTCATTTACTCCTATTCTAACTTCTATTCAAAATATTCATATATAATTTTTGCAAATTCTTACTAATAATATTTACTATTAATAACCCGTATATAAAATCCTTTAATATAATCCATATTATATTATTCAAATTAGTTCATCTCCAATTAAATTATTATTTTTAATTTAAAAACCCTTTCTAACTTCCTTTCAAAATTCTCATTTGCCAAATATTTACTTCAACCTCTATTCACCTCACCCGTGAATAATAACTTTTAATACAAATCCATTCTTGACTAAATTTATCGATTTGTTTCCAAAGTTTCAAGTTTCAATTCTATTATCACTTTTATTATTAGATTTATTTCATATAATCTAATTTATAATTTCCATTGAACTTGGATAATTCAAATCCATTAACAATACCGATTTCAAACCCAATTTCCCTTTATCTTCATACTCATATTATATTTTCTGAATTTTCTAATGATAATAATAATTCACTTATTTATAAACATTGTTTATAAAATCAACTTGTCATCTTATTTGTTAAAAACAAATCTTAACTGTTCCATTCCATTTATAATTCGATTTCAAAATAAATATTTTTATTTGAAAATAAAATATACTTTAAACTCTTTTATATTTTCAATTCTCTTTTAAAATTCATATATTATTTTGATATTCAAAAATATAAAAAATCAAGGTCCAATGTCAATACACATCCAAAACATGTCACACACCATCGTAGGTTATCAATCATATCATATAACAGCATATATGTGAAAACAATAAATAAATGTTGAGGAATCCAGTCGGATTCCTCCAACCTGTTTTTCCTTCATCCACAAATGTTAATCAAAAATAATAATACCCATCCTGCTTCAAGGCAGGATATCGCGGTATAAAAGGTCATCCATTATATATATTGTGGGGCGCATAGGGAAATCATCCGCTGATGGTACTGTGGGAATATCCAATCACCAATCATAAATATTATTATATAATATTATATATATACCACTAGCTCTTTATATTAAACAATTATCATCCAATAAATAATAAATTAAATTAGAACTATTAAAAATAGTTCCAAATAAATTATCTGAGTGAGTTAAACTCATGTAATAACCCGAAAATGCGAGCCAGTTTGAAATTTTTATTTTGGCCATTTTAGCGAATTTTGAATATTTAAAATAGGTTATTTTAAATAAAATCGATGAGAAATTTATTTTGAATAGGATTCGAACGTATATATTATACGCGTCGTCGATAGAATATAAATAATTATATATAATTATAAATAGAATTGAAAATGGCGCGGTAGTTCGATAATTCGATTTCAAACTTCAATTGAATGTACCGGGTGCAAAACAATCCGGATTTTAGTGAAATCAAAAACATTAGGATCTAATTGATGATATCTTTCCAATGAATCCAAAGAATAAAAATTTCATAGCGGGAATCAAAAGATATGTCCAGTTGAAAATTTTGAATAGTCGCTATGGAATTCAGGCCCTTAAAAATGGACATTTTGCAAATGACCTCGGATTTCGACGAAACCACTTTTGTTGGGTCCGTGATGTCAAATTATTGCCAGATTCCAAATTTCATAATTTTTCGAATCAGTATGTGAGCGTGGTAAAGGAAAACGTGTTTTGACCATTTCAGTTGAATTTAATCGACTGGAAAATGGCCATTTTTCTAACGGTCTCGGAATTCGACGAAATTAGTTTTGTTAGGACCATATCGTCAATACGAAGCTAGAAAATATTTTTCGAGAATATATAGAGTTAGTATGTGTCCCCAGTAAATTGAAATGTACGTTTAAAATTCAATATAGTGATTTAAATGTAAATTTAACGGAAACTGATTCAAACAGTCGAATCAGCCTACGATACATATCCCATTGGGTTCGGAATGGGGGTAATACGCTATGGACGACAGGCGGTGGACCTCGTTCAGGGATCATATGTAAAAGTCAACTTTTAGTGAATAAATTAATTAAATAAATAAAGAAATAAAAAAAAACTTTCTTCCCCTTTATTACCCTCTGCCCCCCCCCCCCCCCCCCGTTCTAAATTATTTCAACAGGAAAAAAAAAAGAAAAGAGAAAAAATTATGAAAACCTAATCGCGCCCCCCCCTCCCGTTCGTCGACGGCGCCGCCCAACCGCCCGAGCCCTCCACCGACCAACCTCCCTCCAGCGTCGCCCTGCCATCGCTCAAAACTCCACCCAATCGCCGCCCCTTCCACTTATTCTCCTCCTTTCCCCCTTCGACAGGCGCCTGGCGCGAAGACCCCCCCCCCCAGCAGCGAGACGACCTCGAGCCCCTAACCTGCTGCACCCTCCTCCATTCGAAGACCCCCCCAGTCGACGACGACAGCGCGAAAAACCCCCCCATTCTCAGAGCAGATGCAGTAAGTTTTTATTTTAATTTTTATTTATTTAAACATTGAAAATGATTTCTTTTAATGCATATAAAATCAGATTTCGTACATAGAACTGCCTTAAATTCGTGTTCGATTTTTATATGACTGAATTTATTATAAAGATGAGATTTTTATTTCAGTCTTTGTTATATATAAATCGATAAAAAGATTTGATCTTTAATATTAATAAAGATTCGATTTTTGAAATTATAAAGATTCGATTTTTGAAATTAAAAAGGCGAGATTTTTGAAATTAAAATGGCGAGATTTTTGAAATAAAAATATGATTTTTATATATTGAACTTCGAAATAAAAATATGATTTTTATATATTGAACTACGAATTAAAAATATGATTTTTATTATATATATGTTGAAATAAAGAGGGAATTTTTATAGTGATGAAAGGCGAAAACTTTATTTTTATAAAGGCGAAAACTTTATTTTTATAAAGGCGAAAACTTTATTTTTTATAAAGGCGAAAACTTTATTTTTATAAAGGCGAAAACTTTATTTTTATAAAGGCGAAATCAATATTTTTGAAATGGAATTTTTATCTATATGACACCAAATAAAAATTCGATTTGTATATGTTGAACAGCATAGAAAAAAATTCGATTTTTAAATATATGAAGTGATTATAAAAATATGACTTTTAAATTGAAAGTGAATAAATAAAAATGTGATTTTTATTTTAAAGACATCGAAATATAAAAATGTGTGATTTTTATATATATAGTGACTACGGGCAACGAAGATGACGAATATGGGATAACGAAGAAGATTTCTATCAATGAAGTGTCGTGAAGTTGGATAGCTATTGGTGAGAACTTCTCACCCTAAAATCTCTTTTTCTAGTTATATATATATATATATATATATATATATATATACTAGGATGTAGACGGTGTTTAGTAGCACCCGACACAATCGTCCACAGACTATGGACTTGTTTGTTTGGTTGAATAAATTAATTTGATGACTTGATGTGAATTGGTTGTTTAGTGAATTTGATTGATGTGTGAATGGCGTGGGCCTTCACTAGACCGAGGATAAGGCTAGGCCTTGTCCCGTTTCTAGTATCGTGCCGTTATGCCGCCGAAATTTTCTAAAATATGTTAGAAAAATAAAAATATCATTTTTATTGTGTAAATGAAATGAATAGAAATTCATGTGTTGAAATAAAATATTTTATCGTTAAAAATATAGTTTTTAACGTGAAAGTGGATAAATGAATATTTATAAACAAATCGGCCGATTTGTTTATATACACTAATTTGACTGATATTGATTGGGTCGATAAATTTTACACATCGCCCAACTGCACAAATAAAATCTGTGTTTGATTGTTTGAAACCCCACACGGGTGTTGGGATGAAATTTGAAGTTCACTCATCCCGATTGATTAAATATGTCGATCGATTGATTGACAGGCTGTTATAAGCGTCAGATATCTATATTTGATGCTTATACAGTGTAGTGCACTTTGATTGATGATTGATTATTTTTCAATGCTATTATATACATGTGTTGTATGGAATCCATATAATTAACATTATATGGTGATTGATTGAGCCTCATTCCAATCGGGAAAACAATGAATATTATAAAAGAAAATTCATGTGTTGAATATAAAAATAGTCATGTGTTGACGATGATCATGTGTTGAAACTATTCATGTATTGAGTAAAATATTTTAAATAAAATAAATTACATCTTTATCATATTTAAAATTAGAACTACTTCCCAGTAGAAGTCTAATTAAAAATCAAACGATAGATACCATAGTTTTATAAAATATTTTACATAACAAAAATAGTGATGTGTTGACAGTACTCATGTGTTGAGATTAGTCGTGTGTTGAGAGAAATATAGATTCATGTGTTGAATGGGATAAATATTCATTTGTTGGATAGAATATAGAAGTTTTGAAAATATAAATCCGTGTTGATTAGAGATGCGTTATTTTGGACGCGAACGATATTTATATCGATTTTATTCGTTGTATAATGAATATTGAAAAGTGATTTTGAAATTAAATATATTGAAATTGAAATTTAAAATGAACTGAAATTGAATTGAAATCAATTTGAAACGAATTCGAATTGAATCAAATAGAAGGTAAATTCGAAATGAATTGAATTGAAAACGATTTCGAAATGAATTGAATTGAAAACGATTTCGAAATGAATTGAATTGAAAACGATTTCGAAATGAATTGAATTGAAAACGATTTCGAAATGAATTGAATTGAAAACGATTTCGAAATGAATTGAATTGAAAACGATTTCGAAATGAATTGAATTGAAAACGAATTCGAAATGAATTGAAAGTGAATTGAAATGAATTCAAATTGAATTAAAAATTTGAATTGAATAGAAATGAATTTTAAAACGAATTTATAAAGAAGAATTCAATTTTGATTTGAATTGAAAAGAAAGTTGAAATTGCTTTTGAAACGATTTTAAAATGATTTATAAAATTCATTTTAAATAGACATCGACGAAATATATATTATATATATTATATAATGGCCTGAATAGAACGCGCCGCGCCGCGGCAGTTCGTGAATTTCGACCATTTATTTCAAACGGACATTACGGGAGATCCGACCGTTGGATTCTCCTAAAACCAGAACCATTGGGTTCGTATAGAAAAGAGCTTTCCAATGAATATTAGAAATTTGAAATCTAACGGTTGGATTTGGAGTTATGTCTAAATCAAATTTGAAAAAGGTCGCTGTAAGTGCAGTTCGATAGCCGTTGATGGAAATCGACTGTACGGGCCTTGATAAAATTATTAAAAATATCTATAATTTGTGTAAAATTATAATATGTGAATTGGAAAGAAGTGGGCTGGAAAAATTCCACATTTGAAAAGATAAAAATAGATTTTTATCGAAATGAACTAGTTTTGAACTAGAATTGAAATCAATTTATTTTTGAAATAAATAAATTGAATTTGAAAGTGATTTTAAAAATAACCAATATTCCCAATACATGGATTGGACTGGAGTTGAATCGAAATTATCTTCGGGATATTTCGATGTTGGATTTCGTGACTATACAGATATTGTTATGGGAATTTGAAAGATATATTTTATATCGTTATTTCCAATACGATATTTGTTGGTTTCAGAATTTGCTATTGAATATAAGCCGATATATTTTCTATTCAGAGTCTTGTATTTAATATCAAATGTGATTTGGGTTTGTCGTGAATCGTGTTTAAGATGACATTGATTCTTTAACCCAGTTAAAGGCAAGATGTTTATTTTTGAAAAGATTAAAACTAAGTGGAGTTTTAATGAATCTTTGATTAGATTAAAAATGTGAATTGATAATTTAAATTATCGAATCTGAAAGGTGATCGAGAATAGAGTACCACCAGTTTTGCTCCAAAGCGATAGTTAAATCTTTAATTAGATTTGAACGTGAAATGGTAATTAATTTTACCGATAACACCGTGGTGTTAGTTGTGGAGTATTACCAGTTTTGCTCCATGGGATATATAGGTTGGGATTGGGAAATAAAATAAATAATTACTTCTGTGAGGTTCGTTAATCCCGACTAGTTTGAAATGATATCCAAAGGAAGATTAAAGAATAAATTTAGAAGAATTTATCTTTGATAAAATTAATGGGAACCTTTCCCTAAGAATGTGATTTTGTGAATAAAAGAATATTCTGAATTGGAATGAGGCGTTCATTGTGTTTGTGTAACATTTGTTAATTATATACGTGGGTTATTCAGAAAGGCCGGGTTATAGCCATTCTGAATAACCGATTCGACGAGATGTCGAAGATGAAGACGGTGGTTGAAGACCAGAAGTCTTCACATCGTTTGGGTGATTACTGATGATCTTGATTGGGCTGTACACCCAAGATGAGGGAAACAATCGGTGATCGTCCAGACGTACTTGGAGATGGATGGATATGCGAGGAAAGTGCCTCCGGTTTCGTTCAGACCCAGAACGAACTTGTAAATGGATTGTGTGTCTGACATTGGATTTTATTCTGTGTTGATTGATCTCTATTAAATATACATCTGTTTGGCGGCGGAGAATTTATTCTCTTGCTTAATGCCCTTCTCTGAGACGTACGAGCTCAGATGTTGTATATCGATGGACATCAGTCGCATGGAGTGAATTGCCAGTGTGGCACGCGTAAGTGGCAATTGATCAGGGCTTCTGTTGAAAAGCAAAGTCTTGTGGTTGATGATCAAAGCACGGCCTGTGTGGCGTAGCTTTGTGTATAACGTGAATTCACGAGCCTCACACCTCGGTATGAGTCAAAAACGGGATATGGACCCAAGGAGTGCACGACGTTTCTTTCTAGCTAGGGTGGTGTCAGTGACCTACCAGCCCTGACATTTATATACTTTTCACCTGTGTGGTTGTTGGATACGAGGCGCCTCAGATATAGGTCTGTAAGGACCGGGAAACGTGTGTTCAGGAATAATTAATCCTCAAAAGTAAGAGAGGACCGGCCTTGGAGGTTCCAAAGGATCAGAGTGGGGTCCTGAGGCATTGCTAGAGTGTCTCGAACGCGGAGAGGAGCTTGCCCCTTGCCTCGACTCATGTTGGAATCCAATTTCCAATACGTGATATTGCGGTTTTAATTGTAGAACTAGTATGGCGACATGATATATGGTACCCATGCCGTCTATGATTGATATTTATGATTGAAATTGTTTTGACACTATACACCTATAATAGTATCAAATAATGTGTTTTAAACGTATCAAGCATGCTTTGGCTGTTATAAGGGAAAACCCTATCCTCCGGCTTGCGTTGCATTGTGTGATGGGACCTGGGTCTTATAACAGCTTCATTTTTCTTTATTTAGCATTGCGCTGTTTGTTCTATGCACTGGTTTTCTTGGGAGGAAACCCGTTCCGTGTTATACGGCGTGGTCCCTTGATTTACCTAACTTTAAAACCAATATTAATAACTGTTTTAGTTCTCACACCAGTCACATGACTGACCTGGAGTTTATTGTTTTAACCTAAACTCTGGGTGCCCCTATTTTCTACACGGGCAGCTAGTAGTTTTGGTTTTGCAGATTTATATTCACAGGGTCCTGATTAACAGCTGGAACGATGCTCGGAAAGCTCTGTATCCGTGTATCACTTCTAGTTGTGATTTTGTATTATTTTCCGCTGCTATGTAATTTATTGTAATCTCTGATATTTATCCAATGTAATTTATTCATTTATACTCTGTATATTCTTGTATCTGATGGAATTGTTGTAATAACAATGAAATGTTCTTCTGTTTGCGTTCTATTTTGTCTTGTCCTCAATTCTATCCGTGCTTTCCTTCACGGGGAAGTTCGGGTCATCTCAACTCACCTCGATATTTCCTTTGCTGAATATCCTGTTTAATTCCATTTATGCGTCTACAAATCAAATCAACTTGTCTCAAATGATTATATCCAGCTGCAATGATTATTAAATTATATTTAATGATTAAATGATTTTTTAATTAACTACAACATAATTAAATAAATTCTTCTAGGCGTATTTATATTTTAAAAAACTATATACCTTAAGGCCTCACCAATTTCTCGCTCACTTCACGACATAACCACAAATCGCTCCCATACTGCAATCAGTCCCACTTCGAAAATTCATTGAACATCTCCTAATCAATCGTCATCTCTCTTATATGACCTACACCACAGTTTGCTACTGTTATACCTTGCCAGAGTGGTCATAACATTCTTTCCATCTCCTATCGAAGGCACTACGACTTCTTTTAATTATCATTAACATCATCAGCCCATCCTGTTGCAAACTGCGCTCCAGATCCACCAAAAACTCCACTGTTGCTTCCCCATCTTCACTTGCGAACAGTCCTCATTCCAGACCCACTATCCGCCATTGATAAATAATACTTTGTCACGTTGACTTCAACCATCCTCAAAGTTATATACCAAACTCACCACACAATACCACTTCCATTGCCTCCTGTTGCACTTCCCCAATTCATCATACTATTAGTTTCAAACCATCTGTTCTTCCCAAGAAAAAAACAAAGACTGAACTTACTGCCAAACCCGTGCCACCCATAGCCTAGATCGACAAAAACTTCACCCTTCCAGTTCGAACTCTTCACCAGATTCATCTTGTTCATCACTCAAAACAAAATACAAAGTGATACTCCTCAGTTGTCCAGACATCCCAAATTCAACAGTTGTAACACCCCACATCCATTATTGTCACTGGCAAAGGGAATGCATTAACTTCTATGGAACGTTTTGAGTATAGAACATAAACTTAACAACAAGACAGATATAAACAGTGCTTAAAAATTTAAAACTTTATTCATTGCAGCGGTAAACACATAGGATTGATTACATCATCAAAAAACAGAGTCAAAGTACATAATATCCATCTTGACTAAATCAGAGTACGTAAATTGAAAGACATAACCCCAATACAATATAGCCATAAATAAGATAGGCTGAACTTTTACTTCAGCGATCCAAGCAACTTCTAAAAGAAGAGATACAGCTGTCCAAAATCAAGATCCACTGGTGCTAGTTCCACCCTAAGCACCTTGGGGGGGGGGGGGGGGGGGGAGGGAGGAAGAAAGAGGTGGAAACAAAGGGGGTCAAACATAAAGTGTGACGACAAGGAATTTCGCTCGATCCGAATAAGTCGCTAAACCGACCAAGACCGTTCGAAACGCCTGATTGTTTTGAGAACACGACAAATTAGAACGAAGATAGAAGAACATTTCATTGTTTATTACAACAATTCATCAGAATACACGAATATATAGAGTGTAAATGAATAAATATTACACAGAAAATATCAGAGATTACAATACATTACATAGCAGCGGAAATTAATACAATACACAACTAGAAGTAATACGTGGGTACAAAGCTTTTCGAGTATCGTTCCAGCTGTCAATCAGGATCCTGTGAATATAAATCTGCAAAACCAAAACTGCTAGCTGCCCATGTCAAAATAAGGGCACCCATAGTTTAGGTTAAAACAATAAACTCCTGGTAAGTCATGGGACTGGTGTGAGAACTAAAACAGTTATTAATCTTTATTTTAAAGTTAGGTAAATCAAGGGACCACGCCGTATAACACGGAACGGGTTTCCTCCCACGAATACCAGTGCATAAACCAACAGCGGAATGCTAAATAAAGAACAATGAAGCTATTATAAGACCCAGGTCCCATCACACAATGCAACACAAACCAAAGGATAGGGTTTTACCTTATAATAGCTAAAGAATGCTTGATACGTTAAAACAAATATTTTATTATTTCTATAAGTGAAGAAATCAATTTCAAATCATAAGTATCAATCATAGGAAATATGAATGCCCCATACCACTATGTCGCCATATATAGGTTATACAATCAAAATCGCAAAGTCACGTATGTGGAAATTGGATTTGCCTCTGTGAACCGAGGCAAAAGACAGTCCTCTACCGATTCGAGACGCTCTAGCCCGCCCCTCAGGAACAGAACGCATCGTCCCTTGGATCATCAGGGCCAGTGCGCCGATGTTGATTAAAATGCCTGAACACTGCGTTTCCCCACCCTATGGGGTGTAAATGAGTCAACGAATGACTCCATCGGCTTCACATGGTCACCGATATATCCGAGGCGCCTCGCAATAGCAACAACCACATAAGTAAAACTCGTCAGTGCGTGTAAAACCATTGACGCCACTCCTAGCTAGAAGGAAACGCATACCCTCCCTGAAGTCCTTCTCCCGTTTTTTGTTCACAAGCGGGGTGTGAGGCTCGCGAATCAACGCTACACAAAGCTAGGCCACACAGGCTGTGCTTTGATCATCAACCACAAGACCTTGCTTTTCAACGGAAGCCTTTATCAATTGCCACTTAGGCATGCCACACAGGCAATTTACTCCATGCGTTTGATATCCATCAATATATAACCCTTGAGCTCGTACGTCTCACAAAAGGGCGTTAAGCAAGAGAATAAATTCTCCTCCGCCAAACAGATATATATTTAATAGAAATCAATCACACAGAATAAAATCCTATGTCAGACACACAGTCCATTTACAAGTCCGTTCTGGGTCTGAACGAAACCGGAGGTACCTAGTACCTCGCATATCCATCGTTCTCCAAGTACGTCTGGACGATCACTAACTGTTTCCATCTTCTTGGGTGTACAGCCCAATCAAGACAATCAGTAACCACCCAAACGACGTGAAGACCTCCGGTCTTCGACCACCGTCTTCATCTTCGACTTATCGTCGTATCAGTTATTCAGAAAGGGATAAACCCGGTCTTTCCGAATAACTCGCGTATATAATAAACAAGTGTTACCCAAACACAACATACGCCTCATTCCAATTCAGAATATTCTTTTATTCAAATATTCTTATACTTTGGAAAAGGTTCCCATTAATTTTATCAAAGATAAATTCTTTAAATTCATTCTTTAATCACCTTTGAATATCAATTCAAACTAGTCAGGATTAGCAAACCACACCGAAGTAATAATTTATTTTATTTCCCAATCCCAACCTATTCACCAAATGAAGTAAAACTAGTAATACTTCATATCTAACACCATGGTGTTATCGGTAAATTCAATTACCATTTCACGTTCAAATCTAATTAAAGATTTAAGTATCGCCTTGAGTAAAACTGGCGATACTCCATTCTCGATCTTTTCGATCTAATTAAAAATTCATTAAAACTCCACTTAGTTTTAATCTTTACAGAAATCAATATCATGTCATTAACAGGGTTAAAGAGCCAATGTCATTTAAAACACGGTTCATCATAAACCCAAATTTACATTCTATTAATTATCGGGTTAAAAACAAGTGTTATTTAAAACACTGTTCACGATAAACCCAAAAATCGGTACCAATTCAATTCCAATTAAATATTATTTAATTGGTACACTTCATTAAATCTACATAAAAAGATTTAATCTTTTTCTCAACTGGGCTTAAGAACAGTGTTAATGAAGACACCATTCACGACAAACCCAAATCACATTTGATATTAAATACAAGGCTGTGAATAGAAAATATATCGGCTTATATTCAATATCAAATTCTACGACCAACAAATATCGTATTGGAAATAACGATATATATATATATATCCTTCAAATTTCCATAACAATATCCATATAATCACGAAATCCAACATCGAAATATTTCGAAGACAATTTCGATTCAAATCTGTTCCAATGCAATTATTGGAAATTCGGTATATTTTCAAAACCATTTCAAATTCAATTTATTTATTTTAAAAAAGTAAATAAATTATTATTCTAGTTCAAAACCAGTTCATTTCGATAAAAATCTATTTTTATCTTTTCAAATTTGGAGTTTTTCATCCCAACTCTTCCCAAATCACTTCTTATGATTTTACACAAATTATTGATATTGTTAATAAGTTTATCAGGGCCCGTACAGTCGATTTCCATCAATGGCCATCGAACTGTACTTACAGCGACCTTTTCTAAATTTGATTTGGACATAATTCCAAATCCAACCGTTAGATTTCAAATTTCTAATATTCTTTAGAAAGATCTTCTCGATACGAACCCAGCGGTTCCGGTTTTAGGAGAATCCAACGGTCGGATCTCCTGCAATATCCATTCGAAGTCAATGGTCGAAATTCACGAATTGCCGCAGCGTGACACGTTTTATTCCGGCCATTATATTATATATATAAAATATATACTTCATCTATTTCAATTCAAAACGTGCTTTATAAATCGTTTTAAATTCATTTTCAAAACGGTTTCAACTTCATATTTAATTTCAAATCAAAATTGAATATTCTAATATAAATTCGTTTTAAATTCATTTCAAATCGATTTCAATTCAATTTCAATTTAATTCGTATTTCAATTCATTTCAATTTAATTCGAATTTCAATTTCAATTTAATCCAATTCTTTTCAATTTCAATTTGAATTCAATTCCTTTCAATTTCAATTTGAATTCAATTCCTTTCAATTATATTCGAATTTCGATTATTCTCAATATAATTCAAATTCTAATTCACTTTCAATATACATTGAAAATTGAATAAAATCGATATAAATATCGTTCACGTCAAAATGGCGTCAATCTAATCAACACAGCTTCATATATTTCTATTTTTAAATATTCTATTTCAAATATTTCTTTTTCAAATATTTCTATTTCAAAACTGGAATGAGGCCCAATCAATTACCATATAGTGTTAGTTATATGGATTTTCTACAACACATGTATAAAATACCAACAGTAAATAATCAACCATCATCCCGAGTGCATTCTACACTGTATAAGCATCAAATATAGATATTTAACGCTTATGACAGTCTTTCAAACAATCGATCGACATACAGCTAATTATTGGGATTAGTGTATGTCATATATCATCCCAATACCCGTGTGGGGTTTCAAACAATCATACACACATTTTATTTGTGCAGTTGGGCGATGTGTAAAATTTATCGTCCCAATCAATATCAATCAAATCAGTGTATATAAACAAATCTCCGATTTTTTTATATTAATTTATTTCATTTCATATACACGTTAAAAATTCTATTTTTAACTGTATAATATTTTCCACTATAAAATATTTTATTTCGTTCCACATCACATCACACAATCAACTACACATCAAAATCAAACAAACAAGCATACAAGCCGCCCTTGGTCTATGGACGACGGGTGTCGGGTGCTACTAAACACCATCTGCATCCTAGTATATATTTTTAACTAGAAAACAAAATTAAAAGGTGAGAAGTTCTCACCGAAGCTATCCCAACTCCACGACACTTCATATGTGGAAATCTTCGTCGTGCTCGCCTTTTTTCACTTTCATTGCCCGTAGCCACTACATGTATAAAAATCACATTTTTAATATGCCACTAGTATAAAAATTATATTTTTAACCTTTCTATATTATAAAAATTATATTTTTATTCTCTTCATCATAAAAGAATTATATTTTTATCGTCATACATATATAAAAATCATATTTTTATATGAATAAAAATCTCGTCTTTATATAATTAAAAAATCCCATCTTTTCTAAATCAAAGATCTAATTTTTCAAATATAAAGAAGCAAATCCTTTTCAAATTAAAAATCTAACCTTTTTAAAATTAAAAATCAAATCTTTATTTTATAAAACTCAAATCTTTTCATTTATATAATCCTTCCTTTTCATGAAAAAAATACGATCTTTTCATTGTTAAAAATACGATCTTTTCTATTTAGAAATTATCACTTTATTTTCGGTTATATATATAGGTAAATAATTAAAGAAACCGAAATAAAATGAAATTAAAAACAAACTTATTGTTTTTCATTTGGAGGGGGTTCACTGCCGGAATCGGGCTGAGGAAGGGTGCGCCGGAGTGCTGCAGGCGGAGGGGAAAGTTGTCGGAGCAATGGCGGTTGGCTGCGATGCGGTGGAGGTGGTGGTTCGTCAGAGTAAAGGGAGGGGGCGTGCGGTTTGAAGAGGAGAGAGAGAAGATTGGAGGGAGGATCGGGCGTCGGGGGGGATCTGGCTAGAGGCGGGCGCCTCCCAGCGGCGAGGACGGCAGACGAGGTCCGGGGGGGTCTCCGTCGATGTTCGTGCCCTTTTCACTTTTTCCCCCCTGAAGATTAACGACGGGGAGGGGGGGCTGAGAAGAAGTAAATGGTAAAGGGTTGACTAAAGAATTTATATATATATATTTAATTTATTTTATATTCTAAAAGCAACTTTTTATTTCGACTTCGAAATCGAACTCACCGACTGTCGTCGCTAGCGTAATACCCCCATTCCGAACACAATGGGATATGTCCCGTAAGCCAGTCTGGTCGTTTCGATCAGTTTTTGACTCTATATAGTGAATTTGAACGCACATTTCAATTTACCGGGGCCACATACTAACTGGAAAAATTCCAGAAAAATATTTTCTAGCTTCATATTAACGATACGGTCGTAATAAAACTAATTTCGTCAAATTCCGAAACCGTTTGAAAAATGGCCATTTTCCAGTCGATTAAAATCAACTAAAACTGGTCAAACGCATTTTCCTTTGCCACGCTCACATATTGATTCGAAAAATTACGAAATTTGAAACCTAGTAATAACTTGACATCGCGGATCCAACAAAAGTGGTTTTGTCGAAATCCGAGGTCGTTTGCAAAATTTCCAGTTTTAAGGGCCGAAATTCCATAGCGACTATTCTGAATTTTCAACTGGACATATCTTTTGATTCCCGCTATGAAATTTCAATTTTTCGGATTCATTGGAAAGATATTATCAATTATATTCTAATATTTTTGGTTTCGCCAAAATCCAGTTTATTTTGAATCCTGTACATTCATTTGAAGTTTGAAATCGAATTATCGAACTACCGCGCCATTTTCAATTCCTTTTATATATATAAATAATTATTTATATTCTAACGACGATCTATATAAATATATTCGTTCGAATTCTATTCAAAATAAATTTCTCGTCGTTATTATTTAAAATAATTCATTTTAAATAATCAAAATTCAGTAAAATTGCCAAAATAAAAATTTCAAACTGGCTCGGATTTTCCAGGTTGTTACATTCTCCCCCACTTAAAACTTTTCATTCCCGTAAAGGAACGAAGCCAAAAGTTGTTTAACAATTCAACTCAACTTTCAGTATTTTCATTACGGCTTAAGTTCTTCAACTTTGCAGTTTCTAAGAACTTTTCAAATTTTTCAAAAATTTGGCTAACACCCTAAATTTTCGAAAAATTTCGCCATAACCTCCCCTGCACCGGGGACTTCGGGATATTTCAGATAGCCTCCCATGGCCTTCTTCAATCCAAAAGAAAAAGAAAAAGCCAAGCGGCTAGCCAATCGGCTCACAAAATCACCCAAAACTCAAGAAATACAATAAACATGTACCTATTTGTCGGGCAAATAATTTTTTTCCTCTTCTCTAGCCTCCTTGCTATGACATGTTCAATGTAAATACATGTACATGCAAGCCAATGCGACTAATTTTCAATGCAATTAACTATTTGATTCAAATTGGCTATATGGTTCAAATTTATCAAATAAATAAACAAACAACACAACCATCAATCAATTAGTTGATTAACGTTTCAAATTCATAACTTTGATACATATACAGAAAATCATGTTTTTGATGCCAATTCACAACAATAAACCTATCTAGTTTTGGTTCTCACACCAGTCTAATGGAAATATATAGATATCACACCTTTGAAACTCGAATATGAATACTGATGATGATGCACCATCATCAGAATCATCCCCGGGTGTCTAGAATGTGATTCTATATCTATCCAATATATTAAAACTTCGAATACACGCGGATCAGACGTATACGCAAAATCTTTATATACTGGATAGTCCAAATCAATATAAATAAATATTCAAATACGAATAATTGAATTAAATTTTCAAAACAAAAATTGTTTTCATTTTAAAAATATACTCTTCACGCTCGTTCTAGGATACTACTGATCCTATCTCTAACGAGTCATTCTAATTGGATATTACTAATCCAATATCTGATGAATTCTTTCGTATGGTTCTAACGTGTCTTGTTCTCTAAGCTTTGTAAACCAAAGCTCTGATACCAAATGTGACGACAAGGAATTTTGCTCGATCCGAATCAGTCGCTAAACCGACCAAGACCGTTCAAAACGCCTGATTGTTTTGAGAACACGACAAATTAGAACGTAGATAGAAGAACATTTCATTGTTTATTACAACAATTCATCAAAATACACGAATATACAGAGTATAAATGAATAAATATTACACAGAAAATATCAGAGATTACAATACATTACATAGCAGCGGAAATTAATACAATACACAACTAGAAGTAATACGCGGATACAAAGCTTTCCGAGTATCCTTCCAGCTGTAAATCAGGATCCTGTGAATATAAATCTGCAAAACAAAAACTACTAGCTGCCCATGTCAAAATAAGGGCACCTAGAGTTTAGGTTAAAACAATAAACTCCAGGTCATTCATGGGACTGGTGTGAGAACTAAAACAGTTATTAATCTTTATTATAAAGTTAGGTAAATCAAGGGACCACGCCGTATAACACGGAACGTGTTTCCTCCCACGAATACCAGTGCATAAACCGACAGCGTAATGATAAATAAAGAACAATGAAGCTATTATAAGACCCAGGTCCCATCACACAATGCAACACAAACCAAAGGATAGGGTTTTACCTTATAATAGCCAAAGAATGCTTGATACGTTAAAACAAATCTTTTATTATTGCTATAAGTGAAGAAATCAATCTCAAATCATAAGTACAATCATAGGTGGCATGCCCCATACCACTATGTCACCATATATAGGTTATACAGTCAAAATCGCAAAGTCACGTATTTGGAAATTGGATTTCCCTCTGTGAACCGAGGCAGAAGATAGTCCTCTATTGATTCGAGACGCTCTAGCCCGCCACTCAGGAACAGAACGCATCGTCCCTTGGATCGTCAGGGCCGGTCCGCCGATGTGGATTAAAATGCCTTAGCACTGCGTTTCCCCACCCTATGGGGCGTCAATGATTCAATGAATGACTCCATCGGCTTCACATAGTCACCGATATATCCGAGGCGCCTCGCAACAGCAACAACCACATAAGTCAAACTCGTCCGGGCATGAAAAACCACTGACGCCACTCCTAGCTAGAAGGAAACGCATGCCCTCCCTGAAGTCCTTCTCCCGTTTTTGGTTCACAACCGGGGTGTGAGGCTCACGAATAAACGCTACACAAAGCTATGCCACACAGGCTGTGCTTTGATCATCAACCACAAGACCTTGCTTTTCAACAGAAGCCTTGATCAATTGCCACTTAGGCATGCCACACAAGCAATTCACTCCATGCGTTTGATATCCATCAATATATAACCCCTGAGCTCGTACGTCTCAGAGAAGGGCGTTAAGCAAGAGAATAAATTCTCCGCCGCCAAATAGATATATAGTTAATAGAAATCAATCACACAGAATAAAATCCTATGTTAGACACACAATCCATTTACATGTCCGTTCTGGGTCTGAACGAAACCGGAGTCACCTAGCACCCTGTGACGGTCCCAAAACCCCATGACACGGTGTTAAGGATAATCATTGGAATATAACACAATAATCATCATTAACAGATCAAAGATATTAGCATAAACAGAAAATAGAATAATTTACACAAATATGACAGCGGAATCATATAGATATCATCACATAAGAGAAGCACAGTACAGGATACAACTTAGTGCATAATGATACATAGTCAGTCACTATCGCCTGAGGCGGAATCATACATAAAGAGTACACAAAATAAATATCAGTTTACATCGCCAATGGCAGAATCATAATATAGATACAATAATGGCAGAGAAATCCAAGTCAGCATGGTGTAGTCAAGCCTCGCCATGAGCCAAAAGGTGCGTCAGAAACCTGTAACTTGGCTGCCCGTGTGAAAATGAGGGCACCCGAGTTTGCAAGGTGAAACAAACTACGAGTCAGTCATGGGACTGGTATGAGAAATCTACTTAACTTATTAACAAAAATAATAAGGCAAATCAAAGGACCACCCCACTTTCGCGGAACGGGTTTACTCCAATGAGTGCTAGTGCATTAAATAAAGTAAATGATTAAATCATCGCAATGCTTTTTGAAAAATGAAGCCATTATAAGACTCAATGTAACACCCCGCGAATTTTATAACTGTGAAATTAACAAATTAAAGTATAATCAATTTCAAATCAAAGAACTAAGGGAAACGGGATACGCCATTGCGTTCGTCTCGGAAAAATACGCGAAATAGAGTTCGAGTTTTCGAAAAACGGAGTCCGTATGAAGAAGATATGGCCTTCGGAAGTTTTTGAATTAAGTTTAAAATTCAAACAGAATAAAATAAGCTCAGAAAACAAAAATGGGGCCCAATGGGCCAGGGCGGAAAAAGTCCCGCCTGACGCACCTAGGTCGACTGGGCTGTCGACCTGGTCTAACTAGGTCGACAGGCCTGTCGACAGGGCTGTCGACAGGGGTGTCGACCTGGTCCAGAGCCAGGTCGAACCCAGTCTAACCTGGCTGGCCTATTCTCTGTTGGTCGATTTTCGGTGGTCTGCTTTATCATTAGGGCTAGGTGGCAAGCTCTAATTGGTCTCTCCTTAGGATGAATGGCTACGATCAATCCAAGCAACATCAATGGTTCTAATCAGTTCATTACCCCTATAAAAACAACCCTAGACTAACCCTAATCTATTCATTCAAAAATAAGAACAAAGCCGCCATGTTGCTGAGGAACGACTAGGGGTAGCCACCAAATTGGAGAGAGGATTAGGAGGCAAATTCTAAAGCCTAAAGCAATTCAAACGAATCAAATCAACGCCTACGTCAAAAGGAGTCGCATCTCTAAATTCCTAAATTAGAGAATTCGCTACAACCATTGTAAGTAGAGTATTACTTTGGTATGAACAAATGATTGTGTAGATATGTATACTTGATTTGTGGCGATAAAGTAATTCATATTTGTGCGTTGGAATATTGTATACGTTTGGATAATCTTGAATTATGTTGTTCATTATGAAAAACTACATGCGGTAGTTTTATGCAAGTATGACGTTTGGATATTCGCAAGATATGTAATTTATGTTGAAGCTACATGTATGTAGTTGTTAAATTGAAAATAATGCAAGTTTGGGGTTTTGCTACTATGCCATCATAATGTGTATTTTTATACAAACATCATTTTTGTGAAGTAATTGGAGTGAGTTTGGATTATCATAATCCACATGAAATTATGTTGAGAATTTGGCATCATGTATTAAGCCATGCTTTTGTACTAGAAAACCTATTTGCAAACTTATGAATATGACTAGGCTATGGTTGATAATTTGCATAGTTGAAATTGTTAACAAGATGACATATGTTGTACACAGCTAGGTTAGGTTCCAAAAATCCCTTTTTTGCAAGTTTGCATGACTAAAAGTAAAAATCATGATTTCATGTTAGAAATATTTATGCCATGGTTATGTGAACAAATTTAACTATACTTATGCCATGCTATGTTTGACATTATGCCATGCTTATGTTTGACATTATGCCATGCTTATGTTAGAAATATTTATGCCATGCTTATGTTTGACATTATGCCTGAGATAAAAATATAGGTTCATGTTGTAGTTAGGCCTATGTGTCAATAGTGATATTCTTAACATAACTACAAGTTTACATGCTTTGATTCATGTCACCTATGCTTTATGACTAAAGTATATGTCACTACTATGCAAGTACACCAGTTTCTATTTTGTATTTCCAACGTCATATTGCAAGTTCATGCGCTCACATTCCCCTTTTTGTGTATGTAATCACGCTTTAAGCCTCCCCTTTTCGCATGGCTAAATTGGGCTTTAAAAGGCTAAGCCCAATATATATATAATAAACGGACGTGTCAAACGGGGGAAATAACGTTGGGTTAAAATTACTAATGAATGAAAATATAAAATAGAAGGGCCCAAATTCAAGTATGGGTTGGGCCCATGATTGGTGTAACCTTTGCACCATTAACTTAATAATTGGCCGCAAATATTTACATATAAGAAAATAAAGAAGAAAGACAAAATATGTAAATGTAAAACATACAATGTGTTTAACCCGAGGTTGGATTGAGTTGTGATGTAAACCTGCCCGGAACCGCCCGGCTGTCCAGTAGTCACAACAATACCTATCCAATGTGGGAGGTTAAACATGGAGCCCAATAAGGACCCGAGGTTAGACTGAGTTGTGGCGTAAGACTGCCCGGAACCAACCGGCAAAAGGCAGCCACAACAATACCTGTCTAATGTGAGAGGTCAGGGCCTTAATAAGACAATTAAGGCTGAGTCAGGATTGTTAGGATTAAGTGAACTAAAGACTTAATCAAAATGGAACATGCTAAACTAAACGGACTGGTGGGGTTAGGTTAGAAAACACTTAACCAACTTAGCATGTTGGCTAGAGATAGAAAACCTAGTAACGGGGGACCCTTTTCAGCAGTAACCCTAGAAGGTGTATCAGGATACCCTGAAACTTGGCAGGGTGGGGCACGATTACTGGGCTGATTGTAAGAGGTCAAATCGACGGCGGTGGTGTAGCAGTGTAGGTTCTAACGGGGTGCGGGCGTGCACACACTCCGGCGCAGAAAAATAAGGCACTGGACACCAATAGCATACCTGTGCACTCTAGGATTGTGTCGGGCCGCCACCATGGGACTTGATACACCCCATGGTGGGACCAGCATAGGTAACTACAACATCGGGGGCCGTAAGACACATGTAACTATGCGAGTAGGAGCCGATCATCGTAGAACGGATCACATCACCCTGATTATGGGGTGCCAGTTGGAAACTAGTTTATATGGGTTCAGAGATTAACATGGGGTACGATAGTATATTCGACCCTAGATAACTTAACCAAGTTTATAGCGCTTTCCCACTTCTTGTTTATACTTATCATACCCAGTTCTTTATTCATAGACAAAATAGTACTAGACTTACTCAGGCTTTATGTCTGACTCTACTTTTCTTTCGTCTTCTTTTCTTCCGTTTCCCCCCCTAGGTCCACAGGGAGGGAACACAGCACCTTGACCAACCTTACCATCCAGCTTGAAGAAGAGAAATGTATTGCTTGGACCTTTTCACTTTGAACAATGGCTTTGGACAATCCACTATGGGGCCTTTGCAGTTTATCTATGTTTTATTTATGCTTCTTTAAATAATGTACTCAAGACAGATTATGAAAGTGTTATGTTATGTTTTTGGGAAAAGATGTAAGACAATCATGGTGATGTTTTGTAACACGTATTTGCTTTTATGAAATAAAAGTTGTTGTTTTTCCGCTGTTTACAAATATGTGTTCTTATATCTGTCTTGTATATCTGTGACTTATACTTATAAACCTCCACCAAAATTAGGACATTCCCTTTGAGAGTGACCCTAACGGAGGTGGGGTGTTTCACTTGGTATCAGAGCATAGGTTTACCAGATAAGATAAAAAGTTTTGAAAAATTATTTTCAAAAAAAAAAAAAAAAAGGAAATTTAAAGAAGCATTTTTAAAAGAAAAATATTATTTTATTTTAAAAAGGCAAAGTCCACTCCCCAAAGCCATAGGTACTATCTCTTATCCTTCGTTTTGAATCTATCCTTTTTGTTTCAGCATGTCCCAAGAACTTAACTTGCCGGAAGGGGTACCAATACCTGGTTGGTTTAGACGGTTCTTAGAAGCAAGAGCCACCCAGCCAGGCCCTACCATTCCTCCGCCCCCAGCTGCCGGAAATCATCCAGCTGCAGCGGCACCTTTTCCTCCACCTCCTCCTCGGGGAAACACTTTTGCTAAGATATGTAAAGATTTTAAAGCTATGGGAGGAAGGGATTTCCATGGAACTGAGTCCTTCGTGGCAGCTAGAAATTGGCTGAAAGAGACGGAGGACCTATTCATCATCTTTGAGGTAGAGGATAGACAAAAAGTACAATTGGCGGTGTGGCTATTGAAGGGCGAGGCTTCCTACTGGTGGGAAGTCACTAATGCTGAAAGACCAGTGGAGACATGGGAGGACTTTAGGGCAAGGTTTGAGACTAAGTTTCTCTCAGATGCGGAAAGAAGTTTGCAGTTTGAAAAATTCTTATTTCTTAAACAAGGGGACAAGACAGTCAGAGAGTATGTGAATCAGTTCGATGAGCTGGCTAGGTTCGGGCTTGACCTAGTCAACACCCCGCACAAGAAGGCTCTCCGTTTCGTCAAAGGGTTGAATGAGCCATTACACAGTTTGGCCATGACCCATATACCCATGGGAGCCACGTATGAAAGATTGGTGCAAATGGCATTGCTGAATGAAGAGGATAAGGGCAAGAAGGAGACAAAGGCAGAAAACTCTCAAGGGAAGAAAGAGGGTTTGCAACCTAAAAAGACAGACTTTAAGAAGGGCGGGAAAGGCAACAAAGAGAAGAGGAAGTGCAATTTCTGTGGCAAAGTGGGGCACTTAGTAAAGGACTGCCGGAAAAAGAAGGCCAAGGAGAATGGTGGGTGCTTTTCTTGTGGGGAGACAGGCCATAGGGCTAAGGACTGCCCAAGGAAACGAGGACAGGGGCAGAGGGCTGGATCCACCCCAGGGGCACAGGTTCATGTGCTGGAAGCGCCACCTCTGCAACAGCGAGGTATAAATACTTCTGTAGAAAGTGTAGTTTATCTTTATGATGACCCCGTTCGCACTTTGTTTGATTCTGGCGCATCACACTCCTTTATCTCGTCTGCTCTAGTAGAATCTCTGCACCTAAAAACTAGTATGGTAGAGGACCCCTTAATTGTTTCAAACCCAATTGGGGGCCCAGCTCATTTGTCTATGATCTGCGTGGGATTGAAAATTTCTATTCTAAGTGTAGAGTTTCAATGTAGTGCCTTTGTTTTGGGCTTTTCGGGTTATGGTTTGATTTTGGGTATGGATTGGCTATCCAGAAATGGGGCCATCCTTGATTGTGAGAAAAGGGTTGTTAGGCTCCTAACCCAGCTCGGTAATACTTTGGAAATTTCTTGTAATCCCTCGTATGCGGTTATGCTTAGTTATCTTGAATCGCTAGATGCCTCGGTTGAAAATTTGCAATCAGTTAAAGTGGTCCGGGAATATCCGGATGTCTTCGAAGAGGGGAAGGGCTTACCTCCGAAGCGGGAAATAGACTTCCGCATATATCTTGTAGATAATGCAAATCCCATTGCGTTGCCCGTTAGACACATGGCTCCACGAGAAAGGAAAGAGCTCAGTAAAAAGATTAAAGAGCTTCTAGAAAAGGGGTTCATTAGGAGGAGCATTTCAGAATGGGGCGCTCCGGTGGTGTTCGCTACAAAGGCGGATGGTTCACTCCGTCTATGTGTTGACTATAGGGAGCTCAACAAGCTAACGAAAAAGAATAGGCACCCTCTCCCTAGAATTGACGATTTATTTGACCAGCTTGTAGGAGCGTCTGTTTTCTCCCAGCTCGATTTAGCAACCGGTTTTCATCAGCTAAGGGTGGCTGAAGATAGCATCGATAAAACGGCGTTCAGAACCCCAGACGGCTTCTTTGAATGGCTTGTCATGCCTTTCGGCTTGACAAATGCACCTGCTTACTTCGTGGACCTGATGAGTAGGGTATTTAGATATTTCCTCAACAAATTCGTAGTGGTCTTCGTAGACGATATCCTTATCTTCTCAAAGAGTGAAGAGGAACATGCTCAACACTTAAGGGCAATCATGGAAACTTTGCGAGTCCATCAACTAAAAGCCAAGTTCTCCAAATGCCACTTTTGGAGGGAAGAGGTGAGGTTCCTTGGGCACATAGTATCCAAACAAGGGTTAGCGGTGGACCCTGCTAAGGTAGTGGCGGTACAGGATTGGAAGACACCAAGGAATGCAACTGAGGTCGGAAGCATTCTAGGACTAGCAGGTTTCTATCGAAAATTCATAAAGGATTTTACGAAAATCTCAGCTCCGCTCACGAAGTTGACAATTGTTTATTTTCAAGAGATTATTCATCTATGTGGGATACCTTCTAGTAAGTGAACAAGATCCAAGATTCACTAGTGAATTTTGGAGAGCTTGCATGGAACCATGAGTACGCGGTTAGGCTTGAGCCAAGTATACTAGAAGGAGAATAAGTGAAAGAGGAACGAGAAATAGGTTCTAACTCATATTTTGGAAACAAGAATTAAGAAGCTACGAAATTGTGAAGTTAAAGACGGACAAAGCATAATGGAGTTAAGCTCAAGAAATGCGACTTAGAAGATTGAAGACTAGATTCGTGCATAATATCTCTTCTTAAGAGTATATCCTTGATCCCTCTCTTCCTGTAGAGCTTACTTGCATGGTATCTTTTCTGTATATCCTCTCGGTCCCATTCTCAATCCAATTTCTGTTGCAAACCACATAGGGAGTATGACTCATCTGTTAGTAACACATGTTGGGGCTCGAGGGTGTTCATTGGTTTGACTAAATTTTTTGGGTTTTATGGGATGCAGATTGGTCTTAGGAAGGGACTTCCTTGTGACCTAAAAGGAGTCCATCATGCTTAGTTTCCTAGAATCATATATGGTGGTTGGGTTGAGTAACTCTTTGGGTGTCAGTCTGAGGTTGATTTCGGTCTTCGGGGCTGATGCTTAGAGAGTTCTTCTCCTAATCAATATATATGTTGCATAGGTTTTCAGTTTTGACATTGCCTAATGGGCACAAAGTTTTTACTTGCTTCTATCATTCGACTATACCTTTAGATAGGAACAATTGGGAAAATGGCCTATAGATTAGAGCTACCCGAGAAGTTGGCTGGAGTCCACAACGTTTTTCACGTTTCACATCTCTGAAAATGTCTACATGAGTCTGTTGAAGTGGTAGAGCCAAATATCCTCGAAGAGGCCGAAGTGGAACGCGAAGCAACCATAAGGAAAGTTCCAACCCGCATATTAGGAACGGAAGTGAAGAAGCTACGCAACCGCGAAGTCAAGCTCGTCAAAGTTCAGTGGAGCGACGCCGAGGGAGACGCGACTTGGGAAACTGAAGCTAGAATCCGTACAGCCTACCCTTTTCTGTTCGAGGGTACATCCTTGATCTTTCTCTTTCCTTAATTTGCGCTTTTATCTATCTTTTTTGGTACATTTCCTCGACCTTATCTTTTAGGTAGAATCTTTTTGGATGGAAACATGTAATTGAAACATGTTATGTATGATGGTTGCAAGTGGTTGCAAGTGATTGCTAGTGGTTGCTCGTGGTTGCATATACACACACAATCTAGGTTTTAGATCGGCTCAGTCACTTCATATTGCATATGCATATATGTTTGCATTCATGTGTGGTTGAACTTTAATGTGTTGTCATGTGGATGTTGCATTTGTATTGAATGATTGTGCACTCATGTAGAATCAAGAATAGGAAAATTTGCATACATAATGGATTCATGGCACTTACATAATTCGCATTAAGGAGGTCAACTGAATCAGTAGACCGCCTGATTTTGCATTAGATAAGTACATGTACACACACACTTCGCATATGATCATGAAGCATTAGAAGCCTTTTAAGGACAATGGATGCTCGTGGTTGATGGATGAGTAGATGGATGATTGGATGTTAGGATTTACATTCCTCCTAACTTGAAGATTTCGGGGACGAAATCCTTTTAAGTGGGGGAGAATGTAACACCCCGCGAATTCTATAACTGTGAAATTAACAAATTAAAGTATAATCAATTTCAAATCAAAGAACTAAGGGAAACGGGACATGCCATTGCGTTCGTCTCGGAAAAATACGCGAAATAGAGTCCGAGTTTTCGAAAAACGGAGTCCGTATGAAGAAGATATGGCCTTCGGAAGTTTTTGAATTAAGTTTAAAATTCAAACAGAATAAAATAAGCTCAGAAAACAAAAATGGGGCCCAATGGGCCAGGGCGGAAAAAGTCCCGCCTGACGCACCCAGGTCGACTGGGCTGTCGACCAGGTCTAACCAGGTCGACAGGCCTGTCGACAGGGGTGTCGACCTGGTCCAGAGCTAGGTCGAACCCAGTCTAACCTGGCTGGCCTATTCTCTGTTGGTCGATTTTCTGTGGTCTGCTTTGTCATTAGGGCTAGGTGGCAAGCTCTAATTGGTCTCTCCTTAGGATGAATGGCTACGATCAATCCAAGCAACATCAATGGTTCTAATCAGTTCATTACCCCTATAAAAACAACCCTAGACTAACCCTAATCTATTCATTCAAAAATAAGAACAAAGCCGCCATGTTGCTGAGGAACGACTAGGGGTAGCCACCAAATTGGAGAGAGGATTAGGAGGCAAATTCTAAAGCCTAAAGCAATTCAAACGAATCAAATCAACGCCTACGTCAAAAGGAGTCGCATCTCTAAATTCCTAAAATAGAGAATTCGCTACAACCATTGTAAGTAGAGTATTACTTTGGTATGAACAAATGATTGTGTAGATATGTATACTTGATTTGTGGCGATAAAGTAATTCATATTTGTGCGTTGGAATATTGTATACGTTTGGATAATCTTGAATTATGTTGTTCATTATGAAAAACTACATGCGGTAGTTTTATGCAAGTATGACGTTTGGATATTCGCAAGATATGTAATTTATGTTGAAGCTACATGTATGTAGTTGTTAAATTGAAAATAATGCAAGTTTGGGGTTTTGCTACTATGCCATCATAATGTGTATTTTTATACAAACATCATTTTTGTGAAGTAATTGGAGTGAGTTTGGATTATCATAATCCACATGAAATTATGTTGAGAATTTGGCATCATGTATTAAGCCATGCTTTTGTACTAGAAAACCTATTTGCAAACTTATGAATATGACTAGGCTATGGTTGATAATTTGCATAGTTGAAATTGTTAACAAGATGACATATGTGGTACATAGCTAGGTTAGGTTCCAAAAATCCCTTTTTTGAAAGTTCGCATGACTAAAAGTAAAAATCATGATTTCATGTTAGAAATATTTATGCCATGGTTATGTGAACAAATTTAACTATACTTATGCCATGCTTATGTTTGACATTATGCCATGCTTATGTTTGACATTATGCCATGCTTATGTTAGAAATATTTATGCCATGCTTATGTTTGACATTATGCCTGAGATAAAAATATAGGTTCATGTTGTAGTTAGGCCTATGTGTCAATAATGATATTCTTAACATAACTACAAGTTTACATGATTTGATTCATGTCACCTATGCTTTATGACTAAAGTATATGTCACTACTATGCAAGTACGCCAGTTTCTATTTTGTATTTCCAACGTCATATTGCAAGTTCATGCGCTCACATTCCCCTTTTTGTGTATGTAATCACGCTTTAAGCCTCCCCTTTTCGCATGGCTAAATTGGGCTTTAAAAGGCTAAGCCCAATATATATATAATAAACGGACGTGTAAAACGGGGGAAATAACGTTGGGTTAAAATTACTAATGAATGAAAATATAAAATAGAAGGGCCCAAATTCAAGTATGGGTTGGGCCCATGATTGGTGTAACCTTTGCACCATTAACTTAATAATTGGCCGCAAATATTTACATATAAGAAAATAAAGAAGAAAGACAAAATATGTAAATGTAGAACATACGATGTGTTTAACCCGAGGTTGGATTGAGTTGTGATGTAAACCTGCCCGGAACCGCCCGGCTGTCCAGTAGTCACAACAATACCTATCCAATGTGGGAGGTTAAACATGGAGCCCAATAAGGACCCGAGGTTAGACTGAGTTGTGGCGTAAGACTGCCCGGAACCAACCGGCAACAGGCAGCCACAACAATACCTGTCTAATGTAAGAGGTCAGGGCCTTAATAAGACAATTAAGGCTGAGTCAGGATTGTTAGGATTAAGTGAACTAAAGACTTAATCAAAATGGAACATGCTAAACTAAACGGACTGGTGGGGTTAGGTTAGAAAACACTTAACCAACTTAGCATGTTGGCTAGAGATAGAAAACCTAGTAACGGGGGACCCTTTTCAGCAGTAACCCTAGAAGGTGTATCAGGATACCCTGAAACTAGGCAGGGTGGGGCACGATTACTGGGCTGATTGTAAGAGGTCAAATCGACGACGGTGGTGTAGCAGTGTAGGTTCTAACGGGGTGCGGGCGTGCACACACTCCGGCGTAGAAAAATAAGGCACTGGACACCAGTAGCATACCTGTGCACTCTAGGATTGTGTCGGGCCGCCACCATGGGACTTGATACACCCCATGGTGGGACCAGCATAGGTAACTACAACATCGGGGGCCGTAAGACACATGTAACTATGCGAGTAGGAGCCGATCATCGTAGAACGGATCACATCACCCTGATTATGGGGTGCCAGTTGGAAACTAGTTTATATGGGTTCAGAGATTAACATGGGGTACGATAGTATATTCGACCCTAGACAACTTAACCAAGTTTATAGCGCTTTCCCACTTCTTGTTTATACTTATCATACCCAGTTCTTTATTCATAGACAAAATAGTACTAGACTTACTCAGGCTTTATGTCTGACTCTACTTTTCTTTCGTCTTCTTTTCTTCCGTTTCCCCCCCCCCCCCCCCCCCCCAGGTCCACAGGGAGGGAACACAGCAGCTTGACCAGCCTTACCATCCAGCTTGAAGAAGAGAAATGTATTGCTTGGACCTTTTCACTTTGAACTATGGCTTTGGACAATCCACTATGGGGCCTTTGCAGTTTATCTATGTTTTATTTATGCTTCTTTAAATAATGTACTCAAGACAGATTATGAAAGTGTTATGTTATGTTTTTGGGAAAAGATGTAAGACAATCATGGTGATGTTTTGTAACACGTATTTGCTTTTATGAAATAAAAGTTGTTGTTTTTCCGCTGTTTACAAATATGTGTTCTTATATCTGTCTTGTATATCTGTGACTTATACTTATAAACCTCCACCAAAATTAGGGCATTCCCTTTTAGAGTGACCCTAACGGAGGTGGGGTGTTTCACTCAGGCCTCATCATACAATGCAATGCAAGCCGGAGGATAGAGATTTACCTTATAATGGCCAAAAATGCTTCATATGTATAAAACAAAAGTGTTTGATATTATTACTAGTGCATATATGTTTGAAAAGCAAATTCAATCAAAAATATCAATCCTAGACGGCATGGGTACCATATATCATGTCGCCATACTAGTAATACAATCACATTCGCATATTTCATATTGGAAATTAGATTCCTTCATGAGTCGAGGAAAGGGGCAAGCTCCTCTCCGTTCGAGACACTCTAGCAAATGTCCCAGGACCCCACTATGATCCTTGGAATCGGCTGGGCAGGTCCTCTCTTACTTTTGAGGATTGGCAATTCTTGAACACACGTTTCCCGGTCCTTACAGACCTATAATCGAGGCGCCTCGCATTCCAACAACCACACAGGTGAAAAGTATATATAATGTCAGGGCTGGTAGGTCACTGACACCAACATAGCTAGAAAGAAACATCGTGCACTCCCAGCGGTCCGTCTCCCGTTTTTGACTCATACCGAGATGCGAGGCTCGCGAATTCACGTCATACACAAAGCTACGTCACACAGACCATGCTTTGATCATCAACCACAAGACTTTTCTTTGCAACAGAAGCCTTGATCATATGCCACTCAGGCGTGCCACGCAGGCAATCCACTCCATGCGACTGATTTCTATCAATACATAACCTCTGAGCTCGTATGTCTCAGAGAAGGGCGTTAAGCAAGGGAATAAATTCTCCTCCGCCAAACAGATATATATTTAACAGAGATCAATCAGCACAGAACAAAATCCAATGTCAGACACATAGTCCATTTACAAGTCCGTTATGGGTCTGAACGAAACCGAAGGCACCAATTCCTCGTATATCCGTACAATTAACAGTATGTTTGGACGGCTACTACTTCACTTCCTTCATGGTAGCTACTCCAATCACGAGCGTCAGTAGCGCCCATCCATCCAATGTGAAGATCATCGGTCTTCAACCGTCTTCGACTCTTCGACTTCTCAACGTCGATCGATTATTTGAAATGAGATGAACTCGGCCTTTTCAAATAATCCACGTATATTTAGATTTTCAAATCAATTATTCACATGGTTGGACTATTCAACATTCACATTTCAGTTCTTTAGTTATAGTTTTCATGTCAAATACATTCAACCATCACATATCAAGCAAACACAACGAAATTGGTTTATTTCCACTCTATATCTTCTATAGAATTTTATAATGATATATCGCCATTTTTATTTATTTTAAAACGGCCATATTTAATTAAACGACATTACAGGTCGTGCCGATGCACTGGTGCTGTATTTCACTAAATTTGTTTTACACATATCTGAAAATCTAACCTTTGGATCTTCACAAAATTTATATCATTAGGAAGGTCATCTCAAAACGAATCCAACGGTTTCAGTTTTGGGAAAATTCGGTGGTCGGATCTTCCACACTAGCCATTTGAAGTTACAATTTCAATTTACGAACTGCAGCGTCGCTATTCGATTTAATTTAATTATATATATATATATATATATATATATAATCGTTTCTGGCGCTGTTTTTCTTCAGATTTGAATCAAACATTCCAGACAATCCAACCGTCGGATCTTCACAAAGTTGGTGCCGTTGGAAAGATATTTCCAAGGCGAACCCAACGGTTGCAGTATTGGGAAAATTCAATGGTCAGATTTCCCGCACTAGTCGTTTGAAATCACGGTTTCAAAACACGAACTGCACGACCACGTTTCGTTTTAATTTTATTTATATTTATATAAATATGGTTCATTCAAAAATTCCTATAACGTTTTCACTTCAATTATTTCACTAACGCCTTTAAATTTTGGAAAATTTCGCCATAACCTCCTTTATACGGGAGGGGCTGGGAAAATTCCCAAATAGCCACACGGGCGTCTCATGTCAAAAAGAAAAAGAAAAAGCCAAGCGGCTAGCCAACAGGCTCATAAAATCATCACCCAAACAAAACAGAAAATGTGTACCTATTTGTCGGGCACAAAATTTTATTTCTCTTCTCTAGCCCCTTTGCTATAACCTATTCAATAAATATGCACGTACATATGTACAATTTTTATCACTTATCATTTTCCATTCAACTTCATATTCGATTTACTTTGGTTTAAAAACACCATTCATTCTAATGTTGCATGCATAGGCTAAAATCATATCATTAGCTGATTAATGTGTATTTCAACTCATGCATATTTTATTTGAACAAGTGGATATTTTTAACACTTCACATTTCAAAGATGATAATTTTGGCAAACTAAAATAGATTTTAACACATGACTATTTTATTTAGTTCCTATGCATGTTAAAAATAATATTTCTTCACAAATATTTATTTCAACGTCCGCATATCTTTAGCATATCACATACATGATAAAAATGATATTTTTATCATTTAAAATATTTATTCGACAAATGGATGTTTTCAACACTTCATAGTTTCAATAAAAATGTAATTTTTATTGTTCGATCTTTTTATTCAATACATGAACTTTTCCACTACACACTTCTCAACACATGAGCATTTCCACACATGGATATTTTATTTATGTCGTTCATATTAGAAAGATGGAATTTTTATTGTTGAAACTATTTATATATAAGGGAAATATTTTACATACTTCATATATATTATAAAAATGTGATTTTTATTGTTTAAACACTTCATTCATTCACAAATGAATTTAATTTTCACACAGCAATTTTCAACACATGAACATTTCCACATATGGATATAGTTTCAACATATGACCTTAATTTAAACGCATGAAGATAATTTCAACATATGAAAATTATTCTAACACATAAAGATTATTCAAAATTTCGGCAGCATAACGGCAGGGTAGTTAAAACCGGCACCGTCCCTAGTACCTTAAAACCTCGCGGTTTTTGACAATGGGGATTCATGCATCTAACTCGCACGCAGGCGGCATGTTTATTTTTATTTCCACAAATATTTCCAATTCATTTCAATCACCAATGGGTATTTTTCAACCACAAACAATTATTCAACCATTCATATTTTTCATTCAATATTTCACACCAATTCACAACCATAAATATCGTCCATGGTTTGTGGAGGAGGGGAGTGTATATATATATATATATATATATATATATATATATATATATATGTATGTATATGTATATGTATATGTATATATGTATTCTTGCTATATTTCACTTGCATTTCAACAAATATATCAATTATTCTATGCATGTATAATTCTTACTTCGCTCATATAGCTTACACCACACATGTACATGAGGTATACAACATGGGTGTAATTTATATTTCGCTAATATAATTTATACACGACATTTTCCATTCAAATTCATTTAATTTAGAATTCTCACGTTGGTTTGTTGCTTCGCTAAAAATAGATACGATGTCAGAAAAATCCGCGGCTTCTTATAGAGTGTAGAGAGCCTCCTTGCGGTCACGATGTCTTCTGTTTCATCAAATTTCGTCAACACACTAAAAAGATATGATTTTTCAAAGTGCAGACATCTAAAAGGACTCACCTTTCTATTTAGTTTGAAACTAGGTTTGAGGTTTTCGTGAAATCCGCTGACCTAGATGACGATCGGGGGTGATGACGTGGAAGAGCTTCGAGTGGCGGTCCTGTCGGTGGTGGTTTGGTGGCGCTCGGTGGCAGATCGGAGCGGCGACAGCGATGGGAAGTGGTGGACTTTGGGCGATCGATTCAGGCGGAGGAGGCGTCGATGGCGGTCGTGCGTGGGTCGGATTTGAAGAGGAGGCGGAGACAAAGCGAACGACGGTGGTGGCATTGGCTGGAAGTGGCGGAGGCACCGACAATCAAGGAGGGAAGCGGCGAAAGTGTTTCGCCGTTGAAATTGAGGGTTACGGGGGTTTTTGTTTTTTTTTTAATTTTTTTAAATAATGAATGGAATTTTCTGATTCGCCGGAATATACATATTTCAGAAAATTAGGGTTTTCACCAACGAACTCCTTTTCAAGCCCAACGACTGTCACCCTAGCTAAATAGCCCCATCCCAGACACAATGGGATATGTTTCGTTGGCCAATTCGACTGTTACAGTCAGTTATTTTTCAAATTAAAGTATAAAACATTTAATTTTAACTTTGAACGTACATTTCAATTTGCCAGGACCACAAACTGATTCAAAAAATTCCAGAAAAATAAATCTAGCTATGTTTTGACGCTATGGTCCCAACAAAACTAGTTTCGTCGAATTCTGAGATCGTTTGAAAAATGGCCATTTTCTGGTCGATCCAATTTAACAGAAATTGACCAAACACGTTTTCTTTTGCCACGCTCACATACTAGCTTCAAAAATTATGAAATTCGAAACCTAGCAATAATTTGACATCCCGGACCCAACAAAAGTGGGTTTGTCGAATTCCGAGGTCGTTTGCAAAATATCAATTTTCCAGGGCTATATATTCTATATAGCGACCTTTCTGAAAATTCATTCGGCCATAACTTTTGATTCCCGTTATGAAACTTTGATTTTTCAGATTCGTTAGAAAGGTATTGGCTAACAGATTTAAATATTTTTAGTTTCACAAAAATTCGTTACATTTTCCACCCTGCATAGTCAGTCAAAGTTTGAATTCAAATTTTCAAACTGACTCACTATTTCTAATTCACAATTTTATTGAAATATTCTATTTCAATTGTTTAAATTCCTTTGAGATGTCCAATTTAAATATTTCAAATTGGCTCGTATTTTCTGGGTTATTACATACCCCGCATATCCATCGATCTACAAGTATGTTTGGACGATCACTAACTATTTCCATCTTCTTGGGTGTACAGCCCAATCAAGACCATCAGTAACCACCCAAACGACGTGAAGACCTCCGATTTTTGACCACCGTCTTCATCTTCGACTTATCGTCGTATCAGTTATTCAGAATGGGATAAACCCGGTCTTTCTGAATAACTCGCGTATATAATAAACAAGTGTTACACAAACACAACATACGCCTTATTCCAACTCAGAATATTCTTTTATTCAAATATTCTTATACTTTGGGAAAAGTTCCCATTAATTTTATCAAAGATAAATTCTTTAAATTTATTCTTTAGTCTTCTTTGAATATCAATTCAAACTAGTCGGGATTAGCAAACCGCACCAAAGTATTCAATTATTTTATTTCCCAATCCCAACCTATTCATCCCATGAAGTAAATCTGGTGATACTTCATATCTAGCACCACGGTGTTATCGGTAAATTCAATTACCATTTCATGCTCCAATCTAATTAAAGATTAAACTATTGTTCGGAGCAAAACTGGTGATACTCCACTCTCGATCACTTCAATCGAATTAAAGATTCATTAAAACTCCACTTAGTTTTAATCTTTACAGAAATCAATATCCTATCTTTAATTCGGTTGAAGAACCAATGTCATTTAAAATACGGTTCACTATAAACCAAAAATCAAATTCAATTCATTATCAGGTTAAAGAACGTGTTTTTTAAAACACCGTTCACAATAAACCCAAAAATCAATTCAAATTCAATTCCAATTAAATACCATTTGATTGGTACACTTCATTAAATCTAAATAAAAAGATTTAATGTTTTTCTCAACTGGGTTTAAAACAGTGTTAATGAAGACACCATTCACGACTAACCCAAATCACATTTGATATTAAATACAAGGCTCTGAATAGAAAATATATCGGCTTATATTCAATATCAAATTCTACGACCAACAAATATCGTATTGGAAATAACAATATATATATATATCTTTCAAATTTCCATAACAATATCTGTATAATCACGAAATCCAACATCGAAATATTCCGAAGACAATTTCGATTCAAATCCGTTCCAATGCAATTATTGGAAATTCGGTTTATTTTCAAAACCATTTCAAATTCAATTTATTTATTTTAAAAAATTAAATAAATTATTATTCTAGTTCAAAACTAGTTCATTTCGATAAAAATCTATTTTTATCTTTTCAAATTTGGAGTTTTTCATCCCAACTCTCCACAAATTACTTCTTATGATTTTACACAAATTATTGATATTTTTAATAATTTCATCAGCGCCCGTACAGTCGATTTCCATCAACGGCCATCGAACAACACTTACAACGACCTTTTCTAAATTTGATTTGGACATAATTCCAAATCGAACTTTTAGATTTCAAATTTCTAATATTCATTAGAAAGCACTTCTCGATACGAACCCAACGATTCCGGTTTTAGGAGAATCCGACGGTCGGATCTCCCGCAATATCCATTCGAAGTCAATGATCGAAATTCACGAACTACCGCAGCGCGGCGCGTTCTATTCAGGCCATTATATTATATATATAATATACACTTCGTCGATTTCAATTCAAAACGTGATTTATAAATCGTATTAAATTCATTTTCAAAATGGTTTCAACTTCATATTCAATTTCAAATCAAAATTGAATATTCCAATATAAATTCGTTTTAAATTCATTTCAAATCGATTTCAATTCAATTTCAATTTAATTCGAATTTCAATTCATTTCAATTTATTTCGAATTTCAGTTTCAATTTAATCCAATTCTTTTCAATTTCAATTTGAATTCAATTCCTTTCAATTTCAATTTGAATTCAATTCCTTTCAATTAAATTCGAATTTCGATTATTCTCAATATAATTCAAATTCGAATTCACTTTCAATATACGTTGAAAATTGAATAAAATCGATATAAATATCGTTCACGTCAAAATGGCGTCAATCTAATCAACACGGCTTCATATATTTCTATTTTTTAATATTCTTTTTCAAATATTTCTATTTCAAAACTGGAATGAGGCCCAATCAATTACCATATAATGTTAGTTATATGGATTTTCTACAACACATGTATAAAATACCAACGATAGATAATCAACCATCATCCAGAGTGCATTCTACAATGTATAAGCATCAAATATAGATATTTAACGCTTATTATAGTTTGTCAATCAATCGATCGACATACAACTAATTATTGGGATTAGTGTATGTCATATATCATCCCAATACCCGTGTGGGGTTTCAAACAATCATACACAGATTTTATTTGTGCAGTTGGGCGATGTGTAAAATTTATTGTCCTAATCAATATCAATCAAATCAATGTATATAAACAAATCTCCGATTTGTTTATATTAATTTATTTCATTTCATATACACGTTAAAAATTCTATTTTTATCTATATAATATTTTCCACTATAAAATATTTTATTTCGTTTCACATCACACAATCAACTACACATCAAAATCAAACAAATAAGCATACAAGCCGTCCATGGTCTGTGGACGACGGGTGTCGGGTGCTACTAAACACCGTCTGCATCCTAGTATATATTTTTAACTAGAAAACAAAATTAAAAGGTGAGAAGTTCTCATCGAAGGTATCCCAACTCCATGTAACGACCCAGAAAATCTGAACCAATTTAAAATTTTTAAATTGGCTAAAATAATGGATTTTAAATATTTAAAATAAATATTTTAAATAATGGCGATGAAAACTGAGTTTGAATCGACAATTGAAAACGAATATAATTAATTATAATTATAAACAAGGCCTGAAATGGTGCTGTAGTTTCAAAAATCGAATTCAAACTTTGTCGGACTATACCGGGTGCAAAACAAAACGAATTTTAGTGAAACCAAAAATATTTAAATCTGTTAGTGAATACCTTTCCAACGAATCTGACAAATCGAAATTTGATAGCGGGAATCAAAAGATATGTCCAGTTAAAAATTCTGAATAGTCACTATAGAATTCAGGCCCTTAAAAATGGACATTTTGCATACGACCTCGGATTTCGACGAAACCACTTTTGTTGGATCCGTGATGTCAAATTATTGCTAGGTTTCAAATTTCATAATGTTTTGAATCAATATGTGAGCATGGCAAAGGAAAACGCGTTTGACCAGTTTTAGTTGATTTTAATCGACTAGAAAATGGCCATTTTTCAAACGGTCTCAGAATTCGACGAAACAAGTTTTGTTAGGACCGTATCGTTAATATGAAGCTAGAAAATATTTTTCTGGAATTTTTCTAGTTAGTATGTGACCTCGGTAATTTGAAATGTACGTTTAAAATTAAATATAATGATTTAAATGTAAATCAAACGGAAATTGATTATAACTATCGAATCAGCTTATAATATATATCCCATTGTGTTCGGAATGAGGGTGAAACGCTATGGACGACAGGCGGTGGGCCTCGTTTCGAGGTCGTTGGTAAAAGTCAACTTTATGCAATTAAATTAATTAATAAAATAAAATATCTCCCTCCCTTTTCTCTTTCTGCCCCCCCCCCCCCCCGATTTCATTAAATAGAAAAAAAAAAAAGGAGGAGCAGCAGCCGCCGCCTCCACCAAGTTCCAGTCGCCCTCTCCAGCTTGACCTCCGCTCCACCCTCCGATCCCGCTCCTCTCCACCTCCACGCACCCGAACCCCCTCCCTGACCTATTCCCCCCCCCCCCCCCCCCCCCCGCTGAAGCCATTGCGACACCTAAATTCGCGAGCCCCCCCAGTTCGAGATCGTTGAAGCCACCGCCCTAACGACCTCCGACGCAACGAGCAAACGCCCCCTCCCCTCCAATGAACGCGGTGAGCTTCTTTGATTTCGTTTTTTTTTATTAAAACTTATTTTGATTCTACATTACAACTGATTTTTGATTAGGAAAGTTTAGATTTTTTTTTTGTACAGAGATTTGATTTTTGTTGACAAGAAAGATTATATTTTTATTAGTTAAAGATTAGATTTTTCCTTAGGAAAAAAATTAGATTTTTAATGACGTGAAGAAACGATTTTTACATGTGAAAGGTTCGATTTTTATATAGTGGAGAAGTTAAAATTATAATTTTTATAGTAGTGACATATTAAAAATATGATTTTTATATATTGAACATCGAAGTAAAAATATGATTTTTATATAAAAATATAATTTTTATATAGTTGTTATGATTCACATGACGTTGCTTGAAACCGTTGAATTAGTTTTTTTCTCGATTCTCTTCCTGAAGCTTTAATCTTGATTTGAATCTCCAATTTGATTGTAGTTGATAATCCCAATATGAAATTCGTAGCCGTAGTCTTCAAGAAATAGTCTTCGTGTTTTTATTTTAATTTATTTCAATTATTCCAGAGGCAACATAAGGAGAGAATGAAATAGTGTAAGGAGAATGAGGCTAGGAGGCTGTTTATGTAGGGTTAGGCGGAGGAACCTAGACCGAAAACGTGGCCATATACATTAGAATGAACCCAGGCTCAGAACTAGGTTCTGGCACCAGGTCGACCCCCAGGGCGACACTATGGTCGACCTGGTCCTGGGATGTCGACATTATGGTCGACACCCAGGTCGACCTGGTCCTGGGCGGGAAAATTCCCGTCCAGTCTACACTGGTGTTTGAATTCGAATTTCGAGCTGTTTTCAATTTTGAAAATTCCTGAAACTTCGGAGGGTCATATCTCCCTCATATGGACTCCGTTTTTCGAAAACTCGGACTCGTTTCCAAGAAGAATTTCGAGACGAATGCAATGGCGCAACCCGTTTCCCTTGATTCTTATTTTAAAATTTAATTCTGCCGCCTTGATTTATGTTTTTAACATGTTATATATAAAAAAAAATACGGGGTGTTACATTTTCCCCCCTTAAAAGGATTTCGTCCCCGAAATCTTCAAGGTTGGATGACTGTATCCTACTGTAACACCCCGTATGTTAAATAACTTGTTATAACATAAATCAGAGCAGAAATAAATTTAATATTCTGAATCAGGGGAAACGGGCTGTGCCATTGCGTTCGTCTCGGAAAAATACGCGAAATAGAGTCCGAGTTTTCGTAAATCGGAGTCCGTATGACCAAGTTATGGCCCGTCAAAGTTTCACGAAAAATCAAAAACGAAAACTGCTCATGTTTTGAGGCCCGGGATGAGTTTTGGGCTGTTTTTTTTGGGCCCTAAATGGTTCCTACACTTGACTTCTTCCCCAAGACATGCTTTAAAGGCTAGGATTGGTTCTAGGGTATATCCTATGGTCCTAAAACATCTAACTAATCTATATATACACCCTAATACCCCCCTTATCCTTACCAAAAATAGATCTAAGGCCATTATGTCACCACTTAGAAAATTGGAGAGCCTCCACTAAAAATCCTAAGAGGGTTTGCAAGCTAATCTACATCTTCTTCTACTTAATCATTGGGATTTGCTTCATTTAACTTGCTAATCTTGTTTTGGTGAGCTTCTATCCCCTTAATAATCAATTATTGAATTGATTATGATAAGATGTGATAAAGTATGGCTATGTTTGTGGATCCATATATTTATGCAAGCTTGATGTAGTGAATATTATGTGTTTTGCAAGTTATATGCCTTATGTCATGCAAGTTTCATAATATGTAATCATGATATTTTTATGCAAGTTATGTATATGTTGAAATGCAAGTTTAACATAATATGCAAGCCTATGCAAGTATGTGAATGTTTATGCAAGTTATGTATATGTTGAAATGCAAGTTTAACATAATATGCAAGCCTATGCAAGTATGTGAATGTTTATGCAAGTTATGTATATGTTGAAATGCAAGTTTAACATAATATGCAAGTCTATGCAAGTATGTGAATGTTTATGCAAGTTATGTATATGTTGAAATGCAAGTTTAACATAATATGCAAGCCTATGCAAGTATGTGAATGTTTACGCAAGTTATGTATATGTTGAAATGCAAGTTTAACATGATATGCAAGCTTATGCAAGTATATGAATGCTTATGCAAGTATGTGAGTGCTTATGCAAGTTAAGTATATGCTAAAATGCAAGTTCTACATGTTATGCAAATCACATGTATGATGATATGTAAGTTCATATGCAACATGTTATGCAAATCACATGTTTGATGATATGTAAGTTCATATGCAACATGTTATGTAAGACTCATGTTTGATAATATGCAAGTTTGGGTTGAATATAGTTGGGTTAATATATGCTCATATATGCAAGTTGACATCCTCTTAACCCATGACAAAGTTGTATGCTAAACCCATGATAGTTGTGATGGATCTTCCCCTTTATTATGTCATGAAATGAGAACGATTTACGTGGGGAAACGATGGGGTTGGTAAATATGTTAATTAAAGCATGGTTGGGTATGATTAAGCATACCATAAAAATAAATTACCATAAGTGGGAATTTACCTATTGAGTTAGGTCTACCCATGTTATGGAAAACTTGATATTAATTAGGAATAATTAATATGGGGGTGATTAATTAGGTGTAATTAATCGACTAAGACACGAGGTTGGATTCATTTGTAGTGTAAAACTGCCCGGACCCGACCGGCTTAACCAGTTGCTACAAATGTCAGCCCAATGTGAGAGGTCTTAGCCATAAATTAAATACGTGATTAAGGTAAAGACACGAGGTTAGACTCTGTTATGACGTAAGACTGCCCGGACTCTACCGGCTTAACCAGGCGGTCATAACAGCCAGTCTAATGTGGGAGGTCTTTATGGGAGATCACGGTCTTAATTAATTAAGAAACACTTAACCATATTAGCATGTAGTGGGACATGAGGGGTTAAGTGGGTGCCTTGGGTGACATATAGTAACTAGTGGGGGTGCCTTGGGTGGCATGAGGAAACTAGTGGGTTGCCTTGGGTGGCAATAGAAAATACGATAAGAATACTTAACCAAAGTGGAACAAGTAACTAAACATGATTAAAGGGTTAAGTAAGTGCCTTGGGTGGCATGGGGAAATCAAGTAAGTGCCTTGGGTGGCATGTGGGAATCAAGTAAGTGCCTTGGGTGGCATGTGGGAATCAAGTAAGTGCCTTGGGTGGCATGCGAAAATCTAGTGGGTGCCTTAAGAGGCAATTGTAATATAATTGGATGACTTAACCAAACCTTAACATGTAAGGGGGCATGATTATAAAAAGGGGTTAAGTGGGATGCACTAGATAAAATGACAAGCTTAAGTAGTAGCTTGTGGGGGGCCCATTTCAACCAATATCCCAAACGTATCTTTGTGGGCTCGACCCATGTCGAGTGACGGGACACGCATATTGGGCTTGATTATAAGAGGCCAAAACGGGGGTAGCGGTGGCAACGCAAGTCCAACGGGTTTCATATGCGTGTGTGGGCCCGGGCTGGTAGATAAGCCGTTGTTGCATCGTGTAGATATAAAGCCGTGCACCGTTGATAGTATTGGGTAGCCACTTTAGGGGAGTGATACACCCCACTGTGGGACCAGCACGGGTATCTACGTTAGGGAGCCGATCGCTTGGGGTAGTGGGGTACACCTAGTAGAGATAGGGGCAGACGACACCTATGTAGTCAACTAGGGTACAGGAAACTACTGGTTATATCTATCTTTGATATCCTTGGGTGGGATCAACCTTTGAGTAGGAGTGACTGGTGTGGTGCAGTTAGTAATTATCCTTGGGTGGGTAGATGTGTCTTTACGGTTATCTTAGTTCGTCCTGTGTTCGTGGGCAACTTAGTGTAGTCATTATCCCCAAAGATACCATACCGAGTTCATATCATACCCTAATTACTTTAATAATTGTATTATTAAGGAGATAGGGTTCACTCAGGCTTATGTCTGACCCCCGTTGTTTTTATCTTTTTCCTTCAGGTCCTCAGGTTGGGCCTAGTCCTAGTGGGCTTTGATCAGTTTTCTTTATCTATCTCTTGGAGCTTGGACCGTAGATGTAGAGCTCAGCTTATCTTATCTTTTCTGTTATGGCTATTTGTTATGAGTAGTGGGATTATGTACTTATTTTATTCAGGATGGATATTTTGTACTTGACTCTTATTATGGTTTTATGATGTAACCAAACATGTTTTACTTTCCGCTGCTATGAGATGATGTTTTAAATTTTCAAGTATTACATTATATCTGTCTTGTTGTAATTTTACTGTTCTATACTCACTAAAAATACTCCACCGATGCTATGGCATTCCCTTAGTGAGTGACTATAGCGGGTGTGGGGTGTTACATGTGGTATCAGAGCTTAAGGTTACCAGAACAGATAAATTTTTTAGAAAAACTATTTTCTAAGAATATTTTTGAAAGGAGTATTTTCGAAAACATGTCTTTTAAGAGAAAAGTTTTTGAAAGAAAAGCATAATCCCCAATAGCCATATCTATATCTTTCGAATTCTCCATTTTGAATCTCTTCCTCTCTCTCATTTTGAGTTTCCCCTCCGCGTATAGATGATCTTTCTAAGATGGATAAGGATGGAAAACCACTTCAAGGGACTCAGACGTAAATCTGGTTAGAAGTTGGTTCAAGAAGAGAGGAAGGCTCAAATAGTTGTTTGGTTAATGAAGGGTGAAACCTCATTGGTGGGAGGTTGTGAGTGGAGAATAGGGAAGAGGAAGGCTAGTAGTTATCCTTTTGAGAGGAATAGGACACGTTATTAGGATTGTCCAAAGAAGCAAGGGCAAGGTATGGAATCTTCTGGGGGGTAATTGTATTCCCTCACGACTAAGGTACCAGATGGGGATAAGACCGTCTAGGTTGGAATTTGGATTTCTTTATTATCCGATTCAAACTTTATTTGATCCTGATATATCGAGTTGTTTATCTCACCATTGATAGTTGAGTCACTGCACTTAGACACCAGTTTGGTTGATGATCCCTTAGTTGTTTCAAACCCAATTGGGCTCCATGGTGTGGTTGGGTTTGAAAGTTTTTATACTTAGCATTGAGTTTAGATGTGATGCTTGTTGGGCTTCACGGGCTATGGGTTAGTTCTGGGCATGGACTGGTTATCCAGTAGGGGTGCCGTTTTTGATTTTGGAGGGAGAGTTGTTAGGCTTATGGGCCGCTTGGGTAACACTCTCGAGATCTCTTGTAATCCCATAGAATCTGTTATGCTAAGTTATCTAGAATCGCTTGACATGTTGGTCTAGAATTTGTGATCTGTTAGAGCGGTCCGGGAATACCCGGATGTGTATAAGGAGGTGAAGGGCTTACCTCCGGAGCTGGAAATTGACTCCCAAATATATCTGGTGGGTAAGGCTAAACCAGTGTCTTGGCCAGTGTGCCACGTGGCTCCTCGTGAGAGGAGGGAACTCCATAAGTAAGTAGGCGATTTGCTTGAGAAGGGGTTCATAAGACGAAGTATATCGGAGTGGGGCGCTCCAGTAGTTTTTGCCACGAAGGCGGATGGTTCCCTCAGACTTTGTGTAGGCTAAAGAGAGCTAAATAAACTCACAAAGAAGAATAGACACCCATTGTCGAGGATTGATGATCTCTTTGATCAGTTAGTGGGCGCCTCAGTATTTTCGCAGTTGGACTTAGCCACGGGATTTCATCAGTTGAGAATGGCCGAGGATAGTACAGAGAAGACTGCCTTTAGGACTCCGGATGATTTTTTTTTTATGAGTGGCTGGTGATGCCATTGGGTTTGACGAACGCCCCCGTATACTTTGATGATTTGATAAGAAGGGTGTTCAAGGAGTACCTAAATAAGTTGTGATGGTCTTTGTGGATGACATCTTGGTCTTTTCTAGGAGCAAAGCCAGTTAGGGAAAAACGGTGGTTTTGGAGTAAGACTGGCGGGGACATCCAGGGTTGGACAAGGGGCTTAATTATTTAGCCGTTTTTACTAGTATCATCTCACGAAGGTCGTCTGAATTCGAAGGAGGTATCCCTTGGGTGTTTGTCTGATATTGGTTTAGGCCTTTGGGGCTTGCATTTGGGGGAATGCCGAGTTCGATTAGGGTGGTCTGCGTGAGGGATGGATAGCTGTGATGATTTTGGATGATATCCTGGTGGAGAAAAGCATGCCCTACATCTTAGGGAAGTGCTGGAGGCTCTTCAAGCGCATAATCTTAGGACAGTAAAAGTGGATGGGATTTTTAGCATCCTATGGGTTTGAGATAGCGTATACCCCTGGCAAGGGTAACATGGTAGCGGACACCTTAAGTAGAAAAAGGGATTGTCCTCGAGTTTGTGGTTCGTTGAACGAAGGAGCCTAGAGTTTATTTCTATGATGGATTTCAGACCTTCCGTTAATTGTGTACCCGGTTTGCTAGCTTCCTTGGAAGTTAGACCTACTCTTTTGGGGCAAATTGTAGAAGCACAGAGGGACGACCCACAGTTGGTTGAGTTAGTAGAAAAGCTCATAAGGGGGGGAGTCGTCCAGCCATTTGAGTAGGTACACCCTAGATGATAGGGGGTGCTTGTGTAGAGACGGTAGACTTTGTGTACCGCAAGATGAGGGTTTGAGGAAGGTTATTCCTGATAATGCACACCGTTTTAGGATGACCATTCATCCCGGTGGGGACGAGATGTACCAAGACATGAAAAGGACTTTCTTCTGGGCCGGTATGAAGAAAGATGTGGCCGAGTATGTTGCTAGATGCTTGGTGTGCCAACAAGTAAAAGCAGAGCAAAAGAAGCCATGTGGGTTGCTTCATCCTTTGGAAGTTACGATATGGAAGTGGGATAGTGTCTCGATGGACTTCGTTGATGGTTTACCGAGATCGAGGAAGGGCAATACAGGAATTTGGGTCGTGGTTGATAGACTTACTAAGAGCGCCCATTTCATACCCGTAAAGAGTAAGAGGACTGTTTCATGGCTTGCTTCAGTCTATGTTCGAGAGATAGTTCGATTGCATGGGGTACCTTCCAGCATAGTGAGTGATCGAGATCCTATCTTCACTAGTGAGTTTTGGAAGACCTTTTGAGGCTTTGTATCTTGGATTTTGGAGGTACATGGGAAGAGCATCTTCCTTTGGTGGAGTTTGCATATAACAACAGCTTCCAGTCTAGTATTGGCATGGCACCTTTTGAAGCTCTTTATGGAAGGCCTTGTCGATCACCTACATGTTGGTGGGAATCTACGGATAAGATCTTGCTAGGGCCCGATATGGTTAGAGAGACTTCAGAGAAGGTTGATTTGATTCGAAGAAGGATGAAAGCAGCGCAAGACAGACAGAAATCTTATGCAGATAAGAGGAGGACTGATCTTGAGTTTGAAGTTGGGGACATGGTTTTTGTCAAAGTGTCTCCATTACGGAATGTTGTTCGCTTTGGATCCGCTGGGAAGTTAGCACCGAGGTTTGTAGGACCGTTTCCTGTCAAGGAAAGAATTGGACGGATGGCATATAGGGTGGAGTTGCCAGACAGACTTAGTGGTATACATGATGTTTTCCATGTGTCACATTTGAGGAAGTGCCTACATGAGACCGCAGAGGTGGTAGAGCCGAGCTTGCTTAGAGAAGTGGAAGTAGAGCGTGATGCGACGATTCGACGAGCTCCTACTCGCATCCTTGGGTCAGAGATTAAGAAGTTGAGAAACAGAGAGGTTCAGCTAGTCAAAGTGCAATGGGGAGATGACGAGAGCAATGCTACTTGGGAGACGGAAGCGAAGATGCGTTCTTTGTACCCTTTTCTTTTCGAGAGTATGTTCTTTAACTTCTCCTTTATTGCCTATCTTGTACTTATCTTGTCCTTAGTATGTCCTCTCGTTAGCACCTTTGACCTTTTAGATAGGGTAAACCTATGGTTGAAACATGTGTTTGAGACATGTTATGATTGATGGATGCAAGTGGATGCAAGTGTTTGCTAGTGGTTGCTCGTGGATGCATATACACACACTTTAGGCACTAGATCGGCTCAATCACTTCATATTGCATATTGCATATAAATGTGTGTAGGTAGCTATATTAATGGATGTATGATGGTTGTGCTATCATATGGATGATGCATTTATTCGGTGAATGATTGTGCACGCATGTAGAAATAGTATGTGTCGATAGGGTTCTTTCGCATACATATTGGATGCATGGCACTATCATGGTTTGCATTAAGGAGGTCAACTGAATCAGTAGACCGCCTGATTTTGCATTAGATAGGGAACATATACACACACTTTTTGCATATGTTCATACAACATTAGAAACTTTAAGGACAATGGATGCCAGTGTTTGATGGTTGAGTAGATGGTTGTTTGGTTGGTAGGATACGTTCTTCTTGACTTAGAGATTTCGGGGACGAAATCCTTTAAGTAGGGGAGAATGTAACACCCCGTATGTTAAATAAATTGTTATAACATAAATCAGAGCAGAATTAAATTTAATATTCTGAATCAGGAGAAACGGGCTGTGCCATTGCGTTCTTCTCGGAAAAATACGCAAAATAGAGTCCGAGTTTTCGTAAATCGGAGTCCGTATGACCAAGTTATGGCCCGTCAAAGTTTCACGAAAAATCAAAAACGAAAACTGCTCATGTTTTGAGGCCCGGGATGAGTTTTGGGCTGTTTTTTTTGGGCCCTAAATGGTTCCTACACTTGACTTCTTCCCCAATACATGCTTTAAAGGCTAGGATTGGTTCTAGGGTATATCCTATGGTCCTAAAACATCTAACTAATCTATATATACACCCTAATACCCCCCTTATCCTTACCAAAAATAGATCTAAGGCCATTATGCCACCACTTAGAAAATTGGAGAGCCTCCACTAAAAATCCTAAGAGGGTTTGCAAGCTAATCTACATCTTCTTCTACTTAATCATTGGGATTTGCTTCATTTAACTTGCTAATCTTGTTTTGGTGAGCTTCTATCCCCTTAATAATCAATTATTGAATTGATTATGATAAGATGTGATAAAGTATGGCTATGTTTGTGGATCCATATATTTATGCAAGCTTGATGTAGTGAATATTATGTGTTTTGCAAGTTATATGCCTTATGTCATGCAAGTTTCATAATATGTAATCATTATATTTTTATGCAAGTTATGTATATGTTGAAATGCAAGTTTAACATAATATGCAAGCCTATGCAAGTATGTGAATGTTTATGCAAGTTATGTATATGTTGAAATGCAAGTTTAACATAATATGCAAGCCTATGCAAGTATGTGAATGTTTATGCAAGTTATGTATATGTTGAAATGAAAGTTTAACATAATATGCAAGCCTATGCAAGTATGTGAATGTTTACGCAAGTTATGTATATGTTGAAATGCAAGTTAACATGATATGCAAGCTTATGCAAGTATATGAATGCTTATGCAAGTATGTGAGTGCTTATGCAAGTTAAGTATATGCTAAAATGCAAGTTCTACATGTTATGCAAATCACATGTATGATGATATGTAAGTTCATATGCAACATGTTATGCAAATCACATGTTTGATGATATGTAAGTTCATATGCAACATGTTATGTAAGACACATGTTTGATAATATGCAAGTTTGGGTTGAATATAGTTGGGTTAATATATGCTCATATATGCAAGTTGACATCCTCTTAACCCATGACAAAGTTGTATGCTAAACCCATGATAGTTGTGATGGATCTTCCCCTTTATTATGTCATGAAATGAGAACGATTTACGTGGGGAAACGATGGGGTTGGTAAATATGTTAATTAAAGCATGGTTGGGTATGATTAAGCATACCATAAAAATAAATTACCATAAGTGGGAATTTACCTATTGAGTTAGGTCTACCCCATGGGAATTTACCTATTGAGTTAGGTCTACCCATGTTATGGAAAACTTGATATTAATTAGGAATAATTAATATGGGGGTGATTAATTAGGTGTAATTAATCGACTAAGACACGAGGTTGGACTCATTTGTAGTGTAAAACTGCCCGGACCCGACCGGCTTAACCAGTTGCTACAAATGTCAGCCCAATGTGAGAGGTCTTAGCCATAAATTAAATACGTGATTAAGGTAAAGACACGAGGTTAGACTCTGTTATGACGTAAGACTGCCCGGACTCTACCGGCTTAACCAGGCGGTCATAACAGCCAGTCTAATGTGGGAGGTCTTTATGGGAGATCACGGTCTTAATTAATTAAGAAACACTTAAACATATTAGCATGTAGTGGGACATGAGGGGTTAAGTAGGTGCCTTGGGTGACATATAGTAACTAGTGGGGGTGCCTTGGGTGGCATGAGGAAACTAGTGGGTTGCCTTGGGTGGCAATAGAAAATACGATAAGAATACTTAACCAAAGTGGAACATGTAACTAAACATGATTAAAGGGTTAAGTAAGTGCCTTGGGTGGCATGGGGAAATCAAGTAAGTGCCTTGGGTGGCATGTGGGAATCAAGTAAGTGCCTTGGGTGGCATGTAGGAATCAAGTAAGTGCCTTGGGTGGCATGCGAAAATCTAGTGGGTGCCTTAAGAGGCAATTGTAATATAATTGGATGACTTAACCAAACCTTAACATGTAAGGGGGCATGATTATAAAAAGGGGTTAAGTGGGATGCACTAGATAAAATGACAAGCTTAAGTAGTAGCTTGTGGGGGGCCCATTTCAACCAATATCCCAAACGTATCTTTGTGGGCTCGACCCATGTCGAGTGACGGGACACGCATATTGGGCTTGATTATAAGAGGCCAAAACGGGGTAGCGGTGGCAACGCAAGTCCAACGGGTTTCATATGCGTGTGTGGGCCCGGGCTGGTAGATAAGCCGTTGTTGCATCGTGTAGATATAAAGCCGTGCACCGTTGATAGTATTGGGTAGCCACTTTAGGGGAGTGATACACCCCACTGTGGGACCAGCACGGGTATCTACGTTAGGGAGCCGATCGCTTGGGGTAGTGGGGTACACCTAGTAGAGATAGGGGCAGACGGCACCTATGTAGTCAACTAGGGTACAGGAAACTACTGGTTATATCTATCTTTGATATCCTTGGGTGGGATCAACCTTTGAGTAGGAGTGACTGGTGTGGTGCAGTTAGTAATTATCCTTGGGTGGGTAGATGTGTCTTTACGGTTATCTTAGTTCGTCCTGTGTTCGTGGGCAACTTAGTGTAGTCATTATCCCCAAAGATACCATACCGAGTTCATATCATACCCTAATTACTTTAATAATTGTATTATTAAGGAGATAGGGTTCACTCAGGCTTATGTCTGACCCCCGTTGTTTTTATCTTTTTCCTTCAGGTCCTCAGGTTGGGCCTAGTGCTAGTGGGCTTTGATCAGTTTGCTTTATCTATCTCTTGGAGCTTGGACCGTAGATGTAGAGCTCAGCTTATCTTGTCTTTTCTGTTATGGCTATTTGTTATGAGTAGTGGGATTATGTACTTATTTTATTCAGGATGGATATTTTGTACTTGACTCTTGTTATGGTTTTATGATGTAACCAAACATGTTTTACTTTCCGCTGCTATGAGATGATGTTTTAAATTTTCAAGTATTACGTTATATCTGTCTTGTTGTAATTTTACTGTTCTATACTCACTAAAAATACTCCACCGATGCTATGGCATTCCCTTAGTGAGTGACTATAGCGGGTGTGGGGTGTTACACCTACCGTCCAATCAACCATCTACTCAACCATTCAATCACAGGCATTCATTGTCCTTAAAAAGATTTCTAATGCTTTCATTTTCATATGCATAGTGTGTATACGTCTTTATCTAATGCATTATCAGGCGGTCTACTGATTCAGTTGACCTCCTTGATGCGAATTATGTCAGTGCCATGCGTCCAATCATGTATGCAAGCATAATTAGTTATGTAAATACTACATGTGTGCATAGCTATTCATCCATTTGCAATATCTATATGATAACATATTCAGTTAAATCCATTAAGTAAACACATATATGCTATGAAAGTGACCGAGTCGTTCTAGCGCCTATGGTGTATATATATGCATCCACGAGCAACCACTTGCAACCATCAATCATATCATGTTTCAAATAAATGTTTACATCCATTGGCTTCTACCTAAGGATCGATGATACGCCCTAGAGGATATACCTTAAAAGCTAGAAACAAGTAGACATAAAACTCCTAAAGAAAGGATATACCCTTAAGAAAAAGGGTATGATGCACGTATCTAGTCTTCAGTCTTCTAAGTCGTATCTTTTTTAGCTTCTCTGTACCGTACCTTATCTAGTTAATATTCACGATTGTGAAGCTTCTTGACCTCCATTTCCAAAAGTGTCATTGATCAGATAGATGGCTTTTCATTGTCAACTGGATATATGCGGAAGTCTATCCCGTGTTTTAGGGGTAAACCCCTAACCTAATCAAAACATCTACGTACTCATGGACTATTCTAACGGATTGCAAATCGTTGATAAATGTATTAAGCGATTCTAGAAAACTAATCCTAACTGATCCTTTTAGGATCACGAAATATCGAGGGTATTTCCAAGGCAAGTCAAAAAGTTTAACTTTCAGAATTACTAGCCAACTAACCCATGCCTAGGATCAACTCATAGCCCATGGAACCGAAACATTACGCTTAAACTCAACACTTAATGCGGTCGTTCTCAAATCCCTTCAAACCAAAGGTAAATGGGCCGAACCACCAAATTTGGATCTGAGACTAATTGGGATCTTCTACTATACAAGTATCTAGGTGCATAGACTCAACTATGGAATCAGGTATAAACGAATGCGAAGCGCTAAGATCAAAAGAGTACTAACAGGTTGATCAAATGAAAAGCTAAACTTTTCCAACAAAGACTTTTACTATCTCTCTCTCAGGTATGCTGGTGTCGAGAGCACATACTTGTCCTTCTAAGAATCCTGTCCCTCGTTCTTGCCCTTTTGTCCTTAACTATATGCCCTATTATACCATAGTAAAGATACTTCCTCTCGTCTGAGGTTTTATAATTCCTTCGTTCTTCGTGACCCAAGTCCATATCCATGAATTTCTCATCCTTGGGTTGTGCTCCTTAGCCAAACTCCTCATCCTCTTACTTGTGTAGTATGTTGACAAGTCACTCGAAAGCCGCCTCCATCGTGCAGAAAACCTTACAAAGCTTGAAAGAAAACTAGCCGCAGGTGAAACTATTACGGCTATAGAAGGAAGTCGGGCACTACTTCGCCCTTCGATGAGGTTACCTCCCATAAAGCCCGGTGCCCCGAAGACTCAAGAAAGAAGGGGATACGAATTCAGACAGAGGATCAGAAGATAGTGTGTATGGCTTTGGGGAATATGCCTTTGAAACAAAACTTTTCTTTTGAAAATGCTTCTTTTATAACCGTTTGAAAATAATTTTCAAATCTTTTTTCTGATCCGGTAACCTTCAACTCTGATACCACATGTAACACCCCACATCCGTTAGTGTCACTCACAAAGGGAATGCACTAAGTTCTGTGGTGCATTTAAGGTAAAAGATGCAGATAAATTACAAGACAGGCAAAATTTAAAACAACGGAAATAGAACTTTATTTATTGATAAAATAGTTTGTACAACAATTGTTTTCCAACACTAGAATATCTGTCTTACAAAATAAAGAAGCATAACATAACAATTTATATTCCCCAATGCAGCATAAGCCAGCCATAGCAATGGAAAAGAGAATCCAAGCAAAACTTCAACTAATCTTCAGCTTGGAAAAAAACTGAGCTTAAACAGTAACATTCCCTCCTTACGGACCTAGAGGGGGGGGGGGAGAAATGGAAGACAAGAAAGCGAGAGAAAACAGAGTCAGACATAAAGTCTGGTAAGTTCAGTAATTTCAGCATGTGAACAGGGAAAAGCAACACGACATGAATTAACTGAATACAAGATAATACCATGATGATATGGCAAACAAGATAATATAAGATTAACGCAAGATATGCTAAGACAAGATAAGATATGCTTCACTACTTTCTCTGCTTTACTATTACCCTGTTATTCTGGTTTCTATATCTCTGCACCACCTAACTAGTGTCTCAACTAGTAATCTGTATAAAATGATAAATTGATCCCAATCCTTGTAATTGCGGTTGTCTTTAGGTGTACATCTATTATTTATTACCTAGATCTAATCTAGGGTTTTCTTATCGAGCGCTTCCTAGATTCAACTAGGGTTTATGCGACTTATCTAATACTTCTCGGATTTAGGATTTACGCCACCTTGGTCTAACTAGGGATTATGCTACCTGTCGAACGATACCCCTAGTCTAGGACGCACTACCTAGAGTGATATATGTTCCCATACTTTCCCCACGTATGTGTCGCGAATCGCTCATCGCTGTCTAGATGCACATGTCCTGAAATGTGCGACCCGAGTCTTGTGGATGGGCAAATTAAGAAACACGGAACTCGGTCGGGAGATTTCAGATATCTGTTGATGCAGATGCTAAGGTCTGTTTTTCCAGTGGCTATGGTCCCACCTGACCCCTCCCTCAACTAATGAAAGGCACACCTTGAAAAATGAGAACGATGCGCAATCCCCCCTATGGCTCACTAACCTAAGGCCATCCGCAACCATAACAAGATAGCAAGTATATGGTATGTTGGAGTTCTCCGCCTTTCCGCCTCACGTATCTCGGTTGACTCAAGATGGTAGATAGACGACGGGTCGCTATCACAGGGCCATTTGCCCCGCCGAATCACGCTGGTCCGTCCTAGTCTTTAGGTCGCCTTATATTGCAACCAAGGCATACCCTTGGTTCTTCTAACGCAGACCTTAACCTCTGTGAGCCCAGGCGGATCATCTGCATTCTCACAGAGGGATACCAAAAGTACCCTCACGTCCCCTCGAAGCCTCGGGCTTCGTAACCCAATTCGTTGGAGCCTTCTTTAAGATCAGATGGACGATCGTTCCTCCTCGTTTTATACTAAGGATTACTACTTAGTTTTCCTAACTAAGGTTTACCACTTAGTTTCCTGAATTGTCGTTTTCTTAACTAAGTTTTACTACTTAGCCCCTTTCAACTAAGGTTTACTACTTAGTTCTCTTTCTCGTCAAGTTGGATTGGTTAAGTGTCATTAGTCGATACAAGATTACTTAACCCATTCATTTGTCATGTTAAACTATTTAAGTGTTATCAGTAATTCACATTGACTTAACCTTATCACAAACTAAGTTATATTTGTTAAGTACTTCTTACTACTTTACCCTACCTGTTCACTTGTTATTGGTTAAGTGTCCCTTTTAACCTAACCTTGCCCATCTGTTTTAACTAACATGTTATAACTGTTAAGTGTTCCCTTAGTTAACTTAACCCTAACATCTGTTTAATTAACATGTTCTAATGGTTAAGTATTGTCCCTTCATGCTTTAACTTAACCTTGTTCATTTATCACACTATGATGGTTAAGTGTTCTAAGTTTACTCAACCGCACCTTCAAGTCTAGTTAACATGTTATAACGGTTAAACCTTTTTTCTTAACCTTACCCACTTGTCTAGTCAACATGTTATAATGGCTAAGTGTTTTATTTAGTTACTTAACCCCTTACAAGTCTTGTCTTGTTAACATGTTAAGTTGGTTAAGTATTCCTATGGACTTAACCCTCCCGTTCTAGGGTAACTATTTCTTAGCTTTAAATTATTAAAGCACCAACCACACACATTAGACAGATATTGTTGCGGTCACTGGATGTGCCGGTCGGTTCCGAGCAGATTTACACCACAACTCAGTCTAACCTCGGGTCCTTTTGGGCTCAATGCTCTAACCACCCATATTAGATAGGTATTGTTACGGTTGCTGGATTTTGCCGGGCGGTTCCGGGCAGTCTTATACCGTAACTCAATCTAAACTCGGGTTACGCATATTCGTCTTTCCGAGATTTACATATTTATCCTTTTTGTCTATATGTAAATTGTTAACAATTCTTTTTAAACAAATTTGACCTATATCATATTCATATGTCATGCCCACTAACATACTTATATTCTAGGCCCAAATCTTGATTTACCTATATTTAACCCAACTTGCAGTCTTATGCCAATTTGGATCTAGTATTCCTATTTATAGTGCATATTAAAACTAGATTTAATATTCTAGTTTACAATTTTTGCCCAAACTAGATTTATTATTCTAGTTTACCATTTATGCCTAAAACTTATTTTGCTAGCCAATACTAGATTCAATGCATCAATTTACATATTCTATAATTCATATCGAATTACTCCAATTTGCATATTAATAGTCACGTTATAATACACGTCCCAAATTATGCAAAATAATATAGATTTCATGTTATACCCAATTACCCCTGTATTCAAAACGTACGTACACCATGATTTCACTAGTTTTCCATGAAATGAAACTAACAAGGGAATAGAGGATAACATGAGACTTGATATAACAGAATAGGCTTGCAAAAGCGGGCCAAATACAAAGATGATGGATCCAGTGTACATAATAGCGAACAGGAATAAACAAAGCAAATTACACCATACGTATGAGGTCCAACATAATCGAAGGGATCATAGGTGATTTGATCCAACATAATGCCAGTTTGGTGTATAATCATGATCGGTAACTATAGTGTTAAGGGCATAAGCAACTAAACATAATAGTCATAGGTAGTTAACCATAATAGTCATAGTCATGGTCATGGGTAGTAGTCTAATAGTTATGAATCATAGGCGATTAGCGAAAATAGTTATAGATAATTAACCCAAAATAGTCCTAAATAATTATCCTTAATAGTCATAGGCAATTGACTGTAATAGTCTCAAAGTCATAGTCACAGACAATAGTCTTTTGTCCAATAGTCATAGGCGTAGGCATAGTCTTATGAGTCCCTAGTCACAATAGTTCTAAATCAGATCGAAAAACATATACAAGCGCAGATTTAAATGGAAAGATTAGGCATATTCTTATATCCATTTAATTTCATGTCCCAAATAGGTTAAGGCGTTCAAATCTAAAAAGTAACTGACTTACATTGATCGGTTTCAAGAAAAAGGATAATAAGATAGTGTTGCTATGATTCGCGTGACGTTGCTTGAAGCCGTTTAATTAGTTTTTTCTTCGATTCTCTTCCTGAAGCTTTAATCTTGATTTGAATCTCCAATTTGATTGTAGTTGATAATCCCAATATGAAATTCATAGCCGTAGTCTTCAACAAATAGTCTTCGTGTTTTTATTTTAATTTATTTTAATTTATTTCAATTATTCCAAAGGCAGCATAAGGATAGAATGAAATAGTGTAAGGAGAATGAGGCTAGGAGGCTGTTTATATAGGGTTAGGTGGACGAACCTAGACTGAAAACATGACCAGATACATCAGAATGAACCCAGGCTCAGAACTGGGTTCTGGCACCAGGTCGACACCCTGTTCGACACTATGGTCGACCTGGTCCTGGGAGGTCGACACTTTGGTCGACACCCAGGTCGACCTGGTCCTGGGCTGGAAAATTCCCGCCCAGTCTGCACTGGTGTTTGAATTCGAATTTCGAATTCGAATTTCGAGCTGTTTTCAATTCTGAAAATTCCTGAAACTTCGGAGGGTCATATCTCCTTCATACAGACTCCGTTTTTTGAAAACTCGGAAAGTCCAAGCAAAATTTCGAGATGAATGCAATGGCGCAACCCGTTTCCCTTGATTCTAATTTTAAAATTAAATTCTGCCTTGATTTATGGCTTTAACATGTTATATGTAAAAAAATACGGGGTGTTACATGTCACGGCGTCTTATATCCTCAGAGGCAGACCGGGATCCATGCACGCACATGACCCGGTTGGAATGCACCATCAACACCCCTCGCCATTATTAGAATGGACCGCTTATTATTAGTTCAGTAAGTGTGCCCAGACCCTACCTACTGTTAGGTCATAGTTTTGATACCAGAAAGGGTTGTTGACTAATATGGGCCCCAAACAACAGATGACACAAGTATTTTCCCTCCTAACCTTGTGTCCCCAGACTAATGAATTTCAGATTAACTTGTTTACAAATATATTTTTTAAGGCCTACAGAGTTCAGATCAACAAGTTCACAGACCAGAAAATCAAGTCAACAGGTTTTCAGACTAACAGATCAGATGTATAGTTTTAACAGACTTACAGATTGTCTAACTTGGTATTAGGCCTACAAATTCACGAAACAGGTTTATTAATTCATCAGTCCGGTTGGTTTAGCCCTATCCACCCAACACGTTTTAGACATCATATTTATCTCAGATTTGCATTAATTAAATATTAATGCCCAGACCTCTCACATTAGGTCGGTAGCTTGTGGCGGCTGGATAAGCTGGGCGGTTCCGGGCAGACTTCTGCCACAAGCCAGACCTAACCTCGTGTCTAAGCGTATTTTAGTATGCCTACGACCTCTCACATTAGACTAATAGTTTTTGGTTGCTGGTTAAGCCGGTTGGGTCCGGGCAGGCTTCTACCGCAAACATGAGTCTAACCTCGTGTCTTAGCATTTTTATTATAACTAGTTTATTCCATTTTAGATTATACAACTATCAGACCAATTCTGTCAATTTAACAGATTTGACTTCTTTTCAAGTCGCAATAGATTAATCAAATTAATCATGTTTTAATCAATCTTAGATCGAGCCTATGAATTTTCATACTCAAATTACAATCATTCTTCTTTTCAACAGATTCAACAGACTTAGCAGCTCAGTCGGTTCAACAGATTTAGCAGATTAGGCATAATTAGCAGATTAGGCGGTTCAACATATTTAACAGTTTAGGAAAATCAACAGATTAAACAGGTAACAGATTTAGCAGATTAGGCAAATTTAACGTATTAAGCAGATAACGGTTTTAACCGATTTAAACATTCCTTAAAGTCCTATTCACATATCTTGCCTAATTCATAAAGTAAGCCTAAACTTATATGCCCAAATTATGGTCATAATCCACCATATAACATATGTCCCAAATTCTAGTTAAACTTGCATAGTTCAGAATATTCTCTAAAAACCCTAATTGTGATTCACATATAAATTATGCCTAATATAGCCATTAATTACAATGCATGTCACATATCCAAAAACCCCACCTTACTTAGGTGTATTCACACTTATTAGTCATCAAATCTTAATATATGTTTTTACACCTAAGTCATATGCAAATTTATTCTCCTACTTCCAAATGACAAACTGTCAGATTTAATATGCCCAGATCCAGATCTTAAATTGTGAAATATGTTCTTTATGTTCTAAGTCACTATAATCCTCCTCTTCCAAGTCATAGATCATCTTATGCAATATGTCTCAAATTTATGTCCAGATTTACAACATGCGTTGTGTCCTCGAATTAGTTACAAATCGATTTTGCCCAAATATACCTCATTCAATATTCTTCTCAAATTTAGCGTTTATGCATTCGTCTCTTATGAGGCTTTGCTCAGGCTCATGGTAGCCTGGCTATCAAACAAAAAGAAAGAAAGGAGGGAGAAATACAGAACAAACAGAATAATAAAACAGAGGAACAGATCTGATAAATAGAAAAAGGGCCTAGTCTCAGATTCAGTTTTATAATTACGTCAAGATCATAATTAAATTTCATAACGGAAAATAACTGCACTTGCCTTGGTTGGATTATAGAAGAAGAGTTGCAGTAGTTCTCTTTTAATCTTATTCAAATTTGGAAGAAGATGCACTAGTTCTAGTTTTGATCCCAGCAGAGTACCGATGCCATTATTTTATTTATTTATTTCTATTATTTCAGAGGCAGCATAAGGGAGGAAGAATGGTGTAAAGAGAATGGGGCTAGGGGGCTATTTATATAGGATTAGGCAGGCGAATCTAGACTGAAAACGTGACCAGATACACCAGAATGAACCCAGTCTCAAAACTGGGTTCTGGCACCAAGTCGACCCCTAGGTCGACCATAGGGTCGACCTGGTCCCTGGGAGGTCGACCATAGTGTCGACCCCTAGGTCGACCTGGTCCTGGGCAGGAAAATTCTCGCCCAGTATACGCTGGGGTTTGAATTCGAATTTCGAGCTGTTTTCGATTCTGAAAATTCCTGAAACTTCGGAGGGTCAAATCTCCCTCATACGGACTCCGTTTCTCGAAAACTCGGACTCGTATCCAAGTAGAATTTCGAGACGAACGCAATGGCATAACCCATTTCCCATGATTCTTATTTTAAAATTTAATTCTGCCTGGTTTACGGTTTTAACATGTTATAAAAATACGGGTTGTTACATTCTCCCCTCCTTAAAGGATTTCGTCCCCGAAATCTTCAAGTTAAGAAGAATGCATCCTATCATCCAATCATCCATCTACTCAACCATCATCCACAAGCAACCATTGTCCTTAAAAGATTTCTAATGCTGTATGAACTTATGCAAGAGTGTGTGTATATGTACTTATCTAATGCAAAGATCAGGTGGTCCACTGATTCAGTTAACCTCCTTAATGCGAATTATGTCAGTGCCATGAGTCCCACATGTATGCAATTTTCCTATTTGATACATATCATTTCTATATGTGTGCACAACCATTCATTCATATGCAACATCCAAGCGCTGAGTCAACCATTTTGCATCAATAAAAATTTAAAAAAAATGCACACACATCCATATGCAGTATGAGATTGTTTTTGAGCCGATCTAGTGCCTAGTGTGTGTATATGCATCCACAAGCAATCACTAGCAACCACTTGCATCCACTTGCAACCATCAAACATAACATGTCTCAAACACATGTTTACACCCATTAGTTTCTACCTAAAGGTCGAAAGATAAAGTCGAGTGATAGAAGCATGTATAATTAAAAGTAAAGCTAGGTTCCCATTAGACATCGGTTTAAGAGAATAACTCCTAAGTATCAACCTCGAAGACCGAAATCAACATCAGATTAATACTCAGAGAATCACTCCCACTAAAAAAATGCCCAACTGGAAATCTATTTCACACTTTGAGTAAAAACTCCTATCCTTTTCAGGAACCTACAGACTTCTGATACAGATCAGATTACCAAATGATTCTTAGGAAACTAAGCATGATAAAAACTCAGAATGTATGCGTCATGGTCAACTTAACGCCCAACACAGATGCCCTCAAACCCCAACTTATCATAAACAGATGAGTTGTAACCCTCATGGGGTCTAAGACTATAACGGAACCAGAAACAAGACTAGTATTAAAGTGCAGAGTTTCAATTACAGAATCAAAATGCCAGAATCAGAAAGATTTTTTAACTTCTCAATCAAATAAACCTTCTACATAAATTTTCTTATTTCTACCTTGTCTACCAGTCACTTGAGCATTCGCCTGTACTCTAGAAGTGGGTTCTGCCCTCTGCCCTTGCCCCCGTCTCTTTGGGCAGTCCCTTGTGAAGTGCCCCATTTCTCCACTGTTGAAGCAAGTGCCCTTCCTTTTTCTGCAATCCTTGTTCAGATGGGTCGAGCTTCCACAAGTAAAGAACTTCCTCTCCTTCTTATCTTCAGCCTTCTCATCCTTCTTTTGTGTTTCCTTTTTGGGCCCCGCCTTCTTGTTTTGTGATCCTTCAAGCTTTTCCTCTTTCTTTTTACTTTTGACTTCCTCTTCATGCATTAACGCCATGTCCACCAACTTTTTGAAGGTTGCCCCCATAGGAATGTGGGACATCGCCAATCCGTGTAGTGGCTCATTCAAACCTTTAGCAAATCTTAGTGCCTTCTTATGCGGTGTATTTACCAATTCTAAGTCGAATCTTGCCAATTGATTAAACTTGTTGACGTACTCTTTCACTGATAAATTCCCCTGCTTCAACGCCAAGAACCTTTCTACGTATAGACTCTCTTCCGCTCGTGAGAGAAATTTCATCTCGAACCTATGCCTGAAACCATCCATCTCTCTACCGGACGCTCTCCATTTGTGACCTCCCACCAAAAAGAAGCTTCGTCCTTAAGCAACCATACCGCCAACGGTATCTTCTGCCTATCGTCCACCTCGAAGATAACGAACAAATCCTCAGTTTCTTTGAGCCAGTTCCTTGCTTCCATGAAGGATTCAGTTCCATTAAAGTTCTTCCCACCCTTGGCTCGAAAGTCTCTACATATCTTCGGGAAAGTATTCACGCGTGGAGGAGGAGTAGGAACCGCTGCAGCTGGGGGAGGAGGGACGTTTGTTAGGCCCGCATCATTAGCCCTAGCTTCTAGGTACCTCCTGAACCAGCCAGGTATCGGTACGCCCTCCGGAAGGTTAAGATCCCCAGACATGCTGAAACGATAGAAAAAGGAAAGATTCAAAACAAAGGATAGAAAGATAGGCTATGGCTTTGGGGATTTTGTTTTTCAAAATAAACTCTACTTTTGAAAATACTTCCTTTTCAAAAACCTTTTTGGAAATAGTTTTCCAAAACTTTTTATCAAATCTGGTAACCTTCAGTTCTGATACCAAGTGTAACACCCTACCTCCGTTAAGGTCACTCACAAAGGGAATGCCTTAACTTTGATGGAGCGTTTTAGTAGACAGAACTGAAATTTAAAAGACAGATAAAACAGTACATGAAAAATTAATAACTTTATTACAATAGAAACCGAAATAAGTTTGGTTACATCTTTTCAAATCACAATATCAGAATTCAAGTACAAAATATCGGTCTTGTACAAAAGCCTTCAGAATGCATAGTTTTTAATGTCATAATCCCCAACATAAACTGCCATGCAAAGATAGAGCCAAGGCCAAGCAATACTTCAAGCAGAGAAAATCTGAATCAAGCTCCTATATTTCCACCCTACAAACCTGGGGGGGAATGAAAGAAAAGGGGCGAAAACAAGCAAGGTCAGACATAAAGTCTGGCAAGTCCAGTGACTTTTAGCATATGAACAGATAATAATATCATGACATGAAAATAAAGCTGGATAAGATACAACAGCAACAAGAGTAACTGGTATACTTAAGCTAAACAGAAGAAACAGAATGATATAGCCTAAGTTATGCTGCTTACTTATATTTTACTTCTCTGCACTAATGCTAGTATAACACGATTAGGTGTTACCCTAATGTCTGAACGGAACAGAATAATCAATACAGAAACAGAGTGCCAGTAATGGGCCTTTACCTCCCCAATAGATAGAAGGTATATAAACAGAATCAGAGACGGAAACAGAATAATCCCTATGGAAACAAAATATTAGAATTAGATGTACACTAGTAAATGGGCCTTTACCACCCCAACAGACGGTAGCACGCAGAAACAGACAGGTGTTACCACCCAACAGAAACAGACGGTACCCCAACAGAAACAGACAAAACTAAGTGTACCCTAAATCTACCCCAAGCGATCGGCTCCCTAATACATAAATACCCTGTGTCAGCCCCACAGAAGGGTGTTGTAACAACCCGTATTTTCAATAACCTGTTATAACATAAATTGAGGCAGAATTTAATTCTAAAATCTGAATCTAGGGAAACGGGCTATTCCATTGCGTTCGTCTCGGAAAAATACGCGAAATAGAGTCCGAGTTTTTGAAAATCGGAGTCCGTATGAAGAAGATATGGACGAACGAAGTTAGACAGAAAAACCCGAAACAGGCCAGAAATGCACTGGCGCACTTGTGAAGTGCGCCAGCACAAAAATGCACTGGCGCACTTGTGAAGTGCGCTAGCACAAAAATACACTGGCGCACTTGGGAAGTGCGCCCGTGTCGAGCCAGAAAACCTGCATAGTTTCTAGAGAGTTCTATGGTTGGGTGCACCAGTTTGGGGTTTGGGCTTGGTCTTAGGGCTGGTTTCTGGAAGGCTCCGAAATCTAAGGGTCCTAATCTAATTTAGGGTTAATCTAAGGGCCTAAAACACTAGCCTAATCTATAAATAAGACCCTAACCTACCCTAAATCATTCATTATTCATTCTAGCAACTAAACTATGTCAAAATCAAACCTCTCATGTCCTCCACTCTCTTCATAAATTCCTAAATCAAATTTCTAAGAGATTTCCATGCATACAAGTGTATTTAGGCTTGTATGATCCTCTTTAGCTTGCATTAAAGTCTTGTTTCTCTATTGGCATCATAAAGGAGGAGTCTTGATCAAGTTTGCTTGCATTTTTGGGGTTTTTAGTTGCATAAGGGTTTTCTTACATTTGCTATACTCATTTGAGTTCGCATAAGCATTGTAAGCCCTATTCCTTTCATACTTGAACTTTTAAAGTTAAATGTATGATATGCAAGTTATCATATGTTATGCAAGTTTTGTTATGCAAGTTTGGTTTGCAAGTTATCATATGTTATGCAAGTTTGGTTTGCAAGTTGTCATATGATATGCAAGTTATGCTATGCAATTTTGATATGTAAGTTGTCATATGATATGCAAGTTATGCTATGCAAGTATGATATGCAAGTTGTCATATGTTATGCAAGTTTTATTATGCAAGTATGATATGCAAGTTGTCATGTGTTATGCAAGTTTTGTATGCAAGTTTGATATGCAAGTTTATCATGTTGTAATATGCAAGTTGATATGCAAGTTTATCATGTTGTAATATGCAAGTTTATAGGCAAGTATGTCATGTTATGGTATGCAAGTATGTTATGCAAGTTTGGGTTGAACATTTTGTTCATGCTATCATGTTATGCATGCTTTTGAGGCCTAATGCAAGTATATGAACATATGTACATTTCATATGCCACCATGTTGAACTTGTGGCTTCAACACCTTTATGTCATGATTATGTCAAGTCCCCTCTTTCTATCCTTTATGCGCTATTGCGATATGTAAGCGATGGGATTGCGTTTGGGGTTGGGTAAACTTAAAAGACATAAAAAAAACATGAGCTTGGGAATTTACCTATTAAGTTAGGTCTACCCATTGGGAATTTACCTATTAAGTTAGGTCTACCCAATTGCTTGAAAATTTGTAACATGTTTTGGAAACATGATGGACATGACACTTGGAAAAGATAAGTATGACCAACTCGAGGTTGGGTTGAGTTTGTAGCGTAAACCTACCCGGAACCGACCGGCCTAACTAGTTGCTACAAACAATAGGACCCAATGTGAGAAGTTGGTCATGTTGTACCTTGAACCCGAGGTTAGACCAAGTTGTGGTGTAAAACTACCCGGAACCGACCGGCTTAACTAGTAACCGCAACAAAGTCTAATGTGAGAGGTAAAGTAACGGGGTTAAGTTAACCAACACTTAACCAATCTGAACTCGGTAAATTAACGGGGTTAAGTTAACCAACACTTAACCAATCTGAACTCGGTAAATTAACGGGGTTAAGTTAACCTACACTTAACCAATCTGAACTCGGTAATTTAACGGGGTTAAGTTGAACTATACTTAACCAATCCAACTCAGTAATTTGGTAAGACTGAGGACCAATTTGATACCTGGTCTGGATAAACTAACTTGATTGATAAATTAAACGAACCTGTTTTGCCGATCTGTAGGACCCACACCAAGTTAGGCAAGTTTGTAAATCTGTTATCTGATCCGCTAGTCTGAAAACTGACCATCTGAATCTGGTATGTCTGAACTCTGTTAATAAGTTAATCTGAATTTGATAGTCTGGGGATACAAGGGGGAATACTTTTGTCATCTGTTGTTTGGGACCCATATTAGTCAGTAACCCTTTCTGGTATCAAAACTTTGACCCAACCGTAGGTAGGGTCCGGGCACGCTTACTGAACTAATTATAAGTGGTTCATTCTGATAATGGCGATGGGTGTTGATGGTGCGTTCCAACCGGGTCATGTGCGTGCATGGATCCCGGTCTGCCTCTGAGGATGTAAGACACCGTGACATCTGTAAATATGCCTGTGCCAATTGGTTGCCACTTTAGGGAGTGATACACCCTATCGTGGGGCCGACACAGGGTATTTATGTATTAGGGAGCCGATCGCTTGGGTAGGATTCAGGGTACACTTAGTTCTGTCTGATTCTGTCGGTACCGTCTGTTTTGTTGGGTGGCAACACCCATCTGTTTCTGCGTGGTACCGTTCTGTTAGGGTGGTAAAGGCCCATTTTTGTTAGCATTATGTTTCTGTACTTTATCTGTTAGGGTGGTAAAGGCCCATTATAGTTAGTATTCCGTTTCTGTACTTTATCTGTTAGGATGGTAAAGGCCCATTATAGTTAGTATTCCGTTTCTGTACTTTATCCGTTGGGATGGTAAAAGCCCATTTTTCCCAAACTCTATTTCTGCATGGACCCTTCTGTTCCGACCTGTTTCGATGTGAACGTTGGGGTAACACCTAATCCTGTTATACTAGAATTGGTACCAAGAAGTCAGATCTTGGTTTGAGTCAAATACCTGATACTGGGCCAAGTTTGGGCCAAGGGATAAATTCTGGATTATTCATGACATGTTAGAATGTTGGTACACCTGTGGTACAAAACCTTAAACCGGGTTATGCGATGACACCTTTATCTGCCTTGATAGTTAATCAACATGTTAGTATGTTGTTATCCCTATGTTCATACCTGCTGCTCATGCCAGTTAACTTTATCAGTTTACATTGATTGTAGTAGGGCTTACTCAGTCTTTTTGACTGACCTGTTTTCTTTCGCCTCTTTTCTTCCGTTCCCCCCCCCAAGGTTCTCAGGGAGGGAATACAGGAGCTTAGCTTGGATTTTACCTGCTTTTCTTGGATAGCTCATGTATGCTTTGGACTTGAGCTCGCTATGGTTTTTCCACTTTGGGGATAGCTACTTTATGTTCTTCTTTTCAGTTTCAGATGATGTTGTTTTATGTACTAGACTTATTTATTTGGAAAATTGACATTATGATGTACTAAACTTGTGTTTGAAATGGTTTGAATATCTTCCGCTGTTTTATCTATGTTATTTACTCTGTTTACATATATGCATATGTTCTTGTTCTGCCTTGATATATCATTATGCATGTTTACCTGATTCAAACGCCCCTCCAAAGTCAGAGTGCTTGCGAGAGACACCCTGGCGGAGGTGGGGTGTTACATTTGGTATCAGAGCATATGGTTTACGAGAAGGAACAAAAAGGTTTTTAAAAACTTTTGGAAAACTATCTTCAAAACCAAGTATAAAGTATTTTCCAAAGAAAAGTCTAGTTTATTTTAAGAGGCTATTCCCCAAAAGCAATTAGCACAATCCTTAGTTATCTATTCTTAGTTTCCTCGTTCTGAATCTATCTTTTCCGTCTTTTCAGTATGGCCGATAACTTTGTTATCCCAGAGGGAGTGCAAGTTCCTGTTTGGTATAGGAGACTTATAGAGGCTAGGGCGACCGAAGCCGGCCCCGCAAATGTTACTCCTCCTCCGGTGGTTAATGTTCCTCCTCCTCCTGCCGCTGAGGTTCCTGCTCCTCCCCCTCAGAATCCTCCAGTAGAGTTCACGAAGATTTGCAAAGACTTCAAAGCAATGGGTGGCAAGAACTTTCTAGGTACCGAGACTTTTGTAGAGGCCCGGAATTGGCTGAAAGAGACCGAGGATTTATTCGCTATCTTTGGAATAGATGATCAGAGAAAGATCTTGTTGGCAGTTTGGCTCATGAAGGATGAGGCCGCTTATTGGTGGGAGATCACCACCGCGACTAGGCCCGTTGAGACTTGGGCCGATTTCAGGACAAGATTCGGACTTAAGTTTCTATCTTCTACTGAAGAGAATCTGCAAATGGAAAGGTTTATTGCTTTGAAGCAAGGAGACATGTCTGTCAAAGAATATGTGAACAAGTTCAATCAGTTAGCTCGTTTTGGCTTGGATATGGTGAGTACTACTCAGAAGAAGGCTCTTCGTTTTGCTAGAGGATTGAATGAGCCGTTACAGGAGTTAGCTATGTCCCATGTGCCCATGGGGGCCACGTTTGAGAGTTTGGTAGATATGGCCCTACTCCATGAAGAGAACAAGAGTGCAAAGAAGGAGGTCAAGGCGAATGAGTCTCAAAACAAGAAAACGGGACCCAAAAAGGAAATGCAAAAGAAGGAGGAGAAGTCTGAAGATAAGAAGGAAAAGAAGTGCTTTACTTGTGGAAGCTCAAGTCATCTAAACAAGGATTGCAGAAAGAGAAAGGGCACTTGCTTTAACCGTGGAGAGATGGGGCACTTCACTAGGGACTGCCCGAAGAAGAAAGGGACTACATCGGAAGGAACGATGAATACTCGCATGGCGGGCGAATAGATTTGGGCTAGAATAATTTGTCTGTAGGATGTTTAATTCTCTTTGTCTGATTTTCAGTATGAAACTCTTTTTCTGGTATTTCGATTCTGTAATGGAAACTCAGTATTTTAATGCTAGTCTTGCTTCTGATCTGGTAATGGTCTCAAACTCCCTGAGAGTTATAACTCATCTGTTTGTGATAAATTGGGATTTGAGAGTATCTGTGACTATGACGAGTACATTCTGGGTTTTTACCATGCTTAGTTTCCTAAGAATCATTTGGGGAAAATCTGATCAGTACTAGTAGTCTGTAAGTATATGTACCAAGTTTTTGTTTTATCTATACTCACTTCCATCACTCGACTATATCTGGTGGAGATAGGAATCCAATGGATGTAAACAAGTGTTTGAGACATGTTATGTTTGATGGTTGCAAGTGGATGCAAGTGGTTGCTAGTGGTTTCTCGTGGATGCATAAACACACACTAGGCACTAGATCGGCTTGAAATACACTCTCATATTGCATATGGATGTGTGTACATTTTCGATTCTTATGGTTGCAAGATGGTTAATTCAGCACATGGATGTTGCATATGGGCGAATGGTTGTGCACACATATAGTATTATGTGATTAGGACTATTTGCATACATGATGGATTCATTTCACTAACATACTCTGCATTGCTGATCTTTGCATTAGATAAGAGCATATACACACACCTTTTGCATATGTTCATACCGCATTAGAATCCTTAAGGACAATGATTGCTCGTGAATGATGATTTGAGTAGATGGATGATGGATGGTAGGATGCGTTCTTCCTAACTTGAAGATTTCGAGGACGAAATCCCTTAAGGAGGGGAGAATGTAACAACCCGTATTTTCAATAACCTGTTATAACATATATTGAGGCAGAATTTAATTCTAAAATCTGAATCAAGGGAAACGGGCTATGCCATTGCGTTCGTCTCGGAAAAATACGCGAAATAGAGTCCGAGTTTTCGAAAATCGGAGTCCGTATGAAGAAGATATGGACGAACGAAGTTAGACAGAAAAACCCGAAACAGGCCAGAAATGCACTGGCGCACTTGTGAAGTGCGCCAGCACAAAAATGCACCGGCGCACTTCAAGTGCGCCAGCACAAAAATACACTGGCGCACTTGGGAAGTGCGCCCGTGTCGAGCCAGAAAACCTGCACAGTTTCTAGAGAGTTCTATGGTTGGGTGCACCAGTTTGGGGTTTGGGCTTGGTCTTAGGGCTGGTTTCTGGAAGGCTCCGAAATCTAAGGGTCCTAATCTAATTTAGGGTTAAGTAACGGGGTTAAGTTAACCAACACTTAACCAATCTGAACTCGGTAAATTAACGGGGTTAAGTTAACCAACACTTAACCAATCTGAACTCGGTAAATTAACGGGGTTAAGTTAACCTACACTTAACCAATCTGAACTCGGTAATTTAACGGGGTTAAGTTGAACTATACTTAACCAATCCAACTCAGTAATTTGGTAAGACTGAGGACCAATTTGATACCTGGTCTGGATAAACTAACTTGATTGATAAATTAAACGAACCTGTTTTGCCGATCTGTAGGACCCACACCAAGTTAGGCAAGTTTGTAAATCTGTTATCTGATCCGCTAGTCTGAAAACTGACCATCTGAATCTGGTATGTCTGAACTCTGTTAATAAGTTAATCTGAATTTGATAGTCTGGGGATACAAGGGGGAATACTTTTGTCATCTGTTGTTTGGGACCCATATTAGTCAGTAACCCTTTCTGGTATCAAAACTTTGACCCAACCGTAGGTAGGGTCCGGGCACGCTTACTGAACTAATTATAAGTGGTTCATTCTGATAATGGCGATGGGTGTTGATGGTGCGTTCCAACCGGGTCATGTGCGTGCATGGATCCCGGTCTGCCTCTGAGGATGTAAGACACCGTGACATCTGTAAATATGCCTGTGCCAATTGGTTGCCACTTTAGGGAGTGATACACCCTATCGTGGGGCCGACACAGGGTATTTATGTATTAGGGAGCCGATCGCTTGGGTAGGATTCAGGGTACACTTAGTTCTGTCTGATTCTGTCGGTACCGTCTGTTTTGTTGGGTGGCAACACCCATCTGTTTCTGCGTGGTACCGTTCTGTTAGGGTGGTAAAGGCCCATTTTTGTTAGCATTATGTTTCTGTACTTTATCTGTTAGGGTGGTAAAGGCCCATTATAGTTAGTATTCCGTTTCTGTACTTTATCTGTTAGGATGGTAAAGGCCCATTATAGTTAGTATTCCGTTTCTGTACTTTATCCGTTGGGATGGTAAAAGCCCATTTTTCCCAAACTCTATTTCTGCATGGACCCTTCTGTTCCGACCTGTTTCGATGTGAACGTTGGGGTAACACCTAATCCTGTTATACTAGAATTGGTACCAAGAAGTCAGATCTTGGTTTGAGTCAAATACCTGATACTGGGCCAAGTTTGGGCCAAGGGATAAATTCTGGATTATTCATGACATGTTAGAATGTTGGTACACCTGTGGTACAAAACCTTAAACCGGGTTATGCGATGACACCTTTATCTGCCTTGATAGTTAATCAACATGTTAGTATGTTGTTATCCCTATGTTCATACCTGCTGCTCATGCCAGTTAACTTTATCAGTTTACATTGATTGTAGTAGGGCTTACTCAGTCTTTTTGACTGACCTGTTTTCTTTCGCCTCTTTTCTTCCGTTCCCCCCCCCCCAAGGTTCTCAGGGAGGGAATACAGGAGCTTAGCTTGGATTTTACCTGCTTTTCTTGGATAGCTCATGTATGCTTTGGACTTGAGCTCGCTATGGTTTTTCCACTTTGGGGATAGCTACTTTATGTTCTTCTTTTCAGTTTCAGATGATGTTGTTTTATGTACTAGACTTATTTATTTGGAAAATTGACATTATGATGTACTAAACTTGTGTTTGAAATGGTTTGAATATCTTCCGCTGTTTTATCTATGTTATTTACTCTGTTTACATATATGCATATGTTCTTGTTCTGCCTTGATATATCATTATGCATGTTTACCTGATTCAAACGCCCCTCCAAAGTCAGAGTGCTTGCGAGAGACACCCTGGCGGAGGTGGGGTGTTACATTTGGTATCAGAGCATATGGTTTACGAGAAGGAACAAAAAGGTTTTTAAAAACTTTTGGAAAACTATCTTCAAAACCAAGTATAAAGTATTTTCCAAAGAAAAGTCTAGTTTATTTTAAGAGGCTATTCCCCAAAAGCAATTAGCACAATCCTTAGTTATCTATTCTTAGTTTCCTCGTTCTGAATCTATCTTTTCCGTCTTTTCAGTATGGCCGATAACTTTGTTATCCCAGAGGGAGTGCAAGTTCCTGTTTGGTATAGGAGACTTATAGAGGCTAGGGCGACCGAAGCCGGCCCCGCAAATGTTACTCCTCCTCCGGTGGTTAATGTTCCTCCTCCTCCTGCCGCTGAGGTTCCTGCTCCTCCCCCTCAGAATCCTCCAGTAGAGTTCACGAAGATTTGCAAAGACTTCAAAGCAATGGGTGGCAAGAACTTTCTAGGTACCGAGACTTTTGTAGAGGCCCGGAATTGGCTGAAAGAGACCGAGGATTTATTCGCTATCTTTGGAATAGATGATCAGAGAAAGATCTTGTTGGCAGTTTGGCTCATGAAGGATGAGGCCGCTTATTGGTGGGAGATCACCACCGCGACTAGGCCCGTTGAGACTTGGGCCGATTTCAGGACAAGATTCGGACTTAAGTTTCTATCTTCTACTGAAGAGAATCTGCAAATGGAAAGGTTTATTGCTTTGAAGCAAGGAGACATGTCTGTCAAAGAATATGTGAACAAGTTCAATCAGTTAGCTCGTTTTGGCTTGGATATGGTGAGTACTACTCAGAAGAAGGCTCTTCGTTTTGCTAGAGGATTGAATGAGCCGTTACAGGAGTTAGCTATGTCCCATGTGCCCATGGGGGCCACGTTTGAGAGTTTGGTAGATATGGCCCTACTCCATGAAGAGAACAAGAGTGCAAAGAAGGAGGTCAAGGCGAATGAGTCTCAAAACAAGAAAACGGGACCCAAAAAGGAAATGCAAAAGAAGGAGGAGAAGTCTGAAGATAAGAAGGAAAAGAAGTGCTTTACTTGTGGAAGCTCAAGTCATCTAAACAAGGATTGCAGAAAGAGAAAGGGCACTTGCTTTAACCGTGGAGAGATGGGGCACTTCACTAGGGACTGCCCGAAGAAGAAAGGGACTACATCGGAAGGAACGATGAATACTCGCATGGCGGGCGAATAGATTTGGGCTAGAATAATTTGTCTGTAGGATGTTTAATTCTCTTTGTCTGATTTTCAGTATGAAACTCTTTTTCTGGTATTTCGATTCTGTAATGGAAACTCAGTATTTTAATGCTAGTCTTGCTTCTGATCTGGTAATGGTCTCAAACTCCCTGAGAGTTATAACTCATCTGTTTGTGATAAATTGGGATTTGAGAGTATCTGTGACTATGACGAGTACATTCTGGGTTTTTACCATGCTTAGTTTCCTAAGAATCATTTGGGGAAAATCTGATCAGTACTAGTAGTCTGTAAGTATATGTACCAAGTTTTTGTTTTATCTATACTCACTTCCATCACTCGACTATATCTGGTGGAGATAGGAATCCAATGGATGTAAACAAGTGTTTGAGACATGTTATGTTTGATGGTTGCAAGTGGATGCAAGTGGTTGCTAGTGGTTTCTCGTGGATGCATAAACACACACTAGGCACTAGATCGGCTTGAAATACACTCTCATATTGCATATGGATGTGTGTACATTTTCGATTCTTATGGTTGCAAGATGGTTAATTCAGCACATGGATGTTGCATATGGGCGAATGGTTGTGCACACATATAGTATTATGTGATTAGGACTATTTGCATACATGATGGATTCATTTCACTAACATACTCTGCATTGCTGATCTTTGCATTAGATAAGAGCATATACACACACCTTTTGCATATGTTCATACCGCATTAGAATCCTTAAGGACAATGATTGCTCGTGAATGATGATTTGAGTAGATGGATGATGGATGGTAGGATGCGTTCTTCCTAACTTGAAGATTTCGAGGACGAAATCCCTTAAGGAGGGGAGAATGTAACAACCCGTATTTTCAATAACCTGTTATAACATATATTGAGGCAGAATTTAATTCTAAAATCTGAATCAAGGGAAACGGGCTATGCCATTGCGTTCGTCTCGGAAAAATACGCGAAATAGAGTCCGAGTTTTCGAAAATCGGAGTCCGTATGAAGAAGATATGGACGAACGAAGTTAGACAGAAAAACCCGAAACAGGCCAGAAATGCACTGGCGCACTTGTGAAGTGCGCCAGCACAAAAATGCACCGGCGCACTTCAAGTGCGCCAGCACAAAAATACACTGGCGCACTTGGGAAGTGCGCCCGTGTCGAGCCAGAAAACCTGCACAGTTTCTAGAGAGTTCTATGGTTGGGTGCACCAGTTTGGGGTTTGGGCTTGGTCTTAGGGCTGGTTTCTGGAAGGCTCCGAAATCTAAGGGTCCTAATCTAATTTAGGGTTAATCTAAGGGCCTAAAACACTAGCCTAATCTATAAATAAGACCCTAACCTACCCTAAATCATTCATTATTCATTCTAGCAACTAAACTATGTCAAAATCAAACCTCTCATGGCCTCCACTCTCTTCATAAATTCCTAAATCAAATTTCTAAGAGATTTCCATGCATACAAGTGTATTTAGGCTTGTATGATCCTCTTTAGCTTGCATTAAAGTCTTGTTTCTCTATTGGCATCATAAAGGAGGAGTCTTGATCAAGTTTGCTTGCATTTTGGGGTTTTTAGTTGCATAAGGGGTTTCTTACATTTGCTATACTCATTTGAGTTCGCATAAGCATTGTAAGCCCTATTCCTTTCATACTTGAACTTTTAAAGTTAAATGTATGATATGCAAGTTTATATGCAAGTTATCATATGTTATGCAAGTTTTGTTATGCAAGTTTGGTTTGCAAGTTATCATATGTTATGCAAGTTTTGTTATGCAAGTTTGGTTTGCAAGTTGTCATATGATATGCAAGTTATACTATGCAAGTTTGATATGTAAGTTGTCATATGATATGCAAGTTATGCTATGCAAGTATGATATGCAAGTTGTCATATGTTATGCAAGTTTTATTATGCAAGTATGATATGCAAGTTGTCATGTGTTATGCAAGTTTTGTATGCAAGTTTGATATGCAAGTTTATCATGTTGTAATATGCAAGTTGATATGCAAGTTTATCATGTTGTAATATGCAAGTTTATAGGCAAGTATGTCATGTTATGGTATGCAAGTATGTTATGCAAGTTTGGGTTGAACATTTTGTTCATGCTATCATGTTATGCATGCTTTTGAGGCCTAATGCAAGTATATGAACATATGTACATTCCATATGCCACCATGTTGAACTTGTGGCTTCAACACCTTTATGTCATGATTATGTCAAGTCCCCTCTTTCTATCCTTTATGCGCTATTGCGATATGTAAGCGATGGGATTGCGTTTGGGGTTGGGTAAACTTAAAAGACATAAAAAAAAAAACATGAGCTTGGGAATTTACCTATTAAGTTAGGTCTACCCATTGGGAATTTACCTATTAAGTTAGGTCTATCCAATTGCTTGAAAATTTGTAACATGTTTTGGAAACATGATGGACATGACACTTGGAAAAGATAAGTATGACCAACTCGAGGTTGGGTTGAGTTTGTAGCGTAAACCTACCCGGAACCGACCGGCCTAACCAGTTGCTACAAACAATAGGACCCAATGTGAGAAGTTGGTCATGTTGTACCTTGAACCCGAGGTTAGACCAAGTTGTGGTGTAAAACTACCCGGAACCGACCGGCTTAACTAGTAACCGCAACAAAGTCTAATGTGAGAGGTTAAGGCGCATTAATTAATTAATTAATGCTATATGATAAGGTTAAGGAAATCTGACTTATGACACTTAACCAATCTGAACTCTGTAAAGTAACGGGGTTAAGTTAACCAACACTTAACCAATCTGAACTCGGTAAATTAACGGGGTTAAGTTAACCAACACTTAACCAATCTGAACTCGGTAAATTAACGGGGTTAAGTTAACCTACACTTAACCAATCTGAACTCGGTAATTTAACGGGGTTAAGTTGAACTATACTTAACCAATCCAACTCAGTAATTTGGTAAGACTGAGGACCAATTTGATACCTGGTCTGGATAAACTAACTTGATTGATAAATTAAACGAACCTGTTTTACGGATCTGTAGGACCCACACCAAGTTAGGCAAGTTTGTAAATCGGTTATCTGATCTGTTAGTCTGAAAACTGACCATCTGAATCTGGTATGTCTGAACTCTGTTAATAAGTTAATCTGAATTTGATAGTCTGGGGATACAAGGGGGAATACTTGTGTCATCTGTTGTTTGGGACCCATATTAGTCAGTAACCCTTTCTGGGATCAAAACTTTGACCCAACCGTAGGTAGGGTCCGGGCACGCTTACTGAACTAATTATAAGTGGTTCATTCTGATAATGGCGATGGGTGTTGATGGTGCGTTCCAACCGGGTCATGTGCGTGCATGGATCCCAGTCTGCCTCTGAGGATGTAAGACACCGTGACATCTGTAAATATGCCTGTGCCAATTGGTTGCCACTTTAGGGAGTGATACACCCTATCGTGGGGCCGACACAGGGTATTTATGTATTAGGGAGCCGATCGCTTGGGTAGGATTCAGGGTACACTTAGTTCTGTCTGATTCTGTCGGTACCGTCTGTTTTGTTGGGTGGCAACACCCGTCTGTTTCTGCGTGGTACCGTTCTGTTAGGGTGGTAAAGGCCCATTTTTGTTAGCATTCTGTTTCTGTACTTTATCTGTTAGGGTGGTAAAGGCCCATTATAGTTAGTATTCCGTTTCTGTACTTTATCTGTTAGGATGGTAAAGGCCCATTATAGTTAGTATTCCGTTTCTGTACTTTATCCGTTGGGATGGTAAAAGCCCATTTTTCCCAAACTCTATTTCTGCATGGACCCTTCTGTTCCGACCTGTTTCGATGTGAACGTTGGGGTAACACCTAATCCTGTTATACTAGAATTGGTACCAAGAAGTCAGATCTTGGTTTGAGTCAAATACCTGATACTGGGCCAAGTTTGGGCCAAGGGATAAATTCTGGATTATTCATGACATGTTAGAATGTTGGTACACCTGTGGTACAAAACCTTAAACCGGGTTATGCGATGACACCTTTATCTGCCTTGATAGTTAATCAACATGTTAGTATGTTGTTATCCCTATGTTCATACATGCTGCTCATGCCAGTTAACTTTATCAGTTTACATTGATTGTAGTAGGGCTTACTCAGTCTTTTTGACTGACCTGTTTTCTTTCGCCTCTTTTCTTCCGTTCCCCCCCCCCCCCAAGGTTCTCAGGGAGGGAATACAGGAGCTTAGCTTGGATTTTACCTGCTTTTCTTGGATAGCTCATGTATGCTTTGGACTTGAGCTCGCTATGGTTTTTCCACTTTGGGGATAGCTACTTTATGTTCTTCTTTTCAGTTTCAGATGATGTTGTTTTATGTACTAGACTTATTTATTTGGAAAATTGACATTATGATGTACTAAACTTGTGTTTGAAATGGTTTGAATATCTTCCGCTGTTTTATCTATGTTATTTACTCTGTTTACATATATACATATGTTCTTGTTCTGCCTTGATATATCATTATGCATGTTTACCTGATTCAAACGCCCCTCCAAAGTCAGAGTGCTTGCGAGAGACACCCTGGCGGAGGTGGGGTGTTACAGGTGTATCACTCCCTAAAGTGGCAACCTTTGAATGACACAGACCTATTTACAGATGTCACGGCATCTTATATCCTTAGAGGCAGACCGGGATCCATGCACGCACATGACCCGGTCGGAACGCACCATTAACACCCCTCGCCATTATCAGAATGAACCGCTTATAATTAGTTCAGTAAGCGTGCCCGGACCCTACCTATTGTTAGGTCATAGTTTTGATACCAAAAAAGGGTTACTGACTAATATGGGTCCGAAACAACGGATGACACAAGTATTTTCCCTCCTAACCTTGTGTCCCCAGACTAATGGATTTCAGATTAACTTGTTTACAAATTATTTTTTTAGGCCTACAGAGTTCATATCAACAAGTTCACAGACCAGAAAATCAAGTCAACAGGTTTTTAGACTAACATATCAGATGTATGGTTTTAACAGACTTACAGATTGTCTAACTTTGTATTGGGCCTACAGATTCACGAAACATGTTTATTAATTCATCAGTCCAGTTGGTTTAGCCCTATCCACCCAACACGTTCTAGACATAATATTTATCTCATATTTGCATTAATTAAATATTAATGCGCATACCTCTCACATTAGGTCGGTAGCTTGTGGCCGTTGGATAAGCCGGGCGGTTCCGGGTAGACTTCTGCCACAAGCCAGACCTAACCTCGTGTCTAAGCATATTTTAGTTATGCCTACGACCTCTCACATTAGACTAACAATTTGCGGTTGCTGGTTAAGCCGGTTGGGTCTGGGCAGGCTTCTACCGCAAACATGAGTCTAACCTCGTGTCTCAACATTTTTATTATAACCAGTTTATTCCATTTCAGATTATACAACTGTCAGACTAATTCTGTCAATTCAACAAATTTGACTTCTTTTCAAGTCGCACCAGATTAATCAAATTAAACATGTTTTACTCAATCTTAGATCGAGCCTACGGATTTTCGTACACAAATTATAATCATTCAGCTTTTCAATTGATTCAACAGATTTAGCAGCTCAGTCGGTTCAACAGATTTAGCAGATTAGGAAACTCAACAGATTTAGTAGATTAAGCATAATTAGCAGATTAGGAAGTTCAACATATTTAACAGTTTAGGCAATTCAACAGATTAAACAGGTAACAGATTTAGCAGATTAGGCAAATTTAACATATTAAGCAGATAACAGTTTTAACCGATTTAAACATTCCTTAAAGTCCTATTCACATATCTTGCCTAATTCATAAAGTAAGCCTAAACTTATATGCCCAAATTATGGCCATAATCCACAATATAACATATGTCCCAAATTCTAGTTAAACTTGTGTAGTTCAGAATATTCTCCAAAATCCCTAATCGTGATTTACATATAAATTTTTCCGAATATAGCCATTGATTACAATGCATGTCACATATCCAAATTCCCCCCTTACTTAGGTGTATTCACACTTAATAGTCATCAAATCTTAATATAGGTATTTACACCTAAGTCATATGCAAATTAATTCTCCTACTTCCAAATGACAAACTATAAGATTTAATATGCCCAGATCCAGAACTTAAATTATGAAATATGCTCTTTATGTTCTAAGTCACTATACTCCTCTTCTTACAAGTCATAGATCATCTTATGCAATATGTCTCAAATTTATGTCTAGATTAACAACATGCGTTGTGTCCTCAAATTAGTTACAAATCGATTTTGCACAAATATGCCTCATTCGATATTCTTCCCAAATTTAGCGTTTATGCGTTCGTCTCTTATGAGACTTGGCTCAGGCTCGTGGTAGCCTGGCTATCAAACAAAAAGAAAGAAAGGAGGGAGAAATACAGAACAAACAGAATAATAAAACAGAGGAACAGATCTGATAAATAGAAAAAGGGCCTAGTCTCAGATTCAGTTTTTTAATTAAGTCAAGATCACGATTAAATTTCATATCGAAAAATAACTGCACTTGCCTTGGTTGGATTATAGAAGAAGAGTTGCAGTAGTTCTCTTTTAATCTTATTCAGATTTGGAAGAAGATGCACTAGTTCTAGTTTTGATCCCAGCAGAGTACTGACGCCATTATTTTATTTATTTATTTCTATTATTTCAGAGGCAACATAAGGAGAGAAGAATGTTGTAAAGAGAATGGGGCTAGGGGGCTGTTTATATTGGATTAGGCGGGCGAATCTAGATTGAAAACGTGACCAGATACACCAGAATAAACCCAGGCTCAAAACTGGGTTCTGGCACCAGGTCAACCTGTTCCGTGGGAGGTCGACCTAGTCTTGGGTGGGAAAATTCCCGCCTAGCCTGCGTTGGGGTTTGAATTCGAATTTCGAATTCTAATTTCGAGCTGTTTTCGATTCTTAAAATTCCTGAAACTTCGGAGGGTCATATCTCCCTCATACGGACTCCGTTTCTCGAAAACTCGGACTCGATTCCAAGCAGAATTTCCAAACGAACGCAATGGCGTGACCCGTTTCCCCTGATTCTTATTTTAAAATTTAATTCTGTCTGATTTACGGTTTTAACATGTTATAATAATACGGGTTGTTACGATAGTGAAGGAAGTGTTACGTTATGGGTAGAAGTGATGCAGCTGTTTCGTTCCACTATGGTGTATATGGTGAGTGGCATGACATGAACATGAGGCGGTAGAGTGGTGGTTTGTACAAAACCGTGGGGTAAGGGAGGTTTGGCATGGCGGTGGTACTAGGAATGGAAAGAAGATGAAGCAACTGAGTTATCCGGGGACACCATGATTTACAATCAAATTTAACGGTAATTAACGGTTAGCCTAATCAAGTATACTAATATTAAGATCAAATATTATTTTAATTCAAATTAAACGTTGTTATAACAATAACTTGTTTATATATCATCAGAGTTTCACGAATAAGAAGCGAAGGTATAATGCCGGAGAATACTAGACCGCTGAGCTGGCCGGGTCAAGATCTGAAGTAGTTGGCATTTTATTCAATTTTAAACGATCGTTTAAAATTGAATAAAACAACCGGGAACCGTCAATAGGAAATCAAGGTGAGTTAATTTTCATACTTTATGGAATTCTATGATGTGTTAAATTCATATTAAAATAAAATTCATTGTTAATTATGGAATTGGTTGATTGAATGCTTTGGTTGCATATTGTGTGTTAAATGGTCGTCGACATCTACAATATGTCGTATTGCATGATTTATTTAAATAATTATCAAATACTATTATGGTCTGGGATGCAGGGAAGAACAGGTTAGAGGGATCCGACTGGGTTTCTCAAATATTTTATATGTTGTTTATTTTTTCATATCACCCAAATATGAACTGTTTCCCCCCAAACAACATTACATTCTATTTGAATGTTAACTATTGATTTGATATTGAACGTTGAATTGAAATTCAACGTTGTGTGTTGTTTTTAATCAATAAACTTTATTGATTAAGATATTGGCAGCAAATGATCTGAACGTTGTTGTTAAGACGTTGGTTCACCGTCAGGAGAATCGATGTAATTTTAATTATAAAATTTATTTTTATAATTGAAGTAAAGTTTTAAAGTGATTTTTTTGGAATAAAAGACTTAAAATAAGATGATATTTATAATAAGTTTTATAAAAATAGTTACATAATATTTTGCAGCAATTTTAACAAGTGTACAAACCAAATTTAACCCATGGGTTATGGTTTTAAAGATAACTGTTTAAGTAAAACAGTTAAGCAATATAATTTGATTAATTTTATTAATCTAATAAGAAAAATAATCGTAATCAGTTAGTTGATAATTGAGGTTAAATTGACCAAGTCAACTGATTAATTAGAATTGATAATTAGATTAATCAGTCTTTGGTTAATCCAATGAAAATGGCTTAATGAATAATTTTTTTGTTTAATAATATTATTTAATATTAATTATCTTTTTGTTTGACGGTATTTAAAATTGATTATCGATTAACAAATCATTAATAAAGTATTTATCATTTAATAATGTCGACAAGCAATTAGTCGATCTATTTTTAATGAAGTAAATTATCTCACTTCAGTTAATAATGAAATTAGTTAATTATTATGGTTAATAATAATTAAAGTAATTAACTCCTTAAATGGAAGTAAATTAAGAAGTGATCGAGTTTTAAAATAAACCATGTTAAGAACAATGTCGTATCGAAAGTATAAACAAGTTATGAAGCTAATATGCCATTTAAAATATTTGTTACTTGATAATTGAATTAAGTAAAAGAAAGGGAATCGAAAGAGATTTTCGTAATGGATTGGATAATAATATCCAAGTTAGAATTGGAATGAAGAGACGAGTAATTCAAAGGTTTCAATAAGAGCTGTTTTACTAAATTCTTTATTTAAGTAAATAAAGTGAATCATGATTTCAAAAGGAAAATGATGAATGGTTTTGAATTCAAGTTAATAAATCGAAGACGGGGTTGGTAAGTGGATACTAAGTTCTAAATAAGTTTTCGAGTTAAATAAAAATAAATAGGAATGTGATTTCAAAAAGGAAATGATTTATGTATTCTATAAGAAGATTTAAAATAGAATCCAAGTTTCGTAAACAAGGTTGGTAAAAGGAAATTAACTCAGGCGATGAACTTAAATAAGTTTTATTTAAGGAATTGGGTTAAATGAAATCGGTATAAATTGAAGGAAGTTTGTAAGAGCAAAAAGAGTTGCGTTAGTAAATATAATTGTAACAACCCAGATTTTTAGCCGTTGAATTCTGAATAGTTAAATTTGTTTTAAATATTTTATTTGAATTATATATAGGAATTTATTCAATAAAATGATATTTAAACGTATAGTTTATAATATAATTTAAAACGAGCTCGAAATAGTCGCGGTAGTTTGTAATTTACGATTTGAACTTCAACTGAATATACAGAATCCAATATAAGTCGGATTTCTTTGAAACAAGAACCATTCAGATCTATTTGATTATATTTATCTAATGGAAGAGAAAAATCGAGTTTTCATATTGTAGATTTTGTTTTATGTCCAAATCAAATTTAGAAATAGTTGCTATGGAGTCGTGTATACGCCATAACGATTTATTTAATATAATTAAATATTGATTTGGATTTTGGACAAGCCCTTTGAAACGTAGTTATAATTTAATTTTTAGAATTTTACTGTAATTTTTAATTAATTAAATATGCAACTTTTTATTTGGAGTATTATGCACCCTATATCAATATTTTTTGGGGTTTCATAATATAAGTTAAACTACCGATATTATTATATTTTTGGGATCGTGGTACCCCGCTGGACATGACCGTACTCTTATTTCTGTCTGTAGCAGTTCGGATATGAAAGGAAACCTTATGTACCCAACATAACAATCAACATGTACCTGAATATACATGCTGGTTATACTAGACATGTTGTTTTGAAAACGTATTAGATTAAACAAATAAATTAAAATTTCCACCGTACCGTATACACTTCAACAAGCTTTACTCTCATATCCATTTTAGTTCAACCGTGACTCCCAAGTCTTTCAAATTCATGAGTACCAAGCCAACATCTACAGCCTCTATCAAGTAACTTAAGATCCGTGCGTACCACGTTGTTCGGCTTCCGTGTTTTTCAAGCCACCATATTCCGTGGGTACCAAGCTATTCAATTCTCTATAAATAAACAAACAAGTCGACCCCTCTTCTTTTTCTTCCCTTGAGATTCACGAAAAATCCTTACTCAACTCCAAATCGTGATTTCCCAATCCAATATAAATTCAAATCTAATTCTTCATGAAGTCATTTAAATATTGATCTATTCCACTTGACCTCGTCTGAACTTCACCCTAATACCATTATGATTTATCTCGTTTGAAATTTGATGGGCTCGAAGTCATTTCATTTTGGATGGATACTGGTGAAATGGGGTTGAGGGCACGGCGCCGTTTCAGGCGAAGTTAGAGGGGGAGAAGAGGTTTCGGTGGCAGGTATGGGCCGATGTTCGGTTGTCTCAAGCGACAGTGGTGGGTTTTCTTACGGATAGTGTACTGTGGTGGAAGTATGGCTTAACGTGGTAAGGAGTTTTGGTTTCAAGATTGATGTAGCAGCTAAGAAGTATGGTAAGATATCTTTGTTCAATGCGTACATGTGTTTAATTTGCAAAACAGAGGGTACAAGCGAAGTGGAAGGCAGTGACTGGCATGGTTGTTGTAACAACCAGAATTTTAATAACATGTTAAAACCATAAATCAAGGCAAAATTAATTTTAAAACAAGAATCAAGGGAAACGGGTTACACCATTGCGTTCGTATCGAAATTCTGCTTGGAAACAAGTCCGAGTTTTCGAAAATCGGAGTCCGTATGAGAGAGAAATTGACCCTTCGAAGTTTCAGGAATTTTCAGATCAAAAACAGCTCGAAAATTCGAATTCAAATTCGAATTCAAAACCCAGAACAGGTTGGGCGGGAAATTTCCCGCCCAGGACCACGTCGACCTGGGGGTCGACCATAGTGTCGACCTCCCAGGGACCAGGTCGACCATAGTGTCGACCTGGGGGTCGACCTGCCTCCCGAATCCAGTTTTTGAACCTGACGCATTCTGATGTATTTAGACCCGTTTCGTGACTAGATTCATCCGCCTAATCCTATATAAACAGCCTCATACTCTTTACACCATTCTTCATTAACCTTATGCTACACAAATTCTTGATGGACATGGCTTCTTCTTATTCCTCTAAATTAAATTAAGATAAATTAAATTAAAACGCGAAAGACTATGGCTAGGAATTTCGTATTGGGGGATTTGCTTCTACAATCAAAGCAAGATTCAACAATTCAACGACTAATTTCTAGACTTGAATTCTACATCTAAATTTCTTAGACCACGTTATGTAAGTTCAAGTTACTTTTAGATAAAAAGTATAAACTTAATATGGACATGTTGTAAATTTGAATTGAATCTATGTATGATAATTGATTCATATCTATTCTTGTTCATCTTGGATCTTGACCTTTGGGAATATTACTATGAGATTAATTTGGGCCTATCCATGTTATAAATTGGAATTGGATCTATGTATGATAATTGATTCATATCTATTATTGTTCATCTTGGATCTTGACTTTTGGGAATATTGCTATGAGATTAATTTGGGCATATCCATGTTATAAATTGGAATTGGATCTATGTATGATAATTGATTCATATCTATTCTTGTTCATCTTGGATCTTGACTTTTGGGAATATTGCTATGAGATTAATTTGGGCCTATTCATGTTGTAAATCGAATCCTTTCATGACCATAATATTATCATGCCTGTTATTAATCACAAGTTTGGGACTATCACCTTATGTCAACTTTTATCATGACTATCGCCTTATTTTGCTAGATTTGAAATCCTACTATTTTCTATATGCCAGTGATGTTGTAACCAATTATCTCAAGTTATATCATGCTAGTCTTGTAAACCCTTTTATCACTTTATGCTCGTCCCTTTTGCCTATCATAATTTTTATGTTATTCCCTTTATTTTGGGATTTGGATTTACTTGTAGTATAGATCAATTCACGTTTACGTACGATGGGAATACAATTTGGGTAGACTAGGAAAAACATGAATTGGTTATGAACATGAACTATGAACTTGACAATAGGCAAAACTTGAAACATCAACATTGTTATAACTTGAATTTGGATGTGGACATGAAACTTGCCTTGAAAACTTGACACAAACTTGACATAAAAATTTGAACATGGACATGACACTAAAATGAACTTGAAAATGGCCAACTCGAGGTTGGGTTGAGTTTGCAGTGTAATTCTGCCCGGAACCGCCCAGCAAATCCGGTTACTGCAAACAATAGGATCCAATGTAGGTAGTTGGTAATATCGCACTTGAAAACCCGAGGTCAGATTGAGTTATGGTGTAAATCTTCCCGGAACCGCTCGGCATATCCAGTGACCACAACAACAGGTCAGATGTGAGAGGTTGGAGTACAATAATTAATTAATGCCACATGATAGGGTTAAGTCATGAACATGAAAGACAACACTTAACCAACTTGACATGCTAGACTGATAAGGGTTAAGTCACGGATTTAAATGACAACACTTAATCTATTAGACGGAAACGCTAGTTACGCGGTCCGATTCAGCAGTAACCCACTAGATGTATCATGGTACCCTGGAACTAGGCAGGGTAGGGCACGATTAATGGGCTGATTGTAAGCGACCATAACGACGGCTTAGTTGGTGCGCCATTGTAGGTTCAAGTGGAATATGGTCGTGCACGTAGTATGGAGTTGAAAAAGCAGGCATTGGGCATCAGTAGGTTTACCTGTGCATGCTTGATTCGTGTTGGTGGTTGGCACCATAGGGCTTGATACACCCTATGGTGGACCTAGCACAGGTGACTACATTCGTGATAGGGCCGTATGACACAGACACATGACGAGCTAGAACTTGTAGGGAGCCGATCGATTAGTGGATCGTTCCGTTGGACCTAGTAATGGGTCATTCATGATATTGGGCCAAGGGATCATTTCATGGTTAACATTTGACATGGGTTGGGATACTAGTACAGTAGGCGTAACAAACCTTGAACATGTGATGCTATACTTGATTTATTACGTTATCTTGGTCTATCTTGCCCATCTTGACAGCATCCTTATGTTTACTTTCAGTTTATATGTGTGATGTTACCTTTACTTGTTTTTATGCTGAAAGTCACTAGGACTTACCAGTCTTTATGACTGACCCGTTTTCTTTCGCCTCTTTTTCTTTCATCCCCCCCTAGGTTCTTTGGGTGGAAACTCTAGCACTTAGCTTGGATTTCGCTTGCTTTCGGTTCAGCTCATGTATAGTTTAATCTTGGGCTATGCTATGGCTGCATTTCTGCTACCTTTGGGGAATTAAGCTACTTTTGTTGTTTTAAGATTATGCTTCTTTATTTATGCAAGACAGGATTTGTTGTAATAGAAAATAATGACCTTGGCTATTTGGTACCTTGGATGTAAAAGGTTTTGACTCTTTTTGAAAGTAATGAAATTTAGCTTTTGAATCTTCTGCTGTTTTATTTATGTTCTGTCTTGTAATAATTCTGTGATTGTTTACCTCAATAACGCTCCTCCAAAACTAGTGAATTCCCTTTGTGAGTGACCCTAGTGGAGGTGGAGTGTTACACTTGGTATCAGAGCAGAAGTTTACCAGATTGGGAAAAAGTTTTTAGAAAACCTTCTAAAACTATTTTCAAAACCGTTTACAAAGAAGCATTTTTTTCAAGAAAAGTCTTGTTTTATTTAAAGGCTATTCCCCAAAAGCCATTAGCACTATCCTTTATTTCCTCGATTGAATCTCTTCATTTTCATTTCATCATGTTTGGGAATCTTAACTTTCCAGAGGGCGTGCCAATACCTGGCTGGTTCAGGAGGTACTTAGAGGCTAGGGCCAACGATGCAAACCCAGCAGATATTCCTCCTCCAGCTGCAGCGATTCCTCCTCCTCCCCCTCCACATGCAATTGCATTCTCAAAGATCTATAAAGATTTTAGGGCCATGGGTGGAAAGGATTTCAAGGGAACTGAATCATTTATAGAAGCGAGGAACTAGCTCAAAGAAACTGAGGATCTGTTCGTTATCTTCGAGGTGGACGATAGGCAGAAGGCACAGTTGGCGGTATTGTTGCTCAAAGACGAAGCTTCCTATTGGTGGGAAGTCACTAACGCTGAGAGGCCGGTTGAAACATAGATGGATTTCAGAATAAGGTTCGAGATGAAATTCCTCTCGCAAGCTGAACGAAGTCTACAACTGGAAAAATTCTTATCTCTTAAGCAAGGAAGTATGACGGTCAAGGAGTACGTCAATCAATTCAATCAGCTGGCTTGGCTTGGACTGGACTTAGTGAATACCCTTTATAAGAAGGCTCTCCGTTTTGTCAAAGGATTGAATGAGCCACTTCACATCTTGACTATGACCCACGTACCTATGGGGGCTACTTACGAAAAGCTAGTAGACATGGCGCTCTTAAATGAAGAAGACAAGAATGACAAGAAGGAGGTCAAGGAGAATGAGTCTCAAAACAAGAAGGTAGACTCCAAGAAAGGAGGCACGAACAACAACAACCACAACAACAACAACAATAATAATAACAAGACACGTGAGGAAAGAAAATGCCACTTCTGTAGTATTGAGGGGCATATAGTCCAGGATTGTAGAAAGAAGAAGATGAAGATGGGAGCATGCTTTCAGTTTGGTGATACCAGACATGTCAGCAAGAACTGCCCTAAGAAGCAAGGGCAAGGCCCGCAGTCAAGACCTTCTGGGGGTACATCTTTAACTTCTTCTCCTAGATGTTTTTTTTTATCTTGCTTATCTTCTCAATCCTATCTTAAGAACCTTAGGTAGAACCCTTTTGGACGTAAACATGTGATTGAAACATGTTATGGTTGATGTTTGCAAATGGCTGCAAGTGGTCGCAAGTGGTTGCTCGTGGTTGCATAACACACATTAGGCACTAGATCAGCTCAGACACATTTTCATATTGCATATGCATGGGTGTTTATAATTGTCTATGGATGAAATTGAATGTGTTATCATATGAATGTTGCATATAGATGGATGTTTGTGCACACATATAGTGTTTATGTGACTAGGACTATTTGCATATATGTTGGATTCATGGCAATAAACACATTTTTGCATTAAGAAGATCAATCAGACCTGATCATTTGCATTAGATAAGGAACATATACACACGCTTTCTGCATATGTTCATATATCATTAGAAATCTTTTAAGGACAATAGTTGCTTGTAGATGATTGTTGAGTAGATGGTTGATTGGATGATAGCATGCATTCTTCCTAACTTGAAGATTTCGAGGACGAAATCAGTTAAGGAGGGGAGAATGTAACAACCCGAATTTTAATAACATGTTAAAACCATAAATCAAGGCTGAATTAATTTTAAAATAAGAATCAAGGGAAACGGGTTGCGCCATTGTGTTCATCTTGAAATTCTGTTTGGAAACGAGTATGATTTTTCGAAAATTGGAGTCCGTATGAGGGAGATATGACCCTCCGAAGTTTCAGGAATTTTCAGAATAAAAAACAGCTCGAAAATTCGAATTCAAATTCGAATTCAAAATCCAGAACAGGCTGGGCGGAAAATTTCCCGCCTAGGACCACGTCAACCTGGGTGTCGACCATAGTGTCGACTTCCCAGGGACCAGGTCGACCTGCCTCCCGAACACAGTTTTTGAACCTAATGCCTTCTGATGTATTTATACTCGTTTCGTGACCAGATTCATCCGCCTAATCCTATATAAACAGCCTCCTAGCCTCATTCTCTTTACACCATTCTTCACTAACCTTATGCTGCACAAATTCTTGATGGACATGGCATCTTCTTTTTCCTCTAAATTAAATTAAGATAAATTAAATTAAAACGCGCAAGACTATGGCTAGGAATTTCATACTGGGGGATTTGCTTCTATAATCAAAGAAAGATTCAACGATTCAACAATTCAACGACTAATTTCTAGACTTGACTTCTACATCTAAATTTCTTAGACCACGATCTGTAAGTTCAAGTTACTTTTAGATAAAAAGTATAAACTTAATATGGACATGTTGTAAATTGGAATTGGATCTATGTATGATAATTGATTCATATCTATTCTTGTTCATCTTGGATCTTGACTTTTGGGAATATTACTATAAGATTAACTTGGGCATATCCATGCTATAAATTGGAATTGGATCTATGTATGATAATTGATTCATATCTATTCTTGTTCATCTTGGATCTTGACTTTTGGGAATATTGCTATGAGATTAATTTGGGCCTATCCATGTTATAAATTGGAATTGGATCTATGTAGGATAATTGATTCGTATATACTCTTGTTCATCTTGGATCTTGACTTTTGGGAATATTGCTATGAGATTAATTTGGGCCTATTCATGTTGTAAATCGAATCCTTTCATGACCATAATATTATCATGCCTATTATTATTCACAAGTTTGGTACTATCAACTTATGTCATCTTTTATCATGACTATCGCCTTATTTTGCTAGATTTGAAATCCTACTATTTTCTATATGCCAGTGATGTTGTAACCAATTATCTCAAGTTATATCATGCTAGTCTTGTAATCCCTTTTATCACTTTATGCTCATCACTTTTGCCTATCATAATTTTTATGTTATTCCCTTTATTTCGTGATTTGGATTTACTTGTAGTATAGATCGATTCACGTTTACGTGCGATGGGAATACGATTTGGGTAGAATAGGCAAAACGTGAATTGGTTATGAACATGAATTATGAACTTGATAATAGGCAAAACTTGAAACATGAACATTGTTATAACTTGAATCTGGATGTGGACATGAAACTTGCCTTGAAAACTTGACACAAACTTGACATGAAAATTTGAACATGGACCTGACACTAGAATGAACTTGAAAATGGCCAACTCGAGGTTGGTTGAGTTTACAGTGTAATTCTTCCCGTAACTGCCCGGCAAATCCAGTTACTGCAAACAATAGGATCCAATGTGGGTAGTTGGACATATCGCACTTGAAAACCCGAGGTCAGACTGAGTTGTGGTGTAAATCTTCCCGGAACCGCCCGGCATATCCAGTGACCACAACAACAGGTCTGATGTGAGAGGTTGGGGTACATTAATGAATTAATGCCACGTGATAGGGTTAAGTCATGAACATGAATGACAACACTTAACCAACTTGACCTGCTAGACTGATAAGGGTTAAGTCATGGATTTAAATGACAACACTTAAACTATTGGACGGAAACGCTAGTTACATGGTCCGTATTAGCAGTAACTCACTAGATGTATCATGGTACCCTGGAACTAGGCAGGGTGGGGCACGATTACTGGGATGATTGTAAGCGATTAGAATGACAGCTAAGTTAGTGCGCCAGTGTAGGTTCAGGCGAACTATGGTCGTGCACGTAGTCCGGAGTTGAAAAACCAGGCATTGGTCATCAGTAGGTTTACCTGTGCATGCTTGATTCGTGTCGGTGGTTGGCACCATTGGGCCTGATACACCGTATGGTAGACCTAGCACAGGTGACTACATTCGTAATAGTGCCATATGACACAGACACATGACGAGCTAGAACTTGTAGGGAGCCGATCGATTAGTGGATCGTTCCGTTGGACCTAGTAATAGGTCATTCATGATATTGGGCCAAGGGATCGCTTCATGGTTAACACTTGACATGGGTTGGGATACTAGTACAGTTAGTGTAACAAAACTTGAACATGCGATGCTATAATTGATTTATTACGTTATCTTAGTCTATCTTGCCCATCTTGACAGCATCCTTATATTTAGTTTCACTTTATACATGTCATGTTACCTTTACCTGTTTTTATGCTGAAAGTCACTAGGACTTACCAGTCTTTATGACTGACCCGTTTTATTTCGGCTCGTTTTCTTTCGTTCCCCCCCTAAGGCTCTCAGGGAGGAAACTCTAGCACTTAGCTTGGATTTCGCTTGCTTTCGGTTCAGCTCATGTATGGTTTGATCTTGAGCTATGCTATGGCTGCATTTCTGCTACCTTTGGGGAATTAAGCTACTTTTGTTGTTTTAAGATTATGCTTCTTTATTTATGCAAGACAGGATTTGTTGTAATGGAAATAATGACCTTGGCTATTTGGTACCTTGGATGTAAAAGGTTTTGACTCTTTTTGAAAGTAATGAAATTTTGCTTTTGAATCTTCCGTTGTTTTATTTATGTTCTGTCTTGTAATAATTATGTGATTGTTTACCTCGATAATGCTCCTCTAAAACTAGTGCATTCCCTTTGTGAGTGACCCTAGCGGAGGTGGAGTGTTACAGTTGTATTCATGCTTGTGACGCGTTGAACTTGGTTGGGGGAAGAAGAGTTCAACTGGGAGGTAAGTACCATGTTACAGTGTTTTGATGATTAAATCAAGGGGTACAAGTTTAAGTAAGGATGTCAGTCGTAGTCTCCTGACAGTAATTCGAGGGGATGGATTTGTGTGTGGTGCAATTTGATTAATGATGATGAAGGATGCAGTATTTGGGAACGTGAATGCCTGTAGTTTGTAGATTGTTGAAATTCCTGATGTGAAGTGGAAGAGTATGCGCGATGTTAGTGGAAGAAAATGTTGTAACAAGTAAAGAAGTGGATAGAAGTTTAATCTGGGTGTATAGGAGGATTCAAAGAGTAAACTGTTGATAAGTTTTGTAAAGCATGGGGTATGAGGGGATTCAGGTTGAAGAAATTTCGGTTATGGGCATTTACCTAAAATGAAACTATAGGACAACCGAAGTTATTTATGTGGACAAAGAGGAATTATAATATTAAACGGGATTAAAGAATGATTTAAGGCTAATGACCTTTAGAAGTTACATGAAGCTGTTTGTTTTGCAGCAACATCTTGGAATTTGTTTGTACTTTACCACTATGCATGCCAATCTTTCCCAGTCCGAGGTCTATTATATTATAATATATAAGTGAGTTCCTTCCAGGTTGCTCAGCGCAAGCTTGGATAAGCTTCAGAATATTGAGTCGAGTAGAAAACAGTCGGATATGCTTTAAAAACTGAGACGGGTTTAACCGGATTAATAACAATATTGGTTATTAATACGTAAATTAGTTTAATTAAGGAATTAGCAGTTAATTTAAATTATATAAACTAAAATGTGAAATCCTTTATTTCGTGATCAGAATTAGATCAGACCAAACTAGTTACTTTGGAATCGTAACGATGACAACTATATTGTCAGTATGATTTCCCTGAGAACAAAGTTGTTGGAACTTCATAATAAAATCAAACATTGTTTGATTTTAATGAAAATAAAGGCAGAATCGTCAACTACAAAACAAGGTGAGTAATCTCACTAACTCTGATTTATTTATAGACATATTTTATACCATGTGATGGTTGTTTGGATGAATGGTTGCTAAAATTGGTTGAATGATTGAAATAGTTATACCGTTGATCAATTATAAATTCTATTTACTACGACATTTCATATTGGTGTGAAATAATATTATTGATGCTGATTAACATCTGTGGATGCAGGGAAACAGGTTGGAGGGATCCAACTGGATTCTTCAACATTTATATCATTGTTTCATTGATTGTATTATTTGATGTGATATACAATTGATGATTGATTATGTTATGTTTAAGTTATACACTCCCTAGGATTTGATATTTAAATACTATAAATATTTTAGAATATAGAAAAGGGAGTTGAGAATTTAAAAGTAAATTTATTTTTGAATTAGAATTTAAATTTCAAATGAATTGGAAATAGAAACTTGTTTAAATGGGATTAAACAAGATGTTGACTGTAACGATGTTTGAAATTTTGATAAAATCATAAGATAAATAAAAATATAAATTCAAGTTGAATTTATATGAGTAAAGTGGAAACCAGTGTGATACAGATATTCGAAGTGAGATTTAAACGCAGTAGTTATAAAAGATATTTAAATTAGGAAAAATAGGGTTAAATGGAAATTAAATGAGAATGGAGATGAGAAATCGTTTTTAGAAGAAATGATGGGTTTTATTTCAAAATTTCAAATATAAAATAAATTGAGATAAATCCAAGGGATGTGTAGTTAGAATTCGACCATGTCAAATTTTAATGGTTTATTTTCAAAAAGGATATTTAAATTCTATTATTTAATTGAAACATGTTAAGAAACTAGTATTTCAATATTTATAGTCATGAAAATACAACTCGATGTTTTGAAATAATTTAATATTATTTATGTTTGAAATAATTTAATATTATTTATGTGGAATTATTAAACGAGAAGGGAACGATAGAAATCAAATACAATTGATTTCATAAGTTATGCTTGAGAATATGTTTTTAAAATGGGAAAAGGAAATTGTTTAATATAAATAGGGAGGTATTAGTAGCAGTTGTATAAACAAAATTTTATAAATATAATGTGGAATCATATAATGACTTAATCTGAATCTGTAATGATATCTGCATGTAAAATCAAGTTGATTTGATAAATCAAATATAGATTCCAATTTAAGGAATGTTATTCATATTTGAAAGGAAACAATGATTTAAATTGGATTGTAAATGGAAATGATTATAAGTGGAACTTGAGTAAATCTGAAAGGATATATTTATCCCGAAGTTTGGAATATTGATCGAATAGACATTATTCGAGAGAGGGTTATTTATTGGAATTCGATTATATCGAATTAGGGAAGTAGTTATTTTTACTTTCCATTTCGAATCAAATCTATTTATCTATTTATTGAATTTATAAATACACGTCATATTTTTATATACCAATTATTTTGGAACAACGATTATAACGCTACCATTGTAAATCTAAACAAACGATTAAAATGCTACTGTTATCATAAAAGTTTTGTAAATCTAAACAACGATTTTAGCGTTGTCGTTATAATAAATGTTTTGTAAATCTAAACAGCGGTTTTAGCGCTGTTGTTATAATAAAAATTTTACAAATCTAAACAGCAATTATAACGCTGTTGTTATAATAAATGTTTTTATAAATTTAAACAGCGGTTTTGTGACAGCTAGGAATTTCGCTCGATCCGAATCAGTCGCTAAACCGATTTAGACCGTTCGAAACCCCTGATCGTTTTGAGAACACGACAAATAGAACGCAGACGGAAGAACATTTCATTGCTATTACAACAATTCCATCAGATACAAGAATATACAGAGTATAAATGAATAAATTACATTCGATAAATATCAGAGATTACAATAAATTACATAGCAGCGGAAAAATAATACAAAGCACAACTGAAGGTGATATACGGATACAGAGCTTTCCGGATATCATTCCAGCTGTAAACCAGGATCCTGTGAATATAAATCTGCAAAACCAAAACTACTAGCTGCCCGTGCGGAAAATGAGGGCACCCAGAGTTTATGTTAAAACAATAAACTCCAGGTCAGTCATGTGACTGCTGTGAGAACTAAAACAGTTATTAAAACTTTATTTTAAAAGAGAGTAATTCAAGGGACCACGCCGTATAACACGGAACGGGTTTCCTCCCAAGAATACCAGTGCATATCAATAAACAACGCAATGCTTTTTCAGAAAATGAAGCTATTATAAGACCCAGGTCCCATCACACAATGCAACGCAAGCCGGAGGATAGGGTTTTCCCTTATAATAGCCAAACATGCTTGGTACGTTTAAAACAAATCATTTTATACTATAATAAGTGTATAGTGTCAAAACAATTTCAATCATAAATATCAATCCTAGGCAGCATGGGTACCATCTATCATATCGCCATACTACGCTCTACAATTAAAACCGCAATACATGTATTGGAAATTGGATTTCCATCATGAGTCGAGGCAAGGGGCAAGCTCCTCTCCGCTTCGAGACACTCTAGCAAATGCCTCAGGACTACACACTCTGGGTAACCCTGGGATCCTCCAAGACCGGTCCTCTCTTACGTTTGAGGATTAGTTATTCCTGAACACACGTTTCCTGGCCCTATAGGAGCTATAATCGAGGCACCTCGCATCCAAACCACAAAGGTGAAAAGTATATAAATGTCAGGGCTGGTAGGTCACTGACACCACCCATAGCGAGAAAGAAACGTCGTGCACTCCTTGGGTCCTCATCCCGTTTTTGACTCATACCGAGGTGTGAGGCTCGCGAATCCACGCTATACACAAAGCTGCCACATAGGCCGTGCTTTGAACATCAACCACAAGACTTTTATTTTCAACAGAAGCCTTGATCCATGCAACTCAGCGTGCCACACAGGAAATTCATGCCATGCGATTGATATCTATCGATATATAACCTCTAAGCTCGTACGTCTCAGGGAAGGGCGTTAAGCAAAAGAATAAATTCTCTGCCACCAAACAGATATTTATTTAACAGAAATCAATCAACACAGAATAAAATCCAATGTCAGACACACAATCCATTTACAAATTCGCTCTGGGTCTGAACGAAACCGGAGGCACTTTCCTCGCATATCCATCGATCTCCAAGAACGTCTGGACGAAAACCAACTGATTCCCTCATCTTGGGTGTACAACCCAATCAAGATCATCAGTAATCACCCAAACGATGTGAAGACTTCCGGTCTTCAACCACCGTCTTCATCTTCGACATATCGTCGAATCGGTTATTCAGAATGGGTATAAACCCGGCCTTTCCGAACAACCCGCGTATATTAAAAACAAATGTTACACAAACACAACATACGCCTCATTCCAATTCATTAGCCACTAACCGTAAATCAGTAAGAGAGCAATTTCCCAAATATTAACCCCGAAGGCCGAAACCAACATCAGACTAGTACTAGGAAACCATTCTTCTTAACTAACCTACAGCTAGTTCCTAAATTTCACATTCTTAGGGAAAGGTTCCCATTAATTTTATCCAAGATAAATTCTTTAAAATTTATCCTTTTATCTTCCTTTAGATGTCATTTCAAACCAAATTATGGTTTTCCAAACTAGTCGAGATTAGCGAACCACACCGAAGTAATTATTTATTTTATTTCCCAATCCCAACCTATTCATCCCATGAAGAAAAACTGGTAATACTCCATATCTAACCCCGTGGTGTTATCGGTAAAATTAATTACCATTTCACGTTCAAATCTAATTAAAGATTTAACTATCGCTTGGAGCAAAACTGGTGGTACTCCATTCTCGCTCATTTTCCAAATTTGATAATTTAAATTATCAATTCACATTTCAATCTATTTGTAGATTCATTAAAACTCCTTGTACTGGGTTAAAGACTAATGTCTTTTAAAACACAGTACACGACAAACCCAAATCACATTCTATTGATTATCGGGTTAAAGAACAAGTATTAGTTAAAACACCGTTCACGATAAACCCACAAATCAATTCTATATAAAACCCGTTTCAAATCCAATTTATTTATTTTAAAAATAACGGGTTTAATTTTAGTTCAAAACTAGTTCAATTCGATAAAAATCTATTTTTATCTTTTCAAATATGGAGTTTTTCACCCCAATTTTTACCAAATCATTTGTTATGATTTTACACAAATTATTACTATTTTTAATAATTTTATCAAGGCCCGTACAGTCGATTTCCAACAACGGCCATCGAACTGCACTTACAACGACCTTTTCCAAATTTGATTTGGACGTATCTCCAAATCCAACCGTTAGATCTTAAATTTCTAATATTCGTTAGATAGCTCTTTTCGATACGAACCCAATGGTTTCGGTTTTAGGAGAATCCGACGGTCGGATCTCCCGTAATGTCCGTTTGAAATAAATGGTCGAAATTTACGAACTGCCGCGGCGCGTTCTATTCAGGCCATTATATTATATATATAATATATATAATATATATTTCGTCGATTTCTATTTAAAACAAATTTTATAAATAGTTTCAAATTTGTTTCAAAAACAATTTCAACCTTTATTTCAAATTCAAATCAAAATTGAATTTTCTATTATAAATCCCTTTTACATTCATTTTAAAATTAATTTGAATTCAATTCAAATTTCAATTCAATTGGAATTCATTTCAAATTGATTTTACTTCTATTTCAATTCGTTTTCAATTCAATTTGAATTCATTTCGTTTTCTATTCAATTCGAATTCATTTCGTTTTCTATTCAATTCGAATTCTTTTCGTTTTCTATTCAATTCGAATTCATTTCGTTTCCTATTCAATTCGAATTCATTTCGTTTTCTGTTCAATTCGAATTCATTTCGTTTTCTATTCAATTCGAATTCATTTCGTTTTCTATTCAATTCGAATTCATTTCGTTTTCTATTCAATTCGAATTCATTTCGTTTTCTATTCAATTCGAATTCATTTCGTTTTCTACTCAATTCGAATTCATTTCGTTTTCTATTCAATTCGAATTCATTTCGTTTTCTATTCAATTCGAATTCATTTCGTTTTCTATTCAATTCGAATTCATTTCATTATATATTCAATTGAAATCAAATTCGTTTTCTATTCAATTCGAATCAAATTCGTTTTCTGTTCAATTCGAATTCAATTTATAAAAATGAATATAATCGATATAAATATCGTTCGCGTCAAAATAGCGCAACTCTAATCAACACGGCTTTATATATTTCAATAATTCCGTTATTCTATTCAACAAATGAATATTTATTTTTGTCAACACACGACTAATCTCAACGAATGAGTACTGTCCACGTGTGACTATTTTTGTTATTTAATATATTTCGTTCAACACATGACTTGTCTCAACAGATGAGTACAGTCAACACATGAACCTTTATTTTATAAAGATAAAGATGTAAATTTTATTGTTAAAATATTTCGTTCAACACATGAATAATCTCAACGGATGAGTACAGTCAACACATGAACCTTTATTTTATAATATTCTTTATCTTCTAAATTGGAATGGGGCCCAATCAATCACCATATAATGTTAATTATATGTATTTTCATACATCACACGAATTTAATAGCATTGAAAAATAATCAACCATCAACCAAAGTGCACTACACTGTATAAGCATCAAATATATGTATATAATGCTTATAATAGCCTGTCAATCAATCGATCGACATATTTAATCAATCAGGATGAGTGAACTTCAAATTTCATCCCAACACCCGTATGGGGTTTCAAATCAACAAACACAGGTTTTTATTCGTGCAATTGGGCGATGTGTAAAATTTATCATCCCAATCAATATCAGTCAAATCAGTGTATATAAACAAATCGGCCGATTTGTTTATAAATATTTATTTATTCACATTCACGTTAAAAATTATATTTTTAACGATCAAATTATTTTATTCAACCTATGAATATTCTATTCGGTTCATTTATTAAATAAAATGATATCTTTATTTTTCTAACTTATTTTAGAAAATTTCGGCAGCATAACGGCACGATACTAGAAAAGGAACAAGGCCTAGCCTTATCCCCGGTCTAGTGAAGGCCCACGCCATTCACACATCAATCAAATCCGTTCTATTTCACCAAACAACTCAATTCAAACCAAATAATCTAACCAACAACACAACCAAACAAACAAGTCCATGGTCTGTGGACGATTGTGTCGGGTGCTACTAAACACCGTCTGCATCCTAGTATATATACATAACTAGAAAATGAAATTGAAATGTGAGAAATTCTCACCGAAAGCTATCCAAAACCACGAGTCTTCATTTATAGAAATCTTCGTCTTTCTCGCCTTTATGTCACCTTCGTTGCCCGTATTCTCTACATATGTAAAAATCGAATTTTTACTTCGCTATTCAATATATAAATATCGAATTTTTACTTCGCTATTCAATATATAAAAATCGAATTTTTACTTCCCTATTCAATATATAAAAATCGAACTTTTACTTCGCTATTCAATATATAAAAATCGAACTTTTACTTCGCCATTCAATATAAAAAAATCGAACTTTCACTTCGCTATTCAATATATAAAAATCGAATTTTAACTTCGCTACACACTACATAAAGATTTCTCCTTTTCATTTTTCATAGCTTTTGTCGAATAAAAATCTTATCTTTTACCTAATAAAAATCTTTTCTTTTGTCGAATAAAAATCATTTCTTTTGTCAAATAAAAATCATTTCTTTTGTCGAATAAAAATCATTGTCCTCCACTTACAAAAACCGATTTCACAACAATGTATTTACTTCAAATAAAAAAACTGAAATTAAATGAATAAAATAAAGAAGCTTACTTGGGAATCAGAATAGGAGGGGGAGAGATTCGCTGCGGGGGGGGGGGGGGGGGGGGGGGGGGGGACTGGCGGTCAACTCGATCGGGGGGGGGGGGGGGTTTGTGGGTTGCGTCGGGTTCGGCAGGTGGTGGAGGTGCGTAGTCGAGTGGTGGTTGCGGTACGGGGGGGGGGGGGGGTGCAGTGGGTTTCAGATCATGTTGGAAGGGGGTTTGCTCGAAGAGGGGGCTGTGTCGCGAGGGCGGGGGGAAGAGGTAGCGGAGGAGAAGGAGAAGGGGAGAGGCGGTGGCGACTTCGGCGAAGGAGGGTGGAGGGTGGAGGGAGGCTGGCCATCGTTCGCGATTGGGTTCTTTATTTTTTCCTCTGAATGTCGATTGAAAATCAAAGGGGGGGAGGGCCAGTGGAATTTAAGGGGAGGAGAGGAAAGATTTTATTTTTATTTTTTTATTATTTTTAATTCATAAAAGTTGACTTTTACATACGACCTCTAAACGAGGCCCACCGCCTGTCGTCCATAGCGTTTCACCCCGATTCCGAACACAATGGGATATGTTTCATCGGCTGATTCGATCGTTTCGATCAGTTTCCGTTAAAATCAACATATAACTCTATATATTGAATTTGAACGCGCATTTCAATTTACCGGGGCCACATACTAGCTTGAAAAATTCCTGAAAAATATTTTCTAGCTTCGTATTGACGATACGGTCCTAACAAAACTAGTTTCGTCGAATTCTGAGACCGTTGGAAAAATGGCCAATTTCCAGTCGATTAAAATCAACTGAAACTGGTCAAACGCGTTTTCCTTTTCCACGCTCACATATTGATTCGAAAAATTATGAAATTTGGAATCTAGAAATAATTTGACATCACGGATCCAACAAAAGTGGTTTCGTCGAAATCCGAGGCCGTTTGCAAAATCCACATTTTTAAGGGCCTGAATTCCATAGCGACTATTCAGAATTTTCAACTGGACATATCTTTTGATTCCCGATATGAAAGTTTGATTTTTCGGATTTGTTGGAAATATATTATCATATACATCCTATTATTTTTGGTTTCACTAAAATCTGGATTGTTTTGCACCCGGTACATTCAATTGAAGTTTGAAATCGAATTATCGAACTACCGCGCCATTTTCAATTCTATTTATAATTATGTATATAATTATTTATATTCTAACGACGACGTATATAATATATACGTTCTAATTATATTCAAATTAAATTTCTCGTCAATTTATTTAATATAATCTATTTTAAATGTTCAATATTCGCTAAAATTGCCAAATTAAAAATTTTAAACTGGCTCGCATTTCCGGGTTGTTACAATCTCCCCCACTTAAAACTTTTCGTCCCCGAAAAGGAACGAGTCGAAAGTGGTTTGATTAATCAAGTCTACGTTCGATCCAGCTTCCATTCTCCAACTTTTCAGTTTCTGAGAATTTTCAAATATTCAAAAATTTGGCTAACACCCTAAATTTTCAAAAAATTTCGCCATAACCTCCCTTGCACCGGGAGCCACGGGAAAACCCCAAAATTGCCATACAGGCCTTCTGATCTCAGAAAGAAAAAGAAAACGCCAATAGGCTCATAAAATCATCATCACCCAAACAAAACAGTAAATTATTGTAAAAATGTACCTATTTGTCGGGCAAACAAATTTTATTCTCTACTCTAGCCTCCTTGCTATGACCTGTTCAATGTAAGTACATGTACATGCACGCAAATGCGACTAATTTTCAATACAATTCAATATTTGATTCAATTAGGCTAAATGGTTCAAAATTATCAAATAAATAAACAAACGACCCAAACATCAATCAATTAGTGGATTAGAGTTTCAAATCCATAAAATTTGATACATATACAAAAAATCATGTTTTTGATGCCAATTCACAACAATGTGTTCTAGCTATATAAGTTTTGGTTCTCACACCAGTCTAATGGAAATATATAAAAAATCACACCTTCGAAACACGAACATAAGTTCGGATGATGATCGATCAATCATCAGAACGATCTCCGGGTGTCCAGAATGTGATTCTATATCTATCCAGTACATTAAAACTTCGACTATACGTTCATGATGCCTATACGCGAAATCTTTATATATTGGATTGTCCAAATTCAAAATAAATAAATATTCTAATACGTATAAAGCGATTTAAATTTCAAAACAAAATTTGTTTTCATTTGAAAAATATACTCTTCACACTCGTTCTAGGATACTACTGATCCTATCTCTAACGAGTCATTCTAATTGGATATTACTAATCCAATATCTGATGAATTCTTTCGTATGGTTCTAATGTGTCTTGTTCTCGAGCTCTGTAAACCAAAGCTCTGATACCAAATGTGACAGCCAGGAATTTCGCTCGATCCGAATCAGTCGCTAAACCGATTTAGACCGTTCGAAACCCCTGATCGTTTTGAGAACACGACAAATAGAACGCAGACGGAAGAACATTTCGTTGCTATTACAACAATTCCATCAGATACAAGAATATACAGAGTATAAATGAATAAATTACATTCGATAAATATCAGAGATTAAAATAAATTACATAGCAGCGGAAAAATAATACAAAGCACAACTGAAGTTGATATACGGATACAGAGCTTTCCGGATATCATTCCAGCTGTAAACCAGGATTCTGTGAATATAAATCAGCAAAACCAAAACTACTAGCTGCCCGTGCGGAAAATGAGGGCACCCAGAGTTTAGGTTAAAACAATAAACTCCAGGTCAGTCATGTGACTAGTGTGAGAACTAAAACAGTTATTAAAACTTTATTTTAAAAGAGAGTAATTCAAGGGACCACGCCGTATAACACGGAACGGGTTTCCTCCCAAGAATACCAGTGCATATCAATAAACAACGCAATGCTTTTTCGGAAAATGAAGCTATTATAAGACCCAGGTCCCATCACACAATGCAACGCAAGCCGGAGGATAGGGTTTTCCCTTATAATAGCCAAACATGCTTGGTACATTTAAAACAAATCATTTTATACTATAATAAGTATATAGTGTCAAAACAATTTCAATCATAAATATCAATCCTAGGCGGCATGGGTACCATCTATCATGTCGCCATACTAGGCTCTACAATTAAAACCGCAATACACGTATTGGAAATTGGATTTCCGTCATGAGTTGAGGCAAGGGGCAAGCTCCTCTCCGCTTCGAGACACTCTAGCAAATGCCTCTGGACTACACACTCTGGGTAACCCGGGGATCCTCCAAGACCGGTCCTCTCTTACGTTTGAGGATTAGTTATTCCTGAACACATGTTTCCCGACCCTATAGGACCTATAATCGAGGCGCCTCGCATCCAAACTACAAAGGTGAAAAGTATATAAACGTCAGGGCTGGTACGTCACTGACACCACCCATAACTTGAAAGAAACGTCGTGCACTCCTTGGGTCCTCATCCCATTTTTGACTCATACCGAGGTGTGAGGCTCGCGAATCCACGCTATATACAAAGCTTCCATGTAGGTCGTGCTTTGATCATCAACCACAAGACTTTGCTTTTCAACAGAAGCCTTGATCCATGCAACTCAGCGTGCCACACAGGCGATTCATGACATGCGATTGATATCTATCGATATATAACCTCTAAGCTCGTACGTCTCAGAGAAGGGCGTTAAGCAAAAGAATAAATTCTCTGCCGCCAAACAGATATATATATTTAACAGAAATCAATCAACACAGAATAAAATCCAATGTCAGACACACAATCCATTTACAAGTTCGCTCTGGGTCTGAACTAAACCGGAGGCACTTTCCTCGCATATCCATCGATCTCCAAGTACGTCTGGATGACAACCAACTGATTCCCTCATCTTGGGTGTACAGCCCAGTCAAGATCATCAGTAATCACCCAAACGATGTGAAGACTTCCGGTCTTCAACCACCGTCTTCATCTTTGACATATCGTCGAATCGGTTATTCAGAATGGGTATAAACCCGGCCTTTCCGAACAACCCGCGTATATTAAAAACAAATGTTACACAAACACAACATACGCCTCATTCCAATTCATTAGCCACTAACCGTAAATCAGTAAGAGCGCAATTTCCCAAATATTAACCCCGAAGGCCGAAACGAACATCAGACCAATACTAGGAAACCATTCTTCTTAACTAACCTACAGCTAGTTCCTAAATTTCACATTCTTAGGGAAAGGTTCCCATTAATTTTATCCAAGATAAATTCTTTAAAATTTATCCATTTATCTTCCTTTAGATGTCATTTCAGACCAAATTATGGTTTTCCAAACTAGTCGATATTAGCGAACCACACTGAAGTAATTATTTATTTTATTTCCCAATCCCAACCTATTCATCCCATGAAGAAAAACTGGTAATACTCCATATCTAACCCCGTGGTGTTATCGGTAAAATTAATTACCATTTAACGTTCAAATCTAATTAAAGATTTAACTATCGCTTGGAGCAAAACTGGTGGTACTCCATTCTCGCTCATTTTCCAAATTTGATAATTTAAATTATCAATTCACATTTCAATCTATTTGTAGATTCATTAAAACTCCTTTTACTGGGTTGAAGACTAATGTCTTTTAAAACACAGTTCACGAAAAACCAGAATCACATTCTATTGATTATGGGTTAAAGAACAAGTATTAGTTAAAATGCCGTTCAAGATAAACCCACAAATCAATTCTATTTAAAACCCGTTTCAAATCCAATTTATTTATTTTAAAAATAACGGGTTTAATTTTAGTTCAAAACTAGTTCAATTCGATAAAAATCTATTTTTATCTTTTCAAATATGGAGTTTTTCACCCCAATTTTTCCCAAATCATTTCATATGATTTTACATAAATTATTACTATTTTGAATAATTTTATCAAGGCCCGTACAGTCGATTTCCAACAACGGCCATCGAACTGCACTTACAATGACCCTTCCCAAATTTGATTTGGATGTATCTCCTAATCCAAAAGTTAGATCTTAAATTTCTAATATTCGTTAGAAAGCTCTTTTCGATACGAACCCAATGTTTCTAGTTTTAGGAGAATCCGACGGTCGAATCTCCCGTAATGTCCGTTTGAAATAAATGGTCGAAATTTACGAACTGCCGCGTCGCGGCGCGTTCTATTCAGGCCATTATATTATATATATAATATATATTTCGTTGATTTCTATTTAAAAAAAATTTTATAAATAGTTTCAAATTTGTTTCAAAAACAATTTCAACCTTTATTTCAAATTCAAATCAAAATTGAATTTTCTATTATAAATCCTTTTTACTTTCATTTTTAAAATTCATTTGAATTCAATTCAAATTTCAATTCAATTTGAATTCATTTCAAATTGATTTTACTTCTATTTCAATTCGTTTTCAATTCAATTTGAATTCATTTCGTTCTCTATTCAATTCGAATTCATTTCGTTTTCTATTCAATTCGAATTCATTTCGTTTTCTATTCAATTCGAATTCATTTCTTTTTCTATTCAATTGGAATTCATTTCGTTTTCTATTCAATTCGAATTCATTTCGTTTTCTATTCAATTCGAATTCATTTCATTTTCTATTCAATTCGAATTCATTTCGTTTTCTATTCAATTCGAATTCATTTCGTTTTCTATTCAATTCGAATTCATTTCGTTTTCTATTCAATTCGAATTCATTTCGTTATATATTCAATTGAAATCAAATTCCTTTTCTATTCAATTCGAATCAAATTCGTTTTCTATTCAATTCGAAATCAATTTATAAAAACGAATATAATCGATATAAATATCGTTCGCGTCAAAATAGCGCAACTCTAATCAACACGGCTTTATATATTTCAATAATTCCGTTATTCTATTCAACAAATGAATATTTATTTTTGTCAACACACGACTAATCTCAACGAATGAGTACTGTCCACGTGTGACTATTTTTGTTATTTAGTATATTTCGTTCAACACATGACTAATCTTAACGGATGAGTACAGTCAACACATGAACCTTTATTTTATAAAGATAAAGATATAAATTTTATTGTTAAAATATTTCGTTCAACACATGACTAATCTCAACGGATGAGTACAGTCAACACATGAACCTTTATTTTATAATATTCTTTATCTTCTAAATTGGAATGAGGCCCAATCAATCACCATATAATGTTAATTATATGGATTTTCATACATCACACGTATATAATAGCATTGAAAAATAATCAACCATCAACCAAAGTGCACTACACTGTATAAGCATCAAATATATGTATCTAACACTTATAACAGCCTGTCAATCAATCGATCGACATATTTAATCAATCAGGATGAGTGAACTTCAAATTTCATCCCAACACCCGTGTGGGGTTTCAAATCAACAAACACAGGTTTTTATTCGTGCAATTGGGCGATGTGTAAAATTTATCATCCCAATCAATATCAGTCAAATCAGTGTATATAAACAAATCGACCGATTTGTTTATAAATATTTATTTATTCACATTCACGTTAAAAATTATATTTTTAACGATCAAATTATTTTATTCAACCTATGAATATTCTATTCAGTTCATTTATTAAATAAAATGATATCTTTATTTTTCTAACTTATTTTAGAAAATTTCGGCGGCATAACGGCACGATACTAGAAACGGGACGAGGCCTAGCCTTATCCCCGGTCTAGTGAAGGCCCACGCCATTCACACATCAATCGAATCCATTCTATTTATAATTATATATATAATTATTTATATTCTAACGACGACGTATATAATATATACGTTCTAATTATATTCAAATTAAATTTCTCATCAATTTATTTAATATAATCTATTTTAAATGTTCAATATTCGCTAAAATTGCCAAAATAAAATTTTTAAACTGGCTCGCATTTCCGGGTTGTTATAGGTTTTAACGCTGCAGTTATAATTAATATTTGGAAACAGCGATTATAATGCTACCATTATAATCTATGTTTTTCGTAAAAGAAGAGGATTCTTAGATTGAATCCGAGTGTCGCATAAGCGAGGGTTTGTTTGAAGTTGTGAGCTTGACTATTTCAAAATTGAGAATGTTGTTCAATTAAGGTCTGAGAGGTAATTATACCCCAACTTGATTGACTTCATGATTGATGGAGGAATGGTTAAGGTTTGATAGTGAAGATTGGTTAGCAAAATGGTTAGTTAATAAATGATTAATGGTTTGAGTTATAATAACGATGTTTCATAACATTGCGTTAATTTAAAGGATTTTGAAATGTTTTTCCCAATAAAATGAGAGATATTTTCTATGTATTGAGAATGAAATGAATTGGTCAACGAGGAATTAAGAAAGGGATTTGGAAATATTTTCCAATATTAATGCGGTATATTTTCTGAATATAGAAAATAAGGATTCGTTAATATATATAGAAATGTTTTCTAATTGGAATAAGAGATATTTTCTCGAATAAAAAAATTAGATATTGGAAATGTTTTTCAAAGAATCGAGAGGGGAAATCGAGCTTTAAAAGGATACGAAAGATAGGGAAGATAGAAATTTGGAACTAATAATAAAATAGGAATTTATATAAATAGGGCCAGTATTGCTTGATGGTTGATTAGTAGAAAATTCCATTTGGAAATAGGACCGTTGATTGTATGGATGTTTCTTTGATAGTTAAATCACCGACTATCAAAGTTTTGATTTATTTTATATACCTCCGTTGTCAATATGGAGAGACCGGGATCAGATTTAACATTTGAAAGCCACTTCGTATTGGCATGAGCATTACGAATCAACTTATGTTGAAGAGATTATGAAGATGGAGTAAAGTGCAAGGGCTGTTCTGTTAACCCTAGGTAGAAATTGCCCACGATGGATTAATAGAACAGTGCCTTCAGTTTGTCCAAACCCAGGACAACTTGTATGGACGAGTGTCTGACAAAGTATTTCCAAAGGGATTACGTACGTTGGTTCCTTCAAACGTACGAAGTTGGTGGAAAAGAAGGGAAACTTCTTTAGCCTAACAATCTGAGTATTTTTGTGGGAATATATTGGTGATTTCCGATGGATCTGACGATGTGGCATTCAAAGTGAATGGTGGCCAGATGTTCTGGAAGATAATTCAAACCTCAAGCCTCACAACCAAGAATTGATAAAAATAGGGCAGGCAACATGTCTATGTCGGTTGCTCCCATTAGGATGTATAATCACCTATCTAGAGAAATTTCATTTGCTTCTTTAATCAATCGATGCTATCCCTTTCAGGAAACGGTTGCTGATCCCAACCGATGGTGATATACATTCAATACACTCAAGCAAAATGAGTGGTCGGTCATGTGTGGGCCGGGTTGTAAGACGTTCTTGTTGACCCCAGTGTATTTTCCTCTAGAGTACATTGATCAGAAGGTGGTTCAATACTTTGTCATGTCGGAAATCCAATCTCCAATAAGCGCCCTGCGGTTTTTGATTTTATATTATATATGGAGCGTGAGATGCAAGCGTTCCGCTAGATTCTATTTACTTATTATGGACACTATTATAATATCAACAGATTTGATATCAAAAATATTTTTGGTTATCAAAAGGTAAAAACCATCCGTGTTTATGTGTGGATCGTTCTTACGATTATCTTTTCTTTCAAAAGGATTTTTAAAGGTTAAATCAATGGTTGGAGTTTACTTACACCAGTCCCATGACTGACCCAGAGTTTATTTTGTTTGTTTTCCCTAAACTCTTGGGTGCCCAAATTTGTATGGGCAGTCAAGTAGTCGGGATTTTACAGATTCACTTGGAGGAGCTCGAAGTAGGAGGCTTCACCAGTTAACTATAGACTATCATATTTAAAGCTTTGTAATATGTTGTATCTGGAAACAGGTATTTATAACTGTTCCAGGACTGACTGTTGTGCTCTGATGATGGTATGTATATATACAGTTACAGATTTGTATTTCAAGAGTTATGTTATCTAATATATTTTATTCTTTCCGCTGTGAGTTTGTGATCTTTGTTATTCTTCTATTCTAATATTTCTTTCTTTCTATTTCTCATCCTCTAACTTCTTTCTAATAATGATTCGTATTTCCATGCAATTTGGGTTGGACGTGTGATGTTATTAGTCGACTCAAAGAGTACGGGAATTTCGGGCCATTACAATACTTAAATAAAAGTGAAAGAGACTTATTTCAAAATTTAATATGCCAAATGAAAGGAATGGTTATTAAAACCATGTTTTAAAATAAAATGGTAAATGAAGTGATAGAAGTGAAATGATAGGTGTGTGTTTCAAACTGGTATTATTCCGAGATAAGAACGTTGGCAGTCAAAGTCTGTGAGGTAATTAAAATACCCCAACTTGAAGGATTCGCTATTATTGAGGAATGATATTAGTTTGTAACGGTTAGAATTGGTTTATTATTTTAAGAGAATATTAAAATGTTAATGGCAAGTTTTTAAACTAGTACGGTTAAAAGTAAATGATGTATAAATTTAGCATTGTCTAACAAACGTTAAAGTATAAATTTATTTATATCCTTGAGATAAGATTATAATGATTTCCGCAAGGCAAGGATAATGTAAAAAGTTTGGCGAGTGTATAGTGATGATTTTGAAAAAAAGGAATGAAACAGAGTTCTTAGAACATTGATTAAGAAAAATAGGATGACATATTTGGACTATACTAAATGAAACAGAGTTGGTAAATAAAGATACGCTATTGGTTTCAATGTAACGAATGAGGAGATTGAGACAATAGGATATGAAAACGAATTCACGGAACGATAGAATAGTTTTAATAAATGAATCAGAGCTGCCAATATACATAACCCCACTGTGTGAATTGATAGTAAAAAAAACTGACTATCAATTTATATATTATTAGACCTTTTGACGTGTTGTTTCGAAGAGACCGGGATGGGGACAACCCAAAACCACTTCGATCCAACGTACGAAACTAACTGGCAGCAAATGAAGATGGAGCATTGAAGACCATAGATCTTCATGAAGCGGAAAAACTGCTTATAATCTCTAGTTAACTCCCAGAGATACGCTGTGGTTCTGTTGTGGTTTGAATCTATTGATTACAAGGACTTCTCGCTACTGATCTTTGGGATGATTCCTATATAAGGATGCAGTAGGAGAGTGCCTTCGGTTCATCCTGTTCCTGGATGACGTGACGATGTGGATTTCAAAGCGAATAGTGGCCAGGTGGTTCAAAATTCGATTATAACCTCAAGCCTCATCAACCGAGAAATGACAAAAATCGGGCAGGCAGCATGGCTATGTGGATCGCACCCATTAGGGTGTATTGTCACCATCTAGAGAATATTCATTTTTTTCATTTCTGTATCTCCCGGGAAAACAGTAGCTGTGCAGCCGTAGGTGGCAATATATTCGATACACTCAAGAGAAATGAGTGGTCGGTCATGTGTGGTCGGGTTGCAAGACTTCCTTGTTGAACCTAGTGTATTCCTCTCTAGAGATACACTATCGGCAGGTGGTTCCATGCCTTGTCATAGTCGGAATCCAATCTCCAATAAGCGCTGCAGTTTTTGGTTGTATACTATATATGTAGTGCATGAGATGCAAGCTTTCTACTAGATGATTATTTATTTGTGATTTGATAGACACTATCATAATATCAGAAAAGATATTTATTTTAAAAGTGTTTTGGGTTATAGTAAGGTTAAAACCGTCCGTATTTATGTGTGGGTTGGTCTTACTATTATCCTTTTCCTTCAGAAAGGATTTCCAAAGTTAACAAGTTGTTGTGCTATGAATTTACCACTGAAAGTATTCCAGACTGACCCGGTGAATTTTATTTTAAATCAAATGTGCTTGGGTCAGACCGAGTATATTAACAGGTTAGGTATCGCTGGAGTTTCGAGAGCTGAAAGCAGGAGGCTGATGTTTATTCAGACTTTATTTCTGTTGTGTCTGATATGTGATGTACTCTGATGGTTGGTATGTATACAGTTTCTTTTTGTATAAAGAGATTTGATATATTATATTTTGTTCGTTCCGCTGTGAGATTTGATGTGTTTTCTTATTCTTCTATTCTATTATTTCTTTCTTTCTTTTCTCACCCTCTCATTTCTTTCTAATAACGTTCCGGTGTTTTCGATGCTTGAATGTCGATATGGTGTTTTTGTATCAATTTTCGTGGTCGAAAATCCCTGGTCGTTACATGGAGCAACCAAAAAACTTCTTCCTCGCATTCGACCATACCTTCATAGTCCTCATCTTCACTGGGATTTCGGGGTGGCAGTTCTATCTTGCAGCCGCTGTTGATGAATTTGAAATAGAAATTGATTGAGCAATCATTAAACTCGAATTGAAGGAAGAATTGAAGTGATATCACAAACTGCAAATCATTCAGTAGGATTTCAGGCATGTATTTCATGCATTTAGTATTTGTGTGCATAAGCAAAACAAAACATGCGTATATTTATTATCCAATCTTACACACACAGTCTTAAGAAATCATGAGTATACTTATTAGACGGTCTTATGCATAAAGATCATGATAATACTTAAGAAATGATAACTATCAGATATATGTAAGCATCCTTATGAAACCATTTTCATAAACCACTGTATGTCTTATTAAAAAAACTAGCAGTATCATGTCTCAATCATCACAAGCAACAACAGTCTGGGAAACCCGAGTAGTTGTTTAGAACATGCAACTCATATAAGGTCGATGGTCTAATTGTTCACAACCACACTTCACTAGGAACTAAAGTTTTGTGTTATTAAATTGACTAACAACCAATTAGCTGCTCAAAGAACATTTCAGCGAATCAACACACAACAGAACCACAAAAAAACACCACCAACCAAACAAAATTATACTCATGGTGATAATAATTTCCATTTCTCGGTAGACTGATTAATAGCGATGATCAAAAAACCAACAAAAACACACATGAGACACACAGGATAAAAAGCTAGCACCTTTCTTCTTGGATTGACTGCCGTTTGATGACGGGGAATGGGAGAAGTGGGTGTGTTTGAAGTTGAGGAATCACTAGAAGAAGTGGATGACGCAGAGAGGGTTGGAGTGGAAGAAGTAGGTGAATGAAAATTAGGGATAGGAATTGGAAATTTGGGGGTGAGAACAAATAGATCTAAGAAATTGAGAAAGAGGAATCAAATGAGTAACATAAGTTGATTTCCTATTGGTGGTGAAGGATTTTAATGGATTAGTGAGGTGTCATCTTCAGATGTTGTTTTTTAAAGGTAAATTAACGAATAGATATGCATCTTTTAATAGATGCAGATTGATGATGTGGCAAATTAAACTTATAAGTTTATAACTATAGTAACTGCAACACAATTTAATATTTATGGTAACACATTGAAGAGTGCGTTGCAATACACAAAAATCAGCATAGCTGTGGCAACATTTTAGTTGGAAATGCCTTGAATTTTCGTTGTAGTAGGCAATCTATGGCGTAGTGCATGGTAGATGTAGGTGTGCTAGTTCGTTGGGTGGTGGACTTTGCGAAGATTTGTAAGGATTATACATCTCAAAGAGGAAAACCATTTAAAGGAACTAAGCCAATTAAGAGGTTAAGAGGTGGATGGATTCTTGTGTTTGTATTTTTGGAGACTTAGGGTTGGATGATGCAACTTTGAGAAACTTGCGTCAAGGCAACTGCAAGGCAGGGCCATGGTGTAGTGAAATTCTGTTACACTTGAGACACCAAAGAAAGAGATTTCGTGGGAGAAGTTCCAAGTTAAATTCGAGATGAAGTTTATCTCCAATTCTCAGAAGTCTGCTTTGTTCAAGAAATTTGTGAAATTGTAGTAGAATGGTCGTTCTATGCTTGATTATGTTTCTGATTTTAGGGCCTTGTCCAGATATGCTCGCTCATATATTGACACACGCTATAAGAAGAACGAGAAGTTTGTTATGGGTCTGGATACCTATATTGGAAGGCCATTGGTGGATCATCCTGATGATTCGTTTGAGAAGAATGTGGAAAAAACTGTTCGCCATGAGAGCTTGTTTCCTAAGGAAGCAAATGTTGTCAATGCAACCAAGGAAGTACAGAAACAGCAACAAGGTGATAATAAGAAGAAGAGGAAGCAGCAACAGCAGAAAGGAAAGGATGTCCATAAGAAGCCTTAGAGTGAGGTAGTTTGCTTTAGCTGCCAACAGAAATGCCATTTTGCTAATGAGTGCAATAATCCAAAAGCTGAGGAGAAGTGCTTCAAGTGTGGAAAGCCAGGGCATGAGAAGACAGATTGTCCAGAATCAGCTAAAGGCAAGCAGGTTGTGAAGGCGTATGCTTTGGAAGTCATACCATCCTCTTCAAGAGATCCTACTGCAGAGGAAAAGGGAAAGTGTGTCGTCGTTCAAGGTACTCTTTCAGTTAGTGGTGTTTCAGTTCGTGTGTTGTTCGATACTGGAGCATCACACTCATTCATCTGTAATGAGCTTGTGTGCCGCTTGGGTTTGGAATTCGAGATTTGTGATAGACCGTTGATCGTGACTAATCTAGTTGGGGGTTCGTCCAGTTTGTGCATGCTTTGTCGTGGTCTAGTTTGTCGAGTCATGGTTGCTCTTTTATGTGCGATTGCTTTGTTTTGAGCTTCGCTAGGTTTGGGATCACCTTGAGCATGGATTGGCTCAAGAGCTATGCGGCAAGGGTGATTTGCAGAAGCTAGAGGTGAGACTCGGGAATGTGGAAGGGTGAAAGGTGTTGATTAAATGTAAGCCCGAAGACGGGTTTTTCGTAAGTTATCAATATTTGCTTGTGATTCCATAGGAAAACTTGTCATCAGTGCTGATCACAAATGAGTTTGAGGATGTCTTTAACGAGGTCAAAGTTTTGCCACCGCATCATGAGATCGAGTTTAGAATCGATTTGGTCGAGGGTGTTAGACTAATCGTTATGCCTCTTAGGCAGATGGCGCCTAAGGAACAGTGACAGTTAGAGGTGCAATTTCATAACCTTTTGGGAAAATGATTCATTCGGAGAAGTATTTCCGAGTGGAGTGCACCAGTAGTGTTTGCAACCAAGTTTGATGGCTCGTTGAGATTGTGTGCGGACTATCGTGAACTGAACAAGGTGACCAAGAAGAACAAGTACCCGTTGCCGAGGATTGATGACTTGTTCGATCAGCTTCACGAGGCCAAAGTGTTTTCTCAGATGGACTTGGCAATGGGGTTCCACCAGTTGAGGGTAGCAAAGGATAGTGTGCCAAAGACTGCTTTTAGGACACCATCCGGTTTCTTCGTGTGGTTGGTGATGCCATTTTGGTTGACTAACGCGCCAGCGTACTTTGTGGATCTTATGAATAGAGTTTTCAGAGATTAGTTGAACAAATTCGTGCTTGTGTTCATGGATGATATTTTGGTTTACTTTCGGAATGAGGAAGAGCACAAGACGCAATTGAGAGTCGTGTTGGAAATCTTGCGAAAGCATCAGCTGAGAGCTAAGTTTTCGAAGTGTAACTTCTGGAAGAGCGAGGAAAGGTTTAAGGCCGTGCTGTTTCTGGATATGGTATAGCGGTTGACCCCGCTAAGGTAGTAGCAATCTAAAACTAGGATCGACTAAAAAATGCGATGGATGTTCGGAGTTTCCTTGGGTTGGTAGGATATTACCGACAGTTTATCAAGGATTTCTCCAAGACAGCTGCACCGTTGACATGATTGACTAAAAGAACCAAGTATTCACATGGGATGCAAAGTGTGAGCAAGCATTTGGAATCCTGAAGGAGAGACTGATGTGTGCTCCTGTGTTGAGCATTCCGAGTGGGAATGAGGAGATGTTGGTATACACTAATGCATGTGGCAATGGACTTTGAGCAGTGCTAATGTAGAAGAATAAGGTTGTGGCCTACGCAAGTCGACAACTTAAGTCGCATGAGAGAAATAATCCAACTCATGATTTGGAGTTGGCGATGATTGTGTTTGCTCTGAAGATGTGGAGACATTACCTGTTGGGAGTTCGATACGAGTTGTTCACGGATCACAAGTCGTTGAAGTATCTTTTCTCCCAAAATGATTTGAATCTTCGGCAGCAAAGAAGGTTAGAGTTTATGGCATCGTTTTATTTTGGTATAGACAATAATCTTGGCAATGGTAACGCAGGTGCAGATGCATTAATTCTAAGACATGCAAGTTTGGAAGCGATGATTTCATAATGGAAAAGACTCGAGTATTCGGCAAGGTTCGATTTCAAGTCAAGGTGTGAGTTAGAACCTGAAATGTTCGCAAGCTTATCAATAAGACCTACTCTAATCAAAAGAATTGGCAAGAGCCAAAAGCGAGATGTGAAGCTTGTCAATTTTATCCAGAAACTGGGACCAGAGAATAAAGAGTTCGAGGTCGATCGAGAAGGTTGGCTTCGAAAGAAAGGGCGACTGGTCGTTCCTGATATCGATGAATTGGGAGATAAGTTTCTAAGGAAATGTCATCACTCGAAGTTGACAATTCATCCTGGTGGTAAAAAGATGTATCAGGACATCAAGCAAGTCTACTACTGGGAGGGGATGAAGCGAGATATTGGAAAGTTTATTTCCAACTACATGAACTGTCAATTGATGAAAGCTGAATAGAAGAAGTCGAGTGGTTTGCTTCAGCCATAGGAAGTTCCTTCATGGGAGTGGGAGCAAATATCGATGGATTTTATCAATGTACTACGTAGAACCAGGGCTAGGAACGAAGGGATTTGGGTCATCGTGGAACGCTTGAACAAAAATGCAAGGTTCATTCCTATCAAAACGACTAGGACAACATCGAAGTTTTATGAGCTTTATGTGATATAGATAGTTCGATTCCATGGTATCCCAAAGAGCATAGTGAGTGATGGAAACCCATTGTTAACGAGTGGGTTCTGGAAGTGTTTGCAAGAAGCTTTAGGAACCGAGTTGTGTTTGAGTACGGCTTATCATCCCCAAATAGATGGTCAAACCGAGAGGGTTAACAGAGTTTTGGAAGATCTCCTGGGGGCTTGTGTGTTAGACTTTAGAGGATCATGGGAAGACATCTACATCTAGTTGAGTTTGTGTATAATAATAGCTACCAGTCGAGCATTAAGATAGCACCATATGAGGCATTGCATGGAAGATCATGTAATTATCCTGCTTGTTGCTTAGAAACTGGAGATAGGTTGATACTTGGACCGAAAATGATCAGGGAGACATCGGATTGTGTTTAAATCATTTGGCAACAAATGAAAGCGGCCCAAGATCATCAAAAGAGTTATGCGGACAAGCATCGAAAAGGTTTGGAATTCGTCGTGGGCGACATGGTTTTCGTGAAGATTTCACCGTTGAAGCATGTGGTTTGATTCGAAAATAAAGGAAAGTTAGCCCCTAGGTTCGTTGAACCATTTCCAATAGTCGAGCGAATAGGAAAGCTCGCGTATAGATTGGAGTACGACGACCTAGATGTTGAGACCGTAATTTTGAAACCTCGTAAGCTGCTTCGTGTTGTGGGGAATGACATGAAACAGCTTAGGAGGAAGATGGTTAAGTTGGTCAAGATACAATGGAGTGAGAATGGCGATGATTGTACATGGGAGACGGAAGAGAGCAATAAGGCGACCGATCCCGAACTCTTTGTTGGTATGACCCATTGATTTCATGTCACCTTACGTCATTATAATTTGTGTTATTGTTGTTATTAAAATTCCGCATGTTAGGATAAGGTTATGAATGCATGGCTTGATAGCTTCTAGTTTGGGTGGTTGAATTGGTTGCTCATGGATGATAGGCATGCGAAATTGTTATGGTTGCTTATATTTGTTGGGATTTCGGGGGTGAAAATCCTAAAGGGGGGAGAATGTAACAGCACGCATTTTACGTATTGGAGGATCATAAAATATTTTTATTTTATTCCCTGAGTGTTGGATCATTCTCATATTTTATTATGTGGTTTATGGGGATATGAGACATGTCCATAATTTTTACCAATTTCGTTCGTGACCATTTTTCCCCTTTCAGTCTTGTATAGGGCATAACTTTTGACTCGGATCGAGTCAGGTATTGAGACATGTGCCATTGGAAATAAAATGATGTTTCCCTTTCCGAAGAGTAGTCACATTAAAGATTTGGCTTAGCAGTTTAGGAGGAATCTCTGTTTTAAGGTTTTATAGTTGGTTGTTTAGGTTTATAATGCCACAACGGGTTGATTTTGGGAGGCCTATTAGTGGGATGATGGAGGCCATAAATAGGGGGTAGGAGGCATGGAAAATAGTTTAGTTTATCCATTCTCTCATTTGGAAGAGCTAGAGTTCCACCATTTCTCCATTCTCTATACCTTTCCACCATTAAAATTCAAGATCTACATTTGAGAATCGAAAACCTACATCGTTGGAAGCTAGATCTACATCATTTTAAGGGAGAGATCATCGAATTGAAGAGTTTGGATCAAATTCTTCGCTGTCCAGATCTAGATCTAAGTGTTTTTTGTGTTGTTTTAGAGATTTGGTGAGTGATATGCATCTCTCATACGGATTCAATCAAGTATATGAGTTGTTTGAGTATAATTTCATCATTTTCAAGTGTTTTGTAATAACCCGGAAAATTCTGAGCCAATTTAAAATTTTTATTTTGGCAATTTTGATGAATTTTGAATATTTAAAATGGTTTATTTTAAATAATGACGACGAGAAATTTATTTTTGAATAGAATTAGACATTTATTTGAATCGTCGTTAGAATATAAATATTTATTTTAATTATAAAAGGAATTGAAAATGGTGCGGAAGTTTGAAATTTCGATTTCAAATTTCAAATGAATGTACAGGATTCAAAATAAACCGGATTTTAGCGAAACCAAAAATCTTAGAATCCAATTGAGAATATCTTTCCAACGAATCCGAAAAATATAAATTTCATAGCGGGGATAAAAAGTTATACCCAGTTGAAAATTCTGAATAGTCATTATGGAATTCTAGCCCTTAAAAATGGAAATTTTGCAAACAACCTCGGTTTTCGACGAAACCACTGTTGTTGGATCCGTGATGTCAAGTTATTGCAAGATTCCAAAATTCGTAATATTTCGAATCAATATGTAAGCGTAGAAAAGGAAAACGCTTTGACCAGTTTCAGTTGATTTTAATCGACTGGAAAATGGCCATTTTTCAAACGGTCTTAGAATTTGACGAAACTAGTTTTGTTAGGACTGTATCGTCAATACGAAGCTAGAAAATATTTTTCGGGAATTTTTAAAGTCCGTATGTGGCCCCGTGAACTGAAATGTGCGTTCAAATTCAATATATAGAGTTATATTTTGATTTTGGTGGAAACTGATCGAAACAGTCGAATCAGCCTATGGTACCTATCCCATTGTGTTCGGAATGAGGGTAATTAGCTTTGGACGACAGGCGGTGGGTCTCATTTCGAAGTCAAAATAAAAAGGTACCTTTTTGAAATTAAATAATAAAAAAAGAGAAAGTCAACCTTTTCTTTTCGTTTACCCCCTGTCATCGGCTTCATACAGAATTAAATAAAAAGAAATGAAAAGGGGGGATCGCGATTCACAGCCGCCGCCCATGTAACACCCCGTAATTCTGTTAATATTAATATTCACAAATTAAAGAATAACTAATCTCAGACGTGAGAATTGTGGTAAACGGGTCGAGCCATTGTGTTCATCTCGGAATTCTGGTTGAAATAGGGTCCGAGTTTGCGTGATTTGGACTTCGTATGAAGGAGATATGGCCATCGGGAGTTTTAGAAAATTCAAAATTCGAAGTCAAACGGGCCAGGCGGGAAATTTCCCGCCCAGCACCCCAGGTCGACTGGGGAGCCGACTGGGCAGTCGACACCCCCCCCCCCAGGTCGACTGGGGAGTCAACTGGGCAGTCGACACCTCCCTAGGTCGACAGTGGACCAGATCGACACACAGGTCGACTGCCCAGTCGGCCAGGTTTTGGCTGAGCCCAATCTTGAGCTGCTGATGTGTCTTTAGGGCTGAGTTGGCAAATTTAACGGTTCAGGTTAGTTCTGAGTTGATCTGACGGTCTAAATAAATCCTAAACTCTATGTATACCTAGGTAGTCTCTCACTCTAATTTCAAATGAAAAATAGAATAGCCGCCGTCATGCCATCGCCATGGAACTCAGTGTAGCCGCCGCCAACTAAGAAGGAAGAAAGCTAATCAAAACTCTAATTCTACTCAACTCTAAAGCAAATCAAGACTCTCTTTCTTTTCTAATTGTGAGTATGATGATTTAAATAAGATTATTAGTAAACTAATTAGATTAAGATGTGATATGGATCATAAGAAAATGATGTTAATTGTCATATATGTTGTTGTAAACCTTATGCTATCATGTATGTTGTAAATCCTATGTTATGTGATGATGATATCCTATATGTTGTAAATCATGCTATAATGATATTATATATATGTTGCAAGTTTCTATGCTAAGTTGCGATGTTACAAAGCCATGATGTTATTATGTTGTAGTTAGCTTATGAAACATGATGTTGATTATATATATTTGGGCTATGATGATTCACATGATAAATACAATATACCTATGCAAGTTTAGATTTATTAGTATGTATAATCTCACATATTGTATGACATCTATTTAGATCTAGAATTATGACATCTATTTAGATCTAGAATTATGCTATGACATGTGTGAGTTCTATGTGTTAGATGCTAGTTCACATCATCATTATGTTGCATAAAACACATATGCAAGTTTATACATGAACTTGGGTTGTGATCATATTATGTAAGTCGTGACATTTAACCAAACAAGTTGACACCTTTAGATCCCTGACATGTGTAGTTTTATGCAAGTTTCACCCCTATTATGATTAGATCTAATTTATTTGTCTATATGTTGTGATAATTTATCTTTGTGCTATGAGTTAGACTTTTCGAGTCTAACGTATATTTTGCGTTGAATAAACGAACGTATAACGTGGGGTAGGGGTAATATTAAGGATTTAATATTGAGAAAATTGGATGCAATTGATATGATTTTGCATACCATAAGTGGATAGCCATAATTGAGTTAATTATGGACATCATTAAAATTGGAATTAATTAATGATTTGAATAGGGATATATTTAAAACTGGGGTAAAAGATTATAAGTGTTAATCAATGCTTAGGACACGAGGTTGGACTCGTTTTTGACATAAAACTGCCCGGACCCGCCCGGCAAATTCAGTAGTCACAAATGTCAGCCCAATGTGAGAGGTCCTAGGCCCAAATTAAAGCATAATAGTTGTAAAGACACGAGGTTAGACTCTCTTATGGTGTAAGACTGCCCGGACCCGCCCAGCAAATCCAGCGGCCATAAATGGCAGTCTAATGTGAGAGGTCTTTATAAGGTTATGGCCTTAATGAATTAAGAAATACTTAACCAGATAAACATGTGAGGTGGGACATGGGGGTTAAGTAGGTGCCTTGGGTGGCATGAGGAATCTAGTGAGTGCCTTTAGTGGCATTTGAAATACGATTAGTAAGACTTAACCAAACACACATGTAAATGGACATGACTAAGAGGGTTAAGTGGGATGTACTAGTGGGGACAAGCTTAGGTGGATAGCTTGTGGTAAATAGTGGGGGCCCATTTCAACTAGTAACCCAAACGTATCTTTGTGGGCTCGACCCAAGTCGAGGACGGGACTCGCATACTGGGCTTGACTATAAGAGGCCAAAACGGGTAAACGGCGGCAACGCAAGTCCAACGGGTTTCATATGCGTGTGTGGACCCGGGCTGGTAGGTAAGACGTTGTTGCATCGTGTAGGTATAAGTCGTGCATCCTCAAGTTGTATCGGGTTGCCACTTTAGGGGAGTGATACACCCCACTGTGGGGCCAGCACGGGTACCTACGACTAGGGAGCCGATCGAAAGTGGGTATTGGGGTACACCTAGCGGAGATAGGGGCAGGCGGCACCTATGTAGTCAGCTAGGCGTACGCAAAGATATTTATATAATTTCTAAGTGAAGCAAGTGGGATCAACTTTTAGGGTGACTGGTGTGGTACAGTGTAGTAATTATTCGTTAGTAATTAGGTGTGCCTTTAACGTTATCTTTATCTGCTCTTCCATACCCAATAGTTCATAGGCATTTCCTTGTTTTCCAGCTTATGCCTTAGTCTAGTTATTTTGATAATAGTATTGTTAGAATCATCATACTTGCCAGACTTTATGTCTGACCCCCTCTATTTCTATCTTTTTCCCTCCTCCAAGTCCTCAGGGTGGGCCCAGCTCTAGTGGAGCTTGATTGGATTGCTTTATCTCTCTTTTGGAAAGCTTGGAACGTTGAAGTAAATTCCATCTTGTTATCTTCTTTAGTGGCTATTTATGTAATGGGATTATGTATTTTTTTTATCAAGATGGATACTGTACTTGACTCTGATTTATGATTTTATGATGTAACAAACATGTTTAATTTCCGCTGCAATGAAATAAAGTTTTAGATTTCCAAGTACTACTTATTATCTGTCTTGTTGTAATTTTTCTGTTCTATATTCACTTAAAACCTCCATGGAAGTTAATGCATTCCCTTTGTGAGTGACATTAATGGACGTGGGGTGTTACACGTGGTATCAGAGCCGAAGGTTACCAGAACGGATAATTTTTTTTATATAGAAAAACTATTTTTCTAAAGTATTTTTGGAAGAAGTGTTTTCAAAAACATGTCTTAATGAGTTATTTTAAGAGGAAATTTTTTATGAAAAACATAATCCCCAATAGCCATATATCTTTATCTTTCGAATTCTCCATTTTGAATCCTTCCTTTTTCGTTTCAGCATGGCTGAAGATCTTAACCATCCGGAGGGTGTAACGATACCAGGATGGTATAGGAGGCTATTGGAGGCTAGGGCCGCTGCAGGTCCAGCCAATGTTCCTCCACCACCAGTTGCACACGCTCCTCCTCCTCCTCCTCGCGTTGATACTTTTGCAAAGACGTGCAAAGAATTTAAGGCTATAGGCGGAAAAACTTTTCAAGGGTCAGAAACGTTTGTGGAAGCAAGAGATTGGCTTAAGGAGGTGGAAGAATTGCTAGAAATCTTTGAAGTAGAAGAAGGGAGGAATGTCAAATTAGCAGCTTGGTTAATGAAGGGAGAGGCCTCGTTTTGGTGGGAGGTCACTAATTGGGAGCGTCCTGTTGACTCTTGGGCAGATTTCAGACGTAGGTTTGAGGCGAAGTTTCTCTCACGGGCGGAAGAAAATTTATATATGGAAAGGTTCTTGACATTAAAGCAAGGAAGCTCATCAGTGAAAGAATATGTCAACAAATTTAATCAGTTAGCAAGGTTTGGCTTGGACTTAGTGAACACGCCAGAGTAGAAGGCTCTGAGGTTCGTTAATGGCTTGAATGAGCCATTGCAGGGGTTGGTTATGACCCACATCCCTATGGGGGGGGCACCTTTGAGAAGCTAGTAGACATGGCACTCATGCACGAGGAGAAAGGCTATAGTGCTAATAAGGCACCCGAGAAGAAAGGGGATCAGAAGAAACCACAACAGGAAAACTAGAAGGGTGGTAAAGACAATAATGGCAAAGGGAAGAAAAGATGCTTTAACTGTGGGACACCAGGCCATCTCAGCAAGGATTGCAGAAAGAAAAAGAAGACTGGCTGTTTTCACTGTGGTGAAGCGGGACATCTAGTGAAGGACTGCCCAAAGAAGGGGCAGAGGGCAGGGTCTACCTCGAGAGGACAGGTGCAGGCTCTTATGGCACCAGGGCAGGCAAGGGGACAAGTTCAGGGTCTCGCGGTCCCACTGCTGCAAGAACGAGATAGAACCATTTCTGTTGAAAGCTTAGTTTTTCTGTTTGATCATCCTGTCCGTACCTTATTCGATTCGGGCGTATCGCATTCGTTTATCTCTACATCATTAGTTGAATCACAGCACTTAAACACCAGTTTAGTAGACGATCCCTTAGTTGTTTCGAATCCAATTGGGGGCTCAGCTTATTTGTCCATGATATGTTTGTACTTGAAAATTTCTATACTTAGCGTTGAGTTTAGATGTGATGCTTATGTTTTGGGCTTCACGGGCTATGGGCTAATTTTAGGGATGGATTGGTTATCCATAAATGGGGTCATTCTTGATTGTGAAAGGAGAGTAGTTAGGCTCATGACTCGCCTTGGTAACGCTCTCGAAATCGTTTGTAATCCCATAAATTCCGTTATGCTAAGTTATCTAGAATCGCTTGACGCGTCTTTGGAGAATCTACGATCTGTTAGAGTGGTCCGAGAATACTCGGATGTGTTTTAGGAGGTGAAGGGCTTGCCTCCGAAGCGGGAGATAGGTTTTCGAATATATCTTGTGGATAATGAAAAACCAGTATCTTTGCCAGTACGCCACATGGCTCCTCGTGAAAGGAGGGAACTCAATAAGCAAGTGAAGGAGTTTCTTGAGAAGGGTTTCATAAGACGAAGTATATCGGAGTGGGGTGCTCCAGTAGTATTTTCCACGAAGGCGGATGGGTCCCTTAGACGTTGTGTGGACTATAGAGAAGTTAATAAGCTTACTAAGAAGAACAGACAGACACCCACTACCGAGGATTGACGATCTCTTCGATCAGTTAGTTGGCGCCTCAGATTTTTTGCAGTTGGACTTAGCCACTGGTTTCCATCAGTTGAGAGCGGCTGAGGATAGCATTGAAAAGACTGCCTTTAGGACTCCGGACAGTTTCTACGAATGGCTAGTGATGCCCTTCGGTTTGACAAACGCCCCCGCATACTTTGTTGATTTGATGAGTAGGGTGTTTAGGGAGTACCTTAATAAATTTGTGGTGGTCTTTGTAGACGACATCTTGATCTTTTCTAAGAATGAAGAGGAGCATGCCCTGCATCTTAGGGAAGTGTTGGAGACTCTACGAGCACATAATCTTAAAGCTAAATTTTCTAAGTGTCACTTCTGGAGGAAGGAAGTACGGTTCTTAGGGCACGTGGTTTCCAAAGAAGGGATAGCTGTGGATCTCGCGAAGGTGGTGGCCATCCAAGATTGGAAGGTCCCTAAAACTGCTACCGAAGTAAGGAGTTTCTTGGGGTTGGCTGGCTACTATAGGAAGTTTATCAAAGACTTCACAAAGATATCAGCTCCATTAACACGTTTGACGAATAAGAACCTAGTCTTCGCATGGGACGTAGATTGTGATGATGCGTTCCAACGTTTGAAGAGAGCTTTGACTTCAGCCCCAGTCTTAGTGCTGTCAGACGGGAGTAAGCCGTTTACTGTTTATACCGATGCTTGTGGGATAGGTCTAGGCGCAGTCTTAATGCAAGACGGTAGGGTACTGGCCTATGGTGGAAGGCAGTTGAGAGCGCATGAGAAAAATTACCCTACACATGACCTAGAGTTAGCCGCTATTGTTTTCGCGCTTAAGTCTTGGCGCCATTATCTTCTTGGGGAGAAATTCGAATTGTTCACTGACCACAAATCGCTAAAATACTTGTTCTCTCGGAAGGACTTGAACTTAAGGCAACAAAGGTGGATGGAATTCTCAGCGTCCTACGATTTCGAAATAGCATATACCCCTGGCAAGGGTAACGTGGTGGCAGATGCCTTAAGTAGAAAAAGGTTGTCCTTGAGTCCATTGTTTGTTGAGCGGCGAAGCTTAGAATTCATTTCTATGTTTGACTTTAGACCTTCTGTTGACTTTGTACCTAGTTTGCTAGCATCCTTGGAGGTCAGACCTACGCTTTTAAGACGGATTGGTGAGGCACAGCGAGACGACCCACAGTTGGTTGAGTTAGTGGAGAAGCTCAAAACAGGGGAGTCATCAAGCCATCTCTGTAGGTATACCCTAGATGATAAGGGTTGGTTAAGTAGGGATAGTAGACTTTGTGTACCACGAGACGAGGACTTGAGGAAGACTATTCTTGACGATGCACATCGTTCGAAGATGACCATTCATCCCGGCGGGGATAAGATGTACATGGACATGAGACGAGTTTACTTTTGGGTTGGCATGAAGAAAGATGTGGCCGAGTATGTCGCTAGATGCTTGGTGTGCCAACAAGTAAAAGCAGGGCAAAAGAAGCCCGGTGGATTGCTTCACTCACTGGAGGTCCCACAATGGAAGTGGGAAAGCGTTTCAATGGATTTTATTGACGGATTACCGAGATCAAGGAAGGGTAATAGGGGGATTATGGTCGTAGTAGACAGACTCACTAAGAGTGCCCATTTCATTCCTGTGAAGAGTAAGAGGACCGCTCCATGGTTAGCCTCCGTATACATTCGAGAAATAGTTCATTTGCACGGTGTTCCTTCTAGCATAGTGACCGACCTCGATCCTATATTCACTAGCGAATTTTGGAAAAGCTTGCAAGAGGCGGTGGGGACTCAGTTATGTTTGAGCACCGCATATCATCCTCAGACGGACGGCCAGACCGAGAGGGTGAATCGTATTCTTGAGGACTTATTGAGGTTGTGTGTCTTAGATTCCGGAGGTACATGAGAGGAACATCTTTCGTTGGTAGAGTTCGTATATAATAATAGCATTCAGTCTAGTATTGGCATGGCACCGTTCAAAGCTCTTTATGGACGGCCGTGTCGTTCACCTACATGTTGGTGGGAATCTACAGATAAGATCTTACTTTGTCCCGATATGATTAGAAAGACTTCGGAGAACATTGATTTGATTCGAAGAAGGATGAACGCAGCGCAAGATAGGCAGAAATCTTATGCAAACCAAAGGAGGACAGATTTTGAGTTTGATGTTGGGGACATGGTCTTTATCAAAGTGTCTCCATTACGGAACGTCGTTCGCTTTGGGTCCGTTAGGAAATTAGCATCAAGGTTCGTAGGGTCGTTTCCTATTAAGGAGAAGATTGGACAAATGGCGTATAGAGTGGAGTTGCCTGAGAGACTTAGCGGTGTACACGACGTATTCCATGTATCACATTTGAGGAAGTGCCTACATGAGACCGCGGAGGTGGTAGAGCCAAGCTTGCTTAGAGAGGTGGAGATAGAGCGTGAGGCGACGATTCGACGAGCTCCTACATGCATTCTTGGGTCGGAGAACAAGAAGTTGAGGAATCGAGAGGTTAGACTAGTCAAAGTGCAATGGGGAGATGATGAGAGCAATGCTACTTGGGAGACAGAAGAGAAGATGCGTTCATTTTACCCTTTTCTTTTTGATGGTATGTCTTTTAATTTCTCCTTTATCGCTTAGCTTGTACTTATCTTATCTTTATTATGTCCTCTCGCTAGTATCTTTGACCTTTAGTTAGGATAATTTTATGGTTGAAACATGTGTTTGAGACATGTTATGTATGATGGATGCAAAGTGGATGCAAGTGTTTCCTAGTGGTTGCTCGTGGACGCATACACTCACACACTATTAGGCACTAGATCGGCTCAGTCACTTCATATTGCATATTGCATATATATGGATGTATTTAGTAAAATGGATGTATGATGATTGTATTATCATATGGATGCTGCATTCAGATGATGATTGTGCACGCATATAGAGATAATATGTAGCATTAAGGAACTTTTGCATACATAATGGACGCATTGCACTATCATGATTTGCATTAAGGAGGTCAACTGAATCAGTGGACCGCCTGATTTTGCATTAGATATGGACATATACACACACTGTGCATTTAAACATGAAAGCATTAGAATCCATAAGGACAATGGATGCCTGTGTTTGATGATTGAGTAGATGGACAATTGGATGTTTGATGGTCGAGGTCAAAATCCTTTAAGGAGGGGAGAATATAACACCCCGTAATTCTGTTAATATTAATATTCACAAATTAAAGAATAACTAATCTCAGACGTGATAATTGTGGGAAACGGGTTGCGCCATTGTGTTCGTCTCGGAATTCTGGTTGAAATAGAGTCCGAGTTTGCGTGATTTGGACTTCGTATGAAGGAGATATGGCCATCGGGAGTTTCAGAAAATTCAAAATTCAAAATTCGAAGTGAAACGGGACAGGCGGGAAATTTCCCGCCCAGCACCCCAGGTCGACTGGGGAGTCGACTGGGTAGTCGACACCCCCCCAGGTCGACTGGGCAGTCGACCTGGGTGTCGACCTGGTCAAGTCGGCCAGGTTTTGACTGAGCCCAATCTTGAGCTGCTGATGTGTCCTTAGGGCTGAGTTGGCAAATTTAACGGTTCAGGTTAGTTCTGAGTTGATCTGACGGTCTAAATAAATCTTAACTCTAAATATACCTAGGTAGTCTCTCACTCTAATTTCACATGAAAAATAGAATAGCCGCCGTCATGCCATCGCCATGGAACTCAGTGTAGCCGCCGCCAACTAAGAAGGAAGAAAGCTAATCAAAACTCTAATTCTACTCAACTCTAAAGAAAATCAAGACTCTCTTTCTTTTCTAATTGTGAGTATGATGATTTTAATAAGATTATTAGTAAACTAATTAGATTAAGATGTGATATGGATCATAAGAAAATGATGTGAATTGTCATATATGTTGTTGTAAACCTTATGTTATCATGTATGTTGTAAATCCTATGTTATGTGATGATGATATCCTATATGTTGTAAATCATGCTATGATGATATTATATATATGTTGCAAGTTTCTATGCTAAGTTGCGATGTTACAAAGCCATGATGTTATTATGTTGTAGTTAGCTTATGTATCATGATGTTGATTATATATATTTGGGCTATGATGATTCACATGATAAATCACATGTACCTATGCATGTTTAGATTTATTAGTATGTATAATCCCACATATTGTATGACATCTATTTAGATCTAGAATTATGACATCTATTTAGATCTAGAATTATGCTATGACATGTGTGAGTTCTATGTGTTAGATGCTAGTTTACACCATCATTATGTTGCATAAACCACATATGCAAGTTTATACATGAACTTGGGTTATGATCATATTATGTAAGTTGTGACATTTAACCAAACAAGTTGACACCTTTAGATCCATGACATGTGTAGTTTTATGCAAGTTTCACCCCTATTATGATTAGATCTATTTTATTTGTCTATATGTTGTGATAATTTGTCTTTGTGCTATGAGTTAGTCTATTCGAGTCTAACGTATATTTTGCGTTGAATAAGCGAACGTATAACGTGGGGTAGGGGTAATATTAAGGATTTAATATTGAGAAAATTGGATGCAATTGATATGATTTTGCATACCATAAGTGGATGGCCATAATTGAGTCAAGTATGGACATCATTAAAATTGGAATTAATTAATGATTTGAATAGGGATATATTTAAAACAGGGGTAAAAGATTATAAGTGTTAATCAATGCTTAGGACATGAGGTTGGACTCGTTTGTGACATAAAACTGCCCAGACCCGTCCGACGAATCCAGTAGTCACAAATGTCAGCCCAATGTGAGAGGTCCTAGGCCCAAATTTAAGCATAACAGTTGTAAAGACACGATGTTAGACTCTTTTATGGTGTAAGACTGCCCGGACCCACCCGGCAAATCCAGCTGCCATAAATGCCAGTCTAATGTGAGAGGTCTTTATAAGGTTATGGCCTTAATGAATTAAGAAATACTTAACCAGATAAACATGTGAGGTGGGACATGGGGGTTATGTAGGTGCCTTGGGTGGCATGAGGAATCTAATGAGTGCCTTTAGTGGCATTTGAAATACGATTAGTAAGACTTAACCAAACACACATGTAAATGGACATGACTAAGAGGGTTTAGTGGGATGTACTAGTGGGGACAAGCTTAGGTGGATAGCTTGTTGTAAATAGTGGGGGCCCATTTCAACTAGTAACCCAAACGTATCTTTGTGGGCTCGACCCAAGTCGAGGACCGGACACGCATACTGGGCTTGACTATAAGAGGCCAAAACGGGTTAACGGTGGCAACGCAAGTCCAACGGGTTTCATATGCGTGTGCGGACCCGGGATGGTAGGTAAGACGTTGTTGCATCGTGTTGGTATAAGCCGTGCTCCTCAAGTTGTATCGGGTTGCCACTTTAGGGGAGTGATACACCCCACTATGGGGCCAGCACGGGTACCTACGAGTAGGGAGCTGATCGAAAGTTGGTAGTGGGGTACACCTAGCGGAGATAGGGGCAGGCAGCACCTATGTAGTCAGCTAGGGGTACACAAAGCTATTTATATAATTTCTAAGTGAAGCAAGTCGGATCATCTTCTAGGGTGACTAGTGTGGTGCAGTGTAGTAATTATTCGTTAGTAATTAGGTGTGCCTTTAACGTTATCTTTATCTGCTCTTCCATACCCAATAGTTCATAGACATTTCCTTGTTTTCCAGCTTATGCCTTAGTCTAGTTATTTTGGTAATAGTATTGTTAGAATCATCATACTCGCCAGACTTTATGTCTGACCCCCTCTATTTCTATCTTTCCCCCCTCCAGGTCCTCAGGGTGGGCCCAGCTCTAGTGGAGCTTGATTGGATCGCTTTATCTCTCTTTTGGAAAGCTTGGACCATTGAAGTAAAGTCCAGCTTATTATCTTCTTTAATGGCTATTTATGTAATGGGATTATGTATTTTGTTTTATCAAGATGGATATTGTACTTGACTCTGATTTATGGTTTTATGATGTAACAAACATGTTTAATTTCCGCTGCAATGAAATAAAGTTTTAGATTTCCAATTACTACTTATTATTTGTCTTGTTGTAATTTTTCTCTTCTATATTCACTTAAAACCTCCATGGAAGTTAATGCATTCCCTTTGTGAGTGACATTAATGGACGTTGGGTGTTACAGCCCACCTCCCCCCCCCCCCCCCGATTAGTTCGCCGCTGGCACGAGGCGCTCCCCCCCCCCCCCTTGTCAGCCCATACCTCCACCTCCTCTTCCACGAGCCTCCTCCTCCTGAAAGAAACCGCGCCCCCTATTTCCCCCAAAACCCTAATCCGCCGCCAATGATCAGCCGCCGCCCCCCGCACCCTCACCCGCCACCTGCGCCCCTCCTCCTTCCTCCTCCTTGCTTCTCACCACTCCTATCATTCGATTTCTTCAATGAAAGTAAGCTTTTTAATTTTTATTTCAATTATATTTACTTATGTATATAAAACATGATTTTATATAAGGGAAAAGAAGGGATTTACAAGAAGAAAAAGAAGAGATTTTTATTTAGGTAGAGACACGTTTTTTGAAATGATTCTATAATTAAAAATACGATTTTTATATTATAGAAGTATTAAAAAATTGATCTTTATTTTGTAGAAGGAGCAAAGATGTGATTTTTATATGAGTGGCGATATAAAAATATGATCTTTATTATATGAACATCGGTATAAAAATAGAATTTTTATCTATATAGTAGCGGTATAAAAATAGAATTTTTGTCTATATAGTAGCGGTGTAAAAATAGAATTTTTATCTATATAGTAGCGGTGTAAAAATAGAATTTTTATCTATATAGTAATAGTATAAAAATGTGATTTTTATCGATATAGAGTGATTATAAAAATGTGATTTTTATATACATAGCACCAATATAAAAATGTGTTTTTTATATATGTAGTGGCTACAGACAATGAAATTGACAAAAGGCGAGAACAGCGAAGATTTCTACATAAGAAGAGTCGAGGTGTATTGGTTTAGCTAGTCGGTGAGAATTTCTCACATTTATTTTTGTTTTCTAGTTAAATATATATATTACGATGCAGACGGTGCTTAGCAGCACCCGACACCCATCGTCCACAGACCATGGACAACTTGTATGCTTGTTTGATGTGTTGTGAAGTTTGTTTGTGATGTTGATGTGAAATGGATAATAAAAAAATTCATGTGTTGAAATAAAGTAATTATCGTTAAAAATATAATTTTTAACGTGAATGTGAATAAATAAATATTCATTTACAAACCGGACGGTTTATTTATGTACACCTGTTTGAAGGATAATGATTGGGACGATAAATTTTACACATCGCCCAACTGCACAAATAATATTCAGTGTTTGTTGATTTGAAACCCCACACGGGTGTTGGGATGATATTGGACGTACACTAATCCCAATTGTTTATTGGTATGTTGATCATTTGATTGACAGACTGTATGAGCGTTAATTATTTATATTTAATGCTTATGCAGTTGTGTGGTGCAATTTGGATGATGGTTGATTATTTATCGTTGTTATTATATACATTTGTTGTATGAAATCCATGTAATTAACATTATATGGTAATTGATTAGGCCTTATTCCAATTGGGAAAATAAAGAATAGAAAAAAAATCATGTGTTGAATAGAATAAAATATATATTCATGTGTTGAAAGAAATATATATATTCATGTGTTGAAAATATTCATGTGTTGAGTAAAATATTTTAAACAATAAAATTTACATCTTTATCATAATTTTTATAAAATATATTAAATAACAAAAATATTCATGTGTCGACGATGCTCATGTGTTGAGAATATTCATGTGTTGAAGGGAAAATAGATTTATGTGTTGAATAGAATAAATGTTCATTTGTTGAATAGAATAACGAAGTTATTGAAATATATAAAGTCGTGTTGATTAGAGAAGCGCCATTTTGACGTGAACGATATTTGTATCGATTATATTCGTTTTTATAATGATTATAGAAAAGGAAGTGATTTCAAAATATAACGTTTTGAAAATATAATCATTTGTATATCGATGATGTGGATTATTCAATTTTGATTCGAAATTGAATATGAAGTTGAAATCATTTCGAAAACTAATTTAAAACGATTTATAAAATAGGTTTTAAAAGGAAATCGATGAAATATATATATATATATATATATATATATATAATACAATGGCCCGAGTAGAACGCGCCACGCCGCGGTAGTTCGTGAATTTCGACCATTGACTTCGATGGACATTGCGACAGATCCGACCGTCGGATTCTCCTAAAACCGGAACCGTTGGGTTCTTATCGAAAAGAGCTTTCAAAAGAATATTAGAGATTTGAAATTTAATGGTTGGATTTGGAATTATGTCCATATCAAATTTGGAAAAGGTCGCTGTAAGTGTAGTTCGATGGCCGTTGATGGAAATCGACTGTACGCGCCTGGATAAAATTATTAAAAATATCAATAATTTGTGTAAAATCATAAGAAATGTTTTGGCAAGAATTGGGATGAAAAACTACATATTTGAAAAGATAAAAATAGAAACTAGTTTTGAAGTAGAATTAAAATCAATTTGTTTTTGAAATAAATAAATTGAATTTGAAATGGTTTTGAAAATAACCAGGATTTCCGATATATAAAGTGGAAAAGGATTTGAATCGAACTTGTCTTTGGAATATTTTGATGTTGGATTTCGTGATTATACAGATATTGTTGTGGAAATCTGAAAGATATATTTATATCGTTATTTCCAATACGATATTTGTTGGTCGTAGAATTTGATATTGAATATAAGCCGATATATTTTCTATTCAGAGCCTTGTATTTAACATCAAATGTGATTTGGGTTTGTCGTGAATGGTGTCTTCATTAACACTGTTCTTAAGCCCAGTTGAGAAAAAGATTAAATATTTCTGTTTATATTTAATGAAGTGTACCAATTAAATAATGTTAATTGGAGTTGAATTTAAATTGGTTTTTGGGTTTATTTTGAGCGGTGTTTTGAATAACACCTGTTCTTTAACCCGATTAACAATGGGAAGTGATTTTTTGTTTATCGTGAATTGTGTTTTAGATGACATTGGTTCTTTAACCCAGTTTAAGACAGGATATTGATTAGTGGGAAGATTAAAACTAAGTGGAGTTTTAATGAATCTTTAATTAGATTAAAGTGATCGAGGATGGAGTATCACCAGTTTTGCTCCAAAGTGATAATTAAATCTTTAATTAGATTTGAACATGAATTAGTAATTAATTTTACTGATAACACCGTGGTGTTAGTTATGGAGTATTACCAGTTTTGCTTCATGGGATGAAGAGGTTGGGATTGGGAAATAAAATAAATAATTACTTCGGTGTGGTTCGCTAATCCCGACTAGTTTGGAAAACCATAACATGGTTTGAAATGATATGCAATGAAGATTAAAGAATAAATTTAGAAGAATTTATCTTTGATAAAATTAATGGGAACCTTTCCCTAAGAATGTGAATATTTCAATATAGAATATTCTGAATTGGAATGAGGCGCATGTTGTGTTTGTGTAACATTTGTTTATTATATACGCGGGTTATTCGGAAAGGCTGGGTTTATACCCACTCTGAATAACCGATTCGACGATATGTCGAAGATGAAGACGGTGGTTGAAGACCGGAAGTCTTCACATCGTTTGGACGATTATTGATGATCTTGATTGGGTTGTATACCCAAGAGGAGGGAATCAGTTGGTGATCGTCCAGACGTACATGGAGATTGATGCATATGCGAGGAAAGTGCCCCCGGTTTCGTTCAGACCCAGAACAAACTTGTAAATGGACTGTGTGTCTGACATTGGATTTTATTCTGTATTGATTGATCTCTATTAAATATACATCTGTTTGGCGGCGGAGAATTTATTCTCTTGCTTAACGCCCTTCTCTGAGATGTACGAGCTCAGAGGTTGTATATCGATGGACATCAGTCGCATGGAGTGAATTGCCTATGTGGCACGCCTTAGTGGCAAATGATCAAGGCTTCTGTTGAAAAGCAAAGTCTTGTGGTTGATGATCAAAGCACGGGATGTGTGGCATAGCTTTGTGTACAGCGTGAATTCGCGAGCCTAATTCCTCACTATGAGTCAAAAACGGGATACAGACCGTTGGGAGAACACGACGTTTCTTTCTAGCTATGGGTGATGTCATTGACCTAACAACCCTGACATTTATATACCTTTTACCTGTGTGGTTGTTGGAATGCGAGCCGCCTCGAATATATGGTCGATAACTGGCACTATGTGAGCCGACGTACAGACCATTATATAGGTCCGATAGGACCGAGAAACGTGTGTTCAGGAATTGCCAATCCTCAAAAGTAAGAGAGGACCAGCCCAACCGGTTCCAAGGATCGCTGTGTGCGGTCCTGAGACATTTGCTAGAGTGTCTCGAACGGAGAGGAGTTTTCCCCTTGCCTCGACTCATGATAGAATCCAATTTCCAATACGTGACTTTCGGTTTTATTTGTAGAGCCTAATATTGGCGACATAGTAGACGTTTTCTATGCCGTTTATGACTGATACTTATGATTGGAATTGTTTTGACACTATACACTTATAGTAATAACAAAATAATGTGTTTTTAAACGTATCAAGCATTCTTTGGCTACTATAAGGTAAAACCCTATCCTCCGGCTTGCGTTGCATTGTGTGATGGGACATGGGTCTTATAATAGCTTCATTTTTCTTTATTTAGCATTGCGCTGTTTGTTTTATGCACTGGTATTCTTGGGAGGAAACTCGTTCCGTGTTATACGGCGTGGTCCCTTGATTTACCTAACTTTAAAAATAAAGATTAATAACTGTTTTAGTTCTCACACCAGTCACATGACTGACCTGGAGTTTATTTTTTTAACCTAAACTCTGGGTGCCCTTATTTTCCGCACGGGCAGCTAGTAGTTCTGGTTTTGCAGATTTATATTCACAGGATCCTGATTTACGGCATGAACGATGCTCGAAAAGCTCTGTATTCGTGTATTACATTCAGTTGTGTTTTGTATTGTTTTTCCGCTGCTATGTAATTTATTGTAATCTCTGATATTTATCGAATGTATTTTGTTTATTCATACTCTGTATATTCTTGTATCTGATGGAATTGTTGTAATAAGCAATGAAATGTTCTTCTGTTTGCGTTCCGATGTGTGTTGTTCTCAAAGCAATTTGCGCTTTTCTTGCCGGGGAAGTTACAGGTTATCACATGTTTTCACATAGATCTACATCATGGTAAGTCTATTTTCATATGAATCACCACAGGATCTAATTTAGCAATTTTAAATCAGTAATTTTTATATATTTTCATATGTTTATGCAAGTTAGATCCATAATTTAGTTCATATGTTCATTTATCATGATTTTAGTGACGTTTGCATAATTTTGGTGAAAATCGTCATATTCATGTTGTTATGATTTCATAACATGTTTATGGTTGTATTGGAGGAATTAAATGAGTAGATTTCGTTGATATTGTCGTTTGGCGAAGTTTTGGCTGAAATTTGGACTTGAATTTAGGTTGTACATGCCACGGGTCAAGCGTGTAGTACAGGGTAGCATAGTGTATTATAGGTAATAGGGTCGGTCGAGCAGCCTGGGGGTCTGGTCAGTCGGGTTGGGAGCTGGTTGATCGGGCTTAGAGCTGGTCGGTCGAGCATGGGCTTGAGCAAATGGGTCGAGCACGAGGGACTAGGTCGGTCGAGCATATGCTCGGGTAGAGGAGTTCGGTCTAGTTGGGTCGAGCAAACATCTGGACGAGCAGTGTTGGGTTTGGTCACGCATATGGTCGGTCACACAAGGAGTCGGTCATGCAAAGGATCGGTCTAGAAGGGGGACGGTCATGGTGTGGTCGGTCGTAATATGGTCGGTTGTGACGTGGTCAGTCGAGCAGGGACGGGTCGTGTAATAACCTGGAAATGCGAGCCAGTTTAAAATTTTCATTTTGGAAATTTTAGCGAATTTTGAACATTTAAAATGAATTATTTTAAAAAATATCGACGAGAAATTTAATTTGAATATATATAGAACGTATATATTTATATAAGTCATTGTTAGAATATAAATAATTATATTTAATTATAAAAGGAATTGAAAATGGCGCGGTAGTTCGATAATTCAATTTCAAACTTCAATTGAATGTACAAGGTGCAAGATAAACCAGATTTTAGTGAAACCAAAAATATTTGAATCTAATTGAGTATATCTTTCCAAGGAATCCGAGAAATAAAAATTTCATAGCGAGAATCAGAAGATATGTCCAGTTGAAATTTCCGAATAGTTGCTATGGAATTCAGGCCCTTAAAAGTGGAAATTTTGCAAACGAGCTCGGATTTCGACGAAACCACTTTTTTTCGATCCGTGATGTCAAATTATTGCTCGGTTTCAAATTTCATAATTTTTCGAATCAATATGTGATCGTGGCAAAGGAAAACGCGTTTGACCAGTTTCTGTTGATTTTAATCGACTGGAAAATGGCCATTTCTCTAACGGTCTCAGAATTTAACGAAACAAGTTTTGTTAGGACCGTATCGTCAATACAAAGATAGAAAATATTTTTCTGGAATTTTTCGAGTTAGTATGTGGCCCCGGTAAATTTAAATGCACGTTCAAATTCAATATATAGAGTTATATTTTGATTTTGACGAAAGCTGATCGAAATGGTCGAATTGGCCTACGATACATATCCCATTGTGTTCGGAATGGGGGTAATTAGCTGTGGGCGACAGGAGGTGGGCTTCGTTTAGCGGTCAAATGAAAAGTCAACATTTTGTGGATTAAATAGAAAATAAATTAATAATATAAAATTATATAAAAGCCCCTCCCTTTCCCCTTTCTCCCTCAGATCTCGATCGAACCTAAAAAGAAAAAAAAAAAAACCGACCTCTCTTCAAAACCTTCGCCCTCCGCCTCCTTTTCCCCTCCACTCTGCCACCCACGCCGTCCCTCCGATCATCGCACCCCGCCCTCCTCCGCTTCCTCCCCCCCCCCTTTCTTCTTCCCTGACTTACCCATCATCACCCACGCGAACCCCAATTCCCTTTACCCGAACCCTGTGCCACCACCGCGCCTGGCCAGACCCTCCCCTCCTCCGTCGATCAACCTCGCTCAGCCCTCTCTCCTACGCAACCCCCATTCCCGCCTGACCCACCGCAGCTCCCCCGATTCCACCCAAAACCGCCTCCACAAACCCCAAGCCAGAAGCCGCCACCACAGACCCGCACAGTGCCACCCTGACGACCTCCGACACGATATCCTTTCCCCCACCCCAGAACGATGCTGTAAGTTTTAATTCATAATATTATTTCATTTTTTTCCCTATGTAATTGATTTCATAGATTTAAAATCAGTTTTTAAATATATTCGGTATAGAAGTGATGATTTTTACCTTATAGAGTAATGATTCTTACCTTATAGAAGTGGCGATTTTTACCTTATAGAAGTAATGATTTTTATCATATGAAAGTAGTGATTTTTAATCAATAAAGGATATGATTTTTAAATTGTAAAAGAATCGATTTTTATGTTGGAAAAGAAGTGATTTTTAAATTTATAAAAATATGATTTTTATAGATGATAAAAATATAATTTTTATATAGTGCTATAATATGAAGCATCAAAAATATATTATGAATTACAAAGAAAGATTATATTTTTTAAACAAGGTAAAGCATTGATTTTTAATCAAAGAAAGGATGTATTTTTAATCAAAGAAAGAAGTGATTTTTAATCTACGAAAGACGATATTATTATTATAGTAGAACATTAAAAATATAATTTTTATTATATGTAGGAGTTCAAAACATAATTTTTATAGGATGTAGAAGAAGAAAATATGATTTTTACATTATAGAAGTGTTAAAAATTTGATCTTTATATATGTAGAGAATCAAAAATATGATTTTTACTTGTGTAGAATATTAAAAATATGACCTTTATATAGTAGAATATATAAAAATACTATTTTTAAATAAGTAGTGTATTGAAAATAAAATTTCTATATAATAGAGAATATAAAAATATAATCTTTATATTTGAAAAGGCGAAATCTTTATATAGAGAATAGCGTGATAAAAATGGAATTTTTATCTATATAGTAGCGATGTAAAAATAGAATTTTTATCCATATGGAGTGATAATAAAAATATGATTTTTATATACATAGCAACAATATAAATATGTGATTTTTATATATGTAGTGGTTACGGGCAACGAAAGTGACAAAGGGCGAGAACGGCGAAGATTTCTACATATGAAGAGTCGTGGTATTGGATTAGCTAGTTGGTGAGAACTTCTCACTCTAAATTTCTTTTTCTAGTTATATATATATATATATACACTAGGATGCAGACGGTGCTTAGCAGCACCCGACACCCGTCGTCCACAGACCATGAACGGCTTGTTTGTTTGATTGATGTGTTGTGAAAATTGATTGTGTTGTGGAATGATTGAATAATAAAATATTCTTGTATTGAAATGAAATAAAATATTTATATAGTTAAAAATATTTTATCGTTAAAAATATAATTTTTAACGTGAATGTGAATAAATAATATTTAGTGTTTGTTGATTTGAAACCCCACACGGGTGTTGGGATGATATTTGGCGTACACTAATCCCAATTATTTAATTGTATGTCGAACGATTGGTCGACAGGCTGTGTAAGCGTTAATTATTTATATTTGATGCTTATACAGTTGTGTGGTGCACTTTGGATGATGGTTGATTGTTTATCGTTGCTATTATATACATGTGTTGTATGGAACCCATATAATTAACATTATATGGTGATTGATTGGGCTTCATTCCAAATGGGAAAATAAAGAATATTAGAATATAAAAATATTAATGTGTTGAAACTATTCATGTGTTGAGTAAAATATTTTAAATAATAAAATTTACATCTTTATCATATTTAAAATTAGAAGCTACTTCACGGTGGAGTCTAATTAAAAATCAAACGATATATACCATAATTTTATAAAATATATTACATAACAAAAGTAGTCGTGTTTTGACAGTACTCATGTGTTGAGATTAGTGGTGTGTTGAAAGAAATATATATTCATGTGTTGAATAGAATATATATTCATTTGTTGAATAGAATAACGAATTTATTGAAATATATAAAGCCGTGTTGATTAGAGTTGCGCTATTTTGACGTGAACGATATTTATATCGATTTTATTCGATTATCGAAAAGGAAGTGATTTCAAAATATAACGTTTTGAAAATATTATCATTTATATAGTAATGATATGAAATATTCAATTTTGATTTGAAATTGAATATAGTGTTGAAATGGTTTTGAAAACGAATTTAAAACGATTTATAAAATACGTTTTAAAAGGAAATCGACGAAATATATATAATATATATATTATATATATATAATGGTCTGAATAGAACGCGCCGCACCGCGGCAGTTCATGAATTTCGACCATTGACTTCGAATCGACGTTACGGGAGATCCGACCGTCGGATTCTCCTAAAACTAGAACCGTTGGGTTCGAATCGAAAAGTGCTTTCCAATGAATATTAGAAATTTGAAATCCAACGGTTGGATTTGGAATTATGTCCAAATCAAATTTGGAAAAGGTCGTTGTAAGTGCAGTTCGATGGCCGTTGATGGAAATCGACTGTACGGGCCTTGATAAAATTATTAAAAATATCAAAAATTTGTGTAAATTCATAATATATGAATTGGAAAGAACTGGGATGAAAAAAAATCCATATTTGAAAAGATAAAAATAGATTTTTATCGAAATGAACTAGTTTTGAACTAGAATTAAAATCAATTTATTTTTGAAATAAATAAATTGAATTTGAAAGTGATTTTAAAAATAATCAATATTCCCAATACGTGAATTGGACTGGAGTTGAATCGAAATTATCTTTGGAATGTTTCGATATTGGATTCCGGGATTATACAGATATGGTTATGGGAATTTGAAAGATATTTTATATCGATATTTCCAATACGATATTTGTTGGTTTCAGGATTTGATATTGAATATAAGCCGGTATGTTTTCTATTCAGAGCCTTGTATTTAATATCAAATGTGATTTGGGTTTGTCGTGAATGGTGTCTTCATTAACACTATTCTTAAGCCCAATAGAGAAAAAGATTAAATCTTTCTATTTAGATTTAATGAAGTGTATCAATTAAATAATATTTAATTGGAATTGAATTTGAATTGCTTTTTGGGTTTATCGTGAGCGGTGTTTTGAACAACACCTGTTCTTTAACCCGACTAACAATAGAGTGTGATTTTGGGTTTATGGTGAATCGTGTTTTAGATGACATTGGTTCTTTAACCCAGTTAAAGACAGGATATTTATTTTTGAAAATATTAAAACTAAGTGGAGTTTTAATGAATCTTTAATTAGATTGAAATGTGAATTGATAATTTAAATTATCAAATCTGAAGGTGATCGAGAATGGAGTACCACCAGTTTTGCTCCAATGCGATAGTTAAATCTTTAGTTAGATTTGAACGTGAAATGGTAATTAATTTTACCGATAACACCGTGGTGTTAGATATGGAGTATTACCAGTTTTGCTCCATGGGATGAATAGGTTGGGATTGGGAAAAAAAATAAATAATTACTACTTTGCGGTTCGCTAATCCCGTCTAGTTTGGAAAACCATAACATGGTTTGAAATGATATCCAAAGGAAGATTAAAGTATAAATTTAGAAGAATTTATCTTGGATAAAATTAATGGAAACCTTTCCCTAAGAATGTGATTTTGTGAATAAAAGATTATTCTGAATTGGAGTGAGGCGTTTGTTATGTTTGTGTAACATTTGTTTATTATATACGTGGGTTATTCAGAAAGACCGGGTTTCTACCCATTCTGAATAACTGATTCGACGAGATGTCGAAGATGAAGACGGTGGTTGAAGACCAGAAGTCTTCACATCATTTGGGTGATTACTGATGATCTCGATTGGGTTGTACACCCAAGATGAGGGAAACAGTTGGTGATCGTCTAGACGTACTTGGAGATGGATGGATATGCGAGGAAAGTGCCTTCGGTTTCGTTCAGACCCAGAACGAACTTGTAAATGGATTGTGTGTCTAACATTCGATTTTATTCTGTGTTGATTGATCTCTATTAAATATACAACTTTTTGGCAGCGGAGAATTTATTCTCTTGCTTAACGCCCTTATCTGAGATGTACGAGCTCAGAGGTTGTATATCGACGGACATCAGTCGCATGGAGTGAATTGCCAGTGTGGCACGCGTAAGTGGCAATTGATCAAGGCTTCTGTTCAAAAGAAAAGTCTTGTGGTTGATGATCAAAGCACGGCCTGTGTGGCGTAGCTTTGTGTATAACATCAATTCGTGAGCCTCATACCTCGGTATGAGTCAAAAACGGGATAGTGACTGCAGGGAGAGCACGACGTTTCTTTCTAGCTAAGGTGGTGTTAGTGACCTACCATCCCTGACATTTATATACTTTTCACCTGTGTGGTTGTTGGATACGAGGCGCCTCAGATATAGGTCTGTAAGGACCGGGAAACGTGTGTTCAGGAATAATTAATCCTCAAAAGTAAGAGAGGACCGGCCCTGAAGATCCAAGGATCATAGTGGGGTCCTGAGACATTTGCTAGAGTGTCTCGAATTGGAGAGGAGCTTGCCCCTTGCCTCGACTCATGACGGAAATCCAATTTCCAATACGTGATATTGCGGTTTTAATTGTAGAACTAGTATGGCGACATGATATATTGTACCCATACTGTCTATGAATGATATTTATGATTGAAATGTTTTGACACTATACACTTATAATAGTATCAAATGATTTGTTTTAAACGTACTAAGCATGTTTGGCTATTATAAGGGAAAACCCTATCCTCCGGCTTGCGTTGCATTGTGTGATGGGACTTGGGTCTTATAATAGCTTCATTTTTCTTTATTTATCATTGCGCTGTTTGTTTTATACACTGGTATTCTTGGGAGGAAACCCGTTTCGTGTTATACGGCGTGGTACCTTGATTTACCGAACTTTAAAATAAAGATTAATAACTGTTTTAGTTCTCACACCAGTCACATGACTGACCTGGAGTTTATTGTTTTAATCTAAACTTTGGGTGCCCCTATTTTCTACACGGGCAGCTAGTAGTTTTGGTTTTGCAGATTTATATTCACAAGGTCCTAATTTACAACTGGAAAGATGCTTGGAAAGCTCTGTATCCGTGTACCACTTTCAGTTGTGTTTTGTATATTTTTCCGCTGCTATGTAATTTATTGTAATCTCTTATATTCATCGAATGTATTTAATTCATTTATACTCTGTATATTCTTGTATCTGATGGAATTGTTGTAATAACAATGAAATGTTCTTCTGTTTGCATTCTATTTTATCTTGTCCTCAATTCTATCCATGCTTTCCTTCACGGGGAAGTTCGGGTCGTCTCAGTTTGGTATCAGAGCTTTAGTTTACAGAGCTCGAGAACAAGACACATTAGAACCATACGAAAGAATTCATCAGATATTGGATTAGTAATATCCAATTAGAATGACTCGTTTGAGATAGGATCAGTAGTATCCTAGAACGAGTGTAAAGAGTATATTTTTCAAATGAAAACAAATTTTGTTTTGAAATTTAAATCGTTTTATACGTATTTGAATATTTTATTTGTATTGAATTTAGACAATCCAATATATAAAGATTTTGCATATACGCGCCATGAACGTATATTCAAAGTTTTAATATACTGGATAGATATAGAATCACATTCTAGTCGCTCGGAGATGATTTTGATGATGGAGCTCCATCACCAATATTTATGTTCGTGTTTCGAAGTTGTGATATTTATATATTTCCATTAGACTGGTGTGAGAACCAAAACTTACATAGATACATTGTATTGATTTGGCATCAAAACCTGATTTTTGTATATGTACATGAATTTGAAACGTTAATCCACTAATTGATTCATGGTTGTGTTGTTTGTTTATTTGTTTGATAATTTGGAACCATTTAGCCTAATTGAACCAAATATTGAACTGTATTTAAAATTGCTTGAAATTTTCATGCATATACATGTATATCATTGAACAGGTCATAGCAAGGAGGCTAGAGCAGAAGAATAAAATTGTTTGCCCGACAAATAGGTACGTGTTTACCATAATTTACTGTTTGTTTGGGTGGTGATGATTTTATGAGCTGATTGGCTAGCCGCTTGGCTTTTTCTTTTTCTTTTTGAGATCAGAGGGCCTATATGGCAATTTCGGGATTTTCCCGTTGCTCCCGGTGCAGGGGAGGTTATGGCAAAAAATTTCAAAAATTTTGGGTGTTAGCCAAATTTTTGAAAATTGGAAAAGTTCTTATAAACTGAAAAGTTGAAGAACTTAAGACGTAATCAAAATACTGGAAGTTGAGTTGAATTGTTAAAAAACTTTCGGCTTCGTTCCTTTTCGGGGATGAAAAGTTTTAAGTGGGGGAGATTGTAATAACCCGGAAATGCGAGCCAGTTTAAAATTTTTATTTTGGCAATTTTAGCGAAATTTGAACATTTAGATGAATTATTTTAAAAAATATCGACGAGAAATTTAATTGAATATATATAGAACGTATATATTTATATACGTCATCGTTAGAATATAAATAATTATATTTAATTATAAAAGGAATTGAAAATGGCGCGGTAGTTCGATAATTCGATTTCAAACTTCAATTGAAGGAACAGGGTGCAAGATAAACAGGATTTTAGTGAAACCAAAAATATTTGAATCTAATTGAGTATATCTTTCCAACGAATCCGAGAAATCGAAATTTCATAGCGGGAATCGAAAGATATATCCAGTTGATATTTCAGAATAGTCGCTATGGAATTCAGGCCCTTAAAAGTGGAGATTTTGCAAACGACCTCGGATTTTGACGAAAACACTTTTATTGGATCCGTGATGTCAAATTATTGCTATGTTTCAAATTTCATAATTTTTCGAATCAATATGTGAGCGTGGCAAAGGAAAACGCGTTTGACCGGTTTTTGTTGATTTTAATCGACTGGAAAATGGCCATTTCTCAAACGTTCTCAGAATTTGACGAAACTTGTTTTGTTAGGACCGTATCGTCAATACGAAGCTAGAAAATATTTTTCTGGAATTTTTCGAGTTAGTATGTGGCCCCGATAAATTGAAATGCGCGTTCAAATTCAATATATAGAGGTATATTTTGATTTTTGACGAAAGCTGATCGAAATGGTCGAATTGGCCTACGATACATATCCCATAGTGTTCGGAATGGGGGTAATTAGCTATGGGCGACAGGCGGTGGGCCTCGTTTAGAGGTCGAATGAAAAGTCAACCTTCTGCGGATTAAATAGAAAATAAATTAAATAATATAAAAGCCCCTCCCTTTCCCATTTCTCCCTCAGATCTCGATCGAACCCAAAAAGAAAAAAAAACCCGACCTCTCTTCAAAACCTTCGCCCTCCGCCTCCTTTTCCCCTCCGCTCCGCCACCCACGTCGTCCCTCCGATCATCGCACCCCGCCCTCCTCCGCTTCCTCCCCCCCCCCTTCTTCTTCCCTGACTGACCCGTCCTCACCCACGCGAGCCCCAATTCCCTGTGCCACCACCGCACCTGGCCAGACCCTCCCCTCCTCCGTCGATCAACCTCGCTCAGCCCTCTCTCCTATGCAACCCTCATTCCCCCTGGCCACCGCAGCTCCCCCGATTCCACCCAAAACCGCCTCCACAAACCCCTAGCCAGAAACCGCCATCACAGACCCGCGCAGCGCCCCCCTGACGACCCCCGACATGGCATCCTTTCCCCTACCCTAAAACGATGCTGTAAGTTTTAATTCACAATATTATTTCAGTTTTTTTTCCTATGTAATTGATTTCATAGAATTAAAACCAGTTTTTAAATATATTAGGTATAGAAGGGACGATTTTTACCTTATAGAGTAATGATTCTTACCTTATAGAAGTGGCGATTTTTACCTTATAGAAGTAATGATTTTTATCATATGAAAGTAGTGATTTTTAATCAATAAAGGATATGATTTTTAAATTGTAAAAGAATCGATTTTTATGTTGGAAAAGAAGTGATTTTTAAATTTATAAAAATATGATTTTTAAATTTATAAAAATATGATTTTATATAGTCAAGATAATAAAAATATAATTTTTATATAGTGCTATAAAATAAAGCATCGAAAATATATTATGAATAACAAAGAAAGGTTATATTTTTTTAAACAAGGTAAAGCATTGATTTTTAATCAAAGAAAGAACATATTTTTAATCAAAGAACGAAGTGATTTTTAATCTACGAAAGACGATATTTTTATTATAGTAGAGCATTAAAAATATAATTTTTATTATATGTAGGAGTTCAAAACATAATTTTTATAGGATGTAGAAGACAAAAATATGATTTTTACATTATAGAAGTGTTAAAAATTTGATCTTTATATATGTAGAGAATCAAAAATATGATTTTTACTTGTGTAGAATATTAAAAATATGACCTTTATATAGTAGAATATATAAAAATACTATTTTTATATAAGTAGTGTATTTAAAATAAAATTTCTGTATAATAGAGAATATAAAAAATATAATCTTTATATTTGAAAAGGCGAAATCTTTATATAGAGAATAGCGTGATAAAAATGGAATTTTTATCTATATAGTAGCGATGTAACAATAGAATTTTTATCCATATGGAGTGATAATAAAAATATGATTTTTATATACATAGCAACAATATAAAAATGTGATTTTTATATACGTAGTGGTTGCGGGCAACGAAAGTGACAAAGGGCGCGAACAGCGAAGATTTCTACATATGAAGAGTCGTGGTATTGGATTAGCTAGTTGGTTAGAACTTCTTGCTCTAAATTTCTTTTTCTAGTTATATATATACACTAGGATGCAGACGGTGCTTAGCAGCACCCGACACCTGTCGTCCACAGACCATGGACGGCTTGTTTGTTTGATTGATGTGTTGTGAAAATTGATTGTGTTGTGGAATGATTGAATAATAAAATATTCTTGTGTTGAAAGGAAATAAAATATTTATATTGTTAAAAATATTTTATCGTTAAAAATATAATTTTTAACGTGAATGTGAATAAATAATATTCAGTGTTTGTTGATTTGAAACCCCACACGGGTGTTGGGATGATATTTGGTGTACACTAATCGCGATTATTTAATTGTATATCGATTGATTGGTCGACAGGCTGTGTAAGCATTAATTATTTATATTTGATGCTTATACAGTTGTGTGGTGCACTTTGGATGATGGTTGATTGTTTGTCGTTGCTATTATATACACGTGTTGTATGGAACCCATATAATTAACATTATATGGTGATTGATTGGGCTTCATTCCAATTGGGAAAATAAAGAATATTAGAATATAAAAATATTCATGTGTTGGAACTATTCATGTGTTGAGTAAAATATTTTAAATAATAAAATTTACATCTTTATCATATTTAAAATTAGAAGCTACTTCACGGTGGAGTCTAATTAAAAATCAAACGATAGATACCATAATTTTATAAAATATTTTACATAACAAAAATAATCGTTTGTTGACAGTACTCATGTGTTGAGATTAGTCGTGTGTTGAAAGAAACATAGATTCTTGTGTTGAATAGAATATATATTCATTTGTTGAATAGAATAACGAATTTATTGAAATATATAAAGCCGTGTTGATTAGAGTTTCGCTATTTTGACGTGAACGATATTTATATCGATTTTATTCGAATATCTAAAAGGAAGTGATTTCAAAATATAACATTTTGAATATATTATCATTTATATGGTAATGATATGAAATATTCAATTTTGATTTGAAATTGAATATAGTGTTGCAATGGTTTTGAAAACGAATTTAAAACGATTTATAAAATACGTTTTAAAAGGAAATCGACGAAATATATATAATATATATATATTATATATATATATAATGGTCTGAATAGAACGCGCCGCGCTGCGGCAGTTCGTGAATTTCGACCATTGACTTCGAATCGACGTTACGGGAGAAACGACCGTCGGATTCTCCTAAAACCAGAACCGTTGGGTTCGTATCGGAAAGAGCTTTCCAATGAATATTAGAAATTTGAAATCCAACGGTTGGATTTGGAATTATGTCAAAATCAAATTTGGAAAATGTCGCTGTAAGTGCAGTTCGATGGCCGTTGATGGAAATCGACTGTACGGGCCTTGATAAAATTATTAAAAATATCAATAATTTGTGTAAATTCATAATATATGAATTGGAAAGAACTGGGATGAAAAACTCCATATTTGAAAAGATAAAAATAGATTTTTATCGAAATGAACTAGTTTTGAACTTGAATTAAAATCAATTTATTTTTGAAATAAATAAATTGAATTTGAAAGTGATTTCAAAAATAATCAATATTACCAATACATGAATTGGACTGGAGTAAAATTGAAATTTTCTTCGGAATGTTTCGATATTGGATTCCGGGATTATACAGATATGGTTATGGGAATTTGAAAGATGTTTTATATTGATATTACCAATACGATATTTGTTGATTTCAGGATTTGATATTGAATATAAGCCGGTATATTTTCTATTCAGAGCCTTGTATTTAATATCAAATGTGATTTGGGTTTGTCGTGAATGGTGTCTTCATTAACACTGTTCTTAAGCCCAATAGAGAAAAAGATTAAATCTTTCTATTTAGATTTAATGAAGTGTATCAATTAAATAATATTTAGTTGGAATTGAATTTGAATTGCTTTTTGGGTTTATCGTGAGCAGTGTTTTGAGCAACACTTGTTCTTTAACCCGACTAACAATAGAGTGTGATTTTGGGTTTACCGTGAATCGTGTTTTAGATGACATTGGTTCTTTAACCCAGTTAAAGACAGGAAATTGGTTTTTGAAAAGATTAAAACTAAGTGGAGTTTTAATTAATCTTTAATTAGATTGAAATGTGAATTGATAATTTAATTTATCAAATTTGAAAGGTGATCGAAAATGGAGTACCACCAGTTTTGCTTCAATGCGATAGTTAAATCTTTAATTAGATTTGAATGTGAAATGGTAATTAATTTTACCGATAACACCGTGGTGTTAGATATGGAGTATTACCAGTTTTGCTCCATGGGATGAATAGGTTGGGATTGGGAAATAAAATAAATAATTACTTCGATGTGGTTCGCTAATCCCGACTAGTTTGGAAAACCATAACATGGTTTGAAATGATATCCAAAGGAAGATTCAAGAATAAATTTAGAAGAATTTATCTTGGATAAAATTAATGGGAACCTTTCCCTAAGAATGTGATTTTGTGAATAAAAGATTATTCTGAATTGGAATGAGGCGTTTGTTGTGTTTGTGTAACATTTGTTTATTATATACGTGGGTTATTCAGAAAGGCCGGGTTTCTACCTATTCTGAATAACCGATTCGACGAGATGTCGAAGATGAAGACGGTGGTTGAAGACCGGAAGTCTTCACATCATTTGGGTGATTACTGATGATCTCGATTGGGTTGTACACCCAAGATAAGGGAAACGGTTGGTGATCTTCTAGACGTACTTGGAGATGGATGGATATGCGAGGAAAGTGCCTCCGGTTTCGTTCAGATCCAGAACGAACTTATAAATGGATTGTGTGTCTGACATTGGATTTTATTCTGTGTTGATTGATCTTTATTAAATATACATCTATTTGGCGGCGGAGAATTTATTCTCTTGCTTAACGCCCTTCTCTGAGATGTACGAGCTCAGAGGTTGTATATCGACGGACATCAGTCGAATGGAGTGAATTGCCAGTGTGGCACGCGTAAGTGGCAATTGATCAAGGCTTCTGATGAAAAGCAAAGTCTTGTGGTTGATGATCAAAGCACGACCTATGTGGCGTAGCTTTGTGTATAACGTGAATTCGCGAGCCTCACACCTCAGTATGAGTCAAAAACGAGATAGTGACTGCAGGGAGAGCACGATGTTTCTTTCTAGCTAAGGTGGAGTCAGTGACCCACCAGCCCTAACATTTATATACTTTTCACCTGTGTGGTTGTTGGATACGAGGCGCCTCGGATATAGGTCTGTAAGGACCGGGAAACGTGTGGTTAGGAATAATTAATCCTCAAAAGTAAGAGAGGATCGGCCCTGAAGATCCAAGGATCATTGTGGGGCCCTGAGACATTTGCTAGAGTGTCTCGAATCAGAGAGGAGCTTTCCCCTTGCCTCGACTCATGACGGAAATCCAATTTCCAATACGTGATATTGCGGTTTTAATTATAGAACTAGTATGGCGACATGATATATGGTACCCATGCCGTCTATGATTGATATTTATGATTGAAATGTTTTGACTTTATGCACTTATAATTGTAACAAATGATTTGTTTTAAACGTACTAAGCATGTTTGGCTATTATAAGGGAAAACCCTATCCTCCGGCTTGCGTTGCATTGTGTGATGGGACTTGGGTCTTATAATAGCTTCATTTTTCTTTATTTAGCATCGCGCTGTTTGTTTTATACACTGGTATTCTTGGGAGGAAACCCGTTCCGTGTTATACGGCGTGGTCCCTTGATTTACCGAACTTTAATTTAAAGATTAATAACTGTTTTAGTTCTCACACCAGTCACATGACTGACCTGGAGTTTATTGTTTTAACCTAAACTCTGGGTGCCCCTATTTTCCACACAGGCAGCTAGTAGTTTTGGTTTTGCAGATTTATATTCATAGGGTCCTGATTTACAGCTGGAACGATGCTCGTAAAGCTCTGTATCCGTGTACCACTTTCAGTTGTGTTTTGTATATTTTTCCGCTGCTATGTAATTTATTGTAATCTCTGATATTCATCGGATGTATTTTATTCATTTATACTCTGTATATTCTTGTATCTGATGGAATTGTTCTAATAACAATGAAATGTTCTTCTATTTGCGTTCTATTTTGTCTTGTCCTCAATTCTATCCGTGCTTTCCTTCACGGGGAAGTTCGGGTCGTCTCAGGTCGGCCAGAGGTCGGTCGGGCTTGAAGCTGGTCAGTCGTGAAGGATGACAACATAGGGTTGTTTCTGAAAAAATTATTTTCGGGTACGACCCAGACTTGAACAAAAGGACGTAAATAAAAAATTGGACAGACGTTCCTAAACCTATGCTGGAGCGCAGTGCGCCCTAAATGCTACGGTTGATGGCACGAATGTTGTAGTTTATTTCATAGTAAATGAATGTAACGATGAATTGTGTTGAACCATATATCGATGTTATTTGGTTCAGTGATGTTGCGACTTCGTAGTAAGTTCAACTAGGAATATCACTACAACAAAAATACTCTATTACAACGTCCATTTTACGACGGGCAAAACCTACCTGTTGTAATAGAATGTTATTACAACAGTCACTTTTTGAAACGTTGTAATAGATGCCTGTGCAACACCCTTTTACAATGGGCATAAACTTCCTGTTGTAATAGAATGCAATTACAACGGTCGTTTCTGGTTATAATAGATATCCTTTACAACACACTTTTTACAACGGGTAAAACCTGCGTATTGTAATAGAATGCTATTACAACGATCATTTTAGGCCCGTTGTAGTAGATGTTTTAGAAAATTAGTACTGATTTGTTTTATTATTTAGTAAATAATCATATATTATTAATTATTAACTATAATATTATATTACTAATTACTAATCATTAATAATATTATATTATTTATTAATATTTAATAATTAATCATTAATAATATTATATTTAATAATTAATCATAAATAATAATTATTAAAAATGATATTATATCATTCATAACACCATTGTGAAAGTAATAACATCTACAATGTCTACCCAAATAGCTGTAAAAAAAGTTTTAAGTAATTTCGTTTTCTTTATATTATTGTATACATATTAGATTTCATTCAAAGATGTTATATAACTTATATTATTGCCTTTAACTATAATATTACATTAATAATTAATAATTAATAATCATTAATAATACAATATTATTTATTAATATTTAATCATTAATCATTAATAATATTATATTAATCATTTATAACTTGTAATAATTAATGATTTTTATTAAATAATCACTAACTACTAGTTATTATATATAAACGGTATTCCAACAGGCTTAACTTTACTTTTCAGCTATTAATAAGTAAAATCGAGTAATTATATCAAATATATAATAATTTATAATCAACAACAAATATTAATAATTACTTTTTTAAAAAATATTAATAATAGACGTCAATTTTACAGCAGTCATTTCCTTTTTTTTGTTCATACAAGTTGTAAAAGAAGCCAATTTTACAACATTCTAAAAATTCTGGTTGTAATAGATGTCAATTTTACAATGGTCACAAAATGTTTGTTGTAAGTTGTGCCAATTTTACAATGCTCATAACGCCCACCTTAATAGATGTCAGTTTTACAATGGGCTAAAATTGCTCGTTGTAATAGGTGCTAAAAATGTCTACTACCAATTTTTGACAATTAATAATTCTAATACTATCTTAAAACTAATTTTAACTATTTTTTAATATTTAATATTACAATGTTTAAGCGTTGTTAATAATATATACATATTAATAATTAACTGTTAGTATTTAACCTTAGATTATAATTAATAAACATGAAAAATTATAAAAAATCTAAATTTAATTAATTTTAAAAATAATATATAAAATGAATGATTCCGCTAAATAATGAAAATATCAGTTTATTATAATAATTATTTAATAATTAATAAAGAATAAAATTTAATCTTTTTGAAATGATATCAAAGTATTCAAATACGCCTTATTCGGTGGTTGGACTTATTAAACTTCTATAGTACGGTTCCCACCTAAACAAAATAATAACCTCCTTTACTCGTTCCTTCGTTTCGAAATAAAAAACCTAAATCACTGCTCCCGTATTGTCAATCACATCGCCGGTCCTCTCAACCGCACCTTCTACCCTTCCTCCTCTCCGCGCCGCCGCATCTCCTGCCTCCTCTCCGCGCCACCACAGCTTCTGCCGTTCTTTCATTTGTTTCACATAAAAAACCCTAATTGCCGCCGCCGAGCCCTTGGTCTTCTGCTTATCGTCCTCCGATTCCTCAGCTGCTCTTCTTTAGAATAGAACGCTTTCAGGTATTTTCGCTCTTTCAAATTTTCTTTGCTGAACCATCTTGTCTTCAAATGGCGGCTTATGTCTTCGAAGTTTTAGATAGAAAGACAGAAATTCAAAGTGACACAGGGGAGGGAATACTAAAAATTGAAGGGGTAATCGAGATGAGAGGAATTGAGTTTTATTATCCTTCAAGACCGAAAGTCATCATATTCAGGAATTTCAAAATCAAATTAAAGGCTGGAAAGAGCATGGCAATAGACGGTACAAGTGGTTCTGGAAACAGCATGGTATTATCTTTAATATTGTGATTCTATGATCCTATTGCAGGAGGTGTTATGGTTAATGGTATATTCGTCATCTCTATTTCTTCTTTCCTCTTTATGCACTTTAACACAATCCTTCTTTGTAACAACTCGGATTTTATGGAAGGGAGTTGGAATAGCTCTGAAAATATTTTGGCATTTAAAATAAATTAAATTAAGATTTAATCGTTGAAATCAGATGTGTATTTGGGATATGGACGTCGATCCATTTTTAAATATTGAATTTACTTCTAAAAATAAAATAAGAATGAAAATGCTTTGCCAAAGATAACATTATCAACAAATACTAGTTTGGAACCCGTGCTCCGCACACAGGTCAAAGTTGAAAGAAGTGTGAACGGTTGCCAAAGTTTGGCAAATAAGCGATGCTTATGCCATTAAGTAATTGGAAATTATTTGTAGAATTCAACTTAAAAACGGGGATCTTGTAATTTAATTTAGTCTTGAAAATATATTTGATATTTAATTATGATTTTGAAAATTAGTTTACTTGAATTTAAAATTAAAACGTTAATGCTCACTCGATATATTGATAAATTTATTTGTTTTTGTCTAACAAGAATTTGTTTTATAAATTTGGTCAGATTTAAATTGGGTTATAAAAATCAATATTCAAATTGTATTTGGAAATGTACTAGTATATTGGTAGAGGTTGTATAGTGTGCACATCTAGAGAATTCCTGTAATATATACATTCTTTTAAAATATTGGTTGCCACTTGTTCAACCAATTCTAGATTTTTCTACATATGTCTTCTTTCATCTGTTTACACCGCCGTCTACCTTTATTTATTCTCCCGTTCATTTTGTTGGAGATCTCTTTTCGGTGGGGAAAAAATCAATTGGTCTTCTTCTCCAAATGGAAATTTTTGGTCGCCTTCCTGATTAACAGCAAATACATCTTCTGATTCCCAAATCGAAGGAAATTGTTCTCCTTCCTCAAAATCAAGTCCCCCACCTCGAATAAAAACCCGATCGCTCCACCATAAATGAGTCCGAAATGGTCTCTCCAACTCCTCTCCGTTCAGCGCCGCCTCCAACAAATTCCGCAACCCGTCGCCGTGGCAATCGAAGTCGCAGTGCTGCTTCACTAAGTCTTCAATGTTGGTTTGGGTGACATGGCGTGAGATGCTTCCGCCACCATGTTTGTCGGTGCAGGAGTTGGAGCCCATATATATATATTTATACATATATATATATATATATATGTATATAAAAGCCGATGACTTTTCAAAACGGGGGTTTCTTTGTAAAACAACGCGAAGCCACCGTTCAGTCGTTCTTCCATTGGATAAATATGGTTTGGTTAGATTTCTTTGTCGACTGGTCTCCACTCTTTGATTGTCGGTGGTGTGTCATGGTCGAGATTGGATACGTTCATTGTTAGGTATGATTTTCACCCCTTTTCGATTTTTACTTGTGCTAGAATTAATTAGATGCCATGTTTGATTGGGTATAAATGAGAATACAACTCTTACATTTTCATATTCTCTGATTTTGATAAAATTTCAACGGTAGATTTTCAAGTTTATCTTTAACCTTTAGATTTGAAATAAGAGGATGATGGATTCTCTTATTTTTCTGATTTCCAGTTGATACTCGTTATATGTGGTATATTTGTTCATATAAATTTTGATTTGGTTAAAAGCCTAATTTAGATTTAATTTCTTTTGCTGGCAAGTTTTGACTCATTTAAACAGTTGGGTATAGAAATTATTTTTCCATGTTTATTGTTTAAACATCTGGACTGTTGCATTGATCTTGTTTGATCATTGATTATGTTTCCATTCACTCTTCACATGTTTGGGGAGCATAATTTTCAAGCAGCATTGTTGGTTTAATTTTTAGTCATGTAAGTGATTTAATCTCGAAGAAGGATACAACAATGACGAGAGAAACAGTCATGCACCATTCTCGTGTTGATGACAAACAACTACTACCCAAATTTACTCTCCGAGCTCTTTTAGTTCACTATTTTCCTCGTTATTGTTGTTTAAGCGATTCATTAAGTAATTTTATTCAAGGCTCGCATCCATTTGTTGGTTGATTTCGTATATTTTAGGGTGCAGTGCACTTTTTGAGTTTGGGCTTGTGTTTGTTTGGTTCAGAAGTTCCTTGCCATTGGATTTTTGTCTTGGTTTTGAGCATTTGTGTTTACTATCACTTGCTGGTCAAAATCTATCGTGACCATACGCTATGTTTTGAAGGCCATTTTCAGTTAAAACACATGCAAATGTGTTCATAAATTCCTTTGAATATATGCCTGAAAATGATGTTGTCTGCCAAGTTTTCTATTATGATATATTTTGGACCAGTCAGAAATATTTTCATCTTTGATTTTGTTCATGAAATTTTTGATAATTTTTGTAAGTCAGTCAACTCAATTGCAAATGTCAGTATGAGTTTATTTTCTGCGCAAAAGATGTATAGCTAAAATAGCATTTGTTTTTCTTCTAACTAATACTATATGAATGACAGTCTCGTCCATTCTTTGTTTATGTTGACAATGGTAACTGCTGACATGTTAGTTTTGTGTTTGCCTAACATATATGAAAGCTAAAGTTAGCATGAGTTATTTTACTTCTCAGCTGATGCAGCTTGGTGCATGTATCATAGTATATATAGTATGTAGTCTACTTAGCTGATATATGTTAGGATAAGGGTTATTTTTGTTGAGTGAGATCTGTCTTAAAACTTAAGCATTTACATGGAGACTGACACATTTTTCTCTTAACAATACCTATGTATCTATAGAAAAGTATTAGTTACCATAAATGATAATATGATTCTTTGATATGGGTTTAAATCAAATAATTTGAGCATAATTTATAATGGCACTACCCCAATCATACCGCTAGGTCATTGATCAGAAATGGTTAATGAAAATATTTCAACTGACATTATTGATACTTTTTTTGATGGCACATACTTCAAACTGTCAATGATTACCAGGTTTTAATGTGTGGAGTAATTTGGTATATATTTTAAGTTTACAGCATGGCGGATTGTTAGATGCCCAAGAGTGTCTATACGGTTGTTATTGTTTTATATTTGTGTTGTTTTATTACTTGAATTATACCCCTTGCCTTGTACCTTACAACTGCTCCTGTATTTCAATGTTTACTCAACTTTGACTAACGGGCTGTAGCTGTTATCTGTGTTGTATACATGCTGCGTTTTATAATGTTAATCAATATGATTTTGACCATTATGCATGTCAATTGGATTGCATAAATCCTTTGTGTCTTGCTATATTCACACATGTTGCCTCAGGTTCTTTGCGTATTTCGCATGTGTCGGTCACATTGTAGTATCATCTTGTTCTTGGCCTCTATGTTGTACCCCATATTGTTATGAACTTGTTCTCTAACATGCTCGGGTACTATAACAGCCCGCATTTTACGTATCGAAAGATCGTAAAGTATTTTTATTTCATTCTCTAGGGGTTGGATCATTCTCATCTTTTAATATGTTGTTTATGGGGATGTGATACATGTCCATAATTTTTACCAATTTTGTTTGTGACCATTTTGCCTCTGTCGGCCTTGTACAGGGTATAACTTTTGACTTGGATCGAATCAGAGGGTGAGACCTGTGCCATTGGAAAGGAATTGATGGTTACCTTTCCGTAGAGTGGTTACATTAAGGATTTGGCTCAATGGTTTGGGAGAAATCATTGTTTTAAGGTTTTCTAGTTGGCTGTTCAGATTTGGAGAGACTAATGAGCTGAATTGGGTAGGCCCATTAGGGGGATGGTGGAATCCTATAAATACGGGGTGCGAGTGGAGGGAAAAAGTTTACTTTCTCATTCTCTCATTTTGAAGGCATTGATCTTCTTCTTCCTCTAACATCTTTCCACCATTAAAAATACAAATCTAAGGAGGGAAATCATAGATCTACACCATTGGAGGCTAGATCTACATCATTTCAACAGTGAACTCATTGGATAAAGGAGATTGGTTCGAAATGCTCGCTGTCTGAATTCATAATTCTATCATTTTAGCTTGTTTTGGAGAATCAGTGAGTGATTTACATCTCTCACATGAATACAATGATGTATATGAGTGCTTGTGCATGTTTCTCATCAAATTGGGATGTCTTACCGTATATTTACACCGTTACATGTTCATTGTCATATGAATCACCCTATGATCTTATCTAGCAAGTTTTACTCGATAATTTCATGTCAATTTGTATGTTTATGTTAGTTAGAACTCTCATTTTGATCATAGAATCATTTTAATGGTTTTTGGTGAGATTTACATTATTTTTATGGTAATCGTCGTACTAATGTGGTTAGTGATGTTATGATTGTGTTTGATGAGTTTGGTTGAGTTGGTTTTGTCGGATTCGTCTTTTGGCGAAGTTTTAATCGAAATCGGAGTAGAATTGAAGATGTGCAGAAAGTGGCTTGGGTCGGACCAAAGTGGCTCGGGTCGAGATCAAATTCTTTCGTGGAAGACAAGTCAAAGTTGGCTCGGGTCGGACAAAAGTTGGCTCGGGTCGGACTAAAGGGGGCAGGGTCGGGCCAAAAGGAGGGGTCGGGTCGAACTACTCTGGATTGGGTTAAAGTGAATCAGACCATTCTGGATCGGACTAAAGGGGGTCGGGTCGAACTAAAGGGTGTCGGGTCGGACTAAACGGGGTCGGATCGGGTCGGACCGCTCTGGATTGGGTTAAAGTGAATCAGACCATTTTGGATCGAGCTAAAGTGGATTGGACCACTCTGGATCGGACTAAGGTGGGTCGGGTAAGACAAAAAGGGGTCGGACCGGGCCTAAAGTAGGGGTCGGGTCAGACCAAAGTGGCTCGGGTCGGGCTGTTTTGGACAGCCATTTCTGGTCTGCCATTTTTGCCATTTCTGGTCGGCTATTTCTGGTCGGACACTTCCGGTGATGATGTGAGTTCAATTAGGAAGTTAGGAAGTGTTGAAATAATGTTGTGGATTGCTTTGAACGTTACAAAGATGTTGGTTGGTTCAGCGATGGTAGTGGCTTCGACAAGAGTCCAGAAGGGGATTGAAACACCCCACCTCCGTTAGGGTCACTCTCAAAGGGAATGCCCTAATTTTGGTGGAGGTTTATAAGTATAAGTCACAGATATACAAGAAAGATATAAGAACACATATTTTTGAGCAGCAGAAAGCAACAACAACTTTTATTTCATTAAAATACGTGTTACACAAGCTATACCAAAATTGTCTTACGATACTTCCAAAAACATAACATCTTCATAACCGTCTTGATTACATTATTTAAAGAAGCATAGAGAAAACATAAATAAACTGCAAAAGTCCCATAATTGTTGTCCAAAGCCATAGTCCAAAACGGAAAAGATCCAAGCAATACATTCTTTCTCTTCAAGCTGGATGTGAAAACTGGTCAAGCTGCGGTATTCCCTCCCTGCAGACCTAGGGGGGACGAAAGAAAAGAAGGCGAAAGAAAAGTAGAGTCAGACATAAAGCCTGAGTAAGTCTAGGACTATTCAGTCTATGAATAAAGAACTGGGTATGATAAGTATAAACTGGAAATGGGAAAGCATTATAAACTAAGTTAAGTGGTCTAGGGTCGAATACTATCGTACCCCATATTAATCTCTGTACCCATATAAACTAGTTCCCAACAGGCACCCCATAATCAGGGTGAAGTGATCCATTTCTGATGATCGGCTCCTACTCGTATAGTTAAATGTGTCTCACGGCCCCCGTTGTTGTAGTTACCTATGCTGGTCCCACCATGGGGTGTATCAAGTCCCATGGTGGCGGCCCGACACAATTCTAGAATGCACAGGTATTCTACTGGTGCCCAGTGCCTTATTTTTCTACGTCGGAGTGTGTGCACGCCCGCACCCCGTTAGAACCTACACTGCTGCACCACCGCCGTCGATTTGACCTCTTACAGTCAGCCCAGTAATCGTGCCCCACCCTGCCTAGTTCAGGGTATCCTGATACACCTTGTAGGGTTACTGCTGAAAAGGGTCCTCCTACTAGGTTTTCTATTTCTAGCTAACATGCTAAGTTGGTTAAGTGTTTTATAAACCTAACCCCCAAATCAGTCTGTTTAGTTTAGCTTGTTCCATTTTGATTAAGTATTAATTTAATTTACTTAATCCTATCAATCCTGACTCCGTCTTAATTGTCTTATTAAAGCCTTGACCTCTCACATTAGACATGTATTGTTGTGGCTGCCTGTTGCCGGTTGGGTCCGGGCAGTCTTACGCCACAACTCAGTCTAACCTCGGGTCTGTATTGGGCTCCGTGTTTAACCACCCACATTGGATAGGTATTGTTGTGACTACTGGACAGCCGGGCGGTTCCGGGCAGGTTTACATCACAACTCAATCCAACCTCTGGTTAAACACATCGTATTTTCTACATTTACATATTTTGTCTCTTTTCTTTTTATATGTAAATATTTGCGGCCCATTATTCAAATTCATCTTTATTGATTAAAATTTATTGATGTCACTTAATTGTTTTTCAAGGTTGTTGGCATGCGTCAAACATGCCAACACATATGTTCTATATTTTAACCCAAACGTCATTACCCCCGTTTTACACGTTCGCTACAATGTAAGGTGTGTTGGGTTTAATATTTAAACCCAATTTAGCCATACGAAAAGGGGAGGCTTATAACATGGTGTTTATAAGGTAACATAAAAAGGGGAGTGTGAACGCATGTACTTGCAACATAACAGCATAATTAACATGAATTAGGCACATGTGAACTTGCATTGTATTAACATATAATCGTGGCGTAAACATACTTAAACATGAATCCTTCTATTTGTATAATCATGGTATAAACAATACTTAAACATGAACCATTCTAATCATATAATCATGGCATAAACATAATTAAACATAAATCATTGTTCTTAATCTATCTATATAAACTTGCAAGTGGAATGTAATTCTAATGTAACTTCTGTGTCACATATATTATCATATGATTATGATAACAACATAAGCCTAAAAACATGTTTTTCAATTAGGCATAATAACAAACATAGTTTAGTCATGTTCATGAAATTAATACAAGTTCTCAAAGATGCTTGCTTTTGTCACTATCACCAAAGCATGATATTTATACTTGAACCATGATGCCAATTCCAACATAGATTCATATCAATTGTAGTACTTAGTCTTATCCAATTATACACTAAAAGTGATCATAAAAGTATGTACATCATATTGGCATAATAGTGAATCCCAAATAAAATACCACAACATATGGTTGTCAATATGAATCATATACTTGCAATTATCAATTGGGTGTTGTAAATAACTGCCACAAACATGTGGTTTTCAATATGAATCATATGCTTGCGAATATCAAATCGTATATCACAACATTCCAAATCGTTTAGAATCAAAGCAACATACAAATATAGATTATTATCGCCACAATTCCATTTCTTACTTTACACAAATCAACACAATTATTTAATTCACATCAAAATAGCACTCTACTTACAACGTATGACGAATCTTCAATTCAGGAATCTGAATTCTGAATTTGGAGATGCTATCCTTTGTTGTAGGCGTTGCTTTGATTTGATTAACGTTGCTTTAAGCTTTTGATTTATCCCCTAATCGTCTCTCAATTTCTGACGGCTATCCTTAGTCTCTCCTCAGCAGCATGACGGTCTCATCTCCATTTTAGTTTGTGTGAATTAGGGTTAGTCTTAGGTCTTTTTTATAGAGTTTGTGAGTTGATTTAGACCGTCGATGAAGCTTGGTTTAATAATAGCTGTTCGTTCAAAGGAGAGACCAACCAGGAGCTGACACCTAGCCCTAGTGACAAGGCAAGGCTCAGAAAATCGACCAAACACAGACCAGGCTAGCCAGGGTGGGTTGGGTTCGACCTTGCTCAGGGGCCAGGTCGACTCCCCAGTCGACCCCCAGGTCGACTCCCCAGTTGACCGCCAGGTCGACTCTAGAGTCGACCTACCTGGCGCAGGTCGACCCCGAGGTCGACCTGGCGTTGTTTCAGCCCAATCAGAGTAGGCGGGAAAAGTTTCAGCCCAATCAGAGTAGGCGGGAAAAGTTCCCGCCCATCCCAGAACGAATTGTTTTGAGAACACGACAAATCAGAATGCAGATTTTTATTTGTACAGTTGGGCGATGTGTAAAATTTATCGGCCCAATCAATATCCTTCAAATAGGTGTACATAAACAAACCGTCCGGTTTGTAAATGAATATTTATTTATTCTCTGTATATTCTTGTAATCTGATGCATTGTTGTAATATACAATGAAATGTTCTTCCGTCTGCGTTCTGATTTGTCGTGTTCTCAAAACAATTCGTTCTTTCTCTTCTCTTCGGAAACCGGGGAAGTTCGCGTCGTTTCATTGTGTGGGTTGGGCGGGAACTTTTCCCGCCTACTCTGATTGGGCTGAAACTTTTCCCGCCTAATCTAATTGGGCTGAAACAATGCCAGGTTGACCTGGGGGTCGACCTGCGCCAGGCAGGTCGACTCTAGAGTCGACCTAGGGGTCGACTGGGGAGTCGACCTGGCCCCTGAGCCAGGTCGAACCCAGCCCACCTTGGCTGGCCTGTTCTGTGTTTGGTCGATTTTCTGAGCCTTGCCTTGTCACTAGGGCTAGGTGTCAGCTCCTGGTTGGTCTCTCCTTTGAACGAACGGCTATTATTAAACCAAGCTTCATCGACGTTCTAAATCAACTCACAAACTCTATAAAAAGGACCTAAGACTAACCCTAATTCACACAAACTAAAATGGAGATGAGGCCGTAATGCTGTTGAGGAGAGACTAAGGATAGCCGTCAGAAATTGAGAGACAATTAGGGGATAAATCAAAAGCTTAAAGCAATGTTAATCAAATCAAAGCAACGCCTACAACAAAGGATAGCATCTCCAAATTCAGAGTTCAGATTCCTGAATCGAAGATTCGTCATACGTTGTAAGTAGAGTGCTATTCCGATGTGAATTAAATAATTGTGTTGATTTGTGTAAGGTAAGAAATGGAATTGCGGCGATAATAATCTATATTTGTATGTTGCTTTGATTCTAAACGATTTGGAATGTTGTGATATACGATTTGATATTCGCAAGCATTTGATTCATATTGAAAACCACATGTTTGTGGCAGTTATTTACAACACCCAATTGATAATTGCAAGTATATGATTCATATTGACAACCATATCTTGTGGTATTTTATTTGGGATTCACTATTATGCCAATATGATGTACATACTTTTATGATCACTTTTAGTGTATAATTGGGTAAGACTAAATACTATAGTTGATATGAATCTATGTTGGAATTGGCATCATGGTTCAAGTATAAAAATCATGCTTTTGTGATAGTAACAAAAGCAAGCATCTTTGAGAACTTGTATTAATTTCATGAACATGACTAAACTATGTTTGTTATTATGCCTAATTGAAAAACATGTTTTTAGGCTTATGTTGTTATCATAATCATATGATAATATATGTGATACAAAAGTTACATTAGAATTACATTCCACTTGCAAGTTTATATAGATAGATTAAGAACAATGATTTATGTTTCAGTATGTTTATGCCATTATTATATGATTAGAATGGTTCATGTTTAAGTACTGTTTATGCCATGATTATACGAATAGGAGGATTCATGTTTAAGTATGTTTACGCCATGATTATATGTAAATACAATGCAAGTTCACATGTGCCTAATTCATGTTAATTATGCTGTTATGTTGCAAGTACATGTGTTCACACTCCCCTTTTTATGTTACCTTATAAACACCATGTTATAAGCCTCCCCTTTTCATATGGCTAAATTGGGTTTAAATATTAAACCCAACACACCTTACATTGTAGCGAACGTGTAAAACGGGGGTAATGACGTTTGGGTTAAAATATAGAACATATGTGTTGGCATGTTTGACGCATGCCAACAACCTTGAAAAACAATTAAGTGGCATAAATAAATTTTAATCAATAAAGATGAATTTGAATAATGGGCCGCAAATATTTACATATAAAAAGAAAAGAGACAAAATATGTAAATGTAGAAAATACGATGTGTTTAACCCGAGGTTGGATTGAGTTGTGATGTAAACCTGCTCGGAATCGCCCGGCTGTCCAGTAGTCACAACAATACCTATTCAATGTGGGTGGTTAAACACGGAGCCCAATAAGGACCTGAGGTTAGACTGAGTTGTGGCGTAAGACTGCCCGGACCCAACCGGCAACAGGCAGCCACAACAATACATGTCTAATGTGAGAGGTCAAGGCTTTAATAAGACAATTAAGGCTGAGTCAGGATTGATAGGATTAAGTAAATTAAATTAATACTTAATCAAAATGGAACATGCTAAACTAAACATACTGATTTGGGGGTTAGGTTTATAAAACACTTAACCAACTTAGCATGTTGGCTAGAAATAGAAAACCTAGTAGCGGGGGACCCTTTTTAGCAGTAACCCTATAAGGTGTATCCGGATACCCTGAACTAGGCAGGGTGGGGCACGATTACTGGGCTGACTGTAAGAGATCAAATCGACGGCGGTGGTGCAACAGTGTAGGTTCTAACGGGGTGCGGGCGTGCGCATACTCCGGCGCAGAAAAATAAGGCACTGGGCACCAGTAGCATACCTGTGCATTCCAGAATTGTGTCGGGCCGCCACCATGGGACTTGATACACCCCATGGTGGGACCAGCATAGGTAACTACAACAACGGGGGCCGTGAGACACATGTAACTATACGAGTAGGAGCCGATCATCAAAAATGGATCACTTCACCCTGATTATGGGGTGCCTGTTGGGAACTAGTTTATATGGGTAGAGAGATTAATATGGGGTATGATAGTATTCGACCCTAGACCACTTAACTTAGTTTATAATGCTTTCCCATTTCCAGTTTATACTTATCATACCCAGTTCTTTATTCATAGAATGAATAGTCCTAGACTTACTCAGGCTTTATGTCTGACTCTACTTTTCTTTCGCCTTCTTTTCTTTCGTCCCCCCCCCCCCCCTAGGTCCACAGGGAGCGAATACCGTAGCTTGACCAGTTTTCACATCCAGCTTGAAGAGAAAGAATGTATTGCTTGGATCTTTTCCGTTTTGGACTATGGCTTTGGACATCAATTATGGGACTTTTGCAGTTTATTTATGTTTTCTCTATGCTTCTTTAAATAATGTAATCAAGACAGTTATGAAGATGTTATGTTTTTCGAAGTATTGTAAGACAATTATGGCATGGCTTGTGTAACACGTATTTTAATGAAATAAAAGTTGTTGTTGCTTTCTGCTATTCAAAAATATGTGTTCTTATATCTGTCTTGTATATCTGTGACTTATACTTATAAACCTCCACCAAAATTAGGGCATTCCCTTTGAGAGTGACCCTAACGGAGGTGGGGTGTTTCACTTGGTATCAGAGCATAGGTTTACCAGATAAGATAAAAAGTTTTGAAAATTTATTTTCAAAAAGGAAATTTAAAGAAGCATTTTTAAAAGATAAAATATTATTTTATTTTAAAAAGGCAAAGTCCCCCAAAGCCATAGGTACTATCTCTTATCCTTCGTTTTGAATCTATCCTTTTTGTTTCAGCATGTCTGAAGAACTTAACTTGCCAGAGGGTGTATCAATACCTGGTTGGTTTAGACGGTTCTTAGAAGCAAGGGTCACTCAGCCAGGTCCTACCGTTCCTTCTCCCCCAGCTGCAGGAAATCATCCAGCTGCAGCAGCACCTCTTCCTCCATTTCCTCCGCGGGGAAACACTTTTGCTAAGATATGTAAAGATTTTAAAGCTATGGGAGGAAAGGACTTCCATGAAACTAAGTCCTTCGTGGCAGCTAGGAATTGGCTGAAAGAAACCGAGGACTTATTCGTCATCTTTGAGGTAGAAGATAGGCAGAAAGTACAACTGGCAGTGTGGCTACTAAAGGGCGAGGCTTCCTACTGGTGGGAAGTCACTAATGCAGAAAGACCAGTGGAAACATGGGAGGACTTTAGGGCAATGGTTGAGGCTAAATTTATCTCAGATGCGGAAAAGAGTTTGCAGTTGGAAAAATTCTTATTTCTTAAGCAAGGGAACAAGACTGTCAAAGAGTATGCTAATCAGTTCGATGAGCTGGCTAGGTTCGGACTGGACCTATTCAACACCCCACACAAGAAGGCTCTCCATTTTGTGAAAGGGTTGAATGAGCCATTACACAGTTTGGCCATGACCCATATACCCATGGGAGCTACGTATGAAAGGTTGGTACAGATGGCATTGCTGAACGAAGAGGATAAGGGCAAGAAGGAGACAAAGGCAGAAAGCTCTCAAGGGAAGAAAGAGGGTTTACAGCCTAAGAAGACGGACTTTAAAAAGGGCAGGAAATACAACAAAGAGAAGAGGAAGTGTAATTTCTGTGGCAAAGTGGGGCACTTAGTGAAAGATTGCCGGAAAAAGAAGGCCAAGATGAATGGTGGGTGCTTTTCTTGCGGTGAGACAGGCCACATGACTAAGGACCGCCCAAAGAAACGAGGACAGGGGCAGAGGGCTGGATCCACCTCAGGGGCACAAATTCATGTGCTAGAGACGCCACCTCTGCAACAGCGAGGTATAAATACTTCTATAGAAAGTATAGTTTATCTTTATGATCACCCCGTTCGCACTTTATTTGATTCTGGCGCATCACACTCCTTTATCTCGTCTGCTTTAGTAGAATCTCTGCACCTAAAAACAAGTATGGTAGAGGACCCCTTAATTGTTTCAAACCCAATTGGGGGCCCAGCTCATTTGTCTATAATCTGTTTGGGATTGAAAATTTCTATTCTAAGCGTAGAATTTAAATGTAGTGCCTTTGTTTTGGGCTTTTCGGGATATGGTTTGATTTTGGGCATGGATTGGCAATCCAGTAATGGGGCCATCCTTGATTGTCAAAAAAGGGTTGTTAGGCTCCTGACCCAGCTCGGTAACACTTTGGAAATTACTTGTAATCCCTCGTATGCGGTTATGCTTAGTTATCTTGAAACGCTAGATGCCTCCGTTGAAATTTTGCAATCGGTTAGAGTGGTCCGGGAATATCCGGATGTCTTCGAAGAGGTGAAGGGCTTGCCTCTGAAGCGGGAGATAGACTTCCGCATATATCTTGTAGATAATTCAAAGCCCGTTGCGTTGCCCGTTAGACACATGGCTCCACGAGAAAGGAAAGAGATCAGTAAACAGATTAAAGAGCTTATAGAAAAGGGGTTCATTAGGAGGAGCATTTCGGAATGGGGCGCTCCAGTGGTGTTCGCTACAAAGGCAGATGGTTCACTCCGTCTGTGTGTTGACTATAGGGAGCTCAACAAGCTAACGAAAAAGAATAGGCACCCTCTCCCCAGAATTGACGATTTGTTTGATCAGCTTGTAGGAGCGTCTCTTTTCTCCAAACTCGATTTAGCGACCGGTTTTCATCAGCTAAGGGTGGCTGAAGATAGTATCGATAAAACGGCATTCAGAACCCCAGACGGCTTCTTTGAATGGCTTGTCATGCCTTTCGGCTTGACAAATGCACCTGCTTACTTCGTGGACCTGATGAGTAGGGTATTCAGAGATTTCCTCAATAAGTTCGTAGTGGTCTTCGTGGACGATATCTTGATCTTCTCAAAGAATGAGGAAGAGCATGCTCAGCACTTAAGGGCAATCATGGAAACTCTGCGAGTCCATCAGCTAAAAGCCAAATTCTCCAAATGCCACTTTTGGAGAGAAGAAGTGAGGTTCCTTGGGCACATAGTATCCAAAGAAGGGTTAGCTGTGGACCCTGCTAAGGTAGTAGCGGTACAGGATTGGAAGACACCAAGAAACGCAACTGAGGTCCAAAGTTTTCTAGGGCTAGCAGGTTTCTACCGAAAATTCATAAGGGATTTTGCGAAAATCTCAACTCCGCTCACAAGGCTGACCAAGAAGAATCTAGTGTTCAATTAGGACTTGAATTGCGAGTTTTCTTTCCAACGACTAAAAAGGGCTCTTACAACAACCCCAATTTTAACATTGCCAGATGGAAGCAAGATGTTCACAGTTTATACAGATGCATGTGGGATAGGGCTAGGCGTTGTCTTAATGCAAGAAGGAGGGGTAGTAGCTTATGGCGGGAGACAATTGAAAGTGCATGAAAAGAACTACCCGACCCACGATCTTGAGTTAGCTGCCATCGTCTTTGCACTCAAGTCTTGGCGACACTATCTCCTAGGTGATAAGTTCGAACTTTACACTGACCATAAATCGTTGAAATAACTTTTCTCGCAGAAAGATATTAACTTGAGGCAACAGAGATGGATGGAGTTTCTTGCCTCGTACGATTTCGAGATCTCCTACACTCCGGTCAAAGGCAACGTAGTGGCAGACGCTTTGAGCCGAAAGAAACTAACCCTAAGCCCGTTGTTTGTTGAAAGACAAAGCCTAGAGTTTATAGCCACCTTTGACTTTAGGCCCTCCTCCGATTTTGTACCAGGCTTGCTAGCATCTCTCGAATTACGCCCGACTTTAGTGGACTCAATAGGGACAGCACAACGCGAAGACCCTCAGCTTGTGGAAATGATTAATAGGCTAATTAGGGGTGAGGCTTCAAGTCACCTCAACAGATACTCCATCGACGATAAGGGTTGGCTAAGGCGAGATGGAAGACTATGCGTCCCACAAACAGGGGATTTAGTAAAGAAGGTTCTCGAGGAAGCACATCACTCCAAGATGACGATACACCCAGGCGGAGATAAAATGTACAAGGACATAAAAAGAACTTTCTTTTGGAACGGCATGAAGAAGGACGTGGCAGATTTCGTTTCTAAATATGGTGTGCCAACAGGTTAAGGCAGAACAGAAAAAGCATGGCGGTCTGCTACATCCTCTAGAAGTCCCGCAGTGGAAGTGGGATAACATCTCAATGGACTTCATTGATGGGCTGCCTAGGCCTAGGAGAGGCAACACTAGCATTTGGGTAATAGTGGATAGGCTTACTAAAAGCGCCCACTTTTTACCTGTCAAGAGTAAAAGAACTGCCTCATCCCTAGCATCTCTTTACCTCAAGGAAATTGTTCGACTCCATGGAATACCATCCAGCATTGTTAGTGACCGAGACCCTATCTTCACAAGTGAGTTTTGGAGGAGTCTGCAAAAAGCGGTAGGCACACAATTATGCTTGAGCACAGCCTATCATCCCCAAACCGACGGCCAAACAGAAAGAGTGAACAGAGTTTTGGAAGAACTCCTAAGACTGTGCGTCCTTGACTTCGGAGGGACATGGGAAGACCATCTTCCTTTGGTGGAATTTTCCTACAACAACAGCTGTCAAGCAACCATCGGAATGGCGCCCTTCGAAGCTTTATATGGAAGACCGTGCCGATCACCCACTTGTTGGTGTGAGTCTACAGATAAGCTCATACTTGGACCAGATATGATCCGAGAGACTTCAGAAAAAGTAGACTTAATACGAAGAAGGATGAAGACGGCCCAAGACAGACAAAAGTCCTACGCCGACAAGAGGAGGACCGACCTTGAATTTGAGGTTGCGGACAGAGTTTTTCTTAAGGTATCTCCGCTAAGGAACGTTGTTCGTTTTGGAACCACAGGAAAGCTAGCACCAAGGTTCGTAGGGCCATTCCCTATCATCGAGAAAATTGGGAAAATGGCCTATAGATTAGAGCTACCCGAAAAATTGGCCGGAGTTCACAACGTCTTTCACGTTTCACATCTCCGAAAATGTCTACATGAGTCTGCTGAAGTGGTAGAGCCAAATATCCTAGAAGAAGCTGAAGTGGAACGTGAAGCAACCGTAAGGAAAGTTCCAACCCGCATATTAGGGACGGAAGTTAAGAAACTACGCAACCGCGAAGTCAAGCTCGTCAAAGTGCAGTGGAGCGACGCTGAAGGAGATGCAACCTGGGAAACTGAAGCTAGAATACGCGCGGCCTACCCTTTTCTTTTCGAGGGTACATCTTTGATCTTTTCTTTTTTCCTTAAGTTGAGCTTTTATCTATCTTTTTAGGTATATCTCCTCGACCCTATCTTTTAGGTAGAAACCCTTTGGATGAAAACATGTAATTGAAACATGTTATGGATGATGATTGCAAGTGGTTGCAAGTGATTGCTAGTGGTTGCTCGTGGTTGCATATATACACACACAATCTAGGTTTTAGATCGGCTCAATCACTTCATATTGCATATGCATATATGTTTGCATTCGTATATGGTTGAACTTTAATGTGTTGTCATATGGATGTTGCATTTGTATGAATGATTGTACACTCATGTAGAATCATGTATAGGAGGATTTGCATACATAATGGATTCATGGCACTTACATAATTCGCATTAAGGAGGTCAACTGAATTAGTAGACCGCCTGATTTTGCATTAGATAAGTACATGTACACACACTTCGCATATTATCATGAAGCATTAGAAGTCTATTAAGGACAATGGATGCACGTGTTTGATGGATGAGTAGATGGGTGTTTGGATGTTAGGATGTACATTATTCCTGAACTTGAAGATTTCGGGACGAAATCCTTTTAAGTGGGGGAGAATGTAACACCCCGTGTATTTTATAACAGTGAAATTCATAAATTAAAGTATAATAAATTTCAAATCAAAGTATTAAGGGAAACGGGATATGCCATTGCGTTCGTCTCGGAAAAATACGTGAAATAGAATCCGAGTTTTCGAACTGAAACTTCATCGGGCCATAATTTGGTCATACGGGCCCCATTTTTCGAAAACTCAGACGCTATTTCGCGTATTTTTCCGAGACGAACGCAATGGCATATCCCGTTTCCCTTAATACTTTGATTTGAAATTTATTATTCTTTAATTTGTGAATTTCACTGTTATAAAATACACGGGGTGTTACAGGGATGTTCGAAGTGATGTGATATGTTCGTTGATCGGTGAAAAGCAACGAATAGGAAGATAACTCAAAGGTCGTGAGTTGGTGGATAATGGTTGCTTGAGAAGGTCGATTGAGCAGTAAATAGCCATCAAGTTTGGATGACTAGAGATGCAAAGGCCGAGAAGTCATCGTTGTCGTAAGTTCTAGCAGGCTCAAAGCAGGGGTACGATGGCGGCACCCAATAAACCGTAAGGTTGCTAGTTGAGTACCTTGGTTATGTTGAAAGGCCAAGTTGTCAAGGTTGGATATTGTCAAGGTTGAACATATGGAGTTTATGCTAGAACTGGGTTTACCATTAGCCCTTGACATATGGCAAGGTTGGCCGTCATACGATTAACGATGGTTTCAAAGCAGGACTGGCGGTGATAGCCAGAGTCAGTCATGGATGATTGGTTGTTCTGTGTGAGACTTATATAATCTGGATGTTATGTGTGTTTTTCCATGATTGAATGGTTGCTCTGGTTTCCATGTATGAATTGTTGTTCCTTTGGTTGAATGGATCACTGCCCGATGTGGGGAAGATAAGGTTGAGTTCTTCTCTGGTGTCATGGGTAGATTAGTATGTTTATCCATCCCCTCTCATACACTTTATTGTTGAAGTTGTTAGCTGTTTTATTGCTCACTAAGATTGTTGTCTAACTTAAGGTTTTTTGTATCCTCTTATTACCTTGGGCTGTTCATCCGATTGTGGATGGGCAGACTAAGTAATAGGTGATAGGTAATGCTTTAGTGAGGGCAACGATGCTGATCGATGGCGAGCAGGAGGCTCACATACCAGTTTTATTACTTGCCAATAATTAGATTTCCGTTGTTTGCTTTTTTGACTGATGTAGTGAGGCAAATTTGTATAAACACTATTTCCAAGTTTGTGGATATTACTTTCTAGTTATATGAAAGTCCATTGTTTCTGCTTCACTAGTACTACTTGTTGTATATGTTCTATTATATTTTATCCTTATGCTGTGAGTTTTACACAAGTTCCGCTTGTGTTTACCTACTTTGATGATCATCCATGACAACCTTGCACATCTTTCAGCGCATTATTTCTCTTGTATAGTGCGGAGGTTTTGGGTGGTGATCACATTTGGTATCAGAGCTCTGGTCAGCGAGTTTGGGCCAAAGTTCAAGGTCGTAATCACGTATGAAAGACGTACTTGTAGATTTCAGTTGGATGCTTACTATACATAGTAGCATATATAGTAGTAGCGGTTGTTTTCCTTTAGCAGTTTTTCTTGAAGGTAGCTAATTAATTTAAATTGCAGATTTAGAATGAGTAGACGAGAAACAAGACACGCTGCTAGGGGAGCCAATACTGGAGGGGGAAATGTTGTTGAACCTAATTACCCGGCCATGTTTGAAGCCATGGCAGAAGCAGTTATGCGAAGGGTACCCACTCCAGTGGCGGCAACGGTAGATGTTGGTGTGCGCGTTCCTAGAGTAGTAGATTTTGCAAAGCTGTGCAAGGACTTTACGTCACTAGGGGGAAAACCATTCAAGGGAACCTAACCAGCAAAAGAGGTTCGGAGATGAATGGACTCATGTGTCTGAATCTTTGGAGACTTAGGTATTGAGGATGCAATAAAGAGAAAGCTTGCATCAAGGCAACTACAAGGCAGGGCCATGGAATGTTGGAATTCTATTACAGTCGAGACTCCAGAGGAACAAATTTCATGGGAGCTATTCCAAGCTAAGTTTGAAGAAAAGTTTATCTCCACTACTCAGAAGTCTGTTCTCTTCAAAAAGTTTGTAGAGTTGAAGCAGAATGGCAGATCAGTTCTTGATTACATTTCTGATTTTGAGGCTTTGTCTAGATATGCTCGTTCATACATTGATACACCATATCAGAAGAATGAGAAGTTTGTCTTGGGATTGGATGCTTATATTGGAAAACCGTTAGTGGACCATCTTGATGATTCATTTGAGAAGATTGTGGAAAAAGCTACTCGTCATGAGAGCTTGTTTCCTAAGGAAGCAAATGTTGTCGCTGCAACCAAAGAGGCTCAGAAGCCACATCAAGGTGGTAATAATAAGAAGAGGAAGCAGCAACAACAGAAGGGAAAAAATGGCCAAAAGAAGCCCAAGAGTGAGGTGGTTTGCTTTAACTTCCAACAAAAAGGCCATTTTGCTAGTAAGTGCAAGAATCCCAATGCTGAGAAGAAGTGCTTCAAATGTGGGAAGCCTGGGCATGAGAAGAAAGATTATCCAGAATCAGCTAAGGGCAAGCAAGTTGTGAGGCATATGCTTTGGAAGCCGTGCCAACTTCTTCGAAAGGTCCTACAGCAGAGGAGAAGGGAAAGGGTGTCGTGGTGCAAGGTACACTTTCAGTTAATGGTGTTTCAGTTCGTGTACTTTTCAATACTGGAGCATCGCATTCCTTCATTTGCAATGAGCTTGTGTGCCTCTTGGGTTTGGAACCTGAGATTTGTGATAGACCCTTCGTATTGACTAATCCAATTGGGGGTTCATCAAAACTTTGCATAATATGTCGTGGTCTAGTGCTGTCGAGTCATGGTTGCTCTTTTATATTTGATTGCTTTGTTCTTAACTTCGCTGGGTTTGGATCATCTTAGGCATGGATTGCCTCAAGAGGTATGCGGCAAGGGTGAATTGCGAGAAGCTAGAGGTGAGGGTCGGGGATGTGGAAGGGCGAAAGGTGTTGATTAGATGTAAGCGCGAAGACGGGGTCTTCGTGAGTTATCTATATTCACTTGGGATTCCACAAGAAGTCCTCACCAGTGTTGATCGCTAATGAGTATGTAGATGTCTTTGACGAGGTCAAAGGGTTGCCGCCGCATTGTGAGATCGAGTTTAGGATCGATTTGGTCGAAGGTGCTAGACCAATCATTATGCCTCTTAGGCGGATGACGCCTAGGGAACAACGAGAGTTAGAGGTGAAAGTTTGAGACCTTTTGGGGAAAAGGATTCATTCGGAGGAGTGTATCCGAATGGGATGCATCGGTCGTATTTGGAACCAAGGCGGATGGCTCATTAAGATTGTGTGTGGCCTATCGTGAGCTGAACAAGGTGACAAAGAAGAACAAGTATCCATTGCCAAAGATAGATGACTTGTTCGATCAGCATCACGAGGCCAAAGTGTTTTCTCGGATGGATTTGGCAACGGGATTTCACCAGTTGAGGGTAGCTAAGGATAGTATGCCAAAGACTGCTTTTAGGACACCGTCTGGTTTCTTCGAATGGTTGGTGATGCCATTCGGGTTGACTAACGTGCCAGCGTATTTTGTGGATCTTATGAATAGATTGTTCAGAGATCAGTTGAAAAAGTTCGTGCTTGTGTTCATGGATGATATTCTGGTTTACTCTAGAAATGAGGAAGAACATAAGACGCACTTGAGAGTTGTGTTAGAGATCTTGCGGCAGCATCAGCTTAATGCTAAGTTCTCAAAGTGTCACTTCTGGAAGGATGATGTGAGGTTCTTAGGTCATGTAGTTTTGGTTGACCCCGCTAAAGTTGCAACAATCTAGGACTGGGATCGACCTAAGAATGCGACAGATGTTCGGAGTTTCCTTGGGTTGGCAGGATATTACCGAAGGTTTATCAAGGATTTGTCCAAAGTAGCTGCACCGTTGACAGGATTGACGAAGAAGAACTAAGTGTTCACATCGGATGCAAAGTGTGAGCAAGCGTTCGGAATCCTGAAGGAGAGATTGACGAGTGCTCCTGTATTGACCATTCCAAGCGGGAATGAAGAGATGGTGGTATATACTGATGCATGTGTTACTGGACTTGGAGCAGTACTAATGCAGAAGGATAAGATTGTGGCCTACGCGAGTCAACAGCTCAAGCCGCATGAGAAGAATTACCCAACTCATGATTTGGAGTTGGCGGCGATTGTATTTGCTCTGAAGATATGGAGACATTACCTGTTGGAAGTTCGATTCGAGTTGTTTACTGATCACAAGTCATTGAAATATCTTTTCTTCCAAAAGGATTTGAATCTTTGGCAGCAAAGATGGTTAGAGTTTCTGGCGTCATATGATTTTGGCATAGCCTATGCTCCGGGCAAGGGTAACATGACCTAAGAACCTCACATCATCCTTCCAGAAGTGACAAGGGATATCGGTTGACCCCGCTAAAGTTGCAACAATCCAAGACTGGGATCGACCTAAGAATGCGACAGATGTTCGGAGTTTCCTTGGGTTGGCAGGATATTACCGAAGGTTTATCAAGGATTTCTCCAAAGTAGCTGCACCGTTGACAGGATTGACGAAGAAGAACCAAGTGTTCACATCGAATGCAAAGTGTGAGCAAGCGTTCGGAATCCTGAAGGAGAGATTGAGGAGTGCTCCTGTATTGACCATTCCAAGTGGGAATGAAGAGATGGTGGTATATACCGATGCATGTGGTACTGGACTTGGAGCAGTACTAATGCAGAAGGATGAGATTGTGGCCTACGCGAGTCGACAGCTCAAGCCGCATGAGAAGAATTACCTAACTCATGATTTGGAGTTGGCGGCGATTGTATTTGCTCTGAAGATATGGAGACATTACCTGTTGGGAGTTCGATTCGAGTTGTTTACAGATCACAAGTCATTGAAATATCTTTTCTCCCAAAAGGACTTGAATCTTTGGCAGCAAAGATGGCTAGAGTTTCTTGCGTCATATGATTTTGGCATAGCCTATACTCCGGGCAAGGGTAACAAAATTGCAGATGCGTTAAGTCGAAGATACGCAAGTTTGGGAGCGATGTTTTCTGAATGGAAGAGCCTCGAGTACTTGGCAAGGTTCAATTTTAGGCCAAGGTGTGAGTTGGAATCTGAAATGTTGGCAAGCTTATCGATAAGACCAACTCTTATCGAAAGGATTGTCGAGAGCCAAAAGAAAGATGCGAAGCTTGTCGAGTTCATTTAGAAACTAGAACTAGAAGATAAAGAGTTCGAGGTCGATCGAGAAGGTTGGCTTCGAAAGAAAGGGCGATTTGTTGTTCCTGATATCGACGGATTGAGGGATGAGGTTCTGAGAGAATGTCATCACTCGAAGTTGACGATTCATCCCGATGGCAATAAGATGTATCAGGACATGAAGAGATTCTACTACTAGGAAGGGATGAAGAGAGATATTGGAAAGTTCATTTCCAAGTGTATGAACTGTCAGTTGGTGAAAGCTGAACAGAAGAAGCCGAGTGGTTTTCTTTAGCCACTGGAAGTTCTTACGTGGAAGTGGGAGCAAGTATCGATGGATTTTATCAATGTACTACCTAGAACGAGAGTAGGGAACGAAGGGATTTGGGTCATTGTGGATCGTTTGACCAAAAGTGCGAGATTCATTCCTGTCAAGTCGACTAGGACGACATCGAAATTGGCTGAACTTTATGTGAAATGGATAGTTCGATTTCATGGTGTCCTAAAGAGTATAATAAGTGACCGAGATCCATTATTCACAAGTGGATTTTGGAAAAGTTTTCAAAAAGCTTTGGGAACTGAGTTGTGCTTGAGTACAGCATATCATCCCCAAACTGATGGTCAGACTGAAAGAGTCAATCGAGTTTTAGAAGATCTCCTGAGGGCTTGTGTGTTTGACTTCGGAGGATCATGGGAAGACCATCTACATCCAGTTGAGTTTGCATATAATAATACCTACCATTCTAGCATTGGGATGGCACCATACGAAGCATTGTATGGAAGGCCGTGCAATTCTCCAGCATGTTGGTTAGAAACTGGAGATAAGTTGGTACTTAGGCCTGAGATGATTAGAGAAACCTCGGATTGTATCGAGATAGTTCGGTCGGCAACGAATGAAGGCAGCCCACGACCGTCAGAAGAGTTACGCCGACAAGCGGTGTAAGGACTTAGAATTCGACGTGGGCGATATGGTTTTTGTGAAGGTTTCACCGTTGAAGCATATGGTGAGATTTGGAAGTAAAGGAAAGTTGGCTCCTAGGTTCGTTGGACCATTTCCGATAGTCGAGCGAATTGGAAAGCTCGCATATAGATTGAAGTTACCTGAGAAGATGTCGAGCGTGCATAGTGTGTTCCATGTGTCGTTTCCACGGAAATTCGTGCATGATTCGAGTGTGGTGGTATCTCCCGAGAAGTACGAAGATCTAGAAGTAGAGACCATAGTTGCCAAACCTCGTAAGCCGCTTTGTGTTGTGGGAAATGACATGAAACAGCTTTGGAGGAAGACAGTTAAGCTAGTCAAGGTACAATGGAGTGAGGATGGAGACGATTGTACATGGGAAATGAAAGAGAGCAAGAGAGCGTCTCGTTCAGAACTCTTCGTCGGTAGGACCCTTTGATATCATATCTTCGTTATATCATTGTATCTTGCTGTTGTTTGATAGAATTTTGCATGCTAGGATAAGGCTATGGATGCATGGCTTGATGGTTTCTAGTTTGGATGATAGAATTGACTTCTCATGGATGATAGGCATGCAGAATCGTTGTGTTTACTTGTGTGTTTGGAATTTTTGGGATGAAATTCTTAAAGGGGGGAGAATGTAACAACCCGCATTTTACGTATCGAAAGATCATAAAATATTTTTATTTCATTCTCTGGGGGTTGGATCATTCTCATCTTTTAATATGTTGTTTATTGGGATGTGAGATATGTCCATAATTTTTACCAATTTTGTTTGTGACCATTTTGCCCCTGTCAGCCTTGTACATGGTATAACTTTTGACTTGGATCAAATCAGAGGGTGAGACCTGTGCCATTGGAAAGGAATTGATGGTTGCCTTTCCGTATATTGGTTACATTAAGGATTTAGCTCAGCGGTTTGGGAGAAATCGCTGTTTTAAGGTTTTTCAGTTGGCTTTTCAGATTTGGAGAGCCTAATGCGCTGAATTGGGGAGGCCCATTAGTGGGATGGTGGAATCCTATAAATAGGCTTTGAGAGTAGGGAGAAAAAGTTTACTTTCCCATTCTCTCATTTTGAAGGCATTGATCTCCTTCCTCTAACACCTTTCCACCATTAAAAATCCAAACCTAAGGAGGGAAATCATAGATCTACACCATTGGAGGCTAGATCTACATCATTTCAACGGTGAATTCATCGGATCAAGGAGATTGGTTCGAATTGCTCACAGTCCGAATTCATAATTCTATCATTTTAGCTTGTTTTGGAGAATCGGTGAGTGATTTACATCTCTCACATGAATGCAATGAAGTATATGAGTGTTTGTGCATATTTCTCATCAAATTGGGATGTTTTACCCTAGATTTACACCATTACATGTTCATTTTCTTATGATTCACCCTATGATCTCAACTAGCAAGTTTTACTCGATAATTTCATGTCATTTTATATGTTTATCTTAGTTAGAACTCTCATTTTGATCATAGGATCATTTTAATGGTTTTTGGTGAGATTTACATCATTTTTATGGTAATCGTCATATTCATGTGGTTAATAATGTTATGATATGTTTATGATTGTGTTTGATGAGTTTGGTTGAGTTGGTTTTGTCGGATTCGTTGTTTGGTGAAGTTTTGATTGAAATCGGAGTAGAATTAGAGATGTGCAGAAAGTGGCTTGGGTCGGTATCAAATTCTGTCGTGGAGAACAAGTCAAAGATGGCTCGAGTCGGGCTAAAGTTGTCTCGGGTCGGACTAAAGGGGGCCAGGTCGGGCCTAAAGGAGGGGTCGGTTCGGACCACTCTGGATTGGGTTAAAGTGAATCAGACCATTCTGAATCGGACTAAAGGGGGTATGGTCGGACTAAAGGGGTGGGTCGGACCACTCTGGATTGGGTTAAAGTGAATCCGACCATTTTGGATTGGGCTAAAGTGGATTGGACCATTCTAAATCAGACTAATGTGGGTCGAGTCGGACAAAAGGGGGTCGGGTCGGGCCTAAAGGAGGGGTCGGGTCGGACCAAAGTGGCTTGGGTCGAGCTGTTCTGGACAGCCATTTCTGGTCCACCATTTTTGCCATTTCTGGTCAGCTATTTCTGGTCAGACACTTCCGGTGATGATGTGACTTCAAAGTGAGTTCAATTGGGAAGTTAGGAAGTGTTGAAATAATGTTATGGATTGATTTGAACCTTACAAAGATGTTGGTTGGTTCAACGATGGTGGTAAGAGTCTAGAATGGAATGTTCGAAGTGGTGTGATATGTTCGTTGATCGGTGAAAAGCAACGAATAGGTAGACAACTCAAAGGTCGTGAGTTGGTGGATAATGGTTGCTCGAGAAGGTCGCTTGAGCAGTAAATAGCCGTCAAGGTTGGACGACTAGAGATGCAAAGGCCGAGAAGTCATCGTTGTCGTAAGTTCTAGGAGGCTCAAAGCAGGGTTACGATGGGGGCACCCAATAGACCGGAAGGTTGCTAGTCGAGTACTTTGGGTATCGTTGAAAGGCCTAGTTGTCAAGGTTGGACATTGTCAAGGATGGACATATGGAGTTTATGCTAGAACTAGGGTTACCATTATCCCTAGACATATGGCAAGGTTGGCCATCATACGATTAACGATGGTTTCAAAGCAGGATTGGCGGTGATAGCCAGAGTCAGTCATGGATGATTGGTTGTTCTGTGTGAGTCTTATATAATCTGGATGTTATGTGTGTTTTTCCATGATTGAATGGTTGCTTTGGTTTCTATGTATGAATTGTTGTTCCTTTGGTTGAATGGATTGTAAAGGCTATCACTGTCCGATGTAGGGAAGATAAGGTTGAGTTCTTCTCTGGTGTCATGGGTAGATTAGTATGTTTATCTATCCCCTCTCATACACTTTATTGTTGAAGTTGTTAGCTGTTTTATCGCTCACTAAGATTGTTGTCTGACTCAGGGTTTTATGTATCCTCTTATTACCTTGGTCTGTTCATCGGATTGTGGATGGGAAGATTAAGTAACAGGTGACAGGTAATGCTTTAGTGAGGGCGACGATGTAGATTGATGGCGAGCAGGAGGCTCACGTACCAGTTTTACTACTAGCCAATAATTGGATTCCGCTGTTTGCTTTTCTGAGTGATGTAGTGAGGCAACTTTGTATAAACACTATTTCCAAGATTGTGGATATTACTTTCTAGATGAAACTCCAATGTTTCTGCTTCACTATTACTGCCTGTTGTATATGTTCTATTATATTTTATCCTTGTGCTGTGAGTTTTACGACAGGTTCCGCTTGTGTTTACCTACTCTGATGATCGTCCATGACAGCCTTGCACATCTTTCAGCGTATTATTTCTCTTGTATAGTGCGGGGGTTATGGGCGGTCGTCACATGTACATATTTACTTCCTTGCCAAAGAGAAACTTAAGATGATTGGCTATCATCTCTGAAGGAATATAAATAGTCCCAGTGGTTCTGGACCATTTCATGCCATCAAGGTCCCAATTGATCGTTACATACAGTAGATTCCATTGTATACTAGACTGAGAAGCGGCTTGCAATGCTCAGCAAAACTTGTAAAACTTTATTCATTAGTTTTTGTATACGTTTTATATTTCTTCCGTTGTACAAATGTTTTGTATAAAACTCCGATATTTTTATGAAATTCATTCCGCTGCAAATATTATACTCAGCGATTCTGTGTTTAATTCTGTTTAAACACTATAAGCCAATAATAATCTGTTGTTTTGAACGCATCGAGTTTGTTTAATTACCGACTTAGAACGGTCAAAATGGTGGGCTATTACATTCTTTATTCATCAAAATCACCATTTAGCCCAGATGAAAGTCTGGTTGCTAAGCATTGAGCAGTATTTAGTTTGATGAACTTTGTAATGTAATTATCAACTTAGGTAGGTAGAATCAGTATAAGGATACACTATCAATAGTGTTGGGAGCTTTAATCATCAACAAAATCAATTTTAGGCGAAGACATAAGGAAAATGACTCAAGTCGCTACGAAAACACATAGGACTAATGCAATAAGAACCTGCACTATTTGCCACAACAATATATGAAAACATCCTGTATGGAAAAGAAGATGCAACAGAGTCAGAAGTGATAGAGGAAGGAAAACAAGCAAATGCTCACTCTTTCATAAGTGCCCTACTAGAGGGCTACTCTACAAAGGTAGGAGAACATGGAGTACAGCTCTCAAGTGGCCAGAAGCAAAGGGTGACCATTGCACGTGCCATGATAAAGAACCCGAAAATTCTTTTACTTGACGAAGCTACCAATGCATTGGATATGGAATCAGAACGCGTGGTTCAGCAGGCGCTGGATAGGGTAATGGGAGGTAGAACTACTATTATGGTTGAATCAATAACATATAGGAGGTATTGTTATCATTTTGTTACAACCCTCTTATACAACATTTAGTTATATTAATCTCATTTCAAGTAATGGATTATAGCGTATTGGAATAATTCTACTATCAGTTTTGTTTCTGTTGGCTGACTTAAACTTTAGGGATTACCATGTTTGGGTTCAAAAAATGTATTTTTTCCTTATTGGTTGACTGAACCTTACTTGATTTACACATTTGTTATGCATACCTTTTTATTTCTATGACCTGACTGAGGGCAACTTTAATGTATTTAGCACCGAAATTTTTTATGAGTAGACATGTGTCGTTTTACAGTTATCTTCGTTGTTTTTTTTTTTTAAATGACAGCATTATCAAAATCATGCTAACCGAAAGGGCATCATTCATTGTGAACCAAAAAGAACTTGAAACAGATTTGATATGATAAAAATATTGAATTATATATGCTTAAAATACATAAGGCTTATATTATTATTTTCTTTCGCTTGATTATCTGCAGCAGAAGGCGATGATATAGAATAGTAAACATAGGCTGACCATGCATTATACAGCCACTGTGTATCTCAATAGGGATACCAAACTGACTCAGATTCTCGTTGGTGCATCAATTTCAAATTTAAAGATTATGTAAACATAGGCTTTTTGGCATATGGTTGTTTCTGCCCTCATAGTTTCACAGTTTATTATTTCAAACGTGACTCAGATTCTGGTTGGTGCATCAATTTCAAATTTAAAGTGCCTATTTGTTTTATAATGTGATTTGGCATTTGAATCTTATTTCGACTGAGATACATGTGATTGCAGAACTTTTACATCCTATAAGTTTCCGTAAATTAATTTTGATTTCAAAGTTCTGATCCATGTGTAAATGTAAATTTTGTTTGTTATCATAATTCGTGAATGTGCTGAAAGTCGATACCATATTGACTTAACAGTTTGGGCTTGTCTGGAACATTGGATGCTGGAAGGTTCTTGTCTGGAACAATGCTGACTTGTCAACTATAGGAATCCCTTGGTAGGGGTATATCTCTTCTTTATTTGTACTATTTGGCATTTATACAATCTAAAAATCCTCTCAGTATGTTTTTTCTTTTTAATATATTATAGTAACATAGTCGTAGATAGAATGTTATATATTATAATATAGCCAGGAATCTTTAGGCATTACGTTTATTTCAGTGTAAGTAATTTTTTGATGAAATGAACTGATATATCACTATAACATAGGCTGTGCTCGATGTGTGCATCGAGCTTCTTGCAACTGTCAGTGAAGACGGCTTGACTAATATAATAAATAATAAGAAAAAGCTCCAAAAGGCTGCTTTGTTATTGCATTAAACACCGTGTCCAGTATAACATCTTCTTCTTTGTTATTGCTACTTTAGTTGTCTTTGCTTCTTTCTTGTACTTGTTTTTTGTTTGACGTGGTTGAAACACCGAATCCATGACCTTGTGCTTTTGTTTTATGTGCATTTCTTCTTGAGTTGGAATAGTCTTTTAAAAGTTGATGGTGATATGATGAAGCTCTTGCGATGTAGGAATGAGAATGTAGTGTAAAGAGGTGTATGTGAAAAGCCATTTTTTTACGATCTCTGTATTTAAAAAAAAGCATCTGAAACATTAGGCTGGAGTCTTGAAAAGACAGCACAACAATGCTTTAGTTCATTTTTTTTAGGCTGGAGCTGAAGCGGTTGAATTGTGTGGAGGTCCAGCAATTCCAATTCGATTGGTCAGATAGATGCAAGCACACAAGAATATGTTGCATTATCCGGAGCATACATATTGGGAAGTAAAGGTTTTGGAAATCCCATTGCATTGGATAATACCTACTTCAAAATACTCATTGACAGACCATGTGACTGTGTACCTGTATGAGTGAATAAGTGTGTAGTGAGGAGTCAATGTATACGAGTGAAATGTAGTAAGGAAGTGTATGTACAAGTGATTGTGTAAATAGAGTACTATTTGAAAGTGTAATAAATATTTATTTGAATAAATATTTGTTTAAAAATAATTTTTGAAATAAATATTCAATTCTTGTAAATATTATTAATATTATGTGTAATATTTGATCCATTGCAACATTCAACATTTTACAATGGGCATTAATTGTTCTTATAGAAGATATTACAACGGTCAATACCTATTGCAAGAAATATTACAACGGGCTGCTATTCTATTGAAAAAACATACAACAACAGCATAAGACCTTGTAAAAAGTCTATTACAATAGCCTGTTACCACGTTCATTGCCCATTGTAAAAGAGGACATATTACAACATGGCCTAATACAACGGACGGGCTAGCCACTGTAAATCCCTACTATAATGGGCATTGCCCGTTGTAATAGATTTGTTTTGTTGTAGTGAATATTCGAAGTAATGGATGTGTTCGTTGATCGGTATGGAATAACGAATGAGATGACAGCTCAAAGGTTGTGAGTTGGTGGATAATGGTTGCTCGAGAAGGTTGCTTTAGCTATGAAAATTTGTCGGGTTGGATGACTAGAGTGCGAAGGCCGAGAGATTATTGTTGTCGTAGGTTCTAACAGGCTCAAAGCAGGGGTACAACAACGATATCTAAAAGACTGGAATGTAGCTGGTCGAATACCCTGGCTATCGTTGAAAGGCTTAGGTAAGTATCGTTGAAAGGCGTATGGAGATTCTGTTAGAACTGGAGTTATCATTAGCCCTTACCATATGGAAAGGTTTGTCGTCATACGATTAACGATGGTTACAAAGTAGGATTGGCGGTGATAGCCAGAGTCAGTCATGGATGATTGGTTGTTCTGTTTGTATCGTGTCACATAGGCTGTCCAACATCGAAGGAGATGTTTCTTGAGTGCTTGTATGATATTGGTTTAGGCCTATGGGGCTTGTGCTTGAGGGATGTTGAGCTCGATTAGGATGGCTTACGTGAGATATAACTAGTTGTTGTGATGGCTATTGAATTAATGGTTGTCTTGAATGCCATGGATGAAATGTTATTCCTTTGGTTGAATGGATTGTAAAGGCTAACACTGTCAGATATGAGGGTAGATTGGGTTGTTAATCTACCTATCCTCATATAACACTGTCCGAGACTGCCCTACCATTTTGCTTAAGCTCCAAGAACCTCTTGAACAATACTGACTTCTGAGCAACTGGAATAAACTTGTCTCCAAAGCGAGTCTTAAACTGATCCCAAGTAACTTGATCCTCAGGAGTAGCTGCCTTAATAGCATTCCACCAATTCATCGCCCGTCCTTGCAGCTGACGGGATGCTAGCTTTCTCTTCATCGTATCCTCGATACCCAAGTCTTCGAAGATACGCTCACAGCTATCGAACTGATCCTGAACTTCTGTAGCCGATTCCGTTCCGTGGAACGGCTTCCCACCAAGACTAGTGTAATCCTTGCAAAGCTTGGCGAAATCGGCTCTAGGCACCTGCACCGCTGCACCACCACCATTTGCAATAATGGGAACTGCTCCTTGCACATTTCTAAGCAACCCTCTCATGAAGTCAGTGAACATCGTCCTCATATTAGGAGCATCCCCATTATTATCTTCTCTACCAGTACCCCTAGTATATCGGCTCATCTTTCAATCTGTAAGGAGAAAACGATTAACCATCTCTTCAGTGGTGTCAGTGCAGTGCAACTCCATCCTTAAATATACTAATAGTATATATATACATATATCACTTTTGAAAACCAAAATATCACAAATACGCGCTCTCATATACGTACTATCTCTCCCTGGTGTCTTTCCCTAGGTTAACTACGCAACCTAGAGCTTTGATACCAAATGTGCCGGCCGGCCCCGCACCAGCCGACATTTCCAATGAAAGTGCGTTGTGCCAATGTCTAACCAGCACGGGACGGTCGTCAAAGAAAAGAAAGAAGGGAATTTGAACTAACAAGGAACCTGTAGAATGTCTCATAGCGCATGGAATAAAATATAATAATAACATACTTGACATAAAACAGGTGAGACAGTGCATAAGATGAGAACTAAACCATAATCATCATAGCAACGGAAATTCAAATACAGCTTATGTTCCACATCACCATTATTAAAACTTTTCAAATTGTCTCCAATGCAAAGTAAACGAAAGGTACACTACTAATGCCCAAAGTAGTGACCTGCAGTGACACAGGGAGAATAAATATTTATATCATACGTGGGAGCCTCCTGCTCGTCTCTGGATCAGCTACCGGTGCATGACCAGCTAACATGTCTCTAGTCTGCCCATTTAAGAGCACCCAGAGTAATAAGAAGAGACATAAAACTCTGGGCTAGACAAAAGTCTGGTATGGGCAATAAGCAGCAAAACAGAACAATAAAAGGTATACTGAACCATACTTGAATCTGGACCTGCAACCAAAGAGTTATCACTACAGGATGTACAATACTCTAAGGTGACACTAACATATGGTGTAAAGATACGGGGGTGGGGGTGTGCATGTCATAGTGATGTCAAACAATCAAGCATAGCCACCATCCTCACATCTCTCACTCAGTGCGTAAAGCATACGATATCCATCGCTTTGGTCACCCAAATCCTTGCCATGATCACTCTGCCTCATGGAGTCATGGCGACTCCACTACACTGATCCATAGCCACTAGTCCTTGCTATGTCCACTCTGCCCCATGAAGTCATGAAGACTCCACTGCACTGGCTCATAGCCATGCTACGATCACTCTTCCCCATAGAGTAATAACCACCCCACTGCACTGATCCGTGGCCTAACATCCATCTTCGTGGTGAATCAAAGCTATGGACGTTGATAACCCCTTTGCACACGTCCTGTACTAAAGCCCAACTCATGAAGTTGACTCGTTGGTTCCCAATTGGATCCTGAGTTTTACTTCCTATTTGGACTACCTTTGCATCTCAGGTTTTGGTCTCCTCTGGATTGGTTCGACTCTTCACTTTACTTCGCTTCAGATCGTGCTCCTTGGGGTGGTTCAGTTCGTGATACTTGCTGTTCACCTGTTCGGTTTGTGGAGCTCCTATTTGTGGCCACCGGGCAGTTCAGGTCGTGGTGCTTCACTGGGCTCGGTTCGTGATACCTCCTCTAGGCATCGGGTCGGTTCGTTCTCCTTCCTCCGGATCGGGAAGCTTCTGGTTCGTGGTGCTCTTCCAAGTGAGAGGGTCGTGATCTTCTCTCCGGATCGGATCGTGGATACCCATTGGGTTCGGGTCGGGCTCCTTCATTGGCTCGTGGGTCGAGTCTCCATAGAATAGGTTCATGACAGTCCACTCCGGGTCGGGTCAAGCTCCTCAATTCGTGGCAGTCCACTTGTGGTGCATCGGTCGGTCGCATGCTCTGGTTCATGGTGCAATAGTTCTGGAAGGAGGTTCATGAGAAGGGGGTTCCCAACGAGCGGATCCGATCCAGTTCCTGCTCCATTTCCTACAACTCTTCGAGCGACTGTTTTACGCTATACGACGGTGTTTTCGACCATTCTAACTTTTCTAATCAATCACAAAGCATACATACAGTCATAGCAATATATAGAATTGACCACAAACACCAAAAACAACAATTTGATATGTTAAAACGGATCAAACATGCCCAAAACACGTATTTTTCCCTTAAGCATGTTTAAGCAAATCTAATGATAGGATTAGCAAAACTTAACCAATTTAACCCAAACTTCCAACAGAGATCTAAAACGGTGTTTAAGAATTTCTAAACTTTTTTCCAGAATTTAATCATGTATAATTTTGTTAATTAACACTAATCACCCCTAATCAATAGTAATTAGTGAGAAACTATGCAAATCACTCACCTTAGCCACAAATAAATCTCAGATATGAAAATATCTCTGATTTGGGTTGGATCTCTATGCAATACAATAGATCTATTCCCAAACTGATGCTATTTCTCCATGATTTGGCGTAGATTGGCTTAATCTTCAATTAGAAAGCGATTAGGAGCGATTTGGAATGAAATTAGAAGGTGGAGGCCATGGCTAGGGTTAGAGCAATGCTTTAGGTGGCTGAAAAATAAAATAAAAATCGTTTTCCTACTGTTCTCAGCCTCCCCATAACCCCAATCCTGAAATGGGTTATGGGCCCTCTTGCTAATCACCCTAGTTAGGCCCGATTAAGCTATTTTTCACATTCTAAACCTTGTTTCAGCCATATCTCCCAAACAGTCTGTCCGTTTTGCTAATGTGATCACTCTACGGAAAGGTAGACTATCATCTGGATCTAATGGAAGTGGTTTTAGGTCAAAACTCCTTACCAATCAAAAATTATGGTCGAAACAAGATCATCTAGGGGCAAAACGGTCATTTAAAAATCGGCAAAAATCATGAACATGGGAAATGACCCCAATAGTCGTCTCCCAAAGTTATATGACTATAAAACTTCGCATGAGAAAGAAATAAATATCCTACGATCCCCTGATGCGTAGAATGCGGGGCGTTACATTCTTCCCCCCTAAAGAAATTTCGCCCCCAAAATTCCTTAACTAAGAAACACGCAAAGGATCCCGCATGCCTACCAACCATTCACAACAATCAAAAATACAAAACAACAAACAAGTCTATCCTAGCATGCGGAAAACTAAATTGCAATTAAAACCTTACCAGGCAAAGAGTTCTGGATACGTCTTCCTAATGCTCTCCTATGTATCCCAAGTACAATCATTCTCATCCTCGCCCCACTGAACTTTGACTAGATTCAATGCTTTCTTTCGAAGTTGCTTCGTATCATGCTCGACAATACGAATCGGCTTGCGGTTCCCAATCGCCTCGGGTTCTACTTCGATATCATCCAACTGATCAGGTGAAATAGTCATATCGGGGTCGTGCACGAATTTCCTTAACTGGGAAACATGAAATACGTTATGAACTCCTGCTATCTTCTCTGGTAATTCAACTTTATATGCCAAATTCCCAACTTGCTCGAGGATTGGGAATGGATCAACAAATCTTGGTGTTAACTTGCCTCACATACCAAATCGTATCACGCTCTGTAATGGAGAAATCTTGACAAACACCAAGTCGCCAATGGAGAATTTCAAGTCTCTTCGTCTCTTATCATCATAACTCTTCTGCCTATCTTGGGCAGCTTTCATTCGTTGTTGGATAACCTCGATCTTATCTGAGGTTTCTCTTATCACATCCGGTCCAAGCATAAACTTCTCACAGGTTTCTAACCAACATGACGGTGAGTTGCACGGTCTTTCGTACAAAGCTTCATATGGAGCCATACCAATACTGGATTGATAACTATTATTATATGCAGACTCTACTAGATGCAAATGGTCATCCCATGATCCACCAAAATCCAATATGCAAGCTCTCAAGAGATCTTCTAATACACGATTCACCCTCTCTGTCTGACTGTCGGTTTGAGGATGGTACGCGGTATTGAGATATAATTCTGACCCTAGAGCCTCTTGTAAGATCTTCCAAAACCCACTAGTAAACAACGGGTCTCAGTCACTCACAATGCTTTTAGGTACTCCATGAAATCTCACTACCCACTTCATATATAGTTCCGCTAACTTAGCTGCCATCCTATTCGACTTGACGGGTATAAACCTTGCACTCTTAGTCAATCGGTCCACAATCACCTAAATGCTATCATGGCCAGATCTAGTCCTTGGTAACCCATCAATGAAATCCATTGAGACTTGTTCCCATTTCCATTCTTCTAATGTTTGCAACAAACCACTAGGTTTGTTTTGCTCAGCTTTAACTAGTTGGCAGTTCATGCATTTGGATATAAAATTCCCAACGTCTCTTTTCATCCCTCCCCAGTAGTAGGTCTGCTTCATGTCTCGATACATTTTATTACCACCGGGGTACATAGCCAGTTTTGAGTGATGACATTCTCTAAGCACTTCATCTCTCAATCCATTGACATTGGGTACAACCAGTCTTCCATTCTTTCTAAGCCATCCATCTCGATCATGCCCATACTTGTTCATCTCCTCGTCGATACCCATCTCTAACTTGGAGATGATTTCCAATAGGTTAGGATCGTCCCTCTGACTGGAGCCAATCCGCTCAATCAAAATGGGTCTGATCGTCAAACTTGCTAATACTTCTGGATCCAATTTACATTTTGGTCTGAAATCATAACCAGCGATGTACTCCAGTTGCTTCTATTCTAGAAACATAGCCCCTAAATTGGCATGTCTTCTACTCAAAGCATCAGCAACCGCGTTGCCTTTTCCTAGTGTATATGCAATATCGAAATCATAGGAAGCCAAGAATTCTAACCATCTCTGCTGTCGGAGATTTTGATCCTTTTGGGAGAAAAGGTACTTTAACGATTTATGATCAATAAACAACTCGAATCTTTCTCCCAAGAGATAATGTCTCCACATCTTCAACGCGAACACGATCGCTGCCAATTCCAAATCATGGATATGATATCTTTTCTCATGCGGTTTCAGTTGCCGACTTGCATAAGCTACCACCCTACCTCCTTGCATCAATACAGCACCTAGTCCGGTACCACGGGAATCTGTGTATACTGTCATCTCTTCATTCCCTTTAGGAATGACTAACACTGGTGCACATGTCAACTTTTCCTTTAAACTCTTGAATGCATTCTCGCACTTTTCGTCCTAGATGAAAGCTCGATTCTTCTTGGCCAACTGAGTCAACGGTGCTGCTATCTTGGAGAAGTCTTGGATAAACTTACGATAATATACAGCCAATCCCAAGAAACTTCTTACGTCTATTGTATTCTTGGGCATAGAGCAATCTTGTACCATAGCCACCTTCGCAGGGTCCATGGCAATACCACTCTCTGAAACAACATGGCCCAAGAATCTCACTTCCTTCCTCCAGAAGTGACACTTAGAAAACTTTGCTTTCAATTGGTTTTTTCTCAACACCTCCATCACTATCCTCAGATGTTCCTTGTGTTCTTCCTCTGTCCTCGAATAAACCAAGATATCGTCTACGAACACAAGAACAAACTTATTTAATTGATCTCAGAATACTCTATTCATAAGATCCACAAAATATGTTGGTGCATTGGTCAACCCGAATGGCATGACCAACCACTCATAGAATCCAAACGGCGTCCAAAGGCCGTTTTAGCTATACTCTCAGCTTCCACCCTAAGCTGATGAAAACCTATAGCGAGATCCAACTGGGAGAACACTCTCACGCCACTCAACTAATCAAACAAATCATCTATCCGTGGTAGAGGATACTTATTCTTTCTCGTCACCTTATTCAACCCATGTTAGTCCACACACAATCGAAGGGAACCATCTGCCTTGGTAGCAAACACAACTAGTGCTTCCCACTCAGAAACACTTCTTCTGATAAATCCCTTCTTGAAAAGATCGCTTACTTGCACCCCGATCTCTTGCTTCTCCCTTGGTGCCATACGACAAGTGGCATCACTATAGGTCTGACATCTTTCACTAAATCAATACGGAACTCAATCTCTCTATGAGGTGGATGTCTGGTCACTTCCTCGAAGACGTCCGGATACTGGCCAGCCACGAGCACATCTGACAACTCAACATGTGGGATGTCGAGGGAATTTAGAAAACTAGCTATTATCCCATCACTAGGTAGACCACAAAACATTATCCTCGCCATCATCCACTCTAATTGTCACCAAAAACCCCTCACAGTCTACCACCACCCCATACCTTTGGAGCCAATCGACTCCTAAAATAATGCCAAACCCAGTAAAGCCCAATACAAAATAATCACAAACAAACATGCATCCATGACTCGATAAGACCACATTACGACAAATCATGCTAAGGCTAGTCGAACCACCTATCGGGTTCGTCACCGTTAAAGGTCTATCGACTATCTCGGGTTCCAATCCCAACCTATCTACCAGGTCACTGGATATGAAGGAACGAGAAGCTCCGATATCAAACGATACTCGAACAGGAACATCATAAACAGAAAGCATACCTTGAATGACGACATTCTTTCCTTTCTACGCCGCGGTTGCGACATTCAACGAAGAAGGAACAACATTAAGAGCATATGCTTTCACAATCTGCTTCTCTTTAGGAGGTTGCAAACATTTATCCTTGTGATGTCCCACTTGGCCGCAGTTGAAGCACTTCCTGTCTGCTGGTTTCGCTTGACATTCTTTAGCATAATGGCCCTTCTTGCCACAGCTAAAGCACTCAACATCTTTCTTATTCTTTTTCTTCAGGCCATCCTTCGTCTGATTCTGCTTTCTCTTATTCTGAGAACCATTCTTGCCTCCACCTCTTGCTTGCGGTTTTGGCTCCTCTGCAGATGCAACCTCAGTCTTTGACTTAGGGTATAGACTCTCTGATCTCAAAGCTTTCCCCACGATCGATTCAAACGTCTCATCGATACAGTTTATAAGTCTTTCCCCTAAATATTGATTTAAGCCTGTTATGAACTTCTCAATCTTCTTCCCGGGAGTGTCGATAATAGATAATCCATAGTTCGAAAAAGTATCGAACTTAGCAATATACCCTGAGGATGCCCTACTATTCTGCCTAAGCTCCAAGAACCTTTTAAACAATACTGACTTCTGAGTAGCTGGAATAAACTTGTCGCTAAAGCGAGTCTTAAACTGATCCCAAGTAACTTGATCCTCAAGAGTAGCTTCCTTAATAGCATTCCACCAATTCATCGCCCGTCCTTGCAGCTGACGGGATGCTAGCTTTCTCTTCGTCGCATCCTCAATACCCAAGTCTTCGAAGATACACTCACAGCTATCCAACCAATCCTGAACTTCTGTAGTCGATTCCATTCAGTGGAATGGCTTCCCACCAAGACTAGGGTAATCCTTGCAAAGCTTGGCGAAATCGGCTTTAGGCGCCTGCACCGTTGCACTACCACCATTTGTAGCATTAAGAAATGCTCCTTGCACATTTTTAAGCATCTCTCTCATGAAGTCAGTGAACATCGTCCTCATATTAAGAGCATTCCCATTATTAGCTCCACTACCAGTACCCCTAGTATATCGGCTCATCGTTCAATCTGTAAGGAGAAAATGATTAACCATCTCTTCAGTGGTGTCAGTACAGTGCAAATCCATCCTTAAATATACTAATAGTATATATATATATACACATATATAACTTTTGAAAACCAAAATATCACAAATACGCGCTCTCATATACGTACTATCTCTCCCTGGTGTCTTTCCCTAGGTTAACTACGTAACCTAGAGCTCTGATACCAAATGTGACAGCCCGCCCCGCACCAGCCAACATTTCCAATGAAAGTGCGCTGTGTCAATGTCCAACTAACACGGGACGGTCGTCAAAGAAAGGAAAGAAGAGAATTTGAACTAACAAGGAACCTGTAGAATGTATCACAGCGCATGGAATAAAATATAATAATAACATACTTGACATAAAATAGGTGAGATAGTGCATAAGCTGAGAACTAAACCATAATCATCATAGCAGCGGAAATTCAAATACAGCTTATGTTCCGCATCCCCATTATTACAACTTTTCAAACTGTCTCCAAAGCAAAGTAAAGGAAAGGTACACTACTAATGCCCAAAGTAGTGACCAGCAGCGACACAGGGAGAATACACACACACACACACATACATACATACATAAATATATATATATATATCATACGTGGGAGCCTCCTGCTCGTCTCCGGATCAGCTACTCGTGCATAACCAGCTAACATGTCTCTAGTATGCTCATTTAAGAGAACCCATAGTAATAAGAAGAGACATATAACTCTGGGTCAGACAAAAGTCTGGTATGAGTGATAAGCAGCAAAACGGAACAATAATAGGTGTACTAAATCATACCTGAACCTGGACCTACAACCAAAGAGTTAGCACTACAGGATGTACAATACTCTAAGGTGACACTAATATATGGTGTAAAGATACGAGGGTGGGGGTGTGCATGTCATAGTGATGTCAAACAATCAAGCATAGCAACCATCCTTACATCTCTCACTCAGTGTGTAAAGCATACGATATCCACCGCTTTGGTCACCCAAATCCTTGACATGATCACCCTGCCCCTTGGAGTCATGGCGACTCCACTATACTGATCCATGGCCACTAGTGCTTGCTGTGTCCACTCTGCCCCATGAAGTCATGAAGACTCCACTACACTGGCTCATAGCCATGCTACGATCACTCTGCCCCATGGAGTAATAACTACCTCACTACACTGATCCGTAGCCTAACATCCATCTTGGTGGTGAATCAAAGTTATGAACGTCGATAACCCATTTGCACATGTCCCGAAGCAAAGTCCAACTCGTGAAGTTGACTCATTGGTTCCCAACTGGATCCTGAGTTCTACTTCCTATTTGGCCTACCTTTGCATCTCGGGTTTTGGTCTCCTCCGGATCGGTTCGACTTTTCACTTTACTTCACTTCGGATCGTGCTCCTTGAGGTGGTACAGTTCGTGATACTTGTTGTTCACCCGTTCAGTTCGTGGAGCTCCTGTTCGTGGACACCAGTGGTTCGGGTCGTGGTGCTTCACTGGGCTCAGTTCGTGATACCTCCTCCAGGCATCGGGTCGGTTCGTTCTCCTTCCTCCAGATCGGGAAGCTTCTAGTTCATGGTGCTCTTCCAAGTAAGCAGGTCGTGATCTTCTCTCCGGATCGGGTCGTCGATACTCATTGGGTTCAGGTCGGGCCCCTTCATTGGCTCGTGGCTCGAGCCTCTATAAAATAGATTCGTGACAGCCCACTCCGGGTCTGGTCGAGCTCCTCAATTTGTGGCAGTCCACTTGTGGTGCATCAGTTCGGTCGCGTGCTCTGGTTCATGATGCAGCAGTTCCGGAATGCGGTTCGTGATAAGGGGGTTCCCCACGAGCGGGTCGGGTCACCCTCCACCGATCCGATCTGGTTCCTGCTCCATTTCCTGCAACTCTTCCAGCGACTGTTTTACGCCATACGACGGTGTTTTCGACCATTCTAACTTTTCTAATCAATCACAAAGCATACCGTACAGTCATAACAACATATAGAATTGACCACAAACACCAAAAACAACAATTTGATATGTCAAAACGACTCAAACATTCCCTAAACCCATATTTCTTCCTTAAGCATGCTTAAGAAAATCTAATGATAGGATTAGCAAAACTTAACCAAATTAACCCAAACTTCCAACAGAGGTCTAAAACGTTGTTTAGGAATTTCGAAGTATTTTTCCAAAACTTAATCATGTATAATTTTGTTAATTAACATTAATCACCCCAAATCAACCGTAATTATTGAGAAACTATGCAAATCACTCACCTTAGCCACAAATAAATCTCAGATCTGAAAATATCTCTGATTTGGGTTGAATCTCTATGCAACACAACAACTCTATTCCCAATCTGATGCTATTTCTCCTTGATTTTGCGTAGATTGGATTAATCTTCAATTAGAAAGCGATTGGAAGCCACTTGGGATGAAATTAGAAGGTGGAGTGTAACACCCCGAATTTTCTATTAACACTAAAGTTGCTAAAATATTAATAAGTGTGTAAGAGGGGGGATGTATCTAATATGAATATAAAAGTGTGTAAGAGAGGGGATGTATCTAATATGAATATAATAATATTAATAAGTATGTAAGAGAGGGGATGTATCTAATATGAATATAATAATATTAATAAGTGTGTAAGAGAGGGGATGTATCTAATATGAATATAAAAATAGTAATAAGTGTGTGAGAGAGGGGATGTATCTAATATGTATATAAAAACAATAATAAGTGTGTAAAAGGGGGGGGGATGTATCTAATGTGTACATTGTAGAATATATATATATATATATATATATTGCTGAGTGTTTGCTGAGTCACTTCTGACTCATTGCTGAGTCAACAAGATAAACCCCATCTTGTCTGAACGGCTGCGGTTATTTCTAGGTTAAATCTAATGGCCTAAATGCATTCTAAAATCTATAAATAAGTGGGTAGACCCTAAACCTAAATCACTTGTAAAATTAGAGAAGCTACCGTCATGCTGCTGCCATGGAGTTCAGCGTAGCCGTCACAAACTAAGAAGAGGAAGCCTAATCATCTACAACTAAATCTACACAAATCAAATCAAAAGATCTCTCTTTCTCTAATTCTTTTCTTTTATTGGTGAGTATGATGATTCTCACAAGACTATTACAAACTAATTTGACTCAGTTATGAATGGATCACAAGAAAGTGATGTGATTTGTAATTGTAAATTCTATATATTGTGGATCTCTTATTATGTTATTATGTTGTCGTATGATGTAAATTATATATGCTATGTCATGCTATGTTGTAAATTCTCTTATGCTATGCGTGCTATATTGAGAATCATGTCAAGCTATGTTATACTATCATACTATGCCATGTTATAAATCATGCTATATTATGATGAAAAATCATGCTGTTGGATCATGCTTAAAGTTATGTTTTTTTTCTTAATTTAAATGGATCTTGTTTATGGGAATTTTCCTATTAGGTTAGGTGTACCCATAAACTTGAAACTATAATTAAATAAAACTTGATTATGGGAATTTGCCTATTGAGTTAGGTGTACCCATATAAAACCATGTTGTTAAAAAATTAGATGATGTTGATTCACACATGTTCATATGTAAGTTTATGAAAATGGATTGAGATTATATTAGGTGAATTTTGAACAAGTTGACACCTTTAGGTCCATGACATGTATAATCTATGCAAGTTGGACATATGCAAGTTTCACCCCTTATTATGATTCATTTGGTCACATATACATGTTGTTATTATGATAATCTCTTTTATGCTATGAGTTAGGCTATTCGAGTCTAACATATATTTTGCGAATAAACGTTCAAATGTGGGGTAGAGGTAATATTAGGAATTAATAAATTGGGTGCAATTTTGTAAGATTTTGCATACCATGAATGGATGTCCATAATTGAGTCAATTATGGACATTGTTAAAAATTGGAAGTAATTAATAATTCAAGTAGGAATTATTAAAATTGGGGGAAAGTGGATTATTATTAATAATCAATGCTTGGGACACGAGGTTGGACCCGTTTGTGATGTAAACCTGCCCGGACCCGCCCGACAAATCCAGTAGTCACAAATGTCGGCCCAATGTGAGAGGTCCTAGGCCCAAACTAAAGCATAACAGTTGTAAAGACACGAGGTTAGACTCTTTTATGGTGTAAGACTGCCCGGACCCGCCCGGCAAATCCAGCTGCCATAAATGCCAGTCTAATGTGAGAGGTCTTTATGAGGTTTTGGCCTTAATGAACTAAGAAATACTTAACCAGATAATCATGTAAGGTGAGACATGGGGGTTAAGTAGGTGCCTTGGGTGGCATGAGGAATCTGGTGGTTGCCTTTAGAGGCATTTGAAATACGATTAGACTTAACCAAACACACATGTAAATGAACATGACTAAGTGGGTTAAGTGGGATGGACTAATGGGGACAAGCTTAGGTGGAATGCTTGTGGTAAATAGTGGGGGCCCATTTCAACCAGTATCCCAAAACGTATCTTTGTGGGCTCGACCCAAGTCGAGGACGGGACACGCATACTGGGTTAGACTATAAGAGGCCAAAACAGGGAGCGGTGGCAACGCAAGTCCAATGGGTTTCATATGCGTGTGTGGACCCGGGCTGGTAGGTAAGACGTTGTTGCATCGTGTAGGTATAAGCCGTGCATGTCCGTTGTATCAGGTTGCCACTTTAGGGGAGTGATACACCCCACTGTGGGGCCAGCACGGGTATCTACGAGTTAGGGAGCCGATCGAATAATGGGAAGTAGGGTACACCTAGTGGAGATAGGGGTAGGCGGCACCTATGTAGTCAGCTAGGGGTACGTAAAGCCATTGGTAAAGTTTCTAAGTGAAGCTAAGTGGGATGAATCTTTAGGGTGACTGGTGTGGTGCAGTATAGTGTTTATCCTTTAGTATTTAGGAGCGCCTATAACGTTGCCTTTAGCGATTGTCTATGTCCTTAATCTGCTCGTCATAGACATTTTCTTGTTTTCCAGCTTATGCCTTAGTCCAGTTATTTTGGTAATAGTATTGTAGAATTACCATATTCACCAGACTTTATGTCTGACCCCCTCTTTTCCATCCTTTTTCTCCCTTCAGGTCCGCAGGTTGGGCCAAGTTCTAGTGGAGTCTAGTTGGATCGCTTATCTTCTGGAAAGCTTGGACTGCTGAAGTAAAGTCCAGCTTGTTATCTTTCTTTTTAATGGCTATTCATGTAATGGGATTATGTACTTGTTTTATCAAGATAGATATTGTACTTGACATTGAATATGGTGTTATGATGTAATCAAACATGTTTTGACTTCTGCTACAATGAAATAAAGTTTTTGAATTTCCAAGTACTATTTTATATCTGTCTTGTTGTAATTTTACTGTTCTATATTCACTTAAAACCTCCATGGAAGTTAATGCATTCCCTTTGTGAGTGACATTAATGGACGTGCGGTGTTACACGTGGTATCAGAGCATAAGTTTACCAGAACAGATAAAAATTTTTTTTAGAAAAATATTTTTTTTTCTAAAGTATTTTTGGAAGAAGTGCTTTCAAAAAAAAAACATGTTATTTAAAGAGAGTTTTTATGAAAAACATAATCCCAAATAGCCACATCCTTATCTTTCGAATTCTCCATTTTGAATCTTTCCTTTTTCGTTTCAGCATGGCTGAAGATCTTAATCTCCCAGAAGGTGTGACGATTCCAGGGTGGTTTAGGAGATACTTAGAGGCTAGGGCCACCACTGCAGGCCCAGCGGATACTCCTCCACCCCTAGTTGCACCCATTCCTCCTCCTCCTCCTCCTCCTCGTGTTGACACTTTTGCAAAGACGTGCAAGGAATTCAAGGCTATGGGAGGAAAAACTTTTCAAGGGACTGAGACGTTTGTGGAGGCCAGAGATTGGCTTAAGGAGACTGAGGAATTGTTGGATATCTTTAAAGTGGAAGATGGGAGGAAATTGCGTTTAGCTGCTTGGTTAATGAAGGGAGAGGCCTCGTTTTGGCGGGAGGTCACTAACGGGGAACGTCCAGTCGATTCATGGGCGGATTTCAGACGAAGGTTTGAGGCAAAGTTTCTTTCAAGGGCAGAGGAGAACTTAAATATGGAAAAATTCCTGGCACTAAAGCAAGGTAGCTCATCAGTAAAGGAATATGTCAATAAATTTAATCAGTTAGCAAGGTTTGGCTTGGAGTTGGTGAACACGCCAGAGAAGAAAGCTTTGAGGTTCGTAAGAGGCTTGAATGAACCGTTGCAAGGGTTGGCTATGACCCACATCCCTATGGGAGCCACCTTTGAAAAGCTAGTAGAAATGGCACTTATGCATGAGGATAAGGCAGTTGAAAAGAAAGGGGATCAGAAGAAACCCCAATAGCAAAATAAGAAGGGTGGTGAAAACAATAATGGCAAAGGGAAGAAGAAATGCTTCAATTGTGGGACGCCTGGCCATCTCAGCAAAGATTGTAGAAAGAAAAAGAAGACTGGTTGTTTTCATTGTGGAGATGCGGGACATTTAGTGAAGGACTGTCCAAAGAAGGGGCAGAGGGCAGGGTCTACCTCGGGAGGACAGGTGCAGGCTCTTATGGTACCAGGGCAGGCAAGGGGGCAAGTTCAGGCTATTGCGGCCCCACCGCTGCAAGAAAGAGGTAGAACAATTTCTGTTGAAAGCTTAGTTTTTCTGTTTGATCATCCTGTCCGTACCTTATTCGATTCTGGCGCATCTCATTCGTTTATCTCTGCATCATTAGTTGAATCACTGCACTTGAACACCAGTTTAGTAGGGGATCCCTTGGTCGTTTCAAATCCAATTGGGGGTTCGGCTCATTTGACCATGATATGTTTGGATTTGAAAATCTCTATACTTAGCGTTGAATTTAGATGTGATGCTTATGTATTGGGCTTCACGGGCTATGGGCTAATTTTAGGAATGGATTGGTTGTCCAGAAATAGGGCCATTCTTGATTGTGAAAGGAGAGTAGTTAGGCTTGTGACTCGCCTTGGTAATGCTCTCGACATCTTTTGTAATCCCATAAATTCCGTTATGCTAAGTTATCTTGAATCGCTTGACGCGTCTGTAGAGAACCTGCGATCGGTAGAAGTGGTCCGGGAATATCCGGATGTGTTTGAGGAGGTGAAGGGTTTACCTCCAAAGCGGGAGATAGACTTTCGAATTTATCTTGTGGATAATGCTAAACCCGTATCTTTGCCAGTGCGCCACATGGCTCCTCGTGAAAGGAGGGAACTCAATAAGCAAGTAAAGGAGTTGCTTGAGAAGGGGTTCATAAGACGTAGTATATCGGAGTGGGGTGCTCCAGTAGTTTTTGCCACAAAGGCGGATGGGTCTCTTAGACTTTGTATGGACTATAGAGAACTAAACAAGCTTACTAAAAAGAACCGACACCCACTGCCGAGGATTGACGATCTCTTTGATCAGTTAGTTGGCGCCTCAGTGTTTTCGCAGTTGGACTTAGCCACTGGCTTTCATCAACTGAGAGTGGCTGAGGATAGTATAGATAAGACTGCTTTTAGGACTCCTGACGGATTCTATGAATGGCTAGTGATGCCCTTTGGTTTGACAAACGCCCCTACATATTTTGTTGATTTGATGAGTAGGGTGTTTAGGGAATACCTTAACAAATTCGTGGTAGTCTTTGTGGATGACATCTTAGTCTTTTCTAAGAATAAAGAAGAGCACTCCCTACATCTTAGGGAAGTGTTGGAAACCCTTCGAGCACATAACCTTAAGGCAAAATTTTCTAAGTGTCACTTCTGGAGGAAGGAAGTACGGTTCTTAGGGCACGTGGTTTCCAAAGAAGGGATAGCAGTGGATCCCGCAAAGGTGGTGGCCATCCAAGATTGGAAGGTCCCTAAAAATGCAACCGAAGTAAGAAGTTTCTTGGGGTTGGCTGGCTATTATAGGAAGTTTATCAAAGACTTCGCAAAAATATCAGCTCCATTAACACGGTTAACGAAGAAGAACCTGGTTTTTACGTGGGACAAAGATTGCGATGATGCGTTCCAACGTTTAAAGGGAGCCTTAACTTCAGCCCCAGTCTTAGTGCTGCCATACGGGAATAAACCGTTTACCATCTATACTGATGCTTGTGGGACGGGACTTGGCGCGGTCCTCATGCAAGAGGGAAGAGTAATAGCCTATGGTGGAAGGCAGTTGAGGGTTCATGAAAAGAATTACCCCACGCATGACTTAGAGCTAGCCGCAATTGTTTTCGTGCTTAAGTCTTGGCGTCACTATCTTCTTGGTGAGAAATTCGAACTGTTCACTGACCACAAATCATTAAAATACTTATTCTCTCAGAAGGATTTGAATTTAAGGCAGCAACGGTGGATGGAATTCTTAGCCTCCTACGATTTTGAAATAGCATATACCCCGGGCAAGGGTAACGTGGTGGCAGACGCCTTAAGTAGGAAAAGGTTGTCCTTGAGTCCGTTGTTTGTTGAACGACAAAGCTTAGAATTCATCTCTATGTTTGATTTTAGACCCTCCGTTGACTTAGTACCCGGTCTGTTAGCATCCTTGGAGGTTAGACATACACTTCTAGGACGGGTTAGTGAGGCACAGCGAGACGACCCACGGTTGGTTGAGATAGTAGAAAAGCTCAAAGGGGGGGAGTCGTCAAGCCATCTTCGTAGGTATACCCTAGACGATAAGGGTTGGTTACGAAGGGATAATAGACTTTGTGTACCGCAAGACGAAGACTTAAGGAAGGCCATTCTTGATGATGCTCATCGCTCAAAAATGACCATTCATCCCGGCGGGGATAAGATGTACAAAGATATGAAGCGTGTTTTCTTTTGGGCCGGTATGAAAAGGGATGTGGCCGAGTACGTCGCTAGATGCTTGGTGTGCCAACGAGTTAAAGCAGAACAAAAGAAACCCGTTGGGTTGCTTCACCCATTAGAAGTTCCACTATGGAAATGGGAAAGCATCTCAATGGATTTTGTGGATGGATTACCAAGATCAAGGAAGGGTAACACGGGGATTTGGGTTATAGTAGATAGACTTACTAAAAGCGCCCATTTTATTCCCGTGAAAAGAAAGAGGACTGCTCCGTGGTTGGCTTCTGTATACATTAAGGAGATAGTTCGTTTTCACGGTATTCCTTCTAGTATAGTAAGCGACCGTGACCCCATCTTTACTAGCGAATTTTGGAAGAGTTTACAAGAGGCGGTAGGGACTCAGCTATGTTTGAGCACCGCATATCATCCTCAGACAGACGGCCAGACCGAGAGGGTGAATCGCATTCTAGAGGATCTTTTAAGGCTTTGTATCCTAGACTTTGGGGGTACATGGGAAGAGCACCTTCCGTTAGTAGAATTCACATATAATAATAGCTTTCAGTCTAGTATTGGCATGGCACCTTTCGAAGCTCTTTATGGAAGGCCTTGCCGTTCGCCTACATGTTGGTGGGAATCTACCGATAAAATCCTACTTGGGCCCGATATGGTAACGGAGACCTCGGAGAAGATTGAGTTGATTCGAAGGAGGATGAAAGCAGCACAAGATAGGCAAAAATCGTATGCTGATAAGAGGAGAACAGATCTTGAGTTTTACATTGGGGACATGGTTTTTATCAAAGTATCTCCGTTACATAATGTTGTTCGCTTTGGGTCCGTGGGGAAATTAGCACCAAGGTTTGTAGGGCCGTTTCCTGTAAAAAAAACAGGATTGGGAAGATGGCATATAGGGTGGAGTTGCCTGAGAAACTTAGTGGAGTACACGACGTATTCCATGTATCACATTTGAGGAAGTGTTTGCACAAGACCGCGGAGGTGGTAGAGCCGAGCTTGCTTAAAGAGTGGAAATAGAGCGTGATGCAACAATTAGACGAGCTCCTACATGCATTCTTGGGTCGGAGATCAAAAAGTTGAGGAATCGAGAGGTCAGACTGGTTAAAGTGCAATGAGGAGATGATGAGAGCAATGCAACTTGGGAGACAGAAGAGAAGATGCGTTCGTTGTACCCTTTTCTTTTTGAGGGTATGTCTTTTAATTTCTCCTTTATCGCTTAGCTTATCTTATCTTATCTTTAGTATGTCCTCTCATTAGTATCTTTGACCTTTAGTTAAGATAATCCTATGGTTGAAACATGTGTTTGAGACATGTTATTTATGATGGATTCAAAATGGATGCAAGTGTTTGCTAGTGGTTGCTCGTGGATGCATATATACACACACTTTAGGCACTAGATCGGCTCAGTCACTACATATTGCATATTGCATATATATGGATGTATTTAGTAAAATGGATGAACGATGGTTGTATTATCATGTGGATGCTGCATTCAGATGATGGTTGTGCACGCATATAGAAGTATTATGTAGCATTAAGAATCTTTTGCATACATAATGGATGCATGACACGATCATAGTTGCATTAAGGAGGTCAACTGAATCAGTGGACCGCCTGATTTTGCATTAGATACGGACATATACACACACTGTGCATTTAAACATGAAAGCATTAGAAGTCTGTAAGGACAATGGATGCCTGTGTATGATGGATGAGTAGATGGACGTTTGGATGGTAGGATATACATTCTTCCAGACTTGAAGATTTCGGGGACGAAATCCTAAAAGGAGGGGAGAATGCAACACCCCGAATTTTCTATTAACACTAAAGTTGCTAAAATATTAATAAGTGTGTAAGAGGGGGATGTATCTAATATGAATATAAAAATGTGTAAGAGAGGGGATGTATCTAATATGAATATAATAATATTAATAAGTATGTAAGAGAGGGGATGTATCTAATATGAATATAATAATATTAATAAGTGTGTAAGAGAGGGGATGTATCTAATATGAATATAAAAATAGTAATAAGTGTGTGAGAGAGGGGATGTATCTAATATGTATATAAAAACAATAATAAGTGTGTAAAAGGGGGGGGGATGTATCTAATGTGTACATTGTAGAATATATATATATATATATATATATATATATTGCTGAGTGTTTGCTGAGTCACTTCTGACTCATTGCTGAGTCAACAAGATAAACCCCATCTTGTCTGAACGGCTGCGGTTATTTCTAGGTTAAATCTAATGGCCTAAATTCATTCTAAAATCTATAAATAAGTGGGTAGACCCTAAACCTAAATCACTTGTAAAATTAGAGAAGCTACCGTCATGCTACTGCCATGGAGTTCAGCGTAGCCGTCACAAACTAAGAAGAGGAAGCCTAATCATCTACAACTAAATCTACACAAATCAAATCAAAAGATCTCTCTTTCTCTAATTCTTTTCTTTTATTGGTGAGTATGATGATTCTCACAAGACTATTACAAACTAATTTGACTCAGTTATGAATGGATCACAAGAAAGTGATGTGATTTGTAATTGTAAATTCTATATATTGTGGATCTCTTGCGTGCTATATTGAGAATCATGTCAAGCTATGTTATACTATCATACTATGCCATGTTATAAATCATGCTATATTATGATGAAAAATCATGCTGTTGGATCATGCTTAAAGTTATGTTTTTTTTTCTTAATTTAAATGGATCTTGTTTATGGGAATTTGCCTATTAGGTTAGGTGTACCCATAAACTTGAAACTATAATTAAATAAAACTTGATTATGGGAATTTTCCTATTGAGTTAGGTGTACCCATATAAAACCATGTTGTTAAAAAATTAGATGATGTTGATTCACACATGTTCATATGTAAGTTTATGAAAATTGATTGAGATTATATTAGGTGAATTTTGAACAAGTTGACACCTTTAGGTCCATGACATGTATAATCTATGCAAGTTGGACATATGCAAGTTTCACCCCTTATTATGATTCATTTGGTCACATATACATGTTGTTATTATGATAATCTCTTTTATGCTATGAGTTAGGCTATTCGAGTCTAACATATATTTTGCGAATAAACGTTCAAACGTGGGGTAGGGGTAATATTAGGAATTAATAAATTGGGTGCAATTTTGTAAGATTTTGCATACCATGAATGGATGTCCATAATTGAGTCAATTATGGACATTGTTAAAAATTGGAAGTAATTAATAATTCAAGTAGGGAATTATTAAAATTGGGGGAAAGTGGATTATTATTAATAATCAATGCTTGGGACACGAGGTTGGACCCGTTTGTGATGTAAACCTGCCCGGACCCGCCCGGCAAATCCAGTAGTCACAAATGTCGGCCCAATGTGAGAGGTCCTAGGCCCAAACTAAAGCATAACAGTTGTAAAGACACGAGGTTAGACTCTTTTATGGTGTAAGACTGCCCGGACCCACCCGGCAAATCCAGCTGCCATAAATGCCAGTCTAATGTGAGAGGTCTTTATGAGGTTATGGCCTTAATGAACTAAGAAATACTTAACCAGATAATCATGTAAGGTGGGACATGGGGGTTAAGTAGGTGCCTTGGGTGGCATGAGGAATCTGGTGGTTGCCTTTAGAGGCATTTGAAATACGATTAGACTTAACCAAACACACATGTAAATGAACATGACTAAGTGGGTTAAGTGGGATGGACTAATGGGGACAAGCTTAGGTGGAATGCTTGTGGTAAATAGTGGGGGCCCTTTTCAACCAGTATCCCAAAACGTATCTTTGTGGGCTCGACCCAAGTCGAGGACGGGACACGCATACTGGGTTTGACTATAAGAGGCCAAAACAGGGAGCGGTGGCAACGCAAGTCCAACGGGTTTCATATGCGTGTGTGGACCCGGGCTGGTAGGTAAGACGTTGTTGCATCGTGTATGTATAAGCCGTGCATGTCCGTTGTATCAAGTTGCCACTTTAGGGGAGTGATACACCCCACTGTGGGGCTAGCACGGGTATCTCTGAGTTAGGGAGCCGATCGAATAATGGGAAGTAGGGTACACCTAGTGGAGATAGGGGCAGGCGGCACCTATGTAGTCAGCTAGGGGTACGTAAAGCCATTGGGAAAGTTTCTAAGTGAAGCTAAGTGGGATGAATCTTTAGAGTGACTGGTGTGGTGCAGTATAGTGTTTATCCTTTAGTATTTAGGAGCGCCTATAACGTTGCCTTTAGCGATTGTCTATGTCCTTAATCTGCTCTTCATAGACATTTTCTTGTTTTCCAGCTTATGCCTTAGTCCAGTTATTTTGGTAATAGTATTGTAGAATTATCATATTCACCAGACTTTATGTCTGACCCCCTCTTTTCCATCCTTTTTCTCCCTTCAGGTCCGCAGGTTGGGCCAAGTTCTAGTGGAGTCTAGTTGGATCGCTTATCTTCTGGAAAGCTTGGACTGCTAAAGTATAGTCCAGCTTGTTATCTTTCTTTTTAATGGCTATTCATGTAATGGGATTATGTACTTGTTTTATCAAGATAGATATTGTACTTGACATTGAATATGGTGTTATGATGTAATCAAACATGTTTTGACTTCTGCTACAGTGAAATAAAGTTTTTGAATTTCCAAGTACTATTTTATATCTGTCTTGTTGTAATTTTACTGTTCTATATTCACTTAAAACCTTCATGGAAGTTAATGCATTCCCTTTGTGAGTGACATTAATGGACGTGGGGTGTTACACGGAGGCCATAGCTAGGGTTAGATAAATGTTTTAGGCGGCTGAAAAATAAAATAAAAATCGTTTTCCTACTGTTTTGAGCATCCCCAAAACCCTAATCCCGAAATGGGTTATGGGCCATCTTGCTAATAACCCTAATTAGGCCCGGTTAATCTGTTTTTAACCTTCTAAACCTTGTTTCAGCCATATCTCCCAAACGGTGAGTCTGTTTGGGTAATGTGACCACTCTACGGAAAGGTAGACCATCATCCGAATCTAATAGAAGTGGTTTCAGGTCAAAAGTTCTTACCAATCAAAAGTTATGGCCGAAACAAGATCAGCTAGGAGCAAAACGGTCATTTAAAAATCGGCAAAAATCATGAACATGGGAAATGACCCCAATAGTCGTCTCCGAAAGTTATATGGCTATACAACTTCGCATGAGAAAGAAATAAATATCCTACGATCCCCTGATGCATAGAATGCGGGTCGTTACAGTTTGTAGAATTAATATCCTATTTCTTCTTTCGGATATTCCACAAAATAATATTTATCATATTTGGCTCCAAACATGTCAGAGGCAAGACGTTTAACAAATGCCTCATATCAAATCTTCATAAGAGACACACTAGGACATTTCCTAGTCTATATTTTATATGGCATCGTCAAACCATCAGAGGCAAGACCGTTGGGATTACATTAGGATGTTTAACAAATGCCTTATACCACAAAATTTATTGGAAGATCTATATGACTCATCATTGATTACACGATATCTTATAATGTGCGACTACTCCTTTCAAACACACCGTTCCAATATGGTGTTCTAGGCGGAGCGAGTTGTGAGACAATTTCACACTCTTTTAGACAGTCATTAAGTTAATGGTTTAATTATTCTCTCAATAGGTTCGAAGAGTCTTTATATTTTATCAAAATTGGTTTAGAACTTCATTATTTGAATTCTTTGAACTTTTCAAAAGATTCTGATTTGTGTTTCATAAGATACACACAATCATAGCTACTGACATCATCAGTAAATCTAACGAAGTAACAATACCTACCTTTAGCCTATGTTTTCATTGATCTACATACATCATTATGTATGAGGCCCAATACTTACTAGCCCGTTCACTGTGTCCAATGAAAGGTGCTTAAGTCATTTTGCTTAATAAACGAGATTTGCATTCTTCATTTGGTTCAAAATCAAACAAATTCAAAATTTCATAGTTATGGAGTTTTGATATGTGTTTCTTGTTTATATGGCCTAAATGAAAAAGCCAAAAGGTATGTTGAATTTAAATCATTAAATTTAATCTGCTTGGTATTTATGTTATAATCAAGCATATCATAGTAAAGGATTTATAAAGATCATTAACTATTGTGAATTTCCGTTAGATATTTCATTTAAAATGAACAACAATTGCCCTTTTATCATAAATGAAATTCAAATTTGTCTAAACAAGATACTGAATAACATTTATTTTTAAACGGAATTTTATAACAACAATATTTTGATACTTCGACTAAGACAGTGGTTAGGACAAGAGGTAGCTTCCTGTGAATAATGCAACAACATTTGTTTTATTTCCACTCATAAGTTCACTTCTCATTTTGCCAGATTTCTACTGTTTTGCAGTTCCTGCAAATTCACATAAATATGTGTGATTCATATCCAGTATCTAATACCATAGATGTACAAGTAGATAGTAATAATATTTGTATCTTATTCGGTTAAAGTCACACTTTAATTTCCCCTTTTGGAACTTCTATATTTATAAAACAACTATGATTCAATTTTGTTTGAGGACAATCCTCAAATTTCGATGTTACTCAAGAAATTTGATTTAATTCAGTTTATGCTTTTTAAGGATTAATTTTATTAATATATATTATCTGAGTTGTTTTTCATTTAATATCTACAGTAGATATAAATAATGATAAATATTTTGCAATATATTTATATATATTGTATTAATATACGTGTATATATATATTGTATTAATATATATATTAATAGGAATTATATGTTGTATTAATCGGATTTAAATAAAATATATGAAACAAATATATGTATTTAAATTCAATGTTACATAGGAAGCATGCCTGTTTTTCTTTTGAACATTTCAAAACCATTGGTTAACTTAAGTCTCGTATCATAGATTATACTCAAATCTAATATTAAATTTCATTTAGCTAATTCTATTTCCATATTTATATAACATCCATCCTAAACAAATTTAAGGCCTAGTTATGTTTAATGAAGACTTTAGACTTCATATATTATTCCTATTATATATAAAAGTCCAAACCTTATTTTAAAAAAAATACAGATTAATTGATACTGGTATCCACGCAACATTGCATATATATTGCATTCACATATTTAATCATTTTAAATTTCATACAACATGGAATTAACAAATATGTAGATGGTTCGCACAACATTATTTATAAATAGATAGTCATATATACAAATTTTACAACCAATTTGTACGTCTGGTTTATAGCCTTCATACACAAGTAGAAATAAGAAGAAAAAAAAACATTTCTACATTTTATAATATGCGAAACTTGTATAACATGTACATGCAAGTCAAATTAGTATCGTGCAAGTTTTCAAGAGCATCCGTACTTCAATAAGTTGCAAAACACTTTTTCATCATAAGGCTAGCCAATGTGCAAAACATTTTTGTCACACTGACCCATCATCCATAATTCTTTCAAACCATATCAGTATCTATCATACTGAACTGCCAAAAGGAAAGAAAAACAAATAGAAGTCAAGTGTATGCATCCAGTATTCATCTTCTATGTCAAACATAGATATACATATGTATGTATACAATTATACAAATAGTAGTAAATTTCATGCTAATGCTTTGTTTGCAATGATCTTATAGCCATATTCATCGGCATATGTCAAAACATCTAGGTGAATCTAAAATTCATAAAAGCATGTGTAGTTTTAAAACATGGCATTTTGAAAGGAACCTTTTATGCATATAAATTAACCATTAATATATGTATACACACACACATCAGCATACTCACGTAAAAGAGGATTAGGATATCTATATCTGTATAATAAAATTCTTTCAGGAGACAAAGAAAGGTTGAGATTTATTCTCAGCATAGATATCAAGTGGCTTTGATTTGTACTCAAATACCCGTTAATTTGCATGATCTGCCATGATCTCCTCCCAATTATTGATTATCCTATACTTCGTTGCCCGTCTTTAATTTGCACGCATTAGCTAGTCAGATATTTCATCCTTCCATTGCGTTTTACCATTTCTCCCACGATTCAAAGTTTTTCCTCATTGCACCGTAAGCCATTAGCCTCCTTTTCCAATTGTTTTGTCAGTGAATTTTTCGACCACCGATTTCTATCAAGCAAATCACAACCATGATGAAGACTGCACCATCTTTTTTTGTTCATCCCTGTTCTTCAATTCTTATCCAGTTGTGCGTGATTTATTAAGAAGATGATGGGTAAAGGATCGCACTTGACTGAGACATCAGAATCTACGAGTTTTCACTGATATCTGGTTGATTTCCTACCTTTCCTATGCGTGTACAGCTCATGTTCATTGTTTATTTTCTGCATTTATATTTCATTCTTGTTACAATTTTGTTTTAGGTACACCAACTATTTGTAGAAAGCTCCGAATAATAGTTCATCCATGTAATTTATATATTTTATGGCAATAGGGTAGGGGTATGATCCTAAGTAAAAATCTAACCAAAAACGAAGCTAACCCCGTACAAGCTTCTCCAAAAAAAGGAAAAGGATAAAAGGAACGTGGGGGTGTATGTAGTTTCAAATGACAGGGAGGATTCAGATGGAGAATTCTCTATGGTAGTGGTAACAGTGCAATTTCTGAATATGTTGATTGCTTAGGAATAAAAAATTGAATGCCAAAAGTGTTATTATATTCATGCATTACTTTTCAAACTACTTCCCATTATATGAAGCTTTCATAGTTTATGAACTTAGTTTAACATAGATATATACATTCAGTTTGAATAACCCGGAAATATTTGCTATATTGTTTAATCATATTCATGGTTTCAACTCAAACTCCATTTGTTCATAAAGTAATATTATGTACTATACTTATTATTATAGCTTAAAAAAATCATTTATGAGCATAGAATTAGACAATGAAAATTGGACAAAATAAATAAAATTATGTACTCTAGGAAAAGAAGTTAGTTTTAATTTTTACATTTGATATCTGTAACTGTGAGTGTTTGCATCCGTTGTTATTTTTATACTAATATCACAAAATATTGACTTTTCAATGGCGTTTCTTTGGAATACATTTGACTCTGTACTTCATGGTATTTATGTATGGTCACATTATTTTCATCTACTATCATAACTAGCTTCTTTATATTGTCAATGTCTTTCGACAGCCATTATTGATTTATAGTAAAACAAAATTTTCATAAACCGGATGTGCTTTTTCAGTTAATTGGTCGAATATTTCCTTAAATTGAAGTCTACTGTCATGTGGATCATCCACTTCATTACTGCTATATAATAATACTTTAATTATGGAAAAATATATGATGGTGGTTTGTATGTATTGGATATTTGCTAGTTATAAGAGCATACACAATTAATTTATATTCAATATTATATCTAACTATAACATTTTGTGATATATTATTCTAAACTTTCTTGTGTGTACTTTAAAGTTTAGCCTATGTCAGTATTCATAATATATGTAAGAGTGATAGCTTTTGTACTAGCTGCTTCTTTCCATGGATTTTTGCTCATTTTCATGCAGCTATTCATCAGTTGTAACATGTTCGTTTCTTTTTGTTGGTGAATTCATATGCTCGGTTTGGAGCATAGACGATATTTAGTTTCGGTCTTATTCTTGGTGGTTCATTCTTAGTTCTTGGTATTATAAGATTACGACAATGAAGCAGAGAATCTTCTGTCGTTTATTTATCAAAGGGCACCCTACAATCATGGAAGATGGATTTCTTTAATAGGAATGACAAACATACAGGTTTTAGAGTTTCTCGCTGAAAAGAGGTATGAACATATTGTTGGGTAATTTTGCAATACCTAAAATAAAATTACAGATGAGTTTATTGCCTTTATGAGTCCATCACAACTTTCTATCAAAATTGATTGTGTCAGTTAATCAGTCTAGAATACTAGATTCATAAGTCTTCTTTGAACAATCGAGCATTCATACTTCTCGAAAGTTCAGCAGCAGTTATTTTATATCTTTCCACCCTATACGTATTAAAGTAATTTTTTCTACAATCCACACTGTAAAATTATGTATGCCTTCACACTTCAATATTTTATTTCATAACATAATGGATTAAACACACATAATGCTACATTTCATATTTAACTTTTGTTTGTAATGCATTGTATCTACGCTTAAAATCTCCGATTCATATATTGTAACACCCTGCCTCCGCTAGGGTCACTCGCAAAGGAATGCACTAGCTTTAGAGGGGCATTATTGGTAAACATGCACAGAAATATCACAAGACACAGCATATAACATAGCGAAAGTAAAATCGAACTTTTATAAACATTAATAATTAAGGTCCAAAGCCTTTTACACCAGAGTACATCAAAACTTGTCTTGCAATAGTAAAGAAGCATAAAGACATTTTCATAAATTATTCCCCAAGTAAAAACAGTAAAGTAGCCATTAGCCAAGAAAAGTCCAAGCCATCCATGATGACCTTCAAGCAGAAGAAGTCCGAACTAAACAACAGTATTTCCTCCCTGTAACCTGGGGGGAAACGGAAGAAAAGAGGCGAAACAAAACGGGTCAGTCAAAAAGACTGAGTAAGCCCTATCTACTATTAGCATAAAAACTAGTAAAGTTAACTGACATGAGAAACTGAGATGAACATAAGCATGATGACGAGATAGATAAGCTAAATCAAAATAACAGAATGAACTACTGAACTCAGATAAACTAAGGTGTCATGATAAATTACGATGTCAAGATAAAACAAGGTATCACATCGTCAGGTTTCTATCAAGTATAATATCCCCGAGATATCTATCACGTATAACGTCCCATGGTATCTATCCTGTATATCTGCTCTGCACCTCTCGTACCAGTATCCCAACCCGCGTCATGTGTTAACCATGAATGTCCCTTGCCCAACGTCATGTAATGGTCCATGTCAACCTAATATATAGCATATGTAGGTTTTCCCAACTCGTATGCTTCTTTCCATGTATAAGTTCAGTCCTTTGCCGTAGGCCATACGGGCTTCCCCTGTAAACGTTTTATCCTTGAAGTTGTTTTGGACTGCAACCCTTGATCTAGTTGTGTTTCCTTACAATGAACTATCGTGGGTCCACTTGGGATTTATGCCACCTAGGGCCGCTAGGGATTATGCTACCTAATGAACGTTTCCATGTCTCGGTATGGGTTTTGGCCACCTAGGACCACTAGGGATTACGCCACCCGTCAACCGCGCCCTCGATCCCACGTATGTATCGTGAATCGTTTTCCATGTCTAGATGCACATGTTCCCCAATGTGCCATCCGTGTTCCGTGCCAGGGCAAATCAAGAAATACGGAACTCGGTCGGGAGCTTTAAATCGTCTGCCGATGCAGATATCAAGGTCTGTTTTTGTACCCATGGCTATGGTCCCACGTGACTCCTCCCTCAACTACTGAAAGGCAATCCAAGAAAAATCATGTATAAGAACCACTCCACGGCCCCACTATAGCCCACTTTCCTACGGGCCAAACTCACCCATGACTCGATAGCAAGCACATGGTCTGTTGGGGTTTCCCTGCCTTTCCGCACGTACACGATTGACTAAAGATGGTAGGTAGTCGACGATGCGCTATCCAGGGCAAAAACAAGAATCGTCGACTCCACGCTAATCCAACCCAGTCTTTAGGTTGCTCGCATAGCAACCAAGGCATACTCTTGGTCCTTCTAACGCAGACCTTAACCTCTCATGGGCCTAGTATAATTACCTGGCAGCCCACAGAGGGATCCCAAGAATATCCTCACGTCCCCCGAAGCTTCCACTTCGGCACCCAGTGCGCTGGAGCTTTTATCCAAGTCAGATAACTTGCTCCCCCTCGTATACTAAGCGATGACCTACCGTATCAGGTTACTCATCGTTTTGAGAATTAGTCCTATGTCCTTAGCTAAGAATTATTACTTAGTTACCCTTAACTAAGGTTTACCACTTAGCTTCCTTTCCCGTTATCCTTGATTAACCACGGTTTTCTACCTAGTTCTTCTAGCTAGGGTTTGTCTGTTGGGTTAAGTGTTATCATTCAAGTCCATGACTTAACCCGCCCACGAATCACGTCAAAGATTGGCTAAGTATTTAAGTATTTAAGCTTACTAGCACTACAAAAAAAAGGATAATTTTCCAACTCGGGTTTCCCTACGCCATACCTATGCGGCGTAGGGAAAATGTAAAAATACGTAAATGGCATAGGGACTGTGTAGGGAATTCCCTACCCATTCCCTACGCCTTTTATATAGATTGGAATTTATTTAATCGGTTCTGAAATTATGGTTCAAATATCCGCAACCCATATAAAACACACACGTTGGCCCTTTATTTCTCTCATTGGATTAAAACCAACGCGGATAATATAATTAAAAAAAAAATTCGTCGGTTCTCATCCTCGAACGGAAAAAAAATAAAACCCTAGATCGTCTTCGAGGTCGCGCCGCCTACCCCAATTTCAGACAGCCGCTCTCTTTCCTCCTTCGCGCTGCTCTCTTTCCTCCTTCGCGCTGCGCTCTTTCTCCCTTCGCGCGGTCGATGTTCCTCCTTCAGGCCGCCTGTCGCTCACTCATCCAGAGCATCAAAAAATAAAAGGTACTTTTCAATAATTACTTAATTGCCTACTTCAGTTTCCTTCAGGGGTCCTTGTACATTCTCCTCTCACTTTCCTTTGTTTGTGTATCAAAAGAACAAATATCATCCAACCAGTCAATTTTCTAATCATATCCACACCAATTTTATGAATATTACAACGTGCATATACAAACAGTCGAATCTATTCTCTTTTACCAAAAATACAAAATGAAGTATGTCGACATTCAAAACTATGTTTTACGGAAGAAGGAATCCAGCTTCTCTGCTACAGAATTGCACTGGCAAGCTTCTTCCGAAAGGAACTCCCTATGCATTTTTGTTTTTTTGCATATTACACATTTGAGATTACTATTGGTAGGTTTAGCATATGCTACAGTACTTATTTTGACTATATTGGAAACCAAAAGCACAATCAGAAATGAATTATTCAGTGAAGAAGTAAGAATAATTCATAACTGAAACATGTTTGGTGTTGGTAATGGTCGTTTGACCCTAAACTTTAAATTCACATTGTGGACTCTATGCACATAAAGCTTTCCTTTTATATGTCCATAAGTAGGAATTAATAAAACTTTAGTATGTTTTAAAGCAGCATATTTGTTGGCTCGCTTTTTGACCAAGCCACCCAGGATCATTCGTGTTGGCTCGCTTTTTGACCAAGCCACCCAGGATCATTCGTAAGAGGAAAGCATGAAAACACTTTCTCCAAGAATATAAAGGAACAGATCGCACACTATCGACTCGCCCGCGAAGAATTGCGTCTCAACGGATCGCCCACGGAGGTTCGCGACTCGATGGATCGCCCACGGAGGATCGCGACTCGATGGATCGCCCACGGAGGATCGCGACTCGACGGATCGCCCCCATGTCATCAGCGAAACGACGCCTCTAGGAGATCCGATCCGAGCATCTGTTGTTGCCCAGTGTTGACCAATCCGATTCCCTGATGCGTGGCGAATCCTCTGACCCATTCAAGCGTGAGCAAGTCTTCAGCGATCCGAGACACACGGATCTAGCGACACGTGTCCCTAACCGTCATTCTGACTGATTCTCCTCATCTGCATAATCCAATTTTCAAGGAGATCACGACACCTGTCCACAACGGCTAATTTGACTATTTCTTCAACGGAGGCGATGCGATCCGATGTTCTCGGGATCTGTGCCACGTGTTATCACGATCCGCCTGACAAAATCAGCTATAAATAGCCCAGAGCTTGGCATTTTTTGGGATCTTTTGGCAATATTAAGTACAGAATTCGCCATTATTGTCAAAGTATGAGAGTACTGAGAGAAATCCTTGTTGTATTAGCTTTCAAAGTATAATCAATAATATATAAAGTGGACGTAGGCTCCTTAACGCCGAACCACTATAAATTCTGTGTGTTATTTTCTTTTTCCTCATTCTTCATTTGAAACTCTATAACATTCAGAACAATTTGGGTGTTAGGTCCAAATTTTGATCTAACATTTTGGTGCTTTCACTGAGAAATCAGTCCTAAAGTTTCACTATTCAGTTCTTTGAAGATTCCAGCGATTCAGATATCATGGCTGGAAAAAGATCTAAGGAAGTGCGAGCTTCACAGACCAACGAAATGATTGAAGAGAGTGTGCACGAGCTGGGCAATGAAGAAACACTGGATCGCGGAGCGCAGGCGGCGAACCGATCCGATGAAGACACCATGCTCCGAGTCGATGAGAACGAGACGATTCCGGCCGCTGAAGGGGTTGTCACTCGATTCCGAGGTAACGCCTCGCACCCTACGCGCACCACGACCGCGAATCGATCTCAGGGGGGCGTAGCGAGTCGCCATCCATGAACCGCAGCTATTCGAATTGATGATCAGACTACAACTCGACCTGGAAAGGAGCCTATGGCCCGCTCCTACCGTCCTGGCCCCTCTGCTCGACCCGGCTCAAGCTCTTTGCGCATAAGAGAGAGTGATGATGACCAATATGATCCTGCTGCTCCTGTCACTGAGGGGGATCTCTCTTGCTTCGCCGAAATGTGGGATAGGTTGTTTGATGAATTGGCCGCCCAAAGGCAGGAAAGTTCCGTCCTACGACAAAATTTGTCTGCCATTGATAGAAGGCTTGATGAACTCGCAAGGCAAAGAACGCCGTCGGTTCGTTCTCCCACTCCAGGATATTCTTATTCGTCTGAGGAATCGCCAAGGCCTCCGCGACGACCGTATGAGAGAGCCGAAAACATAGAGCAGCTTCGGTTCGGAACCCTGCCATCGCAGGAAGAAGAAGCCCTGAGGGCGGGGCCCTCAAACCGTAATATCAACGATCAAGCCACAACTCCTAGGACTCGAGATGTGGACAGTCCTGTGCATAACAGAATTCCTCAGCCCCGTCGCCGCGCACATGCTCATGGTAACAGGGGGCAACGGAGTCCTATTCGAGCCGCGGGTTTTGTGATTGCTCCCAGAAGAGAGGTCAGAGAACCCCGCCGAACCAGAGGCACGGACCCTGAACCTCCGCTGACCAGTACGAATGTCGCAGCCATGATCCATCAGATTCTGGCAGACAGCCGTGGGCAACGGAACGAAGATTCGGGAATTGACCGCAGTCACACCCCTTTCACTGACGATATTTTGGATGCGACTTTTCCAAGGCATTTCAATATGCCACAAATGAACCGATATGCGAGCAGGTCTGATCCTGTCCAGCATCTGATGAGATACTCTTGGTCAATGACCGCTGCTGCAGCTTCTGATGCTGTCAAGTGTAAAGCGTTTCCCATATTCTTGGAGGATGTAGCACTGCTATGGTTCACTCGTTTGCCCGCAAGATTGATTTCTAGCTTCAGGGAATTAAGTGAGAAGTTCGTAGAACAATTCCGTATCTATGCACAGAAAACAAAAAGTGTGATTGACTTGTTCCTCGTCAAGCAGCGACCAGGCGAAAGTTTGAAGGTGTACCTAGATCGTTTCAATCTGGCCGCTACTGAAGTTAAAGATCCGCATGAACCAACCGTTGTTGCAGCATTGATTGATGGAGTAGATAAAGACACTGAATTCGGGAGATACCTGGCAGGCAAGCCACCCCATACCAGAGAATTATTCTACGAGAAGGCTAGCGTATACTTACGACGGGAAGAAGTATATGCCAACCGAAAGGCAAAAACAACTGATAAGGAGGAAATCCAGAGCAATGTCGCCATTAAACAGACAGGAGACAGCTCGGGGAAAGTTGAAGTTAACGTCGGAAATCAGAATCGGGGTGGTCGTCAGCTAGGTAACAACAATAATAATGGGAACGACAACAACAGGAAGAGTAACCGAGGGAACGACTCCCAGAGAAGGACTCGTCCCAGGGCCTTTGAAAGTTATACACCAATAAATGATACTCTGGAAAATATCTTCATGGATGCGTATGAAGTTCTCCAGAATAAGAGACCACCTCCCAGAGAGTCAACAGAGAAAGAGCGTAAAACAGGGAAGTTTTGTCTCTTTCATCAAATTCATGGCCATTCGACGAATGAATGTCGTCACCTAAGGGATGTAGTCGAAAGGCTGCTTCGAGAAGGAAAGTTAGATGAATATAGGGTAACGCCCAGAGATCGGGGGCAAGCAGTCCAGGCCCCGAATCAGAACCAAAATCAACTTGCTGCTAGGCCGACTGCCTAGCAAAAAGGAAAGAATATTGTTATCAATACCGTGATCGGAGGACTTTATCTCGCCGAGCACAGTTCCAAAGCATTGGATCAATACATCAATGCAGCCAAACAACACCTCGAGGTGGGGGAATGTAGCAACCCCGAGGACAGTATCCCGATGAAGCAGCAAAAGATGATGACCGATGATGTCGTTTTCCGAGAACGAGAAAGCATTGGAGTCCAGGCTCCAACTGAAGATCCATTTGTAATTACAGTACATATTGGACCAGCCATTGTTCATAAGGTTCTAGTGGACAACGGGAGTTCCGTCAATATTCTTTTCAAAAGGACATTTGATCAGATGAACCTCGAAATAAAAGACTTGAAGCCCTGTCAAGGATGGATCCGTGGATTTAACGGAGCATCCACTGCTCCAATGGGTTATGTAGAGATACCAGTTACACTTGGGGAAGGAGAACGCCAGAGAGTGAGAATCCTTCCCTTTGTAGTTTTGGATGTTGAATCGCCCTACAATGCCTTCTTGGGTCGACCGGCCCTCACCAAGTTTAGAGCCTGTATAGCCCCCTGGTGCTTGTTGTTGAAATTCCCCACAGAAGCTGGCATTGGTATCGTCAGAGGGGACCAGGTCGCTGCGCGGGCATGTTACGTTGCTGAACTAAAGTTACTTCGCAACGGAGGGGATATTGAAACTAAAGGCGCTTCTCCCCCGACGAGGGCGGAGACCTTATAGCAACCAAAGAGGATAGCCGTTGGAGAGTTGCCCAGAGAGATGCCCAAGGATATAGATCCCAGAGAGGATCAAGAACCCGGGGGTAGAATGGCAACTCCCAACGAGACAACTGTGGATGTGCCGATCGATGATAGTGACCCGGAGAAGGTCCTTAAGATTGGATCCCAGTTAAACCCGAATCTCGCTAAAGATTTGACGGATTTCTTAAAAAACAACTTGGATGTGTTTGCTTGGACCCACGCGGACATGTGTGGGATATCCCCATCAATCATGAGCCATTCTTTAATCATTGACCCTAAACATCCTCTGGTAAAACAAAAAAGACGAATGTTGGGCCCAGAGAGGTCCGCTGCCTTGAAAGAAGAAGTTGGGAAACTGAAGAGTAACGGATTTATTAGAGACTCGACCTACCCAGACTGGATTTCGAATCCAGTCCTGGTAAAGAAGGCCAACGGGAAGTGGCAAACGTGTATCGACTTCTCGGATTTGAACAAAGCCTGTCCAAAAGATAGTTTCCCGTTGCCCCGGATTGATCAATTGGTAGACTCGACGGCGGGTCACGAACTTCTCTCATTCATGGACGCTTATTCAGGATATAACCAGATTCCTATGCATGTTCCAGATCAAGAACATACTAGTTTTATCACGGATTTGGGATTATATTGTTATGTGGTGATGCCCTTTGGCTTGAAGAATGCGGGCGCTACATATCAACGTTTAGTCAACAGAATGTTTTATAACCAGATCGGGAAAACAATGGAAGTATACGTCGACGATATGTTGGTAAAATCCAAGTAGTCTTCCCAACACACAACTGACTTGGCAGAAATATTCGGCATTCTTCGAAAGTACGGAATGAAACTCAACCCAACCAAATGTTCGTTCGGTGTTTCCTCTGGAAAATTCTTGGGGTTCATCATCAGTTCCCGTGGTATTGAGATCAATCCAGACCAGATCGCGACAATCAGAGACATTCAGGAACCTAGGCAAATTAGGGATGTGCAAAGCCTTGCCGGAAAAGTGGCCGCACTAAGCAGATTTATCTCCAGGTCTACGGATAAGTGCATCCCATTCTTCGAATTAATAAAGCGAGGAAAACGCCACTTCAAATGGACACCCGACTGCGTAGTAGCGTTTCAGAATTTACTCAGGCACTTGGAGAAACCTCCGATATTATCTAAGCCAATAGATCACGAGGACTTATTCGTGTATTTGGCAGTGTTATCCCATGCGATCAGCTCAGCGTTGGTAAGGGAGGAGGATAAGGTCCAAAGGCCTGTGTATTATGTGAGTAAAAAATTGACAGAAGTAGAGCGTAATTATCCACGGGTAGAGAAGTTGGCGTATAGTTTGCTGATCGCCTCTAGAAAGCTCCGACATTATTTTCAGGCGCATCCTATCACCATATACACCGATCACCCGCTCAAGCAAGTCCTACAGAGACCAGAGGCATCTGGAAGGTTACTCAAATGGAATATTGAGCTAAGTCAATTTGATTTGAACTTTCAGCCCAGACGGTCAATTCGGGGGCAAGTGATAGCCGACTTCATAGCAGAGTTCACTGTCCTTGAGGAAGATATAGCAAACGAAGAAGCTGATCCTTCAAAATTACTTTTCGATCCCAATGCGTGGGGATTGTATACTGATGGCGCCAGGAATAACGAAAGATCTGGCGCTGGGATAGTGCTTGAAAACCCCGAGAAACGATTAATAACCTATGCAATCCGAATGGAATTTCATGCCACTAACAACGATTCCGAATATGAAGCCCTGATAGCCGGATTGAGGATTGCAAAGGAACTAGAAGTCACAAAGCTGAACATCTTCTGCGACTCCAAGTTAGTTGTAAACCAAGTTACTGGAAAATTCCAAGCTAAAAGTGCAAGATTGATTCTATACTTAAAGAAAGTAAAAGAGTTGCTGAACGATTTTGATCACTACAGCATATCTCATATTCCGCGTTCTGAGAATCAGCAGGCAGATAAGTTGGCAAAAATGGCTAGTTCCGACGATCCCGATGTGACCGGGCTAGCCCCTGTTGAAGTACTTTGGTCCCCTAGCATAGATCAGATGGAAATTGACCCAGTGGTAGAGGCGGAACCAGAAAGGGGGTCCTGGATGACCCCTCTAAAGAATTTTCTGATGAACGGGGCGCTTCCGACCAAGAAAAGCGAGAGGCGCAAAGTGATTCGTAAAGCCTGCCGATACGTTCTGCAAGGCGGAGTTCTTTACAGACAAGGGTTTTCAATGCCCCTCCTCCGGTGTATAGCCCACGACGACATTAAGCGTGTACTGCAAGAGGTTCACGAAGGCGAATGCGGCAACCACACTGGAGGGCATACTTTGGCAAAAAAGGTGTTGCGGCATGGTTATTTCTGGCCTACCATAAACAAGGATGCAACAAGATACGCACGACGGTGTGACGCATGCCAGAGGTTTTCGAAGATACCTAGAGCACCTCCTAATCAGTTAAAAACAATGATGAGCCCATGGCCTTTCGCTATGTGGGGAATTGATATTATTGGAAGTCTCCCCATAGCAAGGGGCGGAGCGAAGTTCGCTATCGTGGCCGTGGATTACTTCACTAAGTGGGTCGAGGCTGAGCCACTAACTACAATTACAACCAAACGAGTGATCAACTTTATTGTGAGAAACATCATTTGCCGATTTGGGGTTCCAAAGATTGTGATAACGGATAACGGAACTCAGTTCGATAACGCGGAATTCAGAAATTTCTGCCAAAAATACCACATTGAGAATCGATACACCTCTGTGGCGCACCCGCAATCGAACGGACAAGTCGAAGCGGCGAATAAAGTGATTAAGTCCATTCTGAAAAGAAGACTGAAGCGGGCTAGAGCCATGTGGGCTGATGAATTGCCCTTGGCACTATAGGCCTACAGGACAACATATAAATCGGCAACAGGACATGCCCCGTTCTCCCTTGCCTTCGGAATGGAAGCAGTCATCCCGGTTGAGATAAAGGTACCTTCTCACCGGGTGACTTACTATGATCCAATGACTAATAATGAATTGCTCCTTGAGTCCCTGGATATGATCGAAGAAAAGAGGGATGAGGCGGACCTGCTCACCTTGAGATGCAAGCAACAGATTGCTCGATATTACAACAAAAAGGTTCGAGAACGAACCTGCGAACCCGGAGACTTGGTTCTGAAACGTGTCTTTCCACCCCAAACTCATATGGGAGCGAAGTGGGAAGGACCGTACTCCATTCTGAATAAGCTTGATAACGGAACCTTCAAGCTGGCAACCGTAGATGGAAGGGAAATCCCCAGAGTGTGGAATGCCCAACATTTACGGCCATACTTAACATGAAAATTTCAAATCTATTCTTTTGCTTTATTGAAAATCATTTATAAGGCACGACTAGCCTAGAATAGTTTGATTCTTTGAAGCAAAAAATTATAAAGTGGACGTAGGTCATGATTCGACCGAACCACTATAAAAATACTGTGTCATTTGCCTTTATTGCATCTTTATTTATCTGCCTGTTTATTTTTATGAAATCAATGTGAATAATGCATGTACCCGAAGTCCGGTGCCAACCGTTCCTCCTGTAGACTGATCGGAGGAACTCAAAGCCTTGACAAAGGCTCCAACTGTTTGTCCGACTAGTTTTAATCCTCGGGGCTTGGGTTAAAATATACACCTAGGACGAGTTTGGTGAGCATGCATGATTGCAGACTGCTTGATCCGTGACTCTAACTCTCCAGAGTAGAGAGAGAGTATAAAGGACGCGAAGATGACATCCACGAATAACGGCAGTGTACCATGATTGGAGCTGCCTGGGCAAAACTCTAACTCTCCAGAGAGAGAGAGAGTATGAAAGCGTCTCCGATTGAGCGCTGAGAAATAGCTCCTTCCCCGCTGAAGGATCGGGGAGCGAATGAGTCGCTGAGCATGAACTCTAACTCTCCAGAGAGAGAGAGAGTATAAAAGCGTCTCCGATTGAGCGCTGAGAAATAGCTCCTTCCCCGCTGAAGGATCGGGGAACGAATGAGTCACTGAGCATGAACTCTAACTCTCCAGAGAGAGAGAGAGTATAAAAGCGTCTCCGATTGAGCGCTGAGAAAGAACTCATTCCCTGTTAAAGGAATAAGGGCCGACCGCACCACTGTTGTCCCATGAAATATCCTAAGTCCCCCATATTCAGAAATAAGGGGCAACCTGCCGACAGTACTGATCAATCCTAAGTAAACCCCAGTCAGATGCTACAATAACAACTGATTGGGGGGCACACGCACTCGTATACATACACTGAACTTTGATACAACAGTGCAACATAGCATGAAAATTCTTCTTTCTGTTGTTTGATTGATTTGTAATTATTATTAGTTAGCTAATGACTAAACATGGAAAGTTTATCTGAATACAGGTACACAATGATGCAAGGAAAGATAAACTTTTATACTGCGAATCAACAAAGTGAAAAACAACCTAGAAAAAAAAGTGAGGACCAGTCTCACAATTACACTTCCTGGCCAGTGGAAAACCTAAAGACAAAATATCAACAAACAAAAATATCCTATTTACGCTTTGGTTTCTTCTCTTGCTTCTGCCTCTCCAGCTTCGCCTTGTCGGTATCAGACGGATCCCCTTTCTTCCTCTTCCTTTTGTCAATGAGAGGAACATCGGATTCTTCTGAAGATTCCTCTTCCACCTCTTTTCTTTTCCTTCTATCATAGAGGGAAGCCGGGAAGTCATCGGGATTTGCAAAATGAAGCTGTCGGCTGATAGATTTGGGCTGGATTTTCACAATCATCCCAGTTTTGGGATCAAATTCTGCAAGAGGGACTACGTCCAAAGCCTCATCTCCGACCTTTTTCGAAGCCATCTTTGTCTCCTGCCTAGCCTTTCGGCTGGCCAAGGTTTCGTCGTCATCATCGTGGGCTTTTTGGCACTGATAATGTCTTTGTCATCATCTACATGGCGCCCATCCATGTCTCTCAAGGCTTCGATGGTCTCAGCATCTTTGGGAACGTCAGTGCTAGGTGCCGGGACGCTTTTCTCTGTTGTTGTGACCTCAGCCTGTCTTGATATATCAGCACCGACACCTTGTGAGACAACCTCCCTCTCCGCTTCTTTTTATTTTTCAACACCCTTGTCGACGGGCTCGCCACCTGTATTACGAGGAACACACGTTACTAACTCAAGTGGTTGTTCCACCAAACGACGACAATTCACAATTGCTTTGACAAATTGCAGGGAGAAAAGGGAGATACCTTCCGCAGACCCTCCTTCTTGAATAGTCGTAGGAGCTCCAACAATTACGGGAGTTAGGCCCAAAGGGATTAGCGGATCATCAGGATGGTACTCCTCAACTCCGGAGGTTTTAGGCTCCACGGCGGAACTGGAACCTTCGTCAATTTTGCTTTTACCTTTAGCCAAGGTTTTCTCCTTTTCCATCTCCACCAAAATCAGACGACGACCCTCCGCTAGGTCCTCAGGCTCATTATCCCTTAAGATGCTCTTCATCAACTCCTCCTCATCAATTTCTTCTACCCCCAGTCTATGCCTTTCACCCTCAACAATGGCATCCCACAAATTGGCCAAAGTAACATGGTAATCCGGGATCCACGACATGTTGCGAGATTTGAGAACCTGGCCAAGGAAATCGAAAATCATCTCTTCAAACCCCTCGATCTCCTTCTCTCTTTCGAGAAGCTTGTTATTAGAAGCAGTGGCCAATTCGATGGCACTTTCAACGTTCTTTTCGGCAAGAGCTGCCCGTCTCTCCGCGTCCGCAACCTGATCATTAAAAAACACTTTTTCTGCTTTAGCCAAAGCCAAGCTTTCTTTTAAGCTAGCTTTTTCTGCCTCCCAAGCAGCTTTCTCAGCTTCAAAATGGCCCTGTGCTGTTTTCAACTCGATATTGGCCATTTTGAGATCTTCGACCTCCTTCTATAAGGCCATTTTTTCTTGGCTATTGGAATCAAGTTCCGAATGGAAGCGCTGCTTAGCATTTTCTAATTCAATTTTATAATTTTCAGCGTCCCTCCGTGCTAAAGCAAGCTGGGATTGAGCATCTTCAAGGTCCTTCTCCATTTTTGTCCTGGCCCTTTCATTGTTTTCAAGCTTCGCCTTAGATCTGTGTGCTTCTATTTCAAGCGATCGGATGACTTCTGAAAGGTTGACCGCATGTTTTTTCATCATCTCATATTGTCTGGCGACATGGCGGATATGTCCGACAACTTCGCTGTCCGATTTCTTGGGGACCGGTTCCAAGGCTGGAACAAATGTCATTCGGTCGAAGAATATGTCTGGGAACTGTTCCCGCAGCTTTTCCAGCCTACCTTGAATCTCGGGACCATGCATGTAGTCCCGTGACCCGGGGGCAGCTAACTCTGGCTGACTGGAAGGGACAACATCACTTTTCTCCTTTTTAGACTCTTTGGATAAATACTTGTCCCTATCTTTAGATTCGTGATGCCTTTTGGACGACCGGCTGTGAGAAGGAGCACTCTTTGGAGGAGTTAACTCTTTAGGAAGTTTCTTTCCCCCTGTGGGAACCGCTGGATGACTGGAAGGTTTGGTAGAGGTCGATTTTGGTGGAGATCGAGGCTGCGAGGAAGTCGGCCTGTGAGAAGGACCACGAGAACGCTCTGTATCCGGACGAAGGCTAGGTGTGCCCTCACGAAGAGAACGATACGAATAAGATTTCCTACGGGACATCGTTCCTGCAAAAAAGAGAAGAGCATATTAAAACTTTGAATACCCACGATATAAGAGTGCAGGATCAGATAGTGTGTGTGATATGTGCATCCCATGTAATTCCCCCTAACAGACCCGGGCCTGAAGACAGGCTCATCTGACCAATCTCTTGTTCCCTAGTTGGAGCAATGGTCTCTTCAGAAGCAGGAAAGAAAGGCCCCCCTTCAAAGTCTTTCTCTGTATATACATCATCGGCTAGAGGGATTTTATTCAGCTCGTCAAATAACTGCTCTTCTGTCAAATCATCGGGAGCAACGGTTTTGATTGGAGCAGAGATAGGAGTTTCCTTGGGCACGTCATCGCGGATCTCATCCCCTCTGTATATGGTCAAATCCTCATCGTCTTGGATGACTATCGGGGAAGGACTCTTGCGAAACTTAGTTGTTTCTACCGCTTGCGAAGTTCCCTCTCCTTCCGTTGGGGGCACATACTTATAAGGTCTACCGCCAGTGCCAAGTCCAAATCTTCTATCTAGAAGACGATGCTTATGAAGATTGTCATCAGTAATGCATTTTTTGATCCTTAGAAAGTCAAACCTGCTTTGATGAAGAATAGATAACCGATGGTTGTATAACGGACCCTCCGTTTTCGGGAAGATGTGATCTGTTTAAGACAAAGGAAAAGGCGGAAGAATGTTAATACTTAGACTCTTTGAGCAAGATATTCGATTAGATGATCAAAGTTTACTTGATTTGAGCCATCTTCGTGAGCATCCAGCCTGTTTCCTTATATAAAACCAATCGGACTTAGGATCCCCAATGTTGCTGTATCCATCGTACAGAACTTTCCTATTCGCCACCGATTCAAAGAAAGAGAAATTTGGAGTTGCCGAAGAACGGTGCTTGAAAAGAAAGAACACCAGATCTCTGAATTTAAGTTCGGCGTGTAGGATCTCCGCGTATGCAACATATAGAGAGTATAGGGACGCGTAGGCGTTACGATGAAGCTGCATCGGAGCAATACCCAGTCGTCTTAAAGTTTCGATGGCGATCGGAGGAAACGGAGGAATAGCTCCTACCAAGCACATAGTTCGACTGATTGCCATGTATCCTTCCGGATCTAGGTAGGGTCTATCTTCGCTTCCGGGTGTCAAGACATTATCCCAAGGAATCCCGTGTCTTAAGCAGATTCTTTTAAGCTTTATTTCGTCAAGCTTGGATGCTAAAGAATCCAAAAATTTGTCTATCCCGAGCGCGCCAGGAATCTAGTCGGGAGCTCGCCCATCTATCTCAGAATCATCGCTAGATAGATACATGTATAATAATGTAAGCATACATCTAATTTGCATAAATGAAAGAATTTAAACATTTAAAAGAATAAGAATTTTTAAGTTAAAATAGCATGCATCTAATATTGTATTTGTATGTGTACGAATTTGAAATTATATCCTTTTAAATAAAATAATACAATAATTAGGTAAGTATTAAAATAATGAAATTACTATAGTTCTATATAATAATAATATAAGTACTCATCTTATAATATAACATGTCTTAATTATGCAGTATAAGATGGAACAATTGAAAGTTCGTCGTGCTTGGATGTACAAAAACGTTGGACATAGACTAACAATTCCATTTCAATTTTTAAGAGGTTTAAATGAGTTCATGCTTGTGGCATCTTCCAATGGAACAAATATGACGGAAATCCGATGTCCTTGTAAGAAATGCAAAGCTACGAAACATCATCGTCATGAAAATGTTCAAAGATATTTGACTAAAGACGGTTTATGGATGATTACTATGTGTGGATACATCACGGTGAAGATGCAGTGAACGTTATTAATACATCAGTTGATGTTGAGGGTGATAACGTAAATTTTGGTGTTGATTTTGATGAATCTAGTGCTACAAAAAATAGAATGACTGAAATGGTTATTGATGCCGCTGGTCCGAGCATGTTTTCTAATTCATTGGATGTAGAGGAAGAGCCAAATCCAAAAGCTAAATATTTTTTTGATTTGTTAGAAGCATCAAAAAAACCGCTTTTTGATGGATGTCCTATGACAGAGTTGGCAGCGACTGCTAGGCTAGTTGCAATAAAATCCACAAACAACGGTACCCAAAAATTAATGAATGATGTTCTTAGTTTAATTCGAGATGTGGTCCCATCCGGTTTGCAAACTAGATTGGCTGAAAATTGGTATCAACTAAAAAAACAAGTGTCTACATTCGGATTGCCGTATGAAAAGATAGATACATGTCGAGGTGGCTATATGCTATATTGGAAAGAAGACATAGATTTAGAGGTACAGATCATACAGAAAAGCTTGAGAAGGAAGTAGAAGAGTTAAAAGATAAAAATCAAGAATTGAGTGTCACTGTTAGCAAACTAGAAGAACAAATGAGTTATGTACAAGAGTTTTTACAAGGGTTACGGCGAGAGCAAGAACAACAAATATGACGTATTTTATGAATTAATCTTGTTTTGATAGTGAGTTTGATGTTCTATTTGTGTAAGGTACATTACACGATGTTTGAATTAGATGAAACAATCATGTTTGAGTTATGTAGCAACTTTATTTTATTGTTTGTTGAACATGATTTGTAGCAAGTTTATGGTAATTCGACCATGAAATTCATTTTACATCAATGTTTTTATTGATATATATTGTATATGTTCGGTTTTGTTATGATTTTTGGTAGACGAAGATAAATATAAAACTACCATATTGATTTTTGGTTTACGGATGCGTAGGGAAGGAGTAATGAGGCATATGAAACTTCGCGTAGGTATGGCGTAGGGATAGCGTATGGAACTTGGCGCAGGGAGCTTGGCGTAGGTATGGCGTAGGGAACTTGGCGTAGGTATGGCGTAGGGAATTTGGCGTAGGTATGGCGTAGGCAAATTGGCGTAGGGATGGCGTAGGAAAATATTTGCGACGAGCTGTTTTCCGACTTCCTTTTTGGCGTAGGGATGGCGTAAGGAAACTCGATTCCCTACGCCATCCCTACGCCAAATTGGCGTATGGAATTCAGAATTCTTTTGTAGTGAGGCTTTTTCCCAATATGTTTATTTTTATTACTAGTACGTACTGCACATTACACCTAATTTTAGAAATTATTTATAGGAATTAGTTATAATTATCACTACTATAATTAAGTCATAATAATTGTAATAAACTAATTCTAATTATTTATAGGTATTTAGTTTTAAGGACACGTTTCGAAAAAAAAATTAGATGAAAGGACAAACATGTTTAATAATTAAATTAAGGACAAATGTCAAAGTCTATTATGCAACATGAAGTTCACTTTAACTCTCATTATTAATGAATTAATTTATAAAATAAAAAACAACCCTCAAAATTAAAAGAAAAAAATATGTTTTAAAATTTATTTTAGTCCATTTATGCTATAATAAATATATAAAAATAATCAGCTCGGAAAGCTAAATGAATATAGCTTTATAACTTAAAACCATAGCTTTATATGGTATCATCCAAATACAGAATTAAGTCATTTTAAAGCTCACCTCGTTTACACCATAAAAAAGCTATACCGTAAATGACGAAGCTATATGCATTTAGCTTTCCATCCTGAATTTTATTATATTGTTTATTCTTCCATACTTACGGAAAAGAAAACATTTCATAATTAATTTTTAATCTTATAATCATAGAAAAATATTACTGTATTAGTTTTTATTATTTATGAAATGCAACACATGTCCTTGGTTTAAAATATTTGGGGCATTTTCCAATTAAAACATGAAAGTAGTCCTTAATTTATATAGCAAAAGTCGTTTGTCCTTAGATCTAATTTTTGGTCTAAAATGTGTCCTTGAAACAAATATCCATAATAATTAATTGGTTTTGATATTTGCATTGTGAACTTTTACATCCCATTTAAAATATTTTAACTTGACCTAGTAATGCTAATTTTATGTTTTACGTCCAACATGTATTGCCTTAATTCAAACAAATATAGATTATGCTCATTAAATAAGGCTTCATATTACACGGGTGTAAAGTGTATTCAATTCATTCTACCCAAAAGTAGCTATATGGAATATTTCACAACTATTTTTTTTTTCTTGAATATTTTCAGGGGAGAAACCGACACTGCCGTAAAACTCCCCCTAATGCACCTAACCCGGTCCGCTGGGTCATCAGGCTTATGCACATGGTAAGCCACCTTATTTGAACTAAAATGCGTGAGGCAGGAATCGAACCCTCCCCCTTATTTCAACTGTTATTCTGATGCACGGACGATTTAATTAATAACATATTATATTCTATTTTGCCTAATAAGATTAAGATTCATATATCTTTACATGAAACACAACATGAAATTTTATACATTTTATTCAAAAATAAAACATTCGTATCTGTGCAATCGGCTCAGGCTGCATACTAGTATCATAACAAAATATGTGTATTTTGTCAATAGTTGCATGTGTACACACGCACACAAATATATATATATATATATATATATATAATATTCGGTGACATTTGTGTACTCATTAATCAATTCAAGGCATGTAGTTATCTGGTATAATTGCTCAAGAATCTGTTATATTCTTAAACCGGATTTATAAATGTACTACCAAGCATGTTTACTTATCACTGGTCATAAAATCAAACTGTAATACTACTTAATTAAGGCTAAAAAAATCACTAAACAAGTCATGATCATATATAGATACAAACAAGATATGTGCAACAAACTGTCATTTAATTCCAAAAATATTACAGTGTATAAATACTCTTATTTATACTTGCAGCATGAATACAAATAGCTGAAAACTAGTACTAAGTATTTCAGTGTATAGATATGTAGAATGTCTCATAGCACATAGAACAAAATATAATAACAACATACTTGACATAAAACAGGTGAGACAGTGCATAAGCTGAAAACTAGTACTAAGTATCGTGACAGCGGAACTCCAAAATACAGCTTATTACAACTTCAAAATACTGTCTCAAAAGGCAAAAGCAAGATAAAGAAGGTACACTACTAATGCCCAAGTAGTGACCACCAACGACACAGGGAGAATATATGTAGATATCATACGTAGGAGCCTTCGGCTCATCTCCGAATCAGCTACTCGTGCATCACCAGCTAACCTGTCTCTAGTCTGCTCGTGTGAGCACCCAGAGTAATAAGAAGAGACATAAAACTCTGGGTCAGACAAAAGTCCGGTATGAGCGATATGCAGCTAAATAGAACAATAACAGGTATACTAAACCATAACTGAACATGGACCTACAACCAAAGAGTTAGCACTCCATACTGTATAACACTCTAAGGTGCCACTAACATATGGTGTAAAGATACGGGGGTGGGGGTGAGCATGTCATAGTGATGGCAAACAATCAAGCATAGCAACCATCCTCACATCTCTCACTCAGTGCGTAAAGCATAGGATATTCACCACTTCGATCACCTCAATACTTTGCTATGATCACCTTGCCCCATGAAGTCATAAATGGCTTCACTACACTGATACATAGCCACTAATCCTTTGCTATGTCCACTTGCCCCATGGAGTTATTCACCCCATCTGCGCTGGCTCATAGCCTTACCAATCCTTTACTATGTCCACTTGCCCCATGGAGTTATTCACCCCATCTGCACTGGCTCATAGTCTTACTACTATCACTTTGCCCCTCGAGTCATAATGACTCTATTGCACTGATAACGTAGTCTTGTTACCATCACCTTGCCCCTCGAGTCATAGTGACTCTACTGCACTGATAAGTAGCCCATCATTCATTTTCAGTGCTGAATCGAAGTTATGAACGTGGACAACCCCTTAGCACACGTCCCGCAGCAAAGCCCAACCATGAAGTGAACTCATTGGTTCCCAACTGGATCCTGAGCTCTAACTTCCATTTGGACTACCTTTGCATCTCGGGTTATTAGTCATCACCGGATCGGTTCGGATCTCCCCCTAATCATCAGTTCGGTTCGGATCGGAATGCTCCTTCTTCACTGGATCAGATTGATAGACATCACCCCTGGTGCATCGGGTTCTTCAAGTCCAACCACCACGCGTCGGTTCGGTTTGGAGGTGGCCATGCGGGTCGGATCGGAGTGCTGCATGCCACGAGAGGTGCAAGTGGATCGGAGCTTCCCCAGTTCATGTTGCCCTCCTCTGATCGGGTCGGGTGTGAAGTGCAAGAGCGGATCGGGTACGAGAGCTATTGTGGGGAAGGGCGTTGTAGTGGTTCGGTTCGGGTTCTCCTAACCGATCCGATCCGGTTCGGATGTCTTCCTGCACTTTTTCCAACAAGCAGTTTACGCCACTCGACGGTGTTTTCGACCATTCCAACTATTCTAATCAATCACAAAAGCATACCATACAGTCATAGCAACATGTATAATCAACCACAAACACCAAAACAACAATATGATAGGTTAAAATGGATCAAACCTAGCCAAAACCCCATATTTTCCCTTAAGCATGTTTAGGTGAAACTAATTATATGACTAGCAAAACTTAACCAAATTAACCCAAATTCATATCAGAGGTCTAAAACATCATTTAAGAATTTATAAATATTTTTCCAGAATTTTATAATGTCTAATTTCGCTAATTAACACTAATTACCCTTAATGAACCATAATTAGTGAGGAACTATGCAAATCACTCACCTTGGCCACAAATAAAATCTTAAAACTGAAGTGATTCTCTGTTTGGCACTGTTCCCAATGTAACACAGCAGCTCTAACCTTGCTTTGGTGCTATTTCCCCTTAATTTGATGTAGATTAAGCCAAAACTTGATTAGAAAGTGATTAGAAGTTGATTTTGGTGTTGGATGCCATTGTTAGGGCTTCAAGAATAAAAGTGACGGCTGAAAAATGAAGATAAGATCGTTCTCTAACTGATTTCAGCCTCCTCATAACCATAATCCCGAAATTCCCCATTGGACCTAACTGTTAATTACCCGGTTAAGCCCAATTAAGCTGTTTTTCACTATCTAAAACTTGTTTCAGCCATATCTCCCAAACGGTGAGTCCGTTTGGCTAATGTGACCACTCTACGGAATTGTAAACCATCATCCAGAGCCAATGGAAGTGGTTTCAAGTCAAAATTCCTTTCCAATCAAAAGTTATGGCCAAAACAGTACCAACTAGGGGCAAAATGGTCATTTAAAAATCGGGAAAAGTCATGAACATGGGAAATGGCCCTAATAGTCATCTACCAAAGTTACACGACCATACAACTTCGTATGTGAAAGAAATAAACGTTCTACTATCCTCCGATGCGTAGAATGCGGGTTATTACACTCTCCCCCCTTAAGAAATTTCACCGTCGAAATTTCCTAATCAAAACACACACAAGGGTCCCGCATGCCTATCTTCCATAAAACAACAATCAAACATGCAAAACAAGCAAATAAGCTTATCCTAGCATGCGGAAAGACTAAATTGCAAAGAAAATCTTACCAGGCAAAGAGTTCTGGATACGTCTTCCTAATTCTCTCCTCTGTCTCCCAAGTACAGTCATTCTCGTTCTTGCCCCCACTGAACCTTGACTGGCTTCACCGCCTTCCATCGAAGTTGCTTCGTATCATGCTCGACAATACGAATCGGCTTGCGGTTCCCAACCGCCTCGGGTTCCACTTCGAAGTCCTCTAACTGATCAGGTGAAATAGTCATATCTGGGTCGTGCACGAACTTCCTTAGTTGGGAAACCTAAAATACGTTGTGAACTGCCGCCATCTTTTCTGGTAAGTCAGCTCTATACGCCAAATTCCCAACTTGTTCGAGAACTGGGAATGGGCCAACAAATCTTGGTGCCAACTTGTCTCTCCGGCTAAATCGTATCACGCTCTTCAACGGAGAAATCTTGACAAACACGAGGTCACCAACGGAGAATTTTAGGTCTCTCCTCCTCTTATCATCATAACTCTTCTGTCTATCTTGGGCAGCCTTCATTCTTTGTTGAATGATCTTAATCTTGTCCGAGGTTTCTCTTACCACATCTGGTCCAAGCATTAACTTCTCACCGGTCTCTATCCAACATGATGGTGAGTTGCACGGTCTTCCGTACAAAGCTTCATATGGAGCCATACCGATACTGGATTGGTAGCTATTATTATATGCAAACTCTACTAGATGCAAATGGTCATCCCATGATCCACCAAATTCCAATATACAAGCTCTCAAGAGATCTTCCCATATACGATTCACCCTCTCCGTCTGACCGTCGGTCTGAGGATGATATGCTGTACTGAGATGTAATTCTAATCCTAGAGCCTCTTGTAAGCTCTTCCAAAACCTACTAGTAAACAACGGGTCTCGGTCACTCACAATGCTTTTAGGTACTCCATGAAAACTCACTACCCACTTCATATACAATTCTGCTAACTTAGCTGTCATTCTGGTCGATTTAACTATTATAAATCTTGCACTCTTGGTCAATCGATCCACAATTACCCAAATGCTATCATATCCCGATCTAGTCCTCGGTAAACCATCGATGAAATCCATCGAGACTTGCTCCCATTTCCATTCAGGAATTTCTAATGGTTGCAACAAACTACTAGGCTTCTTTTGCTCTGCTTTAACTAGTTGGCAATTCATGCACTTGGATATAAACTTCCCAACGTCTCTTTTCATCCCTTCTCAGTAGTAAGTCTTTCTCATGTCTCGATACATCTTATCACCACCGGGGTGTATAGTCAGTTTTGAGTGATGAGATTCTCTAAGCACTTAATCTCTCAAACCATTCAAGTTGGGTACAACTAGTCTTCAATTCTTTTGAAGCCATCCTTCTCGATCATGCCCATACAAATTCATCTCCTCACAGTCAATATTCATTTCTAACTTGGATTTGATTTCCAATAGATTAGGATCGTCCCTCTGACTGGAAACAATCCGCTCAATCAAAGTGGGTCTGATCGTCAAACTAGCTAACATTTCTAGATCCAATTCGCACTTTGGCCTGAAATCAAACCTTGTGATATACTCCAGCTGCTTCCATTCAAGAAACATAGCCCCCAAACTGGCATGTCTCCTACTCAAGGCATCGGTTACCGCATTGCCTTTCCCAGGTGTATATGCGATATCAAAATCATACGAAGCCAAGAACTCTAACCATCTCTGCTGACGGAGATTCAGATGCTTCTGAGAGAAAAGATACTTTAATGATTTATGATCAGTAAACAACTCAAATCTCTCTCCCAAGAGATAATGTCTCCACATTTTCAGCGCAAACACGATCGCTGCTAGTTCCAAATCATGGGTAGGGTACCTTTTCTCATGTGGCTTTAGTTGCCGACTAGCATAAGCTACAACCCTACCTCCTTGCATCAATACAGCACCTAGTCCGGTACCACAAACATCCATGTATACCATCATCACTTCATTCCCTTTAGGAATGACTAACACTTGTGCATGCGTCAACTTTTCTTTTAGACTCTTGAATGCATTCTCACACACTCCGTCCTAGACGAAGGCCTGATTCTTCTTAGTCAACTGAGTCAACGGTTCTACTATCTTGGAGAAGTCCTGGATAAACTTACGATAATATCCAGCTAACCCCAAGAAACTTCTTACATCTGTTGCATTCTTGGGCGTATGCCATTCCTGTACCGTAGCCACCTTCGCAGGGTCCACGGCAATACCATTCTCTGAAACAACATGACCCAAGAATCTCACTTCCCTCCTCCAAAAGTGACACTTAGAGAATTTCGCTTTCAATTGGTGTTTCCTCAACACCTCCATCACCATCCTTAAGTGTCCCTTCTGTTCCTCCTCTGTCCTCAAGTAAACAAGGATATCGTCTACGAACACAAGAACAAACTTATTCAACTGATCTCTGAATACCTGATTCATAAGATCCAAAGTATGCTGGTGCATTGGTCAACCCAAATGGTATGACCAACCACTCATAGAATCTAGACGGCGTCCTAAATGCCGTTTTCGGAACACTCTCATCCGCCACTCGGAGCTGATGAAATCATGTTGCGAGGTTCAACTGGGAGAACACTCTTGCTCCTTCCAGTTGATCAAATAAATCATCTATCCACGGTAGAGGATACTTATTCTTCCTCGTCACTTTATTCAACTCGCGGTAGTCTGCACACAAACGAAGGGAACCATCCGCCTTGGTAGCAAACACAACTGGTGCTCCCCATTTAGAAACACTCCTTCTGATAAATCCCTTCTTCAAAAGATCGTTGACTTGCACCCCAAGTTCTCGCTGCTCCCTTGGTGCCATCCGACGAAGTGGCATCACTATAGGTCTGGCATCTTTCACCAAATCAATATGGAACTCAATCTCTCGGTGTGGTGGTGTGAAAACCCGTAACTTCCCCGGTTGGGAAAGCGCGGATAGTTTGAGAACAAGCCACAACAGAACGTAGACGGAAGAACATTTCTTTGTATATTACAACAATGCACCAGAATACAAGAATATACAGAGTATAAATGAATATTACACAGAAATATCAGAGATTTAAATTACATTTAAATACATAGCAGCGGAAAATAATAATACACAACTAGAAGAGATATACGGATACAAAGCTTTCCGGATATCATTCCAGCTGTAAACCAGGATCCTGTGAATATAAATCTGCAAAACCAAAACTACTAGCTGCCCATGTCGAAAATAGGGGCACCTAGAGTTTAGGTTAAAACAATAAACTCCAGGTCAGTCATGGGACTGGTGTGAGAACTAAAATAGTTAATAATCTTTATTTTAAAGTTAGGTGAATCAAGGGACCACGCCGTATAACACGGAACGGGTTTCCTCCCTAGAATACCAGTGCATAAAACAAACAGCGCAATGCTAAATAGAGAAAAATGAAGCTGTTATAAGACCCAGGTCCTATCACACAATGCAACGCAAGCCGGGGGATAGGGTTTTCCCTTATAATAGCCAAAGAATGCTTGATACGTTTTAAAACAAATAATTTGATACTATTATCAGTGTATAGTGTATAAAACATTCTTCGAATCATAAGTATCAATCATATGCAGCATGGATACCATATATCATGTCATTGTACTTGGCTCTACAAATAAAACCGCAAATGTCACGTATTTGGGAGTTGGATTTCCATCTATGAACAGAGGCAAAAGATAATCCTCAACTGATTCGAGACTCTCTAGCCCGAGCCTCAGGCAACTACTCAGTCAAGCCTTTGGAGCGACAGGGCCGGTCCACCGATGTGGATTAAAATGCCTGAACACTACGTTTCCCCGCCCTATGGGGCGTAAATGAACCAACGAATGGCTCCATCGGACCCGGATCGTCCGATCTAACCGAGGCGCCTCGCAACAGCAACAATCACATAAGTCAAACTCGTCAGGGCGTGTAAAACAACTGACGCCACTTCTAACTAGAAAGAAACGCATGCCCTCCCTGAAGTCCGTCTCCCGTTTTTGGTTCAAACCGGGGTGAAACTCGCGAAGTAAACGTTACACAAAGCTACGCCAGAAAGGCCGTGCTTTGGTCATCAACCACAAGACTTTGCTTTTCAACAGAAGCCTTGATCACTTAGGCATGCCACACAGGCAATTCACTCTATGCATTTGATATCCATCAGTATATAACCCCTGAGCTCGTACGTCTCAGAGAAGGGCGTTAAGCAAGAGAATAAATTCTCCGCTGCCAAACAGATATGTATTTAATAGAAATCAATCACACAGACTAAAATCCGATGTCAGACACACAGTCCATTTACATGTTCGTTCTGGGTCTGAACTAAACCGGAGGCACCTAGTACCCCGCATATCCATCGATCTCCAAGTACGTCTGGACGATCACTAACTGTTTCCATCTTCTTGGGTGTACATCCCAATCAAGATCATCAGTAATTATCCAAACGACGTGAAGACTTCCGGTCTTCGACCACCGTCTTCATCTTCGACTTATCGTCGTATCAGTTATTCAGAATGGGATAAACCCGGTCTTTCCGAATAACTCACGTATATTTTAAATAAGTGTTACATAAACACAACATACGCCTCAATCCAATTCATCAGTCACTAACCGTAAATTAATCAAGAGAATTATTCCCAAATATTAACCCCGAAGGCCGAAACCAACATCAGATCAATACCTAGGAAATCACTCTGCTTAACTAACCTACAGTTAGTTTCTAAATTTCACATTCATAGGGAAAGATTACCATTAATTTTATCAAAGATAAATCATTAAAATTTATTCTCTAATCTTTTTTTGAATTTCGATTCAACTAGTCAGGACTGACGGACCTTACCGAAGTAATCATTTGTTTTAATTTCCTAATCTCAACCTATTCATCCCATGAAGTAAAACTGGTAATACTTCATATCTAACGCCACGGTGTTATCGGTAAATTCAATTACCATTTCATGTTCAAATCTAATTAAAGATTTAACTATCGCCTGGAGCAAAACTGGTGATACTCCATTCTCGATCCTTTCAATCTAATTAAAGATTCATTAAAACTCCACTTAGTTTTAATCGTTAACTTGGTTAAAGAATCAGTGTCATTTAAACACGGTTCACGATAAACCCAAAATCACATCCCATTAATTATCGGGTTAAAGAACGAGTGTTATTTAAAACACTGTCCAAGATAAACCAAAAAATCAATATCAATTCAATTAAATATCATTTAATTGGTACACTTCATTAAATCTAAAGAAAAAGATTTAATCTTTTCTCAACTGGGTTCAAGAACAGTGTTAATGAAGACACCATTCACGACAAACCCAAATCACATTTGATATTAAACCAAGGCTCTGAATAGAAAATATACCGGCTTATATTCAATATCAAATTCTATGACTAACAAATATCGTATTGGAAATAACGATATGTATATATCTTTCAAATTCCCATAACAATATCTATATCATCACGAAATCCAACATCGAAATAATCCAAAGACAATTTCGATTCAAATCCATCCCAATACAATTATTGGAAATTCTGGTTATTTTCAAAACCATTTCAAATCCAATTTATTTATTTTAAAAATAAATAGAATTATAATTCTAGTTCAAAACTAGTTCATTTCGATAAAAATCTATTTTTATCTTTTCAAATAAGGATTTTTTCATCCTAATTCTTCCCAAATCATTTCTTATGATTTTACATAAATTATTACTATTTTTAATGATTTTATCAAGGCCCGTAAAGTCGATTTCCATCAACGGCCATCAAACTGCACTTACAACGACCTTTTTCAAATTTGATTTGGACATAATTCCAAATCCAACCTTTAGATTTCAAATTTCTAATAGTCGTTAAAAAGCTCTTTACGATACGAACCCAACGGTTCCGGTTTTAGGAGAATCTGACGGTCGGATCTCCCGTAATATCCGTTCGAAGTCAATGGTCGATATTCGCGAACTGCCGCGGCGCGGCACGTTCTATTCAGGCCATTATATATATATATATATATATATATATATATATATATATAATATATATACTTCGTCGATCTCAATTCAAAACGTGCTTTATAAATCGTTTTCAATTCATTTTCAAAACGGTTTCAACTTCATATTCAATTTCAAATCTAAATTGAATATTCCAATATAAATTCATTTCAAATCGATTTCAATTCAATTTCAATTCAAATTCATTTCTATTCAATTTCAATTTGAATTCATTTCTATTCAATTTCAATTCTAATTCATTTCTATTCGAAAAAATAGATTTTGAAATCACTTTCGATATTCATTATAAAATGAATAAAATCGATATAAATATCGTTCACGTCAAAATGGCGTCAATCTAATCAATACGGCTTCATATATTCCTATTTTCAAATATTCTATTTCAAATATTTCTATTTCAAATATTTCTATATCTAAACTGGAATGAGGCCTAATCAATTACCATATAATTTTAGTTATATGGATTTTCTACAACACATGCATATAATAACAACGATGAATAATCAACCATCATCCAAAGTGCATTCTACACTGTATAAGCATCAAATATGAATATTCAACGCTTATAACAGCCTGTCAATCAATCGATCGACATACAACTAATTATTGGGACTAGTTTATGTCATATATCATCCCAAAACCCGTGTGGGGTTTTCAAACAATCAAACACAGATTTTATTTGTGCAGTTGGGAGATGTGTAAAATTTATCGTCCCAATCAATATCAGTCAAATGGGTGTATATAAACAAATCGTCCGATTTGTTTATTTTTATTTCATTTCATATACACGTTAAAAATTCTATTTTTAACTATAAAATATTTTCAACTATATAAATATTTTATTTCATTTCACATCACATCACACAATCAACTACACAGCAAAATCAAACAAACAAGCATACAAGCCGTCCATGGTCTGTGGACGACGGGTGTCGGGTGCTACTAAATACCGTCTGCATCCTAGTATATATATATATATATATATATATATATATATATATATATATATAACTAGAAAAGAAATTGAAGAGTGAGAGATTCTCACAGAAAAGCTAATCCAATCCAACGACTCTTCTTGGGTAGAAGTCTTCGCCGTTCTTGCCTCTTGTCACTTTTCACTGCCCGTATTCTCTACATATATAAAAATCACATTTTTACTTCGCTATTCAATACATAAAAATCGAATTTTTACTTTGCTATTCAATATATAAAAAATCGAATTTTTACTTTGCTATTCAATATATAAAAATCGAATTTTTACTTTGCTATTCAATATATAAAAATCGAATTTTTACTTCGCTATTCAATATATGAAAATCGAATTTTACTTCGCTATTTAATATACAAAAATCGAATTTTTACTTCGCTATTCAATATATAAAAATCGAATTTTTATCACAATGCTAATTATAAAATATGAACTTTCTTTATATAAAAATATATTCTTTTCTCTTTAAAAAGTCATATCTTTTACTCTAATAAAAATCATATTTTTACTATGCCACTAGTATAAAAAATTATATTTTTAACTTTCCTATATTATAAAAATTATATTTTTATTTAGCTACCTATATATATAAAAGTCATATATATTTTTGTTTTCGATATTTATAATTAAAGATCACATTTTTAATTAGATAAACCACTAAAATCACATTTTTAATTATTTATCCAAGCTAGAAAATAAAATAAACGCTCACCGCGGTCGGAGGCGGCTCTGGGAAGCCACGGACGGTCCGCGGCGGCGTCACATTGGCCGGAGCAGCGGATAAACGGGGTTTGGGGATCCTTGGGTACGGTTTGAGAGGAGGAGGAGGTTGTTGGGGGCGTTAGAGGCCAGGGGAGTGCCAGGTGGCGGCGAAGTGGGGCCCTCAGGCGGCGGGGCGACGGTTTGGCGGAGCAGGGCTGAAGGAAAATCGAATGGGGGGGGGGGGGGAAGGGGATCGCGCTCTGGCGCGAGAGGGGGGGTCGATGGGGGTGGACTTGGTGGTGGGCGCGCCACCTGAAGCGGCGGCGCGGTAGTCATCGGGGAGGGCGACGATCGTCGCTCCCCCTTTCTCTTTTTTTATTTTTTTTTATTTCGGTAATGAATCGATCTGAAGGGGGGGCAGAGGTTAAAGAGAAGAGGAGAGATTTAATTTTTAATTTATTTAATTAATTTATTTTCAAAAAGCAACTTTTATTTTTGACCTCTAAACGAGGCCCACCGCCTGTCGCCCATAGCTAATTACCCCCATTCCGAATACAATGGGATATGTACCGTAAGCTGATTCGATCGTTTCGATCAGTTTCCGTTAAAATCAACATATAACTCTATATATTGAATTTTGAACGCGCATTTCAATTTACTGGGGTCACATACTAACTCGAAAAAATCCAGAAAAATATTTTCTAGCTTCATATTGACGATACTGTCCTAACAAAACTAGTTTCGTCGAATTCTGAGACCGTTTGAAAAATGGCCATTTCCAGTCGATTAAAATCAACTGAAACTGGTCAAACGCATTTTCCTTTGCCACGCTCACATATTGATTCGAAAAATTATGAAATTTGGAATCTAGCAATAATTTGACATCACGGATCCAACAAAAGTGGCTTCGTCGAAATCCGAGGTCGTTTGCAAAATTTCCATTTTTAAGGGCCTGAATTCCATAGCGACGATTCAAAATTTTCAACTGGACATATCTTTTGATTCCCACTATGAAATCTTGATTTGTCGGATTCGTTGGAAAGATATTCTCAATTAGATTCCATTATTTTTGGTATCTCGAAAATCCGGTTTATTTTGCACCTGGTATGTTCAATTGAAGTTTGAAATCGAATTATCGAACTGCCGCGCCATTTTCAATTCCTTTTATAAATATAAATAAATATTTATATTCTATCGTCGATCTATATAACTATATATGATTGAATTTTATTTAAAAGAAATTTTCTCGTCGATACTATTTAAAATAATTCATTTTAAATTGTAACACCCCACCTCCGCCAGGGTGACTCTTGCAAGCACTCTGACTTTGGAGGGGCGTTTGAATCAGGTAAACATGCATAATGATATATCAAGGCAGAACAAGAACATATGTATATATGTAAACAGAGTAAATAACATAGATAAAACAGCGGAAGATTTCATACTATTTCAAAACAAATCTGGTACAACATAGCTTTGCAAATAAACAAGTCCAGATAAAAACAACATCAACTGAAAAACTGAAATACATAAGTACTATCCCCAAAATAAGTGATAACCATAGCTAGCTTCATGTCAAGACCGTACATGAGCTAAAATCCCACAAGCAAGCGATCAGGAATCCAAGCTAAGCTCCAACGTTCCCACCCTGAGAACCTGGGGGGGGGGGGGGGGGGACGGAAGAAAAGAGGCTAAAGAAAACAGGTCAGTCAAAAAGACTGAGTAAGCCCTACTACAATCAATGTAAACTGGTAAAGTTAACTGGCATGAGCAGCAGGGATGAACATAAGGATAACAACATATTAGCATGATGATTAACTAACAAGGTAGATAAAGGCGTCATCGCATAATCAGGTTTAAGGTTTTTGCACCACAGGTGTACTAGCAAACTAACATGACTTGAATAAACAAGTATTGATCCCTTGGCCCAAGCTTTGGCCCAATAACATGTAGTGACCCCAATACGAGGTCCAAAGTGTAAACAAGAAGTGATTCCCAGGCCCAAGTTTGTCCCAAACATCATGAATGACCTAAACCAAGGTCCAACTAGCACGGTCTAGTTGATCGGCTCCCTATAAGCCTAACTCGTCAAGTGTCGGTGTCATACGGCCCAACTACGAAGTGTAGCTAAACTGTGCTAGGTCCACCCTAGGGTGTATTAAGTCCTAGGGTGTCAACCACTGACACAAATCAATGCATGCACAGTCTAAACCTCTGGTGCCCGTGCCTGCTTTTTCAACTTCGGACCATGTGCACGACCATGGCCCGCCTGAACCTACACCGGCGCACCTACTCAACCGTCGTTTTGGTCGCTTACATGGAATCCAGTAATCGTGCCCCTCCCTTGCCTAGTCCCTAGGGTATCATGATACAACTAAGAGGGTTACTGGTGCAAAGGACCACGTAACTAGGGTTTCCTTAATGGGTTAAACGTGGTTAACCCGCCCCATTCAAGTACCAAGTTGGTTAAGTGTACCCAAGGTTCATGACTTAACCCTACCAACCCATCGTGTTTAATTGGTTAAGTATTCAAGCGGTCCATGACTTAACCCTAATCATAAGGCATTAATTAATTTAATGCGCCTTAACCTCTCACATTAGACTTTGTTGCGGTTACTAGTTAAGCCGGTTGGTTCCGGGTAGCTTTACACCACAACTTGGTCTAACCTCGGGTTCAAGGTACAACATGACCAACTTCTCACATTGGGTCCTATTGTTTGTAGCAACTAGTTAAGCCGGTCGGTTCCGGGTAGGTTTACGCTACAAACTCAACCCCAACCTCGAGTTGGTCACACTTATATTTTCTAAGTGTCATGTCCATCATGTTTCCAAAACACATTACAAGTTTTCAAGCAATTGGGTAGACCTAACTTAATAGGTAAATTCCCAATGGGTAGACCTAACTTAATAGGTAAATTCCCAAGCTTATGTTTTTATGTCTTTTAGGTTTACCCAACCCCAAACGCAATCCCATCGCTTACATATCGCAATAGCGCATAACGGATAGAAAGAGGGAACTTGGCATAATCGTGACATAAAGGTGTTGAAGCCACAAGTTCCACATGGTGGCATAAGAAATGTACATATGTTCATATACTTGCATATTACATTTTTAGACCTCAAAAGCATGCATAAAACCAAACTTGGCATATTGGTGATACATGGTGCTAAATGACATGTAGACATGGCCATAAGTTCACATTTAGCCTCACATGCAAGTTATCATAAGAGATATGATAACTTACATGTTGCCAAAATGCAACCTTTAGCACAAAGCTTGGAGCTTTATGTTCATATACTCAAGATAAGCTTGCATAACATGATAACATGAACCAAATGATCAACCCAAACTTGCATAACATAACTTGCATATCATATGACAAACTTGCATATCAAACTTGCATAACATAACATGATAAGCTTGCATATCATAACATGATTAACTTGCATAACATAGCATGGGAAACTTGCATATCATATCAAACTTGCATAATATAACTTGATGAACTTGCATAACATAACTTGATGAACTTGCATATCATGGCAAACTTGCATATCATACATTTAACTTTAGAGTTTAAGTATGAAAGTAGAATAGGGCTTACTATGCTTAGGAAATATGACAAAGCCCTTATGCTACCAATTAAACCCAAAATGCAAGCTTTAATAGAAAACCCTTAAACCAAAATGATCAAAACTCTTGCTTTATGATGCAAATATAGAAACTTGACTTGAATGCAAGCTAATGATGCTCATACAAGCTTGAAAACACTTGTATGCATGGAAAATCTCATAGAAATTTATTTAGGAATTTTATGAAGAGAGTGGAGGCCATGAGAGGATTGATTTTGCCATAGTTTAGTTACTAGAATGAATAATGACGATTTAGGGTTAGGTTAGGGGCTTATTTATAGAGATTAGGATTAGTTTCAACCTTAGGATTAAACGCTAGTTCCAATCTCAGCCCTTAAAACCGAATCTGGCCCCCAAACTCAACACAATCTCAAAATGGTGCACCAGGCTAAACAGCCCGGCTGGACCAAGTCGACAGGGCTGTCGACTTGGGTCCAACCAAGTCGACTCCCAAGTCGACAGGGCTGTCGACTTGGGTGCTCTGGCGGGAATTTTCCCGCCTGGCCTAAACTGGCCCAAATTTCCAAATTCAAACTTGAATTTGAAATCTGTTTTTACTTTGAAATTTTCTGAAAACTTCGTTGGGCCTTAGTCGAGTCATACAGACTCCGATTCTCGAAAACTCGGACTCTATTTCGCGTATTTTTCCGAGACGAACGCAATGGCATAGCCCGTTTCCCTTGATTTAGATTTATAAATTAAATTCTGCCTCGATTTACGTTATAACAGATTATTGAAAATACGGGTTGTTACATTCTCCCCTCCTTAAAGGATTTCGTCCCTGAAATCTTCAAGTTAGGAAGAACGTATCCTACCATCCAACACCCATCTACTCAAAACGTCATCCACGAGCAATCATTGTCCTTACAAGATTCTAAATGTTGTATGAACATATGCAAAGGTATGTATATGTCCTTATCTAATGCAAATATCCTCAATGCAAATTATGTTAGTGAAATGAATCCATATGTATGCAATTCCTAACATAATGTATAACATCTATACGTGTGCACATAACATACATCCATATGCAACATCCATGTGATAACACAAAAAATTTCATCCATGAATAAGCATAAACACTCATGCATATGCAATATGAGGAGTGTGTGAGCCGATCTAGTGCCTAACGTGTATAATGCATCCACGAGTAACCACTTGCAAACACTTGCAACCACTTGCAACCATCAAGCATAACATGTTTCAAACACATGTTTCATCCAAAGGGTTTCTACCTAAGGTTCTCATGACAAGATTAACACGGTAAACTAGATAATCAAGACAAACATGGATAGCAAAAGATATGCTACAAAGAGATCGGGAAGATAAGCAGGATATACTCCTCTTTTGGATTACAAGAAATCCCTTCCTAACCCAACCCATATTCTATAAAAGCCCAAAAGGTTTAGTCAACCTAACGGACCCCCTTCAAACCCTGACATGTATTACTGGCCAATAAGTCATACCTCCCGACAGAAATAGGACCGAAAATGGGACCGAGAGGATATACATAAAAAGATAACATGCGAGTAAGTTCCGCAGGAAAACAAGGATCAAGGATATACTCTTAGAAAGAGATATGATGCGCGTATCTAGCCTTCAATCTTCTAAGTCACGTCTCCTTGAGCTTAACTCCACAGTGCTTTAACCGTCTTTTACCTCATGATTTCTTAGCTTCTTAACTCTTATTTCCAAATATGAGTTGGAACCCATTTCATTGTCGCCTCTCGTCTTCCTCTTTCACTTACTCTACTATCATTCTTGGCTTAAGCATAACCATGACCTCATGATTTCATGCAAGCTCTCCAAAATTCACTAGTGAATCCTGGATCTCGTTTACTTACCATAAAGTATTCCACGCAACAAAACTTTTCTCGAAAATACCAATCCACGTTGCCAATGAACCATCCGCCTGCGAATGATAGGCCGTGCTTAGATTCAGTTGCTTGCCCATGACTTCTTGTAGACTATCCCAAAACTGGCTAGTGAAGATTAAGTCATGGTTACTAACTATACTTTAGTAAACCTCGTGCAACTGCTTTATTTCTTGAAAATAAACTGTTGCTAGTTATGATGCAGTCCTTTCGCTCTTTACCGGAGTGAAATGAGCGCTCTTCGTGAGTCTACCTACTATGACCCACATGCTCGTATTCTCTTCCCTTAACCAAGGCAGTCCATCCACGAAATCCTTCGTGATGCTTTTCCCTCTTCCATTGCGGGGACCTCCAACGGATATAATGGCCCGCCGGGCTTCTACGACTCGGCCTTTAACCTGTTGGCACAACATGCACCTTGGGAAAATCTCGGCCACCTCCTCGGGTGATGTGCATCTTCAAGAACCTTCTTTCTCTCATCGTGTCTTAGCCATCCCTTATCATCTATAGCGAGGTGACTTACCATCTCGCCTCGAATCAACTTGTCCATGATCTCGACTAACTGCGGGTCTTCCTTCTGTGAAGTCCCTACTTGATCCAGAAGGGTAGGTCTAAGCTCAAGGGACGCTTACTGACTAACTAAAACTGAGAGAACTTCTTACTTCAGTTGCATTCCTTGGAGTCGTCCAATCCTGAACTGCAACTACCTTTGCGGGATCCACCGCTAAGCCTTGCTTAGAAAGTATGTGCCCAAGAAATCTAACTCCTTTTTCTCCAAAATGACATTTGGTGGACTTGGCTTTCAACTGATGCGCTCTAAGCGTATCCATCACCTCCTTGAGATGTCTTGCGTGCTCTTCCTCATCCTTTGTGAAGATCAGAATATCATCTACAAAGACTACCACAAACTCGTTCAGGAACTCCCTAGACACCCTACTTATCAAGTCCACGAAGTAGGCGGGTGCATTAGTCAAACTTAATGGCATGACCAGCCATTCTAAGAATCCATCTGGAGTTCTGAACGCAGTCTTATCTATACTATCCTCAGCTACTCTAAGCTGATGGAATCCAGTAGCAAGATCAAGAGGAAACAGATGTTCCTACAAGCTGATCAAACAAATCATCGATCCTTGGCAATGGTTGCCTATTCTCTTTGTTTAACTCAGGATAATCAACACAAAGTCGGAGAGAACCATCTGTCTTGGTTGCAAATACCACAGGCGCTCCCCATTCAAATATACTTCGTCTAATGAAGTTCTTCTCAAGCAACTCCTTGACTTGCTTTCTTAACTCTCATCTTGCGGGGCCATGTGCCTTACCGGCCACGAAACTATCTTGGCATTATCAACCAGATAAATGCGGAAATCTATCTCTCATTTAGGGATAACCCCCTTTACTTCCCCCAAGATATCAGGATATTCTCGGACCACCCTCACCGATTACAAACTATCAATAGACGAGTTGAGGGATTCAAGATAACACAACATGACGGGACTCATAGGGTTACTAGAAATTTTTAGGGTATTACCGAGGCGAGTCATGAGCCTCACAACCCTATGCTCAAAAATCAAGGATGGCTCCAAAATTGGACAACCCATCCATGCCCAAAAATCAACCCATACCCCATGAAACCGAGAATATAAGCATCACACGAGAATTCTACACTAAGATAGAGATTTTCAAATCCACTTAGATAACAGACAAATGGGCGGAACCCCCAACTGGATTTTAAACACACACGGGATCATTAACTAGACTAGTACTTAGGTGCAAACTTTCAACTAGATCAGATGGGATAAAGCTATGCGATGCACCAGAATCAAACAAGGTAAGAAATATATACAAGTCTCTCAACAGAAATGCTACCTCGATCGGGAACTGGAGCGGCATTGAGAGCATGAACTTGCCCTCCTGAAGGTCCAGCACGCTGAGGCTGACCCTGGCCTTGCCCTTGCTTCCTAGGGCAATCCTTGTTAAAATGTCCTGTCTCTCCACAGTGAAAGCACCCACCCAATTTCCTTCTCTTCTTCCTACAGTCCTTGACTATGTGCCCAACAATCCCACAGAAGTTGCACTTTCTTGTTTCCTTTGCCTTGTTCTTGTTGCCCTTGTTGTTCTTGTTGTTCTGATTGCCTTGACTGCTCTGACAACTTGGATTACCCTGATTTCCTTTTCCTTAGGAATCAGTCTTCTTGGCTTGAGTATCATTTTTCTTGACATCTCCCTGAAGTAACGCCATATCAACCAAGCTCTCAAACGTGGCCCCATGGGGAATATGTGACATAGCCAATCCCTGCAACGGCTCATTCAATCCTCTAGCAAAACGAAGAGCCTTCTTCTGAGGAGAATTCACCATATCCAAGCCAAAACGAGCTAACTGATTGAATTTGTTCACATATTTTTTGACAGACATATCTCCTTGTTTCAAAGTTATGAACCTCTCCATTTGCAGATTCTCCTCAGCAGATGATAGAAACTTAAGCACGAACCTTGCCCTGAAATCGGCCCAAGTCTCAACAGGCCTAGTACCATTGGTGACTTCCCACCAATAAGCGGCTTCATCCTTCATAAACCAAACCGCCAACAAGATCTTCCTCTGATCGTAAATCTTTGCAAGTCTTTGCGAAGTCAGCTTGAGGATGCTGAGGGGGAGGAGGAAGAGGAACCTCAGCGACAGGAGGAGGAGGAACATTAACTACCGGAGGAGGAGGAGGAGGAACATTAACTACCGGAGGAGGAGGAACATCTGCGGGGCCGGCTTCAGTCGCCCTAGCCTCCAAAAGTCTCCTATACCAAACAGGTACGTGTACTCCTTCCGGAATAGCAGAGTTATCGGCCATACTGAAAACGAAGAAAAAGATAGATTCAGAATGGAGAAAAACGAAGGAATTTTGCTAATGGCTTTTTGGGGAATAGCCTTTAAAATAAACTAGACTCTTCTTTGGAAAATACTTTATACTTGGTTTTAAAAATAGTTTACCAAAATGTTTAAAAAAAAAAAAACCTTTTTGTTCCTTCTCGTAAACCATATGCTCTGATACCAAACGTAACACCCCACCTCCGCCAGGGTGACTCTTGCAAGCACTCTGACTTTGGAGGGGCGTTTGAATCAGGTAAACATGCATAATGATATATCAAGGCAGAACAAGAAAATATGTATATATGTGAACAGAGTAAATAACATAGATAAAACAGCGGAAGATTTCATACTATTTCAAAACAAGTCTGGTACAACATAGCTTTCCAAATAAACAAGTCTAGATAAAAACAACATCAACTGAAAAACTGAAATACATAAGTACTATCCCCAAAATAAGTGATAACCATAGCTAGCTTCATGTCAAGACCGTACATGAGCTAAAATCCCACAAGCAAGCGATCAGGAATCCAAGCTAAGCTCCAACGTTCCCACCCTGAGAACCTGTGGGGGGGGGGGGGAACGGAAGAAAAGAGGCGAAAGAAAACAGGTCAGTCAAAAAGACTGAGTAAACCCTACTACAATCAATGTAAACTGGTAAAGTTAACTGGCATGAGCAGCAGGGATGAACATAAGGATAACAACATACTAGCATGATGATTAACCAACAAGGTAGATAAAGGTGTCATCGCATAATCAGGTTTAAGGTTTTTGCACCACAGGTGTACTAGCAAACTAACATGACTTGCATAAACAATTATTGATCCCTTGGCCCAAGCTTTGGCCCAATAACATGTAGTGACCCCAATACGAGGTCCAAAGTGTAAACAAGAAGTGATTCCCAGGCCCAAGTTTGGCCCAAACATCATGAATGACCTAAACCAAGGTCCAACTAGCACGGTCTAGTCGATCGGCTCCCTATAAGCCTAACTCGTCAAGTGTCGGTGTCATACGGCCCAACTACGAAGTGTAGCTAAACTGTGCTAGGTCCACCCTAGGGTGTATCAAGTCCTAGGGTGTCAACCACTGACACAAATCAATGCACGCACAGTCTAAACCTACTGGTGCCCGTGCCTGCTTTTTCAACTTCGGACCATGTGCACGACCATGGCCCGCCTGAACCTACACCGGCGCACCTACTCAGCCGTCGTTTTGGTCGCTTACATGGCATCCAGTAATCGTGCCCCTCTCTAGCCTAGTCCCTAGGGTATCATGATACAACTAAGAGGGTTACTGGTGCAAAGGACCACGTAACTAGGGTTTCCTTAATGGGTTAAACGTGGTTAACCCAACCCATTCAAGTACCAAGTTGGTTAAGTGTACCCAAGGTTCATGACTTAACCCTACCAACCCATCGTGTTTAATTGGTTAAGTATTCAAGCGGTCCATGACTTAACCCTAATCATGAGGCATTAATTAATTTAATGCGCCTTAACCTCTCACATTAGACTTTGTTGCGGTTACTAGTTAAGCCGGTCGGTTCCGGGTAGCTTTACACCACAACTTGGTCTAACCTCGGGTTCAAGGTACAACATGACCAACTTCTCACATTGGGTCCTATTGTTTGTAGCAACTAGTTAAGCCAGTCGGTTCCGGGTAGGTTTACGCTACAAACTCAACCCCAACCTCGAGTTGGTCACACTTATTGAAACACCCCACCTCCGTTAGGGTCACTCTTAAAGGGAATGCCCTAATTTTGGTGTAGGTTTATAAGTACAAGTCACAGATATACAAGACAGATATAAGAACACATATTTGTAAACAGCGGAAGAACAACAAACTTTATTTCATAAAGTCAAATACGTGTTACAACAACATCCTTTCCAAAAACATAACATAACACTTTCATAATCTGTCTTGAGTACATTATTTAAAGAAGCATAAATAAAACATAGATAAACTGCAAAAGCCCCATAGTGGATTGTCCAAAGCCATAGTTCAAAACAGGAAAGTCCAAGCAATACATTTCTCTTCTTCAAGCTGGATGTTGAGGTTGGTCAAGCTGCTGTGTTCCCTCCCTGAGGACCTGGGGGGGGGGGGGGGAAACGGAAGAAAGAAGACGAAAGAAAAGTAGAGTCAGACATAAAGCCTGAGTAAGTCTAGTACTATTTTGTCTATGAATAAAGAACTGGGTATGATAAGTATAAACAAGAAGTGGGCATGCACTATAAACTTGGTTAAGTTGTCTAGGGTCGAATATACTATCGTACCCCATGTTGATCTCTGAACCCATATAAACTAGTTTCCAACTGGCACCCCAAAATCAGGGTGATGTGATCCATTCTATGATGATCGGCTCCTACTCGCATAGTTACATGTGTCTTACGGCCCCCGATGTCTGTAGTTACCTATGCTGGTCCCACCATGGGGTGTATCAAGTCCCATAGTGGCAACCCGACACAAACTTAGAGTGCACAGGTATGCTACTGGTGTCCAGTGCCTTATTTTTCTGTGCCGGAGTGTGTGCACGCCCGCACTCCGTTAGAACCTACACTGCTACACCACCGCCGTCTCTTTGACCTCTTACAATCAGCCCAGTAATCGTGCCCCACCCTGCCTAGTTTCAGGGTATCCTGATACACCTTCTAGGGTTACTGCTGAAAAGGGTCCCCCGTTAATAGGTTTTCTATCTCTAGCCAACATGCTAAGTTGGTTAAGTGTTTCCTAACCTAACCCCCACCAGTCCGTTTTGTTTAACATGTTCCATTTTGATTAAGTCTTTAGTTCACTTAATCCTATAAATCCTGACTCAGCCAGCCTTAATTGTCTTATTAAGGCCCTGACCTCTCACATTAGACAGGTATTGTTGTGGCTGCCTGTTGCCGGTTGGTTCCGGGCAGTCTTACGCCACAACTCAGTCTAACCTCGGGTCCTTGTTGGGCTCCATGTTTAACCTTCCACATTGGATAGGTATTGTTGTGACTACTGGACAGCCGGGCGGTTCCGGGCAGGTTTACATCACAACTCAATCCAACCTCGGGTTAAACACATCGTATGTTCTACATTTACATATTTTGTCATTCCTCTTTATTTTCTTATATGTAAATATTTGCGGCCAATTATTAAGTTAATGGTGTAAAGGTTACACCAATCATGGGCCCAACCCATACCTGAATTTGGGCCCTTCTATTTTATATTTTCATTCATTAGTAATCTTAACCCAACGTTATTTTCCCCCGTTTAACACGTCCGTTTATATATATTTTGGGCTTAGCCTTTTAAAGCCCAAATTAGCCATGAGAAAAGGGGAGGCTTAAAGCGTGATTACATACACAAAGAGGGGAATGTGAGCGCATGAACTTGCAATACGACGTTGGAAATACAAAATAGAAACTGGTGTACTTGCATAGTGGTAACATAGGTGACATGAATCAAAGCATGTGAACTTGTAATTGAGATATCATTATTGTCACATGAACCTATATTTTTATTTAGGCATAATGTCAAACATAAGCATGGCATAAATATTTCTAGCATAAGCATGACATAATGTCAAACATAAGCATGGCATAATATCAAACATAAGCATGGCATAAGTATAGTTAAATTTGTTCACATAACCATGGCATAAATATTTCTAACATGAAATCATGATTCTTACTTTAGTCATATAAACTTACAAAAAGGGACCTTTTGAACCTAACCTAGCCATGTACCACATATGTCATCATATAATTCTTGTAAACAAGATAGACCTAATCATGGTTTTCAATTATGCCAAATATCATTCATAGCCTAGCCATATTCATAAATTTGCAAATAGGTTTTCTAGTACAAAAGCATGGCTTAATACATAATGCCAAATTCTCAACATAATTTCATATGGATAATAACCAAACTTGTTCCAATTACTTACAACATGATTTATGCACAAAAATATACATCATGGTGGCATAGAAGCAAACCCCAAACTTTGCATGAATTTAAATCAACTACATACATGTAGCTTCAACATGGATTACATAACTTGCAAAATATTCCAAACGTATACTTGCATAGAACTACCGCATGTAGTTCTTTATAATGAATAACATAATTCATAAATATCCAAATGTATATAATATTTCAAATTGATAAGAACGCACAAATATGAATTACTTTATTGCCACAATTCAAGCATACAAACCAACACAATTGTTTATTCATACCAAAGTAATACTCTACTTACAATGGTGTGATGAATTCTCTAGTTTAGGGATTGAAGACGCAAATTCCTTTGTTGAATTGATTTGTTTAGGTTGCTTTAAGCTTTAGAATCTTCCTCCTAATCCTCTCTCCAATTTGGTGGCTACTCCTAGTCGTTCCTCAGCAACATGGCGGCTATGTTCTTATTTTTGAATGAATAGATTAGGGTTTAGTCTAGGGTTGTTTATATAGAGGTTAGGAACTGATTAGGACCATTGATGTTGCTTGGATTGATCGTAGCCATTCATTCTAAGGAGAGACCAATTAAAACTTGCCACCTAGCCCTAGTGACAAAGCAGACCACAGAAAATCGGCCAAACACAGACCTGGCCAGCCAGGTTGGCTGGGCTCGACCAGGTTGACACCCCTGTCGACAGGGCTGTCGACAGCCCTGTCGACATGGGTAGCCCAGGTCGACAGCCCAGTCGACCTGGGTGGCCTAGGCGGGTGTTTATCCGCCCTGGCCCATGGGGCCCGATTTTTAATTATTTTATTCTGTTTGAATTTTAAATTTAATTCAAAACTTCCGAAGGCCATATCTTCTTCATACGGACTCCGTTTTTCGAAAACTCGGACTCTATTTCGCGTATTTTTCCGAGACGAACGCAATGGCGTATCCCGTTTCCCTTAGTTCTTTGATTTCAGACTAATTATACTTTAATTTGCTAATTTCACAGTTATAGAATTTGCGGGGTGTTACATTCTCTCCCACTTAAAATGATTTCGTCCCCGAAATCTTCAAGTTAGGAGGAATGTATATCCTAACATCCAATCATCCATCTACTCATCCATCAAACACGAGCATCCATTGTCCTTAAAAGACTTCTAACGCTTCATGATCATATGCGAAGTGTGTGTGTACATGTACTTATCTAATGCAAAATCAGGCGGTCTACTGATTCAGTTGACCTCCTTAATGCGAATTATGTAAGTGCCATGAATCCATTATGTATGCAAATTTTCCTATTCATGATTCTACATGAGTGCACAACCACTCAATACAAATGCAACATCCACATGACAACACATTAGAGTTAAACCACATACGAATGCAAACATATATGCATATGCAATATGAAGTGACTGAGCCGATCTAAGACCTAGATTGTGTGTGTATATGCAACCACGAGCAACCACTAGCAATCACTTGCAACCACTTGCAACCATCATCCATAACATGTTTCAATTACATGTTTTCATCCAAAAAGATTCTACCTAAAAGATAAGGTCGAGGAAATATACCTAAAAAGATGGATAAAAGCGCAACTTAAGGAAAAGGAAAGATCAAGGATGTACCCTCGAACAGAAAAGGGTAAGCTGTGCGGATTCTAGCTTCAGTTTCCCAAGTCGCGTCTCCCTCGGCGTCGCTCCACTGAACTTTTATGAGCTTGACTTCACGGTTGCGTAGCTTCTTCACTTCTGTTCCTAAGATGCGGGTTGGAACTTTTCTTATGGTCGCTTTGCGTTCCACTTCGGCCTCTTCGAGGATATTTGGCTCTACCACTTCAGCTGACTCATGCAGACATTTTCGGAGATGTGAAACGTGAAAAACGTTGTGGACTCCAGCCAACTTCTCGGGTAGCTCTAATCTATAGGCCATTTTCCCAATTTTCTCGATAATAGGGAATGGCCCTACGAACCTTGGTGCCAGTTTTCCTGTGGTTCCAAAACGAACAACGTTTCTTAGCGGTGATACCTTGAGAAAAACTCTGTCTCCAACTTCAAATTCAAGGTCGGTCCTTCTCTTGTCGGCATAGGACTTTTGTCTGTCTTGGGCCGTCTTCATCCTTCTTCGTATTAAGTCTACTTTCTCTGAGGTCTCTCGGATCATATCTGGTCCAAGTATGAGCTTATCCGTGGACTCCCACCAACAAGTGGGCGATCGGAACGGTCTTCCATATAAAGCTTCGAAGGGCGCCATTCCGATGGTTGCTTGATAGCTGTTGTTGTAGGCAAATTCCACCAAAGGAAGGTGGTCTTCCCATGTCCCTCCGAAGTCAAGGACGCATAGTCTTAAGAGGTCTTCCAAAACTCTATTCACTCTCTCTGTTTGGCCGTCGGTTTGGGGATGATAGGCTGTGCTCAAGCATAACTGCGTTCCTACTGCTTCTTGCAGACTCCGCCAAAACTCACTGGTGAAGATGGGGTCTCGGTCACTAACAATGCTAGATGGTATTCCATGGAGTCGAACGATTTCCTTGAGGTAAAGTGATGCTAGGGATGAGGCAGTTCTCTTACTTTTGACAGGTAAAAAGTGGGCGCTTTTAGTAAGCCTATCCACTATTACCCAAATGCTAGTGTTGCCTCTCCTAGACCTAGGCAGCCCATCGATGAAGTCCATTGAGATGTTATCCCACTTCCACTGCGGGACCTCCAAAGGATGTAGCAGTCCGCCAGGCTTTTTCTGTTCCGCCTTAACCTGTTGGCACACCATACACCTAGAAACGAATTCCGCCACGTCCTTTTTCATGCCGTTCCAGAAGAAAGTCCTTTTTATATCTTTGTACATTTTATCTCCGCCTGGGTGTATCGTCATCTTGGAATGATGCGCTTCCTCGAGAACCTTCCTTACTAAATCTTTTGTCTGTGGGACGCATAGTCTTCCGTCTCGCCTTAGCAAACCCCTATCGTCGATGGAGTATCGGTTGAGGTGACTTGAAGTCTCACCCCTAATTAGCCTATCAATTATTTCCACAAGCTGAGGGTCTTCGCGCTGTACTGTCCCTACTGAATCCACTAAAGTTGGGCGCACTTCGAGAGATGCTAGCAAGCCTGGTACGAAATCGGAGGAGGGCCTAAAGTCGAAGCTGGCTATAAACTCTAGGCTTTGTCTTTCAACAAACAACGGGCTTAGGGTCAATTTCTTTCAGCTCAACGCGTCTGCAACTACGTTGCCTTTGCCCGGAGTGTAGGAGATTTCGAAATCGCACGAGGCAAGAAACTCCATCCATCTTTGTTGCCTCAAGTTAAGATCCTTCTGCGAGAAAAGATATTTCAACGATTTATGGTCAGTGTAAAGTTCGAACTTCTCACCTAGGAGATAGTGTCGCCAAGACTTGAGTGCAATGACGATGGCGGCTAACTCAAGATCATAGGTTGGGTAGTTCTTTTCGTGCACTTTCAACTGCCTCCCGCCATAAGCTACTACCCTTCCTTCTTGCATTAAGACGGCGCCTAGCCCTGTTCCACATGCATCCGTATAAACAGTGAACATCTTGCTCCCATCTGGCTGCGTCAAAACTGGGGCTGTTGTGAGAGCCCTTTTTAGTCGTTGGAAAGCAAACTCGGAATCCAAGTTCCAATTGAACACTAGGTTCTTCTTAGTCAATTTCGTGAGCGGAGCTGAGATTTTCGCAAAATCCCTTATGAACTTCCGATAGAAACCCGCTAGTCCTAGAAAGCTTCGGACCTCAGTTGCATTCCTTGGTGTCTTCCAATCTTGTACCGCCACTACCTTAGCAGGGTCCACTGCTAACCCTTGTTTGGATACTATGTGCCCAAGGAACCTCACCTCTTCTCTCCAAAAGTGGCATTTGGAGAACTTGGCTTTTAGTTGATGGACTCGCAAAGTTTCCATGATTGCCCTTAGGTGCTGAGCATGTTCCTCTTTACTCTTTGAGAAGATAAGGATATCATCTACGAAGACCACTACGAATTTGTTGAGGAAATCTCTAAATACCCTACTTATCAGGTCCACGAAGTAAGCAGGTGCATTTGTCAAGTCGAAAGGCATGACAAGCCATTCAAAGAAACCGTCTGGGGTTCTGAACGCCGTTTTATCGATGCTATCTTCAGCCACCCTTAGCTGATGAAAACCGGTTGCTAAATCGAGTTGGGAGAAAACAGACGCTCCTACAAGCTGGTCAAACAAATCGTCAATTCTAGGGAGAGGGTGCCTATTCTTTTTCGTTAGCTTGTTGAGCTCCCTATAGTCAACACATAGACGGAGTGAACCATCCGCCTTTGTAGCGAACACCACTGGAGCGCCCCATTCTGAAATGCTCCTCCTAATGAACCCCTTTTCTAGAAGCTCTTTAATCTGTTTACTGAGCTCTTTCCTTTCTCGTGGAGCCATATGTCTAACGAGCAACGCACCGGGCTTTGCATTATCTACAAGATATATGCGGAAGTCTATTTCCCGCTTTGGAGGCAAGCCCTTCACCTCTTTGAAGACATCCGGATATTCCCGGACCACTCTAACTGATTTCAAATTTTCAACAGAGGCATCTAGCGATTCAAGATAACTAAGCACAACCGCATACGAGGGATTACAAGAAATTTCCAAAGTATTACCGAGCTGGGTTAGGAGCCTAACAACCCTTTTCTCACAATAAAGAATGGCCCCATTACTGGATAGCCAATCCATACCCAAAATCAAACCATAACCCGAAAAGCCCAAAACAAAGGCACTACATTGAAATTCTACACTTAGAATAGAAATTTTCAATCCCACACAGATCATAGACAAATGAGCTGGGCCCCCAATTGGGTTTGAAACAATTAAGGGGTCCTCTACCATACTAGTTTTTAGGTGCAGAGATTCTACTAAAGCAGACGAGATAAAGGAGTGTGATGCGCCAGAATCAAATAAAGTGCGAACGGGGTGATCATAAAGATAAACTACACTTTCTACAGAAGTATTTATACCTCGCTGTTGCAGAGGTGGCGCTTCTAGCACATGAACCTGTGCCCCTGGGGTGGATCCAGCCCTCTGCCCCTGTCCTCGTTTCTTTGGGCAGTCCTTCGCCTTATGGCCTGTCTCACCGCAAGAAAAGCACCCACCATTCTCCTTGGCCTTCTTTTTCCGGCAGTCCTTTACTAAGTGCCCCACTTTGCCACAGAAATTACACTTCCTCTTCTCTTTGTTGCCTTTCCCGCCCTTCTTAAAGTCTGTCTTCTTGGGCTGCAAACCCTCTTTCTTCTTGCCCTTATCCTCTTCATTCAGCAATGCCATTTGCACCAATCTTTCATACGTGGCTCCCATGGGTATATGGGTCATGGCTAAACTGTGTAATGGCTCATTCAACCCCTTGACGAAACGGAGAGCCTTCTTGTGCGGGGTGTTGACTAGGTCAAGCCCAAACCTAGCCAGCTCATCGAACTGATTCACATACTCTCTGACCGTCTTGTCCCCTTTCTTAAGAAATAAGAATTTTTCCAACTGCAAACTTCTTTCCGCATCTGAGAGAAATTTAGTCTCAAACCTTGCTCTAAAGTCCTCCCATGTCTCCACTGGTCTTTCAGCATTAGTGACTTCCCACCAGTAGGTAGCCTCGCCCTTTAATAGCCACACTGCCAACTGTACTTTTTGTCTATCTTCTACCTCAAAGATGATGAATAGGTCCTCAGTTTCTTTCAGCCAACTTCTAGTTGCTACGAAGGACTCAGTTCCATGGAAATCCCTTCCTCCCATAGCTTTAAAATCTTTACATATCTTAGCAAACGTGTTTCCCCGAGGAGGAGGTGGAGGAAAAGGTGCCGCTGTGGCTGGATGATTTCCTTCAGCTGGGGGAGGAGGAATGGTAGGACCTGGCTGAGTGGCCCTTGCTTCTAAGAACCGTCTAAACCAACCAGGTATTGGCACCCCTTCCGGCAAGTTAAGTTCTTGGGACATGCTGAAACAAAAAGGATAGATTCAAAATGAAGGATAAGAGATAGTTCCTATGGCTTTGGGGGGTGGACTTTGCCTTTTTAAAATAAAATAATATTTTTCTTTTAAAAATGCTTCTTTAAATTTCCTTTTTGAAAATAATTTTTCAAAACTTTTTATCTTATCTGGTAAACCTATGCTCTGATACCAAGTGAAACACCCGACCTCCGTTAGGGTCACTCTTAAAGGGAATGCCCTAATTTTGGTGGAGGTTTATAAGTACAAGTCACAGATATACAAGACAGATATAAGAACACATATTTGTAAACAGCGGAAGAACAACAAACTTTATTTCATAAAGTCAAATACGTGTTACAACAACATCCTTTCCAAAAACATAACATAACACTTTCATAATCTGTCTTGAGTACATTATTTAAAGAAGCATAAATAAAACATAGATAAACTGCAAAAGCCCCATAGTGGATTGTCCAAAGCCATAGTTCAAAACAGGAAAGTCCAAGCAATACATTTCTCTTCTTCAAGCTGGATGTTGAGGTTGGTCAAGCTGCTGTGTTCCCTCCCTGAGGACCTGGGGGGGGGGGGAAACGGAAGAAAGAAGACGAAAGAAAAGTAGAGTCAGACATAAAGCCTGAGTAAGTCTAGTACTATTTTGTCTATGAATAAAGAACTGGGTATGATAAGTATAAACAAGAAGTGGGCATGCACTATAAACTTGGTTAAGTTGTCTAGGGTCGAATATACTATCTGACCCCATGTTGATCTCTGAACCCATATAAACTAGTTTCCAACTGGCACCCCAAAATCAGGGTGATGAGATCCATTCTATGATGATCGGCTCCTACTCGCATAGTTACATGTGTCTTACGGCCCCCGATGTCTGCAGTTACCTATGCTGGTCCCACCATGGGGTGTATTAAGTCCCATAGTGGCAACCCGACACAACCTTAGAGTGCACAGGTATGCTACTGGTGTCCAGTGCCTTATTTTTCTGCGTCGGAGTGTGTGCACGCCCGCACTCCGTTAGAACCTACACTGCTACACCACCGTCGTCGCTTTGACCTCTTACAATCAGCCCAGTAATCGTGCCCCACCCTGCCTAGTTTCAGGGTATCCTGATACACCTTCTAGGGTTACTGCTGAAAAGGGTCCCCCGTTACTAGGTTTTCTATCTCTAGCCAACATGCTAAGTTGGTTAAGTGTTTCCTAACCTAACCCCCACCAGTCCGTTTTGTTTAGCATGTTCCATTTTGATTAAGTCTTTAGTTCACTTAATCCTATCAATCCTGACTCAGCCTTAATTGTCTTATTAAGGCCCTGACCTCTCACATTAGACAGTTATTGTTGTGGCTGCCTGTTGCCGGTTGGTTCCGGGCAGTCTTACGCCACAACTCAGTCTAACCTCGGGTCCTTGCTGGGCTCCATGTTTAACCTCCCACATTGGATAGGTATTGTTGTGACTACTGGACAGCCGGGCGGTTCCGGGCAGGTTTACATCACAACTCAATCCAACCTCGGGTTAAACACATCGTATGTTCTACATTTACATATTTTGTCATTCCTCTTTATTTTCTTATATGTAAATATTTGCGGCCAATTATTAAGTTAATGGTGTAAAGGTTACACCAATCATGGGCCCAACCCATACCTGAATTTGGGCCGTTCTATTTTATATTTTCATTCATTAGTAATCTTAACCCAACGTTATTTTCCCCCGTTTAACACGTCTGTTTATATATATTTTGGGCTTAGCCTTTTAAAGCCCAAATTAGCCATGCGAAAAGGGGAGGCTAAAAGCGTGATTACATACACAAAGAGGGGAATGTGAGCGCATGAACTTGCAATACGACGTTGGAAATACAAAATAGAAACTGGTGTACTTGCATAGTGGTAACATAGGTGACATGAATCAAAGCATGTGAACTTGTAATTGAGATATCATTATTGTCACATGAACCTATATTTTTATTTAGGCATAATGTCAAACATAAGCATGGCATAAATATTTCTAGCATAAGCATGACATAATGTCAAACATAAGCATGGCATAATATCAAACATAAGCATGGCATAAGTATAGTTAAATTTGTTCACATAACCATGGCATAAATATTTATAACATGAAATCATGATTCTTACTTTAGTCATATAAACTTACAAAAAGGGACCTTTTGAACCTAACCTAGCCATGTACCACATATGTCATCATATAATTCTTGTAAACAAGATAGACCTAATCATGGTTTTCAATTATGCCAAATATCATTCATAGCCTAGCCATATTCATAAATTTGCAAATAGGTTTTCTAGTACAAAAGCATGGCTTAATACATAATGCCAAATTCTCAACATAATTTCATATGGATAATAACCAAACTTGTTCCAATTACTTACAACATGATTTATGCACAAAAATATACATCATGGTGGCATAGAAGCAAACCCCAAACTTTGCATGAATTTAAATCAACTACATACATGTAGCTTCAACATGGATTACATAACTTGCAAAATATTCCAAACGTATACTTGCATAGAACTACCGCATGTAGTTCTTTATAATGAATAACATAATTCATAAATATCCAAACGTATATAATATTTCAAATTGATAAGAACGCACAAATATGAATTACTTTATTGCCACAATTCAAGCATACAAACCAACACAATTGTTTATTCATACCAAAGTAATACTCTACTTACAATGATGTGATGAATTCTCTAGTTTAGGGATTGAAGACGCAAATTCCTTTGTTGAATTGATTTGTTTTGGTTGCTTTAAGCTTTAGAATCTTCCTCCTAATCCTCTCTCCAATTTGGTGGCTACTCCTAGTCGTTCCTCAACAACATGGCGGCTATGTTCTTATTTTTGAATGAATAGATTAGGGTTTAGTCTAGGGTTGTTTATATAGAGGTTAGGAACTGATTAGGACCCTTGATGTTGCTTGGATTGATCGTAGCCATTCATTCTAAGGAGAGACCAATTAAAACTTGCCACCTAGCCCTAGTGACAAAGCAGACCACAGAAAATCGGCCAAACACAGACCTGGCCAGCCAGGTTGGCTGGGCTCGACCAGGTCGACACCCCTGTCGACAGGGCTGTTGACAGCCCTGTCGACATGGGTAGCCCAGGTCGACAGCCCAGTCGACCTGGGTGGCCTAGGCGGGTGTTTATCCGCCCTGGCCCATAGGGCCCGATTTTTAATTATTTTATTCTGTTTGAATTTTAAATTTAATTCAAAACTTCCGAAGGCCATATCTTCTTCATACGGACTCCGTTTTTCGAAAACTCGGACTCTATTTCGCGTATTTTTCCGAGACGAACGCAATGGCGTATCCCATTTCCCTTAGTTCTTTGATTTCAGATTAATTATACTTTAATTTGCTAATTTCACAGTTATAGAATTTGCGGGGTGTTACACTTATATTTTCTAAGTGTCATGTCCATCATGTTTCCAAAACACATTACAAGTTTTCAAGCAATTGGGTAGACCTAACTTAATAGGTAAATTCCCAAAGGGTAGACCTAACTTAATAGGTAAATTCCCAAGCTTATGTTTTTATGTCTTTTAAGTTTACCCAACCCCAAACGCAATCCCATCGCTTACATATCGCAATAGCGCATAAAGGATAGAAAGAGGGAACTTGGCATAATCGTGACATAAAGGTGTTGAAGCCACAAGTTCAACATGGTGGCATAAGAAATGTACATATGTTCATATACTTGCATATTACATTTTTAGGCCTCAAAAGCATGCATAAAACCAAACTTGGCATATTGGTGATACATGGTGCTAAATGACATGTAGACATGGCCATAAGTTCGCATTTAGCCTCACATGCAAGTTATCATAAGAGATATGATAACTTACATGTTGCCAAAATGCAACCTTTAGCACAAAGCTTGGAGCTTTATGTTCATATACTCAAGATAAGCTTGCATAACATGATAACATGAACCAAATGATCAACCCAAACTTGCATAACATAACTTGCATATCATATGACAAACTTGCATATCAAACTTGCATAACATAACATGATAAGCTTGCATATCATAACATGATTAACTTGCATAACATAGCATGGCAAACTTGCATATCATAACATATCAAACTTGCATAACATAACTTGATGAACTTGCATAACATTACTTGATGAACTTGCATATCATGGCAAACTTGCATATCATACATTTAACTTTAGAGTTTAAGTATGAAAGTAGAATAGGGCTTACTATGCTTAGGAAATATGACAAAGCCCTTATGCTACCAATTAAACCCAAAATGCAAGCTTTAATAGAAAACCCTTAAACCAAAATGATCAAAACTCTTGCTTTTTGATTCAAATATAGAAACTTGACTTGAATGCAAGCTAATGATGCTCATACAAGCTTGAAAACACTTGTATGCATGGAAAATCTCATAGAAATTTATTTAGGAATTTTATGAAGAGTGTGGAGGCCATGAGAGGATTGATTTTGCCATAGTTTAGTTACTAGAATGAATAATGATGATTTAGGGTTAGGTTAGGGGCTTATTTATAGAGATTATGATTAGTTTCAACCTTAGGATTAAACCCTAGTTCCAATCTCAGCCCTTAAAACCGAATCTGGCCCCCAAACTCAACACAATCTCAAAATGGTGCACCAGGCTAAACAGCCCGGCTGGACCAAGTCGACAGGGCTGTAGACTTGGGTCCAACCAAGTCGACTCCCAAGTCGACAGGGCTGTCGACTTGGGTGCTCTGGCGGGAATTTTCCCGCCTGGCCCAAACTGGCCCAAATTTCCAAATTCAAACTTGAATTTGAAATCTGTTTTTACTTTGAAATTTTCTGAAAACTTCGTTGGGCCTTAGTCGGGTAATACGGACTCCAATTCTCGAAAACTCGGACTCTATTTCGCGTATTTTTCTGAGACGAACGCAATGGCATAGCCCGTTTCCCTTGATTCAGATTTATAAATTAAATTCTGCCTCGATTTACGTTATAACAGATTATTGAAAATACGGGTTGTTACATAAATAATCAAAATTCGCAAAAATTGCCAAAATAAAAATTTTAAACTGGCCCAGATTTTCGGGTTGTTACAGGTGGAAGCCCGGTCACCTCCTAGAAGACGTCCGAATACTAGCCAACCACGGGCACATCTGACAACTCATCATGCGGGATGTCGAGGGAATTTATAAAACTAGCCATTACCCCATCACTAGGTAGACTACCAAACACTACCCTCCGCCCATCATCTGCCCTAACTGTCACCAAAAAGCCCTCACAGTCCACCACCACCTCGTATCTTTGGAGCCAATCGACCCCCAATATAATGCCATACCCAGTAAAGCCCAAAACAAAGCAATCACAAACAAACAAATATCCATGACTCGATAAGACCACATTACGACAAATCATGCTAAGGTTAGTCGAACCACCAATCGGGTTCGTCACTACTAAAGGTCTATCGACAATCTCGGGCTCCAATCCCAACCTACCTACCAGGTCACTAGATATGAAAGAACTGGAAGCTCCGGTATCAAACAAAACTCTAACAGGAACATCATAAATAGAAAGCATACCTTGAATGACGACTTTCTTTCCTTTCTCCGTCACAGTTGGCGCATTCGACGAAGAAGGAACAACATTGGTAGCATATGCTTTCACCATTTGCTTTTCTTTAGGGGGTTGCGGACACTTGTCCTTGTGATGTCCCACTTGGCCATAGTTGAAGCACTTCCTATCCGCTGGTTTGGCCCGACACTCTTTGGCATAGTGGCCCTTCTTACCACAGCTGAAACACTCAACATCTTGTTTATTCTTTTTCTTCTGGCCATCCTTGGTCTGATTCCGCTTTCTCTTATTCTGAGAACCACTCTTGCCTCCACCACTTGTTTGCGGCTTTGGCTCCTCTGTAGATGCAACCTCAGTCTTCGGCTTAGGGTAAAGGCTCTCTGACCTTAATGCTTTTCCTACAATCAATTCAAATGTCTCATCGATGTGGTCAATAAGCCTCTCCCCCAAGTACTGATCCAAGCCAGTTATAAATTTCTTGTTCTTCTTCTCGGCGGTATCAATAAGAGATAACCCATACTTCGACAAAGTGTCGAATTCGGCAATATACTCCGAGATAGCTCTGCCATTCTTCTTTTTTTCCAAGAATCTCTTAAACAACACTGACTTCTGGACAGCTGGAATGAACTTCTCGCTAAAACGAACCTTAAACTGCTCCCAAGTAATCTGATCCTCGGGAGCAGCTGCCTTTATAGCATTCCACCAATTCATTGCCCGTCCTTGTAGCTGACGGGACGCTAACTTTCTCTTCATCGCATCCTCGATACCCAAATCCTCGAAGATACGTTCGCAACTATCCAACCAATCCTGAACATCCGTAGCCGACTCTGTTCCGTGGAACGGCTTCCTACCAAGACTAGTATAATCCTTATTCAGCTTGGCGAAGTCGGCCCTAGGCGCCTGCGCTATTGGACCACCACCATTACCACCATTGGAAGCTGCCCTCTGTACATCCCTAAGCATCTCCCTCATGAGGTCAATAAACATCGTCCTCATGTCAGCAGCATTCCCATTATTGGCTCCTCTACCGGCACCTCTTGCGTATCGGCTCATTGTTCAATCTGTAAAGAGAAAACGATTAACCATTTCTATGGTGGTGCTAGTGCAATGCGACTTCATCCTTAGCTATACTAATAGTATATATATATATATATATATATATAGCTTTTGAAAACCAAAATAATCACAAATACGCGCTCTCATATACGTATACTATCTCTCCCTGATGACTTCCCTAGGTTAATTACGCAACCTAGAGCTCTGATACCAAATGTGACGGCCCGCCCTGCACCAACCGACATTTACTCCAAAGGTGCGCTGTACACATGTCCGGTTAGCACGAGATGGTCGTCAGAAGAAAGGAAAGAATACGAAGAATCAGAAAAGAACCTGTAGAATGTCTCACAGCGCGTAGAACAACATATAATAACAACATACTTGACATAAAACAGGTGAGACAGTGCATAAGCTGAAAACTAGTACTAAGTATCATAGCAGCGGAAATCCAAAATACAGCTTATTACAACTCCAAAATACTGTCTTAAAAAGCAAAAGCAAGATAAGGAAGGTACACTACTAATGCGCAAGTAATGACCACCAACGACACAGGGAGAATATATGTAGGTATCATACATAGGAGCCTCCTGCTCGTCTTCGAATCAGCTACTCGTGCATCACCAGCTAACCTATCTCTAGGCTGCTCGTGTGTGCACCCAGAGTAATAAGAAGAGACATAAAACTCTGGGTCAGACAAAAGTCTGGTATGAGCGATAAGCAGCTAAATAGAACAATTACAGGTATACTAAACCATACCTGAACCTGGACCTGCAACCAAAGAGTTAGCACTGCATACTGTACAACACTCTAAGGTGCCACTAACATATGGTGTAAAGATACCTGTGTTGTTGATATACATAGTTTTCTCCCTGTGTTGTTGAAGATCACTGCTTGGGCATTAGTAGTGCATCTTCTACTTCAGCTTTCATTTGTTTTAGAGACAGAAAATTTGGAAAGTTGTAATAAGCTGTATTTGGATTTCCGCTGCTATGTTGGTTTATTTTTCAGCTTGTGCACTGTCTCGCCTGTTTTATGTCAAGATTATGTTATTATTATATTTTGTTCCATGCGTGGTGAGACATTCTACAGTTTTTTTGTTAGTTCAATCTCTTCTTTCCTTTCTTTGGCGACCGTTCCGTGCTAGTCGGGCATGTGTACAATGCACCTCCGGAGGAAATGCAGGCTAGTGCGGGGCGGGCCATCACATTTGGTAGTGCATCTTGACATAAAACAAAATATCATAATACAGCGCACCAAATGTGATGGCCCGCCCCGAACTAGTCTGCATTTCCTCTGGAGGTGCGCTGTACACATGCCCGACTAGCACGGAACGGTCACGAAAGAAAGGAAAGAAGAGAATGAACTAACAAAAAAAACCTGTAGAATGTTTCACAGCGCATATAACAAAATATAATAACAACATACTTGACATAAAACAGGTGAGACAGTGCATAAGCTAAAAACTAGCACTAAGTATCATAGCAGCGGAAATCCAAAATACAGCTTATTACAACATCAAAATACTGTCTCAAAAAGCAAAAGCAAGATAATGAATGTACACTACTAATGTCCAAGTAGTGACCACTAACGACACAGGGAGAATATATGTAGATATCATACGTAGGAGCCTCCTGCTCGTCTCCGAATCAGCTACTCGTGCATCACCAGCTAACCTGTCTCTAGTCTGCTCGTGTAAGCACCCAGAGTAATAAGAAGAGACATAAAACTCTGGGTCAGACAAAAGTCTAGTATGAGCGATAAGCAGCTAAATAAAACAATAACGGGCATACTAAAGCATACCTGAACCTGGACCTGCAACCAAAGAGTTAGCACTGCATACTGTACAACACTCTAAGGTGCCACTAACATATGGTGTAAAGATACGGGGGTGGGGGGTGTGCATGTCATAGTGATGGCAAACAATCAAGCATAGCAACCATCCTCACATCTCTCACTCAATGCGTAAAGCATACGATATTCACCACTTCGATCACCTCAATACTTTGTTATGATCACCTTGCCCCATGAAGTCATAAATGGCTTCACTACACTGATACATAGTCACTAATCCTTTGCTATGTCCACTTGCCCTATGGAATTATTCACCCATCTGCGCTGGCTCATAGCCTTACCAATCCTTTACTATGTCCACTTGCCCCATGGAGTTATTCACCCCATCTGCGTTGGCTCATAGTCTTACTACGATCACTTTGCCTCTCGAGTCATAATGACACTACTGCATTGATAACGTAGTCTTTCTACCATCACCTTGCCCCTCGAGTCATAGTGACTGTACTGCACTGATAAGTAGCCCATCATTCATTTTCAATGTTGAATCGAAGTTATGAACGTCGACAACTCCTTAGCACACGTCCCGCAGCAAAGCCCAACCATGAAGTGAACTCATTGGTTCCCAACTGGATCCTGAGCTCTAACTTCCATTTGGACTACCTTTGCATCTCGGGTTATTGGTCATCACCGGATCGATTTGTATCTCCCCCTAATCATCAGTTCGGTTCGGATCAGAATGCTCCTTCTTCACTGGATCGGATCGGCAGACATCACCTCTGGTGGATCGGGTTCTTCAAGTCCAATCACCACGCGTCGGTTCGGTTCGGAGGTGGCCATGAGGGTCGGATCGGAGTGCTGCATGCCACGAGAGGTGCAAGTGGATCGGAGCTTCCCCAGTTCATGTTGCCCTCCTCTGATCGGGTCGGGTGTGAAGTGCGAGAGCAGATCGGGTACGAGAGCTATTGTGGGGAAGGGCGTTGTAGTGGTTCGGTTCGGGTCCTCCTAACCGATCCGATTCGGTTTGGATGTCTGTCTACACTTTTTCCAGCAAGCAGTTTACGCCATTCAACGGCGTTTTCGACCATTCCAACTATTTTAATCAATCACATAGCATACCATACAGTCATAGCAACATGTATAATCAACCACAAACACCAAAACAACAATATGATAGGTTAAAATGGATCAAACCTAGCCAAAACCCCATATTTTCCTTTAAGCTTGTTTAGGTGAAACTAATGATATGATTAGCAAAACTTAACCAAATTAACCCAAATTCATATCAGAGGTCTAAAACATCATTTAAGAATTTATAAATATTTTTCCAGAATTTTATCATGTTTAATTTCGCTAATTAACACTAATTACACTTAATTAACCATAATTAGTGAGGAACTATGCAAATCACTCACCTTGGCCACAAATAAAATCTTAAAACTGAAATGATTCTCTGTTTGGCGCTATTCCCAATGTAACACAGCAGCTCTAACCTTGCTTTGGTGCTATTCCCCCTTAATTTGATGTAGATTAAGCCAAAACTTGATAAGAAAGTGATTAGATGTTGATTTGGGTGTTGGAGGCCATTGTTAGGGCTTCAAGAATAAAGTGGTGGCTGAAAAATGAAGATAAGATCGTTCTCTAACTGATTTCGGCCTCCTCATAACCCTAATCCCGAATTTCCCCATTGAGCCTAGCTGTTAATTACCCGGTTAAGCCCAATTAAGCTGTTTTTCACTATCTGAAACTTGTTTCAGTCATATCTCCCAAACGGTGAGTCCGTTTGGCTAATGTGACCACTATACGGAATTGTAAACCATCATCCGGAGCCAACGGAAGTGGTTTCAAATCAAAATTCCTTTCCAATCAAAAGTTATGGCCAAAACAGTACCAACTAGGGGCAAAATGGTCATTTAAAAATCGGGAAAAATCATGAACACGGGAAATGGCCCCATTAGTCGTCATCCAAGGTTACATGACCATACAACTTCGTATGTGAAAGAAATAAATGTTCTACGATCCTCCGATGCGTAGAATGCGGGTTGTTACAGATTTATTTACTACTAAACTATAAGTTCATCCGAAAATTATTGTGGCTTTTTTTTGTATTTTGCTGAAGTTTACCCTTTTTCTATATCAGGTAATTATTATGTTAATCAAAGAAATAAAAGCTAATTATCAATGATTTTTTTCCTTTAATAACTTTGCATTTTGGTTGAATTTATGCGCTCATTTTGGCAACTTCTAAAACTGCTAACAAGATGTTTATGGATAAATAAACGTAATAAATCTCAAATCACCTTTAATTGATTCTCATTTGTGTTCACTTCTCCATTTTTTCAACAAGTGTTTCAATTTCAATCAATAATTTTATTCCCATTTATTTTAATTACTATTTATTGACAAAATTTTTTTTTTTGACTATTATCTGTTGCTAACCAAAAACAAATATGTTTTCACATTGACTGTTGGGGTTTACCATGTTAAAATCCATTTTCATTTTGCACTTCAGGCAACATTGATTAGTAGAATTCTCTTCATATCAAAATGTAGTAAAATCAATCATCATGTCTACTGCAGATTGTACCTGTTTTTGGACTGGTCACTTTTGAATTTAACTGAATAGAACTTAATATGATGTTAACAAGACAAATTAGAATTTTGAAGCCAGTAAATTTATGTCCATAATAAATTTTATGATCCTTATGAAGGAAAATCTATGTCAATTATAGTTGATTTATTAGTAACATATTGTTGTTTGTTGGCCATAGTATTCATAAATTATGCTCAATTGTAGTTGTCATTCCTATATTATGTAATATATGTCAGTTTAAATGACTGTATTGATTAATTGTCATCGTAAAATCATACAAATGGGACTGTTTGGAACATCCTATATATTTAAGCTGTTATATTTTTTGTTTTGCACCAATGATTTATTTATTACTAAAACTTTAAGTTCGTCCGAAAATTATTGTGGTCTTTTTTTTATTTTGCTGAAGTTTACTCTTTTTCTATACCATGTATTATGTTAATCAAAGAAATAACAGCTGATTATCAATAGTTTATCTTTTGTATACTTTGTGTTGTTAAAGTGGTAGGTGCATAAATGTGAACATTGTTCTCATCAGAATGCCATTTTTTTATCTTTATGGTAATTGTCATATTTACAAAAAATGGTAAGCAAGTTATTTTCCAGTACAACATTCCCTTTTTCACCGTAAATACTTTCCATATTTACTTTCTTCATATATACACATAAAACCATAAACAAACAAGATAAAGAATATGCATGCATTCAAATATATATTTCTACAGCAAACCTTCACCCACTTGACCTCTTTCAAACGTTGGTTGCAGTCCCACTGTAACAACCCATATTTTGATTATTAAGATATAACATAAATCAAGGCAGAATTAAATTGTAATATCTGAATCAAGGTAAACGGGCTCTGCCATTGCGTTCGTCTCGGAAAAATACGCGAAATAGAGTCCGAGTTTTCGAAAAAAGGAGTCCGTATGACCAAGTTATGGCCCAATGAAGTTTTCAGAAAATTCCAAGCCCGAAAACAGTTCAAATTCGAATTCAGATTCGAATTGCAACCAAGGAAGAATAGGTGTGAATTTTTCCCGCCCCAGGCAGGGTCGACACCAGTGTCGACCCCCCCATGGGTCGACACCCATGTCGACCCAGGGGTCGACACCACCGTCGACCCAGGGGTCGACCCCCCCCCCCCCCGGTCGGACCAATTTTTCTGGTGCACCATTTTGGCATGTTGGGTCTTGTTCTGGAAGTTTCTGACGGGAGTTGATGGCTCAGATTCGATTTAGGGTTAATCCTATGGTCTAAACTACCCCTAATTTCTATAAAAAGATCCCTAGACCTAGCCTAAACCCTCATTAATCATTCCTACAACTAAATGCTGCCCAAATGTTCACCAATCATGGCCTCCACCTTCTTCATGAGAGCATGAGTGTCTCAAATCAATCTATGTCATAAAGGAGCCATCTTTCTTAAGTAAAAGAGCCATCTTTCTTTGTCTTTAGGGTTATTCCTTCTTGTTCTCAAGTCTTGAAGTGGAGTTTATCGTCTTTGGTTGCGGATTTGCTAGTGTGGCTTCGTCTCAATCTTATTTTATATTAATTCTAGTCTTCATAGCATTGTAAGCCCTATACTACTCTTAGATTCTAACTATGAAGTTAAATATGACATGTTGCAAGTTGAGTTTGGGCCTATGTATGATATGTGCCTTGATCCTATCATGTTATGCATAAGTTTAATTCTATGCGTGTTTGTAAAGTTATCAGCTTGACCTTGTGGGCTAAAAGCTATTAGCTTTATGTTGAAATGTTGCATTATGCAACATGAGAACCCTCATAACCTTTATGATAACTTGCATATAATGTTATATGCGAACTTCTAGCCACCATCCTATGTCATTTATGATCATGTTTCACCTATTTGCTTAAGTTGATATTATGCATGTTTCAAGGCCCATGATGTAATATGCAAGCTTATGAACATATTTATGCCTCATATGCCACCATGTTTAACTTGTGGCCAACCTTATTACCTTATGCCCTTTTGTCATGCTTTTGCCAAGTTCTCTCTTTTGATCTATGTTATGTTATGCGAAACGTACATGCGATGGGAATGCGTTGGGTTGGGTAATATTAATGACATGAAAACATGGTTTTAAAATATGACATGAACATTGACTTGTGATTATGTTTGTAAACATAATGATGGAGATGACACTTAGAAAATATGAGAGTGGCCAACTCGAGGTTGGGTTGAGTTTGTAGCATAAATCTACCCGGAACCGACCGGCTTAACTAGTGGCTACAAGCAATAGGACCCAATGTGAGTAGTTGGTCATGTTGCACTAGAAACCCGAGCTTAGACCAAATTGTGGTGTAAAGCTACCCGGACCCGCCCGACTTAACTAGTAACCACAACAAAGTCTAATGTGAGAGGTTGGGTGCATTAAAATAATTAATGCCACATGATAGGGTTAAGTCATGGACCACTTGAATACTTAACCAATTAAACACGATGGGTTGATAGGGTTAAGTCATGAACCTTGGGTACAATTAACCAACTTGATTGGGTAGGGTTAACCACATTTAACCCATTAGAAACCCTAGCTACGTGGTCCTTTTCACCAGTAACCCTCTTGATTGTATCATGATACCCTAGGGACTAGGCTAGGGTGGGGCACGATTATTAGGCTGACATGTAAGCGACCAAAACGACGGCTGAGTAGGTGCGCCGGTGTAGGTTCAGGCAGACTATGGTTGTGCACATAGTCCGGAGTTGGAAAAGCAGACACGGGCACCCATAGGTTTAGACTGTGCGTGCTTGATTTGTGTCCGTGGTTGGCACCCTAGGGCTTGATACACCCTAGGGTGGACCTAGCACAGTTTGACTACACTTCGTGATTGGGCCGTATGACACCGACACTTGACGAGTTAGGCTTATAGGGAGCCGATCGACTAGACCGAGTAGCTGGACCTCGATTTAGGTCATCTCATGGTGTGGGCCAGCTTTGGGCCAAGGGATCATTTCTTGTTTATACTTGACATGGTTTGGAATACTAGTACACACCTGGTGCAACTTAACCTTGTATATGCGATGCCACACTTGATCTATCTTGTTAACTTTTCACCATGCCAGTTATCACCCTACATCTCATCTCTGTTTTACATGTTCAGTTAACTTTATTAGTTTTTATACTAATAGTAGATAGGACTTACCAGTCTTTTTGACTGACCCGTTTTCTTTCGCCTCTTTTCTTCCGTTCCCCCCCCCCTCCCCCAGGTTTGCAGGGTGGGAACACTATTACCTAGCTAGAACTTTAGCTGCTTTTCTGGAGAGCTCACGTATGGTTTGAGCATGCTATGGCCTTATGCTACTTTGGGGATAGTTACTTTATGTTTCTTTTTCAGTTTAGACTTTGTTTTATGGGAAAATAATGACCAAGTACTTTGATGTAACTTGACTATGGTTTTGAAATGCTAGTTTTATCCGCTGCTTTAATACTCTGTTTTACTTATATGTTCTGTCTTGTGATATCTGCATGCATGTTTACCTTGTTTAACGCCCCTCCAAAGCTAGTGTGCTTGCAAGAGTGACCCTGGCGGAGGTGGGGTGTTACACCCACCACCTGTTGTGTGTGCTGGAATACATATCAGATTAATGCCAATACACTATATTGTACATATGTGGATATTGAAACTGAAAAATGTAAATTTAGTTCATGTTCTATTGTGTACCTTCATCCGCAGTATCATATTGACGAAGTACATGTGGGGACTAAAGTTAAAGTTGTTGCTTCCATTACTGTTATGCTGACTATTTTTAACCTAAAATCGTTAGCAGTAAAGATAATATTATATCACAAATGCAGAGTTGACAATCCTTTTGATGTTTTTTGATCTTGCACTGAATTTTATTTTTGTATTTTTATATGAAGCTTAAAGTCTTTATACCCATCAAGCCTTCAACAAAAAAAAGTTCATCTTTTTGTTGGTCTAATTTGCCAAAGAACTTATACTTCACACCTGATTGGAGACTTTTTCCTAATGTATTTTAGGGCTGTTATGGTAACGGTAAATTTACCATTACCATACCATTATCAGTCGATCGGTAACCATTTTCGATTGAAATCGGTATACCAGTTAAAACGGTATGTAACGGTAAATTTACCATTTTTAACGGTAAATTATCGGTAACATTTCTTCAATACCAGCGGTAACGGTAATTTTACCAGTTAATTTAAAACATGCATATATTCATTTGATATGCTTTATTACATGCAGTTAGTACTAAATAATGATTGTATTTAGTTCAATAATCAGGTGAAATAATTCAAAGTACACTTATTTTTCTTTCTTATTTATGTTTTTTTATAAACTAACACTACATATAGTATAATAAAGATGCACTGCGTACGAAAAACATATCAAGTTATAAACCTTTATGGACAAACGGTAATTTACCATTACCAGTGTAACGGCTACCAGACTATCCCAGTCTTCGTTATACCAGTCGATCAGTAACGGTAACGGTAAGCAATTTTGGCTTACCAGTTAAAACGGTACGGTAACGGTATTTGCCAAATGGTAACGGTAACCGTTACCATAACAGCCTGTATTTGAAGGTTTGATTTATTGTTTGACATGTATGATATGAAAGAGATAAGTCACTTAATTCAGTGCTTATGTATAGGCCTGTAAAAGACAGCGCAAAATTATGGTTTAAAAGTTTTTTGGCAGCTTCTCTGGACCATACAAAGCGAGAGATTGCAAAAGCAAGATGACATAGTAAGACACGAATAATTGAGCTCCCAACTGGCAGATATATGGAACAATAACCTATGTGTGTTTCTTCTTTAATGTGAAGCTAGGTATTCATCCGTTATCATATATTGTTCTGTTTATGTATACACATTCAAATATGTTTACTTCTCCTCTAATGGGAAATTTATATGAGAACGGCTTCAATTGACCTGTTATTTATATTTGTCAACAAATCTAATTTTGTTGAAGCTGATTTTATTTTGTCAACACTATTAATTAGGCATCATATATGATTATTGCATGGTTTATAAGATTAACTTTTTCACTTTAGTTTTAGAATAATTGTTATGAACTATATTTTTTCAATCATAGTTCCAACATATCTTTCGTTGTTCAGAAAGATTCATGTAAGACATATTTAATGCACACCGATATTCATGCTCTTGCTTATATAGTAACATTGGTATTTTCTTATAAGGGGATATTTACTGTTTGATTTGCAAATAGACGTATTTAATGCACACTGATATTTATACTGTTGCACGTTGCATGTTATGGTGCCACCATACACCATCTTGAACTATGCTAACTTTTTAACTACTACAGTTTTTTATCTCCATCTTAAGAATGCTATTTTTTTTACTACTTACTGCTCTTTTATTTCAATCATTTTGGTTGGTAACTACTGTTCACTTTGTTATGGTGTGGTTAATTTCGTATGACATTACCTTTTATTTTTATGCATATGCTTTTTTCAATTCCGTACTCATATTTCTATGCTCACTGTGTTCAATCAATGCAAATTAACACATATATGGTTGTTTAATTCATCATTTGATATATACGTCTTTTCATCAATTGAATAGAGATACATGAAATTTGACACAGTTTACACCATGTCCAAACTGTAGCCACTAGCTATACATGAATCATTTACTTACTGGAAAATTTACTGTCTACGGTTGAATCCTAACAAATACATGTATCATTTACATTATATTTCTCACTACCATACAACACGTTCTCATACCTTATTCATAAATGCAAACTACAACACTTGAAATTTTTGCTTTCGTGCATCGCACGGGTTTCCACTCGTATATAATAAAATCTCTTGGTAGTGTTGTATATAACGTAGTTGTATACACAATTATATGATTTTTGTTTGATGATAACAAACAAGTATATTTTACTTTAAATGTGTTTGTTACTATTATATCACATCTCAGATAGAAATATAATATTTATGTTTAAATAGAATACGACTATACACGAATTCAAATATTCAACTGTATTTTATTTAAATAGAATATTTTATTTCAATAATTAAACAGTACAAAAATATAAACTCCACTATTTGTACATTTCACTGATATCCATTATTGTACAATTAATTTTAGTATACACAAAGCTCCTTTCTACAGACACTCGATTATACAAGCATACACTCAGACGCTCATTTACAGTTTCACTGTTACACACACTAATATACTTTCACTGTCATCTTCTGTCTCTGTGTTCTGTCAGTCCAGTCATTATCAGTCCAATCATTATCTGCTTACCTGTCACATGAAACACACACACAGTACACTGCAGTAGAAATGAATATGGTGCTGATTTATGTCAAGTGTTCAGGTCAAGCAAACTCAGCATCATGGCAGCTGAATAAAAAAAAAAATTGACATATGGGAACAAGCATGTATGCGACACAGTGGAGCTACAGTCTATACATGTCCATATTAATGAACAAGTTTTTAATGTGCCAAGAATCAATCAAGAAATCAATTCATGTTTCACAGATTATGTGTTGATTATGGCAAGTTTCAAGAGCATGGCAAAATGTTTCAGATTTTCAAATGGTACATGCAAATGAAGTTAATGTATATAACCAGTATGACCAGGTCAAAAAAAAAGAGAGCACGACAACAATCATGGAAGGAATACATTTTATCATTCATTCATGGACCAGTTTAAGCAACATGATTGAAGCATTGCATTTGCTCATATATGGGAGGTGTTCAGTTTTTTAACAAGGAGATCTTTGCTAAAATATTCCAGAATTCAATGGTTTCCAATTATACAGTGGGAAATAAATGTGCTAAGATTTTATTCAAGAAATCTAAATTCACATTTGACAAGACAATCATTCTTTTGAGGCAATTTATTTTCAGAAACTCAATTTGTTTTTGGCAACAGGTTAAATGACTGAAGCTCATAAGCCAACATTGAAGAGAACCAAATTGGCAACAAAACAATTGTTATATAGCAGTTCAATAGATCAACATGAGCATTCAGTGTTCAAGTGCAATTCATCTCACAAACAAATGGCAAGACTCAAGCATGTGTGAATTAATGTGCCAGATGTACAAGAATAATACATGAGCAAGTGCATGCAATAGCTTTTGGAAAAAAATCACAAACATTTCTTTTTGAAATTCTACTAAATGTCGCAAGTGTTATCTGTCCTCTAGAAATTCAAATTATGTCTTTCCAGAAATTACAGGAATCAGGTTTGGCAAGCAAGCACATATTTGTCAAGCTTTAATGACACTCCAAAAATCCATTCATGATTTTCTGTAACTGTTTTTAAGAGTCAATGTTGGCAAGGAATCAATTTTTTGGAAAAACACAATTCAGCAAAACCATGTTTGGCAAGTAATAAATAATTTCTTTCCAAGAACATAAATCAGCTTTCCAGAAATTCAGAGTAAACATTTATGCAATCAAATCATTGTGTTTCAAGAATTTTATCAATGAATTCATCAATTCATGTTCACAGCAAGTTTTCAAGGCCAAGGATGTCAAAAGAGGAAAGCATCAATATGTTTCCAGATTTAAAACAAATCAATATGTATTTGTTTGGCAATTTTTTCTAAGGGGACAGCTAATGAAATATATTTTTCTTGAATTGCTATCAATGCTGATTCAATCAATAAATCATTTAAAGGCAGAGCAGCTATCATGCAAAGAGAATGTTGAATTTCCAAGAAATATCATTTAAACCTTTTTTTGGCAAGCTTTATTCATTTTCCAGAAATGATTTCATGGCATAATATCAAGTGGGCCAAAGATTTTATTTCTTTATTTTACAAAGGTGTTATAAGGCAACAACTCAAAAAGGTTTCCAGAAAATTTTCAAGGGAGATTCAATCAAGGCACCAAAGGGAAAAAATCATGCAACACAAATCAGTCAAGTCATTCAGTGAAATCAGAGCAATAAAAGGATTCTATTATCCTATATTAACACCTGTCCTCATCAGCAATTTGCATCAAAATACAAAAATCCAAAATTTCAAGAGCAAAAATCTAATCAAACTCAGAGAACTCACAAAACGTTTTTGATTGCAATCCAAGACCGTGAATCGAGCAGGAGCATAAATTTGAAGAAGCTTTGGAGATTATTTCTTTCAGAACATCAATCAATCGATTCGAGTTGGAGGATTTCAAAGAAAACCGAAAATTCCTTTTTCCCATAGCCTCCATGTTAATTTCTTTAGAAGCAAAGGATCAGGCTGAACAAATAAAGAAAATGGGCAGCCAACATAAGTCAAAAGGGATTAGTTTGTATTAAAGAGGGGGCTTTCTTTGCTTTCATTTTATTTATTTTGTATTTTCAATTCTTTTGTAAACTGTCAAAACAGTTTCTAGAATTCTGTAAAAATTTAGGGAAAACCAGTTAGGTGTTTAACTGGCAATTGGCAGAGTCTGTAAAATCTGGGTTACTGGTTACAGGGTTGTAATCAGGGGAAATCTGATCGAGGGGATATCGATCAGTCTAGGGTTTTGAGCGTAGGGTTAGAATAGGAGCAGGGTTTGCAAGTGTACATCTGTGTATATCTGTGTGTGATTTATTTTCTGCAGTTCTGTTTCCGCTATATTCTGTGATGTGTTAATTATTATATATCTCGTTAGAATTTTAATTCTGTTAAAACTGTGGTAAACCCTATTCATCCCCCCCCCTCTAGGGTTAATCTAGATCCAACAGGTAGGACAAACCAAAAAACAAAGAGGGACTGAGATTCGTTCTGGACAAAGATATCAAGTGGCTCCAATTTAAACACGCGTTACTGTTCATTTGTACGATCTCATATTTTCATAATGGGTCCGCAACCACGATCCATGTTTCTTTCCCATCTCTGTCTTCTTCCTCTTTCCGATTTTTTCACGCCTCATTACAGCCGAATCCGATCTCATGTTTTCATTATGGATCCGCAACCACGATCCATGTTTCTTTCCCATCTCTATCTTCAATTTTTTTCCCCTAATTTTTCACCCCTGATTACAACCGAATCACGGACCAACGATCAATAATCATGTAAAACCCCTGATTTGGACGTTATCATATCTGGAAATTACTTATGCGTGGTTTGGAGATAGGATTCTGTTGCTTTAATTTTCGCCATCATAGGTAACCAGATTTTCAATCCTTTCATTTATGTTTTCATCTCCTCCTATTCTGATTTAATTTTTACAGTTTTTCTTTTGAACACTTAACTGTATTTTTAGTTAGGATCTATATGTAAAACGATTTCAAGGTAAGGAAGATGATGTGAACTTTAGTATTGTTTTTCGAGGATGATTTTAAATTCGATATATTAAAATGTTGACTTTAATTTTATAATATTTGGATATATAGTTCAAAACTGGAGCTACACTTTTAGAAGTGAAGAGGGTAAGTTCACGCACATGATTATAGTTACTTGACTTTTTTTCCACTAATAGTTTTTAGTGCAATTTTTTTATTAACTCTAAATTGTGATGCTCCGTACCTGGCTCAAGTTTTGCTGAGCCAAGGCAGAGCTGTCAATTGTGTTAAAAACCAGGTATAACTCAGCGCAAAGAGAGAAGAACTAAACAAGAAATCAATGAGATGTTGCGATTCGATGGTGCCGCGATTCGATTGTGTTGAAAACCAGGTAAAACTTAGCGCATGTTTTTTTTTTGTTTGGAATGTATGTTCTTCAGAATGGATTTTTAGGTGTTTGATGATATCGACTTGCTGTTTTGATCAGACTTTATAATTGCTCTTTTTATATTCATATCCTTTGACTCTCTTTTTTTCTATCAACAGTTAGTACATTTTTTTAATTCACTCTAAATTGTGATGCTCCGTACGTGGCTCGGGTTTTGCTGAGCCTAGGTCGAGCTGTAGTTGTGTACATCTCAAGTGCATGTTTGGTTGGCGTATGAAAGTGCCAAAAATGGTTGGAGATGTAACATCAGATTTATAGAGCTTCTTCCCCATGTTTATTTCCCTTCCCTACCATCATTTATTCATCCATTTTCTCCTTTTTACATCACCATCTTAAACAGTAATTCTCGATCATTCAATCCAAATGACCAAGTGATATTCTCGCCACAGCAAAATATTAGAACCCTAAATTTTCGTAAGTTTAAATAATTGTGAGCAGTATCTGGGTAACAAATTGAAATAAAAGGGTGAAGAAATTGTCAAGCAGAAGTGAAGAACTAGATTAATGACCAACGAGCCGTTGTGATTTAATGCTGTCGAAAAGCTGATGTGCCTTAGACCAGGTTTCCTTTTTGACTGTGTTTGCTTATGTATGCATTTCTATGTGTTTGATGATTTAGGACTTGGTACTGTTTGTAGTATTATTACATGTGCAGTAATTCAGGGTTTAAATTCTTGAATATCAAGTATGGTCAGAAGGAAACAAAAAATAGTGATAAGAAACGTATTTTTTATATTATTGAAGGCGGACATAGGGTTAGAGTAGAGCAACAAGACACATGTAGGTATTTATGCTTGCATTAAGCAGTAGTGCATTTTTATAACTACTTTTTTTCCTAAAATCACTTGGGGTCATGCAATAGTTCAATGTCATGGTTGTGTTCATCATGTATAAGTAAGCTTGGTTGCCTTCTCAACTAAGTCGCAACTATTTGAAATGTCAAAAGAATTTGAGAGAGAATGAGAGATTATGTTACAACCATAGCAACATACAAGAGTTACTAATATTTTCAAGCGGTCACGCCATGAACATGAACCTGGTAACACTATAACAAAAACACCATATTACAACTTTAATTCTACAACGGTGGTAAAAGCATCATTCTAATAAATGTTTTTTTACAACTTTTTTCTAGAAAAGTTGTTATAAACTTATTTTTAACAACTGCGCTATTTTGACAGTTGTAATAAATGCATGTCACAACTTTTATTTTTTGACCGTTGTAATATATGACTATATTTTAATATAATTAACAACTAATAATTAACATTTAATACATTAATTTATAATAACGAATGATTAATAAGAAATCAATCTTTAATAATTAAAAAGTAATACTTATTATTAGTATTTAATATTTAATAGTTATGGGTAATAATTATATTTAACATCTAGTATTTCAAAAAAAGATTAAATTTTTCTAGACGAAACTTATAAAATATTGAAATTTTCAGAAATTAATTAAAAAATAATAATCAATGAACTGGAACTTTTATAAAATATACAAAATTTTGAAAAACTAGTGAGTTTTTTTCTTTTTTGCTTATGATAATTGAACCTTAAAATCGTAATGAATATTTAGATGGCTTAACCAACGTGATCAAAATATGAAATAAAATAAAAATTGATAATTAATTCGAAATATGAAATTATTTCTATTACTAATCAATAATTAAAAAATTAATAATTTGTAATCAATAAATGAGTATTAGTTGTTTAACTAACGATTGATGGTTAACAAATAATCATTAATAATAGCTGTTAAATAAAATTAGTTAACAGAAAGTGCTTAGAAGCTTTCCTTAGATTCAAAAATATTTTTTCTTCGCTAGTAATTACAGTGTTTCCTTAGATACAAATAATCAAAGCAAATCCAATGCCTACAGATGATCCAGTTCATACAAACGTATGTTGTACGGTTTCCATACTTTGGGCTCGAGTAGATCCAGAATATCGAGAACACAATGGCCCATATTATCTGCTGTAGCCCTTTACGAACTACAAAACCCTAGCGCTATATAATATATTCGGTGAAATATCTCGCCGCCTTCTCCTTCCTCGCATTCCACCTGGAACCCTAGATTTCATTTTCTCATAAAAAATGAAGACAATTCTATCGTCTCTGACTATCGCCGCCTTCTCCTTCCTCGCATCCCACCAGAACCTTAGATTTCATTTTCCGTAGCAAGCTTACCCACAACTTTAAGCATCTCAAACTCGACATCCAGATCATTGAGGGCGACACCAAACTAGAGGTCGACACTTGATTTGGAACCGGGAAGACAATGGCGTCTATCAGAACTGTGATTAGTCACGTGCAGAATTTGATTACTGGCGTCACGAAGGGCTATCGTTATAAAATGAGGTTCATGTATGCCCATTTTCCTATTAATGCGAGTATTGGAGGCGATGGTAAAAACATTGAGATCATGAACTTTTTGGGTGAGAAGAAGGTACAGTCTTTGTCAAGATTTGCAGTTTGATTTGGATAATTATGTTTCGCTTATATATGTGATTTCCGTGCAAGGTAAATAGGAGCCGCTGAAAAAATAAAATATTTAAGAATATTAGGCTGCTTTGTTGTCTTCAAAGAGAAGACGAGAGTATGTTGTTTCCAGCTAGTTGCTCATTTTTAACATATGACACAGCTATAACAATAAAAAGTGGTGATAAAAAGTGGTCTGAGATGAGCGGTTTCGACTTGAGTGCTTGTGTAGTATTGGTCTTCGTTGTGTCGTGCCATGTTTTGGGTCTGGTCGGAGTTTTATCCTTTGATTGTGGTAGGTTATGGCTGCATTTAGTGATGCATTTTCAATGTTTTTAATTTCTTGTTTCCAATAAGACATTTGAAGCATTATGTATATGGTAGAATAGGCTGCATTTAGTGATGCATTTTTAATGTTGTTTTGAATTTCAAATCTATTTTAGATTACAAATGATTTTGAGTGGAATTTAGGGGTATAATGATATGTTCTCCCTCTTCTTACCTGAGGATTGCGATGTTAAGAAGCAAATTTATGAAGATCAACCATCCTATGTTAACGTGCGTAAAATTTTGTGACAGGTAACTGGATTGGATGCTGGAGCATAAAGACTCAGTGTGGGTCAGTGTGTATGTATATTTATACGAAAGAGTGTAGTAGCCGAGTGTATTGAGTGATCAGTTTGTAGTGAGGAATGTATGTATTGTTATGACTTATTATGTAAAAGTGAGTTGTACGGTAGTGGATCAGAAAGTTGTACTAATTCAAATATTGAAATAAAATATTTAATTGATTATTTCAGTTCGGTGTAATATCATTTTATTCAATATAAAATGTAATGTATAACGAAACAAAAATCATATTGTTACAATTAATTATAGAAGGAATTACTACAACAGTGCAAAAATGTTGTAATATTTATTACTACAACTGTGGAAAAAAGTTGTAAGATATACATATTACAATGGTGGTGCAACAATGCAAAAAAGTTGTAAAAGATATTAGTCTATTACAACTTCTTAATACACGACGGTTTGTCCACCGTTGTAAAATGTATATTACAACGGCCACCGTTGTAATAGGGTCATTTTGTTGTAGTGTAAAGAACGAAGTGGAAGTTTTTAATGTTTTTCACCGAGCAATAAATGGTAACTGAGAGAAAACATTTCCCTTATGTATGTAATTAAATGTGCGTATATGAAAATTATATGCATAGTTATAGGTTTTTTCACTGTGGTAAGTTGAATCTAATTTGCCTTACCATACATTCATCTTTACTAGGTTTGTTCTTACCCATGTTTTTACAAATCATTATAATGAAATTTAACATGCATTTTCATGATATGTATGTTCCGCTTCGCTTACTGTACCTTCCTTGGAGTTCTTTGCAAATGTGTGCAAACATTTTTTTTGTTTATGAGTATGTGTTTTACGGCAATGTTTCCATATTGATTTTGACTTATGATGGTACTGATGTTTTTGTTCTTTAACTTATTATATATTACTTGACTACTGATAACTTTACTCTTTTTAAGCTGCTTAGGATTAGTAAAATGATGCACTAGTTGTGTGTTTTTTGACGCCGACGCCATAGTTCTAGAACTGCAATTTGTCTGCCTCTTTTACATTCAGAAAATATTTAGAGTTGAAGCTACCAGCGTCCAACGATTTGGGTAATATCCTTCGTTATTTGAATTTGATTAAAGCTTTTTTTTTCCAACATGGATTAACAACTAATGCAATTGTGATTGTGGTATTAATGATGAATGTGGGTTGTTATCCTCCAAATGCAGCTTGACCTTAATGAATTGATAAAAGTTGTAAGTTTATAATACATGGATAATATTGATTAAAGTTTATGCATGGTCAAGATATAATGCTAATAAATCTAAATGTATAAGGTTCAAACAATGCTTTAAAATATCTTAGCCCATTATTTTACCTTGAAATATTAACAAACATTGAAATAATAAAATTTAAAAATCTTAACTCAGTAAAGGTGGATCATTCTCACTACTATAGTTTGTCCAAATTTTACTCAGTAAACAGAATGATTTTTAAGAATGACATGTTTGTTCAAAATTTATTAGACAAAAATATCAAACTGAAGTCAGGTTCAGATAGTGCGATAAAATTCTATGGTTTCTAAAGATTATTTAGTTTGGGTAATTTCCACTTCATTATTGTAGGATTCAAAATGTTTACTGATTGGATTGGGAGATAAGGGTATTATCATTTGATGATAACTTATACATCTTAACTCTTCTTATACCACCAATCTGACCTTTTTTATTACTTCCCATCAGCTAACCCATAATATTATATCCAAAATTATGTACCACTACATAAAATCATTGTGGAATGTCAACTAAGTTACGATGATAACTAATTTTTTTTGAACAAAATTTAACGCAATTACAAAACCCTCAATATGATATTACAAAATATTATAGGTACAATGGCCACTCGCGAAGCACTCACATTCGTAATTCGATTTATTCCCACGATCTCCTCATTTTCTGCAAGCACTCACACATTTATAATTCGTTTCACCGCTTCCATCTCTCTAAAGTTGCTTCATCATATCCCTGCTCCCCTCTTTCTTCTTCAAAATTTATCTTACGTCCTGACATGAAAAAATATTCGCTACAAATGAAGAGATTGCAGAAATATTGACTCTATGTTTGCAATTGCGTATACAAACTTATGCAACAAGATAATATCTATTAGGTAAATTTATTTTATTGCTTATCATTAAATTTTGATAAGGCGTTCCTGTAGGATTTTGCAGTCCCATTTGGTATTTTTATTTTCATTCTGGGTGATTTGATTTCCCAAATTTTGATTATCATACTGAAATTTTTCTACATATGACTATTCGTTAGGTATCAAAATTGGGTTTGTTCTTTTCTGGACAAATTTCCGTCATTTTTAGCCATTGTTTAATTTGCTCTTTTTCCGTTTTTATCTTTCCCTTATTGAATTTCTACTAAACCACACGGTAACTATAGAATGTTTTCAGCCTATTCTCAAGAATCCATAAGTTTCTGTAAAATGAATATAATGTATATATATATATATATTTAAAATTCAGTAATTAACCTCTCTAGCTGCAATTAAACGTAGTTATATATTTCATGCTGTAGATCCAACGTATAATACAATTTCAAATAATTTAGACTTTATAAATGGTACCATTTTGATTTTACTTATATATGCATTGAAGTGTACTTAACAGTACCGACCAAATTTGTTCGTAAATTTATAACCTTCATTATTGTCTCATATTTAAATGTATGTCAATAGATGTGTAAAAATAGTAAGTCCTTATATAGAAAATTACATGATGCATTTTACATAAATTAAGCTTTTCATGTAAAGATCCACTGCACCAAGATGGAATGTGATATTTTTGTGGAATTTAATGCTGCTATTAGCATATTTTCTATGCTCTCTTTACTTAATAATGGAGTACTTTGTTCTTTCATTGTATGGGATCCTTTAAATTTTCTTACATTTTACTTGCTGAAATTATGGCATGCAAAGTTCAAAAATGATCAAAGCTGTGATACTGTAAAATTACAGATGCAAAGGATTTAGACATGGGGAATAGTAATACGTTTCTCTTTTCTAACTAACCCATACTTTAATTTACTACTTACAGGTGTTATTTTTTAGTTTGTGCATGTTGGAAGAAAAAAATCTGGAAACAAATTTGTATCTCTGATCTTATACAAATGTTCATCTTGTAATATTTTATTGTATACATTTATATTTAAGTTTGAACTTAACAAATACTTAAGGCTTTTTATTATATCGATAATCTTATAATATGATTAGTTCTTTTTTAAAAAAAAAATAGTCAATACAAACAAAACATACAAAATGTATGTTGACATGCCTGCATGTATGTTATTGTCTGGTAATATGCGTATGTTTGTCCACATAACAGAAGTATTTGAAAGGAAAGCATTCCAATATGGTTTAAAATGCAACAGTTGGTTGAACTTTTGGTATAATGAAAAATCAACTTGATCTCACTATTATAAGTTACATTTGAAATCTTGATGACAAAGTTTTCTTTTAACCAAGATGTATATGCAGTTTACAATTAGCTTTATTCGGATTAGAGCACTTCTAAGAATATACATACTCCTGTATTAGTACTAATTATCCTCCACACTTGATAAGCATACACATAACATCATCAAATGTGTATTGATTATTGCGTAGCTTAATCTCTCTAACTGCAACTAGAACGTAGTTAAATATTTCATGCTTTAGATCTAACGTATGATACAATTTCAATAATTTAGATTTTATAAATAGTATCATTTCAATTTTACTTATACATGCATTGAACTTTACTTGACAGTGCCTTGCAAAATTATTCGTAAATTTATAACCTTCATTAATTTCTCATATTTAAATGTATGTCTATAGATGTATAAAAATAGTAAGTTCCTATATATAAATTACATAATGCATTTCCATAAATTAAGCTTCTCATGTGACACCTTACAACTTGATCTCGCCCCTTATTCATAAATGCAAACTAAAAATTTTGAAAGTCTATGCTCCCGTGCAAATTAAGCTTTTTGTTACATAAATTTAACTCTTGTAAAATTTTGAATTAGGCATATAACTAATTTTATATCTTTAATGTGCTCCATTGTTTTTAATTAAGCACCCTTAAAATTTCAGTATCAACATTAATTTTTTTAAAACTAAATTTTGTGCAGATTATGTGCACGATACAAACAGTGGAGTATTGAATTGGGCAAAAATTTTGGACAACAACAGAAGAGCGATTCCACCATCAGGTTTATTCAAAATTTTCAGCAATATTTTTGACAACCACCACCTTATAATTTCTGCTTACAACTCAATGCATAAAAAGTGTATATGCCCCATTAATATGCCTTTTCTGCTGCATTTACCAACATTTAAATTATTTAGTCTTACTTCGCTTTATATTCATAACTCATACTGAACTGTTAATTTGTCTAGATGGAAAAATTACACCTCCGCAAGGTTTAAAGCTCCACATTATGGCTGTATATTTGTAGAGATGCACAAACTTTTATTTATATTTCAATATGAAATATGACAAAGGTTGGAAAATAATATCTTCCATTCAAGATTGTATCTACATGTAATATGCATTTTCTTAAATTGGAAACATGACATTTATGAGGTTATAAAATAATACATTGCATTCAAGATTGTATCTGTATGTTTTTCATCTGCTATTGTCAATCATATTTTTGTTTGTCCACCATGCATATAACCTAGCTTTACGTTTTTATTTTTTCAACTGTGTGCATATATTTGCTGACGTATCATTAATTATCAAATAAGAATCACTGAAAAGTAGTTTATACAGGTTATGTGCACGATACAAACAATGGAGTATTGAACTGTGCAAAAAGTGTATACACTCCATTAATATGCCTTTTCTGTTGCATTTACCTATATTTAAATTATTTAGTCTTACTTCACTTTATATTCAAAACTCATACTGAACTATTAATTTGTGTGGATGGAAAAATCACACCTCCCCAAGGTTTAAAGCTCCATTTTATGGCTGTATATTTGTAGAGATGTACAGACCTTTATTTATTTTTCAATATGAAATATGATAAAGGTAATTAGTGTTCACTCTGTTATGCATAGGTCTATTTCATATGACATAACTTCTTAACTCTATGCATGTACTTTTTTCTAATCTGTACTCATATTTTCTATCCTTATTGTGTTCAACCAATGCTGAATATCACATAATATGGTGCTTATTCACTATTTCATACATTTATCTTTTCATCATCTCTATAGAATTTTATACTGTTTACCCTACGTACAACTTGTACCTACTCGCTATACATGCATTATTTACTTTTTGCTACAAAATTTAGTTTCTACAGTACAATCCTAACACATACGAATATTACTTATATTTTATATCTTGCTATTATGCAATAAGTTCTCACCACTTATTGATGAATGCAAACTAAAACACTCATCGTCTATGCTTCCGTGCATCGCACAGGTTTCCACTATATATATATATATATATATATATATATGTATGTAGAAAATAGGGAGAAGGACCAATTTTCAAAAAAAAAAAAAAAATTAGGAAGAAGAACAAACTTAACAAAAAAATTGGCAAAAAATATGGAAAGTTTAGAATTAAGTGAGAAGGCCAAATGATTGTGTAAATGAGAAAAGGTTAGTGGACCCATTGAATTCCACCTTTAGTGTAAATGTGTCATTCTCCCTAATTTTGAATTTTCCATACTTTTCACCAAAAAAATTCCAAAGTTTGTACTTTAAAAGAAAATCTTCTTAATATAATATATATTTTCATTTTCAAATGTGTGTGTGTATATACATAATTGTGCATACAAATGTATTTAAGTGTCATAACACCGTCCAGTTTAAAACAGGTTGAGACTTCCAGATCCAAATTTGAGGCATACATGGGTCATAAGTATACATATTTAATATGGTATAAAGTCAAAATCCAGATTTCCATTGTAATGTCCCGGTTTTTAGACGACTTTGTTTAATAATAAAAATATATTATAATGAGATAATTAAAATGAAATTAGAATTAATAAGCGAACTTTAAACTTGTGTAAGCATATATATATATATATAAGAGTATACAAATGTATATATATATATATAAAGATATACATGTATTTTGACTTATGAGGCTTAATACAACCTTGCATTCAAAAATCCATACACTAGAAATATACGCATACATAAAAACAAAATGCATATGTTAATAATATGATTACTTAAACGAATTAAGACAATCTTTTATTTAACATGTGATTGCTATTAAACAGATAAACCTATGTAAGAGCATATCTAATTCATAATGGATGTATTTGTTTGGTCCAAAGCTAAGCTGTACATAACTCGTTTGTTAAAATTCCAAAAGGAAATAACAAAGAGTATTCTAATGTAGACAAGAAAAAGAGTTAAAACAATTATGTGATATTAAAATGGCCGCAAGATAAGGGAGGAAATGGCTGCAATTATGGATGTCATTCCCTACACTATAATACAAATCATGTAATAAAATAGTGATGTAATCTCTTTTAAAAATCATGCTCCTAACCTGGTCCAAGTCTTAGGTGCTACAGCATATAATATATATATATATATATATACACACACACACACACACACATAAACAACAACCTTAAATGTGATAAAAACCTTGAAATAGTAGCAAAGCAAAGATGGATATGGCTGCACCTATGCAAGCCATCACCTGAACATGAAAAGGACAAAAAATAATATATGAAAAATCTTCTTAGCTAATATTATACATGGAAAATACTGTAGTCAAGATATTTCATCAACTATTAAATCTATTTTATGTGATCAACAAGATTTAACATATCATGAAACTATTCGAAGCATTAAATGAGTCATGGCAAGGTTTCTAGAAGCCAAACAAAAGAGAACAAGATTGGTATAGATGTGCCATTAACTATTCAAGATATTTCTTTGAACAAATCAAACTAGGATATGGAACAAAGTCTAAAGGATAAAATGCACTGTATTTGCAAATGTTTAGGGTATGGGAGCATATAATCAATCAAATTGGAAGCCTAGAGTCTAATGAGTTGTAGTATCAAACGTTTTATCAGCATGGTAAAAGGATCTACAAAATTAATGAAGCTGATATTTTGTTGTTTAAAATATGCCTGTAAATTCATCTATAAATCCCATACACTTCTTCTCTCACAAAACAACTAAACTAAGAAAGAACAAAGTAGAAAACGATATCCAGATTCATATGAACAGAGAGGAGAGCTGCTGAGAGCAGAACATAGTTAAAGGTGAGTAAACTTTAACTACTTTGATTTGTTATTACCTTGACTGCTATAAAATGCACGCAAGTCATTTAAGTGTACATACTTGTTAGGATGTGTTAATTACTACTCTGTTATCAAGGTCTGTCTAAGGAAATTTTGAATCAAAAAAATTGTTTCCAGTTTCGCTGTAGCATCACGCCGATAAACTGAACTCTTCGGTTGAAGGAATTTGAACCTAAAGCAACACTTTTCTTGTCTAGATAATTCAATGTGATATTATTGGAAACTAGTAAATATAAACAGTAATTGTTTATAGTAACTGAGAACGCCGGTATTGGCTGATTTTAAGTACACATTTTTATATTCCTTTTGAGACCGGTGTTAGCTGCTTATGAAAAAGGAATAATCATAGGGTAAATTGATGTACTTCTGATAATTTGAACTGTTGCGTAAGCAAGGAACCTTGCCACTATCATTTTCATCAGACCCAAACAAATAATCATACCTGCGAAAATCCGAAATAATAAACACTTCACCTATAGACCTTGGAAAGAATCAATATACCAAATTCTAGTGGATTAGTAAATTAGTGTTTAACATAAACGTTGGGTGTTAGGCTGGGAATACTCGTCCCTGTGCTTGGACAGTTGGGATGAATTTTTAAGGGTACTGATCAGTGTTTCGGAGGAGGAAGATACTGGAAGGCATTGGCACAAAGGATTTCATTACATATGAAAGCAATATTCTTTTTGCACTTTGATTCATGATTGACTGCAACATAGTTGAAGGAAATTGGATTGAAGTGCATGCAGAGAAGTATAGAAAACTGCAGAATGCATGACCCATTGTCAACTTAAAGTAGATTGTTTATATTCAGGTTTGATAAGTCATGCACCAGAAGGAGAGTACTCTAAAATGTCTCCATTTAGTATATTAAGTTTTGATATAAAGTGTGCTGGCTTTTGATTGAAGTTGGGTGAACAGCTAGTTTTTGATTGCTTTGATCAGAGCACGATCTAGGCGCGGAAATAGGATCAGTGAGTGGAGATACACATTTTGGAATCATCTGAATGGGTGAATGGTGGGGCGGATGTCGGTTCACGTGCACCAGTGCACAGTTGTGCACATTGAAATGAAGAAGAAGGAAGTTACGGCATTAGCAGTAAGTAGGGTGCGGATTCTTTGGGTCCTGGTTGTTTTGGTATGTGCATTTGGGCTAAAAGGACAGGAATAGCTGATAAACAGTAGGGTATAATTAAGCATGTTATAAAAAAATAATGAAGAAGAAAAATATGCAGTAAAACAAACTGGAAATTGAAGTACAATAAGTTAACTAATGAAAGAAAGAACAAGAGAACGGAAGTAATAGTAAAGCAGTGGCAACTTATGTTTTGTCATGTATTATATCGGTGCTTGTCTTTTACTTGACCTATAACACTTGGATTAAAAGAATAAGGTGTGCTTGCTAGGGCTATCCCACGAGGTGAAGGGTTGGCGACAGGGCGGACTGACGAAGGAGTTGTGCTGGCACGGATGGTGACTGCGGTGCCTTATGGGGAGCAAGTGGAGTAAATGTTCAAAAAGGCGCACTGTAAAAAGGAGAGTAAAAGGGAGAGGTTGCTGTTAAGGTGGAGGGGAGCTGCTGTTATATGTACTGATGCTATTACCATCTTTGAGCCGAGACTTCAGTGGTTTGCAAAATTATAAAGCCTGGTACTACATTATTTCCCAAGCAAATATCAAAAGTTGACAAACAATTTGGGTCTTAGTTTCTTGGCATCTTGCCAAATTGTAGATCCATGTATTCGACCTCTTTTTAAGAAAGGCGACATAGAAATAAGGGCATGGGGTTATGGTGTATGTTGTTCAATACCTGAGCGTGATAAAGTGAGAGAAGGAAACAAAGAGGGAAGAATGAAAGCATCCGAAATAAATTACAATAGAAGAAAAAATTTAAAAAAAATAAAAGAATAAGGAGAGCGAGAGTATTGGGCCATGGTATAAATAAAAGAGGAAATAAAGAGACTATGGGCTCTAATGGGCCAATGAAGAAAACAGAGAAAAATAAAGAAAGAAAGAAGGAAAAAGGGGAATCAAGGAAAGAAAAGATAAAAAGTTGATAGGAGAAAAATTTGAAAAAATTTAGGAATTAAGAGAGGGGGTTGAAACTAATGTAAACAAAATATAAAATAAAGAAAGAAGATGGGCCAAGGGAAAATGGCCTGATCGGCTGAAGCGAGATCGTTTGGAAGAACAGAAATGGAAAATATTTAGGATTAGTAAAAGTAGGAAATAAGGAAGAAATTATATAGAAAACAAAAGAAAGAAAATATATAGAATAGGAAGTTAGAAAAGAAATGTAAGATGAATAAAGAAGAAGTAAGGGAGAAAGGGATTTGAAATTTAAATAATTTAAATAAATAAGTATATGGGTTGATGACTCGAATATGGACCCATACAGGAAGAAAAACTAGGTTTAAATAACATAGAACTATACAGTCTAATAACAAAATAATTGTCGAAGTTAACAAACTAACATTATTATATTTATTGCCGTGTGCGAAGCACGTGCCTTCAAGTTAGATAAATAAATGATGTATGTATAGTTGTTTACTAATATTATTATATTCATTACCGTGTGCGAAGCACGGGCCATCTAGTTAGAAATTTAAATGTTCAGTTCCTTAAATATCATATGACTTTAAAAGACATTATGTTGATTGTTTCGAAGAGGCCGGGATTAATATCCCACTTCGATTTGATTTATACGTCACGTGTCAGAGATTATTGAAGATAATTGAAGACAGAGATATACAAGGGCTATTTTGTTTTATAGAATAGTGCATTCGATTTGTCCAGTCCTAGGACAACGAATATGGACGGATGCCTTACAGAGTATTTCCAAAGGGGTCATGTACGTTGATTTCCTCAAATGTATTCTATAGTGGCGAGAAGACACCTTCTCTTAAACATTTAACAGCCCAATTATTTTTGTGGAAATCAATTAGTGATTTCCGATGGATTTGATGATGTGGCATTCAAAGTGAATGGTGGACAAGTGTTCTAGAAGATAACGTAGCCTCTAGCTGCACAACCAGGAAAAGACAAAAATCGGGCAAGGCAGCATGTCTAGGTGGGTCATTCCCAAGCAGGGTATATTATCGCCATCTAGAGAAATTCCTTTTTGTCTTCTCATCTATTTTCACTGCTGCAGCATTCGGTTGCGGTTGTTGATCACAACCGTGGGGGTGACAATATATTCGCTACACTCAAGCTAAATTAGTGGGCGGTCATGTGAGGCCGGGTTGCAAGACGTTCTTGTTAAACCCCAGTGTATCCTCTTTAGAGTACACTGATCGGCGCGTACTCCCCTACCTTGTCAGTTGGAATCCAATCTCCAATAAAAACCTAGGGTTTTTTGATTTTATATTATATATATGTGGAGCGTGAGATGCAAGCGTTCCGCTAGACGGTTATTTATTTGATACAACTATTATAATATTAGACGATTTTGTTATCAAATATGTTTGGGCTATAGTAAGATAAAAACCGTCCATGTTTATGTGTGGGCTGGTCTTACTATTATCTTTTCTTTCAAAACGTTTTTGAAAATTTAAACCAATTGTTCTATATCTCATAAGGGAAAAACTCATTCCGTTTTACGGCGTGGTCTTATGAGATATACTGTACTAATCAAGCTGTGTTTATAAATCGTTTACTCACACCAGTCCCCTAACTGACGTAGAGTTTATTTTTTGTGTTTTCTAAACTCTTGGGTACTCATAACACTTGTTATAGGTAGACAAGTGATCCAGGTGCTAATGAAAATCCTTTGAAGTATGGTGGAATACGAGTTCAAGCCCCGTCTAGTTGTTGCATTTATTCCTAAGTATCTAGTTTATGTATTGGGCCAGTATCACGTATGATGTTGTGTTCTAATGTTGTCATATAAAGTAACAGACTCTGATATGTAATGTGATATTATATTTTGTTAATATTCCGCTGTGAGATTCTGATGTTCTTCTTATTCTTCTATTCTATTAGTTCTATCTATTCTATCTCAACCTCTAACTTCTTTCTCTTAACAGTCAGAGTTCGATACTTGGTTTTTGACAAGTAATGCGGAATTTGGTGTTATTGTCGAAAATTCGAGCGTTGAATTTTTCCCGGCCGTTACATCAAAAGTAACTTAAAAAACCAAAAATAAAACCAATTTAAATGTATACTACATACATGTAAAATACTATATGTTATTCTTCATGTTAACCATATAGTATCCTTATGAAATCATTACTTGTAAACGATCCATATTGTTAAGAAACATGCATATATACAGATTTCAATAAATAAAATCTAATGAATCTAAAGAAAAAAAATGTGCAGATATACGAATCTATAGGCTTCTGTTATCTTGTATCAGATTGATTGGATGTGTGTAACTGGGATGAACAAGGGAAGTTTGTCTTAGGGGTGGGCATGGGTTGGTTTGGTGTGGTTTGGAGTTCAAACCGCTTTCGCACTGCATCAAACAATTGATAAAATAATACAACCCATTATACTACTCGTTTAAATGGTTCGGGTTGGGTTCAGTCCGGTATGAACCCGCATTATATATGAAATAAGAGAATTACTTCCATCAATAATCAAGTTATAACTGTGTTATGTAGTGTCGCTTAAAGGGTAAAGCACACAATGTTACCCAAAATTCAAAGATTGGTTTCTAACTGTTTGAATACTTCAATTTCACATTTAATGACAAGTGAGATTGTTTTAATATACTGACTAAACATCCTTTTTAATCAATGCATAAACAGTAAGTAAGATGACACAAATAAGGTTATAACTTGCATTTGTCCCAAAAAAAAAGATATAGAAACTATTATACTAAAACTATAACTTTCTACTTTGTGATAACGATTATTATTAATGTAATAACAACATATCCTAAACTAGAATATACATTGTTAAAATTAGTAATTAAATGCGAACTAGCTATAATTTTATCATAAGATTGCTGGTGCAACTATTTGGTTCGGTCCGGTTTAATACAGTTGGGTCAACAGCTCAAACTACAACCAAACCGTATCATTCCGAGCCAGTCTGGGTTGGAGTACATGCTTTAAAGAGAAGATTCGGCCCAGTTTTCCTCACCGCTTTTACGGTTCAGTGCGGGTGGTTTCTGTATGGCGGTGTGGTTTATGACCACCCCTAGTTTGTCTTAGCTTATCTAATAACATATGTGTAAAGGGTTTAAGGTCTTTAATCATATTAGGGCATGGATCATTCACTGATGAAACTGCAAGTTATAAACACATCAATATGCATCTAAGTGTTATAATTTTTTTATCATCAACATAGTGATGTACAAATATATTAACACAATCTGGAAAATGATTAGTCATTAAAAGGCAATGTTATTTTTCTTATAATCAAACATTTTGAATCACCTTCTTTCATTAATTATGTCAAATCTGAATACTTATATAAATGAACTCAAAGGTGAATAATTAGCCAGATTTCAAGAGTTAAAATTATTAAATCTATTTATCTATTAGTTATACTGGAAAGCAGAAAACAAATTATTTCGGTTTTGACATTTTTCCTCCTTCTAAGTCATGTGTTTCTTCATTCTCTGCGGTAACCAACTTCGTTAATCTTGCGTTCAATCGACTCCCCTGTCCTATCTTCCCGATGATTTCCTCCACCGTCGACATGTCATCCTACGCTAATCTAATGCCATCTTGCCCTAATCAGCCCTAATTATTATTTACAATCACCCTTATTTCTTACGACCTGTTACACAACCAATCTCTTCGTCCCTAACCACCCTTCTCCCTACAATTAATTGCCTATCTGATTTTATTATCGACACTATTTTGCCAACCGGAAACCGCCTTCATAAAATCCTAAACTTCCACTGTCCATTTTCCTTCCCTAAACTTCTTACATACACCAGAAGTCGTGGATGATGGTCCTTATCCGCTGTAAATATGGGGAATTTTCAGGTATTTAATTTCACCATCTATGCTTTGATTCTGATTTTACTCTTTTCACTACGTCTAATCCATGATAAAGATTTCATTTATATCGATTTAATTTAATTTGGCTTACAATATAATTTCAAAATTGCCTCTTCTCTAGGTAATGGTTGTACCCTCTTCAACTATTTTAAGGTTTATTTCTCCTACGAAAATTCTATTTCAACCCACCATTTTAGTTAGTAGCCCCCCAAATCATGAAATAATTGGTAAACCCACAAATTTAGTTAGTAGCCCCCCGTTTTGAAAAAAAAAACCTTCCACGTAGGGGGACTACATCGTTTTTCACTACACCTCGTAGTTTCCCTACATGGTTCATCAAATTACCACATAGATGATCTTCGTGGTTCATTCATGGACCAGGTAGACATACTACGAGGTACACCAAAAAACCACGTAGTGCAACTACGAGGTGTTCAAAAAACTGGAAAAAAATATAATAGAAAAATGGCAGTTTGATCGTCGTATTTTTTTGATAAAATGGGGGGCTACTAACTAATTTTGTGGGTTAAAATAGAATTTTCCTTGCTCCTAACTGTTCGTTCTTTATGCCATTCAATGATGGTTAACTTAAGTTTACATCGTCTATGTTTCAACCATTATAATTTTGAATTAATGTATTTGAACTATTTCCAAATTTATGCCCATAAGTATGGAGGCAATCAAAATTAACACTCACTGTTCTGTTTTCACCAATTTTGCCTAAATTAATTTGTTTTCCTATCTGCGAACTCAAATTACATACTTCTTGCAATAGAGTTATGAGGCACTGCTATTTTTCACCTACACAACATGACAAACACTTTGTTATAGCACTATGATCTTTTAACAAATTCTGTGATGGTGCATGTATTGTTATTGTAACACCCCGAATTTCAGTTAACACTGATATTCACTAATTACAGAATTAATAATCTCAGAGGTGAGAATCAGGGAAAACGGGTTACATCATTGTGTTCGTCTCGGAAAAATACGCGAAATAGAGTCCGAAATTTTGTAAATCGGAGTCCGTATGACCCGGTTAAGGCCCAAAGAAGTTTTCGGGAAATTTGAATTTCGAAACATGCAGAAATGGGGCCAGGCGGGAAAACTCCCGCCCAGCCAAGTCGACTTGGCTGTCGACAGGGCTGTCGACTTGGCAGTCGACAGGGCTGTCGACTTGCCCTGTCGGCTGATTCTGGCCTGGGTGCACCTGGTTGAGTTTTGGGCTGGGTTGGAGGGCTTGGGACAAAATCTGACGGACCTAAACTAACCTAGGGTTAATCTAAGGGTCTAAAACACAACCTAATCCTATAAATACACCCTAAGACTACCCTAATCCATACTAAAAATAGAATCTATGCCATCATGCCGCCAAAATGCGACTTAGAAGGAGCCTCCACTAATTAGAGAAGAGGATTGCAAGCTAATCAACTACTAATCCACCTCTACTTCAACTCTACAACTATCTAAGGAGCTAATCTTGGAGTTTGTGAGTTTCTATCATTTTAATAACCAATTGCTAAACTAAGTAGATGAGATGTGATGAGATTATATGGTTTTTCTTGCGAATCAATGGGTTTTAGGTCATATGTTATGATGCTAGTTTGCTAATCACTATGTTTGGCACTTATTCATGATGACACTATGTTTATGCAAGTTAAGTGTTTGGGTTAATGCATGTTAAGTGGTGGGTTTTATGCATGCTAAGTATTCGGTTTTATGCATGCTAAGTATTCGGTTTTATGCATGCTAAGTATTCTGTTTTATGCATGCTAAGTATTCGGTTTTATGCATGCTAAGTGTTTGGTTTTATGCATGCTAAGTATTCGGTTTTATGCATGCTAAGTGTTTGGTTTTATGCAAGTTCATATGCAAGTTTGTCTCTTTTTATGATATGCATAATATATGCAAGTTTGCCTCTAAGTATGGCATGTTATGCAAGTTCATATGCAAGTTATGATGCAAGTTCATATGCAAGTTATGATGCAAGTTCATATGCAAGTTATGATGCAAGTTCATATGCAAGTTTGTCTCTTTTTATGATATGCATAATATATGCAAGTTTGCCTCTATGTATGACATAAGTACATGTGCAAGTTCATCCCTTTTAGACCTATGACATGTATGCAAGTTGACACTTTTATGATAGGTCTATGACATGAACATTTAAGCAAGTTACCATCTTTATGACATATGTGATTCATGCAAGTTTGGGTTGGTTATTTATGCAAGTTGGGTTTATGGTCATATATGCAAGTTGACACCGTTTTAAACCCATGATAATGCTAATGATACGCTAAGTTGAACCCATTGTGTGTATGATAAATCTTCTCTTTTGAAGCATGTCATGTTGACGTATTTACGTGGGGACGATGGGGTAAAAATTAATGAACACATAAAATTTTGTGAAGTGGGTATGATTAAACATACCATAAAGTGGATGGACAAAATTGGGAATTTACCTATTAAGTTAGGACTACCCATATTATGGAATTGGGAATTTACCTATTAAGTTAGGTCTACCCATATTCTTAAATATTTGCAATTAATTAGGGATAATTAATACAAATTATGGGGGTGATTAATTAGGTGTAATTAATCTACTAAGACACGAGGTTGGACCCTTTTTGTAGCATAAGACTGCCCGGAACCGACCGGCAAATCCAGCGGCTACAAATGATTGGCCCAATGTGAGAGGTCTTAGTCATAAACTAAATACGTGACAAGTGTAAAGACACGAGGTTAGAATCTGTTATGGTGTAAGGCTGCCCGGAACCAACCGGCATATCCAGCTGCCATAAAAGACAGTCTAATGTGAGAGGTCTTTACAAAGGTTACGATCTTAATTAATTAAGAAACACTTAACCAAATTAGCATGTAGTAGGGCATGAGGGGTTAAGTGAGTGCCTTGGGTGGCATGTAGTAACGAGTGGGGGTGCCTTGGGTGGCATGAGGAAACTAGTGGGTTGCCTTGGGTGGCAATAGAAAATACGATTAGAATACTTAACCAAAGTGGAACATGTAATTTAACATGATAAAAGGGTTAAGTAAGTGCCTTGGGTGGCATGTGGGAATCAAGTAAGTGCCTTGGGTGGCATGTGGAAATCTAGTGGGTGCCTTGTGTGGCAATTAAAGTATGATTAAATGACTTAACCAAAATTTATACCATGTAAGTGGACATGGTTAAAGGGTTAAGTGGGATTCACTAGAAATGACAAGCTTAGGTGGGTAGCTTGTGGGGGGCCATTTCAACCAATATCCCAAACGTATCTTTGTGTGCTCGACCCAAGTCGAGGACGGGACACGCATATTGGGCTTGACTATAAGAGGCCAAAACGGGTTAGCAGTGGCAACGCGAGTCCAACGGGTTTCATATGCGTGTGTGGACCCGGGCTGGTAGGTAAGACGTTGTTGCATCGTGTAGATATAATTCGTGCACCATTTGTTGTATCGGGTTGCCACTTTGGGGAGTGATACACCCCATTGTGGGGCCAGCACAGGTATCTACGGTAGGGAGCCGATCGCTTGGGGAGTAGTGGGTACACCTAGTGGAGATAGGGGCAGATGGCACCTATGTAGTCAGCTAGGGGTACATGAAACTACTATTAAAAATTACTAAGTACGCTTAGTGGGATCAACCTTTAAGTAGGAATTACCCTTGGTGGGTAGAACTGGTGTGGTACAGTGTAGGAATTACCCTTGGGCGGGTAGATCTGGGGTGGTGCAGTGTTGTAATTATCCTTGGGTAGGTAAATGCGTCTTTACGGTTATCTTAGTTCATCCTAAGTCTAGTTGGCTGCTTAGCGTAGCTATTTATCCCCAGTCGTTACCGTATATCAAGCTCATGTCTTACTCTGGTTACTTTAATGATTGTATTATTAAAGTTATAGGACTCGCTCAGACTTATGTCTGACCCCGTTGTTTTTATCTTTTTCCCAACCCTCAGGTTATTAGAGTGGGCCTAGCACTAGTGGGCTTTGATCAGACTGCTTTATCTATCTTTTGGAGCTTGGACCGTGGATGTAAAGCTCAGTTTATCTTTTCTATTATGGCTATTAAGTTATGTAGTGGGATTATGTACTTTTGTTTTATCAGGATGGATATTATGTACTTGACTCTTGTTTATGGTTTTGGTGTAACCAAACATGTTTTACTTTCCGCTGCAATGAAATGATGTTTTAAATTCTCAAGTATTACTTATACCTGTCTTGTTGTAATTTTTCTGTTCTATATTCACTTAAAATACTCTACCGATGTTATGGCATTCCCTTAGTGAGTGACCATAGCGGGTGTGGGGTGTTACACGTGGTATCAGAGCTTAAGGTTACCAGAACAGATAAAATTTTTAGAAAAACTATTTTCTAAGAATATTTTTGAAAGGAGTATTTTCAAAAACATGTCTTTTAAGAGAAAAGTTTTTGAAAGAAAAGCATAATCCCCGATAGCCATATCTTTCTCTTTCGAATTCTCCGTTTTGAATCTCCTCCTCTCTCGTTTTGAGTTTCCCCTCCGTGTATAGATGATCTTTCTAAGATAGATAAGAATGGAAAACCACTTCAAGGGACTTAGACGTTAGTCGGATTGGAAGTTGGTTTAAGAAGGAGGAGGACTGGTAGGTACCTATTAGATAGACGATGGGAGGAAGGCTCAAATAGTTGTTTGGTTAATGAAGGATGAAACCTCATTGGTGGGAGGTTACGTGTGGAGAATGGGAAGAAGAAGGCGAGTAGTTATCCTTTTGGAGGAATAGGACACCTTATTAGGATTGTCCAAAGGGGCAAGGGCAAGGTACGGAATCTCCTGGAGAGTAGTTGTATTCCCTCACTGCTAGTGTACCAGATGGGGATAGGACCGTTTAGGTTGGAATTTGGATTTCTTTATTATCCGATTCGAACTTTATTTGATTCTGACGCATCGAGTTCGTTTATCTCATCATTGTTAGTTGAGTCACTGCACTTAGACACCAGTTTAATAGATGATCCCTAAGTTGTTTCAAACCCAATTGGGGCTCCATGATGTGTTTGGGTTTGAAAGTTTCTATACTTAGCGTTGAGTTTAGATGTTATGCTTTTTGGGCTTCACGGGCTATGGGTTAGTTTTGGGAATGGACTGGTTATCCAGTAGGGGTGCCGTTCTTGATTTTGAAGGGAGAGTTGTTAGGTTTATGACCCGCTTGGGTAACACTCTCGAGATCTCTTGTAATCCCATGGAATCTGTTATGCTAAGTTATCTAGAATCGCTTGACACGTCGGTCGAGAGTTTGCGATCTGTTAGAGTGGTCCGGGAATACTCGGATGTGTTTGAGGAGGTGAAGGGCTTACCTTCGGAGCGGGAAATTGACTTCCGAATATATCTGGTAGACAATGCCAATCCAGTATCATGGCCAGTGTGCCACATGGCTCCTTGTGAGAGGAGGGAACTCCATAAGCAAGTAGGCGATTTGCTTGAGAAGGGGTTCATAAGACGAAGTATATCGGAGTGGGGTGCTACAGTAGTTTTTGCCACGAAGGCGGATGGGTCCCTCAGACTTTGTGTAGGCTAAAGAGAACTAAATAAACTCACAAAGAAGAATAGACACCCATTGCCGAGGATTGATGATCTCTTTGATCAGTTAGTTGGCGGCTCAGTATTTTCGCAGTTGGACTTAGCCACGGGGTTTCGTCAGTTGAGAGTGGCTGAGGATAGTATAGAGAAGACTGCCTTTAGGACTCCGGATGGGTTTTTATGAGTGGCTGGTGATGCCATTTGGTTTGACGAACGCCCCCGCATACTTTATTGATTTGATGAGAAGGGTGTTCAGGGAGTACCTAAATAAGATCGTGATGGTCTTTGTAAACGACATCTTGGTCTTTTCTAGGAGCGAAATAAGTTTTCGTATGGGCTCAATAGGTTGAGCAAAGCCAGTTATGGGATAAACGGTGGTTTTGGAGCGAGACTGGCGAGGACATCCAGAGTTGGACAAGGGCTTAATTAGTTAGCCGTTTTTACTAGTATCATCTCACGTAGGTCGTCTGAATTCGAAGGAGGTATCCCTTGGGTGTTTGTCTGATATTGGTTTAGGCCTTTAGGGCTTGCATTTGGGAGATGCCGAGTTCGATTAGGGTGGTCTGCGTGAGAGATGGACAGTTGTGATGATTTTGGATGGGGTAATATCCTGGTTTTCTCTAAAAGTGGAGAAGAGCATGCCCTACATCTTAGGGAAGTGTTGGAGACTCTTCGAGCGCATAGTCTTAGGACAGCAAAAGGGGATGGGATTCTTAGCATCCTATGAGTTTGAGATAGCGTATACCCATGGCAAGGGTAACGTGGTAGCAGACGCCTTAAGTAGAAAAAGGTTGTCCTCGAGTTCATTGTTCGTTGAACGACGGAGCTTGGAGTTTATTTCTATGTTTGACTTTAGACCTTCCGTTGACTTTGTACCCGGTTTGCTAGCCTCCTTGGAGGTTAGGCCTACTCTTTTGGGACGGATTGGCGAGGCACGGCGAGACGACCCACAGTTGGTTGAGTTAGTAGAGAAGCTCATAAGAGGGGGAGTCATCCAGCCGTTTGAGTAGGTACACCCTAGATGGTAAGGGGTGGTTGCGTAGAGACGGTAGACTTTGTGTATCGCAAGACGAGGGTTTGAGGAAGGCTATACTTGATGATACACATTGGTCGGAGATGACCATTCATCCCGGTGGGGACAAGATGTACCAAGACATGAAGCGAATTTTCTTTTGGGCCGGTATGAAGAAAGATGTGGCCGAGTATGTCGCTAGATACTTGGTGTGCTAGCAGGTGAAAGCGGAGCAGAAGAAACCCGGTGGGTTGCTTCACCCATTGGAGGTTCCGCTATGGAAGTGGGATAGTGTCTCGATGGATTACCAAGATCGAGGAAGGGTAATACGGGAATTTAGTAGACAGACTTACTAAGAGTGCCCATTTTATACCCGTGAAGAGTAAGAGGACTGCTCAATGGCTAGCTTCAATCTACATTCGAGAGATTGTTAGATTGCATGGTGTACCTTCCAGCATAGTGAGTGATCGAGATCCTATCTTCACTAGCGAGTTTTGGAAGAGTTTGCAAGAGGCGGTAGGGACTCAGTTGTGTTTGAGTACCGCATATCATCCTCAGACGGACGGCCAGACCGAGAGGGTGAATCGTATTTTAGAAGACCTTTTGAGGCTATGTATCTTATATTTTGGAGGTACATGAGGAAGCATCTTCCATTGGTGGAGTTGCCCGACAGACTTAGTGGTGTACATGATGTATTCCATGTGTCACATTTGAGGAAGTGCCTACATGAGACCGCAGAGGTGGTAGAGCCGAGCTTGCTTAGAGAAGTGGAAGTAGAGCGTGATGCGACTATTCGACGAGCTCCTACTCGCATCCTCGGGTCAGAGACTAGGAAATTGAGGAATCGAGAAGTTCAACTAGTCAAAGTAAAATGGGGAGAAGATGAGAGCAATGCTACCTTGGAGACGGAAGCGAAGATGCGTTCATTGTACCCATTCCTTTTTGAGGGTATGTCTTTTAACTTCTCCTCTATCGTTTGTCTAGTACTTATCTTATCTTTAGTATGTCCTCTCGTTAGTACTTTTGACCTTTAGATAGGGTAAACCTATGGTTGAAACATGTGTTTGAGACATGTTATGATTGATGGATGCATGTGGATGCAAGTGTTTGCTAGTGGTTGCTCGTGGATGCATATACACACACTCTAGACACTAGATCGGCTCAGTCACTTCATATTGCATATTGCATATAATTGTGTGTAGGTAGCTATATTTATGGATGTATAATGATTGTGTTATCATATGGATGATGCATTTTGGTGAATGATTGTGCACTCATGTAGATATTGTATGTGTCGATAGGGTTCTCTCGCATACATAATGGATGCATGGCACTATCATGGTTTGCATATGTTCATACATTAGATAGGGAACATATACACACACTTTTTGCATATGCTCATACATCATTAGAAATTGTTTTAAGGACAATGGATGCCCGTGTTTGATGGATTGAGTAGATGGTTGTTTGGATGGTAGGATATGCATTCTCCTTAACTTGGATATTTCGGGGACGAAATCCTTTAAGGAGGGGAGAATGTAACACCCCGAATTTCAGTTAACACTGATATTCACTAATTACAGAATTAATAATCTCAGAGTTGAGAATCAGGGAAAACAGGTTACGTCATTGTGTTCGTCTCGGAAAAATACGCGAAATAGAGTCCGAAATTTTGTAAATCGGAGTCCGTATGACCCGGTTAAGGCCCAAAGAAGTTTTCGGGAAATTTGAATTTCGAAACATGCAGAAATGGGGCCAGGCGGGAAACCTCCCGCCCAGCCAAGTCGACTTGGCTGTCAACAGGGCTGTCGACTTGCCTGTCGACATGTCTGTCGACTTGGCAGTCGACAGGGCTGTCGACTTGCCCTGTCGGCTGATTCTGGCCTAGGTGCACCTGGTTGAGTTTTGGGCTGGGTTGGAGGGCTTGGGGCGAAATTTGACGGACCTAAACTAACCTAGGGTTAATCTAAGGGTCTAAAACACAACCTAATCCTATAAATACACCCTAAGACTACCCTAATCCATACTAAAAATAGAATCTATGCCATCATGCCGCCAGAATGCGACTTAGAAGGAGCCTCCACTAATTAGAGAAGAGGATTGCAAGCTAATCAACTACTAATCCACCTCTACTTCAATTCTAGCGACTATATAAGGAGCTAATCTTGGAGTTTGTGAGTTTCTATCACTTTAATAACCAATTGCTAAACTAAGTATATGAGATGTGATGAGATTATATGGTTTTGCTTGCGGATCAATGGGTTTTAGGTCATATGTTATGATGTTAGTTTGCTAATCACTATGTTTAACACTTATTCATGATGACACTATGTTTATGCAAGTTAAGTGTTTGGGTTTATGCATGTTAAGTGGTGGGTTTTATGCATGCTAAGTATTCGGTTTTATGCATGCTAAGTATTCGGTTTTATGCATGCTAAGTATTCGGTTTTATGCATGCTAAGTATTCGGTTTTATGCATGCTAAGTGTTTGGTTTTATGCAAGTTTGTCTCTTTTTATGATATGCATAATATATGCAAGTTTGCCTCTAAGTACGGCATGTTATGCAAGTTCATATGCAAGTTATGATGCAAGTTCATATGCAAGTTATGATGCAAGTTCATATGCAAGTTATGATGCAAGCTCATATGCAAGTTATGATGCAAGCTCATATGCAAGTTATGATGCAAGTTCATATGCAAGTTTGTCTCTTTTTATGATATGCATAATATATGCAAGTTTGCCTCTATGTATGACATAAGTACATGTGCAAATTCATCCCTTTTAGACCTATGACATGTATGCCAGTTGACACTTTTATGATAGGTCTATGACATGAACATTTAAGCAAGTTACCATCTTTATGACATATGTGATTCATGCAAGTTTGGGTTGGTTATTTATGAAAGTTGGGTTTATGGTCATATATGCAAGTTGACACCATTTTAAACCCATGATAATGCTAATGATATGCTAAGTTGAACCCATTGTGTGTATGATAAATCTTCTCTTTTGAAGCATGTCATGTTAACCTATTTACGTAGGGACGATGGGGTAAAAATTAATGAACACATAAAATTATGTGAAGTGGGTATGATTAAACATACCATAAAGTGGATGGACATAATTGGGAATTTACCTATTAAGTTAGGTCTACCCATATTATGGAATTGGGAATTTACCTATTAAGTTAGGTCTACCCATATTCTTAAATATTTGTAATTAATTAGGGAAAATTAATACAAATTATGGGGGTGATTAATTAGGTGTAATTAATCTACTAAGACACGAGGTTGGACCCTTTTTGTAGCATAAGACTGCCCGGAACCGACCGGCAAATCCAGCGGCTACAAATGATTGGCCCAATGTGAGAGGTCTTAGTCATAAACTAAATACGTGACAAGTGTAAAGACACGAGGTTAGACTCTGTTATGGTGTAAGGCTGCCCGGAACCAACCGACATATCCAGCTGCCATAAAAGACAGTCTAATGTGAGAGGTCTTTACAAAGGTTACGATCTTAATTAATTAAGAAACACTTAACCAAATTAGCATGTAGTAGGGCATGAGGGGTTAAGTGAGTGCCTTGGGTGGCATGTAGTAACGAGTGGGGGTGCCTTGGGTGGCATGAGGAAACTAGTGGGTTGCCTTGGGTGGCAATAGAAAATCCGATTAGAATACTTAACCAAAGTGGAACATGTAATTAAACATGATAAAATGGTTAAGTAAGTTCCTTGGGTGGCATGTGGGAATCAAGTAAGTGCCTTGGGTGGCATGTGGAAATCTAGTGGGTGCCTTGTGTGGCAATTAAAGTATGATTAAATGACTTAACCAAAATTTATAACATGTAAGTGGACATGGTTAAAGGGTTAAGTGGGATTCACTAGAAATGACAAGCTTAGGTGGGTAGCTTGTGGGGGCCCATTTCAACCAATATCCCAAACGTATCTTTGTGGGCTCGACCTAAGTCGAGGACGGGACACGCATATTGGGCTTGACTATAAGAGGCCAAAACGGGTTAGCGGTGGCAACGCGAGTCCAACGGGTTTCATATGCATGTGTGGACCCGGGCTGGTAGGTAAGACGTTGTTGCATCGTGTAGATATAAGCCGTGCACCATTTGTTGTATCGGGTTGCCACTTTGGGGAGTGATACACCCCATTGTGGGGCCCGCACGGGTGTCTACGATAGGGAGCCGATCGCTTGGGGAGTAGTGGGTACACCTAGTGGAGATAGGGGCAGACGGCACCTATGTAGTCAGCTAGGGGTACACGAAACTACTATTAAAAATTACTAAGTACGCTTAGTGGGATCAACCTTTAAGTAGGAATTACCCTTGGTGGGTAGAACTGGTGTGGTGCAGTGTAGGAATTACCCTTGGGCGGGTAGATCTGGGGTGGTGCAGTGTTGTAATTATCCTTGGGTGGGTAAATGCGTCTTTACGGTTATCTTAGTTCATCCTAAGTCTAGTTGGCTGCTTAGTGTAGCCATTTATCCCCAGTCGTTACCGTATATCAAGCTCATGTCTTACTCTGGTTACTTTAATGACTGTATTGTTAAAGTTATAGAACTCGCTCAGACTTATGTCTGACCCCGTTGTTTTTATCTTTTTCCCAACCCTCAGGTTATTAGAGTGGGCCTAGCACTAGTGGGCTTTGATCAGATTGCTTTATCTATCTTTTGGAGCTTGGACCGTGGATGTAAAGCTCAGTTTATCTTTTCTATTATGGCTATTAAGTTATGTAGTGGGATTATGTACTTTTGTTTTATCCGGATGGATATTATGTACTTGACTCTTGTTTATGGTTTTGGTGTAACCAAACATGTTTTACTTTCCGCTGCAATGAAATGATGTTTTAAATTCTCAAGTATTACTTATATCTGTCTTGTTGTAATTTTTCTGTTCTATATTCACTTAAAATACTCCACCGATGTTATGGCATTCCCTTAGTGAGTGACCATAGCGGGTGTGGGGTGTTACAGTTATCACATGTGAGTCGAAATAAACAAGTTATTTCTCACATGAAAAGGATCGCTTATCTTCCCAAATTACAATTGTATGTTGTATTCCCATAATGTTGAAATTCGGCAATGATATAATATTTTTATTAAACTTGTTTACTAAGAGCTCAAATTTCGATAATGTAGTCGGTCCAGTAACAATTCATATTTTCGGATGTATTGTTATCACATGTGAGTACCCATTTCTATTTTTCGATTTATATAAAATCCTAACATATTAATTATGCAAATATATCATTGGGTATTGTTATTGACACTCCAACTATTGTTAAAGGGGTGATCATTTTTTAAAAACACCCCTATCTTCGAAAAATTGTTAAGGGGCTACACAAACATATTATGTCGCACTACTAAATATTCTAGGATTTCCCCTTCAAACCAGATTAAAAAATAAACTTATTCGATAAGGGAAAGCGAATTAAAATAAGCAATTCATCACCACTGCATCGAATGTAGAGTGTAATCAATTATATATGCATTCGACAATGATGTGTCGAAAATTAATAATCATTTTGGTGCATTGCCTCCGCAATTATATAATTCGACATGTTTATGTCAATAAAAAAGTTCGATCTTATTCCTCCGAAAACACTTATCTTTTTCGTTGATGTCTTTTTGTTAGGATTTGATTTCTCCACAACCAATGGTGTTGATTAGCCATTAAAAATTAGATTAATGAAAAAAAGGGTGAAATTAAGTCTAAATGGGTAATAAGGTAAAATTATCTTTATTTTTTAAGTGATTACTTTCTTTATTGGTACTCCCCTTAACCATTTAAAAAAAAGTTGGCCTCCTCTTAACAATATTTGAAGTGTCAATAACAATGCCCGTATCATTTAGGAGAGGAGCTAAGTAATTTTTATTCATTTAATCTTCTACTACTTTAATGAAAGGGAATAGAGTGAACATAAGATTGTGCACTTTTTGGGGAAGGGATCATATTCCTTCTTTTCCTCTACTTTTGATCTAGGCTGCATAAACACTATAATTTAGTCAAAAAATGAACTTTATTCCCATTTTCTACATATTCTATCTCAATTAAATTTTATTACACTTAAAATTAAAATTAATATTTTGGTATAGAATTAAAGACAAAGAAGGTATTGATTATTATGATATTAATGTATCGGTCCCATAACGTGGCAGTTAAAGGTTCAACTTTTACTGGTTTCGCCATGTCAGAATATTGATTAGAATACAAAATTATTATTAGGCCATCAAAAAGCTTACCAATGGAATGATTATTATGATATACAGACAAACATGCGCGCGCGCACACACACACAAATATAGAAGTAAGGAATTTGATTAACTGATTCATGTAGAGGACTTTTTTGTATCATAAGAGGGACCTACATTTTTTGGTTAAATGACAATGAATGCATTTTATGAAAGTATCTTATAGTAAGAATTCAAAATTGAACCCCAAGAAAAAGTCAAGAAATGCGCAATTATAAATATGTCATTAAATTCAACAAACAAAAGTTGGTTATAAAAACATTTGTATTTAACACAGTCATTAGATGATGCCTGAGCAGAAAAATTAATGATCAACAACTGGATAGTTAATTTTTTTCATACAGAAAACATGTTTAAATAGGATGTGAAAATGACTTTAGCTTCACAAACAAAATCTCAAAAGTGAAAACTTCTTGAATATTAGTTGTTGTAAATATACTAAATTACAGATGCTTTCTTGCTGGAGTACTTAATTCCATCTACTGTTCTTGATCCTATTCATATTAGATCATTATTTTCCAATCGAGGTTATAAAGAAATATGTGTTCTTGCAGGGAGATAAAGTAGAAAAAGGTGTGAAATTTCAAACCAATTATTTGAGATTATGTTGGCTCAAAACTTATTTTTCAAAAACTGATACATGGGAAAAAGTTGCAGATATGTTGCATGGGATATCATTGATTGATGTGGCACCACATTACAAGGAACTGGAAGACGAGTGAATCATAATGAAGCCAGATTGATACTTACACTTTGGTATCACATCCATTGGAGTTTGTCCGATGATCGTGTCAAAGTAAGAAAGGTAAGAGAAAAGAAGTTCTTTGGTCCTAACCAGAGCAACCAGAGCATAGGTAATTTCCCTTTTACTCAACCACTTTTTTTTGTTCCTAAAAGTAAAAAAAAGGATTATGACATAATTATGCAATGTATCATAAACTAGCATGTGTTATTGAACATATTCATGAGACTGGACGCAGCATATGCACTACTTTTTTATGATAGCTGTTCTTTTCATTCAGTTGCAGCTAGGAAAGGCACAGTGAGGAAACCACAACGAAACTGGAATGAGAAATCATTTCTTCCATATGTAGGCAATAATTTTTTATTGAAAGAAGCCATATTTGATAATTGTATTGTTTCTCTATCTTTATATATGTCTTTATTCTTTCCTTTGGATTAACCTATTATTATGCAACTCCTTTCAATCTTCCTTTCACGATAGACTTAAAATTACTTAAATGATCTTACTTGAATTTATTTACCCACATGCCTAATGCATTCAGGCTTCATTGGCAGTTGAGATATATCCAATAAATGCACTTGCCTACTGTAACTTGGTGCAGTTATAATGAAATAATGCATTCAGGTTTCTTAGCATGAAGCAACTTTTAATAGTTTTAACAAGGATACAAATCAATATTTTTTATAAAAATAATTAAAATTCGGTTACTTTTATCTAACTTGATCAGATTCAGTGTTTTTTAGGATTTAAGAACCCAATTGTAACAGACTTGAGTTATTATTTCCAATAATTGATATTTTCGTCATACTCACGATTATCCTGTAACATCCCAAGATTTTGCGATAATTTAAAATATTAATTTAATGTGATATTGGACAAAATTGTTTTAAATATTAAAATTAATGATTTATGTCGTATATTGATAAGGTATAAACTAAAATTTACTTATTGAAAAATGAACTGCAATAGCTGTATGATAAGACAGTGTTTCTTGATGTATTTGTAGTGGAATTTGAAATTTATATTGAATTAACAGCATAAAATGGATTAACTGATTTTGAGATTTATTTTAATTTTGATAATTATAATTTATGAAATATGGAATTGATATATATATATATATGTATATATATCAAATTGATTGTGCAATGAAATTTTAACTTGTAGTGAATATAATTATATGCATTTATCTTAAAGTAGATATAAATTGGTTTGTATTGTAATTTTTTAGGGTTGAAGTTAATATTGAATTGGTTAGATTTAATTTAGTCCATAAATTTATAATTTAACTTTATTTATTGAAATTGCATAAATTTATGAGGGAAACTTAAATAAATTGTTTAAGTAATTAATTTTAACATATTTTGATAATTATAACATGTATTGGTTGTAAACAATTTTGTGATTTTGTTTATATGAATAATCATCGAGAAGTTAGAATTTATTATTTATATATTTAACTAAATTGATTTGTGAAATTTATAATTGAAAAAAATTAAATTTGGTAAATAATGAAAATCGAATTCACGATAAACAATTGTTGATTTATAAGTGTATATGAATTTTATTTCGATTTAAATATAATTTATAAACCTTTGAGTTTAATTTAAAGGTGGATAAACGAAAATGAATATTTTAATATATTAATGAACTAGTTGAAATTTAACATTTTTGAAAACAATCTCAAAATTCGAAGAAATTGATTTTATTAGATCCAGAATTGTAAATTATTGTAAAATCTAAATTTTTATAGCCAGCGGAGTTAGCGTTTGATCATAAGAATTTAAATCGTGTAGAAATTTGTGTGTACAATTTAATTAAATGGTCGAGTTTTAGAAGAAACTGTTAGGGACTTTGGAATTGGGCTTTGAAACATATTCCATTGCATTCAGAAGGCGTCAAAACCTATTGTTGGGCTGTAAGCAGGACTGGTTTGAACTCAATCCGAATTTTGGTTTAAATTCACGCTTAACGATAAATTTAATATTAAAATACTATTAAAACCCTAATATAATTTCTGAGTCACGGTTTCCTATATTTCGATGGCCATAAATTTTCAAATATTTCTTCTTTAAATTTTATCAATCCAAGCAGCAATTTAATAAACTTCCAAAGCAAAATTCGTAGAGCTCGAAGAGATTCCATCCATATGGTGGATCAATTCAAATGGTGCTGAGAATTGCCTGAAATCGGCTAGGAAGTTGGCCCGGTTTTAGGGGTTTCAGAGGCAATATGAACGACCGGAGGGGCTGTGACCTTAGGCGTCGGTGGAGTTTTGGACGGGCTTCACGATGATGATGTTCGATCGAACTCTGGCGGCTTCATGATGCGTGTGCGATCTTGGATTAGAACGAACGAATGGATTTCCTGTACCTACGCAAAGAAGAAAGGTTGCGTGAGGGAGAAAGATAGAGAGCCGACATGGCAAGTTTTTCCCCTTTTTTACGCCATTTTCGTTTTTTTCAATTGCGTTAGCACTTGTAACTTTTTCATACGAGCTCGAATTGGCACGTGGTTTGTTGCATTGGAATCGTATAGACGAGCTCTTCGCGATGCCGCTAGTTTGGACTGATTCTGAGATAGTTAAATTTTAGGGTTTATTTTGGATTTCAAACAAGTTTAGAATCAAAGGTGAGTTATTAAACCCACTCACACCTAACTAAACTATTTGTTTTTTAGATAAATCAAATTTATGTTATGATATGATTGTTTTGTTTGTTGTTTGATTATTTAAACTATTTATTTGTGTAAATCAGTATAGACAACATAATTTAGTTAACTGTTGTTATAAATTGTATAGTTAGAATTTAATTTTTAGTTTAAAAATATCATACCTTATGTTTAGTACACTGATATTATATTGAACTGTTTAGCTGTATTTATTTTGATGGATGATCATGAAATTATATATTTAATGTATTGATATGTAATTCATTTTGTTATCTACATTGTTTATACATGTTATTGATTTCATTGATTAATCCCAACCATTACCCTAGATGTTACGGGCATCAAATAAACTAGGGATTAATCATTAAAATGAATTAAGAACGTAGGTTGAAATGATAAATACCTATGACCCGGATTTGGATTGAAATGATATATATCCTTTCCCAAAAAACTAAAATTAAATTTTAAGTATTACATGGCCATATGATAGAAAATTATATACGGACATAGGTTGGTTAAATAAAAATTGTTTTTAACTTTGAATTTTGGAATATTGTTTTAAAGACAAAATAAATTATATTATTAAACGATTTTCTTTAAATTAGAACTTTGAGCATTGAAATTTAAATTTTAAAATTTTAAAGAATTCGTAAATATGGATAACTGAAGTTAAAAAATGAATTGAATATGAACTAAATTTATCGAAATTGAATTGTTTATCCATCTTTGATATTACTTTGAATTAACTTGAGTTATAGTAATAATTGAATTGTGAACTTGAGTTTTTTAAGAACAAATAATTCAAAGTGAGAATTATAATTGAAATTCAACTATTTGAATCGAATTATTAAATCGAATTGTTTGAAATCGAACTGTTGAATCAAATTGATATATAAATGGGAAGTCAAATCCTTTTGAATTAAGATATCGAAATTTAGTGGAATTAATTTGAATTTGGAATACGATTTCCAGTTTGGTTAAATTTTGAAGAAACGGTTTTAAGTCCAACTATAGTATTTTAAACCATTTTTATAACAACCCAGAAATTTGGAACCAAATTCAAATTTATTTTTAATTGATTTTCATAGAAATTAAATATTCTCGATGAATTATTTTGAGAATAAACGATTTAAATATTAATTAAATCGAAATTAAAACGTATAAATTTAAAATTTAATTAAAACGAGTTTGAAATGGCGTAGTAGTTTGAAAATTCGACTTTAAACTTTGAATGAATATATAAAATTCAATATAAATCAGAATTTGATGAAACAAGAAACGTTGGAATATTTTGAATTGTAATTTGTTAACGAATGTAAGAAACTGAGATTTCACTTTATAAATTGTAAGTTATGTCTAAATTAAAATTTAGAATAGTCTCTATGGAATTTAAATATATTTTTAAAAGGTATATATATAAATAGCCGTAGAAAACTCACATTTTGCGTACGGATGAATTTGGACTCGAAACCACTTCCATTGAGTTTGAAATGTTGTTTGCATGCTCGAAAACTATAAGCTTAGGTATATTCCGATTTCGTGAAAGTTGGCACTTGGGTTGGGTCTTGGCTTATCTAACCTAGCTCATCATATAAACCCTAAACTAGCCTCTCCCTCTCATTCACTTCCACACTTCGAGAAAAAAAATAGAAATGGGGAAAGGGAAGTTAAAATTCCCTAAGCCTAGTTTGATCCTTGGAGCACCATTCGTCCTGAAATCAACTACAAATTGAAGGAGAAACTCAAGTAAGCTCCATCTCCATCTTCTCCAACTCAAATCCTCTTTGATTTTTGAGATTTCCTAAACCTAATTCATAGGAAATTTCATGCATTCATGTGTAGATTGAAGTTTTGTGTGTTATATTGGAAGAGAGGTTGTTTTACCTTGCCATTGGATTGATTTCTTGCTTTTAGCAAGCAAAGGTGAGATCTTTGTGAGATCTTAGTTTCTTTGTCACAAGCTATTGGCCTGTGAAAGTGTCATATAGGTTCGTTTAGATTTGTGTATGAGCATATGAATTGGTTAAACAAGTATATACTCAACCAGTTTCAAGTATTCATGTTTCATTGAATTGAAAATTATGAATAGAATTGTCCACACAATATAATTCATATGCTACGAGTTGATTTAGTGTCTTGTGAAGCTCCATTGTTGCCCCGGTAAAGTTCTAAGTCTTCACAATTCGCTTGAATCGTATTTGATAGCATTGGTTAGAAAATTTGCCCGTTTTGGAATTTATAATCGAAATCATTGCAAATCTTTTGTATGAATGTTTGTGCATGTGATTTGGGGTTATGAGTTGCTTCGGTGAGTTATAGAAGCCTCATGTGCGTTTAATAGTTGTTCGGTTGCTAACAACTGAAATATTACCCAAAATTCGGTTGTTAACAATCGAAATAATGACCAAATTTCGGTTGTTAACAACCGACTAGAGAAAAAAATAGTTCTATTTAAAAGATGATAACTTTTTCATACAAACTCGGAATTCAGCAAAACTAGGTGCATGGGAACCATATCGACGAGAGTTTTGCAAAGAAACTACTTTGGAGTGATTTGGAGCTCATGACAATTTTTGGTGGAGATAAACATCTGGTGTAAACAATCAAATGCTCATCGTTATTTAATGACACTAGAACCATCTATTAAAGACTGACGAAGTGAAAACCAATGGTAAAAACTCTCTCACTCAAACTATTTGTACAGTTATTTATTTTTATAACTAAATATATACTTTTGCATGTGATTGCTCTCAATTGATCTTTGCTTACCGCTTCGGCCCCCAAAGGATGGGTCCTGTCGTTCCAGTTGAGGATAACTAAGAAGTAATCTGCCCAATTAATATACTAGGGAACAGGTAGACCCTAATGGTTCTTAAGGGGCTAGCTATATTTGTTTGATGATTAATGGATGTTTACAGTTTTAATGCTATTATTATCAAACTGTAAATAAATTCACATGGATTGTGATTTAAACCCCACACGTGTAACACCCCACCTCCATTAAGGTCACTCACAAAAGGAATGCCATAACTTCAGTGGAGAGTTTTTGGTAAACAGACACAGAATATCACAAGATAGATATAAAAATTTTGCAGCGGAAAATAAACAACTTTATTAAATTACCAAAATATCTTGTTACATAGTATCATTAGTCATAAAACCCTTACACCAAAACACTTCTGTCTTATATTATCAGAGTACATGGGTATTTAAAAGAAAACATCATTCCCCATATTAAAAAGCAAGCCATATAACGATGGTGGTAGTTTCGTGTATTCCTAGTTGCTGCCATACAAAGTGGATAAGAGGATAAGAGGATCACGGTAAACATGACAGGTATGATAGGACAAATAAGGTAAGGTGTATGCATGATTCACTACTAACTACTCTGCACTATTACTAGTCAAATCAAGATGGAATAATCCCTTCTACTAATCATGATAACGATGGTGGTAGTTTCGTGTATTCCTAGTTGCTGCCATAGGTGCCGCCTGCTCCTATCTCAACTAGTCGTACCCACTACCCTCCCACTACAAATTGGTAGACTTAGGGCATATGTCCGGATATACCCTAACCACTACTCTAATCGATCGGCACCCTACTCCGTAGATACCCTGTGTTGATCCCACAACTAGGGGGTATCACTTCCCTAAAGTGGCAACCTAAGGTGTGCACAGTTATACCTACTGATGTCATGGTCGTGTTGTCCCCCTCTGCCCGGCCCATGCACGCACATGTCCCCGGTCGGTTTGCGCCGCCCACACCATCCGTCTCATTTTGGATCTCTTACAATCAATCAGTAAGCGTGCCCCTTCCCCGCCTAGTATGGAGTTCTTTACTTTGATACCCCTCTGGGTTACTGACTGAAATGGGTCCCACACAACATAATACAAGCTCTCCCCTATATCTTGTATCCCCACTAGGATTTCTACTGACTATGTATACCCTAAGGTGTCTTTAATTACATAGCCCTCAATCAGTTATGCATACCTATAGGTGTCTTTAATACATAACCCCTATTCTACCTATCGGTTATGCATACCTATCGGTGTCTTTAATACATAACTCTATCTATTCCCATTAGTTATGCATACCCCTGAGGGTGTCTTTAATACATAACTCTACCCATTCCCATTAGTTATGCGTACCCCTAAGGGTGTCTTTAATACATAACTTTACCTATTCTACCCCGGTTATGTATACCATTAGGTGTCTTTAATTACATAACCCCTTTTCAATGGTTAAGTTCGTGGGGCTATAAATATTAATATTACCCACCTACCCTTCAGTTGCACTTAACACTCCCACTGATTTAATCCTATTTATTTAATGGTTAAGTTTGTGGGCCTATATATACTAATATTACTCACCTACCTATCAGTTGTACTTAACCCACCCACTGATTTAATCCTGTTTATTTAATGGTTAAGTTTGTGGGCCTATATATATATATATAAATATTACCCACCTACCCTTCAGTTGTACTTAACCCACCCACAATCCAATTCGTTTTGCTTAACCCTAACTTATGTCAACCATCATACAGTCCATATGTATTAAGTTAGATTAAGTAGTCTTTTCTTATTACCATGTCCAATTACAGTTATATTGGTTAAGTTGGTTTTAACATTTTCACTTAGTCTATGATTAGGTTCTCCTTAGTCCACAGATACATTGGTTAAGAGAATAACTCTGTAAGTACCAACCCCGAAGACCGAGATCAACATCAGATCGTTACCCAGAGAATCACTCACTCAACCAAACTTCTGTTCATCATACATATTTGTCTTTAATCTGCATTAATTAATTATTGAGACACCTAATCATATTTCACATGCCACCCAAGGCACCCACTTAATTCCACATGCCACCCAAGGCACCCACTTAACCCCTCATGTCCCACTACATATTTATCTGGTTAAGTGTTTCTTAATTCATTAAGACCGTAACCTTATAATGACCTCTCACATTAGGCTGGCATTTGCGGCACTGGATTTGCCGGGCAGGTCCGGGCAGTCTTACACCACAAAAGAGCCTAACCTCTTGTCTTTACAACTATCACGCATTTAGTTTATGCCTAAGACCTCCCACATTAGACTGGCATTTGTGGCAGCTGGATTTGCCGGGCGGGTCCGGGCAGTCTTACACCACAAAAGAGCCTAACCTCGTGTCTTAGACGATTAATTACTCCTAATTAATCATCACCCAATTTGAATTACTTTCCCTATTCAAATTATCAATTAATTCCAAATTTCACTATGCCCATAATTGACTCAATTATGTCCATCTATTTATGGTATATAAAATTACACCAATTATCACCACCAATTTATTTTATGCCATTTAAGGCATTTATGCCAAATCTCAATATTCAATCTTCAGACTTTAATTGCTTAAACATTCCTCTTTTGATTAATTAAGTTAATTAATTAATCCTTTCCTTTTTCATAGGTGTCAATACCTATCTTATTAACAACTTGTATTTCTTATCCATAAATGGTCATATTCAAATTATACCATTTTTACCCAATTTTACCCATGTCATAATATGTAATTATTTATATGTTTCCCTACTTGAATCATGTGTCCAATTTACATAGTTACTATGTAAATTATGCCTATTACAAATTCCTCTTTTCCCCGTTTCTTAACTAGCGTATCCGTTTGCGTTTTTGGCGTCATCGAGGCTATAAAGTAGTCTCGCCACAACAACAAAATACAGGGAATGATAAGGTGATCATTTTCAGTGCAATTTTTTGCATAAGCATGACAACTAGGGAAAATCACATGATAACTTCGCATATAATTATGATTCACCACTTAATTAACAATTTGCATAGATTCATAACAACTTGCATAGGTTCATGAATTAACAACGTAATTAAAAACTTATATAGGTTCATGATTCTCAACATAATCAACAACTTATATAGGTTCATGATTCACAATATAACAACTTACATGGGTTCACGAATTAACCACTTATCAACTTGCATAGGTAAATTACATAAGTTCATGATTCATAACATAACAACTAGCATAGATTCATGAATTAACAACGCAACAACTTGCATAGGTTCATAATAACTTGCATAATTTCATGATTCACAACAATAATAAACTTGCATCATATCATGATTTACAATAATAATGAACTTGCATAACTTCATGATTCACAATAATAATAAACTTGCATCATATCATGATTTACAACAATAATGAACTTGCATAACTTCATGATTCACAACAATAAATTTGCATAACTACAAACAACATATACCCAAATCATAGTCTACCACAATTCACTTTTATTTATTTAAACCTAAAAGTGACTAGAACTCACCGAATAAGGGGTCTTGAGTTCTGGGATCTGAATTCTGTAATTGATTAGCGTTCCCTTGTTGTAGACAATTTCGTTGTTGTAGTTTTAGGCTTGATTTGAATTGAATTGTTGTCTTTAATTTGCTTCTAGTTGGTGGCAGCTACTCTAGGGTTTGGAGTGATAACATGACGGCTACTGATCCAATTTTTGATTTGATTCTAGGGTTTGGGTCTACACATGTTTATATAGAATTTTAATTTAATTATAGCCGTCGGATGATCTTAGGGTTAATCAAAACCACTCAGTCGGGATAGGGTGGCACCTCAGCCATAATGACTCAGCAAGGAGTCAGAAAGGACTCAGCAATGAGTCAGAACATGGGTCAGACTGAACCAGAAGGCTGTGCAGGTTTTCTCTCGGCCTGGGCGAACTTGGGAAGTGCGCCAATGCAAATTTTTTCTGGCGCACTTCCCAAGTGCGCTAGTGCAATCCTCCCTCTCTTTTTTCCACCAAACTTCGTTCATCCATATCTTCTTCATACGGTATCCGTTTTACGCAAACTCGGACTCTATCTCAAGCAGATTTCCGAGACGAACGCAATGGAACGACCCGTTTCCCTTACTTCCCACATTTGAAATTAAGTATTCTTAAATTTAGTTAATCTGATTATTCGAAAATTCGGGGTGTTACATTCTCCCCTACTTAGAGGATTTCGTCCCCGAAATCTTCAAATTAAGAAGAATGTGTCCTACGATCCAATCACCCATCTACTCATCCATCATCCACAAGCATCCATTGTCCTTAGAAGATTTCTAATGTTGTATGAACATATGCAAAAGTGTGTGTATATGTTCCTTATCTAATCCAAAATCAGGCGGTCTACTGATTCAGTTGACCTCCTTAATGCAAACCGTGATAGTGCCATGCGTCCATTATGTATGCGAAAGAATCCTATCGATACATATTATCTCTACATGCGTGCACAACCATTCACCAAAATGCAACATTCATATGATAGTACAACAATTATACATCCATTACTTAAATATGCACACACATTTATATGCAATATGAAAGTGATTTGAGCCGATCTAGTGCCTAATGTGTGTAAATGCATCCACGAGCAACCACTAGCAAACACTTGCATCCATTTGCAACCATCAAACATAACATGTCTCAAACACATGTTTACATCCATGGGTTTCCTATCTAAAGGTCGAAGATTCAGATGATGGGATACAAACAAATGATTTAACTAAAACAAAAGCTCTGTTCCTATTTGACATTGATTAAGAGAATAATTCCCTAAGTCTCAGCCCTGAAGACCGAAATCAACATCAGACTGACATCCAAAGAATTACCCTCATTAAACAATGTCAAAACTGGAGATCTACTTTGTAACGGCCGGGAATTTCGCTCGATCTGAATCGATCGTTAAACCGACAAAGACCGTTCGAACCCCTGATCGTTTTGAGAACAGGACAAATCAGAACGCAGACGGAAGAACATTTTATTGCTATTACAATAATTCCATCAGATACAAGAATATACAGAGTATAAATGAATAAATTACATTCGATAAATATCAGAGATTACAATAAATTACATAGCAGCGGAAAATAATACAAGCACAACTGAAGGTGATATACGGATACAGAGCTTTCCGGATATCATTCCAGCTGTAAACCAGGATCCTGTGAATATAAATCTGCAAAACCAAAACTACTAGCTGCCCGTGTCAAAAATAGGGGCACCCGGAGTTTAGGTTAAAACAATAAACTCCAGGTCAGTCATGTGACTGGTGTGAGAACTAAAACAGTTATTTAAAACTTTACTTTAAAAGAGAGTTATTCAAGGGACCACGCCGTATAACACGGAACGAGTTTCCTCCCAAGAATACTAGTGGCTAGAATAAACAACGCAATGTTTTTTCGAAAAATGAAGCTATTATAAGACCCAGGTCCCATCACACAATGCAACGCAAGCCGGAGGATAGGGTTTTTCCTTATAATAGCCAAACATGCTTGGTACGTTTAAAACCAATCATTTGATACTATAATAAGTGTATAGTGTCAAAACATTTTCAATCATAAATATCAATCCTAGGTGGCATGGGTACCATCTATCATGTCGCCATACTAGGCTCTACAAATAAAACCCAAATATCTCGTATTTGGAAATTGGATTTCCATCATGAGTCGAGGCAAGGGGCAAGCTCCTCTCCGCTTTGAGACACTCTAGCAAATGCCTCGGGACTACACACTCTGGGTAACCCTTGGATGCTTCAGGGCCGGTCCTCTGTTACGTTTGGGGATTGGCAATTCCTGAACACACGTTTCCCGGTCCTTACAGACCTAAAATCGAGGCGCCTCATCCAACAACCACATAGGTTAAAAGTATATAAATGTCCGGGCTGGTAAGTCACTGACACCACCAAAGCTAGAAAGAAACGTCGTGCTCTCCCTACAGTCCTTATCCCGTTTTTAACTCATACCGAGGTGTGAGGCTCGCGAATTCACGATATACACAAAGCTACGCCACAAAGGCCGTGCTTTGATCATCAACCACAAGACTTCGCTTTCAACAGAAGCCTTGATCCATGCAACTCAGCGTGCCACACAGGCAATTCATGCCATGCGATTGTTATCTATCAATGTATAACCTCTAAGCTCGTACGTCTCAGAGAAGGGCGTTAAGCAAGAGAATAAATTCTCCGCCGCCAAACAGATATATATTTAACAGAAATCAATCAACACAGAACAAAATCCAATGTCAGACACACAATCCATTTACAAGTTCGTTCTGGGTCTGAACGAAACCGATGGCACTTTCCTCGCATATCCATCGATCTCCAAGTACGTCTGGACGACCACCGACTATTTCCATCCTCTTGGGTGTACAGCTCAATCAGGATCATCAGTAACTATCCAAACAATGTGAAGACTTCCGGTTTCGACCATCATCATCATCTTCGACTTATCGTCGAATCGGTTATCCAGAATGGGTATAAACCCGGCCTTTCCGAACAACCCGCGTAAATTAAAAACAAATGTTACACAAACACAACATACGCCTCATTCCAATTCATTAGTCACTAACCGTAAACCAGTAAGAGAGCAATTCCCCAAATGTTAACACCGAAGGCCGAAACCAACATCAGATCAATACCCAGGAAACCATTATTCTTAACTAACCTACAGCTAGTTTCTAGATTTCAATTCTTAGGGAAAGGTTCCCATTAATTTTATCAAAGATAAATTCTTTAAAATTTATTCTTTAATCTTCCTTTGGATGTCACTTCAAACCAAATTATGGTTTTCCAAACTAGTCGGGATTAGCGAATCACAACGAAGTAATTATTTATTTTATTTCCCAATCCCAACCTATTCATCCCATGAAGCAAAACTGGTAATACTCCTGTAACGGCGCGATTTTCGACCCTCCGAAAACCGTGTCATTATTGAAAGAAATTAGAAGATGAGATAGAAAAGATAGAACTAATAGAATAGAAGAATAAGAAGTTATCAGAAATCCCACAGCGGAATTTAAAAATACAAATACATTACATCATAGGGTCTGATACATCATAATACATCACCAACTTACAACATCATAGTACATTCACATAATAATACATCATGATATGGAAATACAAATCTAACTGGATACATAGGTGTAGTTAAAACTACTAGACTTGTCCTGCAACTTGAACTTCGCGAGGATTCCATTTGCCAACCTGAATTACTTGCCTACTCATAATAATCATTATGAGTACCCAAGAGTTTAGGGAAAACACCGAAAATAAACTCCGGGTCAGTCAGGGGACTGGTGTGAGTAAACATAGTTAAAAAGATGTACACGGAGTAAAATAAGGGATATGGTGTTCCGTTATTAACAAATTCAATTACTTTAGAAATCTTAAGCCCAATCCATAACTACTATATGGAAAACGACCCTTGTATTTTAATATCAAAACGTTTGATATTTATGATAGTATTTATCAAATAAATAATCATCTAGTGAATCGCTTGCATCTCATGTTCACGTACATAGAATAAAATTTAAAACCGTCGAGTGCTTATTGGAAATTTGGTTTCTAACTGACAGGGTATGGGAGCACCCACCGATCAGTGTACTCTAGAGAAGATACACTGGGGTTCAACAAGAACGTCCTGCAACCCGGCCACACATGACCGTCCACTCATTTAGCTTGATTGTAACGAATATATTACCACCTCCACGGTTGGGAATGACCCTTCCGATTACCGAAGTTACAGCAGTGAATATAGATTAAGAAACAAAAGGAATTACTCTAGATGGTGATAATATACCCTGCTTAGGTATGACCCAACTAGCCATGCTGCCTAGCCCAACTATTGTCTTTCTCGGGTTGTGAGGTTTGAAGTCACGTTACCTTTGACGGATTATTCTTCAACGTCTTTGAATATCACACCGTCCTATCTGACAGATCACTCATTTGTTTCCACAAACATATTCTGGGTATAAGGCTAAAGAAACGAATTTCTTTGCCACCAACAAAATACACTTACGTAAAGTCGATGTGTAAAATCTGATCGATATACGTTGTCAGACATCCGACTGTTCGGATCTGTTCTGGGATTGAACAGACCGTAGATACTATTTTGAAATAGTCCTTGCATTCTTCATCTTTATCGATTTCGGTATACGTCGTATAAATCCGAGTCGAAGTGAAATGTAAATTTCGGACTCTTCGAAACGATGTACGAAATATCTTTTATAGTCGATAATTTATTTTCAGCTTAACTGTCTTTAATTCAGTTTGCACATCCTGTATTTATAATTATATATACAGTATAAAATTCTCAGGTTCATATCTGGATATCTTAAATATCATTTACAATTGTGTAGTTAAAGTGTGTGCGACGCACACAAGATGTTATACAGTTTTTATCACTATTTGGAAGTATATAGAAAAAGCCCGTGCTACGCACACGGTGTTAAATCTTGCTTATCATTGACTGTCAGACGATGTTCTATACTCTGATTTGACTTGTCAAATATTTATTTCTTTTATTTAAACTTAAATAAATTGTTTTATAATTTATTTAAGTTAAATTATCTTTTAGAACTCATGTTCTAACTCGACGAACTTCTTCGAACAACTTCGATTCTCTGACCTCACTGTCATCTTTACTGTTTCACTTGTTTATGCCATATTAAAAAAAAATTCTATTTTTATTTAAATAATTAATTACTGATTAATTACTTTTAATTATTTAATTAAATTAAAATTGAGTTAATTTAATTATTGTCTTTTGAAAACGATTCTTGTTTGGACTTGCCTTGCTAACTCCGGTGTTGCCAAACTCTCGTGCCCTGGTGTTGATCACTTCGAAAACGTTGCCAAACCCATGTTGCCAGACCATTGTGCCAAGCCTTCGATCCCCCTCAAAAACATGGTGATCCACCGATGGATCACTCGAAAATCACCGTGCCAAGTCTTCCCCTTTTCTTCTCCATTTTGCCATCGACTTCCTGCGCAAACGTGCACAGCTGTGCACGTGCACCACCTTCCCCGCCACCAGATCAACGTCGAACCTCCACCCACAAACTCCACTTCATCCACCGATCATCTCTGACGCCTTGCCACCACCCATCGTCACCTCCACCTCGATTTCACCCCATCACCGCAACTTCTAGTACACAGTTCAAAAAGTACACCCCCTACATCGAGCTCGCACCACCACCTCCGACCACCTGAACACTTCGCACCGCCGCCACCAGCTCCGCCAAGTGTCGACGCCGCTCCACGCCCAATTCTGGCCAACTCGCACCACTGTGGTTCCCCCCACGTCATCGCCAAACCGATGAACCCATTTTTTCTTTCAAAACCTAAATCGAGTTCGTCAGCTCAAATCACTTGATGGAAAAATCATTGGGTATTTTCTCGAGTTCCCCGATGTGAGCAGCTCCTCCACGCTCCACGATTTGGTCACCACCTTCTTCGTTCGCCGGAATTTGGTCAACATGTCATTTTCGGCCATCTCAAGCTTTCTCCCTCATCCCAACGTTTAAAATCGTGAAACCACTTTTAAAAATCATCATTTTGTTTGTTGATTACATTCATATCTCTGTAATTCAATTCTACGATGTTTGAATTTTCGGGCTAAAATGTTGATACAGAGAATCATCTGTTTCCTTGCATTCTTGGTTTCAAAACATATATAATTGATCCTTTATTCTTGCTATAATGTATATATATATTCTCGATACAAGGTAACTCATCAATACACTTGTATGGTTTGTGTTTTTAGATCATCAAGGTTTAGTTTCAAATAACAGAGTTGTGTTTTGACAGGAAACAAAACAACAGTATTTTCCTTGATCAAGATTAAGGTGATGAACTCCTTACTATTTTATAAACACTTGCATACATGGTTTACTGGTGATATATACTTGGTGTTCTAGCATCTACAAGTTTGATAACAACATGATAGAACTTGCATTGACATATATGAACATGAAAGCACAAACTGTTTACAGTAAAACATGAAATCAAACTTGAACTTAGTGAGGTTTACTCACTTGAAAAGCTTTCAAAAATTTCTTGCTGTGGATGGTTTTTGTTTTCAGCAAAGTGTTCTTGTGTTTGTGAAAGACGATTTGCATGGATATGATGGTGTATTTATAGGCCAACTCTTCTCTTTAAACAATAGTTTTTCCCTTATGCTTTTAATAGTAAAAACCCACGTCTTCTACATACCCCTTTCTCTCTCATTTGAATGGTCTAAACATTATACAGCATGTTTTTTTAAAGTACTTTCCACAAGAGATATTTCTACCAACGTCTCCTTGGTCTCTCCTAAGTACAAGACTATATGCTTTCATTAAATGCTCCCCTTGCTTGCATTAAATGCTCTCCATACTTACCATCACAAAACTTAAGAGAAAATAGTTTTCCTCTTTGATATTTTGTTTGTCTTCATTTTTAGTTCAGCCGCAAGTAATTGTGTAGGGATTAGGTGATGATTAAATTCAAATCTATTTCTAAATGATGGGGTTTTGGACTTGATTTTGTTTAAAGGTTGGACTATACTTCTTGCAAATGAACTTGGTGTATATATATACTTATATATATACTTAGGCCGTAGCATATGTATATAGAAATATATATATATATATATATATGCCTATACTTTTCATGCTATACTTATATATATAAATATATAAATATATAGGTGTTAATCTCATTACTTGTATGCTTAGTATATGACAACTTATACATGTTAGTTGTAAAATAGGAATTTCCACACTTATTTCATGTTGCTAGCTTCCCTACACTTCCAAATGTTATAAAATGTGTCGCCAATATTTTCTTAAGTTGTTAAAACATTCATACTTAATATATCTTGTAATAATTAAGCTACAGTGTAAATCATATATGTATATACATACATATAAGTGATTATACATATTAACTGTTTGAGTTCTCTAGATACATTTAAATTTTCTTATTAAACTAAAATATCAGATGCTCGAAAAATCCAGCCATTACAGACTACCCCACTCAAAAGAATTTCGCCCCGAAATTACATAGGAAAGATAGAAAGTTTCCAAAAGAAAATACTTCATAAACTGGTTGCTTTAGTACACATACACATACGACTAGTTTTATACTATCACTAGTCTCGATACATACAATAATACTAGACTTGACTACTCAAGTTCTAAACTGCCCCCAAAATATACATACGTAACTATCCTCCTCGAGTCCCTGTCCTACTACTCGTCGTCATAGATATCTATTATCTCTACGACCTCCTCGTCATCAGATATATTAAGGACCTCTACTACGTCCTCTGCATCAGTCTCCTCCTCGTCATCCTCTATATAAATCAGGCCCACTGGTGGTATTAAATATAGCCTCACCACGGGATATCCATACTCACCGAATACCTGTACTCCTCCTCCTGCCATGCGAAACTCGACGAGAACTTGTTCCAATCTATTCCATATAGCTGTCCTTTGGGCTACTTGTTCTTCTTGCTGGTTTCCCGTAGCAATGACTGGTGTTCCCGGAACAACTTGGTCTTCTTCTTCCTCATATTCTTCCTCATATTCTTCTTCATATTCTTCCTCTTCTTCTCCATCCTCATCTCCTTCACCATAACCGTCAACACTTCCTTCATCTCCTATCACTTCATCCTCATCAGTAAAGTCTTGGTGTCCTCCATCTTGTTCTATTGGTTCGTTCCTACCAAGCACCGATCCTTCTGATGATATGTGTGTACCTTCGTCATCCATGGGTGATCTCTCTCGGTTGTTGTCGGAATCTCCTACTCTTTGTCTCTTTGCTCGCAGCCTAAGAAACTGGAGTGGTGTCACCCTCTTTCTTGCCTTGGTCTTCCATACTGGAGCCATCTAACACGTAAGCAAGAATATAGAACTCATCAGTGATGTAAACATACAAGAGAGTTCATAAGTCTTAATAAACTGAATCCATAAAACACACATGCATATGCTCCCAGAAATGTAGAAATCGAAATTTCATTACATTTAACTATACCAATGTAAATCATACCTAACTCGTAGGAAAATCTGGGTATAATTTCTTTATCTGCTTCTCGGTCTCCCACGTACAGTCTTTCTGGTTTTCGCTCCACTGGATCTTTAGTAGCCTCACCACTTTGTTGCGAAGTTGCTTTCCCTCTCGGTCAATAATACTGAATGGATGTCTAATCACTGTCAAGTCTGGCTCAATCTCTATCTCTTGCTGAACAGAGGGTTCCAGAATTATTGATGGACTGTGCATACATTTTCTCAAGTGTGATACGTGAAATACATTGTGAATTCCATCCATATATTCTTGTAATTCAAATTTATATGCTTGAAAACCAATTCTTTCTAAGACGCGGAAAGGTCCAACATATCTTGGTGCTAACTTTCCATATTTTCCAAATCTTACTACTCCCTTCATTGGTGAGATCTTCACAAAAACTAGATCTTCTATTTCGAATACTAAATCTCTTCGCTTTTTATCGGCATAGCTTTTCTGGCGATCCTGGGCTTCTTTCATTCTCAGCTTCACTAATTCCACTTTCGCTGTCGCCTCTCGTATCATATCCGGTTCAAGTACCAATTTGTTTCCGGACTCCACCCAACATGCAGGCGCTTTACAAGGTCTTCCATATAATGCTTCATATGGTGCCATTTGTATGCTCGCCTGGTAACTGTTATTATATGAAAATTCTACTAGGTGTAAATGATCTTCCCACGATCCTCCAAAATCTAAAATACACGCTCTTAGAAGATCTTCCAATATATGATTAACTCTTTCCGTCTGACCGTCCGTTTGAGGATGGTAAGCTGTACTGAAATTTAATCTTGTTCCCAACGTTCTCTGCAAAGCTTCCCAAAATCTACTTGTGAAAATGGTATCTCTGTCGCTCACAATGCTCGTTGGAATACCGTGCAGTCATACTATCTCTTTCATGAATACTTCGGCTATTGTTATGGCAGTGCGCATTGGTTTCACTGGAATAAAGTGCGCACTCTTAGTTAACCGATCTACGATTACCCAAATCCCTTCGTAGCCTCTCCTTGTTCTTGGTAAACCATCGATGAAGTCCATCGATATCATTTCCCACTTCCAGTTGGGAATCTCTAATGGCCGTAATAGTCCAGCAGTCTTTTGATGGACTCCCTTGACTTGCTGACAACATATACATTCATTTACGAAAGTAATGATATCTTTATTCATTCCTGACCACCAGAATACTCGTCTCATATCGTGATTCATTTTATGAATTCCTGGATGGATGCTCAACTTTGATGCATGGCATTCTTTTAAAACCTCCACGAGAACTCATTTTCAACTCCTTGAGTACACGGATTGAAATTTTATTAACTAAATTGGAAAAACATGTCGAGGGATTACCTAAGTAACTACGATCTACCTATACTAAAATATAGTTTTTAGTAAAATACGTTCTCTCACTATTTTAAAGCCTAAATGTTTCCGAAGAACATAGGCTCTGATACCAACTGTAACGGCGCGATTTTCGACCCTCCGAAAACCGTGTCGTTATTGAAAGAAATTAGACGATGAGATAGAAAAGATAGAACTAATAGAATAGAAGAATAAGAAGTTATCAGAAATCTCACAGCGGAATTTAAAAATACAAATACATTACATCATAGGGTCTGATACATCATAATACATCAACAACTTACAACATCATAGTACATTCACATAATAATACATCATGATATGGAAATACAAATCTAACTGGATACATAGGTGTAGTTAAAACTACTAGACTTGTCCTGCAACTTGAACTTCGCGAGGATTCCATTTGCCAACCTGAATTACTTGCCTACTCATAATAATCATTATGAGTACCCAAGAGTTTAGGGAAAACACCGAAAATAAACTCCGGGTCAGTAAGGGGACTGGTGTGAGTAAACATAGTTAAAAAGATGTACACGGGGAAAAATAAGGGATATGGTGTTCCGTTATTAACAGATTCAATTACTTTAGAAATCTTAAGCCCAATCCATAACTACTATATGGAAAACGACCCTTGTATTTTAATATCAAAACGTTTGATATTTATGATAGTATTTATCAAATAAATAATCATCTAGTGAATCGCTTGCATCTCACGTTCACGTACATAGAATAAAATTTAAAACCGTCGAGTGCTTATTGGAAATTTGGTTTCTAACTGACAGGGTATGGGAGCACCCACCGATCAGTGTACTCTAGAGAAGATACACTGGGGTTCAACAAGAACGTCCTGCAACCCGGCCACACATGACCGTCCACTCATTTAGCTTGATTGTAACGAATATATTACCACCTCCACGGTTGGGAATGACCCTTCCGATTACCGAAGTTACAGCAGTGAATATAGATTAAGAAACAAAAGGAATTACTCTAGATGGTGATAATATACCCTGCTTGGGTATGACCCAACTAGCCATGCTGCCTAGCCCAACTATTGTCTTTCTCGGGTTGTGAGGTTTGAAGTCACGTTACCTTTGACGGATTATTCTTCAACGTCTTTGAATATCACACCGTCCTATCTGACAGATCACTCATTTGTTTCCACAAACATATTCTGGGTATAAGGCTAAAGAAACGAATTTCTTTGCCACCAACAAAATACACTTACGTAAAGTCGATGTGTAAAATCTGATCGATATACGTTGTCAGACATCCGACTGTTCGGATCTGTTCTGGGATTGAACAGACCGTAGATACTATTTTGAAATAGTCCTTGCATTCTTCATCTTTATCGATTTCGGTATACGTCGTATAAATCCGAGTCGAAGTGAAATGTAAATTCCGGACTCTTTGAAACGATGTACGAAATATCTTTTATAGTCGATAATTTATTTTCAGCTTAACGGTCTTTAATTCAGTTTGCACATCCTGTATTTATAATTATATATACAGTATAAAATTCTCAGGTTCATATCTGGATATCTTAAATATCATTTACAATTGTGTAGTTAAAGTGTGTGCGACGCACACAAGATGTTATACAGTTTTTATCACTATTTGGAAGTATATAGAAAATGCCCGTGCTACGCACACGGTGTTAAATCTTGCTTATCATTGACTGTCAGACGATGTTCTATACTCTGATTTGATTTGTCAAATATTTATTTCTTTTATTTAAACTTAAATAAATTGTTTTATAATTTATTTAAGTTAAATTATCTTTTAGAACTCATGTTCTAACTCGACGAACTTCTTCGAACAACTTCGATTCTCTGACCTCACTGTCATCTTTATTGTTTCACTTGTTTATGCCATATTAAATAAAAACTCTATTTTTATTTAAATAATTAATTACTGATTAATTACTTTTAATTATTTAATTAAATTAAAATTGATTTAATTTAATTATTGTCTTTTGAAAACGATTCTTGTTTGGACTTGCCTTGCTAACTCCGGTGTTGCCAAACTCTCGTGCCCTGGTGTTGATCACTTCGAAAACGTTGCCAAACCCATGTTGCCAGACCTTCGTGCCAAGCCTTCGATCCCCCTCAAAAACATGGTGATCCACCGATGGATCACTCGAAAATCACCGTGCCAAGTCTTCCCCTTTTCTTCTCCATTTTGCCATCGACTTCCTGTACAAACGTGCACAGCTGTGCACGTGCACCACCTTCCCCGCCACCAGATCAACGTCGAACCTCCACCCACAAACTCCACTTCATCCACTGATCATCTCTGACGCCTTGCCACCACCCATCGTCACCTCCACCTCGATTTCACCCCCTCACCGCAACTTCTAGTACACAGTTCAAAAAGTACACCCCCTACATCGAGCTCGCACCACCACCTCCGACCACCTGAACACTTCGCACCGCCGCCACCAGCTCCGCCAAGTGTCGACGCCGCTCCACGCCCAATTCTGGCCAACTCGCACCACCGTGGTTGCCCCCACGTCGTCGCCAAACCGATGAACCCATTTTTGCTTTCAAAACCTAAATCAAGTTCGTCAGCTCAAATCACTTGATGGAAAAATCATTGGGTATTTTTCTCGAGTTCCCCGATGTGAGCAGCTCCTCCACGCTCCACGATTTGGTCACCACCTTCTTCGTTCTCCGGAATTTGGTCAACATGTCATTTTCGGCCATCTTAAGCTTTCTCCCTCATCCCAACGTTTAAAATCGTGAAACCACTTTTAAAAATCATCATTTTGTTTGTTGATTACATTCATATCTCTGTAATTCAATTCTACGATGTTTGAATTTTCGGGCTGAAATGTTGATACAGAGAATCGTCTGTTTCCTTGCATTCTTGGTTTCAAAACATATATAGTTGATCCTTTATTCTTGCTATAATGTATATATATATATATTCTCGTATACAAGGTAACTCATCAATACACTTGTATGGTTTGTGTTTTTAGATCATCAAGGTTTAGTTTCAAATAACAGAGTTGTGTTTTGACAGGAAACAAAACAACAGTATTTTCCTTGATCAAGATTAAGATGATGAACTCCTTACTATTTTATAAACACTTGCATACATGGTTTACTGATGATATATACTTGGCGTTCTAGCATCTACAAGGTTGATAACAACATGATATAACTTGCATTGACATATATGAACATGAAAGCACAAACTGTTTACAGTAAAACATGAAATCAAACTTGAACTTGTTGAGGTTTACTCACTTGAAAAGCTTTCACAAATTTCTTGCTGTGGATGGTTTTTGTTTTCAGCAAAGTGTTCTTGTGTTTGTGAAAGACGTTTTGCATGGATATGATGGTGTATTTATATGCCAACTCTTCTCTTTAAACAATAGTTTTTCCCTTATGCTTTTAATAGTAAAAACCCACGTCTTCTACCTACCCTTTCTCTCTCATTTGAGTGGTCTAAACATTATACAGCATGTTTTTTTAAAGAACTTTCCACAAGAGATATTTCTACCAACGTCTCCGTGGTCTCTCCTAAGTACAAGACTATATGCTTTCATTAAATGGTCCCCTTGCTTGCATTAAATGCTCTCCATACTTACCATCACAAAACTTAAGAGAAAATAGTTTTCCTCTTTGATATTTTGTTTGTCTTCATTTTTAGTTTAGCCGCAAGTAATAGTGTAGGGATTAGGTGATGAATAAATTCAAATCTATTTCTAAATGATGGGGTTTTGGACTTGATTTTGTTTAAAGGTTGGACTATACTTCTTGCAAATGAACTTGGTGTATATATATACTTATATATATACTTAGGCCGTAGCATATGTATATAGAAATATATATATATATATATATGCCTGTACTTTTCACGCTATACTTATATATATAAATATATAAATATATAGGTGTTAATCTCATTACTTGTTTGCTTAGTATATGACAACTTATACATGTTAGTTGTAAAATAGGAATTTCCACACTTACTTCATGTTGCTAGCTTCCCTACACTTCCTAATGTTATAAAATGTGTCGCCAATATTTTCTTAAGTTGTTAAAACATTCATACTTAATATATCTTGTAATAATTAAGTTACAGTGTAAATCATATATGTATATACATACATATAAGTGATTATACATATTAACTGTTTGAGTTCTCTAGATACATTTAAATTTTCTTATTAAAATAAAATATCAGATGCTCGAAAAATCCAGCCATTACAACTCCATATCTAACACCACAGTGTTGTCGGTAAAATTAATTACCATTTCACGTTCAAATCTAATTAAAGATTTAACTATCGCTTGGAGCAAAACTGGTGATACTCCATTCTCGCTCATTTTTCCAAATTTGATAATTTAAATTATCAATTCACATTTCAATCTAATTGCAGATTCATTAAAACTCCCTTTACTGGGTTAAAGAACTAATGTCGTTTAAAACACAGTTCACGACAAACCCAAATCACATTCTATTTATTTATCGGGTTAAAGAACAAGTGTCATTCAAAACACCCTTCACGATAAACCCACAAATCAATTATATTTACAACTCATTTCAAATCCAATTAATTTATTTAAAAATAAATGGGTTTTAATTTTAGTCCAAAACTAGTTTATTTCGATAAAAATCTATTTTTATCTTTACAAATGTGGAGTTTTCATCCTAGTTCTTCACAAATCATTTCTTATTATTTTACACAAATTATTACTATTTTTGATAATTTTATCAAGGCCCGTACAGTCGATTTCCAACAATGGCCATCGAACTGCACTTACAACGACCTTTTCCAAATTTGATTTGGACGTATCTCCAAATCCAACTGTTAGATTTCAAATTTCTAATAATCGTTGGAAAGCTCTTTTCGATACAAACCCAACGGTTCCGGTTTTAGGAGAATCCGACGGTCGGATCTCCCGTAATGTCCGTTCGAAGTCAATGGTCGAAATTTGCGAACTGCCGCGGCGCGTTCTATTCAGGCCAATATATTATATATATAATATATATAATATATATTTCGTAGATTTCTATTTTAAACGAATTTTATAAACAGTTTTAAATTCGTTTCAAAAACAATTTCAACTTCCATTTCAATTCAAATCAAAATTGAATTTTTCCTTATAAATTCGTTTTAAAATTCATTTCTATTCAATTCAAATTGAATTAACTTCAATTCGTTTTCAATTCAATTCGAATTCATTTTCAATTCAATTCGAATTCATTTTATATTCTATTCAATTCAAATTCGTTTTATATTCTATTCAATTCGAATTCGTTTTATATTCGATTCAATTCAAATTGGTAATATATTCAAATCAATTCAAGTTCGTTATATATTTAAATCAATTCAAATTGGTTTTCTATTCGATTCAATTCAAATTGGTTTTCTATTCGATTCAATTCAAATTGGTTTTCTATTCGATTCAATTCAAATTGGTTTTCTATTCGATTCAATTCAAATTGGTTTTCTATTCGATTCAATTCAAATTGGTTTTCTATTCAAATCAATTCAAATTGGTTTTCTATTCGATTCAATTCAAATTGGTTTTCTATTCGATTCAATTCAAATTGGTTTTCTATTCGATTCAATTCAAATTGGTTTTCGATTCGATTCAATTCAAATTGGTTTTCTATTCGATTCAATTCAAATTGGTTTTCTATTCGATTCAATCCAAATTGGTTTTCTATTCGATTCAATCCAAATTGGTTTTATATTTGATCCAATTCAAATTGGTTTTCTATTCGATTCAATTCAAATTGGTTTTCTATTCGATTCAATTCAAATTTAAAAACTAATATAATGGATATAAATATCATTCGCGTCAAAATAGCGCATCTCTAATCAATACAGCTTTATATATTTCAATAATTCCGTTATTCTATTCAACAAATGAATCTATATTTTTGTCAACACATGACTAATCTCAACGAATGAGTATTGTCCACGTGTGACTATTTTTGTTATTTAATATAATTTTTTTTAAAAAACTATAGTATCTATCATTTGATTTAAAATCAGACTCCAACCGTAAATTAGTAAGAGAACGATTCCATGAATATTAACCCCGAAGGCCGAAACCAACATCAGATCAATATCCAGGAGACCAATCATCTTATCTATTTTCCAGTTAATTTCTAATTTCATATATGATAAAGATGTAAATTTTATTGTTAAAATATTTCGTTCAACACATGACTAATCTCAACGAATGAGTACTGTCAACACATGAACCTTTATTTTATAATATTCTTTATTTTCCCATTTGGAATGAGGCCCAATCAATTACCATATAAAGTTAATTATATGGATTCCATACAACACATGAATATAATAGCAACGATAAATAATCAACCATCATCCAAAGTGCACTACACTGTATAAGCATCAAATATAGATATCTAACGCTTATAACAGCCTGTCAATCCATCGATCGACATACAACTAATTATTGGGATTAGTGTATGCCGTATTTTATCCCAATACCCGTGTGGGGTTTCAAACAATCAAACACAGATTTTATTTGTGCAGTTGGGCGATGTGTAAAATTTATCGACCCAATCAATATCAGTCAAATCAGTGTATATAAACAAATCGGCCGATTTGTTTATAAATATTTATTTACTCACATTCACGTTAAAAATTATATTTTTAACGATAATTAATTTATTTCAACCATCTACATTTATTACCGATTTCACATCAACAACAAAAACAAATTTCTCAACACAATAATTAAACAAACAAGCCATCCATGGTTTGTGGATGACGGGTGTCGGGTGCTACTAAGCACCGTCTGCATCCTAGTATATATTATAATATAACTAGAAAAAGTAAATTTAAAAGGTGAGAAGTTCTCACCTATAGCTATCCCAACTCCACGACACTTCTTATGTAGAAATCTTCGTCGTTCTCGCCTTTTGTCACTTTCGTTGCCCATAGCCACTACATATATAAAAATCGAATTTTTACTTCGCTATTCAATATATAAAAATCGAATTTTTACTTCGCTATTCAATTGATAAAAATTCTATTTTTACAGATTCCGCTTTTCCATTCATCACTATAAAAATCACATTTTTATTTCAAAGTATATATAATAAAAAATCAGATTTTTATTCCGCTACTTATATAAAGATGATATTTTTACTATCTTACTTATATAAAAATTATATTTTTATACCGCTACCATATAAAAGATTATATTTTTATTACCTATATAATATGAAAAATATATTTTTACCCTTCCTATAATATAAAAATTATATTTTTCACCTTCCCGTAAAATAAAAATTGTATTTTTAACCTCTTACATTAATAAAAATTGTATTTTTTCCTTACCAAAAATCATCTCTTTTGTAAATTAAAAATCATTTCTTTTTATATATGAACATCATAGAAAAATCGCTTCTTTTTATATATGAACATCATAGAAAAATAAATAATAAAATTCAAAAACAAACTCACACGGAGATGGAGAAGGCTCGCTTAGGTAGCAGGGCGCCTGCAGGCGCGGTGGGCCCCCCATCTTTTGGCGTCGTTGCATCCATCTGAAGGGTGGAGGAGTTTTGGGCGCGTTCAGTTTTAGAAGGGAGGGAGAGCGGCGGGATGGGGTTCAAAGGGGGTGGCGGCCTGACTGATGATCGACGGAGGGGGATGTGGGGTCATCGACGGTGGGGGTTTCGAGGGGAGCGGGCTAGGGTTCGGGGGGTATCGCGGAGGGGTTCAGAACAAAGAGAAGCAAGAGGGGGGGGCGGAGACTGGAAGGCGATGGCCGACGAGAGGGGGTGGGCGGCGGCCATTGGGGAGAGGTCCGGTGGAGGAGCTGTCGCCTTTTTTATTTCCTTTCTGATTAATGAAGAATTGGGGGGGGGGGGCTGAGAGATAAAGGAGAGGAGAGGGTTTTATTTTTTTATTATTTTAAATTTCAAAAAGTTGACTTTTAAATACGACCTCTAAACGAGGCCCACCGCCTGTCGTCCATAGCATTTCACCCCCATTCCGAACACTATGGGATATGTACCATAAGCTGATTCGATCGTTTCAATCAGTTTTCGTCAAAATCAAAATATAACTCTATATATTGATTTTGAACACGCATTTCAATTTACTGGGGTCACATACTAACTCCAAAAATTCTAGAAAAATATTTTCTATCTTCGTATTGACGATACGGTCTTAACAAAACTAGTTTCATCTAATTCTGAGACCGTTTGAAAAATGGTCATTTTCCAGTCGATTAAAATCAACTAAAACTGGTCAAACATGTTTTCCTTCGCCACGCTCACATATTGATTCGAAAAATTATGAAATTTGGAATCTAGCAATAATTTGACATCACGGACCCAACAAAAGTGGTTTCGTCGAAATCCGAGGTCGTTTGAAAATGTCTATTTTTAAGGGCCTGAATTCCATAGCGACTATTCAGAATTTTCAACTGGGCATATCTTTTGATTCCCGCTATGAAATTTCAATTTTTCGGATTCGTTGGAAAGATATTCTCATACAGATCCTATTGTTTTTGGTTTCACTAAAATCCGGATTGGTTTGCACCCGGTACATTCAATTGAAGTTTGAAATCGAATTATCGAACTACCGCGCCATTTTCAATTCTATTTATAATTATATATAATTATTTATATTCTAACGATGACGCGTATAAATATATACGTTCTAAATATATTCAAAATAAATTTTCTCATCGATATTATTTAAAATAATCCATTTTAAATCTTCAGAATTCGTTAAATTTGCCAAAATAAAAATTTTAAACTAGTTCAGAATTTCCGGGTGATTACAATCTCCCCCACTTAAAACTTTTCGTCCCCGAAAAGGAACAAAGTCGAAAGTGGTTTGAATAATGAACTCTACGTTCGATTTGGCTTCCATTCTCCAACTTTTCAGTTTCTGAGTATTTTGAAATTTTCAAAAATTTGGCTAACACCCTAAATTTTTGAAAATTTTTTCCATAACCTCCCCTGCACCGGGAGCCACGGGAAAATCCCAAAATTGCCATTTAGGCCTTCTGATCTCAAAAAGAAAAAGAAAAAGCCAAGCGGCTAGCCAATCGGCTCATAAAATCATCATCACCCAAACAAAACAGTAAATTATAGTAAACATGTACCTATTTGTCGGGCAAACAAATTTTATTCTTCGGCTCTAGCCTCCTTGCTATGACCTGTTCAATGTAAGTACATGTATATGCAAGCAAATGCGACTAATTTTCAATACAATTCACTATTTGGTGCAAGTAGGCATAATGGTTCAAAATTATCAAACAAATAAACAAACAACACAAACATCAATCAATTAGTGGATTAACGTTTCAAATTCATAAATTTTTGATATATACACAAAAATCACATTTTTGATGCCAAATCACAACAAAAATCTATCTATATAAGTTTTGGTTTTCACACCAGTCTAATGGAAGTATATAGATATCATACCTTCGAAATACGAACATAAATACTGACGATGCACGTGCTATCATCAGTACCATCTCCGGGCGACTAGAATGTGATTTTATATCTATCCAGTGTATTAAAACTTCGAATTTACGTTCATGACGCGTATATGCAAAACCTTTATATAGCGGATTGTCCAAATTCAAAATAAATAAATATTCAAATACGTGTAAAACGATTTAAATTTTCAAAACAAAATTGTTTTCATTTGAAAAATGTACTCTTTACACTCGTTCTAGTATACTACTGATCCTATCTCTAACGAGTCATTCTAATTGGATATTACTAATCCAACATCTGATGAATTTTTTCGCATGGTTCTAATGTGTATTGTTCTCGAGCTCTGTAAACCAAAGCTCTGATACCAACTGTAACGGCCGACGAAATCCGGTATGCTTTCCAACCATCCCTTCATTCCCCAAGCAGCAAGTAATACCCACCGGGGCTCCTACATGGTCCCCCAATCCCTTGTTTTATGGCGATCCTCTCGAGTCTCGCGCCTACTGGCGAACCAATGCTCTAAACTGCGACATGTAGGGGTAAGAGTCTCCCGTTCGCCACCAAACCGCGAAGCGAGAACCCCCATCATGCGTACCCGGCCTACTCAGGGCCAGCAACAAGAACTGGTGACACTCCATTCTCGCTCATTTTTCCAAATTTGATAATTTAAATTATCAATTCACATTTCAATCTAATTGTAGATTCATTAAAACTCCCTTTACTGGGTTAAAGAACTAATGTCGTTTATAACACAGTTCACGACAAACCCAAATCACATTCTATTTATTTATCGGGTTAAAGAACAAGTGTCATTCAAAACACCCTTCACGATAAAACCACAAATCAATTCTATTTACAACTCATTTCAAATCCAATTTATTTATTTAAAAATAAATGGGTTTTAATTTTTGTTCAAAACTAGTTTATTTCGATAAAAATCTATTTTTATCTTTACAAATGTGGGGTTTTCATCCCAGTTCTTCACAAATCATTTCTTATGATTTTACACAAATTATTACTATTTTTGATAATTTTATCAAGGCCCGTACAGTCGATTTCCAACAATGGCCATCGAACTGCACTTACAACGACCTTTTCAAATTTGATTTGGACGTATCTCCAAATCCAACCGTTAGATTTCAAATTTCTAATATTCGTTGGAAAGCTCTTTTGGATACGAACCCAACGGTTCCAGTTTTAGGAGAATCCGACGGTCGGATCTCCCGTAATGTCCGTTCGAAGTCAATGGTCGAAATTCGCGAACTGCCGCGGTGCGGCGCGTTCTATTCAGGCCATTATATTATATATTATATATATATAATATATATTTCATCGATTTCTATTTAAAACGAATTTTATAAACAGTTTTAAATTCGCTTCAAAAACAATTTCAACTTCCATTTCAATTCAAATCAAAATTGAATTTTTCCTTATAAATTCGTTTTAAAACTCATTTCTATTCAATTCAAATTTCAATTCAATTTGAATTCACTTCAATTCGTTTTCAATTCAATTCGAATTTGTTTTCAATTCAATTCGAATTCGTTTTATATTCTATTCAATTCAAATTCGTTTTATATTCTATTCAATTCGAATTCGTTTTATATTCGATTCTATTCAAATTGGTTATATATTCAAATCAATTCAAGTTCGTTATATATTCAAATCAATTCAAATTGGTTTTCTATTCGATTCAATTCAAATTGGTTTTCTATTCGATTCAATTCAAATTGGTTTTCTATTCGATTCAATTCAAATTGGTTTTCTATTCGATTCAATTCAAATTGGTTTTCTTTTCGATTCAATTCAAATTGGTTTTCTATTCGATTCAATTCAAATTGGTTTTCTATTCGATTCAATTCAAATTGGTTTTCTATTCGATTCAATTCAAATTTAAAAACGAATATAATGGATATAAATACCATTCGCGTCAAAATAGCGCATCTCTAATCAATATGGCTTTATATATTTCAATAATTCCGTTATTCTATTCAACAAATGAATCTATATTTTTGTCAACACATGACTAATCTCAAAGAATGAGTACTGTCCACGCGTGACTATTTTTGTTATTTATTTTTCTTTAAAAAAACTATAGTATCTAACATTTGATTTAAAATCAGACTCCAACCGTAAATTAGTAAGAGAACGATTCCCTGAATATTAACCCCGAAGGCCGAAACCAACATCAGATCAATATCCAGGAGACCACTCATCATACCTATTTTCTAGTTAATTTCTAATTTCATATATGATAAAGATGTAAATTTTATTGTTAAAATATTTCGTTCAACACATGACTAATCTCAACGAATGAGTACTGTCAACACATGAACCTTTATTTTGTAATATTCTTTATTTTCCCGATTGGAATGAGGCCCAATCAATTACCATATAAAGTTAATTATATGGATTCCATACAACACATGTATATAATAGCAACGATAAATAATCAACCATCATCCAAAGTGCACTACACTGTATAAGCATCAAATATAGATATCTAACGCTTATAACAGCCTGTCAATCCATCGATCGACATACAACTAATTATTGGGATTAGTGTATGTCGTATTTTATCCCAATACCTGTGTGGGGTTTCAAACAATCAAACACAGATTTTATTTGTGCAGTTGGGCGATGTGTAAAATTTATCGACCCAATCAATATCTGTCAAATCAGTGTATATAAACAAATCGGCCGATTTGTTTATAAATATTTATTTACTCACATTCACGTTAAAAATTATATTTTTAACGATAATTAATTTATTTCAACCATCTACATTTATTACCGATTTCACATCAACAACACAAACAAATTTCTCAACACAACAATTAAACAAACAAGCCTTCCATGGTCCGTGGATGACGGGTGTCGGGTGCTGCTAAGCACCGTCTGCATCCTAGTATATATTATAATATAACTAGAAAAAGAAAATTTAAAAGGTGAGAAGTTCTCACCTATAGCTATCCCAACTCCACGGCACTTCTTATGTAGAAATCTTCGTCGTTCTCGCCTTTTGTCACTTTCGTTGCCCGTAGCCACTACATATATAAAAATCGAATTTTTACTTCGCTATTCAATATATAAAAATCGAATTTTTACTTTGCTATTCAATATATAAAAATCGAATTTTTACTTCGCTATTCAATAGATAAAAATTCTATTTTTACAGATTCCGCTTTTCCATTCATCACTATAAAAATCACATTTTTATTTCAATGTATATATAATAAAAAATCAGATTTTTATTCCGCTACTTATATAAAGATTATATTTTTACTATCTTACCTATATAAAAATTATATTTTTATACTTCTACCATATAAAAGATTATATTTTTATTACCTATATAATATGAAAATTATATTTTTACCCTTCCTATAATATAAAAATTATATTTTCCACCTTCCTGTAAAATAAAAATTGTATTTTTAACCTCTTACATTAATAAAAATTATATTTTTTCCTTACCAAAAATCATCTCTTTTGTATATTAAAAATCATTTATTTTTGTATATGAACATCATAGAAAAATCGCTTCTTTTTATATATGAACATCATAGAAAAATAAATAATAAAATTCAAAAACAAACTCACACGGAGATGGAGAAGGCTCGCTGAGGTAGCTGGGTGCCTGCAGGCGTGGTGGGCCCCCCATCTGCTGGCGGCGTCGCATCCATCTGAAGGGTGGAGGAGTTTTGGGCGCGTTCAGTTTTAGAAGGGAGGGAGAGCGGCGGGATGGGGTTCAAAGGGGGTGGCGGCCTGACTGATGATCGGCGGAGGGAGATATGGGGTCATCGACGGTGGGGGTTTCGAGGGGAGCGGGCTAGGGTTCGGGGGGGTATCGGGAGGGGTTCAAAACAAAGAGAAGCAAGAGGGGGGGTGGAGACTAGAGGGCGATGGCCGACGAGAGGAGGTGGGCGGCGGCCGTTGGGGCGAGGTCCGGTGGAGGAGCAGTCGCCTTCTTTTTTTCCTTTCTGATTAATGAAGAACGGGTGGGGGGGGGGGGGGGGGCTGAGAGATAAAGGAGAGGAGAGGGTTTTATTTTTTTATTATTTTAAATTTCAAAAAGTTGACTTTTACATATGACCTCTAAACGAGGCCCACTGCCTGTCGTCCATAGCATTTCACCCCCATTCCGAACACAATGGGATATGTACCATAAGCTGATTCGATCGTTTCAATCAGTTTTCGTCAAAATCAAAATATAGCTCTATATATTGATTTTGAACACGCATTTGAATCTACTGGGGTCACATACTAACTCTAAAAATTCAAGAAAAATATTTTCTAGCTTCGTATTGACAATACGGTCTTAACAAAACTAGTTTCATCTAATTCTGAGACCGTTTGAAAAATGGCCATTTTCCAGTCGCTTAAAATCAACTGAAACTGGTCAAATGCGTTTTCCTTCGCCATGCTCACATATTGATTCGAAAAATTATGAAATTTGGAATCTAGTAATAATTTGACATCACGGACCCAACGAAAGTGGTTTCGTCGAAATACGAGGTCGTTTGCAAAATGTCTATTTTTAAGGGCCTGAATTCCATAGCGACTATTCAGAATTTTCAACTGGGCATATCTTTTGATTCCCACTATGAAATTTCAATTTTTCGGATTCGTTGGAAAGATATTCTCAAATAGATCCTATTGTTTTTGGTTTCACTAAAATCCGGATTGTTTTGCACCCGGTACATTCAATTGAAGTTTGAAATCGAATTATCGAACTACCGCGCCATTTTCAATTCTATTTATAATTATATATAATTATTTATATTCTAACGACGACGCGTATAAATATATACGTTCTAAATATATTCAAAATAAATTTTCTCGTCGATATTATTTAAAATAATCCATTTTAAATCTTCAAAATTCGTTAAAATTGCCAAAATAAAAATTTTAAACTGGTTCAGAATTTCTGGGTTATTACATACTTCATGCTTCGAGTAGAAACCCCTATCCTTCAGAAATATCCAGATACTTACAGACTACTGGTACATATCAGATTACAGAATGATTCTCAGAAAGCTAAGCATAAAACACCCTTGCGGATCACGAGAAACTTTGGGGTCTTCCTATGACAAGTTAGAAACTTAATGACCCTCCTCTCAAAATCTAGAACGACCCTCTACATAGAAAGCTGGTCCATTTAGATCCAACCCATAGCCCATAAACATGAGCACACAAATGTCACATTCAAATTTTTTATGCCTAACACAGATAATTTCAAACCCCTACAAACCACTAACAATTGAGCCGAACCACAAATGGGGTTTGAAGCAACTACGGGAAAAGAAACAAGACTAGTATTAAAGTGCAGAGTCTCGATTACAGAATCAAAAAGAGTCTTAGCTTCATAACCAGATAAGGAAATTAAACCTTCTACATAAATTTTCCTATCCCTATCCTATCCAACAGCCGTGAGAGCATTCGTTTATCCTATCAAAGGAAGAGATTTTAGACAAAGGACCGAAAGATACTACATATGGCTTTTCGGGGAATGTTTTTTTTTCAAAACAGGCTTTCCTTTTTGAAAATACTTTCTTTTAAAACTTTTTTCAAAAATGTTTTCAAAACATTTATCTAATCTGGTAACCTTCAGCTCTGATACCAAGTGTGTAGCAACCCATATTTTGATAACGTGTTATAACTATAAATCAAGGCAGAATTAATTTTTAAAACAAGATTCAAGGGCAATGGGTTACGCCATTACGTTCATCTCGAAATTCTGCTTGGAAACGAGTCCGAGTTTTCAAAAATCGGAGTCCGTATGACCAAGTTAGGACCCTTCGAAGTTTTCAGAAATTTTCAAGTTCAAACCAGCTCAGAATTCGAATTCAAATTTCAAATTCAAACCCCAAAACAGACTGGGCGGGGAATTTCCCGCCCAGGACCAGGTCGACCTGGGGGTCGACCATAGAGTCGACCATAGGGTCAACCTGGGTGTCGACCTTGTTGCCGAGCCCATTTTTCAGTCAGAATTCACTCTGATGTTTCTAGTCCGATTTCTGTCTAGATTCGTTGGCCTGAACCTATATAAACAACCTCCTAGCCTCATTCTCTCTACACCAATTCTTTCTGTCCTTATGCTGCCTCTGAGAAAAACAAAAAAAAATTAAAGTAAAACATGAAGACTAATTCTTGAAGACTACGGCTAGGAATTGCATATTGGAGGCTTGCTTCTGCTATCAAATCAGAATCCAACGAATCAACCAATCGACGACTAGTTCCTAGATTCAACTTCTGCATCTCAATTTCTTAGACCACGATCTGTAAGTTCTAGTTACTTTGAGATTTAAACTTGTTAAATTTAATATGGACATGGAATGAAACGAAATTGGACCTAAGCTTGATTATCTATTTAGATCTGTTCTTGTCTCTTCTTGAATCTATGATTTTGGGTTATTTCTTATCGATTGAATCATGCCCATTCATGTTGTTGGACCTAGTTTATTATTCAAACGCTAGATTGTAACATACATTCTTGGATCTTGACTTGTGGGAATATTTCTATTTGGGGCCTATTCATGTTGTAAATCAAATTCTTTCATGTCTATAACCTTAATATGCCTATGACTGTGGACATAAGGTTTTGCCTATGCCTATGACTATGACTGTGAACATAAGACTATGCCTATGACTAAGAACAGAAGACTATGCCTATGACTGTGAACATAAGACTATTCCTATGAATGTGAACATAAGACTATGCCTATGACTATGACGAGGACAATTGTGGCTAATCACCTATGACTCTTGACTATGAGAATTATTACCTATGATTATGAACATAAGGCTATTTTCTATAACCATGACTTTGAAACTATTACTGTTAATTGTCTATGACTATTTTCCTAGAACTATTTTTGATAATTATCCATGATTATTGTGATGAGTCGCTTATGATTCATAACTATGAGATTTCTACCTATGACTACTGGGGTTAATTGCCTAAGACTATTATAGTTGATTGTTCATGCACATAACTCTATAGTTGAAAACCATGTTGTGCACCTAATTGGCATTTTGTTGGATCGCATACCTAGGGTGTGACTTGCTTAGTTTATTCGCTATTATGTAAACCAAAACCATTAGATCCATTATCCATGTATTTGGCTTGCTTTTGCATGCCTATTCTTTTATGTTAGCGTTTACCATGACTATCGCCTTATCTTGCTAGATTTAAAATCCTATATGCCAGTGATGTTGTAATCAATTATCTCAAGTTATGTCATGCTAGTCTTGTAACCCCTTTTATTGCTTTATGCTCGTCCCTCTTGCCTATCATAGTTTTGATGTTATTCCCTTTATTCTGGGATTTGGTTTTATTTGTAGTATGGATCGATTCACGTTTACGTGCGATGGGAATACGATTTGGGTAGAATAGGCAAAACATGAATTGGTTATGAACATGAATTATGAACTTGATAAAAGGAAAAACTTGAAACATGAACGCTATTATAACCTGAACCTGGATATGGACATGAAACTCGCCATGAAACTTGACACGAACTTGACATGAAACTTGAACATGGACATGACACTTAGAATGAACTTGAAAATGGCCAACTCGAGGTTGGGTTGAGTTTGCAGTGTAATTCTGCCCAGAACCGCCGGACAAATCCAGTTACTGCAAACAATAGGATCCAATGTGGGTAGTTGGTCATATCGCACTTGAAAACCCGAGGTCAGACTGAGTTGTGGTGTAATTCTGCCCTGAACCGCCCATCATATCCAGTGACCACAACAACAGGTCTGATGTGAGAGGTTGGGGTGCATTAATGAATTAATGCCACATGATAGGGTCAAGTCATAAACTGCTTGAATATACTTAACCAATTTGACACGATGATCTGATAGGGTTAAGTTATGAACCGCTTGAATATACTTAACCAATTTGACATGACATGTAGGAGCGTTAAGTCACGAACTTGAATGACAGCACTTAACCAATTTGACATGCTAGACTGATGGGGTTAAGTCTCGAATTTAAATGACAACACTTAACCTACTGGACGGAAACCCTAGTTACGCGGTCTTTTTCAGCAGTAACCCACTAGATGTATCACGGTACCCTGGAACTAGGCAGGGTGGGGCACGATTACTAGGCTGAATGTAAGCGACCAGAACGACGGCTGAGTTGGTGCGCCATTGTAGGTTCAGGAGGACTATGGTCGTGCACGTAGTCCGGAGTTGAAAAAGCAGGCATTGGGCACCGGTAGGTTTACACTGTGCGTGCTTGATTCGTGTCGGTGGTTGGCACCCTAGGACTTGATACACCCTATGGTGGGCCTAGCACAAGTGACTACATTTCGTGATTGGGCCGTATGACACAGACACATGAACGAGCTAGGACTTGTAGGGAGCCGATCGATTAATAGATCGTTACGTGGAAAAAGGGTGTTGTTCGTTAGGTAGCATAATCCCTAGTGGTCCTAGGTTGCATAAACCCTAATCGAATCTAGAAAACGTTCAATAGGTAGCATAATCCCTAGTGGTCCTAGGTGGCATAAATCCTAGTTGAACACGCGATAGTTCATGATAAGGAAACCTAGCCAGAACAAGGGTGGCAGTCCAAACGATTTCAAGAATGGTGGCACTACGTTGAAGTAGTTTAGAAATACGTGATGAAACCCGTACGATATACGGCAAGGGACTGTACATATACATGGAAAGGATGATACAGGTTGGGGTACTAGTACAGTTGGTGCAGAGAATGTTAAACATGCGATGTTGTACGTAGTTTATCTTGTTTGCATAGTTTATCTTGTTACCGTAGTTTATCTAGTTAGCATAGTTCATCTTGTTACCGTAGTTTATCTGGTTAGCATAGTTCATCTTGTTAGCGTAGTTTATCTGGTTAGTATAGTTTATCTTGTCATCGTAGTTTAACTTGCCTATCTTGTCATCATCCTTATGTTTACTTTCAGTTTATGCACGTCATGTTGTCTTTACTTGTTTCTATGCTAAATGTCTCTAGGACTTACCAGTCTTTATGACTGACCCATTTTCTTTCGCCTCTTTTTCTTCTGTTTCCCCCCTAGTTTCTCAGGGAGGAAAACACTACTACTTAGTTTGGACTTCTTTCTACTTCAAGATCATCATATATGGCTTGGACCTTTCTTGGCTATGGCTGCTTTACTGTTTTACTTGGGGAATGATTTATGACTATGGTTTTATGCTTCTTTACTACTGCAAGACAGATTTCGATGTAATGGATTTAATGGCATTTTGATGTAAAAAGGCTTTAGACCTTTCTAGATTTTAAAGCAATGAAATTTGGTTCTTCTTCCGCTATTTTATATGTTCTGTGTTGTAATATTTCTGTGTATGCTTACCTAGATAATGCTCCACCAAAGCTAGTGCATTCCCTTTGTGAGTGACCCTAGCGGGGTTAGGGTGTTACATATGGTATCATAGCAGAAGGTTACCAGACTGGGCAAAAGTTTTTAAAACCTCTTGAAATTATTTTCAAAACCATTTACAAAGAAGCATTTTTCAAGAAAAGTTTTATTTTTAACGGCTATTCCCCAAAGGCCATTAGCATTATCCTTTGTTTCCTTGTTTGAATCCCTTTTCCTTTCTTTCCTCCATCTGTAGTCACATTAGTTCCATCTACGACTAATCTTATTTCAAGCTTTGAAGGGTTGTCGTGCGATGGAGGTAGTTCTCGAGAGACCTGTTAACACGTTAAATAAGAGGGGATAAGAGTGGTTAAGGCGAATGAGGCTCGGAACAAGAAGGTAGAAATGTTTCTGTAGGAAAGCCTAGTTTATCTTTCTATCCTGTCCGTACCCTTTTTGATTATGGTACATCGCATCCTTTTTATTTCTGCTTCGATAGTTGAGTCTCTGCACCTTAGTACTAGCATAGTAGAGGATCCCATTTTTTTTCTTCTCAAATCCTGTTGGGGAATCAGCTCATTTATTCATGACTTGTTTGGGTTTGAGAATGTCTATGCTAAGCGTTGAGTTTAGAAGAAATGCTTATGTTTTTGGGCTACGGGTCGATTCTGGGGATGGAATGGTTATCCAGTACTGGTGCCATTCTTGAGTATGAAAAGAGGGTAGTTAAACTCTTGACTTGCCGTGGTAATACCCTCGAAGTCTAGTGTAACCCTGAGGATTCTGCCATGCTTAGTTACCTAGAATCTCTTGATACATTTGTTGATCTCGAGTAGTGTTCGCAACTAAGGTGGATGGTTCATTTCGCTTAGGCATGAGTTATAGGAAATCACCTTAGTAAGTACATTTTGCAACATGGCTAACATCTGTTTATTTGCAAGAGATAATTCTTCTGCGTGGAATACCCTATAGTGAGTAAACGAGATCCAGGATTCACTAGTGAATTTTGGAGAGCTTGCATGAAACCATGAGTACGTAGTTATGTTTGAGCCGAGTATCCTAGAAGGAGGATAAGGGAAAGTGGGACGAGAGGAAACAGTGAAATGAGTTCCAACTCATATTTTGGAAACAAGAATTAAGAAGCTACGAAATTATGAAGTTAAATATGGACAAAGCACAATGGAGTTAAGCTCAAGGAAATGCGACTTAGAAGATTGAAGACTAGATACGCGCATCATATCTCTTTTTAAGAGTATATCCTTGATCCCTCTTTTCCTGTAGAGCTTACTTGCATGCTATCTTTTATGTATATCCTCTCGGTCCTATTCTCAATCTTATTTCTGTTGCAAACCCCATAAGTAGTATGACTCATCTGGTTGTGATATATGTTGGGGGTTTGAGGGTGTCCGTTGGGTTGACTAAACTTTTTGGGCTTTATAAGATATGGGTTGGTTTTAGGAAGGGATTTTTGCGACCTAAAAGGAGTTTATCATGCTTGGTTTCCTAGAATCATATATATTGGTTTTGGGCTGGTGTTTAGGGGAGTTTTTTTTCCTAATCAGCATATATGTGAGGAAGATTTCCAGTTTAGACATTGCCTAATGGGTACAAAGTTTTTCTTTACTTGCTTCTATCATTCGGCTATACCTTTAGGTAGGAACTAATGGATGTAAACATGTGTTTGAAACATGTTATGGTTGATGTTTGCAAATGGTTGCAAGTGTTTGCAAGTGATTGCTAGTGGATGCATGATACACATTAGGCACTAGATCGACTGAGTCACATTTTCATGTTGCATATGCATGAGTGCTTATACTTGTACATGGATGGAACTTGTTATGCTATCACTTGGATGTTGCATATGAATGAATGTTTGTGCACTCATGTAGAGATTATAAAGTATGCAAGGAATTTTGCATACATGTTGGATTCATTACACTAACATATTTTGCATTAAGGAGGTCTACTGAATCAGTAACCGCCTGATCTTTTGCATTAGATACGTACATATACACACACTTTCTCCATATGTTCATACAACACTAGATATCTTTTAAGGACAATGGTTGTTTGTGGATGATGTTTTGAGTAGATGGATGATTGGATGGTAGGACACATCCTCCCTAACTTAGAGATTTCGGGGACGAAATCCTTTAAGGAGGGGAGAATGTAACAACCCGTATTTTGATAACGTGTTATAACAATAAATCAAGGCAGAAATAATTTTTTAAATTAAGAATCAAGGGCAACAGGTTACGCCATAACGTTCGTCTCGAAATTCTACTTGGAAACGAGTCCGAGTTTTCAAAAATTGGAGTTCGTATGACCAAGTTATGACCCTTCGAAGTTTTCAGAAATTTTCAAGTTCAAAATAGCTCAGAATTCGAATTCAAATTTCGAATTCAAACCCCAGGACAGACTGGACGGGAAATTTCCTGCCCAGGACCAGGTCGACCTGGGGGTCGACCATAAAGTTGTCATGCCCAGGACCAGGTCGACCATAGAGTCGACCTGGGTGTCGACCTGGTTGACGAGCCCATTTTTGAGTCAGAATTCACAATGATGTTTCTAGTCCGATTTCTGTCTAGATTTGTTGGCCTGAACCTATATAAACAGCCTCCTAGCTTCATTCTCTCTACACCAATTCTTTCTGTCCTTATGCTGCCTCTGAGAAAAACATATAAATAAATTAAACTAAAACATGAAGACTAATTCTTGAAGACTACGGCTAGGAATTGCATATTGGGGGCTTGCTTCTGCTATCAAATCAGAATCCATCGAATCAACCAATCGACGACTAATTTTTAGATTCAACTTCCGCATCTCAATTTCTTAGACCACGATCTGTAAGTTCTAGTTACTTTGAGATTTAAACTTGTTAAATTTAATATGGACATGGAATGAAACGAAATTGGACCTAAGCTTGATTATCTATTTAGGTATGTTCTTGTCTCTTCTTGAATCTATGATTTTGGGTTATTTCTTATCGATTGAATCATGCCCATTCATGTTGTTGGACCTAGTTTATTATTCAAACGCTAGATTGTAACATAAATTCTTGGATCTTGACTTGTGGGAATATTTCTATATGGGGCCTATTCATGTTGTAAATCAAATTCTTTCATGTCTATAACCTTAATATGCCTATGACTGTGGACATAAGGTTTTGCCTATGCTTATGACTGTGAACATAAGACTATGCATATGCCTATGACTAAGAACATAAGACTATGCCTATGACTGTGAACATAAGACTATGCCTATGACTATGACGAGGACAATTGTGGCTAATCACCTATGACTCTTGACTATGAGAATTATTAACTATGATTATGAACATAAGGCTATTATCTATGACCATGACTTTGAAACTATTACTGTTAATTGCTTATGACTATTTTCCTGGAACTATTTTTGATAATTATCCATGATTATTGTGATGAGTCGCTTATGATTCATAACTATGAGATTTCTACCTATGAATACTGGGGTTAATTGCCTAAGACTATTATAGTTGATTGTTCATGCCCATAACACTATAGTTGAAAACCATGTTGTGCACCGAATTGGCATTATGTTGGATCGCATACCTAGGGTGTGACTTGCTTAGTTTATTCGCTATTATGTACACCAAAACCATTGGATCCTTGTATTTGGCTTGCTTTTGCATGCCTATTCTTTTATGTCAGCGTTTACCATGACTATCGCCTTATCTTGCTTGATTTGAAATCCTTTATGCCAGTGATGTTGTAATCAATTATCTCAAGTTATGTCATGCTAGTCTTGTAACCCCTTTTATCGCTTTATGCTCGTCCCTCTTGCCTATCATAGTTTTGATGTTATTCCCTTTATTATGAGATTTGGTTTTATTTGTAGTATGGATCGATTCATGTTTACGTGCGATGGGAATACGATTTGGGTAGAATAGGCAAAACATGAATTGGTTGTGAACATGAATTATGAACTTGATAAAAGGCAAAACTTGAAACATGAACGCTGTTATAATCCGAACCTGGATATGGACATGAAACTCGCCATGAAACTTGACAAGAACTTGACATGAAACTTGAACATGGACATGACACTTAGAATGAACTTGAAAATGGCCAACTCGAGGTTGGGTTGAGTTTGCAGTGTAATTCTTCCCGGAACTGCCCAACAAATCCAGTTACTACAAACAATAGGATCCAATGTGGGTAGTTGGTCATATCGCACTTGAAAACCCGAGGTCAGACTGAGTTGTGGTGTAACTCTGCCCTGAACCGCCCATCATATCCAGTGACCACAACAACAGGTCTGATGTGAGAGGTTGGGGTGCATTAATGAATTAATGCCACATGATAGGGTCAAGTTATAAACCGCTTGAATATACTTAACCAATTTGACACGATGATTTGATAGGGTTAAGTTATGAACCGCTTGAATATACTTAACCAATTTGACATGACACGTAGGAGGGTTAAGTCACGAACTTGAATGACAGCACTTAACCAACTTGACATGCTAGACTGATGGGGTTAAGTCTCGAATTTAAATGACAACACTTAACCTACTGGACGGAAACCCTAGTTACGCGGTCCTTTTCAGTAGTAACCCACTAGATGTATCACGGTACCCTGGAACTAGGCAAGGTGGGGCACGATTAATGGGCTGAGTGTAAGCGACCAGAACGACGATTGAGTTGGTGCGCCATTGTAGGTTCAGGCGGACTATGGTCGTGCACGTAGTCCGGAGTTGAAAAAGCAGGCATTGGGCACCGGTAGGTTTACACTGTGCGTGCTTGATTCGTGTCGGTGGTTGGCACCCTAGGGCTTTATACACCCTATGGTGGGCTTAGCACAGGTGACTACATTTCGTGATTGGGCCGTATGACACAAACACATGAACAAGCTAGGACTTGTAGGGAGCCGATCGATTAATAGATCGTTACGTGGAAAAAGGGTGTTGTTCGTTAGGTAGCATAATCCCTAGTGGTCCTAGGTGGCATAAACCCTAATCGAATATAGAAAACGTTCAATAGGTAGCATAATCCCTAGCGGTCCTAGGTGGAATAAATCCTAGTTGAACATGCGATAGTTCATGATAAGGAAACCTAGCCAGAACAAGGGTGGCAGTCCAAACGATTTCAAGAATGGTGGCACTACGTTGAAGTAGTATAGAAATACGTGATGAAATCCGTACGATATACGGCAAGGGACTGTACATATACATGGAAAGGATGATACGGGTTGGTGTACTAGTACAATTAGTGCAGAGAATGTTAAACATGCGATGTTATACGTAGTTTATCTGGTTTGCATAGTTTATCTTGTTACCGTAGTTTATCTGGTTAGCATAGTTCATCTTGTTACCATAGTTTATCTGGTTAGCATAGATTATCTTGTTACCGTAGTTTACCTGGTTAGTATAGTTTATCTTGTCATCTTAGTTTAACTTGCCTATCTTGTCATCGTCCTTATGTTTACTTTCAGTTTATGCATGTCATATTGTCTTTACTTGTTTCTATGCTGAAAGTCACTAGGACTTACCAGTCTTTATGACTGACTCGTTTTCTTTCGCCTCTTTTTCTTCCGTTTCTCCCCCAGGTTCTCAGGGAGGAAAACACTACTACTTAGTTTGAATTTCTTTCTGCTTCAAGATCATCATATATGGCTTGGACCTTTCTTGGCTATGGCTGCTTTACTGTTTTACTTGGGGAATGATTTATGACTATGGTTTTATGCTTCTTTACTACGGCAAGACAGACTTCAATGTAATGGATTTAATGGCATTTTGATGTAAAAAGGCTTTAGACCTTTCTAGATTTTAAAGCAATGAAATTTGGTTCTTCTTCCGCTATTTTATAAGTTCTGTTTTGTAATATTTCTGTGTATGCTTACCTAGATAATGCTCCACGAAAGCTAATGCATTCCCTTTGTGAGTGACCATAGCGGAGGTGGGGTGTTACAAAGTGTAACACCCCACCTCCATTAAGGTCACTCACAAAGGGAATGCCTTAACTTCAGTGGAGCGTTTTTGGTAAAGAGACACAGAATATCACAAGACAGATATAAAAATTTTGCAGCGAAAAATAAACAACTTTATTAAATTACCAAAATATTTTGTTACATAGTACCATGAGTCATAAAACCCTTACAACAAAACACTTCGGTCTTATATTATCAGAGTACATGGGTATTTAAAAGAAAACATCATTCCCCATATTAAAAAGCAAGCCATATTAGAGACAGAGACTCGAGCCATACTTCAGAAGTAGCTCCTAGAAGATGGTATCCAAATCCAGACTAAACCTGGGTGTTCCCTCCCTGAGAACCTGGGGGGGGGGGGAATGGAAGAAAAGAGGCGAAACAAACTAGGTCAGACATAAGTCTGTTGAGTCCAGTAAATTTTAGCCAGTAAATAAATAAAGGTAAAGATGACAGGCATACAATGTGGATAAGAGGATCACTGTACAGATGACAGGTATGATAGGACAAATAAGGTACGGTGTATGCATGATTCACTACTAACAACTCTGCACTATTACTAGTAAAATCAAGATGGGATAATCCCTTCTGCTAATCATGATAATGATGGTGGCAGTTTCGTGTATTCCTTGCTGCTGCCATAGGTGCCGCCTACTCCTATCTCAACAAGTCGTACCCACTGCCGTCCCACTACAAATTGGTAGACATAGGGCATTTGTCCGGATATACCCTAACCACTACCCTAATCGATCGGCTCCCTACTCCGTAGATACCCTGTGCTGGTCCCACAACTAGGGGGTATCACTTCCCTAAAGTGGCAACCTAAGGTGTGCACAGCTATACCTACTGGTGTCACGGTCGTCTTGTCCCCCTCTGCCTGGCCCATGCACGCACATGTCCCAAGTCAGTTTGCGCCGCCCACACCACCCGTCTCGTTTTGGATCTCTTACAATCAATCAGTAAGCGTGCCCCTTCCCCGCCTAGTACGGTGTTCTTTACTTTGATACCCCTCCGAGTTACTGACTGAAATGGGTCCCACACAACATGATACAAGCTCTCCCCTATGTCTTGTATCCCCACTAGGTTTTCTATTGACTATGTATACCCTAAGGTGTCTTTAATTATATAGCGCACAATCAGTTATGCGTACCTATAGGTGTCTTTAATACATAACCCCTATTCTACCTATCGGTTATGCGTACCTATAGGTGTCTTTAATATATAACTCTATCTATTCCCATTAGTTATGTGTACCCCTGAGGGTGTCTTTAATACATAACTCTACCTATTCCCATTAGTTATGCGTACCCCTAAGGGTGTCTTTAATACATAACTTTACCTATTCTGCCCTGGTTATGTATACCATTAGGTGTCCTTAATTACATAACCCCTTTTTAATGGTTAAGTTTGTGGGCCTATAAATATTAATATTACCCACCTACCCTTCAGTTGTACTTAACCCTCCCACTGATTTAATCCTATTTATTTAATGGTTAAGTTTGTGGGCCTATATATACTAATATTACCCACCTACCCATCAGTTGTACTTAACCCACCCACTGATTTAATCCTGTTTATTTAATGGTTAAGTTTGTGGGCCTATATATATATATAAATATTACCCACCTACCCTTCAGTTGTACTTAACCCACCCACAATCCAATTCGTTTTGCTTAACCCTAACTTATGTCAACCATCATACAGTCCATATGTATTAAGTTAGGTTAAGTAGTCTTTTCTTATTACCATGTCCAATTATGGTTATATTGGTTAAGCTGGTTTTAACCCTTTCACTTAGTCTATGATTAGGTTCTCCTTAGTCCACAGATACATTGGTTAAGAGAATAACTCCCTGTAACACTCCACCTCCGCTAGGGTCACTCGCAAAAGAATGCACTAGCTTTTGTAACACCCCACCTCCGTTAAGGTCACTCACAAAGGGAATGCCTTAACTTTGGTGGAGCATTTTAGTAAACAGAACAGAAACTTACAAGACAGATAAAACAGTACTTGAAAAAATTTTAACTTTATTACAGCGGAAACAGAAATTAGTATGGTTACATCCTTTCAATTTCAGAATTCAAGTACAAAATATCAGTCTTGTACAAAAGCCTTCAAAATGCATAGTTTAAAATCATAATCCCCATGGAACGGAAGCTATACAGAGCCAAGCCATACTTTAAGCACTTCAAGCAAAGAGAAACCCGGATCAAGCTAAAGTATTTCCCTCCTTGGATAACCTGGGGGGGAAACGGAAGAAAGGAGGCGAAACAACAAGGGTCAGACAAAAAGTCTGGCAAGTCCAGTGACTTTCAGCATATGAACAGATAATAATAATATGATATGAACATAAAACTGGATGTGAGATAACTATAATAGGTGTAGCAGATATAACAGAAAAAAACAGAATGATATAAACTATTGTCTTACACTTCTCTGCACTAATACTAGCATAACAGAATTAGGTGTCCCCGTAACGTCTAAATTGAAGCCGGAACGGGTAAAGAATACTTTAACAGAAACAGAATGCTAATAATGGGCCTTTACTACCCGATCATAAACAGACAGAAGAAGAAACAGATTTATCCTTATGGAAACAGAATGTGGAATTAGGTGTACGCTAGTAATGGGCCTTTACCACCCGAACAGACGGTACCACACAGAAACAGACAGGCGTTACCACCCAACAGAAACAGACGGTACCAACAGAAACAGACAGAACTAAGCGTACCCTAAAACCCTACCCCAAGCGATCGGCTCCCTAATACATAAATATCCTGTGTCGGCCCCACAGTAGGGTGTATCACTCCCTAAAGTGACAACCAATTGGCACAGACCTATTTACAGATGTTACGGCGTCTTACATCCTCCGAGGTAGACCGGGATCCATGCACGCACATGACCCGGTTGGAACGCACCATCAACACCCCTCGCCATTATCAGAATGAACCTCTTATAATTAGTTCAGTAAGCGTGCCCGGACCCTACTTATTGTTGGGTCAAAGTTTTGATACCAGAAAGGGTTACTGACTAATATGGGTCCCAAACAACAGATGACACAAGTAATTCCCCTCCTAACCTTGTGTCCCCAGACTAACAGATTTCAGATTAACTTGTTCACAAGTTCAGACATACAGAATTCAGATTTACTAATTCACAAATTAAGTTAACAAGTTTTCAGATTAACGGGTCAGATGTACAGATTTTTCAGATTTGTCTAACTTTGTATTGGGCCTACAGATTCATGGACGGGTTTTACTACATCTATTAATCCCATTGGTTTAACCCTATTTTCCCCAATACGTTTTAGACGTCATTCTTATCCTAGATTTGCATTCATTATTAATGCACAGACCTCTCACATTAGGTCGGTAGCTTGTGGCCGCTGGATATGCCGGGCGGTTCCGGGCAGACTTCTGCCACAAGCCAGACCTAACCTCGTGTCTTACGCATGTTATGACTAACTTCTCACATTAGAACCTATTGTTTGCGGCCACTGGATGTGCCGGGCGGTTCCGGGTAGATTTACGCCGCAAACTCATTCTAACCTCGAGTTAGCCATGTTTATCTTTGCGGCCAATTAATTAATAATTTACCGTTTATGCGCACGCCCAATATATATGCCAATTCAGATTATATCAATAACAGAATGATTATATCAACATAGCAGATAACAGATTTTATATGACTTAACGGATTTAACAGATTTAGCAACTTAGCAGATTTTGGCATATAACAGGTTAGGCATTTCAACCGACAAATTTAACAGATTAGGCATTTCAATCTAATTAGCAGTCTAGGCAATATAACAAAACTAGTAGTTTAGGCAACTTGACAAATTAGCAGATTTAGCAAATTTAATATTTCTAAAAATTCTATTTACATGCCTTGCCTAAACATAAATTAGGCCTAAATTCATATGCCTAAATAATTGTCATGATTCACAATATAATCATATACTTCCATTTTGGCATACATTTACATAGCGCAGAATATGGACATACTTTACCCTATAACATATGTTCCAATTTTTGTTAAACTAGCCTTTTACAGCAGATTCACATATAAACTGTACCAAATATAACCATTAATTCCAATGCATGCCATATATCCAAAAATCCCTATTTAGGTGTAATCACAATAATAGATATCCTAATTAATGTAAATCTTTTACACCTAAGCTTCCATATCTTCTTCTTTTTAAGTCATGAATCATTATGCAAACTATACCGAACAATCTAAATCTTTAAATCATATCTTCTAAAAATCAAATCTTGACTTTTATATGCATTTTGTTCAAAGTCTCAAATCATATGTAATCTTACAGTGGTTCCTCTTCTTCTTTTATCACAAAATATGCATAGGTCTAAAACTAGTTTATAACATATGCTTATTTTTTTCTAATTAATTACAGGTCTAAATTACAACATAACTATGCATACAACATGCATAAATTATATGTTCATAGTCAAATTTATGCATCCAATCCCAAGTCATATGTCCAATATATTTTATGCCTCAGACCTAAAGTCATACATTCAATTTGGTTTTGTCAAATTTCTCATCATTCATCCCAAAACTTGCGTTCATATGTTCATCTCTTATGAGATTAGGCACAGGCTCGTGGTAGCCTGGCTATAGAAACAGAAAAGAAGAAAGGGATACAGAACAGTCACAGAAAACAGATCTAACAGAAGAGAATACAACCTCAAACTCAGATTTAAATGCATATCAAAATTATAATTAACGTTTATAGCGGAGAATAACTGTACTTGCCTTGATTGGATTAAAGAAAGAACTTTTAACTTGTAGTAGAATCTTTGCAGAAACTTTAATCTCTAGTTTGAATTGAGTTGCTTAGGCTGATGTTGATTATCTTCTAGTTTTAATTCCAGCAGAGCAGCGACGCCATTTTTATTTTTATTTTTATTAGAAGAAGAGAGCAATGGAGGCTAGAGAATTGTGTAAGAAACCTAGGTAGAGTCTAGGGTCATTTTTATAGAGTTGCAAGTTAATTTGAGCCGTCCGATGATGCTAGGGTAAATCAAGGCCATCAATTTCAAAAGAGGCCAATTATGTTCACAATTAAGGACTGTAAATTACTCCCATTTTAAATTATGTCATAATTACTATGTATGCAAATTACCCCCATTTTGAATTATGGCATAATTACTATTCCAATTACATGCAATTCCATGTTTTAGCATATATATATATTTCCTACAATGTACACATTTCTCATTTAGGACAAATTCTATATATAAATAATTCCTAACACACTTGTGCCATAATTACTCCCTTAATGTACATTATCAACATTTATTATTTATTGCCAATCCATCAAACATAAATACGTATTTAATAGATACATCTTTCCTTTTACCGTATACATTAATTATTCATATATACATGTCAATTAACAAGAATGACAATATTAATGTATCCTTTTCATTGTAAATTAGCATATTTATATATTTCTCAACATATTTATATATTTCTCAAATTAACATGTACAGATAAATGTTAATAGCATGTTTTCAAATCAATGCCCTATTGACATATCTTTAAATTAAATGCCAGATAAATATTCGTCATATTAATATGCTTGCATGTTATGTTCACAAAATAATATCACATACCATATTTTTCTTATTCAGTGCCACATTGATGTCAATTGCAGGTTTATAAATGACATTCCTATAAATAGAAAATTAAGTCTAACCTATTCATATTCTTCCTCTTTGAAAATCCCCATTTATTGCATACAAATATTATGCATAAACCTTTCTTTTCACTACTTGCATCCACACATTTTTATTTAATTTGTATGTTTATGACATAAATGCACATATGTACGAATATGTTAAATATTTCTTTCCTTTAATTTGTCATGAATCCAATTAGAGAAGGCCACTTATAAAAAAAACAATTCTTGGCAGGCAAAAATGCGCAACATACGCCTCATGATACGTACATGTCATATATATATATGTATGTATATGTATATGTGTGTATATATATATATATATTTCTTTTTTTTCTTTTTATCTATCTTCCCAATTACCCATTTTCACACTAAACCACTTTTTGAACTGCATTCACACTAGGCTATTTTAAGCCATTCCCCTAAAACAAAAATAAGGCGCTGGCGGGGATCGAACTCTGTACCTCTTGTATGCAAGTCATGTGTTCCAACCAAATGAGCTACTAAGTCTTTTGCTTACAAAAGTTAGAACAATGCTAAACATTATTCTTATCTCATTCCTCTTTTTTCATGTTTTGCTGCAATTTTTAATTTAAGGATATCTTTTTCATACGGAGTCCAATTTACGCAAACTCAGACTCTATCTCAAGCAGAATTTCAAGAAGAACGCAATGGCGTAACCTGTTTCCCTTAGTTCTTTGTTTTCGAATTAATTATACTTTAATTTGTTAATTTCACAGCTATAGAATACACGGGGTGTTACATTCTCCCCTACTTAGAAGGATTTCGTCCCCGAAATCTTCAAGTTAAGAAGAATGCATCCTACCATCCAATCACCCATCTACTCAACCATCATCCACAAGCATCCATTGTCCTTAGAAAACTTCTAATGTTGTATGAACATATGCAAAAGTGTGTGTATATGTTCCTTATCTAATGCAAAATCAGGCGGCCCACTGATTCAGTCGACCTCCTTAATGCAAATCATGTTAGTGCCATGAGTCCAATATGTATGCAAATTTTCCTATTTGATATATATCATTTCTATTTGAGTGCACAACTGCTCATTCATATGCAACATCCATATGCTGATTCAACCAATTTGCATCCATAAAAATTTAAAAATGCTCACACATCCATATGCAGTATGAGAGTGCTTTCGAGCCGATCTAGTGCATAGTGTGTGTATATGCATCCACGAGCAACCACTAGCAACCACTTGCATCCACTTGCAACCATCAAACATAACATGTCTCAAACACATGTTTACACCCATTAGTTTCTACCTAAAGTTCGAAGATTCGATCGATAGGATACAGTCGAATGATGGAAGCGAGTACAGATAGAACGAAAATTTGGTTCCCATTAGACATGGGTCCTAAGTATCGGCCCCAAAGACCGGAACCAACATCAAATTGATACCCCACGAAAACTCAGAATGTATGCGTCATACTTGACGCCTAACACAGATATCCCTCAAACCCCAATCTCAAACAGATGATCCATAACCATTATGGGTCTGAGTCTATAGCGGAATTCAGAAATAATACTAGTATTAAAGTGCAGAGTACCGATTACAAAACCAAAATACCAGAATCAGAAAAAAAAGTCTTAACTCCATAATCAGATAAATAAATTAAACCTACTATAGAAATCTTCCTATTTCTATCCTAGCCACTAGCCTCAAGAGTGTTTGCCTGCCCCATCTCCCCCACAGTTGAAGCAAGCACCCTCCCCTTCCTCTTTCGGTAATCCTTATTCAGATGAGTCGAGCTTCCATAAGTAAAACACTTTCCTCCTCCTTATCTTCAAACTTTCCTTCATTCTTTTGTGTTTCCCTTTTGCATCCATTGTGAACTAAGTCTATATGAGTTTCTCACCTTTGGGTTATGCTCCTTAGCCAAACCTCATCATTCTCATCTTTACTATCCTTGTGTAACATGCTGACCAATCCCTCGAAAGCTGCCTCCATCGCCCGGAAAAATCCTTCAAAGCTCTAAAGAAAACTAGCCACAGGTGAAACTACTACAGCTATCGATGGAAGTCGGGCACTACTTTGCCCTTCGATGAGGTTACCTCCCAGAAAACCGGGAGCCCCAGAGACTCAAGAAAGAAGGAAACAAGGATTCAAGCAGAGGATCAAAAGATAGATATATGGCTTAGGGGACTATGTTTTTCAAAATAAGCTTTACTTTTGAAAATACTTCCTTTTTAAATCCTTTTTGAAAATAGTTTTCAAAACTTTTTTATCAAATCTGGTAACCTTCAGCTCTGATACCAAGTGTAACACCCCACCTCCGTTAAGGTCACTCACAAAGGGAATGCCTTAACTTTGGTGGAGCATTTTAGTAAACAGAACAGAAACTTACAAGACAGATAAAATAGTACTTGAAAAAATTTTAACTTTATTACAGCGGAAACAGAAATTAGTTTGGTTACATCCTTTCAATTTCAGAATTCAAGTACAAAATATCAGTCTTGTACAAAAGCCTTCAAAATGCATAGTTTAAAATCATAATCCCCATGGAACGGAAGCTATACAGAGCCAAGCCATACTTTAAGCACTTCAAGCAAAGAGAAATCCGGATCAAGCTAAAGTATTTCCCTCCTTGGATAACCTGGGGGGGAAACGGAAGAAAGGAGGCGAAACAACAAGGGTCAGACAAAAAGTCTGGCAAGTCCAGTGACTTTCAGCATATGAACAGATAATAATAATATGATATGAACATAAAACTGGATGTGAGATAACTATAATAGGTGTAGCAGATATAACAGAAAAAAACAGAATGATATAAACTATTGTCTTACACTTCTCTGCACTAATACTAGCATAACAGAATTAGGTGTCCCCGTAACGTCTAAATTGAAGCCGGAACGGGTAAAGAATACTTTAACAGAAACAGAATGCTAATAATGGGCCTTTACTACCCGATCATAAACAGACAGAAGAAGAAACAGATTTATCCTTATGGAAACAGAATGTGGAATTAGGTGTACGCTAGTAATGGGCCTATACCACCCGAACAGACGGTACCACACAGAAACAGACAGGCGTTACCACCCAACAGAAATAGACGGTACCAACAGAAACAGACAGAACTAAGCGTACCCTAAAACCCTACCCCAAGCGATCGGCTCCCTAATACATAAATATCCTGTGTCGGCCCCACAGTAGGGTGTATCACTCCCTAAAGTGACAACCAATTGGCACAGACCTATTTACAGATGTTACGGCGTCTTACATCCTCAGAGGCAGACCGGGATCCATGCACGCACATGACCCGGTTGGAACGCACCATCAACACCCCTCGCCATTATCAGAATGAACCTCTTATAATTAGTTCAGTAAGCGTGCCCGGACCCTACTTATTGTTGGGTCAAAGTTTTGATACCAGAAAGGGTTACTGACTAATATGGGTCCCAAACAACAGATGACACAAGTAATTCCCCTCCTAACCTTGTGTCCCCAGACTAACAGATTTCAGATTAACTTGTTCACAAGTTCAGACATACAGAATTCAGATTTACTAATTCACAAATTAAGTTAACAAGTTTTCAGATTAACGGGTCAGATGTACAGATTTTTCAGATTTGTCTAACTTTGTATTGGGCCTACAGATTCATGGACGGGTTTTACTACATCTATTAATCCCATTGGTTTAACCCTATTTTCCCCAATACGTTTTAGACATCATTCTTATCTTAGATTTGCATTCATTATTAATGCACAGACCTCTCACATTAGGTCGGTAGCTTGTGGCCGCTGGATATGCCGGGCGGTTCCGGGCAGACTTCTGCCACAAGCCAGACCTAACCTCGTGTCTTACGCATGTTATGACTAACTTCTCACATTAGAACCTATTGTTTGCGGCCACTGGATGTGCCGGGCGGTTCCTGGCAGATTTACGCCGCAAACTCATTCTAACCTCGAGTTAGCCATGTTTATCTTTGCGGCCAATTAATTAATAATTTACCGTTTATGCGCACGCCCAATATATATGCCAATTCAGATTATATCAATAACAGAATGATTATATCAACATAGCAGATAACAGATTTTATATGACTTAACGGATTTAACAGATTTAGCAACTTAGCAGATTTTGGCATATAACAGGTTAGGCATTTCAACCGACAAATTTAACAGATTAGGCATTTCAATCTAATTAGCAGTCTAGGCAATATAACAAAACTAGTAGTTTAGGCAACTTGACAAATTAGCAGATTTAGCAAATTTAATATTTCTAAAAGTTCTATTTACATGCCTTGCCTAAACATAAATTAGGCCTAAATTCATATGCCTAAATAATTGTCATGATTCACAATATAATCATATACATCCATTTTGGCATACATTTACATAGCGCAGAATATGGACATACTTTACCCTATAACATATGTTCCAATTTTTGTTAAACTAGCCTTTTACAGCAGATTCACATATAAACTGTACCAAATATAACCATTAATTCCAATGCATGCCATATATCCAAAAATCCCTATTTAGGTGTAATCACAATAATAGATATCCTAATTAATGTAAATCTTTTACACCTAAGCTTCCATATCTTCTTCTTTTTAAGTCATGAATCATTATGCAAACTATACCCAACAATCTAAATCTTTAAATCATATCTTCTAAAAATCAAATCTTGACTTTTATATGCATTTTGTTCAAAGTCTCAAATCATATGTAATCTTACAGTGGTTCCTCTTCTTCTTTTATCACAAAATATGCATAGGTCTAAAACTAGTTTATAACATATGCTTATTTTTTTCTAATTAATTACAGGTCTAAATTACAACATAACTATGCATACAACATGCATAAATTATATGTTCATAGTCAAATTTATGCATCCAATCCCAAGTCATATGTCCAATATATTTTATGCCTCAGACCTAAAGTCATACATTCAATTTGGTTTTGTCAAATTTCTCATCATTCATCCAAAAACTTGCGTTCATATGTTCATCTCTTATGAGATTAGGCACAGGCTCGTGGTAGCCTGGCTATAGAAACAGAAAAGAAGAAAGGGATACAGAACAGTCACAGAAAACAGATCTAACAGAAGAGAATACAACCTCAAACTCAGATTTAAATGCATATCAAAATTATAATTAACGTTTATAGCGGAGAATAACTGTACTTGCCTTGATTGGATTAAAGAAAGAACTTTTAACTTGTAGTAGAATCTTTGCAGAAACTTTAATCTCTAGTTTGAATTGAGTTGCTTAGGCTGATGTTGATTATCTTCTAGTTTTAATTCCAGCAGAGCAGCGACGCCATTTTTATTTTTATTTTTATTAGAAGAAGAGAGCAATGGAGGCTAGAGAATTGTGTAAGAAACCTAGGTAGAGTCTAGGGTCATTTTTATAGAGTTGCAAGTTAATTTGAGCCGTCCGATGATGCTAGGGTAAATCAAGGCCATCAATTTCAAAAGAGGCCAATTATGTTCACAATTAAGGACTGTAAATTACTCCCATTTTAAATTATGTCATAATTACTATGTATGCAAATTACCCCCATTTTGAATTATGGCATAATTACTATTCCAATTACATGCAATTCCATGTTTTAGCATATATATATATTTCCTACAATGTACACATTTCTCATTTAGGACAAATTCTATATATAAATAATTCCTAACACACTTATGCCATAATTACTCCCTTAATGTACATTATCAACATTTATTATTTATTTCCAGTCCATCAAACATAAATACGTATTTAATAGATACATCTTTCCTTTTACCGTATACATTAATTATTCATATATACATGTCAATTAACAAGAATGACAATATTAATGTATCCTTTTCATTGTAAATTAGCATATTTATATATTTCTCAACATATTTATGTATTTCTCAAATTAACATGTACAGATAAATGTTAATAGCATGTTTTCAAATCAATGCCCTATTGACATATCTTTAAATTAAATGCCAGATAAATATTCGTCATATTAATATGCTTGCATGTTATGTTCACAAAATAATATCACATACCATATTTTTCTTATTCAGTGCCACATTGATGTCAATTGCAGGTTTATAAATGACATTCCTATTAATATAAAATTAAGTCTAACCTATTCATATTCTTCCTCTTTGAAAATCCCCATTTATTGCATACAAATATTATGCATAAACCTTTCTTTTCACTGCTAGCATCCACACATTTTTATTTAATTTGTATGTTTATGACATAAATGCACATATGTACGAATATGTTAAATATTTCTTTCCTTTAATTTGTCATGAATCCAATTAGAGAAGGCCACTTATAAAAAAAACAATTCTTGGCAGGCAAAAATGCGCAACATACGCCTCATGATACGTACATGTCATATATATATATGTATGTATATGTATATGTGTATATATATATATATATATATTTCTTTTTTTTCTTTTTATCTATCTTCCCAATTACCCATTTTCACACTAAACCACTTTTTGAACTGCATTCACACTAGGCTATTTTAAGCCATTCCCCTAAAACAAAAATAAGGCGCTGGCGGGGATCGAACTCTGTACCTCTTGTATGCAAGACATGTGTTCCAACCAAATGAGCTACTAAGTCTTTTGCTTACAAAAGTTAGAACAATGCTAAACATTATTCTTATCTCATTCCTCTTTTTTCATGTTTTGCTGCAATTTTTAATTTAAGGATATCTTTTTCATACGGAGTCCAATTTACGCAAACTCAGACTCTATCTCAAGCAGAATTTCAAGAAGAACGCAATGGCGTAACCTGTTTCCCTTAGTTCTTTGTTTTCGAATAAATTATACTTTAATTTGTTAATTTCACAGCTATAGAATACACGGGGTGTTACAGCTTTAGAGGGGCATTATAGGTAAACATGCACAGAAATATCACAAGACAGAACATATAAAATAGCGGAAGTAAAATCAAACTTTCATAACATTAATAAATAAGGTCTAAAGCCTTTTACATCAGAGTACATCAGAGTAAATTATTCCCCAAGTAAAACAGTAAAGTATCCATAGCCAAGAAAAGTCCAAGCCATCCAAGATGACCTTCAAGCAGAAGAAGTCCAAACTAAACAACAGTATTTCCTCCCTGTAACCTGGGGGGGCGAAACGGAAGAAAAGAAGCGAAACAAAACGGGTCAGTCAAAAAGACTGAGTAAGCCCTATCTACTATTAGCATATAAACTAGTAAAGTTAACTGGCATGAGGAACTGAGATAAACATAAGGATAATAGCATACTGGAATGATGAATAACTAACCAGATAGATCAACTAAACCAAGAAAGCAGGATGAACTACTGTGCCCAGATAAACTAAGGTGTCATGATAAATTACGATGTCAAGATAGAACAAGGTATCACATCGTCAGGTTTCTATTAAGTATAATATCCCAAGGTATCTATCAAGTCTAACGTCCCCCGGTATCTATCATGTATATCTGCTCTGCACCTACCGTACTAGTATCCCAACCGTATCATGTGATAACCATGGATGTCCCTTACTCAAAAGTCGTGTAATGGTCCATGTCAACCTAACATATCGCATATAGATTACTCAACTCGTATGTTTCTTTCCATGTAAATGTTCAGTCCCTTGCCGTAGACCGTACGGGCTTTCCCATGAGGTTCTATACTACTCCCACATAATTCCATGATCCTTAAGATCGCTTTGGACTGTTACCCTAGACCTAGCTAGGTTCTTTCAAATGAATCATTGTTTGTACAACTAGGACTTATGCTACCTAGGACTACTAGGGATTATGCTTACCTATTGCACGTTTTCATATCTCGGTTTGGGTTCAACTACCTAGGGCCACTAGGAATTACGCTAACCGTCAACCGCGCCCTTTTTCCCACGCATTCATCGTGAATCGTTTTTCCATGACTGTATGCACATGTATAACATCGTGCCATCCGAGTTCTATCACAAGGCAAATCAAGAAATACAAGACTCGGTCGGGAGCTTTCGATTTATCTGCCGATGCAGATGCTAAGGTCTGTTTTTCCTATACGTGGCTATGGTCCCACGAGACCCCTCCCTCAACTAGTGAAAGACAAGACAAGATAAATCCTGTATGAGAACTACACTACTGGCCAGCCCACAATCCTACGGCCTTACCGCAACCATAATTAGATAGCAATTATGGTCTTTTGGGTGTTCTCTGTCTTTCCGTACGTACACGCTTGAACAAAGATGGTAGGTAGCCTGACGAAATGCTATCTAGGGCACTACCATGTATCGTCGACTATCCCCTATCCATCCCCGTCTTTAGGTCGCTCGTATAGCAAACAAGGCATACTCTTGGTTCTTCTAACGCAGACCTTAACCTCTCGTGAGCCTAGTATGATCACCTGGCAGCTCACAGAGGGATACCAAGAATATCCTCACGTTCCCCGAAGCCGCTGCTTCGTTACCCAGTTCGCTGGAGCCTTTATCTAAATCAGATACTTGCTCCTACTCGTATACTTAAACGATGACCTACCGTATCAGGTTACTCATCTATCTATGAACTGGTCCAAATCTTCTTGACTAAGAATTATTACTTATCTATTCTTCAACTAAGGTTTACCACTTAGCCTTATTCCCGTTATTCTTGATAATTACGGTTATCCACCTAATTCTCCGAATTAGGGTTTATATAATGGATTAAGTGTCACTTAAGTTCATGACTTAACCCGTCTACAAATCCTGTCAAAGTTGGCTAAGTATCCAAGTTCAAGACTCAACCCTACAAACCATGTTCAAGTTGGTTAAGTATATTAAGCAATTCACGACTTAACCTCGTCCAATTATCATTCTAGATTGGTTAAGTATATATTAACTTGACCCTATCAATTTACCGAGTCAAATCGGTCAAGTGTATTCAAACGATTCGTGACTTAGCCTTATCATGTTATCACGTTAGATTGGTTAAGTATTGGTTAACTTAACCTTATCGAATAATCGAGTTAGAGTGGTTAAGTATAGGTCACTTAACCACATCAAACTTACCGAGTTAGATTGGTTAAGTGTTGGTTAACTTAACCACTTCAAAATCACCGAATTGGATGGGTTAAGTCTAGGTTAACTTAACCACATCCCCTAACTGTATTATACGGTTAAGTGTAATTAGGAAAGCTTAATTAGCCGTATCAAATTCACGTGTTGGTTTGGTTAAGTGTTGGTTAACTTAACCCCATATACTAGTCGAATAAAAATGGTTAAGTGTCATTAGGCAAATCGAGTTACTTAACCTACCCAACCTTGTCATGTTTTGTTAAGTATCATTAGCCTAATCAAATTACTTAACCCATTTATCCATGTCATGTTTGGTTAAGCGTCATTAATCAAATTAACTTAACCCTATTATGTGGCATTAATTAATTTAATGTACCTTAACCTCTCACATTAGACTTTGTTGCGGTTACTAGTTAAGCCGGTTGGTTCCGGGTAGATTTCCACCACAACTTGGTCTAACCTCGGGTTCAAGGTACAACATGACCAACTTCCCACATTGGGTCCTATTGTTTGTAGCAACTAGTTAAGCCGGTTGGTTCCGGGTAGATTTCCGCTACAAACTCAACCCAACCTCGAGTTGGCCACACTTATATTATCTAAGTGTCATGTCCATTATGTTTCCCACATATTACAAGTTTTCAAGAATTTGGGTAGACCTAACTTAATAGGTAAATTCCCAATGGGTAGACCTAACTTAATAGGTAAATTCCCAATCTTATGTTTTCATGTCTTTTAAGTTTACCCAACCACAAACGCAATTCCATCGCTTACATAATCGCAATAGCGCATAAAGGATAGAAAGAGGGAACTTGGCATAAGATGACAAAAGGTGTTGAAGCCACAAGTTTAACATGGTGGCATATTAAATGTACATATGTTCATATACTCGCATATTGCATTTTCAAGCCTCAAAAACATGCATAGCCCCAAACTTAGCACATAAGCGAATCATGGTGATAAACGACATAGAAGGATGGCTATAAGTTCGCATATGGCATTACATGCAAGTTATCATAAGGGGTATGATAACTTTCATGTTGCCAAAATGCAACATTCAACATAAAGCTTGAAGCTTTAAGCCCACAAGATCAAGATAATGACTACATAAACTTGCATGACATGATAGCATGTATTATACTCAATGATCAAACCCAAACTTGCAACATGAACATTTAACTTCATAGTTAATATCTAAGAGTAGGGAAAGGGCTTACATTGCTATGAAGGCACAAATCGATTTAAATTAAAGATTGAGACGAAGCCTATGCATGCCATCACCCAAAAACCCCAAATAAGAATGCTCCTTAGAAAACCCATGAGCAAAATCCATAAAAATCCCATCTTGATGAAAAATGACCAAAGCTTTAGCCTTGAAATCAACTTGAGAAGCTCTCATACAAACATAGAGACTCTCTAACACTCACATGATCATGAAACCTCTCATAAATGAAGATAGAAACTTTGGACAAGAGGGTGGAGGCTATGGTTTGAGTGGAGGCCATGATCAATAGAAATTTTGGCATAGTTTAGTTGCATGAATGAATAATGAGGATTTTAGGAGAGTGTTAGGGGTCTTTTTATAGAAGACTAGGATAGTTTTAGCCATAGGATAGACCCTATAACCAATCCTAGCCTTTAAAGCATGTCTTGGGGAAGAAGTCACATGTAGGAACCATGTAGGGCCTTAAAACCAGCCCTAGAGTCAATCCGGGCCACCAAAACCCATCCCGGGCCTCAAAAATGGGTTCTGGGCCGCCCTAGGACGAAAAAGTTGACCTGTACAGGGGGCAAGTCGACAGGCAAGTCGACATCATGGGCCCCAAGTCGACAGCCAAGTCGACAGGGCTGTCGACACCTGGCCAGTCTGCCCGAAAACTGCTGAAAACTTGTTCTGGCCATATCTTGGTCATGCGGACTCCGATTTTCGAAAACTCGGACTCTATTTCGCGTATTTTTCCGAGAAGAACGGAATGGTGAAGTCCATTTTACATGATTCAAATTCTAAAATTTAATTCTGCCTTGATTTCTTGTTTTAACGTGTTATCGAAATACGGGTTGTTACATTCTCCCCTCCTTTTAGGATTTCGTCCCCAAAATCTCCAAGTTAGGAAGATGGTATCCTACCATCCATCATCCATCTACTCAAACCCTCATCCGCAAGCAAACATGGTCCTTAGAAGACTTCTAATGCTTTATGAATGTATGCAAAACGTGTGTGTACATGTTCCTTAGCTAATGCTAATGATCAGGCCTGAGTGATCTTTCTAATGCAAAATATGTTAGTGCCATGAATCCAACATGTATGCAAATAGTCCTAGTCATGTAAATACTATATGCGTGCACAATCATTCATTCATATGCAACATCCACATGATAACACATTCAATTTCATCCATAAACAAGTATAAATACTCATGCATATGCAATATGAGATGTGACCGAATCGAGCTAGTATCTAATGTTTATTCGCGCATCCACGAGCAATCACTTGCAACCATATCAATCATAACATGTTTCAAATACATGTTTACATCCATAGGGTTCTACCTAGGATTCCCTGAAACAGGGTCGAGAAGATAAACAAGACAAACTCCTTACGGGGTTTGTAACAGAAAATAGGACCGAGAGGATATCCATAACAGATAACATATAAGCAAGCTCTACAGGTGAACCAAGGATCAAAGATATACTCTTAAAAAGAGATATGATGCGCGCATCTAAGCCGCATTTCCTTGAGCTTAATTCCATCGTGCCTTGATCGTCCTTCAACTTCACGATTTCGCAGCTTCTTATTTCCTGTTTCCATAACATGAGTTGGGACTCATTTCCTCGTCGCCTCTCGTTCCACTTTTGCCTATTCTTTTTCTAGAATACTTGGCTCCAACATAACCACGTACTCATGATCTCATGCAAGCTTTCCAAAATTTCACTAGTGAATCTTGGATCTCGTTTATATACTATAAGGTATTCCATGTAGAAGAACTTTCTCTTAAAAGTAACCAGTTGTCAAACAGGTTACCACGCGCACTTACTAGGGTAATTCCTATAACTCATGCATAAGTGAAATAAACCATCCGTCTTATCGGCGAACACCACTCGATCGGGCTCCAAATTTCCAATAAAGTCATCAAGGGATTCTAAGTAACTAGTCATGACAGAACCTAAAAAGGTTAAACGAGACTTAGAGGGTATTACCAAGGCTAGTCAAAAGTCTAACTACCCTCCTATCAAAACCGAGAATGGCATCCCTTACTGGATTACCACTTCATCCCTAGAATCCATCCATAGCTTATAAACATAAGCATTATTTCCAAACTCAACACATGGCATAGACATTCTCAAATCCAAACAAGCCATGAATAAATGGACCGATTCTCCAACAGGACTTGAGACAAAATGGGATTCTCTATTACACTAGTACTAAGGTGCAGAGACTCAACTATCGAAGCGAACTTAAATGATGCGGTGATCAAAACAAAGTCTTGGCGGGATGATAGAAAAGAATAACTAAACTTTCCACAGGGATGTTATCCCCCTTCTCAGGTACTCTAGTGGGGTATGATGATCTTGTCCTTGTCCATAATACTTAACTATCCGTCCCGTTTTACAATACCATAGATACTTTCTCGTCATGTCCTGGGTTGAGCCATACCAACAGGTTGCTTATCCTTAAGCTTGTATCCTTTATCCTCTTTCTTACTATCCTTTCTTATAACTCGGCCACTGGCCTCTCGAGAACCACCTCCATCGTACGGAATACACTTTCGTAGATAGAAAAGACTAGTCGCAGTTAAGACCACTGTGACTACAGATGGAGGAAAGAAAGGAAAATAGATTCAATCAAGGAAACAAGGATAGTGCTAATGGCCTTTGGGGAATAGCCTTTTTCTTTTAAAAGAAAATTTTCTTGAAAAATGCTTCTTTGTAAACGATTTTCAAATAGTTTTCATAAGGTCTTTAAAAACTTTTGCCCAGTCTGGTAACCTTCTGCTCTGATACCAAATGTAACACCCCACCTCCGCTAGGGTCACTCGCAAAGGAATGCACTAGCTTTAGAGGGACATTATTGGTAAACATGCACAGAAATATCACAAGACAGAACATATAAAATAGCGGAAGTAAAATCAAACTTTCATAACATTAATAAATAAGGTCTAAAGCCTTTTACATCAGAGTACATTAAAACCTGTCTTGCAATAGTAAAGAAGCATAAATACTTTTTCATAAATTATTCCCCAAGTAAAACAGTAAAGTAGCCATAGCCAAGAAAAGTCCAAGCCATCCAAGATGACCTTCAAGCAGAAGAAGTCCGAACTAAACAACAGTATTTCCTCCCTGTAACCTGGGGGGGAAACGGAAGAAAAGAAGCGAAACAAAACGGGTCAGTCAAAAAGACTGAGTAAGCCCTATCTACTATTAGCATATAAACTAGTAAAGTTAACTGGCATGAGGAACTGAGATAAACATAAGGATAATAGCATACTGGCATGATGAATAACTAACAAGATAGATCAACTAAACCAAGAAAGCAGGATGAACTACTGTGCCCAGATAAACTAAGGTGTCATGATAAATTACGATGTCAAGATAGAACAAGGTATCACATCGTCAGGTTTCTATTAAGTATAATATCCCAAGGTATCTATCAAGTCTAACGTCCCCCGGTATCTATCATGTATATCTGCTCTGCACCTACCGTACTAGTATCCCAACGGTATCATGTGATAAACATGGATGTCCCTTACTCAAAAGTCGTGTAATGGTCCATGTCAACCTAACATATCGCATATAGATTACTCAACTCGTATGTTTCTTTCCATGTAAATGTTCAGTCCCTTGCTGTAGACCGTACGGGCTTTCCCATGAGGTTCTATACTACTCCCACGTAATTCCATGATCCTTAAGATCGTTTTGGACTGTTACCCAAGACCTAGCTAGGTTCTTTCAAATGAATCACTGTTTGTTCAACAAGGACTTATGCTACCTAGGACTACTAGGGATTATGCTTACCTATTGCACGTTTTCGTATCTCGGTTTGGGTTCAACTACCTAGGGCCACTAGGAATTACGCTAACCGTCAACCGCGCCCTTTTTCCCACGCATTCATCGTGAATCATTTTTCCATGACTGTATGCACATGTATAACATCGTGCCATCCGAGTCCTGTCACAAGGCAAATCAAGAAATACAAGACTCGGTCGGGAGCTTTCGATTTATCTGCCGATGCAGATGCTAAGGTCTGTTTTTCCTATACGTGGCTATGGTCCCACGAGACCCCTCCCTCAACTAGTGAAAGACAAGATAGGATAAATCCTGTATGAGAACTACACTACTGGCCAGCCCACAATCCTACGGCCTTACCGCAACCATAATTAGATAGCAATTATGGTCTTTTGGGTGTTCTCTGTCTTTCCGTACGTACACGCTTGACCAAAGATGGTAGGTAGCCTGACGAAATGCTATCTAGGGCACTACCATGTATCGTCGACTATCCCCTATCCATCCCCGTCTTTAGGTCGCTCGTATAGCAACCAAGGCATACTCTTGGTTCTTCTAACGCAGACCTTAACCTCTCGTGAGCCTAGTATGATCACCTGGCAGCTTACAGAGGGATACCAAGAATATCCTCACGTTCCCCGAAGCCGCTGCTTCGTTACCCAGTTCGCTGGAGCCTTTATCTAAATCAGATACTTGCTCCTACTCGTATACTTAAACGATGACCTACCGTATCAGGTTACTCATCTATCTATGAACTGGTCCAAATCTCCTTGACTAAGAATTATTACTTAGCTATTCTTCAACTAAGGTTTACCACTTAGCCTTATTCCCGTTATTCTTGTTAATTACGGTTATCCACCTAATTCTCCGAATTAGGGTTTATATAATGGATTAAGTGTCACTTAAGTTCATGACTTAACCCGTCTACAAATCCTGTCAAAGTTGGCTAAGTATCCAAGTTCAAGACTCAACCCTACAAACCATGTTCAAGTTGGTTAAGTATATTAAGCAATTCACGACTTAACCTCGTCCAATTATCATTCTAGATTGGTTAAGTATATATTAACTTGACCCTATCAATTTACCGAGTCAAATCGGTTAAGTGTATTCAAACGATTCGTGACTTAGCCTTATCATGTTATCACGTTAGATTGGTTAAGTATTGGTTAACTTAACCTTATCGAATAATCGAGTTAGAGTGGTTAAGTATAGGTCACTTAACCACATCAAACTTACCGAGTTAGATTGGTTAAGTGTTGGTTAACTTAACCACTTCAAAATCACCGAATTGGATGGGTTAAGTCTAGGTTAACTTAACCACATCCCCTAACTGTATTATACGGTTAAGTGTAATTAGGAAAGCTTAATTAATCGTATCAAATTCACGTGTTGGTTTGGTTAAGTGTTGGTTAACTTAACCCCGTCCACTAGTCGTATAAAAATGGTTAAGTGTCATTAGGCAAATCGAGTTACTTAACCTACCCAACCTTGTCATGTTTTGTTAAGTATCATTAGCCTAATCAAATTACTTAACCCATTTATCCATGTCATGTTTGGTTAAGCGCCATTAATCAAATTAACTTAACCCTATTATGTGGCATTAATTAATTTAATGTACCTTAACCTCTCACATTAGACTTTGTTGCGGTTACTAGTTAAGCCGGTTGGTTCCGGGTAGATTTCCACCACAACTTGGTCTAACCTCGGGTTCAAGGTACAACATGACCAACTTTCCACATTGGGTCCTATTTTTTGTAGCAACTAGTTAAGCCGGTTGGTTCCGGGTAGATTTCCGCTACAAACTCAACCCAACCTCGAGTTGGCCACACTTATATTATCTAAGTGTCATGTCCATTATGTTTCCCACATATTACAAGTTTTCAAGAATTTGGGTAGACCTAACTTAATAGGTAAATTCCCAATGGGTAGACCTAACTTAATAGGTAAATTCCCAATCTTATGTTTTCATGTCTTTTAAGTTTACCCAACCCCAAACGCAATTCCATCGCTTACATAATCGCAATAGCGCATAAAGGATAGAAAGAGGGAACTTGGCATAAGATGACAAAAGGTGTTGAAGCCACAACTTTAACATGGTGGCATATGAAATGTACATATGTTCATATACTCGCATATTGCATTTTCAAGCCTCAAAAACATGCATAGCCCCAAACTTAGCACATAAGCGAATCATGGTGATAAACGACATAGAAGGATGGCTATAAGTTCGCATATGGCATTACATGCAAATTATCATAAGGGGTATGATAACTTTCATGTTTCCAAAATGCAACATTCAACATAAAGCTTGAAGCTTTAAGCCCACAAGATCAAGATAATGACTACATAAACTTGCATGACATGATAGCATGTATTACACTCAATGATCAGACCCAAACTTGCAACATGAACATTTAACTTCATAGTTAATATCTAAGAGTAGGGAAAGGGCTTACATTGCTATGAAGGCACAAATCAATTTAAATTAAAGATTGAGACGAAGCCTATGCATGCCATCACCCAAAACCCCCAAATAAGAATGCTCCTTAGAAAACCCATGAGCAAAATCCATAAAAATCCCATCTTGATGAACAAAGACCAAAGATTTAGCCTTGAAATCAACTTGAGAAGCTCTCATACAAACATAGAGACTCTCTAACACTCACATGATCATGAAACCTCTCATAGAAATGAAGATAGAAACTTTAGACAAGAGGGTGGAGGCTAGGGTTTGAGTGGAGGCCGTGATCAATATAAATTTTGGCATAGTTTAGTTGCATGAATGAATAATGAGGATTTTAGGAGAGGGTTAGGGGTCTTTCTATAGAAGACTAGGATAGTTTTAGCCATAGGATAGACCCTAGAACCAATCCTAGCCTTTAAAGCATGTCTTGGGGAAGAAGTCACATGTAGGAACCATGTAGGGCCTTAAAACCAGCCCTAGAGTCAATCCGGGCCACCAAAACCCATCCGGGCCTCAAAAATGGGTTCTGGGCCGCCCCAGGACGAAAAAGTTGACCTGTACAGGGGGCAAGTCGACAGGCAAGTCGACACCATGGGCCCCAAGTCGACAGCCAAGTCGACAGGGCTGTCGACACCTGGCCAGTCTGCCCGAAAACTGCTGAAAACTTGTTCTGGCCATATCTTGGTCATACGGACTCCGATTTTCGAAAACTCGGACTCTATTTCGTGTACTTTTCTGAGACGAACGCAATGGTGAAGTCCATTTTACCTGATTCAAATTCTAAAATTTAATTCTGCCTTGATTTCTTGTTTTAACGTGTTATCGAAATACGGGTTGTTACACTCCCTAAGTACCAACCCCGAAGACCGTGATCAACATCCGATCATTACCCAGAGAATAACTCACTCAACCAAACTTCTGTTTATCATTCATATTTGTCTTTACTCAGCATTAATTAATTATTGAGACACCAAATCATATTTCACATGCCACCCAAGGCACCCACTTAATTCCACATGCTACCCAAGGCACCCACTTAACCCCTCATGTCCACTACATGTTTATCTGGTTAAGTGTTTCTTAATTCATTAAGACCGTAACCTTATAAAGACCTCTCACATTAGGCTGGCATTTGTGGAAGCTGGATTTGCCGGGCGGGTCCGGGCAGTCTTACACCACAAAAGAGCCTAACGTCCTGTCTCTACAACTGTCACGCATTTAGTTTATGCATAAGACCTCCCACATTAGACTGGCATTTGTGGCAGCTGGATTTTCCGGGCGGGTCCGGGCAGTCTTACACCACAAAAGAGCCTAACCTTGTGTCTTAGACGATTAATTACTCCTAATTAATCATCCCCCAATTTGATTTACTTTCCCTATTCAAATTATCAATTAATTCCAAATTTCACTATGGCCATAATTGACTCAATTATGTCCATCTATTTATGCTATGTAAAATTATACCAATTATCACCACCAATTTATTTTATGCCATTTAAGGCATTTATGCCAAATCTCAATATTCAATCTTCAGACTTTAATTGCTTAGACATTCCTCTTTTGATAAATTAAGTTAATTAATTAATCCTTTCCTTTTTCATTGGTGTCAATACCTATCTTATTAACAACTTGGATTTCTTATCCATAAATGGTCATATTCAAATTATACCATTTTTACCCATTTTTACCCATGTCATAATAGGTAATTATTTATATGTGTCCCTACTTGAATCATGTGTCCAATTTATATTGTCACTATGTAAATTACGCTTATTACAAATTCCCCTTTTCCCCGTTTCTTAACTAGCGTAACCGTTTGCGTTTTTGGTGTCATCGAGGCTACAAAGTAGTCTCGCCATAACAATAAAATAAAGGGAATGACAAGGTGATCGTTTTCAGTGCAATTTTTGGCATAAGCATGACAACTAGGGAAAATCACATGATAACTTCGAATATAATTATGTTTCACCACATAATTAATAATTTGCATAGATTCATAACTACTTGCATAGGTTCATGAATTAACAACGTAATTAACAACTTATATAGGTTCATGATTCTCAACATAATCAACAACTTATATAGGTTCATGATTCACAATATAACAACTTGCATGGGTTCACGAATTAACAACTTATCAACTTGCATAGGTAACTTACATAATTTCATGATTCATAACATAACAACTAGCATAGATTCATGAATTAACAATGCAACAACTTGCATAGGTAACTTGCATAGGTTCATAATAACTTGCATAACTTCATGATTCACAACGATGATAAACTTGCATCATATCATGATTTACAACAATAATGAACTTGCATAACTTCATGATTCACAATAATAATAAACTTGCATCATATCATGATTTACAACAATAATGAACTTGCATAACTTCATGATTCACAACAATAAATTTGCATAACTACAAACAACATATACCCAAATCATGGTCTACCACAATTCACTTTTATTTATTTAAACCTAAAAGTGACTAGAACTCACCGAATAAGGGGTCTTGAGTTCTGGGATCTGAATTCTGTAATTGATTAGCGTTCCCTTGTTGTAGAAAATTTCGTTGTTGTAGTTTTAGGCTTGATTTTAATTGAATTGTTGTTTTTAATTTGCTTCTAGTTGGTGGTGGCTACTCTAGGGTTTGGAGTGACAACATGACGGCTACTGATCTAATTTTTGACTTGATTCTAGGGTATGGGTCTACACATATTTATATAGAATTTCTATTTAATTATAGCCGTCGGATGATCTTTGGGTTAATCAAAACCACTCAGTCGGGATAGGTTGACACATCTGCCCTAATGACTCAGCAACGAGTTAGAAAGGACTCAGCAATGAGTCAGAACATGGGTCAGACTGAACCAGAAGGCTGTGCAGGTTTTCTCTCGGCCTGGGCGCACTTGGGAAGTGCGCCAATGCAAATTTGTACTGGCGCACTTCCCAAGTGCGCCAGTGCAATCCTCCCTCCTTTTTTTTCACCAAACTTGGTTCGTCCATATCGTCTGTAACAACCCGTAAAATCTGGGCCAGTTTAAAATTTTTATTTTGGCAATTTTAGCGAGTTTTGATTATTTAAAATGAATTATTTTAAATAATATCGACGAGAAATTTATTTTGAATATAATTCGAACGTATATATTTATACGCGTCGTCGTTAGAATATATAATAATTATATATATTTATAAAAGGAATAGAAAATGGCGCGGTAGTTCGAAAATTCGATTTCTAATTTCAAATGAATATACAGAATTCAATATAAGTCAGAATAGAACGAAACAAGAAATATTTGAATCTGTATAACTATATCTTTGTAACGAAGTTAACAAACTGAGATTTCATCTTAGAAATGATAAGATATGTCCAGTTTAAAATTAGAAATAGTCGCTGTGGAATTTATATATATTTTTATATATATAAGGCCCTTAAAAATGGACATTTTGCAAACGACCTCGGATTTCGACGAAACTAGTTTTGTTGGGTCCGGGATGTAAAGTTATTGCTAGGTTTCAAATCTTGTAATTTTTCGAATCAATATGTGAGCGTGGCAAAGGAAAACGCGTTTGACCGGTTTTAGTTGATTTTAATCGACTGGAAATTGGCCATTTTTCAAACGGACTCAGAATTCGACGAAACTAGTTTTGTCAGGACCGTATCGTAAATACGAAGCTAGAAAATATTTTTCTAGAATTTTTCGAGTTAGTATGTGACCCCGGTAATATAAAATGTACATTTGAATTGAATATATAAAGATTTATATTTTAATTTAAATGAAAACTGATCAAAACAGCCGAACTGGCTCACGATACAAATCCCATTGTGTCCGGAATAGGGGTATTATGCTAGGGGCAACAATCGTTGGGTTAGATTCGGGATTCGTATGTAGGGACCGTATTTTTTTCAAATTAAAAGAATTAAAATAATATAAATATAAGGTATAACCCTAAAATCTAGTCAACATGGTCAAAATCCAAATCCGTGGTCAACGAGACCCTGCGCCCCTCTCTGGGATTAAACGACCGATTAGCTCCATTCCTTTTCAATTTTTTTTCTCCTAATCTAGAAATCGAATTCAAGGAATTTCAAAAGGAGCAACAAGGAGCTTTTCGAGCTCTTCAGAATGATGTGGGTTGTCCGATTTTTGGGGGCGTTGGGATCTCGAAATCTGTGTCCAAAGTCCCGTCGTTCGCCGCGGATTCTGGAGAAGTAGGGTGGCGCGAGTTGCACCCAATTCCGGCCGCAACAAGGCGGCGCTGAGCTCTTCACGGGGGTGGCATCAGATCTCGCTCCGGTGGCTCCAACGTCGAGGCGCAGGTGGATTTTATCTTCGAGCTGGTGAGGGTTTCTGCGTTCGGTCCCCAAGCAATCCAAGGAGAAAACAATGAACAGTGAGCTCTTCGCATTTTATTTTTAAAACACTTTTCTTTATGCAGTTGTTTTTTTTAATAAATAAAAATATAGTAGAAACCATTGTTTTTGAAAATAAAAATGAGCATTGTTTTTGAAAATAAAAATGAGCATTGTTTTTGAAAATAAAAATGAGCATTGTTTTTGAAAATAAAAATGAGCATTGTTTTTGAAAATAAAAATGAGCATTGTTTTTGAAAATAAAAATGAGCATTGTTTTTTTTGAAAATAAAAATAAGCATTGTTTTTGAAAATAAAAATAAGCATTGTTTTTGAAAATGGAAAAAAAAAGAGAAATAGAAAAGATTAGATTCTTAGAAACTGAAAATATAAAATAAAAAGATGGAATTTTTAGAAATAAAAATAGCTTGTTTTTTTGAAATAAAAAAAGCGTTGTTTTTAAAATGAACTTCGATAGAAAAATAAAAATATGATTTTTATATAGTGAACTTCGAAATAAAAATTCGATTTTTATATATTGAACAGCGAAATAAAATTTTGATTTTTATATATTGAATAGCGAACTAAAAATTCGATTTTTATATATTGAATAACGAAGTCAAAATTCGATTTTTACATATGTAGAGGATCCGGGCAACGAAGATGACGAAGATGTGATAGCGATGAAGATTTCTATCAATAAAGTGCCGTGGAGCTAGGATAGCTATAAGTGAGAATTTCTCACCTTTCAATTTTATTTCTAGTTATATATATATATATACTAGGATGCAGACGGTGCTTAGTAGCACCCGACACAATCGTCCACAGACCATGGACTTGTTTGTTTGGTTGCATAGATTAGTTTGATGATTTGATTTGAATTTGGTTGTTTGGTGAATATGATTGATATGTGAATGGCGTGGGCCTTCACTAGACCGGGGATAAGGCTAGGCCTCGTCCCGTTTCTAGTATCGTGCCGTTATGCCGCCGAAATTTTCTAAAATATGTTAAAAAAATAAAAATATCATTTTATTGTGTAAATGAATTGAATAGAAATTCATAGGTTGAAATAAAATGTTTTATCGTTAAAAATATAATTTTTAACGTGAAGTGAATAAAATAAATATTCATTTACAAACCAGACGGTTTGTTTATGTACACCTATTTGAAGGACATTGATTGGGTCGATAAATTTTACACATCGCCCAACTGCACGAATAAAATCTGTGTTTGTTTGTTTGAAACCCCACACGGGTGTTGGGATGAAATATGAATTTCATTCATCCTGATTGAGTAAATATGTCGATCGATTGATTGACAGGCTGTTATAAGCGTTAGATATCTATATTTGATGCTTATACAGTGTAGTGCACTTTGGTTGATGGTTGATTATTTTTCAATGCTATTATACATGTGTTGTATGAAAATCCATATAATTAACTTTATATGGTAATTGATTGGGCCTCATTCCAGTTTTGAAAAAGAAATATTTGAAAAAGAAATATTTGAAAATAGAATATTTGAAAAAGGAAATATTTGAAAAGAAATATTTGAAAAAGAAATATTTGAAAATAGAATATTTGAAAAAGGAAATATTTGAAAAGAAATATTTGAAATAGAATATTTGAAAATAGAAATTTATGAAGCCGTGTTGATTAGTTTGACGCCATTTTGACGTGAACGATATTTATGTCGATTTTATTCATTTTGAAATGAATTGAATTGAAAACGATTTCGAAATGAATTGAATTGAAAACGATTTCGAAATGAATTGAATTGAAAACGAATGAAATGAATTGAAAACGATTTCGAAATGAATTGAATTGAAAACGATTTCGAAATGAATTGAATTGATAACGATTTCGAAATGAAATGAATTGAAAACGATTTCGAAATGAAATGAATTGAAAACGATTTCGAAATGAATTGAATTGAAAACGATTTCGAATTGAATTGAATTGAAAACGAATTCAAATTGAATTGAAATTTGAATTGAATAGAAATGAATTTTGAAACGAAGTTATAAAGAAGAATTCAATTTTGCTTTGAATTGAAATGGAAGTTGAAATAGGTTTTGAAACGATTTTAAAACTATTTATATAATTCGTTTTGAATAAAAATCGACGAAATATATATTATATATATTATATATATAATATAATGGCCTGAATAGAACGCGCCGCGCCGCGGCAGTTCGTGAATTTCGACCATTTATTTCAAACGGACATTGCGGGAGATCCGACCGTCGGATTCTCCTAAAACCGGAACCGTTGGGTTCGTATCGAAAAGAGCTTTCTAATGAATGTTAGAAATTTGATATCTAACGGTTGGATTTGGAGATACGTCCAAATCAAATTCGAAAAAGGTCGCTGTAAGTGCAGTTCGATGGCCGTTAATGGAAATCGACTGTACGGGCCTTGATAAAATTATTAAAAATAGTAATAATTTGTGTAAAATCATAAGAAATGATTTGTGAAAGTTTGGGATGAAAAACTCCATATTTGAAAAGATAAAAATAGATTTTTATCGAAATGAACTAGTTTTGAACTAGAATTATAATTCTATTTATTTTTAAATAAATAAATTGAATTTGAAAAGGGTTTTGAAAATAACCAAAATTTCCAATGATTGCATTGGAGTGGATTTGAATCGAAATTGTCTTCGGAATATTTCGATGTTGGAATTCGTGATATTACAGGTGTTGTTATGGAAATTTGAAAGATATATATTTGTATCGTTATTTCCAATACGACATTTGTTAGTCGTAGAATTCGATATAGAATATAAGCCGATATATTATCTATTCAGAGCCTTGTATTGAATATCGAATGTGATTTGGGTTTGTCGTGAATGGTGTCTTCACTAACACTGTTCTTGAACCCAGTTGAGAAAAGATTAAATCTTTTTATTTAGATTTAATGAAGTGTACCAATTAAATAATATTTAATTGGAATTGAATTGATATTAATTTTTGGGTTTATCGTGAACAGTGTTTTAAATAACACTTGTTCTTTAACCCGATAATTAATGAATGGGATTTTGGGTTTATCGTGAACCGTGTTTTAAATGACACTGATTCTTTAACCCAGTCGAAGATTAAAACTAAGTGGAGCTTTAATGAATCTTTAATTAGATTGAAAAGATCGAAAATGGAGTATCACCAGTTTTGCTCCAGGCGATAGTTAAATCTTTAATTAGATTTGAACGCGAAATGGTAATTGAATTTACCGATAACACTGTGGTGTTAGATATGAAGTATTACTAGTTTTACTTCATGGGATGAATAGGTTGGGATTGGGAAATTAAAACAAATGATTACTTCGGTAAGGTTCGCTAATCCCGACTAGTTTGAATTGATATTCAAAAATGGATTAAAGAATAAATTCAAGGAATTTATCTTTGATAAAATTAATGGGAATCTTTCCCTATGAATGTGAAATTTAGAAACTAACTGTCGGTTAGCAAAGCAGAATGGCTTTCTGGATATTGATCTGATGTTGGTTTCGGCCTTCGGGATTAATATTTGGGAAATTATTCTCTTGATTAATTTACGGTTAGTGACTAATGAATTGGAATGAGGCGTATGTTGTGTTTGTGTAACACTTTTATAATATATACGCGAGTTATTCGGAAAGACCGGGCTTATCCAATTCTGAATAACTGATACGACGATAAGTCGAAGATGAAGACGATGGTCGAAGACCGGAGGTCTTCACGTCGTTTGGGTGATAACTGATGATCTTGATTGGGCTGTACACCCAAGAAGATGGAAACAGTTGGTGATCGTCCAGACGTACTTGGAGATCGATGGATATGCGGGGTACTAGGTGCCTCCGGTTTCGTTCAGACCCAGAACGGACTTGTAAATGGACTGTGTGTCTGACATTGGATTTTAGTCCGTGTGATTGATCTCTATTAAATATATATCTGTTTGGCGGCGGAGAATTTATTCTCTTGCTTAACGCCCTTCTCTGAGACGTACGAGCTCAGGGGTTATATATTGATGGATATCAAACGCATGGAGTGAATTGCCTGTGTGGCATGCCTAAGTGGCAATTGATCAAGGCTTCTGTTGAAAAGCAAAGTCTTGTGGTGATGATCAAAGCACAGCCTTTGTGGCGTAGCTTTGTGTAACGTTTACTTCGCGAGTTTCACACCCGGTATGAACCAAAAACGGGAGACGGACCTCAGGGAGGGCATGCGTTGCTTTCTAGTTAGAAGTGGCGTCAGTGGTTTTACACGCCCTGACGAGTTTGACTTATGTGGTTGTTGCTGTTGCGAGGCGCCTCGGATTGATCGGTCGTTCTCGAACCGATGGAGCCATTCGTTGGCTTGCTTACGCCCCATAGGGCGGGGGAACGCATGTTCAGGGTTTAAGTTTAATCCACATCGGTGGACCGGCCCTGTCGCTCCAAGGGCCCACCTGAGTCTGGGTCCTGAGGCTCGGGCTAGACAGTCTCGAATCGGTTGAGGACTATCTTTTGCCTCAGTTCATAGATGGAAACCCAATTTCCAAATACGTGACTTTGCGATTTTGATTGTATAACCTATATATGGCGACATAGTGGTATGGGGCATTCATGCCACCTATGATTGATACTTATGATTTGAAGTTGTTTTATACACTATACACTTATAAATAGTATCAAATGATTTCTTTTAAACGTATCAAGCATTCTTGGCTATTATAAGGTAAAAACCCTATCCTCCGGCTTGCGTTGCATTGTGTGATGGGAACTGGGTCTTATAATAGCTTCATTGTTCTTTATTTAGCATTGCACTGTTGTTTTATGCACTGGTATTCTTGGGAGGAAACCCGTTCCGTGTTATACGGCGTGGTCCCTTGATTTACCTAGCTTTTAAAATAAAGATTAACTGTTTTAGTTCTCACACCAGTCACATGACTGACCTGGAGTTTATTGTTTCAACCTAAACTCTGGGTGCCCTTATTTTGACACGGGCAGCTAGTAGTTTTGGGTTTTGCAGATTTATATTCACAGGATCCTGGTTTACAGCTGGAACGATATCCGGAAAGCTTTGTATCCGTATATCTCCTTCTAGTTGTGTATTGTATTATTTTCCGCTGCGATGTATTTAAATGTAGTTTAAATCTCTGATATCTCTGTGTAATATTCATTTTTACTCTGTATATTCTTGCAATCTGATGCATTGTTGTAATATACAATGAAGTGTTCTTTGATATATGTTCTGTTGTGGCTTGTTCTCGAACTATCCGACGCTTTCCTTTACGGGGAAGTTGCGGGTCTTCACACGTGGTATCAGAGCTTTGGTTTACAAAGCTCAGAGAACAAGACACATTAGAAACATACGAAAGAATTCATCAGATATTGGATTAGCAATATCCAATGGGAATGACTCGTTAGAGATAGGATCAGTAGTATCCTAGAACGAGTGTGAAGAGTATATTTTTAAAATGAAAACAAAATTTTGTTTTGAAAATTTAAATCATTTATTCGTAGTTGATTATTTATTTATATTGATTTGGACAATCCAGTATATATAGATTTTGCGTATACGTCTGATCCGCGTATATTCGAAGTTTTAATATACCGGGTAGATATAGAACCGCACTCTAGTAGCCCGACAATGTTCTGATGGTGGTTCGAAACATCATCAGCATTTATTTTCGAGTGACGAAGGTGTGATTTCTATATATTTCCATTAGACTGGTGTGAGAACCAAAACTAATATAGTTAGAATACATTGTTGTGAATTGGCATCAAAAACAAGATTTTCGGTATATATATCAAAATTATGAATTTGAAACGTTAAATTCACTAATAGATTGATGTTTGGGTTGTTTGTTCATTTGTTTGCTAATTTTTAACCCTTTTGCCTAATTGAACCAAATATTGAATGATATTGAAAATTGGTCGCATCTGCTTGCATATACATATATATCATTGAACAGGTCATAGCAAGGAGGCTAGAGCCGAAGAATAAAATTTGTTTGCCCGACAAATAGGTACATGTTTACTACATAATTTCCTGTTTTGTTTGGGTGATGATGATTTTGTGAGCCTATTGGCTAGCCGCTTGGCTTTTTCTTTTTCTTTTTGAGATCTGAAGGACCGGGGAAGCTATTTGAAATTCCCCGATGCTCCCATTGCAGGGGAGGTTATGGCGAAATTTTTCGAAAATTTAGGGTGTTAGCCAAATTTTTGAAATTTTGAAAATTCTCAGAAACTAAAGAGTTGGAGAATGGAAGCCTGATCGATCGTAGAACTGAATAATCAAACCACTTTCGACTTTGTTCCTTTTCGGGGACGAAAAGTTTTAAGTGGGGGAGATTGTAACAACCCGTAAAATCTGGGCCAGTTTAAAATTTTTATTTTGGCAATTTTAGCGAGTTTTCATTATTTAAAATGAATTATTTTAAATAATATCGACGAGAAATTTATTTTGAATATAATTCGAACGTATATATTTATACGCGTCGTCGTTAGAATATATAATAATTATATATATTTATAAAAGGAATAGAAAATGGCGCGGTAGTTCGAAAATTCGATTTCTAATTTCAAATGAATATACAGAATTCAATATAAGTCAGAATAGAACGAAACAAGAAATATTTGAATCTGTATAACTATATCTTTGTAACGAAGTTAACAAACTGAGATTTCATCTTAGAAATGATAAGATATGTCCAGTTTAAAATTAGAAATAGTCGCTGTGGAATTTATATATATTTTTATATATATAAGGCCCTTAAAAATGGACATTTTGCAAACGACCTCGGATTTCGACGAAACCAGTTTTGTTGGGTCCGGGATGTAAAGTTATTGCTAGGTTTCAAATCTTGTAATTTTTCGAATCAATATGTGAGCGTGCCAAAGGAAAACGCGTTTGACCGGTTTCAGTTGATTTTAATCGACTGGAAATTGGCCATTTTTCAAACGGACTCAGAATTCGACGAAACTAGTTTTGTCAGGACCGTATCGTAAATACGAAGCTAGAAAATATTTTTCTAGAATTTTTCGAGTTAGTATGTGACCCCGGTAATATAAAATGTACATTTGAATTGAATATATAAAGATTTATATTTTAATTTAAATGAAAACGGATCAAAACAGCCGAACTGGCTCACGATACAAATCCCATTGTGTCCGGAATAGGGGTATTATGCTAGGGGCAACAATCGTTGGGTTAGATTCGGGATTCGTATGTAGGGACCGTATTTTTTTCAAATTAAAAGAATTAAAATAATATAAATATAAGGTATAACTCTAAAATCTAGTCAACATGGTCAAAATCCAAATCCGTGGTCAACGAGACCCTGCGCCCCTCTTTGGGATTCAACGACCGATTAGCTCCATTCCTTTTCAATTTTTTTTCTCCTAATCTAGAAATCGAATTCAAGGAATTTCAAAAGGAGCAACAAGGAGCTTTTCGAGCTCTTCAGAATGATGTGGGTTGTCCGATTTTTGGGGGCGTTGGGATCTCGAAATCTGTGTCCAAAGTCCCGTCGTTCGTCGCGGATTATGGAGAAGTAGGGTGGCGCGAGTTGCACCCAATTCCGGCCGCAACAAGGCGGCGCTGAGCTCTTCACGGGGGTGGCATCAGATCTCGCTCCGGTGGCTCCAACGTCGAGGCGCAGGTGGATTTTATCTTCGAGCTGGTGAGGGTTTCTGCGTTCGGTCCCCAAGCAATCCAAGGAGAAGACAATGAACAGTGAGCTCTTCGCATTTTATTTTTAAAACACTTTTCTTTATGCAGTTGTTTTTTTTTAATAAATAAAAATATAGTAGAAACCATTGTTTTTGAAAATAAAAATGAGCATTGTTTTTGAAAATAAAAATGAGCATTGTTTTTGAAAATAAAAATGAGCATTGTTTTTGAAAATAAAAATGAGCATTGTTTTTTTTGAAAATAAAAATAAGCATTGTTTTTGAAAATAAAAATAAGCATTGTTTTTGAAAATAGAAAAAAAAAAGAAGAGAAATAGAAAAGATTAGATTCTTAGAAACTGAAAATATAAAATAAAAAGATGGAATTTTTAGAAATAAAAATAGCTTGTTTTTTTGAAATAAAAAAAGCGTTGTTTTTAAAATGAACTTCGATAGAAAAATAAAAATATGATTTTTATATAGTGAACTTCGAAATAAAAATTCGATTTTTATATATTGAACAGCGAAATAAAAATTCGATTTTTATATATTGAATAGCGAACTAAAAATTCGATTTTTATATATTGAATAACGAAGTCAAAATTCGATTTTTACATATGTAGAGGATCCGGGCAACGAAGATGACGAAGATGTGATAGCGATGAAGATTTCTATCAATAAAGTGCCGTGGAGCTAGGATAGCTATAAGTGAGAATTTCTCACCTTTCAATTTTATTTCTAGTTATATATATATATATATATACTAGGATGCAGACGGTGCTTAGTAGCACCCGACACAATCGTCCACAGACCATGGACTTGTTTGTTTGGTTGCATAGATTAGTTTGATGATTTGATTTGAATTTGGTTGTTTGGTGAATATGATTGATATGTGAATGGCGTGTGCCTTCACTAGACCGGGGATAAGGCTAGGCCTCGTCCCGTTTCTAGTATCGTGCCGTTATGCCGCCGAAATTTTCTAAAATATGTTAAAAAAATAAAAATATCATTTTATTGTGTAAATGAATTGAATAGAAATTCATAGGTTGAAATAAAATGTTTTATCGTTAAAAATATAATTTTTAACGTGAAGTGAATAAAATAAATATTCATTTACAAACCAGACGGTTTGTTTATGTACACCTATTTGAAGGACATTGATTGGGTCGATAAATTTTACACATCGCCCAACTGCACGAATAAAATCTGTGTTTGTTTGTTTGAAACCCCACACGGGTGTTGGGATGAAATATGAATTTCATTCATCCTGATTGAGTAAATATGTCGATCGATTGATTGACAGGCTGTTATAAGCGTTAGATATCTATATTTGATGCTTATACAGTGTAGTGCACTTTGGTTGATGGTTGATTATTTTTCAATGCTATTATACATGTGTTGTATGAAAATCCATATAATTAACTTTATATGGTAATTGATTGGGCCTCATTCCAGTTTTGAAAAAGAAATATTTGAAAAAGAAATATTTGAAAATAGAATATTTGAAAAAGGAAATATTTGAAAAGAAATATTTGAAAAAGAAATATTTGAAAATAGAATATTTGAAAAAGGAAATATTTGAAAAGAAATATTTGAAATAGAATATTTGAAAATAGAAATTTATGAAGCCGTGTTGATTAGTTTGACGTCATTTTGACGTGAACGATATTTATGTCGATTTTATTCATTTTGAAATGAATTGAATTGAAAACGATTTCGAAATGAATTAAATTGAAAACGATTTCGAAATGAATTGAATTGAAAACGAATGAAATGAATTGAAAACGATTTCGAAATGAATTGAATTGAAAACGATTTCGAAATGAATTGAATTGAAAACGATTTCGAAATGAAATGAATTGAAAACGATTTCGAAATGAAATGAATTGAAAACGATTTCGAAATGAATTGAATTGAAAACGATTTCGAATTGAATTGAATTGAAAACGAATTCAAATTGAATTGAAATTTGAATTGAATAGAAATGAATTTTGAAACGAAGTTATAAAGAAGAATTCAATTTTGCTTTGAATTGAAATGGAAGTTGAAATAGGTTTTGAAACGATTTTAAAACTATTTATATAATTCGTTTTGAATAAAAATCGACGAAATATATATTATATATATAATATATATAATATAATGGCCTGAATAGAACGCGCCGCGCCGCGGCAGTTCGTGAATTTCGACCATTTATTTCAAACGGACATTGCGGGAGATCCGACCGTCGGATTCTCCTAAAACCGGAACCGTTGGGTTCGTATCGAAAAGAGCTTTCTAATGAATGTTAGAAATTTGAAATCTAACGGTTGGATTTGGAGATACGTCCCAATCAAATTCGAAAAAGGTCGCTGTAAGTGCAGTTCGATGGCCGTTAATGGAAATCGACTGTACGGGCCTTGATAAAATTATTAAAAATAGTAATAATTTGTGTAAAATCATAAGAAATGATTTGTGAAAGTTTGGGATGAAAAACTCCATATTTGAAAAGATAAAAATAGATTTTTATCGAAATGAACTAGTTTTGAACTAGAATTATAATTCTATTTATTTTTAAATAAATAAATTGAATTTGAAAAGGGTTTTGAAAATAACCAAAATTTCCAATGATTGCATTGGAGTGGATTTGAATCGAAATTGTCTTCGGAATATTTCGATGTTGGAATTCGTCATATTACAGGTGTTGTTATGGAAATTTGAAAGATATATATTTGTATCGTTATTTCCAATACGACATTTGTTAGTCGTAGAATTCGATATTGAATATAAGCCGATATATTATCTATTCAGAGCCTTGTATTGAATATCGAATGTGATTTGGGTTTGTCGTGAATGGTATCTTCACTAACACTGTTCTTGAACCCAGTTGAGAAAAGATTAAATCTTTTTATTTAGATTTAATGAAGTGTACCAATTAAATAATATTTAATTGGAATTGAATTGATATTGATTTTTGGGTTTATCGTGAACAGTGTTTTAAATAACACTTGTTCTTTAACCCGATAATTAATGAATGGGATTTTGGGTTTATCGTGAACCGTGTTTTAAATGACACTGATTCTTTAACCCAGTCGAAGATTAAAACTAAGTGGAGCTTTAATGAATCTTTAATTAGATTGAAAAGATCGAAAATGGAGTATCACCAGTTTTGCTCCAGGCGATAGTTAAATCTTTAATTAGATTTGAACGCGAAATGGTAATTGAATTTACCGATAACACTGTGGTGTTAGATATGAAGTATTACTAGTTTTACTTCATGGGATGAATAGGTTGGGATTGGGAAATTAAAACAAATGATTACTTCGGTAAGGTTCGCTAATCCCGACTAGTTTGAATTGATATTCAAAAATGGATTAAAGAATAAATTCAAGGAATTTATCTTTGATAAAATTAATGGGAATCTTTCCCTATGAATGTGAAATTTAGAAACTAACTGTCGGTTAGCCAAGCAGAATGGCTTTCTGGATATTGATCTGATGTTGGTTTCGGCCTTCGGGGTTAATATTTGAGAAATTATTCTCTTGATTAATTTACGGTTAGTGACTAATGAATTGGAATGAGGCGTATGTTGTGTTTGTGTAACACTTTTATAATATATACGCGAGTTATTCGGAAAGACCGGGTTTATCCCATTCTGAATAACGATACGACGATAAGTCGAAGATGAAGACGATGGTCGAAGACCGGAGGTCTTCACGTCGTTTGGGTGATAACTGATGATCTTGATTGGGCTGTACACCCAAGAAGATGGAAACAGTTGGTGATCGTCCAGACGTACTTGGAGATCGATGGATATGCGGGGTACTAGGTGCCTCCGGTTTCGTTCAGACCCAGAACGGACTTGTAAATGGACTGTGTGTCTGACATTGGATTTTAGTCCGTGTGATTGATCTCTATTAAATATATATCTGTTTGGCGGCGGAGAATTTATTCTCTTGCTTAACGCCCTTCTCTGAGACGTACGAGCTCAGGGGTTATATATTGATGGATATCAAACGCATGGAGTGAATTGCCTGTGTGGCATGCCTAAGTGGCAATTGATCAAGGCTTCTGTTGAAAAGCAAAGTCTTGTGGTGATGATCAAAGCACAGCCTTTGTGGCGTAGCTTTGTGTAACGTTTACTTCGCGAGTTTCACACCCGGTATGAACCAAAAACGGGAGACGGACCTCAGGGAGGGCATGCGTTGCTTTCTAGTTAGAAGTGGCGTCAGTGGTTTTACACGCCCTGACGAGTTTGACTTATGTGGTTGTTGCTGTTGCGAGGCACCTCGGATTGATCGGTCGTTCTCGAACCGATGGAGCCATTCGTTGGCTCGCTTACGCCCCATAGGGCGGGGGAACGCATGTTCAGGGTTTAAGTTTAATCCACATCGGTGGACCGGCCCTGTCGCTCCAAGGGCCCACCTGAGTCTGGGTCCTAAGGCTCGGGCTAGACAGTCTCGAATCGGTTGAGGACTATCTTTTGCCTCGGTTCATAGATGGAAACCCAATTTCCAAATACGTGACTTTGCGATTTTGATTGTATAACCTATATATGGCGACATAGTGGTATGGGGCATTCATGCCGCCTATGATTGATACTTATGATTTGAAGTTGTTTTATACACTATACACTTATAAATAGTATCAAATGATTTCTTTTAAACGTATCAAGCATTCTTGGCTATTATAAGGTAAAAACCCTATCCTCCGGCTTGCGTTGCATTATGTGATGGGAACTGGGTCTTATAATAGCTTCATTGTTCTTTATTTAGCATTGCGCTGTTGTTTTATGCACTGGTATTCTTGGGAGGAAACCCGTTCCGTGTTATACGGCGTGGTCCCTTGATTTACCTAGCTTTTAAAATAAAGATTAACGGTTTTAGTTCTCACACCAGTCACATGACTGACCTGGAGTTTATTGTTTCAACCTAAACTCTGGGTGCCCTTATTTTGACACGGGCAGCTAGTAGTTTTGGGTTTTGCAGATTTATATTCACAGGATCCTGGTTTACAGCTGGAACGATATCCGGAAAGCTTTGTATCCGTATATCTCCTTCTAGTTGTGTATTGTATTATTTTCCGCTGCGATGTATTTAAATGTAGTTTAAATCTCTGATATCTCTGTGTAATATTCATTTTTACTCTGTATATTCTTGCAATCTGATGCATTGTTGTAATATACAATGAAGTGTTATTTGATATGTGTTCTGTTGTGGCTTGTTCTCGAACTATCCGACGCTTTCCTTTACGGGGAAGTTGCGGGTCTTCACATCGTCTTCATACGGTATCCGTTTTACGCAAACTCAGACCCTATCTCAAGCAGAATTCTGAGATAAACGCAATGGAACGACCCGTTTCCCTTAATTCCCAAATTTGAAATTAAGTATTCTTAAATTTAGTTCATCTGATTATTCGAAAATTCGGGGTGTTACAACACGGTTATTGGGACGATTATTTTACACATCGCCCAAGTATGTAAATAATAGTCATTGGATGTTGATTGTAAACCCCACACGGGTCTAGGGATGATAATAACTTCACACATCTCCGTCGTGTTTAGTTGTATGTCAATGGATAGATTGATAGACTGTTATAAGCGTTATTTAATTGTTTAATGCTTATGGAGTTGCAAATTGCACTCTGGATGTGAGTTGAATGTTTAATAGTTGTTTATCACTATTTTTGAATACATGCGATGTATGGAATCCATATAAATAAAATTATATGGTGACTGATTGAGTCTAATTCCAATTCAGAGATTTCAAATACTTTAAAATAATATTCAATGAAGAATCAAAATATGATTTTGATGTCCGATTTTGGATGGACACGAAAATATTGAACTACTCCAAGTTTGAAAAGATAAAATATATTTTTATCTGAATGATATAGTTAACAACTAGAATAAAGAATTGATATGGTTTTAATATAACTAGAATTTTTCCAACATATGAATAGGAAAGGATATGAATGGTAATAATCTCTTGAATAATTCGATATTGGATTCTGTGATTATACGGATATCGTTGAGAATTTTTTAAGATATAGATATCATTATTCCCAATATGATATTTGTTGGTTTCAGAATTTGATATTGAATATAAGTCGACATGATTTCTATTCAAAGCCTTGTATTTAATATCAAACTTGATTTTGGGTTTGTCGTGAATGGTGTCTTTAATAACACTCTTCTTAAACCTAGTTGAGAAAGGAATAAATCTTTTGATTCAGATTTAATAAAGTTTTCCAATTAACAAGTATAATTGGAATTAAATGGAAGTTGATTTTGGGTTGATTGCGAACAATGTTTTAAATAACATTAGTTCTTAGACCCGATTAATAGTGAAGTTAAGATTTGGAATTTGTAAATCTGTATGATAAGATTTCATGGAAATGTTCCAAAGTAAAGTTTTCCAATTTAATAAAAGAAACTGGAATTGAATGGAATTAGATTTAGTTATAATCAAGAAGTGCTTCTGTGAAGGAAGGCGTTTACTATTTATGGAATTTAAAAGGCTTTGTCGTTATTCCATTTATAGTATTTGTCCAATATAAAAACTTATATCGATTATATACTATTATGATTTCCGTGAAGGTTCCATTTTGATGGAAGGTGATTTTGGGTTTATTGTGAATGGTGTTTTTAAATGACATTGGTTCTTTAACCCTACTAAAGACATGATTAAATTTCCTAAAGTTGAATAATCATTATGTATGATTTTTGAGATTAAAACTAAGTGGAGCTTTAACGAATCTTTAGTTAGACTGAAATGTGAATAAGGTAATTAAATTTACCGAACTCAAGGAATTTTCGATAATGGAGTACCGCTAGTTTTATTCCATGCGATAGTTAAATCTTTAATCGAATTTGAACATTAAGTGGTAATTGAAATTACCGATAACACAATGGGGGTTAGATACAGAGTACGACCAGTTTTGCTCCATGTGATGAATAGGTTGGGATTAAGGTGATAAAACGAATGATTACTTCGGTAAGGCTCGTAAATCATGACTAGTTTGATAAACCTTAATTTGGTTTAATATTGTTAGAAGATGATACAAAATCTTTTGCAATGATTTTTAAATAAATATTTTAACAAGTGGTTTAAATGTATTAAATATTTCATAAGATTTATGGGAATGATTCCCCAATGTAATTAATGTTTGAATAAAAGAATATTATGGATTGGAATGAGGCGTACGATGTATTTTTATAGCACTTGATTATAAGTTACGCGCATTATTCGGAAAGACCGGGTTTAACCCACTTTGAATAACCAATACGACGACTAAAAGTCAAAGATTTAAAGACGGTGGTTGAAGATCGGAGGTCTCCACATCGTTTGGATGATTACCGATGTCTTGATTGGGTTGTACACCCAAGACGAGGTAATAAGTGGTGATCGTACAGACGTACTTGGAGATCGATCGGATATGCGAGGACCTCTCTCCTATATTGGACATATGGGGCGAGGAATAAGGTGCCTCCAGTTTCGTTCAGAACAAGAACGGACTTGAAATGGATGATGTGTCTGACATTGTATTCATTTATGCTTTACTCATTGATCACTGCTAAATATATATCAGTTTGGTGGCGGAGAATTTATTCTCTTGCTTAACACCCTTCTTTGAGACTTATGAGCTTAGAGGTTATATATTGGTGGAAATCAATTGTGACGATCAGGAATCTCGCTCGGTCCGACAGTCGCTAAACCGGCCCAGACCGTTCGAAACGCCCTATCGTTTGAGAACATGACAAAATAGAATGCATACCAAAGAACGTTTCACTGTATATTACAACAATTCATCAAATTACAAGAATATACAGAGTATAAAGGAATATTACACAGAATATCAGAGATTTAAATTACATTTAAATACATAGCAGCGGAAAATAATACAATACACAACTAGAAGGAGATATACGGATACAAAGCTTTCCGGATATCGTTCCAGCTGTAAACCAGGATCCTGTGAATATAAATCTGCAAAACCAAAACTACTAGCTGCCCGTGTCAAAATAAGGGCACCCAGAGTTTAGGTTAAAACAATAAACTCCAGGTCAGTCATGTGACTGGTGTGAGAACTAAAACAGTTAATCTTTATTTTTAAAGTTAGGTAAATCAAGGGACCACGCCGTATAACACGGAACGGGTTTCCTCCCAAGAATACCAGTGCATAAAACAAACAGTGCAATGCTAAATAAAGAAAAATGAAGCTGTTATAAGACCCAGGTCCTATCACACAATGCAACGCAAGCCAGGGGATAGGGTTTTTCCTTATAACAGCCAAAGAATGCTTGATACGTTTAAAACAAATCATTTGATACTATGATAAGTGCATAGTGTATAAAACAACTTCAAATCATAAGTATCAATCATAGGAGGCATGAGCGTCCCATGCCACTATGTCGCCATATATAGGTTTACAAATAAAACCGCAAATGTCACGTATTTGGAAATTGGATTTCCATCTATGAACCGAGGCAAAAGATAGTCCTCAACCGATTCGAGACGCTCTAGCCCGCCCCTCAGGCAAGCGCGCAGGCAAGCCTTGGATCCTCAGGGCCGGTCCACCGATGTGGATTATTATGCCTGAACACTACGTTTCCCCACCCTATGGGGTGTAAGTCTGGTCCGTCAGCCGACCAGAATGCATCGGCCGAAACCGATATAACCGAGGCGCCTCGCAACAGCAACAACCACATAAGTCAAACTCGTCAGGGCGTGTAAAACCACTGACGCCACTTCTAGCTAGAAAGAAACGCATGCCCTCCCTGACGTCCGTCTCCCGTTTTTGGTTCATACCGGGTGTGAAACTCGCGAGGTAAACGTTACACAAAGCTACGCCACAAAGGCCGTGCTTTGATCATCACCACAAGACTTTGCTTTTCAACAGAAGCCTCGATCAATTGCCACTTAGGCATGCCACACAGGCAATTCACTCCATGCGTTTGATATCCATCAATATATAACCCCTGAGCTCGTACGTCTCAGAGAAGGGCGTTAAGCAAGAGAATAAATTCTCCGCCGCCAAACAGATATATATTTAATAGAGATCAATCACACGGACTAAAATCCAATGTCAGACACACAGTCCATTTACAAGTCCGTTCTGGGTCTGAACGAAACCGGAGGCACCTAGTACCCCACACATCCATCGATCTCCAAGTACGTCTGGACGATCACCAACTGTTTCCATCTTCTTGGGTGTACATCCCAATCAAGATCATCAGTTATCACCCAAACAACGTGAAGACCTCCGGTCTTCGACCACCGTCTTCATCTTCGACTTATCGTCGCATCAGTTATTCAGAATGGGATAAACCCGGTCTTTCCGAATAACTCGCGTATATTTTAAATAAGTGTTACACAAACACAACATACGCCTCATTCCAATTCATCAGTCACTAACCGCAAATTAATCAAGAGAATAGTTCCCCAAATATTAACCCCGAAGGCCGAAACCAACATCAGATCAATATCCAGAAAACCATTCTGCTTGGCTAACCGACAGTTAGTTTCTAAATTTCACATTCATAGGGAAAGATTCCCATTAATTTTATCAAAGATAAATTCCTTGGATTTATTCTTTAATCTACTTTTGAATATCAATTCAAAACTAGTCGGGATTAACGAACCTTACCGAAGTAATCATTTGTTTTAATTTCCCAATCCCAACATATTCATCCCATGAAGTAAAACTGGTCATACTTCATATCTAACACCACGGTGTTATCGGTAAATTCAATTACCATTTCACGTTCAAATCTAATTAAAGATTTAACTATCGCCTGGAGCAAAACTGGTGATACTCCATTTTCGATCATTTCAATCTAATTAAAGATTCATTAAAACTCCACTTAGTTTTAATCGTTAACTGGGTTAAAGAATCAGTGTCGTTTAAAACACGGTTCACAATAAACCCAAAATCACATTCCATTAATTATCGGGTTAAAGAACGAGTGTTATTTAAAACACTGTCCACGATAAACCCAAGAATCAATATCAATTCAATTCCAATTAAATATTATTTAATTGGTACACTTCATTAAATCTAAATAAAAAGATTTAATCTTTTCTCAACTGGGTTCAAGAACAGTGTTAGTGAAGACACCATTCACGACAAACCCCAAATCACATTTGATATTCAATACAAGGCTCTGAATAGAAAATATATCGGCTTATATTCAATATCAAATTCTACGATTAACAAATGTCGTATTGGAAATAACGATATAAATATCTACATCTTTCAAATTTCCATAACAACATCTGTATAATCCCGAATTCCAACATCGAAATATTCCGAAGACAATTTCGATTCAAATCCACTCCAATGCAATCATTGGAAATTTTGGTTATTTTTAAAACCCTTTTCAAATTCAATTTATTTATTTAAAAATAAATAGAATTATATTCCTAGTTCAAAACTAGTTCATTTCGATAAAAATCTATTTTTATCCTTTCAAATATGGAGTTTTTCATCCCAATTCTTTCTAAATCATTTCTTATGATTTTACACAAATTATTACTATTTTTAATAATTTTATCAAGGCCCGTACAGTCGATTTCCATCAATGGCCATCGAACTGCACTTATAGCGACCTTTTTCCAATTTGATTTGGACATAATTCCAAATCCAACCGTTAGATTTCTAATTTATCACATTCGTTAGAAAGCTCTTTTCGATACGAACCCAACGGTTCCGGTTTTAGGAGAATCCGACGGTCGGATCTCCCGTAATGTCCGTTTGAAATAAATGGTCGAAATTCACGAACTGCCGCGGCGCGGCGCGTTCTATTCAGGCCATTATATTATATATATAATATATACTTCGTCGATTTATATTTAAAACAAATTATATAAATAGTTTTAAACTCGTTTCAAAAGCAATTTCAACTTCCTTTTCAATTCAAATCAAAATTGAATTCTTCTTTATAAATTCGTTTTAAAATTCATTCCTATTCAATTCAAACTTCAATTCAATTTGAATTCATTTCAATTCGTTTTCAATTCAATTCGAATTCGTTTTCAATTCAATTCATTTCGAAGTCGTTTTCAATTCAATTCATTTCGAAATCGTTTTCAATTCAATTCACTTCGAAATCGTTTTCAATTCAATTCATTTCGAAATCGTTTTCAATTCAATTCATTTCGAAATCGTTTTCAATTCAATTCATTTCGAAATCGTCTTCAATTCAATTCATTTCGAAATCGTTTTCAATTCAATTCATTTCGAAATCGTTTTCAATTCAATTCATTTCGAAATCGTTTTCAATTCAATTCATTTCGAAATCGTTTTCAATTCAATTCATTTCGAAGTCGTTTTCAATTTAATTCGAAATGAATAAAATCGATATAAATATCGTTCACGTCAAAATGGCGTCAATCTAATCAACACGGCCTCATAAATTTCTATTTTCAAATATTCTATTTCCAATATTTCTTTTTCAAAATAGTTGTTATTATCAAAATATTTCGTTCAACACATGACCAATCTCAATGGATGAGTACTGTCAACACATGAACTTTTATTTTATATTGATAAAGATGTAAATTTTATTATCAAAATATTTCGTTCAACACATGACCAATCTCAATGGATGAGTACTGTCAACACATGAACTTTTATTTTATAATATTCTTTATTTTCTAGATTGGAATGAGGCCCAATCAATCACCATATAATGTTAATTATATGGATTTTCATACAACACATGTATATAATGGCATTGAAAAATAATCAACCATCAACCAAAGTGCACTACACTGTATAAGCATCAAATATAGACATTTAACGCTTATAGCAGCTTGTCAATCAATCGATCGACATATTTAATCAATCAGGATGAGTGAACTTCAAGTTTCATCCCAACACCCGTGTGGGGTTTCAAACAATCAAACAAATATTTTATTCGTGCAGTTGGGCGATGTGTAAAATTTATCGTCTCAATCAATGTCCTTCAAATAGGTGTACATAAACAAACCGTCTGGTTTGTAAATGAATATTTATTTATTCACATTCACGTTAAAAATTATATTTTTAACGATAAAACATTTCTATTAAGTTCATTCTTTAAATAAAATGATATTTTTATATTTTCTAACATATTTTAGAAAATTTCGGCGGCATAACGGCACGATACTAGAAACGGGACAAGGCCTAGCCTTATCCCCGGTCTAGTGAAGGCCCACGCCATTCACACATCAATCAAAACCACCAAACAACCAAATTCAAATCACATCATATACTAATCTATGCAACCAAACAAACAAGTCCATGGTCTGTGGACGATTGTGTCGGGTGCTACTAAGCACCGTCTGCATCCTAGTATATATATAAAAATAGAAAGGAAATTGAAAGGTGGGAAATTCTCACAGATAGCTATCCTAGCTCCACGGCACTTCTAATGCAGGAAATCTTCGCCAACTCGCTTTTTGTCGCTTTCGTTGTCCGCTTTCACTACATATGTAAAAATCGAATTTTTACTTCGCTATTCAATATATAAAAATCGAATTTTTACTTCGCTATTCAATATATAAAAATCGAATTTTTACTTCGCTATTCAATATATAAAAATCATATTTTTATTTCGCTATTCAATATATAAAAATCATATTTTTAATTCGAAGTTCAATATATAAAAATCATATTTTTAATTCGAAGTTCAATATATAAAAATCATATTTTTAATTCGAAGTTCGATATATAAAAATCATATTTTTAATTCGAAGTTCGATATATAAAAATCACATGATATATATTTTTAAAACATTCCCATATGTTTTCAAAACCTTGTGATATATACATATTCAAAACTTTGTGATATAGATATATTTTCAACAATGCTAATTTTTATATTTAAAAATCATTACAAATTTATATTTTCTATTTAAATTTTTAACCTTTTTCTATTTAAAGTTTTAACCTTTTTCTAATCAGTTTTAAATACCTTTTTAAAATCAGTTTTTAAAATTAACATAAAATCAGTTTTAAAAATTAACATAAAATCAGTTTTAAAAATTAACATAAAATCAGTTTTAAAAATTAACATAAAATCAGTTTTTAAAATTAACATAAAATCAGTTTTAACAAAAGTAAAAATAAATAAATTAAAAACTTACAGGGGGGCGCTGTCGAGTGGTCGGGGGGGGGGGGGGGAGGAAGAATCTGGTGGCGCTCCGAGGTGGCGGAGGTGAAGGAGGGGAGGGCGGCGGGAAGGGAGGGCTAGGGTTAGGGTTTTCCTGGGGGTGCGGTGCTCGATTGCCGACTGGGGGGGATGCTGCGTGTTGCGGTCGAGGTGGAAGAGAGGGGGGGCCTCCGATGAGGCGCGGTGGCCCTTGCGGAGGGCGGCGGCTCCTCCCCGCCTTCGTCGCCTCCGTCATCTTCTTCTTCTCTTTTTTTTTTCTAGAATGAAACGAACGGGGGGGGGGGGCAGATCGGGTTTAAGGGGGGGAGATAATTTTTTTTTATTATATTTATTTATTTATTATTTAATTTGCAAAGAGTTGACTTTTACATACGACCTCGAAACGAGGCCCACCGCCTGTCGTCCATAGCGTTCTACCCCCATTCCGAACACAATGGGATATGTATCGCAAGTTGATTCGATCGTTTGAATCAGTTTCTCGTTAAATTTACATTTAAATCACTATATTGAATTTTAAACGTACATTTCAAATTACCGGGGTCACATACTAACTAGAAAAATTCCAGAAAAATATTTTCTAGCTTCGTATTCACAATATGGTCCTAACAAAACTAATTTCGTCGAATTCTGAGACCGTTTGAAAAATGGTCATTTTCCAGTCGATTAAAATCAACTGAAACTGGTCAAACGCGTTTTCCTTCGCCACGCTCACATATTGATTCGAAAAATTATGAAATTTGGAATCTAGCAATAATTTAACATCACGGACCCAATAAAACTGGTTTCGTCGAAATCCGAGGTCGTTTGCAAAATGTCCATTTTTAAGGGCCTGAATTTCATAGCGACTATTCAGAATTTTCAACTGGACGTATCTTTTGATTCCCACCATCAAATTTCGATTGGTCGGATTCGTTGGAAAGATATTATCAATTAGATCCTAATGTTTTTGGTTTCACTAAAATCCGGATTGTTTTGCACCCGGTACATTCAAATGAAGTTTGAAATCGAATTATCGAACTACCGCGCCATTTTCAATTCCTTTTATAATTATATATAAATATTTATATTCTAACGACGACGTATATAATTATATACGTTCTAAATATATTCAAAATAAATTTTCGTCGATATTATTTAAAATAATCTATTTTAAATATTCAAAATTTGCTAAAATTGCCAAAATAAAAATTTTAAACTGGCCCAGAATTTTCCGGGTTGTTACATCAATGGTATGGTTTGGATTGACAGTGTGACATGCAGAGATGCAAAAGTTCAACGCTTTTGTTGAAAAGTAGAGTCATGTGGATGTTGATCAAAGCACAGCTTTAAGTAGCATAGCTTGTGTATAACATTAATTCGCGAGCTTCACACCCCGGTGTGAGTCAAAAACGGGATGAGGACCTCAGGGAGGACATGTGTTTCTTTCAAGCTATGGGTGATGTCATGGTATGGAGCCCATACATTTTTACTTATGTGGATGATAGATTACGAGGTGCCTTGGATACTGAGTCAACTAAAAGGCTTAGAAATAGGTCCAATAGGACCGGAAAACGTATTGTTTAGGAATAACCAATCCTCAAAAGTAAGATAGGACTTGCCCCGACGCTAACCAAGGGTTGCCCATAAGTGTGTAATCCTGAGGCATTTGCTAGAGTGTTTCGAAACTGGTGAGGAAGATCCCTTGCCTTGGCTCATAGATGGAAATCCACTTTCCAATACGTGACCTTTCGGTTTTTGTTGTAAACCTATGTATCGCGACATAATATATGGTAGTTATGTCGTCTATGATTGATACATTTATATTTGAAGTTGTTTTGACACTATGCACTTATAGTAATATCAAAATGATTCGTTTTAAAGCATATCAAGCATGTTTGGCTATTATAAGGGAAAACTCTATCCTCCGGCTTGCATTGCATTGTGTGATGGGACCTGAGTCTTATAATAGCTTCATTTTTCAAAAAGCACTGTGTTATTTATGAATTGTTTTATTTTGGAGTATTCATGGGAGTAAACCCGTTCTGTGACATACGGCATGATCCTGTGATTTACCTAACTTTAAAATAAAGTTAATAATTATTTTAATTCTCATACCAGTCCCATGACTAACTCAGAGTTTATTGTTTCCACCTAAAATCTGGGTGCCCATATTTACCACACAGGCTGTCAGTAGTTTTGGATTTGCAGATATTTCTTTTTACAGGATCCTGGATTACGGCTAGAGCTATATATGGAGAGCTATGTATCCATGTATTCCCTTCAGTTGTGGTAGTTTATGTATTTCTGCTGTACATTGTATTTATACATTTTAAATGTACGTATTTTAATCTCTTATATTTTTCCGCTGTATATTATTTATTTATACTCTGATATCTTTTACTCTGATGTAAATTGTTTTAATGGCAATGCAATGTTTTCATGTTTGCATTCTGATGCGTTGTGTTCTCAACACAATCCGGGCTCCTCCCTCTCTTCCGGGATCGGGGAGGTCTAGATCGTGATAGGTGGTATAAGAGCTTTGGTTTACAAATCTCGAGAACAAGACACTTTAGAACCGAACAAAAGAATTCATCGGGGGTGGGATTAGTAATATCTTATAAGAATAACTCATTAGAGATAGGGTTAGTAATACCCTAGAATGAGTTTGAGGAGTGCTATTTCTAAAAATGAGTTTTGTTTTGAAAATTATATATTATTATATGATTTAAGTATTTTATTTGAGTTTAGACTATCAAGTATATAAAGATTTCGCATATACGCGTCATGAACGTATATTCGAAGTTTCAAGTATACTGGGTAGATGTAGAATCACACTCTAGTTGCCCAGAGATGATTCTGATGATTGTAGCTACATCATTTGTATTTATGTTCGAGTTTCAAAAGTGGTATACCTATATATTTCCAATTGACTGGTGTGAGAACCAACACTTATATAGAATTTATTGTTTGTGATTTAGCATTGAAATATGATTTTTGAGTATATTAAAGTTATATATTTGAAAAGCTAATCAACTAATTGATTGCTGGTTGTGATGTGTGATTATTAGTTAACTAATAAAAATATTGGAACAATAAAACTAATGTGAAAATGAAAGGTAAATTAAGCCAAGTCAAATCAAATATTGAACTGAATTGAAAATTGATTGAAAACAGATACATATATATGTATATATATTGAACATGTCATAGCATTGAAGCTAAGAAGAGGAATAAAATTGTGTGCTCGACCAATATGTACAAGTTTTCCATATTGATTGGATTTGATGATTTTATGAGCCGATTGGTGTAATGACCCGCATTTGCAGAGGTATTATAATTAATTTATTTAATTATATAAATAGTGATATAGTGAATTAAATGGTCGTGGAATTAAATAATGGTGAATATTTAATTAAAATAATAAATTAAATAATATATTTAATTCTGAAATAATCAGAATTGGCTGAAATGGCGATATGGTGTGAACTGGATCATCTGTGATATTTAATTCAGTTCAGAATTTGATTAGAATAAGGAATATATTATTTGAACGAAAGTTTGAACGTATAATTATATTATAATTAAAATCGAGCTTGAAATGACACGACAGTTCGTTAATTGGCGATTGGAACTTCAACTGAATATACAGGATTCGTTTTAAGTCGGATTTCTGTGAAACAAGAAATGTGTGGAGCTAGTGGAGTATATCTTTCTAGTGGAAGAGAAAAATCGGGATTTCGTCGTGTAGATTTTGAGATATGTCCAAATCAAATTTTAGAAAAGTCGTTGTGGAATTCCTTTATAATTAGTAACGCTTTATTTACGTTATAAAAGGGATTTCAATTTAAATCGAATATCGGGTTGACCCAGATTTGAAATATCAAGTTAGAAATTCATATAGGAATGTTCTAGAGCTGTATGGTATTCACTGTGAATATATACAATAATATTTATTTATAAATATTTAATTTAATTATATTTAAATATATTTATATATTTAAACGGTTATTTAGGTCTTTAAAAATAGCCACTTTTGCAAACGAAGTCGGAATTCGACAAAACTAATTTTGTTGGATCCGTAATGTCAAATAGTTTTTAGATTTCCAGTTTCGTGATTTTTAGAGTAACTGTGTGGTCGTACGTATTTTTAGAGTGAGAAATAATCAGTATTTCGACAGTTAAAAATACGCTGTGTGAGCATACTATGTCAGAATTCGACGAAACCAGTTTCGTTGGGACCGTAATGTCAAACTCTAGCTACATGTCCAGTTTCGTGATTTTTGGGTATCGTGTGTGATCACACAAATTTATAGAAGGCGAAAACGAGTAAAACTAAAATATCTCAACACAAAAAAAATATCTAAATCTTCCTACAAATATGGCCACATCTTTTCTAAACCTAAACTAAAATTTTCACGGTCAAACAATGGATAGCCGCCACAAGAAAAAGGCAACCGTGGATAAAGAAATCTTCAAAAAAATACAAAACAATCCAAATAAATTCCTTTAAGTCATGAAGCTTTTTTATTTGGATTCTGTAATAATTATCTTCGATTTCATACCAGTAGAAAAGGGTGTGATGCATTTTTGGTAAGCTCGACTCTTAACAGCCGAATCTAGGGTTTTCGGTTATTGAATTTTGGGTGTATCGAAGTTGATTTTGAGGTCATATTCGAATTACTGAGGTGGTTTAACATATTGTGGGGAAGTGTTGATGGATTCTGGGGATAAAGAGGTCGATGGATTTTCGGTGGATGTCGCGACCTGCTATGGGAACGCGATCTCGAGGAAGAACTCGAGCTGAGCCAGATGGTGACAACTGTGTGGAGGTTGAGGAGAAAAGCAGTATAGTGGTTTTGATTTGAAATTTTGGTGAAAGGATGAAGCGTGGATGCACCGGAAAGAATCGATAATGGTCGAGTATCATTTGAGCGTGCGATACAGGAGAAGGAAGTAGTGGGAATCGGGTCTTCTGAATGAAGAACAATGGGCCGAAGCTTGGAAAAGGTTAAGGCCCAATATGGTTTAATCAAGTATGAATTTAACATTTTAATACGTATAACTTTAAAAATGCATAACTTGCTCTTATATTATCGGAATCCGACGAAACAGGATCCGTTGGGATCTTATGGACGGAGCTACACCATGGAACTGACTGGGAGTGAATCCGAGCTCGTTTGAATTTATGGCGAAATAAATTGTTTGATTCAAATCAAACAACAGTTTATTGTTCTTTAATGATGAACTGCCAATGTGAGTAAATCTCACTAACTCTGAACAGTTTAAAATTTCATGTTGTATTTTTAGAACTGTTAAATATTGGATGATTGACTGTGTGTTGACTGTTTGATTGAACTGCTAGTCAGTTAGTTGAATTTCTATATTGATTCTGTTTAACAGAATATATCATATGGAACTGAAGTGATGTTGATTTTATATTGTATAACATCTGTGGATGCAGGGAGACAGGTTGGAGGAATCCAACTGGATTCCTCAACATTTATTTTACTGTGATTCATATATTGTAATATATGATGTGATATATAATCTGTTGTCGATTGTATGTGTTTGAAAGATAATTTCATCTTGATTTGATGTGTTAAATACCATAACATACCGGAATGGTGAAAAGGAAAATTTCAAAACGAATATTGAAATAGATTTATGTACAAAATCAAAGAAGATTTTGTAAAAGGAATCATTTATAAATGGAATATTTATAAATAGAAATTTATTCATAAATGGAATATTTATAAACAGAAATTTATTCATAAGTGGATTATTTATAAATAGAAAATACTTAGAAATAAGACCCTAAAGGAATTATTTGCAAACCATTTGCAAATAGATTAGAAAGAGAAAGGTGTGTAAACCATTTACAAATCAATCAAAAAGAGAAAGGTTTGTAAACCATTTACAAATCAATCAGAAATAGAAATGTTTGTAAAACCTTTACAAATGAAATCGAAAGAGGAATATTTGTAAAACCTTTACAAATGAAATCGAAAAGGAGATATTTGTAAAACCATTTACAAATAGAATTAAAAAGGAAATATTTAGAAATAAATAGAGTTATAAAAAGGAAATTTGTTTATAACCGAATATGATGTTATAAAAAGGAAAACGTTATAAAAAGGAAAACGTTACTAAAAAGGAAATCATTTGTAAAGTGGAGAACCGTTACTAAAAGTAAATCTTTATAAATGAATAGTTTATTCGAAGGGAGTTAATCGAATATGGTATTCGAAAGTTAGTAAATCGAATATGTTATTCGAAAGGGGTTAGTCGAGTCGAGTTAGTTGAATAGAGTTAATCAAAAGAGTTAATCGATTAGAGTAAATCAAACAGAGTTAATCGAATCAGAGATATTCGAAGTGAAATAATCGAATAGTAGATATTCGAAGTGAGAAAATCGAATAGTAGATATTCGAAGTGAGTTAATCGAATCAGAGATATTCGAAGAAAGAGATTATCGAATATAAGTATTCAAAAGTAAGCAAATTGAATTAGTTATGTGAATTAGTTATTCGAATAGAGTTAAACACATAAGAGTTATTGAATTAGTTATTCGAAATAGAGTTAAATAGAGTTATCGAATATTAGTTATTCGAATAGAGTTAAATGGAATTAAAGGAGTTAATCGAATTTGGTTTATTCGAATAGAGTTAAAGGAATTATCGACTAGAGTTAAATCGAATAGATTTAATCCAATAGCGTTAGTCCACTAGAGTAAATTGAATAGAGTTATCGAATATACCTTATTCGAAGGAAAGAATTATCGAATAGAGATGATTCGAAAGAGAGTTACGTAAGGAAGTTTGTTAAAGAATTAAAAGGTGAACTTTGTCTATTTCATGGTTAGAAACATTGTTCAGTTAAGGTCTGAGAGGTAGTATTACCCCAACTTGATTGACTTCATTTTTAACTAAGGAATGGTTAAGGTTCGATAGTGAAGGTGGGTTAAAGGAATTTAGTTAATAAGCGAAATGGTTTGAGTTGGCATCGCGATGGTTTGTTCAAACATCTGTCTAAGTCCAATGAAGGAGTTTTTGAAATGTTTTCCAAATAAGAACCAAAAATGTTTTTCTGATATAGAAAACAAGAAATAGAAATGTTTTCCAATGGTAATAACATATATTTTCTAAATTTAGAAAATAAGAAATGTTAAATATAGGGAAATAGGAGATGAAAGATGAACTAAGGAGATAATTGTTAAATGATGGTTGATCGATATAAATTTCCATCTGGAAATAATATCGTTGTTTGCACACGTGTTTTTCTTTGATAGTTAACTCACAGACTACCAATGTTTTGACCATTTTAACGTTGTTAATACGGAGAGACCGGTTGGATTATTATCCAAAGAACCACTCTGTATTGGTATAAGCGTTGTGAATCATATATGCCAAAGATAATTGAAGATGGAGTAAAGTGCAAGGGCTATCATATAAGTCTTAGATAACGGTGCCTAAGATGGATATACTGAATAGAGCCTTCGGTTCATCCGGTTCCTGGATGACTTGTATGGATGAATGTCTGACTGAGTATTTCCAGAAAGGTCACGTACATTGATTTCTTCAACTGTACCAAGAGTGGAAGCGGAGAAGGAAACTTCTTTAGCTAACACGTAATGTACTGTTGTAGACGTCAATTAGTGATTTTCGATGGATCTGACAATGTGGCATTCGAAGTGAATCTGGTGTGATGATAAAGCATAGCTTCTAGCTTCACATCCGGTAAATGACAGAAATCGGGCAGGCAGCATGGCTAAGTCGGTCGCTCCGAAGTAGGGTGTATAATCACCTGATCCAGAGTTTCATTTACTTCTAAAAATCTATTGTTGATGCTGTCCCATTCGGGAAACGGTTGTTGATCCCGACCGTCGGTGATATACATTTGATACACTCAAGCGAAATGAGTGGTCGGTCATGCGTGGCCGGGTTGCAAGATGTTCTTGTTGAACCCAGTGTATTCCTTTCTAGAGGTACACTAGCGAAAGGTGGTTCCATACCTTGTCATAGTTGGAAATCCATTACCCAATACGTGCTTGCGGTTTTGATTGTATACTATATATGTAGAACGTGAGATGAAAGCATTTATGCCAGATGATTATTATATTGTGGTTGATAGACATTTTTATAATATCAAAAGGTTTTTGATATAAAGATAATTTGGATTCTCATAAGGGAAAAACCCGTTCCGTTATACGGCGTGGTCTTATGAGATATCGTTTAAATGCTCAAACAGTTTTAAACTGTTTTACTCATACCAGTCCCATGACTGACCCGGAGTTTATTTTGTTGTTTTCCCTAAACTCTTGGGTTCCCAATTTTGTACGGGCAGTCAACTAGTCAGCATTTACAGATATACTGGAAGAGCTTGAAGCAGGAGGCTTCAGGATTATTTAGCTATAGTTATTTCCGCTGTGTTGTAAGTGTTGTATTTTGATAATGATGTATATTCAAGTATAGATATATATTTCAAGTTATGTTATATATATTATATGTTATTCGTTCCGCTGTGAGGTTCGCGTTACTCTGATGTTGTGTTCTTCTTCTTCTTCTATTCTAAGTTTTTATCTTATCTTTCCTCACCCTCTAATTTCTTTCATTATTGACCGGTATTTTCGATCCTTGGATGTTCGATATGTGTTGTATATCGGATAACCAAGATCGCCAAAAACCCGGGTCATTACAATTGGCTAGTCGCTTGGCTTTTGGATTTTCTTTTGATATATAAGAGCCTGTAGAGGCCATTTGTACCCGTACAAATGAGGTTATGACGAAAATTTTCGAAAAGTTAAGGTGTTAGCCAAATTTTTAGAAATTAGAAAGTTCTTAGAAAATGAAAAGATGAAGAACTTGAGTCAAGTGAAGGTTGAGTTGGTTAAGTAAATGAACCTCAGTTCCTTTTTCCTTTTCGGAGATGAAAAGATTTTAAGTGGGGGAGATTATAACAACCCAGAATTTTGGAAACAATTTAAAATTTATTTTTAATTGATTTTCATAGAAATTAAATATTCTCGATGAATTTTTTTGAGAATAAACGATTTAAAATTTGATTAAATCGAAGTTAGAACGTATAAATTTAATATTTAATTAAAACGAGCTTGAAATGGCATGGTAGTTTGAAAATTCGACTTTAAACTTTGAATGAATATATAGAATTCAATATAAATCAGAATTTGATGAAACAAGAAACATTGGAATATTTTGAATTGTAGTTTCCTAACGAATGTAAGAAATTGAGATTTCACTTTATAAATTGTAAGTTATGTCTAAATTAAAATTTAGAATAGTCACTATGGAATTTAAATGTATTTTTAAAAGGTATATATATAGTCGTAGAAAACTCACATTTTGCATACGGGCGAATTTGGACTTTAAACCACTTCCATTGAGTTCGAAATGTCGTTTTGCGTGCTCGAAAACTATAAGCTTCGATATATTTCGATTTCGTGAATATTGGCACTTGGGTTGGGTCTTTGCTTAGCTAACCTAGCTCACCATATAACCCCTAAACTAGCCTCTTCCTCTCATTCACTTCCACACTTAGAGAAAAAAAATAGAAATGGGGAAAGGGAATGAGAAATTAAAATTCCCTAAGGCTAGTTTGATCCTTGGAGCTCCATTCTTCTTGAAATCAAGTGCAAATCGAAGGAGAAACTCAAGTAAGCTCCATCTCCATCTTCTCCAACTCAATTCCTCTTTGATTTTTGAGATTTCCTAAACCTAATTCATAGGAAATTTCGGGCATTCATGTGTCGATTGAATTTTTGTGTGTTATATTGGAAGAGAGGTTGTTCTAGCTTGTCATTGGATTGATTTCTTGCTTCTAGCAAGCAAAGGTGAGATCTTTGTGAGTTCTTAGTGTCTTTGTCACAAGCTAATTGCTTGTAAAGTGTCATATAGGTTCGTTTAAAGTTGTGCATATGCAAATGAATTGGTTAGACAAGCATATACTTAACCGATTTCAAGTATTCATGTTTCATTGAAATGAAAATTATGAATAGAATTGTCCATACAATCTAATTCATATGCTACGAGTTGATTTGGTGTCTTGTGAAGCTCCATTGTCGCCCCTGTAAAGTTCTATGTCTTCACAATTCTCTAGAACCATATTTGATAGCATTGGTTACAAAATTTGCCCATTTTGGAATTTATAACCGAAATCATTGCAAATCATTTGTATGAATATTTGGGCATGTGAGTTTGGTGTTATGAGTTGCTTCGATGAGTTATTGAAGCCTTTTGCATGTATATAACATCATAGGCCTTCGGGCATTGGCCGATATCATTTTGAATATGTAATTTAAAGAAAATTTGTGTTTAACAGCTGTTCGGATGCTAACAACCGAAATATTACATAAAATTCGGTTATTAATGACCGAAATAATTACAAATTTCGGTTGTTAACAACCGACTAGAGGAAAAAAAATGTTTTACTTTAAACGATCATAACTTTTTCATATGAACCCCGAATTCAGGCAAACCTGGTGCATTGGAACCGTATCGACGAGAGCTTTGCAATGAAACTAATTTGGAGTGATTTGGAGCTCATGAAATTTTTTGGTGGAGATAAACATCTGATGTAAACAATCGAATGCTCATCTTTATTTAACAACACTAGAATCATCAACTAAAGACTGACGGAGTGGAAACCAATGGTGAGAACTCTCTCACTAAAACTATTTGTACAGTTATTTGTTTTTATAACTAAATAATTTTTTTTGCATTTGATTGCTCTCAACTGATCTTTGCTTATCGCTTCGCCCCCAAAGGATGAGTCCTGTCGTTCCGATTGAGGAGAACCAAGAAGTAGTCCGCCCAGTTAATATACTGGGGAACGGGTAGACCCCAATGGTTCTTAAGGGACTAGCTATATTTGTTTGATGATCAATGGATGTTTACAGTTTTAGTGCTATTATTATCAAATTGTAAATAAATTCACATGGATTATGATTTAAACCCCACACGGTATTGGGATGATTATTTTACACATCGCCCAAGTATGCAAATAATAGTCATTGGATGTTGATTGAAAACCCAACACGGGTCTGGGGATGATAATAACTTCACACATCTCCCTTGTGTTTAGTTGTATGTCAACCAATTGATTGGCAGACTGTTATAAGCGTTAATGCTTATGCAGTTGCAAATTGCACTGTGGATGTGAGTTGAATGTTTAATAGTTGTTTATCACTATTTTTGAATATATGTGATGTGTGGAATGCATATAAATAAAATTATATGGTGATTGATTGAGTCTGATTCCAATTCAGAGATAGCGAATACTTTAAAATAATATTTAGTAAAGAATTAAAATATGATTTTGATGTCCGATTTTGGATGGACACGAAAATATTGAAATACTCCAAGTTTGAAAAGATAGAAGATATTTTTATCTGAATGAAACAGTTAGCAACTGGAATTAAGAATTGGTATGGTTTAAATATAACCAGAATTTTTCCAACATATGAATTAGAAAGGATTTTAATGGTAATAATCTCCGGAATATTTCGATATTGGATTCCGTGATTATACGGATATCGTTGAGAAATTTGCAAGATATAAATATCGTTATTCCTAATACGATATCTGTTGGTTTCAGAATTGGATATTGAATATAAGTCAACATGATTTATATTCAAAGCCTTATATTTAATATCAAAATGGATTTTTGGTTTGTCGTGAATAGTGTCTTTAATAACACTCTTCTTAAACCCAGTTGAGAAAGGAATAAATCTTTTGACTAAGATTTGATGAAGTTTTCCAATTAAAAAATATAATTGGAATTAAATGGAAGTTGATTTTGAGGTTATTGTGAACAATGTTTTAAACAACATTAGTTCTCAAACCTGATTAATAGTGAAGTTAAGATTTGGAATTTATAAATTTGTATGATAAGATTTGGTGGAAATTTTCCAAAGTAAAGTTTTCCAGTTTAATCAAAGAAATTGGAATTGAATTGAATTCGATTTAGTGATAATCGAGAAGAGCTTCTATGAAGGAAGGCATTTATTATTTATGGTATTTAAAAGGCTTTGTCATTATTCCATGTATAGTATTAGTCCGATACAAAAATTTATATCGATTATATACCGTTATGATTTCCGTGAAGGTTCCATTTTGATGGAAGGTGATTCTGGGTTTATCGTTAGCGTTGATTTTAAATGACATTGGTTCTTTAACCCAGCTAAAGACAGGATTAATTTTCCTAAAGTTGAATAATCATTATGTAATGATTTTTTAAATTAAAACTAAGTGGAGTTTTAACGAATCTTTAATTAGACTGAAATGTGAATAAGGTAATTAAATTTTACGAACTCAAGGAATTTTCAAGAATTGAGTACCACCAGTTTTATTCCATGCGATAATTAAATCTTTAATTAAATTTGAACATTTAAGTGGCAATTGTAATTACCGATAACACAATGGGGGTTAGATATGAAGTACGACCAGTTTTGCTCCATAGGATGAATAGGTTGGGATTGGGATGATAAAACGGATGATTACTTCGGTAAGGCTCGTAAATCCCGACTAGTTTGATAAACCTTAATTTGGTTTAATATTGTTAGAAGATGATACAAAATCTTTTGCAATGGTTTTCAAAGAAAGATTTAAACAAGTGGTTTAAATGCATTAAATATTTGATAAGATTTATGGGAATGATTCCCCAATGTCATGAATATTTGAATAAAAGAATATTCTCGATTGGAATGAGGCTACGGTGTAACGACCGGAAATTTCGCTCGATCCGAATCAGCCGCTAAACCGATCAAGACCGTTCGAAACCCCTGATTGTTTTGAGAACACGACGAATTAGAACGCAGATGGAAGAACATTTCATTGTTTATTACAACAATTCCATCAGAATACAAGAATATACAGAGTATGAATAAATATTACACAGAAAATACCAGAGATTTAAATTATATTTAAAAACATCGCAGCGGAAAATAATACAAAACACAACTAGAAGGAGATATACGGATACAAAGCTTCCCAAATATCGTTCCAGCTGTAAATCAGGATCCTCTGAATATAAATCTGCAAAACAAAAACTACTAGCTGCCCGTGTCAAAATAAGGGCACCCAGAGTTTAGGTTAAAACAATAAACTCCAGGTCAGTCATGGGACTAGTGTGAGACCTAAAACAGTTATTAATCTTTATTTTAAAGTTAGGTAAATCAAGGGAACACACCGTATAACACGGAACGGGTTTCCTCCCAAGAATACTAGTGCATAAAACTACAACGCAATGCTAAATAAGGAAAAGTGAATCTATTATAAGACCCAGGTCCCATCACACAATGCAACGCAAGCCGGAGGATAGGGTTTTTACCTTATAATAGCCAAGAATGCTTGATACGTTTAAACAAATCATTTGATACTATTATAAGTGCATAGTGTATAAAACAACTTCAAATCATAAGTATCAATCATAGATGGCATAGCATCCCATGCTACTATGTCGCCATACTAGGCTCTACAATTAAAACCACACATGTCACGTATTTGGAAGTTGGATTTGCATCTGTGAATCGAGGCAAAAGATAGTCCTCACCGATTCGAGACAATCTAGCCCATGTCTCAGGACCCAGACTCAGGTGGGCCCTTTGATCGTCAGGGCCGGTCCACCGATGTGGATTAAAATGCCTGAATATTGCGTTTCCCCGCCCTTTGGTGCGTAAATGAGCCAACAAATGACTCCATCGGACCCGGATCGTCCGATCTAACCGAGGCGCCTCGCAACAGCAACAACCTTATAAGTCAAACTCGTCAGGGCGTGTAAAACCACTGACGCCACTTCTAACTAGAAAGAAACGCATGTCCTCCCTGAGGTCCTCTCCCGTTTTTGGTTCACCACCGGGGTGTGAGGCTCGCAAATCAACGTTACACAAAGCTACGCCACACAGGCCGTGCTTTGATCATCAACCACAAGACTTCGCTTTTCAAAAGAAGCCTTGATCCATTGCCACTTAGGCATGCCACACAGGCAATTCATTCCATCTGATGGATATCCATCAATATATAACCCCTGAGCTCGTACGTCTTAGAGAAGGGCGTTAAGCAAGAGAATGAATTCTCCGCCGCCAAACAGATATATATTTAATAGAAATCAATCACACAGACAAAAATCCAATGTCAGACACACAGTCCATTTACAAGTTCGTTCTGGGTCTGAACGAAACCGGAGGCACCTAGTACCCCGCATATCCATCGATCTCCAAGTACGTCTGGACGACCACCAACTGATTCCCTCCTCTTGGGTGTACGGCCCAATCATGATCATCAGTAATTATCCAAACGACGTGAAGACCTCTGGTCTTCAACCACCGTCTTCATCTTCGACACCACGTCGAATCAGTTATTCAGAATGGGATAAGCCCGGTCTTTCTGAATAACTTACGTATATATTAAACAAGTGTTACACAAACACAACATACGCCTCATTCCAATTCAGAATATTCTTTTATTCAAATATTCTTATACTTTGGGAAATGTTCCCATTAATTTTATCAAAGATAAATTCTTTAAATTTATTCTTTAACCTTCTTTGAACATCAATTCAAACAAGTCGGGATTAGTGAACCACACCGAAGTAATCATTTATTTTATTTCCCAATCCCAACCTATTCACCCCATGAAGTAAAACTGGTCGTACTTCATATCTAACACCACGTTGTTATTGGTAAATTCAATTACCATTTCACATTCAAATCTAATTAAATATTTAACAATCGCCTGGAGCAAAACTGTTGATACTCCATTCTTGATCATTTCAATCTAATTAAAGATTCATTAAAACTCCACTTAGTTTTAATCTTTATAGAAATCAATATCCTGTCTTTAACTGGGTTGAAAAACCAATGTCATTTAAAACACGGTTCACTATAAACCCAAAATCACATTCAATTCATTATCGGTTTAAAGATCAAGTGTTATTTAAAACACCGTTCACGATAAACCCAAAAATCAATTTAAATTCAATTCCAATTAAATACCATTTAATTGGTACACTTCATTAAATCTAAATAAAAAGATTTAACCTTTTCCTCAACTGGGTTTAAGAACAGTGTTAATGAAGACACCATTCATGACTAACCCAAATCACATTTGATATTAAATACAAGGCTCTGAATAGAAAATATATCGGCTTATATTCAATATCAAATTCTACGACCAACAAATATCGTATTGGAAATAACGATATAAATATATCTTTCAAATTTCCATAACAATATCTATATAATCACGAAATCCAACATCGAAATATTTCAAAGACAATTTCGATTCAAATCCATTCCAATTCAATTATTGAAAATTTTGGTTATTTTCAAAACCATTTCAAATCCACTTTATTTATTTAAAAATAAATAAAATTATAATTCTAGTTCAAAACTATTTCATTTCGATAAAAATCTATTTTTATCTTTTCAAATATGGAATTTTTTCATCTCAATTCTTCCCAAATCATTTCTTATGATTTTACACAAATTATTTCTATTTTTAATAATTTTATCAAGGCCCGTACAGTCGATTTCCATCAACGGCCATCGAACTACACTTACAGCGACCTTTTTCAAATTTGATTTGGACATAATTTCAAATCCAACCGTTAGATTTCAAATTATTAATATTCGTTAGAAAGCTCTTTTCGATACGAACCCAACGGTTATGGTTTTAGGAGAATCCGACGGTCGGATCTCCCGTAATATCCGTTCGAAGTCAATGGTCGAAATCCGCGAACTGCCGCGGCGCGGCGCGTTCTATTCAGGCCATTATATTATATATATAATATATATAATATATACCTCGTCGATTTCCTTTTAAAACTTATTTTATAAATCATTTTAAATTCGTTTTCAAAACGATTTCAACTTCCTTTTCAAATTCAAATTAAAATTGAATTTTCCATTACAAATTCGTTTTAGATTCATTTCAAATTGATTTCAATTCAAATCGATTTTTAATTCAATTTCAATTCGCTTTCAATTCAATTTGAATTTCAAATTAATTCAATTTCAATTCGAATTCATTTCAACTCAATTTCAATTCGAATTCATTTCAAAACGATTTCAACTCTATTTCAATTTAATTCGAATTTCTATTCTATTCGAATTTCAAATCATTTCAGTTTATTTCGAATTTCAATTCACTTTAATATTCATTTCATTTTGAATAAAATCAATATAAATTCCGTTCACGTCAAAATGGCGTCAATCTAATCAACACGGCTTCATATATTTCTATTTTCCAATATTCTTTTTCAAATATTTCTTTTTCAAATATTTCTATTTTCAAATATTCTATTTCAAATATTTCTTTTTCAAATATTTATATTTTAAAACTGGAATGAGGCCCAATCAATTACTATAGATTTTATTTCTATGGATTTTCAGACAACGCATGTATATATCAACAATGACAAATAATCAACCATCATCCAAAGTGCATTCTACACTGTATAAGCATCAAATATAAATATTCAATGCTTATAACAGTCTGTCAATTAATCGATCGACATGCAACTAATTATCGGGATTATTGTACGTCATATATCATCCCAATACCCGTGTGGAGTTTCAACCAATCAAACACAGATTTTATTTGTGTAGTTGGGCGATGTGTAAAATTTATCGTCTGAAACACCCCACCTCCGTTAGGGTCACTCTCAAAGGGAATGCCCTAATTTTGGTGGAGGTTTATAAGTACAAGTCACAGATATACAAGACAGATTGTAAGAACACATATTTGTAAAACAGCGGAAGAACAACAAACTTTATTTCATTAAGTCAAATACGTGTTACAACAACATCCTTTCCAAAAACATAACATAACACTTTCATAATCTGTCTTGAGTACATTATTTAAAGAAGCATAAATAAAACATAGATAAACTGCAAAAGCCCCTTGGTGGATTGTCCAAAGCCATAGTTCAAAACAGGAAAGTCTAAGCAATACATTTCTCTTCTTCAAGCTGGATGTTGAGGCTGGACAAGCTGCTGTGTTCCCTCCCTGAGGACCTGGGGGGAAACGGAAGAAAGAAGACGAAAGAAAAATAGAGTCAGACATAAAGCCTGAGTAAGTCTAGTACTACTTTGTCTATGAATAAAGAACTGGGTATGATAAGTAAAACAGGAAGTGGGCAAACACTATGAACTTGGTTAAGTTATCTAGGGTCGAATATGCTATCGTACCCCATGTTAATCTCTGAACCCATATAAACTAGTTTCCAATTTGCACCCCATAATCAGGGTGATGTGATCCATTCAATGATGATCGGCTCCTACTCGCATAGTTACATGTGTCCTACGGCCCCCGATGTCTGTAGTTACCTATGCTGGTCCCACCATGGGGTGTATCAAGTCCCATAGTGGCAACCCGACACAACCTTAGAGTGCACAGGTATGCTACTGTTGTCCAGTGCCTTATTTTTCTGCGCCGGAGTGTGTGCACGCCCGCACTCCGTTAGAACCTACACTACTACACCACCGCCGTCGCTTTGACCTCTTACAATCAGCCCAGTAATCGTGCCCCACCCTGCCTAGTTTCAGGGTATCCTGATACACCATTTAGGGTTACTGCTGAAAAGGGTCCCCCGTTACTAGGTTTTCTATCTCTAGCCAACATGCTAAGTTGGTTAAGTGTTTCCTAACCTAACCCCACCAGTCGTTTAGTTTAGCATGTTCCATTTTGATTAAGTCTTTAGTCCACTTAATCCTAACAATCCTGACTCAGCCTTAATTGTCTTATTAAGGCCCGGACCTCTCACATTAGACAGGTATTGTTGTGGCTGCCTGTTGCCGGTTGGTTCCGGGAAGTCTTACGCCACAACTCAGTCTAACCTCGGGTCCTTGCTGGGCTCCATGTTTAACCTCGCACATTGGATAGGTATTGTTGTGACTACTGGACAGCCGGGCGGTTCCGGGCAGGTTTACAACACAACTCAATCCAACCTCGGGTTAAACACATCGTATTTTCTACATTTACATATCTTGTCATTCTTCTTTATTTATATGTAAATATTTGCGGCCCATTATTAAGTTAATGGTGTAAAGATTACACCAATCATGGGCCCAACCCATACTTGAATTTGGGCCCTTCTATTTTATATTTTCATTCATTAATTCCTTTTAACCCAACGTTATTTTCCCCCGTTTTACACTTCCGTTCATATATATTGGGCTTAGCCTTTTAAAGCCCAATTTAGCCATGCGAAAGGGGAAGCTTATGGCGTATCCACAAAGAGGGGAAGGTGAGCGCATGAACTTGCATATGACGTTGGAAAATACATAATAGAAATTGGTGTACTTGCATAGTGGTGACATGTATTTTGGTCATAAAACATAGGTGACATAAATCAAGGCATGTAAACTTGCATAGGTTTAACTACAACATGAACCTATATTCTTATTTAGGCATAATGTCAAACATAAGCATGGCCTAAATACTTCTAGCATAAACATGGCATATTGTCAAACATAAGCATGGCATAAAATACTTCTTGCATAGGCATGGCATATTGTCAAACATAAGCATGGCATAAAATACTTCTAGCATAGGCATGGCATATGGTCAAACATAAGCATGGCATAAATACTTCTAGCATGAACATAGCATAATTCAACTTAATCATGATTTAAGCCTAATCACATAATGATGCATAAATATTCCTAAACATGGTGTTTGCTTTAAACTTGCAAAAAGGGGATTTTTGAGTCCAACCTAGCCATGTCTCACATATGTCATTTAACAACATAGAACTAACATGGATTTCAATTATGCCTAATATTATTCATAGCCTAGCCATATTAATGAGTTTTGCAAAAGCATGGTTTAATACATGGATTATGGTGTCAAAATTCCAACATAGTTTCATATGAACTATAACAACCAAACTTGTTCAATTACTTGCAAAATGATTTATGCACAAAATATACATCATGATAGCATAATAACAAAGCCCAAATTCGCATAAATTTAAATCAACTACATACATGTAGCTTCAACATAGATAACATAATTTGCGCAATATTCCAAAGGTATACTTGTATAGAACTACCGCATGTAGTTCTTTATAACATAATCCATAAATATCCAAACGTATATAAATTGATAAGAACGCATAAATATGAATTACTTCCATTGCCACAATTCAAGCATACACATCAACACAGTTGTTTATTATACCAAAGTAATACTCTACTTACAATGGTTGCGGCGAATTCTCTAATTAAGAGACACGATTCCTTTGTTGAATTGATTAGCTTTAGGTTGCTTTGAATTGCTTTAGGCTTTAGAACTTTCTTCCTAACTCTCTCTCTAGTCGGCGGCTAATCTTTGTCGTTCCTCAGCAACATGGCGGCTATAATCTTATTTTGAATGAATAGATTAGGGTTTAGTCTAGGGTTGTTTATATAGAGGTTAGGAATTGATTAGGACCCTTGATGTTGCTAGGTTAGATCATAGCCATTCATTAGGAAGAGAGACCAATAAAAACCCGCCACCTAGCCCTAATGACAAAGCAGACCACAGAAATTCGACCACACACCGACCTGGCCAGCCAGGGCTAGACCAGACCTGGCCAGCAGGTCATTTTTGACCTGGGCGCACTTGGCAGGTGCGCCAGGTCAAAAATGCACTGGCGCACTTCACAGGTGCGCCAGTTTATTTTTGTTCTGGCGCACTTCCCAAGTGCGCCAGTGCATTCTGGCCCTTTTTCGGTTTTTCGCCCAACTTCGTTCGTCCATAACTTCTTCATACGATATCCGTTTTTCGAAAACTCGGACTCTATTTCGCGTATTTTTCCGAGACGAACGCAATGGCGTATCCCGTTTCCCTTAGTTCTTTGATTTGAAATTAATTATACTTTAATTTGTGAGTTTCACAGTTATAGAATTCACGGGGTGTTACATTCTCCTCCACTTAAAAGGATTTCGTCCACGAAATCTTCAAGCTAGGAGGAATGTATATCCTAGCATCCAATCATCCATCTACTCATCCATCAAACACGAGCATCCATTGTCCTTAAAAGACTTCTAATGCTTCATGGTCATATGCGAAGTGTGTGTGTATACATGTACTTATCTAATGCAAAATCAGGCGGTCTACTGATTCAGTTGACCTCCTTAATGCGAATTATGTAAGTGCCATGAATCCATTATGTATGCAAATTTTCCTATTCATGATTCTATATGAGTGCACAATCATTCAATACAAATGCAACATCCACATGACAACACATTAAAGTTCAATCATATACAAATGCAAACATATATGCATATGCAATATGAAGTGACTGAGCCGATCTAAAACCTAGATTGTGTGTGTATATGCAACCACGAGCAACCACTAGCAATCACTTGCAACCACTTGCAACCATTCATACATAACATGTTTCAACTACATGTTTTCATCCAAAAAGAGTTTCTACCTAAAAGATACGGTCGAGGAAGTATACCTAAAAAGATAGATAAAAGCGCAACTTAAGGAAAAGAAAGATCAAGGATGTACCCTCGAACAGAAAAGGGTAGGCAGTACGGATTCTATCTTCAGTTTCCCAAGTCGCGTCTCCCTCGGCGTCGCTCCACTGAACTTTGACGAGCTTGACTTCGCGGTTGCGTAGCTTCTTCACTTCCATTCCTAATATGCGGGTTGGAACTCTTCTTATGATTGCTTCGCGCTCCACTTCGGCCTCTTCGAGGATGTTTGGCTCTACCACTTCAGCAGACTCATGCAGACATTTTCGGAGATGTGAAATGTGAAAGACGTTGGGGACTCCAGCCAACTTCTCGGGTAGCTCTAATCTATAAGCCATTTTCCCAATTTTCTCGATAATGATAGGGAATGGTCCTACCTAAAGGTATAGTCGAAGTAAAAACTTTGTGCCCATTAGGCAATGTCAAAACTGAAAACCTATGCCACATATATATTGATTAGGAGAAGAACTCTCTAAGCATCAGCCCCGAAGACCGAAATCAACATCAGACTGACACCCAAAGAATTACTCAACCCAACCACCATATATGATTCTAGGCAACTAAGCATGATGGACTCCTTTTAGGTCATAAGGGAGTCCCTTCCTAAGACCAATCTGTATCCTATAAAACCCGAAAACTTTAGTCAAACCGATGAACACCCTCGAGCCCCAACATGTGTTACTAACAGATGAGTCATACTCCCTATGTGGTTTGCAACAGAAATTGGATTGAGAATGGGACCGAGAGGATATACTCTTAAGAAGAGATATTATGCACGAATCTAGTCTTCAATCTTCTAAGTCGCACTTCCTTGAGCTTAACTCCATTATGCTTTGTCCGTCTATAACTTCACAATTTCGTAGCTTCTTAATCCTTGTTTCCAAAATATGAGTTGGAACCCTTGCCTCTCGTTCCTCTTTCACTTATTCTCCTTCTAGTATACTTGGCTCAAGCCTTAACTGCGTACTCATGGTTCCATGCAAGCTCTCCAAAATTCATTAGTGAATCTTGGATCTTGTTCACTTACTAGAAGGTATTCCACATAGATGAATTATCTCTTGAAAATAAACAAATGTCAACTATGTTGCCAAATGTACTTACTAAGGTGATTCTTTACAACTCATGTATCAGCGAAATGAACCTTCAGCCTTAGTGGCGAACACTACTGGAGTGCCCTATTCTGAAATGCTCCTACTAATGAACCCCTTTTCTAGAAGCTCATTAATCTGTTTACTGAGCTCTTTCCTTTCTCGTGGAGCCATATGTCTAACGGGCAACGCAACGGGCTTTGCATTATCTACAAGATATATGCGGAAGTCTATTTCCCGCTTCGGAGGCAAGCCCTTCACCTCTTCAAAGACATCCGGATATTCCCGGACCACTCTAACTGATTGCAAGTTTTCAACAGAGGCATCTAGCGATTCAAGATAACTAAGCATAACCGCATACGAGGGGTTACAAGAAATTTCCAAAGTATTACCGAGCTGGGTTAGGAGCCTAACAACCCTTTTCTCACAATCAAGGATGGCCCCATTACTGGATAGCCAATCCCTACCCAAAATCAAACCATACCCCGAAAAGCCCAAAACAAAGGCACTACATTGAAATTCTACACTTAGAATAGAAATTTTCAATCCCACACAGATCATAGACAAATGAGCGGGGCCCCCAATTGGGTTTGAAACAATTAAGGGGTCCTCTACCATACTAGTTTTTAGGTGTAGAGATTCTACTAAAGCAGACGAGATAAAGGAGTATGATGCGCCAGAATCAAATAAAGTGCGAACGGGGTGATCGTAAAGATAAACTACACTTTCTACAGAAGTGTTTGTACCTCGCTGTTGCAGAGGTGGCGCTTCCAGCACATGAACCTGTGCCCCTGGGGTGGATCCATCCCCCTGCCCCTGTCCTCGTTTCTTTGGGCAATCCTTAGCCCTATGGCCCGTCTGACCGCATGAAAAGCACCCACCATTCTCCTTGGCCTTCTTTTTCTGGCAGTCCTTTACTAAGTGCCCCACTTTGCCACAAAAATTACACTTCCTCTTCTCTTTGTTGCCTTTCCCGCCCTTCTCAAAGTCTGTCTTCTCAGGGCAGTCTTTGCTGATGTGTCCAGTCTCCCCACAATGAAAACATTCTCTTTGCTTTCTTTTCCTCTTTCTACATTCCTTGGCTATGTGCCCTTCCGTACCACAAAAATTACATTTCCCTTTTTTTTCTCGTTTCTTATTATTACTGTTACGATCCTTTCTTGTTTGACTATTTTTCGTCTTCCTACTCTGGGACTCTTCCGCTTGCTGGTTCACGTGGAGGAGGAGGAGTGAAAGCGTCAGCAGCTGGGGAGTAAGGTCTCCAGACATGCTGAAACCGAAAGGATGGATTCAAAACGAAGGATAAGAGATAATACCTATGGCTTTGGGGACTTTGCCTTTTTAAAATAAAATAATATTTTTCTTTTAAAAATGCTTCTTTAAATTTCCTTTTTGAAAATAATTTTTCAAAACTTTTTATCTTATCTGGTAAACCTATGCTCTGATACCAAGTGAAACACCCCACCTCCGTTAGGGTCACTCTCAAAGGGAATGCCCTAATTTTGGTGGAGGTTTATAAGTACAAGTCACAGATATACAAGACAGATTGTAAGAACACATATTTGTAAAACAGCGGAAGAACAACAAACTTTATTTCATTAAGTCAAATATGTGTTACAATAACATCCTTTCCAAAAACATAACATAACACTTTCATAATCTGTCTTGAGTACATTATTTAAAGAAGCATAAATAAAACATAGATAAACTGCAAAAGCCCCTTGGTGGATTGTCCAAAGCCATAGTTCAAAACAGGAAAGTCTAAGCAATACATTTCTCTTCTTCAAGCTGGATGTTGAGGCTGGTCAAGCTGCTGTGTTCCCTCCCTGAGGACCTGGGGGGGAAACGGAAGAAAGAAGACGAAAGAAAAATAGAGTCAGACATAAAGCCTGAGTAAGTCTAGTACTACTTTGTCTATGAATAAAGAACTGGGTATGATAAGTAAAACAGGAAGTGGGCAAACACTATGAACTTGGTTAAGTTATCTAGGGTCGAATATGCTATCGTACCCCATGTTAATCTCTGAACCCATATAAACTAGTTTCCAATTTGCACCCCATAATCAGGGTGATGTGATCCATTCAATGATGATCGGCTCCTACTCGCATAGTTACATGTGTCCTACGGCCCCCGATGTCTGTAGTTACCTATGCTGGTCCCACCATGGGGTGTATCAAGTCCCATAGTGGCAACCCGACACAACCTTAGAGTGCACAGGTATGCTACTGGTGTCCAGTGCCTTATTTTTCTGCGCCGGAGTGTGTGCACGCCCGCACTCCGTTAGAACCTACACTGCTACACCACCGCCGTCGCTTTGACCTCTTACAATCAGCCCAGTAATCGTGCCCCACCCTGCCTAGTTTCAGGGTATCCTGATACACCATTTAGGGTTACTGCTGAAAAGGGTCCGCCGTTACTAGGTTTTCTATCTCTAGCCAACATGCTAAGTTGGTTAAGTGTTTCCTAACCTAACCCCACCAGTCCGTTTAGTTTAGCATGTTCCATTTTGATTAAGTCTTTAGTCCACTTAATCCTAACAATCCTGACTCAGCCTTAATAGTCTTATTAAGGCCCGGACCTCTCACATTAGACAGGTATTGTTGTGGCTGCCTGTTGCCGGTTGGTTCCGGGCAGTCTTACGCCACAACTCAGTCTAACCTCGGGTCCTTGCTGGGCTCCATGTTTAACCTCGCACATTGGACAGGTATTGTTGTGACTACTGGACAGCCGGGCGGTTCCGGGCAGGTTTACATCACAACTCAATCCAACCTCGGGTTAAACACATCGTATTTTCTACATTTACATATCTTGTCATTCTTCTTTATTTATATGTAAATATTTGCGGCCCATTATTAAGTTAATGGTGTAAAGATTACACCAATCACGGGCCCAACCCATACTTGAATTTGGGCCCTTCTATTTTATATTTTCATTCATTAATTCCTTTTAACCCAACGTTATTTTCCCCCGTTTTACACTTCCGTTCATATATATTGGGCTTAGCCTTTTAAAGCCCAATTTAGCCATGCGAAAGGGGAGGCTTATGGCGTATCCACAAAGAGGGGAAGGTGAGCGCATGAACTTGCATATGACGTTGGAAAATACATAATAGAAATTGGTGTACTTGCATAGTGGTGACATGTATTTTGGTCATAAAACATAGGTGACATAAATCAAGGCATGTAAACTTGCATAGGTTTAACTACAACATGAACCTATATTCTTATTTAGGCATAATGTCAAACATAAGCATGGCCTAAATACTTCTAGCATAAACATGGCATATTGTCAAACATAAGCATGGCATAAAATACTTCTTGCATAGGCATGGCATATTGTCAAACATAAGCATGGCATAAAATACTTCTAGCATAGGCATGGCATATGGTCAAACATAAGCATGGCATAAATACTTCTAGCATGAACATAGCATAATTCAACTTAATCATGATTTAAGCCTAATCACATAATGATGCATAAATATTCCTAAACATGGTGTTTGCTTTAAACTTGCAAAAAGGGGATTTTTGAGTCCAACCTAGCCATGTCTCACATATGTCATTTAACAACATAGAACTAACATGGATTTCAATTATGCCTAATATTATTCATAGCCTAGCCATATTAATGAGTTTTGCAAAAGCATGGTTTAATACATGGATTATGGTGTCAAAATTCCAACATAGTTTCATATGAACTATAACAACCAAACTTGTTCAATTACTTGCAAAATGATTTATGCACAAAATATACATCATGATAGCATAATAACAAAGCCCAAATTCGCATAAATTTAAATCAACTACATACATGTAGCTTCAACATAGATAACATAATTTGCGCAATATTCCAAAGGTATACTTGTATAGAACTACCGCATGTAGTTCTTTATAACATAATCCATAAATATCCAAACGTATATAAATTGATAAGAACGCATAAATATGAATTACTTCCATTGCCACAATTCAAGCATACACATCAACACAGTTGTTTATTATACCAAAGTAATACTCTACTTACAATGGTTGCGGCGAATTCTCTAATTAAGAGACACGATTCCTTTGTTGAATTGATTAGCTTTAGGTTGCTTTGAATTGCTTTAGGCTTTAGAACTTTCTTCCTAACTCTCTCTCTAGTCGGCGGCTAATCTTTGTCGTTCCTCAGCAACATGGCGGCTATAATCTTATTTTGAATGAATAGATTAGGGTTTAGTCTAGGGTTGTTTATATAGAGGTTAGGAATTGATTAGGACCCTTGATGTTGCTAGGTTAGATCATAGCCATTCATTAGGAAGAGAGACCAATAAAAACCCGCCACCTAGCCCTAATGACAAAGCAGACCACAGAAATTCGACCACACACCGACCTGGCCAGCCAGGGCTAGACCAGACCTGGCCAGCAGGTCATTTTTGACCTGGGCGCACTTGGCAGGTGCGCCAGGTCAAAAATGCACTGGCGCACTTCACAGGTGCGCCAGTTTATTTTTGTTCTGGCGCACTTCCCAAGTGCGCCAGTGCATTCTGGCCCTTTTTCGGTTTTTCGCCCAACTTCGTTCGTCCATAACTTCTTCATACGATATCCGTTTTTCGAAAACTCGGACTCTATTTCGCGTATTTTTCCGAGACGAACGCAATGGCGTATCCCATTTCCCTTAGTTCTTTGATTTGAAATTAATTATACTTTAATTTGTGAGTTTCACAGTTATAGAATTCACGGGGTGTTACATCGTCCCAATCAGTATCAGTCAAATGTGTGTATATAAACAAATCGTCCTATTTGTTTATATTTATTTATTCACATTCATGTTAAAAATTATATTTTCAACTATAAAATATTTTTAACTACATAAATATTTTATTTTATTTCACATCACATCACTCAATCAACTACACATCAACATCAAACAAACAAGTATACAAGCCGTCCATGGTCTGTGGACGACGAGTGTCGAGTGCTACTAAACACCGTCTGCATCCTGGTATATATTTTTAACTAGAAAATAAAAATAAAAAGGTGAGGAGTTCTCACCGACTAGCTAAACCAAACGCCACGACTCTTCATATGTAGGACATCTGCCCGTGCTCGCCTTTTGTTACTTTCGTCGTCCGTATTCACTACATATATAAAAATCACATTTTTATATTATCACTCCATGGATAAAAATTATATTTTTATATAGCTCTATACATTTTTATCGCTACTCTACATAGATAAAAATTGAATTTTTATTGTGCTAAGCATATGAAAACCATATTTTTAAAACAAATAAGGATCATATCTTTCATGTATATTCTTTCATGTATATAAAAACCGAATTTTTATCTTCACTAAAAATTATATTTTTACTTTACTACACATGTAAAAATTATATTTTTAACCTTTCTATAATTTAAAAATTATATTTTTAACCTTTCTATAATACAAAATTTATATTTTTAACCTTTCTATAATATAAAAATTATATTTTAAACCTTTCTATAATATAAAAATTATATTTTTATTTCGCTACTTCTATAAAAATCGTATTTTTTTTGTTTCTAAACCATGTGTAAAAATTGAATCTTTACTATTATAACACGGAACGGGTTTCCTCCCTAGAATACTAGTGCATAAAACTACAACGCAATGCTAAATAAGGAAAAGTGAATCTATTATAAGACCCAGGTCCCATCACACAATGCAACGCAAGCCGGAGGATAGGGTTTTTACCTTATAATAGCCAAGAATGCTTGATACGTTTAAACAAATCATTTGATACTATTATAAGTGCATAGTGTATAAAACAACTTCAAATCATAAGTATCAATCATAGACGGCATAGCATCCCATGCTACTATGTCGCCATACTAGGCTCTATAATTAAAACCGCACATGTCACGGATTTGGAAGTTGCATTTCCATCTGTGAACCGAGGCAAAAGATAGTCCTCACTAATTCGATACAATCTAGCCCATGTCTCAGGACCCAAACTCAGGTGGGCCCTTGGATCGTCAGGGTCGGTCCACCGATGTGGATTAAAAGGCCTGAACACTGCGTTTCCCCTCCCTTTGGGGCGTAAATGAGCCAACGAATGACTCCATCGGACCCAGATCGTCCCATCTAACCGAGGCGCCTCGCAACAACAACAACCACATAAGTCAAACTCGTCATGGCGTGTAAAACAACTGACGCCACTTCTAACTAGAAAGAAACGCATGTCCTCCCAGAGGTCCTCTCCCGTTTTTGGTTCACCACCGGGGTGTGAGGCTCGCGAATCAACGTTACACAAAGCTACGCCACACAGGCCGTGCTTTGATCATCAACCACAAGACTTCGCTTTTCAACAGAAGCCTTGATCCATTGCCACATAGGCATGCCACACAGGCAATTCATTCCATCCGATGGATATCCATCAATATATAACCCATGAGCTCGTACGTCTTAGAGAAGGGCGTTAAGCAAGAGAATAAATTCTCCGTCGCCAAACATATATATATTTAATACAAATAAATCACACAGACTAAAATCCAATGTCAGACGCACAATCCATTTACAAGTTCGTTATGGGTCTGAACGAAACTGGAGGCACCTAGTACCCCGCATATCCATCGATCTCCAAGTACGTCTGGACGACCACCAACTGATTCCCTCCTCTTGGGTGTACGACCCAATCAAGATCATCAGTAATTATCCAAACGACGTGAAGACCTCTGGTCTTCAACCAACGTCTTCATCTTCGACACCACGTCGAATCAGTTATTCAGAATGGGATAAACCCGGTCTTTCTGAATAACTTACGTATATATTAAACAAGTGTTACACAAACACAACATACGCCTCATTCCAATTAAGAATATTCTTTTATTCAAATATTCTTATACTTTGGGAAAAGTTCACATTAATTTTATCAAAGATAAATTCTTTAAATTTGTTCTTTAATCTTCTTTGAACATCAATTCAAACTAGTCGGGATTAGCGAACCACACCGAAGTAATCATTTATTTTATTTCCCAATCCCAACCTATTCATCCCATGAAGTAAAACTGGTCATATTTCATATCCAACACCACGGTGTTATCGGTAAATTCAATTACCATTTCACGTTCAAATCTAATTAAAGATTTAACTATCGCCTGGAGCAAAACTGGTGATACTCCATTCTCGAACATTTCAATCTAATTAAAGATTCATTAAAACTCCACTTAGTTTTAATCTTTACAGAAATCAATATCCTGTCTTTAACTGGGTTGAAGAACTAATGTCATTTAAAACACGGTTCACTATAAACCTAAAATCACATTCAATTCATTATCGGGTTAAAGAACTAGTGTTATTTAAAACACCATTCACGATAAACCCAAAAATCAATTCAAATTCAATTCCAATTAAATACCATTTAATTGGTACACTTCATTAAATCTAAATAAAAAGATTTATCCTTTTTCTCAATTGGGTTTAAGAACAGTGTTACTGAAGACACCATTCACGACTAACCCAAATCACATTTGATATTAAATACAAGGCTCTGAATAGAAAATATATCGGCTTATATTCAATATCAAATTCTACGACCAACAAATATCGTATTGGAAATAACGAAATAAATATATCTTCCGAATTTCCATAACAATATCTGTATAATCACGAAGTCCAACATCAAAATATTTCAAAGACAATTTCGATTCAAATCCATTCCAATACAATTATTGGAAATTCTGGTTATTTTCAAAACCATTTCAAATCCACTTTATTTATTTAAAAATAAATAAAATTATAATTCTAGTTCAAAACTAGATCATTTTGATAAAACTCTATTTTTATCTTTTCAAATATGGATTTTTTTCATCCTAATTCTTCCCAAATCATTTCTTATGATTTTACACAAATTATTTCTATTTTTAATAATTTTATCAAGGCCCGTACAGTCGATTTCCATCAACGGCCATCGAACTGCACTTACAGCGACCTTTTTCAAATTTGATTTGGACATAATTACAAATCAAACCTTTAGATTTCAAATTTCTAATATTCGTTAGAAATCTCTTTTCGATACGAACCCAACGGTTCCGGTTTTTGGAGAATCCGACGGTCGAATCTCCCATAATATCCGTTCGAAGTCAAAGGACGAAATACGCGAACTGCCGCGGCGCGTCGCATTCTATTCAGGCCATTATATTATATATATAATATATATAATATATACTTCGTCGATTTCCTTTTAAAACGTATTTTATAAATCATTTTAAATTCGTTTTCAAAACGATTTCAACTTCCTTTTCAAATTCAAACTAAAATTGAATTTTCCCTTACAAATTTGTTTTAAATTCATTTCAAATTGATTTCAATTCAAATCGATTTTTAATTCAATTTCAATTCGTTTTCATTTCAATTTGAATTTCAAATTTATTCAATTTCAATTCGAATTCATTTCTATTCAATTTCAATTCGAATTCATTTCAATTCTATTTCAATTTAATTCGAATTTCAATTCTATTTGAATATCAAATCATTTCAGTTTATTTCGAATTTCAATTCACTTTAATATTCATTTCAATTTGAATAAAATCGATATAAATATCGTTCACGTCAAAATGGCGTCAATCTAATCAACATGGCTTCATATATTTCTATTTTCAAATATTCTATTTCAAATATTTCTTTTTCAAATATTTCTATTTTCAAATTATCTATTTCAAATATTTCTTTTTCAAATATTTCTATTTTAAAACTGGAATGAGGCCCAATCAATTACCATAGATTTTATTTCTATGGATGTTCATACAACGCATGTATATATCAACAATGACAAATAATTAACCATCATCCAAAGTGCATTCTACACTGTATATGCATCAAATATAAATATTCAACGCTTATAACAGTCTGTCAATCAATCGATCGACATACAACTAATTATCGGGATTAGTGTACGTCATATATCATCCCAATACCCGTGTGGGGTTTTAAACAATCAAACACAGATTTTATTTGTTCAGTTGGGCGATGTGTAAAATTTATCGTCCCAATCAATATCAGTCAAATGTGTGTATATAAACAAATCGTCCTATTTGTTTATATTTATTTATTGACATTCATGTTAAAAATTATATTTTCAACTATAAAATATTTTTAACTACATAAATATTTTATTTCATTTCACATCACATCACTCAATCAACTACACATCAACATCAAACAAACAAGCATACAAGCCGTCCATGGTCTGTGGACGACGGGTGTCGGGTGCTACTAAACCCCGTCTGCATCCTAGTATATATTTTTAACTAGAAAATAAAAATAAAAAGGTGAGGAGTTCTCACCGACTAGCTAAACCAAATGCCACGACTCTTCATATGTAGGACATCTGGCCGTGCTCGCCTTTGGTTACTTTCGTCATCCGTATTCACTACATATATAAAAATCACATTTTTATATTATCACTCCATGGATAAAAATTATATTTTTATATCGCTCTATACATTTTTATCGCTACTCTACATAGACAAAAATCGAATTTTTATTGTGCTAAGCATACGAAATCCATATTTTTAAAACAAATAAAGATCGTATCTTTCATGTATATTCTTTCATGTATATAAAAATCGAATTTTTATCTTCACTAAAAATTATATTTTTACTTTACTAAACATGTAAAAATTATATTTTTAACCATTCTATAATATAAAAATTATATTTTTAACCTTTCTATAATATAAAAATTATATTTTTATTTCGCTACTTCTATAAAAATCGTATTTTTTCTTTCTAAACCGTGTGTAAAAATTGAATCTTTACTAGATAAAAATATCAGATCTTTGTGTTGTTCCTCATACGATAAAAACCGTATTTTTATCTAAATAAAAAATTACATCTTTATACATACAAATTATAGTTTCTTTATACGATATAAATCATATCCTTGTATCGATAAAATCCATATCTTCTTCCTCTACAAAAATCCATCCTTTATACATTATAAAAATCCAGTCTTTGTACATTATAAAAATCTAATCTGTATATTGATAAAGATCCTAACTTTCATATATATAAAATAAAAATCTAAACCTTCCTATTTCAAAATCATTTCTCCTATCATAAAAACCATATTTTTATAGTTATACCGAAACAAAATCAAAATTTGTTAAATCAGAAAGCTTACGTCATTCGATGGGACGATGGAGGCGTGCCAGGGTCGGAGGAACTGGCGGGGTGGCTTGTAGTCGGCAGTGGGTGTTCCTCTCTGGCTGTTGGAGATGTGGCCGTTAACTCCCGGCTAGGGCGGTGGGTTTTCACGCAGGAGAGAGGAGGGAAATAGGAAGAGGAGGAGAAGAGAGGGGAGGGGCGGTTGACGGTGGCGGCGAGCCACCTGAGGGGGGGCCGCGATGGAAGCGGCAGCGGCGACGAATCCCCCCCCCCCCATCGTCCTCCATTTTTTTTATTCTTTTCTAATTTTCGTTTTGAATGAAACGATGTGGAAGGTAGGGGGTTAAGGAGAATTATATTATATAAATATAGATATTATTTTATCCTTAACTCTCAAAAAGGTAACTTTTTATTTTGAACTCGAAAAGAAACCGACCACCTGTAGTCCATAGCTAATTACCCACATTTCGAACACAATGGGATATGTATCGTAGGCTGATTCGATTGTTTCGATCAGTTTCCGTCAAAATCAACATATAACTCTATATATTGAATTTGAACGCGCATTTCAATTTACCTGGGCCACATACTCACTCTAAAAATTCCCGAAAAATATTTTCTAGCTTCGTATTGATGATACGGTCCAAACAAAACTAATTTCGTCGAATTCTGAGTCCGTTTGAAAAAAATGGCCATTTTCCAGTCGATTAAAATCAACTGAAACTGGTCAAACGCGTTTTCCTTTGCCACGCTCACATTATGATTCGAAAAATTATGAATTTTGAAACCGAGCAATAACTTGACATCACGGATCCAACAAAAGTTGTTTCGTCGAAATCCGAGGTCACTTGCAAAATTTCCATTTTTAATGGCCAGAATTCCATAGCTACTATTCTGAATTTTCAACTGGGCATATCTTTTGATTCCTGCTATGAAATTTTGATTTCTCGGATTCGTTGAAAAGGTATTCTCAAATAGATTATATTATTTTTGGTTTCACTATAATCCGGTTTATTTTGCACCCGGTATGTTCAATTGAAATTTGAAATCGAATTATCGAACTACCGCGCCATTTTCAATTCATTATATATATATAAATAAATATTTATATTCTAACGACGACGTATATAAATATATACGTTCTAATTCCATTCAAACTAAATTTTTCATCGTTACTATTTAAAATATTCTAATTTAAATAATCCAAATTCGCTAAAATATCCAAAATAATTTTTTTAAATTGGCTCGGATTTCCGGGTTATTACAAACGGTGTGTTTTTATAGCACTTGATTATAAGATACACGCGTTATTCGGAAAGACCGGGTTTAACCCATTTTGAATAACCAATACGACGACTAAAAGTCAAAGATTTAAAGACGGTGGTTGAAGACCGGAGGTCTTCACATCATTTGGATGATTACTGATGTCTTGATTGGGCTATACACCCAAGACGAGGTAATAAGTGGTGATCGTCCAGACGTACTTAGAGATCGATCGGCTATGCAAGGACCTATCTCCTATATTGGACGTATGGGACGAGGAATAAGGTGACTCCAGTTTCATTCAGACCCTGAACGGACTTGCAAATGGATGGTGTGTCTGACATTGTATTCCTTTATGATGTATTTGTTGATCTCTGCTAAATATATAACTGTTTGGTGGCGAAGAATTTATTCTCTTGCTTAACACCTTTCTTTGAGACGTACGGGCTTAGAGGTTATATATTGTTGGAAATCAATTGTATGGTTTCGACTGACAGTGTGGCACGCTGAGATGTAAATGATCAAGGCTTTTTGTTGAAAAGCAGAGTCTTATGGATGATGATCAAAGCACAGCTTTAAGTAGCATACCTTTCTGTATAGCGTTAATTCACGAGCTTCACATCCCAGTGTGAGTCAAAAATAGGATGAGGACCTCAGGGAGGACATGCGTTTCTTTCTAGCTATGGATGATGTCATGGTACGGATCCCAGACATTTTTACTTATGTGGATGATGGATTGCGAGGCACCTTGGACATTGAGCCGACTAAAAGGATCAGAGATAGGTCCAATAGGACCGAGAAACGTATTGTTCAGGAATAACCAATCCACAAAAGTAAGAGAGGACCAACCCTAATGCTAACCAAGGGTTGCCCATAAGTGTGTAATCCTGAGGCATTTGCTAGAATGTCTCGAAACCGGTGAGGAAGATCCCTTTCCTCGACTCATAGATAGAAATCCACATTCCAATACGTGACCTTTCGGTTTTAGTTGTAAACCTATGTATGGCCACATAATATATGGTACCTATGCCGTCTATGATTGATACATTTATATTAAAAGTTGTTTTGACACTATGCACTTATAGTAATATCAAAATGATTCATTTTAAAGCGTATCAAGCATATTTGGCTATTATAAGGGAAAACTCTATCCTCTGACTTGTGTTGCATTGTGTGATGGGACCTGAGTCTTGTAATAGCTTCATTTTTTCAAAAAGCACGCGTTATTTATGAATTGTTTTTTTCAGAGTATTCATGGGAGTAAACCCATTCCGTGACATAAGGCATGGTCCCGTGATTTACCCAACTTTAAAATAAAGTTAATAATTTTTTTTGTTCTCACACCAGTCCCATGACTAACTCGGAGTTTATTGTTTCCATCTAAACTCTGGTGGCCCATATTTTCTACAAGGGCAGTCAGTAGTTTTGGATTTGCAGATATTTCTTTTTATAGGATCCTGAATTATGGCTGGAGCTATATTTGGAGAGCTTTGTATCTGTGTATTCCCTTCAGTTGTGGTAGTTGATGTATTTCCGCTATACATTGTATTTACACATTTTAAATGTACGTATTTTAATCTCTGATATTTTTTTGTTGTATATTATTTATTTGTACTCTGATATCTTGTACTCTGATGTAAATTGTTGTAATGGCAATGCAACGTTCTAAAGTTTGCGTTCTGATGTGTCGTGTTCTCAACACAATTTGGGCTCCTCCATCTCTTCCGGGATCGGGGAAGTCCAGATCGTGATAATTTTATAAAATATTTTTATAATAATATTTTTCTTTGTAAACTATTTACCTTGTAATTATTTTATTTTATTACTTATTTTAAATAAAACGTTTTAATAATTAACTATTTATTTTATAAATTATTTTAATATTTTAGCTATAGATTTTACTAAATCTGTGATTTCTATTTTAAATAAAATTATTTATTTTCAAACTATTTCAATTATATATATATTATTTTAAATATATTTTTAATTATTTTAATATTCACATTATTTTAAAGTTGGAATTGATTCAAGATTTTAAGTTTGGTTTTAAATGGAGATTTTATTATGAAATATTTTTTCTTGACTATTGAAATGAGTTTAAAGTAAAATGTGATATTTTGATACGAAGTATGAATCTCTTTGAAACGTAAAAAAACTGACCGGTGTGGAAAATGTAAACGTTTGATTGTTAAAGAGATCGGGATTGGGTATTGTCATACTCTCTGCTAATACCGAAAACCACTTTAATAATTGTCTACGCGGTGGAGTTTCAAAATGAAATAGGTTGGTTTGGCGAACACTACTGGAATGAAGTAAGAGAACGATGATGGATGTCCTTGACCTTCGGGTCCTAATTAAAATGACTAAAACAGGGTTATACCAAACCAAGTGGGGTAAGCTACCTTCATCGGAAACAGTTCTTCCTTTATTACTATAGTCCCTTGGTTTGATGCACATCCATGATTTGGGAGTGTTGTTCAAGGTGGGCGGTAGACGCGGCTATGCAATACCACTAGTCCGGGCGTGCAACTAGTATATTCCTACTTTGGGCATTCCTTGTGTGCCTTGTCATATTATCATGATCGAGCCCATTACGACTTTGATTTGTAACGTACCTATGAAGTGCCCTCTGATAGCCACTAGATTATGGTGGATTTTACGGTATCTACATAGACTACGGTATTAGAAACGGTGTAAGGGTAAAAATGTAATCCCGCTTACACTATTTTACTATGTTATATTTAACCACAGACACTATTATAATAGTGTATTGTATTATATAGTATCTAGTTTAACAGATCCTTAGGAGATGGAAATACCTGTAACATCTCTTAAGTTATTTCTCTCATATTGTCAAATGAATTAGATTTAATTGACATGAGAATATTTTAGTTCTGATCCGAGTGTTTTTGTCTTTTCATTTATGGTCGAGTCAACCTAAGTTTCAGTTATTGTAGACACTGTGTTGAAGATGAAGATGGAGCTTGCTAGAAGTATTATTATTTATTTCCGCTGTAATATTGGTATTTTTATAATAGTTAACTTTGATAATAATCATAAAATAAAATTAAATGTATGTTTTAACAGATTTATAAACTGTTATTTATTTATTATATATTGTCCTTCTACTGTGAAATTCTGTGTTTTCTTTTCTTTTCCTTTTGTCTTCTTATATAAATCCCAATAACTATATGTATTTTTTATTTATTTAAGTCGACATTGAGGATCATTGTCGATTTGAATGGTAAAAAAAAAGCAGGTCGTTACATTTGGTATCAGAGCTTTGGTTTAGCGAAAACCTTGGCTCTATTTGGGATTAACTCATTAAAGATAGGGTTGTAATATCCTAGAATGAGCTTGAGCGTATATGAAAGAGCGTACTTGTAATTTTGATATAAAATGATTTTGTATTGGGTTGTTTGTTCCGTTGAGTATTTATGAATTCCAATCGGTACTTGGGACGCCAAGGATCGATAGGGATTTCTAAACACTCGAATAGGGTTCATTGACATAATATTGTTTTGAATTATATTATATATATATATATAAAGAATTATTCGAAAACCTATGAATTTTGATATTATTGATGATAATATTAGATTTTCATCATTTATTATTTGATTATTCAATATTTAAAACTACTGGTCATCGAATGGTTTAAGAAAAATGAAATGTTAAAATCTAATTGGTAATGAAATAAGAAAATATTGAAATGGAATTGAGGATTTGAATTTGGGTGCTTTTGAAGTGTTGGTTTGCAAATGGTTTAAAATAATCATTATATTTTAAAAGTTGTTTCAAATATAAATTGTTTTCAAATGAAATTTTGAACTAAGTGTATACTCCCCTCATATCTTCGGCAAAGGATTTCGGTGATGAGTGCTTGCATCATCGACGTTTATTTTCGAGAATTTAAGTGGGATGACCACTTGGAAACTTTTATATTTTGTTTGAAATTTGGATTTGATTTGAATCTTTTAAATTATGGTTTGATATAAAGTGTTGTATGTATTATTTTGAAGTTGTTTTGGAAATGAACCTGGAGTTTGAATTCTTAAATTCTCGAATAATTAATAATTTTCAAATTATTGAAATGAACTAAAACTTGAAACTTCTTAACTTTATAATAAGGAGAAAATGAGTCTAAGAGGGTTATAATTAAATAAAACTCTTAAGAGTTTGAAATAATGAATTGAAACAAAATGTAACCATTGATCTTGTAAAATAATAAATTCTTTTTTGTGGCATATATAACTTGCCAAAATATATAAGAAGTTGAAGTGTTGAGATAATTAAATAGGGGAAATAAAATGTATAAACTATACATGATTATTGTATTGGTGAAATATGATTTTAAGCTATATAATTGTTATTGATGATAAGGAATACTTAAGTAATGGAAATATTTAATGTATATAACTTGTTGTGCTTTGGTAGAATTAAATGAATAAAACAACTTGTGTAATATTAAGTTCTATTCAAAACACTAATATAACTTACCTAATTATTAAAAGTCGAAGTTTTATAAGAATGAGAGACAAGATACTGCATATGTGAATAAACTTAAAAAATAAGTAGAGACTTTAAATGAATAGAATAACGGGTATATGTAACAATATAAATCTAATTACTATAGTGGTAATATTTAATAACCATAATTGCTGAAAATATAAATAAGTGAATTCGTAGAACTTAAAACTTCAAGTAAATAAAAAGGTCTTGGTGGTTGTAATAATTAAATAGAGATATAAGTCTTATTAATATTTTGGAATTAAATTAGAATAAGTAGGGTCAACTGAAATTTAGTATATATTGAATCAGTGAATTAATTTGGAATTGGAACGTATGAACCAATGTTTTAAAAAACAAAAAGAGAGGAAAAAGAACAACAACAAACCATAAGTCATTGAGTTATGTCCAAAGCAATTTTTCAAATAGTCGCTATGGAATCATTTATAAACCATAACAATATATTTAATTATAATTAAATATTGGTTTCGAATTTGGACAAATCCTTTTAGACGTAGTTATAATTAAATTTCTAGAATTTTTCTATAATTTTTATTATGGAAGATAAGTCACTTTTTATTTTAGAGTATTTTACACCCTAAACCAACATTTTGGGGCTTCACAAAATAATTTAACTTGTCTATTTTATTATATTTCTGGAATCGTGACGCATTGTTTGAGACTATGATATTTTTATTTTTGTCCATAGCTGCTCATATGTTAACGGTACTTTTCTTCGTAATAAGTACGCTAAACTTAAAGTCTTCAAATAAAAGGATATTGTCGTATTTGATGTACTTATGTATAAGAGATGGTTAAACTTTCTCAAGAATAAAAAACCTTGATAACGAACTTGTAAGTTAACAAACAGAGATTTTCATCAGTACAATACCCTGGTAATTTGAAAAATTGTCATGTCTCAACTTGTTGCCCGTCATCTATAACACCATAATACACTACCCCATAGGAACCTTCATCGACCAAAGATTTTGAGCCAAATTTTATCAGCCGTATTCTCCTTTATTACTTGTTTGTGTTTTTTCACTTCACGTCAATCCAGATGTGAGTCTTCAAGATGACATCTTTTAAGCTATATTTTTTTCCCACATTTAAAGTTGCTTAGCAACGAAGTGAAGACTCAAGCCCAACTCTATCCTATGGCCTCAGCACGTGAGTATACGATCAAAACACTCCAATGTTACTAGCAAATATTTGACCAACATCAAAGAAAATAGTATAATACACCTTGCTTAGTTACCAAGCTTTATATCATGTCCCTTCCAATGCAGGACCGTGTGATTTCTATCGTCTAGGCTAATCAAGTTAATATATATGTTTCCGCAAACCTATGGGAGGATTGTACATCCTAAAATAGCTTTTACTTAGCAATGAAGATTTGGAAATTCTATAAATACACGCATTAAGACTTCATTTTTCTTTTTACTTCTGAAACAAGTCCGTTGTTCTCTCCTTTCTTCTGAATCATTTCTCTCCTCACTTATTCGATGCTTCAAGTAATAAAAAAGAAAAAAAAAGAAACCACGCAACAACAAGGGGGGATTCACGCGTATGTGCAAGACTATATATCCAGGAGGTATTCGCGCATGGATTCATGCGCAACAATAGGTCAAAGTCACGACCTGGGTAGGATGACGCGAAGGGGAGGTACTGGGCGTGGAAGGGCTGAGCAACGCAACCTCCAGAAGGTGTTGGAGCATCATGTTATGGACGTTGGAGCAGTAAGAAGAAAAGTTTGTTGCTGATTGGTTTTAACGGTGGTAAAATAGTGTGGAAAGAAAAGGATTATTGGGATGGTTAAGGTGTAAATAATTGGATGTGTGGTGTTGATTAAGAGAAAAGTGGGTTTGTTTTTACTTTGGTGAAGTAGAATAAATGGAAGAGGGACGTCACGAGATTTCTGTAAATGGACGGAGCAACCATCACGAGTTTCATCTGGGAGAGAAAGACGAATAGCGGGTCAAAAGAAATTGGGTATTGGGTTGGTTCTTAATGGGTGAGGCCCAGTTAATTAAGTTTATTTTTAATTTAAATAGTATTCAAACGTATAAAAATGTATAACTTTATCACACAGTATCAGAATCTGACGAAACAAGATCCGTTGAGATCGTAAGGGAGAGTGCTACGCATTGGAACTGACTAGGAGTGAATTGGAGCTTGTTACAATTTATAGAGAAATAAATTGTTTGTCTGAATCATCAACAATTATCGTTATTTAACGATGATCGTCCAATGTGAGTAAATCTCACTAACTCTGTACCATTTATATTTTTATAAATATAATCTAGTATTGATAAATGATGATTGATTGCTGTGTGTTGATTGTTTGGTTGAATTGTTAATGTATTGGTTGAAATTATTGATAACAATATATATATATATATATATAAATTGTTAATCAAATATTGATTCTGTTTATCAGAATATTTCATATCGGAATGAAATCGATGTTATTATATTGTTTAACATCTGTGGACTTAGGGAAACAGGTTGGAGGGATCCAACTGGATTCCTCAATATTTATAATACGGTTTATTTTCATATATTGTGATATGTTGATATATAATCTGTGATTGATTATGGGTGTGTAGATGATGTTGATCATGGTTATTTGGTATTTTTAATACGATAAGAAATACCAGAATATGAAAAGCGAATTTTCAAAGTGTAAATTGAAAATAATATATTTATAAAATCAAAGGATTTTATGAAAGGAATATTTATTTAGAAAATAAATAAATTATAAAAGGAATAGTTGGAAAATAAATATGATATTTACAAGGGAAATATTTATATAAAATAAATATGATATTGAAAAGGGAAATTATGAAATAAATTGTAGTGACCCGTAACTTCCCCATCTCCGAAGAGAAGAGAAAGAACGAATTACCTTGAGAACACGACATAATAGAACGCAGACGGAAGAACATTTCATTGTTTATTACAACAATTCCATCAGAATACAAGAATATACAGAGTATGAATGAATAAAATACATTCCATAAATATCAGAGATTACAATAAATTACATAGCAGCGGAAAAACAATATAAAACACAACTGAAAGTGATACGCAGATACAGAGCTTTCCGAGCATCATTCCAGCTGTAAATCAGGATCCTGTGAATATAAATCTGCAAAACCAAAACTACTAGCTGCCCGTGTGGAAAATAGGGGCACCCAGAGTTTAGGTTAAAACAATAAACTCCGGATCAGTCATGTGACTGGTGTGAGAACTAAAACAGTTATTAATCATTATTTTGAAGTTCGGTAAATCAAGGGACCACGCCGTATAACACGAAACGGGTGTCCTCCCAAGAATACCAGTGCATAAAACAAACAACGCAATGCTAAATAAAGAAAAATGAAGCTATTATAAGACCCAGGTCCCATCACACAATGCAACGCAAGCCGGAGGATAGGGTTTTTACCTTATAATAGCCAAAGCATGCTTGATACGTTTAAAACACATTATTTTGATATTACTATAAGTGTATAGTGTCAAAACAATTTCAATCATAAATATAAATCATAGACGGCATAAGCGCCCCATCCCACTATGTCGCCATACTAGGCTCTACAAATAAAACCAATATACACGTATTGGAAATTGGATTCCATCATGAGTCGAGGCAAGGGGAAAGCTCCTCTCCGTTCGAGAGACTCAAGCAAATGTCTCAGGACCGCACACATCAATCCTCGGATCTTCACGGCCGGTCCTCTCTTACTTTTGAGGATTGGCAATTCCTGACCACACGTTTCCCGGTCCTAATAGACCTAATATCGAGGCGCCTCATCCAACAACCACACAGGTGAAAAGTATATAAATGTCGGCCAGTTTAAGCACCGACACCACCCATAGCTAGAAAGAAACGTCGTGCTCTCCCTGCAGTCACTATCCTGTTTTTGACTCATACCGAGGTGTGAGGCTCGCGAATTCACGCTATACACAAAGCTACGCCACACAGGCCGTGATTTGATCATCAACCACAAGACTTTGCTTTTCAACAGAAGCCTTGATCAATTGCCACTCACGCGTGGGACACTGGCAATTCACTCCATGCGACTGATGTCCATCGATATTCAAACTCTGAGCTCGTACGTCTCAGAGAAGGGCGTTAAGCAAGAGAATAAATTCTCCGCCGCCAAATAGATGTATATTTAATAGAGATCAATCAACACAGAATAAAATCCAATGTCAGACACACAGTCCATTTACAAGTTCGTTCTAGGTCTGAACGAAACCGGAGGCACTTTCCTCGCATATCCATCGATCTCCAAGTACGTCTGTAGATCACCAATTGTTTCTCTCATCTTAGGTGTACAGCCCAATCAAGATCATCAGTAATCGCCCAAGCGAAGTGAAGATTTACGGTCTTCAACCACCGTCTTCATCTTCGACATATCGTCGAATCGGTTATTCAGATTGGTATAAACCCGGCCTTTCTGAATAACCCATGTATATAATAAACAAATGTTACACAACCACAATAAACGCCTCATTCCAATTCAGAATATTCTTTTATTCACAAAATCACATTCTTAGGGAAAGGTTCCCATTAATTTTATCCAAGATAAATTCTTCTAAATTTATTCTTTAATCTTCCTTTGGATATCATTTCAAACTAGTCGGGATTAGCGAACCACACCGAGGTAATTATTTATTTTATTTCCCAATCCCAACCTATTCATCCCATGAAGTAAAACAGGTCATACTTCATATCTAACACCACGGTGTTATCGGTAAATTTAATTACCATTTCACGTTCAAATCTAATTTTGGAGCAAAACTGGTGGTACTCCATTCTCGATCACCTTTCAGATTTGATAATTTAAATTATCAATTCACAATTCAATCTAATTAAAGATTCATTAAAACTCCACTTAGTTTTAATCTTATCAAAAATCAATATCCTGTCTTTAACTGGGTTAGAGAAACAATGTCATATAAAACACGATTCACGATAAACTCAAAATCACACTCTATTGTTAATCGGGTTAAAGAACAGGTGTTGTTCAAAACACCGCTCACGATAAACCCAAAAACCAATTCAAATTCAATTCCAATTAAATATTATTTAATTGATACATTTCATTAAATCTAAATAGAAAGATTTAATATTTTTCTCTATTGGGCTTAAGAACAGTGTTAATGAAGACACCATTCACGACAAACCAAAATCACATTTGATATTAAATACAAGGCTCTGAATAGAAAATATACCGGCTTATATTCAATATCAAATTCTGAAACCAACAAATATCGTATTGGAAATAACGATATAAAATATATCTTTCAAAATCCCATAACAATATCTACATAGTCACGAAATCCAACATCGAAATATTCCGAAGATAATTTCGATTCAAATCCATTTCCACTTCAATTATTGGAAATTCGGATTATTTTTAAAACCACTTCAAATTCAATTTATTTATTTCAAAAATAAATTGATTTTAATTCTAGTTTAAAACTAGTTCATTTCGATAAAAATCTATTTTTATCTTTACAAATGTGGAGTTTTTCATCCCAGTTCTTCACAAACCATTTCTTATGATTTTACACAAATTATAGATATTTTTAATAATTTTATCAAAGCCCGTACTGTCGATTTCTACCAATGGCCATCGAACTGCACTTACAGCGACTGTTTCCAAATTGGATTTGGACATAATTCCAAATCCAACCGTTAGATTTCAAATTTCTAATATACATTGGAAAGCTCTTTTCGATACGAACCCAATGGTTCCGGTTTCAGGAGAATCCGACGGTCGAATCTCCCGCAACATCAATTCGAAGTCAATGGTCAAAATTCAAGAACTACTGCAGCGCGGCGCAATCTATTCAGGCCGTTATATATATATATATATATATATATATATATATATATATATATATTATATATATTTCGTCGATTTCCTTTTTAAAACGTATTTATAATTCATTTTAAATTCGTTTTCAAAACGATTTCAACTTCATATTCAATTTCAAATCAAAATTGAATATTCCACATCATCGAAATATATATTTTCAAAATGTTATATTTTGAAATCACTTCCTTTTCTATATTCATTATATAAACGAATATAATCGATATAAATATCGTTCATGTCAAAATGGCGCATCACTAATCAACACGGCTTTATATATTTCATTCACTTCGTTATTCTATTCAACAAATGAATATTTACTCTATTCAACACATGAATCTTCATTTCTTTCAACACTTGACTAATCTCAACGAATGAGTACTGTCAACACAACTATTTTTGTTATTTAATATATTTTATAAAATTATGGTATCTATCGTTTGATTTTCAAATCAGACTCCAACCGTAAAGTAGTAAGAGAATGACTCCCTAAATATTAACTCCGAAGGCCGAAACCAATATCAGATCAATACCCAGGAAACCACTCATCTTATCTATTTTCCAGTTAGTTTCTAATTTTAAATATGATAAAGATGTAAATTTTATTGCTAAAATATTTCTTTCACCACATGATAATTTCAACACATGATTATTTATTCTATTCAACACATGAATATATACTTCATTCTATTATTTATTTTCCCAATTGGAATGAGGCCCAATCAATTACCATATAATGTTAATTATATGGTTTCCATACAACACATGTATATAATCACAACAATAAATAATCAATCATCATTCAAAGTGCTCCACACTGTATAAGCATCAAATATAGATATCTAACGCTTATAACAGCCTGTTAATCAGTCGATCGACATACAACTAATCAATCGGGATGAGTGGACTTCAAATATCATCCCAACACCCATGTGGGGTTTCAAATCAACAAACACATATTTTTATTCACACACACATTAAAAACAATATTTTTAACGATAATTTTTTTTTACTATATAAATGTTTTATTTCACGTCACACAATCAATTTTCATCACAACAAACAATCAAACATAAAAGCCATCCATGGTCTGTGGATGACGGGTGTCGGGTGCTGCTAAGCACCGTCTGCATCCTAGTATATAATTTATAACTAGAAAAACAAGATTTAAAGTGAGGAGTTCTCACAGAGGGATCCACTCCGCCGTGCTTTGCTGTTGAACTACTGAATCGCCTGAATACATTTGTAATTCTTTTCACGCTGTTCAAATATAAAAATTATATTTTTATTGCTTCATTCAATAAAATAAAAATCATATTTTTAATACTCTACCTAAGTAAAGATCATATTTTCTATCGCCATTCTCTATATAAAGAATTCACCTAATCAAATATGAAGATTTCGCCTTTTTTATCTATATAATATAAAAATCGTATTTTTAATACTTCTACTTTATAAAAATTATATTTTTAATCTTCCACCAATATAAAAATTATATTTTTATCTTCTTTAGCATATAAAAATCAAATTTTTATCGTCGCTACTATACAAAGATCGAATTTTTATTACTCTAATGAATATATAAAAAATCCCATCTTTTCAAATAAACAAAATCTAATCTTTTACATTTCACTTCATGTAAAGGAAGATCACATTTTTATCTACATATAGGAATTAAAGATAGAATTAAAACTTACATTCGCAGTCGGAGTGGCGGAGAAGGCTCGGGGAGAGCTGAAACAGGCCGGGATGTTAATTACACGCAATGAAGACTATAAAAATCGGATTTTTATCCAGTGGGGGAACCATAGTCGGAGGTGGGTGGCGGGGTGGCTACGCCAGCTGATGGCCAAGGGAAGGTGCGGTGGTCGTGTGTGGGACTGTGGTGGCCGGTGGCACGCTCTAGGGTTTCGGGTGGAGCTCGATTTGGGCGGATTTGGGGGTCTTGGCTGCGGTGGAGTGAGGCAGGGAGGAGAAAGGAGGAAGGAGGAGAGGGTGGCGTCCTCACGGTGGTCGACGGCGGCCCACTGGCGGCGCAGGCGGGAAAGGCGCTGGTGGAGGAGAGGCGGCACAGTTTTTTTCTTTTTCTTTTTGATTCGAACGGGTGACGGAGAGGAGAGAGAGAGAGAGATTGAGGGATTATATAATATAATACATATATTTTTATTATTTTAGATTCTAAAAAGCAACTTTAAATTTTGACCTCGAAATCGAACCCACCACCTGTTGTCCATAGCTAATTACCCCCATTCCGAACACAATGAGATATGTATCGTAGGCTGATTCGACTGTTTCGATCAGTTTTCATCAAAATCAACATATAACTCTATATATTGAATTCGAACGCACTTTTCAATTTACCGAGGCCACATATTAACTCTAAAAATTCCCGAAAAATATTTTCTAGCTTCGTATTGATGATACGGTCCTGACAAAACTAATTTCGTCGAATTCTGAGACCGTTTGAAAAATGGTCATTTTCCAGTTGATTAAAATCAACTAAAACTGGTCAAACGTTTTTCCCTTGGACAAGATCACATATTGAATCGAAAAATTATGAAATTTGGAATCTAGCAATAACTTGACATCCCGGATCCAACAAAAGTGGTTTCGTCGAAATCCGAGGTCGTTTGCAAAATGGCTATTTTTAGGGCCGAAATTCCATAGCGACTATTCTGAAATTTCAACTGGACATATCTTTTTATCCCCGCTATGAAATCTTAATTTTTTGGATTCGTTAGAAAGATATTCACAATTAGATTCTATTATTTTCGATTTCACTAAAATCCGGTTTGTTTTGCACCCGGTACATTCAATTGAAATTTGAAATCGAATTATCGAACTACCGCGCCATTTTCAATTCCTTTTTATAATTATATATAATTATTTATATTCTAACGACGACGTATATAAATATATACGTTTGAATTCTATTCAAAATAAATTTCTCGTCGATAAAAAAAAAATAGTTCATTTTAAATATTCAAAATTCGCTAAATTGCCAAAATACAAATTTTAAACTGGCTCGCATTTCCGGGTTGTTACAATCTCCCCCACTTAAAACTTTTCATCCCCGAAAAGGAACGAAGCCGAAAGTTGTTTAACTAATCAACTCAACTTTCAATATTTTCTTTACAGCTTAAGTTCTTCAACTTTTCAATTTCTAAGAACTTTTCAAATTCTTCAAAAATTTGGCTAACACCCTAAATTTCCGAAAAATTTCGCCATAACCTCCCCTGCACCGGGGACTTCGGGATATTTCATATAGCCTCCCATGGCCTTCTTCAATCCAAAAGAAAAAGAAAAAGCCAATCGGCTCATAAAATCATCATCACCCAAACAAAACAGTAAATTATGGTAAACATGTACCTATTTGTCGAGCAAACAATTTTATTCTTCTGCTCTTGCCTCCTTGCTATGACCTGTTTAATGTAAGTACATGTATATGCAAGCAAATGCGACCAATTTCAATACAATTCACTATTTGGTTCAATTAGGCTAAGTGGTTCAAAATTTCAAACAAATAGACAAACAACACAAACAACAATCAATTAGTGAATTAGAATTTCAAATTCATAATTTGATATATATACAGAAAATCATGTTTTTGATGCCAAATCACAACAATAATCCTAAGTAATTTTTGGTTCTCACACCAGTCTAATGGAAATATATAGATATCACACCTTCGAAACACGAACATAAGTATTGGTGATGGAGCTCCATCATCCAAATCATCTCCGAGCGACTAGAGTGTGATCCTATATCTATCCAGTATATTAAAACTTCGAATATACATTCATGACGCGGATATTCAAAACCTTTATATACTAGATTGTCCAAATCAATATAAATAAATTATTCAAATACGTATAAAACGATTTAAATTTTCAAAACAATATTGTTTTCATTTGAAAAATATACTATTCACACTCGTTCTAGGATACTACTGATCCTATCTCTGACGAGTCATTCTAATTGGATTTTACTAATCCAATATCTGATGAATTCTTTCATATGGTTCTAATGTGTCTTGTTCTCGAGCTCTGTAAACCAAAGCTCTGATACCACTGTAGTGAACCGTAACTTCCCCATATCCGAAGAGAAGAGAAAGAACGAATTACCTTGAGAACACGACATAATAGAACGCAGACAGAAGAACGTTTCATTGTTTATTACAACAATTCCATTAGAATACAAGAATATACAGAGTATGAATGAATAAAATACATTCGATAAATATCAGAGATTACAATAAATTACATAGCAGCGGAAAAACAATATAAAACACAACTGAAAGTGATACACGGATACAGAGCTTTCCGAGCATCGTTCCAGCTGTAAATCAGGATCCTCTGAATATAAATCTGCAAAACCAAAACTACTAGCTGCCCGTGTGGAAAATAGGGGCACCCAGAGTTTAGGTTCAAACAATAAACTCCAGGTCAGTCATGTGACTGGTGTGAGAACTAAAACAGTTATTAATCTTTATTTTGAAGTTCGGTTAATCAAGGGACCACGCCGTATAACATGGAACAGGTTTCCTCCCAAGAATACCAGTGCATAAAACAAACAGCGCAATGCTAAATAAAGAAAAACGAAGCTATTATAAGACCCAGGTCCCATCACACAATGCAACGCAAGCCGGAGGATAGTGTTTTTACCTTATAATAGCCAAAGCATGCTTGATACGTTTAAAACACATTATTTTGATATTACTATAAGTGTATAGTGTCAAAACAATTTCAATCATAAATATAAATCATAGACGGCATAAGCGCCCCATCCCACTATGTCGCCATACTAGGCTCTACAAATAAAACCAAAATACACGTATTGGAAATTGGATTCCATCGTGAGTCGAGGCAAAGGGCAAGCTCCTCTCTGTTCGAGACACTCTAGCAAATGTCTCAGGACCGCACACAGCAATCCTTGGATCTTCAAGGCCGGTCCTCTCTTACTTTTGAGGATTGGCAATTCCTGAACACACATTTCCTAGTCCTAACAGACCTAATATCGAGGCGCCTCATCCAACAACCACACAGGTGAAAAGTATATAAATGTCGACCATTTATTGCACCGACACCACCCATAGCTAGAAAGAAACGTCGTGCTCTCCCTGCAGTCACTATCCCGTTTTTGACTCATACCGAGGTGTGAGGCTCGCAAATTCACACTATACACAAAGCTACGCCACACAGGCCATTCTTTTATCATCAACCACAAGACTTTGCTTTTCAATAGAAGCCTTGATCAATTGCCACTTACGCATGCCACACTGGCAATTCACTCCATGCGACTGATGTCCATCGATATACAACCTCTGAGCTTGTACGTCTCAGAGAAGGGCGTTAAGAAAGAGAATAAATTCTCTACCGCAAAACAGATGTATATTTAATAGAGATCAATCAACACATAATAAACTCCAATGTCAGACACACAGTCCATTTACAAGTTCGTTTTGGGTCTGAACAAAACCGGAGGCACTTTCCTCGCATATCCATCGATCTCCAAGTACGTCTGTAGATCACCAATTGTTTCTCTCATCTTAGGTGTACAGCCCAATCAAGATCATCAGTAATCGTCCAAGCGAAGTGAAGATTTACGGTCTTCAACCACCGTCTTCATCTTCGACATATCGTCGAATCGGTTATTCAGAATGGGTATAAACCCGGCCTTTCTGAATAACCCACGTATATAATAAACAAATGTTACACAACCACAATAAACGCCTCATTCCAATTCAGAATATTCTTTTATTCACAAAATCACATTCTTAGGGAAAGGTTCCCATTTATTTTATCCAAGATAAATTCTTCTAAATTTATTCTTTAATCTTCCTTTGGATATCATTTCAAACTAGTCGTGATTAGCGAACCACACCGAGGTAATTATTTATTTTATTTCCCAATCCCAACCTATTCATCCCATGAAGTAAAACTGGTCATACTTCATATCTAACACCACGGTGCTATCGGTAAATTTAATTACCATTTCACGTTCAAATCTAATTAAAGATTCAACTATCGTTTTGGAGCAAAACTGGCGGTACTCCATTCTCGATCACCTTTCAGATTTGATAATTTAAATTATCAATTCACAATTCAATCTAATTAAAGATTCATTAAAACTCCACTTAGTTTTAATCTTTTCAAAAATCAATATCCTGTCTTTAACTGGGTTAAAGAACCAATGTCATATAAAACACGATTCACGATAAACTGAAAATCACACTCTATTGTTAATCGAGTTAAAGAACAGGTGTTGTTCAAAACACCGCTCACGATAAACCCAAAAACCAATTCAAATTCAATTCCAATTAAATATTATTTAATTGATACATTTCATTAAATCTAAATAGAAAGATTTAATCTTTTTCTCTATTGGGCTTAAGAACAGTGTTTATGAAGACACCATTCACGACAAACCCAAATCACATTTGATATTAAATACATGGCTCTGAATAGAAAATATACCGGCTTATATTCAATATCAAATTCTGAAACCAACAAATATCGTATTGGAAATAACGATATAAAATATATCTTTCAAATTCCCATAACAATATCTGCATAGTCACGAAATCCAACATCGAAATATTCCAAAGATAATTTCGATTCAAATCCATTTCCACTTCAATTATTGGAAATTCTGATTATTTTTAAAACCACTTCAAATTCAATTTATTTATTTAAAAAATAAATTGATTTTAATTCTAGTTTAAAACTAGTTCATTTCGATAAAAATCTATTTTTATCTTTACAAATGTAGAGTTTTTCATTCCAGTTCTTCACAAACCATTTTTTATGATTTAACACAAATTATAGATATTTTTAATAATTTTATCAAAGCCCGTACAGTCGATTTCCACCAATGGCCATGGAACTGCACTTACAACGACCTTTTCCAAATTTGATTTGGACATAATTCACAATTCCAACCATTAGATTTCAAATTTCTAATATACATTGGAAAGCTCTTTTCGATACGAACCCAATGGTTCCGGTTTCAGGAGAATCCGATGGTCGGATCTCCCGCAACATCAATTCGAAGTCAATGGTCGAAATTCACGAACTACCGCAGCGCGGCGCGTCCTATTCAAGCCGTTATATATATAATATATATATTTCGTCGATTTCCTTTTTAAAACTTATTTATAATTCGTTTTAAATTCGTTTTCAAAACGATTTCAACTTCATATTCAATTTCAAGTCAAAATTGAATATTCCACATCATCGATATATATTTTTTCAAAATGTTTTATTTTGAAATCACTTCCTTTTCTATATTCATTATATAAACGAATATAATCGATATAAATATCGATCACGTCAAAATGGCGCATCACTAATCAACACGACTTTATATATTTCAGTCACTTCGTTATTCTATTCAACAAATGAATATTTACTCTATTCAACACATGAATCTTTATTTCTTTCAACACTTGACTAATCTCAACGAATGAGTACTGTCAACACAACTATTTTTGTTATTTAATATATTTTATAAAATTATGGTATCTATCGTTTGATTTTCAAATCAGACTCCAACCGTAAAGTAGTAAGAGAATGACTCCCTAAATATTAACTCCGAAGGCCGAAACCAATATCAGATCAATACCCAGGAAACCACTCATCTTATCTATTTTCCAGTTAGTTTCTAATTTTAAATATGATAAAGATGTAAATTTTATTGTTAAAATATTTCTTTCACCACATGATAATTTTCAACACATGATTATTTATTCTATTCAACACATGAATATATATACTTCATTCTATTCTTTATTTTCCAATTGAAATGAGGCCCAATCAATTACCATATAATGTTAATTATATGGTTTCCATACAACACATGTATATAATCACAACAATAAATAATCAATCATCATCCAAAGTGCAGCACACTGTATAAGCATCAAATATAGATATCTAACGCTTATAACAGCCTGCCAATCAATCGATCGACATACAACTAATCAATCGGGATGAGGGGACTTCAAATATCATCCCAACACCCGTGTGGGGTTTCAAATCAACAAACACATATTTTTATTCTCACACACACGTTAAAAACAATATTTTTAACCATAAAATATTTTTAACTATATAAATATTTTATTTCACGTCACACAATCAATTTTCATCACAACAAACTATCAAACATACAAGCCATCCATGGTCTGTGGATGACGGGTGTCGGGTGATGCTAAGCACTGTCTGCATCCTAGTATATAATTTATAACTAGAAAAACAAGATTTAAAGTGAGGAGTTCTCACAGAGGGATCCACTCCGCCGTGCTTTGCTGTTGAACTACTGAATCGCCTGAATCCATTTGTAATTCTTTTCACGTTGTTCAAATAAAAAATTATATTTTTGTTGCTTGATTCAATAAAATAAAAATCATATTTTTAATACTCTACCTAAGTAAAGATCATATTTTCTATCGCCATTCTCTATATAAATATTTCGCCTTTTCAAATATGAGGATTTCGCCTTTTTTATCTATATAATATAAAAATCGTATTTTTAATACTTCTACTTTATAAAAATTATATTTTTAACCTTCCACCAATACAAAAATTATATTTTTATCTTCTCTAGCATATAAAAATCAAAATTTTATCGTCGCTACTATACAAAGATCGATTTTTTTATTACTCTAATGAATATATAAAAAAACCCATCTTTTCAAATAAACAAAATCTAATCTTTTACATTTCACTTCATGTAAAGAAAGATCACATTTTTATCTACATATAGGAATTAAAAATAGAATTAAAACTTACATTCGCTATCGGAGTGGCGGAGAAGGCTCGGGGAGAGCTGAAACCGGCAAGGATGTTAATTACACGCAATGAAGACTATAAAAATCGGATTTTTATCCAGTGGGGGACCCACAGTCGGAGGTGGGTGGCGGGGAGGGGCGGCTACGCCTGCTGATGGCCAAGGGAAGGTTCGGTGGTCGGGTGTGGGGCTGTGGTGGCCGGTGGCGCGCCCTAGGGTTTCCGGTGGAGCTCGATTTGGGCGGATTTGGGGGTCTTGGCTGCGGAGGAGTGAGGGAGGGAGGAGAAAGGAGGAAGGAGGGGAGGGTGGCATCCCCACGGTGGTCGGCGGCGCAGGCGCGCGAGGCGCTGGTGGAGGAGAGGCGGCACAGTTTTCTCTTTTTTTTTTTGATTCGAACGGGTGACTGAGAGGAGAGAGAGAGAGAGATTGAGGGATTATATTATATAATATATATATATATATATATATATATATTAATTATTTTATATTCTAAAAAGCAACTTTAAATTTTGACCTCGAAATCGAACCCACCACCTGTCGTCCATAGCTAATTACCCCCATTCCGAACACAATGGGATATGTATCATAGGTTGATTCGACTGTTTCGATCAGTTTTCGTCAAAATCAACATATAACTCTGTATATTGAATTTGAACGCACATTTCAATTTACCGAGGCCACATATTAACTCTAAAAATTCCCGAAAAATATTTTCTAGCTTCGTATTGATGATACAGTCCTAACAAAACTCATTTCATCGAATACTGAGACCGTTTGAAAAATGGCCATTTTCCAGTCGATTAAAATCAACTAAAACTGGTCAAACACGTTTCCTTTCGCCACACTCACATATTGAATCGAAAAATTATGAAATTTGGCATCTAGCAATAACTTGACATCCCGGATCCAACAAAAGTGGTTTCGTCGAAATCCGAGGTCGTTTGCAAAATGGCTATTTTTAAGGGCCGAAATTCCATAGCGACTATTATGAAATTTCAACTGGACATATCTTTTAATCCCCACTATGAAATCTTGATTTTTCCGATTCGTTATAAAGATATTCACAATTAGATTCTATTATTTTCGGTTTCACTAAAATCTGATTTGTTTTGCACCCGGTACATTCAATTGAAATTTGAAATCGAATTATCGAACTACCGGGCCATTTTCAATTCCTTTTTGTAATTATATATAATTATTTATATTCTAACGATGACATATATAAATATATACGTTTGAATTCTGTTCAAAATAAATTTTTGTCGATAAAAAAAATAGTTCATTTTAAATATTCAAAATTCGCTAAATTGCCAAAATAAAAATTTTAAACTAGCTCGCATTTCCGGGTTGTTACATAAATAGGACATTGAAAAGGAAATATTTGGGAGACAAATAGAATTATAAAAGAAATTACTTGGAAAACAAATAGAATTATGTAAAGAAATATTATTCACATTTTATGTGAAAAATTAGATGAAAGTAAATATTTTGGAAATAAAATATTATAAAGGAATTTTGGGTTTGAATTAGGAATTTAAATGGGACTACTAAAATTAGAAACTGATTGGAAATTAGTTGAGTTGAATGGCTTTCTGGGTATCGATCTGATGTTGGTTTCGGCCTTTGGGGTTTATACTGGGAAGTTGTTCTCTTACTAGTTTACAGTTAGAGACTGATAGAGGTTGGAAGATATTAATGCGTGAATCAGAAACGTTTTCCAAAGTTAATAACGTATATTTTCCAATTTTAGAAAATAAGGAATTTAAGAATATACGGAAACGATAAATGGGAAATGAAATGATGATTGATCGGTAAGAATTCCATTTGGGAATACGACCGTTGTTTGTACACATGTTTTCCTTTGATAGTTAAGTCACCGACTATCAAAGATTTTGACCATTTCCGTTGTCAACACAGAGAGACTGGGATCAGATATATTATCTGAAAACAACTCCATATGGCATTAGCGTTGCGATTAAATATGATGAAGATAATTGAAGACCGAGTTATGCAAGGGTTGTCCTATTTACACAATAGTGCGTTCAGTCTGTCCGGTCCCAGGATGGCCTGTATGGAATAATGTCTGACGGTTTATATTTAATAGATCACGTAAGTTGATCTCTTCAAATGTATTTATGTTTGGTGGCGGAGGAATTCGTTTCTCTTAGCTGTTTACCCGTGATATGTTTAGAGAAATCAATTTGTGGTTTGGCGGGTATGACGATGTGACATTCAATGTAAATAAAGGTGTGATCTGTACATTTTGGCCTCTAGCCTCACAACAAGGAAATGGTATAAAATCACGTAGGTTGCATGGTTAAGTGGTTAGCTTCCAATTAGGGTGTATTGTCACGTGATCTAGATAAATTCCATTTACTTCTATAATCTATTTCGATGCTGTCCCTTTCAGGGAAACGGTTGTTGATCCCTACCGCTGGTGATAATACATTCGGTACACTCAAGCGAAATGAGAGACCGACCATGTTTAGCCTGGATTGCAAAATGTTCTTGTTGAACCCGGTGCATTTCCCTCTAAAGATACAATATCGGAAGGTGGTCCCATACCTTGCCAGTTGGAATCCATTACCCAACAAGCGCCCACAGTTTTTGATTGTATATTATATATGTGGAATGTGAGATGAAAGCATTCCACTAGATTGCTATTTATTTGATTTAGACATTATTATAATATCAGAAGAATATGGGTTTTAAAAGAATTTTAAAGTTAAACAAATGGTTGGAGTTTACTCACACTAGTCCCATGACTGACCCGGAGTTTATTTTGTTTTGTTTTCCCTAAACTCTTGGGTGCCCAAATTTGTATGGGCAGTCAAGTAGTCAGGATTTTACAGATATACTTGGAGAGCTTGGAGCAGGAGGCTTCAGGATTATACAGCTATTGTAACGTCCCGTATTTTTATGGTATAATAATTAATTAATTAAATTATTTAAATAATGATTTAGAGATTTAAATGGTTGTTTAATTAAATAATATTGAATATTTAATTAATATAAATAATAGAATAATATATTTATTTCCAAAATAATTGGAAATAATAGAATTCACAATATTGTGTGAATTAGATTATTTGTAAGATAAAGTTCAGTTTAGAGTTGAATTATAATAACGAACATGTATACTAAATGAAGTTTGAACTTATAATTATAATCGAGCTCGAAATGGCGTGGCAGTTCATAATTTGGTGATTCGAAGTTTAAACGAATATATATAATCCGTTTTAAGTCGGATTTCTATGAAAGAAGAAACGTTCGGAGCTGGTGAAGTATATATTCCTAATGGAAGAGAAAAATCGAGATTTTCATTGTATAGATTTTTAGTTATGTCCAAATCAAAATTTTGAAAAATTTCTATGGAATTCCTTTATAAATTATAACCATTTATTTATATTATAAATGGATTTTTCAATATAAATTGACTATCGATTCAACCGGGATTTGAATATCGAGTTATAAATCCAATTGGAGCTATATGATATTTTATGTGAATATATACGATAATATTAACTTATCAATATTAAATTTAATTGTATTTAAATATATTTATATTTAAATGGTTTATTTAGAGCATTAAAAATAGCAATTTTTGCAAATGACCACCAAATTTGACGAAACCAATTTTGTTAGATCCAGAATATTAAATTATTATTATATTTCAATTTTCGTTATTTTTGGAGTTAGTATGTGGCCGTATGGGATTTTAATGTGAAAAACAGTTGATAATTTGACTTAAAAAATACGCTGTGTGAGCAAACAGAGTTGGAATTCGAGGAAACAAGTTTTGTTGGGTCTGTAATGTGGAAATATAACTGTATGTCCATTTTCGTTGAATTTGGATATCATATATGATCATAGGGATTTTAAAGGACAAATAGAATCAGCGGTTCATTAAAATTGAATATTAAATCGAATATTAAAATTATTTCTTTTTCCTATATATACCCCTTAACTTTTCCAAACCCTTGAAAAACTTTTTCTCTGGTCAATTTCTCCTTGCCGCAGCATTTCCTCTCAAGAACAAGTCGTTCACTTTGAAAAATCATAAGAAATTCAAAAAAAAAATCCAAAAATCACGACACCTGTATATTATTCATCCTTGAATTCTCCTTTTCACGCTAGTTTGTTTATTGTTGGGCTCGACATTCCTGTTGGCTCGCTGGAAATATAACCGCAGCATTTAGGGTTAGGAATACTAGAAGTTTGGAGAGTTCGTTGGCTAAATGAGGTATACGGTCGAACTTATAGCATCTTTGAGCATTGACGAGCAAAATTCCAGCGAATTTGGGTAAAATTAGTGTTGATACTATGCTGAACTGTCATGTTGGGAGCTAGAAACTGCGCAGAGAAGAGGGGCGTCGAGTATTACAATATTGGTATGGGTGGAGATCGAAATTTGAAAGATGAAGAAAGGCATAGTTTGTTTTTGAATTCATAAGAGAAATTATGTGGTTTGAGTTTGGCAAAGTACTGTAATGGTGATGGCTTTTCTCATATCCGAACAGAGCAGGAGGATGGCCTCTAGAGGGAGAAGAGGGTATTAAAAAGAATGGTGATAAGGAAGTTATATTGTCCTTTTTTCGAGTCTAAGTAAAGTGTGCAACGCGAGATATGGAGATGAAAATCGATTTTTGCTTATTGAAGGAACTGTCGATTTTGTGAAGATTGCCTTGGGAAGGAAGGGGCCGTATAATTTGAGAGGGTGATTAAAGGTTAATTTAATATGAAGTACTATGTAAATAACATTTTAATACGTTCAACTCGGTAAAATTCATAACTGTCTTATATATTATCAGAATTCAACAAAACAAGATCCGTTGGATCATATGGACGACAGCTACACAATGGAACTGACTAGGAGTGAATTGGAGCTCGTTACAATTTATTGCAAAATAAATTGCCTGTCTAAATCAAGCGACAATTATCGTTATTTAATGATGATAGTCCAATGTGAGTAAATCTCACTAACTCTACTCGGTTTATATTTTCATAACGTATTTTTAGAACTGATAAATATTGGTTGATTGCTGTGCGTTGATTGGTTGGTTGAACTGCTAATTGATCAGCTAAAAATATCAATATAGTTATATATATATATCGTTAATTAAATATTGATTCTGTTGATCAGAATATTTCATGTTGAAATGGAATTGATGTTAGTTATATTGTTTAACATCTGTGGATGTAGGGAAATAGGTTGGAGGGATCCAGCTGGATTCCTCAATACTTATAATACTATTTTTTTGATATATTGTGATATATGATGTGGTATATAATCTGTTATTGATTTTGTGTGTTGGATGATGATTGATCCTTTGATTTGGTATTTTAATACCATAAGTGATACTGGAATGTAGAAAGGAAATTTTCAAAGGGTATATTGAAAAGGTGATATTTATAAAATCAAAGGATTTTATAAAAGAAAATATCTATAAAATCGAAGAATTTTATAAAAGAAATATTTATTTAGAAAATAAATAGAATTATAAAAGGAGTATTTATTTAGAAAATAAATAGAATCATAAAAGGAATATTTATTTGGAAAATGAATAGAATTGAATAGGAAATATTTATAAAACACATAAAATAGAAAAGGAATTATTTGGGAAATAAATAGGATTATAAAAGGAAGTAATTCATAAAATGAATAGAATTTTATAAAAAGGAAATAAGTGGAAAATAAATATTAAATAGAAATCTGTTTTAACAGACAAAATTTGAGAAGAATAATTTATAAACGATGTTTATAAATTAAGAAAAATATTTATCATTGGATAAATAAAAATATTAGTCTGAATTTATATAGAGAAGTAGAAATCATTTTTAACATTGATATTTTTAATAGAATTTTAGCATAGCATTTATAAAGGGGATTATAAATGAGATTTAAGTGTTAGAAGAAAAAGGTAATTTCGTTTGAAAAATTATATAAATAGATGTATAAGTAGAATTTGGAAATGGGATATTATTTTAAAATACGAAATCAAACATAATGGATCATATAAAAGGAATATTTTCACATTCGATGTGAACAATGGATTAAAATAAATATTTTATAAATTTAAAAAATTTATAAAGAAATTGGGTTTTGAAATAGGAATTCAAATGAGAATTTGAATGGGATAGGAAAGAGAGTTAATAGAATAGAGTTAATCAAATTAGAGTTAATCGAATATTAGTTGTTCAAATTAGAGTTAATCGAATATAGTTATTCGAAGAAAAGAGTTATCGAATATAGTTATTTGAAGGAGAGATTATCGAATATAGTTTATTCGAAGGAGAGGTTATCGAATAGAGTTTATTCGAAAAGGAGTTAACGAATATAGTTATCCGAAAGAGAGTTATTGAATATAGATTATTCGAGAGAGAATTAAATTTAAATTCGACTATATCGAATGTAGGAAAGTACTATTTACTTTCCGGTTTTAAATCATGGTTTATTTATTAATAAATTAGTTGTTTGTTTATTTATCCAAATTAAATGAATAAAAGTTATATTTAAGGTATTATATATATATATCGGAAGTATGGGATTATAACACTATTATTATAATCAAATGAATTCTATAAAGGAAGTAGATTCATAAATAGAATCTGAGAGTAACGTAAGGAAGTTTGTTGAAGATTTAAAAGGTGAACTTTGTCTATTTCGAGGTTAGAAATGTTGTTCAGTTAAGGTTTGAGAGGTAGTTATACACCAACTTGATTGACTTCAGTTTTAACTTAGGAATGGTTAAGGTTCGATAGTAAACGTTAGTTAATTGAATTTAATTAATAAGTTCGAGTTGGCATAGCATGTTTTAACTAAGCATCTGTTTAAATCCAATGAAGGTGTTTTGGTAATGTTTTCAAAAAAGAATCAATTTTTTTTTAATATAGTAAATAAGAAATAGGAGTAAATATGGAAATGTTTTCCAATGATTAATAATGTATATTTTCTAAATTTAGAAAATAAGAATTTACGAATATATGGAAATGGAGACAGGGAAATGAATAATTGAATGGAAAATTAAATTAAAGAGGATCGGTGTTGATTGGTGATTTGCTCGGTAAGATTTCCATTTGGAAATACGACCGTTGTTTGTACACATGTTTTCCTTTGATAGTTAAATCACCGACTATCAAAGTTTTGACCATTTTCCGTGGTCAATATGGAGAGTACATATAATGGATCACGTAAGTTGATCGCTTCAAACGTATCCACGTTTGGTGGTAGAGGAATTTGTTCCTCTTAGCATTATACCCATGGTATTTTTGTGGAAATCAATTTGTGATTTGGCAGGTATGACGATGTGGCATTCAAAGTAAATGAATGTATGATCTGTCAGAAGATACGTTATGACCTCAAGCCTCATCAACCGGGAAATGACATAAATCGGGCAGGCAGCATGGCTATGTGGTTTGCCCTCATTAGGGTGTATTGTCATTATCTAGAGAATATTCATATTTGTTACTTCTTTTCGCTTTTGTTTCTCCCAGGAACGGTTATGTTGCTAGCAACCGTAGGTGACAATATATTCGACACACTCAAGAGAAATGAGTGGTCGGTCATGTGCGGGCCGGGTTGCAAGATGTTCTTGTTGAACCCAGTGTATTCCTCTCTAGAGATACACTATCGGAAGGTGCTTCCATACCTTGTCATAGTCGGAATCCAATCTCCATTAAGTGCCTACGGTTTTGATTGTATACTATATATATGTCGAGCGTGTGATGCAAGCGTTCTGCTAGATTTTTAATTACTTGTGATTAGACATTATTATAATATCAGAAAACTGTTGATTTTGAAAATGTTTTGGGATGTCGTAATGTAAAAAACCATCTATAACACCCCACCTCCGCCAGGGTGTCTCTTGCAAGCACTCTGACTTTGGAGGGGCGTTTGAATCAGGTAAACATGCATAATGATATATCAAGGCAGAACAAGAACATTTGTATATATGTAAACAGAATAAATAAGATAAGTAAAACAGCGGAAGATTTCAAACTATTTCAAAACAAGTCTGGTACAACATAACTTTCCAAATAAACAAGTCTAGATAAAAACAACATCAACTGAAAAACTGAAATACATAAGTACTATCCCCAAATAAGTGATAACCATAGCTAGCTTCATGTCGAAACCGTACATGAGCTGAAATCCCACAAGCAAGCAATCCGAAATCCAAGCTAAGCTCCAACGTTCCCACCCTGAGAACCTGGGGGGGGGGGGGGGGAACGGAAGAAAAGAGGCGAAAGAAAACAGGTCAGTCAAAAAGACTGAGTAAGCCCTACTACAATCAATGTAAACTGATAAAGTTAACTGGCATGAGAAGCAGGGATGAACATAAGGATAACATACTAGCATGATGATTAACTAACCAGGTAGATAAAGGTGTCATCGCATAATCAGGATTAAGGTTTTGCACCACAGGTGTACTAGCAAACTAACATGACTTGAATAAACAAGTATTGATCCCTTGGCCCAAGCTTTGGCCCAATAACATCAAGTGACCCTAATACGAGGTCCAATAACATGAAGTGACCCTAATACGAGGTCCAACCAAACGGTCTAGTCGATCGGCTCCCTAAGCCTAACTCGTCACGTGTTGGTGTCAATACGGCCCAAACATAATTGTAGTCAGACTGTGCAGGGTCTCCCGTCGGGTGTATCAAGCCCTAGGGTGTCAACCCCTGGACACCATAATCATAAGTGCACAGTCTCGATCTACTGGTACCCGTGCATGTTTTCCCCGGCTTCGGACTATGTGCACGACCATAGTCCGCCCGGAACTACACCGGCGTACCACTCTGCCGTCGCTTTTGGTCACTTACCTCAAGTCCAGTAATCGTGCCCCCACCCTAGCCTAGTCCCTAGGGTCATAATGATACAAACTTGGGATTACTGCTGGAGTGGACCCTCATTGCTAGGATTTTCTAGTGGGTTAAGTACGGTTTAACCCTCTTGCTAATCATGGATTAACTTGGTTAAGTGTAACGATGAGTTCACGACTTAACCCTGATTAATCTACCAAGCCCAAATTGGTTAAGTATTAAGTGGACCATGACTTAACCCTAATCATGAGGCATTAATTAATTAACGTGCCTTAACCTCTCACATTAGACTTCGTTGCGGTTACTAGTTAAGCCGGTCGGTTCCGGGTAGCTTTATACCACAACTTGGTCTAACCTCGGGTTCAAGGTACAACATGACCAACTTCTCACATTGGGTCCTATTGTTTGTAGCATCTAGTTAAGCCGGTCGGTTCCGGGTAGGTTTACGCTACAAACTCAACCCAACCTCGAGTTGGTCACACTTATATTTTCTAAGTGTCATGTCCATCATGTTTCCAAAACATGTTACAAGTTTTCAAGAATTTGGGTAGACCTAACTTAATAGGTAAATTCCCAATGGGTAGACCTAACTTAATAGGGTAAATTCCCAATCTTATGTTTTTATGTCTTTTAAGTTTACCCAACCCCAAACGCAATCCCATTGCTTACATATCGCAATAGCGCATAAAGGATAGAAAGAGGGAACTTGGCATAATCATGACATAAAGGTGTTGAAGCCACAAGTTTAACATGGTGGCATATGAAATGTACATATGTTCATATACTTGCATATTACATTTTTAGGCCTCAAAAGCATGCATAAAACCAAACTTAGCATATTGGTGATACATGGTGATAAATGACATGTAGAAATGGCCATAAGTTCGCATTTAGCCTCACATGCAAGTTATCATAAAAGATATGATAACTTACATGTTGCCAAAATGCAACCCTTAGCATAAAGCTTGAAGCTTTAAGCTCATAAAACCAAGATAAGCTTGCATAACATGATAACATGAACAAAATGTTCAACCCAAACTTGCATAACATAGCTTGCATATCATATGACAAACTTGCATATCAAACTTGCATAACATAACATGATAAACTTGCATATCATGGCAACCTTGCATATCATAATGATCAACCAAACTTGAAACATTCATTTAACTTTAGAGTTTAAATATGAAAGTAGAAAAGGGCTTACAATGCTTATGAGGACACAAAAATATGACAAAGCCCTTATGAAATCAAATAAACCCAAAATGCAAGCTCCAAATCAATAAAAACCCTTGCTTTATGATGTAAATATGGAAACTTGACTTGAATGCAAGCTAATGACACTCATACAAGCTTAAAAACACTTGTATGCATGGAAAATCTCTCATAGAAATTTATTTAGAATTTTATGAAGAGAGTGGAGGCCATGAGAGGATTGATTTTGCCATAGTTTAGTTGTATGAATGAATAATGATGATTTAGGGTTAGGTTAGGGGCTTATTTATAGAGATTAGGATTAGTTCCAACCTTAGGATTAAACCCTAATTCCAATCTCAGCCCTTAAAACCGAATCTGGCCCAAAACCTAACCAAAACCCCAAAATGGTGCACCAGGCAAAATTGCCCGGCTGAGCCAAGTCGACAGCCAAGTCGACAGGGCTGTCAACTTGGGTCCAACCAAGTCGACTCCCAAGTCGACAGGGCTGTCGACTTGGGTGCTCTGGCGGGAATTTTCCCGCCTGGCCCAATCTGCCCTAATTTTCCAAATTCAAACTTGAATTTGAAATCTTTTTTTTACTTTGAATTTTTCTGAAAACTTCGTTGGGCCTTAATCGGGTCATACGGACTCCGATTTTCGAAAACTCGGACTCTATTTCGCGTATTTTTCCGAGATGAACGTAATGGCATAGCCCGTTTCCCTTGATTCAGATTTATAAATTAAATTCTGCCTCGATTTACGTTATAACAGGTTATTGAAAATACGGGTTGTTACATTCTCCCCTCCTTAAAGGATTTCGTCCCCGAAATCTTCAAGTTAGGAAGAACGTATCCTACCATCCAACATCCATCTACTCAAAACATCATCCACGAGCAATCATTATCCTTACAAGATTCTAAATGTTGTATGAACATATGCAAAGGTGTGTGTATATGTACTTATCTAATGCAAATATCATCAATGCAAATTATGTTAGTGAAATGAATCCATATGTATGCAATTCCTAACATAATGTATAACATCTATATGTGTGCACATAACATACATCCATATGCAACATCCATGTGATAACACAAAAATTTTCATCCATGAATAAGCATAAACACTCATGCATATGCAATATGAGGAGTGTGTGAGCCGATCTAGTGCCTAACGTGTATAATGCATCCACGAGTAACCACTTGCAAACACTTGCAACCACTTGCAAACATCAAGCATAACATGTTTCAAACACATGTTTCATCCAAAGGGTTTCTACCTAAGGTTCTCATGACAAGATTAATACGATAAACTAGATAAACATGGATAGCAAAGAGAAAGATATGTTAACAAAGAAAAGAGATTGAGTGTGTACCCTCAAAAAGGAATGGATAAAGCCCACGCATCTTCTCCTCGGTTTCCCAAGTTGCGTCTTCTTCGGCTTCACCCCATTGAACCTTCACCAACTTAACCTCTCGATTCCTTAGCTTCTTGGTCTCAGTCCCCAAGATACGAATCAGAGCTCTTCTCAAGGTAGCCTCTTTCTCCACTTCCACATCTTTCAGGACACTTGGCTCAACTACCTCTGCTGATTCATGTAAACACTTCCGGAGATGCGAGACATGAAAAACATTGTGTACTCCGGCAAGCTTCTCGGGCAACTCCACTCTGTAAGCCATCTGCCCGATCCTCTCTATAATAGGGAATGGTCCAACAAACCTTGGTGCTAACTTCCCAACGGCTCCAAATCGGACCACATTCCGCAAAGGAGAAACCTTCACGAAAACCATATCCCCAACATCAAACTCCAAATCAGTTCTTCGCTTATCAGCATAGGATTTCTGTCAGTCTTGGGCCGCTTTCATCCGTCTCCGAATCAACTCGACCTTCTCGGATGTATCTCTGATCATGTCAGGCCCAAGTATAAGCTCATCTGTAGTCTCCCACCAACACGTAGGCGACTTGCACGACCTCCCATATAAAGCTTCAAATGGTGCCATCCCTATGCTTGCCTGATAACTGTTATTATATGCAAACTCAACAAGAGGAAGATGGTCTTCCCAAGTACCACCAAAATCCAGAATACAAAGCCTCAACAGATCCTCGAGTACCCTATTCACCCTTTCGGCTTAACCGTCCGTCTGTGGGTGATAAGCCATACTTAGATTCAACCTCGTGCCCATAGCTTCTTGCAAGCTATTCCAGAATTGACTTGTAAAGATTGGGCCACGGTCACTGACTATACTAGAAGGGACTCCACGTAGTCTCACAATCTCATGAAGATATACAGACGCTAGCCAAGATGCGGTCCTCTTGCTCTTCACCGGAATGAAATGAGCACTCTTCGTAAGTCTATCCACAATAACCCAAATGCTCGTATTCCCTTTCCTTGACCTTGGTAGCCCATCGATAAAATCCATGGAAATACTCTCCCACTTCCATAGTGGAACGTCTAGAGGATGCAATAGCCCACCGGGCCTCTTCGACTCGGCCTTAACTTGCTGGCAAATGATACATCTAGAGACAAACTCTGCCACATCCTTCTTCATCCCGGGCCAAAAGAAAATGCGCTTCATATCTTTATACATCTTATCTCCGCTCGGATGTATAGTCAACTTAGAGCGATGCGATTCCTCAAGAACTTTTCTTACTAAATCTTCTACCATTGGAACACATAACCTTCCGTCTCTCCTCAGCCAACCCTTGTCATCAATAGAATATCGAGCGAGATGACTAGACGCCTCTCCTCGAATCAGCTTATCCATAATCTCAACTATCTGAGGGTCTTCTCTGTGCGAAGCCCCAACTTGATCAAGAAGGGTAGGTCTGAGTTCCAGAGATGCTAAAGAACCGGTCATCGACTCAATCGCCAAAGAGAAATCAAAGGTTGCCACATACTCTAAATTCTTCATCTCAACGAATAGAGGACTCAGAGTCAACCTTTTTCTACTCAATGCATCTGCTACCACATTCCCCTTGCCAGGGGTATAAGCTATCTCAAAATCGTAGGACGCCAAGAATTCCATCCATCTTTGTTGCCTTAGATTCAGATCCTTCTGAGAAAAGAGATACTTCAATGACTTGTGATCAGTATAAAGCTCAAACCTTTCTCCCAGAAGATAATGGCGCCAAGCCTTGAGTGCATATACTATTGCTGCCAACACTAAGTCATGAGTGGGATAATTCTTCTCATGCACTTTGAGTTGTCTACCGCCAAAGCATATCACTCTTCCTTCTTGCATCAGAACAGCTCCTAACCCCGTGCCACATGCATCGGTGTATACTGTAAATAACTTCCCTCCATCGGGCAAAGCGAGAACAGGTGCTGAAGTGAGAGCTCTCTTGAGCTTCTGAAAAGCAAGCTCACATTCTATGCTCCAAGCAAAAACTAAATTCTTCTTCGTTAATTTAGTGAGAGGAGCAGAAATCTTCGCGAAGTCCTTGATGAACTTCCGGTAAAAGCCTACAAGACCTAGAAAACTTCTCGCTTCGGTTGCATTCCTTGGAGTCTTCCAATCCTGAACTGCAACTACCTTAGCGGGATCCACCGCTAAGCCTTGCTTAGATACTATATGCCCAAGGAACCTAACTTCCCTTCTCCAAAAGTGACACTTGGAGAAAATGGCCTTCAACTGATGCGCTCTAAGCGTATCCATCACCTCCACGAGAAGCCTTGCGTGCTCTTCCTCATCCTTAGAGAAGACCAGAATATCATCTACGAAGACCACGACAAACTTGTTCAAGAGCTCCCTGAACACCCTACTCATCAAGTCCACGAAATATGCGGGTGCATTAGTCAAGCCGAACGGCATGACAAGCCATTCGAAGAATCCATCTGGAGTTCTGAACGCAGTCTTGTCTATACTATCTTCAGCTACCCTGAGCTGATGGAATCCAGTAGCAAGATCAAGCTGAGAGAAAACAGAAGCACCGATAAGCTGGTCAAAGAGATCATCAATCCTCGGTAACGGGTGTCTGTTCTTCTTAGTCAGCTTATTCAACTCTCGATAGTCAACACAAAGTCGGAGAGAACCATCTGCCTTGGTAGAAAATACCACAGGCGCTCCCCATTCAGATATACTTTGTCTAATGAAGTTCTTCTCAAGCAACTCCTTTACTTGCTTACTTAGCTCCCGCCTTTCACGCGGAGCCATGTGCCGAACGGGCAAAGAAACCGGCTTTGCATTATCCACCAGATAAATGCAGAAATCAATCTCTCGCTTAGGGGGCAACCCCCTAACTTCATCGAAAACATCCGGATACTCTCGAACCACTCTCACAGACTGAAGAGTTTCCACTGACGAGTCGAGTGATTCAAGATAGCACAACATGACGGGACCTCTCGGATTACAAGAAATTTCTAGGGTGTTTCGGAGGCGAGTCACAAGCCTCACAACCCTATGCTCACAATAAAGGATGGCTCCATATCTGGACAACCAATCCATGCCCAATATCAATCCTTATCCCCTAAAACCAAGAACATAAGCACTACACAAGAACTCTACACTCAGTATAGAGATCCTCAAATCCCCACATATCATAGACAGATGGGCGGAACCCCCAATAGGATTTGAGACACAGACGGGATCATCTACCAAGCTAGTACTACGGTGCAAACTATCAACAAGATCAGATGAGACAAAGCTATGCGATGCACCAGAATCAAATAAGGTACGAACTGGAAAATCAGAAATATATACAAGGCTCTCAACAGAAATACTACCTCGATCGGGAACTGGAGCGACATTGAGAGCATGAACTTGCCCTCCTGAAGGTCCAGCACGCTGAGTCTGACCCTGGCCTTGCCCTTGCTTCTTCGGGCAATCCTTACTGAAATGTCCAGTCTCACCACAGAAAAAGCATTCACCATTCTTCCTTTTCCTTTTCTTACAATCCTTAATAAGATGCCCAACTGAACCGCAATAATGGCACTTCCCCTTGTTGTTCTTGCCCTTGTTGTTGTTCCCCTTGTTGCCTTGACTCTTGTTCTTGTTCTTGTTCTTGTTCTGATTGCCTTGACTGCTCTGACCACTTGGATTACCCTGATTTCCTTTCCACTGGGAATCAGTCTTCTTGGCTTGAGTATCATTCATCTTGATCTCTTTCTTGACATCTCCCTGAAGTAACGCCATATCAACCAAGCTCTCAAACGTGGCCCCATGGGGAATATGTGACATAGCCAATCCCTGCAATGGCTCATTCAATCCTCTAGCAAAACGAAGAGCCTTCTTCTGAGGAGTATTCACCATATCCAAGCCAGAACAAGCTAACTGATTGAACTTGTTCAGATATTCTTTGACAGACATATCTCCTTGTTTCAAAGTTATGAACATCTCCATTTGCAGATTCTCCTTAGCAGAAGATAGAAACTTAAGCACGAACCTTGCCCTGAAATCGGCCCAAGTCTCAACAGGCCTAGTACCATTGGTGACTTCCCACCAATAAGCGGCTTCATCCTTCATAAGCCAAACCGCCAACAAGATCTTCCTCTGATCGTCTAACCCAAAGATAGCAAATAAATCCTCGGTCTCTTTCAACCAATTTCTGGCCTCTACAAAAGTCTCAGTGCCTTAAAAGTTCTTGCCACCCATTGCTTTGAAATCTTTGCAAGTCTTTGCGAAGTCAGCTTGAGGATGCTGAGGGGGAGGAGGAAGAGGAACCTCAGCGACAGGAGGAGGAGGAACATCAGCGATAGGAGGAGGAGGAACATTAACTACCGGAGGAGGAGGAGGAGGAGGAACATCTGCGGGGCCGGCTTCAGTCGCCCTCGCCTCCAAAAGTCTCCTATACCAAACAGGTACGTGTACTCCCTCCGGAATAGCAAAGTTATCGGCCATACTGAAAACGAAGAAAAAGGCAGATTCAGAATGGAGAAAAACGAAGGAATTTTGCTAGTGGCTTTTTGGGGAATAGCCTTTAAAATAAACTAGACTTTTCTTTGGAAAATACTTTATACTTGGTTTTGAAAATAGTTTTCCAAAAGTTTTAAAAGCTTTTTTGTTCCTTCTCGTAAACCATATGCTCTGATACCAAATGTAACACCCCACCTCCGCCAGGGTGTCTCTTGCAAGCACTCTGACTTTGGAGGGGCGTTTAAATCAGGTAAACATGCATAATGATATATCAAGGCAGAATAAGAACATATGTATATATGTAAACAGAATAAATAAGATAAGTAAAACAGCGGAAGATTACAAACTATTTCAAAACAAGTCTGGTACAACATAACTTTCCAAATAAACAAGTCTAGATAAAAACAACATCAACTGCAAAACTGAAATACATAAGTACTATCCCCAAATAAGTGATAACCATAGCTAGCTTCATGTCGAAACCGTACATGAGCTGAAATCCCACAAGCAAGCAATCCGAAATCCAAGCTAAGGTCCAACGTTCCCACCCTGAGAACCTGGGGGGGGAACGGAAGAAAAGAGGCGAAAGAAAACAGGTCAGTCAAAAAGACTGAGTAAGCCCTACTACAATCAATGTAAACTGATAAAGTTAACTGGCATGAGAAGCAGGGATGAACATAAGGATAACATACTAGCATGATGATTAACTAACCAGTTAGATAAAGGTGTCATCGCATAATCAGGATTAAGGTTTTGCACCACAGGTGTACTAGCAAACTAACATGACTTGAATAAACAAGTATTGATCCCTTGGCCCAAGCTTTGGCCCAATAACATGAAGTGACCCTAATACGAGGTCCAATAACATGAAGTGACCCAAATACGAGGTCCAACCAAACGGTCTAGTCGATCGGCTCCCTAAGCCTAACTTGTCACGTGTTGGTGTCAATACGGCCCAAACATAATTGTAGTCAGACTGTGCAGGGTCTCCCGTCGGGTGTATCAAGCCCTAGGGTGTCAACCCCTGGACACCATAAACATAAGTGCACAGTCTCGATCTACTGGTACCCGTGCATGTTTTCCCCGACTTCGGACTATGTGCACGACCATAGTCCGCCCGGAACTACACCGGCGTACCACTCTGCCGTCGCTTTTGGTCACTTACCTCAAGTCCAGTAATCGTGCCCCCACCCTAGCCTAGGCCCTAGGGTCATAATGATACAAACTTGGGATTACTGCTGGAGTGGACCCCCATTGCTAGGATTTTATAGTGGGTTAAGTACGGTTTAACCCTCTTGCTAATCATGGATTAACTTGGTTAAGTGTAACGATGAGTTCACGACTTAACCCTGATTAATCTTCCAAGCCCAAATTGGTTAAGTATTAAGTGGACCATGACTTAACCCTAATCATGAGGCATTAATTAATTAACGTGCCTTAACCTCTCACATTAGATTTCGTTGCGGTTATTAGTTAAGCCGGTCGGTTCCGGGTAGCTTTATACCACAACTTGGTCTAACCTCGGGTTCAAGGTACAACATGACCAACTTCTCACATTGGGTCCTATTGTTTGTAGCAACTAGTTAAGCCGGTCGGTTCCGGGTAGGTTTACGCTACAAACTCAACCCAACCTCGAGTTGGTCACACTTATATTTTCTAAGTGTCATGTCCATCATGTTTCCAAAACATGTTACAAGTTTTCAAGAATTTGGGTAGACCTAACTTAATAGGTAAATTCCCAATGGGTAGACCTAACTTAATAGGTAAATTCCCAATCTTATGTTTTTATGTCTTTTAAGTTTACCCAACCCCAAACGCAATCACATCGCTTACATATCGCAATAGCGCATAAAGGATAGAAAGAGGGAACTTGGCATAATCATGACATAAAGGTGTTGAAGCCACAAGTTTAACATGGTGGCATATGAAATGTACATATGTTCATATACTTGCATATTACATTTTTAGGCCTCAAAAGCATGCATAAAACCAAACTTAGCATATTGGTGATACATGGTGATAAATGACATGTAGAAATGGCCATAAGTTCGCATTTAGCCTCACATGCAAGTTATCATAAGAGATATGATAACTTACATGTTGCCAAAATGCAACCCTTAGCATAAAGCTTGAAGCTTTAAGCTCATAAAACCAAGATAAGCTTGCATAACATGATAACATGAACAAAATGTTCAACCCAAGCTTGCATAACATAGCTTGCATATCATATGACAAACTTGCATATCAAACTTGCATAACATAACATGATAAACTTGCATATCATGGCAGCCTTGCATATCATAATGATCAACCAAACTTGCATCATTCATTTAACTTTAGAGTTTAAATATGAAAGTAGAAAAGGGCTTACAATGCTTATGAAGACACAAAAATATGACAAAGCCCTTATGAAATCAAATAAACCCAAAATGCAAGCTCCAAATCAATAAAAACCCTTGCTTTATGATGTAAATATGGAAACTTGACTTGAATGCAAGCTAATGACACTCATACAAGCTTAAAAACACTTGTATGCATGGAAAATATCTCATAGAAATTTATTTAGAATTTTATGAAGAGAGTGGAGGCCATGAGAGGATTGATTTTGCCATAGTTTAGTTGTATGAATGAATAATGATTATTTAGGGTTAGGTTAGGGGCTTATTTATAGAGATTAGGATTAGTTCCAACCTTAGGATTAAACCCTAATTCCAATCTCAGCCCTTAAAACCGAATCTGGCCCAAAACCTAACCAAAACCCCAAAATGGTGCACCAGGCAAAACTGCTCGGCTGAGCCAAGTCGACAGTCAAGTCGACAGGGCTGTCGACTTGGGTCCAACCAAGTCGACTCCCAAGTCGACAGGGCTGTCGACTTGGGTGCTCTGGCGGGAATTTTCCCGCTTGGCCCAATCTGCCCTGAATTTCCAAATTCAAACTTGAATTTGAAATCTGTTTTTTTACTTTGAATTTTTCTGAAAACTTCGTTGGGCCTTAATCGGGTCATACGGACTCCGATTTTCGAAAACTCGGACTCTATTTCGCGTATTTTTCCGAGACGAACGCAATGGAATAGCCCGTTTCCCTTGATTCAGATTTATAAATTAAATTCTGCCTCGATTTATGTTATAACAGGTTATTGAAAATACGGGTTGTTACACCATTTGTGTTTATGTGTGGATCGATCTTACGATTATCATTTCTTTGAAAGGATTTTTGAAAAGTTAAACTGAATGGTTGGAGTTTACTCACACCAGTCCCATGACTCACCCAGAGTTTATTTTGTTTGTTTTCCCTAAGCTCTTGGGTGCCCAAATTTGTACGGGCAATCAAGTAGTCAGGTTTTACAGATACACTTGATGGAGCCTGGAATAAGAGGATTTAGCAGCATTTTATAGATATTGTTTATTTCCACTGTGATGTAAGTGTTGTACTCTACTATACAAATACAGATTTGTGTTTCAATGTTACTTTGTATACTATATTTTATTTGTTCTGCTGTGAGATTCGTGTTACTCTGATGTTGTTGTGTTCTACTTCTTCTTCTATTCTAATAGTTCTACCTTATCTATTCTCACCCCCCAACTTCTTTCTATTAACTATCTGGTATTTTCGATGTCTAAATAGTCGACATTGAGTGTGTGTTAATTTTCTAGGTCGAAAATCCCCGGGTCGTTACAGTGGTATCAAAGCTGAAGGTTATGTTATTACCTTGGCTCTGTGGCATAACTCGATAGGGATGAGGTTAGTAATGCCCTCTATTGAGTTGAGTGTATATATACGAGTGAACGTATTTGTAGATTTTATAAAAAATAAATATATATTGTGGAGATTTATTTGTTGAGTTGTTTATGAGTTATGGTCAATCAGTTTGATCCATTATATCGATTGGAGTTTCTAAACACTCGGGTAAGATAAACCGACATAGTATCTTTTGAAAAGAGGGTAAATGAAATAATTTTACCCAAATTATATTTTGATATAAAAGAGTGATTTTATTGGAAATATTATAGAATATTGGATGTGTTGGTTGTTATTATAATCGAATGAGATTATAAATTAAGTTGTGATGTAAAGAACCAATCAGAGTTCATATAAATGTAATATATGGAATCAGATGAATTAAATCAGAATTGGGGTTAAAAACTCTGGAAATGTGAAAAGTGTTTGTAAATGGATTTGGACTCAATATATGAGAATTTTGAAATCGTGGGAGATTTTAAATTGTTTTACAAGCATTGAGAAGGATATTTTGAAATAATTTCAAAATAAAAATGATTAAGAAATGGTTTTGAAAAGTGATATAGTATTGAACTCACTTTGATCGCTGGGAAATAACTCTGATGATGCTGGCCACATCATCAGTGTTCATTTTCGAGTTCTAAGTCACGGATTGCTACCAAAGATATTAATTTCGAATTGTTTTGGCAAAACAAGTTGTTTTGAAATTCCGAAATAAAATATTTGATTTTTTGAAAAGGGTAAATGGTTTAAAACTCCTAGATAGAGATTGCATGAGAAAGAAAAAAAATTAATTAAACCGAAATTTGTAAAAGCAAATTGGAATTAAAGTAAAGCTAGTTAAGTGGTAATTGTAACTGAATTGGACTAGAATGATATCGAGACATTGGATTTATGAGATAGGAATTTGAAATGATATTGTTTGAGGTAAGAAAGAGCTTGGAATCAAGAACGGTACATGAGATTGAGAATGATGTTTGGCTTGTTTGAGCGAATGGCTATGTTGAGGATAAATTGATCGGAGTTGATTGGAATGATATTGTATATGTAGAATTGATGACATATGGAAAGGATATCTTGATATGCCCGACAAAAAGGTACTGGTTTATATTATATATGGGTTTGAGATTTTGATGAGCCTATTTGGCAAGCCACTTGGCTGTTTGATTTTCTTTTGGGTTAGAGAAGGCCTAGAGAGGCGAGTTGTAGTTGTACCAATGGAGCCGTACAAACTAGGCGCCGACGAAATTTTTCGAAAAGTTAAGGTCACTACAACAAAATGACCCTATTACAACGGTGGAACACCGTTGTAATAGGTTTTTACAACGGTGGGCAAACCGTCGTGTCTTAAGAAGTTGTAATAGCCTAATATCTTTTACAACTTTTCTGCACTGTTGCAAAACCGTTGTAATATGTATATTTTACAACTTTTTTCCACCGTTGTAATAAACTTTATTACAACATTTATGCACCGTTGTGATTGATATTTGGGTTTTAAAAAAAATAAATTTTGCAAATGCAACAAAAGCTGAATAAACAGAAAACAAATTGATATAAATTCAAAGCAACAGATCCATTCATACAAAAAACATTACAACTTTATATTCAAAATGCAAAAAATGAATCATACATCATCACGTTAATATATCAATTCTTCATTACAAATAATGATTACAAATTAGTACCATCCAAAAACTTTGCTTCAACTATCAGCTTGCTTCATCTTTGCACTTCCTCAACTTCCCCACCAACACAAGACACCACCTGCACAATCACAAAACATGCATATATATAAACATAACCTTAAGCTTGTTGTAAACATAAAATGGTGGATATCTACTTTTCTTCCAAGTTGGATGAGGAGTTGAAACTATGTAAAATGCATGTATTTTTGTAGTAATCTAAGAGTATATAAGAGTTTTACTGGTTTAAGAAATACGTAATGACCATGAACTGCTTCGCTCTTTTAATGTGTTTAAGTTAATTAAGGTAATGAAAGATGATAGTAAGGATTAAGCCAAAAAGGCTGTTAAAGAATTTTGTTTTAACTGTATATATTTACTGAAGCAAATGAAATGAGATTTAAAGCATGGTATGTTTAGACAGTCATGAGAAATGTATCATTAGTGAAATTCTTAGTTTCAATCACTAACTTAAAAGTTTGGATTGGAATAGCTAAACGTATGTACTGGAAATGAATCATTCTTCTTACGTTAAAAGGGAGTTTTCATGAGGTTGTTTTCATTGCTAATAAACTGGAATTGAGTACAGCTGTATGTTAAAAATGAGTTTGCATGAGTTTGATTTTATTGCTAATAATCTGAGACTGAATACAACCGTGAATATAAAATAAAGTTAAGAGATATTATATAAAAGACATGAGTATGTGAAGCTGCGTTGATGTGATAGCATTTAGCTGTCATGATAAGGTGTGTGGATGTAGATAAATTCATATATAAATGAACGTATTTGGCAGTATGGCAATAGAATTGGACACAATTGTATATTTAAACCGGTGAGGTAATTATTTGGTACCAGTTACGAGCTTACAATACAAATATGATTACAATAGTCAAACTAGTTCCGTATTTGCACACAACTGCAAAAATAAGCAGCACGGTGTTTATTCTAATCAATACAACAATAAATTGAGCAAACAAAAGTAATGGGTATAAAGAAGTAGAACTAACCAGACAGAAGAATTGCTATGCTGCTTTAGCTGTTGAAGTACATCAATCTCGATCATAGCATCCTCACGATACTTATCTACAGCTCGAACAATTTTTACGGCTACCATTTCTTTACCTTCCCTGTCCCAACTCCCAACACTCCAATACTTGACCAAACGTGCCTTCTCCTATCTTATATATGAGAAGCGCAACAACTGAAAAAACAAAATAAAACTTATCATGTCTTCAAAACTTAAATAGTAAAAGAAACAAAATGACAAACAATAGCAATCCTCATTTACTCGTAGCCACCCTTTCATGGAACCAGTATAACAACAACCTACTTTTTCTGTATAAGGAAAACATCTAAAAACTTATTGAACGACATCGGATTAATCCTCCTAGACTCGCTGCATCATCTTTCTTCTGTTGAGCATAGTTTAACAAGTTTTTATAATCAACACTACTCTTATCTCCAAATTATTAAAGACCCTTAACAGTACACCTTAACCAATTTTATTATTACTTGAAAAAAAAACGAACTACAAAGATTAAGTCATATGACTCCTTTCAGTGCAGTACAAGAGACCCCAACAAAGACAGCGTCGAAAAATTGAAAATGCACAGCCAACTCATCGACTATTCAAAAATTCAATGTCTAAAAAAAATTTGGGTTGATAAAGCACAAGTGCATAAATCAGACTCACGCTAATGTTTAAGCAATTCAGGCCAGGTCAACATGTAGTTAGCAAAAGCAACTTATGGCAAACATCACAAGTGCAGTAGGCAAGCATGCACGACATAAAGCAAAGAAAAAGTAGGAACTGTGCACCTGAATATCAGACCAAGGCTCACCAATAACATTCAAATAATAAAATGATCAAAGTTTTAATATAATCTGTACAAATTAGACGCTCTCAGGACTAAACAATCCTTGTGTATGCAAGGGACAAAGAGTAATGGCCGAAACATACCCTTTAACGTGAATCCTCTACAGTAGACCCAAAGTAGCACTAACATTTATCATAATTTCTAATTATAGGTTGAGCGGGTTATCTAATACCAAAAGTTCTCACCCTTCATTTTAATTAAAAGAAGTAAAAGAAGTAAAGAAAATAGAATAGGAAAATGTGATAGAAGCAAAATGAATTACCAGCGTTGACGACCGAGAAGCAAGAAGAGCGAGCAAGAGTTCACGGTGACTGAGCTCCATTGGGTGAAGTTGTGGCACTGGTCTGAACTGTGCGTTGTCCGATGGCAGCTCTGGCGATTTGGTTGACTGACTATGGGAAGGAGGAGATGGCAGCGCGATTGCTGAAAGGTGAAGCAGAGCAATCGGTTGAAGGAGCGGCTTCCGATGAGGAGGGAGGTCGGCTATTGGTTCAGGTGGCGACGGTGGAAGAAAGCGAACGGGTAGTGCAGCATAGGGATGACGGCGATGGCCATTTCAGTGGCCATTCATTTCGAAATTTTTGGAGGATTTAATTTTGGGGAAAAAATGCTGAAATCTCATGGGAACAAACGTGCCTTCTCCTAGACTCGCTGCTCTCGCCCTCGAGTTCGTCTCCATCACGAATCCGACTACAAATCTGATGCGAGGCATCAGATTGATCGCTTTTCCCCCAATTTCCAGTCGCTAGGGCTTCGGCCATTATTGTTGCCTTTTATTTTGAACGAGATAAATGAAAATGACGGCTCGTTTCTCCTTTCTTACATTAACACGGCTAGGGTTATTTTCCTGCCAATTGACAGCTTTGGCCCTAGGGTTTTATTGGGCTGTATAACCCTTAAGCCATTTTATAATACTTAAATCAATATTTACAACACTTGGACGAATTTTAATGTCGCACACACACACAATATATAAATTAGCAAGTATATTTGTTCACAATTTAAAAAATGTACAATTTTTATATATTCAATATGTACATAAATAAATGATTTATTTATTTATTCATTTATCCACCCTAAATATATATATATATACACATATATATATATATATATATAATTGAGATCAATATTTTTTTTTGAAAATTGAGATCAATATTATAAATTAACTATTAAATATAATCTTAGTTATTAATCTCTTCTTCTTAATTATCAATCTCTACTTCTTAATTATTAATAGCAATCATTGATTATTCATGATTAGCATTAATTATTATATTTTAATTATTAGTATTGAACAGTGAATTATTATTTTATAATTTTTAATTAGTATTTGATTAATTATTATTTATTGAAAATTATTATCAATCATTAATTACTAGTATTTAACAGTGAATTATTTGTAAATTATTAATTAATTAATATTTATTTGTTTACTTATTATCGATTATTAATTATTACTTACTAATTAGTTATTAATTAAATGTTAATTATTAATTAGGATTATTTCATATTTTAAATTAATTATTAATTAGGATTATTTCAAATTAACAATAGTTATTATTTAACTTTTACTTATTTCTACTTAGTTATAATCGAGTAATAACTATTAAAAGCTTATAATGTATATGTCACCTAAATATTAATTAATAAGCAGTTAACATTAACTATTAAACATTAATTACCACTTATTAACTATTAATTATTTAATAAATATTATTGATTCCTAAGTTTATTATTAATTATTAATTATTATTAAATATTAATATAATTAGTTATTAAATATAGATATTATAAACATGAAGTTTGTAATGGGCATCTATTACAACTAACAAAACAAAAAGTTGTTAAAATACGTTTATTACAACTTTAGGGAATACCACCATTGTAAAAAACCATTTATTACAACGGTGCTTTTACCACCGTTGTAAAAAACCATTTATTACAACGGTGTCTTTACCACCGTTGTAAAAAATCATTTATTACAACGATGCTTTTACCACCGTTGTAAAAAACCATTTATTACAACGGTGCTTTTACCACCGTTGTAAAATTAAAGTTGTAATAGGGTCATTTTGTTGTAGTGGGTGTTAGAAAATTTCCAGGATTTTTGAAAATTTTCGTTAATAGAAATAAATTAATAATTTAATTGAAATAAATTGGCTCAGTTGAATCTGAAGTTAAGAAGTAAACAAATAATTTTAACCCAGTTAATAGGGTTTGTTTTCTACCTTAGCAATTTCGAGGACGAAATTATTTTAAGGGGGGAAGAATGTAACGTCCCGTATTTTTATGGTATAATAATTAATTAATTTAATTATTTAAATAAATATTTAGACATTTAAATGGTTGTTTAATTAAATAATATTGAATATTTAATTAATATAAATAATAGAATAATATATTTATTTCTAAAATAATCGAAAATAACAGAATTCACAATATTGTGTGAATTAGATTATTTATAAGATATAATTCAGTTTAGATTTAAATTATAATAACGAATATACATAATAAACGAAGTTTGAACGTATAATTATATTATAATTATAATCGAGCTCGAAATGGCACGGCAGTTCGTAATTTGCCGATTCGAAGTTTAAACGAATATACAGAATCCGTTTTAAGTCGGATTTCTGTGAAACAAGAAACGTTCGGAGCTGGTGAAGTATATATTTCTAATGGGAGAGAAAAATCGAGATTTTCATTGTATAGATTTTGAGTTATGTCCAAATAAAAATTTCAAAAAGTAGCTATGGAATTCCTTTATAAATTATAACGATTTATTTATATTATAAATGGATTTTTCAGTATAAATTGAATATCGATTCAACCAGGATTTGAATATCGAGTTATAAATCTAATTGGAGCTATATGATATTTTATGAGACTATATACGATAATATTAATTTATCAATATTAAATTTAATTGTTTTTAACTATATTTATATTTAAACTTTTTATTTAGAGCATTAAAAATAGCCATTTTTGCAAATAACCTCCAAATTTGACGAAACGGATTTTGTTAGATCCGGAATATTAAATTATTGTTAGATTTCAATTTTCAAGATTTTTGGAGTCAGTATGTGGCCGTACGGGATTTTAATGCGAAAAATAGTCGATAATTTAACTTTAAAAATACGCTGTGTAAGCAAACGGAGTCGGAATTCGACGAAACAAGTTTTGTTGGGTCTGTAATGTCAAAATATAACTGTATGCCCATTTTCGTTGAATTTGGATTTCATATATGATCATAGAGATTTTAAAGGATAAATAGAATCAGCGGTTCATTAAAATTGAATATTAAAATTATTTCTTTTCCCTATATATACCCCTTAACTTTTCCAAACACTTAAAAACTTTTTCTCTGGTCAATTTCTCCTAGCCGCCAGCATTTCCCCCAAGAACAAGTCGTTCACTTTGAAAAATCGTAAGAAATTCAAATAAAAATCCATAAATCACGACACTTGTATATTATTCATCCTTGAATTCTCCTTTTCACGCTAGTATGTTTATTGTTGGGCTCGACATTCTTGTTGACTCGCTTGAAATATAAACGTAGCATTTAGGGTTAGGAATACTAGAAGTTTAGAGAGTTCACTGGCTAAATGAGGTATACGGTTGAACATGTAGAATATTTCAGCATCGATGAGCAAGTTCCAGCGAATTTGGGTAAAATTAGTGTCGATACTGCGCTGAATGGTCATGTTGGGAGCTAGAAACCGCGCAGAGAAGAGGGGCATCGAGTATTACAATATGGGTATGGCTGGAGACCGAAATTGGAAAGATGAAGAATGGTATAGTTTGATTTTGAATTCATAAGAGAAATGATGTGTTTTGAGTTAGGCAAAGTACTGTAATGGTGTTGGCTACTCTCATATCCGAATAGAGCATGAGGACAGCCTCTGGAGGGAGAAGAGGGTATTAAAACGAATGGTGATAAGGAGGTTAAATTGGTGCTTTTTTCGAGTCTAAGTAAAGTGTGCAACGCGAGGTATGGAGATGAAAATCGATTTTTGCTGATTGAAGGAACTATCGATTTTGTGAAGGTTGCCTAGGGAAGGAAGGGGCCGTATAATTTGAGAGGGCGATTAAAGGTTAATTTAATATTGAGTATAGTGTTAATAACATTCTAATGTGTTCAACCCGGTAAAATTCATAACTCTCTTATATATTATCAGAATTCAACAAAACAAGATCCGTTAGGATCGTATGGACGACTACTACACAATGGAACTGACTAGGAGTGAATTGGAGCTCGTTACAATTAATTGCAAAATAAATTGCCTATCTGAGTCAAGCGACAATTATCGTTATTTAACGATGATAGTCCAATGTAAGTAAATCTCACCAACTCTAATCAGCTTATATTTTCATAACTTATTTTTAGAACTGATAAATATTGGTTTATTGTTGTGTGTTGATTGGTTGGTTGAACTGCTAATTGATTAGTTAAAAATATCGATATATTTATATATATCGTTAAATAAATATTTATTCTGTTGATCAGAATATTTCATGTTGAAACGAAATTGATGTTAATTATATTATTTAACATCTGTGGATGCAGGGAAATAGGTTGGAGGGATCCAACTGGATTCCTCAATAATTATAATACTGTTTTTTATATATTGTGATATATGATGTGGTATATAATCTGTTATTGATTTTGTGTGTTGGATGATGATTGATCCTTTGATTTAGTATTTTAATACCATAATTGATACTTGAATGTAGAAAGGAATTTTTCAAAGGGTATATCGAAAAGGGGATATTTATAAAATTAAAGGATTTTATAAAAGGAAATATCTATAAAACTGAAGAATTTTATAAAGTAAATATTTATTTAGAAAATAAATAGAATTATAAAAGGAATATTCATTTGTAAAATGAATAGAATTGAATAGGAAATATTTGTAAAACAAATAAAATTGAAAAGGAATTATTTGGGAAATAAATAGGATCATAAAAGGAAGTAATTCATAAAATGAATAGAATTTTATAAAAAGGAAATAAGTGGAAAATAAATATTAAATAGAAATCTGTTTTAACAGATAAAATTTGAGAAGAATAATTTAGCAACAATGTTTATAAATTAAGAAAAATATTTATCATTGGATAAATAAAAATAAAAGTCTGAATTTTTATAGAGAAGTAGAAATCGTTTTTAACATTGATATTTTTAATAGAATTTGAACATAGCATTTATAAAGGGGATTATAAATGAGATTTAAGTGTTAGAAGAAAAAGGTAATTTCGTTTGAAAAATTATATAAATAGAAGTATAAGTAGAATTTGGAAATGGGATATTATTTTAAAATACGAAATCAAACTTAATGGATCATATAAAAGGAATATTTTCACATTCGATGTGAATAATGGATTAAAATAAATATTTTATAAATTTAAAACATTTATAAAGAAATTGGGTTTTGAAATAGGAATTCAAATGGGAATTTGAATGGGATAGGAAAGTGAGTTAACCGAATAGAGTTAATTAAATTAGAGTTAATCGAATATTAGTTGTTCGAATTAGAGTTAATCAAATATAGTTATTCGAAGAAAAGAGTTATCGAATATAGTTATTCGAAGGAGAGATTATCGAATATAGTTTATTCGAAGGATAGGTTATCGAATAGAATTTATTCAAAAAGGAGTTATTGAATATAGTTATTCGAAAGAGAGTTATTGAATATAGATTATTCGAGAGAGAATTATACATTTAAATTCGACTATATCGAATGTAGGAAAGTACTATTTACTTTCCGGTTTTAAATCAAGGTTTATTTATTAATAAATTAGTTGTTTGTTTATTTATCCAAATTAAATAAATAAAAGTTATATTTAAGGTATTATATATATAAGGTATGGGATTATAACTCTATTATTATAATCAAATGAATTCTATAAAGGAAGTAGATTCGTAAATAGAATCTGAGAGTTACGTAAGGAAGTCTGTTGAAGATTTAGAAGGTGAACTTTGTCTATTTCGAGGTTAGAAATGTTGTTTAGTTAAGGTTTGAGAGGTAGTTACACACTAACTTGACTGACTTCAGTTTTAACTAAGGAATGGTTAGGGTTCGATAGTAAAGGTTAGTTAATTGAATTTGATTAATAAGTGTTAATGGTTCGAGTTCGCATAGCGGTGTTTTTTCTAAGCATCTGTTTAAATCCAATGAAGGAGTTTTGGAAATGTTTTCAATTAAGAATCAAAATGTTTTCTAATATAGTAAATAAGAAATAGGAGTAAATATGGAAATGTTTTCCAATAATTAATAACGTATATTTTCTAAATTTAGAAAATAAGAATTTACGAATATATGGAAACGGAGACAGGGAAATGAATAATTGAATGGCTAATTAAATTAAAGGGGATCAGTGTTGATTGATGATTTGCTTGATAAGATTTCCATTTGGAAATACGATCGTTGTTTGTACACATGTTTTCCTTTGATAGTTAAATCACCGACTATCAAAGTTTTGACCATATTCCGTTGTCAATATGGAGAGACCAGGATCGGATTCATTTTCTGAAAACCACTCCGTATGGGCATTATTGTTGCGAATCAAATATGATGAATATAATTTAAGACGGAGTTGTGCAAGGGATGTTTTGGCGATCCTATGTAGAAATTGCCCAAGACGGATTTACATAATAGGGCCTTCGGTTTGTCCAGACCCAGGACAACGTGTATGGACGAATGTCTGATAGAGTACATATAATGGATCACGTAAGTTGATTGCTTCAAACGTATCCACATTTGGTGGCGGAGGAATTCGTTCCTCTTAGCTTTATACCCGTGGTATTTTTGTGGAAATCAATTTGTGATTTGGTAGTTATGACGATGTGGCATTCAAAGTAAATGAATGTATGATCTGTCAGAAGATACGTTATGACCTCAAGCCTCATCAACCAGGAAATGACATAAATCGGGCAGGCAGCATGGCTATGTGGGTTGCCCTCATTAGGGTGTATTGCCACTGTCTAGAGAATATTCATATTTGTTACTTCTTTTCGCTTTTGTATCTCCCAGGAACGGTTATGTTGCTAGCAACCCTAGGTGACAATATATTCGATACACTCAAGAGAAATGAGTGGTCGGTCATGTGCGGGCCAGGTTGCAAGACGTTCTTGTTGAACCCAGTGTATTCCTCTCTAGAGATACACTATCGGAAGGTGCTTCCATACCTTGTCATTGTCGGAATCCAATCTCCAATATGTTCCTGCGGTTTTGATTGTGTACTATATATAGGTCGAGCGTGAGATGCAAGCGTTCTGCTAGATTGTTAATTACTTGTGATTAGACATTATTATAATATCAGAAAACTATTGATTTTGAAAATGTTTTGGGTTGTCGTAAGGTAAAAAACAATCTGTGTTTATGTGTGGATCGGTCTTACGATTATCATTTCTTTGAAAAGGATTTTTGAAAAGTTAAACCGAATGGTTGGAGTTTACTCACACCAGTCCCGTGACTGACCCAGAGTTTATTTTGTTTGTTTTCCCTAAACTCTTGGGTGCCCAAATTTGTACGGGCAGTCAAGTAATCGGGTTTTACAGATACATTAGATGGATCTTGGAGTAGGAGGCTTCAAAAGCATTTTATAGCTATTGTTTATTTCCGCTGTGATGTAATTGTTGTACTCTAATATACAAATACAGATTTTTGTTTCAATGTTACTTTGTATATTATATTTTTTTCGTTCCGCTGTGAGATTCCTATTACTAAGATGTTATTGTGTTCTTATTCTTCTTCTTCTATTCTAATAGTTCTACATTATCTATTCTCACCCTCTAACTTCCTTCGATGAACTATCCGGTATTTTCGATGTCTTAGTAGTCGACATTGAGTTTATGTTGATTTTCTGGGTCGAAAATCCCCGAGTCGTTACAGCTATTGTTATTTCCGCTGTGTCGTAAGTGTAATACTCTAAAAATGTTACTGTATACATATACTGGTTTTATTTCAAAGTTATGTATCTATCATATATTGTTTGTTCCACTCTGAGATTCATGTTTACTCTGATGTTGTATGTTCTTCTTCTTCTATTCTAAGTTTCTGTCTTATCAATTCTCACCCTCTAACTTCTTTCATTAACTATCCGAATTTCCCGATGCTTGGATAGACGACATTGTGTTTATGTCTATAACCAGGATCGCAAAAACCCAGGTCGTTACAGTTGGTATCAGAGCTGAAGGTTAAGTGATTATCTTGGCTCTGTGGCATGACTCAGTAGAGATGGGGTAGTAATACCCTAGATTGAGTTTGAGTGTATGAGCATGTATTTGTTATTGATATAATTTTTTTTTTGTATTGTAGAGTTTTATTGGTTGAGTTGTTTATGAGTTCTGGTCAATTAGTTTGATCCACTGTATCGGTAGGAGTTTCTAAACACTTGAATACGATAATCCGACACTGTATGTTTTGAAAAGAGGGTAAACGAAATAATGTTACGCAGATTATATTTTGATATAAACCAAGTATAGATATTGGAAGTATTACAGTATATTGGATGTAGTGGTTGTTTTTATAATTGAGTAAGATTATAAATTAAATGTTTATATAAATAACCAATCGGGATACATATGAATGTAATATTTGAAATCAGATGAATTAAATCTGAATTTAAATCAAAATTGAAATTACAACCCAGAAAGGTTGGAGAAGTGTTTGTAAATGGGTTTGAATTTAATATATGAGAATTTTAAATCGAGGGAGGTTTTAAATTGTTTTAAAGCATTGTAAATGGTATTTTGAAACGAAATTCAAAATGGAAGTAGTTAGATGTGGTTTTGAAAGTGATATAGTATTGAACTCACTTCGATAGCTGAAAAATAGATTCCGATGATGATCATGACATCATCGGTATTCATTTTTGAGTTGTAAATGACGGATTACTACCAAAGTTTTTGTTTTTGAATTGTTTTGAGAAAACAAGTTGTTTGGATATTCCAAAATGAATATTTTGATTTTTGGAAAAGGCTAAGCTGTTTAAAAACTCCCAAAAACCGATTATTTGAGTTAAAACAAATGTGACGACCCCATTCCACGGCGGCAATTGTGATCTTTGGAATATAACACATAAACAGATAACAGCAGAACTGAAATAAATAAGTACACCAGATAATGTACAACTGTAATAACCCGGAAATCTAAGCCAATTTAAAATTTTATTTTGGCAATTTTAATGAATTTTGAATATTTAAAATGAATTATTTTAAATAATAACGATGAGAAATTTAATTTGAATAGAATTCGAATGTATATATTTATTTGAATCGTCGTTGAATATCAATATTTTATTTTAATTATAAAAAGGAATTGAAAATGGTGCGGTAGTTTGAAATTTCGATTTCAAAGTTCAAATGAATGTATAGGATTCAAAGTAAACTAGATTTTAGCAAAACCAAAAATATTTGAATCTATTTGGGGATATCTTTCCAATGAATCCAAAAAATCATAGCGGGAATAAAAAGTTGTGCCACTATTAAGACCCGTAACTTCCCCATGAAGGAAAGAGCGGATACTTTGAGGACAAGACAGATCAGAACGCAAACAGAAGAACATGTCATTGTATATTACAACAATTTCATCAGATTACAGGAATATACAGAGTATGAATGAATAAAATACATTTGATAAATATCTGAGATTACAATAAATTACATAGCAGCGGAAAATAATACAAAACACAACTGAAAGGAATATACGGATACAGAGCTTTCTGAATATCATTCCAGCTGTAAACCAGGTTCCTGTGAATATAAATCTGCAAAACCAAAACTACTAGCTGCCCGTGTCAAAATAAGGGCACCCAGAGTTTAGGTTAAAACAATAAACTCCAGGTCAGTCATGTGACTGGTGTGAGAACTAAAACAGTTATTAATCTTTATTTTAAAGTTAGGTTAATCAAGGGACCACGTCGTATAACACGGAACGGGTTTCCTCCTAAGAATACTAGTGCATAAAACAACAGCGCAATGCTAAATAAAGAACAATGAATCTATTATAAGACCCAGGTTCCATCACACAATGCAACACAAGCCGGAGGATTGGGTTTTACCTTATAATAGCCAAAGCATGCTTGATACGCTAAATTTCATGTTTTGACACTATAAACTTATAGTAATAATAAAATATGAAATTTAGCATATCAAGCATGCTTTGGCTATTATAAGGTAAAACCCTATCCTCCGGCTTGTGTTGCATTGTGTGATAGGACCTAGGTCTTATAATAGCTTCATTGTTCTTTATTTAGCATTGCGCTGCTGTTTTATGCACTGGTATTCTTGAGAGGAAACCCGTTCCGTGTTATACGGCGTGGTCCCTTGATTTACCTAACTTTAAAATAAAGATTAATAACTGTTTTAGTTCTCACACTAGTCACATGACTGACCTGGAGTTTATTGTTTTAACCTAAACTCTGGGTGCCCTTATTTTGACATGGGCAGCTAGTTGTTTTGGTTTTGCAGATTTATATTCACAGGAACCTGGTTTACAGCTGGAATGTTTTTCGAAAAGCTCTGTAACCGTATATTCCTTTCAGTTGTGTTTTGTATTATTTTCCGCTGCTATGTAATTTATTGTAATCTCTGATATTTATCAAATGTATTTTATTCATTCATACTCTGTATATTCCTGTAATCTGATGAAATTGTTGTAATATACAATGAAATGTTCTTCTGTTCGCGTTCTGATCTGTCTTGTCCTCAAAGTATCCGCTCTTTCCTTCACGGGGAAGTTACGGGTCTCAACAACAACTGAATACACTGGATAAACATAATCATCAGAGTTACACAGTATACAGGATCATACTTAGTACAAAATACAGTTCAGCTTTACATAAATGTCTACAGCGGAAATCTAAACATAACATGTACAACAGGAGATGAACAACATAAAAAGAGATAAATGATAGAATCCATCTTCAGCTCCAGCTATTTAGAAAGAGCCTGCTAAAACCTGAATACAAGGCTATCCGTGCAGAAAAAGGGGCACCCAAGTTTGCAATTGAAACAAACTACGAGTCAGTCATGGGACTGGTATGAGAAATCTATTTAACTTACTTTATAATATGGCCAATCACAGGACCACGCCGCTAACGCGGAACGGGTTTACTCCATTGGATTGCCAGTGTTTTAAAACAAGTAAATCTTTTAAACGTCGCAATGCTATTTATAAAAATTAAGCCATTATAAGACTCGGTTCCCATCACACAATGCAACACAAACCGGAGGATAGAGTTTTACCTTATAATGGCCAAAATATGATTGATACGAGAAAAACAAATCATTTGATATTATTGCTAGGGTTTAAAAGTTTCAAAAACAACTTCAATCTTAACTATCAATCATAGATGGCATGGATACCATATATCATGTCGCCATATATAGATATACAATCAAAACCGCACGGTGTCGTATTTGGAAATTGGATTTCCATCATGAACCAAGGCCAGGGATCGCCCTCACCGCTTCGAGACTGTCTAGTCCGAGTCTCAGGAACAGCCGCAACTGACCCTTGGATCATCAGGGCCGTTCCACTCGATGTGGATTATAATGCCTGAACACTGCGTTTCCCCACCCTATAGGGTGTAAACTGGTCATATCCCGACCAAGCTATCGGCGCCAAAGAGACCGAACTAACCGAGGCGCCTCGCTATCCATCATCCACATAAATAAAATGCCCGAGCGTGTAAAACCCAAAGCACCACTCCTAACTAGAAAAAAATGCAGGTCCTCCCTGATGTCCTCTCCCATTTCTGGCTCATACCGGGGTGTGAGGCTCGCGAAACAAGGCTAAACACAAAGCTAGCTATTCAAAGCCGTGCTTTGATCATCAACCACAAAGCTCTGCTTTTCAACAAAAGCTTTGATCATTTGCATCTTATCATGCCACATAGGCAAACCACTCCATGCAACCGATATCTATCAATCACACAGAATGATATCCCATGTTAGACACACAGTCCATTTACAAGTCCGTTTTGGGTCTGAATGAAACCGGAGGCACCTTATACCTCGCACATCCGTACCATCAACAAGTACGTCCGGACGGCTACCACTTCAGCCCCATTTAAGGTAGCTACTCCCATCGTGAGCATCAGTAGCACCCATCCATTCGATGTGAAGATCGTCGGTCTTGCACCGTCTTCCACTCTTCAACTTCTAACCGCCGACCAATTATTTGTAATGAGAATTAACTCGGCCTTTTCAAATAATTCACGTATAATTAGAATTTCAAATAAATTCATTTCAATGGTTAGATTATTCGACTTTAATTACTACGTTCTTTAATGTAATTTTCACGCCAAACCCATTCAACCATCAAATATCCAATAAACCAGGTAAATTCGGTTTATTTCCATTCCATATCGTTTATAATATTTTATAATGATTTATCGATATTTTTATTTATTTAAAAATAGCCAATACATTCAAACGACGCTTCAGGCCATAACGCGACCGTGGCGCTGTTTTACTTTAGATTTGATTTACACATATCTAAAAATCTAGCCGTTGGATCTTTACAAATTTTATATCATTAGAAAGATCTTTTCAGAACGAATTCAACGGTTCCAGTTTTGGGAAAATCTGACTGTCGGATCTCCCGGTATAATTGTTTGAAGTTACGATTTCAAAATACAAACTACAGCGTCGTTATTCGATTTATTTTATTTATATTTATATATATATATAAATATGATCGATTCTGGCGCTGTTTTTCATCATATTTGAATTAAAAATTCCAGACAATCCAACCGTTGGATCTTTACAAAGTTGCTGTCGTTGGAAAGATATTTCCAAAGCGAACACAACAGTTTCGGAAAAATCCGATGGTCCGATTTCCCGTAACAATCGTTTGAAATCACGATTTCAAAATACGAACTACACCTTCATTATTCGATTTATTTTAATTATATTTATATATATAAATATAATCCATTGTTCGATGTCAAAACCATAATCACTTCATATATTTGATAAAAATGTTATTTTTATCCAACAGAGATTTATTTCCACACATCACTATTTTTAACAATTCATATATACAATAAAAATGTGATTTTTATTGTAAAACAATTTATTTCAAAACACGATTATTTTATATAGTTCATAAATAAGGTAAAAATGTTATTTTTATCTTTCAAAGAATTTATCCAACTCATGAATTTCTATTCAACACATGAATTTCTATTCAACACATGAATGTTTTCTATAGTATATATATAATAAAAATGTGATTTTTATTGTTAAAACAATTTATTTTAAAACACGAACAATTTATATAGTCTATATACGTGATAAAATGTTATTTTTATCTTTCAAAGAATTTATTCAACGCATGAATTTCTATTCAACACATGAATTTCTATTCAACACATGAATTTCTATTCAACACATGAATCTGGTTTCAACACATGAATATGGTTTCAACACATGAAAATAATTCTAACACATGAATATTATTGAAAATTCCGGCAGCATAACGGCAGGGTAGTTAAAACCAATACCGTCCCGAGGACGGCTCCTCGCTCTACCTTAAAGCCTCCCAGCTTTTGACAATGGGGATTTCAATATCTAGTTCGTATGCAGATGAATTTTCCCATACACTAATCCTATTGGGATTTCATTTCAATATCATTTCAATTCATTTCAATGCATATATCATTTTTACAACGCATATATAACTTATACATTGAACATACAACTTATACAACGCTTATACATGAGTTGCACAATGCTTATATAACTCATACATCGACTATATAATTTATACATCGTTATTTCCATATCGTTTATAATTTAGAAATCTCACATTGGGTTCCACTCCTCCAAAAATTGTAGAAGGCTCAGAAAAATATCCGGTCTCTTCTAGAATGTAGAGGACGTCCACACGAGTCCAATGTCTCTTGTTTCACTAGATTTCGGCCACATAGCAAAATGATATGATTTTTATTGTGCAGTCAAAATCCGTAGCGTTTAAAGTGTTGTTTTTCCATTAAGTAAATTGAAACCGTTACCTGTCGTTTTTTTCAAACGAGGGTTTGCAAAAATCTTTCAATCCGTGTAGAGGTTCGTCTATCAGGCTTTGCCACGAGGGAGTGCTCCGAAGGATGCGCCGGCCAGAGGTGGTGGGACCCAGCTCGGTCAACTGTGGGCGGCGGAATCCTTTTCGACGCCGTCGAACTTTGCAGGCTCGGTTCTCGACGAAGACGAGGCGAGGGAGGGTGTGTCTGCTATGGATTTGTAGAGGAGGGTGGTTTCTATAAAAAGCTCAATAGGGGGGAAGGGCTAACGATGAACGGATTCGCCAGAAAATGGAAGGGAAGGGAAGAACACGCCTTCCGTCGAAGTCGAGAGGGGTTACGGGCTTCTGGGTCAACGCGGGTTTAATAGAGAAATCTGATTAGCCAAGGTTTTATTATTTTTAATTTTTAATTCTTTAATTTCCCAAAAATACCCCTCCTCCATATGAACACCAAATTAAACCCAACGACTATCGGCCCATGCTAAATACCCCCATTCCGAACACAATGGGATATGTTTCGTAGGCCCATTCGACTGTTTCAGTCAGTTTTTCTTCAAATTAAAATATAAAACATTCAAATATCAATTTGAACGTACATTATAATTTGCTGGGGCCACAAAATGTTCCCAAAAATTACAGAAAAATAAATCTAGCTATGTTTTGACGATACAGTCCCAACAAAACTAGTTTCGTCGAATTCTGAGACCGTTTGAAAAATGGCCATTTTCTGGTCGATCCAATTTAACAATAATCAAACAAACACATTTTCCTTTGCCATGCTAACATATTAACTTCTGAAATTATGCAATTTGATACCTAGCAATAATTTGACATCACGGATCCAACAAAAGTGGTTTCATCGAATTCTGAAGTCGTTTGAAATATGTTTATTTCCAAAGGCTATATATACCCTATAGCGACCTTTCTGAATATTCATTTGGCCATAACTTTTGATTCCCTCTATGAAACTTCGATTTTTCAGATTCGTTGGAAAGATATTCATAAACAGATTTAAACATTTTTGGCTTACTAAAATCTGTTATATTTTGCACCCAATACAGTCAGTCAAAATTTGAATTCCAATTTTAAAACTACCGCGCCATTTCAGGCCTTATTTACAATTAAAAATAATTATATTTATTTCCAAACATCGATTCAAACATACTTTTCGTCGTTATTATTTAAAATAATTTATTTTAAATATTTAAAATCCACTGAAATAGCCAAATTAAAAATTTTAAACTGGTTCAGATTTTCCGGGTTGTTACAATCTCCCCCACTTAAAACTTTTCGTCCCCGAAAAGGAATGAAGCTGAAAGTTGTTTTACAAATCAACTAAACTTTCATTATTTTCATTATAGCCTAAGTTCTTCAACTTTTCAGTTTCTAAGAACTTTTCAAGTTTTTCAAAAATTTGGCTAACACCCTAAATTTTCGAAAAATTTCGCTATAACCTCCCCTGCACCACGAGCTTCGGGATATTTCAAATAGCCTCCCATGGTCCTCATCAATCCAAAAGAAAAAGAAAAATCAAAGTGGCTCATAAAATCATAAAATCCCCAAGAAATACAGTAAACATGTACCTATTTGTTAGGAAAACAATTTTATTCCTCCGCTTAGCAGTTTATCCATAACCTGTTCACACGTATATAATGTACGTGTATATATTTCTATCTATTTTTGAATCAGTTCAACACTTAATTCACTTGCATACATTTAACTTCATTCTCTTATTGATTAAATTAACTATCATTCTAATAATTTAATTAATCAAATCCACAGTCACACAACACAACCAACAATCAATTTGTTGATTAACTTTTCAAAAATATACCAATTAATTCATATACTCTTTTGAAAACATTCATACTATATAATTAAAAAGTTTACATCCATGCAATGAAAATAACGACCAAGTGGAGAACATAATGGTAATTGCAAAATATGGTAAATGTACCTTGCACCGGAATCAATCAGAGATATCCACCCTGCACTTAGGATAGGCTTTCTTAATGCTTTCCTCAGTTTCCCAAGTACAGTCGCACGTATCTCCACTCCATTGCACTTTGACTAAGCGAACCTTCTTGTTCCTCAGCTCTTTTGCTTCTTTGCCAATAATCCTTAAAGGCTTTCTTCTCACAGCCAATTCTGGAGTAATTTCAATATCCTATTACGCTGCTTCTTCCACGATCAAGTCTGGATCATGTACATGCTTTCGAAGTTGAGATACATTAAATACATTATGTACTCCAGGCAACCAGTCTGGCAATTGAACTTTATAAGCGAGAGTTCCAATCCGTTCTAGAATAGGAAACGGACCAATAAATTTGGGTGCCAATTTCCCTTTTTTACCGAACCGGATTACTCCTCTCATCGGAGATAACTTCAAATACACGTGGTCGCCAACAACAAATGATATATCTCTTCTTCTCTTATCTGCATAGCTCTTTTGTCGGCTTTGAGCGGCGAGTAATCATTTCCTAACGAAATTGACTTTGTCCGAAGCTTCGCGAATCATATCGGGTCCCAATACAAGCCATTTACTAGGTTCTACCCAACAAGCAGTAGATCGGCACGGTCTACCGTACAGTGCTTTGAATGGTGACATTGTCAGGCTCGCTTGGTAGCTGTTGTTGTATGAGAACTCGACCAAATGCAAATGATCTTCCCATGATCTGCCAAAATCAATAACACGAGCCCACAATAAATCTTCTAGAATACGATTCACCCTCTCAGTTTGACCATCTGTTTGAGGATGATATGCGGTGCTCAAGTTTAGTTTCATTCCCAATTCTGCTTGGACTGCTTCCCAGAATTTACTAGCAAAAATTGGGTCACGATCGCTAATGATACTCATGGGAACTCCATGAAGTCTAACTATTTCCTTGAAATAAACCTGCGCCAGACTCTGAGCAGTTCTATTCGATCTGACAAGTATGAAATGGGTGGTCTTCGTGAGACGATCTACGATCACCCAAATACTGTAATTCCCTTTCCTGGTTCTAGGCAAACCATCTATGAAATCCATGGAAATCTGTTCCCACTTCCCACCTGGAATTTCCAACGGTTGCAACAATCCAGCGAGTTTCTGCTGATCGCTTTTGATTTGATGACAAGTAGAACACCGACTAACATATAAGGAGATGTCTCGTTTCATAGATTTCCACCAGAAAGTTCGTTTGATATTATTATACATCTTGCTCACTCCTGGATGGATACTAAGCTTGGCTTTGTGACATTCATCTAACACTTCTCTCCGGAGTTCAGAAATGTTCGGAACACAAATCTGACCCTTTAACCTCAGAATCCCATCGTTATCGATCTGAAAACTTGAGAGCTCGCCTTTCTGAATTCTCTCTCTAATATTCTGAATGAAGTGATCATCCTTTTGAAGAGCAGATATGTTATCAATCAATGAAGGCGTGATGATAAGACTAGTGATAATTACATTCTTTCTGCTGAGTGCATCAGCCACAACATTGGCTTTCCCCGGAGTATATAAGATATCAAGATCATATGCCGTGAGAAATTCTAACCAACGCTGCTGCCTCATATTCTGATCGTTCTGGGTGAATAAATATTTCAATGATTGATGATCAGTGTATAATTCAAACTTCTCACCCAATAGATAATGCCTCCAGATTTTCATAGCAAATATGATGGCTAGCAATTCAAGATCGTGAGTTGTATAATTTTTCTCATGTGGCTTCAATTGACGGCTAACATAAGCGACTACCTAGCCTCTTTGCATTAACACTGCGCCAAGGCCCTCTTTAGAAGCATCGGTCCAGACTTTCAAGTCTTGGTTGCCATCAATAATTGTGATCACTGGAGCAGTCGTCAATTTTAACTTCAGCTCTTGGAAAGCTGCCTCACATTCGGGAGTCCAGTTGAATCTCGCATGTTTCTTAGTAAGCTTTGTTAAGGAACTAGATGTCTTCGCAAAATCCTTAATGAATTTCCGACAATAACTAGCCAATCCGAGAAAACTTCAGACTTCTGTGGGTGTATGAGGCCGTTTCCAGTTCTGAATAGCAGTGATTTTACTGGGATCCACTGAAATTCCTTGCTTTGACACGACATGGCCAAGAAATTTGACTTCTTCTTGCCAAAATATACACTTGGAAGATTATTCTTTTAAAACATTCTTTCTGAGAATTTCTAACATTTGTTCCAATTGTTTTTCATGTTCGCTTTCTGACTTAGAGAAGATCAATATATCATCAATGAAAACCAGAACAAATTTATTCAATACTTCTCTGAATACCCGGTTCATTAGATCGACGAAATAAGCTGAAGCGTTACATAAGCCAAACGACATTACTAACCACTCATAGAATAAGTCTGAACCTCTGAATGCTGTCAAAGGAACACACTCTTCGGCAATACGAAGCTGATGGAACCCTGTAGCTAGGTCCATTCGTGAAAATACTTGTGCGCCATTCAATTGGTCCAACCAATCATCAATCCGCGGCAATGGATATTTATTTTTCAGCGTCTGCTTATTCAAGTCACGATAATCCACACATAATCTGAGGGTACCGTCTGACTTCGAGACAAATACCATTGCTGCTCCCCAATCAGAGAAACTAGGTCTGCAGCAATAGATATTTATTTTTCAACGTCTGCTTATTCAAGTCACGATAATCCACACATAATCTGAGGGTACCGTATGACTTCGGGGCAAATACCATTGCTGCTCCCCAATCAGAGAAACTAGGTCTGATCAGACCTTTCCATACAAGCTGTCTAGTTTGACTGTCTAATTCTTCTTTCTCCTTCAAGGTCATTCGTCGAATAGCATGAACTACTGGCCTTGCATTCGGAACTAAAGAGATTTTGAAATCAATTTCTTTATGCGGAGGTAAGCTAACAACTTCTTCGAACACATCCGCATAGTTCTTGACAACAGGTATATTTGCAATGTTGACCGGAATATTCTCCGGAACGACAGGAACAGGTTCTATTTGAGCAGGAGAAACATCTAAAGCTGCCTAGCAGTCTTTTCTATCAGAATTCGGACCTTCACATGGAATGGTTATATAATTGCCTGATTTAATCTTTGCCCTTACGACTCTGTCAGCGCATTTAACCTCAGCTTCATATTTGGTTAACCAATCCATCACCAGAATAAGATCAAATTCTGTAAAATTCATGACGATAGAGATAGTAGGGAACTGATAACAGGAAAAAGAAACAGGCACCCCACAAACCCAACTAAGATCGAGGGAACCCCCAACCGGATTATGGACAGTCATGGGTGATTTGAGCTTTCTCAAATTCAAATCAAGTATCTTAACCGCATTCTTTGCGATAAATCTTCGTGATGCACCTGTATCAAACAGTACCTTGACTGGAATATTTTTGACAGTAAGCGTGTCTTCTAAAACATCTGGCTTTCCTTGGTTAGCTGAGGGTTCAGATGTTTCTGCTGCCTCATTTACTTGAACTACTTCCGATTTCCTTAATAACCGGCAATCTTGCTTTACATGCCCAGCTCGATGGCACAGATTGCATATTATATTCTCTCAACCCTTCTTATTGGACTTCGACACATTCTTCTTCTGCATTTTTAAGGGTTTACAATTCCTGGTCAAATGTCCTTGCTTATTGCAGTTATTGCATGTCGCCATCGTTACTAGTCTTTTTCTGATTTAACCTTTTTCCTATTGGCCATAGGCTTCTTTCTGACCCCAGACGTCGTACTGGCCTCAGCCTGTGTACTTGTCTTTGGGCTATCAGTTTCGAATTTCCTTTTATTGCTCAAACTGACTCACTCATCGTCCTCCAAAAGACCTCGCTTATCAAGATCTTCATACTGATAAGCCATGTATATCATTTCAGAAAAAGGAAGCTTTACATGCCCCATTACACTATTCTGGTATTTTATTTGAAGACCATTAATAAACCTCAGATTCTTCCTATTTGGATCTTGAATTAGATGCGTGGCAAAACAAGAAATTTCATTGAATCTCTTATGATATTCTGGAATATTCATATCACCTTGTATCAAATAGTAGAATTCATCACATAACCGCTTAGTTGCTTCTGGAGGAGTAAATCTTTCTAGGAAAATTTCTTTAAATCTATCCCAGGTAATATTACCTTTTGGATCATCCTTAATAACTGTTTCCCACCAGAACCAAGCTTCGTCTTTGAGTGCCAAAGATGCTAGTAATCTTTTCTAATCATCTCTTAGCTGGAGACACTCAAGAATTGTTTCAGTAGAACACATCCAATCTTGAGTTTGACTAATGGATTCATTGCCCGAGAATGATACTCCACCCAGATTTCAATATTTCTTTAATAGAGCTTCTAGATCTGGTTCTGTATTCCTCCTTTTGTTTCTGATACTCATTTTCTAGTACTTCGGTAAATAGTAGACTAAGTGTCAGATCAATAGAAAAGATATTAAAAAGCATAGAAACATATACTTGAATGTAAATGCGTCTATTGGGGTGTATTTTATTCTGCTATACTCATACTAGGACCTTACTGATCCTATCTGTAATGAGCTATTCGTCCTAGAACTCCACTGGTTCTATTTCTGACAAGTTCGTAAATATGTTATATTCCTGAGCTAAGCTTAACCAAAGCTCTGATACCACGTTTGTGACGACCCAAAACCCCATTCCACGGCGGCAAGGGTAATCTTTGGAATATAACACATAAACAGATAACAGCAGAACTGAAATAAATAAATACACCAGATAATGTACAACAGAATACACTGGATAAACATAATCACCAGAGTTACACAGTATACAGTATCATACTTAGTACAAAATACAGTTCAGCTTTACATAAATGTCTACCGTGGAAATCTAAACATAATATGTACAACAGGAGCTGAACAACATAAAAATAGATAAATGATAGAATCCATCTTCAGCTCCAGCTATCCAAAAAGAGCCTGCTAAAACCTGAATACAAGGCTGCCCATGTAGAAAAAGGGGCACCCGAGTTTGCAATTGAAACAAACTACGAGTTAGTCATGGGACTGGTATGAGAAATCCACTTAACTTACTTTATAATATGGCCAATCACAGGACCACGCCGCTAACGCGGAATAGGTTTACTCCATTGGATTGCCAGTGCTTTAAAACAAGTAAATCATTTAAATGTCGCAATGCTTTTTATAAAAATGAAGCCATTATAAGACTCAGGTCCCATCACACAATGCTACACAAACCGGAGGATAGAGTTTTACCTTATAACGACCAAAATATGATTGATACGAGCAAAACAAATCATTTGATATTATTGCTAGTGTTTATATGTTTCAAAAACAATTTCAATCATAACTATCAATCATAAACGGCATGGGTACCATATATCATGTCGCCATATATAGGTATACAATCAAAACCGCACGGTGTCGTATTTGGAAGTTGGATTTCCGTCATGAACCAAGGCCAGGGATCGTCCTCACCGCTTTGAGACTGTCTAGTCCGAGTCTCAGGAACAGCCACAACTGCCCCTTGGATCATTAGAGCCGGTCCACTCGATGTGGATTATAATGCCTGAACACTGCGTTTCCCTACCCTATGGGGTGTAACCTGGTCATATCCCGAACAGGCCATCGACACCAAGGACACCAACTAACCGAGGCGCCTCGCTATCCATCATCCACATAAGTAAAATGCCCGGGCGTTTAAAACCCAAAGCACCATTCCTAACTAGAAAGAAACGCAGGTCCTCCCTGATGTCCTCACCCGTTTCTGGCTCATACCGGGATGTGAGGCTCGCAAAACAATGCTAAACACAAACCTAGCTATTCAAAGCCGTGCTTTGATCATCAACCACAAAGCTCTTCTTTTCAACAAAAGCTTTGATCATTTGCATCTTAGCATGCCACACAGGCAAACAACTCCATGCAACTAATATCCATCAATCACACAGAATGATATCCCATGTCAGACACACAGTCTATTTACAAGTCCGTTCTGGATCTGAACGAAACCGGAGGCACCTTATACCTCGCACATCCGTACCATCAACAAGTACGTCCAAACAGCTACCACTTCAGCCCCCTTCAAGGTAGCTACTCCCATCGTGAGCATCAGTAGCACCCATCCATTCGATGTAAAGATCGTCGATCTTGCACCATCTTCAACTCTTCGACTTCTAACCGCAGACCAATTGTTTGAAATGAGAATTAACTCGGCCTTTTCAAATAATTCACGTATATTTAGAATTTCAAATCAATTCTTTTCAATGGTTAAATTATTCGACTTCAATAACTCTGTTCTTTAATGTAATTTTCCCGCCAAACCCATTCAACCATCAAATATCCAATAAACCGGGTAAATTCTGTTTATTTCCATTCCATATCGTTTATAATATTTTATAATGATTTATCGCTATTTTTATTTATTTAAAAATAGCCAATTCATTCAAACGACGCTTCAGGCCATAACGCGGCCGTGGCGCTGTTTTTCTTTAGATTTGATTTACATATATCTGAAAATCCAACCATTGGATCTTTACAAATTTTATATCATTAGAAAGATCTTTTCAAAACGAATCCAACGGTTCTAGCTTTGGGAAAATCTGACGGTCGGATCTCCCGGTACAATCATTTGAAGTTACAATTTCAAAGTACGAACTGCAGCGTTGTTATTCGATTTATTTTAATTATATATATATATATATATATATAAATATAATCGATTCTAGCGCTGTTTTTCTTCAGATTTGAATTAAAAATTCCAGACAATCCAACCGTTGGATCTTTACAAAGTTGGTGTCGTTGGAAAGACATTTCCAAAGCGAACCCAACGGTTTCGGTTTCGGGAAAATCCGATGGTCGGATCTCCCGCAATAATCGTTTGAAATCATGGTTTCAAAATATGAACTACACCTTTGTTATTCGATTTATTTTAATTATATTTATATATATATATATTTAAATATAATCCATTCTTCGATTTCAAAACCATATTCACTTCATATATTTGACAAAAATGATATTTTTATCCAACAGATATTTATTTCCACACATCACTATTTTTTACAATTCATATATATAATAAAAATGTGATTTTTATTGTAGAACAATTTATTTCAAAACACGGTTATTTTATATAGTTCATACATAAGGTAAAAATGATATTTTTATCTTTCAAAGAATTTATTCAACACATGAATTTCTATTCAACACCTGAATTTCTATTCAACACATGAATATGATTTCAACACATGAATGTTTTCTATAGTTTATATATATAATAAAAATGTGATTTTTATTGTTAAAACAATTTAATTTAAAACACGAACAATTTATATAGTCTATATATATGTGATAAAATGTTATTTTTATCTTTCAAAGAATTTATTCAATACATGAATTTCTATTCGACACATGAATATGGTTTCAACACATGAATATGGTTTCAACACATGAAAATAATTCTAACACATGAATAATATTGAAAATTTTGACAGCATAACGGCAGGGTAGTTAAAACCGGCAACGTCCCGAGTACGGCTCCTCGCTCCGCCTTAAAGCCTCGCAGCTTTTGACATTGGGGATTTCAATATCTAGTTCGTACGCAGACGAATTTTCCCATACACTAATCCTATTGGGATTTCAACCACAATCATTCATTTCCAATTAACCATTCATGATATTCACCAAATTTCACATCAACCAATAATCCAAACAATATCACAATCAATATATATCGTCCATGGTTTGTGGACGAGGGGAGTGTGTGTGTGTATATATATATATATATATATATATATATACGTATATAACTATATTTCGATATCATTTCAATTCATTTCAACGCATATATCATTTTTACAACGCATATATAACATATACATCGAACATACAACTTATACAACGCTTATTCATGAGGTGTACGATGCTTATATAACTCATACATCGACTATATAATTTATACATCGTTATTTCCATATCGTTTATAATTCAGAAATCTCACATTGGGTTATACTCCTCCAAAAATTGTAGAAGGCTCAGAATAATATCCAGTCTCTTCTAGAATGTAGAGGACGTCCACACGAGCCCAATGTCTCTTGTTTCACTCGATTTCGAACAATTAGCAAAAAGATATGAGTTTTATTGTGAAATCAAAATCTGTAGCCTTTAAAGTGTAGTTTTTCCTTTAAGTAAATTGAAATTGTTACCTGTCAGTTTTGTTCAAACGAGGGTTCACAAAAATCTTTCAATCCGTGTAGCGGTTCGTCGATCAGGCATTGCCACGAGGGAGTGCTCCGAACGACGCGTCGGGCAAAGGTGGGGGGACCCAGCTCGGTCAACTGTGGGCGGCGGAATCCTATTCGACGACGTCGAACTTTGCAGGCTCCGTTCTCGACGAAGACGAGGCGAGGGAGGGCGTGTCTGCTATGGATTTATAGAGGAGGGTGGGATCTACAAAAAGCTCAACAGGGGGAAGGGCTAACGATGAACGGATTCGCCAGAAAATGGAAGGGAAGAACACGCCTTCCGTCGAAGTCGAGAGGGGTTATGGGCTTCTGGGTCAACGCGGGTTTGAATGGAGAAATCCGATTGGCCAAGGTTTTATTATTTTTAATTTTTAATTCTTTAATTTCCCAAAAATACCCCTCCTCCATATGAACACCAAATTAAACCACACGACTATCATCCCTAGCTAAATACCCCCATTCCGAACACAATGGGATATGTTTCGTAGGCCCATTCGACTGTTTCAGTCAGTTTTCTTCGAATTAAAATATAAAACATTCAAATATCGATTTGAACGTACATTTTAATTTGCCGAGGCTACAAAATGTTCCCAAAAATTACAGAAAAATAAATCTAGCTATGTTTTGACGAGACGGTTCCAACAAAACTAGTTTCATCGAATTCTGAGACGGTTTGAAAAATGGCCATTTTCTGGTCGATCCAATTTAACAGAAATCAACCAAACATATTTTCCTTTGCCACGCTCACATATTAACTTCAAAAATCATGGAATTTGAAACCTAGCAATAATTTGACATCCCGGATCCAACAAAAGTGGTTTCGTCTAATTCTAAGTTCATTTGCAAAATGTCTACTTCCAAGGGCTATATATACCCTATAGCGACCTTTCTGAAAATTCATTTGGCCATAACTCTTGATTCCCGCTATGAAACTTCGATTTTTTAGATTCATTAGAAAGATATTCATAAACAGATTTAAATATTTTTGGTTTCACTAAAATCCGTTTTATTATGCACCCGGTACAGTCAGTCAAAGTTTGAATTCCAATTTTGAAACTGCCGCACAATTTCAGGCCTTGTTTATAATTAAAAATAATTATATTTTTTTCCAAACGTCGATTCAAACATACTTGATGTCGTTATTATTTAAAATAATTTATTTAAAATATTTAAAATCCATTGAAATAGCCAAATTAAAATATTTAAACTGGTTCAAATTTTCTGGGTTGTTACAACAAATTAAAGTAGAATTTGTAAAAGTCAAAAGAAATTGAAAATTTAATTAAAGTCAGTTAAGTGGTAATAGAAATTGAATTGGATTAGAATGATATCGAGACAAATTGGATTTGTGAGATAAGAAGTTGAAATAGAATTGGTTTGGTAAATTAAGTTTTGGAATTGAGAATGGAATTCGACTTGGATACAAGTGAATGATTGGTTTGAGGTTAAATTGATCGGAGTTTGATTGGGATGATATTGGTATAAGCCGAGTTGATAGCGTATAGAAGTGATCGAGTTGATATGCCCGATAATTAGGTACCGGCTTATTTTTATGAGTTTGGTGATTTATGAGCCGATTGGCTGTTTGATTTTCTTTTGGGTTGAAGAAGGCCTAGAGAGACGAGTTGTAGTTGTATCGATTGAGCCATACAAAGGAGACGTTGGCGAAATTTTTCGAAAATTTCAGGTGTTAGAAATTTTTTGAAATTTTTTGTTAATAGAAATGAATTAATATTTTATTGAAATTAATTGGTATAGTGAAACTGAAGATAATGGATAAACAAATAATATTTAACCCAGTTAATAGGGTTTGTTTTCTACCTTAGCAATTTCGAGGACGAAATTATTTTAAGAGGGAAAGAATATAACGACCCGTATTTGTACGATATAATAATTAATATTGTTTAATTATTTAAAATATGGTTTGGTAATTTAAATGATTTAAATTAAAATAATTATTGAATATTTAATTAATATAATAATTAAAAAATATATTTAATTTTGAAATAATCAGAATTAGCTGAAATGGCAATATTGTGTGAATTGGAAAATTCAAAATATATAATTCAGTTTAAAATTGAATTGCCAATAACGAATATATTTAAATAACGACAGTTTTAATGTATAATTATATCATAATTACAATCGAGCTCAGAATGGCGCGGCAGTTCGAAATTTTGCGACTCGAACTTTAAACGAATATACAGAATCCGTTTTAAGCCGGATTTCTGTGAAACAAGAAATGTTCGGAGCTGGTGAAGTATATTGTTCTAATGGAAGAGAAAAATCGGGATTTCGTCGTGTAGATTTTGAGTTATGTCCAAACCAATTTTTCAAACAGTCGCTATGGAATCGTTTATAAACCATAACGATATATTTGATTATAATTAAATATTGGTTTCGAATTTGAACAAATCCTTTTAGACGTAGTTATAATTAAATTTTTAGAATTTTTCTATAATTTTTATTTTGGAAAATAAGTCACTTTTTATTTTGAAGTATTTTACACCCTAAACCAGCATTTTAGGGCTTCACAAAATAATTTAACTTGTCTATTTTATTATATTTTAGGAATCGTGATGCACTGTTTGAGACGATGTTATTTTTTTTGTCCATAGCTGTTCATATGTAAACGGTATATTTCTTTGTAATACGTACGCTAAACTTGAAGTCTTCAAATAAAAGGATATTGTTGTATCTATTGTACTGATGTATAAGAGGTGGTTAAACTTTCTCAAGAACAAAAACCCCTGATAATGAATTTGAAAGGTAACAAACAGAGATTTTCATCAGTACAATACCCTGGTAATTTGACAAATTATCATGTCTCAACTTGTTGCTTTTCATCTATAACACTATAATACACTACCCCATAGGAACCTTCACCGACCAAAGACTTTGAGCCAAAATTTGTCAGCCGTCTTCTCCTTTAGTACTTGTTCGTGTTTTGTTACTTCACGTCAATGCAGATGTGAGTCTTCAAGATGACATCTTTTAAGATATATTTTTGCCCACATTTAAAGTTTCTTAGAAACGAAGTGAAGACTCAAGCCCACCTCTATCCTATGGCCTAAGCACGTGAGTATACGATCAGAAAACTCCTATGTCACTAGCAAATCTTTGACCAACATAAAGAAAATAATATAATAAACCTTGCTTAGTAACCAAGCTTTATATCATGTCCCTTCCAACGCAGGACCGTGTAATTTCTATCGCCTAGGCAAATCAAGATAATATATATGTTTCTGCAAACCTATGGGAGGATTGTACACCCTAAAATAGCTTTTACTTAGCAATGAAGATTTGGATATTCTATAAATACACGAATTAAGACTTCATTTTTCTTTTTACTTGTAACGAACTGGGATTTTTGATCAGAAAATCAACATAAAACCTATGCTAATTATTCAGGCATCGAACATTCCAGATCATTTATAGAAACAAATTAGAGGGTGAGAATAGATAAGATAGAAAATTAGAATAGAAGAAGAAGAAGAACACAATCAGAGTAAACACGAATCTCACAGCGGAACGAACAAAATATAATATATAACATAACTTTGAGACAAACAGTATAATAACATTATCAGAGTACAACATTACACATGGCGAACCTAACAATAGCCATAAAATTCTGAAGCCTCCTGCTTCAAGCTCCTCCAAGCATATCTGTAGAGTCTTGAACTACTTGACTGCCCGTACAAATTTGGGCACCCAAGAGTTTAGGGAAAACAAACAAAAATAACTCTGGGTCCGTCATGGGACTGGTGTGAGTAAACTCAAATCATCAGTTTAACTTTTCAAAATCCATTTCAAAAGAAAAGATAATCGTAAGACCGATCCACACATAAACACTGACGGTTTTTACCTTACGATAACCAAAAAACAGTTTTGGAAATCGATACTTCTCTGATATTATAATAATGTCTAATCACAAGTAACTAATAATCTAGCAGAACGCTTGCATCTCACGTTCCACATATATAGTATACAAACAAAACCGCGGGCGCTTATTGGAGATTGGATTACAACCATGACAAGGTATGGAACCACCTGCCGATAGTGTATCTCTAGAGGCAAATACAGGGTTCAACAAGAACGTCTTGCAACCCAGCCCTCACATGACCGACCACTCATTTCGCTTGAGTGTATCGAATGTATATCACCAACGGTTGGGAGCTACCCACCGTCTTCCCGAAAAGGGACAGCATCGAAATAGACAATAGAATGAAATGGATTTCTCTAGATAGGTGATATACACCCTAATGGGAGCGACCCACTTAGCCATGATGCCTGCCCGATTTTTGTCATTTCCCGGCTGATGAGGCTTGAGGTCATTACGTATCTTTTGAAACACTTGATCACCATTCACTTTGAATGCCACATCGTCATACCCGCCAAATCACAAATTGATTTCCTCAAAAATACCACGGGTATAAAGCTAAGAGAAACGAATTCCTCCGCCACCAAACGTAAGTAGGTCTGAAGAGATCAACTTTCGCGATCCGTTAGATATACTCTGTCGGACATTCGTCCATTCACGTTGCCCTGGGACTGGACAAACCGAAGGCACTATTCTGTAAATAGGATAGCCCTTGTATAACTCCATCTCCAATATTTGATCGCAACGCTAACGTCCATACAGAGTGGTTTTCAGATAATGAACCTGATCCCGGTCTCTCCGTATTGACGACGGAAAAATGGTCAAAAACTTTGATAGTCGGTGATTTAATTATCAAAGAAAAACAGGTGTGCAACCAACGATATTATCTCCAGATGGAAATTCTATCGATCAATCATCAATCCACATTTAATCTCTTTTTATTAAATTATCTTTAATTTATCCATTTCCCCTCATTTCTATATATTTGTAAATTCTCATTTTCTAAGTTTAGAAAATATACATCATCAATCATTGGAAAACATTTCCATCTCTGTTTCACATATCACTGTCATTCCAGTATTCTTCCTCATCAACATTTCATTGTCTATAATTAGAAAATATCTTTGGTTATATTTGGAAAATGTTTCCAAAATCCATTCAATTGATTTAAAATAGATGTTAAATAAATCATCCCTAAGCCAATTTAAAACCATTGCACTCAATAACTAAATTCACTTAATCAGTCTTTTTTATCGAACTTTAACCATTCTTAGTTAAAACAAAGTCAATCAAGTTGCGGTATAATTACCTCTCAGACATTAACTGAACGACATTTCTAACCTCGAAATAGACAAAGTTCACCCCTTTTAACTTTAACCAATCCCCTTACGAAACTCCCGTATTTTTTTTCCACGAATCCTCTTCTTTTACAAAATTCTCTTGATTATAACAATAGTGTTATAATCCTTTATTCTGAGATAAAATATTTGAAATATAACCTTTTCTCCACTAGTTTAAATAAAGAAATAATTACTTTATTAGATAATTGAATCTTGCTTTAAAAACTGGAAAGAAATAGTACTTTCCCCCATTCAATATAACCGAATCCCAATGTATAATCCACTCTCAAATAATCACTATTCGATAACTCTCTTTCGAATAAACTATATTTGATTACTTTCTCTTTCGAAAAACTATATTCGATTTTACCCTTTCTTTCAAATAAACTATATTCGATTAACTCTACTTCGAATAGGTGATGTTCGATTAATCCCTTTTTACTAACTCTATTCAATTTACCAATACTCGACTAACTCGAACTTGATTAACTCCTATCGATTAACTAATATTTGACTTAACTCCATTCGCTTGACTCTAGATCGCAGCGATCACAATGGTTACGCCTGATTCCCTCAGGAAACATCCGACTGCCGTAGGCTATCTGCAGCCCTACGAATTACGCTAGCAGTCGTACGAAATGGCAACTCATCCTAAATACTATGTTTGACTAACTCTATCTCAAATAACTATATTTGATCAACCCTAATTGAATAACTAATATTCAATAAATTCTAATTTGATTAACTCTATCTAATTAACTCTAACTGATTAACTCTAACTGATTAATTCCCTTGATTAACTCTACGTTTATTCAGTTTCAAATATCGATGTTGAAATCGATTCTTACTTCTCTATATAATTCCTGACTTATATATTCTATTTATCAAATGATAAACATTTCATTTAATTTATAAAATATTATTTATAAATTATCTTCTCAATTTATCGGTCAGAACAGATTCTATTCAAAAAAACTTTGCTTTAAAACCATAACACATTATACCCGTGCGAAGCACGGGTTTTAAATCTTTCAAATGTAAAATTCTCCTTTTATACAATTCTAGTCACTTTTTCAAGTATTTCCTTTTTATAATCTATTTATTTATAAAATAAATCCCCTTTTTGATAATCCTATTTATTCTATAAAATATTTTCTATTTATAAAATCTATTGATTCTATAAGTAATTCCTTTGATAATCTAACTATTCCTTTTCTGTTCGTTTTACACAAATTTCCTCTTTCTATTCTATTCACCTTCAAATAAATATCCCTTTCAATTTTATTTATAAATAGATTACAAATATTTCTTTCGATGCTATCTATTTGATTAACAAATAAATATTTCTTCTTAATCTATTTATTTTCTAAATAAGTAGTTTTCCTTTTTATAAAATCTTTGATTTTATAAATATTTCTTTTCCAATATAACATTGAAAATTTCCTTTTTAACATTCCAGTATTCCTTATGGTATTTAACGTACCATATAACAATGATCGGTATCATTCAACCATTCAAAATCAACAACAGAATTCATATCACATCATATAACACAATATATGGAAAACAGTAAAATAAATGTTGAGGAACCAAGTTGGGTCCCTCCGACCTGTTTCCCTGCATCCACAGATGTCAGTCAACATAAATAACATAATATAAAATATTCTGATAAACAGAATCAATAATTCGATACGACTTATATATATCGTTATCGATGATTTTAACCGCTAACTAGCAGTTCAACCAAACAACCAACACACACACACAGAGCAAATCAACCAATATTTTTGATTCTAAAAATACGTTATAAAAAAATATAGATTGAACAGAGTTAGTGAGAGTTACTCACATTGGACGGTGATCGTTAAATAACGATATATCAGTCATTGATTTGATCCAGGCGTTTAATTTCACTGTAAATCCAAACGAACCCCAATTCACTCTCGGTCAGTTCCATGGTGTAGCCACCGTCCATAAGATCCCAGCGGATCTTGTTTCGCTGAACTCCGTGAACATATGACGAAGATATTAATTCCCTAAGTTCGCGTATATATTTGATTTCAAATGGATTTCTATTTAAATAAAAACTTGGGCTTTACCTTAAATTTGACCCAACAACCCACCATAAAAACACACCCGCTCTCCCCTTCACCCTACGAAACCATCTACTCCATCCTCTGTAAAAAAAAAAAAATCGAACACCATTCCTGAAAATTTCAAAGCCTCCATGCCTTTATTCCTCCAACCGAACCCCAAATAAAAATCACCACCCTTATCTCCTGTCAATCCTCTACCACACCATGCCAATACCCGACAGTTCGATCATCTCACCCCAGCCCGTCCTCCCCGGGTGTCGTGCAAGCACAGAGAAAAGGGAGCGATACTTTTTAACCCGGAATTCCCTTAAACACCTCAAATCGAAATGGAAAATCACCTTGAACCTAAAAATCAAACTGAATTCAACCCAAAAATACCTCGAGTTCCCAAATTTTCCTAACCCTAATTTCCGCCGAACAAAACCACGGACATAAGTTGATGTCGATCCCAGCAAAAACTATATGGGAGTGAAGAGGAGAAAAAGAGGAGTTCAAATATATATGTTTGGATTTTTAGCAGAGTATTCATTCAGTGGGTTTTGGATTTTTTTATATGAATTTCTAAATTTTAATTTGGAGAAATCATGGCGGCGTGAGCAAATGGTATCCAGAAGAACGGTGAAACAGTTCGTATATTTATAGGGTTGTAACAATGGGAGCCAAGGCTTGAAGTACTGCAGCCCTGTGCACTGCTATGAATTTTCACCTCAAAATGTTGTAGGCTGAAATTAAGTTTCGTTTTTCTGATTTCTTTGTCTCCACGTTCTTGTAGACAGTACTCATTTTTTTTTTAGGGTTTAAATGCGTGATTCAGTACTAGCGTGAAGCATAGGAACAACATAGGTTTGTGGTACAAAATATCATGGTAGCTGGTAGGTCTGCTCCTCTCCATAGGCATATGCGTGCGCTACTTCAGCAGAAAGGAAGAGAATGGCTATGTGTTTCCATACTAGCATGTGCTTTAGTCTGTAGGTTAGGATAGCCTGTATTACTTTTTACCTCACTGTTGTTGTACGCGGTGAAGAATATAAAGATACATATATGTTTCCATTTTATTTGAGAGTGTAGTTGTTTCCTTGAGTATAAAGTTATAGATTTATGAGGAACAACATGCTAGGATATATGAGTTACGGCCTATATATTTTATTCCTTTTTTGTGAGCAAGAAGGAGGTTCGCCAGACAAGTGGTTAGTGTATATATATCATCTGACATTTAACATGAATTAAATGCTACGCTATAGCCTAAAAAAACAATTGATCACATAAACTTGACTTAAACTATTAACAGGTAAAGCTCATTTTCTGGAAACAATAGAATACAGGCGAGTAGTTAATCATCTTGGGAGGCTTGCTTGGATGGACGTTAGTGCTAGTGACTAATCACTGTTGTATACTGGAACAATGCAAATTTCAAAGGATCACTTTGGATTTTCATGAACCTTCAACTCAACAATTATGTGATATTTTTATCTAAGACAGTATATTGTCATAGTAGATGAAAACTAAATACTGATTCACAAGGAAACTTTTAGACCACATAATCATATAATAACCTGTTTATATTTGGAAAACTGTAACTAAACCAAGATAGTGGGTTGGGCGGAGTTCATCAGTGTACGCAAGTAAGCAAGGTCCTGTTCGTAGGGAATGTATGGTGGCATTAAGGAATTATATATATACTTAAAAGATGGTCTTCATTTCTCTTTATAACCTCGTTGTTATTCGGACTTTCGCTAGTGTTTTACAAGTCAACCATTTTGTTGCTTAAATGTAATGCTCATACATACATACATACATACATACATATATATATATATATATATATGTTTACGTTATAAAATATGCATATTTCGTTACTTAAATCTTCGTTCATGTCGGAGCCATTACAGACAGAAGTAAGAGTACAGTCGTGCTTAGTGAGGTGTCACGAGCCCAGAAATATAATAATATCGGTAGGTTAACTCGTATTGTGAAACCCCAAAATATTGATATAGGGTACAAAATACTCCAATAAAAAGTTGCATATTTAATTAATTAAAAATTACAGTAAAATTCTAAAAATTAAATTATCACTATGTCTCAAGCGAACCTTGTCCAAATTCGAAATCAATATCTAGTTATATCAAATAAACCGTTACGGTCGATAAACGATTTTATAGCGAGTATTTGAAAATTTGATTTGGACATAACTCACAATCTACACGACGAAATCTTGATTATTCTCTTCCATCAGAAAAATACACTTCACCAGCTCCTAACGTTTCTTGTTTCACAGAAATCCGATTTAAAACGGATCCTGTATATTCAGTTGAAGTTCGAATCGCCAAATAGCGAACTGCCGCACCATTTCGAGCTTGATTATAATTATAATATAAATTATATGTTCAAATGGCGTTTCTATAATATAATCGTTAATATAATTCAACTCCAAACTGAATTATCTATTCTAAATGACCCAATTCACACAATATTGGGAATTCAGCTATTTTCGACCATTTCGAAAATAAATATATTATTCTATTATTTAATTTAATTAAATATTCAATAGTTATTTTAATTTAAACCATTTAAATTACCCAACCATATTTTAAATAATTAAATAAATTAATTATTCGACCGTGAAAATACAGAACATTACATTCTTCCCCCCTTAAAATAATTTCGTCCTCGAAATTGCTAAGTTAGAGAACAACCCTATTAACTGGTTTAAAATTATACGTTTACTTCTAACTTCAGTTTCAACTGAATTAATCGATTAATTTTAATTAAATTATTAATTTGTTTTGATTAACGAACATTTCCAAAAATGCTGAAAATATTCTAACACCCTAAATTTCCGGAAAATTTTGCCAGCACCTCCTTTGTACCGGTCAATCGTTCAAACTCCAACTCGCCTCTCTAGGCCCTTTCCTTTCAAAAGAAAATCAAATAGCCAAGCGGCTTGCCAAATCGGCCCATAAATCACCAAATCCATAAAAATAAACGTGTACCTTTTTGTTGGGAATATCATTAAATCCTTTCCATCTGTTACCAATCTAGCATATACCAAAGTCATCCCAATCAATCTCCAATCATCTGTTCTCAAATCCAATCATCCAATTTCAAACCAAATCTCATTCTCGATTTCAAATTCCATTGCCAATCTCAACTCTTACGTACCCGTCCAATATACTTAAACAAATTCATAACTCCCAAATCCAACTTTATTCAATATCGTTATATTTCAATTCAATTTCCCCTTACTGGTTTTAATTTAATTCCAGTTTGCATTCAAAAAAAATTTATTTGATTTCCACTTCTAGTTTTAATTCAGTTTCAATTTGCTTTCACCAATTTTCTTTAAATTTGTTTCAATTCAGACGATCTTTTCCTGGGAGTTATAAATAACTTTGCTTTTCACAAAAATCAAATATTTCCCTTTCGAGGTTCAAAACAACTTATTTTCCTCAAAACAATTCAACACAAAATCATTGGTAGTAATCCATCACTTAGAACTCGAAAATTAACACTGATGATGTGGCCAACATCATCAGAGTTATTTCCCAGCTAACAAAGTGAGTTCAATACTATATCGCTCTAAAAACCATTTTTAAACAATTTCATTTTGAAATCTTTTTCAAATATCATTCACGATGCTTGTAAACTAATTAAAATCTCCCAAGATCTTAAAATTTTCTTATACTTAACACAAATCCACTTACAAATACTTCTCCCAGTTTTTAGAAATTTAATTCCAATTCTAATTTAATTCAGATTTAATTAATCTTCTTTTATATTATACGAACTCAAATTGGTTATTTATATAAGCATTTCAATTATAATCAACCAACACATCCAACATACTATAACAATTCGAATATAAATATTTTCTTTATATCGAAATATACTTTGGGTAAATTTATCTCATTTACCCTCTTTCAAAACATACTGTGTCGGTTTATCATATTCAGGTGTTTAGAAATCCTTATCGATCCAGTGGAACAAACTGATCGACCAGAATTCACAAACAACTCAACCAATAAATCTCCACAATACAAAACGATTTTATAAAAATCTACAAATACGTTCACTCGTATATATACACTCAACTCAATCTAGGGTATTACTAACCCCATCTCTACTGAGTCACGCCACAGAGCCAAGGTAATCACTTAACCTTCAGCTCTGATACCACTGTAACGAACTGGGATTTTCGACCCAGAAAATCAACATAAAACCAATGTTAATTATTCAGGCATCGAACATTCCAGATCATTTATAGAAAGAAATTAGAGGGTGAGAATAGATAAGATAGAAAATTAGAATAGAAGAAGAAGAAGAACACAATCAGAGTAAACACGAATCTCACAGCGGAACGAACAAAATATAATATATAACATAACTTTGAAACAAACAGTATAATAACATTATCAGAGTACAACACTTACACACGGCGAACATAACAATAGCTATAAAATCCTAAAGCCTCCTGCGTCAAGCTCCTCCAAGCATATCTGTAGAGTCCTGAACTACTTGACTGCCCGTACAAATTTGGGCACCCAAGAGTTTAGGGAAAACAAACAAAAATAACTCTGGGTCAGTCACGGGACTGGTGTGAGTAAACTCAAATCATCAGTTTAACTTTTCAAAATCCTTTTCAAAAGAAAAGATAATCGTAAGACCGATCCACACATAAACACGGACGGTTTTTACCCTACGATAACCCAAAAACCGTTTTGGAAATCGATACTTCTCTGATATTATAATAATGTCCAATTACAAGTAACTAATAATCTAGCAGAACACTTGCATCTCACGTTCCACATATATAGTATACAAACAAAACCGCGGGCACTTATTGGAGATTGGATTCCAACCATGACAAGGTATGGGACCACCTGCCGATAGTGTATCTCTAGAGGCAAATACACTGGGTTCAACAAGACCGTCTTGCAACCCGGCCCTCACATGACCGACCACTCATTTCGCTTGAGTGTATCGAATGTATATCACCAACGGTTGGGAGCTACCCACCGTCTTCCCGAAAAGGGACAGCATCGAAATAGACAATAGAATGAAATGGATTTCTCTAGATAGGTGATATACACCCTAATGGGAGCGACCCACTTAGCCATGCTGCCTGCCCGATTTCTGTCATTTCCCGGCTGATGAGGCTTGAGGTCATTACGTATCTTTTGAAACACTTGATCACCATTCACTTTGAATGCCACATCGTCATACCCGCTAAATCACAAATTGATTTCCTCAAAAATACCATGGGTATAAAGCTAAGAGAAACGAATTCCTCCGCCACCAAACATAAGTACGCCTGAAGAGATCAACTTTCGCGATCCGTTAGATATACTCTGTCGAACATTCGTCCATTCACGTTGCCCTGGGACTAGACAAACCGAAGGCACTATTCTGTAAATAGGATAGCCCTTGTATAACTCCGTCTTCAATATTTGATCGCAACGCTAACATCCATACAGAGTGGTTTTCAGATAATGAACCTGATCCCGGTCTCTCCGTATAGACGACGGAAAAATGGTCAAAAACTTTGATAGTCGGTGATTTAACTATCAAAGAAAAACAGGTGTGCAACCAACGATATTATCTCCAGATGGAAGTTCTATCGATCAATCATCAATCCACATTTAATCTCTTTTTATTAAATTATCTTTAATTTATCCATTTCCCCTCATTTCTATATATTTGTAAAGTCTCATTTTCTAAGTTTAGAAAATATACATCATCAATCATTGGAAAACATTTCCATCTCTGTTTCACATATCACTGTCATTCCAGTATTCTTCCTCATCAACATTTCGTTGTCTATAATTAGAAAATATCTTTGGTTATATTTGGAAAATGTTTCATAAATCCACTCAATTGATTTAAAATAGATGTTAAATAAAACATCCCTAAGCCAATTTAAAACCATTGCACTCAATAACTAAATTCACTTAATCAGTCTTTTCTATCGAACTTTAACCATTCTTAGTTAAAACGAAGTCAATCAGGTTGGGGTATAATTCGCTCTCAGACCTTAACTGAACGACATTTCTAACCTCGAAATAGACAAATTTCACCCCTTTTAACTTTAACCAATCCCCTTACGAAACTCCCGTATTTTTTTCCACGAATCCTCTTCTTTTACAAAATTCTCTTGATTATAACAATAGTGTTATAATCCTTTATTCTGAGATAAAATATTTGAAATATAACTTTTTCTCTACTAGTTTAAATAAATAAATAATTACTTTATTAGATAATAGAATCTTCCTTTAAAAACCAGAAAGAAATAGTACTTTCCCCCATTCAATATAACCGAATCCCAATGTATAATCCACTCTCAAATAATCACTATTCGATAACTCTCTTTTGAATAAACTATATTCGATTACTTTCTCTTTCGAATAACTATATTCGATTTAACTCTTTCTTTCTAATAAACTATATTCGATTAACTCTACTTCGAATAGGTGATATTCGATTAATCCCTTTTTACTAAATCTATTCAATTTACCAATACTCGACTAACTCGAACTTGATTAACTCCTATCGATTAACTAATATTTGACTAAACTCCATTTGTTTGACTCTAGATCGCAGCAATCACAATGGTTACGCCTGATTCCCTCAGGAAACATCCGATCGCCGTAGGCTATCTGCAGCCCTGCGAATTACGCTAGCAGTCGTACGAAATGGCAACTCATCCTAAATACTATGTTTGACTAACTCTATCTCAAATAACTATATTCGATCAACCCTAATTGAATAACTAATATTCAATAAATTCTAATTCGATTAACTCTATCTAATTAACTCTAACTGATTAACTCTAACTAATTAATTCCCTTGATTAACTCTACGTTTATTCAGTTTCAAATATCGATGCTGAAATCGATCCTTACTTCCCTATATAAGTCCTGACTTATATATTCTATTTATCAAATGATAAACATTTCATTTAATTTATAAAATATTATTTATAAATTATCTTCTTAATCTATCGGTCAGAATAGATTCTATTCAAAAAAACTTTGCTTTAAAACCATAACACATTATACCCATGGGCGAAGCACGGGTTTTAAATCTTTCAAATGTAAAATTCTCCTTTTATACAATTCTAGTCACTTTTTCAAGTATTTCCTTTTTATGATCTATTTATTTATAAAATAAATCCCCTTTTTGATAATCCTATTTATTCTATAAAATATTTTCTATTTATAAAATCTATTGATTCTATAAGTAATTCCTTTGATAATCTAACTATTCCTTTTCTATTCATTTTACACAAATTTCCTCTTTCTATTCTATTAACCTTCAAACAAATATCCCTTTCAATTCTATTTATAAATAGATTACAAATATTTCTTTCGATGCTATCTATTTGATTAACAAATAAATATTTCTTCGTAACCTATTTATTTTCTAAATAAGAAGTTTTCCTTTTTATAAAATCTTTGATTTTATAAATATTTCTTTTCCAATATAACATTGAAAATTTCCTTTTTAACATTCCAATATTCCTTATGGTATTTAACGTACCATATAACAATAATCGTATCATTCAACCATTCAAAATCAACAACAGAATTCATATCACATCATATAACACAATATATGGAAAATAGTAAAATAAATGTTGAGGAACCCAGTTGGGTCCCTCCGACCTGTTTCCCTGCATCCACAGATGTCAGTCAACATAAATAATACAATATAAAATATTCTGATAAACAGAATCAATAATTCGATACGACTTATATATATCGTTATCGATGATTTTAACCGCTAACTAGCAGTTCAACCAAACAACCAACACACACACAGCAAATCAACCAATATTTTTGATTCTAAAAATACGTTATAAAAAATATAGATTGAACAGAGTTAGTGAGAGTTACTCACATTGGACGGTGATCGTTAAATAACGATATATCGGTCATTGATTTGATCCAGGCATTTAATTTCACCGTAAATCCAAACGAACCCCAATTCACTCTCGGTCAGTTCCATGGTGTAGCCACCGTCCATACGATCCCAGCGGATCTTGTTTCGCCGAATTCCGTGAAAATATGACGAAGATATTAATTTCCTAAGTTCGCGTATATATTTGATTTCAAATGGATTTCTATTTAAATAAAAACGTGGGCTTTACCTTAAATTTGGCCCAACAACCCACCATTAAAACCCACCAGCTTTCCCCTTTACCCTGCGAATCCATCTACTCCATCCTCTGTAAAAAAAATAGAACACCATTGCTGAAAATTTCAAAGCCTCCACGCCTTTATTCCTCCAACCGAATCCCAAATAAAAATCACCACCCTTATCTCCTGTCAATCCACTACCACGCCATGCCAATACCCGACAGTTTGATCTTCTCACCCCAGCCCATCGTCCCCGAGTGTCGTGCAAGCACAAAGAAAAGGGAGTGATACTTTTTAACCCGGAATTCCCTTAAACACCTCAAATCGAAATGGAAAATCACTTGAACCTGAAAATCAAACTGAATTCAACCCAAAAATACCTCGAGTTCCCAAATTTTACTAACCCTAATTTCCGCCGAACAAAACCACGGACCGAAGTTGATGTCGATCCCAGCAAAAGCTATATGGGAGTGAAGAGCAGAAAAAGAGGAGTTCAAATATATATGTTTGGATTTTTAGCAGAGTATTCATTCGGTAGGTTTTGGATTTTTTTATATGAATTTCGAAATTTCAATTTGGAGAAATCATGGCGGTGTGAGCAAATGGTATCCAGAAGAACGGTGAAACAGATCGTATATTTATAGGGTTGTAACCGTGGGAGCCAAGGCTTGAAGTACTACAGCCATGTGCACTGCTATGAATGTTCACCTCAAAATGTTGTAGGCTGAAATGAAGTTTCGTTTTTCTGATTTCTTTGTCTCCACGTTCTTGTACACCGTACTCTTTTTTTTTTAGGGTTTAAATGCATGATTCAGTACTAGCGTGAAACTTAGGAACAACATAGGTTTGTGGTACAAAATATCATGGTAGCTGGTAGGTCTGCTCCTCTCCATAGGCATATGCGTGCGTTACTTCAGCAGAAAGGAAGAGAATGGCTATGTGTTTTGTAACAACCGGTAAAATGCGAGCCAGTTTGAAATTTTTATTTTGGCAATTTTAGCGAATTTTGATTATTTAAAATGAATTACTTTAAATAATATCGATGAGAAATTTATTTTGAATATAATTCGAACGTATATATTATATACGCCGTCGTTAGAATATAAATAATTATATATAATTAAATAGAATTGAAAATGGCGCGGTAGTTCGATAATTCGATTTCAAACTTCAATTGAACGTACCGGGTGCAAAACAATCCGGATTTTAGTGAAACCAAAAACAATAGGATCTAATTGAGGGTATCTTTCCAACGAATCCGAAAAATCAAAATTCCATAGCGGGAATCAAAAGATATGTCCAGTTGAAAATTCTGAATAACCGCTATGGAATTCAGGCCCTTAAAAATGGACATTTTGCAAACGACCTCGGATTTCGACGAAACCAATTTTGTTGGGTCCGTGATGTAAAGTTATTGCTAGATTCCAAATTTCATAATTTTCTGAATCAATATGTGAGCGTGGCAAAGGAAAACGCGTTTGACCGGTTTTAGTGGATTTTAATCGATTGGAAATTGGCCATTTTTCTAACGGTCTCAGAATTCGACGAAACTAGTTTTGTTAGGACCATATCGTCAATACGAAGCTAGAAAATATTTTTTGGGAATTTTTCTGGTTAGTATGTGACCCCGGTAATTTGAAATGTACGTTTAAAATTCAATATAGTGATTTAAATGTAAATTCAACGGAAACTGGTTGTAACTATCGAATAAGCTTGCGATACATATCCCATTGTGTTCGGAATGGGGGTAAAACGCTATGGACGACAGGCGGTGGGCCTCGTTTCGAGGTCGTAGGTAAAAGTCAACTTTATGCAATTAAATTAATTAATAATAAAAAAAAATATCTCTTTCCCCCTTATTTCACGTTGGCCCCCCCGTTATAATCCATCTTCAAATCGTTCAGAAGAATAAAAAAAAGAAAAAAAAATCCGAATCTTCAGATCTCGATGGCGATGGATGCCCTCCCACCGCTCCGTTCCCCCTCGATGCCTCCGCCTGCCAAAGCCACCGCCTCCTCCAGCAGCTCGCCCCCCCTCTTCTTCCTCTCTCCCCTTCTTCGAGCGATGACGTCGCACCCCTGGGCCCACGCTCAGACTTTGCCGCCGCCTCCAAGGAAAGACCGCCGCCCTCCCCAAGCCAGTGACAACTCCTTCACCACCTCCCTGTCCTCCGTCGAATCCCCCTGCAGCCCCATGACTAAAGCCCTAGCCGCAGCAGCACCTGAACCGCCACTTCCCCGATCCCCTTATTTGCAAACAGTGAGTTATTTTTATTTATTTATTTACATTTAATTTATTTACTGTTTTTATATGTGTAAATAGCGTATAGAAATATGATTTGAGATTTATATATATAAATAGCAGAATAAAAATATAATTTTTATGATATAGATAAAAATATGATTCTTGTATTTTTAAAGTATTAAAAATATAATCTTTATTATGTAGAAGAATTAAAAATATGATTTTTATATTTTTAAAGTATAAAAAATATAGTCTTTACTATATAGCGACTATAAAAATTTGATTTTTGTTTAAGTAGAGAATTAGAAATATAATTTTTACGAGATAGGAATATTAAAAATATCATCTTTATATAGGTAGCTAAATAAAAATGTGATTTTTATAGTGATAAAATTGAAAAGACGATATTTTTAAAAGTGAAAAGACGATATTTTGATATGAGTAGTGAAGTAAAAATATGATTTTTACTTCGAGGAAAATATAAACTATGTTTTTATAAAGGCGAAATCTATATATGGAATATAGCGTGATAAAAATATAATTTTTATCTATATAACATAGAATTAAAAATATGATTTTTATATATTGAACATCAAAGTAAAAATTCGATTTTTATATATTGAACATCAAAGTAAAAATTCGATTTTTACATATGTAGCGGATACGAGCAACGAAGGCGGCAAAAGGCGAGATTGGCGAAGATTCCTATAAAAGAAGAGTCAAGATGATTGGATAGCTATCGGTGAGAATTTCTCACCTTTCAATTTCTTTTCTAGTTTTATATATATATATATATATATATATATATATATATATATATATACTAGGATGCAGACGGTGCTTAGTAGCACCCGACACAATCGTCCACAGACCATGGACTTGTTTGTTTGGTTGCATAAATTAGTTTGATGATTTGATTTGAATTTGATTGTTTGGTGAATTTGATTGATATGTGAATGGCGTGGGCCTTCACTAGTCCGGGGATAAGGCTAGGCCTCGTCCCGTTTCTAGTATCGTGCCGTTATGCCGCCGAAATTTTCTAAAATAAAAATATCATTTTATTGAATGAATGAACCGAATAGAATATTCATAGGTTGAATAAAATGTTTTAACGTTAAAAATATAATTTTTAACGTGAAAGTGAATAAATAAATATTTATAAACAAATCGGCCGATTTGTTTATATACACTGATTTGACTGATATTGATTGGGACGATAAATTTTACACATCGCCCAACTGCACAACTAAAATCTGTGTTTGATTGTTTGAAAACCCCACACGGGTGTTGGGATGAAATATGAATCTCACTCATCCTGATTGATTAAATATGTCGATCGATTGATTGACAGGCTGTTATAAGCGTTAGATATCTATATTTGATGCTTATACAATGTAGTGCACTTTGGTTGATGGTTGATTATCTATCGTTGCTATTATATACATTTGTTGTATGGAATCCATATAATTAACTTTATATGGTTATTGATTGGGCCTCATTCCAATTTGAAAAATAAAGAATATTATAAAATAAAGGTTCATGTGTTGACAGTACTCATCCATTGAGATTGGTCATGTGTTGAACGAAATATTTTGATAATAACAACTATTTTGAAAAAGAAATATTTGAAATAGAATATTTGAAAATAGAAATTTATGAAGCCGTGTTGATTAGATTGACGCCATTTTGACGTGAACGATATTTATATTGATTTTATTCATTTTAAAATGAAGATTGAAGAGTAATTTCGAAATCGAATATTTTGAAATGAATTGAATTGAAAACGATTTTGAAATGAATTGAATTGAAAACGATTTCGAAATGAATTGAATTGAAAACGATTTCGAAATGAATTGAATTGAAAACGATTTCGAAATGAATTGAATTGAAAACGATTTCGAAATGAATTGAATTGAAAACGATTTCGAAATGAATTGAATTGAAAACGATTTCGAAATGAATTGAATTGAAAACGATTTCGAAATGAATTGAATTGAAAACGATTTCGAAATGAATTGAATTGAAAACGATTTCGAAATGAATTGAATTGAAAACGATTTCGAAATGAATTGTATTGAAAATGATTTCGAAATGAATTGAATTGAAAACGATTTCGAAATGAATTGAATTGAAAACGAATTCAAATTGAATTGAAAGTGAATTGAAATGAATTCAAATTGAATTAAAATTTGAATTGAATAGAAATGAATTTTAAAACGAATTTATAAAGAAGAATTCAATTTTGATTTGAATTGAAAAGAAAGTTGAAATTGCTTTTGAAACGATTTTAAAACTATTTATATAATTCGTTTTAAATAGAAATCGACGAAGTATATATTATATATATTATATATACAATATAATGGCCTGAATAGAACGCGCCGCGCCGCGGCAGTTCGTAAATTTCGACCATTTATTTCAAACGGACATTACGGGAGATCCGACCGTCGGATTCTCCTAAAACAGGAACCGTTGGGTTCGTATCGAAAAGAGCTTTCTAACGAATATTAGAAATTAGAAATCTAACGGTTGGATTTGGAATTATGTCCAAATCAATTTTGAAAAAGGTCGCTATAAGTGCAGTTCGATGGCCGTTGATGGAAATCGACTGTACGGGCCTTGATAAAATTATTAAAAATAGTAATAATTTGTGTAAAATCATAAGAAATGATTTAGAAAGAATTGGGATGAAAAACTCCATATTTGAAAAGATAAAAATAGATTTTTATCGAAATGAACTAGATTTGAACTAGAATTACAATTCTATTTATTTTTAGATAAATAAATTGAATTTGAAATGGTTTTGAAAATAACCAGAATTTCCAATGATTGCATTGGAATGGATTTGAATCGAAATTGCCTTCGGAATATTTCGATGTTGGATTTCGTGATGATACAGATATTGTTATGGGAATTTGAAAGATATATATTTATATCGTTATTTCCAATACGACATTTGTTAGTCGTAGAATTTGATATTGAACATAAGCCGATATATTTTCTATTCAGAGCCTTGTATTGAATATCAAATGTGATTTGGGTTTGTCGTGAATGGTGTCTTCATTAACACTGTTCTTAAACCCAGTTGAGAAAAGATTAAATCTTTTTATTTAGATTTAATGAAGTGTACCAATTAAATGATATTTAATTGGAATTGAATTGATATTGATTTTTGGGTTTATCGTGAACAGTGTTTTAAAATAACACTCGTTCTTTAACCCGATAATCAATGGAATGTGACTTTGGGTTTATCGTGAACCGTGTTTTAAATGACACGGATTCTTTAACCCAGTTAACGATTAAAACTAAGTGGAGTTTTAATGAATCTTTAATTAGATTGAAATGATCGAAAATGGAGTACCACCAGTTTTGCTCCAGGCGATAGTTAAATCTTTTATTAGATTTGAACGTGAAATGGTAATTGAATTTACCGATAACACCGTGGTGTTTGATATGAAGTATTACCAGTTTTACTTCATGGGAGGAATAGGTTGGGATTGGGAAATTAAAATAAATGATTACTTCGGTAAGGTTCGCTAATCCCGACTAGTTTGAATTGAGATTCAAAAATAGAATAAAGAATAAATTCAAGGAATTTATCTTGGATAAAAATTAATGGGAACCTTTCCCAATGAATGTGAAATTTAGAAACTAACTGTCGGTTAGCCAAACAGAATGGTTTCCTGGATATTGATCTGATGTTGGTTTCGGCCTTCGGGGTTAATATTTGGGAAATTATTCTCTTGATTAATTTACGGTTATTGACTGATGAATTGGAATGAGGCGTATGTTGTGTTTGTGTAACACTTATTTAAAATATACGCGAGTTATTTGGAAAGACCGGGTTTGTCCCATTCTGAATAACTGATACGACGATAAGTCGAAGATGAAGACGGTGGTCGAAGACCAGAAGTCTTCACGTCGTTTGGGTGATTACTGATGATCTTGATTGGGCTGTACACCCAAGAAGATGGAAACAGTTGGTGATCGTCCAGACGTACTTGGAGATCGATGGATATGCGGGGTACTAGGCGCCTCCGGTTTCGTTCAGACCCAGAACGGACTTGTAAATGGACTGTGTGTCTGACATTGGATTTTAGTCCGTGTGATTGATCTCTATTAAATATATATCTGTTTGGCGGCGGAGAATTTATTCTCTTGCTTAACGCCCTTCTCTGAGACGTACGAGCTCAGGGGTTATATATTGATGGATATCAAACGCATGGAGTGAATTGCCTGTGTGGCATGCCTAAGTGGCAATTGATCAAGGCTTCTGTTGAAAAGCAAAGTCTTGTGGTGATGATCAAAGCACGGCCTTTGTGGCGTAGCTTTGTGTAACGTTTACTTCGCGAGTTTCACACCCTGTATGAACCAAAAACGGGAGAGGGTCCTCAGGGAGGGCATGTGTTTCTTTCTAGTTAGAAGTGGCGTCAGTGGTTTTACACGCCCTGACGAGTTTGACTTATGTGGTTGTTGTTGTTGCGAGGCGCCTCGGTTTGATCGGACGATCCGGGTCCGATGGAGTCATTCGTTGGCTCATTTACGCCCCATAGGGCGGGGGAACGCATGATCAGGGTTTAAGTTTAATCCACATCGGTGGACCGGCCTTGACGATCCAAGGGTCGATGCGCTCTGACCCTGTTGGTCGGGCTAGAGAGTCACGAATCGGTTGAGGACTATCTTTTGCCTCGGTTCATAGATGGGAACCCAATTTCCAAATACGTGACTTTGCGATTTTGATTGTATAACCTATATATGGCGACATAGTGGTATGGGGCATTCATGCCGCCTATGATTGATACTTATGATTTGAAGTTGTTCTATACACTATACACTTATAATAGTATCAAACGATTTGTTTTAACCGTATCAAGCATTCTTTGGCTGTTATAAGGTAAAAACACTATCCTCCGGCTTGCGTTGCATTGTGTGATGGGAACTGGGTCTTATAATAGCTTCATTTTTCTTTATTTAGCATTGCGCTGTTTGTTTTATGCACCGGTATTCTTGGGAGGAAACCCGTTCCGTGTTATACGGCGTGGTCCCTTGATTTACCTAACTTTAAAAATAAAGATTAACTGTTTTAGTTCTCACACCAGTCCCATGACTGACCTGGAGTTTATTGTTTTGACCTAAACTCTGGGTGCCCCTATTTTGACACGGGCAGCTAGTAGTTTTGGTTTTGCAGATTTATATTCACAGGATCCTGGTTTACAGCTGGAACAATATCCGGAAAGCTTTGTATCCGTATATCTCCTTCTAGTTGTGTATTGTATTATTTTCCGCTGCGATGTATTTCAATGTAATTTAAATCTCTGATATTTCTGTGTAATATTTATTCATACTCTGTATATTCTTGTAATCTGATGCATTGTTGTAATATACAATGAAATGTTCTTCTATATGCGTTCTGTTGTGGCTTGTTCTCGAACTATCCGACGCTTTCCTTTACGGGGAAGTTACGGGTTCTCTCGGTTGGTATCAGAGCTTTGGTTTACAAAGCAGAGAATAAGGCACATTAGAACCATACGAAAGAATTCATCAGATATTGGATTAGTAATATCCAATTAGAATGACTCGTTAGAGATAGGATCAGTAGCATCCCAGAACGAGTGTGAAGAGTATATTTTTTGAAAATGAAAACAATTTTTGTTTTGAAAATTTAAATCAATTCTACGTATTTGATTATTTAATTATTTTGAATATGGACAATCGAGTATATAAAGATTTTGCGTATACGTCTGATCCACATGTATTTGAAATTTTAATATACTGGATAGATATAGAATTACACTCTAATCGCCCAGAGATAATTCTAATGATGGAGCTCCATCATTAGAATTAATGTTCGAGTGACGAAAGTGGGCTTTCTGTATATTTCCTATTGACTGGTGTGAGAACCAAAATTAGATAGGGCTTATTGTTGTGAATTGGCATCAAAAACATGATTTTTGTATATGTATCAAAATTATCAATTTGAAACTCTAATCCACTAACTGATTGATGTTTTTGTTGTTTGTTTAATTGTTTGATAATTTTGAACCATTATGCCTAACTGAATCAAATATTGAACTATATTGAAAATTGGTCGCATTTTCTTGCATATACATGTATATCAATTAACAGGTCATAGCAAGGAGGCTAGAGCAGAGAATAAAATTTGTTTGCCCGACAAATAGGTACATGTTTACTACATAATTTACTGTTTTGTTTGGGTGATGATGATTTTATGAGCCTATTGGCTAGCCGCTTGGCTTTTTCTTTTTCTTTTTGAGATCTGAAGGACCGGGGAAGCTATTTGAAATTCCCCGATGCTCCCATTGCAGGGGAGGTTATGGCGAAATTTTTCGAAAATTTAGGGTGTTAGCCAAATTTTTGAAATTTTGAAAATTCTCAGAAACTAAAAAGTTGGAGAATGGAAGCCAGATCGAACGTAGAGTTGATTAATCAAACCACTTTCGACTTTGTTCCTTTTCGGGGACGAAAAGTTTTAAGTGGGGGAGATTGTAACAACCCGTAAAATGCGAGCCAGTTTGAAATTTTTATTTTGGCAATTTTAGCGAATTTTGATTATTTAAAATGAATTATTTTAAATAATATCGACGAGAAATTTATTTTGAATATAATTCTAACGTATATATTATATACGCCGTCGTTAGAATATAAATAATTATATATAATTAAATAGAATTGAAAATGGCGCGGTAGTTCGATAATTCGATTTCAAACTTCAATTGAACGTACCGGGTGCAAAACAATCCGGATTTTAGTGAAACCAAAAACAATAGGATCTAATTGAGGGTATCTTTCCAACGAATCCGAAAAATCAAAATTCCATAGCGGGAATCAAAAGATATGTCCAGTTGAAAATTCTGAATAGTCGTTATGGAATTCAGGCCCTTAAAAATGGACATTTTGCAAACGACCTCGGATTTCGACGAAACCAATTTTGTTGGGTCCGTGATGTAAAGTTATTGCTAGTTTCCAAATTTCATAATTTTCTGAATCAATATGTGAGCGTGGCAAAGGAAAACGCGTTTGACCGGTTTCAGTGGATTTTAATCGACTGGAAATTGGCCATTTTTCTAACGGTCTCAGAATTCGACGAAACTAGTTTTGTTAGGACCTTATCATCAATACGAAGCTAGAAAATATTTTTCGGGAATTTTTCTGGTTAGTATGTGACCCCGGTAATTTGAAATGTACGTTTAAAATTCAATATAGTGATTTAAATGTAAATTCAACGGAAACTGGTTGTAACTATCGAATAAGCTTGCGATACATATCCCATTGTGTTCGGAATGGGGGTAAAACGCTATGGACGACAGGCGGTGGGCCTCGTTTCGAGGTCGTAGGTAAAAGTCAACTTTATGCAATTAAATTAATTAATAATAATAATAAAATATATCTCTTTCCCCCTTATTTCACGTTGGCCCCCCCTCCCCGTTATAATCCATCTTCAAATCGTTCAGAAGAATAAAAAAAAAGAAAAAAAATCCGAATCTTCATATCTCGATGGCGATGGACGCCCTCTCACCGCTCCGTTCCCCCCCGATGCCTCCGCTTGCCAAAGCCACCGCCTCCTCCAGCAGCTCGCCCCCCCCCCCCCCTCTTCTTCCTCTCTCCCCTTCTTCGAGCGATGACGTCGCACCCCTGGGCCCACGCTCAGATTTCGCCGCCGCCTCCAAGGAAAGACCGCCGCCCTCCCCAAGCCAGTGACAACTCCTTCACCGCCTCCCTGTCCTCCGTCGAACCCCCCTGCAGTCCCACGACCAAAGCCCTAGCCGCAGCAGCACCTGAACCGCCACTTCCCCGATCCCGTTATTTGCAAACAGTGAGTTATTTTTATTTATTTATTTAAATTTAATTTATTTACTGTTTTTATATGTGTAAATAGCGTATAGAAATTTGATTTGAGATTTATATATATAAATAGCAGAATAAAAATATAATTTTTATGATATAGATAAAAATATGATTTTATATTTTTAAAGTATTAAAAATATAATCTTTATTATGTAGAAGAATTAAAAATATGATTTTTATATTTTTAAAGTATAAAAAATATAGTCTTTACTATATAGCGACTATAAAAATATGATTTTTGTTTAAGTAGAGAATTAGAAATATAATTTTTACGAGATAGGAATATTAAAAATATCATCTTTATATAGGTAGCTAAATAAAAATGTGATTTTTATAGTGATAAAGGTGAAAAGACGATATTTTTAAAAGTGAAAAGACGATATTTTGATATGAGTAGTGAAGTAAAAATATGATTTTTACTTCGAGGAAAATATAAACTATGTTTTTATAAAGGCGAAATCTATATATGGAAAATAGCGTGATAAAAATATAATTTTTATCTATATAACATAGAATTAAAAATATGATTTTTATATATTGAACATCAAAGTAAAAATTCGATTTTTATATATTGAACATCAAAGTAAAAATTCGATTTTTACATATGTAGCGGATACGAGCAACGAAGGCGGCAAAAGGCGAGATTGGCGAAGAATCCTTTAAAAGAAGAGTCAAGATGATTGGATAGTTATCGGTGAGAATTTCTCACCTTTCAATTTCTTTTCTAGTTTTATATATATATATATACTAGGATGCAGACGGTGCTTAGTAGCACCCGACACAATCGTCCACAGACCATGGACTTGTTTGTTTGGTTGCATAAATTAGTTTGATGATTTGATTTGAATTTGATTGTTTGGTGAATATGATTGATATGTGAATGGCGTGGGCCTTCACTAGTCCGGGGATAAGGCTAGGCCTCGTCCCGTTTCTAGTATCGTGCCGTTATGCCGCCGAAATTTTCTAAAATAAAAATATCATTTTATTGAATGAATGAACCAAATAGAATATTCATAGGTTGAATAAAATGTTTTAACGTTAAAAATATAATTTTTAACGTGAAAGTGAATAAATAAATATTTATAAACAAATCGGCCGATTTGTTTATATACACTGATTTGACTGATATTGATTGGGACGATAAATTTTACACATCGCCCAACTGCACAACTAAAATCTGTGTTTGATTGTTTGAAAACCCCACACGGGTGTTGGGATGAAATATGAATCTCACTCATCCTGATTGATTAAATATGTCGATCGATTGATTGACAGGCTGTTATAAGCGTTAGATATCTATATTTGATGCTTATACAATGTAGTGCACTTTGGTTGATGGTTGATTATCTATCGTTGCTATTATATACATTTGTTGTATGGAATCCATATAATTAACTTTATATGGTTATTGATTAGGCCTCATTCCAATTTGAAAAATAAAGAATATTATAAAATAAAGGTTCATGTGTTGACAGTACTCATCCATTGAGATTGGTCATGTGTTGAACGAAATATTTTGATAATAACAACTATTTTGAAAAAGAAATATTTGAAATAGAATATTTGAAAATAGAAATTTATGAAGCCGTGTTGATTAGATTGACGCCATTTTGACGTGAACGATATTTATATCGATTTTATTCATTTTAAAATGAAGATTGAAAAGTGATTTCGAAATCGAATATTTTGAAATGAATTGAATTGAAAACGATTTTGAAATGAATTGAAAACGATTTTGAAATGAATTGAATTGAAAACGATTTCGAAATGAATTGAATTGAAAACGATTTCGAAATGAATTGAATTGAAAACGATTTCGAAATGAATTGAATTGAAAATGATTTCGAAATGAATTGAATTGAAAACGATTTCGAAATGAATTGAATTGAAAACGATTTCGAAATGAATTGAATTGAAAACGATTTCGAAATGAATTGAATTGAAAACGATTTCGAAATGAATTGAATTGAAAACGAATTCAAATTGAATTGAAAGTGAATTGAAATGAATTCAAATTGAATTAAAATTTGAATTGAAAAGAAATGAATTTTAAAACGAATTTATAAAGAAGAATTCAATTTTGATTTGAATTGAAAAGAAAGTTGAAATTGCTTTTGAAACAATTTTAAAACTATTTATATAATTTGTTTTAAATAGAAATCGACGAAGTATATATTATATATATTATATATACAATATAATGGCCTGAATAGAACGCGCCGCGCCGTGGCAGTTCGTAAATTTCGACCATTTATTTCAAACGGACATTACGGGAGATCCGACCGTCGGATTCTCCTAAAACCGGAACCGTTGGGTTCGTATCGAAAAGAGCTTTCTAACGAATATTAGAAATTAGAAATCTAACGGTTGGATTTGGAATTATGCCCAAATCAATTTTGAAAAAGGTCGCTATAAGTGCAGTTAGATGGCCGTTGATGGAAATCAACTGTACGGGCCTTGATAAAATTATTAAAAATAGTAATAATTTGTGTAAAATCATAAGAAATGATTTAGAAAGAATTGGGATGAAAAACTCCATATTTGAAAAGATAAAAATAGATTTTTATCGAAATGAACTAGATTTGAACTAGAATTACAATTCTATTTATTTTTAGATAAATAAATTGAATTTGAAATGGTTTTGAAAATAACCAGAATTTCCAATGATTGCATTGGAATGGATTTGAATCGAAATTGCCTTCGGAATATTTCGATGTTGGATTTCGTGATGATACAGATATTGTTATGGGAATTTGAAAGATATATATTTATATCGTTATTTCCAATACGACATTTGTTAGTCGTAGAATTTGATATTGAACATAAGCCGATATATTTTCTATTCAGAGCCATGTATTGAATATCAAATGTGATTTGGGTTTGTCGTGAATGGTGTCTTCATTAACACTGTTCTTAAACCCAGTTGAGAAAAGATTAAATCTTTTTATTTAGATTTAATGAAGTGTACCAATTAAATGATATTTAATTGGAATTGAATTGATATTGATTTTTGGGTTTATCGTGAACAGTGTTTTAAAATAACACTCGTTCTTTAACCCGATAATCAATGGAATGTGACTTTGGGTTTATCATGAACCGTGTTTTAAATGACACGGATTCTTTAACCCAGTTAACGATTAAAACTAAGTGGAGTTTTAATGAATCTTTAATTAGATTGAAATGATCGAAAATGGAGTACCACCAGTTTTGCTCCAGGCGATAGTTAAATCTTTTATTAGATTTGAACGTGAAATGGTAATTTAATTTACCGATAACACCGTGGTGTTAGATATGAAGTATTACCAGTTTTACTTCATGGGAGGAATAGGTTGGGATTGGGAAATTAAAATAAATGATTACTTCGGTAAGGTTCGCTAATCCCGACTAGTTTGAATTGAGATTCAAAAATAGAATAAAGAATAAATTCAAGGAATTTATCTTGGATAAAAATTAATGGGAACCTTTCCCTATGAATGTGAAATTTAGAAACTAACTGTCGGTTAGCCAAGCAGAATGGTTTCCTGGATATTGATCTGATGTTGGTTTCGGCCTTCGGGGTTAATATTTGGGAAATTATTCTCTTGATTAATTTACGGTTATTGACTGATGAATTGGAATGAGGCGTATGTTGTGTTTGTGTAACACTTATTTAAAATATACGCGAGTTATTTGGAAAGACCGGGTTTATCCCATTCTGAATAACTGATACGACGATAAGTCGAAGATGAAGACGGTGGTCCTAGACTAGAAGTCCTCACGTCGTTTGGGTGATTACTGATGATCTTGATTGGGCTGTACACCCAAGAAGATGGAAACAGTTGGTGATCGTCCAAACGTACTTGGAGATCGATGGATATGCGGGGTACTAGGTGCCTCCGATTTCGTTCGGACCCAGAACGGACTTGTAAATGGACTGTGTGTCTGACATTGGATTTTCGTCCGTGTGATTGATCTCTATTAAATATATATCTGTTTGGCGGCGGAGAATTTATTCTCTTGCTTAACGCCCTTCTCTGAGACGTACGAGCTCAGGGGTTATATATTGATGGATATCAAACGCATGGAGTGAATTGCCCTTGTGGCATGCCTAAGTGGCAATTGATCAAGGCTTCTGTTGAAAAGCAAAGTCTTGTGGTGATGATCAAAGCACGGCCTTTGTGGCGTAGCTTTGTGTAACGTTTACTTCGCGAGTTTCACACCCGGTATGAACCAAAAACGGGAGACGGACCTCAAGGAGGGCATGTGTTTCTTTCTAGTTAGAAGTGGCGTCAGTGGTTTTACACGCCCTGACGAGTTTTACTTATGTGGTTGTTGCTGTTGCGAGGCGCCTCGGTTTGATCGGACGAACCGGGTTCGATGGAGTCATTCGTTCGCTCATTTACGCCCCATAGGGCGGGGGAACGCATGTTCAGGGTTTAAGTTTAATCCACATCGGTGGACCGGCCCTGACGATCCAAGGGTCGATGCGCTCTGACCCTGTGGCTCGGGCTAGAGAGTCACGAATCGGTTGAGGACTATATTTTGCCTCGGTTCATAGATGGGAACCCAATTTCCAAATACGTGACTTTGCGATTTTGATTGTATAACCTATATATGGCGACATAGTGGTATGGGGCAATCATGCCGCCTATGATTGATACTTATGATTTGAAGTTGTTCTATACACTATACACTTATAATAGTATCAAACGATTTGTTTTAACCGTATCAAGCATTCTTTGGCTGTTATAAGGTAAAAACCCTATCCTCCGGCTTGCGTTGCATTGTGTGATGGGAACTGGGTCTTATAATAGCTTCATTTTTCTTTATTTAGCATTGCGCTGTTTGTTTTATGCACCGGTATTCTTGGGAGGAAACCCGTTCCGTGTTATACGGCGTGGTCCCTTGATTTACCTAACTTTAAAAATAAAGATTAACTGTTTTAGTTCTCACACCAGTCCCATGACTGACCTGGAGTTTATTGTTTTAACCTAAACTCTGGGTGCCCCTATTTTGACACGGGCAGCTAGTAGTTTTGGTTTTGCAGATTTATATTCACAGGATCCTGGTTTACAGCTGGAACGATATCCGGAAAGCTTTGTATCCGTATATCTCCTTCTAGTTGTGTATTGTATTATTTTCCGCTGCGATGTATTTCAATGTAATTTAAATCTCTGATATTTCTGTGTAATATTTATTCATACTCTGTATATTCTTGTAATCTGATGCATTGTTGTAATATACAATGAAATGTTCTTCTATATGCGTTCTGTTGTGGCTTGTTCTCGAACTATCCGACGCTTTCCTTTACGGGGAAGTTACGGGTTCTCTCATGTTTCCATACTAGCATATGCTTTAGTCTATAGGTTAGGATAGCCTGTATTACTTTTCACCTCACTGTTGTTGTATGCGGTGAAGAATAAATAGATACATATATGCTTCCATTTGATTTGAGAGTGCAGTGGTTTCCTTGAGTATAAAGTTATAGATTTATGAGGAACAACATGCTAGGATATATGAGTTACGACCTATATATTTTATTCCCTTTTTGTGAGCAAGGAGGAGGTTCGCCAGACAAGTGGTTAGTGTATATATATCATCCGACATTTAACATGAATTAAATGCTACGCTATACCCTGAAAAAACAATTGATCACATAAACTTGACTTGAACTGTTAATAGGTAAAGCTCATTTTCTGGAAACAATAGGATACAGGCGAGCAGTTAATCATCTTGGGAGGCTTGCTTGGATGGACGTTAGTGCTAGTGACTAATCACTGTTGTATACTGGAACAGTGCAAATTTCAAAGGATCACTTTGGATTTTAATGAACCTTCAACTCAACAATTATGTGATATTTTTATCTAAGACAGTATATGGTCATAGTAGATAAAAACTAAATATTGATTCACAAGGAAACTTTTAGACCACATAATCATATAATAATCTTTTTATATTTGGAAAACTGTAAGTAAATCAAGACAGTGGGTTGGGCGGAGTTCATCGGTGTACCCAAGTAAGCAAGGTCCTGTTCGTAGGGAATGTATGGTGTCATTAAGGAATTATATACTTAAAAGATTGTCTTCATTTCTCTTGTTAACCTTGTTGTTATTCGGACTTTTGCTAGTGTTTTACAAGTCAACCATTTTGTTGCTTAAATGTAATGCTCATACATACATACATACATACATACATACATATATATATATTTACGTTATGAAATATGCGTATTTCGTTACTTAAATCTTCTTTCATGTCGGAGCCGTTACAGACAGAAGTAAGAGTACAGTCGTGCTCAGTGAGGTATCACGAGCTCAGAAATATAATAATATCTGTAGGTTAACTCGTATTGTGAAACCCCAAAATATTGATATAGGGTGCAAAATACTCCAAATAAAAAGTTGCATATTTAATTAATTAAAAATTACAGTAAAATTCTAAAAATTAAATTATCACTATGTCTCATGCGAACCTGGTCCAAATTCGAAACCGATATCTAGTTATGTCAAATAAACCGTTACGGTCGATAAACGATTCTATAGCGACTATTTGAAAATTTGATCTGGACATAACTCACAATCTACACGACGAAATCTTGATTATTCTCTTCCATCAGAAAAATACACTTCACGAGCTCCTAACGTTTCTTTTTTCACAGAAATCCGATTTAAAACGGATCCTGTATATTCAGTTGAAGTTCAAATCGCCAAATAGCGAACTGCCGCACCATTTCGAGCTCGATTATAATTATAATATAAATTATATGTTCAAATGGTGTTTATATAATATATTCATTAATATAATTCAACTCCAAACCGAATTATCTATTCTAAATGACCCAATTCACACAATATTGGGAATTCAGCTATTTTCGACCATTTCGAAAATAAATATATTATTCTATTATTTAATTTAATTAAATATTCAATAGTTATTTTAATTTAAACCATTTAAATTACCCAACCATATTTTAAATAATTAAATAAATTAATTATTCGACCATGAAAATACGGAACATTACATTACTTCTGAAACAAGTCTGTTGTTCTCTCCTTTCTTCTGAATCATTTCTCTCCTCGCGTATGTGTAATACTGTATATCCAGGAGGTATTCGTTCATGGATTCATGCGCAGTAGTAGGTCAAAGTCACGACCTGGGTAGGATGGCGCGAAGGGGAGGTACTATGCGTGGAAGGGCTGAGCAACGCAACCTCCAGAAGGTGTTGGAGCATGATGTTATGGGTAGGAACTAACAGTCGTGGGGTAGAGAGAGATGATAGAGTGTGGACGTTGGAGTAGTGAGAATAAAATTTTGTTGCTGATTGGTTTTAACAGTGGTAAAATAGTGTGGAAAGAAGAAGGATTAGTTGGATGGTTAAGGTGTAAATCATTGGATGTGCGGTGTTGATTAAGAGTAAAGTTGGTTTGTTTGTTTTTACTTAGGTGAAGTAGAATAAATGGAAGAAGGAGGTCACGAGATTTCTGCAAATGGATGAAGCAACCATCGCGATTTTCGTCTAGGAGAGAAAGAGGAATAGCGGGTCAAAGGAAATTGGGTATTGGGCCGGTTCTTAATGGGTGAGGCCCAGTTAATTAAGTTTGTTTTTAATTTAAATAATATTCAAACGTATAAAAATGTATAATTTCATCACACATTATCATAATCTGACGAAACAAGATCCTTTGGGATCGTAGGGGAGAGGTCTACGCAATGGAACTGACTAGGAGTGAATTGGAGGTGGTTACAATTTATAGCGAAATAAATTGTCTGTGTTAATCAACGACAATTATAGTTATTTAACGATGATCGTCCAATGTGAGTAAATCTCACTAACTCTATACAGTTTATATTTTTATAAATATAATCTAGTATTGATAAATGACGATTGATTGCTGTGTGTTGATTGTTTAGTTGAATTGTTGATGTATTGGTTGAAATTATAGATAATTATATATATATAAAAATCATTAATCAAATATTGATTCTGTTTATCAGAATATTTCATATCGAAATGAAATCGATGTTTTCATATTGTTTAACATCTGTGGATGCAGGGAAACAGGTTGGAGGGATCAAACTGGATTCCTCAATATTTATAATGCTGTTTGTTTTCATATATTGTGATATATGACGTGATATATAATATGTGATTGATTATGGGTGTGTAGATGATGTTGATCATGGTTATTTGGTATTTTAAATACCATAAGAAATACCGAAATGTAAAAAAGGGAATTTTCAAAGTGTAAATTGAAATTAATATATTTATAAAATCAAAGGATTTTATAAAAGGAATATTTATTTAGAAAGTAAATAGAATTATAAAAGGAATATTTTGGAAAAATAAATATCATATTGAAAAGGGAATTATTTATATGAAATAAATAAGATATTGAAAAGGGAAATATTTATATGAAATATATAGGATATTGAAAAGGAAATAGTTGGAAAATAAATATAATTATAAAAGAAATTACTTGGAAAACAAATAGAATTACATAAAGAAATATTATTCACTTTTTATGCGAAAAATTAGATGAAAGTAAATATTTTGCAAATAAAATGTTATAAGGGAATGAAGCGACCCGAACTTCCCTGGTCTCCGAAGAGATGAGAAAGAACGAATTACTGTGAGGACAAGACAAAATAGGACGCAGACGGAAGAACATTTCATTGTTATTACAACAATTCCATCAGATATAAGAATATACAGAGTATAAATGAATAAATTACAGTCGACAAATATCAGAGATTTAAATTACATTTAAATACCTCGCAGCGGAAAATAATACAAAAGCACAACTAGAAGTGATACACGGATACAGAGCTTTCCGAGCATCGTTCCAGCTGTATATCAGGACCCTGTGAATATAAATCTGCAAAACCAAAACTACTAGCTGCCCGTGTGGAAAATAGGGGCACCCAGAGTTTAGGTTAAAACAATAAACTCCAGGTCAGTCATGTGACTGGTGTGAGAACTAAAACAGTTATAATTCTTTATTTTAAAGTTCGGTAAATCAAGGGACCACGCCGTATAACACGGAACGGGTTTCCTCCCAAGAATACCAGTGCATAAAACAAACAGCGCAATTCTAAATAAAGAAAAATGAAGCTGTTATAAGACCCAGGTCCCATCACACAATGCAACGCAAGCCGGAGGATAGGGTTTTCCCTTATAACAGCCAAAGCATGCTTGATACGTTTAAATCACATTATTTGATACTATTATAGGTGTATAGTGTCAAAACAATTTCAAATCATAAATATCAATCATAGGCGGCATGGGTACCATCTATCATGTCGCCATACTAGTTCTACAATTAAAACCGCAATATCACGTATTGGAAATTGGATTCCGTCATGAGCCGAGGCAAGGGGCAAGCTCCTCTCCGCGTTCGAGACACTCTAGCAAATGCCTCAGGACCCCACTATGATCCTTGGAATCGGCTGGGCCGGTCCTCTCTTACTTTTGAGGATTGGCAATTCCTGAACACACGTTTCCCGGTCCTTACAGACCTATATCCGAGGCGCCTCATATCCAACAACCACACAGGTGAAAAGTATATAAATGTCAGGGCTGGTAGGTCACTGACACCACCCTAGCTAGAAAGAAACGTCGTGCTCTCCCAGCGGTCCATCTCCCGTTTTTGACTCATACCGAGGTGTGAGGCTCGCGAATTCACGTTATACACAAAGCTACGCCACACAGGCCGTGCTTTGATCATCAACCACAAGACTTTGCTTTTCAACAGAAGCCTTGATCAATTGCCACTTACGCATGCCACACTGGCAATTCACTCCATGCGACTGATGTCCATCGATATACAACCTCTGAGCTCGTACGTCTCAGAGAAGGGCGTTAAGCAAGAGAATAAATTCTCCGCCGCCAAACAGATGTATATTTAATAGAGATCAATCAACACAGAATAAAATCCAATGTCAGACACACAATCCATTTACAAGTTCGTTCTGGGTCTGAACGAAACCGGAGGCACTTTCCTCGCATATCCATCCATCTCCAAGTACGTCTGGACGATCACCAACTGATTCCCTCATCCTGGGTGTACAGCCCAATCAAGATCATCAGTAATCACCCAAACGATGTGAAGACTTCCGGTCTTCAACCACCGTCTTCATCTTCGACATCTCGTCGAATCGGTTATTCAGAATGGGTATAAACCCGGCCTTTCTGAATAACCCACGTATATGATAAACAAATGTTACACAAACACAACGAACGCCTCATTCCAATTCAGAATATTCTTTTATTCACAAAATCACATTCTTAGGGAAATGTTCCCATTAATTTTATCCAAGATAAATTCTTCTAAATTTATCCTATAATCTTCCTTTGGATATTATTTCAAACTAGTCGGGATTAGCGAACCACACCGAAGTAATTATTTATTTTATTTCCCAATCCCAACCTATATATCCCATGGAGAAAAACTGGTGATACTCCATATCTAACACCACGGTGTTATCGGTAAAATTAATTACCATTTCACGTTCAAATCTAATTAAAGATTTAACTATCGCTTTGGAGCAAAACTGGTGATACTCCACTCTCGATCACTTTTCAGATTTGATAATTTAAATTATCAATTCACATTTTTAATCTAATTAAAGATTCATTAAAACTCCACTTAGTTTTAATCTTCTCAAAAATCAATATTCTGCCTTTAACTGGGTTAAAGAACCAATGTCATCAAAAACACGATTCACGACAAACCAAATCACATTTGATATTAAATACAAGGCTCTGAATAGAAAATATATCGGCTTATATTCAATATCAAATTCTGAAACCAACAAATATCGTATTGGAAATAACGATATAAAATATATCTTTCAAATTCCCATAACAATATCTGTATAGTCACGAAATCCAACATCGAAATATCCCGAAGATATTTTCGATTCAACTCCAGTCCAATCCACGTATTGGGAATATTGATTATTTTTAAAATCACTTTCAAATTCAATTTATTTATTTCAAAAATAAATTGATTTTAATTCTAGTTCAAAACTAGTTCATTTCGATAGAAATCTATTTTTACCTATTCAAATGTGGAATTTTCCAGCCCAATTCTTTCCAATTCACATATTATAATTTTACACAAATTATAGATATTTTTAATAATTTTATCAAGGCCCGTACAGTCGATTTCCAACAACGGCCATCGAACTGCACTTACAGCGACCTTTTTCAAATTTGATTTGGACATAATTCCAAATCCAACCGTTAGATTTCAAATTTCTAATATTCATTGGAAAGCTCTTTTCGATATGAACCCAACGGTTCCGGTTTTAGGAGAATCCGACGGTCGGATCTCCCGCAATGTCCGTTTGAAATAAATGGTCGAAATTCACGAACTGCCGCGGCGCGGCGCGTTCTATTCAGGCCATTATATTATATATATAATATATATAATATATATTTCGTCGATTTCTATTTAAAACGAATTTTATAAATCGTTTCAAAAGCAATTTCAACTTTCTTTTCAATTCAAATCAAAATTGAATTCTTCTTTATAAATTCGTTTTAAAATTCATTTCTATTCAATTCAAATTTTAATTTAATTTGAATTCATTTTCAATTCAATTCATTTCGAAATCGTTTTCAATTCAACTCATTTCGAAATCGTTTTCAATTCAATTCATTTCGAAATCGTTTTCAATTCAATTCATTTCGAAATCGTTTTCAATTCAATTCATTTCGAAATCGTTTTCAATTCAATTCATTTCAATTCGAATAAAATCGATATAAATATCGTTCACGTCAAAATGGCGCAAAACTAATCAACACGGCTTTATATTTTTCACAACTTCTTTATTCTATTCAACAAATGAATATTTTTCCCATTCAACACATGAATCTATATTTTTTTACAACACACGACTAATCTCAACACATGAGTACGGCCAACACATCACTATTTTTGTTATGTAAAATATTTTATAAAACTATGGTATCTATCGTTTGATTTTCAATTAGGCTTCTACTGGGAAGTAGTTCTAATTTTAAATATGATAAAGATGTAAATTTTATTATATAAAATATTTCACTCAACACATGAACATCGTCAACACATGACTATTTTTATATTCAACACATGAATTTTCTTTTATAATATTCATTATTTTCCCGATTGGAATGAGGCCCGATCAATCACCATATAACGTTAATTATACGGATTCCATACAACACATGTATATAATAGCTTTGAAAACTAATCAACCACCAACCAAAGTGCACCACACAACTGCATAAGCATCAAATATAAATAATCGACGCTTACACAGTCTGTCGACCAATCGATCGACAATAATTAAATAATTGGGATTAGTGTACACCAAATATCATCCCAACACCCGTGTGGGGTTTCAAACAATCAAACACAGATTTTATTTGTGCAGTTGGGCGATGTGTAAAATTTATCGACCCAATCAATATCAGTCAAATCAGTGTATATAAACAAATCGGTCGATTTGTTTATAAATATTTTATTTATTCACCTTCACGTTAAAAATTATATTTTTAACGACAAAAAGATTTTATTTCCACACTTGAATTTCTATTCAGTTCATTTATTCAATAAAATGATATTTTTATTTTTCTAACATATTTTAGAAAATTTCGGCGGCATAACGGCACGATACTAGAAACGGAACAAGGCCTAGCCTTGTCCCCGGTCTAGTGAAGGCCCACGCCATTCACATATCAATCAAATCACTTTCGTTATGCAAACCACTAAATTTGGAGTAAGAGTCTAACCTAGCCTAACTCCTTCGCCTTATAACGGTGCACGTCTAATCCTAACCAATTTATCGATTCGATTTTTCACACCACAAACCACATTCAAACCAATATCTCAATCAATCACCAAACAGCCAAACAAACAAGTCCATGGTCTGTGGACAATTGTGTCGGGTGCTACTAAACACCGTCTGCATCCTAGTATATATATATATAACTAGAAAGTAAATTGAAGAGTGAGAAATTCTCACCTAAAGCTATCCAATCATCTTGGCTCTTCTTTTATAGAAATCTTCGACTTTTCGCCTTTTGTCGCTTTTGTTGCCCGTAGTCACTATATATATAAAAATCACACATTTTTATATTTCGATGTCTTTAAATTAAAAATCACATTTTTATTTATTCACTTTCAATTTAAAAATCATATTTTTAATATGCTATTCAATATATAAAAAAACATATTTTTACTTCGATGTTCAATATATAAAAATCACACCTTTTCTATTTTTAAAATCTAATCTTTTCTATTTTAAAAATATCGTCTTTTCACTTTTAAAAATATCGTCTTTAATATGTCTATCATGTAAAAATTATATTTCCACATCTTCTACAAAGTAAAGAACATATTTTTAATATTTTAAAAATATAAAAATCATATTTTTATTACTTTAAAAATATAAAGATCATATTTTTAATATTTCTATATAGTAAAGATTATATTTTTAATACTTTAAAAATATAAAAATCATGTCTTACTCCTTCTACCAAATAAAAATTTTGTATTTTTCTCTTTTTAAAAATATGATCTTTATTTTTGCAAGTTCAAATCTTTTTCTTTTAAAAGATTAAACCTTTTCTATTTCAAAGTTTAAACCCCTTTTTCTCTTTTTAAACCTTAAAATAAAATCAGTTTTTACATTCTTTAAAAATCAGTTTTAAATTCAAAAAAAAAACAGTTTTTGCATCTTTAAAAAAAACAGAAATTAAAATTCTTATAAATCAGTTTATAAATCTTTTAAAAAAACAGTAATTAAATCTCTAAAGAAAAAATCAGTTTTTGACTTTTAAAATAAAAATAAAAGTAAAATGAAAAAAAAAATACTTACTATTTTTTTTTTCCTTTCGAAGGTCGGAGAAGAGGAGCTTGCTGGGAGGGGGGTTTGGCCGCGTCGGTCGTCGACTGAGGAGGGGAAGACAGGCGGAGGATCGGAGGGGGGGCTGGAGATGCGTCGGCGTCGGGTTCGGGCAATGGGGGTTCTCGCGGTGGGAAGAGGGAGCGGGAGGAGGGAATCGAGGAGGGAAGAAGAAGAAGCGGCGGAGGGGCAGAGGGGGCGTGGTCACGTCGGAGGGAGCCGCGCTGGTGGCGGCGCGGTGGCGCTCTCTCGGAGGAGCGACGGCTCCTCCTTCTCCCCCTTTCCCTTTTTTTTTCCTTTTTTTTTATTTGATTCTGAAATGTAAACGAGAAAGGGGGGTTTATATATATTTTTATTTATTATTTTATTATTTTATTATTTTATAAAAGTTGACTTTTACATACGTCATCAAAACGAGGCCCACCACCTGTCGTCCATAGCGTTTAACCCCCATTCCGAACACAATGGGATATGTATCGTCAGCTGATTCGGCTGTTACAATCAGTTTCCGTTAAATTTACATTTAAATCACTATATTGAATTTAAACGTGCATTTCAAATTACCGGGGTCGCATACTAACTCTAAAAATTGCAGAAAAATATTTTCTAGCTTCGTATTGACGATACGGTCCTAACAAAACAAGTTTCGTCGAATTCTGAGACCGTTAGAAAAATGGCCATTTTCCAGTCGATTAAAATCAACTGAATTGGTCAAACGCGTTTTCCTTTGCCACGCTCACATATTGAATCGAAAAATTATGAAATTTGAAACCTAGCAATAACTTGACATCACGGACCCAACAAAAGTGGTTTCGGCGAAATCCGAGGTCATTTGCAAAATGTCCATTTTTAAGGGCCTGAATTCCATAGCGACTATTCAGAATTTTCAACTGGACATATCTTTTGATTCCCGCCATGAAATCTCAATTTGTCGGATTCGTTGGAAAGGTATCATCAATTAGATCCTATTATTTTTGGTTTCACTAAAATCCGGATTGTTTTGCACCCGGTATATTCAATTGAAGTTTGAAATCGAATTATCGAACTACCGCGCCATTTTCAATTCCTTTTATAATTATATATAATTATTTATATTCTAACGACGACGTATATAAATATATACGTCGAATTCTATTCAAAATAAATTTCTCGTCGATATTATTTAAAATAATCTATTTTAAATATTCAAAATTCGCCAAAATGGCCAAAATAAAATTTTTAAACTGGCCCAGATTTTCGGGTTATTACAATCTCCCCCACTTAAAACTTTTCGTCCCCGAAAAGGAACAAAGTCGAAAGTGGTTTGATTATTAAGCTCTACATTCGGTCGGGCTTCCATTCTCCAACTTTTCAGTTTCTGAGAATTTTCAAAATTTCAAAAATTTGGCTAACACCCTAAATTTTCGAAAAATTTCGCCATAACCTCCCCTGCAATGGGAGCATCGGGGAATTTCAAATAGCTTCCCCGGTCCTTCAGATCTCAAAAAGAAAAAGAAAAAGCCAAGCGGCTAGCCAATAGGCCCACAAAATCATCATCACCCAAACAAAACAGGAAATTATGTAGTAAACATGTACCTATTTGTCGGGCAAACAAATTTTATTCTCTGGCTCTAGCCTCCTTGCTATGACCTGTTCAATGTAAGTATATATATATGCAAGCAAATGCGACCGATTTTCAATACAATTCAATATTTGATTATATTAGGCATAAATGGTTAAAAATTAGCAAACAATTAAACAAACAACACAAACATCAATCAATTAGTGGATTAACGTTGCAAATTCATAATTTTGATATATATACAGAAAATCTTGTTTTTGATGTCAATTCACAACAATGTGTTCTAACTATATAAGTTTTGGTTCTCACACCAGCCTAATGGAAATATATAGAAATCACACCTTCGAAACTCGAATATGAATAATAATGATGATGCACCATCATCAGAATCATCCCCGGATGTCTAGAATGTGATTCTATATCTACCCAGTATATTAAAACTTCGAATATACGTTCATGACGCGTATACGCGAAATCTATATATACTCGATTGTCCATATTCAAAATAAATAAATATTCAAATACGTATAAAGCGATTTAAATTTTCAAAACAAATTTTTTTTTCATTTGAAAAATATACTCTTCACACTCGTTCTAGGATACTACTGATCCTATCTCTAACGAGTCATTCTAATTGGATATTACTAATCCAATATCTGATGAATTCTTTCGTATGGTTCTAATGTGTCTTGTTCTCGAGCTCTGTAAACCAAAGCTCTGATACCAAATGAGGCGACCCGAACTTCCCCGGTCTCCGAAGAGATGAGAAAGAACGAATTACTGTGAGGACCAGACAAAATAGGACGCAGACGGAAGAACATTTCATTGTTATTACAACAATTCCATCGGATACAAGAATATACAGAGTATAAATGAATAAATTACAGTCGACAAATATCAGAGATTTAAATTACATTTAAATACCTCGCAGCGGAAAATAATACAAAAGCACAACTAGAAGTGATACGCGGATACAGAGCTTTCCGAGCATCGTTCCAGCTGTATATCAGGACCCTGTGAATATAAATCTGCAAAACCAAAACTACTAGCTGCCCGTGTGGAAAATAGGGGCACCCAGAGTTTAGGTTAAAACAATAAACTCCAGGTCATTCATGTGACTGGTGTGAGAACTAAAACAGTTATAATTCTTTATTTTAAAGTTCGGTAAATCAAGGGACCACGCCGTATAACACGGAACGGGTTTCCTCCCAAGAATACCAGTGCATAAAACAAACAGCGCAATTCTAAATAAAGAAAAATGAAGCTGTTATAAGACCCAGGTCCCATCACACAATGCAACGCAAGCCGGAGGATAGGGTTTTCCCTTATAACAGCCAAAGCATGCTTGATACGTTTAAATCACATTATTTGATACTATTATAGGTGTATAGTGTCAAAACAATTTCAAATCATAAATATCAATCATAGGCGGCATGGGTACCATCTATCATGTCGCCATACTAGTTCTACAATTAAAACCGCAATATCACGTATTGGAAATTGGATTCCGTCATGAGCCGAGGCAAGGGGCAAGCTCCTCTCCGCGTTCGAGACACTCTAGCAAATGCCTCAGGACCCCACTATGATCCTTGGAATCGGCTGGGCCGGTCCTCTCTTACTTTTGAGGATTGGCAATTCCTGAACACACGTTTCCCGGTCCTTACAGACCTATATCCGAGGCGCCTCATATCCAACAACCACACAGGTGAAAAGTATATAAATGTCAGGGCTGGTAGGTCACTGACACCACCCTAGCTAGAAAGAAACGTCGTGCTCTCCCAGCGGTCCATCTCCCGTTTTTGACTCATACCGAGGTGTGAGGCTCGCGAATTCACGTTATACACAAAGCTACGCCACACAGGCCGTGCTTTGATCATCAACCACAAGACTTTGCTTTTCAACAGAAGCCTTGATCAATTGCCACTTACGCATGCCACACTGGCAATTCACTCCATGCGACTGATGTCCATCGATATACAACCTCTGAGCTCGTACGTCTCAGAGAAGGGCGTTAAGCAAGAGAATAAATTCTCCGCCGCCAAACAGATGTATATTTAATAGAGATCAATCAACACAGAATAAAATCCAATGTCAGACACACAATCCATTTACAAGTTCGTTCTGGGTCTGAACGAAACCGGAGGCACTTTCCTCGCATATCCATCCATCTCCAAGTACGTCTGGACGATCACCAACTGATTCCCTCATCCTGGGTGTACAGCCCAATCAAGATCATCAGTAATCACCCAAACGATGTGAAGACTTCCGGTCTTCAACCACCGTCTTCATCTTCGACATCTCGTCGAATCGGTTATTCAGAATGGGTATAAACCCGGCCTTTCTGAATAACCCACGTATATGATAAACAAATGTTACACAAACACAACGAACGCCTCATTCCAATTCAGAATATTCTTTTATTCACAAAATCACATTCTTAGGGAAATGTTCCCATTAATTTTATCCAAGATAAATTCTTCTAAATTTATCCTATAATCTTCCTTTGGATATTATTTCAAACTAGTCGGGATTAGCGAACCACACCGAAGTAATTATTTATTTTATTTCCCAATCCCAACCTATATATCCCATGGAGAAAAACTGGTGATACTCCATATCTAACACCACGGTGTTATCGGTAAAATTAATTACCATTTCACGTTCAAATCTAATTAAAGATTTAACTATCGCTTTGGAGCAAAACTGGTGATACTCCACTCTCGATCACTTTTCAGATTTGATAATTTAAATTATCAATTCACATTTTTAATCTAATTAAAGATTCATTAAAACTCCACTTAGTTTTAATCTTCTCAAAAATCAATATTCTGCCTTTAACTGGGTTAAAGAACCAATGTCATCAAAAACACGATTCACGACAAACCAAATCACATTTGATATTAAATACAAGGCTCTGAATAGAAAATATATCGGCTTATATTCAATATCAAATTCTGAAACCAACAAATATCGTATTGGAAATAACGATATAAAATATATCTTTCAAATTCCCATAACAATATCTGTATAGTCACGAAATCCAACATCGAAATATCGCGAAGATATTTTCGATTCAACTCCAGTCCAATCCACGTATTGGGAATATTGATTATTTTTAAAATCACTTTCAAATTCAATTTATTTATTTCAAAAATAAATTGATTTTAATTCTAGTTCAAAACTAGTTCATTTCGATAGAAATCTATTTTTACCTATTCAAATGTGGAATTTTCCAGCCCAATTCTTTCCAATTCACATATTATAATTTTACACAAATTATAGATATTTTTAATAATTTTATCAAGGCCCGTACAGTCGATTTCCAACAACGGCCATCGAACTGCACTCACAGCGACCTTTTTCAAATTTGATTTGGACATAATTCCAAATCCAACCGTTAGATTTCAAATTTCTAATATTCATTGGAAAGCTCTTTTCGATACGAACCCAACGGTTCCGGTTTTAGGAGAATCCGACGGTCGGATCTCCCGCAATGTCCGTTTGAAATAAATGGTCGAAATTCACGAACTGCCGCGGCGCGGCGCGTTCTATTCAGGCCATTATATTATATATATATAATATATATAATATATATTTCGTCGATTTCTATTTAAAACGAATTTTATAAATCGTTTTAAAATCGTTTCAAAAGCAATTTCAACTTTCTTTTCAATTCAAATCAAAATTGAATTCTTCTTTATAAATTCGTTTTAAAATTCATTTCTATTCAATTCAAATTTTAATTCAATTTGAATTCATTTTCAATTCAATTCATTTCGAAATAGTTTTCAATTCAATTCATTTCGAAATCGTTTTCAATTCAATTCATTTCGAAATCGTTTTCAATTCAATTCATTTCGAAATCGTTTTCAATTCAATTCATTTCGAAATCGTTTTCAATTCAATTCATTTCGAAATCGTTTTCAATTCAATTCATTTCAATTCGAATAAAATCGATATAAATATCGTTCACGTCAAAATGGCGCAAAACTAATCAACACGGCTTTATATTTTTCACAACTTCTTTATTCTATTCAACAAATGAATATTTTTCCCATTCAACACATGAATCTATATTTTTTTACAACACACGACTAATCTCAACACATGAGTACGGCCAACACATCACTATTTTTGTTATGTAAAATATTTTATAAAACTATGGTATCTATCGTTTGATTTTCAATTAGGCTTCTACTGGGAAGTAGTTCTAATTTTAAATATGATAAAGATGTAAATTTTATTATATAAAATATTTCACTCAACACATGAACATCGTCAACACATGACTATTTTTATATTCAACACATGAATTTTCTTTTATAATATTCATTATTTTCCCGATTGGAATGAGGCCCGATCAATCACCATATAACGTTAATTATACGGATTCCATACAACACATGTATATAATAGCTTTAAAAACTAATCAACCACCAACCAAAGTGCACCACACAACTGCATAAGCATCAAATATAAATAATCGACGCTTACACAGTCTGTCGACCAATCGATCGACAATAATTAAATAATTGGGATTAGTGTACACCAAATATCATCCCAACACCCGTGTGGGGTTTCAAACAATCAAACACAGATTTTATTTGTGCAGTTGGGCGATGTGTAAAATTTATCGACCCAATAAAAATCAGTCAAATCAGTGTATATAAACAAATCGGCCGATTTGTTTATAAATATTTTATTTATTCACCTTCACGTTAAAAATTATATTTTTAACGACAAAAAGATTTTATTTCCACACTTGAATTTCTATTCAGTTCATTTATTCAATAAAATGATATTTTTATTTTTCTAACATATTTTAGAAAATTTCGGCGGCATAACGGCACGATACTAGAAACGGAACAAGGCCTAGCCTTGTCCCCGGTCTAGTGAAGGCCCACGCCATTCACACATCAATCAAATCACTTTCGTTATGCAAACCACTAAATTTGGAGTAAGAGTCTAACCTAGCCTTACTCCTTCGCCTTATAACGGCGCACGTCTAATCCTAACCAATTTATCGATTCGATTTTTCACACCACAAACCACATTCAAACCAATATCTCAATCAATCACCAAACAGCCAAACAAACAAGTCCATGGTCTGTGGACAATTGTGTCGGGTGCTACTAAACACCGTCTGCATCCTAGTATATATATATATAACTAGAAAGTAAATTGAAGAGTGAGAAATTCTCACCTAAAGCTATCCAATCATCTTGGCTCTTCTTTTATAGAAATCTTCGACTTTTCGCCTTTTGTCGCTTTTGTTGCCCGTAGTCACTATATATATAAAAATCACACATTTTTATATTTCGATGTCTTTAAATTAAAAATCACATTTTTATTTATTCACTTTCAATTTAAAAATCATATTTTTAATATGCTATTCAATATATAAAAAAAACATATTTTTACTTCGATGTTCAATATATAAAAATCACACCTTTTCTATTTTTAAAATCTAATCTTTTCTATTTTAAAAATATCGTCTTTTCACTTTTAAAAATATCGTCTTTAATATGTCTATCATGTAAAAATTATATTTCCACATCTTCTACATGGTAAAGATCATATTTTTAATATTTTAAAAATATAAAAATCATATTTTTATTACTTTAAAAATATAAAGATCATATTTTTAATATTTCTATATAGTAAAGATTATATTTTTAATACTTTAAAAATATAAAAATCATGTCTTACTCCTTCTACCAAATAAAAATTCCGTCTTTTTCTCTTTTTAAAAATATGATCTTTATTTTTGCAAGTTCAAATCTTTTTCTTTTAAAAGATTAAACCTTTTCTATTTCAAAGTTTAAACCCCTTTTTCTCTTTTTAAACCTTAAAATAAAATCAGTTTTTACATTCTTTAAAAATCAGTTTTAAATTCAAAAAAAAACAGTTTTTGCATCTTTAAAAAAAACAGAAATTAAAATTCTTATAAATCAGTTTATAAATCTTTTAAAAAAAACAGTAATTAAATCTCTAAAGAAAAAATCAGTTTTTGACTTTTAAAATAAAAATAAAAGTAAAATGAAAAAAAAAATACTTACTATTTTTTTTCCTTTCGAAGGTCGGAGAAGAGGAGCTTGCTGGGAGGGGGGTTTGGCCGCGTCGGTCGTCGACTGAGGAGGGGAAGACAGGCGGAGGATCGGAGGGGGGGGCTGGAGATGCGTCGGCGTCGGGTTCGGGCAATGGGGGTTCTCGCGGTGGGAAGAGGGAGCGGGAGGAGGGAATCGAGGAGGGAAGAAGAAGAAGCGGCGGAGGGGCAGAGGGGGCGTGGTCACGTCGGAGGGAGCCGCGCTGGTGGCGGCGCGGTGGCGCTCTCTCGGAGGAGCGACGGCTCCTCCGTCTCCCCCTTTCCCTTTTTTTTCCTTTTTTTTTATTTGATTTTGAAATGTAAACGAGAAAGGGGGGGTTTATATATATTTTTATTTATTATTTTATTATTTTATAAAAGTTGACTTTTACATACGTCATCAAAACGAGGCCCACCACCTGTCGTCCATAGCGTTTAACCCCCATTCCGAACACAATGGGATATGTATCGTCAGCTGATTCGGCTGTTACAATCAGTTTCCGTTAAATTTACATTTAAATCACTATATTGAATTCAAACGCGCATTTCAAATTACCGAGGTCGCATACTAACTCTAAAAATTGCAGAAAAATATTTTCTAGCTTCGTATTGACGATACGGTCCTAACAAAACAAGTTTCGTCGAATTCTGAGACCGTTAGAAAAATGGCCATTTTCCAGTCGATTAAAATCAACTGAAACTGGTCAAACGCGTTTTCCTTTGCCACGCTCACATATTGAATCGAAAAATTATGAAATTTGAAACCTAGCAATAACTTGACATCACGGACCCAACAAAAGTGGTTTCGTCGAAATCCGAGGTCATTTGCAAAATGTCCATTTTTAAGGGCCTGAATTCCATAGCGACCATTCAGAATTTTCAACTGGACATATCTTTTGATTCCCGCCACGAAATCTCAATTTGTCGGATTCGTTGGAAAGGTATCATCAATTAGATCCTATTATTTTTGGTTTCACTAAAATCCGGATTGTTTTGCACCCGGTATATTCAATTGAAGTTTGAAATCGAATTATCGAACTACCGCGCCATTTTCAATTCCTTTTATAATTATATATAATTATTTATATTCTAACGACGACGTATATAAATATATACGTCGAATTCTATTCAAAATAAATTTCTCGTCGATATTATTTAAAATAATCTATTTTAAATATTCAAAATTCGCCAAAATGGCCAAAATAAAATTTTTAAACTGGCCCAGATTTTCGGGTTATTACAATGAATTTGGGGTTTGAATTAGGAATATATATGGGACTACTGAAATTAGAAACTGACTGGAAATTAGTTGAGTTGAATGGCTTTCCGGGTATCAATCTGATGTTGGTTTCGTTCTTCGGGGTTTATACTAGGAAAGTTATTCTCTTACTAGTTTACAGTTAGAGACTGATAGAGGTAGGAAGATATTGATGCGTGAATCAGAAATGGAACGTTTTCCAAAGTAATAACGTATATTTTCTAATTTTAGAAAATAAGGAATTTATGAATATATGGAAATGATAAATGAGAAATGAAATGATGATTAATTGGTAAGATTTCCGTTTGGGAATACGACCGTTGTTTGTATACATGTTTTCCTTTGATAGTTAAATCACCGACTATTAAAGATTTTGACCATTTCCGTTGTCAATACAGAGAGACCAGGATCAGATATATTCTCTGTAAACCACTCTGTATGGCATTAGCATTGCGATCAAATATGATGAAGATAATTGAAGACGGTGTTATGCAAGGGCTGTCCTGTTTACATAATAGTGCCTTCGGTCTGTCCAGTCCCAGGACGACCTGTATGGAAGAATGTCTGACGGAGTATATTTAATACATCGCGTAAGTTGATCTCTTCAAACGTATTTACATTTGGTGGTGAAGGAATTCGTTTCTCTTAGCTGTTTACCCGTGATATGTTTAGAGAAATCAATTTATGATTTGGCGGGTATGACGATGTGACATTCAAAGTAAATTAAGGTGTGATCTGTACGTTTTGGCCTCTAGCCTCAAAACCTGGAAATGGTATAAAATTGGGTAGGTCGCATAGCTAAGTTTTTAGCTGCCAATTAGTGTGTATTGTCACCTGATCTAGAGAAATTCCATTTACTTCTATAATCTATTTCGATGTTGTCCCTTTTGGGAAAACGGTTGTTGATCCCAACCGTTGGTGATAATACATTCGGTACACTCAAGCGAAATGAGTGACCGGTCATGTTTAGCCTAGGTTGCAAGATGTTCTTGTTGAACCTGGTGTATTTTCCTCTAGAGATACACTGTCGGAAGGTGGTCCCATACCTTGCCAGTTGGAATCGATTACCCAATAAGCGCCCATGGTTTTTGATTGTATATTATATATGTGGAACGTGAGATGAAAGCGTTACACTAGATTTCTAGTTAATTGATTTAGACATTATTATAATATCAAAAGAATATGGATTTTAAAAGAATTTTAAAAGTTAAACAAATGGTTGGAATTTACTCACACCAGTCCCATGACTAACCCGGAGTTTATTTTGTTTTATTTTCCCTTAACTCTTGGGTGCCCAAATTTGTACGGGCAGTCAAGTAGTCAGGATTTTACAGATATAGTTGGAGAGCATGGAGCAGGAGGCTTCGGGATTATATAGTTATTGTTATTTCCATTGTGTTTAAGTGTAATACTCTGAAAATGTTACTGTATACATATACTGGTTTTATTTCAAAGTTATGTATCTATTATATATTGTTCGTTCCACTGTGAGATTCGTGTTTACTCTGATGTTGTATGTTCTTCTTCTTCTTCTATTCTAAGTTTTGATCTTATTTATTCTCACCCTCTAAATTCTATGATTAACTATCTGGTATTCCCGATGCTTGGATAGACGACATTGAGTTTATGTCGATAACCAAGATCGCGAAAACCTGGGTCGTTACATAAAGAATATGTGAATTATACATATGTGGACCTAACAAATAAAATTTAGGTAAATAATATGCAGTTATTTGCAAACTAGTGACTTAAGTTTTGTGATTGTTGGATGTTCTATTGTTGTTTACTGATATTGTTGTGTCTTGCTTGGCTGAAATTGTTATGTCATGTGTGAACTAATTTATATCATGTATGATTGTTGCTTATATATTGGTTTATTCCCTATATATATTTGTCTGTTACTTTTCGTTGTTGAGTTTGGTAGCAGGTATTGATGGAATCCACTCGCTTTGAGGATGCTTGCGCTTCATCCCTTGTTTTTACTCGCTTAAAATAAAGGCAAGATGCTAAGAAAAAAAACCCCCAATAAAAACGCTAATGAAAGGCACGTATAACAGTTTTTATGTTATGTTTGGATATTATATATTATTCCCCATGTCTGGGATGTCTCATCACTGATATGGGATGTATATTTGTGATATTAAATATATTATTATTTTCTGGACCCTTTGTACAAAGGAGACTCTGCCGAAATTTTTCGTGAATTCTAGACTTAGAAAGTTTTGTGAAATTTGTTTTCAATCTCATGTTTTCTATATATTTAACAAAATGTTCTCTAAATTTAGTAGAAATTTTATATTATTTTAATTTTATTTTGCCGCTTCATTACTACGTTCCTTTTCGGGGACGAAAAGTTTTGAGTGAGGGAGAGTGTAACATCCCGAGATTTTGCGATAATTTAAAATATTAAATTTAACGTGATATTGAATAAAATTGTTTTAAATATTAAAATTGATGATTTATGTCGTATATTGATGAGGTATGAACTAAAATTTACTAGTTAAAGAATGAACTACAATAGCTGTATGATAAGGACAGTGTTTGATAATATATTTATAGTGGAATTTGAAATTTGTATTGAATTAACAGTATAAATTGGATTAACTGATTTTGAGATTTATTTTATATTGATAATTATGATTTAGGACATATGGAATTGATATATATCAATTTGATTATGCAATGAAATTTTAACTTGTAGTGAATATAATTATATGCATTTATCTTAATGGTAGTTATAAATTGGTTTGTATTGTAATTTTTGAGGGTTGAAGTTAATATTGAATTAGTTGGATTTAATATAGTCAATAAATTTATAATTTAACTTAAATAAATGTATGAGGGAAACTTAAATAAATTGTTTAAGTAATTAATTTTAGCTTATTTTGATAATTATAACATGTATTGGTTGTAGATAATTTTGTGATTTTGTTTATCTGAATAATCATTGAGAAGTTGGAATTTATTATTAATATAATTAATGAAATTGATTTGTGAAATTTATAATTGAAATAAAATTCAAATTTGGTAAATAATGAAAATCGAATTCCCGATAAACAATTGTTGATTTATAAGTGTATATGAATTTTATTTCGATTTGAACATAATTTATAAACCTTTGAATTTAATTTAAAGGTGGATAAACAAAAATGAATATTTTAAAACATTTATGAACTGGTTGAAATTTGAAATTATTGCAAGCAATCTCAAAATTCGATGAAATTAATTTTAGTGGATCCGGAATTGTAAATTATTGTAAAATCTAAATTTTCATAGCCAACGGAGTTAGCGTTTGATCATAAGAATTTAAACAGTGTAGAAATTTGTGTGTACAATTAAATTAACTGATCGAGTTTTAGAAGAAACTGTTAGAGACTTTGGAATTGGGCTTTGAAACATATTCTATTGCTTTCAAAAGGCGTCAAAACCTATTGTTAGGCGATAAGCAGGCCTGATTTGGACTCAGTCCGAATTTTGGCTTAAATTCACGTTTAACGATAAATTTAATATTAAAATATTATTAAAAACTTTATCCAATTTCTGAGCCGCCGTTTCCTATATTTCAATGGTCATAAATCTTCAAATCTTTCTTCTTTAAATTTTCTCAATCCAAGCAGCGATTTAATAAACTTCCAAAACGAAATTCGTAGAGCTCAAAGAGATCTTTCCATCCATATGGTGGATCAATTCAAATGGGGTCGAGAATTTCCTGAAATTGGGTGTGAAGTCAAAGCCGTTTTAGGGGTTTCAAAGGCGATATGAACAACCGGAGGGGCTGTGATCTTGGGCGCCAGTGGAGTCTTGGACGGGCTTCACGGTGATGATGTTCGATCGGACTCTGACAGCTTCATGATGCATGCATGATCTTGGATTGGAACGAACGAATGGGTTCCTGAACATGCGCAAAGAAGAAAGGGTGCGTAAGGAAGGCAGATGGAGAGCTGACGTGGCAAGTTTCCCCCCTTTTTTATGCCATTTTCGTTTTTTTTTCAAATTGCATTAACACTTGTTACTTTTTCATACAATCTCTAATTGGCACGCAGTTTGTTGCGTTGGAATCGTATCGACGAGATCTTCGTGATGTCGCTAGTTTGGGCTGATTTTGAGATAGTTAAATTTTGGGTTTATTTTGGATTTCAAACGCGTTCAGAACCAAAGGTGCGTGATTAAACCCACTTACACCTAATTAAAATATTTGATTGTTAGACACTACAACAAAAAATACTTTTCGCAACAGGCAATATTTGTTGTAGTAGACCAATTGCAATAGGCCCGCGCCTGTTGGCATAGCCTGAGTTGTAAAAAGTTGGTTCCTTTTTGCAACATTTTCTGTCTGTTGCAATAAGAATTTTTTGCGACTAGCCTTTGTTGTAACAGATCATTTTGCAATAACAAATGACAGCTGTAAACCTATAATTGGCATTCGATAAACAAGATACTACAACAATTATTCCCTGTTGCAATAAGTCCAAGTATAATTGTTATTTCCTGTTGCAAATAACTCTACTGCAACTAACAATTGTAGATGCTATACAATTCACCGATACCTACATTCAATAATTTACTGTAATAATGATAAGATATATTACGAAAGAATAAAAATACATTCCAAAAAGCATTGACAAAACAATAGATTCACACATATTATAAACGTGATCCATACATAGTATTGGCTGAAGTTACATTCAAAGTTTAACATAGTAACAAATGTGATCCATACGTAACATAAACACGTACCATACCAACAATTCCAAAATAACACCTAAAAGCTAAAAAGCACATACTATAGTGAAACGAAGTTTTGCGCCAAGCCACGGCTGTTCTGATGGCCTCTTGAATGGTGTACATCTCCGAATTTGGCTTTAGCAGAAAAGCTTTAGGATTCACGGCTACATTAACCCATACCTATGAAAATAGTGCACATTATTCCTCTAATTTTAACGCAAACAGTGAAAGCACAAACCAACATACTATGAAAAAAAGTGGATTAATTTGAAACAATGTATGGTCAGAGGGTTGATTGCAAGACATATCATGGCAGATAATTATGAAAATATATGTATTGAACTATCAATTAACCAATCATGATAATATACACTTGCAGGTAAGAACAGTACATCTATCTTATCCCATCATCCCAAATTGGATAGCCACTTCATATTTTCGATGACATGCAATCAACAAGGGTAAGGCCACCTGCATTTTGAATTAGGATGAGAAATACTTATTTTTATTCCTATTAACTGTTTCTTAAAATTTTTGTTTATGTTAATGTAAATAGACGAGGGTACAGTACTGAATGCTGCAGGAGATATACTGCTAAAGCATCCATTGCTTTTACAATTTGCTAAAGTAGTGGTCAGTAATGATATAATAACATCCCACTTCTTCAAATAATTAAAATACTTAGCCTAAACCAACTTCTAAAGATTCCACATTCTAATATCCAAAGCACTATGATATATTTAACTAATATTTAACTAGGCAAATTATAGTTACCATAACTGGAGGTTAATTAATCTAGGACTGTCAAGCCTTAATCCTCCAAGAAAAGAATGGTGCTACAGTGAACTCACAAGTTTTTGAGAAGCTTCAGCCCACAATGAGCATGGAGATATGAGAATGACACATAGAATAGTTATAAGGTACACACCAGTGAACTCCGCTAACAAAATTTTAACAAATACATTGTTTGTAGCCATTGAAGCGGTCGGGTTTCTCACTACTTACCATGCAAGAAAGTCCACTCTTTAAGCTACCAAGCTTAAAAGCTGAAATTATGTGTGCCCAACTGACTCGTTTAAATGTTTGCAATTGTTTAATTCATTCATTTTTTTCTTTTTCCTCGGTTGTTAAGCCTGTAGTAGTAGAATATGATTCAGCAGTTTGTTTCTGAGAACCAACGAAAGAAAGAACATAATTGGCTTTTACAGAAGTTACTTCATCCATATATGAAGCATCCCTTTGTTAAGCCTTCAGTATTGCACTTAGTATTTTGGCATGCTTTCCCACCTCTCGTCGGACCCCCTTAATAAGTAGTCAGAACTCAATTTAGAACACAAGAAATGTTTTTCATGATATGTCATGTCTAGATGCACGTAATTTCAATATCGTAAAAATTAAAATACATATGTTGTTTCATGGACATGAACGTTATGTTATATACTGGTCCTTAATGTTATTGTTTTATTTGTTACTTTCTTAACAATCGTTCTATGCAAATATTCTATTAAGATCTGGATGGAAACTAAAATTTAAGACATACCTGAGCATCATACATAACTAAAGCAGCAAAAACAACAGACATTCCAAATATTGAATCTGAGAAACCCCTGCACACTAAAGGTAAATTTTGTTATATTAAGAACTAAGAAAACAGAATAACTTGAAGCAGAAATTTTCCGTTCATAGATGCTACAAAAGACATATTGATCAAAAGAGAGTGATGGTTACCGTTCTAGAGCAACGCAAGTTGCAACTGCCACAACATCTACAAATCAAAAGGTAAACTCCAGAACATTATAGTTATCTTTACTTCTAACCTCCAGATTGTCTATAATAGTTGGAATAGATAATAACATCTTTGCGTGAACATGGGATTAATTACACTTATCAATCACTAATGCATTAGCTTTCTCTGTAACACCCCGCATTTTCTGTGAATATTAAAATAAACGATTAAAAGATACTTAATTTTAAAAGTGGGAATTAAGGGAAACGGCCTAGGCCATTGCGTTCGTCTCGGAATTCTGCTTGAGATAGAGTCCGAGTTTGCGTGAATCGGACTCCGTATGAAGAAGTTATGGAGTTTAGAAGATTTCAAGATTATACAGAAAATATAAATAATAATTAAAAATCTCAAACCAAGTTCAAAATTCGAAATTCCACAAGAATAGGCTCAAGGTGTTGACCCCTTCAGGGGGGAGTCGACATAGGTATCGACCCCTCTATTGGGGAGTCGACATAGGTGTCGACCCCCCCTATAGGGAGTCGGCCCCTTTTTGATCAGGTTCTTGTGACGATTTCTCTGAGCCTTGAGCTGATGTGGCCTTCACTATTTGGCCTGATAGTCGATTTATGAATCATTAGGGCATATGTGGCGACTTCTGGTTGGCTCTATTTGGTTTGGATGGCTCTGATTACTCCTAGGTTGATCTAAAGGCTCACATTAATCTAAACTTCTATATAATCACCCCAACCCTCAACCCTAAACCTCATTGTCTTGCTCTAAGAAGCTATCATGTTGTCCATGGCTAAACTAACATAACCTCCATTTTTCTCTAAACTATAAATCAAGTTAGAAAGCTCCAAACCAAATCAAAACTAGAGAATCAAATGTCTACATCAAAGAATTAGCATAACAAATTCAGAAATCAGATTCCAGAATACAAGAATTATTCTTTTTCTGTAAGTTCAGTTATTATTCAGATTTAAACACTTTTCTTAATAGAAATCATGACTGAGATGAATCAGATCTAGAACTATGCCTAATTGTAAGATAATCAATTCTGATTCATGCTTATCCTTTTGATAAAACTGAAAATACCTATGCCTATGAGATTATTGTGTTTGATACAATTAAGCCTATCATGTTGTACATCAAATTGGTAACACTTTTATGTTAAATTCTATCGAATTTATATGCCTCTGATGTAACTTACAAGTTTGTTCATATTTGCGGTCAATGTACAACAAATCTATTTGAAACCATGATCCTTATGTTGATATACCTTTGCATGGTTATGTCAATTCTTGTGTCCCTTCTCTTTTCCCCTTTTAGCTTATTTTATGAATACTAGTTTCATTCGGAACCTAGATGGAATCTTATTATACGTGCGATTGGAATGCTAGGATATTAGGGAATTATCTATTTGGTAATAATGGAACATAATTTGTAACTTGTGATTTGGGGACATAATTGTTATTGTTGCGAACTTAGGGTAAATTGAAATATTAAATCTAGATTGGGCGTAAACTGTAAATTGGAATACTAAATCTAGATTGGGAATAACTATCGATTAGGACACCAAACATAATGTATATTGTGATTTTGGGGCATGACTATTATTGCAAATTTAGGAAGATTGGGTGTAACCTATTTTGGGTGATAACTTGTAATTGAATTTGTTGGGCCTAACTTGCAATTGGCTTTGTTGGGCATAACTTGAGAATTGGAACATGACTAGTTTGGTGAATTTGGGATAATTAGTATACAAAAATCTAGGTTTGGGCATATTTGACAAATATGTAAGTTGACTAAAAGGTGAACATGCCTAACCCATGGTCAGATTGAGTTGCGATGTAAAACTGGCCGGAAACACCCGGCACATCCAGTAACCGCAACAACATAGATCTAATGTGAGAGATTAGCGCACTTAGCCCAAAACCCAAGGTTAGAATGAGTTTGTGGTAGAAGTTTGCTCAGAACCGCCCGACACTTCCAGCAACCGCAAACAACAGTTCTAATGTGAGAGGTTAAGGCATTAATGAATTAATGATAATGAACAGACATGCTAAGAATGGTAGGGTTAAGTTAAAACAAGAGGGCAACACTTAACCAGTATAAGATGACATGTGGTAGGGTTAGGTTAAAACAAGAGGGCAACACTTAACCAATATAACATGACGTATGGTAGGGTCAAGTAACACAAGAATGCAACACTTAACCAGTATAACATGACATGTGGCAGGGTTAAGTAACACCAGAAGGCAACACTTAACAAATGTAACATGACAAGTGGGTGGGTTAAGTTAATAAGAAACACTTAACCAATATAACATGATGAACGAATGGGGTTAAGTTAATAAGAAACACTTAACCAATATAACATGATGAACGAGTGGGGTTAAGTTAATGGGAAACACATAACCAATATAACATGGTAATGAACAGGGTTAAGTTTATAGGAAACACTTAACCAATACAACACGATGAATGAGAAGGGTTAAGTTAATAAGAAACACTTAACTAACCTGACATGATGAGTGGGTAGGTTAAGTTAACATGAATGGACAACACTTAACCAATATTACATGAGCAAAGTGGATAAGGTTTAGACAAGCTTAACCAATAATATGTATTGACTTGAAAAGTGGAAAGGGGTTAAGTGCATCTCGTGTAGGTGGGTAATATTAGTATATATAGGCCCACAAACTTAACTGTTAAATAAACATGTTTGAATCAGTGGGAGGGTCAAGTACATCGCGTACAGGTGGGTAATATTTGTATATATAGGCCCACAAACTTAACCAGTAGGAAATCCTAGTAACGGGAACCTGTTTCAGCAGTAACCCACATAGATGTATCATGGTACCCTAAACTAGGCAGGGTAGGGCATGATTACTGGGTTGATTATAAGCGGTCAAAATAGCGGTAGGGGGTAAGTCAGTGTAGGTTCCGATAGATTACGAGCGTGCACGTACTCCGGAGTGGAAAAAGCAGGCAGTAGGTACAAGTAGTTATACACTGTGCATCTTGAATCATGTCGGGTCACTATCATAGGGATTGATACAACTTATGGTGGGACCAGCACAGGGTATCTACAAGCAAGAGAGGGCCGATTGACATAGACACAAAGAACATTAATACAAGTAGGGAGCTGATCGATAGGGTGGTAAGGGTACATCTAACATATTCATGGCAATTAGGCAGATTGAGGTGGAATCCTCATAATAGATGTACACCTAAAGGCTACCACAATTGCGGGGACTGGGATCACATTATCATATGATCATTTTATACATATTACTTGTTGGGACAGTAGTTAGATGGTGCAGAGAGTTAGAAATCAGAATAACAGGGTAAAAACGAAGCAGAGAAAGAGTAGAAGCGCATTCAGTTTACCCTGCCTTATCATATCTTATGCTTGTCTTAGGTTATCTTGCTACTATAGTATTGTCCTATATTCAGTTTATTCATGTCATGATCGTTTTTCCTGTTTACATGCTAGTAATCACTGAGCTTACCAGACTTATGTCTGACCTGGTTTGTTTCGCCTCTTTTCTTCCGTTCCCCCCCCCCCCCCCCGCAAGGTAGTCAGGGAGGGAATAGCTCAGCTTAGTCTGGACCGTTTCTCTTTCCAAGCTTGAAGATTAGTCGATGTACTGCTTTGAACTCCCTTTTCCACTGCTATGGCTAGCTCATGCTTCATTGGGGAATATCAGTTTCAGTTTATTCTTCTTTATTTTGTTAAACAAGACAGATGCTTTGTTGTAATGGGTAATGGTGTTTTGTTGATGAAAAACAATCTTTGTACAAGCTGTTTTACCAAGCTGCTATTTTATCAATAAAGTAAAGTTTTATTTATTTCTCCGCAGCTTTATTTGTCTGTCTTGTAATTTATTTGCATCTTTTACTTAAAACGCTCCACCGAAGTTAAGGCACTCCCTTTGTGAGTGACCTTAATGGACGTGGGGTGTTACATTCTCCTTACGACAAACCGTACTTATGACGACCCGAACTTCCCCGTAAAGGAAAGATCGGATTGCTTTGACGACAAGACCAATCAGAACGCAAACAAAAGAACATTTCATTGTTTATTACAACAATTCCATCAGAATACAAGAATATACAAAGTATGAATAAATATACATTCGGTAAATATCAGAGATTTCAATAAATTACATAGCAGCGGAAAAACAATACAAAACACAACTGAAAGTAATACACGGATACAGAGCTTTCCGAGCATCGTTCAAGTTGTAAATCAGGATCCTGTGAATATAAATCTGCAAAACCAAAACTACTAGCTTCCCATGGGGAAAATAGGGGCACCCAGAGTTTAGGTTAAAACAATAAACTCCAGGTCAGTCATGTGACTGGTGTGAGAACTAAAACAGTTATTAATCTTTATTTTAAAGTTAGGTAAATAAGGGGACCATGTCGTATAACAAGGAACAGGCTTCCTCCCAAGAATACCAGTGCATAAAACAAACAGCGCAATGCTAAATAAAAGAAAAATGAAGCTATTATAAGACCCAGGTCCCATCACACAATGCAACGCAAGCCGGAGGATAGGGTTTTACCTTATAATAGCGAAAGAATGCTTGATACGTTTAAAAACAAAATATTTTGACATTACTATAAGCGTATAGTGTCAAAACAATTTCAATCATAAGTATCAATCATAGGCGGCATAGCTACCATCTACTATGTTGCCATACTAGGTTCTAAAAATAAAACCGAATTATCACGTATTGGAAATTGGATTCCATCATTAGTCGAGGCAAGGGGCAAGCTCCTCTCCATTCGAGACACTCTAGCAAATGTCTCAGGACCACACACAGCGATCCTGAATCTTCAGGGTCGGTCCTTTCTTACTTTTGAGGATTGGAAATTCCTGAGCACACGTTTCCCAGTCCCAACAGACCTATATCCGAGGCGCCTCGCATCTAACAACCACATCGGTAAAAATTATATAAATGTCAGCGCTGGTAGGTCCCTGACATCACCCATTGCTAGAAAGAAACGTCGTGCTCTCCGTGCTGTCACTATCCATTTTTTGACTCATACCAAGTTGTGAGGCTCACGAATTAACGCTATACACAAAGCTGCGCCACACAGGTCGTTCTATGATCATCAACCACAAGACTTTGCTTTTCAACAGAAGCCTTGATCATTTGCCACTTAGGCATGCCACACAGGCAATTCATGCCATGCGATTGATATCTATCGATATATAATTTCTAAGCTCGTACGTCTCGGAGAATGGCGTTAAGCAAGAGAATAAATTTTCTGCCGCCAAACAGATATATATTTAATAGAAATCAATCACACAATATAAAATCCAATGTCAGACACAGTTCATTTACATGTTCGTTCTGGGTCTGAACGAAACCTGAGGCACTTCCCTCGCATATCCATCGATCTCCAAGTACGTCTGGACGATCACTAACTGATTCTCTCCTCTTGGGTGTACATCCCAATCAAGATCATCAATAATCATCGAAATGATGTAAAGACTTCCGGTCTTCAACCACCGTCTTCATCTTCGACTTATCATCGAATCGGTTATTCAGAATGGGTATAAGCCCGGCCTTTCCGAATAACCCGCGTACATAATAAACAAGTGCTACACAAACACAACATACGCCTCATTCCTATTCACAATATTCTTTTATTCAAAAAAAATCACATTCTTAGGGAAAGGTTCCCATTAAATTTATCAAAGATAAATTCTTCTAAATTTATTCTTTAATCTCCCTTTGGATATCTTTTCAAACCATGTTAAGGTTTTCCAAACAAGTCGGGATTAGCGAACCACACCGAAGTAATTATTTATTTTATTTACCAATCCTAACCTATTCATCCCATGGAGCAAAACTGGTAATACTCCATATCTAACACCACTGTGTTATCGGTAAATATTAATTACCATTTGAAACACCCCACCTCCATTAAGGTCACTCACAAAGGGAATGCCCTAACTTTGGTGGAGGTTTATAAGTAAAAGCCATAGATGAACTCAAGACAGATATAAATACATATATTTTAAACAGCGGAAACCAAACAAACTTTTATTTCATCAATACGTGTATCAAACAAAGATTTCCATAATTGTCTCAAAATAATTTCAATATTAAAACCTCATAACTGCCTTGATTATTAAAGAAGTATGAAAACAAAAATAAAGTGACAAAAATCCCCATAGTGATATCCAAAGCCATTATCCGAGCAAGAAAGATCCAAATCATACATCTACGTTCTTGGTGCTTGTAAAGAGCCTGACTGAGTTGAGTTGTTTCCTCCCTGTAGACCTGAGGGGGACGAAAGAAAAGAAGACGAAAAGAAAATAGGGTCAGACATAAAGCCTGAGTAAATCTAGTAACTCTTGAATATGTGAATAAGAAAAGGATATGATGGATATAAACTAAAATAGGAAAGTGTCACAGGCTAAGGAAGTGTCGAATGTACTATCACACCCATACTATATCTCTGCACCTATTTGAATTCATTCTAACTGGTACCCCATGGTGAGGGTGAAGTGATCCCCATTCTTATTAAAGATCAGCTCCCACTCGCATTAACATGTGTCATACGGCCCCCAAGAATTGTAGATACATATGCTGGTCCCACCATGGGTGTATCAAGAACCATGGTGGCGGCCCCGACAGAAAACTAGAAAACATAGGTTATACTACTGGTGTCCCCAGTGCCCTGGTTGTCTGCTCCGGAGTGTGTGCATGCCCGCACCCCTTTAGACCTGCACTGTGCACCCACCACCGACGTTTGACCGCTTACAATCAGCCCAGTAATCGTGCCCCACCCTGCCTAGTTTCAGGGTACCGTTGATACCTAACTTTGGGTTACTGCTGACACGGGTCCCTCGTTACCAGGATTTTCTAGTCAAACATGTTAAGTGGTTAAGTGTCTGTATTTACCTAACCCCACCCATCAATTCTTGTTAACATATTGAATTTGGTTAAGTGCTATAGTTGACTTAACCCTACCATCTGTCCTTAGCCTCTTAGGAGCACCAGACCACTCACATTAGACAGGTATTGCTACGGTTACTGGATATGCCAGTCGGTTCCGGGCAGGTTCACACCGTAGCTCAGTCTAGCCCCAGGTCCTTATTGGGCTCAATGATTAACCACCCACATTGGATAGGTATTGTTGTGACTACTGGACAGTCGGGCGGGTCCGGGCAGGTTTACATCATAACTCAATCCAACCTCGGGTTAAGCATATCGTGTTTTCTAAATTTACATATTTGTCTTTATTACTGAATATATGTGAATTTGTCAACAATTAAATATTATGGCCCACATTCCAAGTTTAACATTTTTGGTATAAGAATATATACCATTTAAATGCCACCAATTTTTGGCATGTGACAAACATGCCAATTCAATATATTTTTATGTCAAGTTTTCAAATATTCCCAACGCTCCCCCGTTTAAACATTAGGCTAACAAATCTTAGCCTAATATTCGTTCGTCTAGTTTTTAACATATAATATTAGGTAAAAACTTAGCCTAATTTAGCGCACACAAATAAACATAAGGGAATTCATAAAACGTAAACGAGACATAGGTGTAAACTTGGCATTTTTGGCATAATCAATATGAACATGTAATACATAAAGGTGTGTGGCGCATGAACTTGCAATTTGGCGATTCAACTAACATATAACATGGGTCATGTGAACTTGAATTCAAATCAAAGTATGACTAAGTAGGTGACATATGAAATGGCATAGTTTAGCCAAATACAAGCTTGTGTTTAAACATGTTTAACTTGGCATAATATCAAACACAAGACTAGCATGATGTTTGTTCACCAAAATGTACAATTTTAACATCTAATCATATAGCCTATGAACTTGCATAGTTTATGAAACATAGATCCAATTATACTTGCAAATAGAAAAATCTTGCATAGTTTATGAAACATAGATCTAATTATACTCAATGAAACATAGGTCCAATTATACTTGCAAATGAACTTGCATAGTTTATGAAACATAGATCTAATTATACTTGATGAAACATAGGTCCAATTATACTTGAAAATGAACTTGCATATAAACATAAGAACAATAAAAAAGGTCTATAACATGTTTACATAAATTCCAACTTAGACATAGTCCATGCCATCACCATATACATAAAATGACCAAGTTCTAATTTTCGCCACAAACTTGCAAGTACAATCGTTCAGTAGGCTTGCATCAATAAATTTTATGCCACAAACATCAATACATAAGTCATGATAGAACCATCACAATACATAGAATAATAACACAATTCTATTTTCATATACATCGAATCACATCAAGTTTTTATTCATATTCTGAAAGGTTACTATACTTACAACGTGTGATGAATTCTTATTTTCTGATTTCTGTTATTCTGATTTGGATATGCTCTCCTTTGGATAGCAAAGTTGCGATGAATGATTTGATTAAGCTTTGATCTTATTTTAATCTGATTCGTCTCTTAGGCTTGTTGGCTTGTCTCTAGGGTTTCTAATTGACGGTCATTCCTAGTTCCTTTCCAGCAGCATGACGGTTATTGTATTCTATTATTTGTGTGAGTTTAGGGTTAGGTTTGAGTTGTATTTATAGAATTTTAAATTGTTTTGAGCCGTCGGATGAAGATAAGAGGAATCTTGAACATAAAAAGTTCAAAGAGCCACTCAAAAGGTGACACGTAAGCCCTAGTGACTCAGCCAAGCATCAGAATTCGACCAGACCCTGATCAGGCCAGCCAGGACCTGACCAGCTGGTCATTCTGACCTAGGCGCACTTGGCAGGTGCGCCAGGCTAAAAATGTACTGGCGCACTTCCCAAGTGTGCCAGTTCATTTCTGTTCTGGCGTACTTCCCAAGTGCGCCAGTGCATTCTGACCTGTTTTCTGGTTTTTCGCCCAACTTCGTTCGTCCATATCTTCTTCATACGATATCCGTTTTACGCAAACTTGGACTCTATTTCAAGCAGAATTTTGAGACGAACACAATGGCGTAACCCATTTCCATTGATTTTATCATTTATAATTAACTACACTTTAATTTGTGAAGCTTAACGTTATAGAATTCACGAGGTGTTACATTCTCCCCCCCTTAAAAGGATATCATTCCCGAAATTTTCAAGTTAGGAAGAATGTATATCCTACCATCCAACAGCCCATCTACTTAACCAACAAACACAGGCATCCGCTGTCCTTAAAAGACTTCTAATGCTTCATGATCATATGCATAGTGTGTGTACATGTCCTTATCTAATGCAGAAATTAGGCGGTCTACTGATTCAATTGACCTCCTTAATGTGAATCATGTAAGTGTCATGAATCCATTATGTATGCTAATTCTTCTTACTCATAATTCTACATGAGTGCACAACTATTCATACAAATGCAATGACCATATGACAACATATCAAATTTACAACCATATACAAATAAGAATACATATATGCATATGCAGTATGAAGTGATTAAGCCGATCTAAGACCTAGGTTGTGTGTGTATATGCATCCACGAGCAACCATTAGCAACCACTTGCAACCACTTGCAGCCATCAACCATAACATGTTTCAAATACATGTTTACATCCAAAGGGGTTTCTACCTAAGGATAAAGGAAAATATCGAGGAGATATACCTAAAAAGATAGATACAAGCACAACTTAAGAAAAAGAGAGGTCAAAGATGTACCCTCAAAAAGAAGAGGGTAGGCAGCGCGTATTCTATCCTCAGTTTCCCAAGTCGCGTCTTCCTCGGCGTCGCTCCACTGAACCTTAACGAGCTTCACTTCGCGGTTGCGTAGCTTTTTGATTTCAGTTCCTACGATTCGAGTTGGAACTCTCCTCACAGTTGCTTCATGTTCCACTTCGGCTTCTTCTAGAATGCTTGGCTCCACCACTTCCGCTGATTCATGTAGACTTTTCCGGAGATGAGAAACGTGAAAGATGTTATGAATTCCGGCCAATCTTTCAGGCAGATCTACTCTATAAGCCATTTTCCCAATCTTATCGATGATAGGGAACGATCCTACAAATCTTGGTGCTAGCTTTCCTGCGGATCCAAAGCGAATGACGTTCCTTAAAGGGGATACCTTAAGGAAAACCTTGTCCCCAACCTTAAACTCAAGGTCGGTCCTTCTTTTGTCGGCGTAGGATTTCTGTCTGTCTTGGGCTGTCTTCATTCTCCTACGTATCAAGTCCACTTTCTTTGAAGTTTCTCGAATCATGTCTGGCCCAAGTACAAGCTTATCTGTAGACTCCCACCAACAAGTTGGTGATTTTCATGGTCTTCCATACAAGGCTTCGAAGGGTGCCATGCCGATGGTAGCCTGGTAAATGTTGTTGTTGGAGAATTCCACTAAAGGAAGGTGATCCTCCCACGTCCCTCCAAAGTCAAGAACGCAAAGTCTTAAAAGATCCTCTAAAATTCTATTCACCCTTTCTGTCTAGCCATTTGTTTGGGGGTGATAGGTCGTGCTCAAACATAGCTGTGTGCCTACAGCTTCTTGCAGACTCCGCCAAAACTCGCTCGTGAAGATAGGGTCTCGGTCACTAACAATGCTGGAGGGTATCCCATGGAGTTGAACTATTTCCTTGAGATAAAGAGATGCTAGAGATGAGGTAGTCCTTCTACTCTTGATAGGTATAAAGTGGGCACTTTTAGTAAGCCTATCCACTATTACCCAAATGCTAGTGTTGCCTCTTCTCGACCTAGGAAGTCCATCAATGAAGTCCATTGAAATGCTATCCCAATTCCATTCTGGGACCTCTAGAGGGTGAAGTAGTCCTCCAGGCTTCTTTTGTTCCGCCTTGACCCGTTGGTAGGTCATGCACTTAGAAAAGAAATCTTCTACGTCTTGCTTCATGCCACTCCAAAAGAAAGTCCTTTTTATATCCTTGTACATCTTATCACCGCCAGGGTGTATAGCCATCTTGGAATGATGCGCTTCCCCGAGAACCTTCTTTGTCAACTCCCTTGCTTGTGGGACGCATAATCTTCCATCTCGTCTCAGCCAACCCTTATCATCGATGGCGTATCTACTGAGGTGACTAGAAGTCTCACCCCTAATAAGTTTATCAATCACATCCACAAGCAGAGGGTCTTCACGTTGGGCAGCCCCTATTGAGTCTAAGAGAGTAGGGCGTACTTCGAGAGATGCTAACAAACCCGGTACAAGATCCGAGGAGGGCGTAAAGTTAAAACTGGCTATATACTCCAAGTTTTGCCTTTCCACAAAGAGAGGGCTTAGGGTCAGTTTCTTTCGGCTCAACGTGTCTGCTACCACGTTGCCTTTTCCGGGAGTATAGGAAATTTCAAAATCATACGAGGCAAGAAACTCCATCCATCTTTGCTGCCTCAAGTTAAGATCCTTCTGGGAGAAGAGATATTTCAACGATTTATGGTCAGTGTATAATTCAAACTTCTCACCTAGGAGATAATGGCGCCAAGACTTAAGTGCAAAGAGGATGGCGGCCAACTCAAGATCGTGGGTTGGGTAGTTCTTTTCATGAACCTTCAATTGTCTTCCGCAATAAGCTACTACCCTTCCTTCTTGCATTAGAACAACGCCTAGTCCCGTTCCGCATGCATCCGTGTATACTGTGAACATTTCGCTTCCGTTAGGCAGAGTTAGAACTGGGGCTGTTGTGAGAGCCCTTTTTAATCGTTGGAAAGCAAACTCGCAGTCCAAATCCCAAGTGAACGCCAGATTATTCTTTGTTAGCCTTGTGAGTGGGGCTGAGATTTTCGCGAAATCCCAAATAAACTTTCGATAAAAACCGGCTAGACCAAGAAAGCTTCGAACTTCGGTTGCATTTCTTGGTGTCTTCCAATTTTGTACTGCCACCACTTTCGTAGGGTCCACAGCCAACCCTTCTTTGGACACTATATGCCCAAGAAATCTTACTTTTTTTCTCCAGAAGTGACACTTGGAGAATTTGGCTTTTAGTTGATGTGCACGGAGAGTATTCATGATTACTTTCAGATGCTGAGCATGTTCTTCCTCACTCTTTGAGAAGATTAAGATATCATCTACGAAGACAAACACAAATTTGTTGAGGAATTCTCTAAACACCCTGCTGATTAGGTCTACGAAATAAGTGGGTGCGTTAGTCAAGCCGAAAGGCATGACAAGCCACTCAAAGAAACCGTCTGGGGTTCTGAACGCTGTCTTATCAATATTGTCTTCAGCTATTCTTAGCTGATGGAACCCAGTTGCCAGATCAAGTTGGGAGAAGACTGTCGCTCCTACAAGCTGATCAAACAAATCGTCGATTCGGGGAAGAGGGTGCCTATTTTTCTTGGTCAATTTGTTTAACTCCCTATAGTCGACGTAAAGGCGAAGCGAACTGTCTGCTTTGGTTGCGAACACCACTGGAGCACCCCATTCTAAAATGCTCCGTCTAATGAATCCCTTTTCGAGAAGTTCTTTAACCTACTTACTGAGCTCCTTTCTTTCCCTTGGAGCCATGTGTCTGACAGGTAAAGCTACAGGCTTTGCGTTATCCACAAGATATATGCGGAAGTCTATTTCCCGCCTCGGAGGAAAGCCTTTCACTTCCTCAAAGACATCTATATATTCCCGGACTACTATAACTGATTGCAAATTCTCATCAGAAGCATCAAGCGACTCTAGATAACTAAGCATAACCGCATTCAAAGGATTACAAGAAATTTCTAGAGTGTTACCAAGCCGAGTCAAGAGCCTAACTACTCTTTTCTCACAGTCAAGAATGGCACTATTACTGGATAACCAGTCCATGCCTAAGATCAAACCATATCTCGAGAAGCCCAAAACAAAGGCATTACAACTAAACTCAACGCTGAGAATAGAGATTTTCAAACCCAAACAAACCATTAACAAGTAAGCGGAGCCCCCAATTGGATTTGAAACTACTAAGGGATCTTCTAGCATACTAGTGTCTAGATGCAGAGATTCTACTAAGATAGATGAAATAAAAGAGTGTGATGCGTTAGAGTCAAAAAGTGTACGAACTGGATGATCATAAAGATAGACTACACTTTCTACAGAAATATTACTACCTCGTTCCTACTGAGGTGCCACTAGCGCATGAACCTGACCCCCTGAAGTGGATCCGGCTTTCTGGCCCTTCCCTTTCTTCTTTGGGCAGTCCTTAGCTTGGTGTCCAGCTTCTCCACAATGGAAGTAACCACACATCTTCGACTTCCTTTTCCGCCAGTCTTTTGATATATGGCCCACAATGCCACAGAAATTGCACTTTCTCTTCTCACGGGGCTTATTGTTCTTCCCTCCTTTCTTGAAGTCTGTTTTCTTTGCTTGTAGACCTTCTTTCTTCTCTTCCCCCTTAGTTTCTTTCTTGCCGTGGTCTTCCTCGTGTAGCAACGCCATGTCCACCAGGCTTTCATAAGTCGCACCCATAGATACATGGGTCATGGCAAGGCTGTGTAGAGGCTCATTCAAACCCTTGACGAAGCGAAGTGCCTTCTTGTGTTGGGTGTTTACTAAGTCTAGCCCAAATTTGGCCAGCTGATTAAACTGATTAACATATTCCCTGATCGTCATGCTTCCCTGTTTCAGAGTTAGAAACTTTTCCATTTGCAGGCTTCTTTCGGCTTGGGAGAGGAATTTCATCTCAAACCTTGTCCTAAAGTCTTCCCATGTTTCCACCGCCCTCTGAGCATTTGTAACTTCCCACCAATAGGAAGCTTCATCCTTAAGTAACCACACCGCAAGTTGTATCTTTTGCCTGTCATCCACTGCAAAGATGACAAACAAATCCTCAGTCTCCTTTAACCAATTTCTTGCTCCGACAAAAGATTCTGTCCCATAAAAGTCTTTTCCACCCATAGCCTTGAAGTCTCTACATGTTTTTGCGAAGGCATTTTCAAGAGGAGGCGAAGGAGGAGGAGGAACCGCGACCACCGAAGGAGGGATGTCTGCTGGGCCCGTGCCATTGGCCCTTGCTTCTAAGTACCTCCTAAACCAGCCGGGAATCGTCACTCCTTCCGGAAGGTTAAGGTCTCCAGACATGCTGAAACAGAAAGGAAAGATTCAAAACGAAGGATAGAGAAGGATAGCTAGGGCACATGGCTTTGGGGGATTTTATCTTTTTATAAATATAACACTTCTTCTAAAAAATGCTTCTTTAAACTTTCTTTTTGAAAACAATTTTCAAAAACTTTTATCTTGTCTGGTAAACCTATGCTCCGATACAATGTGAAACACCCAACCTCCATTAAGGTCACTCACAAAGGGAATGCCTTAACTTTGGTGGACGTTTATAAGCAAAAGCCACAGATGAACTCAAGACAGATATAAATACACATATTTTAAACAGCGGAAACCAAACAAACTTTTATTTCATCAATACGTGTATCAAACAAAGATTTCCATAATTGTCTCAAAATACTTTCAATATTACAACCTCATAACTGCCTTGATTATTAAAGAAGTATGAAAACATAAATAAAGTGACAAAAATCCCCATAGTGATATCCAAAGCCATTATCCGAGCAAGAAAGATCCAAATCATACATCCACATTCTTGGTGCTTGTAAAGAGCCTGACTGAGTTGAGCTGTTTCCTCCCTGTGGACCGGGGGGGAACGAAAGAAAAGAAGACGAAAAGAAAATAGGGTCAGACATAAAGCCTGAGTAAATCAAGTAACTCTTCAATATGTGAATAAGAAAAGGATATGATGGATATAAACTAAAATAGGAAAGTGTCACAGGCTAAGGAAGTGTCGAATGTACTATCACACCAATACTATATCTCTGCACCTATTTGAATTCATTCTAACTGGCACCCCATGGTGAGGGTGAAGTGATCCCCATTCTTATTAAAGATCGGCTCCAACTCGCGTTAGCATGTGTCATACGGCCCCAAGAATTGTAGATACCTATGCTGGTCCCACCATGGGGTGTATCAAGACCCATGGTGGTGGCCCCGACACAAAACTAGAAGACATAGGTTATACTACTGGTGTCCCCAGTGCCCTGGTTGTCTGCTACGGAGTGTGTGCACGCCCGCACCCCGTTAGACCTGCACTGTGCACCCACAGACGTCGTTTGACCGCTTACAATCAGCCAAGTAATCGTGCCCCGCCCTGCCTAGTTTCAGGGTACCGTTGATACCTAACTTTGGGTTACTGCTGACACGGGTCCCTCGTTACCAGGATTTTCTAGTCAAACATGTTAAGTGGTTAAGTGTATGTATTTACCTAACCGCACCCGTCAATTCTTGTTAACATGTTGAATTTGGTTAAGTGTTATAGTTGACTTAACCCTACCATCTGTCCTTAGCCTCTTAGGAGCACCAGACCACTCACATTATACAGGTATCGCTACGGTTACTGGATATGCCGGTCGGTTCCGGGAAGGTTTACACCGTAGCTCAGTCTAACCTTGGGTCCTTATTAGGATCAATGCTTAACCACCCACATTGAATAGGTATTGTTGTGACTACCGGACAGTCGGGCGGGTCCGGGCAGGTTTACATCACAACTCAATCCAACCTCGGGTTAAGCATATCGTGTTTTCTAAATTTACATATTTGTCTTTATTACTGAATATATGTGAATTTGTCAACAATTAAATATTATGGCCCACATTCCAAGTTTAACATTTTTGGTATAAGAATATATACCATTTAAATGCCACCAATTTTTGGCATGTGACAAACAAGCCAATTCAATATATTTTTATATCAAGTTCTCAAATATTGCCAACGATCCCCCGTTTAAACATTAGGCTAAAAAATCTTAGCCTAATATTCGTTCGTCTATTTTTTAACATATAATATTAGGCTAAAAACTTAGCCTAATTTAGCGCACACAAATAAGCATAAGGGAATTCATAAAACGTAAAAGAGACATAGGTGTAAACTTGGCATTTTTGGCATAATCAATATGAACATGTAATACATAAATGTGTGTGGCGCATGAACTTGCAATTTGGCGATTCAACTAACATATAACAAGGGTCATGTGAACTTGCATTCAAATCAAAGTATGACTAAGTAGTTGACATATGAAATGGCATAGTTTAGGCAAATACAAGCTTGTGTTTAAACATGTTTAACTTGGCATAATATCAAACACAAGACTAGCATGATGTATGTTCACCAAAATGTACAATTTTAACATCTAATCATATAGCCTATGAACTTGCATAGTTTATGAAACATAGATCCAATTATACTTGCAAATAGACAAAATCTTGCACAGTTTATGAAACATAGATCTAATTATACTCGATGAAACATAGGTCCAATTATACTTGCAAATGAACTTGCATAGTTTATGAAACATAGATCTAATTATACTTGATGAAACATAGGTCTAATTATACTTGCAAATGAACTTTCAAATAAACATAAGAACAATAAAAAAGGGCTATAACGTGTTTACATAAATTCCAACTTAGACATTGTCCATGCCATCGCCATATACATAAAATGACCAAGTTCTAATTTTCGCCACAAACCTGCAAGTACAATCGTTCAATAGGCTTGCATCAATAAATTTTATGCCACAAACATCAATACATAAGTCATGATAGAACCATCACAATACATAGAATAATAACACAATTCTATTTTCATATACATCGAATCACATCACAGTTTTTATTCATATTCTGGAAGGTTACTATACTTACAACGTGTGATGAAGTCTTGTTTTCTGATTTCTGTTATTATGATTTGGAGATGCTCTCCTTTGGGTAGCAAAGTTGCAATGAATGATTTGATTAAGCTTTGATCTTCTTTTAATTTGATTCGTCTCTTAGGCTTGTTGGCTTGTCTCTAGGGTTTCTAATTGACGGCTATTCCTAGTTCCTTTCCAGCAGCATGACGGCTATTGTATTCTATTATTTGTGTGAGTTTAGGGTTAGGTTTGAGTTGTATTTATAGAATTTTAAATTGTTTTGAGCCGTCGGATGAAGATAGGAGGAATCTAGACCATACAAAGTTCAAAGAGCTACTCAAAAGGTGACACGTAAGCCCTAGTGACTCAGCCAAGCATCAGAATTCGACCAGACCCTGATCATGCCAGCCGGGACCTGACCAGCAGGTCATTCTGACCTGGGCGCACTTGGCAGGTACGCCAGGCTAAAAATGTACTGGCGCACTTCCCAAGTGCGCCAGTTCATTTCTGTTCTGGCGCACTTCCCAAGTGCGCCAGTGCATTCTGACCCGTTTTCTGGTTTCTCGCCCAACTTCGCTCGTCCATATCTTCTTCATACGATATCCGTTTTATGCAAACTTGGACTCTATTTCAAGCAGAATTTCGAGACGAATGCAATGGCGTAACCCGTTTCCCTTCATTTCATCATTTATAATTAATTATACTTTAATTTGTGAAGCTTAACGTTATAGAATTCACGGGGTGTTACACCATTTCACATTCAAATCTAATTAAAGAATTAACTATCGCTTTGGAGCAAAACTGGTGATACTCCATTCTCGATCATTTCAATCTAATTAAAGATTCATTAAAACTCCACTTAGTTTTAATCTTCCCAAAAATCAATATCCTGTCTTTAACTGGGTTAAAGAACCAATGTCATCTAAAACACGGTTCACGATAAACCCAAAATCACATTCCATTGTTAATCGGGTTGAAGAACAGGTGTTATTCAAAACACCGCTCACGATAAACCCTAAAACCAATTTAAATTCAATTCCAATTTAATACCAAATTAACTGGACAATTTCACTAAATCATAATTAAAAGATTTATTCTTTTCTAAACTGGGTTCAAGAACAGTGTTATTTAAGACACCATTCACGACGAACCCAAAATCCCATTTGATATTAAATACAAGGCTCTGAATAGAAAATATATTGGCTTATATTCATTATCAAATTCTGAAACCAACAAATATTGTATTGGAAATAACGATATAAATATATCTTTCAAATTTCCACAACCATATCTGTATAATCACGAAATCCAACATCGAAATATTCCAAAGATAATTTCGATTTAAATCCATTCCAATTCACGTATATTGGAAATTCTGATTATTTTCAAAACCGCTTCAAATCCAATTTATTTATTCAAAAACATTGGATTATAATTCTAGTTCATAACTAGTTCATTTCGATTAAAATATATTTTTATCCATACAAATGTTGAATTTTTCATCCCAGTTCTTCCCAATTCACATATTATTATTTTACACAAATTATTAATATTTTTAATAATTTATCAAGTTCTGTACAGGCGGTTTTAAATAACAGCCACTGAACTGCACTTACAACGACCTTTTCCAAATTTGATTTGGACATAATTCCAAATCCAACCGTTAGATTTCAAATTTCTGATATTCATTGGAAATCTCTTTTCGATACGAACCTAACAGTTCTGGTTTCAGGAGAATCCGACGGTCGGATCTCCCGCAACGTCAATTCGAAGTCAATGGTCGAAATTCGCGTACTACCGCGGCGCGCCGCGTTCTATTCAGGCCATTTAATATATATAATATATATATTATATATATTTCGTTGATTTCAATTCAAAACTTATTTTATAAATCGTTTTAAATTCGTTTTCAAAATAATTTCAACTTCATATTCAATTTCAAATCAAAATTGAATATTTCATATCATTAATATATAAATGATAATATTTTCAAAACGTTATATTTTGAAATCACTTCCTTTTCTATATTCATTATAAAAACGAATATAATCGATATAAATATCGTTCGCATCAAAATGGCGCATCTCTAATCAATACGACTTTATATATTTCAATAACTTCGTTATTCTATTCAACAAATGAATATTTATTCTATTCAACGCATGAATCTATATATCTTTCAATGCATGAATATTCTTAACACATGAGCATCGTCACCACATGACTATTTTTGTTATTTAAAATATTTTATAAAATTATGATTTCTATCGTTTGATTTTTAATCATACTCCAACCGTCAATTAGTTAGAGAACAACTCCCTAAGTATTAACCCCGAAGGCAGAAACCAACATCAGATCAATACCCAGGAAACCACTCATCTTATCTAGTTTCCAGTTAGTTTCTAATCTTAAATATGATAAAGATGTAAATTTTATTGTTAAAATATTTCATCCAACACATGATAAATTTCAACACATGAATATTCTCAACACATGAGTATCGTCAGCACATGACTATTTTTATTCTATTCAACACATGAATCTTTATTTTATAATATTCTTTGTTTTCACAATTGGAATGATGCCCAATCAATTATCATATAATGTTAATTATATGGATTCCATACAACACATGTATATAATAGCAACGATAAATAATCAACCATCATCTAAAGTGCACCACACAACTGCATAAGCATTAAATATAACTAATTTACGCTCATACAGTCTGTCAATCAAACGATCGACATACCACTAAACAACTGGGATTAGTGTACGTCAAATGTCATCCCAACACCCGTGTGGGGTTTCGATCCACAAACACTGAATATTATTTGCGCAGTGGGTGACGTGTAAAATTTATCGTCCTACTCAATGTCCTTCAAATAGGTGTACATAAACAAATCGTTCGATTTGTAATTGGATATTTACTTATTCACATACACGATAAAAATTATATTTTTAACGATAATTAATTTATTTCAACACATGAATGTTTTATTATCCATTTCACATCAACATCACAAACAAACTTCACAATAAATCAAACAAGCATACAAGTCGTCCATGGTATATGACCGACGGGTGTCGGGTGCTGCTAAGCACCGTCTGCATCCTAGTATATAATTTAACAAGAAAACAAGATTTAAAGTGAGAAATTCTCACCTTTTGAGTCAATGGTTTCAATGCTTATTTTGATCAATGACAAGAAGGAGCTTCATGATCGACAAAAAGAAGATTCAATGTTTTATAGGTTAGAAGATGGTTATTTAGAGTTATTTATGTTAAAATCTATCCTCAAATAATCATACTTCTTATTCTCTTCAAAAATATACATGAAAACTAATTTTTGATGTATGTTGACAAAAAACTATCAACCTGTTAAATTTAACAGGTCAACAGCTTTTTAAACTTAACAGGTCAATCTGTTAAAATTAATAGGTCAACAGCGTTATAAAATAACGGTCAAAAACCTGTCAACCTGTTACTTTTTCTTGTCAACATCTTTTTGAAATTTGTGAAGAGTCATCTTATTTCTTGAAAAGTTGCATCCATTTCTCTTCATTAAAAATCACTTCTTTTGATTGCAACTTTTCACCAATAATTACAACTTCTCATTTGCTATAAATACATCATCTTTCATTCATCCAAATCACCGAATCTCATTCTATATTCTCTGATTTTTCTTGCACTATTCTTTGCATTCAAAAAGCACCCGAATTCAATATATTATCGTTTGAATCTTCAAGCTTATTTAATACACTTGTGATTCAACACGATAATCCACTTTCAAATCTTCACAAACATCAAATCATATTTGAGGATAAGATTATAGAAAGGGTGTACTCAATTATTGACTAATCAGTGTTGAAACAAGAACACATTTAGAAGTCAAACTCTTGTAATTGTCGAAGTACTGTGTGGGTAAGCTTGTAGCCCGTGAAATCAAGTGGGTAAGCTTGTGGCCCGTAAATCAAGTAGTGTTGTATACCTGTTCCTCCGGGGGAAGTGAGGTTGTTTGAGAAAATCCAGAGAGAGGTCTGGGACTGGACGTAGGACGGTGCTCCGATCCAGTATAAAAATCCCTGGTGTAATTTTTTCTTTTACTGCATTCACTATATCTCTTTTATGTGACTAGCTATTACTTTATATTTGAATATTGTCTGTCATATTACACGATCCTTGTGTGTATTATACTTACACACATTTTCAATTGGTATCAGAGCAAGGTCATCATATAACCGTAACACAATTATTTGATATATTCTAGTAATATGGCAAATAACGCAAGTACGAGTAACACCACTTACACTGAAGGTCAATCGACACAAAGACCTTCTTTCTTTAATGGCCTAAACTATAGCTATTGGGCAACACGTATGGCTTTTTATATGCAATCAACAAGTTATGACGCTTAGAATGCTACTCAGAAAGAAATAGTTAATCCAACAACTGAGTATGCAGAATGGACTCCTGCTGAGAAAACAGCAGCAGCTGTAAATGCAAAAGCAATAAATATGTTGTTTTGTGCATTAGACCAAAATGAGTATAACCGTGTTAGTATCTGTACCACTGCTTATCAAATTTGGAAAACACTAAAGACCATTCATGAAGGTACTAACAAGGTTAAACAAGCAAAAATAGCTTTGTTGAAAAGTCAATTTCAAAATTTTAAAATGAAGCCAAATGAAACAATCAATGAGATGTATTCAAGGTTTCAAACTATTCATCATGCTCTTATCGGGTTAGGGCCAAAATATTCTGACTTTGATGTAGTTTCAACAGTCCTACATTCATTGACTAATGAATGGGAAGGAAAAGTATTAGCCATAGAAGAAGCTAATGATCTTTCCACCATGAAGCCAGATGAATTGATAGGAAATCTTATGTCCTATGAAGCTAACTTGCAGGCTCGAAAAGAACAAAAAGAAGAAAAGAAAAATGTAGCTTTTCATGCTGATGAAGACATCTCAGATTCTGAAGATGAGGATCTAGCATTCATTGCAAAAAGATTCAAAAAATTCTTAAAGCCACAGAAAGCTAGTCGATACAACAGAAAGAAGTTCGGATCAAAAGACCATCATCATCGAATGTAGAATGCTTTAACTGTCATAAGAAGGGACACATGCAAAAGGATTGTCCGGAACAAAAGAAGAAGACAGAAAATTATAAGTTCAAACACAAAAAGGACAAGTCAAATAAACGGGCATTCTCAGTAACTTGGGATGATTCAGATTCATCTTCATCTTCATCCGAAAGTGAAAGCGACTCAGATAATGAACAAGCAAATATATGCTTTATGGCTAAAGAAGATGAGGTACAAATTCCTTCTTTTGAAGAAGTTCTTGATATAAATGCTGAGTTGATATATAAATTTAAAGATATGAAACGACAATGCAAACAAGCTCAAGCTGATTTAAGTAGAGTAGAATTTGAACGAGATATGTTAAAAGATGAAAAGAAAATATTAGAACAGGAACTTGAAAAGGCTCAAGAATCATCATCTAATACTGTCTCTCAGCTATCTCTTTTGACTCAAGAAATTGAAGTTCAAAAAGAGAAGAATGATACTCTTACTACTGAGAATCATGAGCTTAAAGCAAAAGTTAAATCTCTAGATCTTGAAAAAGCTAGTTTACAAACAAAGTTAGATGATATTACTAAAAATGTTTCTAACTTTAACAAAGGTCGAGAAAATTTGACAAAAATTATTGAGAGTTCACAATCAGCTACAAATAAGCAAGGGTTGGGATATAAGAAACAAGTTATCAAGAAACATCTTGGTAAAAGAAAAAGAAAAAATAAGGTAGTACAAGAAACTGAAGCTAAGAAAAATCTTAGTTTATTATATTCCAAACCAAAACCGATTGTGAAATTTCAAAAGAAGAATGTCAAAACTATAAAAATATGGGTTCCTAAAACAAATAACAATTTGATTAGGAACAAGTATATTAAAAAAAATTTGAGTACTGTGCATCATAATCCTAATTTTTTGTATAAAGGGGATACCGAACCCGTATGGGTTTGGACTCCTAAGACCTAACTCTTAGGACCCTATAAAAAGTGGGTACCATGGACTTAATTTTATTTCTTACAAGTCCCACTTAAGAAAAGAGGAAAGTGGATACTGGACAGTGGTTGCTAAAAGCATATGACTGGAGACAAGAGCTTATTAACAAATATCACGTATTCGGATGGTGGTTCAGTCACTTTTGGAGATAATTCAAAAGGTTATATCATCGGCAAAGGCGATGTGAGCAATTTTGGTACATCTAACTTACCTCTTATTACAAATGTCATGTTAGTTAAGAATTTGAAACATAATTTATTAAGTATCAGTCAATTGTGCGACAAAGGTTTTACCATTTCTTGTTCGGATAATAAATGTAGTATTTTAGATAAAGATCAAAATATAGCTTTTGAAGGACATAGTGATAGAAACATCTATATTCTGAATATGAATATCAATCATAATTCAGATATGTGTCTTGTAGCAAATGATAAAGATCCATGGCTATGGCACAAACATTTCTGTCATATAAACTTCATAACTATTGACAAGCTAGCCAAGAACGAACTAGTTAAAGGTTTACCCAAACTTAGCTTTAAAGTTGACAATTTTTTGACGAATGCTAAGTAGGAAAATTGAAAAAATCATCATTTAAATCTAAGAAGGTAATATCAACATTACAACCAATTGAGTTATTGCATATGGATTTATTTGGACCTACTCAAATACAGTCCATAAATCATAGTCGATATGTATTTGTAATTGTTGATGACTATTCTCGTTATACATGGTTGATTTTCTTGAAAAATAAAAGTGACACGTTTACTCATTTCAAATCCTTCGTCAAGAAAATTCAAAAGTCAAAAGGACTTAAGGTTAAGAATATAAGAAGTGATCATGGCGGAGAGTTCGAAAATAATGAATTTGAACATTTTTGTACAAAGAAAGGTATTAATCTTAATTTTTCGTTTCCTCGAACTCGAAAACAAAATGGAGTTGTAGAACGGAAAAATCGGACATTACAAGAATGTGCAAGGACATTATTAAATGGAAGTACTTTACCAAAACATTTTTGGGCAGAAGCTGTAGCAACTGCGTGTTATGTTTTGAATCGTGTATCCATTCGACCTCTTACTAAAAATACACCTTATGAATTATTTAATGAAAGAAAGCCAAATATTTCATACTTCAAAGTTTTTGGTTCAAAATGTTTTATTTTAAACACGAAAGATCATCTTGGTAAATTTGATTCAAAAGCTGATGAAGGAATCTTTATTGGTTATTCGGATCGAAGCAAGGCTTATCTTGTATTCAATAAGAGAACTAAAACTATTGAAGAATCACTTCATGTATCTTTTGACGAATTCTATAAACCGTCTCATAATATATCAGATGACGAAGAAACTATAGTCACTGATAATCCTACCATCACAAATAATGACTCGGACTTAGAAATTATTGAGAATATTCCTCAACCTGTTATTGTACCTTCTCCACCAAGATTTAGATCTCCTCTTAGAATTCTAAGAGATCATCCAGTTCAAAATGTTATTAGAGAAGTAACATCACAAATTAGAACAAGGAGTCAACTTAATCAAATGGGTCATGTTGCGTTTATCTCAAATATCGAACCTAAAAATCCTAAGGAAGCTGCTACTGATGAATACTGGATCATTGCCATGCAAGAAGAACTAAACCAGTTCGAGCGCAATGATGTATGGGAACTTGTTCCAAGGCCGACTGATCAATCAGTTATAGGAACTAAATGGGTATATAAAAATAAGGCCGATGAACAAGGGAACATTACTAGAAATAAAGCAAGATTAGTAGCACAAGGATATAATCAGGAAGAAGGTATCGATTATGAAGAAACCTTTGCTCCCGTAGCTCGATTAGAAGCTATTCGAATCTTACTATCCTTTGCTTGTCATCATGATTTCAAACTTTATCAAATGGATGTCAAAAGTGCTTTTTTAAATGGGTTTATCAAAAAGAATGTATATGTCGAACAACCTCCTTTGTTCGTACATGAGAAATATCCGGATCATGTATATAAACTTAAGAAAGCTTTATATGGATTGAAACAAGCACCTCGTGCTTGGTATGAACGATTAAGAAGCTATCTCATAGATTCTGGATTTCAAATTGGAAAAGTTGATCAGACTTTATTCATTAAACATTCTCGAAAAGATATATTAGTTATCCAAATATATGTAGACGACATTATCTTTGGTTCAACAAACGATGAACTTTGCAAAGAATTTGCAAATATTATGACCAAAGAATTTGAAATGTCACATATGGGAGAACTATCATATTTCCTCGGTCTTCAAATCAAACAGCTTTCAAATGGTATTTTTATCAATCAAGAAAAATATTGCGGAAATCTAGTTGAACGCTTCGGACTAGAAAATACCTCTGGTAAACCAACTCCTATGAGTACGACCACACATCTTGAAAAAGATGAATTTGGAAAGAATGTTGACCAGAAGTTATATCGAAGCATGATCGGTTCTCTCCTGTATCATACGGCAAGTCATCCTGATATTATGATGAGTGTTTGTTTATGTGCAAGGTTTCAAGCTAATCCTAAAGAATCACATTTACGAGCCATGAAACGTATTATATGATATCTTAATAAAACCAAAGATCTTGGTCTTTTCTACCCTAAAGATTGTTCATTTGAATTAGTGTCATATAGCGATGTTGATTTTGGTGGCTCTCGCACGGATAGAAAGAGTACAAGTGGTACGTGCCATTTTATTGGAAAATCACTTGTCTCTTGGTTTAGTAAGAAACAAAATTGCGTTTCGCTCTCAACATGTGAAGCTGAATACATATCAGCAGCACTAGCTTGTACTCAAGTCTTATTTATGCAACAAACACTTCGAGACTTTAATATTCATTTATCAAACTCCGTCATATATTGTGATAACACAAGTGCAATAAATTTATCAAAAAACCCAGTCAATCATTCCCGAACAAAGCACATTGATATTCGACATCATTTCTTACGAGACAATATTGAAAAAGGGACAATATGTCTCGAATATGTCCCGACTGACAACCAGTTAGCAGATATTTTTACCAAGCCTCTACTCGAATCTAGTTTTATCTCTTTACGTAGAGAGCTCGGCTTGATTTCTAGAAACGAACTTGGTGTATAATATATAAGTATACATATACACTGTTAGGTTTCTAGCCGATACATTTATTTGTTTTTAAAACTTAGCTAATTAATAGTCTTTTACTATTTTTAGCAATTCATTTTGAGCTTTACAAATTTTTAGTGGTTCTTATTTCTGAATGTTTTTCATCCATTACTTTCTACTTCATTACAACCTATATATATACATACTCCTTCTAAATGTTTTTTCTGCATCTCTTTCTAAGAGTCTCGCTTAACATTCATATATTCCTATATAATGGAACACATTTGAGATAAATGTGCTCAACGTTCACATATCTCCATCACTAGTTCGGAACCAGAAGAATACTACTCCCCGAAAACACCAGAACATCCACCCAATTTCCATCCACATTCTTGTACACCGGGAACCACACCAACTCCTAAACGAAGCAAGAAAGCACTATTTTGCTCTCCTCGAACAAAGGATAAGATTGACGAAATACATCATTATCAGAAGGAGATGTACTATGAGCAAAAATTAACAGCTTCTCGTTTGACTTATCTCGAACAAATAGCTTCATTCTTCTGTAGTTCTAACAGGCATAACATTTATGAGCCAATACATATGCCATCATCATCAAGAACACCCAACTCATGGGATAGGAATTACAACAACAATGAAGGAGCAAGCAGAAAATATTATCCCTGGGAACCAAGGAAATAATGATTATATTGGGTCTAAGGAGATTTCTTTATATTCCGTTTAATAATGTTTTAGTACCTCTTTTCATGTGTTTTCTTCCTATTATTATAATAAAAAGTTATTTGAGTATTGATTTCATTCAAAATAGCCAAAAAAAACAGTTTTATACATATCCTGTCAACCTAAAATAAAAAGATGTCGACCTAAGTAGATGATTTTCAAACCAGAGAGTTTTTAGGTCGACCGGTCCAAAAATATAGGTCGACCGGTTTTGTTTTTCACAATCTAGAGAGGTTTTCGGTCGACTGGTCATAAAAATTATGTCGACCGGTTTCATATTTTTTTAAAACAGAGAAATTTTAGGTCGACCGGTTTTGTTTCAGTAAGAAAACGGTTAACTGGTTAAACATTTCGGTCGACTGGTTTGTACTATTTCTTTCATTTTCTCCAACCCGAAACCTTTTAGGTCGACCGCCTTGATTTTATAGGCCGACCGGTCTCTATTATAACTGTTTTTTTTATAAAAACATGTCGGTTCAAAACTCCAAAACCACCACACCATTTCGTTCATTACTTCTTCAAATCCTCAAAACACCTTCTCCCTCAAACCCTAACTTCTAAAAATTTCATCTCTTCCAATCTCCAATGGCCCCAAGAGCAAAGAAATCAAAAACTTCAACCTCGTCAACATCAATTCAACCCATCGATACTTAAATCAAAAATTGGCTTATGGATCCAATAGCGGTAAGAAGATGGAACAAAATGAAAGATTATACCTTTCACCAGGGTGTATTCATTAAGTTCGACGATTTCTTTCTCTATAATGTTAGAGAAATAGCAACCAGGGCAAGAATTCAGTCTCTTCTTAGTTTTGAAGAAAACAATGTTGAGATTAATCATATTTTGATTAAATTATTCTACGCTAATCTCAACTTGGAGAAATTCAAGCCAGAGAACTCATCTTGTAACACCCCGTAATTTTATAACATTAAAATTCACAAATCAAAGTATACTTAATTTTTAGAAAAGAATTAAGTGAAATGGGTTGCGCAGAGAAATATATATATATTGATATATATAAATTAAAAATAAAACAAATAAATAAATATGCGAAAAAGTTCAAAACAGCGAATTGGGAGGGGGAATAACCGAATCGGCCCATTTTTGAGGTTGACCCAAGCCCCGCTGGGTCGACTAGGGGTTAATCCAGGGTGTTTGGCTGTCAACCCGTGGGCCGATTCGCTCAAATGAAAATTTTGAATTTGATTGGTTCTCATGGTTCAGGGTTAATCTAATGGTCCTAAATAACTTCCTACACCTATAAATACATCCTAATGCTAACCCTAAACCTAATTAAAATAGAATAGTTATCGTCGTACCATCGCCATGGAAATCAATGGAGCCGCAGCCAACTAAGAAAGAAGAAAAGCAAATTCAATTCTAATTCTCTCAACCCTAAAGCAAAGAAAACTCTCTCTTTTCTTCTCTAAATTGTGAGTATGATGAACTTAACAAGATTATTATCATTTTAATTAGGTTGAGTTATGAATGGATTATGAGTAGATGATGTGAATTATCATATATGTTGTTGTAAACCCCTTTTGCTATCATGTATATTGTAAATCCAATGTTATGTGATGATGATATCTCATATATTGTAAATCATGCTATGATGATGTTATGTATGTTGAAAGTTTCTATGCTAAGTTGTGATGAATCATACATGTTAAAAAGGCCATGATGTTACCACCTATGCTAGTTAGTTCATATTAATTAAATCATCATGTTTGGGTTATGTTGATCTATATGACAAGTCACATATGCAAGTAAGATTGATTAGAAAAGTTATGAACATATGCCAAGACATCTATGATGACATCTAGAATTATGCTATGACATATGTGATATCCTATGCTAGTTCACACCATCATTATGTTGCCTAAAAACCCCATATGCAAGTTTATGTATAGATTTGGGCTATGATCATATCATGTAAATTGAGACATTTAACAAGTTGACACCTTTTGATCCTTAACATGTGTAGTTTATGCAAGTTTCACCCCTATTATGATTAGATTTATTTTAATTGTCTATATGTTGTGATAATTTATCTTTGTGCTAGGTGTTAGACTATACAAGTCTAGCCTATATTATGTGTTGAATAAGCGAACGTATAAACGTGGGGTAGGGGTAATATTAAGGATTTAATATTAAAAAGTTGGGGTGCAATTGATATGATTTTGCATGCCATAAGTGGATGGCCATAATTGAGTCAATTATGGACATCATTAAAAGTTGACTTAATTAATGATTTGAATAGGGAATTATTAAAACTGGGGTAAAAGATTTTAAGTGTTAATCAATGCTTAGGACACGAGTTTGGACTCGTTTGTGACGTAAACCTGCCCGGACCCGCCCGGCAAATCCAGTGGTCACAAATGTCACCCCAATGTGAGAGGTCCTAGGCCTAAACTAAAGCATAACGGTTGTAAAGACATGAGGTTAGACTCTTTTATGGTGTAAGACTGCCCGGACCCGCCCGGCAAATCCAGCTGCCATAAATGCCAGTCTAATGTGAGAGGTCTTTATGAGGTTATGGCCTGAATGAATTAAGAAATACTTAACCAGATAAACATGTAAAGTGGGACATGGGGGTTAAGTAGGTGCCTTGGGTGGCATGAGGAATCTAGTGGGTGCCCTTAGAGGCATGTGAAATACGATTAGTAAGACTTAACCAAACACACATGTAAATGAACATGACTAAGAGGGTTAAGTGGGATATACTGGTGACAAGCTTAGGTGGGTAGCTTGTGGGGGCCCATTTCGACCAGTATCCCAAACGTATTTTTGTGGGCTCGACCCAAGTCGAGGACGGGACACGCATGCTGGGTTCGACTGTAAGAGGCCAAAATGGGGAGCGGTGGCAACGCAAGTCCAACGGGTTTCGTATGCGTGTGTGGACCCGGGCTGGTAGGTAACACGCTGTTGCATTATGTAGGTATAAGCCGTGCATTCTCAAGTTGTATCGGGTTGCCACTTTAGGGGAGTGATACACCCCACTGTGGGGCCAGCACGGGTATCTACGAGTAGGGAGCCGATCGAAAGTGGGTAGTGGGGTACACCTAGTGGAGATAGGGGCAGACGACACCTATGTAGTCAGCTAGGGGTACGTAAGGCTATTTATAAAGTTTCTGTGTGAAGCAAGTGGGATCAAACAATAGGGTGACTATTGTGGTGCAGTGTAGTAATGTGCGGTGCAGTGTCGTAATCATTCGTTAGTAATTAGGTGTGCCTTTACCGTTATCTTTAACGTTATCTTAAACACTATCTTTATCTTCCTAAGAGTTCATAGACATTTACATGTCTTCCAGCTTATGCCTTAGTCTAGTTATTTTAATAACAGTATTGTTAGAATTATCATACTCGCCAGACTTTATGTCTGACCCCCTCTATTTCTATCCTTTTCCCCCTCCAGGTCCTCAGGTTGGGCCCAGCTCTAGTGGAATTTGATTGAATTGCTTCATCTCTCTTTGGAAAGCTTGGACCGTTGAAGTAAAGTCCAGCTTGTTATCTTTTTAATGGCTATTTATGTAATGGGATTACGTATTTTGTTTTTATGAAGATGGATATTGTACTTGGTTATGATCTATGGTTTTATGATGTAACAAACATGTTTAATTTCCGCTGCAATAAAATGAAGTTTTAGATTTCCAAGTACTATTTATTATCTGTCTTATTGTAATTTTTTTGTTCTATATTCACTTATAACCTCCATGGAAGTTAATGCATTCCCTTTGTGAGTGACATTAATGGACGTGGGGTGTTACACATCTGATTGCTTATGGTCAGTAGTTTGTGGCCAACATGTGTTTATCTCTAAAGATAGAATGGCGGAAGTTCTTCGATCTCCAAATAATGGTATATCTTTTTCAACTGATTTTTGTCCTGTTCATATAAGAGATAAAGTAAGTCACTTGTTCATTGAAGATCATAAGTCAAGTGCAAAAGGAAATAATCTAAGACCTACGCCGAGAATTCTTCATCATAGTATCACTCATTCAATTTTACCAAGAACCGGAAACTTTGATGCCATTTACAGAGAAACTTTTAGGGCCTTATACGCCATCTATGGAGATATCAATATTAATTGGATTGAGTTGATATTTGATGAGATTTTAACGGTAAACAGACTCTCTCGTCCACATATCTTTTACAACAAATACATTATGCATCTTTTAATAAATTGCGGAATTCAATCTCCGGAATCCAAAATTTCAAAGCCGAAATGTATAAATAAAGCTTCGAAGAAGAGAATGAAACTTCCAGAGCCATACTTGAACATTATTCCTTTTGAGCAATACATACATCAAGGTCCTCCTGAACCTTCTACATCACATGTTCCTACATCGAGACCAGAAGATGTTAAGATTCCTTCACCCACTTCTACAACAAAGGAATCCCTTGAACAAATAGCAAGGAATCAATTTCTTCTGGAAGCAAGACTTAAGCGAACCGATAAAAAGCTTGATCGCTTAGATACCAAGATGGACAAACGATTCAACAAACTTAAGTCCTTTTTCAGCATTCTTTGGGGTGCAATTTCATGTGGAGCTTTTTCCTCAACCACACATGTTCAAAATCTAGGAAAACGACCAATGCCTCCTACTTTCACATGGTCTACTTCGGAGGAGACCACTAGTTCTGGAGAAAGTACTCAGCATAGTCGTGGTCATGTAATTTCATATGTTGAACTAGGTAGGCATTAGGGAGAAGAAGAACAGGTTGATGATGATAAGGAAGAAGAAGGAGAAAAAAAGGAACAGATAAGAAGCAGGAAGTAGAGGGAGATGAGGAAGAGGATTCCTCAGAAGGAGAAAAAGATGAGGAGGAAGGATCATCAGAAGAAGAAGGAGACGAAACCGACTCTGATATACCTCCTCAGTAGTTCTTTCTATCTATGGTTATGATCTTAAGTCTTTAAAACAACTCTATTAGCTTTTATATGTGATTTGTGTTATGTATGCTACGAAAACTTGATTGGTCTTGTATGTTTTGGTATGGTTTGTAATGTATGATATACTCTGGGTGTGATGTCTTATGTTATTTAATCTCTCTCTTGTTTACTATACCTTTTTTTGTCGATGACAAAGGGGGAGAAAGTTACTAACATCTCTTCTTGCAGAAATTTAGTTATATTTTTCAGGGAGATCATATATACAGGGGGGACAGAGCTTATATACAGGGGGAGATAGCAATAAAGATTAAAATATCAAGCTATATTGTCATCAATCAAAAAGGGGGAGAATGTTGAGTCAATGGTTTCAATGCTTATTTTGATTAATGACAAGAAGGAGCTTCAAGATCGACAAAAAGAAGATTCAATGTTTTATAGGTTAGAAGATGGTTATTTAGTGTTATTTATGTTAAAATCTATCCTCAAATAATCATACTTCTTATTCTCTTCAAAAATATACATGAAAACTCATTTTTGATGTATGTTGACAAAAACCTGTCAACCTGTTAAATTTAACAGGTCAACAGCTTTTTAAACTTAACAGGTCAACCTGTTAAAATTAATAGGTCAACAGCGTTTTAAAATAACGGTCAAAAACCTGTCAACCTGTTACTTTTTCTTGTCAACATCTTTTTGAAATTTGTGAAGAGTCATCTTCTTTCTTGAAAAGTTGCATCCATTTCTCTTCATTAAAAATCACTTCTTTTGATTGCAACTTTTCACCAATAATTACAACTTCTCATTTGCTATAAATACATCATCTTTCATTCATCCAAATCACCGAATCTCATTCTATATTCTCTGATTTTTCTTGCACTATTCTTTGCATTCAAAAAGCACTCGAATTCAATATATTATCATTTGAATCTTCAAGCTTATTTAATACACTTGTGATTCAACACGATAATCCACTTCCAAATCTTCACAAACATCAAATCATATTTGATGATAAGATTATAGGAAGGGTGTACTCAATTATTGACTAATCAATGTTGAAACGAGAACACATTTAGAAGTAAAACTCTTGTATTTGTCGAAGTCCTATGTGGGTAAGCTTGTAGCCCGTGAAATCAAGTGGGTAATGTAACACCCCGCCTCCGCTAGGGTCACTCGCAAAGGAATGCACTAGCTTTAGAGGGGCATTGTTGGTAAACATGCACAGAAATATCACAAGACAGAACATATAAAATAGCGGAAGTAAAATCAAACCTTCATAACATGAATAAATAAGGTCTAAAGCCTTTTACATCAGAGTACATCAAAACCTGTCTTGCAATAGTAAAGAAGCATAAAGACATTTTCATAAATTATTCCCCAAGTAAAAACAGTAAAGTAGCCATTAGCCAAGAAAAGTCCAAGCCGTCCATGATGACCTTCAAGCAGAAGAAGTCCGAACTAAACAACAGTATTTCCTCCCGTAACCTGGGGGGGAACGGAAGAAAAGAGGCGAAACAAAACGGGTCAATCAAAAAGACTGAGTAAGCCCTATCTACTATTAGCATAAAAACTAGTAAAGTTAACTGACATGAGAAACTGAGATGAACATAAGCATGATGACAAGATAGATAAGCTAAATCAAAATAACAGGATGAACTACTGAACTCAGATAAACTAAGGTGTCATGATAAATTACGATGTCAAGATAAAACAAGGTATCACATCGTCAGGTTTCTATCAAGTATAATATCCCCAAGATATCTATCACATATAACGTCCCATGATATCTATCCTGCATTTTAGCTCTGCACCTACCGTACTAGTATCCCCACCGTATCATGTGTTAACCAAGAATGACCCTCACTCAAAAGTCGTGTAATGGTCCATGTCAACCTAATATATCGCATATATAGGTTACTCAACTTGTATGTTTTATTCCATGTAAACGTTCAGTCCCTTGCCGTAGACCATACGGGCTTTCCCATGAGATTCTACATTACTTTAACATAGTTCCATGATCCTTAAGATCGGTTTGGACTGTTACCCTAAACCTAGCTAGGGTCTTCCAACATGAATTATCGTTTGTACAACTAGGACTTATGCTACCTAGGGCCACTAGGGATTACGCTTACCTATTGCACGTTTTCGTATCTCGGTTTTGGTTCAACCACCCAGGGCCACTGGGATTTACGCTAACCGTCAACCGCGCCCTTTTTCCCACACATTCATCGTGAATCGTTTTCCATGACTGTATGCACATGTATCACATCGTGCCATCCGAGTCCTGTCACAGGGCAGATCGAGAAATACAGGACTCGGTCGGGAGCTTTCGATTTATCTGCCGATGCAGATGCTAAGGTCTTTTTTTCTATACGTGGCTATGGTCCCACGCGACCCCTCCCTCAACTAGTGAAAGACAAGACAGGATAAATCCTGTATGAGAACACACTACTGGCCAACCCACAATCCTAGCCTTACCGCAACCATAATTAGATAGCAATTATGGTCTATTGGGTGTTCTCTGCCTTTCCGTACGTACACGCTTGACCAAAGATGGTAGGTAGTCTGACGAAATGCTATCTAGGGTACGACCGTGTATCGTCGACTATCCCCAATCCATCCCTGTCTTTAGGTCGCTCGCATAGCAACCAAGGCATACTCTTGGTTCTTCTAACGCAGACCTTAACCTCTCATGAGCCTAGTATAATCACCTGGCAGCTCATAGAGGGATACCAAGAATACCCTCACGTTCCCCGAAGCCGCTGCTTCGTTACCCAGTTCGCTGGAGCCTTTATCTAAATCAGATACTTGCTCCTACTCGTATACTTAAACGATGACCTACCGTATCAGGTTACTCATCTATCTATGAACTGGTCTAAATTTCCTTGACTAAGAATCATTACTTAGTTATTCCTCAACTAAGGTTTACCACTTAGCCTTATTCCCGTTATCCTTGTTAACTACGGTTATCCCCTATCCTCAGAACTAGGGTTTACATAATGGATTAAGTGTCACTTAAGTTCATGACTTAACCCGTCTACCAATCATGTCAAAATTGGCTAAGTATCCAAGTCCAAGACTTAACCCGTCTTCAAATCATGTCAAAATTGGCTAAGTATCCAAGTCCAAGACTTAACCCTACAAACCATGCTCACGTTGGTTAAGTATGTATTAAGCAATTCACGACTTAACCTCGTCCAATTATCATTCTAGATTGGTTAAGTATATATTAACTTGACCATATCAATTTACTCAGTCAAATCGGTCAAGTGTATTCAAGCGATTCGTGACTTAGCCTTATCATGTTTTCACGTTAGATCGGTTAAGTATAGGTTAACTTAACCTCAATAAATTCACGAGTTAGATTGGTTAAGTATAGGTCACTTAACCACATCAATTCATCATGTTTAGATTAGTTAAGTGTTTAACTTAACCCCATTAAACTACCAAGTGGGATTAATTAAGTCTAGGCTAACTTAACCCCATCCGATTTCCATGTTTAGACTAGTTGAGTCTAATCTTAACCCCATTCGTTAACCGTATTTTTCGGTTAAGAGTCATTAAGAAAACTTACTTAACCTTACCAAGTTATCGCGTTGGATTGATTAAGTGTTGGTTAACTTAACCCCATCCACTAGTCATATAAAAATGGTTAAGTGTCATTAGGCAAATCAAGTTACTTAACCTACCCAACCTTGTCATGTTTTGTTAAGTATCATTAGCCTAATCAAATTACTTAACCCATTTGTCCATGTCATATTTGGTTAAGAGTCATTAATCAAATTAACTTAACACTATCATGTGACATTAATTACTTAATGCACCTTCACCTCTCACATTAGACTTTGTTGTGGTTACTAGTTAAGCCGGTCGGTTCCGGGTAGCTTTACACCACTACTTGGTCTAACCTCGGGTTCAAGCACAACATGACCAACTTCTCACATTGGGTCCTATTGTTTGCAACTACTAGTTAGGCCGGTTGGTTCCGGGTAGTTTTACGTTGCAAACTCAACCCAACCTCGAGTTGGCCACACTTATATTATCTAAGTGTCATGTCCATCATGTTTCCAAAAACATGTTACAAGTTTTCAAGCATTTGGGTAGACCTAACTTAATAGGTAAATTCCCAAAGGGTAGACCTAACTTAATAGGTAAATTCCCAAGCTTATGTTTTTATGCATACTTACATGTCAACTTCCATGTTATATTTCAAGTCATGTTTTCAAGTTGTATTTTCATGTCATTAGAAATTACCCATAACATAACCCAACGCTTTTAAACTCGCATATACGTTCGCGACAACGTAATGGATTAAAAGAAGAGACTTGGCAAAGGCATGACAAAAATGGATATTAAGCCACAAGTTAATCATGGTGGCAAATGAGGCACAAATGTGTTCATTAACTTGCATGTTACATTCTTAAGCCTCAAAACATGCATAAACCCAAACTTGGCACATAAGCGAATCATGGTGACAAAAGATATGGAATGATGACTAGTAACTCGCATATATCATCATATAAGGGTTATGACTTCATATGCAAGTTGACATAAAGGTTATGAGGGTTCTCATGTTGCCTAATGCAACATTTCAACATAAAGGTTATAGCTTTTAGCTCACAAGATCAAGATAATGACTTCATAAACTTGCATGACATGATAGCATGTATCATACTCAATGATCAAACCCAAACTTGCAACATGAACATTTAACTTCATAGTTAATATCTAAGAGTAGGGAAAGGGCTTACCTTGCTATGAAGGCACAAAAGATATGACAAAGCCCTTATGCAATCAAATAGACCCAAAATGCAAGCTCTAACATAAAAACCCTTCAGCCAAAATGATCAAAACCCTTGCTTTATGATGCAAAGATAGAAACTTGACTTGAATGCAAGCTAATGACACTCATACAAGCTTGAAAACACTTGTATGCATGGAAAATCTCTCATAGAAACCATTTAGAAATTTTATGAAGAGAGTGGAGGCCATGAGAGGTAAAATTTTGCCATAGTTTAGTTGCATGAATGAATAATGAGGATTTAGGATAGGTTAGGGTCTTATTTATAAATTAGGCAAGTGTTTTAGGCCATAGGATTAAACCTAGATTCAATCCAAGCCATCAAAGCATGTCTTGGGGAAGAAGTCAAGTGTAGGAACCATCTAGGGCCTTTAGATTAAAGATGAACCATGAGAACCATCCAAATGCAAAATCTGCATTTGAGCGAATCGGCCCACGGGTTGACAGCCAAACACCCTGGATTAACCCCTAGTCAACCCAGCAGGCTCGGGTCGACCTCAAAAATCGGCCGGTTCGGTTATTCCCCTCTCCCAATTCGCTATTTTGAACATTTTTGCATATTTATTTATTTAATTTTCAATTATATATATATATATATAAATATATATATTTCTCTGCGCAACCCATTTCACTTAATTAAGTATACTTTAATTTGGGAATTTTTCGTGAAACTTCGCGAGGCCATATCTTGGTCATACGGACTCCGATTTTCGAAAACTCGGGCTCTATTTCGCGTATTTTTCCGAGACGAACGCAATGGCATAGCTCGTTTTACTTGATTCAGAATTTAAAATTAAATTCTGCCTTGATTCTCGTCTTAACACATTATCGAAAAATACGGGTTGTTACATTCTCCCCACCTTTTAGGATTTCGTCCCCGAAATCTCCAAGTTAGGAAGAACATATCCTACCATCCATCATCCATCTACTCAAAACATCATCCACAAGCAACCATTGTCCTTAGATGATTTCTAATGCTGTATGAATATATGCAAAACGTGTGTGTACATGTTCCTTAGCTAATGCTAATGATCAGGCCTGAATAATCTTTCTAATGCAAAATATGTATAGTGCCATGAATCCAACATGTATGCAAATAGTCCTAGTCATATAGATACTATATGCGTGCACAATCATTCATTCATATGCAACAACCGCATGATAATACATTCGATTTCATCCATAAACAAGTATAAATACTCGTGCATATGCAATATGAAATGTGACCGAGTCGAGCTAGTATCTAATGTGTATTCGCGCATCCACTTGCAACCACTTGCAACCACTTGCAACCATATCAATCATAACATGTTTCAAATACATGTTTACATCCATAGGGTTCTACCTAGAATTCCCTGAAACAGGGCCGAGAAGATAAACAAGACAAACTCCTTACGGGGTTTGTAACAGAAAGTAGGACCGAGAGGATGTCCACAAAAGATAACATACAAGTAAGCTCTACAGAAACAGGGATCAAGGATATACTCCCAAAAAGAGATATCATGCGCGTATCTAGTCTTTGACCATCAAAGTGGTATTTCCTCGGGCTTACTTCCATTGTGCCTTGACCGCCCTTTAACTTCACGATTTCGTAGCTTCTTATTTCCTGCTTCCATAACATGAGCTGAAACTCATTTCTTCGTCGCCTCTCGTTCCAGTTGCACTTATCCTTTTTCTAGAATACTTGGCGCAAACATGACTGCGTACTCATGATCTCATGCAAGCTTTCCAAAATTCACTAGTGAATCTTGGATCTCGTTTATATACTATAAGGCATTCCATGTAGAAGAACTTTCTCTTGAAAGTAAACAGATGTCAATCAGGTTATCATGCGCACTTACTAGGGTGATCTCTATAACCCATGCATAAATGAAGTAAACCATCCGTCTTATTGGCGAACACCACTCGATCGGGCTTCAAATTTCCAATAAAGGCATCAAGGGATTCTAAGTAACTAGTCATGACAGAACCTCAAAAAGGTTACCCGATACTTCGAGGGCATTATCAAGGCTAGTCAAAAGGTCTAACTACCCTCCTATCAAAACCGAGAGTGGCACCCCCTACTGGATAACCACTTCATCCCTAGAATCCATCCATAGCTTATAAACATAAGCATTATTTCCAAACTCAACACTTGGCATAGACATTCCCAAATCCAAACAAGTCATGTATAAATGGACTGATTCTCCAATAGGACTTTGAGACAAAAATGGGATTCTCTATTACGCTAGTACTTAAGGTGCAGAGACACAACTATCGAAGCAGACTTAAATGATACGAACAACGAAGTCCTAACGGGATGATAGAGAAGAAAACCTAAACCTTTAACAAGATCGTTACCCTCCTTCCGAGGTACTCTAGAAATGAGAGCATACTACTGCCCTCCCGATGATCTTGTCCTTGTCCCATAATACTTAACTATCTGCCCCGTTTTACCATGCCAAAGGTACTCTCTCGTCATGGGTTTCATTGTTCATCTTTCTCCCTCCTTTGAGGACTAAGCCATACCAACAAGTTGCTCATCCTTAAGCTCGTATCCTTTACCCTTCTTTCTTACTTTCCTTTCTTATAACGCGGCCACTGGTCTCTTGAAAACCACCTCCATCGCATGGAAAGCACTTTCGTAGATAGAAAAGACTAGTCGCAGTTAAAACCACTGTGACTACAGATGGAGGAAAGAAAGGAGAAGAGATTCAATTAAGGAAACATGGATAGTGCTACTGGCCTTTGGGGAATAGCCTTTTTCTTTTAAAAGAAAATTTTCTTGAAAAAATGCTTCTTTGTAAACGGTTTTTTTTTCAAATAGTTTTCAGAAGGTCTTTAAAAACTTTTGCCCAGTCTGGTAACCTTCTGCTCTGATACCACGTGTAACACCCCGCCTCCGCTAGGGTCACTCGCAAAGGAATGCACTAGCTTTAGAAGGGCATTGTTGGTAAACATGCACAGAAATATCACAAGACAGAACATATAAAATAGCGGAAGTAAAATCAAACCTTCATAACATGAATAAATAAGGTCTAAAGCCTTTTACATCAGAGTACATCAAAACCTGTCTTGCAATAGTAAAGAAGCATAAAGACATTTTCATAAATTATTCCCCAAGTAAAAACAGTAAAGTAGCCATTAGCCAAGAAAAGTCCAAGCCATCCATGATGACCTTCAAGCAGAAGAAGTCCGAACTAAACAACAGTATTTCCTCCCTGTAACCTGGGGGGAACGGAAGAAAAGAGGCGAAACAAAACGGGTCAGTCAAAAAGACTGAGTAAGCCCTATTTACTATTAGCATAAAAACTAGTAAAGTTAACTGACATGAGAAACTGAGATGAACATAAGCATGATGACAAGATAGATAAGCTAAATCAAAATAACAGGATGAACTACTGAACTCAGATAAACTAAGGTGTCATGATAAATTACGATGTCAAGATAAAACAAGGTATCACATCGTCAGGTTTCTATCAAGTATAATATCCCCAAGATATCTATCACGTATAACGTCCCATGATATCTATCCTGCATTTTAGCTCTGCACCTACCGTACTAGTATCCCCACCGTATCATGTGTTAACCAAGAATGACCCTCACTCAAAAGTCGTGTAATGGTCCATGTCAACCTAATATATCGCATATATAGGTTACTCAACTTGTATGTTTTATTCCATGTAAACGTTCAGTCCCTTGCCGTAGACCATACGGGCTTTCCCATGAGATTCTACATTACTTTAACATAGTTCCATGATCCTTAAGATCGGTTTGGACTGTTACCCTAAACCTAGCTAGGGTCTTCCAACATGAATTATCGTTTGTACAACTAGGACTTATGCTACCTAGGGCCACTAGGGATTACGCTTACCTATTGCACGTTTTCGTATCTCGGTTTTGGTTCAACCACCCAGGGCCACTGGGATTTACGCTAACCGTCAACCGCGCCCGTTTTCCCACGCATTCATCGTGAATCGTTTTCCATGACTGTATGCACATGTATCACATCGTGCTATCCGAGTCCTGTCACAGGGCAGATCGAGAAATACAGGACTCGGTCGGGAGCTTTCGATTTATCTGCCGATGCAGATGCTAAGGTCTTTTTTTCTATACGTGGCTATGGTCCCACGCGACCCCTCCCTCAACTAGTGAAAGACAAGACAGGATAAATCCTGTATGAGAACACACTACTGGCCAACCCACAATCCTAGCCTTACCGCAACCATAATTAGATAGCAATTATGGTCTATTGGGTGTTCTCTGCCTTTCCGTACGTACACGCTTGACCAAAGATGGTAGGTAGTCTGACGAAATGCTATCTAGGGTACGACCGTGTATCGTCGACTATCCCCTATCCATCCCCGTCTTTAGGTCGCTCGCATAGCAACCAAGGCATACTCTTGGTTCTTCTAACGCAGACCTTAACCTCTCATGAGCCTAGTATAATCACCTGGCAGCTCATAGAGGGATACCAAGAATACCCTCACGTTCCCCGAAGTCGCTGCTTCGTTACCCAGTTCGCTGGAGCCTTTATCTAAATCAGATACTTGCTCCTACTCGTATACTTAAACGATGACCTACCGTATCAGGTTACTCATCTATCTATGAACTGGTCTAAATTTCCTTGACTAAGAATCATTACTTAGTTATTCCTCAACTAAGGTTTACCACTTAGCCTTATTCCCGTTATCCTTGTTAACTACGGTTATCCCCTATCCTCAGAACTAGGGTTTACATAATGGATTAAGTGTCACTTAAGTTCATGACTTAACCCGTCTACCAATCATGTCAAAATTGGCTAAGTATCCAAGTCCAAGACTTAACCCGTCTTCAAATCATGTCAAAATTGGCTAAGTATCCAAGACTTAACCCTACAAACCATGCTCACGTTGGTTAAGTATGTATTAAGCAATTCACGACTTAACCTCGTCCAATTATCATTCTAGATTGGTTAAGTATATATTAAATTGACCCTATCAATTTACTCAGTCAAATCGGTCAGGTGTATTCAAGCGATTCGTGACTTAGCCTTGTCATGTTTTCACGTTAGATCGGTTAAGTATAGATTAACTTAACCTCAATAAATTCACGAGTTAGATTGGTTAAGTATAGGTCACTTAACCACATCAATTCATCATGTTTAGATTAGTTAAGTGTTTAACTTAACCCCATTAAACTACCAAGTGGGATTAATTAAGTCTAGGCTAACTTAACCCCATCCGATTTCCATGTTTAGACTAGTTGAGTCTAATCTTAACCCCATTCGTTAACCGTATTTTTCGGTTAAGCGTCATTAAGAAAACTTACTTAACCTTACCAAGTTATCGCGTTGGATTGATTAAGTGTTGGTTAACTTAACCCCATCCACTAGTCATATAAAAATGGTTAAGTGTCATTAGGCAAATCAAGTTACTTAACCTACCCAACCTTGTCATGTTTTGTTAAGTATCATTAGCCTAATCAAATTACTTAACCCATTTGTCCATGTCATATTTGGTTAAGAGTCATTAATCAAATTAACTTAACCCTATCATGTGGCATTAATTACTTAATGCACCTTCACCTCTCACATTAGACTTTGTTGTGGTTACTAGTTAAGCCGGTCGGTTCCGGGTAGCTTTACACCACTACTTGGTCTAACCTCGGGTTCAAGCACAACATGACCAACTTCTCACATTGGGTCCTATTGTTTGCAACTACTAGTTAGGCCAGTCGGTTCCAGGTAGTTTTACGTTGCAAACTCAACCCAACCTCGAGTTAGCCACACTTATATTATCTAAGTGTCATGTCCATCATGTTTCCCAAAACATGTTACAAGTTTTCAAGCATTTGGGTAGACCTAACTTAATAGGTAAATTCCCAAAGGGTAGACCTAACTTAATAGGTAAATTCCCAAGCTTATGTTTTTATGCATACTTACATGTCAACTTCCATGTTATATTTCAAGTCATGTTTTCAAGTTGTATTTTCATGTCATTAGAAATTACCCATAACATAACCCAACGCTTTTAAACTCGCATATACGTTCGCGGCAACGTAATGGATTAAAAGAAGAGACTTGGCAAAGGCATGACAAAAATGGATATTTAGCCACAAGTTAATCATGGTGGCAAATGAGGCACAAATGTGTTCATTAACTTGCATGTTACATTCTTAAGCCTCAAAACATGCATAAACCCAAACTTGGCACATAAGCGAATCATGGTGACAAAAGATATGGAATGATGACTAGTAACTCGCATATATCATCATATAAGGGTTATGACTTCATATGCAAGTTGACATAAAGGTTATGAGGGTTCTCATGTTGCCTAATGCAACATTTCAACATAAAGGTTGTAGCTTTTAGCTCACAAGATCAAGATAATGACTTCATAAACTTGCATGACATGATAGCATGTATCATACTCAATGATCAAACCCAAACTTGCAACATGAACATTTAACTTCATAGTTAATATCTAAGAGTAGGGAAAGGGCTTACCTTGCTATGAAGGCACAAAAGATATGACAAAGCCCTTATGCAATCAAATAGACCCAAAATGCAAGCTCTAACATAAAAACCCTTCAGCCAAAATGATCAAAACCCTTGCTTTATGATGCAAAGATAGAAACTCGACTTGAATGCAAGCTAATGACACTCATACAAGCTTGAAAACACTTGTATGCATGGAAAATCTCTCTTAGAAACCATTTAGAAATTTTATGAAGAGAGTGAAGGCCATGAGAGGTAAAAATTTTCCAAAGTTTAGTTGCATGAATGAATAATTAGGATTTAGGATAGGTTAGGGTCTTATTTATAGATTAGGCAAGTGTTTTAGGCCATAGGATTAAACCTAGATTCAATCCAAGCCATCAAAGCATGTCTTGGGGAAGAATTCAAGTGTAGGAACCATCTAGGGCCTTTAGATTAAAGATGAACCATGAGAACCGACCAAATGTAAAATCTGCATTTGAGCGAATCGGCCCACGGGTTGACAGCCAAACACCCTGGATTAACCCCTAGGCGACCCAGCGGGCTCGGGTCGACCTCGAAAATCGGCCGGTTCGGTTATTCCCCTCTCCCAATTCGCTGTTTTGAACATTTTTGCATATTTATTTATTTAATTTTCAATTATATATATATATATATCAATATATATATATTTCTCTGCACAACCCATTTCACTTAATTAAGTATACTTTAATTTGGGAATTTTTCGTGAAACTTCGCGAGGCCATATCTTGGTCATACGGACTCCGATTTTCGAAAACTCGGACTCTATTTTGCGTATTTTTCCGATACGAACGCAATGGCATAGCCCGTTTTACTTGATTCAGAATTTAAAATTAAATTCTGCCTTGATTCTCGTCTTAACACGTTATCGAAAAATACGGGTTGTTACAGGTTAGCTTGTGGCCCGTAAATCAAGTAGTGTTGTATACCTGTTCCTCCGGGTGAAGTGAGGTTGTTTGAGAAAATCCAGAGAGAGGTCTGGGACTGGAACTAGGACGGTGCTCCGAACCAGTACAAAAATCCCTGGTGTGATTTTTTCTTTTACTGCATTCACTATATCTCTATTATGTGACTAGCTATTACTTTATATTTGAATATTGTCTATCATATTACACGATCCTTGTGTGTATTATACTTACACACATTTTCATCACCGACTAGCTAAACCAAACGCCACGTCTCTTCTTATGTAGAAATCTTTGTCGTGCTCGCCTTTTGTCAATTTCATTGTCCGTAGCCACTACATGTATAAAAAATCACATTTTTATATTGTTGCTATGTATATAAAAATCACATTTTTATTATCACTCTATATGGATAAAAATCATATTTTTATACCGCTACTATATAGATAAAAAAATTATTTTTATCCCGCTACTATATAGATAAAAATTCTATTTTTATAATGGTGTTCATATCATATATTTTTACAACGTTTCTTTCTATATAAAAATTATATTTTAATATTTCTACTTCATATATGAAGATCGAATTTTTATATCATCGCTATAAAAATCACATTTTTATCTCAACATATATATAATAAAAATCAGATTTTTATTTCGCTACATCTATAAAAATTATATTTTTATACTCTAAATGATAAAAAATTATATCTTTATTTCTTGTACATAATAAAAATCATATTTTTATTCTTTCTAAAAATATTCTCATATATATGACAAAAATTATATTTTTATACAACAAAAAATATATTCTTTTATGTGATAAAAATCATATTTTTACTTCTCTCTATATGTAAAAATTATATTTTTACTTCATAAAAATCGTATTTTTTATTTAAATAAAAATAATCCTAGCTTTATATATGTATATCTAAAAGATTACATCTTTACATCGCTACATACATGAAAAAGATTACATTTTTATAGCACTGCATACATAATAAAGATTATATTTTTATAATTCAGTTTTTATACTAAATAATAATTACTAAAACTCACCTTTATATGTATATACATAAATATTATCCCTATCATGATGCTCATCGAATAAAAATCCTATTTTTATTATTAAAATTCATCAAAACTTACATTTTTCGGTTGGAACAGGGAGAAGGAGGGGCTGAGGAGGTGCCGGAGCTCGCAGGCGGTCGGGGGCGTCGACCATGGTGGCGACGGCGGCCGGAATGGGGGCTAGGGCACGGTTTTTTTTATGAAGAGGAGAGGGAAGCGCGAGGTGGTGGTGGCAGGCGAAGGTCAGAGGGGAGGGGGCGTTGGCGGCGCGCGGTGGGAATTAGGGCACGAAGCCCTTTTTTTATTTGTTCGATCTGAATATGAGAGAAAAGAGAGAGAGGTTATTATATAATTATATATATATTTTTTAATTAATTTTCAAAAAGCAACTTTTTGTTTCGAACTCGAAATCGAACCCACCGACTGTCGTCCATAGCTAATTACCCCGAACACAATGGGATATGTATCGTAAGCCGATCCGGCTGTTTCGATCAGTTTCCGTCAAAATCAAAATATAAATCTATATATTGAATTTGAACGCACATTTCAATTTACCGGGGCCACCAACTGACTCTAAAAATTCTCGAAAAATATTTTCTAGCTTCGTATTGATGATACGGTCCTAACAAAACTAATTTCATCAAATTCTGAGATCGTTTGAAAAATGGCCATTTTCTGGTCGATCTAAATTGACTAGAACTATCAAAACACGTTTAACTTCGCCACGCTAACATATTGATTCAGAAAATTATGAATTTTGAAACCTAGTAATAATTAGACATCCCGGATCCAACAAAAGTGGTTTCGTCGAAAACCGAGGTCGTTTGCAAAATTTCCATTTTTAAGGGCCTAAAATTCCATAGCGACTATTCTGAAATTTCAACTGGGCATAACTTTTAGTTCCCGCAATGAAATTTTGATTTTTCGGATTCGTTGGGAAGATATTCTCAATTAGATTCAAATATTTTTGGTTTCGCTAAAATCCGGTTTATTTTGAATCCTGTACATCCGTTTGAAATTTGAAATCGAATTTTCAAACTACCTCGCCATTTTCAATTCCTTTTATAATATGAAATAAATATTTAAATTCCAACGTCGATCTATATAAATATATATGTTCTAATTCTATTCAAAATAAATTTCTCGTCGTCATTATTTAAAATAATCCATTTTAAATATCCAAAATTCATTAAAATTGCCAAAATAAAAAATTTAAATTGGCTCAGATTTTCCGGGTTATTACAGTACTCCTCCTGTCAACCTGTATTTCAGAAACTATCTCATTATTACACTTTTTCAAATTAGCAAACTAATTACATTTAGAAGGTAAAACAGAAAAAAGCAGCCATAATGTGCAGAATCTAAAGAGAGTCATCTCCTCAGAATGGATCTAAGAGCATCTGGTTTCAATTTTTTTATAATTTATAGGTACCGTTTGTTTTACGAAAGGGGCACATTAAGTTCGCGTCTACGTCGGAACCATTGGAAGCATCTGACGCATCGATGCAGGACCCGCCAAATTGCCCCTTCCAAACGGACGTCTCGTTTTCAACCTTTCGTTTGTCCCGTTCGTTCCTCAACCCATTTTACATCCCTTTGTCCCTTTCGTGTGCCCTTTCCCCATAAAATAAAAACATATACCCCTTTCATCAATTTTCCCCATCCCCAACCCCTTTCAAAAACACCTTCCTGTTAAAAAACAAATGCACCCAAAGTTTTTAATTCTCCTAACTTTAAGGATGTTGTATAATCCAGTGCCGCAAGAAGGGTAGAACAATCATTCAAGTGCAACCGTTTATATGGAGATTAGCAAAAAGGCAAAAAATACTTTAGTAGGGTAAGAATTAAAGGGGAAAGGGAGTCGATTTGCTCCGGAATTGAGTGTCATTGTTGAGTGATGGTCCCAAGCGAGGTTTCAGTTTTGTGCACAGCAAATGAGTTTAAATTGTTCAACTTTTCTAGAGTCTAATTTTTATAGACCTTAAATTTTATTATGATGTTCTTTTATGTTACTTAAAAAAATTCATTCTCTTCTGACCAAAATTCATTCTCATATGTTAAATTACTTGTCAGATTTAATCCCTCTTTCTAATTCGCTGATTGCATTAGCTTTTTTCTTGAATAGAAAGTATATGGGTTACTGCATATATGAACATGTAATACATTGCTTAATAGAACTAGCAAACTCATTACTCATTAGCTCTTATGAAAGCTTTGGTTTTAACTAATACAGATGGTGGCTTCATGGTTGTTTTACAATAATAAAATCATGACCTGTTACTCAACTTATATTGGAGCTTCTAGAATAATATTTTAATATTTTAAATACAAACGCATGATTATTTTCAAACAACAATTCTAAAGTAGAAGACTTGTTTATAATTTGAATTCTAACCTAAAATAGAGAACACAACGGTCCTCTTAAATCTACATATAACATATATTCAAAAGTCAAAAACTAGGAATCGCTGATTCCCACATTTCTACTTTATAATCACTTATAATTCTTACAATGGTAAATAATGAGCAATAAAGATGGAATAAGTTTGACTACAGGTAAGTTTTGGCAACTTCTAACTGTTTTGAAAACAGGAAACGTACGTATTGGTCATGTAAGACAAACGTAAATAAAAGATATATTTTTTGTGTAATTTTGATTTGACATTACGGTGCACTATGTCAAATTGGAAAATTTTGCTTATAACGACACACTTTTAACAATTGATATTGAAGATGATCTAAACTTTCTTCATCCTATAAATGTAAAGTAGTGCCTGATAATACAAGATACAAATTTTAAACTAGTCATCAACCACTGTATCGAACTAAACAATATCAGAATCTAAATTCTAATCAACATGAAATATTTCAAATTTGGAAAAGAAATGCTCAAATTTTTATCACTCGGGATTGTGTACGAAGATCGAAAGGAATCTGAAATTTTGAGAAAAACATTAATGAAAAGAATCACCATTCAATTAATGCCCCCTCGAGCCCTATTCCGATCAAACCATCCAACTATTCCCCTTCCTCTCGCCATCATCATGTTCCTCCTCCGGACCTCCCTCTTGATTTTGTTCCTTGTCCATCGCCACCTGTCCAGCGACCCAATCCCAAATCCTGTCCATCGCTTGTCACAGACCCTACTTCGGATCCTAATCCGCAACCACGTCTTGCGCGTTCCCCCCTCTCCACTTTTCCTCCTGCCAAGTTGCATTGAATGTTTCTCTAATTTTATTATGGATTATTTTAGTTGAGCAAGAGAATTTAGGGCATCAAATTGTATTTAGAATGAAGAGATGGGAAAAGCACGTAAATGGGAAAAGGTAGGTGAAGTGGACATGAAATATTAGCGTGAAGCGGTCCTGAATTTTTTTCAAGAGCGCGCCTTTTGATTTTTGCGGCCCGCCTTACATTATTAACCAGAACGGAAAGATAGCAGTTTAAATTTTGTATAGTTTTAAACTTTTGTAGAAGAAAAAAAGAAAAAGAAAAACATTGTTTTAATTTTGTACCCTGGCCTTTTGCTAACCATCTGAAAGTAAGTTACAAACTATATTTGTAAAGGTCACATAACAAAAGATATTAAATAGCAAATTAACAACCAAAATAATCATTAAACTATGATAAATCTTAATTGCTAATATATTAAATTACTTAAATAATAATTATTAATGCATCGAATTAGCGCAAATTAATTATTATACATTAATTTTAATTATTTCTTAATTTTGGATTATTATTTAATATTGGATTATCAACTGTTAATATCACTTTATAATATTAAAATTTATTATTAATTAATAATTATATTAAATTGTAGTCTTAATTATTATATAATTTCTAACAGTTAGTTATGTAATAGTAAATATTCAATATTAAATATTAAAAGTCGGTTATTAAAAAACTACTACTTAATTATTAATGATAATTATAAGTAGTTGTTTATTACTTCTTAATTATAATTGAACATTAATTGTTAATTATTTAATATTATGAGTATTTTTTTAATTATTTCATATTTTTTGTTAATTATATTTATTAATTATTAAATGTAATTAATAGTCGGTAAATATAATTTACGTATTATTAATTACTAACCATGATAAATTATTAAAGTATTAATTCATATTAATTAATGACTATTGCTTAATACATATTGTATTATAAGTAAATATTACTTACTACTTCATATCTTTGTATTTAATAGTAATTATGTTTACCTAAAGTCGGGAAAAATATATGGTTTTAATTGTATGTTTTTTGCAACTGACTTTACCAGTTGTAAAAATACAGTTATTGCAAGTGGCAAAAACAATTGCTAAAGTTATTTACTCGCAACTGGCTTGAAAGTGCAGTTGCAAATAATATGTTTGTTGGAAGCGCAGTTGCTAAAACATATGTTTTCGCAATAAGAAGGAAAGCAAGTTGCTAAAAATATGCTTTTCGCAACAGAAAGAAAAGGCATGTTGCTAAATCTCATCTATTGCAACTGCTATAATAAGTATGTTGATAAATATCATTTATTGCAACTGTCATGTGTCGCATGTTGCAAATAGCCAGTTGCAAAAGGGTATTTTTCTTGTAGTGAGATGAATCAAATTTATGTTATGATATGATTGTTTTGTTTGCTATTTGATTGTTTAAACTGCTTATTTGTGTTAATCAGTATAGAGAGTATAATTTAATTTACTGTTGTTATAAAATTGTACAATTAGAATTTAATTTCTAGTTTAAAAATCTCATACCTTATGGTTAGTACACTGATATTATATTGAACAATTTAGATGTATTGATTTTGATGGATGCCTTGAAATTATATATTTAATGTACTGGTATGTAATTCATCTTGTTATCGACATTGTTTATGTATGTTATTAATCTCGTTGATTAATCCTAACCATTACCCTAGATGTTACGGGCATCAAATAAACTCAGGATTAATCATTAAAATAAATTAAGAACGTAGGTTGAAATGATAAATACCTATGACCCTGATTTGGATTGAAATGATATATATCCTTTCCCAAAATACTAAAATTAAATTTTAAGTATTACTTGGCCAAAGGATAGAAAATTATATACGGACACCGGTTGGTCAAATAATTTTTTTTTAACCTTGAATTTTGGAATATTGTTTTAAAGGCAAAATAAATGATATTATTAAACGATTTTCTTTGAATTTGAACTTTGAGCTTTGAAATTTAAAATTTAAAATTTTAAAGAATTTGTAAATGTGGATAACTGAAGTTAAAAAATGAATTGAATATGAACTAAATTTATCGAAATTGAATTGTTTATCCATCTTTGATATTTACTTTGAATTAACTTGATTTATAGTACAAATTGAATTGTGAACTCGAGATTTTTATAAACGAATAATTCAAAGTGAGAATTATAATTGAAATTCAATTATTTGAATCGAATTATTAAATCGAATTGTTTAAAATCGAACTGTTGAATCAAATTGATATATAAATGGGAAGTCAGATCATTTTGAATTAAGATATCAAAATTTAGTCGAATTAATTTGAATCTGGAATATGATTTCCAGTTTGGTCAAATTTTGAAGATACGGTTCTAATTCCAACTATAGTATTTTAAACCTTTTTATAAAGTATTTTTATAATAATAAATTTATTTATAAACTATTTACCTTATACCTATTTTATTTTATTACTTATTTTAAATAAACCGTTTTAATAATTAACTATTTATTTTATAAACTATTTTAATATTTTAACTATAGATTTTACTAAATCTGTAATTCCTATTTTAAATGCAAATTATTTATTTTCAAAACTATATCAATTATATATCTAAACTATTTTAAATATATTTTTAATTATTTTAATATTCAAATTATTTTAAAGTTGGAATTGTTTCAAGATTTTAAGTTTGGTTTTAAAGGGAGATTTTATTATGAAATATTCTATCTTGACTATTGAAATGAGTTTAAAGCAATATCTGATATTTTGATATGAAGTATGAATCTCTTTGAAATGTAAAAGAACAGACCAGTGTGAAAAATGTATACGTTTGGTTGTTAAAGAGACCGGGATCGGATATTGTTATACTCTCTGCCAATACCGAAAACCACTTTAACAACTGTGTACGCCATGGAGTTCCAGAATGAAGTAGGTTGGTTTGGTGAACTCTACAGGAATGAAGTAATAGAACGATGATGGATGTCCTTGACCTTCGGATCATAATTAAAATGACTAAAACAGGGCTATACCGGACCAAGTGGGGTTAGCTACCTCCATCAGCAACACTTCTTCCTTTATAACTATAGTCTCTCTTTTTGATTGATTTGATTTGATATGCATCCGTTATATGGGAGTGTTGTCCAAGGTGGGCGGTAGCTGCGGCTATGCGTTACCACCAGTCCGAGCGTGCAACCAGTATATTCCTACTTCGGGCATTCTGCGTGTACCTTGTCGTATTATCCTGATCGAGGACCCTACGACTTTGATTTGTATTGTACCTATGGAGTGCCCTTTGATAGCCACTGGATTATGATGATTTTATGGTATCTATATAGACTACGGTATTATAAACAGTGTAAGGGTAAAATGTTATCCCGCTTACGCTATTTTAATATGCTATATTTAACCACGGACACTATTATAATAGCGTATTGTATTATATAGTATCTACTTTATCGGATCCATAGGAGATGGAAATACTCGTAACATCTTTTAAGTTATTGCTCTCATATTTTCACACGAATCTGATTTAATTGATATGAGAATATTTTACTTCTGATTCGAGTGTTTTTGTCTTTTCATTTGTGCTCGGGTCAGCCTGGGTTTCAGTTATCGTAGACACTGTTTTGAAGATGAAGATGGAGCTTGCTAGAAGTATTATTATTAATTTCCGCTGCAATATTGGTATGTTTATGATAGTTAACTTTGATAATTGTTGTAAAATAAAATCAAATGTATGTTTTAACAACTTCATGAACTGTTATTTATTATATTTTGTCCTTCCGCTGTGTAATTCTGTGTTTGCTTTTCTTCTTTTTTTCTTCTTATATAAATTCCAATAACTATCTGTATTTTTGATTTATTTAAGTCGACATTGAGGATTATTGTCGATTTGAATGGTCAAAAAAAGCAGGTCGTTACATAGCCCTCGAGCCTGTTACATATATGATTTAAATATTTTGCAGTTCCCCATGCACGTTAACTTTTGTACAAAGTCAATTTTGGTTCGATGCTAACACATTTTACCGGATTCAAGTATGCAATGATATACATTACTTAGTCGTAGCAACAGGATGTTTCTTTGACTTAAAGGTTTCAGCTGAATAAACACAAATAACCACCAAAAATGATAAAACTTAAATTTCCTAAATATGGATTTGATATCACTAATTTAGAGATTATGTTTCTTTTGATGAATCATTAATATGTATCTAATTTGATATCACTAATTTAGATAAAAAAAAATCTCTTGAGCCTTATTAGGATTCCTGAATCCGACATTTCAGTGCTTATGTTTCACATGATTCCCTCAATTATCTACTTACATAATTATTTCATCAACTGTGTACAAGTTCAGCAAGAAACTCAAACTGCTTATTTTCCATGTTCCTTACATAGTCCCTCTTCTGATTTATGCGGTTCAATCTTATTTGATGAACTAACTATAATAGTTAGACTATCATAAAGATCAGTAAATTAGAGGACTTTACGTAGGCATAAAACAACATGTAAAAAAGGCATTGTTTTATACATCTTTAACATTAAGACAGTGAACAACAGGAAACAAAAAAGCAAGAAAAATAGATAATAGAAGGGGATTGTTAAAGGGACTCCACATTTGGTTAAGGGTAAGGGGTAATTTTAAGGGGACTCCAGCTTAAAAAATAATTAAGAGGGGTCTAGATTATTTTAAAAGAAAAGGAAAAGGAGACCTAAATGCCCCTAGCTCGTCACTTATGTTAATACCTAACGTAATAAATTCAACGCAAAATAGAAAAGCGTGCTTTTAGAAATAAAAAAAACAATTGCAAAAAAAAAATCATTGACAAACAAACAACAATATAAAATACGCAACATGTTAGATCAAAATTTTCATTTCTGCATTTAATTTAAATTGAACATATCAATTCCAATATGAAATTCCAATAGGGGTTAATATCGGAATTTTAATTAATATGTTTGAAGGGAGGCTTATTTATTTTGTACCCCTCATAACAGTTATACACTAAATTAAAATTGATCCCCCCTTAACCAAATGTGGAGTCCCTTTAACAATCCCTTAACAGAAACCTATAATTTTTAGTTCTGTGACATTTTTATATAGGAATTTAAGATTTGACTTTAGTGTACTTATATATCATTCCTTTTTTAATAAAAAAATATGACTTAGCATATGGGTCCTACTAAATAAATTAGAAGTATATTTTTTGCTTAATAAAAGAATGGGACTTAAATTCTTAAATTCTGCATGTTGAATTATTTCATAACTAGCGATTTACATTTCTATATTTACATGTGTTTTGTTTTCTCACATGGGCCAGTTTCTTTGTCCATTAATTTTCTTTAAATGCAGATGATACAAATATGATTTGTCATTGAGTCGATTATGTTACAAAATAAAGTATAAATTGCATACTATTACTAAAATAATTTCTTGAATCGAGAGAAAAAAATAGGAAACTTTAACCTACATGGAAACAGTCCTTGGACAATGTGAATCATAGACATCAAATACATAACAGTAAAAATAGAAACAGGCTCCAATGCAAACATCCTAAAAAGATAAATTTTGTCTATGCGGCAAAACTGGCAAACGATTTTGATAAAAATTTAACAGTAAATACATCTATAAAAAAGTATGTTGCTAGAGATACCAATAATGAAGTAGTGATAGAGAAAAATAGGTAATCACAATGTCAAATAGAATGTCTAAAACTAGACATTTGGTTTCACAATGTGAAATAAATTTTTGGACACATCATATTATACATTGAAATCATAATTGCATTGGAAGGATAAAATTAGGGTGCCACTATTCATACCCCGATTTACATTTCTGGCCACCAAAACTGAAAGCACCCCAAACATTTCAAATTTTCTCTGCTGGCTACCGTCTAAATTAATAACCTAAAAATGGAGAGGTCACTAACACCTTCCTCTACACGAACGCTTCCTTCCTCACTTAAATCATGCATTTATGTCCTTTAAGTCATTTGATCGAACATCTTGCATCATATTATCACAATCATCATGTTTATTGTCCAATTTATCATCATTCAAACACTCCATCTATCAAACGACAAAAAAAGATACCAATTTGTAAAAGAAGATACATAAGTCATACGGAAAAAAACACTACAAGTAAAAAATTACATTGTCATTATTTATTACAACATCATCAAATTTAATGTTCTCCAAGCTTGGAGTTTCCAAAGGAGCGGAAAAATATTCTAAAATGCAATGGAAAACCCCAACCATTAAAAAAACTCTAACAACATGTTCTATAACATAATAGAAAACAATAAAAATCAAGCAATTCTAATCGCTTTGTTATCTTCATCTTCCATCTCTATTGGGCACAAAAGAATATTTGCTTTTGTTAGGGTTTGAAATCATAGCGAAGTACTTGTTTTTCTTAGGAGAAGCACAGTGGTGAATAACCGAGTGAAAGAATAATATATGGTGGCCAGAAGAATATAAAAAATATTCATTTGTATTAAATTTAGAAAGTTGGCCGGAAGTGTAAACCGAGGTGTGAATAGTAGCACCCTAAATTTAAAACACGTCATCAATTTCTTATGTGTAATCCACTTTTTAACACAATTACATTTGCATTGAAGATGCTCATAGTGTTTAAACTTACTGACAAAATATCAACAAAATCGTATGTCGGCATGACAAGAAAAAGGCATACACTTAAAATAAACAAGGAAGGGACAAATACATGAAATCAGATATTAATAGTTGTCATGTATACAATAAGACTTTCATTGCCCAAATCGGTAAGAACAAAAAAATCGTGTAGTAACAAGAAATTTACAAATTTAGTGGCAATAACTTTTTTTAAGGGAATTAAATCAGATAATAGAAGATGATAACATGAGACAATTTGATGAGATAAAATTATAAAAGCATAAAGTATAAAGTAAAAATAGATACAAAAATGTTGGTAAACTAGAACAAGACACAATACTAATGCGCATATAAATTAATGTTATGGTCCAATATAAAAAGGGTATGCCTGAATTGCTACATTTGATTTTTCATCATCTTGTATTTACATTGTGACATTTATACATCTTTATAAATTGCTAATCTCATCACCATTCCAATGGTATGTTGATGGGATGTTATATATTTAAGTTTTAGCATGTATTATTTACCAAATGATTTGTAATGTAGTATGTTTCGTCTCTTTTTCAATTTTGACATTTCGTGCCCCAACTCAAATTTACTTGAATATTATGTTTGATCGGTTGAAGACCTTTCAATTGGGTTTTATGAAAAATATTTTCTTACATGGATTTTATTTTGCCTCTGGTTGTCCCTATAGTGTAGCTGCAAGAAACGAAGAGAAGAATAAGAAAGAGAAAAGTAAACAGATCGATTTTGGTTTCATTTTCGTTACTTATTACTTTCTTATATATCATTCAAGTTTGGTTACCTCCAAGTATTTTCTTTCTTCCTTTACAAGATTTTTATTTAATTAGGTGTGTTTAAATGTCAAATGAATAATAAAGCTTATTCTAAAATAATATCGGTAAGTTGTTCACCTTGTCCAAGTCACGTAATTGATTGTCATATAACATTTCCGTAAGTGTTTCCAGATTATTTTCAGGCACTTAAGGAATGAGATTCATTCTATTTTGCTATTTGTATGCTAGATGCTTGAGCCATTGTATCCTTCTTTTTTTGAATATATATTATAGTGGCTTAGCTTAGTTACTTGCATGATCATAATGTTTTTCCTTTTTTATGTTTTCCAGTTTTGGTTCAAGAATTAAGGAGGCTTAATGTGCTATTGCGATTGTTTCAAGGAATTAAGACTTGAGAGACTACAATTTTCTAATTTTGATTTTATTTTTTTCCCCTCCTGCTTGAGATTATATTTCGTTTTTTTCCTCTGGTTTAGATAAATATGTTGTTGCCTTTTGGATCCAACTTTAAGTAATAGAGAGTCAACTTAAATTGCTTGGAGTACAAAATTGGAAAAAATCTACTTTACATATGTATTACCATTTAAAAAAGGTTCGTTAAATATTTACCCATTAAACATTGATTCAGTGAGTGTAGCACAAAACTTCTTAATAGGTGAAAATTTAACAATATTCCATTCCATTCAGATAATTTGCAATATACTGACATAGGGTTATATATATAGTCTACCTAACACACACATTTTGGATATGTTTGTGTAGGTGTAGAAGAGCAAGCAACACTTGGGTTTTCAGCGCCGTAGCTTTATCATCTCAGGTAAGCTAAGAGTATGTTTAATTGTTTGTTGATTCTCGAAGCTGGGGTGAAAGGGTGAATTCATCCTTGATGCATTCATATTTGGCGTCCACCTACACTTTTCATTTGGCCTCTAATATTCCGAAATTTAGAAATGTTTTCTTGAAAAAGCTCCCTATTGCATTGATTTGTTCCTAAATTGACTCGATTTGTTTATGCACTCCAAGCATTAGATGAAACGACTAGTTAACAAAATTTTTGTTATGTTGAGTTCTATCTATAACAGATTATAAGGATATGCTTACTTCTGAATATGTTAAATGATTATATGACCATTACCTAGAACATTTCCATTTATATTTTGATATACTGTTGTTTTTATCTTATATTGTCCCGTAGAAATGCATATACCAAAAGCGGCTCAGTTTAAATTTGCGTAACTTTGGCAAGTAAATTGCATCATGAACTGCAATGATTTTTTGATATCTAGGTGCTTATAGTTATAATCCAATTAGAGACCCATGATTTTTGATATTTAGGTGCTTATAATTCAATAAGAGACCCATGATTTACATAGCATGACCAAAGATTATTGAATGCCAACTTGATTAGGAATGAGATTTTTTTTGGCCTGAACAAACTTGTATCATGTAATATTAAAACTGATGGTTGGGTGGTCACTTCTAATTCTGATTAGTTGTGAAAAAATTGTGTAACTGATTGTAATTATAAGTTATAAGTTCCCAAAAAAATTTCCTGTCAGCTTCAGTTGAGCAAGTATGGGTCTTTTATATTTTTCTTATGCATCTTTTCTAGAGTTAAATATGCATTTTGTGCCATATTTCTATTTTATGATTTTTCCAGTTATAGTCCTTTTGCTGTAAATGATTAAAATAATAATGATTACTATAATCAAGTCTTGGATATTCAGCTGAAGCTAAGAGAGCATGACTCACATTGAATGATGGCAAGAAGACATGGAGGAAGAGGATGAAGCACAAAGATGGCTAAGGTATTAAATTGACCAATTGCCATCTACATATTCAGGTTTGCTATTTTGTTAACAAACCATTTGTACCAAATTAACAAATCATTTGGACTACATACATATATAACATACCAGGCTTGAGTATTTTCAAAATATGCGGTTTTAAACAGATGCACCATTTTACTTTAATGAATTGGATGTAAGTGCATGTTATTGCATCTAACAAAAATATAGTTTTTTCCCCACATGCAACACATGACACAAAATTAAAATTGCATTGAATATGATGCATGAGTATGCTCATCTTATTCAAGTAATCATTAGTTATTCAACTTTTTATTAAAATGTGCATTATTGAATGTGTGATTTTTTTTTTCACAAAAGGGGATTATTTAGTAGGTATGTTCTTCAATTTCATGTTAGAGTTGTTAACCAGCACAAATACCACTAGGGTCATAACTATTTTAGAAAGGTCAGTAGCATCCTTTTGCTCTTAATCAAGTATGTAAGGTACTTGGATCACAAAGTTATTTTTCATAATTTCTTGCAGCTGTAAATGAAACAAACATGCACTCTAGGTAAATTTCTCCCCAGAAAAATGGAAGACAAAAATGATGAAAATTTCACAATGATAAGAAGAAAGAGAAATAGAAGAAAAGATGGTGCAGATTTCAAAAACTGATTCAAGCAATAAATATTTTTGTCTTTGGCCATGTTTGGGTTAAGTGTATCAACTTGATGATTAGGACTGTTAGGATTGTCTCACGTGTTCTTAAGGAGGACTAATGGTTTGGACACAATAGTCCCACATCACGGAATATATTGAAGGAATTATGTACAAATATGAGCTGGTAAGCACGTAACATCAGTGGTTCCTATTGTTATATGGGAGTTATGTGCAAGCTCATATGCGTGCAAGGAAGGGGGCTTTGTTCCGACCGTCGTTACATAATAGTGTTATCAAAGTCGAAGGTTCGAACTGGGCCATGCAAGCGAGGCGGTGCTCTCAAAAGATACTCGTAGAATGCGAGTCAAGGGGGACGCTTTTAGGATTGCCTCACATGTTCTTAAGGAGGAATGATGGTTTGGATATAATAGTCCCACATCACGGAATATATTGAAGGAATTGTGTAAAATTATGAGCTGGCAGGCACGTAACATCTGTGGATTAAAGGGGGCTTTGTTCCAACCTCGTTACATAACAAGGACAACAAATTATTTACAATTAATGAAGACTGGCATGGAAAAGTGACAAGAATGGTGGAGGAGATAATCTAGATAGTTGGATAGAAGATGAAGATGTTGTGAAGGGATTATTTGACTATTAGCGATTATACTTGCATGGAGAACATTTTCAGTATTTTTTTTTTTGGTCAACATCTAAAATTTAATAAAGTATCCCAGCCTATTGTCATGTGCTGCTATATGTATATATATTGTTGATGAAGTTAATGTCCAATTGTATTTTGAAGGTAACCAATATAAGTAATTTAATTCTGATTCTTCATTGTACTGTGATAGTATTCTTAATATAAATTTGTAATGTATAATTACACGTCTTTAGTGCAGCCAAAAATCATCTTTTGACTCCATTACATTTTATTCGTTAACTACACAGATGCGCAGGCATTACATCTTCATTCCTATCATTACCTACCATTTTAATCTATATTTTGTAACTTGCGAATATGTATGCTTATGTTGCATCATTGTATGTTCACTTACCTATATGGTACTCATTTTTTTGGTGTGTTATATTTACATGCCCTCATAGTGAGTACCTGTCAGGAACCGCTTGAAGGGAAAATTATTTAATTTAGATGTGATCTTCATCAATAGTTGTACATGACACTAGAGCTGAAATAATTGATGCATGTATGGTATGATAATATTTATGGTAATGATCTAATGTTTTCTCAAACATTGAATAAACATAAGGTTCTATAGTTTGTGCTAATGGTTTTTAAAACTCAATTGGACAAATAAATTTGTTTGCTTCTTTTATTAGATTCTACTTTGATAATTTAAAATAATTTGTATGTAACCTATATCATTTCTAATTCACTCAACTTCATGTACAAAGCACAATTTGATACTTAAGTGTTTTATTTTCTATGCGCTTTTCTGCTGTAACATACGACGGTCGGTTTTTTAACCTAACTTTTAATGATGTACATTTGATTAATTCTATTTTCAAATTATTACCATTTTATTCTCAAAATAACAATTTGTTGTGAAATGCTAATTGAAGCTGCATTCCGACCAAATTAACCAAAATCTGTACGTATGCTATTTACGTCATAATAGGGATTATGCGGTTAATGATTATATTTAGTTTATGCAGACAATTTTGCATGTTGTGAAATACACACCGAAATACACACCGTTGCAGTGAACAAAAATTATCCTATACATGGTATTAATATATTTTTACCATAACATTTTTATTTATATGGACATTGGATGAATATGGTATTTGCACATGTTCAGGTTGTCCTTTTACATTTAGATACAAAACTTATCAAAAACGAGAAAAACAAAAGAGATGAAACCATTGGTTTATTTGTGCTATACAATAAAGTATAAGGTTATCTCTTCTTAGTAATAATATAACTATAATATTTTAAATAACCAGTGATATCAATGAATTTGTGTGCTAAAGAAGCAAGTGGGCAATGTTTATGTGGAAATTAGGGATACATCCCTATTTTCAAATTTAATTCAATGCGGCTCCCTGTGTAAGTTTGCACGTAAAGCGGGTCTTTATTTTTGTAACAACGTGTTTTTCTGATTTTTGCGCTGTTGTACTAATTTTTTTTATAAATATTCACGAAAAGATTCTGCAAAAATTTGAAATATCAGCACTTTTTATGAATAATTGGAGACATTTCTGCAATTATTCGCACAGTGTATTGTTGGTATTAAAAATTAAAAATAGTTGCAACATTGCAGACATATCTGCAATTGTTTCACAATGTATTGCATATGTATGTTACTATGCGAAAAAATTACAGTCATATCCGCAATATTTGCAAATAATGGCTTCTTTTTTTGAAATATTGCTAGAAATGAAATATCTTTCTGCAATGTTGATGATTTTTCTATAATACGTTGATGTTTGAATAAGTATGGGTTTTGAATTTGAAAGTTTGAAGCAAATCAGTAAATAATTGCACGAATGCCTGCAATATTTTGAAATTATTATTGCAAAATCTGCAATTTAATGAAAAATTGCAAGAATTCACTGAAATGTGGTTTTTGACTTTTTTTTCCTTTTTTAATCATTTTTTATTGCGTAGATTTCTTGCATAAAGATGAAGGTGATAATGTTTTGAATTAAATTTTGAAGTTTGGTAAATTTTTACGTTGTTATTTTTTATTTTTGATGATTTTCAAAAAACAGAGACCTAATTATAAAGTTTTAAAACGGGGTATTTTTTTGTATTTTGAAATCTAAAGTGGACCCGAGCCAAAGTGTCTCAATGTTTATCAACATGATACGAGTATTTTAGTTCTTATATGCAGATTTCAAGAACTAATCATAAATGTTCATAAGATTGAGATTTAGTTATCATTGTTTGTATTTTAAACAACTAATTATCTGTAATGATACAGCTGGATTTTGATTGCATTATTGCAAAATTTAACTGCGAACCAGTTACCTTTAGACTTCTATTAACTTATGAAAATTTCCACATAAACACCATCTCAATCTCAATATCAAAAATTAAAAGTTAAATTTCAAACAAATGAACTAAGCACATTGAAATTAAACCGATTAATCCTAGTAGGAGTCAATGAGCCTAAATTTGGCTTCACAATGTTTGAATGAGTGAGTTTCCCAATGTTAATAATAACGTAATGATAAATAATGTTATTAGCATTTATTTTTTTTGGCAATTTTAATGTTGTGCATTAGCTTATCTAGCTTTAATACTATTTGAAAAAAATTACAATTGTGATTTCAAAACAACAAGCACACGAACCACAAGCTCCGCCATTGCGATTCATCCTAATTTTGTCCAAAGTTACAACTGTTGGATAACTTCACTATTAGAAGTACTAAAACGTTGCTTTTAGAAGGAAACATGAGGTTAGTCACTTAAAATTATCTGTGTGGCCAATACTAAACCACCCTAATGTCGGGGATTGCTTTACAGCTTTTACGTTAACACTAAAAAAAGTAAGTTAAATAAAAGAAAACAATAATAGTTCTACAATATTTATCATAAATATAGCTATATGAATATATTTTCAATAAATTCAACAATCTCTCAACAAAAATATCATTTGCACAAACAAAAGCATGAATTTTGGATCTCTACATCTACCCGTATGCATAGCACGGGCCACACACTAGATTAACAAGTAAAGCTGGAAACATTATAGAATTAATATCATATATCAATTCAATATTTTATTCATATTTTATAATAAAACAAAATTTTGTCTATCCTGAAAACATTTCATACCAGAACTGAATCCTTGTTCCAACCATATATATAATGACATATATTATCGTATATGAATCGGACTAACAGAGTGATCTTGCAATATACATGTATAAAACACATAGGATCAATGTCTAATATCAATCATAATTCATTTCAGATTTATTTTATATCAAATATAAAACGGTTTTACAATGGAATAATTTTAGATCTGAAATGAACATATATATATATATATATATATATATATATATATATATATATATATGTATGTATGTGTGTATGTATGTATGTATGTATTACATTCCGTAATCATGTGTTAGTGTTCAAATTCCTAATTTATCATGATAACAACATACAGCCACCTAAACAATATGAATTCGTAAAACCTCGCTCTGATTCCACTGGAGGATTTAATTGGATCGATTAACATCCAATTAAAAAATGGACAAATTTTCAAAATAGACATGTTTTTTAAAACTAATAGTCGATTAGGGCTAGTTTTGAAACTATTTGCGGAAGTAGGCTTGTTTTAGCTACCTCAGCGCTGAGATGGCAGTGCCTTAAAAAATACATGGAAAAAAATACAAGGGCGCACTTGCCAAGTGTGCCCTTGCACATATTATTTTTCCATGTCCTGTTAATCTCGGCTGCTTACATATGGCCACTTTGTTTATGCTCAAAAGTTAATTGGAAGTTTATCACGTATATAAATGATCAATGAGATATGATCATCAGTCAATCAACATACTACTCTTAATGTTTTATTACTATCCTATATTCAATAAAACTTGATTAGAGACATTTAAGAATTATAATATTTATTATTATATTATATATAGTCCCATGTTCAAGTCACTTACTTGACCTATATAATTTTGTATTATTATTCTAAGGACGTCTATTATGTTAATATTTATATTACATAGTAAATATAACATAATAATCTTTTATTCAAAATAAAAAAATAACATTAACAGTGTTATTAATCACATCAAATAGATTGCCTTTAGGGCACAAACTCTAACACGAAGCCCCTCCAAAAGCCAAGCAATTTGGCTGGTCCGGAATAGGCACGACCTGCCAATCGCTCACAACTAAACCACCTGGAAAACGCCGCTCAACACTCATCATTGCCTCGCCAAAACCAATTAGCTTTGGCTACAAATGGTAGCTAACCGACACCGGATCAAAGAGAACGCCTGTGACTAAACAATGCACCACACTCCGAGCCCGGAGGGAGAACCTTAAGCTCCAACTAAACCGAAGGAGGCAAAAAAATCCAGAGTCAGAGCATCAGAAACTGTTGCAAAGTCTGCCAAAACGAAAGAACTAACTCCTTCCCTATTATGGAGATAGTACAAAACTAAGGAAAATTGACATAGAACGTTTAACTCATCACCAAAGCCTTATCATTGGCAAGCGAAGCGAAATAGTTTGATAAAATAATAAGTGCAGGCTCAAGCGCAAGATCAAAACCAACAATCACCAGGAATGCACAAAGAACCGACTTTTTAGCCTTCTTCGGGCGCCGAAGCCACTTCGAAGGAGGACTTATACCCCCTAACGACTACTGAAACGACGAACGAGGATAAATTGAAGGCAGTTGTCGCAGAAGGAAATGGATAGCGGGTGTCACTTCCCTTTCTCCAATCTCCTCCCTGACATGACCGACAACAACTCCATCATTGCCGAAACCGCACTACGGAGCTAACCAGAAAAACTACAACAAGAACTAAACCATTAGAAGGAAGCTTCTCACTGAAAACCAAGTTTGGTAAATAAAGGGTGGTGAAATCCCCCTTGCCTGAAGAAAAATTAGTGAACCCATCGAAAGTCGAGCCCAAAAACGGAGCAGAATCTTGACCGTACTTCACAAAGAAAACTGGAAGTCGGGCCAATCCCTCCGAGTAAACATGAGAAACTTCCATAAAACAACCTTCAACAATGAAGAAACGTTGCCCCGAGATAGACGCAAATGACTCCAAAGAACGAAGCCGAATCGAAAAAGAACCAACCCCATCAAATGCCACTAACGGCGGTTCTAGAGACACCGCCAAAAGCGCTTCTACTATAAAATCCAATTTGGTACAAATCCAAAGAAACGACCCATTTAATACAAAGAAACCACAACAAGAGCTTATGTTCGAAACCCTAGATCCAACCAACAGGGAACATCAGACGAGCAATCAGCTCCAAAGAAAGAGAGACAATCACGAACGAGTCAAGCTCCGTAATTAAGAAATAGAGAGTGAAGAAAAAAATTGCATGAGAACTCAGTGGTTGGCTACCATGAAAATAGTTGTTATGTGTTTTTTTATGTGTGTAACTAACACCTATACATTTTATCCCCGACCTCACTAGATATCTATTCTGATTTGATATAGTATATTATTATTCACATCAATCTGTTGTCTGCCCCGAAATTTTTGTTCTTCTCTTTAAACTCTCAGATACTCATTTGAGTAGATCGAGAGTAGAGATTTTTCAAATATTCAGTTAAATGAATAAGCTTTTGAAGACATGTGTGATGTAATTCTAGCTAATTAGGAGCTCTTTTACTGTTCTTTTTGTTTATTGATCTAAAGCAAAATTGTATTTTTGTCTGATATTTTTACTTTGATCAACAATGGGGCATCTCCATATATCGCTATTGTGGTATTTTGTTATAACTATATTTTCTTTGAATGTGGATTTACGCATTGGAATATGTAATTAATGATGTTAATAAATGAACTGTGTTACGTCATTTTCCATATTTCTATGTCTTTGATATTTTGAACTAAAAGCGGATCTCATTCTATCACTGAGTAATAATATCATTAATGACTGCAGCATCAGCCACGTTTATTTTTTACCTAAGAAATGTGGATGTTACAATTATATTGCAAAATATACCAAATATTTTTATTTTTTAAGCAAAACAATATTTTATTGTTATTAGATCATCGAATGTCGGTAATGGGCCTATCACTAAATAATAGAAATATCTGGACACCATTTGCATCCATATCCGAAAAGTGAATAAATACCCGATTGAAAGGAAAAATATTTACGAAGGCAAATGTGAAGGTATCCACATTCGAAAATTATCCATCCGATATTATCAAAATTATAGTTAATATCATTTTAGCACAGCTATAAACATATGTTTATTTTCGTTATTAAGCTAATAGCTTGTAATATATAAATTTAATGCATATAAACTGTTCAAAACTATTAAATATCATTATATTTATTTATTTCTTACATTTTTATAATCATTGTTATTTACTGACTGACTTTGGTCGAGAAACCACAACAATTCTTGAACGACCACAACCCACATAGCTTGTGCCCAGGTTCCTGTACTTTTTAAGAATGAATTCCAGAAAGTAAAGCACTCTGGTGGAAGAGGCCGCCCTTTTATAGTACTTTTTCCTTTTTGCAAGAGCACGAGTCAGACTTTTGCATTTCAAACATTAGTATAAATAAGTGAATACTTACGTTACATCTAATTTGAAATTTAAATTTAATTTAGATGGAATATTAATTTGTAAATTGAATTTAAATTTAAAAAACAACATTTTTCATAATAATTTTTTTACAACTATCTTATTCTTTCATGTTCTCATGTATGTTGCTCGAGTTTGGATTTTGGATTTATTTTCCTCTTCTAGGTACGTCGTATGCGTAACGAAAAACGAAATTCTCAAGAACACAAATTTAAGTCAAAGAAATATTAATATTTCCACAATGATCATCGCATTTTAAAAATGCATTTAAATGCAAACAAGTGATCAAATGTTCGAATTCCACTGAAAACAAAGACAGATAGTTACTTTTAAATGAAACCCTTGAAACATAAATAGGTTTAAGAATTCAAAATTTTCGTACAACATTGGGTGTATAAACACATGTTTTAGGGCATTTCTATTTGGTAGCACCCCTTTTACATTTCATTTTAACTCACATCTTTGTAATTTAATAAGTTAGTTAATGGATAATAAGTTAGTGGAAAAAGAGATAAACAAGATTGTATAGTGGAAATCAGAAAACCATATGAATATGCACAAATCTAAGTATGTGAATACAATCTTACGGTGGAAAGATAATACGTTTATGACTACATTTTATCAAACCGACTTTGTCGGTTTTTCATAATTTTACTACATAAACCAAAACTTGTGTCCGTCTGAAGCCTTGCCTAAAAAGGTATATTTGTGAGATCATTTATTTGAGCTCCCCGATTTAATTTTTGTGAGATCATTTATTTGGAAATCAACTAAAAATGTATGTTTCATGTGTACATAATTTAATTTTTGTGAGATCATTTATTTGGAAATCAACTAAAAAGGTATGTTTCATGTGTACATATTAAGAAAATTAAATGCACTTTATACAATCAACTGATATATAAGACTTATACAATTTGATTCATTAATGCTCATTGAAAAACCTGCAAGAATAACTATATAATCCAGCTTTTTCCATCTTTTTACCATATACATACATACATATATATATATATATATATACGTTACTTCATATTAATTATGAATCATTAGAAATATATTCATTAATTAGTAACTACTACTTAATTATAATCGAATATTGTTTATTCAATCTTAATTATTAAGGACTATTAATCATTATTTATTTATTACTTCTTATCTAAGTTATTAATTTGTTTTAAAACAAAATATATTTTTTGGAAATAAGAAAATATTAGTAAATAAAATAAACTTTAAAGTAATAAAATTTGATACGGATTATATATATTTGTTCAAAGGTTAATGAATTATTTTATCATGAAACTTGAAATTTCAATTAAGGCAACATTAAGAATAATCATTGTAATTTAAATATATTGATATTTTTCTTCTAAAATTTAAGCAATTTTATTAAAACTGAGAAATTTTTGAAAATTTTAAAAAGTTATTGGAAGAAGTAAAGCCTGTTTTGTTAAATTTTATTCAATTTGGTAAATATAACGAATTTCTAATTATGGATAATTGGGTTTTTAAGGTTGGAAAGAGGGAAGAAAAAGAAGATGAAAAAATGACAATTTAGTAAAAGACAGGCGTATGTAAAGTAGTATTTGATGTGTACTAATTTATTATAGTTTTTTATGTATGTTTAGCAATTTTAAGTATACAAATAAAATTAGCCTACAATAATATAAGATACTAAATAATTATTATATGGGTTTTTATTAAGAATGATATGATATCTATCTGTAATAGGAAAAAAAAAAATTGATTACATAATTTGTTATTATTTCAAAGAAAATAGGTGGAACTCAGGAATAGTTATCTGGCTAATTTTATAAATCTCAGCATTTTCTCTAATGGGGCATGGTAATTGTTTACCTTATTTATATCCATATATGGCATGCAAGAAGTTGTCCAGGAACATTCATTTCATATGTAATGTTATTTCACATTAATTGCAGCCTTATAGCCTTGCCTTTAATGCCAAAATCATGGTGCTTATTTTCTCTTATCACTTTTGAATTACATGCGCAAATTAGTCGTAAATATTAATTATGAATGAATAAATGGTAGGGTATTTAGATGAAATTTTCAATATGTCGATATATAAAAAACAATAACATGAAAATGTATTGTTTTTCATTATATGGAATGTAAATCAAAATGTATTACAAAATCGGTTTTTCTATCGTTATGCGGTTATACTAGTATAAACGTGGGTTGCACCCTCTATCATTGATACCTTTACAAACATTATTATGGTAACGTGATCGATACCATGGAATACATTTATTGATTTTCTTACCATAAATAAAGTTTTGGGAACCACCGCAAAACCTTTAACCTTTAGATGACGTTATACAGCTCAAGGTGCGCTGTCCATTTATCCAATCCCCTACTTTTTAGTTCTTCCTTCTCAAAATCCTACTCATATATGACTAGATTTACAACGAATATTCACACACAATAAACGAGAAATCTTTAATTATTTTAAATGGAATTTACTCACCACAGCATATTCCATAGGTGTAGTAGTTTGTTCACCTCACTTTTAAGTGAGGTGAACAAAACACTGCACCTAATTGATGGAAATTAGAAGGACCCATATGGGTCCCCCTGATTTCTACCAATAGGATTCGGTGTTTTGTACACATCTTAGAAAAAGATGTGTACAAATTCGGACTCATTCCATAGGATAAGCTTTGCAGGAATCAGAATCTCCTCTTGCCTCATCAACTCCTGCTCAGAATATTCCTTCTAATTACCTTTTCATATAAATACCCTTCTTTCTTCTAAAAGATATCCAAATCAAATTTCCTTTAAAGAAAATATCAAATTCTCTATAACCTTCAATGTCTATCAAAACTCTCCAGCCCTCCGAAATCCATTGCCTCGACGAAGTTCGCGAGCTCTCAATCAAACCACCTTCCTCCCTCGCCTCCCAATTCCTCGTCATTGGTCACCGTGGCAGCGGCATGAACACTTCCACCTCTTCAAAAAATTCCATAAAAGAGAACTCCATTAAGTCATTCAACAATGCCGCTAAGTTCCCAATCCAGTTCATCGAATTAGACGTCCAAGTAACCAAAGATGAACACCCCGTCATCTTCCACGACATATTCATCCTCTCAGAGCAAGATTCCGAATCCCACATCACCAATCTCTACCTCCACGAGTTTCACTCCTACAACCACAAGCCCCTCTTGCGGAAATCATACGAAAACAAAGTAACAAACTGGATCGTCGAAGATGACGACTCATTTTGCACGTTGGAAGACACGTTTGAAAAGGTTGAATCCCATCTGGGGTTCAACATCGAGCTCAAATTCGACGATGACGTTGAGTACACGGACGAGGAAATCATATCCGCGCTGGATCCGATTCTGAGCTGTGTGTGGAAAAACAAAGGGACGAGAGAGGTGATATTTTCGACATTCCATCCGGATGCGGCGAGATTTGCGAGGGAGATGGAGAGGGAGAGCAAAGGTGTACTTTCTGACGGATGGGGGAACGGAGATCTATAAGGACAAGAGGAGAAACTCAATGGAGGAGGCGGTGAGGCTGTGCGATGAGTGGGGGTTGGACGGGATAGTGGCTGAGGTGAAGGCGGTGGTGGGGAACCTGGAGGTGGTTGCCGAGGTCAAGAAGAAGGGGGTGGGTTGATGACATACGGGGAATTGAACAATGTAGAGGAGGTTGTGTTGTTGCAGAGGATGATCGGGGTTGATGGGGTCATCGTTGATCGAGTTGGGGAGATTGCTGGTTATGTGGACGGGTTTTTGAGGGAGAGGGAGAGTTATGATGATATTGATGGTTTTTCCAATTTGGGGGGAGGTAGAAGATTTCGAATTAGGAGTGTAATTAATTAGTTTATGTGTGATAAACTGAAACATTAAAGTATTTTAGGTTAATTAAGCTCTGTAATTACACTATCAAATGATAGCAGATAGCGTGTTAACTGAAGCATTTTGACAAATAATGTGGTTACACAAAGGAAAAAACGATGTTAAATAATGTACAGTTCAGGAGAAAATGACGGATGATAATGCACACATGAGTTTGTGCACTTGGATTGACATTTTTATTTGGAAGCCAGTGTGTGTGGCACGGTAAGAGCCCAGTTGATATATCGACACACGAAAGGGTACATTTCAAGCAAGAGTAATATGGCTTCGCATAGAAAAAGATTGGACCGATGGATGTTTTTTTTAAAGCAACTAGGGAGTGACTCGTGCTTCACACACATGAGTAATGTGTAGTATCGATCTTGGTATAGTTTGATGAAAATGTAGGTGGAATTTCCCATGTTAAAAGATAGATTGTTAATCTTGATGTATAGGGCGAATGAATGAATAATAATTTTTTAAAGTTATTCAAATAGTTTTAATATTATATAACTAATTGTAAAATATGATGTCAAATATAAATTATTGAAAAAGAATTGAGAGAGAATCAAAGTTTTACAGATCAAATTGTTAGACCAATAATTGGCTCTAACACCCAAATTAGCTATGATTTTAATGAAGTAGAACTAAAAAGCAACGAAGAACACACGATTTATAGTGGTTCGGCGTTAAAGAGCCTACGTCCACTTTCTATTCTTTTGATTGATGATTTAAATCAAATACAGCAATGATTCTCACTCAACTTCACAATTACAATGCATAAACTCACTCAAATCTCTCAAAAATAAACTTTAAGAGATGATTTTGGTCTGAATATGATTGTGAAATTCGGTTATGAAGGAAGTTGGAACTGAGAACTTGCCAAAAGATCCTTTCATATGCCTCTTGATGGTGTATTTATAGGTGAAAAATCTCCTCGAACTGGCTCCGGTTCGGAATTGCGTGGAACCCATCCCATAAGAGTCGGGTTCGGAGGCCTCCAGATGGTGACAGCGCATCGACTTAGTGGGAGATCGCGGGAGAAATGTTCGTGCTTGGTCCGTGTCTTCAGGAAACGTGTGTAGCAACGGTCATAGGCTTAGAGAAAAAGAGGTTCGGATCGGCTGTCTCCGATCCGATCCGATGGGATTACTTGCTCCCTTTTGATGCCGCTGAATGTTTTTCCAATCCGAACCATGTGATGTTTGCGTCTTCGATCTTTGCTTCTTTCCTGCACTATCTCCTTCCAATCCGGACTGGTTGGTGGCTTTCTCACTGTTTGCTCTTTGTGTAGCCTAGTTCATAAAGTAGGCTAACATTTTGCCCCTTCGAAGTACACTCTTATTTAAGATAAAGTGTGCCTCGAAGTAGTTTACGAAACATCCTTTGAATTAGAATCATTGAGTGATCGCTTCCATTTACTCGTAGTGTCGTGTCGCTTCATAAAGTCGTGCCTTTTGCTGTTTATATATACCCACAAACCATATGATTTACTTTCTTCATTTCCAAACAACTTTAAGAGCTTCTTTTTAATGTCTGGTAATTCCTTCAGGTAAGCTCTTCTTTATTTTTCCTCGGATTCAACCTGCATAACAAGTCAATGTGTATAATCCCCTTCGGTTCGGACTCCGATCCGAATGGATTTCCCTCCTGTATTGCTTAACAGTGGACTAACAGGCTAAAATGCGTTTGTGGGCCTGAATTCCGGTCCGAACGGGGTGAGAAAGACTAGGAATGCGAATGGTCATAATAAACTTATATAAATCCTTCTCCCATTCTCTTCTTCCTCTCCTTTTATTGCTCTCGCCCAACGGACTTGACTCTCGAAACACTAAAACTTCAAAAACTCTGAAACTCTCTTGTTCTTCGTTAAATTAAACAACTTGGTAGGTTTAACTTCTCGAATTGCCTTGCTGTAATCGCTTTCAGTATAGATTTGTGGTAAAATTGAGCGATTCGAACATGGTGTTTGTTTAAGTCTAACGCCACGGCCTTCTCTCTCCTCGCCGTCGTCGTTGGTGGTTCTGTCACCACCTCGAGGCGTTGGGAGAGGGGATTAGGATCTTACTGGATAGTTGAGCACATAAGTGCTTGGTCTTAATTAGGGTTTGGAAAATGGAGTTGGGTTCGGTACTGGTTAGGCGAGATGGAAAATGAAGAAGACGAAGAAGAAGGGAGGTACTGGGATCGGTTCGGGTGGAGAGATGTTGGAGTGAAGGGAAGGGTGGTGCGGCTGCTGGGATGTTTACAGGACCGGATCGGGTCGGAGCAAAAGAAAAAGCAAAAAAGGGAAAGCAAAGCCCACTTGACCGGGTCGGGTCGGAGTAAGAGACAAGTAGGAGGAGATGCATGATTATTCAAGACAATCTGAACCGATCCGGTTGCCTACGTCCGAACCGATCCGGTTTTACCTACTTGGTGTGAATATCTGCTTCAGATCGAAACATGAGTTTGCTCTCCGATCCGATCCCACTGCACATACCCGAACCAAACCGAAACAGTCCAACTTGATGCGCGAGAATTTATCCAATTAGCTTAATCAATGCTCGGCATAACCTTCAACTTGATGAACAGTTAGGATAGCGCCTTACGAACATAACAAACATCAAGAACTATTCTGAAACATTGTTACTCCTTGGAATCTTTACATCACGCTTGCATGTGTTTACTTTGCAGCTTTAGTACACGTAGCACACACTTTAGTTCACATACACACACGGGGGGATGTGGGCTATCTTACTCCAACTTATGTTATTACTTCTTCAGTAGTTTAGTGATCATGGCCGAGAGACGTTCATCTAGGTTAGCAGAGAAGATAGAAGTTGCGGAAACTTCTGAGAGATTTTCTCTTGATGACTTATCTTCTTCCTTAGACCCTGAATGTGACGATGAGGGTTCAGATTATGAAGTAGGGGCACATAGTAGGGAAAAACCTTCCGATAGTGAAGTTTCTCTGGGTGATGAAGAGGAAGGAGGGATAGGAGATAATCGAGCTCCTGATGAGTTTGAGTCTGCCATCATATTGGAATTGCCCAAAGACTCTGCTGAATCGACGATTGATGACGACAGACTTGTTCGAATATGTTTAAAGCACGGGATACTGAAAAGGGATACCCTGGTGCCATCAAAAGCTGATCGTCCCCACAATCCTCCGGAAGGATTTATGGCAGTTACCCGATTGATGTGTATGGTTGGGGCTATTCCACCGTTCCCGCCTTTTGTCGTCGACTTTCCGAGACAGATGTGGATTGCCTCCATGCAGTTACACCCTAACTCTTATGCTTATTTATATACCTTATATATAGCATACAGAGAAGTTTAGGTATAGAGCCTACTTTCGATGATGTCCACTTTTTCTACAATTTCAAGCATCGGACTCGAGAAACTCCTTCCTTCTCCTACTTTGAATCAGCCCCAAAGAGGAAAATTATTTCAGCTCCATTCGGCAGCAAGGCCTGCGATTCTAAGCTTGAATGGTTTTATATCAGGCAACAGCCGGGGTGCGCCAGGAGGTGGACCAAATCAAGTAAAGCATCGATTTTCTAGATCTCGATTTTGAATGTTCATGTCAACACATTAACCTGCTTTTCTCTTTTATTCACAGTGGATAACCCAAAACAAATATCGGATCAGGTATACTTTGATCGGTTGCATCGACTTCTCAATGGCAATCAAAAGTTTCTAACCATTGACGAAGTTCTTAAGGATGAGTACCTCCATCATCACGGGTTACTATCCATTACCCGTAGCATAGGTTATGGGTCGGGTCCATATGTATACATACCCCCAGTGGACATTATTCCTGAAACGGGCGAGGGCTCGAGAAATCCAGAAATACCTCTTCGGACTTCACCTTCTCTGTCTTCAACTCAGGACGACGAGTTAGCCAACATAGCTGAAAAGCACAGAGAAGGGTATACCGTCCCTGATGATGCTATTTCTCCTGAGAAGTCAACGTCCCCTAAAGAGTTGCCAAAGGGCACTTCTCTAGGAGATGTCCCTACTACCGACGACTCCACATTTCAGGGTTTAGGAGATCTCTTCCTACCTGAAACCATCTATACTTCAGAGGACTTTGGCACAAATCCTTTAACTTTCACTTCTTCAGAGGAGACTACTCCAGTGAAGGCCAAAAAGCCCTCTAACGCTAGTCTGGCTTCAGACTCGGGTTTGTCGGGGGAGACACCACTTAGGATGCACTTAACACATTAGCACCACACATCACAGTAGTCACTTTTTATGTGAACACCGATTCTGAATTCTACTTACATTGTTGCGCAGGTACAATGTCTCGCCCTTATTACGATGTCAAGAAAATGCGTCGTTGCATGTCTAGACTTCCTTCCGATATCGAGCATGATCGCCGTGAAAGCCGGGGTAGAGATGACAGAAGGCCTCATGATTCTTATCGGCCACACACCTCGCGCTCTCGCTCCCCCATCCGGTCGGATCCAGATCGATATAAAAGCTATCAGAGTCGTCGAGGAGAAGACACATCGCAGCCCTAAGACCGAACTTCTCCTCAAGACAAACATAGTCGGGAAAAAAGTCCACCAAAACATTCTGATTCACGAGACAAACATATGGTTTCCGAGAAGCGATCTGGAAAGGATGATACAGCCATCGTCCTGACTAAGCGAAAACACGTTGAACCAACATACTGCAAACCTCCACCACTGGATGCTGAGTCCAAAGTAAAGCTGGCATATCTGGAGAGGAAGTTCCCAGATCATTACTTTGAGAATCTGACTTTTTTACCTGCACTTGAGCCTATTTCCTCAAAGTGGGAAGACAAGGCTAAAGCGAAGATTGACGCAGTCGAGAAGCAATACTTGGAGATGTTTAAGTATTCACGCAATCTCTCCAGAATTATTCGTACTTTAATTACCGATGATAATTCGATGAAAAAGACTGCAGATGCCGATGAAAAGGCCTTGAAAAAATTGGAGAAGGACTTTGAGGACACACAGGCTCAACTTGACATTGCTCAACGAGAGGCCAGCAACTTCAAGCAGCAATTTGAGGAGCTACAGAAGCGTTATCATGACTTGTTGGAATCCCATAGTCAAGAGCGTTTGGAGTTAAAGAAACAAGCGGAAGATGCTAAGTCGGACAATGTTAAAATGCAACTGGCTTACAATACCCTTGAGCAAGGGAAAGTTGAGTTAGCTAGAAAAAATGCTGAACTAGAGAAACGAAATGCTGACTTGGAGTCCAAGTTAATGGAAGCCGAGAATAGAGCTGCCCTAGTTGAGGGGAATGTGGAAAATGTCATTAAGTCTGCTGAAGAAACTCGTAAACAGCTGTCAGAGGCTCAGGAAGAAGTGCACGGTTTTGGCGAATTATTGATTGAATTCTTCGCGCGCATAATTCGTCGCCGAAACATCTCTTGGATTGAAGACTATCCAACTACCTTGGTTCACGTATGGAGTCAAATTGTCGAATGGGAGAAAGAGGAACTTAAGGTAGACTCCATCGACGAGGATAAGCTTATGGAAAAATATCTGAGAGATGATGAGCCGGCACGCCTAGCCGAGGGGCGTCGTCTCATTGCCGCTGCTATAGAGGAGAAGAAAAGGATGGCCAAACAAAAGAATATCCCTGAGGCTGGTTCTTCTTCTACTTCCGTTGAAACTTACGAAGTTGAGGGATATGATCCCAAGAACCCGGGGATCACTCAAGCGTCTCTCTTATCTCCTACACCTGAATCAGCGTCAGATACGGCAGTCACTCCAATTGAGAAATCATCGGAAGGTATTTCTACCTTTTCACCGCAATTCGTCAAGGCCGTCTCCACATTTCACCGCATAATTGGGCAATCGATAGAGGATCCTTTATTTTCTCCTGAGTTGATAACTGTAGCTTCTCATTCTGTAGGTGTTGAACCGACCGAGAAGACTGACATACATCAGGGAACTACCACCGGGGTGAAATCTGCAGAGAAGACTCAAGGAAGACAGGATAAGACTATCGTTGTAGAGCCAGGAGGGGGAGCTGAACTGCCTAAGGCCGACACTTCTCATGATGACGAGATGATTGATGCCTTAAAAGACGACGGCAACAATGACGGACATGAAGAGGATCCTGATGTGGCTGTGATTGGGGATTCAAAAAGCGCCGATGACATCACTTTGACTGACATGAAAGCCGAACAAGACAAACGCATGCAGCTAAAAGTTGAAGACTTGAACCCTGAAAGCCTTAAGCCTCTTGCAGTGGTGGATCCTGGATCAAGGTTAGTCATTAAACTTTCAACTAGGTCTATTACAGAAGAGCTTGCTAAAAAGTCTTCTCTTGATTACAGTGTTCCGACTCCTAGGGAAAAATCGACCGATTCTAGCACTTCGATTGCGGAGAAGAAAAAGCCAAAGCGCATTTTGACTGATGCTGAAAAAGAGGCTAAGAATGCTCAGAAGGCTGCCAAAAATTCCAAGTCCGCTCCAAAGCCCAAGTGATGAAGCGCTTTGTTTTATTTTGATACTCAATTGGTCCAAAGTTGTTGCAACGAGTGCGGCCCTCGCATCTTTTTTTTTTTTTTTGCTTGTTTTCCTTGTACATACTCACATGTTTGTAAATAAAAATATTTTTTATTTCCTGCAACGTCTGACAGTTGTTAGTTTAGCACTTAAGTGAAAATGCAAAAGTATGTCATACTAAAGTTATATAATGAAGTCATTGTTGAGGGGAATATGTATGCACATATATGCCCCTAGTCAATCTTGCGTAACTGAGCAAGAATTATTCAAGATTAATTAAATCAAAAATCCAATTGCCCACGATCCTCGGACGGGGCCATATTCCTTTCGCCATTGATGCCTATTCTTTCTATCATCTTTATACTCTCATGTCTCATAACCAGGTTAGAGTATCGCTGAGACGGTCTCTCATCTTGGTGCACCTTCACGCCTCAAGGGACGTCGTCTTCCCGTCCTTTACACTCTCTCTCGATTCTTGAGAGTTAGAGTTAAGAATGTCATCTTCCCATTCTTCTGTGTTTTATCGTACAAACAGTCATTTTATTTGCTCTTGCACATAGGTCATCTCCAACTTTCCAAATTTAATTTAACGTTTCGTGTTTCGTGGTCATGACAGAATAATTGTTGAAGATATAAATGATGCAGAAAAGTAAATGACACACGATATTTTTATAGTGGTTCAGCTAAGTCGTAGCCTACATCCACTTCATAATCCTTTGTTCATATAAACAAACTTTTTAAGGCAAGTCGTGCCTTTTTACATAGCTCATAAAAACAAAAGGGATGACATTTCATATCTAGTTCAGATATCGTTGTAAGTGCCGAGCATTCCAAGCTCTGGGAATCTCCTCACTGTCCACGGTCGTTAGCTTGAATGCTCCTGTATCAAGCTTCCATTAGATGGTGTATGGCCCTTTCCATTTTGGACTCAATTGGGTCGAAGGCGGGAAGACTCGTTTCAGTACTAGGTCTCCTAGTTCGAAGGTTTTGAAGCGAACTTTCCGGTCATAATAACGTGCTACTTGATCTCGATGTCTCGAAGCACGTAAGTCGGCCTCATCTTTTTTTCTTCAATCATATCAAAAAATTCTAGGAGGAGTGCTTTATTTGTCATCGGATCGTAATACGCCACTCGATGAGAAGGGACTTCTAATTCTATCGGGATCACTGCTTCTGACCCAAAGGAAAGTGAATAGGGAGTATGGCCGGTAGTCATCTTAAAGGTTGTCCTGTAGGCACATAAAGCTAATGGCAACTCGTCTACCCATCTAGCTTTGGCCCGCTCCAACCGCTTCTTCAGAATTGATTTGATGACCTTGTTTATGGCTTCGACCTGGCCATTTGACTGCGGGTGAGCTACTGCAGTGTATCGTTTATCAATGTTGTATTTCTGGCAGAAGTTTCTAAACTCGATGTTGTCAAACTCGATATTTCTAACCACAAAACTGATCATCTTCCTTGTCGTGATGGTTGTTAAAGGTTTAGCCTCCACCCATTTTGTGAAGTAGTCCACGACAACGATCGCGTATTTAGCTCCTCCTTTGGCAATAGGTAACACTCCAATAATGTCAATTCCCCACATGGCAAACGGCCATGGACTTACCATCGACTTGTGCTGGGCTGGAGGCGCTCTAGGAACTTTGGCGAATCTTTGACATCTATCGCAGCGTCATGAATAATCAGCCGCGTCTTTATTCACGGTAGCCCAGAAATATCCGTACCGTAATATTTTCTTTGCCAGGGTTTGACCCCCAGTGTGATCTCCACACTCACCTTTATGTACTTCTTGCAGTACACGTTTAATGTCGTCGTGTGCGATACACCGCAATAGGGGCATTGAAAACCCTTGACGATAAAGAACGTTATCCTGTAAAACGTATCTTGCAGCCTTGCATCTTACAGCTCGTCTTTCGCTCTTTCTTAATGGGAGGGTTCCATTCTTGAGAAAATTCTTAATTGATGTCATCCAGGACTCTCTTTCTGGTTCAACTTCAAACGCTAGCTTTGTTTCCATTAAGTCGAAACTCGGTGATTCCAACACCTCTATCGGAACCATTTCGGTTTCTTTAGGATTATCAGAACTTGCTAGCTTTGCCAGTCGATCTGCTTTCTGATTTTCCGTTCTTGGAATGTGTGTTATGCTATAATGCTCCAAACCTTCCAATAACTCCTTTACCTTTTTGAGATAAGTGATGAGTCGAGGTCCTTTAGCAGCAAATTCTTCCCGAACTTGACATACAACTATCTTGGAATCGCAATATATAACTAGTGTCTTCACTCCCAAATCTTTGGCGAGTTTCAGCCCCGCAATCAGGGCTTCATACTCGGAATCGTTGTTAGTAGCAGCAAATTCCAACTGTAATGCATAATAAATAGATCGTCCTTCAGGAGTTATGAAAACAACTCTGGCGCCGGACTTTCGATCGTTCTTGGCTCCGTCCATATATAGTCTCCACGGACTAAGCTCCAACTCTCGATCCAAAGTAACTATCTTGTCACCCACCGTTTCCTCTTCGGGAATTGTAAATTCAGCTATGAAGTTAGCCAATACCTGCCCCCTTATTGATCTTCGTGGCTGAAAGTTCAAATAAAATTGACTCAGCTCAATATTCCATTTAAGTAACCGCCCTGATGCTTCGGGTTTTTGCAACACTTGTCTCAAAGATTGATCGGTATATACGACTATCGGGTGTGCTTAGAAATAATGGCGAAGTTTGTGGGAAGCAATCAGGAGGCTATAAACAAGCTTCTCTATCTTCGGATAGTTGCGTTCTGCAGCAGCTAGTTTTTTGCTTATGTAATACACAGGTTTCTGGACTTTATCCTCTTCACGTACTAATGCTGCACTGACGGCGTGAGATGATACTGCCAAGTAGACGAACAAATCCTCATGTTCCACAGGCTTTGATAATATTGGAGGCTTTTCTAAGAAGTTTAATAGATTTTGGAATGCCTCCACACAGTCGAGAGTCCACTCAAAATTTCTCTTTCCTCGTTTTACGAGATCGAAGAAAGGTACACACTTGGTCGTTGCTTTGGAGATGAACCTGCCCAGTGCTGCTACCTTCCCAGCTAAGCTTTGAACATCCCTAATCTTTTGCGACTCCTCTATATTCTGGATTTCTGCTATTTGGTCCGGATTTATTTCAATTCCTATGGAACTCACGATAAAGGCAAGGAACTTGCCTGATGCCACTCCAAAAGAACACTTCAAGGGATTCAACTTCATCCCATACCTTCGTAGTATTACAAACATTTCTGCTAAGTCCTTCGTATGATCGGGAGATTTCTTGGATTTCACGAGCATATCATCTACGTAAACTTCCATGGTTTTCCCGATTTGATTGTAAAACAAGCGGTTGACTAGGCGCTGATACGTGGCTCCCGCATTTTTTAACCCAAATGGTATTACCACACAACAATACAACCCCAAGTCTGTGATAAAGCTCGTACGCTCTTGATCTGGTATGTGCATGGGAATTTGATTGTACCCGGAATAGGCGTCCATAAAGGATAAAAGTTAATGCCCGGCCGTCGAATCTACTAGTTGATCAATTCTGGGAAGAGGAAAGCTATCCTTCGGGCAAGCTTTGTTCAAATCAGAAAAGTCAATGCATGTTACCCACTTCCCATTTGACTTTTTGACTAGGACAGGATTCGATATCCAGTCGGGATATTTTGAATCCTTAATGAATCCATTACCTTTTAATTTCTCTACTTCTTCTTTCAAAGCTGCTGACCGCTCTGGGCCTAACATCCGTCTTTTCTTCTTGACTGGTGGGTGCTTTGGATTAATACACAAAGAGTGGCTCATGATGGTGGGCGAAATCCCACGTATGTCAGCGTGAGTCCAGGCAAACACATCCAGATTTGCCTTTAAGAAATCTGCCAATTACCTCGCTCTAACTGGATCCAGCTGCGAGCCGATCTTTAGTACTTTTGTTTGATCTGTTTCATCAATAGTTATATCGATTGTTATTTCGTTGGGAGTTGCCTTCCTGTCCCCGGGTTCTCTATCCTCTCTGGGATCTATATCCTCGAGCACGTCTGAGGGCGACTCTCTTGGGGCAGGACCCCTTAATTTCTATGCTGAGGCCTCCTTTGGAGGGGCGGAATCATCCTTAGCATCTATATTCAACCCCTTCATTAACATTTTTAACTCTGTCACATAACAAGCTCGTCCCGTAACTTGGTCGCCCTTCATCACCCCAACTCCTGAGTCAGTCGGGAATTTAAGCAGCAAGCACCAAGGTGCAATACATGCCCTAAATTCGGCAAGGGTCAGTCGACCTAGGAAGGCATTGTAAGGCGACTCCACATCCAAAATGACAAACGGCAGGATCCTTACTCTCTGGCGATCTCCCTGCCCTAATGTGACTGGTAGTTCCACAAAACCCATCAGAGCTGTAGATGCTCCGTTAAAGCCACATATCCATCCTTCACATGGCTTTAAATCTTTCGCCTCAAGTTTCATCTGTTCGAAAGCTCTCTTGAAAAGGATATTGACTGAGCTTCCATTGTCCACTAACACTTTATGGATTAAAGCAGGGCCAATTGTTGTGGTAATTACTAGTGGATCGTCGGTTGGAGATTGAACTCCGGAATCATCTCTATTGCGGAATATGACGTCGTCTGACATCGTCTTTTGTTATTTTGCTGGGGTAACATCATCGAGGCTAATGCACTCTCCAACCTCAAAATGCTTGGCGGCGTTAACGTACTGATCCATCGCTTTAAAACTACGACCAACTAGGTGAGGTCCACCTATAATAGTATTAATGACGATCCTCTTGCCTTTTTGCTAGGCTATGGGTTTCGAGGTAGACAGGTTTGAGTCCGGGGCTTGTCCCCCTTGCCCCCTGTCCCTTGGGGCGACTTTGTACTCGTCCAACTTTCCTTCTCGTAGCAATTTTTTGACAATATCTCTCAAATGATGACATTCATTGGTGGAATGACCGTGGGTTCCATGAAACAAGCAAAACTTTCCTGTTGCAATTTCTTTCTCAGTGGAGTGTCTGGGTGGTGGTTTTTTGTACTGCAATGTGCTATATGTGTCCAAATAAATATTCTCCAACGTATCATTTAACGGCATATAATTTTCAAATGTCTGGAATCTGGGTCATTTATTAGAGCTATTCCCTCGGTTTTTGTTCCTTCTATTGCCGCTCCTATCTCTGTTGCTATTACCACCACTCTAGTTGCCAACATTTACTTCCACCTTCCCTGAACTGTCACCAGATTGTTTCACAACAACGTTACTCTGGACACCTTCCTTCGAGGCCCCTTCTGACTTTCTCTTCCGATTTGGCTTAGCTTATTCTCGCCTTAAGCGGATATTAGCTTTTTCAAAGAATAATTCTCTAGTAGGAGGCGGTTTTCCAGCCAAGTAATCCCCGAACTCCGTGTCGGGATCTACCCCTTCTATCAAGGCCATCAGGATAGTGGGCTCATGGGGATCACTAACTTCGGTGACGGCCAAGTTGAAGCGATCCAAATATGACTTCAAAGACTCTCCTGGGGCCTGTTTAATCCGTGACAATTCTATGACGGTCTTGGACTTTTGGGCATGGAGTTGAAATTGATTCATGAAGCGCTCACTCAATTCTGTGAAATTTGATACCGACCGAGGAGGGAGTCGTGTGAACCACATTAAGGCAACGTCTTCAAGATAGATTGGAAAAGCTTTGAATTTTACGGCATCTGGAGCTGCTGTTGGGTTCATGAACCATGCATATCTCATCAGATGCTGCCCTGGGTCTGTTCTTCCTAAATATCGATCCATCTGAGGCAAGTTGAATCGCCGGGGGAACTGGAAATTCAGTTTGTCATCTATGAAGGGAGTATGACTTCGTTCAATGCCCCAATCTTCATTAGTATACTGCCGGCTTTCGGACATAATCTGGCGCACCATTGCCCATACATTAGCGTTTGTAAATGTCTGCACAAGCTCTATAGATTTGATGTTCGGATTACCCCTGGGTTCCCGATCAGGGGATAACCTCCTATTTCTGGCGGCAGCTGCTCTACGTTGCTCTCTGTGCTCCCGGTCGATCTCAGGAGGTAGAGGTTGGAGAAGTTATTGCTGTGTGGGGTTGGTAATATTAGGATCCCTGGGTAAGATGTGGGATCCGTGCATGGGTAGCAACTTAGGCTGTTGCAGGCTCGGGTCGTCAGGGCCCAATACACGAGCAGCGTCTTCTCGGGATCTTAAAGATCCAAAAGTCAATTGATCGATGTTTTGAGGTCGTTCAAGCGGTCCTCTCTCATGGGGGAGTTCTTCATCCGAAGAAGACGAATCATCTGTAGGAAGGCGACGTGTTGGGGAAGGAGTCTTCTGCCTCCGGAGCTCCTGTAGTTCTCTACCCATAGTGATCATGTTTTCCTGCATGCGAAGGTTGTCACGCCTTTGGGCTTCCAATGCTTCTTTAGTGCTCTGTAGCATGTCAAGAAAACATGAAAAATCTCCCTGGGTAATGGGTGCAGATGGATCAGGCTGAGCACTAGTCATCGTGGCTGGAATCGGGGCGTTGGAGGGAGCTCGAGTAGAAGTTCCAGCTTCATTCTGGTTCGGATCGGATTGGTTCACGGCAGCTTGGTCGGGGCGATTCGGATGGAGAGAGTGAGTGCCCTCGACCTCACTAGACCGGATCGGATCGGTGCCTTCCACCCAGTTCGGACCGGCGCCTCCCATCTGGTTCGGATCCTCCTGATCGGAGTGGTCTGCTCCGGAGCTTTGAGCGCGTGACCTTATTAACACGATGGCTTGCTGATCTTCTCTAGCATCATTTCCCCTAGCGCCTTGCACTTCTTTTCCTTTGGTCATAGCCATGATACTCGATTCTTCAACGGTTAGTCAACAAGCACGGAAAGATGTCAGAGACAAGGGATTAACTTCTTTGAACTTGAAAGTTCAAATAGTAGAATGATAACCCCAAAAAGGCTGAGAATTCGAAGGTTTCTCAGTGAAAGCACCAAAATGTTAGACCAAAAATTGGCTCTAACACCCAAATTAGCTATGATTTTAATGAAGTAGAACTAAAAAGCAACGAAGAACACACGATTTATATTGGTTCGGCGTTAAAGAGCCTACGTCCACTTTCTATTCTTTTGATTGATGATTTAAATGCAAATACAGCAATGATTCTCACTCAACTTCACAATTACACTGCATAAACTCACTCAAATCTCTCAAAAATAAACTTTAAGAGATGATTTTGGTCTGAATATGATTGTAAAATTCGGTTATGAAGGAAGTTAGAACTGGGAACTTGCCAAAAGATCCTTTCATATGCCTCTTGATGGTGTATTTATAGGTGAAAAATCTCCTCGAAGTGGCTCCGGTTCGGAATTGCGTGGCACCCATCCCATAAGAGTCGGGTTCGGAGACCTCCAGATGGTGACAGCACATCGATTTAGTGGGAGATCGCAGGAGAAATGATCGCGCTTGGTCCAAGTCTTCAGGAAACGTGTGTAGCAACAGTCACAGGCTTAGAGAAAAAGAGGTTCAGATCGGCTGTCTCTGATTCGATTTGATGGGATTACTTGCTCCCTTTTGATGCCGCTGAAGTGTTTCTCCGATCTGAAATGATGTGATGTTTGTGTCTTTGATTTTTGCTTCTTTCCTGCGCTATCTCCTTCCGATCCGGACCGGTTGGTGGCTTTCTCACTGTTTGCTCTTTGTGTAGCCTAGTTCACAAAGTAGGCTAACATAAATATTGTAAAACTGAAAGAAAATTTTTTATTGAACAGAATTTCATATTTTTACAAGATGCGAAGCCCAGAATATATATACAATGTTAACTGGGCCATGGGCTAAGATGTTATTGGATACAAAGTAACGGTTTGGATAAATAAAACGTGTGGCTAATGATGATTGTGATGAGCGGTTGAAAGGGTGCCATATAGGCAATCCGTGTGAGATAAGATTAACTCTCCATATGGCCATCGGGTGTGTTTTCTCTTATTCATAATACACCCCTCTGGAAAATAGGGTTTCCCAAACCCTGGTTTTCACACTAATCATGGCGACGCTTGCAAATTGCTTTCAAACTGCTTCACTCTGACTTTATTGTCTTCTGATTTGAGTATGGGCGAGTGTTCATCGTCGTTATGCTTGCTCAGTCTTCTGTTATTGTCAGAGTTTGGTTTGGCTTCATCCCTGAGTTCACCAACGTTTAATTCTGAGCGGAATCTGATAAAGTTCTTCACACTCGTTGCTTTTGTTAGTATGTCGGCCTTCTGGTAAGTACCAGGTATGTGATTAACTTCGATTTCTCCTCTTTGAAACATTTCTCTGACAAAGTGTAGATCTATCTCAATATGTTTCGTCCTAGCGTGTTGTATTGGGTTCTCTGTCATGTATACAGCACTTTTGTTGTCACACCATAGTACTGGCTTTGCTGTAGTTGTGATTTGAAGTTCTTTTAGCATAGATTGAACCCACTTTATTTTTGCCGCCGCGTTGGCTATGCTTCTGTATTTTGATTCTGTACTCGACCTTGAAATTGTAGTTTGCTTCTTAGAGCTCCATGAGATTAGGTTTTGACCAACATAAACACAGAATCCACTAGTGGATCTTCTATCGTCTGGATCTGAGGCCCAGTCAGCGTCTGCATATCCCACTATGTTTAGATGTTGACTGTTTCCTAGTATAAGACCGTAGTTGATAGTTCCCTTGAGGTATCTTAAAATCCTCTTAACTGCCTTCCAGTGTATGTCCAATGGTTTCTGCACAAACTGAGATACTTTATTAACACTGTAGGCAATGTCAGGCATGGTTATAGTAGCATACTGTAATGCCCCTATAGCCATTCTATATTATGTGATATTGAAAATAACTTCTCCTCTAAACTTAGAAACTGCTGACTGCTTATCATAGGAGTTGGTTGAGGATTAGCATTCAACATCTTTGTTTTATTGAGTAATTCAGTGATGTATTTTATTTGGCATAAAAATATCTTTTTGTTAGATCTGTTTACTTCTATGCCTAAGAAATACTTGATGTTACCCAGATTTTTAATAGAAAATCGCTTATCTAAATATAGTGTTAGTTCATCTATGTGTTTACTGTTGTCCCCAGTGATTATCAAGTCATCTACATATATCAATATATACGTTGTAGATGACTAATTAACTTTTGTGAACAAAGAATTGTCTGATTTGGTGGACTGAAATCCTAATTTACTTAAGGTGTTTTCCAGTCTATCAAACCATACACGAGGGGATTGTTTCAGACCATATATGGCCTTGTTTAGTTTACATACATAGTTTGAATTGACACTATATCCTGGTGGCTGACTCATGTAAATTTCTTCCTTGAGCACACCATTTAAGAAAGCATTATTGACATCTAAGTGTCTAATATGCCAGTTCTTACTTGTAGCAATAGTCAAAACAAGTCTTATAGTTGTTGGTTTTACTACTGGAGAAAAGGTTTGGTTAAAGTCAAACCCATACTCTTGTGTAAAACCTTTAGCTACGAGTCTGGCTTTGTACTTGTTAATGGACCCATCTAGATTCCTTTTTAATTTGTATGTCCACCTGCAACCTACTATGTTTTTATTAGCAGGTGGGCATACAATGTCCCAAGTATTATTTTTAATTAGAGCATTATACTCTTCATCCATTGCTGCTTTCCAGTGCTGGTTTTTGATTGCCTGATCAAAAGATTTAGGTTCATCCGCACTGGATGTAACAGTAAATAATTTGGGTTTAAAGATACCACTTTTTGATCTGGTAATCATTGGATGGCCAGTAAAAGCGGGTTGTCTGGTTGGTGGTGAGTCATTGTTGCTTTCAGATCTTTCTGAAGTTGATTGTTGATTGTTGGACTCATCATCTCCTTGATTTTGACTTTGTGCAGGTATATGTGAGGTCACACTGGGTGGTTCAAAGCTTTCATGGTCATCTTTGATTGGTGAGCTTTGAGCATCAGATTGTTGATGACTCTCTATTTGCTGCCAACTTTCATTGATATGGGGCACAGCAGGTATAGAGCTTTTTGGATTTCTAACCTTACCTGTAGTGCTTATATCTTTTGTACTGTATGGAAACACTTTTTCATCAAACACAACATGCCTACTTACATATATTCTTCCAGTATTATCGATGCACTTATACCCTTTTTGGTTAGTGGCATATCCTATAAAAGTGCACTGTTTTGATCTGAAGTTCAATTTATTTGTGTTATAGGGCCTTAAATATGGAAAACACAGACATCCAAACATTTTAAATTGTTTGTAATCAGGTTTGACATTGTATAATTTTTCATGTGGGGACATGTCCTTTAATACAGAGGTTTGTTGCCTGTTAATTAGATAAACAGCTGTATTAAAGGCTTCTGGCCAGAATTTTAGTGGCATACTTGCTTGTGCAAGCAATGTCAACCCAGATTCAACTACGTGTCTATGTTTTCTTTGCACCAGTCCATTCTGTTGTGAAGTATATGGACAAGTAGTTCTGTGAATAATGTCCTTTTGCTGAAAGAATTTATGTAAGGTTTTAAACCCACTACCACCATCTGTTTGAATGATTTTAACCTTATGATCACTACAAGAAAAATACAATATTGCAACTAGCTATTTGCAACAGGCGACAAATGACAGTTGCAGTAAATAATATTTAGCAACAGACCTATTATAGCAGTTGCAATAGGTGAGATTTAGCAACATGCCTTTTTTCCCTCTTGCGAAAAGCATATTTTTGGCAACTGCGCTTCTCTTCCTGTTCCAAAAACATACTTTTAGCAATTGTGCTTCCATAACAGTTGCAACAAACATATTATTTGCAACTGCGCTTCCAATCTAGTTGCGAATAAATATCTTTAACAACTATTTTTTCCTCTTGCAAATAACTGTATTTTTTGCAACTGGTAAGGCCAGTTGCAAAAAACATACTATTAAAAATTAGTATCAGCTTTTAATGATTAACTTTTACTAATTAATTTTAAATAGTTTCTATTAGATGATTAACTACTAGTAATTATATAGCAACTAAGATTAATATTTAATAATTATTAATTAATAATAAAATTGAAGTATTATAAAGTGATATTTATAACTGATAATTAAATAATAATAATTACTAATTAACTGATAATCAACATTTGCTAAGCATAGTTACCACAAAAGTACGAAGTAATAAGTAGGGCTGGCAATTAGAACCGAGAACCGAAAAACCGACCCGACTCGACCCGAAAAGACCTGGATCCGAACCGAACCCGACGGATCTTAGGTCGGTTCTAGGTGATGAAAAATACAATAAAGACCGGATAAAACCCGACCCGAACTGGCCCGACCAGAAAGACCCGACCAATAAGCATTGAAATATATGTTTTTAGTGTTGCTACCCAAAAGGACCCGGCCCGACCCGAAGATCGGGTCGGGTCGGGTCCAGATTTTGTAAATGTATGGTTTACACCGTACAAAACCCAACCCGCCTAGACCCAAGACCCAACGGGTCGGGTCTGGGTCTATCGGGTCGGATATAATTGCCACCCCTAGTAATAACTAATATGTAGTTATAATATAATAAGTATTTAAGTAATAATAACTAATTAACATGAATTAATTTTTTTACTAATTTATCACGGTTAGTTGTTAATAGTGTATAAATTATATTTTAATAGTTATTAACTACATTTAATAATAAATTAGCCTAATTAACAACAAATTTTAAACAAATCATAAAATATTCATGATATTAAATAATTAATAAAATATTCAATAATTACTAAATAATTAACTATTGGCTAGCATTTTGACCAAGCCACCCAGGTTCACTCACAAGAAGAAAGTTTGAAATTACGTTCCCTAAGTACATGAAGGAACGGATCGCACCAGAGGATCGCCCCTCATCGGATCGCCCCTCGGAGGATCGCCCCTCATCGGATCGCATCATAGAATCGCCCACATTGTATCAGCGATACGACCACTTCTATGCGACTCGATCCGTGCACACACTACTACCCAGCACAGGCCGATCCGACCCCCTGATGCACAGCGAAGCCTCTGACCCGTTCAAGCACGAGCTAGTCTTCGGTGAGCCGAGACGCACAGATCCAGCGACATGTGTCCCCAACGGTCACTTTGACTGATTCCCCCCTTTGCTCGATCCGATATTCAAGTGGATCGCGACACCTGTCCACAACGGCTAATTTGACTAATTCTCCGTAAGGATGCGATACGATCCGATGTTCTCGGGATTTGTGCCACGCGTGACCGCGATCCGCCTGACAAAATCATCTATAAATAGCCCAGAGCTTGGCATTTTTCAGGATCTTTTTGGCAATACTGAGTACTGATTCCGCCATTATTGTCATACCAGTAATTCTTATCAGTTTTATTTCGAGATTACTGAGAAATCATAATTGTAAAAGTGAGCTTGAGAGAAATCATTGATTGTATTAGCATTCAAAGTATAATCGATAACATATAAAGTGGACGTAGGCTCGTTAACGCCGAACCGCTATAAATTCTGTGTGTTTTCTACTTTTTCTTCATTCTCTAGTTAAAATTCTTTAAGAATCAAAACGATTTGGGTGTTAGGTCCAAATTTTGATCTAACATTTTGGTGCATTCACTGAGATCACAGTCTCAAAACTCCACTGTTCAGTTTTTTGAAAATTCCAGTGACATCTGATATCATGGCTGGAAAGAGGTCTAAGGAAGTACGCGCTTCACGAACAAATGAAATCGTGAATGAAGCAGTTGAAGAAAGTGTGCACGAGCTAGGTAATGAGGGAACTTTGGATCGCGGAGCGCCGGGGCGAACCGATCCGATGAAGGTGCCATGCTCCGAGTCGATGAGGACTAGACGATCCGGACTGTTGAAGGGGTTGTTACTCAATCCCGTGATAACGCCTCGAATCCTCCATGTACCGTGACCACAAACCGATACCAGGGGGGCGCTGCGAACCATCCTCAGTCCACAGTGATCCGAATCGATGATCGGACTACAACTCGACCTGGAAAGGAGCCTATGGTTCACTCCTACCGTCCTGGCCCCTCCGCTCGACCTGGCTCAAGCTCTTTGCGCATAAGGGAAAGTGATGATGATCAATATGACCCTTCTGCTCCCGTTACTGAGGGGGATCTCTCTCGCTTTTCCGAAATGTGGGAAAGATTGTTTGATGAATTGGCTGCTCAAAGGCAGGAAAGCTCCGTTCTGCGACAAAATTTGACCGCTATGGATAGAAGGCTTAGTGATCTCGCAAGGCAAAGGACGCCACCAGTTCGTCCGCTTACCCCAGAATACTCTTCTTCGTCAGAGGAATCGCCAAGGCCTCCGCAGCGATCGTATGAGAGGCCCGAAAACATAGAGCAACTTCGATTTGGGACCCTGCCATCACGGGAAGAAGAGGCACTGGATGCAGGGCCCTCAAATCGTAATGTGAACGATCACGCCGCAACTACCAGAGCTCGAGGTGTGGACAGCCCTGTACAGAACAGACTACCTCAGCCCCGTCGCCGTGCAAATGCTCATGGTAACAGGGGGCAACGAAGCCCAATCCGAGCCCCGGATTTCGTGACTGCTCCCGGAAGAGAGATTAGAGAACCCCACCGAGCAAGAAGCGCTGACCCCGAACCTCCGCTAACCAGTGCAAATGTTGCAGCTATGATCCATCAAATTTTGGCAGATAGCCGTGGACAACGAAATGAAGATTGGGGAATTGACCGCAGTCATACCCCTTTCACTGATGATATTTTAGACGCGACTTTCCCGAAGCACTTCAACATGCCGCAAATGAACCGTTACGCGGGTAGATCTGATCCCGTCCAGCAACTGATGAGATATTCTTGGTCAATGACCGCTGCCGCAGCCTCTGACGCTGTCAAGTGCTAAGCGTTTCCCATATTCTTGGAGGATGTAGCATTGTTATGGTTTACTCGCTTACCAGCAAGATCAATTTCCAGCTTCAGGGAGTTGAGTGAAAGGTTCGTGGAACATTTCCGCATCTATGCACAGAAGACGAAGAGTGTGATCGACTTGTTCCTTGTCAAGCAACGACCAGGCGAGAGTTTGAGGGTGTATTTAGACCGTTTCAACTTGGCCGCTACTGAAGTTAAAGATACTCATGAGCCAACTGTTCTGGCAGCCCTGATTGATGGGGTAGATAAATACACTGAATTTGGGAGATACCAGGCCGGCAAGCCGCCCCATACTAGAGAGTTGTTCTACGAAAAAGCTAACGTCCATTTACGTCGGGAGGAAGTATATGCTAACCGAAAGGCAAAAACGGCCGATAAAGAGGAAATCCAGAGCAATGCCGCCATCAAGCAGACAAGAGACAGGTCGGGGAAGGTCGAGGTTAATGTCGGAAATCGAAATCAGGGTGGTCGTCAGTTAGGAAACAATGATAATAACAGTAATGGCAACAACCGGAAGAGGAATCGAGGGAACGACTCCCAGAGAAGGACTCGTCCCAGGTCTTTTGAGAGTTATACACCAATAAACAATACTTTGGAAAATATCTTCATGGATTCGTACAACGTCCTCCAAAATAAGAGGCCACCTCCCAGATAGTCGACGGAGAAAGAACGCGAAACGGGGAAGTTTTGTCTCTTTCATCAGATTCATGGCCATTCGACAAATGAATGCCGTCACCTAAGAGACGTAGTCGAGAGGCTTCTTCGAGAAGGAAAATTAGATGAATACAGAGTGACGCCCAGAGATAGGGGGCAAGCCGTACAGGCCCCAAATCAGAATCAGAATCAACCTGCTGTCAGGCCAACTGCCCAGCAAAAGGGAAAGGACCTTGTTATCAATACCGTAATCGGAGGGCTTTATCTCGCCGGACACGGTTCCAAGGCATTGGATCAGTATGTCAATGCAGCTAAGCAACACCTCGAGGTAGGGGAGTGTAGCAACCTCGAGGACAACGTCCCGGTAAAGCAACAAAATATGATGTCCGACGATGTCATTTTCCGCGAACGAGAAAGCATTGTAGTCCATGCTCCGACTGAGGATCCATTTGTAATCACAGTACCTATTGGCCCGGCCACTGTTCATAAAGTTTTGGTGGATAACGGGAGTTCCGTCAATATTCTTTTCAAAAGGACATTCGACCAGATGAACCTCGAGATAAAAGACTTGAAGCCCTGTCAGGGATGGATCCGTGGATTTAACAGAGCATCCACCGCTCCAATGGGTTATGTAGAGTTACCAGTTACGCTTGAGGAAGGAGAACGCCAGAGAGTGAGAATCCTTCCCTTCGTGGTTTTGGATGTTGAATCATCCTACAATGCCTTCCTGGGCCGACCGGCCCTCGCAAAGTTTAGAGCCTGTATAGCCCCCTGGTGCTTATTATTGAAATTTCCTACGGAAGCTGGTGTTGGTATTGTCAGAGGAGATCAGGTTGCCGCACGAGCATGTTATGTTGCAGAGCTAAAGCTACTCCGCAATGGAGGGGACATAGAAACCAAAGGCACTTCTCCCACCGCAAGGGCAGAGACCTTATAGCAACTAAGGAAGATAACAATGGGAGAGTCGCCCAGAGAACTGCCCGAGGATATGGATCCCAGAGAGGACAAAGAACCTGGGGACAAAATGGCGACTCCCAACGAGACAACTGTGGATGTACTGATCGATGATGGTGACCCAGAGAAGGTCCTTAAGATTGGATCCCAGTTAAATCCGAATGTAGCTAAAGAACTGATGAGTTTCTTAAAAAATAATTTGGATGTATTTGCTTGGACCCACGCGGACATGTGCGGGATATCTCCATCAATCATGAGCCATTTATTAAGCATTAACCCTAAACATCCTCCGGTGAAACAAAAAAGGCGAATGCTGGGTCCAGAGAAGTCCGCTGCCTTGAAAGAAGAAGTTGGAAAGCTAAAGAGCAATGGATTTATCAGAGACTCAATCTATCCAGACTGGATTTCAAATCAAGTTCTGGTGAAGAAGGCTAACGGGAAGTGGCGAACGTGTATCGATTTCTCGGACTTGAATAAAGCATGCCCGAAAGACAGCTTTCCGTTACCCAGGATCGATCAGTTGGTGGACTCAACGGCGGGTCATGAACTTCTCTCCTTTACGGATGCATATTCAGGATATAAACAGATTCCAATGCACGTTCCAGATCAAGAACACACTAGTTTTATTACGGATCTGGGATTATATTGTTATGTAGTAATGCCCTTTGGCTTGAAGAACGCAGGCGCTACATATCAATGGTTAGTGAACAGAACGTTCTATAACCAGATTGGGAAAACAATGGAAGTATACGTTGACGACATGTTGGTTAAGTCCAAGCAATCCTCTAATCACACTACGGACTTGGCAGAGATGTTTGGCATTCTTCGAAAATACGGGATGAAACTCAACCCAACAAAATGTTCATTCGGGGTCGCCTCCGGAAAATTCTTGGGATTCATCGTCAGTTCTCTTGGGACTGAGATTAATCCCGACCAAATCGCAGCAATCAGAGACATTCAGGAACCTAGGAAAATTAAAGATGTGCAAAGCCTAGCAGGGAAAGTAGCCGCACTAAGCAGATTTATATCCAGGGCTACGGACAAATGCATCCCATTCTTCGAATTGATAAAGCGAGGAAAACGCCACTTCAAATGGACGCCCGACTGCGTAGAAGCGTTTCAGAACTTGCTGAGACACCTGGAGAAACCACCGATACTGTCTAAGCCGATGGATCATGAGGACTTATTCGTGTACTTGGCAGTGTCATCCCACGCGATTAGCTCAGCATTGGTAAGAGAAGAAGATAAGGTCCAAAGACCCATGTATTACGTGAGCAAAAAATTGACGGCAGCAGAGCGAAATTATCCAAGGATAGAAAAGTTGGCGTATAGTTTGCTGATCGCCTCTAGAAAGCTTCGACATTATTTTTAGGCACATCCCATTACCGTATACACTAATCATCCACTCAAGCGAGTTCTACAGAGACCAGAAGCATCTAGAAGGCTACTCAAGTGGAACATTGAGTTGAGTCAATTTGATCTGAACTTTCAGCCTCGACGGTCAATTCGGGGGCAAGTGATAGCCGACTTCATAGCAGAGTTCACCGTCCCGGAGGAAGATATAGCAAACGAAGAAGTTGGCCCCTCACAATTACTTCTCGACCCCAGTGCTTCGAGATTGTATACTGATGGGCTAGGAATGACAAGAGATCCGGCGCTGGAGTAGTGCTTGAAACTCCCGAGAAACGGCTGATATCCTATGCTATCCGGATGGAGTTTCACGCCACTAACAACGACTCCGAATATGAAGCCCTGATAGCCGGATTAAGGATCGCAAAGGAGTTGGAAGTCACAAGGCTGGACATCTTTTGCGACTCCAAGTTAGTTGTGAACCAGGTTACTGGGAAATTCCAAGCCAAAAGTGCAAGATTGATCTTATACTTGGAGAAAGTGAAGGAGTTGCTGAACGGCTTCGATCACTACACCATATCACATATTCCGCGGTCGGAGAATCAGCAGGCAGAAAAGTTGGCGAAGATGGCTAGCTCTGACGATCCTGAAGAGAGCGGACTAGCCCAAGTTGAGGTACTTCGGTCTCCTAGTATAGATCAGATGGAAATTGATCTAGTACTAGAGACGAAACCAGAAAGGGAGTCATGGATGACCCCTCTAAAGAATTTCTTGATGAATGGAGCGCTTCCGACCAAGAAAAGCGAGAGGCGTAAAGTGATTCGTAAAGCTGCCCGATACGTTCTGCAAGGCGTAGTTCTTTACAGACAAGGATTTTTGATGCCCCTTCTTCGGTGTATAGCTCATGACAACATCAAACGTGTGCTACAGGAGGTACACGAAGGTGAATGCGGCGATCACACTGGAGGGCAAACATTGGCGAAAAAGTGTTGCGGCATGGTTATTTCTGGCCTACCATAAACAAGGATGCGGCGAAATACGCACGATGATGTGATGCGTGCCAGAGATTTTCAAAGATACCTAGAGCACCTCCTAATCAGTTAAAAACAATGACGAGCCCATGGCCTTTCGCTATGTGGGGAATTGATATCATCGGAAGTCTCCCCATAGCTAGGGGCGGAGAGAAGTTCGCTATTGTAGCCGTAGATTATTTCACTAAGTGGGTCGAGGCTGAACCACTGACTACAATCACAACCAAATGAGTGGTCAATTTTGTCGTTAGAAACATCATCTGTCAATTTGGGATTCCAAAGATTATTATAACTGACAACTGAACTCAGTTCGATAGCACTGAATTCAGGAACTTCTGCCAGAAATACCACATTGAGAAACGATACACCTCTGTGGCGCACCCGCAATCGAACGGACAAGTCGAAGCAGCGAATAAAGTGATTAAGTCCATTCTGAAAAGAAGACTGAAACGGGCCAGAGCCATGTAGGCTGATGAATTACCCTTAGCGTTATGGGCCTACAGGACAACATATAAATCGGCAACAGGACATTCCCCCTTCTCCCTTGCTTTTGGAGCAGAAGCAGTCATCCCGGTTGAGATAAAAGTACCTTCTCACCGAGTGACTTATTACGATCCGATGACTAATAACGAATTGCTCCTTGAATCCCTGGATATGATCGAAGAAAAGAGGGACGAAGCAGACCTGCGTGCCTTGAGATGCAAACAACAAGTCGCCCGATACTACAACAAAAAGGTTCGAGCTCGAACCTTGGAACCCGGAGACTTGGTTCTGAAGCGTGTCTTTCCAGCCCCAACTCATATGGGTGCGAAATAGGAAGGACCGTACACCATACTGTGCAAGCTTGATAATGGAACCTTCAAGCTAGCAACCGTAGATGGAAAGGAAATCCCCAGAGTGTGGAATGCCCAACATTTACGGCCGTACCTAACGTAAAGAGGTCAGATCTGTTCCTTTTGCTTTGTTAAGAACCATGTACAAGGCACGAGTTGCCTAGAATAGTCCTATTTCTTAAAGCAAAAAATTATAAAGTGGGCGTAGGTCATGATTCGACCGAACCACTATAAAAATATTGTATGTTGTTTACCTTTATTGCACTATTATTTATCTGCCTTTTTATTTTTATGGAAATTGTTGTGAATCATGCAACGATCCCAGAAGCATATAATTATAGGCGCCTTCCATCAGAATGGAATGTAATCACCAGTCAAAATTTTGAGGATGCGATAAAGTAAATCATATCATTGATAGCGCTCTAACTCTCCAGAGCCGAGAGAGAGCATAACGGACATGAAATCGATGCCCGTAAGTCATGGCGGTGTACCATGATCGGAACCGCCTTGACGGAACTCTAACCTCGGCGACCGCCAGGAGAGTATAAAAGCGTCTCCGACTGAGCGCTGAGAAAGAGCTCTCGCCCCGCTGAAGGATCGAGGAGCAATTGAACCGCTGAGCTCGAACTCTAACTCTCCAGAGAGAGAGTATAAAAGCATCTCCGATTGAGCACTGAGAAAGATCTCTCGCCCCGCTGAAGGATCGGGGAGCAATTGAACTGCTGAGCTCGAACTCTAACTCTCCAGAGAGAGAGAGTATAAAAGCGTCTCCGATTGAGCGCTGAGAAAGAGCTCTCGCCCCGCTGAAGGATCGGGGAGCAATTGAACCGCTGAGCTCGAACTCTAACTCTCCAGAGCAGAGAGAGTATAAAAGCGTCTCCGATTGAGCACTGAGAAAGAGCTCTTGCCCCGCTGAAGGATCGGGGAGCGACTGAGCTGTTAAATTATCTTGCTAAACTCCGACCTCGGCGACCGCCAGGAGAGTATAAGAGAGTCTATGGTTAAGCACTGAGAAAGGTGCCGGAAACTTAGCACCATAAGGACAATTATCCTACCAAATTTTCTAAGTCCCCCATATTCAGAAATAGGGGGCAACGTGCAGACAACGCTAATCAATCCTTAATAAGCCCTAGTCAGGCGCTACGTTAACGATTGATTGGGGGCATATACATATATACATATACACATGAACACGGAAATTTTTAAATTTTTCTTTATGTTGCTTGACTGATTTGTATTTATAATCAGATGGTCTATGACTAAGCATGAAAAGTTTATTAAATGCAGGTACACGGTGATGCAAAAAGAGATAAACTTTCATTTACAAACTGCAAGCCTAGAAAGTGAAAAACAACCTAAAACAAAAGTGAGGGCCAGTCTCACAATTACATTTCATGGCCAGTAAGAAGCCTAAAAACAAAATATAGACAAGCAACAATATCCTATTTACGCTTGGACTTCTTCTCCTGCTTCTGTTTCTCCAGCTTCGCCTTGTCAGCGTCGGATTGATCACCTTTCTTTCTCTTCCTTTTGTCTATGAGAGGAACGTCCGACTCTTCAGAAGATTCCTCCTCCACCTCCTTTCTCTTCCTTTTATCAATAAGGGAAGCTGGGAAATCATCAGGGTTCGCAAAATGAAGCTGTTTGCTGATGGATTTGGGCTGGAGTTTCAAAACCATCCCGGTTTTGGGATTAAACTCCGAGATAGGGACTATGTTCAATGGCTCATGTCCCGCTTTCTTTAAAGCCATCTCCTTTTCCTGCCTAGCTTTTCTATTAGCCAAAGTTTCGTCGTCATCGTCTTCGGCTTCTTTGGTGCCAATGATATCCTCCTCATCCTCTATATGACGCCCATCCATATCTTTCAAGGCCTCGATGGTTTCATCATCCTTGGGAGCGTCAGCACTGGGTGTCAGGACGCCCTTCTCTGCTGTTGTACCCTCGGCCTGCTTTGGTATCTCAACACCGGCGCTAGGCGAGACGACAACCTTCTCTACCTCTTTCCTCTTCCCGACATCCTTGTCGACGGGCTCGCCACCTGTATTATGGGGAACACATGTTATTAATTTAATTGGTTGCTCTACCAGACAACGACAATTCACAATTACTTTGACAAATTATGGGGAAAAAAGGGAGATACCTTCCGCCGATCCTCCATCTAGGCTAGCTGCAGAGGCTCCAACAACCACAGGAGTTAGGCCCAAATGGATTAATGGATCATCAGGATGGTATTCCTCAACTCCGGAGGTCTTGGGCTCTACAGCTGAGCTCGAACCTTCGTCAGCCTTGCTTTTGCCCTTAGCCAAGGCCCTCTCCTTTTCCATTTCCGCTTGAATTAGACGACGACCTTCTGCCAGATCCTCGGGCCCGTTATCCCTGAGGATGGTCTTCATCAGCTCATCTTCGTCAATTTCTTCAACTCTCAATCTCTGCTTCTCACCCTCAACGATGGCATCCCATAACTTGGCTAAAGTAACGTTGTAGTCCGGGATCCACGAGATGTTGCGGGTTTTGAGGACTTGACCCAGAAAGTCAAAAATCATCTCTTCAAACCCTTCGTTATCCTTTTCTCTCTCGAGGAGCTTGTTGTTAGAAGCAGTAGCCATTTCAATGGCACTTTCAACATTCTTTTCAACGAGAGCCGCTCGCCTCTCCGCATCCACGACTTGATCATTCAAAATCACCTTTTCCGCTTCAGCCAAAGCTAAACTTTCTTTCAAACTTGCTTTTTCTGCCTCCCAGGCAGCTCTCTCAGCTTCAAAATGGCCTTGTGCTGTCTTCAACTTAATGATGGCCATTTTAAGATCTTCTACCTCCTTCTTTAAGGCCATCTTCTCTTGACTATTTGAGTCAAGTTCCGAATGAAAGCGTTTCTTAGCATTCTCCAATTCGATCTTATAATTTTCAGCATCTCTCCGCGCTAAGGCGAGTTGGGATTGAGCATCTTCCAAGTCCTTCTCCATCTTTGTCCTGGCCCTTTCGTTGTTATCAATTTTCACCTTAGATCTATGTGCTTCCATTTCAAGCATTCGAATGACTTCTGAAAGATTAACCGCATGTCTCTTCATCATTTCATACTGCCTGGCTACATGGCGAATGTGCCCGACGACTTCATTATCCCAATTCCTAGGGACTGGCTCCAAGGCTGGAACAAACGTCATCCTTTCGAAGAAGATGTTGGGGAATTGTTCCCGCAACTTTTCCAGCCTACCTTGAATCTCGGGACCATGGATGTAATCTCGTGACCCGGGGGCAGCCAACTCTGGCTGGCTGGAAGGGACAATGTCACTTCTCTCCTTCTCAGAATCTTTGATTGGATCCTTGCTTTTATCCTTAGGCTCGTAGTGTCTTTTTGACGACCTGCTGTGAGAGGGTGCACTTTTCGGAGGAGTTAACTCTTTAGGAAGTTGTTTTCCCCCTGTCGGAGCTACCAGATAACTGGGAAGCTTGCCAGGAGTCGATTTTGATGGAGACCGGGGTTGCGAAGAAGTAGGCTTGTGAGAAGGGCCGCGAGAGCGCTCGGTGCTCGGATGAAGACTGGGTGTGCCTTCACGAAGAGAACGATAAGAATAAGAACGCCTACGAGACATCTTTCCTGCAAAAGAGAAAAGAGCATATTAAAAATTTGAATACTGTTGACATAAAAGTGTGGGGTCAGGCAGTGCGTGTGATTTGGGCATCCCGTATAATTCCCCCTAACAGACCCGGGCCTGAAGTCAGGCTCATCTGAGTAGTTTCTTGTCCTCTAATTGGAACGGTGGTCTCCTCAGAGGCAGGGAAAAATGGCTCCCTTTTCCCCCTCTGTGTATACATCATCGGGTAAAGGAATTTTGCTCAGCTCTTTGAGTAGCTGTTCTTCTGTCAAATCATCGGGAGCAGCAGGTTCGATCGGAAGAGAAGCCCTTGAGGGGGAACCCCCCGGAGAAACTGGGATTTTCTTGGACTTGTCACCACGGGCCTCATCTCCTCTATATATGTTCATGTCCTCGTCGTCCTGGATGATTATCGGGGAAGGACTCTTATGGAATTTAGTTGTTTCTGCTGCCCATGATGTTCCCTCTCCCTCCATTGGGGGCACGTATTTGTAGGGTTTGCCGCCAGCACCAAGTCCAAATCTTATATCCAGAAGACGATGCTTATGAAGATTCTCGTCAGTGATGCACTTCTTGATCCTTAGAAAATCGGATCTGCTTTGTAGAAGAATAGACAATCGATTATTGTATAACAAGCCTTCCGTCTTGGGAAAAACGTGATATGCTTAAAACAAAAAAGAAAGGGGGATGTTAATGCTTCGATTTCTTAAGCAAGATATTCAGTCAAAAGATTAAAGTTTACTTGATCTAAGCCATCTTCTTGAGCACCCAGCTTGTCTCTTTATATAAAACCAATCAGACTTGGGATCCCCTATATTGCTGTATCGTCATATAGAACCTTCCTATTCGCCACCGATTCGAAGAAAGAGAAATTTGGAGTTGCCGAGGAGCGAAGCTTGAAAAGATAAAAGAATGTTAAATTTTTAAATGTGAGCTCGGTATGCAAGATCTCCGCGTATGCGATATATATAGTATATAGAGCCGCGTAGGCGTTAGGATGAAGCTGCATTGGAGCGATACCCAATCGTTTTAAGGTCTCAAACACATTTGGAGGAAACGGAGGAATAGCTCCTACCGAGCACATGATTCGGCTGATGGCCATATACCCTTCCGGAGCTAAGTGTGGTCTATCTTCGCTAACGGGTGTCCTCACATCATCCCAAGGGATCCCATGTCTCAAGCAAATTCTTTTAAGCTTGATGTCATCGAGTTTAGATGCTAAAGAATTAGTAAATTTCTCTATCCCAAGTGCACCAGGAATCTCGTCAGGAGCTCGACCGTCTACTTCAGACTCCTCGTCAAGTGAAGTACTTTCAGTTGGATCCGATTCCGTTGCTTCGTATTCGGAACCAGAATCCTCGCCCCTTGGGTTAGTTGGATGGACCTCAGGGTTATGGTGCTCAGACACCTCGGGATCGGTCTCGGTGCTCGATCTCGAAGAAGAGTGATTATCCGACATTACTGTTTAGGCGAGGAAACATGAGAAATAAGATTAAAACTACCCGTCCCCCCTTTGTGTGTGTGCAAGTGCCGGTGTGAGTGCTTGTGCGTGCATTAAAGAAAAGTACAAAGGTCAACAAAGTCATCTAGACATTGGTCGTTGTTCGATCGATAGATTATGCTTTTTTTCAATCCGGAATGTTCGTCCCAAAGGCTCTAACCTAACTGTTCATCGATTTGTTAGAGTTGCGTTATTTAGTCAGCGTGTGCATCAGATCGTTCGTCAGTCGGATCGCAGGACAGGTCCGGATCGCAACATATGAACGGTTCGTGCTGAAGGACTCAGTACGTGAAAAGGTGCAAGCTCGTAGAAAGGCTTCGAATCGTGAAGCGCACCAATCCATCCAAACCGATCGCTATGGTATCTTGACTATCCGCATCGCCTCCTGTTCTCTGCGATCCGAAGCTCCTCCCATCCCGCGGCTCGATCCTTTAGCCGAATCTATGCTTCGTCCTCATCTCTCCGAACCCTCGTCTCGTCAACGAAACGCACCGAAATGCCCCCCCCCCTCCGATCTGATTCCTCCTTCTCCCTCGCATCTTCCTCATCATTTCTCCTCGGTTCGTCACGCGAGCGCCTGAACCCATCAAACATCGCGGGTGCGGTCTCAAACATCACCAATTTTCTCATTTTTTCTTCTTAGATTCCAGAAAAACAAGTGAAAAATCGCGTGAGGATGATTTTGGCGAAATTACCTTTCTTAAATTAGGAAGAACAATCGTATTCTTGGAAGGAAGAATTAGGGTTTTATCTCGAGAAGAATAGGCGGTACGTTGCTGGAAGAAGAAGAAGGGGAAAAGTGAAGTGAGGATCGATTTATATAGGCAAAAAGGCGACCGTTAGTCTCCCCCTTTTTATCCTATTCGATCCATGAAAGTCGATGGGCCGCGAACTAAAGCCCATCGCATCACGAACCAAAAGCCCACCTCGTTCCGTAAAGAGGCCCAAGTGCTTACCAAAGGACGAAACGAATAACTTGCTAACGAACCGTGATTCTCCCATGCGATACGAACCGATAAATGACCAACAGGAATGAAAATTCAAAAATGCACCTGATAGATTCGATGATGACGACTCTGAAAGATCCCAGAAAAGAATTGTCCAATAAACAGGGAAACTATTAAAGGATTATCCGATATTTATAGCAAGCAAAGAAACAGCTTTCCGTAAACGATATGGCCTTTCGGATAGACGCTACCACTGATTTGCATCTCTTTATGAAAAGTCATTTCTATAGTTTCGAAGCATGTTCCATCTTCGATAAAACATCCTTCGAGGGGGCAAAATGTTGGCTAGCTTTTTGACCAAGCCACTCAGGTTCACTCACAAGAAGAAAGTTTGAAATTATGTTCCCTAAGTACATGAAGGAACGGATCGCACCAGAGGATCGCCCCTCATCGGATCGTCCCTCATCGGATCGCCCCTCATCGGATCGCCCCTCATCGGATCGCATCAGAGAATCGCCCCCATTGTATCAGCGATACGACCACTTCTACGCGACTCGATCCGTGCACACACTACTACCCAGCACAGACCGATCCGACCCCCTGATGCACAGCGAAGCCTCTGACCCGTTCAAGCACGAGCTAGTCTTCGGCGAGCCAAGATGCACGGATCCAGCGACACGTGTCCCCAACTGTCACTTTGACTGATTCTCCCCCTTTGCTCGATCTGATATTCAAGGGGATCGCGACACTTGTCCACAACGGCTAATTTGACTAATTGTCCGTAAGGCTGCGATACGATCCGATGTTTTCGGGATTTGTGCCACGTGTGACCGCGATCCGCCTGACAAAATCATCTATAAATAGCCCAGAGCTTGGCATTTTTCAGGATCTTTTTGGCAATACTGAGTACTGATTCCGCCATTATTGTCATACCACCATTTCTTATCAGTTTTATTTCGAGATTACTGAGAGAAATCATAATTGTAAAAGTGAGCTTGAGAGAAATCATTGATTGTATTAGCATTCAAAGTATAACCGATAACATATAAAGTGGACGTAGGCTCGTTAACGCCGAACCACTATAAATTCTGTGTGTTTTCTACTTCTTCTTCATTCTCCAGTTAAAATTCTTTAAGAATCAAAACGATTTGGGTGTTAGGTCCAAATTTTGGTCTAACATTAACCATTAGTAATTACATAATAATTAAGATTACAATTTAATATTATAATTAATTGATAACAAAATTTAATTATTATAAATTGATATTTATATTTAATAATATTATTCGGTAATTTTACCAAAAAGGTTTACAACTTTGGATTATACAAATAATACCAGATTTTTACTGTTCAATCCAACTTTTTGGCTCTAAATCTAAGTACTTTCTGGTTTGTAGGTGTATATTCACGCCGCTTTCCCATGAAAATTTCATTTCCCGCTTTCTTCCTCCTGGACCCAATAATCTGAATCCATCGAATTTTCCAGATCCCCTTCTCCACCTTCACGATTCACAATCTATTGAAATTTCCAGATCCCACTCTTAAGTTCAGGTGGTGACAGGGTTCTCAAAAGAACGGACTTAAAAGATGGTGACCAGAAATTTTGCATGGCAACAAAATTCAGCCCTTCTTCCGACCTTCCAACCTCCATTACTGCACCTCCGCCCCCGCTCCGCCCCGACCTTCTGCACCAGATCCCCCTCACATCGATTCCACCCTAGCAGGCTCCCAAATCACGTCGACAGAGGAAACCCTAATCCCTGATCGCTCTAGCTCTAGGCCACATCCGGCGGCGCAGACAACTCCACCTGTTCCTAATATTAAACCATCGTTGTTAATGCTCTAACTGCTCCCTCCGTACAATTCCTGAATCTAACAACATCAAAGAAACCCTAGCTGCTTCAAATTTCAATCTGCTTTAGCCAATATTCCAAATCATACCACCACAACGTCATTGTCCATGAAGATGGGTGGCAACGAACTCCATTTTGTCATGTCCCAAGTTGGAATTAAACATCATACATCAAAGATTGAAGGAGAGACAAAAATCAGAGCGTTGTTGTCCATGAAGCTTGGTGGCCTCGAACTCAAATTCGACAGCCAGTTCTCGCATCTATGAAGTGTTCTTTCATGTACCAGGTTCAAATTAAACATCATAGATCATAGATGAAGGGGGGACAAAAATGAGGTGATATTTGAGAACAGAAAGATCTATTCAAGTATGTTAGTGTTGCTTCTTCTTTTAACTTCTCCTGTTTTTCTCTTCTTCTTGCTAAATTCATTGCGTTATTCTTAACGGGATCTCTTTTGGTTTTGATTCAGTTTGATGTTTATATTAAAATTGCAGTTATATATGGAGATTTGTAATCTGAGTTCTGAAATAGGATCATACATATTAGTGTTGTTTTTTCTTTTAACTCCAAATTTTCCATGTTTACTTAATTTAGTTCATGATTCTAAACTGAATCTCTTTTGGTTTTGTTTCAATTCAGTATTTATATTGAAATCCCAATTAAATATGGAATTTTGATGTTTGACTTCTGAAATAGGATCATACACCTAACATGGTTTGCAATCCAATATAATTCTTGGATCAGCAATGCTACTATTCACACCAGATCATATTCCATGTGTACGATCTTATGATGTTTGATTGTTTGATTAGGCAGTACTAAACATTGTTTTCACTTTGTAATTACAAATTATTATATAAAATTAATTTTGATTTTTTACTTGTGAAATGCAACAAAAAATTAAACAGTCTTTGGACCAACTCTTATCAGCCTACCTTATGCTATTGCTTATATATACTTTGTTTACTAGGTAAATAAATTCATTTATATGAGGAATTATGAGTATTTGTAGTTATAGAATACTGAATTATGCATATTTTTCAATGCTTACTCACGAAAGGATGAAAAAGCAGGGAAGGATAACTGTTTCAGGTTAAACTAGCCCACAGTATTGTTTTCACATTATTTATATTTGCTTTTTATGAATTACTCTCTCGTATTAATGTTAAGTCTGATCATTATTTCACTAGCCTGCATATAGCTTAATTTAATGGTTCAATTGTCGGACCTGCACAAATGGAAGTACAATATCAAAACAAAATTTGTGTTTTAGGGGGCATTTCTTACATGTATCTTTCCAACATTTTTTACATGTTGACATGTTGTGCACATTAAGTATTTGATAAGTTTTATTTCATGTACTACATGATATTTGGCTATTAAGTTGTATACTTATCATTTACTCATTGATGACTGTGCTTTTGATAATACTTTACTACCAATTGCTTGCATGCCTTCTTGCCATAATTCGTATAATGTTCTTACACCTGATATGAACTTGTCGGAACCACTTTATATATTGAGGAGTCAAGTCCTTGCCCTCAAGATGGAAAACTGGTCATCGTTTTCATAAAGATGGAAACACATATACTGAGATGGATGTTCCACGGTGGATGGGTAGCGCCTATGGATGTCAGCTGAGTGACCCTGATGCTAACGTGGGGTTCTACATGGAAAATCAGGCCTGATGTAGCACGATAAATGGCTATAGAGTAGAAAGGAGTCGGGTACTAACGAGTGTTCTTATGTGCAAAGTTTTGACATGACGTGATATAGGCAGACACTAGTGTTGTATGTTAAGAAGTAGGTCTGCAGTCAAGTGACAGAAACAAATGATTGAGATAAGACACAAGACAAGTGGACATTTCGGGTTATCTTTCTTTAGACGTACTGAGTAGTTCTGGCAGTTGCCTATGAGTGGTATTTTCTTTTTGATGGTTCTAGGAGCGTTGCTCGATCATTCATGCAAGGTCCGATTTACAGTTCAACTATTTTATTTGATAAGAACCCTAAGTTAATGGAACTTAGGAAATATAGACACTTATAGTACACCATATTTTAGCCAGAGTAGTAGTACTAAGAGCATCTCCAACAAATGGTTCAATTCATGTTACGGGGTTGAATAAGGCATGTTTCTGCACCCAACAGATGTTACGTGGTGTAACATTAAGCAAAATGTTACGGATTGAATTCATAGTTCTGAATGGGACGCACGAGCCGATTTTATCGGCTCGTGAAGGCGCGAGCCGATTTTATCGGCGCGCGACTTCAGGGGCTGATAAAATCGGCTCGTGGCCAAAAAAAATTTCTCATCTATAATACCATATTTTGTCATATATACAACAACAAAACCCTTAATTTTTTTATAAAATAAACTTTGAAACGTAATAATAGATGATTAATAACCCTTAAAAATACAATAGAACGAGTTGGTACAATAGAAAAGGACAACATCATCATTGCATACATGATCGATAAGTTCGGAAAAGCACAAAATAAAATACAAAAATAGATAATGGTTCTTCATAACTAGGTATCGCCGTAGTGGTTCCATAAATGATTCATAAGATCCTTCAGCAGCCGGTTATGGAGTTCCGCGTCTCTATACAAAACTTGACGGGTCAAATGAATGTTGAAGTCCTCTTGTGTTAGTGGTAGGTTTTGTCGGAACACTTGCGGTGGTAGCGAAGCACCCTCGTAATCGCAGTGATGTTGTTCTTCATCCATATCTCTTTCATCTTCTATAATCATGTTGTGAAGAACGATGCAAGAAAACATGATTGTAGACATCTTACTCCTGGACCACAGCCGACATGGATTACTTATCATTGCAAATCTAGATTGTAAAACACCGAAAGCACATTCCACTTCTTTCCTTTGTCCCTCCTGCATCGCCGCGACCAGGACTTGTTTAGGAGTTAAAGGATTTGGACATGTTTTAAAAATGGTACTCCATTTCGGGTAAATGCCATCACCTATGTAATAGCCATGGTTGTAAGTATTTTGGCCTAGGGTAAATGTTAAAGGAGGTATCTGGCCTTGAGCAAGATCATTGAACAGATTTGATCTTTCTATAACATTTAAGTCGTTATTAGAACCGGGTATTCCGAAGAAAGCGTGCCATATCCACAGATCGTACGATGCCACAGCTTCCAAAATGATGGTTGGTCGTCTTTCCTTGTCGTTGTACGCACCTTGTAATCCCTTAGGACAGTTCTTCCATTCCCAGTGCATACAGTCCAGACTTCCTAACATTCCCGGCCAACCCCTGCTTTCGTGCATCTCTCTGATTCGCACTACATCTGCTTCGTTCGGTGACCGTAAGTATTCTTCTCCATAGACGTCCACAACTGCTTGACAGAAAGTTTCAAGTGTTTCTGCCATGCTCTCTGTTATGCGGTATGCATCGTCTAAAGCATCGACTGGAGTGGCATAAGCTAACATTCTCATAGCGGCCGTCATCTTTTGTTCACCGGACAATCCCTGTGTCTTCGATGCATTTTGTTTGTACTTAAAGTAATCATTGTTACCTTGAATACCAACCAATATCCGAAGAAATAGGTTTCTCCGCATCTTGAATCTTCTACAAAACATATCAGGCCCGTAAGTGCAATCGTCATCGAAGTAATCTTGAATCAAAGACTTGTGGTATTTAGCATGATTTCGGTGTATAAACCTCCTTCCAGGAACCGATCCCCCTCTAGTTGTGGATGATGAACCATACGCTTCACGGTATAGGTCCCGTATTTCTTGTATTTCTTCTGCTTCCTCTTGAAGGATTTCATCTTCCTCCGAATCGCTAGCAAAAGCCAGCAAGCATTTTGTAAAGCTGGAATCCATTTATTTTTGTGAATAAGTTTTGATTTGAGATACGAAGTGGAATGTGGCTGTTATATATAAGGTATTTTGTATTGGTAAGTAGGTAGCTTTATTGGGTGGAGTGTTCTCCTTAATTGGATGATGTGCTCCTTTATTGGAAAGAGGGTTCCTTTATCGTTTACGGTGCTCCTTTATTGGTTTGAGTTCCTCTTTATTGGACAGAGTGTTCTTTATTGGACAAAGTCCTCCTTTATTGGGTAGAGCGTTCCTTTCTTTATTGGATAGATTTCTCCTTTACTGGTAAGAGTGTCTCTTTATTGTACCAAGTGCTACTTTATGTTGGATAGAGTGTTCTTCTCTTTATTGGAAAGAGTGCTCCTTTATTGGTAAAATTGCGTTTTTATTGGTCATAGTGTCTTTTATTGGACAGATTGCCCCTTATTGGACAGAGTGTCCTTTATTAGTAAGAGGTTTATTGCTCTTTGCATCACATACGTTTAGACCGTGGGACTTTGCAATACATAAATGTTTTGCATTACATAACTTACAAGCTTACAACAACGACAATTACAACTTGAATACGTGCTAAAGCACAATTGAAAGAAGTATGACAACTTAACACATAAACATGAAATTTAAACTACAGTAATAAACGGCACGATAGTTTCCGCCGACACCTACCACGGACGGGGGAAAATCCAGCCTTAGCTGCGTCAGACACATTCTTGTTCAAACGTCGAATTTCTGCTTGCGTTTCCAATGCATATTGAACTCCATGTTCGCACATCGGAGGGTCGATCCACTGCTTAAAGTAACAACAATCAATTTCGTCAGGAAAAACGGTGTGATCCTGGTAGGCGGCACAACCAAAAAATCGGCGTCCCGCATTATTTTCGGTCTTCGAAACAACGACGACCGATTCTTCTCCACAACGGCACACAGGGTTGGATCCACCAAGACATACTGGCTTGAGAACACGTCCTTGAAGAACCACTTCTTTTCCAGGTCTTTGAGTTGCAACCCCCTCATCGGCACTTTCCCCTTTGACCATGTTGGAGGCCACACATTCTTCTCCCTGTTCCGCCATTACTCACAAATTTGCTTCTTTGGGGAAAGAGGATGGAGGTGGCGGCTAGAAGCAAAATATGTAGGGAAAACAAGAGTGTGGGTTAGGTTTTCAGAGAAACCGATATATATAGGAAAAAAGAGAGTGTGGGTCCAGGGTCGTCCACTAACCCGTATTATTTATACGTACGTACATGTCGTAGTTAAAAAGGAGTTAAAAAGGCGGGTCGCCCACTTACGCTCATAATTTAAACATTTAAGGACATGAAGGAGTTAAAAAGGAGGGTCATCCACTTACTCGCACATAATTTGAACATTTAGCGACACGACGGAGTTAAAAAGGAGGGTCATTCACATTTGAACATTTGGCACTTGCCGAAGTACCAGTGTTGGCACTTGGCAAGGTGCCAAAAGTACCAGGTTTGGCACTTGCCGAAGTACCAATGTTGGCACTTGGCCAGGTGCCAAACTTGGCACTTGCGAAGTACTAGGTTTGGCACTTGCCGAAGTACCAGTGTTGGCACTTGGCAAGGTGCCAAACTTGGTACTTGCGAAGTACCAGGTTTGGCACTTGCCGAAGTACCAGTGTTGGCACTTGGCCAGGTGCCAAACTTGGCACTTGCGAAGTACCAGGTTTGGCACTTGCCGAAGTACCAGTGTTGGCACTTGGCAAGGTGCCAAACTAGGCACTTGCAAAGTACCAGGTTTGGCACTTGTCGAAGTACCAATGTTGGCACTTGGCAAGGTGCCAAACTTGGCACTTGCGAAGTACCAGGTTTGGCACTTGCCGAAGTACCAGTGCCGGCACTTGGCAAGGTGCCAAACTAGGCACTTGCGAAGTACCTGGTTTGGCACTTGCCGAAGCACCAATGTTGGCACTTGGCAAGGTGCCAAACTTGGCACTTGCGAAGTACCAGGTTTGGCACTTGCCGAAGTACCAGTGTCGGCACTTGGCAAGGTGCCAGTGTTGGCACTTACCTGCATATTGAAGTACCAGTGTTGGCACTTGGCAAGGTGCCAAACTTGGCACTCGCCGAAGTACCAGTGTTGGCACTTACCGAAGAACATATGGAACGACATAGAACATATGAAACGAGCAAACATTACACAGAACATATGACACGAGCAAACAATACACAGAACATATGAAATGAAACATATCACAAAACAAATAATAAAATAACCTACAGTCACAAACATCGAGACATACACATACATACATCGAGCCATATATATATATATACATCGTGACATACACAAATATACATCATGATAAATCTGCGGCATCATCCTCACCGTCCAAAGACATCTCGTCCCCGCTATCAGAAGGGTCATAATACGGAATATCGTCATCACTACCTCCAAGCCTATCATCACTACCTCCAAACCCGTCATCACTACCTCCAAGCCTGTCATCCTCTCCTACTCCGTCACCCCCTCCAACTCCGTCATCCCCTCCAACTCCGTCACCCCCTCCAACTCCGTCACCCCCTCCTACTCTGCCACCCCCTCCGACTCCGCCACCCCCTCCTACTCCGTCACCCCCACCAAGTCCGCCACCCCCTTCTGAACCTCCAACTCCTACTCTTGAACCTCCACCAGTACACGACCCTATAATGGTACCTGATGCCGAAGTATCACCAACCCCTGCTGCCGCTAATCTGGCCTGTAAGTCAAAGATCTGCTCCTGCAATCCCTGAACAATCGCCTAGTGCTCCTGATACATGGACTGAGAATGTAGCAGCGCCATCTCCTGAATAGCCGTAATATGTATCCTATGCTGGTCTAATCGTGGTGCATACTGCATAAATAGAGCATATAAAATCAGTATTTACAGCGTATAACATACAATCTAAATTCAAAAGTACAAGCTTTACCTCATGTGATGGATATAATCCAGGTAGGGACACCGTGCACCATGTGTGCAGGTGGGTGAACAATAGGCAGGAGTATCTGTGCTCCGCTAAGATCAAATGTCTGAAATGTATCGGCCAGAGCGAAATCCGTAGGAGGGTCGGCGATCTGTGAAGGGGTCGGGTCAAATGTGAATGGCGGAGAGTGAACTCTACCAATAACCAATCGTGGACAAATGTGATCGGAGTTCACACCCCGCATATAATACGGCAGCAAGTACCGTCTAGGAGCTACTCGAACCCAATAAGGATCAAACTCTGCGTCGGGTATGTGAAAATCGATCGTATCAACCTATCCTGCCTGTCTCAAACCAGCAACATACTATCTCCTTATAACATGCTGCTGGCCAAACATCTCAAGTGGCAGAGGTGGATCTACGGGTACGGGCGACTGACCGGTACCCTGGTAATAACATCGGTCTCCCAAGTACCAAACAGGAAGGTGTGCTGGTGGGAAGAAGAGGACACATCGAGTAGATATGCGACATGCAATGGCAAATGGATGGGCATCAGGTACTAGGCCATCCGCTCCAAGTAACAACCAATAAGAAGCCTAAGGTGCTCGTTGCATGTTCCCCCTCTCCCTCATATCTAACTGGGTACGAGCCTCCATCAAGTCATGTCTCACACCCACAGGAGCATGCCGAACTACATGAATACTCTCCCATCTGCGCATGCGTGGGAAAAAGGTCTCAGCAGCATGAATGGCGGTGGGCAGTATGTGTGGGTGCATGTTGGTCGTGTACTCGTAGTACCAGCATGGCAACAAGTACCAAAAACCAAACATCTACTGAACCTCTCCAAAAGCATAAGAGTCAAGAGCGGTGTATAGATATCCCAATATGGCAGAGCCCCAATCAAACATATGCAGCTGCTCTAAATCGACTAGTGCTACTAGGTAGCCGAGCCTAATCGTACTCCGTTGGTTCGTGATGAACGTTGAACCAAGGAGATATAAAATGGTAGCTCTGTATACTATGTCGTGGAAAGCTACCTCACCGGCATGCGCTGTAATATACTGAAGTAGATATGTGACTGAAACGGCACCATTAGCTATATGAGCCACCGACAAATCTGGCAAATACTGTAGGTAGGAATCGGGTAACTCAAAAGAGGAATCAAAGGGAGGTGGGTCTCTATCTGGACGGCCTATCTCAATCCCCGTAAGCATGTTAAAATCGGCTGGGGTGATACCTAGCTCATAATCCGGAAAGTGAAAGGTGTGTGTAGTAGGCCACCATCTCTCCACTAAGGCATCGACCAAAGGTCGATCGAAGGATTAGGGAGGTACAATACGTAAAAAATGTCCGAATGGACTACCAAGTAACCTCTCTCGAATATGCAGTGGTAATAAGTCAAGGGCATGTGAAACAAACTTCGCCCAACTCCCGCGAAGGTAGACGTACCCAGTCTATTAAAATTATACTAGTTAATTTACTATAAAACCACAAGTTCATACGATTAAAACATATGACATACATGCACTAAACTATAACATAAAACCTACAGGGGATACTTTTTAACAGTTCAGTAACTACAAATTTTAAAATAATTAAAATTAATACCTGAACGGTCTCCAACGCGGTAAAAGATCGATGTATGAATCCCTATGGTAGCTCGTGGAGGATACGTAAGTCCTCAGTCGTCGTACCCTTTGGTGGTGGAAGGTGAGCTGGACCGGAAAGATCGTCTGGCATAACTAGAACTGTGCGTCTCCCCATCTTCGTAATGCGTGGCGGCATCCCGGCGTCGGAACGAATAAAAAAAATTAAAAAGGAGGAAATGGAGAGGAGAGGAAAATTTAAAACCAACACCCCCCCCCCCCCCCCCCCCCCGCCCCCGCGCCATATATAGGTGCGGGAGAGGCGCGAGCCGATTTTAGCAGCTCGCGAGCTTGCGTGCCGATAAAATCGGCTCGCAGGCCACGAGCCGATAAAATCGGCTCGCGCCTATTAGGAGATATCAAAGATATCTCCCAACATGTTACGGGTCATAGCGTTATGACCAGTAACGCTGTTGGATATGCTCTAAAGATGATTACATATGATAATCATGTATTAAGCCTATACTTATTCACCAAACGGTTGTTTGGTCCCCTCTTTTTCTGTCTTTTTTCCTTACGACAGGTGGACATAGCAGTATGTGATTAGTCCATTCAAGATACTTAAAGAGTTGTGCCTACTTTTGAAGATTAATTTTATCATATTTACTCTTAATGTGTTATTCTTTCTTATTAGTACAGTTTATTCCAATGTATCAGAGTTTGAAAGATATTTTTCTATGTAGTATGTACTGGACCACATACTAATTCTTTTTAAGACTATGATTTGGATATTTTTCTGAGTTATTTATGTAAGTTTTATTCCTTTCACTGTGAGTTTTGAAAATTTAGAAAATTTTATATTCCATCTTCTTGTTTGAAGCATTAATGCAAAAGGTTAAATGCTAATGATTCACATTTCCTGACGTTTGCAAGCATTATTGCAAAACACATGTGGAAAGTTTTAAAGAAAATATTTTTCATAAGGTATTTTCAGTATAGTTTCCATAAGTTTTCAAAATGGACCTTTTAAGAAAAATATTTAATTATAAAGAAATGATTTTTCAAGAACTTTCTCAAAATAAAAATAAAAAAAGCAAATCAATATCACTCTTACTCATGCCTACGCTAACTCTTCTTCATCCCTATTTTATCCCTTATCTCTTAATCCTATTTATGCTATCTATGAAATATTACTAGTGAAAAACTCTTAATGTTCATTGTTTGACGATGCTAGGCTCGTAGGTTCGGGCTAGAGCGATGCAGCAGAGGTTTCGGGTGTGAACATCCTCATATGATTCTACCGTTATCTACATGTGAAAGGTCATGCTAAGATCTCCTGCAGAAAACGATGTTCCTTTTGGTTAGCAGTAGCATTCTTCTGTAGAAAAATGATGATCGTTATACATGAATGGTGTATGGAAATTGTAGAAAATTTTGTTGCAATTGTTTGTACTATTAAAAATTTGTTGAAATACAATTTTTATTTGTTTATTTCATTCTGTGACATATACTATTATTAAAACGAATACATTTAATATGTAGTATCTATAAGTTGTAACTTTTTTTATAGATTTATAAATCTATTACTATGGGTATATACTATTGCAAAAGCATCTGTTGCAACAGCAAAAGCCTGTTGCAAAAAAGTGTACCACAACAGAAAATAACAGTTGCAAAAAGTATCTTTTGCAACAGCAAAAGCCTGTTGCAAAAAATATACCGCAATATCTTATTGCAACAGGCGGAAAATGTTGCAAATTTTTTACAACTCCGGCTATACCAACAGGCGCGGGTCTATTGCAATTGGTCTACTGCAATAGATATTGTCTGTTGCGAAAAGTATTTTTTGTTCTAGTGGATCATACTGCATTTCAGCCATGGTAATGTAATTTATGATAGCATTATGAGTTTTTGACTTGGTTTTTAAAAAATATATCCTTGTAAATCTAGTATAGGCATCAACAAGTGACACATAATACTTATAACTATAGTCAGAACAAACTGGTGATGGACCCCATAGATCTATGGCAATTAACTGTAAAGGTTTAGCATATATGGTATTAGAATCGGTGAATGGTAATTTGTGATTTTTTTTCCCCATTTGACAAAATTCACAAATGTAAGGTAAGGATACAGGATCAAACTTGATATGATTGTCATTCAGTATTGTTTGAATAGTTTTACCCGAGCTTGCAATGCCAAAAGTCAAATACATTCATACTATTATCAGTTTTAACGTTCAAATTACATGTGGCATTGCATTTTCCTTGGTTAACATCATTCTTGCACTTAACAGAATTAAACTTGTATAGACCATTTGCCAGTTCACCTTGTAAAATGATTTTTCTAGTTAGAATATCCCTGACAAGGCAATATTCAGGGAAAAAATCTAAATAAACGTTGTTATCCCTAGCACATTGGGATACACTAATTAAAATCTTGGCTTTCTAAGAAGCTTGCATAAGTGTAATTGTTTACTGCCATTTATGTAAGTGTCTCCAATGTGAGTGATTTGAATGTGTTTACCGTTAGCAATAGAAATAGATTTATTACCTCGATATTCTTTGCATCCAACATTTAGATTGTCCAGACTGCTTGTGAGATGATTGGTTGCTCCTGAATCAGGGTACCAGCTATCATCTTGCAAGTGCTCTGCTCTGGCAGTATCATTCCCTTTGTTTTGACTTCTTGATTCTTGATCTATTTGAGCAACATTTGCATTAGGATTGTTGCTGTTTTTCTAAATCTGATTGTTGTTGGAATATCTAAAGTAACAATTCAGGGCAGTATGATCGACTTTCTCGCAGATCTGACACTTGGGTCTATTATTGTTGTTCCATCTGCCTCTGCCTCTTCCTCTGTTTGCACCACCACCTCTTTGGTAAGACGATTCAGTTCTGTTACTTGTGTTTTGATTTTTGTTCTTGCCTCCTGTGGTAAGATTTGCATTAAGATCGATTTCTTGAATCCTTTTGCTTCTTATTCTTGATTCATGAGATAATAAGATGGCATGGACTTCATCAATAGGAGGAACAACTCTTTGTGTAGTGATAACTGTAACAACTGCCTCATATTCCTCATTTAATCCGTTTAATAAGTAAAGAACATGATCTCCATTAGACACTCTATTGCCTGTAGCACCAAGTAAATCACACAGCTTCTTAACCTTAGCTGTGTACTCTCTCATGTTCAGTTTTTCCATTTTTATATTTTGAAGTTGTCCTTTATAATGTAAAACCTTTGCCGATGACTGGTTATTGAATTCTTTCTCTATAGTGGTCCATATATCATTGGCAGATGAACATCCAATAACTGTTGGTAACAGGTCTTCACTTATTGAAGATAAGAGCCAAGAACTTATTAATCGATCTTGTCGATGATACTGAACATATGCTTCATTAGATATAGTTCTGTTGTCTTGATCAGTAATGAATTTGGCAGGAATAGGAGTGGTACCAAGTATAAATCCTTCTAGACCGTAGCCTTGAATGGCAGTTTCGACTTGTAGCTTCCATAGCAAGTAGTTTTCTTCTTGTAGTTGAACGGTAATTAGCTGACTATGAGGACTTATACCTGTTTTAACTAATTGATGTACAGGTCCAGATGGTGGATTCGGTGGATTTGGTGGGTTTCCTGGATTTGATCCAGCGTCTGTTCCTGTGCCTGATGTAGAAGAAGTGAGCGTGTCCACCATGATGAAAAGATAATAAGAACTTCAAGAAGTTCAAGAAATTCTGAATCAAATATCGTTTCTGATCGAAAGTAAGAAATAGCTGATACTCAGAGAGGAGCAGCTGAGGGTTTGATGATGAGATAGGTAAGAACAATTATAGAAATCTGATGACAACTCTCTGGCGAGGCTTCAACTTAGTTTTGGTGAATTTATTTTACTTTCTTGAATTGGATTCCTAGTGATTGATGCAGAACTTCAATGGGTATAGTATGTTTTATCGAGATGTAGCCAAATTCTCAGTAATTTCAGGCATACACTGATGATCATACTATACTTTATTCTCTCAAATGATGAAAACTTAACTGATGAGAGAATTTATACCCAAATGATGAAAACTCTCTGATGGGTATATTATCACTGAAAAACTTACAAGAATTTGATGTTGTTAGGCTCTAGAATGGCTTTGATACCAAATCAAAGTTTTACAGATGAAATATTGTAAAACTGAAAGCAAACTTTTTATTGAACAGAATTGTTTTTCATATTTTTACAAGATGCGAAGCCCAGAATATATATACAATGTTAACTGGGCCATGGACTAAGATGTTATTGGATACAAAGTAACAGTTTGGATAAATAAAACGTGTGGCTGATGATGATTGTGATGAGCGGTTGAAAGGGTGCCATGTAGGCAATCCGTATGAGATAAGATTAATTCTTCATATGGCCATCGGGTGTGTTTTCTCTTATTCATAATAGAGAGACTTAAATGATTATAGAAATTTTAAAGTATACGTATTTAAATGAGAAAAAACATAAATTTGTCATTCTTTAGTATTAAGGAGAAATATTAGTTAATTAAATATTTGAATAACTTAAAATTTAAGTTTTGCAATTAATTTAGGTTTTGCAATTAATTTAAGAGAAATATTACATGGAGCATATGCATAAGTAGGTCAAAGAAAACCACTAACAATTTTTTTCAAATATTTTGACCTGTAAGAAAAAAGTTGTGCCATAGGTTGTTTCTTATCAGAAAATAAACCATAGTTTCCATGGTTTATAAGGCCATACCACTGATGCAACTTCCACGGTGGATGAAAAGATGAAGCAAACTACGCTACAATCTTTTGACAATGTTGGTATAGTTTGTCGCAAAAGATAGATGAAAAGATGAAGCAAACTACAGTACCAATTTTTTCATGTTGGTCCACGTCGACATCTTTCAAGCCATTGCTAGATTTTTACAAATAAGGCTTACGATCAACATTTTCGGCTATTTGATACGCATTTTTCTTAGGTGAGTTGTAGCAATTGTTCGTATTTCGATGTTTACCTATTTTTACAGATAACGCTTATGATCAACATTTTCGGCTATTTGATATGCATTTTCGGCTATTTGATATGTGTTTTTCATAGAATGGATTGTGATTGTTGTTAATTTGCAAATGACTGCAAAAGGTGATAATGAATTCGTGCATGCATACTGAACAGAATAAAATGGAAAATAATTGATCTAAATTTCAGGTTGTGAAGCAAACATTGTGCATTTTTTTTTTTTTTTTTTGAAAATGGGTAAACCGCCTCGTTAAAAACCTAGCCTAATGCTCAGTGTAAGCACTAGCTAGGAAAAAAGAGTGCGGCGTTTTATTGACAACGAATCAATAAAAAAAACTGTACAATAGTCAAGAACAAAGGGCATACCAACATACGATAATACGAAAGCCCAACCCACAATTTAACAAAACACTTTAACATAAAATAGGAAACCGGCCCAAAAGATACAACACCAGTAGAAAGCCCATAGGACCGCATCTCTCACATCCACGTCAGCATAGAAAAAAGGCTGCCGATTAAAAGAACTCCTCTTCAAAACACATCTTTCCCAAAATGAAGCAAGCGAAAACCTAAATCTGCGCCGCCATCACTGAAGCAAAATTGATGATTATCAGCCTTCGTCATTGAGCTCAATACCCCACTTTTGAAGAATTCTCATGTCTGCTAGCTGATGAGCGCCTCTTTTAGACTTGTGAAGTAAGTATTTAATATCCAGATTTATCTCTTCCCATCGTTGAAACTTGGCCCTTCCTTGGTTGCCATGAATTCTTTCGTTTCTTTCTTTCCAAATCAAAATCAAAATCAGAGTCTACTGAATATAAGCAGAGAAGCAAACATAAAAGAGCTGACTAAAATCCTGGATTAAGCATGAGATAACTCTTTATCTTTTCATTTATTTTATATGTGGACATATATGAACAACTATAGTGAGTAAGTAATAAGAGCCAGTCTATGGCAAACAAAATTTAAATTAACAAAACAAATATTCATGTACATTTTAAATTTAGCGATACATAATAGATTTTTAGATCCCACAATATACGTGTAAAAATACCTTTGGTGAGAAGAAGTGAATTTAAATATGCGGGGAACCATATGAGCGAACCATATTATATGCCAAAGTTAGATGTATCAGCTAAATATCAACTTCAATAGTCCAAAATGAAATCATGATTTGTTATGTTTATCTATTATTTTGAAGATGCAAAGATGAATATTTACGTTAGCCCCCATAATAAATAATTAACTTTTCTTACTCATATATCTTAATGTGGCTAAGGTATAACAATAACAGTCTAGAACAAAAAAAACAATAATGGATTAATGAGAAGGTCATGTTTTATGATGGAAAGTTATCATGATAGGCCGCAAATTAATGAGCCTGTCCCAAATTTTGAGCATTCGGGGGTCTAATCACCTTTACTAAACAAAATGGCATTAAAGCGCACATTCAAATATTTTTATTTCAGCAAAAAATATATTTATAAATATACATTAATGACTAATATAAAAACCATAACAATAACTAGCTCTAACTTATGCATCATATATGTGACCTTTGATCGACCCCAATTGTCAAATTTTGATTTAGTTTCCTCTAAATTTATGTCACATGTGTAATGAAAAATGCAAACAAAGATTAATATTCATTCTTAAATGAAACCCTTGACACATAAATAAGTTTAAGATTCAAAATTGTGTGTGTGTATATACACATATAAACATACTTTAAAGCATCCCTATTTGATGGCACTTCTTTCGCATTTCATTTTAAGTTGCTTATTTATAATTTAATAAATGAGCGAGGGTGGAGAGTCAAAGGCAAATCTTACATAAAAGCTTTATTATGTTTCAAAATTTAGAAAGTTTATAAGTATCTATATAATAAATTTCCCCCCTTGGACAAACCAAGAGACAAAGAGGGGCTCAGATTTAAACAAAACAAAATCATCAGGCGGTGGACAGTCATCCAAGTAAGCAGAGCAATTAACACGGTCATTAGTTAACTCAACTGCTGTTAATTCCATTAGCCACGTTCACATATCTATCAACCCATGATAAATTTATTCCCATGATCACTAATCATAATTCGATTCCCTCCTTCCAATAAGATCATTATATATTCTTTCTTTTTTTCCATCAACTTCTTCTTTCCTCCCTGAAATTAACCAATTACATAATTTTTTTTATTTGGGTGAAACTCGAACAATTGCTGCAAAGTATGGCTTTCTGGACTGATCTGGGAAGAAAGTAGATGGGGATGCAGATAAAAGAAAATAATGATGGAATTTACGGGGATCCAGATTCTTTCTATGTTCCGCAACTGTTTACCCATTTGGGGACATCTGATTTAGCATTTCCGATTAAGCAAAAGTAGCTTATTCGCGAAAAAGTCGATGATGAAGTATGGTTTTAACAGGTCGTCATTTCTACATTATTCTCACTTACATAAAATTTCAAATTGTTTACGGATTATTTGAATATATTCTATTGATATGTTTGGTAATTTAAATTTTCTTAACATTAATTAGCTGCAAATTGATATCGTTTAATTCATTGGAAATTAGGAAATTGAGATTTATTGATTTCTTTCAGTAGTTACAAGAATCGTATCTTTACCATCGTCATAACTTGCATCAGTAGCTAGACTGAAATACGATTGAGCAGGTATTCTCTAAAAAAATCTGTTATATTTATTATTTTTTGGATCTTGGCAGATGCAAATCATTTTTACATATATTACCCTTGATTGATGCACATAAACTGACAATTGCTTTGGATATTTGGGTTCGTTACATTCACTTTCACAGTTCATTCTTCTGTAATTTTTACCTCAAATTCAGCTTTTATTTATTTATTTGAATTTGTGGAATTATGTACCGTGCAGTTAAAAGGAATGAACAAACAAACACTACAACAAAAAAACACATTTTGCAACAGGCAAAATTTGTTGCAGTAAGCCTATTGCAACTGGCCAGCGCCCGTTTGTATAGCCCAAGTTGCTAAAGGTCTGCAACAGTTTTTGCCCGTTGCAATAAGATGTTGCGGTATACTTTTTTGCAATGGACTTTTTTTGTTGCAATATCTCTCTTTGCAACAACAAATGACCATTGCATAGTCCATATTAGGCATCAACAAACATGATACCAAAACTATTTTTGACAGTTGCAGTAAGTCAAATTACAACAGCTATTAACCGTTGCATTAGGTAATTATAATTTTTAACAGATAGTGATACCACAACTCTTTTATACCGTTGCAATAAGTTCAAGTACAACTGCTATTTACTGTTGCTAATGACTCAATTGCAACTGACAGTTGCAGATACTACATTTAATTCGTCAATATCTAAATTCGATAATTTATTGTAGTACTGATAAGACATTACAAATAAATACATGTGCATTCGAAAAGACATTGACAAAACAATAGATTCACTAACTTCAGAACATTCCAAAAGATTAGTTGAAGTTACATTCCAAAATTAGCATAGTAACAAACGTGATCCATACATAATATAAATGCATACCATTACACTGTACCAACAATTCCAAAATATAGCATAACATAACATCTAAAAGCTAAGCAGCTCATATTACTCTACTGAAATGAAGTCTTTGTGCCACGCCACGGTTGTTCCAACGACCTCTTTGATGGTGTTCATCTCCGAACTTGGCCTTAGTAGAAAAGCTTCAGGATCCACGGCTACGTTAACCCATATATACCTTCCAAAAGCAATACAGTACACATTAAAATTCTAATTTTAAAGCAAATGGTGAAAGCAAAGACCAACATACTGAAAAAAAAAAGTGGATTAGAAAGATAGCAGCTCTGAAAGTTGCTATGTGTCTCGCATCTTATTTATAATGTAAGTTGAGCAATACAAAAAATATATCACAAAAGAAACCTGAAAACCATAAATAGTTTAACTAGCAAAAACAATACAGCTTGCACACAATTTGTAGAGGACAAACATATAATATTGCTGCATATATACTTGTTTATAGCGTTTCAGACGATTAATTAATATTAATCGATAATCATACTATAGTTGTGAAGGTCTTGGATCATCTCTGCTCTAATAATGAAGGGTTAACCCATTGATAATGAAGTATATATGCACTCAGATTTATTAGTGCAGTTGTGCCACATCAAATAGAAAAATGCTTCAGTGCTCCTCCATATGTGACATGTTCAAATGTTTGTAAAGATTTTTTTTTCCGACTTGCAGTTGAATTTTTTGTAAGGTAGGTGACGTGCTGAATTCTATGTTCTGTCAACTAATGATAATATAATAAATAAACTGTAAGCTATATCAACATGACAAGCTTTTAACTTGCAAGCATATAATAAATAAACTGTAAGCTATATTTACATTCATGACGACATTCCAAACATGTGCTTCATTTGTTTTGGACAATGCAATCTAAGCAGCCTCATCTAGTAAGTTTTTGTCAATGTTTTAAAATTCGAAGCTAATTTTGTTTGTATGCACACTGTATCACGTAATAAAAGACATAAATGATAAAGAGAAAAAGTGCACATAACATCATCTGACAAGAATTCCTACATAAAAATTGATTACTTGCATGTTTCTAAATATCTTACCTCTGTTAAGTCTTGGTCCTTTTTCCCCATTGATACCCCTTGTTCAGTTATCTTCAACCTAAAAAAAAGAAAAAGAAAAATCAGTATACAAAGTGTTAGAAATAGCACATTACCAGTACGGAAGAATTTATCTGAAATACACAAACGGTTTAGTAAACAACAATAAAAAATATCAGTATACATATTGCGACAAATAACAATAAAAGGAGAAAATGTGTTATGCCATAACAATTAGAAGCTAAATAGAATACATCATGCAAATGTCAGTTAAGTGACGGTACTTGGATTTTCACGTCAAAATAGAATCCAGCATGCATGTTAACTAAATAGAATACAACATGCAAATGTCAGCTAAATAGAATACAACTTGCAAATGTCATTTAAATAGAATACATGTCAAAATAGCATGCCTTGTCTATTTACTAGTGCCTAATCCATTGAAAAAAGGTGACACAATATTGGATTTTCATGTCTAGGTCTAGTTGCATATCAGTGTAAGTTCAATCCCAAATTTTGAATCTTATATATAAAAATCATATATAATGGTAATTATTGAAAATAATAAACAAAAATACTTTTCTAGAATTGAAAATGGTTATATGACAAAAAGCAAGAAAAGATGTTTATTTCATACCAAAATGCCCTCACAATCCTTTCTTATGTAACTTTCATCTCCATTGTCTACATCTCTATCAACAATTTGTGACTCGTCTACAGGATTACTAGTTGGTCCTTCATCCTCATCATAGTTTTCTAACTCATGAAAACCTCGAGGTGGTGCTTTCAGTACAACATACCAATTTGATGAGTTGCTTTCTTTACAAAAAAATACTTGTGTAGCTTGCGTAGCTAAAATGAAAGGGTCACTTGCAAATTGATTTTGGAACTAATGTAAATTGACTAATGTGAATCCATCTTCAACCTTCACTCCATGATTAATATTTGCCCAGTCACGCTTAAATAGGACAAGTTGAAATTGGCGGTAGTTTAGTAATAAAATCTCATGCAGAACCCCATAGTAAATTATTTTCTCAATGGACCCATCTTCATGAATAGTACTTGCCTCGATAGAAACACCACTATTTTGTGTAGACTTCTCATACTCTTTTGTATGAAAACGTCGACCGTTAATAACATAGCCGGTGTAAGATATTATTTGATGGCGAGGTCCATACGAAAGCCAATTTACTATTTCGCTAACATTCGATGTTTTTCTATCATCTTTAACCTGAAAAAAACATAATGGTATATAAAAAATTACTTCTACCTCAAACTTATCAATCTCAAACAAAATTTATAACACTTTCAACCTTTTTTTCAAACCGATCACTAAATGTCCTTGAATGCAGCTTTGAAAGTTCTACATCATCGCGTGAAAGCCGAGGATGCAAACGTTTTTGCTCTTCCTTGTGCATTCTGTACACGAAAATGCATGAATCAAAAATTAAGTTGTTTCAAATATAATAGTTGTATTAACTTTATACTTACTCTATATACGGCTCCACTTCTTCGGTATTGAACAACACATACCGATGAGCAGCATTAATCACATCCTTGGTGACTACCATAGGTTTTCCTTTGGAGATAGGGCGTCCCTCAAGTATGGAATCACTTTGTTGCACTTCATTTCTATTTCTTCTTTTCCCAATTTCTAACCCATCTTTAATATATTCAGCACAATATTTCATGCATTCTTTGGAAGAATAGCGCTCAGCTATGCACCCTTCGGTCCGAGCTTGATTTTTAACATATGCTTTCAATGTTTTCATATACCTATAATCAAGATGCATACATAAAATGCCCCTATAAATACATACACCATTAACTACTTTATATACTCATGTTAAAATTTTACCTCTCAAATGGATACATCCATCGATATTGTACTGGACCACAAATTCTTGCTTCTCTCCCTAAATGTACCGTCAAGTGAACCATGATATCAAAAAAGGAGGATGAAAGAATCTCTCAAGATCGCATAGTGTTACCGCAAACTGATTCTCGACGAATTCTAATTTATCTCTATTAATCACTCTTTGACAAATGTCGTTGTAAAAAGAACATAATCGAAGTAATGCGTTCCTTGTTGCTTTGGGTAGAAGTCCTTGCAATGATACAGATAATAGTTGTTGTATCAAAACATGATAATCATGAGACTTCAGATTTGAAATTTTATCTTGTTTTGCAAAGCAATTTCCAATATTGGAGCTATATCCATTAGGTACTTTTAAATTACTCATTCTATAGTAAAATAACTCTTTTTCTAGGTCAGTTAAAGTGCATGGTGCAACTGGAAGTAACACTTTGCTTCTTATATCTATGGGATGCAACTTTTTTCTAATACCCATTACTTCTAGATCTCTACGTGCATTGATGTCATCTTTTGTTTTCCCTTTAATATCAAGTAACGTGCTAAGAATGCTCTCACCAATATTTTTTTCAACATGCATTACTTCTAGATTGTGACGCAAAGGAAGTGCCTGAAAAAATAAAAATAATTTCATGTAAATACCTAACGATAAAGTACTAGATACTTTGATAGATAAAAAAATTAAATTAAAATTTACCTCCCAATAAGGCAAATCAAAAAGTATTGACTTCTTCTTCCATATTTGACTCCGGTTTTTCTTCCCATCTCCCATTTTCCTTTTCTTCATTTCTTTCCCTTTCTTTTCCTCCTTTGGCTTTTTTCCCCATTCATTACAAATATCTTTAATACAATCGAAGATTTGAGTACCGGTTTGCATTGGAAGCTTTTGTCTATTCTCTACAATTCCATCAAACAAGTTTTTCCGTTGAAGATACTCGTGATTAGGGTCAAAGAATCTCCTATGACCCAGGTAAGCACACTCCCTACTAAAAGGCAACCATGTCGAGCAAGTATTGACGCCACAAACAGGACATGCTTTCTTACCCTTTACTGTGCAACCTGCTAGATTTCCATAAGCAGGAAAATCACTTATTGTCCACATTAAAATGGCTTTTAATTTGAATTCACTACGACTATACGCATCATAAGTCTTTACCCCTTTGTCCCATAATTTTTTTAGATCATCAATAAGTTGTTGCAGTTACACATCGATGTCATTTCCTGGTTGTCGTGGCCTATGAATTAATAAAGATAACATCAGATTGTCTTTGTGCATACAAAGCCATGGAGGAAAGTTGTACGCAACAAGAAACACAGGCCAACAACTATATTTACTGTTCCAATTTCCAAAGGGATTAAAGCCATCACTTGCAAGACCAAGCCTTAAATTTCGTGAATCAGATGCAAAAGATGGATACATCCTATCAATTGTAGCCCACTGATAAGAATCTACTAGATGACGTAATTTATCATCTTCACTCTTATGGTTGCTATGCCATCTCAATTGCTCTGATGTTTCTGAGGACGTGAACATTCTTTTCAATCTAGGTATTATTGGAAAGTATCTCAAAATCTTCATAGGTATTTTGGCATCCTTTTCGTCTGTCTTTGTCTTGCTTTTTTTCCAACGAGACTTACCACATTTAGGACAAAAATCACTATGTGCAAGCTCTTTTCGAAATAGACAACAATCATTCACACATGCATGTATTTTCTTATAACCTAAACCAAATGATTTAAGCAGCTTCTTTGTTTCATATGTGGAATCAGGAAGCGTGTTTTCTACAGGCAACATATCCTTCAAACGTTTAAGAAGTCCCGTAAATGCTGTGTCAGTTAAACCGTTTCGAGCTTTGTGTTTATAAAGAAGTATTGTAACTGATAGCTTTATGTAGCTTGCACTCTCAGGATACAAAGAAATTTCAACATTCTTCAGGATCTCATTAATCCCTTCTCCATGTCTTACATTAGCATGACCTTCCATCTCCTCATTACATATTTGTGTATCCAAGTACATTCTATATGCATCTGACACTTCATTACCTTGATTACCTTCATTTTGTGAAGGACGTTCTTCCCCGTGAAAAATCCAAACATCATATGTTGGGTCAAATCCATAACAAATCAAGTGTGACACGACATTCCTTGGCGATTCCCTGTTAAGATTCCGACATTCTAAGCAAGGACAAATAATTTTCTCCGGATTTCCCTCCCTTTCTGCATGCCCATATACAAAATTCCAAACAGCTTGCTTATATTCTTCTGTCATTCTATAAAACATGAAGATATTGGTAATCAATCTTAAATAATTGCATCTATGAAATTAATAACCAAAACAAACTAAACCTTGGTAGATAGATCCATGTTTTGTCCATCTTGACGATCCTCTAATATCTTAGCCTTTCCTAAAAGCCTGAAATTCCCAAAATCGATCAATGGTGTGAGTGATAAGGGGGTAGTCGAAACCTAAAACCCTTTCAACCCCTAAAATGAGCCATGTTTTACCTGCAGTCTAGAATGTTTATATTTTGTACTAGAAACCTAATTCGACTAAAAAAAAAACTAATTCTTGGTTTCTAACTAAAGAATATCGAACTTTGGTTTAGTTGATTATGCATGTAAGCAAACTACCTACAATTTTTTTCTCATCTTTATAGAAAACCTCCTATGCTAGTTAAATTCACTCCAAATCATATCCTCTTGGAATACTACTGATATTAGGGAGACCAGTAGAACTTGCGCATTATGTATTTATGTTGAACTCTGGTGCATAAACACGCAAACTATGCACATGATGCACACACATAATCTCTTTGATGTTTTCCATTTGATGTTCAAGCGGGATTGAAATAAAGATTGGAAAAGTATATGTATTAATTTATACCATGATCACATACTTAATTTTTCATTTCTACCTGGGTTAGGTCGCTGCTTAGATATATAGTTTCACCTCTCCTTATATAACACTTTTTTCATTTTAATTTATAAATTAATAGTTGAATAATATACACTCACCCACATTAGCAACTGAAGATACAAGCAAAAATGTTTGATGCAGCTGTGATAATCTTTAAAAAATGTAGCAAAATTAAAGACGTGTTGTGAACAGAAGAGTGGTTCAAACTGATAGTTAAATGTGCACTGAGTATATTCAAGTCATAGTGATATAAGATGTATCAAGCTCATGTATTCTAACAGATCTGGCAATAGTTTATCCAGTTGGTTGTGCAAGTTTGCAAAATATAATTAAGAACATATGAATTAGGACTATCTACATGGATGAACGTGTTTGTTAAATAAAAGATTAAGATGGTAACAATTTGTTTTAAGCTACATAAGATAGAACAATGGAGAAAGATACACGTAAAACTCAAATTTACATGCACGGATGCTATTTTTAATTTTAGAATGTGATTTTAAATTTACATAATTTTGTAGTCGTTAAAGCATATTTACAACTATTAACTAAAATGTCTCAAAAAATGAAATAAAATCAAGGTGGATATTATATATTGGAGTGTGTTATGATAATAGTGTATTATTGGAAAGAAAAATGGTTACAGTGTTTTATTTGATTCTGGGAAGACAAGTCTAAGTAAATATAGTAGTAGTACAATGACCAGCTACTAATGTTTCAGTTTGCATTTTGGCAGGCCTGCATTTCAGTGAAATTAGTTTCTCATACAGACTAACTGTCATGCCTCCCAAAGATTATCTTGTTGAACATTGCACACAATAGGAACACAGAACTTCCTACTACTCTTAAGTGGAGCAAAACTCCATTCCATATCAGGAATCAAGATGCTTATATAACATGCTACCAATAAACAGTATTTAACTACATTAGCTCAAGAGTACTCTTTCCTTTCAAGTTATATCTAGCAAAAGGTTAATAAAATTCTCACAGAGACCAATCTCTGCTGACATGGTCCCAAAAAACATGTGAAAACAGTAAAGGTCTCCGATTATTTTCCGAAAAGGTTTGCATTTATATTTGAACTAATAATATAGGCCTTAGTTTTGAATCTTCTGATGATTTTAGTTTATGAACAGCTTCTACAGTAAAACAAAATTGAATCTTAAACTCATTTCATCACAGATTTGAACAGGATGGGGATTAATCGAAATCGAGCAAACAATTACAACAAAGGAAACGTAGGGTTTGAATTTTACCTGATACCAGAACGCCAACGCGAAGAGGATCGATTTTGAGACTGGAGATTGAACGTTGGCACGAACTGAGAGCTTCTGGATGGATCGATTGAATGAGATGTCGAATGGCGGCAGATCGATTGAAGACGGAGGAAACGTGGGATCGCAAACTAGGGTTATGAAGCGGAAAGCGAGGAAAGGAGATTGATAAAGTTTCACGCAACAGAAGGGTTAAAAACTTAAACGCGTTATTACTTAGTGGAGTGCTCCTGGACGGATGACATTTGAAATTTAATAATACGTTAAGTATATACTTTTGAAATTGAGTACTGCTGTAGTGCTGTACGCGTGACTAATTGCATAGGATTGTTTATTAACTCATAACCAAATTATAACTTTTAAAATCAAACAATAATAACTTTTAAAATTATATGAGAACTAAATTATGATTATCAAATATCATACATTAATAAATATTATGCTAATTACTTATTAAAATATAACTCATTATTTACTAATTTTTATTGATTACTTGTTATTTCGGAACTATAACCAAATGTTAATCATATAATTTTCATATATATATATATATATATATATATATATTGGTTAATCATATAATTTTCAAATTTAGGCACAAATATATATATATATATATATATAAACTATTATGCTTATACTTCTTATATTACAACTGGATATTACTTGGAGAAAAAATAATTTTCAAAAGTATGTTACTCGCAACAGGCTTTACGACTTGCAAAAAAATTGCAGTTAGTAAAGACAGTTGCTAAATATATAGTGTAGTTGCAAATAATATTTCTATTGCAACAGGAATGGAAGTCCAATTGCTAAAAGTATGTTTTTGCAACGGACACGAAATCACTGTTGCGAAAAATACGCTTTTCGCAATAGGAAGAATAAGCCTATTGTTAAATCTTATCTATTGCAACAGCAACAAAAGGCCTGTTGCTAAATATCATTTACAGCAACTGTCATTTGAAGCCTGTTGCAAATAGCTAGTTGCAATAGGATATTTTTCTTATAGTGAAAAATTCAATGTTAACGTATATTTTGTACACAAAAAATTACATGTTTTGGTTTCTTTCCATTGTTGAAACTGCCTATTTACTCAATCATAGACATGATTACATTTTATTTGACTGCAATCTAAAATTTAAATTTTTTATTGTTTCTCTAATACATTGCTCATCTCCTCAGCATACTATATTTTCCAAGTTCTTTAATTGTTGTTGTTCATATGTGATTTGTTTGACTATAGGAAGAGATTTGGATACCAGGAAATAAATTAAATATTGGTTGACATATTTGCTTACCCACTATTTTTATATTAAGCAATCTTATGGACACTCATATTTATGGTGACAAATTGTTTCCAGTAATTTGTATTTGACTTTAACGTAAAATAATTGCATGATTCGGTAAAACTATAACACCATAAATTATAATATGAAATTGCTTTTTGACCCAAAAATCAGCTCTCATCTAACCTTTTTTTTCTTCTTTTTGACTAAAATGTTAACAAATAAGGCATAATCAGTGGCGGACCCAGGAAAAAAGTTCAGTGGGGGCAAAATTTGTATTGCAACACATAAATATCAGTGAGGACAGCTGCCTTGCTATTTTATACTTTAGGATCGATACATTTTTTTTTTTTTTTTGGGTTTGGGTTTGTGGCGGAGGAGTGCGTTATGAAGGCTAACAGAGCTGAGGTCCCAACCTCAAGCTAAATTACAATGAAGCAGCTATCCACATCCCACACAACCCACTGAGTTAATGATACAACAGTTATACACAAACGCTTATATTACACTGCCAAAATGCAACGGAAGGCTGCCCTGGAGATGCTTAAAATATGGAAACATGAAGCTATTTGAAGACACTGGAAAACTAGAATAGAAAGCATCTTTTATTATTATTTTCTTTATTTTCATGAATTAGTTACAACTTTATTAAAGCATCACTATATTATTTCACGTGGTACTATGACAGCCTGTACCAACCTACACTATTGCGAGTATGGAAGAAATTATTTGAATTCTCTATTCTACTGTATATTTCTCTGTTCCTCTTCTCATGTCTTCCTCTTCTAATTTTCAACTCATCTAAAAATTTTATGAAACCGTATCAGTTACCAGCTTTTCTCAGAATCTCAGTGGGGGCAGCTGACCCCACTGGTCCCCATGCGGCTCCGCCACTGGGCATAATGTTAATTTTATATTTATAGAGTGCATCCGTTATTATTAGGTATTAAAAAAAGAAACTATGTGAACCCATTGCTTATTAATATTGAACTACCCTTATGTTCAGAAAAAAACATGAAAAATTAAATATTAAACATCAGATATGCATGATTTCAATAAGTACACTTCTGCTTGCAGCATATACACTAAAAGAAATGTATCATGTAAACATTCATGGTAAAATACATATTACCTGCAATTAAAGAATTAATTAGTAGTTATATTACAGCTTATCTACAACATAAATATGCCTTTTCATGTCACGTTTCCACTCAAAATCTTTCCAAACTATTCTATAAAAATGCGTATTATTCAAAATTCCATTTATGAAGAAATGTGGGTACCAGTAAACAAATTCGTATATTAGTTGACACAATAGTGTTATCCATAACAACTATATCCAAACATCTATTATATGCATAATAATACATACTTCATATCTTGTAATTTTAAATATTTTGTCATAGCTCAATTTTTTAATACATGATAAGCATCTTATTATTCTACACTTCAACTGAATTAGACTTTCTTGAATCGCAAAAAATGAATAAACAAATTAGATATTGAAATAATGAGACCGCCCAAATGTAATAGATATTGAACGAGTAAAATTATCTTTATCATTGTTTATGTCTGAATGTCCGGCGACAAATAAGTTGTATTGATATGAGTACTAACCTATATGCCTTCTATACGTATCCATATTAATTTAGTGATTAATTCTCTTCATCATTCTAATATGAGTAAAATTCTCTTCATCATTCTAATGTTTTGATTAATTCTGAAAGCTTGCTGTGTGTATCATATGGGTTGGGTTTTAATTTTTATTTTATGATCTTTTTATGGTGCAGTATAGACAAAGTTTTAAGAAAGTTGGTTTACCATGACAAACTAAGCATCTTTTCTGCATAACCAGTGAGTTTTCTTAATTGATTTGGATTTGAATCTTATGGGCCATATTAGAATTTAGTGATTGAAACAAATATATACAATTGAATTTGGTCACATAGACCTTTAACAGTTGGCATTGCTGATCCATCATTATACAAATCATCTTTGAGTTAAAAAAAGTAAAGTTTGATATCCTTTATCACATTTTCCTTGCCTCAAGTTAATGTTTTTCAAATTAATTTGCTTAGTTGATGTTTAGTGAAGGCTATAAAGAAGCGCTACATATTTTTTATATGCTTAAGTAAGAAGCGCAATAGACAACTAATATACATATAAACACTGTTTTTATGCTCTTTTTTGTTGTGTAGGATAGATAACTATTGAAGTTTCAACAAATCTAGCTGACAATGGAAAATTTAGCATATTTTCTCTGTATCCATTGAATTTTTTAATTGATTCAGCTACCATAGTGATTTGTCGGCATCATTTTAGTTATATTACTCAATTTTTCTATCTTCAATCAGGTAATGCCAAACTATAGTAATTTTCTGCACAAAAGGTTTATAACATTAATAGTTGATTATTCTTCCCTGTACTCAAAATCTTGCATCTTCCTACTATCATAATGCAAATTATAGTGTACTATAACTTGAATATTATATCACATATCCTTGCGTTAGATTTTCTTAAATAATTTATTTCTTAAGATTGGCTTCCCTTAATTTTCACCATGTTTCCTTAACATATCATTGTTCTATGGTAACGTACCATTGCCTTTTATCCTTGCAATAATCAATATATTTTTAGAGTTTCAGTTCATAAAAATGTACATTAGTTAGCATTTTGAAAATGATTATGAAATTACGTTATTCATGAATATATTAATTTTTGGACAAGAGTACCATCAAAGGTAACTTTTACTGCTTTTAGAATTATTTATATAAAAGAATACTGTCTTTTGTTATAGCCAAATGCAACTAAATTATATGTTACTAATACTGTATTACATTTCCTTAACCACATCATCCCTGATGTTAAATCTCCTTAATTTTATTTTATTTCCATATGATATTTGTTATTTCTTGCAGTTTTAAATGATCAATAGTAAAGTATTTGCATTCACATTTAAGAAACTAATGTGAAAATTAGGCATAATTATGGATTGTTTTCTATAAAAAGCTTTGTTAATTTAGCATTAAGTCAGTATGAAACAATTTCAATCTCATGGGTAACTGACTACCTGCAAATCAACTTCAAATTCATTTTTGGTTAATGCGTTTTTTTAGTAGAACAGTAAATGGTATTACAATTTTTGATTCAATAGACAATTGTAATTTAAGGCAAGAAGATCCAGTAACATATTATAAAAGAGCAACACACTAAATTTACATTACATACTACTTAAACCTTGGTGGACCAAATGTAGAGAAGTAAATAGCATCCTATAAAATTATCACCAATTATTGTAATATCAATGAATATTAAATGTTTACACGTGTTCATATTGAAAAGATATTAACAAAAATTGAATTAATTGAAACCCATAATTTAACAAGTTTGAAAAATAACAATAATGAAATAGATGTATTCATAAAACATTCTATGGCAGCAGAACTTCTACGAAAAACAAGTCTAATTATTTGGGTTGAGTGCCTATGCAACATAGATTTTATGTTGAGACAGTTGACCGTACTCATATTTCTATCATTATTGTGTTCAATCAATGCAGATTAACACATATATGGTTGTTTAATTCATCATTTCGTACATATATCTTTTCATCAACCCAGTAGAGATACATAAAATTTGACACTGTTTATACTACGTGCAAGCTGTGCCTACTCGCTATACATGCATCATTTACTTCTTGCTACAAAATTTAGTTTCTACAGTAGAATCCTAACACATACATATATCACTTACATTATATATTTTGCTATTATATGATATGTTCTCATCGCTTATTCATAAATGCAAATTACAACACTCGAAAGTCTATGCTTTCGTGCATCGCACGTGTTTCCACTCGTATTTTATATAAACGTGAGCTTACCTTTATAAATATTATTATGGCGGGGTGATCGGTATTATTGAACACGTTGATTGATTTGCTTACCATAAATAACATTTTGACAGAACCAATGCTAAAATTTCACATTTAGATGACGTTATACAGCTCAAGGTGCACTGTCCATTTATCCAATCCCCTACTTCCTTTATTTTTTCATTCAAGTATTTTATCTTTTGGGGATTGTTAAAGGGACTCCATTTTTTGTTAAGGGGAGGATAAATTTAAGGGGACTCCATCTTATTTTTTATTTGTTAACAGTTGGGGGGGGGGGGGGGGTTTGGAATTTCAAAAATAATATAAAATATAGACTAAAGTACCACCGCCTCATCATCCCTTGACCCTATCGATAAAAATTCAATCTCGGTTCGATCCAAACATGCCACGAGGTAAAAAAAATTCAAATGTTGATAAATCTCCTTTTTGAAATTTTATATTTTGCTGAAAAAGATGAATACAATTTGCAGAAAGCGGATGAATTTCGTTCATTTGCGCGAATGATGAATACAGTTCATCATGTAAAGTTTAGATTTTGTTCGAGGATGAATACATTGTGTTACGGTTTAGACCTTACTGTTTGAAAAGAAAAACAACCTCGTTGTGATTGTCAAATGTAATTACAATAAAACAGTGTACATATTCCAACATTAAAATAAATGTTTGTTAAGTGAATTTATACTTATGTTCATGTTGTGTTAAGCATATATGCACGTTGTTACTTTTTTTTTCATTTGTGGCTAATGTGTTTTGTATGTGTTTATTTGTTGTTATTGTGTTCCATGCTTACTTTGATAGTAAACACTAAAGTAAACAATGCTTAAATATGTTATTTTCATGTGTGCAGAACGTTTATGTTTCATGTATTATTATTTTTCTATGTGTGGAATTAAATTAGAGTTTATGTTTTAAGGTTGCATTAATGAAGAGTACAATGTTAGTATTGGAAAATTTATTACTACGTTTAAGGGGAGGCTAATTTATTTTAAACCCCCTTAACAATTTTAAAATAAACTGAAAATGGTACTCTCCTTAACCAAAAGTGGAGTTTCTTTAACAATCCCCTATCTTTTATATTTATCTGCTTCCGTCATATTAATTGACCCTCCTTCCTTTGCATACTTTAATGGCTTAAACCAAGTATACTCGTAAAATAAAGTGTGTGTTCATAGAATCATGTGATGTGTTGTGTGCTGCCGACTCTCTTTTATCTCACTTTGTATTATTCTTTCCTATTGTCCTTCCTATTTTATTGTGCAAAGAGTCAACCGTCACTTGTCTTTTATGTTTTGAGTTTCCAAACATTTAATTTCATTGATATTTATACAATATTTAATATTTGCACAAAAAAATAAAAAGGACAATAGTGTAATTTTCTCGATTTGCATTGAGTAATTTTCATTTGCATTTAGCAACACCAGTTGATTATCTATAGGTATTATTACATTAATGAAATGTAGTGATAATTTTTTTTTTTTTTAATATTATGTAATTTAATGGTCGGTTTTTCCATCGTGTGGTAATTACTAAACGAGTGATGGTGGAGAGTCACAGGCAAATCTTATGTTAGATAGTTAGTATGTTTCAAAATTTAGAAGTTTATAAGTATATTTCATATAAACGTGAGCTTACCTTTATAAATATTATTATGGTAGGTTGATCGGTACTATTGAACACGTTGATTGATTTGCTTACCATAAATAACATTTTGACAGAACCACTGCAAAAGCTTCATGTTTAGATGAGGCAATACAGCACATGGTGCGCTGTCCATTTATCCCAATCCCGTACTTTTTAATTCTTCCTGCTGCTCACAATCCTACTCATATCCGACTAGATTCACAACGTATATTCACACACAATCAACGAGAAATCTTTAATTAACTTAATCACACAGCATATTCCACGGCATAAACTTTGGAAAAGCCAGAATCTCCTCTTGCTTCATCAAATCCCGCTCAGAATATTCCTTCCTATTGTCTTCTCGTATAAATATTCCCCTCCTTTCTTCTAAAACATATCCAAACCAAATTTCCTTTTTAAGAAAATATCAAATTCTCCATAACCTTCAATGTCTATCAAAACTCTCCAGCCTTCCGAAATATATTCCCTGGACGAAGTCCACGAGCTCTCAACCAAACTGCCGCCTTCTTCCTCCTCTCAATTTCTCGTCATCGGTCACCGTGGCAGCGGCATGAACACTTCCACCTCCTCAAAAAGTTCCATAAAAGAAAACTCCATCAAGTCATTCAACAATGCTGCCAAATTCCCGATCCAGTTCATTGAATTCGACGTCCAAGTCACCAAAGATGGACACCCTGTCATCTTCCACGACATCTTCATCCTTTCAGAGCAAGATTCCGAATCCCGCGTCACCAATCTCTACCTCCACGAATTTCTCTCCTACAACCACAAGCCTTTATTGCGAAAATCATACGACAACAAAATAACAAACTGGATAGTCGAAGACGACGACTCGTTTTGCACGCTGGAAGATGCGTTTGTAAAGGTCGAACCCCATCTAGGGTTCAACGTCGAGCTCAAATTCGACGACGACGTTGAGTACACGGACGAGGAAATCAGATCCGCCCTGGATCCGATTCTGAGCTGCGTATGGAAAAACAGAGGAACGAGGGAGGTGATATTCTCGACATTCCATCCGGATGCGGCCAGATTGGCGAAGGAGATGGAGAGGGGGAGCAAGGTGTACTTTCTGACGGATGGGGGAACGGAGATCTACAAGGACGAGAGGAGGAACTCGATGGAGGAGGCGGTGAGGCTGTGCGAGGAGTGGGGGTTGGACGGGATAGTGGCGGAGGTGAAGGCGGTGGTGGGGAGGCCGAAGGTGGTTGGTGAGGTGAAGAGGAAGGGGTTGCGGTTGATGACATACGGGGAGTTGAACGACGTGGAGGAGGTTGTGTTGTTGCAGAGGATGATCGGTGTTGATGGGGTCATCGTCGATCAAGTTGGGGAGATTGCATTTTATGTGGATGAGTTTTTGAGGGGAGATGAAGAGTAATGATGATATTGAGGGTTTTATCGATTCTTTTTGGATGGGGGAGGTAGAAGATTTCGAATTAGGCGTGTAATTAATAAGCAGAAGTGTGATTCATTGAAGCATTAAAATATTTTAGATTAATTCAGCTCTATAATTATAGTATCCGATTATGTTCCCCTTTTTTTTTTTTAAAATATAGATTACATTAGGGGTGTTACGGTTGCGGCAACCGTCAATTTTACAGTCAACCGTAACCGCAACCGTTATTGACAGTTAGCAAATTTTATAATCGTTACCGTAACCCTTTAACCGTTACCGCAACCATTACCGTAAATTTATATCCATAAATATTTTGAGTTTTAACTTTTTTTCATAAGAATTAGTTTGTTTATCTATGAAACAAATCATCTATGTGCTTGTTTTTTATAAATAAAAACACAAATAATTTGTACATACGTCATTTCTTTGACTTAAGGTATTAAAAAAACATATATTTTTCTAGAAATACTATAAAATGATCATGTGCGGTTGATATGATTTACTGTGATTATCAAAAACTACAACCGTTACCGTAGTAAGCGATAACCGTGTAAACGGTTGATACGGTTTGACGGTTGAAAGGTTAACCGTAACAGCCCTAGATCACATAATAGCAGATAGCACGTTGGATCGAAGTATTTTGACAAATAATGTGGATACAACAAACGTTGTTAAATATGTACAGTTCAGGAGAAAATGACGGTTGATAATGTACACATGAGTTTGTACACTTGGAATGGAAAGAGTAATATATCGCCACCTAATGACAGCAAAAGAAAAACAGGTTGGATGTTTAACTCAGCGATCTTGAATAAAATTATAAAATGTAAATTTCGAAGGCAAAATTGGAACAGTCTGATTGAAAAGAATTTATGTGCACGAAATTGTGGAAAAAATGCACTATAAGACAAAATAAAAACAAATATATTTTAAAAAACGAAATTCTTACGGTTAATTTACGGATTTATCTTCTAAACTTTACAACATTGAATGTTGCATCTCTTATGTTCTATCTCAACCACCAATTAACCTCTACCAGCATCATCATCGAAGCAGCGAACAATCCCCTTTCCTCATTTTCAGTAAGGAATATTAATGTTTAATTACTGTTAAAAAATTGCAATCATCTTAAAATTGTTAGCGAATACAATATATGATAAAAACGGTTCGGTAGAATTTGCATCATTTACATTGATAATTGGACTAAGACTTGCATCAGTTATTGAGCTTCCTGTTTTCAAATAATATTTCTTCGTTTGAAACTCATATCATATCAATAAGATTACTTACTTCATCTTAAGTCCATTCATTTCGCGAGTTTTTAGGAACTGTTTGAATTACGCTATGGACTACAAACGATTGACGATATGCCCAATGGACGGTTGTGTAGTTTGTTATGCGTATCTCATTCATAATTAATCTTACGCATAATAAAAGATATATCTTATTAAATATGCCTTGTTGGATTGTAACGACCCAATTTTTTTATCCTTAGAGTCGACACAAATACATCAACAACACTCTTGTGTCGAACATCCAAGTATCAAAAATTTAAACCATTATGTGTTAAAGGAAAATAAGATAGAACAAAATCTTACAATCGTAGCGGATAACAAATAATATATAACAAAAACTTTACAAAAGAAACTGAATTCCTTTAAATATACATGCACAACATCATAATAAACAACTAATACAAACCTAGGCAATTATAACGACCTATTTGAACTAACTTAGATAGTAACATAAAGAACACTAGCACAACTGAAATAAGAATCTAATGAAGTACTTCTTGGCTACATCTCCTCAACCAAGCATCAAGCACCTAACTTACCTGCCAAATATGATTGATCTCACCCGAACATTATCACGAAATAACATCCAACTCAGTCTAGAAAACAAATATGAGAAAACTCATGCAATAAGAAACTTTATTTTTTATTAGTTTATAAAATCTTTTGAATTAAAAGGTATCTCGCAAGACCTCGTGCACATAAATACTAATGAGTTTTAATCTTGCAACAACCAAAACAACTCATAGAGAAACAAAAATATATTGCGAAAATCACACGTCACCAATCTCTACCTCCATGAATTTCTCTCCTACAACCACAAGCCCTTATTGCGAAAATCACATGACAACAAAATAACAAACTGGATCGTCCAAGAAAACGACTCGTTTTGCACGCTGGAAGACGCGTTTGAAAAGGTTGAATCCCATCTAGGGTTCAACATCGAGCTCAAATTCGACGACGACGTCGAGTACACGGACGAGAAAATCAGATCCGCGCTGAATCCGATTCTGAGCTACAGAGGGAAGAGAGAGGTGATATTCTCGACGTTCCATCCGGATGCGGCTAGAATGGCGAAGGAGATGGAGAGGGGGAGTAAGGTGTACTCTCTGACGGATGGAGGGACGAAGATCTACAAGGACGAGAGGAGGAACTCGATGGAGGAGGCGGTGAGGCTGTGCGAGGAGTGGGGGCTGGACGGGATAGCGGCGGAGGTGAAGGCGGTGGTGGGAGGCCGGAGGTGGTTGGTGAGGAGAAGAGGAAGGGGGTGGGGTTGATGACGTACGGGGAGTTGAACGACGTGGAGGGGGTTGTGTTGTTGCAGAGGATGATCGGGGTTGATGGGGTCATCGTGGATCGAGTTGGGGAGATTGCATGTTATGTAGATAGGTTTTTGAGGGGAGAGGAAGAGTTATGATGATATTGAGGGTTTTACCGGTTTTGGGGGAGGTAGAAGATCTCGAATTAGGCATGTAATTAATTAGTATAAGTGTGATTCATTGAAACATTAAAATATTTTAGATTAATTAAGCTCTATAATTATGGTATCCGATTATGTTCCCATTTTTTTTAAACACAGATCACAGAATAGCAGATAGCACGTTGGATTGAAGCATTGTGACATTATAATGTGGCTACACAAAGGACAAAACGTTGTTAAATATGTACAGTTCAGGGTAAAATGACGGATGATAACGTAGGCATGAGTCTGTACACTTGAATTGCCATAATGCCATTTTTATTCGGAAGCCAATGTGGCACGGCTTGGGATCACGGACCCCCTGTTCTCGTGGTCCTAACTAATCCCATTTTGAGATGATTTACACTTTACCTTCTTGAATTACACCCTAATTTAAGGGGATAAAATACAAAATCTTCCAAATTGGTGATTTTTATTAGTTCGGACCAGCGGACCAAGGCGTCTCTGGTCCAGACGATCCGTGCCCGTGTCGCACGAATAGAGCCCATACTAGTATAAAGAAAATTAATGTTTTGTCATTGAAGCAGTGAACAATCATCTGAAAATTAATGTTTCAATCATTGAAGCAGTGAAAAATCATCTTTTTCTCATTTTTTTTTATAAAGAAAATTAATGTTTTGTCGACGTTAATTTTTTTTTCAATCATTGATAACTGGATTAAGCTTGCACGAGTTGTTGAGCTTTCTGTTTTCAAATAATATTTCTTCATTTGAAACTCATATACCATATCAATAAGATTACTTACCTTCTCATGTGGCACTACGAGAAGTTGACGGTATGCCTAATGACCGGTTGTGTGGTTTGTTATGTGTACCTAATCCGTAATCATTCTTACACGTAATAAAAGTGATTGTTTTCTTGAATATGCTTTGTTGTATTATAACAACCCAAATTTTCTACTCTTAGAGTCCATACTAATATACATCAACGAAATTCATGTGTCGAACATACAAATGCACAAAATCAAACCAATAGAAGTTATAAAAAGATGAGATATAACAAAATTGCATGCAAAACCTAATGCCATAGCCGAATATACTCATCATTGCCTAAATCAAAATTGCATGCGAAATTGTTGCATTATAACAATTGCATGCAAAATCAAAATTGTTGTAGTATAAGGACCAGACCTAGCCAAAAGTTCACTGTTTGCACCCCTTGCCATCCAAAACCTGATGCCATAGCCGAGTTTACTCATCATTGCCTAAATTGCATGCAAAATCTAATTGTAACGCACCACCCTAGGATCCACATTAACAAAGAGTATTGGAAAGTAATATCATCTACTAACGCGGAAAATAAGACTGATTAGAAGCGACTATCTGTGTCTTGTATTAAATAATTATCAAGTACGTCGATAGGGTGTAGAATTTTTTTTTACCTCATGTAGATCGACATACTTAACCTTATTTGATACAATACTATGGTGGATATATAATTTATCCAGAATAAAACACAATTATAATAAATAAAAACGAGTCACATAATAACAAACATAGCTAAATGCACAAATACTATCCACAATACAGTATGCAGTATCACAAAATAGTGGCTATATAAACCATAATATAGACATAACGAGTCAACATGAATATAATTTATAAATCAGAGTACATGAATCAACACCACACAACTACTCAAAATATGCTAACTAAGGCGCCCAAATAGGTAATGAAGATCCATAAGAAGAAGTTGACAGAGCGAGCATCTACATAGAAGCTAGCCTGAATATTACTCACTCGGACTCAAGCAATTAAATACACGGGTCAGTCTAGTTTAAATAGTGACTAAATGGTTACTTAGTTTCATAATGAAATTCATTTCTTAAAATAAGAAGAGTAAGTCTTACACATATTAAGACACATGAATAACAAGATAAATCAACTTCATCACCAAATAAGGTCTCATGCGCACCCAAGATAACAACAAGTGCGCTTCTAACACGTCCTTAGCTTTGAGTTTTGCACATATAAATCATCATCAAAACACCAACAACATATTCAAGCGCATCAACAAATAAGCACCCCCGAGCTTTACCGAGCATTATATACCTATTCAGGCGCCTAACACCATGAGCCCCAGGCCAAGTGTAATTTCACCACATCGATCAGGGAAATACGCATATATATAAGACCCCTCCTGAGTCTAACTTTACATCAAGCTATCTGGAACAACAACATCAATCATGTGTCACAGGCTTCCCAACAGTAACTCGAAAAGTGAAAGCAATATGTCTCATACCGCATGTTTCACTAATCGTTTTACTACAAGTCAGCCTACCTCACACTTAATAACAAATAAATTCAATCAACGAGTCTGGAGTTAACCGATATAATTAATCTACATGTCTCATACCACATGATTTATTATATCGTTTAAATCACGTTTTCGCTTTTTAGAAGTGTCCAAAAACATGAAATTTTATATAATGAAAATACTTGGTTTGAGAAAACTTGTTTATAAAATAATTTTGAGAACATCTGAATTATTTCTTTAAAAATCTATATATTAAAAATAAAGTATATAGTATAACTTTGAGACAATTTTATTTTAAGAAAATAAATAGTGAAAATCATTTGTCTCAATGCGATATGTACATACGTATAAATTCCTTATTGAAATCGTTTTATAAAACATGCATGGCGGCAAATCTAAAGAAATGGTTCATGAATCAACACAGAAGATCAAAAGAAAATTCCGCCGATCTGATATACAAATTAGCATCAATAATGGATTTTCTATTTTAGGAACAAGACTAAGAATGCGTTTCATAGAATCATTTTAAAATTCATCAAAATTAGCAATAAAAATATTTAGGAAAACACTCAAAGCTTAGGTGCAATCTTTTATGGGTTCAACTTTTAGACACAATTTGAATGACTAAATACCATGGAATGGTTTGAAATTTAATGCACGCAAAGTGAAACACTTTATCTACCAATTGAAAAAAGAATCACTCAATTCCGATATAAAATGGAAAAGATATGGTATTTCAAACTTGGACTCAGGTTATGTTTGAAATCTTCTCTGGGTTCAATGTTTAGATAAGTTTTAAATGACCAAACGATCTCAGAATAGTCTGAAAATTGATATTATAAAATTAGAACTATATATCTATCAATTGGAAAAAGAATCATAGAATTCCTACATGAAAAGGAAAAGATATGAAGTTTAAAACTTGGACTTAGACCATGTTGGATTTTGGCTAGGTCTGAAACCTTCTCCAGGTTCAACTTTCAGACCTGATTTGAATAACCTAACGACCTAAGAATGTCTAAAGATTTACAGGCATGAAGACCAACATTCATATTTTATAATGGAAAAAGAATCATGCAAATAAAAAAGGAGATATAGTGCCCCAAAGTTGGACCTAGACATTGTTTTCAACAAGCATCAATATTTCAAATCTAGGAAACAATTATCGCTGAAATAACATGTTGAGTCAACCCCTAGTGTTTGTGGGTTGGCCCACATGAGGGTTGGGTTGGCCCAAAATGATGGCAGGTCGACTCACAGCATGGAATTTCCTACAAATTCATTTCTCACTCCGTGTTCAAAGAGCAGTAATTTTTATGCTCTACCTATCTCAGATGTAACAACACGGATTTCGCTCGGACCTAATCGTTCGCTAAATCGACCAAGACCATTCGAATCCCGCATACGCTAACTCTGGGTATACAACACATCAGAACAAACAACAGAAGACTTTTATAAACATCATAATAATGTTACATCATAGTACAGAATATCAGAGTATATCGAAATATACTCAATACAGCGGAAGATGAATTTTTTTCAATAAATGTAATACAATGCACAGCGGAAACAAATAAACTAACACAGCGGAAGACTATCAATGCTCTGGACACAGCTTTAAGCTTCAATCCAGAATCCTGCTCATATATCTGCAACATAAACTACTCGACTGCCCGTGTGGAAAATAGGGGCACCCGAGTTTGCAAGGGAAAAGAAAACTACAGGTCAGTCATGGGACTGGTGTGAGAAACTCTACAGTTAAAATTAACTTATATAAAATGATAAGGCAAATCACAGGACCACGCTGCTAACGTGGAACGGGTTTACCCCCATGAGTGCCAGTGTATAAACAACAATCAATATAGATATATGGATCTACTATGCATCAATCAACATGCAATATCCCAATCTACCACTTTAGATTAATCACCACATTTAGATTTTCCAAATCCAATTCAATTTACAGAAATTATTCCTTTGGATTTTATTCCTGATTTCTTATTTCAAATCGTTTGAAATACATATCTAACTTTTTATATCAAAGTATATTTCACTTTGGGATCTCAAATCAAATCGTTTGGAAATATGAATTCCAAAACATAACAATGCATACAAACAAGTATGCAACCAAATATCGTGCTCCCCATCGACAAGGCAAAGGGTACGCACCTTGCAACTCGATATATATAAATGTGCACCTACCCCACATAGGAGCAGGCTACACCGACGATGCACCTCCCACACATGGAGAGCATACACCGCCCTCTCACCCATACTTTTAGTCTTAGGGTTACCCGAATCTTTAGCCACATACTAAATCATTTCATATCCCGAAGTAGGGAAAATCATTTCACAACATAATAATCACAAGTACTTTCAAAACATAGTACTTCACATCAACAATCACACATATGATCAGTCACTATTAATCACATAACCTTTGAGCTCATACTTCTCAAAGAAGGGTGTTAAGCAAGAGTATAAATTCTCCGCCACCAAACAGATATGTTATCAATAACAACTAATCGAATACGCGATGAACCACAATGTAAAACATAATACATTTCTAAATCATTTTAGAAATCATCGGGTTTTAGGGCTCGAAATCCTTTCTGTTTTATAAAACAATTTTACAAAACATTCCCTGTCCAAAATCGGGAATATATTTCTTTCCACTTAAGAAAAATATCATTTCAAAATCATTCATTAAATTTGAAATGAACACAACATCGCTAAACACCTTATCGTCAAATCATGAAGTGTTTCACAAGGTGTTAGAACACAGATATCTTTACCCAACCCAATGCTAAATGTAAAAGCATATTCTGCTCATAAACTGGTCGAGCACCATCCAAACCATCAATCAATCACAATCAATATCAACAACTAAGTAAATTTGGCTTAATCACATCACGAGTTTCGGTAAATTTAATCACCATTCATTCATTCAAATCTAATTAAAGATTTATTCAAACCCCAATTGGTTTCATCTCTAAAATCATTTCATATTGATTGTTCTACTTTTTGGAAATTAATCCTTCTTTTACGCAGGTTAGAGAACTAATGTCATTTAAACACAGTTCAAGATAAACCCTAAATCCAATTTGATATTAAATACAAGGCTCTGAATAGAAAATATATCGGCTTATATTCAATATCAAATTCTGAAATCAACAAATATCATATTGGAATAACGATATATATATATATATATATATATATATATCTTCCAAATTCCTCCACAATATCCGTATAATCACGGAATCCAATATCGAAATGTTCCGAAGATAATTTTGATTCAAATCCATTCTAATTCATATATTGGAAATTCTGGTTATTTTTAAAACCATTTCAAATCCAATTTATTTATTTCTAAAAATAAATAAATTATTATTCTAGTTAATAACTAGTTCATTTCGATAAAAATTTATTTTTATCGTTTCAAATATGGAATTTTTCATCACAATTCTTTCCAAATAATTTCTTATGATTTTACACAAATTATTGATATTTTTAATAATTTTATCAAGGCCCGTACAGTCGATTTCCATCAACGGGCATCGGGCTGCACTTACAGCGACCTTTTCTGAAATTGATTTGGACATATCTCCAAATCCAACCATTAGATTTCTAATTTCTCATATACGTTAGAAAGCTCTTTTCGATACGAACCCAACGGTTCTGGTTTTAGGAGAATCCAACGGTCGGATCTCCCGTAATGTCCGTTCGAAATCAATGGTCGAAATTCACGAACTGCCGCGGCGCGACGCGTTCTATTCAGGCCATTATATTATATATAATATATATTTCGTCGATTACCATTTAAAATGAATTTTATAAATTGTTTTAAATTTGTTTTCAAAACGATTTCAACTTCTTATTCGATTTCAAATCAAAATTGAATTTTCCTTTATAAATTCTTTTTACATTCGTTTCTATTTGATTTCAATTCAATTTCAATTTCAATTCAATTTAAATTCTATTCATTTTCTATTTAATTCCATTCGAATTCATTTTCTATTCAATTCAATTCGAATTCATTTTCTATTCATGTAAGGAACCGTAGCTTCCCCAGTGAGGAAAGAGCGGATACTTCGAGAACAACACACAAAAGAACGCAGACTGAAGAACATTTCATTGTTAATTACAACAAATCCATCAGAATACAAGAATATATAGAGTATAAATAAATATTACACAGAAAATAACAGAGATTTAAATTACATTTAAATACATCGCAGCGGAAAATAATACAAAGCACAACTAGAAGGAGATATACAGATACAAAGCTTCCCGGATATCGTTCCAGCTGTAAACCAGGATCCTGTGAATATAAATCTGCAAAACCAAAACTACTAGCTGCCCGTGTCAAAATAAGAGCACCCAGAGTTTAGGTTTAAAACAATAAACTCCAGGTCAGTCATGGGACTGGTGTGAGAACTAAAACAGTTATTAATCTTTATATTCAAAGTTAGGTAAATCAAGGCACCACGCCGTATAACACGGAACGGGTTTCCTTCCAAGAATACCAGTGCATAAAACAAACAGCGCAATACTAAATAAAGAAAAATGAAGCTGTTATAAGACCCAGGTCCCATCACACAATGCAACGCAAGCCGGAGGATAGGGTTTTACCTTATAACAGCCAAAGAATGCTTGATACGTGAAATTTTATCTTTTTACTCTTAATCAGACTCTAACCGCAAATTAGTAAGAGAACGATTCCCTAAGTATTAACCCCGAAGGCCGAAACCAACATCGGACCAATACCCAGGAAACCATCCGTCCTAGCTCGTTTCCAGTTAGTTTCTAATTTTAGATACAATCATAAATATCAATCATAAACGGCATGGGTACCATATATCATGTCGCCATATATAGATATACAATCAAAACCGCAAAATGTCGTATTGGAAGTTGGGTTATCATTTATGGTATGAACCGAGGCAAAAGATAGTCCTCTACCGATTCGAGACAGTCTAGCCCATGTCTGTGACGACCCCATTTCTCGTACAGACGGAGACAAGGGTAATCTTTGGAATATAACACAGAAACAGATAATAGCAGAATAGAATTAAATAAATACACCAGATAATGAACAATAGAATATACTGGATAAAAGTAATCATCATAGTTACACAGTATACAAGATCATACTTAGTACAAATACAGTTCAGCTATACATAAATGTCTACAGCGGAAAACAAACAAAATATGTACAATAGGAGCTGAACAACATAAAAAGAGATAAATGATAGAATCCATCCTCAGATCCAGCTATCCAGAGAAAGCCAGCTAAACCCGAACACAAGGATGCCCGTGTAGAAAAAGGGGCACCCGAGTTTGAAAGTGAAACAAACTACGAGTCAGTCATGGGACTTGTATGAAAAATCTACTCAACACATTTAATATATGGCAAATCACAGGACCACGCCACTTTCGTGGAACGGGTTTACTCCATTGGATTGCCAGTGCTTTAAAACAAATCATTCTTTTAAACATCGCTATGCTTTCTATTAAAATGAAGCCATTATAAGACTCAGTTCCCATCACACAATGCAACGCAAACTGAAGGATAGAGTTTTTTCCTTATAACGGCCAAAATGTGCTTGATACGAATAAAACAAAGGCATTTGATATTATTGCTAGTGATTATATGTTTTGAAAACAATTTCAAATCATAACTATCAATCATAGACGACATTAATGCCCCATACCACTATGTCGCCATATATAGGTATACAATCAAAACCGCACGATCTCGTATTGGAAATGGGATTTCCGTCCTGAACCAAGGCAAAAGATAGTCCTTACCGAATTCGAGACGCTCTAGCCCGCCCCTCATGCAAGTACTCAGTCAAGCCTTTGGATCGTCAGGGCCGGTCCACCGACGCGGATTAAAATTCCTGAACAATGCGTTTCCCCACCCTATGGGGCATAGGTGAGCCAACGAATGGCTCCATCGGACCCGGATCGTCCGATCTAATCGAGGCGCCTTGCAACAGCAACAACCACATAAGTCAAACTCGTCAGGGCGTGTAAAACCACTGACGCCACTTCTAGCTAGAAGGAAACGCATGCCCTCCCTGATGTCCTCTCCCGTTTCTGGTTCATACCGGGGTGTGAGGCTCGCGAATTCACGTTATACACAAAGCTATGCCACACATGCGGTGCTTTGATCATCACCACAAGACTTTGCTTTTCAATAGAAGCCCTGATCATTTGCCACTTAGGCATGCCACATTAGCAATTCATGCCCATGGGACTGATGTCCATCGATATACAACCTATGAGCTCATGCGTTTTAGAGAAGGGCGTTAAGCAAAAGAATAAATTCTCCACCGCCAAACAGATGTATATTTAACAGAGATCAATCAACACAGAATAAAATCCAATGTTAGACACACAGTCCATTTACAAGTCCGTTCTGGGTCTGAACGAAACCGGAGGCACTAAATACCTCGCAAACCCATCGATCACCATGTACGTCTGGACGATCACCACTCATTATCCATATTTCGGGATGCCTCCCAATCAGGACCTCGGTTACCATCCAAACGAGGTGAAGATCTCCGGTCTTCGACCACCGTCTTCATCTTTGATTTCTTATCGTCGATTCCGTTATTCAGAATGGGATGAACCCGGTCTTTCTGAACAACTCGCGTATATAATAAACAAGTGCAACACTAACATACACACGCATCATTTCAATTCATTAGTCACTAACCGTCGATTAGTAAGAGAAAGATTTCCCAAATATTAACCCCGAAGGCCGAAACCAACATCAGATCAACACCCAGGAAACCATTCGACTTAGCCAACCTTCAGTTAATTTCTAAATCACATCCATATCGTTTATAATATTTTAAAACGATTTATCGCTATTTTTATTTATTTTAAAATAGCCAATTTATTTAAAACGACGCTTCGGGCCATAACGCGGTCGTGGCGCTGTTTTTCTTCAGATTTGATTTACACATATCTGAAAATCTAACGGTTGGATCTTCACAAAATTTACATCACTAGAGAGATCTTTTCAAAACGAATCCAACGGTTCCAGTTTCGGGAAAATCCGACGGTCGGATCTCCCGGTATAATCGTTTGAAGTTTCGATTTCAAAATACGAACTGCAGCGTCGTTATTCGATTAAATATAATTATATTTATATTTATATATAAATATAATCGATTCTGGCGCTGTTTTTCTTCAGATTTGAATTAAACATTCCAGACAATCCAACCGTTGGATTTTTACAAAGTTGGTGCCATTGGAAAGATATTTCCAAAGAGAACCCAACGGTTGCGATTTCAGGAAAATCCGATGGTCGGATCTCCCAGTATAACCGTTTGAAATCACGGTTTCAAAATACGAACTACAACATCGTTATTCGATATATTTTAATTCTATTTATATTTATATATATATATATATATATCGATCCTTTGATTTCAAAGCTATATTCTTTTCATACATTTGATAGAAATGATATTTTTATCTAACTGTCTTCTATTTCAACACTTCACTATATTTAACAATTCATGTATATAATAAAAATGTGATTTTTATTGTAAAACAATTCATTTCAAAACACTATTATTTTATATAGTTCATATAGATGATAAAAAGGTGATTTTTATTATAAAACAATTTATTTCAAAATATGAATACCATTCAACACATGAATTTCTATTCAACGAATGAATATCGATTCAGCACATGAAGGTTTTCTATAGTTTATATATATAGATAAAAATGTGATTTTTATATTTAAAACACGAACACCATTCAACACATGAATTTCTAATCAATGAATGAATATCGATTCAACACATGAAGGTTTTCTGTTCAACGAATAAATATAGTTTCAGGAAATGAAAATAATTCAAACACATAAATATTATTCAAAATTTCGACAGCATAACGGAAGGGTAGTTAAAACCGGGACCGTCCCTAGTACGGCTCCTCGCTCTACCTTAAAACCTCGCGGTTTTTGACAATGGAGATCATGCATCTAGTTCGCACGCGGGCGGCATGTATATATTTATTTCATTTCCACAAACTAATTCTATGTGGTTCCAAACAAATATTTCTCAACCACAAACGGGTATTTTTCAACCACTATATATCAATCAATATTAACCACAAGCATTCCCAATCAACCATTCGCTATCAATCAATTTTCACACCAATCACAACCAATAAATATCGTCCATGGTTTGTGGACGAGGGGCGTATATATATATATATATATATATATATATATATATATATAGTAATTCACTTCTATTTCAACACATATATAATTTTTACAACGCATATATAACTTATACATCGAACGTACAACTTATACAACACTTATACAAGAGGTGTACAACGCTTATATAACTCATCCATCGACTATATAATTTATACATCGTCGTTTTCCATATCGTTTATAAATTAGAAATCTCACATTGGGTTCCACTCCACCAAAAATAGCAGAAGGCTCAGAAAAATATGCGGTCTCTTCTAAAATGTAGAAGACGTCCACACGGTCACGATGTTTCCTGTTTCATCGAAATTCGTCAAGAATCGAAAAAGATATGTTTTTTCAAAGTTCAGATGTAATAAAAGACGCACCTTTCACGATGGTTCAAAACTAGGTTTTGATCTTTCGATCAAACCGTTGCGCGATAGGAGAATCAGCTCACACAACGTCGAAGAGCTTTGAACCACCTTCCCGGCGCTGGTGGTTTCACTCCGTTCGGTGGCGCCTGTACGTCGCGGCGGCGGTCCAAAGTCGTTGACTTTGAGGACCTGTAACTCCCTCCACACTTGATGATAACTAGCAAACCTTAGATGGATTTGAAGAGGAGACGAAGAGCTTTGAAATGAATCAAGAATCACTTGATTTCATTGTGAAACGTGGGAGAATTCGAAGAGAGAAGGTGGCAACATCATTTCCGTCGTGCGCAGTATACATCGGGGAGAAGATGGTCACTGGCCAATGAGAGATTTTCTTTATATTTATATTTTTTTAAATGTCGAAAATACCCCCTTTCCCACACGAATGTCAATTCAAACCCAACGACCGTCGTCCCTAGCGTTTTACCCCCATTCCGAACATAATGGGATATGTTTCGTAGGCCCTTTCGACTGTTTCAGTCAGTTTTTCTTCAAATTAAAATATATAACATTCAATATTCAATTTGAACGTACATTTCAATTTGCCAGGGCCGCAAACTGATTCGAAAAATTCCAGAAAAATAAATCTAGCTATGTTTTGATGATACAGTCCCAATAAAACTAGTTTCGTCGAATTCTAAGACCGTTTGCAAAAAGGCCCATTTCTGGTCGATCCAATTTAACTGTAATTGACCAAAACACGTTTTCCTTTGCCACGCTCACATACTAGCTTCAAAAATTATGAAATTTGAAACCTAGCAATAACTTCACATCCCGGATCCAACAAAAGTGGTTTCGTCGAATTCCGAGGTCGTATGCAAAATGGCCTATTTCACGGGATATATAAATTCCATAGCGACCTTTCTGAAAATTCGTTTGGCTGTAACTTTTGCTTTCCGCTATGAAATTTCGATTTTTCAGATTCGTTAGAAAGGTATTCACTAACATATTTAAATATTTTTGGTTTCACTCAAATCCGTTTTGTTTTGCACCCGGTACAGTCCGCCAAAATTTGAATTCAATTTTTGAAACTGCAGCGCCATTTCAGGCCTTGTTTATAATTAGAATTAATTACATTCGTTTTCAAATGCCAATTCAAACTCACTTTTCATCGCTATTATTTAAAATATTTATTTTAAATATTTAAAATCCATTATTTTAGCCAACTAATTTTTTTAAATTGGTTCAGATTTTCTGGGTCGTTACAATCTCCCCCACTTAAAACTTTTCGTCCCCGAAAAGGAACAAAGTCGAAAGTGGTTTGATTAATCAACTCTACGTTCAATCTGGCTTCAATTCTCTAACTTTTCAGTTTCTGAGAATTTTCAAATTCTTCAAAAATTTGGCTAACACCCGGAATTTTCGAAAATTTTTGCCATAAGCTCCTTTGTACGGGGAGAGGTTTGGAAATTTATTGGGCCGTATTAGGTACCCAATAAATCCTAATAAGCATACACATATTTATAGTGATATATTTTGGTGTTTACAGGGGAGCGTGTATTGATAATAACTCCAGAGAATAAATTCTCGTCACCCTGTCAAAGCCTGAGGGAGTGTGTATTTTAAATGCTCCAGAGGATAAATCCTCGTCACCTCGTCCCGTGTGGGAAATAAATAGTCCATGTGCCGTATCTAATAACTAGAGAGACGTGATTATTGTCAACTCCAGACCCGTGTGGGGTTTTTATTAATCTGGCAATTTTATCGTTATACTTTAAATAGTCCGTATCAGTCATCAGTTCAACCTGTAAAATATAGTCATCGCCATACAAGCCTCTCGCTCGTATGGTAAATCTTCCACCTCGTCACACAAGCTCCAAATGCTTATGTGGTATATGATGAAGTATGCCTATCTTCCAGAAGTATGCCATGTAATGTAGTTCAAAATTAATTGTTACTATCCTATGGCGACATTTATTATTTCATACAGAAAAACCAGCACTCTGCATCCAATGGCACTCACAGGAGTTGATATAATAATATTTCGCATCCAACTCATTAAAGTTTACCTATTTGTCGGGCACGCAAATAAAATCTTTACTTAACAGCTAATCCATTTACCTGTTCAAACATATATAATGCACAAGTATATATATTTCCATCTATTTTCTAATTAGTTCAATGTGTGATATAATCGAATAAATTCTACCATTTTCCTATTGTTGATTAAATTAACTATTGTTTCAATAATTCAGTTAATCAAATTTACTATCACATAATGCAAACAATCAATCAAATTGTTTTTTGACTTTTCAAAACCATACAAATTAATTCCTATTCTCTTTTAAAATCATTCGGACTATAGAATTAAAAGTGCACATCCATGGAAAGAAAATACCAACAAAATAGAGAACTGATTGGTAATGCAAAGTATGGTAAATGTACCTTGCACCGGAGTCAAATAGAGATATCCACTCGGCATCTAGGATAAGCTTTCTAAATGCTCTCCTCAGTTTCCCAAGTACAATCTCGTGGATCTCCACTCCATTGCACTATGACTAAGTGAACCTTCTTGTTCCTCAGCTCTTTGGTTTCTTTGCCGATGATCTTTAGCGGCTATCTTCTCACAGCTAATTCAGGGGTAATTTCAATATCCTGTTGAGCTGCTTCTTCCACGATCAAGTCTGGATCATGAACGTGCTTTCGAAGTTGAGATATGTGAAATACATCATGAACTCCAGGCAACCAGTCAGGCAATTTGACCCTATAAGCGAGAGTTCCGATCCGTTCCAGAATAGGAAACGGACCAATGAATTTGGGCGCCAATTTCCCTGTTTTACCGAACCGGATTACTCCTCTCATCGGCGAAACTTTCAGATATACATAGTCGCCAGCAACAAAGGATATATCTCTTCTTCTCCTATCGGCATAGCTCTTTTGTCGGCTTTGAGCGGCGAGTAATCGCTTCTTAATAAAGTCGACTTTATCGGCAGCTTCTCGGATCATATCAGGCCCCAACACAAGTCTATTTCCAGGTTCGACCCAACAAGCAGGAGATCGGCATGGTCTACCATACAACGCTTCGAATGGTGACATTGTCAGGATCGCCTGGCAGCTGTTGTTATATGAGAATTCAGCCAAATGCAGATGGTCTTCCCATGATCCACCGAAATCTAGAACACAAGCCCGCAATAGATCTTCTAAAATACGATTCACCCTCTCAGTCTGACCGTCTGTCTGAGGATGATAAGCGGTGCTCAAGTACAACTTCGTTCCCAGCTCGACTTGAAATGCCTCCCAGAATTTACTAGTAATTATTATATCTCTATCACTGACTATCCTGAGCGGCACTCCATGTAGTCTAACTATTTCCTTGAAGTATATCTGCGCCAAACTCTGAGCATTTCTGTTTAATCTGACAGGTATGAAATGGGTGGTCTTCGTGAAGCGATCTATGATCACCCAAATACTGTCATTCCCTTTTCTGGTTCTGGGCAGACCATCAATGAAATCCATAGAAATATGTTCCCACTTCCAACCAGGAACGTCTAGCGGTTGTAACAATCCAGCCAGCTTCTGTTGGTCGCTCTTGACTAGTTGGCAAGTAGGGCATCGGCTAACGTATATCGAAACATCCCTTTTCATAGCCTTCCATTAGAATGTTCGTTTGAGATCGTTATACATTTTGGCCACACCAGGATGGATACTCAGCTTGGACTTGTGACACTCGTCTAACACTTCCCTTTTTAACTTTGGGACATCGGGAACACAAATCCTTCCTTTCAATCTCAGGGTCTAGTCGTTATCTATTTGAAAACAAGAGGGTTCGCCTTTCTAAATCCTTTTGATCATATCTTTAATGAAGTTATCCTCCTTCTGAAGAATAGATATTTTGTCAATCAAGGAACTCATGATAATAAAGATGGCGATCATTACATTCTTTCGGCTCAGCGCATCGGCCACGACATTGGCTTTCCCTAGAGTGTATATAATCTCAAAGTCATATGCTGCAAGGAACTCTAGCCAACGTTGCTACCTCAAATTCAAGTCCTTTTGGGTGAACAGATACTTTAACGACTGATGATCTGTAAACAGTTCAAATATCTCACCCAGAAGATAGTGTCTCCAGATTTTCAAGGCGAATACTATAGCCAATAACTCAAGATCATGAGTTACGTAGTTCTTCTCGTGTGGTTTCAACTGACGGCTAGCATAAGCAATCACTTGGCCCCTTTGCATTAACACTGCGCCAAGGCCTTCTCTAGAAGCATCAGTCCAGACTTTCAAATCTTGATTGCCATCGATGATGGTTAACACTGGAGCAGTCGTTAATCTTAACTTTAGCTCTTCAAAAGCCTCCTCACTTTCTGGAGTCCATTTGAATTTAGAGTGCTTCTTTGTAAGCTTCGTTAAGTGGCCAGATATCTTTGAAAAGTTTTTAATGAACTTCCGGTAATAGCTAGCCAATCCGAGAAAACTACGGACTTCTGGAGGAGTACTAGGCTATTTCCAGTTTTGAATAGCCGTGATTTTACTTGGATCCACAGCAATCCCTTCTTTCGATACGACATGGCCTAGAATTTTCACTTCATCTTGCCAGAATATACATTTGGAAAACTTTGCTTTCAACACATTCTTTCTGAGAATTTCCAGAACCTGTTCCAAATGGTTTTCATGTTCGGCCTTTGATTTAGAGAAGATTAGAATATCGTCAATAAAAACAGAACAAATTTATTCAAAACCCCTCTGAACACTCTATTCATCAGATCGACGAAGTAAGCTAGAGTGTTACATAAGCCGAACGTCATTACTAACCACTCGTAGAATAAGTCGGGACCTCTGAATGCTGTCATTGGAACACACTCTTCGGCAGTTCGAAGCTGATATAAACTTGTAGCTAGGTCCATTCTTGAGAATACTTGTGCGCCATTTAATCGATCCAACAAATCATCGATCCGCGGCAATGGATATTTGTTCTTTATTGTCTGTTTGTTCAGATCACGATAATCCACACATAGACGTAGAGTACCGTCAGATTTTGGGACAAACACCACTGCTGCACCCATATCAGAGAAACTAGGCCTGATCAGACCCTTCCATACTAGCTATCGTGTTTGATTGTTTAATTCCTCCTTTTCTTTCAAGGACATTCTTCGAATAGCGTGAACTACCAGCCTTGCATTCAGAATTAAAGCAATTTTGAAATCTATTTCTCTCTGCGGAGGTAAGCGAACAACTTCCTCGAACACATCCGCATAGTTCTTGACGACAGAGATATCTTTTACTAGGTCGGGAATATTCTCTGTGACTTCAGGGACATTTTCCATTTGGGCTGGAGAAACATTCAAAGCTGCCCAGAAGTCTTTTCTATTAGCATTCTGATCTTCACAGGGAATGGTTATATAATCACCTGATTTAGTCTTCGCCTTTACGACTCTGTCGGCGCATTTAACTTCAGCTTCATATTTGCTCAACCAGTCTAACCCCAAGATAAGATCAAACTCTTTAAAATTCATGACGACTGCGATGTTAGGAAACCGATAATGAGAGAAGGAAACCGACACTCCACAAACCCAACTGAGATCAATGGAACCCCTAACCGGATTCTGAACAGTCATTGGTTCCTTAAGCTTTCTCAAATTCAAATCCAATTTCTTAGCTGCATCCTTTGCAATGAAGCTTCGGGACGCGCCTGTGTCAAACAGTACTTTAACTGGAATATCTTTGACAGTTCGTGTGCCTTCTAAAACATCGGCCCTTTCTTGACTAGCTGAGGGCTCAGAAGTTTCTGCTACTTCATTTACATGAGCTTCTTTGGTCGTTTTTAACAGCCGGCAATCTTGCTTTACATGACCAAACTGATGGCATTGATTGCATCTTTTCTTTCCTTGAAAATCCTGCTTGGATTTAGATCCACTCTTTCTTCATTCGTTCTAAAAATTGCAACTTATCGCCAAATGTCCTTTTCTATTGCAGCTTGAGCACGTGGTGGTTGTTATTCGTTTGTTCCCAGATTCAGCCCTTTTCTCTTGGCACTGGGCTTCTTATTGACCTCAGACCTCGTTCTGGCTTCAGCAACATCAGTTTTCGACTCTTCCTTGTTACTAAAGTTGAATTCTTCTTCGCCGCGCAACATACCTTTCTTATGGATATCTTCGTACTGATAAGCCATATAAATCATTTCTGAAAAAGGAAGCTTCACATTCCTCATTACACTATTCTGATATCTCCTTTGCAGGCCATGAATAAATCTCAGATTTTTCCTCTTTGGATCTTGAATCAGATGAGGAGCAAAGTTAGCAAGTTCGTTGAATTTCTTATGATATTCTGGGATGGTCATATCTCCCTGTATCAAATAAGAAAATTTGTCACATAATCGCTCGGTTGCTTCGGGAGGAGTAAGTCTTTCTAGGAAAACCACTTTGAATCTGTCCCAAGTGATATCACCTTCTGGATTATCTTTGATGATTGTTTCCCACCAGATTAAAGCTTCTTCTTTGAGCGCCCAAGAGGCTACTAATCTTTTCTTATCATCTCTCAACTGGATACTCTCAAATATTCTTTCGACAGAACTCATCCAAGCTTGAGTCTGAATTATAGATTCATTGCCCGAGAACTGTGCTCCGTTCAGATTTCGATATCTCTTTAATAGAGCCTCTAGATCGGGTTCTGCATTTCTCCTGTTTCTGTCACTCATTTTTCTAGTACTTCTGCAAACGGCAGATCAAGTGTCAGGTCACATAAAAGATAATTTAAAGTATAGAAACACATACTTCAATGTAAATGTGTCTATTGAGGTGGAATTTCATTCTGCTTTACTCATACTAGGATATTACTGATCCTATCTGTATAGAGTTACCCGTCCTAGAACACTACTGGTTCTATTTTTGACGAGTTCGTTCAAATGTTATATTCCAGAACTAAGCTTAACCAAAGCTCTGATACCATGTTGTGACGACCCCATTTCCCGTACAGATGGAGACAAGGGTAATCTTTGGAATATAACACAGAAACAGATAATAGCAGAACAAAATTAAATAAATACACCAGATAAAGAACAATAGAATATACTGGATAAAAGTAATCATCAGAGTTACACATTATACAGGATAATACTTAGTTCAAATACAGTTCAACTATAGATAAATGTCTACTGTGGAAAACAAACAAAATATGTACAATAGGAGCTGAACAACATAAAAAGAGATAAATGATAGAATCCATCCTCAGCTCCAGCTATCCAGAGAAAGCCAGCTAAACCTGAACACAAGGCTGCCCGTGTAGAAAAAGGGGCACCCGAGTTTGAAAGTGAAACAAACTACGTGTCAGTCATGGGACTGGTATGAGAAATCTACTCAACACATTTAATATATGGCAAATCACAGGACCACGCCACTTTCGTGGAGCGGGTTTACTCTATTGGATTGCCAGTGCTTTGAAACAAATCATTCTTTTAAACATCGCTATGCTTTTTATAAAAATGAAGCCATTATAAGACTCAGTTCCCATCACACAATGCAACGCAAACTGGAGGATAGAGTTTTTTCCTTATAACGGCCAAAATGTGCTTGATACGAATAAAACAAAGGCATTTGATATTATTGCTAGTGATTATATGTTTTGAAAACAATTTCAAATCATAACTATCAATCATAGACGGCATTAATGCCCCATACCACTATGTCGCCATATATAGGTATACAATCAAAACCGCACGATGTTGTATTTGAAAATGGGATTTCTGTCCTGAACCAAGGCAAAAGATAGTCCTTACCAAATTCGAGATGCTCTAGCCTGCCCCTCAGGCAAGTACTCAGTCAAGCCTTTGGATCGTCAGGGCCGGTCCACCGACGTGGATTAAAATTCCTGAACAATGCGTTTCCCCGCTCTATGGGGTGTAGGTAAGCCAACGAATGGCTCCATCGGACCCGGATCGTCTGATCTAATCGAGGCGCCTCCCAACAGCAACAACCACATAAGTCAAACTCGTCAGGGCGTGTAAAACCACTGATGCCACTTCTAGCTAGAAGGAAACGCATGCCATCCCTGATGTCCTCTCCTGTTTCTGGTTCATTCCGGGGTGTGAGGCTCGCGAATTCACGTTATACACAAAGCTACGTCACACAGGCGGTGCTTTGATCATCACCACAAGACTTTGCTTTTCAACAGAAGCCCTGATCATTTGCCACTTAGGCATGCCACATTAGCAATTCATGCCATGCGACTGATGTCCATCGATATACAACCTCTGAGCTCATGCGTTTCAGAGAAGGGCGTTAAGCAAAAGAATAAATTCTCCACCGCCAAACAGATGTATATTTAACAGAGATCAATCAACACAGAATAAAATCCAATGTCAGACACACAGTCCATTTACAAGTCCGTTCTGTATCTGAACGAAACCGGAGGCACTAAATACCTCGCAAACCCATCGATCACCACGTACGTCTGGACGATCACCACTCATTATCCATATTTCGGGATGCCTCCCAATCAGGACCTCGGTTACCATCCAAACGAGGTGAAGATCTCCGGTCTTCGACCACCGTCTTCATCTTCGATTTCTTATCGTCGATTCAGTTATTCAGAATGGGATGAACCTGGTCTTTCTGAACAACTCGCGTATATAATAAACAAGTGCAACACTAACATTCACACACATCATTTCATTAATCACTAACCGTCGATTAGTAAGAGAAAGATTTACCAAATATTAACCCCGAAGGCCGAAACCAACATCAGATCAACACCCAGGAAACCATTCGACTTAGCCAACCATCAGTTAATTTCTAAATCACATCCATATCGTTTATAATATTTTAAAACGATTTATCGCTATTTTTATTTATTTTAAAATAGCCAATTTATTTAAAACGACGCTTCGGGCCATAATGCGGCCGTGGTGCTGTTTTTCTTCAGATTTGATTTACACATATATGAAAATCTAACTGTTGGATCTTCACAAAATTTACATAATTAGAGAGATCTTTTCAAAACGAAACCAACGGTTCAGTTTCGGGAAAATCCGACGGTCGGATCTCCCGGTATAATCGTTTGAAGTTTAGATTTCAAAATACGAACTGCAGCATCGTTATTCGATTAAATATAATTATATTTATATTTGTATATAAATATAATCGATTCTGGCGCTGTTTTTCTTCAGATTTGAATTAAACATTTCAGACAATCCAACCGTTGGATTTTTACAAAGTTGGTGCCGTTGGAAAGATATTTCCAAAGCGAACCCAACGGTTGCGATTTCAGGAAAATCCGATGGTCGGATCTCCTGGTATAATCGTTTGAAATCACGGTTTCAAAATACGAACTGCAGCGTCGTTATTCGAAATATTTTAATTCTCTCTCTCTCTCTCTCTCTCTCTCTCTCTATATATATATATATATATATATATATATATCGATCCTTCGATTTCAAAGCTATATTCTTTTCATACATTTGATAAAAATGATATTTTTATCTAACTGTCTTCTATTTCAACACTTCACTATATTTAACAATACATGTATATAATAAAAATGTGATTTTTATTGTAAAACAATTCATTTCAAAACACTATTATTTTATATAGTTCATATAGATAATTAAAAGGTGATTTTTATTATAAAACAATTTATTTCAAAATATGAATACCATTCAACACATGAATTTCTATTCAACGAATGAATATCGATTCAACACATGAAGTTTTTCTATAGTTTATATATATAGATAAAAATGTGATTTTTATATTTAAAACATGAACACCATTCAACACATGAATTTCTAATCAACGAATGAATATCGATTCAACACATGAAGGTTTTCTATTCAACGAATAAATATAGTTTCATCAAATGAAAATAATTCAAACACATAAATATTATTCAAAATTTCGGCAGCATAACGACAGGGTAGTTAAAACCGGGACCGTCCCTAGTACGGCTCCTCGCTCTACCTCAAAACCTCGCGGTTTTTGACAATGGAGATCATGCATCTAGTTCGCACGTAGGCAGCATGTATATATTTATTTCATTTCCACAAACTAATCCTATGTGGTTTCAACCAAATATTTCTCAACCACAAACGGGTATTTTTCGACCACTATCAATCAATATCAACCACAAACAATCCCAATCAACCATTCGCTATCAATCAATTTTCGCACCAATCACAACCAATAAATATCGTCCATGGTTTGTGGACGAGGGGCGTATATATATATATATATATTTATATATAGTAATTCACTTCTATTTCAACACATATATAATTTTTACAACGTATATATAACTTATACATCGAATGTACAACTTATACAACGCTTATACAAGAGGGGTACAACGCTTATATAACTCATACATCTATTATATAATTTATACATCGTTGTTTTCCATATCGTTTATAAATTATAAATCTCACATTGGGTTCCACTCCACCAAAAATAGCAGAAGGCTCAGAAAAATATGCGGTCTCTTCTAAAATGTAGAAGATGTCCACACAGTCACGATGTTTCCTGTTTCATCGAATTTCGTCAAGAATCGAAAAAGATATGATTTTTCAAAGTTCAGATGTAATAAAAGACGCACCTTTCACGATGGTTCAAAACTAGGTTTTGATCTTTCGATCAAACCGTTGCACGATAGGAGAATCAGCTCACACAGCGTTGAAGAGCTTCGAACCACCTTCCCGGCGCTGGTGGTTTCACTCCGTTCGGTGGCGCCTGTACTTCGCGGCGGCGGTCCAAAGTCGTTGACTTTGAGGACCTGTTACTCCCTCCACACTAGATGATAACTAGCAAACCTTAGATGGATTTGAAGAGGAGACGAAGAGCTTTGAAATGTATCAAGAATCACTCGATTTCATTGTGAAACGTGGGAGAAATCGAAGAGAGAAAGTGGCAACATCATTTCCGTCGTGCGCAGTATACATCGGGGAGAGAGGAGATGGTCACTGGCCAATGAGAGATTTTCTTTATATTTATATTTTTTTAAATGTCGAAAATACCCCCTTTCCCACACGAACGCCAATTCAAACCCAACGACCATCGTCCCTAGCGTTTTAGCCCTATTCCGAACACAATGGGATATGTTTCATAGGCCCTTTCGACTGTTTCAGTCAGTTTTTCTTCAAATTAAAATATATAACATTCAATATTCAATTTGAACGTACATTTCAATTTGCCAGGGCCACAAACTGATTCGAAAAATTCCAGAAAAATAAATCTACCTATGTTTTGACGATACGATCCCAATAAAACCTGTTTCGTCAAATTCTGAGACCGTTTGCAAAAAGGCACATTTCTGGTCGATCCAATTTAACTGTAATTCACCAAAACACGTTTTCCTTTGCTACGCTCACATACTAGCTTCAAAAATTATGAAATTTGAAACCTAGCGATAACTTCACATCCCAGATCCAACAAAAGAGGTTTCGTCGAATTCCGAGGTCGTATGCAAAATGGCCAATTTCACGGGCTATATAAATTCCATAGCGACCTTTCTGAAAATTCGTTTGGCCATACCTTTTGCTTTCCGCTATGAAAATTCGACTTTTAAGATTCTTTAGAAAGGTATTCACTAACAGATTCAAATATTTTTGGTTTCACTCAAATACGTTTTGTTTTGCACCCGGTACAGTTCGACAAAGTTTGAATTTAATTTTTGAAACTTCAGCGCCATTTCAGGCCTTGTTTATAATTAGAATTAATTATATTCGTTTTCAAACGCCGATGCAAACTCACTTTTCATCGCTATTATTTAAAATATTTATTTTAAATATTTAAAATCCATTATTTTAGCCAATTAATTTTTTTTTTAAAATTGGTTCAGATTTTCTGGGTCGTTACAATGTCTAGGACCCAGACTCAGGTGGGCCCTTGGATCGTCAGGTTCGGTCCACCGATGTGGATTATAATTCCTGAACACTGCGTTTCCCCGCCCTATGGGGCGTAAATGAGCCAACAAATGACTCCATCGGCTTCACATAGTCACCGATATATATCCGAGGCGCCTCGCAACAGCAACAACCACATAAGTCAAACTCGTCAGGGCGTGTAAAACCACTGAGGTCCTTCTCCCGTTTCTGGTTCATACCGGGTGTGAAACTCGCGAATTAAACGTTACACAAAGCTATGCCACAAAGGCCGTGCTTTGATCATCAACCACAAGACTTTGCTTTTCAACAGAAGCCTTGATAATTTGCCACTTAGGCATGCCACACAGGCAATTCACTCCATGCGATTGATATCCATCAATACATAACCCCTGTGCTCGTACGTCTCAGAGAAGGGCGTTAAGCAAGAGAATACATTCTCCTCCGCCAAACAGATATATATTTAATAGAAATCAATCACACAGACTAAAATCCAATGTCAGACACACAGTCCACTTACAAGTTCGTTCTGGGTCTGAACGAAACCGGAGGCACCTAGTACCCCGCATATCAATCGATCTCCAAGTACGTCTGGACGACCACAAACTGATTCCCTCCTCTTGGGTGTACGACCCAATCAAGATCATCAGTAATCACCCAAACGATGTGAAGACCTTCGGTCTTCAACCACCGTCTTCATCTTCGACTTATCGTCGTAACAGTTATTCAGAATGGGATAAACCCAGTCTTTCCGAATAACTCACGTATATAATAGACAAGTGTTACACAAACAAAACACACAACATATGCCTCATTCCAATTCATCAATCACTAACCGTAAATTAACAAGAGAATAATTCCCCAAATATTAACCCCGAAGGCCGAAACCAACATCAGATCAATACCCAGGAAACCGTCCTGCTTAACTAACCTACAGTCTGCTTCTAAATTTCACATTCTTAGGGAAAGGTTCCCATTAATTTTATCAAAGATAAATTCTTTTAAATTTATTCTTTAATCTTCCTTTGAATATCACTTCAAACTAGTCGGGATTAGCGAACCACATCGAAGTAATTATTTATTTTATTTTCCAATCCCAACCTATTTATCCCATGAAGTAAAACTAGTCATATTTCATATCTAACACCACGGTGTTATCGGTAAATTCAATTACCATTTCACGTTCAAATCTAATTAAAGATTTAACTACTGTCTGGAGTAAAACTGGTGATACTCCATTCTCGATCTTTTCAATCTAATTAAAGATTCATTAAAACTCCACTTAGTTTTACTCTTTGACTGGGTTAAAGAATCAGTGTCATTTAAAACACGGTTCACGATAAACCCCAAAATCACATCACGTTTCAATCAGTCCCTAACCGTAAATTAGCAAGTGTGCAATTCCCTAAGTATTAACCCCGAAGGCCGAAACCAACGTCAGATCAATACCCCAGAAACCATTCAACTTAACTAATCTCCCGTTAGTTTCTGATTTTCTTAACTCCTTCGGGTCTAAGAACAGTATTTTTGAAGATACCGTTCACGACAACCCAAAATCACATTCCATTAATTATCGGGTTAAAGAACAAGTGTTATTTAAAACACTATTCACGATAAACCCAAAAATCAATTTCAATTCAATTCCAATTAAATATCATTTAATTGATATTCTTCATTAAATCCAAATAAAAAGATTTAATCTTTTTTTCAACTGGATTTAAGAACAGTGTTAATGAAGACACCATTCACGACAAACCCAAATCCCATTTGATATAAAATACAAAGCTCTGAATAGAAAATATATCGGCTTATATTCAATATCAAATTCTACGACCAACAAATATCGTATTGGAGATAACGATATATATATATATCTTTCAAATTTCCATAACAATATCTGTATAATCACGAAATCCAACATCGAAATATTCTGAAGACAATTTCGATTCAAATCCATTCCAATGCAATTATTGGAAATTCTGGTTATTTTCAAAACAATTTCAAATCCAATTTATTTATTTTAAAAATAAATAAATTAGTATTCTAGTTCAAAACTAGTTCATTTTGATAAAAATCTATTTTTATTTTTTAAAATATGGAGTTTTTCATCCTAATTCTTCACAAATCATTTCTTATGATTTTACACAAATTATTGATATTTTTAATAATTTTATCAAGGCCCGTACAGTCGATTTCCATCAATGGCCATCGAACTGCACTTACAACGACCTTTTTCTAATTTGATTTGGACATAATTCCAAATCCAACAGTTAGATTTCTAATTTCTAATATTTGTTAGAAATCTCTTTTCGATACGAACCCAATGGTTCCAGTTTTAGGAGAATCCGACGGTCGGATCTCCCGCAACATCAATTCGAAGTCAATGGTCGAAATTCACGAACTGCCGCAGCGCGGCGCGTTCTATTCAGGCCATTATATATATAATATATATATTATATATATTTCGTCGATTTCCTTTTAAAACATATTATGTAAATCGTTTTAAATTCGTTTTCAAAACGATTTCATTTCCTTTTCAAATTCAAATCAAGATTGAAATTTTCAATATAAATCCGTTTTAATTTCAAATCGATTTCAATTCAATTTCAATTTAATTCGAATTTCAATTCATTTCAATTTAATTCGAATTTCAAATCTATTCAATTTAATTCAAATTTCGAAATCACTTTCAATATTCATTGAAAAATGAATAAAATCGATATAAATATCGTTCACGTCAAAATGGCAGAAATCTAATCAACACGGCTTCATATATTTCTATTTACAAATATTCTATTTCCAATATTTCTTTTTCAAATATTTCTATTCAAATATTCCTTTTCCAAATATTTCTATTCAAATATTCCTTTTTCAAATATTCTATTCAAATATTTCTTTTTCAAATATTTCTATTCAAATATTTCTTTTTCAAATATTTCTATTTTCAAATATTCCTTTTTCAAAACTGGATTGAGGCCCAATCAATTACCATATAATGTTAATTATATGGATTTTCTACAACACACGTATATAACAGCAACGGTAAATCATCAACCATCATCCAAAGTGCGTTCTACTCTGTATAAGCATCAAATATAAATATTTAACGCTTCTAACAGCCTGTCAATCAATCGATCGACATACAACTAATTATTGGGATTAGTGTATGTCATATATCATCCCAATACCCGTGTGGGGTTTCAAACAATCAAACACAAATTTTATTTGTGTAGTTGGGCGATGTGTAAAATTTATCGTCCCAGTCAATATCAGTCAAATCAGTGTATATAAACAAATCGTCCGATTCGTTTATAAATATTTATTTTATATACATGTTAAAAATTATATTTTTAACTATAGAATATTTTCCACTATAAAATATTTTATTTCGTTTCACATCACATCACATAATCAACTACACATCAAAATCAAACAAACAAGCATACATGCCGTCCATGGTCTGTGGACAACGGGTGTCGGGTGCTACTAAACACTGTCTGCATACTAGTATATATTTTAAACTAGAAATAAAAAATAAAAGTGAGGAGATTTCACCGATTGCTAAACAGAACGCTTCGACTCTTCATATGTAGAAAATCTCCGCCGTTTCTTCTTTCGTCACTTTCGTCATCCGTATTCACTACATATATAAAAATCGAATTTTTACTTTGCTATTCACTATATAAAAATCGAATTTTTACTTTGCTATTCAATATATAAAAATCAAATTTTTACTTTGCTATTCAATATATAAAAATCGAATTTTTACTTTGCTATTCAATATATAAAAATTGAATTTTTACTTTGCTATTCAATATAAAAAAATCGAATTTTTACTTTGCTATTCAATATATAAAAATCCGACCTTTTCCATTCGATTAACTATGTAAAAAATCAAATTTTTATTATCTCTATAATGTAAAAATCATTTCTTTATATACACTATCTATATCAAAACTGATCTTTTTATTATCATATCATCTTCCTAGTCAAATTGATTTAAAGCAATGTCTTTTATATAAGAAAACTGATTTTTATAAACATTTTAAAACTGAAATAAGATAGAATAAATGTGTATATATAAAAACTTACTTCTTTTTTAGATCTAGGGGTCGGAGGAGGGGATGGACGTCGCTGGTGGTCAGTAGGTGGCAGTGGAGGTGTTGGAGCGTCGGGGAGGGAAGCTGGGGTGTGCGGCCGACAATGGGTGGCGTGGTGGGGGTCAGGCGACGTTCGATTAGGAATTGGGGGGGGGGGGGGTTGGTCTGGGTGGGTCGCGGCGAGAGGAGGAGGGGTGCCCGCGCCTGAGGCGGCGTTGACGATGGAGGGGGGCGACCTCCTCTGGTCCCGATTCGGGATCGCATTTTTTTCTTTTCTCTCTTCTTTTTTCTGAAAAGTATACGGGGGGGGGGGGGGGGGGGGGGAGGGGGGAAGGCGGGGGGTGTTTGACTAAGTAAAAAGGGGGGGGATAGATTATAATATATTATTTAATTATTTAATTTATTTCAAAAAGGTACTTTTTATTCTGACCTCGAAACGAGACCCACCGCCTGTCGCCCATAGCTAATTACCCCCATTCCGAACACAATGGGATATGAATCGTAGGCTGATTCGACCGTTTCGATCAGTTTTCGTCAAAATCCAAATATAACTTTATATATTGAATTTGAACGCACATTTCAATTTACCGGGGCCACATAAGGACTTCAAAAATTCCCGAAAAATATTTTCTAACTTCGTATTGACGATACGGTCCTAACAGAACTAATTTCATCAAATTCTAAGACCATTTGAAAAATGGCTATTTTCCAGTCGATTAAAATCAACTAAAACTGGTCAAACGCGTTTTCCTTTGCCACGCTCACATATTGATTCGAAAAATTATGAAATTTGAAACCTAGCAATAATTTGACATCTCAGATCCAACAAAAGTGGTTTCGTCGAAAACCGAGGTCGTTTGCAAAATGGCCATTTTTAAGGGCCAGAATTCCATAGCGACTATTCTGAATCTTCAACTGGGCATAACTTTTTATCTACGCTATGAAATTTTGATTTTTCGGATTCTCGGAAAGAAATTCTCAATTAGATTCAAATATTTTTGGTTTCGCTAAAATCCGGTTTATTTTGCATCCTGCACATTCATTTGAAATTTGAAATCGAATTATCGAACTACCGCGCCATTTTCAATTCCTTTTATAATTTAAAATAAATATTTATATTCTAACGACGATCTATATAAATTTATACGTTCCAATTCAATTCAAAATAAATTTCTCGTCGATATTATTTAAAATAATTCATTTTAAATATTCAAAATTCACTAAAATTGCCAAAATAAATTTTTTTAAATTGGCTCGGTTTTTTGGGTTATTACAATCTCCCCCACTTAAAAATTTTCGTCCCCAAAAAGGAACAAAGCTGAAAGTTGTTTCACAAATCAACTCAACTTCCAGTATTTTCTTTACGGCTTAAGTTTTTCAACTTTTCAGTTTCTAAAAACTTTTCAAATTTTTCAAAAATTTGGCTAACACCCTAATTTTTTCGAAAAATTTCGCCATAACCTCCCCTGCACCGGGGACTTCGGGATATTTCATATAGCCTCCCACGGTCTTCTTCAATCCAGAAGAAAAAGAAAAAGCCAAGTGGCTAGCCAATCGGCTCATAAAATCATCATCACCCTAACAAAACAGTAAATTATGGTAAACATGTACCTATTTGTCGGGCAAACAATTTTATTCTCTACTCTAGCCTCCTTGCAATGACCTGTTCAACGTAAGTATTGTATATGCAAGCATTTGCGACTAATTTTAAATACAATTTACTATTTGATACAAATTGGCTATATGGTTCAAATTTATGAATCAAACAATAATCAAACAATACAATCAACAATCAATTAGTTGATTAGCTTTTCAAATTCATAACTTTGATACATAGTCTAAAAATCAGATTTTTGATGCCAAATCACAACAATAAGCCCTATCTAATTTTGGTTCTCACACCAGTCTAATGGAAACATATAGAAATCTCACTTTCGTCACTCGAACATAAATTCACTGATGATGCAGCTGCTATCATCAGTGTCATCTCCGGGCGACTAGAGGGTGATTCTATATCTACCCAATATATTAAAACTTCGAATACACGCGGATCAGACGTATACGCAAAATCTCTATATACCTGATAGTCCAAATCAATATAAAATAAATAGTCAAATACAAATAATTTGATTAAAATTTTCAAAACGAAATTTGTTTTTACTTTCTAAAATATACTCTTCACACTCGTTCTAGGATACTACTGATCCCATCTCTAACGAGTCATTCTCATTGGATATTACTAATCCAATCTCTGATGAATTCTTTCGTTTGGTTCTAACGTGTCTTGTTCCCTGAGCTTTGTAAACCAAAGCTCTGATACCACTTGAAGCGACCCGAACTTCCCCGATCTCCGAAGAGAAGAGAAAGAACGAATTACTGTGAGGACAAGACAAATCAGAACGCAGACAGAAGAACATTTCATTGTTAATTACAATAATTCCATCAGAATATAGGAATATATAGAGTATAAATAAATATTACAAAGAAAATAACAGAGATTTAAATTGCATTTAAATACATCGCAGCGGAAATAATACAAAACACAACTAGAAGGATATATACGGATACAAAGCTTCCCGGATATCGTTCCAGCTGTAAACCAGGATCCTGTGAATATAAATCTGTAAAACCAAAACTACTAGCTGCCCGTGTCAAAATAAAGGCACCCGAAGTTTAGGGTTAAAACAATAAACTCCAGGTCAGTCATGGGACTGGTGTGAGAACTAAAACAGTTATTAATCTTTATATTTAAAGTTAGGTAAATCAAGGGACCACGCCGTATAACACGGAACAGGCTTCCTCCCAAGAATACCAGTGCATAAAACAAACAGCGCAATGCTAAATAAAGAAAAATGTAGTTGTTATAAGACCCAGGTCCCATCAGATAATGCAACGCAAGCCGGAGGATAGGGTTTTACCTTATAACAGCCAAAGAATGCTTGATACGTGAAATTTTATCTTTTTATTCTTAATCAGACTCCAACCGCAAATTAGTAAGAGAACGATTCCCTAAGTATTAACCCCGAAGGCCGAAACCAACATCAGACCAATACCCAGGAAACCATCTGTCCTAGCTCATTTCCAGTTAGTTTCTAATTTTAGATACAGTCATAAATATCAATCATAGATGGCATGGGTACCATATACCATGTCGCCATATATAGATATACAATTAAAACCGCAAAATGTCATATTGGAAGTTGGGTTATCATTTATGGTATGAACCAAGGCAAAAAATAGTCCTCTACCGATTCGAGACAATCTAGCCCATGTCTCAGGACCCAGACTCAGGTGGGCCCTAGGATCGTCAGGGCCGGTCCACCGATGTGGATTATAATTCCTGAACACTGCGTTTCCCCGCCCTATGGGGCGTAAATGAGCCAACAAATGACTCCATCGGCTTCACATAGTCACCGATATATATCCGAGGCGCCTCGCAACAGCAACAACCACATAAGTCGAACTCGTCAGGGCGTGTAAAACCACTGACGCCACTTCTAACTAGAAGGAAACGCATTCCCTCCCTGAGGCCCTTCTCCCGTTTCTGGTTCATACCGAGTGTGAAACTCGCGAATTAAACGTTACACAGCTATGCCACAAAGGCCGTGCTTTGATCATCAACCATAAGACTTTGCTTTTCAACAGAAGCCTTGATCATTTGCCACTTAGGCATGCCACACAGGCAATTCACTCCATGCGAGTGATATCCATCAATACATAACCCATGAGCTCGTACGTCTCAGAGAAGGGCGTTAAGCAAGAGAATAAATTCTCCGCCGCCAAACAGATATATATTTAATAGAAATCAATCACACAGACTAAAATCCAATGTCAGACACAGAGTCCATTTACAAGGTCGTTATGGGTTTGAACGAAACCGGAGGCACCTAGTACCCCACATATCCATCGATCTCCAAGTACGTCTGGACGACCACCAACTGATTCCCTCCTCTTGGGTGTACGGCCCAATCAAGATCATCAGTAATCACCCAAAAGACGTGAAGACCTCCGGTCTTCAACCACTGTTTTCATCTTCGACTTATCGTCGTAACAGTTATTCAGAATGGGATAAACCCGTTCTTTCCGAATAACTCGCGTATATAATAGGATAGTGTTACACAAATACAACATACGCCTCATTCCAATTCATCAGTCACTAACCGTAAATTAGCAAGAGAATAATTCCCCAAATATTAACCCCAAAGGCCGAAACCAACATCAGATCAATACCCAAGAAACCGTCCTGCTTAGCTAACCTACAGTCAGCTTCTAAATTTCACATTCTTAGGGAAAGGTTCCCATTAATTTTATCAAAGATAAATTCTTTTAAATTTATTCTTTAATCTTCCTTTGAATATCACTTCAAACTAGTCGGGATTAGCGAACCACACCGAAGTAATTATTTATTTTATTTCCCAATCCCAACCTATTTATCCCATGAAGTAAATCTGGTCATACTTCATATCTAACACCACGGTGTTTCGGTAAATTCAGTTACCATTTCACGTTCAAATCTAATTAAATATTTAACTACCGTCTGGAGTAAAACTGGTGATACTCCATTCTCGATCTTTTCAATCTAATTAAAGATTCATTAAAACTCCACTTAGTTTTAATCTTTGACTGGGTTAAAGAATCAGTGTCATTTAAAACACGGTTCACGATAAACCCCAAAATCACATCACGTTTCAATCAGTCCCTAACCGTAAATTAGCAAGTGAGCAATTCCCTAAGTATTAACCCCGAAGGCCGAAACCAACATCAGATCAATACCCCAGAAACCATTCAACTTAACTAATCTCCAGTTAGTTACTGATTTTCTTAACTCCTTTGGGTCTAAGAACAGTATTTTTAAAGATACCGTTCACGACAACCCAAAATCGCATTCCATTAATTATCGGGTTAAAGAACAAGTGTTATCTAAAACACTGTTCACGATAAACCCAAAAATCAATTTCAATTCAATTCCAATTAAATATCATTTAATTGGTATTCTTCATTAAATCCAAATAAAAAGATTTAATCTTTTTCTCATTTGGGTTAAAGAACAGTGTTAATGAAGACACCATTCACGACAAACCCAGATCCCATTTGATATTAAATACAAGGCTCTGAATAGAAAATATATCGGCTTATATTTAGTATCAAATTCTACGACCAACAAATATCGTATTGGAGATAACGATATATGTATATCTTTCAAATTTCCATAAACATATCTGTATAATCACGAAATCCAACATCAAAATATTCCAAAGACAATTTCGATTCAAATCCATTCCAATGCAATTATTGGAAATTCTGGTTATTTTCAAAACCATTTCAAATCCAATTTATTTATTTTAAAAATAAATGAATCATTATTCTAGTTCAAAACTATTTCATTTCGATAAAAATCTATTTTTATCTTTTCAAATATGGAGTTTTTCATCCCAATTCTTCGAAAATCATTTCTTATGATTTTACACAAATTATTGATATTTTTAATAATTTTATCAAGGCCCGTACAGTCGATTTCCATCAATGGCCATCGAACTGCACTTACAGCGACCTTTTCCAAATTTGATTTGGACATAATTCCAAATCCAACAGTTAGATTTCTAATTTCTAATATTCGTTAGAAAGCTCTTTTCGATACGAACCCAACGGTTCAAGTTTTAGGAGAATCCGACGGTCGGACCTCCCGCAACGTCAATTCGAAGTTAATGGTTGAAATTCACGATTTCAACTTCCTTTTCAAATTCAAATCAAGATTGAAATTTTCAATATAAATCTGTTTTAATTTCAAATCGATTTCAATTCAATTTCAATTTAATTCGAATTTCAGTTCATTTCAATTTAATTCGAATTTCAAATCTATTCAATTTAATTCGAATTTCGAAATCACTTTCAATATTCATTGAAAAATGAATAAAATCGATATAAATATCGTTCACATCAAAACGGCGCAAATCTAATCAACACGGCTTCATATATTTCTATTTTCTAATATTCTATTTCAAATATTTCTTTTTCAAATATTTCTATTCAAATATTCCTTTTCCAAATATTTCTATTCAAATATTCCTTTTTCAAATATTCTATTCAAATATTTCTTTTTCAAATATTTCTATTCAAATATTTCTTTTTCAAATATTTCTATTTTCAAATATTCCTTTTTTAATACTGGAATGAGGCCCAATCAATTACCATATAATGTTAACTATATGGATTTTCTACAACACACGTATATAATAGCAACGATAATTCATCAACCATCATCCAAAGTGCGTTCTACACCGTATAAGCATCAAATATAAATATTTAACGCTTCTAACAGTCTGTCAATCAATCGATCGACATACAACTAATTATTGGGATTAGTGTATGTCATATATCATCCCAATACCCGTGTGGGGTTTCAAACAATCAAACACAGATTTAATTTGTGTAGTTGGGCGATGTGTAAAATTTATCGTCCCAATCAGTATCAATCAAATCAGTGTATATAAACAAATCTTCTGACTCGTTTATAAATATTTATTTTATATACTCGTTAAAAATTATATTTTTAACTATAGAATATTTTCCACTATAAAATATTTTATTTCGTTTCACATCACATCACATAATCAACTACACATCAAAATCAAATAAACAAGCATACAAGCCGTCCATGGTCTGTGGACGACGGGTGTCGGGTGCTACTAAACACCGTCTGCATCCTAGTATATATTTTAAACTAGAAATAAAAAATAAAAGTGAGGAGTTGTCACTGATTGCTAATCCAAACGCCTCGACTCTTCATATGTAGAAAATCTCCGTCGTTTCTTCTTTCGTCACTTTCGTCATCCGTATTCACTACATATATAAAAATCGAATTTTTACTTTGTTATTCACTATATAAAAATCGAATTTTTACTTTACTATTCAATAAATAAAAATCGAATTTTTACTTTGCTATTTAATATATAAAAATCGAATTTTTACTTTGCTATTCAATATATAAAAATCGAATTTTTTACTTTGCTATTCAATATATAAAAATCGAATTTTTAATTTGCTATTCAATATATAAAAATCCGACCTTTTCTATTTGATTAACTATATAAAAAATCAAAATTTTATTATCTTTATAATGTAAAAATCATATCTTTATATACACTATCTATATCAAAACTGATCTGTTTATTATCATATCATCTTCCTAGTCAAATTGATTTAAACCAATGTCTTTTATATAAGAAAACTGATTTTTATAAACATTTTAAAACTGAAATAAGATAGAATAAATGTGCATATATAAAAACTTACTTCTTTTTCAGATCTAGGGGTTGGAGGAGGGGATGGATGTCGCTGGTGGTCGGTAGGTGGTGGTGGAGGTGTTGGAGCGTCGGGGAGGGGAGCTGGGGTGTGCGGGCGACGGTGGGTCGCGTGGTGGGGGTCAGGCGGCGTTCGATTTGGAGGGGAAAGGGGGGCATGCGGTGTCCGATTAGGAAGTGGGGGGGGGGTCTGGGTGGCTCGCGGCGAGAGGAGGAGAGGGGGGCCCGCGCCTGAGGCTGCGGTGATGATGAAGGGGGATGGCCTCCTCTGATCCCGATACGGGATCGCATAATTTTTTTCTTTTCTCTCTTCTTTTTTCTGAAAAGTATACCGGGGGGGGGGGGGGGGGGGGGGTGTTTGACTAAGTAAAAAGGAGGGGGGGGAGATTATAATATATTATTTAATTATTTAATTTATTTCAAAAAGGTACCTTTTATTCTGATCTCGAAACGAGACCCACCGCCTGTCGTCCATAGCTAATTACCCCCATTTCCGAACACAATGGGATATGTATCGTAGGCTGATTCGACCGTTTCGATCAGTTTTCGTCAAAATCCAAATATAACTCTATATATTGAATTTGAACGCACATTTCAATTTACCGGGGCCACATAAGGAATTTAAAAATTCCTGAAAAATATTTTCTAACTTCGTATTGACGATACGGTCCTAACAAAACTAATTTCATTGAATTATGAGACCGTTTAAAAAATGGCCGTTTTCCAATCGATTAAAATCAACTAAAACTAGACAAACGCGTTTTCCTTTGCCACACTCACATATTGATTCGAAAAATTATGAAATTTGAAACCTAGCAATAATTTGACATCTTGGATCCAACAAAAGTGGTTTCGTCGAAAACCAAGGTCATTTGCATAATGGCCATTTTTAAGGGCCAGAATTCCATAGTGACTATTCTGAATCTTCAAGTGGGCATAACTTTTTATCCCCGCTATGAAATTTTGATTTTTCGGATTCGTTGGAAATATATTCTCAATTGGATTCAAATATTTTTTGTTTTGCTAAAATCCGGTTTATTTTGCATCCTGCACACTCATTTGAAATTTGAAATCGAATTATCGAACTACCGCGCCATTTTCAATTCCTTTTATAATTTAAAATAAATATTTATATTCTAACGATGATCTATATAAATTTATATGTTCCAATTCAATTCAAAATAAATTTCTCGTCGATATTATTTAAAATAATTCATTTTCAATAATCAAAATTCACTAAAATTGCCAAAATAAAATTTTTAAATTTGCTCGGATTTCCGGGTTATTACAATTCAATTCAATTCAAATTCATTTTCTATTCAATTCAATTCAAATTCATTTTCTATTCAATTCAATTCGAATTCATTTTCTATTCAATTCAATTCGAATTCATTTTCTATTCAATTTTATATCAAAATTGAATATTCCAAATACATGACAATTTTATAGTATATATATGTTAAAAAATTATATTTTTAACCAATCAATATTTATTTCATTCGCACTTCAGATATATAATATTTTCATTTCAATATATACAATATTTTCACTTTTAATATATACGATATTTTCACTTTTCAATATATACGATATTTTCACTTTTCAATATATACGATATTTTCACTTTTCATATACATATAAATATATATATGTATATATATATATATATATATTTACATTACATGTATTTTTTTCATTTACATTTCTCCTTACAATCACAACACAATACAATCAAGCAAGTCGTCCATGGTCTGTGGACGACGGGGAACAGTTCATGCATGCAGTTATAAAATAAATAACTGTACAGAAAATTATAGTGAGAGAACTTCTCACATTGGTTCTTTTATTTCTGAATTTCACCGTCGTTCGGGTCTAAATTTGTCTAAAATTCCAACGTGCTCCGTTCTGGACGCGGTCAGTTTTGTTGTGAAGCTCTCGTCCCCACGATCGCATCAGATCCAGTTTCGCGCGATTTCGACCTCGAATGGAAAAGTTATGATGTTACAAACATTGGATATTTAAATGTGTAATTAACTATAAATTAATTAATTTATTTAAAATTTAAACCTTTCCTTTTTCTGTATAACTCGTCGTTCTCTTCTGCATTGAATTGAACCCAAAACGTCGCCCCTTAGGGCTCAGACTTGCGCGCTAAAACGAGGCCCGGGAAGACGATCGACCACTACCATCTGGGGGCGCCTACGTGGCCGCTTCCTCCAGCCCGAGTTTCGATGAACTCGGTGGCCTCCACCGCGGTGTAGCGCGATGCAAACGGTGGCTCTTCCCAGTGAGAATCCATAATCCAGACCCCATGAAAACCCATCAATGCTGTATAGATTTAAACACGATGAAGAGATCTTCGATTTTCTCTTAAGAATCATGGGCTAATTGGTTTACTTTTGGAGAGATCAAGGGGAAAAGAATCGAGCCAAAATCGGCTTTCAATCGCAATCGGCGGCGCTGAACGATGGGTTAGGGTTTTAGTGAGTGGAGGCCCTTTTATATATATTTAAATTAATATTTAATTATAAAAAAAAATGCGTTTTCGCATACGAACCCCAAATCAAACCCAACGACTATCGTCCCTAGCTAATTAACCCCATTCCGAACACAATGGGATATGGATCATAAGCTGATTCGATCGTTTCGATCAATTTTCATCTAAATCAAAATATAAATCTATATATTGAATTTGAACGAACATTTCAACTTACCAGGGCCACATACGGACCCCAAAAATTCCAGAAAAAATATTTCTAGATTCGTATTGACGATATGGTCCTAACAAAACTAATTTCGTCGAATTCTGAGACCGTTTGAAAAATGGCCATTTTCTGGTCGATCCAATTTAACTGTAATTGACCAAAACACAATTTCCTTCGATACGCTCACATATTAAGTTCAATAATTATAGAATTTGAAACCTAGCAATAATTTGACATCCCGGATCCTACAAAAGTGGTTTCGTCGAATTCCGAGGTCGTTTGCAAAATGTCTATTTTCAAGGGTTATATATTCTCTATAGCGACCTTTCTGAAAATTCATTGGGCCATAACTTTTGATTCCCGCAGTGAAACTTCGATTTTTAAGATTCGTTAGAAAGATATTCACTAACTGATTGGTTTCACTAAAATCCGTTTTATTTTGCACCCGGTATAGTCAGTCAAAGTTTGAATTCAAATTTTGAAACTACCGTGCCATTTCAGGCCGTGTTTATAATTTAAAATAATTATATTTATTTTCAAACTTCGATTCAAACCTACTTTTCATCGTTATTATTTAAAATAATTATTTTAAATATTTAAAATCCACTAAAATAGCTAAATTAAAAATTTTAAACTGGCTCAGATTTTCCGGGTTGTTACAATCTCCCCCACTTAAAACTTTTTGTCCCCGAAAAGGAACGAATCTGAAAGTTGTTTTACTAACCAACTCAACTTTTATAATTTTCATTACGGCTTAAGTTCTTCAAATTTTAGTTTCTAAGAACTTTTCAAATTTTTCAAAAATTTGGCTAACACCCTAAATTCTCGAAATTTTTTGCCATAACCTCCCCTGCACCGGGAGCTTTGGGATATTTCAAATAGCCTCCCATGGCCCTCACCAATCCAAAAGAAAAAGAAAAAGCCAAGCGGATAGCCAATCGGCTCATAAAATCATCAAAAACCCAAGAAATACAATAAACATGTACCTATTTGTCAGGCAAACAATTTTATTCCTCTTCTCTAGCGTCCTTGCTATGACCTGTTCAATGGATACACATGTATATGCATGAAAATGCGACAAATTTCCAATATAATTCACTATTTGGTTCAATTTGGTTATATGTACCATTCTTTCACATGTTGATTTAAATAAATTATCACACAACACAATCATCAATCAATTTGTTGATTAAAATTTTCAAATATATAACTTTTATATATTCAAAAGTCATATTCTAAAATCAGATTATATATATATAATCACAAATACGTTATTTATAAACGTATAAGTCTCAACTCATTCAAGGGCATTACTAACCCCATCTCTAACGAGTTACTCATTCTAGAATACTATTGATTCTATCTCTAATGAGGATTCTTCTATAGGATATTACTAATCCAATCTCTGATGAGTCTTTTATTCTTTTCAAACGAGTTGTACCCCAAAGATTTGAGTTTAACCAAAGCTCTGATACCAGATGAAACAACATGGATTTCGCTCGGACCTAATCGATCGATAAATCGACCAAGACCGTTCGAATCCCGCATATGCTAACTCTGGGTATACAACACATCAGAACAAACAACAGAAGACTTTTATAAACATCGTAATAGTGTTACATCAGAGTACAGAATATCAGAGTATATCGAAATATAATCAATACAGCGGAAGATGAATTTTTTTTCAATAAATGTAATTCAATGCACAGCAGAAACAAATAAACTAACACAGCGGAAGACTATCAATGCTCTGGACACAGCTTTAAGCTTCAATCCAGAATCCTGCTCATATATCTACAACATAAACTACTCGAGTGCCCGTGTGGAAAATAGGGGCACCCAAGTTTGCAAGGGAGAAGAAAACTACAGGTCAGTCATGGGACTGGTGTGAGAAACTCTACAGTTAAAATTAACTTATATAAAATGATAAGGCAAATCACAGGACCACGCCGCTAACGCGGAACGGGTATACCCCCATGAATGCCAGTGTATAAACAACAATCAATATACATATGTGGATCTACTATGCATCAATCAACATGCAATATCCCAATCTACCCATTTATATTAATCACCACACTTAGATTTTCCAAATCCAATTCAATTTACAGAAATTATTCCTTTGGATTTTATTCCCGATTTCTTATTTCAAATCGTTTGGAATACATATCTAACTATTTATATCAAAGTAGATTTCACTTCGGGATCTCAAATCAAATCGTTTGGAAATATGAATTCCAAAACATAACAATGCATACAAACAAGTATGCAACCAAATATCGTGCTCCCCATCGTCAAGGCAAAGGGTACGCTCCTAGCAACTCGATATATATAAATGTGCACCTACCCCACTTAGGATTAGGCTACACCGACGATGCACCTCCCACACATGGAGAGCATACACCGCCCTCTCACCCATACTTTTAGTCTCAGGGTTACCCGAATCTTTAGCCACATACTAAATCATTTCATATCCTGAAGTAGGGAAAATCATTTCACAACATAATAATCACAAGTACTTTCAAAACATAGTACTTCACATCAGCAATTCACACATATGATCAGTCACTATTAATTACATAACCTTTTAGCTCATACGTCTCAAAGAAGGGTGTTAAGCAAGAGAATAAATTCTCCGCCACCAAACATATATGTTATCAATAGCAACTAATCGAATACGCGATGAACCACAATTTAAAACACAATACATTTCTAAATCATTTTAGAAATCATCGGGTTTTAGGCCTCGAAATCCTTTCTGTTTTATAAAACATTCCCTGTCCAAAATCGGGAATATATTTCTTTTCACTTAAGAAAAATAACATTTCAAAATCATTCATTAAATTTGAAATGAACACAACATCGCTAAACACCTTATCGTAAAATCGTGAAGTGTTTCACAAGGTGATAGCACACAGATATCTTTACCCAACCCAATGCTAAATGTAAAAGCATATTCTGCTCATAAACTGGTCGAGCACCATCCAAACCATCAGTCGATCACAATCAATATCAACAACTAAGTAAATTTGGCTTAATCACATCACGTGTTTTGGTAAATTTAATCACCATTCATTCATTCAAATCTAATTAAAGATTTATTCAAACCCCAATTGGTTTAATCTCTAAAATCATTTCATATATATTGTTCTACTTTTTGGAAATTAATCCAGCTTTTACGTGGGTTAGAGAACTAATGTCATTTAAACACAATTCACGACAAACCCCAAATCCAATTTGATATTAAATACAAGGCTCTGAATAGAAAATATATCGGCTTATATTCAATTTCATATTCTGAAATCAACAAATATCGTATTAGAATAACGATACATATATCTTCCAAATTCCTCCACAATATCCGTATAATCCCAGAATCCAATATCTAAATGTTCCGAAGATAATTTCGATTCAAATCCATTCTAATTCATATATTGGAAATTCTGGTTATTTTTAAAACCATTTCAAATCCAATTTATTTATTTCTAAGAATAAATAAATTTTTATTCTAGTTAATAACTAGTTCATTTCGATAAAAATATATTTTTATCTTTTCAAATATGGAATTTTTCATCCCAATTCTTTCCAAATCATTTCTTATGATTTTACACAAATTATTGATATTTTTAATAATTTTATCAAGGCCCGTACAGTCGATTTCCATCAACGACCATCAGACTGCACTTACAGCGACCTTTTCTGAAATTGATTTGGACATATCTCCAAATCCAACCGTTAAATTTCTAATTTCTCATATACGTTAGAATGCTCTTTTCGATACCAACCCAAAGGTTCCGGTTTTAGGAGAATTCGACGGTCGGATCTCCCGTAATGTCCGTTCGAAATCAATGGTCAAAATTTATGAACTGCCGCGGCGCAGCGCGTTGTTTTCATGCCATTATATTATATATATAATATATGTAATATATATTTCATCGATTACCATTTAAAATGAATTTTATAAATCGTTTTAAATTTGTTTTCAAAACGATTTCAACTTCTTATTCGATTTCAAATCAAAATTGAATTTTCCTTTATAAATTCTTTTCACATTCATTTCTATTTGATTTCAATTCAATTTCAATTTCAGTTCAATTTAAATTCTATTTATTTTCTATCCAATTCAATTCGAATTCATTTTCTATTCAATTCAATTCAAATTCATTTTCTATTCAATTCAATTCAAATTCATTTTTTATTCAATTCAATTCGAATTCATTTTCTATTCAATTCAATTCGAATTCATTTTCTATTGAATTTTATATCAAAATTGAATATTCCATATACATGACAATTTTATAGTGTATATATATGTTAAAAATTATATTTTTAACAAATCAATATTTATTTCATTCACACTTCAGATATATAATATTTTCTTTTCAATATATACAATATTTTCACTTTCAATATATACGATATTTTCACTTTTCAATATATACGATATTTTCACTTTTCAATATATACGATATTTTCACTTTTCATATATATATATATATATATATATATTTACATCACATGTATTTTTTTCATTTACATTTCTCCTCACAATCACAACATAATAAAATCAAGCAGGTCGTCCATGGTCTGTGGACGACGGGGAACAGTTCATGCATGCAGTTATAAAATAAATAACTGTACAGAAAATTATAGTGAGAGAATTTCTCACATTGGTTCTTTTATTTCTGAATTTGGGTCTGAATTTGTCTAAAATTCCAACGTGCTCCGTTCTGGACGCGGTCAGTCTTGTTGTGAAGCTCTCGTCCCCACGATTGCATCGGATCCAGTTTCGCGCGATTTCGACCTCGAATGGAAAAGTTATGATGTTACAAACATTGGATAATCAAATGTGTAATTAACTATAAATTAATTAATTTAATTAAAATTTAAACCTTTCCTTTCTCTGTATAACTCGTCGTTATCTACTGCATTGAATGAACCCAAAACGCCGCCCCCTAGAGCTCAGACTTGCGCCCAAAACGAGGCCCGGGAAGACGATCGACCACTACCACCTGGGGCGCCTACGTGGCCGCTTCCTCCAGCCCGAGTTTCGATGAACTCGGTGGCCTCCACCGCGGTGTAGCACGATGCAAACGGCGGCTCTTCCCAGCGAGAATCCGTACTCCAGACCCCACGAAAACCCATCAATGTCGTATAGATTTAAACACGATGAAGAGATCTTCGATTTTCTCTTAAGAATCATGGGCTAATTTGTTTTATTTTTGGAGATATTAAGGGGAAAAGAATCGAGCCAAAATCAGCCTTCAATCGCAATCGGCGGCGCTGAACGATGGGTTAGGGTTTTAGTGAGTGGAGGCCCTTTTATATGTATTTAAATTAATATTTAATTCTAAAAAAAATTGCGTTTTCGCATACGAACACCAAATCAAACCCAATGACTGTCGTCTTTAGCTAATTACCCCCATTCTGAACACAATGGGATATGTATCATAAGCTGATTCGATCGTTTCGATCAGTTTTCATCAAAATCAAAATATAAATCTATATATTGAATTTGAACGCACATTTTAATTTATCGGGGCCACATACGGACCCCAAAAATTCCAGAAAAATTATTTCTAGCTTCGTATTGACAATATGGTCCTAACAAAACTAATTTCGTCGAATTCTGAGACCGTTTGAAAAATGGCCATTTTCTGGTCGATCCAATTTAACTGTAATTGACCAAAACACATTTTCCTTCGCCACGCTCACATATTAACTTCAAAAATTATGGAATTTGAAACCTAGCAATAATTTGACATCCCGGATCCAACAAAAGTTGTTTCGTCGAATTCCGAGGTCGTTTGCAAAATGTCTATTTTCAAGGGCTATATATTCTCTTTAGCGACCTTTCTGAAAATTCATTGGGCCATAACTTTTGATTCCCGCTATGAAACTTCGATTTTTCAGATTCGTTAGAAATATATTCACTAACTGATTTAAATATTTTTGGTTTCACTAAAATCCGTTTTAATTTGCACCCGGTACAGTCAGTCAAAGTTTGAATTCAAATTTTGAAACTGCCGCGCCATTTCAGGCATTGTTTATAATTTAAAATAATTATATTTATTTTCAAACTTCGATTCAAACCTACTTTTCATTGTTATTATTTAAAATAATTATTTTAAATATTTAAAATCCACTAAAATAGCTAAATTAAAAATTTTAAACTGGCTCAGATTTTCCGGGTTGTTACAATCTCCCCAACTTAAAACTTTTCGTCCCCGAAAAGGAACGAAGCTGAAAGTTGTTTTACTAACCAACTCAACTTTCATAATTTTCATTACGGCTTAAGTTCTTCAACTTTTCAGTTTCTTAGAACTTTTCAAATTTTCCAAAAATTTGGCTAACACCCTAAATTTTTGAAAAATTTCGCCATAACCTCCCCTGCACCGGGAGCTTTGGGATATTTCAAATAGCCTCCCATGGCCCTCACCAATCCAAAAGAAAAAGCCAAGAGGATAGCCAAACGGCTCATAAAATCATCAAAAACCCAAGAAATACAATAAACATGTACCTATTTGTCAGGCAAACAATTTTATTCCTCTTCTCTAGCCTCCTTGCTATGACCTGTTCAATGGATACACGTGTATATGCATGAAAATGCGACAAATTTCCAATATAATTCACTATTTGGTTCAATTTGGTTATATGTACCATTCTTTCAATGTTGATTTAAATAAATTATCACACAACACAATCATCAATCAATTTGTTGATTAAAATTCTAAAATATATAACTATTATATATTCAAAAGTCATATTCTAAAATCAGATTGTATATATAATCACAAATACGTTATTTATAAACATATAAGTCTTAACTCATTCTCGGGCATTACTAACCCTATCTCTAACAAGTTACTCTTTCTAGAATACTACTGATTCTATCTCTAATGAGGATTCTTCTATAGGATATTACTAATCCAATCTCTGATGAGTCTTTTATTCCTTTCTAACGAGTTGTACCCCAAAGTTTTGAGTTTAACCAAAGCTCTGATACCAGATGAAACGACACGGATTTCGCTCGGACCTAATCGATCGCTAAATTGACCAAGACCGTTCGAATCCCGCATACGCTAACTCTGGGTATACAACACATCAGAACAAACAACAGAAGACTTTTATAAAAATCATAATAATGTTACATCAGAGTACAAAATATCAGAGTATATCGAAATATAATCAATACAGCGGAAGATGAATTTTTTTCAATAAATGTAATACAATGCACAGCGGAAACAAATAAACTAACACAGCGGAAGACTATCAATGCTCTGGACACAGCTTTAAGCTTCAATCCAGAATCCTACTCATATATCTGCAACATAAACTACTCAACTGCCCGTGTGGAAAATAGGGGCCCCCGAGTTTGCAAGGGAAAAGCAAACTACAGGTCAGTCATGGGACTGGTGTGAGAAACTCTATAGTTAAAATTAACTTATAAAAAATGATAAGGCAAATCATAGGACCACGCCGCTAACGCGGAACGGGTATACCTCCATGAATGCCAGTGCATAAACAACTGTCAATATAGATATATGGATGTACTATGCATCAATCAACATGCAATATCCCAATCTACCCATTTAGATTAATCACCACACTTAGATTTTCCAAATCCAATTCAATTTACAGAAATGATTCCTTTGGATTTTATTCCTGATTTCTTATTTCAAATCGTTTGAAATACATATCTAACTTTCTATATCAAAGTAGGTTTCACTTCGGGATCTCAAATCAAATCGTTTGGAAATATGAATTACAAAACATAACAATGCATACAAACAAGTATGAAACCAAATATCGTGCTCCCCATCGACAAGGCAAAGGGTACGCTCCTAGCAACTCGATATATATAAATGTGCACCTACCCCACTTAGGAACAGGCTACACCGACGATGCACCTACCACACATGGATAGCATACACCGCCCTCTCACCCATACTTTTAGTCTTAGGTTTACCCGAATCTTTAGCCACATACTAAATCATTTCATATCCCGAAGTAGGGAAAATCATTTCACAACATAATAATCGCAAGTACTTTCAAAACATAGTAATTCACATCATCAATTCACACATATGATCAGTCACTATTAATCACATAACCTTTGAGCTCGTACATCTCAAAGATGGGTGTTAAGCAAGAGAATAAATTCTCCGCCACCAAACAGATATGTTATCAATAGTAACTAATCGAATACGCGATGAACCACAATGTAAAACATAATACATTTCTAAATCATTTTAGAAATCATCGGGTTTTAGGCCTCGAAATCCTTTCTGTTTTATAAAACATTCCCTATCCAAAATCGGGAATATATTTCTTTTCACTTAAGAAAAATATCATTTCAAAATCATTCATTAAATTTGAAATGAACACAACATCGCTAAACACCTTATCATCAAATCGTGAAGTGTTTCACAAGGTGTTAGCACACAGATAGCTTTACCTAACCCAATGCTAAATGTAAAAGCATATTCTGCTCATAATCTGGTCGAGCATCATCCAAACCATCAATCAATCACAATCAATATCAACAACTAAGTAAATTTGGCTTAATCACATCACGTGGTTTGGTAAATTTAATCACCATTCAATCATTCAAATCTAATTAAAGATTTATTCAAACCCCAATTGGTTTAATCTCTAAAATCATTTCATATTGATTGTTCTACTTTTTGGAAATTAATCCTGCTTTTACATGGGTTAGAGAACTAATGTCATTTAACACAGTTCACGACAAACCCTACATCCAATTTGATATTAAATACAAGGCTCTGAATAGAAAATATATCGGCTTATATTCAATATCAAATTCTGAAATCAACAAATATCGTATTGGAATAACGATATATATATCATCCAAATTCCTCCACAATACCCGTATAATCACGGAATCCAATATCGATATGTTCCGAAGATAATTTCGATTCAAATTCATTCTAATTCATGTATTGGAAATTCTGGTTATTTTTAAAACCATTTCAAATCCAATTTATTTATTTCTAAAAATAAATAAATTATTATTCTAGTTAATAACTAGTTCATTTCGATAAAAATATATTTTTATCTTTTCAAATATGGAATTTTTCATCCCAATTCTTTCCAAATCATTTCTTATGATTTTACACAAATTAGTGATATTTTTAATAATTTTATCAAGGCCCGTACAGTCGATTTCCATCAACGGCCATCGGACTGCACTTACAGCGACCTTTTCTGAAATTGATTTGGACATATCTCCAAATCCAACCGTTAGATTTCTAATTTCTCATATACGTTAGAAAGCTCTTTTCGATACGAACCCAACGGTTCCGGTTTTAGGAGAATCTGATGGTCGGATCTCCCGTAATGTCCGTTTGAAATCAATGGTCGAAATTCACGAACTGCTGCGGCGCGGTGCATTCTATTCAGGCCATTATATTATATATATAATATATATAATATATATTTCGTCGATTACAACTTAAAATGAATTTTATAAATCGTTTTAAATTTGTTTTCAAAACGATTTCAACTTCTTATTCGATTTCAAATAAAAATTGAATTTTCCTTTATAAATTCTTTTTACATTCACTTCTATTTGATTTCAATTAAATTTCAATTTCAATTCAATTTAAATTCTATTCATTTTCTATTCAATTCAATTCGAATTCATTTTCTATTCAATTCAATTCGAATTCATTTTCTATTCAATTCAATTCGAATTCATTTTCTATTCAATTTTATATCAAAATTGAAAATTCCATATACATGACAATTTTATAGTGTATATATATGTTAAAAATTATATTTTTAACCAATCAATATTTATTTGATTCTCACTTCAGATATATAATATTTTCATTTCAATATATACAATATTTTCACTTTCAATATATACGATATTTTCACTTTTCAATATATACGAAATTTTCAGTTTTCAATATATACGATATTTTCACTTTTCAATATATACGATATTTTCACTTTTCATATATATATATATATATATATTTACATCGCATGTATTTTTTCATTTACATTTCTCCTCACTATCACAACACAATACAATCAAGTAAGTCGTCCATGGTCTGTGGACGATGGGGAAAAGTTCATGCATGCAGTTATAAGATAAATAACTGTACAGAAAATTATAGTGAGAGAATTTCTCACATTGGTTCTTTTATTTTTGAATTTCACCGTCGTTCGGGTCTGAATTTGTCTAAAATTCCAACGTGCTCCGTTCTAGATGCGGTCAGTTTTGTTGTGAAGCTCTCGTACCCACGATCGCATCGAATCCAGTTTCGCGCGATTTCGACCTCGAATGGAAAAGTTATAATGTTACAAACATTGGATAATCAAATGTGTAATTAACTATAAATTAATTAATTTAATTAAAATTTAAACCTTTCCTTTCTCTGTACAACTCGTCGTTCTCTTCTGCATTGAATGAACCCAAAACGCCGCCCCCTAGGGCTCAGACTTGCGCGCAAAATGAGGCCCGGGAAGACGATCGACCACTACCACCTGGGGCGCCTACGTGGCCACTTTCTCCAGCCCGAGTTTCTATGAACTCGGTGGCCTCCACCGCGGTGTAGCGCAATGCAAACGACGGCTCTTCCCAGCGAGAATCCGTATCCAGACCCCACGAAAACCCATCAATGCCGTATAGATTTAAACACGTTGAAGAGAACTTCGAATTTCTCTTAAGAATCATGGGCTAATTGGCTTTATTTTTGGAGAGATTAAGGGGAAAAGAATCGAACCAAAATCAGCCTTCAATCGCAACTTAGTGAGTGAGGCCCTTTTATATATATTTAAATTAATATTTAATTCTAAAAAAAATGCATTTTCGCATATGAACCCCAAATCAAACCCAACGACTATCGTCTCAAGCTAATTACCCCCATTCCGAACACAATGGGTTATGTATCGTAAGCTGATTCGATCGTTTCGATCAGTTTTCGTCAAAATTAAAATATAAATCTATATATTGAATTTGAACGCACAATTCAATTTACCAGGGCCACATACGGACCCCAAAAATTCCATAAAAATTATTTCTAGCTTCGTATTGACGATATGGTCCTAACAAAACTAATTTCATCGAATTCTGAGACCGTTTGAAAAATGGCCATTTTCTGGTCGATCCAATTTAACTGTAATTGACCAAAATACATTTTCCTTCGCCACGCTCACATATTAACTTCAAAAATTATGGAATTTGAAACCTAGCAATAATTTGACATCTTGGATCCAACAAAAGTGGTTTCGTCGAATTCTGAGGTCGTTTGCGAAAAGTCTATTTTCAAGAGCTATATATTCTCTATAGCGACCTTTCTAAAAATTCATTGGGCCATAACTTTTGATTCCCGCTATGAAACTTCGATTTTTCAGATTCGTCAGAAAGATTTTCACTAACTGATTTAAATATTTTTGGTTTCACTAAAATCCATTTTATTTTGCACCCGGTACATTCAGTCAAAATTTGAATTCAAATTTTGAAACTGCCGCCCCATTTCAGGCCTTGTTTATAATTTAAAATAATTATATTTATTTTCAAAGTTCGATTCAAACCTACTTTTTGTTGTTATTATTTAAAATAATTATTTTAAATATTTAAAATCCACTAAAATAGCTAAATTAAATTTTTTAAACTGGCTCAGATTTTCCGGGTTGTTACATCAGATTTGCCTCCAATTTGACATGCCGAAAGATTAGCGATAATACTTTCATTCAGAAAAATATTGGCATGAATTGAACAAGAAACAAGAAAGATATAGTAGCCCAAAGATGGACTCAGGGCTGATTTGCTCAACGGAAACAAAACCGAATATAAACTTACAGTTTCAACAATTTATGACAAAACCAGATGTAGATATTAGCAAAAACACTGTTAAACTAGAAAGTGTTAGGGCCACTTAGCTTATTTCGTGAATTACAGAAGTTTAAAGTGTGGATTGACACAAAATTTGAAGCTTTTTGGCTTGAGATGAAGTTTGAATATTTGTAAAAATAAGTTACACTAACATGCAAGAACAATTTTTCAACACACGGTTAAGATTTCACAAACTAAGGGTTTAAAATGGAATAGATTTGTGGTTTTGAGACGATCACCTACAATTGAGTGAGGTTAACAATCTTTTTTAGTTGAATTTGAAGGCTGGAATTTGTGTTTTGACAAGGGGTTGTGTAAATTCCTATTGCTGTATATTTCCTCTTTGGAGAAGAAGGAAGTATATTTAAGGGAGAATACTTCTAGATGTCTTCTTCCCTAATTTTTGGTTTTATGGGCTTTATTAAGCTTTAATTAAGCTATGTAAGAATAATCTAGGCTTGTGTTAGCTAATTAACCTATTTAACAATGTTTAGGTTATGTTTCACATTGTTTTAAATATTTTGACTTGTGCATTGCAAATCTAACACTTATACAATCTTTACGAAAATACACAATATATTTTAAAGATTTATACACCTTTCTAGCTTTATTTTAGCAAGTTTAACAACTAAGATTTACAAATTTTACAAAAAACTTACGTTTTATATTTATTTTGTATTAATCTTACAAATTTATGAGTTAAACTCATTCACATTATTTTATTTCAACAAAAAAAATTTATGACCACATAAAAATTATTTTTAACACATTTATTTGTACTTTATCTTAACTCAATACTTTCTAAGAAACGTTTGTTCCAAAAATTCATTGTTAGCTTTTATTATGTAATTTGCTATAACAATTAAACAAAAATCCTAAAAAAAACTATCTTTTTTATCAAAACCCACATATTAAAATGTTTTAAAATTTATTTTTCATTTTAAATTTTATTACTTCCAGATGTTGGGTTATGAAAATCCAATTTCATTCCAAATATTTTACTTGGAACAAATTCGACTTCAAATCACATATTTATTTATTCTTAAAACCCAACACATTATATTTTTACTTAATTTCCTCAAATTTACACAAAATCATCATTTGGATTTATTTTCTTTCAATTTTCCCACAATTAAAATTTTATATCCATAAAGCTTCGATTTGGTCATTTAGAACAATTAACTAACATCTTTCTCGAAATTCTCCTCAATAAAATTCCCAAACTCAAATTTGACCCTTAATAATTATATGTGTAGAATTTCTGCTTCTCGCCTATTTGCTATAAGGTGCTCCAGTGAGAAATATAGCTACACTGGAGGCTTTCCTTTCTCTCTTGGAGGTACCTTAACATTGGGTTGTTTTGACATATTCTGGTAGGAGTCTCAAGGTGCTGAAGACCATCTCGACTTTGTTTTTGTTGATTTGAATATTTCATTCCTTGAAGGATAATGTTTGACTATGGTTTAATCGATCCTAATTTTCACTAAACATGCTGTTCGTTGTGACTTACCTGATGCTAAGTCATTCATCAAGATGGATGTGGCGTTAACATGCAGGACTATTGTCCGTGTAGTGTCCATTTGTTTGATGGAAGCTGTAACACCCCACGTCCGTTAGTGTCACTCACAAAGGGAATGCACTAAGTTCTTTGGAGCATTTAGGGTAAAAGATGCAGATAAATTACAAGACAGACAGAAATTAAATAGCGGAAAATAAAACTTTGCTTTATTGATAAAATAGTTTGTACAAAGATTTCTTTACAATATCAGAGTGTCATCTGTCTTACAAAATAAAGAAGCATAAAAATACATTTATATTCCCCAATGTAGCAAGAACCAGCCATAACATCTGAAAAGAGAATCCAAGCAAAACTTCGACAAATCTTCAAGCTGGGAAAGAGTGACAGTCCAACTTAACCTGAGCTATACTACTCCTTCCTCTACTACCTAGGGGGGAGGGGGGGACGGAAGAAAAGAAGACGAAAGAAAAACAGAGTCAGACATAAAGCCTGAGTAAGTTCAGTAACTTCTAGCATGTGAACATGGAAAAACAAAGGACATGAATTAACTGAATCCAAGATTACACCATGACCATAGGGTCAACAAGATTAGACAAGATAATCACAAGATATGCTAAGATAAGATAAACTGGATATGCTCTAATACTTTCACCGCGTCGCTATTTCCTTGTTACACTGGGTTCTATATCTCTGCACCACCTAACTAGTGTTCCAACTAGTAACGATAACGTGATCCCAAACCCTGTAGTTTCCATTGCCTTCAGGCATACATTTATTATTTATTACCTAGATCTACTCTAGGGTTTTCTATCAAGTGCTTTCAAGATTTAACTAGAGTTTACGCTATCTGCTGAACGCTTCTCGAGTTCAGGGTTTATGCCACCTAGTCCAACTAGGGATTACGCTACCTGTCGAACGATGCCCCCAAGTCTAGGACACACTACCTAGAGTGGTATGTGTTCCTATACTTCCCACGCATGTATCGCGAATCGTTATCGCTTGTCTAGATGCACATGTCGTGTAATGTGCGGTCCGAGTCCTGTGACAGGGCAAATCAAGGAATACAGAACTCGATCTGGAGCTTTCAGATATCTGACGATGCAGATGCTAAGGTCTGTTTTTATTCTAGTGGCTATGGTCCCACTTGACCCCTCCCTCAACTAATGAAAGGCACACCTTGTAAAATGAGAACTATACGCCGGCCCCCGGTGCCCCACTATCCTATGGCCATCCTCACCCATAACTAGATAGCAAGTATATGGTCTTTTGGAGTTCTCCGCCTTTCCGCTTCACGTATCTCGATTGACTCAAGATGGATGGTATACGACGAGTCGCTATCACAGGGCTACCGTTTGCTCGCCGAATCACTCCGGTCCATCCTAGTCTTTAGGTTGCCATGTATTGCAACCAAGGCATACCCCTGGTTCTTCTACGCAGACCTTAACCTTTGTGGGCCCAGGCGGATCTTCTGCAGCCTCACAGAGGGATACCAAGAGTACCCTCACGTCCCCTCGAAGCCTCGGGCTTCGTAACCCAATTCGTTGGAGCCTTCTTTTTAACCAGACGGACGTTCGCTCCTCCTCGTGTTATACTAAGAATTACTACTTAGTTTTGTCAACTAAGGTTTTACCACTTAGTTTCCAAAATCGTTGTTTTCTTAACTAAGGTTTACTACTTAGCTCCTTTTAACTAAGGTTTACTAATTAGTTCTCTTTCCCGTCAATTTGGATTAGTTAAGTATCATTAGTCAATCCAAACTAACTTAACCCTCTTCATTTATCCTGTTAAGCTGGTTAAGTTTCATCAGCAATTCACGTTGACTTAACCCTACCACAAACCAAGTTATATTCGTTAAATATTTCTTATTACTTAACCCTACCCCTTCATCCTGTATTGGTTAAGTGTTCCTTTTTAACTTAACCTTGCCCGTCTGTTTTAACTAACATGTTATTAATGGTTAAGTATTATCCCTTCATGTTTTAGACTTAACCTTATTCCTTTATTACAACCTGATGGTTAAGTATTCAGGTTTACTTAACCCTATGGTCTAGCCCAGCTAACATATCCAAATTGGCTAAGTGTATTAGATTTTACTTAACCCCAACCTCTAGTCTAGTTAACATATTAATTTGGCTAAGTGTATTAACTTTACTTAACCCCTACAAGTCACATTTTGCTACCTTGAGTTTGGTTAAGTGTCTCTATGGACTTAGCCCTCCCATTCTAACTTAACTTTGTTAAGTTGGTTAAGTGTTCCTATGGACTTAACCCTCCCATTCTAGCTTAACTGTGTTAAGTGTCAGTCTGAACCTATCCCCACACATCAGTCTAGTTATCATGTTGAACTGGTTAAGTGTCTTAGTTAACTTAACCCTACCATTCTTGTTCTAGCTTTAACTAAATAAATTAAAGCCGCTACCAATCACATTAGACAGGTATTATTGCGACTACTGGATGTGCCGGTTGGTTCCGGGCAGGTTTACATCGCAACTCAGTCTAACCTTGGGCTAGGCATATTCGTGTTTTCTAAGTTCAAAGGGTTTCAATTTATTTTCAAATCAAGTTTTGAAAGTAACCATACCATTTGTCGGATCAGTTAGGGATAGCCAGGGAGAGCAGGAAACTTGTATTTTCCAAACCCAAGCCTAGACACTATCCTCTCTGTCACCCTAGAAATTTCTGGTGTGTCATTAAAAGAGATGTCGTTAATAAACCTTTAATTTGTCTAAATTTATATTTCCTCATTCAGGCCAAATTCTATAAGTAAATTATTTCTAATTTACTTATTTCCTAATTACTTTTTTAATGTAAATTGTCTACATTCATTCTTATGGCCCATTTCCCCTTCTAAATCATATTTATGCTTTTTGGTATGTGGACTATACCAAACTAAGTGTCACTAACCATGATTTTGCTAAACCTGCCAATTACTCCCAATTATGGCCAATTTCACATTTATGCCAATATACTTACCGTGCCAAATTAGCTAATCCAATTCCGATTCAACATTCTAATTCTAGACTTATTACTCTAGTTCACTATTAATGTAAATGCTAGATTTACACGTCAATACTAGATTCAAATTACACATCTTATAATTCATGTCAAATTTATCCAATTTGCATTTCTATGAACATGTCATAATACATGTTCCCAATTTATGCCAATTTCCAAGTTAAACTACGTTTTTAGTAAATTTCATATTTTTCCCAAACCGCATTCCCACCGTTCGTATAATCGTGATTCAATCTATATTATAAATAAAGCTAGGTTCGTAGAAAATAGGGAATGAACCAAAGATGCTATGCAAAAGATATACATACTAACTGGCATAAAAAGGGTTGAATAACGACGCCGGTTCAAGAACATGGGTAGACCTAACTTAATAGGTAAATTCCTAAGGTCTAAAACCAAAGAAAACCAAGAATAGACAGAATAGAGACGTAGGTTCAAGAACATGGGTAGACCTAACTTAATAGGTAAATTCCCAAGGTCTAAAACCAAAGATAACCAAGAATAGACAGAATAGAGACATAGGTTCAAGAACATGGGTAGACCTAACTTAATAGGTAAATTCCCAAGGTCTAAAACCAAAGATAACCAAGAATAGATAGAACAGATGATCGGGTTTAGACCCAATTTCATAGTCACAAAACTTAAGCAACACTTTCCTAGTCATGAACCACAGGTGCTTAATCACAGATGTACTTGTTATGTCATAGGCAATAGTTTATATTTCCTAATCAAAGGCATAGGCTTAGTCAAGGAAATAATCCTCATAGTCACAGTCACAGTCATAGGCAATGTTCATAGCCATAGGCAATGTTCATAGTCATAGGCAAATGTTCATAGTCATAGGCATATGGTTTTAAGGTCCATGGTTTCATAGTCACGGTCTTATTTGTCCTCGAATCATAGCAGTTCTTAGTTAGGTTCAAGAGTATAGGCACTGATTCGAATAGAGAGAGATTTGGCATTTTCTTTTATTCCTTTAATTTCATGTCACGAACAGAGAAAAACGTTCAAATCGAGAAATAACTGACTTACAGAAATTTAGATTAGAAAAGAAAGATGGCGTTGCTATGATTCGTGCGACGTTAGCCTTTGATCCTTATCTTGAAGCTTTAATCTTGATTCGTATCTCTTCTTGAAAGTCTTTGAGCAGCATCTCCTCGTCTTGATTTATTTTATATATTATTCTATTTATTATTTATTTTTAAGTGGAGGAGAAGAAGCCATGTTCATTAAGAATCTTTGCAGCATAAGGGTAGAGAAGAATTGTGAATAGAGAAGGAGACTAGGGCTGTTTATATAGTGTAGAAGTAAACGAATCCGGTCAGAATGGCGTCTAGATACTGAGAAACGAACCAGGTTCAGAAAGCTGGAAAAAGCAGGGGGGGTCGACACCTAGGTCGACTCCCCAGTCGACCTGGGGGCCTGGGTCCTGGGCGGGAAATCTCCCGCCCAGCCCGCTTCTGAGCCTGTTTTGAAATTTGAACTTTGCTGAAACTTTCGGAGGCCATATCTTCCTCATACGGACTCCGATTTATGCAAACACGGACTCGTTTTCATGCAGAATTTCGAGATGAACGCAATGGCGTAGCCCGTTTCCCTTGGTTTTGATTTTAACTTAAAATTATGCCTTGATTTGTGAATCTTAGTGTTACAGAATTACGGGGTGTTACATTCTCCCCCACTTAAAATGATTTCGTCTCCGAAATCTCCAAGTTAGGAAGAATGTGTCCTACCATCCAATCACCCATCTACTCAACCATTCAATCACAGGCATTCATTGTCCTCAAAAGATTTCTAATGCTTTCATGTTCATATGCATAGTGTGTGTATATGTCTTTATCTAATGCAAAATCAGGCGGTCTACTGATTCAGTTGACCTCCTTAATGCAAATCATGTCAGTGCCATGAGTCCAATCATGTATGCAAGCATCCCTAGTTATGTAAATACTACATGTGTGCATAGCCAATCATCCATATGCAACATCCATATGATAACATATCAGGCTCAACTTACGAACAAATACATTCCTGTAACTGCAATATGAAAGCGTCCGAACTGATCTAGTGCATATGCATTCACGAGCAACCATTAGCAACCACTTGCAACCACCAACCATAGCATGTTTCAAACACATGTTTACATCCATTGGCTTCTACCTAAGGATCGAAGATACGACCTAGAGGATATACTTTGGAAAAAGAGAAACAATTATATGTAAAGCTCCTAAACAAAGAAATCAAGGATGCACCCTTAAGGAAAAAGGGTATGATGCTAGTATCTAGCCTTCTTGAGCTTTACTCCACTGTATCTTAACTATTTTAACATCACAATTGTGAAGTTTATAGCCTCCATTTCCAAAATAAACAGATGTTGTGACGGCAAGGAATTTCGCTCGATCTGAATCAGTCGTTAAACCGATCTAGACCGTTCGAAACCCCTGATCGTTTGAGAACAGGACAAATCAGAACACAAATAGAAGAACATTTCATTTATATTACAACAATTCCATCAGATACAAGAATATACAGAGTATAATTGAATAAATTACATTCGATAAATATCAGAGATTACAATAAATTACATAGCAGCGGAAAAATAATACAAAGCACAACTGAAGGTGATATACGGATACAGAGCTTTCCGGATATCATTCCAGCTATAAACCAGGATCCTGTGAATATAAATCTGCAAAACCAAAACTACTAGCTGCCCGTGTCGAAAATAGGGGCACCCAGAGTTTAGGTTAAAACAATAAACCCCAGGTCAGTCATGTGACTGGTGTGAGAACTAAAACAGTTATTTAAAACTTTACTTTTAAAAGAGAGTAATTCAAGGGACCACGCCGTATAACACGGAACGGGCTTCCTCCCAAGAATATCAGTGCATAGAACAAACAGCGATATGCTTTTTCAAAAAATGAAGCTATTATAAGACCCAGGTCCCATCACACAATGCAACGCAAGCCGGAGGATAGGGTTTTCCCTTATAATAGCCAAACATGCTTGGTACGTTTAAAACAAATCATTTGATACTATAATAAGTGTATAGTGTCAAAACAATTTCAATCACAAATATAAATCATAGACGGCATGGGTACCATATATCATGTCACCATACTGGTTCTACAATTAAAACCACAATATACGTATTGGAAATTGGATTTCCGTCATGAGTCGAGGAAAGGGGCAATCTCCTCTCCGCGCTCGAGACACTCTAGCAAATGTCTCAGGACTACACACTCTGGGCAATCCTGGATCTTCAGGGCCGGTCCTCACTTACGTTAGAGGATTAATTATGTCTGAACACACGTTTCCCGGTCCTTAAAGAGCTATAATCGAGGCGCCTCATTCCAACAACCACATTGGTGAAAAGTATATAAATGTCAGGGTTGGTAAGTCACTGACACCACCAAAGCTAGAAAGAAACGTCGTGCTCTCCCTACAGTCCCTATCCCATTTTTAACTCATACCGAGGTGTGAGGCTCGCGAATTCACGTTATACACAAAGCTTCCACGTAGGCGTGCTTTGATCATCAACCACAAGACTTTGCTTTCAGCAGAAGCCTTGATCATTGCATCTTAGCGTGCCACACGGGCAATTCATGCCATGCGACTGATGTCCATCGATATACAACCTCTAAGCTCGTACGTCTCAGAGAAGGGCGTTAAGCAAAAGAATAAATTGTCCGCCGCCAAACAGATGTATATTTAATAGAAATCAATCAACACAGAATAAAATCCAATGTCAGACACACAATCCATTTACAAGTCCGTTCTGGGTCTGAACGAAACCGGAGGCACTTTCCTCGCATATCCATCCATCTCCAAGTACGTCTGGACGACCACCAACTATTTCCATCCTCTTGGGTGTACAGCCCAATCAGGATCGTCAGTAATAATCCAAACGATGTGAAGACTTCCGATCTTCAACCACCGTCTTCATCTTCGACATATCGTCGAATCGGTTATTCAGAATGGGTGTAAACCCGGCCTTTCCGAACAACCCGCGTATATTAAAAACGAATGTTACATAAACACAACATACTCCTCGTTCCAATGCAGAATATCCTTTTATTCACGAAATCACATTCTTTGGGAACAGTTCCCATCAATTTTATCCAAGATAAATTCTTTAAAACTTATCCTTTAATCTTCCTTTGGATGTCGTTTCAAAACCAAATTATGGTTTTCTAAACTAGTCGAGATTAGCGAACCACACCGAAGTAATTATTTATTTTATTTCCCAATCCCAACCTATTGATCCCATGAAGCAAAACTGGTAATACTTCATATCTAACACCTCAGTGTTGTCGGTAAAATTAATTACCATTTCCCGTTCAAATCTAATTAAAGATTTAACTATCTCCTTGCAGCAAAACTGGTGATACTCCATTCTCGCTCGTTTTCCAAATTTTATAATTTAAATTATCAATTCACATTTCGATCTAATTGCAGATTCATTAAAACTCCTTTTACTGGGTTAAAGAAATAATGTCGTTTAAAACACAGTTCACGACATACCCAAATCATATTCTATTTATTACTGGGTTAAAGAACAAGTGTCATTTAAAACACCCTTCACGATAAACCCACAAATCAATTCTATTTAAACCCATTTTAAATCCAATTTATTTATTTAAAAATAAATGGGTTTTAATTTCAGTTCAAAACTAGTTCATTTCGATAAAAATCTATTTTTATCTTTTCAAATATGGAGTTTTTCATCCTAATTTTTCCCAAATCATTTCTTATGATTTTACATAAATTATTACTATTTTTAGTAATTTTATCGAGGCCCGTACAGTCGATTTCCAACAATGGCCATCGAACTGCACTTACAGCGACCTTTTCCAATTTTGATTTGGACGTATCTCCAAATCCAACCATTAGATTTCAAATTTCTAATATTCGTTAGAAATCTCTTTTCGATACGAATCCAACGGTTCCGGTTTTAGGAGAATCCGACGGTCGGATCTCCCGTAATGTCCGTTTGAAATAAATGGTTGAAATTCGCGAAATGCCGCGGCGCGGCACGTTCTATTCAGGCCATTATATTATATATATATATAACATATATAATATATATTACGTCGATTTCTATTTAAAACGAATTTTATAAATAGTTTTGAATTCGTTTCAAAAACAATTTCAACCTTCAGTACAAATTCAAATCAAAATTGAATTTCTCCTTATAAATTCGTTTTAAAATTCATGTTTATTCAATTCAAATTTCAATTCAATTTGAATTCGTTTCAATTCGTTTTCAATTCAATTCGAATTCATTTTCAATTCGATTCCAATCAAATTCATTTTCTATTCAAATCAAATTCAATACATTTTCTATTTGATTCAATTCAAATTCGTTTTCTATTCGATCCTATTCAAATTGGTTTTCTATTCGATTCAATTCAAATTGGTTATATATTCAATTCAATTCAAATTGGTTTTATATTCAATTCAATTCAAATTGGTTTTATATTCAATTCAATTCAAATTTGTTATCTATTCTATTCAATTCGAATTTGTTATCTATTCTATTCAATTCGAATTTGTTATCTATTCTATTCAAATTCAATTGATTTTATTTTCTATTCAAATTCAATTGATTTTCTTTTCTATCCAAATTCAATTGATTTTCTATTCTATTCAAATTCAATTGATTTTCTTTTCTATCCAAATTCAATTGATTTTCTATTCGATTCAAATTCAATTGATTTTCTTTTCTATCCAAATTCAATTGATTTTCTATTCTATTCAAATTCAATTGATTTTCTTTTCGATTCATTTCGAAATCGTTTTATATTCAATTCAAATTTCTTTTAAATTCAAAAACCGAATATAATCGATATAAATATCGTTCACGTCAAAATAGCGCATCACTAATCAACACGGCTTTATATTCAACAAATGGATCTATATTTCTTTCAATACACGACTCTATATCTTTGTTTCCACCTCTCACATTAGACTGACATTTGTGGCAGTTGGATTTGCCGGGCGGGTCCGGGCAGTCTTACACCACAAAAGAGCCTAACCTCGTGTCTTAGACGATTAATTACTCCTAATTAATCATTCCCCAAATTTGAATTACTTTCCCTATTCAAATTATCAATCAATTCCAAATTTAATGATGTCCATAATTGACTCAATTATGTCCATCCATTTATGTTATGTAAAATCATACCAATTTTCACCACAATTATATTTCATGCCTTTTAAGGCATTTATGCCAAATAAATCTTTTTTATATTTTCCCCTTTATCCCACGTAGTACGTTTGTTCGTTTAACGTAAAATATACGTTAGACTCGAATAGTCTAACTCATGAAATAAAAGAAAACATCACAATATATACACATAATTAAAACATAGATCTAAAATAGGGGTGAACTTGCATATGTGAATGATGTTCTACATCTAAAACTTGCATAGGCCAAAGTTACAACTTACATAAACAACATATGTCATGGATCCAAATCTAAAGGTGTGAACTTGATGAGATAATGGCCACAAACTTGCATAAACATCATATGTCATGGATCCAAATCTAAAGGTGTGAACTTGATGAAATAATGGCCACAAACTTGCATAAACAACATATGTCATAGACCTATATCTAAAGGGGTTAAACTTGCATAGGTAATAACATAACATGATTCATATCCAACTCATAAACTCACATATGTGATTTATACATCGCAACAATGGTGTAGACTAGTATCTAACATGTAAAGCATCATGTAGAATTTAGCATATATCATAGCCTAACTTTCAATTAAATTCTCACATAAACTAGGTGTCATAATCATGTAAGTTCACATATAATTCTACCCAAACTTGTATATGGTTCATGTTTGAATAAACATCTAAACTTTCCAACATATGATTTATCATATGAATCAATATAACAAACTAGCATAAGAAACATGATGATTCGACTAAACATAAGCCAATCATAGAATTATAACATGGGTGATAGCATCATAACTTAGCATCGTAAATGATAGCATCATAACATAGTATCATGGAAATTACAACACAATTCTACAACATAGTTACAACATGCAATCAACAATTCATATCACATCCAAATTATCTGTATTATAACTCAATCTAATTTATTTATTAATTATTTTGTTAAGACTATCGAACTCACAATCAAAAGCAGTCTTGAGTTCTGAATTCTAATTTCTGGAGTTGAATTAGCGCTCCTTTGATGAAGATTCGCTGTTATGGTTGAGTAGTTCTGATTTGGTTGCTGTTCTTCCTCTTTAATTTGGTGGCGGCTGCTCTAGGGTTCAAGACAACGACATGACGACCATAGTTTCAATTTTAATTCTGATTTAGGTTTGAGACTATGGGTCTTTTTATAGAATTTTGAATTAATTTAAGCCGTCGGATGATCTTAGGGTTAATCAAAACCACTCAATCATGATAGCGTGATGAGTCAGCCCGAATGACTCAACAAGGAGTCAGAAAGGACTCAACAACACGGGTCAGCCTGAACCAAAAAGTTGTGCAGGCTTTTGCCTCGGCCTGGGCGCACTTGGCAGGTGCGCCAGTGTTAATTTGTATTGGCGCACTTCCCAAGTGCGCCAGTGCATTATATATATATTTCTACTTTTTCCACCAATCTTCGTTCGTCCATAACTCCTTCACCCGTTACTTGTTTCCCGCAAACTTAGACTCAATTTCAACCAGAATTTCGAGACGAACACAATTGCGCAACCCAATCCCCATAATTATCACGTCTGAGATTAATTATTCTTTATTTTAGTTAATTCGATTATTCAAAAATCCGGGGTGTTACATTCTCCCCTCCTTAAAGGATTTTGTCCCCGAAATCTCCAAGTTAAGGAGAATGCATATCCTACCATCCAAATAATCATCTACTCAACCATCAAACACGGGCATCCATTGTCCTTATAAAATTTCTAATGCTGTATGAACATATGCGAGAAGTGTTTGTATATGTTCTGTAATGACCCGTATTCTACACATCATAGGATCGTAGAATATTTATTTCTTTCCGATGTGAGGTCGTATGGTCATGTAACTTTGGGAAACATCTATTAGAGTCATTTCCCATGTTCATGATTTTTGTCGATTTTTAAATGACCATTTTGCCCCTAGTTGGTACTGTTTTGGCCATAACTTTTGATTGGAAAGGAATTTTGACCTGAAACCACTTCCATTTGATTCGTTTGATGGTTTCTCTTTCCGTAGAGTGGTCACATTAGCCAAACGGACTTACCGTTTGGGAGATATGGATGAAACAAGGTTTGGGAGGTGAAAAACAGCTTAACCGGGCCAAATCGGGTGATTAGTGAGTAGGCCCATAACCCATTTCGGGATTAGGGTTATGGGAGGGCTGAAATGAGATGGAGAATCATTCCATTTCAGTTTCTAGCCTCCACTTATCACCAAGGAACCCTAAAAATGGCCTCCAACCTCTAAATCACCTCCAAATCACCTTTAGGTTAAGGATTTGGCTTAGCAACCCCTAATCAAGGAGGATCTTCACCAAATCAACAAAGGAGCTGCTGGTTGGTATTGAAATTCGCATCAAATCGGAGGATTATTTCAGATCTTAGTTTATTTTGTGGCTAAGGTGAGTGATTTGCATAGTTTTGCACTAATTATGGCTAATTAGGGGTGATTAGTGTTAATTAGCGAATTTAAACATGATAAAATTCTGGAAAAATGTTTATAAAATTCGGAATGATGTTTTAGACCTCTGATATGAATTTGAGTTAATTTGGTTAAGTTTTGATAATCCTATCATTAGTTTCACCTAAATATGCTTAAGGGGAAATTTGGGATTTTGGGTATGTTTGATACATTTTTACCTATCATATTGATGTTTTGATGTTTGTGGTTGATTATGCATGTTGCTATGACTGTATGAAATGCTTTGTGATTGGTTAGAATAGTTGGAATGGTCGAAAACGCCGTCGAGGGGCGTAAACAGCTCGCCGGACAAGGTGCAGGGATTCGGATCGGATAGGGGGTTGAGGGACGATCGGATCGCCCTATGGGATCGTGGGGGTATCCACACGAGTCGAGTCACCTCCTCCGAACCGAACCGTCTGTGCAAGGCCCACGAAGCGAATCGATGCAGCGCCGTGCCAAACTGAAGTACTCTGATTCGGATCGCGAATAAGCATTGCGACCCGATCCGTCCATGAAGGGTGAGCACGATCCGTCGACCTAGAGAAGTGCGTCCGATCCGAACCGCTTGAAGGACCACGATCTGATCCGTATGGGGTGTTCCGATCCGAACCGAGAAGGGGAGCACGATCCGAAGCAAAGGAAAGGAGGACCACGACCCGATCCGACGTAGGAGGCGCGGCCCGATCCGATGAAGAATGCTGAAGGCGACCCGATCCGATTCGATTGTGATGACCAATAACCCGAGATGCAAAGGTAGTCCAAATGGAAGTTAGAGCTCAGGATCCCGGAACCAGTTGGGAACCAATGAGTTCACTTCATGGTTGGACTTTGCTGCGGGATGTGTGCTAAGGAGTTGTCGACGTTCATAACTTCGATTCACCACTAAAAGGAATGATGGGCTACTTATCAGTGCAGTAGGGTCGTTATGACCTGAGGGGCAAAGTGATGGTAGCAAGACTACGTTATCAGTGCAGTAGGGTCATTATGACCTGAGGGGCAAGGTGATGCGTAGTAAGACTATGAGCCAGCGCAGATGGGGTGAATAACCCCATGGGGCAAGTGGACATAGTAAGGATTGGTAAGGCTATGAGCCAGCGCAAATGGGGTGAATAACTCCATGGGGCAAGTGGACATAGCGAGGAATTAGTGGCTACGTTATCAGTGCAGTGAAGTCATTTATGACTTCATGGGGCAAAGTGATCGTAGCAAGGAATGTTGGGTGATCGAAGTGGTGAATATCGTATGCATTATGCACTGAGTGAGAGATGTGAGGATGGATGCTATGCTTGATTGTTTGCCATCATTATGACATGCACACCTCCCCCACCTCCGTATCTTTACACTGTTTGATATGATACCTTAGAGTTTTGTACAGTATGCAGTGCTAACTCTTTGGTTGCAGGTCCAGGTTCAGGTATGTTTTAGTCTACCTGTTATTGTTCACTTTAGATGCTTATCGCTCATACCAGGCTTTATGTCTGACCCAGAGTTTTATTTCTCCTCTTATTACTCTGGGTGCTCACACGAGCAGACTAGAGACAGGTTAGCTGGTGATGCGCGAGTAGCTGATTCGGAGGCGGGCAGGAGGCTTCCGCGTATGATATATATATATATATATACACACACATTCTCCCTGTGTCGTTGGTGGTCGCTACTTGGGCATTAGTAGTGTACCTCATTTGTCTTACTTTTGCTTTGAGACAGTTTGAATGTTGTAATAAGCTGTATTCTGGATTTCCGCTGCTTTGATGTTTAGTTCTGATTTTCAGCTTATGCACTATCTATCCTTTTTTATGTCAAGTATGTTATTATTATATTTTGTTCGATGCACTGTGAGACATTCTACAGGTTCCTTGTATGTTCATTTCCTTCTTCCTTTTTCCCTTCTGACGACCCGTTCCGTGCTAACTGGACATGTGTACAACACACTTTTGGAGTAAATGTCGGTTGGTGCGGGGCGGGCCGTCACACTTGGTATCAGAGCTCTAGGTTGCGTAGTTAACCTAAGGAAAGACACTAGGGAGAGTTAGTACGTATATGAGAGCGCGTATTTGTGATTACTTTGGTTTTCAAAAGCTATGTATGTATATACTATTAGTAGTATAAAGATGAAGTCGCACTGCACTAGCACCACTATGGGGCCGTTAATCGTTTCCCTTTTTCAGATTAACGATGAGCCGAGAGACGAGGGGTGCTGGTAGAGGGACCAACCAAGGGAATGCCGCTGACATGAGGGCTATGTTTACTAACCTCATTAGAGACATGCTTAGAGAAGTGCAAGGGGCAATTCCCAATCCCGGAGTTGGTGTTGGCCCAGTAGTGCAGGCGCCTAGGGTCGATTTCGCCAAGTTGTGCAAAGATTACACTAATCTTGGTGGGAAGCCGTTCCACGGAACGGAGTCGGCCACTGATGTTCAGGACTGGATGGATAGCTGTGACCGTATCCTTGATGACTTGGGTCTCGAGGATGCGATGAAGAGAAGGCTAGCGTCTCGTCAGCTGCAAGGGCGAGCGATGAATTGGTGGAATGCCATTAGAACAGCTACTCCAGAGGATCAGGTTACTTGGGATCAGTTCAAGGCTCGCTTGAGCGAGAAGTTTATCCCAGCTGCCCAGAAGTCAGTATTGTTTAAGTGGTTCTTGGAACTCAAGCAGAACGGAAGGGAAGTTTCTGATTATATTGCTGAGTTCGATACTTTGTCGAAGTATGGACTGTCTCTTATTGATACTCCTGAGAAGAAGAATGAGAAGTTCATTACTGGTCTGGATGGGTACTTGGGGGAAAGGCTTATTAACTACATCGATGAGACTTTTGAATCGATTGTGGGGAAAGCTTTGAGATCAGAGAGCCTTTACCCTAAGTCAAAGACTGAGGCTGCATCTGCAGAAGGGCCAAAGCCACAAGCAGGCGGTGGAGGCAAGAATAATTCTCAGAATAAGAGGAAGCAGGACCAATCAAAGGGTGGCCAGAAAAAGAGCAAGAAGGATGTTGAGTGCTTCAGCTGTGGAAAGAAAGGCCATTATGCTAAGGAATGTAGGGCCAAGCCAGCGGAAAGGAAGTGCTACAACTGTGGCCAAGTGGGACATCAGAAAGATAAGTGTCCGCAACCTCTTAAGGAGAAGCAGATTGTGAAAGCATATGCTATTGATGCTGTTCCTTCTTCGTCGAATGCCCCAACTGCGGCGGAGAAAGGAAAGAATGTTGTTATTCAAGGTATGCTTTCTATTTATGATATACCAGTTCGAGTTTTGTTTGATACTGGGGCTTCCCATTCCTTCATATCTAGTGACCTGGTAGATAGGTTGGGACTGGAACCCGAGATAGTCGATAGACCATTGGTTGTGACGAACCCGATTGGTGGTTCGACTAGCCTTAGTATGATTTGCAGGAATTTGGTCTTATCGAGTCATGGATGTATGTTTGTATGTGATTGCTTTGTTTTGGGCTTTACTGGGTATGGCATTATATTGGGAGTCGATTGGCTCCAAAGATACGGGGTGGTGGTAGACTGTGAGGGCTATTTGGTGACAGTGAGGGCGGATGATGGGCGGAGGGTAGTGTTTGGTAGTCTACCTAGTGATGGGGTTATGGCTAGTTTTGTAAATTCCCTCGACATCCCGCAAGATTAGTTATCAGATGTTATCGTGGTTGGCCAGTATCCGGACGTCTTCGAGGAGGTGACCGGGCTTCCACCACACTGAGAGATTGAGTTCCGTATTGATTTAGTGAAAGATGCCAGACCTATAGTGATGCCACTTCGTCGTATGGCACCAAGGGAGCAGCGAGAGCTCGGGGTGCAAGTCAGCAATCTTTTGAAGAAGGGATTTATTAGAAAGAGTGTCTCCGAGTGGGGAGCACCAGTTGTGTTTGCCATTATGGCAGATGGTTCCCTTCGTTTGTGTGTGGACTATCGCGAGTTGAATAAGGTGACGAGGAAGAATAAGTATCCTCTACCTCGGATAGATGATTTGTTTGATCAGCTGGAAGGAGCTAGAGTGTTCTCCCAGTTGGACCTCGCGACAGGATTTCATCAGCTTCGAGTAGCGGATGAGAGTGTTTCGAAAACGGCATTTAGGACGCCGTCTGGATTTTATGAGTGGTTGGTCATGCCGTTTGGGTTGACCAATGCACCAGCCTATTTTGTGGATCTTATGAATCGAGTATTCAGAGATCAGTTGAATAAGTTTATTCTTGTGTTCGTGGATGATAACCTTGTTTACTCATGGACAGAGGAGGAACACAAGGGACACTTGAGGATAGTGATGGAGGTGTTAAGGAAACACCAATTGAAAGCGAAATTCTCTAATTGTTATTTTTGGAGAAGGGAAGTGAGATTCTTGGGTCATGTTGTTTCCGAGAGTGGTATTGCCGTGGACCCTGCGAAGGTGGCTACGATACAAGATTTGCCTACGCCCAAGAATGCAACAGATGCAAGAAGTTTCTTGGGATTAGCTGGATATTATCGTAAGTTTATCCAGGACTTCTCCAAGATTGCAGCACCGTTGACTCAGTTGACTAAGAAGAATCAGTCCTTCGTCTGGGACGGAGTGTGTGAGGATTCCTTCAAAAGTCTAAAGGAGAGGTTGACGCGTGCGCCAGTGTTAGTCATTCCTAAAGGGAATGAAGAGATGACGGTATACACAGATGCTTGTGGTACCGGACTGGGTGCTGTATTGATGCAAGGAGGTAGGGTTGTAGCTTATGTTAGTCGACAGTTAAAGCCGCATGAGAAGAAGTATCCTACCCATGATTTGGAATTGGCAGCGATTGTGTTTGCGCTGAAGATGTGGAGACATTATCTCTTGGGGGAAAGATTTGAGTTGTTTACCGATCATAAATCGTTAAAGTATCTCTTCTCCCAGAAAGATTTGAATCTCCGTCAGCAGAGATGGTTAGAGTTCTTGGCTTTGTATGATTTTGATATCGCATACACACCTGGGAAAGGTAATGCGGTAGCCGATGCCTTGAGTAGGAGACATGCCAGCTTAGGGGCAATGTTTCTTGAATGGAAGCAACTGGAGTATATCGCGGGATTTGATTTCAGACCAAAGTGCGAATTGGATCCAGTTATACTAGCTAGTTTGACGATCAGACCCACTTTGATAGAGTGGATTGGTTCTAGTCAGAGGGACGATCCTAATCTATTGGAAATCATCTCCAAGTTAGAGATGGGTATTGATGAGGAGATGAATGTGTATGGGCTTGATCGAGATGGATGGCTTCGGAAGGATGGAAGACTAGTTGTGCCCAACGTAAATGGCTTGAGAGATGAAGTGTTGAGAGAATGTCATCACTCAAAACTGACTATACATCCCGGTGGTAATAAGATGTATCGAGACATGAGACAGACTTACTACTGGGAAGGGATGAAAAGAGACGTTGGAAAGTTTATATCCAAATGCATGAATTGCCAGCTAGTTAAAGCCGAGCAAAAGAAGCCTAGTGGGTTGTTGCAACCATTAGAAATTCCCGAATGGAAAGGGAGCAAGTCTCGATGGATTTCATCGATGGTTTACAAAGGACTAGATCGGGATATGATAGCATTTGGGTAATTGTGGATCGATTGACTAAAAGCGCAAGATTTATACCTGTCAAATCGACCAGAACGGCAGCCAAGTTGGCAGAATTGTATATGAAGTGGGTAGTGAGATTTCATGGAGTACCCAAAAGCATTGTGAGTGACCGAGACCCGTTGTTCACTAGTGTGTTTTGGAAGAGCTTACAAGAGGCTCTAGGGTCAGGATTACATCTCAGTACCGCATATCATCCTCAGACCGACGGTCAGACGGAGTGGGTGAATCGCATATTGGAAGATCTCTTGAGAGCGTGTATATTGGATTTTGGTGGATCATGGGATGACCATTTGCATCTAGTAGAGTTTGCATATAATAATAGTTACCAATCCAGTATCGGTATGGCTCCATATGAAGCTTTGTACGGAAGACCGTGCAACTCACCATCATGCTGGATAGAGACTGGCGAGAAGTTTGTGCTTGGACCAGATGTGGTGAGAGAAACGTCGGATAAGATTAAGGTCATTCAACAACGAATGAAAGCTGCTCAGGATAGGCAGAAGAGTTATGCTGATAAGAGGAGAAGAGACTTGAAATTCTCCGTTGGTGACTTGGTGTTCGTCAAGATCTCTCCGTTGAAGAGCGTGATTCGATTTGGCAAGAGAGGCAAGTTGGCACCAAGATTTGTTGGGCCATTCCCTGTTCTTGAATTAGTCGGGAATTTGGCGTATAGAGTTGGCTTACCAGAGAAGATGGCGGGAGTTCACAATGTATTTCATGTTTCCCAACTAAGGAAGTTCGTTCACGACTCAGATGTGACTATCTCACCTGATCAGTTAGAGGACTTCGAAGTAGAACTCGAGGCGGTTGGGAACCGCAAGCCGATTCGTATTGTGGGGCACGATACGAAGCAACTTCAAAGGAAGGCGGTGAAGCTAGTCAAGGTTCAGTGGGGCGAGAACGAGAATGATTGTACTTGGGAGACAGAGGAGAGCATTAGGAAGGCTTACCCAGAACTCTTTGCCTGGTAAGACTTACTTCGTAATTTAGTTTTCCGCATGCTAGGATAGACTTGTTTAGCTTGTTTTGCATGTTTGATTGTGGCTTCATGATTGATAGGCATGCGGGAACCTTCGTGTATGTTTGGATTATGGAATTTCGGGGGCGAAATTTCTTAAGGGGGGGGGGGGGGGGAGTGTAATGACCCGTATTCTACACATCATAGGATCGTAGAATATTTATTTCTTTCCCATGTAAGGTCGTATGGTCATGTAACTTTGGAAAACATCTATTAGAGTCATTTCCCATGTTCATGATTTTTGTCGATTTTTAAATGACCATTTTGCCCCTAGTTGGTACTGTTTTGGCCATAACTTTTGATTGGAAAGGAATTTTGACCTGAAACCACTTCCATTTGATTCGTTTGATGGTTTCTCTTTCCGTAGAGTGGTCACATTAGCCAAACGGACTTACCGTTTGGGAGATATGGCTGAAACAAGGTTTGGGAGGTGAAAAACTGCTTAACCGGGCCAAATCGGGTGATTAGTGAGTAGGCCCATGACCCATTTCGGGATTAGGGTTAAGGGAGGGCTGAAATGAGATGGAGAATCATTCCATTTCAGTTTTCTAGCCTCCACTTATCACCAAAGAACCCTAAAAATGGCCTCCAACCTCTAAATCACCTCCAAATCACCTTTAGGTTAAGGATTTGGCTTAGCAACCCCTAATCAAGGAGGATCTTCACCAAATCAACAAAGGAGCTGCTGGTTGGTATTGAAATTCGCATCAAATCGGAGGATTATTTCAGATCTTAGTTTATTTTGTGGCTAAGGTGAGTGATTTGCATAGTTTTGCACTAATTATGGCTAATTAGGGGTGATTAGTGTTAATTAGCGAATTTAAACATGATAAAATTCTGGAAAAATGTTTATAGAATTCGGAATGATGTTTTAGACCTCTGATATGAATTTGAGTTAATTTGGTTAAGTTTTGATAATCCTATCATTAGTTTCACCTAAATATGCTTAAGGGGAAATTTGGGATTTTGGGTATGTTTGATCCATTTTTACCTATCATATTGATGTTTTGATGTTTGTGGTTGATTATGCATGTTGCTATGACTGTATGAAATGCTTTGTGATTGGTTAGAATAGTTGGAATGGTCGAAAACGCCGTCGAGGGCGTAAACAGCTCGCTGGACAAGGTGCAGGGATTCGGATCGGATAGGGGGTTGAGAGACGATCAGATCGCCCTATGGGATCGTGGGGGTATCCCCACGAGTCGAGTCACCTCCTCCGAACCGAACCGTCTGTGCAAGGCCCACAAAGCGAATCGATGTAGCGCCGTGCCAAACTGAAGTACTCTGATTCGGATCGCGAATAAGCATTGCGACCCGATCCGTCCATGAAGGGTGAGCACGATCCGTCGACCTGGAGAAGTGTATCCGATCCGAACCGCTTGAAGGACCACGATCCGATCCGTATGGGGTGTTCCGATCCGAACCGAGAAGGGGAGCACGATCCGAAGCAAAGGAAAGGAGGACCACGACCCGATCCGACGTAGGAGGCGCGACCCGATCCGATTCGATTGTGATGACCAATAACCCGAGATGCAAAGGTAGTCCAAATGGAAGTTAGAGCTCAGGATCCCGGAACCAGTTGGGAACCAATGATTTCACTTCATGGTTGGACTTTGCTGCGGGACATGTGCTAAGGAGTTGTCGACGTTCATAACTTCGATTCACCACTAAAAGGAATGATGGGCTACTTATCAGTGCAGTAGGGTCATTATGACCTGAGGGGCAAATTGATGGTAGCAAGACTACGTTATCAGTGCAGTAGGGTCATTATGACCTGAGGGGCAAGGTGATGCGTAGTAAGACTATGAGCCAGCGCAGATGGGGTGAATAACCCCATGGGGCAAGTGGACATAGTAAGGATTGGTAAGGCTATGAGCCAGCGCAGATGGGGTGAATAACTCCATGGGGCAAGTGGACATAGCGAGGAATTAGTGGCTACGTTATCAGTGCAGTGAAGTCATTTATGACTTCATGGGGCAAAGTGATCGTAGCAAGGAATGTTGGGTGATCGAAGTGGTGAATATCGTATGCTTTATGCACTGAGTGAGAGATGTGAGGATGGATGCTATGCTTGATTGTTTGCCATCATTATGACATGCACACCTCCCCCACCTCCGTATCTTTACACTGTTTGATATGATATCTTAGAGTGTTGTACAGTATGTAGTGCTAACTCTTTGGTTGCAGGTCCAGGTTCAGGTATGTTTTAGTCTACCTGTTATTGTTCACTTTAGATGCTTATCGCTCATACCGGGCTTTATGTCTGACCCAGAGTTTTATGTCTCCTCTTATTACTCTGGGTGCTCACACGAGTAGACTAGAGACAGGTTAGCTGGTGATGCGCGAGTAGCTGATTCGGAGGCGGGCAGGAGGCTTCCACGTATGATATATATATATATATATATACACATTCTCCCTATGTCGTTGGTGGTCGCTACTTGGGCATTAGTAGTGTACCTCATTTGTCTTACTTTTGCTTTGAGACAGTTTGAAAGTTGTAATAAGCTGTATTTTGGATTTCCGCTGCTTTGATGTTTAGTTCTGATTTTCAGCTTATGTACTGTCTCTCCTGTTTTATGTCAAGTATGTAATTATTATATTTTGTTCGATGCGCTGTGAGACATTCTACAGGTTCCTTGTATGTTCATTTCCTTCTTTCTTTTTCCCTTCTGGCGACCCGTTCCGTGCTAACTGGACATGTGTACAGCGCACTTTTGGAGTAAATGTCGGTTGGTGCGGGGCGGGCCGTCACATGTTCCTTATCTAATGCAAAATCAAGAGGTCTACTGATTCAGTTGACCTCCTTAATGCAAACCATGATAGTGCCATGCGTCCATTATGTATGCGAAAGTACCTTATCGATACATATCATTTCTACATGTGTGCTCAACCATTCACCAAAATGCAACATCCATATGATGGTACAACCATTATACATCCATTACTTAAATATGTACACACATTTATATGCAATATGCAATATGAAGTGACTGAGCCGATCTAGTGCCTAAAGTGTGTGTATATGCATCCACGAGCAACCACTAGCAAACACTTGCTTCCACATGCATCCATCATACATAACATGTCTCAAACACATGTTTCAACCATAGGACTATCCTATCTAAAGGTCAAAGATACTAGCGAGAGGACATACTAAAGATAAGATAAGTACAAGGTAAGCGATAAAGGAGAAATCAAAAGACATACCCTCAAAAAGAAAAGGGTACAATGAACGCATCTTCGCTTCTGTCTCCCAAGTAGTGTTGCTCTGATTATCTCCCCATTGCTCTTTGACTAGTTTGACCTCTCGATTCCTCAACTTTTTAATCTCCGACCCAAGAAGGCGCGTAGGAGCTCGACGAATCGTCGCATCACGCTCGATCTCCACCTCTCTAAGCAAGCTCGGCTCTACCACTTCCGCGATCTCGTGCAAGCACTTCCTCAAATGTGATACATGGAATACGTCGTGTACACCACTAAGTCTCTCGGGCAAATCCACTCTATACGCCATCTGCCCAATCCTTTCATTAATAGGAAACAGCCCTACGAACCTTGGTGCTAACTTCCCAACGGACCCAAAGCGAACAATGTTCTGTAATGGAGACACCTTGAAAAAGACCATGTCCCCAACATCAAACTCAAGATCTGACCTTCTCTTGTCCGCATAAGATTTCTGCCTATCTTGCACCGTCTTCATCCTCCTTCGAATCAAATCGATCTTTTCCGAAGTCTCTCTAATCATATCGGGTCCAAGCAAGATCTTATCTGTAGACTCCCACCAACATGTAGGCGAACGACATGGCCGTCCATAAAGAGCCTCGAACGGTGCCATGTCAATGCTAGACTGAAAGCTGTTATTATATGCGAACTCCACCAATGGAAGATGTTCCTTGCATGTACCTCCGAAGTCTAAGACACATAACCGCAATAGGTCCTCTAGAATACGATTCACCCTCTCGGTCTGGCCGTTCGTCTGAGGATGATATGCGGTGCTCAAACATAACTGAGTCCCTACCGCCTCTTGTAAGCTCTTCCAAAATTTACTAGTAAAAATAGGATCGCGGTCGCTCACTATGCTAGATGGAACACCGTGCAAGCGAACTATTTCTCGAATGTATAAGGAGGCTAACCATGGAGCAGTCCTCTTACTCTTCACGGGAATGAAATGGGCGCTCTTAGTAAGTCTGTCTACAACGACCCAAATCCCCGTATTACCCTTCCTCGATCTTGGTAATCCGTCAACAAAGTCCATCGAAACCCTTTCCCACTTCCATTGTGGGACCTCCAATGGGTGTAGCAATCCACCGGGCATCTTTTGCTATGCTTTTACTTGTTAGCACACCAAGCATCTAGCAACATACTCGGCCACATCTTTCTTCATGCCGACCCAAAAGTAAACTTGTCTCATGTCCATGTACATCTTGTCCCCGCCGGGATGAATGGTCATCTTCGAACGATGTGCATCATCAAGAATGGTCTTCCTTAGGTCATCGTCTTGGTACACAAAGTCTACCGTCCCTACGTAACCAACCCTTATCGTCTAGGGTATACCTACGGAGTTGGATTGATGACTCCCCTCTTTTGAGCTTTTCTACTAACTCTACTAACTGTGTGTCGTCTCGCTGTGCCTCGCCAATCCATCCCAAAAGCGTCGGTCTGACCTCTAAGGACGCTAGCAAACCAGGTACGAAGTCAATGGAAGGTGTAAAGTCAAACGTAGAGATAAACTCTAAACTTTCGCCGCTCAACAAACAACGGACTCAAGGATAACCTTTTTCTACTTAAGGCATCTGCCACCACGTTACCCTTGCCAGGGGTATATGCTATCTCGAAGTCGTAGGATGTTCAGAATTCTATCCACCATAACATATCATCCTTCCCTAGAGACCACATGCCCAAAAATCCTAACTTCCTTCCTCCAAAAGTGACAATTAGAAAATTTTGCTTTAATGCTATGTGCTCGAAGAGTCTCCAACACTTCCCTAAGATGTAGGGCATGCTCTTCTATACTTCTAGAGAAAACCAGGATATTATCCCATGTAAAATCGTCACAACTATCCATCTCTCACGCAGACCATCCTAGTCGAACTCGACATCCCACAAGTGCAAGCCCCAAAGGCCTAAACCAATATCAGACAAACACCCAAGGGATACCTCCTTCGAATTCAGACGACCTGTGTGAGATGATACTATAAGGCGGTCAATCAATTGAGCACTTGACCGACTCTAGCTGTCCTTGCCAGTCTTGCTCCAAAACCACCGCTGATTACATAACTGGCTTTGCTTAATCTATTAAGCACATAAAAAAACCTATTTCGCGCCTCTGGGTAAACCCCGCACTTTATCAAAGACGTCTCCATACTCACGAACCACACAAACAGATTCCCAATCATCGTTGGATGCGTCAGAAGATTCTAGGCAGCTAAGCATCACCGAAACCCTAGGGTCACAAGGAATATGAGGGTCTTTCCATAACGAATCAATAGTCTAACTACCCTCCTTTCACAATCTAGGATGGCACCCCGCCTGTATAGCCAATCCATCCCTATAATCAAACTATAGCCCGTGAAACCAAGGACAAAGGCGTTGCATTCAAATCCAACGCCCAAGATAGACAATCTCAAATCCCGACAAACCCTTGAAGGATGAGCCGAACCACCAACAGGATTTGAGACTACTAAGGGATCAGTAACAAGACTAGTATCTAGGTGCAGTGTTTCAACTAATGATGTAGAGATAAACAAATGCGATGCGCCAGAATCGAATAAAGTACGGACAGGATGATCAAATAGAAAAACTAAACTTTCAACGGAAATTGCTCTACCTCGTACTTGCAGCGGTGGGACCACGAGAGCCTGAACTTGTCCCCTTTCCTGCTCCGGTGCCATAAGAGCTTGCACCTGTCCTCCCGAGGTAGACCCTGCCATCTACCCTTTCTTTGGGCAGTCCTTAACAAGATGTCCCGCTTCGCCACAGTGGAAACAACCAGCTGGTGTCCCACAGTTAAAGCATTTCTTCTTCCCCTTAGCATTGTTGCCTTTGCCACCTTTCTTCTCGGGTGCCTTATTAGCATTGGCGCCCTTCTCATCTTCATTCATGAGCGCCATGTCAACTAGTCTCTCGAAGGTAGCCCCCATGGGAATGTGGGTCATAGCTAACCTGTGAAGTGGCTCGCTTAAACCCTTAACAAATCTTAAAGCCTTCTTTTCTGGAGTATTCACCAAGTCTAAGCCAAACCTTGCCAATTGGTTGAATTTGTTAACGTACTCTTTTACCGATAGATCCCCTTGCTTTAGCGCCAAAAACCTTTCCATGTATAGATTCTCTTCAGCCCGCGAGAGAAACTTCGCCTCAAACCTTTGCCTAAAATATAGTCACGTATCGACTGGACGTCCCCCATTAGTGACCTCCCACCAAAACGAGGCCTCATCCTTCATTAGCCAAGCAGCTAGCTGGACTTTTCTTCCATAATAGACTTCAGAAATTCCAAAAAATTCTTCCACCTCTTTTAGCCAGTTACGAGCTTCAACAAATGTCTCCGATCCGTGAAAAGGTTTTCCTCCCGTTGCTCTAAAGTCCTTACATTTCTTAGCAAAAGTATCGAAACGAGGAGGATGGGGAGGAGGAGGAGGAGCATTAGCTGGACCTGCAGTGGCGGCCCTAGCCTCAAGATATTGACGAAACCAACCGGGTACATGAACACCCTCTGGTATCTCAGACGCTTCAGACATGCTGAAATGAAAAGGGAAAGATTCAATACCAAAAAGGACTGAAGGAATGATATATGGATCTTGGGGTTTTGCTTTCTAAAATATACTTTTCTCTTGAAAATACTTTCTTTAAAACATACTTTGGAAGTACTTCTTTATAAAAATTGTTTTGAAAAATAGTTTTTCAAATATTCATATTTGTTCTGGTAACCTTCAGCTCTGATATCACGTGTAACACCCCACGTCCATTAATGTCACTCACAAAGGGAATGCATTAACTTCGATGGAGCATTTTAAGTGAATATAGAACAGAAAATCACAACAAGACAGATATAAAGCAGTACTTGAAAATTTAAAACTTTATTTATTGCAGCAGAAGGTAAATATGTTTGGTTACATCATCAAAACCATAAACCAAAGTCAAGTACATCATATCCATCTTGATAAAACAAAGTACATAAACTGAAAGACATAATCCCCAACATCAAAATATCCATAAATAAAGAGAAGCTGAACTTTACTTCATCGATCCAAGCAATCTTCTAAAAGCAGTCCAAAATCAAGCTCCACTGGTGCTAGTTCCAACCTGAGCACCTGGGGGGGGGGGGGGGGAAGGGATGGAAAAAGGGGGGGCGTCAGACATAAAGTCTGGCGAGTGCGATAATTCTAACAATATAATTAACAAAGTAACTAGGCTAAGGCATAAGTTGGAAAATAAGGAAATGACCATGAACCATTGAGTATGGTAGAGTAAACAAGGAAACTAGATGATCAACGATATCATTAAGCGCACCTAGACCACTATAGGATGATTACTAAACTACACCAACACTATGGGATAATTCCTAAACTGCACCGCCACTAGTATACTGCACCGCCACTAGTATACTGCACCACCACTAGTCACCTTAAGGTTGATCCCGCATACAGACTTAATAATTATATTGGTAGTTTCGTGCACCCCTAGCTGCCTTCATAGGTGCCGTCTGCCCCTATCTCCACTAGGTGTACCCACTACCGCCAAGCGATCGTCTCCCTACCTCATAAATACCCGTGCTGGCTCCACAGTGCGGTGTATCAATCCCCAAAGTGGCAACCCGATACAACCAAGAATGCACGGGTTATACCTAAACGATGCAATAACGTCTTACCTTCCAGCCCAGGTCCACACACGCATATGAACCCCTTGGACTTGCGTTGCCACCGCTAACCCGGTTTGGCCTCTTACAGTCAAGCCCAGTATGCGTGTCCCGTCCTCGACTTGGGTCGAGCCCACAAATATATGTATGGGTTACTGGTTGAAACGGGCCCCCATTACTTGACACAAGCTATCCTCCTAAGCTTGGTCCCCTCTAGTACATCCCACTTAACCCACCTCTTATTCATGTTTCAATTACATGTTTCAATTTTGGTTAAGTGTTTCTAATCGTATTTCCAAATGCCACCCAAGGCACCCACTAGATTCAACATGCCACCCAAGGCACCCACTTAACACCTTCATGTCCCACTACATGCTTATCTGGTTAAGTGTTTCTTAATTCATTAAGACCGTAACCTCATAAAGACCTCTCACATTAGACTGACATTTGTAGCAGCTGGACTTGCCGGGCGGGTCCGGGAAGTCTTACACCGCAAAAGAGCTTAACCTCGTGTCTTTACAACTGTTACTTATTTAGTTTGTGCCTAAGACCTCTCACATTAGACAGGCATTTGTGGCAGCTGGATTTGCCGGGCGGGTCCGTGCAGTCTTACACCACAAAAGAGCATAACCTAGTGTCTTAGACGATTAATTACTCCTAATTAATCATTCCCCAAATTTGAATTACTTTCCCTATTCAAATTATCAATCAATTCCAAATTTAACGATGTCCATAATTGACTCAATTATGTCCATCCATTTATGGTATGTAAAATCATACCAATTTTCACCACAATTATATTTTATGCCTTTTAAGGCATTTTTGCCAATTAAATCTTTTTTATATTATCCCCTTTACCCCACGTAGTACGTTTGTTCGTTTAACGTAAAATATACGTTAGACTCGAATAGTCTAACACATGAAATAAAAGAAAACATCACAATATATACAAATAATTAAAACATTGATCTAACATAGGGGTGAACTTGCATATGTGAATGATGTTCTACATTTAAACTTGCATAGGCCAAAGTTACAACTTACATAAACAACATATGTCATGGATCCAAATCTAAAGGTGTGAACTTGATGAGATAATGGCCACAAACTTGCATAAACATCATGTGTCATGGATCCAAATCTAAAGGTGTGAACTTGATGAAATAATGACCACAAACTTGCATAAACAACATATGTCATAGACCTATATCTAAAGGGGTTAAACTTGCATAAGTAATAACATAACATGATTCATATCCAACTCATAAACTCACATATGTGATTTATACATCGCAACAATGGTGTAGACTAGTATCTAACATGTAAAGCATCATGTAGAATTTAGCATATGTCATAGCATAACTTTCAATTAAATTCTCACATAAACTAGGTGTCATAATCTTGTAAGTTCACATATAATTCTACCCAAATTTGTATATGGTTCATGTTTGAATCAACATCTAAACTTTCCTACATATGATTTATCATATGAATCAATATAACAAACTAGCATAAGAAACATGATGATTCGATTAGACATAAGCCAATCATAGGATTATAACATGGGTGATAACATCATAACTTAGCATCGTAAATGATAGCATCATAACATAGTATCATGGAAATTACAACACAATTCTACAACATAATTACAACATGCAATCAACAATTCATATCACATCCAAATTATCCGCATTATAACTCAATCCAATTCATTTATTAATTATTTTGTTAAGACTATCGAACTCACAACTCAAAAGCAATCTTGAGTTCTGAATTCTGATTTCTGGAGTTGAATTAGCGCTGCTTTGATGAAGATTCGCTGTTAGGGTTGAGTAGTTCTGATTTGGTTGCTGTTCTTCCTCTTTAATTTGGTGGCGGCTGCTCTAGGGTTCAAGACAACATCATGACGGCCATGGTTTCAATTTTAATTCTGATTTAGGGTTTGAGTCTATGGGTCTTTTTATAGAATTTTGAATTAATTTAAGCCATCCGATGATCTTAGGGTTAATCAAAACCATTCAATCATGATAGGGTGATGAGTCAGCCCTAATGACTCAGCAAGGAGTCAGAAAGGACTCAACAACACGAGTAATCCTGAACCAGAAAGCTGTGCAGGATTTTGCCTCGGCCTGGGCGCACTTGGCAGGTGCGCCAGTGTTAATTTGTACAGGCGCACTTCCCAAGTGCACCAGTGCATTATATTTTGTTTTCTACTTTTGCCACCAATCTTCGTTCGTCCATAACTCCTTCATCCGGTACTTGTTTCCAGCAAACTTGGACTCTATCTCAACCAGAATTCCGAGACGAACACAATGGCGGAACCCAATCCCCATAATTCTCACATCTGAGATTACTTATTCTTTATTTTAGTTAATTCGATTATTCAAAAATCCGGGGTGTTACAGTCGAGGATAATTTTATAAAAAGAATAAATCTAAATCATGAAAACAATATTTTATGGTCATTGAATAATAGCTATAAATAGTATAGAAACGGTTTTGATGTTAAATTTAAAAACTTTGACTTTAATTTTGTATTTGAATTTGCATTGAACGTGTTTAGTCTAACTTAAATAAATTGGATCCGTTGTTAAACTACCAATTCCATAATAAAATTTCGATAATGCTATCATTGAATAAAACACTACGTAGATATGCTATTTAACAATGTTTAAATAAGTAATTGTACAATCCTAATGTTCAGCTAAGCATAACAAAATGAATTTTTTTGGAAGGAATTTCGTAGTCCCTTTTGATTTTTGATTTAGAAATGAATTCTATTTATCTTTTTAGTTACTCACTGGACTCTTAATTTATTTGCATGTGTTTTTCCTTATCTGTTTCCCTCTTTAACAATGAATTGTTCCCTTCAATTTTGAAAAATATAAGTTATTTAATCAACACATAAATTTCCTAACTATTACCTTATTTCTGAATAATCCACTAAATAGAATCTTTTCCAAAATAAATACATACCTGGATTCCTATTAATGACATTGGTTGAATTAGGATAATAATAGTAACATTTATCACGGTAAATTTTAACAATACATGTATGTATTTTAGATATGTTCGTTCCAGTAATAATGAAACATTTATTATAGTAGAAATTCGTACCTATTGTTTGCATATCGCAATATTGAAATATGTTTGAATTATTGTAATTAGAATACAACCTTTTATTATCATCCTTGTAATTGTAATTTATTTTAGAATTTAATGTTGGAATTAATTGGAATTCTTTAGTAGAAAAATTGAAAATAAATATAATCAATGGTTTTAAAAAGAGAAACATATGTTATGTTTATATGAAAAGAATATATAAAAAAACAAACGAGTATAAATTTGCATATAGTAGTTAAGGATATTAATTATCGGTCCCTCATTTATTTGATTTTTATTCTAATTTTCTTTTGTTTCCCATTTCATATATCATTCTATTAAACTTCCACCTACCATTACTTTCTCATTTACAACCATCCATCGTATTTTTATCGTTTTCCCTTCCCATTTATAACCTATAGTTATTTTTTGTTTATTTTCTAATTATCTCATTTCACGCCGAGTCAGCCACATTTAATTTTCTCTGTAACGTTATCTAATTAAGATATCTTAGGGAAGTTATTACGCATTCCTTTCTCTTCCTAATTTTTTCATTTTTTTTAATGCAACCTGACTTTTCTTATTTATGTTTTCCTTTTCTTTTATATTTTTCGCTAAATTCATAAACTTCTGCCTCTTGTCAATTCCATCCCCTTCATTTGTCATCTTCTTCTTTCTTTGTCTGTTTTTTCTTTGTAAATTCCTATCTCTCTTCCTCTCTAAATCTGAACCTAATATCCTTTCCCTCCCTTTCGTTCTAATTTCTAGCATTTTCCCTAAATCAAATAATGGTCGTCCACCCAAAATTCGTTGCCATCGCTCCGCCTCTTTGAGTTTGCCACCTTCTGCAAGCACCGCTACACCAAATAGAAGACCAACTCGGTGCCGCTGTTCAATCCAGCTCCTGCTCCCTTTTCACCATCATTGCGAAGTTGAGTCTCTCACTCACGATTTACTTTTATTTCAAGTTTATTAACATCACTTGAAAACTGAATATGTTTTAATAATTTTTTTGATGTTTAATTTCATGTTCGATAATTGTCGAATGGTTGGGAATTATTGATTGGATAAATGGTTGTTCCACTTTTTTTTTTGTACATCTTGTGAATTTATTTGGCTGAAACTTGGAAATGTAATCTTTATGTTGTTTCTTAAATTTAGTCAGCCTAGAACTTAAATGAATGGCACTTAAAATCTACTAACCTTAACATGAAAATATTGAAATATATGCACTAGAGCTCTTTAATTTCCTAACCTGACAGTTAAACATAAGATTCTATGCACATGAGTATTTGAAAATAAAATTGTTGACCTGAAAATTGAATACTCATAAACTCATGTTTTATATTATCTTATAAAATTCTGATTTTTTAAGCTTGTCGGATTTTAGGTATGCAAATTGAGGTTCCATGTTGTTGCCACTGTTTGCATGCCATGTTTACAATGCATGCAACACTGTTTGGAAACTCATATATATGCATGCTGCCTTGATGCGCAAAATTAATGTGTGACAAATTCTCATTTACTTAAATCAGCAAAATATACTGAGGCTTGTTTTTATTTGCCAGTCATATACCCTGTTCTATACTTTCTATATATATTTTAGACATGTTGATTCACTAATGCATAAACCCGTTCATGCCTTGTTGGAAAAGAAAAGAAAAAAAACAAGAACTTATTCCCGCTTTGTCTTGGGAACTTGGAATAGTAGGATGCTTGGATTTTTATGCAAATTATTATGCTAGCTATGAATATTTAATTTGGGTACATACTCGAATTTTAGAAGTTAATGCGAATTAGAATTAACTGTTATATTTTATTGTATTAATTGAAGTTGATTTACTTGAATAAAGTTGATCCTGACTCGAATGTTTTGTGTTTTGCATTGAACGCTCGGGTCAGATCCAAGTGTTGTAGATTTATTGATTTCGGCTATCGAAGTTAGAGGCACGTGAGGACGCATGCGCACAAATTTGACAAATTTACTATAATTTTTTTTAATAAAAATGTATGTATTATATTCCACTTTTTAAAATTTATTGTACAACTATGATATTTATGTAAAATGTTTACACTATAAGATATTGTAGCTTATTTATTTCGTGATTTCTGTGTCTGATTCTATTTAAATCCCATAAGTTAAATAACATTTTGTCGTTTCGAGCAGCTTAAGTTGGTTTGATTACCAACTTGAAGCGGCGAAAAGGCAGGTCGTTATAGTTGGTATCAGAGCTTTGGTTTACACAAAGCTTAGCTTATGGAGTTTAATAAGAATCATTCACTGGAAACTACACTAGAGAGAGCGTAATTTGAAATACAAATTGTTCAAAAGCTAATATTTTAAAAAAGCTGCGCAGCGGAAGTGTTTTGAAATAAATAAATTTTGAAATAAATTTATTCTGAAATTGATAAATTATTTTGAAATATATCGTTTTGTCTTATATATATGAAATGGTGTACCTTATAAAAAAAACTTTGAGTATTTTTTGCGACGTCAAGGTTGGACTATTGAGTTTGCAAGATTTTGAGTATACGCCTAGCTAACATATATGCAAGTCTTGTCTGTACTAGACAGATATGGAATCACACTCTTGTCGCTTGGATATAATTATGGTGATTGTCACGACATCATCAATATTTATTTCGAGTTTCGAAAGTGGGAGGACTATATGATTCCAACTTAAATGTCAAGAAATGCTTAGACTAATTATTTTAATAAATACTCGAAAATGATTTGGATAAATTTTAATGAAAATGCTTTTGTAAAATTAATGTGAACTTGGGTAAATGACCAAATTTAAATAGAGTTACGTTATTGTGAAATATAAGTAGAATTTACAAATGAATGTTCAGAATAAAATTGTAAATTTAAATAGTTAATGGTGATTGACTTGAATGAAATAGAAAAAAATTGATGACGACAAGTTAATATTTTGGAAATATGAACTAAGGCAAACCTAATTTAAAATATAAAAAGAACGGAATTCATAGCTGTATCGTTTACCCCTTTGGCCTTGAGAATAGATAGTTCCTTTATTTATTTTGATTTGTTCACTTAACTTTACTTGTTGTTGTTTGACCCGCTGAATATTCCCTTCAGATATGTAAACTCATGGCATCTTAATGAAGTGTATTTTGAGTGTTTCTATGCAGCTTTGGATAAGTTCATGTTTTCAGACTTGCAAGGCAAAAAGCTTTATTGTTTTCAACAATTTCTGAAAGAATGTAAGGTACTTTTGAAAAGATGGAACCGTATCAGACCAGAGGATGTAGATTCTATTAAAAGGGTGGAAGAGAGATATAAAGAAAATTTGAAAGTGATTGATGATAACCCAACTGACTCCTCCCTTTTTGATAATCTCAGTTCAGCTTATATGGATTGGAAATATCAAAACTTCATTGAGTTTATGAATGTGAGTCAAAAATCAAAAATCAACTGGTTAAAGGAAGGTGGCTCTTGCACTAAATTCTTTCATGCAAAAATGTCTCTTAGGAAACATATTAACAATTGGTGCAATATGTTTAAGGATAATGGAGATTTCTGCCAGAACGACGAAGATATTGAAAGAGAATCAATTAATTATTTTTCTAATATTTTTGCATCAGACCCTCATTATACTACAGATTTCCAGAATATAAACTGTATGGTTATTATAAATGAGAGGGGACACAAACATTTGTCATCGCAGGTCAATATGGAAGAAATTTAAAAGGCCGTTTTTTCTATTCCGGATGATAAAAGCCTAGGGCCCGATGGTTATTCAGCAAAATTCTATAAAATTCATTGTGAAGTTTTGAAAGAATATATCCTTGATATAGTTCAAGAAGTTATATCAACGGTTAAAATTGCCAAAGGAATAAATCATACGTTTATCAGTCTTATTCCCAAAGTTGATAAACCGTCGAGTATGACGGATTATAGGCCTATTTCTTGTTGCAATGTGATCTACAAAGTTATTTCTAAGGTTCTGTGCAACATGATTAAACCCTATCTAATGCATCTAATCTCAGCCAATCAATCAGCGTTTATTCCGGGTAGATATATTGCAGAAAATATTCTGCTTGCTCATGAACAAATCAGGCAATTTAATAGAAAAGGTAGCGGGAAAATGTGCATCAAAATTGATTTACAGAAAGCGTATGATATGATAAACAGGGAATTCATTTGCCACATGCTCAATATGATGGGATTTCCTAATAAAATTGTTTGGATTATTAAAAGTTGTATTTCATCTCCTACCTTTTCTATTTTGATAAAAGGCAGTCCGAAAGGGTTCATCACAAGTAATAGGGGCTTAAGACAGGGGGACCCTTTATCACCGTATCTTTTCTGCGTGGCTATGGAGTATTTTTCTATTCTGATGTACAAGGCTTCATTTCATAAATTGGTTGAGCCAATTTACAAAAATGAGCCTATTATTACGCATCTTATCTATGCTGATGATTTGATGATTTTCTCAAAAGCCAAATTAAAAGCTGCTACTGAAATTAAGAACATTTTGGATAAGCTGCAAGAGTTGGTTGGTCTGAAGTTAAATATTATGAAATCCAAAGTTTTTTTAGTAGAGGAGTAGGGAATAAAATGCAGATTCTGAATATCCTAGACATGAAAGATGGCAAACTTCCTATTAAATATTTGGGTATTCCTTTATCTACAAATTATCTTAATTTTGTAGACTGTGGTGAATTGTTTGACAAAATCATAGGACGTATGGATAGCTGGGATTGTCGGCATCTATCCATGGCTGGAAGAATTGAGTTGATAAGATCTGTAATTACCCCCATGGTGATGTATTGGATGTTGGCTTATCAACTGCCTTCGGCGACTATAGGGAAAATCAACAAATTATGTGCTAACTTTGTTTGGGCAGGTAAAAAACATAAGATAGCTTGGGAGACGATGTGTACACCAAAAAATGAAAGCGGAGTAGGCTTAAGAAGTTTTAAGGATGTTAAATCGGCTTCTGCCCTTAAACTGCTTTGGCGATTTGTTAATAGAAACAGCTTATGGAAACAATGGATGATAAGCAGATACTGTGAAGAAGGTAATTTCTGGGTCAAAGATATTGATGTTAACAACTCATGTACGTGGAAATCCATCCTCAGACGCAGACAAAAGGGTTTGCAATGTATAAACAGGTGTATAGTCAACGGCCATGATACAAAACTTTGGTTTGACCGTGGATTAATAATGAAATCCTGGTTAATTTGCTGGGTTGGGATTTCTTAAGCATTTATGGAGGAGATAGCTTAAATGTGGATATCATAATACAAAATGAATGTATTAATCCTAGTTGTCTTCCTGCAACTAGAATTATCTCAAACAAGATAAACGAGGTTGCTATACATCATTCTTTCGAAAATGATTTTTGGAGCTGGAACAACAAACCAGATGGTTTTTCTTTTCAGTCTGCTTGGGATATATCTAGGGATCATTTACCCGAATTAGATTGGTGTAAAGTCATTTGGCACTACGTTAACAGTCCTAAAATGTCTATCTGTACATATAAGGCTATTTTTAACAGACTAAGTACTAAAGACAGCATGTAAGAGTGGGGCTACGACGTCAATCCTAATTGCGTGTTGTGTAATGAACAACAGGAAAATAGAGATCACCTTTTTTTCCTATGTCCTTACTCCTCATATCTCTGGGCTCGGTGTAAGATGAAGCTTGGAAGGATTCCTTTGCTGGACAATTCGCTGCTTCTTGAATCCGAAATAAAGTTCCTAAAAGCCGCCTTCAATTCGAGGACCTTCATACAAGATATCGCCTTTTGTAGCTTAGTCACCACAGTATATCATATCTGGAAGGAGCGTAACGCTCGAGTTCATGGAAATGAAGGTACTGGTAAGTTTCAGAAATGGAAGCTAATTGAGATGGAGATTAAATACTTACTTAAAAATTCTAGAAGAAGAAAGGGTCTGTCTGAAGAAGAGAGGAAGATTGCGGAGCTTTGGGGGGTGGACTTACTGGATGAAGGTTAATCTCGGGTCCGACAATTTCTTCAGTAAAGTAAGCCTTCGTGCTTGCTTTAATTTTGCCATTATTAGGGTTGAGTTTATTTTGGGAAAGTGATGTTTGGAAGTGGCTTCTGGAGTTAAGGAACGGTTCTTCGATTGATGGTTTGGGCCGCCTTCTTGGGCTAGACGTGGGCTTCTGTATTTAATTGTGTTCTCACCTTTTATTTCTTGGGTTATGGGCAATTGATAATGTTGGAATTTTTTGCCTAAGGTACATGTACTTTGTTATTTGTACTTTTTTATTGAAGAGTTATCAATAAAACGCCGCACCCTTTTTTCCTGTTTAGTGCTTATGCTGAGTACTAATACAGGTTTTTAACGAGGCGGTTTACCCATTTTCACAAAAAAAAGAAAAGATTTGAAATTTGAGAATGGGTTTTGGTGTCATGCTGTATACCTTGTTCTGTTCAAATGAGAAAATGTAAGAATACTGCCTAGAATGTACACCCCAAATATTTACACCAAGCTTGCATATACACATCTAAGTTGTAACGACACGGATATCGCCCAGACCTAATCGATATCTAAATCGACCAAGACCATTCGAAACCTATATACGCTAACTTTGGGCATACAACACATCAGAATAAACAACAGATGACTTTTATTACATCATAATAATGCAACATCGAAGTACAAAATATCAGAGAACATTGAAAAATAACAATACAATGGAAGATTAATTTACAATAAGTTTAATACAGTGTAGCGGAACAAATAAACCAACACAACAGATGACAGTCATGCCCTGGACACAGCTTTAAGCTTCGTTCCAGAATCCTGCTTAATATATCTGCAAAATAAGCTACTCGACTGCCCGTGTGGAAAATATGAGCACCCGAGTTTGTAAGTGAAAACAAACTACGAGTCAGTCATGGGACTGGTATGAGAAATTTTACCTAACCTATTTAATAATAAGGCTAATCACAGGACCACGCCGCTAACGCGGTACGGGTTTACTCCATTGGATTGCCAGTGCATAAACAAAGTAAATCATTAAACAACGCAATGTTTTTTAGAAAAATGAAACCATTATAAGACTCAGGTCCCATCACACAATGCAACGCAAACCGGAGGATAGAGTTTTACCTAATAATGGTCAAAAATGCTTGATACAATAAAATGGATTAGATATTATTATTACTGTATACACGTTTCAAAAACATTTCAGTCATAATGTATCAATTATAGATGACATAGCTACCATATACTATGTCGCTAAATATAGGTTGACAATCAAAACCGCATAGGGTCGTATTGGAAGCTGAATTTCCATCATGAACCAAGGCAAGGGATCGTCCTTACCGAATTCGAGACTCTCTATCCCGAGCCTCAAGATACAGCCGCAACTGCACCTGGATCTTGCAGGGCCGGTCCACAAATAGTTAGTGGATTGGTTATTCCTGAACAATATGTTTCCCCTCCCTATGAGGCGTAAATAAAGAGCCACTAGGGACTCAAATCCGAGGCGCCTCATTCTGACACGACCCGAACTTCCCCGTGAAGGAAAGCACGGAAAGCGTTGAGGACAAGACAAAATAGAATGCAAACGGAAGAACATTTCATTGTTATTACAACAATTCCATCAGATACAAGAATATACAGAGCATAAATGAATAAATTACATTCAACAAATATCAGAGATTTAAATTACATTTAAATACATCACAGTGAAAAATAATACAAAAGCACAACTAGAAGTAATGCACGGATACAGAGCTTTCCGAGCATCGTTCCAACTATAAATCAGGAACCTGTGAATATAAATCTGCAAAACCAAAACTACTAGCTGCCCGTCTCGAAAATAGGGGCACCCAGAGTTTAAGTTAAAACAATAAACTCTAGGTCAGTCATGCGACTGGTGTGAGAACTAAAACAGTTATTCATCTTTATTTTATAGTTCGGTAAATCAAGGGACCACGCCGTATGACACGGAACGGGTTTCCCCCCAAGAATACCAGTGCATAAAACAAACAGCGCAATGCTAAATAAAGAAAAATGAAGCTGTTATAAGACCCAGGTCCCATCACACAATGCAACACAAGCCGGAGGATAGGGTTTTTACCTTATAACAGCCAAAGCATGCTTGATACATTTAAAACACATTATTTGATACTATTATAGGTGTATAGTGTCAAAACAATTTCAATCATAAATATCAATCATAGGCGGCATGAATGACCCATACCACTATGTCGCCATACTAGGTTCTACAAATAAAACCGAAACACACGTATTGAAAATTGGATTCCATCATGAGTCGAGGCAAGGGGCAAGCTCCTCTCCGTCTTCGTGACACTCTAGCAAATGTCCCAGGACCCCACTTTAATCCTTGGAATCGGCTGGGCCGGTCCTCTCTTACTTTTGAGGATTAGTTATTCCTGAACACATGTTTTCCGGTCCTTACAGACCTATATCTGAGGCGCCTCGCATTCCAACAACCACACAGGTGAAAAGCATATAAATGTCAGGGCTGGTAGGTCACTGACACCACCCTAGCTAGAAAGAAACGTCGTGCTCTCCCAGCGGTCCGTCTCCCGTTTTTGACTCATCCCGAGGTGTGAGGCTCGCGAATTCACGTTATACACAAAGCTACGCCACACAGGCCGTGCTTTGATCATCAACCATAAGACTCTGCTTTTCAATAGAAGCCCTGATCAATTGCCACTTACGTGTGCCACACTGGCAATTCACTCCATGCGACTGATGTCCACCGATATACAACCTCTGAGCTCGTACGTCTCAGAGAAGGGCGTTAAGCAAGAGAATAAATTCTCCGCCGCCAAACAGATGTATATTTAATGGAGATCAATCAACACAGAATAAAATCCAAAGTTAGACACAATCCATTTACAAGTTCGTTCTGGGTCTGAACGAAACCGGTGGCACTTTCCTCGCATATCCATCCATCTCCAAGTACGTCTGGACGATCACCAACTGATTCCCTCAACTTGGGTGTACAGCCCAATCAAGATCATCAGTAATCACCCAAACGATGTGAAGACTTCTGGTCTTCAACCACCGTCTTCATCTTCGACATCTCGTCGAATTGGTTAGTCAGAATGGGTATAAACCCGACCTTTCTGAATGACCCACGTATATGATAAACAAAGGTTACACAAACACAACAAACGCCTCATTCTAATTTAGAATATTCTTTTATTCACAAAATCACATTTTGAGGGAATAGATTCCCATTAATTTTATCCAAGATAAATTCTTCTAAATTTATTCTTTAATCTTCCTTTGGATATCATTTCAAACTAGTCGGGATTAGTGAACCACACCGAAGTAATTATTTATTTTATTTCCCAATCCCAACCTATATATCCCATGAAGAAAACTGGTAATACTCCACATCTAAAACCACGGTGTTATCGGTAAAATTAATTACCATTTCACGTTCAAATCTAATTAAAGATTTAACTATTGCTTTGGAGCAAAACTGGTGGTACTCCATTCTCGATCACCTTTCAGATTTGATAATTTAAATTATCAATTCACTTTTTAATCTAATTAAAGATTCATTAAAACTCCACTTAGTTTTAATCTTTTCAAAAATCAATATCCTGCCTTTAACTGGGTTAAAGAACCAATGTCATCTAAAACATGATTCACGGCAAACCCAAATCATATTTGATATTAAATACAAGGCACTGAATAGAAAATATATCGGCTTATATTCAATATCAAATTCTGAAACCAACATATATCGTATTGGAAATAATGATATAAAATATATCTTTCAAATTCCCATAATAATATATGTATAGTCACGAAATCCAACATCGAAATATTCCGAAGATAATTTCGATTCAACTCCAGTCCAATTCATGTATTGGGAATATTGATTATTTTTAAAATCACTTTCAAATTCAACTTATTTATTTCAAAAATAAATTGATTTTAATTCTAGTTCAAAACTAGTTCATTTCGATAAAAATCTATTTTTATCTTTTCAAATATGGAATTTTTCATCCCAATTTTTCCCAAATCATTTCTTATGATTTTACACAAATTATTAATATTTTTAATAATTTTATCAAGGCCCGTACAGTCGATTTCCAACAACGGCCATCGAACTGCAATTACAGCGACCTTTTTCAAATTTGATTTGGACATAATTACAAATCCAACCGTTAGATTTCTAATTTCTAATATTCATTGGAAAGCTCTTTTCGATACGAACCCAATGGTTCTGGTTTTAGGAGAATCCGACGGTCGGATCTCCCGCAACGTCAATTCGAAGTCAATGGTCGAAATTCACGAACTGCCGCGGCGTGACGAGTTCTATTCAGGCCATTATATATATAATATATATATTTCGTCGATTTCCTTTTAAAACATATTTTATAAATCGTTTCAAATTCGTTTCAAAAACAATTTCAACTTCATCTTCAATTTCAAATCGATTTGATTTCAATTCAATTCGAATTCATTTCAATTTTATTTAGTTCGAATTCAATTCGTTTCAATTCAATTCAAATTCTAATTCGTTTCAATTCAATTTCAATCTGAATTTACCTTCTATTTAATTCAATTCGAATTCAATTCGAATTCATTTCAAATTGATTTCAATTCAATTTCAGTTCGTTTTAAATTTAATTCAAAACGATTTCAATTCGTTTTTAATTCAATTTCAATTTAATTCAATTTGAATTCATTTCTATTCAATTCGAATTCAAATTCACCTTCTATTCAATTCGAATCGAATTCATTTTCTATTCGATTCGAATTCATTTCAAATTGATTCAATAAAATTTCAATTTGAATTTTAATCTAATTTAATTTGAATTTCATTTCAAAATATTAAATTTTGAAATCACTCTTCAATATTCATTATAAAACGAATACAATCGATATAAATATCGTTCGCGTCAAAATAACGCATCTCTAATCAACACGGTTTTATATATTTCAATAAATTCGTTATTCTATACAACAAATGAATATTTATCCCATTCAACACATGAATCTATATTTTTTTGAACACACGACTATTTTTGTTATGTAAAATATTTTATAAAATCATGGTATCTATCGTTTGATTTTTAATTAGACTCCACCGTGAAGTAGTTCTAATTTTAAATATGATAAAGATGTAAATTTTATTATATAAAATATTTCACTCAACACATCAATAGTTTCAACTCATGAACATCGTCAACACATGACTATTTTTGTATTCAACACATGAATTATCTTTTAAAATATTCATTATTTTCCCGATTGGAATGAGGCCCAATCAATCACCATATAACGTTATTATATGGATTCCATACAACACATGTACATAATAGCAACAATAAATAATAAACCATCATCCAAAGCGCACCACACAACTGCATAAGCATCAAATATAAATAATCAACGCTTACACAGTCTGTCGACCAATCGATCGACATATACTGAAATAATTGGGATTAGTGTACCCAGATATCATCCCAATACCCGTATGGGGTTTCAAATCAACAAACACAGATTTTTATTTGTGCAGTTGGGCGATGTGTAAAATTTATCGACCCAATCAATATCAGTCAAATCAGTGTATATAAACAAATCGGTCGATTCATTTATAAATATTCCTTTATTCACATTCACGTTAAAAATTATATTTTTAACGATAATTTATTTATTTCAACACATCCACATTTTATTATCGATTTCACATCAACAACACAAACAAATTTCACAACACATCAAACAAGCATACAAGCCATCCATGGTCTGTGGATGACGGGTGTCGGGTGCTGCTAAGCACCGTCTGCATCCTAGTATATATATATAACTGGAAAAAGAAATTTAGAGTGAGAAGTTCTCACCAATTGCTATCCTAACTCCACGACACTTCATTTATTGAAGTCTTCGTCGTTCTCGCCTTTTTTGTCACTTTCGTCGCCCGTAGCCACTACATAAATAAAAATCGAATTTTTACTTCGCTATTCAATATATAAAAATCGAATTTTTTACTTCGCTATTCAGTATATAAAAATCGAATTTTTACTTCGCTATTCAATATATAAAAATCGAATTTTTACTTCGCTATTCAATATATAAAAATTGAATTTTCACTTCGCTATTCAATATATAAAAATCGATTTTTTACTTCGCTACATATACAAAGATGATATTTTTATATTCCCTATCCTATATATTTATAAAAAATAAATTCTATATATTTATCAAAGATCTAATCTTCTCAGCGTTAAAAATGAAACCTTTTTGCTTTTAAAAATCAAACCTTTCTGTTTTTAAAAATCAAACCTTTCTGCTTTTAAAAATCAAACCTTTTCTGCTTTTAAAAATCAAAACTTTCTTATGAACTTTAGCATATAAAAATATGAACTTTAACAATCTAAAAATATAGACTTTCTACTATCAAAAATCAGATTTTTCGCATTAATCTAACTAAAGAAATTAAATGGAAAACTTACAGCATTCGACGGAGGCAAAGGGGGCTTGGGGTGGCGCTGACGGAGATGGCGGCGAATCAGTGGGGTTTTGGGGTTGTTTTGAGGTGGTGCGACATGTTTAGAGGAGGAGGAGCGAGATGGGAGGTCGAAGGGGTGCGGCCTGGCAAGGGAGGCGCGCGTCGGCTTCAGGAAGGTGGAGGGATCGCAGAAGAGGCGGCTTCGATTTAACAGCAGAGGGGAAGAGGAAGAGAGGCGCGGAGGGTAGAGGAGGGGGTGGGGGTGATCGGAGCTGCGCCTGCTCCGGCGGCGCGATGGTCAGCGCGCCTGGCGGCGAGCGATTCTTTCCTACCTTTTTTTTTAATTTTCGTTTCTGAATGAATTTCAACGTGGGGGGGTGGGGGGGGGGGGAGGGGGGGGCTGAGAGGGATTAAGGAAGAGAGGAGAAAGATTTTAAATTTTAATTAATTAATTTATTTATATTTCAAAAAGGTACTTTTTCATTTGACTTCTAAACGAGGCCCACCGCCTGTCGTCCATAGTGTTTTACCCCCATTCCGAACACAATGGGATATGTATCGTAAGCTGATTCGATCGTTTCGATCAGTTTTCGTCAAAATCAACATATAACTCTATATATTGAATTTGAACGCGCATTTCAATTTACCGGGGTCACATACTAACTCGAAAAATTCCATAAAAAATATTTTCTAGCTTCGTATTGACGATACGGTCCTAACAAAACTAGTTTCGTCGAATTCTTAGACCGTTGGAAAAATGGCCAATTTCCAGTCGATTAAAATCAACTGAAATTGGTCAAACGCGTTTTCCTTTGCCTCGCTCACATATTGATTCGGAAAATTATGAAATTTGGAATCTAGCAATAATTCGACATCACGGACCCAACAAAAGTGGTTTCGTCGAAATCCGAGGTCGTTTGCAAAATGTCTATTTTTAAGGGCCTGAATTCCATAGCGACTATTTAGAATTTTCAACTGGACATATCTTTTGATTCCCGCTATGAAATTTCAATTTGTCGGATTCGTTGGAAAGATATTCTCAATTAGATCCCATTATTTTTGGTTTCACTAAAATTCGGTTTGTTTTGCACCCGGTACATTCAATTGAAGTTTGAAATCGAATTATCGAACTACCGCGCCATTTTCAATTCTATTTATAATTATTTATATTCTAACGACGACGTATATAATATATACGTCGAATTCTATTCAAAATAAATTTCCCGTCGATATTATTTAAAATAATCCATTTTAAATGTTCAAAATTCACTAAAATTTCCAAAATAAAATTTTTAAACTGGCCCGCATTTTCGGGTTGTTACACATTCCATCATCCACATAAGTAAAAATGTCTGGGCTTCATACCATGACACCACTCCTAGCTAGAAAGAAACATATGTCCTCCCTGCCGTCCTCTCCCGTTTCTGGTTCATACCGGGGTGTGAGGCTCGCGAAATAACGCTATACACAAAGTTATGCTAATTAAAGCTGTTCTTTGATCATCAACCACTAGGCTCTTCTTTCTAACAAAAAGCCTTGATCATTTGCATCTTGGCATGTCACACTGACAAATCACGCCATGTGAATGATGTCTACCAATATATAACCTTTGAGCTCGTACGTCTCAGAAAGGGGGTTAAGCAAGAGAATTAATTCTGCGGCACCAAACAGATATATATTTAATAGAAATCAATCAACACAGAATAAAATCCAATATTAGACATACAATCCATTTACAAGTCCGTTCTAGATCTGAACGAAACCGGAGGCCCCTTATTGCTCGTCCATATGTCTAATACAGGAGAGAGGTCCTCGCATATCCATCGATCTCCAACTACGTCTAGACGATCTCCACTTATTACCTTGTCTTGGGATGCCTCCCAATCAAGACATCAGTAATCATCCAAACGATGTGAAGACCTCCAGTCTTCAACCACTGTCTTCATCTTCGACTTTTAAACATCGTAGTAATTATTCAGAATGGGTTAAACACGGTCTTTCCGAATAACTCGCGTATTTTAATAACTCGCGTATTTTATAATCAATAATTAAGTGCTACAGAAACACATCATATGCCTCATTCCAATTAAGAATATCACTTTAAATAAATATTCACATTATTAGGGAAATGTTCCCATTAATTTTATCAAAGATAAATTCTTTTAAATTTATACTTTAATCTTCTTTTTTAAAGATTCATTAAAACTCCAATTTGGTTTTAATATAAAAAATAATTACTTTATGATCATTCAACTTTAAGAAATTAATCTTGTCTTTAACTGGGTTAAAGAATCAATGTCATTTAAAACACAGTTCACGATACCCAAAAACATCATCCATTAAGTATGGAATTTCCACAGAAATCATGTAACAGCCCGAATTTCCATACTCTTTGAGTCAACTGACAACACCACACGTCCAACCCAAATTGCACAGAAATACGAATCATTAGTAGAAAGAAGTTAGAGGATGGGAAATAGAAAGAAATAAATATTAGAATAGAAGAAAATGAAGATCATAAACTCACAGCGTAACAAATAAAATATATTAGGTAACATAAACTTTGAAATCAATTCAGAAACTCTATATACATACCATCATCAGAGCACAACAACTATTTCTGGAACAGTTATAAACACCTATTTCCAGATACGAACATAATACATAGCCGAAAAATATGACAGTCTACAGCTAACTGGTGAAGCCTCCTGCTTCAACTCCTCCAAGTGAATCTATAAAATCCCGACTACTTGACTGCCCATACAAATATGGGCACCCAAGAGTTTAGGGAAAACAAAACAAAATAAACTCTGGGTCAGTCTTGGGCCTGGTATGAGTAAACTCCAACCATTTGTTTAATTTTCAAAATTTCTTTCGAAAGAAATGATAATCGTAAGACCGATCCACACATAATCACGGATGGTTTTTACCTTACGATAACCAAAATATTTTTGATATCAAATCTAGTGATATTACAATAGTGTCTACATCAAATAAATAGAAATCTAGCGGAACGCTTGCATCTCGCTCCATATATAATATAAAATCAAAAACCGCAGGGCGCTTACTGGAGATTGGATTTCCAACATGACAAGGTGTGGAACCACCTTCCGATAGTGTATCTCTAGAGGGGAATACACTGGGTTCAACAAGAACATCTTGCAACCCGGCCCACACATGACCGACCACTCATTTCGCTTGAGTGTATCGAACGTATATCACCAACGGTTGGGATCAGCAACCGTTTCTTGAAAGGGACAGCATCGATAGATTAAAGAAGAAAATGGAATTTATCTAGATAGGTGAATATACATCCTAATGGGAGCGACCCACATAGCTATGCTGCCTACCCGATTTTTGTCAATTCCCGGTTGTGAGGCTTGAGGTTAGAATAATCTTTCAGAACATCTGGCCACCATTCACTTTGAATGCCACATCGTCAGATTCAACGAAAATCACTAATTGATTCCCACAAAAATACTCAGATTGTTAGGCTAAAGAAATTTCTGTTCTTTGCCACCAACTTCGTACATTTGAAGGAACCAACGTACGTAATCCTTTTGGAAATACTCTGTCAGACACTCGTCCTCACAATTTTTCCTGGATTTGGACAAACCAAAGGCACCATTCTATTAATCCATCTTAGGCAATTTCTACCTAGGATTTACAGAAAAGCCCTTGCACTTTACTCCGTCTTCATAATCTCTTCAACATAAGTTGATTCGTAACGCTTATGCCAATACAGAGTGGTTTTCAGATATTAAATCTGATCCCGGTCTCTCCGTATTCACAACAGAGGTATAAAATAAATCAAAACTTTGATAGTCGGTGATTTAACTATCAAAGGAACATCCATTCAACCAACGACCCTATTTCCAAATGGAAATTCTACTGATCAACCATCAAGCAATACTGGCCCCTATTTATATAAAATCCTTATTTTGTTATCAATTCTTAATTTCCATCTTTCCTATCTTTTCAAAGCTCGATTTTCTCTCTCGGTTCTTGTAAAACATTTTCAATATCCTAATTCTTTATTTGAGAAAATATTTCTTATTCCAGTTAGAAAACAATTCTATATATTCATGATTCTTTATTTTCTATATTCAGGAAATATACTTGATTAGTATCCGAAAATATTTCTATATTCCATTTCTTAATTCGTGGTTGACCAATTCATTTCATTTTCTACACGTAGAAAATATTTCTTATTTTATTTGGGGTAACATTTCAAAATCCTTTAAATTAGCGTGATGACATCGTTATTATAACTCATACCATTAATCATTAATTAACTAACCATATTGCTAACCAATTTGCACTATCGAACCTTAACCATTTCTCCATCAATCATGAAGTCAATCAAGTTGGGGTATAATTACCTCTCAGACCTTAATTGAACTACATTCTCAACTTTGAAATAGCCAAAGCTCACAACTTCAAACAGAATATCGCTTACACGATTCTGAGATCAAATCTAAGAATCCATTCCATTTACTGAAAAACATTGATTATAATGGTAGCGTTATAATTGCTGTTTCCAAATATTTGATTTATAAAACATTCATTATAACGATAGCATTGAAATCGCTGTTTAGATTTATAAATCATTTATTATAATGATAGCATTATAATCTCTGTTTAGATTTACAAAACATTTATTACAACGACAGCGTTGAATCGTTGTTTAGATTTACAGAATATTTATTATAACAGCAGCGTTATAATCGCTGATCTGAATAAAGTACCGTGTGTGATGCACACGCTTCCGTTGTTTACTTTTAAAAGATAGTCAAAATGCCCGAATTTACGCAATGCAGACATATACCATTCTATTGGTCGAAACCCATAAGATAAAGGGTATATAAGGATAAAAATCTGTTTTCCACCTTCTTTACGACAAGACCTCTTTACTTGGATTTTATTTCAAAAAAAAAAAAAATCTATTTTATCAATGTTTAACACAAACGATTTTATGTATTTTCCTTTGCGTTTAAAATCTTTATTTCAATTGTAGTGCTTTGCTTAATTCAATTAAAGTCATCACTTTGGTTTTAAAAACCTCATTTAAACCTTGTTTGGATTAATCAATTATACTAATCCTTTTACCATCTTTTCAACACTTAGCTTAGATTTCAATGTAACACCCCGAATTTTAGTTAATACTAAAATTCACTGGTTACAGGATAAATAATCTCAGACGTGGGAATTGGGGGTAACGGGCTGCGTTATTGCGTTCGTCTCGGAAAAATACGCGAAATAGAGTCCGAGTTTTCGAGAATCGGAGTCCGTATGGCCCGGTTATGGCCCAAAGAAGTTTCCAGAAAAATTAGAGCTAAAAACAGATTTAGGAATTTAAAATTTAAATTTTGATTTAGAACCAGCGGGGCCAGGCGGGAAGATTCTCGCCCTAAGCATGTCGACAGGGCTGTCGACAGGCCTGTCGACAGGGGTGTCGACTTGCCTGTCGACTTGCCTGTCGACACGGCGTCTCGAGCCAGAAAGTTTGGGTGCACCAGATCTGGTTTTCTGGCTAGGCTGGGCTTGGTTCTAGAGATTTCCTAAATCTAACGGACCTAAATTAATCTAGGGTTAATCTAAGGGCCTAAAACACTCTCTTAATCTATAAATACACCCTAAACCTACCTTAATCCATACTAAAAATAGAAATGAAGGCCTCATGCCGCCAAATTAAATCCTAAAAGGAGTCTCCATTAATCTAAGAAGGAAGTTTCAAGCTAATCCCTCTCATATCATTCTCTAATCATCACCATCTTCATAATTAGCAACTAATCCCTCTTCATAAGTTGGTTAATTTTAGGTTTGGTGAGTTTCTATCACTTTAACATCAATTGTTAAAGTAAGTAGATTGGGTGTAATGAGACTTATGGTCTTAAATGCGGATTAGTGAGTTTGAATCATTTATAATGATATGTTACTCTATGTTGTTCTATGTTTATGCATATTTGATAAGTTGGTTTATGCATGCTTAATAAGTTGATTTATGCATGTTTAACAAGTTGGTTTATGCATGTTTAACAAGTGGATTTATGCATATTTAATGAGTGGAATTATGCATGTTTAACAAAGTCAGTTATGCAAGTTAAGTATATGTTTAAATGCAAGTTTAATGAGATATGCAAGTTATGCATGCTTATGCAAGTATATGGATGCTTATGCAAGTCATGTATATGTTTAAATGCAAGATTTATGTGATATGCAAGTTATGCATGCTTATGCGAGTATATGAATGCTTATGCAAGATATGTATATGCTTAAATGACATGATATGCAAGATATGTATATGCTTAAATGACATGATATGCAAGTTATGCATGTTTATGCAAGTATGTGAATGCTTATGCAAGTATGTGGATGCTTATGCAAGTATGTGAATGCTTATGCAAGTTATGTGTATGCTTAAATGCATGTTTAACATGTTATGCAAGTTATGAGAATGCCTATATGCAAGTTCAACATGTTATGCAAGATATGTGTATGATAATATGCAAGCTCATATGCAACATGTTATGCAAATCATGTGTATGATAATATGCAAGTTTGGGTAAAATGTAGTTGGGTTAATATGTGCTCATTTATGCAAGTTGACATCCTCTTAACCCATGACAAAGTTATATGCTAAACCCATGATATTTGTGATGGATCTTCCCCTTTTATTATGTCATGAAATGAGAACGATTTACGTGGGGAACGATGGGGTTGGTAAATATGTTAATAAATGAATGATTGGGTATGGTTAAGCATACCATAAAAATAAATTACCATAAGTGGGAATTTACCTATTGAGTTAGGTCTACCCCATGGGAATTTACCTATTGAGTTAGGTCTACCCATGTTATGGAAAACTTGATATTAATTAGGGATAATTAATATAGGGGTGATTAATTAGGTGTAATTAATCGACTAAGACACGAGGTTGGACTCATTTGTAGTGTAAAACTGCCCGAACCCGACCGGCTTAACCAGTTGCTACAAATGTCAGCCCAATGTGAGAGGTCTTAGCCATAAATTAAATATGTGATTAAAGTAAAGACACGAGGTTAGGCTCTGTTATGACGTAAGACTGCCCAGGACTCTACCGGCTTAACCAGGCGGTCATAACAGCCAGTCTAATGTGGGAGGTCTTTATGGGGGATCACGGTCTTAATTAATTAAGAAACACTTAACCATATTAGCATGTAGTGGGACATGAGGGGTTAAGTGGGTGCCTTGGGTGGCATGTGGAAATTTAATGGTTGCCTTGGGTGGCATGTGGAATCTAGTGGGTTGCCTTGGGTGGCAATAGAAAATACGATTAGAATACTTAACCAAGAGAAACATGTAATTAAACATGATTAAAGGGTTAAGTGGGATACACTAGATATTTGACAAGCTTAAGTGGGTAGCTTGTGGGGGCCCATTTCAACCAATATCCCAAACGTATCTTTGTGGGCTCGACCCATGTCGAGTGACGGGACACGCATATTGGGATTGATTATAAGAGGCCAAAACGGGTTAGCGGTGGCAACGCAAGTCCAACGGGTTTCATATGCGTGTGTGGGCCCGGGCTGGTAGATAAGCCGTTGTTGCATCGTGTAGATATAAAGCCGTGCACCGTTAGTATTGGGTAGCCACTTTAGGGGAGTGATACACCCCACTGTGGGACCAGCACGGGTATCTACGGTAGGGAGCCGATCGCTTGGGGAGTAGTGGGTACACCTAATGAAGATAGGGGCAGACGGCACCTATGTAGGGGTACACGAAACTACTGGGTAAGAATTACTGAGTACACCTAGTGGAGATAGGGGCATACGGCACCTATGTGGTGGGCTAGGAGTACACGAAACTACTGGGGAAAACTTTCTAAGTCCTTGGAAGGGATCAACCTTTAAGTAGGAATGACTGGTGTGGTGCAGTTAGTAATTATCCTTGGGTGGGTAGATGCGTCCTGACGGTTATCTTAGTTTATCCTAAGTCTACCAAGCTGCTTAGTGTAGCCATTCATCCCCAGATATTACCGTAGGTCAAGTTTATGTCTTCTCTGGTTACTTTAATGATTGTATTGTTAAAGTTATAGGGCTCACTCAGACTTATGTCTGACCCCGTTGTTTTTATCTTTTTCCCAACCCTCAGGTCCTACGGTGGATCCTAGCGGTAGTAGAGCTTGATCGGATTGCTGTTCCAGACTTTAGGAGCTTGGGCAGATGTAAAGCTCCAGTTATCCAGTTATCTTTTCTTTTGTTCTGGCTATTGTATGAGAGAGTGGGATTATGTACTTCTTTATTTTGATGGATATTGTACTTGACTTTTACCGTGGTTTTATGATGTAACCAGACATGTTTATTTCCGCTGTTATGAGATGATGTTTTAAAATTTCAAGTACTATTTATATCTGTCTTGTTGTAATTTTTCTGTTCTATATTCACTAAAATACTCCACCGATTCTATGGCATTCCCTTAGTGAGTGACCCTAGCGGGTGTGGGGTGTTACACGTGGTATCAGAGCAAAGGTTACCGGAACAGATAAAATTTTTAGAAAACTATTTTTCTAAAACATTTTTGGGAAAAGATATTTTCAAAAACATGTGTTTTGAGAGAAAAAGTTTTTGAAAGAAAAGCATAATCCCCAATAGCCATATCTATATCCTTCGAATTCTCCGTTTTGAATCTTTCCTTTTTCGTTTCAGCATGGCCGAGAATCTTAATCTTCCGGAGGGTGTGACGGTACCAGTATGGTATAGGAGATTGATGGAGGCTAGGGCCACCACTACGGGTCCAGCAAATGTTCCTCCACCAACCGTAGCACCCGATCTTCCTCCTCCCCCTCTTCCTCGCACAGATACTTTTGCTAAGACTTGCAAGGAATTTAAAGCTAAGGGAGGGAAACCTTTTCAAGGATCTGAAACCTTTGTGGAGGCTAGAGATTGGCTTAAAGAGGTGGAAGAGTTGATAGATATCTTTGAGATGGAAGAAGGGAAGAGAGTCAAGTTGGCTGCTTGGTTAATGAAGGGAGAGGCCTCATTCGGGTGGGAGGTCACTAATGGAGAACGCCCTGTTGACTCTTGGGCGGATTTTAGGCAAAGATTTGTGGCAAAGTTTCTCACAAGGGCGGAGGAAAACTTGTATATGGAAAGATTCTTGACTCTAAAGCAAGGAAATCTTTCGGTGAAGGAATATGTTAACAAGTTTAATCAATTGGCAAGGTTTGGCCTAGACATGGTGAATACACCGGAGAAGAAGGCTTTGAGGTTCGTGAAAGGCTTGAATGAACCGATGCATGGGTTGGCTATGACCCATATCCCTATGGGGGCCACCTTTGAGAAGCTAGTTGACATGGCACTCATGTATGAGGAAGAGAAGGGTCCTAATGCTAATAAGGCACCCGAGAAGAAGGGAGATCAAAAGAGACCTCAACAACAGCAAAGCAAAGGTGGGAAAGGCAACGGTGGCAAGGGCAAGAAGAAGAAGTGTTTCAATTGTGGGACACCTGGCCACCTAAGCAAGGATTGTCGCAAGAAGAAGAAGACTGGCTGCTTCCACTGTGGCGAAGCAGGGCATTTAGTGAAGGATTGCCCTAAGAAAGGGCAAAGGACGGGATCTACCTCAGGAGGACAGGTGCAAGCTCTTATGGCACCGAGTAAGGCTAGGGGGCAAGTACAGGCTCTCGCGGTTCCACCGATTCAGGAGAGAGGTAGAACTATTTCCGTTGAAAGTCTGGTTTTTCTATTTGACCATCCTGTCCGTACATTGTTTGATTCAGGCGCATCGCATTCGTTTATCTCATCATCATTAGTTGAGTTACTGCACCTAGACACCAGTCTGGTAGATGATCCCTTGGTTGTTTCAAACCCAATTGGGGGATCCACTTATTTGTCCATGATATGTTTGGGTTTGAAGATTTCTATACTTAGCATTGAGTTTAGATGTGATGCTTTTGTATTGGGCTTCACGGGCTATGGGTTGATTTTGGGCATGGACTGGTTATCCAGTAATGGTGCCGTTCTTGATTGCGAAAGGAGAGTTGTTAGGCTCATGACCCGCTTGGGTAACACTCTCGAGATTTCTTGTAATCCCATGGACTCTGTTATGCTAAGTTATCTTGAATCGCTTGACGCTTCGGTCGAGAGTTTGCGATCTGTTAGAGTGGTCCGGGAATATCCGGATGTGTTTGAGGAGGTGAAGGGCTTACCTCCGAAGCGGGAGATTGACCTCCGAATATATTTGGTGGATAATGCTAAACCGGTATCTTTACCAGTGTGCCACATGGCTCCTCGTGAGAGGAGGGAACTCCATAAGCAAGTAGGGGAGTTGCTTGAGAAGGGGTTCATAAGACGGAGCATATCGGAGTGGGGTGCTCCAGTAGTATTTGCTACGAAGGCGGATGGGTCCCTCAGACTTTGTGTAGACTATAGAGAACTCAACAAGCTCACAAAGAAGAATAGACACCCATTGCCGAGAATAGATGATCTTTTCGATCAGTTGGTTGGCGCTTCAGTATTTTCTCAATTGGACTTAGCCACGGGGTTTCATCAGTTGAGGGTGGCTGAGGATAGCATAGACAAGACTGCCTTTAGGACTCCGGATGGCTTCTATGAGTGGTTGGTGATGCCATTTGGGTTGACGAACGCCCCTGCATACTTTGTTGATTTGATGAGTAGGGTGTTCAGGGAGTTCCTTAATAAATTCGTGGTGGTCTTTGTGGATGATATCTTAGTATTTTCTAAGAGTGAAGAAGAGCATGCCCTACATCTTGGGGAAGTGTTGAAGACTCTTCGAGCACATAGCCTTAAGGCTAAATTCTCTAAATGTCGCTTCTGGAGGAAGGAAGTACGATTCTTGGGGCACGTGGTCTCCAAGGAAGGGATAGCTGTGGATCCCGCGAAGGTGGTATCAATTCAGGATTGGAAGGGTCCGAAGAATGCTACCGAAGTAAGAAGTTTCTTGGGGTTGGCGGGTTATTATAGGAAGTTTATTAAAGACTTCGCGAAGATATCAGCCCCATTAACCCGCTTAACAAAGAAGAATCTTGTTTTCACATGGGACGTAGATTGTGATGATGCGTTCCGACGGTTAAAGAGAGCTTTAACCACGGCTCCAGTTTTAGTGTTGCTAGATGGGAGCGAGCCATTTGTTGTCTATACCGATGCCTGTGGGACAGGACTTGGCGCAGTCTTAATGCAAGAGGGAAGGGTAATAGCCTATGGTGGAAGGCAGTTGAGGGCACATGAGAAAAATTACCCTACCCATGATCTAGAGCTGGCCGCTATTGTTTTTGCGCTTAAGATTTGGCGCCATTATCTTCTTGGTGAGAGATTCGAGTTGTTCACTGACCATAAATCTTTGAAGTACTTGTTCTCTCAGAAGGATCTAAACTTAAGACAACAAAGGTGGATGGAGTTCTTAGCATCTTATGATTTCGAGATAGCTTATACCCCTGGAAAGGGTAACGTGGTGGCGGACGCCTTGAGTAGGAAGAGGTTGTCCTTGAGTCCATTGTTCGTGGAACGACGAAACTTGGAGTTTATCTCGATGTTTGATTTCAGACCTTCCATTGATTATGTACCCGGTTTGCTAGCTTCCTTGGAAGTTAGGCCTACTCTTTTGGGGCGGATTGGAGAAGCACAGAGGGGCGACCCACAGTTGGTTGAGTTAGTAGAGAAGCTCATGAGGGGGGGAGTCGTCCAGCCATTTGAGTAGGTACACCCTAGACGATAGGGGGTGCTTGCGTAGAGACGGTAGACTTTGCGTACCGCAAGACGAGGGTTTGAGGAAGGCTATTCTTGATGACGCACACCGTTCTAGGATGACCATTCATCCCGGTGGGGACAAGATGTACCAAGACATGAAGAGGGTTTTCTTCTGGGCCGGTATGAAGAAAGATGTGGCCGAGTATGTCGCTCGATGTTTGGTGTGCCAACAAGTGAAGGCGGAGCAAAGGAAACCAGGTGGGTTGCTTCACCCATTGGCGGTTCCGCAATGGAAGTGGGATAACGTCTCGATGGATTTTATTGACGGGTTACCCAGATCGAGGAAGGGTAATACAGGAATTTGGGTGGTGGTAGACAGACTTACTAAGAGCGCCCATTTCATACCTGTGAAGAGTATGAGGACTGCTCCATGGCTAGCTTCAGTATATCTTCGAGAGATAGTTCGATTACATGGGGTACCCTCTAGCATAGTAAGTGATCGAGATCCTATCTTCACTAGCGAGTTCTGAAGAAGTTTGCAAGAAGCAGTGGGGACTCAATTGTGTCTGAGCACCGCATATCATCCTCAGACGGACGGCCAGACTGAGAGGGTGAATCGTGTTCTAGAAGACCTTTTGAGGCTTTTATCCTAGATTTTGGAGGTACATGGGAAGAGCTTCTTCCATTGGTGGAGTTCGCATATAATAACAGCTTTCAGTCCAGTATTGGTATGGCTCCTTTCGAAGCTCTCTATGGAAGGCCTTGTCGATCACCTACATGTTGGTGGGAATCTACGGATAAGATCTTGCTTGGGCCTGATATGATTAGGGAGACTTCTGAGAAGATTGACTTGATTCGAAGAAGGATGAAAGCAGCGCAGGATAGGCAAAAATCTTATGCGGACAAGAGAAGGACGGATCTTGAGTTTGAGGTTGGGGATATGGTTTTTGTTAAGGTATCTCCGTTGAGAAATGTTGTTCGCTTCGGATCCGTTGGGAAGTTAGCACCGAGGTTTGTTGGGCCGTTTCCTATCAAGGAAAGGATTGGACGAATGGCATATAGGGAGGAGTTGCCCGACAGACTTAGAGGTGTTCATGATGTATTCCATGTATCACATCTGAGGAAGTGCTTACATGAGACCGCAGAGGTGGTAGAGCCAAGCTTGCTTAGAGATGTAGAGGTAGAGCGTGATGCGACTATTCGACGAGCCCCTACTCGCATCCTTGGGTCAGAGACTAGGAAGTTGAGAAACAGAGAGGTTCAGCTAGTCAAAGTGCAATGGGGAGAAGATGAGAGCAACGCAACTTGGGAGATGGAAGCGAAGATGCGTTCATTGTACCCATTTCTTTTTGAGGGTATGTCTTTACTTTCTCCTTTATCGCTTGTCTAGTACTTATCTTATCTTTGGTATGTCCTCTCGTTAGTACCTTTGACCTTTAGATAGGGTAAACCTATGGTTGAAACATGTGTTTGAGACATGTTATGGTTGATGGATGCAAGTGGATGCAAGTGTTTGCTAGTGGTTGCTCGTGGATGCATATACACACACTCTAGGCACTAGATCGGCTCAGTCACTTCATATTGCATATTGCATAAAATTGTGTGTAGGAAAATATATTTATGGATGTATAATGGTTGTGTTATCACATGGATGATGCATTTTGGTGAATGATTGTGCACTCATGTAGATATTGTATGTGTCGATAGGGTTTTCTCGCATACATAATGGATGCATGGCACTATCATGGTTTGCATATGTTCATACATTAGATAGGGAACATATACACACACCGTTTGCATATGCTCATACATCATTAGAAACTGTTTAAGGACAATGGATGCCCGTGGTTGATGATTTGAGTAGATGGTTGTTTGGATGGTAGGATATGCATTCTCCTTAGCTTAGAGATTTCGGGGACGAAATCCTTTAAGGAGGGGAGAATGTAACACCCCGAATTTTTGTTAATACTAAAATTCACTGGTTATAGGATAAATAATCTCAGACGTGGGAATTGGGGGTAACGGGCTGCGTTATTGCATTCGTCTCGGAAAAATACGCGAAATAGAGTCCGAGTTTTCGAGAATCGGAGTCCGTATGGCCCAAAGAAGTTTGCAGAAAAATTAGAGCTAAAAACAGATTTAGGAATTTAAAATTTTAATTTTAATTTAGAACCAGCGGGGCCAGGCGGGAAGATTCCCGCCCTAAGCATGTCGACAGGGCTGTCGACAGGCCTGTCGACAGGGGTGTCGACTTGCCTGTCGACTTGCCTGTCGACACGGCGTCTCGAGCTAGAAAGTTTGGGTGCACCAGATCTGGTTTTCTGGCTAGGGCTGGGCTTGGTTCTAGAGATTTCCTAAATCTAACGGACCTAAATTAATCTAGGGTTAATCTAAGGGCCTAAAACACTCTCTTAATCTATAAATACACCCTAAACCTACCTTAATCCATACTAAAAATAGAAATGAAGGCCTCATGCCGCCAAATTAAATCCTAGAAGGAGTCTCCATTAATCTAAGAAGGAAGTTTCAAGCTAATCCCTCTCATATCATTCTCTAATCATCACCATCTTCATAATTAGCAACTAATCCCTCTTCATAAGTTGGTTAATTTTGGGTTTGGTGAGTTTCTATCACTTTAACATCAATTGTTAAAGTAAGTAGATTGGGTGTAATGAGACTTATGGTCTTAAATGCGGATTAGTGAGTTTGAATCATTTATAATGATATGTTACTCTATGTTGTTCTATGTTTATGCATATTTGATAAGTTGGTTTATGCATGCTTAATAAGTTGATTTATGCATGTTTAACAAGTTGGTTTATGCATGTTTAACAAGTGGATTTATGCATATTTAATGAGTGGAATTATGCATGTTTAACAAAGTGAGTTATGCAAGTTAAGTATATGTTTAAATGCAAGTTTAATGTGATATGCAAGTTATGCATGCTTATGCAAGTATATGGATGCTTATGCAAGTCATGTATATGTTTAAATGCAAGATTTATGTGATATGCAAGTTATGCATGCTTATGCGAGTATATGAATGCTTATGCAAGATATGTATATGCTTAAATGACATGATATGCAAGTTATGCATGTTTATGCAAGTATGTGAATGCTTATGCAAGTATGTGGATGCTTATGCAAGTATGTGAATGCTTATGCAAGTTATGTGTATGCTTAAATGCATGTTTAACATGTTATGCAAGTTATGAGAATGCCTATATGCAAGTTCAACATGTTATGCAAGATATGTGTATGATAATATGCAAGCTCATATGCAACATGTTATGCAAATCATGTGTATGATAATATGCAAGTTTGGGTAAAATGTAGTTGGGTTAATATGTGCTCATTTATGCAAGTTGACATCCTCTTAACCCATGACAAAGTTATATGCTAAACCCATGATATTTGTGATGGATCTTCCCCTTTTATTATGTCATGAAATGAGAACGATTTACGTGGGGAACGATGGGGTTGGTAAATATGTTAATAAATGAATGATTGGGTATGATTAAGCATACCATAAAAATAAATTACCATAAGTGGGAATTTACCTATTGAGTTAGGTCTACCCCATGGGAATTTACCTATTGAGTTAGGTCTACCCATGTTATGGAAAACTTGATATTAATTAGGGATAATTAATATGGGGGTGATTAATTAGGTGTAATTAATCGACTAAGACACGAGGTTGGACTCATTTGTAGTGTAAAACTGCCCGGACCCGACCGGCTTAACCAGTTGCTACAAATGTCAGCCCAATGTGAGAGGTCTTAGCCATAAATTAAATACGTGATTAAAGTAAAGACAAGAGGTTAGGCTCTATTATGACGTAAGACTGCCCGGGACTCTACCGGCTTAACCAGGCGGTCATAACAGCCAGTCTAATGTGGGAGGTCTTTATGGGGGATCACGGTCTTAATTAATTAAGAAACACTTAACCATATTAGCATGTAGTGGGACATGAGGGGTTAAGTGGGTGCCTTGGGTGGCATGTGGAAATTTAATGGTTGCCTTGGGTGGCATGTGGAATCTAGTGGGTTGCCTTGGGTGGCAATAGAAAATACGATTAGAATACTTAACCAAGAGAAACATGTAATTAAACATGATGAAAGGGTTAAGTGGGATACACTAGATATTTGACAAGCTTAAGTGGGTAGCTTGTGGGGGCCCATTTCAACCAATATCCCAAACGTATCTTTGTGGGCTCGACCCATGTCGAGTGACGGGACACGCATATTGGGCTTGATTATAAGAGGCCAAAACGGGTTAGCGGTGGCAACGCAAGTCCAACGGGTTTCATATGCGTGTGTGGGCCCGGGCTGGTAGATAAGCCGTTGTTGCATCGTGTAGATATAAAGCCGTGCACCGTTAGTATTGGGTAGCCACTTTAGGGGAGTGATACACCCCACTGTGGGACCAGCACGGGTATCTACGGTAGGGAGCCGATCGCTTGGGGAGTAGTGGGTACACCTAATGAAGATAGGGGCAGACGGCACCTATGTAGGGGTACACGAAACTACTGGGTAAGAATTACTGAGTACACCTAGTGGAGATAGGGGCACACGGCACCTATGTGGTGGGCTAGGAGTACACGAAACTACTGGGGAAAACTTTCTAAGTCCTTGGAAGGGATCAACCTTTAAGTAGGAATGACAAGTGTGGTGCAGTTAGTAATTATCCTTGGGTGGGTAGATGCGTCCTGACGGTTATCTTAGTTTATCCTAAGTCTACCAAGCTGCTTAGTGTAGCCATTCATCCCCAGATATTACCGTAGGTCAAGTTTATGTCTTCTCTGGTTACTTTAATGATTGTATTGTTAAAGTTATAGGGCTCACTCAGACTTATGTCTGACCCCGTTGTTTTTATCTTTTTCCCAACCCTCAGGTCCAACGGTGGATCCTAGCGGTAGTAGAGCTTGATCGGATTGCTGTTCCAGACTTTAGGAGCTTGGGTAGATGTAAAGCTCCAGTTATCCAGTTATCTTTTCTTTTGTTCTGGCTATTGTATAAGAGAGTGGGATTATGTACTTCTTTATTTTGATGGATATTGTACTTGACTTTTACCGTGGTTTTATGATGTAACCAGACATGTTTATTTCCGCTGTTATGAGATGATGTTTTAAAATTTCAAGTACTATTTATATCTGTCTTGTTGTAATTTTTCTGTTCTATATTCACTAAAATACTCCACCGATGCTATGGCATTCCCTTAGTGAGTGTACCTAGCGGGTGTGGGGTGTTACACATTCTAAAACCATTAACACATTTTATTCTATTATTAACCTATTAACCATCTTCCTTAAAAGTTCATTTCCATTGAATTTTCTTTACTTAATTTAAAAATTAAGATGAAGCCTTATTTCAATCTCTACATTTACTGACAAATCCTGTTTACAAATCTCATTTAAGACTTGGATTACAAATTCCTTTATGAAACTTTTATCACCTCCTTGATCAAACTATAATGCCACTAAATCATTTCTTAATTGAATCTCCAATTAAAATCATTTTTTTAATTATTATTAATTAAAAACAACAATTAACCTTATTATAAACTATATTAAAAATAGTTGACCTTTGCTATTAACTAAAAATAGTAGAATTATCGCTTTTAAAAGCTCATTAAACAATAATTAACTTTATTAACACTAACCAATTCGAGAATTACTTTAATTATAGTTAATCGAAGATCAACTAATATTTAACACTCTTCGTTAAATTCAAATTAATTTCAAATATTGGTTCAAAAAACCCTTTTCCATTTTTCAATATAAATTCAATTTTGAATTTCTATTTTAATTTATTAAATGATAAATAATTCACTTAATTTATACTCTCGTTTATATACAACTTCTTGTTTTCTCCATTTACATGTTTTTAGTTTCAACTCTATTCAAAATTACATTTCTATTTTTGGAAATAAATTCCCATTTTAAAACTCAAATTTCATTTTCTATATTCAAAAATATTTCATGGTATTTAAATACCAAATTCTAGGGCCAGCCATATTTAAACACAATAAGATCAATCACAGTTAATATAACAAAGCATAGGTAACACCAAATGCAAACACAATAATATAAATGTTGAGGAATCCAGTTGGATCCCTCTAACCTATTTCCCTGCATCCACAGATGTTAGTCCACATCAATATATTAATTTCACATTAATATCAAGTGTCAGAACTGAAAATCGATCAACGATATACTCATATCAACCAATTTTATCAACTATTCAACCAATCAACCATTGCACAGTATAAAATTACTATAAATAAATTTAAAACTCCTTTATATAAATATATAAATGAGGTAGAGTTAGTGAATTTACTCACTTTGTTTCGTAGTGGACGATTCTGCTTTGGTTTCATTTTAAAATCAAACGGATGTTTGATTTGACCATGAAATTCCAGTACCTCTATTCTCAATGTAGATAGTTCCACCATGAAGATCTTGCTGCCTCGATTTCAACGTGATGTTTTGTGAACTGTTCAACAATGAGATAGATATTGATTGTTATAAGTTTTAATCATTTTTTCGTATAATTAACAAATTATAGTCCTTTAACTTTAATTTCCCTGATTAGTTGTTTACTTAAAGTGCCAAATCCTTCTCCATCTCGTTCGAAACCAAACTCCAATTGCAAAACTCCAGCTCTAAGATTTATGATCACCACACCTTTATCATTGTTTGAGGCCGCTAATCCTTCCCTTTAACCACATCTTAACCCACTATGAAACACTTTCATCACCCAATACTCTCCCAGTAAATTAGCCCTCCAGTAACAATCGAAACCCCCTCCAATAACAATCGAAATCCCTTTCCTTTTGTTTTTTTCATTGCATTAACTGTTGTCTTTCCCAAAATTTAAACCCACGCACCATACATTGCAATTCCTCCTTCCTTTACAAATCCTTTTCCCCATTCATAGAAATGCACCAACGTTTCCATCATTCACCCATTTTTTTCATTCTTTCCAAGTTACCATGTTATTCACGAAACTGTTGTTCCTACATATTTTCCTTCAAGCCATTTCCGCCCCTCTGAAGTCTTCATTCTCCCTCATCCATATTTCCACCGTAAGCATTTCGTTTCTTTGTCCTTCCCTCTCATTTCCTCACAGATTTGAAAACAACCCATTCCATAAATTTCAAAACTAAACTGCTAACAATCCTCCCCTTAATCACGTTTTCAAATCCTCCTTCCACCCACCAAGTAAACTGTTGCTCCACTATGACCAGACATGGCCGCTCCTTCACTCACCCCATCCTGGTCATTCACTTCGCTTAACCTTCTTCCTTCCTTAACTCCCTCTTTCACCGATCAATGCCCTTCACATCACTCACGATGACCCTCTTCCCCCATATAGGTATCGACATCTATCACCTTCACATTTCCCCAGAGTATACCAGATCGTGCGCCTCCACTTAATAGACCTACCGCCCTTCTCCTCGATCCAAATTTCGGCCTATAGCACCGACCACCCTCAGCCCTAGGTCGTCTGTTCTATTTTCTATCCATGAAGGATTACATCGCACACTTCAAACAGGTAGTAGAACGTAGGGTAACCCAAGACAAAGCCAAAAATTGAAGCTTTCTAATTTATACGATTTTATTTGTAATTTTGGTGAATTTTTGGGACTCACGAGTTAAGAAGGGAAGTTGGCGGCTCGTCTTTGTTTCCATTCATAAGAGGGTATTTGCGTTGAAAAGAGAACGTGGGGTACTTAAGGAGAAGGATGCGTGGCTTACAGGAAATGAATTACTTGAAGAGCATGGGTACATAGCGTTGAGGCCACGAAACTTAAAAAAACGTGGAGCTCACGGTATTTTGAAGCGTGTAATGAAAGATAGTGGATGTACATATATTTTAGTCCTCACTGTTATTTATATGAACTTTGATTTTGATTACCCCAATTCTTATACTAACACGTAGCTGTATAAAAAGAGGTTCCGATTGAATATGAATATATTGCTAAAAATATATAAACAGTTTCGACATATAATTGTAATTTATACTGTCAATATATGTCCTCTTCAACACCTGCACTCCATTTTGAAACAGTTCATCCAAATGATGCAACTACAAATCCAATCGTTGCTCGTGTGCGAAGCACGGGTCACTTATTAGTATGCATTTAATTTAGATAAAAATAAAAATATACGTACTCCACTATTTATTAGTTAATTAATTATTCAAAATAATTGAATTCCACTCGTTTAAATCTCTAAATCACCATTTAGATAATTGAATAAATTAATTATAGGATTGCTAAAAATCCGGGACATTACATTCCTTCCCCGTTGAAATAATTTTGTCCTCGAAATTGCAAAGCAATAAAAATGCTATAACTCTAACTCCTCATAACCTGCTTAGTTTAAATCTTGTATTCCATATCTTCATAACCCAGTTCTTACCTGACCTTCGAATTCTCATACCAATGCTCGACCATTCATAATTCTTCCCAAATGATCTGTCCACCATTTTGGACAATCCATCATCACTTTCTTATCATCAATTCATATGCTCTTCTGCATATCTACATCCATTCCAATTGGTTTCTAAATCCATTTATCAATTTCATTTTTCCACTTGAAATTTTATTAACCAATTCTGGTTTTCTCATTTCTATTACAATTAACACTCGATTTTAAATTATCAAAAATTTCTAACTCTTTAAATTTTCGAAAATTTTCGCCAGCATCTCCTTTGAATGGCTCAATCGGTACAAACATAACTCGCCTTTCTAGGCCTCCTCCAGTCGAAAAGAAAAACAAAATTCCAAGAGGCTTGCCCCATAGGCTCATAAAACCATCAAACCCAAGTAATATTGTAAACATGTACCTTTTTATCGGGCATAATTCTATCTCTTGCATTTGCTTCCATTCAATATCTGCTCAGCATACATATATCTATTTCCAGTTGGTTTCAACCAAACTTCCAGTTTTTAACTCTCTAATCAACTTCTGATTATTTCACTTCCGTTCTATCAATTCCAATCTGATTTCTATTTAAGTCAATCCACTTTTTATACTTGAATCCAAATTTATCACAATTAAATTTCAATTAACAACATCCAATATATATTCAACTTGCTTATTCATAAGTCGACTTCATATTAATAATTCGAATCCCGACATTTCTCTTTAATTACTTTCATTCGAAATTATTTCATTCCCTTGATACATTTTTACCATTTCAATCTATTCAACTTATACAAGTTAAATTTTAATTTCAGAATTCAAATTTCTGGTTTTTATTCCAAATTAGTTTGAAATCATATATATTTATATACATATATTTATAATCAAATCAATTCAAAAAATTTGAATTTCTAAAACATCTTGTACTTTTTAAACAAATTTTTTCATTTCCAAATTACTACGGTAGCAATATGTCACTCAGGAACTTGAAAATGAATACTAATAATGTCGCGATCCATTATCAGAATTATTTTCTCGCCATTGAAATGATTTCAATGCTTAATCACTTTAAAAATCCATTTAAACAATTCTTATTCAAAAATACTTTAAAGTAATGCCATGTTACTTTATAATATTTCAGAAAATATTTTCTAAACACCCGGAATTTAAATTCCAATTCTAGTTTGAACTTAATCTTGGTTTATCTCATTTGTATACATTATCTGTAAAAATTATATAACCATTTCAATATTTCATAATTCCTTTTGATTGTAACAGCAACCAACACATTCATATACAATGATTCAGAAATTATTCCTTTTATATCAAAATAATTGTTGAGCAAAATTATTTCATTTACCCATTTTAAAACAATATTGTATCGAATTGCTTTGTTCGAGAGTTTAGAAACACCTATCGATACAGTTGTACATCCTATATCGACCAAAATTCATAAACCACTCAAAAACCAGTCAACACAATATAAAACTATTTTTTATATAAAATCTACAAATACACACTCATATATACATACACTCAAATTCAATCTAGGGTACTACTAACCCCACCTCTATTGAATCACGCCACATAGCCAAGGTTACTACTCAACCTTCAGCTCTGATACCAACTGTAACGGCCTGAATTTCCATACTCTTTGAGTCGACTAACAACACCACATGTCCAACCCAAATTGCACAGAAATACGAATCATTAGTAGAAAGAAGTTAGAGGATGAGAAATAGAAAGAAAGAAATATTAGAATAGAAGAAAACGAAGATCACAAACTCACAACGGAATGAATAAAATATATTAGGTAACATAAACTTTGAAATACAATTCAATAACTTTATATACATACCATCATTAGAGCACAACAACTATTTCTGCAATAGTTATAAACACCGTTTTCCAGATACGAACATAATACATAGCGGAAAAATATGATAGTCTATAGCTAACTAGTGAAGCCTCCTGCTTCAAATCCTCCAAGTGAATTTGTCAAATCCCAACTACTTGACTGCCCGAACAAATATGGGCACTCAAGAGTTTAGGGAAAACAAAACAAAATAAACTCTGGGTCTGTCATGAGACTGGTGTGAGTAAACTCCAACCATTTTTTAATTTTCAAAATTTCTTTCGAAAGAAATGATAATCGTAAGACCGATCCACACATAAAGACGGATGATTTTTACCTTACAATAACAAAAATATTTTTGATATCAAATCCAATGAGATTACAATAGTGTCTACATCAAATAAATAGAAATCTAGCGGAACGCTTGCATCTCACGCTCCATATATAATATAAAATCAAAAACCGCAGGGCACTTATTGGAGATTGGATTTCCAACATGACAAGGTATGGAACCACCTTCCAATAGTGTATCTCTAGAGGGGAATACACTGGGTTCAACAAGAACATCTTGCAACCAGGCCCACACATGACCGACCACTCATTTCGCTTCAGTGTATCGAATATATATCACCAACGGTTGGGATCAACAACCGTTTCTCCAAAGGGACAACATCGATAGATTAAAGAAGCAAATAATATTTCTCTAGATAGGTGATTATGCATCATAATGGGAGTGACCCACATAGCAATGCTTCCTGCCCGATTTTTGTCAATTCCCGGTTGTGAGGCTTGAGGTTTGAATTATCTTTCAGAACATCTGTCCACCATTCACTTCGAATGCCACATCGTCAGATCCATCGGAAATCACTAATTGATTCCTACAAAAATACTCAGATTGTTAAGCTAAAGAAGTCCCCTTCTTTTCCACCAACTTCGTACGGTTGAAGGAATCAATGTACGTAATCCTTTTAGAAATATTCTGTCAGACACTCGTCCTCACAAGTTGTCCTGGGTCTGGACAAACCGAAGGCACCATTCTATTTTTCCATCTTAGGAAATTTCTACCTAGGATTAACATAACAGCCCTTGCACTTTACTCCGTCTTCATAATCTCTTCAACATAAGTTGATTCGTAACGCTTACGCCAATGCGGAGTGGTTTTAGGATATTAAATCTGATCCCGGTCTCTTTGTATTGACAATGGAGGTATAAAATAAATTAAAATTTGATAGTCGGTGATTTAGTTATCAAAGAACATCCATTCAACCAACGACCCTATTTCCAAATGGAAATTCTACTAATCAACCATCAAGCAATACTGGCCTCTATTTATATAAATTCCTTATTTTGTTATCAATTCTAAATTTCCATCTTTCCTATCTTTTCAAAGCTCAATTTTCTCTCTCGATTCTTGTTAAACATTTTCAATATCCTAATTCTTTATTCGAGAAAATATTTCTTATTCCATTTAGAAAACTATTCTATATATTCATGATTCCTTATTTTTTATATTTAGGAAATATACTTTATTAGTATCCGAAAATATTTCTATATTCCATTTCTTAATTCCTGGCTGACCAATTCATTTCATTTTCTATGCGTAGAAAATATTTCTTATTTTATTTGGGGAAACATTTCAAAATCCTTTAAATTAGCGCGATGTTATAAAACATCGTTATTATAACTCATACCATTAATCATTAATTAACTAACCATATTGCTAACCAATCTGCACTATCGAACCTTAACCATTTCTCCATCAATCATGAAGTCGATCAAGTTGGGGTAAAATTACCTCTCAGACCTTATTTGAACAACATTCTCAACTTTGAAATAGCCAAAGCTCACAACTTCAAATAGAATATCACTTATGCGACTCTCAGATCAAATCTAAGAATCCATTCCATTTACTGAAAAACATTGATTATAATGGCAGCGTTATAATTGTTGTTTCCAAATATTTGATTTATAAAACATTCATTATAACGATAGCATTAAAATCGCTGTTTAGATTTATAAAACATTTATTATAATGGTAGCGTTATAATCTCTGTTTAGATTTACAAAACATTTATTATAACGGCAGCATTGAATCGCTGTTTAGATTTATAGAATATTTATTATTACAGTAGCGTTATAATGGCTGTTTTGAATAACGTACCATGTGCGACGCATATGCTTCCGTTGTTCATTTTTGAAAGATAGTCAAAATGTCCGAATTTACACAATGTAGACATATACCATTCTGTTTGTCGAAACCCATAAGATAAAGGGTATATAAGGATAAAAGTCCGCTTTCCACCTTCTTTACAACAAGACCTCTTTACTTGGATTTTATTTCAAAAAAAAAAATCTATTTTTTCAATGTATAACACAAACTATCTTATGTATTTTCCTTTGCGTTTAAAATCTTTATTTCAATTGCAGTGCTTTGCTTAATTCAATTAAAGTCATCACTTAGGTTTTAAAAACCTCATTTAAACCTTGTTTGGATTAATCACTTATACTAATCCGTTTACCATCTTTTCACCACTTAGCTTAGATTTAATTCTAAAACCATTAACACATTTTAGTCTATTACTAACCTATTAACAATCTTCCTTAAAAGTTCCTTTCCATTGAATTTTCTTTACTTAATTTAAAAATTAAGACGAAGCCTTATTTCAATCTCTACATTTACCAACAAATCCCATTTACAAATCTCATTTAAAACTTGGATTACAAATTCCTTTATGAAACTCTTACCACCTCCTTGATCAAACTATAATGCCATTAAATCATATCTTAATTGAATCTCCAATTAAAAACATTGTTTTAATTATTATGAATTAAAAACAACAATTAACCTTATTATTAACTATATTAAAAATAGTTGACTTTTCTATTAACTAAAAATAGTATAATTATTGCTTTTAAAAGCTTATTAAATAATAATTAATTTATTAACACTAACCAATTCGATAATTAAATTAATTATAGTTAATCGAAGATGAACTAATATTTAACACCCTTCGTTAAATTCAAATTAATTTCAAATATTGGTTTAAAAAAACCCTTTTCCATTTTTACATATAAATTCAATTTTGAATTTCTATTTTAATTTATTAAATGGTAAATAATTCACTTAATTTATACTCTCATTTACATACAACTTCTTGCTTTCTCCATTTACATGTTTTTAGTTTCAACTCTGTTCGAAATTACATTTCTATTTTTGGAAATAAATTCCCTTTTTAAAACTCAAATTTCATTTTCTATTTTGAAAATATTTCATGGTATTTAAATACCGAATTCTTGGGCCAGTGATACTTAAACACAACAAGATCAATCACAGTTAATATATCAGGGCATAAGTCATAACTAATGCAAACACAATAATATAAATGTTGAGGAATCCAGTTGGATCTCTCCAACTTGTTTCCCTGCATCCACAGATGTTAATCAACATCAATAATATTAATTTCAAATCAATATCAAATGTCAGAACTGATAATCGATCAACGATGTAATCATATCAACCATTTTTATCAATGATTCAACCAATCAACCATTGCACAGTATAAAATTACTATAAATAAATTTAAAACTCGTTTATATAAAAATATAAATGAGTTAGAGTTAGTGAATTTACTCACTTAGTTTCGCAGCGGACGATTTTGCTTTGGCTTCATTTTAAAATCAAACGGATGTTTGATTTGACCACGCAATTCCAATACCTCTATTCTCAATGTTGATAGTTCCACCATGAAGATCTTGCCGCCTCGATTTCAACGTGATGTTTTGTGAACTGTTCAACAATGAGATATATATTGACTGTTATAAGTTTTAATCATTTTTTCTTATAATTAACTAATTCTAGTCCTTTAACTTTAATTACCCTGATTAGTTGTTTACTTAAAGTGCCAAATCCTTCTCCATCTCGTTCGAAACCAAACTCCAATTGCAAAACTCCAGCTCTATGATTTACGACCACCACCCCTTTATCATTATTTAAGGCCGCTAATCCCTCCCTTTAACCACGTCTTAACCCATTATGAAACACTTTCATCACCCAATACTCTCCCAGTAAATTACCCCTCCAGTAACAATCGAAACCCCCTTCCAATAACAATCGAAATCCCTCCCCTTTTGTTTTTTTTTCATTGCCTTAACTGTTGCCTTTCCCAAAAATTAAACCCACGCACCATACATTTCAATTCCTTCTTCCTTTACAAATACTTTTCCCCATTCACAGAAAACCCGCACCAATGTTTCCATCATTCACCCATTTTTTCCATTCTTTCCAAGTTACCCTGTTATTCACGAAACTGTTGTTCCTGCATATTTTTGTAACAACCCGGAAAATCTGGGCCAGTTTAAAATTTTTATTTTGGCAATTTTAGCGAATTTTGATTATTTAAAATGAATTATTTTAAATAATATCGACGAGAAATTTATTTTGAATATAATTCGAACATATATAGTTATACACGTTGTCGTTAAAATATAAATAATTATATATAATTATAAAAGGAATTGAAAATGGCGCGGTAGTTCGAAAATTCGATTTCTAATTTCAAATGAATATACAGAATTCAATATAAGTCAGAATTGAACGAAACAAGAAATATTTGAATCTGTATAACTATATCTTTGTAACGAAGTTAACAAACTGAGATTTCATCTTAGAAATGATAAGATATGTCCAGTTGAAAATTCTGAATAGTCGCTATAGAATTAAGGCCCTTAAAAATGGACATTTTGCAAATGACCTCGGATTTCGACGAAACCAGTTTTGTTGGGTCCGTGATGTAAAGTTATTGCTAGGTTTCAAATTTCATAATTTTTCGAATCAATATGTGAGCGTGGCAAAGGAAAACGCGTTTGACCAGTTTCAGTTGATTTTAATCGACTGGAAATTGGCCATTTTTCAAATGGTCTCATAATTCGACGAAACTAGTTTTGTTAGGACCGTATCGTTAATACGAAGCTAGAAAATATTTTTCGAGAATTTTTAGAGTTAGTATGTGACCCCGGTAATTTGAAATGTACGTTTAAAATTCAATTTAGTGATTTAAATGTAAATTCAAAGGAAACTGATTGTAACGATCAAATCAGCTTGCGATACATATCCCATTGTGTTCGGAATAGGGGTGAAACCCTATGGGCGACAGGCGGTGGGCCTCGTTCCGAGGTCGTATGTGAAAGTCAACTTTTAGAAATTAAATAATATAAAATAAAAAAAAAATTCCCTCTTCCCCTTTAATCTTCCTGGCCCCCCCGACTCCATTCAACAGAATCAAACGAAAGAAAAAAAAAAACCTAATTCTAAATCGCCGCCCCCCCCCCCCCGACCTCGAAGCCGCCGACGAACAAATCGCCGCCCCCCCACCGCACAACCTCCCGCCTCCCAGTTCGAGCCCACGAAACCCGCCACCGACCGACACTCCAGAGCCCGACGTCGAGCCACCCGCCTCCGCCTGTCCCTCCTCCAACCGCGACGCTGGAACCGCAGACACCCCCCCTCTCTCGCTGGTATGTTTTTTTATTTTAATTTATTTTCTTATTTTATTTTATTTTGAATTTAATTAAAATATAAATAACAAAAACTGCTTTTGTTTTAAAAAGTAAAAAAAAACTGATTTTGTTTTTTTAAAGAAATAAAAACTGAATTATATAAAGCATAGAAAACTGATTTGTGTTAAAATTGAAAACTGATTTTAGGTTAAAATTCAAAACTGATTTATTTATTTTTTTTAGGTATAAAACTGTTTTCTTTTTTTCTAAGCATTTTAAAATCTGTTTTCTTCTTTTTAAAGCATTTTAAAAACTGTTTTCTTTTTAAAGCAGTTTAAAAACTGATTTATTTATTTTTTTTGGTATAAAACTGTTTTCTTTTTTTAAAGCATTTTAAAAACTGAAATATATTTATATATGTAATTGTGAAGCAAAAAGAATTGACTTTCAACAAGCAAAAAGAACTGAATTTCAACAGGATAGAAAAATAGAATTTTTATATATTGAACTTTGAAATAAAAATTCGATTTTTATATATTGAACTTTGAAATAAAAATTCGATTTTTATATATTGAGAAGTGAAATAAAAATTCGATTTTTATATATTGAGAAGTGAAATAAAAATTCGATTTTTATATATTGAGAAGTGAAATAAAAATTCGATTTTTATATATTGAGAAGTGAAATAAAAATTCGATTTTTATATATTGAACAGTGAAATAAAAATTCGATTTTTATATATTGAACAGTGAAATAAAAATTCGATTTTTATATATTGAACTTTGAAATAAAAATTCGATTTTTATATATTGAACTTTGAAATAAAAATTTGATTTTTATATATTGAACTTTGAAATAAAAATTTGATTTTTATATATTGAACTTTGAAATAAAAATTCGATTTTTATATATTGAATAGCGAACTAAAAATTCGATTTTTATATATTGAATAGCGAACTAAAAATTCGATTTTTATATATTGAATAGCGAACTAAAAATTCGATTTTTATATATTGAATAGCGAAGTAAAAACTCGATTTTTATATATATAGTGAAAGCGGACAACGAAGGTGACAAAAAGGCGAAACGACGAAGACTTCTGCAAATGAAGAGCCGTGGAGCTAGGATAGCTATATGTGAGAATTTCTCACCTTTCAATTTCTTTTCTAGTTTTATATATATACTAGGATGCAGACGGTGCTTAGTAGCACCCGACACAATCGTCCACAGACCATGGACTTGTTTGTTTGACTGTTTGGTGATTGATTGCGATATTGGTTTGAATGTGGTTTGTGGTGTGAAAAATCGAATTGATAAATTGGTTAGGATTAGACGTGCGCCGTTATAAGGCGAAGGAGTAAGGCTAGGTTAGACTCTTACTCCAAATTTTGTGGTTTACATAACGAATTGATTTGATTGATGTGTGAATGGCGTGGGCCTTCACTAGACCGGGGATAAGGCTAGGCCTTGTCCCGTTTCTAGTATCGTGCCGTTATGCCGCCGAAATTTTCTAAAATGTGTTAGAAAAAAAAAATATCATTTTATTTAAAGAATGAACTGAATAGAAATTCATATGTTGGAATAAAATGTTTTATCGTTAAAAATATAATTTTTAACGTGAAGTGAATAAAATAGAATATTCATTTACAAACCAGACGGTTTGTTTATGTACACCTATTTGAATGACATTGATTGGGACGATAAATTTTACACATCGCCCAACTGCACGAATAAAATATTTGTTTGATTGTTTGAAACCCCACACGGGTGTTGGGATGAAATTTGCAGTTCACTCATCCTGATTGATTAAATATGTCGATCGATTGATTGACAGGCTGTTATAAGCGTTGAATATCTATATTTGATGCTTTTACAGTGTAGTGCACTTTGGTTGATGGTTGATTATTTTCAATGTTATTATATACATGTGTTGTATGAAAATCCATATAATTAACTTTATATGGTGATTGATTGGGCCTCATTCCAATTTGAAAAATAAAGAATATTATAAAATAAAAGTTCATGTGTTGACAGTACTCATTCATTGAGATTGGTCATGTGTTGAACGAAATATTTTGATAATAACAACTATTTTGAAAAAGAAATATTTGAAATAGAATATTTGAAAATAGAAATTTATGAAGCCGTGTTGATTAGATTGACGCCATTTTGACGTGAACGATATTTATATCGATTTTATTCATCTTAAAAATGAATATTGAAAAGTGATTTCGAAATCGAATATTTTGAATTGAATTGAAAACGATTTCGAATTGAATTGAATTGAAAACGATTTCGAAATGAATTGAATTGAAAACGATTTCGAAATGAATTGAATTGAAAACGATTTCGAAATGAATTGAATTGAAAACGATTTCGAAATGAATTGAATTGAAAACGATTTCGAAATGAATTGAATTGAAAACGATTACGAAATGAATTGAATTGAAAACAATTTCGAAATGAATTGAGTTGAAAACGATTTCGAAATGAGTTGAATTGAAAACGATTTCGAAATGAATTGAATTGAAAACGATTTCGAAATGAATTGAATTGAAAACGATTTCGAAATGAATTGAATTGAAAACGATTTCGAAATGAATTGAATTGAAAACGATTTCGAAATGAATTGAATTGAAAACGATTTCGAAATGAATTGAATTGAAAACGATTTCGAAATGAATTGAATTGAAAACGATTTCGAAATGAATTGAATTGAAAACGATTTCGAAATGAATTGAATTGAAAACGATTTCGAAATGAATTGAATTGAAAACGATTTCGAAATGAATTGAATTGAAAACGATTTCGAAATGAATTGAATTGAAAACGATTTCGAAATGAATTGAATTGAAAACGATTTCGAAATGAATTGAATTGAAAACGATTTCGAAATGAATTGAATTGAAATTTGAATTGAATAAAAATGAATTGTAAAACGAATTTATAAAGAAGAATTCAATTTTGCTTTGAATTGAAATGGAAGTTGAAATAGATTTTGAAACAAATTTTAAAACTATTTATATAATTCGTTTTAAATAGAAATCGATGAAATATATATTATATATATTATATATATAATATAATGGCCAGAATAGAACGCGCCGCGCCGCGGTAGTTCGTGAATTTCGACCATTGATTTCAAACGGACATTACGGGAGATCCGACCGTCGGATTCTCCTAAAACCGGAACCGTTGGGTTCGTATCGAAAAGAGCTTTCTAACGAATATTAGAAATTTGAAATCTAACGGTTGGATTTGGAATTATGTCCAAATCAAATTCGAAAAAGGTCGCTGTAAGTGCAGTTCGATGGCCATTGATGGAAATCGACTGTACGGGCCTTGATAAAATTATTAAAAATAGCAATAATTTGTGTAAAATCATAAGAAATGATTTAGAAAGAATTGGGATGAAAAACTCCATATTTGAAAAGATAAAAATGGATTTTTATCGAAATGAACTAGTTTTGAACTAGAAATATAATTCTATTTATTTTTAAATAAATAAATTGAATTTAAAAAGGGTTTTAAAAATAACCAAAATTTCCAATGATTGCATTGGAGTGGATTTGAATCGAAATTGTCTTCGGAATATTTCGATGTTGGAATTCGTGATTATACAGGTGTTGTTATGGAAATTTGAAAGATATATATATTTATATCGTTATTTCCAATACGACATTTGTTAGTCGTAGATTTCAATATTGAATATAAGCCGATATATTTTCTATTCAGAGCCTTGTATTGAATATCGAATGTGATTTGGGTTTGTCGTGAATGGTGTCTTCACTAACACTGTTCTTGAACCCAGTTGAGAAAAGATTAAATCTTTTTATTTAGATTTAATGAAGTGTACCAATTAAATAATATTTAATTGGAATTGAATTGATATTGATTTTTGGGTTTATCGTGAACAGTGTTTTAAATAACACTCGTTCTTTAACCCGATAATTAATGGAATGTGATTTTGGGTTTATCGTGAACCGTGTTTTAAATGACACTGATTCTTTAACCCAGTCGAAGATTAAAATTAAGTGGAGTTTTAATGAATCTTTAATTAGATTGAAATAATCGAAATGGAGTATCACCAGTTTTGCTCCAGGCGATAGTTAAATCTTTAATTAGATATGAACGTGAAATGGTAATTGAATTTACCGATAACACCGTGGTGTTAGATATGAAGTATAACCAGTTTTACTTCATCGGATGAATAGGTTGGGATTGGGAAATTAAAACAAATGATTACTTCGGTAAGGTTCGCTAATCCCGACTAGTTTGAATTGATATTCAAAAGTAGATTAAAGCATAAATTCAAGAATTTATCTTTGATAAAAATTAATGGGAACCTTTCCCTATGAATGTGAAATTTAGAAACTAACTGTCGGTTGGCCAAGCAGAATGGTTTTCTGGATATTGATCTGATGTTGGTTTCGGCCTTCGGGGTTAATATTTAAGGGATTATTCTCTTGATTAATTTACGGTTAGTGACTAATGAATTGGAATGAGGCGTATGTTGTGTTTGTGTAACACTTATTTAAAATATACGCGAGTTATTCGGAAAGACCGGGTTTATCCCATTCTGAATAACTGATACGACGATAAGTCGAAGATGAAGACGATGGTCGAAGACCGGAGGTCTTCACGTCGTTTGGGTGATAACTGATGATCTTGATTGGGCTGTACACCCAAGAAGATGGAAACAGTTGGTGATCGTCCAGACGTACTTGGAGATCGATGGATATGCGAGGTACTAGGTGCCTCCGGTTTCGTTCAGCCCCAGAACGGACTTGTAAATGGACTGTGTGTCTGACATCGGATTTCATTCTGTGTGACTGATATCGGTTGCATAGGATGGTTTGCCTGTGTGGCATGCTAAGATGCAAATGATCAAGGCTTCTGTTGAAAAGCAAAGTCTTGTGTTGATGATCGAAGCACGGCCTTTGTGGCGTAGCTTTGTGTAACGTTTACCTCGCGTGTTTCACACCCGTTATGAACCAAAAACGGGAGAGGACGTCAGGGAGGGCATGCGTTTCTTCCTAGCTAGAAGTGGTGTCAGTGGTTTTACACGCCCTGACGAGTTTGACTTATGTGGTTGTTGCTGTTGCGAGGCGCCTCGGATTGATCGGTCGTTCTCGAACCGATGGAGTCATTTAGTTGGCTCGTTTACGCCCCATAGGGCGGAGAAACGCATGTTCAGGCATTTTAATCCACTCCGTGTGGACCGGCCCTGAGGATCCAAGGGTCACTCGAGCTCTGATCCTGAGACTCGGGCTAGGCAGTCTCGAATCGGTTGAGGACTATCTTTTGCCTCGGTTCATAGACGGAAATCCAATTTCCAAATACGTGATCTTGCGGTTTTAGTTGTAATCCTATATATGGCGACATAGTGGGATGGGGCGCTCATGCCGCCTATGATTGATACTTATGATTTGAAGTGTTTTATACACTATGCACTTATAATAGTATCAAATGATTTGTTTTAAACGTATCAAGCATTCTTTGGCTGTTATAAGGGAAAACCCTATCCCCCGGCTTGCGTTGCATTGTGTGATAGGACCTGGGTCTTATAACAGCTTCATTTTTCTTTGTTTAGCATTGCGCTGTTTGTTTTATGCACTGGTATTCTTGGGAGGAAACCCGTTCCGTGTTATACGGCGTGGTCCCTTGATTTACCTAATGATTTAAAATAAAGATTAATAACTGTTTTAGTTCTCACACCAGTCACATGACTGACCTGGAGTTTATTGTTTTAACCTAAACTCTGGGTGCCCTTATTTTGACACGGGCAGCTAGTAGTTTTGGTTTTGCAGATTTATATTCACAGGATCCTGGTTTACAGCTGGAACGATATCCGGAAAGCTTTGTATCCATATATCTCATTCTAGTTGTGTATTGTATTATTTTTCCGCTGCGATGTATTTAAATGTAATTTAAATCTTTGATAATTCTGTGTAATATTCTTTTATACTCTGTACATTCTTGTAATCTGATGCATTGTTGTAATATACAATGAAATGTTCTTCTGTATGCGTTCTGTTTTGTCCTGTTCTCAAACGATAGGGCGTTTCGAACGGCCTGGATCGGTTTAACGACTGGTTCGGACCGAGCGAAATTCCTTGCCGTCACAGCGCCGCTCCGCGGCAGTTCGTAAATTTCGACCATTGACTTCGAATTGACGTTGCGGGAGATCCGACCGTCGGATTCTCCTAAAACCGGAACCATTGGGTTCGTATCGAAAGAGCTTTCCAATGAATATTAGAAATTTGAAATATAACGGTTGGATTTGGAATTATGTCCAAATCAAATTTGAAAAAGGTCGATGTAAGTGCAGTCCGATGGCCGTTGTTGGAAATCGACTGTACGGGCCTTGATAAAATTATTAAAAATATCGATAATTTGTGTAAAATTATAATATGTGAATTGGAAAGAACTGGGATGAAGAATTCCACATTTGAAATGATAAAAATAGATTTTTGTCGAAATGAACTAGTTTTGAACTAGAATTAAAAATCAATTTATTTGTGAAATAAATAAATTGAATTTGAAAGTGATTTTAAAAATAATCAATATTCCCAATACGTGGATTGGACTGGAGTTGAATCGAAATTATCTTCGGGATATTTCGATGTTGGATTTCGTGACTATACAGATATTGTTATGGGAATTTGAAAGATATATTTTATATCGTTATTGCCAATACGATATATGTTGGTTTCAGAATTTGATATTGAATATAAGCCGATATATTTTCTATTCAGAGCCTTGTATTTAATATCAAATGTGATTTGGGTTTGTCGTGAATCGTGTTTTAGAAGACATTGGTTCTTTAACCCAGTTAAAGACATAATATTGATTTTTGAGAAGATTAAAACTAAATGGAGTTTTAATGAATCCTTAATTAGATTAAAAAGTGAATTGATAATTCAAATTATCAAATATGAAAAGTGATCGAGAGTGGAGTATCACCAGTTTTGCTCCAAAGCGATAGTTAAATCTTTAATTAGATTTGAACGTGAAACGGTAATTAATTTTACCGATAACACCGTGGTGTTAGATATGGAGTATCACCAGTTTTGCTCCATGGGATATATAGGTTGGGATTGGGAAATAAAATAAATAATTACTTCGGTGTAGCTCGTTAATCCCGACTAGTTTGAAATGATATCCAAAGGAAGATTATAGGATAAATTTAGAAGAACTTATCTTGGATAAAATTAATGGGAACATTTCCCTAAGAATGTGTTTTTGTGAATAAAAGAATATTCTGAATTGGAATGAAGCGTTTGTTGTGTTTGTGTAACATTTGTTTATTATATACGTGGGTTATTCAGAAAGGCCGGGTTTATACCCATTCTGAATAATCGATTCGACGAGATGTCGAAGATGAAGACGGTGGTTGAAGACCGGAAGTCTTCACATCGTTTGGGTGATTACTGATGATCTTGATTGGGCTGTACACCCAGGATGAGGGAATCAGTTGGTGATCGTCCAGACGTACCTGGAGATGGATGGATATGCGAGGAAAGTGCCTCCGGTTTTGTTCAGACCCAGAACGAACTTGTAAATGGATTGTGTGTCTGACACTGGATTTTATTCTGTGTTGATTGATCTCTATTAAATATACATCTGTTTGGCGGCGGAGAATTTATTCTCTTGCTTAACGCCCTTCTCTGAGACGTACGAGCTCAGAGGTTGTATATCGATGGACATCAGTCGCATGGAGTGAATTGCCAGTGTGGCATGCGTAAGTGGCAATTGATCAAGGCTTCTGTTGAAAAGCAAAGTCTTGTGGTTGATGATCAAAGCACGGCCTGTGTGGCGTAGCTTTGTGTATAACGTGAATTCGCGAGCCTCACACCTCGGTATGAGTCAAAAACGGGAGACGGACCGCTGGGAGAGCACGACGTTTCTTTCTAGCTAGGGTGGTTTCAGTGACCTACCAGCCCTGACATTTATATACTTTTCACCTGTGTGGTTGTTGGATACGAGGCGCCTCGGATATAGGTCTGTAAGGACCGGGAAACGTGTGTTCAGGAATAACTAATCCTCAAAAGTAAGAAAGGACCGGCCCAGCCGATTCCAAGGATCATAGTGGGGTCCTGGGACATTTGCTAGAGTGTCTCGAACGCGGAGAGGAGCTTGCCCCTTGCCTCGACTCATGACGGAAATCCAATTTCCAATACGTGTATTGCGGTTTTAATTGTAGAACTAGTATGGCGACATGATAGATGGTACCCATGCCGCCTATGATTGATATTTATGATTTGAATTGTTTTGACACTATACACTTATTGTAGTATCAAATAATGTGTTTTAAACGTATCAAGCATGCTTTGGCTGTTATAAGGGAAAACCTTATCCTCCGGCTTGCGTTGCATTGTGTGATGGGCCTGGGTCTTATAACAGCTTCATTTTTCTTTATTTAGCATTGCACTGTTCGTTCTATGCACTGGTATTCTTGGGAGGAAACCCGTTCCGTGTTATACGGCGTGGTCCCTTGATTTACCTAACTTTAAAACCAATATTAATAACTGTTTTAGTTCTCACACCAGTCACATGACTGACCTGGAGTTTATTGTTTTAACCTAAACTCTGGGTGCCCCTATTTTCCGCACGGGCAACTAGTAGTTTTGGTTTTGCAGATTTATATTCACAGGGTCCTGATTTACAGCTGGAACGATGTTCGGAAAGCTCTGTATCCGTGTATCACTTCTAGTTGTATTTTGTATATTTTTCCGCTGCTATGTAATTTGTTGTAATCTCTGATATTTGTTGAATGTAATTTATTCATTTATACTCTGTATATTCTTGTATCTGATGGAATTGTTGTAATAACAATGAAATGTTCTTCCGTCTGCGTTCTATTTTGTCTTGTCCTCAATTCTATCCGTGCTTTCCTTTACGGGGAAGTTCGGGTCGTCTCATAATGACAAATGATTCTTTTACTACTACATGTAAATGACAATGTTTTGAATAAACAAAACATAATATGATAAGTGATAATTTTTCTACTACATGTAAATAATAATGTTCTGAATAAACAAAACATAAAATGAAAAGTGATTCTTTTTCTCTAATTTAACATGATAAAATTGACATTTTTATCTAACATAACATATATTTAAACATATGTTTCTTCTTATTTAACAAAACGTATCCTAATAAGATGACATTTTTTTATTAAACAAAAACATATTCTAATTAAATAATATTTATTTACAAAATATGTTTTCTAACTAAATGACATATTTATTTATAAAATATGTTATCAAACATAAATGACATATCTATTTACAAATTAGGTTTTTCTATGTATTCTAATGACAAATAAACGAATAATTTATTTGCATACATTTTTCTATTTTAACATGACAAATAAAATGAATATTTATTTGTACACAATTTTCTATTTTAGTATGACAAATAAAATGAATATTTATTTGTACACAAATTCAATGTTTTACCAAAACAAATAAAAGCGATACTATTATGTGTTGACAATTCTAACTCAACATAACAAATAAAAATGATAATTTTATGTTGACAATTCTAATTCAACATAACAAATAAAAATGATAATTTTATGTTGACAATTCTAATTCAACAAAAATGACACATTTATATTTGACATTTCTAATTGAACAAAAACGACATTTTTATATTTGACATTTCTAATTGAACAAAAATGAAATTTTTATATTTAACATTTCTATTTGTACAAAAATGACATTTTTATATTTAACATTTCTAATTCAATTAAATGACAATTTTATTATTTTACATTTCTAATTCAATAAAATGACAATTTTATTATGTCAATTCTAATGCAACAAAATATTCCATCAAATAATCATAACAACATCAATTAATTTAAATCAAAGCACATACATGCAAGAATTTCTAAACACGATAATAATTAATTTATTTTTAATTATTTAAATATGAAATCTCACCTTGATCGGTTAATAATGATGGTTTTAATAAAATTAAACCGTCGCTTAAATTAATCAAAAATTCTGACTGATTCCATTTCTTTCCAAGTTCTTTCCATCGCTTAGATCTCGATTTTATGGTTCCAACGGACTCAACCTCATTAAATTCTGTCATAGATTGAAAGAGATATGGATTTCTAAACCTTTGAATATTGATTACATTAATTATTGTAATTAGTTAAGAATATAATTAAGTTAATTACCATCGTTAACTGTCTTCTTCGTTCCAATATTCGACCGTCGTTCTTTGAAGGTGCTTAGCCCCTAGGGATTCCAACTCCGGTCGCCTGGGGCAGGTAACCCCCAATAAGACCACACCACATCGATCTCCGTTCGCAAGCGCCACACTCGCCCGAGCAACGTCCAACTCGCACAGCCGGTCCCCCCTGAATTCGTCTCCGACATCGGTGGGTTTATGCCCTAAATTCACGTGAATTACTTGATGATAAATGATCATATCCATCTCAATTTAAAGACCTCAATCTACTCTTTGATTACGTTCTAAGGATGAGACCCAATTCGAAATGGTTTGGATATGATTAGGGATTTATTTTGGAACAATTTCGGCTGTTGATCAATAAATGGCGGCGTCATGTTAAGAATTAGGGTTAGGGTTTAAATTATCTGAGATATTTATAATATAATATTTTAAAATTCTATAACTTACCAAAAAACCCATTAATTCCTACTAGCTCCAAATTCAGCCCAATTAATGTTATACCCAACCAAATGCCCCCGTTTCGGACACAATAAGCTTGGTTCCGTCAGCCCATTCGATCATCTCAGCCCACTTTTCCTTATTTTAAAATATAAATCGTTTAATTATTTAATTTGATCATACATTTAAATTTACCAGGGCCACATATGACTCCAAAAATTCCCGAAAAATAAATCTAGCTATGTTTTGATGATAGGTCCTAATAAAATTAATTTCCTCGAATTTGGAGACCGTTTGAAAAATGGCCATTTTCTGGTCGATCCAAATTGACTGAAATTAACAAAACACATTTTATTTTGCCATGCTCACATATTAATTACAAAAATTATGAAAATTTGAATCTTGCAATAATTTGACATTTCGGATTCGACCATAGTGGTTTCGTCAAAAACGGAGGTCGTTTGCAAAATGGCTATTTTTTATATTAAAAAATATATAAATTCATTAGCGACCATTCTGAATATTCAATTGACCATAACTTTTTATTCCCGCTATGAAATTTCGATTTTTCACATCCGTTAGAAAGATATAATTAAACAGATTTAAATATTTCTTTTTTCACCAAAATCCGATTTATTTTGAATCATGTACATTCAGTCAAAGTTCAAAATTTTAAACTACCGCGCTATTTCAAGCTTGTTTTATAATTAAAATAAATTTATTCGTTCTAACTTTAATTAAAATAATTTTTAGTCATTATTATTTAAAATAAATTATTTTAAATTTTCAAAATCCATTAAAATTACTAAAATAATTTTTTTAAATTGGTTCCAAAATTCCGGGTTGTTACAATCTCACCCACTTAAAATCTTTTCGTCCTCGAAAAGGAACTGAGCTGAAAGTTGTTTAACTAACCAATTCAATTTTCATTCTTTTATTGGTTTCAATAATTTTATTAGTTGAACTAATAATCACACGACACAATCATCAATCAATTAGTTGATTAAATTTTCAAATATATATATATAACTTTTACATATTCAAAAATCGTATTTTCTGAGATCGGATTATATATATATATATATATATATATATAATCAGAAATACGTTAATTATAAACTTTTCACTCTCAACTCATTCTAGGGCATTTCTAACCCCATCTCTAATGAGTTTTCTCATTCTATGATACCACCAATCCTATCTCTAATGAGTATTCTTTTATAGGATATTTCTAATCCTACCCCTGATGAGTCTTTTGTTCAGTTCTAACGAGTTGTACCCCAAAGATTTGAGTTAACCTAAGCTCTGATACCAGCTATAACGACATGGATTTCGGCTGGACCTAATTGATTGCTAAATCGACCAAGATCGTTCGAATCCCGCATACGCTAACTTTAGGCGTACAAAACATTTAAACAAATAACAGAAGACCATCATAATAATGCAACATTAGAGTACATCGAAAAATAATAATACAGCGGAAGATTAATTTACCATAAATTTAATACAGTGCAGCAGAACAAATAAACCAACACAGTGGAAGACTATCATGCCCTGAACACATCTTTAAGCTTCGTTCCAGAATCCTTCTTAATATATCTGCAAAATAAGCTACTCGACCGCCCGTGTGAAAAATATGGGCACCCGAGTTTGCAAGTGAAAACAAACTACGAGTCAGTCATGGGACTGATATGAGAAATCTTACCTAACCTATTTAATAATAAGGCTAATCACAGGACCATGCCGCTAACGTGGAATGAGTTTACTCCATTGGACTGCCAGTGCATAAATAAAGTAAATCATAAAACAACGCAATGCTTTTTAGAAAAATGAAACCTTTATAAGACTCAAGTCCCATCACACAACGCAACGCAAACCGGAGGATAGAGTTTTACCTTATAATGGTAAAAAATGCTTGATACAATAAAACGGATTAGATATTATAACTAGTGTATATATGTTTCAAAAACATTTCAATCATAATGTATTAATCATAGACGACATAACTACCATATACTATGTCGCCAAATATAGGTTTACAATCAAAACCGCATAGGGTCGTTTTGGAAGTTGAATTTCGATCATGAACCAAGGTAAGGGATCATCCTTACCGAATTCGAGACTCTCTAGCCGGTGCCTTAGGATACAACCGCAACTGCACCTGGATCTTGCAGGGCCGGTCAACAAATACGTTAGTGGATTGGTTATTCCTCAACAATACGTTTCCCTGCCCTATGAGAAGTAAATAAAGAGACACTAGGGACTCAAATCCGAGGCGCCTCATTCCATCATCCACATAAGTAAAAATGTTTGGGATCCATACCATGACATCATTCCTAGCTAGAAAGAAACGTGTGTCCTCCCTGCTGTCCTCTCCCATTTCTGGTTCATACCGGGGTGTGAGGCTCACAAAGTAACGCTATACACAAAGCTATGCTAATTAAAGCTGTGCTTTGATCATCAACCACAAGGCTCCGCTTTTCAATAAAAAGCTTTAATCATTTGCATCTTGGCATGCCACACTGACAATTCACGCCGCGCGACTAATGTCTACCAGTATATAATGTAACAAACCGGAAAATCAGAGCCAATTTAAATTTTTTATTTTGGCAATTTTAACAGATTTTGAATATTTAAAATGAATTATTTTAAATAATAACGACGAAAAAATTTATTTTCGAAGAAGTTAAAATGAATAAATTTATTTTAATTATAAAATGAGCCTGAAATGGCACGGCAGTTTGAAAATTCGATTTCTAATTTCAAATGAATATACAGAATTCAATATAAGTCAGAATTGGACGAAACAAGAAATATTTGAATCTGTTTAATAATATCTTTCTAATGGATGAAAGAAACTGAGTTTTCACTTTATAAATTGAAAGATATGTCCAGTTTAAAATTCAGAAAAGTCGTTGTGGAATTTATATATATTTTAATATATATAAAGCCCTTAAAAATAGCCATTTTGCAAATGACCTCTGTTTTCTATGAAACTACATTTGTTGGATCCGGGATGTCAAATTGTTGCTAGATTCCAAAATTCATAATTTTTGGGATGTGAGCGTGGCGAAGTTAAACGTGTTTTGTCAATTTCAGTCAATTTGGATCGACCAGAAATTGGTCATTTTTCAAACGGTCTCCAAATTCGGTGAAATTAGTTTTGCTAGGATAGTAGCGTCAAAACAAAGCCATATATAATTTTTCTGGAATTTTCGTGGTCCGTATGTGACCCTACTAAATTGAAATGCATGCTTAAAATTCAATATAATGATTTAAATTTAAATTTTTATAAAAACTGACCGCAACAGCCGAAATGGATTACAAAACATATAACATTGTGTTCGGAATAGGGGTATTTAGCAAGGGGCGACAGTCATTGGGTTTGATTTTGAGTTTGTGACATTAAACAGATAATTTGCAAGTTAAAGGAAAATTAAAATATTATTATAAATATAAAACCCCTTTGGAAAATAAAACCCTATTGGTCAATCCCAGGAAAAATCCGCCGTCTATCTTTGTGGATGGCCCGAATCATTCAATACTTCACTCCCCTCTTTCTCTTAATTAACCAAGTGAATTAAAGAATTTACAAAAGGAAAATCGTAATGCCATGTATGCTCTTTAAATCCATACTAAATTCATGGATTTTCGCTCAACAAATTAAGGGGAATTTGCGTCCCTGTGAAAACCCGAAACTTCCCCAGTGAGGAAAGCGCGGATAGTTCGGGAACAAGCCACAAAGGAAGGCATACGGAAGAACATTTCATTGTTAATTACAACAATTCCATCAGAATACAAGAATATACAGAGTATACATGAATATTATACATTACAAAATATCAGAGATTACAATAAATCACATAGCAGCACAAAATAATACAAAATACAACTAGAAGGAGATATATGGATACAAAGCTTTCCGGATATCGTTCCAGCTGTACATCAGGATCCTGTGAATATAAATCTACAAAACCAAAACTACTAGCTGCCGTGTCAAAATAAGGGCACCCAGAGTTTAGGTTAAAACAATAAACTCCAGGTCAGTCATGGGACTGGTGTGAGAACTAAAACAGTTATTTAAAACTTTATTTTAAACCAGATATATCAAGGGACCACGCCGTAAAACACGGAACGGGTTTCCTTCCAAGAATACCATTGCATATAACAAAACAGCGCAATGCTTTTTGGAAAAATGAATCTATTATAAGACCCAGGTCCCATCACACAATGCAACGCAACCCCGGGGATAGGGTTTTCCCTTATAATAGCCAAACATGCTTAGTACGTTTAAAACAAATCATTTGATACTACTATAAGTTCATAGTGTATAAAACAATTTGAAATCATAAGTATCAATGATAGACGGCATGGGTACCATATATCATGTCGCCATACTAGTTCTACAATTAAAACCGCAAAATCACGTATTTGGAAGTTGGATTTCCATCTGTGAACAGAGGCAAGGGATCGTCCTCACCGTCTTCGAGACAATCTAGCCCATGTCTCAGGGTCAGAGCGCAACGACCCTTGGATCGTCAGGGCCAGTCCACCGATGTGGATTAAAATTCCTGAACACTACGTTTCCCCACCCTATAGGGCGTAAATGAGCCAACGAATGACTCCGTCGGACCCAGATCGTCCGATCTAACCGAGGCGCCTCGCAACAGCAACAACCACATAAGTCAAACTCATCAGGGCGTGTAAAACCACTGACGCCACTTCTAGCTAGAAGGAAACGCATGCCCTCCATGAGGTCCTCTCCCGTTTCTGGTTCACAGCCGGGGTGTGAGGCTCGCGAATTCACGCTACACAAAGCGATGCCACAAAGGCTGTGCTTTGATCATCAACCACAAGACTTTGCTTTTCAACAGAAGCCTTGATCATTTGCCACTTAGGCATGCCACACAGGCAATTCACTCCATGCGATTGATGTCCATCAATATATAACCCCTGAGCTCGTACGTCTCAGAGAAGGGCGCTAAATAAGAGAATAAATTCTCCTCCGCCAAACTGATATATTTAATAGAGATCAATCACATAGACTAAAATCCAACGTCAGACACACAGTCCATTTACAAGTTCGTTTTGGGTCTGAACGAAACCGAAGGCACCTAGTGCCCCACATATCCATCGATCTCCAAGTACGTCTGGACGATCACCAACTGTTTCCATCTTCTTAGGTGTACAGCCCAATCAAGATCATCAGTAATTACCCAAACGACGTGAAGACCTCCGGTCTTCAACCACCGTCTTCATCATCGATACCACGTCGAATTAGTTATTCAGAATGGGATAAACCCGGTCTTTCTGAACAACTCGCGTATATAATAAGCACGTGCGACACAAATACAGTATACTCCTCAATCCTACTCAGAATATTTTTTTATACAAATATTCTTATACATTGGGAAAGTTTCCCATTAATTTTATCAAAGATAAATTCTTTAAATTTGTTCTTTAATCTTCTTTGAATATCAACCATGAGGTAAAACAGGTAATACTTCATATCTAACACCACGGTGTTATCGGTAAATTCATTTACCATTTCACGCTCGAATCTAATTAAAGATTTAACTATCACCTCGAGCAATACTGGTGATACTCCATTCTCGATCATTTCAATCTAATTAAAGATTCAGTAAAACTCCACTAAGTTTTATTCTTCACAGAAACCAATATCCTGTCTTTAACTGGGTTAAAGAACCAATGTCATTTAAAACACGGCCCACAATAAACCCAAAATCACATTCATTAATTATCGGGTTCAATAACAAGTGTTATTTAAAACACTGTTCACGATAAACCCAAAAATCAATACCAGTTCAATTCCAATTAAATATTATTTAATTGGTACACTTCACTAAATCTAAATAAAAAGAATTAATCTTTTTTCTCAATTGGGCTTAAGAACAGTGTTAATGAAGACACCATTCACGACAAACCCAAGTCACATTTGATATTAAATACAAGGCTCTGAATAGAAAATATACCGGCTTATATTCAATATCAAATTCTACGACCAACAAATATCGTATTGGAAATAACGATATATATATCTCTTTCAAATTTCCACAACAATATCGGTATAATCACGAAATCCAACATCGAAATATTCCGAAGACAATTTCGATTCAGATCCATTCCAATTCAATTATTGGAAATTCTGGTTATATTTCAAAACCATTTCAAATTCAATCTATTTATTTTAAAAATAAATAGAATTATAATTCTAGTTCAAAACTAGTTCATTTCGATAAAAATCTACTTTTATCTTTTCAAATATGGAGTTTTTCATCCCAATTCTTCACAAATCATTTCTTATGATTTTACACAATTTATCTCTATTTTTAATAATTTTATCAAGGCCCGTACAGTCGATTTAGATCAACGGCCATCGAACTGCACTTACAACGACCTTTTTCAAATTTGATTTGGACATAATTCCAAATCCAATCGTTAGATTTCAAATTTCTAATATTCGTTAGAAAGCTCTTTTCGACACGAACCCAACGGTTCCGGTTTTAGGAGAATTCGACGGTCGGATCTCCCGCAACGTCCATTCGAAGTCAATGGTCGAAATTCGCGAACTGCCGCGGCGCGGCGCGTTTTATTCAGGCCATTATATTATATATAATATATATAATACATATAATATATATTTCGTCGATTTCCTTTCGAAACGAATTTTATAAATCATTTTAAATTCGTTTTCGAAACGATTTCAACTTCATATTCAATTTCTAATCAAAATTGAATATTCCAATATAAATTCGTTTTAATTTCATTTCAAAACGATTTCAATTCAATTTCAATTTAATTCGAATTTCAATTTAATTCGAATTCATTTTTATTCAATTTCAATTTGAATTCATTTTTATTCAATTTCAATTCGAATTCATTTCTATTCAATTTGTCAGATTTTGAAATCACTTTCGAGATTCATTGAAAAATGAATAAAATCGATATAAATATCGTTCGCGTCAAAATGGCGTCAATCTAATCAACACGGCTTCATATATTTCTATTTTCAAATACTCTATTTCAAATATTTCTATTTCAAATATTTCTATTCAAATATTTCTATTTCAAATATTTTTATCTCAAATATTTCTATTTCAAATATTTCTATTCAAAACTGGAATGAGGCCTAATCAATTACCATATAATGTTAATTATACGGATTTTCTACAACACATGTATACAATAACAACGATGAATAATCAACCATCATCCAAAGTGCGTTCTACACTATATAAGCATCAAATATAAATATTTAACGATCATAACAGTCTGTCCATCAATCGATCGACATACTGCTAATTATTGGGACTAGTGTATGTCATATATCATCCCAATACCCGTGTGGGGTTTTCAAACAATCAAACGCAAATTTTATTTGTGCAGTTGGGCGATGTGCAAAATTTATCGTCCTAATCAATATCAATCAAATCATTGTATATAAATAAATCTCCGATTTGTTTATAAATATTTGTTTTAAATACACGTTAAAAATTCTATTTTTAACTATAAAATATTTCCACTATAAAATATTTTATTTCATTTCACATCAGATCACACAATCAACTACACATCAAAATCAAACAAACAAGCATACAAGCCGTCCATGGTCTGTGGACGACGGGTGTCGGGTGCTACTAAACACCGTCTGCATCCTAGTATATATATTTATATAACTAGAATATAAAATTAAAAGATGAGAAGTTCTCACAGAGGGTTCCACTCCGCCGTGCTTTGCTTTTGAACTGCTGAATCATCTGGATCGGTTGAAATTCCAATGTAGTTCTTTTCACACTGTTCACAAAAAAAAATTATCGTTCATTTAAATAAATAAAAATCATATTTATTTTACTTCATATATTTTTTACAATGCTTGATTCTATATAAAAATTATATTTTTATATTTCTGCTACTAATATAAAGATCGAATTTTTATATCATCGCTATAAAAATCACATTTTTTTCTCAACACATATATAATAAAAATCAGATTTTTATTTCGCTACATATATTGTAACACCCCACCTCCGCTAGGGTCACTCTTTCAGGGGCACTAGCTTCTGGGGGGCGTTAGAACTGGGTAAGCATGCATAATGATATATCAAGGCAGAACAAGAACATAAATATATATGTAAAACAGAGTAAGTGAGAATAAAACAGCGGAATATCTCAAACCATCTCAAAACAAGTCTAATACATCATAAAGTCAACTGCCAAAATAAACATGTCTAGTACATCATAAACAGAAATACTGAAATACATAGTGGTATCCCCAAAATAAAGATGATAAACCATAGCGAGCTCAATGTCCAGACATACATGAGCTATCCAAGAAAGCAGGTAGGATCCAAGCTAAGCTCCTGTATTCCCTCCCTGAGAACCTGGGGGGGGGGGGGGGGACGGAAGAAAAGAGGCAAAAGAAAACAGGTCAGTCAAAAAGACTGAGTAAGCCCTACTACGATCAGTCTATAAACTAATAAAGTTGACATCATGATGGAAACTGAGATGAACATACTGGCAATAGATAAAGGTGTCATCACATAAAGAAGATTAAGCTTTGCACCACAGTGTACTAGCAAACTAACATAACAGGTATTGATCCCTCAGCCCAAACTTTGGCCCAATAACATGAGGTGACCTTAATACAAGGTCCAGCCCAACGGTCTAGTCGATCGGCTCCCTATAAACCTAACACGTCAAGTGTTGGTGTCCATACGGCCCACATATGGTTGTAGTCAGACTGTGCTGGGTCCACCTTCGGGTGTATCAAGCCCTCGGGTGTCAACCCCAGACACCGAAGCAATAATGCACAGTCTAAACCTACTGGTACCCGTGCCTCGAGTTTGTCCAACACCGAACTACGTGCACGTCCGTAGCCCGCCTGGACCCGCACCGCTGTACCACTCAGCCGTCGCTTTGGTCGCTTACATCAGTCCAGTAATCGTGCCCCGCCCTAGCCTAGCCTCTAGGGTTGTGAATGATACCAAACTGGGATTACTGCTGGAACAGACCACGTTGCTAGGGTTTCCTAAGAGGGTTAAGTGCGATTTAACCCTTCACTAATCATGGATTAAATTGGTTAAGTGTAACCGACAGTTCACAACTTAACCCCATTTCAATCCCTCGAACCCCCAAATTGGTTAAGTATTAGTGGACCCTGACTTAACCCTAATCATGAGGCATTAATTAATTTAATGCACCTTAACCTCTCACATTAGACTTTGTTGTGGTTACCTAGTTAAGCCGGTGGGTTCCGGGTAGATTTACACCACAACTTGGTATAACCTTGGGTCTTGGCACCACATGACCAACTTCTCATATTGGATCCTATTGTTTGTAGCCACTAGTTAAGCCGGTAGGTTCCGGGTAGAATTACGCTACAAACTCAACCCAACCTCGAGTTGGCCACACTTATGTTTTCTAAGTGTCATGTCCACTTTATTTTCAAAACATAATTACAAGTTTAACAAATTCTTGGGTAGACCTAACTTAATAGGTAAATTCCCAAGGGGTAGACCTAACTTAATAGGTAAATTCCCAATCTTATATTTTCATGTATTTTAAGTTTTTCCCAAACCCCCCAACGTCATTCTATCACTTACATACTCGTCATAACGCGTAAAGGATAGAAAGAGGGAACTTGGCACAACATACATGATGAATCTTACATATCATAATAAACATGCATAACATGTTGGACTTGCATAACTTAGCATAGTGAACTTGCATAAACATGCATAACTTGTTAAACTTGCAAATCATGGCATAGTGAACTTGCATAAACATGCATAACTTATCAAACATGTGTAACATGGCATAGTGAACTCGCATAAGCATGCATAACTTATTAAACTTGCATAACATAGTATAGTGAACTCGCATAAACATGCATAGCTTGTTAAACTTGCATAACATAGTATGGTGAACTCGCATAAACATGCATAGCTTGTTAAACTCGCAAATCATGGCATAGAGAACTTGCATAAACATGCATAACTTGTTAAACTTGCAAATCATGGCATAGTGAACTTGTATAAGCATGCATAACTTGTTAAACTTGCAAATCATGGCATAGTGAACTTGCATAAACATGCATAATTTATCAAACATGTGTAACATGGCATAGTGAACTCGCATAAGCATGCATAACTTATTAAACATGCATAAATCCCAACTTTCATCACATATTAACTTTAGAGTTTCTAAAATGAAGGTAAGAGGGCTTACTAATATTAAGAAGACACAAATCTACAAGTAAAGATTGAGAAGCCCTTTATGCAAGCATAAAAACCCAAAACAAAGCTCCAATAAGAAACACCCTTAACAAAAATCCCAAAAACTCTAGCTTAGCAAATAAAACTTGCAACTTGATGATGTATGCAAGCTAATGATCATTCATACAACTTAGAAATGCTTGTATGAACATCATAATCTTCATAGGAATGATTTATGAAGAGGGTGGAGGCTAGGGTTTTTAAGTGGAGGCCATTTGGGAAATCAATTTGACATAGTTTGGTTGCTAGAATGAATAATGGGGTTTTAGGGTAGGATTAGGGTCTTATTTATAGAAGATTAAAGTGTTTTTAGCCCTAGGATTAACCCTAGGTTAGTTTAGGTCCGTCAGATTTCGGAATTCTCCAGAACCAAGCCACACAACCAAGCCTAGATCAAAATTGGTGCGCCAGGCAAAACTGCCCGGCCACCCCGTGTCGACAGGGCTGTCGACAGGGCAGTCGACACCCTAAGACCCCTGTCGACGTGCCTGTCGACATGGGGGTCTTAGCGGGAGTTTTCCCCGCCTGACGCCAGTTAGCCCTAATCCTTGTTTTTGAACTTAAAATTTAAATCTGTTTTTAATATGGAAATTCTTGAAAACTTCAATGGGCCTTAACTTGGTCATACGAACTCCGATTTTCGAAAACTCGGACTCTATTTCGCGTATTTTTCCGAGAAGAACGCAATGGCATAGCCCGTTTCCCTTGATTCATATTTTAGAATTAAATTCTGCCTCGATTTATGTTATAACAGGTTATTGAAAATACGGGTTGTTACATTCTCCCCTCCTTAAAGGATTTCGTCCCCGAAATCTTTAAGTGAGGAAGAACGTATCCTACCATCCAATCATCCATCTACTCAAAGCATCATCCACGAGCAATCATTTTCCTTACAAGATTCTAAATGCTGGATGAACATATGCAGAGGTGTGTGTATATGTACTTATCTAATGCAAATATCATCAATGCGAATTATGTTAGTGAAATGAATCCATATGTATGCAATTCCTAACATAATGTATAACATCTATATGTGTGCACATAACATACACCCATATGCAACATCCATGTGATAACACACAATTTTCATCCATGAATAAGCATAAACACTCATGCATATGCAATATGAGGAGTGTGCGAGCCGATCTAGTGCCTAATCGTGTATAATGCATCCACGAGCAACCACTTGCAAACACTTGCAACCATCAAGCATAACATGTCTCAAACACATGTTTCATCCAAAGGGTTTCTACCTAAGGTTCTCATGACAAGATTAACACGATAAAACTAGATAAATATGGATAGCAAAGAGAAAGATACGCTCACAAAGAAAAGAGATTGAGAGTGTACCCTCAAAAAGGAATGGATAAAGCCTACGCATCTTCTCTTCAGTTTCCCAAGTTGCGTCTTCCTCGGCTTCACCCAATTGAACCTTCACCAACTTGACCTCACGATTTCTTAGCTTCTTGATCTCCGTCCCCAAGATACGAATCGGAGCTCTCCTCAAGGTAGCTTCTTTCTCTACTTCCACATCTTCTAGAACACTTGGCTCAACCACCTCCGCTGACTTATGCAAACACTTCCGGAGATGCGAAACATGAAAAACATTATGCACTCCAGCTAGCTTCTCGGGCAATTCCACTCTATAGGCCATCTGCCCGATCCTCTCTACCACTGGAAATGGTCCAACAAACCTTGGTGCTAACTTTCCTACCGCTCCAAACCGAACCACATTCCGCAAAGGAGAAACCTTCACGAAAACCATATCCCCAACATCAAACTCCAAATCAGTCCTTCGCCTATCAGCATAAGATTTCTGTCTGTCTTGGGCCGCCTTCATCCGTCTTCTAATCAACTCGACATTCTCGGATGTATCTCTAATCATGTCAGGTCCAAGTATAAGCTTATCTGTAGTCTCCCACCAACATGTGGGTGACTTGCACGGTCTCCCATATAAAGCCTCAAATGGTGCCATACCAATGCTTGCCTGATAACTGTTATTATAAGCAAATTCCACAAGAGGAAGATGGTCTTCCCAAGTACCACCAAAGTCCAGAATGCAAAGCCTCAACAAGTCCTCAAGTACCCTATTCACCCTTTCTGTCTGACCGTCCGTTTGTGGGTGATAAGCCGTACTCAGGTTCAACCTCGTGCCCATAGCTTCCTGCAAACTGTTCCAGAACTGACTAGTAAAGATGGGGTCTCGGTCACTGACTATGCTAGAAGGGACTCCATGTAGTCGTACTATCTCACGAAGATATACTGATGCTAGTCCAGATGCGGTCCTTTTGCTCTTCACCGGAATGAAATAAGCACTCTTCGTAAGCCTATCCACAATGACCCATATGCTTGTATTCCCTTTTCTTGACCTTGGCAATCCGTCAACAAAGTCCATAGAAATACTCTCCCACTTCCATAGCTGGACCTCTAGAGGATGCAATAGCCCACCGGGCTTCTTCGACTCGGCTTTTACTCTTTGACAAACAACACATCTAGAGACAAACTCTGCCACATCCTTCTTCATTCCAGGCCAGAAGAAAATGCGCTTCATATCCTTATACATCTTATCTCCACCCGGATGTATAGTCAACTTGGAGCGATGTGCTTCCTCAAGAACTTTCCTCACAAAGTCTTCCACCATCGGAACACAAAGGCTTCCGTCTCTCCTCAGCCAACCCTTATCATCTATAGAATATCGAGCAAGGTGACTAGATGTCTCCCCTCGAATCAGCTTATCCATAATCTCAATTATCTGAGGGTCTTCCTTCTGCGAAGCTCCAACTTGATCCAGAAGGGTAGGCCTGAGCTCAAGAGATGCTAAAGAACCGGTCATCGACTCAACTGCCAAAGAGAAATCAAAGGTTGCCAAGAACTCTAAATTCTTCATCTCAACAAATAGAGGACTTAGTGTCAACCTTTTTCTACTCAACGCATCCGCTACAACATTCCCCTTGCCAGGGGTATAGGCTATATCAAAATCGTAGGATGCCAAGAATTCCATCCACCTTTGCTGCCTCAAGTTCAGATCCTTCTGCGAAAAGAGATACTTCAAAGACTTATGATCAGTATACAGCTCAAATCTCTCTCCCAGAAGATAATGACGTCAAGCCTTGAGTGCATATACTATCGCTGCCAGCTCTAGATCATGAGTGGGATAATTCTTCTCATGCACCTTAAGTTGCCTACCACCAAAACATATAACTCTGCCTTCTTGCATCAGAACGGCGCCCAATCCCGTGCCACAAGCATCAGTGTACACGGTAAACATCTTACCACCATCGGGTAAAGCTAGAACTGGTGCTGAGGTAAGGGCTCTCTTGAGTCTCTGAAAAGCAAGCTCACAGTCCATATCCCAAGCAAAAACTAAGTTCTTCTTCGTCAACTTAGTAAGAGGAGCGGATATCTTCGCGAAGTCCTTGATGAACTTCCGGTAAAAACCTGCAAGACCTAGAAAACTTCTCACTTCGGTTGCATTCCTTGGAGTCTTCCAATCCTGCACAGCAATTAATTTAGCGGGATCCACCGCCAAGCCTTGCTTAGATACTATATGCCCAAGGAACCGAGCTTCCCTTCTCCAAAAGTGACACTTGGAGAACTTGGCCTTCAACTGATGCGCTCTAAGCGTATCCATCACCTCTACAAGATGCCTCGCGTGCTCTTCTTCATCCTTAGAGAAGATCAGAATATCATCCACAAAGACCACGACAAACTTGTTCAAGAACTCTCGAAACACCCTACTCATCAAGTCCACGAAATACGCGGGTGCATTCGTCAGACCGAACGGCATAACAAGCCATTCAAAGAATCCATCTGGAGTTCTGAACGCAGTCTTGTCTATACTATCCTCAGCTACTCTGAGCTGATGAAATCCAGTAGCAAGATCAAGCTGAGAGAAAACAGAAGCACCAACAAGCTGGTCAAAAAGATCATCAATCCTCGGTAATGGGTGTCTGTTCTTCTTAGTCATCTTATTCAACTCTCTATAGTCCACACAAAGTCGAAGAGAACCATCTGCCTTTGCAGCAAACACCACAGGCGCTCCCCATTCGGATATACTTCGTCTGATGAAGTTCTTCTCAAGCAACTCCTTTACTTGCTTGCTGAGCTCCCGTCTCTCACGCGGAGCCATGTGCCGAACGGGCAAAGAAACAGGCTTAGCATTATCCACCAGATAAATGCGAAAATCAATCTCTCGTTTTGGGGGCAACCCCTTAACTTCTTCAAAAACATCTGGATAATCTCGGACCACCCTTACAGACTGAAGGGTTTCCTCTGACGAGTCAAGAGATTCAAGATAGCACAACATGACAGGATCCTTCGGATTGCATGAAATCTCTAAGGTGTTGCCAAGGCGAGTCACAAGCCTCACAACCCTATGCTCACAATCAAGAATGGCTCCATGTCTAGACAGCCAATCCATGCCCAAAATCAATCCGTATCCCCTGAAACCAAGAACATACGCACTACACAAGAACTCTACACTGAGTATAGAGATCCTCAGATCCTCACATATCATAGATAGATGAGCAGAACCCCCAATGGGATTCGAAACACAAACGGGATCATCCACTAAGCTAGTACTAAGGTGCAAACTATCAACAAGATCAGGTGAAATAAAGCTATGTGATGCACCAGAATCAAATAAGGTACGAACTGGAAGATCGGAAACATAAACAAGGTTCTCAACAGAAACACTACCTCGATCGGGAACTGGAGCGGTATTGAGAGCATGAACTTGCCCTCCTGAAGGTCCAGCACGCTGAGTCTGACCCTGCCCTTTCTTCTTCGGGCATTCCTTGCTGAAGTGTCCAGTCTCACCATAGGAAAAACATCCACCATTAAGCTTCCTTTTCTTCTTCCTACAATCCTTAGCAAAGTGTCCAGGCGCACCACAGTAATTGCACTTTCCCTTGCCTTTGTTGTTGTTCCCCTTCTTGTTCTTGTTCTGATTTCCTTGACTGCTTTGGCCACCTTGATTGCCTTTACCCTGAGAATCAGTCTTCTTTGCTTGAGTATCACTCGACTTGACCTCTTTCTTTCCATCTCCCTGAAGTAGAGCCATATCGACCAAACTCTCAAAAGTAGCCCCATGCGGAATATGTGACATCGCTAAACCCTGCAGCGGCTCATTCAACCCTCTAGCAAATCGAAGAGCCTTCTTCTCAGGAGTGTTCACCATATCCAAACCAAAACGGGCCAGCTAATTAAACTTGTTCACATACTCCTTGACAGACATATCGCCCTGCTTTAATGCAATGAACTTCTCCGTCTGTAAATTCGCCTCAGCAGAAGATAGAAACTTGGCCACAAATCTAGCCCTCAAATCGGCCCAAGTCTCGACGGGCCTCGTCCCATTGGTGACCTCCCACCAATAGGCTGCTTCGTCCTTCAAAAGCCACACTGTCAATAAGATCTTCCTATCGTCATCAATCCTAAAGATAGCAAACAAGTCCTCAGTGTCTTTCAGCCAATTCCTAGCTTCAACAAAAGATTCCGTGCCTAGGAAATTCTTGCCTCCCATCGCCTTGAAGTCTTTACAAACCTTCGTGAACTCAACCTGAGGATGCTGAGGGGGAGGAGGAGGAAGAGGAGCCTCAGCAACTGGAGGAGGAGGAACAGGAACCACCGGAGGAGGGACATTAGGGGGAGGATTCTCAACTACAGGAGGAGGAGTGGGAGTAGGGTTTGCGGGGCCAGCTACCGCCCTAGCTTCTAGAAGTCTCCTATACCAGAGTGGTACTTTTACTCCATCCGGGATGGCAAGATTCTCAGCCATACTGAAACGAAAGATAAGATAAGATTAGGTCAAGGGAACGAAGGATAACGCTAATGGCTTTTTGGGGAATAGCCTTTTAAAATACTAGACTTTTCTTTGGAAAATACTTTATACTTGTTTTGAAAATAGTTTTTCAAAAGTCCTTTAAAAACTTTTTGTTCTTTCTTGTAAACCATATGCTCTGATACCAAATTTGTAACACCCCACCTCCGCTAGGGTCACTCTTTCGGGGGCACTAGCTTCTAGGGGGCGTTAAAACTGGGTAAGCATGCATAATGATATATCAAGGCAGAACAAGAACATAAATATATATGTAAAACAGAGTAAGTGAGAATAAAACATCGGAATATCTCAAACCATCTCAAAACAAGTCTAAAACATCATAAAGTCAACTGCCAAAATAAACATGTCTAGTACATCATAAACAGAAATACTGAAATACATAGTGCTATCCCCAAAATAAAGATGATAAACCATAGCGAGCTCAATGTCCAGACATACATGAGCTATCCAAGAAAGCAGGTAGGATCCAAGCTAAGCTCCTGTATTCCCTCCCTGAGAACCTGGGGGGGGGGGGGAACGGAAGAAAAGAGGCAAAAGAAAACAGGTCAGTCAAAAAGACTGAGTAAGCCCTACTACGATCAGTCTATAAACTAATAAAGTTAACATCATGATTGAAACTGAGATGAACATACTGGCAATAAATAAAGGTGTCATCACATAAAGAAGATTAAGCTTTGCACCACAGTGTACTAGCAAACTAACATAACAGGTATTGATCCCTCAGCCCAAACTTTGGCCCAATAACATGAGGTGACCTTAATACAAGGTCCAGCCCAACGGTCTAGTCGATCGGCTCCCTATAAACCTAACACGTCAAGTGTTGGTGTCCATACGACCCACATATGGTTGTAGTCAGACTGTGCTGGGTCCACCTTCGGGTGTATCAAGCCCTCGGGTGTCAACCCCAGACACCTAAGCAATAATGCACAGTCTAAACCAACTGGTACCCGTGCCTCGAGTTTGTCCAACACCGAACTACGTGCACGTCCGTAGCCCGCCTGGACCCGCACCGCTGTACCACTCAGCCGTCGCTTTGGTCGCTTACATCAGTCCAGTAATCGTGCCCCGCCCTAGCCTAGCCTCTAGGGTTGTGAATGATACCAAACTGGGATTACTGCTGGAACAGACCACGTTGCTAGGGTTTCCTAAGAGGGTTAAGTGCGATTTAACCCTTCACTAATCATGGATTAAATTGGTTAAGTGTAACCGACAGTTCACAACTTAACCCCATTTCAATCCCTCGAACCCCCAAATTGGTTAAGCATTAGTGGACCCTGACTTAACCCTAATCATGAGGCATTAATTAATTTAATGCACCTTAACCTCTCACATTAGACTTTGTTGTGGTTACCTAGTTAAGCCGGTGGGTTCCGGGTAGATTTACACCACAACTTGGTCTAACCTCGGGTCTTGGCACCACATGACCAACTTCTCACATTGGATCCTATTGTTTGTAGCCACTAGTTAAGCCGGTAGGTTCCGGGTAGAATTACGCTACAAACTCAACCCAACCTCGAGTTGGCCACACTTATGTTTTCTAAGTGTCATGTCCACTTTATTTTCAAAACATAATTACAAGTTTAACAAATACTTGGGTAGACCTAACTTAATAGGTAAATTCCCAAGGGGTAGACCTAACTTAATAGGTAAATTCCCAATCTTATATTTTCATGTATTTTAAGTTTTTCCCAAACCCCCCAACGTCATTCTATCACTTACATACTCGTCATAACGCATAAAGGATAGAAAGAGGGAACTTGGCACAACATACATGATGAATCTTACATATCATAATAAACATGCATAACATGTTGGACTTGCATAACTTAGCATAGTGAACTTGCATAAACATGCATAACTTGTTAAACTTGCAAATCATGGCATAGTGAACTTGCATAAACATGCATAACTTATCAAACATGTGTAACATGGCATAGTGAACTCGCATAAGCATGCATAACTTATTAAACTTGCATAACATAGTATAGTGAACTCGCATAAACATGCATAGCTTGTTAAACTTGCATAACATAGTATGGTGAACTCGCATAAACATGCATAGCTTGTTAAACTCGCAAATCATGGCATAGTGAACTTGCATAAACATGCATAACTTGTTAAACTTGCAAATCATGGCATAGTGAACTTGCATAAACATGCATAACTTGTTAAACTTGCAAATCATGGCATAGTGAACTTGCATAAACATGCATAATTTATCAAACATGTGTAACATGGCATAGTGAACTCGCATAAGCATGCATAACTTATTAAACATGCATAAATCCCAACTTTCATCACATATTAACTTTAGAGTTTCTAAAATGAAGGTAAGAGGGCTTACTAATATTAAGAAGACACAAATCTACAAGTAAAGATTGAGAAGCCCTTTATGCAAGCATAAAAACCCAAAACAAAGCTCCAATAAGAAACACTCTTAACAAAAATCCCAAAAACTCTAGCTTAGCAAATAAAACTTGCAACTTGATGATGTATGCAAGCTAATGATCATTCATACAACTTAGAAATGCTTGTATGAACATCATAATCTTCATAGGAATGATTTGTGAAGAGGGTGGAGGCTAGGGTTTTTAAGTGGAGGCCATTTGGGAAATCAATTTGACATAGTTTGGTTGCTAGAATGAATAATGGGGTTTTAGGGTAGGATTAGGGTCTTATTTATAGAAGATTAAAGTGTTTTTAGCCCTAGGATTAACCCTAGGTTAGTTTAGGTCCGTCAGATTTCGGAATTCTCCAGAACCAAGCCACACAACCAAGCCTAGATCAAAATTGGTGCACCAGGCAAAACTGCCCTGCCACCCCGTATCGACAGGGCTGTCAACAGGGCAGTCGACACCCTAAGACCCCTGTCGACATGCCTGTCGACATGGGGGTCTTGGCGGGAGTTTTCCCCGCCTGACGCCAGTTAGCCCTAATCCTTGTTTTTGAACTTAAAATTTAAATCTGTTTTTAATATGGAAATTCTTGAAAACTTCAATGGGCCTTAACTGGGTCATACGAACTCCGATTTTCGAAAACTCAGACTCTATTTCGCGTATTTTTCCGAGACGAACGCAATGGCATAGCCCGTTTCCCTTGATTCAGATTTTAGAATTAAATTCTGCCTCGATTTATGTTATAACAGGTTATTGAAAATACGGGTTGTTACATATATAAAGATCAAATTTTTATATTTCACATATGATAAAAATCATATTTTTATTATTCCTATGATATAAAAATTATATTTTTAACATTAGTATCTTATAAAAATCAAATTTTTAACATCTACATTATATAAAATCATTTTTTTACCCTTCTATAATATAAAAATTATATTTTTAACCTAATAAAAATCGAATTTTTATTATCTATATTATATAAAAATTATATTTTTATTACTTACATCATATACAAATTTCGCCTTTCTACTTAGAAAAATATCGTCTTTCTACTTATTAAAAATCCGACCTTTCTACTAATTAAAAATCCGACCTTTCTACTAATTAAAAATCAACTTTTCTTGTCAAAAATCATATTTTTATTACTTAACTAGAAACTATATTTTTATTTTTAAAGAACTCATCTTTATGGTGTTAAAAAAATCCAATCTTATCACATAGAAAAAATCTAATCCTATATGCTAATATATATATGTAAATTGATTTATTTATATATATTTATCTTTTCAGATTTTAAAACTATAGAAACGTGTATATATAAAAACTAGATTAGTCAAAATAAAACTTACTGCTTGGATTTGGGCTGAAGGCGCCGGACGCAGGAGGGGGAGCTCGCAGTTACGCCCGTGGTGGTGGGTGGTGAATCGCGGTGGTTCTGGGTGGAAGGGGGGTGCGGTTTTCGTTTTGAGGGAGGCAGAGGGTGCGTTTTAGGAGAAGGAGGGAAGAGAGAGGAGGAGGATGGGAGGTGCGCCAGGGGGGTGCGGCGGTGCTCCGCCTGGAGGCGGCGGCTGCTATCGCGCCCTCGTTCTCTTTTTTTCCCGGTTGTTCTGTCAATTAGAAAAGGGAGGACGGAGGGAGAAGGAAAGGGGTAGGGGGTTATATATAAAATTTAATTATTATTTATTTCTAAAAAAAGTTGACTTTTTGTTTGAATTCGAGATCAAGTCCACCGACTGCCGTCCATAGCTAATTACCCCCATTCCGAACACAATCGGATATTATCGTAGGCTGATTCGACTGTTTCGATCAATTTTCATCAAAATCAACATATTACTCTATATATTGAATTTGAACGTAGCGACTATTCTGAAATTTCAACTGGACATATCTTTTGATTCCCGCTATGAAATTTCAATTATTCAGATTCGTTGGAAAGATATTCTCAATTAGATTCTAATATTTTTGGTTTCGTTAAAATCCGGTTTATTTTGAATGCTATACATTCATTTGAATTTTGAAATCGAATTATCGAACTACTGCGCCATTTTCAATTCCTTTTATAATTTGAAATAAATATTTATATTCTAACAACGACGTATATAAATACTCGTTCGAATTCTATTCAAAATAAATTTCTCGTCGATATTATTTAAAATAATTTATTTTAAAGATTCAAAATTCGCTAAAATTGCCAAAATAAAAATTTTAAATTGGCTCGGATTTCCGGGTTATTACAATCTCCCCCACTTAAAACTTTTCGTCCCCGAAAAGGAACGAAGCCGAAAATTGTTTAAAAAATCAACTCAACTTTCCTTATTTTCCTTACGGCTTAAATTCTTCAACTTTTCAGTTTCTAAGAACTTTTCAAATTTTTCAAAAATTTGGCTAACACCCTAAATTTTCGTAAAATTTCGCCAAAACCTCCCCTGCACCGGGGACTTCGGGATATTTCATATAGACTCCCATGGTCTTCTTCAATCCAAAAGAAAAAGAAAAAGCCAACCGGCTATCCAATCGGCTCACAAAATCACCCAAAACTCAAGAAATACAATAAACGTGTACCTATTTGTCGGGCAAACAATTTTATTCCTCTTCTCTAGCCTCCTTGCTATGACCTGTTCAATGTAAGTACATGTATGCATGCAAATGCGACCAATTTTCAATACAGCTGACTATTTGATTCAATTTGGCTAAATGGTTCAGATTTTAATTAGTCCAACAATAATCAAACAATACAACCATCAATCAATTAGTTGGTTATCATTTCAAACTCATAATTTTGATACATATACAGAAAATCCTGTTTTTGATACCAAATCACAACAATAGACCCTATCTAATTTTGGTTCTCACACCAGTCAATTGGAAATATATAGAAACCTCACTTTCGTCACTCGAACATAAATTCTAATGATGGAGCTCCATTATCAAAATCATCTCCGGGCGATTAGAGCGTAATTCTATATCCATCCAGTATATTAAAACTTTGAATACACGCGGATCAGACGTATATGCAAAATCTATATATACTGGATTGTCCACATCAATATGAATTAAATAATCAAATACGAATAATTGATTTAAATTTTCAAAACAAAACTTGTTTTCAATTTTAAAAATAAACTCTTCACACTCGTTCTAGGATACTACTGATCCCATCTCTAACGAGTCATTCTCATTGGATATTACTAATCCAATATCTGATGAATTCTTTCGTATGGTTCTAATGTGTCTTGTTCTCTGAGCTTTGTAAACCAAAGCTTTGATACCAACCGTGAAAACCCGAAACTTCCCCGGTGAGGAAAGCGCAGATAGTTCGAGAACAAGCCACAAAGGAACGCAGATGGAAGAGCATTTCATTGTTAATTACAACAATTCCATCAGAATACAAGAATATACAGAGTGTAAATGAATATTATACATTACAAAATATCAGAGATTACAATAAATCACATAGCAGCGGAAAATAATACAAAATACTTTCCGGATATCGTTCCAGCTGTACATCAGGATCCTGTGAATATAAATCTGCAAAACCAAAACTACTAGCTGCCCGTGTCAAAATAAGGGCACCTAGCGTTTAGGTTAAAACAATAAGCTCCAGCTCAGTCATGGGACTGGTGTGAGAACTAAAACAGCTATTTAAAAGTTTATTTTAAATCAGTCCTTCGCCTATCAGCATAAGATTTCTGTCTGTCTTGGGCCGCCTTCATCCGTCTTCTAATCAACTCGACCTTCTCGGATGTATCTTTAATCATGTCAGTTCCAAGTATAAGCTTATCTGTAGTCTCCCACCAACATGTGGGTGACTTGCACGGTCTCCCATATAAAGGCTCAAATGATGCCATACCAATGCTTGCCTGATAACTGTTATTATAAGCAAATTCCACAAGAGGAAGATGGTCTTCCCAAGTACCACCAAAGTCCAGAATGCAAAGCCTCAACAAGTCCTCAAGTACCCTATTCACCCTTTCTGTCTGACCGTCCGTTTGTGGGTGATAAGCCGTACTCAGGTTCAACCTCGTGCCCATAGCTTCCTGCAAACTGTTCCAGAACTGACTAGTAAAGATGGGGTCTCGGTCACTGACTATGCTAGAAGGGACTACATGTAGTCGTACTATCTCACGAAGATATACTGATGCTAGTCCAGATGCGGTCCTTTTGCTCTTCACCGGAATGAAATGAGCACTCTTCGTAAGCCTATCCACAATGACCCATATGCTTGTATTCCCTTTTCTTGACCTTGGAAATCCGTCAACAAAGTCCACAGAAATACTCTCCCACTTCCATAGCGGGACCTCTAGAGGATGCAATAGCCCACCGGGCTTCTTCGACTCGGCTTTTACTCTTTGACAAACAACACATCTAGAGACAAACTCTGCCACATCCTTCTTCATTCCAGGCCAGAAGAAAATGCGCTTCATATCCTTATACATCTTATCTCCACCCGGATGTATAGTCAACTTGGAGCGATGTGCTCCCTCAAGAACTTTCCTCACCAAGTCTTCCACCATCGGAACACAAAGCCTTCCGTTTGTCCTCAGCCAACCCTTATCATCTATAGAATATCGAGCAAGGTGACTAGATGTCTCCCCTCGAATCAGCTTATCCATAATCTCAATTATCTGAGGGTCTTCCTTCTGCGAAGCCCCAACTTGATCCAGAAGGGTAGGCCTGAGCTCAAGAGATGCTAAAGAACCGGTCATCGACTCAACTGCCAAAGAGAAATCAAAGGTTGCCAAGAACTCTAAATTCTTCATCTCAATAAATAGAGGACTTAGTGTCAACCTTTTTCTACTCAACGCATCCGCTACAACATTCTCCTTGCCAGGGGTATAGGCTATATCAAAATCGTAGGACGCCAAGAATTCCATCCACCTTTGCTACCTCAAGTTCAGATCCTTCTGCGAAAAGAGATACTTCAAAGACTTATGATCAGTATACAGCTCAAATCTCTCTCCCAGTAGATAATGACGCCAAGCCTTGAGTGCATATACTATCGCTGCCAGCTCTAGATCATGAGTGGGATAATTCTTCTCATGCACCTTAAGTTGCCTACCACCAAAACATATAACTCTGCCTTCTTGCATCAGAACGGCGCCCAATCCCATGCCACAAGCATCAGTGTACACGGTAAACATCTTACCACCATCGGGTAAAGCTAGAACTGGTGCTGAGGTAAGGGCTCTCTTGAGTCTCTGAAAAGCAAGCTCACAGTCCATATCCCAAGCAAAAACTAAGTTCTTCTTCGTCAACTTAGTAAGAGGAGCGGATATCTTCGCGAAGTCCTTGATGAACTTCCGGTAAAAACCTGCAAGACCTAGAACACTTCTCACTTCGGTTGCATTCCTTGCAGTCTTCCAATCCTGCACAGCAATTAATTTAGCGGGATCCACCGCCAAGCCTTGCTTAGATACTATATGCCCAAGGAACCGAACTTCCCTTCTCCAAAAGTGACACTTGGAGAACTTGGCCTTCAACTGATGCGCTCTAAGCGTATCCATCACCTCTACAAGATGCCTCGCGTGCTCTTCTTCATCCTTAGAGAAGATCAGAATATCATCCACAAAGACCACGACAAACTTGTTCAAGAACTCTCGAAACACCCTACTCATCAAGTCCACGAAATACGCGGGTGCATTTGTCAGACCGAACGGCATAACAAGCCATTCAAAGAATCCATCTGGAGTTCTGAATGCAGTCTTGTCTATACTATCCTCAGCTACTCTGAGCTGATGAAATCCAGTAGAAAGATCAAGCTGAGAGAAAATAGAAGCACCAACAAGCTGGTCAAAAAGATCATCAATCCTCGGTAATGGGTGTCTGTTCTTCTTAGTCATCTTATTCAACTCTCTATAGTCCACACAAAGTCGAAGAGAACCATCTGCCTTTGTAGCAAACACCACAGGCGCTCCCCATTCGGATATACTTCGTCTGATGAAGTTCTTCTCAAGCAACTCCTTTACTTGCTTGCTGAGCTCCCGTCTCTCACGCGGAGCCATGTGCCGAACGGGCAAAGAAACAGGCTTAGCATTATCCACCAGATAAATGCGAAAATCAATCTCTCGTTTTGGGGGCAACCCCTTAACTTCTTCAAAAACATCTGGATAATCTCGGACCACCCTTACAGACTGAAGAGTTTCCTCTGACGAGTCGAGATATTCAAGATAGCACAACATGACGGGATCCTTCGGATTGCATTAAATCTCTAAGGTGTTGCCAAGGCGAGTCACAAGCCTCACAACCCTATGCTCACAATCAAGAATGGCTCCATGTCTAGACAGCCAATCCATGCCCAAAATCAATCCGTATCCCCTGAAACCAAGAACATACGCACTACACAAGAACTCTACACTGAGTATAGAGATCCTCAGATCCTCACATATCATAGATAGATGAGCAGAACCCCCAATGGGATTCGAAACACAAACGGGATCATCCACTAAGCTAGTACTAAGGTGCAAACTATCAACAAGATCAGATGAAATAAAGCTATGTGATGCACCAGAATCAAACAAGGTACGAACTGGAAGATCAGAAACATAAACAAGGTTCTCAACAGAAACACTACCTCGATCGGGAACTGGAGCGGTATTGAGAGCATGAACTTGCACTCCTGAAGGTCCAGCACGCTGAGTCTGACCCTGCCCTTTCTTCTTCGGGCATTCCTTGCTGAAGTGTCCAGTCTCACCACAGGTAAAACATCCACCATTAAGCTTCCTTTTCTTCTTCCTACAATCCTTAGCAAATTGTCCAGGCGCACCACAGTAATTGCACTTTCCCTTGCCTTTGTTGTTGTTCCCCTTCTTGTTCTTGTTCTGATTTCCTTGACTGCTTTGGCCACCTTGATTGCCTTTACCCTGAGAATCAGTCTTCTTTGCTTGAGTATCACTCGACTTGACCTCTTTCTTTCCATCTCCCTGAAGTAGAGCCATATCGACCAAACTCTCAAAAGTAGCCCCATGCGGAATATGTGACATCGCCAAACCCTGCAGCGGCTCATTCAACCCTCTAGCAAATCTAAGAGCCTTCTTCTCAGGAGTGTTCACCATATCCAAACCAAAACGGGCCAGCTGATTAAACTTGTTCACATACTCCTTGACAGACATATCGCCTTGCTTTAATGCAATGAACTTCTCCATCTGTAAATTCGCCTCAGCAGAAGATAGAAACTTGGACACAAATCTAGCCCTCAAATCGGCCCAAGTCTCGACGGGCCTCGTCCCATTGGTGACCTCCCACCAATAGGCTGCTTTGTTCTTCAAAAGCCACACTGTCAATAAGATCTTCCTCTCGTCATCAATCCTAAAGATAGCAAACAAGTCCTCAGTGTCTTTCAGCCAATTCCTAGCTTCAACAAAAGATTCCGTGCCTAGGAAATTCTTGCCTCCCATCGCCTTGAAGTCTTTACAAACCTTCGTGAACTCAACCTGAGGATGCTGAGGGGGAGGAGGAGAAAGAGGAGCCTCAGCAACTGGAGGAGGAGGAACAGGAACCACCGGAGGAGGGACATTAGGGGGAGGATTCTCAACTACAGGAGGAGGAGTGGGAGTAGGGTTTGCGGGGCCAGCTGCCGCCCTAGCTTCTAGAAGTCTCCTATACCATAGTGGTACTTTTACTCCATCCGGGATGGCAAGATTCTCAGCCATACTGAAACGAAAGATAAGATAAGATTAGGTCAAGGGAACGAAGGATAACGCTAATGGATTTTTGGGGAATAGCCTTTTAAAATACTAGACTTTTCTTTGGAAAAGACTTTATACTTGTTTTGAAAATAGTTTTTCAAAAGTCCTTTAAAAACTTTTTGTTCTTTCTTGTAAACCATATGCTCTGATACCAAATTTGTAACACCCCACCTCCGCTAGGGTCACTCTTTCGGGGGCACTAGCTTCTGGGGAGCGTTAGAACTGGGTAAGCATGCATAATGATATATCAAGGCAGAACAAGAACATAAATATATATGTAAAACAGAGTAAGTGAGAATAAAACAGCGGAATATCTCAAACCATCTCAAAACAAGTCTAATACATCATAAAGTCAACTGCCAAAATAAACATGTCTAGTACATCATAAACAGAAATACTGAAATACATAGTGCTATCCCCAAAATAAAGATGATAAACCATAGCGAGCTCAATGTCCAGACATACATGAGCTATCCAAGAAAGCAGGTAGGATCCAAGCTAAGCTCCTGTATTCCCTCCCTGAGAACCTGGGGGGGGGGGGGGGGAACGGAAGAAAAGAGGCGAAAGAAAACAGGTCAGTCAAAAAGACTGAGTAAGCCCTACTACGATCAGTCTATAAACTAATAAAGTTAACATCATGATGGAAACTGAGATGAACATACTGGCAATAGATAAAGGTGTCATCACATAAAGAAGATTAAGCTTTGCACCATAGTGTACTAGCAAACTAACATTACAGGTATTGATCCCTCAGCCCAAACTTTGGCCCAATAACATGAGGTGACCTTAATACAAGGTCCAGCCCAACGGTCTAGTCGATCGGCTCCCTATAAACCTAACACGTCAAGTGTTGGTGTCCATACGGCCCACATATGGTTGTAGTCAGACTGTGCTGGGTCCACCTTCGGGTGCATCAAGCCCTCGGGTGTCAACCCCAGACACCTAAGCAATAATGCACAGTCTAAACCTACTGGTACCCGTGCCTCGAGTTTGTCCAACACCGAACTACGTGCACGTCCGTAGCCCGCCTGGACCCGCACCGCTGTACCACTCAGCCGTCTCTTTGGTCGCTTACATCAGTCCAGTAATCGTGCCCGCCCTAGCCTAGCCTCTAGGGTTGTGAATGATACCAAACTGGGATTACTGCTGGAACAGACCACGTTGCTAGGGTTTCCTAAGATGGTTAAGTGCGATTTAACCCTTCACTAATCATGGATTAAATTGGTTAAGTGTAACCGACAGTTCACAACTTAACCCCATTTCAATCCCTCGAACCCCCAAATTGGTTAAGTATTAGTGGACCCTGACTTAACCCTAATCATGAGGCATTAATTAATTTAATGCACCTTAACCTCTCACATTAGACTTTGTTGTGGTTACCTAGTTAAGCCGGTGGGTTCTGGGTAGATTTACACCACAACTTGGTCTAACCTCGGGTCTTGGCACCACATGACCAACTTCTCACATTGGATCCTATTGTTTGTAGCCACTAGTTAAGCCGGTAGGTTCCGGGTAGAATTACGCTACAAACTCAACCCAACCTCGAGTTGGCCACACTTATGTTTTCTAAGTGTCATGTCCACTTTATTTTCAAAACATAATTACAAGTTTAACAAATTCTTGGGTAGACCTAACTTAATAGGTAAATTCCCAAGGGGTAGACCTAACTTAATAGGTAAATTCCCAATCTTATATTTTCATGTATTTTAAGTTTTTCCCAAACCCCCCAACGTCATTCTATCACTTACATACTCGTCATAACGCATAAAGGATAGAAAGAGGGAACTTGGCACAACATACATGATGAATCTTACATATCATAATAAACATGCATAACATGTTGGACTTGCATAACTTAGCATAGTGAACTTGCATAAACATGCATAACTTGTTAAACTTGCAAATCATGGCATAGTGAACTTGCATAAACATGCATAACTTATCAAACATGTGTAACATGACATAGTGAACTCGCATAAGCATGCATAACTTATTAAACTTGCATAACATAGTATAGTGAACTCGCATAAACATGCATAGCTTGTTAAACTTGCATAACATAGTATGGTGAACTCGCATAAACATGCATAGCTTGTTAAACTCGCAAATCATGGCATAGTGAACTTGCATAAACATGCATAACTTGTTAAACTTGCAAATCATGGCATAGTGAACTTGCATAAACATGCATAACTTGTTAAACTTGCAAATAATGGCATAGTGAACTTGCATAAACATGCATAATTTATCAAACATGTGTAACATGGCATAGTGAACTCGCATAAGCATGCATAACTTATTAAACATGCATAAATCCCAACTTTCATCACATATTAACTTTAGAGTTTCTAAAATGAAGGTAAGAGGGCTTACTAATATTAAGAAGACACAAATCTACAAGTAAAGATTGAGAAGCCCTTTATGCAAGCATAAAAACCCAAAACAAAGCTCCAATAAGAAACACCCTTAACAAAAATCCCAAAAACTCTAGCTTAGCAAATAAAACTTGCAACTTGATGATGTATGCAAGCTAATGATCATTCATACAACTTAGAAATGCTTGTATGAACATCATAATCTTCATAGGAATGATTTGTGAAGAGGGTGGAGGCTAGGGTTTTTAAGTGGAGGCCATTTGGGAAATCAATTTGACATAGTTTGGTTGCTAGAATGAATAATGGGGTTTTAGGGTAGGATTAGGGTCTTATTTATAGAAGATTAAAGTGTTTTTAGCCCTAGGATTAACCCTAGGTTAGTTTAGGTCCGTCAGATTTCGGAATTCTCCAGAACCAAGCCACACAACCAAGCCTAGATCAAAATTGGTGCGCCAGGCAAAACTGCCCGGCCACCCCGTGTCGACAGGGTTGTCGACAGGGCAGTCGACACCCTAAGACCCCTGTCGACATGCCTGTCGACATGGGGGTCTTGGCGGGAGTTTTCCCCGCCTGACGCCAGTTAGCCCTAATCCTTGATTTTGAACTTAAAATTTAAATCTGTTTTTAATATGGAAATTCTTGAAAACTTCAATGGGCCTTAGCTGGGTCATACGAACTCCGATTTTCGAAAACTCAGACTCTATTTCGCGTATTTTTCCGAGACGAACGCAATGGCATAGCCCGATTCCCTTGATTCAGATTTTAGAATTAAATTCTGCCTCGATTTATGTTATAACAGGTTATTGAAAATACGTGTTGTTACATATATAAAGATCAAATTTTTATATTTCACATATGATAAAAATCATATTTTTATTATTCCTATGATATAAAAATTATATTTTTAACATTACTATCTTATAAAAAACAAATTTTTAACATCTACATTATATAAAATCATTTTTTTACCCTTCTATAATATAAAAATTATATTTTTAACCTAATAAAAATCGAATTTTTATTATCTATATTATATAAAAATTATATTTTTATTACTTACATCATATACAAATTTCGCCTTTCTACTTAGAAAAATATCGTCTTTCTACTTATTAAAAATCCGACCTTTCTACTAATTAAAAATCCGACCTTTCTACTAATTAAAAATCAACTTTTCTTGTCAATAATCATATTTTTATTAATTAACTAGAAACTATATTTTTATTTTTAAAGAACTCATCTTTATGGTGTTAAAAAAATCCAATCTTATCACATAGAAAAAATCTAATCCTATATGCTAATATATATATGTAAATTGATTTATATATATATATATTTATGTTTTCAGATTTTAAAACTATAGAAACGTGTATATATAAAAACTAGATTAGTCAAAATAAAACTTACTGCTTGGATTTGGGCTGAAGGCGCCGGACGCAGGAGGGGGAGCTCGCAGTCACGCCTGTGGTGGTGGGTGGTGAATCGCGGTGGTTCTGGGTGGAAGGGGGTTGCGGTTTTCGTTTTGAGGGAGGCAGAGGGTGCGTTTTAGGAGAAGGAGGGAAGAGAGAGGAGGAGGATGGGAGGTGCGCCAGGGGGGTGCGGCGGTGCTCCGCCTGGAGGCGGCGACTGCTATCGCGCCCTCGTTCTCTTTTTTTCCCGGTTGTTCTGTCAATTAGAAAAGGGAGGACGGAGGGAGAAGGAAAGGGGTAGGGGTTATATATAAAATTTAATTGTTATTTATTTCTAAAAAAAGTTGACTTTTTGTTTGAACTCGTAATCAAGTCCACCGACTGCCGTCCATAGCTAATTACCCCCATTCCGAACACAATCGGATATTATCGTAGGCTGATTCGACTGTTTCGATCAATTTTCATCAAAATCAACATATTACTCTATATATTGAATTTGAACGCGCATTTCAATTCACTGGGCCCACATACAAACTCTAAAAATTCCCAAAAAATATTTTCTAGCTTCGTATTGAGAATACGGTCCTAACAAAATTAATTTCGTCAAATTCTGAGACCGTTTGAAAAATGACCATTTTCCAGTCGATTAAAATCAATTGAAACTGGTCAAACGCGTTTTCCTTTGCCCCGCTCACATATTGATTCAAAAAATTATGAAATTCGAAACCTAGCAAAAATTTGACATCCCGGATCCAACAAAAGTGGTTTCGTCAAAAACCGAGGCCGTTTGCAAAATTTCCATTTTTAAGGGCCAGAAATTCCATAGCGACTATTCTGAAATTTCAACTGGACATATCTTTTGATTCCTGCTATGAAATTTCAATTATTCAGATTCGTTGGAAAGATATTCTCAATTAGATTCTAGTATTTTTGGTTTCGTTAAAATCCGGTTTATTTTGAATGCTATACATTCATTTGAATTTTGAAATCGAATTATCGAACTACTGCGCCATTTTCAATTCCTTTTATAATTTGAAATAAATATTTATATTCTAACAACAACGTATATAAATACTCGTTCGAATTCTATTCAAAATAAATTTCTCGTCGATATTATTTAAAATAATTTATTTTAAATATTCAAAATTTGCTAAAATTGCCAAAATAAAAATTTTAAATTGGCTCGGATTTCCGGGTTATTACAATCTCCCCCACTTAAAACTTTTCGTCCCCGAAAAGGAACGAAGCCGAAAATTGTTTAAAAAATCAACTCAACTTTCCTTATTTTCCTTACGGCTTAAATTCTTCAACTTTTCAGTTTCTAAGAACTTTTCAAATTTTTCAAAAATTTGGCTAACACCCTAAATTTTCGTAAAATTTCGCCAAAACCTCCCCTGCACCGGGGACTTCGGGATATTTCATATAGCCTCCCATGGCCTTCTTCAATCCAAAAGAAAAAGAAAAAGCCAAGCGGCTATCCAATCGGCTCACAAAATCACCCAAAACTCAAGAAATACAATAAACGTGTACCTATTTGTCGGGCAAACAATTTTATTCCTCTTCTCTAGCCTCCTTGCTATGACCTGTTCAATGTAAGTACATGTATGCATGCAAATGCGACCAATTTTCAATACAGCTGACTATTTGATTCAATTTGGCTAAATGGTTCAGATTTTAATTAGTCCAACAATAATCAAACAATACAGCCATCAATCAATTAGTTGGTTATCATTTCAAACTCATAATTTTGATACATATACAGAAAATCCTGTTTTTGATACCAAATCACAACAATAGACCCTATCTAATTTTGGTTCTCACACCAGTCAATTGGAAATATATAGAAACCTCACTTTTGTCACTCGAACATAAATTCTAATGATGGAGCTCCATTATCAAAATCATCTCCGGGCGATTAGAGCGTAATTCTATATCCATCCAGTATATTAAAACTTTGAATACACGCGGATCAGACGTATATGCAAAATCTATATATACTGGATTGTCCACATCAATATGAATTAAATAATCAAATACGAATAATTGATTTAAATTTTCAAAACAAAACTTGTTTTCAATTTTAAAAATAAACTCTTCACACTCGTTCTAGGATACTACTGATCCCATCTCTAACGAGTCATTCTCATTGGATATTACTAATCCAATATCTGATGAATTCTTTCGTATGGTTCTAATGTGTCTTGTTCTCTGAGCTTTGTAAACCAAAGCTTTGATACCAACTGTGAAAACCCGAAACTTCCCCGGTGAGGAAAGCGCAGATAGTTCGAGAACAAGCCACAAAGGAACGCAGATGGAAGAACATTTCATTGTTAATTACAACAATTCCATCAGAATACAAGAATATACAGAGTGTAAATGAATATTATACATTACAAAATATCAGAGATTACAATAAATCACATAGCAGCGGAAAATAATACAAAATAATTTCCGGATATCGTTCCAGCTGTACATCAGGATCCTGTGAATATAAATCTGCAAAACCAAAACTACTAGCTGCCCGTGTCAAAATAAGGGCACCCAGCGTTTAGGTTAAAACAATAAGCTCCAGCTCAGTCATGGGACTGGTGTGAGAACTAAAACAGCTATTTAAAAGTTTATTTTAAACCAGATATATCAAGTGACCACGCCGTAAAACACGGAACGGGTTTCCTCCCAAGAATACCAATGCATATAACAAAACAACGCAATGCTTTTTGGAAAAATGAAGCTATTATAAGACCCAGGTCCTATCACACAATGGAACGCAAGCCGGGGGATAGGGTTTTCTCTTATAATAGCCAAACGTGCTTAGTACGTTTAAAACAAATCATTTGATACTACTATAAGTGCATGGTGTATAAAACAACTTCAAATCATAAGTATCAATCATAGACGGCATGGGTACCATATATCATGTCGCCATACTAGTTCTACAATTAAAACCGCAAAATCACGTATTTGGAAGTTGGATTTCCATCTGTGAACAAAGGAAAGGGATCGTCCTCACCGTCTTCGAGACAATCTAGCCCATGTCTCAGGGTCAGAGCGCATCGACCCTTGGATCGTCAGGGCCGGTCCACCGATGTGGATTAAAATTACTGAACACTACGTTTCCCCGCCCTATGGGGTGTAAATGAGCCAACGAATGACTCCATCAGACCCGGATCGTCCGATCTAACCGAGGCGCCTCGCAACAGCAACAACCACATAAGTCAAACTCGTCAGGGCGTGTAAAAACACTGACGCCACTTCTAGCTAGAAGGAAACGCATGCCCTCCCTGAGGTCCTCTCCCGTTTCTAGTTCACAACCAGGGTGTGAGGCTCGCGAATTCACGCTACACAAAGCGATGCCAAAAAGGTTGTGCTTTGATCATCAACCAGAAGACTTTGCTTTTCAATAGAAGCCTTTATCATTTTCCACTTAGGCATGCCACACAGGCAATTCACTCCATGCGATTGATGTCCATCAATATATAACCCCCGAGCTTGTACGTCTCAGAGAAGGGCGTTAAGCAAGAGAATAAATTCTCCACCGCCAAACAGATATATATTTAATAGAGATCAATCGCACAGACTAAAATCCAATGTTAGACACACAGTCCATTTACAAGTTCGTTCTGGGTCTGAACGAAACCGGAGGCACCTAATACCCCGCATATCCATCGATCTCCAAGTTCGTCTGGACAATCACCAACTGTTTCCATCTTCTAGGGTGTACAGTCTAATCAAGATCATCAGTAATTACCCAAACGACGTGAAGACCTCCGGTCTTCAACCACCGTCTTCATCTTCGACACCACGTCGAATTAGTTATTCAGAATGGGATAAACCCGGTCTTTCTGAACAACTCGCGTATATAATAAACACGTGTGACACAAATACAACATACGCCTCAATCCAATTCAGAATATTTTTTTATTCAAATATTCATATACTTTGGGAAAGGTTCCTATAAATTTTATCAAAGATAAATTCTTTAAATTTATTCTTTAATCTTCTTTGAATATCAATTCAAACAAGTCGGGATTAGCGAACCACACTAAAGTAATCATTTATTTTATTTCCCGATGCCAACCTATTCACCCCATGAGGTAAAACGGGTAATACTTCATATCTAACACCACGGTGTTATCGGTAAATTCAATTACCATTTCATGCTCGAATCTAATTAAAGATTTAACTATCGCCTGGAGCAAAACTGGTGATACTCCATTCTCGATCATTTCAATCTAATTAAAGATTCATTAAAACTCCACATAGTTTTAATCTTCACAGAAACCAATATCCTGTCTTTAACTAGGTTAAAGAAACAATGTCATTTAAAACACGGCCCACAATAAACCCAAAATCACATTCATTAATTATCGGGTTCAAGAACAAGTGTTATTTAAAACACTGTTCACGATAAACCCAAAAATCAACACAAGTTCAATTCCAATTAAATATTATTTAATTGGTACACTTCACTAAATCTAAATAAAAAGATTTAATCTTTTTTCTCAACTGGGCTTAAGAACAGTGTTAGTGAAGACTCCATTCACAACAAACCCAAATCACATTTGATATTAAATACAAGGCTCTGAATAGAAAATATACCGGCTTATATTCAATATCAAATTCTACGACCAACAAATATCGTATTGGAAATAACGATATATATATCTGTCAAATTTCCATAACAATATCGGTATAATAACGAAATCCAACATCGAAATATTTCGAAGACAATTTCGATTCAAATCCACTCCAATTCAATTATTGGAAATTCTGGTTATATTTCAAAACCATTTCAAATTCAATCCATTTCTTTAAAAATAAATAGAATTATAATTCTAGTTAAAAACTAGTACGTTTCGATAAAAATCTACTTTTATTTTTTCAAATATGGAGTTTTTCATCCCAATTCTTCACAAATCATTTCTTATGATTTTACACAATTTATCTCTATTTTTAATAATTTTATCAAGGCCCGTACAGTAGATTTCCATCAACGGCCATCGAACTGCACTTACAGCGACCTTTTTCAAATTTGATTTGGACATAATTCCAAATCCAACCGTTAAATTTTAAATTTCTAATATTCGTTAGAAAGCTCTTTTCGACACGAACCCAAGGTTCCGGTTTTAGGAGAATCCGACGGTCGGATCTCCCGCAACGTCCATTCGAAGTCAATGGTCCAAATTCGCGAACTGCCGCGGCGCGGCGCGTTCTATTCAGGCCATTATATCATATATATATATAATATATATAATATATACTTCGTCGATTTCCTTTCGAAATGAATTTTATAAATCGTTTTAAATTCGTTTTCGAAACGATTTCAACTTCATATTCAATTTCTAATCAAAATTGAATATTCCAATATAAATTCGTTTTAATTTCATTTCAAAACGATTTCAATTCAATTTCAATTTAATTCGAATTTCAATTCATTTCAATTTAATTCAAATTCATTTATATTCAATTTCAATTCGAATTCATTTTTATTCAATTTCAATTTGAATTCATTTTTATTCAATTTCAATTCGAATTCATTTCTATTCAATTTATCAGATTTTGAAATCACTTTCGATATTCATTGAAAAATGAATCAAATCGATATAAATATCGTTCGCGTCAAAATGGCGTCAATCTAATCAACACGGCTTCTTATATTTCTATTTTCAAATATTCTATTTCAAATATTTCTATTTCAAATATTTCTATTCAAATATTTCTATTTCAAATATTTCTATCTCAAATATTTCTATTTCAAATATTTCTATTCAAAACTGGAATGTGGCCCAATCAATTACCATATAATGTTAATTATATGGATTTTCTACAAAACATGTATACAATAACAAGATGAATAATCAACCATCATCCAAAGTGCATTCTACACTGTATAAGCATCAACTATAGATATTTAATACTCATAACCGTCTGTCCATCAATGGATCGACATACAACTAATTATTGGGACTAGTGTATGTCTCATATCATCCCGATACCCGTGTGGGGTTTTCAAATAATCAAACACAGATTTTATTTGTGCAGTTGGGCGATGTGTAAAATTTATTGTCCCAATCAATATCAATCAAATCAGTGTATATAAACAAATCTCCGATTTGTTTATAAATATTTATTTCAAATACACGTTAAAAATTCTGTATTTAAGTATAAAATATTTTCCACTATATAATATTTTATTTCATTTCACATCACATCACACAATCAACTACACATCAAAATCAAACAAATAAGCATACAAGCCGTCCATGGTCTGTGGAAGACGGGTGTCGGGTGCTACTAAACACCGTCTTCATCCTAGTATATATATTTATATAACTAGAATATAAAATTAAAAGGTGAGAAGTTCTCACAGAGGGTTCCACTCCGCCGTGCTTTGCTTTTGAACTGCTGAATCATCTGGATCGGTTGAAATTCCAATGTAGTTCTTTTCGCGCTGTTCACAAAAAAATTATATTTTTATAGTTCATTTAAATAAAAAAAATCATATTTATTTTACTTCATATATTTTTACAATGTTTGATTCTATATAAAAATTATATTTTTATATTTCTTCTTCTAATATAAAGATCGATTTTTTATATCATCGCTATAAAAATCACATTTTTATCACAACACGTATATAATAAAAATCAGATTTTTATTTCACTATATATATAAAGATCAAATTTTTATATTTCACATATGATAAAAATCATATTTTTATTATTCCTATGATATAAAAATTATATTTTTAACATTCCTATCATATAAAAATCAAATTTTTAATATCTACATTATATAAAATCATATTTTTTTACCTTTCTATAATATAAAAATTATATTTTTAACCTAATAAAAATCGAATTTTTATTATCTATATTATATAAAAATCATATTTTTATTATTTACATCATATAAAAATTTCGCCTTTCTACTTAGAAAATTATCGTCTTTCTACTTATTAAAAATCCGAACTTTCTACTAATTAAAAATCCGACCTTTCTACTAATTAAAAATCCGACCTTTCTACTAATTAAAAATCAACTTTTCTTGTCAAAAATCATATTTTTATTACTTAACCAGAAACTATATTTTTATTTTTAAAGAACTCATCTTTATGGTGTTAAAAAAACTCAATCTTATCACATAGAAAAAATCTAATCCTATATGCTAATATATATATGTAAATTGATATATATATATATATATATATATATATGTTTTCAGATTTTAAAACTATAGAAATGTATATATATATAAACTAAATTAGTCAAAATAAAACTTACTGCTTGGATTTGGGCTGAGGGCACCGGACGCTGGAGAGGGAGCTCGCAGTCATGCCTGTGGTGATGGGTGGTGAATCGCGGTGGTACTGCGTGGAAGGGGGTGCGGTTTTCGTTTTGAGGGAGGCAGAGGGTGCGGTTTCAGGAGAAGGAGGGAAGAGAGAGGAGGAAGTGGGGATGCACGCCAGGGGGGTGCGGTGGTGCTTCGCCTGGAGGCGGCGGCTGCTATCGAGCCCTCGTTCTCTTTTTTTTCCAGTTGTTCTGTCGATTAGAAAAGGGAGGAGGGAGAGAGAAGGAAAGGGGTAGGGGGTTATATATAAAATTTAATTTAATTATTATTTATTTCCAATAAAAGTTGACTTTTCGTTTGAACTCGAAATCAAGTCCACCGAATGCCGTCCATAGCTAATTACCCCCATTCCGAACACAATGGGATATGTATCGTAGGCTGATTCGACTGTTTCGATCAGTTTTTGTCAAAATCAACATATAACTCTACATATTGAATTTGAACGCGCATTTCAATTTACTGGACCCACATACGAACTCTAAAAATTCCCAAAAAATATTTTCTAGCTTCGTATTGACGATACGGTCCTAACAAAATAATTTCGTCAAATTCTGAGACCGTTTGAAAAATGTCCATTTTCCAGTCGATTAAAATCAACTAAAACTGGTCAAACGCGTTTTCCTTTGCCCCGCTGACATATTGATTCGAAAAATTATGAAATTTGAAACCTAGCAATAATTTGACATCCCGGATCCAACAAAAGTGGTTTCGTCAAAAATCGAGGCCGTTTGCAAAATTTTCATTTTTAAGGGCCAGAAATTCCATAGCGACTATTCCGAAATTTCAACTGGACATATCTTTTGATTCCCGTAATGAAATTTCAATTCTTCGGATTCTTGGAAAGATATTCTCAATTAGATTCTAATATTTTTGGTTTCGTTAAAATCCGGTTTATTTTGAATCCTGTACATTCATTTGAACTTTGAAATCGAATTATCGAACTACCACGCCATTTTCAATTCCTTTTAAAATTTAAAATAAATATTTATATTCTGATGACGACGTATATAAATATTAGTTCGAATTCTATTCAAAATAAATTTCTCGTCTATATTATTTAAAATAATTCATTTTAAATATTCAAAATTCGCTAAAATTGCCAAAATAAAAATTTTAAATTGGCTCGGATTTCCGGGTTATTACAGTCCAAAGCAGCCATGTTCGATCGCGATTTCAGCCATGAAGTCAGGTGCGAGTTGCACCTCGGTTGGCGTGCTGGTGGAGAATTCTGGGGTCTGTCGAGAGGCGTTGTCGGATGGAGCTCCAATCGTTCGTGGAGGAGGCGACATTGAACCCTAGGAAGCAATGGGTATGGGTTCAGCGAACTGGAGCAATTCTTTTCGAACGGTGATGAAGGTATGGGCAAGAACGAAGGAGTTAAACCTCCTAATTGTGTAATTATATTGAATTAATTATAATTAGTGTAATACCCCACGTCCATTAATGTCACTCACAAAGGGAATGCATTAACTTCCATGGAGGTTAGGAGTGAATATAGTACAGAAAAATTACAACAAGACAGATAATAAGTAGTACTTGAAAATCTAAAACTTCATTTTATTGCAGCGGAATTTAAACATGTTTGTTACATCATAAAACCATAAATCAGAGTCATGTACATTATCCATCTTGATAAAACAAAATACATAATCCCATTACACAAATAGCCATTAAAGAAGATAACAAGCTGGACTTTACTTCAAAGGTCCAAGCTTTCCAAAGAGAGATGAATCAATCCAATCAAACTCCACTAGAGCTGGGTTCAACCTGAGGACCTGGAGGGGGAAAAAGGATAGAAATGGAGGGGGTCGGACATAAAGTTTGGCGAGTATGACAATTGTAACAATACTATTATCAAAATAACTAGACTAAGGCATAAGCTGGAAGACAAGTAAATGTCTATGAACTATTAGGTATGGAATGAACAGATAAAGATAACATGAAGGATAACGTTAAAGATAACGGTAAAGGCATACCTAATTTCTAACGAATAATTACTATACTGCACCGCACATTACTACACTGCACCGCACCAGTCACCTTAAAGGTTGATCCCACTTGCTTCACACAGAAACATATAAATAGCCTTACGTAACCCTAGCTGACTACATATGTGCCGTCTGCCCCTATCTCCACTAGGTGTACCCCACCACCCACTTTCGATCGGCTCCCTACTCATAGATACCCGTGCTGGCCCCACAGTGGGGTGTATCACTCCCCTAAAGTGGCAACCCGATACAACTTGAGAATGCACGGCTTATACCTACACGATGCAACAACGTCTTACCTACCAGCCCGGGTCCACACATGCATATGAAACCCGTTGGACTTGCGTTGCCACCGCTCCCCGTTTTGGCCTCTTATAGTCGAACTCGGTATGCGTGTCCCGTCCTCGACTTGAGTCGAGCCCACAAAGATACGTTTGGGATACTAGTTGAAATGGGCCCCCACAAGCTACCCACCTAAGCTTGTCATTAATATATCCCACTTAACCCTCTTAGTCATGTTCATTTACATGTGTGTTTGGTTAAGTCTTACTAATCGTATTTCACATGCCGCTAAGGGCACCCACTAGATTCCTCATGCCACCCAAGGCACCTACTTAACCCCCATGTCCCACTTTACATGTTTATCTGGTTAAGTATTTCTTAATTCATTCAGGCCATAACCTCATAAAGACCTCTCACATTAGACAGGCTTTTATGGCAGCTGAATTTGCCGGGCGGTTCCGGGCAGTCTTACACCATAAAAGAGTCTAAACTCGTGTCTTTACAACTGTTATGCTTTAGTTTAGGCCTAGGACCTCTCACATTGGGCTGACGTTTGAGACCACTGGATTTGCCTTACGCGTCCGGGCAGGTTTACGTCACAAACGAGTCCAACCTCGTGTCCTAAGCATTGATTATCACTTATAATCTTTTACCCCAGCTTTAGTAATTCCCTATCCAAATTATTAATTAAGTCCACTTTTATTGATGTCCATAATTGACATAATTATGGTCATCCACTCATGGTATGCAAAATCATATCAATTGCACCCCAACATCTTATTATTAAATCCTTAATATTACCCCTACCCCACATTTATACGTTCGCTTATTCAACGCATAATATAGGCTAGACTTGAATAGTCTAACGCATAGCACAAAGATAAATTATCACAACATATAGACAATTAAAATAAATCTAATCATAATAGGGGTGAAACTTGCATAAACTACGCATGTTAAGGATTAAATGGTGTCAACTTGTTAAATGTCACAATTTACATGATATGATCATAGCCCAAATCTATCCATAAACTTGCATATGGGGTTTATAGGCAACATAATGATGGTGTGAACTAGCATAGGATATCACATATGTCATAGCATAGTTCTAGATGTCATAATAGATGTCATGGCATATGTTCATAACTTTTCTAATCAATCTAACTTGCATATGTGACTTGTCATATAGATCAACATAGCCTAAACATGATGATTTAATCGATATGAACTAACTAGCATAGATGGTAACATCATGGCTTTTTTTTAACATGTCTGATTTATCACAACTTAGCATAGAAACTTTCAACATACATAACATCACCATAGCATGATTTACAACATATAAGATATCATCATCACATAACATTGGATTTACAATCTACATGATAGCAAAAGGGGTTTACAACAACATATATGATAATTCACATCATGTACTCATAATCCATTCATAACTCAACCTAATTAAAATGATAATAATCTTGTTAAGACTATCATACTCACAATTAGAGAAGAAAAGAGAGTTTTTCTTTGCTTTAGGGTTGAGAGAATTAGAATTGAATTAGCTTTTCTTCCTTCTTAGTTGGCGGCGGCTCCATTGATTTCCATGGCGACGGTATGACGGTAACTATTCTATTTTTCTTATGAATTAGGGTGAGAGACTACCTACGTATTTATAGAGTTAGGATTTATTTTAGACCGTCAGATCAACTCAGAACTAATCCCAGCCAACCAGATTAGGTCAGAAACCCTAATGGGTCATTACCCAATTAAAAACAGGTCAGCCAGAAACCCTAGCCGCCAGACCCAGGTCGACACCCATGTCGACACTATAGTCGACCTGGAGGGGGGGGGGGGCAGGTCGACACTATAGTCGACCTGGGGAGGGGGGGGGGCAGGTCGACACTAGTTTCGACCCCCCAGTCGACCTGCCTGGGCGGGAATTTTTCCCGCCCAGCCCGCTTCTGCACTTTTCAGTTTGAATTTTAAATTTCCTGCGAGCTGTTTTGAGTTTTCTGAAACTTCCGATGGCCATAACTTCTTCATACGAAGTCCAATTCACGCAAACTCGGACTCTATTTCAACCAGAATTCCGAGACGAACACAATAGCGCAACCCGTTTCCCATAATTCTCACGTCAATGATTAGTTATTCTTTATTTTGTGGATATTAATATTAACAGAATTACGGGGTGTTACATTCTCCCCTCCTTAAAGGATTTCGTCCCCGAAATTTTCAAGTCAAGAAGAATGTATATCCTAACATCCAAACAACCATCTGCTCAACTATCAAACATAGGCATCCATTGTCCTTATAGACTTCTAATGCTTTCATGTTTAAATGCACAGTGTATGTATATGTCCCTATCTAATGCAAAATCAGGCGGTCCACTGATTCAGTTGACCTCCTTTAATGGAAACCATGATAGTGCCATGCATCCATTATGTATGCAAAAGTTCCCTAATGCTACATATTATTTCTACATGCATGCACAACCATTCACCAAAATGCGGTATCCATATGATAGTACAACCATTATACATCCATTTTACTAAATACAACCATTTATATGCAATATGCAGTATGAAGTGACTGAGCCGATCTAGTGCCTAATAGTGTGTGTGTATATGCGTCCACGAGCAACCACTAGCAAACACTTGCATCCACTTTGCATTCATCATACATAACATGTCTCAAACACATGTTTCAACCATAGGATGATCCTAACTAATGGTCAAAGATACTAGCGAGAGGATACACTAAAGATAAGATATGTACAAGATAAGCGATAAAGGAGAAATTAAAAGACATACCATCAAAAAGAAAAGGGTACAACGAATGCATCTTTTCTTCCATCTCCCAAGTAGCGTTGCTCTCATCATCTCCCCATTGTACTTTGACTAGTCTGACCTCTCGATTTCTCAGCTTCTTGATCTCTGACCTACGAATGCGCGTAGGAGCTCGTCGCATCACGCTCGATCTCCACCTCTCTAAGCAAGTTCGGCTCTACCACTTCTGCGGTCTCGTGCAAGCACTTCCTCAAATGTGACACATGGAATACGTCGTGTACACCACTAAGTCTCTCCGGCAACTCCACTCTATACGCCATCTGTCCAATTCTTTCCTTAATAGGACACGGCCCTACAAACCTTGGTGCTAACTTCCCAACGGACCCAAATCGAACTACGTTTCGTAATGGAGACACTTTGACAAAGACCATGTCCCCAACTTCAAATTCAAGATCCGTCCTTCTCTTATCTACATATGATTTCTGCCTATCTTGCGCTGATTTCATCCTCCTCCGAATCAAGTCGATCTTCTCCAAAGTCTCTCTAATCATATCGGGCCCAAGTAAGATCTTGTCCGTAGACTCCCATCAACAAGTAGGTGAACGACAAGGTCGTCCATGAAGAGCTTCAAAAGGTGCCATGCCAATGCTAGATTGAAAGCTGTTATTATATGCGAACTCCACTAACTGAAGATGCTCTTCCCATGTACCCCCAAAGTATGGGATACATAGCCTCAAAAGATCCTCTAGAATGCGATTCACCCTCTTAGTCTAGCCGTCCGTCTGAGGATGATACGAGGTGCTCAAACATAACTGAGTCCCTACCGCCTCTTGTAAGCTTCTCCAAAATTCGCTAGTGAAAATAGGATCGCGGTCGCTCACTATGCTAGAAGGAACACCGTGCAAACGAACTATTTCTCGGACGTATACAGAAGCTAACCATGGAGCAGTCCTCTTACTCTTAACGCGAATGAAATGGGCGCTCTTAGTAAGTCTATCTACTATAACCCAAATTCCCGTATTACCCTTCCTCGATCGCGGTAATCCATCCACAAAATCCATCGAGACGCTTTCCCACTTCCATAGTGGAACCTCCAATGGGTGAAGTAACCCACCGGGTTTCTTTTGCTCCGCTTTTACCTGTTGGCACACCAAGCATCTAGCGACATACTCAAATACGTCCCTCTTCATACCGGCCCAAAAGTGAACTCGTCTCATGTCCATGTACATCTTGTCCCCGCCGGGATGAATGGTCATCTTCGAACGATGTGCTTCGTCAAGAAAAATCTTCCTTAGGTCATCGTCTTTTAGTACACAAAGTCTACCGTCCCTACGTAACCAACACTTATCATCTAGGGTATACCTATGGAGATGGCTTGATAACTCCCCTCCTTTGATCTTTTCTACTAACTTAACCAACTGTGGGTCGTCTCGCTGTGCCTCGCCAATCCATCACAAAAGCGTAGGTCTAACCTCTAAGGATGCTAGCAAACCGGGTACGAAGTCAACGGAAGGTCTAAAATCAAACATCGAAATGAATTCTAAGCTTCGCCGCTCAACAAAAAAAGGACTTAAGGATAATCTTTTTCTACTTAAGGCATCCGCCACCACGTTACCCATGCCAGGGGTATATGCTATCTCGAAGTTGTATGATGCTAAGAACTCCATCCACCTTTGCTGCCTTAAGTTCAAGTCCTTTTGAGAAAATAAGTATTTTAAAGACTAGTGGTCGGTGAATAATTCGAATTTCTCGCCAAGGAGATAATGACGCCAAGACTTAAGCGCGAAAACAATAGCGGCCAACTCTAGGTCATGTGTAGGATAATTTTTCTCATGCGCTCTCAACTGCCTTCCACCATAGGCTATTACCCTACCCTCTTGCATTAAGACTGCGCCTAGTCATGTCCCACAAGCATCAGTATATACAGTAAATGGCTTACTCCCGTCTGGCAGTACTAAGACTGGGGCTGAGGTCAAAGCTCTCTTCAACCGTTGGAACGCATCATCACAATCTACATCCCATGTGAAAACTAGGTTCTTCTTCGTCAAGCGTGTCAAGGGAGCTGATATCTTTGCGAAGTCTTTGATAAACTTCCTATAGTAGCCAGCCAACCCTAAGAAACTTCTCACTTCAGTAGCATTTTTAGGGACCTTCCAATCTTGGATGGCCACCACCTTCGCTAGATCCACGGCTATCCCTTCTTTGGAAACCACGTGCCCTAAGAACCGTACTTCCTTCCTCCAGAAGTGACACTTCGAAAATTTAGCCTTAAGGCTATGCGCTCGAAGAGTCTCCAACACTTCCCTAAGATGTAGGGCATGCTCTTCCTCATCCTTAGAAAATATAAAGATGTCATCTAAAAAGACTACCACGAATTTATTAAGGTACTCCCTAAACACCCTACTCATCAAATCAACAAAGTATGCGGGGGCGTTTGTCAAACCGAAGGACATCACTAGCCATTCATAAAAACCGTCTGGAGTCCTAAAGGCAGTCTTGTCAATGCTATCCTCAGCCACTCTCAACTGATGGAAACCAGTGGCTAGGTCCAACTGCGAAAACACTGAGGCGCCAACTAATTGATCGAAGAGATCGTCAATCCTCGGCAGTGGGTGTCTGTTCTTCTTAGTAAGCTTATTAAGTTCTCTATAGTCCACACAAAGTCTAAGGGACCCATCCGCCTTCGTGGCAAATACTACTGGAGCACCCCACTCTGATATACTACGTCTTATGAACCCCTTCTCAAGCAACTCCTTCACTTGCTTATCGAATTCCCTCCTTTCACGTGGAGCCATGTGGCGCACTGGCAAAGTTACTGGTTTCGCATTATCCACAAGATATATTCGAAAATCTATCTCCCGCTTCGGAGGCAAGCCCTTCACCTCCTCAAACACATCCGAATATTCTCGGACCACTCTAACAGATTGTAGATTTTCCTCGGACGCGTCAAGCGATTCTAAATAACTTAGCATAACGGAATCTATGGGATTACAAAAGATTTCGAGAGCGTTACCAAGGCGAGTCATGAGCCTAAATACTCTCCTTTCACAATCAAGAACGGCCCCATTTCTGGATAACCAATCCATTCCTAAAATTAGCCCATAGCCCGTGAAGCCTAACACATAAGCATCACATCTAAACTCAACGCTAAGTATAGAAATTTTCAAATCCAAACACATCATAGAAAAATAAGCTGAGCCCCCAATTGGATTCGAAACAACTAAGGGATCCTCTAATAAACTGTTGTTTAAGTGCAGTGATTCAACTAATGATGTAGATATAAACGAATGCGATGCGCCCGAATCGAATAAGGTACGGACATGATGATCAAACAGAAAAACTAAGCTTTCAACAGAAATGGTTCTACCTCGTTCTTGCAGCGGTGGGACCGCGAGAGCCTGAACTTGTCCCCTTGCCTGCCCTGGTGCTATAAGAGCCTGCACCTGTCCTCCCGAGGTAGCCCCTGCCCTCTTTCCCTTCTTTGGGCAGTCCTTAACTAGATGTCCCGCTTCGCCACAGTGGAAACAACCAGTCTTCTTTTCTTTCGGCTGTCCTTGCTGAGATGGCCTGGGGTCCCATAGTTAAAACATTTCTTCTTTCCCTTGCCATTATTATCTTTACCACCCTTCTTGTTTTGCTGTTGTGGTTTCTTCTGATCCCCTTTCTTCACGGGTGCCTTATCAACTTTAGCGCTTTTCTCCTCATGCATGAGTGCCATGTCTACAAGCTTCTCAAAGGTGGCCCCCATAGGGATGTGGGTCATAGCCAACCCTTGCAACGGTTCAGTCAATCCATTTACGAACCTCAGTGCCTTCTTCTTCGGCGTGTTCACTAAGTCCAAGCCAATCCTTGCTAACTGATTAAATTTGTTGACATACTCTTTCACTGTTGAGCTTCCTTGCTTCAATGTCAAGAACTTTTCCATATATTGATTCTCTTCTGCCCTAGAGAGAAACTTCGCCTCAAACCTACACCTAAAATCCGCCCAAGAATCAACAGGGCACTCCCCATTAGTGACCTACCACCAGAACGAGGCCTCTCCCTTCATCAACCAAGCTGCTAAACGAACTTTCCTCCCTTCTTCTACTTCAAAGATTTCTAGCAATTCTTCCACCTCCTTAAGCCAATCTCTAGCTTCCACAAATGTTTCTGACCCTTGAAAGGGTTTTCCACCCATAGCTTTAAATTCCTTGCACGGCTTTGCAAAAGTATCTATGCGAGGAGGAGGAGGAGGAATGGGTGCAACTGGTGGTGGAGGAACATTGGCTGGACCCGCAGCGGCCCTAGCCTCTAACAACCTCCTATACCATTCTGGTATCGCTACACCGTCAGGTAGCTTAAGATCTTCAGCCATGGTGAAATGAAAAAAAGGAAAGATTCAAAATGGAGAATTCGAAAGATAAAGATATATGGCTATTTGGGGATTATGTTTTTCATAAAAACTTCCTCTTTAAATTTCTCATTAAAACATGTTTTTGAAAACATTTCTTCCAAAAACAACTATTTTTCTAAAGTATTTTTATCTGTTCTAGTAACCTTAAGCTCTGATACCACGTGTAACACCCCACGTCCATTAAAGTCACTCACAAAGGGAATGCATGAACTTCCATGGAGGTTATTAGTGAATATAGAACAGAAAAATTACAACAAGACAAATAATAAGTAGTACTTGAAAATCTAAAACTTCATTTTATTGCAGTGGAATTTAAACATGTTTGTTACATCATAAAACCATAAATCAGAGTCATGTACATTATCCATCTTGATAAAACAAAATACATAATCCCATTACACAAATAGCCATTAAAGAAGATAACAAGCTGTACTTTACTTCAACAGTCCAAGCTTTCCAAAGAGAGATGAAGCAATCCAGTCAAACTCCACTAGAGCTGGGTCCAACCTGAGGACCTGGAGGGGGAAAAAGGATAGAAATGGAGGGGGTCAGACATAAAGTCTGGCGAGTATGACAATTCTAACAATACTATTATCAAAATAACTAGACTAAGGCATAAGCTGGAAGAAAAGTAAATGTCTATGACCTATTAGGTATGGAATGAACAGATAAAGATAACGTGAAGGATAACGTTAAAGATAACGGTAAAGGCATACCTAATTTCTAACAAATAATTACTATACTGCATCGCACATTACTACACTGCACCGCACCAGTCACCCTAAAGGTTGATCCCACTTGCTTCACACAGAAACATATAAATAGCCTTACGTACCCCTAGCTGACTACATAGGTGCCGTCTGCCCCTATCTCCACTAGGTGTACCCCACTACCCAGTTCGATCGGCTCCCTACTCATTGATACCCGTGCTGGCACCACAATGGGGTGTATCACTCTCCTAAAGTGGAAACCCGATACAACTTGAGAATGCACGGCTTATACCTACACGATGCAACGTCTTACCTACCAGCCCGGATCCACACATGCATATGAAACCCGTTGGACTTGCGTTGCCACCGCTCCCCGTTTTTACCTCTTATAGTCAAACTCAGTATGCATGTCCCGTCCTCGACTTGTGTCGAGCCCACAAAGATACGTTTGGGATACTGGTTGAAATGGGCCCCCACAAACTACCCACTTAAGCTTGTCATTAATATATCCCACTTAGCCCTCTTAGTCATGTTCATTTACATGTGTGTTTGGTTAAGTCTTACTAATCGTATTTCACATGCCGCTAAGGGCACCCACTAGATTCCTCATGCCACCCAAGGCACCTAATTAACCCCCATGTCCCACTTTACATGTTTATCTGGTTCAGTATTTTCTAATTCATTCAGGCCATAACCTCATAAAGACCTCTCACATTAGACTGGCTTTTATGGCAGCTGGATTTGCCGGGCGGTTCCAGGCAGTCTTACACCATAAAAGAGTCTAACCTTGTGTCTTTACAACTGTTATGCTTTAGTTTAGCCTAGGACCTCTCACATTGGGCTGACGTTTGTGACCACTGGATTTGCCGGGCAGGTCCGGGCAGGTTTACGTCACAAACGAGTCCAACCTCGTATCCTAAGCATTGATTATCACTTATAATCTTTTACCCCAGTTTTAATAATTCCCTATCCAAATTATTAATTAAGTCTACTTTTATTGATGTCCATAATTGACTCAATTATGGTCATCCACTCATGGTATGCAAAATCACATCAATTGCACCCCAACATCTTATTATTAAATCCTTAATATTACCCCTACCCCATGTTTATACGTTCGCTTATTCAACGCATAATATAGGCTAGATTTGAATAGTTTAATGCATAGCACAAAAATAAATTATCACAACATATAGACAATTAAAATAAATCTAATCATAATAGGGGTGAAACTTGCATAAACTACGCATGTTAAGGATCAAAAGGTGTCAACTTGTTAAATGTCACAATTTAAATGATATGATCATAGCCCAAATCTATACATAAACTTGCATATAGGTTTTATAGGCAACCTAATGATGGTGTGAACTAGCATAGGATATCAAATATGTCATAGCATAGTTCTAGATGTCATAATAGATGTCATGGCATATGTTCATAACTTTTCTAATCAATCTAACTTGCATATGTGACTTGTCATATAGATCAACTTAGCATAAACATGAAGATTTAATTGATATGAACTAACTAGCATAGATGGTAACATCATGGCTTTTTTTTAACATATCTGATTTATCACAACTTAGCATAGAAACTTTCAACATACATAACATCACCATAGCATGATTTACAACATATAAGATATCATCATCACATAACATTGGATTTACAATCTACATGATAGCAAAAGGGGTTTACAACAACATATATGATAATTCACATCATCTACTCATAATCCATTCATAACTCAACCTAATTAAAATGATAATAATCTTGTTAAGACTATCATAATCACAATTAGAGAAGAAAAGAGAGTTTTGCTTTGCTTTAGGGTTAAGATAATTAGAATTGAATTAGCTTTTCTTGCTTCTTAGTTGGCGGCGGCTCCATTGATTTCCATGGCGACGGTACGACGGTAACTAATCTATTTTTCTTATGAATTAGGGTGAGAGACTACCTAGGTATTTATTGAGTAAGGATTTATTTTAGACCGTCAGATCAACTCAGAACTAATCCCAGCCAACCAGATTAGATCAGAAACCCTAATGGGTCATTACCGAATTAAAAACAGGTCAGCCAGAAACCCTAGCCGCCAGACCCAGGTCGACACCCAAGTCGACACTACAGTCGACCTGGGGGGGGGGTAGGTCGACACTATAGTCGACCTGGGGGGGGGGGGTGGGGCAGGTCGACACTTGTGTCGACCCGCCAGTCGACCTGCCTGCGCGGGAATTTTTCCCGCCCAGCCCGCTTCTGCACTTTTCAGTTTGAATTTCAAATTTCCTGCGCGCTGTTTTGAATTTTCTGAAACTTCTGATGGCCATAACTTCTTCATACGAAGTCCAATTCACACAAACTCGGACTCTGTTTCAACCAGAATTCCGAGACGAACACAGTAGCGCAACCATTTCCTACAATTCTCACGTCTGAGATTAGTTATTCTTTAATTTGTGGATATTAATATTAACAGAATTACGGGGTGTTACAATTAGTTAATAAATTTATGTAATTAGTCCAATAAATTTAGTAATTGTTTTAAAAATGTAAAATTTTAAAGATAAAAAGCATTGTTTTTAAATTTATTTGCATAGCATTGAAAAATATAAAATTATGATTTTTACTACATAAATGACATTGTTTTTATATGTGTTTTTAAAAACAAAATGACTTTGATTTAAAATAATGTTTTAAGAATATAAATAACATGGATTTTTAAAAATATAAAGAGCATGGTTTTAAAAGTATAAAAATATATTTTTTATGCATGTATAGGAGTGATTTTTCGTTATGAAAAGAGACGATTTTTATATATAGGAAAGCGAGATAAAAATACGATTTCTATGTATAGAGATTGATATAAGAATATGATTTGTATTATGTGAAGAGCATCATAAATATATGATTTTTATAGATGAACTACCGTTATAAAAATGTGAATTTTAATACAAACATCATACTAAAAACGTTATTTTTACTATGAACAACGTGAAAAAGATTGCATTCAAATTTCGGGCAAATCCAAACTGTTCTGAAATTCAGAAATAAAACTTGCGTAGTAGATCTCCATGGTGAGAACTTCTCACTTTAATTTTAATTTCTAGTTAAAATATATACTAGGATGCAGACGGTGCTTAGCAGCACCCGACACCCGTCGTCCACAGACCATGGACGGCTTGTTTGTTTGATTGTGTCGTGAAAATTGTTTGTGATGTGAAAAAGAATGTATAAAGTATTCATGTGTTGAAATAAATTATTTATCACTAAAAATATAATTTTTTACATGTATATGAATAAATATTCATTTAAAAATCGGACAATTTTTTTATGTGCACCCATTTGAATGATATTGATTGGGACGATAAATTTTACACATCGCCCAACTGCACAAATAATGTTCAGTATTTGTTGGTTGAAACCCCACACGGGTATTTGGATGATATTTGACGTACACTAATCCCAATTGTTTTTTAGTATGTCGATCGATTGGTAAACAAACCATTGTAAGCATTAATTATTTATATTTAATGCTTATACAGTGTAGGATGCACTCTGGATGATGGTTGATTGTTTATTATTGCGGTTATGTACATGCGTTGTATGGAATCCATATAATCAACATTATATGGTAATTGTTTTTGTCTGATTCCATTTCAGAATGAAAGAATATTTTAAAATAAAAAATATTTTAAAATAAGGAATATTTTAAAATAATATTCAGTAAAGGACTAAAATATGATTTTGATGTCCGATTTGGGATGGACACGATAAATATATAAAGCCGTGTTGATTAGATTAACGCCATTTTGACGCGAACGATATTTATAACGATTTTATTCATTTTTATAATGAATATCGAAAAGGAAGTGATTTCAAAATCTAATGATTTGAAAATATTATCATTTGTATAATAATGATATGAAATATTCAATTTTGATTTAAAATTGAAAACGAAGTTGAAATCGTTTTTAAAACGATTTATAAAATACATTTAAAATGGAAATCGACGAAATATATAACATATACTATATATATTAAATGGTCTGAATAGAACACGCCGCACAGCGACCGTTCGTGAATTTCGACCATTGGCTTCGCAATGACATTACGGGAGATCCGACTGTTGGATTCTCCTAAAACCGCAACCATTGGGTTCGTATCGAAAAGAGCTTTCCAAAGAATATAAACGATTTGAAATCTAACAGTTGGATTTGGAATTATGTCCAAATAAAATTTGGAAAAGGTCACTGTAAGTTTAGTTCGATGACAGTTTATGGAAATCGACTATACGGGCCTTGATTAAATCATTGAAAATATTAATAATTGGTGTAAAATCATAATAAGTGATTTGGAAAGAATTGGGATGAAAATTTCCATATTTGAAAAGATAAACATATATTTTTATCAAAATGAACTAGTTATGAACTAGAATTATAATCCAATATTTTTAAATAAATAAACTGGATTTGAGATGGATTTAAAAATAACAATAATTTCCAATATATGAATTGGAATGGATTCGAATCGAAATTATATTCGGAAATATTTCGATATTGGATTCCGTGATTATACGGACATTGTGGAGGAATTTGGAAGATATATATATCGTTATTCCAATACGATATTTGTTGATTTCCGAACTTGATATTGAATATATGCCGATACATTTTCTATTCAGAGCCTTGTCTTTAATATCAAATGGGATTTTGGGTTTGTTGTGAACGACGTCTTCACTAACACTATTCTTAAACCCAGTTGAGAAAAGATTAAATCTTTTTATTAAGATTTAATGAAGTTTACCAATTAATTAATATTTAATTGGAATTGAATTTAAATTGGATTTTTGGGTTTATCGTGAACAGTGTTTTAAATAACACTAGTTCTTTAACCCGATTGACAATGGAATGAGATTTTGGGTTTGTCATGAATGGTATCATTAATAATACTCTTCTTAAACCCAATGGAGTTAAGAAAATTAGAAACTAACTGGAGATTAGCTAAGTTGAAGTGTTTCCTGGGTACTGATCTGATGTTGGTTTCGGCCTTCGGGATTAATACATACGGAATTGTTCTCTTATTAATTTACGGTTAGAGACTAATGGAATGTGATTTCGAGTTTATCGTGAGCAGTGTTTTAAATAACATTAGTTCTTTAACCGAGTTAAAGATAAGAATAATTTCGTAACTTGGAATAATCATCAACTAATGATTTTTGGTGATTAAAACTGAATTAGAGTTTCAATGAATCTTTAATTAAATTGAAATGTGAATCTGATAACTAAAATTATCAAATTCAAGAAATGATCGAGAATGTAGTATCACCAGTTTTGCTCCAAGCAATAGTTAAATCTTTAATTAGATTTGAACGTGAAATGGTAATTAATTTTACCGATAACACCTTGGTGTTAGACATGAAGTATTATCAATTTTACTTCATGGGATAAATAGGTTGGGATTGGGAAATTAAACAAACCATTATTTCGGTAAGGTTCGCTAATCCCGACTAGTTTGGATAAACCTTAATTTGGTTTAAATAGATATCCAAAGGAAGATTAAAGAATAAATTTAAAGAATTTATCTTTGATAAAATTAATGGGAACCTTTCCCAAAGGATATGACTATTAAAATAAAAGAATATTCAGAATTGGAATGAGGCGTATGTTGTGTTTTTATAGCACTTGTTTATTATATACGCAAGTTATTCAGAAATACCAGGTTTATCCCATTCTGAATAACTGAATTGGCGATGAGTCGACGGTGATGAAGGTGGTTGAAGACCGGAGGTCTTCACATCATTTGGATGATTACTAATGTCTTATTTGGGCTGTACACCCAAGACAATGTAATAAGTGGTGATCGTCCAGACGTACTTGGAGATCGACCGGATATGCGTCGGCCTCTCTCCTGTATTGGACATATGGGACGTGGAATAAGGTGCCTTTGGTTTCGTTCAGACCCAGAACAAACTTGTAAATGGATGTGTGTCTGACATCGGATTTCATTCTGTGTGATCGATAGACATTAGTTGCATAACGTGAATTGCCTGTGTGGCATGCTGAGATGCAAATGATCAAGGCTTCTGTTGAAAAGCAGAGTCTTGTGGTTGATGATCAAAGCATGGCTTTAATAGCATAACTTTGTGTAGCGTCAATTCACGAGCCTCACACCCCGGTGTGAACCAGAAATGGGAGAGGACCTCAGGGAGGACATGTGTTTGCTTCTAGCTAGGAGTGGTGTCTAGGTTTTGCATGCCCAGATGTTTTACTTATGTGGATGATGGATAGAGAGGCGCCTCAGATATATCGGCACTACGGGGCTGATGGATAGTATGGTATTTATACAGACCAAATTGACGCCCCATAGGGCGGGGAAACTTAGTGTTCTGGAATTTTAATGCACATCGAGTGGACCGACCCTGATGATCCAATGGTCCACCTGAGTCTGGGTCCTAAGATATAGGCCAGAGCGTCTCGAAGCGGTAAGGACGATCCCTTGCCTTGGTTCACAGATGGTAATCCAACTTCGAACACGTGACTTTGCAGTTTTGATTGTAGAGCCTAGTATTGGCGACATGATATATGGTACCCATGCCGTCCATGATTGATACATTTATATTTGAAGTTGTTTTCATACTCTTTACACTGTAATAGTATCAAAATGATTTTTTTTTAAACGTACCAAGAATGTTTGGCTATTATAAGGTAAAACTCTATCCTCCGGCTTGCGTTGCAATGTGTGATGGGACCTGAGTCTTATAATAGCTTCATTTTCCAAAAAGCATTGCGCTATTTGTTTTATGCTCTGGTATTCTTGGGAGGAAACCCGTTCTGCGTTATACGGCGTGGTCCCTTGATATATCTGATTTTAAAAGTAAAGTTTTAAATAACTATTTTAGTTCTCACTCCAGTCACATGACTAACCTATAGTTTATTGTTTTAACCTAAACTCTGGGTGCCCCTATTTTCCACACGGGCTGCTAGTAGTTTTGGTTTTGCAGATTTATATTCACAGGATCCTGGTTTACAGTTGGAATAAGCCATGAAATGTTCTTTTGTTTGTGTTCTGATTTGTTGTGTTCTCAAAGCAATCCGTTCTTTCCTTTACGGGGAAGTTCGGGTCGTCACATTTTGGTATCATAGCTTTGGTTTACAGAGCTCGAGAACAAGGCACATTAGAACCAAATGAAATAATACATTAGAGATTGGATTAGTAATATCCAATGAGGATGGCTCGTTAGAAATGGGATCAGCAGTATCCTAGAATGAGCCGAAAGATGGTTATTTTTAAAATAAAAATGAAAACAATTTTTCTCTTGAAAATTTAAACTTTATTTTACGTATTTAAATATTTTATTTCAAATTGATTTGGACAATCAAGTATATAAAGATTTTGCTTATACATCCGATCCACGCGTATTTGAAGTTTAATATACTGGGTAGATATTGAATCACACTCTAGTTGCCTGGAGATGATTCTTATGATTGTACCTACATAGGACCATTTGTGTTCGAGTTTCAAAAGTGGGCTATCTATATATTCCTATTAGACTGGTGTGAGAACCAAAACTTACATAGGACCATTTTTGCGAATTGACATCAAAAATATGATTTTTGACTATGTATTAAAGTTATGTGTTTGAAACATTAACCAACTAATTGATTGATGGTTGTGTTATGTGATTATTCATTTAAACCATTATGTCAACGTAAGGTAAATTTAGCCAAATTGTATCAAATATTGAACTAAATTGAAATTTATTTGTAATTACATGCATGTACATATATATGTGTGAACAGGTCATAGCAGGAGACTAGAGAAGAGGAATAAAGTTGTATGCCCGACAAATAGGTACATGTTTACTAATTTATTGGTTTTGGATGATTTTATGAGCCGCTTAGCTAGCCGCTAGGCTTATTCTTTTTTCTTTTGAGATGAGAGGGCCTGTGTGCGGTTTAGGGATTTTCCCGATGCTCCCTGTACAAAAGAGGTTATGGCAAAAAATTTCGAAAATTTAGGGTGTTAGCCAAATTTTTGAAAAATTTGAAAAGTTCTTAGAAACTGAAAAGTTGAAGAACTTAAGCCATAATGAAAATAATGGAAGTTGACTTGATTAGTTAAACAACTTTCAGCTTCTTTCCTTCTCGAGGACGAAAAGACTTTAAGTGGGGGAAGATAGTAACAACCCGGAAAATCATAGCCAATTTAAATTTTTTATTTTGGTAATTTTAATGGATTTTGAATATTTAAAATGAATTATTTTATATAATAACAACGAAATTTTTTATTTTCGATGAAGTTAAAATGAATAAATTTATTTTTATTATAAAACGAGCTTGAAATGGCTCGACAGTTTGAAAATTTGATTTCTAATTTCAAATGAATATACAGAATTCAATATAAGTCAGAATTGGACGAAACAAGAAATATTTGAATCTGTTTAATAGTATCTTTCTAACGGATGAAAGAAACCAAGTTTTCATTTTATAAATTGAAAGATATGTCCAATTTAAAATTCAGAAAAGTCGCTGTGCAATTTATATATATTTTAATATATATAAAGCCCTTAAAAATAGCCATTTTGCAAACGACCTCCTTTTTCGATGAAACCACTTTTATTGGATCCGGGATGTCAAATTATTTCTAGATTCAAAAATTCATAATTTTTGGAATTAATATGTGAGCGTGGCGAAGTTAAACGTGTTTTGTCAATTTCTATCAATTTGGATCGACCAGAAATTGTCCATTCTTCAAACGGTATTCAAATTCGATGAAATTAGTATTGTTTGGATCGTAGCATCAAAAAAAAGCTAGATATAATTTTTTTGGAATTTTTGGGGTCTGTATGTGATCCCAGTAAGTCGAAATATACGTTTAAAATTTAATATAATGATTTATATTTTAATTTTGATAAAAACTGAGCGTAACAGCCGAATTGGCTTATGAAACATATCCCATTGTGTTCGAAATGGGGGTAGTTAGCTAGGGCGACAGTCGTTGGGTTTGATTTTGAGTTCTTAACATTAAACAGATAATTTGCAAGTTAAAGGAAAATTAAAATATTATTATAAATATATAACCCCTTTGGAAAATAAAACCCTATTGGTCAATTATTCATTCGTTGGTCAACCCCAGGAAAAATCCACCATCTCTCTTCATGGATGGCCCAAATCATTCAATACTTCTCTCTCCTCTATCTCTTAATCAACCAAGTGAATTAAAGAAATTACAAAAGGAAAATCATAATGCCATGTATGCTCTTTAAATCCATACTAAATTCATGGATTTCCTCTCAACAAATTAAGGGAATCGGCGTTCAAACCAGCCACGTTCGATTGCGATTCCAGCCGTAAAGGGAGGTGCGAGTTGCGCCTCGTTTGGCGCGCTAGTGGAGATTTATGGGGGCTGTCGAGAGGCGTTGTCGGATGGAGCTCCAATCGTTAGTGGAGGAGGCGACATTAAACCCTAGGGAGCGACGGGTATGGGTTCTGCGACCTGGAGCAATTCTTTTCGAACGGTGAAGAAGGTATGGACGAGAACGAAGGAGTTAAACCTCCTAATTGTGTAATTATATTGAATTAATTATAATTAGTTAATAAATTTATGTAATTAGCCCAATTAATTTAGTAATTTTTTTAAAAATTTAAAGATAAAAAGCATTGTTTTAAAATTTATATGCATAGCATTGAAAAATATAAAATTATGATTTTTTACAAGATAAAAAGCATTGTTTTTAAACGTTTTTTTTTAAAATGACTTTGATTTAAAATAATGTTTTAAAAATATAAATAACATGGATTTTTAAAAATATATAGAGCATGGTTTTAAAAATATAAAAATATGAGTTTTATGCATGTAAAGGAATGATTTTTCGTTATGAAAAGAGATGATTTTTATATATGGGAAAGCGAGATAAAAATACGATTTTTATGCATAGAAATTTGATATAAAAATATGATTTTTATTATGTGAAGAGCAACATAAATATATGATTTTTATAGATGAAGTGTCGTTATAAAAATGTTATTTTTAATATAAACATCATATTAAAAATGTGATTTTTACTATAAACAGCGTGGAATAGATTGCGTAGAAATTTCGGGCAAATCAAGACTATTCTGAAATTTAGAAATAAAACCGGCGGAGTGGATCCCCAAGGTGATAACTTCTCACTTTAATTTTAATTTCTAGTTAAAGTATATACTAGGGTGCATACGGTGCTTAGCTGCACCCGACACCTATCGTCCACAAACCACGGACGGCTTGTTTGTTTGATTGTGTTGTGAAAATTGTTTGTGATGTGAAATAGACTGTATAAAGTACTCATGTGTTGAAATAAATTATTTATCGTTAACAATATAATTTTTAACGTGTATATGAATAAATATTCATTTACAAATCGGGTGATTTGTTTATGTACACCCATTTGACTGATATCGATTGGGAAGATAAATTTTACACATCGCCTAACTGCACAAATAATGTTCATTATTTGTTGGTTGGAACCCCACATGGGTATTGGGAGGACATTTGACGTATACTAGTCCCAATTGTTAAGTTGTATGTCGATCGATTGGTAGACAGACTGTTGTAAGCGTTAATTATTTATATTTAATGCTTATACAGTGTAGGATGCACTCTGGATGATGGTTGATTGTTTATCATTGCTGTTATGTACATGCGTTGTATGGAATCCATATAATCAACATTATATGGTAATTGTTTGTGTCTGATTCCAGTTCAAAATGAATGAATATTTAAAATTAATGAATATTTTAAAATAAGGAATATTTTAAAATAATATTCAGTAAAAGATCAAGATATAATTTTGATATCTGATTTGGGATGGACACGAATATATTTAAATATATAAAGCTGTGTTGATTAGATTAACGCCATTTTGACACGAACGATATTTATATCGATTTTATTCATTTTCATAATGAATATCGAAAAGGAAGTGATTTTAAAATCTAATGTTTTGAAAATATTATCATTTGTATAATAATAATATGAAATATTCAATTTTGATTTAAAATTGAAAACGAAGTTGGAATCGTTTTTAAAACGAATTTAAAACGATTTATAATACATTTTAAATGGAAATCGTTGAAATATTGTAACACCCCACCTCCGTTAAGGTCACTCACAAAGGGAATGCCTTAACTTTGGTGGAGCATTTTAGTAAACAGAACAGAAACTTACAAGACAGATAAAACAGTACTTGAAAATTTTTAACTTTATTACAGTGGAAACAGAAAATTAATATGGTTACATCCTTTCAATTTCAGAATTCAAGTACAAAATATCAGTCTTGTACAAAAGCCTTCAAAATGCATAGTTTAAAATCATAATCCCCATGGAACGGAAGCTGTACAGAGCCGAGCCATACTTTAAGCACTTCAAGCAAAGAGAAATCCGGATCAAGCTAAAGTATTTCCCTCCTTGGATAACCTGGGGGGGGGGGAACGGAAGAAAGGAGGCGAAAACAACAAGGGTCAGACAAAAAGTCTGGCAAGTCCAGTGACTTTCAGCATATGAACAGATAATAATAATATGATATGAACATAAAACTGGATGTGAGATAACTATAACAGGTGTAGCAGATATAACAGAAAAATAGAATGATATAAACTATTGTTTTACACTTCTCTGCACTAATACTAGTATAACAGAATTAGGGGTCACCCTAATGTCTAAATTGAAGCAGGAACGGGTACAGAATACTTTAACCGAAACAGAATACTAATAATGGGCCTTTACTATCCGATCAGAAAACAGACAGAAGCAGAAACAGATTAATCCCTACGGAGACAGAATGTAGAATTAGGTGTACACTAGTAATGGGCCTTTACCACCCGAACAAACGGTACCACACAGAAACGGACAGGTGTTACCACCCAACAGAAACAGATGGTACCAACAGAAACAGACAGAACTAAGTGTACCCTAAAACCCTACCCCAAGCGATCGACTCCCTAATACATAAATATCCTGTGTCGGCCCCACAGTAGGGTGTATCACTCCCTAAAGTGACAACCAATTGGCACAGACCTATTTACAGATGTCGCGGCGTCTTACATCCTCAGAGGCAGACCGGGATCCATGCACGCACATGACCCGGTTGGAACGCACCATCAACACCCCTCGCCATTATCAGAATGAACCTCTTATAATTAGTTCAGTAAGCGTGCCCGGACCCTACTTACTGTTGGGTCAAAGTTTTGATACCAGAAAGGGTTACTGACTAATATGGGTCCCAAACAACAGATGACACAAGTAATTCCCCTCCTAACCTTGTGTCCCCAGACTAACAGATTTCAGATTAACTTGTTTACAAGTTCAGACATACAGAATACAGATTTACTAATTCACAAATTAAGTTAACAAGTTTTCAGACTAAGGGGTCAGATGTACAGATTTTTCAGATTTGTCTAACTTTGTATTGGGCCTACAGATTCATGGACGGGTTTTACTACATCTATTAATCCCCTTTGGTTTAACCCTATTTTCCCCAATACGTTTTAGACGTCATTCTTATCTTAGATTCGCATTAATTAATTATTAATGCACAGACCTCTCACATTAGGTCGGTAGCTTCTGGCCGCTGGATATGCCGGGCGGTTCCGGGCAGACTTCTGCCACAAGCCAGACCTAACCTCGTGTCTTACGCATGTTATGACTAACTTCTCACATTAGAACCTATTGTTTGCGGCCACTGGATATTCATCTTTGCGGCCAACTAATTAATTATTTACCGTTTATGCGCACACCCAACAGAATGATCACATCAACTCAACTGATATAGCAGATAACAGATTTTAGCAGATTGGGTGAATTAACAGATTTAACCGATTTAGCACTTAGCAGATTTTGGCATATAACAGATTAGGCATCTCAACAGACAAATTTAACAGATTTGGCATTTCAATCTAATTAGCAGTCTAGGCAATATAACAAAACTAGCAGTTTAGGCAACTTAGCAAATTAGCAGATTTAGCAAACCTAATAATTCTAAAGGTTCTATTTACGTGCCTTGCCTAGTCATAAATTAGGCCTAAATTCATATGCCTACATAATTTTTCATGATTCACAACATATATTCCATGTTTGCTTAAGCACAGAATATGGACATAATTTGCCATATAACATATGTTCCAATATAGATTATACCAAATATAACCATTAATTTCAATGCATGTCATATATCCAGAAATCCCTAATTAGGTGTAATTACAATAATAGATATCCTAATTAATGTAAATCTTAAGTTTCCATATCTTCCTTCTTTTCATGTCATGAATTATTATGCAAACTATCCCCAATAATATAAATCTTTAAACCATATCTTCTAAAAATCAGATCTTGCCTTTTTATATGCATTTTGTCCAAAGTCTCAAATCATATGTAATCTTTACAGTGGTTCCTCTTCTTCTTTTATCACAAAATACGCATAGGTCTAAAACTAGTTTATAACATATGCTATTTTTTTCTAATTAATTACAGGTCTAAATTACAACATAACTATGCATACAACATGCATAAATTATATGTTCATAGTCAAATTTATGCATCCAATCCCAAGTCATATGTCCAATATATTTTATGCCTCAGACCTAAAGTCATACATTAAATTTGGTTTTGTCAAATTTCTCATCATTCATCCCAAAACTTGCGTTCATACGTTCATCTCTTATGAGATTAGGCACAGGCTCGTGGTAGCCTGGCTATAGAAACAGAAAAGAAGAAAGGAATATAGAACAGTCACAGAAAACAGATCTAACAAAAGAGAATACAACCTCAAACTCAGATTTAAATGCATATCAAAATTATAATTAACGTTTATAGCGGAGAATAACTGTACTTGCCTTGATTGGATTAAAGAAAGAACTTTAACTTCTTGTAGAATCTTTGCAGAAACTTTAATCTCTAGTTTGAATTGAGTTGCTTAGGCTGATGTTGATTATCTTCTAGTTTTAATTCCAGCAGAGCAGAGACGCCATTTTTATTTTTAATTAGAAGAAGAGAGCAATGGAGGCTAGAGAATTGTGTAAGAAACCTAGGTAGAGTCTAGGGTCATTTTATAGAGTTTATGAACTGATTAGGACCATTGATGTCGCTTGGATTGATCATATCCATTCATTCGCAAGAGGGACCAATTAGAGCCTGCCACCTAGCCCTAATGACAAAGCAGACCACAGAAAATCGACCCACATAGAATAGGCCAGCCAGGGTGGACTGGGTTCGACCTGGTCTGGACCAGGTCGACACCCCTGTCGACAGGCCTGTCGACCTAGTTAGACCAGGTCGACAGCCCAGTCGACCTGGGTGCGTCAGGCGGGACTTTTTCCGCCCTGGCCCATTGGGCCCCATTTTTGTTTTCTGAGCTTACTTTATTCTGTTTGAATTTTAAACTTAATTCAAAAACTTCCGAAGGCCATATCTTCTTCATACGGACTCCGTTTTTCGAAAACTCGGACTCTATTTCGCGTATTTTTCTGAGACGAACGCAATGGCGTATCCCGTTTCCCTTAGTTCTTTGATTTCAAATTAATTATACTTTAATTTGTTAATTCCACAGTTATAGAATACACGGGGTGTTACATTCTCCCCCACTTAAAAGGATTTCGTTCCCGAAATCTTCAAGTTAAGAAGAATGTGTCCTACCATCCAATCATCCATCTACTCAATCATCAACCACAGGCATCCATTGTCCTTATAGACTTCTAATGCTTTCATGTTTAAATGCACAGTGTGTGTTCATGTCCGTATCTAATGCAAAATCAGGCGGCCCACTGATTCAGCCGACCTCCTTAATGCAAATCATGTTAGTGACTTGAGTCCAATATGTATGCAAATTCTCCTATTTGACACATATCATTTCTATATGAGTGCACAACTGCTCATTCATATGCAACATCCATATGCTGATTTAACCATTTTGCATCCATAAAAATTTAAAAATGCTCACACATCCATATGCAGTATGAGAGTGCTTTCGAGCCGATCTAGTGCCTAGTGTGTGTATATGCATCCACGAGCAACTACTAGCAACCACTTGCATCCACTTGCAACCATCAAACATAACATGTCTCAAACACATGTTTACACCCATTAGTTTCTACCTAAAGTTTGAAGATTCGATCGATAGGATACAGTCGAATGATGGAAGCGAGTACAGATAGAACGAAAATTTGGTTCCCATTAGACATGGGTCCTAAGTATCGACCCCAAAGACCGAAACCAACATTAAATTAATACCCCATGAAAACTCAGAATGTATGCGTCATACTTGACGCCTAACACAGATATCCCTAAAACCCCAGTCCCAAACAGATGATCCATAACCCTTATGGGTCTGAGTCTACAGCGGAATTCAGAAATAATACTAGTATTAAAGTGCAGAGTATCGATTACAAAATCAAAATATCAGAATCAGAAAAAAGTCTTGACTTCATAATCAAATAAATAAATTAAACCTACTATAGAAAATTTCCTATTTCTATCCTAGCCACTAGCCTCAAGAGTGTTCGCCTGCCCTCCTTGTCCTCGTCTCTTTGGGCAGTCCCTAGTGAAGTGTCCCATCTCCCCACAGTTGAAGCAAACACCCTTCGTTTTTCTGCAATCCTTGTTCAGATGAGTTGAGCTCCCACAAGTAAAGCACTTTTTCCCCTTCTTATCTTCAGACTTCTCATCCTTCTTTTGTGTTTCCTTTTTGGGCCCCGCTTTCTTATTCTGGGGTTCTTCCTTCTTTGTCTCTTTCGGGCCCTTGTCTTCCTCATGCAGTAGTGCCATATCCACCAATTTCTCGTAAGTTGCTCCCATGGGTACATGGGTCATGGCTAGGCTGTGCAGTGGCTCATTCAATCCTTTAACAAAGCGGAGAGCCTTTTTATGCTGAGTGTTGACTAAATCCAATCCGAATCTTGCTAGTTGGTTGAACTGGTTGACGTATTCCTTGACCGTCATACTTCCTTGCTTAAGGGATAAGAACTTTTCCAGTTGTAAACTTCGTTCAGCTTGCGAGAGGAATTTTGTCTCAAACCTTGTTCTGAAATCCATCCATGTCTCAACCGGCCTCTCGGCGTTAGTGACTTCCCACCAGTAGGAAGCTTCGTCTTTGAGCAGCCATACTGCCAACTGTACCTTCTGCCTATCGACCACCTCGAAGATAACGAACAGATCCTCAGTTTCTTTGAGCCAATTCCTTGCTTCTACGAATGATTTAGTTCCTTTGAAATCCTTCCCACCCATGGCCCTAAAATCTCTACAGATCTTTGAGAAAGCAATTGCACGAGGAGGGGGTGGAGGAGGGGGATCATTTGCTGGACCTGCAGCGGCGGTCCTAGCCTCAAGATATTGACGAAACCAACTGGGTACATGAACACCCTCTAGTATCTCAGATGCTTCAGACATGCTGAAACGAAAAAGGAAAGGTTCAATACAAAAAGGACTGAAAGAAAGATATATGGCTCTTAGGGATTATGTTTTTCAAAATAAGCTTTATTTTTGAAAAATACTTCCTTTCAACACCTTTTTTTGAAAATAATTTTCAAAACTTTTTATAAAATCTGGTAACCTTCAGCTCTGATACCAAGTGTAACACCCCACCTCCGTTAAGGTCACTCACAAAGGGAATGCCTTAACTTTGGTGGAGCATTTTAGTAAACAGAACAGAAACTTACAAGACAGATAAAACAGTACTTGAAAATTTTTAACTTTATTACAGTGGAAACAGAAAATTAATATGGTTACATCCTTTCAATTTCAGAATTCAAGTACAAAATATCAGTCTTGTACAAAAGCCTTCAAAACGCATAGTTTAAAATCATAATCCCCATGGAACGGAAGCTGTACAGAGCCGAGCCATACTTTAAGCACTTCAAGCAAAGAGAAATCCGGATCAAGCTAAAGTATTTCCCTCCTTGGATAACCTGGGGGGGGAACGGAAGAAAGGAGGCGAAAACAACAAGGGTCAGACAAAAAGTCTGGCAAGTCCAGTGACTTTCAGCATATGAACAGATAATAATAATATGATATGAACATAAAACTGGATGTGAGATAACTATAACAGGTGTAGCAGATATAACAGAAAAATAGAATGATATAAACTATTGTTTTACACTTCTCTGCACTAATACTAGTATAACAGAATTAGGGGTCACCCTAATGTCTAAATTGAAGCAGGAACGGGTACAGAATACTTTAACCGAAACAGAATACTAATAATGGGCCTTTACTACCCGATCAGAAAACAGACAGAAGCAGAAACAGATTAATCCCTACGGAGACAGAATGTAGAATTAGGTGTACACTAGTAATGGGCCTTTACCACCCGAACAGACGGTACCACACAGAAACGGACAGGTGTTACCACCCAACAGAAACAGATGGTACCAACAGAAACAGACAGAACTAAGTGTACCCTAAAACCCTACCCCAAGCGATCGACTCCCTAATACATAAATATCCTGTGTCGGCCCCACAGTAGGGTGTATCACTCCCTAAAGTGACAACCAATTGGCACAGACCTATTTATAGATGTCGCGGCGTCTTACATCCTCAGAGGCAGACCGGGATCCATGCACGCACATGACCCGGTTGGAACGCACCATCAACACCCCTCGCCATTATCAGAATGAACCTCTTATAATTAGTTCAGTAAGCGTGCCCGGACCCTACTTACTGTTGGGTCAAAGTTTTGATACCAGAAAGGGTTACTGACTAATATGGGTCCCAAACAACAGATGACACAAGTAATTCCCCTCCTAACCTTGTGTCCCCAGACTAACAGATTTCAGATTAACTTGTTTACAAGTTCAGACATACAGAATACAGATTTACTAATTCACAAATTAAGTTAACAAGTTTTCAGACTAAGGGGTCAGATGTACAGATTTTTCAGATTTGTCTAACTTTGTATTGGGCCTACAGATTCATGGACGGGTTTTACTACATCTATTAATCCCCTTTGGTTTAACCCTATTTTCCCCAATACGTTTTAGACGTCATTCTTATCTTAGATTCGCATTAATTAATTATTAATGCACAGACCTCTCACATTAGGTCGGTAGCTTCTGGCCGCTGGATATGCCGGGCGGTTCCGGGCAGACTTCTGCCACAAGCCAGACCTAACCTCGTGTCTTACGCATGTTATGACTAACTTCTCACATTAGAACCTATTGTTTGCGGCCACTGGATATGCCGGGCGGTTCTGGGCAGATTTACGTCGCAAACTCATTCTAACCTCGAGTTAGCCATATTCATCTTTGCGGCCAACTAATTAATTATTTACCGTTTATGCGCACACCCAACAGAATGATCACATCAACTCAACTGATATAGCAGATAACAGATTTTAGCAGATTGGGTGACTTAACAGATTTAACCGATTTAGCACTTAGCAGATTTTGGCATATAACAGATTAGGCATCTCAACAGACAAATTTAACAGATTTGGCATTTCAATCTAATTAGCAGTCTAGGCAATATAACAAAACTAGCAGTTTAGGCAACTTAGCAAATTAGCAGATTTAGCAAACCTAATAATTCTAAAGGTTCTATTTACATGCCTTGCCTAGTCATAAATTAGGCCTAAATTCATATGCCTACATAATTTTTCATGATTCACAACATATATTCCATGTTTGCTTAAGCGCAGAATATGGACATAATTTGCCATATAACATATGTTCCAATATAGATTATACCAAATATAACCATTAATTTCAATGCATGTCATATATCCAGAAATCCCTAATTAGGTGTAATTACAATAATAGATATCCTAATTAATGTAAATCTTAAGTTTCCATATCTTCCTTCTTTTCATGTCATGAATTATTATGCAAACTATCCCCAATAATATAAATCTTTAAACCATATCTTCTAAAAATCAGATCTTGCCTTTTTATATGCATTTTGTCCAAAGTCTCAAATCATATGTAATCTTTACAGTGGTTCCTCTTCTTCTTTTATCACAAAATATGCATAGGTCTAAAACTAGTTTATAACATATGCTATTTTTTTCTAATTAATTACAGGTCTAAATTACAACATAACTATGCATACAACATGCATAAATTATATGTTCATAGTCAAATTTATGCATCCAATCCCAAGTCATATGTCCAATATATTTTATGCCTCAGACCTAAAGTCATACATTCAATTTGGTTTTGTCAAATTTCTCATCATTCATCCCAAAACTTGCGTTCATACGTTCATCTCTTATGAGATTAGGCACAGGCTCGTGGTAGCCTGGCTATAGAAACAGAAAAGAAGAAAGGAATATAGAACAGTCACAGAAAACAGATCTAATAGAAGAGAATACAACCTCAAACTCAGATTTAAATGCATATCAAAATTATAATTAACGTTTATAGCGGAGAATAACTGTACTTGCCTTGATTGGATTAAAGAAAGAACTTTAACTTCTTGTAGAATCTTTGAAGAAACTTTAATCTCTAGTTTGAATTGAGTTGCTTAGGCTGATGTTGATTATCTTCTAGTTTTAATTCCAGCAGAGCAGAGACGCCATTTTTATTTTTAATTAGAAGAAGAGAGCAATGGAGGCTAGAGAATTGTGTAAGAAACCTAGGTAGAGTCTAGGGTCATTTTATAGAGTTTATGAACTGATTAGGACCATTGATGTCGCTTGGATTGATCATAGCCATTCATTTGCAAGAGGGACCAATTAGAGCCTGCCACCTAGCCCTAATGACAAAGCAAACCACAGAAAATCGACCAACATAGAATAGGCCAGCCAGGGTGGACTGGGTTCGACCTGGTCTGGACCAGGTCGACACCCCTGTCGACAGCCCTGTCGACAGGCCTGTCGACCTGGTTAGACCAGGTCGACAGCCCAGTCAACCTGGGTGCATCAGGCGGGACTTTTTCCGCCCTGGCCCATTGGGCCCCATTTTTGTTTTCTGAGCTTATTTTATTCTGTTTGAATTTTAAACTTAATTCAAAAATTTCCGAAGGCCATATCTTCTTCATACGGACTCCGTTTTTCGAAAACTCGGACTCTATTTCGCGTATTTTTCTGAGACGAACGCAATGGCGTATCTCGTTTCCCTTAGTTCTTTGATTTCAAATTAATTATACTTTAATTTGTTAATTCCACAGTTATAGAATACACGGGGTGTTACAAATATATAATATATATATATATATATATATTAAATGGTCTGAATAGAACGCACCGCACAGCGATCGTTCGGGAATTTCGACCATTGATTTCGCATTGACGTTACGGGTGATCCGACCATCAGATTCTCCTAAAACTGGAACCTCGGGTTCGTATCGAAAAGAGCTTTCCAAGAATATAAAAGATTTGAAATCCAACGGTTGGATTTGGAATTATGTCCAAATCAAATTTGGAAAAGGTCGTTGTAAGTGCAGTTCGATGATCGTTTATGGAAATCGACTGTACGGGCCTTGATAAAATCATTAAAAATATTAATTATTGGTGTAAAATCATAATAAATGATTTGGAAAGAATTAGGATGAAAAATTCCAGATTTGAAAAGATAAAAAATATTTTTATCGAAATGAACTGGTTATGAACTATAATTATAATCTAATATTTTTAAATAAATAAATTGGATTTGAGATAGATATAAAAATAACTAGAATTTCTAATATATGAATTGGAATGGATTTGAATCGAAATTATCTTCGGAATATTTCAATATTGGATTCCGTGATTATACAGACATTGTGGAGGAATTTGGATGATATATATCGTTATTCCAATACGATATTTGTTGTTTTCAGAATTTGATACTGAATATAAGCCGATACATTTTCTATTCAGAGCTTTGTATTTAATATCAAATAGGATTTTGGGTTTGTTGTGAACGGTGTCTTCACTAACACTATTCTTAAACCCAGTTGAGAAAAGATTAAATCTTTTTATTAAGATTTAATGATGTTTACCAATTAATTAATATTTTATTGGAATTGAATTTAAATTGGATTTTTGGGTTTATCGTGAACGGTGTTTTAAATAACACTGGCTCTTTAACCCGATTGACAATGGAATGAGATTTTGGGTTTGTCGTGAATGGTATCTTTAATAATACTGTTCTTAAACCCAATGAACTTAAGAAAATTAGAAACTAATTGGAGATTAACTACGTTGAAGGGTTTCCTGGGTATTTGTTGGATCTAGAATAACCCTAGAGGGGGAGGGGGGTAAGTAGGTTTTTCACAATTTTTAACTGAATTAAGAATCTAACGGGATATGTAATAATAAACAGATCACAGAATATACCAGAAACGGAAATGCAGAAAATAAATCACACACAGATATACCCAGCTTCGGCAAAAACTTGCATACTGCTGCATTTATAAGGTTTCTACTAGGTGATAGAACAGATCCCGCATACAAGACCATGTACACTCGCAAACCCTGCTCCTATTCTAACCCTACGCTCAAAACCCTAGACAAACCGATATCCCCTCAATCAGATATCCCCTGATTACGACCCCGTAAACAGTAACCCAGATTTTACAGACTCTATCAACTGTCAGTCAACACCTTGACTGAATTCCTAGATTTTACAGATCTAGAAAATGTTTGACGGTTTAGTTACAAATGGAATTCAAAAAACAAAACAAAAATAAAAATAAAAACTTAAACTAAAACCCTAGCCTTTCAAAATCAATGAAAACATAAGCCTCCCTTTTTAATTCTTCAAGTAGGCCGGCCCATTTCACATGTCGGTTGAACCACTTTGTAATAACCCGGAAATCTGAGCCAATTTAAAAATTTTATTTTGGCAATTTTTTTTAATTTTGAACATTTAAAGTGATTTATTTTAAATAAAAACTACGAGAAATTTATTTTGATTAGAATTCGAACGTATATATTTATATAGATCGTCGTTAGAATATAAATATTTATTTTAAATTATAAAAGGAATTGAAAATGGCGCGGTAGTTTGAAAATTCGATTTCTAATTTCAAATGAACGTACATGATTCAAAATAAACCGGATTTTGATGAAACCAAAAATATTAGAATCTATTTTGGAATATCTTTCCAATGAATCCGAAAAAATTGAAATTTCATAGCGGGGATAAAAAGTTATATCCAGTTGAAAATTCAGAATAGTCGCTATGGAATTCTAGCCCATAAAAATTGGAATTTTGCAAATGACTTTGGTTTACGACGAAACCACTTTTGTTGGATCCGTGATGTCAAGTTATTGTTAGATTCCAAAATTCATAATTTTCTGAATTAATATGTGAGCGTGGCGAAAGAAAACGTGTTTTGACAGTTTCAGTCAATTTGAATCGACCAGAAAATGGCCATTTTTAAAACGGTCTACAAATTTTATGAAACTAGTTTAGTTAGGACCGTATCATCAATACGAAGCTAGAAATATTTTTTCTAGAATTTTTAGAGTCCGTATGTGGCCCCAGTAAATTAAAATGTACGTTGTAGTCAATATTGACCGTCCTATTTATTTATATTGTAATTTTAATGAAAACTCATCGAAACGGTCGAATTGGCTTACGTGACATATCCTATTGTGTTCAGAATGGGGGTATTACGCTAGGGGCGGCAGTCGTTGGGCCTCGAATGGGGCTCGAACAAAAAGTCAACCCTTTTGTGAAAATAAATTTAAAATTATATATATATATATTTATATGTAACCCCTCCCTCCCCTTATTCCTTTCCATCACCGATCCTTTTCAGAATTGAAAATAATAATAGAAATCGACGGAGCCCTAACTCGCGTCGCCAGGACCCCGTCGTCGCCATGGCCCCACCTTGCTCACCATCTCCGACGCCGCTGCACCCCCTTCTCCCCCGTCGCCTCTCCTCTCTCCAACCCCGTCCCCCAATCCATTCGAACCCAAACCGAGACTCCGCCCTCCCCTTCCAGTTCCAGCGCCACCAGTCCTAGCCTCCACCTGGACCCCCTCCGCCACCTGCGGCCCCACCGCGGCCATTTCCCCCCTCCAGCAACCAAGTTCCAACCTTTTCCAATGAGAGGTGAGTTTTTTTAATTATTTACATTGTTTTAAAAATATATGCATTGTAATAAAAACTAATTTTTATTGAATATAAAGTTTAGATTTTTAGCTATAAAGAGGTTAGATCTTTATTTATTAAAAAGTTAAATTTTTTAAAGTGAAAAGGATTTTTTTTTAAATAAATAAAGACTAGATTTTTAGTTTGGAAAAGATTTGATTTTTTTTATTTGGAGAAAGCTATGAATTTTAACATAAGAAGATTCGACTTTTTATTTATATTTTTATAAACAAAGATGTGATCTTTATTGTAGGAACATCGTTATAAAGTTATGATTTTTATTTTATATGTTTGACGAATAAAAATATGTTCTTTCTTTGATTAAAAATATGATTTTTATATAGAGAACGATATAAAAATATAATCTTTTTATATGATGTGGCGATATAAAAATATGATTTTTATTATATCTATAGCGATATAAAGATTTGTTTTTATTTAAATGAATCACATATAAAGTTGTGATTTTTGTATATAATGACATAAAAATAATTTTAGAAAGGTAAAAATAGGATTTTAGCCTACGTACACTATTAATAAAATAGTTATGTTTCTCAATAACTTTTAACTCGATAAAAATATGATTTTCAGATCATATATGCGATGAATAAAACACGACGAAGATTTTCTACATAAGAAGAGTCGCGGCGTTTCGTTTAGCTCCTAGGAGAGAAATCCTCACTTTTATTTTAATTTCTAGTTAAAATATATACTAGGATGCAGACGGTGCTTAGCGGCACCCGACACCCGTCGTCCACATACCATGGATGACTTGTTTGTTTGGTTGCTGTGTTGTGAAATTTAACTCTGTGATGTGCAATGAAATAAAATATTTTATAGTGGAAGATACTTTAGAGTTAAAAATATGATTTTTAGTGTGTATATGATATAAATAGTAATAAACAAATCTGACGATTTGTTTATATACACAGATTTGACTGATATTGATTGGGACGATAAATTTTACACATCGCCCAACAGCACAAATAAAATATGTGTTTGTTGATTTGAAACCCCACACGGGTATTGGGATGATATTTGACATACACTAATCCCGATTGTTTAGTTATATGTCAATCGATGGGTTGACAGACTGTGTAAGCGTTAATTATTTATATTTAATGCTGATGCAGTTGTGTGGTGCACTCTGGATGATGGTTGATGATTTATTGTTGTTGTTATATGCATGTGTTGTAGGGAATCCATATAATAAACGTTATATGGTAATTGATTGGGCCTCATTCCAATTTGGAAAATAAGAAATATAAATTCATGTGTTGAATAAATTAAATATTCATGTGTTGAATATAATAAAAATGTATATTCATGTGTTTGAATATATATATATATATATATATATTCATGTGTTGAATAAAATATATATTCATGTGTTAAAGAAAATATTCATTTGTTGAATAGAATAACGAAGTTATTGAAATATATAAAGCCGTGTTGGTTAGATATGCGCCATTTTGACGCGAACGATATTTATATCGATTATATTCGTTTTTATAATGATTATAGAAAAAGAAGCGATTTCAAAATATAATATTTTGAAAATATTATCATTTATATATCGATGATATGGAATATTCAATTTTGATTAGAAATTGAATATGAAGTTGAAATCGTTTTGAAAACGAATTTAAAACGATTTATATAATACGTTTTAAAAGGAAATCGACGAAATATATACAATAAATATATTATATATATAATGGCCTGAATAGAATGTGCCGCGCTGCCGCAGTTCGTGAATTTCGACCATTGACTTCGAGTGGACATTACGGGAGATTCGACCGTCGGATTCTCCTAAAACTAGAACCGTTGGGTTCGTATCGAACAAAGCTTTCTAACGAATATTAGAGATTTGAAATCTAACGGTTGGATTTGGAATTATGTCCAAATCAAATTTGGAAAAGGCCGTTGTAAGTGCAGTTCAATGGCCGTTGATGGAAACCGACTGTACGGGCCTTGGTAAAATTATTAAAAATAGTAGTAATTTATGTAAAATCATAAGAAAGAATTTAGGAAGAATTGGGATGAAAAACTCCATATTTCAAAAGATAAAAATAGATTTTTTATCGAAATGAACTAGTTTTGAACAAGAATTATAATTCATTTATTTTTGAAATAAATAAATTAGATTAGAAAGGGTTTTAAAAGTAACCAGAATTTCCAATAATTGAATTGGAATGGATTTGAATCGAAATTATCTTTGGAATATTTCGATGTTGGATTTCGTGTTTATACAAATATTGTTATGGAAATTTGAAAGATATATGTATATCGTTATTTCCAATATGATATTTGTTGGTCATAGAATTTGATATTGAATATAAGACGGTATATTTTCTATTCATAGCCTTGTATTTAATATCAAATGTGATTTTGGTTTGTCGTGAATGGTGTCTTCATTAACACTGTTCTTAAACCCAGTTTAGAAAAGGATTAAATCTTTTTATCTGGATTTAATGAAGTGTACCAATTAAATATTATTTAATTGGAATTGAATTTGAATTGATTTTTGGCTTTATCATGAACGGAGTTTTAAATAACACTTGTTCTTTAACCCGATAGTTAATGGAATTTGATTTTGGGTTTATAGTAAACCTTTTTTTAAATGACATTGGTTTTTTAACCCAGTTAAAGACAGGATATGGTTTCCCAAGTTAAACAATTATTGATATGATTTTTTGAAAGATTAAAACCAAGTGGAGTTTTAATGAATCTTTAATTAGATTGAGATGATCGAGGATGGAGTATCACCAGTTTTGCTCCAGGCGATAGTTAAATCTTTAATTAGATTTGAACGTGAAATGGTAATTGAATTTATCGACAACACCGTGGTGTCAGATATGAAGTATGACCAGTTTTACTTCGTGGGATGAATAGGCTGGGATTGGGAAATAAATGAGTACTTCGGTGTGGTTCGCTAATCCCTACTAATTTGAATTGATATTCAAAAGAAGATTAAAGAATAAATTAAAGAATTTATCTTAGATAAAATTAAAGGGAACGTTTCCCAAAGTATAAGAATATTGGAATAAAAGAATATTCTGAATTGGAATGAGGCGTATGTTGTGTTTGTGTAACACTTGTTTATTATATACGCGAGTTATTCAGAAAGACTGGGTTTATCCCATTCTGAACAACTGATTCGATGTGGTGTCGAGGATGAAGACGGTGGTTGAAGACAGGAGGTCTTCACATTGTTTGGGTGATTACTGATGATCTTGATTAGTATGTTCTCCCAAGAGGAGGGAATCAGTTGGGGATCGTCCAGACGTACTTGGAGATCGATAAATATGCGAGGTACCAGGTGCCTCCGGTTTCGTTTAGACCCAGAACGAACTTTTAAATGGACTGTGTGTCTGACATTGGATTTCATTCTATGTGATTGATTTCTATTAAATATATATCTGTTTGGCGGCGGAGAATTTATTCTCTTTCTTAACGCCCTTCCCTGAGACGTACGAGCTCAGGGGTTATATATTGATGGATATCAATCACATGGAGTGAATTGCCTGTGTGGCATTCCTAAGTGGAAATTGATCAAGGCTTTTGTTGAAAAGCAAAGTCTTGTGGTTGATGATCAAAGCACCGCCTGTGTGGAATAGCTTTGTGTAATGTTGATTCACGAGACTCACACCTCGGTTGTGAACCAGAAACGGGAGAGTACATCAGGGAGGGCATGAGTTTCCTTCTAGCAAGGGTGGTGTTGGTGACCTACCAGCCCTGACATTTATATTATTTTCACCTGTGTGGTTGTTGCTGTTGCGAGGCGCCTCAGATATATCGGTGACTATGTGTAGCCGATGGAGTCATAGGACTCATTTACGCCCCAAAAGGCGGGGGAACGCAGTGTTCAGGCATTTTAATCCACATCGGTGTACCGACCCTGATGATCCAAGGGCTCACCTGTGTTTGGGTCCTGAGACAAGGGCTAGATTGTCTCGAATCGGTAGAGGACGATCCCTTGCCTTGGTTCATAGATGGAAATCCAATTTCCAAATACGTGACTTTGCGGTTTTGATTGTAGAGCCTAGTATTGGCAACATGATATATGATACCCATGCCATCTATGATTGATACTTATGATTGAAATTGTTTTGACACTATACACTTATAGTAATAATAAACCATGAAATTTAGCGTATCAAGCATTTTTTGGCTATTATAAGGTAAAAACCTATCCTCCGGCTTGTGTTGCATTGTGTGATGGGACTTGGGTCTTATAATAGCTTCATTTTTCTTTATTTAGCATTGCGCTATTGTTTTATGCACTGGTATTCTTGAGAGGAAACCCATTCCACGTTATACGGCGTGGTTCCTCGATTTACCTAACTTTAAAATAAAGATTAATAACTGTTTTAGTTCTCACACCAGTCCCATGACTGACCTGGAGTTTATTATTTTAACCTAAACTCTGGGTGCCCTTATTTTGACACGGGCAGCTAGTAGTTTTGATTTTGCAGATTTATATTTAAAGGATCCTGATTTACAGCTGGAACGGTACTCGGAAATCTCTGTATCCGTGTATTACTTCTAATTGTTATTGTACTATTTTCCGCTGCTATGTAATGTGTTTGTAATCTCTGATATTATATGATGTGTAATATTTATTCATACTCTGTAATATTCTTGTATTCTGATGGAATTGTTGTAATATACAATGAAATATTCTTCTGTTTGCGTTCCAATGTGTCGTGTTCTCAAAACGATCAGGCGTTTCGAACGGTCTTGGTCGGTTTAGCGATCGATTCGGATCGAGCGAAATTCCTTTTTGTTACAGTTGGTATCAGAGCTTTAGTTTACAGAGCTCGTAGAACAAGACACGTTAGAACCAAACGAAAGAATTCATCTGAGATTGGATTATTAATATCCAACGAGAATGACTCGTTAGGGATAGGATCAGTAGTATCCTAGAACGAGCGTGAAGAGTATATTTTTGAAATATAGAAAGAAAAACAAATTTTGTTTTGAAATTTAAATCGTATTATACGTATTTGAATAATTTATTTTAAATTGATTTGGACAATGTAGTATATGAAGATTTTGCATATATGCCTAGCTAGCGTGTATACGAAGTACCAAATATACTAGATAGATATAGAATCGCACTCTTGTAGCCCGGAGATGTTCTAATGGTGATTCGAAACATCATCAGCATTTATGTTCGAGCTTCGAAAGTGAGATATATATATATATATATATATTTCCATTAGACAGGTGTGAGAACCAAAGCTAGATAGGGCCTATTGTTGTGATTTGGCATCAAAAATCTGATTTTTTGGACTATGTATAAAAGTTAAGAATTTGAAAAGCTAATCAACTAATTGATTGTTGGTTGTGTTGTTTGATTATTGTCCGATTAATTAAAATTTGAACCATTTAGCCAAATTGTACCAAATAGTGAATTGTATTGAAAATTTGTCGCATTTGCGTACGTATACATGTACTTACATTGAACAGGTCATAGCAAGGAGGCTAGAGAAGAGGAATAAAATTGTTTGCTCGACAAATAGGTACATGTTTATTGTATTTCTTGGGTTTTTGATGATTTTATGAGCCGATTGGCTAGCCGCTTGGTGTTTCTTTTTCTTTTTGGATTGATGCGGCCCATGGGAGGCTATTTGAAATATCTTGAAGTCCCCGTTGCAGGGAGGTTATGGCGAAATTTTTCGAAAATTTAGGGTGTCAGCCAATTTTTTTTGAAAGATTTGAAAAGTTCTTAGAAACTGAAAAGTTGAAGAACTTAAGCAGTAATGAAAATAATGAAAGTTGAGTTTATTTGTAAAACAACTTTCGACTTCGTTCCTTTTCGGGGCCGAAAAGTTTTAAGTGGGGGAGATTGTAATAACCAGGAAATCTGAGCCAATTTAAAAATTTTATTTTGGCAATTTTAGTGAATTTTGAACATTTAAAATGATTTATTTTAAATAAAAACGATGAGAAATTTATTTTGAATAGAATTCTAATGTATATATTTATATAGATCGTCGTTAGAATATAAATATTTATTTTAAATTATAAAAGGAATTGAAAATGGCGCGGTAGTTTGAAAATTCGATTTCTAATTTCAAATGAATGTGCAGGACTCAAAATAAACCAGATTTTGATGAAACCAAAAATATTAGAATCTATTTGGGAATATCTTTCCAACGAATCCGAAAAATTGAAATTTCATAGCGTGGATAAAAAGTTATGTCCAGTTGGAAATTCAGAATAGTCGTTATGGAATTCTGGCCCTTAAAAATGAGAATTTTGCAAACTACCTCGGTTTTCGACGAAACAACTTTTGTTGGATCCGTGATGTCAAGTTATTGTTAGATTCCAAAATTCATAACTTTCTGAATTAATATGTGAGCGTGGCAAAAGAAAACGTGTTTTGACAGTTTCAGTCAATTTGAATTGACCAGAAAATGGCCATTTTTCAAACGGTCTTCAAATTTGATGAAACTAGTTTAGTTAGGACCGTATCGTCAATACAAAGCTAGAAATGTTTTTTCTAGAATTTTTAGAGTCCGTGTGTAACGACCCAAGGGTTTTCGGCCCTGAAAATTGACATAAATACCTTTACTGTAACTCATGTTGACCTTCCAAACACCGAAAACACTGGACGCTATAAGAATGAAATTAGAGGGTGAGATAAGAAAGGAAGAATATTAGAATAGAAGAAGTAGAAGAACCAACACACCACAGAGTCTCACATCACAGCGGAACAAAATATAATATAGAAATAACTTTATTGAGAGCTTTAAATAAAACTTACAATATCAGAGCACATCACACAATGGGACAGTGATAATAACCTGTCCTCATAATAATCACATAGCGGAATAAATACTAGATAACATTATACGTCTGAACTCCTTCAGCTCGTCTTTCGATTCCACAGTATTCGATAACCTGAACCTGCAACCGGGCTAACCCGAACATTACAAACGACAGGTTAGTCTGGTGAACCAGAGTGAGTAAAACTCACACAGTTTAAGGGTATCACACAATCTGATTTTTAAGTAAAAATCCTTTCGAAAGAAAAGGATAATCGTAAGACCAAATCGACACATAAATACGGACGGTTTTTACCTTACGATAACCCAAAACAGTTTTGAAATCAATATATTGTCTGATATTATAATAATGTCTAAATACAAGTAATATCAAATCTAGTAGAACGCTTTCATCTCACGCTCTACATATATAGTATACAAACAAAACCGCAGGCGCTTATTGGAGATTGGATTCCAATTCTGACAAGGTATGGGACCACCTGCCAATCGTGTATCTCTAGAGATGAATACATTGGATTCAACAAGAACGTCTTGCAACCCGGCCCTCACATGACCGACCACTCATTTCGCTTGAGTGTGTCGAATGTATATCACCAACGGTTGGGAGCTACCCACCGTCTTCCCGAAAACGGACATTATTGATAGATTTAAGAAACAAAAGAATTTTCTCTAGATAGGTGATTAGACACCCTAATCGGAGCGACCCACATAGCCATGCTGCCTGCCCGATTTCTGTCATTTCCCGGTTGGTGAGGCTTGAGGTTATAATCAACTTTTGATCATTTGGCCGCCATTCACTTTGAATGCCACATCGTCAGATCCGTCAAATCACTAATTGACGTCCACAAATATACTCTGGATATAAAAGAAGTGCCTCTCTTTGCCACCACTCGGTATATTTGTAAAAATCAACGAACGTGGTTCTCAAGGAAATACTCTGTCAGACATTCGTCCATACAAGTCATTCATGAACAGGATGAACCGAAGGTACACTCCTACTGCATCCAATATAGGAATCACCCCATGGATCAGTAGCGAGAAGTCCTTGCAAATCCGTGGATCCCAACCATGACAGAATCACAAACCAAATAACTCTGGTTGCAAGCCAGAGAAATTCGACAAGTAGTCCTTCCGCTTATGAAGATCCACGGTCTTCAATTGCTCCATCTCGATCAGCTTCTAAACATCTTTACCGTTAACGTATTTGCTGGTCGGAATGGTTTTCGAATATAAATTTGATCCCGGTCTTTCCGTACCAACAATCGATTTGGCCAAATTTTGATAGTCGGTGATTTAACTATCAAAATAAACAACCATCATCCATATAAAAATAAACTGGATCTATTGGTTCAGTATACAGCATCACTTGGCCTCTTTAGTTCAACAGTTTTCATTTAAAATTTCCAAATCTTTCAACAATTGGATTACCGTGGTTTCACTTCTTATTTCCAAATCAGTGTGTTCAACTTATAACTCTTCGAGTTATATGTTATGATTATCCACAACGAAAACATTAATGTCAACACCTTTCACTTTCCTCATTTCTAAACTAATGATACTCTTGGGACGATCCTGAAATCGTTCAAGTTGGGGTATTTTATTTACCTCTCAGACCTTGATCGACAACGTTCTCATCTTCAGAATAAAAAGAAGTTTATCCACGAGATCTTATTTCAGAGATTATCCCACCGCTTGTACTTACCATATGTTTTTAACCATGGGTTTTAACCTTGCCTATTCTCTTTTGAAAATCCTTCTCAAATTCACTCTTTCTCAATTTAAAACACTTCTATTTTTCCCGTCTTTGGGGTTTTTAAATCCCTTTAACTTCACTCATATAACAAATCCCACTTTGAACTAGTTCTGACGCTTATAAAATTAGTCCATTCATAATTTGCCCTTATAAATGGTCGGTTTGGATTTTATAAAATCCGACTGATAGAGTCCTTAATAGGAGTTCCTATTAAATATAAATTCCCTATTTAAAACACCACGTAAGGCTTTTAAACTCCATGCACTTCCATTAAAAGGATTCTAGTTTCAAAACTTATCACCTTGATTATTATGAAAATAATAATAATCAATTCCAATATCTTTAGAAATCCATTTGTTTACTTCGACATTTGTAGTTAATCTTTTCTTAGGATAGTCAAAATAATAATCGATTTAAAATATTGAATGATTCAACAATTTACTTAATAATATACTTTGGTTTAAAATAGTTGACTTCGTCAACTCAAAAACAAGGTAAACACATTAACTAATCCCATTAGTCCTTTCTTTGAATTATTTTAAATAATTTCTTTAGATTTAATTAACAGTCTAATTAAATAATCGCAACTAGTTGTTATTTGAAATAATTACTTCAATCATTAACCATTTGGTTAACTTCTTCTCATTGCTTATAAACTCATTATCATAAGAATTCGCTTCATATACTCGCTTTATAGCTACTAGATAAGAATAACTATTTATCTATTTTAATAAAACCTTAATCCAAATAATATATATAATATAGATTTCAAAATCCATCTCATATTTGTAAATACCAAATTTGTAACTTCCTTTCAATTTATTTACTGACGGTAAATAAATTCTTGTAAAGCGATTCATTACTAGGCCATCTGCTGATATTACTCAACCAATATCACATATTGGTTAATAACAAACACATGTCACATTTTAATTCAATGATTGACAAAGTATCAATCCTTTCATTATACTAGTTGAATATAATATGGTTATAAACAACATATTTGAGGAATCCGACTGGATCCCTCCAACCTGTCCTTCCCTGCATCACAACGGGTTACTTCAAATTCAATATCATAATATACGGTAAACAGAAAAATACAATTTAACTAAAAATAGCCAACAAACAACTATAACGTCCATTCAAATAGTCATCAAACCATCAGTCATTAGCAAACAGTGCACACAAAATAAAAACCCGGTTTATAAAATATAAATGGGATAACTGAGTGAGTTGAACTCACCTGTATTTCCATTCGTTGTCAAAACGGTTTGTTTTACAAGCCTCCAGCTGCGTCCAACTCCGTTTGTTCCATCTCCGTAATATTACGCCCGTTAATATAATTCCAACGTTCCTTGTTTTCGTCTGTTTTCTGTCAGCATATGTGTGCGATACACAAGATATAATTATTCGTTGTTCACAAATTTAAATAATGTTTTATTAGCCTAATTTTCTATTTAATTTCGTTAGCCTTATTCAAACATTTTACTGCATACAACATTGTTTTATATATATCTATTCATGAACTGCCATAGTATAAACAAACTTACTACCGTAAAATTCCAGTGTACCATTTCTATGTACACCTTCAATATTAAATATTGTTGTTCCTTATAAGAGCTTATTTATATTTTAATAATTTAACAAATCCCTTAAATGCCGCTAAGTGGACCAACGATGCATGTGTGTACAAATTCTCAATATGCCATGCTATGCTATACATAATGCTCATTGTATAAATTAATAATATATGATTACTTTAACATTATTATAAAACCCAATTAGTTTAGTATTTAGATAAACCCAACTTGTCATTTTGGAAAAACTAATTTGGAACATTTTAAATTGACATTAAGCCAAATAAATATAGTGTTAGACGTGTTTAAACACATTATTAGTCACATCTTAATGGAAATCACATTAGAAGAAATTTAGCTACTTAAGGATAAGGCACTTCTAAGTATTTAAGTCACGCATGTATAAATCATTTCTAAACATTTTAAAATGGTTGGTCACATTAGTACTATGTATTCGGTGCTTACTGTTTAACTAAGTAATAATATTTTGGCAAGTTACCTTGTAATTCTTTCCCACACTCTTCTTTTTCACTACTGTTCTCCACTTCTTGTATTCTCTCCTCCCTCTTAAACCGCAATAGCATGTTCATTGCTCCTTCCCCCACTTACATGCGCTACTTACACAAGCCCCTCCCCGTCTTTCCCATATTTGTACCAGCACGCCATGTATTGTGCAACATCCACTTGTGCAAGCTTCAACTTCCCATCTCTTCTCACATTCAGGTCCCCTTTTATTCCCTTTTCTTTGTCGCTCTCCATGCAATTCCTCTTTTCCCCGTACGTCCATGCAGTACAGTAGCTCCGAAACTTCCCCTCCCCATATCATGTTTCACGTTTTCCGTTGTGTCTATATGTTCATGCACACAACAAGGCCTGTGCACATCTTTTTCTCCTTTGCGCCACTACGTACCAGATCTCGCACTAACCTCCCCCACTTCTCCTTTTAACTACTTCGCTGAACTGCTTCGTCACTCCAACTCGTCGTTGGTCACGCGCTTGGTAACTGCTCACAAATGCATGAGCTTTGAAGAGAAAGTTATTCAGTTTTGATTTGGTTCAGAAGAGAGGGGCAGATTTTAAAATGGAAGATATGTTTTTGTTTAGTAGAAATAAATTTGGTTTTCAGTTTATTTCCTGCGAAAGAGATTGAGATGCAGTACCTATTTAGAGTGGAGAAAGTTTGGGTGACACGCCAGTGTAATATCATTTTTTTTATTAGACAATTGGTCAGCACTTCTTAGACAACTTGGTCAACATGGTTTAAATATGCAAATGAAAATAGGGTATGGCTATAATATAGGCTAGCATGTGAAGGTGGAAGCTTTAAAATGACTTTGCCGGCAAGGTTTGTTTGAAAGGGAACATGACAACATGAGTTTGTGAAATGAAAATACATGAAGTGGGCGGCTATATTGGCTATACATGATGGTGGTTTTCATAACGGCTAGGTATCGTCTTTTCTCTTCAGATTGTCAAGCTGAAAGGAAATTTGCATGTCGCAGAAGGACAGGAACCATATGCAAAAGACGGGAGAAGACATAGGTAGATGTACGTTCAGAAAATATAGGCCGGATATTTTGATTTGTCCCTTTCAGTTTTTAATGAACGATTCAACATTTTCACAGTTGAGGGGACTAAAGATCTTTCTGTTGTTTTTTATTAAATAACATCACCTGATACTTCATCCTCAAGTAACACGATAAAATCACTATAAATGATTTCTGTTTACTGATAAAAAAATCTAATTTTTGTGTAAAAAGGTATTCCGGATCCAATGGGACAAGTTTCATCGAAATCCGAGGTCGTATGAAAAAATTTCCTTTATAAAACCAGAAATGAACACACGTTTAATTTTTCCACGATCACCAGGTAAATCAAATCAACTTGAAACCTTGAAATCTAAAAATAATTTTTCAATACGAACCCAACGGCACCAGTTTCGTCGCATTCTGAGACTGTTTCCCCGATAGGCTATTTTTACGCGCACCGCAATGCCATTCTAGACACCAAATTTCACGGTCTCCAAAAATAACAAACTATATACCTATCCCGACTCTAATCGACGATACAAACTCAACGAATTTGGTTTCGCAGCTTAATTCGATCGTCTGTTCAAGTTATACCCAAATATCTGTTTTTTAATTTAATTACACGCTATAGAAATTGAACGGCCGTTTATGGCTATCGTGGCCACATACGACATCGGTTTGTCACGCCATTCAACACCGTACAATAATTTAACGATACGGTCCCAATGAAACTGGTTTCGTCGAAATCTGATCCCGTTTGCAAAACGGCTATTTTAAAGGTCGATATTTAAATAATGATTTTCACAGCGACTATTTCAAAATTTGATTTGGCCATATCTAACAAATTATAACACGAAATCTGAATTTTTCTCTTTCATATGAAAATTATCGTCAATACGGTTCTAACGTTTCTCGTTTCACAGAAATCCGACTTATATTGGATCCTGTATTCCCAGTTGAAGTTCAAAACTCTATTTTACGAACTGCAGCGCTGTTTTGAGCTCATTTTATTTTATATATGAATATATATCATTCAACTTCATTTAAATAGCGATTTAAATATTTAAATCCATTTATATTCCAAATAAAATATTTAAAACCAATTTTAAATATTCAGATTCAAATGGTCGAAAAACACGGGTCGTTACATCGTATGTGGCCCCGGTAAATTAAAATGTACATTGAAATCAATATTGACCATTTTATTTATTTATATTGTAATTTTAATGAAAACTGATCGAAACGTCGAATTGACTTATGTGAGATATCCCATTGTGTTCGAAATGGGGGTATTACGCTAGGGGCGGCAGTCGTTGGGCCTCGATTGGGGCTCGAACAAAAAGTCAACCCTTTTGTGAAAATAAATTCAAAATAATATATATATATTTTTATGTAACCTTTCCCTCCCCTTATTCCTTTCCATCCCTGATCCATTCAGAATAAAAAAAATCGACGGAGCCCTAACTCGCGTCGCCAGAACCCCGTCGTCGCCATCGCTCCACCTCTCTCACCATCTCCGACGCCGTTGTACCCCCTTCTCCCCCGTCGCCCCTTATCTCTCCCACCCCCTCCCCCGATCCATTCGAACCCAAACCTAGACTCCGCCCTCTCCTTCCAGTTCCGGCGCCACCAGTCCTAGCCGCCGGCTGGACCCCCTTCGCCACCTGCAGCCCCACCGCGGCCATTTCCCCCTCCAGCAACCAAGTTCCAACCTTTTCCAATGAGAGATGAGTTTTTGTTTATTATTTACATTGTTTTAAAAATATATGCATTGTGATCAAAACTGATTTTTATTGAATATAAAGTTTAGATTTTTAGTTATAAAGAGGTTAGATCTTTATTTATTAAAATGTTTAGTTTTTTAAAGTGAAAAGGATTATTTTTTTTAAAATAAAAAAAGACTAGATTTTTGTAAGTAAAAAGAATAGATTTTTAATTTGAAAAAGATTTGATTTTTTTTATTTGGAGAAAGCTACGATTTTTAACATAAGAAGATTCGATTTTTTATTTATATTTTTATAAAGAAAGATATGATCTTTATTGTAAGAACATCGTTTTAAAGTTATGATTTTTATTTTATATGTTTGACGAATAAAAATATGATCTATCTTTGATTAAAAATATGATTTTTATATAGGGAACGATATAAAAATATAATCTGTTTATATGAAGTGGCGATATAAAAATATGATTTTTATTATATGTATAGCGATATAAGGATTTGTTTTTATTTATACGAATCACATATAAAGTTGTGATTTTTATATATAACGACATGAAAATAACTTTAGAAAGGTAAAAATAGGATTTTAGCCTACGTAAACTATTAATAAAATAGTCATGTAATGGAATAACTTTTAACTCGATAAAAATATGATTTTTAAATCATATATGCGATGAATAAAACACGGCGAAGATTTTCTACATAAGAAGAGTCGCGGCATTTGGTTTAGCTCCTAGGCGAGAACTCCTCACTTTTATTTTAATTTCTAGTTAAAATATATACTAGGATGCAGACGGTGCTTAGCAGCACCCGACACCCGTCGTCCACAGACCATGGATGACTTGTTTGTTTCGTTGCTGTGTTGTGAAATTTAATTGTGTGATGTGGAATGAAATAAAATATTTTATAGTGGAAGATATTTTATAGTTAAAAATATGATTTTTAACATGTACATAAAATAAATAGTAATAAACAAATCAGATGATTTGTTTAAATACACTGATTTGACTGATATTGATTGGGACGATAAATTTTACACATCCCCCAACTGCACAAATAAAATCCGTGTTTGTTGATTTGAAACCCCACACAGGTATTGAGATGATATTTGACGTACACTAATCCCGATTGTTCAGTTGTATGTCAATCGATGGGTTGACAGACTGTGTAAGCGTTAATTATTTATATTTAATGATGATGCAATTGTGTGGTGCACTCTGGATGATGGTTGATGATTTATCGTTGCTGTTATATACATGTGTTGTAGGGAATCCATATAATAAACATTATATGGTAATTGATTGAGCATCATTCCAATTTGGAAAATAAGAAATATAAATTCATGTGTTGAATAGAAATAAATATTCAGGTGTTGAATAGAATAAAAATATATATTCATGTGTTGAATAAAAAAAAATATATATATATATATTCATGTGTTGAATAAAATATATATTCATGTGATATTCATTTGTTGAATAGAATAACGAAGTTATTGAAATATATAAAGCCGTATTAGTTAGATATGAGCCATTTTGACGCGAACGATATTTATATCGATTATATTCGTTTTTAAAATGATTATAGAAAAAGAAGTGATTTCAAAATATAATATTTTGAAAATATTATCATTTATATATCGATGATATGGAATATTCAATTTTGATTAGAAATTGAATATGAAGTTGAAATCGTTTTAAAAACGAATTTAAAACGATTTATAAAATATGTTTTAAAAGGAAATTAACGAAATATATTGTAACACCCCACGTCCATTAATGTCACTCACAAAGGGAATGCATTAACTTCTATGAAGCGTTTTAAGTGTGTATAGAATAGAAACTTAACAACAAGACAGATATAAACAATACTTAAATATTTAAAATTTTATCCATTGCAGCGGTAAACACATAGGTTTGATTACATCATCAAAAACTAGAGTCAAAGTACATAATGTCCATCTTGGCTAAATCAGAGTACATAAATTGAAAGACATAACCCAACGCAAAATAGCCATAAATAAGATAGGTTGAACTTTTACTTCAGCGATCCAAGCAACTTCTAAAAGCAAGAGATACAGCTATCCAAAATCAAGCTCCACTGGTGCTAGTTCCACCCTGAGCATGTAACAACCCGGAATTTTGGGGCCAATTTAAAATTTTTATTTTAGGAATTTTAGTGGATTTTAATGTTTAAAAATAATTTATTTTAAATAAGAACGACTAAGAATTTATTTTAAAATGAATAAATTTAATTTAATTATAAAAAAAGTTAGAAATAGCGCGGTAGTTTGAAAAGTCAAACTTGAACTTTGCCTGACCGTACAGGATGCAAAATTTAACGGATTTTAGTGAAACCAAAAATATTGGAATCTATTTAAAAATATCTTTCCAACGAATCCGAAAAATCGAAATTTCATAGCGGAAATCAAAAGTTATGGCTAATTCAATATTTAGAAAGGTCGCTAGGTAATTTGCATAGTTCAAAAATGCTACTTTTTGCATATAAAGGAATTTCGACTCGAAACCACTTCCATTGAGTTCGAAATGATGTTTCTGCATTGAAAAATAGTAAACACTTATATATTTTGAGTTCCGGAAATTATTTGTTCAAAAATGTATTTTTTTTAAATTAAATATACTGGCCTTAAAAATAGTCATTTTTCAAATAGTCTCAGAATTCGACGAAAATAATTTTCTTGGATTCGTATCATCAAAACAAAGCTAAAAATAATTTTTTGGTAATTTTTAGAATTAAAATATAATTATAATTTATTTTTCACTGTAAACGGGCAAATTTTTGACTTTAAAAATTCATTAAAAATTCATACGAGCTCAGAATTGAACGAAATTTATTTTCATAGGTCCACAGCATCAAAACATAGCTAAATGTATTTTTCGAGAATTTTTGAAGTTAATTTGTGACCTCGGTGAATTTTCACGTACGGTATACATTAAAATATTAATAAAATAATATAATTATTCCAAAACTCATAATAAATTTCGGAATTGGGTCCTGTAACATGTTCCATTGCGTTCAGAAGGCCTCAAAACCTTAAGAACGATAGTAAGCAGGCCTAAATCAGAGTTCGTTCCAAAACGGGCCTTAATTGGGTAATTAACCTATTAAAATAATAATATAAATAGGAGAGAGAAACTAGGCCACGTTCTCTTCTTCCTCAACGCGTGTTTCAGCCGCACTCTTCATCCATGAAACCCATGAAGCTTCCAATCTTCAAACTTCAATAACTCTTTCAATTCTCAATGAAACTCGATGCTCCAATACAACTTTTCAAAGATTTTTCCGAGATCTTCAATTCTAGACCAACCCCATTTAGTATCGTTGCCTGTACCCCGCGCACCAGGCCCGTGAAGCCGCTGTGTTCATGGACCCGTCGCCGCCTGTAGGTGCAGCCGCACCCCTCCCTATTCACGGCACACGTAGACTTCTCCAAGCCGGTCCTTCTCCAACAAACGGCGTCCAATTTCATCGATCCAATCAAAAGTTATTCGAATTCAAAGATTGAAACCAAAACAAAGGTTATGAAAAATTTGATTTTTATTATTTATTTAATTTGGAAAATCGATTATAAATTCATATGAACTCTAAATCTGAAAATTTCAGAACCGGTAGAACCATATCGACGTAGGCGAGGCTTAGAAACCGATTTGGACTGATTCGGAGCAATTATGGATTGTAAATCTAAATTAGAACAAAGGTGAGATTTCTTATTTTAAAATTTTAATTAAAAATAATTGTTATGTGTGGTAAATCATTATTTATTCATTGTTAAGATTTATATGAATTGTGTGTTGTACGTAATTTGATGTGAAACATCTTGTTTGTGTAGAACTGTGATGTTTGAAATTTGTTGATTATCTTATGAGTGTAATGAACCGTTGAATTGGGTGTATTCATTTCTAGCAGAATTTTTGTGTATACCAAATGTTGAGAACATGTTAGTGATAAAATAACATTTGGCAAACTTGATTATAGAATGTAAAATATCATTTTGGTGTCCAATATGTTAATTGAAATAGGAATAACATTCTTACCATCACATGATAATTGTAATAAAAATATAGACTTTTGTCAAAGCATGATATTTGAAATAAAAATAATCATTTGTGTTAAAACATGTTTTTGAAACAACTTAACATTTGTGTCAAAAGATTGGGAATAAAAAAAAAATTCTATAATACAAAGGTTACTTTTTTATGTCACTTAGTTTATTCTAAAAAGATTTAAATAAAAGATTATAATACAAGGATTTCCTTTTATATTTCACTTAGTTTCAAACAAAGAATTATGATATAAAGTGATTTTGATATAAAGATTATGATAAAAGATTTCACCTTTGTACATATAATAAAAGAGGAAAATTGAAAATATGTCTCTAGGGCCATTTTAGATTATAATAAAAAGACATTTTCTTAACATGAATTTTGTTCACAAAATCAAGGACAAAAGTTTAATACATATTTTGTTTACAAAATAAAGGGAAATTGTTAACATAATTTTTTTACAAAACAAATGAGAAAGTTTTTACTTTGATTTTTATTCTCATTTTATTTTCTTAAATAAAATTGAAACATTTATTCTGGTTTCGTTTATTTTGTTTGCAAATCAAATAAAAGGGCAATTTTAACATGTAATTTTGTTGTAAAATAAAAGAAGATTTTTTTACATGTAATTTTTGTTACATAACAAAAAGGACAAAATTTTGTTAACACAATTAAGAAGACATTTTATTTACTATTGTCTTTCTTAATAAAAGCTAAAGAGTAAAAGACATTTTGTTTGTTAAATAAAAGGACAAGGTTTAAAAGAACATTTTTTTTATTAACATTGTTTTGTCAAATAAAAAGACAAGTTTTGTTTGCAAAATAAAAAAAAAAAAAAGAGACAAAATTTTGTTTACATAATAACAAGACAAAATTTTTGTTTACATAATAAAAAGACTAGTTTTAACATTTATTTTGTTAACAAATAGAATACAAAGCTTTAACATGGATTTTGTTAGTAATGTAAAAAAAAAGCACAAAGTTTTAACACCAATTTTGTTAATAAAATAAATGACAAGTTTTTTTTTACATTAATTTTGTTACCAAAATAAAAAGACAATTTTGAGCCTTATGTTTGTCTACATAATAAAATGCCAATTTTTATCTTTATTTTTGTGAACAAAATAAAAGGGCAACTTTATCCTTAACTTTGTTAATATAATCAGAAAAGCAAGTGTTAATCCTTAATTCTGTTAACAAGTTTTACCTTTAATTTTGTTAACATTAGAAGTATGCAAATAAATTTACTTTTATTGGTCAATTATGTTAGAAGTTAAATTTTATCATTTTAGTTAGAATATTTTATGTAAACAAAAATAGTCATTTTAGTTAGGATAATTTGTGTCAGCAAAAATGAACATTTTTAGTTAGGGACATACGTTGTAGATAAACATATCACTTATCTAGAATGGTCGTGTTTATTTTATTAGCATTGACAAATTAAGAAAGTCATGTTTTTATTTGAATTGTCAAAATTAGAATTGACACAATATCGTTGTCATTTGTGCTAAATTAGTACTGATAAACTGAATAGTTGAATCATAACTGTCATTTTTGACAGATTTGTATAGCTGAATTATGGTTGTCATCTCTGACAAATTAGATTTAGAATTAGAATCATCATTTTGACAAATTACAATAATTGGACAAAATACTCATTTTGGTTAAAATAGTTTAGGCCTAACAAATTTTCATTTTTAATTAGAAATGGGTAACAAATGAAGTTATCATTTTTGTTTGTTAGGTTAAATTAGAAATTGCAACAAGTAAATTATCTTTATTTATTTGTTATGAAAAGAAAAGAGAAAAAGAAACATATTTTTCTTATGTAAAGAAAAGAGAAAACGAAACATATTTTTCTTATGTAAAGAAAAGAGGAAAAGAAACATATTTTTCTGATGTAAAGAAAAAGAAACATTATTTTTTCCATGTAATGGAAAATAAATAGGAACCTTACATTTTCCAATGTAAATAGAATAAACAAAGAATTTACCTTTTTCAATGTAAATAAGAAGATTAAAAGAATTTACTTTTTTTTAATGTAAAAGAATTTACATTTTTCAATGTAAATAAAAAGGAATAATGGGCATTTACATTTTTGCAATGTAAAATAAAAGAGTTGCATTTTTTCTTCAATGTAAAATAAAAGAGTTACATTTTTCAATGTAAAATAAAAGATTAAATAAAAATCACATTTTTATATGTAATTAAAGAATATGTTCTATATTGTTAATAAAATTACATTTCTATGTAATTGAAATTAAAAGAATAAATATATTGATAAGAACTATTTACATTTTCTTATGTAAATAAAGAGGAATTAAAAGAATAAATATGTTGATAAGAATTATTTACATTTTCTTATGTAAATAAAAAGGGAATAAAGCAGAATTAACATAAGTTATTTTCTTTATGTTAAAAAGAAATATTAGGAAAGGATTAAAAGAATTACATTCTTCAATGTAATTAGAAAGACTTAAAGAACTACATTTATTTACATCAACTATGTAAATAGGAGTGCAAAAGTAATTGAAACATTTATTTACAGCTAGTGTAAATAAATAAGAAAAAGTAATTGAAACTATTTAGTTATAAATAGTGAAGAAAAAAATCAAATATATGAATAAGAAATTAGATACATTTATGTACAATTAATGTAAATAAATATAGCAATAGTAAAAAAAAAGTAAAAAATTTATTTACATGTAGGTAAATAAATAAGAAAAAGATGAGAGTATGTTTATTTACATTTAGATAAGTAAATAGGATAAGAAAAAGAATATAATTTATTTACATTTAGTGTAAATAAATTAAAACATAGAAAGAATATAATTTATTTACATTTAGGTAAATAAAACAAAATATAGTAAAAGTATAATTTATTTACATTTAGTGTAAATAAAACAAAGATATTAGAAGTAAAAATTTTATCGTCGTTTTAGATGCGACAAAAGAATAGACGATAATTGCTGAATTCGCCAAACGATTTATATTTATATATATATAAATATGAATTATAAATTAAACGAAACGCGCACGGTAGTTCGCATATCGACATTCTTAACTTTAAATAGTTATACCGAAAGATCCGACCATCGGATTTTCCCAAAAGCTGGAATCGTTAGGACCGCTTTGGGAAGATCTTTCCAACAATATAAACTTCATCAAAATCCAACAGTTAGTTTTCGAGATAAGTGTAAATCAAATTTGGTTGAAAACAGCGCCAGGGTCGCCCATTGACCCGAAGCGTCGTTAAATTAATTTAGGCTATTTTTATATAAATAAAAATAGCGATAGGTCGTTATCAAATATTAATAACGATAGGAAATGTTTTCGAATTATTATATATATATGCGAGAATCATTTGAAAAGACCGAGTTCAATCTCATTTCAAATGATTATACGACGTTCTAAGTCGAAGATTTAAAGACGGTGATTGAAGACCGGCGATCTTCACATCAAATGGATGTGTTTCTACTGAGACCCATGAGAGGAGTAGCTACCTTGAAAGGGCTTCAGTGGTGGCCGTTCGGACGAAGTGTTGATTTGTACGGATTTTACTTTCGCTCAGACCCAGGGCATAAGTTTATAAATGGAATGTATGTCTGACGTTGTAGTCCTTTATACTACATTCGTTGATCTCTCTTAATATATATCTGTTTGGTGGTTAACACCCTTCTCTGAGACGTACGAGTGACGTTGTAGTCCTTTATACTACATTCGTTGATCTCTCTTAATATATATCTGTTTGGTGGTTAACACCCTTCTCTGAGACGTACGAGCTTAGAGGTTATATATTGGTAGATATTAATGGTATAGTATGGACTGACAATGTGGCATACTAAGATGCATTGATCAAGGCTTTTGTTGAAAAGCAGGCCTTGTGGCTGATGATCAAAGCACGGCCTGTTTTGGCGTAGCTTTGTGTATAGCGTGACTTCGTGAGCCTCACACCCCGGTATGAGTCAAAAACGAGATACGGACTGCAGGGAGTGCACACGCTTCTTTCTAGCTAGAGTGGTGTCAGTGACCTACCAGCCCTGACATTTTACTTATGTTGATGATGGATTTTGAGGCGCCTCGTGTTTTATAGGCCGTTGGTGGTCATTCTATAGGTCCAAAGGGACCGGGAAGCGTGTGTTCAGGCATAACTAATCCACTGCCCATAGGCGGGGACCGACCCTGAAGATCCAAGGGTTCACTGCGGGGGATCCTGAGGCATTTGCTAGAGTGTCTCGAATCGGAGAGGAGCTTGCCCCTAGCCTCGGCTCATGATGGAAATTCAATTTCCAATACGACCTTGCGATTTTGATTGTAGAACTAGTATTGTCGACATAGTATATGGTACCTATGCCGTCTAGGATTGATACTTATGATTGAAATGTTTTTATTTAAAACATATACACACTAATAATAATATCGTTTTTACGTATCAAGCATCTTTTGACCATTATAAGGTAAAACCCTATCCTCTGGTGTGCGTTGCATTGTGTGATGGGACTTGGGTCTTATAATGGTTTCATTTTTTCTAAAAAACATTGCGTTGTTTAACGATTTACCTTATTTTATGCACTGGAAATCCAATGGAGTAAACCCGTTCCGCGTTAGCGGCGTGGTCCTGTGATTCGCCTTATTATTAGATAAGTCTAGTTAAGATTTCTCATACCAGTCCCATGACTGACCTGTAGTTTGTTTCACTGGCAAACTCGGGTGCCCATATTTTTCCACATGGGCAGTCGAGTAGCTTTTTGCAGATATATTTAAAGGATCCTGGTTTACAGCTGAAGCAGTATTCGGAAAGCTCTGTATCCGTGTATTCCTTCCAGTTGTATTTTTGTACTATTTTCCGCTGCTATTTAAATGTAATTTAAATCTCTGATATTTTCGTATTTCCAATGTATATTATTCATTTATACTCTGTTATATTCTTGTACTCTGATGTAATTGTTGTAATCAACAATAAAATGTTCTTCAGTTTGCGTTCTGATGTGAGTTGTTCTCAAGGCAATCTAGGCTTTCCTTTACGGGGAAGTTTGGGTCCTCACAGAGCACCTGGGGGGAAAGGAAGAAAAGAGGTGGAAACAAATGGGGTCAGACATAAAGTCTGGCGAGTGCGATAACTTTAACAATATAATTACCAAAATAACTAGGCTAAGGCATAAGTTGGAAAATAAGGAAATGACTGTGAACAATTGGGTATGATAGAGTAAACAAGGAAATAAGATGAACAAGATAACGTTAAAGGCGCACCTAAACCACTATAATATAATTACTATACTGCACCACCGCTAGTCACCCTAAGGTTGATCCCGCCTACAGAACCTAATAATGATAATGGTAGTTTCGTGCACCCCTAGTTGCCTTCATAGGTGCCACCTGCACCTATCTCCACTAGGTGTACCCACTACCCCCATGCGAACGGCTCCCTAACTCGTAGATACCCGTGCTGGCCCTACAGTGGGGTGTATCACTCCCCAAAGTGGCAACCCGATACCACCAACAATGCACGGCTTATACCTACACGATGCAAAAACGTCTTACGTACCAGCCCGGGCCCACACACGCATATGAACCCGTTGGACTTGTGTTGCCACCGCTAACCCGTTTTGGCCTCCTACAGTCATCCCCAGTATGCGTGTCCCGTCCTCGACTTGGGTCGAGCCCACAAAGATACTAATGGGTTACTGGTTGAAACGGGCCCCCATTACTTGACACATGCTATCCACCTAAGCTTGGTCCCCTCTAGTACATCCCACTTAACCCTCTTCTTATTCATGTTCACTTACATGTTTCAAATTTTGGTTAAGTGTTTCTAATCGTATTTCACAAGCCACCCAAGGCACACAATTAACCCCCATGTCCCACCACATGTTTATCTGGTTAAGTGTTTCTTAATTCATTATCACCGTAACCTTGTAAAGATCTCCCACATTAGACTGGCACTTGTAGCAGCTGGATTTGCCGGGCGGGTCCGGGCAGTCTTACACCACAAACGAGCCTAACCTCGTGTCTTTACAACTGTTACGCATTTAATTTATGCCTAAGACCTCCCACATTAGACTGGCATTTGTGGCAGATGGATTTGCCGGGCGGGTCCGGGCAGTCTTACACCACAAAAAAGCCTAACCTCGTGTCTTAGGCGATTAATTACACATAATTAATTATCCCCCAATTTGAATTAATTTCCCTACTCAAATTATCAATCAATTCCAAATTTAGCTATGTCCATAATTGACTCAATTATGTCCATCTATTTATGGTATGCAAAATTATACCAATTATCCTCACAAATTTATTTTATACCATTTAAGGCATTTATGCCAATTCTCAATATTAAATCATTTAATATTATCCCATTGCCCCACATTGTACGTTCGTTCGTTTAACGTAAAATATACGTTAGACATGAATAGTCTAACTTATTGAATAAAGAGAAAATATCACAACATACATATAGATAAAACTAGATCTAAACATAAGGGGTGAACTTGCATGTGTGAATGAGGTTCTTCATCTAAAACTTGCATAGGCCAAAGTCACAAACTTGCATAAAACTACATATGTCATAGATCTAAGTCTAAAGGTGTAAACTTGTTTAGGTAATAGTCACAAATTTGCATAAACCATGTATGTCATAGATCTAATCATAAGGTGTAAACTTGCATAGGCAATAACCACAAACTTACATTACATGATTCACACTCCGGACATATACATATACATATATATATATATATATATATATATATATATATATATATATATATATATATATATAGACACACATGCACATAATGATGGTGTAAACTTACATCTAAACATGTAAACTAGCATGTAGAATTTTGTATACTAGCATATAACTCACACATGTCATAGCCTAACATTAGATCCAATTTACACATGAAATAGATGTCATGAAACATGTAAGGTTGTATACAATTTTCACTAACTTGCATATGATCCATGCCTCAATTAACATCCTAACTTGCATACATACATATGATTTATCATATGAATTAGTTCCAACAACATAACCAAACTAGCATATGAAACATCATTACGAATTGATTATACATAAGCCAATCATAGAATTACAACATAGATGATAACATCTCAACTTTACAACACAGATGATAACATCATAGAATTTACAACATAGATAATAACATGCGGTCAATAATTCACAACATAACTGTATTATCCAAATCATATCTCAATCCAATTAAATTGTTAATTATCTTGTTAAAGAAATCGAGCTCACAACTCAAAGAAGGTCTTGAGTTCTGAAATCTGAGTTCTAAAATTGATTTAGCTTTCCTTCCTCTCTAATTGGTGGCGGCTATTCTAGGTTGCAAGGTGACGGCAAGGAGGCCATGATTCTAATTTTTATTTGATTTTAGGGTCAGAGTCTACATGTGTTTTTATAGAGGTAGGATTACTTTAGGCCGTCCGATCAACCCGGAATTAACCCCAGCCATTCATACCAGATCAGAAACCCTAATGACTCAGCATACAGTCATTAAAAGGTCATCAAACAAATATGCCCGCGGGGGGGGGGGGGGGGGGGGGGTGGAGGGGAGGGAGGTCAAGTCGACCCCCATGTCGACCCCCTGGTTGACCTGGCCCTGGCGGGAAATTTCCCGCCTAGCCCAATCTGACTCTGAAATTCGAAATTTTGAAATCTATTTAAATATTTTCTGAAACTTCCGATGACCATAACTTCTTCATACGAAGTCCAATTCACGCAAACTTGGACTCTATCTCAACCAGAATTCCGAGAGGAACACAATGGCGCAACCCGTTTCCCTTAATTCTCACATCTGAGATTAGTTATTCTATAATTTTTGAACATTACTATTAAAATTATGGGGTGTTAAATATATATAATATATATTATATATATAATGGCCTGAATAGAACGCGCCGCGCTGCGGCTGTTCGTGAATTTCGACCATTGACTTCGAGTGCACAATACGGGAGATCCGACCGTTGGATTCTCCTAAACCCGGAACCGTTGGGTTCGTATCGAAAAGAGATTTCTAGCGAATATTAGAGATTTGAAATCTAATGGTTGGATTTGGAATTATGTCCAAATCAAATTTGGAAATGGTCGTTGTAAGTGCAGTTCGATGGCCGTTGATGGAAACCAACTGTACGGGCCTTGATAGAATTATTAAAAATAGTAATAATTTGTGTAAAATCATAAGAAATGATTTGGGAAGAATTGGGATGAAAAACTCCATATTTGAAAAGATAAAAATAGATTTTTATCGAAATGAACTAGTTTTGAACTAGAATTATAATTCATTTATTTTTGAAATAAATAAATTTGATTAGAAAGGGTTTTAAAAGTAACCAGAATTTCCAATAATTGAATTGGAATGGATTTGAATCGAAATTATCTTTGGAATATTTCGATGTTGGATTTCGTGATTATACAGATATTGTTATGGAAATTTGAAAGATATATGTATATCGTTATTTCCAATACGATATTTGTTGGTCGTAGAATTTGATATTGAATATAAGCCGGTATATTTTCTGTTCAGAGCCTTGTATTTAATATCAAATATGATTTGGGTTTGTCGTGAATGGTGTCTTCAATAACACTGTTCTTAAACCCAGTTGAGAAAAAGATTAAATCTTTTTATTTGGATTTAATGAAGTGTACCAATTAAATAGTATTTAATTGGAATTGAATTTGAATTGATTTTTCGGTTTATCGTGAACGGTGTTTTAAATAACACTTGTTCTTTAACCCGATAATTAATGGAATGTGATTTTGGGTTTATAGTAAACCGTGTTTTAACTGACATTGGTTCTTTAACCCAGTTAAAGACAGGATATGGTTTCCCAAGTTAAACAATTATTGATATGATTTTTAGGAAGATTAAAACCAAGTAGAGTTTTAATGAATCCTTAATTAGATTGAGATGATCGATTATGGAGTATCGCCAGTTTTGCTCCAGGCGATAGTTAAATCTTTAATTAGATTTGAACGTGAAATGGTAATTGAATTTACCGATAACACCGTGGTGTTAAATATGAAGTATGACCAGTTTTACTTCATGGGATGAATAGGTTGGGATTGGGAAATAAATGATTACTTTGGTGTGGTTCGCTAATCCCGACTAATTCGAATTGATATTCAAAAGAAGATTAAAGAATAAATTTAAACAATTTATCTTTGATAAAATTAATGGGAACCTTTCCCAAAGTATAAGAATATTTGAATAAAAGAATATTCTGAATTGGAATGAGGCGTATGTTGTGTTTGTGTAACATTTGTTTATTATAACGCGAGTTATTCAGAAAAACTGGTTTTATCCCATTCTGAATAACTGATTCGATGTGTTGTCGAGGATGAAGACGGTGGTTGAAGACTGGAGGTCTTCACATCATTTGGATGATTATTGATGATCTTGATTGGGCTGTACACCCAAGAGGAGGGAATCGGTTGGGGATCGTCCAGACGTACTTGGAGATCAATGGATATACGAGGTACAAGGTGCCTCCAGTTTCGTTCATACCAAGAACGAACTTGTAAATGGACTGTGTGTCTAACATTGGATTTTATTCTGTGTGATTGATTTCTATTAAATATATATCTGTTTGGCGGCGGAGAATTTATTCTCTTTCTTAACACCCATCTCTGAGACGTACGAGCTCAGGGGTTATATATTGATGGATATCAATCACATGGTGTGAATTTCCTGTGTGGCATGCCTAAGTGGCAATTGATCAAGGCTTCTGTTGAAAAGCAAAGTCTTGTGGTTGATGGTCAAAGCACCGCATGTGTGGCATAGCTTTGTGTAACATTGATTCGTGAGCCTCACACCCCGGTTGTGAACCAGAAATGGGAGAGGACATCAGGGAGGTCATGCGTTTCCTTCTAGCTAGGGTTGTGTCAATGACCTACCAGCCTTGACATTTATATTATTTTCACCTGTGTGGTTGTTGCTATTGCAAGGCGCCTCGGATATATCGGTGACTATGTGGAGCCGATGGAGTCATAGGACTCATTTACGCCCCCAAAGGGCGGTGAAACGCAGTGTTCAAGCATTTTAATCCACATCGGTGGACTGGCCCTGACGATCCCAGGGCTCACCTGTGTCTGGTTCCTGAGACATGGGCTAGATTGTCTTGAATCGGTAGAGGACGATCCCTTGCCTCGGTTCATAGATGAAATCCATTTTCCAAATATGTGACTTTGCGGTTTTGATTGTAGATCCTAGTATTGGCGACATGATATATGGTACCAATGGCGTCTATGATTGATACTTATGATTGAAATTGTTTTGACACTATACTCTTATAGTAATAATAAAACATGAAATTTAGCGTATCAAGTATTCTTTGGCTATTATAAGGTAAAAACCCTATCCTCCAGCATGCGTTGCATTGTGTGATGGGACCTGGGTCTTATAATAGCTTCATTTTTCTTTCTTTAGCATTGCGCTGTTGTTTTATGCACTGGTATTCTTGGGAGGAAACCCGTTCCATGTTATACAGTGTGGTCCCTCGATTTACCTAATTTTAAAATAAAGATTAATAATTGTTTTAGTTCTCACACCAGTCCCATGACTGACCTGGAGTTTATTGTTTTAACCTAAACTCTAGGTGCCCTTTTTTTGACACGGCCAGCTAGTAATTTTGGTTTTGCAGATTTATATTCATAGGATCCTGATTTACACCTGGAACGATACTCGAAAAGCTCTATATCCGTGTAATACTTCTAGTTGTGTATTGTATTATTTTCCGCTGCTATGTAATGTATTGTAATCTCTAATATTTTATGATGTGTAATATTTATTCATACTATGTAATATTCTTGTATTCTGATGGAATTGTTGTAATATACAATGAAATATTCTTCTGTTTGCGTTCCAATGTGTCGTGTTCTCAAAACAATAAGGTATTTCGAACGGTCCTAGTCGGTTTAGCGATTGATTCAGATCGAGCGATATTCCTTTTCGTTACACACTTTCTTTGATCCGTCACTTTTGTTTCTCCATTGGAAATGGCGGCTGGGAAAAAATGAAACTAGGGTTTGCGATTTCCTCCTAAATCGAGATCGATTGCTTTATGAAACTGATTCTCCTATGCTTCGGAATCTCGTGGCTTGCTCCTTGACTTGAAAGAATGTGATTCGATCCAAGAATATTTGCTTATGCTCTGGTATGATATTGCAATTTGAGTTTACTTTTCGATTTGTGCCTTTTCTTAGTAAATCTTGCCAGGGATGATTGGTGTTCATATAGGATTATAGAATCCTAAAATTGCTCTAATTTCACAGAATGATTTGGACTGATTTTGTGTTGTTTCCCCTTTTGATTCTCGGCTTGAATTGATTTGCCCCTTTTGTTTCTCGGCTTGAATTGATTTTCCCCCTTTTGTTTCTCTGTAAATTATCCGTGATAAAAACAAACTTTGTGATGAATCTGGACATACTTTCATACATCCATTTCTGGCATGATTTATTTCAGGAAACAACCTGATTGATTTCCTTGATCCTTGCACATTTTTACATCATTCTGGAAATTAATATATGTATATGATTTTGTGTCCTCAATTGATTTCTTGCCTCAAATCCAGATTGTCATTTCCATAAAAAACTTTGCACTTGCCAAAAATATGATTGAACTGATTTTTGTAATCCATTTCTGGAATTACTTGAGCATCCGATAAACCTGGAATTTTTGGAATCATATGAATTGTTCTTTTCTCAAAATAACTTTGCTTGATTGAAGATGCACTTGCTCGAATTCATTTTGCTTGCTTGATTGAATGATTTATGGAAATGTGAAATGAACACTTGCTATTTATTTTCATGATGATTTCAATGTTTTTCAAAATGTTGCCTTGTACAGATTGTACAATTTCTATATGATGTCGAGTTGAATTTTTTGCCAATTATGCTTTTGAAAATTACACTGATTTTCTACGGCATGCTTGTATATATGCTCCTTGTTGATTTGGCATTTACCTTGTGTACACCATGCTAAAAACATCCTGCTATGATTTTGTGTGCAAATCTTGTGTATTGCTCGACCTGTTATGTGCTGTTTCTACTCTTGTATGTACTGCCATTTTTTGAATCAATTAAAAAAAATCTCCTTGTTTGATTTTCTGAAATTTTGGCATGTTGAATTTGAAACATGCTTTGTGCACCACAGTTACACTACTCGACCTGTTGCTGTCTCACCTTGTATATGCACACAGTCTTGCCATTCCTTTGTTCACTGACTTGTAACATTGTGTTTGGGAAATTGCTGCTGTGTTGAACTTGAGCACATTTGGCATGTACATTCTTGTTCCTACTTGTACTGATATTGCTGAAACCTGAAGCACTTGTAGCATGTGTATATGAAAACTGCCACCATGTATTTGTTTTATTCCATGCTTCATTTTGCACAACCAAGCTGATTCACATTTCTGCATAATTATTTTTGAGTTACTGATCATATGCTTGCAGTCTTGATGCACTTCCCTGCGCAATTACTTTTGCACTCTTTCTTGTGAACACTTGAACATTTTCTTGAGTTTGCACTGGGTCGAGATGGTCCACGTGGCTACTCCCTAGTTGCTCGCTGATTGGCGAGGCAGTGCACACGTGTATATTTATACACGTGTTTATATGCAGCCATCAGACAATATTTTCTGTCCCTGTACTATACAAACTGACTAGACACAGATGTATCAGATCAAGTCATGAAAAATGATGAGAAACACACCAGAAATCCGAGGCAAATAATTTTTTTTTTAAAAATAAAATTTATATACACATGTATTCAGTTTTATTTCTATTGTAGTGTACTGTGTGTTTCTATTTCATGTGACAGGTAAGAGGATGAGACTGGACTTAAAGCTGTGAAGACAGAAGACAAGAAGACAGAAGGCAGAAAACAAGAACAGTGTGTGTAACAGTGAAAGTGTCTGTATTTGAGTATGTGAATGTATAACTGAAAATGTATAGTCGAATGATTGTTGTAGTAGCTATGAATGAAAAATAATATTGTACTGATGTTTGTAATAAACAAATTTGTTTGAGATAAAATATTATTTTATTGTGTTTAAACTTGTGTTCAAACAAAATTGTTTATTGTATTTAGTTTATATACAAGTACAATTTAAAGTGAAGTGTTTAAATAGTGGAGTTATAAACTGTTGTATTGTTTGAGTGTTTTAAATATAATATTATATTTAAATACAATACTGTATGAATATATGAATGTCTGTACAGTCGTATTCTATTTAAATATAAATATTATATTCATGTCTGTGATGTATATATAGAACAGTGCAGTAACAAACACATTTATAATGAAAATATATTCGGTTGTAGTAACAAACACATTTATAATGAAAATATATTCGGTTGTTATCATCAAACAAAAATCATATATTTGTGTATACAACACAGTTATATACAACGATCTGCCCCTTTTGATGATGACAAACAAATATAAAGATTTTGAATATAATAAATGTGTTTGACTGTGAAACTCCCCCTATTTATTAGCTCCCCTACAACAGACAACTCCCCCATGACTGTGCATGAGTGAAATGAACTGAATAATAATAAATTTTCAAAATTAAAGAATATTTATAAAATATTCACTCATAAATCAAAATCTCAATCCATTTTCCTCCCTCTTTTGTTATCATCAAAATGATACAGAATTTTAAAATATACATGAAAAATGACTTAAATATAATATCAACTTAAGAGGAAGAAGGATCGTCATAAATCTCAATCAATCAAACAAAAATCATAATAAACTGAGAATTGGTGGCATATTTCACATTGTAGAAAATGATGGATTTATGATGAATTTTATATATTATGGAGAGAGTTTCAAAAACATATGTTTTCAATTATTTTCCAAAAGAATTTTATAAAAATAAAGCACAAAATACAGTGATGGATTTGGACTATAATTATAAATTCAACTTAAGTGACAAAATTAGATAGTCTCAAATCCCAGTAGCTATCAATCAACAAATCATAATACTTCATAAGATATTAACACATTTCACAGATTATAACATTGATTGATAGGCTGGTTTTTATAAACAACAAGGAGGATTTCAGTTTAATATCAATTTAGCATTTTTTTATTTATTTAAGAGCACACTGACCACGCATAACCAGAGCTTGGATTTTTAAATGAGGTCAGTCGCAACTTAAATTATAAGTTGTCTCGTAACCATGCATGACCAGAGCTTGGATTTTTAAATGAGGTTAGAGACACACTTATGTATTAATTATATTTATTATTTTCAACTTTAAAAGGAAAAAAATCCTCGGTATATAAAACCAATATGAATGATAGAAAAGTGGTAGATACAGAAATGGACTGTGAAATAAATTTCTAAATTAATTATATTATGAAATATGATCAACTGTACTGAGATCATTGAAAATTTCAATTGTCACTAATTCTAAAAGATAACATAACCATAATTCCATCACAAATATTTTCACTGTTTATTCAATTCTTAAAAAAAATTAACTCACCACATTAATATAAAATCATAACGGATGGTAGAAGGATGATAGGTAATTAAGATGGTCGTGAAATAATTGCCAATTCAAAGATATTATAATAAATGTTCAACCATCATGAAAATATAAATAAAATCTCCTCTTGTTGTGAAATGTAATGCTGTCACAATTCATCACAATTTCAAAATCTGATAATTATTTTAATGAATTATAAATACAGTTCAATTTTGATATCGATTTCAATTTCTGAATGAATAATTAATAAATAATTCTAAAATTGAAAATCAATTACAAGAGGAATATGCTGATCCATACACGACAAGAGGGAAAAATGTGTACAAGGCAAAAAGAGTGTGTGGATTTATACATGGTGAAGATTTGAATCTAAGTATAGATGGGTGAGACAAATATAAGGCACTTCTGATACCACTTTGTGTCCCTATTAATGAGGATTATAATCACACTGGAGATAAACAAGAATTTCGCGGACAAATTGAAAATCGATCACAAGGCCCAAGCAGACAAGATTAGCAAATAAATTTCATCTATCATAGCAGTAGTTAAAAACAAGCAGTTATTTGAAAACCTTTTTTCAAAGACAGTATCAGAGCAGCACAGAAATCAATGTCACAGCAGACTTGTCAGAAAATGTTTCACAGAAGTTTCAGATGGTCACAAAAGATGATTCATGATCCCAGATTTAAAAATATTGTTTATTTCAAATCATTTGAAGGAATATGAAGGTATCAGAATTTAATGAATCAATCACACCAGATTAAATTTTTTGATTCTAGATATGTGTGTGATTCAGCAAATCAATAATTTCAAACGATTTAAGCAAACAAATATTTAAATCAAATAATCATGAAATAATAAAGAGATTTAAGACCATTTTCTCAAAGAGTTTTTCCAAATTATTTATGATATGCACATGGAATTTTTCAGAATATTTACATTAATTTTGAAGACATTTTCATGATCCAAAAAAAAAAAATTATTTATTTGATATCACTTGAATGGATGTGGATCATGAGATACAATGAATCATTCACAGAGAATTAATAATTTCTGATCTGAGAGGTGTATGAGATTCAACATATCAGAAATTTCACATGATCTCAAACAAACAAAGATCTAAACGAGACGATCATGAATAACAGTGAATATTAAGGTATAAGCAATGATTCAAGACAGATCAAAAATGTCTAAGCCAATCTGAAAATTTCTGAAATTATCACAACTGATAAGTAACAGGGTGTATTGTAATGAGTATAATATTTTAAGCGTTCCCAAAATGAATTGGAAGAAACTCAAAACAGCATAAGTGTGTGAAATTTCATTAATTATTCAGATCTTCAAAAATTTAGAATTCAAAAAAATAGTGTTCAAGATACGATATTAATGATTCAGCACTGTTAAGAATTCCAAAAAAATAACTTCAAAACAATTGCAGATAATAACAAATTTAAATTCAATATCTGAAAATGATTAAAAAAAAGAGTTTTATCCATAGAAAGCAAATTTCCAGAAAAACATAACTTCTGCAATTGGAAGTTAATGAAGGCCAAAAAATATGGTAGTGATAAATTAAAACAGAAATAAAAAAAACAGAAGGGATAGAAGGAGGAATAAACAAAGAAAATAAATATTTACAAACGTTAGTTCAGAGATCATACCTGAAATTGATGTAAACTAAAGAAATCTCTAACTCAACAAGCTTGGCTAAGGAACTGTGGATGATGCAGGAATATTGAGCAGCTTGAATTCAATTCTCTTTTGCAAAGCAGTTCCTCACCCTCCTTGGTACCTAACAATTCAGGGGATCGAGTGGTCTAACAAAGTTTGTAAAACCACTCACAACTGTATTCATATGTTTTGGTACCCACACTTGTTTATATAACAAACCATTAGAATTAACTTTCGTACACTTAGGAACCCAAATCTGTTTGAACTTGACGAAGCCCGTTTTATTTTTTGGGATCCAAGAATGTTTAAATGGTTTATTATAAAATGATTTCTCATTACAATTTTAACTCAAAGGACCTTTGAAACTTTCAGTGTTCAAATTTTCTAAGCAGTTCTTCCCAAAGAAATTTGAGGGATTTTTCAAATCATTTGAATTTTGTTTTCCAAAAACATCATTTTTCCCCGAAGCTAAGACCAGATTTATTTCCAATAGAAACTTGGTTTTGTAACAGCATATTCAACGATTTTTCCCCGTTGGAAAATTTATCAAAAGTTGATTCTAATCGTTGAATTTTTTATTTTAGATCGCTATTTTCTTTTAGTAAATTTGAGCAATTATTTAAACCGATCTTCTGTTCAGCATTGGACTGTTTCAAAACTAAATTCCCATTTTCAAGCAATTTAATTTTGGCATGGGATTCAGAAATTTCAAGTTCAAATCGTTTTTGTTTTTTAGACTCAAAATTCTTGGATTTTTCAATCTCATTTTCAAGTTCTTTCAAAATCAAACCACTTTTCACCAAATATTTAATTTTTCAGCAATTTCAAATTTGGAATATATATCAGTCTTAAAAATTTCAAATTCCTTTTGTAAAAAGTTATTCAAACTTGATAACTCAATCTTGTTTTCTTTTAAGATCAGAATTTCCTTTTCAAACTTTTGAATTTTTTTATTGAGATGAAAAAGATTGGTTTTAAATTTCAAACAATTTTTGCAATCTGAATTTGAAGAATTTTTAAAATTTTCAAGTTATGATTCCAAATCATCAATCTTGCTGGTTAACTCAAGATTTTTAGATTTTCTAGATTTGTTTTAGATTGGAGTTTATGAACAGACTTAGTTAGATCGGCACACATATAAACTAAATCTTCATATGAGAAATTTCCTGTCTCATTGTCTGTTGAATCTCCGTCCACTGATCCATCTGAATTTTCATTTGTAAATCCTATTAACCAGAACTCTTAATCTGAGTTGACTTTATTGGGTTTTGAGCTATGGTTGCTAGATCTTCCAAACTTCGTATTTAGAGTATCCCAGATTTCTTGTGCAGATAAACAATGACAGATAAGATTAAACTGTTTAGTATTAAGATAGTCAAATATTATTTTCAAAGCACGAGCATTGAAAGTAATATCTACATTATTAAACCCATTGATAACAACATCTCAACATTTAATATTAACAGATTTTAAATAAAATTCCATTTTCGATTTCCAGTTTGAAAAATATGTTCCATCAAAAATAGTTGGAATATGACTGGAATGATTCTCAGTAGACTAACAACTAGGATCCATGATTCTAGGGTTAAAGAAAACCAAGCTCTAATACCACTTGTTGGATCTAGAATAACCCTGGTAGGGGGGGGGTAAATAGGGTTTTTCATAATTTTTAATTGAATTAAGAATCTAACGGGATATACAATAATAAACAGATCACAGAATATACCAGAAACGGAAATGCAGAAAATAAATCACACACAGATATACCCAGCTTCTGCAAAAATCTGCCTACTGCTGCATTTCTAAGGTTTCTACTAGGTGATAGAATAGATCCCGCAAACAAGACCATGTAAACTCGCAAACCCTGCTCCTATTCTAACCCTACACTCAAAACCTAGACTGACCGATATCCAATCGATCAGATCTCCCCTGATTACGACCCCGTGAACAGTAACCCAGATTTTACAGACTCTGTCAACTGTCAGTCAACACCCTGACTGAATTCCTAGATTTTACAGATCTAGAAACTGTTCGATGGTTTAGTTACAAATGGAATTCAAAAAACAAATCAAAAAAAATTTAAAAACTTAAACTAAAACCCTAGCCTTTCAAAATCAATGAAAAAATAAGCCTCCCCTTTTAATTCTTCAAGTAGGCCGGCCCCTTTCACATGTCGGTTGAACCACTTTCTTTGATCCGTCACTTTTGTTTCTCCATTGGAAATGGCGGCTGGGAAAAATGAAACTAGGGTTTGCGATTTCCTTCCAAATCGAGATCGATTTCTTTATGAAATTGATTCTCCTATGCTTCGGAATTTCATGGCTTGCTCCTTGACTTGAAAGAATGTGATTCGATCCAAGAATATTTGCTTATGCTCTCGTATGATATTGCAATTTGAGTTTACTTTTCGATTTGTGCCTTTTCTTTATAAATCTTGCCAGTGATGATTGGTGTTCATATAGGATTATAGAATCCTAAAATTGCTCTGATTTCACTGAATGATTTGGCCTGATTTTGTGTTATTTCCCCTTTTAATTCTCGGCTTGAATTGATTTGCCCCTTTTGTTTCTTGACTTGAGTTGATTTATCCCCCTTTTGTTGCTCTATAAATTAGCCGAGATAAAAACAAACTTTGTGATGAATCTGGACATACTTTGATACATCCATTTCTGGCGTGATTTATGTCAGGAAACAATATGATTAATTTCCCTGATCCTTGCACATTTTTACATAATTCTAGAAATTAATATATGTATATGATTTTGTGGCCCCAAGTGATTTCTTGCCTCAAATCCAGATTGTGATTTCCAAAAAAAACTTTGCACTTGCCAAAAACATGATTGAATTGATTTTTGTAAACCATTTCTGGAATTACTTGCGCATCCGATAAACCTGGAATTTTTGGAATCATATGAATTGTTCTTTGCTCAAAATAACTTTTCTTGATTGAAGATGCACTTGCTCGAATTCATGTTGCTTGCTTGATTGATTTATTTATGGAAATGTGAAATGAACACTTGCTATTTATGTTCATGCTGATTTAAATGTTTTTCAAAATGTTGCCTTATACAGATTGTACAATTTCTGTATGATGTCAAGTTGAATTTTTTGCCAATTATGCTTTTGAAAACTACACTGATTTTCTGCAGCATGCTTGTATATTTGCTTCTTGTTGATTTGGCATTTACCTTGTGTACACCATGCTAAAAACATCATTCTATGATTTTGTGTGCAAGTCTTGTGCATTGCTCGACCTGTTATGTGTTATTTCTACTCTTGTATGTACTGCCATTTTTGGAATCAATTAAAAAAAATCTCCTCGTTTGATTTTCTGAAATTTTGGCATGTTGAATTTGAAACATGCTGTGTGCACCACAGTTACACTGCTCTACCTGTGGTTGTCTCACCTTGTATATGCACACAGTCTTGCCATTCCTCTGTTCACTGACTTGTAACATTGTGTTTGGGAACTTGCTGCTGTGTTGAACTTGAGCACATTTGGCTTGTACATTCTTGTTCCTGCTTGTTTTGATATTGCTGAAACCTGAAGCACTTGTAGCTTGTGTATAAGAAAACTTCCACCATGTATTTGTTTGATTCCATGCTTCATTTTGCACCACCATGCTGATTCACATTTCTGCACAATTATTGTTGAGTTACTTATCATATGCTTGCAGTCTTGATGCACTGCCCTGCGCCATTACTTTTGCACTATTTCTTGTGAACACTTGAACATTTTCTTGAGTTTGCACTGGGTCGAGATGGTCCACGTGGCTACTCCCCAGTTGCTCACTGATTGGCGAGGCAGTGCACACGTGTACATTTATACATGTGTGTATATGCAGCCATCAGACAATATTTTCTGTCCCTGTACTATACAAACTGACTAGACACAGATGAATCAGATCAAGTCATGAAAAATGATGAGAAACACACCAGAAATCTGGGGCAAATATTTTTTTTTTTAAAAAAATAAAATTTATATAAACATGTATTCAATTTTATTTCTACTGTAGTGTACTATGTGTTTCTATTTCATGTGACAGGTAAGAGGTTGAGACTGGACTGAAAGCTGTGAAGACAGAAGGCAGAAAACAAGAATAGTGTTTGTAACAGTGAAAGTGTCTGTATTTGAGTCTGTGAATGTATAACTGAAAATGTATAATCGAATGAGTGTTGTAGGAGCTATGAATGAAAAAGAATATTGTACTGATATTTGTAATAAACAAATTTGTTTGAGATAAAATATTATTTTATTGTGTTTAAACTTGTGTTCAAACAAAATTGTTAATTGTATTCAGTTTATATACAAGTACAATTTAAAGTGAAGTGTTTAAATAGTGGAGTTATAAATAATTGTACTGTTTGAGTGTTTTAAATATAATATTATATTTAAATACAATATAGTATAAATATATGAATGTCTATACAGTCGTATTCTATTTAAATATAAATATTATATTCATGTCTATGATGTATATATAGAACAGTGCAGTAACAAACACATTTATAATGAAAATATATTCGGTTGCAGTAACAAATACATTTATAATGAAAATATATTCGGTTGTTATCATCAAACAAAAATCATATAATTGTGTATACAACAAAGTTATATATCGGATGTTGGTTTCTGCCTTCGGGATTAATACTTAGGGAATTGTTCTCTTACTAATTTACGGTTAGAGACTAATGGAATGTGATTTTGGGTTTATCGTGAGCTGTGTTATAAATGACATTAATTATTTAACCTAGTTAAAGATAAGATTAATTTCTTAACTTGAAATAATCATTAACTAATTATTTTTGGAGATTAAAACTGAATTAGAGTTTTAAAGAATCTTTCATTAGATTGAAATGTGAATCTGATAACTAAAATTATCAAATTCAAGAAATGATCGAGAATGGAGTATCACCAGTTTTGCTCCAAGCGATAGTTAAATCTTTAATTAGATTTGAACATGAAATGGTAATTAATTTTTACCGATAACACCATGGTGTTAGATATGAAGTATTACCAGTTTTACTTCATGGAATGAATAGGTTGGGATTAGGAAATTAAACAAACAATTGCTTCAGTAAGGTTCGCTAATCCGACTAGTTTGGATAAACATTAATTTGGTTTGAATAGATATCCAAAGGAAGATTAAAGAATAAATTTTAAGAATTTATCTTCGATAAAATTAATGGGAACCTTTCCCAAAGGATATGAATATTTAAATAAAAGAATATTCAGAATTGGAATGAGGCGTATGTTGTGTTTTTATGGCACTTGTTTATTATATACGCGAGTTATTTAGAAAGATCGGGTTTATCCCATTTTGAATAACTAAATCAGCGATGAATTGACGATGATGACGGTGGTTGAAAACCGGAGGTCTTCACATCGTTTGGATGATTATCGATGTCTTGATTGGGCTGTACACCCAAGACAAGGTAATAAGTTGTGATCGTCCAAACGTACTTGGAGATCGACTGGATATGTGAGGGCCTCGCTCCTGTATTGGACATATGGGACGAGGAATAAGGTGCCTCTGGTTTTGTTCAGACCCAGAATGAACTTGTAAATGGTTGTATGTCTGACATCGGATTTCATTTTGTGTGATCGATAGACATCAGTTGCATAGCGTTAATTGCCTGTGTGGCATGCTGAGATGCAAATGATCAAGGTTTCTGTTAAAAAGCAGATTCTTGTGGTTGATGATCAAAGCACGGATTTAATATAGCATAGATTTGTGTTGGGTTAATTAGCGAGCCTCACACCCCGGTGTGAACCAAAAATGGGAGAGGTCCTCAGAGAGGACATGCGTATCCTTCCTACTAGGAGTGGTGTCTAGGTTTTGCATGCCCAGATGTTTTACTTATGTAGATGATGATAGCGAGGCGCCTTGGATATATCAGCACTACGGGGCCGATGGATAGTATAGTCTTTATACTGACCAGATTGACGCCCCATACAGTAGAGAAACATAGTGTTTAGGAATTTTAATCCAATCGAGTGGACCGGTCCTGATGATCGAAGGTCCACCTGATTCTGGGTCCTGAGACATGGGCTAGAGCGTCTCGAAGCGGTAAGGACGATCCCTTGCCTTGGTTAACAGATGGAAATCTAACTTCCAATATGTGACTTTGCGGTTTTTATTGTTGAGCCTAATATTGGCGACATGATATATGGTACCCATGCCGTCTATGACTGATACATTTATATTTGAAGTTGTTTTAATACACTTTTGTACCCCGCCTCTGTACCCACTATCGTCCAGTACATTTCAGAGAAATGTCGAAGACCATAACAGAGGATGAGGTTTGTGAAGAGCGACCGATTGTATGATTAATCCATGTGAGGAATGCACATCGAATTCTGATACTGATTAAAATTTCAACATGACCATTCGGCACACAGGGAAACTACACAACGGCTATATGTAATCCGAAAAGCAGTATAAAATAGACAAAAACAATAATATATATCACAGCCAGACACAGAATAAACATATCACAAAGGCGGAATGGATACGAATAAACCAAGAACGTGTACAACAAGTTAGTGGTCAAATAAAACCACTAAACCCAAAAGAATAGATACATGTACCATGATCTAAATAAAAGAATATGTACACAACGATAGATAATGTCATAGGTACAAAAGTACATAAAGCTGCAGAGACAGAGTAGCAAGCTGAAAGCGGAAGATCAATCCCGAAATGAGACCCATAGGAGTACCTAAAATGACTCGGTCTGACCCGAGTATTATTTATAGGAATAAATAATAAACGAGTCAGTCAAGCTGTACTTATCAAATAAACTGAGATAACAAGAGATATAACAAATGATGACATGATTCTAGAAATAATATCTAATCATAAATAAATATGAAACATGGCATGTCAACACAATCAGGAAATGATAACGGAATGTCAGCACACAAATATCTCTAAATAATCTCCTAAATAATGTAGAATGCAACATTCAACTAATAGCACACAATAGGAAATGACAGAGGAATGCCAAATAAACTACACACATGAATGATAGCGGAATGCCAAATACAAATCAAATTGACGCGCATAGCATCAAAATAAACATAAATCAAATTGACATGCATCGCATCAAACTATACATAAATCAAATTAACGCGCATCGCATCAAAGTAAAAATAAATCAAATTGACACACATCGCATCAAAGTAATCAAGAATCCAGAAATCACAAGAAATCCAGAAAACATCATAAAAAGTGGATACCTCCCAGATGAGATATGATCTCTAGGTAGCGAACCTGTATGTTTGAGCTGAAGCTCCCCACAGAGCCGGGTCATGACCCCGGAAGAGAGAAAACACATAAATCTTGAAATCTATAGAAAACATCATAAATCATAGAAAGTTGGAACGGAGTCCCATACGTGAAATCCAAGAATCGTAAATCCCACACGGGCGATAGAGGACCATGAAACATAAGTCATAAAATGAACAGGATGTATCGATAGATAGTGAGGAAACTATCCGACTGGAGTTCCCCTGATAGCGGAGAAACTATTACAGTGAACCACAGTCCCCAAGAGACACAGCCAGGAAGCTACGTCCAAATCATAAAACCGACCGCATCGACCCGGGTGAGTATAAATGACTCCGGGATAGTAAATAAAAGAAAATAGTTAAATGTCCCATAACCACTTGCTATTGTCGAATATTTACGAACCCGTTGTTGGTTCATACTCAAAACTACAAGAACAATCATAAAACAGATCACATCGATCTGGGTGAATAGAAATTACTCCGAGCTAGTTCATATAAGGAAATAGCGACATGTCCCATAACCACATGCTATTCTTGAATATTTACAAACCTGTAATTGGTTTCTATTCAAAACAGAGAGAATCACCACACATATTCGAACGCACGAGTCCAAGAGTCATTCGCTGAAGTAAACATATAAGAGGTCATAGTCCTCAGTTTTACTAAGGTAAATAAACTAAATTTCTCACCCGATCGAATAAAGAGGATCCATGCACACTATTAGATTAGGATCCGTAGAAGGATTCTTTGTCCATTAATAGTATATAAACCCTCTTATAAGTTGAAGTGACAATAAACAATAGTACGATTGCCAAGACAAATCGATCAAGGGGATTCACGTCAAAATGACGTAAATTCAAATCATAAATCATCAAATGTAAATTTGATAAATCGAATATACATAGCTCGTTAGTGAATCCAATGACGTTAAGAAACGATTAGAAATCACCCTGGAGCGACAGGAAACAAAGACACAGAATTAGGTGTCACGGATCAAAGCACAATCACTAAGGTGATCGATAATGCGTAATGCACATTACAACAATATATAGGAAATCAAAGGGATAACGGTTGTAATTTTGATCAACGAATGAATCAAAATCCCAAACTTGCACCCAAAGGTTCTAAACTATAATGGAATGGACTCGAAGGATATCGAGTCAATAATTCGCATTTTAATGGCGCGAATCATATTTAACAAGAGTATCAAATAAATCCGATATACAAAATAGAGCACATGGGCTTTAGAATGGTCATTTATTCAATTCAGATTGTAAACAATGTGAATAGGCCAAAAAGAATCAACATTGGAAGAATCAAATGTGGATCATAGTCGATGTATTGAGCTGTTGGAAACTGTGAATTCGTAAAGTTGAAGTTCATAAACGAAGTCCGAATGGCCCGAGCTCCGGCCGGTAAAGAGCCTGGATGAGGGTAGACTATCGACCGAGGTTTCCTTCATTCCACAGCAGAAAAAAAAAATTCAGACGTCTGAATCATTTAGGTCAGATGTTTGAACTGGGATTTTTAGAAACCCGCAGGGTTTTAGTTCATTTTGGCCCATTTCAGACGTCTGAATTATTCTGGCCAGACGTCTAAATTACAATTCATCCTTCTGAGCTAAAATTTTCAGACTTCTGAATTTACTTACTTGTCTCCATAATTATTTGAAGCAGGTCAGACGTCTAGCTTACAATATTCAGACGTCTGAAACCTGTTTCAGAGCACAATTTACCTTCAAAACATGTTCAAACGATATCGACGAATACCCGAAGACCTATGATGTTATGCACATGTATATGAGGCTTCACGGGCTTGCCGAAACAACTTATAACACCCAATTATGCATGCAAAAACACTCATAGAAAAGATTAGCAATGGATTATAAATTCCAAAATAGGCAAATTTTCTAACCAAACCAATCAAATACGATTCAAGCGACTTGTGAAGGCTTAGAACTATTCCGGGGTGACAATAGAACTTAACAATACCGCCAAAACAACTCGCAACATACATAAATGGATCATATGAGCACTCCAAATCATAATTTTCCAACTCAATGAAACATGAATACATGAATCGACTAAGTTACACTAGCTTACTCAATTCACTAGCATACGCAAACTCAAATGGATACTAAATTAAATTTTACAAGCCAATGGCTTGAGGCATAGATGTGAGTTCAAAAAGAACTCACCTTGCTTTCAAATCATGAAGAACAAGCCCCAATTCGAGCAAAGCTCCTCTCTTTCATCAATTGCACCTCCGAAATCAACTCATACTCTTACATAAAAACATATAGGAATTAGGGTTGTGCAAAAATCCGAAATTGGGAGGAGTATACGGTAGAGAGCGAGTGTAGAGAGCTTACCCACGTTTCTACACTTGATATCCTCTTGATTTGGATCCCTAGAAGCCAACCCTACCTTAGGAATTCCTAATTTCCCATCCCCTTCCCCATTTCTATTTTTCTAAGTGTTTGGAGAATGAATGAAGGGAAGGAGGATGATTTTTGGTTGTATGGTGAGCTAGGTTAGCTCAACCAAGACACAACCCAAAGTGCCAAATTTACGAATCTCAGAACACATCGAAACTTACACTTCTCGAAAACCTATACGACGTTTTGAACTCAATGGAAGTATTTTGAGGCCAAATTCGTTCATATGTGAAAAGTGATATTTTGGTCACATACAAAGACCAAAATCGCTCAACTCAAAAGGTATCGATGCTTATAGTCAAAAAGGTCGTAAACGATGATCCGGACTCAATGGAAGTGGTCCCGAGTCCTAATTTTATCATTTGTGAAAAATGACATTTTGAGTGACACATAAGATATGACGATATATTTAAATAAAATATTTAAATAAAAATTCGTCGAATGAGCGGGTTGTTACATACTTCCCCCCTTAAAAGAATTCCGCCCCCAATTCCTTAAGAATGAAATAATAGGTAACAACCAAAAATAATACCATGAAGTGGTACCACAAGAATTGACACGAAATGAAAAGATCACACCAAGGGCTATGTGAGATCCCAATTTCTTCTCGCAAGATCATAAAAACTAGAGTTCAATCTCGAACTCCATTACCCATGAAGGTAGTCATCCCAAATAGGTAAAATAATTCCAGAAAAAATCATAAGCGCTATGAATTCGTATTGATTTGCCTCCCATATTACAATTCTCAAAGGAATGAGAATTTGTATAATACGTAAGAATCTTGCAAATCAAATTTGGAATTTTCAAGAAGCAACAAGACTGCGTCCTACAGATGCGAGATATCCATAACAGATATTTCTCTTAGAATATGAGATGGGAAATTACGATGGTTGACTACTCCATCCCCAAACTCAATCACGACGATGTAGCGAACATCGAACCTGAGCGCTTTAGTTTTGCGACAAGGTGGCTGACATCGATAAAAGCACAACACAGAGATTCCAACGAATTTAGCTAAGGAGAGCAATTCTCGAAGGAATAATAAATTTTTAATATCAATGATTCAAGGTTGGTAGCGGAATACCAAAAAGCTAGAAACCAATAAACAAATATTGGTAAAGGAATACCAATGAACCACAAGTCAATAATCAAATATTGGTAACGGAATACTAATGAACTAGAAATCGATAACAAATATTGGTAACGGAATACCAATGAACTATTTGGGGAAATCGATTTTTAACCAGTTACTAAATCTCATTTATTAACCATAAAGATGAATCATTAGGAATTATACGAAATTCCCAATATTCAAAAACTTGAGTATCGATTTTAGAAAATCAGAAACATCGAGAAGTTGATGGATAAGTAGTGCACAACTTACCACTTCGGAACAACATGATTTAAGATAATTTTCCGCCAAAAGTCTCAAATCGCAAAAACATCAGCAAATTATCAAAGAAGCAATAGATAATTTCTATAACAAGATGAGATTAAACCAAAGAGGTCATAATCCCCAGAAATTTAATTGACAAGGTTTAACAAACGTGCGGAGACAATTGTCGACCCAAATGATTCAAACAAACAAAGGAGGAATATCAAAAGAGCTCATCCTTTCGATATTCATTTCTAAGAAAAACGCAAGGCTAAGTCCACAAGTGAATTGACTGTAGCACTTCCAGATGATCCACTGGATCATACATTCGAAGAAAGGAATTATTGAGTTTGCCGTGGATCGCAAAAACTCAAATTTCCCTCCCCCCATGGGATTCCCATTATCTCGAGCGATCGTTCACTAGAGAAAATAAGAAGATCCATGGAGTTACAAGAATACTAAATTCTCTTTAGCAAATCGAGACAAGGATTAAGAATTTGGCAAGATTCTCAATCACTAAGAATTCTCGAAAATCGAAGATCTGAAACCCAGAGACAAAAGATATAAATAAATAACTTTTTGGGTTGTTCTTGGAGTTGTTTAATTTACTCAAAGAAAAGATTCATGTTAATTTCTAATTGAAAATCTTGAACCTCTCAAATTGTTGGAATTGCTCCAAGGATATCTAGAAATAAATTATCTAGAAAAATAACAAACGATTACGAAAAATCGCGAAAACCCCAAAATATTATTATTTTGATTAACTTATTAGGAGAATTTTAATTTTAGGAATCATTTCGAATGTCGGATTGTCACATAATGGTGTTTTGGAATTCTGAACTACAACATGGCGTCCCATATCTCGTTCGAGATCCTTAACGCACCCGATGGACAAGTTAACACAAGAAAGTCCTCACAATTTCTAAGGTTAATGCAAATCTCGCAAAAATATAAAAATTCAATAAATCATTCGGGATGGCATAATGAAAATAAAATTCCTTTATCAACTTACGAATAAAACACAAACAATATCTTTTGATAATGAAGAACACGATCGTCGTATATCAAAAGATCATAAATAAAATAATCTCTAAACAAGGTAAATGACATTAAGGAATTAATGGCACGTACCTTGATTCAAGAAGAGGGATCATAAGAAGCGGGATGCTTTCCCCCGTTCTTGATCTTGAGTTTGGAACGCAACGATACATTTGTTGAGTTAATTAAGCACAAATGCTTGGTGACTCACACCTGCACAACGAGGTAAAAAATGAGTGGTTTTAGCCCGAAGGCCTGGTGATCTCACACCGAACTAGAACTATATAGCTGACAACAAGGGAGCAGATTTAGTCAAAAAGACATGGTATCTCCATACCGACCGACAAGTGATCAATAGACCATGCTAGTTACGTAACGACGTATGAAACAATCTTAACTAGAGATAAAGAAATGTCAGGGTCAAAGACGCTTACGACGTGCGTAATGACACACGGGCAAGATATCCAATGATCAATCAACTACAAGGATCATAAATGATCAACAAGATAATTGTGATACACAATAGGAAAAATAGACATTGATTAGAAACTCGAGTCAATGAACGAAACAGAAGCACCACTAGAGCACGCGGTCCCTAGATGAACTACAGAAATCAACCTAAAGCGGAGGAGTCGATAACTAATCTAAAAGACTATAATAGCCCACTTAAGACATAATCACCCCTCCCATAGTAGGTACATTGGGTGAACTAGCACTTGCACGGCTACGACCAACTTTTTCGCTTCTTTAAGTGAAAAGAAGGAGGAAAAAGTTAGTCTCAAGTTGAATTCAAACGACGCGAATTCTATCAAAATGGAATCGCATAGGAAGATAAGCTATGACGGGTCTTAAGACTCTAACTAAAACCCAATAGCACGAATTCCGAGAGAGGCTTAAGACAATACCATCGTCATACTATCTTACACTATTCCGGGAAGTGGCTCTGATACCAACTATAACGCCCCGGCTCTATACCCAATATCGTCCAGTTCATTTCAGAGAAATGTCGTAGACCATAACGGAGAATGAGGTTTGTGAAGAGCGACCGATTGTATGATTATTCCATGTGAGGAATGAACATCGAATTCTGATACCGATTAAAATTTCGACATGACCATTCGGCACACAGGGCAACTACACAACGGCTATATGTAATCCGAAGAGCAGTGTAAAATAGACAACAACAAAAATAATATATATTACAGCCAGACACAGAATAAACACTACAACAAAAAAGGGATTTTATAGCACCACCTTCTTACCTTGGTTAAAACTCTATTCCATTTCAACGTTGGTTAAGAAAAAAGGCGGGGGTGGTCAACGCTATCAGACAACAACGGGGGAACTAAAATATTTCAGCGGTAAAAATAGATTAACGCGTGGGACTAAAATTTCATCTCCTCCCAAAATCACCTCCCAAAATCGATTTAACGTAGCCATGAGAAACGATTAGTCTCCGCCATCATCACATCCCAAAATCGAAAACACTCACTCAGCTGATCTTGGGGGTGTAACCCTAATCGCCTTCGTAGAAGCCGTGGTGCCTAATGCTTCCATCGAGCCATACGCCTCTCATATTCGGACAACCGTGAGGTATTAATCTATGTTTTTCGTATAATTTGGTTGTTTATATAAATATTTCATCATAATATTAACCGTGAGGTGTTTGTTGGCTCACTGCTTGTTACATCGTTGTTAATCATACTATTTTAATTTTACTTTTATTTGAGCTGCATTATACCAATTTGTTCAATAAAAGTGTTTTACAAACTGAAATGCCCCTGAAGTTACCAACTAGTATTCTCTTCTGCTTGTGCAATGCTCACAGTGAGATTTGCATAAGATGAAACAAGAATATGATTCAGTTTTGCTTATTTCGTTGTCATGGTAAATAGTTGACGATAATAATATAGTTGCGATAGCAAAGTTCTGACGAAAATCTAATATTTGAAGATGGACAAGTGATTGTATTGAATTTAGTTGCACAGGCTTGCGAATGTCTTCTTCTTGTGAGTTGGGCCTTGCATTGCTTCTCTATTATTTGTGTAGATTGCTTAAGAATAGTACGCGAAGGATAGAATAACATTGCTGTAACATTATAAATGAATTAGTGAAGTTTTGACGTTACTACATTTTGATATTCTCATATATTCAAATTATGTACCGTCATTTTTATCACTTGATGTTTGGTTAAGAACTTTTTTTTTTGTAATGGGTGTAGTTTCTCACATGCTCTTTTTGCTGAGAGGACTATACCGTTTACTATTAAATTGCCTTGGATCTCTTCGAACATGAACAACATAGATCCAAACACGATAGGGCTGTCAAGTTATTGGCCATGCCTTTGTCTGTAACAGTCTTGCTTATCAGTAGAATTATGCATATATATATTTTTATTTTTGAAAATTTTCTGCATACCACAATGGTAGTTGGATATCCAGCCAAGGCAGGAGACCTCTCACACCATGTTTTTGTAAATGCAAACCATATTTGACCACAAGTGCGTTCCTATGAATAGACATTCCTTATACATAAAGCATATATTATTGGATTCTTAGAGCATCTTCATAACAGTTTATATTACATTTTTGTAATATGCACGCTCATTTTCATTTTCAGCAAAGTGCATATTAGGTAATTAGCTATATTTTCATTGATTTTCATTACAAAAACATATGTAACCTTACATAACAGTGTTGGAAGAACGCTTGTTCAATAGGCGTCTTGAGTCACGTGAATAATAACAAAAAAAAGCTGAAGTTGGGTTCCTGTTGAACATGAGCATGAGCTTCAAGCGTTCGTTGAACAGGAATCTTAGCTCCAAGCATTTGATTTTTTTTCTTTAGCGTCACTTGAACAGACGCCTGAAGTCCAGACGTTCGTTCAATAGGCCCTTGAACAGGTATTCTTTTGGGAAAATATAGAATGCAGAAATTTAAGTTTACAATATGTAATTACATTTCAAACCGTTGAAGATGCCCTTATTTCCAGTAAAAACTATTAGTAAATCCATTGTTATTGTTATATGAATAAATAAATCTGTTAATATGCGATTGCATGTTAGCAGTCTAAGTTAAATTTGTTTATAATTCAAGATTAGGCGATTTACTCATATTCTCATCTCATAAGCAATTCATGTGTGTTAAGGAAATCAAGAACCTTTTGGTTAGGTATAAACAGAAGTTGGTTCATTTTAAAAATTATATAATTATGCATATCAGTAGAATTATGCATACATATATTTTTATTTTTGATAATTTTCTGCATACCACAATGGTAGTTGGACATCCAGCCAAGGCAGGAGACCTCTCACACCATATTTGTGCAAATGCAAACCATATTTTACCACAACTGCGTTCCTATGAATAGACATGCCTTTTTCATAAAGCATATATTATTGGATGCTTAGAGCATGTTCAGAAAAGTTTATATTACGTTTTTGTAATATGCACGCTCATTTTCATTTTCAGCAAATTGCAGATTAGGTAATTAGCTATATTTTCATTGATTTTCATTACAAAAACGTACGTAACTACGTAACCTTACAGAACATTGTTGGAAGAACGTTTGTTCAATGGGCGTCTGGAGTCACGTGAACAATAACAAAAAAAAGCTGAAGTTGCGTTCCTATTGAATATGAGCTTGAGCTTCAAGCGTCTTGTGAACAGGAATCTTAGCTCCAAGCATTTGAATTGTTTTTCTTTAGCGTCAATTGAACAGACGCCTGAAGTCCAGACGTCCGTTCAACAGGCGCTTGAACAGGTATTCTTTTGGGAAAATACCGAATGCAGAAATTTAAGTTTACAATATGTAATTACATTTCAAACCATTGAAGATGCCCTTATTTCCAGTAAAAACTATTAGTAAATCCATTGTTGCAGTTATATGAATAAATAAATATGTTAGTATGCGATTGCATGTTAGTAGGCTAACTTAAATTTGTTCATAATTCTAGATTAGGCGATTTACTCATATTCTCATCTCACCAGCAATTCATGTGTGTTAAGGAAATCAAGAACATTTTGGTTAGGTGTAAACAGAAGTTCCTTCATTTTAAAAATTATATAATTATGCATATTAGTAGAATTATGCATACATATATTTTTATTTTTGAAAATTTTCTGCATACCACAATGGTAGTTGGACATCCAGCCAAGGTAGGAGACCTCTCACACCATGTTTGTGTAAATGCAAACCATATTTTACCACAAGTGCGTTCCTATGAATAGACATGCCTTATACATAAAGCATATATTATTGGATGCTTAGAGCATCTTTAGAACAGTTTATATTACGTTTTTGTAATATGCACGCTCATTTTCATTTTTAGCAAAGTGCAGATTAGGTAATTAGCTATATTTTCTTTGATTTTCATTATAAAAATGTACGTAACTTTATGGAACAGTGTTGGAAGAACGCTTGTTAAATAGGCGTCTGGAGTCACGTGAACAATAACAAAAAAAGCTGAAGTTGGGTTCCAGTTGAACATGAGCTTGAGCTTCAAGCATCCGTTGAACAGCAATCTTAGCTCCATACATTTGAATTTTTTTCTCTTTAGCGTCAATTGAACAGACACCTGAAGTCCAGACGTCCGTTCAACAGGCGCTTGAACAGGTATTCTTTTGGGAAAATACCGAATGCAGAAATTTAAGTTTACAATATGTAATTACATTTCAAACCATTGAAGATGCCCTTATTTCCAGTAAAAACTATTAGTAAATCCATTGTTGCAGTTATATGAATAAATAAATATGTTAGTATGCGATTGCATGTTAGTAGGCTAACTTAAATTTGTTCATAATTCTAGATTAGGCGATTTACTCATATTCTCATCTCATCAGCAATTCATGCGTGTTAAGGAAATCAAGAACCTTTTGGTTAGGTATAAACAGAAGTTGCTTGATTTCAAAAATTATATAATATGAGTAAGAATATTCCGATCATATGAAAATATAATACTTGATAACATTGTTGATCTTTTGGGTATTATATTTTCATTCCTTCATTTATTCTACTTTCATTTTATTATATTATATTTTGTCAGTGTATGCTTCACAGATCAAAGAAAGAATATAATGCATCATAATAAAATATACATTAGACTATCATTTTAATCGTGTTTTTCAACGGTATCTGGCAAGAAAAATTAGAGCAGCGATGGACAAAAGGAATTTCTGTATATTTTTTAACTAATCTTAGGAGTTGGAATTTAACTGTAATCTGGCTATGAAATAATTTACGCAAGTGCCAACAAATTTGTCTAACGATTAGAATCTAGTGAAGCTCAGTGGCAGATCCAAAAAACATTTTAGTGTGGTCCTTATGCAACATAAAAATAAAATAAAATACGATAATAATTCAAAATATATTACTTCAAAATATCTTTTTTGTTGAGTGTTATTAGTATTATGCTTGATATTGTTATAGTTTAGCTTGACCTTTCTTTTGGACGATTTAGCTTCGCTTTTTTTGTGAGTGTTGAGTGTAAGGACCCCGTGTACTTGCAAACAGTATTATCATTTAAGCTTTCATCCTCTATGGTTATGGTATGGCTTTATACAAAAATATTAAATATGTTTATTATAACTTCCATTCATATAGATTGAAATGTGTAGCGCGGTTAGAGAATGCAGCTAATGGTGATGTTATCCCTCTATATTATTTTGACCGTATTTATGAATACAATTATTAATAGTCCATTTTTTCTTCCTTATGTTCTCATTATGTATGAATTTTAGTATATCTACTTCCATGGTGATGAAATTGTATTTCAAATGGAACATTATAAAACTTTCTTCTTGTGACATATGATTATCTCTAATTTCATACATTTGTTTACCGATCAGCTTTTAACTTAATAGACTTGAAGTATACCAAGTATGAATTTTTTTTCATGCATGACATTTTGTAAGTTTAGATTCCAGGTGTTCATTAGTGCCCAATTAAGCGTCTTGCTAGGTATTTTCTTTTCATAATAATGACCATTAACACATAGATAATTACACCCCAATATGCATTGCAACAGAATGCACATTTCTGCACGCTTCAACCTGCAATATCGCATGGTCAACTGTATGAAGCCTGGTATGCTTTATAACTTCTTTTTTACTTGTGGTAAACTTTGGAACTGTAACACCCCGCATTTCAGTTAATGCTAAAATTCACTAATTGCAGAATAAATAATCTCAGATATGAGAATTGGGGGAAACGGGCTGCGTCATTGCGTTCGTCTCGGAAAAATACGCGAAATAGAGTCCTAAATTTTGTAAATCGGAGTCCGTATGGCCCAGTTATGGCCCAATGAAGTTTGCAGAAAATTCAAAGTTCAAAATAGATTTAAAATTCAGGTTCAAATTTCGAAATTGGGGCCATTGGGCACAGGAGGGAAAAATTCCCGCCTAGCTACCCAAGTCGACAGCCCTGTCGACTTGGCTAGGACCAAGTCGACAGCCCTATCGACTTGGGTGTCGATAGGGGGTGCTCGGCCAGTTTAACCTGGTGCACCATTTTAGGGTTTGGCTGTGTTTTGGGCTGTTCTCTAGAAGCTTCCAATATATGATGGTCCTAATCTAATTTAGGGTTAATCTAATGGCCTAAAACACTTGCCTAATCTATAAATACACCCTAACACTACCCTAATTCATACTAAAAATAGATTCAAGGGCCTCATGCCGTCAAATCAAAACTAGAAGGAGCCTCCACAAAATTTGAGAGGAAGTTAGCATCTCAAATCAACTCTAATCAAGTTCTAATCCACTCTAGCAACTTAATCTTCCTCATTGGAGTGCTAATTAGTTATTTGTGAGTTCCTATGCCTTTAGCAAGCAATTGCTAAACTAACTAGGATAGGATATTAGGAGGCTATGGATGTAAATGAGGATCTATGCATGTTGTGGTTGTCATATGTTATTAGTTCATATGCAAGTTTGTCTCTTTTTATGATATGACATGTTATGCAAGTTCATATGCAAGTCTATATGCAAGTTCATATGCAAGTTTGTCTCTTTTTATGATATGCATAACATATGCAAGGTTGCCTCTATGTATGACATGTTATGTAAGTTCATATGCAAGTCTATATGCAAGTTCATATGCAAGTTTGTCTCTTTTTATGATATGCATAACATATGCAAGGTTGCCTCTATGTATGACATGTTATGCAAGTTCATATGCAAGTTTATATGCAAGTTCATATGCAAGTCCATATGCAAGTTTATATGCAAGTTCATATGCAAGTTTATATGCAAGTTCATATGCAAGTTTATATGCAAATTCATATGCAAGTTTATATGCAAGTTCATATGCAAGTTTGGGTTAATGATTTATGCTAGTAGGGTTTAATGTTGTGATGCAAGTTGACACCTTTTAAACCCATGTAAATGCCAACGTTGTGCTAAGATTGAACCCATTACATTTATAATGAATCTTCCCATTTATATGACATGTCATGAGAACGAATTACGTAGGAAAACGATGGGGTTAATATGCATGTTAATAGAAATGTGTAAAGTTGGTATGCTTAAGCATAACATAAAATGAATGGACATAATTGGGAATTTACCTATTAAGTTAGGTTTACCCATATTATGGAGTTGGGAATTTACCTATTAAGTTAGGTCTACCCATACTATGGAATTGGGAATTTACCTATTGAGTTAGGTCTACCCATATTCTTAAAAATGTGTAATTAATTAGGGATAATTAATACAAATTATGGGGGTGATTAATTAGGTGTAATTAATCAACTAAGACATGAGGTTGGACCCTTTTGTAGCGGAAGTCTGCCCGGAACCGACCGGCAAATCCAGCAGCTACAAATTATTGGCCCAATGTGAGAGGTCTTAGTCATAAATTAAATACGTGATTAAGGTAAAGACACGAGGTTAGACCCTTTTTATGACGGGAGTTTGCCCGGACCCAACCGGCATATCCAGCAGTCATTAAAGGTGGTCTAATGTGGGAGGTCTTTATGAGGTCATGATCTTAATTAATTAATTAAGAAACACTTAACCATATTAGCATGTAGAGGGACATGAGGGGTTAAGTGGGTGCCTTGGGTGGCATATGGAAATCTAGTGGTTGCCTTGGGTGGCAATAGAAAATACGATTAGAATACTTAACCAAAGTGGAACATGTAATTAAAACATGGTTAAAGGGTTAAGTGGTATACACTAGAAATGACATGCTTAGGTGGGTAGCTTGTGGGGGCCCATTTCAACCAATATCCCAAACGTATCTTTGTGGGCTCGACCCAAGTCGAGGACGGGACACGAATATTGGGCTTGACTATAAGTGGCCAAAACGGGGTAGCGGTGGCAACGCGAGTCCAACGGGTTTCATATGCGTGTGTGGACCCGGGCTGGTAGGTAAGACGTTGTTGCATCGTGTAGATATAAGCCGTGCACCATTTGTTGTATCGGGTTGCCACTATGGGGAGTGATACACCCCATTGTGGGGCCAACACGGGTATCTACGGTAGGGAGCCGATCGCTTTGGAGTAGTGGGTACACCTAGTGGAGATAGGGGCAGACGGCACCTATGTAGTCAGCTTGGGGTACACGAAACTACTTGGTAAATTTTCTAAGTCCTTGGGAGGAATCAACCTTTAAGTAGGAATGACTGGTGTGGTGCAGTGTAGTAATTATCCTTGGGTGGGTAAATGCGTCTTTATCGTTATCTTAGTTCATTCTAAGTCTGATTGGCTACTGAGTGTAGTCATTTATCCCCAGTCACACCGTACCAAGTTATATCATACCCTAATTACTTTAATGATTGCATTGTTAAAGTTATAGGACTCGCTCAGACTTATGTCTGACCCCGTTGTTTTTATCTTTTTCCCAACCCTCAGGTTCTCAGAGTGGGCCCAGCACGAGTGGGCTTTGATCAGGCTGCTTTTATTACTCTCTTGGAGCTTGGACCCTAGATGTAGAGCTCAGCTTACCCTTTTCTTTTATGGCTATCAGTTCATGTATTGGGATTATGTATTTTTATTTATCAGGATGGATATTTTGTACTTGACTCTTATTATGGTTTTGTGATGTAACCAAACATGTTTTACTTTCCGCTGCAATGAAATGATGTTTTAAATTTTCAAGTATTACTTATATCTGTCTTGCTGTAATTTCTCTGTTCTATATTCACTTAAAATACTCCACCGATGTTATGGCATTCCCTTAGCGAGTGATCATAACGGGAGTGGGGTGTTACACGTGGTATCAGAGCAAAGGTTACCGGAACAGATAAAATTTTTAGAAAACTATTTTTCTAAAAACATTTTTGGAAGAGATATTTTCAAAAACCTGTCTTTAAAGAGAAAAGTTTTTGAAAGAAAAGCATAATCCACAATAGCCATATCTTTATCTTTCGAATTCTCCATTTTGAATCTTTCCTTTTTCGTTTCAGCATGGCTGAGGATCTTAACTTTCCGGAGGGTGTGATGATACCAGTATGGTATAGGAGATTGATGGAGGCTAGGGCCACCACTGCGGGTCCAGCAAATGTTCGTCCACCAACCGTAGCACCCGATCTTCCTCCTCCCCCTCCTCCTCACACGGATACTTTTGCTAAGACTTGCAAGGAATTTAAAGCTATGGGAGGGAAACCTTTTCAAGGATCTGAAACTTTTGTGGAGGCTAGAGATTGGCTTAAGGAGGTGGAAGAGTTGATAGATATCTTTGAGATGGAAGAAGGAAAGAAAGTCAAGTTAGCTGCTTGGTTAATGAAGGGAGAGGCCTCATTCTGGTGGGAGGTCACTAATGGAGAACGCCCCGTTGGCTCTTGGGCGGATTTTAGGCAAAGATTTGTGGCAAAGTTTCTCTCAAGGGCGGAGGAAACCTTGTATATGGAAAGATTCTTGACTCTAAAGCAAGGAAATCTCTCAGTGAAGGAATATGTCAACAAGTTTAATCAATTGGCAAGGTTTGGCCTAGACATGGTGAATACACCAGAGAAGAAGGCTTTGAGGTTCGTGAAAGGCTTGAATGAACCGATGCATGGATTGGCTATGACTCATATCCCTATGGGGGCCACCTTTGAGAAGCTAGTTGACATGGCACTCATGCATGAAGAAGAGAAGGGTCCCATTGCTAATAAGGCACCCGAGAAGAAGGGAGATCAAAAGAGACCTCAGCAACAACAGCAAAACAAAGGTGGGAAAGGCAACGGTGGCAAGGAAAAGAAGAAGTGCTTCAATTGCGGGATACCAGGCCACATAAGCAAAGATTGTCGAAAGAAGAAGAAGACTGGCTGCTATAACTGTGGCGAAGCAGGGCATCTAGTGAAGGATTGCCCTAAGAAGGGGCAAAGGACGGGATCTACCTCAGGAGGACAGGTGCAAGCTCTTATGGCACCGGGTCAGGCTAGGGGGCAAGTACAGGCTCTCGCGGTTCCACCGATTCAGGAAAGAGGTAGAACTATTTCCGTTGAAAGTCTGGTTTTTCTATTTGATCATCCTATCCGTACATTGTTTGATTCTGGCGCATCGCATTCGTTTATCTCATCATCATTAGTTGAGTCACTGCACTTAGACACCAGTCTAGTAGGTGATCCGTTGGTTGTTTCAAACCCAATTGGGGGCTCCACTTATTTGTCCATGATATGTTTAGGTTTGAAGATTTCTATACTTAGCATTGAGTTTAGATGTGATGCTTTTGTCTTGGGCTTCACGGGCTATGGGTTGATTTTGGGCATGGACTGGTTATCCAGTAATGGTGCCGTTCTTGATTGCGAATGGAGAGTTGTTAGGCTCATGACCCGCTTGGGTAACACTCTCGAGATCTCTTGTAATCCCATAGATTCTGTTATGCTAAGTTATCTTGAATCGCTTGACGCTTCGGTCGAGAGTTTGCAATCAGTTAGAGTGGTCCGGGAATACTCGGATGTGTTTGAGGAGGTGAAGGGCTTACCTCCGAAGCGGGAGATTGACTTCCGAATATATCTGGTGGATAATGCTAAATCTGTATCTTTACCAGTGCGCCACATGGCTCCTCGTGAGAGGAGGGAACTCCATAAGCAAGTAGGGGAGTTGCTTGAGAAGGGGTTCATAAGACGAAGTATATCGGAGTGGGGTGCTCCAGTAGTTTTTGCTACAAAGGCGGATGGGTCCCTCAGACTTTGTGTAGACTATAGAGAACTCAATAAGCTCACAAAGAAGAATAGACACCCATTGCCGAGGATTGATGATCTTTTCGATCAGTTGGTTGGCGCTTCAGTATTTTCTCAGTTGGACTTAGCCACGGGGTTTCATCAGTTGAGGGTGGATGAGGATAGCATAGACAAGACTGCCTTTAGGACTCCGGATGGTTTCTATGAGTGGCTGGTGATGCCATTTCGGTTGACGAACGCCCCTGCATACTTTGTTGATTTGATGAGTAGGGTGTTCAGGGAGTTTCTTAATAAGTTCGTGGTGGTCTTTGTGGATGATATCTTAGTATTTTCTAAGAGTGAAGAAGAGCATGCCCTACATCTTGGGGAGGTGTTGGAGACTCTTCGAGCACATAGCCTTAAGGCTAAATTCTCTAAATGTCACTTCTGGAGGAAGGAAGTGCGGTTCTTGGGGCACGTGGTCTCCAAGGAAGGGATAGCTGTGGATCCCACGAAGGTAGTATCAATTCAAGATTGGAAGGTTCCGAAGAATGCTACCGAAGTAAGAAGTTTCTTTGGGTTGGCGGGTTACTATAGGAAGTTTATCAAAGACTTCGCGAAGATATCAGCCCCATTAACCCGCTTAACGAAGAAGAATCTTGTTTTCACTTGGGACGTAGATTGTGATGATGCGTTCCGACGGTTAAAGAGAGCTTTAACCACTGCTCCAGTTTACTGTTGCCAGATGGGAATAAGCCATTTGTTGTCTATACCGATGCTTGTGGGACAGGACTGGGCGCAGTCTTAATGCAAGAGGGAAGAGTAATAACCTATGGTGGAAGGCAGTTGAGGGCACATGAGAAAAATTACCCTACCCATGATTTAGAGTTGGCCGCTATTGTTTTTGCACTTAAGATTTGGCGCCATTATCTTCTTGGTGAGAGATTCGAATTGTTCACTGACCACAAATCATTGAAGTATTTGTTTTCTCAGAAGGATTTGAATTTGAGACAGCAAAGGTGGATGGAGTTCTTAGCATCCTATGATTTCGAGATAGCGTATACCCCTGGCAAGGGTAACGTGGTGGCGGACGCCTTGAGCAGAGAAAGGTTGTCCTTGAGTCCATTGTTCGTGGAACAACAAAGCTTGGAATTTATCTCGATGTTTGATTTCAGACCTTCCATTGACTACATACCCGGTTTGCTAGCATCCTTGGAGGTCATACCTACTCTTTTGGGGCGGATTGGAGAAGCACAGAGGGACGACCCACAGTTGGTTGAGTTGGTAGAGAAGCTCATAAGGGGGGAGTCGTCCAGCCATTTCAGTAGGTACACCCTAGACGATAGGGGGTGCTTGCGTAGAGACGGTAGACTTTGTGTACCGCAAGACGAGGGTTTGAGGAAGGCTATTCTTGATGATGCACACCGTTCTAGGATGACCATTCATCCCGGTGGGGACAAGATGTACCAAGACATGAAGCGGGTTTTCTTCTGGGCCGGTATGAAGAAAGATGTGTCCGAGTATGTCGCTCGATGCTTTGTGTGCCAACAGGTGAAAGCGGAGCAAAAGAAACCGGGTGGGTTGCTTCACCCATTGGAAGTTCCGCAATGGAAGTGGGATAGCGTCTCGATGGATTTTATTGACGGGTTACCCAGATCAATAAAGGGTAATACGGGAATTTGGGTTGTGGTAGACAGACTTACTAAAAGCGCCCATTTCATACCTGTGAAGAGCAAGAGGACTGCTCCATGGCTAGCTTCAGTATATCTTCGAGAGATAGTTCGATTGCATGGGGTACCCTCTAGCATAGTGAGTGATCGAGATCCTATCTTCACTAGCGAGTTCTGGAAAAGTTTGCAAGAAGCAGTGGGGAATCAGTTATGTCTGAGCACCGCATATCATCCTCAGACGGACGGCCAGACTGAGAGGGTGAATCGTGTCCTAGAAGACCTTTTGAGGCTTTGTATCTTAGATTTTGGAGGTACATGGGAAGAGCATCTTCCATTGGTGGAGTTCGCATATAATAACAACTTTCAGTCCAGTATTGGTATGGCTCCTTTCTAAGCTCTTTATGGAAGGCCTTGTCGATCACCTACATGTTGGTGGGAATCTACGGATAAGATCTTGCTTGGGCCTGATATGGTTAGGGAGACTTCTGAGAAGATTGAATTGATTCGAAGAAGGATGAAAGCAGCGCAGGATAGGCAAAAATCTTATGCGGACAAGAGGAGGACGGATCTTGAGTTTGAAGTTGGGGACATGGTCTTTGTCAAAGTGTCTCCGTTACGAAATGTGGTTCGCTTTGGATCTGTTGGGAAGTTAGCACCAAGGTTCGTAGGGCCGTTTCCTATTAAGGAAAGGATTAGACGGATGGCATATAGAGTGGAGTTGCCCGACAGACTTAGTGGTGTACATGATGTATTCCATGTGTCACATTTGAGGAAGTACCTTCATGAGACCGCAGAGGTGATAGAGCCAAGCTTGCTTAGAGAAGTGGAAGTAGAGCGTGATGCGACTATTCGACGAGCTCCTACTCGCATCCTGGGGTCAGAGACTAGGAAATTGAGGAATCGAGAGGTTTAACTAGTCAAAGTACAATGGGGAGAAGATGAGGGCAACGCTACTTGGGAGACGGAAGCGAAGATGCGTTCATTGTACCCATTCCTTTTTGAGGGTATGTCTTTTAACTTCTCCTTTATCGTTTGTCTAGTACTTATCTTATCTGTAGTATGTCCTCTCGTTAGTACTTTTGACCTTTAGATAGGGTAAATCTATGGTTGAAACATGTGTTTGAGACATGTTATGGTTGATGGATGCATGTGGATGCAAGTGTTTGCCAATGGTTGCTCGTGGATGCATATACACACACTCTAGACACTAGATCGGCTCAGTCACTTCATATTGCATATTGCATATAATTGTGTGTAGGTAGCTATATTTATGGATGTATAATGATTGTGTTATCATATGGATGATGCATTTTGGTGAATGATTGTGCACTCATGTAGATATTGTATGTGTCGATAGGGTTCTCTCGCATACATAATGGATGCATGGCACTATCATGGTTTGCATATGTTCATACATTAGATAGGGAACATATACACACACTTTTTGCATATGCTCATACATCATTAGAAATTGTTTTAAGGACAATGGATGCCCGTGTTTGATGGATTGAGTAGATGGTTGTTTGGATGGTAGGATATGCATTCTCCTTAGCTTAGAGATTTCGGGGACGAAATCCTTTAAGGAGGGGAGAATGTAACAGCCCGTATTTCAGTTAATGCTAAAATTCACTAATTGCAGAATAAATAATCTCGGATGTGAGAATTGGGGGAAACGGGCTTAGTCATTGCGTTCGTCTCGGAAAAATACGCGAAATAGAGTCCGAAATTTTGTAAATCGGAGTCCGTATGGCCCAGTTATGGCCCAATGAAGTTTGCAGAAAATTCAAAGTTCAAAACAAATTTAAAATTCAGGTTCAAATTTCGAAATTGGGGCCATTGGGCGCAGGAGGGAAAAATTCTCGCCTAGCTACCCAAGTCGACAGCCCTGTCGACTTGGCTAGGACCAAGTCGACAGCCCTGTCGACTTGGGTGTCGACAGGGGGTGCTCGGCCAGTTTAACCTGGTGCACCATTTTAGGGTTTGGCTATGTTTTGGGCTGTTCTCTAGAAGCTTCCAAGATCTGATGGTCCTAATCTAATTTAGGGTTAATCTAATGGCCTAAAACACTTGCCTAATCTATAAATACACCCTAACACTACCCTAATTCATACTAAAAATAGATTCAAGGGCCTCATGCCGTCAAATCAAAACTAGAAGGAGCCTCCACCAAATTTGAGAGGAAGTTAGCATCTCAAATCAACTCTAATCAAGTTCTAATCCACTCTAGCAGCTTAATCTTCCTCATTGGAGTGCTAATTAGTTATTTGTGAGTTCCTATGCCTTTAGCAAGCAATTGCTAAACTAATTAGGATAGGATATTAGGAGGCTATGGATGTAAATGAGGATCTATGCATGTTGTGGTTGTCATATGTTATTAGTTCATATGCAAGTTTGTCTCTTTTTATGATATGACATGTTATGCAAGTTCATATGCAAGTCTATATGCAAGTTCATATGCAAGTTTGTCTCTTTTTATGATATGCATAACATATGCAAGGTTGCCTCTATGTATGACATGTTATGTAAGTTCATATGCAAGTCTATATGCAAGTTCATATGCAAGTTTGTCTCTTTTTATGATATGCATAACATATGCAAGGTTGCCTCTATGTATGACATGTTATGCAAGTTCATATGCAAGTTTATATGCAACTTCATATGCAAGTTCATATGCAAGTTTATATGCAAGTTCATATGCAAGTTTATATGCAAGTTCATATGCAAGTTTATATGCAAGTTCATATGCAAGTTTATATGCAAGTTCATATGCAAGTTTGGGTTAATGATTTATTCTAGTAGGGTTTAATGTTGTGATGCAAGTTGACACCTTTTAAACCCATGTAAATGCCAACGTTGTGCTAAGATTGAACCCATTACATTTATAATGAATCTTCCCATTTATATGACATGTCATGAGAACGAATTACGTGGGAAAACGATGGGGTTAATATGCATGTTAATAGAAATGTGTAAAGTTGGTATGCTTAAGCATAACATAAAATGAATGGACATAATTGTGAATTTACCTATTAAGTTAGGTCTACTCATATTATGGAGTTGGGAATTTACCTATTAAGTTAGGTCTACCCATACTATGGAATTGGGAATTTACCTATTGAGTTAGGTCTACCCATATTCTTAAAAATGTGTAATTAATTAGGGACAATTAATACAAATTATGGGGGTGATTAATTAGGTGTAATTAATCAACTAAGACACGAGGTTGGACCCTTTTGTAGCGGAAGTCTGCCCGGAACCGACCGGCAAATCCAGCAGCTAAAAATGATTGGCACAATGTGAGAGGTCTTAGTCATAAATTAAATACGTGATTAAAGTAAAGACACGAGGTTAGACCCTTTTTATGACGGAAGTCTGCCCGGACCCAACCGGCATATCCAGCAGTCATAAAAGGTGGTCTAATGTGGGAGGTCTTTATGAGGTCATGATCTTAATTAATTAATTAAGAAACACTTAACCATATTAGCATGTAGAGGGACATGAGGGGTTAAGTGGGTGCCTTGGGTGGCATATGGAAATCTAGTGGTTGCCTTGGGTGGCAATAGAAAATACGATTAGAATACTTAACCAAAGTGGAACATGTAATTAAAACATGGTTAAAGGGTTAAGTGGTATACACTAGAAATGACAAGCTTAGGTGGGTAGCTTGTGGGGGCCCATTTCAACCAATATCCCAAACGTATCTTTGTGGGCTCGACCCAAGTCGAGGACGGGACACGCATATTGGGCTTGACTATAAGAGGCCAAAACGGGGTAGCGGTGGCAACGCGAGTCCAACAGGTTTCATATGCGTGTGTGTACCCGGGCTGGTAGCTAAGACGTTGTTGCATCGTGTAGATATAAGCCGTGCACCATTTGTTGTATCGGGTTGCCACTATGGGGAGTGATACACCCCATTGTGGGGCCAGCACGAGTATTTACGGTAGGGAGCCGATCGCTTGGGAGTAGTGGGTACACCTAGTGCAGATAGGGGCAGACGACACCTATGTAGTTAGCTAGGGGTACACGAAACTACTGGGTAAATTTTCTAAGTCCTTGGGAGGGATCAACCTTTTAGTAGGAATGACTGGTGTGGTGCAGTGTAGTAATTATCCTTGGGTGGGTAAATGCGTCTTTATCATTATCTTAGTTCATTCTAAGTCTGATTGGCTACTGAGTGTAGTCATTTATCCCCAGTCACACCGTACCAAGTTATATCATACACTAGTTACTTTAATGATTGCATTGTTAAAGTTATAGGACTCGCTCAGACTTATGTCTGACCCCGTTGTTTTTATCTTTTTCCCAACCCTCAGGTTCTCAGAGTGGGCCCAGCACGAGTGGGCTTTGATCAGGCTGCTTTTATTACTCTCTTGGAGCTTGGACCCTAGATGTAGAGCTCAGCTTACCCTTTTCTTTTATGGCTATCAGTTCATGTATTGGGATTATGTATTTTTATTTATCAGGATGGATATTTTGTACTTGACTCTTATTATGGTTTTGTGATGTAACCAAACATGTTTTACTTTCCGCTGCAATGAAATGATGTTTTAAATTTTCAAGTATTACTTATATCTGTCTTGCTGTAATTTCTCTGTTCTATATTCACTTAAAATACTCCACTGATGTTATGGCATTCCCTTAGCGAGTGATCATAACGGGAGTGGGGTTTTACAGGAACAAATGAATACTATTACCATGTATATTACATTTATACTTCTGAAGGATTCTTATGTTTATACTTTTTGATTAACAAAGATAAAAAAAATTCCATAAACTTCTCTGATTAACTGCTATTTGTGGAGCACTAAGTTGAGTTTTTTTCCATCCATGGTCATTTTCAATCATCAATTAGGTGATGAAGAAAGGAACCAGTGGATTTTTAGTTCGGTGAAACCATTGGGTATGAAATTACAGAGGATTCGTGGCATACATCACGACAAGAGATAAATGTATGTAATTTTGATGTACGAACCTTCTTCATTTTCTTTTACTGTGCCTGGAAAATTTAGTTCAAGCGCTCCTAGTTTGAAATTAATAATTTTAAGTACGATAGTTAGAAAAATTAATCCTACAACAATTTACAGATTAATAAATAAATGAATTTATATTTTTAAGGTATATGTGTTAATAATTATGTTTGAAAGCTTCTAGTTTCTAAATAATTAAGTTTAAGGACGATAAATTTAAAAAAAATAGTTTCAAGAACAATCTATAAAAAATAATATACTAATATATCTTTTTAAGTTATGCAAGAAAATGTTATATTCACTTAACATTATTGTTGTATAATTAAAAGTGACATTTTTTTAAATAATAATAATTAACCGTACTAGTATTCTTCATTAACCGTACATGATTATGATGTTGATTAACTCTACATGATTATTGTAGTTTGAATGGTCGATATTTGAGAAATTTTGCTTGCTTCGATTTGAGAGATTTTGGTATTTTGTGAATGATGGATAAAGACTGGGTACGTTTGAACAGGTAATTATTACAGTGGTCAACTTTAATATTGAATTTAAAACATATTTTAATATATAAGGTTACCGTCCTTTTTCTCCTTTTGCTCGTAGAACCACTAAAGAGTATGAGCAAGCAGCTTGGAATTTTCTGAATGATGCAAAGAGAAATATGGGAAATGTAGAAAAATTTTTGTGTTCGTGTTTAGATTGTAAAAATATTACTCGTCTTTCTAGAGAAGTTATTGTTGAGCATTTGATTATAAGGGGAATGGATCCTAAGTATATGAGTGGTGAGTGGTACAATCACGACGGGCGGATAAATAAAAAGAAGGAAGCGAAGTCGGGTGATGCGTACGATTTACTTAAGGCCATCATTTATGAAGATGAAGACTTTGTTAATAATTCCTTTTTTGACGATGATAAATATGAAGATAATGCACAAAGACGAGAGGATGATTTACATAAAAATTTAGAAGATGCAGAAACTCCATTGTATCTTGGTTGCTTAGATCAAACAAAGTTATCCGCTATCTTCGCATTGTATAATTTTAAATGTGAGACTGGATTGTCTGATACTGGTTTCGATAAGCTTTTAAATGTGCAACAGTTGTTGTTGCCAAAAAATAATGTACTTCCCAAGTCGTTATATGAATTAAAAAAATTCCTCAAATTATTTGATATGGGCTTTGAGAAGATTCATGCATGTCAAAACGATTGTAACCTTTTTAGAAACGAATATAAAGATTTGAATAATTGTCCAAAATGTGGATTTTCAAGGTGGAAGGTAAATCAAAGGACACAGGAGATTATGCATGGGATTCCTGCTAAAGTATTGCGTTATTTTCTAATAATTCCAAGATTTAGAAGAATGTTTAGATCCAAAACAATGGCGGAAGATTTAAGGTGGCATTTCAATAACAGAAGCACCGATGGAAAAATGCGTCATCCTATAGATTCTACTACTTGGAACGTAGTGGATGAGAAATATAAATCATTTTCAGTAGATCCTCACAATCTCAGGCTTAGCCTTGTAACAGACGGTTTCCATCCTTTTTCTATACTAAATTCCAAATATAGTTGTTGGCCTGTAATGCTCATCACATATAATTTTTCGCCTATGTTGTGCATGAAGAAAGATAATATTATGTTAACTTTATTGATCCCTGGTCCAAAGCAGCCAAGAAATGACATTGATGTATATTTAGCACCACTGATAGAAGATTTACATCATTTATGGAATTTTGGTGTTGATGCTTATGATGCTTATAGCCAATCTATTTTTAATATGAAAGCAATTTTCCTTTGGACAATAAATGATTTTCCAGCCTATGGTAATCTTGCTAGCTGCTGTGTAAAAGGTAAAAAAGCATGTACATTATGCGGTGTCAACACTCATCATCGATGGCTAAATCACAGTAGAAAGACCGTCTATATGGGTCATAGAAGATTTCTATCCCCTTCAAATCCCTTAAGAAAAAATAAGGCCTTGTTTGATAACACCGTGGAGGAAGGGTTTAGGCCTAGGATTCTAACTGGAAGAAAAATATCTATTATTCTAAAAGATTTTCCAAATAATTTTGGAAATGTAAAGAAGAGCCAAAAAAAGAATAATTGAAAAAGGAAAAACAAGAATGACCAAAGTAAGATAGGGGATAAAAGAAGAATTGAATATAGCCAGAAAAATGAAGATGATGAAGATACAAATCCTGTGAGAATGGAGCTATCAAGATGGAAAAAGAAATCCATTTTTTTTCAATTGCCATATTGGGAGGTTAGTGCGCAAGTTTTATTTTATTTCACTAAAAAATGTTATGAAATTATATAATTAAAATGTTCCATTATTGATTTTATAGGAGCTTCCATTACGACATAATTTAGATGTAATGCATGTGGAGAAAAATTGTTGGTGAAAGTCTAATAAGCACAATGTTGCACGACAAAAAATCAAAGGATGGAATTAATTCTAGAAAGGATTTGGAGGACTGGGGAATTCGACATGGTCTTCATACAAAACCTCATGGGAACAAGACATATCTTCAACCAGCTCCATATACATTGTCAAAAATTGAAAAGAAAAAAAATTGTAAACGGTTATATGACTTTACAGGACCTGATGGTCATTGCTCAAATTTTAAAAGATGTGTATCAATGGACGATTGCAAAATCAGTGGTTTGAAGTCTCATGATTATCACGTTTTAATGCAACAATTGTTATCCATCATACTAAGAGGATTGCTTCCAAAGAAGCCAAGGAAAACAATATCTCACTTATGTTCATCCTTTAATAAATTATGTCAGCGCATTATAGATAGAGAGAAACTACAACATCTTGAGGATGAGATTATTGTGATTTTGTGCGAGCTTGAAAGATATTTTCCGCCATCTTTTTTTGATATAATGATACATCTGATAATTCATCTTGCAAGAGAAGCACAACTGTGTGGGCCAGTCCATTTTCGTTGGATGTACCCCTTTGAAAGGTACATGAAAACACTAAAAGCTTACGTAAGAAATTATGCTCGTCCTGAGGGGTGTATTGCAGAATCTTATCTTGTAGAAGAATGCATGAGATTTTTTGGTGAATTTTTGAGAAAATCGCATGAGAAAGAAGCTCGAAATGAAGATTACCAAAATAATGTAATACTTGAAGGACGTCCAATATCAGCATGTAAGACAATCACATTGTCTTTTAATGAAAAAGAGTCCGCTCATTTGGATGTGCTAATGAATATGACCATAATAGAACCATATTTAGAGTACGTGCATACCCCATATTTTTCTATGTTTTGATTGTTTGCAATGTTAAATGTAACGTAAATTTTTGTTCTTACACCATAGCTTGCATTTGGAGGAGCTACAAAATTTAGACAAGCGCATGGAAAGAAATGCAACATTACTTTGGAAAAATCATATAGCTACATTCTCGAGTTGGATTTAAAAAAAGGTGAATTATATTTTGAAATGTTACTAATTTATTTTTAAATCGTATTATGATTAGCTTTATCAAATGAAATCAATTGTTTATAGATACCTATTAGCTCCAAAGAGCACGATGACATGCTAAAATGGATTGCTTATGGTCCGAAGAACGATGCGTTGTCCTATAGAGGATACATCATCAATGTGCTGCGTTTTCACACAAAAGACGTTAAGTGGGAAACTCAAAATAGTGGAGTGACTTATGATGCAACAACCATGTGCAAAGCAAGTGCAAAAGATGTGTCTCAAGTGTCTAATGTTGTCACTTATTATGGGATACTTACCGATATAATTTTGTCACACTATAATGTTTTTTATGTTCCAATATTTAAGTGTCATTGGGCAAACATAAGAAATGTGTAAAGATTGTGGATGGGTTTACTCTTGTCAATTTTCATCAAAGTCAATCTTCATTTTTAAAAGATCCATATATATTTGCATCCCAAGCGAAATAAGTTTTTTATTTAAGAGGGAATGATTCTTCTAATTGGTATACGGCAATGAAAGCACCTTCAAGAATTTTTGATGAGCTAGAGATCTAGGACACTGTAGAGGAAGTAAACCATGTTGAGGAAGATTGCCAAGAAATCAGTATGGATGTCGATGGATATGTTGATGATGTTTCTTTTGTTAGAGAAGATTGTGATGGCATACTCGAATAATTTTGAGATGCATGTACAGTCAATAGATATGTTGCCGAGTACTTGTACCATTTATTTGAAATGTTGAGCTTCTTGGATATTTTATTTCACTTAGATATACGTTTCCTCTTTGCATTCTCAGATGGTAGATCAATTAAAATTTGAAATTTTGAAGTCAAAAAAGTATTTTGTACCTTCTTCTTTCAGTTTATGAGGATTTGAAGTATGTTTATTTTTCAAACTATGACTTTGCTGTTCGTTTTGCTTTTCTTTCATCATGGCATGAAAATATTTGGTGGTTGTTAAATTTCCCTCTTCACAGTTTCATGTTAGTGCATCTTCCTAGTGACCTAATACTACACTTGGCACCAAACCTGATTACACATTCTTTTATACATTCATCATATATATTGCAGAATAGTAGGTTTCTTACCGTTGTAATGCCAAATCGATAACTTGGAACATATATTTAAATGTTTATTTATGCTCCATAATATAGATTGTTTTCATTTAATGTTTATTTATGCTCTGTAATATACGATTGGTTACTGTTTCTGTTGATATCTGTAATTACTGCATTTACCCTACAGCTTGAATTTTCAATATTTACTACATTGTTTGATAACATGTATAAAAAGGACAACTGTAATTTTTTTCTTCTATATTTAGTAATCCTCCCATAGCCAAATTGATTCTCTTTATTGTGTAATTCTGTATATTTATTTTGTTAATGTAGGAAATGGCGAAAAAGAGGAAGATTACCCGCAAACAAAAACAAACCAAGGACCCCCATGAAGAACTCGAAGCAAATATTGAACCCAATGAGCAACCAGAAGTGAATGTAGAAATTAATGTGCAACATGAAGCAAATTTTCAAACCAATGAGCATCATGATGAAAATTTAGAAACAACCAATCTGGGAACCGAAGCATGCAGAGAAAATGCGGTGCAATCTGAATTAAATATTGAAACCAATGAGATTGAAGTTGAAAATAATTTGTGGAAAACGAGACTGGTTTTCAACTACATGAAAATCTTGTTGAAAAGAAAAAATAGCGAGGTTTGACAAGAATGAAAAAGCTTCCATCAGATCGTGTATCTCGGATTACCGTTGAATTCAACGAAAATACTATACCAATAGGAGAAGGTTCTGCAAAATTGTCTTCTTACTTAGGACCGCTCGTATGGGAGCATGTTCCATTCACAATTGATGATTGGCGGACAATTGGGGATGATTTAAAGTTCGTGTTGCGGAGTTCCATTCAGGTATCATTTTCAAATAATTATGATGAATTGAGTTTCTTGCTTCAAGATTGATATTATCCTCATTCAAAATTAAGATTTAATATTCTGTCATGCTTCAATAGTATGGGATGTCTTAACCTTAAAAGTAAATTACATTAAATTTCAACAATAAAAATAGAAAACATAAAATTTCCTTTTGTTTTTTTTCTAAATGACCTGGAAGTCGATTAAACTGTTCAAATGCTTGTGCGTGATTAATTGTATTGATGCGGCATTATCTAGTGTAATGCCAAAAATTATTGAAATTGTTACTACTATTATAGATCCAGTCCGCGACATGAATTCGGATAAATTTAACGATGATAAACTTAATGAAACATGCAGGGGTATCAACAGAGTTTATAGTTGTAATAAAGTAACATATATATTTATTTGATTACTCCAATGCAGTACAAAATATGAAAATGAAATAGAATTACGTGATCAGAGTTCAAGCAGGATTCAGGCTTGGTTGAGTTACGGATCATGCCGGTTCAAGATTCAAGTTTATTCCATCATAGAGTCGGACCATGAAACATTGTTATATCAGTGACAGTATGATTCACAATGATGCTTTTTCATCTTTAATTCTCTTATTATTATTACTAATAAATTTAATAGCTTCTATCACCATTGCAGAAAGACCAAAACTGAACCTGTAATTTCTTCTTTTGAAGATAGCCTAAATAGAAACAAACGGTAACCACAGTATTGTCCGCGACATGAATATGTTACTACTATTATAGATCAGTCCGCGATATGAATACGTTGAATCATACTTTGTACTGCCTTGCTCGCTACAGGCTTCCTCTGTAGTTTTGTTAAACTCTATAATTTCCATGAAACACTTGAATAATTCTTCCACAAAAAAATGGGGACTTGGTTTTGGACAAGCAACAAATTGTCTTCCTGAACCTGTAGTTTTGACAAGAGCTGTTTTAGTTGAGCTTCTTCTCTGTCCAGAAACCACTTAATCAGAAACTCAATTAAAAAAAAAACTGTCTGTTAGCAATACTGTCACAAATTCTTGGTCTTCCATTGCAGTTAAACTTGAATATTTTTGCATTGCTGTAGCCTTGTGGCTTTGAGCTAACTGAGCGCATGTTAATGAGAAAAGACCTGGTATACTTGTCAAGAGAACGCTGAGATATTGCTTCTTACTGTATTCTAGGTTTATCAGTATGTTTATCAGTATGTTTTACTATGTTTTACTTGGTTTATCAGTATGTTTTACTATGTTTCTCAGTATTCCAGGCTTATCAGTATGTTTTACCATGTTTATCAGAATTAAGGTTTTCTTGTCAAGCAAAATGAGCGCATGTTACCTTGTCTTTGTAGTCCTAACAAAAATAAAACCTTTATAGCGAAAATATGCAATTTAAATTGCATGTATTTGCACCCAAAACTACAAACATTTACATCCTATGCTGCAAATATTTGTCATTTCAATTGCATAAGCATGTAAAATGAAAATTGTGCTGCGCCTATTTTTTCGCAAATGTCAACTCTTTAAGCTAAATGATTAAAAAAATTAATTGAAGATTATGTTGTGTTCATTATATTTTATTGTACTCATTTTTATGTATAGTCAGGACTTGTTTTCTTTAGTATGGTCTTATTGAAAGTTACATTTTGCAGGCAAGATTTAAACTAGATGAGGAATGGCAGAAAGTGCCTATTTTCTAACAAATGAGATGCATCTAGAGGGCTTCAAAAAGCAGACTAGTTAGGCAAATAGTGAAAGCAAAGAACATAGAGGAAAGGATTAAGCTCAAACCTAGCAATGTCGAAAATATGAACGATTGGAGGGATTTTATAAAGAAAAAAACAAACTCAAAGTTTACTGTAAATAAATATAAAATTCAGTTATATGTAATAATTATAGTTAATCAATTAATTATATCTTTTCATCTTAGGCACAAAGCGATAAATTTAAAGCTATCAGAAGTGTTCAACTGCCACATACAGTTAGTCGCAAAGGAATGGCTCGACTATCGGAGGACATAGTAAGAAAGAACAGTCGATTTAATTATTTTTACATGTCACTTTTTTCAGTTACAACCTTCATTTTATTTATCATTCTTACTAATAGAGAAATGAGAGTGGCAATACTAACCCCATTCCTAGAGCTCAAATTTGGATTAAATCCCGCATTCGGAAAAATGGCGAAGCGGTGAATACATATGTCCAGGATACTAATGTAAGACACTACACTACTGATAAAAATTCTATAATACTGTTTTTCGAACATTTATTCGCATTTTGTCTAGTACTTATAAATATGTAACAAAATGTTAACTTTTGTAGGAAAAGATGAAAAAAATTGAATCTGAAACACAATCAAACTCAACAAAAAGTTCTATGAGAGAAGATGTTGTCTCTCAAGTGTTAGGACAAGATAGGCCTAGACGACTACGGGCAATGGGGAGAGGTGCAAACTATACTAAGTCTTTGCTGCTACAAGCTAAAGATGAGAGAATTTCAAAGTTGGAAGAAGAGATTCGCATGTTGAGGAAAAATTTGGTATATAACTTCAATATTTGTTGTTCTAATTGTGTATTATTATTGGGTAAAAAAAATTGTTTTATTTTTCATATGATTTTTTAATCCACCTTCTACAAATTTGCAATTTTTAGGTTAATGGATCTCAAAGAGGAGAATCCATATCTCAGGTAAACATCAAATATACTATCATTGTAAATGTAGTAATCAACTTAATGCACTTTTTGCTAAATGCAGAGCAATTATGGAAACACTGTTGATAAATGTGATTTGTTGGATTGGAATGGAACTGATGAAATAGTAGCTGAAGGAAGAGTAGTGTCAAGTGATCCAAACAAGCTCGTACATAGAATTCCTCTAGGACCAAATGCGAAAGCAGTTTTGATTGAGTTTTCAAGGAAAGTGGATGCTTTTCTATGGAGAGCCGTGTTTAATTCGATACATCTTGGAGAGGTTACGGGCATGTTAGTAGCATGGCCTTCCGATAAAGTTATTATGCGAGCTTTGGATCAATCTGATAATATGGTAAATTAATTTTCAAATTTTTTAAGTACAAATTAATTTTATGCGTGAAAAAGTTATGATGCAGTTTGTTTCAATAGAGTAAAACTAGCTGCACGGAAAAATTATGCAAGTTATATGATTGGCTTGGAGGCGAAGAACTAGTTGCCGAAGGACGCTTGTACTCTAGCGATCCAAACCAGCTTGTGAATGGCATTCCTATTGGACCATCAGCTATGTTAGTTTCTATTGACAATCCAAAAACGCCTGATGCATTTTTATGGAGACCAACAAATAATATGATACATGTTGGAGAAGCTTTTGGTAGTGAAGTAGCGTGGCCAGAATCAAAAGTGGTTGTTGAGATGGTCAAAGACGCATCATTTGTTTCTAGCGCTATCAACGTAACATCTCATATAGTAATACATTAAAGCGAAATAGTATTAATTTGTTATCAAATTTACTAATTGATATATATATATATATATATATATATTAAAGAACTTGTGTTTGATAGGGTGGAAATCGAACCCTTCCAACCGTTAAGAGTAAATGCAAGCTAATTGATGTTGGTGGAACAAGAGCACTAGTTGCAGAAGGAGTTTTGGCTTCAACCGATCCAAATGAAATGGTTCATTTTCTTCAACTTGGAAGAGATGCTATTAAAGTTTGGGTAGTGAATGCTACGGATCTAGATGCAGTTCTCTGGATACCAACTTCTGCTCTTGTCTGCATTGAAGATGCCGTAGGCTCTACAGTAGCGTGGCCAGCCTCAAAAGTTATAACAGAATCTAGTTCTAGTAAGTAAGCATTATTTATTTTATATATACAATTTTTTTTAAATGTATACACATTTGACGTTTCGCCACATTTATATAGGTAATCAATGTTAAAGTTTGTTAGCTGATCAGAAGGGGTAAAAAAGCTATTTTCGTCATAAATGTAAGTTTATAACTCCTGCATTTTTTTTCACTGCCCTTATGCCTTTTAGTTGAATAAATCTAATCATAGTAGTCTAAATGTGGTTGATCTTTGTGTTTGAGTTTTGGGTTGACTTTGAGACTCAACTTTGAATTGCATATGATTTCCAGTTTTCATTTGCTAAAACTGGTATTGTGGGAAGGTGGTTTGAGGGTGGAGGGGAGGGAGGTGGTTGCTGAATTCATATGTACCATCCTAGTAATCAAGATAAAATTTCAAACAAAAATATTCAATTTCAAATGTTGTGTGGAAATCAATTATAATACTGCAATGCAAAAGTCAAGTAAAATTTGTATAGAAGGCATCATATATTATGCAAATGAGATATAAAGTAAAGGTTCCTTAATAAAAATTTAAATAGATATAAACTATGATTTTCAGGAATTGTATGTCCACATTTATATGTTTTATTTTATTACAGACCCTAAAAAATTTGTATTTTAATGGCAAAAATAGAATTCAAGCCGACGTTTTAATAATGAAAACACTGCATTTTTCTTCCTTTCTTTTTATCTGCAAGTACAGAAACCAGCCTAAAACAATAGCTGAGATTGTAAAATAAATAGTGCATATGTAGTTATGAATTCAATCCTAAGCACAATAGTGAAAAGAGCGGTGAATGAAAAAGTAGACTGCAAATATTGCTCGTAAATGACGCTGCACTTAGCAGGAATCTCCAATGCGCCAGTGCGATCGACACTAGAAATAGGGGGGCCATTAGCAATATATCAAATCTTCAGCCAGCAAAAAATATCAATCAAAATATATTCGGTTTTGATGAGGCGTTTAATCGTATTTTTGTAGTTGGACATATAATCAATCAAAATATCAAATCTTCAGCCAGCAAAAAATAAAACGAAAACAAAACCATGATATCTTTGATTTACATCCAACATAAAATAAAACAAAAACGACATTATCCAAATTATGTCTGCACTTTAGTTCCTTAAACATTAAACTAATAGGAACATGTCAAGTTTTTAACCATTCAAAAACTTGAAAATATAATCCATAATTAAACTAAATATTGATGACAAGACTAACAACCATAAGTTCACCATTATGTCCCATACTTTTAGCCAATCTAAACATGCTAATAATACAATAACGGGTATGGTATGGCATCTCTAGTAGCAGTTCGACTACCATTCAATACAGATCCCAAAACACGTGCACTATAATTGTAATCCATGGAACTGAGCCCATTATTATATATTCCATTAGGAGATGCTGTATAAAAAGGAAAAGGAATGATGTTATTGAGAATTATTCAAACTAGAAAATACATGCAACTTATTACAGATAACAGGCTAGCGATAACGGTCTATCGAGGTAGATATGGTTGTTGCCACTATTTGAATTTGGCTGATGACTTGAATCGGATTCAGGCGCCGAGTAGTTTTCAGAGAGCTTGTCACTTCGAGACATCTGTCCTGAATAAAAAACACAGAGGTCTTAACATTAATAACCGATGCTGATAATTTAACTATGGAAAATAAAACCAGAGGTCTTAACATAATAACAAATGTCACTTCCAGGCATAAATAATGTGTATGAGTGACACTACAAATAGCAGCTTTCTAATAACAATTATAATCCAAATATAATTAAACAAGAGCGGGCTATCTAAATAACCTGAAACCTGAATACAGTTCAAGAAAAAGAAAACCCAGCAAATACTCTGTTCTCTAAAACTTTTCGATGGGTTTGTAAGTTATCCTTCTAGGCTATTTATATTTACTTAAGTATTCAGCTATGTAAATATTTGTTCTCCAAAGCTCTTATGATTTATGAACATTAATATTCAATAATCATTATTTTTCCTTCATGTTTAATGAATTATACTATGTCCATCAATCTGAGATATGCGTATGGTGCTGATAAGCTAGAGCATGCAATTTGTTTATTATGATACACGCTTGGATTATACAAAACAACCAAATAACATTTTTTTTAAGAAAAAAATATTAATCCAGAGAAGTTACTCACACTCAGTCTGGATGTTTAGGCTATTTCCAGCAGCAGCTATTCATGTAGTGGGAGCCCTTGATCAACCAGTTTTACAGTCATGCCACTATATGTTCTGCATAACAGCCTCATTCAAATCCTTTTTAGCCACGCAGTGACATTATATTATTTATTAGAAAGCTGCAGCATTTACATTAAACCGTTGAGCCCATCATTTAAAAAGAAATAAAGATGTAATTTATCAGCAAAGTCAGTAAACGTATTCAACATTCAGGCGCCGAGCATTTTTTAGAGAGCTTGTCATTATTTGGATTTGGCTGATGAGTTTTGTTATGTGGATTCTATAACTCATGATTTATTTGGATATAAATAACCATATAGGATGTTACTTTATTTAAATTTACCTCATTATACTCTATCGTCGACGGAAAACATTCATGGTTTAGTTTCTCATCAGAATTTTGTTGTCTCAACTAAATTGGAATTTGTTTTTGATTCAGTTGATCAAGAAAATTACAATGACAAATTTCTTCATTGCATATTACCATACTATACGGAACTACTGGATTTGTATATGATTTAGTTATTCGAGTTTATTTGTTTGATTCTTGACAGTCCTTAATGATGTTGAGACTAAGCATGGGTGGATTACAACAATCTTACGTTCCTCTCTGAATGATGTTGTAATTCAGGCATGAACTTAAATAATTAGGAGAAACAAATGAGCTGACATTATTTGTTCCAGGCTGCATATATATTTTTGAATACATTATTTGATACAAATGAGTTTGAGCTTAAAATCATTTTTTATCAATATTAGAATTCTGATACAAACTAGGTGGTCAATTTTTCGCTTGTAATTAAGTGGTAGTATCAAAAGAAGTCATTTGTGAGTTGTAAGTTGAAGTCTGTAACATGTTGAGATGTTGGAACAGTATAAGATCCACGATAGGTCACTCATATCCGAAAGATGCCATTGTAGTCTAAGCAATAGTGTATGTACGGACGTTTGTAACATGTTGAGACGTTGGAACAGAACAAGATCCACGGTAGGTCACTCATATCCAAAAGATGCCATTGTAGTCAAAGCAATGACTGTTTTATGTTTAAATAAAATCGTAATTCAGCTTTTATATAATGCAGACATTAAGATAAGATATGGATTTTACATAGCCAAGGATGCAACAAAATGCAGGGACAACCAAGAAATATTACATATGGATTCACGTTATGTAATTTCTTTTTAAACTAATTATCATTTTACGGTCACGTAATTTTACAAATGGATTTAATATCCTAAAAAGCCTTTTATATGTCACATGTACGCCTAATGCAGTAGTGGCTGACATACAATTTTTATGATTCCTCATAACTACTGACCTGCTTCTTTGTTTTCTATTTTCTCTCATACTTGTGCATTTGTATATGGAAATGTAAGCATAAAGGAGCCTTCCTTTAATGGAGTATGGCCTAAATGTATAATTTGGAAGATCAGAAAAATCATTTACTGATATATATGTTGATTTGCGTAGTAATATGCATTTTCACTGTTTTTTCCTCTTGAATCATTTTCCAATTATGTTGTGCCTCTGTGTGTGTATATATATATATATATATATATATATATATATATATTGATCTAAATATTGCTTATTTTTGCTGTGACAGGACCAATTGCTCATGTTTTGGACAAAATATCAGAAGCAAAGCAAGATTAAGTATTTGACTACTTTGTAAGTAACTTGTTAACGCAAGTATATTGACGTATTATGGACAAGTATGTATGAATCGTTAAGTGTAATGACCCGAAAATCCGGTAGAATTTAAGCTGACCAAAAACACAAGTCCAACCCCAAATATCACGGAAATTCGAACCATTAATAGAAAGAAGTTAGAGGATGAGGATAGATAAGATAGAAACTTAGGATAGAAGAAGAAGAAGAACACAACATCAGAGTAACACGAATCTCACAGCGGAACGAATAACATATAATATATATAACATAACTTGAAATATACATCTGTACTTGAATATACATCTGTACTTGAATATACATCAATATCAAAGTACATCACTTACAACACAGCAGAAATAACTATAGCTATATGATCCTGAAGCCTCCTGCTCCAAGCTCTTCCAGTATATCTGTAAATTCCCGACTACTTGACTGCCCGTACAAATTTAGGCACCCAAGAGTTTAGGGAAAACAACAAAGTAAACTCCGGGTCAGTCATGGGACTGGTATGAGTAAACAGTTTAAAAACAGTTTCAGAAAACTAAATGATATCTCATAAGACCACGCCGTATAACACGGAACGGGTTTTTCCCTTATGAAAATCCAAACACTTGACTTATCTTTATATCAAAACTCTTTTGATATTATAATAATGTCTAAATCAAGTAAATAACAATCTAGTGGAACGTTAGCATCTAACGTTCCACATATATATACAATCAAAACCGCAAGCACGTATTGGGTAATGGATTTCCAACTATGACAAGGTATGGAATCACCTTCCGCTAGTATATCTCTAGAGGAGAATACACCGAGTTCAACAAGAACATCTTACAACTCAGCCACACATGACCGACCACTCATTTCGCTTGAGTGTATCGAATGTATATCACCAACGATTGGGATCAGCAACCGTTTCCCGAATGGGTCAGCATCGACAATAGATTTTTAGAAGTAAATGAAACTCTAGATCAGGTGATTATACAGCCTAATAGGTGCGACCTACATAGCCATGCTGCTTGCCCGATTTCTGTCATTTACCGGTTGATGAGGCTAGAAGCTACGCTTTATCATCACACCAGATTCACTTCGAATGCCATATCGTCAAATCCATCAAATCACCGATTGACGTCCTCAACAGTACATTACGTGTTAGCTAAAAGAAGTTTCCTTCTCCGCTTCCACTCTTGGTACAGTTGAAGAAATCAATGTACGTGACCATTCTGGAAATACTCTGTCAGACATTCATCCATACAAGTCACCCAGGAACAGGATGAACCGAAGGCACTATTTCTATTAATAGAAAAAGTCCTTGCACTCTACTCCGTCTTCGATTATCTTTATATAATCTGATTCGCACGCTACTGCCGATATGGAGTGGTTCTTCGGATAATAATCCAACCGGTCTCTCCATATTGACAACGATGGTCAAAACTTCGATAGTCTGTGATTTAACTATCGAATAAAAACAAGTGTTTCGATAGTCGATGATTTAACTATCGAATAAAACAAGTGTTCATCCAAACATCCAACAATCAGTGAGCCTTTAATTAATATTCCATTAATTAAATCTATTCTCTATTTCTTTATCAATATTTGTTAACCAAATATTTTCAATAACCATATTGGCCTTATACGTTCTTTCGAAAACATTTCCATATATCGCCTTCCTTTATTTTCTATACTAGGAAATATTCATTATTCTATTTCCAAGCTTTGCACATATTTGGGTTAAAACAGATGTTGTGTAAAACATCGTTACGACAACCCAAATATAGTATTTAACTAATTCTTATTCCACATTGATCTTCGAGCCTGAATCTTTCTACTTATCGGTATATCATGAAATCAACCAAGTTGGGGTATAATTACCTCTCAGACTTTGACTGAATAACATTTAACGTCAAAACAGACAAGACTACTTACTCGAATAATCAATACCATACAACTACTGATTCACTTCTAAACACATATATTCTTCCTCTTTCTATCCTTACTAGATTTTATTCCTAGTCTTCCTTTTTGATTATACTATTCTATTTCTAAGTTCGTTTCCTTATCGACTTCTATGTATGTCGATACGTTGATTTCTAACTATCAAATTATCTTAAAAATATTCTATCTCCTTAAATTTCCGGAAAAATTCGCCATAACCTCCTTTGTACCGGGAGCATCAAGAAATTTCAAATAGCTTTCCCGGTCCTTCTTATCTCAAAAAGAAAAAGAGAAAGCCAAGCGGCTTGCCGATACGGCGCATAAAATCTCATATATGAATTAACTACGTACCTTTTTGTCGGGCAATCTATATATATACCTTCTAACACTTTATTCCAAACCTGTCTCCTGTATATATACCTGCCCAATCTATTTAACTATACCAAATCGTTTTAACTTAATTTTTTAATTATCTCTTTGGTCCATTTCTCTTTTAATATTTGAATTCTATATTCAAACTCCAATTCGCTTCTATTATTCAAATTCCATAGTTTAAAGTCCGTTTGAATTTCTATATTCAAATCTATAGTTTAAAGTCCATTTGAATTTCTATATTCAAATCTATAGTATAAAGTCCATTTGAATTTCTATATTCAAATCTATAGTTTAAAGTCCATTTGAATTTCTATATTCAAATCTATAGTATAAAGTCCATTTGAATTTCTATATTCGAATCTATAGTTTAAAGTCCATTTGAATTTCTCTGCATTATTTATAAATAACGTTTAACTTCAATTCAAATCCCACCTTTCCATTTATAAACAACTTTATAAATTCGATTCAAATCCCATCCTTTCATTTATAAACAAAATTTATAAATTCTATTCAAATTCCATCCTTTCATTTATAAACAAAGTTTATAAATTCTATTCAAATTCCATCCTTTCATTTATAAACAAAGTTTATAAATTCGATTCAAATTCCATCCTTTCATTTATAAACAAAGTTTATAAATTCGATTCAAATTCCATCCTTTCATTTATAAACAAAGTTTATAAATTCTATTCAAATTCCATCCTTTCATTTATAAACAAAGTTTATAAATTCGATTCAAATTCCATTCTTTCATTTATAAACAAAGTTTATAAATTCTATTCAAATTCCATCCTTTCATTTATAAACAAAGTTTATAAATTCGATTACTTGTTTATATATATTCAAAACAAGTTAATGTTTCTATACTTCATTAAAAATTCAAATTCTATTTATAAAAATAGAATTCCCCTTTTAAATTTCAAATACCCTTTTTGATATTTTTTATAAATCAATATCCCAAGCCCCAGTGATATTTAAACAATCAAATCAACCAATTTTCAATCATTTGATTTTTAACACATAATATATGAATATATATGAAATCAAACAAACAACAAAAGATAATATATTTTTGAGGAATCCAGTTGGATTCCTCCAACCTGTTTCCCTGCATCCACAGACGTTAGCACATAAATAATACCCATCCTGCTTCGAGGCAGGATATCGCGGTATAGAAGGTCATCCACTAATCATAGCGTGGGGTGTATAGGGTAATCATCCGCTATGAAACCGCGGGCATCCGCTAATGAAACTGCGGGAATCCAACCAATCATCAACCCAATATATATATAATAGTCCTAAATAACTATATATATTTTAAAACAATCAGACAGCATTCAAACAAGCATAACAATTATTTTTAATTATATAAAAATAATTTCTAAATAAAAGGTGAGTGAGGTTTACTCACAGATGATTTTTATCTGCAATCCATTTTGACTTCAAAATTAATTCCAGCTTATATCATCCTCAGCTATGAATTTTCTCGACTAGTCTCAAGATCAATCCTTGTATAACAAGATCATAAATTTTAATTATCTGCGATAAAAGTTCTATTTTATGATTTTCTCACCTTGTATAATTTATTATATGGTAATACAGATTTATCATCATATATAAATTATACGAATTAAATAAATTCATTACTAAAGTTATTACCTTAATCCATTTTACTCTTTCTGAAAAAAATACAGTGCCTCCTCTCTTTGATTTAAACTGCACGAGACTCCTTTCCAGTAATGACCGAGTCCCCGGTCTGTTTCGAATATCCACTGCCGAACTGCTGTTATCCCTGTCCCTCCTCAACCAACAGTCCACCCACCATTGCATCGAACTCCTTACTGATCGTAGCTAAGACAATATCTTTGAAACTGCAGCATTCCATCGAAAAATGGAGTCCGCAGACCTTTCCCCCATTCGACATCAACCTGTACCCGGCTTCTTAGCAGGATCGATCCATGCCTCATCATCCTAGTTTTTCGTCAATATCCGTCATCGCACTCCCCAATACAACCATCCTTGACATCGCGACTTCCACTTCGACGTCATCTTTCTACTCGAACTCGAGGTCTCTCAATAAAGGCCGCGACTTCGAATTCCTGACCCTCGACTGCTCGATTCCCCCATCGCGATTTGAATCTGCGATTTCCCCTACACGCCCTCGCAAACCTCCAATTTCGAGCTTCAGGAACAAGTCGCACCCCTAAATAGTCTGCGAGGTGAAGAACAGTCGATCAGACATTGGAATCCTTGCTTTTGATTTTGACGATTTGAAGAAATGAATGGAGCGACTTCAGTTTTGGAGGATGGATTTTTTTTTTGTGAGAAAGGGGAAACAAGGTGGCTGTGCATTTAAAAAGGAAACGTGTGGTATCAAAATGAACAACAAGGCCATTTAATTTGTGGAGTTTGAAGAGGGACCGTGTTTGCTTCTCCCCTTTTGATTTGTGCGGCCAGTATATATCTCCTTGTTTTATTTCTGTCCACCCCTTTTATTTTTATTTTAAATTAGTTTAAACTGGTATTCTTTAATTTAAATTACCACATTGATTTAAACTCCTATTTGAACCCAACAACAGTCCTTCCTAGGGTTAAACCACCATTCTGAATCCACTTGGACAGGTTTCAAACCCCTATTTGATCATCTGGAGAATATATTAATTCAAACCGATAAATTAAATTATTATTGTTAAAATTTCATATTAATTATTTGAACTATTTTCAATTCAAAATGGAATTTGAATTCAACTAAATCCATTTTCGTATTTTGATAAATTTAATATTTCCAAATATTAAATTGAAATTGATTTTTAAATCGATAACACCCTATAAAAATTTGATTTATTTACTTAACTCAATATTTAAATCCATATTAAATATTTAAAATTTACCCATAAGGGTCCGGGTCATTACATTAAGTTTGGATATGTGAGAATAATTTGAATTATATGTATGAAATATTAAGTTTGAATATATGAATATTGTTTCAATGATATGTATGAAATATTATGTTGTAGTTTACACGTTTGTTGGTGAAATATGTTATGTTTTTATATATTTGAGAAATAGATTATGATATATATGAGCGTTGTTTGAATGATATGTATGTATTTAAAATTAACGAAAGAGCTGTAATGTTGATATACAAATGGTAAATGCTATGGGTTGGCATGCAATATTATAGGGTTTTTAAAACGCTATAAATGATCCCCAACAAACGCTATTAATAACTTAGTGTAAACGCTATTCAAATGTACCCCTAAACGCTATAAAACTACATCATAAAATGCTCTAGAAATAAAAGAAAACGCTATAGTAGAAGTTGGCCATATACAAAGACCAAAATCGCTCAACTCGAAAGGTATCGATGCTTATAGTCAAAAATGTCGTAAATGATGATCCAGACTCAATGGAAGTGGTACCGAATCCTAATTTTATCATTTGTGAAAAATGACATTTTGAGTGACACATAAGATACAACGATATATTTAAATAAAATATTTAAATCCAAAATCGTCGAATGAGCGGGTTGTTAAAACTTTACACTATAATAGTATCAAAATGATTTTTTTTAAACGTACCAAGCATGTTTGGTTATTATAAGGTAAAACTCTATTCTTCGGCTTGCTTTGCATTGTGTGATGGGACCTGAGTCTAATAATAGCTTCATTTTTCCAAAAAGCATTGCGTTGTTTGTTTTATGCACTGGTATGCTTGGGAGGAAACCCATTCCGTGTTATACGGCGTGGTCCCTTGATATATTTGATTTTAAAAGTAAAGTTTTAAATAACTGTTTTAGTTCTCAAACACCAGTCACATGACTGACCTAGAGTTTATTGTTTTAACCTAAACTCTGGGTGCCCCTATTTTCCATACGGACAGCTAGTAGTTTTGGTTTTGCAGTTTTATATTTATAGGATCCTAGTTTATAACTGGAATGATATTTGGAAAGTTCTGTATCCATTTATCTCTTTCAGTTGTGTTTTGTATTGTTTTTCAACTGCATTGTAATTTGTAAATCTCTGATATTTATCAAATGTATATTATTTTCTCATACTCTGTATATTCTTGTACTCTGATGTAAATTGGTGTAATAAGCCATGAAATGTTCTTCTGTTTGTGTTCTGATTTGTCGTTTTCTCAAAGCAATCCGTTCTTTCCTTTACGGGGAAGTTCGGGTCATCACATACAACCTCTGAGCTCATACATCTTAAAGAAGAGTGTTAGGCAAGAGGATAAATTCTTCGCCACCAAACAGATATATATTTAATAAAAATCAATTAGCACAGATAAAATCCAATGTCAGACATACAATCTATTTACAAGTCCGTTCTTGGTCTGAACGAAACCGAAGGCGCCTTATTCCTCGTCCCATATGTCCGATACAAGAGAGAGGTCCTCGCATATCCATCGATCTTTAAAAAAGTCCGAACAATCACCACTTATTACCTTGTCTTGGGATGCCTCCAAAATCAAGACATCAGTAATCATCCAAATGATGTGAAGACCTCCGGTATAAACGCGGTCTTCCCGAATAACTCAGAATGGGTTAAACGTCGTAGTAATTATTCAGAATCGTAATCATCTTCGACTTTTAATAGTCGTAGTAATTATTCAGAATGGGTTAAACGCGGTCTTCCCGAATAACTCACGTATTTTATAATCTATAATTAAGTGCTATAGAAACACATCATATGCCTCATTCCAATTCAGAATATTCTTTTAAATAAATATTCACATTATTAGGGATAGGTTCCCATTGATTTTATCAAAAATAAATTCTTTTAAATTTATTCTTTAATATTCTTTTTAAAGATTCATTAAAACTCCAATTTGGTTTAATATCAAAAATCATTACTTTATGATCATTCAACTTTAAGAAATTAATCTTGTCTATAACTGGGTTAAAGAACCAATGTTATTTAAAACACTGTTCATGATAAACCCAAAATCATCTTCCATTAAGTACGGAATTTTCACAGAAATCAAATCAATATATAGTCGATATAAATTTCCATATTACACTAATAATATAAATGGAATAATGGCAAAGCCTTTTAAATTCCATGTATAATAATGGTCTTCTTTTACAGAAGCTCATCTCGATTATTATTAAATCGAATTCCCTTCAATTCCAATTTCTTCTATTAAATTGGAAAACATTACTTTGGAAAATTTCCATTAAATCTTAATAAAAAGATTTATAAATTTCAAATCAAATCTTCACTGTTAATTGGGTTAAAGAACGAATGTCGTTGAAAATACAGTTCACAATAAACCCAATTCACATTTCATTTTATTTCAATTACTAAATATAATTGGAAACTCTAATAATCTTAATTAAAAGATTTATTCTTTTCACACGGGGTTTAAGAGCAGTGTTATTTAGGACACTATTCACAACAAACCCAAAAATCCAATTATTTTATATAATTCTAATTAAATATCTACTAATTGGAAAACTTCATTAAATCTTAATTTAAAAATTTATTCTAGTTAATAACTAGTTCATTTCGATAAAAATATTTTTATCTTTTCAAATATGGAAATTTTCATCCAAGATCTTTCCAAATTATTAATTATGATTTTACATAATTTTGCCATATTTTTAATAATTTTATCAAGGCCCGTACAGTCAGTTTCCAATAACGGTCACCGAACTTCATCTATAGTGACCTTTTATAAAATTGATTTGAACATAATTTGAAATCCAACCGTTAGATTTCAAATCTCTTATATTCATTGGAAAGCTCCTTTAGATATGAACCCAATGGTTCTGATTTTGGAGAATCTGATGGTCGAATCTCCCGTTACATCAATTTGAAATTAATGGTCGAAATTCGCGAACGGTCGATGCGCGGCCCGTTCTATTCAGGCCATTGAATATATATAATATATTATATATATATATATATATATTTCATCAATTTCCATTTAGAATGTATTTTATAAATCGTTTATAAATTTATTTTAAAACGATTTTGACTCCATTTTCAATTTGAAATCAAAATTGAATATTTTATGTCTATATCATATTAAAGTGATAATATTTCCAAAATATTAAATTTTGAAATCACTACTTTTCAATATTCATTATAAAATGAATAAAATCAATCGATAAACCTGTTTGGGCTAAAATTGGCGTTTCTATACTTAAACCAGCTTCATATTTTTATATTTTTGTATCCATCCAAAAATGGACATGAAAATCATAATTTTATTCTTCACTAAATTTATTTTAAAACATTCATTATTTTAAAATATTCTATATTTTTAAAATATTTTTATTTTAAAATATTATTTATTTTTAAAACATTCTGAATTGGAGTGTGACTCAATCAATTACCATATATTTTCAGTTATGTGGATTTCATACATCGCATGTATATAACAATAATAATAAATAATCATTCAACAGTCCATTTACATCCAGTGTGAATTTTACAACTGTGTGAGCATTAAAATAAATAAAGAACACTCATCACAGACTATCAATCCATCAATTGAAATATAACTAAATATTGGGACTATTGAATGTCAAATATCATCCCAATACCCGTATGGGGTTTCCATACATCATTGGTTAATAAATTTAACCAATTATAATTCAATTTGAATTATTTTCTACTTAATGAATTTTCACTGTTTAAATTATAAATAAATATTTATAACTTAATTTCAACTACCATATTAATATTAATATTATTTTTATTTTAACTAACATGATAAAAATGACATTTTTAATGACGAGCATGTTTTAACATGTAATTCTTTTTAACCTCACTAACATGTTCAAAATGACATCTTTTTAATGTATCAATACATTTATTGTTTTTTCTAACATCACTAACATGTAAATGATAATGTTTAACAAATGATAATTTTCCTACGACGCTGGCATGTAAATGTTAATGTTTTCAATTAACAAAACATATAATGACAAATGATTCTTTTTCTACTACATGTAAATGATAATGTTTTGAATAAGCAAAACATAAAATGATAAGTGATAATTTTTCTACTACATGTGAATAATAATGTTTTGAATAAACAAAACATAAAATGACAAGTGATTCTTTTTCTCTAATTTAACATGATAAAATTGACATTTTTATCTAACATAACATATATTTGAATATATGATTCTACTTATTTAACAAAACGTATCCTAACCAGATGACATTTTTATTAAACAAAAACATATTCTAGCTAAATGATATTTATTTACAAAATATATTTTCTAACTAAATGACATATTTATTTAAAAAATATGTCATCTAACATAAATGACATGTCTATTTACAAAATAGGTTTTTCTATGTATTCTAATGACAAATAAAAGAATAATTTATTTGCATACATTTTTCTAATTTAACATGACAAATAAAACGAATATTTATCTGTACACAATTTTCTATTTTAATATGACAAATAAAATGAATATTTATTTGTAAACAAATTCAATGTTACACCATAACAAATAAAAGTGATACTTTTATGTGTTAACAATTTTAACTCAACATAACAAAAAAAAAAAAAAGATAGTTTTATGTTGAAAATTCTAATTCAACATAACAAATAAAAATGATAATTTTATGTTGACAATTCTAATTCAATAAAAATGACATTTTATATTTGACATTTCTAATTGAAAAAAAATGACATTTTTTTATATTTGACATTTCTAATTGAACAAAAATTACACTTATATATTTAACATTTCTATTGAACAAAATGACATTTTTACATTTAACATTTCTAATTGTACAAAAATGACATTTTTATATTTAACATTTCTAATTCAATAAAATGACAATTTTGTTATTTTACATTTCCAATTCAATAAAATGACAATTTTATTATGTCAATTTTAATACAACGAAATATTCCATCAAATCATCATAACAACATCAATCAATTTAAATCAAATCACGTACATGCAAGAATTACTAAACATGATAATAATTAATTTATTTTTAATTATTTAAATATGAAATCTCACCTTGATCGGTTAGTAATGACGGTTTTAATAAAATTAAACCGTTGCTTAATTTTATCAAAAATTATGACTAATTCCATTTCTTTCCAAGTTCGTTCCATCGCTTAGATCTCGATTTTATGGTTCCAACGGACTCAACCTCATCAAATTCTGTTACAGATTGAAAGAGATATGTATTTCTAAACCTTTGAAAATTGATTACATAAATTATTATAACTAATTAAGCATATAATTAAATTAATTACCATTTTAATTACCATCGTTAACTCTTCTTTGCTCCAGTATTCGACCATCATTCTTCGAAGGTGCTCAACCCCTAGCGCTTCCAATTCCGATCGCCTGGAGCAGGTACCCCCCAATCAGACCACACCACGTCGATTTCCGTTCTCCAGCGCCACACTCGCCTGAGCAATTTCCAACTCGCATAGCCGGTCCCCACTGAGTTCTTCTCCGACTTTGGTGAGTTTATGCCCCAAATTCATGTGAATTACTTGATGATAAATGATCACATCCGTATCAATTTAAAGACCTCATTCTAATCTTTGATTTCATTCTAAGGATGAGACCTAATCCGAAATGGTTTGGATATGATTAGGGATTTATTTTGAAACAATTTCGGTTGTTGATCAATGAATGGTGGCGGCTTTTTATAAGAGTTAGGGTTAGGGTTTAAATTATCTGAGATATTTATAATATAATATTATTAAATTCTATAATTTACAAAAAAAACCATTAATTCCTATTAACTCCAAATTCAGCCCAACTAATGTTGTTCCTAACTAAATACCCCTCTCCCGGACACAATGGGTTGGGTTCCATCAGCCCACTCAAACATCTCATCCCACTTTTCTGTATTTTAAAATATAAAACATCTAATTATTTAATTTGATCATACATTTAGATTTACCGGGGCTATATACTAACTCCAAAAATTCCGGAAAAATAAATTTAGCTATGTTTTGAAGATACGGTCCTAACAAAATTAATTTGGTTGAATTTGGAGACCGTTTGAAAAATGGCCATTTTCTAGGTGATCCAAATTGACTAAAATTGACAAAACACGTTTTCTTTTGCCGCGCTGACATATTAATTCCAAAAATTATGAAAATTGGAATCTTGCAATAATTTGACATTCCGGATTCAACAAAAGTGGTTTCGTCGGAAGGGGAGGTCGTTTGCAAAATAGCTATTTTTTATATTAAAAAATATATAAATTCCACAGCGACCATTTTGAATATTCAACAAATCATAACTTGTTATTCCAGCTATGAAATTTTGATTTTTCACATCTGTTGGAAATATATAATTAAACAGATTTAAATATTTCTTTTTTCACCAAAATCTAATTTATTTTGAATCCTGTACATTCAATCAAAGTTCAAATTCAAAATTTTAAACTATTGCGCTATTTCAAGCTCGTTTTATAATTAAAATAAATTTATTCGTTCTATCTTCAATTTAAATAAATTTTTATTCATTATTATTTAAAATAAATTGTTTGAAATATTCAAAATCCATTAAAATTGCTAATTTTTTTTATATTGGTTCCAAAATTCCGGGTTGTTACACCCAAGTCCATTTAAAGTAGCTAGGATTTTACATTTTTACATGACTTCCTGTTGCTAATAACTTCCAGTAGTGGCTTAATAATGGTACAAAGGGAAATTCTGAAATCCATAATTACTTAAAAGTTAGCTAAATTGAATAATGTGTGTGCATTACTTTGATGTGTAGGTTCACCAGGTGTGTCGCCTAAGTTTTGTTGGGGTATAGCCTCACTTTACTTGAAAATAAAAATATATCTATCAATGACCGTTGGTGTTTTCGAATGGTCTGGTGAAGGATGTAACATGGTTTATGTGTATGTAGTTATGCGGCTCGTTGGTTTCAAATAGGTCGTGGAGTTACACCTGAATGCTTTAAATAGATATATGATGTGATACATAACATGCATGGATCATCAAGTAGTCCCATGTTTTGATGTTGCACATAAAAATGCCTAGGATGCTGCATGAGTTTTTTCTGGGCAAATGCATATAATAATGGTTTCATTTGAACCTAATTAATAAACGTACACTGGTTTCTTGAAGTGGACACATAGAAGAGGTGAATGGGAAGGTCTGGGTGAGTTCATGCATGATACAAAGGGGAGATGGTGTTGCATTCGAGATTATTCACGCATGGAAGAATAAATGCTTAGAGAAGCATATTTAAGTAAATGCATACGCACACGGAGATGTAAATAAAGAAAGCAACTGTGTTCCTAGAGGTAAATATGTTGAGTATGAACTGTTATTCAACTTGTGTGGGCGAGTAACGCATTATAAAAAAAAAAATTCAAAGCTGTTTACTGAAGCTATCCACGCATAGAAGGGAATTGAAAATGAGTTCATTCATTCTGGTAAAGTCATCTACGAAGCCGGTGGTGTGCGTGTGCACGTACACAGATGCACTGCCATGCACTCTGTTATCCCAGTAAGCGGTGCAAGAAGAAATAAAACTGATATAAATATATATACTATTATGTGAGTAAGTTGGGTTCAAAGTTGGGTAGTGTAGTCATATATTATAGTGTAGTAAACAAAGAAGAAAATATATGAAAGTGGGAAGAAGAGATATAACAAGGTAAAAGAAAAGGATGGATAGGAGAATAACAACAGGTAACTAAAGGAGAAAAGAAAGTGGACAACAAGAAATGAGAAGAAAAAGGAAGAGGTGCATGAGCTTGGAACTTGGTGGCTACAATATTAGGTCGAGTTTTGTTATATGAAAAAATGGTATGAGGAACTAAAAAGGACAGTAGATGGTGCAGCGTGTTTAACAACATAAGAAGTATAAGGGGAATGATGAAAAGAGGAGAAACGTGTGTGTATTAAGGGTTTAGGGCTGAAAAGAAATGGGCCGAGTTTGTTTAAAGTTAAAAAAATTCAAAAGATAGAAGTGGCATAGAAGGTAGCTAATGAAAATAAGAAGGATACCAACATGAATGGACGGCATGAAGTGGAACAAAGAAGCAGTGTGTGCTGGGTATTTGGGATGGAAGTATATTAGGACGGAACAAATAAAATATTTACTGGTACTTTAAACAAAAAAAAATGTTTCAAAATAAAAATGAGGGTTTTATTTAAATCAGTTTTATTTAAATATCGTCTAACTTTAAAAGACATACGCTGATCGTTTCGAAGAGTCCGGAATATGTATTCCACTTCGATTCGATTTATACATCACGTGTTAGAGATTGTTGAAGATTATTGAAGACAGAGTTATGCAAGGGCTATTTTGTTTATCCTAGGTAGAAATTGCCTAAGATGGATTTACAGAATAGTGCATTCAGTTTGTCCAGTCTTAGGATAACTTGTATGGTCGGATGTCTGATAGAGTATACCTATCAGATCCTACCCATTGACATTTCTTAAGCATATTACGTTGGTGGTGGAGAAATTCGTTTCTCTTAGATTTATTCTATAATATTATTGGGAAAAATAAATGAGTGTTCTAACAGATATAATGTGACATCCAAAGTGACCGAAGAAGTGATCTGTCAAAAAGGCAAATGTGGCCTCAAGCCTCACAACCGGGAAATGACAAAAATTGGGCAGGTAGCATGGCTAGTTGGGTAGCACCCAAGCAGGGTGTATTATCACCATCTAGAGAAATTCCTTTTTGTCTTCTAATTCTTTCTCGCTCCTGCAGCATTCAGTAGCAGTTGCTTGTTGATCCCAACCGTGGGGTGATAGTACATTCGCTACACTCAAGCTAAATGAGTGGGATGTCATGTATGGCCGAGTTGCAAGATGTTCTTGTTAAACCCTAGTGTATCCCTTCTAGATTACACTGATCAATAGGCGTTCCCATACCTTGTCATAGTTGGAATCCAATCTCCAATAAGAGCCCTTAGTTTTTGATTTTATAATATGTATGTGGAGCGTGAGATGTAAGCGTTCCGCTAGATGGTTATTTATTTGATAAAAAATATTATAATATCAGATGATTTTGATATCAAAAATGTTTTTGGGTTATAGTATGGTAAAAACCATCCATGCTTTTGTGTGGCCTGTTCTTACAATTATATTTTCTTTTTGAAGGTTTTCTAAAGTTAAATGAATCCGTTCTCATAAGAGAAAATCCCCATTCCATATTCTCTTGCTTTCAAACTATTTTTAAATTGTTTACTCACACCAGTCCCCTAACTGGCCCAGAGTTTATTTTTTTGTGTTTTTCATAAACTCTTGGGTACTCATAATAATCGTTATGAGTAGACAAGTGATCCATATATTATATGGAACCCTTTTGGAGTATTTTGGACTTGGAATTCAAGAACCATCTTAGTAACTATATCTACATCTAAGTATCCGGTTTGCATGATGTATTAGGCCAGCATCATGTATGATGTTGTATTCTGATGATGTACTATGATGTAATAGATTCTGATATGTAATATGTTATGTACTATTATATTTTGTTAAAATTCCGCTGTGAGATTCTGATGTTTTTTAGTTCTATTCTCTATCTATTCTATTTTTTTAATAATGACACGACTTCTGAGATCATCGAAAGTCACGTTGTTACAGTTGGTATTTGAGCATAAGATTTACTGAATACCTAGGATCTGAGTGTGTAACAGCCCGAAAAATCCATACCAATTTGAGCAGATTAATATCCTACAAATTCAACTCAAAGTGCACGAATGTCCAAATCATTAATAGGTAGAAATTAGAGGATGAGATAGAAAAGATAGATCTAATAGAATAGAAGAAGAAGAAGAACATCAGAATCAGAGTAAACACGAAACTCACAGCGGAATGAATAAAATTTTGTTATTGCATAACTTTGAAATACAAATCTGAATTTTCATACACATACCATATCAAAGTCTAACTCATATACATCATAGCAGAAATATCCTCTAAATAACTAAAGGTGAATCCTTCTGCTTTGAGCTCCTCCAAGTGTGTCTGTAAAAGCCTGAAAAACTTGTCTGCCCCTAAAATTTGGGCACCCAAGAGTTTAGGAAAAATACAAACAAAATAAACTCTGGGTCAGTCATGGGACTGGTGTGAGTAAATTCTAACCATACTGTTTAACTTTGAAAATCCTTTTTCAAATCAAGAAGATAATAGTAAAACCAGCCCACACATAAACATGGACGGTTTTACCTTACTATAACAAAACATATTTTTATATCAAACTTCAGTGATATTATAATAATGTCTAATCAAGCAAATAACCAAGTAGCAGAACACTAGCATCTCACGCTCCACAAATATATAGTATAAAATCATAAACCACAGGGCACTTATTGGAGATTGGATTCCAACAGACAAGGTATGGGAGCACCTTCCGATCAGTGTACTCTAGATGGGATACACTTGGGTTCAACAAGAACGTCTTGCAACCCGGCCACAAATGACCGACCACTCATTTAGGTTGAGTGTATCGAATATATTGCCACCCTGGTTGTAGACCATCCAACCGTCATCTGAAGATACAAAATCGAAAAGAAGAACAAATATGAATTTTCTCTAGATCGGTGACAATACACCCTGCTTGGGTATGACCCAACTAGCCATGCTGCCTAGCCCAACTTTTGTTACTTCCTGGTTGTGAGGCTAGAGGCTACGTCTATCTTCGGAACATCCGATCACCATTCACTTTGAATGCCACATCGTCAAACCCGCCAATTCACTAATCGATTTCCAAAAATATCACGGGTATAAAAAGCTAAGAGGAACGAATTCCTCAGCTACCAGACGTAATACCTTTAAAAGATCAATCGTACGTGATTTACTAGGTATACTCTGTCAGACACTCGTCCATACAAGTTGTCCTGGGACTGGACAAACTGAAAACACCATTTTAGAACAGGACGACCCTTGCATTTTACTGTGTCTCCGATTTCCTTCAGCATAATATAATTCGCAGCGCTTATGCCTGTATGGAGTGGTTTTCGGATAATATATCCAACCGGTCTCTCCGTATCGACAACGATGGTCAAACACTTCGATAGTCGGTTCTTTAACTATCGAAGTAAAAACAACATTCATTCAACTAACATCACACAATCACGGGCACTTTTTATTTAACATTCGTTTAATTATTCGCATTCCCATATCTTACCAGATATTTCCCAAACCCGTTTTAGTCTTTTCACACTTCTCAGAAAACATTCCCAGTTATTACACTTTATAAACTTTGTTTCTAAGTCAACTCCTCGTTAAATCAATATCAAGTTTACAACTACATATTGAATTCATATCCTATTATAATTCATTGGTTTAAAACTAAATGTTAATTATCCTATCATATTATAATTCCTAAACATAATTCATTCGACATCGTCGAACTATAGTTCGAAATCGTAATGGTTTAATTCTAATCACATTTCGAATATCGAAATGCTGTCATCGTTTTCTAACACGATTCTCCAATTTCCCTTTCTAAACTAATGCTTATATTTTCTTACAACATCGTTACTTATTACTTTTGAATAAGTGGATTTCAAACTAAACTGTTGGAGCTGCTATATATAAAATCACGCTTAAGTTTGGTTAACAGCGTTAATCTATCGTTATCGTGAATTTACTCACCTTTGCGCGTTAACCATTAAATAGCGATTTGCGTCGGTTGATTCATGTAACACCCCGTAATTTTATAACATTAAAATTCACAAATTAAAGTATACTTAATTTTTAGAAAAGAATTAAGTGAAATGGGTTGCGCAGAGAAATATATATATTGATATATATATATATATATATATAAATTAAAAATTAAATAAATAAATATGCAAAAAAGTTCAAAACAGCGAAATGGGAGGGGGAGTAACCGAACCGACCCATTTTTGAGGTCGACCCGAGCTCTGTTGGGTCGACTAGGGGTTAATCCAGGGTGTTTGGCTGTCAACCCGTGGTCCGATTCGCTCAAATGCAGATTTTGCATTTGATTGGTTCTCATGGTTCAGGGTTAATCTAATGGTCCTAAATAACTTCCTACACCTATAAATACATCCTAATGCTAACCCTAAACCTAATTAAAATAGAAAAGTTACCATCATACCATCGCCATGGAAATCAATGGAGCCGCCTCCAACTAAGAAAGAAGAAAAGCAAATTCAATTCTAATTCTCTCAACCCTAAAGCAAAGCAAAACTCTCTCTTTTCTTCTCTAAATTGTGAGTATGATGATCTTAACAAGATTATTACCATTTTAATTAGGTTGATTTATGAATGGATTATGAGTAGATGACGTGAATTATCATATATGTTGTTGTAAACCCCTTTTGCTATCATGTATATTGTAAATCCAATGTTATGTGATGATGATATCTTATATGTTGTAAATCATGCTATGATGATGTTATGTATGTTGAAAGTTTCTATGCTAAGTTGTGATGAATTATACATGTTAAAAAGGCCACGATGTTACCATCTATGCTAGTTAGTTCATATTAATTAAATCATCATGTTTGGGTTATGTTGATCTATATGACAAGTCACATATGCAAGTTAGATTGATTAGAAAAGTTATGAACATATACCAAGACATCTATTATGACATCTAGAATTATGCTATGACATATGTGATATCCTACGCTAGTTCACACCATCATTATTTTTCCTAAAAACCGCATATGCAGGTTTATGTATAGATTTGGGCTATGATCATATCATGTAAATTGAGACATTTAACAAGTTGACACCTTTTGATCCTTAACATGTGTAGTTTATGCAAGTTTCACTCCTATTATGATTAGATTTATTTTAATTGTCTATATGTTGTGATAATTTATCTTTGTGCTAGGTGTTAGACTATACAAGTCTAGCCTATATTATGCGTTGAATAAGCGAACGAACGTGGGGTAGGGGTAATATTAAGGATTTAATATTAAAAAGTTGGGGTGCAATTGATATGATTTTGCATGCCATAAGTGGATGGCCATAATTGAGTCAATTATGGACATCATTAGAAGTTGACTTAATTAATAATTTGAATAGGGAATTATTAAAACTGGTGTAAAAGATTTTAAGTGTTAATCAATGCTTAGGACACGAGGCTGGACTCGTTTGTGACGTAAACCTGCCCGGACCCACCCAGCAAATCCAGTGGTCACAAATGTCAGCCCAATGTGAGAGGTCCAAGGCCTAAACTAAAGCATAACGGTTGTAAAGACACGAGGTTAGACTCTTTTATGGTGTAAGACTGCCCGAACCCGCCCGATAAATCCAGCTGCCATAAATGCCAGTCTAATGTGAGAGGTCTTTATGAGGTTATGGCCTGAATGAATTAAGAAATACCTAACCAGATAAACATGTAAGGCGTGACATGGGGGTTAAGTAGGTACCTTGGGTGGCATGAGGAATCTAGGGGGTGCCCTTAGTGGCATGTGAAATACGAGTAGAAAGACTTAACCAAACACACATGTAAATGAACATGACTAAGAAGGTTAAATGGGATATACTAGTGACAAGCTTAGGTGGGTAGCTTGTGGGGGCCCATTTCGACCAGTATCCCAAACGTATCTTTGTGGGCTCGACCCAAGTCGAGGACGGGACGCGCATGCTGGGCTCGACTGTAAGAGGCCAAAACGGGGAGCGGTGGCAACGCAAGTCCAACGGGTTTCGTATGCGTGTGTGGACCCGGGCTGGTAGGTAAGACGTTATTGCATCGTGTAGGTATAAGCCGTTCATTCTCAAGTTGTATCGGGTTGCCACTTTAAGGGAGTGATACACACCACTGTGTGGCCAGCACAGGTATCTACGAGTAGGGAGCTGATCGAAAGTGGGTAGTGGGGTACACCTAGTGGAGATAGGGGCAGACGGCACCTATGTAGTCAGCTAGGGGTACGTAAGGCTATTTATAAAGTTTCTGTGTGAAGCAAGTGGGATCAAACAATAGGGTGACTGGTGTGGTGCAGTGTAGTAATGTGCGGTGCAGTGTAGTGATCATTCGTTAGTAATTAGGTGTGCCTTTACCGTTATCTTTAACGTTATCTTAAACGCTATCTTTATCTTCCTAAGAGTTCATAGACATTTACTTGTCTTCCAGCTTATGCCTTAGTCTAGTTATTTTGATAATAGTATTGTTAGAATTATCATACTCGCCAGACTTTATGTCTGACCCCCTCTATTTCTATCCTTTTTCCCCCTCCATGTCCTCAGATTGGGCCCAGCTCTAGTGGAGTTTGATTGAATTGCTTCATCTCTCTTTGGTAAGCTTGGACCGTTGAAGTAATGTCCAGCTTGTTATCTTTTGAATGGCTATTTATGTAATGGGATTATGTATTTTGTTTTTATGAAGATGGATATTGTACTTGGTTATGATCTATGGTTTTATGATGTAACAAACATGTTTAATTTCCGCTGCAATAAAATGAGGTTTTAGATTTCCAGGTACTATTTATTATTTGTCTTGTTGTAATTTTTCTGTTCTATATTCACTTATAACCTCCATGGAAGTTAATGCATTCCCTTTGTGAGTGACATTAATAGACGTGGGGTGTTACACGTGGTATCAGAGCTTAAGGTTACCAGAACAGATAAAAATACTTTAGAAAAATAGTTATTTTTGGAAGAAGTGCTTTCAAAAACATGTTTTAATGAGAAATTTAAAGAGAAAAGTTTTTAAGAAAAACTTAATCCCCAATAGCCACATATCTTTGTCTTTCGAATTCTCCATTTTGAATCTTTCCTTTTTCGTTTCAACATGGCTGAAGATCTTAATCTACCCGACGGTGTAACGATACCAGGATGGTATAGGAGGCTGTTGGAGGCTAGGGCCGCTGCAGGTCCAGCCAATGTTCCTCCACCACCAGTTGCACCCGTTCCTCCTCCTCCTCGCGTAGATACTTTTGCAAAGACGTGCAAGGAATTCAAGGCTATGGGTGGAAAACCATTTCAAGGGTCAGAAACGTTTGTGGAAGCTAGAGATTGGCTTAAGGAGGTGGAGGAATTGCTAGAAATCTTTGAAGTAGAAGAAGGGAGGAGAGTTCGTTTAGCAGCTTGGTTGATGAATTGAGAGGCCTCGTTTTGGTGGGAGGTCACTAATGGGGAGCGTCCTGTTGACTCTTGGGCGGATTTCAAACGTAGGTTCGAGGCGAAGTTTCTCTCAAGGGCGGAAGAAAATCTATATATGGAAAGGTTCTTGACATTGAAGCTAGGAAGCTCATCAGTGAAAGAATATGTCAATAAATTTAATCAGTTAGCAAGGTTTGGCTTGGACTTAGTAAACACGCCGGAGAAGAAGTCTCTAAGTTTCGTGATTGGCTTGAATGAACCATTGCAAGGGTTGGCTATGACCCACATCCCGATGGAGGCCCCCTTTGAGAAGTTAGTAGAAATGGCGCTCATGCATGAGGAGAAAAGCGCTAAAGCTGTTAAGGCACCCGAGAAGAAGGGGATCAGAAGAAACCACAACAGCAAAACAAGAAGGGTGGTAAAGACAATAACGGCAAGGGTTGTTTTCGTTGTGGCGATGCGGGACATTTAGTGAAGGACTGCCCAAAGAAGGGGCAAAGGGCAGAAGCTACCTCGGGAGGACAGGTGCAGGCTCTAATGGCACCAGGGCAGGCAAGGGGACAAGTTCAGGCTCTCGCGGTCCCACTGCTGCAAACACGAGGTAGAACAATTTCAGTTGAAAGCTTAGTTTTTCTATTTGATCATCTTGTCCGTAGCTTATTCGATTCGGGCGCATCACATTCGTTTATCTCTACATCATTAGTTGAATCACTACACTTAAACACCAATTTAGTAGAGGATCCCTTAGTTGTTTCGAATCCAATAGGGGGCTCAGCTTATTTGTCTATGATGTGTTTGGATTTGAAAATTTCCATACTTAGCGTTGAATTTAGATGCGATGCTTATGTGTTGGGATTCACGGGCTATGGGCTAATTTTAGGAATGGATTGGTTATCCAGAAATGGGGCCGTTCTTTATTGTGAAAGGAGAGTAGTTAGGCTCGTGACTCGCCTTGGCAACACTCTCAAAATCTTCTGTAATCCTATAAATTCTGTTATGCTAAGTTATCTAGAATCGCTTGACGCGTCTGAGGAAAATCTACGATCTGTTAGAGTGGTCCGAGAATATTCGGATGTGTTTGAGGAGGTGAAGGGCTTGCCTCCGAAGTGGGAGATAAATTTTCGAATATATCTTGTGGATAATCCGAAACCGGTATCTTTGCCAGTACGCCACATGGCTCCACGTGAAAGGAGGGAACTTGATAAGTAAGTGAAGGAGTTGCTTGAGAAGTGGTTTATATGACGAAGTATATCGGAGTGGGGTGCTCCAGTAGTATTTGCCACGAAGGCGGATGGGTCCCTTAGACTGTGTGTGGACTATAGAGAACTTAATAAACTTACTAAGAAGAACAGACACCCAATGCTGAGGATTGGCGATCTCTTCGATCAGTTAGTTGGCGCCTCAGTGTTTTCTCAGTTGGACTTAGCCACTGGTTCCATCAGTTGAGAGTGGCTGAGGATAGCATAGACAAGACCGCCTTTAGGACTTCGGACGGTTTCTATGAATGGCTAGTGATGCCCTTCGGTTTGACAAACGCCCCAGCATATTTTGTTGATTTGATGAGTAGGGTGTTTAGGGAGTACCTTAACAAATTCGTGGTAGTCTTTGTAGATGACATCTTGATCTTTTCTAAGGATGAAGAAGAGCATGCCCTACATCTTAGGGAAGTGTTGGAGACCCTACGAGCGCATAGCCGTAAGACTAAATTTTCTAAGTGTCACTTCTGGAGGAAGGAAGTACGGTTCTTGGGGCATGTGGTTTCCAAAGAAGGGATAGCCGTGGATCCCGTGAAGGTGGTGGCCATCCAAGATTGGAAGGTCCCTAAAAATGCAACTGAAGTGAGAAGTTTCTTGGGGTTGGCTGGCTACTATAGGAAGTTTATCAAAGACTTCGCAAAGATATCAACTCCATTGACACGCTTGACGAAGAAGAACCTAGTTTTCACATGGGACGTAGATTGTGATGATGCGTTCCAACGTTTGAAGAGAGCTTTGACTTCAGCCCCAGTCTTAGTATTACCAGACGGGAGTAAGCCGTTTACTGTTTATACTGATGCTTATGGGACAAGACTAGGCGCAGTCTTAATGCAAGAGGGTAGGGTAATAGCCTATGGTGGAAGGCAGTTGAGAGCGCATGAGAAAAATTATCATACACATGACCTAGAATTGGCTGCTATTGTTTTCGTGCTTAAGTCTTGGCGTCATTATCTTCTTGGCGAGAAATTCGAACTATTCACTGACCACAAGTCTTTAAAATACCTATTCTCTCAAAAGGACTTGAACTTAAGGCAGCAAAGGTGGATGGAGTTCTTATCATCCTATGACTTCGAAATAGCGTATACCCCTGGCAAGGGTAGCGTGGTGGCAGACGCCTTAAGTAGAAAAAGATTATCCTTAAGTCCTTTGTTTGTTGAGTGGCGAAGTTTAGAATTCATTTCGATGTTTGACTTTAGACCTTCCTTTGACTTCGTACCCAGTTTGCTAGCATCCTTGGAGGTTAGACCTACGCTTTTGCGACGGATTGACGAGGCACAGCGAGACGACCCGCAATTGGTTGAGTTAGTAGAAAAACTCAAAGGAGGGGAGTCATCAAGCCATCTCCGTAGGTATACCCTAGACGATAAGGGTTGGTTACGTAGGGACGGTAGACTTTGTGTACCAAAAGACGATGACCTAAGGAAGACTATTCTTGACGAAGCACATCATTCGAAGATGACCATTCATCCCGGCGGGGACAAGATGTACAAAGACATGAAGAGAGTTTACTTTTGGGCCGGCATGAAGAAAGATGTGGCCGAGTATGTCGCTAGATGCTTGGTGTGCCAACAAGTAAAAGCGGAGCAAAAGAAACCCGGTGGGTTGCTTCACCCATTGGAGGTTCCACTATGGAAATGGGAAAGCATCTCGATGGATTTTGTGGATGGATTACCGCGATCGAGGAAGGGTAATACGGGAATTTGGGTTATAGTAGATAGACTTACTAAGAGCGCCCATTTTATTCCCGTGAAGAGTAAGAGGACTGCTCCATGGTTAGCTTCTGTATACGTTCGAGAGATAGTTCGTTTGCACGGTGTTCCTTCTAGCATAGTGAGCGACCGCGATCCTATTTTCACTAGCGAATTTTGGAGAAGCTTACAAGAGGTGGTAGGGACTCAGTTATGTTTGGGCACCGCATATCATCCTCAGACGGACGACCAGACCGAGAGTGTGAATCGCATTCTAGAGGATCTGTTTAGGCTATGTATCCTAGACTTTGGGGATACATGGGAAGAGCATCTTCCATTGGTTGAGCTCGCATATAATAACAGCTTTCAGTCCAGCATTGGTATGGCACCATTCGAAGATCTTTATGGACGACCTCGTCGTTCACCTACATGTTGGTGCGAATCTACGGATAAGATCTTACTTGGGCCCGATATGATTAGGGAGACTTCGGAGAATATCGACTTGATTCGAAGGAGGATGAAAGCATCACAGGATAGGCAGAAATCTTATGCGGATAAGAGGAGGACAGAGCTCGAGTTTGAAGTTGGGGACATGGTTTTTGTCAAAGTGTCTCCATTACGGAACGTTTTTCGCTTTGGGTACGGTGGGAAATTAGCACCAAGGTTTGTAGGGCCGTTTCCTATTAAGGAGAGGACTGGACGGATGGCGAATAGAGTGGAGTTGCCCGAGAGACTTAGTGGTGTACATGACGTATTCCATGTATCACATTTGAGGAAGTGCTTGCACGAGACCACGGAAGTGGTAGAGCCGAGCTTGCTTAGAGAGGTGGAGATAGAGCATGATGCGACAATTCGACGAGCTCCTACGCGCATTCTTGGGTCGGAGATCAAGAGGTTGAGGAATCGAGAGGTCAGACTAGTCAAAGTGTAATGGGGAGATGGTGAGAGCAACGCTACTTGGGAGACAGAAGAGAAGATGCGTTCACGATACCCTTTTCTTTTTGAGGTTATGTCTTTTAATTTCTCCTTTATCACTTAGCTTGTACTTATCTTATCTTTAGTATATCCTCTCGCTAGTATCTTTGACCTTTAGTTAGGATAATCCTATGGTTGAAACATGTGTTTGAGACATGTTATGTATGGTGGATGAAAAGTGGATGAAAGTGTTTGCTAGTGGTTGCTCGTGGATGCATATACACACACTATTAGGCACCAGATCGGCTCAGTCACTTCATATTGCATATTGCATATATATGGATGTATTTAGTAAAATGGATGTATAATGGTTGTATTATCATATAGTTGCTGCATTCGGGTGGATGGTTGTGCACGCATATAGAATTAATATGTATCATTAGGAATCTTTTGCATACATATTGGACGCATGGCTCTATCATTAATTGCACTAAGGAGGTCGACTGAATCTGTAGACCGCCTAATTTTGCATTAGATATGGACATATACACACACTGTGCATATAAACATTAAAGCATTAGAAGTCTTTTAAGGACAATGGATGCTGGTGTTTGATGGTTGAGTAGATGGACGATTAGATGGTAGGATATACATTCTTCTTGACTTGGAGATTATGAGGACGAAATCCTTCAAGGCGGGGAGAATGTAACACCCCGTAATTTTATAACATTAAAATTCAGAAATTAAATTATTCTTAATTCTTAGAAAAGAATTAAGTGAAATGGGTTGCGCAGAGAAATATATATATATTGATATATATATATATATAAATTAAAAAATAAATAAATAAATATGCGAAAAAGTTCAAAACAGCGAATTGGGAGGGGGAATAACCGAACCGGCCCATTTTTGAGGTCGACCCAAGCTCTGCTGGGTCGACTAGGGGTTAATCCAGGGTGTTTGGCTGTCGACCCGTGGGACGATTCGCTCAAATGCAGATTTTGGATTTGATTGGTTCCCATGGTTCAGGGTTAATCTAATGGTCCTAAGTAACTTCCTACACCTATAAATACATACTAATGCTAACCCTAAACCTAATTAAAATAGAATAGTTACCATCATACCATCTCCATGGAAATCAATGGAGCCGCCGCCAACTAAGAAAGAAGAAAAGCAAATTCAATTCTAATTCTCTCAACCCTAAAGCAAAGCAAAACTCTCTCTTTTCTTCTCTAAATTGTGAATATGATGATCTTAACAAGATTATTATCATTTTAATTAGGTTGATTTATGAATGGATTAAGAGTAGATGATGTGAATTATCATATATGTTGTTGTAAACCCCTTTTGCTATCATGTATATTGTAAATCCAATGTTATGTGATGATGATATCTTATATGTTGTAAATCATGCTATTATGATGTTATGTATGTTGAAAGTTTCTATGCAAAGTTGTGATGAATCATACATGTTAAAAAGGCCATGATGTTACCATCTTTGCTAGTTAGTTCATATTAATTAAATCATCATGTTTGGGTTATGTTGATCTATATGACAAGTCACATATGCAAGTTAGATTGATTAGAAAAGTTATGAACAAATACCAAGACATCTATTATGACATCTAGAATTATGCTATGACATATGTGATATCCTATGCTAGTTCACACCATCATTATGTTGCCTAAAAACCCCATATGCAAGTTTATGTATAGATTTGGTCTATGATCATATCATGTAAATTGAGACATTTAACAAGTTGACACCTTTTGATCCTTAACATGTGTAGTTTATGAAAGTTTCACCCCTATTATGATTAGATTTGTTTTAATTGTCTATATGTTGTGATAATTTATCTTAGTGCTAGGTGTTAGACTATACAAGTCTAGCCTATATTATGCGTTGAATAAGCGAACGTATAAACGTGGGGTAGGGGTAATATTAAGGATTTAATATTAAAAAGTTGTGGTGCAATTGACATGATTTTGCATGCCATAAGTGGATGGCCATAATTGAGTCAATTATGGACATCATTAAAAGTTGACTTAATTAATAATTTGAATAGGGAATTATTAAAACTGGGGTAAAAGATTTTAAGTGTTAATCAATGCTTAGGACACGAGGTTGGACTCGTTTGTGACGTAAACCTGCCCGGACCCGCCCGGCAAATCCAGTGGTCACAAATGTCAGCCCAATGTGAGAGGTCTTAGGCCTGAACTAAAGCATAACGGTTTTAAAGACACGAGGTTAGACTCTTTTATGGTGTAAGACTGCCCGGACCCGCCCGGCAAATCCAGCTGCCATAAATGCCAGTCTAATGTGAGAGGTCTTTATGAGGTTATGGCCTGAATGAATTAAGAAACACTTAACCAGATAAACATGTAAGGAGAGACATGGGGGTTAAGTAGGTTCCTTGGGTGGCATGAGGAATCTAGGGGGTGCCCTTAGTGACATGTGAAATACGATTAGTAAGACTTAACCAAACACACATGTAAATGAACATGACTAAGAGGGTTAAGTGGGATATACTAGTGACAAGCTTAGGTGGGTAGCTTGTGGGGGCCCATTTCTACCAGTATCCCAAACGTATCTTTGTGGGCTCGACCCAAGTCGAGGACGAGACACGCATGCTGGGTTCGAATGTAAGAGGCCAAAACGGGGAGCGGTGGCAACGCAAGTCCAACGGGTTTCGTATGCGTGTGTGGACCCGGGCTGGTAGGTAAGACGTTGTTGCATCGTGTAGGTATAAGCCGTGCATTCTCAAGTTGTATCGGGTTGCCACTTTAGGGGAGTGATACACCCCACTGTGGGGCCAGCACGGGTATCTACGAGTAGGGAGGCGATCGAAAGTGGGTAGTGGGGTACACCTAGTGGAGATAGGGGCAGACGACACCTATGTAGTCAGCTAGGGGTACGTAAGGATATTTATAAAGTTTCTGTATGAAGCAAGTGGGATCAAACAATAGGGTGACCGGTGTGGTGCAGTGTAGTAATGTGCTGTGCAGTGTAGTAATCATTCGTTAGTAATTAGGTGTGCCTTTACCGTTATCTTTAACGTTATCTTAAACGCTATCTTTATCTTCCTAAGAGTTCATAGACATTTACTTGTCTTCCAGCTTATGCCGTAGTCTAGTTATTTTGATAATAGTATTGTTAGAATTATCATACTCGCCAGACTTTATGTCTGACCCCCTCTATTTCTATCATTTTTCCCCCTCCAGGTCCTCAGATTGGGCCCAGCTCTAGTGGAGTTTGATTGAATTGTTTCATCTCTCTTTGGAAAGCTTGGACCGTTGAAGTAAAGTCCAGCTTGTTATCTTTTTAATGGCTATTTATGTAATGGGATTATGTATTTTATTTTTATGAAGATGGATATTGTACTTGGTTATGATCTATGGTTTTATGATGTAACAAACATGTTTAATTTCCACTGTAATAAAATGAAGTTTTAGATTTCCAAGTACTATTTATTATCTGTCTTGTTGTAATTTTTCTTTTCTATATTCACTTATAACCTCCATGGAAGTTAATGCATTCCCTTTGTGAGTGACGTTAAAGGACGTGGGGTGTTACAATTCACATTCCTTATTTTATTCGCCATAATTCTTAACGTGCTCCAAACCGCTTCGGAACAACTCCTTCACGTAGCCCGTGACCATATGATTCCAATGCTTCAGACGACGTTCGATTCATGTTGAAGCTGGCCCATCACCATACTTCAAAGCCCACGCCTATTCACACAGTAATAGTATCTTCCTCTCCTTGTTCCAGAAATGACCAAACGCCAGTGTATGCCCTTCTTCATGTATTTATTGAATCCATTCATGTTTTCCTCTTCTTTTATTTTTTTTCTCTTTGGGACTCGACTTTTCAAACCCAGCGCAATTCTACTTTTATGAACCCAACTCGCCTCAGCACTTCATCTTCCTTAAATAAACATCCGGCCTTCTTGAAAAACAACCCCAGCGTATTCTTCTGCATACTATTTCTTTTTTCGTTTTCCTTTTGAACTTAAACTAAATTACCATTGATTTTGGGCTTCATCACTTCCTCAGCCCGTGTACAACACATACCAGACCTGTATACATATTGCCCGTCTTTCCCATATTACGTTTCATCTTTCCAGTTCGACATGGTGTGATTCCCTGAGCAACATCCAACCTTCTGATCCGCGCCTGCACTTTTGGACTTTCTTCTCTTTTTTTTGTTTTTATTGGGCTTTACCCATATATTGGGCCGCCACAAACTCATTACTCACATAAAATGCCACAGTACCATCTTCCAAATCCAAGCATTACGTTGAAACTTTCTCTCTTCCTCATGCCATTTACATACAACTCGACCTCCTGGAACCACAAAAACATCTCCACTATCGCGAGTTCCTTCTTCCATTTTTGTGCAAAACAAATCTTGCTCCCAATATGTTATCTCCACCATTAACGCACTTATGCTTCACTTCATTTCTTCATAACACAATACATGACACACTAAACCTCCAGCATCCCACCGCAAGCACTCAGATCCCCACTCTAACCTTCTTCTTGTATGTAATTACCTTTCTCCAGAAGGTTCCTACGCCATGCAGCAAGCTTCACGTTGCTCTTGGTTCCACTAACTTGCGTTAACACCTTCTCTCCTCCCCCATCATGACGGCGAACCCATGTCATCCTTCCTCTGGTCCCTTCGCCATATTCTCCAGCAATCACAATGCTTGAACGACATCAAAGAAATTGCGCCGACACCTACACAGAACCAGATCCGACTTAATTGTCGTGCATGGTTCCCACTTTCACATCTTTTGCATTGTCACGTTTTGTGCTCAACAAGGAGCTGCGTGACTTAAAACCATCCCATACTTCAGCTATTCTTCCCCATTACAAATGTCATGCCCACTTTTTTCGAGCCTCCCCATATTTGCTGTTCGAATTGAGAAAGATATGAAGAGATAGGTTTCGATTTTATATGCATTAATGGGTTTCGAAATATTGTAGTGGCTTCGGATGGATAAGAAAATTGAAAATAGCTGATGGGATTTTTTTTTTCTTTACTGGTTTTACTTTCTGGATTGCGAAAAGAAACGAATGTTGGTTATTTATAAAGTGGAGAGCATTCATGGTTAAGTTATAGGGTCATAGGTAGGACGTGCATTCACAAACTAGAATAGGGTATTCCTTGCTTAAGTTTTATGCAATAGGGATGTGGAGTCATGGTATACGGTAAGCTTTAGACTTTGAAATGAAGGAATTTGTACATGTTTTTATTCAATTGTTTAGGGACTTCTGTGGTGTAGGAGCATGGGCTATGAAGTCGCTACCTATTACTTAGTAGGTGAGATATTTTGTTCTAGGAGTATGGTGCATTTATCTAATTTGATTTCGGGGTTATGCTGACATACATTCACAGTTTGAATGAAACTGAGCATCAATTTGGAAATGAACGCATACCTACCTCTTGTACGATAGGCATGGTGTTGATTGTTAACCACAAAGGACTTAGTTAAATTTATATGTTAATTTATATATGTATTCGTATACGGAGAAATCATCCAAAACAATCATATACGAGCTGTTAACGACGGAATAAAAATACCATTGTACTGAGCAATGCTTCACGATCCGAAAAATATAATAATATCGGTAGATTAACTCATTCTGTGAAACCCCGAAATATTGATATATGGTGCACAATACTGCAAAAAACAATGTGCGTGTTAAATTAATTAAAAATTATAGTAAAATTCTAAAAATTAAATTATCACTATGTCTCAAAAGAACCATATCCAAATTCGAATCCGATATCTAGTTATTTCAAATAAACCGTTATGGCGAAAACGAATATACTGCTGTTTTTCAGAATATATAATTTGGACGTAACTTACAATCTGTAACACAAAATCTTGGTTTTTCACTTCTGTTAGAAAGATAAAGTTCAACATATTCCAACGCTTCATGTTTCGAAGAAATTCGACTAATAACGGGTCCGGTATACTCAGTTGAAGTTCAGAACGTTAAATTACGAACTACCGCGATATTACGGGCTCAATTATATTTAATACATATTTTTATACTTTCAACTTCGTTTTAAATAAATATGTAAATCCACTTATATTACGAATTCAATATTTAAATATTTAAATACAAACCGATAAAATATGGGACGTTACATTCCTTCCCCCTTAAAATAATTTCGTCCTCGAAATTCCTAAGGAGTGATGATGCTCTAATTCTAACTACTCACAACCTACTTGGTTCAAATTTCATACTTCACATCCCTATAACTCAATCCTTGGTTGAACTCCAATCAATTCATCCTCCACTTTGATCACTCGTTTTTATCCAATCTAAATTCCATTTCAAAATTCGTGTTCTGATCTTAATTCCAAGCTCTTACTCACCATCCAAATCCATTCCAAAATCTTATTCCACAAATTTAATTAATTTGCCAGGTTAGTTCTATCCCAATCTGATCTCCACTTAACTGGCTTCAAATAAATTCCAGTTTTTATTTAACTAACTTAAATTCGAATTTATCCGCTTTTATCGTTTCAATATATTTAACTTCATTAGTTAAATTTCAGAAAATTTAAATTCTTGGGTCTTTATTTCAAATCAGTATGAAATCATATATACATAATAATAACATTCAAAATATTTGAATTTTCGAACAACTTATTTCAAAACAAAATCTTTGGTAGTAATCTGTCACTTCGCAGTTCGAAAATGAACACCGATAATGGCACGCTTCATCATCAGAATTATTTTCCAGCAATCGAAGTGAGTTCAATACTATATCATTTTCAAAACTCATATTTAAACCCTTATACTTGAAAATTTCCTCTAAATATCTTTCTCAACGCTTGGAAAACATTTTTAAATCTCCCAGGATTTTAAAATTCCCATATATTTAATTCAAATATATTTACAATGACTTCTCAAATTTCTAGAGTTTTAACTCTAATTCTGGTTTATCATCAGATTCAATTTGTCTGATTTATATATTATATTTATATGACATTTCGATTTGTTATTTATATAACCATCTCAATTATAAATCATATTCGATCATAATAATGATCAACACATTCAAAATACAATAATAATCTCAAAATATATACTTCTTTTATATAAAAATATATTTTTGGGTAAAATTATTTTATTTACCCTCTTTTCAAAACATACTATGTCGAATTACTCTGTTCAAGAGTTTAGAAACACCTATTGATGCAGTTTGCATTTCTGTTTCGACCAGAATTTATAAACCACTCGACTGAACAGTCAACACAATATAAAACAGTTTTTATACTTATTTACAAGTACGCGCTCATATAAATATATATATTGTAATGACCCGCATTTGCAGAGGTATTATAATTAATTTATTAAATTATATAAATAGTGATATAGTGAATTAAGTGGTGGTTTAATTAAATAATAGTGAGTATTTAATTAAAATAATAAATTAAATAATATATTTAATTTTGAAATAGTCAGAATTGGCTAAAATGACGATATGGTGTGAACCGGATCATCTGTGATATATAATTCAGTTTAGAATTAAATTTGAATAACGAATATAGTATATAAGCGACAGTTTGAACGTAGAGTTATAATATAATTTAAAATCGAGCTCGAAATGGCGCTGCAGTTCGTAAATTGGTGATTTGAACTTCAACTGAATGTAGAGGATTCGTTTTAAGCCGGATTTCTATGAAACAAGAAACGTGTGGAGCTGGTGGAGTATATCTTTCTTGTGGAAGAGAAAAATCGGGATTTCATCGTGTAGATTTTGATGTATGTCCAAATCAAATTTTAGAAAAGTCGCTGTGGAATTCCTTTATAATTTGTAAAGGAATTATTTATATTTTATAAAGGAATTTCAATATAAATCGAATATCGATTTAATCAGAATTTGAAATATGAAGTTAGAAATTCATAGAGGAATATTCTAGAGCTGTATGATATTCTGTTGTGAATATAGACGATAATATTTATTTTTAAATATTAAATTTGATTATATTTAAATATATTTATATATTTAAATAGGTTATTTAGAGCTTTAAATATTGTCGGTTTTGCAAACGACCTCAGAATTTGACGAACCTAATTTTGTTGGATCCGCAATATTAAATTATTGCTAGGATCCAATTTACGTGATTTTTAGAGTCACTGTGTGGCCGTACGGATTTTTAGAGTGAAAAAATAGTCAGTATTCTGAAGGTTAAGAATACGCTGTGTGAGCAATCGGAGTCGGAATTCGACGTAACTAGTTTCGTTGGGACCGTATTGTTGAACTCTAGCTGCCTGTCAATTTTCATGATTTTTGAGTATCGCGTGTGATCACACGAATTTTAAGAAGGCAATAACGAATTAACAAAAAGGAATATACCGAGAATATGCCACTTTCAACCTATAGATACCATACCTTTACATCCTAACCTAATTCATTTATTCACTCCTCTGGTCAAATTCATTTCTAGCCGCCACTATCTCAGAAGAAAACGTAAGAAAGAAATTCAAAGAAAAATCAAAAGAAATTAGAAATAAAATTCTAAAATCAAGTGATAATATTTCTGAGTTTGCTGGGTGGTTTATCTTCACCTTGGTATAATCAGTATTGGGTGAGATGCAAAGTCTGTTCGTGGGTTTTCTCGTAGTGGTATTAGGGTTCGAATACATTTCGATTGGAGGCATCAATGTGGATTTTCAGTTGTGTATTTGAGTTCGGTGAAGGATTTAGCACCTCGTCGGGGTTTTGTTGTGGGTTTCGGTGGTATCTAAGTTCGTACCTGTTGTGGTGGCTCGAACGGAAGCCGGAAGTCACGGTTGTTGGTACGGGGTTGGATTAATACTGGTGGTAATGGAGATGAGCGGATAGCGGAGAGAAGGAGTTGGGTGCTATCGGTTTTCGATGTAATGGTGTATGAAGGAGGAAGAGTCGTAGGAATAGCTGGCCATTGAGGAACAGGAGGTTCGGTGTTAAATCGATTGAGGGAGAAGGTCTATCGGGTTGGGTTTTCACGAAGGGTTGTCGGCTTTTTGAAATGGTAAGGGCCCATATAGAAGTATATATAGTTAATTTTAAGTAAAACAACTTGTGTCAACTTATAAAGCTAATAACTTATCCATACGACGACATAATTTCGAACGGTCGGATCCGTTGGGATCGTATGGATGGACACTATACCATGGAACTGACTGGAAGTCCATTGGAGCTCATTACAATTTATAGCAAAATAAATTGTCCGTCTGAATCAAAGACAGTTAATCATTTTTACGATAACAGTCCAATGTGAGTAAATATCACTAACTCTGAACAGCTTATAATTTCATGTTGTATTTATAGAACTGTTAAATATAGGCTGATTGACTGTGTATTGACTATTTGATTGAACTGCTAGTCAGTTAGTTGAATTTCTATATTGATTCTGTTTAACAGAATATATCATATGGAACTGAAAGTGATGTTGATTTTATTGTGTAACATCTGTGGATGCAGGGAAACAGGCTGGAGGAATCCGACTGGATTCCTCAACAGTTATTTTATTGTTTTTCATATAATGTGATATATGACGTGATTTTTAATTTGTGGTTGATTATATGTGTTTGGACGATATTGGTCACCGTGAGATGATGTGTTAAGTACCATAAAATATCGGATTGGGAAAAGGAGATTTTCAAAGTGATATTGAAAAAAGAATATGTATAAATTGGAATATTTATAAATAAGAAATATTTATAAATTGGAATAATTATAAAGTGAATTATTTATTTAGGATAAATAAATTAGATGTTATAAAATGGACTACTTACTTAGAAAATAAATAGGAGATAATAAGTGAGATATTCATTTGTTAAATAAATAGGATAAGATAATGGATTAATTATTTGTTAAATAAATAGAATAAGAAAAGTACATATTTATTTGCAAAATAAATAGGGTTATTAAAGGAAACATTCAAAATAAATAAATAGGATATTAAACGGATTATTTATTTAGGAAATGAATAAGTTATGATAAAGGGATATTGACTTGGAAATTGAATAAGTTATAAAAGAGATGTTAAGCAAAATAAATAGAATAAAGGATTTTCGATTTAGAAAATAAATAGAAGAGTTAATCGAACAGAGTAAATCAAATGGAGATAAGCAAAATAAGAAACTGACTAGAGATTAGTAAATTGAATGGTTTTCTAAGTGTCGATCTGATGTTGGTTTCGGACTTCGGGGTTTATACTTAGAGAATTGTTCTGCTACTAGTTTACAGTTAGGGACTAATAGTTGTGGAATGATAGTGATATGTAAATAAACAATGGAAATGTTTTCCAATGTTAATAACATATATTTTCTAAACATAGAAAATAAGGAAATATGAATATATATATATATGTTAAATGATGTTTGATCGATATAATTTTCCTTTGGAAATGATATCGTTGTTTGCACAAGTGTTTTTCTTTTATAGTTAACTCACCGGCTATCGAAGTTTTTAACCATTTTAACGTTGTTAATATGGAGAGACTGGTTGGATTATTATATAAAGAACCACTCTGTATTGCATAAGCGTTGCGAATCATATATGCTAAAGAAAATTGAAGATAGAGTAAAGTGCAAGGGCTGTTGTATAAATCTTCGATAACGGTGCCTAAGATGGATATACTGAATAGTACCTTCGGTTCATCCCGTTACTGGATGACTTGTATGGATGAATGTCTAAGAGAGTATTTCCAGAAAGATCACGTACAATGATTTCTTCAACCGTACCAAGAGTGGAAGCGGAGAAGTAAACTTCTTTAGCTAACACGTAATGTACTGTTGTAAACGTCAATTTGTGATTTTCGATGGATCAGAAAATGTGGCATTCGAAGTGAATCTGATGTGATGATGAAGCGTAACCTCAAGCCTCATCAACCAGTAAATGACAGAAATTAGGCAGGCAGCATGGCTAAGTCGGTCGCTCCGAAGTAGGGTGTACAATCACCTGATCTAGAGTTTCATTTACTTCTAAAAATCTATTGTTGATTTTGTCCCATTCAGGAAACGGTTGTTGATCCCAACCGTTGGTGATATACATTCGATACACTCAAGCGAAATGAGTGGTTGGTCATGTGTGGTCGGGTTGCAAGATGTTCTTGTTGAACCCAGTGTATTCCTTTCTAGAGGTACACTCGCGAAAGTTGGTTCCATACCTTGTCATAGTTGGAAAGCCATTACCCAATACGTGCTTGCGGTTTTGATTGTATACTAAATATGTAGAACGTGCGATGAAAGCGTTTCTGCTAGATGATTATTCTATTGTGGTTGATAGACATTATTATAATATCAAAAGGTTTTTGATATAAAGAAAAATTTGGATTCTCATAAAGGAAAAACCCGTTCTGTTATACGACGTGGTCTTATGAGATATCATTTACCTGCTTGAACTGTTTTAAACTGTTTTACTCACACCAGTCCCATGACTGACCCGGAGTTTATTTTGTTTTGTTTTCCCTAAACTCTTGGGTGCCCAATTTTGTACGGGCAGTCAAGTAGTCGGGATTTACAGATACTTGAAGAGCTGGAGCAGGAGTCTTCAGGATCATATAGCTATTATTTATTTCCGTTGTGTTGTAAGTGTTGTACTTTGATAATGATGTATATTCAAGTACAGATTTATATTTCAAAGTTATGTTACATATATTATATGTTATTCGTTCCGCTGTGAGATTCGTGTTACTCTAATGTTGTGTTCTTCTTCTTCTTCTATTCTATGTTTCTATCTTATCAATCCTCACCCTCTAATTTCTTTCATTAATCATCCGGTATTTTCGACCCTTGGATGTTCGATATGTGTTGTATATCGGATAAACAAGGTCGTCAAAAACTCGGGCCATTACAGTTGGTATCAGAGCATAAGGTTAAGTGAATTACCTTGGCCCTGTAGCGTGACTCAGCAGAGATGGGGTTAGTAATATCCTAGATTGAGTTTGAGTGTATATATTCGAGTGAACATATTTGCTATTGATATAAAAAAATTGTTTTATATTGTGAAGATTTATTGGTTGAGTTGTTTATGTGTTCTGGTCGATTAGTTTTATCCACTGTATCGGTAGGAGTTTATAAACACTTGAATATGATGGGTCGACACGTTATGTTTTGAAAAGAGGGTAAATTAAAATAAGTTTACCCAAGGTATATATTGATATAGAGAAGATATATATATATATCAAAATTATAATATAGTGGATATATTGGTTGTTATTATAATCGAGTAAGATTATAAATTAAATGGTTATGTAAATAACCAATCAGAATTCATATCAGTGAAATACGTGAAATCAGATGAGTTAAATCTGAAATTTAAACCAGAAATTAAATTAATATTCTGGAAAATTGGATAAGTGTTTGTAAATGGATTTGGATTAAAAATTAGGAAAATTTAAGATCCTGGGAGATTTTAAATTGTTTTACAAGCAGTGTGAATTATATTTTGAAATAAATTTCATAGTGGAAATGTTTAGAAAGGGTTTTATAGTATTGAACTCACTTCAATCGCTGTAAAATAGATTTTGATGATGACAGCTGCATCATCAGTATTCATTTTCAAGTTGTATGTGACGAATTACTACCAGAGATACTGTTTTGAATTTGTTTTGGGAAAAACAAGTTGTGTTGAATTTCGAAAAGGAAAATTTGGTTTTCGAAAAGAGTAAACTGTTTAAAAACTCCCAGGAAGAGACTGTTTGAATTAAAAACAAATTTAACAGAAATCTGTGAAAGAAAATTTAAATTAAAGTAAAGCCAGTAAAGTGGTAACTGAGATTGAATTAGAATGATATCAAGACAAATTGGATTGCGAGATTCAAATTTGAAGTGTAATGTGATAATCATGTTAAGAGTTGGGAATCGAGAAGAAACTTGAGTTGAAATGATATTTGGCTCGGATATAAGTGAATGGTTGTGTTGTGGATAAAAGCAGATTGGAATTTGATTGGGATGACCCTTGTATCCGCTGAATTGATAACAGGTGGAAAAGATAAAATGATATGCCGACAAAAGGTACAAGTTTATATTTCTATTGGATATAAGATTTATGAGCCGAATCGGCAAGCCGCTTGGCTGTTTGATTTTCTTTTGGGTTGAAGATGGCCCAGAGAGGCGAGTGGTTGTTTGACGTATTGACCAGCACAAAGGAGGTGCTGGCGAAATTTTTCGAAAAGTTAAGGGTTAGAAAATATTCAGGATTTTTGAAAATTTTCGATAATAAGAATTAATAATTTAATTGAAATTAAATTGGTTTAGTTGAAACTGAAGTTAAGAAGTGAACATATATGTTCTAACCAGTCGATAGGGTCATTCTCTACCTTATCAATTTCGAGGACGAAATTATTTTAAGTGGGGAAGATTGTAATGACCCGCATTTGAAGAGGTATTATAATTAATTTATTTAATTATATAAATAGTGATATAGTGAATTAAATGGTGGTTTAATTAAATAATAGTGAATATTTAATTAAAATAATAAATTAAATAATATATTTAAATTTGAAATAATCAGAATTGGCTTAAATGACGATATGGTGTGAACCGGATCATCTGTGATATATAATTCAGTTTAGAATTGAATATGAATAACAAATATAGTATATAAACGACAGTTTGAACGCAGAGTTATTATATAATTTAAAATCGAGCTCGAAATGGCGCTGCAGTTCGTAAATTGGCGATTCGATCATCAACTGAATGTACAGGATTCGTTTTAAGCCGGATTTCTGTGAAACAAGAAATGTGTGGAGCTGGTGGAGTATATCTTTCTAGTGGAAGAGAAAAATTGGGATTTCGTCGTGTAGATTTTGATGTATGTCCAAATCAAATTTTAGAAAAGTCGTTGTTCCTTTATAATTCATAAAGGAATTATTTATATTTTAAAAAGGAATTTCAATATAAATCGAATATAAATTTAATCAGGATTTGAAATATCAAGTTAGAAATTCATAGAGGAATATTCTAGAGCTGTATGATATTCTGTTGTGAATATAGACGATAATATTTATTTTTAAATATTAAATTTAATTATATTTAAATATTTTTATATATTTAAATAGGTTATTTAGAGCTTTAAAAATGGCTGGTTTTGCAAACGACCTCAGAATTCGACGAAACTAATTTTGTTGGATCCGCAATATTAAATTATTGCTAAGATCCAGTTTTCGTGATTTTTAGAGTCACCGTGTGGCCGTACGGATTTTTAGAGTGAAAAACAGTCATATTCTAACGGTTAAAAATACGCTGTGTGAGCAAAAGGAGTCGGAATTCGACGAAACTAGTTTCGTTGGGACCGTAATATCGATCTCTAGCTGCATGTCAATTTTCGTGATTTTTGAGTATCGTGTGTGATCACACGAATTTTTAGAAGGCAATAACGAATTAACAAAAAGGAATATACCTGTTGGCTAGCTTTTTGACCAAGCCACCCAGGATCATTCATAAAGAGAAAGCATGAAACCACGATATCTAAGGACATGGAGGAATGGATCGCACCATCGTCTCGCCCAATGTCGGATCGCGCACCATCGTCTCGCCCAATGTCGGATCGCGCACCATCGTCTCGCCCAATATCGAATCGCGTCTCCACGGATCGCCCCCATCTCATCAGCGAACGACCCGTCCGGGCGATCCGATCCAAACTTATATTGTTGCCCGGAGCGAACCGATCCGATCCCCTGGTGCATGGCCAACCCTCTGACCCGTTCAAGCGTGAGCTAGTCTTCAGCGATCCGAATCGCACGGATCTGGCGACACGTGTCCCTAACTGTCACCTGGACCGATTCTCCCCATCTGCACGATCCGATTTTCAAGCAGATCACGACACCTGTCCACAATAGCTAAATTGACTATTTCTTCAATGGTGTTGATGCGATCCGATGTTCTCGGGATTCGTGCCACGTGTCCACGATCCGCCTGACAAAATCAGCTATAAATAGCCCGGAGCTTGGCATTTTTTGGGATCTTTTGGCAATATTAAGTACTGAATCCGCCATTGTTGTCAAACTACTGAAATATTGAGAGAAATCCTTGTTGTATTAGCTTTCAAAGCATAATCAATAATATATAAAGTGGACGTAGGCTCGTTAACGCCGAACCACTATAAATTCTGAGTGTTACTTTCTTTTCCTCGTTCTTCATTTGAAATTCTATAGCATTCATAACAATTTGGGTGTTAGGTCCAAATTTCGATCTAACATTTTTGGTGCTTTCACTGAGAAACTCAGTCCTAAAGTTTCACTATTCGCTTCTTTGAAGATTCCAGCGATTCAGATATCGTGGCTGGAAAAAGATCTAAAGCTTCACAGACCAACGAAACGATTGAAGAGAGCGTGCACGAACTGGGCAACGAAGAAACTCTGGATCGCGGAGCGCAGGGGGCGAGCCGATCCGATGAAGACACCGCGTTCCGAGTCGATGAGAACGAGACGATCCAGGCCGCTGAAGGGGTTGTTACTCGATCCCGAGGTAACGCCTCACAGCCTCCGCGTACTACGACCCGAGTCGACCTCAGGGGGGCGCAGCGATTCGCCATCCACGAACCGCAGCTATCCGAATTGATGATCAAACTACAACTCGACCTGGAAAGGAACCTATGACCCGTTCCTATCGTCCTGGAACCTCTGCTCGACCCGGTTCGAGCTCTCTGCGCATAAGAGAGAGTGATGATGACCAATATGATCCTGCTGCTCCTGTCAATGAGGGGGATCTCTCTCGCTTCGCCGAAATGTGGGATAGGTTGTTTGATGAGTTGGCTGCCCAAAGGCAGGAAAGTTCCATCCTGCAGCAAAATTTGACGGCTATGGATAGAAGACTTGATGAGCTAGCAAGGCAAAGAACATCGCTGGTTCGTCCACTCACCCCAGTATATTGTTCTTCGTCTGAAGAATCGCCGAGACCTCCACGACGACCGTATGAGAGAGTCGAAAACATAGAACAGCTTCGGTTCGGAACCCTGCCCTCGCAGGAAGAAGAAGCGCTAGGGGCGGGGCCCTCAAACCGTAATGTGAATGGTCAAGCAACGGCTCTCAGGACTCGAGATGTGAACAGTCCTGCGCATAACAGACCACCTCAGCCCCGTCGCCGCACACATACTCATGATAATAGGAGGCAGCGAAGCCCTGTCCGAGCCCCGGATTTTGTGACTGCTTCCCGAAGAGAGATCAGAGAACCTCGTCGGGCCAGAGGCACTGACCCTGAACCTCCTTTGACCAGTGCAAATGTTGCAGCCATGGTCCACCAGATTCTGGCAGACAGCCGTGGACAGCGGAATGAAGATTGGGGGATCGACCGCAGTCACACCCCTTTCACTGATGATATTTTGGATGCGACTTTTCCAAGGCGTTCCAATATGCCACAAATGAACCGATATGCGGGTAGATCTGATCCTGTCCAGCACCTAATGAGATACTCTTGGTCGATGACCGCTGCCGCAGCCTCTGACGCTGTTAAGTGCAAAGCGTTTCCCATATTCCTGGAGGACGTGGCTTTGTTATGGTTTACTTGCCTGCCGGCGAGATCGATTTCTAGCTTCAGGGAGCTGAGCGAGAAGTTCGCAGAACCATTCCGTATCTACGCACAGAAGACAAAAAGTGTGATCGATTTATTCTTTGTCAAGCAGCGACCAGGCGAGAGTTTAAGGGTGTACCTGGATCGTTTCAATTTGGCCCCTACTGAGGTTAAAGATCCTCATGAACCGACCGTTGTCGCAGCACTGATTGATGGAGTAGATAAGGACACTGAATTCGGGAGGTACCTGGCAGGCAAACCGCCCAACACTAGAGAGTTATTCTACGAGAAAGCCAACGTACATTTACGCCGGGAAGAGGTATATGCTAACCGAAAGGCTAAAACAACTGATAAGGAGGAAATTCAGAGCAATGTCGCCATCAAACAGACGGGAGACAGCTCGGGGAAAGTTGATGTTAATGTCGGAAATCAGAATCAGGGTGGACGCCAGCCAGGTAACTATAATAATAATGGTAACGGCAATAACCGGAAGAGGAACCGAGGGAACGACTCCCAGAGAAGGACTCGTCCCAGGGCCTTTGAAAGTTATACACCAATAAGTGATACTCTGGAAAATATCTTCATGGATGCATACGAAGTCCTCCAGAATAAGAGGCCACCTCCCAGAGAGTCGACAGAGAAAGAGCGTGAAACAGGGAAGTTTTGTCTCTTCCATCAGATTCACGGCCATTCGACGAATGAATGTCGTCACCTAAGGGATGTAGTCGAAAGGCTGCTTCGAGAAGGAAAGTTAGATGAATACAGAGTAACGCCCAGGGACAGGGGGCAAGCAGTGCAGGCCCCGAATCAGAACCAAAATCAACTTGCTGCTAGGCCGACTGCTCAGCAAAAAGGAAAGAATGTTGTTATCAATACCGTGATCGGAGGACTTTATTTCGCTGGGCACAGTTCCAAAGCGTTGGATCAATACGTCAATGCGGCCAAACAACACCTCGAGGTAGGGGAATGTAGCAACCCCGAGGACAGTACCCCGGTGAAGCAGCAGAAGATGATGACCAATGATGTTGTTTTCCGAGAACGAGAAAGCATCGGAGTCCATGCTCCAACTGAAGATCCACTTGTAATTACGGTACCCATTGGGCCAGCCACTGTTCATAAGGTTCTGGTGGACAACGGGAGTTCCGTTAATATTCTTTTCAAAAAGGCCTTTGACCAGATGAATCTCGAAATAAAAGACTTGAAGCCCTGCCAAGGATGGATCCGTGGATTCAACGGAGGATCCACCGCTCCAATGGGTTATGTAGAGTTACCAGTTACACTTGGGGAAGGAGAACGCCAGAGAGTGAGAATCCTTCCCTTTGTGGTTTTGGATGTTTAATCGCCCTACAATGCCTTCTTGGGCCGACCGACCCTCGCAAAGTTCAGAGCCTGTATAGCCCCCTGGTGCTTGTTATTGAAATTCCCCATAGAAGCTGGCATTGGTATCGTCAGAGGGGATCAAGTTGCTGCGCGAGCGTGTTACGTTGCCGAACTAAAGTTACTTCGCAATGGAGGGAATATCGAAACTAAAGGAAAGTCTCCCCCTTCGGGGGCGGAGACCTTATAGCAACCAAAGAGGATAGGCGTTGGAGAGTCGCCCAGAGAGATGCCCGAGGATATAGATCCCAGAGAGGATCAAGAACCCGGAGGCAGAATGGCGACTCCCAACGAGACAACTGTGGATGTACCGATCGATGACAGTGAACCGGAGAAGGTCCTTAAGATTGGATCCCAGTTAAGTCCGAATCTTGCTAAAGAATTGACGAATTTCTTAAAAAACAATTTGGATGTATTTGCTTGGACCCACGCGGACATGTGTGGGATATCCCCATCAATCATGAGCCATTCCTTGAGCATTGACCCAAAACATCCTCCAGTAAAGCAAAAAAGGCGAATGCTGGGCCCAGAGAGGTCCGCTGCCTTGAAAGAAGAGGTTGGAAAGATAAATAGTAATGGATTTATCAGAGATTCGACCTACCCGGACTGGATTTCGAATCCAGTCCTGGTAAAGAAGGCCAACGGGAAGTGGCGAACATGTATCGACTTCTCACATTTGAACAAAGCCTGTCCAAAAGATAGTTTCCCGTTACCTCGGATTGACCAGTTGGTAGACTCGACGGCAGGTCACGAGATTCTCTCATTTATGGATGCTTATTCAGGATACAACCAGATTCCGATGCATGTTCCAGATCAAGAGCACACTAGTTTTCATGGATCTAGGATTATATTGTTATGTGGTGATGCCCTTTGGTTTGAAGAACGCAGGCGCTACATATCAACGTTTGGTCGACAGAATGTTTTATAACCAGATCGGGAAAACAATGGAAGTATACGTCGACGATATGTTGGTTAAGTCCAAGCAATCTTCTCAACACACTACTGACTTGGCAGAGATGTTCGGCATTATTCGAAAGTTTGGGATGAAACTCAATCCAACCAAATGTTCATTCGGTGTTGCTTCTGGAAAATTCTTGGGATTTATTGTAAGTTCCCGTGGTATTGAGATTAATCCAGACCAGATCGCGGCAATTAGAAACATTCAGGAACCTAGGGAAATTAGGGATGTGCAAAGCCTTGCCAGAAAAGTGGCCGCACTAAGCAGATTTATCTCCAGGGCTACGGATAAGTGCATCCCATTCTTCGAATTAATAAAGCGAGGAAAACGCCACTTTAAATGGACACCTGACTGTGTAGAAGCGTTTCAGAATTTGCTCAGGCACTTGGAGAAACCTCCGATTTTGTCTAAGCCAATAGATCACGAGGATTTATTCGTGTATTTGGCAGTGTCATCCCATGCGATCAGCTCAGCATTGGTAAGGGAAGAGGATAAGGTCCAAAGACCTGTGTATTATGTAAGCAAAAAATTGACAGCAGCAGAGCGTAATTATCCACGGATAGAAAAGTTGGCGTATAGTTTACTGATTGCCTCTAGAAAACTTCGGCACTATTTTCAGGCACATCCTATCACCATATACACTGATCATCCACTCAAGCAAGTTTTACAGAGACCGGAGGCATCTGGAAGGTTACTCAAATGGAATATTGAGTTAAGTCAATTTTATTTGAACTTTCAGCCCAGACGGTCAACTCTGGGGCAAGTGATAGCCGACTTCGTAGCAGAGTTCACTGTCCCTGAAGAAGATATAGCAAACGAGGAGGTTGATCCTTCAAAGTTACTTTTTGATCCTAATGCCTGGAGATTGTATACTGATGGCGCTAGGAACGACGAAAGATCCGGCGCTGGAGTAGTGCTCGAAACCCCCGAGAAACGATTGATAACCTATGCAATCCGAATGGAGTTTCATGCCACTAACAACGATTCCGAATATGAAGCTCTGATAGCCGGATTAAAGATTGCAAAGGAACTAGAAGTCACAAAGCTGAACATCTTCTGCGACTCCAAGTTAGTTGTGAATCAAGTCACTGGAAGATTCCAAGCTAAAAGGGCAAGATTGATTTTATACCTAAAGAAAGTGAAAGAACTGCTGAATGATTTTGATCACTACAGCATATCTCATATTCCGCGGTCAGAGAATCAGCAGGCAGACAAGTTAGCAAAGATGGCTAGTTCTAACGATCCTGAAGTGACTGGGCTAGCCCCCGTTGAAGTACTTTGGTCCCCTAGCATAGATCAGATGGAAATCAATCTAGTACTAGAGACGGAACCAGAAAGGGAGTCCTGGATGACTCCTCTAAAGAATTTCCTGATGGATGGAACGCTTCCGACCAAGAAAAGCGAGAGGCGTAAAGTGATCCGTAAAGCCGCCCGATACGTTCTGCAAGGAGGAGTTCTTTATAGGCAAGGGTTTTCAATGCCCCTCCTTCGGTGTATAGCCCACGATGACATCAAACGTGTGCTTCAAGAAGTCCACGAAGGCGAATGTGGCGACCACAGTGGAGGGCAAACTTTGGCAAAAAAGGTATTGCGGCATTGTTATTTCTGGCCTACCATAAACAAGGATGCAGTAAGATATGCACGACGATGTGATGCGTGCCAGAGATTTTCAAAGATACCTAGAGCGCCTCCAAGTCAGTTAAAAACAATGATGAGTCCATGGCCTTTCGCTATGTGGGGAATTGATATCATAGGAAGTCTCCCCATAGCAAAGGGCGGAGCGAAGTTCGCTATTGTGGCCGTAGATTATTTCACTAAGTGGGTCGAGGCTGAACCACTAACTACATTCACAACCAAACAAGTGATCAACTTCATCGTGAGAAACATCATCTATCTATTTGGGATTCCAAAGATTGTAATAACAGACAACGGAACTCAGTTCGATAGTGCTGAATTCAGAAACTTCTGCCAAAAATACCACATCGAGAATCGGTACACCTCTGTGGCGCAACCACATCGAATGGGCAAGTCGAAGCGGCAAATAAAGTAATTAAGTCCACTCTGAAAAGAAGAATGAAGCGGGCTAGAGCCATGTGGGCTGATGAATTGCCCTTGGCACTATGGGCCTACAGGACAACATATAAATCGGCAACAGGACATACCCCGTTCTCCCTTGCTTTTGGAACGGAAGCAGTCATCCCGGTTGAGATAAAGGTACCTTCTCATCGGGTGACTTATTATGATCCAATGACCAATAATGAATTGCTCCTTGAGTCCCTGGATATGATCGAAGAAAAGAGGGATGAAGCAGACCTGCGTGGCCTGAGATGCAAACAACAGGTCGCCCGATATTACAACAAAAAGGTCCGAGACCGAACCTGGGAACCCGGAGACTTGGTTCTGAAATGTGTCTTTCCACCCCCAACTCATATGGGAGCGAAGTGGGAAGGACCGTACTCCATTCTGAGCAAGCTTGATAATGGAACCTTCAAGCTGGCAACCGTAGATGGAAAGGAAATCCCCAGAGTGTGGAATTCCCAACATTTACGGCCATATTTAACATGAGAGTTTCAAATCTATTCTTTTGCTTTGTTAAAAAACTATGTATAGGGCATGATTTGCCTAGAATAGTCTGATTCCTTAAAGCAAGAGATTATAAAGTGGACGTAGGTCATGATTCGACCGAACCACTATAAAAATACTGTGTGTCATTTGCCTTTATTGCATCTTTATTTATTTGTCTGTTTATTTTTATGAAAATCAATGTGAATAATGCAGGTACCCGAAGTCCGGTGCCAACCGTTCCTCCCGTAGACTAATCAGAGGAACCCAAAGCCTTGGCAAAGGCTCCAACTGCTTGTCCGACTAGTTTTAATCCACAGAGCATGGGTTAAAGTATACACCTAGGATGAGTTTGATGAGCATGCATGATTGCAGACTGCTTGATCCGTGACTCTAGCTCTCCAGAGTAGAGAGATAGTATAAAGGACACGAAAATCGACATCCACGAATAACGGCGGTGTACCATGATCGGAGCTGCCTAAGCAAAAACTCTAACTCTCCAGAGAGAGAGAGTATGAAAGTGTCTCCGATTGAGCACTGAGAAAGAGCTCCTTTCCCGTTGAAGGATCGGGAGCGAATGAATCGCTGAGCTCGAACTCTAACTCTCCAGAGAGAGAGAGAGAGTATAAAAGCGTCTCCGATTGAGCGCTGAGAAAGAGCTCCTTTCCCGCTGAAGGATCGGGAGCAAGTGAATCGCTGAGCTCGAACTCTAACTCTCCAGAGAGAGAGAAAGTATAAAAGCGTCTCCGATTGAGCGCTGAGAAGGAACTTTTTCCCTGCAAAAGGATCGGGGACCGACTGAACTACTGAATTCAAACTCTAACCTTGGTAACCTTCAGGAGAGTATAAAGAAGTCTATAATTAAGCACTGAGAAAGGTGTCAGAAATTCGGTGCCACAAGAACAATTATCCTATGAAATCTTCTGAGTCCCCCATACTCAGAAAAAGGGGGCAATTTGCCAACAAGGCTAACCAATTTTAAGTAAACCCCTGTCAGGCGCTATGATAGCAGCTGACTGGGAGCACATATACTCATATACATATACTGAGCTTTAAAATAGCAACGCAGCATGAAATTTTTTCCTTGGCTATCTGTTGCTTGACTAATTTTTAATTATTATTAGATGGCCTATGATTAAGCATGGAAAGTTTATTTGAATACAGGTACATAAGGATGCAAAAAGAGATAAACTTTTATTTATGTACTGAGAATCAACAGAGTGAAAAGCAGACTAGACAAGAAGGTGAGGGCCATTCTCACAATTACACTTCCTGGCCAGTGGAAAACCTAAAGACAAAATATCAACAAACAACAAACATCCTATTTACGCTTTGACCTCTTCTCTTGCTTCTGCCTCTCCAGCCTCTCCTTGTCGGCTTCAGATGGATCCCCTTTTTTCCTCTTCCGCTTGTCTATGAGGGGAACATCCGACTCCTCTGAAGTCTCCTCTTCCACCTCTTTCCTCTTGCTTCTACCAGAGAGGGAAGCCGGGAAGTCATCGGGGTTTGCGAAGTGAAGCTGTCGGCTGATGGATTTGGGCTGGATTTTCACAATCATCCCAGTTTTGGGATCGAATTCTGCAAGAGGGACTACGTCCAAAGCCTCATCTCCCACCTTCTTTGAAGCCAACTCTTTCTTCTGTCTGGCTTTTCGGCTGGCCAAGGTTTCCTCGTCATCATCGTCGACCTTTTTGGTGCCGATAATCTCCTCTTCGTCATCTACATGACGACCATCCATGTCTTTCAAAGCTTCGATAGTCTCAGCATCTGTGGGTACATCAGTGCTAGGGGCCGGAATGCTTCTTTCTGCTGTTGTGGCCTCAGCCTGTCTTGATAGATCAGCACCGGCACCCTATGAGATAGCCTCCTTCTCCGCTTCTTTCTCTTTTTCCGCACCCTTGTCGACGGGCTCACCACCTGTATTACAAGGAACACACATTACTAATTCAATTGGTTGTTCTGCCAGACAACGACAATTCGCAATTGCTTTAACAAATTGCGGGGAAAAGAGAGAGATACCTTCAGCAGATGCTCCCTCTTGAGTAGTTCCAGAGGCTCCAACAACCACGGGAGTTAGGCCCAAAGGGATTAGCGGATCATCAGGATGGTACTCCTCAACTCCGGAGGTTTTAGGCTTCGTGGCGGAACTGGAACCTTCATCAATTTGCTTTTACCTTTAGCCAAGGTTCTCTCCTTTTCCATTTCCGCCAGGATTAGGCGACGACCCTCTGCCAGGTCCTCAGGCTCATTGTCTCTCAGGATGCTCTTCATCAATTCATCCTCATCGATCTCTTCGACCCCCAATCTGTGTTTTTCGCCCTCCACAATGGCATCCCATAAATTGGCCAAAGTAACATGGTAATCTGGGATCCACGAGATGTTACGAGTTTTGAGAACCGGGCCAAGAAAATCGAAAATCATCTCTTCAAACCCCTCAATCTCCTTCTCTCTTGCAAGGAGCTTGTTGTTAGAAGCAGTGGCCAAATCAATGGCACTTTCAACGTTCTTTTCGGCAAGGGCTGCCCTTCTCTCCGCGTCCGAGACCTGGTCGTTCAAAATCCCCTTTTCTGCTTTAGCCAGAGCCAAACTCTCTTTTAAACTCGCTTTTTCTGCCTCCCAAGCAGCCTTCTCAGTTTCAAAATGGCCTTGCGCTGTTTTCAACTCGATGTTGGCCATTTTGAGATCTTCAACCTCCTTCTTTAAAACCATTTTCTTTTGGCTATTGGAGTCCAGTTCTGAATGAAAGCGCTGCTTGGCATTCTCTAATTCAGTCTTATAATTTTCAGCGTCCCTCCGTGCTAAAGCGAGCTGGGCCTGAGCATCTTCCAGGTCCTTCTCCAATTTTGTCCTAGCCCTTTCGTTATTTTCAAGTTTTGCTTTGGATCTGTGTGCTTCTATTTCGAGTGTTCGGATGACTTCCGAAAGGTTGACCGCATGTTTTTTGATCATCTCATATTGCCTGGCAACATGGCAGATATGTCCGACAACTTCGCTATCCCAGTTCTTGGGGACCGGTTCCAAGGCTGGAACAAATGTCATCCGGTCAAAGAATATGTCTGGGAATTGTTCCCGAAGCTTTTCCAACCTGCCTTGAATCTCGGAACCGTGCATGTAATCCCATGACCCTGGGGGAGCCAACTCTAGCTGACTAGAAGGAACAACATCACTTCTCTCCTTTTCATACTCTTTGGACAAATCCTTGCCCCTATCTTTAGATTCGTGATGCCTCTTGGATGACCAGCTGTGAGAAGGAGCACTCTTTGGAGGAGTTAGCTCTTTAGGAAGCTCCTTTCCCCCTGTAGGAACTGCTGGGAGACTGGAAGGTTTGGTAGAGGTCGATTTTGGGGGAGATCGAGGTTGCGAGGAACTCGGCCTATGAGAAGGACCGCGAGAGCGCTCAGTATCCGGGCGAAGGCTGGGTGTGCCCTCACGAAGAGAACGATACGAATAAGATTTCCTGTGGGACATCGTTCCTGTAAAAAAAGAGAAGAGCATATTAAAACTTTGAATACCCACGATATAAGAGTGCAGGGTCAGATAGTGTGAGTGATGTGTGCATCCCTTATAATTCCCCCTAACAGACCCGGGCCCGAAGACAGGCTCGTCTGACCAGTTTCTCGTCCTCTAGTTGGAACACTGATCTCTTCAGGAGCAAGGAAGAAAGGCCCCTCTTCAAAGTCTTTTTCTGTATATACAACATTGGGTAGAGGGATTTTATTCAGCTCGTCTAATAATTGCTCTTCTGTCAAGTCATCGGGAGCAATGGTTTCAATTGGAGCAGAGATAGGAATTTCCTTGGACACGTCATCGCGGACCTCATCCCCTCTGTATATGTTCAGGTCCTCATCGTCTTGGATGACTATCGGAGAAGGACTCTTGCGAAACTTAGTTGTTTCTGCCGCTTGCGAAGTTCCCTCTCCTTCCGTTGGGGGCACATACTTATAAGGTTTGCCGCCAGTCCCAAGTCCAAATCTTCTGTCCAGAAGACGATGCTTATGAAGATTGTCATCAGTAATGCATTTTTTAATCCTTAAAAAGTTGGATCTGCTTTGATGAAAAATAGATAACCGATGGTTGTACAATGGACCCTCCGTTTTCGGGAAGATGTGATCTGTTTAAGACAAAGGAAAAAACGAAAGAATGTTAATACTTAGACTCCTTGTGCAAGATATTCGACAAGGTGATCAAAGTTTACTTGATTTGAGCCATCTTCGTGAGCATCCAGCCTGTTTCCTTATATAAAACCAGTCGGACTTAGGATCCCCAATGTTGCTGTATCCGTCATACAGAACTTTCCTATTCGCAACCGATTCAAAGAAAGAGAAATTTGGAGTTGCCGAAGAACGGTGCTTGAAAAGAAAGAAGAACACCAGATCTCTGAATTTAAGTTCGGCGTGCAGGATCTCCGCATATGCAACATATAGAGAGTATAGAGATGCGTAGGCGTTTGGATGAAGCTGCATCAGAGCAATACCTAGTCGTCTTAAAGTTTCGATGGCGATCGGAGGAAACGGAGGAATAGCTCCTACTAGACACATTGTTCGACTGATCGCCATATACCCTTCCGGTGCTAGGTGGGGTCTATCTGTGCTTCTAGGCGTCAAGACATCGTCCCAAGGAATTCCGTGTCTTAAGTAGATTCTTTTAAGTTTTATCTCATCAAGCTTGGATGCTAAAGAATCAGAAAATTTATCTATCCCGAGTGCGCCTGGGATCTCGTCAGGAGCTCGCTCATCAGTCTCAGAATTGTTGCTGGATGATGTACTTTCTGTCGGATCTGATTCTGTGGCTTCGTACTCAGATCCAGAATCTTCACCTCCCGGATTGATTGGAGGAATTTCAGGGTTGTACTGTTCAGGAATCTCGGATTCCGCTTCTGTCACGGATCTTGAAGAAGAGTGATCATTCGACATTGCTGCTAGGACGAGAAAATATGAACAATAAGATTAACACTACCCGTCCCCCGTGTGTGCAAGTACTGGTGTGTGTACTCGTGTGTGCATTAAAAATAAAGCGTGAAAGCAATCTAGATCATCAAAACATTAGTCGTCGTATGCAGTCAAATTATGAGGTCATTTAGTCCAGAAAGTCCAACGTCAAGGCTCTATCCTAACTGTTCAGAGTTTTATGGTGACAAGGCGTTGATTAATGTCTAAAATTTCTTAGTATCGTTAGCTATGAGTCGGATCGCAAAGCAGAGGGATCGCCCCTTTCGGATCGCATGGCAGAGGGATCGCCCCTTTCGGATCGCAGGGCAGAGGAATCGCCCCCCATCGAATCGACGGGCGAAGGGATCGCTCCTTAACGAACCATTGCGACCCCCACGATACGTCTCTTTGCTGCCACCACTGTCTTTCGTCCCGCCACTCGCTTTCGTCTTCTCTTCTTGACCACGACCCGAACCGGCCTTCCCTCTTCTTCTTCTTCCTCCTTCGTTTTCCTCCTCTCCTTTACATCCTCGAACTCCGAGCTCTACGTCATTTGGCCATGGCGTTTTGATGATTTCGTCAGGAAAGCACAAATTTCCATCGTTTCTAGTCGAGAAAGTTCATGAAAGGGCGGCGTTCACGAATAAGAATACTTTTTGTGGAGTTAACTTTCTAAAGATTGAGAGACTGCTCGGATTTTCAAAGGTTTGAAAAATTTGGGTTCGTTCTTCGATAGTGTAGGCGAAACGATTCGGCAGAAAGAAAGAAGAAGGAGAATGAAGAGGAGAGGGTCGGCTTATATAGGCAAAGAGGGCGACCGTTTGTCTCCCTTTCTTTGTCCTATTCGGTCCACGAAACACCATACAGGCCACGATCCAAAGCTTGTGTCGCATAGAAGCCCACGGACCGCCTCAAACGATGGCCCACCAAGCTCGAAGCCCGACACGGCTCGAAGAAAAGTCCGCCGCATCTCGCACAAAAGCCTAGATACTCAGCTCGAGACGAGCACGTGACCACTCGGACCGTGGCGCTCTATGGCGACCGATTCATGCATACGTTGATTTGAACCAATGCGACTGTTGATTTGCGTCCCTTCAGGAAAAGGTAGATCAGAATCTTCGAAGCATGTTCCATCATCGATAAAACATACTTCGAGGGGGCAAAATGTTGGCTAGCTTTTTGACCAAGCCACCCAAGATCATTCATAAAGAGAAAGCATGAAACCACGATATCTAAGGACATGGAGGAATGGATCGCACCATCGTCTCACCCAATGTCGTATCGCGCACCATCGTCTCGCCCAATGTCGGATCGCGCACCATCGTCTCGCCCAATGTTGGATCGCGCACCATCGTCTCGCCCAATATCGAATCGCGTCTCCACGGATCGCCCCCATCTCATCAGCGAACGACTCGTCCGGGCGATCCGATCCAAACTTATATTGTTGCCCCGAGCGAACCGATCCGATCCCCTGGTGCATGGCGAACCCTCTGACCCGTTCAAGCGCGAGCTAGTCTTCAGCGATCCGAATCGCACGGATCTGGCGACACGTGTCCCTAACCGTCACCTGGATCGATTCTCCCCATCTGCACGATCCGATTTTCAAGCAGATCACGACACCTGTCCACAACGGCTAAATTGACTGTTTCTTCAACGGTGGCGATGCGATCCGATGTTCTCGGGATTCGTGCCACGTGTCCACGATCCGCCTGACAAAATCAGCTATAAATAGCCCGGAGCTTGGCATTTTTTGGGATCTTTTGGCAATATTAAGTATTGAATCCGCCATTGTTGTAAAACTACTGAAATATTGAGAGAAATCCTTGTTGTATTAGCTTTCAAAGCATTATCAATAATATATAAAGTGGACGTAGGCTCGTTAACGCCGAACCACTATAAATTCTGAGTGTTACTTTCTTCTCCTCGTTCTTCATTTGAAATTCTGTAGCATTCATAACAATTTGGGTGTTAGGTCCAAATTTCGATCTAACAATACCAGTTTCGTTTGTGACTGTATTTAGAGAGATATTGTGGGTTATTTATGAGTGGAGGTGTAACACCCCGTATTTTCTTCGAACTTAAGAATTACAAATCTGAGTATAATTAAAATATAAAATCAGATTTAAGGAAAACTGGTTTCGCGGTTGCATTCGTCTCGGAAAAATACGCGAAATAGAGTCCGAAATTTCGTAAATCGGAGTCAGTATGACCGAGATATGGCCTTCAGAAGTTTCACCAAAAATCAGAAAAACGAAACAGATTTCAAAAATGCAGAAAACGAGCCAGGCGGGAAAATTCCCGCCCAGACCAGGTCGACCTAGGTGTCGACCTGGAGGGGACCAGGTCGACTTGGGAGTCGACCCTAGGGTCGACCTGGGGGTCGACCTCCCTGGTCGAGCCAGGTCGGCCTGGGTGCATCTGGATGGGTTTTTGGGCTGTTCTGGTAAGCCATGACGAATTCTGACGGTTCTGATCTGTTTTAGGGTTTGTCTAAAGGCCAAAAACAACTAACTACACCTATAAATACATTCTAAGACCTAGCCTCCTCTACACACAATTTTATTCTGCTTCTTCTCTGCCTCTGTTCTGATAAAAAAAAAAATGGCGTCGCTACTCTGCTGGAATCAAAACTAGAAGCTAATCAACATCAACCTAAGCAATTCAATTCAAATTTGAGATAAAAGCTTCTGCAACAATTCTTTAACAACTAAAGTTCTTTCTTTAATCCAACCAAGGCAAGTACAGTTATTTTCCGCTATAAACGTTAATTCTGATTTTGACATGAATTGTGAATCTGAATCTGGGATTATATCTGTTCTATTCTGATTTGATTTATCTTATTCTGTACCTCTTTCCTCTTTCTGTTCTATAGCCAGGCTACTACGAGTCTGAGCCATTCTCGTAAGAGATTAACATGCGCTAAAATGTTTGGGGCAGTAAAACGAATGATGCATAAATTGGGCATGACCAATATGTGACTAATTTGAGGAAAGAACATGAATCTGAGACATATGATTGGACATGTTATATTTATAACATAAAAAGGTATTGAACATATGATTTGTGGACATGACATAAAAAGGTATATAATTTAAATATAGGCTGTATTGAGCACATGATTTAGGATAAAGAGAATATGGCCTAGGTATAAAGATTTACATGATAGTAGGATATCTATTAATGTAAATAAACACCTAAGTAAGGAACCTTTGGGATATTTGACATGCATAGTAATCTGTGGCTATATTTCGTATAAATTATATGGATCTTCTGTACTATACAAGTTTAATAAAAATTTGGAACATATGATATATGGTAAAGTTATGACCATAATCTGTGCTATGTAGATTTGATACAAACGTAGGGTATATGATAATATTGTGAATCAAGACTATTATTTATGCACGTGAACTTAGGCAAGATTTATAATTAGGCAAGGTATGAAACTTTAAGAAATGAGTAAATTTGTTGTATTTGCCTAATTTGCTAGTTGTGTTACATTGCCTAATCTGCTAGTTCTGGTATATTGCTTAATCTGCTAGTTCTGCTCTATTGCCTAGTCTGCTAGATTTGTTCCTCTGCCAAATCTGTTATCTGCTAAGTCTGTTGAAAATACTAAATCTGTTAGTATGCTTAATCTGCTGAGTCGCCTAATCTGAGAAATCTGTTATCTGCTATATCTGTTGAGTTGGTATAATTAGTCCGCTATTAACATAATATGAATTGGCTATAATTATGAATAATTGACATGTATATTAGGCATGGGTATAAATGGTAAATCATTAATTAATTGACCGCAAAGATAAACATGGCTAACTCGAGGTTAGAATGAGTTTGCGGCGTCATTCTGCCCGGAACCGCCCGGCATAATCCAGTGGCCGCAAACAATAGGTTCTAATGTGAGAGGTTAGTCATAATGTGCTAGAAACCCGAGGTTAGACTCAGTTTGCGTCAGAAACCTGCCCGGAACCAACCGGCCTAACCAGTAGCCGCAAACTGTCAGTCTAATGTGAGAGGTTTGGGCATTAATATTTAATTAATGAAAATCTGAGATAATTATGATGTATAAAACGTGTTGGGTAAGGTTAAACCAATTGACCAATGAGTCTGATAAACCCGTTCCGTGAATCTATAGGACCAATACAAAGTTAGACAAATCTGAAAAATCTGTACATCTGATCCGTTAGTCTGAAAAATTGTTAACTTAATTTGTGAACTAGTAAATCTGAATTCTGTATGTCTGAACTTGTAAACAAGTTAATCTGAAATCTGTTAGTCTGGGGACACAAGGTTAGGAGGGGAATTACTTGTGTCATCTGTTGTTTGGGACCCATATTAGTCAGTAACCCTTTCTGGTATCAAAATTTTGACCCAACAGTAGGTAGGGTCCGGACACGCTTACTGAACTAATTATAAGTGGTTCATTCTGATAATGGCGAGGGGTGTTGATGGTGTGTTCCAACCGGGTCATGTGCGTGCATGGATCCCGGTCTGCCTCTGAGGATGTAAGACACCGTGACATCTATAAATAGGTCTGTGCCAATTGGTTGTCACTTTAGGGAGTGATACACCTTACTGTGGGGCCGACACAGGATATTTATGTGTTTAGGAGCCGATCGCTTGGGGTAGGGTTTTAGGTTACACTTAGTTCTGTCTGTTTCTGTTGGTACCGTCTGTTTCTGTTGGGTGGTAACACCTGTCTGTTTCTGCGTGGTACCGTCTGTTCGGGTGGTAAAGGCCCATTACTAGTGTACACCTAATTCTACATTCTGTTTCCGTAGGGATTAATCTGTTTCTGCTTCTGTCTGTTTCTGAATGGGTAGTAAAGGCCCATTATTAGCACCCTGTTTCTGTTAAATTATTCTGTACCCGTTCCTTCTTCAGTTTAGACATTAGGGTGACTCCTAATTCTGTTATACTAGTATTAGTGAAGAGAAGTGTAAAGCAATAGCTTATATCATTCTGTCTTCTGTTATATCTGCTACACCTGTTACAGTTATATCTCATCCAGATTTATGTTCATGTCATAATATTATTATCTGTTCATATGCTGAAAGTCACTGGACTTGCCAGACTTTATGTCTGACCCTTGTTGTTTCGCCTCTTTTCTTCCGTTCCCCCCCCCCCCCAGGTTTTTCTAAGGAGGGAATACTCTAGCTAGATCCGGATTTCTTCTGCTTGAAGTGCTTAGAGTATGGCTTGTCTTCTTCTGTGGGGATTATGATTTTAAACTATGCATTCTGAAGGCTTTTGTACAAGACTGATATTTTGTACTTGAATTCTGAGATTTGAAAGGATGTAACTATACTGATTTCTGTTTCCGCTGTAATAAAGTTAAAAATTTTCAAGTACTGTTTTTATCTGTCTTGTAAGTTTCTGTTCTGTTTACTAAAATGCTGAACCAATGTTAAGGCATTCCCTTTGTGAGTGTCCCTAACGGAGGTGGGGTGTTAAACTTGGTATCAGAGCTGAAGGTTACCAGATTGGGTAAAGTTTTTGAAAACTATTTTCAAAAAGGTTTTGAAAGGAAGTATTTTCAAAAATAAAGCTTATTTTGGAAAATATAATCCCCAAGAGCCATATATCTTTCTTTCGGTCCTTTTTGTATTGAACCTTTCCTTTTTCGTTTCAGCATGTCTGAAGCATCTGAGATACCAGAGGGTGTTCATGTACCCGGTTGGTTTCGTCAATATCTTGAGGCTAGGACCGCCGCTGCAGGTCCAGCAAATGATCCCCCACCCCTCCTCGTGCAATTGCTTTCTCAAAGATCTGTAGATATTTTAGGGCCATGGGTGGGAAGGATTTCAAAGGAACTGAATCATTCGTAGAAGCGAGGAATTGGCTCAAAGAAACTGAGGATCTATTCGTTATCTTCGAGGTGGACGATAGGCAGAAGGTACAGTTGGCGGTATGGCTGCTCAAAGACGAAGCTTCCTACTGGTGGGAAGTCACTAACGCCGAGAGGCCGGTTAAGACATGGATGGATTTCAGAACAAGGTTTGAGACAAAATTTCTCTCGCAAGCTGAACGGAGTTTACAACTAGAAAAGTTCTTATCTCTTAAGCAAGGATGTATGACAGTCAAGGAATACGTCAACCAGTTCAACCAACTAGCTAGGTTCGGGTTGGATTTAGTCAACACTCATCATAAAAAGGCTCTCCGCTTTGTTAAAGGATTGAACGAGCCACTGCACAGCTTAGCCATGACTCATGTACCCATGGGAGCGACTTACGAGAAATTGGTGGACATGGCACTACTGCACGAGGAAGACAAGGGCCCGAAAGAGCCAAAGAAGGAAGAACCATAGAATAAGAAAGAGGGGCCCAAAAAGGAAACACAAAAGAAGGATGAGAAGACTGAAGATAAGAAGGGGAAAAAGTGCTTTACTTGTGGAAGCTCGACTCATTTGAACAAGGATTGCAGAAAAAGGAAGGGTGCTTGCTTCAACTGTGGGGGGATGGGACACTTCACTAGGGACTGCCCGAAGAGACGAGGACAAGGAGGGCAGGCGAATAATCTTGAGGCTAGTGGCTAGGATAGAAATAGGAAAATTTCTATAGTAGGTTTAATTTCTTTATCTGATTATGGAGTTAAGACTTTTTCTGATTCTGGTATTTTGATTTTGTAATCGATACTCTGCACTTTAATACTAGTATTATTTCTGAATTCTGCTATAGACTCAGACCCATAAGGGTTATGGCTCATCTGTTTGAGATTGGGGTTTGAGGGATATCTGTGTTAGGCGTCAAGTATGACGCATACATTCTGAGTTTTCGTGGGGTATGATTTTATCATGCTTAACTTCCAAAGAGTCATTAGGGAACCTGATCTATACCAATAGCCTGTAAATATCTGAATACTTCTGATAAGATTTCCAGTTTTGACATTATCTAAAGAAGGTAATCCTCTGGGTGTCAATTTGATGTTGGTTTCGGTCTTTGGGGCCGATACTTAGGACCCATGTCTAATGGGAACCAAGTTTTTGTTCTATCTGTACTCGCCTTCATCATTCGACTGTATCCTATCGATCGAATCTTCAAACTTTAGGTAGAAACTAATGGGTGTAAACATGTGTTTGAGACATGTTATGTTTGATGGTTGCAAGTGGATGCAAGTGTTTGCTAGTGGTTGCTCGTGGACGCATATACACACACTAGGCACTAGATCGGCTCGAAAAACACTCTCATACTACATATGGATGTGTGATCATTTTAAATTTTTATGGATGCAAAATGGTTGAATCAGCACATGGATGTTGCATATGAGTGGATGGTTGTGCACTCATATAGAAATGATATGTATCAAATAGGAAAATTGCATACATATTGGACTCATGGCACTGACATAATTTGCATTAAGGAGGTCAACTGAATCAGTAGAACGCCTGATCTTTGCATTAGATAAGGAACATATACACACACTTTTGCAAATGTTCATACAGCACTAGAAATTTCTAAGGACAATGGACGCTTGTGGATGATGACTGAGTAGATGAGTGATTGGATGGTAGGACACATTCTTCTTAACTTGAAGATTTCGGGGACGAAATCCTTTAAGGAGGGGAGAATGTAACACCCCGTATTTACTGTGAACTTAAGAATTACAAATCTGAGTATAATTAAAATATAAAATCAGAATTAAGGAAAACAGGTTTCGCGGTTGCATTCGTCTCGGAAAAATACGCGAAATAGAGTCCGAAATTTCGTAAATCGGAGTCAGTATGACCGAGATATGGCCTTCAGAATTTTCACGAAAAATCAGAAAAACGAAACAGATTTCAAAAATGCAGAAAACGAGCCAGGCGGGAAAATTCCCGCCCAGACCAGGTCGACCTGGGGGTCGACCTGGAGGGGACCAGGTCGACTTGGGAGTCGACCCTAGGGTCGACCTGGGGGTCGACCTCCCTGGTCGAGCCAGGTCGGCCTGGGTGCATCTGGATGGGTTTTTGGGCTGTTCTGGTGAGCCATGACGTATTCTGAAGGTTCCGATCTGTTTTAGGGTTTATCTAAAGGCCAAAAACAACTAACTACACCCCTAAATACATCCTAAGACCTAGCCTCCTCTACACACAATTCTATTCTGCTTCTTCTCTGCCTCTGTTCTGATAAAAATAAAAATGGCGTCGCTACTCTGCTGGAATCAAAACTAGAAGCTAATCAACATCAACCTAAGCAATTCAATTCAAATTTGAGATAAAAGCTTCTGCAACAATTCTGTAACAACTAAAGTTCTTTCTTTAATCCAACCAAGGCAAGTACAGTTATTTTCCTCTATAAACGTTAATTCTGATTTTGACATGAATTGTGAATCTGTATCTGGGATTATATCTGTTCTGATTTGATTTATCTTATTCTTTACCTCTTTCCTCTTTCTGTTCTATAGCCAGGCTACTACGAGCCTGAGCCAATCTCGTAAGAGATTAACATGCGCTAAAATGTTTGAGACAGTTAAACGAATGATGCATAAATTGGGCATGACCAATAGGCGACTAATTTGAGGAAGGAACATGGACTGTAGCTAGAACATGAATCTGAGACATATGATTGGACATGTTATATTTATAACATAAAAAGATATTGAACATATGATTTGTGGACATGACATAAAAAGGTATATAATTTAAATATAGGCTGTATTGAACACATGATTTAGGATAAAGAGAATATGGCCTAGGTATAAAGATTTACATGATAGTAGGATATCTATTAATGTAAATAAACACCTAAGTAAGGGACCTTTGGGATATTTGACATGCATAGTAATCTGTGGCTATATTTCGTATAAATTATATGGATCTTCTGTTCTATGCAAGTTTAATAAAATTTTGGAACATATGATATATGGTAAAGTTATGACCATAATCTGTGCTACGTAGATTTGATACAAACATAGGGTATATGATAATATTGTGAATCAAGACTATTATTTATGCACGTGAACTAAGGCAAGATTTATAATTAGGCAAGGTATGAAACTTTAAGAAATGAGTAAATTTGTTATATTTGCCTAATTTGCTAGTTGTGTTACATTGCCTAATCTCCTAGTTCTGTTATATTGCTTAATCTGCTAGTTCTGCTCTATTGCCTAGTCTGCTAGATTTGTTCCTCTGCCAAATCTGTTATCTGCTAAGTCTTTTGAAAATACTAAATCTGTTAGTATGCTTAATCTGCTGAGTCGCCTAATCTGAGAAATCTGTTATCTGCTATATCTGTTGAGTTGGTATAATTAGTCCGCTATTGACATAATCTGAATTGGCTATATTTATGAATAATTGACATGTATATTAGGCGTGGGTATAAATGGTAAATCATTAATTAATTGGCCGCAAAGATAAACATGGCTAACTCGAGGTTAGAATGAGTTTGTGGCGTAATTCTGCCCGGAACCGCCCGGCATAATCCAGTGGCCACAAACAATAGGTTCTAATGTGAGAAGTTAGTCATAAGGTGCTAGAAACCCGAAGTTAGACTCAGTTTGCGACAGAAACCTGCCCGGAACCAACCGGCCTAACCAGTAGCCGCAAACTGTCAGTCTAATGTGAGAGGTTTGGGCATTAATATTTAATTAATGAAAATCTGAGATAATTATGATGTCTAAAACGTGTTGGGTAAGGTTAAACCAATTGACCAATGAGTCTGATAAACCCGTTCTGTGAATCTGTAGGCCCAATACAAAGTTAGACAAATCTGAAAAATCTGTACATCTGATCCGTTAGTCTGAAAACTTGTTAACTTAATTTGTGAACTAGTAAATCTGAATTCTGTATGTCTGAACTTGTAAACAAGTTAATCTGAAATCTGTTAGTCTGGGGACACAAGGTTAGGAGGGGAATTACTTGTGTCATCTGTTGTTTGGGACCCATATTAGTCAGTAACCCTTTCTGGTATCAAAACTTTGACCCAACAGTAGGTAGGGTCCGGGCACGCTTACTGAACTAATTATAAGTGGTCCATTCTGATAATGGCAAGGGGTGTTGATGGTGCGTTCCAACCGGGTCATGTGCGTGCATGGATTCCGATCTGCCTCTGAGGATGTAAGACGCCGTGACATCTGTAAATAGGTCTGTGCCAATTGGTTGTCACTTTAGGGTGTGATACACCCTACTGTGGGGCCGACACAGGATATTTATGTATTAGGGAGCCGATCGCTTGTGGTAGGGTTTTAGGGTACACTTAGTTCTGTCTGTTTCTGTTGGTACCGTCTGTTTCTGTTGGGTGATAACACCTGTCTGTTTCTGCGTGGTACAGTCTGTTCGGGTGGTAAAGGCCCATTACTAGTGTACACCTAATTCTACATTCTATTTCCGTAGGGATTAATCTTTTTCTGCTTCTGTCTGTTTCTTATCGGGTAGTAAAGGCCCATTATTAGCACTCTGTTTCTGTTAAATTATTCTGTATCCATTCCTGCTTCAGTTTAGACATTAGGGTGACACCTAATTCTGTTATACTAGTATTAGTGCAGAGAAGTGTAAAGCAATAGCTTATATCATTCTGTCTTCTGTTATATCTGCTACACATGTTACAGTTATCTCTCATCCAGTTTTATGTTCATGTCATAATATTATTATCTGTTCATATGCTGAAACTCACTGGACTTGCCAGACTTTATGTCTGACCCTTGTTGTTTCGCCTCTTTTCTTCCGTCCCCCCCCCCCCCCCCAGGTTTTTCTAAGGAGGGAATACTCTAGCTAGATCCGGATTTCTTCTGCTTGAAGTGCTTAGAGTATGGCTTGTCTTCTTCTGTGGGGATTATGATTTTAAACTACGCATTCTGAAGGCTTTTGTACAAGACTGATATTTTGTACTTGAATTCTGAGATTTGGAAGGATGTAACTATACTGATTTCTGTTTCCGTTGTAATAAAGTTAAAAAATTTCAAGTACTGTTTTTATCTGTCTTGTAAGTTTCTGTTCAGTTTACTAAAATGCTCCACCAAAGTTAAGGCATTCCCTTTGTGAGTGTCCTTAACGGAGGTGGGGTGTTACAGGAGGGACATATTGATGAACTATATGGATAGCTGTCTGGTTTTGACCCTTGGTCTTTCTCATGGAGTTCTTTTTGTGAACGTATTTAGAGAGATATTATGGGTTGTACTTCGCTATTATACTTCCTGGGATGTTTGGATTATAGTATTGGAGTAGATATACTTCTATATTGGGTGGTGGCTTTGCCGGAACTCGATATAGGAGTAGATGTGCGGTGGTTTATCCGGAGCTCATCTATCTACAATCCTTTACTTTTTTAGAGTCGAGTTGACGTCTGAATGTTGTTGGTTGTTTTACTCCTAGGGAGTTGTATTGGGACTCTGTACTTTTTGATATTATTATATATATTTGTGCTCTCTTCTTCTTAGAAGATCACACATTTTGTTTTTTCAAAAAACAAAAAGGAATATACCGAGAATATGCCACTTTCACCCTATAAATACCATACCTTTACATCCTAACCTAATTCATTTATTCACTCCTTTGGTCAAATTCATTTCTAGCCGCCACTATCTCAGAAGAAAACATAAGAAAGATATTTAAAGAAAAATCAAAAGAAATTAGAAATAAAATTCTAAAATCAAGTGATAATATTTCTGAGTTTGCTGGGTGGTTTATCTTCACCTTGGTATAACCAGTATTGGGTGCGATGCAAAGTCTGTTTCGTGGGTTTTCTCGCAGTGTTATTAGGGTTCGAATACAATTCGATTGGAGGCATCAATGTGGATTTTCAGTTGTGTATTTGAGTTCGGTGAAGGATTTAGCACCTCGTCGGGGTTTTGTTGTGGGTTTCGGTGGTATCTAAGTTCGTACCTGTTGTGGTGGCTCGAACGGAAGCTGGAAGTCGCGGTTATTGGTACGGGGTTGGATTGATACTGTTGGTAATGGAGATGAGGGGATAGCGGAGAGAAGGAGTTGGGTGCTATAGGTTTTCGATGTAATGGTGTACGAAGGAGGAAGAGTCGTAGGAATAGCGGCCCATTGAGGAACAGGAGGTTCGGTGTTAAAACGATTGAGGGAGAAGGTCTATCGGGTTGGGTTTTCACGAAGGGTTGTGGGCTTTTTGAAATGGTAAGGGCCCATATAGAAGTATATATAGTTAATTTTAATTCAAACAATGTGTGTCAACTTATAAAGCTAATAACTTATCCATACGACGACATAATTTTGAACGGTCGGATCCGTTGGGATCGTATGGACGGACACTATACCATGGAACTGACTGGAAGTCCATTGGAGCTCATTACAATTTATAGCAAAATAAATTGTCCGTCTGAATCAAAGATGGTTAATCGTTTTTACGATAACAGTCCAATGTGAGTAAATCTCACTAACTCTGAAGAGCTTATAATTTCATGTTGTATTTTTAGAACTGTTAAATATAGGCTGATTGACTGTGTGTTGACTGTTTGATTGAACTGCTAGTCAGTGTAACACCCCGCGAATTCTACAACTGTGAAATTCATAAATTAAAGTATAATTAATTGAAATCAAAGAACTAAGGGAAACGGGATACGCCATTGCGTTCGTCTCGGAAAAATACGCGAAATAGAGTCCGAGTTTTCGAAAAATGGAGTCCGTATGAAGAAGATATGGCCTTCGGAAGTTTCTGAATTAAGTTTAAAATTCAAACAGAATAAAATAGCTCAGAAAATCAGTTTAAAATTAAAAATGGGGCCCAATGGGCCAGGGCGGAAGAACACCCGCCTAACGCACCCAGATCGACTGGGCTGTCGACCTGGTCTAGCCAGGTCGACAGGGCTGTCGACAGGCATGTCGACCTGGTCCAGAGCCAGGTCGAACCCAGTCCAACCTGGCTGGCCTATTCTATGTTGGTCGATTTTCTGTAGACTGCTTTGTCATTAGGGCTAGGTGGCAGGCTCTAATTGGTCTCTCTTTAGGATGAAAGGCTACGATCTAACCAAGCAACATCAATGGTCCTAATCGGTTCATAACCCCTATAAAAATGACCCTAGACTCAACCCTAATCTATTCATTCAAAAATAAGAACAAAGCCGCCATGTTGCTGAGGAACGACTAGGGGTAGCCACCAATTGGAGAGAGGATTAGTAGGCAAATTCTAAGGCATAAAACAACTCAATCAAATCAAACCGCATCTTCAAATCCCTAAATTTGAGAATTCGCCTCACCATTGTAAGTAGAGTATTATTTTGGTATGAACAAATAATTGTGTCGGTTTGTATACTTGATTTGTGGCGATAAAGTAATTCATATTTGTGCGTTCTTATCGATTTGGAATATTGTATACGTTTGGAATATTCGCAAATTATGTAATCCATATTGAAGCTACATGTATGTAGTTGATTAATTGAAATTCATGCAAGTTTGGGGTTTTGCTACTATGCCATCATAATGTGTATTTTTATACAAACATCCTTTTTGTGAAGTAATTGGAATAAGTTTGGGTTATCATAGTCCATATGAAATTATGTTGAAGATTTGGCATCATGATTTATGTATTAAGACATGCTTTTGTACTAGAAAACCTATTTGCAAACTTATGAATATGAGTAGGCTAGGATTGATATTTTGCATAATTGAAATCCATGATTATAATGTTAACAAGAATTATATGATGACATATGTGGTACATAGCTAGGTTAGATTCAAAATCCCTTTTTGCAAGTTTGCATGACTAAAGTAAAAATCATGATTTCATGTTAGAAATATTTATGCCATGGTTATGTGAACAAATTTAATTATACTTTTGTATCAGTCACAAAAGTAGACACCTTTGTAAGCATGTAGTAGTCTTATGAACATGATTTGCTTATGTTTGACATTATGCCTGAATAAAAATATAGGTTTATGTTGTAGTTAAAGCCTATGTGTCGATAGTGATATTCTTAACTTAACTACAAGTTTACATGCTTTGATTCATGCCACTTATGCTTTATGACCAAAGTATATATCACTACTATGCAAGTACACCAGTTTCTATTTTGTATTTCCAACGTCATATTGCAAGTTCATGCGCTCACATTCCCCTTTCCGTGTATGTAATCACGCTTTAAGCCTCCCCTTTTCGCATGGCTAAGTTGGGCTTAAGAGCCTAAGCCCAACATATATAATAAACGGACGTGTTAAACAGGGGAAAATAACGTTGGGTTAAAATTAATAATGAATGAAAATATAAAATAGAAGGGCCCAAATTCAAGTATGGGTTGGGCCCATGATTGGTGTAACCTTTACACCATTAACTTAATAATGGGCCGCAAATATTTACATGTAAGAAAATAAAGAAGAAAGACAGAATATGTAAATATAGAACATACGATGTGTTTAACCCGAGGTTGGATTGAGTTGTGATGTAAACCTGCCCGGAACCGCCCGTCTGTCCAGTAGTCACAAAAATACCTATCCAATGTGGGAGGTTAAACATGGAGCCCAATAAGGACCCGAGGTTAGACTGAGTTGTGGCGTAAGACTGGCCGGAACCAACCGGCAACAGGCAGCCACAACAATACCTGTCTAATGTGAGAGGTCAAGGCTTTAATAAGACAATTAAGGCTGAGTCAGGATTGTTAGGATTAAGTGAACTAAAGACTTAATCAAAATGGAACATGCTAAACTAAACGGACTGGTGGGGGTTAGGTTAGAAAACACTTAACCAACTTAGCATGTCGGCTAGAGATAGAAAACCTAGTAACGGGGGACCCTTTTCAGCAGTAACTCTAAAAGGTGTATCAGGATACCCTGAAACTAGGCAGGGTGGGGCACGATTACTGGGCTGATTGTAAGAGGTCAAATCGACGGCGGTGGTGTAGCAGTGTAGGTTCTAACGGGGTGCGGGCATGCACACACTCCGGCGCAGAAAAATAAGGCACTGGACACCAGTACCATACCTGTGCATGCTAGGATTGTGTCGGGTCGCCACCATGGGACTTGATACACCCCATGGTGGGACCAGCATAGGTAACTACAACACCGGGGGCCGTAAGACACATGTAACTATGCGAGTAGGAGCCGATCATCATAGAATGGATCACATCACCCTGATTATGGTGTGCCAGTTGGAAACTAGTTTATATGGGTTCAGAGATTAACATGGGGTACGATAGCATATTCGATCCTAGACAACTTAACCAAGTTATAGTGCTTTCCCACTTCTTGTTTATACTTATCATACCCAGTTCTTTATTCATAGACAAAATAGTACTAGACTTACTCAGGCTTTATGTCTGACTCTACTTTTCTTTCGTCTTCTTTTCTTCCGTTTCCCCCCCCCCCCCCAGGTCCACAGGGAGGAAACACTGCAGCTTGACCAGCCTTAACATCCAGCTTGAAGAGGAGAAATGTATTGCTCGGTCCTTTTCGTTTTTGAACTATGGCTTGGATGGCTTGGACAACCGCTATGGGGCTTTTGCAGTTTTATCTATGTTTTCTTTATGCTTCTTTAAATAATGTAATCAAGACAGATTATGAATGTGTTATGTTATGTTTTGGAAAAGATGTAAGACAATTATGGTGATGTTGTTGTAACACGTATTTGCTTTTATGAAATAAAAGTTGTTATTTTTCCGCTGTTTACAAATATGTGTTCTTATATCTGTCTTGTATATCTGTGACTTATACTTATAAACCTCCACCAAAATTAGGGCATTCCCTTTGAGAGTGACCCTAACGGAGGTGGGGTGTTTCACTTGGTATTAGAGCATAGGTTTACCAGATAAGATAAAAAGTTTTGAAAAATTATTTTCAAAAAGAAAATTTAAAGAAGCATTTTTAAAAAAGAAAAATATTATTTTATTCTAAAAAGGCAAAGTTCACTCCCCAAAACCATAGGTACTATCTCTTATCCTTCGTTTTGAATCTATCCTTTTTGTTTCAGCATGTCCGAAGATCTTAACTTGCCAGAAGGGGTGCCCATACCTGGTTGGTTTAGACGGTTCTTAGAAGCAAGAGCCACTCAGCCAGGTCCTACTGTTCCTCCTCCCCCAGCTGCCGGAAATCATCCAGCTGCAGCGGCACCTTTTCCTCCACCTCCTCCACGGGGAAACACGTTTGCTAAGATATGAAAAGATTTTAAAGCTATGGGAGTAAAGGATTTCCATGGAACTGAGTCCTTCGTAGCAGCTAGGAATTGGCTGAAAGAAACTGAGGACCTATTCATCATCTTTGAGGTAGAGGATAGACAAAAAGTACAATTGGCAGTGTGGCTATTGAATGGCGAGGCTTCCTACTGGTGGGAAGTCACTAATGCTGAAAGACCAGTGGAAACATGGGAGGACTTTAGGGCAAGGTTTGAGAATAAATTTCTCTCAGATGCGGAAAGAAGTTTGCAGTTGGAAAAATTCTTATTTCTTAAGCAAGGGGACAAGACTGTCGGAGAATATGTGAATCAGTTCGATGAGCTGGCTGGGTTTGGGCTTGACCTAGTCAACACCCCGCACAAGAAGGCTCTCCGTTTCGTCAAAGGGTTGAATGAGCCATTACACAGTTTGGCCATGACCCATATACCCATAGGAGCCACATATGAAAGATTGGTGCAAATGGCATTGCTGAATGAAGAGGATAAGGGCAAGAAGGAGACAAAGGCAGAAAGCTCTCAAGGGAAGAAAGAAGGTTTGCAGCCTAAAAAGACAGACTTTAAGAAGGGCGGGAAAGGCAACAAAGAGAAGAGGAAGTGCAATTTTTGTGGCAAAGTGGGGCACTTAGTAAAGGACTGCCGGAAAAAGAAGGCCAAGGAGAATGGTGGGTGCTTTTCTTGCGGTGAGACAGGCCACAGGGCTAAGGACTGCCCAAAGAAACGAGGACAGGGCAGAGGGCTGGATCCACCCCAGGGGCACAGGTCCATGTGCTGGAAGCACCACCTCTACAACAGCGAGGTATAAATACTTCTGTAGAAAGTGGAGTTTATCTTTATGATCACCCCGTTCGCACTTTATTTGATTCTGGCGCATCACACTCCTTTATCTCGTCTGCTTTAGTAGAATCTCTGCACCTAAAAACTAGTATGGTAGAGGACCCCTTAATTGTTTCAAACCCAATTGGGGGCCCAGCTCATTTGTCTGTGATCTGTGTGGGATTGAAAATTTCTATTCTAAGTGTAGAATTTCAATGTAGTGCCTTTGTTTTGGGCTTTTCGGGTTATGGTTTGATTTTGGGTATGGATTGGCTATCCAGTAATGGGGCCATCCTTGATTGTGAGAAAAGGGTTGTTAGGCTCCTAACCCAGCTCGGTAATACTTTGGAAATTTCTTGTAATCCCTCGTATGCGGTTATGCTTAGTTATCTTGAATCGCTAGATGCCTCTGTTGAAAATTTGCAATCAGTTAGAGTGGTCCGGGAATATCCGGATGTCTTCGAAGAGGTGAAGGGCTTGCCTCCGAAGCGGGAAATAGACTTCCGCATATATATTGTAGATAATGCAAAGCCCGTTGCGTTGCCCGTCAGACACATGGCTCCACGAGAAAGGAAAGAGCTCAGTAAACAGATTAAAGAGCTTCTAGAGAAGGGGTTCATTAGGAGGAGCATTTCAGAATGGGGCGCTCCAGTGGTGTTCGCTACAAAGGCGGATGGTTCACTCCGTCTATGTGTTGACTATAGGGAGCTCAACAAGCTAACGAAAAAGAATAGGCACCCTCTCCCTAGAATTGACGATTTATTTGACCAGCTTGTAGGGGCGTCTGTTTTCTCCCAGCTTGATTTAGCAACCGGTTTTCATCAGCTAAGGGTGGCTGAAGATAGCATCGATAAAACGGCATTCAGAACCCCAGACGGCTTCTTTGAATGGCTTGTCATGCCTTTCGGCTTGACAAATGCACCTGCGTACTTCGTGGACCTGATGAGTGGGGTATTTAGAGATTTCCTCAACAAATTCGTAGTGGTCTTCGTAGATGATATCCTTATCTTCTCAAAGAGTGAAGAGGAACATGCTCAGCACTTAAGGGCAATCATGGAAACTTTGCAAGTCCATCAACTAAAAGCCAAATTCTCCAAATGCCACTTTTGGAGAGAAGATGTGAGGTTCCTTGGGCACATAGTATCCAAACAAGGGTTAGCAGTGGACCCTGCTAAGGTAGTGGCGGTACAAGATTGGAAGACACCAAGGAATGCAACTGAGGTCCGAAGCTTTCTAGGACTAGCGGGTTTCTATCGAAAGTTCATAAGGGATTTTGCGAAAATCTCAGCTCCGCTCACGAAATTGACTAAGAAGAATTTAGTGTTTAATTGGGACTTGGATTGCGAGTTTGCTTTCCAACGACTGAAAAGGGCTCTCACAACAGCCCCAGTTTTGACGCTGCCAGATGGGAGCAAGATGTTCACTGTTTATACGGATGCATGTGGGACAGGGCTAGGCGTCGTCTTAATGCAAGAAGGAAGGGTAGTAGCTTATGGCGGAAGGCAGTTGAAAGTGCACGAAAAGAACTATCCAACCCACGATCTTGAGTTGGCCGCCATCGTCTTTGCACTCAAGTCTTGGCGACACTATCTCCTAGGTGAGAAGTTCGAACTTTACACTGACCATAAATCGTTGAAATATCTTTTCTCGCAGAAGGATCTTAACTTGAGGCAACAAAGATGGATGGAGTTTCTTGCCTCGTACGATTTCGAAATCTCCTACACTGCGGGCAAAGGCAACGTAGTGGCAGACGCGTTGAGCCGAAAGAAATTGACCCTAAGCCCGTTGTTTGTTGAAAGACAAAGCCTAGAGTTCATAGCCAGCTTCGACTTTAGGCCTTCCTCCGATTTCATACCAGGCTTGCTAGCATCTCTCGAAGTGCGCCCAACTTTAGTGGATTCGGTAGGGGCAACACAACGCGAAGACCCTCAGCTTGTGGAAACAATTGATAGGCTAATTAGGGGTGAGACTTCAAGTCACCTCAATAGATACTCCATCGACGATAAGGGGTTGCTAAGGCGAGACGGAAGACTATGCGTCCCACAGACAAAAGATTTGATAAAGAAGGTTCTCGAGGAAGCACATCACTCCAAGATGACGATACACCCAGGCGGAGATAAAATGTACAAAGATATAAAAAGGACTTTCTTCTGAAATGGCATGAAAAAGGACGTGGCAGAATTCGTTTTTAAGTGCATGGTGTTCCAACGGGTTAAGGCGGAACAGAAAAAGCCTGGCGGACTACTACATCCTTTGGAGGTCCCGCAGTGGAAGTGGGATAGCATCTCAATGGACTACATCGATGGGCTGCCTAGGTCTAGGAGAGGCAACACTAGCATTTGGGTAATAGTGGATAGGCTTACTAAAAGCGCCCACTTTTTACCTGTCAAAAGTAAAAGAACTGCCTCATCCCTAGCATCACTTTACCTCAAGGAAATCGTTCGACTCCATGGAATACCATCTAGCATTGTTAGTGATCGAGACCCCATCTTCACCAGTGAGTTTTGGCGGAGTCTGCAAGAAGCAGTAGGAACGCAGTTATGCTTGAGCACAGCCTATCATCCCCAAACCGACGGCCAATCAGAGAGAGTGAACAGAGTTTTGGAAGACCTTTTAAGGCTATGCGTCCTCGACTTCGGAGGGACATGGGAAGACCACCTTCCTTTGGTGGAATTTGCTACAACAACAGCTATCAAGCAACCATCGGAATGGCGCCCTTCGAAGCTTTATATGGAAGACCGTGTCGATCGCCCACTTGTTGGTGGGAGTCTACAGATAAGCTCATACTTGGACCAGATATGATCTGAGAGACTTCAGAGAAAGTAGACTTAATACGAAGAAGGATGAAGACGGCCCAAGACAGACAAAAGTACTATGCCGACAAGAGAAGGACCGACCTTGAATTTGAGGTTGGAGACAGAGTTTTTCTCAAGGTATCTCCGCTAAGAAACATTGTTCGTTTTGGAACCACAGGAAAACTTGCACCAAGGTTCGTAGGGCCATTCCCTATCATCGAGAAAATTGGGAAAATGGCCTATAGACTAGAGCTACCCGAGAAGTTGGCTGGAGTCCACAACGTTTTTCACGTTTCACATCTCCGAAAATGTCTACATGAGTCAGCCAAGGTAGTAGAGCCAAACAACCTTGAAGAGGCCGAAGTGGAACGCGAAGCAACCCTAAGAAATGTTCCAACCCGCATATTAGGAACGGAAGTGGAGAAGCTACGCAACCGTGAAGTCAAGCTCGTCAAAGTTCAGTGGAGCGACGCCGAGGAAGACGCGACTTGGGAAACTGAAGCTAGAATACGCACTGCCTACCCTTTTCTGTTTGAGGGTACATCCTTGATCTTTCCTTTTCCTTAAGTTGCGCTTTTATCTATCTTTTTAGGTATATTTCCTCGACCTTATCTTTTAGGTAGAAACCCTTTGGATGGAAACATGTAATTGAAACATGTTATGGATGATGGTTGCAAGTGGTTGCAAGTGATTGCTAGTGGTTGCTCGTGGTTGCATATACACACACAATCTAGGTTTTAGATCGGCTCAGTCACTTCATATTGCATATGCATATATGTTTGCATTCGTATGTGGTTGAACTTTAATGTGTTGTCATGTGGATGCTGCATTTGTATTGAATGATTGTGCACTCATGTAGAATCAAGAATAGGAAAATTTGCATACATAATGGATTCATGGCACTTACATAATTCGCATTAAGGAGGTCAACTGAATCAGTAGACCGCCTGATTTTGCATTAGATAAGTACATGTACACACACTTCGCATATGATCATGAAGCATTAGGAGTCTTTTAAGGACAATGGATACTCGTGTTTGATGGATGAGTAGATGGATGATTGGATGTTAGGATATACATTCCTCCTAACTTGAAGATTTCGGGGCGAAATCCTTTTAAGTGGGGGAGAATGTAACACCCCGCGAATTCTACAACTGTGAAATTCATAAATTAAAGTATAATTAATTGAAATCAAAGAACTAAGGGAAACGGGATACGCCATTGCGTTCATCTCGGAAAAATACGCGAAATAGAGTCCGAGTTTTCGAAAAACGGAGTCCGTATGAAGAAGATATGGCCTTCGGAAGTTTCTGAATTAAGTTTAAAATTCAAACAGAATAAAATAGCTCAGAAAATCAGTTTAAAATTAAAAATGGGGCCCAATGGGCCAGGGCGGAAGAACACCCGCCTAACGCACCCAGGTCGACTGGGCTGTCGACCTGGTCTAGCCAGGTCGACAGGGCTGTCGACATGGCTGTCGACAGGCATGTCGACCTGGTCCAGAGCCAGGTCGAACCCAGTCCAACCTGGCTGGCCTATTCTATGTTGGTCGATTTTCTGTAGACTGCTTTGTCATTAGGGCTAGGTGGCAGGCTCTAATTGGTCTCTCTTTAGGATGAAAGGCTACGATCTAACCAAGCAACATCAATGGTCCTAATCGGTTCATAACCCCTATAAAAATGACCCTAGACTTAACCCTAATCTATTCATTCAAAAATAAGAACAAAGCCGCCATGTTGCTGAGGAACGACTAGGGGTAGCCACCAATTGGAGAGAGGATTAGGAGGCAAATTCTAAGGCATAAAGCAACTCAATCAAATCAAACCGCATCTTCAAATCCCTAAATTTGAGAATTCGCCTCACCATTGTAAGTAGAGTATTATTTTGGTATGAACAAATAATTGTGTTGGTTTGTATACTTGATTTGTGGCGATAAAGTAATTCATATTTGTGCGTTCTTATCGATTTGGAATATTGCATACGTTTGGAATATTCGCAAATTATGTAATCCATATTGAAGCTACATGTATGTAGTTGATTAATTGAAATTCATGCAAGTTTGGGGTTTTGCTACTATGCCATCATAATGTGTATTTTTATACAAACATCCTTTTTGTGAAGTAATTGGAATAAGTTTGGGTTATCATACTCCATATGAAATTATGTTCAAGATTTGGCATCATGATTTATGTATTAAGACATGCTTTTGTACTAGAAAACCTATTTGCAAACTTATGAATATGACTAGGCTAGGATTGATATTTTGCATAATTGAAATCCATGATTATAATGTTAACAAGAATTATATGATGACATATGTGGTACATAGCTAGGTTAGATTCAAAATCCCTTTTTGCAAGTTTGCATGACTAAAGTAAAAATCATGATTTCATGTTAGAAATATTTATGCCATGGTTATGTGAACAAATTTAATTATACTTTTGTATCAGTCACAAAAGTAGACACCTTTGTAAGCATGTAGTAGTCTTATGAATATGATTTGCTTATGTTTGACATTATGCCTGAATAAAAATATAGGTTTATGTTGTAGTTAAAGCCTATGTGTCGATAGTGATATTCTTGACTTAACTACAAGTTTACATGCTTTGATTCATGCCACTTATGCTTTATGACCAAAGTATATATCACTACAATGCAAGTACACCAGTTTCTATTTTGTATTTCCAACGTCATATTGCAAGTTCATGCGCTCACATTCCCCTTTCCGTGTATGTAATCACGCTTTAAGCCTCCCCTTTTCGCATGGCTAAGTTGGGCTTAAGAGCCTAAGCCCAACATATATAATAAACGGACGTGTTAAACGGGGGAAAATAACGTTGGGTTAAAATTAATAATGAATGAAAATATAAAATAGAAGGGCCCAAATTCAAGTATGGGTTGGGCCCATGATTGGTGTAACCTTTACATCATTAACTTAATAATGGGCCGCAAATATTTACATGTAAGAAAATAAAGAAGAAAGACAAAATATGTAAATATAGAACATACGATGTGTTTAACCCGAGGTTGGATTGAGTTGTGATGTAAACCTGCCCGGAACCGCCCGGCTGTCCAGTAGTCACAACAATACCTATCCAATGTGGGAGGTTAAACATGGAGCCCAATAAGGACCCGAGGTTAGACTGAGTTGTGGCGTAAGACTGCCCGGAACCAACCGGCAACAGGCAGCCACAACAATACCTGTCTAATGTGAGAGGTCAAGGCTTTAATAAGACAATTAAGGCTGAGTCAGGATTGTTAGGATTAAGTGAACTAAAGACTTAATCAAAATGGAACATGCTAAACTAAACGGACTGGTGGGGGTTAGGTTAGAAAACACTTAACCAACTTAGCATGTCGGCTAGAGATAGAAAACATAGTAACGGGGGACCCTTTTCAGCAGTAACCCTAGAAGGTGTATCAGGATACCCTGAAACTAGGCAGGGTGGGGCACGATTACTGGGCTGATTGTAAGAGGTCAAATCGACGGCGGTGGTGTAGCAGTGTAGGTTCTAACGGGGTGCGGGCGTGCACACACTCTGGCGCAGAAAAATAAGGCACTGGACACCAGTAGCATACCTGTGCATGCTAGGATTGTGTCGGGTCGCCACCATGGGACTTGATACACCCCATGGTGGGACCAGCATAGGTAACTACAACATCGGGGGCCGTAAGACACATGTAACTATGCGAGTAGGAGCCGATCATCATAGAATGGATCACATCACCCTGATTATGGGGTGCCAGTTGGAAACTAGTTTATATGGGTTCAGAGATTAACAAGGGGTACGATAGCATATTCGACCCTAGACAACTTAACCAAGTTATAGTGCTTTCCCACTTCTTGTTTATACTTATCATACCCAGTTCTTTATTCATAGACAAAATAGTACTAGACTTACTCAGGCTTTATGTCTGACTCTACTTTTCTTTCGTCTTCTTTTCTTCCGTTCCCCCCCCCAGGTCTACAGGGAGGAAACACTGCAGCTTGACCAGCCTTAACATCCAGCTTGAAGAGGAGAAATGTATTGCTCGGTCCTTTTCGTTTTTGAACTATGGCTTGGACAACCACTATGGGGCTTTTGCAGTTTTATCTATGTTTTCTTTATGCTTCTTTAAATAATGTAATCAAGACAGATTATGAAAGTGTTATGTTATGTTTTGGAAAAGATGTAAGACAATTATGGTGATGTTGTTGTAACACGTATTTGCTTTTATGAAATAAAAGTTGTTGTTTTTCCGCTGTTTACAAATACGTGTTCTTATATCTGTCTTGTATATCTGTGACTTATACTTATAAACCTCCACCAAAATTAGGGCATTTCCATTGAGAGTGACCCTAACGGAGGTGGGGTGTTTCAGTCAGTTAGTCGAATTTCTATATTGATTCTGTTTAACAGAATATATCATATGGATCTAAAAGTAATGTTGGTTTTATTGTGTAACATCTGTGGATGCAGGGAAACAGGTTGGAGGAATCCGACTGGATTCCTCAACAGTTATTTTATTGTTTTCACATATTGTGATATATGACGTGATTTATAATCTGTGGTTGATTATATATGTTTGGACGATATTGGTCATCATGAGATGATGTGTTAAGTACCATAAAATATCAGAATGGGAAAAGGAGATTTTCAGAGTGATATTGAAAATAGTATACGTATAAATTGGAATATTTATAAATAAGAAATATTTATAAATTGGAATAATTATAAAGTAAATTATTTATTTAGGATAAATAAATAAGATGTTATAAAATGGACTATTTACGTAGAAAATAAATAGGAGATAATAAGTGAGATATTCATTTGTTAAATAAATAGGATAAGATAATGGATTATTTTTTTGTTAAATAAATAGAATAAGAAAAGGACATACTTATTTGCAAAATAAATAGGGTTATTAAAGGAAACATTCAAAATAAATAAATAGGATATTAAACGGATTATTTATTTAGGAAATGAATAAGTTATGATAAAGGGATATTGACTTAGAAATTGAATAAGTTATAAAAGGGATGTTAAGCAGAATAAATGGAATAAAGGATTTTCTATTTAGAAAATAAATAGAAGAGTTAATCGAACAGAGTAAATCAAATGGAGTTAAGCAAAATTAGAAACTGACTAGAGATTAGTAAATTGAATGGTTTTCTAAGTGTCGATCTGATGTTGGCTTCGGCCTTTGGGGTTTATATTTAGAGAATTGTTCTCCTACTAGTTTACGGTCAGGGACTAATAGTTGTGGAATGATAGTGATATGTAAATAAACAATGGAAATGTTTTCCAGTGTTAATAACGTATATTTTCTAAACATAGAAAATAAGGAAATGTGAATATATATGTATATATATGTGTTAAATGATGTTTGATCGATATAATTTTCCTTTGGAAATGATATCATTGTTTGCACAAGTGTTTTTCTTTGATAGTTAACTCACCGACTATCGAAGTTTTTGACCATTTTAACATTGTTAATACGGAGAGACCGGTTGGATTATTATCCAAAGAACCACTCTGTATTGGCATAAGCGTTGCAAATCATATATGCCAAAGAAAATTGAAGACAGAGTAAAGTGCAAGGGCTGTTGTATAAATCTTAGATAACAGTGCCTAAGATGGATATACTGAATATTATCTTCGGTTCATCCCGTTCCTGAATGACTTGTATGGATGAATGTGTGAGAGAGTATTTCCAGAAAGGTCACGTACATTGATTTCTTCAGCCGTACCAAGAGAGGAAGCGGAGAAGGAAATTTCTTTAGCTAACACGTAATGTACTGTTGTAGACATCAACTAGTGATTTTCGATGGATCTGAAAATGTGGCATTCGAAGTGAATCTGATGTGATGATGAAGCGTAACCTCAAGCCTCATCAATTAGTAAATGACAAAAATCAGGCAGGCAGCATGGCTAAGTCGGTCGCTCCGAAGTAGGGTGTATAATCACCTGATCTAGAGTTTCATTTACTTCTAAAAATCTATTGTTGATGCTATCTAATTCGGGAAATGGTTACTGATCCCAACCGTTGGTGATATACATTCGATACACTCAAGCGAAATGAGTGGTCGGTCATGTGTGGTCGGGTTGCAAGATGTTCTTGTTGAACCCAATGTATTCCTTTCTAGAGGTACACTAGCGAAAGATGGTTCCATACCTTGTCATAGTTTGAAATCCATTACCCAATACGTGCTTGCGGTTTTGATTGTATACTAAATATGTAGAACGTGAGATGAAAGCGTTTCTGCTAGATGATTATTATATTGTGGTTGATAGACATTATTATAATATCAAAAGGTTTTTGATATAAAGAAAAATTTGGATTCTCATAAGGGAAAAACCCGTTCCGTTATACGACGTGGTCTTATGAGATATCATTTACCTGCTTGAACTGTTTTAAACTGTTTTACTCACACCAGTCCCATGGCTGACCCGGAGTTTATTTTGTTTTGTTTTCCCTAAACTACTGGGTGCCCAATTTTAACGGGCAGTCAAGTAGTCGGGATTTACAGATACTTGAAGAGCTGGAGCAGGAGTCTTCAAGATCATATAGCTATTGTTTATTTCCGCTGTGTTGTAAGTGTTGTACTTTGATAATGATGTATATTCAAGTACAGATTTATATTTCAAAGTTATGTTACATATATTATATGTTATTCGTTCCACTGTGAGATTCGTGTTACTCTGATGTTGTGTTCTTCTTCTTCTTCTATTCTAAGTTTCTATCTTATCTATCCTCACCCTCTAATTTCTTTCATTAATCATCCGGTATTTTCGACCCTTGGATGTTCGATATGTGTTGTATATTGGATAAACAAGGTCGCCAAAAACCCGGGTCATTACAAATATATACACACTCAAACTCAATCTAGAGTAATGGTAACTCCATCTCTATTGAGTTACGCCACAGAGCCAAGGTAATCACTTAAACTTCAGCTCTGATACCAGATGTAACAGCCCGAAAAATCCGTACCAATTTGAGCTGATTAATATCCTACAAATTCAACTCAAAGCATACGAATATTCAGATCATTAATAGAATGAAATTAGAGGATGAGATAGAAAAGATAGAACTAATAGAATAGAAGAAGAAGAAGAACATCAGAATCAGAGTAAACACGAAACTCATAGCGGAATGAATAAAATTTTGTTATTACATAACTTTGAACTACAAATCTGAATTTGCATACACATACCATATCAGAGTCTAACTCACATACATCACAGCGGAAATAATCTCTAAATAAGTAAAGGTGATTCCTTCTGCTTTGAGCTCCTCCAAGTGTATCTGTAAAATCCTGAAACACTTGTCTGCCCGTACAAATTTGGGCACCCAAGAGTTTAGGAAAAATACAAACAAAATAAACTTTGGGTTAGTCATGGGACAGGTGTGAGTAAATTCTAACCATACTGTTTAACTTTGATAATCCTTTTTCAAAACAAGAAGATAATAGTAAGACCAACCCACACATAAACATGGACGGTTTTACCTTACTATAGCCCAACATATTTTCATATCAAACTTTAGTGATATTATGATAATGTCTAATCAAGTAAATAACCAAGTAGCAGAACGCTTGCATCTCACGCTCCACAAATATATAATATAAAATCATAAACAGCATGGCACATATTGGAGATTGGATTCCAACAGACAAGGTATGGGAGCACCTTCCGATCAGTGTACTCTAGAGGGGATACACCTGGGTTCAACAAGAACGTCTTGCAACCCGGCCACACATGACCGACCACTCATTTTGCTTGAGTGTATCGAATATATTGCCACCCCAGTTTTAGGCCATCCAACCATCATCCGAAGATACGAATCGAAAATAAGAACAAATATGAATTTTCTCTAGATCAGTGACAATACACCCTGCTTGGGTATGACCCAACTAGCCATGCTGCCTAGCCCAACTTTTGTTACTTCCTGGTTGTAAGGCTTGAGGCTACGTCTATCTTCAGAACATCTGATCACCATTCACTTTGAATGCCACATCGTCAAACCCGTCAATTCACTAATCGATTTCCAAAAACATCACGGGTATAAAAAGCTAAGAGGAACTAATTCCTCCGCCACCAGACGTAATACCTTTAAAAGATCAATCGTACGTGATTTATTAGGTATACTTTGTCAGACACTTCCATACAAGTTGTCCTGGGACTGGACAAACAGAAAACACCATTTTAGAACATGACGACCCTTGCATTTTACTCCGTCTTCGATTTGCTTCAGCATAATATAATTCGCAGCGCTTATCCCTATATGGAGTGGTTTTCGGATAATATATCCAACAGGTCTCTCTGTATCGACAACGATGGTCAAACACTTCGATAGTCGATTCTTTAACTATCGAAGTAAAAACAACATTCATTCAACCAACATCACAAAATCACGGGCACTTTTTATTTAACATTCTTTTAATTATTCGCATTCCCGTATCTTACCAGATATTTCCCAAACCCGTTTTAGTCTTTTCACACTTCTTGGAAAACATTCCCAATTATTATACTTTATAAACTCTGTTTCCAAGTCAACTCCTTGTTAAATCAACATCAAGTTTATAACTACATATTTATTATATATCCTATTACAATTCGTTGGTTTAAAACTAAATATTAATTTTCCTATCGGATTATAGTTCCTAAAAATAATTCATTCGACATCGTCGAACTATAGTTCCAAATCGTAATGGTTTAATTCTAATCACATTGTGAATATCGAAATGCTGTCATCGTTTTCTAACACGATTCTCCAATTTCCCTTTCTAAACTAATGCTTATATTTTCTTACAACATCGTTACTTATTACTTTCGAATAAGTGGATTTCAAACTAAACTGTTAGTGTTGCTATATATAAAAATCACGCTTAAGTTTGGTTAACAGCGTTAATTTATCGTTATAGTTCAAAACTTGTCGTACGCTATAATATTCTCCTTTATAACTAATCTCGACATAATAGTCACGCTTATATAAATAATATAAAACCAACAGTACAGATAAATATCATGGAATCCGGCTGGATTCCTCCAACCGGTTTCCTGCATCAATAGATGTTAGTCCATACAATCTACACTAATTTCATACTATGGAAATCTTATAACCGATGGAATCAGTATCCAATCCGTGATGTGTATATATGCAACGATATATATTATTTAACAGATTTTATTGTAATCTAACTAAACAACCATCACACAGTATTCAACCAACATTAAAATATAATAAAAATATTTTAAAATAGATTAGAGTGAGTGAATTTACTCACCTTTGCGTGTTAACCATGAAATAACGATTTACGTTGGTTGATTCACATCCCTTATTTTATTTCGCCATAATTCCTAATGAGCTCCAAACCGCTTCAAATCAACTCCAGTACGTAGCCCGTGACCATATGATTCCAACGCTTCAGACGACGTTCGATTCATTTTGAAGCTGGCCCATCACCATACTTCAAAGCCCACGCCTGTTCACACAGTAATAGTATCTTCCTCTCCTTGTTCCAGAAATGAAAAACCGCCAGTGTATGCCCTTCTTCACGTATTTATTGAATCCATTCATGTTTTCCTCTTCTTTTATTATTTTTTTCTCTTTGGGCGTCGACTTTTCAAACCCAGCCCAATTCTACTTTTACGAACCCAACTCGCCTCAGCACTTCATCTTCCTCAAATAAACATCCGGTCTTCTTACAAAACAACCTCAGCGTATTCTTCTGCGTACTATTTCTTTTTCGTTTTCCTTTTTAACTTAAAGTAAATTACCATTGATTTTGGGCTTCATCACTTCCTCAGCCCGTATACAACGCATACCAGACCTGTATACATATTGCCCGTCTTTCCCATATTACGTTTCATCTTTCTAGTTCGATATAGTGTGATTTCCTGAGCCACATCCAACCTTCTGATCCGCGTCTCAACATTTGGACTTTCTTCTCTTTTGTTTATTGGGCTTTACCCAAATAGTGAGCCGCCACAAAATCATGACTCACGTAAAATGCCACAGTACCATCTTCCAAATCCAGGCATTACATTGAAACTTTCTCTCTTCCTCATGCCATTTACATACAACTCGACCTCCTAGAACCACAAAAACATCTCCACTATCGCCAGTTCCTTCTTCCATTTTTGTGCAAAACAAATCCTGCTCCCAATATGTTATCTCCACCATTAACGCACCTATGCTTCACTTCATTTCTTCATAACATAATACATGACACACTAAACCTCCAGCATCCCACCGCAAGCACTCTGATCCCAACTTTAACCTTCTTCTTGTATGTAATTACCTTGCTCCAAAAGGTTCCTACGCCATGCAGCAAGCTTCACGTTGCTCTAGTTTCCACTAACTTGCGTTAACACCTTCTCTCCTCCACCATCATGACGGCGAACCCATGTCATCCTTCCTCTGGTCCCTTCGCCATATTCTCCAACAATCACAATGCTCAAACGACATCAAAGAAATTGCGCCGACACCTACACAGAACCAGATCTGACTTAATTGCCGTGCATGGTTTCCACTTTCACATCTTCTGCATTGTCACGTTTTGTGCTCAACAAGGAGCTGCGTGAGTTAAAAGCATCCCATACTTCAGCTATTCCGCACCATTACCAATGTCATGCCCAGATTTTCCTAGCCTCCCCATATTTGCTGTACAAATTGAGAAAGATACGAAGAGATCGGTTTCGATTTTATATGTATTAATGGGTTTTGAAATATTGTAGTGGCTTCGGATGGATAAGAAAATTGAAAATAGCTGATGGGTTTTTTTGTTTCTTTACTGGTTTTACTTTCTGGTTTGCAAAAAGAAACGAGTGCTGGTTATTCATAAAGTGGAGAGCCTTCATGGTTAAGTTATAGGGTCATAGGTAGTATGTGCATTCACAAACTAGAATAGGGTATTCCTTGCTTAAGTTTTAAGCAATAGGGATGTGGAGTCATGGTATAGGGTAAGCTTTAGACTTTGAAATAAAGGATTTTGTACATATTTTTATTCAATTGTTTAGGGACTTCTGTGTTGTAGGAGCCTGGGCTATGAAGTCGCTTCCTATTACTTAGTTGGTGAGATATTTTGTTCTAGGAGTATGGTGCATTTATCTGATTTGATTTCGGGGTTATGCTAACATACATTCACAGTTTGAATGAAACTGAGCATCAATTTGGAAATGAATGCATACCTACCTCTTGTACGATAGACATGGTGTTGATTGTTAACAACAAAGGACTTAGTTAAATTTATATGTTAATTTAAATATGTATTCATATACGGAGAAATCATCCAAAACCATCATATACGAGCTGTTAACGACGGAATAAAAATACCATTGTACTGAGCAATGCTTCACGATCCCAAAAATATAATAATATCGGTAGATTAACTCATTCTGTGAAACCCTGAAATATTGGTATATGGTGCACAATACTCCAAATAAAAAGTTGCGTATTTAATTAATTAAAAAATACAGTAAAATTATAAAAATTAAATTATCACTATATCTCAAAAGAACCCTGTCCAAATTCGAATCTGATATCTAGTTATTTCAAATAAAACGTTATGGCGAGAACGAATACACCGCTGTGTTTCTGAATATTTAATTTGGTCGTAACTTACATTTCGTAACACGAATCTGGGTTTTTCACTTCTGTTAGAAAGATACAGTTCAACAATTTCCACCGCTTCTTGTTTCGAAGAAATCCGACTAATAACGGGTCCGGTATACTCAGTTGAAGTTCAGAACGTTAAATGACGAACTGCCGCGATATTACGGGCTCGATTATATTTAATATATATTTTTATACGTTCAACTTCGTTTGAAATAAATATGTAAATCCACTTATATTACGAGTTAAATATTTAAATATTTAAATATAAAACGATAAATTGCGAGACGTTACAGAGTGAATACTCAGAGAGCGTATTTGTAAATTTAGACTATAATATATATATATATATATATAAATATATATAAATATATTGTGGATCAACCCAAGTTATCGACTTAAGTCATCTTCAAAAATACTTCCGATTGAGTTTTGATTATCAAATTTATTATACTCAGAAAGTTGAAAAAGAGTTCTCGTTGAAGAAGAGGCCGAGAAACGAGTTGGATGACCAAAAAATTTAATGGGCATAACGCGACTCTGAATCTACCAGCTACTTCAGAAGTAGGCCCAGCTTAGACTCAATCAAACTTTACAGCAATCTGTAAGAATTACTCCACTCTTGGATGGAAAGTTTTAAGGGTGCTAATTCGTTGTTGAAGTTCAAGCCTGTGTATGATCATGTGAGAAAATATTTAAGGGGTTGAAGTTGGATGATGAGCAGAAACGTCTTTTGGCTTCGTGGCAACTTGAGGAAGGTGCAATAATCTGGTGGGACACCCAAGCTGCTAATGCTCCCGAGGAAGAATATTCTTGGGCAAAGTTCAAAGAAGCATTTGAAGCACAATATCTTCCTGCCACTGGAAAGACCAGGATGTACTGGGATTTCATTGATCTGAAGCAAGGAACCATGACTATAACTGAATATGAGAACAAGTTTAGTGCACTCTCAAGCTTTGGACCGGAGTTGGTCAACACTCCGCTAAAGAAATATGAAATGTTTGTAGCCATTCTGAAGGATTGTTTTCAATCTAACCCAATGGGACACTTGAAGGACCCGTTTGTCGAACTGGTAGACTTGGCACTTAGATATGAAGCTTTAGAGGCTAAGAAGCCAGTAGAAAAGGCTCAGTCTGGAGAAATCAGTGGAGAGAATCCCCTGAAAAATAAATTCAATTCAAATTGGAAGAACAAGGAAGAAGGAAATATAGGGGAAGATAAGTCTAAGGATCGTTTCAAGAATAGATATGTCACAATTGCAAACAAAAGGTACATATCCCTAGATTTTGTAAGAAGTTAGATGATAAGAAGCCAGAACAACCCCAACAACAACAGGAACATGCTAATGCCATATTCTTGTAGACTTTATGCTATAAGTGTCATCAACCCGGGCACATGATTAAAGATTGGCCGCTTATGAAGTAGGCACCACAACCTAAAGTCTATGCCATCATGAATGAGCCGTCAACTTCTGAGGACGTGCAAGGAAAAGGAATCCTGGAAGGTACCTTAAATTTTAATGAAAGGAGTCAAAATGATTAGGGTCAGCCTTACGATAAGTTAAATAAAGTTGAGTTAAATTTAGAATAATATCCAAAGAATAAATTTGGTTTTTCCCAGCAATAAAAACCAAACTTGAGTTATTAACGAACTCATGCGAGTTAAGTAAACTGATTTTGTAATAAAATCAAATTTTGAAATAAAGATAACTAATTTTTAATTAAAGAAGAAGTCCATCCAGAAAGTGTGGTGGTTAGTTACTGATGTGTTTAACTTCAATTAAAACTGAAATCTACTCATTCCTCTTTAATTTCTGGGACGAAATTCTTTTAAGTGGTGTAGATTGTAATGTCCTGATTTTTGACCGACATTGTTTAATAATGAAAATTGATTAATTATTATAAAATGGGATAAAATAAAAATAATAACAAATTTAAGTAACTTTAATCTAAATCCTATGTATATATAGATATGCAAAGGTGTACATATGTATATATATCATAGAAAATGAAGATATGTATATTTTTGGTTATATTTTTAGTACTGGATATTTTATTCCTTAAGAAAATTATGATGAACTTTCAAGTTTAAATCCTATGCATATTGTAAATATGCCCATACATTTATACACATGTTAATACAACTTGTATAGATATGTATATTTTTGGATTATATCTTAGAATTTGATTCTTTATTGCTTAAGGAAATTTAGTCAATCTTTTATAATAAAATCATATGCATCCTGCTAAGATGGACATATGTTCCTAACAAGTACCATTTGTGTATATAAGGTGTGTATCTATACCATACACAAAATAAAAATAAAAATGATGATTTCACTTTTAACCCAAATGGCCACCATAATAAGGATAGAGCTTGGCTGCATATGTTAACAAACAAAAAGGGGTTATAAATTAATATGATTAAACATTAGGAAAGGGTGAAAATCTAAGATAAGAAGTGACTACATCTATGTCTATTTATATCTAAACATAGTAGTACAACATTTAATGTGCTTATACATTTGAAAATCAAAGACAGATTTTTGCCACAATTATGTATGCTTATTTCTAAGCATAGGAGTACAATATTTTAATGAGATATGATCAAAGACTAATGTCATACTAGTAAAATTGCATATGGATGTACTACCCAGCCTAACCTAACTCCTAAGTGCTGCAACTAAAGATTTAAATTACAACTAACCCATTTTATAATTTACAAAAAAACAAAGCATGCTTGGAAGCATTTCGACAACACTCATTAAACTGATTTGGAACAAGAAAAGATGTAATGCATCTAGAGGATGGACAAAGATACATAATTGTACAGAATATGGTATATTTATATTTAGAATAGAACGTGTCTCGCTGATAACAAATCGAACTAAGGATTGAGAACTTAATGCCTATACTCTCTATACAAAACATCAAACACCTAGTCTATAGGGTAAAGGAGGGAAAACGTTTAATGAGCCAAACATTTTAAGACCTAATCATGCCAATAAATACAAACATAAACCCATATTTTTCTCTCACAAACACTAGAACATAAGAGATCAAAAACAGCAGAAAACACTAAGAACAGAGAGGAGCTAAGAACTTGTAACAACCCGGAAATTTCTGAACCAATTTAATTTTTTTATTTTAGCTATTTTAATGGATTGTGAATATTTAAAATGATTTATTTGAAATAACAACGACCAAAATTTATTTAAATCAAAGTTAGAACATACAAATATATGATAATTATAAAACGAGCCTAAAATGGCACGGTAGTTTGAAAGTTAGATTTTAAATTTCAAATGAATGTACGAAATTCAAAATAAATCGGATTTCAGTAAAACAAGAAACGTTGGAATCTATTTAACTATACCTTTATAACGAATGTAAGAAATTAAGATTTCAAGTTATAAATTGAAAGTTATGTCCAGTTTAAAATTTGAAATAATCGCTATGGAATTTATATATATTTTAATATAATATATAGCCCTTAAAAATTATAATATATAGCCCTTAAAAATATCCATTTTGCAAACGACCTCCGTTTTCGATGAAAATACTTTTGTTGGATTCTAAATATTAAATTATTGCTAGATTCCAATTTTCGTAATTTTTGGAATTAATATGTAAGTGTGGTAAATTGAAACGTGTTTTTCAGTTTCAGTTTGAATTTAATCAATTGAAAAAAGCCATTTTTCAAACGATCTCCAAATTCGACAAAATTAGTTTTGTTAGGACCCTATCTTCAAAACATAGCTAGATATATTTTTTCTATTATTTTTCGAGTCATTTGTGGCCCCAGTAAATTAAAATATACATTTAAAACTCAATATATTGATTTATATTTTAATTTTGATAAAACTATTCAAAACAATCGAATTGGCTAGCGAAACATATTCCTTTGTGTCAGGAATGGGGGTATTTAGCTAGGTGCGACAGTCATTGGGTTTGATTTGGAGTTCGTAACGATAAACAAGTATTTATGGAAATAAATGAATTAAATATTAATATAATTTTATATAAAACCCTAACCCCCTTTCCCTTTTTCAAGGGCCACCACAACCAAAACTAAGGGCCAGAAATGCTATAGAATTCACGCTCTAATTTCCCAAAATCAATGAGACAATCCAAGGAACTTTCCATACAAGAATTGGAGAGTGATTCTCAAGCTTTGATTTGGCATGGGTTTGATGAGGAATGGTTGGCCAAGTAATTCGAATTTTCTGCTCAAAAGCTCGCCGTTCAGCGACGTTTTTCAGGAAACCCCCAACTACCTAGTTTACCATCGTTACCGGCATGGGACGAGCTCCTAACGGCGCATCGAATGACGGGGCTAATGGTGCTTCGGCGCCTCGTTGATCGTGTAAAGTGGAACCCTAACTTCGAATGAGGGTTACGACTTTCTAAAGGAAGAAGACGACGTGTTTGTTTTTGGATTAGGGTGTTCAATTTTAAATAATTATTAATTATATTAACTATGTAATCAAAGCGGTTAATATTCAAATGGCTATATCTTTTTCAATTCTTATCAGAATTGAACGAATTCAAATGCATTGGGTTCACAACGCGAGGGCTTCACAACAAAACTGACTGGGTTCAATTTGCAGCTTGTTTGAATTTGGGGCAAATTTAAATCCAAACATTTCTTGAATCGTCAAGTAAAGACTAACAGAGTGGAGACCAATGTGAGAATTCTTTCTCACTCAACTATTTTTGTTATACAATTATATCATAGGTTGCAGACGGGGCTTAGTAGCTCCTGCTACTATTTTTTGTAAAAACCATGGATGATTTGTGTGATATGATTGTGTTGTTGTAAAATTGTTGGATTGAAATCGACGATGTATGAAATTATATATATGCGTTGTATAAAACATACATATGCCATATATAAAATAGTCATGATACGGAAATATTATTATTTCGATAAAAATATTATTTTTATCGTATATAAAATTGTTTCTATGGAATAATTAATTATTTGGTAAAAATATTATTTTTAACAAATATATATGGTATATAAAAAAATTATCATCGAAAGAAATTGGAATAAGTATTCATTTACAAGTCAGACGACTTGTTTATGTACACCTATTTATCTGATATTGATTTGGACGATAAATTTTAAACATCGCCCAACTGCACAAATAATTATATGTATTTGTTGCTTGAAATCCCACACGGGTATTGGGATGATATTTGACATACAAAAATCCCAATATTTAGTTGTATTTCAATCGATGGGTTGACAGACTCCGATGAGCGTTATTTATGTATTTTAATGCTTATACACTTGTACAATGCACTCTGGATGATGTTTGAATGTGTAATGATTATTTTTAATTATTGTTGAATACATGCGATGTATGAAATCCATATAACTGAAATTATATGGTAATTGATTGAGTCGCATTCCTATTCTGAAATAAGATCAATTTAAAATAAAGAATATTTTAAAATATCGAGTATTTTAAAATAATATTCAGTGAAGAATTAAATTATGATTTTGATGTCCGATTTTGGGTGGGCACGAAAGTATATAAATATATAAAGACGGATTAAGTGTAGAAGCGCTATTTTAACTCGAACGAATTTATATATCTATTTCACTCATTTTTATAATGAATATCGAAAAGTAGTGATTTCAAAATCAGATATTTTGAAAATATTATCATTTTAAGATTATAATAATATGCAATATTCAATTTTTATTTAAAATAGAAAATGAAATTGAAATCATTTTAAAATGAATTTATAAATGATTTTTAAAATATGTTTTAAATGGAAATCGATGATACATATTATATATATATATATACATATATATATATAATGGCCTGAATAAAACGCGCCGTGCAGCGACCATTCACGAATTTCAGCAATTAAATTCAAATTGATGTAACGGGAAATTTAACCGTCAGATTCTCCTAAAATCAAAACAGTTGGGTTCATGTTGAAAAGTTCTTTCCAATGAATATAAGAGATTTGAAATCTAACGGTTGGATTTGGAATTATGTCCATATCAATTTCAGAAAAGATCGCTATGAATTTAGTTCGGTCTCCATTATGGGAAACTGATTGTAAGTGCCTTAATAAAATTATTAAAAATATGGAAAAATTATGTAAAATCATAACAAATGATTTGGAAAGATTTTGGATGAAAAATTCCAAGTTCTAAAAAGATAAATGATATTTTTATCGAAATGGACTAGTTATTAACTAGTATAAAAATCAAAATAAATAAATTGGATCTGTAAATGGTTTTGAAATAACCAGGAATTCCAACGTATGAGTTGGAACGGATTTAAATGGAAATAATCTACGGAATATTTCGATATTATATTCCATGATTATATGGATACTGTTGTGGGAATTTGGAAGATACAGATGTCGTTATTCCCAATACGATATCCGGGGGTTTCAGAATTTGATATTGAATATAAGCCAATATATTTTCTATTTAGAGCCTTGTATTTAGTACCAAATTGGATTTTGGGTTTTTAGTGTATGGTGTCTTAAATATCACTATTCTTAAACCCCGATAGCAAAAAATTAAATCTTTTAAATAAGATTTAGAGAAGTTTACCAATTAATTAATATTTAATTAGAATTGAATTGAAATTGGATTTTTGGGTTTACCGTGAACAGTGTTTTAAATAACACTTGTTCTATAACCCAATTAATAGTAAAGAGATGATTTGGAATTTATAACCTTTTTATTAAGATTTAATGGAAAATTTCCAAAGTAAAGTTATCCAACGTAAAATATCAAATTGGAATTCAATGGAATTCGATTTGGTAATAATCGAGATGAGCTTCTGTGGATGAAGACCGTTACTATATATGGAATTTAAAAGGCCTTGTTGTTATTCCATTTATATTATTAGTTTGATACGAAAATTTATATCGATTATGTATGATATGTTTTCCGTGAAGATTCTATTTTGATGGAAGATGATTTCGGTTTATTGTGAACTGTTTTTTAAATGACATTAGTTCTTTAACCCAGTTAAAAATAAGATTAATTTCATAAATTTTAATAATCATCAAGTAATGATTTTTGAGATTAAAACTGAATTGTAGTTTTAATGAATCTTTAATTAGATTGGAATGAGAATAAGGTAATTAAATTTATCAAATTCATGAAATGATCGAGAATGGAGTACCACCAGTTTTACTTTAGGCAATAATTATATCTTTAATTAGATTTGAACGTGAAATGGTAATTAAATTTACCAATAACACAGTGGGTGTTAGATACAGAGTACTATCAGTTTTGCTCCATGGGATGAATATGTTGGGATTGGGATTAATAAATAAATTATTACTTGGGTATGGCTCGATAATCCTGAGTGGTTTTATAAACCTTAATTTGGTTTAGAATTGTGGAAAGCTAAATTGAAAACGATATCAAACGGAAGATTAAAGAGTAAATTTACAAGAATTTATCTTTGATAAAGTTAATGGGAACCTTTCTCTAAAAATGTGAATATTTGAATAAAATAATATTCTAAATTGGAATGACGCATATGATGTGTTTTTATAGCACTTGATTATAAGATATGTGAGTTATTTGGAAAGACTGGGTTTAACCCATTCCGAATAATTGACACAACGATTAAAAGTCGACGATGAAGACGGTGGTTGAAGACCAAAGATCTTCACATCGTTTGGATGATTACTGATGTATTGACTAGAATGTACACACAAGACAAGGTAATAAGTGGTGATCGTCCAGACGTACTTGGAGATCGACCGGATATGCGAGGGTCCCTCTCCTTTATTGGACATATGGGACGAGGAATAAGGTGCCTCCGGTTTCGTTCAGACCCTGAACGGACTTGCAAATGGATAGTGTGTCTGACATTGTATTCCTTTATTCTGTATTTGTTGGTCTCTGCTAAATATATATCTGCTTGGTGGCGGAGAATTTATTCTCCTGCTTAATACCCTTCTCTGAGATATACGAGCTTAGAAGTTATATATTGTTGGAAATCAGTGGTACTGTATGGATTGACAGTGTTGCATACTGAGTCGCATGGATCGAAGCTTTCGTTGAAAAGCAAGGCTTTGTGGTTGATGATCAAAGCACAGCTTTAATTAGCATAGCTTTATGTTGCGCTAATTCGCAAGCTTCACTCCCCGGTATGAACCTAAATGGGATTAGGGACGGAGGGAAATGGACATATGTTAGTTTCTAGCTACGAGTATCGTCATGGTATGGAGCCTAGACTATTTACTTATGTGGATGTTGGAAAACTTTATTGATGGAAAAGATGAAATTTCACGTATCAAGCATATTTGGCTATTATAAGTGAAAACTTTATCCTCGACTGCATTCATTGTGTGATAGGACCTGGCTCTTGTAATAGCTACAATTTTCACTTTAGCACTGCGTTGTTATTTTTATGCACTGTTATTCATGGGGGATAAACACATTTCGTGTTATACGGCGTGGTCCTGTGATTTACCAAACTTTAAAAATCAAGTTAATAACTGTTTTAGTTCTCACATCAGTCCCATAACAGACTCATAATTTACTGTTTTAACCTAAACTCTGTGTGTCCATATTTTCCACACAGGCAACTAGTAGTTTTGGTTTTCGCAGATATTTCTTTTCATTGGATCCTGGATTACAGCTGGAGCTATATACAAAAAGCTTTGTATCCGTGTGTTTTATTCAGTTGTGCTAGTTGTTGTATTTTCCGCTGTGCATTATTATGTATTATTTTTCTGCTATTTTGTAATTAAATCTTCTATATTTTTCTACTGTAAATTATTTGATCACTCTGATGGAAACTGTTGTAATAGCAATGAAATGTTCTACTATTTGTGTTCTGATGCACCGTGTTCTCAATGCAATCTGGGTTTTCCCATAAGGGGATATCTGGTTCGTTTCAGTTTGGTATTAAAGCTTTGGTTTACAGAGCTCGAGAAAAGGACACCTTAGAACCAAACAAAAGAATTCATCAGAGGTAGGATTAGTAATGTCCTTGTAACGACCCAGAAAATCTAAACCAATTTAAAAATTTTAAATTGGCTAAAATAATGGATTTTAAATATTTAAAATAAATATTTTAAATAATGGCGATGAAAACTGAGTTTGAATCGACATTTGAAAACGAATATAATTAATTATAATTATATATAGAATTGAAAATGGCGCGGTAGTTCGATAATTCGATTTCAAAATTCAATTGAATATACCGGATGCAAAACAATCCGGATTTTAGTGAAACCAAAAATAATGGAATCTAATTGATAATATCTTTCCAACGAATCTGACAAATCGAAATTTGATAGCGGGAATCAAAAGGTATGTCCAGTTGAAAATTCTGAATAGTCGCTATGGAATTCAAGCCCTTAAAAATGGACATTTTGCAAACGACCTTGGATTTCGACGAAACCACTTTTGTTGGATCCGTGATGTCAAATTATTGCTAGGTTTCAAATTTCATAATTTTTCGAATCAATATGTGAGCGTGGAAAAGGAAAACGCGTTTGACCAGTTTCTGTTGATTTTAATCGACTGGAAATTGGCCATTTTTCAAACGGTCTCAGATTTCGACGAAACTGGTTTTGTTAGGACCGTATCGTTAATACAAAGGTAGAAAATATTTTTCGAGAATTTCTCTAGTTAGTATGTGACCCCGGTAATTTAAAATGTATGTTTAAAATTCAATATAGTGATTTAAATGTAAATTCAAAGGAAACTGATTGTAACGATCAAATCAGCTTGCGATACATATCCCATTGAGTTCGGAATGGGGGTAAAACGCTATGGGCGACAGGCAGTAGGCCTCATTTTGAGGTCGTATGTAAAAGTCAACTTTTTGCAAAATTAAATAATTAAATATATATATTTTATATAAACCCCCCCTATTCCCTCTTCTCTCTCCATTTCGCTCAGAAAAAAAAAAGAAAAAAAGGATCGACGCCCGCCTTCGCCGTTGACCAGACCTCCACCGCGCCCTCCGATCTTCTCCCCCCTCTTCCTTTCTCTCGCTCCCTCCTCCTCCTTCAATCCGAACCACCCCTAAGACATCGCGACACCCTAAATCCGCGAGCCCCGTTCGAGACGCCACCGCCGACGAGCTGAAGGCCGCCCCACCTCCAACACCTCCTGCGCCGCCACCTAACGAAAATCCAACCCCCCCTCTTTCGTTTCTTCGATGTAAGTTGTTTTAATTTATTTTAGTTTTACTTTTATTTTTAAAACGGTTTTTTTTTTAAAAAGGTAAAAACTGATTTTTCTAAAAGATTTAAAACTGAATTTTAATTAGATTTAAAACTGAATTTTTATAAAGGATTAAAACTGAATTTTTATAAAGGATTAAAACTGAATTTTAATTAGGTTTAAAACTGAATTTTAATTAGGTTTAAAACTGAATTTTTATAAAGGATTAAAACTGATTTTAATTTTAACTTTAAAAAGAAAAAGGTTTAAACTTTAAAAAGAAAAAGGCTTGAACTTTAAATAGAAAAGATTTGAACTTGGATAATAAAGATCATATTTTTAAAATAGAAAAGACGGAATTTTTATTAAGTAGAAGAAGTAAGATATGATTCTTATATTGTTAAAGCAATAAAAATATAATTTTTACATCATAGGAATATTAAAAATATAATCTTTATTTTTTTTTAAATATGATCTTTATATATTGAAGAGCGAAGTCAAAATTCGATTTTTATATATATTGAATAACATAGTAAAAATTCGATTTTTACATATGTAGAGAATACGGGCAACGAAGCGACAAAAGGCGAGATTGGCGAAGATTTCTATAAAAAAAGAGTCGTGGTATTGGATAGCTATTGGTGAGAATTTCTCACTCTTCAATTTCTTTTCTATAATTATATATATGTGTTGAAATAAAAGTGAATTGCTATATATAAATATATATATATATACGCCCCTCGTCCACAAACCATGGACGATATTTATTGGTTGAAATTGTTGTGAAAATTGATTGATAGCAAATGGTTGTTTGGGATTGTTTGTGATTGATATTGGTTGAAAAATATTTGGTTGAAACCACATAGGATTAGTTTGTGGAAATGAAATAAATATATACATGCCGCCTGCGTGCGAACTAGATGCATGATCCCCATTGTAAAAAACATCGAGGTTTTAAGGTAGAGCGAGGAGCCGTACTAGGGACGGTTCCGGTTTTAACTACCCTGCCGTTATGCTGCCGAAATTTTGAATAATATTCGTGTGTTTGAATTATTTTCATATGCTTAAACTATATTTATTCATTGATTAGAAAACATTCATGTGTTGAATTGATATTCATTCGTTGATTAGAAATTCATGTGTTGAATGGTATTCATATTTTGAAATAAATTATTTGAAAATAAAAATCACATTTTTATCTATATATAGAAACTATAGAAAACATTCATGTGTTGAATTGATATTCATTCGTTGATTAGAAATTCATGTGTTGAATGGTATTCATATTTTGAAATAAATTCTTTGATAATAAAAATCACCTTTTATCGACTATATGAACTGTGTAAAATAATCTCGTTTTAAAAGAAATTGTTTTATGATAAAAATCCTATTTTTATCACCTATATGAACTATATAGAAAAATAGTGTTTTGAAATGAATTGTTTTACAATAAAAATCACATTTTTATTGTATGCATAAATCGTTGAAATGCGAAGTGTTAAAAATAGCCACTTATTCAAAATAAACATATATGAGTTGAAATATTCATTAATTAGCTAATGAAATGATTTGGACCTATTTATGTAACATTAGAATGAATGGTGTTTTTAAACCAAATAGAAATCAAATATGAAGTCGAATAGAAAATGATAAATGATAAGAACTGTGTATATATGTACATACATATTCATTGAACAGGTTATAGCAAAGGGGCTAGAGAAGAGGAATAAAATTTTGTGCCCGACAAATAGGTACACATTTACTGCTTTGTTTGGGTGATGATTTTATGAGCCTGTTGGCTAGCCGCTTGGCTTTTTCTTTTTCTTTTTGAGATTAGAAGGACCGGGAAAGCTATTTGCGATTTCCCGATGCTCCCGGTGCAGGGGAGGTTATGGCGAAATTTTCCAAAATTTTAAGGTGTTAGAAAAATATTTGAAGTGAAGACGATATGGAAATCATTGAATGAACTATATTTATATAAATATATAAATATATAAATATAATTAAAATTAAAACGAAACGAAGCCATGCAGTTCGTATTTTGAAACCATGATTTCAAACAACCAGTACGGGGAATCCGACCATTGGATTTTCCCGAAACCTCAACCGTCGGGTTCGCCTTGGAAATATCTTCCCAACGGCACCAACCTTGTGAAAATCCAACGGTTGGATTGTCTGGAATGTTTAATTCAAATCTAAAGAAAAACAGCGCCAGAAGCGATTATATTTATATATATATATATATATATATATAATTATATATTTAATCGAATAACGACGCTGCAGTTCGTATTTTGAAATCGAAACTTCAAACGATTGTACCGGGAGATCCGACCGTCGGATTTTCCCGAAACTGGAACCGTTGGATTCGTTTTGAAAAGACCTTTCTAATGATGTAAATTTTTTGAACATCCAACGGTTAGATTTTCATATATGTGTAAATCAAATCTGAAGAAAAACAGCGCCACGGCCGCTTTATGGCCCGAAGCGTCGTTTTGAATAAATTAGCTATTTTAAAATAAATAAAAATAGCGATAAATAGTTATAAAATATCATAAGCGATATGGAATGGAAATAAACTGAATTTTCTCGATTTATGTGGCTTTTGATGGTTGAATGTGTTCGGTGTGAAAATTACATTAAAGAACAATATTGGTGTTGTCGAATAATTTAACCATTGAAATAAATCAATTTGGAATTCTAAATATACGTGAATTATTCGAAAAGGCCGAGTTAATTCTCATTTCGAATAATTGACCGACGATTGAAATTCGAAGATGAAGACGGTGGTCGAAGACCGGAGATCTTCACCTCGTTTGGATGGTAACCGAGGTCCTGATTGGGAGGCATCCCGAAATATGAATAATGAGTGGTGATCGTCCAGACGTACGTGGTGATTGAAGGGTTTGCGAGGTATTTAGTGCCTCCGGTTTCGTTCAGACCCAGAACGGACTTGTAAATGGACTGTGTGTCTGACATTGGAGTTTATTCTGTGTTGATTGATTTCTGTTAAATATACATCTGTTTGGTGGCGGAGAATTTATTCTTTTGCTTAACGCCCTTCTCTGAGACGCACGAGCTCAGAGGTTGTATAACGACGGACATCAGTCGCATGGCATGAATTGCCTGTGTGGCATGCTAAGATGAAGTGATCAGGGCTTCTGTTGAAAAGCAAAGTCTTGTGGTGATGATCAAAGCACCGCCTGTGTGGCGTAGCTTTGTGTATAACGTGAATTCGCGAGCCTCACACCCCGGTATGAACCTAAAACGGGAGAAGGACCTCAGGGAGGGCATGCGTTTCTTTCTAGCTAGGGTGGTGTCAGTGACCTACCAGCCCTGACATTTATATACTTTTCACCTATGTGGTTGTTGCTGTTGCGAGGCGCCTCGGTTTGATCGGACGATCCGGGTCCGATGGAGTCATTCGTTGGCTCGTTTACGCCCCAAAGGGCGGGGAGACGTAGTGTTCAGGTATAATAATCCACATCGGTGGACCGGCCCTGTCGCTCCAAGGGGCAGTTGCGGCTGTTCCTGAGACACGGGCTAGAGCATCTCGAATTCGGTAAGGACTATCTTTTTCCTTGGTTCATGACGGAAATCCAATTTCCAAATACGTGATCGTGCGGTTTCAATTGTATATATATATATATTTGGCGACATAGTGGCATGGGACGCTCATGTCGTCTATGATTGATAGTTATGATTTGAAATTGTTTTCAAAACATATAAACACTAGGAATAATATCAAATGCCTTTGTTTTATTCGTATCAAGCATATTTTGGCCATTATAAGGTAAAACCTCTATCCTCCGGTTTGCGTTGCATTGTGTGATGGGAACTGAGTCTTATAACGGCTTCATTTTTATAAAAAGCATAGCGATGTTTAAAAGAAAGATTTGTTTTAAAGCACTGGCAATCCAATGGAGTAAACCCGTTCCACGAAAGTGGCGTGGTCCTGTGATTGGCCAATTATATTATGTGTTGAGTGGATTTCTCATACCAGTCCCATGACTGACTCGTTGTTTGTTTCACTTTCAAACTCGGGTGCCCCTTTTCCTACACGGGCAGCCTTGTATTCAGGTTTAGCTGGTTCTTTTTCTGGATAGCTGGAGCTGAAGATGGATTCTATCATTTATTTCTTTTTATGCTGTTCAGCTCCTATTGTACATATTTTGTTTATTTCCGCTGTAGACATTTATGTATAGCTGAACTGTATTTGTACTAAGTAAGATCCTGTATACTGTGTAACTCTAATGATTCCTTTTATCCAGTATATTTTATTGTTCATTATCTGGTGTATTTATTTAATTCTATTCTGCTATTATCTGTTTCTGTGTTATATTCCAAAGATAACCCTTGTTTCCGTCTGTACGGGATTTCGGGTCGTCCCAGTCCTATAAGAATGATTCATTAGAGACAGGATTAGTAGCATCCTAGAATGAGTTGAAGAGTGCTATTTCTATAAAATAAATTTAGTTTTGAAAAATATATCATATTATACGTATTTTAGTATTTTATTTTATATTGAATTTGGACTATCGGGTATATAGAGATTTTAATATACGTCTGATCCACGTGTATTGGAAGTCTCAAATATGCTGGATGGATATAGAATCACACTCTAGTCGGCCGGAGATGATTCTTATGATGCGGCCCCATCATTTGTATTTATGTTCGAGTTTCAAAGGTGGATATCTATATATTTCCAGTTGACTGGTATGAGAATCAAAACCTAGTTAGAATCTATTATTTGTGATTTGACACTGAATTATGATTTTTAAATATATATAGAAATTATTGTTTGAAAATTTAATCGACTAATTGATTGTTGGTTGTGTTGTGTGATTATTGGTTTGATTAATAAAAATATTGAAACAATAAAACCAATATGAGAATGAATGATAAGTAAAGCCAAATCGAATCAAATATTGAAATAAATTGAAAATTGATTGAAATTGCATATATGTACATGTGTATATAATGAGCAGGTCATGGCATGGAAGCTAAGAAGAGGAATAAAATTGTATGCTCGACAAATAGGTACATATTTACTTTATTTATTGTGGTTTGATGATTTTATGAGCCGATTGTCTAGCCGCTTGGCTTTTACTTATGCTTTTGGATTGATGAGGGCCATGTGAAGAAAGTTGTGGTTTTACCGATCAACCCATACAAAGGAAGTTACGGTGAAACTTTTCAAAAATTTAGGGTGTTGGCCAAATTTTTGAGAAATTAGAAAATTCTTAGAAACTGAAAAGTTGAAGAATGAAAGCCAGAATGAAAGTTGAGTTGGTTGGTTAAACAACTTTCAGCTCCGTTCCTTTTCGAGGACAAAAAGATTTTATGTGGAGGAGATTCTAACAACCCGGAAATTTCTGAATCAATTTAAATTTTTTATTTTAGCTATTTTAATGAATTTTGAATATTTAAAATGATATATTTTAAATAATAACGACTAAAAAGTAATTTAATCGAAGTAAGAATGTATAAATAATTTAAATTATAAAACGAGCCTGAAATGGCGCAGTAGTTTGAAAATTCGGTTTTAAATTTCAAATAAATGTACAGAGTTCAAAATAAACCGGATTTCAGTAAACCAAGAAACGTTGGAATCTATTTAACTATATCTTTATAAAGAATGTAAGAAATCGAGATTTCACTTTGTAAATTGAAAGTTATGTCCAGTTTAAAATTTAAAAAAGTCGCTATGGAATTTATATATTGTAACTACCCGCATTCTACGCATCGAAGGATCGTAGAATATTTATTTCTTTCTCGTACAAAACCGTATGGTCATGTAACTTTGGGAGACGACTATTGAGATCATTTCCCATGGTCATGATTTTTGCCGATTTTTAAATGGCCGTTTTGCCCTTAGCTGATACTGTTTTGGCCATAACTTTTGACTGGAAAGGAATTTTGACCTAAAACCACTTCCATTAGATTCGTTTGATGGTTTACAATTCCGTAGAGTGGTTACACTAGCTAAACAGACTCACCGTTTGGGAGATATGGCTGAAACAATTTTCAGATAGTGAAAATCAGCTTAATTGGGCTTAACCGGGTGATTAACAACTAGGCCCAATAGGGAATTTCGGGATTAGGGTTATGAGGAGGCTGAAATCAGTTAGAGAACGATCTTATCTTCATTCTTCAGCCGCTACTTTTATTCTTGAAGCCCTAACAATGGCCTCCAACACCCAAATCAACTTCTGATCACCTCTTAATCAAGTTTTGGCTTAAACTACATCAAATTAACGGGGATTAGCACGACAATCGAGGTAGAGCTGCTGTGTAAGATTGGGGACAGCGCCAAGTCGAAGAATATTTCAGTTTTGGGGTTTTATTTGTGGCTAAGGTGAGTGATTTGCATAGTTTTGCACTAATTACGGTTAATTAAGGGTAATTAGTGTAGATTAGCGAATTTATACACTAATAAATTCTGGAAAAATATGTATAAATTTTTAAGTAATGTTTTAGACCTCTGTTAGAAATTAATTTGATTAAGTTTTGCTAATCATATCATTAGTTTTGCCTAAAACATGCTTAAGGGAAAATATGGGATTTTGGGTATGTTTGATCCATTTCACATGTTAAGATTGTTGTTTTGGTGTTTGAGGTCACTTCTATTTGTTGCTATGACTGTTTGGAATGATTTGTGGTTGTTTAGTATAGTTAGATTGGTCGAAAACGTCGTCGAATGGCGTAAACAAGTTGCTGGAAAAAGTTGCAGAAAGTTGTGCAGGGTTTCGGATCGGATCGGGTATGGGCTCGGATCGGATAAGACAGCTGGGCAAGGAATCCGAACCGAACTGAAGTCTGGCACAAAGGAAGTTTGGCAAGAAGGAAGGCCATTGCTTAGAGTTGGAGTTGGACAGAGGATCGGATCGGAGCTAGGGAACGGGATCGGATCGGAGCAAGCAAGCAAGCGGGATCGGATCGGAGCAGGCAAGCTGGAGCAGGAGGGGCGAACCGAACCGAATGGACCATGGCACACCGGAACCGAACCACTTCATAGCATCCGAACTGAACCGAGATAGAAGGGGAACACGAACCGAGCTGCACCCAGGAGAGTACTAAGAGGCACTAGACCGTACCGAACCGATGAGGACTGGAGCACTATGCATATCCGAACCGAACGGCACGTGTGTTATTACTACTACGCGATGACTCTTTTGAAGACCAACTCCAATTCGACCAAAACCCGAGATGCAAAGGAAGTCCAAATAGGAAGTAGAACTCAGGATCCAGTTGGAAACCAACGAGTCGACTTCATGAGTTGGGCTTTGCTGCGGGACGTGTGCTAAGGAGATGTCAATGTCTGTAACTTTGAATCACTATGTGTAGGGAGTACATGAACGGATTCAGGGCCACAGTGGCCTAGGTATGACTAAAGAGCTAATAGACCAATGAATTGGGGTCATTTGTAAAGATTTGGTCATGACTCCATGTGTTTAGCTTGGTAGTAGTAGCAGTAGCTGTACAAGTTGAACTCCGTCACTACTTCGATGGGTCTAGTGATTGACAGTGGTGGACATCGTATGCTTTACGCACTGAGTGAGAGATGTGAGGACGGTTGCTGTGCTTGACTTGTTTTCCATCATTATGACATGCACGCCCCACCCCCCGTTACCTATACACCGTTTGTTTGTGGCACCTTAGAGTATTGTATGGTATGTAGTGCTAACTCTTTGGTTGCAGGTTTTAACACCCCACGTCCATTAATGTCACTCACAAAGGGAATGCATTACCTTCCATGGAGCGTTTTAAGTAAGTATAGAACAGAAAATTACAAGAAGACAGATATAAAACAGTACTTGAAAATTCAAAACTTTATTTATTGCAGCAGAAGGTAAATATGTTTGGTTACATCGTCAAAACCATAAACCAAAGTCAAGTACATCATATCCACCTTGATAAAACAAAGTACATAAACTGAAAGACATAATCCCTAACATTATAATAGCCATAAATAAAGAGAAGCTGAAATTTACTTCAGCGATCCAAGAAATCTTCTAAAAGCAGTCCAAAATCAAGCTCCACTGGTGCTAGTTCCAACCTGAGCACCGGGGGGGGGGGGGGGGAGGGGGAAGGAAAGAGATGGAAAAAGGGGGGGTCAGACATAAAGTCTGCCGAGTGTGATAATTCTAACAATATAATTAACAAAGTAACTAGGCTAAGGCATAAGTTGGAAAATAAGGAAATGATCATGAACCATTGAGTATGGCAGAGTAAATGAGGAAACAGGATGATCAACGATATCGTTAAGCGCACCTAAACCACTATAGGATGATTACTAAACTACACCAACACTATGGGATAGTTGCTATACTGCACCGCCACTAGTATACTGCACCACCACTAGTCACCCTAAGGTTGATCCCGCCTACAGACTTAATAATGATATTGGTAGTTTCATGCACCCCTAGCTGCCTTCATAGGTGCCGCCTGCCCCTATCTCCACTAGGTGTACCCACTACCCTCAAACGATCGGCTCCGTAACTCTTAGATACCCGTGCTGGCCCCATAGTGGGGTGTATCACTCCCCAAAGTGGCAACCCGATACCACCAAGAATGCACGGCTTATACCTACACGATGTAACATCGTCTTACCTACCAGCCCGGGTCCACACACGCATATGAACCCGTTGGACTTGCGTTGCTACCGCTAACCCGGTTTGGCCTCTTACAGTCAAGCCTATTATGCGTGTCCCGTCCTCGACTTGGGTCGAGCCCACAAAGATACGTATGGGTTGCTGGTTGAAACGGGCCCCCATTACTTGACACAAGCTATCCACCTACGCTTGGTCCCCTCCAGTACATCCCACTTAACCCACTTCTTATTCATGTTTCAATTACATGTTTCATATTTTGGTTAAATGTTTCTAATCGTATTTCCAAATGCCACCCAGGGCACCCACTAGAATCCACATGCCACCCAAGGCACCTACTTAACCCCCTCATGTCCCACTACATGCTTATCTGGTTAAGTGTTTCTTAATTCATTAAGACCGTAACCTCGTAAAGACCTCTCACATTAGACTGACATTTGTGATAGCTGGATTTGTCGGGCGGGTCCGGGCACTCTTACACCACAAAAGAGCCTAACCTCGTGTCTTTACAACTGTTACGTATTTAGTTTGTGCCTAAGACCTCTCAAATTATACTGGAATTTGTGGCAGCTGGATTTGCCGGGCGGGTCCGGGCAGTCTTACACCACAAAAGAGTCAAACCTCGTGTCTTAGACGATTAATTACTCCTAATTAATCATTCCCCAATTTGAATTACTTTCCCTATTCAAATTATCAATCAATTCCAAATTTAACGATGTCCATAATTGACTCAATTATGTCCATCCATTTATGGTATGTAAAATCATACCAATTTTCACCACAATTTTATTTTATGCCTTTTAAGGCATTTATGCCAATTAAATCTTTTTAATATTATCCCCTTTTACCCCACGTTGTATGTTTGTTCGTTTAACGTAAAATATACGTTAGGCTCGAATAGTCTAACTCATGAAATAAAAGAAAACATCACAATATATACACATAATTAAAACATGGATCTATCATAGGGGTGAACTTGCATATGTGAATGATGTTCTACATCTAAAAATTGCATAGGCCAAAGTTACAACTTGCATAAACAACATATGTCATGGATCCAAATCTAAAGATGTGAACTTGATGAGATAATGGCCACAAACTTGCATAAACAACATATGTCATCGATCTATATCTAAAGGTGTGAACTTGATGAAATAATGGCCACAAACTTGGATAAACAACATATGTCATAGATTTATAACTAAAGGGGGTAAATTTGCGTAGGTAATAACATAACATGATTCATATCCAACTCATAAACTTACATAGGTGATTTATGCATCGCAACAATGGTGTAGACTAGCACCTAACATGTAAAGTATCATGTAAATTTTAGCATAAACTCACACATGTCATAGCCTAACTTCCAATTAAATTTTCACATAAACTAGGTGTCATAATCATGTAAGTTCACATATAATTCTAGCCAACTTGTATATGACTCATGTCTGAATCAAAATCTAAACTTGCATACCTATGATTTATCATATGAGTCAACATAACAAACTAGCATAAGAAACATGATGATTCAACTAGACACAAGCCAATCATAGGATTATAACATGGGTGATAGCATCATAACTTTGCATCGTAGATGATAGCATCATAACATAATATCATAGAAATTACAACACAATTCTAAAACACAATTACAACATGCAATCAACAATTCATATCATATCCAAATTATCTGCATTATAACTCAATCCAATTCATTTATTAATTATTTCGTTAAAACTATCGAACTCAAAACTCAAAAGCAGTCTTGAGTTCTGAATTCTGATTTCTGGAGTTGAATTAGCGCTCCTTTGATGAAGATTCGCTGTTCGGGTTGAATTGTTCTGATTTGGTTGCTGTTCTTCCTCTTAATTTTGGTGGTGGTTTCTCTAGGGTTCTAGACAACAGCATGACGGCCATAGTTTCAATTTTAATTCTGATTTAGTGTTTGAGTCTATGGGTCTTTTTATAGAATTTTGAATTAATTTAAGCCGTCGGATGATCTTAGGGTTAATCAAAACCATTCAATCATGATAGTGTGATGAGTCAGCCCTAATGACTCAGTAAGGAGTCAGAAAAGACTCAACAACATGGGTCAGCCTGAACCAGAAAGCTGTGCAGGCTCCTGCCTCAGCCTGGGCGCACTTGGCAAGTGCGCCAGTGTTAATTTGTACTGGCGCACTTCCCAAGTGCGCCAGTGCAATCTTTGTTTTTCTATTTTGCCACCAAACTTCGTTCGTCCATAACTCCTTTATCCGACACCCGTTTCCCGCAAACTCAGACTCTATTTCAACTAGAATTCCGAGACGAACACAATGGTGCAACACCATTTCCTTAATTCTCACGTCTGAGATTAATTATTCTTTATTTTAGTTAATTCGATTATTCAAAAATACGGGGTGTTACATTCTCCCCTCCTTAAAGGATTTCGTCCCCGAAATCTCCAATTCAAGGAGAATGCATATCCTACCATCCAAACAACCATCTACTCAACCATCAAACACGGGCATCCATTGTCCTTATAAAATTTCTAATGTTGTATGAACATATGCAAGAAGTGTGTCTATATGTTCCTTATCTAATGCAAAATCAGGCGGTCTACTGATTCAGTTGACCTTCTTAATGCAAACCATGATAGTGCCATGCATCCATTATGTATGCAAAAGAACCTTATCGATACATATTATTTCTACATGTGTGCACAACCATTCACCAAAATGCAACATCCATATGATGGTACAACCATTATACATCCATTACTTAAATATGTACACACATTTATATGCAATATGCAATATGAAGTGACTGAGCCGATCTAGTGCCTAAAGTGTGTGTATATGCATCCACAAGCAACCACTAGCAAACACTTGCATCCATGTGCATCCATCATCCATAACATGTCTCAAACACATGTTTCATCCATAGGACTACCCTATCTAAAGGTCAAAGATACTAGCGAGAGGACATACTAAAGACAAGATAAGTACAAGATAAGCGATAAAGGAGAAATTAAAAGACATACCCTCGAAAAGAAAAGGGTATAATAAACGCATCTTCGCTTCCGTCTCCCATGTAGCATTGCTCTCATAATCTCCCCATTGCACTTTGACTAGTTTGACCTCTCGATTCCTCTACTTCTTAGTCTCCGACCCAAGAATGCGCGTAGGAGCTCGTCGAATCGTCGCATCATGTTCGATCTCCACCTCTCTAAGCAAGCTGTGCTATATCAATTCCGCGGTCTCGTGAAAGCACTTCCTCAAATGTGATATATGGAATACGTCGTGTACATCACTAAGTCTCTCGGGCAACTCCACTCTGTACGCCATCTGCCCAATCCTTTCCTTAATAGGAAACGACCCTACGAACCTTGGTGCTAACTTCCCAACGGACCCAAAGCGAACGACGTTCCATAATGGAGACACCTTGACAAAGACCATGTCCCCAACATCAAACTCAAGATCTGACCTCCTCTTGTCCGCCTAAGATTTCTGCCTATCTTGCGCCATCTTCATCCTTCTTCGAATCAAATCGATCTTTTCCGAAGTCTCTCTAATCATATCGGGTCCAAGAAAGATCTTGTCTGTAGACTCCCACCAACATGTAGGCGAACGATACGGCCGTCCATAAAGAGCCTCGAACGGTGCCATGCCAATACTAGACTGAAAGCTGTTATTATATGCGAACTCCACCAACGGAAGATGTTCCTCCTATGTACCTCCGAAATCTAAGACACACAACCTCAATAAGTCCTCTAGAATACGATTCACCCTCTCGGTCTGGCCGTCCATCTGAGGATGATACGCGGTGCTCAAACTCAGCTGAGTCCCTACCGCCTCTTGTAAGCTCTTCCAAAGTTCGCTAGTGAAAATGGGATCGCGTTCGCTTACTATGCTAGAAGGAACACCATGCAAATGAACTATCTCTCGAATGTATACGGAGGCTAACCATGGAGCAGTCCTCTTACTCTTCACGGGAATGAAATGGGCGCTCTTAGTAATTCGGTCTACCACGACCCAAATCCTTGTATTACCCTTCCTCGATCTCGGTAATCCATCAATAAAGTCCATCGAGACGCTTTCCCACTTCCATTGTGGGATCTCCAATGGGTGAAGCAATCCACCCGGCTTCTTTTGCTATGCTTTTACTTGTTGGCACATCAAGCAACTAGCGACATACTCGGCCACGTCCTTCTTCATACAGGCCCAAAAGTAAACTCGTCTCATGTCCATGTACATCTTGTCCCCACCGGGATGGATGGTCATCTTCGAACGATGGGCATCATCAAGAATGGTCTTCCTTAGGTCATCGTCTTTTGGTACGCAAAGTCTACTATCCCTATGTAACCAACCATTATCATCTAGGGTAAACCTACGGAGATGGCTCGATGACTCCCCGCCTTTGAGCTTTGCTACTAACTCAACCAACTGTGGGTCGTCTCGCTGTGCCTCGCCAATCCGTCCCAAAAGCGTAGGTCTGAGCTCTAAGGATGCAAGCAAAACGGGTACAAAGTCAACGGAAGTTTTAAAGTCAAACATAGAGATGAACTCTAAGCTTCGCCTCTCAACAAGTAACGGACTCAAGGACAACCCTTTTCTACTTAAGGCGTCTGCCACCACGTTAACCTTACCAAGGGTATATGCTATCTCGAAGTCGTGGGATGCTAAGAATTCCATCCACCTTTGCTGCCTTAAGTTCAAGTCCTTCCGAGAGAATAAGTATTTTAGCGATTTGTGGTCAGTGAAAAATTCGAATTTCTCACCAAGAAGATAATGAAGCCAAGACTTAAGCGCGAAGACAATAGTGGCTAACTCAAAGTCATGTGTAGGGTAATTTCTCTCGTGTACTCTCAATTGCCTTCCACCATTGGCTATTACCCATCCCTCTTGCATTAAGACTGCGCCTAGTCCTGTCCCACAAGCATCGGTATAAACGGTAAATGGCTTACTCCTATCTGGCAAAACTACGACTGGGGCTGTGGTCAAAGCTCTCTTTAAACGTTGGAACGCATCATCACAATCTACGTCCCACATGAAGACTAAGTTATTCATCATCAAACGTGTTAATAGGGCTGATATTTTTGCGAAGTCTTTGATGAACTTTCTATAGTAGTCGGCCAACCCTAAGAAACTCCTCACCTCGGTAGCATTTTAAGGAACCTTCCAATCTTGGATGGCCACTATCTTAGCGGGATCCACAGCTATCCCTTCTTTGGAAACCACTGCCCTAAAAATCGCATTTCCTTCCTCCAAAAGTGACATTTAGAAAATTTTGCTTTAAGGCTATGCGCTCTAAGAGTCTCCAACACTTCCCTAAGATGTAGGGCATGCTCTTCCTCGTTCTTAGAAAAGATCAAGATGTCATCTACAGAGACTACCACGAATCTATTAAGGTACTCCCTAAACGCCCCACTCATCAATTCAACAAAGTATGCGGGGGCGTTTGACAAACCGAAAGGCATCACCAGCCACTCGAAGGACCTGTCTAAAATCCTGAAGGCAGTCTTGTCTATGCTATCCTCAGCCACTCTCAACTGATGGAAACCAGTGGCTAAGTCCAACTGCGAAAACACCGAGGCGACAACTAACTGATCGAAGACATCGTCAATCCTTGGCAGTGGGTGTCTATTCTTCTTAGTAAGCTTATTAAGTTCCCTATAGTCCACACAAAGCCTGAGGGACCCATCCGCCTTCGCGGAAAACACTACTGGAGAACCCCACTACGATATACTACGTCTGATGAACCCCTTCTCAAGCAATTATTTCGCTTGCTTACTGAGTTCTCTTCTCTCTCTTGGAGCCATGTGGAGCACGGGTAAAGCAACCGGCTTTGCATTATCTACTAGATATATTCGAAAGACTATCTCACGTTTTGGGGGTAAACCCCTCACCTCATCGAAGACATCAGCATATTCATGGACTATAAGAACATAATTTAAATCATCATCGGATGCGTCAAGGGATTCTTGGTAACTAAGCATTACTGGACCTCTAGGGTCACATGAAATATCAAGGGTCTTTCCGGAACGAGTCAACAATCTAACTACCCTTTTTTCACAATCTAGGATGGCCCCATATCTAGTTAGCCAATCCATACCTAGAATTAAACCGTAGCCCATGAAGCCCAGAACAAGGCATTGCATTCAAACTCAACGCCCAAAATAAACACTCTCAATTCCCGACAAATCATAGAAAGATGAGCCGAACCACCAATAGGATTTGAGACTACTAAGGGATAAGTAACTAGACTAGTATCAAGGTGCAGTGTTTCAACTAATGATGTAGAAATAAACGAATGCGATGCGCCAGAATCGAATAAAGTACGGACAGGATGATCAAACAGAAAAACTAAACTTTCAACGGAAACTACTCTACCTCGTTCTTGCAGCGGTGGGAACACGAGAGCTTGAACTTGTCCCCTTGCCTGCCCTGGTGCCATAAGAGCTTGCACCTGTCCTCCCGAGGTAGACCCAAACCTCTGCCCTTTCTTTGGGCAGTCCTTAATAAGATATCCCGCTTCACCATAGTGGAAACAACCAGTCTTCTTTTTCTTCCTACAATCTTTGCTTAGATGGCCGGGTGTCCCACAGTTAAAGCATTTCTTCTTCCCCTTAGCATTGTTACCTTTGCCACCTTTCCTGTTCTGTTGTTGCTATTGCAGCTTCTTTTGATCCCCTTTCTTCTCGGGTGCCTTATTATCATTGGCGCCCTTCTCCTCTTCATGCATGAGTGCCATGTCAACTAACCTCTCAAAGGTAGCCCCATGGGAATGTGGGTCATAGCTAACCGATGAAGCTTCTCGTTTAAACCCTTAACAAATCTTATAACCTTCTTTTCTGGAGTGTTTACCAAGTCTAAGCCAAACCTTGCCAATTGGTTGAACTTGTTGACGTACTCTTTCACCGATAGATTCCCTTGCTTCAGCACCAAAAACCTTTCCATGTATAGATTCTCTTCAGCCCGCGAGAGAAACTTCGCCTCAAACCTCTGCCTAAAATCTGGCCATGTATCGACTGGACGTCCCCTATTAGTGACCTCCCACCAAAACGAGGCCTCATCCTTTGTTAGCCAAGCAGCTAGCTGGACTTTTCTTCCATCTACCACTTCAAAAATTCCAAACAATTCTTCCACCTCCTTTAGCCAATTACAAGTTTCAACGAATGTCTCTATTCCATGAAAAGGTTTTCCTCCCATTGCTCTAAAGTCCTTACATATCTTAGCAAAAGTATCGACGCGAAGAGGATGGGGAGGAGGAGGAGGAGCATTAGTTGGACCTGCAGTGGCGGCCCTAGCCTCAAGATATTGACGAAACCAACAGGGCACATGAATACCCTCTGGTATCTCATGTGCTTCAGACATGCTGAAACGAAAAAGGAAAGATTCAATAATAAAAGGACTGAAGGAAAGATATATTGCTCTTGGGGTTATGCTTTCCAAAATATACTTTTTTTCCTTGAAAATACTTTCCTTAAAACATAGTTATTGAAAGTACTTCTTTATAAAAATTGTTTTGAAAAAATAGTTTTTCAAAATTCATATCTGTTCCGGTAACCTTCAGCTCTGATACCACGTGTAACACCCCACGTCCATTAATGCCACTCACAAAGGGAATGCATTAACTTCCATGGAGCGTTTTCAGTAAGTATAGAACAGAAAATCACAACAAGAGAGATATAAAACAGTACTTGAAAATTCAAAACTTTATTTATTGCAGCAGAAGGTAAATATGTTTGGTTACATCATCAAAACCATAAACCAAAGTCAAGTACATCATATCCATCTTGATAAAACAAAGTACATAAACTGAAAGACATAATCCCCAACATTATAATAGCCATAAATAAAGAGATGCTGAACTTTACTTCAGCGATCCAAGAAATCTTCTAAAAGCAGTCCAAAATCAAGCTCCACTGGTGCTAGTTCCAACCTGAGCACCTGGGGGGAGGGGGGAAGGAAAGAGATGGAAAAGGGGGGTCAGACATAAAGTTTGGCGAGTGCGATAATTCTAACAATATAATTAACAAAGTAACTAGGCTAAGGCATAAGTTGGAAAATAAGGAAATGATCATGAACCATTGAGTATGGCAGAGTAAATGAGGAAACAGGATGATCAACGATATCATTAAGCGCACCTAAACCACTATAGGATGATTACTAAACTACATCAACACTATGGGATAATTGCTATACTGCACCGCCACTAGTATACTGCACCACCACTAGTCACCCTAAGGTTGATCCCGCCTACAGACTTAATAATGATATTGGTAGTTTCGTGCACCCCTAGCTTCCTTCATAGGTGTCGTCTGCCCCTATCTCCACTAGGTTTACCCACTACCCCCAAACGATCGGCTCCCTAACTCATAGATACTCGTGCTGGCCCCACAGGGGGGTGTATCACTCCCCAAAGTGCCAACCCGATACCACAAAGAATGCACGGCTTATACCTACACGATGCAACAACGTCTTACCTACCAGCCCGGGTCCACACACGCATATGAACCCGTTGGACTTGCATTGCCACTGCTAAACCGGTTTGGCCTCTTATAGTCAAGCCCAGTATGCGTGTCCCGTCCTCGACTTGGGTCGATCCCACAAAGATACGTATGGGTTACTGGTTGAAATGGGCCCCCATTACTTGACACAAGCTATCCACCTAAGCTTGGTCCCCTCTAGTACATCCCACTTAACCCACTTCTTATTCATGTTTCAATTACATGTTTCATATTTTGGTTAAGTGTTTCTAATCGTATTTCCAAATGCCACCCAAGGCACCAACTAGATTCCACATGCCACCCAAGGCACCCACTTAACCCACTTATGTCCCACTACATGCTTATCTGGCTAAGTGTTTCTTAATTCATTAAGACCGTAACCTCATAAAGACCTCTCACATTAGACTGACATTTGTGGCAGCTGGATTAGCCGGGCGGGTCCGGGCAGTCTTACACCACAAAAGAGCCTAACCTCGTGTCTTTACAACTGTTACGTATTTAGTTTGTGCCTAAGACCTCTCACATTAGACTGGCATTTGTGGCAACTTGATTTGCCGGGCGGGTCCGAGCAGTCTTACACCACAATGAGTCTAACCTCATGTCTTAGATGATTAATTACTCCTAATTAATCATTCCCCAATTTGAATTACTTTCCCTATTCAAATTATCAATCAATTCCAAATTTAACGATGTCCATAATTGACTCAATTATGTCCACCCATTTATGGTATATAAAATCATACCAATTTTCACCATAATTATATTTTATGCCTTTTAAGGCATTTATGCCAATAAAATCTTTTTAATATTATCCCCTTTTACACCATGTTGTACGTTTGTTTGTTTAACATAAAATATACATTAGACTCGAATAGTCTAACTCATGAAATAAAAGAAAACATGACAATATATACACATAATTAAAACATAGATCTAACATAGTTGTGAACATGCATATGTGAATGATGTTCTGCATCTAAAACTTGCACAGGCCAACGTTACAAATTGCATAAACAACATATGTCATGGATCCAAATCTAAAGATGTGAATTTGATGAGATAATGGCCACAAACTTGCATAAACAACATATGTCATTGATCTATATCTAAAGGTGTGAACTTGATGAAATAATGGCCACAAACTTGCATAAACAAAATATGTCATAAATCTATATCTAAAGGGGGTAAACTTGCATAGGTAATAACATAACATGATTCATATCCAACTCATAAACTTATATAGGTGATTTATGCATCGCAACAATGGTGTAGACTAGCACCTAATATGTAAAGTATCATGTAAAGTTTAGCATAAACTCACATATGTCATAGCCTAACTTTCAATTAAATTTTCACATAAACTAGGTGTCATAATCATGTAAGTTCACATATAATTCTACCCAACTTGTATATGATTCATGTTTGAATCAAAATCTAAACTTGCATACATATGATTTATCATATGAGTCAATATAACAAACTAGCATAAGAAACATGATGACTCAACTAGACACAAGCCAATCATAGGATTATAACATGGGTGATAGCATCATAACTTTGCATCATAGATGATAGCATCATAACATAATATCATAGAAATTACAGCACAATTCTACAACACAATTACAACATGTAATCAACAATTCATATCATATCCAAATTATCCGCATTATAACTCAATCCAATTCATTTATTAATTATTTCGTTAAAACTATCGAATTCAAAACTCAAAAGTAGTCTTGAGTTCTGAATTCTGATTTCTGGAGTTGAATTAGCGCTCCTTTGATGAAGATTCGTTGTTAGGGTTGAATAGTTTTGATTTGGCTGCTGTTCTTCCTCTTAATTTTGGTGGCGGCTGCTCTAGGGTTCAAGACAACAACATGACGGCCATAGTTTCAATTTTAATTCTGATTTAGGGTTTGAGTCTATGGGTCTTTTTATAGAATTTTGAATTAATTTATGCCGTTGGATTATCTTAGGGTTAATCAAAACCATTCAATCATGATAGGGTGATGAGTCAGCCCTAATGATTCAGCAAGGAGTCGGAAAAGACTCAAAAACATGGGTTAGCCTGAACCAGAAAGCTGTGCAGGCTCCTGCCTCGGCCTGGGCGCACTTGGCAGGGGCGCCAATCTTAATTTGTACTGGCGTACTTCCCAAGTGCGCCAGTGCAATTTTTTTTTCTATTTTGACACCAAACTTTGTTCGTCCATAACTCCTTCATCTGGTACCCGTTTCCCGCAAACTCGGACTCCATTTCAACCAGAATTCCGAGACAAACACAATGGCGCAACCCCATTCCCTTAGTTATAACGTCTGAGATTAATTATTCTTTATTTTAGTTAATTCGATTATTCAAAAATCCGGGGTGTTACACAGGTCCAGGTTCAGGTATGGTTTAGTATACCTGTTATTGTTCTGTTTAGCTTCTTATTGCTCATACCAGACTTTTTGTCTGACCCAGAGTTTTATGTCTCTTCTTATTACTCTGGGTGCTCTCACGAGCATACTAGAGACAGGTTAGCTGGGTATGCACGGGTAGCTGATCCGGAGACGAGCAGGAGGCTTCCACGTATGATATATGTAGTATTCTCCCTGTGTTGTTGAAGATCACTGCTTGGGCATTATTAGTGTATCTTCTACTTTAGCTTTCTTTTGTTTAAGGACAGTAAATTTGGAAAGTTGTAATAAGCTGTATTTGGATTTCCGCTGCTATGTTGGTTTAGTTTTCAGCTTATGCACTGTCTCGCTGTTTTATGTCAAGATTATGTTATTATTATATTTTGTCCCATGCGCTGTGAGACATTCTACAGGTTCCTTACTAGTTCATTCTCTTCTTTCCTTTCTTTGGAAACCGTTCCGTGCTAGTCGGGCACATGTACAACGCACCTTCGGAGGAAATGCAGGCTAGTGCAGGGCGGGCCTTCACATTTGGTATTAGACCTCTAGGTTGCGTAGTTAACCTAGGGGAGTCATCAGGGAGATATAGTATACGTATATGAGAGCGCGTATTTGTGATTATTTTGGTTTTTAAAAGCTATATATATATATATACTATTAGTACAGCTAAGGATAAAGTCGCACTGCACTAGCACAACTATGGAGATGGTTAATCGTTTTCTGTTTACAGATTGAACGATGAGCCGATACGTAAGAGGTGCCGATAGTGGAGCCAATAATGGGAATGCTGTTGACTTGACGACGATATTTACTGACCTCATGAGGGAGATGCTTAGGGATGTGCAGAGGGAAGCTCCCAATAATTGTAATGGTGGTGGTCCAATAGTGCAGGCACCTAGGGCCGATTTCGACAAGCTAAACAACGATTATACTAGTCTTGGTGGGAAGCCGTTCCACGGAACGGAGTCGGCTACGGATGTTCAGGATTGGTTGGATAGCTGCGAGCGTATCTTCAAAGACTTGGGTATCGAGGATGCGATGAAGAGAAGGCTAGCATCCCGTCAGCTGCAAGGACGGGCAATGAATTGGTGGAATGCTATAAAGGCAGCTACTCCCGAAGATCAGATTACTTGGGATCAATTTAAGGTTCGCTTTAGCGATAAGTTCATTCTAGCTGCTCAGAAGTCAGTGCTATTTAAGAAATTTTTGGAGCTCAAGCAGAATGGTAGAGCTGTCTCGGAGTATATTGCCGAATTCGACACTTTGTCATAGTATGGGTTATCTCTTATTGATACCGCCGAGAAGAAGAACGATAAGTTCATAACTAGCTTGGATCAGTACTTGGGGGAAAGGCTTATTAACCACATTGATGAGACGTTTGAATCGATTGTGGGAAAAGCATTGAGGTTAGAGAGTCTTTACCCTAAGTCAAAGACTGAGGTTGCATCTGCAGAGGAGCCAGAGTCACAAGCAAGTGGTGGAGGCAAGGGTGGTTCTCAAAATAAGAGAAAGCAGAATCAGACCAAGGATGGCCAAAATAAAACGAATAAGAAAGATGTTGAGTGCTTCAGTTATGGTAAGAAGGGCCACTATGCCAAAGAGTGTCGGGCCAATCCAGCGGATAGGAAGTGCTTCAACTGTGGCCAAGTTGGACATCACAAGGACAAGTGTCCGCAACCCTCTAAAGAAAAGCAGATGGTGAAAGCCTATGCCCTTAATGCTATTCCTTCTTCGTCGAATGCCCCAACTGCGGCGGAGAAGGGAAAGAATGTCGTTATCTAAGTTATGCTTTCCATTTATGATGTTCTTGTTAGAGTTTTGTTTGATACCGGAGCTTCCAATTCTTTCATATCTAGTGACCTGGTAGATAGGTTGGGACTGGAGCCCGAGATTGTCGATAGACCTTTAGTAGTGACGAACCCGATTGGTGGTTCGACTAACCTTAGTATGATTTGTCGTAATGTGGCCTTATCAAGTCATGGATGCATGTTTGTTTGTGATTTCTTTGTTTTGGGCTTTACTGGGTTTGGCATTATTTTGGGAGTCGATTGGCTCCAAAGATACGGGGTGGTGGTAGAATGTGAGGGCGTTTTGGTGATAGCTAGAGCGGATGATGGGCGGAGGGTAGTGATTGGTGGTCTACCCGGTGATGGGGTAATGGCTAATTTTCTAAATTGCCTCGACATCCCGCATAGTGAGTTGTCAGAGTTGCCCGTGGTTGGCCAGTATCCGGATGTCTTCGAGGAAGTGACCGGGCTTCCACCACACCGAGAGATTGAGTTCCGTATTGATTTGGTGAAAGATGTCAAACCTATAGTGATGCGACTTCGTCGTATGGAACCAAGGGAGAAGCGGGAGCTCGGGGTGCAAGTCAGCGATCTTTTGAAGAAGGGATTTATTAGAAGGAGTGCTTCTGAATGGGGAGCACTAGTTGTGTTTGCTACCAAGGCGGATGGTTCCCTTCGTTTGTGTGTAGACTACCGCGAGTTGAATAAAGTGACGAGGAAGAATAAGTATCCTCTACCGCGGATAGATGATTTGTTTGATCAGTTGAGTGGCGCGAGAGTATTTTCTTAGTTGGATCTCGCGACAGGTTTTCATCAGCTTTGAGTGGAAGCTGAGAGTATAGCTAAAACGGCATTTCGGACACCGTCTGGATTTTATGAGTGGTTGGTCATGCCATTCGGGTTGACCAATGCACCAGCATATTTTGTGGATCTTATGAATAGGGTATTCAAAGATCACTTAAATAATTTTGTTCTTGTGTTCGTGGATGATATACTCGTTTATTCGAGGACAGAGGAAGAACACAAGGAACATTTGAGGATAATGATGGAGGTGTTGAGAAAACACCAATTGAAAGCAAAGTTTTCTAAGTGTCACTTCTGGAGGAAGGAAGTGAGATTCTTGGGCCATGTTTTTTTAGAGAATGGTATTGCTGTGGATCCTACGAAGGTGGTTACGGTACAAGATTGGTCTACGCCCAGGAATGCAACGGACATAAGAAGTTTCTTGGGGTTAGCTGGATATTATCGTAAGTTTATCCAAGACTTCTCCAAGATAGCAGCATCGTTGACCCAGTTGACCAAGAAGAATCAAGCTTTTGTTTGGGACGAAAGGTGTGAGAATGCATTCAAGAGTCTAAAGGACAAGTTGACATGTGCACCAGTGTTAGTCATTACTAAGGGGAATGAAGAGATGACGGTATATACGGATGCATATGGCAAAGGGCTAGGTGCTGTATTGATGCAAGGAGGTAGGGTTGTAGCTTATGCAAGTCGGCAACTGAAACTGCACGAGAAAAGATACCCTACCCATGACTTAGAATTAGCAGCGATCGTGTTTGCATTGAAGATGTGGAGACATTATCTCTTGGGAGAAAGATTCGAGTTGTTTACCGATCATAAATCATTAAAATATCTCTTCTCACAGAAGGATCTAAATCTCCGACAGCAAAGATGGTTAGAATTCATAGCTTCCTATGATTTCGACATCACATATACACCAGGAAACAGTAATGCGGTAGCCTATGCATTGAGTAGAAGACATGCCAGTTTAGGGGCTATGTTTCTAGAATGGAAGCAACTGGAGTACATCGCTGGGTATGATTTCAGACCAAAGTGCGAATTGGATCCAGAAATGTTAGCAAGTTTGACGATCAGACCCACTTTGATTGAGCGGATCAGCCCTAGTCAGAGGGACGATCCTAATCTATTGGAAATCATCTCCAAGTTAGAGATGGGTATCGATGAGGGGATGAACAAGTATGGGCTTGATCATGATGGATGGCTTAGAAAGAATGGAAGGCTTGTTGTGCCCAATGTCAATGAATTGAGATATGAAGTGCTTAGAAAATGTCATCACTCAAAACTAACTATACACCCCGGTGGTAACAAGATGTACCGAGACATGAAGCAGACCTACTACTGGGAAGGGAAGAAAAGAGACATTGGGAAGTTTATATCCAAATGCATGAATTGCCAGTTAGTTAAAGCTGAGCAAAAGAAGCCTAGTGGTTTGTTAAAACCGTTAGAAATTCCAGAATGGAAATGGGAACAAGTGTCAATGGATTTCATTGATGGGTTACCGAGGACTAGGTCAGGCCATGATAGCATCTGGGTGATTGTGGACCGATTGACCAAGAGTGCGAGATTTATACCCGTCAAGTCAAACAGGACTGCAGCTAAACTAGCGGAACTGTATATAAAGTGGGTAGTGAGATTTCATGGAATACCCAAGGGCATTGTGAGTGACCGAGATTCGTTGTTCACTAGTGGATTTTGGAAAAGCTTACAAGAGGCGTTAGGATCAAAATTACATCTTAGTACCGCGTATCATCCTCAAACCGATGGTCAAACAGAGAGGGTGAATCATATATTGGAAGACCTCTTGAGAGCTTGTGTACTGGAATTTGGTGGATCATGGGATGACCATTTGCATCTAGTAGAGTTTGCATATAATAATAGTCACCAATCCAGTATTGGTATGGCTGCGTTTGAAGCTTTGTATGGAAGACCGCGCAACTCACCATCATGTTGGGTAGAAACTGGCGAGAAGTTTGTGCTTGGACCCGATGTGATAAGAGAAACTTCAGCTAAGATTAAGATTATCCAACAGCGAATGAAGGCTGTCCAAGATAGACAGAAAAGTTATGCTGATAAGAGGAGAAGAGAGTTGAAGTTCTCCATTGGCGACATGGTGTTTGTCAAGATTTCTCCGTTAAAGAACGTGATACGATTTGGCAGGAGAGGCAAGTTAGCACCAAGATTTGTTGGTCCATTCCCAGTTCTTTAGCAAATTGGGAATTTGGCATATAGAGTTGAATTACCAGAGAAGATGGCAGGAGTTCACAACGTATTTCATGTTTCCCAGTTAAGGAAGTTCGTGCACAACCCAAATGTGACTATTTGACCAGGCCAGTTGGATGATATTGAAGTTGAACCCGAGGCGGTTGGGAACCGCACGCCTATGTGTATCGTTGGGAACGATACGAAGCAGCTTCGAAGGAAGGCGGTGAAATTAGTGAAGGTTCAGTGGGGCGAGAATGAAAATGACTGTACTTGGGAGACAGAGGAGAGCAATAGGAAGACGTATCCAGAACTCTTCGCCTGGTAAGATTTCAGTTTCGATTAGTCTTTCCGCATGCTAGGATAGGCTTGTTTTATTTCTTTTGCATGTTTAATTGTTGTATGTAGCTGGTAGGCATGTGGGGTCCTTTGTATGTTTTGGGTTAAGGAATTTCGTGGATGAAATTTCTTAAGGGGGGAGAGTGTAACGACACGCATTCTACGCATCGAAGGATCGTAGAATATTTATTTCTTTCACGTACGAAACCGTATGGTCATGTAACTTTGGGAGACGACTATTGGGGTCATTTCCCATGTTCATGATTTTTGCCGATTTTTAAATGACCGTTTTGCTCCTAGATGATACTGTTTTGGCCATAAATTTTGACTGGAAAGGAATTTTGACCTGAAACTATTACCATTAGATTCGTTTGATGGTTTACAATTCCGTAGAGTGGTCACATTAGCCAAACGGACTCACCGTTTGGGAGATATGGCTGAAACAAGTTTCAGATAGTGAAAAACAGCTTAATTGGGCTTAACCGGGTGATTAACAGCTAGGCCCAATAGGTAATTTCGGGATTAGGGTTATGAGGAGGTTGAAATCAGTTAGAGAACGATCTTATCTTCATTCTTCAGCCGCCACTTTTATTCTTGAAGCCCTAACAATGGCCTCCAACAACCAATCAACTTCTAATCACCTCTTAATCAAGTTTTGGCTTAAACTACATCAAATTAAGGCGGATTAGCAAGAGAATCGAGGTAGAGCAGCTGTGTAAGGTTGGGGACAGCGCCAAGTCAAAGAATATTTCAGTTTTGAGGTTTTATTTGTGGCTGAGGTGAGTGATTTGCATAGTTTTGCACTAATTACGGTTAATTAAGGGTAATTAGTGAAGATTAGCGAATTTATACACTAATAAATTCTGAAAAAATATGTATAAATTTTTAACTAATATTTTAGACCTCTGTTAGAAATTTGGTTTAATTTGATTAAGTTTTGCTAATCATATCATTAGTTTTGCCTAAAACATGCTTAAGGGAAAATATGGGATTTTGGGTATGTTTGATCCATTTCACATGTTAAGATTGTTGTTTTGGTGTTTGAGGTCACTTCTATTTGTTGCTATGACTATTTGGAATGATTTGTGGTTGTTTAATATAGTTAGATTGGTCGAAAACGTTGTCGAATGGCGTAAACAAGTTGCTTGAAAAGTTACAGAAAGTTGTGCAGGGTTTCGGATCGAGTATGGGCTCGGATCGGATAGGAGAGCTGGGCAAGGAATCTGAACCGAACTGAAGTCTGGCTAAAAGGTAGTTTTCCAAGAAGGAAGGCCATTGCTAAGAGTTGGAGTTGGAGTTGGACAGAGCAACAGATCGGAGCTAGGGAGCGGTATCAGATCGGAGCAGGCAAGTAAGCGGTATCGGATCGGAGCAGGCAAGCTGGAGCAGGAGGGGCGAACCGAACCGAATGGACATGGCACACCCGAACCAAACCACATCAGAGCTTCCGAACTGAACCAAGATAGAAGGGGAACACCGAACCGAGCCGCACCCAAGAGCGTACTAAGAGGCACTCGACCGAACCGAACCAATGAGGACTAGAGCACTATGCATATCCGAACCGAACCGCACGTGTGTTATTACTACTACGCGATGACTCTTTTGAAGACCAACTCCAATTCGACCAAAACCCGAGATGCAAAGGAAGTCCAAATAGGTAGTAGAACTCAGGATCCAGTTGGGAACCAAAGAGTCGACTTCATGAGTTGGGCTTTGCGGCGGGACGTGTGCTAAGGAGTTGTCGATGTCTATAACTTTGAATCACTATATGCAGGGAGTACGTGAACGGATTCAGGGCCGCAGTGGCCTAGGTACGACTAAAGCGCTAATAGACCAATGAAGTGGGGTCATTTGTAAAGATTTGGTCATGACTCCATGTGGTTAGCTTGGTAGTAGTAGTAGTGGTTGTACAAGTCGAACTCCGTCACTACTTCGATGGGTCTAGTGATTGACACTGGTGGACATCGTATGCTTTACGCACTGAGTGAGAGATGTGAGGATGGTTGCTGTGCTTGACTTGTTTGCCGTCATTATGACATGCATTCCCCACCCCCCGTTACCTATACACCGTTTGTTTGTGGCACCTTAGAGTATTGTACGATATGTAGTGCTAACTCTTTGGTTGCAGGTCCAGGTTCAGGTTCAGGTATGGTTTAGTATACCTATTATTTTTCTGTTTAGCTGCTTATCGCTCATACCAGACTTTTTGTCTAACGCAGAGTTTTATGTCTCTTCTTATTACTCTGGGTGCTCTCACGAGCAGACTAGAGACAGGTTAGCTCGGTATGCACGGGTAGCTGATCCGGGGACGAGCAGGAGGCTTCCACATATGATATATGTAGTATTCTCCCTGTGTTGTTGAAGATCACTGCTTAGGCATTAGTAGTGTATCTTCTACTTTAGCTTTTTTTTGTTTTAGGGACAGTAAATTTGGAAAGTTGTAATAAGCAGTATTTGGATTTCCGCTGCTATGTTGGTTTAGTTTTCAGCTTATGCACTGTCTCGCCTGTTTTATGTCAAGATTATGTTATTATTATATTTTGTCCCATGCGCTGTGAGACATTCTACAGGTTCCTTATTAGTTTATTCTCTTCTTTCCTTTCTTTGGCGACCGTTCCGTGCTAGTCGGGCATGTGTACAGCGCACCTTCGGAGGAAATGCAAGCTAGTGCGGGCGGGCCTTCACATATATATATTTTAATATAATATATAGCCCTTAATAATAGCCATTTTGCAAACGACCTCCATTTTCGACGAAACCACTTTTGCTGGATCTGGAATATTAAATTATTGCTAGATTCCAATTTTTGTAATTTGGGAATTAATATGTGAGCGTGGTAAATTTAAACATGTTTTGTCAGTTTCCGTTTGAATTTAATCGACTGAAAAAAGCCATTTTTCAAACGATCTCCGAATTTGACGAAATTAACTTTGTTAGGACCGTATCGTCAATACGTAGCTAGATATAATTTTTATGTAATTTTTGTAGTCAGTATGTGGCCACAATAAATTAAAATATATCTTTAAAACTAAATATATTGATTTATATTTTAATTTTGATAAAAACTGTTTGAAACAATCGAACTGGCTAGTGAAACATATTCCATTGTGTCCGGAATGGTGGTATTTAGCTGGGTGCGACCGTCGTTGGGTTTGATTTGTAGTTCATAACGATAAACAAGTATTTATGAAAATAAATGAATATTTATTAATATAATTTTATATAAAACCCTAACTGCCTTTCCCTTTTTCAACGACCGCCACAACCAAACCGAAGGGCCAGAAATTCTCCATAATTCACACTCTAATTTCTCAAAATCCATGAAATAATCGAAGGAACTTTCCATACATGAATTGGAGAGCGATTCTCAAGCTTCGATTTGGCATGGTTTTGATGAGGAATGGTTGGTCGAGTCATTTGAATTTTCCGCTCAAAACTCGCCGTTCAGTGGCGTTTTCAGGCAACCTACGGCCACCGAGTTCACAGGTACATCACACAGTGGAATAATACTAGATATCATACGTCTGAACACCTTCAGCTCGTCTTTGGACCTCACAGCATCATATAACCTGAACCTGTACAACCCGGTCTAACCCGAGCATTTCAAACACCGGGTCAGTCTACTGAACCAGAGTGAGAAATAGTCGCTAATTTTATAATATCATCTAACTTAATTTTAAAGTTCAAAATACCTTTGAAAGAAAAGGATAATCGTAAAACCGAATCCACACATAAATACGGACGGTTTTTACCTCACTTGAGACGACCCGAACTTCCCCAGTAAGGAAAGCACGAATAGAATTGAGGACAAGACGAATTAGAACACAAACAGAAGAACATTTCATTGTTATTTACAACAATTCCATCAGATTACAAGAATATACAGAGTATGAGTAAATATTACACAGAAAATATCAGAGATTTAAATTACATAGCAGCGGAAAAAAATAAAAAACAAAACTGAAAGTTATACACGGATACAGAGCTTTCCGAGCATCGTTCCAGCTGTAAATCAGGATCCTATGAATATAAATCTACAAAAACCCAACTACTAGCTCCCCGTGTCGAAAATGAGGGCACCCAGAGTTTAGGTTAAAACAATAAACTCTAGGTCAGTGATGTGACTGGTGTGAGAACTAAAACATTTATTTAAAACTTTACTTTAAAAGAGAGTAATTCAAGGGACCACGCCATATAACACGTAACGAGTTTCCTTCAAAGAACACTAGTGCATATAACAAAACAGCACAATGCTTTTTGGAAAAATGAAGCTATTATAAGACCTAGGTCCCATCACACAATGCAACGCAAGCCGGAGGATAGGGGTTTCCCTTATAATAGCTAAACTTGCTTGGTACGTGAAATTTTACCTTTTGATTCTTAATTAGACCCCAACCGTAAATTAGTAAGAGAATGATTCCCTAAGTATTAACCCCGAAGGCCGAAACCAACATCAGACCAATACCCAGGAAACCACCCATCTTAGCTCGTTTCCAGTTAGTTTCTGATTTTATATACAATCATAAATATCAGTCATAGGCGGCATAGCTACCATCTACTATGTCGCCATACTAGGTTCTACAAACAAAACCGAAATATCTCGTATTGGAAATTGGATTTCCATCACGAGTCGAGGCAAGGGGCAAGCTCCTCTCCGCTTCGAGACACTCTAGCAAATGTCTCAGGACTACTCTCTCTGGGTAACCCTCGGATGCTTCAGGGCCAGTCCTCCCTTACGTTTGAGGATTAATTATTCCTGAACACACATTTCCCGGTCCTAACAGACCTATATATGAGGTGCCTCGCATTCCAATAACCACATAAGTAAAAATAATATAAATGTCAGCCAGTTTAAGCACTTACACTACCTCTAGCTAGAAAGAAACGTCGTGTTCTCCCTGCAGTCACTATCCCGTTTTTGATCCATACCGAGGTGTGAGGCTCGCGAATCCACGCTATACACAAAGTTATGCCACGTAGGCCGTGCTTTGTTGATCAACCACAAGACTTTGCTTTTCAACAGAAGCCTTGATCATTTGCCACTTAGGCATGCCACACAGGCAATTCACTCCATGCGACTAATATCCATCGATATACAACCTCTATGCTCGTACGTCTCAGAGAAGGGCGTTAAACAAGAGAATAAATTCTCTGCCGCCAAATAGATGTATATTTAATAGAGATCAATCAACACAGAATAAAATCCAATGTTAGACACATAGTCCATTTACAAATTCGTTATGGGTCTGAATGAAACCGGAGGCACTTTCCTCGCATATCCATCGATCTCCAAGTACGTCTGGACGATCACCAACCGATTCCCTCTTCTTGGGTGTATAGCACAATCAAGATCATCAGTAATCACCCAAACGATGTGAAGACTTCCAGTCTTTAACCATCGTCTTCACCTTCGACAAAACGTCGAATCGGCTATTCAGAATGGGTATAAACCCGGCCTTTCTGAATGACCCGCGTATATAATAAACAAATGTTACACAAACACAACATACGCCTCATTCCAATTCATCAGTCACTAACCGTAAATTGGCAAGAGAACAATTCACCAAATATTAACCCCGAAGGCCGAAACCAACATCAGATCAATACCCAGGAAACCATCCTTCTTAGCTAACCTACAGTTAGTTTCTAAATTTCACATTCTTAGGGAAAGGTTCCCATTAATTTTATTAAAGATAAATTCTTTTAAATTTATTCTTTAAACTTCCTTTTGATGTCATTTCAAACCAAGTTAAGGTTTTCCAAACTAGTCGGGATTAGCGAACCACACCGAAGTAATTATTTATTTTATTTCCCAATCCCAACCTATTCATCCCATGAAGCAAAGCTGGTAATACTCCATATCTAACACCACGGTGTTATCGGTAAAATTAATTACCATTTCACATTCAAATCTAATTAAAGATTTAACTATCGCTCTGGAGCAAAACTGGTAATACTTCATTCTCGATCATTTTCCAAATTTGATAATTTAAATTATCAATTCACATCTCAAACTAATTACAGATTCATTAAAACTCCTTTTACTGGGTTAAAGAACTAATGTCTTTTAAAACATAGTTCACGATAAACCCAAATCACATTCTTTTTATTATCGGGTTAAAGAACAAATGTTATTTAAAACACCATTCAAGATAGACCCAAATCCCATTTGATATTAAATACAAGACTCTGAATAGAAAATATATCGGCTTATATTCAATATCAAATTATGAAACCCACAAATATCGCTTTGGAAATAATGATATAAAATATATCTTCCAAATTTCCTACAAAATATCTGTATAATCGCGGAATCTAATATCGAAATATTCCAAAGACAATTTCGATTCAAATCCATTCCAATTCATATATTGGAAATTCTCGTTATTGAAAACCCATTTCAAATTCAATTTATTTATTTCAAAAATAAATTTATTTTAATTCTAATTCAAAACTAGTTCATTTCGATAAAAATCTATTTTTATCTTTCCAAATATGGAGTTTTTCATCCCAATTCTTTCCATTTCATATATTATGATTTTACACAAATTATTAATATTTTTAATAATTTTATCAAGGCCCGTACAGTCGATTTCCATCAACGGCCATCGAACTGCACTTATAACGACCTTTTCCAAATTAGATTTGGACATAATTCAAAATCCAACCGTTAGATTTCAAATTTCTAATATTCACTGGAAAGCTCTTTTCGATACGAACCCAACGGTTCTTGTTTTCGGAGAATCCGATGGTCGGATCTCCCGTAATGCCGTTTGAAGCCAATGGTCGAAATTCACGAACTGCCGCGGCGCGGCGCGTTCTATTCAGGCTAATATATATATAATATATGTATATATTATATATATTTTGTCGATTTCATTTTAAAACGAATTTTATAAATCGTTTCAAATTTGTTTCAAAAACAATTTCAACCTTCATTTCAAATTCAAATCAAAATTGAATTTTCCATTATAAATTCTTTTTACATTCATTTCTATTTGATTTCAATTCAAATCGGTTTCAATTCAATTTCAGTTCATTTTCAATTCGATTTGAATTCATTCCAAATCGATTTCACTTCGATTTTCAATTGCATTTCTATTTAATTCAATTTTAATTCGATTACAATTCGATTTGAATTCATTTCAATTCGGATTCATTTTATATTCAATTCAATTCGAATTCATTTTATATTCAATTCAATTCGAATTCATTTTATATTCAATTCAATTCGAATTCATTCTATATTTAATTCGAATTCATTTTATATTCAATTCAATTCGAATTCGTTTTATATTTAATTCAATTCGAATTCATTTTATATTCAATTCAATTCTTAAATCTCTTTTCAATATTCATTATAAAAACGAATATAATCGATATAAATATCGTTCGCGTCAAAATAGCGCATCTCTAATCAACACGGCTTTATATTTTTCAATAACTTCGTTATTCTATTCAACAAATGAATATTTATTCTATTCAACACATAAATCTATATTTCTTTCAACACATGACTAATCTCAACACATGATTACTGTCAACACGTGACTATTTTTGTTATATAACATATTTTATAAAATTATGATTTGTATCGTTTAATTTTTAATCAGACTCCAACCGTAAATTAGTAAGAGAACGATTCCCTAAGTATTAACCCCGAAGGCCGAAACCAACATCAGATCAGTACCCAGGAGACTACTCATCTTATCTATTTTCCAGTTAGTTTCTAATTTTATATATGATAAAGGTGTAAATTTTATTGTTAAAATATTTCGTTCAACACATGAATCTATATTTCTTTCAACACATGACTAATCTCAACACATGAGTACTGTCAACACATGAATCTTTATTTTATAATATTTTTTCCCAATTGGAATGAGGCACAATCAATAACCATATAATGTTAATTATATGGATTCCATACAACACATGTATATAATAGTAACGATAAATAATCAACCATCATCCAAAGTGCACCACACAACTGCATAAGCATCAGATATAAATAATTAACGCTCACACAGTCTGTCGACCCATCGATCGACATACAACTAAATAATTGGGATTAGTGTACGCCAAATATCATCCCAACACCAGTGTGGGATTTCAATCCACAAACACTAAATATTATTTGTGCAGTTGGGCGATGTGTAAAATTTATCGTTCCAATCAATATCTTTCAAACAGATGTACATAAATAAACCGTCCGGTTTGTAAGTGAATATTGATTTATTCACATTCACTATATTCATATTCACGTTAAAAATTATATTTTTAACGATAATTAATTTATTTCAACACATGAATATTCTTTTATCAATTTCATATCAATATCACAAACAAACTTCACAACACAACAAACAAGCATACAAGCCGTCCATGGTCTGTGGACGATGGGTGTCGGGTGCTACTAAACACCGTCTGCATCATAGTATATATTTTTAACTAGAAAAGAAGAGTAAAAGTGAGAAATTCTCACCGACTAGCTAAACCAAACGCCACGACTATTCTTATGTAGAAATCTTCGTCGTGCTCGCCTTTTGTCAATTTCACTGTCCGTTGCCACTACATATATATAAAAATCACATTTTTATATTCTTGCTATGTATTTTAAAATTACATTTTTATAACTACGCTATATGGATAAAATTTCTATTTTTATACCGCTGTTCATATAATAAAGATTAAATCTTTATGACGCTATTCTCTATATAAAAATTATATTTTTATATATCTACCTCTGATATAAAGATCGAATTTTTATCTTCACTTCATATATATAAAAATCTAAGCTTTACTTAAATAAAAAATCAAATCTTTTACCTAAACAAAGATCTAATCTTTCACTTATAAAAATTTAATCTTCTCTATTTCAAAAATCCCATCTTTTATATGCTAAAAATCTCGTCTTTACTTCATTAAAAATCATGTCTTTACTTCTCTAAAGATCCGGTCTTTACTTCGTTTTAAAAATCACTTCTTTTTCATTTCTAAAAATTGAATCTTTTCCTTGTTAAAAATATGGTCTTTCCTTTAACAAAAATACAATCTTTCCTATAATAAAAATACGATCTTTCTATTATAAAAATATGATCTTTCTATTTCTCTTTCTAGATGATAAAAATCACATTTTCATGTAGATAAATATTGCATCTTTGTGTTTTCAAAAACTCTAATCTTTCCTATTTAAAACTTCTAATCTTTTCATAATAAAAATCAAATATTTTTATAACTAAAAACCCTAAATAGAAAATAAAACAAAACAAAATAAATAAGGTAAAGAAAAACTCACTGGTTTTGGGGTGTCTCGATTTGGGCGCTGAAGTGGGGGGGAAGGGGTCGGAGGTAGGGTTTCAAAAGAGGTGCGAGATGAAGAGGCAGAGGAGCAGAGGCGGTGATGCTAGGAGGCGGTTAGGGCTAGGGATTAGCCAAGGGGCACAGGTTGGGCGCGGCGTCGGTTTACTGGAGGAAAGGGGAGAGAAGGAAGCGAAGGTGCGATGGGGGGGGGGGCAGCCTGGACGGGGACGCGGTGGTGGCGCGCGCCCCTGGGGCGGCGTTGAAGGCTCCGTCGATCGCCCCCCATTCTTCTCTCTTTTTTTTAATTTTAAAATCGATTGACTGGGTGGAGAGAAAAGGTGGGGGAGGGGTTTAAACGAAATGTGTGTATATATATATATATATATATATATATTTAATTTCAAAAAGCAACTTTTTATTTTGACCTCCCAACGGGATCCAACGCATGTCGTCAATAGCTAATCACCCCCATTCCGAACACAATGGGATATGTATCGTAAGCTGATTCGATCGTTTCGATCAATTTTCGTCAAAATCTACATATAACTCTATATATTGAATTGAACGCACATTTCAATTTACCGGGGCCACATACTAACTAGAAAAATTCCAGAAAAATATTTTCTAGCTTCGTATTGACGATATGGTCCTAACAAAACTAGTCTCGTCAAATTTGAAGACCGTTTGAAAAATGGCTATTTTCCAGTCGATTAAAATCAACTGAAACTGGTCAAACGCGTTTTCCTTTGCCACGCTCACATATTAATTCGAAAAATTACGAATTTTGGAATTTAGAAATAATTTGACGTCCCAGATCAAACAAAAGTGGTTTCGTCGAAAACCGAGGTCGTTTGCAAAATTTCCTTTTTTAAGAGCTAGAATTCCATATCGACTATTCTGAATTTTCAAATAGACGTAACTTTTGATCCCCGCTATGAAATTTCGATTTCTCGTATTCATTGGAAAGATATTCTTAAATAGATTCTAATATTTTTGGTTTCGCTAAAATCTGGTTTATTTTGAATCCTGTACATTCATTTGAAATTTGAAATCGAATTATCTAACTACCGCGCCATTTTCAATTCCTTTTATAATTAAAATAAAATATTTATATTCTAACGACGATCTATATAAATATATACGTTCGAATTCTATTCAAAATAAATTTCTCATTGTTATTATTTAAAATAATTCATTTTAAATATTCAAAATTCATTAAAATTGCCAGAATAAAAATTGTAAATTGGCTCGGATTTCCGGGTTGTTACAATCTCCCCAACTTAAAACTTTTCGTCCCCGAAAAGGAACGAAGACGAAAGTTGTTTAACTAATCAAGTCAACTTCCATTATTTCCATTACGGCTTAAGTTCTTAAACTTTTCAGTTTCTAAGAACTCTTCAAATTTTTCAAAAATTTGGCTAACACCCTAAATTATCGCCATAACCTCCCCTGCACCGGAGACTTCGGGATATTTCATATAGCCTGCCATGGCCTTCGTCAATCCAAAAGAAAAAGAAAAAGCCAAGCGGCTAGCGTATCGGCTCATAAAATCATCCAAAACCCAAGAAATTTGTAAACATGTACCTATTTGTCGGGCAAACAATTTTATTCTTCTGCTCTAGCCTCCTTGCTATGACCTGTTCAATGTAAGTACATGTATATGCATGCATTTTCAAACAATTTTCAATAAAGTTCAGTAATCGGTTCAATTTGGCATAATGGTTCAAAATTTCAAACAAATAAACAAACAACACAACCATCAATCAATTAGTTGATTATCGTTTCAAATTCATAACCTTGATATATATATATATATATACACACACAGAAAATCATGTTTTTGTTGCCAAATCACAACAATAAATCTATCTAGTTTTGGTTCTTACACCAGTCTAATGGAGATATATAGATATCCCACCTTCGACACTCGAACATCAACTCCGATGACGATGCATCAATCGTCAGAATCATCTCCGGGCAACTAGAGTGTGATTGTATATCTATCCAGTATATTAAAACTTCGAATATACGTTCATGACGCGTATACGCGAAATCTTTATATACTCGATTGTCCAAATCAACATAAAATAAAATCTTCAAATAAGTATACTCTGGTTTAAATTTTCAGAACAATATTGCTTTCAATTTTTATTTCAAAAATATACTCTTCACACTTGTTCTAGGATACCACTGATCCTATCTCTAACGAGTCATTCTAATTGGGTATTGCTAATCCAACCTCTGAAGAATTCTTTCGTTTGGTTCTAATGTGTCCTGCTCTCGAGCTCTATAAACTAAAGCTCGGATACCAAAATGAGACGACCTGAAATTCCCTGGTAAGGAAAGCACGGATAAAATTGAGGACAAGACGAATCAGAACACAAATAGAAGAACATTTCATTGTTATTTACAACAATTCCATCAGATTACAAGAATATACAGAGTATGGATAAATATTACATAGAAAATATCAGAGATTTAAATTACATAGCAGTGGAAAAACAATACAAAACACAACTGAAAGTAATACACGGATACAGAGCTTTCCGATCATCGTTCCAACTATAAATCAGGATCCTGTGAATATAAATCTGCAAAAACCCAACTACTAGCTACCCGTGTCGAATATAAGGGCACTCAGAGTTTATGTTAAAACAATAAACTCCAGGTCATTCATGTGACTGGTGTGAGAACTAAAACAGTTATTTAAAACTTTACTTTAAAAGAGAGCATTTCAAGGGACCACGCCGTATAACACGGAAAGGGTTTCCTCCCAAGAACACTAGTGCATATAACAAAACAACGCAATGCTTTTTGGAAAAATGAAGCTATTATAAGACCCAGGTCCCATCAGACAATGCAACGCAAGCCGGAGGATAGGGTTTTCCCTTATAATAGCCAAACATGCTTGGTACGTGAAATTTTACCTTTTGATTCTTATTCGGATCCCAACCGTAAATTAGTAAGAGAACGATTCCCTAAGTATTAACCCCGAAGGCCGAAACCAACATCAGACCAATACCCAGGAAACCACCCATCTTAGCTCGTTTCCAGTTAGTTTCTGATTTTATATACAATCATAAATATCTATCATAGGCGGCATAGCTACCATCTACTCTGTCACCATACTAGGTTCTACAAATAAAACCGAAATATCTCGTATTGGAAATTGGATTTCCGTCATGAGTCGAGGCAAGGGGCAAGCTCCTCTCCGCTTCGAGACTCTCTAGCAAATGTATTAGGACTACTCTCTCTAAGTAACCCTCGGATGCTTCAGGGCCAGTCATCCCTTACGTTTGAGGATTAATTATTCCTGAACACACGTTTCCCGGTTCTAACAGACCTATATCCGAGGCGCCTCGCATTCCAATAACCACATAAGTAAAAATAATATAAATGTCAGCTAGTTTAAGCACTGATACTACATCTAGCTAGAAAGAAACGTCGTGTTCTCCCTGCAGTCACTATCCCGTATTTGACTCATACCGAGGTGTGAGGCTCCCGAATCCACGCTATACATAAATTTATGCCACATAGGCCGTGCTTTGATCATCAACCACAAGACTTTGCTTTTCAACAGAAGCCTTGATCATTTGCCACTTAGGCATGCCACACAGGCAATTCACTCCATGCGACTGATATCCATCGATATACAACCTCTGAGCTCGTACGTCTCAGAGAAGGGCGTTAAGCAAGAGAATAAATTCTCCGCCGCCAAAAAGATGTTTATTTAATAGAGATCAATCAACAAAGAATAAAATCCAATGCCAGACACACAGTCCATTTACAAGTTCGTTCCGGGTCTGAACAAAACCGGAGGCACTTTCCTCGCATATCCATCGATCTCCAAGTATGTGTGGATGATCACCAACTGATTCCCTCCTCTTGGGTGTACATCCCAATCAATATCATCAGTAATAACCCAAACGATGTGAAGATTTCCGGTCTTCAACCACCGTCTTCACCTTCGACATAACGTCGAATCAGTTATTCAGAATGGATATAAACCCGGCCTTTCTGAATGACCCGCGTATATAATAAACAAATGTTACACAAACACAACATATGCCTCATTCTAATTCATCAGTCACCAACCGTAAATAACCAAGAGAACAATTCCCCAAATATTAACCCCGAAGGCTGAAACCAACATCAGATCAATACCCAGGAAACCATCCTTCTTAGCTAACCTACAGTTAGTTTCTAAATTTCACATTCTTAGGGAAAGGTTCCCATTAACTTTATCAAAGATAAATTCTTTTAAATTTATTCTTTAATCTTCCTTTGGATGTCATTTCAAACCATGTTAAGGTTTTCCAAACTAGTCGGGATTAGCGTACCACACCGAAGTAATTATTTATTTTATTTCCCAATCCCTACCTATTCATCCCATGAAGCAAAACTGGTAATACTCCATATCTAACACCACGGCGTTATCGGTAAAATTAATTACCATTTCACGTTCAAAAATAATTAAAGAATTAACTATCGCTTTGGAGAAAAACTGGTAATACTCCATTCTCGATCATTTTCCAAATTTGATAATTTAAATTATCAATTCACATCTCAATCTAATTACAGATTCATTAAAAATCCTTTTACTGGGTTAAAGAACTAATGTCCTTTAAAACACAATTCACAGTAAACCCAAATCACATTCTATTTATTATCGGGTTAAAGAACAAGTGTTATTTAAAACACCGTTCACGATAAACCCAAATCCCATTTGATATTAAATACAAGGCTCTGAATAGAAAATATATCGACTTATATTCAATATCAAATTATGAAACCCACAAATATCGCTTTGGAAGTAGCGATATAAAATATATCTTCCAAATTTCCTCCAAAATATCTGTATAATTGCGGAATCTAGTATCGAAATATTCGAAAGACAATTTCGATTCAAATCCATTCCAATTCATATATTGGAAATTCTGGTTATTTAAAACCCATTTCAAATTCAATTTATTTATTTCAAAAATAAACTGATTTTAATTCTAATTCAAAACTAGTTCATTTCGATACAAATCTATTTTTATCTTTCCAAATATGGAGTTTTTCATTCCAGTTCTTTCCAATTCATATATTATGATTTTACACAAATTATTAATATTTTTAATAATTTTATCAAGGCCCGTATAGTCGATTTCCATCAACGGCCATCGAACTACACTTACAGCGACCTTTTCCAAAATTGATTTGGACATAATTCCAAATTCAACCATTAGATTTCAAATTTCTAATATTCATTGGAAAGCTCTTTTCGATACGAACCCAACGATTCTGGTTTTAGGAGAATCCGACGGTCGGATCTCCCGTAATGTCCGTTCGAAGCCAATGGTCGAAATTCACGAACAGCCGCGGCGCGGCGCGTTCTATTCAGGCTATTATATATATTATATATATATATTATATGTATTTTGTCGATTTCCTTTTAAAACGAATTTTATAAATTGTTTCAAATTTGTTTCAAAAACAATTTCAACCTTCATTTCAAATTCAAATCAAAATTGAATTTTCAATTATAAATTCTTTTTACATTCATTTCTATTTGATTTCAATTCAAATCGATTTCAATTCAATTTCAGTTCGTTTTCAATTTGATTTGAATTCATTCCAAATCGATTTCACTTCGATTTCCAATTGCATTTCTATTTAATTAAATTTCAATTTGATTACAATTCGGTTTGAATTCATTTCAATTCGAATTCATTTTATATTCAATTCAATTCGAATTCATTTTATATTCAATCTAATTCGAATTCATTTTATATTCAATTCAAATTCATTTTATATTCAATTCAATTCGAATTCATTTTATATTCAATTCGAATTCATTTTATATTCAATTCAATTCGAATTCATTTTATATTCAATTCAATTCGAATTCATTTTATATTCAATTCAATTCTTAAATATCTTTTCAATATTCATTATAAAAACGAATATAATGGATATAAATATCGTTCGCGTCAAAATAGCACATCTCTAATCAACACGGCTTTATATTTTTCAATAACTTTGTTATTCTATTCAACAAATGAATATTTATTCTATTTGACACATAAATCTATATTTCTTTCAACACATGACTAATCACAACACATGAGTACTGTCAACATGTGACTATTTTTGTTATTTAATATATTTTATAAAATTACGATTTCTATCGTTTAATTTTTAATCAGACTCCAACCGTAAATTAGTGTAATGACCCGTATTTTGTCGACTTTGGTTATCGCCATAAACTCAATGATGACTAACCAAACGTCGAAAAATACCAGATGATTAATGGAAGAAATTAGAGGGTGAGGAAAGATAAGATAGAAACTTAGAATAGAAGAAGAAGATGAAGAAGACAACATCAGAGTAATACGAATCTCACAGCGGAACGAATAACATATAATATATATAACATAACTTGAAATGTACATCTGTACTTGAATATACACATCATTATCAATGTACAACACTTACAACATAGCGGAATAATAATAGCTATGTAATTCTGAAGCCTCCTGCTCCAGCCCTTCAATGTATCTGTAAATCCCGACTACTTGACTGCCCGTACAAAATTAGGCACCCAAGAGTTTAGGGAAAACAAAACAAAATAAACTCCGGGTTAGTCATGGGACTGATATGAGTAAAACAGTTTAAGCAGGTAAATGATATCTCATAAGACCACGCCGTATAACGCAACGGGTTTTTCGCTTATGAGAATCCAAATTATCTTTATATCAAAAACCTTTTGATATTATATTAATGTTTATCAACCACAATATAATAATCATTTAGCAGAAACGCTTTCATCTCACGTTCTACATATATAGTATACAATCAAAACCGCAAGCACGCATTGGGTAATGGATTTCCAACTATGACAAGGTATGGAACCACCTTTCGCTAGTGTACCTCTAGAAAGGAATAGACTGGGTTCAACAAGAACATCTTGCAACCCGGCCACACATGACTGACCACTCATTTCGCTTGAGTGTATCGAATGTATATCACCAACGGTTGGGATCAGCAACCGTTTCCCAAATGGGACAGTATCGACAATAGATTTTTTGAAATAAATGAAACTCTTGATCAGGTGATTATACACCCTACTTCGGAGCGACCGACTTAGCCATGCTACCTGCCCGATTTCTGTCATTTACCGGTTGATGAGGCTTGAGGTTACGCTCCATCATCACATCAGATTCACTTCGAATGCCACATTGTTACATCCATCAAATAACCGAGTCCTCGACAATACATTATGTGATAGCTAAAAGAAGTTTCCTTCTCCGCTTTCACTCTTGGTATGGTTGGAGAAATCAATATACGTGATCGTTTGGAAATACTCAGTCTTAAATTATCTTTGGCATATATGATTCGCAACGCTTATGCCAATACAAAGTGGTTCTTTGGATAATAATCCAACCGGTCTCTCCATATTAACAACGTTAAAATGGTCAAAACTTTGATAGTCGGTGATTTAACTGTCAAATGAAAACATGTCCGTGTACACACAACGATCTTATTTCCAAATGGAAATATATATCCAATCATCAAACATATATATATATATTCACATTTCCTTATTTTCTATGTTTTAGAAAATATACGTTATTAGCACTGGAAAACATTTCCATAGCTTATTTACGTATCACTATCTTTCCACAACTATCTGTCCCTAATTGTAAACTAGTATGAGAACGATTCCCTAAGTATAAACCCCGAAGGCCGAAACCAACATTAGATCGATACTGAGGAAACCATTCAACTTACTAATCTCTAGTCAGTTTCTAATTTTGCTTAACTCTATTTCTTTAATTCTATTCGATTAACTCTAATTGATTTACTCTAATTCGAATAACTAGTATTTGTTTTAACTTTATTTCTAATAACTATATTCGATTTAACTCCATTCGCTTGACTCTAGATCGCAGCGATCACAATGGTTACGCCTGATTCCCTCAGGAAACATCCGACCGCCGTAGGCTATATGCAGCACTGCGAATTACGCTAGCAGTCGTGCTAAATGTTAAATTATCCTGAATAACTATGTTTGACTAACTTCTTCGAATAAACTATATTTAATTAACTTCTTTTTGATAACTCTAATCAACTAACTCTTTCCTATCTCATTAATTCCCTTTTCCTTTTATCCTATTTATTTTCTAAATAAATGTTCCTTTTACAATTCCATTTATTTTCTAAATAAATATTCTCCTTTATAATATCGTATGATTTTATAAATGCTTTATTTTCAAATTATTTCCTTTTATAAAATCGGTTGATTTTATAAAATTCCTTTATTTCAACATACATTGAAATATCCCTTTTTACATCCTAGGGTCTTTTTATGATATTTAAAATATCGAATAACAAGGATCAATATCATTCAAACATACCAAATCAACAACAGCTTTTATAGCACAACATATATCACAATATATGAAAACGGTAAATTAAATGTTGAGGAATCCAGTCGGATCCCTCCAACCTGTCTCCCTGCATCCACAGATGTTACACAATATAATATACATCAATTTCATTTCAATATGAAATGTTCTGATAAACAACATCAACATATATTTAACGGTTTATATATATATTTGTGTATATATATAATTTCAACTAACTGACCAGCAGTTCAATCAACCAAATCAACACACAGCAATCAATCATCATTTATCAGTTCTAAATATACGTTGTAAAAATAGAACTGTTCAGAGTTGGTGAGTTTTACTTACATTGGACTATCATCGTTAATTAACGATAATTGTCGTTCAATTTGGTTCAGACGGATAATTTATTTTTCCATAAATTGTAGCGAGCTCTGATGGACTTCCAGTCAGTTCCATCATGTAGTGTCCGTCCATACGATCCCAACGTGACTAACGGTTCGTGATTCTGGTTTCATATGACCGAGATATAAGGGTTACAAGATTGAACTAATTTAAATAAATTAAAACTTAACAAACTTAATTGGGCCTTTCACCATACTTCCTTCCATCCCATACCCTTAAAACAAAACCCAACACCGAATGCTTCTTCCCCAAATCAGTATACGCGAGCTCCCAGGAAAATACACGGCCATTTCCGCGTCTCCCATCTCCAATTTCCGTTCAACCACTTCATGAAATCTCAAAACCAAATATACCATCAACCTCCTCTTCTAATTCTCTTCTTTTCCAATGCATTTTTGCTCAACTCGGTCCCTTCTTTCCTCTTGCGATGTCCGGTTATAAACCCACGGCAACAGAAATGGATCGAACAAAACTATGTTCGAATCCCACAAAATTACCCCAATGAGTGTTATACTCCTTAGTAAACACAATTCCAATTATCAAATCTTCGAACAACGTTCGTATTTCAAGGTTACTCGAACCCTACCTTCCGCTGTTGCAAAACAAGCAAACCCAGACTTCCACCGAGCTTCGCAAAACCGGTGCCAATGTGAAGCTCTGGCTTTGCTGATATCCACAAATTAGTTCCATGAAATTTAGAGATTTTATTTTGATTTCTAGAATTTTTTCAAAGATCGAAATGTTTTTCTGAAGAGGGAAAACAGCGGCGCCATTTTTCTTTCTTGCTGTAGAAATATTTTAGGTCTTAAGGAATTTGTAAGGGGGTATACATAGGGGATATAGATATTTTATTTTTATATTCATTTATATTGAACTTCTGTTTTTATTTGTCCTTTAAAATTCTTGTGACCACATACGATACCCACAAATCACGAAAATTGTCATGTAGCTACAGTTCGACATTACGGTCCCAACGAAACTGGTTTCATCGAATTCCGACTTCGTTTGCAAAAGTGGCTTATTTTTAAAGCTCTAAATAGCCTATTTAAATATTTAAATATATTTAAATAAAATTAAATTTAATATTTAAAAATAAATATTATCGTCTATATTCACATAGGAATACCATACAGCTTAAGAATATTCCTCTATGGATTTACAACTCGATATTACATTGTCAGAGTTATATCGATGTTCGATTTCTATTTAAATTCTTATATAAAATATAATTAAATCGTTATGGTTAGGGCGCTGCATTTCTGAGAATTTGATTTGGACGTAACTCAAAATCTACATGACGAAATATCAATTTTTCTCTTCGACTAGAAAGATATACTCCACCAGCTCCACACGTTTCTTGTTTCACAGAAATTCGGCTTAAAACGAGTCCTATACATTCAGTTGAAGTTCGAATCGCCAATTTACGAACTACAGCGCCATTTTGAGCTCGATTTTAATTATATTATAACTATACGTTCAAACTGTCGTTTATATAATATATTCGTTATTCAAATTCAATTCCAAGCTGAATTAAATATCACAGATGATCCAGTTCACACCATATCGCCATTTCAGCCTATTCTAATTATTTTAGAATTAAATATATTATTTAAATTATTATTTTAATTAAATATTCACTATTATTTAATTAAACCACCATTTAATTCACTATTTCACTATTTATATAATTAAATAAATAAATTATAATACCCTTTGCGAATGCGGGTCATTACAATCTTCCCCACTTAAAATAATTTCTTCCTCGAAATTGCTAAGGTAGAGAACGACCCTATCGACTGGTTAGAACTTATTTGTTCACTTCTTAACTTTAGTTTCAACTGAACAAATTTAAATTAAATTAAATTATTAATTAATTCTTATCAACGAAAATTTTCAAAAATCCTGAAAAATTTCTAACGCCTTAACTCTTCGAAAAATTTCGCCAGCACCTCCTTTGTACTGGTCAATAGGTCAATCCACCACTCGCCTCTCTGGGCCTTCTTCAACCCAAAAAAAATCAAACAGCCAAGCGGCTTGCCAATTCGGCTCATAAATCTTTTATCCCATAGAAATATAAACTTGTACCTTTTGTCGGCATATCATTATATCCTTTCCACCTGTTATCAATTCAGCGGATAAAAGGGTCATCCCAATTAAATCCCAATCTGTTTTTATCCACAACACAACCATTCGCTTATATTCGAGCCAAATATCATTTCAAAGTCAAGTTCATCTCAATTCCCAACTCTTAACTTGATATCACATTACACTTCAAATTTGAATCTCATAATCCAATTTGTCTTGATATCATTCTAATTCAATCTCAGTTACCACTTTACTGGATTTGCTTAAATTCAAATTTGCTTTCACAAATTTCTGTTAAATTTGTTTTAATTCAAAAAATCTTTCCCTGGGAGTTTTTAAACAGTTTAATCTTTTCAAAAATCAGAATTTTCCCTTTTTAAATTCAACACAACTTGTCCTTCCCAAAACCAATTCAAAACAGTATCTCTGGTAGTAATTCGTCACTTACAACTCGAAAATGAATACTGATGATGCAGCTGTCATCATCAGAATCTGTTTTCCAGCGATCGAAGTGAGTTCAATACTATAAAACCATTTCTAAACATTTCCACTTTGAAATTCATTTCAAAATATAATTCACATTGCTTGTAAAACAATTTAAAATCTCCCGGGATCTTAAATTTTCCTTATTTTTAATCCAAATCCATTTACAAACACTTATCCAATTTTCCAGAATTTTAATTCAATTCCTAGTTTAAAATTTCAGATTTAACTCATCTGATTTCACTTATTTCACTTATATGAATTCTGATTGGTTATTTACATAACCATTTTATTTATAATCTTACTCGATTATAATCACAACCAATATATCCACTATATTATGATAATTTCAATATAAATCCTTTATATCAAAAATATAATTTGGGTAAAATTATTTCATTTACCCTCTTTTCAAAACATACCATGACGGTTCATCATATTCAACTGTTTACCAACTCCTACCAATACAGTGGATCAAACTGATCGACCAGAACTTATAAACAACTCAACCAATAAATCTCCACAATATAAAATTACTTTATATCGAATAACAAATACGTTCACTCGTATATATACACTCAAACTCAATCTAGGGTATTACTAACCCTATCTTTGCTGAGTCACGCCACAGAGCCAAGGTAATTCTTAACTTAAGCTCTGATACCAAATGTAATGACCCGGATTTTGTCGACTTTGATTATCGCCATAAACTCAATGATGACTAACCAAACATCGAAAAATACCAGATGATTAATGGAAAAAATTAGAGGATGAGGAAAGATAAGATAGAAACTTAGAATAGAAGAAGACAACATCAGAGTAACACGAATCTCACAGCGGAACGAATAACATATAATATATATAACATAACTTGAAATATACATTTGTACTTGAATATACACATCATTATCAAAGTGCGAAACTTACAACACATCGGAATAATAATAGCTATATAATTATGAAGCCTCCTGCTCTAGTTCTTTAATGTATATGTAAATCCCGACTACTTGACTGCCCATACAAAATTAGGCACCCAAGAGTTTAGGGAAAACAAAACAAAATAAACTCCGGGTCAGTCATGGGACTGGTATGAGTAAAGCAGTTTAAGCAGGTAAATGATATCTCATAAGACCACGCCGTATAACGGAACGGATTTTTCCTTATGAGAATCCAAATTATCTTTATATCAAAAACCTTTTGATATTATATTAATGTCTATCAACCACAATATAATAATCATTTAGCAGAAATGCTTTAATCGCACGTTCTACATATATAGTATACAATCAAAACCGCAAGCACGCATTGGGTAATGGATTTCCAACTATGACAAGGTATGGAACCACCTTTTGCTAGTGTACCTCTAGAAAGGAATACACTGGGTTCAACAAGAACATCTTGCAACCCGGCCACACATGATCGACCACTCATTTTGCTTGAGTGTATCGAATGTATATCACCAACGGTTGGGATCAGCAACCGTTTCTCGAATGGGACAGTATCGACAATAGATTTTTAGAAATAAATGAAACTCTAGATCTGGTGATTATACACTCTACTTCGGAGCGACCGACTTAGCCATGCTACCTGCCCGATTTCTGTCATTTACCGGTTGATGAGGCTTGAGGTTACGCTTCATCATCTCATCAGATTCACTTCGAATGCCACATCGTCACATCCATCAAATCACCGATTGACGTCCTCAACAATACATTATGTGTTAGCTAAAAGAAATTTCCTTCTCCGCTTTCACTCTTGGTATGGTTGGAGAAATCAATATACGTGATCGTCTGGAAATACTTTGTCTTAAATTATCTTTGGCATATATGATTCGCAACACTTATGCCAATACAGAGTGGTTCTTTGGATAATATTCCAATCGGTCTCTCCATATTAACACCGTTAAAATGGTCAAAACTTTGATAGTCGGTAATTTAACAATCAAATGAAAACATGTCCGTGTACACACAATGATCTTATTTCCAAATGGAAATATCGATCCAATCATCAAACATATATATATATATATATATATATATATACATACATATATTCACATTTCCTTATTTTCTATGTTTTAGAAAATATACGATATTAACACTGGAAAAAAAAATTCCATAGCTTATTTACGTATCACTATCCTTCCACAACTATCAGTCCCTAATTGTAAACTAGTATGAGAACGATTCCCTAAGTATAAACCCCGAAGGCCGAAACCAACATCAGATCTATACTCAGGAAACCATTCAACTTACTAATCTCTAGTCAGTTTCAAATTTTGCTTAACTCTATTTCTTTAACTCCATTCGATTAACTCTATTTGATTAACTCTAATTGATTTACTCTAATTCGAATAACTAGTATCTGTTTTAACTTTATTTTGAATAACTATATTCGATTTAACTCAATTCGCTTGACTCTAGATCGCAGCGATCCCAATGGTTACGCCTGATTCAATCAGGAAACATCCGACCACCGTAGGCTATCTGCAGCCCTGCGAATTACGCTAGCAGTCGGGCTAAATGGTAACTTATCCTGAATAACTATGTTTGACTAACTTCATCGAATAAACTATATTTGATTAACTTTTTTTTGATAACTCTATTTGATAACTCTAATCGACTAACTCTTTCCTATCTCGTTAATTCCCCTTTTCCTTTTATCCTATTTATTTTCTAAATAAATGTTCCTTTTACAATTCCATTTATTTTCTAAATAAACATTCTCCTTTATAATATCCTATGATTTTTAAATGCTTTATTTTCAAATTATTTCCTTTTATTAAATCGGTTGATTTTATAAAATTCCTTTATTTCAATATACATTGAAATATCCCTTTTTACATCCTAGGTTCTTTTTATGATATTTAAAATATCAAATAACAATGATCAATATCATTCAAACATACCAAATCAACATCAGATATTATAGCACAACATATGTCACAATATATGAAAACGACAAATTTAATGTTGAGGAATCCAGTTGGATCCCTCCAACCTGTCTCCCTGCATCCGCAGATGTTACACAGTTTAATATACATCAATTTCATTTCAATATGAAATGTTCTGATAAACGACATCAACATATATTTAACGGTTTATATATATATTTGTGTGTATATATATATATATAATTTCAACTATCTGACTAGCAGTTCAATCAACCAAGTCAACACACAGCAATCAGTCATCATTTATCAGTTCTAAATATACGTTGTTAAAATAGAACTGTTCAGAGTTGGTGAGTTTTACTCACATTGGACTATCATCGTTAATTAACGATAATTGTCGTTCGATTTTGTTCAGACGAACAATTTATTTTTCCATAAATTGTAACGAGCTCTTATGGACTTCCATTCAGTTCCATCATGTAGTGTCCGTCCATACGATTCCAACGTGACTGACGGTTCGTGATTCTGATTTCATATGGCCGAGATATAAGGGTTACAAGATTGAACTAAATTAAATAAATTAAAACTTAATAAACTTAATTGGGCCTTTCACCTTACTTCATTCCGGCCCATACCCTTAAAACAAAACCCTACACCGAATGCTTCTTCCCCAAATCAGTATACGCGAGCTCCAAGGAAAATACACGGCCATTTCCGCATCTCCCATCTCCAATTTCCGTTCAACCTCTTCATGAAATCTCAAAACCAAATACACCATCAACCTCCTCTTCTAATTCTCTTCTTCTCCAACCCATTTTTGCTCAACTCGGTCCCTCCTTTCCTCTCGCGATGTCCGGTTATAAACCCACGGCAAAAGAAATGGATCGAACAAAACTGTAATGACCCGTATTCTACGCATCATGGGATCGTAGAATATTTATTTCTTTCACATATGAAGTCGTATGGTCATGTAACTTTGGGAAACGACTATTGGGGTCATTTCCCATGTTCATGATTTTTGTCGATTTTTAAATGACCGTTTTTCCCCTAGTTGGTACTGTTTTGGCCATAACTTTTGACGAGAAAGGAATTTTGACCTGAAACCACTTCCAGTGGATTCGTATGATGGTTTCTCTTTCCGTAGAGTGGTCACATTAGCCAAACGGACTTACCGTTTGGGAGATATGGCTGAATTAAGGATTAAAGGATTATTTTCAGCTAATTGGGCTGAACCCGGTGATTAGCAACTAGGCCGAATGGGAGATTTCGGGATTTGGGGTATTTAAGGGCTGCTAGGGTTAGGATTTCAGTTTTAGACTCATTTTTCCTTCCGCCACTTATCTCTTTCAAGCTCTAGCAATGGCCTCCAACACCCAAATCACCTTCTAATCACTTTCTAATCAAGTTTTGGCCTAATCTACATCCAATCAAGGAAGATTTTCACCAAATTCGCAAGAGAGCTGCTGGAACACATAGGGACTGGATCCAAATCAGAGATTATTTAAGATCTAAAGTTTGTTTGTGGCTAAGGTGAGTGATTTGCATTGTTTTTCACTAATTACGGCTAATTATGGTAATTAGCGAAGATTAGCGAAATTATGGCTCAGAAAAATCTAGAAAAATTCCTAAAATTCTAAAACACCATTTTATGCCTCTGATATGAATTTGGGTTAATTTCAACTAATTTTGTAAATCCCGGAATTTGGGGGATTAAGGGGTGATTAGTGATAATTAGCGAATTTATGCATGTTAAAAATCTGAAAAAATGTTCAGAAATTCTGAAATATTGTTTTAGACCTCTGTTAGAAAATTTGGTTAAGTTTTGTTAATCCTATCATCAGTTTTGCTTAAAACATGCTTAAGGGAAAATATGGGGTTTTGGCCATGTTTGATCCATTTTGATATGTCATATTGTTGTTTTGGTGTTTGTGGTTGATTCCCTATGTTCCTATGATTGTATGGTATGCTTTGTGATTGATTAGAAGTGTTAGATTGGTCGAAAACGCCGTCGAGAGGCGAAAATAGCTTGCTGGAATGGTGCAGGTTTGAGGACCAGGAAAAACTGACCAAAGGATTTTCGACCGATCAGGTTTTGGACCGACCAGAGGAGCTTCGATCGACCAGGTTTTGGACCGACCAGAGGAGCTTCGACCGACCATGTTTTGGACCGACCAGAGGAGCTTCGACCGATCAGGTTTTGGACCGACCAGAGGAGCTTCGACCGACCATGTTTTGGACCGACCAGAGGATCTTCGAACGACCAGGATTGAGGCGATGAAACCGACCAGTATCGAGATGAGGGGAAAACCGACTAGGGTGTTTTGACCGACTAGGCGGAGAAACTCAGCACGACCGATCCGAACTGGAAGCTGAAGGTTGACCGAGCTGAACTGATGACGTTTGACCGATCCGGAGCAAGTGAAGTGAAGAAGACCGATCCGGTGAAGACCAACAACCCGAGATGCAAAGGTAGTCCAAATGGAAGTTAGAGCTCAAGATCCAGATGGGAACCAATGAGTTCACTTCATGATTGGGCTTTGCTGCGGGACGTGTGCAAAGGGGTTGTCGGTATTCATAACTTTGGTTCACCATTGAGAGATGGAAAGTGGGCTTGTAGTGATAGTTACACGGGATTGGATTCCGTCATGGCCCAAAGGATTAGGGGACCAAGGTAGTGGGTATCGTATGCTTTACGCACTGAGTGAGAGATGTGAGGATGCTTGCTATGTTTGATTGTTTGACATCACTATGACATGCACACCCCACCCCCATTATCTTTACACCACTTGAAATGGCACCTTAGAGTGTTGTACAGTATGTAGTGCTAACTCTTTGGTTGCAGGTCCAGGTATGATTGGATTATACCTGTTATTATTTTGTTTAGATGCTTATCGCTCATACCAGGCTTTATGTCTGACCCAGCGTTTATGTCTCTTCTTATTACTCTGGGTGCTCACATGAGCAGACTAGAGACAGGTTATGGTTAGCTGGTGATGAGCGAGTAGCTGATTCGGAGGCGAGCAGGAGGCTTCCACGTATGTTATATATAGATATTCTCCCTGTGTCGTTGATGGTCGCTACTTGGGCATTAGTAGTGTACCTCCTTTATCTTGCTTTTGCTTTGAGACAGTTTGAAAAGTTGTAATAAGCTATATTTTGGATTTCCGCTGCTATGATACTTAGTTCTAGTTTTCAGCTTATGCACTGTCTCACCTGTTTTATGTCAAGTATGTTGTTATTATATTTTATTCTATGCGATGTGAGACATTCTACAGGTTCCTTGTTAGTTCATTCTCTTCTTTCTTATCCTTCTGGCGACCGTCCCGTGCTAACTGGATATGTGTATAGCGCACTTTTGGAGAAAATGTCCGTTGGTGCGGGGCGGGCCGTCACACTTGGTATCAGAGCTCTAGGTTGCGTAGTTAACCTAGGGAAAGACACCAGGGAGAGATAGTACGTGTATGAGAGCGCGTATTTGTGATTATTTTGGTTTTCAAAAGATATATATATACTATTGGTAGTACAAGAATGAAGTCGTACTGCACTAGCACCCCTATGGGATCGTTAATCGTTTCCCCTTTTACAGATTAACGATGAGCCGATATCCTAGAGGTGCTGGTAGAGGGACCAATCTTGGGAATGCTCCTGACATGAGGACAATGTTCACCAACTTCATGAGAGACATGCTTAGAGATGTTCAGGGAGCAGTTCCCAATCCCGGAAATGGTGGTGGTCCAGTAGTGCAGGCGCCTAGGGCCGACTTCGCCAAGTTGTGCAAGGATTACACTAACATTGGTAGGAAGCCATTCCATGGAACAGAGTCGGCCATAGATGTTCAGGATTGGTTGGATAGCTGTGATCGTATCTTCGTCGACTTGGGTCTTGAGGATGCGATGAAGAGAAGGCTAGCGTCTCGTCAGCTGCAAGGGCGAGCGATGAATTGGTGGAATGCCATTAGAACAGCTACTCCAGAAGATCAAGTTACTTGGAATCAGTTTAAGACTCGCTTTTGTGATAAGTTTATTCCAGCTGCTCATAAATCATAACTGTTCAGGAAGTTCTTGGAGCTTAAGCAGAACGGTAGAGCAGTCTCGGAGTATATCGCTGAATTCGACACTTTATCGAAATATGGATGGTCCCTTATCGATACAGTCGAAAAGAAGAACGAGAAGTTCATAACTGGATTGGATGGGTACTTGGGGGAAAGACTTATAAACCATATCGATGAGACGTTCGAGTCTATTGTAGGAAAGGAATTAAGGTCAGAGAGCCTTTTCCCTAAGTCGAAGACCGAAGTTGCTACGACATCTGAAGAGGAGCCAAAGCCGCAAGCAGGCGGTGAAGGCAAGAAGAATTCTCAGAACAAGAGGAAGCAAAACCCAACCAAGGATGGTCAGAGTAAGAAAAACAAGAAAGATGGTGAATGCTTTAGTTGTGGCTAGAAGGGCCATTACGCCAGAGATTGTCGAGAAAAGCCTGGGGAAAGGAAGTGCTTTAACTGCGGCCAGGCGGGACATCACAAGGATGATTGCCCACAACCTCCTAGGGAGAAGCAGATTGTGAAAGCGTATGCTATCAACGCTGTTCCTTCTTCGTCAAATGCCCCAACTGCGGCGCAGAAGAAAAAAGGTGTCGTTATTCGAGGTATGCTTTCTATTTAAGATGTTTTGATCGGGTTTTGTTTGACAAACCTGAGTTAGTCGATAGACCTTTAGTAGTGACGAACCTGATTGGTGGTTCGACTAGTTTTGGCATGATTTGTTAATGTGGTCTTATCGAATCATGGATGTATGTTTCCTTGTGATTTCTTTGTTTTGGGCTGTACTGGGTTAGCATTATTTTGGGGAGTCGATCTACTCCAAAGGAATAGGGTGGTATTAGGTACCTACCTAGTGATGACGAGAGTAACTGGAGTTAAGGAAGCTAAGAGGTTATCGTTGTAATAAGTTCTAGTTGTCTCTGGGAGGCAAATGAGTACTCCAGTGCTAGATTGTTTTACTAGTATCACCTCATGTGGATTATCCGAACTTGGAGGAGATGTTCCTTGGGTGCTTGTCTGATATTGGTTTAGGCCTTTGGGGCTTGTGCTTGGGGAATGTCGATTTCGACTAGGATGTGTTGCGTGAGGGGTAAATAGTTGTTGTGATTTTTCATTGGATGATATCTTGGTTCGCTCGAGGAGTGACGGGCAGATGGAACATTATAAGACTGTTCAATGGTATAGACTGCCCAGAGTTAGACTCGATAGGGTTATGAGATTGCTCGAGTGGGACTCGAGAAAGATGCAAAGTAATGGATTGTTTAGGACCCTATATTGACGTTCTCTATTGGATAGTAGAACTTTGAAGGAATAGGATGTGTTCGTTGATCATGGAAGATACAACGAAGATTAGAGCGATTCAAGTTGGACTTGAACTCGTAAAAGAAAATAGGTGTTCGTTGATCTTGGAGATGCAATGAATAGGGAGACGACTCACGTTGGACTAGAGTTTGTTGGTACTCAAGACTAGGTCTGAGTTATAGATTGACTCGAGTTGGACTCGAGAAGGCTGCAAGGAATTGGATTCAGCTCGAGTTGGACTCAAGAGGGCAGCAAGATAATTGATATACTTGGGTTGGAATCAAGTATTTTAGGAGGACTAAAAGCAGGGGTATCTGGGGACGCCCGTTACCTTGGATCCGTTGGACGTGATCTAGTTATCCTTGGAGGATAAACGTACGTTGGACGTATGGTAGTCCGATTGGAGGCAGGGCTTCCATTAGTTTAATTATCCTTGGAGGATAAGCGTACGTTGGACGTACGGTAGTCCGAAGGGAGGCGAGGCTTCCATTGGCCTGGGATTGGTTGGACCAGTCAAGTAGGCTTCGGTGTATGTATGGGGGCTGGGCTTCCATTAGTTATTAATGTTGGTTGGACCAGATATACTAGAATCGATATATTGGGATTGGTTAGACCAATCATGTAGGTGTCGATGTGTTTATGACTTTAGCAGGTGATAGATAGGATTTGTTTGATGGATGTTATGGTTGCTATGTTTGTTCCTATCTTTCTTCTCTTGAGTAGACTATCACCTGTAGGGTTCCAGCGATGGGGAACAAAATGATTGTAGTAGGACTATGAGCCAGTGCAGTAGAGTCGTCATGACTCGAGGGGCAAAGTGGACATAGTAAAGGGTTAGTAAGGCTATGAGCCAGTGCTGTGGAGTTGTTATGACTTCATGGGGCAGAGTGGACATAGCAAAGGACTAGTGACTATGGATCAGTGCAGAGGAGTCGCCATGACTCCATGGCGCAGAGTGATCATAGTAAAGGATTTGGGTGCAGTACTAGTTGCATTGAGTAGGAGACATGCCAGTTTAGGGGTTTTGTTTCTAGGATGGAAGCAACTAGATTATGTCACAGGATATGATTTCAGACCCAAGACTGAATTGGATTCAGAAACTTTAGTAAGCTTGACGATTAGATCGGTTTTGATTGAGTGGATTGTTTCCAGTTAGAAGGACGATAATAATCTATTGGGAACCATCTCTAGGGTAGAGATGAGTATCGATGGAAAGAGAATGATCAAGTAAGGATTTGATCGAGAAGGGTGGCTTCGAAAGAATAAGGGACTAGTTGTACCCAACGTAGATGGACGGAGAGGTGAAGTGCTTAGAGCATATCATCACTCGAAATTGACTATACGTCCCAGTGGTAACAAGATGTATTGAGACATAGAGTAGATATACTACTGGGAAGGGATAAAGATAGGCAGAAGGCTTATCTCGATAAGAGATGAAGAGATTTGGAATTCTTCGTTAGCAACTTGGTGTTCGTCAGGATCTCTCCATTGAGAATGTGATTCGGATTGGTTGGAGAGGTAAGTTAGCACCAAAATTTGTTGGCTCATTCCCAGTCCTTGAGCAAGTTAGGAATTTGGCGTATGAGGTAGAGCTACCTGACAAGATGGCAGGAGTTCACAATGTATTTCATGTTTCCCAGTTAAGGAAATTCATGCACGACCCTAGTGTGGCTATTTCACCTGATCAGTTGGATAACATCGAAGTTGAACTCGAGGCGGTTGGGTACCGCAAGTCTATGTGTATCGTTGGGAACGATACGAAGCAGCTTCGAAGGAAGGCGGTGAAATTAGTCAAAGTCCAGTGGGGTGAGAATGGAAAAAGACCGTACTTGGGAAATAGAGAAAGATATAAGGAAGAAGTATCCAGAACTCTTTGCCTAGTAAGGTTTTGGCAGTGATAGTTTCTTCCCTTGTTAGTAAACCGCATGCTAGGATAGACTTGTTTTGCATGTTGATTATTGTTTTATGATTGATAGGCATGCGGAACCCTTTGTATGTTTTGGTTAGGAAATTTCGGGGGCGAAATTTCTTAAGGGGGGGGAGAGTGTAATGACCCGTATTCTACGCATCATGGGATCGTAGAATATTTATTTCTTTCACATATAAAGTCGTATGGTCATGTAACTTTGGGAAACGACTATTGGGGTCATTTCCCATGTTCATGATTTTTGTCGATTTTTAAATGATCGTTTTGCCCCTAGTTGGTACTGTTTTGGCCATAACTTCTGAGTGGAAAGGAATTTTGACCTGAAACCACTTCCATTGGATTCGAATGATGGTTTCTCTTTCCGTAGAGTGGTCACATTAGCCAAACGGACTTACCGTTTAGGAGATATGGCTGAATTAAGGTTTTAAGGGTTATTTTCAGCTAATTGGGCTTAACCGGGTGATCAGCAACTAGGCACAATGGGAGATTTCGGGATTTGGGGTATTTAAGGGCTGCTAGGGTTAGGATTTCGGTTTTAGACTCATTTTTCCAGCCGCCACTTATCTCTTTCAAGCTCTAGCAATGGCCTCCAACACCCAAATCACCTTCTAATCACTTTCTAATCAAGTTTTGGCCTAATCTACATCCAATCAAAGAAGATCTTCACCAAATTAGCAAGAGAGCTGCTAGAACACATAGGGATTGGATCTAAATCAGAGATTATTTCAGGTCTAAAGTTTGTTTGTGGCTAAGGTGAGTAATTTGCATTGTTTTTCACTAATTACGGCTAATTATGGTAATTAGCGAAAATTAGCGAAATTATGGCTCAGAAAAATCTAGAAAAATTCCTAAAATTCTAAAACACCATTTTATGCCTCTGATAGGAATTTGGGTTAATTTCGACTAATTTTGCAAATCCCAGAATTTGGGGGATTAAGGGGTGATTAGTGATAATTAGCGAATTTATGCATGTTAAAAATCTGGAAAAATATTCAGAAATTCTGAAATATTGTTTTAGACCTCTGTTAGAAAATTTGGTTAGTTTGGTTAAGTTTTGTTAATCCTATCATCAGTTTTGCTTAAAACATGCTTAAGGGAAAATATGGGGTTTTGGCCATGTTTGATCCATTTTGATATGTCATATTGTTGTTTTGGTGTTTGTGGTTGATTCCCTATGTTCCTATGATTGTATGGTATGCTTTGTGATTGATTAGAAGTGTTAGATTGGTCGAAAACGCCGTCGAGAGGCGAAAATAGCTTGCTGGAATGGTGCAGGTTTGAGGACTAGGAAAAACTGACCAGAGGAGCTTCGACCAATCAGGTTTTGGACCGACCAGAGGAGCTTCAATCGACCAGGTTTTGGACCGACCAGAGGAGCTTCGACCGACCATGTTTTGGACCGACCAGAGGAGCTTCGACCGATCAAGTTTTGGACCGACCAGAGGAGCTTCGACCGACCATGTTTTGGACCGAGCAGAGGAGCTTCGAACGACTAGGATTGAGGCGATGAAACCGACCAGTATCGAGATGAGGCAAAAACCGACCAGGGTGTTTTGACCGACCAGGCGGAGAAACTCAGCACGACCGATCCGAACCGGAAGCTGAAGGTTGACCGAGCTGAACTGATGACGTTTGACCGATCCGAAGCAAGTGAAGTGAAGAAGACCAATCCGGTGAAGACCAACAACTCGAGATGCAAAGGTAGTCCAAATGGAAGTTAGAGCTCAGGATCCAAATGGGAACCAATGAGTTCACTTCATGATTGGGCTTTGCTGCGGGATGTGTGCAAAGGGGTTGTCGGTATTCATAACTTTGGTTCACCATTGAGAGATGGATAGTGGGCTTGTAGTGATAGTTACACGGGATTGGATTCCGTCATTGCCCAAAGGATTAGGGGACCAAGGTAGTGGGTATCGTATGCTTTACGCACTGAGTGAGAGATTTGAGGATGCTTGCTATGTTTGATTGTTTGACATCACTATGACATGCACACCCCACCCCCGTTATCTTTACACCACTTGAAATGGCACCTTAGAGTGTTGTACAGTATGTAGTGCTAACTCTTTGGTTGCAGGTCCAGGTTCAGGTATGATTGGATTATAGCTGTTATTATTTTGTTTAGATGCTTATCGCTCATACCAGGCTTTATGTCTGACCCAGAGTTTTATGTCTCTTCTTATTACTCTGGGTGCTCACACGAGCAGACTAGAGACAGGTTATGGTTAGCTGGTGATGCGCGAGTAGCTGATTCGGAGGCGAGCAGGAGGCTTCCACGTATGATATATATAGATATTCTCCCTGTGTCGTTGGTGGTCGCTACTTGGGCATTAGTAGTGTACCTCCTTTATCTTGCTTTTGCTTTGAGACAGTTTGAAAAGTTGTAATAAGCTATATTTTGGATTTCCGCAGCTATGATACTTAGTTCTAGTTTTCAGCTTATGCACTGTCTCACCTGTTTTATGTCAAGTATGTTGTTATTATATTTTATTCTATGCGCTGTGTGACATTCTACAGTTTCCTTGTTAGTTCATTCTCTTCTTTCTTTTCCTTCTGGCGACCGTCCCGTGCTAACTGGAAATGTGTACAGCGCACTTTTGGAGAAAATGTCCGTTGGTGCGGGGCGGGCCATCACAATTCCACAAAACTATGTTCGAATCCCACAAAATTACCCCCAATGAGTGCGATACTCCTTAGTAAACACAATTCCAATCATCAAATCTTCTAACAACGTTCGTATTTCAAGGTTACTCGAAACCTACCTTCCGCTGTTGCAAAATCAACAAACCCAGACTTCCACCGAGCTTTGCAAAACCGGTACCAACGTGAAGCTCTGGATTTGCTGATGTCCACAAATTAGTTCCATGAAATTTAGAGATTTTATTTTGATTTCTAGAATTTTTTCAAAGATCGAAATGTTTTTCTGAAGAGGGAATACAGCGGCGCCTTTTTTCTTTCTTGCTGTAGAAATATTTTATGTCTTAAGGAATTTATAAGGGGGTATATATAGGGGATTTAGATATTTTATATTCATTTATATTGAACTGCTGTTTTTATTTGTCCTTTAAAATTCTTGTGACCACATACGATACCCACAAATCACGAAAATTGTCATGTAGCTACAGTTCGACATTACGGTCTCAACGAAACTGGTTTTGTCGAATTCCGACTTCATTTGCAAAAGTGGCATATTTTTAAAGCTCTAAATAGCCTATTTAAATATATAAATATATTTCAATAAAATTAAATTTAATAGTTAAAAATAAATATTATCGTCTATATTCACAGAGGAATACCATACAACTTCAGAATATTCCTATATGGATTTACAACTCGATATTACATCGTCAGAGTTATATTGATGTTCGATTTCTATTTAAATCCTTATATAAAATATAATTAAATCGTTATGGTCCGGGCGCTGCATTTCTGAGAATTTGATTTGGACGTAGCTCAAAATCTACACGATGAAATCTCAATTTTTCTCTTTCACTAGAATGATATACTTCACCTGCTCCACACGTTTCTTGTTTCATAGAAATCCGGCTTAAAACGAATCGTGTACATTCAGTTGAAGTTCGAATCGCCAATTTACGAACTGCAGCGCCATTTCGAGCTCGATTTTAATTATATTATAACTCTACATTCAAACTATCGTTTATATAATATATTCGTTATTCAAATTCAATTCCAAGCTGAATTAAATATCACAGATGATCCAGTTCACACCATATCGCCATTTCAGCCTATTATGATTATTTTAGAATTAAATATATTATTTAATTTATTATTTTAATTAAATATTCACTATTATTTAATTAAACTGCCATTTAATTCACTATATCACTATTTATATAATTAAATAAATAAATTATAATGCCCTCTGCAAATGCGGGTCATTACAATTAGTAAGAGAACGATTCCCTATGTATTAGCCCCGAAGGCCGAAACCAACATCAGATCAATACCCAGGAGACCACTCATCTTATCTATTTTCCAGTTAGTTTCAAATTTTATATATGATAAAGGTGTAAATTTTATTGTTAAAATATTTCGTTCAACACATGAATCTATATTTCTTTCAACACATGACTAATCTCAACACATGAGTACTATCAACACATGAATCTTTATTTTATAATATTTTTTCCCAATTGGAATGAGGCCCAATCAATTACCATATAATGTTAATTATATGGATTCCATACAACACATGTATATAACAGCAACGATAAATAATCAACCATCATCCAAAGTGCACCACACAACTGCATAAGCATCAAATATAAATAATTAACGCTCACACTGTCTGTCGACCCATCGATCGACATACAACTAAATAATTGGGATTAGTGTACGCCAAATATCGTCCCAACACCCGTGTGGGATTTCAATCCACAAACACTGAATATTATTTGTGCAGTTGGGCGACGTGTAAAATTTATCGTCCCAATCAATATCTTTCAAATAGGTGTACATAAACGAACCGTCCGGTTTGTAAATGAATATTGATTTATTCACATTCACTATATTCATATTCACTTTAAAAATTATATTTTTAAAGATAATTAATTTATTTCAACACATGAATACTCTTTTATCAATTTCATATCAATATCACAAACAAACTTCACAACACATCAAACAAGCATACAAGCCGTCCATGGTCTGTGGACGACGGGTGTCGGGTGCTACTAAACACCGTCTGCATCCTAGTATATATTTTTAACTAGAAAAGAAGAGTTAAAGTGAGAAGTTCTCACCGACTAGCTAAACCAAACGCCATGACTCTTCTTATGTAGAAATCTTCATCGTGCTCGCCTTTTGTCAATTTCACTGTCCGTTGCCACTACATATATATAAAAATCACATTTTTATATTCTTGCTATGTATATAAAAATCACATTTTTATATTCTTGCTATGTATATAAAAATCACATTTTTATAACTACACTATATGGATAAAAATTCAATTTTTATACTGCTGTTCATATAATAAAGATTAAATCTTTATCACGCTATTCTTTATATAAAAATTATATTTTTATATATCTACCTCTAATATATAGATCGAATTTTTATCTTCACTTCATATATATAAAAATCTAAGCTTTACTTAAATAAAAAATCAAATCTTTTTCCTAAACAAAGATCTAATCTTTCACTTATAAAAATTTAATCTTTTCTATTTCAAAAATCCCATCTTTTATATGCTAAAAATCTCGTCTTTAGTTCATTGAAAATCATGTCTTTACTTCACTAAAAATCCTGTCTTTACTTCGTTTTAAAAATCACTTCTTTTTCATTTCTAATAATTGAATCTTTTCCTTGTTAAAAATACGGTCTTTCCTTTAACAAAAATACGATCTTTCCTATAATAAAAATACGATCTTTCTATTATAAAATACGATCTTTTTATTTCTCTTTCTAGATGATAAAAATCACATTTTCATGTAGATAAAAATTGCATCTTTATGTTTTCAAAAATTCTAATCTTTTCTATTCAAAACTTTGAATCTTTTCATAATAAAAATCATATATTTTTATAACTAAAAACCATAAATAGAAAACAAAACAAAATAAATAAGGTAAAGAAAAACTCACTGGTTTTAGTGTGTCTCGATTTGGGCGCTGAAGTGGGGGGAAGGGGTCGTAGGTAGGGTTTCAGACGAGGTGTGAGAAGAAGAGGCGGAGGAGCAGGAGCGGTGATGGTCGGTGGCAGTTAGGGCTAGGGTTTGGCCAGGGGGGCACGGGTTGGGCGTGACATCGGTTTACTGGAGGAAAGGGGAGAGATGGGAGCGGAGGTGCGATGGGGGGGCAGCCTGGACGGCGGCGCGGTGGTGGCGCGCGCCTCTGGGGCGACGGTGAAGGCTCCGTCGATCGCCCCCCTTCTTCCCTTTTTTTTAATTTTAAAATCATTTGACTGAGTGGAGAGAAAAGGTAAGGGGAGGGGTTTAAATGGAATATATATATATATAATTAATTTCAAAATGCAACTTTTTATTTCAACCTCCCAACGGGACCCACCGCTTGTCGTCCATAGTTAATTACCCCTATTCCGAACACAATGGGATATGTATCGTAAGCTGATTCAATCGATTCGATCAGTTTTCATCCAAATCAAAATATAACTCTATATATTGAATTTGAACGCACATTTCAATTTACCGGGGCCACGTACTAACTAGAAAAATCCCAGAAAAATATTTTCTAGCTTCGTATTGACGATATAGTCCTAACGAAACTAGTTTCGACAAATTTGAAGACCGTTTGAAAAATGGCCATTTTCCCGTCGATTAAAATCACGGGAAACTGGTCAAATGCGTTTTCCTTTGCTACGCTCACATATTGGTTCGAAAAATTACGAATTTTGGAATCTAGCAATAATTTGACGTCCCGAATCCAACAAAAGTTGTTTCTTCTAAAACCGAGGTCGTTTGAAAAATTTTCATTTTTAAGGGCCAGTATTCCATAGCGACTATTCTGAATTTTCAACTAGACGTAACTTTTGATCCCCGCCATGAAATTTTGATTTCTCGAATTCGTTGGAAAGATATTCTTAAATAGATTCTAATATTTTTGGTTTCGCTAAAATCCAGTTTATTTTGAATCCTGTACATTCATTTGAAATTTGAAATCGAATTATCGAACTACCGCGCCATTTTCAATTCCTTTTATAATTAAAATAAAATATTTATATTCTAACAATGATCTATATAAATATATACGTTCGAATTCTATTCAAAATAAATTTCTCGTCGTTATTATATAAAATAATTCATTTTAAATATTCAAAATTCATTAAAATTGCCAGAATAAAATTTTTAAATTGGCTTGGATTTTTGGGTTGTTACATTACTTTAACCCAATGTAATAACCCAGAAATCTGAGCCAATTTAAAAATTTTATTTTTTGAAATTTTAGTGAATTTTGATTATTTAAAATGAATTATTTTAAATAATAGCGAGGAGAAATTCATTTGAAAAGAATTAGAACGTATATATTTAGTCGAATCGTCGTTAGAATATAAATATTTATTTATATATATAAAAGGAATTGAAAATGGCGCGGTAGTTCGATAATTCGATTTCAAATTTCAAATTTCAAATGAATGTACCGGGTGGAAAATAAACCGGATTTTAACGAAACCAAAAATATTTGAATCTATTTGAGAATATCTTTCCAACGAATCCGAAAAATCAAAATTTCATAGCATGAATCAAAAGTTATGTCCATTTGAAATTTCAGAATAGTCCCTATGGAATTCTGGCCCTTAAAAATGGAAATTTTGCAAACGACCTCGGATTTCGACGAAACCACTTTTGTTGGATCCATGATGTCAAGTTATAGCTAGATCCCAAATTTCATAATTTTTCGAATTGATATGAGAGCATGGCAAGGGAAAACGCGTTTGACCAGTTTTAGTTGATTTTAATCGACTGGAAAATGGCCATTTTTCAAACAGTCTCAGAATTCGACGAAATTAGTTTTGTTAGGACTACATCGTCAATACGAAGCTAGAAAATATTTTTCTGGAATTTTTCGAGTTAGTATGTGACCCCGATAATTTGAGATGTATGTTTAAAAAAGAGTATATAGATTTAAATTTTGATTTGAGTGAAAAATGATCGTAACGATCGAATTGGCTTATGTAGCATATACCATTGTGTTCGAAATGGGGATAATTAGCTGAGGGCGGCAGTCGTTGGGTTTGAATTGGGATTCGAAATAAAAGTCAACCTAGTTGGAAATTAAATTAATAAATAAATTTATATATATTATATTAACCCACCCCTCACTCTCTTTCAATCGATCAGAAAGAAAATTAAAAAAAAGGGGCTCGACGTAGGTCCACGCCGCCGCCCCAGGGGCGCACGCCACCGCCGCGCCACAGCCATCGACCCCGCCACCCCCTCAGATGGTCGTCGCCGCTGCCTCCTCGTTGATGAAGCCCCCCTCTTCCATCCGAACCTTAGCCCGTTCGAGCCCTAAACCCCCTCCACCTGAGCCAACTCCCGACGGCCACCAGTCTTCCGACCGTCGCGCGCGCACTCCCAAGACCTCCTCTCTCCACTGATTTAAACCCCCCACCCGACTCCTCCTGAAACCTCAGATCCACCAAAAACTGTAGCGTTGGAGACCATTCTCTGGCCGCATCTTGAGTTCGAACTTCGAGCCAGGACTGGGGTGGTGTGCGATTGGGATCCGATCCCCCTTGGATGACTGGCTACATGGATTTTCAGCTAGAGGCCGAACTTTTCATAGAAGAAATGGCAACATATTAAACTGTGAGTTTTTATATTCTATCAAAGTAAAGAACTGATTTTTATATCAAAGTAAAGAACTGATTTTTTTTTTATCAAAGTAAAGAACTGATTTTTATCAAAGTTAAGAAATGTTGTATTTTATCAAAGTAAAGAACTGATTTTTATATGGTTAAAAACTGAATTTTTATAGTGTTAAAAACTGAATTTTTATAAGGTTCAAAATATGATTTTTATAATAAAGAAAAGTTAAAAATATAATTTTTATATAGGTATGATGATAAAAATTTGATCTTTATATATGTGGCGAAATAAAAATCTGATTTTTATTATATATACGTTGAAATAGAAAGGTGATTTTTATAACGATGAAGTAAAAATTTGATTTTTATATATTGAATAGCAAAGTAAAAATTCGATTTTTATATAATGAATAGCAAAGTAAAAATTCGATTTTTATATATTGAATAGAAAAGTAAAAGTTTGATTTTTATATATTGAATAGCAAAGTAAAAATTTGATTTTTATATATTGAATAGCAAAGTAAAATTTCGATTTTTATATATTGAATAGCAAAGTAAAAATTCAATTTTTATATATTGAATAGCAAAGTAAAAATTCAATTTTTATATATTGAATAGCAAGGTAAAAATTCGATTTTTATACATGTAGTGAGTACGGGCAAAGGAAGTGATGAAGGTCGAGCACGGCAAAGATGTTCTACATATGAAGAGTCGTAGCGTTTGGATTTAGCTTAGGGGAGAACTTCTCACTTTAAATTTTCTTTTCTAGTTATAATATATGCTATGATGCAGACGATGTTTAGTAGCACCCGACACCCGTCGTCCACAGACCATGGACGGCTTGTATGCTTGTTTGTTTGATTTTGATGTGTAGTTGATTGTGTGATGTGAAATGAAATAAAATATTTATATAGTTAAAAATATTTTATAGTTGAAAATAGAATTTTTAACGTGTATATAAAATAAATATTTATAAACAAATCGGAGATTTGTTTATATACACTGATTTGATTGATAATGATTGGGACGATAAATTTTACACAACGCCCAACTGCACAAATAAAATCTGTTTTTGATTGTTTGAAACCCCACAGGGGTATTGGGATGATATATGACATACACTAATCCCAATAATTAGTTGTATGTCGATCGATTGATTGACAGGCTTTTATAAGCGTTAAATATTTATATTTGATGCTTATACAGTGTAAAACGTACTCTGGATGATGGTTGATTATTTATCGTTGTTATTTTGTACATGTGTTGTAGAAAATCCATATAATTACTATTATATGGTAATTGATTGGGCCTCATTCCAGTTTTGAAATAGAAATATTTGAAAAAGAAATATTTGAAATAGAATATTTGAAAATAGAAATATACGAAGCCGTGTTGATTAGATTGACGCCATTTTGACGTGAACGATATTTATATCGATTTTATTCAATTTTCAATGTATATTGAAAGTGTTTTCGAAATTTGAATTATATTGAAAATAATTGAAATTCGAATTATATTGAATATAATTGAATTCGAATTAAATTGAAATAAATTGAAATTGAATTGAAATCGATTTGAAATGAATTTAAAGCGAATTTATATTGGAATATTCAATTTTGATTTGAAATTGAATATGAATTTGAAATCGTTTTGAAAACGAGTTTAAAACGATTTATATAATACGTTTTGAAAGGAAATCGATGAAGTATATATTATATATATTATATATATAATATAATGGCCTGAATAGAATGCGCCGCACTGCTGCAGTTCGCGAATTTCGACCATTGACTTCTAATGGATATTGCGGGAGATCCGACCGTCGGATCCTCCTAAAACCGGAACCATTGGTTTCGTATCGAAAAGAGCTTTCTAATGTATGTTAGAAATTAGAAATCTAATGGTTGGATTTGGAATTATGTCCAAATCAAACATGGAAAAGGTCGCTGTAAGTGCAGTTCGATGGTCGTTGATTGAAATCGACTGTACGGGCCTTGATAAAATTATTAAAAATAGTAATAATTTTTGTAAAATCACAAGAAATGATTTGTGAAGAATAAGGATGAAAAACTCCATATTTGAAAAGGTAAAAATAGATTTTTATCGAGATGAACTAGTTTTGAACTAGAAGAATAATTTATTTATTTTTGAAATAAATAAAGTGAATTTGAAATGGTTTTGAAATATAACCAGAATTTCCAATAATTGAATTGGAATGGATTTGAATCGAAATTCTTCGGAATATTTCGATGTTGGATTTCGTGATGATACAGGTATTGTTATGGAAATTTGAAAGATATATTTATATCGTTATTTCCAATACAATATTTGTTGGTCGTAGAATTTGATATTGAATATAAGCCGATATATTTTCTATTCAGAGCCTAGTATTTAATATCAAATATGATTTGGGTTTGTCGTGAATGGTGTCTTCATTAACACTGTTCTTAAGCCCAGTTGAGAAAAATATTAAATCTTTTTATTTTTATTTAATGAAGTGTACCAATTAAATAATATTTAATTGGAATTGAATTGGTATTGATTTTTGGGTTTATCGTGAACAGTGTTTTAAAAAACACTTGTTCTTTAACCCGATAATTAATGAAATTTGATTTTGGGATGTCGTGAAAGGTATCTTCAATAATACTGTTCTTAGACCCAAAAAGAAGTTAAGAAAATCAGAAACTAACTGGAGGTTAGTTAAGTTGAATGGTTTCTGGATATTGATCTGATGTTGGTTTCGGCCTTCGGGGTTAATACTTAGGAAATCGTTCTCCTACTAATTTACGGTTAGGGACTGATTGAAATGTGATGTGATTTTGGGGTTTATCGTGAACCATGTTTTAAATGACACTTATTCTTTAACCCAGTTAAAGATTAAAACTAAGTGGAGTTTTAATGAATCTTTAATTAGATTGAAAAGATCGAGAATGGAGTATCACCAGTTTTGCTCCAAGTGATAGTTAAATCTTTAATTAGATTTGAACGTGAAATGGTAATTGAATTTACCGATAACACCGTGGTGTTAGATATGAAGTATTACCAGTTTTACTTCATGGGATGAATAGGTTGGGATTGGGAAATAAATTAAATGATTACTTCGGTGTGATTCGCTATTCCCGACTAGTTGAATCGAAATTCAAAGGAAGATTAAAGAATAAATTTAAAGGATTTATCTTTGATAAAATTAACGGGATCCTTTCCCTAAGAATGTGAAATTTAGAAACTAAGTGTCGGTTAGCTAAGAAGAATGGTTTTCTGGATATTGATCTGATGTTGGTTTCGCCCTTCGAGGTTAATATTAGGGGAATTATTCTCTTGATTAATTTACGGTTAGTGACTGATGAATTGGAATGAGGCGTACATTGTGTTTGTGTAACACTTGTTTATTATATACGCGAGTTATTCAGAAAGGCCGGGTTTATCCCATTCTGAATAACTGTTGCGACGATAAGTCGAATATGAAGATGGTGGTTGAAGACTGGAGGTCTTCACGTCGTTTGGGTGATTACTAATGATCTTGATTGGGCTGTACACCCAAGAAGATGGAAACAGTTAGTGGTCGTCTAGACGTACTTGGAGATCGATGGATATGCGGGGTACTAGGCGCCTCCGGTTTCGTTCAGACCCAGAACGAACTTGTAAATGGACTGTGTGTCTGACATTGGATTTCATTGCGTGTGACCGATATCGGTTGCATAGAGTGGTTTGCCTGTGTGGCATGCTAAGATGCAAATGATCAAGGCTTTTTTTGAAAAGCAAAGTTTTGTGGTTGATGATCAAAGCACGGCCTTTGTGGCGTAGCGTTGTGTAGCGTAGATTCGCGAGCCTTACACCCTGATGTGAACCAAAAACGGGAGACGAACCTCAGGGAGGACATGCGTTTTCTTCTAGCTTGGAGTGGCGTCAGTGCTTGAACTGGCTGACGAGTTTGACTCATGTGGTTGTTGGAATTGGAGGTGCCTTGGATATATCGGTCGATCCGGGACCGATGGAGTAGTCATTCGATGGCTTACGCACGCCCCAAAGGGCAGGGAAACGCAGTGTCCAGGAATTTTAATCCACATCAGTGGACCGGTCCTGACGATCTAAAGGCTTGACTGAGTACTTGCCTGAGGGGCGGGCTAGAGCGTCTCGAAATCGGTGAGGACGATCCCTAGACTCAGTTCGCAGATGGAAATCGAATTTCCAAATACGTGAATTTGCGGTTTTAATTGTAAAACTAGTATGGCGACATGATATATGGTACCCATGCCGTCTATGCTTGATATTTATGATTTGAAATTGTTTTGACACTATGCACTTATAATACTAATAAAACATGAAATTTCACGTATCAAGCATTCTTTGGCTATTATAAGGTAAAACCCTATCCCTCGGCTTGCGTTGCATTATGTGGTTGGACCTGGGTCTTATAATAGCTTCATTTTTCTTTACTTAGCATTGCGTTATTGTTTTATGCACTGGTATTCTTGGGAGGAAACCCGTTCCGTGTTATACGGCGTGGTCCCTTGATTTACCGAACTTTAAAATAAAGATTAATAACTGTTTTAGTTCTCACACCAGTCCCATGACTGACCTGGAGTTTATTGTTTTAACCTAAACTCTGGGTGCCCTTATTTTGACACGGGCAGCTAGTAGTTTTGGTTTTGCAGATTTATATTCACAGGGTCCTGCTACAGCTGGAACAATATCCGGAAAGCTTTGTATCCGTATATCTCCTTCAGTTGTGTCTTGTATTATTTTCCGCTGTAGTAATGTATTGTAATCTATGATATTTATCGAATGTATTTTATTTGTTTATACTCTGTATATTCTTGTATTCTGATGGAATTGTTGTAATATACAATGAAATGTTCTTCTGTCTGCGTTGTAATTTGTCATGTTCTCAGAACAATCAGGCATTTCGAATGGTCTTGGTCGGTTTAACGACTGATTTAGATCGAGCGGAATTCCCGGTCGTTACATTTGGTATCAGAGCTTTGGTTTACAAAGCTCAGAGAACAAGACACGTTAGAACCATACGAAAGAATTCATCAGATATTGGATTAGTAATATCCAATAGGAATGACTCTTTAGAGATAGGATCATTAGTATCCTAGAACGAGTGTGAAGAGTATATTTTTAAAATGAATACAAATTTTTGTTTTGAAAATTTAAATCAATTATATGTATTTGATTATTTATTTATAGTAATTTGGACAATCCGATATTTAAAGATTTTGCATATGCGTCTTGCAAACGTGTATTCGAAGTTTTAATATACTGGATATTTATGGAATCATACTCTAGTTGCTGGGGATAATTCTGGTGATAGGGCACCGTCACCAGTATTTATTTTCGAGTAACGAAAGTGAGATTTCTATATTTCCATTAGACTAGTACGAGAACCGAAACTAGATAAGGTCCAATGTTGTGAATTGGCACCAAAAACACGATTTTCTGTACCTATATCAAAATTATGAATTTGAAAAGCTAATCAACTAATTGATTGATGGTTGTATTGTTTGTTTATTTGTTTGATAATGTTGAACCTTTAACCAAATTGGTCAAATATTGAATTGTATTGAAAATTGGTTGCAATTACATGCATGTACATGTATATCTAATTGAACAGGTCATAGCAAGGAGGCTAGAGAAGAGGAATAAAATTGTTTGCCCGACAAATAGGTGCATGTTTATTGTATTTCTTGAGTTTTGGGTGATTTTGTGAGCCGACTGGCTAGCCTCTAGGCTTTTTCCTTTTCTTTTGGATTGAAGAAGGCCATGGGAGGCTATATGAAATATCCCGAAGTCCCCGGTGCAGGGGAGGTTATGGCGAATTTTTTCGAAAATTTAGGGTGTTAGACAAATTTTTGAAAAATTTGAAATGTTCTTAAAAACTGAAAAGTTGAAGAACTTAAGCCGTAGTGAAAATAATGAAAGTTAAGTTGGTTTTTAAAACAACTTTCGGCTTCGTTCCTTTTCGAGGACGAAAAGTTTTAAGTGGGGGAGTAACCCGGAAATCCGAGCCAAGTTAAAATTTTTATTTTGGCAATTTTAGTGAATTTTGATTATTTAAAATGAGTTATTTTAAATAATAGCGACGAGAAATTCATTTGAAAAGAATTAGAACATTTTTTTAATCGAATCGTCGTTAGTATATAAATATTTATTTATATATATAAAAGGAATTGAAAATGGCGCGGTAGTTCGATAATTCGATTTCAAATTTCAAATGAATGTACCGGGTGTAAAATAAACCGGGTTTTAATGAAACAAAAAATATTTGAATCTATTTGAGAATATCATTCCAACAAATTTGAGAATATCATTCCAACAAATCCAAAAAATCAAAATTTCATAGCGTGAATTAAAAGTTACGTCAAGTTGAAATTTCAGAATAGTCGCTATGGAATTCTGGCCCTTAAAAATGGAAATTTTGCAAACGACCTCGGATTTCGGCGAAACCACTTTTGTTGGATCCGTGATTTCATGTTATTACTATGTAACACCCCGAATTTCAGTTAATGCTAAAATTCACTAATTTCAGAATAAATAATCTCAGATGTGAGAATTGGGGGAAACGGGCTGCGTCATTACGTTCGTCTCGGAAAAATACGCAAAATAGAGTCCGAAATTTTGAAAATCGGAGTCCGTATGGTCCAGTTATGGCCCAATGAAGTTTGCAGAAAATTCAAAGTTCAAAACAGATTTAAAATTCATGTTTAATTTTCGAAATTGGAGCCATTGGGCGCAGGAGGGAAAAATTCCCGCCTACCTACCCAAGTCGACAGCCCTGTCGACTGGGCAGTCGACTTGGCTAGGACCAAGTCGACAGCCCTGTCGACTTGGGTGTCGACAGGGGGTGCTCGGCCAGTTTAACCTGGTGCACCATTTTATGGTTTGACTGTGTTTTGGGCTATTCTCTAGAAGCTTCCGAGATTTGATGGTCCTAATCTAATTTAGGGTTAATCTAATGGCCTAAAACACTTGCCTAATCTATAAATACACCCTAACACTACCCTAATTCATACTAAAAATAGATTCAAGGGCCTCATGCCGTCAAATCAAAACTAGAAGGAGCCTCCACCAAATTTGAGTGGAAGTTGGGATCTCAAATCAACTCTAATCAAGTTCTAATCCACTCTAGCAACTTAATCTTCCTCATTGGAGTGCTAATTAGTTATTTGTGAGTTCCTATGCCTTTAGCAAGCAATTGCTAAATTAATTAGGATAGGATTTTAGGAAGCTATGGATGTAAATGAGGATCTATGCATGTTGTGGTTGTCATATGTTATAAGTTCATATGCAAGTTTGTCTCTTTTTATGATATGACATGTTATGCAAGTTCATATGAAAGTTTATATGCAAGTTTATATGCAAGTTTATATGCAAGTTTATATGCAAGTTTGTCTCTTTTTATGATATGCATAACATATGCAAGGTTGCCTCTATGTATGACATGATATGCAAGTTCATATGCAAGTTTATATGCAAGTTTATATGCAAGTTCATACGCAAGTTTATATGCAAGTTCATATGCAAGTTTATATGCAAGTTTATATGCAGGTTCATATGCAAGTTTGTCTCTTTTTATGATATGCATAACATATGCAAGGTTGCCTCTATGTATGACATGTTATGTAAGCTCATATGCAAGTTTATATGCAAGTTCATATGCAAGTTTATATGCAAGTTCATATGCAAGTTTATATGCAAGTTCATATGCAAGTTTGGGTTAATGATTTATGCTAGTTGGGTTTAATGATATGATGCAAGTTGACACCTTTTAAACCCATATAAATGCCAACGTTGTGCTAAGATTGAACCCATTACATTTATAGTGAATCTTCCCATTTATATGACATGTCATGAGAACGAATTACGTGGGAAACGATGGGGTTAATATGCATGTTAATAGAAATGTGTAAAGTTGGTATGCTTAAGCATAAAATAAAATGAATGGACATAATTGGGAATTTACCTATTAAGTTAGGTCTACCCATATTATGGAGTTGGGAATTTACCTATTAAGTTAGGTCTACCCATACTATGGAATTGGGAATTTACCTATTGAGTTAGGTCTACCCATATTCTTAAAAATATGTAATTAATTAGGGACAATTAATTATGGGGGTGATTAATTAGGTGTAATTAATCAACTAAGACACGAGGTTGGACCCTTTTGTAGCGGAAGTCTGCCCGGAACCGACCGGCAATCCAGCAGCTACAAATGATTGGCCCATTGTGAGAGGTCTTAGTCATAAATTAAATACGTGATTAAAGTAAAGACATGAGGTTAGACCCTTTTTATGACGGAAGTCTGCCCGGACCCAACCGGCATATCCAGCAGTCATAAAAGATGGTCTAATGTGAGAGGTTTTTATGAGGTCATGATCTTAATTAATTAATTAATTAAGAAACACTTAACCATATTAGCGTGTAGAGGGACATGTGGGGTTAAGAGGGTGCCTTGGGTGGCATGTGGAAATCTAATGGTTGCCTTGGGTGGCAATAGAAAATACGATTAGAATACTTAACCAAAGTGGAACATGTAATTAAAACATGATTAAAGGGTTAAGTGGTATACACTAGAAATGACAAGCTTAGGTGGGTAGCTTTTGGGGGCCCATTTCAACCAATATCCCAAACGTATCTTTGTGGGCTCGACCCAAGTCGAGGACGGGACACGCATATTGGGCTTGACTATAAGAGGCCAAAACGGGGTAGCGGTGGCAACACGAGTCCAACGGGTTTCATATGCGTGTGTGGACCCGGACTGGTAGGTAAGACGTTGTTGCATCGTGTAGATATAAGCCTTGCACCATTTGTTGTATCGGGTTGCCACTATGGGGAGTGATACACCCCATTGTGGGGCCAGCACGAGTAACTACGGTAGGGAGCCGATCGCTTGGGAGTAGTGGGTACACCTAGTGGAGATAGGGGCAGGCGGCACCTATGTAGACAGCTAGGGGTACACCAAACTACTGGGTAAATTTACTAAGTCCTTGGGAGGGATCAACCCTTAAGTAGGAATGACTGGTGTGGTGCAGTGTAGTAATTATCCTTGGGTGGGTAAATGCGTCTTTATCGTTATCTTAGTTCATTCTAAGTCTGATTGGCTACTGAGTGTAGTCATTTATCCCCAGTCACACCGTACCAAGTTATATCATACCCTAATTAATTTAATGATTGCATTGTTAAAGTTATAGGACTCGCTCAGACTTATGTCTGACCCCGTTGTTTTTATCTTTTTTCCCAACCCTCAGGTTCTCAGAGTGGGCCCAGCACGAGTGGGCTTTGATCAGGCTGCTTTTATTACTCTCTTGGAGCTTGGACCCTAGATGTAGAGCTCAGCTTACCCTTTTCTTTTATGGCTATCAGTTCATGTATTGGGATTATGTATTTTTATTTATCAGGATGGATATTTTGTACTTGACTCTTATTATGGTTTTGTGATGTAACCAAACATGTTTTACTTTCCGCTGCAATTGAAATGATGTTTTAAGTTTTCAAGTATTACTTATATCTGTCTTGCTGTAATTTCTCTGTTCTATATTCACTTAAAATACTCCACCGATGTTATGGCATTCCCTTAGCGTGTGACCATAGCGGGAGTGGGGTGTTACACGTGGTATCAGAGCAAAGATTACCGGAACAGATAAAATTTTTAGAATACTATTTTTCTAAAATCATTTTTGGAAGAGATATTTTCAAAACACATGTCTTTAAAGAGAAAAGTTTTTGAAAGAAAAGCATAATCCCCAATAGCCATATCTTTATCTTTCGAATTCTCCGTTTTGAATCTTTCCTTTTTCGTTTCAGCATGGCTGAGGATCTTAACTTTCCGGAGGGTGTGACGATACCAGTATGGTATAGGAGATTGATGGAGGCTAGGGCCACCACTGCGGGTCTAGCAAATGTTCCTCCACCAACCGTAGCACCCAATCTTCCTCCTCCCCCTCCTCCTCGCACGGATACTTTTGCTAAGACTTGTAAGGAATTTAAAGCTATGGGAGGGAAACCTTTTCAAGGATCTGAAACTTTTGTGGAGGCTAGAGATTGGCTTAAGGAGGTGGAAGAGTTGATAGATATCTTTGAGATGGAGGAAGGAAAGAAAGTCAAGTTAGCTGCTTGGTTAATGAAGGGAGAGGCCTCATTCTGGTGGGAGGTCACTAATGGAGAACGCCCCGTTGACTCTTGGGGGGATTTTAGGCAAAGATTTGTGGCGAATTTTCTCTCAAGGGCGGAGGAAAACTTGTATATGGAAAGATTCTTGACTCTAAAGCAAGGAAATCTCTCAGTGAAGGAATATGTCAACAAGTTTAATCAATTGGCAAGGTTTGGCCTAGACATGGTGAATACACCGGAGAAGAAGGCTTTGAGGTTCGTGAAAGGCTTGAATGAACCGATGCATGGATTGGCTATGACTCATATCCCTATGGGGGCCACCTTTGAGAAGCTAGTTGACATGGCACTCATGCATGAAGAAGAGAAGGGTCCCAATGCTAATAAGGCACCCAAGAAGAAGGGAGATCAAAAGAGACCTCAGCAACAACAGCAAAACAAAGGTGGGAAAGGCAACGGTGGCAAGGGGAAGAAGAAGTGCTTCAATTGCGGGATACCAGGCCACATAAGCAAAGATTGTCGAAAGAAGAAGAAGACTGGCTGCTATAACTGTGGCGAAGCAGGGCATCTAGTGAAGGATTGCCCTAAGAAGGGGCAAAGGACAGGATCTACCTCAGGAGGACAGGTGCAAGCTCTTATGGCACCGGGTCAGGCTACGAGGAAAGTACAGGCTCTCGCGGTTCCACCGATTCAGGAAAGAGGTAGAACTATTTCCGTTGAAAGTCTGGTTTTTCTATTTGATCATCCTGTCCGTACATTGTTTGATTCTGGCGCATCGCATTCGTTTATCTCATCATCATTAGTTGAGTCACTGCACTTAGACACCAGTCTAGTAGATGATCCCTTGGTTGTTTCAAACCCAATTGGGGGCTCCACTTATTTATCCATGATATGTTTGGGTTTGAAGATTTCTATACTTAGCATTGAGTTTATATGTGATGCTTTTATTTTGGGCTTCACGGGCTATGGGTTGATTTTGGGCATGGACTGGTTATCCAGTAGTGGTGTCGTTCTTGATTGCGAAAGGAGAGTTGTTAGGCTCATGACCCGCTTGGGTAACACTCTCGAGATCTCATGTAACCCCATGGATTCTGTTATGCTAAGTTATCTTGAATCGCTTGACGCTTCGGTCGAGAGTTTGCAATCTGCTAGAGTGGTCCGGGAATACTCGGATGTGTTTGAGGAGGTGAAGGGCTTACCTCCGAAGCGGGAGATTGACTTCCGAATATATCTGGTGAATAATGCTAAACCTATATCTTTACCAGTGCGCCACATGGCTCCTCGTGAGAGGAGGGAACTCCATAAGCAAGTAGGGGAGTTGCTTGAGAAGGGGTTCATAAGACGAAGTATATCGGAGTAGGGTGCTCCAGTAGTTTTTGCTACGAAGGCGGATGGGTCCCTCAGACTTTGTGTAGAATATAGAGAACTCAACAAGCTCACAAAGAAGAATAGACACCCATTGCCGAGGATTTATGAACTTTTCGATCAGTTGGTTGGCGCTTCAGTATTTTCTCAGTTGGACTTAGCCACGGGGTTTCATCAGTTGAGGGTGGCTGAGGATAGCATAGACAAGACTGCCTTTAGGACTCCGGATGGTTTCTATGAGTGGCTGGTGATGCCATTTGGGTTGACGAACGCCCCTGCATACTTTGTTGATTTGATGAGTAGGGTGTTCAGGGAGTTCCTTAATAAGTTCGTGGTGGTCTTTGTGGATGATATCTTAGTATTTTGTAAGAGTGAAGAAGAGCATGCCCTACATCTTGGGGAGGTGTTGGAGACTCTTCGAGCACATAGCCTTAAGGCTAAATTCTCTAAGTGTCACTTCTGGAGGAAGGAAGTGCGGTTCTTGGGGCACGTGGTCTCCAAGGAAGGGATAGCTGTGGATCCCGCGAAGGTAGTATCAATTCAAGATTGGAAGGTTCCGAAGAATGCTACCGAAGTAAGAAGTTTCTTAGGGTTGGCGGGTTACTATAGGAAGTTTATCAAAGACTTCGCGAAGATATCAGCCCCATTAACCCGCTTAACGAAGAAGAATCTTGTTTTCATATGGGACGTAGATTGTGATGATGCGTTCCGACGGTTAAAGAGAGCTTTAACCACTGCTCCAGTTTTAGTGTTGCCAGATGGGAGTAAACCATTTGTTGTCTATACCGATGCTTGTGGGACAGGATTGGGCGCAGTCTTAATGCAAGAGGGAAGGGTAATAGCCTATGGTGGAAGGCAGTTGAGGGCACATGAGAAAATTTACCCTACCCATGATCTAGAGTTGGCTGCTATTGTTTTTGCGCTTAAGATTTGGCGCCATTATCTTCTTGGTGAGAGATTCGAATTGTTCACTGACCACAAATCATTGAAGTACTTGTTTTCTCAGAAGGATTTGAATTTGAGACAGCAAAGGTGGATGGAGTTCTTAGCATTCTACGATTTCGAGATAGCGTATACCCCTGGCAAGGGTAACGTGGTGGCGGACGCCTTCAGCAGAAAAAGGTTGTCCTTGAGTCCATTGTTCGTGGAACAACGAAGCTTGGAATTTATCTCGATGTTTGATTTCAGACCTTCCATTGACTATATACCCGGTTTGCTATCATCCTTGGAGGTCAGACCTACTCTTTTGGGGCAGATTGGAGAAGCACAGAGGGACGACCCACAGTTCGTTGAGTTGGTAGAGAAGCTCATAAGGGGGGAGTCGTCCAGCCATTTGAGTAGGTACACCCTAGACGATAGGGGGTGCTTGCGTAGAGATGGTAGACTTTGTGTACCGCAAGACGAGGGTTTGAGGAAGGCTATTCTTGATGATGCACACCGTTCTAGGATGACCATTCATCCCGGTGGGGACAAGATGTACCAAGACATGAAGCGGGTTTTCTTCTGGGCCGGTATGAAGAAAGATGTGGCCGAGTATGTCGCTCGATGCTTGGTGTGCCAACAGGTGAAAGCGGAGCAAAAGAAACCAGGTGGGTTGCTTCACCCATTGGAAATTACGCAATGGAAGTGGGATAGCGTCTCGATGGATTTTATTGACGGGTTACCCAGATCGAGAAAGGGTAATACGGGAATTTGGGTTGTGGTAGACAGACTTACTAAAAGCGCCCATTTCATACCTGTGAAGAGCAAGAGGACTGCTCCATGGCTAGCTTCAGTATATCTTCGAGAGATAGTTCGATTGCATGGGGTACCCTCTAGCATAGTGAGTGATCGAGATCCTATCTTCACTAGCGAGTTCTGGAAAAGTTTGCAAGAAGCAGTGGGGACTCAATTATGTCTGAGCACCGCATATCATCCTCAGACGGACAGCCAGACTGAGAGGGTGAATCATGTCCTAGAAGACCTTTTGAGGCTTTGTATCTTAGATTTTGGAGGTACATGGGAAGAGCATCTTCCATTGGTGGAGTTCGCATATAATAACAGCTTTCAAGTCCAGTATTGGTATGGCTCCTTTCGAAGCTCTTTATGGAAGGCCTTGTCGATCACCTACATGTTGGTGGGAATCTACGGATAAGATCTTGCTTGGGCCTGATATGGTTAGGGAGACTTCTGAGAAGATTGACTTGATTCGAAGAAGGATGAAAGCAGCGCAGGATAGGCAAAAATCTTATGTGGACAAGAGGAGGACGGATCTTGAGTTTGAAGTTGGGGACATGGTCTTTGTCAAAGTGTCTCCGTTACGAAATGTGGTTCGCTTTGGATCTGTTGGGAAGTTAGCACCAAGGTTCGTAGGTCCGTTTCCTATTAAGGAAAGGATTGGACGGCTGGCATATAGAGTGGAGTTGCCCGACAGACTTAGTGGTGTACATGATGTATTCCATGTGTCACATTTGAGGAAGTACCTACATGAGACCGCAGAGGTGGTAGAGTCGAGCTTGCTTAGAGAAGTGGAAGTAGAGCGTGATGCGACTATTCGACGAGCTCCTACTCGCATCCTAGGGTCAAAGACTAGGAAATTGAGGAATCGAGAGGTTCAACTAGTCAAAGTACAATGGGGAGAAGATGAGGGCAACGCTACTTGGAAGACGGAAGCAAAGATGCGTTCATTGTACCCATTCCTTTTTGAGGGTATGTCTTTTAACTTCTCCTTTACCGTTTGTCCAGTACTTATCTTATCTTTAGTATGTCCTCTCGTTAGTACTTTTGACCTTTAGATAGGGTAAACCTATGGTTGAAACATGTGTTTGAGACATGTTATGGTTGATGGATGCATGTGGATGCAAGTGTTTGCTAGTGGTTGCTCGTGGATGCATATACACACACTCTAGGCACTAGATCGGCTCAGTCACTTCATATTGCATATTGCATATAATTGTGTGTAGGTAGCTATATTTATGGATGTATAATGATTGTGTTATCATATGGATGATGCATTTTGGTGAATGATTGTGCACTCATGTAGATATTGTATGTGTCGATAGGGTTCTCTCGCATACATAATGGATGCATGACACTATCATGGTTTGCATATGTTCATACATTAGATAGGGAGCATATACACACAATTTTTGCATATGCTCATACATCATTAGAAATTGTTTTAAGGACAATGGATGCCCGTGTTTGATGGATTGATTAGATGGTTGTTTGGATGGTAGGATATGCATTCTCCTTAGCTTAGAGATTTCGGGGACGAAATCCTTTAAGGAGGGGAGAATGTAACACCGCGAATTTCAGTTAATGCTAAAATTCACTAATTGCAGAATAAATAATCTCAGATGTGAGAATTGGGGGAAACGGGCTGTGTCATTACGTTCGTCTCGGAAAAATAAGCAAAATAGAGTCCGAAATTTTGAAAATCGGAGTCCGTATGGCCCAGTTATGGCCCAATGAAGTTTGCAGAAAATTCAAAGTTCAAAACAGATTTAAAATTCAGGTTTAATTTTCGAAATTGGAGCCATTGGGCGCAGGAGGGAAAAATTCCCTCCTACCTACCCAAGTCGACAGCCCTGTCGACTGGCCAGTCGACTTGGCTAGGACCAAGTCGACAGCCCTGTCAACTTGGGTGTCGACAGGGGGTGCTCGGCCAGTTTAACCTGGTGCACCATTTTAGGGTTTGGCTGTGTTTTGGGCTATTCTCTAGAAGCTTCCGAGATATGATGGTCCTAATCTAATTTAGGGTTAATCTAATGGCCTAAAACACTTGCCTAATCTATAAATACACCCTAACACTACCCTAATTCATACTAAAAATAGATTCAAGTGCCTCATGCCGTCAATTCAAAACTAGAAGTAGCCTCCACCAAATTTGAGAGGAAGTTGGCATCTCAAATCAACTCTAATCAAGTTCTAATCCACTCTAGCAACTTAATCTTCCTCATTGGAGTGCTAATTAGTTATTTGTGAGTTCCTATGCCTTTAGCAAGCAATTGCTAAATTAATTAGGATAGGATATTAGGAAGCTATGGATGTAAATGAGGATCTATGCATGTTGTGGTTGTCATATGTTATAAGTTCATATGCAAGTTTGTCTCTTTTTATGATATGACATGTTATGCATGTTCATATGCAAGTTTATATGCAAGGTCATATGCAAGTTTGTCTCTTTTTATGATATGCATAACATATGCAAGGTTGCCTCTATGTATGACATGATATGCAAGTTCATATGCAAGTTCATATGCAAGTTTATATGCAAGTTTATATGCAAGTTCATACGCAAGTTTATATGCAAGTTCATATGCAAGTTTATATGCAAGTTTATATGCAGGTTCATATGCAAGTTTGTCTCTTTTTATGATATGCATAACATATGCAAGGTTGCCTCTATGTATGACATGTTATGTAAGCTCATATGCAAGTTTATATGCAAGTTCATATGCAAGTTTATATGCAAGTTCATATGCAAGTTTATATGCAAGTTCATATGCAAGTTTGGGTTAATGATTTATGCTAGTTGGGTTTAATGATATGATGCAAGTTGACACCTTTTAAACCCATATAAATGCCAACGTTGTGCTAAGATTGAACCCATTACATTTATAGTGAATCTTCCCATTTATATGACATGTCATGAGAACGAATTACGTGGGAAACGATGGGGTTAATATGCATGTTAATAGAAATGTGTAAAGTTGGTATGCTTAAGCATAAAATAAAATGAATGGACATAATTGGGAATTTACCTATTAAGTTAGGTCTACCCATATTATGGAGTTGGGAATTTACCTATTAAGTTAGGTCTACCCATACTATGGAATTGGGAATTTACCTATTGAGTTAGGTCTACCCATATTCTTAAAAATATGTAATTAATTAGGGACAATTAATTATGGGGGTGATTAATTAGGTGTAATTAATCAACTAAGACACGAGGTTGGACCCTTTTGTAGCGGAAGTCTGCCCGGAACCGACCGGCAATCCAACAGCTACAAATGATTGGCCCAATGTGAGAGGTCTTAGTCATAAATTAAATACATGATTAAAGTAAAGACACGAGGTTAGACCCTTTTTATGATAGAAGTCTGCCCGGACCCAACCGGCATATCCAGCAGTCATAAAAGATGGTCTAATGTGAGAGGTCTTTATGAGGTCATGATCTTAATTAATTAATTAAGAAACACTTAACCATATTAGCATGTAGAGGGACATGAGGGGTTAAGTGGGTGCCTTGGGTGTCATGTGGAAATCTAGTGGTTGCCTTGGGTGGCAATTGAAAATACGATTAGAATACTTAACCAAAGTGGAACATGTAATTAAAACATGATTAAAGGGTTAAGTGGTATACACTAGAAATGACAAGCTTAGGTGGGTAGCTTGTGGGGGCCCATTTCAACCAATATCCCAAACGTATCTTTGTGGGCTCGACCCAAGTCGAGGACGGGACACGCATATTCGGCTTGACTATAAGAGGCCAAAACGGGGTAGCGGTGGCAACGCGAGTCCAACGGGTTTCATATGCGTGTGTGGACCCGAGCTGGTAGGTAAGACGTTGTTGCATCGTGTAGATATAAGCCGTGCACCATTTGTTGTATCGGGTTGCCACTATGGGGAGTGATACACCCCATTGTGGGGCCAACACGGGTATCTACGGTAGGGATCCGATCGCTTGGGAGTAGTGGGTACACCTAGTGGAGATAGGGGCAGGCGGCACCTATGTAGTCAGCTAGGGGTACACGAAACTACTGGGTAAATTTACTAAGTCCTTGGGAGGGATCAACCTTTAAGTAGGAATGACTGGTGTGGTGCAGTGTAGTAATTATCCTTGGGTGGGTAAATGCGTCTTTATCGTTATCTTAGTTCATTCTAAGTCTGATTGGCTACTGAGTGTAGTCATTTATCCCCAGTCACACCGTACCAAGTTATATCATACCCTAATTACTTTAATGATTGCATTGTTAAAATTATAGGACTCGCTCAGACTTATGTCTGACCCCGTTGTTTTTATCTTTTTTCCCAACCCTCAGGTTCTCAGAGTGGGCCCAGCACGAGTGGGCTTTGATCATGCTGCTTTTATTACTCTCTTGGAGCTTGGACCCTAGATGTAGAGCTAAGCTTACCCTTTTCTTTTATGGCTATCAGTTCATGTATTGGGATTATGTATTTTTATTTATCAGGATGGATATTTTGTACTTGACTCTTATTATGGTTTTGTGATGTAACCAAACATGTTTTACTTTCCGCTGCAATTGAAATGATGTTTTAAGTTTTCAAGTATTACTTATATCTGTCTTGCTGTAATTTCTCTGTTCTATATTCACTTAAAATACTCCACCGATGTTATGGCATTCCCTTAGCGAGTGACCATAGCGGGAGTGGGGTGTTACATACTAGATCTCAAATTTCATAATTTTTCGAATCGATATGTGAGCGTAGCAAAGGAAAACGAGTTTGACTAGTTTTAGTTGATTTTAATCGACTGGAAAATGGCCATTTTTCAAACGGTCCCAGAATTCGACGAAATTAATTTTTCGAGTTAGTATGTAACCCCAGTAATTTGAAATGTATGTTTAAAATAGAGTATATAGATTTAAATTTTGATTTGAGTGAAAACTGATAGTAACGATCGAATTGGCTTACGCAGCATATCCCATGGTGTTCGGAATGGGGGTAATTAGCTAGGGGCGACAGTCGTTGGGTTTGAATTGGGATTCGAAATAAAAGTCAACCTAGTTGGAAATTAAATTAATAAATAAATTTTATATATTATATTAACCCACCCCTCACTCTCTTTCAATCGATCAGAAAGAAAATTAAAAAAAGGGGGCTCGACGTAGGTCCACGCCGCCGCCCCAGGGGTGCACGCCACCGCCGCGCCATAGCCATCGACCCCGCCACCCCCTCAGATGGTCGTCGCCGCTGCCTCCTCGTTGATGAAGCCCCCCTCTTCCATCGGAACATTAGCCCGTTCAAGCCCTAAACCCCCTCCACCTGAGCCAACTCCCGGCGGCCACTAGTCCTCCGACCGTCGCGCGCACCCTCCCAAGCCCTCCTCTCTCCTCTGGTTTAAACCCCCCCACCTGACTCCTCCTGAAACCTCGGATCCACCAAAAACTGCGGCGTTGGAGACCATTCTCTAGCAGCATCTGGAGTTCGAACTTCGAGCCAGGACTGGGGTGGTGTGCGATTAGGATCCGATCCCCCTTGGATGACTGGCGACATGGATTTTCAGCTAGAGGCCGAGCTTTTGAAAGAAGAAATGGCAACATATTAAACCATGAGTTTTTATATTTTATCAAAGTAAAGAACTGATTTTTTTTATCAAAGTAAAGAACTGATTTTTTTTATCAAAGTAAAGAACTGATTTTTATCAAAGTAAAGAACTGTTAAATTTTATCAAAGTAAAGAACTGATTTTATATGGTTAAAAACTAAATTTTTATAGTGTTAAAATCTGAATTTTTATAAGGTTCAATATATGATTTTTATAATATAGAAAATTTAAAAATATAATTTTTATATAGGTATGATGATAAAAATTTGATCTTTATATATGTGGCGAAATAAAAATCTGAATTTTATTATATATACGTTGAAGTAGAAAGGTGATTTTTATAACGATGAAGTAAAAATTCGATTTTTATATATTGAATAGCAAGTAAAAATTTGATTTTTATATATTGAATAGCAAAGTAAAAATTCAATTTTTATATATTGAATAGCAAAGTAAAAATTCGATTTTTTTATATTGAATAGTAAAGTAAAAATTCGATTTTTATATATTATATAGCAAAGTAAAAATTCGATTTTTATATATTGAATAGCAAAGTAAAAAATTCGATTTTTATATATTGAATAGCAAAGTAAAAATTTGATTTTTATATATTGAATAGCAAAGTAAAAATTCGATTTTTATATATTGAATAGCAAAGTAAAAATTCGATTTTTATACATGTAGTGAGTACGGGCAACGAAAGTGACGAAGGGCGAGCACGGCAAAGATGTTCTACATATGAAGAGTCGTAGCATTTTGATTTAGCTTGGGTGAGAACTTCTCACTTTAAATTTTCTTTTCTAGTTAAAATATATACTAGGATGCAGACGGTGTTTAGTAGCACCCGACACCCATCGTCCACAGACAATGGACGGCTTGTACGCTTGTTTGTTTGATTTTGATGTGTAGTTGATTGTGTGATGTGATATGAAATGAAATAAAATATTTATATAGTTAAAATTATTTTATAGTAGAAAATAGAATTGTTAACGTGTATATAAAATAAATATTTATAAACAAATCGGAGATTTGTTTATATGTACTGATTTGATTGGGACGATAAATTGTACACATCGCCCAACTGCACAAATAAAATCTTTTTTTGATTGTTTGAAACCCCACACGGGTATTGGGATGATATATGACATACACTAATCCCAATAATTAGTTGTATGTTGATCGATTGATTGACAGGCTGTTATAAGCTTTAAATATTTATATTTGATGCTTATACAGTGTAAAACGCACTCTGGATGATGGTTGATTATTTATCGTTGTTATTTTGTACATGTGTTATAGAAAATCCATACATTTAACATTATATGGTAATTGATTGGGCCTCATTCCAGTTTTGAAATAGATATATTTGAAAAAGAAATATTTGGAATCGAATATTTGAAAACAGAAATATATGAAGCAGTGTTGATTAGACTGACGCCATTTTGACGTGAACGATATTTATATCGATTTTATTCAATTTTCAATGTATGTTGAAAGTGTTTTCGAAATTTGAATTATATTGAAAATAATTGAAATTCGAATTATATTGAATAGGATTGAATTCGAATTAAATTGAACTAAATTGAAATTGAATTGAAATCGATTTGAAATGAATTTAAAGAGAATTTATATTGGAATATTCAATTTTGATTTGAAATTGAATATGAAGTTGAAATCATTTTGAAAACGAATTTAAAACGATTTATATAATATGTTTTAAAAGGAAATCGATGAAGTATATATTATATATATAATATAATGGCCTGAATAGAACGCGCCGCGCTGCGGCAGTTCGCGAATTTCGACCATTGACTTCGAATGGATATTGCGGGAGATCCGACCGTCGGATCCTCCTAAAACCGAAACCGTTGGGTTCGTTTCGAAAAGTGCTTTCTAATGAATATTAGAAATTAGAAATCTAACGGTTGGATTTGGAATTATGTCCAAATCAAATTTGGAAAAGGTCGCTGCAAGTGCAGTTCGATGGCCATTGATGGAAATCGACTGTACGAGCCTTGATAAAATTATTAAAAATAGTAATAATTTGTGTAAAATCATAAGAAATGATTTGTGAAGAATTGGGATGAAAAACTCCTTATTTGAAAAGATAAAAATAGATTTTTATCGAGATGAACTAGTTTTGAACTAGAAGAATAATTTATTTATTTTTGAAATAAATAAAGTGAGTTAAAAATGGTTTTGAAATATAAACAGAATTTCCAATAATTGAATTGGAATGTATTTGAATCGAAATTGTCTTCGGAATATTTCGATGTTGGATTTCGTGATGATACAGGTATTGTTATGGAAATTTGAAAGATATATTTATATCGTTATTTCCAATACGATATTTGTTGGTCGTAGGATTTGATATTGAATATAAGCCGATATAATTTCTATTCAGAGCCTTGTATTTAATATCAAATGTGATTTGGGTTGGTCGTGAATGGTGTCTTCATTAACACTATTCTTAAGCCTAGTTGAGAAAAAGATTAAATCTTTTTATTTAGATTTAATGAAGTGTACCAATTAAATAATATTTAATTGGAATTGAATTGGTATTGATTTTTGGGTTTATTGTGAACAGTGTTTTAAATAACACTTGTTCTTTAACCCGATAATTAATGAAATGTGATTTTGGGTTGTCGTGAACGGTATCTTCAATAATACTGTTCTTAGACCCAAAAAGAAGTTAAAAAAAATCAGAAACTAACTGGAGGTTAGTTAAGTTGAATGGTTTTTGGATATTGATCTGATGTTGGTTTTGGCCTTCGGGGTTAATACTTAGGAAATCGTTCTCTTACTAATTTACGGTTAGGGACTGATTGAAATGTGATGTGATTTTGGGGTTTATCGTGAACCGTGTTTTAAATGAAACTGATTCTTTAACCCAGTTAAAGATTAAAAATAAGTGGAGTTTTAATGAATCTTTAATTAGATTGAAAAGATCGAGAATGGAGTATCACCAGTTTTGCTCCAGGCGATAGTTAAATCTTTAATTAGATTTGAACGTGAAATGGTAATTGAATTTACCGATAACACCGTGGTGTTTGATATGAAGTATTACCAGTTTTACTTCATGGGATGAATAGGTTGGGATTGGGAAATAAAATAAATGATTACTTCGGTGTGATTCGCTAATCCCGGATAGTTGAATCGAAATTCAAAGGTAGATTAAAGAATAAATTTAAAGGATTTATCTTTGATAAAATTAATGGGAACCTTTCCCTAAGAATGTGAAATTTAGAAACTAACTGTCGGTTAGCTAAGCAGAATGGTTTTCTGGATATTGATCTTATGTTGGTTTCGGCCTTCGGGGTTAATATTAGGGGAATTATTCTCTTGATTAATTTACGGTTAGTGACGGATGAATTGGAATGAGGCGTATGTTGTGTTTGTGTAACACTTGTTTATTATATATGCGAGTTATTCAGAAAGGCTGGGTTTATCCCATTCTGAATAACTGTTACGACGATAAGTCGAAGATGAAGACGGTGGTTGAAGACCGGAGGTCTTCACGTCGTTTGGGTGATTACTGTTGATCTTGATTGGGCTGTACATCCAAGAAGATGGAAACAGTTAGTAGTCGTCCAGACGTACTTGGAGACCGATGGACATGCGGGGTACTAGGTGACTCCGGTTTCGTTCAGACCTAGAACGAACTTGTAAATGGACTGCGTGTCTGACATTGGATTTCATTCTGTGTGACTGATATCGGTTGCATAGAGTGGTTTGCCTGTGTAGCATGCTAAGATGCAAATGATCAAGGCTTTTGTTGAAAAATAAAGTCTTGTAGTTGATGATCAAAGCACGGCCTTTGTGTCATATCTTTGTGTAGCGTAGATTCACGAGCCTCACACCCCGGTGTGAACCAAAAACGGGAGACGGACCTCAGAGAGGACATGCATTTTCTTCTAGCTAGGAGTGGCGTCAGTGCTTGAACTGGCTGACGAGTTTGACTCATGTGGTTGTTGGAATTGGAGGCGCCTCGGATATATCGGTCGATCCGGGACCGATGGAGTAGTCATTCGTTGGGTTACTCACACCCCGAAGGGCGGGGAAACGCAGTGTCCAGGAATTTTAATCCACATCGGTGGACCGGCCCTAACGATCTAAAGGCTTGACTGAGTACTTGCCTGAGGGGCGGGCTAGAGCATCTCGAATTCAGTGAGGACGATCCCTAGCCTCAGTTCGCAGTTGGAAATCCAATTTTCAAATACGTGACTTTGCGGTTTTAATTGTAAAAGTAGTATGGCGACATGATATATGGTACCCATGACGTCTATGATTGATATTTATGATTTGAAATTGTTTTGACACTACGCACTTATAGTAATAATAAAACATGAAATTTCACGTATCAAGCATTCTATGGCTATTATAAGGTAAAACCCTATCCCCCGGCTAGCGTTGCATTGTGTGATAGGACTGGGGTCTTATAATAGCTTCATTTTTCTTTACTTAGCATTGCGTTGTTGTTTTATGCACTGGTATTCTTGGGAGGAAACCCGTTCCGTGTTATACGGCGTGGTCCCTTGATTTACCAAACTTTAAAATAAAGATTAATAACTGTTTTAGTTCTCACACCAGTCCCATGACTGACCTGGAGTTTATTGTTTTAACCTAAACTCTGGTTGCCCTTATTTTGACACGGGTAGCTAGTAGTTTTGGTTTTGCAGATTTATATTCACAGGGTCCTGTTACAGCTGGAACGATATCCGGAAAGCTTTGTATTCGTATATCTCCTTCAGTTGTGTGTTGTATTATTTTCCGCTGCAGTAATGTATTGTAATCTCTGATATTTATCGAATGTATTTTATTTGTTTATACTCTATATATTCTTGTATTCTGATGGAATTGTTGTAATATACAATGAAATGTTCTTCCATCTGCGTTGTAATTTGTCGTGTTCTCAAAACAATCTAGCATTTCGAACGGTCTTGGTCGGTTTACCGACTGATTTAGATCGAGCGGAATTCCCGGTCGTTACACCCAAACCATTTTGAAATCAATATTTTATTCTGATATTATAATAGTGTCTAAATACAAATAAATAGAAACTTGCAGAACGCTTGCATCACACGCTCCACATATATAGTATAAAAACAAAACCATGGGCGCTTATTAGAGATTGGATTGCGACTATGACAAGGTATGGAACCACATGCCAATAGTGTATCTCTAGAGGGGAATACGCTGGGTTCAACAAGAACATCTTGCAACCCGGCCTATACATAACCTACCACTCATTTCCCTTGAGTGTATCGAATGTATATCACCAGCGGTTGGGAGCTACCCAACATTTCCCGAAATGGGACAACATCAAAATAGATTAAAGAGGCAAAAGTAATTTTTCTAGATAGGTGATTATATACCCTAATGGGAGCAACGCGCATAGCCATGCCGCCTGCCCGATTTATGTCATTACCTGGTTGATGGGGCTTGAGGTTATAATCGAATTCTAGATCGTATGGCCACCATTTACATTGTCCATACACGTCATCTAGGTACAGGATGAACCGAAGGAACCCTTCTACTGCATCCTAGGAATCACCCTATAGATCAGTAGTGAGTAGTCCTTGCAATCCGTAAATTTTAATCACGACAGAATCATTGTCAAATATATGTCTCTAGGGATCACCTAGAGAAATTCAACAACAGTTTCCCCACTCATAAAGATTTACGGTCTTCAATTTCCCCATCTCGATCAGCATCAGATATCTTCTTCGTTTATGTATTTATTGGTGGAATGGTTTTCTAATATAAATTCGATCTCGGTCTTTTCATACCAACAACGCATTGGTTATGATTTTGATAATCGGTTATTTAACTATCAAAATAAACAATCATAAAAAGAAATAGATCCATTGGTTTATTATATAGCATCACTTGGCCATTAAAAATAGTATAGCAGTTTTAATACCAAAATTATGTATTAGCTTTAATATATTAATAACTTCAAATTTTTTATTTATATACTTTGAACAATATCTTCAAACCATATCGTTATCATTTCAAAACATTTCTACAACATTACTTATTAACTATAATTGCAGAGTCGATTCAACCCATCATCGTAAAACAATCCTTACAGAATCTCCTTTTGTCTCGTTATTTAACAAAATAATCATCACTTATCCTTTTAGAATAAACTCATTTTACATCTCATCTCCTTTGAACATATTGTTATACTTTCCAAAACACCTTTTATTTCTTTTATTTTAAAATATCACTTTGTATTCTCAAGCCCCTTTTAATTCCTTTATTTCAGAATCCCCCTATAAAATACCACACTCCTCAAATAACGTTACATTATTATTCCAAAAAAAATTTACTTCTTATATCTCCACCATTTCAACTAACATCATCTTTCGATAATTCTTAAGTTGTTCAAGTTGGAGTATTTTAATTACCTCTCAGACCTTGATAAACATCATTCTTACCTTAAGATAAATATCAGTTGTAACTGTAAAAACCTTATATTCCTTTCCAATATCAAAAGAAATCCCATTTTAATTATATCTTGATGAAAACTCACCTCTTCTTTAAAATAGCTTATTTAAATCGCATATTTTTGACTCAACTCACCTCGCCACTTTAATTCAACCTTGGGTTTCCATTTGCATTTCCATTTCAAACCTTCATCAGTTCCTAACCGTAAATTCGTAAGAAAATAATTACCTAAATATCAACCCCGAAGGCCGAAACCAACATCAGATCAATATTCAAAAAATCATTTATCTCAACCGATCTGTAGTTAAGTTCCAATTCTTCCATTCCATATCTTCGCTTTTCTTTCCATTAATATATTCAGTAAAACTTCAGGTTTTATAACTTCACAAAATCTTGGATTTCACAAATCTGATTAAATAAAGTCTCAATGAGAATTTACTTTAAACCAAAATATAAATTTAACTTATATAATCATTAATATAATTTACTTTTAAAATATCATTTTATTATAATAACTCTTATCGTTTTATAAACACCCTTATTCCTTTTTAATCCCAAGATTTATAATTTGATTATTATTAAATAAATGTTAATCAAAAATCAACATTTTTAAAATGTTTACTTCACAATTTATTATTACCATTAAGTAAATTCTTTTCAGTTAACCCAGTTGGCGTAGTCAATTCTAAACTTGATTAACTTGTTAATCAAATCTCAGTACATCTTTCCATTTAAGTTAGTTTCAAATTAAATTAATTTAAATAATTCCATTTGATTATTATTTAATAAATAATAATCAAATCATTATATTAAATTGCTTCTTAAAAACAATTAACCTCGGTTATTAAACATCACATTAATACCCGCTCACTCGGTAATCAGTCTTGTAAATATAAGAATCATCTTTACAAGAATATTTAATAATTAATATGAGCCATGTGCTTCGCACACGAATAGATTTTGTTATAAAAATGGTGATTGGTAGGTAAAATAATCAACATATATATGGTGGGTTTATTTCCTTTTAATAAACCCAATTAAAATAATATATTTAAAAATCTATATTTCGTTATAAATAAATTTCATAACTTCATTTCTATTGATTTACCTGACGGTAAATCAATCTTTATAAAATAGTGTATTTTTGGCCATCTGCTATTTATTCTTCAACCAATACTACCCATTGGTTAATATCAAAACAATTTTGAATTTGGATTCAACAATCAGTAATCAAATCAATAATCTAATCACATGGGTTAAACAGTTCATATAATGATCATATGCAGATAAATAATCAATTTAACTGATAGCAGTCAACCAAAAATAATAACTCAAGCATCCAATTAAATTTAAATATGTATATATTATTATAAACGTAACCTACAAGGTAAGTTACCTTTATTGGAAATAATCGTTAAAAATAACGATGTAATTTCATTTAAATTAAACAACGTTTAATTTAAGTAATCGATATAAAATATTTATCAAACATCCAATATTGATCAAATCAACCAATGATTAGCAAACATAGCAAACAAACATTTAACCCGACTTATTAAAATTATAAGTTGGATCACAGAGTGAGTTTAACTCACCTTGATTTATCTCGTCGATCAATTCATATATTGGTTCATTTAATTTTAAACTGGCGTTTAAAATTAAAGGAAAATCCAATTGCTTCCAATCCGTTACGAACCTGCTCAACAGTATAGAACTCTTTCTTACGATTCCAAAAAGACCAATATCACTGAATTCTGACATCATACCAAGGCGTTAAGATTATTTCAATTTTTACTAGTTAAATATAATATAAATTAAAAGTAAAACTAATTACCTTACCAAACATTACACATTATTTTGATTAACGTGTTTCTTCCTTCCAATCCCCCAAATCCTCCTTATTCACATGTTTTCTCTCAACCCATCCACCCATACCCCTTTTATACCATTAGCACAAGCCCAAGCCCATCCATTTCTTTATTTTTACTCTCTTTTTCTTCTTTTTTTCAAAATCCATAGGGCCCAAGCCCACCCATCAAAATTCACTGGCCCACGCCAATTCATCTTACTTCCTCTTCCCATATTCCTTCCTCAAACTGTTTGCCTTAAACTTTTCCAACCGAAACTTTTCGCTGATCATTTTTTCTCTTTATTTTTTTCCTTTTATTTTCATAATATACCACATAGAAAAAAACCACATCATACCTCCATTTACATGGTTCCCACACCTCTTCTTCCCCCATACTTCATTTCTTTACTGAAGCTTTTTCCCTCCTCGCGTATATACACTTCAAAGCTGAGCCATCTTCTTCTTGCATGTTATTCCTTTCTTTACCAAAACCATCCCATGCATGATTTAAAATAGCACCTCCTCCCCATTTAAATACGCAAACTGTCAATCCTATTTTCTCTTTTATTTTTTCAGTGCTCAAATAAATGCACACTGAGATTCACGCAAGCTGCTATTTCACCGTCCAAATATAATGTAGCAGGCCTTCCTCCCACTCTTTACGATTGTTGCGCCCTGTTCTCCCCAGTCGTTATGTTCCATGCATCACACTCCCACCTTTTTTCCACGAGAATCCATGCATGCCTTCCATCATTCCCAAAACCTTGTTCGCCAACTCTTATTTTGTACGAACTACACCCAACCCCCTTCGCCACATCACTCCACCATGCACGCCTTTCTCCACTCCGTGTCCTCGGCAGCCACACACAGCGCAACCCTCTGCTATTCCCATGTCCAAAAAACTTCCTGTATACGTACAATGATCCCTGCCTTTTCCACCACATTGGACGAGCTACCTCCTGTAAAATCCTCATCCAAAACCCTCCCATTTCACACACCATTACCTGGAGACAGCGCCTACTCCTCACTAATGTGCTCCAGTACACCACCAGCCCCTCGCCATCCACTCGCCGTTCTCACTAGTGCTAGAGACACGACCAACCTCCCTTGCTTCCTCGACTCTCGCAACACCCCAGCCATGAAGAACAATCCAGGCTACGATAGGTTTTCTTTTTCGAATTGAGGGGGTACGTTTATTTTATGTGTGTTGAGTAAAGAATGAAGCAGCGACTTCATTTGATTATATATATAATTTTAATTTTATTTTAAAAGGTAGGAGAAGTTCCTAATTGAAAAGAGAAACAGAGGAGATATGCATTTTTTTTGGAAGGGAAGAAAAAACAAGAGCAATATTTATCACCTTAATACCCTAGGCACGCACGGTACTGGGTTTGGCCATCCCGCAATACTGTAGGTAGGTAGGCATATTACAATGGGTTTACAAATGATGTGATTTTTCAATAGCAGTGCCTACAGTGGAAGTGTTGGGAAAGAAAAGTAAGTGTCCAATTCACATGTGCGTAGGCCAGTTGCTATATATATAGTGTACAAATTTGCTAACTTATAATTGCAAAGCATCTACTGCTCCAAAAAGAGGTACGGTGGGCTTGTCTCTTCATATAGGTTGTGCAACTGGGAAGGATAGGGCGGCGATTTGCCGCGTCTTCTTTTCATATTAGTGGCATGGAGATGTCCTAGCTAGTGTGACTGTGGAGAAGACGGGACATAGCAGTTTGGTTTGAATGAGGAGATATTGCATTTTATTTATATTTGAAGTACAGCGCGCATTTTTCTTTTGGTTTGCTGAAATGAAAATTCCCGGCTAGGTCTGTTATGATGGGTATAGGGTCATGTGCTAGAGTTAAATTTGAAAAGATAAGTAGGCTGCGGGATGGATTTAACTTGTACGATTGCTTACTGATTAAGAAATTAAATATTTGTTTATTTATTTCATTTTATACGGTGCTGCTAATTTAATGTTGACCGGTAAATACACATCGACAATTACGGACTCCAACCACATCGAAAATGAATCCACCGCTACGTCTCAACATTCCGGTTCCAATAAAATTAATTTTGTTGGAAACCGTCTCCCTTTGTACAATGACAATATTTAAATTTATCGGCTCACCTCTAAATATCGCCCACTGATAAAACAACTCTGATTGGCCCCGAAATAGAAATCTAGAAATAATTAATTATACGTATCCCAATAAAATTCGTTACGTCGAAAACGAAGGTCATTTGGAAAAATAGCTATTTCTAACTGTAATAACCCGGAAATCCGAGCCAATTTAAATATATATTTTTGGCAATTTTAGCGAATTTTGATTATTTAAAATTAATTATTTTAAATAATAACGACGAGAAATTTATTTTTAATGGAATTCGAGCGTATACTTTATATACGTCGTCGTTAGAATATAAATATTTATTTATATATATAAAAGGAATTGAAAATGGCGCGGTAGTTCGATAATTCGATTTCAAACTTCAATTGAACATACCAGGTGCAAAACAAACCGGATTTCAATGAAACCAAAAATATTAGAATCTATTTGAGAATATCTTTCCAACGAATCCGAAAATTAAAACTTCATAGCGGGGATAAAAAGTTATGTCCAGTTGAAAATTTAGAATAGTCGCTATGGAATTCAGGCCCTTTAAAACAGCCATTTTGCAAACGACCTCGGATTTCGACGAAACCACTTTTGTTGGATCTGTGATGTCAAGTTATTGCTAGGTTTCAAATTTCGTAATTTTTCGAATCAATATGTGGGCGTGGCAAAGGAAAACGCGTTTGACCAGTTTTAGTTGATTTTAATCGACTGGAAAATGGCCATTTTTCAAACGGTCTCAGAATTCGATGAAATTAGTTTTGTTAGGACCGTATCGTCAGTACGAAGCTAGAAAATATTTTTCGGGAATTTTTAGAGTTAGTATGTGGCCCCAGTAAATTGAAATGCGCGTTCAAATTCAATATATAGAGTTATATGTTGATTTTGACGAAAACTGATCAAAAGGAATGAATCAGCTTACGATACATATCCCATTGTGTTCAGAATGGGGGTAATTAGCTATGGATGACAGTCGGTGGGCTCAATTTTGAGTTCGAATTCTTAAGTAACCTTTTAGAGAATAAAATAAAATAAATAAAATAATATATATAATCCTCCTTAGACATTCTATCTCCTTTATAATCAGTCAAAGAAAAAAAAAGAGGAACTATCAATCTCGTTCTCGTTCGCCGCGCCCTCCGCACCATAGCCACCTCCGCCAGGCGTTACCACCGCTGGCTGACCTCCTCCACCCTTCCGATCCTCCCTCTCGACCTCCTCCCAAATCAAAAACCTCTCCCCCTCCAAACTCGACGAGAATCCTCCCCAAGCCCACACTCCTCCGTAGTCCAACCACCACGCCACCCCCTTGGACCCCGGTGCGGCCTCCGGCCCACCATCCAGCTCCGCCGCCGACAGCAGAAACCCCCCTCCCCTCTGGAAGAATCTCGCTTTATTGAAAGTTTTTTATTATTACCTTTTTTATATTTATTTGTTTTACTTATTTAAAGTAACTACTTATTAGAAGATAGGATTACTACTTATTCAAAGATTGGATTTTTAAACAAAAGTGTGATTTTTCTATAAACAAAACGTTTAGCTAGAGAAAAGAAGCGATTTTTAAAAATCTAAGTAGCGAATAAAGATGAGATGTTTACATATAAAGTAGAGGTTTGAAATTGTGATTTTTATTTATATATGAAGAGTATAAAAATATAATTTTTATATGGTAGGAATGTTAAAAATATAATTTTTATATAAGTATGATAATAAAAATATGATTTTTATTAGATGTGAAGATTAAAAATATGATTTTTTCATATGTGAAATATAAAAATATAATTTTAATAAAATAGAAGTGTTAAAAATATTATTTTTATAAAATAGAGAATATAAAAATATTATCTTTATATAAGTAGCGAATAAAGGAATTGATTTTTATTATATATAAGTTGAAATAAAAATGTGATTTTTATAGAAATAAAATTCGATCTTTGTATATAAAATAGAAATATAAAATATAATTTTTATATAGAATGAAGCGTCGAGAAAATATATATAAAGAATAAATAAAAATACGATTTTTTATTTACTGAAATGAAGCAATAAAAATATAACTTTTATTTTGAACAGCGTGAAAGGAACTGCATTGGAATTTCAATCAATCCAGATGTTCAGCAGTTCAAAAGCAAAGCACGGCGGAGTGGAACCCTCTGTGAGAACTCCTCACATTTAATTTAAATTTCTAGTTAAAAATTTATACTAGGATGCAGACGGTGTTTAGTAGCACCCAACACCTGTCGTCCACAGAGCATGAACAGCTTGTATGCTTGTTTGTTTGATTTTGATGTGGAGTTGATTGTGTGATGTGATGTGAAATGAAATAAAATATTTATATAGTTAAAAATATTTTATAGTTGAAAATAGAATTTTTAACGTGTATTTAAAATGAAATAAATATAAACAAATCGGACGATTTGTTTATATACACACATTTGACTGATATTGATTGGGACGACAACTGCACAAATAAAATCTGTGTTTGATTGATTGAAACCCCACACGGGTATTGGGATGATATATGACATACACTAATCCCAATAATTAGTTGTATGTCGATTGATTGATTGACAGGTTGTTATAAGCATTAAATATTTATATTTAATGCTTATGCAGTGGTGTGGTGCACTCTGGATGATGGTTGATTATTTATCGTTGTTATTTTGTACATGTGCTGTAAAAAATCCATATAATTAACATTATATGGTAATTGATTGGGCCTCATTCCAATTTTGAATAGAAATATTTGAAAAGACATATTTGAATAGAAATATTTGAAAAAGAAATATTTGAATAGAAATATTTAAAAAAGAAATATTTGAAATCGAATATTTGAAAATAGAAATATATGAAGCCGTGTTGATTAGATTGACGCCATTTTGATGTGAACGATATTTATATCGATTTTATTCATTTTTCAATGAATATTGAAAGTGACTTTGAAATTCGAATTAAATTGAATAGAATTGAATTCAAATTGAAATTGAATAGAATTGAATTCGAATTGAAATTGAATAGAAATGAATTCGAATTGAAATTGAATAGAAATGAATTCGAATTGAAATTGAATAGAATTGAATTCGAATTGAAATTGAATAGAATTGAATTCGAGTTGAAATTGAATAGAAATGAATTCGAATTGGAATTGAATAGAAATGAATTTGAATTGAAATTGAATTGAATTGAAAACAAACTGAAGTTGAACTGAAAATCGATTTGAATTGAAATCAATTTGAAATGAATTTAAAACGAATTTATAGGGAAAAAATCAATTTTGATTTCAATTTGAAAATGATATTGAAATCATTTTGAAAACGAATTTAAAACGATTTATAAAATTCGTTTCGAAAGGAAATCGATGAAGTATATATTATATATATTATATATATAATATAATGGCCTGAATAGAAAGCGCCGCGCCGCGGCAGTTCGCGAATTTCGACCATTGACTTCGAATAGATATTGCGGGAGATACAACCGTCGGATTCTCCTAAAACCGGAACTGTTGGGTTGGTATCTAAAATAGCTTTCTAACGAATATTAGAAATTAGAAATCTAACGGTTGGATTTGGAATTATGTCCAAATCAAATTTGGAGAAGGTCGCTGTAAGTGCAGTTCGATGGCCGTTGACGGAAATCGACTGTACGGGCCTTGATAAAATTATTAAAAATATCAATAAATTGTGTAAAATCATAAGAAATGATTTGTGAAGAATTGGGATGAAAAAGTCCATATTTGAAAAGATAAAAATAGTTTTTTTTATCGAAATGAATTAGTTTTGAACTAGAATTAAAATCAATTTATTTTGAAACAAATAAATTGAATTTGAAAAGGGGTTTTAAAGGTAACCAGAATTTCGAATAATTGAATTGGAATGGATTTGAATCGAAATTGTCTTTGGAGTGTTTCGATGTTGGATTTCGTGATTATACAGATATTGTTATGGAAATTTGAAAGATATATTTATATCGTTATTTCCAATACGATATTTGTTGGTCGTAGAATTTGATATTGAATATAAGGCGATATATTTTCTATTCAGAGCCTTGTATTTAATATCAAATGTGATTTGGGTTTGCCGTGAATGATGTCTTCATTAACACTGTTCTTAAACCGAGTTGAGAAAAAGATTAAATCTTTTTATTTAGATTTAATAAAGTGTACCAATTAAATAATATTTAATTGGAATTGAATTGGTCTTGATTTTTGGGTTTATCGTGAAAAGTGTTTTAAATAACACTTGTTCTTTAACCCGATGACTGAAATGTGATGTGATTTTGGGGTTTATCGTGAATCGTGTTTTAAGTGACACTGATTCTTTAACCCAGTTAAAGATTAAAACTAAGTGGAGTTTTAATGAATCTTTAATTAGATTGAAATGATCGAGAATGGAGTATCACCAGTTTTGCTCCAGGCGATAGTTAAATCTTTAATTGGATTTAAACGTGAAATGATAATTGAATTTACTGATAACACCGTGGTGTTAGATATGAAGTATGACCAGTTTTACTTCATGGGATGAATAGGTTGGGATTGGGAAATTAAAACAAATGATTACTTCAGTAAGGTTCGTTAATCCCGACTAGTTGAATCGATATTCAGAAGAAGAGTAAAGAATAAATTCAAGGAATTTATCTTTGATAAAATTAATGGGAACCTTTCCCTAAGAATGTGAAATTCAGAAACTAACTGTAGGTTAGCTAAGTAGAATGGTTTCCTAGGTATTGATCTGATGTTGGTTTCGGCCTTCGGGTTTAATATTAAGGGAACTATTCTCTTGTTAATTTACGGTTAGTGGCAGATGAATTGGAATGAGGCGTATGTTGTGTTTGTGTAACACTTGTTTATTATATACGTGAGTTATGCAGAATGACCGGGTTTATCCCATTATGAATAACTGATACGACGATAAGTCGAAGATGAAGACGGTGGTCGAAGACCGGAGGTCTTCACGTTGTTTGGATAATTACTGATGATCTTGATTGGGCCGTACACCCAAGAGGAGGGAATCAGTTGGTGGTCGTCCAGACGTACTTGGAGATCGATGGATATGCGTGGTACTAGGTGCCTCCGGTTTCGTTTAGACCCAGAACGGACATGTAAATGGATGTGTGTCTGACATCGGATTTCATTCAGTGTGATTGATATCGGTTGCATAGAGTGGTCTTCCTGTGTGGCATGCTAAGATGCAAATGATCAAGGCTTTTGTTGAAAAGAAAAGTCTTGTGGTTGATGATCAAAGCACGGCCTGTGTGGCATAGCTTTGTGTAACGTTGATTCGCGAGCCTCACACCCTGGTGGTGAACCAGAAACGGGAGAGGACCTCAGGGGGGACATGCGTTTCTTTCTAGCTAGAAGTGGCATCAGTGGTTTTACACGCCCTGACGAGTTTGACTTATGTGGTTGTTGCTGTTGCGAGGCGCCTCGGATATATCGGTGACTATGTGAAGCCGATGGAGTCATTTGTTGGCTCGTTTACGCCCCAAAGGGTGGGGAAACGTAGTGTTCAGGCATTATAATCCACATCGGTGGACCGGCCCTGACGATCCAAGGGGCAGTTGCGGCTCTTCCTAAGACACGTGCTAGAGCGTCTCGAATCGGTAGAGGACTATCTTTTGCCTCGGTTCACAGATGGAAACCCAATTTCCCAATACGTGACATTTGCGGTTTTGATTGTAAAGCCTAGTATGGCGACATGATATATGGTACCCATGTCGTCTATGATTGATACTTATGATTTGAAGTTGTTTTATACACTATGCACTTATAGTAGTATCAAATGATTTGTTTTAAATGTACTAAGCATGTTTGGCTATTATAAGAGAAAACCCTATCCCCAGGCTTGCGTTTCATTATGTGATAGGACCTCGGTCTTATAATAGCTTCATTTTTTCAAAAATCATTGCGCTGTTTTGTTATATGCACTGGTATTCTTGGGAGGAAACCCGTTCCGTGTTATACGGCGTGGTCCCTTGATATATCTGATTTAAAGTAAAGTTTTAAATAACTGTTTTAGTTCTCACACCAGTCACACGACCATGACCTGGAGTTTATTGTTTTAAACTAACTCTGGGTGCCTTATTTTGACACGGGCAGCTAGTAGTTTTGGTTTTGCAGATTTATATTCACCCGATCTTGGTTTACAGCTGGAACGATATCCGAAAAGCTTTTTATCCGTATATCTCCTTCTAGTTGTGTATTGTATTATTTTTCCGCTGCTATGTAATGTATTGTAATCTTTGATATTTATCGAATGTGTAATATTGATTTATACTCTGTATATTCTTGTATTCTGATGGAATTGTTGTAATAAACAATGAAGCATTCTTCTGTTTGCGTTCCTTTGTGTGTCGATCTCAATTCTATCTGTGCTTTCCTTCACGGGGAATTTCGGGTCGTCTCATTTTGGTATCAGAGCTTTGGTTTACAAAGCTCAGAGAACAAGACACATTAGAACCCTATGAAAGAATTCATCAGAAATTTGATTAGCAATATCCAATAAGAATGACTCGTTAGAGATGGGATCAGTAGTATCCTGGAATGAGTGTGAAGAGTATATTTATAAAATGAAACAAATTTTGTTTTGAAAATTTAAATCAATTATTCTTATTTGAATATTTATTTATATTGATTTGGACTATCAGGTATATAGAGATTTTAATATACGTCTGATCCACGTGTATTGGAAGCCTCCAATATACTGGATCGATATAGAGTCACACTCTAGTCGCCCGGGTATAATTCAGATGATGCGACCGCATCATCAGTATTTATATTCGAGTGCTGAAAGCGTGATATCTATATATTTCCATTAGACTGGTGTGAGAGCCAACATTTACATAGGATTATTTATTGTGATTTGGCATCAAAAATGTGATTTTTGGCTATATATCAAAGTTATGAATTTGAAATGATAATCAACTAATTAATTGTTGGTCGTGTTGTTTGATTATTGGCTGATTAATCAAATGTTGAACCTTTAGCCAAATTGAACCAAATAATGAGTTGTATTGAAAATGATCGCATTTGCATGCATAGTACATGTATATCTATTGAACAGGTCATAGCAAGGAGGCTAGAGCAGAAGAATAAAATTGTTTGCCCGACAAATAGGTACATGTTTACCATAATTTACTATTTTGTTTGGGTGATGATGATTTTATGAGTCGATTGGCTAGCCGCTTGGCCTTTTCTTTTTCTTTTGGATTGAAGAAGGCCATGAGAGGCTATATGAAATATCCCGAAGTCCCCGGTGCAGGGGAGGTTATGGAGAAATTTTTCGAAAATTTAGGGTGTTAGCCAAATTTTTAAAAAATTTGAAAAGTTCTTAGAAACTGAAAAGTTGAAGAACTTAGGTGTAAAGAAAATATTGAAAATTGAGTTGGTTTGTTAAAAAACTTTCGGCTTCGTTCCTTTTTGGGGACGAAAAGTTTTAAGTGGGGGAGATTGTAATAACCCGGAAATCCGAGCCAATTTATAATTTTATTTTGGCAATTTTAGCGAATTTTGACTATTTAAAATGAATTATTTTAAATAATAACGACGAGAAATTTTATTTTTAACGGAATTCGAGCGTATATTTTATATACGTTGTCGTTAGAATATAAATATTTTTTTATATATAAAAGGAATTGAAAATGGCGCGGTAGTTCGATAGTTCGATTTCAAACTTCAATTGAACATACCGGGTGCAAAACAAACCGGATTTTAGTGAAACCGAAAATATTAGAATCTATTTGAGAATATCTTTCCAACGAATCCGAAAAATAGAAATTTCATTGCGGTGATAAAAAGTTATGTCCAGTTGAAAATTCAGAATAGTCGCTATGGAATTCAGGCCCTTAAAAATAGCCATTTTGCAAACGACCTCGGATTTCGATGAAACCAATTTCGTTGGATCCGCGATGTCATGTTATTGCTAGGTTTCAAATGTCGTAATTTTTCGAATCAATATGTGAGTGTGGCAAAGGAAAACGCGTTTGACTAGTTTCAATTGATTTTAATCGACTGGAAAATGGCCATTTTTCAAACGGTCTTATAATTCGATGAAATTAGTTCTGTTAGGACCATATCGTCAGTACGAAGCTAGAAAATATTTTTCGGGAATTTTTAGAGTTAGTATGTGGTCCCGGTAAATTGAAATACGCGTTCAAATTCAGTATATAGAGTTATATGTTGATTTTGACGAAAACTGATCGAAACGATCGAATCAGCTTACGATACATATCCCATTGTGTTGGGAATGGGGGTAATTAGCTATGGAAGACAGTCGGTGGGCTCAATTTTGAGTTCGAATTTTTAAGTAACCTTTTAGAGAATAAAATAAAATAAATAAAATAATATATAAAATCCTCCTTTGACATTCTCTCCTTTATAATCTGTCAAAGCAAAAAAAAGAGGAACGATCGATCTCGTTGTCGTTCGTCGCGCCCTCTGCACCAGAGCCACCGCCGCCAGGCATTCCCACCACTGGCCGACCTCCTCCACCTTTCCGATCCTCCCTCTCTACCTCCTCCCAAATCGAAAAAATCTCCCCCTCCAAACTCGACGAGAATCCTCCCCATGCCCACACTCCTCCGCAGTCCAACCACCGCGCCACCCCCCTTGGACCCCGGTGTCGCCTCCGGCCCACTATCCAGCTCCGCCGCCGACAGCAGAAACCTCCCCTCTGGAAGAATCTCGTTTTATTGTAATTTTTTTTATTATTACCTTTTTTATATTTATTTGTTTTACTTATTTAAAGTAACTACTTATTACAAGATAGGATTACTACTTATTCAAAGATTGGATTTTTATTTTAACATAAACAAAAGTGTGATTTTTCTATAAACAAAATGTTTAGCTAGAGAAAAGAAGCGATTTTTAAAAATCTAAGTAGCGAATAAAGATGAGATGTTTACATATAAAGTAGAGGTTTAAAATTGTGATTTTTTTTATATATGAAGAGTATAAAAATATAATTTTTATATGGTATGAATGTTAAAAATATAATTTTTATATAAGTATGTTAATAAAAATATGATTTTTATCAGATATGAAGATTAAAAATATGATTTTTATCATATGTGAAATATAAAAATATAATTTTTATAAAATAAAAATATTAAAAATATGATTTTTATAAAATAGAGAATATAAAAATATTATCTTTATATAAGTAGCGAAGAAAGGAATTGATTTTTATTATATATAAGTTGAAATAAAAATGTGATTTTTATAGCAATAAAATTTGATCTTTATATATGAAATAGAAATATAAAATATAATTTTTAAATAGAATGAACGTCGAGAAAATATATATATAAAGAAGAAATAAAAATACGATTTTTTATTTATTGAAACGAAGCAATAAAAATATAACTTTTATCTTGAACAGCGTGAAAGGAACTGCATTGGAATTTCAGTCAATCCAGATGTTCAGCAGTTCAAAAGCAAAGCACGGCGGAGTGGAACCCTCTGTGAGAACTCCTCACCTTTAATTTAAATTTTTAGTTAAAAATTTATATTGGGATGCAGACGGTGTTTAGTAGCACCCGACACCCATCGTCCACAAACCATGGATGGCTTGTATGCTTGTTTGTTTGATTTTGATGTGTAGTTGATTGTGTGATGTGTTGTCAAATAAAATATTTATATAGTTAAAAATATTTTATAGTTGAAAATAGAATTTTTAACGTGTATTTAAAATGAAATAAATATAAACAAATCGGACGATTTGTTTATATACACACATTTGACTGATATTGATTGGGACGATAAATTTTACACATCGCCCAACTGCACAAATAAAATCTGTGTTTGATTGATTGAAACCCCACACGGGTATTGGGATGATATATGACATACACTAATCCAAATAATTAGTTGTATGTCGATTGATTGATTGACAGACTGTTATAAGCATTAAATATTTATATTTAATGCTTATGCAGTGGTGGGGTGCACTCTGGATGATGGTTGATTATTTATCGTTGTTATTTTATACATGTGCTTTAGAAAATCCATATAATTAACATTATATGGTAATTGATTGGGCCTCATTCCAGTTTTGAATAGAAATATTTAAAAAGACATATTTCAATAGAAATATTTGAAAAAGAAATATTTGAATAGAAATATTTGAAAAAGAAATATTTGAAATTGAATATTTGAAAATAGAAATATATGAAGTCGTGTTGATTAGATTGACGCCATTTTGACGTGAACGATATTTATATCGATTTTATTCATTTTTCAATGATTATTGAAAGTGATTTCGAAATTCGAATTAAATTGAATAGAATTGAATTCGAATTGAAATTGAACACAATTGAATTCGAATTGAAATTGAATAGAAATGAATTCGAATTGAAATTGAATAGAAATGTATTCGAATTGAAATTGAATAGAAATGTATTCGAATTGAAATTGAATAGAATTGAATTTGAATTGAAATTGAATAGAAATGAATTCGAATTGAAATTGAATAGAAATGAATTCGAATTGAAATTGAATTGAATTGAAAACAAACTGAAGTTTAACTGAAAATCGATTTGAATTGAAATCAATTTGAAATGAATTTAAAACGAATTTATAAGGAAAATTCAATTTTGATTTGAATTTGAAAATGATGTTGAAATCGTTTTGAAAACGAATTTAAAACGATTTATAAAATTCGTTTCGAAAGGAAATCAACGAAGTATATTATATATATATATATATATATATAATATAATGGCCTGAATAGAACGCGCCACGCCACGGCAGTTCGCGAATTTCGACCATTGACTTCGAATGAATATTGCGGGAGATCCGACCGTCGGATTCTCCTAAAACTGGAACCATTGGGTTCGTATCAAAAAGAGATTTCTAACAAATATTAGAAATTAGAAATCTAACGGTTGGATTTGGAATTATGTCCAAATCAAATTTGGAAAAGGTCGATGTAATTGCAGTTCGATGGCCGTCGATGGAAATCGACTGTACGAGCCTTGATAAAATTATTAAAAATATCAATAATTTGTGTAAAATCATAAGAAATGATTTGTGAAGAATTCGGATGAAAAACTCCATATTTGAAAAGACAAAAATAGTTTTTTTATCGAAATGAACTAGTTTTGAACTAGAATTAAAATCAATTTATTTTGAAACAAATAAATTGAATTTGAAAAGGGTTTTTAAAGGTAACCAGAATTTCCAATAATTGAATTGGAATGGATTTGAATCGAAATTATTTTTGGAGTATTTCGTTGTTGGATTTCGTGATTATACAGATATTGTTATGGAAATTTGAAAGATATATTTATATCGTTATTTCCAATACGATATTTATTGGTCGTAGAATTTGATATTGAATATAAGCCGATATATTTTCTATTCAGAGCCTTGTATTTAGTATCAAATGTGATTTGGGTTTGCCGTGAATGGTGTCTTCATTAGCACTGTTCTTAAACCCAGTTGAGAAAAAGATTAAATCTTTTTATCTTGATTTAATGAAGTGTACCAATTAAATAATATTTAATTGGAATTGGATTAGTATTGATTTTTGGGTTTATCGTGAACAGTGTTTCAAAAAACACTTGTTCTTTAACCCGATGATTGAAATGTGATGTGATTTTGGGGTTTATCGTGAACCGTGTTTTAAATGACACTGATTATTTAACCGAGTTAAAAATTAAAACTAAGTGGAGTTTTAATGAATCTTTAATTAGATTGAAATGATCGAGAATGGAGTATCACCAGTTTTGCTCAAGGCGATAGTTAAATCGTTAATTGGATTTAAACGTGAAATGGTAATTGAATTTACCGACAACACCGTTGTGTTAGATATGAAGTATGACCAGTTTTACTTCATGAATAGGTTGGGATTGGGAAATTAAAACAAATGATTACATCTGTAAGGTTCGTTAATCCCGACTAGTTGAATCGATATTCAAAAGAAGATTACAGAATAAATTCAAGGAATTTATCTTTGATAAAATTAATGGGAACCTTTCCCTAAGAATGTGAAATTTATAAACTAACTGTAGGATAGCTAAGTAGAATGGTTTCCTAGGTATTGATCTGATGTTGGTTTCGGCCTTCGGGGTTAATATTAGGGGAATTATTCTCTTGTTAATTTACGGTTAGTGGCTGATGAATTGGAATGAGGCGTATGTTGTGTTTGTGTAACACTTGTTTATTATATATGCGAGTTATTCAGAAAGACCGGGTTTATCCCATTCTGAATAACTGATACGACGGTAAGTCGAAGATGAAGACGGTGGTCGAAGACCAGAGGTCTTCACGTCGTTTGGATAATTACTGATGATCTTGATTGGGCCGAACACCCAAGAGGAGGGAATCAGTTAGTGATCGTCCAGACGTACTTGGTGATCGATGGATATGCGGGGTACTAGGTGCCTCCAGTTTCATTCAGACCTAGAACGGACTTGTAAATGGATGTGTGTCTGACATCGGATTCTGTGTGATTGATATCGGCTGCATAGAGTGGTCTGCCTGTATGGCATGCTAAGATGCAAATGATCAAGGCTTTTGTTGAAATGCAAAGTCTTGTGGTTGATGATCAAAGCACGACCTGTGTGGCATAGCTTTGTATAACCCTGATTCGGGAGCCTCACACCCTGGTGGTGACCTAGAAACGGGAGAGGACCTCAGGGGGGACATGCATTTCTTTCTAGCTAGAAGTGGCGTCAGTAGTTTTACATGCCCTGACGAGTTTGACTTATGTGGTTGTTGCTGTTGCGAGGCGCCTCGGATATATCGGTGACTATGTGAAGCCGATGGAGTCATTTGTTGGCTCATTTACGCCCCAAAGGGTGGGTAAACGTAGTGTTCAGGCATTATAATCCACATCGGTGGACCGGCCCTGACGATCCAACGGGCAGTTGCGGCTGTTCCTAAGACACGGGCCAGAGCGTCTCGAATCAGTAGAGGACTATCTTTTGTCTCGTTTCACAGATGGAAACCCAATTTCCAAATACTTGACATTCGCGATTTTGATTGTAGAGCCTAGTATGGCGACATGATATATGGTACCCATGTCGTCTATGATTGATACTTATCATTGAAGTTGTTTTATAAACTATGGACTTATAGTAGTATCAAATGATTTGTTTTAAATGTACTCATCATGTTTGGCTATTATAAGGGAAAACCCTATCCCTCGGCTTGCGTTGCATTGTGTGATAGGACCTGGGTCTTATTATAGTTTCATTTTTCCAAAAAGCATTGCGCTGTTTTGTTATATGCACTGGTATTCTTGGGAGGAAACCCGTTCCGTGTTATACGGCGTGGTCCCTTGATATATCTGATTTAAAGTAAAGTTTTAAATAACTGTTTTAGTTCTCACACTAGTCACATGACTGACCTGGAGTTTATTGTTTTAACCTAAACTCTGGGTGCCCTTATTTTGACACGGGCAGCTAGTAGTTTTGCAGATTTATATTCACAGGATCCTGGTTTACAGCTGGAACGATATCCGGAAAGCTTTGTATCCGTATATCTCCTTCTAGTTGTGTATTGTATTGTTTTTCCGCTGCTATGTAATGTATTGTAATCCCTGATATTTATCGAATGTGTAATATTGATTTATACTCTGTATATTCTTGTATTCTGATGGAATTGTTGTAATAAACAATGAAGCATTCTTCTGTCTGCATTCCTTTGTGTGTCGTTCTCAATTCTATCCGTGCTTTCCTTCATGGGGAAGTTCGGGTCGTCTCACTAACACTTATATAATATCATTAAAAATATAAATAAATTACAAAACAATAAAAATAAATTATTATTATCGTATATATATCTGAATAAAAGAATATACAGCTTTAGATTCAATCAATATAAAACAATAGCTCAACATAAATATTTTATAGTTAAAAGGTAATCAAATTTAAAATGGAATCTTTTTTTAAATTATTAAATAAACTATTATCGTATATAATCGAAATTCATAGCGACTATTTGAAAATTTGATTTTGTCATATATTATAATATATAAGCTAAAATATCGATTTTTCTCTTTCATTAGAAAATTATTATCACATAGATTCAAACATTTCTTGTTTCACAGAATTTCGATTTATAACGGATTCTATATATTCAGTTGAAGTTCAAAACTCAATATTATGAACTACCGCGCCATTTCGGGCTCGTTTTAAATTAAATACAAATATAATCGTTCAATCATCATTAAATAACAAATTCAATATATAAATCCATTAATATTTCTAATATAATATCTAAATCCAATTTAAATATTCAATTCAAATGATCAAAAAATCCGTATCGTTACATTCTTCTCCCCTTAAAAAAAATTCGTCCCCGAAATTGCTAAGTACGAAGAATGCACCAAAACCTATTATTCTATAGATAATTATTTTACAATATTATCAAAATATTCTAAGTTTTAAAAATTACCGAAAAATTCGCTAGCACCTCCTCTGTACTGTTCGATCCAACAACTACAACTCACCTCTACGGCCTTCACATTGATCAAAATAAAACAAAGCCAAGCGGCTACCCATCTTAGGGTTATAAAATCAATCACCAGATCAATACACTACGGTTTGCCTATTTGTTGGGCAAACTATGCTCTAGTCACGAAGCAAATAAACCATTATTTATTCTTCCTCCCAACCTGTACTTAACTCAATATATAATGCAAATACCCATTCCCAGATTAAATTATCTAGTTTTGATTTCATAATGATTATATTCAAATTTACTATCCTGAAATTTATCTCTTTGGTTTTCAATTCATTTAGGTTGACGAATTTTTATTCAACCAATCCATTATCCAACAAACAACAACATACCAACAACATAACCAAATCATTTATATATTTAACTTATCCTTAGGTTAAATTTTGATTTATTTATCTCCATATATTATATTTCACATTTTCAAATTCTTCTGGTTATATTAAACTTATTCAAATTCAAAATCATGCTTGAATTTCCATTCAAATCAGTCATCAAAAAAATATCAACAATTTAATAAAAATTATTTTTTTCTATATAAAAATATATTTTGGGCAAAATTATTTCATCTACCCCCTTTCAAAACAATATTGTATGAATTGCCAGTTCAACTTGAACCGATCAAACAATACGATACAAAACATTTGTATATAAAATCTACAAATACGTACTCGTATGTATACACTCAGCTCAATTTAGGGTATTACTAACCCCATCTATATCGATTTATACGACAGAGCCAAGGTTATTACTAAATCATTGCTCTGATACTAACTGTAGTGAACAAGGATTTTCGACCTTGAAAATCAACACAAATGTACCATGTCGAACATTCAAGTATCGAAAATACTGGAATGCTAATAGAAAGAAATTAGAGGGTGAGATAAGAAAGAAAGAAATATTTGAATAAAAGAAGAAGAAGAACCAACACAAAATAGAGTCTCACATCGCAGCGGAACAAAATATAAAATACAAATAAACTTTATAGAGAGCTTTGAAATAAAACTTACAATCATCACAATACATCAATACACCGGGACAGTTATAATAATATGTTCCCATGTACATCACACAGTGGAATAATACTAGATATCATACATCTTAACACCTTCATCTCCTCTTTGGACCTCACAGCATCCTATAACCTGAATCTGTACAACTCGGTCTTACCCGAGCATTACAGACACCGAGTCAGTCTGGTGAACTAGAGTGAGAAAAACTCGCTAAGTTTATAATATCATCCAACTTGATTTTAAAGTTCAAAATCCTTTTGAAAGAAAAGGATAATCGTAAGACCGAATCCATACATAAATATGGATGGTTTTTACCTTACGATAACCCAAAACATTTTGAAATCAATATCTTATTCTGATATTATAATAGTGTCTAAATATAAATAAATAGAATCTAGCCGAACGCTTGCATCTCACACTCCACATATATAGTATACAAACAAAACCGCGGGCGCTTATTGGAGAATGGATTGCGTCTATGACAACGCATGGAACCACCTATCGAAAGTGTATCTCTAGAGGGGAATACACTGTGTTCAACAAGAATGTCTTGTAACCCAGGCCCACACATGATCGACCACTCATTTCGTTTGAGTGTATCGAATGTATATCACCAACGGTTGGGAGCTAGCCATCGTTTCCCGAAACAGGACAACATCGAAATAGATTAAAGAGGCAAAAGGAATTTCTCTAGATAGGTGATTATACATCCTGATGGGAGCGACCTACATAGCCAAGCTACCTGCCCGATTTTTGTCATTTCCCGGTTGATGAGGCTTGAGGTTATAATCGACTTTTGGAACATCTGGCCACCGTTCACATCATCCATACACGTTATCTCGGAACAGGATGAACCGATGGAACCCTCCTACCGCTTCCTAGGAATCACCCAATAGATCAGTAGCGAGTAGTCCTTGTAATCCGCAGATTTCAATCACGACAGAATCATTGTCAAATATCTCTCTCTTGGGATCAGCTAGAGAAATTCAACAATAGTTCCCCCGCTCATAAAGATTTACGGTCTTCAATTGCTCCATCTCGATAAGCATCAGATTTATTCTTCGTTTAGTATTTTTTGGTAGGAATGGTTTTCGAATATAAATTCGATCCTGGTGTTTTCATACCAACAACGCATTGGTTATGATTTTGATAGTCGGTTATTTAACTATCAAAATAAACAATCATAAAATAAAATATATCCATTGGTTTAGTATATAGCATCACTTGGCCATTAAAAATAGTATAGCAGTTGTAATACCAAAATAATGTATCAGCTTTAATATATTAAAACTTTCAAATCATTTATTTATATACTTAGAACAATATCTTAAAACCATATCATTATCATTTCAAAACATTTCTACAACATTACTTATTATCTATAATTGCAAAGTCGATTCAACTCATCATCGTAAAACAATCCTTATGGAATCTTATTTTGTCTCGTAATTTAACAAAATAATCATCATTTATCCCTTTAGAATAAACTCATTTTACATCTCATCTCCTTAACTTGAACATATGATTATACTTTCCAAAACTCCTTTTATTTCTATATTTTTGAAATATCACTTCATATTCTCAATCCCCATTAAATTCCTTTATTTCAGAATCTCCTATAAAATTCCACTTTTCTCAAGTAATGTTACATTATTATTCCACAAAATAAATTACTTCTTATATCTCCACAAGTTAAACTAACATCATCTTTCGATAATTCTGAAGTTGTTCATGTTAGGTATTTTAATTACCTCTCAGACCTTGATCAACATCGTTCTTACCTTAAGATAAATATCAGTTGTAATACCAAAACCTTATATTCCTTTCCAATATCAAAACAAATCCCATTTTAGTTATATCTTGACGAAAACTCACCTCTTCTTTAATATAGTGTTTTTAAATCGCATCTTTGTAACTCAACTCACCTCACCACTTTAATTTAACCTTGGATTTCAGTTCTGATTTCCATTTCAAACCTTCTTTAGTTCCTAATCGTAAATCAGTAAGAAAATAATTTCCTAAATATCAACCCCGAAGGCCGAAACCAACATCAGATCAATATTCAGAAAATCATTTATCTCAACCGATCTGTGGTTAAGTTCCAATTCTTTCGTTTCATATCTTCGCTTTTTTTTCATTAATATATTCGGTATAACTTTAGGTTTTATAACTTCATCAAATCTTGGATTTCACAAATCCGATCAAATAAAGTCTCAACAAGACTTTTCTTTAAACCACAATATAAATTTATCTTATATTATGATTAATATAATTTACTTTTAGTATATCATTCTATTATAATAACTCTTATCGTTTCATAAACCCCCTAATTCCTTTTTAATCCCAAGATTTCTAATTTGATTATTATTAAATTAATGATAATCAAATATCAACATTCATAAAAATGTTCACTTAACCATAAATTATTCCCATTAAATAAATTATTTTAATAAATTAATTTAATTAACACATTTGACTTAGTCAATTCTAAACATGATTAACTCGTTAATAAAATCTTAGTTCGTCTTTCCATTAAAGTTAATTTCAAATTAAATCAATTTAAATAATTCCATTTGATTATTATTTAATAAATAATAATCAAATAAATGTAATATCATTTTAAGTTTCTTCTTCAAAACAATTAACCTCGGTTAATAAACATCACATTAATATCCACTCACTCGCTAATCAGTCTTGTAAATATAAGAATCTTCTTTATAAGATCATTTAATAATTGATATGAGGCACGTGCTTCGCACACAGATAGATTTTGGTATAAAAATGGTGATTGGTGGTTAAAATAATCAATGTATATATGGTTGGTTTATTTCCTTTTAATAAACCCAATTAAAATAATATATTTAAAAATCTATATTTCGTTGTAAATAAATTACATAACATCAATTCTACCGATTTACCTGACGGTAAATCAATCTTTATAAATAGTGTATATATGGCCATTAGCTATTTATTCTTCAACCAATACTACCCATTGGTTAATATCAAAACAATGTTGAATTTGAATTCAACAATCAGTAATTAAATCAATAATCTGATTACATGGGTTAAATAGTTCATATAATGATCAAATGCTGATAAATTATCAATTCAACTGATAGCGGTCAACCAATAATAATTACTCAAGCATACAATTTTATTTAAATACGTTAATATTATTATAAACGTAACCAACAAGGTAAGTGAAACATCCCACCTCCATTAATGTCACTCACAAAGGTAATGCATTAACTTCAGTGAAGCGTTATAGGTAAAAGATGCAGATAAATTACAAGACAGGGAAATAAAGCAGCGGAAAAGAATAAAAACTTTACCTTATTGATAAAACAGCAGCTTGGTAAAACAGCTTGTACAAAGATTGTTTTCTAACACCAAAACCAACAATACCCAAAACAACGAAGTATCTGTCTTGTTTAATAAAATAAAGAAGCATAAAATGACAATTATATTACCCAATAAAGCATGAGCCCGCCATGGTAGTGGAAAAGAGAGTCCAAAGTAATACATCGAAGAATCTTTAAGCTTGGAAAGAGAAACAGTCCAAACTAAGCTGAGCTATTCCCTCCTTGATTACCTGGGGGCAACGGAAGAAAAGAAGACGAAAGAAACTAGGTCAGACATAAGTCTGGTAGGTCCAGTGACTTTCAGCTTGTAAATAGGCAAAAGCGTCATGACATGAATAAACTGAATATAAGAAAATATCATGATAACAATGATAACAAGATAACATATGATTAGCATAGATATGATAAGGCAAGATGAACTGAATGCACTTCTACTCTTTCTCTGCTTCGCTACTACCTTATTATTTGGATTTTTATATCTCAACACCACATAACTGGTGTCCCAACTAGTAATCTATATAAAATGATCATATGATAATGTGATCCCAATCCCCGCAATTGTGGTAGCCTTCAGATGTACATCTATTGTGAGGATTCTACCTAAATCTTCCTAATTGCCACGAATATGTTAGATGTACCCCTACTACCCTATCGATCAGCTCGTTACTCATATTAATTTTCCTTATGTCTGTTTTAATCGGCCCTCTCTTGCGTGTAGATATCCTGTGCTGGTCCCACCATAAGCTGTATCAGTCCCTATGATAGCAACCCGACACAATTCGAGATGCACAGTGTATAACACTGGTACCCAGTGCCAGTTTTTTCCACTTCGGAGTACGTGCATGCCAGTAATCCATCGAAACCTACACTAACGTACCCCCTATCGCTATTTTGGCCGCTTATAATCAGCCCAGTAATCGTGTCCCACCCTGCCTAGTTTCAGCGTATCTTGATACATCTATGTGGGTTACTGCTGAAATGGGTCTCCATTACTAAGGTTTCCTACTGGTTAAGTTTGTGGGCCCATATTTACTAATATTACCCACCGACCCGATACGTACTTAACCCTCCCACTGATTCAAGCATGTTTAGTTAATGGTTAAGTTTATGGGCCTATATTTACTAACATTACCCACCAACCTGATATGTACTTAACCCTCCCACACATTATGTCATATTGGTTAAGTGTTGTCCATTCATGTCAACTTAACTCACCCACCAATCATGTCATGTTGGTTAAGTGTTTCTTATTAACTTAACTCTTCCCACTGATCATGTTTGATTGGTTAAGTGTTTCCTATTAACTTAACCCCGTTCATTCATCATGTTATGTTGGTTAAGTCTTTCCCATTAACTTAACCCCATTTGTTCATCAAGTTATATTGGTTAGTGTTTCTTGCTAACTTAACCCGCGCGTTCTTCATGTTGTCTTGGTTAAGTGTCATCAATCGATTCAAGTTAACTTAACCCTCCCTCTTTGTAATAATCCAGAAATCTGAGCTAATTTAAATTTTATATTTTGGCTATTTTAATGAATTTTGAATATTTAAAATGAATTATTTTAAATAATAACAACGAGAAATTTATTTTGAATAGAATTAGAACGTATATATTTATATAGATTGTCGTTAGAATATAAATATTTTATTTTAATTATAAAAGGAGTTGAAAATGGCGCGGTAGTTTGAAAATTCGATTTTAAATTTCAAATGAATGTACAGGATTCAAAATAAACCGGATTTTAGCGAAACCAAAAATACTAGAATCTAATTGAGATTATCTTTCCAACGAATCCGAAAAATCAAAATTTCATAGCGAGAATAAAAAGTTATGCCCAGTTGAAATTTCAAAATAGTCGCTATGGAATTCTGGCACTTAAAAATGGAAATTTTGCAAAAGACCCCGGTATTCGACGAAACCACTTTTGTTGGATCCGGGACGTCAAGTTATTGCTAGATTCCAAAATTCGTAATTTTCTAAATCAATATGTGAGCGTGGTAAAACAAAACGTGTTTTGACATTTTCAATCAATTTCGATCGACCAGAAAATCGCCATTTGTCTAATGGTCTCGAAATTTGACAAAATTAGTTTTGTTAGAACCGTATCGTCAATACGAAGCTAGAAAATATTTTTTGGGAATTTTTAAAATCCATATGTGGCCCCGGTAAATTGAAATGTGCGTTCAAATTCAATGTATAGATTTATATTTTGATTTTGACGAAAACTGATCGAAACGATCGAATCAACTTAGGATACATATCCCATTGGGTTCGGAATGGGGGTGATTAGCTATGGATGACAGTCGATGGGTCTGATTTCGAGTTCGAAATAAAAAGTTGCTTTTTGAAATTTAATAATAATATAATATATATTTATATTTATAAACCCCCCACTTTTCTCTCTTAAAAGTCAAACCCCCCTCGAAAGGAAAAAAATCAAAATAGAACACATAAAAACCACCGAAGCCCTAAATCGCGCCCCGCCTCCATCTCCTCGCAGTCGATGATCCACCTCAGCCCCTTCACCGACGTCGTAGCGCCACCCAGTCATCCCCACCTCCGCTCGCCCTCCTCCACAGCTTCGATCCCCTCTTCCTTCTTTATCCCTTCGAATTACCGCTGCGCCATCACTCAACTCACCAGACCACCGGAGCACCGCCTTCGACCTGCGCACACCACCCTCCGCCAGCACAACACCCCGCGCCTCTCCTCTCTCTCCTGGCTCCTTCCCTCCTTCTATGCGACGCTAAGAAACGCGAACCCCCCCCCCCCCCAAAAAAACTGAAGAAAAAAAACTGTAAGTTTTTATTTTATACATTTATTTATTTTTATTTATTAAGTGTGATTAGTTTTAAAAGAAAAATCAATTTTTATTTTTATATAGGATAACGTTGATTTTTATGTAGAACAATGTCTTATAAAGATGTAAATTTTAACAAAATAAAAATGAGATTTTTATTCATAAAGTTTAGATTTTTATCGTTTATAAGGTTTAGATTTTCATCATTCAAAGATTTGATTTTTAAAAAATAGAAAAGATTTAATAAAAAGATTAGATCTTGAGAAAGGTAAAGATTATATTTTTATTGTTTGAATGGAATAATAAAATTACGATTTTTATCGTGAAATGGTTTTTAATAAAAACGTAATCTTTATATCAAATACATTGTTTTTAAAACTGAAATAAATTAAAGAAAAGAGATGATTTCTTAACAAAGAAGTACTTTGATCTTTTAGGTAGAAAAGCTTTGATCTTTTATTTAGAAAAGCTTTGATCTTTAATTTAGAAAAGCTTTGATTTTTAATTAATAGAAAGATTAGATTTATAAAGTTAAAAAGAATAGATTTTTAATATGGAAAAGATATGATTTTCACTACAGTAAAAATATAATTTTTATATAAGTAGTGAAGTAAAAATATAATTTTTATGTAATGTAACGAAAAGGAATTTCGCTCGATCCGAATCAGTCGCTAAACCGACCAAGACCGTTCGAAACGCCTGATTGTTTTGAGAACATGACAAATTAGAACGCAGACAGAAGATCATTTCATTGTATATAACAACAATTCCACCAGATTACAAGAATATACGGAGTATAAACAAATAATATACATTCGATGAATACCAGAGATTACAATACATTACATAACAGCGGAAAATAATACAAAACACAACTGAAGGAGATATACGGATTCAAAGCCTTCCGGATATCGTTCCAGCTGTAAACCAGGTTCCTGTGAATATAAATCTTCAAAACCCAAAACTGCTAGCTGCTCGTGTCGAAAATAAGGGCACTAGAGTTTAGGCTAAACCAATAAACTCCAGGTCAGTCATGGGACTGGTGTGAGAACCAAAACAGTTATTTATCTTTATTTTAAAGTTAGGTAAATCAAGGGACCACGCCATATAACACGAAACGAGTTTCCTCCCATAGTGCATAAAAAAAACAGCGCAATGCTAAATAAAGAAAAATGAAGCTATTATAAGACCTAGGTCCCATCACACAATGCAACGCAAGCCGGAGGATAAGGTTTTTACCTTATAATTGCCAAGAATGCTTGATACATTTAAAACAAATCATTTGATACTATTATAAGTGCATAGTGTATAAAACAACTTCAAATCATAAGTATCAATCATAGACGGCATAAGCGCCCCATCCTACAATGTCGCCATATATAGGATTACAACTAAAATTGAAACGTCATGTATTGGAAGTTGGATTTCCATCTATGGACCGAGGCAAGGGATCGTCCTCCACCGAATTCGAGACGCTCTAGCCCGTGTCTCAGGCAAGTACTAAGTCAAGCCTTTAGATCGTCAGGGCCGGTCCACCGATGTGGATTAAAATGCCTGAACACTGCGTTCCCCACCCTATGGGTTGTCAATGAGCCAATGAATGACACCATCGGTCCAGGATCGACCGATATAACCGAGGCGCCTCGCAACTGCAACAACCACACAAGTCAAACTCGTCAAGGCATGTAAAACCATTGACGCCACTTCTAGCTAGAAGGAAACGCATGCCCTCCCTGATGTCCTCACCCGTTTCTAGTTCACAACCGGGGTGTGAGGCTCGCGAATTCAGGTACCACAAAGCTGTGCCACACAGGCTGTGCTTTGATCATCACCCACAAGACTTTGCTTTTCAACAGAAGCCTTGATCATATTGCCATTAGGCATGCCACTAAGGCAATTCACTCCATGCGTTTGATATCCACCAATATATAACCTCTGAGCTCATACATCTCAGAGAAGGGCGTTAAGCAAGAGAATAAATTCTCCGCCGCCAAACAGATATATATTTAATAGAAATCAAACACACAGAATAAAATCCAATGTCAGACACACAGTCCATTTACAAGTTCGTTCTGGTTCTGAACGAAACCGGAGGCACCTAGTACCCTGCATATCCATCGATCTCCAAGTACGTCTGGACGATCACTAACGGATTCCCTCCTCTTGGGTGTACGGCCCAATCAAGATCATTAGTAATCACCCAAACGACGTGAAGACCTCCGGTCTTCGACCACCGTCTTCATTTTCGACACCACGTCGAATTAGTTATTCAGAATGGGATAAACCCGGTCTTTCTGAATAACTCGCGTATATAATAAACAAGTATTACACAAACACAACATATGCCTCATTCCAATTCAGAATATTCCTTTCTTCAAATATTCTAATACTTTCGGAAAGGTTCCCATTAATTTTATCAAAGATAAATTCTTTAAATTTATTCTTTAATCTCCTTTGAGTATCAATTCAAACTAGTCGGGATTAGCGAACCATGCCGAAGTAATAATTTATTTTAATTTCCCAATGCCAACCTATTCATCCCATGAAGTAAAACTGGTAATACTTCATATCTAACACCACGGTGTTATCGGTAAATTCAATTACCATTTCACGTTCAAATCTAATTAAAGATTTAACTATCGCTTGGAGTAAAACTGGTGATGCTCCATTCTCGATCTTTTCAATCTAATTAAAGATTCATTAAAACTCCACTTAGTTTTAATCTTTAACTGGGTTAAAGAATCAGTGTCAATTAAAACACGGTTCACGATAAACCCAAAATCACATTCCATTAATTATCGGGTTAAAGAACAAGTGTTATTTAAAACACCGTTCACGATAAACCCAAAAATCAATACCAATTCAATTCCAATTAAATATTATTTAATTAGTACACTTCATTAAATATAAATAAAAAGACTTAATCTTTTTTCTCAACTGGGCTTAAGAACAGTGTTAATGAAGACACCATTCACGACAAATCCAAATCACATTTGATATTAAATACAAGGATCTGAATAGAAAATATATCGGCTTATTGTTAGCCTACTTTGTGAACTAGGCAACACAAAGTCAAGAAACCAAACATTGAAGGGCATTTTTAATTAGAAGACTTCGGTTCGGGTTGGAGAAGACTCTACAATCTAGATTAGATAGCAGCAGCTGTTCAGATCGGGTCAGAGCAAACCATCGGTTCGGGTCGGAAAGAGTCCCCTGTTCGGATCGGTGAACTCCTATTGAGTGAATTAGTAAGGCTTATCTAATCAGATCGGAGGGCAAAAAAATCTCAATTGGATCGGAAAGCCACCTGTTTGCCACGAAAATGGATCGGAGCGGAGCAGATTAGAGAAGAAGAGAACGTTGCATCCAAGCCAATCCGGTTCGGATCGGATATCCCGATCCGACCCCCTTGTCTGTGCGCCTCCGATCCGAACCCATGTTCCCTGTTATTCTCCTGCAAAAGCGCCTGGATATCCGGACCGGCTATGACCAGTTCATACTCATAACGTCCTTCCCTTTGATGCGTTGTCAACATGATGGTTCATCCGAACCCGAAGAGAATGCGATGGGCGACACGTGGCCCGACCCGGATCAAGTCTCAAGCAAATTCACACCTATAAGTACCCCGTCTGGAGACAAAGAGAAGGATCTTTTTTTTCCAGCACTTTAAGAATTCAACTGCCTCCATTATCCGAACTCCATTACTCCCGGAGAATCCAAATCATCTTTCATTTCTTGTTTTAGTTAATTGAGTGAACAAAAGTGAGTTGTGAGTGAATCTTACATTGTATTTGCAACTGAATTATTGAATATAGTGAAAGATAAGTGGACGTAGGCATTTCTTCGCCGAACCACTATAAATCCTGTGTGCTCATTTTTATTTTTGTCTCATTTAATCTTGTTTCTAATCAATTTGGGTGTTAGAACCACTTTTGGGTCTAACATTTTGGTGCTTTCACTGAGAACCCTCATCTAAATTCTCTACTTTCCGGGATCTCTTTCTACTTTTTGGACCGTTGAGTTCAAAGAAGTGAATCCCTAAATTTCTCCAATTTTTTACATTCGTTGAAGTGATTGTCAAAGACTCATGGCCAAAGGAAAAGGCAAGGAAGTTCAGTCTGTTCGAGGAAATGGAGCTGGCGAAGATCAGCAAAATGCTGTTATAACAAGGTCTCGGGGGCAGAGTTCAGCAGCAGGAAGAATCAATGCAGGAAATCCGAGCCGACAGCAGGGGGAGAGCTCCGACCCGATCCGGGTAGGAGACTCTGAAGCAGTGCATTCCCCCAATCTGAACCGACCCGAGCTGCACGCTGCATACCGATCCGACCAGGCACCCCAGCTCCGATCCGATCCGACCTCTTACCTCCGACCCGACCCGATGCTTGGTGAAGCTGGAACCTCTACTCGAGCCCCTACGAATGCTCCAATTCCAGCTGCAAGGGTTGGTGATCAGGTCAATCCATCTGCGCCCATCACTCAAGGAGACTTTTCGCGCTTGCTTGACGTGCTTGAGAGCACAAGGGAAGCTATGAAAGTTCATGAGCGCACTAATCTCATGATGCAGTAAAATATGAGGCTCATGAGTCAGGAGATTAGTGAACACCGTCGGCAAAGAACTCCATCACCGGTTCGTCACACACCAGTAGACCAATCTTCATCTTTCGAGGAAGAGAGGCCCCGTGAACGAAGGCCACTCGAACGACCTCAGAACGTGGAGCAGCTGACATTTGGATCTTTGGGATCTCGTGAAGATATCGCACGAGCATTAGGAAACAATGACCCCACTCGGGGGCAAAGACTCCAGTCCCCTCCTCCCGAGATCGACCGGGAACGCAGGGAACGGAATCGAGCAGAGGCAGTTCGAAGAAGAAGAGCATCTTCTGAGCGAGAGCACAGAAGGAGCTCGGACACTAGGGCCAGGGAACCTGAGTGGCCCCTAACTAATGCTGATGTACAGGCAATGGTTCGCCAAATTATGTCCGAGAGCCGGAATTATACAAATGAAGACTATGGCATTGAGCGAAGCCATACTCCCTTCACCGATGATATCCTTGACTTCCAATTTCCCCGACGCTTTAACTTGCCACAAATGGACAAGTACAACGGAAGGACTGATCCGGGACAGCACTTGATGAGGTATTCGTGGCTCATGAATGCTGCTGCTGCCCCAGATGAAGTGAAGTGCAAAGCGTTCCCAATCTACCTAGAAGATGTGGCATTGTTCTGGTTTACCCGACTTCCTCCTCGTTCGATTTCTAATTACAAGGAATTAAGCGAGCGTTTCATGAACCAGTTCCGACTACATGCCCGAAAGTCCAAAAGTGTTATTGAATTATCGAGAATCAAACAGGCACCAGGAGAATCTTTAAGGGCATATCTTGATCGATTTAACCAAGCTGTAACTGAGGTCAGTGACCCGCATGAGCCCACTATTCTGATGGCATTGAAGGAAGGAGTCGATCCTGAATCTGAATTTGGAGACTACCTTTCTGGGAAGACACCCCCCACAAGGGAGATATTCTACGAAAAAGCCGATATTTATTTAAGGCGACAGGAGGCCAGGGCAAACCGAAAAAGAAAATCTGAGACGGCTTCAAAGGAGAATGTGCAGAGTAATATCGCCGTGAAACAGTCGGGGGAGAATTCTGGCAAGGTTGAAGTAAATGTAGGAAACAAGGGTGGAAACAGAAATACTGGAAGTGGGGGAAACAACAACAATAACCGTAATTCGAACGGTAATAGAAGAAACAGAAATAGGGGAAGCGACCCTAACAAAAGACCCCGATTCCAGAACTACGAGAATTATACACCATTGAATGACACCCTGGAAAATATTTACCTGGATACGTACAATGTGTTGCAGTACAAAAGACCGCCACCTCGTGATTCGACCGAGAAAGAAATGGCGACAGGGAAATTTTGCTTGTTTCACGGAACTCATGGGCATTCGACCAATGAATGTCGGCATTTGAGGGATGTAATTGAGAAGCTGCTGCGTGAAGGAAAGTTGGATGAGTACAAGGTTGCCCCGAGGGACAGGGGGCAAGGGGTGCAGGCTCCAAAACAAATCCTACCTGCTCCCAAGCCTACAGCGCAGCAGAAAGGTAAAGGAATTGTCATCAACTCCATTGTAGGCGGACCTCACCCGGCAATCCGAAGTTTTAGGTCAATGGACCAATATGTGAATGCTGCCAAGCATCTAGATGTGAATGAAGGTGACGATTTGGAAGATGTCGCCCCCATAAAACGACAGAATACCATGTTCGACGACGTGGTATTTCGAAGCCGAGACAATACTGGGATTCAATCACCCACCAATGATCCGTTGGTTATTACTACCACAATTGGGCCGGCCTTGGTCCATAAGGTATTAGTAGACAACGGAAGTTCCGTTAATATTTTGTTCAAGAAGTCATTTGATCAGATGAAGCTTGAGTCTGAAGATCTGAAGCCTTGTGAAGGATGGATTAGAGGCTTCAACGGGGAGTCGACAACTCCCCTGGGATACATAGAGTTGCCCGTGACCCTGGGGCAAGGAGAACGTAGAAGAGTGCGAATGCTTCAATTCATAGTATTGGACGTAGATTCGCCTTATAGCGCGTTTTTGGGGAGACCTGCCCTCGCTGAGTTTAGAGTTTGTATCGCCCCTTGGTGTCTGTTACTTAAGTTCCCAACCGAAGCCGGAATTGAAGTAATGAGAGGGGATCAGGTTTCCGGACGGGCCTGCTATGTGGCCGAGTTAAAAATGCTGATGAAAGGACTTGACGTTGAGAGTAAGGATGCCCCGTCTCCCTCAAAGGGGGATTCGGCATAGCAATTAGAGAGATTGACCTCGAAGGAGTTGCCCAAAGGAACGCCTGAAGACCTGGATCCCAGAAAAGACGAGGAACCAGAGGCTAGGAATGCAACTCCTAATGAAGCGACAGTGGAAATTCCCATTGATGAAGCTGATCCGACAAAAGTTTTGAAAATTGGTTCTCAATTGGATCCACGTCGAGCTAAATAACTAACGGACTTCTTGAAGGCAAACCTGGATGTGTTTGCCTGGACCCATGCTGACATGTGTGGGATATCGCCATCCATTATAAGTCACAAATTGAATGTAAATCCGAAGCATCCACCTGTGAAGCAAAAGAGACGCATGCTGGGCCCAGAGAGGTCGGCTGCTCTCAAAGAGGAAGTAGAGAAGTTGAAGCAGAATGGATTTATTCGAGATTCGACATATCCCGACTGGATATCGAATCCCGTTTTAGTAAAAAAGCCAAACGGAAAGTGGCGGACTTGTATTGACTTTTCAGATTTAAATAAAGCTTGCCCGAAAGATAGTTTCCCACTTCCCAGGATTGACCAGCTTGTAGACTCGACAGCAGGTCATGAACTTCTTTCTTTCATGGACGCATACTCTGGATACAACCAAATTCCTATGCATGTACCAGACCAAGAGCATACGAGTTTCATTACGAATTTGGGGCTATATTGTTATGTTGTAATGCCATTCGGGTTAAAAAACGCTGGAGCTACTTATCAGCGCTTGGTAAATAGAATGTTTTATGATCAAATAGGAAAAACTATGGAAGTTTATGTGGATGATATGCTTGTCAAATCAAAGTAGTCTTCCAGTCATACGCAAGACTTAGCGGAAATGTTTGGTATCTTGCGAAAGTATCGGATGAAATTGAATCCTCTGAAATGCTCATTTGGAGTGGCATCGGGAAAGTTCCTTGGCTTTATTGTGAGTTCCCGAGGAATTGAAATCAACCCTAGCCAGATAGCAGCGATTAGAAACATCGAAGAACTGAGGAGAATTAAAGACGTCCAAAGTCTGGCAGGGAAAGTAGCGGCACTGAGTAGATTCATCTCCAAAGCCACAGATAAATGTGTTCCGTTTTTTGATTTGATAAAAAGGGGAAAGAAGAACTTCTAGTGGACTCCGGATTGTGTTGAGGCCTTTCAAAATCTGTTAGAACTGCTAGAGAAACCGCCGATTTTATCAAAGCCCGTAGATCACGAGGAATTATTTGTTTATTTGGCAGTCTCGGCTCACGCTGTCAGCACAGCCCTGGTTCGAGAAGAAGACAAAGTACAAAGGCCGGTGTATTATGTAAGTAAGAAATTAGCAGCGGCAGAGCGCAACTACCCAAAGATTGAGAAGCTTGCTTACAGCCTCCTGATCGCATCCCGAAAACTTCGCCACTATTTCCAAGCCCATCCAATAACCATATACACCGACCAGCCCTTAAGGCAGGTATTGCAGAGACCCGAGGCATCGGGAAGGTTGATCAAATGGAACATAGAACTAAGCCAGTTTGATTTGAATTTTCAACCACGAAAGTCAATCAGGGGGCAGGCTCTAGCAGACTTTATTGCGGAGTTCACCATTCCAGAGGAGGAAATAATCAATGACCGAGTGGTTAAATCCGAGGATGAGCTAGAGATGAATCCATGGAAATTATATACAGATGGAGCTAAAAATGACCGAAGGTCCGGAGCTGGAATTGTCTTAGTCACTCCCGAGGGACGGTCGTTATATTACGCCCTGCGATTAGAATTTTCGGCAACTAACAATGACTCTGAGTATGAAGCCCTGATTGCCGGGCTGAAACTTGCTAAAGACCTCGGAGTAAAAATGATGGACATATTTTGTGACTCTAAGATTGTTGTTTGTCAAGTACGAGAGGAATTCGTGGCTCGAGGACCTCGACTTATCGCCTACCTCAAGAAAGTGAAAGAGCTATTGAATAGCTTAGAGCGGTACAACATAACACATATTCCCAGAGCTGAAAACCAGAAAGCGGATAGACTGGCAAAGCTGGCTAGTTCTGACAATCCAGAAGAGACTGAGGTAATTCCAATTGAAACGTTGGAGTTGCCAAGCTTTGAGTCAATGGAAATTGAATTCGCTTTTGAAACGGAACCAGAGAAGGAGTCATGGATGACTCCAATTAAGAATTTCCTTAAGAATGGGACACTCCCATCGAAGAAGAGTGAGAAAAGAGCTGTAGTTCGCAAAGCTACCAGATATGTCATACAAGATGATACTCTCTATAGACAAGGATTTTCTATGCCCCTGTTACGATGTATAGCACACGACGACATCAAGCGTGTACTAAGAGAAGTACACGAAGGTGAGTGTGGAGATCATACAGGAGGTCAAACTTTAGCAAAGAAAATATTGCGGTACGGATACTTCTGGCCTACGATCAACAAAGATGCAGCTGATTATTCACGACGCTGCGATAAGTGCCAGAGATTCGCCAGAATCCCCAAGGCACCGTCAACCCAGCTTAAATCGATGGTGAGTCCTTGGCCATTTGCCACATGGGGAATTGATATCATTGGAGTTTTACCAATTGCAAAAGGAGGAGCTAAGTATGCAATAGTAGCCGTGGACTATTTCACGAAGTGGGTGGAAGCTGAGCCCTTGACTAAGATCACAATGAGAAAGGTGATAAGTTTTGTGGTCAGAAATATTATATGCCGATTCGGGATCCCAAGGACAATTATTACTGACAACGGGACCCAATTTGATAGCACTGAATTCAGAAATTTTTGCCAGAAATATAAGATAGACAAACGATATACTGCAGTTGCCTATCCGCAATCGAATGGGCAAGTAGACGCAATAAACAAGGTAATAAAATCCATCCTCAAGAAGCGATTAGAGCATGCAAAAGCAAAGTGGGTTGATGAATTGCCCCTAGCTTTGTGGGCATATCGAACAACATTTAAAACGGCTACCGGTCATACCCCTTTCTCTCTCTCCTTTGGCTCAGAAGCTGTGATTCCAGTTGAGCTAGAAGTTCCTTCCCACAGGGTGACATATTATGACCCGATGACAAATCGGGCGCTTTTACTTGAGTCTCTTGATGAAGTCGAAGAGAAAAGGGACGAAGCAGATTTGCGTGCGGCAAGACATCGGCGTCAGGTGGCACGCTATTATGACAAAAAAGTTCGCCTCAGAACTTTTGAACCAGGAGATTTGGTGCTAAAGAGAATTTTTCCATCCCTTCCTCACCTTGGTCCGAAATGGGAAGGACCCTTTGTCATTCAACGGAAACATGAAAAAGGAACCTTCAAGTTAACGACCGTGGATGGCGAAGAAGTCCCCAGAGCATGGAATGCCCAACACTTAATGCGATATTTGGATTAAAAAGCACTGTACTTTGTGTTATTTTTTCTTATGAACTCTGTAATAAGGCACGACTTGCCTTGGGAAAGTTTGATGATACGAATAAAGGACTATAAAGTGGATGTAGGCTACGACTTAGCTGAACCACTATAAAAATATTGTGTGTTATTTACTTTTATGCATTTACATTCATTCATTACTCTGTTGTGATTATAAAATACAGGATAACTCAGAGCCTAAAAAGGTTGAAAACAGTTTAGACATAAAAAGAAGCACAACGATTATTTGTGCAATAAGACATAAAAGAATGAGAAAACGACGTTCTTAACTCTAACTCTCCAGAGAAAGAGAGAGAGTATAAAAGCGTCTCTGACTGAGCGCTGAAAAAGAAATTCTCCTCCTAAACTCTAACTTTCCAGAGAGAAAGAGAGTATAAAGGCGTCTCCGACTGAGCGCCGAGAAAGAATTCTTTCCCCGTTGAACGACCGGGGAATAAACAAATGACTGAACTCGAACTCTAACTTTCCAGAGAGAAAGAGAGTATAAAGGCGTCTCCGACTGAGCGCCGAGAAAGAAGTCTTTCCCCGTTGAACGACTGGGGAATAAACAAATGACTAAACTCGAACTCTAACTTTCAAGAGAAAGAGGGAGAGTATAAAAAAAAATGCCAGAAAAAACGACAGGTACTGACGACACAGGAAGTGCTATCCCGTCAGAGAATTGGGAGCATTCAGATTGCATGGTTAAGCATTGAATAACTTATGGAAATTGACTGGGGACACATATGCATACACATGTTTCCCCCCTCCACAACTTCGTTTCATAACTATAGACATGCATTTTTACATAAGTGCAGAACTACTAACAAATAAACATTGCAAAAAGTGAATTATTTTTATTTACAAATGAATGAATTTGTACAGGGAAATAACTAAAGAAGAAAGTGCAGGAGCTGCTTTTGTAGCAGCAGTTATTGGTTCACAAAAATGCTAAAAAGATACAGGGGAACCCACTATTTGGGTTTGGAATGAGCCTTCGATTTCTTGGTAGCTTTTTCCGCATCCTTTGCTTCCTTCTCGGCTTCAGTCAAGATTTGTTTCGATTTCTTTTTCCCTGAAGATGCGGTACTGGAGCCAGTAGACTTCTTCCCGGAGGGCGGGACACTGTAATCAAGAGAAGATTTTTTAGCAAGTTCTTCGGTAATAGATCTAGTTGAGAGCTTAACAACTAACCTTGAACCCGCATCCACAACTGCGAGGGGCTTGAGGACCTCAGGGTCTAGTTCTTCGGCCTTTAATTCCAAACGCTTGTCTTGGTCAGCCTTCATTGCAGCCAAGGTAACGTCATCAGCACTTTTTGACTCCCCGGTTATTGCGACTTCTGGTTCCTCATCATGCCCCCCGTCTCCGCCATCGTCCTTCAAAGATGCTATCATTTCTTCATCATGGGGAGTGGTGACCTTAGTTGGCTCACTTCCTTCCCCCAAGTCAATAGAAGCAGCCTTGTCTTCCCCTTCTTTGGCCATATCAGCGGGCTTTGTTCCAGCGACAGCTCCTTGAGCTACATCTGTCTTTGCGGATGATTCGACACCTACAGAATGAGAAACATCGGTTATCAACTCAGGCGAAAACAAAGGGTCTCTCATCGAATGTTCAATCACGTAGCGAAAGGTAGTAATAGCTTTGGCGAATTGAGGAGAAAAGGTAGGGATACCTTCCGAAGACTTTCCAGCGGGGTGACCACTACCTCTGGGGTTATTTCAGGAATGGGAGATAGCAGAGTTGTTCGGGGAATTCCCGGATTTTCGGGATCATACCCTTCTACTTCGGGGGTTGCAGGAGCAGAAGAAGAGGAACCGGCTTTAAGAGTGTTTTTTTTGTGTAGATTTCCGTCTCTCTTCTTCCATGGCCTCAGCAATAAGGCGGCGCCCTTCAGCTAGGCGCTCCGGTTCATCGTCTCTCAAGTATTTCTCCATCAGTTTATCTTCATCAAGAGAATCGACCTTAAGTTCTTCTTTTTCCCACTCAACGATTTGGTTCCATACTTGAACCAGAGTGGATGGATAGTCCTCGATCCAAGAAATGTTTCGACGACGAATAATGTGTGCGAAGAATTCAATCATTATCTCACCGAAGCCCTGAATATCAGCCTCCGCCTCCGATAGTTGCTTGCGGGCTTCCTCCGCAGATTTAATAGCACACTCCACATTGCCCTCGGCCAGAGCAGCCCTGTTCTCTACCTCCAACATCTTTGAAGCCAAGTCAGCATTCTTCTTTTCTAATTCAGCACTCCTCTTTGCTAACTCGGCGTTTTTCTGCTCAAGCTCAGCATAAGCAAGGCGTGTCTTAGCAGCTTCGGACTTGGCCTCGTCAGCTTGCTTTTTTAATTCAGTACGCTCCTGAGTATGAGATTCCAGCAAATCGTGATAGCGCTTTTGCATATCCTCAAATTGTTGTTTGAAATTAGAAGTGTCCTTTTTAGCGACCGCTAGTTGAGCTTGAGTGTCTTCCAAATCTTTTCCTAAAGCTTTTAAGGCCTTAGTATCCTCCTCCGCAGTCTTTTGCATTGAATCAGTATTTGGGATTAGAGTGCGGATGATTCTAGAAAGATTGCACGAATATTTGAACATCTCAGTATATTGTTTTTGCACCGCATCAATCTTTGCTTTGGCCTCTTCTGCCCAATTAGACGAAATAGGTTCAAGGGCAGGTAAAAAAGTCAGAGTTTCGAAGTAGTGTTCGGGAAATTGTTCTTTCAAATATGCCCGCTTTATGGCAGTTCCCGCATCTGGTGGGGGAGGAGCGAGGATTGTCAATTTGGTATCCCTTCCTGAAGAAGATTCTGTAGTCTCTTTGTCTGTCCTAGGTCGTTTAGTCGCAGAGACCTTTTGCTTACTTCGAGACCCGGTTTCCTTTGGAGGACTTTTCTCTCTACTGCGTTTCTCATAGGAAGAGGAGGAGTCTTTGGATTGTGGTCTGTCCTCCTCCCTACGGCTTTGATAGCTCTTATATTTCTCTTGTTCAGATCGGACTGGTGAGCGGGAACGTGAGGGTCGAGAACGGTAGGGATCATAAGGTCTTCTCTCCTCCCTACCACGATCATCCCGACGATCATGCTCGACATCCTGAGGAGGATTGGACATGCTGCGACGAAGTTTTCTTATATCGTAGTAGGATCGAGACATTGTACCTGCACGATAAAATAAGCGAAGTTTAGAATTAATGGATTCATGAAGAAAGAAGTGCAACGAATGCTAATGCTGTGGTGTAAAGTGCATCCTAAGTGGTGTGTGTCCCCCCAACCAACCCGAGTCTGAGGCTAGACTGGTGCGGGCAGGCTCTTTGGCCTTAGCGGGAGTAGTTTCTTCGGAAGAAGTGAAGACTAAAGGATCCTTCCTGAAATCCTATGAAGTATATATAGTCTCAGGTAAGGGGAGATCCCCCAAACCCTGAAATATGTGCTCATCAGTGCTAGGAACATCCCCTTCGGAAGCGTGAAGTGGCGACTCTTGGGAAGATTTTGATTTGTCTAGAGAAGTAGTTTCCTCGGGGGCAATATACCCTTCACGATGTTTTTCGGCCAGATTAGCCAATTCATCATCTTGTGTGGAAGAGGGAGAAGGTGAAGTTTGAAGAGGAGCTGTAGGAATTCCCGAGCCTTCTCCTGTCTCTGGAACTATCTCCACTGGAGGAATGTATGCGTAAGGGACCGTCCCATGGCCGATGCTACGAAACACGGATAGCAGCCCATGAAAGTGAAGGTATTCATCTTTAAGGACCTCGTCGATAGTCAAGAATTTTTGATCGCCATTAAGAAGTCGGTGCATCCGATCAAAGAACACCTGATCTGATATCTGTTTGGGATTGTCGACTGCAAACAAAAAGGAAAACAGGTCAGGGTGATGATTCAAGTGTACAGAGTCCGAGTTCAGAAAATCAACGCTTTACTTGATTTTGTCCATCTCCTAGCGCATCCGGACTGTTGCTTTATGTAGAACCATTCTAGTCTGGAGTCTCCAGCTTTACTGCTAAATGGTGCGGAGATTATCTTCCTTTTTGGGACTGATTCAAAGTAGCAGAAGGATGGAGTCTCTCGAGTCCGATGCTTGAAATTATAGAAGAAGTGAACGTCATCGAACGTGAGCTCTATGCCTAGGATTTCACGATATGCTATGTACAAGGTGTGCAGATAGGCATATGAATTGGGATGCAACTGCATGGGGGCAATCCGCATTTGTCTTAAGAAATCAGCGATGAAAGGAGAGAATGGAGGAATGGCGCCAACCATGCACATCAATCGAGTGACCGTCATATATCCTTCTGGAGGGTTGTGGGGACGGTCAGAGCGTGAGGGCACTAGGGTGTCCCTTTTCATTAGTCCATATTTTAGACAAATTCGAACAAGTCGATCGTTGTCAATTGTTGATTCAACGGAGTCCGAAGGTGATTCCAATATGATGGCTGATTCAAATTCATCGGGTGCTCGATTATCACCAATCCCTCCTTCCTCTTCGAAACCCAGAGAAACTTCATTCTCTGAAGACACCTCGTCGTTTTCCCGATGACCAACCCCATAATCTGGACCCTCACTGTCCCATTCTGGATCAGACAAAGAAGATATATCCTCAAGAGTGATTTTGTTAGAAGTTTCCGGAGCTTCTTTCCTCTCAGCTAGGCGGGAAGAGCGTCTGGGCCTCATTGTCATAGAACTATTGAAGAAGAAATAGCACGGATTAGAGTAAATTATCCCGTGCCCCCCCTGTGTATGTGTGTGAACTAAAATGTGTGCAGCAAAAGTGGGAAATGCAAAATAAAAGTACAACAATGTAAGACGAAGCTTTGAAGAAAAAGTGATAGTCAAAGTTGTTCTTGAAGTTCGTTCATATTTCACAAGGCACTATCCTGACTGTCCATTAAGTTGAGAGTTGTGATTCAACATTAATTAAGTTGGTTGAGCAAATTATTATGCATAGAGTTGATCACTTCGGTTCAGTTCGGAGGCAAGCATTGGGATCGGATCGGAGGGAGATTTTGTTTTGGTTAGCAGAAGATAGTCACACCTCTCAAGCAGAACCGAACTGGATCGGAGAAGGATTTTCGGAGCGGTACGGATGAAATTGTTTACCCATACAATTCCGTCTCCTTGTTCCCTACTCCAACCCGATCCGGTTAAGCCAGCTACGCTTCTTTTCTTTGCTTCACAACTCCGACCCGGTCCGGTCACTTAAACTCTTTTTCTTTTCTTCTTCTTCATCTTTACACTCCTTCACCCGAACCGATCCCCTGCACTCTTTTTCTTCTTCCTCTTCTCTAAATTTGAACCCGATTCCGCGCCAATGACCCCAATCAAGACCGAGTTTTTATTTTTCTTTAAATCCCCTACAGCGAGTCTTAATTCCATCCTCCTAACGCCTCGAAGTGGCAATTGAGCCACCAACGACGATGGCGAAGGAGGGGGAGGAGACTGTGACGTTGAAACCAAACCAAAGTCATGCCCAAATCGGTCGAATTGACCGTAATTTCCAGTTGAGAATAATTATTACAAAGTTAATTGAAGATATAAACCTACCAAGGTGTTTAATATAGAGATCAGCACTAGAATTGTAAGAGTTTTTTCTTTTTGGGACCTAGGGTTTTGAAGGAGAAATTGCCAGACACGCGCAGTAAAAGGAAAAGAAAGGGGGAAGAAGGTAGGGAGCGGATTTATATAGGTATACAGTGGCCATTCGTATTCCCGCTTGGACCGGAATTTAAGCCCACCGAGTCGCTTTGGCCCGCTAACATAGTGTTAAGTAAAAGGAAAGACGAGATGGCACGGGTCAGGTCCGAACCGAATGGAATTGAGCACAATGACTTGACGTACCAATTGAATTCAAAGAAGAAGAATAAAGGAAGAGCATACCTGCAAGAAGCATTGTATGTCAAGAAAAGTTCCCAGACTTGCTCAGAAATGAAGAAAATAAGTTGTGTATTTTGCAACATATATATATAAGCGATAAGAGATGTGACTTCATGAAGCAACGCATCTTCGCAAGCAAATAGAAACGACTTTTCAATGATTCAATTTCAAAGATGCATTGTACAGATGACATCAAAGCATGCTTCGTCTCCAACAGAAGCATCCTTTAAGGGGGCAAAATGTTAGCCTACTTTGTGAACTAGGCAACACAAAGTCAAGAAACCAAACATTGAAGGGCATTTTTAATTAGAAGACTTCGGTTCGGGTTGGAGAAGACTCTACAATCTAGATTAGATAGCAGCAGCTGTTCGGATCGGGTCAGAGCAAACCATCGGTTCGGGTCGGAAAGAGTCCCCTGTTCGGATCGGTGAACTCCTATTGAGTGAATTAGTAAGGCATATCTAATCGGATCGGAGGGCAACTAAATCTCAATTGGATCGGAAAGCCACCTGTTTGCCACGAAAATGGATCGGAGCGGAGCAGATTAGAGAAGAAGAGAACGTTGCATCCAAGCCAATCCGGTTCGGATCGGATATCCCGATCCGACCCCCTTGTCTGTGCGCCTCCGATCCGAACCCATGTTCCCTGTTATTCTCCTGCAAAAGTGCCTGGATATCCGGACCGGCTATGACCAGTTCATACTCATAACGTCCTTCCCTTTGATGCGTTGTCAACATGATGGTTCATCCGAACCCGAAGAGAATGCGATGGGCGACACGTGGCCCGACCCGGATCAAGTCTCAAGCAAATTCACACCTATAAATACCCCGTCTGGAGTCAAAGAGAAGGATCTTTTTTTTTCAGCACTTTAAGAATTCAACTGCCTCCATTATCCGAACTCCATTACTCCCGGAGAATCCAAATCATCTTTCATTTCTTGTTTTAGTTAATTGAGTGAACAAAAGTGAGTTGTGAGTGAATCTTACATTGTATTTGCAACTGAATTATTGAATATAGTGAAAGATAAGTGGACGTAGGCATTTCTTCGCCGAACCACTATAAATCCTGTGTGCTCATTTTTATTTTTGTCTCATTTAATCTTGTTTCTAATCAATTTGGGTGTTAGAACCACTTTTGGGTCTAACACTTATATTCAATATCAAATTCTACGACCCATAAATATCGTAATGGAAATAACGATTTTAATATATCTTTGAAATTCCCATAACAATATCTATATCATCACGAAATCCAACATCGAAATATTTCGAAGACAATTTCGATTCAAATCCCTTCCAATTCAATTATTGGAAATTCTGGTTATATTCTTAAACCATTTCAAATTCACTTTATTTATTTCAAAAAATAAATGAATTTCCATTCTTGTTCAAAACTAGTCCATTTCGATAAAAATCTATTTTTTATCTTTTCAAATATGAAGTTTTTCATCCCAATTCTTCACAAATCATTTCTTATGATTTTACACAAATTATTGATATTTTTAATAATTTTATCAAGGCCCGTACAGTCGATTTCCATCAATGGCCATCGAACTGCACTTACAGCGACCTTTTCCAAATTTGATTTAGACATAATTCCAAAACCAACCGTTAGATTTCAAATTTCTAATTTTCGTTAGAAAGCTCTTTTCGATATGAACCCAACGGTTCCGGTTTTAGGAGAATCTGACAGTCGGATCTCCCGTAATATCCGTTCGAAGTCAATGGTCGAAATTCGCGAACTGTCGTGGCGCGACGCGCTCTATTTAGGCCATTATATTATATATATATATATATAATACAAATAATATGTACTTCGTCGATTTCCTTTTAAAACGTATTTTATAAATCATTTTAAATTGGTTTTCAAAAGGATTTCAACTTCTTTTCAAATTCAAATCAAAATTAAACTTTTCAATATAAATTCGTTTTTATTTCATTTCAAATAGATTTCAATTTGAATCGATTTCAATTCAATTTCAATTCGTTTAAATTTAATTCAAAACGATTTCATTTCTATTTCAATTTAATTCGAATTTCAATTCTATTCGAATTATTACGAATTTCAAATCAATTCAATTTAATTCGAATTCCAATTCTATTCGAATTTCAATTCACTTTAATATTCGTTCGAATTTCAATTCAGTTCAATATTCGTTTCAAATTTCAATTCACTTCAATATTCATTTCAATTTGAATAAAATCGATATAAATATCGTTCACGTCAAAATGGCGCAAATCTAATCAACACGGCTTTATATATTTCTATTTTCAAATATTTCTATTTCAAATATTTCTATTTCAAATATTTCTATTTCAAAAATTCCTATTTCAAATATTTCTATTTCAATTATTCCTATTTCAAATATTTCTATTTCAAAACTGGAATGAGACCCAATCAATTACCATATAATGTTAATTATATGGATTTTCTACAACACATGTATAAAATAACAACGATAAATAATCAACCATCATCCAGAGTGCACCACACAACTGCATAAGCATTAAATATAAATAATTAACGCTTGCACAGTCTGTCGACCAATCGATCGACATACAGCTAAATAATTGGGATTAGTGTACACCAAATATCATCCCAATACCCGTGTGGGGTTTCAAACAATCAAACACAGATTTTATTTGTGTAGTTGGGCGATGTGTAAAATTTATCGTCCCAATCAATATCAATCAAATCAGTGTATATAAACAAATCGTCCGATTCGTTTATAAATATTTATTTTATATACACGTTAAAAATTATGTTTTTAACCATAAAATATTTTCCACTATAAAATATTTCATTTCACATCACACAATCAACTACACATCAAAATCAAACAAACAAGCATACAAGCCGTCCATGGTCTGTGGACGACGGGTGTCGGGTGCTACTAAACACCGTCTGCATCCTAGTATATATTTTAACTAGAAAATTAAATCAAAAGTGAGAAGTTCTCACAGAGGGTTCCACTCCGCCATGCTTTGCTTTTGAGCTGCTGAACTGTCTGAATTAGCTTGAAATTCCTATGCAGTTCTTTTCACGCTATTCAAACCAAAATTATATTTTTATTGCTTCATTTCAATAAATAAAAAACATATTTTTATTTCTACTTCATGTATAAAGATCGAATTTTTATTTCATCGCTATAAAAATCACATTTTTATTTCAACATATATATAATAAAAATCAGATTTTTATTTCGCTATATATATAAAGATCAAATTTTTACTATCTATATAATATAAAAAATTTATTTTTTACCTTTCTATATTATAAAACTTATATTTTTAACCTTTACCTTATATAAAAATCATATTTTTATTATGTTATTCATATAAAAATCCCATTTTTATATGGATAAAAAAAAACACTTTCCATACGAATAAAACCGTAGCTTCATCCGAATAAAAATCCCAACTTTATACGAATAAAAATCTGGTCTTTAACACTATAAAAATCTCGTCTTTACCTTGCTTTCCTATATATGAAAATCAGATTTTTACCTCATATTCATATAAGAAAGTCATACTTTCATATTGTTAATAAATAAATGAGAATCACATTTCCTTTTTAAACTAAAAATTATAGTTTTCATTAACTAAAAATCATAGATTTCTATTGGATTAAATTCATAAAACTTATAGTGTTGATTTGGCGAAGAAAAGAGGAGAATGCGGCTGTTGACTTTGGATCGGAGGTGGAGGGTGGCGGGAATGGTGCGGCTGACGGAGGGAGGAACGGATGGGAGGTTGCTAGGCGGAGATGAGGACCGGCGGCGGGTCTTCCCTGTGGTGGCGGCGGATTAGGTTTTATGAAGGGGGACTTGGGTGATGGACGGTGCTTTGGGGATCTCGAATTGGAAGAAGGAGGAGGGGGTTGTGCTCACGACTGGGCGACGGTAGGGAGGGGTGAGGTCGGTGGTAGCGGCGGGTCTGGGGAGCACGACGAGGCTGGGCGACGGGATCGAGTTCATGCCCCCTTTTTTTCTTTTCATTTGACTGAGGGAAGAAAGAGAGTGGTGGGGAGAGAAAGGAAGGCCCAAGGATATATAATTTTATATAATTAATATTTTATGCTTTCAAAAAGTAACTTTTATTTTCGAACTCAGATTCGAACCCACCGTCTGCCGTCCCTAGCATATTACCCCCGTTCTGAACACAATAGGATATGTATCGCAAGCTGATTTGACTGTTTCGATTAGTTTTCGTCAAAATCAACATATAACTCTATATATTGAATTTGAACGCACATTTCAATTTACTGGGGTCACATACGAACTCTAAAAATTCCCCAAAAATATTTTCTAGCTTCGTATTGACGATACGGTCCTAACAAAACTGATTTCGTCAAATTCTGAGACCGTTTGAAAAATGGACATTTTCCAGTCGATTAAAATCAACTAAAACTGGTCAAACGCGTTTTCCTTAGCCACGCTCACATATTGATTCGAAAAATTACGAAATTTGAAACTTAGCAATAATTTGACATCGCGGATCCAACAAAAGTGGTTTCGTGGAAATCCGAGGTCATTTGCAAAATGGCCATTTTTAAGGGCTGGAATTCCATAGCGACTATTCTAAATTTTCAACTGGACATATCTTTTGATTCCCGCTACAAAATTTTGATTTGCCGGATTCGTTGGAAAGATATTGTCAAATGGATTCCAATATTTTTGGTTTCACTAAAATCCGGTTTATTTTGCACCCGGTACATTCATTTGAAATCGAATTATCGAACTACCGCGCCATTTTCAATTCCTTTTATATATATAAATAAATATTTATATTCTAACGACGATTCAAATAAATATTTACGTTCTATTCGATTTAAAAAAATATTTCTCGTCGTTATTATTTAAAATAATTCATTTTAAATAATCAAAATTCACTAAAATTGCCAAAATAAAAATTTTAAATTGGCTCGGAAATTGGCTCGGATTTCCGGGTTATTACATGTAATGAGAAGAATAAAAATTTGATTTTTATATGAACAATACCAGAATAAAAATATGATTTTTATTATGAACAGTGTGAAAAAGATAGCGCTGGAGATAACAGGCGAATCCAAGCGGTTCAGAAATTCAGATATGAAATGGCGGAGTGAAACCCAAAGGTGAGAACTCCTCACTTTTATTTTAATTTCTATTGAAATATATACTAGGATGCAGACGGTGCTTAGCCGCACCCGACACCCGTCGTCCACAGACCATGGATGACTTGTTTGTTTGATGGATGTGTTGTGAAAGTTGTTTGTGTGATGTGGAATGAAATAAAATATTTTATAGTTAAAAATATAATTTTTAACGTTGATGTGAATAAAATAGATATTCATTTACAAATCAAAACGAATTGTTTATGTACACCTATTTGACTGACATAGATTGGGAAGATAAATTTTACACATCACCCAACTGCACAAATAAAATATGTGTTTGATTGATTGAAACCCCATACGGGTGTTGGGATGATATTGACGCACACTAATCCCAATTATTTAGTGGTATGTCGATCGTTTGATTGACAGACGGTGTAAGCGTTAACTATTTATATTTAATGCTTATGCAGTTGTGTGGTGCACTCTAGATGATGGTTGATTATTTATCGTTGCTATTATATACATGTGTGGTGTAGAATCCATATAAATAACATTATATGGTAATTGATTGGGCCTCATTCCAATTTAGAATATAAAACATATATTCATGTGTTGAATAAAAAGAATATTCATGTGTTGAATAAAATAAATATTCATGTGTTGAGTAAAAAGAATATTCATGTTATGAATAAAATATATATTCATGTGTTGAATAAAAAGTATATTCATGTGTTAAATAAAAGAAAATTCATTTGTTGAATAAAAAGAATATTCATGTTTTGAATAAAAGAAAATTCATGTGTTGAATAAAATATATATTCATGTGTTGAATAGAAGAAAATTCTTAGGTTGAATAAAAGAAAATTCAGGTGTTGAAGAAAATATTCATTTGTTGAATAGATTAACGAAGTCATTGAAATATATAAAGCCGTGTTGGTTAGATATGCGCCATTTTGACGCGAACGATATTTATATCGATTATATTCGTTTTTATAACGAATATAGAAAAGGAAGTGATTTCAAAATATAATGTTTTGAAAATATTATCATTTATATATATATATCGATGATACGGAATATTCAATTTTGATTAGAAATGGAATATGAAGTTGAAATCGTTTTGAAAACGAATTTAAAACGATTTATAAAATACGTTTTAAAAATAAATCGACGTAATATATTTACTATATTATATATATACATATATATATGTATATATATATATATATAATGGCCTGAATAGAACGCGACACGCTGTGGTAGTTCGCGAATTTCGACCATTGCCTTCGAATAGATATTACGGGGGATCCGACCGTCGGATTCTCCTAAAAAAGGAACCATTGGGTTCGTATTGAAAAGTGCTTTCTAACGAATATTAGAGTTTGAAATCTAATAGTTGGATTTGGAATTATGTCCAAATCAAATTTGGGAAAGGTCTCTGTAAGTGCAGTTCGATGGCCGTTGATGGAAATCGACTGTACGGGCCTTGATAAAATTATTAAAAATATCATTAATTAGTGTAAAATCATAAGAAATGCTTTGGAAAGAATTGGGATTAAAAATTCCATATTTGAAAAGATAAAAATAGATTTATCGAAATGAACTTGTTTTTAAATAGAATTATAATGCATTTATTTTTGAAATAAATAAATTGGATTTCAAAGGGTTTTAAAAGTAACCAGAATTTCCAATAATTGAATTGGAATGGATTTGAATCGAAATTGTCTTTGGAATAATTCGATGTTGGATTTCATGATTATACAGATATTGTTATGGAAATTTGAAAGATATATTTATATCGTTATTCCCAATATGATATTTGTTGGTCGCAGAATTTGATATTGAATATAAGCCGATATATTTCCTATTCAGAGCCTTGTATTTAATATAAAATGGGATTTGGGTTTGTTGTGAGTGGTGTCTTCATTTACACTGTTCTTAAATCCAGTTGAGATAAAGATTAAATCTTTTTATTTAGATTTAATGAAGTATACCAATTAAATGGAATTTAATTGGAATTGAATTTGAATTGATTTTGGGTTGTCGTGAATGGTATCTTTAATAATACTGTTCTTATACCCAATGGAGTTAAGAAAATCAGAAACGAACTGGAGATTAGTTAAGTCGAATGGTTTCTTGGGTATTAATCTGATGTTGGTTTCGGACTTCGGGGTTATTACTTAGGGAATTATTCACTTACTAATTTACGGTTAAAGACCGATGGAATAGAATGTGATTTTGGGTTTATTGTGAACCATGTTTAAATGACATTGGTTCTTTAACCCAGTTAAAGACAAGATATGGTTTCCCAAGTTAAACAATCATTAATATGATTTTTGGGAAGATTAAAACCAAGTGGAGTTTTAATGAATCTTTGATTAGATTGAAGTTATCGAGAATGGAGTGTCAACAGTTTTGCTCCATGCAAAAGTTAAATCTTTAATTATATTTGAATGTGAAATGGTAATTGAATTTACCAATAACACCGTGGTGTTAGATTTGAAGTATTACTAGTTTTACTTCATGGGATAAATAGGTTGTGGTAAGGAAATTTAACAATCGATTACTTTAGTAAGGTTAGTTAATCTCGACTAGTTTGGATAAACCATAATTTTGTTTGAATTGGTATTCAAAGGAAGATTAAAGAATAAATTCGAGAAATTTATCTTTGATAAAATTAATGGGAACCTTTCCCAAAGTATAAGAATATTTGAATAAAAGAATATTCTGAATTGGAATGCGGGTATGTTGTGTTTGTGTAACACTTGTTTATTATATATGCGGGTTATTCAGAAAGACTGGGTTTATCCCATTCTGAGTAACTAATTCGATGATTAGTCGAAGATGAAAACGTTGGTTGAAGACCGGAGGTCTTCACGTTGTTTGGATAATTACTGATGATCTTGACTGGGTCGTGCACCCAAGAGGAGGGAATCAGTTAGTGATCGTCCAGACGTACTTGGAGATCGATGGATATGCGAGATACAAGGTGCCTCCGGTTTCGTTCAGACCTAGAATGGACTTGTAAATGGACTGTGTGTCTGACGTTGGATATCATTCTGTGTGATTGATGGATATTGGTTGCATGGAGTGGTTTTCTAGTGTGGCATACTACTATGCAAATGATCAAGGTTTGATTGAAAAGCAAAGTCTTGTAGTTGATGATTAAAGCACAGCCCGTGTAGCACAGCTTTGTGTAGCATTGATTCGCGGGCCTCAAACCCCGGTCGTGAACCAGAAACGGAAGAGGACCTCAGGGAGGGCATGTGTTTCCTTCTAGTTAGAAGTGGTGTCAGTGGTTTGACACGCCCTGACGAGTTTGACTTATGTGGTTGTTGGGTTGCGAGGCGCCTCGGATATATCGGTGACTTTGTGGAGCCGATGGAGTCATTGGACTCATTGACAACCCATAGGGTGGGGAAACGCAGTGTTCAGGCATTTTAATCCACATCGGTGGACCGGCCATGTCGGTCAAAGGGACGATGCGTTTTGTTCCTGAGACACGGGCAAGAGCGTCTCGAATTCAGTATGGACGATCCCTTATCTTGGTTCATAGATGGAAATCCAACATTCAATATGTGACATTTGCGGTTTTGATTGTAGAGCCTAGTATTGATGACATAGTCGTATGCGGCACTTATGCCATCTATGATTGATACTTATGATTGAAATTGTTTTGACACTATACACTTATAGTAATAATAAAACATGAAATTTAGCGTATCAAGCATGCTTTGGCTATTATAAGGTAAAACCCTATCCTCCAGCTTGTGTTGCATTGTGTGATGGGGCCTGGGTCTTATAATAGCTTCATTGTTCTTTATTTAGCATTGCGTTGTTGTTTTATGCACTGGTATTCTTGGGAGGAAACCAGTTCCGATTTACCTAATTTTCAAAATAAAGATTAATAACTGTTTTAGTTCTCACACCAGTTACATGACTGACCTGAAGATTATTGTTTTAGCCTAAACTCTGGGTGCTCTTATTTTCGACACGGGCAGCTAGTAGTTTTGGTTTTGCAGATTTATATTCACAGGATCCTGATTTACAGCTGGAATGATATCCGGAAAGCTCTGTATCTGTATATCTCCTTCAGTTGTGCTTTGTATTATTTTCCGCTGCAATGTAATGTATTGTAATCTCTGATATTTATCGAATGTGTAATATTTATTCATACTCTGTATATTCTTGTATGCTGATGAATTGTTGTAATTAACAATGAAATGTTCTTCTGTTTGTGTTCCAACTTGTCGTGTCCTCAAAGCTATCAGGGGTTTCGAACGGTCTTGGTCGGTTTAACGATCGATTCGGATCGAGCGAAACTCCTTATCGTTACGGTTGGTATCAGAGATTTGGTTTACAGAGCTCGAAGAACAAGACACGTTAGAACCAAACGGAAAAATCATCAGAGATTGGATTAGTAATATCCAATGAGAATGACTCGTTAGAGATGGGATCAGTAGTATCCTAGAATGAGTGTAAAGAGTGTTGTTTTGAAAAATAAAAATGAAAACAATTTTTGTTTTGAAAAATTAATTCAATTATTCAACGTATTTGAATATTTATTTGTATTGAATTTGGGCAATCCAATATATAAAGGTTTTGCATATTTGTCTGATCCATGGGTATTCGAAGATTTAATATAATGGGTAGGTATAGAATCACACTCTAGTCGCCCGGAGATGAAACTGTTGATGACTGTACAACATCAGTCGATTGGGTTTGAGTTCGAAGGTGCGATATCTATATATTTCCATAGACTGGTCTGAGAACCAAAACTAGACAGGGCTATTGTTGTGATTTGGCATCAAAAATATGATTTTTTGTATATATGTCAAAATTATGAATTTGAAACGATAATCAACTAATTGATTGATGGTTGTGTTGTTTGATTATTGGTTTGGTATTTTTAACCATTTAGGCCAAACCGAATCAAATATTGAACTGAATCGAAAATTGATTACAAATGCATGTATGTACATATATATGTGTGAACAGGTCATGGCAAAGAGGCTAGAGCAGAGGAATAAAATTGTTTGCCTGACAAATAGGTACATGCTTATTGTATTTCTTGGGATTTTGATGATTTTATGAGCCGATTGGCTAGCCGCTTGGCTCTTTCTTTTTCTTTTTGGATTGGTGAGGTCCATGGGAGGCTATTTGAAATATCCCGAAGCTCCTAGTGCAGGAGCGGTTATGGCGAAATTTTCCGAAAATTTAGGGTGTTAGCCAAAAATTTGAAAAATTTATAAAGTTCTTAGAAACTGAAAAGTTGAAGAACTTAGGCCATAATGAAAATAATGAAAGTTGAGTTGATTAGTTAAACAACTTTCGGCTTCGTTCCTTTTCGGGGACGAGAAGTTTTAAGTTGGGGAGATTGTAATAACCCCAAAATCTGAGCCAATTAAAATTTTTTATTTTGGCTATTTTAATGAATTTTGAATATTTAAAATGAATTATTTTAAATAATAACGATGAGAAATTTATTTTGAATAGAATTAGAATGTATACATTTATATAGATTGTCGTTAGAATATAAATATTTTATTTTAATTTTAAAAGGAATTGGAAATGGCGCAGTAGTTTGAAAATTCGATTTCAAATTTCAAATGAATGTACCTGATTCAAAATAAACCGGATTTTAGCGAAACCAAAAATATTAGAATCTAATTGAGAATATCTTTCCAAGGAATCCAAAAAATCAAAATTTCATAGCGGGAATAAAAAGTTATGCCCATTTGAAATTTCAGAATATTCGCTATGGAATTCTGGCCCTTAAAAATGAAAATTTTGCAAACGACCTCGGTTTTCGACGAAACCACTTTTGTTGGATACAAGACGTCTAGTTATTGCTAGATTCCAAAATTTGTAATTTTCTGAATCATTATGTTAGCGTGGCAAAAGAAAACGTGTTTTGACAGTTTTAGTCAATTTCGATCGTCCAGAAAATGGCCATTTTTCTAACGGTCTTGGAATTTGATTGAATTAGTTTTGTTAGAACCGTATCGTCAATACGAAGCTAGAAAATATTTTTCGGGAATTGTTAGAATCCGTATGTGGCCACGGTAAATTGAAATGTGCGTTCAAATTCAATGTATATATTTATATTTTGATTTTGACAAAAACTGATCGAAACGATCGAATCAGCTTAGGTACATATCCCATTATGTTCGGAATGGGGGTGATTAGCTATGGATGAAAGTCGGTGGGTCTGATTTCGAGTTTAAAGTAAAAAGTTGCTTTTTGAAATTTAATAATAATATAAAATATATTTATATTTATACCCCCCCCCCCACTTTTCTCACTTAAAAGTCAAACCCCCCCTCGAAAGAAAAAAAATCAAAACAGAATAAAAAAAAACCCTGAAGCCCTAAATCGCGCTTCGCCTCCATCTCCTCGCTGTCGACGATCCACCTCATCCCCTTCACCGACGTCGTAGCGCCACCCAGTCATCCCCACCTCCACTCGCCCTCCTCCACAGCTCCGATCCCTTCTTCCTTCTCCATCCCTTCGAATTCTCCCATGCGCCATCGCTCAGCTCACCAGACCACCGGAGCACCGCCTTCGACCTGCGCGCACCAACCTCCGCCAGCATAGCACCCCACGCCTCTCCCCTCTCTCCTGGCTCCTTCCCCCTTTTATGCGACGCCAAGAAACCCGAAACCCCCCCCCCCCAAAAAAAAAAACTGTAAGTTTTTATTTTATACATTTATTTATTTTTATTTATTAAGTGTAATTAGTTTTAAAACAAAAAACAGTTTTTATTTTTATATAGGATAACGTTGATTTTTATGTAGAATAATGTCTTATAAAGATGTAAATTTTAATGAAATAAAAATGAGTTTTTTATTCATAAAGTTTAGATTTTTATCGTTTATAAGGTTTAGATTTTCATCGTTCAAAGATTTGATTTTTAAAAATAGAAAAGATTTAATAAAAAGATTAGATCTTTAGAAAGGTAAAGATTAGATCTTTAGAAAGGTAAAGATTAGATTTTTATTATTTGAATGGTATAATAAAAATAAGATTTTTATCGTGAAATGGTTTTTAATAAAAATGTAATCTTTATATAAAATACGTTGTTTTTAAAACTGAAATAAATTAAAGAAAAGAGATGATTTCTTAACAAAAAGTACTTTGATCTTTTTGGTAGAAAAGCTTTGATCTTTTATTAAGAAAAGCTTTGATCTTTAATATAGAAAAGCTTCAATTTTTAATTAATAGAAAGATTCGATTTATAAAGTTAAAAAGATTTGATTTTTAATATGGAAAAGATATGATTTTCACTACAGTAAAAATATAATTTTTATATAAGTAGTGAAGTAAAAATATAATTTTTATGTAATGAGAAGAATAAAAATGTGATTTTTATATGAACAATACCCGAATAAAAATGTGATTTTTATTATGAATAGCGTGAAAAAGATAGCGCTGGAGATAACAGGCGAATCCAAGTGGTTCAAAAATTCAGATATGAAATGGCGGAGTGGAACCCAAATGTGAGAACTCCTCACTTTTATTTTAATTTCTAGTTGAAGTATATAGTAGGATGCAGACGGTGCTTAGCAGCACCCGACACCCGTCGTCCACAGACCATGGATGACTTGTTTGTTTGATGGATGTGTTGTGAAAGTTGATTGTGTGATGTGGAATGAAATAAAATATTTTATAGTTAAAAATATAATTTTTAACGTCGATGTGAATAAAATAGATATTCATTTACAAATCAGAACGATTTGTTTATGTACACCTATTTGATTGACATAGATTGGGACGATAAATTTCACTCATCGCCCAACTGCACAAATAAAATATGTGTTTGATTGATTGAAACCCCACACGGGTGTTGGGATGATATTGACGTACACTAATCCCAATTGTTTAATAGTATGTCGACCCATTGGTTGACAGACTGTGTAAGTGTTAATTATTTATATTTAATGCTTATGCAGTTGTGTGGTGCACTTTGGATAATAGTTGATTATTTATCAATGCTATTATATACATGTGTTTTATAGAATCCATATAAATAACATTATATGGTAATTGAGTGGGTCTCATTCCAATTTAGAATATAAAATATATATTCATGTGTTGAATAAAAAGAATATTCATGTGTTGATTAAAAAGAATATTCATGTGTTGAATAAAATAAATATTCATGTGTTGAATAAAAAGAATATTCATGTGTTGAATAAAATATATATTCATGTGTTGAATAAAAAGTATATTCATGTGTTGAATAAAAAAAAATTCATGTGTTGAATTAAAAGAATATTCATGTGTTGAATAAAAGAAAATTCATGTGTTGAATAAAATATATATATTCATGTGTTGAACAGAAGAAAATTCATGTTTTGAATAAAAGAAAATTCAGGTGTTGAAGAAAATATTGATTTGTTGAATAGATTAACGAAGTTATTGAAACATATAAAGCCGTGTTGGTTAGATATGCGCCATTTTGATGCAAACAATATTTATATCGTTTATATTCGTTTTTATAATGAATATAGAAAAGGATGTGATTCCAAAATATAACGTTTTGAAAATATTATCAATTATATATGTATCTATGATTTGGAATATTCAATTTTGATTAGAAGTTGAATATGAAGTTGTAATCATTTTGAAAATGAATTTAAAACAATTTATAAAATACGTTTTGAAAGGAAATTGACGTAATACATATAGTATATATATTATATGTATATAATGGCCTGAATAGAACGCGCCGCGCTACGGCAGTTCGCGAATTTCGACCATTGACTTCGAATGGATATTGCGGGAGATCCGACCGTCGGATTCTCCTAAAACCGAAACCGTTGGGTTCGTATCGAAAAGAGGTTTCTAACGAATATTAGAGATTTGAAATCTAACGGTTGGATTTGGAATTATATCCAAATCAAATTTGGAAAAGGTTGGTGTAAGTGCAGTTCGATGGCCGTTGATTGAAATCGACTGTACGCAGCTTGATAAAATTATTAAAAATATCAATAATTAATGTAAAATCATAAGAAATGATTTGGAATGAATTGGGATTAAAAATTCCGTATTTGAAAAGATAAAAATAGATTTTTATCGAAATGAACTAGTTTTAAACTAGAATTATAATCCATTTATTTTTGAAATAAATAAATTGGATTTGAAAGGGTTTTAAAAGTAACCAGAATTTCCAATAATTGAATTGGAATGGATTTGAATCGAAATTGTCTTTGGAATATTTCGATGTTAGATTTCATGATTATACAGATACTGTTGTGGAAATTTGAAAGATATATTTATATCATTATTTCCAGTACGATATTTGTTGGTCGTAGAATTTGATAATGAATATAAGCCGATATATTTCCTATTCAGAGCCTTGTATTTAATATCAAATGGGATTTGGGTTTGTTGTGAGTGGTGTCTTCTTTTACACTGTTCTTAAAGCCAGTTGAGATAAAGATTAAATCTTTTTATTTAGACTTAATGAAGTATACCAATTAAATGGAATTTAATTGGAATTGAAATTGAGTTGATTTTGGGTTGTCGTGAATGGTATCTTTAATAATACTGTTCTTAGACCCAATGGAGTTAAGAAAATCAGAAACTAACCGGAGATTAGTTAAGTTGAATGGTTTCTTGGGTATTAATCGGATGTTGGTTTCGGCCTTCGGCGTTATTACTTAGGGAATTATTCACTTGCTAATTTACGGTTAAAGGCTGATGGAATAGAATGTGATTTTGGGTTTATTGTGAACCGTGTTTAAATGACATTGGTTCTTTAACCCAGTTAAAGACAAGATATGGTTTCCCAAGTTAAACAATCATTAATATGGTTTTTGGGAAGATTAAAACCAAGTGGAGTTTTAATGAATCTTTGATTAGATTGAATTGATCGAGAATGGAGTGTCACCAGTTTTGCTCCAGGCGATAGATAAATCTTTAATTAGATTTGAACGTGAAATGGTAATTGAATTTACTGATAACACCGTGGTGTTAGATATGAAGTATTACCAGTTTTAGTTCATGGGATGAATAGGATGGGGTTGGGAAATTTAACAATTGATTACTTCGGTAAGGTTTGTTAATCCCGACTAGTTTGGATAAACCATAATTTGGTTTGAATTGATATTCAAAGGAAGATTAAAGAATAAATTCAAGAAATTTATCTTCGACAAAATTAATTGGTACCTTTCCCAAAGTATAAGAATATTTGAATAAAAGAATATTCTGAATTGGAATAAGGCGTATGTTGTGTTTGTGTAACACTTGTTTATTATATACGCGGGTTATTCAGAAAGACCGGGTTTATCCCATTCTGAATAACTGATTCGACGATTAGTCGAAGATGAAGGCGGTGGTTGAAGACCGGAGGTCTTCACGTTGTTTGGATAATAGCTGATGATCTTGATTGGGCCGTACACCCAAAAGGAGGGAATCAGTTAGTGATCGTCCAGACGTACTTGGAGATCGATGGATATGCGAGGAACAAGGTGCCTCCGGTTTCGTTCAAACCCAGAACGGACTTGTAAATGGACTGTGTGTCTGACATTGGATATCATTATGTGTGATTGATGGATATTGGTTGCATGGAGTGGTTTTCCTATGTGGCATGCTAAGATGCAAATGATCAAGGCTTTGGTTGAAAAGCAAAGTCTTGTGTTTGATGATCAAAGCACAGCCTGTGTGGCACAGCTTTGTGTAGCGTTGATTCGCGAGCCTCACACCCCAGTTGTGAAACAGGAACGGGAGAGGACCTCAGGGTAAGCATGCGCTTCCTTCTAGCTAGAAGTTGTGTTAGTGGTTTGACACGCCCTGACGAGCATGACTTATGTGGTTGTTGGGTTGTGAGGCGCCTCGGATATATCGGTGACTATGTGGTGCCGATGGAGTCATTGGACTCATTGACACCCCATAGGGTGGTAAACGCTGTGTTCAGGCATTTTAATCCACATCGCTGGACCGGCCCTGTCGCTCCAAGGGACAATGCGTTCTGTTCCTGAGTCATGGGTTAGAGCGTCTCGAATTCGGTAAGGACGATCCCTTGCCTTGGTTCACAGATGGAAATCCAACTTCCAATACGTGACATTTGCGGTTTTGACTGTAGAGCCTAGTATTAGCGACATAGTGGTATGGGGCACTTATGCGGTCTATGATTGATACTTATGATTGAAATTGTTTTGATACTATACACTTATAGTAATAATAAAACATGAAATTTAGCGTATCAAGCATGCTTTGGCTATTATAAGGTAAAACCCTATCCTCCGACTTGTGTTGCATTGTGTGATGGGACCTGTGTCTTATAATAGCTTCATTGTTCTTCATTTAGCATTGAGTTGTTGTTTTATGCACTAGAATTCTTGGAAGGAAACCCGTTCCGTGTTATACGGCGTGGTCCCTTGATTTACCTAACTTTAAAAATAAAGATTAATAACTATTTTAGTTCTCACACCAGTCACATGACTGACCTGGAGTTTATTGTTTTAACCTAAACTCTGGGTGCCCTTATTTTCTACACGGCAGCTAGTAGTTTTGGTTTTGCAGATTTATATTCACAAGATCCTGATTTACAGCAAGAATGATATCCGGAAAGCTCTGTATCCGTATATCTCCTTCAGTTGTGCTTTGTATTATTTTCCGCTGCAATGTAATGTATTGTAATCTCTAATATTTATCGAATGTGTAATATTTATTCATACTCACTATTCTTGTATGCTGATGAATTGTTGTAATTAACAATGAAATGCTCTTCTGTTTGTGTTCCAATTTGTCGTGTTCTCAAAACAATCAGGGGTTTCGAACGGTCTTGGTCGGTTTAACGATCGACTCGGATCGAGCGAAACTACTTATCGTTACACACTTGTCATGTTACATTGGTTAAGTGTTGCCTTCTTGTGTTAACTTAACCCTACCGCAAATCATATTATATTCATGTCTTGTTTATTAGCATTAATTTATTCATTAATGCCTTAACCTCTCACATTAGAACAGTTGTTTGCGGTTGCTGGATGTGTCGGGCAGTTCCGGGCAGGCTTCTACCACAAACTCATTCTAACCTCGGTTTTTTAGGCTAAAGCGCTAACCTCTCACATTAGATATGTGTTGTTGCGGTTACTGGATGTGTGAAGACCCGTAACTTCCCCGGTAAGGAAAGCCCGGATACTTTGAGGACAAGACATATCGGAATGCAAACAGAAGAACATTTCATTGTTAATTACAACAATTCATCAGAATACAAGAATATACAGAGTATGAATAAATATTACAAATTCGATAAATATCAGAGATAACAATAAATTACATAGCAGTGGAAAAATAATACAATACACAACTGAAAGGGATATACAGATACAAAGCTTTCCGGATGTCGTTCCAGCTGTAAATCAGGATCCTGTGAATATAAATCTGCAAAACAAAAACTACTAGCTGCCCATGTCAAAATAAGGGCACCCAGAGTTTAGGTTAAAACAATAAACTCCAGGTCAGTCATGTGACTGATGTGAGAACTAAAACAGTTATTAATCTTTATTTTAAAGTTAGGTAAATCAAGGGACCACGCCGTATAACACGGAACGGGTTTCCTCCCAAGAATACCAGTGCATATAACAAAACAACGCAATGCTTTTTGGAAAAATGAAGCTATTATAAGACCCAGGTCCCAGCACACAATGCAACACAAGCTGGAGGATAGGGTTTTCCTTTATAATAGCCAAACATTCTTGGTACGTTAAAAACAAATTATTCGATACTATTATAAGTGTATAGTGTCAAAACAATTTCAATTATAAATATCCAATTAGTTTTAATCTTCCAAATATCAATATCCTGTCTTTAACTAGGTTAAAGAACCAATGTCATCTAAAACACGGTTCACGATAAACCCAAAATCACATTCCATTAATCATCGGGTTAAAGAACAAGTGTTATTTAAAACACCGTTCATGGTAAACCCAAAAATCAATTCCAATTCAATTCCAATTAAATACCATTTAATTGGTACACTTCATTAAATCTAAATAAAAAGATTTAATCTTTTTCTCAACTGGGTTTAAGTACAGTGTTAATGAAGACACCATTCACGACAAACCCAAATCACATTTGATATTAAATACAAGGCTCTGAATAGAAAATATATCGGCTTATATTCAATATCAAATTCTACGACCAACAAATATCGTATTGGAAATAACGATATAAATATATCTTTCAAATTTGCATAACAATATCTGTATCATCACGAAATCCAACATCGAAATATTCCAAAGACAATTTCGATTCAAATCCATTCCAATTCAATTATTGGAAATTCTGGTTACTTTTAAAACCATTTCAAATCCAATTTATTTATTTTAAAAATAAATGGATTTTAATTCTAGGTCAAAACCAGTTCATTTCGATAAAAAATCTATTTTTATCTTTTCAAATTTGGAATTTTTCATCCTAATTCTTCACAAATCATTTCTTATGATTTTACACAAATTATTACTATTTTTAATAATTTTATCAAGGCCCGTATAGTCGATTTCCATTAACGGCCATCGAACTGCACTTACACCGACCTTTTCCAAATTTGATTTGGACATAATTCCAAATCCAACCATTAGGTTTCTAATTTCTAATATTCGTTAGAAAGCTCGTTTCAATACGAACCCAACGGTCCAGGTTTTAGGAGAATCCTACATTCGGATCTCCCATAATATCCATTTGAAGTCAATGGTCGAAACTCGCAAACTGCCGCGGCGCGGCGCGTTCTATTCAGGCCATTCTATATATATAATATATATATTTCGTCAATTACCTTTTAAAACGTATTTTATAAATTGTTTTAAATTCATTTTCAAAACGATTTCAACTTCATATTCAATTTCTGGTCAAAATTGAATATTCCATATCATTAATCTATAAATGATAATATTTTCAAAACGTTATATTTTGAAATCAATTCCTTTTCGATATTCATTATAAAAATGAATAAAAGCGATATAAATATCGTTCATGTCAAAATGGCGTCAATATAACCAACATGGCTTTATATATTTCAATAACTTCGTTATCTATTCAACAAATGAATATTTTCTTCAACACATGAATATATATATTTATTCAACACATGAATATTTATTATATTCAACACATGAATTTTCTTTCTATTCAACACATGAATTTTCTTTCTATTCAACGCATGAATTTTTATTCTATTCAACACATGAATTTTCTTTCTATTCAACACATGAATTTTTATTCTATTCAACACATGAATTTTCTTTCTATTCAACACATGAATTTTTATTCTATTCAACACATGAATTTTCTTTTATTATACTCCTTATTTTCCAAATTAGAATGAGGCCCAATCAACTACCATATAATGTTAATTATATGGATTCCATACAGCACATGTATATAATAACAACGATAAATAATCAACCATCATCCAGAGTGCACCACACAACTGCATAAGCATTAAATATAAATAATTAACGCTTACACCGTCTGTCAATCAAACGATCGACATAACACTAAACAATTGGGATTAGTATACGTCAAATATCATCCCAACACCCGTGTGGGGTTTCAATCCACAAAACACAGATTTTTATTTGTGTTGTTGGGCGACGTGTAAAATTTATCGTCCCAATCAATGTCCTTCAAATAGGCGTACATAAACAAACCGTCCGGTTTGTAAATGAATATTTATTTATTCACATTCACGTTAAAAATTATATTTTTAACGATAATTAATTTATTTCAACACATGAACGTTTTATTATCCGTTTCACATCAACATCACAAACAAACTTCATAACACATCAAACAAGAATACAAGTCGTCCATGGTCTGTGGACGACGGGTGCCGGGTGCTGCTAAGCACCGTCTGCATCCTAGTATATTTTTAACAAGAAAACAAGATTTAAAGTGAGAAGTTCTCACCTTTTTGGAATCCACTCCTCCATTCTAGTTCTGAATTTCTGAACTGCTTGAATTCGCCTGTTATCTCTAATGCTTTCTTTTTTACGCTGTTCATAATAAAAATCACATTTTTATTATTTAGTTTTTTATATAAATCATATTATTTATTTTTTCATCGCCACTTCATTATAAAAATCATATTTTGATAGCATTATACATATAATAAAAATTGCATTTTTATTATATCGCTACATGTATAAAGATCAAAATTTTACTTTGCTACATATATAAAATCACGTCTTTATATAATTAAAAATCACGTCTTTATATAATTAAAAATCACGTCTTTATATAATTAAAAATATAATCCTTCTAATTTAAAAAGTATAATCTTTCTAGTTTATAAAAAAAACTTTCAAGTCATAAAAATATAACTTTCAGGTAAAAGATCTGACCTTTTTTATTAATAAAAATCCGACCTTTTTCATTTTTAAAAATTCAACTTTCCTTAGCTAAAAATCCTAGATTTTCTTAGTTAAAAATCCTATATTTTCTTAGTTAAAAATCCTATATTTCCTAAGTCTAAAAATCAGATTTTCTAAAATTAGAAATCATATTAAATAAAAAAATAAAATTAAGTATAAAAAATCTCACCTTTTTCCCAAATGGAGGAGGGGGGTCGGAGCTGAAGGGGACTGACGTCAGGGGTGGTCGGAGCGGCGCCGGGGTCTGTTGGAGGCAGGTGGAGGCTAGGGCATGGCGATTTTCTGAGGGGGAGTGGCGGTTTAAATCGAACGAGGGGGGGGCGCTCGCGTGAAGAAGGAAGGGAGAGGGAGTCGGGGCTTGGCGGAGGGAGGCGGAGCTGCCACTGGGGTGGCGCGAGGTGGGGTCAACGGTGGGTTGAGGGAGGCTAGGTCAACGGCAGGAGGTTTTGTTTTTTGTTTTTTTTTGATTTTCTGAAAGTGAGGGAGAGAGAAAAACAGGGGGGGTTTAATTTTAATATATTTAATTATTTAATTTACTCCAAAAAGTTGCTTTTTGATTCGAATGCCAAACCGGACCCAACGACTGTCGTCTTCAGCTAATTACCCCCATTCCGAACACAATGGGATATGTATCACATGCTGATTCAACTATTTCGATTAGTTTCCATCAAAATCAAAATATAAATCTATATATTGAATTTGAACGTACATATCAATTTACCGGGGCCACATACGGGCTCTAAAAATTCCCGAAAAATATTTTCTAACTTCGTATTGACGATACGGTTCTAACAAAACAAATTTCATCAAATTCTGAGAACATTTGAAAAATGGCCATTTTTTGGTCGATCGAAATTGACAAAAACTATTAAATCACGTTTTCCTTTGCCACGCTCACATATTGACTCGAAAAATTGCGAATTTTGGAATCTAGCAATATCTTGACATCCCGGATCCACCAAAAGTGGTTTCGTCGAAAACCGAGGTCATTTGCAAAATTTCCATTTTTAAAGGCCAGAATTCCATAGCGACTATTCTGAAATTTCAACTGGGCATAACTTCTTATCCCCGCTACGAAATTTGGATTTTTCGGATTCGTTGGAAAGATATTTTCAAATAGATTCTAATATTTTTGGTTTCGCCAAAATCCGGATTATTTTGAATCCTGCAAATTCATTTTAAATTCGAAATCGAAATTTCAGACTACCGCGCCATTTTCAATTCCTATTATAATTAAAAATAGATATTTATATTCTAACGACGATTCAAATATATATATTCGTTCGAATTCTATTCAAAATAAATTTCACATCTATATTATTTAAAATAAATCATTTTAATTATTCAAAATTCATTAAAATTACCAAAATAAAAATTTTTAATTGGCTCAGATTTTCTGATTTATTACAATCTCCCCCACTTAAAACTTTTCGTCCCCAAAAAAGAACGAAGCCGAAAGTTGTTTAACTAATCAACTCAACTTTCAGTATTTTCATTATGGCTTAAGTTCTTCAACTTTGCTGTTTCTAAGGACTTTTCCAATTTTTCAAAAATTTGGCTAACACCCTAAATTTTCGAAAAATTTCGCTATAACCTCCCCTGCACCGGGAGCTTCGGGATATTTCAAATAGCTTCCCATGGCCCTCACCAATCCAAAAAGAAAAAGAAACAGCCAAGCGGCTGGCCAATCGGCTCATAAAATCATCAAAACCCAAAGAAACACAATAAACATGTACCTATTTGTCAGCAAAAAATTTTATTCTTCTGCTCTAGCCTCCTTGCTATGACCTGTTCAATGTAAGTACATGTATATGTATGCAAATGCGACAAATTTTCAATACAATTCACTTTTTGGTTCAATTTGGCTAAAGGTTCAACATTTTAATTAATCAAACAATAATCAAACAACACAACCAGCAATAAATTAGTTGATTATCATTTCAAATTCATAATTTAGATAAATTGTCAAAAAATCACATTTTTGGTGCCAAATCACAACAATATGCCCTATCTAATTTTGGTCCTCACACCATTCAATTGGAATCATATAAAAATCCCACTTTCGGCACTCGAATATAAATTTTGATGATACTCGAGTAATCATCAGAATCACCTCCGGGCGACTAGAGTGTGATTCCATATCTATCCAGTATATTAAAACTTCAAATACACGCGGATCAGACGTACATGCAAAATCTTTATATACTAGATTTTCTAAATTTAATACAAATAAATAATCAAATATGAATAATTGATTTAAATTTTCAAAACAATTTTTTTTTCACTTTTATTTTTTAAAACAACACTCTTCACACTCTTTCTAGGATACTACTGATCCCATCTCTAACGAGTCATTCCCATTGGATATTACTAATCCAATTTCTGATGAATTCTTTCGTTTGGTTCTAACGTGTCTTGTTCTCGAGCTTTGTAAACCAAAGATCTGATACCAACTGTGAAGACCCGTAACTTCTCCGGTAAGGAAAGCCCGGATACTTTGAGGACAAGACATATCGGAACGCAAACAGAAGAAAATTTCATTGTTAATTACAACAATTCATCAGAATACAAGAATATACAGAGTATGAATAAATATTACACATTCGATAAATATCAGAGATAACAATAAATTACATAGCAGCGGAAAAATAATACAATACACAACTGAAAGGGATATACGGATACAAAGCTTTCCGGATATCGTTCCAGCTGTAAATCAGGATCCTATGAATATAAATCTGCAAAACCAAAAAAACTAGCTGCCCGTGTCAAAATAAGGGCACCCAGAGTTTAGGTTAAAACAATAAACTCTAGGTCAGTCATGTGACTGGTGTGAGAACTAAAACAGTTATTAATCTTTATTTTAAAGTTAGGCAAATCAAGGGACCACGCCGTATAACACAGAACGGGATTCCTCCTAAGAATACATGTGCATATAACAAAAAAACGCAATACTTTTTGAAAAAATGAAGCTATTATAAGACCTAGGTCTGATCACACAATGCAACACAAGCCGGAGGATAGGGTTTTCCCTTATAATAACCAAACATGCTTGGTACGTTAAAAACAAATCATTTGATACTATTATAAGTGTATAGTGTTAAAACAATTTCAATCATAAATATCAATCATAGACGGCATGGGTACCATATATCGTGTCGCCATACTAGGCTTTACAATAAAAAACCGCAAAGTCACGTATTTGGAAGTTGAATTTCCGTCTGTGAACCGAGGCAAGGGATTGTCCTCAACCGATTCGAGAGCCTCTAGCCCGCCCTTCAGGAACAGCCGCAACTGCCCCTTAGATCGTCAGGTTCAGTCCACCGATGTGGATTATTATGCCTAAACACTGCGTTTACCCGCCATTTGGGGCGTAAATCAGCCAAATGACTCCATCGGCTCCACATAGTCACTGATATATCTGAGGCACCTCGCAACAGCAACAACCACACAGGTGAAAATAATATAAATGTCGGGGCTGGTAGGTCACTGACACCACCCTGGCTAGAAAGAAACGCATGCCCTCCCTGATGTCCTCTCCCGTTTCTGGTTCACAATCGTGGTGTGAGGCTCGCAAATCAACGTTACACAAAGCTATGCCACACAGGCGGTGCTTTGATCATCAACCACAAGACTTTGCCTTTCAATAGAAGCCTTGATCAATTACCACTTAGGCATGTCACACAGGCAATTCACTCCATGCGATTGATATCCATCAATATATAACCCCTGAGCTCGTACATCTCAGAGAAAGGCGTTAAGCAAGATAATAAATTCTCCGCCGCCAAACAGATATATATTTAATAGAAATCAATCACTTAGAATAAAATCCAAACTTAGAAACACAGTCCATTTACAAGTTCGTTCTGGGTCTGAACGAAACCGGAGGCACCTTGTACCTCGCATATCCATCGATCTCCAAGTACGTCTGGGCGATCACCAACTGACTCCCTCCTCTTGGTTGTACAGCCCAATCATGATCATCAGTAATCACCCAAACAATGTGAAGACCTCCGGTCTTCAACCACCGTCTTCATCCTCGACACCACGTCGAATCAGTTATTCAGATTGGGATAAACCCGGTCTTTCTGAATAACTCGCGTATATAATAAACAAGTGTTACAAAAACACAACATACGCCTCATTCCAATTCAGAATATTCCTTTATTCATATATTCTCATACTTTGGGAAAGGTTCCCATTAATTTTATCAAAGATAAATTCTTTAAATTGATTCTTCAAACTTCTTTGAATATCAATTCAAACTAGTCGGGATTAGCGAACCACACCGAAGTAATCATTTATTTTATTTCCCAATCCCAACCTATTCATCCCATGAAGTAAAACTGGTCATACTTCATATCTAACACCATGGTGTTATCGGTAAATTCAATTACCATTTCACGTTCAAATCTAATTAATGATTTAACTATCGCCTTGAGCAAAACTGGTGACACTCCATTATCGATCGCTTCAATCTAATTAAAGATTCATTAAAACTCCATAGTTTTAATCTTCCAAAAATCAATATCTTGTCTTTAACTGGGTTAAAGAACCAATGTCATCTAAAACACGGTTCACGATAAACCCAAAATCACATTCCATTAATCATCGGGTTAAAGAACAAGTGTTATTTAAAACACCGTTCACGGTAAACCCAAAAATCAATTCCAATTCAATTCCAATTAAATATCATTAAATTGGCTCAGATTTTCCGGGTTATTACAGGATGTGCCGCCCGGTTCCGGGCAGTTTTACACCACAACTCAATCTAACATAGGGTTAGTCACGTTTATCTTTTAGCATACATGTTCAAGTCAAGATTTTATAAGCTAATCATCCCAAATTCACAAAACTTGGCATGTTCCAATTCTCAAGTTACACACTAACAAAGCTATTTTCAAGTTATGCCCTACAAATTCAAATTCAAGTTATTACTCAAAATAGGTTACACCCAATCTTCCCAAATTTGCAATAATAGTCATGGAAAAAATCACAATATACATTATGCTTGGCATCCCAACCAATAGTTATGCCCAATCTTGGTTAATATTCCAATTTACACTTTACGCCAAATCTAGATTTAATATTCCAATATACCCTAAGTTCGCAACAATAACGATTATGCCCCAAAACTTGATTTATATGCCAATTAACCCAAACTTGCAATTATAATGATAATAATTCCCCAATATCAATTACAAGTTATGCCCAATAGTACATAAAATAGATTAGGATCAATTCCCCCATATCCCAATCGTATATATAATAAGATTTCGTCTAGGTTCGAGACAACATTGATCCATAATAAAAAGGAAGAAGAGGAAACATAAAAGATTAGGCACAAAATAGACATACGACACTAGATTTGATAATAGCAATATAGGGAACATAAAAGGAGCATAGATCTGAACAAAATTACATTGCAGGCACAAATCTGACAGATTAGATTTGAATAACATCGCAGGCACAAATCTGATAAAATAGATTTGAATAACATCGCTGGCACAAATCTGATAAAATGGATTTGAATAACATCGTAGGCAAAATCTGATAAAATAGATTTGAATAATATCGCAGGCACAAATCTGATGAAATAGAATTGATAAATATGAAAGGATTATCTCATAATTAGGTATAGCTTAGATTCAGATTATTACATGCCAAGAATTTCAATTAAGAATTCACATCTGAAAGTAACTTGAACTTACAGTGCTTAGATTAGGAGAAAATAGGTGTTCAGATGTTGATTCATCTCCAAGGTTGATTATTGATGAAGATCTTCTAATATGATTTAGGTTTTTAGAGGCGGCGGCAAAGAGGATTGATAGTTCAGCAACATAGAGGCGTCAGAAGGAATTGTTATGAATTAGGTTAGGTCTAGGCACTAATTTAAAGGTGTAGAGAGTGTGTTAGAGCCTTTAGATCACCACCGAAGCCATCAGGTCCATCCAGCACATCAAAACACGTCATACGAAGCAGCTCAGCCCGTTTGGGCTCGGATCCAAAAAGGGGTCGACCCCTTCCCTAGTGGGTCGACACCTATGTCGACCCCACCTTAGGGGGTCGACTCCCCCTTAGGGGGGTCGACACCCCTGGGCGGGAAATTTCCCGCACAGCCCGCTTCTTATATTTCGAATATTTTTGAATTATTTTTCTGGAATGGTTAACTAATTATTTAAATATCTAAATTCTTGTAATCTTCTGAGGCCCATAACTTCCTCATACGAAGTCCGATATACGGAAACTCGGACTCTATCTCAAGCAGAATTCCGAGACAAACGCAGTGGCACACCCATTTTACTTAATCCTCCTTTTAATAATTAATTGTTCTATAATTCGTTACTTTAATTGTGACGGCCCGCCCCGCACCAACCGACATTTACTCCAAAGGTGCGCTGTACACATGTCCAGTTAGCACGGAACGGGTCGTCAGAAGGAAAAAGGAAGAAAGAAATGAACATACAAAGAACCTGCAGAATGTCTCACAGCGCATAGAATAAAATATAATAATAACACACTTGACATAAAACAGGAGAGACAGTGCATAAGCTGAAAACCAGAACTAAACATCATAGCAGCGGAAATCCAAAATACAACTTATTACAACTTACAAACTGTCTCAAAGCAAAAGTAAGATAAAGGAGGTACACTACTAATGCCCAAGTAGTGACCACCAACGACACAGGGAGAATGTGTATATATATATCATACGTGGAAGCCTCCTTCCCGCCTTCGAATCAGCTACTCGCGCATCACCAGCTAACCTGTCTCTAGTCTGCTCGTGTGAGCACCCAGAGTAATAAGAGGAGACATAAAACTCTGGGTTAGACATAAAGCCTGGTATGAGCGATAAGCATCTAAAGTGAACAATAACAGGTAGACTAAAACATACCTGAACCTGGACCTGCAACCAAAGAGTTAGCACTACATACTGTACAACACTCTAAGGTACCATATCGAACAGTATAAAGATACGGAGGTGGGGGAGGTGTGCATGTCATAATAATGGAAAACAATCAAACATAGCATCCATCCTCACATCTCTCACTCAGTGCGTAAAGCATACGATGTTCACCACTTCGATCACCCAACATACCTTGCTACGATCACTCTGCCCCATGAAGTCATAAATGGCTTCACTGCGCCGATAACGTAGCCACTAATTCCTCGCTATGTCCACTTGCCCCATGGAGTTATTCACCACATCTACGCTGGCTCATAGCCTTACCAATCCTTACTATGTCCACTTGCCCCATGGAGTTGTTCACCCCATCTGCGCTGGCTCATAGTCTTACTACGCATCACCTTGCCACTCAGGTCATAATGACCCTACTGCACTGATAACGCAGTCTTGCTACCATCACCTGGCCCCTCAGGTCATAATGACCCTACTGCACTGATAAGTAGCCATCATTCATTTTTAGTGGTGAATCGAAGTTATGAACGTCGACAACTCCTTAGCACGCGTCCCGTTGCAAAGCCCAACCATGAAGTGAACTCATTGGTTCCCAACTGGATCCTGAGCTCTAACTTCCCATATTGGACTACCTTTGCATCTCGGGTTATTGGTCAATACTGGGTCGGGTCGGGTTTCTCCTCAAGCCATCGGTTCGGGTCGGGTATCCTCCATCGGTTCGGGTCATCTTCTGGTTCGGGTCGGGTATTTCTTCTCGGGTCGGGTCGGGTGCCATCCCCCTCCAGTTCGTGCTTCCGTTCCGATCCGTCTCCATGCTTCCTTCACATGCTCCTATCCGATCCGTCTTCATGCTTCCTCTCCGATCCGTCTTCAAACTTCCGCTCCGATCCGTCCTCCTTAATCCAATCCGATCCCAGTTCAGTTAGCGTGGCCTTCCTATTTGCCAATTTTCCCAAGTGTCAGGTTCCGATCCAATCGAATCCCTTGCCCAGCTCAAAATATCTGATCCGAGCCCTACATCCGATCCGATCCGAAATCTGCACTGTCTTTCTGAAACTGTTCCAGCAAGTGTTTACGCCATTCAATGACGTTTTCGACCATTCTAACTATTGAAACCAATCACAAATCATTTCATACAGTCATAGCAACATGCATAATCAACCACAAACATTAAACATCAATATGATAGGTTAAAATGGATCAAACATACCTAAAATCCCTCATTTCCCCTTAAGCATGTTTAGATGAAACTAATGATAAGATTAGCAAAACTTAACCAAATTAACCCAAATTCATATCAGAGGTCTAAAACATCATTTAAGAATTTATGTCCATTTTTCCCGAATTTTATCATGTTTAAATTCGCTAATTTACACTGATCACCCCTAATTAGCCATAATTAGTGCAAAACTATGCAAATCACTCACCTTAGCCACAAATAAACTAAGATCTGAAATAAGTCTCTGATTTGATGTGAATCTCAATGCTAAACAGCAGCTCCAATGTTGATTTGGTGTAGATCTTCCTTGATTAGAGGTTGCTAAGCCAAATCCTTAACCAAAAGATGATTTGGAGGTGATTTAGAGGTTAGAGGCCATTTTTAGGGTTCCTTGGTGATAATTGGAGGCTAGAAAACTGAAATGGAATGATCCTCTATCTCATTTCAGCCTCCCCATAACCCTAATCCCGAAATGAGTTATGGGCCTGCTCACTAATCACCCAATTTGGCCCGGTTAAGCAGTTTTTCAACCTCCAAACCTTATTTCAGCCATATCTCCCAAACGGTAAGTCCGTTTGGCTATTATGACCACTCTACGGAAAGGTAAACCATCAAACGAATCCAATGTAAGTGGTTTCAGGTCAAAATTCCTTTCCAATCAAAAGTTATGGCCAAAACAGTACCAACTATGGGCAAAATGGTCATTTAAAAATCGACAAAAATCATGAACATGGGAAATGACTCTTATGGATGTTTCCCAAAGTTACATGACCATACGACTTCACATGGGAAAGAAATAAATATTCTACGATCCTATGATGTAAAGAATATGGGTCGTTACACTCCCCCCCCCCCCCCCCCACCCCCTTAAGAAATTTCGCCCCCGAAATTCCCTAATCAAAACACACACAAAGGTCCCGCATGCCTATCAATCATAAAACAACAATCAAACATGCAAACAAGCAAAACAAGTCTACCCTAGCATGCGGAAAACTAAATCGCAAAGTAAATATTACCAAGCAAAGAGTTCTGGATATGCCTTCCTAATGCTCTCCTCTGTCTCCCAAGTACAATCATTCTCGTCCTCGCCCCACCGAACCTTGACTAGCTTCACCACCTTCCTTCGAAGTTGCTTCGTATCGTGCCCTACAATACGAATCGGCTTGCGGTTCCCGACCGCCTCGGGTTCTACTTCGAAGTCCTCTAACTGATCAGGTGAAATAGTCATATCTGAGTCATGAACGAACTTCCTTAATTGGGAAACATGAAATACATTGTGAACTCCCGCCATTTTCTCTGGTAAGCCAATTCTATATGCCAAATTCCCGACTAGTTCAAGAACAGGGAATGGGCCAACAAATCTTGGTGCCAACTTGCCTCTCCTACCAAATCGTATCACGCTCTTCAACGGAGAGATCTTGACAAACACCAAGTCACCAACGGAGAATTTCAAGTCTCTTCTCCTCTTATCAGCATAACTCTTCTGCCTATCTTGGGCAGCTTTCATTCGTTGCTGAATGATCTTGATCTTATCGGAAGTTTCTCTCACCACATCTGGTCCAAGCGCAAACTTCTTGCCAGTCTCTATCCAACATGATGGTGAGTTGCACGGTCTTCCGTACAAAGCTTCATATGGAGCCATACCGATACTGGATTGGTAGCTATTATTATATGCAAACTCTACTAGATGCAAATGGTCATCCCATGATCAACCAAAATCCAATATACAAGCTCTCAAGAGATCTTCCAATATACGATTCACCCTCTCCGTTTGACCGTCGGTCTGAGGATGATATGCGGTACTGAGATGTAATCCTGACCCTAGAGCCTCCTGTAAGCTCTTCCAAAACCCACTAGTGAACAACGGGTCTCGGTCACTCACAATGCTTTTGGGTATTCAATGAAATCTCACTACCCACTTCATACACAATTCTGCCAACTTGGCTGCCGTTCTGGTCGATTTGACTGGTGTAAATCTTGCACTTTTAGTCAATCGATCCACAATTACCCAAATGCTATCATGTCCCGATCTAGTCCTTGGTAAACCATCGATGAAATCCATCGAGACTTGCTCCCATTTCCATTTTGGAATTTCTAATGGTTGCAACAACCCACTAGGCTTCTTTTGCTCGGCTTTAACGAGCTGGCAATTCATGCATTTGGATATAAACTTTCCAACGTCTCTTTTCATCCCTTCCCAGTAGTAAGTCTGCTTCATGTCTCGATACATCTTATTACCACTGGGATGTATAGTCAGTTTTGAGTGATGACATTCTCTAAGCACTTCATCTCTCAAACCATTCACGTTGGGCACAACTAGCCTCCCATTCTTCCGAAGCCATCCATCTCGATCAAGCCCATACACATTCATCTCCTCATCGATACCCATCTCTAACTTGGAGATGATTTCCAATAGGTTAGGATCGTCCCTCTGGCTGGAACCAATCCGCTCTATCAAAGTGGGTCTGATCGCCAAACTAGCTAGCATAACTGGATCCAATTCGCACTTTGGTCTGAAATCAAACCCCGCGATATACTCCAGTTTCTTCCACTTAAGAAACATTGCCCCTAAACTGGCATGTCTCTTACTCAAGGCATCGGCTACCGCATTTCCCAGGTGTGTATGCGATATTAAAATCATATGAAGCCAAGAACTCTAACCATCTCTGTTGACGGAGATTCAGATCTTTCTGAGAGAAGAGATACTTTAACGATTTTTGATCGGTAAACAACTTAAATCTTTCTCCCGAGAGGTAGTGCCTCCACATCTTCAATGCGAACACAATCGCTGCCAATTCCAAGTCATGGGTAGGATACTTCTTCTCATGCGGCTTTAGCTGTCGACTAGCATAAGCCACAACCCTACATCCTTGCATCAATACAGCACCCAGTCCGGTACCACAAGCAACCGTGTATACCTTCATCTCTTCATTCCCCTTAGGAATGACTAACACTGGCGTGCGCGTCAACTTCTCCTTTAGATTCTTGAAGGCATCCTCACACACTTCGTCCCAGACGAAGGACAGATTCTTCTTAGTCAACTGAGTCAACGGTGCTGCTATCTTGGAGATGTTCTGGATAAACTTACGATAATATCCAACTAATCCCAAGAAACTTCTCACATCTATTGCATTCTTGGGCGTAGGCCAATCCTGTACCGTAGCCACCTTCGCAGGGTCCACGGCAATACCACTCTCTGAAACAACATGACCCAAGAATCTCACTTCCCTTCTCCAAAAACGACACTTAGAAAATTTCTCTTTCAATTGGTGTTTCCTCAACACCTCCATCACTATCATCAAGTGTCCCTTGTGTTCGTCCTATGTCCTTGAATAAACAAGGATATCATCCACGAACACAAGAACAAACTTATTCAACAGATCTCTGAATACTCGATTCATAAGACCAACAAAATAGGCTGGTGCATTGGTCAACCCAAACGGCATGACCAGTCACTCATAAAATCCAGACGGCGTCCTAATTGCCGTTTTCGGAACACTCTCATCCACTACTCGAAGCTGATGAAATTCTGTCGCGAGGTCCAACTGGGAGAACACTCTTGCTCCTTCCAGTTGATCAAACAAATCATCTATCCGCGGTAGAGGATACTTATTCTTCCTCGTCACCTTATTCAACTCACGATAGTCCACACACAAACGAAGGGTACCATCTGCCTTAGTGGCAAACATAACTGGTGCTCCCCACTCGGTGACACTCCTTCTAATAAATCCCTTCTTCAAAAGATTGCTGACTTGCACCCCGAGCTCTCGCTGCTCCCTTGGTGCCATACGACGAAGTGGCATCACTATAGGTCTGGCATCTTTCACTAAATCAATACGGAACTTAATCTCTCGGTGTGGTGTAAGCCCGGTCACCTCCTCGAAGACGTCAGGATACTGGCCAACCACGGGCACATCTGACAACTCATCCTGCGGGATGTCGAGGGAATTTACAAAACTAGCCATAACCCCATCACTAGGTAGGCTACCAAACAATACCCTCCGCCCATCATCCGCCCTCACTGTCACCAAAAAGGCCTCACATTCTACCACCACCCCGTATCTTTGGAGCTAATCGACTCACAATATAATGCCATACCCAGTAAAGCCCAAAACAAAGCAATCACGAACAAACATACATCCATGACTCGATAAGACCAAATCCCTGCAAATCATACTAAGGCTAGTCGAACCACCAATCGGGTTCGTCACAACCAATGGTCTATCGACTATTTCGGGTTCCAGTCCCAACCTATCTACCAGGTCACTAGATATGAAGGAACGGGAAGCCCCAGTATCAAACAAAACTCGTACTGGTACATCATAAATAGAAAGTATACCTTGAATAACAACATTCTTTCCTTTCTCCGCCATAGTTGGGGCATTCGACGAAGAAGGAACAACATCAATAGCATATGCTTTCACAATCTGCTTCTCCTTAAGAGGTTGCGGACACTTATCCTTATGATGTCCCACTTGACCACAGTTGTTGCACTTCCTTTCCGCAGGCTTGGCCCAAGATTCTTTAGCATAATGGCCCTTCTTACCACAGCTGAAGCACTCAACATCCTTCTTGCTCTTTTTCTGACCACCTTTAGATTGGTCCTGCTTCCTCTTATTCTGAGAGTTATTCTTGCCTCCACCGCCTACTTGCGGCTTTGGCCCTTCTGCAGATGCAGCCTCAGTCTTTGACTTAGGGTAAAGGCTCTCTAATCTCAAAGCTTTCCCCACGATCGATTCAAAAGTCTCATCGATGTGGTTGATAAGCCTTTCCCCCAAGTATCCATCCAAACCAGTAATGAAATTCTCATTCTTCTTCTCAGGGGTATCGATAAGAGACAGTCCATACTTCGACAAGGTGTCAAACTCAGCAATATAATCAGAAACTGCCCTTTCGTTCTGCTTGAGTTCCAAGAACCTCTTGAACAACACTGACTTATGGGCAGCTGGAATAAACTTCTCGCTAAAGCGAGCCTTGAACTGAACCCAAGTAACCTGGTCCTCTGGAGTAGCTGTTCTAATGGCATTCCACCAATTCATCGCTCGCCCTTGCAGCTGACGAGACACTAGCCTTCTCTTCATCGCATCCTCAAGACCCAAGTCATCAAAGATACGATCACAGCTATCCATCCAATCTTGAACATCTGTGGCCGACTCCATCCCGTGGAACGGTTTCCCACCAAGATTAGTGTAATCTTAGCACAACTTGGCGAAATCGACCCTAGGCGCCTACACTACTGGACCAACACTAACTCCGGGATTGGGAATTGCCCCTAGCACTTCTCTAAGAATGTCTCTCATGAGGTCAGTAAACATCGCCCTTATGTCAGCAGCATTCCCATGGTTGGTCCCTCTACCAGCACCCCAAGGGAAACGATTAACGACCCCATAGTGGTGTTAGTGCAGTGCGACTTCATTCGTATACTACCAATAGTATATATATATATATATAGCTTTTGAAAACCAAAGTAATCACAAATACGCCCTCTCATATACGTACTATCTCTCCCTAGTGTCTTTCCCTAGGTTAACTACGCAACCTAGAGCTCTGATACCAAGTGTGACGGCCCGCCCCGCACCAACCGACATTTACTCCAAAGGTGCGCTGTACACATGTCCAGTTAGCACGGAACAGGTCGTCAGAAGGAAAAAGGAAGAAAGCAATGAACATACAAAGAACGTGTAGAATGTCTCACAGCGCATAGAATAAAATATAATAATAACATACTTGACATAAAACAGGAGAGACAGTGCATAAGCTGAAAACCAGAACTAAACATCATAGCAGCGGAAATCCAAAATACAGCTTATTACAACTTTCAAACTGTCTCAAAGCAAAAGTAAGATAAAGGAGGTACACTACTAATGCCCAAGTAGCGACCACCAACGACACAGAGAGAATGTGTGTGTATATATATCATACGTGGAAGCCTCCTGCCCGCCTCCGAATCAGCTACTCGCGCATCACCAGCTAACCTGTCTCTAGTCTGCTCGTGTGAGCACCCAGAGTAATAAGAGGAGACATAAAACTCTGGGTCAAACATAAAGCCTGGTATGAGCGATAAGCATCTGAAGTGAACAATAACAGGTAGACTAAAACATACCTGAACCTGGACCTGTAACCAAAGAGTTAGCACTACATACTGTACAACACTCTAAGGTACCATATCAAACAATATAAAGATACGGAGGTGGGGGAGGTGTGCATGTCATAATGATGGCAAACAATCAAACATAGCATCCATCCTCACATCTCTCACTCAGTGCGTAAAGCATACGATTTTCACCACTTCGATCACTCAATATACCTTGCTACGATCATTCTGCCCCATGAAGTCATAAATGGCTTCACTGCACTGATAACGTAGCCACTAATTCCTCGCTGTGTCCACTTGCCCCATGGAGTAATTCACCCCATCTGCGCTGCCTCATAGCCTTACCAATCCTTACTATGTCCACTTGCCCCATGGAGTTGTTCACCCCATCTGCGCTGGCTCATAGTCTTACTATGCATCACCTTGCCCCTCAGATCATAATGACCCTACTGCACTGATAACGTAGTCTTGCTACCATCACCTTGCCCCTCAGGTCATAATGACCCTACTGCACTGATAAGTAGCCATCATTCATTTTTAGTGGTGAATCGAAATTATGAACGTTGACAACTCCTTAGCACGCGTCCCGCAGCAAAGCCCAACCATGAAGTGAACTCATTGGTTCCCAACTGGATCCTGAGCTCTAACTACCTATATTGGACTACCTTTGCATCTCGGGTTATTGGTCAATACTGGGTCGGGTCGGGTTCCTCCTCAAGCCATCGGTTCGGGTCGGGTATCCTCCATCGATTCGGGTCGGGTCCTCTTCTGGTTCGAGTCGGGTATTTCTCCTCGGGTCGGGTCGGGTGCCATCCCCCTCCAGTTCGTGCTTCCGTTCCGATCCATCTCATGCTTCCTTCACATGCTCCTATCTGATCCGTCTTCAAGCTTCCGCTCCGATCCGTCTTCAAACTTCCGCTCCGATCCGTCCCCCTTAATCCGATCCGATCCTAGTTCAGTTAGCGTGGCCTTCCTTTTTGCCAATTTTCCCAAGTGTCAGGTTCCGATCCGATCGAATCCCTTGCCCAGCTCAACATATCCGATCCGAGCCCTACATCTGATCCGATCCGAAACCTGCACTGTCTTTCTGAAACTGTTCCAGCAAGTGTTTACGCCATTCGATGACGTTTTCGACCATTCCAACTATTGAAATCAATCACAAAGCACTTCTTACAGTCATAACAACATGCATAATCAACCACAAACATCAAAACATCAATATGATAGGTTAAAATGGATCAAACATACCCAAAATCCCTCATTTCCCCTTAAGCATGTTTAGATGAAACTAATGATAAGATTAGCAAAACTTAACCAAATTAACCCAAATTCATATCAGAGGTCTAAAACATCATTTAAGAATTTATGAACAATTTTCCCGAATTTTTTCATGTTTAAATTCGCTAATTTACACTAATCACCCCTAATTAGCCATAATTAGTGCCAAACTATGCAAATCATTCACCTTAGCCACAAATAAACTAAGATCTGAAATAAGTCTCTGATTTGATGTGAATCTCAATGCTAAACAGCAGCTCCAATGTTGATTTGTTGTAGATCTTCCTTGATTAGAGGTTGCTAAGCCAAATCCTTAACCAAAAGATGATTCGGAGGTGATTTAGAGGTTAGAGGCCATTTTTAGGGTTCCTTGTTGATAAGTGGAGGCTAGAAAACTGAAATGGAATGATCCTCTATCTCATGTCAGCCTTCCCATAACCCTAATCCCGAAATGGGTTATGGGCACGCTCACTAATACCCAATTTGGCCCGGTTAAGCAGTTTTTCACCCTCCAAACATTATTTCAGCCATATCTCCCAAACGGTAAGTCCGTTTGGCTATTATGACCACTCTATGGAAAGGTAAACCATCAAACGAATCCAATGGAAGTGGTGTCAGGTCAAAATTCGTTTTCAATCAAAAGTTATGGCCAAAACAGTACCAACTAGGGGCAAAATGATCATTTAAAAATCGACTAAAATCATGAACATGGGAAATGACTCTAATGGATGTTTCCCAAAGTTACATGACCACACGACTTTATATGGGAAAGAAAAAAATATTCTATGATCATATGATGTGTAGAATACGGGTCGTTACATTAATATTCATAAAAAATACTGGGTGTTACATTCTCCCCTCCTTTAAAGGATTTCGTCCCCGAAATCTCTAAGTTGGGAAGAATGTATCCTACCATCCAATCATCCATCTACTCCACCATCAATCACAGGCATCCATTGTCCGTAAAAAATTATTTCTAATGCTTTCATGATCATATGCATAGTGTGTGTATGTGTCCTTATCTAATGCAAAATCAGGCAGTCTACTAATTCAGTTGACCTCCTTAATGCAAATTATGTCAGTGCCATGAGTCCATCATGTATGCAATTATTCCTAATCGCACTTTATAACTTCTACATGATTGCTCAATCATTCATTACAAATGAAACATCTATATGATAACATATCAAGTTTCAATCCATATATATACACATATATGCATATGCAATATGAAAGTGACTGAGCCGATCTAGTACCTAGTGTGTGTGTGTGTATATGCATCCACCAGCAACCACTAGCAACCACTTGCAACCATCAATCATAACATGTTTCAAATACATGTTTACATCTATTGGTTTCTACCTAAGGACCGAGGATTGGACCGAGAGGATATACTTAAAAGATAAAGACTAGCAAATAAACTTTACAAAAAAAGAGAGATCAAGGATATACTCAAAAAGGGTATGATGCGCGTATCTAGTCTTCAGTCTTCTAAGTCGCATCTTCTTGAGCTTCACTCCATATTACTTTGACTGTTTTAACTTCACGATTGCGTAGCTTCTTCATTTTAGTTTCCAGAATATGCGTTGGAACTCATTTCATTGTCTCCTCTCGTTCCACCTTTTCTTCTTATAGTATACCAAGCACTACAACTTCTGTCGTGTCATCCTAACATTTCCTCAAAAGTTCTTCCAATATCCTATTTACCCTTTCTGTCAGAGGATGTTAAGCGGTGCTCAAACATAACTGCGTACTCGTGGCTTCTTGCACGCTTATTTATTAAGGTGACTAGAGGTCTCTTCTCTACTTAATTTATCCATTGCATCAGCTATCTGAGAGTCTTTTCTTTGTGAAGTCCCTATTTAGTTCAAAAGTGTAGGTCTTACTCCTGGCGATGCCTACTACTAACTTAACCGAAGGTTGTAAAATCAAGGTTTGATATGTATTCTGAACTTTTCCTTTTCACATAACGAGGACTTGAAGTCAACCTTTTTCTTCTTAAGGCATCCGCTACGACCTTACCCTTACATCAAAATGGAGCCTAGTCTCGTGCCTCATGCATCTGTGAATACCGTAAACCTTTTACTACCGTACGGTAAAAGTCAAAATTGGGGCCGTTGTAAGAGCCCTCTTCGATTTTTGGAAAGCGACATCACAACCAATATCCCGAGCGAAGGTTAGATTCTTCTTCACCAATCTTATAAGTGGGGCAAATACCTTCGCAAAGTCCTTAATGAACTTCCTATATTAGCCCGCTAGTCAAAGAAAGCTTCTTACTTCTGTTGCATTCATTGGGACCTTCCAGTCTTGCACCGCAACTACTTTTGTGGGATCTACAGCTATCCCCTCTTTGCACACCATATCTGCAATAAACCTTACTTCTTCTATCCAAAAATGGCATTTGGAGAATTTTGCTTTCAACTGATGTGCACGAAGAGTATCCATGACTTCCCTTAAATGCAAAGCATGTTCTTCCTAATTCTTAGAGGAAACCAAAATATCATCTGTGCACAAGCGAAGTGAATCATCCGCCTTTGTAATGAAAACGACTGGAGCACCCCATTCAAAAATACTTCGCCTTATGAACCCTTTTTCAAGTAACTCTTTTACTTGTTTACTGAGCTCTTCCTTTCCCTCAGATTTATGTGTCGTACAGGTAATGCAACTTGCTTTGCATTTTCAACTAGATATATGCGGAAGTCTATCTCGCATTTTAGGGGACAAACCCCTAACCTAATCAAAAACATCTGCGTACTCATGCTACTCCAACGGATCACAAATCATCGATAGATGCGTCAAGTGATTCTAGGTAGCTAAGACAAAATGATCCCTTAGGATCGCACAAAATCTCGAGGGTATTCCTGAGGCAAGTCGAAAGTCTGACTACCCTCCTTTCACAATTACTAGATAACCAATCCATGCTTAGAATCAACCCATAGCCCATGAAACCAAAAACATAAGCATTACACTTAGACTCAATACTTAATATAGTTATTATCAATTCATCACAAACCAAAGATAAATGAGCCGAGCCACAAATTGGATTTGAGACAATAATGGGATCTTCTACTATATGAGTACTAAGGTGCAGAGACTCAACTATGGAAGCAGATATAAACGAATGTGAAGCGTTAAAATCAAAAAGAGTACTAACAGGATGATCAAAAAAGAAAAACTAGACTTTTTTTTCAACAGAAACTCTACTACCTCTCTCTTAAGTATGCTGGCGGTGAGAGCATTCACTTGCCCTCCTGAAAATCGTGTCCTTTATTCTTGCCCTTGTCCTTAATTATATGACCCGTTATACCATAATAACTACACTTCCTCTTGTCTTAGATTTTTCTATTCTTTCCTCCTTTGTGAACCAAGTCCATATCCTTGAGTTTCTCATCATTGGGTTGTGCTCCTTAGCCAAACTCCCTCATTCTCATCTTTGCGATCCTTGTGTGGCTTGTTGACAAGTCTCTTGAAAGCTGCCTCCATCGCACGGAAAACCTACAAAGCTTGAAAGAAAATTAGCCGTAGGTGAAACTATTGCGGCTATATTGAAGTTGCACACTTCTTCGCCCTTTGACAGGTGTTCTAGTCTCATCTAGCCTACAGAACCATGCCGCGATGAGGTTACCTCCCAGAAAGCCAAGAGCCCCGGAGACTCGGTAAAGAAGGAAAACAAGGATTCAAACAAAGGATCAAAAGATAGTGCATATGGCTTTGGGGAATATGCCTTTAAAACAAAAAAATTCTTTAGTAAATGCTTCTTTTAAAACCGTTTTAAAAATGTTTTTTCAAGTCTTTTATCTGTTCCAGTAACCTTCAGCTCTGATACTAAGTGAAACGCCCCACCTCCATTATTGTCACTCAAAACGGAAGTGCATTAACTTCAGTGAAGCGTTATAGGTAAAATATGCAGATAAATTACAAGACAGACAAATAAAGCAGCGGAAAAGAATAAAAACTTTACTTTATCGATAAAACAACAACTTGGTAAAATAGCTTGTACAAAGATTGTTTTCTAACACCAAAACCAACAATACCTAGTACAACAAAGTATCTGTCTTGTTTAATAAAATAAAGAAGCATAAAATGATAATTATATTCCCTAATAAAGCATGAGTGTAGCGACCCGAACTTCCCCATCTCCGAAGAGAAGAGAAAGGACGAATTACCGTGAGTACAAGACGAATTAGAACACAAACAGAAGAACATTTCACTGTTATTACAACAATTCCATCAGATACAAGAATATACAGAGTATAAATGAATAAAATACATTCGATAAATATTGTAGATTACAATAAATTACATAGCAGCGGAAAACAATACAAAACACAACTGAAAGTAATACACGGATACAGAGCTTTCCGAGCATCGTTCCAGCTGTAAATCAGGATCCTGTGAATATAAATCTGCAAAACCAAAACTACTAGCTGCACGTGTCGAAAATAGGGGCACCCAGAGTTTAGGTTAAAAGAATAAACTCCAGTTCAATCATGTGACTGGTGTGAGAACTAAAACAGTTATTAATCTTTATTTTAAAGTCACATAAATCAAGGGACCACGCCGTATAACACGGAACGGGTTTCCTCCCAAGAATACCAGTGCACAAAACAACAGCGCAATGCTAAATAAAGAAGAATGAAGCTATTATAAGACCCAGGTCCCATCACAAAATGCAACGCAAGCCGGAGGATAGGGTTTTACCTTATAATAGCCAAAGAATGCTTGATACGAAAAAACACATTATTTTGATATTACTGTAAGTGTATAGTGTCAAAACAATTTCAATCATAAGTATCAATCATAGGCGGCATATCTACCATCTACTATGTCACCATACTAGGTTCTACAAATAAAACCGAAATACACGTAGTGGAAATTGGAATTCCGGCATGAGTCGAAGCAAGGGGCAAGCTCCTCTCTGACTCGAGACACTCTAGAAAATGTCTCAGGACCCCCACTATGATCCTTGGATGCTTTAGGGCCTGTCCTACCTTACTTTTAAGGATTAATTATTCCTGAACACACGTTTCCCGGTCCTAATAGACCTAATATCGAGGAACCTCATTCCGACAACCACACAGGTGAAAAATATATAAATGTCAGGGCTGGTAGGTCACTGATACCACCCATAGCTAGAAAGAAACGTCGTGCTCTCCCTGCAGTCCGTATCGCGTTTTTGACTCATACCGAGGTGTGAGGCTCGCGAATTCACGCTATACACAAAGCTGCGCCACACAGGTCGTGCTTTGATCATCAACCACAAGACTTTTCTTTTCAACAAAAGCCTTGATCATCTGCCACTTAGGCATGCCACACTGACAATTCACTCCATGCGACTGATGTCCATCGATATACAACCTCTGAGCTCATACGTCACAGAGAAGGGCGTTAAGCAAGAGAACAAATTCTCTGCCGCCAAACAGATGTATATTTAATAGAGATCAATCAACATAGAATAAAATCCAATGTCAGACACACAGTCCATTTACAAGTTCGTTCTGGGTCTGAACGAAACCGGAGGCACTTTCCTCGCATATCCATCGATCTCCAAGTACGTCTGGACGATCGCCAACTGATTCCCTCATCTTGGGTGTACAACCCAATCAAGATCGTCAGTAATCACCCAAACGATGTGAAGACTTCCGGTCTTCAACCACCGTCTTCATCTTCGACATATCGTCGAATCGGTTATTTAGAGTGGGTATAAACCCGGCCTTTCTGAATAACCCACGTATATAATAAACAAATGTTACACAAACACAACATACGCCTAGTTCCAATTCAGAATATTCTTTTATTCTGATATTCACATTCTTAGGGAAAGGTTCCCATTAATTTTATCAAAGATAAATTCTTCTAAATTTATTCTTTAATCTTCCTTTTGATATCATTTCAAACCATATTATGGTTTTCCAAACTAGTCGGAATTAGCGAACAACACCGATGTAATTATTTATTTTATTTCCCAATTCCAACCTATTTATCCCATGGAGAAAAACAGGTAATACTCCATCCCTAACACCATGGTGCTATCGGTAAAGTTAATTACCATTTCACATTTAAATCTAATTAAAGATTTTTACTATCGCTTTGGAGCAAAACTGGTGATACCCCATTTTCAAACACTTTCCAAATTTGATAATTTAAATTATCAATTCACATTTCAATTTAATTTCAGATTCAATAAAACTCCACTTAGTTTTAATTTTCCCACAAATCAATATCCTGTCTTTAACTGGGTTAAAGAACCAATGTCATCTAAAACACAATCGACGATAAACCCAAAAACCAATTTAAAATCAATTCCAATTAGATACCAAACTAACTGGATAATTTCACTAAATCTTAAATAAAAGATTTATTGTTTTCCAAACTAGGTTCAAGAATAGTGTTATTTTAAGACACCATTCACGACGAACCCAAAATCCCATTTGATATTAAATACAAGGCTCTGAATAGAAAATATACCGGCTTATATTCAATATCAAATTCTGAAACCAACTGTGAAGGCCAGGAATTTCGCTCGGTCCGAACCAGTCGTTAAACCGACCCAGATCGTTCGAAACGCCCTATCGTTTTGAGAACACGACAAAATAGAACGCATACAGAAGAACGTTTCATTGTATATTACAACAATGCATCAGATTACAAGAATATACAGAGTATAAATGAATATTACACAGAAATATCAGAGATTTAAATTACATTTAAATACATAGCAGCGGAAAAATAATACAATACACAACTAGAATGAGATATACGGATACAAAGCTTTCCGGATATCGTTCCAGCTGTAAACCAGGATCCTGTGAATATAAATCTGCAAAACCAAAACTACTAGCTGCCCGTGTCAAAATAGGGGCACCCAGAGTTTAGGTTAAAACAATAAACTCCAGGTCAGTCATGTGACTGGTGTGAGAACTAAAACAGTTATTAATCTTTATTTTAAATCATTAGGTAAATCAAGGGACCACGCCGTATAACACGGAACGGGTTTCCCCCCAAGAATACCAGTGCATAAAACAAACAGCGCAATGCTAAACAAAGAAAAATGAAGCTGTTATAAGACCCAGGTCCTATCACACAATGCAACGCAAGCCGGGGGATAGAGTTTTCCCTTATAACAGCCAAAGAATGCTTGATACGTTTAAAACAAATCATTTGATACTATTATAAGTGCATAGTGTATAAAACACTTCAAATCATAAGTATCAATCATAGGCGGCATGAGCGTCCCATGCCACTATGTCGCCATATATAGGTTTACAAATAAAACCGCAAAGTCACGTATTTGGAAATTGGATTTCCATCTATGAACCGAGGCAAAAGATAGTCCTCAACCGATTCGAGACGCTCTAGCCCGTGTCTCAGGATCAGAGCTCGAGTGACCCTTGGATCGTCAGGGCCGGTCCACCGATGTGGATTAAAATGCCTGAACACTGCGTTTCCCCACCCTTTGGGGTGTCAATGAGCCAACAAATGACTCCATCGGTTCGAGAACGACCGATCAATCCGAGGCGCCTCGCAACAGCAACAACCACATAAGTCAAACTCGTCAGGGCGTGTAAAACCACTGACGCCACTTCTAACTAGAAAGAAACGCAAGTCCTCCCTGAGGTCCGTCTCCCGTTTTTGGTTCATACCGGGTGTGAAACACGCGAGGTAAACGTTACACAAAGCTACGCCACAAAGGCCGTGCTTTGATCATCAACCACAAGACTTTGCTTTTCAACAGAAGCCTTGATCATTTGCATCTTAGCATGCCACACAGGCAAGCCATCCTATGCAACCGATATCAGTCACACAGAATGAAATCCGATGTCAGACACACAGTCCATTTACAAGTCCGTTCTGGGTCTGAACGAAACCGGAGGCACCTAGTACCCCGCATATCCATCGATCTCCAAGCACGTCTGGACGATCACTAACTGTTTCCATCTTCTTGGGTGTACAACCCAATCAAGATCATCAGTTATCACCCAAACGACGTGAAGACCTCCGGTCTTCGACCATCGTCTTCATCTTCGACTTATCGTCGTATCAGTTATTCAGAATGGGATAAACCCGGTCTTTCCGAATAACTCGCGTATATATTATAAAAGTGTTACACAAACACAACATACGACTCATTCCAACTCATTAGTCATTAACCGTAAATTAATCAAGAGAATAATTCCCCAAATATTAACCCCGAAGGCCGAAACCAACATCAGATCAATATCCAGAAAACCATTCTACTTAGCTAACCGACAGTTAGTTTCTAAATTTCACGTTCAAATCTAATTAAAGATTTAACTATCGCCTGGAGCAAAACTGGTGATACTCCATTCTCGATCTTTTCAATCTAATTAAAGATTCATTAAAACTCCACTTAGTTTTAATCTGTGACTGGGTTAAAGAATCAGTGTCATTTAAAACACGGTTCACGATAAACCCAAAGTCACATCCCATTAATTATCGGGTTAAAGAACAAGTGTTATTTAAAACACTGTTCACGATAAACCCAAAAATCAATATCCATTCAATTCCAATTAAATATTATTTAATTGGTACACTTCATTAAATCTAAATAAAAAGATTTAATCTTTTCTCAACTGGGTTCAAGAACAGTGTTAGTGAAGACACCATTCACGACAAACCCAAATCACATTCATTAATTATCGGGTTAAAGAACAAGTGTTATTTAAAACACTGTTCACGATAAACCCAAAAATCAATATCAATTCAATTCCAATTAAATATTATTTAATTGGTACACTTCATTAAATCTAAATAAAAAAAGATTTAATCTTTTCTCTACTGGGTTCAAGAACAGTGTTGGTGAAGACACCGTTCACGACAAACCCAAATCACATTTGATATTCAATATAAGGCTCTGAATAGAAAATATATCGGCATATATTCAATATCAAATTCTACGATCAACAAATGTCGTATTGGAAATAACGATATAAATATATATCTTTCAAATTTCCATAACAACACCTGTATAATCACGAATTCCAACATCGAAATATTCCGAAGACAATCTCGATTCAAATCCACTCCAATGCAATCATTGGAAATTTTGGTTATTTTCAAAACCCTTTTCGAATTCAATTTATTTATTTAAAAATAAATAGAATTATAATTCTAGTTCAAAACTAGTTCATTTCGATAAAAATCTATTTTTATCTTTTCAAATATGGAGCTTTTCATCCCAAATCTTCACAAATCATTTCTTATGATTTTACACAAATTATTACTATTTTTAATAATTTTATCAAGGCCCGTACAGTCGATTTCCATCAATGGCCATCGAACTGCACTTACAACGACCTTTTTCGAATTTGATTTGGACGTATCTCCAAATCCAACCGTTAGATTTCAAATTTCTAATATTCGTTAGAAAGCTCTTTTCGATACGAACCCAACGGTTCCGGTTTTAGGAGAATCCGACGGTCGGATCTCCCGCAATGTCCGTTTGAAATAAATGGTCGAAATTCACGAACTGCCGCGGCGCGGCGCGTTCTATTCAGGCCATTATATTATATATATAATATATATAATATATACTTCGTCGATTTCTATTTAAAACGAATTATATAAATAGTTTTAAAATTCGTTTTCAAAATCTATTTCAACTTCCATTTCAATTCAAAGCAAAATTGAATTCTTCTCTATAAATTCGTTTTAAAATTCATTTCTATTCAATTCAAATTTCAATTCAATTTGAATTCGTTTTCAATTCATTTCGAAATCGTTTCAATTCACTTTGAAATCGTTTTCAATTCACTTCATTTCGAAATCGTTTTCAATTCAATTCATTTCGAAATCGTTTTCAATTCAATTCAAAATATTCGATTTCGAAATCACTTTTCAATATTCATTTTTAAGATGAATAAAATCGATATAAATATCGTTCACGTCAAAATGGCGTCAATCTAATCAACACGGCTTCATAAATTTCTATTTTCAAATATTCTATTTCAAATATTTCTTTTTCAAAATAGTTGTTATTATCAAAATATTTCGTTCAACATATGACCAATCTCAATGAATGAGTACTGTCAACACATGAACTTTTATTTTATAATATTCTTTATTTTTCAAATTGGAATGAGGCCCAATCAATCACCATATAAAGTTAATTATATGGATTTTCATACAACACATGTATATAATAACATTGAAAATAATCAACCATCAACCAAAGTGCACTACACTGTAAAAGCATCAAATATAGATATTCAACGCTTATAACAGCCTGTCAATCAATCGATCGACATATTTAATCAATCAGGATGAGTGAACTTAAAATTTCATCCCAACACCCGTGTGGGGTTTCAAACAATCAAACAAATATTTTATTCGTGCAGTTGGGCAATGTGTAAAATTTATCGACCCAATCAATGTCCTTCAAATAGGTGTACATAAACAAACCGTCTGGTTTGTAAATGAATATTTTATTTTATTCACTTCACGTTAAAAATTATATTTTTAACGATAAAACATTTTATTTCAATCTAGGAATTTCTATTCAATTCATTTATTCTATAAAATGATATTTTTATTTTCTAACATATTTTAGAAAATTTCGGCGGCATAACGGCACGATACTAGAAACGGGACAAGGCCTAGCCTAATCCCCGGTCTAGTGAAGGTCCACGCCATTCACACATCAATCGAATTCACTTTCGTTATGCAAACCACAAAATTTGGAGTAAGGGTCTAACCTAGCCTTACTCCTTCGCCTTATAACGGCGCACGTCTAATCCTAACCAATTTATCGATTCGATTTTTCGCACCACAAACCACATTCAAACCAATATCGCAATCAATAACCAAACAGCCAAACAAACAAGTCCATGGTCTGTGGACGATTGTGTCAGGTGCTACTAAGCACCGTCTGCATCCTAGTATATATATATATATAACTAGAAAATAAATTGAAAGGTGAGAAATTCTCACTTATAGCTATCCTAGCTCCACGGTTCTTCTTTTGCAGAAGTCTTCGCCAACTCGCCTTCGTTGCCCGTATTCTCTACATATGTAAAAATCGAATTTTTACTTCAAAGTTCAATATATAAAAATCGAATTTTTAGTTCAAAGTTCAATATATAAAAATCGAATTTTTAGTTCAAAGTTCAATATATAAAAATCGAATTTTTTTTTCGAAGTTCAATATATAAAAATCGAATTTTTTTCGAAGTTCAATATTTAAAAATCAAATTTTTTTATTCGACAATATAAAAGATTATATTTTTCATAACTTTACAACATAATTAAAAATTCAGTTTTTCTACTTCTTTTAAAAATTCAGTTTTACTTTTCTTTAAAAATTCAGTTTTACTTTTCTTTAAAAATTCAGTTTTACTTTTCTTTAAAAATTCAGTTTTACTTTTCTTTAAAAATTCAGTTTTACTTTTCTTTAAAAATTCAGTTTTACTTTTTAAAATTTACAGTTTTAAACTTTTAAAATAAATTCAGTTTTATTTATTTCTTTAAAAATTAGTTTTCAGTTTTAACCTAAAATCAGTTTTCAGTTTTAACCTAAAATCAATTTTCAGTTTTATCTAAAATCAGTTTTCTTAATTTTAAAAATTCAGTTTTCTATATTTTAAAAATTCAGTTTTCTATATTTTAAAAATTCAGTTTTCTACTTTTAAAGTAAAAATCAGTTTTAAAATTTTAAAATAAAAATCAAAGTAAAATAAAAATAAATAAAAAAAATCAGTTTTAAACTTACAGGGGGGGGAGGAAGTGTCAGTGCGGTGGTCTGGTGGCTCGGGGATGGCCAGCGGCGGCCGCGGCTTCCAATCGATGGCGGTTGGAGGTGGAAGGGCTCGGTGGTGCGACGGTTTGGGGAGCGTGGGTTTTGGGGCTTCGAAGCATCGGTTCAGGGTGTCGACTGGGAGGGAGAGGAGTTGAGGAGGCTCGCGTGCGCTGCGGGAGGCGGAGGCGAAGCCCTTGGCGGCGGCGAAGTCTGGAGCTCGAGCGTTTTTTTTTTTTTTCCTTTTCGATTTTCAGAATGAAAAAAGGGGGGGGGGTCGGCTGTTAAAAAGGAGAAGGGGTTTATTATATATTTTTTTTATTTAATTATTTAATTTAGCAAAGAGTTGACTTTTTCATATGACCTCGAAACGAGGCCCACCGCCTGTCGCCCATAGCGTTTTACCCCCATTCTGAACACAATGGGATATGTATCGCAAGCTGATTCGATTGTTACAATCAGTTTCCTTTTGAATTTACCTTTAAATCACTATATTGAATTTTAAACGTACATTTCAAATTACCGGGGCCACATACTAACTAGAAAAATTCCAGAAAAATACTTTCTAGCTTCGTATTGACGATACGATCCTAACAAAACTAGTTTCGTCGAATTCCGAGACCGTATGAAAAATGGCCATTTTCCAGTCGACTAAAATCAACTGAAAATGGTCAAACGCATTTTCCTTTGCCACGCTCACATACCGATTCGGAAAATTATGAAATTTGGAATCTAGCAATAACTTGACACCACGGACCCAACAAAACTGGTTTCGTCGAAATCCGAGGTCATTTGCAGAATGTCCATTTTTAAGGGCCTTATATATATAAAAATATATATAAATTCCACAGCGACTATTTCTAATTTTAAACTGGACATATCTTATCATTTCTAAGATGAAACCTCAGTTTGTTAACTTCGTTACAAAGATATAGTTATACAGATTCAAATATTTCTTGTTTCGTTCAATTCTGACTTATACTGAATTCTGTATATTCATTTGAAATTAGAAATCGAATTTTCGAACTACCGCGCCATTTTCAATTCCTTTTATAATTATATATAATTATTATATATTCTAACGACGACGCGTATAATATATACGTCGGATTTCAATTCAAAATAAATTTCTCGTCGCTATTATTTAAAATATTTCATTTTAAATAATCAAAATTCGCTAAAATTGCCAAAATAAAAATTTTAAACTGGCCCAGATTTTACGGGTTGTTACAATCTCCCCCACTTAAAACTTTTCGTCCCCGAAAAGGAACAAAGTCGAAAGTGGTTTGATTATTCAGCTCTACATTCGATCTGGCTTCCATTCTCCAACTTTTCAGTTTCTGAGAATTTTCAAAATTTCAAAAATTTGGCTAACACCCTAAATTTTCGAAAAATTTCGCCATAACCTCCCCTGCACCGGGAGCATCGGGGAATTTCAAATAGCTTCCCCGGTCCTTCAGATCTCAAAAAGAAAAAGAAAAAGCCAAGCGGCTAGCCAATAGGCTCACAAAATCATCATCACCCAAACAAAACAGTAAATTATGTAGTAAACATGTACCTATTTGTCGGGCAAACAAATTTTATTCTTCGGCTCTAGCCTCCTTGCTATGACCTGTTCAATATATATATGCATATGCAAGCAATTGCGACCAATTTCCAATATAATCCAATATTTGATTTAATTAGGCTTAATGGCTAAAAATTATCAAACAAATAAACATACAACACAAACATCAATCAATTAGTGAATTAGAGTTTCAAATTCATAATTTTGATACATATACAAAAATCAGGTTTTTGATGCCAATTCACAACAATAGGCCCTATCTAATTTTGGTTCTCACACCAGTCTAATGGAAACATATAGAAAATCACACCTTCGAAACTCGAATACCAATTCTGATGATGTCTAGACTATCATCAGAATCGTCTCCGGGCGACTAGAGTGTAATTCTATATCTATCCAGTATATTAAAATTTCGAATACACGCGGATCAGACGTATACGCAAAATCTATATATACTGGATTGTCCACATCAATATAAATAGATAATCAACTACGAATAATCGATTTAAATTTTCAAAACAAAAATTGTTTTCATTTGAAAAATATACTCTTCACACTCGTTCTAGGATACTACTGATCCCGTCTCTAACGAGTCATTCTAATTGGATATTACTAATCCAATATCTGATGAATTCTTTCGTACGGTTCTAATGTGTCTTGTTCTCTGCTTTGTAAACCAAAGCTCTGATACCAACTGTGAAGGCCAGGAATTTCGCTCGGTCCGAACCAGTCGTTAAACCGACCCAGATCGTTCGAAACGCCCTATCGTTTTGAGAACACGACAAAATAGAACGCATACAGAAGAACGTTTCATTGTATATTACAACAATGCATCAGATTACAAGAATATACAGAGTATAAATGAATATTACACAGAAATATCAGAGATTTAAATTACATTTAAATACATAGCAGCGGAAAAATAATACAATACACAACTAGAATGAGATATACGGATACAAAGCTTTCCGGATATCGTTCCAGCTGTAAACCAGGATCCTGTGAATATAAATCTGCAAAACCAAAACTACTAGCTGCCCGTGTCAAAATAGGGGCACCCAGAGTTTAGGTTAAAACAATAAACTCCAGGTCAGTCATGTGACTGGTGTGAGAACTAAAACAGTTATTAATCTTTATTTTAAATCATTAGGTAAATCAAGGGACCACGCCGTATAACACGGAACGGGTTTCCTCCCAAGAATACCAGTGCATAAAACAAACAGCGCAATGCTAAACAAAGAAAAATGAAGCTGTTATAAGACCCAGGTCCTATCACACAATGCAACGCAAGCCGGGGGATAGGGTTTTCCCTTATAACAGCCAAAGAATGCTTGATACGTTTAAAACAAATCATTTGATACTATTATAAGTGCATAGTGTATAAAACACTTCAAATCATAAGTATCAATCATAGGCGGCATGAGCGTCCCATGCCACTATGTCGCCATATATAGGTTTACAAATAAAACTGCAAAGTCACGTATTTGGAAATTGGATTTCCATCTATGAACCGAGGCAAAAGATAGTCCTCAACCGATTCGAGACGCTCTAGCCCGTGTCTCAGGATCAGAGCTCGAGTGACCCTTGGATCGTCAGGGCCGGTCCACCGATGTGGATTAAAATGCCTGAACACTGCGTTTCCCCACCCTTTGGGGTGTCAATGAGCCAACAAATGACTCCATCGGTTCGAGAACGACCGATCAATCCGAGGCGCCTCGCAACAGCAACAACCACATAAGTCAAACTCGTCAGGGCGTGTAAAACCACTGACGCCACTTCTAACTAGAAAGAAACGCAAGTCCTCCCTGAGGTCCGTCTCCCGTTTTTGGTTCATACCGGGTGTGAAACACGCGAGGTAAACGTTACACAAAGCTACGCCACAAAGGCCGTGCTTTGATCATCAACCACAAGACTTTGCTTTTCAACAGAAGCCTTGATCATTTGCATCTTAGCATGCCACACAGGCAAGCCATCCTATGCAACCGATATCAGTCACACAGAATGAAATCTGATGTCAGACACACAGTCCATTTACAAGTCCGTTCTGGGTCTGAACGAAACCGGAGGCACCTAGTACCCCGCATATCCATCGATCTCCAAGCACGTCTGGACGATCACTAACTGTTTCCATCTTCTTGGGTGTACAGCCCAATCAAGATCATCAGTTATCACCCAAACGACGTGAAGACCTCCGGTCTTCGACCATCGTCTTCATCTTCGACTTATCGTCGTATCAGTTATTCAGAATGGGATAAACCCGGTCTTTCCGAATAACTCGCGTATATATTATAAAAGTGTTACACAAACACAACATACGCCTCATTCCAACTCATTAGTCATTAACCGTAAATTAATCAAGAGAATAATTCCCCAAATATTAACCCCGAAGGCCGAAACCAACATCAGATCAATATCCAGAAAACCATTCTACTTAGCTAACCGACAGTTAGTTTCTAAATTTCACGTTCAAATCTAATTAAAGATTTAACTATCGCCTGGAGCAAAACTGGTGATACTCCATTCTCGATCTTTTCAATCTAATTAAAGATTCATTAAAACTCCATTTAGTTTTAATCTGTGACTGGGTTAAAGAATCAGTGTCATTTAAAACACGGTTCACGATAAACCCAAAGTCACATCCCATTAATTATCGGGTTAAAGAACAAGTGTTATTTAAAACACTGTTCACGATAAACCCAAAAATCAATATCCATTCAATTCCAATTAAATATTATTTAATTGGTACACTTCATTAAATCTAAATAAAAAGATTTAATCTTTTCTCAACTGGGTTCAAGAACAGTGTTAGTGAAGACACCATTCACGACAAACCCAAATCACATTCATTAATTATCGGGTTAAAGAACAAGTGTTATTTAAAACACTGTTCACGATAAACCCAAAAATCAATATCAATTCAATTCCAATTAAATATTATTTAATTGGTACACTTCATTAAATCTAAATAAAAAAAGATTTAATCTTTTCTCTACTGGGTTCAAGAACAGTGTTGGTGAAGACACCGTTCACGACAAACCCAAATCACATTTGATATTCAATATAAGGCTCTGAATAGAAAATATATCGGCCTATATTCAATATCAAATTCTACGATCAACAAATGTCGTATTGGAAATAACGATATAAATATATATCTTTCAAATTTCCATAACAACACCTGTATAATCACGAATTCCAACATCGAAATATTCCGAAGACAATCTCGATTCAAATCCACTCCAATGCAATCATTGGAAATTTTGGTTATTTTCAAAACCCTTTTCGAATTCAATTTATTTATTTAAAAATAAATAGAATTATAATTCTAGTTCAAAACTAGTTCATTTCGATAAAAATCTATTTTTATCTTTTCAAATATGGAGCTTTTCATCCCAAATCTTCACAAATCATTTCTTATGATTTTACACAAATTATTACTATTTTTAATAATTTTATCAAGGCCCGTACAGTCGATTTCCATCAATGGCCATCGAACTGCACTTACAGCGACCTTTTTCGAATTTGATTTGGACGTATCTCCAAATCCAACCGTTAGATTTCAAATTTCTAATATTCGTTAGAAAGCTCTTTTCGATACGAACCCAACGGTTCCGGTTTTAGGAGAATCCGACGGTCGGATCTCCCGCAATGTCCGTTTGAAATAAATGGTCGAAATTCACGAACTGCCGCGGCGCGACGCGTTCTATTCAGGCCATTATATTATATATATAATATATATAATATATACTTCGTCGATTTCTATTTAAAACGAATTATATAAATAGTTTTAAAATTCGTTTTCAAAATCTATTTCAACTTCCATTTCAATTCAAAGCAAAATTGAATTCTTCTCTATAAATTCGTTTTAAAATTCATTTCTATTCAATTCAAATTTCAATTCAATTTGAATTCGTTTTCAATTCATTTCGAAATCGTTTCAATTCACTTTGAAATCGTTTTCAATTCACTTCATTTCGAAATCGTTTTCAATTCAATTCATTTCGAAATCGTTTTCAATTCAATTCAAAATATTCGATTTCGAAATCACTTTTCAATATTCATTTTTAAGATGAATAAAATCGATATAAATATCGTTCACGTCAAAATGGCGTCAATCTAATCAACACGGCTTCATAAATTTCTATTTTCAAATATTCTATTTCAAATATTTCTTTTTCAAAATAGTTGTTATTATCAAAATATTTCGTTCAACACATGACCAATCTCAATGAATGAGTACTGTCAACACATGAACTTTTATTTTATAATATTCTTTATTTTTCAAATTGGAATGAGGCCCAATCAATCACCATATAAAGTTAATTATATGGATTTTCATACAACACATGTATATAATAACATTGAAAATAATCAACCATCAACCAAAGTGCACTACACTGTAAAAGCATCAAATATAGATATTCAACGCTTATAACAGCCTGTCAATCAATCGATCGACATATTTAATCAATCAGGATGAGTGAACTTCAAATTTCATCCCAACACCCGTGTGGGGTTTCAAACAATCAAACAAATATTTTATTCGTGCAGTTGGGCAATGTGTAAAATTTATCGACCCATCCAATGTCCTTCAAATAGGTGTACATAAACAAACCGTCTGGTTTGTAAATGAATATTTTATTTTATTCACTTCACGTTAAAAATTATATTTTTAACGAAAAAACATTTTATTTCAATCTAGGAATTTCTATTCAATTCATTTATTCTATAAAATGATATTTTTATTTTCTAACATATTTTAGAAAATTTCGGCGGCATAACGGCACGATACTAGAAACGGGACAAGGCCTAGCCTAATCCCCGGTCTAGTGAAGGTCCACGCCATTCACACATCAATCGAATTCACTTTCGTTATGCAAACCACAAAATTTGGAGTAAGGGCCTAACCTAGCCTTACTCCTTCGCCTTATAACGGCGCACGTCTAATCCTAACCAATTTATCGATTCGATTTTTCGCACCACAAACCACATTCAAACCAATATCGCAATCAATAACCAAACAGCCAAACAAACAAGTCCATGGTCTGTGGACGATTGTGTCGGGTGCTACTAAGCACCGTCTGCATCCTAGTATATATATATAACTAGAAAATAAATTGAAAGGTGAGAAATTCTCACTTATAGCTATCCTAGCTCCACGGTTCTTCTTTTGCAGAAGTCTTCGCCAACTCGCCTTCGTTGCCCTTATTCTCTACATATGTAAAAATCGAATTTTTACTTCAAAGTTCAATATATAAAAATCGAATTTTTAGTTCAAAGTTCAATATATAAAAATCGAATTTTTAGTTCAAAGTTCAATATATAAAAATCGAATTTTTTTTTCGAAGTTCAATATATAAAAATCGAATTTTTTTCGAAGTTCAATATTTAAAAATCAAATTTTTTTATTCGACAATATAAAAGATTATATTTTTCATAACTTTACAACATAATTAAAAATTCAGTTTTTCTACTTCTTTTAAAAATTCAGTTTTACTTTTCTTTAAAAATTCAGTTTTACTTTTCTTTAAAAATTCAGTTTTACTTTTCTTTAAAAATTCAGTTTTACTTTTTAAAATTTACAGTTTTAAACTTTTAAAATAAATTCAGTTTTATTTATTTCTTTAAAAATCAGTTTTCAGTTTTAACCTAAAATCAGTTTTCAGTTTTAACCTAAAATCAATTTTCAGTTTTATCTAAAATCAGTTTTCTTAATTTTAAAAATTCAGTTTTCTATATTTTAAAAATTCAGTTTTCTATATTTTAAAAATTCAGTTTTCTACTTTTAAAGTAAAAATCAGTTTTAAAACTTTAAAATAAAAATCAAAGTAAAATAAAAATAAATAAAAAAAATCAGTTTTAAACTTACAGGGGGGGAGGAAGTGTCAGTGCGGTGGTCTGGTGGCTCGGGGATGGCCAGCGGCGGCCGCGGCTTCCAATCGATGGCGGTTGGAGGTGGAAGGGCTCGGTGGTGCGACGGTTTGGGGAGCGAGGGTTTTGGGGCTTCGAAGCATCGGTTCAGGGTGTCGACTGGGAGGGAGAGGAGTTGAGGAGGCTCGCGTGCGCTGCGGGAGGCGGAGGCGAAGCCCTTGGCTGCGGCGAAGTCTGGAGCTCGAGCGGTTTATTTTTTTTTTCCTTTTCGATTTTCAGAATGAAAAAGGGGGGGGGGGGTCGGCTGTTAAAAAGGAGAAGGGGTTTATTATATTTTTTTTATTTAATTATTTAATTTAGCAAAGAGTTGACTTTTTCATATGACCTCGAAACGAGGCCTACCGCCTGTCGCCCATAGCGTTTTACCCCCATTCCGAACACAATGGGATATGTATCGCAAGCTGATTCGATTGTTACAATCAGTTTCCTTTTGAATTTACCTTTAAATCACTATATTGAATTTTAAACGTACATTTCAAATTACCGGGGCCACATACTAACTAGAAAAATTCCAGAAAAATACTTTCTAGCTTCGTATTGACGATACGATCCTAACAAAACTAGTTTCGTCGAATTCCGAGACCGTATGAAAAATGGCCATTTTCCAGTCGACTAAAATCAACTGAAAATGGTCAAACGCATTTTCCTTTGCCACGCTCACATACCGATTCGGAAAATTATGAAATTTGGAATCTAGCAATAACTTGACACCACGGACCCAACAAAACTGATTTCGTCGAAATCCAAGGTCATTTGCAGAATGTCCATTTTTAAGGGCCTTATATATATAAAAATATATATAAATTCCACAGCGACTATTTCTAATTTTAAACTGGACATATCTTATCATTTCTAAGATGAAACCTCAGTTTGTTAACTTCGTTACAAAGATATAGTTATACAGATTCAAATATTTCTTGTTTCGTTCAATTCTGACTTATACTGAATTCTGTATATTCATTTGAAATTAGAAATCGAATTTTCGAACTACCGCGCCATTTTCAATTCCTTTTATAATTATATATAATTATTATATATTCTAACGACGACGCGTATAATATATACGTCGGATTTCAATTCAAAATAAATTTCTCGTCGCTATTATTTAAAATATTTCATTTTAAATAATCAAAATTCGCTAAAATTGCCAAAATAAAAATTTTAAACTGGCCCAGATTTTACGGGTTGTTACACCAACAAATATCGTATTGGAAATAACGATATATAATATATCTTTCAAATTTCCACAACCATATCTGTATAATCACGAAATCCAACATCGAAATATTCCAAAGATAATTTCGATTCAAATCCATTCCAATTCCCGTATATTGGAAATTCTGATTATTTTTAAAACCACCTCAAATTCAATTTATTTATTTCAAAAATAAATTGATTTTTATTCTAGTTCAAAACTATTTCATTTCGATTAAAATCTATTTTTATTTTTGCAAATGAGGAATTTTTCATCCCAGTTCTTTCCAATTCACATATTATGATTTTACACAAATTATTAATATTTTTAATAATTTTATCAAGGCCCGTATAGTCGATTTCCATTTACGGCCATCGAACTGCACTTACATCGACCTTTTCCACATTTGATTTGGACATGACTCCAAATTCAACCGTTAGATTTAAAATTTCTAATATTCATCGGAAAACTCTTTTCGATATGAACCAAACGGTCCCGGTTTCAGGAGAATCCGACGGTCGGATCTCCCGCAACGTCAATTCGAAGTCAATGGTTGAATTTCACGAACTACCGCAACGCGGCGCGTTCTATTCAGGACATTTAATATATATAATATATAATATATGTCTCATCTATTTCAATTCAAAACATATTTATAATTCGTTTTAAATTCGTTTTCAAAACAATTTCAACTTCATATTCAATTTCGAATCAAACTTGAATATTCCATATCATTTCCATATAAATGATAATATTTTCAAAATGTTATATTTTGAAATCACTTCCCTTCCTATATTCATTATAAAAACGAATAAAATCGATATAAATATCATTCGCACCAAAATGGCGCATCACTAATCAACACAGCTTTATATATTTCAATCACTTTGTTATTCTATTCAACAAATGAATATTTATTCTATTCAACACATGAATCTATATTGCTTTCAACACTTGACTAATCTCAACAAATTAGTATTGTCAACACGAGACTATTTTTGTTATGTAATATATTTTATAAAATTTTGATAACGATGTTAATTTTTATTGTTAAAATATTTCGTTCAACACATGAATCTATATATTTTTTTCCAACACATGACTAATCTCAACATATGAGTACTGTCAACACATGAATCTTATTTTACAATATTCTTTATTTTCTCAATTAGAATGAGGCCCAATCAATTACCATATAATGTTAATTATATGGATTCCATACAACACATGTATATAATAGAAACGATAAATAATCAACCATCATCCAAAGTGCACTACACTGTATAAGCATCAAATATAGATATCTAACGCTTATAACAGCCTGTCAATCAACCGATCGACATACAATTAATTATTGGGATTAGTGTATGTCACATATTATCCCAATACCCGTATGAGGTTTCACATCAACAAACACTGAACATTATTTTTGCAGTTGGGCGACGTGTAAAATTTATTGTCCCAATCAATATCAGTTAAAACAGTGTACATAAACAAATCGTCTGATTTGTAAATGAATATCTTATTTTATTCACACACACGTTAAAAATTATATTTTTAATGATAAAATATTTTATTTCAACACATGAATTTCTATTCGGTTCATTTACACAATAAAATGATATTTTTATTTTTCTAACTTATTTTAGAAAATTTCGGCAGCATAATGGCACGATACTAGAAACGGGACAAGGCCTAGCCTTATCCCCGGTCTAGTAATGACCCACGCCATACACATATCAATCAAATCAATTTTATTTTTCACACCACAAAATTTCAAAAAATATTCTAATCAATCACCAAACAACCAAACAAACAAGTCCTTGGTCTGTGGACTATGGTGTCGGGTGCTACTAAACACCGTCTGCATCCTAGTATATTTATAACTAGAAAAGGAAATTTAAAGTGAGAAGTTCTCACCGATTAGCTAAACCAAACGCCGCGACTCTTCATATGTAGAATGTCTCGCCGTGCTCGCCTTTTGTCACTTTCGCCGTCCGTGTTCACTACATATATAAAAACCACGTTTTTATATTCTCTATTATATAAAAATCATATTTTTATAACTACGCTATATGGATAAAAATTCTATTTTTTTATCACTACTATATAGATAAAAATTCTATTTTTACAACGGTGTTCATATAATAAAGATTAAATTTTTATATCGCCACTTTATATGTAAAAATCGTACTTTTATATCTCTACTACCTATATAAAGATCAAATTTTTATTATCTATATATTATAAAAATCATATTCTTATTATTCCTATAATATAAAAATCATATTTTTATATACTTCATTCGTTAAAAACCATAGAAGCTTTAATGCGGAGAAAACTCACATTTTTTCTAACGCCCGGATTCGCTATTCGGGTTCCAGAATTTGCAAATGAGCTCCAATCTTCATGCCATCAGTTTTTCTAGCTTAAACGCGCCATTCCGGACAACTTTCGCTTTGTGTTCTTCCTTCCGAAAATGTGCCATTTCGTCGGAAATCGCGAAAAGACAGCATTTTGACAGTGTTCGGATAGCAGACTTCGAACACGTTTTCCCGACAGCTCCGAACTCTAAAACACGACTTTCATATGTCCAAATCGAAGAGAAAATCGTGCTCTACAACTTTGATTTAGAGGAGTTTTGGCTAAAAATGCACGGTTCGGGTGTTATTTGCGAAATAGTGACAGGGTGTTATTTGCAAAAACGAGATTTTGTGAAAAATATGATTTTTGAGGAGGACGGGCCCACGGCCAGACTGAGGTGGTGGATGGCGGCGGCAGAGGCCTGACGTGGGCTGGGGGTGGTGCTGGTGACGGGTGGTGGTGGATTTGGGGCTAGGGTTCATGAAATTGGAAGAGGGAAAGAGGAGGAAGAAGAAGAGGAAGAGGAGAGGAAGAGGAAGGAGGAGAGGAGGAAGAAGGAGGCGCTGGTGGAGGGGGAAGGAGGAAGAGGGGCTGCGTTTTTTTTTTCTCTTCTTTTTTTTCTCACGCTGAAATGAACGGGAAGAGAAAGAGAAAGGGGGAAGAATGTTTGACCAAGTATATATAATAATATTTAATTTAATTTAATTCCGAAAAGTTACTTTTTCATTCGAACTCCAAATCGTATCCAACGACTATCGCCGCTAGCTAATTACCCCCATTCCGAATACAATGGGATATGTATCGTAAGCCGATTCGTTTGTTTCGATAGGTTTTTATTCAAATTAAATTATAAATCTTCATATATTCAATTTAAACGCACATTTTAATTTACCGGGGCCACATACTGATCCCAAAAATTACAGAAAAATTATTTCTTGCTTCGTATTGACGATATGGTCCTAACAAAACTAATTTCATCAAATTCTGAGACCGTTTGTGTAACACCCCGTGTATTCTCCAACAGTGAGATTCACGAATTAAAGTATGATTAATTTCAAATAAAAGAATTAAGGGAAACGGGATACGCCATTGCGTTCGTCTCGGAATTCTGCTTGAAATAGAGTCTGAGTTTTCGTAAAATGGACTCCGTATGAAGAAGATATGGCCTCCGGAAGTTTCAGAATTCAGTTTAAAATTCAAACAGACCAAAACAGCTCAGAAAAACCAATTTAAAATTCAAAATCGGGCCGGCTTGGCCAGGGCGGGAAATTTCCCGCACAAGGCACCCAGGTCGACTTGGCAGTCGACCTGGGGCTAACCAGGTCGACTGGGCAGTCGACCTGGGTCAACCGTGTCGACTGCCAGGTCGACACGGTGTCGACTGGGGTGTCGACCAGGCAACTGAGCCAGGTCGAACCAAGCCCCCCCTGGCTGGCCTGGTCTGTGTTTGGTCGATTTTCTGAGCCTTGCCTTGTCACTAGGGCTAGGTGTCAGCTCTGGTCTCTCTTTCAAACGAATGGCTGTTATTAAACCAAGCTCCATCGACGGTCTAAATCAACTCACGAACTCTATAAAAAGGACCTAAGACTCACCCTAATTCACGCAAACAAAAATGGAGATGAGACCGTCATGCTGCTGAGGAGAGACTAAGAATAGTCATCAGAAATTGAGAGACAATTAGGAGATAATTTGAAAGCTTAAAGCAACGTCAATCAAATCAAAACAACGCCTACAACAAAGGATAACCTCACCAAATTAAGAATTCAGATTCCTGAATTGAAGATTCGTCATACGTTGTAAGTAGAGTGCTATTCCGATGTGAATAATTAATTGCGTTTGATTTGTGTAAAATGCGAAATGGAATTGTGGCGATAATAATCTATATTTGTATGTTATTTTGATTCTAAACGATTTGGGAATGTTGTGGTATACGATTGGAAATTTGCAAGTATGTGATTTACGATGGAAGTTAACAACGAAATGGAATTATGGCGATAATAATCTATACTTGTATGTTATTTTGATTCTAAACGATTTGGAAATGTTATACGAATGGATATTTGCAAGTATGTGATTTATGTTGGAAGTTAACAACCATATGTTGTGGTATTTTATTTGGGATTCATACAAGTATATGATTTATGTTGACAACCATATGTTGTGGAATTTTAATTGGGATTCATGCAAGTATATGATTCACTATTATGCCAATATGATGTACATACTTTTATGATCACTTTTAGTGTGTAATTGGACTCGACAAAGTACTATGATTTATATGAATCTATGTTGAAATTGGCAAATCATACTTTGTATTAGAAACAAAAGTAAGCATCTTTATGAACATGACTAAACTATGTTTGGTATTATGCATAGTTAAAAACATGTTTTAGGCCTAAGTTGTTATCAAAACCATATGGTGATATATGTGACACAATTAAGTTAGTTTTACATTCCAATTGCAAGTTTACATGAATAGAATGATTCATATTTAAGTATTGTTTATGCCATGATTATATGAAAAGAATGATTCATGTTTAAGTATTGTTTATGCCATGATTATATGAATAGAATGACTCATGTTTAAGTATTGTTTATGCCATGATTATATGCTATTACAATGCAAGTTCACATGTGCCTAATTCATGTTAATTGAATCGTTATGTTGCAAGTTCATGCGTTCACACTCCCCTTTTTCATGTTACCTTATAAACACCATGTGATAAGCCTCCACTTTTCATATGGCTAAGTTGGGTTTAAATGTTAAACCCAACATATCTTATATTGTAGCGAACGTGTAAAATGGGGGTAATGACGTTTGGGTTAAAATATAGCACATATGTGTTGGCATGTTTGACGCATGCCAACAACCTTGAAAAATAATTAAGTGGCATAAATAAATTTTAACCAATAAAGTTGAATTTGAATAATGGGCCGCAAATATTTACATATAAAAAAGAAAAGAGACAAAATATGTAAATGTAGAAAATACGATGTGTTTAACCCGAGGTTGGATTGAGTTGTGATGTAAACCTGCCCGGAACCGCCCGGCTGTCCAGTAGTCACAACAATACCTATCCAATGTGGGTGGTTAAACACGGAGCCCAATAAGGACCCGAGTTTAGTCTGAGTTGTGGCGTAAGACTGCCCGGACCCAACAGGCAATAGGCGGCCACAACAATACATGTCTAATGTGAGAGGTCGAGGCTTTAATAAGACAATTAAGGCTGAGTCAGGATTGATAGGATTAAGTAAATTATATTAATACTTAATCAAAATGGAACATGCTAAACTAAACAGACTGATTGGGGGTTAGGTTTATTAAACACTTAACCAACTTAGCATGTTGGCTAGAAATAGAAAACCTAGTAGCGCAGGACCCTTTTCAGCAGTAACCCTACAAGGTGTATCAGGATACCCTGAACTAGGCAGGGTGGGGCACGATTACTGGGATGACTGTAAGAGGTCAAATCGACGGCGGTGGTGCAGCAGTGTAAGTTCTAACGGGGTGCGGGCGTGCACACACTCCGGCGCAGAAAAATAAGGCACTAGGCACCAGTAGCATACCTGTGCATTCTAGAATTGTGTCGGGCCGCCACCATGGGACTTGATACACCCCATGGTGGGACCAGCATAGGTAACTACAACAACGGGGGCCGTAAGACACATGTAACTATGCGAGTAGGAGCCGATCATCAGAAAATGGATCACTTCACCCTGATTATGGGGTGCCTGTTGGGAACTAGTTTATATGGGTACAGAAATTAATATGGGGTAAGATAGTATTCGACCCTAGACAACTTAACTTAGTTTATGGTGCTTTCCCATTTCCAGTTTATGCTTATCATACCCAGTTCTTTATTCATAGACTGAATAGTCCCAGACTTACTCAGGATTTATGTCTGACTCTACTTTTCTTTCACCTTCTTTTCTTTTGTTTCCCCCTAGGTCCACAGGGAGGGAATACCGCAGCTTGACTAGTTTTCACATCCAGCTTGAAGAGAAAGAATGTATTGCTTGGATCTTTTCCGTTTTGGAGTATGGCTTTGGACAACAATTATGGGACTTTTGCAGTTTATTTATGTTTTCTTTATGCTTCTTTAAATAATGTAATCAAGACAGTTATGGAGATGTTATGTTTTGTGAAGTATTGTAAAACAAATTATGACATGGTTTGTGTAACACGTATTTTGTTGAAATAAAAGTTGTTGATGTTTTCCGCTATTCAAAAATATGTGTTCTTATATCTGTCTTATGTATCTGTGACTTATACTTATAAACCTCCACCAAAATTAGGGCATTCCCTTTGAGAGTGACCCTAACGGAGGTGGGGTGTTTCAGTTTGAAAAATGCCAATTTTCCAGTTGATTAAAATCAACTGAAACTGATCAAACGCGTTTTCCTTTGCCACGCTCACATATTGATTCGAAAAATTACGAATTTTGGAATCTAGCAATAACTTGACATCACGGACCCAACAAAAGTGGTTTCGTTGAAATCCGAGGTCGTTTGCAAAATTCCCATTTTTAAGGGCCAGAATTCCATAGCGACTATTTAGAAAATTCATTTGGGCATATCTTTTGATTCCCGCTATGAAATTTTGATTTTTAGGATTCGTTGGAAAGATATTCTCAATTAGATTCTAATATTTTTGGTTTCGCTAAACTCCGGTTTATTTTGAATTCTGTACATTCATTTGAAGTTTGAAATCGAATTATCGAACTAACGCGCCATTTTCAATTTCTTTTTTAATTTAAAATATATATTTATGTTCTAACGATGAACTATATAAATATATACGTTCTAATTCTATTCAAAATAAATTTCTCGTCGAAATTATTTAAAATAATCCATTTTAAATATTAAAAAATCTACTAAAATTGCCATAATGAAAATTTTAAACTAGTTCAGATTTTCGGGTTGTTACAATCTCCCCTACTTAAAACTTTTCGTCCCTGAAAAGGAACGAAGCCGAAAGTTGTTTTAAAAACCAACTCAACTTTCATTGTTTCCATTACGGCTTAAGTTCTTCAACTTTTCAGTTTCTAAAAACTTTTCAAATTTTCCAAAAATTTGGCTAACACCCTAAATTTTCGAAAAATTTCGTCATAACCTCCCCTGCACTGGGGACTTTGGGATATTTCATATAGCCTCCCATGGCCTTCTTCAATCCAAAATAAAAAGAAAAAGCCAAGCGGCTAGCCAATCGGCTCACAAAATCACCCAAAACTCAAGAAATACAATAAACATGTACCTATTTGTCAGGCAAACCATTTTATTCCTCTTCTCTAGCCTCCTTGCTATGACATGTTCAATGTATATATATGTACACGCATGCAATTGCTAATAATTTTAATTACAATTCAATATTTGGTTCAATTTGGCTTAAATGGTTCAAAATATCAAACAAATAAACAAACAACACAACCATCAATCAATTAGTGGATTAACGTTTCAAATTCATAATTTTGATACATATACAGAAAATCACATTTTTGGTGCCAATTCACGACAATGTATTCTAGCTATATTATAGTTCTCACACCAGTCTAATGGAAATGTATTGAAATCCCACCTTCGGCACTCGAACATAAACACTGGTGATGAGATCTCAACCATTAGTATCATCTTCGGGCGACTAGAGTGTGATTCTATATCTATCCAGTATATTAAAACATCGAATATACGTTCATGACGCGCATATGCAAAATCTATATATACTGGATTGCCCAAATTGAATACAGATAACTATTCAAATACGTTGGATAAGGTTTAAATTTTCAAAAAAAAAAAAAATTTGTTTTCATTTTAAAAAATATACCCTTCACACTCATTCTTGGATACTACTGATCCTATCTCTAACGAGTCATTCCTTATTGGATATTACTAATCCAATCTCTGATGAATTCTTTCGTATGGTTCTAATGTGTCTTGTTCTCGAGCTCTGTAAACCAAAGCTCCGACACCAACTGTAGCGACCCGAACTTCCCCATCTCCGAAGAGAAGAGAAAGGACGAATTAACGTGAGTACAAGACAAATTAGAACACAAACAGAAGAACATTTCACTGTTATTACAACAATTCCATCAGATACAAGAATATGCAGAGTATAAATGAATAAAATACATTCGATAAATATCAGAGATTACAATAAATTACATAGCAGCGGAAAACAATACAAAACACAATTGAAAGTAATACACGGATACAGAGCTTTCCGAGCATCGTTCCAGTTGTAAATCAAGATCCTGTGAATATAAATCTGCAAAACCAAAACTACTAGCTGCCCGTGTCGAAAATAGGGGCACCCAGAGTTTAGGTTAAAACAATAAACTCCAGGTTAGTCATGTGACTGGTGTGAGAACTAAAACAGTTATTAATCTTTATTTTAAAGTCAGGTAAATCAAGGGACCACACCGTATAACACGGAACGGGTTTCCTCCCAAGAATACCAGTGCACAAAACAACAGCGCAGTGCTAAATAAAGAAGAATGAAGCTATTATAAGGCCCAGGTCCCATCACACAATGCAACGCAAGCCGGAGCATAGTGTTTTACCTTATAATAGCCGAAGAATGCTTGATACGAAAAAAAACACATTATTTTGATATTACTATAAGTATATAGTGTCAAAACAATTTCAATCATAATAGGCGGCATAGCTACCATCTACTATGTCACCATACTAGGTTCTACAAATAAAACCGAAATACACGTATTGGAAATTGGATTTCCGTCATGAGTCGAGGCAAGGGGCAAGCTCCTCTCCGATTCGCGACAGTCTAGCAAATGTCTCAGGACCCCACTATGATCCTTGGATGCTTCAGGGCCGGTCCTACCTTACTTTTGAGGATTAATTATTCCTGAACATACTTTTTTCGGTCCTAACAAACCTAATATCGAGGCGCCTTATTCCAACAACCGCACAGGTGAAAATTATTTAAATGTCAGGGCTGGTAGGTCACTGACACCACCCATAGCTAGAAAGAAACGTCGTGCTCTCCCTGCAGTCCGTATCCCGTTTTTGACTCATACTGAGGTGTGAGGCTCGCGAATTCACGCTCTACACAAAGCCGCGCCACACAGGCCGTGCTTTGATCATCAACCACAAGACTTTGCTTTTCAACAAAAGCCTTGATCATTTACCACTTAGGCATGCCACACCGGCAATTCACTCCATGCGACTGATGTCCATCGATATACAACCTCTGAGCTCGTACGTCTCAGAGAAGGGCGTTAAGCAAGGGAATAAATTCACTGCCGCCAAACAGATGTATATTTAATAGAGATCAATCAACATTAAATAAAATACAATGTCATACACACAGTCCATTTACAAGTTCGTTCTGGGTCTGAACGAAACCGGAGGCACTTTCCTCGCATATCCATCGATCTCCAAGTACGTCTGGACGATCACCAACTGATTCCCTCATCTTGGGTGTACAGTCCAATCAAGATCGTCAGTAATCACCCAAACGATGTGAAGACTTCTGGTCTTCAACCACCGTCTTCATCTTCGACATTTCGTCGAATCGGTTATTCAAAATGGGTATAAACCCGGCCTTTCTGAATAACCCACGTATATAATAAACAAATGTTACACAAACACAACATACGCCTCATTCCAATTCAGAATATTCTTTTATTCTGATATTCACATTCTTAGGGAAAGGTTCCCATTAATTTTATCAAAGATAAATTCTTCTAAATTTATTCTTTAATCTTCCTTTTGATATCATTTCAAACCATATTATGGTTTTCCAAACTAGTCGGAATTAGCGAACCACACCGAAGTAATTATTTATTTTATTTCCCAATCCCAACATAATTATCCCATGGAGCAAAACTGGTAATACTCCATACCTAACACCATAGTGCTATCGGTAAAGTTAATTACCATTTCACTTTTAAATCTAATTAAAGATTTTTACTATCGCTTTGGAGCAAAACTGGTGATACCCCATTTTCGTTCACTTTCCAAATTAGATAATTTAAATTATCAATTCACATTTCAATTTAATTTCAGATTCATTAAAACTCCACTTAGTTTTAATTTTCCCACAAATCAATATCCTGTCTTTAACTGGGTTAAAGAACCAATGTCATCTAAAACACGATCCACGATAAAACCAAAAACCAATTTAAATTCAATTTCAATTAGATACCAAATTAACTGGATAATTTCACTAAATCTTAATTAAAAGATTTATTGTTTTCCAAACTGGGTTCAAGAACAATGTTATTTTAAGACACCATTCACGACGAACCCAAAATCCCATTTGATATTAAATACAAGGCTCTGAATCGAAAATATACCGGCTTATATTCAATATCAAATTCTGAAACCAGCAAATATCGTATTGGTAATAACGATATATAATATATCTTTCAAATTTCCACAACCATATCTGTATAATCACGAAATCCAACATCGAAATATTCCAAATATAATTTCGATTCAAATCCATTCCAATTCCCGTATATTGGAAATTCTAATTATTTTTAAAACCACCTCAAATTCAATTTATTTATTTCAAAAATAAATTGATTTTTATTCTAGTTCGAAACTAGTTCATTTCGATGAAAATCTATTTTTATTTTTGCAAATGTGGAATTTTTCATCCCAGTTCTTTCCAATTCACATATTATGATTTTACACAAATTATTAATATTTTTAATAATTTAATCAAGGTCCGTACAGTCGATTTCCATCTACGACCATCGAACTGCACTTACAGCGACCTTTTCCACATTTGATTTGGACGTAACTCCAAATCCAACCATTGGATTTCAAATTTCTAATATTCATTGGAAAGCTCTTTTCGATACGAACCAAACGGTCCCGGTTTCAGGAGAATCCGACGGTCGGATCTCCCGCAACGTCAATTCGAAGTCAATGGTCGAATTTCGCGAACTGTCGCAGCGCGGCGCGTTCTATTCAGGCCATTTAATATATATATTATATATATTATATATATCTCATCTATTTCAATTCAAAACATATTTATAATTCGTTTTAAATTCATTTTCAAAACAATTTCAACTTCATATTCAATTTCGAATCAAACTTGAATATTCCATATCATTTCCAAATAAATGATAATATTTTCAAAATGTTATATTTTGAAATCACTTCCTTTCCTATATTCATTATAAAAACGAATAAAGTCGATATAAATATCGTTTGCATCAAAATGGCGCATCACTAATCAACACGGCTTTATATATTTCAATCACTTTGTTATTCTATTCAACAAATGAATATTTATTCTATTCAACACATGAATCTATATTTCTTTCAACACTTGACTAATCTCAACAAATTAGTACTGTCAACACGAGACTATTTTTGTTATGTAATATATTTTATAAAATTTTGATAAAGATGTTAATTTTTATTTGTTAAAATATTTCGTTCACCACATGAATCTATATATTTTTTTCCAACACATGACTAATCTCAACATATGAGTACTGTCAACACATGAATCTTATTTTACAATATTCTTTATTTTCTCAATTAGAATGAGGCCCAATCAATTACCATATAATGTTAATTATATGGATTCCATACAACACATGTATATAATAGCAACGATAAATAATCAACCATCATCCAAAGTGCACTACACTGTATAAGCATCAAATATAGATATCTAACACTTATAACAGCCTGTCAATCAACCGATCGACATACAACTAATTATTTGGATTAGTGTTTGTCATATATTATCCCAATACCCGTATGGGGTTTCACATCAACAAACACTGAACATTATTTGTGCAATTGGGCGACATGTAAAATTTATCATCCCAATATATATCAGTTAAAACAGTGTACATAAACAAATCGTCTAATTTGTAAATGAATATTTTATTTTATTCACACACGTTAAAAATTATATTTTTAATGATAAAATATTTTATTTAAACACATGAATTTCCTTTCAGTTCATTTACACAATAAAATGATATTTTTATTTTTCTAACTTATTTTAGAAAATTTCGGCGGCATAACGACACGATACTAGAAACAGGGGAAGGCCTAGCCTTATCCCTGGTCTAGTAATGGCCCATGCCATACACATATCAATCAAATCAATTTTATTTTTCACACCACAAAATTTCAACAAACATTCTAATCAATCACCAAACAACCAAACAAACAAGTCCATGGTCTGTGGACGATGGTGTCGGGTGCTACTAAACACCGTCTGCATCCTAGTATATATCTATAACTAGAAAAGGAAATTTAAAGTGAGAAGTTCTCACCGATTAGCTAAACCAAACGCCGCGACTGTTCATATGTAGAATGTCTCGTCATGCTCGCCTTTTGTCACTTCCGCCGTCCATGTTCACTACATATATAAAAATCACATTTTTATATTCTCTATTATATAAAAATCATATTTTTATAACTACGCTATATGGATAAAAATTCTATTTTTTTATCGCTACTATATAGATAAAAATTCTATTTTTACAACGGTGTTCATATAATAGAGATTATATTTTTATATCGCCATTTTATATGTAAAAACGTACTTTTATATCTCTACTACCTACATAAAGATCAAATTTTTATTATCTATATATTATAAAAATCATATTTTTATCATTCCTATAATATAAAAATCATATCTTTGTATACTTCTTTCGTCAAAAACCATAGAAGCTTTAAAGCGGAGAAAACTCACATTTTTTCTAACGCTCGGATTCGCTGTTCTGGTTCTAGAATTTGCAAATGAGCTCCAATCTTCACGCCAACTTTTTACCTAGCTTAAACGCGCCATTCCGGACAACTTTCGCCTAGTGGTCTTTCTTCCGAAAATGTGCCCTTTCGCCGAACATTGCGAAAAGACAGCATTTTGACAGTGTTCGGACAGAAGAATTCGGACGCGTTTTCCCGATAGCTCCGGACTCCAAAACACGACTTCCATATGTCCATATCGAAGATAAAATCGTGCTCTACAACTTTGGTTCAGAGGAGTTTTGGCTAAAAATGCACGGTTCGGGAGTTATTTGCGAAATAATGACAGGGTGTTATTTGCGAAAACGGGATTTTGTGAAAAATGTGATTTTTGAGGAGGGGCCCACGGCCGGACTGAGGTGGTGGACGGCGGCGACAGAGGCCTGACGTGGGCTGGGGGTGGTGCTGGTGGCGGGTTGGGGTCCACGGTGGCGGGTGGTGGTGGATTTGAGGCTAGGGTTCATGAAATTGGAAGAGGGAAAGAGGAGGAAGAAGAAGAGGAGGAGGAGAGGAAGAGGAAGGAGGAGAGGAGGAAGAAGGAGGCGCTAGTGGAGGGGGAAGGAGGAAGAGGGGCTGGGTTTGTTTTCTCTTTTTTTTTCTCACGCTGAAATGAACAGGAAGAGAAAGAGAAATGGGGAAGAAGGTTTGACCAAGTATATATAATAATATTTAATTTAATTTAATTCCAAAATGTTACCTTTTCATTCGAACTCCAAATCGAACCCAATGACTATCGCCCCTAGCTAATTACCCCCATTCTGAACACAATGGGATATGTATCGTAAGTCGATTCGGCTGTTTCGATAGGTTTTTATTCAAATTAAATTATAAATCTTTATATATTCAATTTAAACGCACATTTTAATTTACCGGGGCCACATACTGATCCCAAAAATTACAGAAAAATTATTTCTGGCTTCGTATTGACGATACGGTCCGAACAAAACTAGTTTCATCAAATTCTGAGACCGTTTGAAAAATGGTCATTTTCCAGTCGATTAAAATCAACAAAAACTGGTCAAACGCGTTTTGCTTTGCCACGCTCTGACATTGATTCGAAAAATTATGAAAATTGGAATCTAGCAATAACTTGACATCGCGGATCCAACAAAAGTGGTTTCGTTGAAATCTGAGGTCGTTTGCAAAATGGCCATTTTCAAGGGCCGAAATTCCATAGCGACTATTAAGAAAATTCATTTGGGCATATCTTTTGATTCCCACTATGAAATTTTTATTTTTTGGATTCGCTGGAAAGATATTCTGAATTAGATTCTAATATTTTTGGTTTCGCTAACTTCCGGTTTATTTTGAATCCTGTACATTCATTTGAAGTTTGAAATCGAATTATCGAACTACCGCCCCATTTTCAATTTCTTTTATAATTTGAAATAAATATTTATATTCTAACGACGAACTATATAAATATCTACATTCGAATTCTATTCAAAATAAATTTCTCGTCGATATTATTTAAAATAATCCATTTTAAATATTAAAAAATCCACTAAAATTGCCAAAATAAAATTATTGTACTGGTTCAGATTCTCGGGTTGTTACAATGAGCCTGCCATAGCAGTGGAAAAGAGAGTCCAAAGTAATTCATCGAAGAATCTTTAAGTAAGGAAAGAGAAACAATCTAAACTAAGCTGAGCTATTCCCTCCCTGATTACCTTGGGCCGGGGGTGGGGGGGTGGGGGGGACGGAAGAAAAGAAGACGAAAGAAATTAGGTCAGACATAAGTCTGGTAAGTCCAGTGACTTTCAGCATGTAAATAGGCAAACGTGTCATAACATGAATAAACTGAATATAAGACAATATCATGATAGTAAGGATAACTAGATAACATACGATTAGCATAGATATGATAAGGCAAGGTAAATTGAATGCACTTCTACTCTTTCTTTGCTTTGCTACTACCCTATTATTTCGATTTTTATACCTATAAACCACCTAAATTGTGTCCCAACTAGTAATATGTATAAAATGATCATATAATAATGTGATCCCAATCCCCGCAAATGTAGTAGACTTCAGGTGTACATCTATTGTGAGGATTCCACCTCAATCTGCCTAATTGCCATGAATATGCTAGATGTACCCTTACTACCCTATCGATTGGCTCCTTACTCGTATTAATTTTCCTTGTGTCCATGTCAATCAGCCCTCTCTTGCGTGTAGATATCCTGTGCTGGTCCCACCATAAGGTGTATTAGTCTCTATGATAGCAACTCGACATGATTCAAGATGCACAGTGTATAACTACTGGTACCCAGTGCCTACTTTTTCCACTCCGGAGTATGTGCACGCCCGTAATCCATCGGAACCTACACTGACGTACCCATTGCCGCTATTTTGACCGCTTATAATCAGCCCAGTAATCGTGCCCCACCCTGCCTAGTTTCAGGGTATCTTGATACATCTACGTGGGTTACTACAAAAATGGGTCCCCGTTCCTAGGGTTTCCTATTGGTTAAGTTTGTGGGCCTATATTTACTAATATTACCCACCAACCCGATATGTATTAACCCTCCAACTGATTCAAACAAGTTTATTGAATGGCTAAGTTTGTGGGCCTATATTTACTAATATTACCCACCAACCCGATATGTACCTAACCCTCCCACACATTATGTCATATTGGTTAAGTGTTGTCCGTTCATGTTAACTTAACTCACCCACCCATCATCTCATGTTGGTTAAGTGTTTCTTGTTAACTTAACCCTTCCCATTGATCACATTGGATTGGTTAAGTGTTACCTATTAACTTAACCCCATTCATTCATCATGTTATATTGGTTAAGTCTTTCCCATTAACTTAACCCCATTCGTTCATCAAGTTATATTGGTTAAGTGTTTCTTATTTACTTTACCCCATGCGTTCATCATGTTGTATTGGTTAAGTGTCATCAATCGATTCAAGCTAACTTTACCCACCCACTTGTCATGTTACGTTGGTTAAGTGTTGCCTTCTTGTGTTAACTTAACCCTACCGCAAATCATGTTATATTCATGTCTTGTTTATTAGCATTAATTTATTCATTAATGACTTAACCTCTTACATTAGAACTGTTGTTTGCAGTTGCTGGATGTGCCGGGCGGTTCCAGGCAGACTTGTACTGCAAACTCATTTTAACCTTGGGTTTTTGGGCAAAATGCGCTAATCTCTCACATTAGATATGTGTTGTTGCAGTTATTGGATATGCGGGCGGTTCCGGGCAGTTTTACGCCGCAACTCATTCCAACCTCGGGTTAGGCATGTTTATCTTTTAGCAAGCATGTCCAAATCTAGATTTTATAAGCTAATCATCCCAAATTCACAAAACTAGTCATGTTCCAATTCTCAAGTTATACCCTAACAAAGCTAATTGCAAGTTATTCCCCACAAATTCAAATTCAAGTTATTACTCAAAATAGGTTACACCCAATCTTCATAAATTTGCAATAATAGTCATGCCCAAAATAACAATATACATTATTCTTGGCGTCCCAACCAATAGTTATGCCCAATCTAGGTTAATATGCCAATTTACAGTTTACGCCCAATCTAGATTTAATATTCCAATTTACCCCAAGTTCGCGACAATAACAATTATGCCCCAAAACTTGATTTATATGCCAATTAACCCAATCTTGCAGTTATAATGATAATGATGCCCGAATATCAATTACAAGTTATGCCCAATAGTACATAAAATAGATTAGGCCCAATTCCCCCGTATTCCAATCGTATATATAACTAGATTTCATTTAGCTTCGAGACAACATAGATCCATAGAAGAAGGGGAAGATGAGGAAACATAAAATATTAGGAATAAAATAGCCATACGACACTAGATTTTATAATAGCAATATCAGGAACATAAAAGAAGTATAGATCTGAACAAAATTACATCGCAGGCACAAATCTGATAGATTAGATTTGAATAACATCGCAGGCACAAATCTGATAAAATAGATTTGAATAACATCGCAGGCACAAATTTGATAAAATGGATTTGAATAACATCGCAGGCACAAATCTGATAAAATAGATTTGAATAACATCGCAGGCACATATCTGATAAAATAGATTTGAATAACATCACAGGCACAAATCTAATAAAATAGATTTGATTAATCTGAAAGGATTATCTCATAATCAGGTATAGCTTGGATTCAGATTATTACATGCCAAGAATTCCAATTAGGAATTCACATCTAAAAGTAACTTGAACTTACATTGCTTAGATTAGGAGAAAATAGGTGTGCAGATGTTGATTCATCTCCAAGGTTGATTGTTGATGAAGACTTGTAATATGATTTAGGTTTTTAGAGGCAGCGGCTAAGAGGATTGAGAGTTCAGCAGCATAGAGGCGTCAGAAGGAATTGTTATGAATTAGGTTAGGTCTAGGCAATAATTTATAGGTGTAGAAAGTGTTTAAAAGCCTTTAGTTCACCACTGAAGCCATCAGGTTCGTCCAACGCATCAAAACACGTCATACGAAGCAGCTCAGCCCGTTTGGGCTCGGATCCATAAAGGGGTCGACCCCTTCCCTAGTTGGTTGACACCTATGTCGACCACCTCCTTAGGGGGTCGACAACTATGTTGACTCCCCCTTAGGGAGGTCGGCACCCCTAGGCTGGAAATTTCCCGCCTAGCCCGCTTCTCTGATTTCAAATGTTTTTGAATTATTTTTCTGGGCTGATTAACTAATTATTTAAATCTCTAAATTCTTGTAATCTTCCGAGGCCCATAACTTCCTCATAAGGAGTCCAATTTATGGAAACTCGGACTCTATCTCAAGTAGAATTCCAAGATGAACGCAATGGCGTAACCCGTTTTACTTAATCCTCCTTTTAATTATTTATTGTTCTTTAATTCGTTACTTTAATATTCACAGATAATACAGGGTGTTATAGTAAGTTACCTCTATTGGAAATAATCGTCAAAAATAAAGATGTCATTTCAAATGAGTGAGTTTAACTCACCTTGGTTTATCTCGTCGATCGATTCAAGAATTGCTTCATTTAATTTTAAACTAGCATTTAAAATTAAAGGAAAATCCAGTTTCTTCCAATCCGTTCCGAACCTGCTCAGTAGTATAGAACTCTTTCTTGCGATTCCAATAAGACCAACTTGGCTGAATTCTGACATCGTACCTGGGCGTTATGATTGTTTCAATTTTAACTAATTTATATATAATATAAATTAAAAATAAAACTAATTACCTCAGCAAACATTACACGTCAGCTTGATTAACGTGTTTCTTCCTTCCAACCGATCCCGCACATCCTCCTTATTCACACATTTTCTCTCAACCCATCAACCCATACCCCTTTTACACCAAAAGCCCAAGCGCAAGCCCATCCATTTCTTTATTTTTACTCTTTTTTTATTCTTCTTTTTTCTTCTTTTGTCTAAACCCATAAGGCCCAAGCTAACCCATCAGAATTCGCTGGCCCACACCCATTCATTTTACTTCCTCTTCCCATATTCCTTTCTCAAACTATTTGCCCCAAGCTTTTCCAGCTGAAACATTTCGCTGATCATTTTTTCTCCTTTTTGTTTTCGTAATATACCATGCAGAAACAAACAACATCGTTCCACCGTTTACATAGTGCCCAGACCTCTTCTTCCCCCATACTTCATTTCTTTAATGAAGCTCTTTCCCTCCTTGGGTTTATACACTTCGAAGCTGACCCATCTTCTTCTCACGTGTTATTCCTTTCTTTACTGAACCCATCCCATGCATGATTTAAAGCAGCACCTCCTCCCCATTTAAGTACGTGAACTGTCAATCCCATTTTCTCTTTTATTTTTTCAATGCTCAAAGAAATGCTCACTAGGACCCACGCAAGCTGCCATTTCATCGTCTAAATATAATGTAGCAGGCCTTCCTCCCACTCTTTACGATTGCTGCGCCTTATTATTCCCAGTCATGATGTTCCATGCATCACACTTCCACCTTTTTTCCCCTAGAATCCACGCATGCCTTCCATCATTCCCAAAAACTTATTCGCCTACTCTTATTTTATACGAACTACATCCAATCCCCTTCGCCACTTCACTCCACCATGCATGCCTATCTCCACTCCGCGTCCTAGGCAGCCACACACAGAGCAACCTTCTGATATTCCCACATCCATAAAACTTCTTGTATACGTACAGTGATCCCTTTCTTTGCCACCACGTTGAACGAGCTAGCTCTAGTAAAACCGTCCATGCAAAACCCTTCCATTTCACACACTATAACCTGGAGACAACGCCTACTCCTCACTAACCAGTTCCAGTACTCCACCATTCCCTCGCCATCCTCTCTCCGTTCTCACCAGCACTAGAGACACGACCAGCCTCCCGTACTTCCTCGACCCTCATGACGCCCCAGCCATGAAGAACAATCCAGGTAGCGACAGGTTTTCTTTTTCAAATTGAGCAGGTACGGTTGTTTTATGTGTGCAGAGTAAAAAAATGAAGCTGCGACTTCATTTGATTGTATATATGTTTTTAATTTTATTTTAAGGGTAGAAGTAGTTCCCAGTTAAATGAGAAACAGAGGAGATATGCATTTTGTTAGAAGGGAAGAGCAAACGAGAGCCGTATTTATAATCTTAATACGCTTGGCACTCACGGTAATTGGTTTGGCCATTACGCAATACTATCGGTGGGTAGGCATAATAGAATGTGTTTGCAGATGATGTGATTTTTCAATAACAGTGACTATAGTGGAAATTATGGGAAAGAAAAGCAAGTGTCCAATTCACATGTGCGTAGGCCAGTTGCTGTATATATATAGTGTAATATTTTGTATCTTATTACTGCAAAGCATCTACTGCTCCAAAAAGAGGATGGTTGGCTTGTCTCTTCATATAGGCTGTGTAGCTGGGAAGGATAGGGCGGTGATTTGCAGCGTCTTCTTTTCATATTAATGGGATAGAGATGTCCTAACTTGTGTGACTGTGGAAAGATAGGGCATAGCTCTTTGACTTGAATGAGGAGACATTGCATTTTATTTATATTTGAAGTACAATACAGTATTCTTTTGGTTTGCTGAAATGAAAATGCTCTGCTAGGTTTGTTAGGATGGGTATAGGGTCATGTGCAAGAGTTGAAGTTGAAAAGATAAGTAGGTTGCGGGATGGATTTAACGTAGGCGATTGCTTAGGGATTAAGAAATTAAACAAATGTTTATTTATTTCATTTTATACGGTGTCGCCAATTTAACGCTGACTGGTAAATACGCAACGACAATTACAGACTCCAACCACAACGAAAATGAATCCACCGCTACGTCTCAACATTCCGGTTCCAATAAAATTAATTTAGTTGGAAACCGACTCCATTTGTACAACGACGGTATTTTAATTATCGGCTCACCTCTAAATATCGCCCACTGACAAAACAACTCTGATTGGCGCCAAACTGGAAATCTAGTAATAATTAATTATATGTATCCCAATAAAATTCGTTTCGTCGAAAACGAAGGTCGTTTGGAAAAATAGCTATTTCTAACGCTTATATAATATCGATCAAAATATAAATAAATAAAAATATATTATTATCGTATATATATCTGAATAAAACAATATACAGCTTTTGATTTAGTCAATATAAAACAATAGCTCAACATAAATATTTTCTAGCTAAACGATAATCAAATTTCAAAAAGGATTCTTTTTGTTTTTAAATTATTAAATAAACCATAATCGTTTAGAATCGAAATTCATAGTAACCATTAGAAAATTTGATTTTGACATATCTCACAATATATAAGCTGAAATCTCGATTTTTCTCTGTCATTAGAAAATTAGTATCACATAGATTCAAACGTTTCTTGTTTTACAGAATTTCGATCTAAAACGGATTCTGTATATTTAATTGAAGTTCAAAACTCAATATTACGAACTATCACGCTATTTCGAGCTCGTTTTAAATTAAATATAAATATAACCATTCAATCGTCGTTAAATAAAAAATTCAATATATAAGTCCATTATTATTTCTAATATAATATTTAAAACCAATTTAAATATTCAATTCAAATGATTGAAAAATCAGGATCGTTACAATATTTTAAAATAAAGAATATTTTAAAATAACGTATATTTTAAAATAATATTTAGTAAAGAATTAAATTATGATTTTGATGTCCGTTTTTGGATGGACACGAATATATTTAAATATATGAAGCCGGATCAAGTATAAAAGCGCTATTTTAACTCAAACAAACTTACGTACCAATTTTATAATGAATATCGAAAAGCAGTGATTTAAAAATCAGATATTTTGAAAATGTTATCATTTCAATATTATAATAATATGGAATATTCAATTTTGATTAAAAATTGATAATGAAGTTGAAATTATTTTAAAACGAATTTATAAACGATTTTTAAAATACATTTTAAATGGAAAGCGACGATATATATATATATATATATATATATATATATATATATATATATATATATATAATGGCCTGAATAGAACGCGCCACACAGCGACCATTCGCGAATATCAACCATGAACTTCGAATTGATGTAACGAGAGATCTGACATCGGATTTTGCTAAACCGAAACTTTTAGGTTCGTATCGAAAAGAGCTTTCCAATGAATATAAGAGATTTGAAATCTAACGGTTGGATTTCGAACTATGTCCAAATCAATTTCAAAAAATGTCGCTGTGAATGCAGTTCGGTGGCCATTATGGGAAACCGACTATAAGGGCCTTTATCAAATTATTAAAATTATGCAAAATCATAATAAATGATTTGGAAAGACTTTGGATGAAAAATTCCATGTTTTGAAAAGATAAATGGTATTTTTATTGAAATGAACTAGTTATTAATAGTTTAAAAATCCAATGTTTTTAAATAAATAAATTGGATTTGTAAATGGTTTTGAATTAACAAGTAATTCCAATGTATGAGCTAGAATGGTTTTAAATGGAAATTATCTGCGGAATATTTCGATATTGGATTCCGTGATTATACGGATATTGTATGGGAATTTGAAAGATACAGATATTGTAACAACCTGGAAAATCAGAACCGATTTAAAATTTTTATTTTGGCAATTTTAATAAATTTTGAATATTTAAAATGATTTATTTTCAATAATAACAACTAGATTTGAATTGAATTAGAACGTATATATTTATTAAAATCAAAGTTAGAATATAGACATTTATTTGAATTATATAACGAGCCTGAAATGGCGTGGTAGTTTGAAAATTCGAATTCAAATTTCAAATGAATGTACAAGATTCAGAATAAACTGGATTTTAGTAAAACCAGAAATATTTAAATTTGCTTGAAAATATTTTCCACCTAATTTGAAAAATCCAGATTTCATAATGGGAATAAAAAGTGATGTCCAGTTGAAAATTTAGAATAGTCGCTATGGAATTTATATAATATATAACCCTTAAAAATAGCGATTTTGCAAACGACCTCCGTTTTCGACGAGAGCACTTTTGTTGGATCCGGAATGGAAAATTATTTCAAGATTCCAATTTTCATAATTTTTTGGAATAAATATGTGAGCGCAGTAAATTTAAATGTGTTTGGTAACTTAAATTTGAATTTAATCGACTGGAAATTGGTCATTTTGCAAACGGTCCCCAAATTCAATGAAATTAGTTTTGTTAGGACCGTATCGTCAAATCATAGCGAGATTTATTTTTCTGGAATTTTTGGAGTTAGTCCGTGGCCCCGATAAATTAAAATGTGCGTTGGAATTTAAAATATTATGATTTATATTTTAAATTTAGTGGAAACTGATCGTAACAACCGAATTGGTGTACAAAACAAATCCCATTGTGTCCAAAATGGGGGCATTTGGTTAGAGGCGACATTCGTTGGAGTTTGTTTGGAGGTCGAATGTAAAATATGGAGTTATTGGAATTTAAAGAATAAAATAATAATAAAATATATTACAAAAAGGCCACCTAAACCCTAGCCGCCTTCCATTCGTTCGATGGACCAAAATGCTCCAGAATTTAGGGAGATTTTTCTCTCAATCCTCTGAAAATTAGACCGAGCTCGTGTTTAACAAACTACAGTATGGAGAGAGGGCTTTTAATCTAGAGTGGTTTGAGGAATTATCATGTACTGTGGAGCTCGATTATCAAGCTGGAAGATCTGCCATTCGACGACGGGTTCTGGATGGAGGGGCCCACCGAGTTGGTCGGAGAAGAGGGACGAGGCGCGGCTCACGGCAGTCTTCCATGTAGCAGGGCCTGATCGGGCTCCAACGCCTCGATTCGCGCATAAATTGAAACCCTAGTTTCGAAGATCAGAAGTCGACGGTGACCAGATGTAGAAGAAGGATTAATGAATGTTAATTATATGATTAACTTAATTAATTGCTCAATTAATTTATTCAATGTTCGTGACACAATAACTTTCTCATACGAGGTCCAAATCACGCGAAACTAGATCTGTTGCGATCGCGGGGACGATAGATTCACAACAAAACTAACCAGGTCCCATTTGGAGCTAGTGACAATTTCGGGCAGATTTAAATCCAAATCTTCCAGAAATTCAGAAATAAAATTGGCGGAGTGGAAACTGACAATGATAACTGCTTCTCACTCTCATTATTTATAGTAAAATATATACTAGGATGCAGACGGTGCTTAGCAGCACCCGACACCATTGATTGTACAAACCATGATTGTTTGTTTGGATTGAATGGACTGTATTATGTTTTTTGATTGTGATGAATAAAATATTTGAATAATGAAAATATCATTTTTATTGTATATATAATATGTATAATATATTCATGTGATGAATAAAATATTTAAACAATAAAAATATCAATTTTATTGTATATATAAACTGTATAAAACATTCACGTATGGAATAAAATATTTGAATAATAAAAAATATCATTTTTATTGAAATAATAAAATATATAAAATATTCTTGTGTGGAATATAATATTTGAATAGTAAAATTATAATTTGTACTGAATATATAAACCATAAAAATGGTCATGTGTTGAAAATAAATATTCATTTACAAATTGGACGATTTGTTTATGTACATCGTCCAACTGCACAAATAATGTTCAGTATGTGTTGTTTGAAAACCCCACACGGGTATAAGGGTGATATTTGACATATACTAATCCTGATATTTAGTTGTATGTCAATCGATGGGTTGGCAGACTACAATGAGCGTTAATTGTTCTATTTTAACGCTTATACATTTGTAAATTGCACTCTGGATGATGGTTAACTTTTTTTGATTATGGTTGTGTACATGTGTATGAAATCCATATAAATAAAATTGTTTGGTAATTGACTGTGTCTGGTTCCAATTCAAAAGGAATGAATATTTTAAAATAATAAATATTTTAAAATAATATTCAGTAAAGGATTAAAATCTGATTTGATGTTCGATTTGGGATGGATACGAAAATATTGAAATATATAAGCCATGTTGATTAGATTTGCGCCATTTTAATGCGAACGATATTTAAATCGATTTTATTCATTTTTGTAATGATCATCGAAAGGGGTAATGATTTCAAATCCGATATTTTGAAAATTTTATCATTTATAAATTATAATGATATAGAATATTCATTTTTGATTTAAAATTGAAAATGAAGTTGAAATCGTTTTTAAAACGAAATTAAAATGATTTATAAAATATGTTTTAAATGAAAATCGGTGAAATATATATTATACATAATATGATGGCCTGAATAGAAAGCGCCGCGCTGCGGTCGTTCTCGAATTTCGACCGTTAACTTCGAATTGATATTACGGGAGATCCGACCATCGGATTCTCATAAGACTGGAATCGTTGGGTTCGTATCAAAAAGAGCTTTCCAACAAATACAAGAGATTTGAAATCTAAAGGCTGGATTTTGAATTATGTCCAAATTAAAATTGGAAAAGTTCATTGTAAGTGCAGTTCGAGGACCGTTTATGGAAACTGATTGTACGGGCCTTGATAAAATTATTAAAAATATCAATAATTTGTATAAAATCATAATAAATGATTTGGAAAGAATTTGGATGAAAAATTCCATGTTTGTGAAGATAAAAAATATATTTTTATCAAAATGAACTAGTTATGAACTAGAATTATAATCCAATATTTTTAAATAAATAAATTGGATTCGAAATGGTTTCAAAAATAACTAGAATTTCCATTATATGAATTGGAATGGAGTTGCATCGAAATTATCTTCGTAATATTTCGATGTTGGATTTTGTTATTATACAGATATTGTTATGGAAATTTGAAAGATATATTTATATCAGTATTTCCAATACGATATTTGTTGGTTGCAGAATTTGATATTGAATATAAGCCGATATATTTTCTATTCAGAGCCTTGTATTTAATATCAAATGGGATTTTGGGTTTGTCGTGAATGGTGTCTTAAATAACACTGTTCTTAAATCCAGTTGAGGAGAGAACAAACCTTTTTATTAAGATTTAGTGAAATTTTCCAATTGATTAATATTTAATTGGAATTGAATAAAATAATTGGATTTTGGGTTTTCGTGAATGGTGTCTTCAGTAACACTGTTCTTAAACCTCGTTTGAAAATAATAAATCTTTTAATTAAGATTATTTGAGTTTCCAGTTATATTTTGTAATTGGAATAAAATGGAATGTGAATCGGGTTTATCGTGAATGGTGTTTTTAATGACATTCATTCTTTAACCCAATTAATAGTGAAATGTGATCTGGAATTTATAAATCTTTATATTAAGATTTAATGGGAATTTTCCAAATTTTTTTTCCAATTTAATAAAATAAATTGGAATTGAATGGAATTCGCTTTGGTAATAATCGAAGTGAACTTCTGTGGAGGAAGACTGTTACTATACATGGACTTTAAAAGGCTTCGCCGTTATTCCATTTATATTATCGTTTGGATATGAGAGTTTATATCAATTATATATATTGATCTGTTTTCTATGAAGATTCCATAATTAATAGAATGTGATTTTGGGTTTATCGTGAACTGTGTTTTAAATGACATTGGTTCTTTAACCCAGTTAAAGGCATGATTTATTTCCTAAATTTGAAAAAACATTACATAATGATTTTTGGAGATTAAAACTAAGTGGAGTTTTGATGAATCTTTAATTAGATTGAAATGTGAATGTGATAATTTAGATTATAAAATTCGGGAAATGATCGAGAATGGAGTACTACCAGTTTTACTCCAGGCGATAGTTAAATCTATAATTAGATTTGAACATGAAATGGTAACTAATTTTACCGATAACACCGTGGTGTTAGATATGAAGTATTACCAGTTTTGCTTCATGGGATGAGTAGGTTGGGATTGGGAAATATAATAATTAATTACTTCGGTAAGGTTCGCTAATCTCGACTAATTTGGATAAACCTAAATTTGGTTTGAATTAATATCCAAGGAAGATTAAAGAATAAATTTAAAGAATTTATCTTTGATAAAATTAATGGGAACCTTTCCCCAAAGGATATGAATATTTAAATAAATGAATACTCTGAATTGGAATGAGGCGTATGTTGTGTTTTATAACACGTGTTTATAATATACGCGAGTTATTCGGGAAGATCGGGTTTATTCCATTCTGAATAACTGAATCGACGATAAGTTGACGATGAAGACGGTGGTTAAAGACCAGAGGTCTTCACATCGTTTGGATGATTACTGATGTCTTGATTGGGCTGCACACCCAAGACGAGGTAATAAGTTGTGATCGTCCAGACGTACTTGGAGATAGATTGGATATGCGAGGACCTCTCTCCTGTATTGGACATATAGGACGAGGAATAAGGTGCCTCCGGTTTCGTTCAGACCTAGAATGAACTTTTAAATGGATGTGTGTCTGACATTGGATTTTGTTCTGTGATTGATTGATTTCTATTAAATATATATCTGTTTGGTGGAGGAGAATTTATTCTCTTGCTAAACACCCTTCTCTGAGACGTACGAGTTCAGAGGTTATATGTCGATAGACATCAGTCGCACGACATGAATTGTCAGTGCGGCATGCTGAAATGCAAATGATCAAGGCTTCTGTTGAAAAGCAGAGTCTTGTGGTTGATGATCAAAGCACGGTTTAATATAGCATAGATTTGTGTATAACGTTAATTTGCGAGCCTCACACCCCGGTGTGAACCAGAAATGGGAGAGGACTTCCGGGAGGACATGTGTTTCCTTCTAGCTGGGAGTGTTGTCATGGTATGGAGCCCAGACATTTTACTCATGTGGATGTTGCATATTATTTGATGGATAGCGAGGCGCCTCGGACATATCGGTTACTACGCAGCCGATGGATATTGAGTCATCTGGCTCATTTACGCCCCATAGGGCGGGGAAACGTATTGTTTTGGCATTTTAATCCACTCTGTGCGGACCAGCACTGACGATCCAAGGGTTAATGTAACACCCCGGATTTATGAATAATCGAATTAACTAAATTAAAGAATAATTAATCCCAGACGTGAGAATTAAGGGAAATGGGTTGCGCCATCTCGAAATTCTGGTTGAGATAGACTCTGAATTTGTGGGAAACGGATACCGGATGAAGGAGATATGGACGACCGAAGTTAAGTGGCAAAAAAAAAAATATTGCACTGGCGCACTTGGGAAGTGCGCTAGTACAAATTTGCACTGGCGCACCTGCCAAGTGCGCCCAGGCTGAGGCAGCAGGCCAACACAGCTTTCTGGTTCAGTCTGACCCATGTTCTGACTCCTTGCTGAGTCATTAGGGCTAAGATGTCACCCTATTCCGACTGAATGGTTTTGATTAACCCTAAGATCATTCGACGACTTAAATTAATTCAAAACTCTATAAATGGACCCATGGACTCAATCCCTAAATTAAAAATTAAAACTAAAACTATGGCAGTCATGCTGTCATCTTGTAACCTAGAGTAGCCGCCACCAATTAGAGAGGAAGAACAACAAATTAAATCAGTTCTATTCAACCCTAACAACTAATCTTCTTCAAAGGAAAGCTAATACAACTTCAGAATTCAGAATTCAGAACTCAAAACCTTCTTTGAGTTGTGAGTTCGATAATTTTAATAAAATAATTAGCAATTTAATTGGATTAAGTTATGTTGTAGATTATTTGGATATGATGTGAATTATTGACTGCATGTTATAATTATGTTGTAATGTTATCATACATATTGTAAATTCTATGATGTTATGTTGTGATCATCTATGTTGTAAAGTTATGATGCTATCACCTATGTTGTAATTCTATGATTAGCTTATGTATAATCAAATCATCATGTTGTTCATATGCTAGTTTGGTTATGTTGATTCATATTATAGATCACAAGTATGTATGCATGTTTAAATATTGATTTAGACATGAATCATATGCAAGTTGGAATAACCTTACATGTTTCATGACATCAATTTTAGATCTAAAGTTAGGCTATGACATATGTGAGTTATATGATAAATCCTACATGATAGTTTATATGTTTAAATGTAAGAGTACACAATTGTTATGCTGCATAAATCACATATGTAAGTTTATGTAAGTGTATGAGTTTGGAATATGAATCATGTTATGCAAGTTTGTGGTTATTGCCTATGCAAGTTTACACCTTTAGATGTAGATCTATGACATACATGATTTATGCAAGTTTGTGACCATTATCTAAACAAGTCCACACCTTTAGATTTGGATTTATGGCATATGTATTTTTATGCAAGTTGTAACTTTGGCCTATACAAGTTTTAGATGTAGAACATCATTCATACATGCAAGTTCACACCTATGTTAGATCTAGTTTTATCTATATGTATGTTGTGATGTTTTCTCTTTATTCCATGAGTTAGACTACTCGACTCTAACGTATATTTTACATTAACCGAACGAACGTACAACGTGAGGTAAAGGGGATAATATTAAAAAGATTTAATATTAAGAATTGGCATAAATGCCTTAAATGGCATAAAATAAATTTGTGGTGAAAATTGGTATGATTTTACATACCACAAATGGATGGACATAATTGAGTCAATTATGGACATCGTTAAATTTGGAATTGATTGATAATTTGAATAGGGAAAGTAATTCAAATTGGTGGAATGATTAATTAGGACTAATTAATCATCTAAGACACAAGGTTAGGCTCTTTTGTGGTGTAAGACCGCCCGGACCCGCCTGACAAATCCAGCTGCCACAAATGCCAATCTAATGTAAGAGGTCTTAGGCATAAATTAAATACGTAACAATTGTAAAGACACGAGGTTAGGATCTTTTGTGGTGTAAGACTGCCCGGACCCGCCCGACAAATCCAGCTGCCACAAATGCCAGTCTAATGTGAGAGGTCTTTATGAGGTTACGGTCTTAATGAATTAAGAAACACTTAACCAGATAAACATGTAGTGGGACATGAGGGGGTTAAGTGGGTGCCTTTGGTGGCATGTGGAATCTATTGGGTGCCTTGGGTGGCATTTGAAATACGATTAGAAACACTTAACCAAAATTGAAATTGAAACATGAATAAGAAGAGGGTTAAGTGGGATGTACTAGAGGGGACCAAGCTTAGGTGGATCGCTTGTGTCAAGTAATAGGGGCCCACGAAGGGAATGCATTAATTTCTATGGAGCGTTTTAAGTAAGTATAGAGCAGAAACTTAACAACAAGACAGATATAAACAGTACTAAAGAATTTAAAAAGTTTATTTCATTGCAGCGGAAAACACATATGTTTGATTACATCATCAAAACCAGAGCCAAGTACATAATATTCATCTTGACTAAATCAAAGTACATAAATTGAAAGACATAATCCCCAATACAAAATAGCCATAAATAAAAGAGAGGCTGAACTTTACTTCAGCGATCCAAGCAATCTTCTAAAAGCAAGAAGCACAGCTGTCCAAAATCAAGCTCCACTGGTGCTAGTTCCAACCTGAGTACCTGGGGAGGGGGGGGGGGAGGAGGAGAAGAGGAGGAAACAAAGGGATTCAGACATAAAGTCTAGCGAGTGCGATAACTTTAACAATATAATCACCAATGTAACTAGGCTAAGGCATAAGTTGGAAAATCAGGAAATGACCATGAACCATTGAGTATGGCAGAGTAAATAAGGAAACAGGATGAACAACGATATCCTTAAAGCGCACCTAACCCACTGTAAGATAATTACTAAACTACACTAACAGTATGAGATAATTGTTATACTGCACCACCACTAGTCACCCTAAGGTTGATCCTGCCTACAGAACTTAATAATGATATTGGTAGTTTCGTGCACCCCTAGCTGCCTTCATAGATGCCGCCTGCCCCTATCTACACTAGGTGTACCCACTACCCCCAAGCGATCGGCGCCCTAACTCGTAGATACCCGTGCTGGTCCCACAGTGGGTCCCCAAAGTGGCAACCCAATACTACCAGTGATGCACGACTTATACCTACACGATGCAACAACGTCTTACCTACCAGCCCGGGTCCACACACGCATGTTGTAACAACCCACATTCTACGCATCGGAGCAACGTAGAATACTTATTTCTTTCTCATACGAAGTCGTATGGTCGTGTAGAGTTGGGGAACGACTATTGGGGTAATTTACCATGTTCCTGATTTTTGCCGATTTTTAAATGATCGTTTTGCCCTTAGCTGATCTTGTTTCGACCATAACTTTTGATTGGTAAGGAATTTTGACCTGAAACCACTTCCAGTAGATTCGGATAATGGTTTAACTTTCCGTAGAGTGGTCACATTAGCCAAACGGACTCACCGTTTGGGAGATATGGCTGAAACAAGGTTTAGAAGGTGAAAAACAGCTTAACCGGGCCTAATTGAGGTGATTAGCAAGAAAGCCCATAACCCATTTCGGGATTAGGGTTATGGGGAGGCTGAGAAAAGTAGGAAAACGAATTTTATTTCATTTTCCACCCGCCAAAAACATGTCTTTCACCCTAGCCATGGCCTCCACCTTCTAATTTCATCCCAAATCATCTCTAATCACTTTCTAATCGAAGATTAAGCAAAACTACATCAAATCAAGGGAGGATAGCACCAAATTAGAGAGAGTTGCTGGAACAGATTAGAATTCGACCCAAATAGAGAATCATTTCAGATTTATAGTTTACTTTGTGGCAAAGGTGAGTGATTAGCTTGCTTTTACACTAATTATGGCTAATTAGGTTAATTAGTAAATATTAGCGAAATTATAACTCAGAAAAATCTAGAAAAATTTGTAGAAATCTAGAATATTATTTTACGCCTCTGATATGAATTTGGGTTAATTTGGACCAATTTTGCTAATCCCAGATTTTAGGGGATTAAGGGGTGATTAGTGATAATTAGCGAATTTATGCATGTTAAAAATCTGGAAAAATATTCATAAATTCTTAAATATTATTTTAGGCTTCGGTTAGAAAATTTGGCTAATTTGGTTAAGTTTTGTTAATCCTATCATTAGTTTGGCTTAAACATGCTTAAGGGAAAATATGGGGTTTTGGCTATGTTTGATCCATTTTAACCTATCATATTGTTGTTTTGGTGTTTGAGGTCACTTCTACTTGTTGCTAAAACTGTATGGTATGCTTTGTGATTGATTAGAATAGTTAGAATGGACGAAAACGCCGTCGAATGGCGTAAACAACTCGCTGGACAAAGTGCAGGAAATGCACAGTGACCGGACCAGATCGGATGGGGAGGTCCGAACTGAACCGTTCGTGTGGCCCATCCACGATCTGCGCCTTGCATTCGAACCGAGCCTGTATGCCCCGAGTTGATCTGGAACTTGGAGGAGATCACGAACGGACCGATCCGCCAGCAGTACACCGACCCGATCCACCAGAAGTACCCCGACCCGTTCGATGATGGTTGGATTCACGAGGCAATGGAGTGTGACATGACCCGATCGTGGTAACCCCTTTGTTCTGAACCCTTCACCACGAACCGATCCGGAGCTTGGCCACGATCTGAACCACCACGAGCTGGAGCATGGAGCACGACCAGAACCCGATGGCAGCCACCGAACCGATCCGAAGGAACTTGTCACGAACTGAGATGTTAAGCACGACCTGGGTTGTATCCGAACCGACCCAGTGAGGTATGCTGAAGGCCGAACCGAACCGTGTTGATGATGGGGAGCTGAAGGCCGAACCGAACTGATGTCTAAGAGGAGATCCGAACCGATCTGGTGATGACCAAAAACCCGAGATGCAAAGGTAGTCCAAATGGAAGGTAGATGTAACACCCCACCTCCGCTAGGGTCACTCACAAAGGGAATGCCCTTGTTTTGGTGGGGTATTATCTAGTAAACAGGCACAGAGATAACACAAGACAGAACATAGATAAAATAGAGTATATAAAGCAGCAGATATAAACTTTAAAACCAAATCTCATTACTGAAAAATAGAGTCAAAACCTCTTACATCAAAATGCCAAGTCATTATTTCATTACATCAAGTTCTAAAGAAGCAAAGTACTTAAATCAAAATAAGTAAAATATTATTCCCAAAACAGTGCATGAGTGCAGCCATAGCATAGCTCAAGACCAAACCATACATGAACTGTCAGAAAGCAAGCAAAGTCCAAGCTAAGAGCTAGAGTTTCCTCCCTAAGAACCTTGGGGGGGGGGGAGGGGTGGACGAAAGACAAAGAGGCGAAAGAAAACGGGTCAGTCAAAAAGACTAGTAAGCCCTAGTGACTATCTGCATAGAAATTAGTAAAGTTAACAAGACATGAATAAACTGGAATTAAACATAGGAATGATGATAAGTCCGACATGATAACTAAGCTAACAAGATAACTCAAGTCTAACATTGCATATTCAAGGTTTGCCATACCAACTATACTGTTATACTAATCCCATGTGAACTATAAATCAAAAAATAATCCCTTGGCCTAATATCATGAAGTGACCCAATTCGGGGTCCAACGGTATGATCGAATCGACCGGCTCCGTACAAGTCTAGCTCGTCGTGTGTCTGTGTCATACGGCCCTATCACGAATGTAGTCACCTGTGCTAGGTCCACCATAGGGTGTATCAAGCCCTAGGGTGCCAACCACCGACACAAATCAAGAATGCACAGATAATCCTACTGATGCCCAATGCCAGCTTTTTCAACTCCGGACTAAGTGCACGACCCTAGTCTTCCTGAACCTACAATGGCGCACCAACTCAACCGTCGTTCTGGTCGCTTACAATCAGCCCGGCAATCGTGCCCCACCCGGCCCAGCCCCAGGGTACCGTGATACATCTAGTGGGTTACTGCTGAAAAGGACCGCGTAACTAGGGTTTCATTCAGCAGGTTAAGTTGTCATTTAAAATCGAGACTTAACCCCATCTACGTGTCATGTCAAATTGACTAAGTGTGTCGTTCTAGTTCAAGACTTAGTGCTACGAATCGTGTGTCAGGTTGGTTAAGTGTGTTCAAGCGGTTCATGACTTAACCCTATCAAATCAACGTGTCAAATTGGTTAAGTATATTCAAGTAGTCCATGACTTACCCCTATCCAGTGGCATTAATTTACTTAATGCACCCCTAACCTCTCACATTAGACTTGGTTATGGTTACTGGATGTGCTGGGCGGGTCCGGGAAGTTTTACACCATAACCTAATCTAACCTCGGGTTTCGAGTGCGATATGACCAACTACTCACATTGGGTCCTATTGTTTGCAGTTACCGGATTCGCCGGGCGGTTCCGGGCAGATTTATACTGCAAACTCAACCCAACCTCGGGTTGGCCACGTTCAATCTATCTAAGTGTCATGTCCCAAATTCATATTTTCAAGTATAATTTCATGTCAAGTTCATGTTCCTATCCAAGCTCAAGTTATAACTATATTCATGTTTTCATGTTCATACTAAATTCGGGTTTTCCTAAACTACCCAAATCGCATCCCCAACGCTCGTGAATTCGAATCAAGGCAATTGATGTAACTAGGGAATAACATAACAAGGATGGGTATAAAGTGGCAAAGGTGATTTCAAGGCATGCATGGTGTAACTTGAGATATGATCATAACATCACTGGCATATGAAATAGGGTGATAAACATAGCAATAAATGACATAAGATGATAATCCTAAACTTGTGACTAGCAATAGTTTCAACATCACAACATCACAGGCATGTTAAAATAATGATAGGGTTTAGGTTATGACATGAACATGCCCCTAAATCATGTTCTTATCAGTATTCCACAAATCAAGGTTCAATATGAACGGTACTAGGTTCAAGGTGAATAGATCTAGGGTGAACAAGAGTAGATCTAAAATAATAGATCAAAAAGGAATAGTCATAGATCAAAGATATACATGAGTAGGTCTCAAGTTGTTATCATGTTTATGTTCAACGTCAATTTACACATGTCCATATTAAGTTTAGAGTTTAGATCTAAGAGTAACTAGGGCTTACAGATCGTGGTTTTTGAGAACTATGAACAAAAATTGTCGTAGGATCGTTGTTGAAATGTTGATCTATTCCCTTGAATTGTTGTAGAAACATTGGCCTTCGATTTGGTTCTAGTTTGAATGTTTAAGCTTTAAGTTGGAGGCGGCAGCCATGGTTCAAGAGGAGACATAACAGCATAATGGTGTTAGAAAGATTTGTTGTGGACTAGCCTAGGTCTTAGGGTGTTTTTATAGTTGCAACAACTAGTTTAGGCCATAGGATAAACCCTAGAATCGATCTGAACCGCCAAAAATCGTCACAGGCCCTCAAACAAGCCAACAGGGTCAAGCTGGAGCAACCAGGCCCAAACCAGGTTCGGGGACCAGGTCAACACCCAAGTCGACTGCGCAGTCGACCTGGTCCTGGGGGTGTCGACTGCCCAGTCGACTCCCCAGTCGACCTGGGGTGCTGGGCGGGAAATTTCCCACCCAGTCTGTCTGGGTTTTGAAATTCAAATTTGAACTAGAATTCGAACTGTTTTGAACTATGAAAATTTCTGAAACTTTGGGGAGCCATAACTTGGTCATACAGACTCCGATTTTCGAAAACTCGGACTCAATTTCGTGCAGAATTCCGAGACGAACGCAATGGCGCAACCCGTTTCCCTTGGTTCTTAATTTAAAATTTAATTTTGCCTAGATTTATGGTTATAACATGTTATCAAAATACGGGTTGTTACATTCTCCCCTCCTTAAAGGATTTCGTCCCCGAAATCTCTAAGTTAGTAAGAACATATCCTACCATCCATCATCCATCTACTCAAAACATCATCCACAAGCAAACATTGTCCTTAAGAGATTTCTAATGCTGTATGAACATATGCAGAAAGTGTGCGTATATGTTCCTTATCTAATGCAAATGATCAGGCTTGATTGATCTTTCTAATGCAAAATATGTTTAGTGTCATGAATCCAACATGTATGCAAATAATCCTAGTCACGTAAGCACTATATGTGTGCACAAATATTCATCCATATGCAACATTCATATGATAACACAATCAATTTCATCCACAAATAAGTATAAACACTCATGCAAATGCAATATGAAAATGTGTCTGAGCCGATCTAGTGCCTAATGTGTGTTATGCAACCATGAGCAATCACTTTCAACCACTTGCAACCATTCACAAACATCAAGCATAAGATGTTTCAAATACATGTTTACATTCATAGGATTCTACCTAAGGTTCTCAAGACAGGATCGAAAGGATATACAAGATAAAACAGAGTATCTAGTGAAAAGAAGTTAAAGATGTACCCCTAGAAGGTCCTTCTTGCAGGGCTTTCCCTTGCTTCTTAGGACAATTCTTGCTGATGTGTCCAGTTTCACCGCATTGAAAACATGCACCTATCATCATCTTCTTCTTCCTACAGTCCTGGACTATATGCCCGTCAATACCATAGAAGTTGCATTTTCTTTTCTCACGTGACTTGTCATTCTTGTTGTTGCTGTTCTTTCCTCCTTTCTCAGAGTCTACCTTCTTGTCTTGAGATTAATTCGCCTTGACCTTCTTCTTGCCATTCTCGTATTCTTCATGAAGTAGGGTCGTATTCACCAAGCTTTCAAAGGTCGCCCCCATGGGTACATGATTCATGGCCATAGTGTGGAGTGGCTCGCTCAATCCTCGAGCAAAGCGTAGAGCCTTCTTCTCAGCAGTGTTGACTAAGTCCAAACCAAACCGAGCAAGCTGATTAAACTTATTCACGTATTCCCTAACTGACATGTCCCTTTAATTGAGTGCCAGGAACCTCTCCATCTAAAGACTCGCTTCTGCGGATGATAAAATCTTAAGCCCAAACCTCTCTCTGAAGTCTGCCCAAGTCTCAATTGGCCTGGTAGCGTTGGGGACTTCCAACGAAAATGCGGCTTCCTCTTTCAACAACCATGCTGCCAACTGAACTTTCCTATGATCCTCCATATTGAAAATAACAAACAAGTCTTTAGTCTCTTTTAGCCAGTTTCGCGCGGTAATGACCCACATTTGGCAGAGGTATCATGATTAATTTATTTAATAATATCAATGGTGGTATAGTGAATTAATTGGTCGTGGAATTAAATAATGGTAAATATTTAATTAAAATAATAAATTAAATAATATATTTAATTCAGTAATAGTAAAAAATAGTGAAATTCACAGTATGGTGTAATTTGGGTTATCTAAAATATATATATATATATATATCAGTTAGGAGTTGAATTATATTGACGAATATATTCAATCGACGTCAGTTTGAACGTATAATTATAATATATTTAAAATAGAGCTTGAAATAGCGCTGCAGTTCGCTATTTGGCGATTTGAACTTCAACTGAATGAATAGGATTCGTTTTAAGCTGGATTTCTGTGAAACAAGAAACGTGTGGAGCTGGTGGAGCTGGTGGAGTATATCTTTCTATTAGAAGAGAAAAATCGAGATTTCATTGTGTAGATTTTGAGATATGTCCAAATAAAATTTTAGAAAAGTCGCTGTGGAATTCCTTTATAATTTATAAAGGAATTATTTATATTTTTAAAAGGGTTTTCAATATAAATCAAATATCGGGTTGACCCAGAAGTGAATATCGAGTTGTAAATACATACAGGAATATTCTAGAGCTGTGTGGTATGCCACTATGGATATAGACGATAATATTTAATTTTTAATATTTAATTTGATTATATTTAAATATATTTATATATTTAAATAGGTTATTTAGAGCGTTAAAAATAGCCACTTTTGCAAACGAAGTCGGAATTCGACGAAACCAGTTTTGTTGGATCCGCAACATCAAATTATTGTTAGATTTCCAGTTTCGTGATTTTTAGAGTCAGTGTGGGGCCGTACGGATTTTTAGAGTGAGAAACAGTCAGTATTTTGACAATTAAAAATACGCTGTGTAAGCATACGGAGTCGGAATTCGACGAAACCAGTTTCGTTGGGACCGTAATGTAAAACTCTAACTACACGTCCAGTTTGGTGATTTTTAGGTATCGTATGTAGTCATGGGGATTTTTAGAAGACTGAAAAGAGAATAAAATAAAATAAGAAAATATCCTACCTAATTTCTAAGATCAAAACAAAGGCCACACGCTAATCCTTTTCAACCACAACTCTCAACAACCCTCCCTTATAAAACCAAATATCACAGCAGAAAAGTTCGGTCCCTTTTAATTTAAAGGAAAATCAAAACTAAAATATATAAAATCCTGAAAATCATCTTTCAAATATATTTAGATTCAGTGAGGTGCGCCCTTCAATTCTGGGTATGTATTGTTGAACTCGACGGGGGTTTCGTCACTGTCCATCTTCGAGCGACGAAATAGGGTTCGAGATTTAAGGGGCTTCAGGAAATCGGAGGTCGAATGGATGGTGGACTCGGGTTCGTAGTGGATTTTCGCAATAATCGAAGGAGTTTGGGGAATTTCGGTGTGTTTTCTGGTGGTGCGATTCCTGTACAGTTTCAGGAAGTGTCGACGTCGCACCTTATTTGCGGATCTCGAGTTGAACGAAATTGGTACGAGGAGGAAGAGGCTTGGACGAGGAGTGTAATGGTGGATCTGGGTTGTTGAATCACTGAGTGATGGAAGAGAATGGTGGGGCAGAACGTCGGCCATGGTTGAGCAATACTGGGAGCGACGGGTTACTGAGGTTGGGGGAAGAAGATGTTACGGGTTGGAGGTTGATTAGTGGGCCGACGGTTTGGGTGAGCCCATTTGAGAATTTTAGAATTTAATTTCAAATTTTATTTAAATAAAATGTATTAACTTGTGAATCTCGTAACATATTCATACGGAGTCGGAATTCAGCGAAACAAGATCCGATGGGATCGTATGGACGAACACTTCACAATGAAGCTGACTTGAAGTGGATTGGGGCTCGTATGAATTTATAGTGAAATAAACTGTTTGATTCAAATCAAGCAACAGTTTATCGTTATTTAACGATGAACTGTCCAATGTGAGTAAATCTCACTAACTCTGAACAGTTATAATTTCATGTTGTATTTTTAGAACTGTTAGATATTGGTTGTTTGATTGTGTGTTGACTGTTTGATTGAACTGCTAGTCAGTTAGTTAAATTTCTATATTGATTCTGTTTAACAGAATGTATCATATAGAACCGAAAGTGATGTTATCTATATTGTTTAACATCTGTGATGCAGGAAAACAGGTTGGAGGAATCCAACTGGATTCCTCAACATTTATTTTACTGTTTTCATATATTGTGATATATGATGTGTTATATAATCTGTTATGGATTATGGGTGTTGGAATGATGTTGATCATTTTTATTCGATATTTAATTATCATAAAAGACCCTGGGATGTAAAAAGAATTATTTCAATGTATATTGAAATAAAGGGAGTTTATAAAATCAACAGATTTTATAAAAGGAAATATTTCGAAAGTAAATAAAAAGGGAAAAATGTTTTAAAACGAATAGAGTTTTATAAAAGGAAAATCATTTGTAAAGTGAAGAACTGTTACTAAAAGTAAATCTTTATAAATGAATAGTTTATTCGAATAGAATAAAGGAGTTAATCGATGTTAGTTAATCGATTAGAGTTGAGTTAAAAGGAGTTAATCGATGTTAGTTTAATCGATTAGAGTTAAAGTTAAAAGAAGTTAATCGATGTTAGTTAATCGATTAGAGTTAAAGTTAAAAGAAGTTAATCGATGTTAGTTAATCGATGTTAGTTTAATCGATTAGAGTTAAAGTAAAAGGAGCTAATCGATGTTAGTTTAATCGATTAGTGTTAAAGTTAAAGGAGCTAATCGATGTTAGTTAATCGATTTGAGTTAAAGTAAAAGGAGTTAATCGATGTTAGTTAATCGATTTGATTTGAAGTAAAAGGAGTTAATCAATGTTAGTTAATCGATTAGATTTGAAGTAAAAGGAGTTAATCGATGTTAGTTTAATCGAAAAGAGTTAATCGAACATAGTTATTCGATTAGAAACAAATGAGTTAATCGAATAAAGTTTATTCGAAGAAAGTAAAAGGAGTTATCGAATATAGTTTATTCGAAAGGAGTCAAGTGAAATGAGTAAATCAATAGCATTAGTCAAATAGAGTTAATCCAATAGTGTTAGTCTAATAGAGTTAATTGATAAGGGTTAATCGAATAGAGTCAAGTGAAAAGAGTCAATCGAATATAGCTATTCGAACGGGAGTTAAGTAAGGAAGTTAGTAAAGGGATATAAAGTGAAATTTGTCTATTTCAAAGTTAGAAATGTTGTTCAGTTAAGGTCTGAGAGGTAGTTCTACCCCAACTTGATTGGCTTCATTTTTAACTAAGGAACAGTTAAGGTTCGACAGTAAAGGAAATGGTTTGAGTTGGCATCGCGATGGTTTGTTTAAACATCTGTCTAAGTCCAGTGAAGAAGCTTTGGAAATGTTTTCCAAATAAGAAACCAGAAATGTTTTCTAATAAAGAAAACAAGAAATGGAAATGTTTTCCATTGTTAATAACGTATATTTTCCAAATTTAGAAAATAAGAAATATTGAATATAGGGAAAACAGGAGATGTAACACCCCGAGAATTCTATAACTGTGAAATTCATGAATTAAAGTATAATCAAATTCAAATCAAAGAACTAAGGGAAACGGGATACGCCATTGCGTTCGTCTCGGAAAAATACGCAAAATAGGATCCGAGTTTTCGAAAAACGGAGTCCGTATGAAGAAGATATGGCCTTCGGAAGTTTTGAATTAAATTTAAAATTCAAACAGAATAAAATAATTAAAAATCGGGCCCAGTGGGCCAGGACGGGTAAACACCCGCCTAGGCCACCCAGGTCGACTGGGCTGTCGACCTGGGTACCCATGTTGACAGGGCTGTCGACAGCCCTGTCGACAGGGGTATCGACCTGGTCGAGCCCAGTCAACCTGGCTGGCCAGGTCGGTGTGTGGTCGAATTTCTGTGGTCTGCTTTGTCATTAGGGCTAGGTGGCGGGTTTTTATTGGTCTCTCATCCTAATGAATGGCTATGATCTAACCTAGCAACATCAATGGTCCTAATCAATTCCTAACCTCTATATAAACAACCCTAGACTAAACCCTAATCTATTCATTCAAATTAAGAACATAGCCGCCATGTTGCTGAGGAACGACAAAGAGTAGCCACCCACTAGAGAGAGAATTAGGAAGAAAGTTCTAAAGCCTAAAGCAATTCAAGCAACCTAAAGCCAATCAATTCAACAAAGGTATCGTGTCTCTTAATTAGAGAATTCACCGCAACCATTGTAAGTAGAGTATTACTTTGGTATAAATAAACAACTGTGTTGATATGTATGCTTGAATTGTGGCAATGGAAGTAATTCATGTTTGTGCAAAATTATGTTATTCATTATAAAGAACTACATGCGGTAGTTCTATGCAAATATACATTTGGAATATTGCGCAAATTATGTAATCTATGTTGAAGCTACATGTATGTAGTTGAGTGAAATTTATGCAAGTTTGGGGCTTTGTTATTATGTTGTCATGATGTATATTTTGTGCATAAATCGTTTTGCAAGCAATTGAGACAAGTTTGGTTGTTATAGTTCATATGAAACTATGTTGGAATTTTGACACCATAATCCATGTATTAAGTCATGCTTGTGAATATGGCTAGGCTATGAATGATATTTGGCACAATTGAAATCCATGATTAAGTTTATCTTGTTTAAAAGAATTATATGATGACACATGTGAGACATGGCTAGGTTAGACTCAAAAATCCCTTTTTGCAAGTTTAAAGCAAACACCATGATTAGGAATATTTATGCATAAGTATATTTATACCATCGTTATGTGATTAGACTTAAACCATGATTAAGTTGAACTATGCTTTTGTGTTAGTAACAAAGTATCCCCTTTGTAAACATGTAGAAACCTTATGAACATGACTTGTTTATGTTTATGCCATGAACAAATTGAACTTTACTTATGCCATGCTTATGTTTGACATTATGCCGTGTTTATGCTAAAAGTATTTATGCCATGCTTATGTTTGACATTATGCTATGCTTATGCTAGAAATATTTATGACATGCTTATGTTTGACATTATGCCTAAATAAGAATATAGGTTCATGTTGTAGTTAAACCTATGCAAGTTCACATGCTTTGATTCATGTCACCTATGTTACCACTATGCAAGTACACCAGTTTCTATTATGTTTTTCCAACGTCTTATGCAAGTTCATGCGCTCACCTTCCCCTCTTTGTGTATACGCCATAAGCCTCCCCTTTTCGCATGGCTAAATTGGGCTTTAAAAGGATAAGCCCAATATATATAAACGGACGTGTAAAACGGGGGAAAATAACGTTGGGTTAAAATTAATTAATGAATGAAAATATAAAATAGAAGGGCCCAAGTTCAAGTATGGGTTGGGCCCGTGATTGGTGTAACCTTTACACTATTAATAATGGGCCGCAAATATTTACATATAAGAATTAAAGAAGAATGACAAGATATGTAAATGTAGAAAATACGATGTGTTTAACCCGAGGTTGGATTGAGTTGTGATATAAACCTGCCCGGAACCGCCCGACTGTCCAGTAGTCACAACAATACCTATCCAATGTGAGAGGTTAAACATGGAGCCCAATAAGGACCCGAGGTTAGACTGAGTTGTGGCGTAAGACTGCCCGGAACCAACCGGCAACAGGCAGCCACAACAATACCTGTCTAATGTGAGAGGTCAGGGCCTTAATAAGACAATTAAGGCTGAGTCAGGATTGTTAGGATTAAGTGGACTAAAGACTTAATCAAAATGGAACATGCTAAACTAAACGGACTGGTGGGGTTAGGTTAGAAACACTTAACCAACTTAGCATGTTGGCTAGAGATAGAAAACCTAGTAACGGGGGACCCTTTTCAGCAGTAACCCTAAAAGGTGTATCAGGATACCCTGAAACTAGGCAGGGTGGGGCACGATTACTGGGCTGATTGTAAGAGGTCAAAGCGACGGCGGTGGTGTAGCAGTGTAGGTTCTAACGGAGTGCGGGCGTGCACACACTCCGGCGCAGAAAAATAAGGCACTGGACACCAGTAGCATACCTGTGCACTCTAAGGTTGTGTCGGGTTGCCACTATGGGACTTGATACACCCCATGGTGGGACCAGCATAGGTAACTACAGACATCGGGGGCCGTAAGACACATGAAACTTTGCGAGTAGGAGCCGATCATCATAGAATGGATCACATCACCCTGATTATGGGGTGCAGATTGGAAACTAGTTTATATGGGTTCAGAGATTAACATGGGGTACGATAGTATATTCGACCCTAGACAACTTAACCAAGTTTATTGTGCTTGCCCACTTCTTGTTTTACTTATCATACCCAGTTCTTTATTCATAGACAAAATAGTACTAGACTTACTCAGGCTTTATGTCTGACTCTATTTTTCTTTCGTCTTCTTTCTTCCGTTCCCCCCCCCCCCAGGTCCTCAGGGAGGGAACACAGCAGCTTGACCAACCTCAACATCCAGCTTGAAGAAGAGAAATGTATTGCTTGGACTTTCCTGTTTTGAACTATGGCTTTGGACAATCCACTATGGGGCTTTTGCAGTTTATCTACGTTTTATTTATGCTTCTTTAAATAATGTACTCAAGACAGATTATGAAAGTGTTATGTTATGTTTTTGGAAAGGATGTTGTTGTAACACGTATTTGACTTTATGAAATAAAAGTTTGTTGTTCTTCCGCTGTTTATAAATATGTGTTCTTATATCTGTCTCGTATATCTGTGATTTGTACTTATAAACCTCCACCAAAATTAGGGCATTCCCTTTGAGAGTGACCCTAACGGAGGTGGGGTGTTTCACTTGGTATCAGAGCACAGGTTTACCAGATAAGATAAAAAGTTTTGAAAAATTATTTTCAAAAAAGAAATTTAAAGAAGCATTTTTAAAAGAAAAATATTATTTTATTTTAAAAAGGCAAAAGTCCACTCCCCAAAGCCATAGGAACTATCTCTTATCCTTCGTTTTGAATCTATCCTTTTTGTTTCAGCATGTCCCAAGATCTTAACTTGCCAGAAGGGGTGCCAATACCTGGTTGGTTTAGACGGTTCTTAGAAGCAAGGGCCACTCAGCCAGGTCCTACCGTTCCTCCTCCCCCAGCGGAAGGAAATCATCCAGCTGCAGCAGCACCTTTTCCTCCACCTCCTCCTCGGGGAAACACTTTCGCTAAAATATGCAAAGATTTTAAAACTATGGGAGGAAGGGATTTCCATGGAACTGAGTCCTTCGTAGCGGCTAGAAATTGGCTGAAAGAAACTGAAGACCTATTCATCATCTTTGAGGTAGAAGATAGACAAAAAGTACAACTGGCGGTGTGGCTATTGAAGGGCGAGGCTTCCTACTGGTGGGAAGTCACTAATGCTGAAAGACCTGTGGAGACATGGGAGGACTTTAGGGCAAGGTTTGGGACTAAGTTTCTCTCAGATGCGGAAAGAAGTTTGCAGTTGGAAAAATTCCTATTTCTTAAACAAGGGGACAAGACAGTCAGAGAATATGTGAATCAGTTCGATGAGCTGGCTAGGTTTGGGCTTGACCTAGTCAATACCCCGCACAAGAAGGCTCTCCGTTTTGTCAAAGGGTTAAATGAGCCATTACACAGCTTGGCCATGACCCATATACCCATGGGAGCCACGTATGAAAGATTGGTGCAAATGGCATTGCTGAATGAAGAGGATAAGGGCAAGAAGGAGACAAAGGCAGAAAGCTCTCAAGGGAAGAAAGAGGGTTTGCAGCCTAAGAAGGCAGACTTTAAGAAAGGCGGGAAAGGCAACAAGGAGAAGATGAAGTGCAATTTCTGTGGCAAAGTGGGGCACTTAGTAAAGGACTGCCGGAAAAAGAAGGCCAAGGAGAATGGTGGGTGCTTTTCATGCGGTCAGACAGGCCACAGGGCTAAGGACTGCCCAAAGAAACGAGGACAGGGGCAGGGCGCTGGATCCACCCCAGGGGCACAGGTTCATGTGCTAGAAGCGCCACCATTGCAACAGCGAGGTATAAATACTTCTGTAGAAAGCGTAATTTATCTTTATGATCACCCCGTTCGCACTTTATTTGATTCTGGCGCATCACACTCCTTTATCTCGTCTGCTCTAGTAGAATCTCTGCACCTAAAAACTAGTATGGTAGAGGACCCCTTAATTGTTTCAAACCCAATTGGGGGCCCAGCTCATTTGTCTATGATCTGTGTGGGATTGAAAATTTCTATTCTAAGCGTAGAATTTCTCTGTAGTGCCTTTGTTTTGGGCTTTTCGGGGTATGGTTTGATTTTGGGTATGGATTGGCTATCCCGTAATGGGGCCATCCTTGATTGTGAGAAAAGGGTTGTTAGGCTCCTAACCCAGCTCGGTAATACTTTGGAAATTTCTTGTAATCCCTCGTATGCGGTTATGCTTAGTTATCTTGAATCGCTAGATGCCTCTGTTGAAAACTTGTAATCAGTTAAAGTGGTCCGGGAATATCCGGATGTCTTTGAAGAGGTGAAGGGCTTGCCTCCGAAGCGGGAAATAGACTTCCGCATATATCTTGTAGATAATGCAAAGCCCGTTGCGTTGCCCGTTAGACATATGGCTCCACGAGAAAGGAAAGAGCTCAGTAAACAGATTAAAGAGCTTCTAGAAAAGGGGTTCATTAGGAGGAGCATTTCAGAATGGGGCGCTCCGGTGGTGTTCGCTACAAAGGCGGATGGTTCACTCCGTCTATGTGTTGACTATAGGGAGCTCAACAAGCTAACGAAAAAGAATAGGCATCCTCTCCCTAGAATTGACGATTTATTTGACCAGCTTGTAGGAGCGTCTGTTTTCTCCCAACTCGATTTAGCAACCGGTTTTCATCAGCTAAGGGTGGCTGAAGATAGCATCGATAAAACGGCGTTCAGAACCCCAGACGGCTTCTTTGAATGGCTTGTCATGCCTTTCGGCTTGACAAATGCACCTGCGTACTTCGTGGACCTAATGAGTAGGGTATTTAGAGATTTCCTCAACAAATTCGTAGTGGTCTTCGTAGATGATATCCTTATCTTCTCAAAGAGTGAAGAGGAACATGCTCAACACTTAAGGGCAATCATGGAAACTTTGCGAGTCCATCAACTAAAAGCCAAGTTCTCCAAATGCCACTTTTGGAGGGAAGAGGTGAGGTTCCTTGGGCACATAGTATCCAAACAAGGGTTAGCAGTGGACCCTGCGAAGGTAGTGGCGGTACAGGATTGGAAGACACCAAGGAATGCAACTGAGGTCCGAAGCTTTCTAGGACTAGCAGGTTTCTATCGAAAATTTATAAGGGATTTTGCGAAAATCTCAGCTCCGCTCACGAAACTGACCAAGAAGAATCTAGTGTTCAATTGGGATTTGGATTGCGAGCTTGCTTTCCAACGACTGAAAAGGGCTCTCACAACAGCCCCAGTTTTGACGCTGCCAGATGGGAGCAAGATGTTCACTGTTTATACGGATGCATGTGGGACAGGGCTAGGCGCCGTCTTAATGCAAGAAGGAAGGGTAGTAGCTTATGGCGGGAGGCAGTTGAAAGCGCACGAAAAGAACTACCCAACCCACGATCTCGAGTTAGCCGCCATCGTCTTTGCACTCAAGTCTTGGCGACACTATCTCCTAGGTGAGAAGTTCGAACTTTACACTGACCATAAATCGTTGAAATATCTTTTCTCGCAGAAGGACCTTAACTTGAGGCAACAAAGGTGGATGGAGTTCCTTGCCTCGTACGATTTCGAAATCTCCTACACTCCGGGCAAAGGCAACGTAGTGGCAGACGCGTTAAGCCGAAAGAAATTGACCCTAAGCCCGTTGTTTGTTGAAAGACAATGCCTAGAGTTTATAGCCAGTTTTGACTTTAGGCCCTCCTCCGATTTCGTACCAGGTTTGCTAGCATCTCTCGAAGTGCGCCCGACTTTAGTGGAATCAGTAGGGACAGCACAACGCGAAGACCCTCAGCTTGTGGAAATAATTGATAGGCTAATTAGGGGTGAGACTTCAAGTCACCTCAACAGATACTCCATCGACGATAAGGGTTTGCTAAGGCGAGACGGAAGACTATGTGTCCCACAGACAAAAGATTTAATAAAGAAGGTTCTCGAGGAAGCACATCACTCCAAGATGACGATACACCCAGGCGGAGATAAAATGTACAAAGACATAAAAAGTACCTTCTTTTGGAATGGCATGAAAAAGGACGTGGCAGAGTTCGTTTCTAAGTGTATGGTGTGCCAACAGGTTAAGGCGGAACAGAAAAAGCCTGGCGGACTACTACATCCTCTGGAGGTCCCGCAGTGGAAGTGGGATAACATCTCAATGGACTTCATCGATGGGCTGCCTAGGTCTAGGAGAGGCAACACTAGCATTTGGGTAATAGTGGATAGGCTTACTAAAAGTGCCCACTTTTTACCTGTCAAAAGTAAAAGAACTGCCTCATCCCTAGCATCACTTTACCTTAAGGAAATCGTTCGACTCCATGGAATACCAACTAGCATTGTTAGTGACCGAGACCCCATCTTCACCAGCGAGTTTTGGCGGAGTCTGCAAGAAGCAGTAGGAACACAGTTATGCTTGAGCACAGCCTATCATCCCCAAACCGACGGCCAAACAGAGAGAGTGAACAGAGTTTTGGAAGACCTTTTAAGGCTATGCGTCCTTGACTTCGGAGGGACATGGGAAGACCACCTTCCTTTGGTAGAATTTGCCTACAACAACAGCTATCAAGCAACCATAGGAATGGCGCCCTTCGAAGCTTTATATGGAAGACTGTGCCGATCGCCCACTTGTTGGTGGGAGTCTACTGATAAGCTCATACTTGGACCGGATATGATCCGAGAGACTTCAGAGAAAGTGGACTTAATACGAAGAAGGATGAAGACGGCCCAAGACAGACAAAAGTCCTATGCCGACAAGAGGAGGACCGACCTTGAATTTGAGGTTGGAGACAGAGTTTTTCTCAAGGTATCACCGCTAAGGAACGTTGTTCGTTTTGGAACCACAGGAAAGCTAGCGCCAAGATTCGTAGGGCCATTCCCTATTATCGAGAAGATTGGGAAAACGGCTTATAGATTAGAGCTACCCGAGAAGTTGGCTGGAGTCCACAACGTCTTTCACGTTTCACATCTCCGAAAATGTCTACACGAGTCTGCTGAAGTGGTAGAGCCGAATATCCTCGAAGAAGCCGAAGTGGAACGCGAAGCAACCATAAGGAGAGTTCCAACCCGCATCTTAGGAACGGAAGTGAAGAGCCTACGCAACCGCGAAGTCAAGCTCGTCAAAGTTCAGTGGAGCGACGCCGAGGGAGACGCGACTTGGGAAACTGAAGCTAGAATCCGTACAGCCTACCCTTTTCTGTTCGAGGGTACATCCTTGATCTTTCATTTTCCTTAGGTTGCGCTTTTATCTATCTTTTAGGTATATTTCCTCGACCTTATCTTTTAGGTAGAAACCCTTTGGATGGAAACATGTAATTGAAACATGTTATGTATGAATGGTTGCAAGTGGTTGCAAGTGATTGCTAGTGATTGCTCGTGGTTGCATATACACACACAATCTAGGTTTTAGATCGGCTCAGTCACTTCATATTGCATATGCATATATGTTTGCATTCGTATATGGTTGAACTTTAATGTATTGTCATGTGGATGCTGCATTTGTATTGAATGATTGTGCACTCATGTAGAATCAAGAATAGGAAAATTTGCATACATAATGGATTCATGGCACTTACATAATTCGCATTAAGGAGGTCAATTGAATCAGTAGACCGCCTGATTTTGCATTAGATAAGTACATGTACACACACACTTTGCATATGATCATGGAACATTAGAAGTCTTTTAAGGACAATGGATGCTCGTGTTTGATGGATGAGTAGATGGATGATTGGATGTTAGGATATACATTCCTCCTAACTTGAAGATTTCGGGGATGAAATCCTTTTAAGTGGGGGAGAATGTAACACCCCGAGAATTCTATAACTGTGAAATTCATGAATTAAAGTATAATCAAATTCAAATCAAAGAACTAAGGGAAACGGGATACGCCATTGCGTTCGTCTCGGAAAAATACGCAAAATAGGATCCGAGTTTTCGAAAAACGGAGTCCGTATGAAGAAGATATGGCCTTCGGAAGTTTTGAATTAAATTTAAAATTCAAACAGAATAAAATAATTAAAAATCGGGCCCAGTGGGCCAGGACGGGTAAACACCCGCCTAGGCCACCCAGGTCGACTGGGCTGTCGACCTGGGTACCCATGTCGACAGGGCTGTCGACAGCCCTGTCGACAGGGGTATCGACCTGGTCGAGCCCAGTCAACCTGGCTGGCCAGGTCGGTGTGTGGTCGAATTTCTGTGGTCTGCTTTGTCATTAGGGCTAGGTGGCGGGTTTTTATTGGTCTCTCATCCTAATGAATGGCTATGATCTAACCTAGCAACATCAATGGTCCTAATCAATTCCTAACCTCTATATAAACAACCCTAGACTAAACCCTAATCTATTCATTCAAATTAAGAACATAGCCGCCATGTTGCTGAGGAACGACAAAGAGTAGCCACCAACTAGAGAGAGAATTAGAATGAAAGTTCTAAAGCCTAAAGCAATTCAAGCAACCTAAAGCCAATCAATTCAACAAAGGAATCGTGTCTCTTAATTAGAGAATTCACCGCAACCATTGTAAGTAGAGTATTACTTTGGTATAAATAAACAACTGTGTTGATATGTATGCTTGAATTGTGGCAATGGAAGTAATTCATGTTTGTGCAAAATTATGTTATTCATTATAAAGAACTACATGCGGTAGTTCTATGCAAATATACGTTTGGAATATTGCGCAAATTATGTAATCTATGTTGAAGCTACATGTATGTAGTTGAGTGAAATTTATGCAAGTTTGGGGCTTTGTTATTATGTTGTCATGATGTATATTTTGTGCATAAATCGTTTTGCAAGCAATTGAGACAAGTTTGGTTGTTATAGTTCATATGAAACTATGTTGGAATTTTGACACCATAATCCATGTATTAAGTCATGCTTGTGAATATGGCTATGCTATGAATGATATTTGGCACAATTGAAATCCATGATTAAGTTTATCTTGTTTAAAAGAATTATATGATGACACATGTGAGACATGGCTAGGTTAGACTCAAAAATCCCTTTTTGCAAGTTTAAAGCAAACACCATGATTAGGAATATTTATGCATAAGTATATTTATACCATCGTTATGTGATTAGACTTAAACCATGATTAAGTTGAACTATGCTTTTGTGTTAGTAACAAAGTATCCCCTTTGTAAACATGTAGAAACCTTATGAACATGACTTGTTTATGTTTATGCCATGAACAAATTGAACTTTACTTATGCCATGCTTATGTTTGACATTATGCCGTGTTTATGCTAAAAGTATTTATGCCATGCTTATGTTTGACATTATGCTATGCTTATGCTAGAAATATTTATGACATGCTTATGTTTGACATTATGCCTAAATAAGAATATAGGTTCATGTTGTAGTTAAACCTATGCAAGTTCACATGCTTTGATTCATGTCACCTATGTTACCACTATGCAAGTACACCAGTTTCTATTATGTATTTCCAACGTCTTATGCAAGTTCATGCGCTCACCTTCCCCTCTTTGTGTATATGCCATAAGCCTCCCCTTTTCGCATGGCTAAATTGGGCTTTAAAAGGCTAAGCCCAATATATATAAACGGACGTGTAAAACGGGGGAAAATAACGTTGGGTTAAAATTAATTAATGAATGAAAATATAAAATAGAAGGGCCCAAGTTCAAGTATGGGTTGGGCCCGTGATTGGTGTAACCTTTACACCATTAATAATGGGCCGCAAATATTTACATATAAGAAATAAAGAAGAATGACAAGATATGTAAATGTAGAAAATACGATGTGTTTAACCTGAGGTTGGATTGAGTTGTGATATAAACCTGCCCGGAACCGCCTGGCTGTCCAGTAGTCACAACAATACCTATCCAATGTGAGAGGTTAAACATGGAGCCCAATAAGGACCCGAGGTTAGACTGAGTTGTGGTGTAAGACTGCCCGGAACCAACTGGCAACAGGCAGCCACAACAATACCTGTCTAATGTGAGAGGTCAGGGCCTTAATAAGACAATTAAGGCTGAGTCAGGATTGTTAGGATTAAGTGGACTAAAGACTTAATCAAAATGGAACATGCTAAACTAAACGGACTGGTGGGGTTAGGTTAGAAACACTTAACCAACTTAGCATGTTGGCTAGAGATAGAAAACCTAGTAACGGGGGACCCTTTTCAGCAGTAACCCTAAAAGGTGTATCAGGATACCCTGAAACTAGGCAGGGTGGGGCACGATTACTGGGCTGATTGTAAGAGGTCAAAGCGACGGCGGTGGTGTAGCAGTGTAGGTTCTAACGGAGTGCGGGCGTGCACACACTCCGGCGCAGAAAAATAAGGCACTGGACACCAGTAGCATACCTGTGCACTCTAAGGTTGTGTCGGGTTGCCACTATGGGACTTGATACACCCCATGGTGGGACCAGCATAGGTAACTACAGACATCGGGGGCCGTAAGACACATGAAACTTTGCGAGTAGGAGCCGATCATCATAGAATGGATCACATCACCCTGATTATGGGGTGCAGATTGGAAACTAGTTTATATGGGTTCAGAGATTAACATGGGGTACGATAGTATATTCGACCCTAGACAACTTAACCAAGTTTATTGTGCTTGCCCACTTCTTGTTTTACTTATCATACCCAGTTCTTTATTCATAGACAAAATATTACTAGACTTACTCAGGCTTTATGTCTGACTCTATTTTTCTTTCGTCTTCTTTCTTCCGTTTCCCCCCCTCAGGTCCTCAGGGAGGGAACACAGCAGCTTGACCAACCTCAACATCCAGCTTGAAGAAGAGAAATGTATTGCTTGGACTTTCCTGTTTTGAACTATGGCTTTGGACAATCCACTATGGGGCTTTTGCAGTTTATCTACGTTTTATTTATGCTTCTTTAAATAATGTACTCAAGACAGATTATGAAATGTTATGTTATGTTTTTGGAAAGGATGTTGTTGTAACACGTATTTGACTTTATGAAATAAAAGTTTGTTGTTCTTCCGCTGTTTATAAATATGTGTTCTTATATCTGTCTTGTATATCTGTGATTTGTACTTATAAACCTCCACCAAAATTAGGGCGTTCCCTTTGAGAGTGACCCTAACGGAGGTGGGGTGTTTCAGGAGATAAGTAAATTAATGAAATAAAGAGATAAAAGTTTAATGATGTTTGATCGATATAAATTTCCATTTGGAAATAATATCGTTGTTTGCACACCTGTTTTTATTCGATAGTTAAATCACAGACTATCGAAGTTTTGACCATTTTAACGTTGTTAATATGGAGAGACCAGTTGGATTATTATCCAAAGAACCACTCTGTATTGGCATAATCGTTGCGAATTATATATGCCAAAGGAAATTGAAGACGGAGTTATGCAAGGGCTATCCTTTTTACAGAATAGTGCCTTCGGTTCATCCTGTTCCTGGATGACTTGTATGGACGGATGTCTGACAGAGTATGTCCAGACGATCACGTATATTGATTTCTCCAACCGTACTAAGAGTGGAAGCGGAGAAGGAAACTTCTTTTAGCTAACACATAATGTATTGTTGTAGACGTAAATCGGTGATTTGATGGATTTGATGTGGCATTCAAAGCGAATCTGGTATGATGATAAAGCGCAGCTTCTAGCCTCATCATCTGGTAAATGACAGAAATCGGGCAGGCAGCATGGCTAAGTCGGTCGCACCGAAGTAGGGTGTATAATCACCTGATCTAGAGTTTCATTTACTTCAAAAATCTATTGTTGATGCTGTCCCATTCGGGAAACGGTTGCTGATCCCAACCGTTGGTGATATACATTCGATACACTCAAGCGAAATGAGTGGTCAGTCATGTGTGGCCGGGTTGCAAGATGTTCTTGTTGAACCCAGTGTATTCCTCTCTAGAGGTATACTAGCGAAAGGTGGTTCCATACCTTGTCATAGTTGGAAATCCATTACCCAATACGTGCTTGCGTTTTTGATTGTATACTATATATGTAGAACGTGAGATGAAAGCGTTTCTGCTAGATGATTATATATATACTGTGGTTGATAGACATTATTATAATATCAAAAGGTTTTTGATATAAAGTTATCTTGGATTCTCATAAGGGAAAAACCCGTTCCGTTATGCTGCGTGGTCTTATGAGATATCGTTTACTTGTTCGAACTGTTTTTAAACTGTTTACTCATACCAGTCCCATGACTGACCCGGAGTTTATTTTGTTGTCTTCCCTAAACTCTTGGGTGCCTAAATTTGTATGGGAAATCAAGTAGTCGGGATTTTACAGATACACTTGAAGAGCTTGGAGCATGAGGCTTCAAGATCATATAGCTATAGTTATTTCCGCTGTGTTGTAAGTGCTGTACTTTGATAATGATATGTATATTCAAGTACAGATTTGTATTTCAAAGTTATGTTATGAAATATATTTATTCGTTCCGCTGTGAGGTTCGTGTTACTCTGATGTTGTGTTCTTCTTCTTCTTCTATTCTAAGTTTCTATCTTATCTATTCTCACCCTCTAATTTCTTTCACTAATTACCAGGATTTTTTGGTGTTTTGGTTATCGACATTGAGCTTATGTCGATAACCAAATTCGCTAAAAATTCGAGTCATTACAGTTGGTATCAGAGCTTAAGTTAAGAATTACTTGGCTTTGTGGCGTGACTCGGTAGAGATAGGGTTAGTAATACCCTAGACTGAGATTGAGTGTATATATACGAGTGAGCGTATTTATTATTGATATAAAAATAAATTTATATTGTGGTGATTCATTGATTGAGTAGTTTATGAGTTCTGGTCGATCAGTTTGATCCACTGTATCGGTAGGAGTTACTAAACACTCGAATACGATGGGTCGGCATGATATGTTTTGAAAAGAGGGTAAATGAAAATAGTTTACCCAACGTATATTTTGATACATACTGGATATATTGGTTGTTATTATAATCGAGTAAGATTATAAATTAAATGGTTATGTAAATAACCAATCATAATTCATATAAGTGAAATACGTGAAATCAGATGAGTTAAATCTGAAATTTAAACCAGAAATTGAAGTTAAACTCTGGAGAATTGGATAAGTGTTTGTAAATGGATTGGGATTAAAAATAAGGAAAATTTAAGATCCTGGGAGATTTTAAATTGTTTTACAAACAGTGTGAATTATATTTTGAAATAAATTTCAAAGTGGAAATGTTTAGAAATGGTTTTATAGTATTGAACTCACTTCGATCGCTGGAAAATAGATTCTGATGATGACAGCTGCATCATCAGTATTCATTTTCGAGTTGTAAGTGACGAATTACCACCAAAGATACCGTTCTGAAATTGTTTTGGGAATGACAAGTTGTGTTGAATTTCAAATGGGATTTACAATAAAGAATGAGTAAAGAAAGTTTGAAAAGAAATTAGGATAAGGGAAGTTCAAACATAGAATGTAAATAAAAAAATTCAAAAGGGGATTTAAATATAGAAATTCAAAGGGAGTTTGAATATATGATATTCAATGGAATTGATTTAGAGTTTGAATATAGAAATTCAAAGGGAGTTTGAATATATGAAATTCAATGAAATTGAAATAGAGTTTGAATATAGAAATTCAAATGGAATTCAAATGTAGAATTCGAATATAGAAAAATAAAGGGATTCAAATATAGGATTTGAATATCGAAGGTGAAATGAAATTTGAATAAAGAAGATTTAAATAATGGGAAATTGAATATAGAATTCATATAGAGTAATAATAGATTCGAATTTAGAAATTCAAATGGAGTTTGAAAATAGATTTGAATAATGAAATTCAAATATGGAATTTGAATTAGAAAATTGAAACAAAATTCAAATATAGAATTTGAATAAGAGATTTGAAATGAAATTCAAATATAGAATTTGAATAAGAGATTTGAAATGAAATTTGAATATAGGAAATTCAAATAAAATTGAAATGGAATTCAATTAGTTGATAAACAAGTTAAACCTATATTTGAACATGTATATTCAAATAAAAAGGTGAAATGGGCAAACCAGTAAATTGAAAATCACTTAACGAACTAAGTTAAAATGATTGGATTAAGTTGAAATGAATTAGAAATGTGTAAATATACATGAGATATGTATGGATAAGGTATGAAGGTATATAGATAGAATGCTCAACGAAAAGGTATGTATTTAATTCATATATGAGATTTTATGCGCCGTATCGGTTAGCCGCTTGGCTTTTATTTTTATTTTTGATTTGGAGAAGGCCTGTGTGGCAGTTTGGGGATTTTCCCGATGCTCCTGGTAAAAAGGAGGTTATGGCGAATTTTTCCGGGAATTTAAGGAGTTAGAATATTTTTAAGATAATTTGATAGTTAGGAATTAACGTATCGATATATATATATATATATATATAGAAGTCGATAAGTAAACGTACTTAGAAATAGAATAGTATAATAAAAAAGGAAGTCTAGAATAAAATCTAGTAAGAATAGGAAGAGAAAGTGTATACGTATATAAAAGTGAATAAGTAGTTGTGTGGTACTAATTATTCGAGTAAGTAGTCATATCTGTTTTGAAGTTATAAATGTTATTCAGTCAAGGTCCGAGAGGTAGTTATACCCCAACTTGATTAATTTCATTATTAACGGATAAATAGTAAGATTTCAGGCTCGAAGATTAATGTTGAATAAGAGTTTGTTGAATATAGTATTTGAGTTGTCGTAACGATGTTTTACACAACATCCGTTTTAACCCAAATAAGTGTAAGCTTGGAAATATAATATAGAATATTTCCTAAGTATAGGAAGAAAAAAAACGAGATTGGAAAAGAGATAAATAATTGGAGTATTTTCCTATTATAAATAGCATATATTTTCTAAAGTTTAGAAAATAAATGAAGGCGATATTCGGAAATGTTTTCCAAATAACATAAAAGGCCAATAAGGTTATTGAAAATATTTGGTTAACAAATATTGATAAAGAAATAGAGAAGTGATTTAACTAATGGAATATTGATTATGGGATCAGTTGAAATTCCAAAAGGGAAATTTGATTTTTGAAAAGAGTAAACTGTTTGAAAACTCCCAGGGAAAGACTATTTGAATTAAAAACAAATTTAATAGAAATTTGTGAAAGCAAATTTGAATTAAAGTAAAGTCAGTTAAGTGGTAACTGAGTTTGAATTAGAATTATATCAAGACGAATTGGATTGTGAGATTCAAATTTGAAGTGTAATGGAACAATCAAATTAAGAGTTGTGAATCGAGAGTTAAAATGATATTTGGCTCAGATATTAGCGAATGATTGTGTTATGGATAAAAGCAGATTGGAATTTGATTAGGATAACCCTTGTATCCGCTGAATTGATAACAGGTGGAAAGGATATAATGATATGCCGACAAAAGGTACAAGTTTATATTTCTATTAGATATAAGATTTATGGGTCGAATTGGCAAGCCGCTTGGCTATTTGATTTTCTTTCGGGATGGAGATGGCTCAGAGGGGCGAGTGGTGGTTTGACGTATTGACCAGTACAAAGGAGGTGCTAGTGAAATTTTTCGAAAAAGTTAAGGTGTTAGAAAATTTTTAGGATTTTTGAAAATTTACATTGATAAGAATTAATTAATAATTTAATTGAAATTAAATTGGTTCAGTTAAAACTGAAGTTAAGAAGTGAACAAATATGTTCTAACCAGTCGATAGGGTCGTCTTCTAGCTTAGCAATTTCGAGGACGAAATTATTTTAAGTGGGGAAGATTGTAATGACCCGCATTTAGCAGAGGTATTATGATTAATTTATTTAATTATATAAATGGTGGTATAGTGAATTAATTGGTCGTCGAATTAAATAATGGTAAATATTTAATTAAAATAACAAATTAAATAATATATTTAATTCAGTAATAGTCAAAAATAGTGAAATTCACAGTATGGTGTAATTTGGGTTATCTAAAATATATATATATATATATCAGTTAGGAGTTGAATTATATTGACGAATATATTCAATCGATGTCAGTTTGAACGTATAATTATAATATAATTAAAATAGAGCTTGAAATAGCGCTGCAGTTCGCTATTTAGCGATTTGAACTTCAACTGAATGTACAGGATTCGTTTTAAGCTGGATTTCTGTGAAACAAGAAACGTGTGGAGCTGGTGGAGTATATCTTTCTAGTGGAAGAGAAAAATCGAGATTTCATTGTGTAGATTTTGAGATATGTCCAAATCAAATTTTAGAAAAGTCGCTATGGAATTCCTTTATAATTTATAAAGGAATTATCTATTTTTTTAAAAGGGATTTCAATATAAATCAAATATCGGGTTGACCCAGAAGTGAATATCGAGTTGTAAATACATACAGGAATATTCTAGAGCTGTGTGGTATGCCACTGTGGATATAGACGATAATATTTAATTTTTAATATTTAATTTAATTATATTTATATATATTTATATATTTAAATAGGCTATTTAGAGCGTTAAAAATAGCCACTTTTGCAAGCGAAGTCGAAATTCGACGAAACCAGTTTTTTTGGATCTGCAACAACAAATTATTGTTAGATTTCCAGTTTCGTGATTTTTAGAGTCAGTGTGGGGCCGTACGGATTTTTAGAGTGAGAAACAGTCAGTATTTTGACAATTAAAAATACGCTGTGTAAGCATACGGAGTCGGAATTCGACGAAACCAGTTTCGTTGGGACCGTAATGTAAAACTCTAACTACACGTCCAGTTTGGTGATTTTTAGGTATCGTATGTAGTCGTGGGGATTTTTAGAAGACTGAAAAGAGAATAAAATAAAATAAGAAAATATCCTACCTAATTTCTAAGATCAAAACAAAGGCCACACGCCAATCCTTTTCAACCACAACTCTCAACAACCCTCCCTTATAAAACCAAATATCACAGCAAAAAAGTTCGGTCCCTTTTAATTTAATGGAAAATCAAAACTAAAACCTATAAAATCCTGAAAATCATCTTTTAAATATATTTGGATTCAGTGAGGTGCGCCCTTCAATTCTGGGTATGTATTGTTGAACTCGACGGGGGTTTCGTCACTGTCCATCTTCGAGCGACGAACTAGGGTTCGAGATTTAAGGGGCTTCAGGAAATCGGAGGTCGAATGGATGGTGGATTCGGGTTCATAGTGGATTTTCGCAATGATCGAAGGAGTTTGGGGAATTTCGGTGTGTTTTCTGGTGGTGCGATTCCTGTACAGTTTCAGGAAGGGTCGACATCGCACCTTATTTGCGGATCTCGAGTTGAACGAAATTGGTACGAGGAGGAAGAGGCTTGGACCAGGAGTGTAATGGTGGATCTGGGTTGTTGAATCCCTTAGTGATGGAGGAGAATGGTGGGGCAGAACGTCGGCCATGGTTGAGCAATACTGGGAGCGACGGGTTACTGAGGTTGGGGGAAGAAGATGTTACGGGTTGGAGGTTGATTAGTGGGCCGACGGTTTGGGTGAGCCCATTTGAGAATTTTAGAATTTAATTTCAAATTTTATTTAATAAAATGTATTAACTTGTGAATCTCGTAACATATTCATACGGAGTCGGAATTCAGCGAAAAAAGATCCGATGGGATCGTATGGACAAACACTTCACAATGAAGCTGACTTGAAGTGGATTGGGGCTCGTATGAATTTATATTGAAATAAACTGTTTGATTCAAATCAAGCAACAGTTTATCGTTATTTAACGATGAACTGTCCAATGTGAGTAAATCTCACTAACTCTGAACAGTTATAATTTCATGTTGTATTTTTAGAACTGTTAGATATTGGTTGTTTGACTGTGTGTTGACTGTTTGATTGAACTGCTAGTCAGTTAGTTAAATTTCTATATTGATTCTGTTTAACAGAATGTATCATATAGAACTGAAAGTGATGTTATCTATAATGTTTAACATCTGTGATGCAGGAAAACAGGTTGGAGGAATCCAACTGGATTCCTCAACATTTATTTTACTGTTTTCATATATTGTGATATATGATGTGTTATATAATCTGTTATGGATTACGGGTGTTGGAATGATGTTGATCACTTTTATTCGATATTTAAATATCATAAAAGACCCTGGGATGTAAAAAGAATTATTTCAATGTATATTGAAATAAAGGGAGTTTATAAAATCAACAGATTTTATAAAAGGAAATATTTCGAAAGTAAATAAAAAGGGAAAAATGTTTTAAAACGAATAGAGTTTTATAAAAGGAAAATCATTTGTAAAGTGAAGAACTGTTACTAAAAGTAAATCTTTATAAATCAATAGTTTATCCGAATAGAATAAAGGAGTTAATCGATGTTAGTTAATCGATTAGAGTTGAGTTAAAAGGAGTTAATCGATGTTAGCTAATCGATGTTAGTTAATCGATGTTAGTTGAATCGATTAGAGTCAAAGTTAAAAGAAGTTAATCGATGTTAGTTAATCGATTAGAGTTAAAGTTAAAAGAAGTTAATCGATGTTAGTTAATCGATGTTAGTTTAATCAATTAGAGTTAAAGTAAAAGGAGCTAATCGATGTTAGTTTAATCGATTAGAGTTAAAGTTAAAAGGACCTAATCGATGTTAGTTAATCGATTTGAGTTAAAGTAAAAGGAGTTAATCGATGTTAGTTAATCGATTAGATTTGAAGTAAAAGGAGTTAATCAATGTTAGTTAATTGATTAGATTTGAAGTAAAAGGAGTTAATCGATGTTAGTTTAATTGAAAAGAGTTAATCGAATATAGTTATTCGAATAGAAGCAAATGAGTTAATCGAATATAGTTTATTCGAAGAAAGTAAAAGGAGTTATCGAATATAGTTTATTCGAAAGGAGTTAAGTGAAATGAGCAAATCAATAGCGTTAGTCAAATAGAGTTAATCCAATAGTGTTAGTCCAATAGAGTTAATTGATAAGGGTTAATCGAATAGAGTCAAGTGAAAAGAGTCAATCGAATATAGCTATTCGAATGGGAGTTAAGTAAGGAAGTTAGTAAAGGGATATAAAGTGAAATTTGTCTATTTCAAAGTTAGTAATGTTGTTCAGTTAAGGTCTGAGAGGTAGTTCTACCCCAACTTTATTGGCTTCGTTTTTAACTAAGGAATAGTTAAGGTTCGGCAGTAAAGGAAATGGTTTGAGTTGTCATCGCGATTGTAACACCCCGTGAATTCTATAACTGTGAAATTCACGAATTAAAGTATAATTAATCTGAAATCAAAGAACTAAGGGAAACGGGATACGCCATTGCATTCGTCTTGGAAAAATACGCGAAATAGAGTCCGAGTTTTCGAAAAACGGAGTCCGTATGAAGAAGATATGGCCTTCGGAAGTTTCTGAATTGAGTTTAAAATTCGAACAGAATAAAACAGCTCAGAAAAACAAGTTTAAATTCCAAAATCGGGCCCAATTGGCCAGGGCGGGAAAACTCCCGCCTAATGCACCCAGGTCAACTGGGCTGTCGACCTAGTCTAGCCAGGTCGACAGGGCTGTCGACAGGGCTGTCGACCTGGTCCAGAGCCAGGTCGAACCCAGCCCAACCTGGCTGGCCTATTCTATGTTGGTCGATTTTCTGTAGACTGCTTTGTCATTAGGGCTAGGTGGCAGGCTCTAATTGGTCTCTCTTTCGAATGAGTGGCTACGATCAATCCAAGCAACATCAATGGTACTAATCAGTTCATAAACCCTATAAAAATGACCCTAGACTCACCCTAATCTATTCATTCAAAAATAAGAACAAAGCCGTCATGTTGCTGAGGAACGACTAAGAGTGGCCACCAATTGGAGAGAGGATTAGGAGGCGAAATTCTAAAGCATAAAGCAACTTAATCAAATCAAATCAACAAGGAATCGCATCTCCAAATTCCTAAATTGGAGAATTCGCCACACCATTGTAAGTAGAGTATTATTTTGGTATGAACAAATAATTGTGTTGGTTTGTATACTTGATTGTGGCGATAAAGTAATTCATATTTGCGCGTTACTATGATTCTTATCGATTTGGAATATTGTATACGTTTGGATATTCGCAAAGCATGTTATTTATTATAAAAACTACATGCGGTAGTTTTATGCAAGTATACGTTTGGAATATTCGCAAATTATGTAATCCATGTTGAAGCTACATGTATGTAGTTGATTAATTGAAATTCATGCAAGTTTGGGGTTTTGCTACTATGCCATCATAATGTGTATTTTTATACAAACATCATTTTTGTGAAATAAATGGAATAGGTTTGGGTTATCATAATCCATATGAAATTATGTTGAAATTTTGGCACCATGATCTATGTATTAAGCCATGCATTTGTACTAGAAAACCTATTTGCATACTTATGAATATGACTAGGCTATGATTGATATTTTGCATAATTGAAATCCATATTGTTAACAAGAATTATATGATGACATATGTGGTACATAGCTAGGTTAGATTCAAAAACCCCTTTTGCAAGTTTGCATGACTAAAGTAAAAATCATGATTTCATGTTAGAAATATTTATGCCATGGTTATGTGAATAGATTTAAAATCATGATTAAGTTGAACTATACTTTTGTGTTAGCAACAAAAGTAAACACCTTTGTAAACATGTAGTAATCTTATGAACATGATTTGCTTATGTTTGACATTATGCAGGTTTATGTTGTAGTTAAGCCTATGTGTCAATAGTGATATTCTTAACTTAACTACAAGTTTACATGGTTTGATTCATGTCACCTATGCTTTATGACCAAAGTATATGTTACCACTATGCAAGTACACCAGTTTCTATTTTGTAGTTCCAACGTTATGTTGCAAGTTCATGCGCTCACATTCCCCTTTTTGTGTATGTAATCACGCTTTAAGCCTCCCCTTTTTCTCATGGCTAAGTTGGGCTTAAAAGCCTAAGCCCAACATATATTATGATAAACGAACGTATTAAACGGGGGAAAATAACATTGGGTTAAATTTATTAATAAATGAAAATATAAAGTAGAAGGGCCCAAATTCAAGTATGGGTTGGGCCCATGATTGGTGTAACCTTTACACCATTAACTTAATAATGGGCCGAAAATATTTACATATAAGAAAATAAAGAAGAAAGAAAAAATATGTAAATGTAGAACATACGATGTGTTTAACCCGAGGTTGGATTGAGTTGTGATGTAAACCTGCCCGGAACCGCCCGGCTGTCCAGTAGTCACAACAATACCTATCCAATGTGGGAGGTTAAACATGGAGCCCAATAAGGACCCGAGTTTAGACTGAGTTGTGGCGTAAGACTGCCCGGAACCAACCGGCAACAGGCAGCCACAACAATACCTGTCTAATGTGAGAGGTCAAGGCTTTAATAAGACAGTTAAGGCTGAGTCAGGATTGTTGGGATTAAGTGGACTAAAACTTAATCAAAATGGAACATGCTAAACTAAACGGACTGGTGGGGGTTAGGTTAGAAAACACTTAACCAACTTAGCATGTTGGCTAGAGATAGAAAACCTAGTAACGGGGGACCCTTTTCAGCAGTAACCCTAGAAGGTGTATCAGGATACCCTGAAACTAGGCAGGGTGGGGAACGATTACTGGGCTGATTGTAAGAGGTCAAATCGACGGCGGTGGTGTAGCAGTTTAGGTTCTAACGGGGTGCGGGCGTGCACACACTCCGGCGCAGAAAAATAAGGCACTGGACACCAGTAGCATACCTGTGCATTCTAGGATTGTGTCGGGCTGCCACTATGGGACTTGATACACCCCATGGTGGGACCAACATAGGTAACTACAACATCGGGGGCCGTAAGACACATGTAACTATGCGAGTAGGAGCCGATCATTATAAAATGGATCACTTCACCCTGATTATGGGGTGCCAGTTGGAAACTAGTTTATATGGGTTCAGAGAATTAACATGGGGTACGATAGCATATTCGACCCTAGACAACTTAACCAAGTTTATAGTGCTTTCCCACTTCTTGTTTATACTTATCATACCCAGTTCTTTATTCATAGACAGAATAGTACTAGACTTACTCAGGCTTTATGTCTGACTCTACTTTTCTTTCGTCTTCTTTTCTTCCGTTTCCCCCCCCCCCCCCCCCAGGTCCACAGGGAGGGAACACAGCAGCTTGACCAGCTTTAACATCCAGCTTGAAGAGGAGAAATGTATTGCTTGGACCTTTTCGTTTTGAACTATGGCTTTGGACAACCACTATGGGGCTTTTGCAGTTTACTTTGTTTTATTTATGCTTCTTTAAATAATGTAATCAAGACAGATGATGAAATGTTATGTTTTTGGAAAAGATGTAAGACAATTATGGTGATGTTGTTGTATCACGTATTTGCTTTTATGAAATAAAAGTTGTTGTTTTCCGCTGTTTACAAATATGTGTTCTTATATCTGTCTTGTATATCTGTGACTTATACTTATAAACCTCCACCAAAATTAGGGCATTCCCTTTGAGAGTGACCCTAACGGAGGTGGGGTGTTTCAGCGATGGTTTGTTTAAAAATCTGTCTAAGTCCAGTGAAGAAGCTTTGTAAATGTTTTCCAAATGAGAAACCAAAAATGTTTTCTAATAAAGAAAACAAGAAATGGAAATGTTTTCCATTATTAGTAACGTATATTTTCCAAATTTAGAAAATAAGAAATATTGAATATAGGGAAAACAGGAGATAAGTAAATTAATGAAATAAAGAGATAAAAGTTGAATGATGTTTGATCGATATAAATTTCCATTTGGAAATAATATCGTTGTTTGCACATCTGTTTTTATTCGATAGTTAAATCACAGACTATCGAAGTTTTGACCATTTTAACGTTGTTAATATGGAGAGACCGGTTGGATTATTATCCAAAGAACCACTCTGTATTGGCATAAGCGTTGCGAATTATATATGCCAAAGGAAATTGAAGACGGAGTTATGCAAGGGCTATCCTATTTATAGAATAGTGCATTCTGTTCGTCCTGTTCCTGGATGACTCGTATGGACGGATGTCTGACAGAGTATGTCCAGACGATCACGTATATTGATTTCTCCAACCGTACCAAGAGTGGAAGCGGAGAAGGAAACTTCTTTTAGCTAACACATAATGTATTGTTGTAGATGTAAATCGGTGATTTGATGGATTTGATGTTGCATTCAAAGTGAATCTGGTATGATGATAAAGTGCAGCTTCTAGCCTCATCATCTGGTAAATGACAGAAATCGGGCAGGCAGCATGGCTAAGTCGGTCGCACCGAAGTAGGGTGTATAATCACCTAATCTAGAGTTTCATTTACTTCTAAGCATCTATTGTTGATGCTGTCCCATTCGGGAAACGGTTGCTGATCCCAACCGTTGGTGATATACATTCGATACACTCAAGCGAAATGAGTGGTCAGTCATGTCTGGCCGGGTTGCAAGATGTTCTTGTTGAACCCAGTGTATTCCTCTCTAGAGGTACACTAGCGAAAGGTGGTTCCATACCTTGTCATAGTTGGAAATCCATTACCCAATACGTGCTTGCGGATTTGATTGTATACTATATATGTAGAACGTGAGATGAAAGCGTTTCTGCTAGATGATTATATATATACTGTGGTTGATAGACATTATTATATTATCAAAAGGTTTTTGATATAAAGTTATCTTGGATTCTCATAAGGGAAAAACCCGTTCCGTTATGCGGCGTGGTCTTATGAAATATCGTTTACTTGTTCGACCTGTTTTTAAACTGTTTACTCATACTAGTCCCATGACTGACCCGGAGTTTATTTTGTTGTCTTCCCTAAACTCTTGGGTGCCTAAATTTGTATGGGCAATCAAGTAGTCGGGATTTTACAGATACACTTGAAGAGCTTGGAGCAGGAGGCTTCAAGATCATATAGCTATAGTTATTTCCGCTGTGTTGTAAGTGCTGTACTTTGATAATGATATGTATATTCAAGTACAGATTTGTATTTCGAAGTTATGTTATGAAATATATTTATTCGTTCCGCTGTGAGGTTCGTGTTACTCTGATGTTGTGTTCTTCTTCATCTTCTATTCTAAGTTTCTATCTTATCTATTCTCACCCTCTAATTTCTTTCACTAATTACCAGGATTTTTTGGTGTTTTGGTTATCGACATTGAGCTTATGTCGATAACTAAATTCGCTAAAAATTCGGGTCATTACAGTTGGTATCAGAGCTTAAGTTAAGAATTACTTGGCTCTGTGGCGTGACTCGGTAGAGATAGGGTTAGTAATACCCTAGACTGAGATTGAGTGTATATATACGAGTGAGCGTATTTATTATTGATATAAAAAAAAATTATATTGTGGTGATTCATTGATTGAGTAGTTTATGAGTTCTGGTCGATCAGTTTGATCCACTGTATCGGTAGGAGTTACTAAACACTCGAATACGATGGGTCGGCATGATATGTTTTGAAAAGAGGGTAAATGAAAATAGTTTACCCAACGTATATTTTGATACATACTGGATATATTGGTTGTTATTATAATCGAGTAAGATTATAAATTAAATGGTTATGTAAATAACCAATCATAATTCATATAAGTGAAATACGTGAAATCAGATGAGTTAAATCTGAAATTTAAACCAGAAATTGAAGTTAAACTCTGGAGAATTGGATAAGTGTTTGTAAATGGATTGGGATTAAAAATAAGGAAAATTTAAGATCCTGGGAGATCTTAAATCGTTTTACAAACAGTGTGAATTATATTTTGAAATAAATTTCAAAGTGGAAATGTTTAGAAATGGTTTTATAGTATTGAACTCACTTCGATCGCTGGAAAATAGATTCTGATGATGACAGCTGCATCATCAGTATTCATTTTCGAGTTGTAAGTGACGAATTACCACCAAAGATACCGTTTTGAAATTGTTTTGGGAATGACAAGTTGTGTTGAATTTCAAATGGGATTTATAATAAAGAATGAGTAAAGAAAGTTTGAAAAGAAATTAGGATAAGGGAAGTTCAAACATAGAATGTAAATAAGAAAATTCAAAAGGGGATTTGAATATAGAAATTCAAAGGGAGTTTGAATATATGAAATTCAATGGAATTGATTTAGAGTTTGATTATAGAAATTCAAAGGGAGTTTGAATATATGAAATTCAATGAAATTGAAATAGAGTTTGAATATAGAAATTCAAATGGAATTCAAATGTAGAATTCGAATATAGAAAAATAAAGGGATTCAAATATAGGATTTGAATATCGAAGGTGAAATGAAATTTGAATAAAGAAGATTTAAATAATGGGAAATTGAATACAGAATTCATATAGAGTAATAATAGATTCGAATTTAGAAATTCAAATGGAGTTTGAAAATAGATTTGAATAATGAAATTCAAATATGGAATTTGAATAAGAAAATTGAAACAAAATTCAAATATAGAATTTGAATAAGAGATTTGAAATGAAATTCAAATATATAATTTGAATAAGAGATTTGAAATGAAATTTAAATATAGGAAATTCAAATAAAATTGAAATGGAATTCAATTAGTTGATAAACAAGTTAAACCTATATTTGAACATGTATATTCAAATAAAAAGGTGAAATGGGCAAACCAGTAATTTGAAAATCACTTAACGAACTAAGTTAAAATGATTGGATTAAGTTGAAATGAATTAGAAATGTATAAATATACATGAGATATGTATGGATAAGGTATGAAGGTATATAGATAGAATGCTCAACGAAAAGGTATGTATTTAATTCATATATGAGATTTTATGCGCCGTATCGGTTAGCCGCTTGGCTTTTATTTTTCTTTTTGATTTGGAGAAGGCCTGTGTGGCAGTTTGGGGATTTTCCCGATGCTCCTGGTACAAAGGAGGTTATGGCGAATTTTTCCGGGAATTTAAGGAGTTAGAATATTTTTAAGATAATTTGATAGTTAGGAATTAACGTCTCGATATATATATATATATATATATATATATATATATATAGAAGTCGATAAGTAAACGAACTTAGAAATAGAATAGTATAATAAAAAAGGAAGTCTAGAATAAAATCTAGTAAGAATAGGAAGAGAAAGTGTATACGTATATAAAAGTGAATAAGTAGTTGTGTGGTACTGATTATTCGAGTAAGTAGTCATATCTGTTTTGAAGTTATAAATGTTATTCGGTCAAGGTCTGAGAGGTAGTTATACCCCAACTTGATTAATTTCATTATTAACGGATAAATAGTAAGATTTCAGGCTCGAAGATTAATGTTGAATAAGAGTTAGTTGAATATAGTATTTGAGTTGTCGTAACGATGTTTTACACAACATCCGTTTTAACCCAAATAAGTGTTAGCTTGGAAATATAATATAGAATATTTCCTAAGTATAGGAAAAAAACGAGATTGGAAAAGAGATAAATAATTAGAGTATTTTCCTATTATAAATAGCATATATTTTCTAAAGTTTAGAAAATAAAGGAAGGCGATATTCGGAAATGTTTTCCAAATAACATAAAAGGCCAATAAGGTTATTGAAAATATTTGGTTAACAAATATTGATAAAGAAATAGAGAAGTGATTTAACTAATGGAATATTGATTATGGGCTCGGTTGAATTTCCAAAAGGGAAATTTGATTTTTGAAAAGAGTAAACTGTTTGAAAACTCCCAGGGAAAGACTGTTTGAATTAAAAACAAATTTAATAGAAATTTGTGAAAGCAAATTCGAATTAAAGTAAAGTCAGTTAAGTGGTAACTGAGTTTGAATTAGAATTATATCAAGACGAATTGGATTGTGGGATTCAAATTTGAAGTGTAATGGAACAATCAAATTAAGAGTTGTGAATCGAGAGTTAGAATGATATTTGGCTCAGATATTAGCGAATGATAGTGTTATGGATAAAAGAAGTTTGGAATTTGATTGGGATAACCCTTGTATCCGCTGAATTGATAACAGGTGGAAAGGATATAATGATATGCCGACAAAAGGTACAAGTTTATATTTCTATTAGATATAAGATTTATGGGTCGAATTGGCAAGCCGCTTGGCTATTTGATTTTCTTTTGGGATGGAGATGGCCCAGAGGGGCGAGTGGAGGTTTGACGTATTGACCAGTACAAAGGTGGTGCTAGTGAAATTTTTCGAAAAAGTTAAGGTGTTAGAAAATTTTTAGGATTTTTGAAAATTTACATTGATAAGAATTAATCAATAATTTAATTGAAATTAAATTGGTTCAGTTGAAACTGAAGTTAAGAAGTGAACAAATATGTTCTAACCAGTCGATAGGGTCGTCTACTAGCTTTAGCAATTTCGAGGACGAAATTATTTTAAGTGGGGAAGATTGTAATGACCCGCATTTAGCAGAGGTATTATGATTAATTTATTTAATTATATCTATGGTGGTATAGTGAATTAATTGGTCGTGGAATTAAATAATGGTAAATATTTAATTAAAATAATAAATTAAATAATATATTTAATTCAGTAATAGTCAAAAATAGTGAAATTCACAGTATGGTGTAATTTGGGTTATCTAATATATATATATATATATATATCAGTTAGGAGTTGAATTATATTGACGAATATATTCAATCGACGTCAGTTTGAACGTATAATTATAATATAATTAAAATAGAGCTTGAAATAGCGCTGTAGTTCGCTATTTAGCGATTTGAACTTCAACTGAATGTACAGGATTCGTTTTAAGCTGGATTTCTGTGAAACAAGAAACGTGTGGAGCTGGTGGAGTATATCTTACTAGTGGAAGAGAAAAATCGAGATTTCATTGTGTAGATTTTGAGATATGTCCAAATCAAATTTTAGAAAAGTCGCTATGGAATTCCTTTATAATTCATAAAGGAATTATTTATTTTTTTAAAAGGGATTTCAATATAAATCAAATATCGGGTTGACCCAGAAGTGAATATCGAGTTGTAAATACATACAGGAATATTCTAGAGCTGTGTGGTATGCCACTGTGGATATAGACGATAATATTTAATTTTTAATATTTAATTTAATTATATTTAAATATATTTATATATTTAAATAGGCTATTTAGAGCGTTAAAAATAGCCACTTTTGCAAACGAAGTCGGAATTCGACGAAACCAGTTTTGTTGGATCCGCAACATCAAATTATTGTTAGATTTCTAGTTGTGTGATTTTTAGAGCCAGTGTGGGGCCATACGGATTTTTAGAGTGAGAAACAGTCAGTATTTTGACAATTAAAAATACGCTGTGTAAGCATACGGAGTCGGAATTCGACGAAACCAGTTTCGTTGGGACCGTAATGTAAAACTCTAACTACACGTCCAGTTTGGTTATTTTAAGTATCGTATGTAGTCGTGGGGATTTTTAGAAGACTGAAAAGAGAATAAAATAAAATAAGAAAATATCCTACCTAATTTCTAAGATCAAAACAAAGGCCACACGCCAATCCTTTTCAACCACAACTCTCAACAACCCTCCCTTATAAAACCAAATATCACAGCAGAAAAGTTCGGTCCCTTTTAATTTAAAAGAAAAATCAAAACTGAAATCTATAAAATCCCGAAAATCATCTTTTAAATATATTTGGATTCAGTGTGGTGCGCCCTTGAATTCTGGGTATGTATTGTTGAACTCGACGGGGGTTTCGTCACTGTCCATCTTCGAGCGACGAACTAGGGTTCGAGATTTAAGGGGCTTCAGGCAATCAGAGGTCGAATGTATGGTGGATTCGGGTTCATAGTGGATTTCCGCAATGATCGAAGGAGTTTGGGGAATTTCGGTGTGTTTTCTGGTGGTGCGATTCCTGTACAGTTTCAGGAAGGGTCGACGTCGCACCTTATTTGCGGATCTCGAGTTGAACGAAATTGGTACGAGGAGGAAGAGGCTTGGACGAGCAGTGTAATGGTGGATCTGGGTTGTTGAATCACTAAGTGATGGAGGAGAATGGTGGGGCAGAACGTCGGCCATGGTTGAGTAATACTGGGAGCGACGGGTTACTGAGGTTGGGGGAAGAAGATGTTACGGGTTCGAGGTTGATTAGTGGGCCGACGGTTTGGGTGAGCCCATTTGAGAATTTTAGAATTTAATTTCAAATTTTATTTAAATAAAATGTATTAACTTGTGAATCTCGTAACATATTCATACGGAGTCGGAATTCAGCGAAACAAGATCCGATTGGATCGTATGGACGAACACTTCACAGTGAAGCTGACTTGAAGTGGATTGGGGCTCATATGAATTTATGGAGAAATAAACTGTTTGATTCAAATCAAGCAACAGTTTATCGTTATTTAACGATGAACTGTCCAGTGTGAGTAAATCTCACTAACTTTGAACAGTTTATAATTTCATGTTGTATTTTTAGAACTGTTAGATATTGGTTGTTTGACTGTGTGTTGACTTTTTGATTGAACTACTAGTCAGTTAGTTAAATTTCTATATTGATTCTGTTTAACAGAATGTATCATATAGAACTGAAAGTGATGTTATCTATATTGTTTAACATCTATGATGCAGGAAAACAGGTTGGAGGAATCCAACTGGATTCCTCAACATTTATTTTACTGTTTTCATATATTGTGATATATGATGTGTTATATAATCTGTTATGGATTATGGGTGTTGGAATGATGTTGCTCATTTTTATTCGATACTTAAATATCATAAAAGACCTTGGGATGTAAAAAAAATTATTTCAATGTATATTGAAATAAAGGGAGTTTATAAAATCAACAAATTTCATAAAAGGAAATATTTCGAAAGTAAATAAAAAGGGAAAAATGTTTTAAAACGAATAGAGTTTTATAAAAGGAAAATCATTTGTAAAGTGAAGAACTGTTACTAAAAGTAAATCTTTATAAATGAATAGTTTATTCGAATAGAATAAAGGAGTTAATCGATGTTAGTTAATCGATTAGAGTTGAGTTAAAAGGAGTTAATCGATGTTAGCTAATCGATGTTAGTTAATCGATGTTAGTTGAATCGATTAGAGTCAAAGTTAAAAGAAGTTAATTGATGTTAGTTAATCGATTAGAGTTAAAGTTAAAAGAAGTTAATCGATGTTAGTTAATCGATGTTAGTTTAATCGATTAGAGTTAAAGTAAAAGGAGCTAATCGATGTTAGTTTAATCGATTAGAGTTAAAGTAAAAGGAGCTAATCGATGTTAGTTTAATCGATTAGAGTTAAAGTAAAAAGGAGCTAATCGATGTTAGTTAATCGATTTGAGTTAAAGTAAAAGGAGTTAATCGATGTTAGTTAATCGATTAGATTTGAAGTAAAAGGAGTTAATCGATGTTAGTTAATCGATTAGATTTGAAGTAAAAGGAGTTAATCGATGCTAGTTTAATCGAAAAGAGTTAATCGAATATAGTTATTCGAATAGAAGCAAATGAGTTAATCGAATATAGTTTATTAAAAGATAGTAAAAGGAGTTATAGAATATAGTTTATTCGAAAGGAGTTAAGTGAAATGAGTAAATCAATAACGTTAGTCAAATAGAGTTAATCCAATAGTGTTGGTCCAATAGAGTTAATTGATAAGGGTTAATCGAATAGAGTCAAGTGAAAAGAGTCAATCGAATATAGATATTCGGACGGGAGTTAAGTAAGGAAGTTAGTAAAGGGATATAAAGTGAACTTTGTCTATTTCAAAGTTAGAAATGTTGTTCAGTTAAGGTCTGAGAGGTAGTTCTACCCCAACTTGATTGGCTTCGTTTTTAACTAAGGAATAGTTAAGGTTCGGCAGTAAAGGAAATGGTTTGAGTTGGCATCGCGATGGTTTGTTTAAACATCTGTCTAAGTCCAGTGAAGAAGCTTTGGAAATGTTTTCCAAATAAGAAACCAGAAATGTTTTCTAATAAAGAAAACAAGAAATGGAAATGTTTTCCATTGTTAACAACGTATATTTTCCAAATTTAGAAAATAAGAAATATTGAATACAGGGAAAACACGAGATAAGTAAATTAATGAAATAAAGAGATAAAAGTTGAATGATGTTTGATCGATATAAATTTCCATTTGGAAATAATATCGTAGTTTGCACACCTGTTTTTATTCGATAGTTAAATCACAGACTATCGAAGTTTTGACCATTTTAACGTTGTCAATATGGAGAGACCGGTTGGATTATTATCCAAAGAACCACTCTGTATTGGCATAAGCGTTGTGAATTATATATGCCAAATGAAATTGAAGACGGAGTTATGCAAGGGCTATCCTGTTTACAGAATAGTGCCTTCGGTTCATCCTGTTCCTGGATGACTTGTATGGACGGATGTCTGACAGAGTATGTCCAGACGATCACGTATATTGATTTCTCCAACCGTACCAAGAGTGGAAGCGGAGAAGGAAACTTCTTTTACCTAACACATAATGTATTGTTGTAGACATAAATCAGTGATTTGATGGATTTGATGTGGCATTCAAAGTGAATCTGGTATGATGATAAAGCGTAGCTTCTAGCCTCATCATCTGGTAAATGACAGAAATCGGGCAGGCAGCATGGCTAAGTCGGTCGCACCGAAGTAGGGTGTATAATCACCTGATCTATAGTTTCATTTACTTCTAAAAATCTATTGTTGATGCTGTCCCATTCGGGAAACGGTTGCTGATCCCAACCGTTGGTGATATACATTCGATACACTCAAGCGAAATGAGTTGTCGGTCATATGTGGCCGGGTTGCAAGATGTTCTTGTTGAACCCAGTGTATTCCTCTCTAGTGGTACACTAGCGAAAGGTGGTTCCATACCTTGTCATTGTTGGAAATCCATTACCCAATACTTGCTTGCGGTTTTGATTGTATACTATATATGTAGAACGTGAGATGAAAGCGTTTCTGCTAGATGATTATATATATACTGTGGTTGATAGACATTATTATAATATCAAAATGTTTTTGATATAAAGTTATCTTGGTTTCTCATAAGGGAAAAACCCGTTCCGTTATGCGGCGTGGTCTTATGAGATATCATTTACTTGTTCGAACTGTTTTTAAACTGTTTACTCATACCAGTCCCATGACTGACCCGGAGTTTATTTTGTTGTCTTCCCTAAACTCTTGGGTGCCTAAATTTGTATGGGCAGTCAAGCAGTCGGGATTTTACAGATACACTTGAAGAGCTTGGAGCAGGAGGCTTCAAGATCATATAGCTATAGTTATTTCTGCTGTGTTGTAAGTGCTGTACTTTGATAATGATATGTATATTCAAGTACAGATTTGTATTTCAAAGTTATGTTATGAAATATATTTATTCGTTCCGCTGTGAGGTTCGTGTTACTCTGATGTTTTGTTCTTCTTCTTCTTCTATTCTAAGTTTCTATCTTATCTATTCTCATCCTCTAATTTCTTTCACTAATTACCAGGATTTTTCGGTATTTTGGTTATCGACATTGAGCTTATGTCGATAACCAAAGTCGCTAAAAATCCAGGTCATTACACGCGCCTCAACGAAGGTTTCAGTTCCAACGAAGTTCTTGCCGCCCATTCCTATAAAGTCCTTGCATATTTTGGCGAAGGCGGTACCCGGAGGAGGAGGAGGAACCATGGCCACCGGGGGAGGAGGAGGGATATCTGCCGGGCCCGCGCCGTTTGCCCTAGCTTCTAAGTATCTTTGGAACTAGCCAGGTATGGGTACTCCTTGAGGAAGGTTAAGATCAGAAAAGCGAAAAGGAAAAAGATTCAAACGAGGAAACAAAGGAAAGTGCTAATGGCTTTTGGGGAATAGCTTTTTCTTAAAAATAAAACTTTTCTTGAAAAATGCTTCTTTATAAACGGTTTTGAAAATAGTTTCAGAAGGATTTTAAAACTTTTGCCCAGTCTGGTAACCTTCTGCTCTGATACCAAATGTAACACCCTACCTCCGCTAGGGTCACTCACAAAGAGAATGCCCTAGTTTTGGAGAGGTATTATCTAGTAAACAGGCACAAAGATAGCACAAGACAGAACATAGATAAAATAGAGTATATAAAGCAGCGGATATAAACTTTAAAACCAAATCTCATTACTGAAAAATAGTGTCAAAACCTCTTACATCAAAATGCCAAGTCATTATTTCATTACATCAAGTTCTAAGGAAGCAAAGTACTTAAAACAACATAAGTAAAATATTATTCCCCAAAAAGTGCATGAGTGCAGCCATAGCGTAGCTCAAGACCAAATCGTACATGAGCTGTCAGAAAGCAAGCAAAGTCCAAGCTAAGAGCTAGAGTTTCCTCCCCGAGAACACAGGGGGGGGGGAATGAAAGACAAAGAGGCGAAAGAAAACGGGTCAGTCAAAAAACTGGTAAGCCCTAGTGACTATCAGCATAGAAACTAGTAAAGTTAACAAGACATGAATAAACTGGAATTAAACATAGGAATGATGATAAGTCTGACATGATAACTAAGCTAACAAGATAACTCAAGTCTAACATTGCGTATTCAAGGTTCGCCATACCAACTATACTGGTATACTAATCCCATGTCAACTATAAATCAAGAAATAATCCCTTGGCCCAATATCGTGAAGTGACCCAATTCGGGGTCCAACGGTATGATCTAATCTATCGGATACCTACAAGTCCAGCTCTTCGTGTGTCTGTGTCATAGGGCCCTATCACGAGTGTAGTCATCTGTGCTAGGTCCACCATAGGGTGTATCAAACCCTAAGGTGCCAACCACTGACACAAATCAAGAATGCACAGATAATCCTACTAATGCCCAATGCCTGCTTTTTCAACTCCGGACTAAATGCACGACCCTAGTCCGCCTGAACCTACAATGGCGTACCAACTCAGCCGTCGTTCTGGTCGCTTACAGTCAGCCCAGCAATCGTGCCCCACCCTGCCTAGTCCTAGGGTACCGTGATACATCTATTGGGTTACTGCTGAAAAGGACCGCGTTACTAGGGTTTCGTTCAGCAGGTTAAGTTGTCATTTAAAATCGAGACTTAACCCCATCTACGTGTCATGTCAAATTGACAAAGTGTGTCGTTCTAGTTCAAGACTTAGTCCTACGAATCATTTGTCAGGTTGGTTAAGTGTGTTCAAGCGGTTCATGACTTAACCCTATCAAATCAACTTGTCAAATTGGTTAAGTATATTCAAGTGGTCCATGACTTAACCCTATCCAGTGGCATTAATTTACTTAGTGCACCCCTAACCTCTCACATTAGACTTGGTTATGGTTACTGGATGTGCCGGGCGGGTCCGGGCAGTTTTACACCATAACCTAGTCTAACCTCGGGTTTCGAGTGCGATATGACCAACTACTCACATTGGGTCCTATTGTTTGCAGTTACTGGATTCGCCGGGCGGTTCCGGGCAAATTTATACTGCAAACTCAACCCAACCTCGAGTTGGCCACGTTCAAGCTATCTAAGTGTCATGTCCCAAATTCATATTTTCAAGTATAATTTCATGTCAAGTTCATGTTCCTATCCAAGCTCAATTTATAATGATATTCATGTTTTCAAGTTCATACTAAATTCAGGTTTTCCAAAACTACCCAAATCGCATCCCCAACGCTCGTGAATTCGAATCAAGGCAATAGATGTAACTAGGGAATAACATAACAAGGATGGGTATAAAGTGACAAAGGTGATTTCAAGGCAAGCATGGTGTAACTTGAGATATAATCATAACATCACCGACATATGAAATAGGGTGATAAACATAGCAATAAATGACATAAGATGATAATCCTAAACTTGTGACTAGCAATAGTTTCAACATCACAACATCATAGGCATGTTAAAATAATGACAGGGTTTAGGTTATGACATGAACAGGCCCCTAAATCAAGTTCTTATCAGTATTCCACAAACCAAGGTTCAATATGAACAGTACTAGGTTTAAGGTGAATAGATCTAGGGTGAACAAGAGTAGATCTAAAATAATAGATCAAAAAGGAATAGTCATAGATCAAAGATATACAAAAGTAGGTCTCAAGTAGTTATCATGTTTATGTTCAACTTCAATTTACACATGTCCATATTAAGTTTGGAGTTTAAATCTAAGAGTAACTGGGGCTTACAGATCATGGTTTTTGAGAACTAAGAACAGAAATTGTCGTTGGATCGTAGTTGAGATGTTGATCTATTCCCTTGAATTGTTGTAGAAACGTTGGCCTTCGATTTGGATCTAGTTTGAATGTTTAAGCTTTAAGTTGGAGGCGGCGGCTATGGTTCAAGAGGAGATTTAGCAGCATAATGTTGTTAGAAAGATTTGTTGTGGATTAGCCTAGGTCTTAGGGCATTTTTTATAGTTGCAACAACTAGTTTAGGCCATAGGATAAACCCTAGAATCGATCTAAACCGCCAAAAATTGTCACAGGCCCTCAAACAAGTCAACAAGGTTAAGCAGGAGCAACCAGGCCCAAACGTGACCAATTCGACACCCAAGTCGACTGCGCAGTCGACCTGGTCCTGGGGGCATCGACTGCCCAGTCGACCTTAGGTGCTGGGCGGGAAATTTCCCGCCCATTCTGTCTGGGTTTTGAAAATCGAATTTGAACTCGAATTCGAACTGTTTTGAACTCTGAAAATTTCTGAAACATTGGGGAGCCATAACTTGGTCATAAGGACTCCGATTTTTGAAAACTCAGACTCGATTTCATGCAGAATTCCGAGACGAACGCAATGGCACAACCTGTTTCCCTTGTTTCTTAATTTAAAATTTAATTCTGCCTAGATTTATGGGTATAACATGTTATTAAAATACGAGTTGTTACATTAGAACTCAGGATCCAGATGGGAACCAACGAGTTCACTTCATGATTGGACTTTGCTGCGGGACGTGTGCAAAGGGGTTATCGGTATCCGTAACCTTGGTTCACTACTGAGAGACAGATTAGGGGCTTGTAGTGATAGTTGTATGGGATTGGATTCCATCATGGCCCAAAGAATTAGGTGACCAAAGTAACAGGTATCGTATGCTTTACGCACTGAGTGAGAGATGTGAGGATGGTTGCTATGCTTGACTGTTTGCCATCACTATGACATGCATACGCCCTCCATCGTATCTTTACACTATATGTTAGTGGAACCTTAGAGTATTGTACAGTATGTAGTGCTAACTCTTTGGTTGCAGGTCCAGGTTCAGGTATGTTTGGATTATACCAGTTATTGTTATGTTTTGTTTCTTATCACTCATACCAGACTTTTTGTCTGACCCAGAGTTTTATGTCTCTTCTTATTACTCTGGGTGCTCTCACGAGCAGACTAGAGACAGGTTAGCCGGTGATGCATGAGTGGCTGTATGGAGACGAGCATGAGGCTTCCACGTATGATACATATAGATATTCTCCCTGTGTTGTTGAAGATCACTACTTGGGAATTAGTAGTGCATCTTATAATTTAGCTTTTCTTTGCTTTAGAGACAGTTTAAAGTTGTAATAATGATGTTGGGTAAGAAGCTGTATTTGGATTTCCGCTGCTGTGTTGGTTTAGTTTTCATCTTATTAACTGTCTCGCCTGTTTTATGTCAAGATTACATTATTATTATATTTTGTTCCATGCTCTGTGAGACATTCTACAGGTTCCTTGTTGATCCTTCGCCTTCTTTCTTTTCTTCTGACGACTGTCCCGTGCTAACCGGACATGTGTACAGCACACTTTTGGAGTAAATCTCAGTTGGTGTGGGGCGGGCCGTCACATTTGGTATCAGAGCTCTAGGTTGCATAGTTAACCTACGGAAAGACACCAGGGAGAGATAGTATACGTATATGAGAGCGCGTATTTGTGGTTATTTTGGTTTTTAAAAGCTATATGTATATATAGTGTATTAGTAGATGTAAGGATGAAGTCGTACTGCACGGGCACTGCATTGAGATGGTTAATCGTTTTCTCCTTGCAGATTGAACGATGAGCCGAAATACGAGGAGTACGGGTTCAGGAGCAAACAATAGGGATGTTCCTGATATGAGGACGATGTTTACTACCTTCATGCGAGAGGTGCTTAGGGATGCTCAGGGAGCAGTCCCTAATGCTGTTAACGGTGGTGGTGCAGCGGTGCAGGCGCCTAAGGCCGATTTCTCCATGCTAAATAAGGATTATACTAGTCTTAGTGGAAAGCCGTTCCACGGAACAGAGTCGGCTACAGAAGTACAAGATTGGCTAGATAGTTGCGAGCGCATTGTCAAAGATCTGGGAATCGAGGACGCAACGAAGAGGAAGCTAGCATCGCGTCAACTGCAAGGACGAGCTATGAATTGGTGGAATGCTATTAAGGAAGCTACTCCTGAGGATCAAGTCACTTGGAATCAGTTTAAGACTCGCTTTTGTGATAAGTCTATTCCGACTGCTCATAAATCAGAACTATTCAGGAAGTTCTTGGAGCTTAAACAGAATGGTAGAGCAGTCTCGGAGTATATCGCTGAATTCGACAATTTATCGAAATATGGATTGTCCCTTGTCGATACGGTTGAAAAGAAGAACGAAAAGTTCATAACTGGCTTGGATGGGTACTTGGCGGAAAGACTTATAAACCATATCGATGAGACGTTTGAGTTTATTATAGGAAAGGCATTAAGGTCAGAGAGCCTTTTTCCTAAATCAAAGACCAAAGTTGCTATTGCATCTACAGAGGAGCCAAAGCTGCAAGCAGGCGGTGAAGGCAAGAAGGACTCTCAGAACAAGAGGAAGCAGAACCCGACCAAGGATGGTCAGAATAAGAAGAATAAGAATGGTGGCGAGTGCTTTAGTTGTGGCAAGAAGGGCCACTATGCTAGAGATTGTCGAGAAAAGCCTGGGGAAAGGAAGTTCTTTAACTGCGGCCAGGCGGGACACCATAAGGATGATTGTCCACAACCTCCTGGGGAGAAGCAGTTTGTGAAAGCGTATGCTATCAACGATGTTCCTTCTTCGTCGAATGCCCCAACTGCGGCGCATAAGGGAAAAGGCGTCGTTATCAAAGGTATGCTTTCTATTTAAGGTGTTTCTGTTCAAGTATTGTTTGACAAACCCGAGATAGTCGATAGACCTTTAGTATTGACGAACATGGTCGGTGGTTCGAATAGTTTTGGCATGATTTGTTGTAATGTGGTCTTATCGAGTCATGGATGTATGTTTGTTGTGATTGCTTTGTTTTGGGCTTTACGGGGTTAAGCATTATTTTGGGAGGTCGATCTACTCTAAAGGAATAGGGTGGTATTAGGTACCTACCTAATGATGGCGATTGTAACTGGAGTTAAGCAATCTGAGAAGTTATCGTTGTAATAAGTTCTAGTTGTCTCTGGGAGGCAAATGAGTGCTCCAGTGCTTACTTATTTTGCTAGTATCACCACACGTGGATTGTCCGAATTCGGAGGAGATGTTCCTTGGGTGCTTGTCTGATATTGGTCTAAGCCTTTGGGGCTTGTGCTTGGGGAATATCGAGTTCGACTAGGATGGTTTGCGTGAGAGATAAATAGTTGTTGCGATTCTTCATTGGATGATATCTTGGTTTACTCGAGGAGTGATGGGAAGCAGTGACATGATAAGACTGTTCAATGGTATAGACTGGCCCGAGTTAGACTCGATAGGGTTATGGGATGGCTCGACTGGGATTCGAGAAAGATACAAAGTAATGGATTGTTTAGGACCCTATTCTGATATTCTCTTTGGATAGTAGAACTTTGAAGGAATAGGAAGTGTTCGTTGATCATGGAAGATGCAATGAAGATTAGGACGATTCAAGTTGGACATGAACTCATAAAAGAAAATGAGTGTTCGTTGAGATGCAACGAATAGGGAGACGTCCCACGTTGGACCAGAGTTTGTCGGTAATGGATACTCAAGACTAGGTCTGAGTTATAGATTGACTCGAGTTAGACTCGAGAAGGCTGCAAGGAACTGGATTTGGCTCGAGTTGGACTCGATAGGGCAGCAAGATAATGTATAGACTTGGGTTGGACTCAAGTACTTTAGGCGGACTTAAAGCAGGGGTATCTGGGGACGCCCGTTACCTTGGATCCGTTGGACGTGATCTAGTTATCCTTGGAGGATAAACGTACGTTGGACGTACGGTAGTCCGTAGGGAGGCGAGGCTTCCATTGGCCTGGGATTGGTAGGACAAGTCAAGTAGGTATCGGTGTATGTATGGAGGCTGGGCTTCCATTAGTTATAGATGTTGGTTGGTTGGACCAGACATACAAGAATCGACATATTAGGATTGGTTAGACCAGTCATGTAGGTGTCGATGTGTTTATGACTTTAGCAGGTGATAGATAGGATTTGTTTGATGGATGTTATGGTGGCTATGTTTGTTCCTATCTTTCTTCTCTTGAGTAGACTATCACCTGTAGGATTCCAGCAATGGGGAACAAAGAGATGGTGGTATATTCGGATATTAGGCTACGTATCAGTGCAGTGGGGTAGTCATTACTTCATGGGGCAGAGTGATCGTAGCAAGGCTATGAGCCAGTGCAGTGAAGTTGTCATGACTTCATGGGGCAGAGTGGACATAGCAAAGGATTTAAGTGCTGTAACAGTTGCACTGAGTAGGAGACATGCCGGTTTTGGGGTTATGTTTCTGCGATGGAAGCCAATATAGTATATCACGAGATATGATTTCGGACCTAAGTATAGATTGGATCAAGGAATGTTGGCAAGTTTGACGATTAGATCGATTTTGATTGAGTGGATTGGTTCCAGTTAGAGGAACAATCCTAACCTATTGGAATCCACCTCTAAGGTAGAGATGGATATCAATGGTGGGAGATTGATCAAGTAAGGACTTGATCAAGAAGAATGGCTTCAAAAGAATGAAAGGCTGGTTGTACCAAATATAAAAGGATTGAGTGATGGAGAGAGACGTTGGGTAGTTTATCTCCAAATGCATGAATTGCCAGTTAGTTAAAGCTGAGCAAAGGAAGCTTAGTGGTTTGTCACAACCGTTGGAAACAAGTCTCAATGGATTTCATTGATGGTTTACCAAGGATTAGATCAGGTTGTGGTGGTATTTGGGAGATTCGTGTATTGAAGGATCTTTTGAGGAATTGTATATTGGATCTTGGAAGGTCATGGGATGACCATTTGCATTTGGTTGAGTTTGCATATAAAGTTGAGTTACCAGACAAGATGGCGGGAGTTCACAACGTATTTCTTATTTCCAAGTTAAGGAAGTTTGTGCACGACCCTAGTTTGGCTGTTTCCCCAGATCAGTTGGATGATATCGAGGTTGAACCTGAGGCAGTGTAGAACCGCAAGCCTATGCATATTGTTGCTAACGATACGAAGCAGCTTCAAAGGAAGGTGGTGAAACTAGTCAAAGTTCAGTGCGGTGGTGGTGAGGAAGACTGTACTTGGGAAACAGAGGAGAACATAAGGAAGAAGTATACATAACTCTTTGCCTGGTAAGATTTTCTTTGCGATTTAGTTATTCCGCATGCTAGGATAGACTTATTTTGCTTGTTTTGCATGTTTGATTGTTGTTTTATGGCTGATAGGCATGCGGGACCCTTTGTGTGTTGTGGTTAGGGAATTTTGGGGGCTAAATTTCTTAAGGGGGGAGAATGTAACAACCCACATTCTACGCATCGGAGGATCATAGAATATTTATTTCTTTCTCATATGAAGTCGTATGGTCGTGTAGAGTTGGGGAACGACTATTGGGGTAATTTACCATGTTCATGATTTTTGCCGATTTTTAAATGATCGTTTTGCCCCTAGCTGATCTTGTTTCGGCCATAACTTTTGATTAGTAAGGAGTTTTGACCTGAAATCGCTTCCATTAGATTTCGATGATGGTTAACCATTCCGTAGAGTGGTCACATTAGCCAAACGGACTCATCGTTTGGGAGATATGGCTGAAATAAGGTTTGGAAGGTGAAAAACAGCTTAACCGGGCCTAATTGAGGTGATTAGCAAAAAGGCCCATAACCCATTTCGGGATTAGGGTTATGGGGAGGCTGAGAACAGTAGGAAAACGAATTTTATTTCATTTTCCAGCCGCCACAAACATGTCTTTCACCCTAGCCATGGCCTCCACCTTCTAATTTCATCCCAAATCATCTCTAATCACTTTCTAATTGAAGATTAAGCAAAACTACATCAAATCATGGGAGGGTAGCACCAAATCAGAGAGAGAGAGTTGCTGGAACACATTAGAATTCGACCCAAACAGAGAATCATTTCAGATTTATAGTTTACTTTGTGGCAAAGGTGAGTGATTAGCTTGCTTTTACACTAATTATCGCTAGTTATGGTAATTAGTGAAGATTAGCGAAATTATATCTCAGAAAAATCTAGAAAAATTTCTAAAATTCTAGAATATTATTTTATGCCTCTGAGATGAATTTGGGTTAATTTGCACTAATTTTGCTAATCCCGGAATTTAAGGGATTAAGGGATTAAGGGGTGATTAGTGATAATTAGCGAATTTATGCATGTTAAAAATCTGGAAAAATATTCATAAATTCTTAAATATTATTTCAGGCTTCTGTTAGAAAATTTGGCTACTTTGGTTAAGTTTTGTTAATCCTATCATTAGTTTGGCTTAAACATGCTTAAGGGAAAATATGGGGTTTTGGCTATGTTTGATCCATTTTAACCTATCATATTGTTGTTTTGGTGTTTGAGGTCACTTCTACTTGTTGCTATGACAGTATGGTTTACTTTGTGATTGATTAGAATAGTTAGAATGGTCGAAAACGCCATCGAATGGCGTAAACAACTTGCTGGACAAAGTGCAGGAAATGCACAGGGACCGGACCAGATCGGATGGGGAGGTCCGAACCGAACCGTTCATGTGGCCCATCCACGATCCGCTCCTTGCATCTGAACCGAGCCTGAATGCCCCGAGTTGATCTGAAACTTGGAGGATATCACGACCGGACCGATCCGCCAGAAGTACACCGACCCGATCCACCAGAAATACCCCGACCCGATCCGATGATGGGTGGATTCACGAGGCAATGGAGTGTGACACGACCTGATCGTGGTAACCCCTCTGTTCCGAACCCTTCACCACGAACCGATCCGGAGCTTGGCCACGATCCGAACCACCTCGAGCTGGAGCATGGATCACGACCCGAACCCGATGGCACCCACCGAACCGATCCGAAGGTACTTGTCACGAACCGAGATGCCAAGCACGACCTGGGTTGTATCCGAACTGACCCAGTGAGGGATGCTGAAGGCCGAACCGAACCGTGTTGATGATGGGGAGCTGAAGGCCGAACCGAACTGATGGCTAAGAGGAGAACCGAACCGATCCGGTGATGACCAAAAACCCGAGATACAAAGGTAGTCCAAATGGAAGTTAGACCTCAGGATCCAGATGGGAACCAATGAGTTCACTTCATGATTGGACGTTGCTGCGGGACGTGTGCAAAGGTGTTATCGGTATCAGTAACCTTGGTTCACTACTGAGAGACTTATTAGGGGCTTGTAGTGATAGTTGTACGGGATTGGATTCCGTCATGGCCCAAAGAATTAGGTGACCAAAGTAACGGGTATCGTATGCTTTACGCACTGAGTGAGAGATGTGAGGATGGTTGCTATGCTTGACTGTTTTCCATCACTATGACATGCACACCCCCTCCCCCGTATCTTTACACTATATGTTAGTGGCACCTTAGAGTATTGTACGGTATGTAGTGCTAACTCTTTGGTTGCAGGTCCATGTTCAGGTTTGATTGGATTATACCTATTATTGTTATGTCTTGTTGCTTATCGCTCATACCAGACATTTTGTATGACCTAGAGTTTTATGTCTCTTCTTATTACTATGGGTGCTCTCACGAGCAGACTAGAGACAGGTTAGCTGGTGATGCACGAGTGGCTGTATCGGAGACGAGCAGGAGGCTTCCACATATGATACATATAGATATTCTCCCTGTGTTGTCGAAGATCACTGCTTGGGCATTAGTAGTGAATCTTATACTTTAGCTTTTCTTTGCTTTAGAGACAATTTAAAGTTGTAATAATGATGTTGGGTAATAAGCTGTATTTGGATTTCTGCTGCTATGTTGGTTTAGTTTTCAGCTTATTCACTGTCTCGCCTGTTTTATGTCAAGATTATGTTATTATCATATTTTGTTCCATGCGCTGTGAGACATTCTACAGGTTCCTTGTTGATCCTTCGCCTTCTTTCTTTTCTTCTGATGACCGTCCTGTGCTAACCGGACAGGTATACAACACACTTTTGGAGTAAATGTCGGTTGGTGCGGGGCGGGCCGTCACACATATGAACCCGTTGGACTTGCGTTGCCACCGCTAACCCGGTTTGGCCTCTTACAGTCAAGCCCAGTATGCGTGTCCCGTCCTCAACTTGGGTCGAGCCCACAAAGATACGTATGGGTTACTGGTTGAAATGGCCCCCCATGACTTGACACAAGCTATCCACCTAAGCTTGGTCCCCCCTAGTACATCCCACTTAACCCTTTCCTTATTCATGTTCACTTACATGTTTCAAATTTTGGTTAAGTGTTTCTAATCGTATTTCAAATGCCACCCAAGGCACCCACTAGATTCCACATGCCACTTAAGGCACCCACTTAACCCCGTTATGTCCCACTACATGTTTATCTGGTTAAGTGTTTCTTAATTCATTAAGAACGTAACCTCATAAAGACCTCTCACATTAGACTGGCATTTGTGGCAGTTGGATTTGCCGGGCGGGTCCGGGCAGTCTTACACCACAAACAAGCCTAACCTCGTGTCTTTACAATTGTTACGTATTTAATTTATGCCTAAGACATCTCACATTAGACTGGAATTTGTGGTAGCTGGATTTGCCGGGCAGGTCCAGGCAATCTTACACCACAAAAGAGCCTAACCTCGTGTCTTAGACGATTAATTACTCCTAATTAATCATTCCCAAATTTGAATTACTTTCCCTATTCAAATTATCAATCAATTCCAAATTTAACGATGTCCATAATTGACTCAATTATGTCCATCCATTTATGTTATGTAAAATCATACCAATTTTCATCACAAATTTATTTTATGTCTTTTAAGGCGTTTATGCCAATTAAATCTTTTAATGTTATCCCCTTTTACCCCACGTTGTACGTTCGTTCGTTTAAGGTAAAATATACGTTAGACTCGAATAGTCTAACTCATGGAATAAAGAGAAAACATCACATCATACATATAATTAAAACTAGATTTAAACATAGGGGTGAACTTGCATGTGTGAATGATGTTCTACATCTAAAACTTGCATAGGCCAAAGTTACAACTTGCATAAAATTACATATGTCATAAATCTGAATCTAAAGGTGTGAACTTGTTTAGATAATGGTCACAAACTTACATAAATCATGTATGTCATTCATCTGCATCTATAGGTGTAAACTTGCATAGGCAGTAACCACAAACTTGCATAACATGATTCATTTTCAAACACATGTATTCATATAAACTTGCATATGTGATTTATGCAACATAACAATGGTATAAACTTACATCTAAACATGTAAACTAGCATGTAGAATTTGGCATATAAATCACACATGTCATAGCCTAACTTTAGATCTAAAATAGGTGTCATGAAGCATATAAGATTATACATATAATTTTCCCCAACTTGCATATGATTCATGTCTTAACAAAAATCTAAACTTGCATACATACTTATGATTTATCATATGAATCAACATACCCAAACTAGCATATGAACAACATGGTGATTCGATTATACATAAGCCAATCATAAAATTACAACATAGATGATCACAAATTTGCAAGATAGCTTCATAGAATTTACAACATAAACATCACAATTTTACTACATGAATAATAACATGCGGTCAATAATTCACAGCAAATCAAATCAGTTCTATTCAACCCTAACAACGAATCTTCTTCAAAGGAAAGCTGATTCAACTTCAGAACTCAAAATTCAGAATTCAAGACCTTCTCTGAATTGTGAGTTCGATAATTTTAATAAAATAATTAGCAAATTAATTGGATAGAGTTATGATGTGGACTATTTGGATAGCTCTGACACCACGTGTAACACCCCACGTCCATTAATGTCTCTCACAAAGGGAATGCATTAACTTCTATGGACCGTATTAAGTAAGTATAGAACATAAACTTAACAACAAGACAGATATAAACAGTACTAAAGAATTTAAAACTTTATTTCATTGCAGCAGAAAACACACATGTTTGATTACATCATCAAAAACCAGAGTCAAAGTACAAGATATCCATATTGACTACCAAAGTACATAAATTGAAAGACATAATCCCCAATACAAAATAGCTATAAATAAGAGAGGCTGAACTTTACTTCAGCGATCCAAGCAATCTTCTAAAAGCAGAGAAACAACTGTCCAAAATCAAGCTCCATTGGTGCTAGTTCCAACCTGAGCACCTGTGGTGGGGGGGGGGGGGGGAGGAAGAAAAGAGGAGGAAACAAAGGGGGTCAGACATAAAGTCTTGCGAGTGAGATAACTTTAACAATATAATTACCAAAGTAACTAAGCTAAGGCATAAGTTGGAAAATCAGGAAATGACCATGAACCATTGAGTATGGCAGAGTAAACAAGGAAATAAGATTGAACAAGGATAACGTTAAAGCGCACCCAAACCACTATAAGATAATTACTACACGACACCACCACTACTATACTGCACCACCACTAGTCATCCTAAAGTTGATCCCACCTACATAACTTAATAATGATATTGGTAGTTTCGTGCACCCCTAGCTGCCTTCATAGGTGCCGCCTTCCCCTATCTCCACTAGGTGTACCCACTACCCCCAAGCGATCGGCTCCCTAACCCGTAGATACCCGTGATGGCTCCACAGTGGGGTGTATCACTCCCCAAAAGGGCAACCTGATACCACAAATAATGCACGACTTATACCTACACGATTCAACAACGTCTTACCTACCAGCCCGGGTCCACACACGCATATGAACCCGTTGGACTTGCGTTAACAACGCTAACCCGGTTTGGCCTCTTACAGTCAAGCCCAGTATGCGTGTCCCGTCCTCTACTTGGGTCGAGCCCACAAAGATACGTATGGGTTACTGGTTGAAACAGGCTGGTAGGTAAGACTTTGTTGCATCATGTAGGTATAAGCCGTGCATTATTTGTGGTATCGGGTTGCCACTTTGGGGAGTGATACACCCTACTGTAGGGCCAACATGGGTATCTACGAGTTAGGGAGCCGATCGCTTGGTGCTACTAGGTACACCTAGTGGAGATAGGGGCAGGCGACACCTATGAAGGCAGCTAGAGGTCCACGAAACTACCGATATCATTATTAAGTTCTGTAGGCGGGATCAACCTTAGGGTGACTAGTGGTGGTGCAGTATAGTAGTAGTGGTGCAGTATAGTAATTATCTTATAGTGGTTAGGGTGCGCTTTAACGTTATCCATGTTCAATCTTATTTCCTTGTTTACTCTTCCATACTCAATGGTTCATGGTAATTTCCTGATTTTCCAACTTATGCCTTAGCCTAGTTACTTTGGTAATTATATTTTTAAAGTTATCGCACTCGCTAGACTTTATTTTTGACACCCTTTGTTTCCTCCTCTTTTCATCCTCCCCCCCCCCCCCCCAATGTGCTCAGGTTGGAACTAGCACCAGCGGAGCTTGATTTTGGACTGCTGTTTCTCTGCTTTTAGAAGATTGCTTGGATCGCTGAAGTAAAGTTCAGCCTCTCTTATTTATGGCTATTTTGTATTGGGGATTATGTCTTTCAATTTATGTACTTTGGTAGCCAAGATGGATATTATGTACTTTGACTCTGGTTTTTGATGATGTAATCAAACATATGTTTTTTCCGTTGCAATGATATAAAGTTTAAAATTCTTTAGTACTATTTATATCTGTCTTGTTGTTAAGTTTCTGTTCTATACTTACCTAAAACGCTCCATAGAAGTTAATGCATTCCCTTTGTGAGTGACATTAATGGACGTGGGGTGTTACACGTGGTATCAGAGCCTATACCCAGCCGGAATTGAGTGTGTAACGCTGCGGATGTCAGTCGGTGTGGTACTGATGCAGATTACATGCACAACGCCTGGGTGATGAGTGATATGAGCCAACAAGGACGTTGGGCTCTTTAAGGGGGTAATCTATAACACGTGTAACACCCCACGTCCATTAATGTCACTCACAAAGGGAATGCATTAACTTCTACGGAGCATTTTAAGTAAGTATAGAACAAAAACTTAACAACAAGACATATATAAATAGTACTAAAGAATTTAAAACTTTATTTCATTGCAGCGGAAAACACATATGTTTGATTACATCATCAAAAACTATAGTCAAAGTACATAATATCCATCTTGACTACCAAAGTACATAATCCCCAATACAAAATAGCCATAAATAAGAGAGGCTGAACTTTACTTCAACGATCCAAGCAATCTTCTAAAAGCAGAGAAACAGCAGTGCAAAATCAAGCTCCACTGGTGCTAGTTCCAACCTGAGCACCTAGGGGGGGGGGGAAGGAAGAAAAGAGGAGGAAACAAAGGGGGTCAGACATAAAGTTTGGAGAGTGCGATAACTTTAACGATATAATTACCAAAGTAACTAGGCTAAGGCATAAGTTGGAAAATCAGGAAATGACCAAGAACCATTGAGTACGGCTATATAAACAAGGAAATAAGATTGAACAAGGATAACGTTAAAGCGCACCCGAACCATTATAAGATAATTACTATACTGCACCACCACTACTATACTTCACCACCACTGGTCACCCTAAGGTCGATTCCACCTATAGAACTTAATAATGATATTGGTAGTTTCGTGCACCCCTAGCTTCCTTCATAGGTGCCGCCTACCCCTATCTCCACTTGGTGTACCCACTACACCCAAGCGATTGGCTCCCTAACTCGTAGATACCCGTGCTGGCCCCATAGTGGGGTGTATCACTCCCCAAAATGGCAACCCGATACCACAAATAATGCACGGCTTATACCTACACGATGCAAGAACGTCTTACCTACCAGCCGGGGTCCACACACGCATATGAACGCATTGGACTTGCGTTGCCACCGCTAACCCGGTTTGGCCGCTTACAGTCAAGCCCAGTATGTGTGTCCGTCCTCGACTTCGGTCGAGCCCACAAAGATACGTATGGGTTACTGGTTGAAACGGGCTCCTATTACTTGACACAAGCTATCCACCTAAGCTTGGTCCCCTCTAGTACATCCCACTTAACCCTCTTCTTATTCATGTTTTAATTTCAATTTTGGTTAAGTGTTTCTAATCGTATTTCAAACGCCACCCAAGGCACCCACTAGATTCCACGTGACACCCAAGGCACCCACTTAACCCCCTCATGTCTTACTACATGTTTATCTGGTTAAGTGTTTCTTAATTCATTAAGATCGCAACCTCATAATGACCTATCACATTAGACTGGCATTTGTGGCAGCTTGATTTGCCGGGCGGGTCCGGGCAGTCTTACACCACAAAAGAGCCTAACCTCGTGTCTTTACAATTGTTACGTATTTAATTTATGCCTAAGTCCTCTCACATTAGACTGGCATTTGTGGCAGCTGGATTTGCCGGGCGGGTCTGGGCAGTCTTACACCACAAAAGAGCCTAACCTCGTGTCTTAGACAATTAATTACTCCTAATTAATCATTCCCCCAGTTTGAATTACTTTCCCTATTCAAATTATCAATCAATTCCAAATTTAACGATGTCCATAATTGACTCAATTATGTCCATCCATTTATGGTATGTAAAATAACACCAATTTTCACCACAAATTTATTTTATGCCATTTAAGGCATTTATGCCAATTCTTAATGTTAAATATTTTTAATATTATCCCCTTTATCCCACGTTGTACGTTCGTTTGTTTAACGTAAAAAATACGTTAGACTCGAGTAGTCTAACTCATGGAATAAAGAGAAAACATCACAACATACATATAGATAAAACTAGATCTAACATAGGGGTGAACTTGCATGTATGAATGATGTTCTACATCTAAAACATGCATAGGCCAAAGTTACAACTTGCATAAAACTACATATGCCATAATTCCAAATCTAAAGGTCTGAACTTGTTTAGATAATGGTCACAAACTTGCATAAATCATGTATGTCACAGATCTACATCTAAAGGTATAAACTTGCATAAGCAATAACCACAAACTTGCATAACATGATTCATATTCCAAACTCATATATTTACATAAACTTGCATATGTGATTTATGCAACATAACAATGGTGTATTCTTACATTTAAACATATAAACTATCATGTAGGATTTATCATATAACTCACACATGTCATAACCTAACTTTAGATCTAAAATTGATGTCATGAAACATGTAAGGTTATTCCAACTTGCGTATGATTCATGTCTAAATCAATATCTAAACTTGCATACATACTTGTGATCTATCATATGAATCAACATAACCAAACTAGCATACGAACAACATGATGATTTGATTATACATAAGCTAATCATAGAATTACAAAATAGGTGATAGCATCATAACTTTACAACATAGATGATCACAACATAACATCATAGAATTTACAATATGTATGATAACATCACAACATAATTATAACATGCAGTCAATAATTCACATCATATTCAAATAATCCACATCATAACTTAATCCAATTAAATTGCTAATTATTTTATTAAAATTATTGAACTCACAACTCAAAGAAGGTATTGAGTTCTGAATTCTGAATTCTGAAGTTGTATTAGCTTTCCTTTGAAGAAGATTCGTTGTTAGGGTTGAATAGAACTGATTTGATTTGCTGTTCTTCATCTCTAATTGGTGGCGGCTACTCTAGGTTACAAGATGAAAACATGACGGCCATTGTTTTAGTTTTAATTTTGATTTAGGGTTTGAGTCTATGGGTATTTTTATAGATTTTTGAATTAATTCAAGTCGTCGAATAATCTTAGGGTTAATCAAAACCATTCAGTCGGAATAGGGTGACACCTCAGCCCTAATGACTCAACAAGGAGTCAGAACATCGGTCAGACTGAACCAGAAAGCTGTGCAGGCCTGCTGCCTTGGCCTGGGCGCACTTGGCAGGTGCACAATAGCGGCCAACTCTAGGTCATGTGTAGGGTAATTTCTCTCATGCACTCTCAACTGCCTTCCACCATAGGCTATTACCCTTCCCTCTTGCATTAAGACTGCGCCTTGTCCTGTCCCACAAGCATCGGTATAAACGGTAAATGTCTTGCTCCTATCTGGCAACATTAAGACTGGGGCTGTGGTCAAAGCTCTCTTTAAACGTTGGAACGCATCATCACAATGTACGTCCCATGTGAAGACTAGGTTCTTCTTCGTCAAGCGTGTTAATGGGGCTGATATTTTTGCGAAGTCTTTGATAAACTTCCTATAATAGCCAGCCAACCCTCAGAAACTCCTCACCTCGGTAACATTTTTAGGAACCTTCCAATCTTGGATGGCCACCACCTTCGTGGGATCTATAGCTATACCTTCTTTGGAAACAACGTGCCCTAAGAATCGCACTTCCTTCCTCCAAAAGTGACATTTAGAAAATTTAGCTTTAAGGCTATGCGCTCGAAGAGCCTCCAATACTTCCCTAAGATTAAGGGAATGCTCTTCCTCTCTCTTAGAAAAGATCAAGATGCCGTCCACAAAGACTATCACGAATTTATTAAGGTACTCCCTAAACACCTTACTCATCAAGTCAACAAAGTATGCGGGGGCGTTTGTAAAACTGAAGGGCATCACAAGCCACTCGAAAAAACCGTCTGGAGTCCTAAAGGCAGTCTTGTCTATGCTATCCTCAGCCACTCTCAACTGATGGAATCCCGTGGCTAAGTCCAACTACGAAAACACTGAGGCGCCAACTAACTGATCGAAGAGATCGTCAATCCTCGGCAGTGGGTGTCTATTCATCTTAGTAAGCTTATTGAGTTCTCTATAGTCCACACAAAGTCTAAGGGACCCATCTGCCTTCGTGGAAAATACTACTGGAGCACCCCACTCCGATATAATACTTCTGATGAACCCCTTCTCAAGCAATTCCTTCACTTGCTTACTGAGTTCTCTTCTCTCTCTTGGAGCCATGTGGCATACTGGTAATGCAACTGGCTTTGCATTATCTACTAGATATATTCAAAAGTCTATCTCACGTTTCGGGGGTAAACCACTCACCTCATCGAAGACATCAACATATTCACGGACTATACGAACAGAATGTAAGTCATCATCGGATGCATCAAGGGATTCTAGGTAGCTAAGCATTACTGAACCTCTAGGGTCACAAGAAATATCGAGGGTCTTCCCACAACGAGTCAACAATCTAACTACCCTTCTTTCACAATATAGGATGGCCCTATATCTAGTTAGCCAATCCATACCTGGAATTAAACCGTAGCCCATGAAGCCAAGAACAAAGGAGTTGCATTCAAACTCAACGCCCAAGATAAACACTCTCAAATCCCAACAAATCATAGAAAGATGAGTCGAACCACCAATAGGATTTGAGACTACTAAGGGATCCGTAACTAGACTAGTATCTAGGTGCAGTGTTTCAACTAATGATGTAGAGATAAACGAATGTGATGCACCAGAATCGAAAAAAGTACGAAAGGGATGATCAAACAGAAAAACTAAATTTTCAACGGAAAGTGCTCTATCTCGTTCTTGCAGCGGTGGGACCACGAGAGCCTGAACTTGTCCCCTTGCCTGCTCTGGTTCCATAAGAGCCTGCACCTGTCCTCCCGAGGTAGACCCTGTCCTCTTCCCTTTCATTGGGCAGTCCTTAATTAGATTTCTCGCTTCGCCACAGTGGAAACAACCAGTCTTCTTTTTCTTCCTACAATCTTTGCTTAGATGGCCGGGTGTCCCACAGTTAAAGCACCTCTTCTTTCCCTTACCGTTGTTTCCTTTTCCACCTTTCTTGTTCTGTTGTTGCTGTTGCGGCTTCTTTTGATCCCCTTTCTTCTCTGGTGCCTTATTAGCATTGGAGCCCTTCTCCTCTTCGTGCATAAGTGCCATGTCAACTAGTCTTTCAAACGTAGCCCCCATGGGGATGGGGGTCATAGCTAACCCATGAAGCGGCTCGTTCAAACCCTTAACAAATCTATGGGCCTTCTTTTCTGGAGTATTCACCAAGTCCAAGCCAAATCTCGCCAACTGATTCAACCTGTTGACGTATTCTTTCACCGATAGATTCCCTTGCTTCAATGCTAGAAACTTTTCCATGTATAGATTCTCTTCAGCCCATGAGAGAAACTTTGCCTCAAACCTCTGCATAAAATCTGGCCATGTATCAACTGGGCGTGCTCCATTAGTGACCTTCCACCAAAACGAGGCCTCATCGTTTATTAGCCAGGCAACCAACTAGACCTTCCTTCCATCGTCCACTTCAAAGATTCCAAACAATTCTTCCATCTCCTTTAGCCAATTACGAGCTTCAACAAATGTCTCCGTCCCGTGAAAAGATTTTCCACCCATTGCCTGAAAGTCCTTACATATCTTAGCAAAAGTATCGACGCGTGGAGGAGGAGGAGTATTTGCTGGACCTGCGGTGGCTGCCCAAGCTTCGAGATATTGACGAAACCAACCGGGTACATGAACACCCTCTGGTATCTTAGATGCTTCAGACATGCTGAAAAGAAAAAGGAAAGATTGAATACAAAAGAACCGAAGGAAAGATATATGGCTCTTGGGGTTATGCTTTCTAAAACAAACTTTTCTCTTGAAAATACTTTCCTTAAAACATACTTTTGAAGGTACTTCTTTATAAAAAATTGTTTTTCAAAAACATTTACCAAAATTCATATTTGTTCTAGTAACCTTCAGCTCTGATACCACGTGTGACACCCATGGGATTCGAACCCCCTCTCGAAAAGCTAATACAAAGATCTTTTAGCATAGTGGTTAGTGCGTGGTGTTGCTTTCCGGGAGGTCGGGGGTTCGAATCCCATGGGTGTCATAGTTGATGCGTTCTGATCCTGAGACATGGGCTTGATTGTTTTGAAGCAGTAAGGACGATCCCTTGCCTTGGTTCATAGATGGAAATCCATCTTCCAATACGACATTTTACGGTTTTAGTTGTATACTGTTGGCGACATAGTGGCATGGAACGCTAATGTTGTCTATTATTGATACATTTATATTAGAAGTGATTTTATACACTATGCACTTATAATAATATCAAAATGATTCGTTTTAAACGTACCAAGCATGTTTGTCTATTATAAGGTAAAACTCTACCCTCCGGCTTCCGTTGCATTGTGCAATGGGACCTGAGTCTTATAATAGCTTCATTTTTTCCAGAAAGCATTACGCTGTTTTGTTATATGCACTGGTATTCTTGGGAGAAAACCCGTTCCGTGTTATACGGCGTGGTCCCTTGATTTACTTTATTTTAAAGTAAAGATTTAACAACTGTTTTAGTTCTCACACCAGTCACATGACTGACCTGGAGTTTATTATTTTAACCTAAACTCTGGGTGCCCCTATTTTCCACATAGGTAGCTAGTAGTTATGGTTTTGCAGATTTATATTCACAAGATCCTGGTTTATAGCTGGAATGATATTCGGAATGATCTATATTCGTGTATTTGTTTCAGTTGTGTTATGTATTATTTTCCGCTACATAATAATTTGTAAATCTCTCATATTTTCTGATGTATAATATTTATTCATACTCTGTATATTCTTGTACTCCGATGGAACTGGTTGTAATAAGCAATGAAATGTTCTTCTGTTTGTGTTTTGATTTGTCTTGTTCTCAAAGCAATCCACTCTTTCTCTTCTCTTCGGAGATCGAGGAAGTTCAGGTTGCTACAGATATCATTATTCCCAATACGATATATGTTGGTTTCAGGGTTTGAAATTGAATATAAGCCAATATAATTTCTATTTAGAGCCTTTTATTTAATACAAATTGGATTTTGGGTTTGTCGTGAATGGCGTCTTAAATAACACTGTTCTTAAACCCCGATGAGAAAAAAAGTAAATCTTTAAAATAAAATTTAGTGAAGTTTACCTACTAATTAATATTTAATTGGAATTGAATCGAAATTGGATTTTAGGGTTTATCTTGAATAGTGTTTTAAATAAAATTGTTATTCAACCCAATTAACAGTGAAGAAATGATTTGGAATTTATAAATCTTTTTATTAAGATTTAATGGAAATTTTCCAAAGTAAAGTTATCCAATTTAAAATATTAAATTGGAATTGAATGGAACTCGATTTGATAATAATCGAGATGAACTTCTGTGGATGAAGACCATTACTATATATGGAATTTTAAAGGCCTTGCCATTATTCCATTTCTATTATTAGTCTGATACGGAAATTTATGTCGATTATATATTAATCTGTTTTTCGTGAAGATTCCATTTTGATGGAAGATGATTTGGGTTTATTGTGAACTGTGTTTTAAATGACATTAGTTCTTTAACCCAGTTAAAGATAAGATTAATTGTTTAAATTTGAATAATCATTAAGTAATGATTTTTGAGACTAAAACTGAATTAGAGTTTTAATGAATCTTTAATTAGATTGGAATGAGAATATGGTAATTAAATTTGTCGAATATGTGAAATGATCGAGAATGGAGTACCACTAGTTTTACTCCAGGCAATAGTTAAATCTTTAATTAGATTTGAACGTGAAATGGTAATTAAATTTACTAATAACACAGTGGGTGTTAGATATGGGATACTACCAGTTTTGCTCCATGGGATGAATAGGTTGGGATTGGGATTAATAAATAAATGATTACTTCGGTATGGCTCGATAATCCCGACTGGTTTTATAAACCTTAATTTTGTTTAGAATTGTGGAAAGACAAAATAAAATCTTTTGAAAATGATATCGAAAGGAAGATTAAAGGGTAAATTTACAAGAATTTATCTTTGATAAAATTAATGGGAAGCTTTCCATAAAAATGTGAATATTTGAATAAAATAATATTTTAAATTGGAATGAGGCGTATGATGTGTTTTTATAGCACATGATTATAAGATATGAGAGTTATTCGGAAAGACCGGGTTTAACCCATTCTGAACAATTGATACGACGTTTAAAAGTTGACGATGAAAACGGTAGTTAAAGACCGGAGATCTTCACATCATTTGGATGATTACTGATGCCTTGATTGGGATGTACACCCAAGACAAGGTAATAAGTGGTGATCGTCCAGACGTACTTAGAGATCGATCGAATATGCAAGGGCCTCTCTCCTGTATTGCACATATGAGACGAGAAATAAGGTGTGCCTGGTTTCGTTTAGACCAAGAACGGACATGCAAATGGATAATGTGTCTGACATTGTATTCCTTTATACTATATTTGTTGACCTCTGCTAAATATATATCTGTTTGGTGGCGGGGAATTTATTCTCTTGCTTAACACCCTTCTTTGAGACGTACGAGCTTAGAGGTTATATATTGGTGGAAATCAGTGGTACTGCATGGATTGATAGTGTGGCATGCTAAGTTGCATGGATCAAAGCTTTTGTTGAAAAGCAAGGCTTTGTGGTTGATGACTAAAGAACAACATTAATTGGCATAGCTTTGTGTAGCGTTAATTCGCGATCTTCACTCCCCTTTATAAACCTAAAATGGGATAAGGACACAGGGAAATGGACATATGTTAGTTTCTAGCTATGAGTAACGTCATGGTATTGTGCCCAGACTGTTTACTTATGTTGAAGTTGGAAAAATTTATTGATGGAAAAGCGAGGTACCTCGAAATTCGGTCCGACTGAAATGTTCGAATATGATTTGAGTCCCTAGTGGTTCTTTATTGGTCGACTTTACTGACCATTATGGAGGTTCGATAGAACCGGCTAACATATAGTTTGTGGTATAACTAATCATCGACAGACGAATGGTTCTGCTAGATCCTAGGGTTGCTCGTAAGTGTGATCCTGAGGCACTGCTAGTGTGTCTCGAATCGGTAAGGATGATCCCTTATGTAACGATACGGATTTCGCTCGGACCTAATCGTTCGCTAAATCAACCAAAACCGTTCAAAAACCGCATACGCTAACTTTGGGCATACAACACAGCAGAACAAATAACAGAAGACTTTTATAAACATCATAATAATGTTACATCAGAGTACATAACATATCAGAGTATATCGACATATAATACATCGGAAAATTAATTTACGATAAATGTAATACAGTGCAGTGGAAACAAACAAACTAACACAGCGGAAGACTATCAATGCTCTGGACACAGCTTTAAGCTTCAATCTGGAATCCTGCTCAATAAATAAATATCTGCAAAACAAACCACTAGACTGCCCATGTGGAAAACAGGGGCACCCGAGTTTGCAAGGGAAAAGCAAACTACGAGTCAGTCATGGGACTAGAGTGAGAACTAAAAACAGTTATTAAAACTTTACTTTAAAATATGGTAAATCATGGGACCACGCCGCATGTCGCGGAACGGGTTTACCCCCATGAATACCGATGCATAAACAACAACTAATAATAGCCGTATGGATCTATAATGCATCACACAACACGCAATTCTCTAATCTACCCACCACATTTAGATTTTCCAAATCCAATTATCTTTACAGAAATTATTCCATTGGACGTTATTTCCCGATTCTTATTTCAAATCATTTGAAATACATATCTAGCTTTATATCAAACTAGATTTCACTTCGGGATCTCAAACCAAAATCTTTGGAAATATGAATTCCAAGACATAACAATGCATACAAACAAGTATGCATCCAAATATCGTGCACGACCCTCAGACCATGATGTACGCTGCCCTCCAACTTGATATATATATATATATATATATATATATATATATATATATATATATATATTTGTGTGTGTGTGTGTGTGTGTGTGCGCGCGCGCCTCCCTTGATGGAGAAGGCAACAATGACGATGCACCTCCCACGCATGAAAGCATACATCGCCCAAAGCCATTTAAGGCTATAACACCCATACTTTTAGTCACTCTCGGGTTACCCGAATCATTAGCCACATACTTGCTAAATCATTTTATATCCCAAAGTGGGGAAAATCATTTCACAGCATAATAATCACAAGTACTTTCAAACTATAGTACCTCACATCAGCAATTCACACATATGATCAGTAATCACATAACCTTTGAGCACGTACGTATAAAAGAAGGGTGTTAAGCAAGAGAATAAATTCTCCGCCACCAAACAGATATGTTATCAATAACAACTAATCGGTTATGTGTTGAACTACAATGTAAAACCATAATACAATTCCAAATCATTTCGAAATCATTGGGTTTAGCCCTCGAAATCCTTTTGTTTTATAAAACATTTTTATAAAACATTCCCTGTCCAAAATCGGGAACACATTTCTTTTCACTTAAGAAAAATATCATTTCAAAATCATTCATTAAATTTTAAATGAACTCAACAACATTGCTAATCTTCTCATAATCAAATCGTGAAGTGTTTCACAAGATGTTAGCGTACAAATACTTCTACCCAACCCAATGTTAAATGTAAAAGAAAATCTTGCTCATAAACCGGTCGAGCACAATCCAAACAATCAATCAATCATAATCATGAATATCAACAACCAAGTATATTTGGTTTATACCACATCTCAGGTTTTGGTAAATTTAATCACCATTCATTCATTCAAATCTAATTAAAGATTTATTAAAACTCTACTTCGTTTCAATCTCTAAAATCATTACTTAATGGTTGCTCAACTTTAGGAAAATTGATCCTGCTTTTTCTTGGGTTAAAGAACCAATGTCACTTAAAACACAGTTCACGATAGACCCAAAATCATCTTCGATAAAAATGGAATCTTCACGGAAATCATAACAATATATAATCAATATAAATTGTCGTATCACACTAATACCATAAGTGGAATAGCGGCAAGGCCTTTTAAATTCCATAAATAGTAACAGTCTTCCTTTACAGAAGTTCATCTCGATTATTAAAACGAATTCCATTCAATTCCAATTTGACATATTAAATTGGAAAAGTTTACTTTGTAAAATTTCCATTAAATCTTAATAAAAAGATTATAAATTCCAAATCATAACTTCACTGTTACTTTGGTCAAAGAACATATGTTATTTAAAACACCAGTCACGATAAACCTAAAATCCAATTTCAATTTAATTCCAATTAACAATTAATTAATTGGTAAACTTCTCCAAATCTTAATTAAAAGATTTATTCTATTCTCAAAGGATTTTAAGAACAGTGTTAATAAAGACACCATTCATGACAAACCCAAAATCCAATTTGATATTAAATACATGGCTCTAAATAGAAATTATATCAGCTTATATTCAATATCAAATTCTGAAACCAACAACTATCATAATGGGAATAATAATATATATATCTTCCAAATTCCTCAACAATATCCGTATAATCATGGAATCCAATACCGAAATTTTCCGTAGATTATTTCCATTCAAAACCATTCCAATTCATACATTGGAAAGTTCTAATTATTTTAAAGTGAAAATTTGGCTGACATCCCTAAATCAGTTTAAAATTAACGCCACATCCACCCTAACTTTAACTTACGTTCCGGTCCTTAAAATTAAGCGGCTGCCCAAAAATTTTGGTCCCTTCCACCTCCTGCTGCTCCCCCTTCACCTTTTCCCTATTTTGATCTAAAAAATACACTATGACATTAAAAAAATTCAAAAAATAGGAAATATTATCAGAAGCATTCGCCAAAAAAATAGTTGCATACTTCTGTGCAACAATGTCTGAAAAGTAGCATATATACATGCATATATTCATATAGTGTATTTATGTTGAAAATCTGGACCAATATATGCATATATGTATGCAACTATTAGCAATAACTGCATACATGTATGCATACAAAGTTGAGCTGAAATTCACGTGTTACGAAAAGTTGCATACATGAATGAAACTATTCTGTACATATGCATGCATGTGTGCAACAAATTCAAAGAGGGTGAAGGCTTCTGAATATGTGCATGAATGTATGTATGTATTATGTAGGAGAGCATAAATGCGTGCAACAATGTCTGAAAACGACGAATCCTTGAAAAAGCAGCCCAAATTTGAATATGTGCATAAAAGGATGCGTATAATGTGTTTAGCTGTATACATGCATGCATTTACACTGCAGTTGGACGCAACACTGAAATATAAGCATGAATGTATGCAACTATGTACGAATAGGTGCATCTTTTGATGCAAAAACATGTTGTTTCACCTTTAAGTTTTGATGTTGTTTTTGACAGTTTTTCCACTTGAATTTTTTGGCGTGAACGTGTTTTATTTAATAATGATTTTTCATGATTTTTTTAATTCTTTATATTTTTTTGATGAATTTACGAATAATAGGGACCTAATTTACATGAAAAGTTAGACCTGATGTGAGCCTAATTTTGAAACTTAATAGGGACATGTGCCAAACGGACCCTATTTTAAAACCCATTTTCAAATCCAATTTATTTATCAAAAAATTGTTTGGATTATTATTATAGTTATTAACTAGTTCATTCAGATTAAAATATCATTTATCCTTTCAAATATGGAATTTTTATCCTAGTTCTTTCCAAATCATTTATTATGATTTTACTCAATTTTTCCATATTTTTAATAATTTTATTAAAGCCCGTTCAATCGATTTCCATAAATGGTCATCGAACTGCACTTACAACGACCTTTTCCAAATTTGATTTGGACATAATTCCAAATCCAACCGTTAGATTTAAAATCTCTTATATTCTTTGGAAAGCTCTTTTCGATATGAATGCAACGGTTCTGGTTTTAGGAGAATCTGATGGTCGGGTCTCACATTACGTCCATTTTAAGTTAATGGTCCAAATTCGCGAACGATCGCGGCGCGGTGCGTTCTATTCAAGACATTAAATATATATAATATATATGTCATCGATTTCCATTTAAAACATATTTTATAAATCGTTTTTAAATTCATTTTAAAAACGATTTCAACTTCCATTTCAATTTTAAATCAAAATTGAATATTTCATTATATGATAATTTCATATATCTCATATATATGTTAAAAATAATACTGTTAACCAACCAATATTTATTTCATTACACGACCATTTTATATATCGTATATATAAGTTCAAATTTATATTTTTAACAAAGATATATTTATTTCGACACATACCATTTTATATCGCATATATAAGCTAAAAAATAATATTTTTAGCGAATAAATATTTATTTCATTGCATGACCATTTTATATATCGCATATATAAGCTAAAAATAATTTTGGCGAATAAATATTTATTCCATATCATGACCATTTTATATATCGTATATATAATTTTAAACAGCGCTTATATATAATTTATACAACGCATATAAAATTTTCACATCGCATACATATATATATTTTCACAACGCATATATATAACTTCACAACGCATATATATAATTTTCACAACGCGTATATATATATTTTTACCTCCAATATATATATATTTTATTTACATCTCATATATATATTTTATTCACATAACATATATATATATATTATTCACATCACATATATATTTTTTATTTACATCTCAAATATATATTTTATTCACATCACATATATATGTTTTATTCACATCTCATATATATATACATTATTCACATCGCATGTATATTTATATTTTATTCACATCGTGTGTATATATATATGTATTATTCACATCACAATCACAACACAATAAAGTCAATTATGGTTTGTAAAAAAAAATAGTGTTAGGAGCTACTAAGCTTGGTCTGCAACCTATTATATAATAACTATAAAATAATTTAAGTAAGAGAGAGTTCTCACATTTACTTGTTTTGAAATCGTTTAAATAACGACTGTTTTTAATTGAATTGAACTGCGCAATTAATTCATTCAAAATTTCCAACTGCTTCTGTTTTTGTTCCAGTCAGTTCCACGGTGTAGTTCTTGAATTTGCGGTTCCAACGGAGGTTGTTTCATCAAATTCCATCGCTGTTTATAAAAGAGATGATAGTTTTAAATTTTAATTACATTAATTAACTTAATAAAATAATTAACATGCTAATTAGGCCACTAATTACATTAATTAATATCAGTTGCTTCCTTCTTCTTCATTATCCTTCTTTACAAAAACAAACTCATCGCTGAAAAGATTCCCCCACCGTCGCACCTTCTAGAAGCCTCCATCCATCGATCAACACACCCCTTCGACCACCTTCGCTTCCTCACCCACCCCCATCATTAGTAGCCAGTTCAACCCCCTCCAGCTGCTTGAGAACGACGTTGAACATCCCGCGTTTGAGCGTGAAATTACCCTAAATCTCCACACGATTAATGATCTTAACCATACGAAATGGAAGATCTTGAGTTGCTCTTGAATCTTTGTTTTGAACATCCATTGAAATGATGAATTGATTTGAAGAATTTAACAAATTAAAATGGGATCGCCCAGATCATTCATTTTCGTTGTGGAGGCGGCGCTTTAGTTGGTAATTAGGGTTCTATGAAATGGAAGGGGTTTTTATATTATTTCTATTATTGTTTTAAAAATTAATTCATTTATTACTTGTTTAACACCACAAACTCCTAATCAAACCCGACGAATGTCGCCTCCAACTAAATATCCCCATTCCGGACACAATGGAATACGTTTTGTAAGCTAATTCTATTGTTTAGATCAATTTGTATCAAAATAAAAATATAAATCAATATATATTGAATTTAAACGTACATTTTAATTTACCGTGGCCACATACTGACTACAAAAAATATCAGAAAAATAAATCTAGCTAAGTTTTGAAGATACGGTCCTAACAAAACTAATTTCGTCAAATTTGGAGGCCGTTTGAAAAATCGCTATTTTCCAGTCGATTAAATTCATACTAAAATTGTCCAAACACGTTTTCTTTTGCCACGCTCACATATTAATTCCGAAAATTATGAAAATTGGGATCTATCAATAATTTGACAATCCAGATCCAACAAAAGTGGTTTCGTTGAAAATGAAGGTCGTTTACAAAATGGCTATTTTTAAGGGCTATACATATTATTTTAAAATATATATAAATTCCATAGCGACTATTATGAATTTTAAACTGGACATAACTAACAATTCCTAAAGTGAAATCCCAGTTTCTTACATTCGTTAGAAAAACATTATTAAACAAATTCAAATATTTATGTATTTACTGAAATCCAATTTATTCATTTGAAATTTGAAATTTGAAATCGAATTTTCGAACTATCATGCCATTTTTGGCTCGTTTTATAATTAAAATAAATTTATTAGTTTTAACTTCAATGAAAATAAATTTTTAATCGTTATTATTTAAAATAAATCATTTTGAATATTCAAAATACAATAAATGGAAAAAAATAAAAAATTTAAATTGGTTCTTAAAATCTGGGTTGTTACACCTTGCCTTGGTTCATAGATGGAAACCTAATTTCCAATACGCGATTTTACGGTTTCCGCTGTAAACCTATATGGCGACTTAATAAAATGGTTCCTACGTCGCCTATGATTGATACATTTATCTTTCAAGTTGATTTCTTCAATTATATTAGTAATAAAAGATGAAATTTCGCATATCAAGCATATTTGACTACTATAAGGGAAAATTCAAACCTCGATTGCGTTCGTTGTGTGATGGGACCTGAGTCTTATAATAGCTTTATTTTTCTCTTTAGCATTGCGCTGTTATTTTTATGCACTGGTATTCATGGGGGATAAACTTGTTCCGTGTTATACGGCGTGGTCCTGTGATTTACCTAACTTTAAAAATAAAGTTAATAACTGTTTTAGTTCTCTCACCCATCGCATGACTGACTCATAGTTTATCGTTTTAAGCTAAACTCTGGGCGCCCATATTTTCCACAGGGGCAGCTAGTAGTTTTGGTTTTCGCAGATATTTCCTTTCACATGATCCTGTATTACATATGGAGCTATATTCGAAAAGCTTTGTATCTGTGTATTTCATTCAGTTGTGCTAGTTGATGTATTTTCCACTGTGCATTATTATGTATTATTTATCCACTGTTTTGTAATTGAATCTATGATATTTTTCTGCTATAAATTATTTGAATTGTGATATATTCTTGTACTATGATGGAAACTATTGTAATAGTAATGAAATGTCCTACTCTTTGTGTTCATAAAGCAATCCGGGTTTTCCGTTTCAGAACTGGTGAGTAAACTTTTTTCTGCTCTATTTCGATAAAGTTAGTTATTACTGAATAATGATTTTGTATATGCAACCTTTATATAAATTATTTCACTAAGGCATGATTGTTGTGTCAGAAAAAGATTTGAAATTTGAGAAAGGGTTTTGATGTCATGCTCTATATCGTGTTCTGTTCAGATGAGAAAATGTAAGAATACTTCACCTAGAATGTACAACCTAAATATTTACACCAAGCCTGTGTATACATACCCAATTCAATTTAAAGTAGTTAGGATTTTACATTTTTACATGACTGCTTGTTGCTAATAACTATTGGAGAATGGAGTTTTGATGACAACCTTATTATTGATTGATTATAAAATCTATATACTAACACTTTTGTCTAGAATATATATATATATATACACATACATACATACACACACATATGCAGGATTTATATACAGGAATTCTTACTGAAGTCTATACAGTTTTAAGATGTGAGAGATTCAGAATTCAGAGATATTTCAAGAATCATGAGTATTAGAGATTTCAAGAGTTCAAGATAAATGTAGTTATAGAGTCTAGATTATGTAAGGCTCTGAATAGCACTCCAGGTTCAAATTCAAAATAATTTCAAATTTTGTTTTTCAAATACTATTTTCAAATTCTATCTTCAGTCTCTTTCCTCTCTATTTGACTTTCTAATTTTATTTGATTTTAAACTTAAGTTTTGTATATGTATACTTTATTAGTTTTATATATTTATATTTTATATACTTTATATTTACATAGTTCTAAACTCCATAATTTTATAAATATGTTCACATAGTTTATATTTAGGTTTCATATATGATTTTCTACTTTATAATATTTATTTATAACACTATATTTTAATTCAAGAATTTTCAGAATTATATAATTACATATATATATATCAAAACACTTGAAAAAATTTCAAATATTCAAATTTGTGCATATATATGTCGACATACATACATTCGTGTGTATATATATATATACGTATATATATACATATATATACATATACATATATATACATATGTCGACATATAACTGTCGTTTTTTTCAAATTTGAAAGGAAGTGTGTTTTCACTATTTGTGATGGTTCTGAGACGTTGTAACCTTTCACACATTATAAAAAGGGGTTGATTTCGAATTTTTAATCACTTCTTCTTTTCCATCTTCATTCCCTTTCATTACACCATTATTCTTTATCATTTTTATGATTTCTCCACCTATACTTTGCCAAATTCAATTCCGTTTTCATTAATCTTCTTCTCTTTACACTCTCTACTCTTTAATATCTGAATCAAGTGCTATTGAAGAGTTATAGGGCTGTTTGTAATTGTCTGGGTTGTGTAAAGGAATCGATAGTACCCCTTATAGCCGTGAAATCAAGGATAGGTAATCGGTGGTATCCTTTATAGCAGTGAAATCAAGGAAGGTATACATGATCATGTGTGTGTGGAATTAGTGGTATCCCTTATAGCCGTGAAATCAAGGAGGGTTGTAACTGGTTATTGATATAATAATAAAACTCTGCACAATGCAGCATTGTGCGGGACTAGACGTAAGAGCAATTCAGAACCAGTATAAAATCTGGTGTGTTCTTTCCTTTTTTTCACTTTATTTTTATTTATCTTGAATTTGTGTTTGTTTCTGTGTCAGTGATTTTTTCTGAAGTGTTTGATTCATAGAGTAGTTCATATAAGTTTAGATTTCGTTTAAATTCTCAAAAAAACTATTCACTCCTCTCTAGTGTTTGTTTTTCCTTAACGATCCATTCCGCAATCCCTAACAATTGGTATCGAAGCAAAATCTTTCAACAAGTTCATAATTTGATTTTTGAGAAATTTAAATGGAAAGTTTTGAAATGATCTATAACACTAGCTTAAATTTATGTATTGCATTAGTATTAGATAATGTCTACATCCAATTTTATTGAAAAATCAAGTTACCATGATTTGATTTTTGAAATTTGAAATTTTGAAATCTTTAATGGATATGTTACAAAACCATAATTTTGAAAAGATATTTGATTATTTTGAAAAATCATTTGATTATTTGAAAAGTTACTTGATTCTTTGAAAAGTTGTGTTGTTTTGCAAGAAAAGATGTGTTATATAGCTTTTGAAAATTCAAAAGTTGAAAAGATAGGTAAAGTGGCTGTTGATAATTCAAATCCCAAAGTGGTGGCTAATGAAAATTCAAATTCTGAAAAGGTAGCTATTGGCAATTAAAATTCCTAATTGGTGTACATGGATGTTGAGAATTCAAATTCTGAAGGACAATTGAAGAAGAGTAATGACGGTTGGTGAAAAGACATCAAGAGGAAGAAATGGAAATATACAATGTAAATCACCAAAGAAATGGGTATCAGATAAGTATAAACTTTTGATTCTCATCTCAAAGTGGGTTCAATACGGTACTTCTCTTCATTTTCTTCAGAATGTAGCTGGATTCATGTAAATCTGTCAAGAAATGATGAAGTAATGATCAAATGAAGTTTTGATGAATAAGGATTGAAGGAAACCAAAACTATTCCTCAATTGCGTCCATATATTGGACTATTTTGTCTCAAATCCTTTCCTAGATCGTAGTTCTCATTCTCGTGGTCGATTTGATGGGTAAATCGTCAAATTCCGATCAAAATTGAGTGTGATATGACTATTTGAAGTTGGCTATGCAAAACTGGAAAACTGTTCCCAGATTTCATGCACATCTCTTACCATTTCGACTTGCTGCACCCCAATACCATCCCAATTGATCCACAAACAATTACTAGATCATAGTCCTTGAATTCCTCCTCGATTTTCCACTGATTTGTCCAATTCCGTTAAGAAACGAAGAAGTTATGCCTCTTGAAAGTATGATTGAAAGTGAGAAACGAGAAGAAGAAGAAGAAGAAAAGAGATTGTGAGAAGTCATGACTTTTGGGCCTTTATATAGTAGCTGAAGTGTTCATTCATTCAAAATTTAAATTCAAATTTTGATGCCAAGTTGGTTGAACTACTAAATCTTCAATATCTTTCTCATACGATGTTCAAATTTTGCAAATGAATATACCATCCTGACCAGAAAAATGAGCCCGTCGCAATAGAGCGAGTTCAACATCAAATACCAGAAGATGTGAATATGTGGTTTATGACAATGAAAGAACAACAAAAAGTAGGATTGCACGCTTGAATTATTTTTTTTATTTTTTTTTGGTTGAATGAATGCTTTGATTGTCTTGCTTGTTTGCTTTGCTTTGAATTTGAAATTTAAAACATTAAGACTCAAATTTGAAATTTAAAATTCAAATTAGAAATTTGTAACATAAAATTCAAATTTAAAATGTAATAACCCTGAAATTTGAGCCAATTAAAAAAAATTTATTTTGGCAATTTTAGTGAATTTTGAATATTTAAAATGAATTATTTTAAATAATAACGACGAGAAATTTATTTTGAATAGAATTAGAACGTATATATTTACTTGAATCGTTGTTAGTATATAAATATTTATTTATATATATATAAGGAATTGAAAATGGCGCGGTAGTTCGAAAATTCGATTTTAAAATTCAAATGGATGTACAGGATTCAAAATAAACCGGATTTTAGCAAAATACAAAATATTAGAATCTATTTGAGAATATATTTCCAACAAAGCCGAAAAATTGAAATTTCATAGCGTGAATCAAAAGTTATGTCCAGTTGAAAATTCAGAATAGTCGCTATGGAATTCTGGCCCTTGAAAATGGAAATTTTGCAAACGACGTCGGTTTTCGACGAAACCACTTTTTTTGGATCCGTGATGTCAAATTATTGCTACATTTCAAAATTCGTAATTTTTTGAATCAATATGTGAGCATGGCAAAGAAAAACGCGTTTGACTAGTTTTAGTTGATTTTAATCGACTGGAAAATGGCCATTTTTCAAACGGTCTCAGAATTAGACGAAATTAGTTTTGTTAGGACCATATCGTCAATACGAAGCTAGATATAAATTTTCAGGAATTTTTAGGGTCAGTATGTTTCCCCGGTAAATTGAAATGTGCACTCAAATTCTATATATAGATTTATATTTTGATTTTGACGGAAACCGATCGAAACAGCCGAACAGGCTTACGTAGCATATCCGATTGTGTTTGGAATGGGGGTATTTAGCTATGGATGACAGTCGGTGGGTTTGATTTCGAGTTCAAAAATAAAAAAAGTACTTTTTGAAAAAAAAATTATATAATAATAAACTCTCTCTCTCTCTCTCTTCCTATACTTTCTCTCAGCCCCCCCCCCCATTTTTCATTTCAAATTGAGATAAATAAAAAATTAAAAATTAAAAAAAATAGAAAAACGAGGATGGAAGGGGGGAAACGCTCCTCCAGGCGGAGCGCCACCGCCCCACCGCCGCTCGAGGCCGACGCCGGCGATGGCCTCGCCCCCACTTCTCCAACACCATCCATTCTTCCTCTCCACCCCCTCCTTCTACCCCGACCTCCTCCTTCAACTCGCCCAAACCCAACCCATGACCGCTGCCTGCCTCCACGTTCCTGACTCCCCCTCGGCCGCCAATCCCTCCTCTCGTCCTTCTCCTCCCCCATTTGAACCCAACACCCAAAATAAATAAATAAAAAATATATAATAACCTCACAAATCGGAATCCGTCACCTCCATCTCACCAACGTCACCCTCCTCCGCTGCAATGACCATCATGAACCCCCCTCTTTCGCTAGAAACATGTGAGTTTTTTTTATATATTACATATAGCTTTGTTCTTCTTTTTATATGATTTTTGTGTTCATAAAAATGGGATTTTTATGTGAATCAAGATCTAATTTTTAATTAGAAGAAAGATTTGATTTTTAATATATATAAAGATGAGATCTTTATAGATGTAGCGATATAAAGACACGATTTTTATATATGTATGATACTAAAAATATGATTTTTATATTAGATAGACAATAAAAATTCGATCTTTATTATGTAGGAGATATAAAAATATGATTTTTATTATGTAGAAGAAGCAAAGATGTGATTTTTATATGAATGGCGATATGAAAGTATAATCTTTATTATATGAACACCGTAATAAAAATAGAATTTTTATCTATATAGTAGCGATATAAAAATAGAATTTTTATCTATATAGTAGCGGTATAAAAATGTGATTTTTATCCATATAGATTGATTATAAAAATGTGATTTTTATATACATAGCAACAATATAAAAATGTGATTTTTATATATGTAGTGGCAGAATTGACAAAAGGCGAGCACGACGAAGATTTTTACATAAGAAGAGTTAAGGCGTTTTGGTTTAGCTATTCGGTAAGAACTTCTCACTTTAAATTTTTCTTTTCTAGTTAAAATATATACTAGGATGCAGACGATGCTTAGTAGCACCGACACCCGTCCTCCACAGACCATGGATGACTTGTTTGTTTGATTGTTGTGTAGTGAAATTTGATTATGTGATGGTGAATGAAATGAAATATTTTATAGTGGAAAATATATTATAGTTAAAAATGTAATTTGTAATGTGTATATAAAATAAATAGTAATAAACAAATCGGACGATTTGTTTATATAAACTGATTTGACTGATATTGTTTGGGACGATAAATTTTACACATCGCCCAACTGCACAAATAAAAATCTGTGTTTGTTGATTTGAAACCCCACACAGGTATTGGGATGATATTTGACGTACACTAATCCCGATTGTTTAGATGGATGTTAATCGATCGGTTGGAAGACTGTGTAAGCGTTAATAATTGATATTTAACGCTTATACAGTTGTGTGGTGCACTCTGGATGATGGTTGATTATTTATCATTGCTATTATATACATGTGTTGTATGGAATCCATATAACTAACATTATATGGTATTGATTGTGCCTCATTCTAGTATGGAAAATAAAGAATAATATAAAATAAAATTTTCATGTGTTGAATAGAAAAAAATATTCATGTGTTGAATAAAATAAAATATATTCATTTGTCGAATAGAAAATATATTCATGTGTTGAATAGAATAAACATTCATGTGTTGAATAAAAGCCGTGTTGATTAGATTAACGCCATTTTGACGTGAACGATATTTATATCGATTTTATTCATTTTTATAATGAATATCGAAAAGTAATTGATTTCAAAATATAAGGTTTTGAAAATATTATTATTTATATATCGATGATGTGGAATATTCGATTTTGATTCGAAATTGAATATGAAGTTGAAATTGTTTTGAAAACGAATTTAAAACGACTTATAAAATACGTTTTGAATTAAAATCGATGAAATATATTTTATATATATAATATAATGGCCTGAATAGAACGCGCCGCGCTGCAGCAGTTCGCGAATTTTGACAACTGACTTCGAGTAGACGTTACGGGAGATCTGACCGTCGGATTCTCCTGAAAGCAGAACCGTTGGGTTCGTATCGAAAATAGCTTTCCAATGAATATTAGAAATTTGAAATCCAACGGTTGGATTTGGAGTTATGTCCAATTCAAATTTGGAAAAAGTCGCTGTAATTGCAGTTCAATGGCCGTTGATGGAAGTCGACTGTACGGGCTTTGATAAATTTATTAAAAATAGTAATAATTTATGTAAAATGATAAGAAATGATTTGGGAAGAATTGGGATGAAAAACTCCATATTTGAAAAGATAAAAATAGTTTTTTATCGAAATGAACTAGTTTTGAACTAGAATAATAATTTATTTATTTTTAAATAAATAAATTGGATTTGAAATGGTTTCGAAAATAACCAGAATTTCCAATAATTGAATTGGAATGGATTTGAATCGAAATTGTCTTTGGAATATTTTGATGTTGGATTTCGTGATTATACAGATATTGTTATGGGAATTTGAAAGATATATTAATATCGTTATTTTTAATACGATATTTGTTGGTCATAGAATTTGATATTGAATATAAACCAATACATTTTCTATTCAGAGCCTTGTATTTGATATCAAATGTTATTTGGGTTTGTCGTGAATGGTGTCTTCATCAACACTGTTCTTAAACCCAATTGAGAAAAAGATTAAATCTTTTATTTAGATTTAATGAAGTGTACCAATTAAATGGTATTTAATTGGAATTGAATTTGAATTGATTTTTGAGTTTATCGTGAACGGTGTTTTAAATAACACTTGTTCTTTAACCCAATAATTAATGAATGTGATTTTGGGTTTTTCTTGAACCGTGTTTTAGATAACATTGGTTCTTTAACCCAGTTAAAGACAGGATATTGATTTCTATGAAGATTAAAACCAAGTGGAGTTTTAATGAATCTTTAATTAGATTGAAGTGATTGAGAATGGAGTAACACCAGTTTTGCACCAGGCGATAGTTAAATCTTTAATTAGATTTGAACGTGAAATGGTAACTAAATTTACCGATAACACCATGGTGTTAGATATGAAGTATTACCAGTTTTACTTCGTGGGATGAATAGGTTGGGATTGGGAAATAAAATAAATGATTACTTCGGAGTGGTTCGCTAATCCCGACTAGTTTGAATTGATATTCAAAAGAATATTAAATAATAAATTTAAAGAATTTATCTTTGATAAAATTAATGGGAACCTTTCCCAAAGTATAAGAATATTTGAATAAAAGAATATTCTGAATTGGAATGAGGCGTATGTTGTGTTTGTGTAACACTTGTTTATTATATACGCGAGTTATTTAGAAAGACCGGGTTTATCCCACTCTGAATAACTTATTCGATGTGGTGTCGAGGATGAAGACGGTGGTCGAAGACCGGAGGTCTTCACGTCGTTTGGGTGATTACTAATGATCTTGATTGGGCCGTACACCCAAGAGGTGGGAATCAGTTAGTGATCGTCCAGACGAACTTGGAGATCGATGGATATGCGAGGTACAAGGTGCCTCCGGTTTCGTTCAGACCCAGAACGAACTTGTAAATGGACTGTGTGTCTGACATTGGATTTTATTTTGTGTAATTGATTTCTATTAAATATACATTTGTTTGGCGACGGAGAATTTATTCTCTTGCTTAATGCCCTTCTCTGAGGCGTACGAGCTCAGAGGTTATATATTGATAGATATCAAACGCATGGAGTGAATTGCCTGTGTAGCATGCCTAAGTGGCAATTGATCAATGCTTCTATTGAAAAACAAAGTCTTGTAGTGATGATCAAAGCACCACCTGTGTGGCATAGCTTTGTGTAACATTGATTCGCGAGCCTCACACCCAGGTTGTTAACTAGAAACAGGAGAGGACATTAGGGAGGGCATGCGTTTCCTTCTAGCTAGAAGTGGCGTCAGTGGTTTTAAACGCCGTGACGAGTTTGACTTATGTGGTTGTTGCTGTTGCGAGGCATCTCGGATATATCGGTGAGTGTGTGGAGCCGATGGAGTCATTTGGCTCATTTACGCCTCAAAGGGCGGGGAAACGTATTGTCCAGGCATTTTAATCCACATCGGCGGACCGGCCCTGACGATCCAAGGGACGATACGTTCTGTTCCTGAAACATGGGCTAGATTCTCTCGAATCGGTGAGGACTATCTTTTGCCTCGGTTCACAGATGGAAATCCAACTTCCAATACGTGACTTTGCGGTTTTGATTGTAGAGCCCAGTATGACGACATAGTGGGATGGGGCACTTATGCCTTCTATGATTGATACTTATGATTGAAATTGTTTTGACACTATACACTTATAGTAATAAAAGATGAAATTTAGCGTGTCGAGCATTCTTTAAATATTATAAGCTAAAACCCTATCCTCCGGCTTGTGTTGCATTGTGTGATGGGACCTGGGTCTTATAATAGCTTCATTTTTCTTTATTTAGCCTTGTGCTGTTGTTTTATGCACTGGTATTCTTGGGAGGAAACCCGTTCCGTGTTTTACGGCGTGGTCCCTTGATTTACCTAACTTTAAAATAAAGATTAATAACTGTTTTAGTTCTCACACCAGTCACATGACTGACCTGGAGTTTATTGTTTTAAACTAAATTCTGGGTGCTCTTATTTTTACACGGGCAGCTAGTAGTTTTGGGTTTGCAGATTTATATTCACAGGATCCTGATTTACAGCTGGAACGATACTTGGAAAGCTCTGTATCTGTGTATTAATTCTAGTTGTTTTTTGTATTATTTTCCGTTGCAATGTATTTAAATGTAATTTAAATCTCTGATATTTTCTGTGTAATATTTATTCATACTCTGTAATATTCTTGTATTATGGTGGAATTGTTGTAATAAGCAATGACATGTTCTTCTGTTTGTGTTCTGATGTGGCTTGTCCTCAACTCAATACGTGATTTCCCGTAAGGGGGATTTCGGGTCGTTACATCGTGGTATTAGAGCTTTCGTTTACAGAGCTCGAGGACAAGACACGTTAGAACCAAACGAAAGAATTCATCAGAAATTGGATTAGTAATATCCAATAAGAATGACTCGTTAGAGATAGGATCAGTAGTATCCTAGAACGAATGTAAAGAGCGTTGTTTTGAAAAATAAAATTGAAAACATGTTTTGTTTTGAAAATTTAATTCAATTATTCGTATTTGAATATTTATTTATATTGATTTGGACTATTAGGTATATAGAGATTTTAATATACGTGTGATCCACGTGTATTGAAAGCCTCCAATATACTGGATGGATATATAATCACACTCTAGTCGCCCGGAGATGACACTGATGACAGCAGCTTCATCATCAGTGGATACATGTTCTAGTGACGAAAGTGGGATTTTTATATGTTTCCATTAGACTAGTGTGAGAACCAAAACTAGATAGGGCTTATTGTTGTGATTTGGCATCAAAAATCTGATTTTTTGGACTATATATCAAAGCTATGAATTTGAAATGATAATCAACTAATCGATTGCTGGTTGTGTTGCTTGATAATTGTTTGATTAATTAAATGTTGAACCTTTAGCCAAATTGTACCAAGTAGTGAATTGTATTGTAAATTTGTCGCATTTGCATAGTATACATGTACTTACATTGAACATGTAACACCCCGTATATTTTTTAATATAATTAAAAATGAAATAAAATATATGAAAACATGCTTATGAAAGGTAAATAATGGTGATGCATAAGGAGAATTAATTAATACATGGAAGAGAAGAAAAATTAGTTCGATAACGACGTATGTAACGGAAAAGATAGTAAAATAAGGATAACTAATTCAAGAATCAGGAATTAGGTAAAATGGACATCACCATTGCATTCCTCTCGGAAAAATACGCGAAATAGAGTCCGAGTTTTCGAAAATCGCAGTCCGTATGACCAAGATATGGCCAAAACAAGATTTCAACAGACTTTCTGGCAGACTACCCGTGTCGACTGTAGTGTCGACACCCAAGTCGACCTGTCCCCCCTGTGTCGACTGTAGTGTCGACTTCCCCCCCCCCCCCCGTACAGGTCGACCTGGTCGGCCTGGGGTGGCCAGAACCCATTTTTGAGGCCCGGGATGAGTTTTGATGGTCCGGATTGACTTTAGGGTTGATCTAATGGCCTAAATGAGTTTCCTACACCTATAAAATAACACCTAGACCTAACCTAATTCATAACAAATCATTTTTACACCTAAATGCTGCTGGAATCTCTCTTGAGCCATGGCCGCCGTCTCCAAATTAAAGCTTTAGCGTTCAAACCCAAATCAAATCAAAGATCAATGCTTCTACAACAAATTCAAGAGGATAGATCAATGACACTGCAACTTTCTACGACAAATTCACTCCCTAATTCATTAGCCGTTCTCTGTAAGTTCTAGTTTCTTTCCAATTTAAATATTTAATTATAATGTGGCCATGAATTAATGCGGAATTGGATTAAGTATGATCTATTCCTGTTGCTTTTTGAATCTTTAGTTTTGAGACATGTCTACCTTTATTCTCATGACAAGTTTGTGATTTATTCAGCAGTTTTCTTGATTCGTAATGATGTTATCATCAAGTTCTAATCTTTATGCCTATAATGATGTTGTTTTTCTCTCTGATCTATTTATTATGCAAAATTCAACCTTTCCCCTATTTGTTTTCTTTTGATGAACCTTGGTCAATTTCGGACCTAGGCCTAAACTGCGATTTGCGTGCGATTGAATACGGGGGAAATATTGGGATATTGCCTTGTTGGATATATGTGTTTGGTAGAATCGAAGGCATAATATGAAAACATGGAATACATGTAGTTGGTATGAAACTTGACTATGTAAAATATGGCAAGAATATTGATACATATATTTAGCTAAAAATTGATGTATGTGAATTGGGCATAGCTTTGTAAACATGTAAACTATGAATCTTGGTATATGTATAAAAAGGAATGAAACTTGGTATATATGTAAAATTGTCTAAGATTAGGCATATATAAATTTGGCATAAATGTAAACAGGCATGAATTGAACATATGTAAATTTGGTATGAATTAGGCATATGTAAAACAGACATGTAATCTAGAACTTAGGCATATGTTAAATAGGTGAAATTTGTGGTTGAAACACATATGATAATTTATGTCTTGAAAAGGGGCTAATATGAACACGCCTAAATAGGTTTTGGGTAGTTGGCATGTAATAGCCTTAAAGGAGGGATAAATGAGATAAGTTGCCTTTAATGGCCTAAGATAAATTGTGGTAAAATTGGTATGATTTTGCATACCATAAATAGATGGACATAATTGTGTCAATTATGGACACCGTTAAATTAGGAATTAATTGATATTTTGAATAAGGGAAACAAATTCGAATTGGGGTAAAAGATTATAAGTGATAATCAATGCTTAGGACACGAGGTTGGACTCATTTGTGACGTAAACCTGCCCGGAACACCCCGGCGAATCCAGTAGTCACAAATGTCAGCCAATGTGAGAGGTCCTGGGCCCAAATTAAAAGCGTAACCGTTGTAAAGACACGAGGTTAGACTCTTTTATGGTGAAGACTGCCTGGACCCTCCCGGCAAATCCAGCTGCCATAAATGTCAGTCTAATGTGAGAGGTCTTTATAAGGTTACGGCCTTAATGAATTAAGAAATACTTAACCAGATAAACATGTGGTGGGACATGGGGGTTAAGTGGGTGACATGTGGGTGACATGTGGAAATACGAATAGTAATACTTAACCAACGTAACTTGGTAATTAGACCAGTGGGTAGGGTTAAGTAAATAAGAACACTTAACCAATATGATATAAATGGGTGGGTTAAGTAATATGATTTAGTTAATCTGGACACTTAACCAATTTAATATATTGACTACGGGAGTGGGTAAGGTTAAGCAAATGTTTAACCATTATAACATGATTAAACTGGACTAGAGAGTGAGGTTAAGTTAATGAGAACACTTAACTAATACAATGGGTTAATTAGACAAGTGGTTGCGGTTAAGTAGTAACACTTAACCAACATAACAGGACAAGCGGGTGGGTTAAGTTAACTTGAATAAGTTGATAACACTTAACCATTATAATATGACTAGTGGATGGGGTTAAGTTAACATGCACTTAACCAATCTGATGTGATGCGCGGTAGGGTTATGTAACACATGGGGTTAAGTTAATAAGAAAATTCTTAACCAATGTAACTAGATAGACGAACGGGGTTAAGTTAATAAATAACACTTAACCAATCAAAAATAATAAGCGAGAAAGGTTAAGTTAACTAAGGTAAACACTTAACCATGGTAACATAACGAGTAGAAGGGTTAAGTAAATATCGGGTTGGTGGGTAATATTAGTAAATATAGGCCCACATACGCTTAACCATTAAATACACATGCTTGAATCAGTAACGGGGTTAAGTGCACATCAGGGTTAGTGGGTAATATCAGAAAATATAGGCCCACAAACTTAACCATTAGAAAAACCTAGTAAGGGGACCCATTTCAGCATTAATCCACATTAGGTATCAACGGAACCCTGAGCTAGGCAGGGTGGGCCACGATTACTGGGCTGATTATAAGAGGTCAAATTAGCGGCGGTTGGTGCAGCAGTGCAGGTTCTAACGGAGTGCGGGCGTGCACACACTTCGGCGCAGAAAATTTAGCCACTGGGCATCAGTAGGTATAAAGCTATGCATCTTGATTTTGTCAGGGTTGCCACCATGGGACTTGATACACCCCATGGTGGGACCAGCACAGGTATCTAAAAGTAGGGGGCCACGTGACACAAACGAGAACTAGGACAAGTAGGGAGCCGATCGATAAGTTAGTAAGGGTGCATCGAATATATACATGGCCATTGGGGTGATCGAGGTGGAATCCTCAAAATCGATGTACACCTGAAGGCTACCATAATTGCGGGGATTGGGATCACGTTGTAATTATTATATAACACGGGCTACTAGTTGGGACACTAGTAGGGGGTACGGATCCTTGTTACACAGAACACTAGTTGGGACACTATAGGAATACGGATCACTCCATGTAAGACACTTATGAGGATGCTAGTTAGGTGGTGCAGAGCAAATAGATATCATTTTAATGGTGAAGCTTAGAAACCTTGCGATGTTATTCTTGATGGAAACCATGCGATGTGATACTTGATAGGAATTATGGGATGTTATACTTGATTCATCGTGCCCGAAGTTTATTTTGTTACCTTAGTTTATCTTGTTAGCATAGTTTATCTTGTTATCTTAGTTTATCTTGCCTACCTTGTCATCATGCTTATGTTTACTTTCAGTTTATTCATGCCATGTTATCTTTACCTATTTTTATGCTGAAAGTCACTAGGACTTACTCAGTCTTTATGACTGACCCGTTTTGTTTCGGCTCTTTTTCTTCCGTTTCCCCCCAGCTTCACAGGGTGGTAATACAGCTTAGTTCGGCTCTTACCATGCTCCAAGGCTCTTTCAAGTATGGCTTGGATTTCTCTTGGCTATGGCTTGGTTTACTTTATTGGGGAATACTGTAGTTTGTTTTTATGCTTCTTTGTTTTTGAGCAAGACAGATATTTTAACTATGAAATTGGATATTGGAAGTTGATGGGCTTTTCTTGTAAACATTTATATTTAATAAATGATTTGAAGTACTTCCACTTTATTTTCCGCTGTTTTATTAATGTTTGTCTTGTAGTATTTCTGATCCAGTACCCATAATACTGCATTGGAGTTAAGGCATTCCCTTTGTGACTGACCTGAACAGATGTGGGGTGTTACATTTGGTATCAGAGCAGAAGGTTACCAGACTAGGCAAAAGTTTTCAAAAACCTTCTGAATTGGTTTTCAAAACGTTTACAAAGAAGAAAATTTTCAAGAAAATTTTGTTTTGATTAAAAGGCGTATTCCCCAAAGCCATATGCTCTATCTTTTGATTCTCTCTTGAAATCTCTTCTCTCTCTTTTCACCATAGTTTCGTAGGCATCCGACACATGTCTGAGGACAAAGGAGTGCCCAACCTCCATCTGTAGTCGTGGTAGTTCCATCTGCGTCTAATCTTATTTCAAGTTGGGTAGAGTGCCGTGCGTTGGAGGTAGCTTCGAGAGACTTGTCAACAAACTATACAAGGACAGTAAGAACAAGGAACTAGTTGTTATAGCTTAATCCACAAAGGAGGAAAAAGATGAGAGGAAAGAGGCCAAATTGAAAGAATAATAAAACCCATGACAAGAGAGAGTATCTTTAGTGAGAAGGACATGTAGTTAAGTATTATAGTACAAGGGCAAGGGACAAGATCGTCGAGAGGGCAATTGAATGCTTTCACTACTAGCGTACCTAAGTAACATTTCTGTTAAAGGTTTAGATTTTCTTTTCTATCATCCCACTAGAACTTTGTTTTTGTACATCGCATCCTTTTAATTCTGCTTTGAAAGTTGAGTCTCTGCACCTTAGTACTAGCATAGTAGAGGATCCCATTTTTGTCTCAAGTCCTGTTGGGGAAATCAGCTCATTTATTCATGACTTGTTTGGATTTGAGAATGTCTATGCTAAGTGTTGAGTCTAGAAGTAATGTTTACGTTTTGGGCTATGGTTTGAAAAGAGTCTAGAAGTAATGTTGAGTGGTTATCCAGTAAGGGTGACCTTCTCGGTTTTGAAAAGAGGGTAGTTAGACTCTTGACTTGCCTCGGTAATACCCTCGAAGTCGCATGTAACCTTTAGGGTTCTATCATGATTTGTTTCCTAGAATCTCTTGACACATTTATTGGTAATTTGTAATCCAATTGAGTAGTGTTCGCTACTAAGGCGGATGGGTCATTTCTCTTATGCATGAGTTGTAGAGAATCACCTTAGTAAGTACATTTGGCAACATGGTTGGCATTTATTTCCAAGAGATAGTTCTTCTGCGTGGAATACCTGATAGTAAGTGGACGAGATCCAAGATTCACTAGTGAATTTTGGAGGGCTTGCATGAAACCATGAGTACGCAGTTATGTTTGAGCCGAGTATACTAAGGGGAGAATAAGTGAAAGTGGAATGAGAGGCAACAGTGAAATGGGTTCCAACTCATGTTTTGGAAACAAGAATTAAGAAGCTAAAGAATTTTGAAGTTAAAGGCGGTCAAAGCACAATGGAGTTAAGCTCAAAGAAATGCAACTTAGAAGATTGAAGACTAGATTCGTGCATCATATCTCTTTTTAGGAGTATATCCATGATCTCTTTTTTCCTATAGAGCTTACTCACATGCTATCTTTTGTGTATATCCTCTCGGTCCTATCCTCAATCTAATTTCTGTTGCAAACCCCATGGGGAGTATGACTCATCTGTTAGTAACACATGTTGAGGCTTGAGGGTGTTCGTTGGGTTGACTAAACACTTTTTTTGGGTTTTATAGGATATGGGTTAGTTTTAGGAAGGGATTCCTTGTGACCTAAAAAAAAAAAAAAAAAAAAAAGGAGTCCGTCATGCTTAGTTTCCTAGAAACATATATATATATATATATATTGGTTGGGTTGAGTAATTCTTTGGGTGTCATTCTGATGTTGATTTCGGTCTTCGGGGCTGATGCTTAGGGAGTTCTTCTCATAATCAGGATATATATGGCGTAGATTTCCAGTTTTCACATTGCCTAATGGGCACAAAGTTTTTACTTGCTTCTATCACTAGACTATATATTTAGATAGGAACAATTGGGTGCAAACATGTGTTTGAGACATGTTATGATTGATGGTTGCAAGTGGCTGCAAGTGGTTGCTAGTGGTTGCTCGTGGATGCATTTACACACATTAGGAACTAGATCGGCTCTATCACCTTTCATATTGCATATGCACGAGTGTTTACACTTGTTTGTGGATGAAATTGAATGTGTTATCATGCGGATGTTGAATATGGATGGATGTTTGTGCACACATATAGTCTTTATGTGACTAGGACTATTTTCATATATGTTGGACACATGGCCCTAAACATATTTTGCATCTAGAAGATCATTCAGGCCTGATCATTTGCATTAGACAAGGAACATATACACACACTTTTTGCATATGTTCATACAGCATTAGAAATCTCTTAAGGACAATGAATGCATGTGATTGATGATTGAGTAAATGGATGATGGATGGTAGCACATTCTTCTTAACTTGAAGATTTCGGGGACGAAATCCTTTAAGGAGGGGAGAATGTAACACCCCATATTTTTTTAATATAATTAAAAATGAAATAAAATATATGAAAATATGCTTATGATAGGTAAATAATGGTGATGTATAAGGAGAATTAATTAATACATGGAAGAGAAGAAAAATTAGTTCGATAACAGCGTATGTAACGGAAAAGATAGTAAAATAAGGATAACTAATTCAAGAATCAGGAATTAGGTAAAATGGACATCACCATTCCATTCCCCTCGGAAAAATACGCGAAATAGAGTCCGAGTTTTCGAAAATCGGAGTCCGTATGACCAAGATATGGCCAAAACAAGATTTCAGCAGACTTTCTGGCAGACTACCCGTGTCGACTGTAGTGTTGACACCCAAGTCGACCTGCCCCCCCTGTGTCGACTGTAGTGTCGATTTCCCCCCTGTACAGGTCGACCTGGTCGGCCTGGGGTGGCCCAAAACCCATTTTTGAGGCCAGGGATGAGTTTTGATGGTCCGGATTGACCCTAGGGTTGATCTAATAGCCTAAATGAGTTTCTTGCACCTATAAAATAACACCTAGACCTAACCTAATTCATAACAAATCATTTTTACACCTAAATGCTGCTGAAATCTCTCTTGAGACATGGCCGCCATCTCCAAATTAAAGCTTAAGCGTTCAAACCCAAATCAAATCAAAGATCAATGCTTCTACAACAAATTCAAGAGGACAGATCAATGACACTGCAACTTTCTACGACAAATTCACTCCCTAATTCTTTAGCCGCCCTCTGTAAGTTCTAGTTGCTTTCCAATTTAAATATTTAATTATAATGTTGCCATGAATTAAAGTGGAATAGGATTAAGTATGATCTATTCCTGTTGCTTTTTGAATCTTTAGTTTTGAGACTTGTCTACCTTTATTCTCATGACAAGTTTGTGATTTATTTAGCAGTTTTCTTGATTCGTAATGATGTTATCATCATGTTCTAATCTTTATGCCTATATTGATGTTGTTTTTCTCTCTGATCTATTTATTATTCAAAATTCCACCTTTCCCCTATTTGTTTTCTTTTGATGAACATTGGTCAATTTCGGACCTAGGCCTAAACTGCGATTTGCGTGCGATTGAATACGGGGGAAATATTGGGATATTGCCTTGTTGGATATATGTGTTTGGTAGAATCGAAGGCATAATATGAAAACATGGAATACATGTAGTTGGTATGAAACTTGACTATGTAAAATATGGCAAGAATATTGATACATATATTTGGCTAAAAATTGATCCATGTGAATTGGGCATAGCTTTGTAAACATGTAAACTATGAATCTTGATATATGTATAAAAAGGCATGAAACTTGGTATATATGTAAAATTGTCTAAGATTAGGAATATATAAATTTGGCATACAGGTAAACAGGCATGAATTGAATATATGTAAATTTGGTATGAATTAGGCATATGTAAAACGGACATGTAATCTAGAACTTGGGCATATGTTAAATAGGTGAAATTTGTGGTTGAAAGAAATATGATAATTTATGTCTTGAAAATGGGCTAATATGAACACGCCTAAATAAGTTTTGGGTAGTTGGCATGTAATAGCCTTAAAGGAGGGATAAATATAAATTGAGATAAGTTGCCTTTAATGGCCTAAGATAAATTGTGGTAAAATTGTTATGATTTTGCATACCATTAATAGATGGACATAATTGAGTCAATTATGGACACCGTTAAATTAGCAATTAATTGATAATTTGAATAGGGGAAATAAATTCAAATTGGGATAAAATATTATAAGTGATAATCAATGCTTAGGACACGAGGTTGGACTCATTTGTGACGTAAACCTGCCCGGAACCGCCCGACGAATCCAGTAGTCACAAATGTCAGCCCAATGTGAGAGGTCCTGGGCCCAAATTAAAAGCATAACAGTTGTAAAGACACGAGGTTAGACTCTTTTATGGTGTAAGACTGCCCGGACCCACCTAGCAAATCCAGCTGCCATAAATGTCAGTCTAATGTGAGAGGTCTTTATAAGGTTACAGCCTTAATGAATTAAGAAATACTTAACCAGATAAATACGTGGTGGGACATGGGGGTTAAGTGGGTGACATGTGGGTGACATCTGGAAATACGAATAGTAATACTTAACAAACGTAACTTGATAATTAGACCAGTGGGTAGGGTTAAGTAAATAAGAACACTTAACCAATATGATATAAATGGGTGGGTTAAGTAATATGATTAGGTTAATCTGGACACTTAACCAATTTAATATGTTGACTACAGGAGTGGGTAAGGTTAAGCAAATGTTTAACCATTATAACATGATTAAACTGGACTAGAGAGTGAGGTTAAGTTAATGAGAACACTTAACTAATACAATGAGTTAATTAGACAAGTGGTTGCGGTTAAGTAGTAACACTTAACCAACATAACAGGACAAGCGGGTGGGTTAAGTTAACTTGAATAAGTTGATAACACTTAACCATTATAATATGACTAGTGGATGGGGTTAAGTTAACATGCACTTAACCAATCTAATGTGATGCGTGGTAGGGTTAAGTAACACATGGGGTTAAGTTAACAAGAAAATTCTTAACCAATGTAACCAGATAGACGAACGGGGTTAAGTTAATAAATTACACTTAACCAATCAAACATAATAAGCGAGAAAGGTTAAGTTAACTAAGGTAAACACTTAACCATGGTAACATAACGAGTAGCAGGGTTAAGTACATACCAGGTTGGTGGGTAATATTAGTAAATATAGGGACAGATACGCTTAACCATTAAATACACATGCTTGAATCAGTAGCGGGGTTAAGTGCACATCGGGGTTAGTGGGTTATATCAGAAAATATAGGCCCACAGACTTAACCATTAGAAAAACTTAGTAACGGGGACCCATTTCAGCAGTAACCCACATTAGCTATCAACGGAACCCTGAGCTAGGCAGGGTGGGGCACGATTACTGGGCTGATTATAAGAGGTCAAATTAGCGGCGGCTGGTGCAGCAGTGCAGGTTCTAACGGAGTGCGGACGTGCACACACTTCAGCGCAAAAAACTTAGCCACTGGGCATCAGTAGGTATAAATCTATGCATCTTGATTGTGTCAGGGTTTCCACCATGGGACTTGATACACCCCATGGTGGGACCAACACAGGTAACTACAAGTAGGGGGCCGCGTGACACAAACGAGAACTAGGACAAGTAGGGAGCCGATCGATAAGGTAGTAAGGGTGCATCGAATATATACATGTTCATTGGGGTGATCGAGGTGGAATCCTCAAAATCGATGTACACCTGAGGGCTACCACAATTGCGGGGATTGGGATCACATTGTAATAATTATATAACACGGGCTACTAGTTGGGACACTAGTAGGGGGTACGGATCCTTGTTACAGAAGACACTAGTTGGGACACTAGGAGGAATACGGATCACTCCATGTAAGACACTTATAAGGATGCTAGTTAGGTGGTGCATAGCAAATAGATATCATTTTAATGGTGAAGCTTAGAAACCTTGCGATGTTATTCTTGATATAAACCATGCGATGTGATACTTGATAGGAATTATGGGATGTTATACTTGATTCATCGTGCCCGAAGTTTATCTTGTTACCTTAGTTTATCTTGTTAGCATAGTTTATCTTGTTATCTTAGTTTATCTTTCCTACCTTGTCATCATGCTTATGTTTACTTTCAGTTTATTCATGCCATGTTATTTTTACCTATTTTTATGCTGAAAGTCACTAGGACTTACTCAGTCTTTTTGACTGACCCGTTTTGTTTTGCCTCTTTTTCTTTCGTCCCCCCCCCCCCATGTTCACAGGGTGGGAATACAGCTTAGTTCGGATCTTACCAAGCTCCAAGGCTCTTTCATGTATGGCTTGGATTTCTCTTGGCTATGGCTTGCTTTGCTTTATTAGGGAATACTGCAGTTTGTTTTTACGCTTCTTTGTTTTTGAGCAAGACAGATATTTTAACTATGAAATTGGGTATTGGAAGTTGATGGGCTTTTCTTGTAAACATTTATATTTAATAAATGATTTGAAGTACTTCCACTTTATTTTCCGCTGTTTCATTAATGTATGTCTTGTAATATTTCTGTTCCAGTACCCATAATACTCCATTGAAGTTAAGGCATTCCCTTTATGAGTGACCTTAACAGATGTGGGGTGTTACAGAACAGGTCATAGCAAGGAGGCTAGAGCAGAAGAATAAAATTGTTTGCTCGACAAATAGGTACATGTTTACTAATTTATTGGGTTTTGGATGATTTTATGAGCAGTTTGGCTGTTTCTTTTTCTTTTTGGATTGATGAGGGCCGTGGGAGGCTATTTGAAATATCCCGAAGTCCCCGGTGCAGTGGTGGTTATGTCAAATTTTTTTGAAAATTTAGGGTGTTAGCCAAATTTTTGAAAATTTTGAAAAGTTCTTAGAAACTGAAAAGTTGAAGAACTTAAGCCGTAATGGAAATGGTGAAAGTTGAGTAGGTTTGTGAAACAACTTTCGGCTTCGTTCCTTTTCGAGGATGAAAAGTTTTAAGTGGGGAGATTGTAATAACCCGGAAATCTGAGCCAATTTAAAAATTTTATTTTGGCAATTTTAGTGAATTTTGAATATTTAAAATGAATTATTTTGAATAATAATGACGAGAAATTTATTTTGATTAGAATTAGAACGTATATATTTACTTGAATCGTCGTTAGAATATAAATATTTATTTACATATATAAAAGGAATTGAAAATGGCGCGGTAGTTCGAAAATTCGATTTCAAAATTCAAAGGGATGTATAGGATTCAACATAAACCGGATTTTAGAGAAACCAAAAATATTAGAATCTATTTGAGAATATCTTTCCAACGAATCCGAAAAATTGAAATTTCATAGCGGCAATCAAAAGTTATGTCCAGTTAAAAATTCAGAATAGTCGCTATGGAATTCTGGCCCTTGAAAATGGAAATTTTGCAAACGACCTCGGTTTTCGACGAAACTACTTTTGTTGGATCCGCGATGCCAAATTTTTGCTAGGTTTCAAAATTTGTAATATTTTGAATCAATATGTGAGCGTGGCAAAGGAAAATGCGTTTGACTATTTTCTGTTGATTTTAATCGACTGGAAAATGGCTATTTTTCAAACGGTCTCAGAATTTAAAGAAATTAGTTTTGCTAGGACCATATCGTCAATACAAAGCTAGAAATAATTTTTCGGGAATTTTTAGGGTTTGTATGTGGCCTCGGTAAATTGAAATGTGTGTTCTAATTCAATATATAGATTTATATTTTGATTTTGACGGAAACCGATCGAAACAGCAGAACTGGCTTACGCAGCATATCCCATTGTGTTCGGAATGGGGGTAATTAGCTATGGACTATAGTCGGTGGGTTTGATTTCGAGTTCAAAATAAAAAAGTACATTTTGAAATAAAAAAATATAATAATAATAAAATCTCTCTCTCTTCCTAAACTTTCTCTCAAGCCCACCCATTTTCCTTTTCAAATCGAGATAAAAAAAAGAGAAAATCGAGGATGGAAGGGGGGAAACGCTCCTCCAGGCGGGGCGCCACCGCCCTACCCCCGCTCGAGGCCGAAGCCGGCGATGTCCTCGCCCCCCTTCTCCTCCACCCTCCATTCTTTCTCTTCGCTCCCTCCTTCTAAGCCGACCTCCTCCTTCAACTCGCCCAAACCCAACCCACGACCGCCGCCTACCTCCACGTCCCCGACCCCCCTCGGCCGCCAACCCCTACTCCCGTCCATCTCCTCCCCCATTTGAACCCAACGCCCAAAAAATAATAATATAATAACCTCCCAAATCGGAATCTGTCACCTCCACCTCACCAAATCCACCCTCCTCCGGTGCAATGACCGTCATGAACCCCCCCTCTTTCGCTAGAAATATGTGAGTTTTTTTTATATATTATATATACCTTTGTTCTTCTTTTTATATGATTTTTGTGTTCATAAAAATGGATTTTTATGTGAATCAAGTTCTAATTTTTAGTTAGAAGAAAGATTTGATTTTTAATATCTATAAAGATGAGATCTTTATAGATGTAGCGATATAAAGACTCGATTTTCATATATGGATGATAATGAAAATATGATTTTTATATTAGATAGATAATAAAAATTCAATTTTATTATGTAGGAGATATAAAAATATGATTTTTATTATGCAGAAGAAGCAAAGATGTGATTTTTATATGAGTGGCGATATAAAAGTATAATTTTTATTATATGAACACCGTTATAAAAAAAGAATTTTTATTTATATAGTTGCGGTATAAAAATAGAATTTTTATCTATATAGTAGCGGTATAAAAATAGAATTTTTATCTATATAGTAGCGGTATAAAAATGTGATTTTTATCCATATAGAGTGATTATAAAAATGTGATTTTTATATACATAGCAACAATATAAAAATGCGATTTTTATATATGTATTTTATCTATATAGTAGCGGTATAAAAATGTGATTTTTATCCATATAGAGTGATTATAAAAATGTGATTTTTATATACATAGCAACAATATAAAATTGTGATTTTTATATATGTAGTGGCTACGGACAATGAAATTGACAAAAGGCGAGCACAACGAAGATTTCTACATAAGAAGAGTCGTGGCGTTTTGGTTTAGCTAGTCGGTGAGAACTTCTCACTTTAAATTTTTCTTTGCTAGTTAAAATATATATTAGGATGCAGACAGTGCTTAGTAGCACCCGACACCCGTCGTCCACAGACCATGGATGACTTGTTTGTTTGATTGTTGTGTAGTGAAATTTGATTGTGTGATGGTGAATGAAATAAAATATTTTATAGTGGAAAATATTTTATAGTTAAAAATATAATTTTTAATGTATATATAAAATAAATAGTAATAAACAAATCATACGATCTGTTTATATACACTAATTTGACTGATATTGATTGGGACGATAAACTTTACACATCGCCCAACTACACAAATAAAAATCTGTGTTTGTTGATTTGAAACCCCACATGGGTATTGGGATGATATTTGACGTACACTAATCCCGATTGTTTAGTTGTATGTCAATCGATTGGTAGATAGACTGTGTAAGCATTAATTATTGATATTTAATTCTTATACAGTTGTGTGGTGCACTCTGGATGATGGTTGATTATTTATTATTGCTATTATATACATGTGTTGCATGGAATCCATATGATTTACATTATATGGTATTGATTGTGCCTCATTTTAATTTGGAAAATAAAGAATATTATAAAATAAAATATTCATGTGTTGAATAGAAAAAAATATTCATGTGTTGAATAAAATAAAATATATTCATTTGTCGAATAGAAAATATATTCATGTGTTGAATAGAATAAACATTCATGTGTTGAATAAAAGCCGTGTTGATTAGATTAACGCCATTTTGACGTGAACGATATTTATATCGATTTTATTCATTTTTATAATGAATATCGAAAAGTAATTGATTTCCAAATATAAGGTTTTGAAATTATTATCATTTATATATCGATGATGTGGAATATTCAATTTTGATTCGAAATTGAATATGAAGTTGAAATCGTTTTGAAAACGAATTTAAAATGATTTATAAAATACATTTTGAATTGAAATCAACGAAATATATATTATATATATTATATATATAATATAATGGCCTGAATAGAACGCGCTACGGCAGTTCGCGAATTTCGACCATTGACTTCGAATAGACGTTACGGGAGATCCGACCATCGGATTCTCCTGAAACTGGAACCGTTGGGTTCGTATCTAAAAGAGCTTTCCAATGAATATTAGAAATTTGTAATCTAACGGTTGGATTTGTAATTATGTCCAAATAAAATTTAGAAAAAGTCGCTGTTGGTGCAGTTCGATGGCCGTTGATGGAAATCGACTGTACGGGCTTTGATAAAATTATTAAAAATGGTAATAATTTGTGTAAAATCATAAGAAATGATTTGGGAAGAAATGGGATGAAAAACTCCATATTTGAAAAGATAAAAATAGATTTTTATCGAAATGAACTAGTTTTGAACTAGAATAATAATTTATTTATTTTTTAAATAAATAAATTGGATTTGAAATGGTTTCGAAAATAACCAGAATTTCCAATAATTGAATTGGAATGGATTTGAATCAAAATTGTCTTTGGAATATTTCTATGTTGGATTTCGTGGTTATACAGATATTGTTATGGGAATTTGAAAGATATATTAATATCATTATTTCCAATACGATATTTGTTGGTCGTAGAATTTGATATTAGATATAAGCCGATATATTTTCTATTCAGAGCCATGTATTTAATATCATATGTGATTTTGGTTTGTCGTGAATGGTGTCTTCATTGACACTGTTCTTAAACCCAGTTGAGAAAAAGATTAAATCTTTTATTTAGATTTAATGAAGTGTACCAATTAAATGGTATTTAATTGGAATTAAATTTGAATTGATTTTTGAGTTTATCATGAACGGTGTTTTAAATAACACTTGTTCTTTAACCCGATAATTAATGAATGTGATTTTGGGTTTTCAGTGAACCATGTTTTAGATGACATTGATTCTTTAACCAAGTTAAAGAGAGGATATTGATTTCTGTGAAGATTAAAACCAAGTGGAGTTTTAATGAATCTTTAATTAGATTGAAGTGATCGAGAATGGAGCATCACCAGTTTTGCTCCAGGCGATAGTTAAATCTTTAATTAGATTTGAACGTGAAATGGTAATTAAATTTACTAATAACACCGTGGTGTTAGATGTGAAGTATTACCGGTTTTACTTCATGGGATGGATAGGTTAGGATTGAGAAATAAAATAAATGAATTCTTCGGAGTGGTTCGCTAATCCCGACTAGTTTGAACTGATATTCAAAAGAAGATTAAAGAATAAATTTAAAGAATTTATTTTTGATAAAATTAATGGGAACCTTTCCCAAAGTATAAGAATATTTGAATAAAAGAATATTCTGAATTGGAATGAGGCGTATGTTGTGTTTGTGTAACACTTGTTTATTATATACGCGAGTTATTTCGTAACGGCACGGATTTTGATCGACCGTAATGGATCACAAAATCGACCAAGACCGTTCAATTCCCACACACGTTAACTTTGGGAATACAATAAATTAGAACAATAACAACAAACTTTTATTACATCGTGATAATATAACATCAGAGTACAGAATATCAGAGTACATTGAAAAATAAAAATACAGCGGAAGATAAATTACAATGAATTTCATACATTGCAGCGGAAGACTATCAATGTTCTGGACATAGCTTTAAGCTTCGATCCAGAATCCTGCTAAAAGAATAGATATCTGCAAACAAGCTACTCGATTGCCCGTGAAAAATATGGGTACCCGAGTTTGCTAGTGAAACAAACTACAGCTTAGTCATGGGACTGGGATGAGAAATCTAACTTAACTAATCTAATAATAAGGCTAATTACAGGACCACGCCGCTAACGCGGAACGGGTTTACTCCATTGGATTGCCAGTACATAAAATGAGGTAAATCGTTAAACAACGCAATGCTTTTTAGAAAAATGAAACCATTATAAGACTCGAGTCCTATCACACAATGCAACGCAAACCAGAGGATAGAGTTTTACCTTATAATGGTCGAAAGATGCTTGATACGATAAAAAAACGGACTTGATATTATTATTAGTGTCTATATATGTTTCAAAAACAATTCAATCATAATGCATCAATCATAGGCGGCATGGGTACCATATATCATGTCACCATACTTGAAACACCCCACCTCCGTTAGGGTCACTCTCAAAGGGAATGCCCTAATTTTGGTGGAGGTTTATAAGTATAAGTCACAGATATACAAGACAGATATAAGAACACATATTTGTAAACAGCGGAAAAACAACAATTTTTATTTCATAAAAGCAAATACGTGTTACAACAACATCACCATAATTGTCTTACATCTTTTCCAAAAAAACATAACCCTTTCATAATCTGTCTTGATTACATTATTTAAAGAAGCATAAAGAAAACATAGATAAAACTGCAAAAGCCCCATAGTGGTTGTCCAAGACATAGTTCAAAAAGAAAAGGTCCAAGCAATACATTTCTCCTCTTCAAGCTGGATGTTAAGGCTGGTCAAGCTGCAGTGTTCCCTCCCTGTGGACCTGGGGGGGGGGGGAACGGAACAAAAGAAGACGAAAGAAAAGTAGAGTCAGACATAAAGCCTGAGTAAGTCTAGTACTATTCTGTTTATGAATAAAGAACTGGGTATGATAAGTATAAACAAGAAGTGGGAAAGCACTATAACTTGGTTAAGTTGTCTAGGGTCGAATACACTATCGTACCCCATGTTAATCTCTGAACCCGCATAAACTAGTTTCCAACTGGCACCCCATAATCAGGGTGATGCGATCCATTCTATGATGATCGGCTCCTACTCGCATAGTTACATGTGTCTTACGGCCCCCGATGTTGTAGTTACCTATGCTGGTCCCACCATGGGGTGTATCAAGTCCCATGGTGGCGGCCCGACACAATCCTAGAATGCACAGGTATGCTACTGGTGTCCAGTGCCTTATTTTTCTGCGCCGGAGTGTGTGCACGCCCGCACCCCGTTAGAACCTACACTGCTACACAACCGCTTTCGATTTGACCTCTTACAATCAGCCCAGTAATCGTGCCCCACCCTGCCTAGTTTCAGGGTATCCTGATACACCTTCTAGGGTTACTGCTGAAAAGGGTCCCCCGTTACTAGGTTTTCTATCTCTAGCCAACATGCTAAGTTGGTTAAGTGTTTTTATAACCTAACCCCCACCAGTCCGTTAAATTTAGCATGTTCCATTTTGATTAAGTCTTTAGTTCACTTAATCCTAACAATCCTGACTCAGCCTTAATTGTCTTATTAAAGCCTTGACCTCTCACATTAGACAGGTATTGTTGTGGTTGCCTGTTGCCGGTTGGTTCCGGGCAGTCTTACACCACAACTCAGTCTAACCTCGGGTCCTTATTGGGCTCCATGTTTAACCTCCCACATTGGATAGGTATTGTTGTGACTACTGGACATCCAGGCGGTTCCGGGCAGGTTTACATCACAACTCAATCCAACCTCGGGTTAAACACATCGTATGTTCTACATTTACATATTTTGTCTTTCTTCTTTATTTTCTTATATAGAAATATTTGCGGCCCATTATTAAGTTAATGGTGTAAAGGTTACACCAATCATGGGCCCAACCCATACTTGAATTTGGGCCCTTCTACTTTATGTTTTCATTTATTAATTAATTCAACCCAACGTTATTTTCCCCCGTTTAACCCGTCCGTTTATTTTATATATGTTGGGCTTAGCCCTTTTTAAGCCCAACTTAGCCATGCGAAAAGGGGAGGCTTAAAGCGTGATTACATACACAAAAAGGGGAATGTGAACGCATGAACTTGCAATGTGACGTTGGAACTACAAAATAGAAACTGGTGTACTTGAATAGTAGTAACATATACTTTGGTCATAAAGCATAAGTGACATGAATCAAACCATGTAAACTTGTAGTTAAGTTTAAGAATATCACTATCGACACATAGGCTTAACATAAATCTATATTTTTATTCAGGCATAATGTCAAACATAAGCAAATCATGTTCATAAGATTACTACATGTTTACAAAGGTGTTTACTTTTGTTACTAACACAAAAGTATAGTTCAACTTAATCATGATTTTAAATCTATTCACATGGCATAAATATTTCTAACATGAAATCATGATTTTTACTTTAGTCATGCAAACTTGCAAAAGGGATTTTTGAACCTAACCTAGCTATGTACCACATATGTCATCATATAATTCTTGTTAAAAATATGGATTTCAATTATGCAAAATATCCATCATAGCCTAGTCCTATTCATAAGTTTGCAAATAGATTTTCTAGCACAAAAGCATGGCTTAATGATAATTTCATATGAACTATGATAACCCAAACTTATTCCAATTACTTCCCAAAAATGATGTTTGTACAAAAATATACATTATGATGGCATAGTAGCAAAATCCCAAACTTGCATGAATTTCAATTAATCAACTACATACATGTAGCTTCAACATGGATTACATAATTTGCGAATATTCCAAACGTATACTTGCATAAAACTACCGCATGTAGTTTTTCATAATGAACAACATAATTCGAGAATATCCAAACGTATACAATATTCCAAATCGATAAGAATCATAGTAACGCACAATTATGAATCGCCACAATCCAAGTATACAAACCAACACAATTATTTGTTCATACAAAAATAATACTCTACTTACAATGGTGTGGCGAATTCTCAAATTTAGGGATTTGAAGATGCGATTTCTCGTTGATTTGATTTGTTTAGGTTGCTTTATGCCTTAGAATTTGCCTCCTAATCCTCTCTCCAATTGGTGGCTACTCTTAGTCATTCCTCAGTAACATGGCGGCTTTGTTCTTATTTTTGAATGAATAGATTAGGGTTGAGTCTAGGGTCATTTTTATAGGGGTTATGAACTGATTAGGACCATTGATGTTGCTTGGTTTGATCGTAGCCATTCATTCGAAAGAGAGACCAATTAGAGCCTGCCACCTAGCCCTAATGACAAAGCAGACTGCAGAAAATCGGCCAACATAGAATATGCCAGCCAGGTTGGGCTGGGTTCGACCTGGCTCTGGACCAGGTCGACAGCCCTGTCGACAGCCCTGTCGACCTGGTTAGACCAGGTCGACAGCCCAGTCGACTTGGGCCCATTAGGCGGGACTTTTCCCGCTCTGACCAATTGGGCCCGATTTTTAATTTTAAACTGTTTTGTTCTGTTTGAATTTTAAATTTAATTCAGAAACCTCCGAAGGCCATATCTTCTTCATACGGACTCCGTTTTTCGAAAACTCGGACTCTATTTCGCGTATTTTTCCGAGACGAACGCAATGGCGTATCCCTTTTCCCTTAGTTCTTTGATTTGAAATTAATTATACTTTAATTTGTGAATTTCACAGTTATAGAATTCGCGGGGTGTTACATTCTCCCCCACTTAAAAGGATTTCGTCCCCGAAATCTTCAAGTTAGGAGGAATGTATATCCTACCATCCAATCATCCATCTACTCATCCATCAAACACGAGCATCCATTGTCCTTAAAAGACTTCTAATGCTTCATGATCATATGCGAAGTGTGCGTGTACATGTACTTATCAAATGCAAAATCAGGCGGTCTACTGATTCAGTTGACCTCCTTAATGCGAATTATGTAAGTGCCATGAATCCATTATGTATGCAAATTTTCCTATTCATGATTCTATATGAGTGCACAATCATTCATACAAATGCAACATCCATATGACAACACATTAAAGTTCAACCATATACGAATGCAAACATATATGCATATGCAATATGAAGTGACTGAGCCGATCTAAAACCTAGATTATGTGTGTATATGCAACCACAAGCAACCACTAGCAATCACTTGCAACCACTTGCAACCATCATCCATAACATGTTTCAATTACATGTTTCCATCCAAAGGGTTTCTACCTAAAAGATAAGGTCGAGGAAATATACCTAAAAGATAGATAAAAGCGCAATTTAAGGAAAGAGAAAGATCAAGGATGTACCCTCGAATAGAAAGGGGTAGGCGGTGCGTATTCTAGCTTCAGTTTCCCAAGTCGCGTCTCCCTCGGCGTCGCTCCACTGTACTTTGACGAGCTTGACTTCACGGTTGCGTAGCTTCTTCACTTCCGTTCCTAAGATGCGGGTTGGAACTTTTCTTATGGTTGCTTCGCGCTCCACTTCGGCCTCTTCGAGGATATTTGGCTCTACCACTTCAGCATACTCATGTAGACATTTTCGGAGATGTGAAACGTGAAAAACATTGTGGACTCCAGCCAACTTCTCGGGTAGCTCTAATCTATAGGCCATTTTCCCAATTTTCTCGATGATAGGGAATGGCCCTACGAACCTTGGTGCCAGTTTTCCTGTGGTTCCAAAACGAACAACGTTCCTTAGGGGTGACACCTTGAGAAAAACTCTGTCTCCAACCTCAAATTCAAGGTCGGTCCTTCTCTTATCGGCATAGGACTTTTGTCTGTCTTGGGCCGTCTTCATCCTTCTTCGTATTAAGTCTACTTTCTCTGAAGTCTCTCGGATCATATCTGGTCCAAGTATGAGCTTATCAGTAGACTCCCACCAACAAGTAGGCGATCGGCACGGTCTTCCATATAAAGCTTCGAAGGGCGCCATTCCGATGGTTGCTTGATAGCTGTTGTTGTAGGCAAATTCCACCAAAGGAAGGTGGTCTTCCCATGTCCCTCCGAAGTCAAGGACGCATAGTCTTAAAAGGCCTTCCAAAACTCTGTTCACTCTCTCTGTTTGGCCGTCGGTTTGGGGATGATAGGCTGTGCTCAAGAATAACTACGTTCCTACTGCTTCTTGCAGACTCCGCCAAAATTCGCTGGTGAAGATGGGGTCTCGGTCACTAACAATGCTAGATGGTATTCCATGGAGTCGAACGATTTCCTTGAGGTAAAGTGATGCTAGGGATGAGGCAGTTCTTTTACTTTTGACAGGTAAAAAGTGGGCGCTTTTAGTAAGCCTATCCACTATTACCCAAATGCTAGTGTTGCCTCTCCTAGACCTAGGCAGCCCATCGATGAAGTCCATTGAGATGCTATCCCACTTCCACTGCGGGACCTCCAGAGGATGTAGCAATCCGCCAGGCTTTTTCTGTTCCGCCTTAACCTGTTGGCACACCATACACTTAGAAACGAATTCTGCCACGTCCTTTTTCATGCCATTCCAGAAGAAAGTCCTTTTTATATCTTTGTGTAACAACCCGTATTTTCAATAACCTGTAATAACATAAATCGAGGCAGAATTTAATTCTAAAATGGGAATCAAGGGAAACGGGCTATGCCATTGCGTTCGTCTCGGAAAAATACGCGAAATAGAGTCCGAGTTTTCGAAAATCGGAGTCCGTATGACCAAGATATGGCCTCGCGAAGTTTCACGAAAATTCCCAAATTAAAGTATACTTAATTAAGTGAAATGGGTTGTGTAGATATATATATATATATATATATTGATATATATATATATATATAATTGAAAATTTAATAAATAAATATGCAAAAATGCTCAAAACAGCGAATTGGGAGAGGGGAATAACCGAACCGGCCGATTTTTGAAGTCGACCCGAGCCTGTTGGGTCGACTAGGGGTTAATCCAGGGTGTTTGGCTGTCAACCCGTGGGCCGATTCGCTCAAGTGCAGATTTTGCATTTGAATGGTTCTCATGGTCCATCTTTAATCTAAAGGCCATAGATGGTTCCTACACTTGACTTCTTCCCCAAGACATGCTTTGATGGCTTGGATTGAATCTAGGGTTAATCCTATGGCCTAAAACACTTGCCTAATCTATAAATAAGACCCTAACCTACCCTAATTCATTCATAATTAAACCTAGTGACTAAACTATGGCAAAATGCTAGCTCTCATGGCCTCCACTAATTTTATGAAGAGGGTTGCATACTAATCACTCTCTAATCAACTTCTAATCCCTTCTTAGCATCTTAATCTTCTTCATTTGGTGTTCAAAGTTGCTAGTTGTGAGTTTCTATCACTTTGATGATCTTTTGGTAAACTAATTAGATGAGATGTGATGAGATTTATGGTTTTGTATGTGGGTTAATGAGCTTTGAATCATATGATATGATGTTAGCATTAATCTTATGTTTATGCATGTTGAGTATGTAAGCTTATGCAAGTTTAATATGATGTATGTTATGTTTGCATGATGCTAAATATGCAAGTTGTGGGCTATGTAATCATATGCATGTTATGCAAGTTCATGGTAATATGCTATGCAAGTTACATGTATGTAAATATGCAAGTTACATGTTTGTTAATATGCAAGTTACATGTATGTAAATATGCAAGTTACATGTTTGTTAATATGCAAGTTACATGTTTGTTAATATGCAAGTTACATGTATGTAAATATGCAAGTTACATGTTTCTTTATATGCAAGTTACATGTTTGTTAATATGCGAGTTACATGTATGTAAATATGCAAGTTACATGTTTATTAATATGCAAGTTCATGATGACACATTATGCAAGTCTATAAGCTAATATGCAAGTTTGTTATGCAAAATGAATATGTAAGTTATGTGACATATTATATGCAAGTTATGTGACATGTTATGCAAGTTCATATGCAAGTTATGTGTTTGTTAATATGCAAGATGGCACCTTTGAAACATGTTCATTCATATGCAAGTTGACACCTTTTATATGTGTTATATCATGAACGAAATTACGTGGGAACGATGGGGTAATTAAATGCATAAGTTAATAAGATTGTGTGAAATTAATATAATTATGCATAACACAAAGTAAATAAACATAGTATGGGAATTTGCCTATTTGGTTAGGTGTACCCATACTATGTGTTGGGAATTTACCTATTGAGTTAGGTCTACCCCATGGGAATTTACCTATTAAGTTAGGTCTACCCATGTTAAGAAAACTTGATTAATTAGGGATAATTAATATAAAATTATGAGGGTGATTAATTAGGTGTAATTAATTGACTAAGACACGAGGTTGGACTCAGTTGTAGCGTAAAACTGCCCGGACCCAACCGGCTTAACCAGTTGCTACAAATGTTAGCCCAATGTGAGAGGTCTTAGGCACAAACTAAATACGTAATTAATGTAAAGACACGAGGTTAGACTCTGTTATGACATAAGGCTGCCCGGACCCAACCGGCTTAACCAGCGGTCATAAAAGACAGTCTAATGTGAGAGGTCTTTACAAAGGTTACGTTCTTAATTAATTAATTAAGAAACACTTAACCATATTAGCATGTAGAGGGACATGAGGGGTTAAGTGGGTGCCTCGGGTGGCATGAGAAAATCTAGTGGTTGCCTTGGGTGGCAATAGAAAATACGATTAGAATACTTAACCAAAATGGAACATGTAATTAAAACATGATTAAAGGGTTAAGTGGGATATACTAGAAAAAGGGACAAGCTTAGGTGGGTAGCTTGTGGAGGCCCATTTCAACCAGTAACCCATACGTATCTTTGTGGGCTCGACCCATGTCGAGGACGGGACACGCATACTGGGCTTGACTGTAAGAGGCAAACGGGTTAGCGGTGGCAACGCAAGTCCAACGGGCTTCATATGCGTGAGTGGGCCCGGGCTGGTAGGTAAGCCGTTGTTGCATCGAGTAGATATAAGCCGTGCACCTTTAGTTCCATCAGGTTGCCACATTGGGGAATGATACATCCCACGGTGGGGCCAGCACGGGTATCTACGTTAGGGAGCCGATCGAATGGGAAGTAGTGTGTACACCTAGTGGATTGTAGGGCCCCGTGGCGCCTACTTGGTCACCTAGGGGTACGCAGGTACTAATTAGTAAATTTTATAAGTCCTTGGGTGGGATCAACCTTTAAGTTAGGAACGACTGATGTGGTGCAGTTTAGTAATTTACCTTAGGGAGGGTAGATGCGTCTTTATCCTTTATCTTCGTTTAGTTGACTGCTTAGGGTAGCCATTCATCCCTATATGTTACCGTATATCAGTTTATGTCTTCTCTGGTTACTTTAACGATTGTATTGTTAAAGTTATAGGACTCGCTCAGACTTATGTCTGACCCTGTTGTTTTTATCTTTTTCCCAACCCTCAGGTCCTACGGTGGATCCTAGCAGTAGTGGAGCTTGATCGGATTGCTGTTCCAGTCTTTAGGAGCTTGGATAGATGTAAAGCTCCAGTTATCCAGTTATCTTTTCTTTTGTTTGGCTATTGTATGAGAGTGGGATTATGTACTTCTTTATTTTGATGGATATTGTACTTGACCTTTATTGTGGTTTTATGATGTAACCAGACATGTTTTACTTCCGCTGTTATGAGATGATGTTTTAAAATTTCAAGTACTATTTATATCTGTCTTGTTGTAATTTTTCTGTTCTATATTCACTAAAATACTCCACCGATGCTATGGCATTCCCTTAGTGAGTGATCATAGCGGGAGTGGGGTGTTACACGTGGTATCAGAGCTTAAGGTTACCAGAACAGATAAAATTTTTGAGAAAAACTACTTTCTAAGAGTATTTTCGAAGAAAGGATTTTTAAAAGCATGTCTTCTAAGAGAAAAAGTTTTTGAAAAAGAAAAGCATAATCCCCAATAGCCATATCTTTATCTTTCGGAATCTCCTTTTTGAATCTTTCCTCTTTCGTTTCAGCATGGCTGAAGATCTTAACATCCCGGAGGGTTTAGTTATACCACTATGGTATAGGAGGTTGCAAGAGGCTAGGGCCGCGGCTGCGGGTCCGGCCAATGCTACTACACCAGAGACAACCGCTCCTCCTCCTCAGCCTAGAGTGGATAATTTTGCTAAGGTTTGCAAGGAGTTCAAGGCTATAGGAGGAAAACCTTTTCTTGGTTCAGAGACTTTCGTAGAGGCTAGAGATTGGCTTAAGGAAGTGGAAGAGTTGCTAGATATCTTTGAAGTGGAAGAGGGAAAGAAAGTCAAGTTGGCGGCTTGGTTAATGAAGGGAGAGGCCTCATTCTGGTGGGAGGTCACTAATGGAGAACGCCCTGTTGACTCTTGGGCAGATTTTAAGCAAAGGTTTGGGGCTAAGTTTCTCTCAAGGGCGGAAGAGAATCTGTTTATGGAGAAGTTCTTGAATTTGAAGCAAGGGAATCTCACGGTGAAAGAATATGTCAACAAATTCAATCAATTAGCAAGGTTTGGCATAGAGTTGGTGAATACACCGGAGAAGAAGGCTTTGAGGTTCGTTAGAGGCTTGAACGAACCATTGCAAGGAATAGCTATGACTCACATTCCTATGGGGGCCACTTTTGAGAAGCTTGTCTACATGGCACTTATGCATGAGGATGATAAGAATTCTAAGGCACCAGAGAAAAAGGGGGATCAGAAGAAACCGCAACAGCAACAACAAGGCAAGGGCGGAAAAGGCAATGGTGACAAAAAGAAGACGAAGAAGAAGTGCTTCAATTGTGGAACACCAGGACACCTTAGTAAGGATTGTCGCAAAAAGAAGAAAACCGGTTGCTTTCATTGTGGTGAAGCAGGGCATCTTGTGAAAAACTGCCCAAAGAAGGGGCAGAAGACGGGGTCTACCTCAGGAGGCCAGGTGCAAGCTCTTATAGCACCACCTCAGTCAGGGGGGCAAGTTCAGGTTCTCTCAGTTCCACCGATTCAGCAGAGAGGTAGAACTATTTCCGTTGAAAGTCTGGTTTTTCTGTTTGATCATCCAGTTCGTACTTTGTTTGACTCTGGCGCATCGCATTCTTTTATCTCATCATCGTTAGTTGAGTCACTGCACTTAGACACCAGTCTAGTTGATGATCCCTTGGTTGTCTCAAACCCAATTGGGGGCTCCATATATCTGTCTATGATATGTTTGGGTTTGAAGATTTCTATACTTAGCGTTGAGTTTAGATGTGATGCTTTTGTATTGGGCTTCACGGGCTATGGGTTGATCTTGGGCATGGACTGGTTATCCAGTAATGGTGCCGTTCTTGATTGCGAAAGGAGAGTTGTCAGGCTCATGACCCGCTTGGGTAACACTCTCGAGATCTCTTGCAATCCCATGGAATCTGTTTTGCTAAGTTATCTTGAATCGCTCGATGCTTCGGTCGAGAGTTTGTGTTCTGTCAGAGTAGTCCGGGAATATCCGGATGTGTTTGAAGAAGTAAAGGGTTTGCCTCCGAAGCGGGAGATAGATTTCCGAATTTATTTGGTGGATAATGCCAAACCAGTGTCTTTGCCAGTACGCCACATGGCTCCTCGTGAGAGAAGAGAACTTCATAAGCAAGTAGGGGAGTTGCTTGAGAAGGGGTTCATAAGGCGAAGTATATCGGAGTGGGGAGCTCCAGTAGTGTTTGCCACGAAGGCGGATGGGTCCCTCAGACTTTGTGTGGATTATAGAGAACTTAATAAGCTCACGAAGAAGAATAGACACCCATTACCGAGGATAGATGATCTCTTTGATCAGTTGGTTGGCGCGTCAGTATTTTCGCAGATGGACTTAGCTACAGGGTTTCATCAGTTAAGAGTGGCGGAGGACAGTATAGAGAAGACTGCTTTCCGGACTCCGGATGGTTTTTATGAGTGGCTAGTGATGCCATTTGGGTTGACAAACGCCCCCGCATACTTTGTTGATCTCATGAGTAGAGTGTTCAGAGAGTATCTGAATAAGTTTGTAGTAGATTTTGTGGATGACATCTTGGTCTTTTCCAAGAATGAAGAAGAGCATGCCTTACATCTCAAGGAAGTGTTGGAGACTCTTCGAGCGCATAGTCTTAAAGCTAAATTCTCTAAATGCCATTTTTGGAGAAGAGAAGTGCGATTCTTAGGGCATGTGGTCTCTAAGGAAGGGATAGCTGTGGATCCCGCAAAGATAGTATCTATCCAGGATTGGAAAGTTCCTAGAAATGCTACCGAGGTAAGAAGTTTCTTGGGGTTGGCAGGATATTATAGGAAGTTCATCAAAGACTTCGCGAAGATATCAGCCCCATTAACCCGCTTGACGAAAAAGAATCTGGTTTTCTCGTGGGATGTAGATTGTGATGATGCTTTCCGACGGTTAAAGAGAGCTTTGACCACCGCTCCAGTTTTAGTGCTCCCGGATGGGAGTAAGCCGTTTGTTGTTTATACCGATGCTTGTGGAACAGGATTAGGCGCAGTCTTGATGCAGGAGGGAAGGGTAATAGCCTATGGAGGGAGACAATTGAGAGTGCATGAGAAGAATTACCCTACCCATGATCTAGAGTTGGCCGCGATTGTTTTCGCACTTAAGTCTTGGCGCCATTATCTTCTTGGTGAGAGATTCGAGTTGTTCACCGACCATAAATCATTGAAGTACTTATTCTCTCAGAAGGATTTAAACTTAAGACAGCAAAGGTGGATGGAGTTCTTAGCATCCTATGATTTCGAGATAGCGTATACCCCTGGTAAGGGTAACGTGGTGGCAGACGCCTTGAGTAGAAAAAGGCTATCTTTGAGTCCATTGTTCGTGGAACGACGAAGCTTGGAGTTTCTTTCTTTGTTTGACTTCAGACCTTCTGTTGATTTTGTACCTGGTTTGTTGGCATCCTTGGAGGTTAGACCTACTCTTTTGAGACGGATTGGCGAGGCTCAGCGAGACGACCCACAGTTGGTTGTGTTGGTAGAGAAGCTTATAAGAGGGGAGTCGTCCAGCCATTTGGGTAGATACACCATAGATGATAAGGGATGGTTGCATAGAGACGGTAGACTTTGTGTACCGCAAGATGAGGGTTTGAAGAAGGCTATTTTGGATGATGCACATCGTTCAAGAATGACTATTCATCCCGGTGGAGACAAAATGTACCAAGACATGAAGAGAGTTTTCTTCTGGGCCAGTATGAAGAAAGATGTGGCCGAGTATGTGGCTAGATGCTTAGTGTGCCAACAAGTTAAAGTGGAGCAAAGGAAACCCGGTGGGTTGCTACACCCATTGGAAGTTCCACAGTGGAAGTGGGATAGTGTCTCGATGGATTTCATCGACGGGTTACCGAGATCGAGGAAGGGCAATACGGGAATTTGGGTTGTGGTAGACAGACTTACCAAGAGTGCCCATTTTATACCCGTAAAGAGTAAGAGGACCGCTCCATGGCTTGCTTCAGTCTATGTTAGAGAGATTGTTAGATAGCATGGCGTACCATCCAGCATTGTGAGTGATCGAGATCCTATTTTCACTAGTGAGTTTTGGAGAAGTTTGCAAGAGGCGGTAGGGACTCAGTTGTGTTTGAGCACCGCATATCATCCTCAGACGGACGGTCAGACTGAGAGGGTGAACCGTATCTTAGAAGATCTTTTGAGGCTTTGTATCTTGGATTTTGGAGGTACATGGGAAGAACATCTTCCTTTGGTGGAGTTCGCATATAATAACAGCTTTCAGTCCAGTATTGGTATGGCTCCTTTCGAAGCTCTTTATGGAAGGCCTTGTCGATCTCCTACATGTTGGTGGGAATCTACGGATAAGATCTTGCTTGGGCCGGATATGGTTAGAGAGACTTCAGAGAAGATTGATTTAATTCGAAAAAGGATGAAAGCAGCGCAAGATAGACAGAAATCTTATGCGGATCGGAGAAGGACGGATCTTGAGTTTGAGGTTGGGGACATGGTTTTTGTCAAAGTATCTCCATTGAGAAATGTTGTTCGCTTTGGGTCCGTAGGGAAGTTAGCACCGAGATTTGTTGGGCCGTTTCCTATTAAGGAAAGGATTGGACGGATGGCATATAGGGTGGAGTTGCCCGACAGACTTAGTGGTGTTCATGATGTATTCCATGTATCACATTTGAGGAAGTGCTTACATGAGACCGCGGAGGTGGTAGAGCCGAGCTTGCTTAGAGATGTAGAGGTAGAGCGTGATGCGACGATTCGACGAGCTCCTACTCGCATCCTTGGGTCAGAAACTAGGAAGTTGAGGAACAGAGAAGTTCAGCTAGTTAAAGTGCAATGGGGAGATGACGAAAGCAATGCTACTTGGGAGACGGAAGCAAAGATGCGTTCTTTGTATCCATTTCTTTTTGAGAGTATGTCTTTTAACTTCTCCTTTATTGCTTGTCTAGTACTTATCTTATCTTTAGTATATCCTCTCGCTAATACCTATGACCTTTAGATAGGGTAAAACCTATGGTTGAAACATGTGTTTGAAACATGTTATGGTTGATGGATGCATATGGATGCAATTGTTTGCTAGTGGTTGCTCGTGGATGCATATACACACACATTAGGCACTAGATCGGCTCAGTCACTTCATGTTGCATATTGCATAAATGGATGTGGTAGTTAGATTGATGGATGTATCATGGCTGTGTTATCATATGGATGATGCATTTTTGTGTATGGTTGTGCACGCATGTAGAAATTTGTATGTGTCAATAGGGTTTCGCATACATATTGGATGCATGGCACTATCATGGTTTGCATTAAGGAGGTTTACTGTATCAGTAACCGCCTGATTTTTGCATTAGGTAAGTACATATACACACACTTTTGCATATATCCATCCAGCATTTAGAATCTTGTAAGGACAATGATTGCTCGTGGATGATGCTTTGAGTAGATGGATGATTGGATGGTAGGATACGTTCTTCCTAACTTGAAGATTTCGGGGACGAAATCCTTTAAGGAGGGGAGAATGTAACAACCCGTATTTTCAATAACCTGTAATAACATAAATCGAGGCAGAATTTAATTCTAAAATGGGAATCAAGGGAAACGGGCTATGCCATTGCGTTCGTCTCGGAAAAATACGCGAAATAGAGTCCGAGTTTTCGAAAATCGGAGTCCGTATGACCAAGATATGGCCTCGCGAAGTTTCACGAAAATTCCCAAATTAAAGTATACTTAATTAAGTGAAATGGGTTGTGTAGATATATATATATATATATATATATATTGATATATATATATATATATATATAATTGAAAATTTAATAAATAAATATGCAAAAATGCTCAAAACAGCGAATTGGGAGAGGGGAATAACCGAACCGGCCGATTTTTGAAGTCGACCCGAGCCCGCTGGGTCGACTAGGGGTTAATCCAGGGTGTTTGGCTGTCAACCCGTGGGCCGATTCGCTCAAGTGCAGATTTTGCATTTGAATGGTTCTCATGGTCCATCTTTAATCTAAAGGCCCTAGATGGTTCCTACACTTGACTTCTTCCCCAAGACATGCTTTGATGGCTTGGATTGAATCTAGGGTTAATCCTATGGCCTAAAACACTTGCCTAATCTATAAATAAGACCCTAACCTACCCTAATTCATTCATAATTAAACCTAGTGACTAAACTATGGCAAAATGCTAGCTCTCATGGCCTCCACTAATTTTATGAAGAGGGTTGCATACTAATCACTCTCTAATCAACTTCTAATCCCTTCTTAGCATCTTAATCTTCTTCATTTGGTGTTCAAAGTTGCTAGTTGTGAGTTTCTATCACTTTGATGATCTTTTGGTAAACTAATTAGATGAGATGTGATGAGATTTATGGTTTTGTATGTGGGTTAATGAGCTTTGAATCATATGATATGATGTTAGCATTAATCTTATGTTTATGCATGTTGAGTATGTAAGCTTATGCAAGTTTAATATGATGTATGTTATGTTTGCATGATGCTAAATATGCAAGTTGTGGGCTATGTAATCATATGCATGTTATGCAAGTTCATGGTAATATGCTATGCAAGTTACATGTATGTAAATATGCAAGTTACATGTTTGTTAATATGCAAGTTACATGTATGTAAATATGCAAGTTACATGTTTGTTAATATGCAAGTTACATGTTTGTTAATATGCAAGTTACATGTATGTAAATATGCAAGTTACATGTTTCTTTATATGCAAGTTACATGTTTGTTAATATGCGAGTTACATGTATGTAAATATGCAAGTTACATGTTTATTAATATGCAAGTTCATGATGACACATTATGCAAGTCTATAAGCTAATATGCAAGTTTGTTATGCAAAATGAATATGTAAGTTATGTGACATATTATATGCAAGTTATGTGACATGTTATGCAAGTTCATATGCAAGTTATGTGTTTGTTAATATGCAAGATGGCACCTTTGAAACATGTTCATTCATATGCAAGTTGACACCTTTTATATGTGTTATATCATGAACGAAATTACGTGGGAACGATGGGGTAATTAAATGCATAAGTTAATAAGATTGTGTGAAATTAATATAATTATGCATAACACAAAGTAAATAAACATAGTATGGGAATTTGCCTATTTGGTTAGGTGTACCCATACTATGTGTTGGGAATTTACCTATTGAGTTAGGTCTACCCCATGGGAATTTACCTATTAAGTTAGGTCTACCCATGTTAAGAAAACTTGATTAATTAGGGATAATTAATATAAAATTATGAGGGTGATTAATTAGGTGTAATTAATTGACTAAGACACGAGGTTGGACTCAGTTGTAGCGTAAAACTGCCCGGACCCAACCGGCTTAACCAGTTGCTACAAATGTTAGCCCAATGTGAGAGGTCTTAGGCACAAACTAAATACGTAATTAATGTAAAGACACGAGGTTAGACTCTGTTATGACATAAGGCTGCCCGGACCCAACCGGCTTAACCAGCGGTCATAAAAGACAGTCTAATGTGAGAGGTCTTTACAAAGGTTACGTTCTTAATTAATTAATTAAGAAACACTTAACCATATTAGCATGTAGAGGGACATGAGGGGTTAAGTGGGTGCCTCGGGTGGCATGAGAAAATCTAGTGGTTGCCTTGGGTGGCAATAGAAAATACGATTAGAATACTTAACCAAAATGGAACATGTAATTAAAACATGATTAAAGGGTTAAGTGGGATATACTAGAAAAAGGGACAAGCTTAGGTGGGTAGCTTGTGGAGGCCCATTTCAACCAGTAACCCATACGTATCTTTGTGGGCTCGACCCATGTCGAGGACGGGACACGCATACTGGGCTTGACTGTAAGAGGCAAACGGGTTAGCGGTGGCAACGCAAGTCCAACGGGCTTCATATGCGTGAGTGGGCCCGGGCTGGTAGGTAAGCCGTTGTTGCATCGAGTAGATATAAGCCGTGCACCTTTAGTTCCATCAGGTTGCCACATTGGGGAATGATACATCCCACGGTGGGGCCAGCACGGGTATCTACGTTAGGGAGCCGATCGAATGGGAAGTAGTGTGTACACCTAGTGGATTGTAGGGCCCCGTGGCGCCTACTTGGTCACCTAGGGGTACGCAGGTACTAATTAGTAAATTTTATAAGTCCTTGGGTGGGATCAACCTTTAAGTTAGGAACGACTGATGTGGTGCAGTTTAGTAATTTACCTTAGGGAGGGTAGATGCGTCTTTATCCTTTATCTTCGTTTAGTTGACTGCTTAGGGTAGCCATTCATCCCTATATGTTACCGTATATCAGTTTATGTCTTCTCTGGTTACTTTAACGATTGTATTGTTAAAGTTATAGGACTCGCTCAGACTTATGTCTGACCCTGTTGTTTTTATCTTTTTCCCAACCCTCAGGTCCTACGGTGGATCCTAGCAGTAGTGGAGCTTGATCGGATTGCTGTTCCAGTCTTTAGGAGCTTGGATAGATGTAAAGCTCCAGTTATCCAGTTATCTTTTCTTTTGTTTGGCTATTGTATGAGAGTGGGATTATGTACTTCTTTATTTTGATGGATATTGTACTTGACCTTTATTGTGGTTTTATGATGTAACCAGACATGTTTTACTTCCGCTGTTATGAGATGATGTTTTAAAATTTCAAGTACTATTTATATCTGTCTTGTTGTAATTTTTCTGTTCTATATTCACTAAAATACTCCACCGATGCTATGGCATTCCCTTAGTGAGTGATCATAGCGGGAGTGGGGTGTTACACTTTGTACATTTTATCTCCGCCTGGGTGTATCGTCATCTTAGAGTGATGTGCTTCCTCGAGAACCTTCTTTACTAAATCTTTTGTCTGTGGGACGCATAGTCTTCCGTCTCGCCTTAGCAAACCCCTATCGTCGATGGAGTATCTGTTGAGGTGACTTGAAGTCTCACCCCTAATTAGCCTATCAATTGTTTCCACAAGCTGAGGGTCTTCGCGTTGTGCTGCCCCTACCGAATCCACTAAAGTTGGGCGCACTTCGAGAGATGCTAGCAAGCCTGGTATGAAATCGGAGGAAGGCCTAAAGTCGAAGCTGGCTATGAACTCTAGGCTTTGTCTTTCAACAAACAACGGGCTTAGGGTCAATTTCTTTCGGCTCAACGCGTCTGCCACTACGTTGCCTTTGCCCGGAGTGTAGGAGATTTCGAAATCGTACGAGGCAAGAAACTGCATCCATCTTTGTTGCCTTAAGTTAAGATCCTTCTGCGAGAAAAGATATTTCAACGATTTATGGTCAGTGTAAAGTTCGAACTTCTCACCTAGGAGATAGTGTCGCCAAGACTTGAGTGTAAAGACGATGGCGGCTAACTCAAGATCGTGGGTTGGGTAGTTCTTTTCGTGCACCTTCAACTGCCTCCCGCCATAAGCTACTACCCTTCCTTCTTGCATTAAGACGGCGCCTAGCCCTGTCCCACATGCATCCGTATAAACAGTGAACATCTTGCTCCCATCTGGCAGCGTCAAAACTGGGGCTGTTGTGAGAGCCCTTTTTAGTCGTTGGAAAGCAAACTCGCAATCCAAGTCCCAATTAAACACTAGATTCTTCTTAGTCAATTTCGTAAGCGGAGCTGAGATTTTCGCAAAATCCCTTATGAACTTTCGATAGAAACCTGCTAGTCCTAGAAAGCTTCGGACCTCAGTTGCATTCCTTGGTGTCTTCCAATCCTGTACCGCCACTACCTTAGCAGGGTCCACTGCTAACCCTTGTTTGGATACTATGTGCCCAAGGAACCTCACCTCTTCTCTCCAAAAGTGGCATTTGGAGAATTTGGCTTTTAGTTGATGGACTCGCAAAGTTTCCATGATTGCCCTTAAGTGTTGAGCATGTTCCTCTTCACTCTTTGAGAAGACAAGGATATCATCTACGAAGACCACTACGAATTTGTTGAGGAAATCTCTAAATACCCTACTCATCAGGTCCACGAAGTAAGCAGGTGCATTTGTCAAGCCGAAAGGCATGACAAGCCATTCAAAGAAGCCGTCTGGGGTTCTAAACGTCGTTTTATCGATGCTATCTTCAGCCGCCCTTAGCTGATGAAAACCGGCTGCTAAATCGAGTTGGGAGAAAACAGACGCTCCTACAAGCTGGTCAAACAAATCGTCAATTCTAGGGAGAGGGTGTCTATTCTTTTTCGTTAGCTTGTTGAGCTCCCTATAGTCAACACATAGACGGAGTGAACCATCCGCCTTTGTAGCGAACACCACTGGAGCGCCCCATTCTGAAATGCTCCTCCTAATGAACCCCTTTTCTAGAAGCCCTTTAATCTGTTTACTGAGCTCTTTCCTTTCTCGTGGAGCCATGTGTCTGAAGGGAAACGCAACGGGCTTTGCATTATCTACAAGATATATGCGGAAGTCTATTTCCCGCTTCGGAGGCAAGCCCTTCACCTCTTCGAAGACATCCGGATATTCCCGGACCACTTTAACTGATTGCAAATTTTCAACAGAGGCATCTAGCGATTCAAGATAACTAAGCATAACTGCATACGAGGGATTACAGGAAATTTCCAAAGTATTACCGAGCTGGGTTAGAAGCTTAACAACCCTTTTCTCACAATCAAGGATGGCCCCATTACTGGATAGCCAATCCATACCCAAAATCAAACCATAACCCGAAAAGCCCAAAACAAAGGCACTACATTGAAATTCTACACTTAGAATAGAAATTTTCAATCCCAAACAGATCATAGACAAATGAGCTGGGCCCCCAATTGGGTTTGAAACAATTAAGGGGTCCTCTACCATACTAGTTTTTAGGTGCAGAGATTCTACTAAAGCGGACGAGATAAAGGAGTGTGATGCGCCAGAATCAAATAAAGCGCGAACGGGGTGATCATAAAGATAAACTACACTTTCTACAGAAGTATTTATACCTCGCTGTTGCAGAGGTGGCGCTTCCAACACATGAACCTGCGCCTCTGGGGTGGATCCAGCCCTCTGCCCCTGTCCTCGTTTCTTTGGGCAGTCCTTAGCCCTGTGGCCCGTCTCACCGCAAGAAAAGCACCCACCATTCTCCTTGGCCTTCTTTTTCCGGCAGTCCTTTACTAAGTGCCCCACTTTTCCACAGAAATTGCACTTCCTCTTCTCTTTGTTGCCTTTCCCGCCTTTCTTAAAGTCTGTCTTTTTAGGTTGCAAACCTTCTTTCTTCCCTTGAGAGCTTTCTGCCTTTGTCTCCTTCTTGCACTTATCCTCTTCATTCAGCAATGCCATTTGCACCAATCTTTCATACGTGGCTCCCATGGGTATATGGGTCATGGCCAAACTGTGTAATGGCTCATTCAACCCTTTGACGAAACGGAGAGCCTTCTTGTGCGGGGTGTTTGACTAGGTCAAGCCCAAACCTAGCCAGCTCATCGAACTGATTCACATACTCTCTGACTGTCTTGTCCCCTTGCTTAAGAAATAAGAATTTTTCCAACTGCAAACTTTTTTCTGCATCTGAGAGAAATTTAGTCTCAAACCTTGCCCTAAAGTCCTCCCACGTCTCCACTGGTCTTTCAGCATTAGTGACTTCCCACCAGTAGGAAGCCTCACCCTTCAATAGCCACACTGCCAATTGTACTTTTTGTTTATCCTCTACCTCAAAGATGATGAATAGGTCCTCCGTTTCTTTCAGCCAATTTCTGGCTGCCACGAAGGACTCAGTTCCATGGAAATCCTTTCCTCCCATAGCTTTAAAATCTTTACATATCTTAGCAAATGTGTTTCCCCGTGGAGGAGGTGGAGGAAAAGGTGCCGCTGCAGCTGGATGATTTCCGGCAGCTGGGGGAGGTGGAATGGTAGGGCCTGGCTGAGTGGCCCTTGCTTCTAAGAATCGTCTAAACCAACCAGGTATTGGTACCCCTTCTGGCAAGTTAAGATCTTCGGACATGCTGAAACAAAAAGGATAGATTCAAAACGAAGGATAAGAGATAATACCTATGGCTTTGGGGGGACTTTGCCTTTTTAAAATAAAATAATATTTTTCTTTTAAAAAAAATGCTTCTTTAAATTTCCCTTTTTGAAAATAAATTTTCAAAACTTTTTATCTTATCTGGTAAACCTATGCTTTGATACCAAGTGAAACACCCCACCTCCGTTAGGGTCACTCTGAAAGGGAATGCCCTAATTTTGGTGGAGGTTTATAAGTATAAGTCACAGATATACAAGACAGATATAAGAACACATATTTGTAAACAGCGGAAAAACAACAATTTTTATTTCATAAAAGCAAATACGTGTTACAACAACATCACCATAATTGTCTTACATCTTTTCCAAAAAACATAACCCTTTCATAATCTGTCTTGATTACATTATTTAAAGAAGCATAAAGAAAACATAGATAAAACTGCAAAAGCCCCATAGTGGTTGTCCAAGCCATAGTTCAAAAAGAAAAGGTCCAAGCAATACATTTCTCCTCTTCAAGCTGGATGTTAAGGCTGGTCAAGCAGCAGTGTTCCCTCCCTGTGGACCTGGGGGGGGGGGGGGGAAACGGAAGAAAAGAAGACGAAAGAAAAGTAGAGTCAGACATAAAGCCTGAGTAAGTCTAGTACTATTCTGTTTATGAATAAAGAACTGGGTATGATAAGTATAAACAAGAAGTGGGAAAGCACTATAACTTGGTTAAGTTGTCTAGGGTCGAATACACTATCATACCCCATGTTAATCTCTGAACCCGTATAAACTAGTTTCCAACTGGCACCCCATAATCAGGGTGATGCGATCCATTCTATGATGATCGACTCCTACTCGCATAGTTACATGTGTCTTACAGCCCCCGATGTTGTAGTTACCTATGCTGGTCCCACCATGGGGTGTATCAAGTCCCGTGGTGGCGGCCCGACACAATCCTAGAATGCACAGGTATGCTACTGGTGTCCAGTGCCTTATTTTTCTGCGTCGGAGTGTGTGCACGCCCGCACCCCATTAGAACCTACACCGCTACACCACCGCCGTCGATTTGACCTCTTACAATCAGCCCAGTAATCGTGCCCCACCCTGCCTAGTTTCAGGGTATCCTGATACACCTTCTAGGGTTACTGCTGAAAAGGGTCCCCCGTTACTAGGTTTTCTATCTCTAGCCAACATGCTAAGTTGGTTAAGTGTTTTTCTAACCTAACCCCCACCAGTCCGTTAAATTTAGCATGTTCCATTTTGATTAAGTCTTTAGTTCACTTAATCCTAACAATCCTGACTCAGCCTTAATTGTCTTATTAAAGCCTTGACCTCTCACATTAGACAGGTATTGTTGTGGCTGCCTGTTGCCGGTTGGTTCCGGGCAGTCTTACGCCACAACTCAGTCTAACCTCGGGTCCTTATTGGGCTCCATGTTTAACCTCCCACATTGTATAGGTATTGTTGTGACTACTGGACAGCCAGGCGGTTCCGGGCAGGTTTACATCACAACTCAATCCAACCTCGGGTTAAACACATCGTATGTTCTACATTTACATATTTTGTCTTTCTTCTTTATTTTCTTATATATAAATATTTGCGGCCCATTATTAAGTTAATGGTGTAAAGGTTACACCAATCATGGGCCCAACCCATACTTGAATTTGGGCCCTTCTACTTTATGTTTTCATTTATTAATTAATTCAACCCAACGTTATTTTCCCCCGTTTAACCCATCCGTTTATTTTATATATGTTGGGCTTAGCCCTTTTTAAGCCCAACTTAGCCATGCGAAAAGGGGAGGCTTAAAGCGTGATTACATACACAAAAAGGGGAATGTGAACGCATGAACTTGCAATGTGACGTTGGAACTACAAAATAGAAACTGGTGTACTTGCATAGTAGTAACATATACTTTGGTCATAAAGCATAAGTGACATGAATCAAACCATGTAAACTTGTAGTTAAGTTTAAGAATATCACTATCGACACATAGGCTTAACATAAATCTATATTTTTATTCAGGCATAATGTCAAACATAAGCAAATCATGTTCATAAGATTACTACATGTTTACAAAGGTGTTTACTTTTGTTACTAACACAAAAGTATAGTTCAACTTAATCATGATTTTAAATCTATTCACATGGCATAAATATTTCTAACATGAAATCATGATTTTTACTTTAGTCATGCAAACTTGCAAAAGGGATTTTTGAACCTAACCTAGCTATGTACCACATATGTCATCATATAATTCTTGTTAAAAATATGGATTTCAATTATGCAAAATATCCATCATAGCCTAGTCCTATTCATAAGTTTGCAAATAGATTTTATAGCACAAAAGCATGGCTTAATGATAATTTCATATGAACTATGATAACCCAAACTTATTCCAATTACTTCCCAAAAATGATGTTTGTACAAAAATATACATTATGATGGCATAGTAGCAAAATCCCAAACTTGCATGAATTTCAATTAATCAACTACATACATGTAGCTTCAACATGGATTACATAATTTGCGAATATTCCAAACGTATACTTGCATAAAACTACCGCATGTAGTTTTTCATAATGAACAACATAATTCGAGAATATCCAAACGTATACAATATTCCAAATCGATAAGAATCATAGTAACGCGCAATTATGAATCGCCACAATCCAAGTATACAAACCAACACAATTATTTGTTCATACCAAAATAATACTCTACTTACAATGGTGTGGCGAATTCTCAAATTTAGGGATTTGAAGATGCGATTTCTCGTTGATTTGATTTGTTTAGGTTGCTTTATGCCTTAGAATTTGCCTCCTAATCCTCTCTCCAATTGGTGGCTACTCTTAGTCATTCCTCAGCAACATGGCGGCTTTGTTCTTATTTTTGAATGAATAGATTAGGGTTGAGTCTAGGGTCATTTTTATAGGGGTTATGAACTGATTAGGACCATTGATGTTGCTTGGTTTGATCGTAGCCATTCATTCGAAAGAGAGACCAATTAGAGCCTGCCACCTAGCCCTAATGACAAAGCAGACTGCAGAAAATCGGCCATCATAGAATAGGCCAGCCAGGTTGGGTTGGGTTCGACCTGGCTCTGGACCAGGTCGACAGCCCTGTCGACAGCCCTGTCGACCTGGTTCGACCAGGTCGACAGCCCAATCGACTTGGGCCCATTAGGCGGGACTTTTCCCGCTCTGGCCAATTGGGCCCGATTTTTAATTTTAAACTGTTTTATTCTGTTTGAATTTTAAATTTAATTCAGAAACCTCCGAAGGCCATATCTTCTTCATACGGATTCCGTTTTTCGAAAACTCAGACTCTATTTCACGTATTTTTCCGAGACGAACGCAATGGCGTATCCCGTTTCCCTTAGTTCTTTGATTTGAAATTAATTATACTTTAATTTGTGAATTTCACAGTTATAGAATTCGCGGGGTGTTACAATACTAGTTCTACAATCAAAACTGCATGGTGTCGTATTGGAAATTGGTTTTCCATCATGAAATCGAGGCTAGGGATCGTCCTCTCCGATTCGAGACACTCTAGCAAATGCCTCAGGATCACAACTATGGGCAACCCTTGGATCTTCAGGGCCCGTCCCCACCTAACGGTAGTGGATTGGCAATTGCTGAAGACACGCTTCTCGGTTCCCTTGAACCTCCATATGGCCACTAACAACCTATAAATCCGAGGTACCTCAATCCATCATCCACATAAGTAAAATGTCAGCCGGTTTAAGCACTGACACTACCCCTAGATAGAAAGAAACGTGTGCACTCCCTGCGGTCCATATCCCGTTTTTTGACTCATACCGGGGTGTGAGGCTCGCGCTGTCTCTTGTACACAAAGCTACGCCTAAATAGGCAATGCTTTGATCATCCAACAAAGCCCTGCTTTTCAACAAAAGCCTTGATCCATGCATCTTGGCGTGCCACATTGTCAAACCATACCATACCATTGATTTCTGTCAATATATAACCTCTAAGCTCATACATCTTAGAGAAGGGTGTAGAACACCAAACAACTATATATTTAGCAGAGATCAACGAATACAGTATAAAGGAAGACAGCGTCAGACATGTTATCCATTTACGAGTCCGTTCTGGGTCTGAACGAAACCGGCGGCACCTTATACCTTGCATATCCGAACAATCAACAATACGTCCGGACGGCTAACCTTAACTCCCCTTCAAGGTAGCTACTCCCATCGTGGGCCTCAGTAGCAACACATCAATTCGATGTGAAGATCGTCGGTCTTCAACCACCATCTTCAACTCTTCGACATAAATCTTCGTATAATTATTTGAAATGATTTAAACTTGGTCTTTTCAAATAATTCTCGAATAATTATCATTTAAATCATTTCATATCATTCATATATATTTGTAACGGTTTATCGCTATTTTATGTATATATAAAAATAGCTCATTTAATTTAACGACGCTTCGGGTTGATGGCGGCCCTAGCGCTGTTTTTATCGAAAATTTATTTACACTTATCTCGACATCTAACCATTGGATTTTAACAAAATTTATATCGTTAGAAAGATCTTCCCAAAGCGGTCCTAACGGTTCCAGTTTGGGAAAATACGACGGTCGGATCTTTCGGTATAATCGTTTGAAGTTACGATTTCAAATCGCGAAATGCAGCCGCGTGTTTCATTTTATTATATATATATATATATATTGCTTGGTGATTTCAACTATTAAGACCTATTCTTTTATCGCATCTAAAATGACAATAACTATGCTTCTTTTAATTCTAATCATTTTATTGAATAAAATATCAATAAAAATGTCGATTTACATTTATTCTTTTCATCTGTATCAAAAGGTAAATAAAAATATAACCTTTTAATTCTAATCTTTTTATTGCCTCTATTCTGACAATAAATATATTACATTAAATTCATTAAATCCTATCTTTGTGATTACATCTAAAATGTAAATCTACAATGTCGCTTTTATTTCTATGTTTTTATTTACACCTAAAATGTAAATAAAAATGCACTTTTCATATTTTTATTTACATCTACAATGTAAATAAAAATGTACTTTTCATATTCATGTTTTTATTCGCATCTAGAAATGCAAATAAAAGTATATTTCTTCTTCTATGTCCTATTTTCATTTACACTAAATAGTAAATAAAAAATGTCTCTTTTCTTATATCATGTTTTATTTACCTATATGTAAATAAAATATTATTTTCTTTATCTCATGCTTTATTTACACTAAATGTGGATAAAGCATTCTTTGCTTTTACATAGCCTATTCACATAATAAATGTAAATAAATGTAATCTCTTATCCTCTTATTTTACATATCCTATTTACATAGAAAATGTATCATTTTGGTTTCAACATTTATAATCTGACAAAATTATTTTTAATTCATTTATCTAACAAAAATGTAGTTTTTGTTTTAATCTCTCTTTAACTAACAAAAATGTATGTTTTTGTCTAACTCTTTTTATCTAACAAAAATGTGTATTTTTTTTGTCTAGCTCTTTTTCTAATGGTTCATATAAAAGTATATTTTCTATGTGAATATTTTTCTATGCATTCTAATTATTATATAAAGAATATTTTTCTACGTAAACACATTTATATGCTTTCTATTATCACATAAAAGAATAATTTCTATGTTAACTCTTTTCTATGTTTTCTATTATTACATAAAAGAGTAATTTCTTTGTAAACATTTCTAACCTTTCATAAAAAGGATATTTTATTTTAAAATCAATTCTAACATTTTCAACGAGACAAATAAAAAGGATAACTTTGTTTTTTATTGACAATTCTATTTCAACAAAAACATATAAAAGTAATATATTTATTTGTTGTCAATTCTAACACACAAACAAATAAAAAGTGATACTTTTGTCAACTTCCACATTTTATAACTAAAATGTTATTCTTATTCACCTTAACATTTTATAACTAAAATGATATGTGTTCTCTCTTCCTTTCAGAAGATCACACATTTTTGCTCAAAAAAAAAAACATTTTATAACTAAAATGCTATCTTAATCCATTAACATTTTACCTAAAATGTTATTCCTCTTCATCTTAACATTTTATAACTAAAACGTTATTCTTATCTTCACTTTAACATTTTATAATTAAAATGTTATTTTTATCTTCTCTTTAACATTTTATAATTAAAATGTTATTTTTCATAAACCTTAACATTTCGCTATGAATTCTAATGACATATAAAAGTATCTTTTATATGTTTACATTTCCTATGCATTCCATATAACAAATAAAAGAATATTTATTTGTTTACAATTTTCTATGTATTCCATATTACAAATAAAAGAATATTTTATTTGTTAACAATTTACTATGTTCTCCATATTACAAATAAAAGAATATTTTATTTGTTGTCAATTCACCATGATTTCTAATAACAAATAAAAATGATATTTTATTTGTTGACAATTTCTAATTACAAAAATGGTATTTATAAATTATCAATTCAAATTAAACATACATGACATTAATAATTTACCAATTCTAATCGAACATACAAGACAATTATAATTAATCAATTCTAATGTACACGGTGTATTTATTCTAAATCATCATTTTATAACCAAATGATATTTTTAATCCAATCTTATCATTTCCTAACAAGAATGATAATTTTAATCTTAACATAACAAGTTTGACAATTTATACTAACACAAGATGTATAACATCAATGATAAATTTATGTTATGACATAATTTAGCTCCTAACATAATTGACAAATTTTGCTAACATATATGACATATACAAGTAAATTTTATATGTGCACATTTTCCTATGAATACTAATGACATATAAAAGTAATATATTATATATTAACATTTTCTATGAACTCCACTGATATATAAAAAGTAAATTATATTTTTATCTTCTTATATAATGTTTTATGTCATAAATAAAAATGTGATTTTTATTTATCTATCTTTTCTAATGGTAAAAAATGAAAATTTTATTTTAATTCTAGTATCACATAAAATAATATTTTATATGTAAACCTTTATAAATAAATGGCATTTTCTATATAACATCACCTTTCTTAATAAATGGAATTATATAACATTACATTTCTTAATAAATGGCATTTACTATTCAGGGTGGTATTAACATGACAATTTCCAACAAGGTGATATTAACATACAACTTCCCATTCAACAAAATAAGTAATTTTGTTTTTCTTATTTTCCTATTCAACAAAATAAGTAATTTTGTTTTTCTTATTTTCCTATTCAACAAAATAAGTAATTTTATTTGTAAACAGTTTTCTATGTTATACAAATGACAAATACATGACTATTTTATTTGCTAACAATATCCTATGTTATACAAGTGACAAATAAATGATTATTTATTTTCAAACAAAATGATTCAATAAATCAACGTATCTATATAACAGAATTCATCAATCCACATTAAAAATGAATAACAACACATAGCAATATCATTCATCGCAAATTAACGTACACACATGGAATTTAAATAATGCAAAATAATTAAATTTTAATTATTTTAAAATATAGAAATCTCACCAATCAATTCAGATCTGAAATTTCCCTCAATCTTGATTTACTCAGAACTGGTTCTAGTTTGTTCCATGTTGTAGGGCTTGGGAATACGAATCCAACGCAATCAGTTTCGTCAATTTCTGATAAGATTTGAACAAGATACAGCCGTTTAAATTTTAATTGCATAAATTAAATAATTAATTTGTTAATTAATCTCTAATTACACTTAAGAAAAATACGCGCCGATTAGTTTCCCTTCTTCTTCGTTATTGTCTGAACTGAGGAACCCACTCCATTCATTTCTCTCTCCACCGCTACACCTCACCACAAGCCACCGTACGACGATCAACACCCATCATGACGACGGCTACATCCCCCTCCATTGGCGCCCCCATCCTTGCTTCGCTCGGTGGTCCCATGGCCACAAAAATTGAGCCCAATCGACAGCTCTTTGCGCCACTAAATCAGGAAAAATAAACACCCATTCTCGGTCCTACCCGCATGGAATCGAAGCCCTGAAGAATTTCTACGATTTGTGTATTATATGTTTTTTAATAATTGCTAGAGGATTAGGAGATTTTAGCGAATCAAAACTGAAAATTTCGGCCATCCATTCTTTACTGGCGGCGGCTGTAGAACGAAGAGGTTTAGGGTTTGGATTTCCTTAGGATTATTTATAATATTTTAATGTATTTTTACAAAAAAAATCCATAACTCTTAAACCGTTCTTATTCCAGTCCAACAGAAGGTGACCCTGGCCAATAGCCCATGTTCCGGATCCAACGGGCCAGGTCCCGTCAGCCTAAACGGCTATCTGTAGCCTGAATTATTTAATTTAATATTTAAATCATTTATTTTTTTTAATTTAACCATACTTATAAATTCACAGGGGCCACATATGAACTCGGAAAATTCCAAAAAAAAAATATATGGCTTTATTATGACGATACGGTCCTAACAAAATTAATTTCGTCGAATTCTGAGACCATTTGAAAAATGGCTATTTTTCAGTCGATTAAATTTGACTGAATTGAACAAAAAACATTTTCTTTCGCCATGCTCACATACTAACTCGGAAAGTTCTAAAAATTGAAATCTAGCAATAATTCGACATTCCGGTTCCAACAAAAGTGGTTTCGTCGAAAACAGAGGTCGTTTGAAAATCGACTATTTTTAAGGCCAATATATTATATTAAAATATAATTAAATTCTATAGCGACTTTTCTAAATTTTAAACTGGACATAACTTTTGATTTATAAAGTGAAATTTCAGTTTCTGGCATTCGTTAGAAAGTTATGATTAAACAGATTTAAATATTTCTGGTTTTACTCAATTTGGATTTATTTTGAATCCTGTACATTCAGTTAAAGTTCAAAATCAAGATTCCAAACTACAGCGTTATTTCTAACTCCTTTTATATTTAATTTAAATATATTCATTTTAACTTCAATTAAAATAAATTTGTTGTCGTTATTATTTAAAATAAATCAATTTTAAATATCCAAAATCCCTTAAAATTTCTAAAATAAAATTTTTAAATCGGCCCCAAAATTCCGGGTTGTTACATATTTAGAAAGACCGGGTTTATACCATTCTGAATAACTGATTCGACGTGGTGTCGAGGATGATGACGGTGGTCGAAGACCGGAGGTCATCACATCGTTTGGGTGATTACTGATGATCTTGATTGGGTCGTACACCCAAGAGGATGGAATCGGTTAGTGATCGTCCAGAAGTACTTGGAGATCGATGAATATGCGAGGTACAAGGTGCCTCCGGTTACGTTCAGACCCAAAACGAACTTGTAAATGGACTTTGTGTCTGACATTGGATTTTATTCTGTGTGATTGATTTCTATTAAATATACGTATGTTTGGCGGCGGAGAATTTATTCTCTTGCTTAACGCCCTTCTCTGAGGCGTACTAGCTCAGAGGTTATATATTGATGGATATCAAATGCATGGAGTGAATTGCCTGTGTGGCATGCCTAAGTGGCAATTGATCAAGGCTTCTGTTGAAAAGCAAAGTCTTGTGGTGATGATCAAAGCACCGCCTGTGTGGCATGGCTTTGTGTAACGTTGATTCGCGAGCCTCACACCCCGGTTGTGAACCAGAAACGGGATAGGACATCAGGGAGGGCATGCGTTTCCTTCTAGCTAGAAGTGGCGTCATTGGTTTTACACGCCCTGACGAGTTTGACTTATGTGGTTGTTGCTGTTGCGACGCGCCTCGGATATATCGTTGACTGTGTGGAGCCGATGGAGTCATTTGGCTCATTTACACCCCAAAGGGCGGGCAAATGCAGTGTTCAGGCATTTTAATCCACATCGGTGGACCGGCCCTGACGATCCAAGGGACGATGCGTTGTGTTCCTGAGACATGGGCTAGATTGTCTCGAATCGGTAACGACTATCTTTTGCCTCGATTCAAAGATGGAAATCCAACTTCCAATACATGAATTTTGCAGTTTTGATTGTAGAGCCTAGTATGGCGACATAGTGGGATGGGGCACTTATGCCGTCTATGATTGATACTTATGATTGAAATTGTTTTGACACTATACAATTATAGTAATAAAAGATGAAATTTAGCGTATCAAGCATTCTTTGGCTATTATAAGGTAAAACCCTATCCTTCGGCTTGTGTTGCATTGTGTGATGGGACCTGGGTCTTATAATAGCTTCATTTTTCTTTATTTAGCATTGCGCTGTTGTTTTATGCACTGGTATTCTTGGGAGGAAACCCGTTCCATGTTATACGACATGGTCCCTTGATTTACCTAACTTTAATATAAAGATTAATAACTTTTTTAGTTCTCACACCAGTCACATGACTGACCTAGAGTTTATTGTTTTAACATAAACTTTGGGTTCCCTTATTTTGACACATGCAGCTAGTAGTTTTGGGTTTGCATATTTATATTCATAGGATCCTGATCTACAGCTGGAACGATACTCGGAAAGCTCTGTATCGGTGTATTACTTCTAGTTGTGTCTTGTATTATTTTCCGCTGCGATGTATTTAAATGTAATTTAAATCTCTGATATTTTCTGTGTAATATTTATTCATACTCTGTAATATTCTTGTATTCTGGTGGAATTGTTGTAATAAGCAATGAAATGTTCTTCTGTTTGCGCTCTGATGTGGCTTGTCCTCAACTCAATCCACGATTTCCCATAAGGGGGATTTCAGGTCGTTACATAAAATTCCAAATATCAAAAAAATAAATAAAAAATTGGATGTTTGTTACGATTAATATTATTTTAGGAAATAGTTAAACTTGAAATATAAATTGATAATATAAAATCAAGAAGTAAAAACAATATATCTGTTGATTTTCTACATGTATGTCGACATACAAATATGGTCATGTCGACAAAATGGAACTTAACTTTTGATTTCAAGAGTTTAAGCTTTCAAATTTCCCTCCATCTTTGCAATTATAAAATGCCAGTTCAAATTCTAGTTATTAACTTTATCTGTCTACTTATTTTCTTATATCTTGTTTCAATATATATATATATATAATACGTATATAAATTAATAAAATTATATTGGCATGTTAAAATGATATAAGAATTAAAATAATTTTTTATTGTTATAAAATATAATTTTTCTTAACTTTCATGTATAGTATAAACATATATATTGTTTATATGATTTCACAAATACTATTTGTAAATTAATATTTATTTTGACATCTTATTAAGATTTATAAAAGTTTGAATATTTAACCTAATATTTTGGTATAAAATAATATATATATATAATTTTTATGTCTTAAAATATAGTTTAATATAAGAAATTATAGATTTATATATTTGTAACGACCCGGGGAATTTTTCAACCATGGTAATTGATATAAACTCAACGTCGATTATCCAAGCATCGGAAATATCGGATAGTTAATAGAAAGAAGTTAGAGGATGAGAATAGATAAGATAGAAAATTAGAATATAAGAAGAAGAGGAACATATATACAACATCAGAGTAACACGAATCTGACAGTGGAACGAATAAAATATATTATATAGCATAACTTTGAAATAAGATCAGTATATGTATATAATATCATTACCGAAGTACAACACTTACAACACAGCGGAAATAAACAATAACTATCTAATCCTGAAGCCTCCTACTCCAGCTCTTCAAATATCTGTAAAATCCAGACTACTTGACTGCCCGTACAAAATTGGGCACCCAAGAGTTTAGGGAAACTAAACAAAATAAACTCTGGGTCAGTCATGTGACTGGTGTGAGTAAACTCCAACCATTTGTTTAACTTTTAAAATCATTTTAAAGGAAAGAATAATCATAAGACCGATCCACACATAAACACGGATAGTTTTTACCTTACGATAATCCCAAACATTCTTTTAAAATTAATAGTATTCTGATATTATAATAATTTCTAATATAAGTAACTAACAATCTAGCAGAATGCTTTCATCTAGCGCTTACATATATAATATACAACCAAAAACCGTGGACTCTTATTAGGTAATGGATTTCCAATTTTGAAAAGGTATGGAACCACCTTTCGATCAGTGTACTCTAGAAGCGATACATAGGAGTTCAACAAAAACATCTTGTAACTCGGCCACACATGACCGACCATTCATTTCGCTTGAATGTTCCGAATTTATTATCACCTTACAGTTGGTATACCAACATATCCGTTCCTGGGAGATACAGAATTGAAAGAAGTAACAAATATGAATATTCTCTAGATGGTGACAATATACCCTAATTGGGTGCGACCCACTTAGATATGCTGCCAGCCCGATTTTTGTCATTTCCCCGTTGGTGAGGCTTGAGGTCATAACGTATCTTTAACAGATCATATTTCATTTACTTTGATTGCCACATCGTCATAATCATCAAATCACAAATTGATTTTCCAAAAAATACCATGGGTATAAGCTAAGTGAAACAAATTCCTCCGCTACCAACGTTAATACGTTTGAAATGATCAACTTACGCGATCCACCAAATATACTTTGTCAAACACTCGTCCACTCAAGTTGTCCTGGGATTGGACAATCCAAAGGAATTATTCTTTAAATCCATCTTAGCTAATTTCTACCTAGGATCGCCAGAATAAACCTTGCATAAACTCCGTCTTCAATTGTCTTTGATATATCGAAGCAATAATGCATATACAGAGTGGTTTTCAGATAATAAATCCGATCCCGGTCTCTCCGTATTGACAATGGAAATGGTCAAAACATTGATAGTCAGTAATTTAACTATCAAAGGAAAACATGTGTACAAAAAATGGTTGTATTTCCAAGTGGAAATCTTACCGACCAATCATCATTTCATTTCCCAATTTCCCATTTATCGTTTCCTTTTATTCATAAATTCCTTATTTTTTAAATTAGAAAATATACGTTAATAACTATGGAAAATGTTTCCATTTCTTATTCACGCATCAGTATCTTCCCACCTCTATCAGTCTCTAACTGTAAACTAGTAAGAGAGTAACATCCCAAGTATAAACCCCGAAGGCCGAAACCAACATCAGATTAATACCTAGAAAGCCATTCAACTCAACTAATTTCCAGTAAGTTTCTAATTTCAGCAATTCCATTTAAATTCCTAATTCAAACCCCAAATTCCTTTGTAATATTTTATTTGCAAAATATTTACTTTATTCTAATTTTTCACATAGAATGTGAATAATATTTCTTCATATAATCAAAACAGTTTGATTTCGTATTTAAAAACAATATCTCAAAGCCAAATTCTATCTATATTTTTATTTGCAGAATTATTCATACAAATCTTATTTTATTTCCAACATTTATAATCTCATTGCAAATTTTCTTTATAACTACTATGTTCACATTCAATTTCAATTATCATTGTTAAAACCGATTTTACTTCTCTATATAAATCTAGATATACATATTCAATTTATCAAATGATAATTATTTCCTTAATTTATAAACATCTTTTATAAATTATTCTCCTTAATTTATCTGTTAAAACAGACTTCCATTTAATATTTATGTTCCACATATTTCCTTTTATAAAATTCTATTCATTTCCCAAATATTTCCTTTTAAAAAATTCTATTTATTTTCTAAATAAATATTCCTTTTATAATTATATTTATTTCCTATAAATATTACATGTATAATATCCTATTTATTTCCTATAAATATTTCATTTTCAAAATACACTTTGAAAATTCCCTTTTTTCATTCCAGTATTTCTTACGGTATTTAAATACCAATTAAATAGACCAGTGTCATCATAATCAATCACATGTTCTATATCACATCATATATCACAATATATGGAAACAAACAGTATTATAAATATTGAGGAATCCAATTGGATCTCCCCAACCTGTTTTCCTGCATCCACAGATGTTAAACAATATAATTAACATCAACTTCATTCCAATATAAAATATTCTGATAAACAAAATCAATATTTGATTAGCGATATATATATATATCGTTACCTATAATTTCAACCAATCAGTTAGCAGTTGATCCAAACAAACAACACACAACAATCAACCATCATTTATCAATTCTAAAAATACGTTATAAAAATATAAGTATGTATAGTTATTGAGTTTTACTCACTGCGATAACCCCAAACTCCCGTAGTATGAAAGCAAGGATAATCATAGGAATATAACACATAAACAATAACAGCAGAACAGAAATATAGAATTACAGTAGATAATGTACATCAAATTACACTGGAAACAATATATCATCAGAGTTACACAGCATAATAGGATCATACTTAGTACATAATACAGTTTTCAACTTAATATAAAATGTCTGCAGCGGAATCAAACATAATATTCTAAATGAAGTCTGAACAACATAATAGAAATGAGAGGACCCATCTTTAGCTCCATAGCTATCTAGAACGAGTCTGCTAAAACCTGTATACAAGGCTGGCCATATGGAAAAGAGGGCACCCGAGTTTACAAAGTGAAACAAACTACGAGTCAGTCATGGGACTGGTATGAAAAATTTATTTAACCTATTTAATAATACGGCTAATCACCGGACCACGCCGCTAATGCAGAACGGGTTTATTCCATTGATTTTCTAGTGCGTATACAAAGTACATCGTTAAACAACGCAATGCTTTTTAGAACAATGAAACCATTATAAGACTCAAGTCCCATCACACAATGTAACGCAAACCGGAGGATAGAGTTTTACCTTATAATGGTCAAAAATGCTTGATACGATTAAACGGATCTGATATTATTATTAGTGTATATATATTTTCAAAAACTTTTCAATCATAATATATCAATCATAGACGGCATAGCTACCATATACTATGTCGCCATATATAGGTTTACAATCAAAACCGTATGGTGTCGTATAGGAAGTTGGATTTCCATCATGAGCCAAGGCAAGGGATCGTCCTTACTGAATTCGAGACACTCTGGCTCGTGTCTCAGGCTCAGAGCTCGAGTGAGCCTTGGATAACTAGGCCCAGTCCACAAATATGTCAGTGGATTGGTTATGCCTGAACAATATGTTTCCCTGCTCTATGGGGCATTAAATAGAGCCACTAGGGACTCAAATCCAAGGTACCACGCTTCCCATCATACACATATGTAAAAATATCTAGGCTTGTAAAACTCAAACACCACTTCTAGCTAGAAAGAAACACATTTTCTCCGTAGGGTCCTTCTCCCGTTTCTGGTTCATACCGGGGTGTGAGGGTCGCGAAGTAATGCTATACACAAAGCTATGCTACAATAAAGCTGTGCTTTGATCATCAACCACAAGGCTCTGCTTTTCAACAATAAGCCTTGATCATTTGCATCTTGGCATGCCACACTGACGATTCACTCCATGCGACTGATGTCTACCAGTATATAACCTCTGAGCTCGTACGTATCAGAGAAGGGTGTTAAACAAGAGAATAAATTCTCTGCCTCCAAAAAGATATATATTAAACAGAAATTAACCAGCATAGAATAAAATCCAATGTCAGACATACATCCATTTACAAGTCCGTTCTGGGTCTGAACGAAACCAGATACACCTTATTCCTCATCCCATCTATCCAATAAGGAAGAGAGGTGCTCGCTAATCAGGACAATCAACAAGTACGTCCGGACAACTACCTCTGTAACCCTTTCAAAGCAGCAAGTCCAATAAAAGGCATCAATAGTCATCCATTCGATGTGAAGATCGCTGGTTTTCAATCACCGTCTTTAAATCTTCGACTTCCAATCATCGTATAATTATTTGAAATGAGATTTAACTCGGACTTTTCAAATAATTATCGAATATATATAATTAAATCAATTCTTTTCATTTCAAATCGTTTATAATATTTTATAATGATTTATCGCTATTTTTGTTTATTTAAAAATAGTCATTTTTAATTAAACGACGCTTCGAGTCATTACATGACCCTGGCGCTGTTTTCACCAAAATTTGATTTACACATTTCTCAAAATATAACCATTGAATCTTAACAGATTTTATATCTTTGGAATGATTCTTCCAAAACGAGCCCAACGGTTCCAGTTTTGGGAAAATCCGACGGTCGGATCTTTTGATATATTTGTTTGAATTTACGATTTCAAAACGCGAACTACAGCAGCGAGATTCGTTTTATTTTAATTTATATATATATATACATATGTATATATATATATGTATAAATTAATTCGTTCGACAATTTCAAGCCATTTTCATTTCAACATTGATTTCTTTATATGAAATCCTAGATTATATTAAAATATGATTTTTTTTAATGTCATAAACAGTTTCATTTCAGCATTGATTCCTCTTATATGAAATCATACTAACATTAAAAGGGTAATTTTTAATGTCAATACATTTCATTCAAAACTTGAATAATTTAATGACTCTATCTTACATTTAAAAAGAAAATACAATCTTTTTAATCATTCACCTATTACATTAGAATGTAATCACCTTATTCATTCTTTTATTTACATTGAAAAATGTAAATTTCTATTTCATTCTTTATTTACATTGAAAAATGTAAATTTCTATTTCTTTCTTATTTACATTGAAAAATGTAAATTTCTATTCCATTCTTTATTTACATTGAAAATTGTAAATTTCTATTTCATTCTTATTTACATTGAAAAGTGTAAATTTCTATTTCATTCTTATTTACATTGAAAAATGTAAATTTCTATTTCATTCTTAGTTACATTGAAAATGTAAATTTCTATTTCATTCTTATTTATATTGAAAAATGTAAATCTCTATTCCATATTGAAAAATGTAAAATTCCTATTTCATATTGAAAAATGTAAAATTTCCATTTCATATTGAAAAATGTAAAATTTCTTTGTAATCTTTTCTTACATTAAAAATGTGAAATTTCTATGTAAACACATTTTATATAGTAATGGTCATTTTAAATGTTTTCATTTGCAATAAAATGTAAATTTTCAAAGAAAATACATTTTATATAACAATGGACATTTTTAATGTTTCATTTACATTATAAATGTAAATTTCAACATCAATACATTTTTATTTCAAACTGTTTATTTTTAAATGTTGCATTTTTATTAAAAACGTATAATTCAATATCTATACATTTCTTTATAACAAATGACTATTTTTAATGTTGCATTACATTAAAAATGTATATTTTAAAGCAAATGCATTTCTATTTGACAAACGACTATTTTTAATGTTGGGTTAGATTAAAAATATATATTTTAAAGTAAAGACATTTTAATATAACAATGGTCGTTTTTAATGTTTTGATTACATTAAATATGTTAATTTCAAAGAAAACACGTTTTGTTATTACAATGACCATTTTCAAAAGGTTCCTTTACATAAGAATGTAAATCTTAATGTAAAACATTTTTATTATAACAACGTTCATTTTAATGTAAAATCTAATGTAAATACATTTTATGTATCAAGGTTGTATTTTAATGTTTTCATATACATTAAAATGTTATTTTCCAATGTAAATACATTTTACATAGTAATGTTTTATTTTAATGTTTTCATATACATTAGAATGCAAAATTCCGATGTAAATACATTTTATATAACAATGACCATTTTTGACTTACAACAAATATATAGATTTTAATGTCGACAAATAATGATCATTTTCATATTCATATATATATATATATATATATATATATATATATTATAAATCTAATTTTCATATTATTCAAACAACTAATATAAAATAACATGAATATTTTATAACAAAAGAAGATTTCAGAAAATTTCGGCAGCATAACGGTAGGGTAATTAAAACGGCACCGTCCCGATGTACGACTCCTCGCACTACCTTAGGCCTCGCGGCGTTTACAAGGGGTTTAATTTCCTAATACATTTTTCTAGGCAATCTATTGCTACACTATCAACCAATTTCAATTCAACCACAATCAATCACCAAAATCCAACCAATTACACACCACAAAACAATCAAGTCGTCCATGGTCTGTGGACGACGGGTGTCGGGAGTTTCTAAACTCCGTCTGCATCCTAATATAATTTTATTTAATTAATTTGGATTCAAAAATCTTACATCGTTGCTTATTTCTTCTAAAATTGTAGATGACTTCAAAAATTCTGCGGTCTCTTCTCAAATGTAGAAGACGATGCCACGGTCCAGATGTTTCCTGTTTCATCGAATTTCATTATCGTATGAGTGAGATATGATTTTACGAAGTTTGTCAACAATTTAAATATAATAAATTAATTAATTTATTAAATAAACAACCTCTTTCTTCTACAAAATAACAAAGCCGACAGTTTTCAGTTTGATTCCATCCTAGGTCTTCAATTTTGGTTTGATCTGTTAAGCTTTGTCCAGATCAGGTCGCACCACGTCGACGGGCCTTCGAGAGGCGCGCCTGCACCTCTGACGGCGGCGAACTCAAGCTAGGCACGGCGGCGCTAGGAGATGCGAAACGGTGCGTCTTCCCAAGACCAGATCTCGAGCTACGTGCCACTATAAATCCCCAAATCAGTATGGATTTAAACATCAAGCGATCCTCTACCGAATTGTCTTCAGGGTCGATGTATTTCGTTGAATGAATTTGGAGATATTGGCTATTTTAATTCGGAGTGAATATGGCCATTGATCAATGAAGAAGGCGGCGCTGTATAACGATAGGATAGGGTTACTGTATACTGCGTATTTATACGTATACGTATTTCTGTTTTATTTTTATTAAATTTCATTTTATTCCAATATAATTTCTATATCGCTCCTAACTCCAAATCAAACCCAATAAGTGTCTCCCAAAGCTAAATACACCCATTCCGGACATAATGGGATATGTCCCATAAGCCAATTCAATTGTTTCGATAAGATTTTCTTAAAATATAAATATAAAATATTTAACTATTTAACTTTGATCGTACATTTTAATTTACCGGGGCCATAGACTGACTCCAAAAATTCCCGAAAAATAAATCTAGCTATGTTTTGATGATACGGTCCTAACAAAACTAATTTCATCGAATTTGGAGACCATTTGAAAAATGGCCATTTTTTTGTCGATCAAAATTGACCGAAATTGTCAAAACACATTTTCTTTTGCCACGCTCACATATTGATTCCAAAAATTATGAAAATTGGAATCCTGCAATAATTTGACATTCCGGATCCAACCAGCGTGGTTTCATCAAAAACGGAGGTCGCTTGCAAAATGGCTATCTATACGGGCTATATATTATATTAAATTCCATAGCAACTATTTTGAATATTCAACTGACCATAACTTTTGATTCTCGCTATGAAATTTCAGTTTTTCGCATTCAGTGGAAAGATATTATTAAACGGATTCTAATATTTTTGGTTTCACTAAAATCTGATTTATTTTGCATTCTGTACACTCAGTCAAAATTCAAATTCAAATTTTCAAACTGTCGCGCTATTTCTTACTCCTTTTAAAATTAAAATAAATATATTCATTCTAACTTAAATTTAAATAATTTTTTAATCATTATTATTTAAAATAAATTATTTTAACTATTCAAAAGTGAATAAAATAGCAAAAATAAAAATTTTAAATTGGTTCTGATTTTCCGGGTTGTTACAATCTCCCCCCACTGGAAAAACCGTCCCAGAAAAGTAAACATTGGTAAAGTAGGAAACAAAAGGGAAAATGTTAAATATGTAAATGTACCTTGCACTAGAGCTAGTCAGAGATATCCACTCTGCACTGGGGATAAGACTATTTTATGCTATCCTCGGTCTCCCATGTATGGTCTTTAGGATCTCCGCTCCACTGCACTTTGACTAGATGAATTCTGTTGTTCCTCAGGACTTGGGTTTCTTTGCCAATGATCTTTACAGGCTCCCTTCTTACTGTTGTGCAGCTTCCTCCATAATCAAATCTAGATCACGTACATGCTTCCGAAGTTGAGACACACGGAATACATCATGTACCCCTGGCAACCAGTCAGGCAATTGAACCCTATAAGCGAGAGTTCCAATTCTTTCTAGAGTAGGGAATGGACCAATGAATCTAGGAGCTAACTTCCCAGTCTTCCAAAAATGAACTACTCCTCTTAATTGAGAAACTCTCAAGTACACATAATCGCCAATAGCAAACACTATATCTCTACTTCTTGAATCTGCATAACTTTTCTGTTGGCTCTTAGCTGCTAGTAGTCGCTTCGTAATAAAATCAACTTTGTCCGAAGCTTCTCGAATCATGTCGGGACGCAATACTAGTCTATTGCCTGGTTCAACCCAACATGCGGGAGATTTACAAGGCATGCCATATAATGCTTCAAATGGCAACATTTGTAAGCTTGCTTGGTAACTATTGTTATAAGAGAACTCAACCAAGTGCAAGTGATCTTCCAATGATCCGCCAAAGTCGAGAATACATGCCCGCAATAAGTCTTCTAGTGTACGATTCACCCTCTCAGTCTGGCCATCTATTTGAGGATGATAATCGGCACTCAGATTTAATTTTTCCCCAGCTCTTCTTGGAAAGCTTCCCAGAATTTACTAGCGAATATAGGGTTACGGTCACTATCAATGCTACTGGGAACACCATGTAGTATGATAATTTCTTTGAAATAAATTATCGCCAAACTTTGAGCTGTTCTAGTTGATCTGACAGGAATAAAATGGGCGGACTTCGTGAAACGATCAAAAATCACCCAAATACTGTCATTACCTTTCCTGGTTCGGGGTAAGCCATCAATAAAATCCATGGTGATTTGATCCCACTTCCAACTTGGAACTTCTAGTGGTTGTAACAATCCGACAGGTTTTTGCTGATTACTTTTATCTTGCTGGCAAGTAGAGCACCTTCTAACATATATGGAGATGTCTCTTTTCATAGATTTCCACCAGAACGTGCGCTTGAGATCATGATACATCTTACCACCCTTGGATAAATACAAAGTTTGGATTTATGACATTCATCCATCACTTCCTTTCTGAGCTTGGGGATATTCGGGACACAAATTCAGCCTTTTAACCTCATAACTCCTTTCTTATCAATTTGGAAATTCGAGGGTTCACCTTCCTGAACTCTTTTAATAATTCACTGGATAAATTCATCATCTTTTTGGAGAGCAGAGATTTTGTCAATCCAAGTAGGTGTAATGATAAGATTGGCGATGATAAGATTGGCGACGACCGCATTCTTTCTGCTGAGCGTGTCGGCTACAACATTGGCTTTCCCTAGAGTATACAAGATGTCCAGGTCATAGGCCCAAGAAATTCTAACCAACATTGCTGCCTCAAATTCAAGTCCCTTTGGGTGAAAAGATACTTCAAGGATTAATGACCCGTATATAATTCAAACTTCTCACCCAGAAAATAGTGCCTCCATATTTTGAAAGCAAACACGATGGCCAACAACTCAAGATCATGAGTAGGATATCTCTTCTCATGTGACCTCAATTGACGACTAGCGTAAGCAACTACTTTGTCTCTTTGCATTAATACCGCACCAATACCTTAAATAGAAGCATCAGTCCAGACTTTTAAATCTTGATTGCCATCAATAATAGTCAACACTGGAGAAGTAGCCAATCTCAATTTCAGCTCTTGGAAAGCTGCCTCACATTCTGGTGTCCAATTAAACTTTGTGTGCTTCTTTGTAAGCTTCGTTAATGGACAAGATAGTTTCGAAAAATCCTTAACGAATTTCTAATAATAGCCAGCCAATCCTTGGAAACTTCTAACTTCAGTAGGAGTGCTAAGCTGCTACCAATCTGGAATGGTTGTGATTTTGCTTGGATCCACTGAAATTCCTTCCTTCGATACTACATGACTGAGGAACTTCACCCATCAATAATAGTCAACACTGGAGAAGTAGCAAATCTCAATTTTAGCTCTTGGAAAGCTGCCTCACATTTTGGTGTCCAATTAAACATTGTGTGCTTCTTTGTAAGCTTCGTTAATGGACAAGATAGTTTTGAAAAATCCTTAACGAATTTCTGATAATAGACAGCCAATCCTAGGAAACTTCTAACTTCAGTAGGAGTGCTAAGCTTCTACCAATCTTGAGTGGTTGTGATTTTGCTTGGATCCACTGAAATTCCTTCCTTCGATACTACATGACCGAGGAACTTCACTTCTTCTTGCCAGAATATGCATTCAGAAAATTTCGCTTTTAATGCATTCTACCTCAGAATTTCCAAAACATGTTCCAAATGCTTTTCATGCTCGTAAGATGACTTAGAGAAGATTAAGATATCTCAATGAAAACCAGTATAAATTTATTCAGGACATCATGGAATACTCAATTCATCAAATCTACAAAATAGGCAGGAATGTTGCATAAGCTGAACGTCATTACTAATCACTCATAAAATATGTCTGGACCCCTGAAAGCCGTCAAAGGAACATATTCTTCGGCAGTACGCAGTTGATGGAAACCTGTAGCTAGCTCCATGTTAGAAAATACTTTAGCTCCATTCAAATGATCCAATAAATCATCTATGCGGGGCAATGGATATTTATTCTTGAGTGTCTTCTTATTTAAATCTCAGTAATCCACACACAGTCTGAGAGTACCATCTGACTTTGGGATAAACACTACTGCTGCACCCAAATTTGAAAAGCTAGCCTGATCAAACCTTTCCACAAAACCTGTTTAGTTTGATATCCTAATTTTTCTTTCTCTTTCCATGTCATTCTTTGAATAGGATGCACAACTGGCCTTGCATTCGGAACCAGATCAATCCTGAAGTCGATTTCTCGTTATGTAGGTAAACTATCAACTTCTTCGAACACATCCGCGTAATTTTTAACAACAGGAATATCTTCAAGGCAGTAGGGGAAACATCCAGAGCAGACCAAAATTATTTTCTATCTAAATTCGGACCTATGCATGGTATCGTTATAAAATGTTTATACTTGGTCTTCGCCTTAACGATTCTTTCTGCACATTTAAAATCAGCTTCATATTTGGTTAACCAGTCCCGCCCAAGAATGATGTCAAATTCAGAGAAATGCATGACGATCAAATCAAAAGAAAAACGATAATGGAAAAAGGAAACAGGCACCCTATAATACACACCGAGAATAAGAGAACCTCTTATCAGGTTATGAACTCTAACTGATTCCTTAAGGTTCCTTAGCTTTAGCTTCAACTTCTTAACTATATTGCTGAAATAAAGCTTTGTGATGCGCCCGTTTCAAACAATACTTTAACTGGAATATTGTGGACAGTGAGAGTGCCTTCTAAAACATCTGGCCTTTGCTGACTGGCTGAAGGTGCTGGGGTTTCTGCTACTTCATTTACATGAGCTGCTACAGAATCCCTTGACAGTTGGCAAATCTTTGCAAGATGACCAGTCTGATGGCATTTATTACATTCTCTGTTCTCTTGAAACCTTTTATTGGATTTAGATCCATCTTTCTTTTGTTTCCTCGAAGATTTGCAATTTATCGACAAATGTCCTTCCCTATTGCAATTAGATCATGTGGCAGTTGTTAATGGTTCTTCTTTAGATCTTGGCCTTTTCTTATTGGCTTTAAGCTTTTTACTGACCTCAGGCTTTGTTCTTTCCTCAGAGCTATCAGTTTCTAACTTCCTGTTGCTGCTAGAACTGCTTTCCTCTTCATCTTCCCAACCATGTTGCTTATCATTATACTCATAGCAATAAGCCATTTGTATCATTTTAGAGAATGGGAGATTCACATGAGCAAGTACTCTACCTTCATATTTCTTTGGAAGTCCTTTGATAAATCTCAAATTCTTCCTTACATGATCTTGAATTAGTTCTGGGGCAAAGCGAGAAAGTTCAATGAATTTATTCTGATGTTCTTAGATGGTCATATCTCCTTGTTTTAGATTGTAAAACTTATCATATAATCGCTCAGTTGCTTCTGAAGGAATAAATCTTTCTTTGAACATTTCTATAAATCTATCCCATGGAATATTACCTTCTGGACTTTCCTCAGTAACAATTTTTCACAAAATTAAAACTTCGTCTTTGAGTGCCCAAGAAACAAGTAATCTTTTCTGATTATCTCTCAGCTTTAGGCTTCCAAATATTCTCTCAGCAGAATGCATCCATGCCTATGTTTCAATCACAGATTCTTTGCCCGAGAAATGCATTTTACCCATATTTCGATACATCATTACTAGAGATTCTAGATCTGGTTCTGGTTGTGGGAGCACGATTGGCTCATTAGATTGTCGAACCATAGAATTACTTCTTCTGTTTCTGCCACTCATTTATACTATGTCTGCAAATAGCAGACAAAGAGTCAGGCCAACAGAATAAACATTGTAAAATATAGAGACGTATATTTAAATGTAAATGAATTTATGGGTGGTGTATTTTATTCTGCTATACTCATTCTAGGACATTACTAGTCCTACGTATGATGAGTTATTCGTTTTAGAATTCTGCTGATTCTACTTTTGTCTAGTTAATTTATATGTTATATTCCGAGCTATGTTTAACCAAAGCTTTGATACCAACTTTGATAACCCCAAACTCCCGTAGTACGAAAGCAAGGACAATCATTGGAATATAACACATAAACAATAACAATAATATAGAATTATAGCAGATAATGTACATTAATTTACAGTGGAAATAATATATCATCAGAGTTATATAGCATAATAGAATCAGATTTAGTACAAAATACAATTTTCAACTTAATATAGAATGTCTGCAGCAGAATAAAACATAATATACTAAATGAAGTCTAAACAGCATAATAGAAATGAGAGGACCCATCTTCAGCTCCATAGCTATCCCAAATGAATCTACTAAAACCTGTATACAAGGCCGCCCGTTTAGAGAAGAGGGCGCCCGAGTTTGCAATGTGAAGCAAACTACGAGTCATTCATGGGACTGGTATGAGAAATCAATTTAACCTATTTAATAATAAGGCTAATAACCGGACCACGCCGCTAACGCGGAACGGGTTTACTCCATTAGATTGCCAGTGCATATATAAAGTAAATCATTAAACAATGCAATGCTTTTTAAAAAAATGAAACCATTATAAGACTCTCAAGTCCCATCACACAATGCAACGCAAACCGGAGGATAGCGTTTTACCTTATAATGGTCAAAAATGCTTGATACGATAAAATGGATTTGATATTATTATTAGTGTATATATTTTTTCAAAAACATTTCAATCATAATGTATCAATCATAGACGGCATAACTACCATATACTATGTCGCCTTATATAGGTTTACAAGCAAAACCGTATGGCGTCGTATTGGAAGTTGAATTTCCATCATGAACCAAGGAAAGGGATCATCCTTACCCAATCCGAGACACTCTAGCCTGTGTCTCAGGGTCAGAGCTCGAGTGAGCCTTGGATCGCCAGGGCCGGTCCACAAATATGTCAGTGGATTGGTTATGCCTGAACAATACGTTCCCCGCCCTATGGGGCGTAAAATAGAGCCACCGGGGATATTGCTTTCCATCATCCACATAAGTAAAAATATCTAGGCTTGTAAAACCCAGACACCCCTTCTAGCAAGAAAGAAACGCATGTTCTCCCTGGGGTCCTTCTCCCGTTTCTAGTTCATACCAGGGTGTGACGCTCACGTAGTAACGCTATACACAAAGCTATGCTACAATAAAGCTGTGCTTTGATCATCAACCACAAGGCTCTGCTTTTCAACAATAAGCCTCGATCATTTGCATCTTGGCATGCCACACTGACAATTCACGCCATGCGACTGATGTCTACAAATATATGACCTCTGAGCTCGTACGACTCAGAGATGGGTGATAAGCAAGATAATAAATTCTCCGCCACCGAACAGATATATATTAAATATAAATCAATCAGCACAGAATAAAATCCAATGTCAGACATACATCCATTTACAAGTCCGTTCCGGGTCTGAACAAAACTAGAGACACCTTATTCCTCGTCCCATCTGTCCAATACGGAAGAGAGGTGCTCGCTAACCAGGACAATCAACAAGTACGTTCGGAAAACTACCACTGCAACCCTTTCTAGGCAGAAAGTCCAATCAAAGGCATCAGCAGTCATCCATTTGATGTGAAGATCACCGGCCTTCAATCACTGTCTTCAAATCCTCGACTTCCAATCGTCGTATAATTATTTGAAATGAGATTTAACTCGGACTTTTCAAATAATTCCCGAATATATATAATATAAATCAATTCTTTTCATTCCATATCGTTTATATTATTTTATAATGATTTATTGCTATTTTTATTTATTTAAAAATAGCCATTTTTAATAAAACGATGCTTCGGGTCATTACTTGACCCAGGTGATGTTTTCACCAAAATTTGATTTACACATTTCTCAAAATCTAACCATTGGATCTTAACAAATTTTAAATCGTTGGAAAGATTTGTCCAAAACGAATCCAACGGTTCCAGTTTTGGGAAAATCTGACGGTCGGATCTTTCGGTATAATCGTTTGAAGTTACGATTTCAAAACGCGAGCTGCAGCAGCGCGTTTCGTTTTATTTTAATTTTAATTTATATATATAAATCAATTCATTCGACGATTTCAAGCCATTTTCATTTCAACATTGATTTCTTTATATGAAATCTTATGTTACGTTAAAATGCTATTTTTTTTAATGTCATAAACAATTTCATTTCAGCATTGATTCCTCTTATATGAAAACATACTAACATTAAAAAGGTAATTTTTAATGTCAATACATTTTATTCAAAACTTGAATAATATAATGATTCTATCTTACATTAAAAAAATAAATGCCATATTTTTAACCATTCACCTGTTACATTAAAATGTAATCTCCTTATTCATTCTTTTATTTACATTAAAAAATGTAAATTTCTATTTCATTCCTTATTTACATTGAAAAATATAAATTTCTATTTCATTCTTATTTACATTAAAAAATGTAAATTTCTATTCCATTCTTTATTTACACTGAAAAATGTAAATTTCTATTTCATTCTTATTTACATTGAAAAATGTAAGTTTCTATTTCATTCTTATTTACATTGAAAAATGTAAATTTCTATTTCATATTGAAAAATGTAAAATTCCTATTTCATATTGAGAAATGTAAATTTTCCATTTCATTTTGAAAAATGTAAAATTTCTTTGTAATCTTTTCTTACATTAAAAATGTGAAATTTCTATGTAAACACATTTTATATAGCAATGGTTATTTTTAATATTTTCATTTGCAATAAAAAGTAAATTTTCAAAGAAAAGACTTTTTACATAACAGTGGACATTTTTAATGTTTCATTTACATTAAAAATGTAAATTTCAACATCAATACATTTTTATTTCAAACTGTTAATTTTTAAATGTTGCATTTTCATTAGAAATGTATAATTCAATATCAATACATTTCTATATAACAAATGACTATTTTTAATGTTGCATTACATTAAAAATGTATATTTTAAAGAAAATGCATTTCTATTTGACAAATGACAATTTTTAATTTTGGGTTACATTAAAAAAATATATTTTAAAGTAAAGACATTTTAATAAAACAATGGTCATTTTTAATGTTTTGTTTACATTAAAAGTGTAAATTTCAAAGAAAACACTTTTCTTTGTTGCAATGACCATTTTTAAAAGGTTCCTTTACAAAAGAATGTAAAACTTAATGTAAAACATTTTTATTATAAAAACGTTCGTTTCAATGTAAAACATTTAAAACGTAAAATCTAATGTAAATACATTTTATATATCAAGGTTGTATTTTAATGTTTTCATATACATTAAAATGTAATATTCCAATGTAAGTACATTCTATATGGTAATGTTTTATTTTAATGTTTTCATATACATTAGAATGTAAAATTCCAATGTAAATACATTTTAAAATTCCAATGTAAATACATTTTATATAGTAATGTATTATTTTAATGTTTTCATATACATTAGAATGTAAAATTCCAATGTAAATACATTTTCTATAACAATGACCATTTTTGACTTACAACAAAAATATAGATTTTAATGTTGACATATAATGATCATTTTCATATATATATATATATATATTATAAATCTAATTTTCATATTATTCCAACAATTAATATATAATAACAGGAATATTTTTTACCACAAGAAGATTTCAGAAAATTTCGGCAGCATAACTGCAGGGTAATTTAAACCGACACCGTCCCGATGTACGGCTCCTCGCACTACCTTAGGCCTCGCAGCTTTTACAAGGGGTTTAATCTCCTAATACATTTTTTTAAGCAATCTAATGCCACACTATCAACAAATTTCATTTCAGACATAATCAATCACCAAAAATCTACCAATTACACACCACAAAACAATCAAGTCGTCCATGGTCTGTGGACGATGGGTGCCGGGAGTTTTTAAACTCCGCCTGCGTCCTAATATAATTTTATTTAATTAATTTGGATTCAGAAATCTCACATCGCTGTTTATTTCTTCTAAAATTGTAGATGGCTCCAAAAATAAAGCGGTCTCTTATGAAATTTAGAAGACGATGCCACGGTCCCGATGTTTCTTGTTTCATCGAATTTCGTTATCGTATGAGCGAGATATGATTTTACAAAGTTTGTCAACAAATTAAATATAATTAATAAATTAATTTATTAAATAAACAACCTCTTTATTCTTCAAAATAACAAAGCCGACAGTTTTCAGTTTGATTCCATCCTGGGTCTTCAATTTTTGTTCGATCTGTTCAGCTTGGTCCAGATCAGGTCGGACTACGCGACGGGCTTCGAGAGGCGCGCCTGCACCTATGACGGTGGCGAACTCAAGCTAGGCATGGCGGTGGTAGGAGCGACGAAACAGCGCGTCTTCCCAGGGCAAGATCTTGGACTACGTGCCACTATAAATCCCCAAATCGGTATGGATTTAAAGATCAAGCGAACCTCTACCGAATTTTCCTCCGGTTCGATGTATTTCGTTGAATGAATTTGGAGATATTGGCGATTTTAATTCGTGAGCGAATACGGCCATTGATCAATGAAGAAGGCGGCGCTATATAATGATAGGATAGGGTTATTGTATACGACGTATTTGTACGTATACGTATTTCTATTTTATTTCATTTAATTCCAATATAATTTCTATATCGCTCCTAACTCCAAATCAAACCCAACGATTGTCACCACTAGCTAAATACCCCCATTTCGGACACAATGGGATATGCTCCGTAATCCAATTCGATTGTTTCGATAGTTTCTCTTTAAATTTAAATATAAAATATTTAATTATTTGACTTTGATCGTACATTTTAATTTACCGGGGCCACATACTGACTCCAAAAATTCTTAAAAAATAAATCTAGCTATGTTTTGATGATATGGTCCTAAAAAAATAAATTTAGTCGAATTTGGATACCGTTTGAAAAATGGCCATTTTCTGGTCGATCAAAATTGACCGAAATTGTCAAAACACATTTTCTTTTGCCACGCTCACATATTGCTTCCAAAAATTATGAAAATTGGAATACTGAAATAATTTGACATTCCAGATCCAACCAGGGTGGTTTCATCGAAAATGGAGGTCGTTTGCAAAATGACTATTTATACGGGCTATATATTATATTAAATTCCATAACGACTATTTTGAATATTCAACTGACCATAACTTTTGATTCCCACTATGAAATTTCAATTTTTTGGATTCGTTGTAAAGATATTATTAAATGAATTCTAATATTTTTGGTTTCACTAAAATCCAATTTATTTTGCATCCTGTACACTCAGTCAAATTTCAAATTCAATTTTTCAAACTACCGCGCTATTTCTAACTCCTTTCAAAATTAATATAAATATATTCATTATAACTTCAATTTAAATAAATTTTTAATCGTTATTATTTAAAATAAATTATTTTAACTATTCAAAATTCAATAAAATAGACAAAGTAAAAAAAATTAAATTGGTTCTGATTTTCCGGGTTGTTACACTCACATTGGACGATCATCGTTAAATAACGATAACTGTCGGTTGATTTGAACAGACAATTTATTTCGCTATAAATTGTAATGAACTCCAATTCACTCCCAGTCAGTTCTTATGCGTAGCCGTCGTCCATACGATCCTAACGGATCTTGTTTTGCTCAATTCTGTTATCGTATGATAAAGTTACGATTTTTGTTAATATCATGCTTGATTTAAATAACATAAAATGAAATAATTCCTAATTGATTAAACCTTATTGGGTCTTTCCTTCTTGAAGCCCACTCAATACATTTGCCCGTACTTGCTACTATTGTTGCCTCTTCTTCCCAGTCGCGCAGATAATCCTGTTCCCACTACTAAGCCATTACCAAACTTCACGCTCAATGTTCTCCTTTTCTTCTTCGCTAATATGCTATCCGATTAAACCATTATACTCTCCATACCATTCTCTACATCCTCCACCCACTCTTGTGCAATACGAACTCACATAGCAAATCACGTTCGACCAGCTCCAAGAGCATTTATAGTAAATCGTGTGTCCTAAAGTACTACCGTACTTCAGCAAACTTAATCTGCGCGTGCGCCTCGCATCCTGAATCTCAACAATCACCTTCCATTGTCCTCCATCACCACTTAGATGGAATATTAGCCAGCCCTAGTTTAATGCTGTGTAAATAACAACGAATAAAACCATCATCGAGTTCAACGAACACCATATCAGTTGAAGAGAAAAGCTTGGTAAATCTGAGTATACACCTTTCCTAATTTATAGGATTTTATTCCATTCTTCTTGGATTTTTTTGAAGATCGAATTCCAAGTTTGAAAAATGAAGAACTAGCGGTGCATATCTGTTTGACCGTAGAAATGAGAAAACTAGGGTTAAGGGTGAGGTAGGGTATTAATAGTAAGATTTTAATATTTTAAAATTTGAATATTATATTTATTTATAATTAACCGCTAATTGTTTTGCTATTTAAAAATTTGTGTGATCACATACAACATCCAAAAATCAGGAAAATGGGCACGCATCTACAGTTTGACATTACGGACCTAATGAAACTGGTTTCGTCGAATTCCGACTTCGTTTGCTCACAAGCATATTTTTGAAGTCAAATAATTGACTGTTTTTCACATTGAAATCCCGTACGGTCACATACTGACTCAAAAAATCACAAGAACTAAAATATAACAATAATCTAATATTCCGGATCCAACAAAATTAGTTTCGTCGAAAATAGAGGTTGTTTGCAAAACTGGCTATTTTTAGACTCTAAGTAAACCGATTTAAATATTAATATATTTTAAAATAATCAAATTTAATATTTATAATTAAATATTATCTTATATATTCGCATAGAATATAATACCGCTCCAGAATATAAATATCTTGATTTATAACTCCATATTTCAAATCCAGAGTTAAATCGATATTCAATTTATATTAAAAATCCATTTATAACATAAATAAATCGTTATAAATTATAAAGGAATTCTGTTGTGACTTTTCGAGAATTTGATTTGGACATAACTCAAAATCTACATAATGAAATCTCGATTTTTCTCTTCCATTAGATAAATATAGTTCCCCAGCTCTTAACATTTCTTGTTGCACAAAAAACCGACTTAAAACGGATTTTGTATATTCGTTTAATGTGACGACCACAAACCCCCGTTCCACGGTGGCAAGGGTAATCTTTGGAATATAACACATAAACAGATAACAAAAGAGCAGAAATATATAAATACACCAGATAATGTACATCAAATTACACTGGAAATAATAATCATCAGATTTACATAGTATAATAGGATCGTACTTAGTACAAAATATAGTTTCAACTCTACATAAAATGTCTGTAGTGGAGTCAAAACATTATATATATATATATATATATATAATAGGAGATGAACATCATAAAAAGAAAGAAGTGATGGAATCCATCTTCAACTCCATAGCTATCCAGAGAGAGCCTGCTAAAACCTGAATACAATGCTACCCATGTAGAAAATAGGGCATCTGAGTTTGCAAGTGAAATAAACTACGAGTCAGTCATGGGACTGGTATGAGAAATCTACTAAACTTATTTCATAATAAGGCCAATCACAGGACCACGTCGCTAAAGTGGAACGGGTTTACTCCATTGGATTGCCAGTGTTTAAAACAAGTAAATCATCTAAACATCGCAAAGTTTTTTACAAAAAATGAAGCCATTATAAGACTCAGTTCCCATCACACAATGTAACACAAACTGGAGGATAGAGTTTTACCTTATAATGGCAAAAATATGCTTGATACATATAAAACAAAAGCATTTGATATTACTACTAGTGTTTATATGCTTCAAAAACAATTTCAATCATAAATATCAATCATAGATGGCATAAGTGCCCCATACCACTATGTCGCCATATTTAGGTTTATAATAAGAAATGCATGATGTTGCATTTGGAAATTGGATTTCCGTAATGAACCAAGGCAAGGGATCATCCTTACTTCTTCGAGACAATCTAGCCTATGTCTCAGGCAAGTACTCTATCAAGCCTTTGGATCGTCAAGGCCGGTCCACACGGAGTGGATTAAAATGCTTGAACAATGCGTTTCCTCCCCCTATGGGGCGTAAACTGGTCATATCCAGACCAAACCATCGGCTCCGCAGAGACCAAAATAACCGAGGCACCTCGCTATCCATCATCAACATAAGTAAAACATCATGGCTTGTAAAACGCTGACACCACTCCTACCTAGAAGGAAACGCGGGTCCTCCCTGAAGTCCTCCCCCGTTTCTGGCTCATACCGGGGTGTAAGGCTCGCGAATCAACGCTAAACACAAAGCTAGCTAGTTAAAGCCATGCTTTGATCATTAACCACAAGGCTCCGCTTTTCAACAAAATCCTTGATCACAGCATCTCTGCATGCCACGTTGTCAAATTACAACGTCAGACACACATACATTTACAATTCCGTTCTAGGTCTGAAAGAAACTGCAGTCACCTTATTCCTCGTCCCACATGTCCAATACAAGGGAGAGGTCCCCGCACATCCGAAAGATCAACAAGTACATCCGGACTACCACCACTGTAACCCCTTCAAGGCAGCAACTCTCATCAAAGGCATCAGTAGCCATCCATTCAATGTGAAGATTATCGGTCTTGCACCGTCTTCATATCTTCGACTTCTAACCATCGATCAATTATTTGAAATGAGAATTACCTCGGCCTTTTCAAATAATTCACAAATATTTAGAATTCAAATCAATTCATTTCCATGGTTAAATTATTTGACATCCATAGTTCAGTTCATTAGTGTAATTTTCATGTCAAACACATTCAATCATCAATTATCCAATAAACCAAGTTAATTGGGCTTATTTCCATACCGTATCGTTTATAATATTTTATAATGATTTATCGCTATTTTTATTTATTTAAAAATAGTCAATTTATTCAAACGACACTTCAGGCCATAACGCAGCCATGGCGCTGCTTTTCTTCATATTTGATTCACACATATCTGAAAATCTAATAGTTGGATCTTTACAAATTTTATATCATTAGAAAGATCGTTTCAAAGCAGACCCAACGGTTCCAGTTTTTGGAAAATCCGACGGTCGGATCTCCCGGTACAATCGTTTAAAGTTACGACTTCAAAATATGAACTGCAGCGTCGTTATTCGTTTTAATTTAATTATATATGTTGATGGCAAAAAATTTCTTAAACACCAAAGATTCCTAATAACTAGGAATTATAAATATGGTCGCATAAACAAGAACATATTACAGAGCATGAACAGTAAATAACACAAGAGATTTATAGTGGTTCGGCCTCAAGGAGGGCCTACATCCAATTTGAAAGATAACAAGTTTGAGATCCTCTCATTACATTCATTGACTATGATATATGAAGCTACAATAGTCATATTTGCAAGAAATAGTAAAATGGACAAGTTTGCCCTTCCTCTTTCTCAAAGAGGAGATGCCATTAATGAAGCTTTATGGAAGTCTCAAAGCCCAAGAATCTCTCACTTTTGAAGTGTGAGTAGTGGGGTATTTATAGGAATTGGTTAGGTAGGGGTTAGGTAGGAGTAGGTAGAAATGGGGACCATCTTCAGGAAATTCGCGCCTCCAGCTGTCGGCCATGGAAAATTCGTACCTGGGTGGAGGTACAAAATTTCGCACCTGCTAGGTGCGAAATTTTGCACCTCCCAGGTACGAAATTTCGTACCTGCTAGGTACTAAATTTTGAAATTTCGTACCTTCAAGGTATGAAATTTCGTACCTAGGAGGTACAAAATTTTGCACCTTGGCAGGGTGCAAAGTTTGTTTAGAGGGGACATGGCCGAGGTTCGTTGGCGCGGTATGTTAGTTCTTTTGGGGCGACGAAGCTTCTCAGCATGAAGTGAAGGAATCTATCATTTAGCTGGTCTGAAGTGAAGGAATTTAAGCTTTCGACATGGAGAAAATCTGATGAATCGGGCGGTGCCCATAGTTTCGACCTAACCGGTTAGGTCGATCGCCGCCGCGACTGTGGGACCCCAGACCCCCACCGTCGCTGCGCCCGGATCCGCATGACGGCTCGCCTTCGGATCGGATGCGGACGGGTACTGATGGAGGTTGCGTCCGTGGGATGCGACATTCTGCTAGTGGCCAGACTCGAGTCTTCTGATACTGGCACCCGGATGATATTGGCAACACCTCCAGGTTGTAATATCATGCGATATGTTGAGTCGAGCGTGTCTTGAGTACTTTAGGTGACCGGACCAAAAGGCCGGTAAACATTTGCCCCCAAAGTACGTCTTGTCTTGACATCATGTGCTTTGGAATGAAAGTTGAGATGACAGTTGGGTTGCGGATTTATCCTTCAAGTTATAGGAAAGACACGTTAGTTAGCGGGCACACTCATTGGGGAATCGTGAGCGAGCCGCTGTTGGTTTGGTGTCGCACTCGCATGTCTTAGAAGCCACATAGTGTCATCGTCGCGCGTTTTAGGCGACTTGACACTTGCGGGGGATGTGCGTACGCGGGCGCTTTGATGATTAAGCATTTGGTGAGTATGCAAGTGGTCGTTGAGTCGTGATTGTCTTGGTAGCCAGTGCTTCAAAGATAAGTGGATGTAGCCGTATTTAGGTGTACAATCTTGAATTCCGACCTTGGAACATTCGTTTGGGGCATCCCGATCCCATGATTGTAGTTACTTCCTTTCTCCTCTTCTCCGGATAGAAAATCACTGTAGGGCATGAAGGATGCCAAAATACTTCTTTTGTACTTTGGTTGTTCGAGGTATTGTTAGGTTTTTGGGAGAAGGGAAGAGAGATGTGGAAAGTAAGAGGGTTTTCGGATCTGCTACCAAGAACGTGGAGCGGCGGATCTTGGGAAACGGGTTTATGAATTTAGATAAATGTTGCCAAGCATGTTTGAATACGGGATTCGGCTTTATGTCTCAAACGCTCATTAAATCTTTCACACTCTTTAGGAGTTCGAATCTTGGTTGAGGAGATGACAACTAAGCCGACGTGCAGGAGCATGAGACATAACTTCGCACTCCCACGATTTTGTCGAATCCTTTCTTCGATCTTGAGTTTGTAAACTTGAACCTTTGCATGGCGCCATATGAGCGGATAGTGATTAGTGATTTTGGGTCTCGCGACGTGGTCCTCAAGGAATGGACCTACTTGGATTGTCAGCTTGAATGCTTGTGTAAGATATCGACACATGGTTAAGCGGTTAGTTCTAGGATCTGATCAATAACCCAACCATGATGCGGTCGCATCTTAACTTAGGCATTGCACTGGCGGTTGGTGATGGCTGTGGCATTAGTTGTTGAGGCTAAAGGCTGCCACGATGTTCTGGAGCGTCATCTTTTTGTGAAGTCCGGGTAATGATGGAAGCCGAGAAGCCTCCAGGGCCTGAACTCTGGCTCCGGATTTCTTTTGTTGCAAGGTGAAGGTGCTCTACAGATGGTAGTTCCATAGGATACTGTGAAGATAATGCCAGTGCAGAGACTTTAGGGAATTTGATCGGGTCATGAGATTGCCAGGCCGGTGTGACAATCCGAAGAGGGTTGCCCCAGGCTCGGGTACCCGCTAGATTCTTCTCGACGTCAGATACGAGCTAGCAGGCTTGGATCATTGCTCAATGTTTCATGCCTAATCAGTAATTGAATTTGAATTTAACACAATTGGTTGGCGAATGATTTTGGAAATTAACTTATTCGGACTGATTTCTTGGATATGTGCGCAAGATGCAGGCATATGGTCGAGTCATTAGTCTCCAAACCAATTATGTCGGGGTCGTTATCCGATTCGGAAAATGGTGCCGACATTTACCAGTAACTACTGCCATAGTTATCCAAACTAGGTGTCATCGCCGCGTTTCGATGCGCTTGTAGGTATGCATCGAGGGGTGTGAGTTAGCTTCATGTTTCGTTTAAGTATTAGTTTGCGGGCAGGGCGTTGAGACCTTGCGAACCCAATTAACCGGCCATGGAAACCCGAGAACTTGCACTAAAGTGTGGATTTTTTAATTCACGTATTGAGGATTTATCTAAGTTCTCCAATTCCTCGGGGAATTGCGAACGTATTGCTTCCTCTACCCTTTGGTTTGGGCCTCTATGCCTGGTCTGCCTAGCACTACCGGGAGTTTAGAGGTTTCCGAGACCCAAAGTTTCGGGTTCGGGTCCTTCTCGTGGTGAGGTGTATGTTACTCCTTAGAATGGTTTCCCCCATGGTTGTGGCGATGGAAATGCCAGTGCGGAAGCTGGTAGAGATCCTCCTCAGGTCATGTGATGAGTAAACCGGTTCGGAAATGGGTAGGAGACTTCCTCCAAGCTCGTGTACTAGCCCTTTGAGCGGAGGTTATGCCACGCTTTGCCCCCGTACTTCCTCAAGCGTTCGGGTCCCAGTTGTAGTCACAGCGGGAATAATCTGGAGGAGCAGGAGAACCCATGGCTTTGGGGTCCCATGTTTATATGATCCTCCTTAGAGGAGGAGAAGTTGTGCCAAGTCGAAGTGCTCATGCAATGGGCATAGCTGGTATAATCGGGCGAGCAATGCAAGCTGGGGTGGAGAATCAGGAAGCCCGGCTGGTGGCAAAGTCGGAGGGGAAGACGGACAGGATGAGGCTACCATACAAGGTGCCTAGGAAAAGTCTAGTCAGGATGCCCAGTAGAAATCTGCTGCCGTGGGACGAGGAGGCAGGCCGATGCTGAGGCCGAGAAGGAGAGGGCCACTGAGTAGGCTAGGAATAAGGAAAGCCACCGGTGATGACCGCAAGAAGAGGGTGAGAGGTCTCTTAGCACACTTGTAGCGGACGCAATTATGTGGTTCTCGGCCAGGCACTAAGCTGATCGGGAGACTGCCGAAGATGATGTGGAGATAGCGGAGTTAGGCGCCAAGAAGGCTTGGGGAGACACCTATGCTGAATTGGTACTTGCTTCTTACATCGTCCCTAAGCCGTTGCGATGTGTTGCTCTCGTGGAGGCTATGATGATTACAAGCGACGAGGATGATGGTGGAAGGCGCGCATCGATGCCTAATGAATCCAATACTCTTGTGTGGAGTAGAGGAAGCGGTTCTAGAAGGAAAGGGCCCGTCATTGGGGGTGACCTGCCGGTATCGAACCTGCATAGACAAAAGAAAAGAAAAGGATGAGTAGCATCAGTAATTGTTAAAGGAATTAAAGTTGCCTTGGGTTAAGTGATCCAATAGTATATGCGAGCGCGGTCCTCGCTTTTGGTCCTTAAAGACATGGTGTGGTATTCATGAATACCCTGTCATCAGAGAGAAGAGATGTTAGACATGTAGTCTGTTTAATGTGTGCGTGAAATGGAAAATGAATTAGTAAAGATCACATTTTGTGTTAACTGTTCGGATGTTCCTCAAATGTTTTCGAGCGTCCTTTACTTGCATGGGCATACTTATCATTACATTTAACAAAAAAGCAATTGTGAGTGTTGTGCCCCAGGCTAGTGATTCCAGGGGGTGTGGCAGAGTGCCTCGCTCTAGGTTGTAGTTCCAAAGGGGCGGAATTGAGTATCGAGCTCTGGGTTGTTGTTCCAGAGGGGTGAGACAAGGTACCGTGCTCTGGGTTGCTGTTCCAGAGGGGTGAGACAGAGTACCGCGCTTTGGGTTGTTGTTCCAGATGGGTGAGATAGAGCGCAGGCTTCTATTAAGTTTCCTTCATCTTAGGAAACCCGTAGTTTGTGAAGCCAGGCTAGAGCGCCTACTGTTTTTTCTTGGGTTGCCCGGGATTAAACTCAAGAGTAGTGGAGGTGCATGACATCGCGTTATGCGGTCCGTCCAGATGGTGGCTCTCCCGTCGTTCATCAGGTTCGAGCGTGTGACGGCGTCGATTATTCACGGGAGAAAAGCTGCGATCATCAGCTCGTAAGGTCCCATCACGGCCATGAGCTGCACCTTAGCATTTAGGGCTTCGGTGAAATGATTTAACGTCGGTCTCGGTGCAGTGCCGAGATTCAATAGGTACCCGTAGCAAGGGAGAAATGAACATCGCTCCCGGCTGTATGTTGGGCAGCCCCAAGTTGCGTGGGACTTGGGCGAACGGTTCGAGCTTGAGGTTATTTATATTCGGTCGCGCCGCGGGCCGGCGACTCGAGTGGCGTGGCCAGCTCCCATGCTCGGGGCGCCAGTCGTTGCCAATGTTGTTAGGCCGCGGGGTTGGTTTGCGGTTGGGATGGCGGTGTCGGCCCCGATGTAAGGGGCGGGTACAACGGTCGTAAATTTGAGTGCAAGCTGGTTGTTAGGATTTACCAAACATGTCATGCATGGAGCAAACATGGAAGGGAGACAGGAAACTGAACATCACTCCTACGGATATCTCTGTTCGTAGTAGACTTTGCAATCCTCGAATTGCAGGAAAGCAAAACATCGTTGAAAGGCCTGAATTTATTGTACACTAAGTTATGTAGAGTAGAGGTGAAGATGTTCGTTGTTCCATGCCCTTGGGAGATCGGCTCCGTCCATGGTTGAGGGTTTGAAAGTTCCATCGCTGAGCTTCCGTTGTATGAGTGTGGGCCTTCCTATCGAGGGGCGAGGCCTTCTGGTGGATGAAGGACCCGTTGTAAGACGAGGTTATCGATGTTGAGGTCACTATAGTGGACTCTAGAGTTGAAGTATCGGAGTACTCGTTGCCGATTAAAGCTTGATCCAGGGGACCGGTTCCCGGGTCGGAGATGTTGATCCAGTGTAGTGCACTTATGTATACAATTAGCCGAAATGGTTGACTATATGTCAGACAGAAGCCGTTTGGAGGGCTTACATCACTTAAGGCCTGATAACAACTAGATCAGTGCAAAAGGAGACCCGCGCGAGGTGAGTTATGAGTCATGGATGCTTATTGTTGCCACAATCCTGACGAGCCGGAGGGATGATCTTGAGGGATTTATTGTCGGTCGAGTTTTTGTTTAGTGGGAATCTCTGATGAGCGTTGAGTGGCTCGGAGACCCTATGCGGTGCGGATCTCTGATGAGCGTCGAGTGGCTCGAAGGTCCCGCGTAATGGGAACCCCCGATGAGCGTCGAGTGGCTCAGAGATCCTGTGCAATGGGAATCTTTGATGAGCGTTGAGTGGCTCGGAGTTTCCATGCGAATGAGTTCCTCAATGTTGCTCTGTAAGTGGCGAAACATGTTCGTGTTGTATTTGCGGACGGTGTAGAACCGACAATATCCTGTAGAGTCCCTTGGCGCGTTCGTCAGACATTCAGGTCTGAGGCTTTTGCACGGTTGGGAGTTACAGGCTGCGAGATGGATTTTCTCAGGGGTGTTGTTGAGAGTAGTATAGATATGGAAGGATGGAGTTCGAAGACGCTTCCTCTTGCTATTGCGACTACCTTTGACGTTACCGGCGTGTGCAAGATTGTGCAGAGCGGTGGAATCAGAGTTGTTGGAGATTTGGGCATTATCATGAGGCAGGATGTCGAGGGTAGAACTTGATTCCTTTATGCTATATTTGGGCATAAGAAGTAGTCAGCACTTATGCGGAAGATCTTCTAAGTCCTTGATTGTCTTTGACCGGTCCATGCTCTAAGTTTGGAACCAGGTGGCATGCCCTTTGTAAGCTGGACGAGCATGAGTCGAGGAGTGGGTTCCTTGACATCGGCAAAGGCAGTGTTGGATTTTGCGAGGTGGACTTTAAGAGTTTATAGATGACTTGGTAATCGTTCGAGATCAAGAAGATGTCTCTGGGTATCACGACGTGCATCCTGGATCGCAAGACCATTCTTTTGGTGGTTTAGTCGAGAGTTGAGATAGTTCATGGTGGAAGTCGAGGGAACCATAATAGAGCCATCTTGGATAAGGACAGGGAACTAATTGCATTTTACGGCGTTGGTATGTTGGAGTGCTGGCACCACCGGCGCGATTTGGTATTATGGCTAGCCGAAGTGAATGGATTACGCCTCGTACTACTTTCGCAGACGCCGTGGGCATGCCCCCGCGATTCCCTTATGATCCATGGATCGTGCCGGCGACAATTGAAGGTTGGGCTCCTGCCGCGTTATGGAGGTCATGATCTAGTCCTGGACTTTGGAGCCTAGGGCACCTTCTTGGCGGAAGGCCTTTGGCAATCCGGGAGTCTCCAGCTTCGTTTGCACGATGTTGTGGAAGTCAGTTGAATTGAACTTGAGCCCAGTTGTATGTTAGAAGCATATGCAATAAGTATGGACTCATAGCAGCCTGAGTAGGCTTGAGCGTCAAAGCCAGGGACGGCCAGGATGACGCGTTCCATTTCTCGCGGTAACCCTGATATTGCCGAGGTTAGAGGTCAGTCGTGCCTTCATGGAATGCCACATGTGGTGTGTTGGAGTGTCAGGGCCACTCAGCTTTGCACGCAATCCTAGTGAATGGATAATTCCTGGAGTGTATCGACAGATGATACCTGCGATCTTTGGCCCATTTTCAATAGCAAGCAATTGATTTCGATTACCCATAGTGGCACTGGTGCCCCTAGTGCTTACGTCCAAGATGGGAATCGGCTGATTGAGAGGAAAGTCTTGTTGGACTCCAACTAGCGGGGCCACATCGAGGATAATTCTGACTCATGAAACCATGGGATGAGTACCATCCAAAGCTGCGCGCGTTGGTGCTTGAGAAACATTTCCAACTGCAAAGCCTAACCAATCGAAGCACATCGAGCTGGAGCGATTTCGGAATTTGGGGTGCCCTCGAGTGTAGCTGGACCGACACCATTCCGAGGAGTGACGTCGGCTAGTCGGTTAGTTTGTGGGGCTGCCCCCAAGTCCTGGGTCGATGGTGGAGGAGCATCGGTACTTGCCTCCGTAATGTATGCCTGGCCAGTCGGTTCCAAAGTGCTTCTTATATGGCAAGGAAGGTATTGAAAGCTTCCTCCTAACGCTCGAGTCAAGCTTTCAAATCGGTGGTAGGATTCTTGATCATTCTTTTGATGCTCCCCTCGAGTGACGTAATTCGATGGAGGTTTGGTTTTGGTGTAGCTATCAAGTTTTGAGCGAGCTAGTGTGCCCCCGAATTCGGAGGTACTTTGGTTTGACAAGTTGCTGGAAGAGAGGGACTTCGGTTGCAAGCGGCGACAGTTGGGCTCTTCCGAGTATAAGGTTGGTTACACGAACCCGGTTTGTTACCATGTTCCTTGGCCGTAAGTGATGATTGTTTGATCATCATTTCCTTTCTGTTATTGTTGATGTCGCCATGCGAATGTTGGAGTGGATGGCGATGTTTTTAATGAGGCTGAATCTCCTTCCTCGCTGTGGGCCATTAGCTTCGAAAGAGGAAATTTCTGATGCAGTATGCTGCTAGCGGGCACGGTTCTAAGCAAGCTGATATAGAACGACGATGCGTCGAATTTTTTTTTTGAAGTTGGCGCATAAGGTTGATGTTGATCTTCAACGTCTAGTGCGAGAGCTGCATTCTCATATTTCTTATTCAGCGTGTGAATCTGTGCTTGAGCCGTAGGATCTTCGGGGTCCACAAGTGGAAGGAGATCCGTTTGCAGTGGGTCCTCTACCACTTGGGGCGGGTGAGAGGTACCAGTGTCAATTAAGGCTAATATTAGGTTTTGCCGGAATTCCGCTTAGTGCCGGCGAGAGTCGTGATGCTTTTCGGACGTACTGCTCAAGACGTTTCTCGCAGACATGCCTTTCGATTACATCTTTGAATTGATGGCAATTATTGGTTTTATGCCCGTACATGCCGTGGTACCGGCAGTACTTACCGGTCTTCTTCTCATGATTAGTGGACTCCCTGTTGTATGGTTTCTTGTATTGAAGCATGTTGCACGTTAACCGATAGATAGATTCTAAGTCTTCATTCAACGGAGTGTAGATCTTGTATGTCCGGTGAGAGCTTGGCTTTCTAGGTTCCATAGAAACTTGGCCGTTGTTGTGGCCGCCTTGCCTACTATTAATCAGCCTTTGTTTGTGGGGACATGCCCCCTTGTCCTTATCAAAGAGCTTCGCTATCTGTTTCCCTTTGATGCTGTCATTTATGGTATCCGCATGTGGATTGTTGGGAAGATCGGCTCTGGGGAGTCGGTTTCGTCTTGCCTCTTCTTGACATAAGTATTGCCTAGCCTTTTCATGGAAAGCGTTGATGCTTTTTGGCTGCTTCTGATCGATCCATGCCCTGAATTCGGAAGTAGGGAGGACACCTTTGGCTAGTTGACAGAGTACGGTGCAAGGATCTGGACGCTTGACCTCGGCGAGCGCGACATTGAACCGGGAGAGGTAGCTTTTGTGCGACTCGGTGAGTCCTTGGCATAGGTTAGACAAGGTGAGGGCATTCTTCAGAGTCGGGATGTGCACTCTGAAATGCTTGACCAATTCTGCTGCTAATTGTCTGAAGTTGTTAACGGAATCAAGTGGGTGGCGAGAGAACCATAACAAGGTGGTTCCTGATAAGAAGACTGTAAAGCACTTGCATTTGACCAGATCATTGCCCTGGCTCGAGTCCATTTGGCATTCATAACTGTTTAAGAAGGTACATGGGTCGATTGTGCCATTATAGAGCGGCATCTGTGGCATGCTGAAGCGGCGTGGCCATTCAACTTCATTTACCCTCCCATTGAAGGGAATGTGCCTAGTGTGCGCTTCCCATGGATCATGCATTTTTCCTCGCCTCTCCCTCATGACCCTTCGGACCATGTCGGGAAGGTAAGTTGGATAGGGATCGACCATCGGGACCCATGGGTTTTGGCGAGGTTCTGGAGTCATGTTGCGAGGGCGTCTCCTATGATGGACATCCGGATCGTCTTCCTCCATGTCCCCGACATCTAGAATCGGATCTTGGTAAGGAGCGGGTTGGTGCGAATCCCGCTCTGGAGGGGCGTTGGCCGCTGGACTAGAGGTCCCATCATCCGTATTAGCGGTCATTGAGTTGTGTCGAGGAAGAGGTTGGTTCGTAGGAACTGGTCCGTCATTGATAATCAAGCGAGAGCGGTCTCGGTACTGTGCCCCATCGCTATATGTGACCGTAGTTCAGTCGCTATAGCCGCTCCCATTGCCGTTGGCGTAGCCATCATCGAGAGTGTTGGTGCAAACGGCGACGCTGTTGATGAGACTAAACCTCCTTCTTTGATGCAGGCCCCTTGATTCATAAGATGAAGTTTCCGAGACCGTTGATCGAGGTCAAGTGTGGTTCTGAGCTAGTTGAAGTTGATCGACGATGCACTAACTTTCTTGAAGTTGTCGCATAAGACCGATGTTATTCCTTAATGCTGGGTTGAGCTCGACATCTGTGTTCTCATATTTTTCATTAAATGTGAGGATTTGAGCTTGTGTTGCGAGCGCTACGGGGTCCACAGTAGGAGGGACGATTTCATTAGTGGTCGAGCCTCCTAGTCCTTGTGAGTGATCTTCCTTGCTAGGCGGGAGTGGTCGAGGAGTTGCCGACGTTATAGCGTAGCCGAGTAAGGCGGAGTCGAGGCCGAGTGAGGCGGAGTCGAGGCCAAGTGAGATGAAGTCGAGGCCGGGTGAGGCGGGATGCAGAGTTAAGGAATCCAAAGTAGTGGAGTGGAGGCTCGAGGCCGAGGCGAGGACTTTTGAACCTCTTGGGGCTTGAGGATACGAACCCCGTGGATATTGAGTTTCGAATCCCATGGGGGTTCGAGTTTTTGAGCCTCGTAGGGTTCGAGTTTTGAACCTGGTGGGGTTCGAGCTTCGAAGCCCGTGAGGTGCGAGTTTTAAACCCCACGGGAGGCTCGAGGCCGAGGCAAGAGGTTCGGGGCTCGAGGTCGAGGCGAGAGGTTCGGGGCTCGAGGTTGAGGTTGTTGGGATGTCCCATCCTCGGCTGCGGCTGAAGAGCCAATCTTTGCGTTCTTTGGTCGCTATGCCATCGTAAGCGAATTCAACATTAGGTTTAGCAAGGAACCTTAAGTTCGTCGAAGGTCGAGACGACAAGTTGCGACAAAGGCGCAAAATCCGAGTTTTGTCTGTGAAAGCACCAAATGTTGACGACAAAAAATGTCGTAAACACCAAATATTCCTAATTACTAGGAATTATAAATATGGTCGCATCGACAAGAACATATTATAGAACATAAAAAGTAAATAACACAAGAGATTTATAGTGGTTCGGCCTCAGGGAGGGCCTACGTCCACTTTGAAGAGTTGTGGGAATTTTATTGATCACTTGAAAGATTACAAGGTTGAGATCCTCTCATTACATTAGTAAAAGGGACAAGTTTGCCCTTCTTCTTCCTCAAAGAGGAGATGCCATTATTGAAGCTTTATGAAGGTCTCAAAGCCCAAGAATCTTTCTCTTTTGAAGTGTGAGGTAGTGGGGTATTTATAGGAAGTGGTTAGGTAGGGGTTAGGTAGGAGTAGGTAGAAATGGGGACCATCTTCAGGAAATTCACGCCTCCAGGTGTCGGCCATGGAAAATTCGTACCTGGGTGGAGGTATAAAATTTCGCACCTTGTAAGGTACGAAAATTCGTACCTAAGAGGTACGAAATTTCGCACCTTGGCAGGGTGCAAAGTTTGTTTGGAGGAGACGTGGCCGAGGTTCGTTGGCGCGGTATGTTGGTTATTTTGGGGCGTCGAAGCTCCTCAGCACGAAGTGAAGGAATCTAAAATTTAGCTGGTCCGAAGTGAAGGAATCTGAGCTTCCGGCATGGAGACAATCTGATGAATCGGGCGGTGCCCACAGTTTCGACCTAACCGGTTAGGTCGATCGCTGCCGGGACTGTGGGGGCCCCGGACCCCCACCGGCGCTACTCCCGGACCCGCTTGACGGCTCGCCTTTGGCTCGGATGCGGACGGATACTGATGGAGGTTGCGTCCGTGGGATGCAACCTCCTGCTAGTGGCCACACTCAATTCTTCTGATGCTGGCACGTGGATGATATTGGCGACACCTCCGGGCTGTAATATCACGCGATATGTTGAGTCGAGCGTGTCTTGAGTACTTTTGGTTACCGGACCAAAAGGCCGGTTATATATATATATAATCCATTCTGGCGCTATTTTTATTCAGATTGGAATCAAACATTTCACACAATCTAACCATTGGATCTTTACAAATTTGGTATCGTTGGAAAGATATTTTCAATGCGGACCCAACGGTTTCTGTTCCAGGAAAATCCGATGGTCATATCTCCCACAATATCGTTTAAAATCACGATTTCAAAATACCAACTGTAGCATTGTTATTTGTTTTAATTTAATTTTATATATATATATATATATAATCCGTTCTTCGATTTCCAAACCATTTTTGTTTCATGTATTTGATGAAAATAATATTCTTATCCATCAAATATTTATTTCAACACATGACTATTTTAAACACTTCATTTATATAATAAAAATGTGATTTTTATTGTCAAAACAATTTATTCCAAACATGAATATTTTTAGCGATTCATATGTATCATAAAAACATGATTTTTATTGTTAAACAATTTATTTCAAACATGAAAATTTTATGTACTTCATACACATGATAAAAATGTGATTTTTATCTTTCAAACAATTTATTTTTCATATGAATATTTTTCCAACACATGAATATATTTCACTACATGAATATAAATCAAACATATGAATATTTCAGAAAATTTCGGCAGCATAACGACAGGTGGTTTAAAACCGGCACCGTCCCGAGTACGACTCCTTGCACTACGTTACGCCTCGCGACGTTCCCTAATGGGCTTAGCCTTATAATCTAAATATTTCTATCATTTTCATATCACAATCGATTTTTCCACAAACAATTTCAATTTTCTTTCAACCACAAACAATCATTATCAACCGTTCGCAATTTTCAACCAAATTTCACATCAACCAAAGTCCAAACAATCACAATCAATATATATCTTCCATGATCTATGGACGAGGGGAGTTTATATATATATATATATATAATTCCATTTCATTTCAATTTCATTTCAACTCCATTCAATGCACATATGTTTTGTACAACGCATATATAACTTATACATCGCACATATAATTTATACAACGCTTATACATGAGGTATACAATGCTTATATAACTTATACATTGATTATATAATTTATACATCGCCATTCCATATCGTTTTGAATTTAGAAATCTTACATTGTGTTCCACTCCTCCAAAAATTATAGGAAGCTCTAAAAATTCCTCGGTCTCTTCTATAATGTAGATGACGTCCTCATGGGACCAATGTCTCTTGTTTCACTAGATTTCGACAACATAGCAAAAAGATACGAATTTTAGAAGTTAATCGAATTTTGCAACAGTTTTATAGTGTTATAATCAGTTTAAAAATAATTAAGCTGTTACCTTTTCATTTCGTTCAAAACTAGGTCGCCATTTTTTGTGAAATCCATGCTACGAAGGCCGCGCCTAAGGGTGGTGGCGCTGGTGAACTCGATGGCGGGGATGACGCTCGGCGGCGGTTTGAAGTTCGATACTTCAGGGGCGCCGTTCTCGGTGGATACGCAACGAGGATGGGTGAACCAGGTATGGATTTGGAGAGGGGAGGAAGATCTTCAAAAAGTTCTACTGGGGCAAGGGCTAATTCATTCTGGATTCGCCGGAATTTGGTCGGAAAGATGGAGGTGGTTTCCGCCTTCGATATTGCTGATCGGGGGAGAGAAAATATATTTTTTATAAAAATTCTGATTGGTCCTTGTTATTTATAATTCCAAAAATATCTGTTTTTCCAAACGAACTCCAATTCAAACCCAACGACTATCATCCCTAGCTAAATACCCCTATTCCGGACACAATGGAATATGTTTCGTTGGCCCATTTGACTGTTTCAACTAGTTATTCTTCAAATTAAACTATAAAACATTCAAATATGGATTTTAACGTACATTTCAATTTGCCGGGGCCACATGCTGATCCAAAAAATTCCAGGAAAATAAATCTAGCTATGGTTGGAAGATATGGTCCCAACAAAACTAGTTTCATCGAATTTGGAGACTGTTTGAAAAATGGCCATTTTCTAGTCGATCCAAATTGACTGAAATTAACCAAACACATTTTACTTTGCCACACTCACATATTAACTCCAAAAATTATGGAATTTGAAACCTAGAAATAATTTGACATTCCGGATCCAACAAAAGTGTTTTCATCGAAAATGGAGGCCGTTTGCAAAATGTCTGTTTTCACGAGCTATATTTATTCCGTAGCGACCTTTATGAAAATTCATTTAGCCATAACTTTTGATTCCTACTATGAAATTTCGATTTTTCAGATTCATTAGAAATATATTCTTAAACAGATTTAAATATTTTTAGTTTCACTAAAATCTGATTTATTTTGAATCTTGTACAGTAAGTCAAAGTTCGAATTCAAATTTTCAAACTACGACGCCATTTCAGGCCTTGTTTTATAATTAAAATAAATATATTCGCTTTAACTTCGATCCAAATGGATTTTTTTCTCATTATTATTTAAAATAAGTTATTTTAAATAATCTAAATCAACTAAAATAGCAAAATTAAATTTTTTTAATTGGTTCTGATTTTCCGGGTTGTTAATCTCCCCCACTTAAAATCTTTTCGTCCTCGAAAAGGAGCAGAGCCGAAAGTTGTTTATCTAACCAACTCAACTTTCATTCTGGCTTCCATTCTTCAACCTTTCAGTTTCTAAGAATTTTCTAATTCTTCAAAAATTTGGCTAACACCCTAAATTTTTGAAAAATTTCGCCATAACCTCCTTTGTACGGGGAGGGGTTTGGAAATTTATTGGGCCGTATTAGGTACCTAATAAATCCTAAAAAGCATACACATATTTATAGTGATATATTTCGTTGTCCACAGGGGAGTGTGTATAGATCATAACTCCAGAGAAATAAATTTTCGCCACCCTTTAAATAGTTTTTTGGGCCTTAATGACTAGAGAGACATGTTTGTTTTCATTTGCAGACCTATATAGGGTTTTTATTAATCTGACAATTTACCGTCACATTTTATATAGTCCATATCAGTCTTTGGTTCAACCTATAATATAGTCATTACCATACAAGCCTATGGCTTGTATGGTAAATCTTCAACCTCGTCACATAAGCTCCAAATACTTATGTTGTATATAATGGAGTTTGCTATCTTCAAGAAGTATGCCATGTAGTGTAGTTCAAAATTAATTGTTGCTATCCTATGGTGACGTTTATTATTTCACACAGAACAACCAGCACTCCGCATCTAATGGCATTCACAGGAGTTTATATATAAATAAAATTGTGCATCAAACCCATTAAGGTTTACCTATTTGTTGGGCACGCAAATAAATTCTTTACTACACAGCAAATCCATTTACCTGTTCAAACATATATAAAGATGTCTCTTTTCATCGCCTTCCACCAGAATGTTCGCTTGAGGTCATTATACATTTTACTAAATCCTAGATGGATACTCAGCTTGGACTTGTGACACTCATCCAATACTTCTCTTTTGAGCTCAAGGATGTCGGGAACATAAATTCTTCCTTTCAATCTCAAAATTCCCTTGCTATCCACATGAAACTAGAGACTTCGCCCCTCTGAATTCTTTTGATGATCTCTTTAACAAAACTATTGTCTTTTTGAAGAACATATATTTTATCTATCAACGATGACGTAATGATAAGATTGGCGATGATCACATTCTTTCTGCTGAGCGCATCAGCCACAACATTGGCTTTCCCAAGAGTATACAAAATATCAAGATCATATGCCGTGAGAAATTCTAACCAACGCTACTGCCTTATATTCAGATCTTTCTGGGTGAATAGATACTTCAATTATTGATGATCGGTATATAGTTCGAACTCCTCACCCAATAGGTAGTGCCTCCATATTTTCATAGCAAACACGAGGGCTAACAATTCCAGATCGTGAGTTGCATAATTCTTCTCATGTGGCTTCAATTGCCGGCTAGGATAAGCGACTACTTTGCCTCTTTACAATAATACTGCACTAGGACCTTCTTTAGAAGCATCTGTCCAGACTTTCCAGTCTTGATTGCCATCAATAATCGTCAACACTGGAGCAATTGTCAATCTTAACTTCAGCTCCTGGAAAGCTGTCTCACATTCTGGAGCCCAATTGAACCTTGAATGTTTCTTTGTAAGCTTTGTTAAGGAACTAGATATCTTCGAAAAATCCTTAACGAACTTCCGATAATAACTAGCCAAACTGAGAAAACTTCGAACTACTGTGGGCGTAGTTGGCTGCTACCAATTTAGAATAGCTGTGATGTTACTGGGATCAATAGAAATTCCTTCTTTTGATACAACGTGGCCAAGAGACTTACCATAATATACATTTGGAAAACTTGGCTTTTAAAAGATTCTTTCTCAGAATCTCTAACACTAGTTCCAAATGTTTTGCAAGCTCTCTCTCTGACTTAGAGAAGATTAGAATATCATCAATGAAGACCAGTACAAATGTATTCAATACTTCTCTGAATACCCTGTTCATTAGATCGACAAAATAAGCTGGAGTGTTACATAAGCCGAACGGCAATACTAACCATTCATAGAATAAATCTGGACCTCTGAATGCTGTTAAAGGAACACACTCTTCGGCAATACGAAGTTGATGGAAACCTATAGCTTGGTCCATTCGTGAAAATACCTGAGCGCCATTCAATCGATCCAATAAATCATCAATTCACAGCAATGGATATTTATTATTTAATGTCTGCTTATTCAAGTCACGATAATCCAGACATAGTCTGAGTGTACCGTCTGACCTTGGGACAAACACCACTTCCGCTCCCCAATCAGAGAAACTAGGCCAGATCAGACCCTTCCGTACAAGTTGTCGAGTTTGATTGTCTAACTCTTCCTTTTCCTTCGAGGTCATTCTTTGAATAGCATGAACTACTAGCCTTGCATTGGGAATTAAAGCAATTTTGAAATCAATTTCTCTACGCAGAGGTAAGCTAATAACTTCTTCGAACATATCCACATAATTCTTGACGATAGGGATATTTTCAACGTCGACTAGAATATTCTCTGTAATGACAGGAATAGGTTCTAATTGAGCAGGAGAAACATCCAGAGTTGCCTAAATGTCTTTTCTATATGAATTCGGACCTTCACATGGAATGGTTATATACTGCCCGAATTTTGTTTTTGGCTTAACAACTCTCTCAGCGCATTTAACCTTAGCTTCAGATTTGGTTAACCAATCCAATCCTAATATAAGGTCAAATTTTGTAAAATTCATGACGATCGAGATGGTAGGGAACCGATAACGGGAAAAGGAGATAGGCACCCCACAAATCCAACTAATATTGAGGGAACCCCCAACTGAATTATGGACAGTCATGGGTTCTTTGAGCTTTTTCAATTCCAAATCCAGTTTCTTAACCGCATTACTTGCAATAAAGCTTCGCGACGCGCCTGTATCAAACTGTACTTTAACTGGAATATCCTTGACTGTAAGCATTCCTTCTAAAACATCTAGCATTCCCTGACTAGCTGAGGGTCCGGGAGTTTCTGCCACTTCATTTACATGTACCTTTTCATATTTCTTTGATAGTCGGCACTCCCTTGCAACTTGACCTTCTTGGTGGCACTCATGGCATTTCCTTTCACCATGTGGGTTCTTTTTCTTCTTAGCGGGTTTAAATCCACTCTTTATTCGTTTCTTTAAAGATTTGCAATTTCCCTGCAAATGCCATTGCTTATAGAAGTTATTGCATATGGCAATTGTTACTAGTTCTTTCTCAGATTTAACCCTTTTTCAATTAACTCTAGGCTTCTTTCTGTTCCCAGACGTCGTACTTGCCTCAGGCTATGTACTTATCTTCGGGCTATCAGTTTCAAATTTCATTTTGTTGAGTGATGACTTCCTCATCATTGCCCAAAAGACCTTTCTTATCCAGATCTTCATACTAGTAAGCCATGTATATCATTTCAAAAAAAGGAAGTTGCACGTGCATAGTCACACTACTTTGGTACTTTCTTTGGAGCCCGTTAATAAACCTAAGATTCTTCCCCTTAGGATTCCGAATTAGATGCTGTAACACCCCGGATTTTTGAATAATCGAATTAATTAAATTAAAGAATAATTAATCTCAGACGTGAGAATTATGGGGATTGGGTTGCGCCATTGTGTTAATCTCGGAATTTTGGTTGAAATAGAGTCCGAGTTTGCGGGAAACGAGTATCGGATGAAGGAGTTATGGACAAACGATGTTTGGTGGCAAAGTAGAAAAAAATGCACTGGCGCACTTGGGAAGTGCGCCAGTACATATTTGCACTGGCGCACCTACCAAGTGCGCCCATGCCGAGGCAGGAGCCTGCACAGCTTTCTGGTTCAGGCTGACCCATGTTGTTGAGCCCTTTCTGACTCCTTGCTGAGTCATTAGGACTGACTCATCACCCTATCATCATTGAATGGTTTTGATTAACCATAAGATCATACGACAACTTAAATTAATTCAAAATTCTATAAAAAGACCCATAGACTCAAACCCTAAACCAGAATTAAAATTGAAACTATGGCCGTCATGCTGTTGTCTTGAACCCTAGAGTAGCCGCCACCAAAATTAAGAGGAAGAATAGCAACGAAATCAGAACTATTCAACCCTAACAACGAATCTTCATCAAGGGAGAGCTAATTCAACTCCAGAAATCAGAATTCAGAACTCAAGACTGCTTTTGATTTGTGATTTCGATAGTTTTAACGAAATAATTAATAAATGAATTGGATTGAGTTATAATGCGGATAATTTTGATATGATATGAATTGTTGATTGCATGTTGTAATTATGTTGTAGAATTGTGTTGTAATTTCTATGATATTATGTTATGATGCTATCATTTAGGACGTAAAGTTATGATGTTATCACCCATGTTACAATCCTATGATTGGCTTAGGTCTAGTTGAATCATCATGTTTCATATGCTAGTAGTTATATTGATTCATATGATAAATCATATGTATGCAAGCTTGGATTTTGATTTAAACTTGAATCACATACAAGTTGGGTAGAATATTATGTGAACTTACATGGTTATGACACCTAGTTTATGTGAAAATTTAATTGAAATTTAGGCTATAACATGTGTAAGTTATAGGCTAAATTCTACATGATACTTTACATGTTAGGTGCTAGTCTACACCATTGTTGCGATGTATAAATCACCTATGTAAGTTTATGAGTTGGATATGAATCATGTTATGTTATTACCGATTCAACTTTGTGGCCATTATTTCATCAAGTTCACACCTTTAGATATAGATCTATGACATATGTTGTTTATGCAAGTTTGTGGCCATTATCTCATCAAGTTCACATCTCTAGATTTGGATCCATGACATATGTTGTTTATGCAAGTTGTAACTTTGGCCTATGCAAGTTTTAGACGTAGAACATCATTCACATATGCAAGTTCACCCCTATGTTAGATCTATGTTTTAATTATGTGTATATATTGTGATGTTTTCTTTTATTTCATGAGTTAGACTATTCGAGTCTAACGTATATTTTACGTTAAACGAACAAACATACAACGTGGGGTAAAAGGGGATAATATTAAAAAGATTTAATTGGCATAAATGCCTTAAAAGGCATAAAATAAAATTGTGATGAAAATTGGGGTATGATTTTACAGACCATAAATGGATGGACATAATTGAGTCAATTATGGACATCGTTAAATTTGGAATTGATTGATAATTTGAATAGGGAAAGTAATTCAAATTGGGGAATGATTAATTAGGAGTAATTAATTGTCTAAGACACGAGGTTAGGCTCTTTTGTGGTGTAAGACTGCCCGGACCTGCCCGGCAAATCCAGCTGCCACAAATATCAGTCTAATGTGAGAGGTCTTAGGCACAAACTAAATACATAACAATTGTAAAGACACAAGTTAAGGCTCTTTTGTGGTGTAAGACTACCCGGACCCGCCAGACAAATCTAGCTGCCACAATTGTCAGTCTAATGTGAGAGGTCTTAGGCACAAACTAAATACGTAGCAACTGTAAAGACATGAGGTTAGGCTCTTTTGTGATGTAAGACTGCCCGGACCCGCCCGGCAAATCCAGCTGCCACAAATGCCAGTCTAATGTGAGAGGTCTTTATGAGGTTACGGTCTTAATGAATTAAGAAACACTTAACCATATAAACATGTAGTGGGACATGGGGGGGTTAAATGGGTGCCTTGGGTGGCATTTTGTTTTTACTTCACTCTCGGGTCAGCCTGAGTGTTGCAGCTTTAGGAATTGGAATCTAGTGGGTGCCTTGGGTGGCATTTGGAAATACGATTAGAAACACTTAACGAAAACAATGTAACATGTAATTGGAACATGAATAAGAAATGGGTTAAGTGGGATGTACTAGAGGGGACCAAGCTTAGGTGGATAGCTTGTGTCAAGTAATGGGGGCCCGTTTCAACCAATAACCCATAAGTATCTTTGTGGGCTCGACCCAAGTCGAGGATGGGACACGCATACTAGGCTTGACTGTAAGAGGCCAAACCGGGTTAGCGGTGGCAACGCAAGTCCAACGGGTTCATATGCGTGTGTGGACCTGGGCTGGTAGGTAAGATGTTGTTGCATCGTGTAGGTATAAGCCGTGAATTCTTGGTGGTATCGGGTTACCACTTTGGGGAGTGATACACCCCACTGTGAGGCCAGCACGGGTATCCACGAGTTAGGGAGTCGATCGCTTGGGGTAGTGGGTACACCTAGTAGAGATAGGGGCGGACGATACCTATGAAGGCAGCTAGGGGTGCACGAAACTACCAATATATTTATCAAGTCTGTAGGCTGGATCAACCTTAGGGTGACTAGTGGTGGTGCAGTATACTTGTGGCGGTGTAGTATAGCAATCATCTCATAGTGTTGGTGTAGTTTAGTAAATTATCTCAGTGGGTTTAGGTGCGCTTAAACGATATCGTTGTTCATCTTGTTTCCTTGTTTACTCTGCCATACTTAATGGTTCATGGTCATTTCCTTATTTTCCAGCTTATGCCTTAGCCTAGTTACTTTGTTAATTATATTGTTAGAATTATCGCACTCGCCAGACTTTATGTCTGTCCCCACTTTTTCCATCTTTTCCACCCCCCCCCCCCCAAGTGCTCAGGTTGGAACTAGCACCAGTGGAGCTTGATTTTGGACTGCTTTTAGAAGATTTCTTGGACCGCTGAAGTAAAGTTCAGCTTCTCTTTAATTATGGCTATTTTAATGTTGGGGATTATGTCTTTCAGATTATGTACTTTGTTTTATCAAGATGGATATGATGTACTTGACTTTGGTTTATGGTTTTGATGATGTAACCAAACATATTTACCATCTTCTGCAATAAATAAAGTTTTGAATTTTCAATTACTGTTTTATATCTGTCTTGTTGTGATTTTGTGTTCTATACTTACTTAAAACGCTCCATTGAAGTTAATGCATTCCCTTTGTGAGTGACATTAATGGACGTAGGGTGTTACACGTGGTATCAAAGCTGAAGGTTACCAGAACATATATGAATTTTGAAAAACTATTTTTCAAAGCAATTTTTATAAAGAAGTACTTTCAAAATTATGTTTTAAGGAAAGTATTTTCAAGAGAAAAGTATATTTTGGAAAGCATAACCCCAAGAGCCATATATCTTTCCCTTGGTTCTTTTATATCGAATCTTTCCTTTTTTGTTTCAGCATGTCTGAATCATCTGACATACCAGAGGGTGTTCATGTGCCCGGTTGGTTTCGTCAATATCTTGAGGCTAGGGCCGCCACCGCGGGTCCAACAAATCCTCCTCTTCCTCCCCCTCCTCCTCGCGTCGATACTTTTGCTAAGATATGCAAGGACTTTAGAGCAATGGGCGGAAAATCTTTTCAAGGGACAGAGACATTTGTTGAAGCTCGTAACTAGCTAAAGGAGGTGGAAGAATTGTTTGGAATCTTTGAAGTGGACGATGGAAGAAAAGTCCAGTTAGCTGCCTGGCTAATGAAGGATGAGGCCTCGTTTTGGTGGGAGGTCACTAATGGGGTGCGTCCAGTCGATACATGGCCAGATTTTAGGCAGAGGTTTGAGGCGAAGTTTCTCTCGTGGGCTGAGGAGAATCTATACATGGAAAGGTTTTTGGCGCTGAAGAAAGGGAATTTATCGGTGAAAGAGTACGTTAACAAATTCAACCAATTGGCAAGGTTTGGCTTGGACTTGGTGAACACTCCAGAAAATAAAGCTCTAAGATTTGTGAAGGGTTTAAACGAGCCGCTTCATGGGTTAGCTATGACCCACATTCCCATGGGCGCTACCTTTGAGAGGTTAGTTGACATGGAGCTCATGCATGAAGAGGAGAAGTGCGCCAATGCTAATAAGGCACCCGAGAAGAAAGGGGGTCAAAAGAAGCCGCAACAACAACAGCAGAACAGGAAAGGTGGCAAAGGCAACAATGCTAAGGGGAAGAAGAAATGCTTTAGCTGCGGGACACCCGGCCATCTAAGCAAAGATTGTAGGAAGAAGAAGAAGACCAGTTGTTTCCACTGTGGCGAAGCGGGACATCTTATTAAGGATTGCCCAAAGAAAGGGCAGAGGGCAGGTTCTACCTCGGGAGGACAGGTGCAAGCTCTTATGGCACCAGGGCAGGCAAGGGGACAAGTTCAGGCTCTCGTGGTCCCACCGCTGCAAGAACGAGGTAGAGCAATTTCCATTGAAAGTTTAGTTTTTCTGTTTTATCATCCTGTCCGTACTTTATTCGATTCTGGCGCATCACATTCATTTACTTCTACGTCATTAGTTGAAACACTGCACCTTGATACTAGTCTAGGTACTGATCCCTTAGTAGTCTCAAATCCTATCGGTGGTTCGACTCATATTTCTATGATTTGTCGGGATTTGAGAGTGTTTATCTTGGGCGTTGAGTTTGAATGCAATGCCTTTGTTCTTGGCTTCATGGGCTACGTTTTAATTCCAGGTATTGATTGGCTAACTAGATATGGGGCCATCATAGATTGTGAAAGAAGGGTAGTTAGATTGTTGACTCGTTTCGGAAAGACCCTTGCTATTTCTTGTGACCGTAGAGGTCTAGTAATGCTTAGTTACCTAGAATCCCTTGATGCATCCGATGATGACTTACATTCTGTTCCCATAGTCCATGAATATGCTGATGTCTTTGATGAGGTGAGGGGTTTACCCCCAAAATGTGAAATCGACTTTCGAATATATCTAGTAGATAATGCAAAGCCGGTTGCATTACCAGTGCGCCACTTGGCTCCAAGAGAGAGAAGAGAACTCAGTAAGCAAGTGAAAGATTTGCTTGAGAAGGGGTTCATCAGATGTAGTATATCGGAGTGGGGTGCTCCAGTAGTGTTTGCCACGAAGGCAGATGGGTCCCTTAGACTTTGTGTGGACTATAGAGAACTTGATAAGCTTACTAAAAAGAATAGACACCCACTACCGAGGATTGACGATCTCTTCGATCAATTAGTTGGCGCCTCAGTGTTTTCACAGTTGGACTTAGCCACGGGTTTCAATCAGTTGAGAGTGGCTGAGGATAGCATAGACAAGACCGCCTTTAGGACTCCATACGGTTTCTTCGAGTGGTTGGTGATGCTCTTCGGTTTGACAAACGCCCCCGCATACTTTGTTGACTTGATGAGTATGGTGTTTAGGGAGTACCTTAATAGATTCGTGGTAGTCTTTGTGGATGACATCTTGATCTTTTCTAAAAGCGAGGAAGAGCATGCCCTACATCTTAGGGAAGTGTTGGAGACTCTTCGAGCACATAGCCTTAAAGCTAAATTTTCTAAATGTCACTTTTGGAGGAAAGTAGTGCGATTCTTAGTGCACGTGGTTTCCAAAGAAGGGATAGCCGTGGATCCCGCGAAGATAGTGGCCATCCAAGATTGGAAGGTTCCTAAAAATGCGAACGAGGTGAGGAGTTTCTTAGGGTTGGCTGGCTACTATAGGAAGTTCATTAAAGACTTCGCAAAAATATCAGCTCCATTAACACGCTTGATGAAGAAGAAATTAATTTTCACGTGGGACGTTGATTGTGATGATGCATTCCAACGTTTAAAGAGAGCTTTGACCACAGCCCCAGTCTTAGTGTTGCCAGATGGGAGTAAGCCATTTACCGTTTATACCGATGCTTATGGGACATGACTATGCGCAGTCTTAATGCAAGAGGGAAGGGTAATAGCCTATGGTGGAAGGCAATTGAGAGTACATGAGATAAATTACCCTACACATGACCTTGAGTTAGCCCCTATTGTCTTCGCGCTTAAGTCTTGGCGTCATTATCTTCTTGGTGAAAAATTTGAATTATTCACTGACCACAAATTGCTAAAATACTTATTCTCTCAGAAGGACTTGAACTTAAGGCAGCAAAGGTGGATGGAATTCTTAGCATCCTACGACTTCGAGATAGCATATACCCCTGGCAAGGGTAACGTGGTGGCAGACGCCTTAAGTAGAAAAAGGTTGTCCTTGAGTCCGTTGTTTGTTGAGCGGCGAAGCTTAGAGTTCATCTCTACGTTTGACTTTAAACCTTCCGTTGACTTTGTACCCGGTTTGCTAGCATCCTTAGAGGTTAGACCTACACTTTTGGGACGGATTGGCGAGGCACAGCGAGACGACCCACAGTTGGTTGAGTTAGTAGAGAAGCTCAAAGGACGGGAGTCATCGAGCCATCTCCATAGGTATACCCTAGATGATAAGGGTTGGTTACGTAGGGATGGTAGACTTTGTGTACCAAAAGACGATGACCTAAGGAAGACCATTCTTGATGATGCACATCGTTCGAAGATGACCATCCATCCTGGCGGGGACAAGATGTACATGGACATGAGAAGAGTTTAATTTTGGGTCGGCCTGAAGAAGGATGTGGCCGAGTATGTCTCTAGATGCTTGGTGTGCCAACAAGTAAAAGCAGAGCAAAAGAAGCCCGGTGGATTGCTACATCCATTGGAGGTCCCACAATGGAAGTGGGAAAGTGTTTCAATGGACTTTGTTGACGGATTACCAAGATCGAGGAAGGGTAATACGGGGATTTGGGTCATGGTAGACAGACTTACTAGTAGCGCCCATTTCATTCCCGTAAAGAGTAAAAGGAGTGCTCTATGGTTAGCCTCAGTATACATTCGAGAGATAGTTCGTTTTCACGGTGTTCCATCTAGCATAGTGAGCGACCGCGATCCTATTTTCACTAGCGAATTTTGGAAAAGCTTACAGGAGGTGGTAGGGACTCAGTTATGTTTGAGCACCGCATATCATCCTCAGACGGACGGCCAGACCGAGAGGGTGAATCGTATTCTAGAGGACCTATTGAGGTTATGTTTCTTAGACTTCGGAGGTACATGGGAGGAACATCTTCCATTGGTGGAGTTCGCATATAATAACAGCTTTCAGTCTAGCATTGGCATTGCACCGTTCGAGGCTCATTATGGACGGCCGTGTCGTTCGCCTACATGTTGGTGGAAGTCTACAGACAAGATCTTACTTGGGCCCGATATGATTAGAGAGACTTCGTAAAAGATCGATTTGATTCGAAGGAGGATGAAGACGGCGCAAGATAGACAGAAATCTTATGCAGACAAGAGGAGGTCAGATCTTGAGTTTGATGTTGGGGACATGGTCTTTGTCAAGGTGTCCCCATTACGGAATGTCATTCGCTTTGGGTCCGTTGGTAAGTTAGCACTAAGGTTCATAGTGCCGTTTCCTATTAAAGAAAGGATTGGGCAGATGGCATATAGAGTGGATTTGCCCGAGAGACTTAGTGGTGTACACGACGTATTCCATGTATCACATTTGCGGAAGTGCTTGCACAAGACCGCTAAGGTGGTAGAGCCGAGCTTGCTTAGAGAGGTGGAGATCGAGCGTGATGCGACGATTCGATGAGCTCCTATGCGCATTGTTGGGTCGGAGATTAGGAAGTTAAGGAATTGAGAGGTCAAGCTAGTCAAAGTGCAATGGGGAGATGATGAGAGCGACGCTACTTGGGAGACAGAAGCAAAGATGCGTTCGTTATACCCTTTTCTTTTTGAGGGTATGTCTTTTAAATTTCTCCTTTATCGCTTACCTTGTACTTATCTTATCTTTAGTATGTCCTCTCGCTAGTATCTTTGACCTTTAGATAGGATAGTCCTATGGTTGAAACATGTGTTTGAGACATGTTATGTATGATGGATGCAATTGTTTGCTAGTGGTTGCTCGTGGATGCATATACACACACTTTAGGCACTAGATCGGCTCGGTCACTTCATGTTGCATATTGCATATAAATGTGTGTACATATTTAAGTAATGGATGTATAATGGTTGTACCATCATATGGATGTTGCATTTTGGTGAATGGTTGTGCACACATGTAGAAATAATATGAATCGATAAGGTTCTTTCGCATACATAATGGACGCATGGCACTATCATTGTTTGCATTAAGGAGGTCAACTGAATCAGTAGACCGCCTGATTTTGCATTAGATAAGGAATATATACACACACTTCTTGCATATGTTCATACAGCATTAGAAATTTTATTAGGACAATGGATGCCCATGTTTGATGGTTGAGTAGATGGTTATTTGGATGGTAGGATATGCATTCTCCTTGACTTGGAGATTTCGGGGACGAAATCCTTTAAGGAGGGGAGAATGTAACACCTCGGATTTTTGAATAATCGAATTAACTAAATTAAAGAATAATTAATCTCAAACATGAGAATTATGGGGATTGGGTTGCACCATTGTGTTCGTCTCGGAATTCTGGTTTAAATAGAGTCCGAGTTTGCGGGAAACAAGTAACGGATGGAGTTATGGACGAACGAAGTTTGGTGGCAAAGTAGAAAAAATGAACTGGCGCACTTGGGAAGTGCGCCAGTACATATTTGCACTGGCGCACATGCCAAGTGCGCCCAGGCCGAGGCAGGAGCCTACACAGCTTTCTGGTTCAGACTGACCCATGTTGTTGAGTCCTTTCTGACTCCTTGCTGAGTCATTACAGCTGACTCATCACCCTATCATGATTGAATTGTTTTGATTAACCATAAGATCATCTGACGGCTTAAATTAATTCAAAATTCTATAAAAAGACTAATAGACTCAAACCCTAAATCAGAATTAAAATTGAAACTATGGCCGTCACGCTGTTGTCTTGAACCCTAGAGCAGCCGCCACCAAAATTAAGAGGAAGAACAACAACCAAATCAGAACTATTCAACCCTAAAAACGAATCTTCATCAAGGGAGAGCTAATTCAACTCTAGAAATCAGAATTCAGAACTCAAGACTGCTTTTGAGTTGTGATTTCGATAGTTTTAACGAAATAATTAATAAATGAATTGGATTGAGTTATAATGCGGATAATTTGGATATGGTATGAATTGTTGATTCCATGTTGTAATTATGTTGTAGAATTGTGTTGTAATTTCTATGATATTATGTTATGATGCTATCATTAACGATGTAAAGTTATAATGTTGTCACCCATGTTATAATCCTACGATTGGCTTAGGTCTAGTTGAATCATCATGTTTCATATGCTAGTAGTTATATTGATTCATATGATAAATCATATGTATGCAAGCTTGGATTTTGATTTAAACATGAATCACATACAAGTTGGGTAGAATTTTATGTGAACTTACATGGTTATGACACCTAGTTTATGTGAAAATTTAATTGAAAGTTAGGCTATAACATGTGTAAGTTATAGGCTAAATTCTACATGATACTTTACATGTTAGGTGCTAGTCTACACCATTGTTGCGATGTATAAATCACCTATGTAAGTTTATGAGTTGGATATGAATCATGTTATGTTATTACCTATGCAAGTTTGTGGCCATTATTTCATCAAGTTCACACCTTTAGATATAGATCTATGACATATGTTGTTTATGCAAGTTTGTGGCCATTATCGCATCAAGTTCACATCTTTAGATTTGGATCCATGACATATGTTGTTTATGCAAGTTGTAACTTTGGCCTATGCAAGTTTTAGACGTAGAACATCATTCACATATGCAAGTTCACCCCTATGTTGGATTTATTTTTTAATTATGTGTATATATTGTGATGTTTTCTTTTATTTCATGAGTTAGACTATTCGAGTCTAATGTATATTTTACGTTAAACGAACAAACGTACAACGTCGGGTAAAAGGGGATAATACTAAAAAGATTTAATTGGCATATATGCCTTAAAAGGCATAAAATAAAATTGTGATGAAAATTGGTATGATTTTACATACCATAAATGGATGGACATAATTGAGTCAATTATGGACATCGTTAAATTTGGAATTGATTGATAATTTGAATAGGGAAAGTAATTCAAATTGGGGAATGATTAATTAGGAGTAATTAATCATCTAAGACATGAGGTTAGGCTCTTTTGTGGTGTAAGACTGCCCGAACCTGCCCGGCAAATCCAGCTGCCACAAATGTCAGTCTAATGTGAGAGGTCTTAGGCACAAACTAAATACGTAACAATTGTAAAGACCCGAGGTTAGGCTCTTTTGTGGTGTAAGACTGCCCGGACCTGCCCGGAAAATCCAGCTGCCACAAATGTCAGTCTAATGTGAGAGGTCTTAGGCACAAACTAAATACGTAACAATTGTAAAGACACGAGGTTAGGCTCTTTTGTGGTGTAAGAATGCCCGGACCTGCCCGGCAAATCCAGCTGCCACAAATGTCAGTCTAATGTGAGAGGTCATTATGAGGTTACAGTCTTAATGAATTAAGAAACACATAACCAGATAAACATGTAGTGGGACATGAGGGGGTTAAGTGGGTGCCTTGGGTGGCATGTGGAAACTATTGGGTGCCTTGGGTGGCATTTGGAAATACGATTAGAAACACTTAACCAAGACAATGAAACATGTAATTGAAACATGAGCAAGAAATGGGTTAAGTGGGATGTACTAGAGGGGACCAAGCTTAGGTGGATAGCTTGTGTCAAGTAATGTGGGCCCGTTTCAATCGGTAACCCGTACTTATCTGTGTAGGCTCGATCCAAGTCGAGTACGGGACACTCATTCTGGGTTTGATTGTAAGAGGCCAAACCGGGTTAGCGGTGGCAAAGCAAGTCCAACGGGTTCATATACGGGTGTGGACCCGGGCTGGTAGGTAAGACGTTGTTGCATCGTGTAGGTATAAGCCGTGCATTCTTGGTGGTATCGGGTTACCACTTTAGGGAGTGATACACCCCACTGCGGGGCCAGCACGGGTATCTACGAGTTAGGGAGCCTATCGCTTGGGGGTAGTGGGTACACCTAGTGGAGATAGGGGCAGACGACACCTATGAAGGCAGCTAGGGGTGCACGAAACTACCAATATCATTATTAAGTCTGTAGGCGGGATCAACCTTAGAGTGACTAGTGGTGGTGCAGTATACTTGTGGCGGTGCAGTATAGCAATCATCTCATAGTGTTGGTGTAGTTTAGTAAATTATCTTAGTGGGTTTAGGTACGCATAAATGATATCGTTTTTCATCTTGTTTCCTTGTTTACTCTGCCATACTTAATGGTTCATGGTCATTTCCTTATTTTCCAACTTATGCCTTAGCCTAGTTACTTTTTTAATTATATTGTTAGAATTATCGCACTCACCAAACTTTATGTTTAAACCCACTTTTTCCATCTCTTACCTTCCCCCACTCCCCCCCCCCCCCCGGCAGGTGCTCAGGTTGGAACTAGCACCAGTGGAGCTTGATTTTGGACTTCTTTTAGAAGATTTCTTGGACCGCTGAAGTAAAGTTCAGCTTCTCTTTAATTATGGCTATTTTAATGTTGGGGATTATGTCTTTTAGATTATGTACTTTGTTTTATCAAGATGGATATGATGTACTTGACTTTGGTTTATGGTTTTGATGATGTAACCAAACATATTTACCTTCTGCTGCAATAAATAAAGTTTTCAATTTTCAAGTACTGTTATATATCTGTCTTGTTGTGATTTTCTGTTCTATACTTACTTCAAACGCTCCATTGAAGTTAATGCATTCCCTTTGTGAGTGACATTAATGGACGTGGGGTGTTACAAATGCAGGGCAAAACGAGAAAGTTCATTGAATTTCTTGTGATATTCCGGAATGGTCATATCTCCTTGTATCAGATTGTAGAATTCATCACTTAACCGCTCAGTTGCTTCTAGAGGAATAAATCTTTCATTGAAATTTTCTTTAAATCTATCCCAAGTAATATTACATTTTGTATTATCCTTAATGACAGCCTCCCACAAGATTAAAGCTTCGTCTTTGAGTGCCCAAGATGCCAGCTATCTTTTCTGATCATCTCTCAGCTTGAAACCTTCAAAAATCCTCCTAGTAGAGCGGATCCAAGCTTGAGTTTGAATAATGGACTCATTCCCCGTGAAAGGTACTCCACCAAGATTTCGATACCTCTTTAATAGAGCTTCTATATCTGATCCTAGCTGTGGGAGCACAACTGGCTCATTAGATTTTCGAACCATAGGATTACTTCTTCTGCTTCTGCCACTCATTTTTCTATGTCTGCAAATAGCAGACAAACTGTCAGGCCAACAGAAAAGGTATTTTAAAGCATAGAGACATATACTTGAATATAAATGTGTCTATCGGGGTGTATTTCATTATGCTACACTCATTCTAGGATATTACTGATCCTATCTGAAATGAGTAACCCGTCTTAGAACACTATTGGGTCTATTTCTAACAAGTTCGTTAATATGTTATATTCTAGAACTAAGCTTAACCAAAGCTCTGATACCACATGTGACGACGCCAAACCCCCATTCCATGGTGGCAAGGGTAATCATTTGGAATATAACACATAAACAAATAACAACAGAACAGAAATATATAAATACACCAGATAATGTACATCAATTTATGCTGGAAATAATAATCATCAGAGTTACACAGTATAACAGGATCATACTTAGTACAAAATACAGTTTCATATTTGCATAAAATGTCTGTAGTGGAATCAAAACATAATATATATAACATGAGCTAAACAGCATAAAAAAAGAAGTGATGGAATCCATCTTCAGCTCTATAGTTATCCAGAGAGAGCCTGCTAAAACCTGAATACAATGCTGCCCCATGTAGAAAATAGTGCACCCGTGTTTGCAAGTGAAACAAACTACGAGTCAATCATGGGACTGGTATAAGAAATCTACTAAACTTATTTTATAATAAGGAAAATCACAGGACCACGCAGCTAACGCGGAACGGGTTTAATCCATTGGATTACTAGTGTTTAAAACAAGTAAATCGTTTAAACATCAAAATGCTTTTTACGAAAATGAAGTCATTATAAGACTCAGTTCCCATCATACATTGCAACGGAAACTAGAGGATAGAGTTTTACCTTATAATGGCCAAAATATGCTTGATACGTGTAAAACAAAAGCATTTGATATTATTACTAGTGTTTATATGTTTCAAAAACAATTTCAATCATAAATATCAATCATAGACGGCATAAGTGCCCCATACCAGTATGTCGCCATATATAGGTTTACCATCATAACTGCACGATGTCGTAATTGGAAATTGTATTTCCGTCATGAACCAAGGCAAGGGATCATCCTTACTACTTCGAGACAATCTAGCTTATGTCATAGGCAAGTACTCTGTCAAGCCTTTGGATCGTCAGGGTCGGTCCATACAAAGTGGATTAAAATGCCTGAACACTGTGATTCCCCGCCCTATAGGGCATAAACTGGTCATATCCCGACCAAACCATCGGCTTCGCAGAGACCAAAATAACCGAGGCGCCTCGCTATCCATCATCCACATAAGTAAAATGTCAGGGCTTGTAAAACGCTAACACCACTCCTAGCTAGAAGGAAACGCATGCCCTCCCTAAAGTCCTCTCCCGTTTCTGGATCATACCGGGGTGTGAGGCTCGCGAATCAACGTGAAACACAAAGGTAGCTATTTAAAGTCATGCTTTGATCATTAACCACAAGGCTCTGCTTTTCAACAAAAGCCTTGATCACAGCATCTCTACATGCCATGCTTGCAAGTTACAACATCAGACACACATCAATTTACAAGTCTGTTTTAGGTCTGAATGAAACCAGAGGCATCTTATTCCTCATCCCATATGTCCATATAGGTGAGAGGTCCTCACACATCTGAACGATCAACAAGTACGTCCGGACAACCAACACTGTAACCCCTTCAGGGTATCAACTCCCATCAAAGGCATCAGTAGCCATCCATTCGATGTGAAGATCATCGGTCTTGCACCGTCTTCATATCTTTGACTTCTAACCGTAGATCAATTATTTGAAATGAGAATTAACTCGGCCTTTTAAAATAATTCACGTATATTTAGAATTCAAATCAATTCATTTCCATGTTTAAATTATTTGACATCCATAGTTCAGTTCATTAGTGTAATTTTCATGTCAAACACATTCAACCATCAAATATTCAATAAACCGAGTAAATTTGGTTTATTTCCATTCCATATCGTTTAAAATATTTTATAACGATTTATCGCCATTTTTATTAATTTAAAAATAGCCAATTTATTCAAACAATGCTTCAGACCATAACACGGCCATGACGCTATTTTTCTGCAACAGCCCGCACCTCCGTTCACGCAAGATATTGTCCCCAACTTAGTCACCGTATAGGTGCGGGGTTTTGTTCCTCAAAAGTCCTCAGCATTATTAAGAGATGGGCTCTACTATATAAGTACCCACTTCACACAGGCTTCCACGATGTGGGACTTAGGGGTGTTACATTCTCCACTCCTATATAGCCCAACGTCCCTATTGGCTCACAAACACCTCACCCAGGCGTTGTGGTCCACACAGGAGAAACAATTCCAGCTGGATATTGGCTCTGATACCACTGTAATGATACATATGTATAGTGGGTTAACCTCCCACCGTGACATACAGATGATCCCCAAGACACCTTTTTTTACGGCCAGCCTATCGACTGCAATAACCAACCCTAACAAATAAGGGACATGTAGGGGGTAAGAGCACACTGTTCACTACCAAACAACATGGCGAGAACCCCCTATCATGCATAACCGGCTCCATAGCCAGAAACAAGGACTTTTATGAGAAATCTTACTAAGCTAATAATATGGCTAATCGCTGGACCACGCCGCTAACGCGGAACGGCTTTAATTCCATTGGATTGCCAGTGCATAAGTTTTTGTAAATTTTAAGTCAAAACAACGCAATGCTTTTTAGAAAATGAAATCATTATAAGACTCAAGTCCTATAACACAATGCAGCACAAACGGAGGATAGAGTTTTACCTTGTAATGAAAAAAAATGCTTGATACGTAGAAAATAATATTTTTAATATTATTGTTAGTGTCTAATATGTTTCAAAAACACTTCAGAATAAATATATTAATCCTAGATGGCATAGTACCCCATCCTACAATGTCGCCATATATAGGTTTACAATCAAGACCGTAATGTCGTATTGGAGGCTGGTTCCCATCATGAGTCAAGGCTAGGGACGATCTCCTAACCGATTCGAGACACTCTAGCAATGTCTCAGGATTCGGACGCTGGCAAACCCTTGGATCCTCTAGGGCCAATCCACAAATACTTTAGTGGATTAGTTATGCCTGAACACACGCTTCCCGATCCTATTGGACCTACAAATTGGCCATTGGCGACCAATAAAAAAACGAGGTGCCTCAGTCCATCAACCACATAAGTAAAAATGTAGGGCCGTGTAAAAACCCTAACACCACTTCTAGCTAGAAAGAAATGTGTGCACTCTTCCCTTGTCCCGTTTTTGACTCTACCAGGGTGTAAGGCTCACGAGGTAACAAAATACACAAAGCTATGCCTAAATAGGCTATGCTTTGATCATCATCCACCCGGCTCTGCTTTTCAACAAAAGCCTTGATCAATTGCGTCTTGGCATGTCACATTGACAATCCATACCATGTGATTGATAACAACTGATATATAACCTTCTAGCTCGTGCGTCTCAAAGAAGGGTATTTAGCAAGAGAATAAATTCTCCGCCACCACAGAAATATATTAATAGATATCAATTAAACTACGTGGCACGAAATTCAATGTCGTACATGCATCCATTTATAAGTCCGTTCTGGGTCTGAACAAAACCAGAGTCACCTAGGGGCTCGCGTATCCGGACGATCAACAAGTGTGTCCGGACAACTACCACTTTAACCCTTTATTGGTAACTAGCCAATGCCAGGATTCAGTTGTTATCCTTTCGATGTCAAGATCGCTGGTCATCAATCGTCGTCTTCGATATCTTCGATTTTAAGTTGCCATAAAATTATTTGAAATGAGTTGAACTCGGTCTTTTCGAATAATTTTTCGAATTATTATCATTTAAATCATTAATATCGTTAATATTAATTTATAACGATTTATTGCTATTTTTATTTATTTAAAAATAGCTCAATATATTTAAATGATGCTCCGGGTCGATGGGCGGCACTAGCGTTGTTTTTTTACCAATAAACAGATAAATCATTTTGTTGTATTATTGATTTGGATTAGAATTTCCATTTCAATAAAAATGAATCATTTTGTTATATTGTTGAATTGCATTAGATGGGCAATTCCACATAATAACATTATTTTGATCATTTTTGATGAATTCCATTAGATTGGCAATTCAACATAAAAACATTATTTTGACCATTTTCGTTGAACTGAATTAGATTGTCAATTCAATGTAAAACATTATTTTGATTATTTTTGTTGAATTGAAATAGAATCGTCAATCTGTAATAGCCCGCACCTCCGTTCGTGCAAGATATTGTACCCAACTTAGCCACCGTATAGGTGCGGGGTTTTGTTCCACAAAAGGCCTTAGCATTAGAAAGAGATGGGCTCTACTATATAAGTAACCACTTCACACAGGCTTCCACGATGTGGGACTTAGGGTGTTGCATTCTCCCCTCCTACAAAGCCCAATGTCCCCATTGGCTCACAAACACCTCACCCAGGTGCTGTGGTCCACATAGGAGCCATAATTCCGGCTGGGTATTGGCTCTGATACCACTGTAACAACCAGCACCTCCATTCACGTAAGATATTGTCCCCAACTTATCCACCGTATAGGTGCGGGGTTTTCTTCCTCAAAATGCCTCGGCATTAGTTAGAGATGGGCTCTATTATATAAGTACCCACTTCACACAGGCTTCCACGATGTGGGACTTAGGGGTGTTACATTTTCTTCAGATTTGATTCATACATATCTGAAAATCTAACCGTTGGATCTTTACAAATTTTATATCATTAGAACGATCTTTTCAAAGCGGACCCAACGGTTCCAGTTTTGGGAAAATTTGACGGTCGGATCTCCCTGTACAATCGTTTAAAGTTACGACTTCAAAATACAAACAGCAGCGTCGTTATTCGTTTTAATTTAATTATATATATAAATATAATCCATTATGACGCTGTTTTTATTCAGATTTGAATTAAACATTTCACACAATCTAACCATTGGATCTTTACGAATTTGGTATCGTTGAAAAGATATTTTCAAACCGGACCTAACGGTTTCAGATTCGGGAAAATCCGACGGTCGGATCTCCCGCAATAATCGTTTAAAATCACGATTTCAAAATACGATCTACAGCATCGTTATTCGTTTTAATTTGAATATATATATATATATATATATATATATATATATATATATATATATATAATCCGTTCTTCGATTTCCAAACCATTTTTGTTTCATGTATTTGATAAAAATAATATTTTTATCAAACAAATATTTATTTCAACACATGACTATTTTTAACACTTCATATATATAATAAAAATGTGATTTTTATTTTCAAAAAAAATTATTCCAAACACGAATATTTTTAGCAATTCATATATATTATAAAAATGTGATTTTTATTGTTAAACAATTTATTTCAAACATGAATATTTTATATACTTCATATACATGATAAAAATGTGATTTTTATCTTTCAAACAATTTATTCGTCATACGAATATTTTTCCAATACATGAATATAAATCAAACACATGAGTATTTCAGAAAATTTCAGTAGCATAATGGTAGAGGGTTTAAAACCGGCACCGTCCCGAGTACGGCTCATCGCACTACCTTACGCCTCGCGGCGTTCCCTAAGGGGCTTAGCCTTATAATCTAAATATTTCATCATTTTCATATCACAATGGATTTTTCCACAGACAATTCCAATTTTGTTTCAACCACAAATAATCATTATCAACCATTTGCATTTACCAACCAAATTTCACGTCAACCAAAGTCCAAACAATCACAATCAATATATATCGTCCATGGTTTGTAGAAGAGAGGAGTATATATATATATATATAAGTATATAAATATAATTCCATTCCATTTCAATTTCATTTCAACTCCATTCAATGCACATATGATTGGTATAACGCATATATAACTTATACATCGCACATATAATTTATACAACGCTTATACATGAGGTGTACAATGCTTATATAACTTATACATCGATTATATAATTTATACATCGCCATTCCATATCGTTTTAGAATCTAGAAGACGTCGTCATGGGTCCAATGTCTCTTGTTTCACTGGATTTCAAAAGCATAGAAAAAAGATACGATTTTTAGAAGTTAATCAAATTTTGCAACGGTTTTATTGTGTTATAATCAATTTAAAATAATTATGCTGTTACCTTTTCAATTTGTTCAAAACTAGGTCGCCATTTTTTGCGAAATCCATGCAGCGAGATGATGATCAGATGATGCCACGCGAAGCACCTACAAAGGTCGCGCCTAGGGGAGGTGGCACTGATGAACTTGATGGCAGGGATGAGGCTCGGCGTCGGTTTGAAGTTCGATACTTCAGGGGCTTCGTTCTCGGTGGATACGCAACCAGGAGGGGTGAACCAGGCATGGATTTGGAGAGGGGTGGAAGAAGTTCAAAAAGTTCAACTGGGGGAAGGGCTAATTCAGCTTGGATTCGCCGGAATTTGGTCAAGAATGATGGTGATGGTTTCCGCCTTCGATATCGCTGATCGGGGAGAGAGAAAATATATTTTTTCTTATAAAAATTCTGATTGGTCTGTGTTATTTATAATTCCAAAAATATCTGTTTTCCCAAACGAACTCAAACTCAAACCCAACGCCTGTCATCCCTAGCTAAATACCCTTATTTCGGACACAATGGAATATGTTTCGTTGGCTCGATCGACTGTTTCAGCCAGTTATTCTTCAAATTAAAATATAAAACATTCACATATGGATTTGATCGTACATTTCAATTTGCCAGGGCAACATACTTATCCCAAAAATTCCAGAAAAATAAATCTTGCTATGTTTGGACGATACAGTCCCAACAAAACTAGTATCATCGAATTTGGAGACCGTTTGAAAATTGGCCTTTTTCTTGTCGATCCAAATTGACTGAAATTAACCAAACACATTTTCCTTTGCCACGCTCACATATTAACTCCAAAAATTATGAAATTTGAAACCTAGCAATAATTTTACATTCCGGATCCAACAAAAGTGGTTTCGTTGAAAACGGAGGCTGTTTGAAGAATGTCTATTTTCACGGGCTATATTTATTCCATAGCGACCTTTCTGAAAATTCATTTAGCCATAACTTTTGATTCCCGCTATGAAATTTTAATTTTTCAGATTCGTTAGAAAGATATTCTTAAACAGATTTAAATATTTTTGGTTTCACTAAAATCCGATTTATTTTATATCCTGTACAGTCAATCAAAGTTCGAATTCAAATTTTAAAATTATCACACCATTTCAGGCCTTGTTTTATAATTAAAATAAATATATTCGCTATAACTTCGATCCAAATAGATTTTTGGTCGTTATTATTTAAAATAATTTATTTTAAATATTCAAAATCCACTAATATAGCCAAATTAAAAAAATTTAATTGGTTTTGATATTCCGGGTTGTTACACTTAGAGTTCGAATCGCCAAATTAGGAACTGCCGTGCCATTTCGAGCTCGATTATAATTATAATATAATTATACGTTGAATCTTCATTTAAATAATATATTCATTATTATTATTCAATTCTAAATAGAATTAAATATTATGAATAATCCAATTCACAAAATATTGTGAATTCTACTATTCTCTGACTATTCTGGAATTTAAATATATTATTTAATTATTTTATTAATTAAATATTCAAAGTTATTTAATTTAAACCATAAAATTACCAAACCATTATTTGAATAATTAAATAAAATAAATTATTAAATCGTTAAAAAATATGGGTCGTTACATTCTTTCCCCCTTAAAATAATTTCGTCCTCGAAATTACTAAGTTAGAAAACAAACCCTATTAACTGGGTTAAAAGTTATTTGTTTACTTCTTATCTTCAGCTTCGCTGATCCTATTTAATTTTAATTAAATTATTAATTTATTCTTATTAATGAAAGTTTCCAAAAATCCTGAAAATATTCTAACACCATAAATTTTCAAAAAAAATCGCCAGCACCTCCTTTGTACGGCTCAATCGGTACAACTGCAACTCGCCACTCTAGGCCTTCTTCAATACAAAAGAAAATTAAATAGCTAAGCGGCTTGCCAGATCGGCTCATAAATCAACAAACTCATATATAAATAAACTTGTACCTTTTTGTCGGGCATTCAACTCTACCACTTTCAATCTGTTATCATGTCAGCATATACAAATACATTCCCAATCAATTTCCAATTTTATCCTCAAAACCAAGTCATTCGGGTATCCAAGCCAAATTCCATTTCAAGCCAAAGTTCCATTCTTGATTCCAAACTCCTAACTCACCAATTTAATACCATTTCAGATTCTTATTTCAACAATCCAACTTTAATCGTTATTGTTCTATTTCAATTCCATTTCCACTTAACTGGTCTTTAATTAATTTCAATTTGCTTTCACAAATCCCTTTTTAAATTTGTTTTTAATTCAAACTGTCTCTATCTAGGTGTTTTTAAATAGGTTAGTCTTTAAAACCAAATATCACTTTTTGAACTTCAAACAACTTCTTCTCAAAACAATTCAAAACTAAATCCTTAGTAGTAATCAGTCACTTAGAACTCGAAAATGAACACCGATGATGTCAGGATCTTCATCAGAAATATTTTCCAACGGCCGAAGTGAGTTCAATAATATATTACATTCAAAATTATTTTTAAACACTTCCATTTTGAAACCATTTGAAAATACCGTTCATAATGCTTGTAAAACAGTTGAAAACCTCCCAGGATTTTAAAATTCTCATACATTAATTCCAAATCCATTTACAAATCCCCTCCAAATTTCCAGGGTTTTAAATTTCAATTCTGGTTTGAATTTGGTTTTAATTCATTTCGTAACACTTATACGAATTTTGATTGGTTATTTACATAACCGTTTCAATTATAATCTTATCTGATTATAATTACAACCAACACATATAATATACGATAATACTTCAAATATTAATCATCCTTTTATATCAAAATATAATTTGAATAAAATTATTTCATTTACCCTCTTTTCAAAATATACAATGTCAGTTCATCGTATTCAAGTGTTTATAAACCCCTACCGATATAGTGCACCAAACTGATCGACTAGAACTCGTAAACAACTCAACAAATATATCTCTGTAATATAAAACCATATTATGTCAAATAACAAATAGGTTCACTCGTACATATATATACAATCAACGCAATCTAGGTTATTACTAACCCCATCTCTACTGAGTCACGCCATATAGCCAAGGTAATTACGTAACCTTCAGCTTTGATACCACTGTAACGACCTAGGGAATTTTCGACCTTGGTTATCGATATAAACTCAACGTCGATTATCCAAGAAAGAAGTTAGAGGGTGAGAAAAGATTAGGTAGAAAATTAGAATAGAAGAAGAAGAAGAACATAGATACAACATCAGAGTAACACGAATCTCACAGCGGAACGAATAAAATATATTATATAACATAACTTTGAAATAAGATTAATATATGTATATAATATCATTACCGAAGTACAACACTTCCAACACAGCGGAAATAAACAATAGCTATATAATCCTGAAGCCTGCTGCTCCAGCTCTTTAAGTATCTGTAAAATCCCAACTACTTGACTGCCCATACAAAATTGGGCACCCAAGAGTTTAGGGAAAACAAAACAAATAAACTCTGGGTCAGTCCTGTGACTGGTGTGAGTAAACTCCATACATTTGTTTAACTTTTAAAATACTTTTAAAGGAAAGAATAATCGTAAGACCGTTCCACACATAAACACAGATGGTTTTTACCTTACGATAATTCAAAACATTCTTTTAAAATCAATAGTCTTCTGATATTATAATAATGTCTAATATAAGTAAATATCAATATCGCAGAATGCTTTCATCTCATGCTCCACATATATAATATACAATCAAAAATCGCGAACTCTTACTTGGTAACGGATTTCCAATTATGACAAGGTATGGAACCACCTTCCGATCAGTGTACTCTAAAATCGATAGACTGGAGTTCAATAAGAACATCTTGCAACTCGACTACACATGACCGGCCATTCATTTCGCTTCAATGTTCCGAATATATTATCAACTTACGGTTGGTATACCAACGTAAATGTTCTCGGGAGATACAGAATTGAAAGAAGTAACAAATATGAATATTCTTTTGATGGTGACAATATACCCTAATTGGGTGCGACCCACTTAGCCATGCTGCCAACCTGATTTTTGTCATTTCTCAGTTGATGAGGCTTAAGGTCATAAATTATCTTTAACAGATCATATTTCATTTATTTTGAATGCTACATCGTCATACTCATCAAATCACAAATTGATTTTCCCAAAAATACCATGACTATAAGCTAAGAGAAACAAATTCCTCTGCCACCAACGTAAGTAAGCTTGAAACGATTAACTTACACGATCTACCAGATATACTCTATCAGACACTTGTCCACTCAAGTTGTCCTGGGACTGGAAAAATCCGAAGGAATTATTTTGTAAATCCATCTTAGGAAATTTCTACCGAGGATCGCCAGAATAAACCTTGCATAAACTCCGTCTTTAATTATCTTTGATATATTTGATTCAAAACGATAATGCCCATATGGAGTGGTTTTTGGATAATAAATCTGATCCCAGTTTCTCCATATTGACAATGAAAAAGGTCAAAACTTTGATAGCCGGTTATTGTAACGACCCAGATTTCTATCGATTTATTTTAAATTATTTAATATGGTTATAAATATTTAAATGATAATATAACAGAATTTTTAAATTAAGTTATCGACTTAATATCGAATATATTAAATTATCGTAATACGAGAATTTAAAATAATTAAATTCGAAATTTTTAAATAGAGTCAAAATGATTTAAATAGTTAATAGAAATTCTATTTGAATATAAATGATGAAAATAATCATATATTATCGAGGAATTAATTATTTGGAATTTAATTTATATCTTCTACATATGATCAAATAAGGCTTTGAGACCTGTCCCAATGTGTTCAGAATAGTGGTTTAACCTTAGGAAGGCCCGTTGTTGGGCTCAAATAGGAGTTTGAGTCAACATGATAATTTGAATTAAAGAATATCGGTTCAAAACAAATTAAAATAAAATATAATACCTTTCTCCTTAAGCTAAATACACTAAAACCCTACCCGTGATAAACCTTGCCCAGTATATCACCTACCATCATTCCTTAACGAGGAAGCATCTCCGTCTATAATATCACGCACACTCTTCTCTCTTCTCAATACTCTACCAAGAAAAATAAATCGAGTGAAAGCTTTAAAACCAAATTCTGTGAAGGTCAAGCTCATAAATCAATTCAAGACTCCACTTTCATTTTTACAGTGAATTGCGAAATCAATCTATTCCATAAACAAATTTAAGAAAAATCCTTAAAATCCAAAATATGAGTCTGCGTATTAGTTAGACCCTCTTCTTCAATATCGTGCCCGTTACTGTTGGTGCGATGTTCGAACGCAAACAGTTCGAGTTCGTTTTAGTCAAAAATTAGGGTTGCGGGTTGAGGTCAGTATGATCAACGATTTGGGGAATTTTGATGTAGTGTTGGAATCAGGGTGCTGATGGTTTCATCACGGTGGTAGGATTGGGATTAAGGTCGCCTGGAGTACTAGAGGCGGAGTTTGACAATGGCGATGGATTTTGAGCCGATGTCATTTCCTGTAGCTCAACAAAGCATAAGTCGGGATAAGGGTTGAAGATGCAATTTGGTGTACTTGGAAGGGTGCGATGTCGAGGTCATGACATTAAGAGTAGATCGGCTCAACATCGAGTTTGGGGTTTTGAGAGGGAGGAGTTTGGTGTGGTGCTTGTGGAGGTATGGTGTAGTGGTTGACAGAGCGTGAAGAAAAGGGGTATGGACAGTTTGAAGTCGATGTTATAGTGGTGCGATGGCTTGGATAACAAACGAGTAACTAGTGTTAAGTTGGGCTACTATAATCATTGAATTTGACACCTAAAGTGTTCGTTGTCTTGTAGCGGGGTGTTGTAAGTTTAGTTTGAATTTTTGTGATGAGCTCGAAAGAAGGAAGATGGTGCTGGAAGGAGTTGGAGCAGTGGGATGGTCTGAGATTGATAATGGGGACCCGAAATTGGAAAATTTAGATGATAAAGGGAGATCGAAGATGTCTGTGAAGTGTTCAATAAGATGTTGATAAAATTCCGAAGTAGGAATGGAGCACGGTTGGGCTATTTCCAATAGAGTTGATCGATGAATGATTGTTGAATAGCTTCATAATTGCACAGAAACAAGGTATACGCTATTTTAGAATTTAAATTTTTATACGCATTCATTTGTTAAGTTTATTTAAATTAAATAAATAGTTAATCGATAATTAAAAATAAATAAGCATAGGAGCTTGATAAATTCCGTTCAGACGATTCAAGATGATTTATGGACACAACAATATGGAAATAAAATGGATATTCAGCGAATGGAAAATGTAGGTGAGTAAATCTCACTTGAATTTTATATAAATATTTATTTTTATCATTAAAAATATTTATTGGTTATTTGGTTGCAGTAAAATATTACAGTGGCTATTATAAATATATATTAGTTATTTAGGATTGGTATTTGTGGCTATTATATATATATATATATATATATATATATATTGGTGGTTGGATTCCTGCAGTATCATTAGCGGATGCCCGCGGTATCATTAGCCGATGATTTCACTATGCGCCCCACAATATATATAGTGGATGACCTTCATACCGTGATATCCTTCCTCGAAGCAGGATGGGTATTATTTATTTTGGCTAACGTCGTGGATGCAGGAAAAACAGGTTGGAGGAATCCAACTGGATTCCTCAAAAAATTATTACTATTTGTTTTCACATATATATTATCATATATGATGTGTTATAAAACCCGTGATTTGATAACTGAGTGTTTTTGGATATTTAAATATCATTGGGCAATAATTTTGATATATAAAAATATCGTGAAAATGATATTTGAGATTTAAATGGAAAATTCTATTTTTCTAAATATAGAATTTGAAATTCGAATGAGCTAAAAATATTAACTTGTTTTGAATAATTAAAACAAGTATTGAAATTTATAAACGATGTTTATAAATTGAAAATTAGGGAATTGAAGTAAATTATAAACAGAGTCCAAAATAAAATGGAATGATTTTCATTGGAAAATCAAGGGATTGAAATGAATTTATAAACAGTGTTTATAAATAAAGTGGAAAAATTATCATTTGATAATTTAAATATTTAAATTCAAATGCGAATTTAAAAATATAAATGGGGAAATCGTTTTAAAGAAATAAACGATGGAGTTTATTCTGATGTTCATAATATAAATTGAACTAAAATAAATCCGTAAGGATTTATGATTTGAATTCGATTAATTCAAATTTATTAAAATAGAAGTTAAATTGAATATGAAAATAGACTAGGTGTTATATATATATATATATATATATATATATATACAAGTTATTATAAATAGAAATTTCCAAAATAAGATTTTGGTTTAAATATATTTCGAAATAGACTTGTTTAAATATAAAACAAGGAAATTTATAAAATGGTGTTTATAAATATAATAAATTAATCATCAAGAGATAATTTGAATATTTAAATTCAATTATGAATTTAAAAATAGAATTTGAAATAGAATCGAAATGGGAACTTGTTTTATTTATAAAACATAGAAATTAAATTTATAAACAATGTTTATAAATTAAAGATAAATAAATTATCATTTGATAATTTAGAAATTTAAATTCAAAAATGAATTTAACCGTGAATTGGAAATTTTTTTCAAAAAAGGGAACGATGGGTTTATTTTCGAAATTCGAAATATAAACCGAGATAAGATCAATCAGATTGATTTATAATTTGAAATCTGATTATATTGAATTTTATAAATAATTTATTTATAAAAGGAATTTGAATTTAATATAGCAAATTGAGTTATAAACAAATTTATGACCAAGTAATGAAAAATCGACAATTATAGATAATCAAAAATATTATGTTGAATTGGGAAACTGATTTGATATATATTAAAAATATATCAGAATGGAGTTGAATTTAACATGAACGAAGTTTAAATGTTTATATATATATATATATATATATATATATAAATATAATTAAAATGAACTTGTCGCAGCGCGGTAGTTCGTAAATTGGCGTTTCAAACTTCAATTGAGTATATAGAACTCAAATTAAGTCGGAATTCTTTGAAACAAGAATCATCAGGACCAGTTTAATAATAGTTTTCTAATGGAAGAGAAAATTCTGAATTTCGTCTGATAGATTTTGAGATATGTCAAAATCAAATTTTCAGAAAAGCAGCGCCATAACCATTATAAAACCATAGCGGTTTATTTAATTAAATATAACGTTTTTAAGAAAATGAAACCCGAATTTCTATTTGAAAATCTGGACTTGAGTTATAAAATAAATATGAACTCGAGTGGAGTAAATGAATTGATTTTTTAAACAAAATCAGTTATTTATTTTTGAATAGAATTAACTAAAAGGAAGAATAATTTGTTAATCGATTTTTAGATCGAGATATTTCTTTTGGTAAGTAAATGGGACTTGTGAATTTCATATTCGAAATCGAATATGAAACCTGAAATGAAAATGGGATTCAATTGATTTATAAGCAAACTAAAATACATACGAACATGATATATTCAAATAACAAATGAAATAGGCTAAGAAGTTAATTAAAGAATAAATGGGCGAAACTGAATTCAAAAGATGGGATTGAGTTGAATTGAATTGAAAACAGGTGGACATGTGTTAAACAGGTATGGAATGAAGAGAATGAAGAGATATAGATTGAAATGCCCGACAAAAAGGTACATGTTTAAATTCCATATGAGGTTTTATGCGCCGAATCGGCAAGCCACTTGGTTTTTTGATTTTCCTTTTGAATGGAAAGGGCCTAGACAGGCGAGTTGAGGTTTGAACTATCGACCAGTACAAAGGAGGTTATGGCGATTTTTTTTTTGGAAATTTAAGGAGTTGGAATATTTTTTAAGAAAATTTGATAATTATGAATAGATATATCGATATATATAGAATTCGATAAGGAAACAAAATTAAAATAGAATGTTATAAACAAAAGGGAAATCTATAATTAAATCTGATAAAATTAGAAAGAGAAACGTATGCGGGTTTAAAAATGAATAATTGGTTTTATGATGTTGATTATTCGAGGTAAGTGGTCTTGTCCGTTTTGAAGTTAAGGATGTTTTCAGTCAAGGTCTGAGAGGTAGTTATAACCCAACTTGTTTGATTTCATTTTTAAACAATAAATAGCAGGATCCAGTCTCGAGGAGAAATATTCAAATAAGAGTTAGTTGAATGCAGTATTTTGGGCTGTTGTAACAATGTTTTACACAACATTCTTTTAAGCCAAGTAAGTCGAAATTTGGAAATATAAAAATAAGTATTTCCAGAGTATAGAAATAAATGAATGGTCATGGAAGAGATAAGTAATTGGAATGTTTTCCAATTATAAATAGAATATATTTTCAAACTATAGGAAATAACAAAAGGCGATATATGGAAATGTTTTCCAAATAGAGTAAGAGACCAAGATAAATGTTGAAAATATTTGGATTAACAAATATGGATAAGGAAATGTGTAGAAGTGTTTTAATTAATGAAATATTAATTAAGGGCCCAGTGATTGTTCGATGTTGTGAATGGATGTTTTTTTTTTCTTCGATACTTAAATAACCGACTATCGAAGTGTTTTCCAATATCGTTGTCAATATGGAGAGACCGGTTGGATTATTATCTGAGAACCACTCTGAATTGGCAGTAGCATTGCGAATAAGATTATATAAAGATAATCAAAGACGGAGTAAAGTGCAAGGACTTTTCCTATTAATAGAAATTGTGCCTTCGGTTTCGTTCAATCCCAGAACGAACGTAATGGACGAATGTCTGACAGAGTATTTCCAATGATCGCATATGTTGGTTTGTATAAATATAAATGGTGGTGGAGAATTTATTATCTTAGCATAATATCCAGAGTATATTTGTGCAAATCAATTAATGATTTACAGATCTAACAATGTGGAATTCAAAGTGATTGTGCTACCAATGAATGTAAAGTATCGTAGCCTCAGACCTCAACAACCGGGAAATAACAAAAATCGGGCAGGCATGATGGCTATGTGGGTCGCTCCCATTAGGGTTTATAATCACCTATCTAGAGAAATTCCATTTACTTTTTTTATCTATCGATGTTGTCCCTTTTCGGGAAATGGTTGCTGATCCCAACCGTTGGTGATATACATTCGATACACTCAAGCGAAATGAGTGGTCGGTCATGTGTGGGTTGGGTTGCAAGATGTTCTTGTTGAACCCTGTGTATTCACCTCTAGAGATACACTATCGGGGGGTGGTTCCATACCTTATCATAGTCGAAATCCTATCTCCAATAAGCGCCCTGCGGTTTTTGATTTTATATTTTATATGGAGCGTGAGATGTAAGCATTCCGCTAGATTGTTATTTATTTGATTTAGACACTATTATAATATCACTAGATTTTTGTATCAAAGTGTTTAAGGTTATAGTAAGGTAAAAACCGTCCATGTTTATGTGTGGGCTGGTCTTACTATTATCTTTTCTGTCGAAAGGATTTTGAAAGTTAAACAAATGGTTGGAGTTTACTCACACCTGTCTCATGACTGACCCAGAGTTTATTTTGTTTGTTTTCCCTAAACTCTTGGGTGCCTAAATTTGCAAGGGTAGTCAAGTAGTCGGGATTTTTCAGATTCACTTGGAAGGGCTGGAAGCAGGAGGCTTCACCAGTTAGCTATAGACTATCATATTTCCGCTGTGTACTATGTTGTATCTTGAAATAGGTATTTATAACTATTCCAGGAATAACTGTTGTGCTCTGATAATGGTATGTATATACAGTTACTGATTTGTATTTCAAAAGTTATGTTATTTAACATATTTTATTCGTTCCGCTGTGAGATTTGTATTCTTCGTTTTTCTTCTATTCCAACTTTTCTTTCTTTCTATTTCTCATTCTCTAACTTCTTTCTAATAATGATTCGTATTTCTATGCAATTTAGGTTGGACGTGTTGTGTTATTAGTCAATCAGATAGTACGGATTTGCGGGCCGTTACAGTTGGCATCAGAGCATAGGTTGAGCGAACACCTAGGCTTTGGTGGAGTTATACTCATTATAGATAGGGTCAGTAGTACCCTAGAATGAGTTGAGTGTATATATACGAGAGCGCATATTTGTTAATTTATTTTGTATTGTGTTGGCTAGTCTGTTGAGCGGTTTATGAATTCTGATCGAATCGTGGGACGCCACGACGTCGATAAGAGTTTGTAAATACTTGAATAGAAGATTATACACGATATTGTTCTAAAGTGGGTAAATGAAATAATTTTTCCCAAAATTCTATTTTTATAGAAAAGGAATAATTTTCTAGAACTATTATATTATATGAGTGTGGGGTTTGTTATAGTTATAGTCAAATGAGATTATAAAAATTGGAATGGTTATATATAACCAAATAAAATTTGTATATGAATAATATATACAAATGAGATGAACTGTAGTTAAAATTCAAACCGTAAATTGGGATTAAAATCCTGGGAAGTTTAAAAAAAAAAATTGAAGTATATTAAAAGAATATAGCTTTGTTTTTAAAAGACTGTTTGAATAAAAATCATATTCGAATGGATTTTGAAATAGATAAAGCAATGAACTCAATTTAGTGGCTAGGAAATAATTCTAATGATGGTCGCGACAGCATCAGTGTTCATTTTCGAGTTTCTAAGTGATGGTTTGCTACCTTAGAAAAGTTTGTGATTGAAATTGTTTGAAAGAAAACAAGTGTTTTGAAAATTCAAATGTTTTGAATTTGAATGGAAATAAATATATGTGTATATTTATGTTATTTCAAAAGGAATTTGAAATGAAAATCAGGAGTTTGAATTATGGGATTTAAAATCTAACTTAAACAAGTTAAAGGAATCAATGTGAATAAATTGAATTAGAATCAATTTGAATGCATGTGAATAAAAATAAAAAGTTTTTATGGAAATTAAAGTTTGTTGAAGTATGAAATGTTGGATTCCAGTATAAGTGAGTTTTTGGAAAGTTAATGGGTTCTTGACACTTTTCCTTTCTTAGTAATTTCGGGGACGAAATTCTTTTAAGGGGGGAAGAATGTAAGGACCCAGATTTCTGTCGATTTATTTTAAATTATTTAATATGGTTTTAAATATTTAAATGATAATATAACAGAATTTTTATATTAAGTTATCGATTTAATATCGAATATATTAAACTATCGTAATACGAGAATTTGAAATAATTAAATTCGAAATTTTTAAATGGAGTCAAAATGAATTAAATAGTTAATAGAAATTCTATTTTGAATATAAATGATGATAATAATCATATATTATCGAGGAGTTAATTATTTTGAATTTAATTTATGTCAATTTAAATTAATATCTTCTCCATATGATCGAATAAGGCTTTGAGACCTATCCCAATGTGTTCATAATAGTAGTTTAACCTTAGGAAGGCCTGTTGTTGGGCTCAAATAGGAGTTTGAGTCATTGTGATAATTTGAATTAAAGAATATCAGTCCAAGACAAATTAAAATAAAATATAATATAATACATTCCTCCTTAAGCTAAATACACTAAAACCCTACCCGTGATAAACCTTACCCAGTATAACACCTGCCTTCATTCCTTAAAGAGGAAGCATCTCCGTCTATAAAATCACGCACACTCTTCTCTCTTTTCAATCCTCTAACAAGAAAAATAAATTGAGTGAAAGCTTTAAAACCAATTTCTGTGAAGGTCGAGCTCATAAATCAATTCAAGGCTCCTCTGTCATTTTTCCAGTGAATTGCGAAATCAATCTACTCCATAAACAAATTTAAGAAAAATAGTTAAAATCCAAAACGTGAGTCTGTGGATTAGTTAGGCCCTCTTCTTCAATCTCGTGCCCGTTACTGTTGATGCAATGTTCGAACGCGAACAGTTCGAGTTCGTTTCAATCGAAAACTAGGTTTCCAGGTTGAGGTCAGTATGATGAACGATTTAGGGATTTTTGATGTAGTGTTGGATTCAGGGTGCTGATGGTTTCATCACGGTGGTAGGACTGGGGATTTATGTCGCGCAGAGTACTACAGGGGGAGTTTGATAGTCACGATGGATTTGAGCCGATGTCATTTCCTGTAGCCCAATAATGCAGAAGTCGCGATAAGGGTTGGGTGTGAAGACGCGATTTGGTGTGCTTGGAAGTGTGCAATGTCGAGGTCATGACATCAAGAGTAGATCGGCGCAACATTGAGTTTGGGGTTTTGAGAGGGAGGAGTTTGGTGTGGTGCTTGCAAAGATATGGTGTGGTGGTTGACAGAGCATGCTGAAAAAGGGCTATGGACAATTTGAAGTCGATGTTATATTGGTGCGATGTCTTGGATAACAAATGAGTTACTGGTGTTAAGTTGGGGTACTGTAATCATGGAATTTGACCCCTAAAGTGGTCGATGTCCTGTAGTGGGGTGTTGTAAGTTGAGTTTGAATTTTTGTGATGAGCTCGAAAGAAGGAAGATGGTGCTGGAAGGAGTTGAAGTAGTGGGATGGTCTGAGATTGATAATGGGGACCCGAAATTGGAAAATGTTGGTGATAAAGGGAGATGGAAGATGTCTGTGAATTGTTCAATAAGATGTTGATGAAATTCCGAAGTAGGAATGGAGCATGGTTGGGCTATTTCTAATAGAGTTGATCGATGAATGAATGTTGAATAGCTTCATAATTGCACAGAAATAAGGTATACTCTATTTTAGAATTTAAATTTTTTATACTCATTCGTTTGTTAAATTTATTTAAATGAAATAAATAGTTAATCGATTATTAAAAATAAATAATCGTAGGAGCTTGATAAATTCAGTTCAAACGATTCAAGATGATTCATGGACACAACAATATGGAAATAATATTGATATTCAGCGAAGGGAAAATTTAGATGAGTAAATCTCACTCGAATTTTATATAAAGATTTATTTTATCGTTAAAAATATTTATTGGTTGTTTGGTTGCATAAAAGTATTACTGTGGCTATTATAAATATATATTAGTTATTTAGGATTGGTGTTTATGGCTATTATATATATATATTGGTGGTTGGATTTCCGTAGTATCATTAGCGGATGCCTGCGGTATCATTAGCGGATGATTTCCCTATGCGCCCGACAATATATGTAGTGGTTGACCTTCATACAGCGATATCCTGCCTCGAAGCAGGATGGGTATTATTTATGTTGGCTAACGTCTGTGGATGCAGGAAAAACAGGTTGGAGGAATCCAACTAGATTCCTCAAAAATTTATTACTTTTTGTTTTCACATATATATTATCATATATGATGTGTTATAAAACTCGTGATTTGATAATTGAGTGTTTTTGGATATTTAAATATCACTGGGCAAAAATGTTGATATATAAAAATATCGTGAAAACGGTATTTGAGATTTAAATGGAAAATTCTATTTTTCCAAAAATAGAATTTGAAATTCAAATGGACTAAAAATATTAACTTGTTTTGAATAAATAAAACAAGTATTAAAATTTATAAACGATGTTTATAAATTAAAAATCAGGGAATTGAAGTAAATTATAAACAGTGTCTATAAATAAAGTGGAATGATTTTCGTTGGAAAATCAAGGGATTGAAATGAATTTATAAATAGTGTTTATAAATAAAGTGGAAAAATTATCATTTGATAATTTGAAAATTTAAATTCAAATGTGAATTTAAAAATAAAAATGGGGAAATCGCTTTAAAGAAACAAACGATGGAATTTATTCTAATGTTCAGAATATAAATTGAACTAAAATAATTCCGTAAGGATTTATGGGTTGAATTCGATTAATTTGAATTTATTTAAATAGAAGTTAAATTGAATATGAAAATAGACTGCGTGTTATATATATATATATATATATATATATAAGTTATTAAAAATAGAAATTTCCAAAATATGATTTTGGTTTAAATATATTTCAGAATAGATTTGTTTAAATATAAAACAACGAAATTTATAAAATGGTGTTTATAAATATAATAAATTAATTATCAAGAGATAATTTTAATATTTAAATTCAAAAATCAATTTAAAAATAGAATTTGAAATGGAATCGAAATAGGAACTTGTTTTATTTGTAAAACATAGAAATTAAATTTATAAACAATGTTTATAAATTAAAGATAAATAAATTAACAATTGATAATTTAGAAATTTAAATTTAAAAATGAATTTAACCATGAATTGGAAATTTGTTTCAGATAAAGAAACGATGGGTTTATTTCCGAAATTCAGAATATAAACTGAGATGAGATAAATCAGAAGGATTTATAATTTGAATTTCGATTATATCGAATTTTATAAATAATTTATTTATAAAAGGAATTGGAATTTAATATAGAAAATTGAGTTATAAACAAATTTATAACCAAGTAATGAAAAATCAATAGTTATAGATGATCGAAAATATTATGTTGAATTGGAAACTGATTTGATATATATTTAAAATATATCAGAATGGAGTTGAATTTATTATAAACGAAGTTTAAATGTTTATATATATAAATATAATTAAAACGTTTTCTCGCCGCAGCGCGGTAGTTCGTAAATTGGCATTTCGAACTTCAGTTGAGTATATAGAACTCGAATTAAGTCGGAATTCTTTGAAACAAGAATCTTCAGGACCGGTTGAATAATAGTTTTCTAATGGAAGATAAAAAATATGGATTTTTTCTGATAGATTTTGAGTTATGTCAAAATCAAATTTTCAGAAAAGCAGCGCCATAACCATTATAAAACCATAACGATTTATTTAATTAAATATAAGGTTTTTAAGCAAATAAAATCCGAATTTCCATTTGAAAAATCTGGACTTGAGTTATAAAATAAATATGAACTCGAGTGGAGTAAATGGGTTGATTTTTGAAAAAAAACCAGTTATTTATTTTTGATTAGAATTAACTAAGTGGAAGAATAATTTGTTAATCGGATTTTAGATCGAGATATTTCTTTTGATAAGTAAATGAGACCTGTGAATTTCATATTCGAAATCGAATATGAAACTTGAGATGAAAATGGGATTCAATTAATTTATAAGCAAACTAAAATACATACGAACATGATATGTTCAAATAACAAGTGAAATAAACTAAGAAGCAAATTAAAGAGTAAATGGGCGAAACTGAATTCAAACGATGGGATTGATTTGAATTGAATTGAAAACAGGTTCACATGTGTTAAACAGGTATGGAATGAAGAGAATGAAGATATATAAATTGAAATGCCCGACCAAAAGGTAAATGTTTAAATTCCATATGAGGTTTTATGCGCCGCATCGGCAAGCCACTTGGCTTTTTGATTTTCCTTTTGAATGGAAAGGGCCTAGAGAGGCGAGTTGATGTTTGATCTATCGACCAGTACAAAGGAGGTTATGGTGAAATTTTCTGAAAATTTAAGGAGTTAGAATATTTTTTAAGAAAAATTGATAATTATGAATCGATATATTGATATATATAGAATTCGATAAGGAAACGAAATTAAAATAGAATGTTATAAACAAAAGGGAAGTCTATAATTAAATCTGATAAAAATAGAAAGAGAAACGTAAGCTGGTTTAAAAATTAATAATTGGTTTTATGATGTTGATTATTCGAGGTAAGTGGTCTTGTCCGTTTTGAAGTTAAGGATGTTTTTAGTCAAGGTCTGAGAGGTAGTTATACCCATACTTGTGTGATTTCATTTTTAACCAATAAATAGTAAGATCCAGTCTCAAAGAGAAATGTTCGAATAAGAGTTAGTTGAATGCAGTATTTTGGGTTGTTGTAACGATGTTTTACATATCATTCATTTTAACCCAAGTAAGTGGAAATTTGGAAATATAATAATAAGTATTTCTTGGGTATAGAAATAAATGAATGGTCGTGGAAGAGATAAGTAATTGGAATGTTTTCCAATTATAAATAGAATATATTTTCTAACTATAGAAAATAACATAAGGCGATATTGAAATGTTTTCCAAATAGAGTAAGAGAGCAAGATAAATGTTGTAAATATTTGGATTAACAAATATGGATAAGGAAATGTAGAAGTGTTTTAATTAATGAAATATTAATTAAGGGCCCAGTGATTGTTTGATGCTATGAATGGATGTTTGTCTTTCTTAGATAGTTAAATAACCGACTATCGAAGTGTTTTCCAATATTGTTGTCAATATGGAGAGACCGGTTGGATTATTATCCAAGAACCACTCCGTATTGGCTGTAGTGTTGCGAATCAGATTATATAAGGATATTCAAAGATGGAGTAAAGTGCAAGGACTTTTTCTATTAATAGAAATTGTGCCTTCGGTTTCGTTCAATCCCAGAACAAACGTAATGGACGAATGTCTGAAAAAGTATTTCCAATGATTGCATATGTTGGTTTGTATAAATATATATGGTGGCGGAGAATTTAATCTCTTAGTATAATATCCAGAGTATATTTGTGCAAATCAATTAATGATTTACGGATCTGACAATGTGGAATTCAAAGTGATCGTGCTATCAATGAATGGAAAGTAATCGTAGCCTCAGGCCTCAACAACTGGGAAATGACAAAAATCGTGCAGGCCGCATGGCTATGTGGGTCGCTACAATTAGGTGTATAATCACCTATCTAGAGAAATTCCTTTTACTTCTTTAATCCGTCGATGCTGTCCTTTTTCGGGAAACGGTTGCTGATCCCAACCGTTGGTGATATACATTTGATACACTCAAGCAAAATGAGTGGTTGGTCATGTGTGGGCTGGGTTGCAAGATGTTCTTGCTGAACCCAGTGTATTCCCCTCTATAGATACACTATCGGGAGGTGGTTCCATACCTTGTCATAGTCGGAATCCAATCTCCAATAACTGCCCTATGGTTTTTGATTTTATATTATATATGGAGCGTGAGATGAAAGTGTTCCGCTAGATTGTTATTTATTTGATTTAGACACTATTATAATATCACTAGATTTTCGTATCAAAGTGTTTTGGGTTGTAGTAAGGTATAAACCGTGTAATAACCCGGAAATTCTGAGCCAATTTAAAAATTTTATTTTGGCAATTTTAGGGAATTTTGAATATTTAAAATGAATTATTTTAAATAATAACGACGAGGAATTTATTTTGAATAGAAATAGAACGTATATATTTATATAGATCGTCGTTAGAATATAAATATTTACTTTTAATTGTAAAAATGAATTGAAAATGGCGCGGTAGTTTGAAAATTCGATTTCAAAGTTCAAATGAATGTACAGGATACAAAATAAACCGGATTTTAGCAAAACCAAAAATATTAGAATCTAATTGAGAATATCTTCCCAATGAATCCGAAAAATTGAAATTTCATAGTGGGAATCAAAAGATATGTCCAGTTGAAAATTCAGAATAGTCACTATGGAATTCTGGCCCTTAAAAATGGAAATTTTGCAAACGACTTCTGTTTTCGATGAAACCAATTTTGTTGGATCTGTGATGTCAAGTTATTGATAGGTTTCAAAATTCGAAATTTTTCGAATCAAAAAGTGAGCGTGGCAAAGGAAAACGCGTTTGACCAGTTTCAGTTGATTTTAATCGACTGGAAAATTGACATTTTTCAAACGGTCTCAGAATTTGACGAAATTAGTTTTGTTAGGACCGTATCGTCAATACGAAGCTAGAAAATATTTTTTAGGAATTTTTAGAGGCTGTATGTGGCCCCGGTAAATGGAAATGTACGATTAAAATGGAATATATAGATTTATGTTTTAAATTTAGCGAAAACTGATCGTAACGATCGAATTAGCCTACGTGACATATCCCACTGTGTTCGAAATGGGGGTATTTAGCTAAGGATGACAGTCGGTGGGTTCGATTTCGAGTTCGAAGTAAAAAGTTGCTTTTTGAATTTAAACAATATAAAATATATATACATCCAAGGCTAAATATTTTAGTCCAACCCTCATTCTCTAATCCGTTGGTCAACGGATGGAAAAAACCCGCCCACCCAAATCGAAACCTGACATTCCTCCAGTCCCTCCCCTTCGCGAACGCCCCACGCCGCCAGATGGCCCTACCCCGCCGCGCCTCAGGCTTGCCCCATCCTCCACGTCGAGCGATCCACCCTCCCTCCTGTCGTGAGCCCCAGAAGCCGAGATCCCACCACCGCCTGCACTAGCTTGCGCCACCAAAGGTATCTTCTCCGATCGCTCGACCAGTGATGACGCCGGACCCCCCCTCCGTTCTTCTCTAACCCGAAATTCCCCCCCACTCGTTCAGCGCTAGAAACCGCACCTCGAACCTTCGGCAAGTCTTTCTTCGCAATTCAATGTGAATGACTTCACCTTTGAACTTTAATTTCAGTTTCATTTCATTTTATATAGCCTTGTATGAAGTTAGAATTTTATAAGCAAACAGATCATATTTTTAAAAGAAAAAAAGATCATATTTTTAAAAGCAAAAAAGATCATATTTTTAAAAGCAAAAATATCATATTTTTAAAAGCGAAAAGATCGTATTTTTAAAAGCGAAAAGATCATATTTTTAATATAGAAAAGGTGAAATTTTTAAATATGAAAAGATTTGTTTATTTTTATATATATGCAGAAGAAGTGATTTTTGTATACATAACAACGATATAAAGATTCGATTTTTATATGAGTGGCGAATTAAAAATATAATTTTTATATATGTAACATAATAAAAATACAATTTTTATTATATGAGAAGTGAAATGAAAATATAATCTTTACAGTAAAAGAATGAAATAAAAATATGAACTTTATTTTTATCATGAAATAGTGAGAATAAGGATTCGATTTTTATATGAGTAGCGGAATAAAAATATGATTTTTATATAATGAGAAGAATAAAAATGTGATTTTTATTGTGAACAGCGTGAAATGGTTGAGTTGGAATGTCGAAAGAATCTGAACTGTTCAGATGTTCAGGAATAGATAATGGCGGAGTGGAACCCCTGGGTGAGAACTCATCACTTTTATTTTAATTTCTAGTTGAAATATATACTAGGATGCAGACGGTGCTTAGCAGCACCCGACACCCGTCGTCAATAGACCATGGATGACTTGTTTGTTTGATTGTTGTGTTGTGAAATTTGATTGTGTGATGTGGAATGGAATAAAATATTTTATAGTGGAAAATTTTTATAGTTAAAAATATGATTTTTAACGTGTATATAAAATAAATAGTAATAAACAAATCGGAGATTTGTTTATATACACTGATTTGACTGATATTGATTGGGACTATAAATTTTACACATCGCCCAACTACACAAATAAAAATCTGTGTTTGTTGATTTGAAACACCACACGGGTGTTGGGATGATATTGACATACACTAATCCCAATGGTTTAGTGGTATGTCGATCGTTTGATTGACACACTATATGAGCATTGATTAGTTATATTTAATTCTTATGCAGTCGTGTAGTGCACTTTGGATGATGGTTGATTATTTATTGTTGTTATTATATACATGTGTTTTATGGAATCCATGTAATTAACATTATATGGTAATTGATTGGACCTCATTCTAATTTGGAAAATAAAGAATATTATAAAATATAAAATTCATGTGTTGAATAGAATAAATATTCATGTGTTGAATAAAATAAAATTCATGTGTTGAATAGAATAAATATTCATGTGTTGAATAAAATAAATATTCATGTGTTGAATAGAATAAACATTCATGTATTGAATAAAAGCCGTGTTGATTTGATTGACGCCATTTTGACGTGAACGATATTTATATCGATTTTATTCATTTTTATATTGAATATAGAAAAGGAAGTGATTTCAAAATATATCATTTTGAAAATATTATCATTTGTATATCGATGATGTGGAAAATTCAATTTTGATTAGAAATTGAATTTGAAGTTGAAATCGTTTTGAAAACGAATTTAAAACGATTTATAAAATACGTTTTGAAAAGAAATCGATGAAATATATATATATATATATATATTATATATGTCTATATATATAATGGCCAAAATAGAACGCGTCGCGCCGCGGCAGTTCGCGAATTTCGACCATTGATTTCGAATGGATATTACGGGAGATCCGACCGTTGGATTCTACTAAAACCGGAACCGTTGGGTTCGTATCGAAAAGAGCTTTCTAAGAATATTAGTGATTTGAAATCTAACGGTTGGATTTGGAATTATGTCCAAATCAAATTTGGAAAAGGTCGCTGTAAGTGTAGTTCGATGGCCGTTGATGGAAATCGACTGTACGGGCCTTGATAAAATTATTAAAAATAGTAATAATTTGTGTAAAATCATAAGAAATGATTTGGGAAGAATTAGGCTGAAAAACTCCATATTTGAAAAGATAAAAATAGATTTTTATCTAAATGAACTAGTAATGAACTAAAATAATAATTTATTTATTTATAAATAAATAAATAGGATTAGAAATGGTTTTTTTTAAAGTAACCAGAATTTCCAATAATTGAATTGGAATGGATTTGAATCAAAATTATCTTTGGAATATTTCGATGTTGGATTTCGTGATTATACAGATATTGTTATGGAAATTTGAAAGATATATTTATATCGTTATTTCCGATACGATATTTGTTGGTCGTAGAATTTGATATTGAATATAAGCCGATATATTTTCTATTCAGAGCCTTGTATATAATATCAAATGTGATTTGGGTTTGTCGTGAATGGTGTCTTCATTAACACTGTTCTTAAACCCAGTTGAGAGAAAGATTAAAATATATTTTTTAGATTTAATGAAGTGTACCAATTAAATGGTATTTAATTGGAATTGAATTTGAATTGATTCTTAGGTTTATTGTGAACGGTGTTTTAAATAACACTTGTTCTTTAACCCGATAATTAAGGAATGTGATTTTGGGTTTTTCGTGAACCGTGTTTTAGATGACATTTTTTCTTTAACCTAGTTAAAGACAGGATATTGATTTCTGTGAAGATTAAAACTAAGTGAGGTTTTAATGAATCTTTAATTAGATTGAAATGGTCGAGAATGGAGTATCACCAGTTTTGCTCCAGCCAATAGTTAAATCTTTAATTAGATTTGAACGTGAAATGGTAATTAAATTTTCCGATAACACCGTGGTGTTAGATATGAAGTATGACCAGATTTACTTCGTGGGATAAATAGGTTGGGATTGGGAAATAAAATAAATGATTACTTCGGTGTGGTTCGCTAATCCCGACTAGTTTGAATTGATATTCAAAAGAAGATTAAAGAATAAATTTAAAGAATTTATCTTTGATAAAATTAATGGGAATCTTTTCCAAAGTATAAGAATATTTGAATAAAAGAATATTCTGAATTGGAATGAGGCATATGTTGTGTTTGGGTAACACTTGTTTATTATATACGCGGGTTATTCAAAAAGACCGTGTATATCCCATTCTGAATAACTGATTCGATGTGGTTCGAAGATGATGACGGTGGTTGAAGACCGGAGGTCTTCACGTCATTTGGATAATTACTGATGATCTTGATTGGGCTGTACACCCAAAAGGAGGGAATCAGTTAGTGATCGTCCAGACGTACTAGGAGATCGATGGATATGCGAGGTACAAGGTGCCTCCGGTTTCGTTCAGACCCAGAACGAACTTGTAAATGGACTGTGTGTCTGACATTGGATTTTATTCTGTGTGATTAATATCTATTAAATATATATCTGTTTGGCGGCGGAGAATTTATTCTCTTGCTTAACGCCCTTCTCTGAGACGTACGAGCTCAGGGGTTATATATTGATGGATACCAATCGGTTGGAGTGAATTGCCTTTGTGGCATGCCTAAGTGGCAAATGATCAAGGCTTCTGTTGAAAAGCAGAGTCTTGTGGTTGATGATCAAAGCACCGCCTATGTGGCATAGCTTTGTGTAACGTTGATTCGTGAGCCTCATACCCCGGTTGTGAACAAGAAACGGGAGAGGACATCAGGAAGAGCATGTGTTTCCTTCTAGCTAGAAGTGGCATCAGTGGTTTTACATGCCTTTAGCTGCCACAATTAGACGTCTAATGTGAGAGGTCAAAGGCATGAATTGTAGGCGTAACGGTTGGTAACACGAGGTTTGACCCGCTTTGTGGTGTAAGACTGCCCCGAACCGCCTAGCAAATTCAGCAGCCACAAAGTGTTCGGTCTAATGTGTGAGGTCATGCACCGTTCGTCATAATGAATGAATTAAGTAATTGAAACACCCCACCACCGTTAGGGTCACTCTCAAAGGGAATGCCCTAATTTTGGTGGAGGTTTATAAGTATAAGTCACAGATATACAAGACAGATATAAGAACACATATTTGTAAACAGCGGAAAAACCAACAACTTTTATTTCATAAAAGCAAATACGTGCTACAACAATATCACCATAATTGTCTTACATCTTTTCCAAAAAAACATAACACTTTCATAATCTGTCTTGATTACATTATTTAAAGAAGCATAAATAAAACGTAGATAAACTGCAAAAGCCCCATAGAGTTTGTCCAAAGCCATAGTTTCAAACGGAAAGGTCCAAGCAATATATTTCTCTTCTTCAAGCTGAATGTTAAGACCGGTCAAGCTGCTGTGTTCCCTCCCTGTGGACCAGGGGGGGGAAACGGAAGAAAAGAAGACGAAAGAAAAGTAGAGTCAGACATAAAGCCTGAGTAAGTCTAGTACTATTCTGTCTATGAATAAAGAACTGGGTATGATAAGTATAAACAAGAAGTGGGAAAGTACTATAAACTTGGTTAAGTTGTCTAGGGTCGAATATACTATCGTACCCCATGTTAATCTCTGAACCCATATAAACTAGTTTCCAATTGGCACCCCATAAATCAGGGTGAAGTGATCCATTCTATGATGATCGGCTCCTACTCGCATAGTTACATGTGTCTTACAGCCCCCGATGTTGTAGTTACCTATGCTGGTCCCACCATGGGGTGTATCAAGTCCCATGGTGGCGACCCGACACAATCCTAGAGTGCACAGGTATGCTACTGGTGTCCAGTGCCTTATTTTTCTGCGCCGGAGTGTGTGCACGCCCGCACCCCGTTAGAACCTACACTGCTACACCACCGCCGTCGATTTGACCTCTTACAATCAGCCAAGTAATCGTGCCCCACCCTGCCTAGTTTCAGGGTATCCTGATACACCTTCTAGGGTTACTGCTGAAAAGGGTCCCCCGTTACTAGGTTTTCTATCTCTAGCCAACATGCTAAGTTGGTTAAGTGTTTTCTAACCTAACCCCCACCAGTCCGTTTAGTTTAGCATGTTCCATTTTGATTAAGTCTTTAGTTCACTTAATCCTAAAAATCCTGACTCAGCCTTAATTGTCTTATTAAAGCCTTGACCTCTCACATTAGACAGGTATTGTCGTGGCTGCCTGTTGCCGGTTGGTTCCGGGCAGTCTTACATCACAACTCAGTCTAACCTCGGGTCCTTATTGGGCTCCATGTTTAACCTCCCACATTGGATAGGTATTGTTGTGACTACTGGACATCCGGGCGGTTCCGGGCAGGTTTACATCACAACTCAATCCAACCTCGGGTTAAACACATCGTATGTTCTACATTTACATATTTTGTCTTTCTTCTTTATTTTCTTATATGTAAATATTTGCGGCCCATTATTAAGTTAATGGTGTAAAGGTTACACCAATCATGGGCCCAACCCATACTTGAATTTGGGCCCTTCTATTTTATATTTTCATTCATTAGTAATTTTAACCCAACGTTATTTTCCCCCGTTTAACACGTCCGTTTATTATATATATGTTGGGCTTAGCCTTTTAAAGCCCAACTTAGCCATGCGAAAAGGGGAGGCTTAAAGCGTGATTACATATACAAAAAGGGGAATGTGAACGCATGAACTTGCAAGATGACGTTGGAAATAAAAAATAGAAACTGGTGTACTTGCATAGTAGTGACATATACTTTGGTCATAAAGCATAAGTAACATGAATCAAAGCATGTAAACTTGTAGTTAAGTTAAGAATATCACTATCGACACATAGGCTTTAACTACAACATAAACCTATATTTTTATTCAGGCATAATGTCAAACATAAGCGAATCATGTTCATAAAACTACTACATGTTTACAAAGGTGCCCACTTTTGTGACTAATACAAAAGTATAGTTAAATTTGTTCACATAACCATGGCATAAATATTTCTAACATGAAATCATGATTTTTACTTTAGTCATGTAAACTTGCAAAAAAGGGATTTTGAATCTAACCTAGCTATGTACCACATATGTCATCATATAATTCTTGTAAACAATATAGACTTAATTATGCAAAATATCAATCATAGCCTAGTCATATTCATAAGTTTGCAAATAGGTTTTCTAGTACAAAAGCATGACTTAATACATAGATCATGATGCCAAATTTTCAACATAATTTCATATGGACTATGATAACCCAAACTTATTCCAATTACTTCATAAAAATGATGTTTGTATAAAAATACACATTATGATAGCATAGTAGCAAAACCCCAAACTTGCATGAATTTCAATTAATCAACTACATACATGTAGCTTCAACATGGATTACATAATTTGCGAATATTCCAAACGTATATTTGCATAAAACTACCGCATGTAGTTTTTCATAACATAATCCAAACGTATACAATATTCCAAATCGATAAGAATCATAGTAACGCACAAATTATGAATTATTTATCACCACAACCAAGTATACAAACCAACACAGTTATTTGTTCATACCAAAGTAATACTCTACTTACAATGGTGAGGCGAATTCTCAAATTTAAAGATGCGATTTGATTTGATTGAGTTGCTTTATGCCTTAGAATTTTCCTCCTAATCCTCTCTCCAATTGGTGGCTACCCCTAGTCGTTCCTCAGCAACATGGCGGCTTTGTTCTTATTTTTGAATGAATAGATTAGGGTTGAGTCTAGGGTCATTTTTATAGGGGTTATGAACCGATTAGGACCATTGATGTTGCCTGGATTGATCGTAGCCATTCATCCTAAGGAGAGACCAATTAGAGCCTGCCACCTAGCCCTAATGACAAAGCAGACTACAGAAAATCGACCAACATAGAATAGGCCAGCCAGGTTGGGCTGGGTTCGACCTTTGTAACAACCCGTAAAATGTGGGCCAGTTTAAAATTTTTATTTTGGCAATTTTAGCGAATTTTGAATATTTAAAATAGATTATTTTAAATAATATCGACGAGAAATTTATTTTGAATATAATTAGAACGTATATATTATATACGTCGTCGTTAGAATATAAATATTTATATATAATTATAAATAGAATTGAAAATGGCGCGGTAGTTCGATAATTCGATTTCAAACTTCAATTGGATGTACCGGGTGCAAAACAATCCGGATTTTAGTGAAACCAAAAATAGTAGGATCTAATTGAGAATATCTTTCCAACGAATCCGGAAGATCAAAATTTCGTAGCAAGAATCAAAAGATATGTCCAGTTGAAAATTCTGAATAGTCGCTATGGAATTCAGGCCCTTAAAAATGGACATTTTGCAAATGACCTCGGATTTCGACGAAACCACTTTTGTTGGGTCCGTGATGTCAAGTTATTGCTAGATTTCAAATTTCATAATTTTTCAAATCAGTATGTGAGCGTGGTAAAGGAAAACGTGTTTTGACCATTCCAGTTGATTTTAATCGACTGGAAAATGGCCATTTTTCCAACGGTCTCAGAATTCGACGAAACTAGTTTTGTTAGGACCGTATCGTCAATACGAAGCTAGAAAATATTTTTCTGCAATTTTTAGAGCTAGTATGTGCCCCCGGTAATCTGAAATGTACGTTTAAAATTCAATATAGTGATTTAAATGCAAATTAAACGGAAACTGATTCAAACAGTCGAATCAGCTTGCGGTACATATCCCATTGTGTTCGGAATGGGGGTAAAACGTTATGGACGACAGGCGGTGGGCCTCGTTTAGAGGTCGTATGTAAAAGTCAACTTTTGATAAAAATAAAATAATTAAATAATAATAGAAAAAAAAAAAGGGGAAAACCCCCTTATCTCCTTTGGCCCCCCCCCCATTCTAATTCATTTCATCAGAGAAAAAGAAAGAAAAAAAACAAAAAAACTAAATCGCTCAGGCGATTAACGCCGATTGCCCCCCCAGCCGCCGTCGGGCGCGCAGCCCCCCCCCGTTGTCCAGCGCCGCTCTCCACCCTACGCCTCCCCTTCTTCTTCCCCCTCCCTCCTTTCCCTCACCAGCGGCTCCCGAAGGCGCCCCCCCCTCCAAATCGCGACACCCGATTAGCAGCTCCGCTCGCCTCCAACCATCACCTGACGCAACCGCAGCCCCCTCCGATCCCGACTCCGTCGAACTAGCAGACGCCCCCCCTCTTCGCTTACAGTAAGTTTTATTTTCATTTTTATTTTTATTTTACTTTTGTTTTTATTTTAGAGTTTAAAAACTAATTTCGATATTTAGAAAAAGATTAAAAACTGATTTTAGAAATAATTAAAAACTGATTTTAGAAATAATTAAAAACTGATTTTAGAAAGATTAAAAAAAAAAAACTGAAATGTTTAAAGGTATTAAAACTGATTGGTTTAAAGGAAATTCAAAACTGATTTTTCTAAAGTATTAAAACAGATTTTTTTTTATTAGGTTTAAAAACTGAATTTTTATTAAGTATAAAAAATGAATTTTAATTAGGTTGAAAACTGATTTTGATTTGAAAATGATTTTTAACTGATTTGAAAATTATTTTAAAACTGATTTGTTTAAAAGGGTTTTAAAAGATTTAAACTTTAAAAAAAAAAAAGTAAAAGACTTTAAAGAAGTAAGATATGGAAATTATACTTTTAAAGTAATAAAAATATAATTTTTACACCGTAGGAATATAAAGATATAATCTTTATTTTTGAAAAGTTGGAATCTATATCTTAAAAATTCGATTTTTATATATTGAATAGCAAAGTAAAAATTCGATTTTTATATATTGAATAGCAAAGTAAAAATTCGATTTTTACATATGTAGTGAAAGCGGACAACGAAAGCGACAAAAGGCGAGTTGGCGAAGATTTCCTGCATTGGAAGTGCCGTGGAGCTTGGATAGCTATCTGTGAGAATTTCTCACCTTTCAATTTAATTTTTCTAGTTATATATATATATATATATATATACTAGGATGCAGACGGTGCTTATAAGAAGCACCCGACACCCGTCCACAGACCATGGACTTGTTTGTTTAGTTGAATGTTGGGTGATTGATTTATTCGTATGGTTGAATTGGAAATTGATTGAAATTGATTTGTGAATGGCGTGGGCCTTCACTAGACTGGGGATAAGGCTAGGCCTTGTCCCGTTTCTAGTATCGTGCCGTTATGCCGCCGAAATTTTCTAAAATATGTTAGAAAAATAAAAATATCATTTTTATTGAAAAAATGAATTGAATAGAAATTCATATGTTGGAATAAAATGTTTTATCGTTAAAAATATAATTTTTAACGTGAATGTGAATAAATAAATATTCATTTACAAACCAGACGGTTTGTTTATGTACACTTATTTGAATGACATTGATTGGGACGATAAATTTTACACATCGCCCAACAGCACAAATAAAATATGTGTTTGATTGTTTGAAACCCCACACGGGTGTTGGGATGAAATTTGAAGTTCACTCATCCTTATTGATTAAATATGTCGATCGATAGATTGACAGTCTGTTATAAGCGTTGAATATCTATATTTGATGCTTTTACAGTGTAGTGCACTTTGGTTGATGGTTGATTATTTTCAATGTTATTATATACATGTGTTGTATGAAAATCCATATAATTAACTTTATATGGTAATTGATTGGGCCTCATTCCAGTTTGAAAAACAAAGAATATTATAAAATAAAAGTTCATGTGTTGACAGTACTCATCCGTTGAGATTGGTCATCTGTTGAACGAAATATTTTAGTAATAAAATTTACATCTTTATCAATATAAAATAAAAGTTCATGTGTTGACAGTACTCATCCATTGAGATTGGTCATGTGTTGAACGAAATATTTTGATAATAACAACTATTTTGAAAAAGAAATATTTGAAATAGAATATTTGAAAATAGAAATTTATGAAGCCGTGTTGATTAGATTGACGCCATTTTGACGTGAACGATATTTATATCGATTTTATTCATTTTGAAATGAATATTGAAAAGTGATTTCGAAATCGAATATTTTGAAATGAATTGAATTGAAAACGATTTCGAAATTAATTGAATTGAAAACGATTTCGAAATGAATTGAATTGAAAACGATTTCGAAATGAATTGAATTGAAAACGATTTCGAAATGAATTGAATTGAAAACGATTTCGAAATGAATTGAATTGAAAACGATTTCGAAATGAATTAAATTGAAAACGATTTCGAAATGAATTGAATTGAAAACGATTTCGAAATGAATTCAATTGAAAACGATTTCGAAATGAATTGAATTGAAAACGATTTCGAAATGAATTGAATTGAAAACGAATTCAAATTGAATTGAAATTTGAATTGAATTGAAATAGATTTTGAAACGAATTTTAAAACTATTTATATAATTTGTTTTGAATAGAAAATCGACGAAATATATATTATATATATTATATATATAATATAATGGCCTGAATAGAACGCGCCGCGCCGCGGCAGTTCGTGAATTTCGACCATTTATTTCAAACGGACATTACGGGAGATCCGACCGTCGGATTCTCCTAAAACCGGAACCGTTGGGTTCGTATGGAAAAGAGCTTTCTAATGAATGTTAGAAATTTGAAATCTAACGGTTGGATTTGGAGATACATCCAAATCAAATTCGAAAAAGGTCGCTGTAAGTGCAGTTCGATGGCCGTTGATGGAAATCGACTGTACGGGCCTTGATAAAATTATTAAAAATAGTAATAATTTATGTAAAATCATAAGAAATGATTTAGAAAGAATTGGGATGAAAAACTCCATATTTGAAAAGATAAAAATAGATTTTTATCGAAATGAACTAGTTTTGAACTAGAATTACAATTCTATTTATTTTTAAATAAATAAATTGAATATTGAAATGGTTTTGAAAATAACCAGAATTTCCAATGATTGCATTGGAGTGGATTTGAATCGAAATTGTCTTCGGAATATTTCGATCTTGGAATTCGGGATTATACAGATGTTGTTATGGAAATTTGAAAGATGTAGATATTTATATCGTTATTTCCAATACGACATTTGTTAATCGTAGAATTTGATATTGAATATAAGCCGATATATTTTCTATTCAGAGCCTTGTATTGAATATCAAATGTGATTTGGGTTTGTCGTGAATGGTGTCTTCACTAACACTGTTCTTGAACCCAGTTGAGAAAAGATTAAATCTTTTTATTTAGATTTAATAAAGTGTACCAATTAAATAACATTTAATTGGAATTGAATCGATATTGATTTTTGGGTTTATCGTGAACAGTGTTTTAAATAACACTTGTTCTTTAACCCGATAATTAATGAATGTGATTTTGGGTTTATCGTGAACCGTGTTTTAAATGACACTGATTCTTTAACCCAGTCGAAGATTAAAACTAAGTGGAGTTTTAATGAATCTTTAATTAGATTGAAAAGATCGAAAATGGAGTACCACCAGTTTTTCTCCAGGCGATAGTTAAATCTTTAATTAGATTTGAACGTGAAATGGTAATTGAATTTACCGATAACACCGTGGTGTTAGATATGAAGTATTACCAGTTTTACTTCATGGGATGAATAGGTTGGGATTGGGAAATTAAAACAAATGATTACTTCGGTAAGGTTCGCTAATCCCGACTAGTTTGAATTGGAATTCAAAAATAGATTGAAGAATAAATTCAAGAATTTATTTTTGATAAAATTAATGGGAACCTCTCTCTATGAATGTGAAATTCAGAAACTAACTGTCGGTTAGCTAAGCAGAATGGTTTTCTGGATATTGATCTGATGTTGGTTTCGGCCTTCGGGGTTAATATTTGGGGAATTATTCTCTTGATTAATTTACGGTTAGTGACTGATGAATTGGAATGAGGCGTATGTTGTGTTTGTGTAACACTTATTCAAAATATACGCGAGTTATTCGGGAAGACCGGGTTTATCCCATTCTGAATAACTGATACGACGATAAGTCGAAGATGAAGACGATGGTCGAAGACCGGAGGTCTTCACGTCGTTTGGGTGATAACTGATGATCTTGATTGGGCTGTACACCCAAGAAGATGGAAACAGTTGGTGATCGTCCAGACGTACTTGGAGATCGATGGATATGCGGGGTACTAGGTGCCTCCGGTTTCGTTCAGCCCCAGAACGGACTTGTAAATGGACTGTGTGTCTGACATTGGATTTTAGTCCGTGTGATTGATCTCTATTAAATATATATCTGTTTGGCGGCGGAGAATTTATTCTCTTGCTTAACGTCCTTCTCTGAGACGTACGAGCTCAGGGGTTATATATTGATGGATATCAAACGCATGGAGTGAATTGCCTGTGTGGCATGCCTAAGTGGCAAATGATCAAGGCTTCTGTTGAAAAGCAAAGTCTTGTGGTTGATGATCGAAGCACGGCCTTTGTGGCGTAGCTTTGTGTAACGTTTACTTCGCGAGTTTCACACCCGGTATGAACCAAAAACGGGAGAGGACATCAGGGAGGACTTGCGTTTCTTTCTAGCTAGAAGTGGCGTCAGTGGTTTTACACGCCCTGACGAGTTTGACTTATGTGGTTGTTGCTGTTGCGAGGCGCCTCGGATTGATCGGTCGTTCTCGAACCGATGGAGTCATTTGATGGCTCGTTTGCGCCCCAAAGGGCGGGGAGACGTATTGTTCAGGCATAATAATCCACATCGGTGGACTGGCCCTGACGATCCAGGTGGCAGTTGCGGCTGTTCCTGAGACATGGTAGGCTAGATTGTCTCGAATCGGTTGAGGACTATCTTTTGCCTCGGTTCATAGATGGAAACCCAATTTCCAAATACGTGACATTTGCGGTTTTATTTGTAGAGCCTAGTATGGCGACATAGTGGGATGGGGCGCTCATGCCGCTTATGATTGATACTTATGATTTGAAGCTGTTTTATACACTATGCACTTATAATAGTATCAAATGATTTGTTTTAAACGTATCAAGCATTCTTTGGCTGTTATAAGGGATAACCCTATCCTCGGCTGCGTTGCATTGTGTGATGGGACCTGGGTCTTATAACAGCTTCATTTTTCTTTATTTAGCATTGCGCTGTTTGTTATATGCACTGGTATTCTTGGGAGGAAACCCGTTCCGTGTTATACGGCGTGGTCCCTTGATTTACCTTACATTAAAAATAAAGATTAACTGTTTTAGTTCTCACACCAGTCACATGACTGACCTGGAGTTTATTGTTTTAACCTAAACTCTGGGTGCCCTTATTTTGACACGGGCAGCTAGTAGTTTTGGTTTTGCAGATTTATATTCACAGGATCCTGGTTTACAGCTGGAACGATATCCGGAAAGCTTTCTATCCGTATATCTACTTCTAGTTGTGTATTGTATTATTTTCCGCTGCTATGTATTTAAATGTAATTTAAATCTCTGATATTTCTGTGTAATATTTATTCGTTTATACTCTGTATATTCTTGTAATCTGATGCATTGTTGTAATATACAGTGAAATGTTCTTTTATATGCGTTCTGTTGTGGCTTGTTCTCGAACTATCCGTCGCTTTCCTTTACGGGGAAGTTATGGGTTTTCACAGTTGGTATCAGAGCTTTGGTTTACAAAGCAGAGAACAAGGCACATTAGAAACATACGAAAGAATTCATCAGATATTGGATTAGTAATATCCAATTAGAATGACTCGTTAGAAATGGGATCAGTAGTATCCTAGAACGAGTGTGAAGAGTATATTTTTAAAGTGAAAACAAATTTTGTTTAGAAAATTTAAATCAATTATTCGCAGTCGATTATTTATTTATATTGATTTGGACAGTCCAGTATATAAAGAATTTGCATATACGCCTTGCAAACGTATATTCGAAGTTTTAATATACCGGGTAGATATAGAACCGCACTCTAGTAGCCCGACAATGTTCTGATGGTGGTTCGAAACATCATCAGCATTTATTTTCGAGTGACGAAGGTGTGATTTCTATATATTTCCATTAGACTGGTGTGAGAACCAAAATTAGATAGGGCCTATTGTTGTGATTTGGCATCAAAAATCTGATTTTTGACTATGTATCAAAATTATGAATTTGAAACTCTAATTCACTAATTGATTGATGTTAGTGTTGTTTGCCTATTTGTTTGCTAATTTTGAACCATTATGCCTAATAGCATCAAATATTGAATTGTATTGGAAATTGGTCGCATTTTCTTGCATATACGTGTATATCATTGAACAGGTCATAGCAAGGAGGCTAGAGCCAGAGAATAAAATTTGTTTGCCCGACAAATAGGTACATGTTTATTACATAATTTACTGTTTTGTTTGGGTGATGATGATTTTATGAGCCTATTGGCTAGCCGCTTGGCTTTTTCTTTTTCTTTTTGAGATCTGAAGGACCGGGGAAGCTATTTGAAATTCCCCGATGCTCCCGGTGCAGGGGAGGTTATGGCGAAATTTTTCAAAAATTTAGGGTGTTAGCCAAATTTTTGAAATTTTGAAAATTCTCAGAAACTAAAGAGTTGGAGAATGGAAGTCAGATCGAACGTAGAGTTGGATGATCAAACCACTTTCGACTTTGTTCCTTTTCGGGGACGAAAAGTTTTAAGTGGGGGAGATTGTAACAACCCGTAAAATGTGGGCCAGTTAAAAATTTTTATTTTGGCAATTTTAGCGAATTTTGAATATTTAAAATAGATTATTTTAAATAATATCGACGAGAAATTTATTTTGAATATAATTAGAACGTATATATTATATACGTCGTCGTTAGAATATAAATATTTATATATAATTATAAATAGAATTGAAAATGGCGCGGTAGTTCGATAATTTGATTTCAAACTTCAATTGGATGTACCGGGTGCAAAACAATCCGGATTTTAGTGAAACCAAAAATAGTAGGATCTAATTGAGAATATCTTTCCAACGAATCCGGAAGATCAAAATTTCGTAGCAAGAATCAAAAGATATGTCCAGTTGAAAATTCTGAATAGTCGCTATGGAATTCAGGCCCTTAAAAATGGACATTTTGGAAATGACCTCGGATTTCGACGAAACCACTTTTGTTGGGTCCGTGATGTCAAGTTATTGCTAGATTTCAAATTTCATAATTTTTCAAATCAGTATGTGAGCGTGGTAAAGGAAAACGTGTTTTGACCATTCCAATTGATTTTAATCGACTGGAAAATGGCCATTTTTCCAACGGTCTCAGAATTCGACGAAACTAGTTTTGTTAGGACCGTATCGTCAATACGAAGCTAGAAAATATTTTTCTGCAATTTTTAGAGCTAGTATGTGCCCCCGGTAATCTGAAATGTACGTTTAAAATTCAATATAGTGATTTAAATGCAAATTAAACGGAAACTGATTCAAACAGTCGAATCAGCTTGCGGTACATATCCCATTGTGTTCGGAATGGGGGTAAAACGTTATGGACGACAGGCGGTGGGCCTCGTTTAGAGGTCGTATGTAAAAGTCAACTTTTGATAAAAATAAAATAATTAAATAATAATAGAAAAAAAAGGGGAAAACCCCCTTATCTCCTTTGCCCCCCCCCCCCATTCTAATTCATTTCATCAGAGAAAAAGAAAGAAAAAAAACAAAAAAACTAAATCGCTCAGGCGATTAACGCCGATTGCCCCCCCAGCCGCCGTCGGGCGCGCAGCCCCCCCCCCCCCCCCCCCCCCCCCGTTGTCCAGCGCCGCTCTCCACCCTACGCCTCCCCTTCTTCTTCCCCCTCCCTCCTTTCCCTCACCAGCGGCGCGGCTCCCGAAGGCGCCCCCCCCTCCAAATCGCGACACCCGATTAGCAGCTCCGCTCGCCTCCAACCATCACCTGACGCAACCGCAGCCCCCTCCGATCCCGACTCCGTCGAACTAGCAGACGCCCCCCCTCTTCGCTTACAGTAAGTTTTATTTTTATTTTTATTTTTATTTTACTTTTGTTTTTATTTTAGAGTTTAAAAACTAATTTCGATTTTTAGAAAAAGATTAAAAACTGATTTTAGAAATAATTAAAAACTGATTTTAGAAATAATTAAAAACTGATTTTAGAAAGATTAAAAAAAAAAACTGAAATGTTTAAAGGTATTAAAACTGATTGGTTTAAAGGAAATTCAAAACTGATTTTTCTAAAGTATTAAAACAGATTTTTTTTATTAGGTTTAAAAACTGAATTTTTATTAAGTATAAAAAATGAATTTTAATTAGGTTGAAAACTGATTTTGATTTGAAAACGATTTTTAAACTGATTTGAAAATGATTTTAAAACTGATTTGTTTAAAAGGGTTTTAAAAGATTTAAACTTTAAAAAAAAAAGTAAAAGACTTAAAAGAAGTAAGATATGGAAATTATATGTTTAAAGTAATAAAAATATAATTTTTACACCGCAGGAATATAAAGATATAATCTTTATTTTTGAAAAGGCGGAATCTATATCTTAAAAATTCGATTTTTATATATTGAATAGCAAAGTAAAAATTCGATTTTTATATATTGAATAGCAAAGTAAAAATTCGATTTTTACATATGTAGTGAAAGCGGACAACGAAAGCGACAAAAGGCGAGTTGGCGAAGATTTCCTGCATTGGAAGTGCCGTGGAGCTTGGATAGCTATCTGTGAGAATTTCTCACCTTTCAATTTAATTTTTCTAGTTATATATATATATATATATATATATATATATATATATATATATATATATATATATATACTAGGATGCAGACGGTGCTTATTAGAAGCACCCGACACCCGTCCACAGACCATGGACTTGTTTGTTTAGTTTAATGTTGGGTGATTGATTTATTCGTATGGTTGAATTGGAAATTGATTGAAATTGATTTGTGAATGGCGTGGGCCTTCACTAGACTGGGGATAAGGCTAGGCCTTGTCCCGTTTCTAGTATCGTGCCGTTATGCCGCCGAAATTTTCTAAAATATGTTAGAAAAATAAAAATATCATTTTTATTGAAAAAATGAATTGAATAGAAATTCATATATTGGAATAAAATGTTTTATCGTTAAAAATATAATTTTTAACGTGAATGTGAATAAATAAATATTCATTTACAAACCAGACGGTTTGTTTATGTACACTTATTTGAATGACATTGATTGGGACGATAAATTTTACACATCGCCCAACAGCACAAATAAAATAAGTGTTTGATTGTTTGAAACCCCACACGGGTGTTGGGATGAAATTTGAAGTTCACTCATCCTGATTGATTAAATATGTCGATCGATAGATTGACAGGCTGTTATAAGCGTTGAATATCTATATTTGATGCTTTTACAGTGTAGTGCACTTTGATTGATGGTTGATTATTTTCAATGTTATTATATACATGTGTTGTATGAAAATCCATATAATTAACATTATATGGTAATTGATTGGGCCTCATTCCAATTTGAAAAACAAAGAATATTATAAAATAAAAGTTCATGTGTTGACAGTACTCATCCGTTGAGATTGGTCATGTGTTGAACGAAATATTTTAGTAATAAAATTTACATCTTTATCAATATAAAATAAAAGTTCATGTGTTGACAGTACTCATCCATTGAGATTGGTCATGTGTTGAACGAAATATTTTGATAATAACAACTATTTTGAAAAAGAAATATTTGAAATAGAATATTTGAAAATAGAAATTTATGAAGCCGTGTTGATTAGATTGACGCCATTTTGACGTGAACGATATTTATATCGATTTTATTCATTTTGAAATGAATATTGAAAAGTGATTTCGAAATCGAATATTTTGAAATGAATTAAATTGAAAACGATTTCGAAATGAATTGAATTGAAAACGATTTCGAAATGAATTGAATTGAAAACGATTTCGAAATGAATTGAATTGAAAACGATTTCGAAATGAATTGAATTGAAAACGATTTCGAAATGAATTGAATTGAAAACGATTTCGAAATGAATTGAATTGAAAACGATTTCGAAATGAATTAAATTGAAAACGATTTCGAAATTAATTGAATTGAAAACGATTTCGAAATGAATTCAATTGAAAACGATTTCGAAATGAATTGAATTGAAAACGATTTCGAAATGAATTGAATTGAAAACGAATTCAAATTGAATTGAAATTTGAATTGAATTGAAATAGATTTTGAAACGAATTTTAAAACTATTTATATAATTCGTTTTGAATAGAAAATCGACGAAATATATATTATATATATTATATATATAATATAATGGCCTGAATAGAACGCGCCGCGCCGCGGCAGTTCGTGAATTTCGACCATTTATTTCAAACGGACATTACGGGAGATCCGACCGTCAGATTCTCCTAAAACCGGAACCGTTGGGTTCGTATCGAAAAGAGCTTTCTAATGAATGTTAGAAATTTGAAATCTAACGGTTGGATTTGGAGATACGTCCAAATCAAATTCGAAAAAGGTCGCTGTAAGTGCAGTTCGATGGCCGTTGATGGAAATCGACTGTACGGGCCTTAATAAAATTATTAAAAATAGTAATAATTTATGTAAAATCATAAGAAATGATTTAGAAAGAATTGGGATGAAAAACTCCATATTTGAAAAGATAAAAATAGATTTTTATCGAAATGAACTAGTTTTGAACTAGAATTACAATTCTATTTATTTTTAAATAAATAAATTGAATATTGAAATGGTTTTGAAAATAACCAGAATTTCCAATGTATGCATTGGAGTGGATTTGAATCGAAATTGTCTTCGGAATATTTCGATGTTGGAATTCGGGATTATACAGATGTTGTTATGGAAATTTGAAAGATGTAGATATTTATATCGTTATTTCCAATACGACATTTGTTAATCGTAGAATTTGATATTGAATATAAGCCGATATATTTTCTATTCAGAGCCTTGTATTGAATATCAAATGTGATTTGGGTTTGTCGTGAATGGTGTCTTCACTAACACTGTTCTTGAACCCAGTTGAGAAAAGATTAAATCTTTTTATTTAGATTTAATAAAGTGTACCAATTAAATAACATTTAATTGGAATTGAATCGATATTGATTTTTGGGTTTATCGTGAACAGTGTTTTAAATAACACTTGTTCTTTAACCCGATAATTAATGAATGTGATTTTGGGTTTATCGTGAACCGTGTTTTAAATGACACTGATTCTTTAACCCAGTCGAAGATTAAAACTAAGTGGAGTTTTAATGAATCTTTAATTAGATTGAAAAGATCGAAAATGGAGTACCACCAGTTTTGCTCCAGGCGATAGTTAAATCTTTAATTAGATTTGAACGTGAAATGGTAATTGAATTTACCGATAACACCGTGGTGTTAGATATGAAGTATTACCAGTTTTACTTCATGGGATGAATAGGTTGGGATTGGGAAATTAAAACAAATGATTACTTCGGTAAGGTTCGCTAATCCCGACTAGTTTGAATTGATATTCAAAAATAGATTAAAGAATAAATTCAAGAATTTATCTTTGATAAAATTAATGGGAACCTCTCCCTATGAATGTGAAATTCAGAAACTAACTGTCGGTTAGCTAAGCAGAATGGTTTTCTGGATATTGATCTGATGTTGGTTTCGGCCTTCGGGGTTAATATTTGGGGAATTATTCTCTTGATTAATTTACGGTTAGTGACTGATGAATTGGAATGAGGCGTATGTTGTTTTTGTGTAACACTTATTCAAAATATACGCGAGTTATTCGGGAAGACCGGGTTTATCCCATTCTGAATAACTGATACGACGATAAGCCGAAGATGAAGACGATGGTCGAAGACCGGAGGTCTTCACGTCGTTTGGGTGATAACTGATGATCTTGATTGGGCTGTACACCCAAGAAGATGGAAACAGTTGGTGATCGTCCAGACGTACTTGGAGATCGATGGATATGCGGGGTACTAGGTGCCTCCGGTTTCGTTCAGCCCCAGAACGGACTTGTAAATGGACTGTGTGTCTGACATTGGATTTTAGTCCGTGTGATTGATCTCTATTAAATATATATCTGTTTGGCGGCGGAGAATTTATTCTCTTACTTAACGCCCTTCTCTGAGACGTACGAGCTCAGGGGTTATATATTGATGGATATCAAACGCATAGAGTGAATTGCCTGTGTGGCATGCCTAAGTGGCAAATGATCAAGGCTTCTGTTGAAAAGCAAAGTCTTGTGGTTGATGATCGAAGCACGGCCTTTGTGGCATAGCTTTGTGTAACGTTTACTTCGCGAGTTTCACACCCGGTATGAACCAAAAACGGGAGAGGACATCAGGGAGGACTTGCGTTTCTTTGTAGCTAGAAGTGGCGTCAGTGGTTTTACACGCCCTGACGAGTTTGACTTATGTGGTTGTTGCTGTTGCGAGGCGCCTCAGATTGATCGGTCGTTCTCGAACTGATGGAGTCATTTGATGGCTCGTTTGCGCCCCAAAGGGCGGGGAGACGTATTGTTCAGGCATAATAATCCACATCGGTGGACCGGCCCTGACGATCCAGGGGGCAGTTGCGGCTGTTCCTGAGACATGGTAGGCTAGATTGTCTCGAATCGGTTGAGGACTATCTTTTGCCTCGGTTCATAGATGGAAACCCAATTTCCAAATACGTGACATTTGCGGTTTTATTTGTAGAGCCTAGTATGGCGACATAGTGGGATGGGGCGCTCATGCCGCCTATGATTGATACTTATGATTTGAAGCTGTTTTATACACTATGCACTTAGAATAGTATCAAATGATTTGTTTTAAACGTATCAAGCATTCTTTGGCTGTTATAAGGGAAAACCCTATCCTCGGCTGCGTTGCATTGTGTGATGGGACCTGGGTCTTATAACAGCTTCATTTTTCTTTATTTAGCATTGCGCTGTTTGTTATATGCACTGGTATTATTGGGAGGAAACCCGTTCCGTGTTATACGGCGTGGTCCCTTGATTTACCTTACATTAAAAATAAAGATTAACTGTTTTAGTTCTCACACCAGTCACATGACTGACCTAGAGTTTATTGTTTTAACCTAAACTCTGGGTGCCCTTATTTTGACACGGGCAGCTAGTAGTTTTGGTTTTGCAGATTTATATTCACAGGATCCTGGTTTACAGCTGGAACGATATCCGGAAAGCTTTGTATCCGTATATCTACTTCTAGTTGTGTATTGTATTATTTTCCGCTGCTATGTATTTAAATGTAATTTAAATCTCTGATATTTCTGTGTAATATTTATTCGTTTATACTCTATATATTCTTGTAATCTGATGCATTGTTGTAATATACAGTGAAATGTTCTTTTATATGCGTTCTGTTGTGGCTTGTTCTCGAACTATCCGTCGCTTTCCTTTACGGGGAAGTTACGGGTTTTCACAACCTGACTCTAGACCAGGTCGACATGCCTGTCGACAGCCCTGACGACAGCCCTGTCGACCTGGCTAGACCAGGTCGACAGCCCAGTCGACCTGGGTGCGTTAGGCAGGTGTTCTTCCGCCCTGGCCCATTGGGCCCCATTTTGGAATTTAAACTTGATTTTCTGAGCTATTTTATTCTGTTTGAATTATAAACTTAATTCAGAAACTTCCGAAGGCCATATCTTCTTCATACGGACTCCGTTTTTCGAAAACTCGGACTCTATTTCGCGTATTTTTCCAAGACGAACGCAATGGCGTATCCCGTTTCCCTTAGTTCTTTGATTGCAAATTGATTATACTTTAATTTGTTAATTTCACAGTTATAGAATTCGCGGGGTGTTACATTCTCCCCCACTTAAAAGGATTTCGTCCCCGAAATCTTCAAGTTAGGAGGAATGTATATCCTAACATCCAATCATCCATCTACTCATCCATCAAACACGAGCATCCATTGTCCTTAAAAGACTTCTAATATTTCATGATCATATGCGAAGTGTGTGTGTACATGTACTTATCTAATGCAAAATCAGGCGGTCTACTGATTCAGTTGACCTCCTTAATGCGAATTATGTAGGTGCCATGAATCCATTATGTATGCAAATTTTCCTATTCTTGATTCTACATGAGTGCACAATCATTCAATACAAATGCAGCATCCACATGACAACACATTAAAGTTCAACCACATACGAATGCAAACATATATGCATATGCAATATGAAGTGACTGAGCCGATCTAAAACCTAGATTGTGTGTGTATATGCAACCACGAGCAACCACCAGCAATCACTTGCAACCACTTGCAACCATCATCCATAACATGTTTCAATTACATGTTTCCATCCAAAGGGTTTCTACCTAAAAGATAAGGTCGAGGAAATATACCTAAAAAGATAGATAAAAGCGCAACTTAAGGAAAAGGAAAGATCAAGGATGTACCCTCGAACAGAAAAGGGTAGGCTGTACGGATTCTAGCTTCAGTTTCCCAAGTCGCGTCTTCCTCGGCGTCACTCCACTATACTTTGACGAGCTTGACTTCACGGTTGCGTAGCTTCTTCACTTCCGTTCCTAAGATGCGGGTTGGAACTTTTCTTATGGTTGCTTCGCGCTCCACTTCGGCCTCTTCGAGGATATTTGGCTCTACCACTTCAGCAGACTCATGTAGACATTTTCGGAGATGTGAAACGTGAAAAACGTTGTGGAGCCCAGCCAATTTCTCGGGTAGCTCTAATCTATAGGCCATTTTCCCAATTTTCTCGATGATAGGGAATGGCCCTACGAACCTTGGTGCTAGCTTTCCTGTGGTTCCAAAACGAACAACGTTTCTTAGTGGTGATACCTTGAGAAAAACTCTGTCTCCAACCTTAAATTCAAGGTCGGTCCTTCTCTTGTCGGCATAGGACATTTGTCTTTCTTGGGCCGTCTTCATCCTTCTTCGTATTAAGTCTACTTTCTCTGAAGTCTCTCGGATCATATCTGGTCCAAGTTTGAGCTTATCAGTAGACTCCCACCAACAAGTGGGCGATCGGCACGGTCTTCCATATAAAGCTTCGAAGGGCGCCATTACGATGGTTGCTTGATAACTGTTGTTGTAGGCAAATTCCACCAAAGGAAGGTGGTCTTCCCATGTCCCTCCGAAGTCAAGGACGCATAGCCTTAAAAGGTCTTCCAAAACTCTGTTCACTCTCTTTGTTTGGCCATCGGTTTGGGGATGATAGGCTGTGCTCAAGCATAACTGCGTTCCTACTGCTTCTTGCAGACTCCGCCAAAACTCGCTGGTGAAGATGGGGTCTCTGTCACTAACAATGCTAGATGGTATTCCATGGAGTCGAATGATTTCTTTGAGGTAAAGTGATGCTAGGGATGAGGCAGTTCTTTTACTTTTGACAGGTAAAAAGTGGGCGCTTTTAGTAAGCCTATCCACTATTACCCAAATGCTAGTGTTGCCTCTCCTAGACCTAGGCAGCCCATCGATGAAGTCCATTGAGATGCTATCCCACTTCCACTGCGGGACCTCCAGAGGATGTAGCAATCCGCCAGGCTTTTTCTGTTCCGCCTTAACCTGTTGGCACACCATGCACTTAGAAACGAATTCTGCCACGTCCTTTTTCATGCCGTTCCAGAAGAAAGTCCTTTTTATGTCTTTGTACATTTTATCTCCGCCTGGGTGTATCGTCATTTTGGAGTGATGTGCTTCCTCGAGAACCTTCTTTACTAAATCTTTTGTCTGTGGGACGCATAGTCTTCCGTCTCGCCTTAGCAAACCCCTATCGTCGATGGAGTATCTATTGAGGTGACTTGAAGTCTCACCCCTAATTAGCCTATCAATTGTTTCCACAAGCTGAGGGTCTTCGCGTTGTGCTGTCCCTACTGAATCCACTAAAGTTGGGCGCACTTCGAGAGATGCTAGCAAGCCTGGTACGAAATCGGAAGAAGGCCTAAAGTCGAAGCTGGCTATAAACTCTAGGCTTTGTCTTTCAACAAACAACGGGCTTAGGGTCAATTTCTTTCGGCTCAACGCGTCTGCCACTACGTTGCCTTTGCCCGGGGTGTAGGAGATTTCGAAATCGTACGAGGCAAGAAACTCCATCCATCTTTGTTGCCTCAAGTTAAGATCCTTCTGCGAGAAAAGATATTTCAACGATTTATGGTCAGTGTAAAGTTCGAACTTCTCACCTAGGAGATAGTGTCGCCAAGACTTGAGTGCAAAGACGATGGCGGCTAACTCAAGATCGTGGGTTGGGTAGTTCTTTTCGTGCACTTTCAACTGCCTCCCGCCATAAGCTACTACCCTCCCTTCTTGCATTAAGACGGCGCCTAGCCCTGTCCCACATGCATCCGTATAAACAGTGAACATCTTGCTCCCATCTGGCAGCGTCAAAACTGGGGCTGTTGTGAGAGCCCTTTTCAGTCGTTGGAAAGCAAACTCGCAATCCAAGTCCCAATTAAACATTAGATTCTTCTTAGTTAATTTCGTAAGCGGAGCTGAGATTTTTGCAAAATCCCTTATGAATTTTCGATAGAAACCCGCTAGTCCTAGAAAGCTTCGGACCTCAGTTACATTCCTTGGTGTCTTCCAATCCTGTACCGCCACTACCTTAGCAGGGTCCACTGCTAACCCCTGTTTGGATACTATGTGCCCAAGGAACATCACCTCTTCTCTCCAAAAGTGGCATTTGGAGAATTTGGCTTTTAGTTGATGGACTCGCAAAGTTTCCATGATTGCCATTAAGTGTTGAGCATGTTCCTCTTCACTCTTTGAGAAGATAAGGATATCATCTACGAAGACCACTACGAATTTGTTGAGGAAATCTATAAATACCCTACTCATCAGGTCCACTAAGTAAGCAGGTGCATTTGTCAAGCCGAAAGGCATGACAAGCCATTCAAAGAAGCCGTCTGGGGTTCTGAATGCCGTTTTATCGATGCTATCTTCAGCCACCCTTAGCTGATGAAAACCGGTTGCTAAATCGAGTTGGGAGAAAACAGACGCTCCTACAAGCTGGTCAAATAAATCGTCAATTCTAGGGAGAGGGTGCCTATTCTTTTTCGTTAGCTTGTTGAGTTCCCTATAGTCAACACATAGACGGAGTGAACCATCCGCCTTTGTAGCGAACACCACTGGAGCGCCCCATTCTGAAATGCTCCTCCTAATGAACCCCTTTTCTAGAAGCTCTTCAATCGGTTTACTGAGCTCTTTCCTTTCTCGTGGAGCCATGTGTCTGACGGGCAACGCAACGGGCTTTGCATTATCTACAAGATATATGCGGAAGTCTATTTCCCGCTTCGGAGGCAAGCCCTTCGCCTCTTCGAAGACATCCGGATATTCCCGGACCACTTTAACTGATTGCAAATTTTCAACAGAGGCATCTAGCGATTCAAGATAACTAAGCATAACCGCATACGAGGGATTACAAGAAATTTCCAAAGTATTACCGAGCTGGGTTAGGAGCCTAACAACCCTTTTCTCACAATCAAGGATGGCCCCATTACTGGATAGCCAATCCATACCCAAAATCAAACCATAACCCAAAAAGCCCAAAACAAAGGCACTACATTGAAATTCTACACTTAGAATAGAAAATTTCAATCCCACACAGATCATAGACAAATGAGCTGGGCCCCCAATTGGGTTTGAAACAATTAAGGGGTCTTCTACCATACTAGTTTTTAGGTGCAGAGATTCTACTAAAGCGGACGAGATAAAGGAGTGTGATGCGCCAGAATCAAATAAAGTGCGAACGGGGTGATCATAAAGATAAACTACACTTTCTACAGAAGTATTTATACCTCGCTGTTGCAGAGGTGGCGCTTCCAGCATATGAACCTGTGCCCCTGGGGTGGATCCAGCCCTCTGCCCCTGTCCTCGTTTCTTTGGGCAGTCCTTAGCCCTGTGGCCTGTCTCACCGCAAGAAAAGCACCCACCATTCTCCTTGGCCTTCTTTTTCCGGCAGTCCTTTACTAAGTGCCCCACTTTTCCACAGAAATTGCACTTCCTCTTCTCTTTGTTGCCTTTCCCGCCTTTCTTAAAGTCTGTCTTTTTAGGCTGCAAACCTTCTTTCTTCCCTTGAGAGCTTTCTGCCTTTGTCTCCTTCTTGCCCTTATCCTCTTCATTCAGCAATGCCATTTGCACCAATCTTTCATACGTGGCTCCCATGGGTATATGGGTCATGGCCAAACTGTGTAATGGCTCATTCAACCCTTTGACGAAACGGAGAGCCTTCTTGTGTGGGGTGTTGACTAGGTCAAGCCCAAACCTAGCCAGCTCATCGAACTGATTCACATACTCTCTGACTGTCTTGTCCCCTTGCTTAAGAAATAAGAATTTTTCCAACTGCAAACTTCTTTCTGAATCTGAGAGAAATTTAGTCTCAAACCTTGCCCTAAAGTCCTCCCACGTCTCCACTGGTCTTTCAGCATTAGTGACTTCGCACCAGTAGGAAGCCTCGCCCTTCAATAGCCACACTGCCAATTGTACTTTTTGTCTATCTTCTACCTCAAAGATGATGAATAGGTCCTCCGTTTATTTCAGCCAATATCTGGCTGCCACGAAGGACTCAGTTCCATGGAAATCCTTTCCTCCCATAGCTTTAAAATCTTTACATATATTAGCAAATGTGTTTCCCCGAGGAGGAGGTGGAGGAAAAGGTGCCGCTGCAGCTGGATGATTTCCGGCAGCTGGGGGAGGAGGAATGGTAGGACCTGGCTGAGTGGCTCTTGCTTCTAAGAACCGTCTAAACCAACCAGGTATTGGCACCCCTTCCGGCAAGTTAAGATCTTCGGACATGCTGAAACAAAAAGGATAGATTCAAAACGAAGGATAAGAGATAGTACCTATGGCTTTGGGGAGTGGACTTTGCCTTTTTAAAATAAAAATAATATTTTTCTTTAAAAATGCTTCTTTAAATTTCCTTTTTGAAAATAATTTTTTCAAAACTTTTTACCCTATCTGGTAAACCTATGCTCTGATACCAAGTGAAACACCCCACCTCCGTTAGGGTCACTCTCAAAGGGAATGCCCTAATTTTGGTGGAGGTTTATAAGTATAAGTCACAGATATACAAGACAGATATAAGAACACATATTTGTAAACAGCGGAAAAACCAACAACTTTTATTTCATAAAAGCAAATACGTGCTACAACAATATCACCATAATTGTCTTACATCTTTTCCAAAAAAACATAACACTTTCATAATCTGTCTTGATTACATTATTTAAAGAAGCATAAATAAAACGTAGATAAACTGCAAAAGCCCCATAGAGTTTGTCCAAAGCCATAGTTTCAAACGGAAAGGTCCAAGCAATACATTTCTCTTCTTCAAGCTGGATGTTAAGACCGGTCAAGCTGCTGTGTTCCCTCCCTGTGGACCTGGGGGGGGGGGGGGGGAGGAAACGGAAGAAAAGAAGACGAAAGAAAAGTAGAGTCAGACATAAAGCCTGAGTAAGTCTAGTACTATTCTGTCTATGAATAAAGAACTGGGTATGATAAGTGTAAACAAGAAGTGGGAAAGTACTATAAACTTGGTTAAGTTTTCTAGGGTCGAATATACTATCGTACCCCATACTAATCTCTGAACCCATATAAACTAGTTTCCAATTGGCACCCCATAAATCAGGGTGAAGTGATCCATTCTATGATGATCGGCTCCTACTCGCATAGTTACATGTGTCTTACGGCCCCCGATGTTGTAGTTACCTATGCTGGTCCCACAATGGGGTGTATCAAGACCCATGGTGGCGACCCGACACAATCCTAGAGTGCACAGGTATGCTACTGGTGTCCAGTGCCTTATTTTTCTGCGCCGGAGTGTGTGCACGCCCGCACCCCGTTAGAACCTACACTGCTACACCACCGCCGTCGATTTGACCTCTTACAATCAGCCAAGTAATCGTGCCCCACCCTGCCTAGTTTCAGGGTATCCTGATACACCTTCTAGGGTTACTGCTGAAAAGTGTCCCCCGTTACTAGGTTTTCTATCTCTTGCCAACATGCTAAGTTGGTTAAGTGTTTTCTAACCTAACCCCCACCAGTCCGTTTAGTTTAGCATGTTTCATTTTGATTAAGTCTTTAGTTCACTTAATCCTAACAATCCTGACTCAGCCTTAATTGTCTTATTAAAGCCTTGACCTCTCACATTAGACAGGTATTGTCGTGGCTGCCTGTTGCCGGTTGGTTCCGGGCAGTCTTACGCCACAACTCAGTCTAACCTCGGGTCCTTATTGGGCTCCATGTTTAACCTCCCACATTGGATAGGTATTGTTGTGACTACTGGACAGCCGGGCGGTTCCGGGCAGGTTTACATCACAACTCAATCCAACCTCGGGTTAAACACATCGTATGTTCTACATTTACATATTTTGTCTTTCTTCTTTATTTTCTTATATGTAAATATTTGCGGCCCATTATTAAGTTAATGGTGTAAAGGTTACACCAATCATGGGCCCAACCCATACTTGAATTTGGGCCCTTCTATTTTATATTTTCATTCATTAGTAATTTTAACCCAACGTTATTTTCCCCCGTTTAACACGTCCGTTTTTTATATATATGTTGGGCTTAGCCTTTTAAAGCCCAACTTAGCCATGCGAAAAGGGGAGGCTTAAAGCGTGATTACATACACAAAAAGGGGAATGTGAACGCATGAACTTGCAAGATGACGTTGGAAATACAAAATAGAAACTGGTGTACTTGCATAGTAGTGACATATACTTTGGTCATAAAGCATAAGTGACATGAATCAAAGCATGTAAACTTGTATTTAAGTTAAGAATATCACTATCGACACATAGGCTTTAACTACAACATAAACCTATATTTTTATTCAGGCATAATGTCAAACATAAGCGAATCATGTTCATAAAACTACTACATGTTTACAAAGGTGCCTACTTTTGTGACTAATACAAAAGTATAGTTAAATTTGTTCACATAACCATGGCATAAATATTTCTAACATGAAATCATGATTTTTACTTTAGTCATGTAAACTTGCAAAAAAGGGATTTTGAATCTAACCTAGCTATGTACCACATATGTCATCATATAATTCTTGTAAACAATATAGACTTAATTATGCAAAATATCAATCATAGCCTAGTCATATTCATAAGTTTGCAAATAGGTTTTCTAGTACAAAAGCATGACTTAATACATAGATCATGATGCCAAATTTTCAACATAATTTCATATGGACTATGATAACCCAAACTTATTCCAATTACTTCATAAAAATGATGTTTGTATAAAAATACACATTATGATAGCATAGTAGCAAAACCCCAAACTTGCATGAATTTCAATTAATCAACTACATACATGTAGCTTCAACATGGATTACATAATTTGCGAATATTCCAAACGTATATTTGCATAAAACTACCGCATGTAGTTTTTCATAACATAATCCAAACGTATACAATATTCCAAATCGATAAGAATCATAGTAACGCACAAATTATGAATTATTTATCACCACAACCAAGTATACAAACCAACACAGTTATTTGTTCATACCAAAGTAATACTCTACTTACAATGGTGAGGCGAATTCTCAAATTTGAAGATGCGATTTGATTTGATTGAGTTGCTTTATGCCTTAGAATTTTCCTCCTAATCCTCTCTCCAATTGGTGGCTACCCCTAGTCGTTCCTCGGCAACATGGCGGCTTTGTTCTTATTTTTGAATGAATAGATTATGGTTGAGTCTAGGGTCATTTTTATAGGGGTTATGAACCGATTAGGACCATTGATGTTTCCTGGATTGATCGTAGCCATTCATCCTACGGAGAGACCAACTAGAGCCTGCCTCCTAGCCCTAATGACAAAGCAGACTACAGAAAATCGACCAACATAGAATAGGCCAGCCAGGTTGGGCTGGGTTCGACCTGACTCTGGACCGGGTCGACATGCCTGTCGACAGCCCTGTCGACAGCCCTGTCGACCTGGCTAGACCAGGTCGACAGCCCAGTCGACCTGGGTGCGTTAGGCGGGTGTTCTTCCGCCCTGGCCCGTTGGGCCCCATTTTGGAATTTAAACTTGATTTTCTGAGCTATTTTATTCTGTTTGAATTATAAACTTAATTCAGAAACTTCCGAAGGCCATATCTTCTTCATACGGACTCCATTTTTCGAAAACTCGGACTATATTTCGCGTATTTTTCCGAGACGAACGCAATGGCTTATCCCGTTTCCCTTAGTTCTTTGATTGCAAATTGATTATACTTTAATTTTTTAATTTCACATTTATAGAATTCGCGGGGTGTTACAGTAATACTAACCATAATAAGACATGTGGGTGACATGGGTATGGTTAGAGGGTTAAGTGGGTGACATGTGAAATAAGACATGTAAATATGGACTTAACCGTAGTAAGACAAGACATGTAAAACATGTAAATATGGACTAAACCGTAGTAAGACAAGACATGGGAAACATGTAAATGTGGACTTAACTGTAGTAAGATACTTGAAGTAAAACATGACTAAGGTGGACTTAACCGTAGTAAAGCATGTGTAAGACATGGACACAATAATAAAAGAGGTTAAGTGGGACATGGGCGACATGTAAGACATAAATAAATAATGCTTAACCATAGGGGACCCGTTGTGGCATCACAAATTAATTGAATTGGGTAAAGTTTAGGTAACGGTTTAAATAAATGGAAAGGGTTAAGTAAATCTAAATTAATGACAAAAGTGGGGAATGGTAAATAACCTATTATGAATGAATTTGAATAAGAAGAGGAAGGATAATAGGTTAGACTTGTCCTGGGACAAATGGAAAGTATAACTTATGGGATAAGGTAAGTTATAAGAAACGATAGAGGAAAATAAGGTAACTTATATGTGAAGATATACTTAATTATAAATTAAGTAGTTTTGGAAGGAGAAGTGTGAAATTTAAGATGATTTAAGTCATATGAATGTAAAAGAAGTAAATTAGAATCATATATGTTGGTTGGGTTGAGTAATTCTCTGGGTGCCAGTCTGATGTTGATTTTGTTCTTCGGGGCTGGTGTTTAGGGGATTATTCTCCTAATCAGTATATATGTGGATAAGACATACTTAACTATGAATTATGTATAACATGTTGTTGTAACCCTAAAAGGGAATAATTTATGAAGTTGGAAAACAACATGTTGTGGTCTTATTAATGGACTTAAATGGGTTAAGTATAAATTGAATTAATAAGCGATGGTAACTTGGTAAACTTGAAAAGGAAGTCAATATGAATAAGAATAAGCAAGTTAAATAAGAAAAACCGACGAGGTAACACAAGTGCGTAAGAATTGATTAGACGTAGGGTCTAATGACTTATAAAATCAAGGCGCTTGGGGCAATCCGTACGTTGTAGGATGAATAACCCAACAAGGTAAATCATTACGGTGTCATAAGACACGAGGGGAGCGCACATTCGTTATATTGGCGGTTCAAACGGACTGGAAGGGGAAGCACGGGGCTTCCTGAGACGTTAAAGGTGCTCCTAGTAGTCCTCTGTGCGGTGGCAGATGTTTCAGGCTGTGCCCGCAGAGGTTGGGTCTGCGCGTAACTACTAGGTGGGTGGGCCTTGACTACAAGAATAGCTGGGTAGTCAGAATGCAGTTCGCGGTGACGGAAAAGGTGTTTCGACGGCTGTCTCAATGGAGGTGGGGTGTCAGGACCAACAAGGATAGTAGGTCGTCTAGTGCCTGTTACCACAGCCAGTAGGATGTGGAAGCTAGACCCAATATACCATTAACCATTCACTATCGTGTGACGGTGGTTGAGTTGAGAAGCCACATGGATGTTTAGATTAGTTGCTTAGTGGCTTGTCGCTTAGTTCTTGTAGTCTTTATTAGTTATGGGAGAGGCCGAGGTGGGGCCATAACCACCATAGAAAACAGACCCTAGGGATATTTGTGTGGTAGGCCCTTAAAGGCGGGCCTTGCACAAATATAAGGAAAACTCCCGACCGAGTTCTGAGTTTCTTGTGTAGCCCTGCCACGGAACTCAGGCACGCACACATGATTGGTGTGCGGGTTAGATATAGAATACGATAGAGAATACGTACAAGGAAGAGTCTAGATATAACCATGTCTGCTCTGGTTGGTGTATCGTAGACTGGTGGGCATTATTCGATAAAGGCAGTCAAATTAGAGTGATCCTATGTGGGCGTAGTGTTGTATTATATATATATATAAGAGGAATATACATTACTATGACATAGCACGGGGGACTGCGTATATCCCTGCGAGGATACGGTGGGGACCATGCGAGTGGGGTACCATGGGGTGTACCTCAGTTTGGGGATAGCTACATATACATTATATTAGGTTAATCTACTGGGAGTAGATGGGTGCGACGTGTGTGTAAGCCTTGAGCGCTAACGACACAAATAACCTAATAAATAATAAAATGTAATTGAACGGTATATGTAGGATTATTCAAAAAGTGTAGTTTAAACTCATTCACACAGAACTTATGTTCTGACCCCCTCCTCATAACATTCGCAGGTTATATTCACGACAGAGACTTATAGCTTTGGAAACACTGATTTAGCAGTATTGTAATTAAGGTAAAGCTATGTTTATATATATATATATATATATATATATATATATATATATATATATTATATTATATTTTGTTCCTTCCGCTGTGAGGTGTTTTCCGAGATCTGACATATTTCTTGTCTCTGTCTTTTCTGCAGGATACTAGAGCAACCAACTCGAGTTTTGATGGATTGGGATTTTGAAAAAAAATCGGTCTGTCGGAATTCGGGTTGTTACAGCCTAATAGGTGTGACCAACACAGCCATGTTGCTTGCCCGATTTTTGTCATTTCCCAGTTGTGAGGCTAGAGGCTACGCTTATCTTTTATATGTCACATATTCATTCACTTAGAATGTCACATCGTCATACCCTTTAAAATTACAAATTGATTTATCCAAAAATAACACAGGTATACAGCTAAGAGAAAGAATTCCACCGCCACCAAATGTGAATACGTTTGAAGAGATCAACTTACGCGATCTATTAGATATACTCTGTCAGACCTTCTTCCATACAAATTATCCTGGGACTGGACAAACCAAAGGCACTATTCAATACATCCATCTTAGGAAATATTTACCCAAGATTTATACAACAGCCCTTGCACTTTACTCCGTCTTCAATTATCTTTGGGATATATGATTCGCAACGCTTATGCCAATACGTAGTGGTTCTTTGGATAATAATCCAACCGGTATCTCCATATTAACAACGTTAAAACGGTCAAAACTTTGATAGTCAATGATTTAACAATCAAAGGAAAACATGTGTGCAAACAACAATCTTATTTCCAAGTGGAAATTTTATCGATCAGTCAACATTCAACATTTATCCCTTTAAATTAATTTATCATTAATTTATTCATTTCCTTATTTAACGTTTTCATATATTCGCAAATTCTTATTTTCTAAACTTTAGAAATATACGTTATTAATCGCTGGAAAACGTTTCCACATTTATTCCTATTTCTTATTTTCTATTGTCAGAAAACATTTCTGATTCTTATTTGGAAAACATTTCCAAACTCTTTCATTTGATTTAAACTTATGTTTAAATAAACATCGCTATGCCAACACAAACCATTACGCTCATTAGCTAAATTCACTTAACCATTCTTTTACTATCAAACTTTACTATTCCTTAGTTAAGAAGGAAGTCAATCAAGTTGGGGGATAATTACCTCTCAGGCCTTAACTGAACAACGTTTTAACTTCGGAATAGAAAAAGTTTATCTTCTAAACCTTTAACAAACTTCCTTACGCAACTCTCGGATTCTATTTACGAATCCACTTCTTTTATAAAAACATTGGTTATAACGATAACGTTATAATCCCAACTTTTGCAATATCTAATCTGCAAATATAACTTTTATTCATTAACTTGAATAAAAGAATAAACACCTAATTTATAAATAAATAAATCTTGATTTAAACACCGGAAAGTATAAGTACTTTCTCGAATTCGATATAATCGAATTTGACGATTAACTCTCTTCGAATAACTAATATTCGATTAATTCAACTTGATTAACTTACTCAGTTAACTCAACTCGAGTAACTCGACTTAATTAACTCAACTTGATTAACTCCCATCGAATAACCAATATTCGATTGACTTATATTCGAATAACTATGTCTTTTTTAACTCTATTTTGAATAACTATACTCACCTACCTCGATTCGATTAACTTGGTTTGACTAACTCGATTCGATTTAACCCTACTCGACTAACTCGAATCGATTAACTTGGTTTGACTAACTCAATTCGATTTAACCCTACTCGACTAACTTGATTTGATTAACTCCTTTCGACTAACTGAACCCGAATAACTCCTTTCGATTAATTAAAACTGACTAACTCCTTTCGATTAATTAAAATCGACTAACTCCTTTCGATTAATTAAAATCGACTAACTCCTTTGGATTAATTAAAATCGACTAACTCCTTGCGATTAATTAAAATTGACTAACTCCTTTCGATTAATTAAATTCGACTAACTCCTTTCGATTAATTAAAATCGACTAACTCCTTTCGATTAATTAAAATCGACTAACTCCTTTCGATTAATTAAAATCGACTAACTCCATTTAATTAATTAAAATCGACTAACTTCTTTTGATTAATTATAATCGATGAATTCGACTCGACTAACTACGTTCATTTAACTCGACTAACTCGACTCGACTAGCCATATTCTTTTAACTCGACTCGACTAGCCAAATTCGTTTAACTCGGCTAAATCGACTCGACTAGCCATATTCGTTTAACTCGACTCGACTTTCGAATACCATATTCGATTTACTCGTTTCGAATAACTAAATTCGATTAACTCCTTCGCATTAAATCAATTTATTTTTCCCAATAAATATTCCTTTATTCTATTTATTTTCTAAATAAATATTCCTTTATTCCTTTATAATATTTATAATCTACTTGTAAATGCTTTACAAATATTTCCTTTTTAATTCTATTTGTAAATGTTTTACAAATATTTTCTTTTTATCTTTATTTGTAAATGGTTTACAAACATTTTTCTTTTAATACTTATTTATTTCCTAAACAAATATTCCTTAGATTCTTTCTGTTTATTATCCCAATAAATATTCCTCTTTATAAAATCCTTTGATTTTATAAATAAATTCTCCTTTATAAAATCCCTTGATTTTATAAATATTTTTTCTTTAACAAATTCTATTTCATTTTATAAAAAAATATCCCTTTTTTAAAATCCTATGATTTTATAATTATTTCCTTTTTATAAAATCTTTTGATTTTATAAATAAATTTCTTTTATATTTGTTGTACAAATATTTCTGTTTCAATTCTATTTGACTTGCCAAATATTTCCTTTATAACATCCTTTGATTTTATAAATAGTTTCTTTTATAAATTATTTTATAAAATATTTTTATTTTATAAATATTCTATTTCAATACACAGTTTGAAATCTTCCTTCTATATAAAATCTTTCGATTTTATATAATAATTTATTTCAATATTTCTTTTGGTATTTAACAGTACCAAATAACAAGACCAATGTCTTTATCATCAATCATAGACTATACATAACATCATATAACACAATATATGAACAAAACAATATTATAAATATTGAGGAACCCAGCTGGGTCCCTCCAACCTATTTCCCTGCATCACAGATGTTAACAACACGAATATAAAATATTCTAAAATACAGAATCAATATTCAATTAACGATTTATATATATATATATCGTTATCTATAATTTCAACCAACACATAAGCAATTCAACCAAACAGTTAACACACAACAATCAATAGATAATTATCAGTTCTGATAATACGTTGTAAAAATATAACTGTTTAGAGTTGGTGAGTTTTGCTCACATTTCACGTTAACCGTTAAATAACGATTGTCGTCTCTTGATTCAGACGGACAATTTATTTTGCTATAAATTGTAACGAGCTTCGATTCGCTCCTCGTCAGTTCCATTGTGTAGCCACCGTCTATATGATCCCAACGCGACTAGTTTCGCTGAATTTCGTTCATGTATGGCCAAGTTATGATTATTAGAAGTTAGTATATATTTTATATAAAATAAACATGGATTTAAATTATAATGGGCCTCTACCCTTTTATCTTCAACCCAACTACCCACACAATCCGAACCCGCATGGCCTCTTCTCCCCCACTCCATACACAACGAACTCGAACCCGTATCCTCCACCATTACCACACGTTTGAATCCACCTAACTCCATCTCCCCTTCACCGAATCGCCTGAAACCACCACCAATCTTCACCTCATCCGAATCTCCATCTCCCCAACACCATAGATCAAAGCTTGAACCCCCGTAGCTAATCGCGTTCGCCAGCCGGCACAGTGAAGCACAGTACAGGTATCGACACTTTTTGTTTCGAAATCTCCTCAAAAATTCAAAACCCAATCTAAACAACACCACAAACTCGAATATGAACTCTAAAACCTTCATCGAAGCACCCAATCCGAGCATCGATCAACCCTAACATCTCGCTGGAAATACACAACGTTGAGAAAGGAAGTCGAAACCAGTAAATACACATTGGCATGAAGCTCTCCTCGTAGTGAACCCATATATATGTTATAGGATTTATAGGAATTAATTTGAATTTCCTTTGATTTCTTTTGAAGTGAATTCATTTACTGGAAAAAAAAGAACAACAGCGGATTGTATGTTGACCTAGGAATGAATTAGGTTAGGAAAGTTAAGGTGTTTATATAGGTTAATTATAATATATTTTTATTTGATTATAATATCCATTTTAAATCAAATGCTATTTGTATTCATCCTTAAAAAATCCTGTCACCACATATGAGACCCAAAAATCACAAAAATGGGCATGCAGCTACAGTTCGACATTACAGTCTCAACGAAACTGGTTTCTTCGAATTCCGACTCCATTTGCTCACGCAGCGTATTGTTAACCATCAAAATATCGACTGTTTTGCACATTAAAAATCCGTCCGGCCACATACTGACTTCAAAAATAATGGAAATTGAAATCTAACAACAATTTAACATGGCGGATCCAACAAAATTAGTTTCGTTGAATTCTGAGGTCGGTTGCAAAACTGGCTATTTTTAAAGCTCTAAATGAACCATTTTAAATAATAAATATATTTGAAAACAATTAAATTTAGTATTAATAAATTAATATTATCATATATATTCGCAATAGAATACCATACAGCTCCCGCTGGATTTATAACTCGATACTTCAAAATTCCCAGTTATATCGATATTCGATTTATATATAAAAACCCTTTTTAAATATAAATAAATCTATATAAATTATAAATGAATTCCACAGCGAATTTTCTAAAATTTGATTTGGACATAAATCAAAATCTACATGACGAAATCCCGATTTTTCTCTTCCATTAGAAAAATATACTTCACCAGCTCTTAACGTTTCTTGTTTCACAGAATTCCGATTTAAAACGGATTTTGTATATTCGTTTAAAGTTCGAATCGCCAAATCGCGAACTACCGCACAATTTCGAGCTCGATTGTATTTATAATATAATTAATATGTTCAACTGTTGTTTATATAATATATTCGTTATACTAATTCAATTCTAAACTGAATTATATCTTATAAATAATCCAATCCACACGATATTGTGAATTTTACCATTTTTGATTATTTCTGAATTATATATTATTCTATTATTTATATTAATTAAATATAAATATTATTTAATTCAAGTTATCGACATCGCCAAATCGATATTTAATAATTAAATAAATTAATTATTCTACCGTAAAAGTACGGGATGTTACATTCTTCCCCCTTAAAATAATTTCTTCCTCGAAATTACTAAGGTGGAAAACAAACCCTATCAACTGGGTTACAAGTTATTTATTTACTTCTTAATTTCAGTTTCACTGAACCAATAAACTTCAATTAAAATATTAATAAATTCTTATCACCGAAAATTTTCAAAAATCCTGAAAATTTTCTAACGCCTTAACTTTTCAAAAATTTTTGCCAACACATCCTTTGTACAGCTCAATTGGTACAACCTCCAACTCGCCTCTTTAGGCCTTTTCCAACCCAAAAGAAAATAAAACAGCCAAGCGGCTTGCCAATTCGGCTCATAAAAATCTCATACCCATATAAAATAAACTTGTACCTTTTTGTCGGGCACATCAGTATATCATCTCCATCTGCTGTCAATTCAGCATATACCAATGTCAACCCAATCAAACTCAAATTATCTCCAACACAACCATTCACTTACATACAAGTCGAATTCCATTCTCAATCTCAAGTACCATTCTTGATTTTCAAATTCTTAACTCACCACTCCAATATACTTAACCTCGTTAAGTTCTATCCACATATTTCCTTAACTGGTTAATTTCATTAATCAGTTATCTTTATCTCATAACTCCAATCGGATTTTTATTTTAAAAATCAAATCATTTACTCAACCGAGTCTAATTATATACCAAATGCCAGTTCGACTCGATATTACTCCATTTCAATACGGTTTCCACTTTACTGGCTTTAACTCAATTTCATTTTGTTTCCACAAATTTCTATTTAATTTTCTTTTAATTCAAACAGTCTCTGCCTAGGAGTTTTAAACAGCTTTTCTTTTCTCAAAAGTCAAACTTTCCTTTTCAGGATTCAAAACAACTTGTTCTTGTCAAAACAATTCAAAACAGAATCATTGGTAGTAATCCGTCACTTACACACTCGAAAATGAACACCGATGATGTCATGATCATCATAAGAATCTATTTCCAGCTATCGAAGCGAGTTCAATACTATATCACTTTTCAAAACTCATTCTTTAAACACTTCCATTTTGAAATCCATTCAAATTATCATTCTCAAAACAATTTAAAATAACCCAGGATTTAAAAATTCTCATACATTCAATCCAAATTCATTTACCAACACTTTTCAAATTCCCAAAAATTTTAAATCCAATTCTGATTATATTTCAGCTTTAATTCATCTGATTTCACGTATTTCAATTATACGAATTCTGATTGGCTATTTACATAACCATTTAACTTTATAATCTTACTCGATTATAATAACAACCAACATATACAATATATTATAATTTCAATATAAATCTTTTATATCAAAATCTAATTTGGGTAAAATTATTTCATTTACCCTCTTTTCAAAACATTCAGTGTCGGTTCATCGTATTCGAGTGTTTATAAATCCCTACCGATACAGTGTATCAAACTGATCGACCAGAACTCATAAACAACTCAACCAATAAATCTCCACAATATAATCATTTTATATTGAATAACAAATACGTGCTCATATACATACACTCAAACTCAATCTAGAGTATTACTAACCCCATCTCTACTGAGTCACGCCACAGAGCCAAGGTAATAACTAAACCTTGAGCTCTGATACCAACTGTAGTGTCCCAAAATTCCGATCCAATTTGAGCTGACCAAATAACACAAGCCCAACCCTAATTGCACTGGAAAACTAATGCAAAGAAAACAGAGGGTGATGATAGATAAGATAGAAACTTAGAATAGAAGAAGAAGAACATACAACATCATAGTAAACACGAATCTCACAGGGGAACGAATAAATATATTTCTACATAACTTTGAAATATAAATCTGTACTTGAATATACATATCATTTCCAAAGTATAACACTTACAACATAGAGGAAAACCGATAGCTATATAATTCTGAAGCCTCCTGCTCCAGATTTCAAGTATCTGTAAATCCTGACTACTTGACTACCTGTATAAAATTGGGCATCCAAGAGTTTAGGGAGAACAAAACAAAATAAACTCTGGGTCAGTCATGGGGCTGGTATGAGTAAAACAGTTTAAAACAGTTTGAACCACTAAACGATATCTCATAAGACCACGCCGTATAACGGAACGGGTTTTTCCCTTATGAGAATCCAAAATATTCTTTATATCAAAACTCATTGATATTATAATAGTGTCTATCAACCACAATATAATAATCATCTAGCAGAAACGCTTTCATCTCACGTTCTACATATATAGTATACAATCAAAACCGCGAGCACGTATTGGATAATGGATTTCCAACTATGACAAGGTATGGAACCACCTTCCTACAGTGTACCTCTAGAGAGGAATACACTGGGTTCAACAAGAACATCATGCAGCCCGACCACACATGACCGACCACTCATTTCGCTTGAGTGTACGAATGTATATCACCTACGGTTGTGATCAGTAACTGTTTCCCGAATGGGACAGCATCGACAATATATTTTTAGAAGTAAATTGAAGCGACCCGAACTTCCCCGGTCTCCGAAGAGAAGAGAAAGAATGAATTACTTTGAGGACAAGACGATTCAACACGCAAACAGAAGAACATTTCATTGTTAATTACAACAATTCCATCAGAATACAAGAATATACAGAGTACCAATATTATACATCATAAATTATCAAAGATTACAATACATCACATAGCAGCGGAAAATAATACAATACATGTAACACCCCGTAATTCCGTAATGCTAAAATTCACAAATCAAGGCAGAATTAACAGTTAAAATCAAAATCAAAGGAAACGGGCTGTGCCATTGCGTTCGTCTCGGAATTCTACATGAAAACGAGTCCGAGTTTGCATGAGTCGGAGTCCGTACGAGGAAGATATGGCCTCCGGAAGTTTCAGCAAGGTTCAAATTTCAGAAACAGACTCAGAAGGGGCTTGGCGGGAAATTTCCCGCCCAGGACCCCAGGTCGACTGGGGAGTCGACCTGGGTGTCGGACCCCCCAAGGTCGACTGGGGAGTCGACCTGGGTGTCGACCCCCCAGGTCGACTGGGGAGTCGACCTGGGTGTCGACCCCCCTCCCCCAGGTCGACTAGGGAGTCGACCTGGGTGTCGACCCCCCTGCTTTTTTTAGCTCTCTGAACTTGGAACGTTTCTCTGTATCTAGACGCTATTCTGACCAGATTCATTGACTTCTACACTATATAAACTGCCCTAGTCTCCTCCTCTATTCACAATTCTTCTTTACCCTTATGCTGCAAAGATTCTTAGTGAACGCGGCTTCTTCTCCTCCACTTAAAATAAATAATAAATAGAATAATATATATAAAATAAATCAAGACGAGGAGATGCTACTCAAAGACTTTTAAGAAGAGATTCGAATCAAGATTAAAGCTTCAAGATAAGGATCAAAGGCTAACGTCGCACAAATCATAGCAAAGCCATCTTTCTATTCTAATCTAAATCTCTGTACGTCAGTTATTTCTAGATTTGAACGTTTTTCTCTGTTCGTGACATGAAATTAAAGGAATAAAAGAATATGCCAAATCTCTCTCTCTCTCTATACGAATCAGTGCCTATACTCTTGAACCTAATTAAGAACTGTTATGATTCGAGGACAAATAAGACCGTGACTATGAAACTATGGACCTTAAAACCATATGCCTATGACTACGAACATTTGCCTATGACTATGAACATTGCCTATGACTATGGACATTGCCTATGACTATGAACATTGCCTATGACTGTGACTGTGACTATGAGGATTATTTTCTTGACTGAGCCTATGCCTTTGATTAGGAAATATAAACTATTGCCTATGACATAGCAAGGACATCTGTGATTAAACACCTGTGATTCATGACTAGGAAAGTGTTGCTTAAGTTTTATGACTATGAAATTGGGTCTAAACCCGATCACCTATTCTGTCTATTCTTGGTTATCTTTGGTTTTAGACCTTGGGAATTTACCTATTAAGTTAGGTCTACCCATGTACTTGAACCTATGTCTCTATTCTGTCTATTCTTGGTTATAGACCTTGGGAATTTACCTATTTAGTTAGGTCTACCCATATTCTTGAATCGAAGTCGTTATTCAACCCTTTTTATGCCAGTTAATATGTCTATCTTTTGCATAGCATCTTTGGTTCATTCCCTATTTTCTATGAACCTAGCTTTATTTATAATTTAGATTGAATCACGATTATACGAACGGTAGGAATGCGGTTTGGACAAAATATGAAATTTACTAAAAACATAGTTTAACTTGGAAATTGGCATAAATTGGGAACATTTATTATTGCATGTTCATAGAAATGCAAGTTAGATAAATTTGACATGAATTATAAGATGTGTAATTTGAATCTAATATTGACGTGTAAATCTAGAATTTACATGAATAGTGAACTAGAGTTATAAGTATAGAAATAGAATGTTGAATCGGAATTGGATTAGCTAATTTGGCACGGTAAGTATATTGGCATAAATGTGAAATTGGCCAAAATTGGGAGTAATTGGCAGGTTTAGCAAAATCATGGTTAGTGACACTTAATTTGGTATAGTCCACATACCAAAAAGCATAAATATGATTTAGAAGGGGAAATGGGCCATAAGAATGAATGTAGACAATTTACATTAAAAGAGTAATTGGAAAATAAGTAAATTAGTATTAATTTACTTATAGAATTTGTCCTAAATGAGGAAATGTTAATTTAGACAAATTAAAGGTTTATTAACGACATCTTTTTTAATAATACACCAGAAAGTACTAGGGTGACAGAGAGGATAGTGTCTAGGCTTGGGTTTGGAAAATACAAGTTTCCTGCTCTCCCTGGCTATCCCTAACTGATCCGACGGACGGGATGGTTACTTTCAAAACCTGATTTGAAAATTAGTCAAAACCCTTTGAACTAGAAAACATGAATAGGCCTAACCGGAGGTTAGACTAAGTCGCGATGTAAATCTGCCCGGAACCAACCGGTACATCCAGTAATTGCAACAATATCTGTCTAATGTGAGTGGTCGTGGCTTTAATCTATTTAATTAAAGCTAGAACAAGAATGGTAGGGTTAAGTTCACTAAGACACTTAACTAATTCAACATGATAACCATACTGGTGGGTGGGGTTAGGGCCATACGGTTAAACTAGAATGGGAGGGTTAAGTCCATAGGAACACTTAACCAATTTAACACAGTTAAGCTAGGATGGGAGGGCTAAGTCCATAGAGACACTTAACCAAACTCAAGGTAGCAAAACGAGACTTTTAGGTCTTAAGTAAAGTTAATATACTTAGCCAAATTAATATGTTAACTAGACTAGAGGTTGGGGTTAAGTAAAATCTAATACACTTAGCCAATTTTGATATGATAGCTGGGTTAGACCGTAGGGTTAAGAAAACCTGAACACTTAACCATCAGTTTGTGATAAAGGAATGAGGTTAAGTGTAAAACATGAAGGGATAATACTTAGCCATTAATAACATGTTAGTTAAAACAGACGGGCAAGGTTAAGTTAAAAAGGAACACTTAACCAATACAGGATGAAGGGGTAGGGTTAAATAATAAGAAATATTTAACTAATGTAACTTGGTTTGTGGATGGGTTAAGTCAACATGAATTGCTAATGACACTTAACCAGCTTAAAAGGATAAATGAAGAGGGTTAAGTTAGCTTGAATTGACTAATGACACTTAACCAATCCAAATTGACGGGAAAGAGAACTAAGTAGTAAACCTTAGTTAAAAGGAGCTAAGTAGTAAACCTTAGTTAAGAAAACAATGATTCTGGAATCTAAGTGGTAAACCTTAGTTGACAAAACTAAGTAGTATTTCTTAGTATAACACGAGGAGGAGTGAACGTCCGTCTGATTTAAAAAGAAGGCTCCAACGAATTGGGTTACGAAGCCCGAGGCTTCGAGGGGACGTGAGGGTACTCTTGTTATCCCGGTGTGAGGCTGCAGATGATCCGCCTAGGCCCACAGAGGTTAAGGTCTGCGTAGAAGAAACAGGGGTATGCCTTGGTTGCAATACATGGCAACCTAAAGACTAGGATGGACCGGCGTGATTCAGCGAGCAAACGGTAGCCCTGTGATAGCGACTCATCGTCTACCATCCATTTTGAGTCAATCGAGATACGTGAAACAGAAAGGCGGAGAACTCCAAAAGACCATACACTTGCTATCTAGTTATGGTTGCGGATGGCCATAGGATAGTGGGGCACCGGGGCCGGCGTATAGTTCTCATTTTACAAGGTGTTCCTTTCATTAGTTGAGGGAGGGGTCAAGTGGGACCATAGTCACTGGAATAAAAACATACCTTAGCATCTGCATCGGCAGATATTTGAAAGCTCCCGACCGAGTTCTGTATTCCTTGATTTTCCCTGTGACAGGACTCCGACCGCACATTACAGGACATGTGCATCTAGACATGCGATAACGATTCGCGATACATGCGTGGGGAAGTATAGGAACATATACCACTTTAGGTAGTGTATCCTAGACTTGGGGGCATCGTTCGACAGGTAGCATAATACCTAGTTGAACTAGGTGGCATAAATCGTGAATCCGAAAAGCGTTCAGGTGATAGCGTAAACTCTAGTTGAATCTAGAAAGCACTTGGTAGAAAACCCTAGATTAAATCTAGGTAACAAATAATAAATGTATGCCTAAAGGCAATAGGAACTACAGGGATTGGGATCACATTATCGTTAGTAGTTGGCACACTAGTTAGGCGGTGCAGAGATATAGAAACCAGTATAACAAGGAAATAGTGAAGCGGCGAAAGTATTAGAGCATATCCAGTTAATCTTATCTTAGCATATCTTGTGTTAATCTTGTCTAGTCTTGCCAACCCTATCATCATGGTGTTATCTTGTATTCAGTTAATTCATGTCGTTTTGTTGTTCCATGTTCATATGCCAGAAGTTACTGAACTTACTCAGGCTTTATGTCTGACTCTGTTTTTCTTTCGTCTTCTTTTCTTCCGTCCCCCCCCCCCCAAGGTAGTAAAGGAGGGACTAGTTTAGCTCAGGTTAAGTTGGACTGCCACTCTTTCCAGCTTGAAGATTTGTCGAAGTTTGCTTGGATTCTCTTTTCCGAAGCTATGGCTGGCTCTTGCTAAAGACTTGGGGAATATAAATGTATTTTTATGCTTCTTTATTTTGTAAGACAGATGACACTCTGATATTGTAAAGAAATCTTTGTACAAACTATTTTATCAATAAAGCAAAGTTTTATTTTCCGCTGTTTAATTTCTGTTGGTCTTGTAATTTATCTGCATCTTTTAGCCTAAATGCTCCACAGAACTTAGTGCATTCCCTTTGTGAGTGACACTAACGGACGTGGGGTGTTACACGTGGTATCAGAGCTGAAGGTTTACCAGATCAGATAAAGGATTTGAAAAATTATTTTCAAAACAGTTTTAAAAGAAGCATTTTCAAAAGAAAAGAATTGTTTTAAAGGCATATTCCCCAAAGCCATACGCACTATCTTCTCTTCCTCTGTTTGAATTCTTGTCTCCTTCTTTCATGAGTCTCTGGAGCTCCTGGCTTTCTGGGAGGTAACCTCATCGAAGGGCAAAGTAGTACCCGACTTCTATCTAGGGCTGTAGTTGTTTCACTTACGGCCAGTTTTCTTTCAAGCTTATAGGGTTTTCTGTATGATGGAAGCAGCTTTCGAAAAAAATTTCAACATGACTACACATGGAAGGGGATGAGGAGTTTGGCTAGGGAGTACAACCCTAGGATGAGGAATTCATGGATGTAGATTTGGCTCACGAAGGAGGGAGAAATTAAAAAAACATAAGACAAGAGGAAGTATCTTTACTAGGGAACGGTAGGGCATATAATTAAGGGCAAGGACAAGAAAGAGGAACAAGGTTTACAGAAGGGTAAGAACCTACTTTCTCTACCAAGCGTACCTAGGAGAAAGGTAGTAAAGTTCTGTTGGAAGAGTCTAGTTTTGCTGTTCGTACTCTTTCCTTTGGTTTTAGCTCTTCGCATTTGTTCATATCCACTTCCATAGTTGAGTCTCTGCACCATAGTACTTATATAGTAGGAAGATCCCACTAAAGTCTCAAATCCAATTGGTGGTCCGACTAGCTTATTTTTGGTTAGTAGGGATTTGAGAATAGCTAGCGAGTTTGCTTATATCATCTCACGTAGATCGTCTAAATTCGGAGGAGATATTCCTTTGGTGCTTGTCTGATATTGGTTTATGCCTTTGGGGCTTGTACTTGAGGAATGTCGAATTTGACTAGGATGGTTTGCGTGAGAGATGAATAGTTGTGGCAGGTACTCTAAAAAGCACGTAGTAACTTTTCGACCCCTATAGTTATGGCATGGCGGATAAGAAGGAGACCTCTAATCATCTTAGTACATATACTTGTTACCGTGATCGACATCTGTTTATTTTGAATTGGAGGTCAGAAACTTCATAATCGTGAAGTTAAATTAGTTAAGATACAGTGGAGTAAAGCTCAAGAAGGCTAGATACTAGCGTCATACCCTTTTTCTTAACGGTGCATCCTTGATTTCTTTGTGTAGGAGCTTTACGCATAATTGTTTCTCTCTTTCCGAAGTATATCACATAGGTCGTATCTTCGATCCTTAGGTGGAAGCTAATGGATGTAAACATGTGTTTGAAACATGTTATGGTTGGTGGTTGCAAGTGGTTGCTAATGGTTGCTCGTGGATGCATATGAATACGTATTAGGTGCTAGATCGGTTCGGACGCTTTCATATTGCAATTACAGATATGTATTTGTTTGTATGTTGAGCCTGATATGTTATCATATAGATGTTGCATATGGATGAATGGCTATGCACACATGTAGTATTTACATAATTAGGGATGCATGCAAACATGATTGGACGCATGACACTGACATGATTTGCATTAAGGAGGTCAACTGAATCAGTAGACTGCCTGATTTTGCATTAGATAAAGACATATACACACACTATGCATATGAACATGAAAGCATTAGAAATCTTTTAAGGACAATGAATGCCTGTGATTGAGAGGTTGAGTAGATGGGTGATTGGATGGTAGGACACATTCTTCCGAACTTGAAGATTTTGGGGACGAAATCCTTTTAAGTGGGAGAGAATGTAACACCCCATAATTCCATAATGCTAAGATTCACAAATCAAGGCAGAATTAAAAGTTAAATTCAAAATCAAGGGAAACGGGCTGAGCCATTGCGTTCGTCTTGGAATTCTGCATGAAAACGAGTTCGAGTTTGTGTGAATCGGAGTCCGTATGAGGAAGATATGGCCTTCGGAAGTTTCAGCAAGGTTCAAATTTTAGAAACAGACTCAGAAGGGGGCTGGGCGGGAAATTTCCCGCCTAGGACCCCAGGTCGACTGGGGAGTCGACCTGGGTACCGACCCCCCCACCAGGTCGACTGGGGAGTCGACCTGGGTGTCAAACCCCCCCCCCCCAGGTCGACTGGGGAGTCAACCTGGGTGTCGACGCCCACCAGGTCGACTGAGGAGTCGACCTGGGTGTCGACCCCCCCTGCTTTTTCCATCTCTCTGAACCTGGTTCGTTTCTCTGTATCTAGACTCCATTCTGACCAGATTCATTGACTTCTACACTATATAAATAGCCCTCATCTCCTCCTCTATTCACAATTCTTCTTTACCCTTATGCTGCAAAGATTCTTAGTGAACATGGCTTCTTCTCCTCCACTTAAAATAAATAATAAATAGGATAATATATATAAAATAAATCAAGACGAGGAGATGCTGCTCAAAGACTTTCAAGAAGAGATTTGAATCAAGATTAAAGCATCAAGATAAGGATTAAAAGCTAACATCGCACGAATCATAGCAACGCCATCTTTCTATTCTAATCTAAATATCTGTAAGTCAGTTATTTCTAGATTTCAACGTTTTTCTCTGTTCGTGACATGAAATTAAAGGAATAAAAGAATATGCCAAATCTCTCTCTCTTTATTCGAATTAGTGCCTATACTCTTGAACCTAATTAAGAACTGTTACGATTCGAGGACAAATAAGACTGTGACTATGAAACTGTGGACCTTAAAACCATATGCCTATGACTACGAACATTTTCCTATGACTATGAACATTGCCTATGACTATGGACATTGCCTATGACTATGAACATTGCCTATGACTCTGACTGTACTATGAGGATTATTTTCTTGACTGAGCCTTTTCCTTTGATTAGGAAATATAAACTATTGCCTATGATATAACAAGGACATCTGTGATTAAACACCTGTGATTCATGACTAGGAAAGTGTTGCTTAAGTTTTGTGACTATGAAATTGGGTCTAAACCCGATCACCCATTCTGTCTATTCTTGGTTTTCTTTGGTTTTAGACCTTGGGAATTTACCTATTAAGTTAGGTCTACCCATGTTCTTGAACCTATGTCTCTATTCTGTCTATTCTTGGTTTTAGACCTTGGGAATTTACCTATTTAGTTAGGTCTACCCATGTTCTTGAACCGACGTCGTTACTCAACCATTTTTATGCCAGTTAGTATGTCTATATTTTGCATAGCATCTTTGGTTCATTCCCTATTTTCTACGAACCTAGCTTTATTTGTAATCTAGACTGAATCACGATTATACGAACGGTGGGAATGTGGTTTGGACAAAATATGAAATTTACTAAAAACATAGTTTAACTTGGAAATTGGCATAAATTGGGAACATTTGTTATGGCATGTTCATAGAATTGCAAGTTGGATAAATTTGACATGAATTATAAGATGTGTAATTTGAATCTAATATTGACGTGTAAATCTAGCATTTACTTGAATAGTGAACTAGAGTAATAAGCCTAGAATTAGAATGTTGAATCGGAATTGGATTAGCTAATTTGGCACGGTAAGTATATTGGCATAAATGTGAAATTGGCCATAATTGGGAGTAATTGGCAGGTTTAGCAAAATCATGGTTAGTGACACTTAATTTGGTATAGTCCACATAACAAAAAGCATAAATATGATTTAGAAGGGGAAATGGGCCATAAGAATGAATGTAGACAATTTACATTAAAAGATTAATTGGAAAATAAATAAATTAGGATTAATTTACTTATAGAATTTGTCCTAAATGAGGAAATGTTAATTTAGACAAATTAAAGGTTTATTAATGACATCTCTATTAATAATACACCAGAAAGTTCTAGGGTGACAGAGAGGATAGTGTCTAGGCTTGGGTTTGGAAAATACAAGTTTCCTGCTCTCCCTGGTTATCCCTAACTGATCCGACGGACGGGATGGTTACTTTCAAAACCTGATTTGAAAATTAGTCAAAACCCTTTGAACTAGAAAACAAGAATAGGCCTAACCCGAGGGTAGACTGAGTCGCGATGTAAATCTTCCTGGAACCAACCGGCACATCCAGTAATCGCAACAATATCTGTCTAATTTGAGTGGTCGTGGCTTTAATCTATTTAATTAAAGCTAGAACAAGAATGGTAGGGTTAAGTACACTAAGTCACTTAACCAATTCAACATGATAACCAGACTGGTGGGTGGGGTTAGGGCCATACAATTAAGCTAGAATGGGAGGGTTAAGTCCATAGGAACACTTAACCAGTTTAACACAATTAAGCTAGGATGGGAGGGCTAAGTCCATAGAGACACTTAACCAAATTCAAGGTAGCAAAACGAGACTTGTAGGGCTTAAGTAAAGTTAATATACTTAGCCAAATTAATATGTTAACTAGACTAGAGGTTGGGGTTAAATAAAATCTAATACACTTAGCCAATTTTGAAATGTCAGCTGGGTTAGACCGTAGGGTTAAGAAAACCTAACACTTAACCATCAGGTTGTGATAAAGGAATGAGGTTAAGTCTAAAACATGAAGGGATAATACTTAACCATTAATAACATGTTAGTTAAAACAGACGGGCAAGGTTAAGTTAAAAAGGAACACTTAACCAATATAGGATGAAGGGTTAGGGTTAAGTAATAAGAAATATTTAACTAATATAACTTGGTTTGTGGTAGGGTCAAGTCAACGTGAATTGCTAATGACACTTAATGTAACAACCCGTATTTTTAAATAACATGTTATAACATAAACCAAGGCAAAACTAAATGATAAAATCTGAATCAAGGGAAACGGGCTGTGCCATTGCGTTCGTCTGGGAAAAATACGTGTAATAGAGTTCGAATTTTCGAAAATCGGAGTCCGTATGACCAAGTTATGGCCCGTCGAAGTTTTCAGAAAATTTCAAGTTCAAAAATAGTTCAAATTTGAATTCAGAATTCAAATTCAGCCAAGCAGAAGAGGCGGGAAAATTCCCGCCACCCCCACGTCGATTGGGGAGTCGACTTGGGAGTCGACACACCCCAGGTGGTGTCAACTGCCCAGTCGACACCCCTGTCGACTTGGGTGGTCGGCCAGTTTGGCCTGGGTGCACATGACTTGTTCCTCAAGACATGCTTTAGGGCTGGTGACGGATTTTAATGGCTCAGATCTGAACTAGGGTTAATCCTATGGCCTAAACTAACCTAATCTTCTATAAAAAGACCCTAAGACCTAGCCTAAACCCTCATTAATCATTCCTACAACTAAACTATGCCAAAATGTTTCTTGATCATGGCCTCCATCTTCATATCACGGCCTCCATCCTCTTCATGAAAGTTAGAGTGTCCTAAGCTAGTAAAAGAACCACCTTTCTTCATCAAAACAAGGATCTTTCTTCATACAAATCAAAGGAGCTTCTTGTTTCTCAAGACAAATTGGAGCTTGTATTCATTTGGGGTTTTTAGAGTTGCTAGTGGCTTCGTCTCAATCTTACTTTATTTTATAAGTCTTCATAGCATTGTAAGCCATATTCTACTCTTAGATTCTAACTATGAAGTTAAATATGACATGATGCAAGTTTGAGTTTGGGCCTAAGTATGATTTGTGCTTTGATTCTATCATGTTATGCATAGATTTATTCCATGCATGTTTGTAAAGCTATCACCTTGACTTTGTGCATAGAAAGCTATGAGCTTTGATTTGAAATGTTGCATAAAGCAACATAGAAAATCTCATAACCCGTATGTTATCTTGCATATGATGTTATATGCGAATCACTAGCTATCATCCTATGTCATTTATGGCCGTGTTTCACCTATTATGCTAAAGTTGATATCATGCATGTTTTGAGGCTTATAATGTAATATGCAAGTTTATGAACACATTTGCCTCATATGCCACCATGTTTAACTTGTGGCCAAATCTTAACCCCTCATGTTCCTTAATATGCTTGTGGCCAAATCACCCTAATGATATTATGCATGCTTGTGGCCAAATCACCCTTATGCTATTATGCATGCTTGTGGCCAAATCACCCTTATGCTATTACGCATGGTTGTGGCCAAATCACCCTTATGCTATTGTGCATGCTTGTGGCCAAATCACCCTTATGCTATTATGCATGCTAGTGGCCAAATCACCCTTATGCTATTTGATATGTTTGAGGGCAAGTCACCTTTTATGTTATCATACATGTTGAGGCCATATGCTAGTATGTTGAACCCCTTTTGACCTCAATTATCACCATGTTTAACTTGTGATAGACTTTGCCATCTTATGCCCACCTTGTCATATTGTTATGTTCCCTCTTTGATCTATTTGCGTTGATGCGAATTTACGTGCGATGGTAATACGTTATGGGTAGTTGGGCAAACTTAAATAACATGAAAACATGACTTGAAAATATGACTTGAAAGTTTGACATGTGTTTATGCTTGAAAACATGAACGTGGACATGACATGTAGAAAACATGGAAGTGGCCAACTCGAGGTTGGGTTGAGTTTATAGCATAAATCTACCCGGAACCAACCGGCTTAACTAGTGGCTACAAACAATAGGACCCAATGTGAGTAGTTGGTCACATCGCACTTAAAACCCAAGGTTAGAGTAGGTTGTGGTGTAAAGTTACCCGGACCCGCCCGGCTTAACTAGTAACCACAACAAAGTCTAATGTGAGAGGTTGGGGTGCATTAAGTTAATTAATGCCACATGATAGGGTTAAGTCATGGACCGCTTGAATACTTAACCAATTAAACACGAGCGGTTGGTAGGGTTAAGTCATGAACTACTTGAATACTTAACCAATTAAACACGATGTATTGATAGGGTTAATTCATGAACTGCTTGAATACACTTGACCGACTCAATACATGGTTACGATAGGGTTAACCAAACTTAACCCGCTAGAAATCCTAGTTACGAGGTCCTTTTCAGCCGTAACCCACTTGGGAGTATCTGGATACCCTGGACTAGGCTATGGTGGGGCACGATTACTGGACTGATTGTGAGAGACTAAAAGAGACGGCTGAATGGTGCACCGGTTGTTCAGGCGGACCATGGTCGTGCACATTAAGTCCGGAGTTGAACATGGGCACCAGTAGGTTTAGACTGTGCGTGCTTGAATTGTGTCTGTGGTTTACACCTTAGGGCTGGATACACCCTGGGGTGGACCTTGCACAGTTAACTACATTCCATGATTAAGCCGTATGACACCGATACACGACGAGTTAGGCTTATAGGGAGCCGATCGACTAGACCGAGTAGTTGGACCTTGATTTAGGTCACCTCATGATGTTGGGCCAGCTTTGGGCTAAGGGATCATTTCTTGTTTATATTTGACATGGAATAGAATACTAGTACACCTGGTGCAACTTAACCTTGTATATGCGATGCCCCACTTTATCTGTCTTGTTAACTTTTCACTATGCCAGTTATCATCCTATGTTTCATCTCTGTTGTACATGTCCAGTTAACTTTATTAGTTTTTATACTAATAGTTGGTAGGATTTACCAGTCTTTTTGACTGACCCGTTTTCTTTCGCCTCTTTTCTTCCGTTCCTCCCCCCCCCCCCCCCAGGTTCTCAGGGTGGGAATACTAGCACCTAGCTCGGATTTCTAGCTGCTTTTTTGGATAGCTCATGTACGGTTTGGACTTGAGCTCGCTATGGCTTACCACATCTACTTTGGGGATAGTTTACTTTATGTTATTTCCAGTTTTGGGTTTATGTTTTCTAGACTTTGTTTTGTTGGAAAATGATGACTAAGTACTTTGATGTAACTTGACTATGGTTTTGAAATGTTAGTTTTATCCGCTGCTTTATTTACTCTGCTTTTTCTTATATGTTCTGTCTTGTGATATCTGCATGCATGTTTACCTCGTTTAACGCCCCCACCAAAGCTAGTGCGCTTGCAAGAGTGACATTGGCGGAGGTGGGGTGTTACATTTGGTATCAGAGCATAAGGTTTACAAGATCTGAGCAAAAGGTTTTTAAAACTTACCTTTTGAGAAACTATTTTCAAAACCAATTAAGTGTTTTCCAAGAAAAGTCTAGTTTATTTTAAAAGGCTATTCCCCAAAAGCCATTAGCACTATCCTTTGTTTCCTCGTTCTCAATCTATCTTTTTCTTCGTTTCAGTATGGCCAATAATTTTGCCATTCTAGAGGGCGTACCAGTACCTATTTGGTTTAGAAGGTACATGGAGGCAAGGGTGAATGAAGCCGGCCCCGCGGACATTCCTCCTCCTTCCCCCGTGGCTAACATTCCTCCCCCTCCTGTAGCTGAGGTTCCTCCTCCTCCTCCTCCGCATCCACAAGCGGATTTCGCGAAGATTTGCAAGGACTTTAAGGCGATGGGTGGCAAGAATTTTATTGGGACGGAGACTTTTGTTGAGGCAAGAAAATAGTTAAAGGAAACTGAAGACCTCTTTGCTATCTTTGATATAGAAGACCGTAGGAAAGTTCTGTTAACGGTATGGTTATTGAAAGAGGAAGCTGCATATGGGTGGGTAGTCACCACCACTACTAGGCCAATTCAGACTTGGGATGACTTTAGGAGAAGGTTTGGAATGAGGTTTCTATCATCGACAGAAGAGAACCTTCAGATGGAGAGGTTTCTATCTCTAAAGCAAGGGGACATGACAGTTAGGGAATACGTGGATACGTTTAATTAACTTGCTCTGTTCGGTCTAGACTTGGTTAACACAGCTCAGAAGAAGGACCTACGCTTTGCTCTAGGATTGAATGAGCCATTGCGCGGTTTGGCCATATCTCATATACCTATGGGGGCGGCTTTCGAGAGTTTGGTGAATATGGCCCTACTTCAAGAGGAAGATAAGAGTAGCAAGAAGGAGGTCAAGGCAAATGAGTCTCAATGCGAGAAGGTAAATTTCGGAAAAGGAGGCAAGAACAACAACAGCAAGGACAACAAGTCAAGAGAAAGGAGGAAGTGCAACTTCTGTGGGATCACTGGGCACATAGCCAAAGACTGTAGGAAGAAGAAAAGGAAGTTGGGAGAATGCTTTCATTGTGGAGAGTCTGGACACTATAGCAAGGATTGCCCGAAAAAGCGGGGACAAGGGAAAAGGCAAATTCAGTGAGCAGGACCCTATGGAGGGCAGTTGGAGGCTCCCCTCGCTCTTCCAGCTTTTGATCGAGGTAGTGTTTCTATAGAAAGTCATGTTTACATTCCTGATTTCCCTGTTCATACCTTATTTGATTCTGACGCGTCGCATAGTTTTATTTCTGATCGTGTTGAAAGTTTGCGCCTAAGTAATAGTCTAGTTGAAAATCCCGTTAGTATTTCAAATCTGATTGGGGGTTCCGCCCATCTATCTGCGATTTGTATGGATTTGAAAATCTCTATCTTGAGCGTAGAATTCATGGGTAATGCTTATGTTCTCGGGTTTATGGGATACAGGTTGATTTTGGGCATGGGTTGGTTGTCCAGTTATGGAGCCATTCTTGACTTTGAACATAGGGTTGCGAGGCTCATGACTCGCCTCGGTAATACCCTAGAAATCTCGTGTGACCTTTAGGGTTCCGTCATGATTAGTTATCTAGAATTCCTTGGCACTTTTATTGGATATTTGTAATCCAATCGAGTAGTGTTCGCCACTAAGGAGGATGGTCCATTTCGCTTAAGCATGGGTTATAGAAATCACCCTAGTAAGAACATTTGGCAACGTGGAGTGGCATTTGTTTTCAAGAGATAGTTCTTCTGCATGGAATATCGTATGGTATGTAAACGAGATCCAGGATTCAGTAACGAATTTTGGAAAGCTTGCAGGAAAACCATGAGCACGCAGTTGTAGCCAAGTATTTTTAGGAAAAGAATAAGTGGATGTGGAACGAGAGGCAACGGTGAAACGAGTTCCATATCATATTTGGAAACTACGGAATTGTGAAGTTAAAAGACGGTCAAGGCACGATGGGATTAAGCACAAGAAAATGCGACTTAGGGGATTGAAGACTAGATACGCACATTATATCTCTTTTTAAGAGTATGTCCTTGACCCCTACTATTCTGTGGAGCTTACTCGCATACTATCTTTTAAGTATATCCTCTCGGTCCTATTCTCAATCTTAGTTCTGTTGCAAACCACATAAGGAGTATGACTCGCCTGTTTGTGATATATAGTTGGGGTGAAGATGTCCATTAAGATGACCAAACTATTTGGGCTTTATGGGATATGGGTCATAGTTGATAGACTTACGAAGAGCACCCATTTCATTACAGTAAAGAACAAGAGGACCGCATCAGGTCAAGCATCTGTTTATCTTCGAGAGACAGTGCGATTGCATGGAGTTCCTTCTAGCATAGTTAGCGATCATGACCCAATCTTCACTAGCCAGTTCTGGAATAGCTTGCAAGAAGCGATGGGTACGCGATTGAATCTAAGTACAGCCTATCACCCCTAGATGGATGGCCAAACCGAAAAGGTGAATAGAGTGCTAGAAGATCTTTTGAGGCTTTGTGTTTTTGACTTTGGTGGTACTTGGGAAGACCAACTTCCTCTTGTAGAGTTTGCTTATAATAACAGCTATCAGGCAAGCATAGGAATGGCACCATTCGAAACTTTGTATGGAAGGCCGTGCAGGTCACCAACATGTTGGTGGGGGACAACAGATGAGCTTATACTTGGGCCCGACATGATAAGGGGCACATCCGAGAAGGTAGAGTTGATTCAAAAACGGATGAAAACGGCCCAAGACAGACAGAAATCCTATGCTGACAAGCGAAGGACAGATTTGGAATTCGAAGTTGGAGATATGGTTTTCGTGAAGGTTTCTCCTTTGCGAAACATGGTTCGTTTTGGAGTAGTTGGAAAGATAGCACCAAGGTTCGTTGGACCCTTCCCTATCATCGAGAAGATTGGGCAAATGACTTATAGAGTGGAATTGCCCGAGAAGCTGGCCGGAGTACACAATGTTTTTCATGCCTCGCATCTCCGAAAATGCCTATATGAATCAGCCGAGGTAGTTGAGCCTAGTATTCTTGAAGACATGGAGGTAGAGAAAGAGGCGACCTTGAGGCGAGCTCCGATTTGTATCTTGGGAACGGAGATCAAGAAGCTAAGGAATCGAGAAGTCAAATCGGTGAAGGTTCAGTGGAGTGAGGCCGAAGAGGATGCGACTTGGAAAACCAAGGAGAAGATGCGTGGGCTTTATCCATTTCTTTTTGAGGGTACATTCTCAATCTCTTTTCCTAGTTAGCATATCTTTCCTTTGCTATCCATGTTTATCTTGTTATCTCGTTAACCTTGTCATGAGAACCATAGGTAAAAACCCTTTGGATGAAACATGTATGTGAAACATGTTATGCTTGATGTTTGCAAGTGGTTGCAAGTGTTTGCAAGTGGATACTCGTGGATGCATGATACACATTAGGCACTAAGATCGGCTCACACTCTTCCATATTGCATATGCATGAGTGCTTATACTTTTTCATGGCTGAAACTTGTTATGATATCACGTGGATGTTGCATATGGATGAATGTTATGTGCACTCATGCAGAGATTATAAACTATGCTAGGAATTTGCATATATATGGACTCATTTCACTAACATACTTTGCATTAAGGAGGTTTACTGAATCAGTAACCGCCTGATTTTCGCATTAGATAAGTACATATACACACACCTTTGCATATGTTCATACAGCATTTAGAATCTTTTAAGGACAATGACTGCACGTGGATGATGTTTTGAGTAGATGGATGATGGATGGTAGGATATGTTCTTCCTAACTTGAAGATTTCGGGGACGAAATCCTTTAAGGAGGGGAGAATGTAACAACCCGTATTTTTAAATAACATGTTATAACATAAACCAAGGCAGAACTAAATGATAAAATCTGAATCTAGGGAAACGGGCTACGCCATTGCGTTCGACTCGGAAAAATACGCGAAATAGAGTCCGAGTTTTCGAAAATCGGAGTCCGTATGACCAAGTTATGGCTCGTCAAAGTTTTCAGAAAATTTGAAGTTCAAAAACAGTTCAAATTTGAATTCAGAATTCAAATTCAGCCAAGCAGAAGAGGCGGGAAAAATTCCCGCCACCCCCAAGTCGACTGGGGAGTCGACTTGGGAGTCGACACACCCCAGGTGGTGTCGACTGCCCATTCGACACCCCTGTCGACTTGGGTGGTCGGCCAGTTTGGCCTGGGTGCACCTGGCTTGTTCCTCAAGACATGCTTTAGGGCTGGTGACGGATTTTAATGGCTCAGGTCTGAACTAGGGTTAATCCTATCGCCTAAACTAACCTAATCTTCTGTAAAAAGACCCTAAGACCTAGCCTAAAGCCTCATTAATCATTCCTACAACTAAACTATGCCAAAATGTTTCTTGATCATGGCCAGCATCTTCATATCATGGCCTCCATCCTCTTCATGAAAGTTTGAGTGTCCTAAGCTAGTAAAAGAACCAGCTTTCTTCATCAAAACAAGGATCTTTCTTCATACAAATCAAAGGAGCTTCTTGTTTCTCAAGACAACATGGAGCTTGTATTCATTTGGGGTTTTTAGTGTTGCTAGTGGCTTCGTCTCAATCTTACTTTATTTTATAAGTCTTCGTAGCATTGTAAGCCCTATTCTACTCTTAGATTCTAACTATGAAGTCAAATATAACATGTTGCAAGTTTGAGTTTGGGCCTAAGTATGATTTGTGCTTTGATTCTATCATGTTATGCATAGATTTATTCTATGCATGTTTGTAAAGCTATCACCTTGACTTTGTGCATAGAAAGCTATGAGCTTTGATTTGAAATGTTGCATAAAGAAACATAGAAACTCTCATAACCCTTATGTTATCTTGCATATGATGTTGTATGCGAATCACTAGCTATCATCCAATGTCATTTATGGCCATGTTTCACCTATTATGCTAAAGTTGATATCATGCATGTTTTGAGGCTTATAATGTAATATGCAAGTTTATGAACACATTTGCCTCATATGCCACCATGTTTAACTTGTGGCCAAACCTTAACCCTCAAGTTCCTTAATATGCTTGTGGCCAAATCACCCTAATGATATTATGCATGCTTGTGGCCAAATCACCCTTATGCTATTATGCATGCTTGTGGCCGAATCACCCTTATTCTATTATGCATGCTTGTGGCCAAATCACCCTTATGCTATTGTGCATGCTTGTGTTCAAATCACCGTTATGCTATTTGATATGTTTGAGGGCAAGTCACCTTTTATGCTATCATACATGTTGAGGCCATATGCTAGTATGTTGAACCCATTTTGGCCTCAAATATCACCATGTTTAACTTGTGATAGACTTTGCCATCTTACGCCCACCTTGTCATATTTTTATGTTCCCTCTTTGATCTATTTGCGTTGATGCAAATTTACGTGCGATGGGAATACGTTATGGGTAGTTGGGCAAACTTAAATAACATGAAATCATGACTTGAAAATATGACATGAAAGTTCGACATGTGTTTATGCTTGAAAACATGAATGTGGACATGACATGTAGAAAACATGGAAGTGACCAACTCGAGGTTGGGTTGAGTTTGTAGCATAAATCTACCCGCAACCGACCGGCTTAACTAGTGGCTACAAACAATAGGACCCAATGTGAGTAGTTGGTCACATCGCACTTAAAACCCGAGGTTAGACTAGGTTGTGGTGTAAAGCTACCCGGACCCGCCCGGCTTAACTAGTAACCACAACAAAGTCTAATGTGAGAGGTTGGGGTGCATTAAGTTAATTAATGCCACATGATGGACCGCTTGAATACTTAACCAATTAAACACGATGGGTTGGTAGGGTTAAGTCATGAACTACTTGAATACTTAACCAATTAAACACGATGTATTGATAGGGTTAAGTCATGAATTGCTTGAATACACTTGACCGACTCAATACATGGTTAGGATAGGGTTAACCACACTTAACCCACTTGAAATCCTAGTTACGAGGTCCTTTTCAGCCGTAACCCACTTGGGAGTATCTGTATACCCTGGACTAGGCTAGGGTGGGGCACGATTACTGGACTGATTGTAAGAGACCAAAAGAGACGGCTGAATGGTGCACCGGTTGTTCATGCGGACCATGGTCGTGCACATTATGTCCGGAGTTGAACATGGGCACCAGTAGGTTTAGACTGTGCATGCTTGAATTGTGTCCGTGGTTTACACCTTAGGGCTAGATACACCCTAGGGTGGACCTTGCACAGTTAACTACATTCCATGATTAAGTCGTATGACACCGATACACGACGAGTTATGCTTATAGGGAGCCGATCGACTAGACCGAGTAGTTGGACCTTGATTTGGGTCACCTCATGATGTTGGGACAGCTTTGGGCTAAGGGATCATTTCTTGTTTATACTTGACATGGATTAGAATACTAGTACACCTGGTGCAACTTAACCTTGTATATGCGATGCCACACTTGATCTATCTTGTTAACTTTTCACCATGCCAGTTATCATCCTATGTTTCATCTCTGTTGTACATGTCCGGTTAACTTTATTAGTTTTTATACTAATAGTAGGTAGGACTTACCAGTCTTTTTGACTGACCCGTTTTATTTCGCCTCTTTTCTTCCGTTTCACCCCCCCCCCCAGGTTCTCAGGGTGGGAATACTAGCACCTAGCTCGGATCTCTAGCTGCTTTTCTGGATAGCTCATGTACGGTTTGGACTTGAGCTCGCTATGGCTTACCACCTCTACTTTGGGGATATTTTACTTTATGTTATTTCCAGTTTTCAGTTTATGTTTTCTAGACTTTTTTTTGTTGGAAAATGATGACTAAGTACTTTGATGTAACTTGACTATGGTTTCGAAATGTTAGTTTTATCCGCTGCTTTATTTACTCTGCTTTTTCTTATATGTTCTGTCTTGTGATATCTGCATGCATGTTTACCTCGTTTAACGCCCCTCCAAAGCTAGTGCGCTTGCAAGAGTGACATTGGCGGAGGTTGGGTGTTACACTTAACCAAATTAACAGGATAAATGAAGAGGGTTAAGTTAGCTCGAATTGACTAATGACACTTAACCAATCCAAATTGACGGGAAAGAGAACTAAGTAGTAAACCTTAGTTAAAAGGAGCTAAGTAGTAAACCTTAGTTAAGAAAACAACGATTCTGGAAACTAAGTGGTAAACCTTAGTTGACAAAACTAAGTAGTAATTCTTAGTATAACACAAGGAGGAGTGAACGTCCGTCCGATTAAAAAGAAGGCTCCATCGAATTGGGTTACGAAGCCCGAGGCTTCATGGGGACATGAGGGTACTCTTGGTATCCCTCTGTGAGGCTACAGATGATCCTCCTGGGCCCACAGAGGTTAAGGTCTGCGTAGAAGAACCAGGGGTATGCATTGGTTGCAATACATGGCAACCTACAGACCAGGATGGACCGGCGTGATTCGGCGAGCAAACGGTAGCCCTGTAATAGCGACTCGTCGTCTACCATCCATCTTGAGTCAATCGAGATACGTGAAACGGAAAGGCGGAGAACTCCAAAAGACCATGTACTTGCTATCTAGTTATGGTTGCGGATGGCCATAGGATAGTGGGCCACCAGGTGCCGGCGTATAGTTCTCATTTTACAAGGTGTGCCTTTCATTAGTTGAGGGAGGGGTCAAGTGGGACCATAGCCACTGGAATAAAAACAGACCTTAGCATCTACATCAGTAGATATTTGAAAGCCACCGACCGAGTTCTGTATTCCTTGATTTGCCCTGTTACAGGACTCGGACCGCACATTACAGGACATGTGCATCTAGACAAGCGATAACGATTCGCGATACATGCGTGGGGAAGTATAGGAACATATACCACTTTAGGTACTATATCCTAGACTTGGGGGCATCGTTCGACAGGTACATAATACCTAGTTGAACTAGGTGGCATAAACCCTGAATCAGAAAAGCGTTCAGGTGATAGCGTTAACTCTAGTTGAATCTAGAAAGCACTTGGTAGAAAACCCTAGATTAAATCTAGGTAACAAATAATAAATGTATGCTTGAAGGCAATAGAAACTACAGGGATTGGGATCACGTTATCGTTACTAGTTGGCACACTAGTTAGGCGGTGCAGAGATATAGAAACCAGTATAACAAGGAAATAGCGAAGCGGTGAAAGTATTAGAGCATATCCAGTTAATCTTATCTTAGCATATCTTGTGTTAATCTTGTCTAGTCTTGCCAACCCTATCATCATGGTGTTATCTTGTATTCAGTTAATTCATGTCGTTTTGTTGTTCCATGTTCATATGCTAGAAGTTACTGAACTTACTCAGGCTTTATGTCTGACTGTGTTTTTCTTTTGTCTTCTTTTCTTCCGTTCCCCCCCCCCCCCAGGTAGTAAAGGAGGGAATAGTTTAGCTCAGTTTAAGTTGGACTGCCACTCTTTCCAACTTGAAGATTTGTCAAAGTTTGCTTGGATTCTCTTTTCAGATGCTATGGCTGGCTCTTGCTAAAGACTTGGGGAATATAAATGTATTTTTATGCTTCTTTATTTTGTAAGACAGATGACACTCAGATATTGTAAAGAAATCTTTGTACAAACTATTTTATCAATAAAGCAAAGTTTTATTTTCTGCTGTTTAATTTTTGTCTGTCTTGTAATTTATCTTCATCTTTTACCCTAAATGCTCCACAGAACTTAGTGCATTCCCTTTGTGAGTGACACTAACGGACGTGGGGTGTTACAATACACAACTAGAAGTAATACACGAATACAGAGCTTTCCGAGTGTCATTCCAAATGTAAACCAGAATCCAGTGAATATAAATCTGGAAAACCAAAACTACTAGCTGCCCGTGTCAAAATAAGGGCACCCAGAGTTTAGGTTAAAACAATAAACTCCAGGTCAGTCATTTGACTGGTGTGAGAACTAAAACAGTTATTAATCTTTATTTTAAAGTTAGCTAAATGAAGGGACCACGCCGTATAACACGGAACGGGTTTCCTCCTAAGAATACCAGTGCATAAAACAACAGCGCAAAGCTAAATAAAGAACAGTGAAGCTATTATAAGACCCAGGTCCCATCACACAATGCAACGCAAGCCGGAGTATAGGGTTTTTACCTTATAGTAGCCAAAGAATGCTTGATACACTAAATTTCATGTTTTATTATTACTATAAGTGTATAGTGTCAAACAATTTCAATCATAAGTATCAATCATAGATGGCACGTGTTCCCCATCCCACTATGTCGCCATACTAGGCTCTACAAATAAAACCGCAAAGTCACGTATTGGAAGTTGGATTTCCATCTGGGAACCGAGGAAAAAGATAATCCTCTACAGATTCGAGACGCTCTAGCCCGCCCCTCAGGAATAGCAGTAACTGCCCCTTGGATCATCAGGGCCGGTCCACCGATGTGGATTGTTATGCCTGAACACTACGTTTCCCCGCCCTTTGGGGCGTAAATGAGCCAAATGACTCCATCGGCTCCACCCAGTCACCGATATATCCGAGGCACCTCGCAACAGCAACAACCACATAAGTCAAACTCGTCAGGGTGTGTAAAACCGCTGATGCCACTTCTAGCTAGAAGGAAACGCATGCCCTCCCTGATGTCCTCTCCCATTTCTGTCCACTACTGGGGTGTGAGGCTCGCGAATCAACGCTACACAAAGCTATGCCACACAGGCCGTGCTTTGATCATCCACCACAAGACTCTGCTTTTCAACAGAAGCCTTGATCAATTGCCACTTAGGCATGCCATACAGGAAATTCACTCTATGCGTTTGATTACCATCAGTATATAAAGCTCATACGTCTCCGAGAAGGGCGTTAAGAAAGAGAATAAATCCTCCGTCGCCAAATAGATATATATTTAATAGAAATCAATCACACAGAATAAAATCTAATGCCAAACACACAGTCCATTTACAAGTTCGTTCTGGATCTGAACGAAACCGGAGGCACCTGGTAACTCGCATATCCATCGATCTCCAAGTACGTCTGGACGACCACTGAAGCGACCCGAACTTCCCCGGTCTCCGACGAGAAGAGAAAGAACGAATTGTTTTGAGAACACGACAAAATAGAACGCAGACGGAAGAACATTTCATGCATATTACAACCAGGCATCAGATTACAAGAATAAACAAAGTATAAATGAATATTACACAGAAATATCAGAGATTTAAATTACATTTAAATACATCGCAGCGGAAAATAAAACAATCCACAACTAGAAGGAGATATACGGATACAAAGCTTTCCGGATATCGTTCCAGCTGTAAACCAGGATCCTGTGAATATAAATCTGCAAAACCAAAACTACTAGTTGCCCGTGTCAAAATAAGGGCACCCAGAGTTTAGGTTAAAACAATAAACTCCAGGTTAGTCATGGGACTGGTGTGAGAACTAAAACAGTTATTAATCTTTATTTTAAAGTTAGGTAAATCAAGGGACCACGCCGTATAACACGCAACGGGTTTCCTCCCAAGAATACCAGTGCATAACAACAAACAGCGCAATGCTAAATAAAGAAAAATGAAGCTGTTATAAGACCCAAGTCCTATCACACAATGCGACGCAAGCCGGGGGATAGGGTTTTCCCTTATAACAGCCAAAGAATGCTTGATACGTTTAAAAGAAATCATTTGATACTATTATAAGTGCATAGTGTATAAAACAACTTCAAATCATAAGTATCAATCATAGGTGGCATGGGTACCATATATCATGTCGCCATACTAGTTCTACAATTAAAACCGCAAATGTCACGTATTTGGAAATTGGATTTCCATCTATGAATGGAGGCCAGGGATCGTCCTCTACCGATTCGAGACTGTCTAGTCCGAGTCTCAGGCAAGCGCGCAGGCAAGCCTTGGAGCGACAGGGCCGGTCCACCGATGTGGATTATTATGCCTGAACAATACGTCTCTCCGCCCTATGGGGCGTAAATGAGCCAACAAATGACTCCATCGGACCCGGATCGTCCGATCAAACCGAGGCGCCTCGCAACAGCAACAACCACATAAGTCAAACTCGTCAGGGCGTGTAAAACCACTGATGCCACTTCTAACTAGAAAGAAACGCATGCACTCCCTGAGGTCCGTCTCCCGTTTTTGGTTCATACCGGTTGCGAAACTCGCGAAGTAAACGTTACACAAAGCTACGCCACCAAGGTCGTGCTTCGATCATCAACCATAAGACTTTGATTTTCAACAGAAGCCTCGATCAATTGCTACTTAGGCATGCCACACAGGCAATTCACTCCATGCGTTTGATATCCATCAATATATAACCCCTGAGCTCGTACGTCTCAGAGAAGGGCGTTAAGCAAAAGAATAAATTCTCCGCCGCCAAACAGATATATATTTAATAGAGATCAATCACACGGACTAAAATCCAATGTCAGACACACAGTCCATTTACAAGTCCGTTCTGGGTCTGAACGAAACCGGAGGCACCTAGTACCCCGCATATCCATCGATCTCCAAGTATGTCTGAACGATCACCAACTGTTTCCATCTTCTTGGGTGTACAGCCCAATCAAGATCATCAATAATCACCCAAACGACGTGAAGACTTCCGGTCTTCGACCACCGTCTTCATCTTCGACTTATCGTCGTATCAATTATTCAGAATGGGATAAACCCGGTCTTTCCGAATAACTCGCGTATATTTTAAATAAGTGTTACACAAACACAACATACGCCTCATTCCAATTCATCAGTCACTAACCGTAAATTAATCAAGAGAATAATTCCCCAAATATTAACCCCGAAGGCCGAAACCAACATCAGATCAATATCCAGAAAACCATTCTGCTTAGCTAACCGACAGTTAGTTTCTAAATTTCACATTCATAGGGAAAGGTTCCCATTAATTTTATCAAAGATAAATTCCTTAAATTTATTCTTTAATCTTCTTTTGAATGTTGATTCAACTAGTCGGGATTAACGAACCTTACCGAAGTAATCATTTGTTTTAATTTCCCAATCCCAACCTATTCATCCCATGAAGTAAAACGGGTTTTACTTCATATCTAACACCACGGTGTTATCGGTAAATTTAATTACCGTTTCACGTTTAAATCTAATTAAAGATTTAACAATCGCCTGGAGCAAAACTGGTGATACTCCATTCTCGATCATTCCAATATAATTAAAGATTCATTAAAACTCTACTTAGTTTTAATCTTTGGCTGGGTTGAAGAATCAGTGTCATTTAAAACACGGTTCACGGTAAACCCAAAATCACCTTCCATTAATTATCGGATTAAAGAACGAGTGTTATTTAAAACACTGTCCACGATAAACCCAAAAATCAATATCGATTCAATTCCAATTAAATATTATTTAATTGGTACACTTCATTAAATCTAAATAAAAAGATTTAATCTTTTCTCAACTGGGTTCAAGAACAGTGTTAATGAAGACACCATTCACGACAAACCCAAATCACATTTGATATTAAACACAAGGTTCTGAATAGAAAACATATCGGCTTATATTCAATATCAAATTCTACGACCAACAGATATCGTATTGGAAATAACGATATATATATATATATATATATATATATATATCTTTCAAATTTCCATAACAACATCTGTATAATCACGAAATCCAACATCGAAATATTCCGAAGACAATTTCGATTCAAATCCATTCCCATATAATTATTGGAAATTTTGGTTATTTTCAAAACCACTTCAAATCCAATTTATTTAGTTAAAAATAAATAAAATTATAATTCTAGTTCAAAACTAGTTCATTTCGATAAAAATCTATTTTTATCTTTTCAAATATGGAGTTTTTCATCCCAAATCTTCACAAATCATTTCTTATGATTTTACACAAATTATTACTATTTTTAATAATTTTATCAAGGCCCGTACAGTAGATTTCCATCAACGGCCATCGAACTGCACTTACAGCGACCTCTTTCAAATTTGATTTGGACATAATTCCAAATCCAACCGTTAGATTCCAAATTTCTAATATTCGTTAGAAAGCTCTTTTCGATATGAACCCAACGGTTCCAGTTTTAGGAGAATCCGACGGTCGGATCTCCCGCAATATCCGTTCGAAGTCAATGGTCGAAATTCGCGAACTACCGCGGCGCGGCGCGTTCTATTCAGGCCATTATATTATATATATAATATATACAATATATACTTCGTCGATTTCAATTCAAAACGGGCTTTATAAATCGTTTTAAATTTATTTTCAAAACGGTTTCATGTTCATATTCAATTTCAAATCAAAATTGAACATTCCAATATAAATTCGTTTTAAATTCTTTCAAATTGATTTCAAATTCATTTCAATTGCATTTCAATTCGAATTCATTTATATTCATTTTCAATTCGAATTCAATTTTATTCAGTTTCAATTCGAATTTCTATTCTTTTCAAAATATTAGATTTTGAAATCGCTTTTGATATTCATTATAAATTGAATAAAATCGATATAAATATCGTTCACGTCAAAATGGCGTCAATCTAATCAACACGGCTTCATATATTGATATTTTCAAATATTCCATTTCGAATATTTCTATTTCAAATATTTCTATTTCAAATATTTCCTATTATCAAAATATTTGTTATTATCAAAATATTTCGTTCAACACATGACTAATCTCAACGGATGAGTACAGTCAACACATGAACCTTTAATTTATATTAATCTTTATTTTCTAAATTGGAATGAGGCCCAATCAATCACCATATAATGTTAATTATATGGATTTTCATACATCACACGTATATAATAGCATTGAAAAATAATCAACCATCAACCAAAGTGCACTACACTGTATAAGCATCAAATATAGATATCTAACGCTCATAACAGCCTGTCAATCAATCGATTGACATATTTAATCAATCAGGATGAGTGAACTTCAAATTTCATCCCAACACGCGTGTGGGATTTCAAACAATCAAACACAGATTTTATTTGTGCAGTTGGGCGATGTGTAAAATTTATCGTCCAAATCAATATCAGTCTAATCAGTGTATATAAACAAATCGGCCGATTTGTTTATAAATATTTATTTATTCACATTCACTATATTCACATTCACGTTAAAAATTATATTTTTAACGATAAAACATTTTATTTTAACATATGAATTTCTATTCAGTTCATTCTTTAAATAAAATGATATTCTTATTTTTCTAACATATTTTAGAAAATTTCGGCGGCATAACGGCACGATACTAGAAACGGGACGAGGCCTAGCCTTATCCCCGGTCTAGTGAAGGCCCACGCCATTCGCACATCAATCAAATCACCAAACAACCAAATTCAAATCTAATCATCTAACTAATTTATGCAATCAAACAAACAAGTCCATGGTCCGTGGACGATTGTGTCGGGTGCTACTAAGCACCGTCTGCATCCTAGTATATATATATAACTAGAAAAAGAAATTGAAACGTGAGAAATTCTCACAGAGGTTTCCACCCGCCGTTTCATTTCTGAATTCTGAACCGTTTGAATCCGCCTGTTATTTCCAACGCTATCTTCTTCACGCTGTTCATAATAAAAAACCACATTTTTATTTCGCTATTCAATATATAAAAATCGAATTTTTACTTCGCTATTCAATATAGAAAAATCGAATTTTTACTTCGCTATTTAATATAGAAAAATCGAATTTTTACTTCGCTATTCAATATAGAAAAATCGAATTTTTACTTCGCTATTCAATATAGAAAAATCGAATTTTTACTTCGCTATTCAATATATAAAGGTTTCGCCTTTTTAAATATAAAGATTTCGCCCTTTCAAATATTTCATTATAAAAATCACATTTGATATTTTTCTACACATATAAAGATGCTATTTTTAATATTCCTATCTTGTAAAAATTATATTTTTACTTTTCTACTTAAACAAAAATCATATTTTTACACCTCCTGTATAGTAAAGATTATATTTTTAATACTTAAAAAATATAAAAATCATATTTTTCCTATGCTAAAAATTATATTTTTACATGAATAAAAGTCCTATATTTTCAGTTTTTAAAATCGTATATTTTATCATATAAAAATCCTCACTTTTTATTTTTAAAAATCATTGATTTTTAATACTATAATATTTATAAAAAATGATTTTAAATTTATGCTAAAAAAAATCAATTACATTATATAAAAATGAATAAAAATAAAATACAAAAACTTACAGTATTTAAATGGAAAAGGGGGAACTGGTGCTGTGCTTGGCGGCGTCGGGGAAGTCGGTGGGGTTAGGGCGCGTTTGGGTTTTGGTGGGGGGGGGGGGGGGAGGAAGCTCGAACGGAGGCCGGAGATGGGGGAAGCGGAGGGCGTCGGAGAGGGTTCCAGGAGGGGGAGGCGGTGGTGCCAGGGCGTCCGAGGTGGGCTAGGGGATTTAGGGGAAATCGGTTTGGGGAAGAAGAGGGAGGACGAGACGCGAGATGGCGGGAGAGAAGCAGGGCGTCGGCAACGTGGTGGGTGTCCTCCGGCGATGGCGCGGAGGTGGTTGGAGGCGGCTCCGTCGATGGTTGCTTCGTTTTTTTTTTTCTTTTTTTTGTTTTTTTTTTGTTTGAAATCGAAATGAACAGGGGGGGGGGGTAGAGGAGATAAAAGGGAGAGGAGAGAGAATGATTTTTTTTATTATTTATTTTAATTCCTAAATGTTGACTGTTCATACGACCTCTATACGAGGCCCAACGACTGTCGCCCCTAGCGTTATACCCCCATTCTGAACACAATGGGATACGTATCGTAGGCTGATTCGATAGTTACAATCAGTTTCCATCAAAATCAACATATAACTCTATTTATTGAATTTGAACGCACATTTCAATTTACCGGGGTCACATACTAACTAGAAAAATTCCAGAAAAATATTTTCTAGCTTCGTATTGACGATACGGTCCTAACAAAACTAGTTTCGTCGAATTCTGAGACCGTTAGAAAAATGGCCATTTTCCAGTCGATTAAAATCAACTGAAACTGGTCAAACGTGTTTTCCTTCGCCACACTCACATATTGATTCGAAAAATTATGAAATTTGAAACCTAGCAATAATTTAACACTGCGGATCCAACAAAACTGGTTTCGTTGAAATCCGAGGTCGTTTGCAAAATTCCCCTTTTTTAAGGGCCTGAATTCCATAGCGACTATTTAGAATTTTCAACTGGACATATCTTTTGATTCCCGCTATGAAAATTTGATTTTTCGGATTCATTGGAAAGATATTCTCAATTAGATCCTAATGTTTTTGGTTTCACTAAAATCCGGATTGTTTTGCACCCGGTACATTCAATTGAAGTTTGAAATCGAATTATCGAACTACCGCGCCATTTTCAATTCCTTTTATAATTTTATATAATTATATATATTCTAACGACGACGTATATAATATATACGTTCGAATTCTATTCAAAATAATTTCTCGTCGATATTATTTAAAATAATTCATTTTAAATAATCGAAATTCGCTAAAATTGCCAAAATAAAAAAATTAAACTGGCCCAGATTTTCGGGTTATTACAACCACTAACTAATTAACTCCTCTTGTGTGCACGACCCAATCAAGATCATCAGTAATCACACAAACGACTTGAAGACCTCCGGTCTTCAACCACCATCTTCATCTTCGAAACTACGTCAAATCAGTTATTCAGAATGGGATAAACCCGGTCTTTCTGAATAACTCGCGTATATAATAAACAAGGGTTACACAAACACAACATACGCCTCATTCCAATTCCGAATATTCTTTTATTCAAATATTATTATACTTTGGGAAAGGTTCCCATTAATTTTATCAAAGATAAATTCTTGAAATTTATTCTTTAATCTTCTTTGAATATCAATTCAAACTACTCGGGATTAGCGAACCACACCAAAGTAATCATTTGTTTTATTTCCCAATCCCAAACTATTCATCCCATGAAGTAAAACTGGTCATACTTCATATCTAACACCACAGTGTTATCGGTAAATTCAATTACCATTTCACGTTCAAATATAGTTAAAGATTTAACTATCGCCTGGAGCAAAACTGGTGAAACTCCATTTTTGACCGTTTCAATCTAATTAAAGATTCATTAAAACCCCACTTAGTTTTAATCATCACAGACATCAATATACTGTCTTTAACTGGGTTAAAGAACCAATGTCATTTAAAACACGGTCCACGATAAACCCAAAATCACATTCTATTAATTATCATATTAAAGAACAAGTGTTATATAAAACACCATTCACGATAAACCCAAAAATCAATTCCAATTTAATTCCAATTAAATACCATTTAATTGGTACACTTCATAAAATCTAAATAAAAAGATTTAATCTTTTTCTCAACTGGGTTTAAGAACAGTGTTAATGAAGACACCATTCACGGCAAACCCAAATCGCATTTGATATTAAAAACAAGCCTCTGAATAGAAAATATATCGGCTTATATTCGATATCAAATTCTATGACCAACAAATATCGTATTGGAAATAACGGTATAAATATATCTTTCAAATTTCCATAACAATAAAGGTATAATCACGAAATCCAACATCAAAATATTCCAAAGACAATTTCGATTCAAATCCATTCCAATTCAATTATTGAAAATTCTGGTTACTTTTAAAACCCCCTTTCAAATTCACTTTATTTATTTTAAAAATAAATAGAATTATAATTCTATTTCAAAACTTGTTCATTTCGATAAAAATCAATTTTTATCTTTTAAATTTTGGAGTTTTTCATCCCAATTCTTCACAAATCATTTCTTTTGATTTTACATAAATTATTACTATTTTTAATAATTTTATCAAGGCACGTACAGTCGATTTCCATCAACGGCCATCGAACAGCACTTACAACGACCATTTCCAAATTTGGTTTGGACATATTTCCAAACCAAACCATTAGATTTCAAATATCTAATATTCATTAGAAATGTCTTTTCGATACGAACCCAACAGTTCCGGTTTCAGGAGAATCCGACGGTCGGATCTCCCGTAATATCCATTCGAAGTCAATGGTCGAAATTCGGGAACTGCAGCGGCGCGGCGCGTTCTATTCAGGCCATTATATATATATATATATATATATATATATATATATATATATATATATATATATAATATACTTCGTCGATTTCCTTTTAAAATGTATTTTATAAATTGTTTTAAATTCATTTTCAAAACGATTTCAACTTCCTATTCAATTTCTAATCAAAATTGAAGATTCCACCTCATCGATATACAAATGATAATATTTTCAAAACATTAAATTTTGAAATCACTTTCTTTTCTATATTTATTATAAAAATGAATAAAATCGATATAAATATCGTTCACGTCAAAATGGCATCAATCTAATCAACACAACTTTTATTCAACACATGAATGTTTATTCTATTCAACACATGAGTTTTATTTTCAATTTAACACATGAATTTATTTTCTTAATTGGAATGAGGTCCAATCAGTTACCATATAATGTTAATTGTATGGATTTTCTACGACACATGTATATAATAGAAATGATAAATAATCAACTATCATCTAGAGTGCACCACACAACTGCATAAGCATTAAATATAAATAATTAATGCTTACGCAGTCTGTCAACCCATCGTTTGACAACAACTAAACAATCGAGACTAGTGTACGTCAAATATCATCCAAATACCCGTGTGGGGTTTTCAACACAACAAACAGCCATTTTATTTGTGCGGTTGGGCAATGTGTAAAATTTATCATCCCAATCAATATCAGTCAAATCAGTGTATATAAACTAATCATCCGATTTGTTTATAAATATTTATTTTACATATACATTAAAAATCATATTTTTAACTATAAAATATTTTCCACTATAAAATATTTTATTTCATTCACCATCACACAATCAAATTTCATTACACAACAATCAAACAAACAAGTCATCCATGGTCTATGGACGACGGGTGTCGGGTGCTGCTAAGCACAGTTTGCATCCTTGTATATATTTCAAACTAGAAAACAATTTAAAAGTGAGGAGTTCTCACCAAGAGCTAAACCAAACGCCACTACTCTTCATATGTAGGAAGTCTTCGCCGTGCTCGCCTTTTGTCACTTTCGTCGTCCGTGTCCACTTCATATATAAAAATCACATTTTTATATTCCTTATTATATAAAAATCATATTTTTATAACTACACTATATGGATAAAATTTCTATTTTTATACCGCTACTATATAGATAAAAATTCTATTTTTATAACGGCGCTCATATAATAAAGATCATATCTTTACTATCTGTATAATATAAAAATCGTATTTTTATATTCTCTATCTCATAAAAATCATATCTTTTATCCCTACATATAATAAAAATCATATTTTTATTCTTTCTATAATGTAAAAATCATATTTTTATTCTTTCTATATTTTTCACAACCATATTGTTCTTCTTATATTTTCAAACCATATTTTTCTTGTTTTTAAAAGTTAAAAGCTTTCTTCCTTTTAAAATTCTTGTCTTTCTCTCGCTATATATAATATGACAATCATATTTTTACATAAACTATATGCACTACTCAAAATTACATTTTTTAAAATGCTATATATAAATATAAAACTGATTTCCTTTAAGTAAGTAAAATAATAAAAACTCACCTTTTTATCTTTGTAAAAATCGAATTTTTAATCGAAGAAGGGCATACCGGTCAGCGGTGGAGTGGCCAGCTAGGGCGCCGGGGTCTGTGGTGGTCCGGGGTGGTGCTGCACTGACCGTTGGTGGCTGAAATTGGACCCACGGCGGTTGTACTTCGATTTAAGGGTGGTGGAGAGGAGAGAGAAGGGAAGAGGGGTGGAGGATCGTCTGAGGGTGGTCGTGAGGGTATCTCCGGTGCTGGAGGCGGAAACTAGGGTGGCGGCATTGGTTTTTTTGGGTCAGAGGAAGAGGGAGCTCGAGAATAGAGAGAGGAGGAAAGGAGTGAAGGATGGAGGTTGTCGATGTGGGGGTGGGGCCAGCCTGGACGGCGGCGCGATGGGTGGCGCGCGCCCCTGGGGCGGCGGTGACGTCGATTTAGGTCTGGACAATTTGGGGTTTTTTTATTTCCTTCTGAACGGTTATGAGAGAGAGAAGTGGAGGTGTTAAGGGAAAAGAATTTTATATATTATTATTATTAAAATTTCAAAAAGAAACCTTTTTATTCAAACACGAAATCGAACCCCCAGACTGTCACCCCAAGCTAATTACCCCCATTCCGAACACAATGGGATATGTATCGTAAGCTGATTCGACTGTTTCGATCAGTTTCCGTCAAAATCAAAATATAAATCTATATATTGAATTTGAACGCACATTTCAATTTACCGGGGCCATATACTAACTAGAAAAATTCCCAAAAAATATTTTCTAGCTTCGTATTGACGATACGGTCCTAACAAATCTAATTTCGTCAAATTATGAGACCGTTTGAAAAATGGCCATTTTCCAGTAGATTAAAATCAACTAAAACTGGTCAAACGCATTTTCCTTTGCCACGCTCACATATTGATTCGAAAAATTACGAATTTTGAAATCTAGAAATAACTTGACATCACGGATCCAACAAAAGTGGTTTCTTCGAAAACCGAGGTCGTTTGCAAAATTTCCATTTTTAAGGGCCAGAATTCCATAGCGACTATTATGAATCTTCAACTGGGCATAATTTTTTATCCCCGCTATGAAATTTCAATTTTTCAGATTTGTTGGAAAGATATTCTCAATTAGATTCAAATATTTTTGGTTTCGCTAAAATCCGGTTTATTATGAATCCTGCACATTCATTTGTACTTTGAAATTGAATTTTAGAACTACCGCGCCATTTTCAATTACTTTTATAATTATAAATAAATATTTATATTCAAACGACGATCTATATAAATAAATACATTCGAACTCTATTCAAAATAAATTTCTCGTCCTTATTATTTAAAATAAATCATTTTAAATATTCAAAATTCGTTAAAATTGTCAAAATAAAAATTTTAAATTGGCTCGGATTTCCGGGTTATTACAATCTCCCCCACTTAAAACTTTTCATCCCCGAAAAGGAACGAAGCCGAAAGTTGTTTAACTAATCAACTCAACTTTCATTATTTTCATTACGGCTTAAGTTCTTCAACTTTTCAGTTTCTAAGAACTTTTCAAATTTTTAAAAAAAATTCCTAACACCCTAAATTTTCGAAAAATTTCGCCATAACCTCCCCTGCAGCGGAGACTTCGGGATATTTCAAATAGCCTCCCATGGCCCTCATCAATCCAAAAAGAAAAGGAAACAGCCAATCGGCTCATAAAATCATCAAAAACCAAAGAAATACAATAAACATGTACCTATTTGTCGGGCAAACAATTTTATTCTTCTACTCTAGCCTCTTTGCTATGACCTGTTCAATGTAAGTATATGTATATGCATGCAAATGCGACAAATTTACAATACAACTTAGTATTTGATCAATTTGGCTATATGGTTAAACATTTATAATTAATCAAACACTAATCAAACAACACAACCAGCAATCAATTAGTTGACTATCTTTTCAATCACATAACTTTAATACATATCCCAAAAATTAGATTTTTGATGCCAAATCACAACAATAAGCCCTATCTAATTTTTGTTCTCACACTAGTCAATTGGAAATATATAAATATCACACCTTCGAAACTCGAACCCAAACGACTGATGCTGTATAGTCATCAATAGTTTCATCTCCGGGCGACTAGAGTGTGATTCTATATCTACCCAATATATTAAAACTTCGAATACACGCGGATCAGACGTATACGCAAAATCTTTATATACTGGATAGTCCAAAATAATATAAATAAATATTCAAATATGAATAATTCGATTTAAATTTTCAAAACAAAAATTGTTTTCAATTTAAAAATATACTCTTCACACTAGTTCTAGGATACTACTGATCCCATCTCTAACGAGTCAATCTTATTGGATATTACTAATCCAAACTCTGATGAATTCTTATGTATGGTTCTAATGTGTCTTGTTCTCTGAGCTTTGTAAACCAAAGCTCTGATACCAAATGAAGCGACCCAAACTTCCCCAGTCTCCGAAGAGAAGAGAAAGAACGAATTACTTTGAGGACAAGACGAATTAGCACGCAAACAGAAGAACATTTCATTGTTAATTACAACAATTCAATCAGAATACAAAAATATACAGAGTATGAATAAATATTACACATCATAAATTATTAGAGATTAAATACATTACATAGCATCGGAAAATAATACAATACACAACTAGAAGTAATACACGGATACAGAGCTTTCCGACTACCGTTCCAGCTGTAAATCAGGATCATGTGAATATAAATTTGCAAAACCAAAACTACTAGCTGCCCGTGTCAAAATAAGGGCACCCAGCGTTTAGGTTAAAACAATAAACTCCAGGTCAGTCATGTGACTAGTGTGAGAACGAAAACAGTTATTAATCTTTATTTTAAGGTTAGGTAAATCATGGGACCAACGCCGTATAACACAGAACGGGTTTCCTCCCAAGAATACCAGTGCATAAAACAATAGCGCAATGCTAAATAAAGAAGAACGAAGCTATTATAAGACCCAGGTCCCATCACACAATGCAACGCAAGCCGGAGGATAGGGTTTTTACCTTATAATAGCCATAGAATGCTTGATACGCTAAATTTCATGTTTTATTATTACTATAAGTGTATAATGTCAAACAATTTCAATCATAAGTATCAATCATAGACGGCATGAGTGCCCCATCCCACTATGTCGCCATACTAGGCACTACAAATAAAATCGCAAAGTCACGTATTGGAAGTTGGATTTCCATCTGTGAACCGAGGCAAAAGATAGTCCTCTACCGATTCGAGACGCTCTAGCTCGCCCCTTAGGAACAGCCGCAACTGCCCCTTGGATCGTCAGGGCCGGTCCACCGATGTGGATTATTATGCCTGAACACTACGTTTCCCCGCCCTTTGGGGCGTAAATGAGACAAATGAATCCATCGGATCCACACAGTCACCGATATATCCGAGGTGCCTCGCAACATCAATAACCACATAAGTCAAACTTGTCAGGGCGTGTAAAACTACTGATGCCACTTCTAGCTAGAAGGAAACGCATGCCCTCCCTAATGTCCTCTCCCGTTTCTGGTCCACTACCGGTATGAGAGGCTCGCGAATCAATGCTACACAAAGCTATGCTGCACAGGCCGTGCTTTGATAATCCACCACAAGACTCTGCTTTTCAGCGGAAGCCTTGATCAATTGCCACTTAGGCATGCCACAAAGGCAATTCACTCCATGCGTTTGATATCCATCAATATATAACCCGTGAGCTCGTACGTCTCAGAGAAGGGCGTTAAGCAAGTGAATAAATTCTCCGCCACCAAACAGATATATATTTAATAGAAATAACTCACAGAGAATAAAATCCAATGTCATACACACAATCCATTTACAAGTTCGTTCTGGGTCTGAACGAAACCGGAGGCACTTGGTACCTCGCATATCCATTGATCTCCAAGTACGTCTGGACAACCACTAACTGATTCCCTCCTCTTGGGTGTACGACCCAATCAAGATCATCAGTAATCACCCAAATGACGTGAAGATCTCCGGTCTTCAACCACCGTCTTCATCCTCGACACCACGTCGAATCAGTTATTCAGAATGGGATAAACCAGGTCTTTCTGAATAACTCGCATACATAATAAACAAGTGTTACACAAACACAACATACGCCTCATTCCATTTCAGAATATTCTTTTATTCAAATATTCTTATACTTTGGGAAAGGTTCCCATTAATTTTATCAAAGATAAATTATTTAAATTTATTCCTTAATCTTCTTTGAGTATCAATTTAAACTAGTCGGGATTAGCAAACCACACCAAAGTAATCATTTATTTTATTTCCCAATCCCAACCTATTCATCCTATGAAGTAAAACTGGTCACACTTCATATCTAACACCACGGTGTTATCAGTAAATTCAATTACCATTCCGCGTTCAAATCTAATTAAAGATTAAACTATCGCCTGGAGCAAAACTGGTGATACTCCATTTTCGACCATTTCAATCTAATTAAAGATTCGTTAAAACCCCACTTAGTTTTAGTCATCACAGAAATCAATATCCTCTCTTTAACTGGGTTAAAGAACCAATGTCATTTAAAACACTGTCCACGATAAACCCAAAATCACATTCTATTAATTATCGGGTTAAAGAACAAGTGTTATTTAAAACACTGTTCACGATAAACCCAAAAATCAATTCCAAATTAATTCCAATTAAATACCATTTAATTGTTACACTTCATTAAATCTAAATAAAAATATTTAATCTTTTTCTCAACTGGGTTTAAGAACAGTGTCAGGGAAGGCACCATTCACGGCAAACCCAAATAACATTTGATATTAAATACAAGGCTCTGAATAAAAAATATATCGGCTTATATTCAATATCAAATTCTATGACCAACAAAAATCGTATTGGAAATAACGATATAAATATATCTTTCAAATTTTCATAACAATATCGGTATAATCACGAAATCAAACATCGAAATATTGCAAAGACAATTTCGATTCAAATCCAATCCAATTCAATTATTAGAAAATCTGGTTACTTTTAAAAACCCCTTTCAAATTCACTTTATTTATTTTAAAAATAAATAGAATTATAATTCTAGTTCAAAACTAGTTCATTTTGATAAAAATCAAGTTTTATCTTTTAAAATTTTGATTTTTTCATCCCAATTCTTTACAAATCATTTCTTATGATTTTACACAAATTATTACTATTTTTAATAATTTTATCAAGGCCCGTACAGTCGATTTCCATCAACGGCCATCGAACTCCACTTACAGCGACCTTTTCCAAATTTTATTTGGACATAATTCCAAATTCAACCATTAGATTTCTAATCTCTAATGTTCGTTAGAAAGGTATTTTCGATTCGAACCCAATGGTTCTGGTTTTAGGAGAATCCGACGGTCGGATCTCCCGTAATATCCATTCGAAGTCAATGGTCGAAATACGCGAACTACCGTGGCACGGCGCATTCTATTCAGGCCATTATATTATATATATAATATATACTTCATCGATTTCCTTTTAAAATGTATTCTATAAATCGTTTTAAATTCGCTTTCAAAATGATTTCAACTTCCTATTCAATTTCTAATCAAAATTGAATATTCCACCTCATCGATATACAAATGATAATATTTCCAAAACGTTAAATTTTGAAATCACTTTCTTTTCTATATTCATTATAAAAAGGAATAAAATCGATATAAATACCGTTCACGTCAAAATGGCGTCAATCTAATCAACACGGCTTTTATTCAACACATAAATGTTTATTCTATTCAACACATAAATTTTATTTTCAATTCAACACATGATTTTTTTTTCAATTCAACACATGAATTTTTTTTCAATTCAACACATGAATTTATTTTCTTAATTGGAATGAGGCCCAATCAATTACCATATAATGTTAATTATATGGATTTTCTACGACACATGTATATAATAGCAACGATAAATAATCAACCTTCCTCCAGAGTGCACCACACAACTGCATAAGCATTAAACATAAATAATTAATGCTTACGCAGTCTGTCAACCCATCGATTGACATACTACTAAACAATCGGGATTGGTGTACGTCAAAAATCATCCCAATACTCGTGTGGGGTTTTCAAATCAACAAACACACATTTTATTTGTGCGGTTGGGCGATGCGTAAAATTTATCGTCCCAAGCAATATCAGTCAAATCAGTGTATATAAAAAAATCATCCGGTTTGTTTATAAATATTTATTTTATATATACGTTAAAAATCATATTTTTAACTAAAAAATATTTTCCGCTATAAAATATTTTATTTCATTCACCATCACACAATCAAATTTCACTACACAACAATCAAACAAACAAGTCATCCATGGTCTGTGGACGATGGGTGTCGGGTGCTGCTTAGCACCGTCTGCAACATAGTATATATTTCAAACTAGAAAACAATTTAAAAGTGAGGAGTTCTCACCAAGAGCTAAACTAAACGCCACGACTCTTCATATGTAGGAAGTCTTCGCCGTGCTCGCCTTTTGTCACTTTCTTCGTCTGTGTCCACTACATATATAAAAATCACATTTTTATATTCTCTATTATACAAAAATCATATTTTTATAACTACGCTATATGGATAAAATTTCTATTTTTATACCGCTACTATATAGATAAAAATTCTATTTTTATAATGGCTGTAACAACCCGGAAATGCGAGCCCGTTTAAAATTTTTAATTCTGCAATTTTAACGAATTTTGAATATTTAAAATGAATTATTTTAAATAATAACGACGAGAAATTTATTTTGAATAGATCAGAACGTATATATTTATACACGTCGTCGTTAGAATATAAATATTTATTTTTATATACATAAAAGGAATTGAAAATGGCGCGGTAGTTCGATAATTCGATTTCAAAATTCAAATGAATGTACCAGGTGCAAAATAAATCAGATTTTAGTGAAACCAAAAATATTTGAATCTAATTGAGAATATCTTTCCAACGAATCCGCAAAATCGAAATTTCATAGTGGGAATCAAAAGTTATGGCCAAATGAATTTTCAGAATAGTCGCTATGGAATTCGGGCCCTTAAAAATAGCCATTTTGCAAACGACCTCGGTTTTCGACGAAATCACTTTTGTTGGATCCACGATGTCAAGTTATTGCTAGATTCCAAATTTTGTAATTTTTCGAATCAGTATGTTAGTGTGGCAAAGGAAAACGCGTTTGACCAGTTTCAGTTGATTTTAATCGACTGGAAAATGGCCATTTTTCAAACGGTCTCAGAATTTGACGAAACTAGTTTTGTTAGGATAGTATCATCAATACGACGCTAGAAATAATTTTTCTGGAACTTTTAAAGGTCGTATGTGGCCCTGGTAAATTGAAATGTACGTTCAAATTGAATATCTACTGATTTATATTGTAAATTCAACGAAAACTGATCATAACAATCAAATTGTCCTATGATACATATCCCATTGTGTTCGGAATGGGGGTAATTAGCTATGGACGATAGGCGGTGGGTCTCGTTTCGATGTTGAAATAAAAAGTCAACTTATTTTGGAATTAAAATAATATAAAAATAAAACTCTCTCTCCTCTCTCACCCTATTATCACTCAGCACCCCCCCGACCGTTTTCTTCTAATCGATTTCAAAAAAAAAGAGATCGAGGAAGGCGGAAGCCGTCGCCTGGCCTCCGACGCGGGCCCCCTACCAGCGCCGCCTCCGGCGAGGAGCCCTCCCCCACCAACTCCCTCCTCCTCTTCTCCTTCTCGCTTCCCTCCTCGCTCCACACGAACCCATCCCTAGCCTGAACCTAAAACCCACGAACGCCCTCCCAATGCGAAACCCGCTACCACCAAGATCTGGTCCCCACCTCCGAACCTCCCCTCGACACTGGCGAATAGTAACCCCTCCAGTCCAGCGTGAATCATAGTAAGTTCGTTTGTTCTTTTTTTTTTCATTTATTTTATTTTTATTTATTTATTTTATGATTTTATTTAATAAAAGGAAACAAAAAGATTAGGATTTTTATTTAAAGTAAAGGTAGGATTTTTATTTAAAGTAAAGGTAGGATTTTTATTTAAAGTAAAGGTAGGATTTTTATTTAAAATAAAGGTCTGATTTTTATATAGTTAATCAAATAGAAAAGGTCGGATTTTTATATAGTTAATCAAATAGAAAAGGTCGGATTTTTATATTAGAAAAGTTTGAATCTTTATATAGTTGAAATAGTGAAGTAAAGACGCGATTTTTAATTTGATAAAGGCGATATTTTTATTTATATAAAATAGGGTTTTTTCTCATGTGAATAACAACATGAAGTGATAATTTAAAAATAGAAATAGCAATATTTTTGTAAACAAAAATATCATTGTTTTGTGAATAAAGATAGGATTTTTATTATGTAAACATCGTTATAAAAGTGAAAAGATTATATTTTTATTTATAAAAATGTGGTTTTTATATTTTAGAAAGAATAAAAATTCGATCTTTATTATGTAGGAGATATAAAAATATGATTTTTATTCATGTAGAGTAATAAAAATATAATTTTTATTATATTGCTAGCAAGATAAAAATAGGATTTTTATCTATATAGTAGCTGTATAAAAATGTGATTTTTTATATATGTAGTGGCTACGGGCAACGAAAGTGACAAAAGGCGAGAACGACGAAGATTTCTAAATATGAAGAGTCGTGGCGTTTGGTTTAGCTTGGGTGAGAACTTCTCACTGTAAATCTTCTTTTCTAGTTAAAAATATATATTAGGATGCAGACGGTGCTTAGTAGCACCCGACACCCGTCATCCACAGACCATGGACGGCTTGTATGCTTGTTTGATGTGTAGTGAAATTTGTTTGTGATGTTGATGTGAAATCTATAATAAAATGTTGACGGTTGGAATAAATTAATTATCATTAAAAATATAATTTTTAACGTGAATGTGAATAAATAAATATTCATTTACAAACCGGACGGTTTGTTTATGTACACCTATTTGAAGGATATTGATTGGGACGATAAATTTTACACATCGCCCAACTGCCCCAATAAAAATCTGTGTTTGTTGATTTGAAATCCCACATGGGTGTTGGGATGATATTTGGTGTATACTAATCCCAATTATTTAATAGTATGTCGATCGATTGGTCAACAAACTGTGTAAGCATTAATTATTTATATTTAATGCTTATGCAGTTGTGTAGTGCACTTTGGATGATGGTTGATTATTTATCGTTGCTATTTATATACATGTGTTGTATGGAATCCATATAATTAACATTAAATGGTGATTGATTGGGCCTCATTCCAATTGGGAAATAATGAATATTATAAAGGAAAATTCATGTGTTGAATAGAATAAATAGTCATGTGTTGACGATGCTCATGTGTTGAGAATTCATGTGTTGAAAGTGTATTCATGTGCTAAATAAAATATTTTTACAAAAAAATTTACCTTTTTATTGTAAGTAAGAAGAAATATATATTCAGGTGTTGAATAGAATAAATATTCATTTGTTGAATAGAATAACATATTTATTGATATATATAAAGCCGTGTTGATTAGAGTTGCGCCATTTTGACGTGAACGATATTTATATCGATTATATTCGTTTTTATAATGAATATAAAAAGGGAAGTGATTTCAAATTATAACGTTTTGAAAATATTACCATTGGTATATCGATGATGTGGAATATTCAATTTCGATTCGAAATTGAATATGAAGTTGAAATCGTTTCGAAAACGAATTTAAAACGATTTATAAAATACGTTTTAAAAGGAAATCGACAAAATATATATAATATATATATTATATATATATATAATGGCCTGAATAGAACGTGCCGCGCCGCGGTAGTTCGTGAATTTTGACCATTGACTTCTAATTGACGTTGCGGGAGATCCAACCCTCGGGTTCTCCTAAAACCGGAACCGTTGGGTTCGTATCGAAAAGAGCTTTCCAATGAATATTAGAAATTAGAAATCTAACGGTTGGATTTGGAAATATTTCCAAATCAAATTTGGAAAAGGTCGCTGTAAGTGCAGCTCGATGGCCGTTGATGGAAATCGACTGTACGGGCCTTGATAAAATTATTTAAAATATCAATAATTTGTGTAAAATCATAAGAAATGATTTGGGAAAAATTGGGCTGAAAAACTCCATATTTGTAAAGATAAAAATAGATTTTTATCAAAATGAACTAGTTTTGAACTAGAATTAAAATCAATTTATTTTTGAAATAAATAAATTGAATTTGAAAGTGGTTTTAAAAATAATCAGAATTACCAATATACGAATTGAAATGGATTTGAATCGAAATTATCTTCGGAATATTTCGATGTTGGGTTCCGTGATTATACAGATATGGTTGTGGAAATTTGCAAGATATATTTTATATCGTTATTTCCAATACGATATTTGTTGGTTTCAGAATTTGATATTGAATATAGCCGGTATATTTTCTATTCGGAGCCTTGTATTTAAATATCAAACGTGATTTGGGTTTGTCGTGGATGGTGTCTTCATTAACACCGTTCTTAAGACCAATTGAGAAAAATATTGAATCTTTCTATTTAGATTTAATGAAGTGTACCAATTAAATAATATTAATTGGAATTGAATTTAAATTGGTTCTTAGGTTTATCGTGAGCGGTTTTTTGAATAACACCTGTTCTTTAACCCGATTAACAATAGAATGTGATTTTGGGTTTATCGTGAATCGTGTTTTAAACGACATTGGTTCTTTAACCCAGTTAAAGACATGATATTGATTTGTGGGAAGATTAAAACTAAATGGAGTTTAAATGAATCTTTAATTAGATTGAAATGTGAATTGGTAATTTAAATTATCAAATCTGAAAGGTGATCGAGAAAGGAGTACCACCAGTTTTGCTCCAAAGCGATAGTTAAATCTTTAATTAGATTTGAACGTGAAATGGTAATTAATTTTACCGATAACACCGTGGTGTTAGATATGGCGTATTACCAGTTTTGCTCCAGGGGATGAATAGGTTAGGATTGGGAAACAAAATAAATAATTACTTCGGTGTGGTTCACTAATCCCGACTAGTTTGAAATGATATCCAAAGGAAGATTAAAGAATAAATTTAGAAGAATTTATCTTTGATAAAATTAATGGGAACCTTTCCCTAAGAATGTGATTTTGTGAATAAAAGAATATTCTGAATTGGAATGAGGCGTTTGTTGTGTTTGTGCAACATTTGTTTATTATATACGTGGGTTATTCATAAAGGCCGGGTTTATACCCATTCTGAATAACCGATTCGAAGATATGTCGGAGATGAAGATGATGGTTGAAGACCGGAAATCTTCACATTGTTTGGGTGATTGCTGATGATCTCGATTGGACTGTACATCCAAAAGGAGAGAAACAGTTGGTGATCGTCCAGATGTACTTGGAGATTGATGGATATGCGAGGAAAGTGCCTCCTGTTTCATTCAGACCCAGAACGAACTTGTAAATGGACTGTGTGTCTGACATTGGATTTTATTCTGTGTGAAAGATCTCTATTAAATATACATCTGTTTGGCGGCGGAAAATTTATTCTCTTGCTTAACGCCCTTCTCTGAGACGTACGAGCTCAGAGGTTGTATATCGATGGACATCAGTCGCATGGAGTGAATTGCCTGTGTGGCACCCCTAAGTGGCAAATGATCAAGGATTCTGTTGAAAAGCAAAATCTTGTGGTTGATGATCAAAGAACGTCTTGTGTGGCGTATCTTTGTGTATAGCGTGAATTCGCGAGCCTCACATCTCGGTATGAGTCAAAAACGGGATAAGGACCCAAGGAGCGCACGACGTTTCTTTCTAGCTAGTGGTGGTGTCAGTGCTTAAACTGGTTGACATTAATATAATTTTCACCTGTGTGGTTGTTAGAATGCGAGGCGCCTCGGATATAAGTCCTATAGGACCGGGAAACGTGTGTTCAGGAATTGCCAATCCTCAAAAGTAATAGAGGACCGGCCTTGGAGGTTCAAAAGGATCATAGTGGGGTCCTGGGACATTAGCTAGAGTGTCTCGAATCGGAGAGGAGCTTGCCCCTTGCCTCGACTCATGACGGAAATCCAATTTCCTATACGTGATATTCCGGTTTTAATTGTAGAACTAGTATGGCGACATGATAGATGGTACCCATGCCGCCTGTGATTGATATTTATGATTGAAATTGTTTTGACACTATACACGTATAATAGTATCAAATGATTTGTTTTAAACGTACCAAGCATGTTTGGCTATTATAAGGGAAAACCCTATCCTCAGGCTTGCGTTGCATTTTGTGATGGGACCTGGGTCTTATAATAGCTTCATTTTTCGAAAAAGCATTGCGCTGTTTTGTTATATGCACTAGTATTCTTGGGAGGAAACCCGTTCCATGTTATACTGCGTGGTCCCATGAATCACTCTCTTTCAAAATAAAGATTTATAACTGTTTTAGTTCTCACACCAGTCACTTGACTGAACTGGAGTTTATTGTTTTAACCAAAACTCTGGGTGCCCCTATTTTCCACACGAGCAACTAGTAGTTCTGGTTTTGCAGATTTATATTCACATGATCCTGATTTACAATTGGAACGATGGTCGGAAAGCTCTGTATCCATGTATTACTTTCAGTTGTGTTTTGTATTGTTTTTCCGGTGCTATGTAAATATTGTAATCTCTGATACTTGTGAAATGTGTAATATTTATTCATACTCTGTATATTCTTGTATTCTGATGGTATTGTTGTCATAAACAATGAAATGTTCTTCTGTTTGCATTCCGATGTGCCTTGTCCTCAATGCAATCCATGCTTTCCTACACGGGGAAGTTCGGGTCGTGTCAGTTTGGTATCAGAGCTTTGGTTTATAGAGCTCGAGAACAAGACACATTGAAACCAAATGAAAGAATTCAACAGATATTGGATTAGTAATATCCAATTAGAATGACTCGTTAGAGATAGGATCAGTAGTGTACTAGAACGAGTGTGAAGAGTATATTTTTCAAATGAAAACAATATTGTTTTGAAGATTTAAACCTTATTCAACGTATTTGAATATTTTATTTGTGTTGATTTGGACAATCGAGTATATAAAGATTTCGCGTATACGCGTCATGAACGTATATTCGAAGTTTTACTATACCGGATGGATATAGAATCATATTCTAGACACCCGGGGGTGATTCTGGTGATGGTGCATCCTCATCAGTATTCATTTTCGTATTTCGAAGGTGTGATATCTATATATTTCCATTAGACTGGTGTGAGAACCAAAATTAGATAAGATCTATTGTTGTGATTTGACATCAAAAACATGATTTTCTGTATATATATCAATTTATGAATTTGAAACGATAATCCACTAATTGATTGATGGTTGTGTTGTTTGTCTATTTGTTTGAAATTTTGAACCATTTAGCCTAACCGAATCAAATATTGAATTGTATTGAAAATTGGTCGCATTTGCATGCATATACATGTACTTACATTGAACAGGTCATAGCAAGGAGGCTAGAGTAGAAGAATAAAATTTGTTTGCCCAACAAATAGGTACATGTTTAACATAATTTACTGTTTTGTTTGGGTGATGATGACTTTATGAGCCGATTGGCTAGCCGCTTGGCTTTTTCTTTTTCTTTTGAGTTGAAGAAGGCCATGGGAGGCTATATGAAATATCCCGAAGTCCCCGTAGCAGGGGAGGTTATGGCGAAATTTTTCGGAAATTTAGGGTGTTAGCTAATCTTAGAAACTGAAAAGTTGAAGAACTTAAGCAGTTGAGAAAATTGTGGAAGCTGAGTTGATTTGTTAAACAACTTTCGGCTTTGTTCCTTTTCTGGGATGAAAAGTTTTAAGTGGGGGAGATTGTAACAACCCGGAAATGCGAGCCAATTTAAAATTTTTATTTCGGCAATTTTTACGAATTTGGAATATTTAAAATGAATTATTTTAAATAATAAAGACGAGAAATTTATTTTGAATAGATTAGAACGTATATATTTATATACGTCATCGTTCGAATATAAATATTTATTTATATATATAAAAGGAATTGAAAATGGCGCGGTAGTTCGATAATTCGATTTCAAAATTTAAATGAATGTACCGGGTGTAAAATAAACCGGATTTTAGTGAAACCAAAAATATTTGAATCCAATTGAGAATATCATTCCAACGAATCCGAAAAATCGAAATTTCATAGCGGGAATCAAAAGTTATGGCCAAATGAATTTTCAGAATAGTTGCTATGGAATTCTGGCCCTTAAAAATAGCCATTTTGCAAACGACATCGGGTTTCGACGAAACCACTTTTGTTGGATCCGTGATGTCAAGTTATAGCTAGATTCCAAATTTTGTAATTTTTCGAATCAATATGTGAGCGTGGCAAAGGAAAACGCGTTTGACCAGTTTAAGTTGATTGTAATCGACTGGAAATGGCCATTTTTCAAACGGTCTCAGAATTTGACGAAACTAGTTTTGTTAGGACAGTATCGTCAATACGAAGCTTGAAATATTTTTTCTGGAATTTTTAAAGGTCGTATGTGGCCCAGGTAAATTGAAATGTACATTCAAATTGAATATATACTGATTTATTTTGTAAATTCAACGACAACTGATCGTAACAATCAAATTGGCCTATGATACATATCTCATTATGTTCGGAATGGGGGTAACTAGCTATGGACGACAAGCGGTGGGTCTCGTTTCGAGGTTGAAATAAAAAGTCAACTTTTTTTGGTAATAAAATAATGTAAATATAAAACTCTCTCTCCTCTCTCACCCTATATCACTCAGCCCACCCCCCCCCCCCCCCTCCCCCGTTTTCTTCTAATCGATTTCAATAAAATAAAAAAAAGAAAGATCGAGGAAGGCGGAAGTCGTCGCCTGGCCTCCGACGCGGGCCCCCTACCAGCGCCGCCTCCAGCGAGGAGCCCTCCCCCACCGACTCCCTCCTCTTCTCCTTCCCGCTTCCCTCCTCGCTCCACAGGAACCCATCCCAAGCCCGAACCCAAAACCCACGAACGCCCTCCCAATGCGAAACCTGCCACCACCAAGATCCGGTCCCCACCTCCGAACCTCCCCTCGACACTGGCGAACAGTAACCCCCCCTAGTCCAGCGTGAATCACATTAAGTTCGTATGTTCTTTTTTTTCATTTATTTTATTTTTATTTATTTATTTTCTGATTTTATTTAATAAAAGAAAACAAAAAGCTTAGGATTTTTATTTAAAGTAAAGGTAGGATTTTTATTTAAAGCAAAGGTAGGATTTTTATATAGTTAATCAAATAGAAAAGGTCGGATTTTTATATTAGAAAAGTTTGAATCTTTATATAGTTGAAATGGTGAAGTAAAGATGATATTTTTAATTTGAAAAAGGCGATATTTTTATTTATATAAAATAGGGTTTTTCTCATGTGAATAACAACATGAAGTCATAATTTAAAAATAGAAATAGCAATATTTTTGTAAACAAAAATATCATTGTTTTGTGAATAAAGATAGGATTTTTATTATGTAAACATCGTTATAAAAGTTAAATGATTATATTCTTATTTATAAAAATATGATTTTTATATTTTAGAAAGAATAAAAATTCGATCATTATTATGTAGGAGATATAAAAATATGATTTTTATTCATGTAGAGTAATAAAAATATATTTTTTATTATATTGCTAGCAAAATAAAAATAGGATTTTTATCTATATAGTAGCGGTATAAAAATGTGATTTTTTATATATGTAGTGGCTACGGGCAACGAAAGTGACAAAAGGCGAGAACGACGAAGATTTCTAAATATGAAGAGTCGTGGCGTTTGGTTTAGCTTGGGTGAGAACTTCTCACTGTAAATCTTCTTTTCTAGTTAAAAATATATACTAGGATGCAGACGTTGCTTAGTAGCACCCGACACCTGTCGTCCACAGACCATGGACGGCTTGTATGCTTGATTGATGTGTAGTGAAATTTGTTTGTGATATTGATGTGAAATCAATAATAAAATGTTGATGGTTGGAATAAATTAATTATCGTTAAAAATATAATTTTTAACGTGAATGTGAATAAATAAATATTCATTTACAAACCGGACGGTTTGTTTATGTACACCTATTTGAAAGATATTGATTGGGACGATAAATTTTACACATCGCCCAACTGCACCAATAAAAATCTGTGTTTGTTGATTTGAAATCCCACATGGGTGTTGGGATGATATTTGGTGTATACTAATCCCAATTATTTAATAGTATGGCGATCGATTGGTCGACAGACTGTGTAAGCGTTAATTATTTATATTTAATGCTTATGCAGTTGTGTAGTGCACTTTGGATGATGGTTGATTATTTATCGTTGCTATTTATATACATGTGTTGCATGGAATCCATATAATTAACATTAAATGGTGATTGATTGGGCCTCATTCCAATTGGGAAATAATGAATATTATAAAGGAAAATTCATGTGTTGAATAGAATAAATAGTCATGTGTTGACGATGCTCATGTGTTATGAATTCATGTGTTGAATAAAATATTTTTACAATAAAATTTACCTTTTTATTGTAAGTAAGATGAAATATTTATTCATGTGTTTAATAGAATAAATATTCATTTGTTGAATAGAATAACATATTTATTGATATATATAAAGCCGTGTTGATTAGAGTTGCGCCATTTTGACGTGAGCGATATTTATATCGATTATATTCGTTTTTATAATGAATATAAAAGGGAAGTGATTTCAAATTATAACGTTTTGAAAATATTATCATTTGTATATCGATGATGTGGAATATTCAATTTCGATTCGAAATTGAATATGAAGTTGAAATCGTTACGAAAACGAATTTAAAATGATTTATAAAATACGTTTTAAAAGGAAATCGACGAAATATATATAATATATTTATATTATATATATAATGGCCTGAATAGAACGTGCCGCGCCGCGGTAGTTCGTGAATTTCGACCATTGACTTCTAATTGACGTTGCGGGAGATCCGACCGTCGGGTTCTCCTAAAACCAGAACCGTTGGGTTCGTATCGAAAAGAGCATTCCAATGAATATTAGAAATTAGAAATCTAACGGTTGGATTTGGAAATATTTCCAAATCAAATTTGGAAAAGGTCGCTGTAAGTGCAGCTCGATGGCCGTTGATGGAAATCGGCTGTACGGGCCTTGATAAAATTATTAAAAATAACAATAATTTTTGTAAAATCATAAGAAATGATTTAGGAAAAATTGGGCTTAAAAACTCCATATTTAAAAAGATAAAAATAGATTTTTATCAAAATGAACTAGTTTTGAACTAGAATTAAAATCAATTTATTTTTGAAATAAATAAATTGAATTTGAAAGTGGTTTTAAAAATAATCAGAATTACCAATATACGAATTGAAATGGATTTGAATCGAAATTATCTTCGGAATATTTCGATGCTGGGTTTCGTGATTATACAGAAATGGTTGTGGAAATTTGCAAGATATATTTTATATCGTTATTTCCAATACGATATTTGTTGGTTTCAGAATTTGATATTGAATATAAGACGGTATATTTTCTATTCAGAGCCTTGTATTTAATATCAAACGTGATTTGGGTTTGTCGTGGATGGTGTCTTCATTAACACCATTCTTAAGACCAATTGAGAAAAATATTGAATCTTTCTATTTAGATTTAATGAAGTGTACCAATTAAATAATATTAATTGGAATTGAATTTAAATTGGTTCTTGGGTTTATCGTGAGCGGTGTTTTGAATAACACCTGTTCTTTAAACCGATTAACAATAGAATGTGATTTTGGGTTTATCGTGAATCGTGTTTTAAGCGACATTGGTTCTTTAACCCAGTTAAAGACATGATATTGATTTGTGGGAAGATTAAAACCAAGTGGAGTTTAAATGAATCTTTAATTAGACTGAAATGTGAATTGATAATTTAAATTATCAAATCTGAAAGGTGATCGAGAAAGGAGTACCACCAGTTTTGCTCCAAAGCGATAGTTAAATCTTTAATTAGATTTGAACGTGAAATGGTAATTAATTTTTCCGATAACACCATGGTGTTAGATATGGAGTATTACCAGTTTTGCTCCAGGTGATGAATAGGTTAGGATTGGGAAACAAAATAAATAATTACTTCGATGTGGTTCGCTAATCCCGACTAGTTTGAAATGATATCCAAAGGAAGATTAAAGAATAAATTTAGAAGAATTTATCTTTGATAAAATTAATGGGAACCTTTCCCTAAGAATGTGATTTTGTGAATAAAAGAATATTCTGAATTGGAATGAGGCATTTGTTGTGTTTGTGCAACATTTGTTTATTATATACGTGGGTTATTTATAAAGGCCGGGTTTATACCCATTCTGAATAACCGATTCGACGATATGTCGAAGATGAAGATGATGGTTGAAGACCGGAAATCTTCACATTGTTTGGGTGATTGCTGATGATCTCGATGTGACTGTACATCCAAAAGGAGAGAAACAGTTGGTGATCGTCCAGATGTACTTGGAGATTGATGGATATGCGAGGAAAGTGCCTCCGGTTTCATTCAGACCCAGAACGAACTTGTAAATGGACTGTGTGTCTGACATTGGATTTTATTCTGTGTGAAAGATCTCTATTAAATATACATCTGTTTGGCGGCGGAAAATTTATTCTCTTGCTTAACGCCCTTCTCTGAGACGTACGAGCTCAGAGGTTGTATATCGATGGACATCAGTCGCATGGAGTGAATTGCCTATGTGGCACCGCTAAGTGGCAAATGATCAAGGCTTCTGTTGAAAAGCAAAATCTTGTGGTTGATGATCGAAGCACGTCTTGTGTGGCGTAGCTTTGTGTATAGCGTGAATTCGCGAGCCTCACACCTCGGTATGAGTCAAAAACGTGATAAGGACCCAAGGAGCGCACGACGTTTCTTTCTAGCTAGTGGTGGTGTCTGTGCTTAAACTGGTTGACATTTATATAATTTTCACCTGTGTGATTGTTAGAATGCGAGGCGCCTCGGATATAAGTCCTATAGGACCGGGAAACGTGTTTTCAGGAATTGCCAATCCTCAAAAGTAATAGAGGACCGGCCTTGGAGGTTCAAAAGGATCATAGTGGGTTCCTGAGACATTAGCTAGAGTGTCTCGAATCGGTGAGGAGCTTGCCCCTTGCCTCGACTCATGACGGAAATCCAATTTCCTATACGTGATATTGCGGTTTTAATTGTAGAACTAGTATGGCGACATGATAGATGGTACCCATGCCGCCTGTGATTGATATTTATGATTGAAATTGTTTTGACACTATACACGTATAATTGTATCAAATGATTTGTTTTAAACGTACCAAGCATGTTTGGCTATTATAAGGGAAAACCCTATCCTCAGGCTTGCGTTGCATTGTGTGATGGGACCTGGGTCTTATAATAGCTTCATTTTTCGAAAAAGCATTGCGCTGTTTTGTTATATGCACTAGTATTCTTGGGAGGAAACCCGTTCCATGTTATACGGCGTGGTCCCGTGAATCACTCCCTTTTAAAATAAAGATTTATAACTGTTTTAGTTCTCACACCAGTCACATGACTGAACTGGAGTTTATTGTTTTAACCTAAACTCTGGGTGCCCCTATTTTCCACACGGGCAGCTAGTAGTTCTGGTTTTGCAGATTTATATTCACATGATCCTGATTTACAACTGGAACGATGCTCGGAAAGCTCTGTATCCGTGCATTACTTTCAGTTATGTTTTGTATTGTTTTTCCGATGCTATTTAATTATTGTAATCTCTGATACTTGTGAAATGTGTAATATTTATTCATACTCTGTATATTCTTGTATTCTGATGGTATTGTTGTAATAAACAATGAAATGTTCTTCTGTTTGCATTCCGATGTGCCTTGTCCTCAATGCAATCCATGCTTTCCTATACGGGGAAGTCCAGGTCGTGTCAGTTTGGTATCAGAGCTTTGGTTTACAGAGCTGGAGAACAATACCCATTGGAACCAAATGAAAGAATTCAACAGATATTGGATTAGTAATACCCAATTAGAATGACTCGTTAGAGATAGGATCAGTAGTGTCCTAGAACGAGTGTGAAGAGTATATTTTTCAAATGAAAACAATATTGTTTTGAAGATTTAAACCTTATTCAACGTATTTGAATATTTTATTTGTGTTGATTTGGATAATCGAGTATATAAAGATTTCGCGTGTACGCGTCATGAACGTATATTCGAAGTTTTAATATACTGGATGGATATAGAATCATATTCTAGACACCTGGGGGTGATTCTGGTCATGGTGCATCATCATCCGTATTCATTTTTGTATTTCGAAGGTGTGATATCTATATATTTCCATTAGACTGCTGTGAGAACCAAAATTGGATAAGATCTATTGTTGTGATTTGACATCAAAAACATGATTTTCTGTATATATATCAATTTATGAATTTGAAACGATAATCCACTAATTGATTGATGGTTGTGTTGTTTGTCTATTTGTTTGAAATTTTGAACCATTTAGCCTAACCGAATCAAATATTGAATTGTATTGAAAATTGGTCGCATTTGCATGCATATACATGTACTTACATTGAACAGGTCATAGCAAGGAGGCTAGAGTAGAAGAATAAAATTTGTTTGCCCGACAAATAGGTACATGTTTACCATAATTTACTGTTTTGTTTGGGTGATGATGACTTTATGAGCCGATTGGCTAGCCGCTTGGCTTTTTCTTTTTCTTTTGAGTTGAAGAAGGCCATGGGAGCCAATATGAAATATCCCGAAGTCCCCGTTGTAGAGGAGGTTATGGCAAAAAAATTCGGAAATTTAGGGTGTTAGCTAATCTTAGAAACTGAAAAGTTGAAGAACTTAAGCAGATGAGAAAATAGTGGAAGATGAGTTGATTTGTTAAACTACTTTCGGCTTCGTTCCTTTTCTGGGACGAAAAGTTTTAAGTGGGGGAGATTGTAACAACCCGGAAATGCGAGCCAATTTAAAATTTTTATTTCGGCAATTTTTACGAATTTTGAATATTTAAAATGAATTATTTTAAATAATAAAGACGAGAAATTTATTTTGAATAGATTAGAATGTATATATTTATATACGTCGTCGTTCGAATTTAAATATTTATTTATATATGTAAAAGGAATTGAAAATGGCGCGGTAGTTCGATAATTCGATTTCAAAATTCAAATGATTGTTCCGGGTGCAAAATAAACCGGATTTTAGTGAAACCAAAAATATTTGAATCTAATTGAGAATATCTTTCCAACGAATCCGAAAAATCGAAATTTCATTGCGGGAATCAAAAGTTATGGCCAAATGAATTTTCAGAATAGTCGCTATGGAATTCTAGCCCTTAAAAATAGCCATTTTGCAAACGACCTCGGTTTTCGACGAAACCACTTTTGTTGGATCCGTGATGTCAAGTTATAGCTAGATTCCAAATTTTGCAATTTTTCGAATTAATATGTGAACGTGGCAAAGGAAAACGCGTTTGACCAGTTTAAGTTGATTTTAATCGACTGGAAAATGACCATTTTTCAAACGGTCTCAGAATTTGACGAAACTAGTTTTGTTAGGACAGTATCGTCAATACGAAGCTAGAAATATTTTTTCTGGAATTTTTAAAGGTCGTATGTGGCCCCGGTAAATTGAAATGTACGTTCAAATTGAATATATACTGATTTATTTTGTAAATTCAACGAAAGCTGATCGTAACAATCAAATTGGCCTACGATACATATCCCATTGTGTTCGAAATGGGGGTAATTAGCTATGGACGACAGGCGGTGGGTCTCGTTTCGAGGTTGAAATAAAAAGTCAACTTTTTTTGGAAATAAAATAATATAAATATAAAACTCTCTCTCCTCTCCCACCCTATTATCACTCAGCCCCCCCCCCCTCCGTTTTCTTCTAATCGATTAAAATAAAATAAAGAGAAGAAAGATCGAGGAAGGCGGAAGCCGTCGGCTGGCCTCCGACGTGGGCCCCCAACCAGCGCCGCCTCCGGCGAGGAGCCCTCCCCCACTGACTCCCTCCTCCTCTTCTCCTTCCCGCTTGCCTCCTCGCTCCACAGGAACCCATCCCAAGCCCGAACCCAAAACCCACGAACGCCCTCCCAATGCGAAACCCGCCACCACCAAGATCCGGTCACCACCTCCGAACCTCTCCTCGACACTGGCGAATAGTAACCCCCCTAGTCCAGCGTGAATCACAGTAAGTTCGTTTGTTCTTTTTTTTTCGTTTATTTTATTTTTATTTATTTATTTTCTGATTTTATTTAATAAAAGGAAACAAAAAGCTTAGGATTTTTATTTAAAGTAAAGGTAGGATTTTTATTTAAAGTAAAGGTAGGATTTTTATATAGTTAATCAAATAGAAAAGGTCGGATTTTTATATTAGAAAAGTTTGAATCTTTATATAGTTGAAATGGTGAAGTAAAGATGATATTTTTAATTTGAAAAAGGCGATATTTTTATTTATATAAAATAGGGTTTTTCTCATGTGAATAACAACATGAAGTGATAATTTAAAAATAGAAATAGCAATATTTTTGTAAACAAAAATATCATTGTTTTGTGAATACAGATAGGATTTTTATTATGTAAACATCGTTATAAAAGTTAGAAGATTATATTTTTATTTATAAAAACATGATTTTCATATTTTAGAAAGAATAAAAATTCGATCTTTATTATGTAGGAGATATAAAAATATGATTTTTATTCATGTAGAGTAATAAAAATATAATTTTTATTATATTGCTAGAAAGATAAAAATAGGATTTTTATCTATATAGTAGCGCTATAAAAATGTGATTTTTTATATATGTAGTGGCTACGGGCAACGAAAGTGACAAAAGGCGAGAACGACGAAGATTTCTAAATATGAAGAGTCATGGCGTTTGGTTTAGCTTGGGTGAGAATTTCTCACTTTAAATCTTCTTTTCTAGTTAAAAATATATACTAGGATGCAGACGGTGCTTAGTAGCACCCGACACCCGTCGTCCACAGACCATGGACATCTTGTATGCTCGTTTGATGTGTTGTGAAATTTGTTTGTGATGTTGATGTGAAATCGATAATAAAATGTTGATGGTTGGAATAAATTAATTATCTTTAAAAATATAATTTTTAACGTGAATATGAATAAATAAATATTCATTTACAAACCGGACGGTTTGTTTATGTACACCTATTTGAAGGATATTGATTGGGACGATAAATTTTACACATCGCCCAACTGCACCAATAAAAATCCGTGTTTATTGATTTGAAACCCCACATGGGTGTTGGGATGATATTTGGTGTACACTAATCCCAATTATTTAATAGTATGTCGATCAGTTGGTCGACAGACTGTGTAACCGTTAATTATTTATATTTAATGCTTATGCAGTTGTGTAGTGCACTTTGGATGATAGTTGATTATTTATCGTTGCTATTTATATACATGTGTTGTATGGAATCCATATAATTAACATTATATGGTGATTGATTGGGCCTCATTCCAATTGGGAAATAAGGAATATTATAAAGGAAAATTCATGTGTTGAATAGAATAAATAGTCATGTGTTGTCGATGCTCATGTGTTGAGAATTCATCTGTTGAAAGTGTATTCATGTGTTGAATAAAATATTATTACAATAAAATTTACCTTTTTATTGTAAGTAAAAAGAAATATATATTCAGGTGTTGAATTAAATAAATATTCATTTGTTGAATAGAATAACGAATTTATTGATATATATAAAGCCGTGTTGATTAGAGTTGCGCCATTTTGACGTGAGCGATATTTATATCGATTATATTCATTTTTATAATGAATATAAAAAGGGAAGTGATCTCAAATTATAACGTTTTGAAAATATTATCATTTGTATATCGATGATGTGGAATATTCAATTTCGATTGGAAATTGAATAAGAAGTTGAAATCGTTTCGAAAACAAATTTAAAACGATTTATAAAATAGATTTTTAAAGGAAATCAATGATATATATATATATATATATATATATATATATATAATGGCCTGAATAGAACGCGCCGCGCCGCGGTAGTTCGTGAATTTCGACCATTGACTTCGAATTGACGTTGCGGGAGATCCGACCGTCAGGTTCTCCTAAAACCGGAACCGTTGGGTTCGTATTGGAAAGAGCTTTCCAATGAATATTAGAAATTAGAAATTTAACGGTTGGATTTGGAAATATGTCCAAATCAAATTTGGAAAAGGTCGCTGTAAGTGCAGTTCGATGGCTGTTGATGGAAATCGACTGTACGGGCCTTAATAAAATTATTAAAAATATCATTAATTTGTGTGAAATCATAAGAAATGATTTGGGAAAAATTAGGCTGAAAAACTCCATATTTGAAAAGATAAAAATAGATTTTTATCAAAATGAACTAGTTTTGAACTAGAATTAAAATCAATTTATTTTTGAAATAAATAAATTGAATTTGAAAGTGGTTTTAAAAATAATCAGAATAACCAATATACGAATTGAAATGGATTTGAATCGAAATTATCTTCGGAATATTTCGATGTTGGGTTTCGTGATTATACAGATATGGTTGTGGAAATTTGAAAGTTATATTTTATATCGTTATTTCCAATACATTATTTGTTGGTTTCAGAATTTGATATTGAATATAAGCCGGTATATTTTCTATTCAGAGCCTTGTATTTAATATCAAACGTGATTTGGGTTTGTCGTGGATGGTGTCTTCATTAACACCGTTCTTAAGCCTAGTTGAGAAAAAAGATTGAATATTTCTATTTAGATTTAATGAAGTATACCGATTAAATAATATTAATTGGAATTGAATTTAAATTGGTTCTTGGGTATATCGTGAGCCGTGTTTTGAATAACACCTGTTCTTTAACCCGATTAACAATAGAATGTGATTTTGGGTTTATCGTGAATCGTGTTTTAAATGACATTGGTTCTTTAACCCAGTTAAAGACAGGATATTGATTTGTGGGAAGATTAAAACTAAGTGGAGTTTTAATGAATCTTTAATTAGATTGAAATGTGAATTGATAATTTAAATTATCAAATCTGAAAGGTGATCGCGAATGGAGTACCACCAGTTTTGCTCCAAAGCGATAGTTAAATCTTTAATTAGATTTGAACGTGAAATGGTAATTAATTTTACCGATAACACCGTGGTGATAGATATGGAGTATTACCAGTTTTGCTCCAAAGGATTAATAGGTTGGGATTGGGAAACAAAATAAATAATTACTTCGGTGTGGTTCGCTAATCCCGACTAGTTTGAAATGATATCCAAAGGAAGATTAAAGAATAAATTTAGAAGAATTTATCTTTCATAAAATTCACTGGATCCTGATTTACAACTGGAATGATGCTCGGAAAGCTCTGTATCCGTGTATTACTTTCAGTTGTGTTTTGTATTGTTTTTCCGCTGCTATGTAATTTATTGTAATCTCTGATATTTGTGAAATGTGTAATATTTATTCATACTCTGTATATTCTTGTATTCTGATGGTATTGTTGTAATAAACAATGAAATGTTCTTCTGTTTGCGTTCCGATGTGTCTTGTCCTCAACGCAATCCGTGCTTTCCTACACGGGGAAGTTTGGATCATGTCAACGACGCTCATATAATAAAGATCAAATCTTTACTATCTATATAATATAAAAATCGTATTTTTATATTCTCTATCTCATAAAAATCATATCTTTAATCTCTACATATAATAAAAATCATATGTTTATTCTTTCTACAATATAAAAATCATATTTTCATTCTTTCTGTATTTTTCACAACCATGTCGTTCTTCTTATATTTTCAAACCATATTTTTCTTGTTTTTAAAAGTCAAAGCTTTCTTCCTTTTAAAAATCTTGTCTTTCTCTCGCTATATATAATATGACAATCATATTTTTACATAAACTATATTCACTACTAAAAATTACATTTTTTATAATGCTATATATAAATATAAAACTGATTCCCTTTAAGTAAGTAAAACAATAAAAACTCACCTTTTTATCTTTGTAAAAATCCAATTTTTAATCGAAGAAGGGCATACTGGTCAGCGGTGGAGTGGCCAGCTGGGGCGCCGGGGTTTGTGGTGGTCCGGAGTGGTGCTACTGTAAAACCCCACCTCCGCCATGGCCACTCTACGAGTGATTGCACTAGCTTTGGAGGGGTGTTGTCTAGGTAAACATGCACAGAGATATCACAAGACAGAACATAGTTAAATAAATAAGTAAAGCAGCAGTAGAAATTTAAAAACCATAATTAACCATTTCCAAACCAAAGTCAACTTACATCAAAATACTTAGTCATTATTTTCTAACTACCATAAGTCTAGAAACATAAAATGAAAATAACATAAACTAAACTATCACAAAAATAGATGTGGAGAAGCCATAGGCAGCTCAAGTCCAAACCATACATGAGCTGTCAAGAAAGCAAGCCAAATGTCCAAGCTAAGCACCAGTGTTCCCTCCCTGAGAACCTGGGGGGAAACGGAAGAAAAGAGGAGAAAGAAAAAGAGTCAGTCATAAAGACTGGTAAGTCCTACCTACTATTAGTATAAAAACTTTTGAAGTTAACTAAACATGAGAAACTGAGATGAAACATAAAGATGGTAACTAACTGGCATAATAAATAGATAACAAGGTAGATCAAGTGTGGCATCGCATATACAAGGTTTAGTTTTTGCACCAAAAGTACTAGTATTCTAACCCATATTAAGTATAAACAAGAAATGATCCCTTGGCCCAATATCATGAGATGACCCAAGTCAAGGTCCAACTACACGGTCTAGTCGATCGGCTCCCTATAAGCCTAACTCGTCGAGTGTCGGTGTCATACGGCCCAATCATGGAATGTAGTCAAACTATGCTAGGTCCACCCTAGGGTGTATAAAGCCCTAGGGTGACAACCAATGACACGAATCAAGCACGCACATTCTAAACCTACTGGTGCCCATGTCTATTTTTTTCAACTCCGGACTATGTGCACGACCATAGCCCGCCCGAACCTACACTGGCGCACCTACTCAGCCATCTTTCTAGTCGCTTACAATCAGCCCAGTAATCGTGCCCCACCCTAGCCTATTCCCTAGGGTATCGTGATACATCCAAGAGGGTTACGGCTGAAAAGGACCACGTAACTAGGGTTTCTAACGGGTTAAGTGTAGTTAACCCTATCCAATCATGTATCAAGTTGGTTAAGTGTATCTAAGTGGCCCATGACTTAAACCTATCATGTGGCATTAATTAACTTAATGCACCCAACCTCTCACATTAGACTTTGTTGTGGTTACTAGATGTGTCGGGCGGGTCCGGGCAGATTTACATGACAACCTAGTCTAACCTCGGGTTTCAAGCGCGATATGACCAACTACTCACATTGGATTCTATTGTTTGTAGCCACTGGATTTGTCGGGCAGTTCCGGGCAGATTTACGCTACAAACTCAACCCAACCTCGAGTTGGCCACTTTATGGTTTTCTACATGTCATGACCACATTCGAGTTTTCAAGCATAATCAATTTTCATGTCACATTTCAAGTCATGTTTTTCATGTCATTTCAAGTTCGCCTAACTACCCATAAGTTATTCCCATCGCACGTAAATTCACATCAATAAAAATAGATCAAGAAGGGGAACATAACAACATGACAAAGATGGGCATAAGGTGATAAAGTTGGTCATAAGTTAAACATGATGATATTTGAGGCTAAGGTGTTCGTCATAACTAGCATATAGGATTATTGGCCTCAAAACATGTATGACATCAAACTTAGCAAATAAATAACATGGTAATAGTTGACATAGAGTGATAAACTTCTGACTAGCACGTAGTTCAACATCATAGGCAAGTTAACATCAAGGTTATGAGGGTTTCTATGTTGCATTATGCATAATCCCCAAATAAAGCTCATAGCTTTCTACCCAAAAATCAAGGTGAATGGTACTAGGTTCATGATAGTCCCACAATCATAGATCAAAAGAGTCATGAATGGATCTATGCATACAATGATAGACCAAAGACAAGTATTACACAAGAATCCCGTTTCAACTTGCTACATGTTCATATTAATTTCATAGTTTAAATCTAAGAGTAGAGTGGGGCTTACAAATCATGGCTATGAGAACTAGAACAAAATAGAACAAGATAGAGACGTTGTAGAAGCTCTTGGAATGATGTAGCAACACTAGAAATCTCCAAACAATAATAAGCTCCACACAAAGCCTTGAGAAATAAGTAGCTCCTTTGATTTGATGGAGAAAGATTGCTCCTTTGCCTTAGATCTAGTTTAGAACTCTCAAGCTCTCAAGATGAAGATGGAGGCCATGATTAGGGAGCATTTTGGCAGAACTTAGTTGTTATGATGATTTGTGGTGTTTTAGGCTAGGTCTTAGGGTGTTTTTATAGGAGTAGAGAAGAGTTTAGGCCATAGGATTAACCCTAGTTTAGATCTGAACCATCAAATCTCGTCATAGGCCAGCTGAGCAGACCCAAAGGAGCAAACAGGTGCACCAGGCCAACATGGTCCGACCAGGGAAGTTGACACCCAGGTCGACACCCGGTCGACTAGGCTGTTGACCTGGGGCTGGGGCAGGTCGACTCCCCAGTTGACACCCCAGTCGACCTGGGGATGGGCGGGAAATTTTCCCGCCCAGTCTGTTTGGGGCTGAATTTGAATTTCGGGCTGAATTTTGAATTTTCTGAAATTTTCTATGGGCCATAACTTGGTCATACCGACTCCGATTTACGAAATTTCGGACTCGTTTTCAAGTAGAATTTCGAGACGAACGCAATGGCATAACCCGTTCCCATTGATTCTTAACTTATAATTTAATTCTGCCCTGATTTCTTGTTTTAACATGTTATAAAAATTCGGGTTGTTACATTCTCCCCACCTTAAAGGATTTCGTCCCCGAAATCTCCAAATTAGGAAGAACGTATCCTACCATCCATCTACTCAAAACATCATCCACATGTAATCATTGTCCTTAAAAGATTTCTAATGTTGTATGAACATATGAAAAATTGTGTGTATATGCACCTATCTAATGCGAAAATCAGGCGGTTACTGACTCAGTAAACCTCCTTAATGCAGAATATGTTTGTGAAATGAGTCCAAATGTATGCAAATTCCTAACATAATTTATAATATCTACATGAGTGCACATAATATTCATCCATATGCAACATCCATGTGATAGCATAACAAGTTTCATCCATGAATAAGCATAAACACTCATGCATATGCAATATGAAAGTGTGTGAGCCGATCTTAGTGCCTAACGTGTATCATGCATCCAAGAGTAACCACTTGCAAACACTTGCAACCATTTGCAACCATCAAGCATAACATGTTTCAAATGCATGTTTCATCCAAAGGATTTCTACATAAGGTTCTCATGACAAGATTAATGAAATAACAAGATAAACATGGATAGCAAAAGAAAGATATGCTAACTAGGAAAAGATATTGAGAATGTACCCTAAAAAAGAAATGGATAAAGCCCACGCATCTTCTCCTCGGTTTCCCAAGTTGCATCTTCATCGGCTTCACTCCACTAAACCTTTACTAACTTGACTTCTCGATTCCTCAGCTTCTTAATCTTCGTTCCCAAGATACGAATCGGAGCTCGCCTCAGGGTTGCCTCTTTCTCTACCTCCACGTCTTCAAGAATGCTAGGCTCAACTACTTCGGCTGATTCATGTAGGCATTTTCGGAGATGCGAGACATAAAAGACATTGTGCACTCCACCCAGCTTCTCGGGCAATTCCAGCCTATAAGCCATTTGCCCAATCTTCTCGATGATAGGGAAGGGTCCTACGAACCTTCGTGCTAGCTTTCCAACTGCTCCAAAATGAACCACATTTCGCAAGGGAGAAACCTTCACAAAGACCATATCTCCAACTTCAAACTCTAAGTTTGTCCTTCGCTTGTCTGCATAGCATTTCTGTCTGTCTTGGGCCGTTTTCATCCGCCTTCGAATCAACTCAACCTTCTCGGATGTGTCCTTTATCATGTCGGGCCCAAGTATAAGCTTATCTGTCGTCTCTCAACAACATGTTGGTGACTTGCACGACCTCCCATACAATGCTTCAAATGGTGTCATCCCTATGCTTGCTTGGTAGCTGTCATTATAAGAAAACTCTACGAGAGGAAGGTGGTCTTCCCAAGTGCCACCAAAGTCAAGAATGCATAGCCTCAACAGATCTTCTAGTACCCTATTCACCCTTTCGGTCTGACCATCAGTCTGTGGGTGATAGGCTGTACTTAGATTCAATCGCGTACCCATCGCTTCTTGCATACTATTCCAAAATTGGCTAGTTAAGATTGGGTCATGATCGCTAACTATGCTAGAAGGAACTCCATGCAATCGCACTATCTCTTAAAGATAACCAGATGCTAGCCATGATGCGGTCCTCTTGCTCTTCACTGGAATGAAATGAGCACTCTTCGTGAGTCTATCCACTATGACCCATATACTAGTATTCCCCATCCTTGATCTCGGCAATCCATCCACAAAATCCATAGTGATACTTTCCAACTTCCATTGCGGGACCTCTAATGGATGCAGTAGCCCACTGGGCTTCTTCGACTCGGCCTTTACTTGTTGGAAAACAATGCATCTAGAAACAAACTCTGCAACATCCTTTTTCATCCCATCCCAAAAGAAAATGCGCTTCATATCCCGGTACATCTTATCCCCTCCAGGATGTATGGTCATCCTTGAGTGATGCGCCTCCTCAATAACTTTATTTACTAAGTCTCCCACTTGTGGGACACATAGTCTTCCATCACGCCTTAGCCATCCCTGGTCATCAATAGTATATCTAGCGAGGTGAGTTGACGTCTCACCATGAATCAACTTGTCCATGATCTCGACTATCTGCGGGTCTTCCCTCTGTGAAGCCCCAAATTGATCAAGAAGTGTAGGTCTAAGCTCAAGGGATGCGAACGAACCAGTCATCGACTCAACAGCAGGTGTAAAATCAAAGGTTGCCTAGAACTCTAGGCTCTTCATCTCAACAAACAAGGGACTCAAAGTCAAACTTCTTCTACTTAGCGCATCCGCCACAACATTACCCTCGCCAGGGGTATAAGCTATATCGAAGTCATATGATGCCAAGAATTCCATCCACCTCTACTGCGTTAGATTCAAATATTTCTGTGAGAAGAGGTACTTGAGCGACTTGTGATCAGTATATAACTCAAACCTTTCACCCAGAAGATAATGGCGCCAAGATTTGAGTGCAAAGACGATCGCCGCCAACTCCAAATCATGAGTGCGATAGTTCTTCTCATGAACTTTGAGTTGCCTACTCCCAAAGCATATCACTCTCCCTTCTTGCATTAGTACAACGCCTAATCCTGTGCCACATGCATCGGTGTACACGTTAAACAACTTCCCTCCATCGGGTAATGCTAGAACTGGAGCTGTGGTGAGGGCTTTCTTAAGCCTTTGAAAAGCAAGCTCAAACTCTAAGTCCCATGCAAAGTGAAACACCCCACCTCCGTTAGGGTCACTCTCAAAGGGAATGCCCTAATTTTGGTGGAGGTTTATAAGTATAAGTCACAGATATACAAGACAGATATAGGAACACATATTTGTAAACAGCGGAAGAACAACAACTTTTTATTTCATAAAGTCAAATACGTGTTACAAAACATCACCATGATTGTCTTACATCCTTTCAAAAACATAACATAACATTTTTCATAATCTGTCTTGAGTACATTATTTAAAGAAGCATAAATAAAACATGGATAAACTGCAAAAGCCCCATAGTGGATTGTCCAAAGCCATAGTTCAAAACAGGAAAGTCCAAGCAATACATTTCTCTTCTTCTTCAAGCTGGATGGTAAGGCTGGTCAAGCTGCTGTGTTCCCTCCCTGAGGACCTGGGGGGGGGGGGGGAACGGAAGAAAGAAGACGAAAGAAAAGTAGAGTCAGACATAAAGCCTGAGTAAGTCTAGTACTATTTTGTCTATGAATAAAGAACTGGGTATGATAAGTATAAACAAGAAGTGGGCAAGCACTATAAACTTGGTTAAGTTGTCTAGGGTCGAATATACTATCGTACCCCATGTTAATCTCTGAACCCATATAAACTAGTTTCCAATTTGCACCCCATAATCAGGGTGATGTGAACCATTCTATGATGATCGGCTCCTACTCGCATAGTTACATGTGTCTTACGGCCCCCGATGTTGTAGTTACCTATGCTGGTCCCACGATGGGGTGTATCAAGTCCCATAGTGGCAACCCGACACAACCTTAGAGTGCACAGGTATGCTACTGGTGTCCAGTGCCTTATTTTTCTGCGCCGGAGTGTGTGCACGCCCGCACTCCGTTAGAACCTACACTGCTACACCACCGCCGTCGCTTTGACCTCTTACAATCAGCCCAGTAATCGTGCCCCACCCTGCCTAGTTTCAGGGTATCCTGATACACCTTCTAGGGTTACTGCTGAAAAGGGTCCCCCGTTACTAGGTTTTCTATCTCTAGCCAACATGCTAAGTTGGTTAAGTGTTTCCTAACCTAACCCCCACAAGCCCGTTTTGTTTAGCATGTTCCATTTTGATTAAGTCTTTAGTTCACTTAATCCTATCAATCCTGACTCACCCTTAATTGTCTTATTAAGGCCCTGACCTCTCACATTAGACAGGTATTGTTGTGGTTGCCTGTTGCCGGTTGGTTCCGGGCAGTCTTACGCCACAACTCAGTCTAACCTCGGGTCCTTGCTGGGCTCCATGTTTAACCTCCCACATTAGATAGGTATTGTTGTGACTACTGGATAGCCGGGCGGTTCCGGGCAGGTTTACATCACAACTCAATCCAACCTCGGGTTAAACACAACGTATGTTCTACATTTACATATCTTGTCATTCTTCTTTATTTCTTATATGTAAATATTTGCGGCCAATTATTAAGTTAATGGTGTAAAGGTTACACCAATCATGGGCCCAACCCATACTTGAATTTGGGCCCTTCTATTTTATATTTTCATTCATTAATTAATTTTAACCCAACGTTATTTTTCCCCGTTTTACACGTCCTTTTATATATATTGGGCTTAGCCTTTTAAAGCCCAATTTAGCCATGCGAAAAGGGGAGGCTTATGGCGTGATTACATACACAAAAAGGGGAAGGTGAGCGTATGAACTTGCAATATGACGTTGGGAACACAAAATTGAAACTGGTGTACTTGCATAGTAGTGACATATACTTTGGTCATAAAACATAGGTGACATGAATCAAAGCATGTGAACTTGTAATTGAGATATCATTGTTGACACATGAACCTATATTTTTATTTAGGCATAATGTCAAACATAAGCATGGCATAAATATTTCTAGCATAAGCATAGCATAATGTCAAACATAAGCATGGCATAAATACTTCTAGCATAAACATGGCATAATGTCAAACATAAGCATGGCATAAGTATAGTTAAATTTGTTCATGGCATAAATATTTCTAACATGAAATCATGATTCTTACTTTAGTCATGTAAACTTACAAAAAGGGACCTTTTGAACCTATCCTAGCCATGTACCACATATGTCATCATATAATTCTTGTAAACAAGATAGACCTAATCATGGTTTTCAATTATGCCAAATATCATTCATAGCCTAGCCATATTCATAAATTTGCAAATAGGTTTTCTAGTACAAAAGCATGGCTTAATACATGATGCCAAATTCTCAACATAATTTCCTATGGATTATAATAACCAAACTTGTTCTAATTACTTACAAAATGATTTATGCACAAAAATATACATCACGATGGCATAGTAGCAAAACCCCAAACTTGCATAAATTTAAATCAACTACATACATGTAGCTTCAACATGGATTACATAATTTGCGAAATATTCCAAACGTATACTTGCATAGAACTACCGCATGTAGTTCTTTATAACATGAATAACATAATTCAAGAATACCCAAACGTATATAATATTTCAAATTGATAAGAATGCACAAATATGAATGACTTTATTGCCACAATTCAAGCATACAAACCAACACAATTGTTTATTCATACCAAAGTAATACTCTACTTACAATGGTTTGATGAATTCTCTAGTTTAGGGATTGAAGACGCAAATTCCTTTGTTGAATTGATTTGTTTAGGTCGCTTGAATTGCTTTAGGCTTTAGAACTTTCCTCCTAATTCTCTCTCTAGTTGGCGGCTACTCTTTGTCGTTCCTCAGCAACATGGCGGCTATGATCTTATTTTTGAATGAATAGATTAGGGTTTAGTCTAGGGTTGTTTATATAGAGGTTAGGAACTGATTAGGACCATTGATGTTGCCTGGATTGATCGTAGCCATTCATTCGATAGAGAGACCAATTAGAGCCTGCCACCTAGCCCTAATGACACAGCAGACCACAGAAAATCGGCCAAACACAGACCTGGCCAGCCAGGTTGGCTGGGCTCGACCAGGTCGATACCCCTGTCGACAAGGCTGTCGACAGCCCTGTCGACATGGGTAGCCCAGGTCGACAGCCCAGTCGACTTGGGTGGCCTAGGCGGGTGTTTATCCGCCCTGGCCCATTGGGCCCGATTTTTAATTATTTTATTCTGTTTGAATTTTAAATTTAATTCAGAAACTTCCGAAGGCCATATCTTCTTCATACAGACTCCGTTTTTCGAAAACTCGGACTCTATTTCGCGTATTTTTCCGAGACGAACGCAATGGCGTATCCCGTTTCCCTTGGTTCTTTGATTTCAGATTAATTATACTTTAATTTGTTAATTTCACAGTTATAGAATTTGCGGGGTGTTACATTCTCCCCCACTTAAAAGGATTTCGTCCCCGAAATCTTCAAGCTAGGAGGAATGTATATCCTAACATCCAATCATCCATCTACTCATCCATCAAACACGAGCATCCATTGTCCTTAAAAGACTTCTAATGCTTCATGATCATATGCGAAGTGTGTGTATATGAACTTATCTAATGCAAAATCAGGCGGTCTACTGATTCAGTTGACCTCCTCAATGCGAATTATGTAAGTGCCATGAATCCATTATGTATGCAAACTTCCCTATTCTTGATTCTACATGAGTGCACAATCATTCAATACAAATGCAACATCTATATGACAACACATTATAGTTCAACCACATACGAAAGCAAACATATATGCATATGCAATATGAAGTGACTGAGCCGATCTAAAACCTAGATTGTGTGTGTATATGCCACCACAAGCAACCACTAGCAATCACTTGCAACCACTTGCAACCATCATACATAACATGTTTCAACTACATGTTTCCATCCAAAAAGATTCTACCTAAAGGATAAGGTCGAGGAAATATACCTAAAAAGATAGATAAAAGCGCAACTTAAGGAAAAGGAAAGATCAAGGATGTACCCTCGAATAGAAAAGGGTAGGCTGTACGGATTCTAGCTTCAGTTTCCCAAGTCGCGTCTCCCTCGGCGTCGCTCCACTGTACTTTGACGAGCTTGACTTCGTGGTTGCGTAGCTTCTTCACTTCCGTTCCTAATATGCGGGTTGGAACTTTTCTTATGGTTGCTTCGCGTTCCACTTCGGCCTCTTCGAGTATATTTGGCTCTACCACTTCAGCAGACTCATGTAGACATTTTCGAAGATGTGAAACGTGAAAAACGTTGTGGACTCCAGCCAACTTCTCGGGTAGCTCTAATCTATAGGCCATTTTCCCAATTTTCTCGATAATAGGGAATGGCCCTACGAACCTTGGTGCTAGTTTTCCTGTGGTTCCAAAACGAACAACGTTCCTTAGCGGTGATACCTTGAGAAAAACTCTGTCTCCAACTTTAAATTCAAGGTCGGTCCTCCTCTTGTCGGCATAGGACTTTTGTCTGTCTTGGGCCGTCTTCATCCTTCTTCGTATCAAGTCTACTTTCTCTGAAGTCTCTCGGATCATATCTGGTCCAAGTATGAGCTTATCAGTAGACTCCCACCAACAAGTGGGCGATCGGCACGGTCTTCCATATAAAGCTTCGAAGGGCGCCATTCCGATGGTTGCTTGATAGCTGTTGTTGTAGGCAAATTCCACCAAAGGAAGGTGGTCTTCCCATGTCCCTCCGAAGTGAAGGACGCATAATCTTAAAAGGTCATCCAAAACTCTGTTCACTCTCTCCGTTTGGCCGTCGGTTTGGGGATGATAGGCTGTGCTCAAGCATAACTGCGTTCCTACTGCTTCTTGCAGACTCCGCCAAAACTCACTAGTGAAGATGGGGTCTCGGTCACTAACAATGCTAGACGGTATTCCATGGAGTCGAACGATTTCCTTGAGGTAAAGTGATGCTAGGGATGAGGCAGTTCTTTTACTTTTGACAGGTAAAAAGTGGGCGCTTTTAGTAAGCCTATCCACTATTACCCAAATGCTAGTGTTGCCTCTCCTAGACCTAGGCAGCCCATCGATGAAGTCCATTGAGATGCTATCCCACTTCCACTGTGGGACCTCCAGAGGATGTAGTAGTCCGCTAGGCTTTTTCTGTTCCGCCTTAACCTGTTGGCACACCATACACTTAGAAACGAACTCTGCCACGTCCTTTTTCATGCCGTTCCAAAAGAAAGTCCTTTTTATGTCTTTGTACATTTTATCTCCGCCTGGGTGTATCGTCATCTTGGAGTGATGTGCTTCCTCGAGAACCTTCTTTAATAAATCTTTTGTCTGTGGGACGCATAGTCTTCCGTCTCGCCTTAGCAAACCCTTATCGTCGATGGAGTATCTGTTGAGGTGACTTGAAGTCTCACCCCTAATTAGCCTATCAATTTTTTCCACAAGCTAAGGGTCTTCGCGTTGTGCTGTCCCTACTGAATCCACTAAAGTCGGGCGCACTTCGAGAGATGCAAGCAAGCCCGGTACGAAATCGGAGGAAGGCCTAAAGTCGAAGCTGGCTATAAACTCTAGGCTTTGTCTTTCAACAAACAACGGGCTTAGGGTCAATTTCTTTCGGCTCAACGCGTCTGCCACTACGTTGCCTTTGCCCGGAGTATAGGAGATTTCGAAATCGTACGAGGCAAGAAACTCCATCCATCTATGTTGCCTCAAGTTAAGATCTTTCTGCGAGAAAAGATATTGCAACGATTTATGGTCAGTGTAAAGCTCGAACTTCTCACCTAGGAGATAGTGTCGGCAAGACTTTAGTGCAAAGACGATGGCGGCTAACTCAAGATCGTGGGTTGGGTAGTTCTTTTCGTGCACCTTCAAATGCCTCCCGCCATAAGCTACTACCCTTCCTTCTTGCATTAAGACGGCGCCTAGCCCTGTCCCACATGCATCCGTATAAACAGTGAACATCTTGCTCCCATCTGGCAGCGTCAAAACTGGGGCTGTTATGAGAGCCCTTTTTAGTCGTTGGAAAGCAAATTCGCAATCCAAATCCCAATTGAACGCTAGATTCTTCCTAGTCAATTTCGTGAGCGGAGCTGAGATTTTCGCAAAATCCCTTATGAATTTTCGATAGAAACCTGCTAGTCCTAGGAAGCTTCGGACCTCAGTTGCATTCCTTGGTGTCTTCCAATCTTGTACCGCCACTACCTTCGCAGGGTCCACTGGTAACCCTTGTTTGGATACTATGTGCCCAAGGAACCTCACTTCTTCTCTCCAAAAGTGGCATTTGGAGAATTTGGCTTTTAGTTGATGGACTCGCAAAGTTTCCATGATTGCCCTTAAGTGTTGAGCATGTTCCTCTTCACTCTTTGAGAAGATAAGGATATCATCTACGAAGACTACTACGAATTTGTTGAGGAAATCTCTAAATACCCTACTCATCAGGTCCACGAAGTAAGCAGGTGCATTTGTCAAGTCGAAAGGCATGACAAGCCATTCAAAGAAACCGTCTGGGGTTCTGAATTCCGTTTTATCGATGCTATCTTCAGCCACCCTTAGCTGATGAAAACCGATTGCTAAATCGAGTTGGGAGAAAACAGACGCTCCTACAAGCTGGTCAAATAAATCGTCAATTCTAGGGAGAGGGTGCCTATTCTTTTTCGTTAGCTTGTTGAGCTCCCTATAGTCAACACATAGACGGAGTGAACCATCCGCCTTTGTAGCGAACACCACTGGAGCGCCCCATTCTGAAATGCTCCTCCTAATGAACCCCTTTTCTAGAAGCTCTTTAATCTGTTTACTGAGCTCTTTCCTTTCTCGTGGAGCCATATGTCTAACGGGCAACGCAACGGGCTTTGCATTATCTACAAGATATATGCGGAAGTCTATTTCCCGCTTCGGAGGCAAGCCCTTCACCTCTTCAAAGACATCCGGATATTCCCGAACCACTTTAACTGATTGCAAATTTTCAACAGAGGCATCTAGCGATTCAAGATAACTAAGCATAACCGCATATGAGGTATTACAAGAAATATCCAAAGTATTACCGAGCTGGGTTAGGAGCCTAACAACCCTTTTCTCACAATCAAGGATGGCCCCATTACTGGATAGCCAATCCATACCCAAAATCAAACCATAACCCGAAAAGCCCAAAACAAAGGCACTACATTGAAATTCTACACTTAGAATAGAAATTTTCAATCCCACACAGATCATAGACAAATGAGCTGGGCCCCCAATTGGGTTTGAAACAATTAAGGGGTCCTCTACCATACTAGTTTTTAGGTGCAGAGATTCTACTAAAGCAGACGAGATAAAGGAGTGTGATGCGCCAGAATCAAATAAAGTGCGAACGGGGTGATCATAAAGATAAACTACACTTTCTACTGAAGTATTTATACCTCGCTGTTGCAGAGGTGGCGCTTCTAGCACATGGACCTGTGCCCCTGGGGTGGATCCAGCCCTCTGCCCCTGTCCTCGTTTCTTTGGGCAGTCCTTAGCCCTATGGCCTGTCTCTCCGCAAGAAAAGCACCCACCATTCTCCTTGGCCTTCTTTTTCCGGCAGTCCTTTACTAAGTGCCCCACTTTGCCACAGAAATTGCACTTCCTCTTCTCTTTGTTGCCTTTCCCGCCCTTCTTAAAGTCTATCTTCTTGGGCTGCAAACCCTCTTTCTTCTTGCCCTTATCCTCTTCATTCAGCAATGCCATTTGCACCAATCTTTCATACGTGGCTCCCATGGGTATATGGGTCATGGCCAAACTGTGTAATGGCTCATTCAACCCTTTGACGAAACGGAGAGCCTTCTTGTGCGGGGTGTTGACTAGGTCAAGTCCAAACCTAGCCAGCTCATCGAACTGATTCACATACTCTCTGACTGTCTTATCCCCTTGCTTAAGAAATAAGAATTTTTCTAACTGCAAACTTCTTTCTGCATCTGAGAGAAATTTGGTCTCAAACCTTGCCCTAAAGTCCTCCCACGTCTCCACTGGTCTTTCAGCATTAGTGACTTCCCACCAGTAGGAAGCCTCACCCTTCAATAGCCACACTGCCAACTATAATTTTTGTCTATCTTCTACCTCAAAGATGATGAATAGGTCCTCCGTTTCTTTCAGCCAATTTCTAGCTGCTACGAAGGACTCAGTTCCATGGAAATCCCTTCCTCCCATAGCTTTAAAATCTTTACATATCTTAGCGAATGTGTTTCCCCGAGGAGGAGGTGGAGGAAAAGGTGCTGCTGCAGCTGGATGATTTACTTCCGCTGGGGGAGGAGGAATGGTAGGACCTGGCTGAGTGGCTCTTGCTTCTAAGAACCGTCTAAACCAACCAGGTATTGGCACCCCTTCCGGCAGGTTAAGTTCTTGGGACATGCTGAAACAAAAAGGATAGATTCAAAACGAAGGATAAGAGATAGTACCTATGGCTTTGGGGGGTGGACTTCGCCTTTTTAAAAATAAAATAATATTTTTCTTTTAAAAATGCTTCTTTAAATTTCCTTTTTGAAAATAATTTTTCAAATTTTTTTTTATCTTATCTGGTAAACCTATGCTCTGATACCAAGTGAAACACCCCACCTCCGTTAGGGTCACTCTCAAAGGGAATGCCCTAATTTTGGTGGAGGTTTATAAGTATAAGTCACAGATATACAAGACAGATATGGGAACACATATTTGTAAACAGCGGAAGAACAACAACTTTTTATTTCATAAAGTCAAATACGTGTTACAAAACATCACCATGATTGTCTTACATCCTTTCAAAAACATAACATAACATTTTTCATAATCTGTCTTGAGTACATTATTTAAAGAAGCATAAATAAAACATGGATAAACTGCAAAAGCCCCATAGTGGATTGTCCAAAGCCATAGTTCAAAACAGGAAAGTCCAAGCAATACATTTCTCTTCTTCTTCAAGCTGGATGGTAAGGCTGGTCAAGCTGCTGTGTTCCCTCCCTGAGGACCTGGGGGGGGGGGAACGGAAGAAAGAAGACGAAAGAAAAGTAGAGTCATACATAAAGCCTAAGTAAGTCTAGTACTATTTTGTCTATGAATAAAGAACTTGGTATGATAAGTATAAACAAGAAGTGGGCAAGCACTATAAACTTGGTTAAGTTGTCTAGGGTCGAATATACTATTGTACCCCATGTTAATCTCTGAACCCATATAAACTAGTTTCCAATTTGCACCCCATAATCAGGGTGATGTGATCCATTCTATGATGATCGGCTCCTACTCGCATAGTTACATGTGTCTTACGGCCCCCGATGTTGTAGTTACCTATGCTGGTCCCACGATGGGGTGTATCAAGTCCCATAGTGGCAACCCGACACAACCTTAGAGTGCACAGGTATGCTACTGGTGTCCAGTGCCTTATTTTTCTGCGCCGGAGTGTGTGCACGCCCGCACTCCGTTAGAACCTACACTGCTACACCACCGCCGTCGCTTTGACCTCTTACAATCAGCCCAGTAATCGTGCCCCACCCTGCCTAGTTTCAGGGTATCCTGATACACCTTCTAGGGTTACTGCTGAAAAGGGTCCCCCGTTACTAGGTTTTCTATCTCTAGCCAACATGCTAAGTTGGTTAAGTGTTTCCTAACCTAACCCCCCACCAGCCCGTTTTGTTTAGCATGTTCCATTTTGATTAAGTCTTTAGTTAACTTAATCCTATCAATCCTGACTCAGCCTTAATTGTCTTATTAAGGCCCTGACCTCTCACATTAGACAGGTATTGTTGTGGCTGCCTGTTGCCGGTTGGTTCCGGGCAGTCTTACGCCACAACTCAGTCTAACCTCGGGTCCTTGCTGGGCTCCATGTTTAACCTCCCACATTGGATAGGTATTGTTGTGAATATTGGATAGCCGGGCGGTTCCGGGCAGGTTTACATCACAACTCAATCCAACCTCGGGTTAAACACATCGTATGTTCTACATTTACATATCTTGTCATTCTTCTTTATTTCTTATATGTAAATATTTGCGGCCAATTATTAAGTTAATGGTGTAAAGGTTACACCAATCATGGGCCCAACCCATACTTGAATTTGGGCCCTTCTATTTTATATTTTCATTCATTAATTAATTTTAACCCAACGTTATTTTCCCCCGTTTTACACGTCCGTTTATATATATTGGGCTTAGCCTTTTAAAGCCCAATTTAGCCATGCGAAAAGGGGAGGCTAATGGCATGATTACATACACAAAAAGGGGAAGGTGAGCGTATGAACTTGCAATATGACGTTGGGAATACAAAATTGAAACTGGTGTACTTGCATAGTAGTGACATATACTTTGGTCATAAAACATAGGTGACATGAATCAAAGCATGTGAACTTGTAATTGAGATATCATTGTTGACACATGAACCTATATTTTTATTTAGGCATAATGTCAAACATAAGCATGGCATAAATATTTCTAGCATAAGCATAGCATAATGTCAAACATAAGCATGGCATAAATACTTCTAGCATAAACATGGCATAATGTCAAACATAAGCATGGCATAAGTATAGTTAAATTTGTTCATGGCATAAATATTTCTAACATGAAATCATGATTCTTACTTTAGTCATGTAAACTTACAAAAAGGGACCTTTTGAACCTAACCTAGCCATGTACCACATATGTCATCATATAATTCTTGTAAACAAGATAGACCTAATCATGGTTTTCAATTATGCCAAATATCATTCATAGCCTAGCCATATTCATAAATTTGCAAATAGGTTTTCTAGTACAAAAGCATGGCTTAATACATGATGCCAAATTCTCAACATAATTTCCTATGGATTATAATAACCAAACTTGTTCTAATTACTTACAAAATGATTTATGCACAAAAATATACATCATGATGGCATAGTAGCAAAACCCCAAACTTGCATAAATTTAAATCAACTACATACATGTAGCTTCAACATGGATTACATAATTTGCGAAATATTCCAAACGTATACTTGCATAGAACTACCGCATGTAGTTCTTTATAACATGAATAACATAATTCAAGAATACCCAAACGTATATAATATTTCAAATTGATAAGAACGCACAAATATGAATGACTTTATTGCCACAATTCAAGCATACAAACCAACACAATTGTTTATTCATACCAAAGTAATACTCTACTTACAATGGTTTGATGAATTCTCTAGTTTAGGGATTGAAGAAGCAAATTCCTTTGTTGAATTGATTTGTTTAGGTCGCTTGAATTGCTTTAGGCTTTAGAACTTTCCTCCTAATTCTCTCTCTAGTTGGCGGCTACTCTTTGTCGTTCCTCAGCAACATGGCGGCTATGATCTTATTTTTGAATGAATAGATTAGGGTTTAGTCTAGGGTTGTTTATATAGAGGTTAGGAACTGATTAGGACCATTGATGTTGCCTGGATTGATTGTAGCCATTCATTCGATAGAGAGACCAATTAGAGCCTGCCACCTAGCCCTAATGACACAGCAGACCACAGAAAATCGGCCAAACACAGACCTGGCCAGCCAGGTTGGCTGGGCTCGACCAGCTCGATACCCCTGTCGACAGGGCTGTCGACAGCCCTGTCGACATGGGTAGCCCAGGTCGACAGCCCAGTCGACCTGGGTGGCCTAGGCGGGTGTTTATCCGCCCTGGCCCATTGGGCCCGATTTTTAATTATTTTATTCTGTTTGAATTTTAAATTTAATTCAGAAACTTCCGAAGGCCATATCTTCTTCATACGGACTCCGTTTTTCGAAAACTCGGACTCTATTTCGCGTATTTTTCCGAGACGAACGCAATGGCGTGTCCCGTTTCCCTTGGTTCTTTGATTTCAGATTAATTATACTTTAATTTGTTAATTTCACAGTTATAGAATTTGCGGGGTGTTACAGAAAGAATAATTTTTTCTTCGTTAACTTAGTAAGAGGGGCTAAAATCTTAGAGAAGTCCTTAATGAACTTCCTATAAAATCCTGCCAGACGGAGAAAGCTTCTCACTTCAGTTGCATTCTTCGGAACTTTCCAGTCTTGTACCCCCACTACTTTAGTGGGATCCACAGCTATGCCTTGCTTAGAAACTATATGCCCAAGGAACCGAACTTCCCTTCTCCAAAAATGGCATTGGGAGAAATTGGCTTTTAACTTATGAGCTCTAAGCGTATCCATAACCTCCTTGAGATGTGTAGCATGCTCTTCGTCGTCCTTAGAGAAGATCAGAATTTCATCCACGAAGACAACCACAAACTTGTTAAGGAACTCCCTCAACACCCTACTCATCAAATCAACGAAGTATACGAGTGCATTAGTCAAACCGAACGGCATGACGAGCCATTCAAAGAATCCATCTTGAGTCCTAAATGCAGTCTTGTCAATACTATCCTCAGCAACTCTAAGCTGATGGAATCCGGTGGCTAGATCGAGTTGAGAGAAAACAGAAGCACCTACAAGCTGGTCAAAGAGATCATCAATCCTCGGTAATGGGTGCCTATTCTTTTTTGTCAGCTTTTTTAACTAACGATAATCAACACATAGACGAAGCGAACCATCCGCCTTAGCAGCGAATACCACAGGAGCACCCCATTCAGAAATGCTTCGCCTAATGAAATTTTTCTCAAGCAACTCCTTGACTTGCTTGCTAAGCTCTCTTCTTTCTCGCGAGGCCATGTGCCTAACAGGCAATGAAACTGGCTTGGCATTATCAACAAGATAAATACGGAAGTCTATCTCGCGTTTAGGGGGTAACCCCTTCACCTCATCAAAAACATCAGGATATTCTCAGACCACCCTCACAGATTGAAGATTGACAATAGACGAGTCGAGGGATTCAAGATAACATAACATGATGGGATCCAGAGGGTTACAAGAAATCTCTAGGGTATTGCCAAGGCGAGTCATAAGCCTCACTACCCTATGCTCACAATCGAGAATGGCTCCATAATTGGACAACCAATCCATGCCCAAAATCAACCCGTATCCCATGAACATGAAAACATAAGCATTACATGTGAATTGTACGGTCAAGATAGAAATCCTCAAATCCATACAAATCATAGATAGATGGGCGGAACCCCCAATTGGATTTGAAACACTAACGGGATCCTCAACTAGACTAGTACTTAGGTGCAAACTTTCAACAATGTCAGAAGAAATAAAGGTATGCGATGCGCCAGAATCAAATAATGTTCGAATAGGAAAACCAAAAATATAAACAAGTCTTTCTACATAAATACTACCTCGGTCCGGAGCTGGAGTAGTGTTAAGAGCATGCATCTGCCCTCCAGAAGGTCCTGCCCACTGAGTCTGTCCTTGCCCCTGCCCTTGCTTCTTTGGGCAATCCTTAGTGAAGTGTCCAGACTCTCCGCAATGAAAGCATTCTCCCAACTTCCTCTTCTTCTTCCTACAATCTTTGATTATGTGTCCAGTGATCCCAAAGAAGTTGCACTTCCTTGTCTCCCTTGCCATGTTGTTGTTGGCCTTGTTACCCTTGTTGTTGTTCTTTGTTAGATCAAAATTTGGACCTAACACCCAAATCGTTCTGACTTTTATAGAGTTTTGACTGAAGAATAAAGACAAAGCAGAAAACACACAGAATTTATAGTGGTTAGGCATTAACAAGCCTATGTCCACTTTATATGATATTGATTATACTTTGAATGTTGATACAATCAACGATGTCTCTATAGCTCACTTTTACAATTGTGATTTCTCTCAGCAATCTAGTAATAAAACTGATAAGAAATGGTAGTATGACAATAATGGCGGAATCAGTCCTCAATATTGCCAAAAGGATCCCAAAAAATGCCAAGCTCCGGGCTATTTATAGCTGATTTTGTCAGGCGCATCGTGGTAACACGTGGCACGAATCCCGAGAACATCGAATCGCATTGCTGCCGATGAAGAAATAGTCAAATCAGCCGTTGTGGACAGGTGTCGCGATCCCCTCGAAAATCAGATTGAGCAAATGGAGAGAATCATTCAAAATGACGGTTGGGGACATGTATCGCTGGATCCGTGCATCTCAGATCGCTGAAGACTAGCTCGTGCTTGAACGGGTCAGAGGCTTCGCTGTGCATCAGGGGATCGGATCGGTCTATACTGGGAAGTAATGTATGTACGGATCGAATCGCATAGAGGTGTCGTTTCGCTGATGAAATGGAGGCGATCCGATGAGGTGCGATCCGATGAGGTGCGAACCAGTGAGGGGCGAGTCGATGGTGCGATCCGTTCCTTCATGTACTTAGGGAATGTAGTTTCATACTTTCTTCTTATGAATGAACCTGGGTGGCTTGGTCAAAAAGCTAGCCAACATTTTGCCCCCTCGAAGTATGTTTTATCGCTGATGGAACATGCTTCGAACCTATAGAATCGTCTTTTCACAATGAGACGCAAATCAGTGAACAATTCCTTTTCTGGGATCTTTCAGAGTCTTCATCACTGAACCTGTCGGTCATTTATCGATTCGGATCGCGTGCTCGAGGCGTGAATCGTGGGATGGAGGTTCGTCGCGATCCGTGACTTGACTGGGTCCCCAGCATAACGGACCGTGCCCTTTATTTCTGATGGGCTGACTCGTGGCCCACGGCCTCATCGGTCCGCATGAGACAAAAAACAGAAGAGCAACGGTCGCCTCCTGGTGCATATAAGTCGAACCCATCTCCCCTCTTACCTTCTTCTTCTTCTTCCGCCGCCAGTCTTCCAAATCGAAAACCCTAGCCCTTTTAATCTTCATCAATTCACGCATTCCCCTAACTTTAAGAAAGGTAAACTTGCTAACAACTCCCTCACTCGTTTTCTCTGAGTTTTTCGCTGATTAGTGGGAGAAAAGGAGAGGATTTACTGTTTTTCGAGGTTTTGGAGGCGATGTGAACGCCATGGCCATTGGGTTCCAGTCGCTCGAGAGGAGGAGGAGAAGTAAAAGAGAGGAGAGGAAATAAGGAGGAGAGAAAAATGACAGGTCGGTTTGCTTCGTGAGGCTTTGGCGTGGGTGCAAGCAAAGCAGTGGATCGTGGAGATGGTGAGACATCGGTTTGTGGCGATACGAAGAGCAGGGGAAAGTAGTAGTGTGAAGTCTTGCATCGGATCGGAGTGAGGAAATGGTGAAGTGGTGAATCGGATCGTGGAGATGCTTGTGAGGATGGGAGAAGAGCGAGCAGCGGATCGTGACGAGGTGGCGGGGACATGGATCGCTACGAGGTTATAGCGATCCGATCCGAAATACTTCCTGGAGTTAGCACCTCTGTCGCTGGTCCAAGCTGGCCTCGCGAACCCGTGATCGCGCCACGATCCGATCCACACCCCAAGATCCGAATGGGTTTTCACGAACCGAAGAGTGAATGCTCCAAAGAACTTGTAGAATAAGCAATGCAATTTAATTCCAGTACAACAATGGACAGTTAGGCTAGACCCTTCATGACGAACATTCTGGACTGACCAAATGCATAACTTAACAGCATAAAAAGACCAATATTTTGACGATCTCATCAGCCTTTACGCTTTTCTTTAATGAATGCACAAGCACACACACCGGCACTTGCACACACAGGGGACGGGTTGTTTTAATCTCATTCTTCATGTTTTCTCGCCTAACAGTAATGTCGGATAATCAATCTTCTTCAAGATCCATTACAGAAACGATGTCCGAGGTCCTTGAGCAATACAACCCCGAGGTCCCTCCAATTAACCCAGGAGGTGAAGATTCTGGCTATGAATATGAGGCAACGGAATCAGATCCGTTTGAAAATACTTCATCTAGTGAAGAGTCCGAGATAGACAGGCGAGCTCCCGACGAGATTCCTGGTGCGCTCGGGATAGAGAAATTTTCCGATTCTTTAGCATCTAAACTCGATGATATAAAGCTTAAAAGAATCTGCCTGAGACATGGGATTCCTTGGGATGATGTGATGACACCCGATAGCGAAGATAGACCCCACTTAGCTCTGGAAAGGTATATGGCAGTCAGCCGAACCATGTGCTTGGTAGAAGCTATTCCTCTGTTTCCTCCAATCGTCATCGAGACTTTAAAACGACTGGGTATCGCTCCGATGCAGCTTCATCCTAATGCCTACGCATCTCTATTCACCCTATATATTCATACGCGGAGATCCTACATACCGAACTCACATTTAGAAATTTAACATTCTTCTTTCTTTTCATGCATCGCTCCTCGGCAACCCCAAATTTCTCTTTCTTTGTATCAGTGGCGAATAGGAAGGTTCTGTATGACGGATACAGGAATATAGGGGATCCTAAATCTGATTGGTTCTATATAAAGAAACAGGCCGGATGCTCAAGAAGATGGCTTAAATCAAGTAAACTTTAATCTTTTGACTGAATATCTTGTTCAAGCAGCCGAAGCATTAACATTCTCCCCCCTTTTTCTTTGTTTTAAACAGATCACGTCTTCCCAAAAACGGAGGGTCCGTTATACAATAATCGATTGTCTATTCTTCTACAAAGCAGATCAGACTTTCTAAGGATCAAAAAGTGCATCACTGATGAGAATCTTCATAAGCATCATCTTCTGGATATAAGATTTGGACACGGAGCTGGCGGCAAACCCTATAGATACGTGCCCCCAACGTAGGGAGAAGGAACATCGCAAGCAGTAGAAACAACTAAATTTCGCAAGAGTCCTTCCCCGATAGTCATCCAAGACGATGAGGACCTGAACATATACAGAGGGGATGAGGCCCGCGGTGACAAGTCCAAGAAAATCCCAGTTTCTACTCCAATCGAACCCGCTGCTCCCGATGACTTGACAGAAGAACAGTTATTCAACGAGCTGAGCAAATTCCTCTGCCCGATGATGTATACACAGAGAGGGACTTTGAAGGGAAGCCATTCTTCCCTACTTCTGAAGAGACCATCGCTCCAACTAGAGAACAAGAAACTAGTCAGATGAGCCTGTCTTCAGGCCCGGGTCTGTTAGGGGGAATTATATGGGATGCACAAATCACACACACTGTCTGACCCCGCACTCTTATATCATCAGTATTCAAAGTTTTAATATGCTCTTTTCTTTTTTGCAGGAAAGATGTCCCGTAGGCGATCTTACTCTTATCGTTCTCTTCGTGAGGGCACACCCAGTCTTCATCCGGGTACTGAGCGCCCTCGCGGCCCTTCTCACAAGCCGACTTCCTCGCAACCCTGGTCACCACCGAAATCGACATCTGCCAAGCTTCCCAGTTATCCGGTAGTTCCTGCAGTGGGAAAGAAACTTCCTAAAGAGTTAACTCCTCCGAAAAGTGCACCCACTCACAGCAAGTCGTCAAAAAGGCATCATGAGTCTAAGGATAAAGGCAAGGATCCAATCAAAGAGTCTGAAAAGGAGAGGAGTGACATCGTCCCTTCCAGCCAGCCAGAGTTGGCTGCCTCCGGGTCACGGGATTACATCCATGGTCCCGAGATTCAAGGTAGGATGGAAAAGCTGCGGGAACAATTCCCAAACATTTTCTTCGAAAGGACGACGTTTGTTCCAGCCTTGGAACCGGTCCCTAAGAACTGGGATAATGAAGTTGTCGGGCACATCCTCCATGTAGCCAGACAGTATGAGATGATGAAGAAACATGCGGTTAATCTTTCCGAAGTCATTTGAACACTTGAAATGGAAGCCCATAGATCTAAAGTGAAAATTGATAACAACTAAAGGGCTAGAACAAAGATGGAGAAGGACTTTGTAACACCCCACGTCCATTAATGTCACTCACAAAGGGAATGCATTAACTTCTATGGAGGTTTTAGGTGAATATAGAACAGAAAAATTTCAACAAGACAGATATAAAATAGTACTTGGAAATTTAAAAACTTTATTTCAATTGCAGCAGAAGTCAAAACATGTTTGATTACATCATAACACCATAATCAAAGTCAAGTACAATATCTATCTTGATAAAAAAAGTACATAATCCCATTACAAAAATAGCCAATAAAAAGAAAGATAACAGGCTGGACTTTACTCCAGCAGTCCAAGCTTTCCAAGAGATAAGCAATCCAATCAGACTCCACTGGAACTTGGCCCAACCTGAGGACCTGAAGGGAGAAAAGGATGAAAAAGAGGGGGGGGGGGTGTCAGACATAAAGTCTGGCGAGTATGATAATTCTACAATACTATTATCAAAATAACTGGACTAAGGCATAAGCTGGAAAACAAGGAAATGTCTATGAAAGAGCAGATTAAGGACATAGACAATCGCTAAAGGAAACGTTATAGGCGCTCCTAAATACTAAAGGATAAACACTATATTGCACCACACCAGTCACCCTAAAGATTGATTCCACTTAGCTTCACTTAGAAACTTTCTTAATGGCTTTACATACTCCTAGCTGACTACATAGGTGCCGCCTGCCCCTATCTCCACTAGGTGTACCCCACTTTCCATTTTTCGATCGGCTCCCTACTCGTAGATACCCGTGCTGGCCCCACAGTGGGGTGTATCATTCCCTAAAGTGGCAACCCGATATAACGGAGATGCACGGCCTGTACCTACACGATGCAACAACGTCTGACCTACCAGCCCGGGTCCACACACGCATATGAAACCCGTTGGACTTGCGTTGCCACCGCTCCCTGTTTTGGCCTCTTATAGTCAAACCTATTATGCGTGTCCCGTCCTCGACTTGGGTCGAGCCCACAAAGATACGTTTTGGGATACTGGTTGAAATGGGCCCCCATTATTTCCCACAAGCATTCCACCTAAGCTTGTCCCATTAGTCCATCCACTTAACCCACTTAGTCATGTTCATTTACATGTGTATTTGGTTAAGTCTAATCGTATTTCAAATGCCTCTAAAGGCAACCACTAGATTCCTCATGTGTAACATCCCGTAAATTTCGACTGGTTTTTGGAATAATAAAGTATATGAAATTTGGAATAAGTCAGTTAGAGACTTGAAACTCTATGATTTGTTAATGGAAATAAATTTGAATTTTTAATTTAGTTCTTGATTTAAATGGTTTGAAAATAAATTTTAAGGTATTATTAACTATAAAAATTTCAAATTTTATTTTTAATAAACGACAATCTATGATAACATCAATAACCAAACAAACCATACGTGTTCATAAGTTTTGAAACGATATTGTCGATCATGAAACAATAACCACATCGTATAGAAATGGTTGACGTTGGAATTTAAACTCAAACTTTAAATGTGAACATGAAATTACATCTGTTTATTTAATTTAAGTAAATTTAAATAAAACATTAACAATGAAAATTTCAATGATATTGATATCAAATGGTGCAGTTACCGCAGGTAAAACGTAAAATTTTGCAGTCAAATCAATTAAGAAAATTTGATATTTAGAATACGTTCAATTTAATATAAATGAAAGAATTTCTGTAGTAACATACGAAATTTCATTTCATTTGCAACATAAAGAAAAAGTCAAATAATTTAAACCATTAACATTTGGAAACGGTAAACATTAAATACATTAGGAAAAGGAAGATAAAAATTAATTAAGTAAACAAGTGTATGTAACGGTAAACATTAAATACACATTCATTTTGTTCCCAAATTGCATCGTTCAAAATTCCAAAGTTTTAATGTTTGTTGACAAACCCATGGTTTCCTTTCCAAAGCATACGTTACCCTTATACCTGCATGCATAACGCAAACATTTATGTTAGCACATAGTCCCATTTAATTCTTGCCACTTTTTTTTTCTCATGCTCCTTCCCTTTTCTATTTTCATTTTTAGTCGACAAATAAATACTTCCTATTTTTCCTATTCTTCCCTAAACATGCTTTAATGTTTGCATATTATATATAGTATAAAATGTTTAATACAACATGAATGCTTTCCTTTTAATATTAAGCACATTCATGAGAGAAATTAAATTAAATATCCATTGAAATCAGCTTATTGTAGACATTAAAAATTTGATTTTACTTGAATTGTAAATTATAATGGAATTTAAATAAGTTTATTTGAATTTGAGTTGTTTTATCAACAATAGTAGTATTTTAAAATTCATTGAAACATTTTATATTGATTTAAATATTTGTTAATTTAAACGATTGTAATATTTTAAATGAATAGAATATATTGGTTGATAAATTTTAAATTTGAGTTTCTGTTTTACTTGAGAATTATAATTGAGTGTAAACATATTTATTAGAGTAGAATTTGGTATTAAAATTTATTTGAGTTTTATTTTATTTATATAGACTTAATTTTTTTTATAATAATAAAGACAATTAAGGATTGTATTTGGAAATATATAAATACATTGCAGTTAATTGGCATTCATAGTAAATAAATGGTAACATTTGGTATTAAAAAAAATAAATCTTTGTTTAATGGTTGTTGCCACATGTCCTTATTTAGCTGAGATTGTTTACACCGCATTTCCTTTTATCACGTGTGTTCCTTATTTCTCACGCTTCTCTCTTCTCTTTTATTTTTATTTGCGAGCCTCTCCTTCATTTTACTTCTCTGAATATCAGCTACCATACCAAATTGTTTTTCCCCTTTCAGAAAATTCACTTTCACCCAAAATCCAAAAAAAAAAAACGAAACATCCTCAAATCCAAATCATGGTCACCGATTGGAGATGCCGCCACCGCCCACTCCTTGCTCCAGCCGTCGCCATAAGTCAACCCCACACGAGCCCTTTGAAAATTCAGCAATTTTGAATGCGATTGACTTCTGAAAACCAATCATGGTGAGAATCTCTGATTTAATTATCTAATTAATTTAAATAATTATTGTATCGATGTTGAATGATTATTTGTATGTTGATCTGATCTGTGCTGGGTTGTATTGCGATTATGGTTGTGGTATGGTATTGTTATTGAGATCCCTTTTCTAAACAAATTAATTATTTAAATAATTTGCTAGTTATTTAAATAATCGTTGAGTGATAATTTAGACTTGTATGTTGTGAAGTTGCTGGAATTTTTGTATACTGACTTGTGGTGTTTATTTGCTAGTTAATTATCCTGATTCGAATTTGTATGTGTCTAAATAGATCAGAATTAAACTGTGTGTTTAAACATATAAAAGATTCACTTTTGGTTATTTTGTCGATTAGAGACGGATTTGTTTAAACACATAAAGATTCATTTTTTTTTATTTTGTTGATTAGCAAAAAAATTGTCTAAACATATAAAAGATTCGCTTTTGGTTATTTTGTCGATTAGAGACGAATTTGTTTAAACACATAAAGATTCATTTTTGTTTATTTTGTTGGCTAGTAACAAAATTTTTTAAACATCAAAAGGGTTCATTTGTATTATTTTGTTAAATAGAAACAAAATTGGACATTCACATAAAAAGTACATTCTTGTTAATAAGAACTAGAGTACCATTTTTAGGGAAAAACTTGATTAGCAAATAATGTAACATTTTAGTGTAAAACTTGATTAGCGAATAATATAACATTTTTGGTGTAAACTAGATTAGTGAAGAAAATCACATTTTTGTCAAAGTATATAAAAGAAATGAAAATCACAATCTTGCTTAGTGAAATTAAAGAACCTTTTTATGGTCGCATTAGAAACAACATAAATAGTTGGAATAAAGGTTGCATGTCTTATAGTCACATATTTTTTTTATATGGTTCTCATGCAAAGAATAGTTATATACGGTTAACATTTTGTCAAAACCTTGATGTGAATATAAGATTAACAGTTTTGTCAAACTTGTTAATATACACATTTTTGTCAAATTGGTTAGTTGAAACAATATAGAAATTTACCAAAGATTATATTTTTTTTACAATTTTCAATGAGAACAAAATATTTACTTTGAAATAAAAAGAAAGGATTATACTTTGGTTGCATCCCTCGATGCGAACAAAAATGTCAAAAATAGAAATTATCAAAAATTTACTTTTTATTTATTTACATTCTCACGATGTAAATAACATTTGGAATAAAACTCACTTTTTATTTTATTTACCTTTTCAGAATGTAAATAACATTTGGAACAAATTTTACTTTTTGTTTCTTTTACATTTTCATAATGTAAATAACAGCTGAAACAAAATTTATTTTTGCTTTATTTACATTTTCAGAGTGTAAATGAAACTTGAAACAAAAATCTACTTTTGTTTTCACTTCAAATTGTTAACATGAGTTGGAATAAAAACTTACATTTTATTTTGTGCTCTCGAAACACAAATAAAACTTGAAATATAAAAATATCTTCAAATTGTGTTTTTTTTAACACAAACATAGCATAGGAAAATAAACATATCTTCTAATTCTTGTTTTTAACACAAATAAAATCATAAGAAAAATTTAAACATCTTTTATACTTGCATTTACAATGCAAGTATTGTATAAGAAAATAAAAATCATTTTTTTCTTGCATTTAAAATGCAGGTATTGCATTGAAAATAAAGCCATACTTTTATGTGTATTCTTAACATAAAATATTACATAGGAATAAACATCTTTATATTTGTGTTGTTAACACAAATACACATAGAAAAATGAATGTCTTTTAAATTTTGTCCTTTGACACTAATTTACATGTTATGTGGACATTGTTGCGATAACACCAATTTGTATGTAGTGTTAACATTTTTGCGATAACACCAACTCGTATGTTGTGTTAATTTAGTTGTGATGACACCCATTTATAAGTTGTGTTAACATTTACATCATCGTGTTAATATTATTGATGTGACACAAGATTATATGTTGTGTTAATTTTATGACCCAGAATTACATCGTTAAGTTAATGACATGGGAATTCACTCTTACGTATTAAAAATGTTATTAGACAAAATTCACATTCTTATGTGTTAAAAATGTCATAAGTTAAATTTACATTTTTTTTATATTGTTAAAAATGTAACTAAAGTTAAAATGCATTATATGTTAGGTAAAATGTAATCAAAGTTAAATTTGCATTTTATGTTAATTGAAATGTAATTAAAGTTAAGATGCATGTTATGTTAGATAAAATGTAAATAAAGATTAAAATACATCTTAGGTGGTTAAAATGTAGTTAAGTGAAATTTACATTTTAGGTTATGAAAATGTAAATAAAGTGAAAGGTAGCATTTATTTACATATAGCGTAAAATGATAGTCATTTACATATAGTGTAAATAAGTAAGTAAAGGTAAAGTGAACCTTTATGTACATTTAGGCCAATTAATAAGGAAAACAAAAATAAAACATTTATTTCCAAATAGGTAAATGAATAAGAAAATAATATGCGTAACCCAAGGTTGGATTGAGTTGTGATGTAAATCTGCCCGGACCCGCCCGGCTGTCCAGTAATCACAACAATATCTATCCAATGTGAGAGGTCAAAGCGTATGTAATTATTACAAATATTTAGTGTAAATAAATAAAACATAGACAAAGGAGTACATATATATTTACATTAGATAAATAAGACATTAAATAAAGTACATTTTTATATGTAATTAAAAGAATATGTTTTAGGCTGTAAAGAAAATTACATTTTTATGTAATTAAGATTATAAGAAATAAAATTACACTTATATGTAATTAAGATTATATGAAATAAAATTACATTTTTTGTAACTAAGGATAAATAGAATGTAAAGAACAAATATGTGAATAAGAATTTATTTACATTTTCTTATGTAAAAAAAAAAGAATAAAAAATAATAATTATGTGAATCGTAATTTTTTACGTTTTCTTATGTAAATAAAAAGGATTAAAATGACAATTATGTGAATAGGATTTATTTACATTTTCTTATTTAAATAAATCAGATAAAAGTAAAAGATGCATTTATTTACAATTAGTGTAAATAAATATAGAAAAAGTAAAGGTAAACATTTATTTACATTAAAGTAAATAAATAAGATAAAAGAAGATGAAACCATTTATTTACATTTAGGTAAATAAATAAGAAAAAGATAAGGATATATTTATTTACACTTAGGTAAATAAATAGGAAAAGAAAAAGATTACAATTATTTACATTTAGTTTAAATGAATTGAAAGATAGATAAACTATAATTTATTTACATTTAGTGTAAATAAAACAAAGATGTTAAAAGTGATATTTTTATCGTCATTTTAGATGCGATAAATAAAAATAGCGATAGGTCGTTATCAAATATTAATAACGATAGGAAATGTTTTCAAATTATTATATATATATATATATATATATATATATATATATATATGCGAGAATCACTTGAAAAGACCGAGTTCAATCTCATTTCAAATGATTATAGGACGTTCTAAGTTGAAGATTTGAAGAAGGTGATTGAAGACCGACGATCTTCACATCGAATGGATGCGTTGCCACTGAGACCCATGAGAGGAGTAGCTACCTTGAAAGGGCTTCAGTGGTGGCCGTTCGGACGAAGTGTTGATTTGTACGGATTAGACTTTCGCTCAGACCCAGAGCATAAGTATAAATGGAATGTATGTCTGACGTTGTGGTCCTTTATACTACATTCGTTGATCTCTCTCAATATATATCTGTTTGGTGGTTAACACCCTTCTCTGAGACGTACGAGCTTAGGGGTTATATATTGGTAAAAATCAATGATATGGACTTACAATGTGGCATACTAAGATGCATTGATCAAGGATTTTGTTGAAAAGCAGGCCTTGTGGTGATGATCAAAGCATAGCCTATTACGCCATAGCTTTGTGTATATCGTGACTTCGCGAGCCTCACACCCCGGTATGAGTCAAAAATGGGATATGGACCGTAGGGAGTGCACACGTTTCTTTCTAGCTAGAGTGGTGTTAGTGACCTACCAGCCCTGACATTTTACTTATGTGGGTGATGGATTTTGAGGAGCCTCGTTATTTTTATAGGCCATTGGTGGTCATACTATAGGTCCAAAGGGACCGGGAAACGTGTGTTCAGGCATAACTAATCCACTGCCCATGTGCGGGGACCGGCCCTACCACATCCAAGGGTTCACTGCGGGGGATCCTGAGGCATTTGCTAGAGTGTCTCGAATCGGAGAGGAGCTTGCCCCTAGCCTCGACTCATGATGGAAATCCAATTTCCAATACGACCTTGCGGTTTTGATTATAGAACTAGTATTGGCGACATGCTATATGGTAACCATGCCGTCTAGGATTGATACTTATGATTCAAATCTTTTTATTAAAACATATATACACTAATAATAATATCAAATCCATTTTATACGTATCAAGCATCTTTTGACCATTATAAGGTAAAACCCTATCCTCTGGTGTGCGTTGCATTGTGTGATGGGACCTGGGTCTTATAATGGTTTCATTTTTCCAAAAAAGACATTGTGTTATTTCTCGATTTACTTTAGTTTATGCACCGACAATCCATTGGAATAAAACCCGTTCCGCATTAGCGGCGTGGTCCTTGGATTTGTCTTGTTAGTTAAATTAGTTTAGAATTCTCACACCAGTCCCATGACTGACTCGTAGTTTGTTTCACTTTGCAAACTCGGGTGTCCTCTTTTCCACACGGGCAGTCGAGTAGCTTTTTGCAGATATCTCTCTCTTTAGCAGGATCCTGGATCGAAGCCTAAAGCTGTGTCCAGAGCTTAGAAGTCTTCCGCTGATTAATGTATTAGATCTGTTGTAATTTATCTTCCGCTATAGTTTACTTTATTTGTACTCTGATATTCTGTACTCTGATGTTATATTATTGTAATGTAATAAAAGTCGGCTGTTATTGTTCTAATGTTTTGTATTCCCAAAGTTAACGTATGCGAGTTTTGAACGGTCTTGGTCGATTTTGCGATCGATTAAGATCGGGCAAAATATGTGTGGTTACAGTTGGTATCAGAGCTCTGGTTAGCTCAAATCTTTGGGATACAACTCGTTAGAACTGAACAAAAGACTCATCAGAGATTGGATTAGTAATGTCCAATAAGAATACTCATTAGAGATAGGATCAGCAGTATCCTAGAATGAGAATACTCATTAGAGATGGGGTTAGTAATGCCCTAGGATGAGTTCAGAGTGATAAGCTTATAATTAACGTATTTTAATTATATATAATCTATTTTTGAAAATATGATTTTAAATGTATAAAAGTATATATATATTTGATAAGTTAGTCAACAAATAAAATTAATAAAAGAAAATTAAAATTTGGTTAGATAATTAAACAACTTTTACCTTAGTTCCTTTTCGAGGACGAAAAGTTCTGAGTGGGGGAGATTGTAACATCCCGTAAATTTCGACTGGTTTTTGGAATAATAAACTATATGAAATTTGGAATAAGTCAGTTAGAGACTTGAAACTCTATGATTTGTTAATGGAAATAAATTTGAATTTTTAATTTAGTTCTTGATTTAAATGGTTTGAAAATAAATTTTAAGGTATTATTAATTATAACAATTTCAAATTTTATTTTTAATAAACGACAATCTATGATAACATCAATAACCAAACAAACCATACGTGTTCATAAGTTTTGAAACGATATTGTCGATCATGAAACAATAACCACATCGTATAGAAATGGTTGACGTTAGAATTTAAACTCAAACTTTAAATGTGAACATGAAATTACATCTGTTTATTTAATTTAAGTAAATTTAAATAAAACATTAACAATGAAAATTTCAATGATATTGATATCAAATGGTGCAGTTACCGCAGGTAAAACGTAAAATTTTGCAGTCAAATCAATTAAGAAAATTTGATATTTAGAATACGTTCAATTTAATATAAATGAAAGAATTTCTGTAGTAACATACGAAATTTCATTTCATTTGCAACATAAAGAAAAAGTCAAATAATTTAAACCATTAACATTTGGAAACGGTAAACTTTAAATACACATTAAATACATTAGGAAGAGGGAGATAAAAATTAATTAAGTAAACAAGTGTATGTAACGGTAAACATTAAATACACATTCCTTTTGTTCCCAAATTGCATCATTCAAAATTCCAAAGTTTTAATGTTTGTTGACAAACCCATGGTTTCCTTTCCAAAGCATACGTTACCCTTATACCTGCATGCATAACGCAAACATTTATGTTAGCACATAGTCCCATTTAATTCTTGCCACTTTTTTTTTTCTCGTGCTCCTTCCCTTTTCTATTTTCATTTTTAGTCGACAAATAAATACTTCCTATTTTTCCAATTCTTCCCTAAACATGTTTTAATGTTTGCATATTATATATAGTATAAAATGTTTAATACAACATAAATGCTTTCCTTTTAATATTAAGCACATTCATGAGAGAAATTAAATTAAATATCCATTGAAAACAGCTTATTGTAGACATTAAAAATTTGATTTTACTTGAATTGTAAATTATAATGGAATTTAAATAAGTTTATTTGAATTTGAGTTGTTTTATCAACAATAGTAGTATTTTAAAATTCATTGAAACATTTTATATTGATTTAAATATTTGTTAATTTAAACGATTGTAATATTTTAAATGAATAGAATATATTGGTTGATAAATTTTAAATTTGATTTTCTGTTTTACTTGAGAATTATAATTGAGTGTAAACAAATTTATTAGAGTAGAATTTGGTATTAAAATTTATTTGAGTTTTATTTAATTTATGTAGACTTAATTTTGTTTTTATAATAATAATGACAATTAAGGATTGTATTTGGAAATATATAAATACATTGTAGTTAATTGGCATTCATAGTAAATAAATGGTAACATTTGGTATTAAAAAAAAAAAAAATCTTTGTTTAATGGTTGTTGCCACATGTCCTTATTTAGCTGAGATTGTTTACACCGCATTTCCTTTTATCACGTGTGTTCCTTATTTCTCACGCTTCTCTCTTCTCTTTTATTTTTATTTGCGAGCCTCTCCTTCATTTTACTTCTCTGAATATCAGCTACCATACAAAATTGTTTTTCCCCTTTCAGAAAATTCACTTTCACCCAAAATCCAAAAAAAAAAAAAAAAAAACGAAACATCCTCAAATCCAAATCATGGTCACCGATTGGAGATGTCGCCACCGCCCACTCCTTGCTCCAGCCGTCGCCATAAGTCAACCCCACGCGAGCCATTTGAAAATTCAGCAATTTTGAATGCGATTGACTTCTGAAAACCAATCATGGTGAGAATCTCTGATTTAATTATCTAATTAATTTAAATAATTATTGTATCGATGTTGAATGATTATTTGTATGTTGATCTGATCTGTGCTGGGTTGTATTGCGATTATGGTTGTGGTATGGTATTGTTATTGAGATCTCTTTTCTAAACAAATTAATTATTTAAATAATTTGCTAGTTATTTAAATAATCGTCGAGTGATAATTTAGACTTGTATGTTGTGAAGTTGCTGGAATTTTTGTATACTGACTTGTGGTGTTTATTTGCTAGTTAATTATCCTGATTCGAATTTGTATGTGTCTGAATAGATCAGAATTAAACTGTGTGTTTAAACATATAAAAGATTCACTTTTGGTTATTTTGTCGATTAGAGACGGATTTGTTTAAACACATAAAGATTCATTTTTGTTTATTTTATTGATTAGCAACAAAATTGTCTAAACATATAAAAGATTCACTTTTGGTTATTTTGTCGATTAGAGACGAATTTGTTTAAACACATAAAGATTCATTTTTGTTTATTTTGTTGGCCAGTAACAAAATTGTTTAAACATCAAAAGGGTTCATTTGTATTATTTTGTTAAATAGAAACAAAATTGGACATTCACATAAAAAGTACATTCTTGTTAATAAGAACTAGAGTACCATTTTTAGGGAAAAACTTGATTAGCAAATAATGTAACATTTTAGTGTAAAACTTGATTAGCGAATAATATAACATTTTTGGTGTAAACTAGATTAGTGAAGAAAATCACATTTTTGTCAAAGTATATAAAAGAAATGAAAATCACAATCTTGCTTAGTGAAATTAAAGAACCTTTTTATGGTCGCATTAGAAACAACAAAAATAGTTGGAATAAAGGTTGCATGTCTTATAGTCACATATTTTTTTTATATGGTTCTCATGCAAAGAATAGTTATATAAGGTTAACATTTAGTCAAAACCTTGATGTGAATATAAGATTAACAGTTTTGTCAAACTTGTTAATATACACATTTTTGTCAAATTGGTTAGTTGAAACAATATAGAAATTTACCAAAGATTATATTTTTTTTTTACAATTTTCAATGAGAACAAAATATTTACTTTGAAATAAAAAGAAATGATTATACTTTGGTTGCATCCCTCGATGCAAACAAAAATGTCAAAAATATAAATTATCAAAAATTTACTTTTTATTTATTTACATTCTCACGATGTAAATAACATTTGGAATAAAACTCACTTTTTATTTTATTTACCTTTTCAGAATGTAAATAACATTTGGAACAAATTTTACTTTTTGTTTCTTTTACATTTTCATAATGTAAATAACACCTGAAACAAAATTTACTTTTGCTTTATTTACATTTTCAGAGTGTAAATGAAACTTGAAACAAAAATCTACTTTTGTTTTCACTTCAAATTGTTAACATGAGTTGGAATAAAAACTTACATTTTATTTTGTGCTCTCAAAACACAAATAAAACTTGAAATATAAAAATATCTTCAAATTGTGTTTTTTTTTAACACAAACATAGCATAGGAAAATAAACATATCTTCTAATTGTGGTTTTTAACACAAATAAAATCATAAGAAAAATTTAAACATCTTTTATACTTGCATTTACAATGCAAGTATTGTATAAGAAAATAAAAATCATTTTTTTTTTCTTGCATTTAAAATGCAAGTATTGCATAGAAAATAAAGCCATACTTTTATGTGTATTCTTAACATAAAATATTACATAGGAATAAACATCTTTATATTTGTGTTCTTAACACAAATACACATAGAAAAATGAATGTCTTTTAATTTTTGTCCTTTGACACTAATTTACATGTTATGTTGACATTGTTGCGATAACACCAATTTGTATGTAGTGTTAACATTTTTGCGATAACACCAACTCGTATGTTGTGTTAATTTAGTTGAGATGACACCCATTTATAAGTTGTGTTAACATTTACATCATCGTGTTAATATTATTGATGTGACACAAGATTATATGTTGTGTTAATTTTATGACCCAGAATTACATCGTTAAGTTAATGACATGGGAATTCACTCCTACGTATTAAAAATGTTATTAGACAAAATTCACATTCTTATGTGTTAAAAATGTCATAAGTTAAATTTACATTTTTTTTATATTGTTAAAAATGTAACTAAAGTTAAAATGCATTATATGTTAGGTAAAATGTAATCAAAGTTAAATTTGCATTTTATGTTAATTGAAATGTAATTAAAGTTAAGATGCATGTTATGTTAGATAAAATGTAAATAAAGATTAAAATACATCTTAGGTGGTTAAAATGTAGTTAAGTGAAATTTACATTTTAGGTTGTGAAAATGTAAATAAAGTGAAAGGTAGCATTTATTTACATATAGCGTAAAATGATAGTCATTTACATATAGTGTAAATAAGTAAGTAAAGGTAAAGTGAACCTTTATGTACATTTAGGCCAATTAATAAGGAAAACAAAAATAAAACATTTATTTCCAAATAGGTAAATGAATAAGAAAATAATATGCGTAACCCGAGGTTGGATTGAGTTGTGATGTAAATCTGCCCGGACCCGCCCGGCTGTCCAGTAATCACAACAATATCTATCCAATGTGAGAGGTTAAAGCATATGTAATTATTACAAATATTTAGTGTAAATAAATAAAACATAGACAAAGGAGTACATATATATTTACATTAGATAAATAAGAGATTAAATAAAGTACATTTTTATATGTAATTAAAAGAACATGTTTTAGGCTGTAAAGAAAATTACATTTTTATGTAATTAAGATTATAAGAAATAAAATTACACTTATATGTAATTAAGATTATAAGAAATAAAATTACATTTTTTGTAACTAAGGATAAATAGAATGTAAAGAACAAATATGTGAATAAGAATTTATTTACATTTTCTTATGTAAAAAAAAAAGAATAAAAAAATAATAATTATGTGAATCGTATTTATTTACATTTTCTTATGTAAATAAAAAGGATTAAAATGACAATTATGTGAATAGGATTTATTTACATTTTCTTATGTAAATAAATCATATAAAAATAAAAGATGCATTTATGTACAATTAGTGTAAATAAATATAGAATAAGTAAAGGTAAACATTTATTTACATTAGAGTAAATAAGTAAGATAAAAGAAGATGAAACCATTTGTTTACATTTAGGTAAATAAATAAGAAAAAGATAAGGATATATTAATTTACATTTAGGTAAATAAATAGGAAAAGAAAAAGATTACAATTTATTTACATTTAGTGTAAATGAATTGAAAGATAGATAAACTATAATTTATTTACATTTAGTGTAAATAAAACAGAGATGTTAAAAGTGATATTTTTATCGTCATTTTAGATGCGATAAATAAAAATAGCGATAGGTGGTTATCAAATATTAATAACGATAGGAAATGTTTTCAAATTATTATATATATATATGCGAGAATAATTTGAAAAGACCGAGTTCAATCTCATTTCAAATGATTATACGACGTTCTAAGTTGAAGATTTGAAGACGGTGATTGAAGACCGACGATCTTCACATCGAATGGATGCGTTGCTACTGAGACCCATGAGAGGAGTAGCAACCTTGAAAGGGCTTCAGTGGTGGCCGTTCGGACGAAGTGTTGATTTGTACGGATTTGACTTTCGCTCAGACCCAGGGCATAAGTTTATAAATGGAATGTATGTCTGACGTTGTAGTCCTTTATACTACATTCGTTGATCTCTCTTTATATATATTTGTTTGGTGGTTAACACCCTTCTCTGAGACGTACGAGCTTAGAGGTTATATATTGGTAGAAATTAATGGTATAGTATGGACTGACAATGTGGCATACTAAGATGCATTGATCAAGGCTTTTGTTGAAAAGCAGGCCTTGTGGTGATGATCAAAGCATAGCCTATTACGGCATAGCTTTGTGTATATCGTGACTTCGCGAGCCTCACACCCCGGTATGAGTCAAAAACGGGATATGGACCGTAGGGAGTGCACACGTTTCTTTCTAGCTAGAGTGGTGTCAGCGACCTACCAGCCCTGACATTTTAATTATGTGGATGATGGATTTTGAGGCGCCTCGTTTTTTTATAGGCCGTTGGTGGTCATACTATAGGTCCAAAGGGACCGGGAAACGTGTGTTCAAGCATAACTAATCCACTGCCCATAGGCGGGGACCGGCCCTACCGCATCCAAGGGTTCACTGCGGGGGATCCTGAGGCATTTGCTAGAGTGTCTCGAATCAGAGAGGAGCTTGCCCCTAGCCTCGACTCATGATGGAATCCAAATTTCCAATACGCCCTTGCGGTTTTGATTGTAGAACTAGTATTGGCGACATGCTATATGGTAACCATGCCGTCTAGGATTGATACTTATGATTCAAATCTTTTTATTAAAACATATATACACTAATAATAATATCAAATCCGTTTTATACGTATCAAGCATCTTTTGACCATTATAAGGTAAAACCCTATCCTCTGGTGTGCGTTGCATTGTGTGATGGGAAAAGACATTGCGTTATTTCTTGATTTACTTTAGTTTATGCACCGACAATCCATTGGAATAAAACCCTTTCCGCATTAGCGGCGTGGTCCTTGGATTTGTCTTGTTAGTTAAATTAGTTTAGAATTCTCACACCAGTCCTATGACTGACTCGTAGTTTGTTTCACTTTGCAAACTCGGGTGCCCTCTTTTCCACACGGGCAGTCGAGTAGCTTTTTGCAGATATCTCTCTCTTTAGCAGGATCCTGGATCGAAGCCTAAAGCTGTGTCCAGAGCTTAGAAGTCTACCGCTGTTTAATGTATTAAATCTGTTGTAATTTATCTTCCGCTATAGTTTACTTTATTTTTACTCTAATATTATGTACTCTGATGTTATATTATTGTAATGTAATAAAAGTCGGCTGTTATTGTTCTAATGTTTTGTATTCCCAAAGTTAACGTATGCGAGTTTTGAACGGTGTTGGTCGGTTTTGCGATCGATTAAGGTCGGGCAAAATCCGTGTCGTTACATCATGCCACCCAAGGCACCTACTTAACCCCCATGTCCCACCTTACATGATTATCTGGCTAAGTATTTCTTAATTCATTAAGGCCATAACCTCATAAAGACCTCTCACATTAGACTGGCATTTATGGCAGCTGGATTTGCCGGGCGGGTCCGGGCAGTCTTACACCACAAAAGAGTCTAACCTCGTGTCTTTACAACAACAACATATATATGTGACTAAATAAATCATAACAAGGAGTAAAACTTGCATACATTACAACTTGCATAAGGTTATACATGTCATGGATCTAAGGGTGTCAACTTATTCATAATTCACATAATATGATTTTCACCAAATTTCATAAACTTGTATAGGACATGTGTGAATCAACATCATTAACAATATGGTTTTATATGGGTACACCTAACTCAATAGGCAAATTCCCAAAAATCAAAATTCATTTAATCATAGATTCATGTATATGGGTACACCTAACTTAATAGTCAAATTCCCATATTCAAGATCCAATTAATTTGTAGATTCATGTATATGGGTACACCTAACCCAATAGGCAAATTCCCATAATCAAGATCTATTATAAAAAAAACATAAACTTTAAACATGATCCAATTCGCATAAATACTAACATCATGATTTTACAACTTGTATGATTCAACACAACTTAACATGACATCATTATCATATAACATAAGTATTTCAACATATGTGATAATATGAGATCTACAACATATATAAGATTTACAACATAGCATATCATAATTTGCAACATAGCATGATATGATTTACAACATAGCATAGCATGATTAATCACATATGACATAGCATAGGATTATTTACAACATAATCACTACAACATAACAACATATATATGATAACATAATAGCATAACAAGAGATCCACAACATAATTTACAAATACATAACAATTCATATCACTTTCTTGTGATCCATTCATAACTTAATCAAATTATTTTATAATAATGTTGTGAGATTCATCATACTCACAATTTTAAAGAAGAGAAATAGAAAGAGAGAGAGCTTTTGATTTGATTTGAGTAGATTTAGTTTGTAGATTAGGCCTTCTTCTTCTTTAGTTTGTGACGGCTATGCTGAACTCCATGGCAACGGCATGTCGGTAGCTCTCCAATTTTTCAAGTGATTTAGGGTTAGAGTCTACCCACTTATTTATAGATGTTAGGATTCATTTAGGCCATTAGATTTAACCTAGAAATAACCGCAGCCATTCAGACCAGATGGGGTTTATCTTATTGACTCAGCAATGAGTCAGAAGTGACTCAGCAAACACTTAGCAAATTAATAAACTTCTATTCATGTTTACATTAACTGCCCATATATATATAAATATATATATATATATATATATACACATGCACCTATTCATGAATTCAAATTAATCCATAATTAACTTATGACCATTTCTACACATTAATTTTCCAATTAATGTCTTAATTCCATTTTTCGCCTTTTAAGTCAATTCACATATATCAAATTTGTTATATGCCTTTTTAAGGCTATTTCATGCAAATTCTCAATATTAATTCTTTTAATTTGTGAATATTAGTATTAACAGAAATATGGGGTGTTACATTCTCCCCTCCTTAAGGGATTTCGACCCCGAAATCTTCAAGTTTATATCCGATCATCAACCATCTACTCAATCAACAAACACTGGCATCCATTGTCCTTATAGACTTCTAATGCTTTCATGTTTAAATGCACAGTGTGTGTCTATGTCCGTATCTAATGCAAAATCAGGCGGTCCACTGATTCAGTTGACCTCCTTGATGCAATTCATGATAGTACCATGCATCCATTATGTATGCAAAAGATCCTAATTGCTTACAAACTACTTCTATATGCGTGCACATCCATTCAACCGAATGCAGCATCTATATGATGGTACAACCATTATACATCCATTATACTAAATACATTCATTTATGCAATATGCAATATGTAGTGACTGAGCCGATCTAGTGCCTAAAGTGTGTGTATATATGCATCCACGAGCAACCACTAGCAACCACTTGCATCCATTTTGCATCCATCATACATAACATGTCTCAAACACATGTTTCAACCATAGGATTATCCTAACTAAAGGTCAAAGATACTAATGAGAGGACATACTAAAGATAATATAAGATAAGCTAAGCGATAAAGGAGAAATTAAAAGACATACCCTCAAAAAGAAAAGGGTATAGCGAACGCATCTTCCCTTCTGTCTCCCAAGTAGCGTTGCTCTCATCATCTCCCCATTGCACTTTAACTAGTCCGACCTCTCGATTTCTCAACTTTTTGATCTCCGACCCAAGAATGCATGTAGGAGCTCGTCTAATTGTTGCATCACGCTCTATTTCCACCTCTTTAAGCAAGCTCGGATCTACCACCTCCGCGGTCTTGTGCAAACACTTCCTCAAATGTGATACATGGAATACGTCGTGTACTCCACTAAGTTTCTCAGGCAACTCCACCCTATACGCCATCTTCCCAATCCTGTCTTTTATAGGAAACGGCCCTACAAACCTTGGCGCTAATTTCCCAATGGACCCAAAGCGAACAACATTCCGTAACGGAGACACTTTGATAAAAACCATGTCCCCAATGTCAAACTCAAGATCTGTCCTCCTCTTATCAGCATACGATTTCTACCTATCTTGTGCTGCTTTCATCCTCCTTCGAATCAAATCAATCTTCTCCGAGGTTTCCCTAACCATATCGGGCCCAATTAGGATTTTATCGGTAGATTCCCACCAACATGTAGGCGAATGGCAAGGCCTTCCATAAAGAGCTTCGAAAGGTGCCATCCCAATACTAGACTGAAAGCTATTATTATATGCGAATTCTACCAACGGAAGGTGCTCTTCCCATGTACCCCCAAATTCTAAGATACAAAGCCTTAAAAGATCCTCTAGAATACGATTCACCCTCTCGGTCTGGTCGTCCGTCTGATGATGATATGCGGTGCTCAAACATAGCTGAGTCCCTACCGCCTCTTGTAAACTCTTCCAAAATTCGCTAGTGAAGATGGGATCACGTTCGCTTAATATACTAGAAGGAATACCGTGCAAACGAACTATCTCTTTAATGTATACAGAAGCCAACCACGGAGCAGTCCTCTTACTTTTCACGGGAATAAAATGGCGCTCTTAGTAAGTCTATCTACTATAACCCAAATCCCCGTATTACCCTTCCTTGATCTTGGTAATCCATTCACAAAATCCATTGAGACGCTTTCCCATTTCCATGGTGGAACTTCCAATGGGTGAAGCAACCCACCGGGTTTCTTTTGTTCCTCTTTTACTCGTTGGCACACCAAGCATCTAGCGACGTACTCGGCCACATCCTTTTTCATACCGGCCCAAAAGAAAACCCGCTTCATATCTTTGTACATCTTGTCTCCGCCGAGGTGAATGGTCATCTTTGAGCGATGAGAATCATCAAGAATGGCCTTCCTTAAGTCTTCGTCTTATGGTACACAAAGTCTATTATCCCGTCGTAACCAACCCTTATCGTCTAGGGTATACATACGATGATGGCTAGACGACTCCCCTCCTTTGAGCTTTTCTACTATCTCAACCAACTGGGGGTCGTCTTGCTGTGCCTCACCAACTCGTCCTAGAAGTGTAGGTCTAACCTCCAAGGATGCTAACAAACCAGGTACTAGGTCAACGGAGGGTCTAAAGTCAAACATGGAGATGAATTCTAAGCTTCGTCGTTCAACAAACAACGGACTCAAGGACAAACTTTTCCTACTTATGGCGTCTGCTACCACGTTACCCTTGCCCGAGGTATATGCTATTTCAAAATCGTAGGAGGCTAGGAATTCCATCCACCGTTGCTGCCTTAAATTCAAATCCTTCTGAGAGAATAAGTATTTTAATGATTTGTGGTCAGTGAACAGTTCGAATTTCTCACCAAGAAGATAGTGACGCCAAGACTTAAGCGCGAAAACAATTGCGGCTAACTCAAGGTCATGCGTAGGGTAATTATTTTCATGAACCCTCAACTGCCTTCCACCATAGACTATTACTCTTCCCTCTTGCATGAGGACCGCGCCAAGTCCCGTCCCACAAGCATCAGTATAGACAGTAAACGGTTTATTCCCGTCTGGCAGCACTAAGACTGGGGCTGAAGTTAAGGCTCTCTTTAAACGTTGGAACGCATCATCACAATCTTCGTCCCACGTAAAAACCAGGTTCTTCTTCGTTAACCGTGTTAATGGAGCTGATATTTTTGCGAAGTCTTTGATAAACTTCCTATAATAGCCAGCCAACCCCAAGAAACTTCTTACTTCGGTTACATTTTTAGGGACCTTCCAATCTTGGATGGCCACCACCTTTGCGGGATCCACTGCTATCCCTTCCTTGGAAACCACGTGCCCTAAGAACCGTACTTCTTTCCTCCAGAAGTGACACTTAAAAAATTTTGCCTTAAGGTTATGCGCTCGAAGGGTTTCCAACACTTCCCTAAGATGTAGGGCTTGCTCTTCTTCATTCTTAGAAAAGACTAAGATGTCATCCACAAAGACTACCACGAATTTGTTAAAGTACTCCCTAAAAACCCTACTCATCAAATCAACAAAATATGCGGGGGCGTTTGTCAAACCAAAGGGCATCACTAGCCATTCATAGAATCCGTCAGGAGTCCTAAAAGTAGTCTTATCTATACTATCCTCAGCCACACTCAGTTGATGAAATCCAGTGGCTAAGTCCAACTGCGAAAACACTGAGGCGCCAACTAACTGATCAAAGAGATCGTCAATCCTCGGCAGTGGGTGTCGGTTCTTTTTAGTAAGCTTGTTTAGTTGTCTATAGTCCACACAAAGTCTAAAGGACCCATCCGCCTTTGTAGCAAATACTACTGGAGCACCCCACTCTGATATACTATGTCTTATGAACCCCTTCTCAAGCAACTCCTTCACTTGCTTATTGAGTTCCCTCCTTTCACGAGAAGCCATGTGGCGCACTGGCAAAGATACGGGTTTAGCATTATCCACAAGATAAATTTGAAAGTCTATCTCCCACTTTGGAGGTAAGCCCTTCACCTCCTCAAACAAATCCGGATATTCCCGGACCACCTCTACCATTCGCAGATTCTCTACAGACACGTTAAGCGATTCAAGATAACTTAGCATAACGGAATTTATGGGACTACAAAAGATGTCGAGAGCATTACCAAGGCGAGTCACAAGCCTAACTACTCTCCTTTCACAATCAAGAATGGCCCCATTTCTAAATAATCAATCCATTCCTAAAATTAGCCCATAGCCCATGAAGCCCAATACATAAGCATCACATCTAAATTCAACGCTAAGTATAGAGATTTTCAAATCCAAACATATCATGGTCAAATGAGCCGAACCCCCAATTGGATTTGAAACAACCAAGGGATCCTCTACTAAACTAGTGTTCAAGTGCAGTAATTCAACTAATGATGCAGAGATAAACGAATGAGATGCGCCAGAATCGAATAAGGCACGGACAAGATGATCAAACAGAAAAACTAAGCTTTCAACAGAAATTGTTCTACCTCTTTCTTGTAGCGGTGGGGCCACAATAGCCTGAACTTGCACCTTGCCTGCCCTGGTGCCATAAGAGCCTGCACCAGTCCTCCCGAGGTAGACCCTGCCCTCTGCCTCTTCTTTGGGCAGTCCTTCACCAAATGTCCCGCATCTCCACAATGAAAACAACCAGTCTTCTTTTTATTTCTACAATCTTTGCTGAGATGGCTAGGCGTCCCACAATTGAAGCATCTCTTCTTCCCTTTGCCATTATTGTTTTTACCACCCTTCTTATTTTGCTGTTGGGGTTTCTTATGATCCCCTTTCTTTTCAACTGCCTTATCCTCATGCATAAGTGCCATTTCTACTAGCCTTTCAAAGGTGGCTCCCATTGGGATGTGGGTCATAGCCAACCCTTGCAACGGTTCATTCAAGCCTCTAACGAACCTCAAAGCTTTCTTCTCTGGCGTGTTCACCAACTCCAAGCCAAACCTTGCTAACTGATTAAATTTATTAACATACTCCTTCACAGATAAGCTCCCTTGCTTTAATGTCAGGAATTTTTCCATATTTAAATTCTCCTCTGCCCTTAAAAGAAACTTTGCCTCAAACCTTCGTCTGAAATCCACCCATGAATCAACTGGACGTTCCCCGTTAGTGACCTCCCACCAAAACGAGGCCTCTCCCTTCATTAACCAAGCAGCTAAATGGACTTTCCTCCCATCTTCCACTTCAAAGATATCCAACAATTCTTCAGTCTCCTTAAGCCAGTCTCTGGCCTCCACAAACGTCTCAGTCCCTTGAAAAGTTTTTCCTCTCATAGCCTTAAATTCCTTGCACGTCTTTGCAAAAGTGTCAACACGAGGAGGAGGAGGAATGGGTGCAACTGGGGGTGGAGGAACATCTGCTGGGCCTGCAGTGGTGGCCCTAGCCTCCAAATATCTCCTAAACCACCCTGGAATCGTCACACCTTCTGGGAGATTAAGATCTTCAGCCATGCTGAAACGAAAAAGGAAAGATTCAAAATGGAGAATTTGAAAGATAAAGATAAGGATATGGCTATTTAGGATTATGTTTTTCATAAAAACTTTCTCTAAATAACATGTTTCTGAAAGCACTTCTTCCAAAAATACTTTAGAAAAATATTTTTCTAAAAATTTTATCTGTTCTGGTAACCTTATGCTTTGATACCACGTGTAACACCCCACGTCCATTAATGTCACTCACAAAGGGAATGCATTAACTTCTATGGAGGTTTTAGGTGAATATAGAACATTAAAATTTCAACAAGACATATATAAAATAGTACTTGGAAATTTAAAAACTTTGTTTCAATTGCAGTAGAAGTCAAAACATGTTTGATTACATCATAACACCATAATCAAAGTCAAGTACAATATCTATCTTGATAAAACAAGTACATAATACCATTACATAAATAGCCATTAAAAAGAAAGATAACAAGCTAGACTGTACTTCAGCAGTCCAAGCTTTCCAAGAGATAAGCAATCCAATCAGACTCCACTGGAACTTGGCCCAATCTGAGGACCTGAAGGGAGAAAAGGATGAAAAAGAGGGGGGGGGGGGTCAGACATAAAGTCTGGCGAGTATGATAAATCTACAATACTATTATCAAAATAACTGGACTAAGACATAAGCTGGAAAACAAGGAAATGTCTATGAAAGAGCAGATTAAGGACATAGACAATCGCTAAAGGAAACGTTATAGGCGCTCCTAAATACTAAAGGATAAACACTATACTGCACCACACCAGTCACCCTAAAGATTGATTCCACTTAGCTTCACTTAGAAACTTTCTTAATGGCTTTACGTACTCCTAGCTGACTACATAGGTGCCGCCTGCCCCTATCTCCACTAGGTGTACCCCACTTTCCATTTTTCGATCGGCTCCCTACTCGTAGATACCCGTGCTGGCCCCACAGTGGGGTGTATCATTCCCCTAAAGTGGCAACCCGATATAACGAAGATGCACGGCTTGTACCTACACGATGCAACAACGTCTTACCTACCAGCCCGGGTCCACACACGCATATGAAACCCGCTGGACTTGCGTTGCCACCGCTCCCTGTTTTGTCCTCTTATAGTCAAACCCAGTATGCATGTCCCGTCCTCGACTTGGGTTGAGCCCACAAAGATACGTTTTGGGATACTGGTTGAAATGGGCCCCCATTATTTCCCACAAGCATTCCACCTAAGCTTGTCACATTAGTCCATCCACTTAACCCACTTAGTCATGTTCATTTACATGTGTATTTGGTTAAGTCTAATCGTATTTCAAATGCCTCTAAAGGCAACCACTAGATTCCTCATGCCACCCAAGGCACCTACTTAACCCCCATGTCCCACCTTACATGATTATCAGGCTAAGTATTTCATAATTCATTAAGGCCTTAACCTCATAAAGACCTCTCACATTAGACTGGCATTTATGGCAGCTGGATTTGCCGGGCTGGTCTGGGCAGTCTTACACCACAAAAGAGTCTAACCTCGTGTCTTTACAACTGTTATGCTTTAGTTTGGGCCTAGGACCTCTTATATTGGGCCGACATTTGTGACTACTGGATTTGCCGGGCGGGTCCGGGCAGGTTTACGTCACAAACGGGTCCAACCTCGTGAACTAAGCATTGATTATTATTAATAATCCACTTTCCCCAATTTTAATAATTCCCTACTTGAATTATTAATTAATTCCAAATTTAACAATGTCCATAATTGACTCAATTATGGACATCCATTTAAGGCATGCAAAATCATATCAATTGCACCCCAATTTATTAATTTCCTAATATTACCCCTACCCCACGTTTGAACGTTTATTCGCAAAATGTATGCTAGACCCTATTAGTCTAACTCATAGCATAAAAGAAAATATTCACAACAACAACATATATATGTGACTAAATAAATCATAACAAGGAGTAAAACTTGCATACATTACAACTTGCATAAGGTTATACATGTCATGGATCTAAGGGTGTCAACTTATTCATAATTCACATAATATGATTTTGATCAAATTTCATAAACTTGTATAGGACATGTGTGAATCAACATCATTAACAATATGGTTTTATATGGGTACACCTAACTCAATAGGCAAATTCCCAAAAATCAAAATTAATTTAATCAAAGATTCATGTATATGGGTACACCTAACTTAATAGGCAAATTCCCATATTCAAGATCCAATTAATTTGTAGATTCATGTATATGGGTACACCTAACCCAATAGGAAAATTCCCATAATCAAGATCTATTATAAAAAAAACATAAACTTTAAACATGATTCAATTCGCATAAATACTAACATCATGATTTTACAACTTGTATGATTCAACACAACTTAACATGACATCAATATCATATAACATAAGTATTTCAACATATGTGATAATATGAGATCTACAACATATATAAGATTTACAACATAGCATATCATAATTTGCAACATAGCATGATATGATTTACAACATAGCATAGCATGATTAATCACATATGACATAGCATAGGATTATTTACAACATAATCACTACAACATAACAACATATATATGATAACATAATAGCATAACAAGAGATCTACAACATAATTTACAAATACACAACAATTCATGTCACTTTCTTGTGATCCATTCATAACTTAATCAAATTATTTTATAATAATATTGTGAGATTCATCATACTCACAATTTTAAAGAAGAGAAATAGAAAGAGAGAGAGCTTTTGATTTGATTTGAGTAGATTTAGTTTGTAGATTAGGCCTTCTTCTTCTTTAGTTCGTGACGGCTATGCTGAACTCCATGGCAACGACATGTCGGTAGCTCTCCAATTTTTCAAGTGATTTAGGGTTAGAGTCTACCCACTTATTTATAGATGTTAGGATTCATTTAGGCCATTAGATTTAACCTAGAAATAACCGCAGCCATTCAGACCAGATGGGGTTTATCTTATTGATTCAGCAATGAGTCAGAAGTGACTCAGCAAACACTCAGCAAATTAATAAACTTCTATTCATGTTTACATTAACTGCCCATATATATAAATATATATATATATATATATATATATATACACGCGCACCTATTCATGAATTCAAATTAATCCATAATTAAATTATGACCATTTCTACACATTAATTTTCCAATTAATGTCTTAATTCCATTTTTTGCCTTTTAAGGCAATTCACATATCTCAAATTTGTTATATGCCTTTTTAAGGCTATTTCGTGCAAATTCTCAATATTAATTCTTTTAATTTGTGAATATTAGTATTAACAGAAATACGGGGTGTTACAGACTTGGAAGATGCTCAATCCTAACTCGCCTTAGCACGGAGTGATGCCGAAAATTATTAGATTGAATTGGAGAATGCTGCGAAGCGCTTTCATTCGGAACTTGACTCCAATAGCCAAGAGAGGATGGCTTTAAAGAAGGAAGTAGAATATCTCAAAATGGCCAACATTGAGTTGAAAACAGCACAAGGCCATTTTGAAGCTGAGAGAGCTGCTTGGGAGGCAGAAAAGGCAAGTTTGAAAGAAAGTTTAGCTTTGGCTGAAGCGGAAAAGGTGATTTTGAATGATCAAGTCGCGGATGCGGAGAGACGGGCAGCTCTCGCCGAAAAGAATGTTGAAAGTGCCATCGAAATGGCTACTTCTTCTAACAACAAGCTCCTCGAGAGGTAGAGAAGGATATCGAGGGGTTTGAAGAGATGATTTTTGACTTCCTTGGCCAAGTCCTCAAAACCCGCAACATCTCGTGGGTCCCGGATACCACGTTACTTTAGCCAATTTATGGGATGCCATTGTTGAGGGTGAGAAGCAGAGATTGGGAGTCGAAGAAATTGATGAAGATGAGTTGATGAGGAGCATCTTGAGGGATAACGAGCCCGAGGACCTGGCAGAGGGTCGTCGTCTGATTCAAGCGGAAATGGAAAAGGAGAGGGCCCTGGCTAAGGGTATAGGCAAAGCTGACGAAGGTTCGAATTCAGCCGTGGAGCCCAAGACCTCCGAAGTTGAAGAATACCATCCTGATGATCCACTAATCCCTTTGGGCCAAACTCCTGTGTTTGTTGGAGCTCCTGCAGCTACCCAAGAAGGAGGATCTGCGGAAGGTATCTCCCTTTTTTCTCCACAATTTGTCAAAGCAATTGTGAATTGTCATCGTCTGGTAGAACAACCAATTGAATTAGTAACGTGTGTTCCTCATAATACAGGTGGTGAGCCCGTCGACAAGGGTGTTGAAAAAGGAAAAGAGGCGGAGAAGGAGGTCTTCTCGCGAGGTGCCGGTGTTGATATATCGAAGCAGACTGAGGACACAACAGCAGAGAAAAGCGTCCCGGCACCTAGTGCTGATGTTCCCAGGGATGCTGACACCATCGAGGCCTTGAAAGACAAGGATGGGCGCCATGTAGAGGATGAGGAGGATATCATTGGCACCAAAGAGACCGAAGACGATGATGACGAAACTTTGGCCAGCAGAAAAGCTAGGCAGGAAAAGGAGAAGGCTTTGAAGATGGTGGGACAAGAGCCTCTGAACATAGTCCCTATCGCGGAACTTGATCCCAAAACCGGTATGATTTTGAAAAGCCAGCCCAAATCCATCAGCAGACAACTTCATTTCGCGAATCCCGATGATTTCCCAGCTTCCCTTACTGATAAAAGGAAGAGAAAGGAGGCGGAAGAGGAATCTTCTGAAGAGTCGGATGTTCCTCTCATAGACAAAAGGAAGAGAAAGAAAGGAGAACAATCCGACGCTGACAAGGCGAAGCTGGAAAAAGAGAAGCCGGAGAAGAGGTCAAAGCGTAAATAGGATATTGCCGCTTGTTTATATTCTGTCTTTTGGTTTCCCACTGGCCAGGAAATGTAATTATGAGACTGGCCCTCACTTTTGTTTTCTAGGTTGTTTTTCACTTTGTAGGCTTGCAGTATATAAAGGAAAGTTTATCTCTTTTTGCTTCATTGTGTACCTGTATTCAAATAAACATTCCATGTTTAGTCATAAACTATCTAATTATAACTGCAAATCAGTCAGACAACAGAAAGAAAAATTAAAAAATTTCACGTTGCATTGCTGTATTAAAGTTCATGTGTATACGCATATGGTCCCCAATCTACCGTTAATGTAGTGCTTAACTAGGGCTTATTAGAGATTAATTAGCATTATTCGCATGTTGCTCCCTATTTCTGAATATGGGGGACTTAGAAAATTTCATAAGATAACTGTTCTTGTGGTACTGAACTTCTGGCACCTCTCTCAGTGCTTAATCATAGACTCCTTTATACTCTCCTAGCGGTCGCCGAGGTTAGAGTTCAAATTCAATAATCCAGTCGGTCCTTGTTCCTTCAGCAGGGAAGGAGTTCTTTCTCAGCGCTTACTCGGAGATGCTTTTATGCTCTCCCTCTCTCTAGAAGGTTACAGTTCGAGCTCAGCAATTTAATCGCTCCCCGACCCTTCAGCGGGGAAGGAGCTCTTTCTCAGCGCTCAATCGGAGACGCTTTTATACTCTCTCTCTCTATCTGGAGAGTTAGAGTTCGAGCTCAGCAATTCAATCGCTCCCCGATCCTTCAACGGGGAAGGAGCTCTTTCTCAGCGCTCAATCGGAGACGCTTTTATTCTCTCTCTCTCTGGAGAGTTAGAATTCCGTCAAGGCGGTTCCGATCATGGTACACCGCCATGACTTATGGACATCGGCTTCATGTCCGTTATGCTCTCTCTCGGCTCTGGAGAGTTAGAGCGCTATCAATGATATAATTTACTTTATTGCATCCTCAGAATTTTGACTTGTGATTACATTCGATTCTGATGGAAGGCATTTATGATTATACGCTTCTGGGATCGTTGCATTATTCACAGCAATTTCCATAAAAATAAAAAGGGAGATAAATAAAGGCGCAATAAAGGTAAATGACACACAATATTTTTGTAGTGGTTCGGTCGAATCATGACCTACGTCCACTTTATAATTTTTTTCTTTAAGAAATTAGACTATTCTAGGCAAGTCGTGCCTTGTACATGGTTCTTAACAAAGCAAAAGAACAGATTTGAAACTCTTATGCAAAGTATGGCCGTAAATGTTGGGCATTCCACACTCTGGGGATTTCCTTTCCATCTACGGTTGCCAGCTTGAAGGTTCCATTATCAAGCTTGCTCAGAATGGAATACGGTCCTTCCCACTTCGCTCCCATATGAGTTGGGGGTGGAAAGACACGTTTCAGAACCAAGTCTCCGGGTTCCCAGGTTCAGACTCGAACCTTTTTGTTGTAATATCGAGCGACCTGTTGTTTGCATCTCAAGGCACGCAGGTCTGCTTCATCCCTCTTTTCTTTGATCATATCAAGGGACTCAAGGAGCAATTCATTATTGGTCATCGGATCATAATAAGTCACTCGGTGAGAAAGTACCTTTATCTCAACCGGGATGACTGCTTCCGTTCCAAAAGCAAGGGAGAAGGGGGTATGTCCTGTTGCCGATTTATATGTTGTCCTATAGGTCCATAGTGCCAAGGGAAATTCATCAGCCCACATGGCTCTGGCCCGCTTCAGTCTTCTTTTCAGAATGGACTTAATCACTTTATTCGCCGCTTCGACTTGTCCGTTCGATTGCGGGTGCGCCACAGAGGTGTACCGATTCTCAATGTGGTATTTTTGGCAGAAATTTCTGAATTCAGTGCTATCGAACTGAGTTCCGTTATCCGTTATCGCAATCTTTGGAATCCCAAATCGACAGATGATGTTTCTGACGATAAAATTGATCACTCGCTTGGTTGTGATTGTAGTCAATGGTTCAGCCTCGACCCACTTAGTGAAATAATCTACGGCTACTATAGCGAACCTTGCTCCTCCCCTAGCTATGGGGAGACTTCCGATGATATCAATTTCCCACATGGCGAAAGGCCATGGGCTCGTCATCGTTTTTAGCTGATTAGGAGGTGCTCTAGGTATCTTTGAAAATCTCTGGCACGCATCACACCGTCGTGCGTATTTTGCCGCATCCTTGTTTATGGTAGGCCAGAAATAACCATGCCGCAACACCTTTTTTGCCAATGTTAGCCCTCCAGTGTGATCGCCGCATTCGCCTTCGTGTACCTCCTACAGCACACGCTTGATGTCATCGTGGGACCAGAGAAGGGGCATCGAAAATCCTTGTCCGTAAAGAACTCCGCCTTGTAGAACGTATCGGGCAGCTTTACGAATTACTTTACGCCTCTCGCTTTTCTTGGTCGGAAGCGTTCCATTCATCAAGAAATTCTTTAGAGGGGTCATCCACGGCTCCCTTTCTGGTTCCGTCTCTAGTATTGGATCGATTTCCATTTGATCTATACTAGGGGACCGAAGCACTTCAACGGGGCCTAGCCCTTTCTCTTTAGGATTGTCGGAGCCAGCCATCTTTGCCAACTTATCCGCCTGCTGATTCTCTGACCGCGGATTGTGAGATATGCTGTAGTGATCAAAGTCGTTCAGCAACTCCTTCACTTTCTTCAAATGTAGAATCAATCTTGCAATTTTGGCTTGGAATTTTCTAGTAACCTGGTTCACAACTAACTTGGAGTCGCAAAAGATGTTCAGCTTTGTGACTTCTAACTCCTTTGCGATCCTTAGTCCGGCTATCAGGGATTCATATTCGGAGTCGTTGTTAGTGGCGTGGAACTCCATCTGGATAGCATAGGATATCAATCGTTTCTCGGGAGTTTCAAGCACTATTCCAGCGCCGGATCTTTCGTCGTTCCTAGCGCCATCAGTATACAATCTCCAGGCATTGGTATCGAAAAGTAATTTTGAAGGATCAACTTCTTCGTTGGCTATATCCTCCTCCGGAACGGTAAACTCTGCTATGAAGTCGGCTATCACTTGCCCCCGAATTGACCGTCGGGGCTGAAAGTTCAGATCAAATTGACTTAACTCAATGTTCCATTTGAGTAATCTTCTAGACGCCTCTGGTCTCTGTAGAACTTGCTTGAGTGGATGATCGGTGTATAAGGTAATGGGATGCGCCTGAAAATAATGTCGAAGCTTTCTAGAGGCGATCAGTAAACTATACGCCAACTTTTCTATCCTTGGATAATTACGCTCTGCTGCCGTCAATTTTTTGCTCACGTAATATACAGGTCTTTGGACCTTATCTTCTTCTCTTACCAACGCTGAGATGATTGCGTGGGATGACACTGCCATGTACAAGAATAAGTCCTCGTGATCCATCGGCTTAGATAATATCGGAGGTTTCTCCAGATGCCTTAGTAAGTTCTGAAATGCTTCTACGCAGTCAGGCGTCCATTTGAAGTGGCGTTTTCCCCGCTTTATTAGTTTGAAGAATGGGATGCATTTGTCTGTAGCCCTGGAGATAAATCTGCTTAGTGCGGCTACTTTTCCTGCAAGGCTTTGCACATCCTTAATTTGCCTAGGTTCCTGAATATCTCTGATTTCCGCGAACTGGTCTGGATTAATCTCAATCCCACGGGAACTGACGATGAACCCCAAAAATTTTCCGGAGGCAACACCGAATGAACATTTTGCTGGGTTGAATTTCATTCCGTACTTTCGAAGAATGCCGAACATCTCTGCCAAGTCCGTAGTGTGATGGGAGGATTGCTTGGACTTAACCAACATGTCGTCGACGTATACTTCCATTGTTTTCCCGATCTGGTTATAGAACATTCTGTTGACTAAACGCTGATATGTAGCGCCTGCATTCTTCAAGCCAAAGGGCATCACTACATAGCAATATAATCCTAGATCCATGATAAAACTAGTGTGTTCTTGATCTGGAACATGCATTGGAATCTGGTTATATCCTGAGTAAGCATCCATAAATGAGAGAAGTTCATGACCCGCCGTCGAGTCCACCAACTGGTCGATCCGAGGTAACGGAAAACTGTCTTTTGGGCAGGCTTTGTTCAAATCCGAGAAGCCGACACACGTTCGCCACTTCCCGTTGGCCTTCTTTACTAGGACTGGATTTGAAATCCAGTCTGGGTAGATCGAGTCTCTGATAAATCCATTACTCTTTAGCTTTCCAACCTCTTCTTCCAAGGCAGCGGACCTCTCTGGGCCCAGCATTCGCCTTTTTTGCTTTACCGGAGGATGTTTAGGGTTAATGCTTAATGAATGGCTCATGATTGATGGGGATATCCCGCACATGTCTGCGTAGGTCCAAGCAAATACATCCAAGTTATTTTTTAAGAAATCCGTCAGTTCTTTAGCGAGATTCGGATTTAGCTGGGATCCAATCTTAAGGACCTTCTCTGGGTCACTATCATCGATCGGTACATCCACAGTTGTCTCGTTGGGAGTCGCCATTCTGCCCCCAGGTTCTTGGTCCTCTCTGGGATCTATATGCTCGGGCAACTCTCTGGGCGGCTCTCCCACGGTTATCCTCTTTAGTTGCTATAAGGTCTCCGCCCTTGTAGGGGGAGAAGCGCCTTTGGTTTCTATGTCCCCTTCATTGCGAAGTAACTTTAGCTCAGCAGCATAACATGCTCGTGCGGCAACCTGATCTCCTCTGACAATACCAACGCCAGCTTCTATGGGGAATTTCAATAATAAGCACCAGAGGGGTATACAGGCTCTAAACTTTGCGAGGGCCGGTCGACTGAAGAAGGCATTGCAGGGTGATTCAACATCCAAAACCACAAAGGGAAGGATTCCCACTCTCTGGCGTTCTCCTTCCCCAAGCGTAACTGGTAACTCTACATAACCCATTGGAGCGGTGGATGCTCCGTTAAATCCACGGATCCATCCTTGACAGGGCTTCAAGTCTTTTATTTCGAGGTTCATCTGGTCGAATTTCCTTTTGAAAAGAATGTTGACGGAACTCCCGTTGTCCACTAAAACCTTATGAACAATGGCTGGTCCAATAGGTACTGTGATTACAAATGGATCTTCTGTCGGAGCATGGACTCCAATGCTTTCTCGTTCGCGGAAAAGGACATCGTCGGACATCATCTTTTGTTGCTTTACCGGGATATTGTCCTCGGGGTTGCTGCACTCCCCTACCTCGAGGTGTTGCTTGGCTGCATTGACATATTGATCCAATGCCTTGGAACTGTGTCCGGCGAGATAAAGCCCTCCGATTACGGTATTGATAACAATGTCCTTTCCCTTTTGCTGGGCAGTTGGCTGGTAGCAAGTTGATTCTGGTTCTGATTTGGGGCCTGCATGGCTTGCCCCCTATCTATGGGCGTTACTTTGTATTCATCTAATTTTCCTTCTCGAAGAAGCCTCTCAACTACATCTCTCAGGTGACGGCATTCATTTGTCGAATGGCCGTGAATCTGATGAAAGAGACAAAACTTCACCGTTTCACGTTCTTTCTCCGTCGACTCTCTGGGAGGTGGCCTCTTATTCTGGAGGACGTTGTACGAATCCGTGAAGATATTTTCCAGAGTACCATTTATTGGCGTATAACTCTCAAAGGCCCTGGGACGAGTCCTTCTCTGGGAGTCATTCCCTTGGTTCCTCTTCCGGTTGTTGCCATTACTTTTATTATCATTGTTCCCTGACTGACGACCACCCCGATTCCGATTTCCAACATTAACCTCGACCTTCCCCGAGCTGTCTCTTGTCTGCTTAATGGCGACATTGCTCTGGATTTCCTCCTTATCGTCCGTTTTTGCCTTTCGGTTATCATATACTTCTTCCCGGTGTAAATGTACGTTAGCTTTTTCGTAGAATAACTCTCTAGTATGGGGTGGCTTGCCTGCCAGGTATCTCCCTAATTTAGTGTCTTTATCTACTCCATCAATCAGAGCTGCGACAACGGTTGGCTCATGAGGATCTTTAACTTCAGTAGCGGCCAAGTTGAAACGGTCTAGGTACACCCTCAATCTCTCGCCTGGTCGCTGCTTGACAAGGAACAAGTCAATCACACTCTTTGTCTTTTGTGCATAGATGCGGAATTGTTCTACGAACTTTTCACTCAACTCCCTGAAGCTAGAAATCAATCTTGCTGGTAAGCGAGTAAACCATAACAATGCTACATCCTCCAAGAATATGGGAAATGCTTTGCACTTGACAACGTCAGAAGCTGCGGCAGCGGTCGTTGACCAAGAATATCTCATCAGATGCTGGACGGGATCAGACCAACCCGCGTATCGGTTCATCTGTGGCATGTTGAAACGCCTTGGGAATGTCGCATCCAAAATATCATCAGTGAAAGGGGTGTGACTGCGGTCGATTCCCCAATCTTCATTTCGTTGTCCACGGCTATCCGCCAAAATTTGATGGATCATAGCTGCAAAATTTGCACCGGTCAGCGGAGGTTCAGTGTCAGTGCTTCTTGCTCGGCGGGGTTCTCTAATCTCTCTTCCGGTAGCAGTCACAAAATCCGGGGCTCGGATTGGGCTTCGTTTCCCCCTGTTACCATGAACATTTGCGCGGCGACGGGGCTGAGGTAGTTCGTTCTGTACAGGATTGTCCGCACCTCGAGCTCTGGGAGTTGCGGCGTGATTGTTCACATTATGGTTTGAGGGCCCTGCACCCAGTGCCTCTTCTTCTCATGACGGAAGGGTCCTGAACCGAAGCTGTTCTATGTTTTCGGGTCTCTCATATGGTCGCTATGGAGGTCTCCGCGATTCCTTTGACGAAGAAAAATATCCTGGGGTGAGCGGACGAGCTGGCGGCGTCCTCTGCCTTACGAGATCATTAAGCCATCTATCCATAGCGGTCAGATTTTGTCACAGAATGGAGCTTTCCTGCCTTTGGGCAGCCAATTCATCAAACAGTCTCTCCCACATTTCGTAAAAGCGAGAGAGATCCCCCTCAGTAACGGGAGCAGCAGGGTCATATTGGTCATCGTCACTTTCTCTTATGCGCAAAGAGCTTGAGCCAGGTCGAGCGGAGGGGCCAGGACGGTAGGAGCGAGCCATAGGCTCCTTTCTAGGTCGAGTTGTAGTCCGATAATCAATTCGGATCGCTGTAGATCGAGGATGGTGGCTCGCAGCGCCTCCCTGGGATCGGTTCATGGTCACGGTACGCAGAGGATTCGAGGCGTTATCTCGGGATCGAGTAACAAACCCTTCAGCAGTCCGGATTGCCTCGTTCTCGTCGACTCGGAGCGTGGCATCTTCATCGGATTGGTTTGCCCCCAGCGCTCCGCGATCCAAAGTTCCCTCATTGCCTAGCTCGTGCACACTTTCTTCGACTGCTTCATTCGCGGTTTCATTGGTTCGTGAAGCGCGTACTTCCTTAGATCTCTTTCCAGCCATGATATCATATGTCGCTGGAATCTTCAAAGAAATGAATAGTGAAGCTTTATGACTGTTTTCTCAGTGAAAGCACCAAAATGTTAGATCAAAATTTGGACCTAACACCCAAATCGTTCTGACTTTTATAGAGTTTTGACTAAAGAATGAAGACAAAGCAGAAAACACACAGAATTTATAGTGGTTCGGCGTTAACAAGCCTACGTCCACTTTATATGATATTGATTATACTTTGAATGTTGATACAATCAATGATGTCTCTCTAGCTCACTTTTACAATTGTGATTTCTCTCAGCAATCTAGTAATAAAACTGATAAGAAATGGTAGTATGACAATAATGGCAGAATCAGTCCTCAATATTGCCAAAAGGATCCCAAAAAATGCCAAGCTCCGGGCTATTTATAGCTGATTTTGTCAGGCGGATCGTGGTAGCGCGTGGCACGAATCCCGAGAACATCGGATCGCATCGCAGCCGATGAAGAAATAGTCAAATCAGCCGTTGTGGACAGGTGTCGCGATCCCCTCAAATATCGGATCGAGCAAATGGGGAGAATAAGTCAAAATGACGGTTGGGGACACGTGTCGCTGGATCCGTGCATCTCGGATCGCTGAAGACTAGCTCGTGCTTGAACGGTTCAGAGGCTTCGCCGTGCTTCAGGGGATCGGATCGGTCTATACTGGGCAGTAATGTATGTACGGATCGAATCGCATAGAGGTGTCGTTTCGCTGATGAAATGGGGGCGATCCGATGAGGTGCGATCCGATGAGGTGCGATCCGGTGAGGGGCGAGTCGATGGTGCGATCCGTTCCTTCATGTACTTAGGGAATGTAGTTTCATAATTTCTTCTTGTGAATGAACCTGGGTGGCTTGGTCAAAAAGCTAGCCAACATTCTTGTCGTTTTGGTTGTTCTGGTTGCCTCCCCACTTGGAGTCCACCTTCTTTGTTTGAGTCTCATTAGGCTTAACTTCTTTCTTGCCATTCTTATCATCTCCTTGAAGCAAGGCCATATCCACTAAGCTCTCAAAAGTGGCCCCCATGGGTATATGAGACATGGCTAAACCTTGCAATGGCTCATTCAATCCTCGAGCATAGCATAGAGCCTTCTTCTGAGGTGTGTTAACCATGTCTAAACCAAATCGAGCAAGCTGGTTAAACTTATTCACATACTCCCTCACGGTCATGTCCCCTTGCTTCAAAGATATAAACTTCTCCATTTGTAGATTCTCTTCAGCAGATGATAGAAACTTAAGCCCAAACCTCATCCTAAAGTCGGCCCAAGTCTCTATAGGCCTAGTAGCGTTGGTGACTTCCCACCAATAAGCAGCTTCCTCTTCCAATAGTCATACTGCCAACAGAACTTTCCTATGATATTCTACATCAAAGATAGCAAAAAGGTCTTCAGTTTCCTTTAACCAGTTTCCTGCTTCAACATAAGTCTCTTTCCCAACAAAATTCTTGCCACCCATCGCCTTAAAGTCCTTGCAAATCTTCACGAAATCCACTTGTGGACGCTGAGGAGGAGGAGGAACCTCAGGTACGGGAGGAGGAGTGGGAGTGTTTGCTGGGCCGGCTCCATTTTCCCTAGCCTCCATGTACCTCGTAAACCAAATAGGTACCGGAATTCCCTCCGGGATGATAAAGTTATCGGCCATACTGAAACGAAGTAAAAGATAGATTTAGAACGAGGAAACAACGGATAGTGCTAATGGCTTTTGGGGAATAGCCTTTTAAAATAAACTGGACTTTCCTTTGAAAAATACTTAATTGGTCTTGAAAATAGTTTTTCAAAAGGGTTTTTAAAACTTTTGTCTGGTCTAGTAAACCTCATGCTCTGAAACCAAATGTAACACCCCACCACCGCCAGGGCCACTCACGAGTGATTGCACTAGCTTTGGAGGGGTGTTGTCTAGGTAAACATGCACAGAGATATCACAAGACAGAACGTAGATAAATAAATAAGTAAAGCATCGGTAGAAATTTAAAAACCATAGTTAACCATTTCCAAACCAAACTCAACTTACATCAAAATACTTCGTCATTATTTTCCAACTACCACAAGTCTAGAAACATAAACTGAAAATAACATAAAGTAAACTATCCCCGAAATAGATGTGGAGAAGCCATAGCAAGCTCAAGTCCAAACCGTACAAGTGCTGTCAAGAAAGCAAGCCAAATGTCCAAGCTAAGCACTAGTGTTCCCTCCCTGAGAACCTAGGGGGGAAACAGAAGAAAAGAGGCGAAAGAAAAGGGTCAGTCGTAAAGACTGGTAAGTCCTACCTACTATTAGTATAAAAACTAATGAAGTTAACTAAAAATGAGAAACTGAGATGAAACATAAAGATGGTAACTAACTGGCATGATAAATAGATAACAAGGTAGATCAAGTGTGGCATCGCATATACAAGGTTTAGTTTTTGCAACAAAAGTACTAGTATTCTAACCCATGTCAAGTATAAACAAGAAATGATCCCTTGGCCCAATATCATGAGATGACCCAAGTCAAGGTCCAACTACACGGTCTAGTCGATCGGCTCCCTATAAGCCTAACTCGTCGAGTATCGGTGTCATATGGCCCAATCACGGAATGTAGTTAAACTGTGCTAGGTCCATCCTAGGGTGTATCAAGCCCTAGGGTGCCAACCACAGACACAAATCAAGCACGCACAGTCTTAACCTATTGGTGCCCATATATGTTTTTTTCAACTTCGGACTATGTGCACGACCATAGCCCACCTGAACCTACACTGGCGCACCTACTCAGTCGTCTTTCTGGTCGCTTACAATCAGCCCAGTAATCGTGCCCCACCCTAGCCTAGTCCATAGGGTATCGTGATACATCCAAGAGGGTTACTGCTGAAAAGGACCACGTAACTGGGGTTTCTAACGGGTTAAATGTGGTTAACCCTACCCAATCATGTATCAAGTTGGTTAAGTGTATCCAAGTGGCTCATGACTTAACCCTATCTTGTGAAATTAATTAACTTAATGCGCCCAACCTCTCACATTAGACTTTGTTGTGGTTACTGGATGTGCCGGGCGGGTCCGGGCAGATTTACACCACAACCTAGTCTAACCTCAGGTTTCAAGAGCGATATGACCAACTACTCACATTGGATCCTATTGTTTGTAGCCACTGGATTTGCCGGGCGGTTCCGGGTAGATTTACGCGACAAACTCAACCCAACCTCGAGTTGGCCACTTTATGGTTTTCTACATGTCATGACCACATTCAAGTTTTCAAGCATAATCAATTTTCATGTCACATTTCAAGTCATGTTTTTCATGTCATTTCAAGTTCGCCTAACTACCCATAATGTATTCCCACCGCACGTAAATTCGCATCAATACAAATAGATCAAGAAGGGGAACATAGCAACATGACAAAGATGGGCATAAGGTGATAAAGTTGGTCATAATTTAAACATGATGATATTTGAGGCAAAGGTGTTCGTCACAAGTAGCATATAGGATTATTGGCCTCAAAACATGTATGACATCAAACTTAGTAAATAGATAACATGGTAATAGTTGACATAGATTGATAAACATGTGACTAGCATGCAGTTCAACATCATAGGTAAGTTAACATCAAGGTTATGAGGCGTTCTATGTTGCATTATGAATAATCCCCAAATAAAGCTCATAGCTTTCTACCCAAAAATCAAGGTGAATGCTACTAGGTTCATGATAGTCCGACAATCATAGATCAAAAGAGTCATGAATGGATCTATGCATACAATGATAGACCAAAGACAAGTATTACACAATAATCCCATTTCAACTTGCTACATGTTCATATTAATTTCATAGTTTAAATCTAAGAGTAGAGTGGGGCTTACAAATCGTGGCTATGAGAACTAGAAAAAAATAGAACAAGATAGAGACGTTGTAGAAGCTCTAGGATTGATGTAGCAACACTAGCAATCTCCAAACAATAATAAGCTCCACACAAAGCCTTGAGAAATAAGTAGCTTCTTTGATTTGATGGAGAAAGATTGGTCCCTTGCCTTAGATCTAGTTTAGAACTCTCAAGCTCTCAAGATGAAGGTGGAGGCCATGATTAGGGAGCATTTTGGCAGAACTGAGTTGTTATGATGATTTGTGGTGGTTTAGGCTAGGTCTTAGGGTGTTTTTATAGGAGTAGAGACAAGTTTAGGCCATAGGATTAACACAAGTTTATATTTGAACCATCAAATCTCGTCATAAGCCAGCTGAGTAGACCCAAAGGAGCAAACAGGTGCACCAGGCCAACATGGTCCGCCCAGGGAAGTCGACACCCAGGTCGACACCCGGGTCGACTGGGCAGTCGACCTAGGGCTGAGGCAGGTCGACTCCCCAGTCGACACCCCAGTCGACCTGGGCCTACGCGGGAAATTTTCCCGCCCAGTCTGTTTGTGGCTGAATTTGAATTTCGGGCTAAATTTTGAATTTTCTGAAATCTTATATGGGCCATAATTTGGTTATACAGACTCCGATTTACGAAATTTCGGACTCATTTTCAAGCAGAATTTCGAGACGAACGCAATGGCGTAACCCGTTCCCATTAATTCTTAACTTATAATTTAATTATGCCCTGATTTCTTGTTTTAACATGTTATAAAATTTCGGGTTGTTACAGCTACACTGACCGTCGGTGGCCGAAATTGGACCCACAACGGCGGTCCTTCGATTTATCGGTGGTGGAGAGAAGGGAAGAGGGGCGGAGGATCGTCTGAGGGTGGCCATGGGGGTGTCCCCGGCGCTAGAGGCGGAAACTAGGGTGGCGGCGTCGTTTTTTGTTTAGGTCAGAGGAAGAGGGAGCTTGAGAATAGAGAGAGGAGGAAGGGAGTGAAGGATGGAGGTGGTCGATGGGGGGAGGGGGGGAGGTGAGGCCAGCCTGGACGACGGAGCGGTAGGTGGCGTGCACCCCTGGGGCGGCGGTCACATCGATTTAGGGCTGGACGATTTGTTTTTTTTAATTTCCTTTTCAACGGTTATGAGAGAGAGAAGTGGAGTGGGGGTGTTAAGGGAAAATAATTTTAAATTTTATTTTTATTTAAATTTCAAAAAGAAACCTTTTTATTCGAACTTGAAATCAAACCCCCCAACTGTCACCCCTAGCTAATTACCCCTATTCTGAACACAATGGGATATGTATCGTAAGCTGATTCGACTGTTTCGATCAGTTTCCATCAAAATCAAAATATAAATCTATATATTGAATTTGAATGCACATTTCAATTTACCGGGGCCACATACTAACTAGAAAAATTCCCATTTTTTTTTTCTAGCTTCGTATTGACTATATGGTCCTAACAAAACTAATTTCGTCAAATTCTTAGACCGTTTGAAAAATGGTCATTTTCCAGTCGATTAAAATCAACTAAAACTGGTCAAACGCGTTTTCCTTTGCCACGCTCACATATTGATTCGAAAAATTACGAATTTTTAAATCTAGCAATAACCTGAGCTCACGGATCCAACAAAAGTGGTTTCGTTGAAAATCGAGGTCGTTTGCAAAATTTCCATTTTTAAGGGCCATAATTCCATGGCCATAATTCTGAATTTTCAACTGGGCATAACTTTTTATCCCCGCTATGAAATTTCAATTTTTCGGATTCGTTGGAAAGATATTCTCAATTAGATTCAAATATTTTTGGTTTCGCTAAAATCTGGTTTATTTTGAATCCTGCACATTTATTTGAACTTTGAAATCTAATTTTCGAACTACCGCGCCATTTTCAATTCCTTTTATAATTATAAATAAATATTTATATTCAAACGATGATCTATATAAATATATACGTTTGAATTCTATTCAGAATAAATTTCTCGTCGTTATTATTTAAAATAAATCATTTTAAATATTCAAAATTCGTTAAAATTTCCAAAATAAATTTTTTAAATTGGCTCGGATTTCCGGGTTATTACATAAATGAAACTCTAGATCAGGTGATTATACACCCTAATAGGTGCGACTTACATAGCCATGCCGCCTGCCCGATTTTTGTCATTTCCCAGTTGTGAGGCTAGAGGCTACGCTAATCTTTTACATGCCACATCATTATTCACTTAGAATGTCACATCGTCATACCCTTTAAAATCACGAATTGATTTATCCAAAAATAACACGGGTATACAGCTAAGAGAAACGAATTCCTCCGCCACCAAACGTGAATACGTTTGAACAGATTAACTTACGCGATCTATTAGATATACTCTGTCCGACCTTCTTCCATATAAGTTGTCCTGGGACTGGACAAACCGAAGGCACTATTCAGTACATCCATCTTAGGCGATCCTTACCTAAGATTTATACAACAGCCCTTGCACTTTACTCCTTCTTCAATTATCTTTGGCATATATGAATCGCAACTCTTATGCCAATACAGAGTGGTTCTTTGGATAATAATCCAACTGGTCTCCCCATATTAACAATGTTAAATGGTCAAAACTTTGATAGTCGGTGATTTAACTATCAAAGGAAAACATGTGTGCAAACAACAATCTTATTTCCAAATGGAAATTTTGTCGACCAATCAACATTCAACATTTTTCCCTTTAAATTAATTTATCATTAATTTATTCATTTCCTTATTTCCCGTTTTCATATATTCGTAAATTCTTATTTTCTAAACTTTAGAAAATATATGTTATTAAACACTGGAAAACGTTTCCACATTTCCATTTCATATTTTCTATTGTCAGAAAACATTTATTATTCTTATTTGGAAAACATTTCCAAACTCTTTCATTAGATTTAAAATGATGTTTAAATAAACATCGCTATGCCAACACAAACCATTACGCTCATTGACTAAATTCACTTAACCATTCTTTTACTATCAAAATTTCCCATTCCTTAGTTAAGAAGGAAGTCAATCAAGTTGGGGTATAATTACCTCTCAGACCTTAACTGAACAACGTTTTAACTTTTGAATAGACAAAGTTTATCTTTTAAACCTTTAACAAACTTCCTTATGTAACTCTCAGATTCTATTTACGAATCCACTTCTGTAACATCCCACCTCCGCTATGGTCACTCACAAAGGGAATGCACTAGTTTTGGTGGAGTATTATCTAGGTAAATATACACAGAGATATCACAAGGCAGAACATAAATAAAGCAGTGGTAGAAATTGAAAACCAAATTTTTATTACTTTCGAGAAAAGTGTCAAAACCTCATATATCCAAGGTACAAATTATTCCATTACATCAAGTTCCAAATAAAGAAGCATAAACTTAAGATAAAAAAACTAAATTATTCCCCAAACATAGCAGAAGTGCAGCCATAACATAGCTCAAGACCAAACCGTACACGAGTTGACAAAAAGCAAGCTAAATCCAAGCTAAGAGCTAGTGTTTCCTCCTTGAGATCCTTGGGGGGGGGGGAATGAAAGAAAAAGGGTCAGTCATAAAGACTGGTAGGTCCTAGTGACTTTCAGTATAAAAACTAGTAAAGTTAACAAGACACGAGTAAACGGAAAGTAAACATAAGGATAATAATAAGTCTGGCAAGATAACTAAGATAACCATATAAATCAAGTCAATCATCGCATATTCAAGATTCGCTGCACCAATTGTACTAGTATTCTAACCCATGTCAAGTATTAACCATGAAATGATCCCTTGGCCCAATATCATGAAGTGACCCATTACGGGGTCCACGGTACGATCTACTAATCGATCGGCTCCCTACAAGTTCTAGCTCGTCATGTGTCTGTGTCATACGGCCTAATCATGAAATGTAGTCACCTGTGCTAGGTCCACCATAGGGTATATCAAGCCCTAGGGTGCCAACCACCGACACGAATCAAGCACGCACAGTGTAAACCTACTGGTGCCCAATGCCTGCTTTTTCAACTCCGGACTATGTGCACGACCATAGTCCGCCTGAACCTACAATGGCGCACCTACTCAGCCGTCGATCTGGTCGCTTACAATCAGCCCAGTAATCGTGCCCCACCCTGCCTAGTCCCAGGGTATCGCGATACATCTAAGTGGGTTACTGCTGAAAAGGACCGCGTAACCAGGGTTTCTAATGGGTTAAGTGTTGTCATTCAAATTCGTGACTTAACCCATCGAAATCATGTATCAAGCTGGTTAAGTGTGTTCAAGCGGTTCATGACTTAACCCTATCAAATCATCGTGTCGAATTGGTTAAGTATATTCATGTGGTTCATGACTTAACCCTATCGTGTGGCATTAATTCATTAATGCACCATAACCTCTCACATTAGACTAGTTGTTGAGGTTACTGGATTTTCCGGGCGGTTCTGGGCAGATTTACACCACAACATAGTCTAACCTCGGCTTTTACGTGCGATATGACCAACTACCCACATTGGATCCTATTGTTTGCAGTCACTGGATTCGCCGGGGGGTTCCGGGCAGATATACACTGCAAACTCAACCCAACCTCAAGTTGGCCACTTTCAAGTTTATTCTAAGTGTCATGTCCAGGTTCAAGTTTCGAGTCTAAATTCATGTCAAGTCTTCATGTCATGTTTCATGTCAAATTGTGTCAAGTTCATGTCCATTTCCAGGTTCAAGTTATAACAATGTTCGCGTTTCAAGTTTATAGTAAATTCAGGTTTGCCTAAACTACCCAAATCGTATTCCCATCGTACGTGAATTCAAATCGATACAAACAAATCTAATTAGGGAATAACATAGATTGAACGGGCATAAGGTGGCAAAAGCGATTGCAAGTCAAGCATGGTATAACTTGAGATAAATGAATACAACAATATTGGCATATGCAATAGAGGTCTCAAATATCTAACCTAGCAAAATATGGTGATAGTCATAGTAACAGTTGACTTATAATAACCCCCAAACTTGTGAATAACAACTAATTCAACATCACAGGCATGTTAACATCATGGACATGAGGGGTTTAGGTTTACAACATGTTTAGGCCCCAAATCAATTTCATATAAATTTTACCACAAGTCAAGATTCAAGATGAATAGATCCAAGGTGGACAAATAGTAGATCCAAAATACTAGATTCAAAATGAACAATGATAGATCCAAGATATACGATGATAGGTCCAAGATGATTGTCATACTTATGTTCAATTTCAATTTACAACATGTCCATATTAAGTTTAAAGTTTAGATCTAAAAGTAACTGGGGCTTACAGATCGTGGTTTGAGAATTAGAAAACAAAGAGGCGATGTTGAATCTCGAGTCTAACAGAAATCCCCCAAACAGCAATACTCTACACGTAGCTTTGTTAGAGAAGAAGCAATTCCTTTTCTTTAACTTTTCAACCACAGTTTTAGCGGCATAATACCAGAGAGAATTTGTGTAGAGAGACTAGAGTTAGGGGTTGTTTATATAGGGTTAGGCCAATGAATCTAGACAGAAATCGGACTAGAAACATCAGAGTGAATTCTGACTCAAAAATGGGCTCGGCAACCAGGTCGGCACCCAGGTCGACACCCAGGTCGACTCTATGGTCGACCTGGTCCTGGGCAGGTCGATTCTATGGTCGACCCCCCAGGTCGACCTGGTCCTGGGCGGGAAATTTCCCACCCAGTCCGTTCTGGGGTTTGAATTCGAATTCTGAGCTGTTTTGAACTTGAAAATTTCTGAAAACTTCTAATAGTCATAACTTGGTCATACGAACTCCGATTTTCGAAAACCCGGACTCGTTTCCAAGCAGAATTTTGAGACGAACGTAATGGCGTAACCCGTTGCCCTGGATTCTTAATTTAAAAATTAATTCTGCCTTGATTTATGGTTATAACACATTATCAAAATACGAGTTGTTACATTCTCCTCTCCTTAAAGGATTTCGTCCCCGAAATCTCTAAGTTAGGGAGGATGTGTCCTACCATCCAATCATCCATCTACTCAGAACATCATCCACAGGCAACCATTGTCCTTAAAAGATTTCTAGTGCTGTATGTACGTATGCAGTAAGTGTGTGTATATGTACTTATCTAATGCAAAAGATCAAGCGGTTACTGATTCAGGAGACCTCCTTAATGCCAAAAATGTTAGTGTAATGAATCCAACTTGTATGCAAAATTCCTAACATACTTTATAATCTCTACATGAGTGCACAAACATTCATTCATATGCAACATCCAAGTGATAGCAAAACAAGTTCCATCCATGTACAAGTATAAGCACTCATGCATATGCAATATGAAAATGTGACTGAGCTGATCTAGTGCCTAATGTGTGTCATACATCCACTAGCAAACACTTGCAAACACTTGCAAACACTTGCAACCATTTGCAAACTTCAACCATAACATGTTTCAATCACGTATTTACATCCATATGGTTCTACCTAAGGTTCTCAAGATAAGATCGAGTAGATGACAAGACAAACGCAGGTAGTAAAAGCATGTTACGAAAGGTTTTCAGGTTTATAGGAAAAAGAGATCGAGAATGTACCCTAAAAAAGAAATGGGTAATGCGCGCGTATCTTCTCTTCGGTTTCCCAAGTTACGTCTTCTTGGGCTTCACTCCACTGAACTTTAACTAGCTTGACTTCTCGATTCCTTAGCTTCTTGATCTCCGTTCCTAAGATACGAATCGGAACTCGCCTCAATGTTGCTTATTTTTCCACTTCTACGCCTTCAAGGATGCTTGGCTCAACCACTTCGGCTGATTCATGTAAGCACTTTCGGAGATGCGAGACATGAAAGACATTGTGTACTCCGGCCAGCCTCTCGGGTAATTCTACCTTATAGGCCATCTGCCCAATCCTCTCAGTGATAGGGAATGGTCCTACGAACCTTGGTGCTAGCTTTCCAACCGCTCCAAAACGAACCACATTGCGTATAGGAGAAACTTTTATAAAGACCATATCTCCGACTTTGAACTCTTGGTCTTTCCTTCTCTTGTCCGCATAAGATTTCTCTCTATCTTGGGTCGTTTTCATCCATTTTCGTATCAAATCAACCTTATCAGAAGTGTCCCTTATCATGTCGGGCCCAAGTATAAGCCAGTCTGTCGTCTCCCACCAACAAGTTGGCAACTTGCACGGTCTTCCATACAGGACTTCGAATGGTGCCATTCCGATGCTAGCTTGGTAACTATTATTATATGCAAACTCCACGAGAGGAAGATGGTCTTCCCAAGTACCACCAAAGTCAAGAATGCATAGTCTCAAAAGATCCTCTAGTACCCTATTTACCCTTTCAATTTGTCCATTCGTCTACGGGTGATAGGACGTGCTTAAGCTCTGTCGTGTGCCCATTGCTTCTTGCAGACTATTCCAAAACTGGCAAGTGAAAATTGGGTCACGATCACTAACTATACTAGAAGGGACCCCATGCAACCGTACTACCTCTCGAAGGTAAATAGACGCTAGCCATAATGCGGCCCTCTAGCTTTTCACCGAAATGAAGTGAGCACTTTTCGTTAGTCTATCAACTATGACCCATATGCTAGTATTTCCCTTCCTTGACCTAGGCAGTCCATCCACGAAATCCATCGAGATACTCCTCATTTCCATTGCGGAACCTCCAAAGGATGTAATAGCCCACCGGGCTTCTTTGACTCGGCCTTTACTTGTTGGCACACCATGCACCTTGAAACGAACTCTACCACGTCCTTTCTCATCCCAACCCAAAAGAATATGCATTTCATATCTCTGGACATCTTATCCCCTCCGGGATGTATAGTTATCTTCGAGTGGTGCGCCTCTTCGAGAACTTTCCTCACTAAGTCTCCCACTTGTGGGACACATAGCCTTCCATCACGCCTTAGCCATTCCTTGTCATATATGGCATACCTACCGAGGTGACTTGACGTCTCACCACTTATCAGCTTGTCCATGATTTCGACTATCTGCGGTTCTTCCTTCTATGAAGTCCCTACTTGATCTAGAAGTGTAGGTCTTAACTCAAGAGATGCTAACGTAACAGTCAATGACCCAACAGCAGGTGTAAAATCAAAGGTTGCTATAAACTCAATACTTTTCCTTTTAACAAACAAGGGCTCAAAGCCAACCATTTCCTACTTAGCGCATCTGCGACCACGTTCCCCTTACTAGGTGTACAAGCTATATCGAAGTCATATGATGCCAAGAACTCCATCCACCGCTGTTGTCTTAGATTCAAATCTTTCTGCGAGAAGAGGTACTTAAGCGATTTGTGGTCGGTATACAACTCGAACCTCTCCCCTAGAAGATAATGGCGCCAAGATTTAAGTGCAAAAACGATCGCCGCCAAATCCAAGTCATGTGTGGGATAGTTCTTCTCATGAACTTTAAGTTGTCTACCCCCATAGCATATCACTTTCCCTTCTTGCATTAGGACTGCGCCTAATCTCGTGCCACATGCATCTGTGTACATGGTAAACATCTTACCTCCATCGTGTAATGCCAAAACTGGAGCTGTGGTGAGGGCTCTCTTAAGTCTCTGAAAAGCAATCTCACATTCTATTTCCTATGCAAACGCTAGATTTTTCTTTGTTAACCTAGTAAGAGGGGCTGAAATCTTAGCGAAGTCTTTATTGAACTTCCTATAGTAGCCTGCCAAACCGAGAAAGCTTCTCACCTCCATTGCGTTCTTAGGAATTTTCCAGTCTTGCACCGCAACTACCTTTGCAGGGTCCATGGCTATGCCTTATTTAGAAACTACATGTCAAAGAAACCGAACTTCCTTCCTCCAAAAATGGCATTTGGAGAACTTAGCCTTTAACTGGTGTGCTTTAAGCATATCCATGACTTTCTTGAGATGTCTAGCATGCTCTTCTTCATCCTTTGAGAAGATCAGAATATCGTCCACGAAAACCACTACAAACTTGTTAAGAAACTCCCGAAACACCCTACTCGTCAAATCTACAAAATACGCGGGTACATTTGTTAACCCAAACGGCATGACGAGCAATTCGAAGAACCCATCTGGAGTCCTAAACGCAGTTTTGTCAATGCTATCCTCAGCCACTCTAGGATGATGGAATCATGTGGCTAGATCGAGTTGAGAGAAAACAGATGCTCCCACTAGCTGGTCAAACAAATCGTCGATTCTTGGTAGTTGCTGCCTATTTTTGTTAGTTAGCTTGTTTAACTCACGATAATCTATGCATAGACGAAACGAACCATCCGCCTTAGTAGTGAATACCACCGGAGCACCCCATTCAGAAATGCTTCATCTTATGAATTTTTCTCAAGCATCTCCTTAACTTGTTCACTGAGCTCTCTTCTTTCTCGCGGGGCCATGTGCCTAACGGGCGATGAAACTGGCTTTGCATTATCAACAAGATAAATATGGAAATCTATCTCGCGTTTAGGGGGTAACCCGTTCACCTCATCAAAGACATCTGGATATTCTCGGACCACTCTTACAGATTGCAAATTGTCAATGGACGAGTCAAGAGATTCAAGATAACACAAAATGACCGGACCCTAAGGCTTACAAGAAATTTCAAGGGTATTACCAAGGCGAGTCATGAGCCTCACTACCCTTCATTCACAATCAAGAATGGCTCCATAATTGGATGGCCAATCCATACCTAGGATCAAACCTTATCCCATAAATCCGAGAACATAAGCATTACAAGCAAATTATACGCTTAAGATAGAGATCCTCAAATCCACACATATCATAGATAAATGAGCGAAGCCCCGAATTGGATTTGAAACACTAACGGGATCCTCAACTAGACTAGTACTTAGGTGCAGATTTTCAACAATATCAGAAGAAACAAAATTATGCGATGCGCCAGAGTCAAATAAGGTTCGAACAGGAAAGTCAGAAATGTAACCAAGACTTTCTACAGAAATATTACTACCTCGGTCAAGAGATGGAGTGGTGTTGAGAGCATGCAACTGCCCTCCAGAAGGTCCTGCTCTCTGGGTCTGCCCTTGCCCCTGTCCTTGCTTCTTAGGGCAATCCTTGCTGATGTGTCCAGTATCACCACAATGAAAGCATTCACCCAACTTTCTCTTCTTCTTTCTACGGTCTTTAGCTAGATGTCCCACAATACCACAAAAGTTACACTTCCTTGTCTCACGTGCCTTGTTATTATTGTTGTTGTTTCCCTTGTTATTCTTGTTGCCTCCCTTCTTGGAGTCAACTTTCTTATTCTGAGTCTCATTAGGCTTAACCTCCTTCTAGCTATTCTTGTCTTTCTCATGAAGTAGGGCCATGTCCACCAAGCTTTCAAAGGTCGCCCCCATGGGTATATGAGTTATAACCAAACTGTGTAGTGGCTCGTTCAATCCTCGAGTAAAGCGTACAGCCTTTTTTTGGGCCGTGTTGACCAAGTCCAAACCGAACCGAGCAAGCTGATTAAACTTATTCACCTACTCCCTAACAGACATGTCCCCTTGCTTGAGTGCTAGGAACCTCTCCACCTGAAGGTTCTCTTTTGCTGACGATAAGAATTTAAGCCCAAATCTCTCTCTAAAGTCTGCCCAAGTACCAATTGGCCTGGTAGCATTGGCGACTTCGCACCAAAACGCAGCTTCCTCTTTCAACAACCAAGCTGCCAACTGAACTTTTCTATGGTCCTCCACATCAAAGATAATAAACAAGTCTTCAGTCTCCTTTAGCCAGTTTCACGCCTTAACAAATGTTTCAGTTCCAACGAAGTTCTTGCTGCCCATTGCTTTAAAGTCTTTGCATATTTTGGCAAAGGCGGTACCAGGAGGAGGAGGAACCGCGACCACTGGGGGAGGAGGAGGGATGTATGCCGGGCCCGCGCCGTTGGCCCTAGCTTCTAAGTACCTTCGGAACCATCCAGGTACGGGTACTCCCTCAAGAAGGTTAAGATCAGACATGCTGAAAAACGAAAAAAAGATTCAAACAAGGAAACAAAGGAAAGTGCTAATGGCTTTTGGGGAATAGCCCTTTTTTTAAAACATAAAACTTCTATTGAAAAATGCTTCTTTATAAATGGTTTTGGAGAATAGTTTTAGAAGGTTTTTAAAACTTTTGTCCCATCTGGTAAACTTCTGCTTTAATACCAAATGTAACAACCCACCTCCGCTAGGGTCACTCACAAAGGGAATGCACTAGTTTTGGTGGAGTATTTTCTAGGTAAACATACACAGAGATATCACAAGGCAGAACATAAATAAAGCAGCGGTAGAAATTAAATACCAAATTTTTATTACTTTCGAGAAAAGAGTCAAAACCTCATATATCGAAGGTACAAATTATTCCATTACATAAGTTCCAAATAAAGAAGCATAAAATTAAGATAAGAAAAGTAAATTATTCCCCAAACATAGCAGAAGTGCAGCCATAGCATAGCTCAAGACCAAACCGTACATGAACTGACAAAAAGCATGCTAAATCCAAGCTAAGAGCTAGTGTTTATTCCCTGAGATCCCTGGGGGGGGGGGGGGGGGGAGGGAAACGAAAGAAAAAGAGGCAAAAGAAAAAGGGTCAGTCATAAAGACTAGTATGTCCTAGTGACTTTCAGTATAAAAACTAGTAAAGTTAACAAGACATGAGTAAACGGAAAGTGAACATAAGGATGATAATAAGTCTGGCAAGATAACCAAGATAACAAGAAAAATCAAGTTTAGCATCGCATATTCAAGATTTGCTGCACCAATTGTACTAGTATTCTAACCCATGTCAAGTATTAACCATGAAATGATCCCATGGCCCAATATCATGAAGTGACGCATTACGGGGTCCACAGTACGATCTACTAATCGATTGGCTCCCTACAAGTTCTAGCTCGTCATGTGTCTATGTCATACGGCCCAATCATGAAATGTAGTCACCTGTGCTAGGTCCACCATAGGGTATATCAAGCCCTAGGGTGCCAACCACCGACACGAATCAAGTACGCACAGTGTAACAACCCGGAAAATCTGAGCCAATTTAAATTTTTTAATTTGGCAATTTTAATGAATTTTGATTATTTCAAATGAATTATTTTAAATAATATCGAAGAGAAATTTATTTTGAATTGAATTCGAAGGTATATATTTATATAGATCGTCGTTAGAATATAAATATTTATTTATATATATAAAAGGAATTGAAAATGGCGCGGTAGTTCGATAATTTGATTTCAAAGTTCAAATGAATGTACCGGGTGTAAATTATACCGGATTTTAGTGAAACCAAAAATATTGGAATATAATTGAGAATATCCTTCCAGTGAATCCGTAAAATCGAAATTTCATAGCGGGGATAAAAAGTTATGCCCAGTTGAAAATTCAGAATAGTCGCTATGGAATTCTGGCCCTTAAAAATGGAAATTTTACAAACGACCTCAGATTTCGACGAAACTACTTTTGTTGGGTCTGGGATGTTAAATTATTACTAGGTTTCAAATTTCATAATTTTTCAAATCAATATGTGAGCGTGGCAAAGGAAAACGTGTTTGACCAGTTTTAGTTGATTTTAGTCGACTGGAAAATGGTCATTTTTCAAACGGTCTCAGAATTCGACGAAATTAGTTTTGTTAGGACCGTGTCGTCAATACGACGCTGGAAAATATTTTTCGGGAATTTTTAGAGTTCGAATGTGGCCCCAGTAAATTGAAATGTGCGTTCAAATTTAATTTATAGAGTTATATGTTGATTCGGATGGAAACTAATCGAAACGATCGAATCATCTTACGATACATATCCCATTGTGTTTGGAATGAGGGTAATTAGCTATGGGCGACAGTCGGTGGGTTCGATTTCGAGGTCGAAATAAAAAGTTGCTTTTTTAAATTAAATAATTATATAAATAATAAAATAAAATAAATTCCCCTTTCATCTCCTTAACCCCCTCCTCACTCTTCTCGTTGACTTCGGTATAAAAGAAAATAAAAAAAACAAAAAAACCCGTCGATCCCCATCGAGCTACCCCGTCGCCTCCCCACCTCGCGACGCCACCACCTAGCCCCAAACTTCGGCGCCGCCACTAACGAAACCCCCTCCCTCCCCCTCACGCCTCTCTCTCCTCCATAGCCAAAAGCTCTAGCGCGTGAACCCCCAAATCGATAGAGCAGCCTCCATCCGACCGCCACTACACCCCCACCGCCGCAGGCCAGAACTCGACCCCTCCAGCGAGCAACTACGATCCCAAACCCCCCTTCTAAAATTCGAACAATGAGTTCCTTTTCTTTTCTCTTCCTTTTTGTTTCTATATATATTTGATCCCTTCACGTATAGCAATAGCAATTGTGGTTAAAATTAGATAAGAATAGGATTTTCTTATAATATAAAAATTTGATTTTAAAACCATAAAGATTAGATTTTTAACTTAGCAAAGGTATAGCTTTTAACTAGATAAAGATGTGATTTTTAACTAGGTTAAAAATATAATTTTTATATTATAGAAAGGTTAAAAATATAATTTTTATATTATAGAAAGGTTAAAATATAATTTTTATATTATAGAAAGGTTGAAAATATATTTTTTATAAGTGTAGTAAGAATAAAACTTCGATCTTTATATGAGGAGTAGAAATATAAAAATATAATTTTTATATAGAATGAAGCATCGAAAAACATATGAAGTAGAAATAAAAATATGATTCTTATTTATTGAAATGAAGTGATAAAAATATAATTTTTATTTGAACAGCGTGAAAAGAACTGCATTGGAATTTCAAGCAGATCCAGACAGTTCAGCAGTTCAAAAGCAAAGCACGGCAGAGTGGAACCCTCTGTGAGAACTTCTCACTTTTAATTTAATTTTCTAGTTAAAATATATACTAGGATGCAGACGGTGTTTAGTAGCACCCTACACCCGTCGTCCACAGACCATGTACGCTTGTATGCTTGTATGTTTGATTTTGATGTGTGGTTGATTGTGTGATGTGAAAGGAAACAAAATATTTTATAGTGGAAAATATTTTATAGTTAAAAATAGTATTTTTAACGGATATTTAAAATGAAAAATATATAAGCAAATCGAACGATTTGTTTATATACACACACATGACTGATATTGATTGGGATGATAAATTTTACACATCGCCCACCTGCACAAATAAAATCTGTGTTTGATTGTTTGAAAACCCCACACGGGTATTGGGGTGATATATGACATACACTAATCCCAATAATTAGTTGTATGTCGATCGATTGATTGACAGATTGTGATAAGCATTGAATATTTATATTTGATGCTTATATAGTGCAGAATGCACTTTGGATGCTGGTTGATTATTTGTCATTGTCGATGTATACATGCGTTGTATGTAAATCCATAGAAGTAAAATTTATGGTAATTGATTAGGCCTCATTCCAATATTTGAATATAAATACTTGAAAAAGAAATATTTGAATAGAAATATTTGAAAAAGAAATATTTGAAATAGAATATTTGAAAATAGAAATATATGAAGTCGTGTTGATTAGATTGACTCTATTTTGACGTGAACGATATTTATATCGATTTTATTCATTTTATAATGAATGTCGAAAGTGCTTTCAAAATCTGATATTTTGAAAAGAATTAGAATTCGAATTGAAATTGAATAGAAATGAATTCGAATTGAAATGAATTGAAATTCGAATTAAATTGAAATTGATTTAAAATCAATTTGAAACGAATTTAAAACGATTTATAAAATACGTTTTAAAAAGGAAATCGACGAAGTATATTATATATATATATATATATATTATATAATATAATGGCCTGAATAAAACGCGCCGCGCCAGCGCAATTCGTGAATTTCGACCGTTGACTTCGAATGGATATTACGGGAGATCCAACACTCGGATTCTCATAAAACAGGAACCGTTGGGTTCGTATTTAAAAGAGCTTCCTAACGAATGTGAGAAATTATAAATCTAACGGTTGGATTTTGAATTATGTCCAAATCAAATTTGGAAGCTGTAAGTGCAGTTCGATGGCCGTTGGTGGAAATCATCTGTACGGGCCTTGATAAAATTATTAAAAATAGTAATAATTTTTGTAAAATCATAAGAAATGATTTGTGAAGAATTGGGATGAAAAATTACATATTTGAAAAGATAAAAATAAATTTTTATCGAAATGAACTAGTTTTGAACTAGAATTATAATACTATTTATTTTTAAAATAAATAAAGTGGATTTGAAATGGTTTTAAAAGTAGCCAGAATTTCCAATAATTGAATTGGAATGGATTTGAATCGAAATTGTCTTTGGAATATTTCGATGTTGGATTTCGTGACGATACAGGTATTGTTATGGGAATTTGAAAGATATATTTATATCGTTATTTCCAATACGATATTTGTTGGTCATAGAATTTGATATTGAATATAAGACGATATATTTTCTATTCAGAGCCTTGTATTTAATATCAAACGTGGTTTGGGTTTGTCTTGAATGGTGTCTTCATTAACACTGTTCTTAAGCCCAGTAGATAAAAAGATTAAATCTTTTATTTAGATTTAATGAAGTGTACCAATTAAATAATATTTAATTGGAATTGAATTGGTATTGATTTTTGAGTTTATCATGAATAGTGTTTTAAATAACACTTGTTCTTTAACCCGATAATTAATGGAATGTGATTTTGGGTTTATCGTGAACCGTGTTTTAAATGACACTGATTCTTTAACCAAGTTAAAGATTAAAACTAAGTGAAGTTTTATTGAATCTTTAATTAGATTGAAATGGTTGAGAATGGAGTATCACCAGTTTTGCTCCAGGCGATAGTTAAATCTTTAATTAGATTTGAACGTGAAATGGTAATTGAATTTACCGATAACACTGTGGTGTTAGATATGAAGTATTACCAGTTTTACTTCATGGGATGAATAGGTTGGGATTGGGAAATAAAATAAATGATTAATTCGGTGTGGTTCACTAATCCCAACTAGTTTGAATTGATATTCAAAGAATAAATTTAAAGAATTTATCTTTGATAAAATTAATGGGAACCTTTCCCAAAGTGTAAGAATATTTGAATAAAAAGGATATTCTGAATTGGAATGAGGCGTATGTTGTGTTTGTGTAACACTTGTTTATTATATACGTGAGTTATTCAGAAAGTCCGGGTTTATCCCATTCTGAATAACTGACTCGACGTGGTGTCGAAGATGAAGATGGTGGTTGAAGACCGGAGGTCTTCACGTCGTTTGGGTGATTACTGATGATCTTGATTGGGTCGTATACCCAAGAGGAGTGAATCAGCTAGTGGTCGTCCAGACGTACTTGGAGATCGATGGATAAGCAGGGTAATAGGTGCCTCCGGTTTCGTTTAGACCCAGAACGAACTTGTAAATGGACGGTGCGTCTGACATTGGATTTTATTCTGTGTGGTTGGTTTCTATTAAATATATATCTGTTTGGCGGTGGAGAATTTATTCTCTTGCTGTAACGACCCGAAAATCCGGTAGAATTTGAGCTGACCAAAAACACAAGTCCAACCCCAAATATCACGGAAATTCGAACCTTTAATAGAAAGAAGTTAGAGGGTGAGGATAGATAAGATAGAAACTTAGAATAGAAGAAGAAGAAGAACACAACATCAGAGTAACATGAATCTCACAGTGGAATGAATAACATATAATATATATAACATAACTTGAAATATACATCTGTACTTGAATATACATCAATATCAAGGTACATCACTTACAACACAGCAGAAATAACTATAGCTATATGATCCTGAAGCTTCCTGCTCCAAGCTCTTCCAGTATATCTGTAAATTCCCGACTACTTGACTGCCCGTACAAATATAGGCACCCAAGAGTTTAGGGAAAACAACAAAGTAAAATCCGGGTCAGTCATGGGACTGGTATGAGTAAACAGTTTAAAACAATTTCAGAAAACTAAATGATATCTCATAAGACCACGCCGTATAACACGGAACGGGTTTTTCCCTTATGAGAATCCAAACACTTGACTTATCTTTATATCAAAACTCTTTTGATATTATAATAATGTCTAAATCAAGTAGATAACAATCTAGTGGAACGTTTGCATCTCACGTTCCACATATGTAATATACAATCAAAACCGCAAGCACGTATTGGGTAATGGATTTCCAACTATGACAAGGTATGGAATCACCTTCCGCTGGTATATCTCTAGAGGAGAATACACCGAGTTCAACAAGAACATCTTGCAACTCAGCCACACATGACCGACCACTCATTTCGCTTGAGTGTATCGAATGTATATCACCAACGATTGGGATCAGCAACCGTTTCCCGAATGGGACAGCATCGACAATAGAATTTTAGAAGTAAATGAAACTCTAGATCAGGTGATTATACACCCTAATAGGTGCGACCTACATAGCCATGCTGCTTGCCCGATTTCTGTCATTTACCGGATGATGAGGCTAGAAGCTACACTTTATCATCACACCAGATTCACTTCGAATGCCACATCGTCAAATCCATCGAAAATCACTAATTGACATCTACAACAGTACATTACGTGTCAGCTAAAAGAAGTTTCCTCCTCCGCTTCCACTCTTGGTACAGTTGAAGAAACCAACGTACGTGACTTTCTGGAAATACTCTGTCAGACATTCATCCATACAAGTCACCCAGGAACAGGATGAACTGAAGGCACTATTTCTATTTATAGAAAAAGTCCTTGCACTCTACTCCGTCTTCTATTATCTTTATATAATCTGATTCGTAACGCTACTGCCAATATGGAGTGGTTCTTCGGATAATAATCCAACCGGTCTCTCCATATCGACAACGATGGTCAAAACTTCGATAGTCTGCGATTTAACTATCGAAAAAAAACAAGTGTTTCGATAGTCGATGATTTAACGATCGAATAAAACAAGTGTTCATCCAAACATCCAACAAATCACTGAACCTTTAATTAATATTCCATTAATTAAATCTCTTCCCTATTTCTTTATCAATATTTGTTAACCAAATATTTCAATAACCATATTGCCCTTTATACGTTATTTGGAAAACATTTCCATATACCGCCTTCCTTTATTTTCTATACTAGGAAATATTCATTATTCTATTTCCAAGCTTTGCACATATTTGGGTTAAAACAGATGTTGTGTAAAACATCGTTACGACAACCCAAATAAAGTATTTAACTAATTCTTATTCCACATTGATCTTCGAGCCTGAATCTTGCTACTTATCGGTATATCATGAAGTCAACCAAGTTGGGGTATAATTACCTCTCAGACCTTGACTGAATAACATTTAACGTTAAAACAGACAAGACTACTTACACGAATAATCAATACCATACAACTGATTATTCACCTTTAAACACATACATTTTCTGTTTCTATTCCTACGATATTTTATTCTTATACTTCCTTTTTGATTATACTGTTCTATTTCTAACTTCGTTTTCTTATCGACTTCTATATATTTTGATACGTTAATTTCTAACTATCAAATTATCTTAAAAATATTCTATCTCCTTAAATTCCCGGAAAAATTCGCCATAACCTCCTTTGTACCGGGAGCATCGGGAAATTTCAAATAGCTTTCCCGGTCCTTCTTATCTCAAAAAGAAAAAGAAAAAGCCAAGCGGCTAGCCGATACGGTGCATAAAATCTCATATGGAAATTAAATACGTACCTTTTTGTCGGGCATTCTATTTATTTCACTTCTATACTTTATTCCATACCTGTCTCCTGTATGTCTATACCTGTCCAATCTATTTTAACTATACCAATCGTTTTAACTCAATTTGTTAATTAAATCTGTTAATTAACTTTTCAGTCTATTTCACCTTCATATTTGAACATCACTTGTTCAAATATATTTTAACTGCATATTAACAAATTCTAATTATACACATACTCTCGTTTCCTTATCGACTACTCTATTCAAATTCCAAATCAATTCTAGTTGAATTCTTTTTATTTAAACTTCATTTGAATTCTATTTTCAAATTCTATAGTTTAAAGTCCATTTGAATTTCTATATTCAAATTCCATAGTTAAACTCCATTTGAATTCTATATTCAAATCGTTAAAGTCCCTTTGAATTTCTATATTCAAATCAATAGTTTAAAGTCTATTTGAATTTCTATATTCAAATCTCTATTTCAATTCCTTATATTCAAAGTCCATTTGAATTCTCTTATTATTTAAAAACAACGTTTATAACTTCAATTCAAATCCCACCTTTCCATTTGTAAACAACGTTTATAATATTCAATTCAAAACCCATATTTTCATTTATAAACAACATTTATAAATTCGATTCAAATTCCATCCTTCCATTTATAAACAACGTTTATAAATTCAATTCAAATTCCATCCTTCCATTTATAAACAACGTTTATAATATTCAATTCAAAACCCATATTTTCATTTATAAACAACATTTATAAATTCGATTCAAATTCCATCCTCCCATTTATAAACAACGTTTATAACTTCAATTCAAATCCCATCTTCCCATTTATAAACAACATTTATAAATTTAATTCAAATCCCATCTTTCCATTTATAAACAACGTTTATAAATTCAATTCAAATTCCACATTTCCATTTATAAACCAAGTTTATAAATTCAATTACTTGTTTATATATATATATATATTCAAAACAAGTTAATGTTTCTATACTTCATTAAAAATTCAAATTCTATTTATAAAAATAGAATTCCCCTTTTAAATTTCAAATACCCTTTTTGATATTTTTATAAATCAATATCCCAAGCCCCAGTGATATTTTAAACAATCAATCAACCAATTTTCATTTATTTGATTTTAACACATCATATAGGAATATATATGAAATCAAACAAACAACAAACAGATAATATATTTTTGAGGAATCCAGTTGGATTCCTCCAACCTGTTTTCCTGCATCCACAGACGTTAGTTAACATAGTAATACCCATCCTGCTTCGAGGCAGGATATCGCGGTATAGAAGGTCATCCACTAATCATAGCGTGGGGCGTATAGGGTAATCATCCGCTATGAAACTGCGGGCATCCGCTAATGAGGCTGCGGGAATCCAACCAATCATCAACCCAATATATATATAATAGTCCTAAATAACTAATATATATTTTTAAAACAATCAGACTAAACAACATTCAAACAAGCAACAACAATTATTTTTAACGATGTAAAAATAATTCTAAACAAACAGGTAAGTGAGATTTACTCACCGAGATTTTTCCTTTGTTGAATACCCATTTAAAACTTGCAACGTCACAGCTATGAATCGTCTCAGGTGAATCCACCTTAATCTCCTCTTCGGCATTTTGTCGAACACCATGTCCCCTAGATTTATATCAGTAGATCGACTCCACCCTAACCACATCAGAAAATCGCAGCATTCAACCCAACTCCAGATCGCAATCTACATCGATGCCTCACATCCGAGAAAACCCATTTTGAATCCATCGCGCACTTGCTCCACTTCAACATCTCCGGTCGCGTTAACCTACCCAAATCCAAATCCCACTCCCTTGCCACTTCACAGCGTCGAAGACCCCAACCCCTCAAAGTCGCACTGAAGTCAAACTCTAAGCTGGTAGGTAAAGTTCGAACACCCCAGTAGAACACCATCGCACTCCCTATAATCCACGACAACCTCTTCCATGTAAGCGACGCTCTAGCTTGATATGGAGCTTCGGTTCGAATCGCGATAGCCATTAAAAGAAAAACGGAAATGATCTTTCTACTTTTGTTTTGGAGGGTTTAGGTCTCGGCCATTTTTAATTTGAAGCTTTGGATTTTCCAGTTTGTGAAGCTTTGCGTTCAGAAGAGAGAAAACAAGGGAAGGGGAGCTCGCGATTTTATAGAGGAAGGGTGCGGCCTTATCATTGAACAGTGAGGCTTTGATTTTGGGGTAAATAGAAGAAGCACGGCATGTTTATGTTTGTGGAGGAGAAAGGGGTACGGGTTCTGTTGATTCGTGGTGATGAAAAGGAGCACGGGTTTTGTTTAAGTCCATAAGAAGAAGGATTTACTTTATATTAAATTTGTAATTAATTGTCTTTTAATTTAATTAAACAGATATACTAAATCGAAATACATCCTGATTCTGATTCCTTTCTAAACCCAGCAACTGTCCTTCCTAGGGTTAAACCACCATTCTGAATTCACTGGGACATGTTTCAAACCCCTATTCGATCATCTGGAGATGATATTGATTTAAACTGATATAAATTTAAATTTCAAACCATTTATTCTCCTCGACAATAAATTAATGTTATCGTTAATATTCAGTTTTGAATTCCTATGGATTATCTGAATCAATTTCAGTATAGTCTGAACTCTTGAATTCAATTAACTTCGTATTTCGCAAATTATATAAATTCAAAGTAAATCATATTTCGGCTTTTAAATCGAAAATCAAATATAAAATTTCTTTTATATTTTTATTTCAATATTTAAACCTCATTAAATATTCTAAATTTACCGACGAAATATCCGGGTCATTACATTCTTCCCCACTTAAAATAATTTCGTCCTCGAAATTGCTAAGGTAGAAAAAGTGCTACAAACCCATTAACTTTTCAGAACTTAGTTATGTTGATACTCAACATTTCCAACTTCCTTACGTATCTCTTTCGAATAAATCCTTATTCGATAACTCCTCCCTTCGAATAACTATATTCGGTAATCTCTCGTTCGAATAACTAGATTCGAAAACCTTTCTTCGAATAAATTATATTCGATTTACTCTATCAATTTACTCCTATCAATTAACTCTATTGGATTTAACTCTTTTCGATTAACTCCATCGAATAACTAAATTCGATAACTCCTTCGAATAACCAATATTCTATAACTCACTTCGATTAAACTAATCGATAACTCTTTTCGATTAAACTATAATCGATAACTCATTTCGATTAAACTATAATCGATAACTCATTTAATTCTATTCGAATAACCAATATTCGATTTAACTCCATTCGCTTGACTCTAGATCGCAGCGATCCCAATGGTTACGCCTGATTCCCCCAGAAAACTTCCGACCGCCCTAGGCTATCTGCAGCCCTGCGAATTTCGCTAGCAGTCGTACGAAATGGCAACTTATCCTGAGTAACTATGGTTGACTAACTCTATCTCAATAACTATATTCGATCATCTTTAATTGAATAACTATCATTAAATTAAATCCTAGTTTGATTTACCATGTTCAAATTACTCTATCTTGTTAACTCTTAATTTAATCGATTTATTCTAACACTAATCGACTTCTCCTATTCGAATACTCCTATTGGATAACGTTTATTCATTTATAAAGATTTACTTTTTAGTAACGGTTCTTCACTTTATAAATGTTCTCTTTAATAACATTACCTCACTTATACAAGTGTTGTGTACCCCTTCTATTTAAAACTATCGGTGTTAAAAACCAATATCTCTTCTCCATATAAGTTCAGACTTATATATTCCACTTATCGAATGATAGATATTTAATTTAATTTATAAACAGTTATTTATAAATAAATCTTTTCTATTTATCTGTTAAAACAGATTTCCATTTTATATTCATCTTCTGAATATTCCTTTGATTAAATTCTATTTATTTGACAAATAAATATCTCATTTATAACATTCTATTTATTTTCTATAAATAGATATTTCCATTGAATCTATTTGTAAATGTTTTACAAATATTCCCCTTTTAAATTCTATTTGCAAATGTTTTTACAAATATTTCTCCTTCTATTTGTTTGCACATAACTTCCTTTGTATTTGTGTTACAAATATATTTCCTTTTTAACTCTTTTGGTTTTTCATTCATTCACACCCAAAATTTATTTCATTCACATTGATTTTACTCCATTTATTCGTTTCGATCCATTTAACTTACTCAAGTTAAATTTAATTTCAATCATTCAAATTCCCATTAACTAGTTGTTAAGTAACCGTTTTGCCTATTTCACCCTTTTTATTTGAATATAACTTGTTCAAATATATGTCAACTTAATTATAAACTAATCTAATTATATTTTCAACTTGAGTTATATATTCGATTTCGAATATAAATTCTCAATCTCTTTCACTTATCAAAAACCCAATTTCGACTCAAATTTCCCTTAACAAATTATTCTCCAATTTAGTTAATTCTATTTAACCATTTAAAATATGATTTTTGTCTTAAAAATCATTTCACTTACTTCACTGGAGTTCATATTTAATTTATATCTCCAGTCTATATTTTCCTCATGGCCATTCGGATTTTATTTACTTTAAAAATCCTTTTACTTATATATATAAACCAGTGTGGTTTTTAATGGTTTCTGGCGCTGCTTTTCTAAAAATTTGATTTTGACATAACTCAAAATCTATACGACGAAATCTAGATTTTTCTCCTTTATTAGAAAACTATTATTCAACCGGTCCCGACGATTCTTGTTCCAAAGAATTCTGACTTCAATTGAGTTCTGAATATTAAATTGAAGTTCGAATCGCCAATTTACGAACTGCCGTGCTACGACGAGCTCGTTTTAATTATATTTATAAATATAAATGTTTTAACTTTGTTTATAAATACAACTCCATTCTGATATATTTTCAATATATATCAAATCCAATTTTCCATTTCAACATAATATTCCTGATCTATTTCACTACTATTTGAAATTCTATATATTTACAATATTCAAATTCCATTTGAATTTCTTTATTCCAACTCATTTGAATTTCCTTCTATTCAATTTCTGTTGAATTTTCTTCGATTCAAATTCTAATTTAACTTCTTATCTTCAAATTCTATTTGAATTTCTTATCTTCAATTTCTATTTGAAATCCTTATCTTCAAATCCCTTATTCAAATTCTATCTGAAAATCCTTTATTCAATTTCTATTTAAATTCCTTATTCAAATTCCATTTGAATTCCTTTGAATTTAAATTCTATTTTAACTCCTTTGAATTCAAATTCTATTTTAACTCCTTTTATCTAAAATTCTATTTCAAACTTTATATTTTCTTTGAATTCTAATATTCAACCTCCACTTTATATTCTCTTTGAAATTCTATTTAACCAAATTCCATTTGAATTCTAATATTCAAATCTCTATTTGATTTTTCTTTATTCAAAACCATTTGAATTCCATTGAATTCAAATTCCATTTCAATTTTTCTTATACAATATCTATTTGAATTTTCTTTATTCAAACTCATTTGAATTCCTTTGAATTCAAATTCTACCTTTTCATTTATTTGAATTATATATATATATTCAAATTCCTTTATTTTACTTCTATTTGAAATCTATATTTCAATTCTCATTTCAAAATTCCTCTGAAGTAATATAAATATATACATATATTTATACCTATCTCAAATTCAAAACATTTGAATTTTCAAACCACTTGTTTCTATTCAAACAAATTCCATCAAAAACTTTTCTAAGGCAGCAATTCATTACTTAGAAACTCGAAAATGAACACTGATGATGTTGCGACCATCATCAGAATTATTTCCCAGCCACTGAATGAGTCCAGTGCTATATTTCTTTCAAAATCCATTCAAATGATTTTTATTCAAAAATCCTTCCAAAATAAAGCTATATTCTTTTAATATACTTTTTCCAACTTCCCAGAATTTTATATTCTGAATTCTGGTTGGAATTCAATTTCAATTTATCACATTTGTATATTTGATTTCATATACAAATTCCATTGGTTATATATATAACTATTTCTGTTTTATAATCTAATTCGATTATAATCCTAACAATCAACTTAACTATTTAAAAACAATATCGTGTCCAATCTTCTGTTCAAGTGTTTATAAACTCCTATCGACATCGTGGCGTCCCACGATTCGACCAAAATTTATAATCCACTCAACAGACTAGTCAACACAATATAAAATAGTTTTTATATCAAATAACAAATACGCTCTCTCGTACATATATACGCTCAACTCATTCTAGGATACTACTGATCCTATCTCTAATGAGCACATTCCAACAATCCTAGGTATTCGCTCGACCTAAGCTCTGATACCAACTGTAACGACCCGAAAATCCGGTAGAATTTTAGCTGACCAAAAACACAAGTCCAACCCCAAATATCACGGAAATTCGAACCTTTAATAGAAAGATGTTAGAGGGTGAGGATAGATAAGATAGAAACTTAGAACAGAAGAAGAAGAACACAACATCAGAGTAACACGAATCTCACAACGGAACGAATAACATATAATATATATAACGTAACTTGAAATATACATCTGTACTTGAATATACATCAATATCAAGGTACATCACTTACAACACAGCAGAAATAACTATAGCTATATGATCCTGAAGCCTCCTGCTCCAAGCTCTTCCAGTATATCTGTAAATTCCCAACTACTTGACTGCCCGTACAAATTTAGGCACCCAAGAGTTTAGGGAAAACAACAAAGTAAACTCCGGGTCAGTCATGGGACTGGTATGAGTAAACAGTTTAAAACAGTTTCAGAAAACTAAATGATATCTCATAAGACCACGCCGTATAACACGGAACGGGTTTTTCCCTTATGAGAATCCAAACACTTGACTTATCTTTATATCAAAACTCTTTTGACATTATAATAATGTCTAAATCAAGTAGATAACAATCTAGTGGAACGTTTGCATCTCACGTTCCACATATGTAATATGCAATCAAAACCGCAAGCACGTATTGGGTAATGGATTTCCAACTATGACAAGTTATGGAATCACCTTCCGCTGGTATATCCCTAGAGGAGAATACACCGAGTTCAACAAGAACATCTTGCAACTCAGCCACACATGACCGACCACTCATTTCGCTTGAGTGTATCGAATGTATATCACCAACGATTGGGATTAGCAACCGTTTCCCGAATGGGACAGCATCGACAATAGATTTTTAGAAGTAAATGAAACTCTAGATCAGGTGATTATACACCCTAATAGGTGCGACCTACATAGCCATGCTGCTTGCCCGATTTCTGTCATTTACCGGATGATGAGGCTAGAAGCTACGCTTTATCATCACACCAGATTCACTTCGAATGCCACATCGTCAAATCCATCGAAAATCACTAATTGACGTCTACAACAGTACATTACGTGTCAGCTAAAAGAAGTTTCCTCCTCCGCTTCCACTCTTGGTACAGTTGAAGAAACCAACGTACGTGACCTTTCTGGAAATACTCTGTCAGACATTCATCCATACAAGTCACCCAGGAACAGGATGAACCGAAGGCACTATTTCTATTTATAGAAAAAGTCCTTGCACTCTACTCCGTCTTCGATTATCTTTATATAATCTGATTCGTAACGCTACTGCCAATATGGAGTGGTTCTTCGGATAATAATCCAACCGGTCTCTCCATATCGACAACGATGGTCAAAACTTCGATAGTCTGCGATTTAACTATCGAATAAAAACAAGTGTTTCGATAGTCGATGATTTAACTATCGAATAAAACAAGTGTTCATCCAAACATCCAACAAATCACTGAACCTTTAATTAATATTCCATTAATTAAATCTCTTCCCTATTTCTTTATCAATATTTGTTAACCAAATATTTCAATAACCATATTGCCCTTTATACGTTATTTGGAAAACATTTCCATATACCGCCTTCCTTTATTTTCTATACTAGGAAATATTCATTATTCTATTTCCAAGCTTTGCACATATTTGGGTTAAAACAGATGTTGTGTAAAACATTGTTACGACAACCCAAATAAAGTATTTAACTAATTCTTATTCCACATTGATCTTCGAGCCTGAATCTTGCTACTTATCGGTATATCATGAAGTCAACCAAGTTGGGGTATAATTACCTCTCAGACCTTGACTGAATAACATTTAACGTTAAAACAGACAAGACTACTTACACGAATAATCAATACCATACAACTGATTATTCACCTTTAAACACATACATTTTCTGTTTCTATTCCTACGATATTTTATTCTTATACTTCCTTTTTGATTATACTGTTCTATTTCTAACTTCGTTTTCTTATCGACTTCTATATATTTTGATACGTTAATTTCTAACTATCAAATAATCTTAAAAATATTCTATCTCCTTAAATTCCCGGAAAAATTCGCCATAACCTCCTTTGTACCGGGAGCATCGGGAAATTTCAAATAGCTTTCCCGGTCCTTCTTATCTCAAAAAGAAAAAGAAAAAGCCAAGCGGCTAGCCGATACGGTGCATAAAATCTCATATGGAAATTAAATACGTACCTTTTTGTCGGGCATTCTATTTATTTCACTTCTATACTTTATTCCATACCTGTCTCCTGTATGTCTATACCTGTCCAATCTATTTTAACTATACCAATCCTTTTAACTCAATTTGTTAATTAAATCTGTTAATTAACTTTTCAGTCTATTTCACCTTCATATTTGAACATCACTTGTTCAAATATATTTTAACTGCATATTAACAAATTCTAATTATACTCATACTCTCGTTTCCTTATCGACTACTCTATTCAAATTCCAAATCAATTCTAGTTGAATTCTTTTTATTTAAACTTCATTTGAATTCTATTTTCAAATTCTATAGTTTAAAGTCCATTTGAATTTCTATATTCAAATTCCATAGTTAAACTCCATTTGAATTCTATATTCAAATCGTTTAAAGTCCCTTTGAATTTCTATATTCAAATCAATAGTTTAAAGTCTATTTGAATTTCTATATTCAAATCTCTATTTCAATTCCTTATATTCAAAGTCCATTTGAATTCTCTTATTATTTAAAAACAACGTTTATAACTTCAATTCAAATCCCACCTTTCCATTTGTAAACAACGTTTATAATATTCAATTCAAAACCCATATTTTCATTTATAAACAACATTTATAAATTCGATTCAAATTCCATCCTTCCATTTATAAACAACGTTTATAAATTCAATTCAAATTCCATCCTTCCATTTATAAACAACGTTTATAATATTCAATTCAAACCCCATATTTTCATTTATAAACAACATTTATAAATTCGATTCAAATTCCATCCTTCCATTTATAAACAACGTTTATAACTTTAATTCAAATCCCATCTTCCCATTTATAAACAACATTTATAAATTTAATTCAAATCCCATCTTTCCATTTATAAACAACGTTTATAAATTCAATTCAAATTCCACATTTCCATTTATAAACCAAGTTTATAAATTCAATTACTTGTTTATATATATATATATATTCAAAACAAGTTAATGTTTCTATACTTCATTAAAAATTCAAATTCTATTTATAAAAATAGAATTCCCCTTTTAAATTTCAAATACCCTTTTTGATATTTTTATAAATCAATATCCCAAGCCCCAGTGATATTTTAAACAATCAATCAACCAATTTTCATTTATTTGATTTTAACACATCATATAGGAATATATATGAAATCAAACAAACAACAAACAGATAATATATTTTTGAGGAATCCAGTTGGATTCCTCCAACCTGTTTTCCTGCATCCACAGACGTTAGTTAACATAGTAATACCCATCCTGCTTCGAGGCAGGATATCGCGGTATAGAAGGTCATCCACTAATCATAGCGTGGGGCGTATAGGGTAATCATCCGCTATGAAACTGCGGGCATCCGCTAATGAGGCTGCGGGAATCCAACCAATCATCAACCCAATATATATATAATAGTCCTAAATAACTAATATATATTTTTAAAACAATCAGACTAAACAACATTCAAACAAGCAACAACAATTATTTTTAACGATGTAAAAATAATTCTAAACAAACAGGTAAGTGAGATTTACTCACCGAGATTTTTCCTTTGTTGAATACCCATTTAAAACTTGCAACGTCACAGCTATGAATCGTCTCAGGTGAATCCACCTTAATCTCCTCTTCGGCATTTTGTCGAACACCATGTCCCCTAGATTTATATCAGCAGATCGACTCCACCCTAACCACATCAGAAAATCGCAGCATTCAACCCAACTCCAGATCGCAATCTACATCGATGCCTCACATCCAAGAAAACCCATTTTGAATCCATCGCGCACTTGCTCCACTTCAACATCTCCGGTCGCGTTAACCTACCCAAATCCAAATCCCACTCCCTTGCCACTTCACAGCGTCGAAGACCCCAACCCCTCAAAGTCGCACTGAAGTCAAACTCTAAGCTGGCAGGTAAAGTTCGAACACCCCAGTAGAACACCATCGCACTCCCTATAATCCACGACAACCTCTTCCATGTAAGCGACGCTCTAGCTTGATATGGAGCTTCGGTTCGAATCGCGATAGCCATTAAAAGAAAAACGGAAATGATCTTTCTACTTTTGTTTTGGAGGGTTTAGGTCTCGGCCATTTTTAATTTGAAGCTTTGGATTTTCCAGTTTGTGAAGCTTTGCGTTCAGAAGAGAGAAAACAAGGGAAGGGGAGCTCGCGATTTTATAGAGGAAGGGTGCGGCCTTATCATTGAACAGTGAGGCTTTGATTTTGGGGTAAATAGAAGAAGCACGGCATGTTTATGTTTGTGGAGGAGAAAGGGGTACGGGTTCTGTTGATTCGTGGTGATGAAAAGGAGCACGGGTTTTGTTTAAGTCCATAAGAAGAAGGATTTACTTTATATTAAATTTGTAATTAATTGTCTTTTAATTTAATTAAACAGATATACTAAATCGAAATACATCCTGATTCTGATTCCTTTCTAAACCCAGCAACTGTCCTTCCTAGGGTTAAACCACCATTCTGAATTCACTGGGACATGTTTCAAACCCCTATTCGATCATCTGGAGATGATATTGATTTAAACTGATATAAATTTAAATTTCAAACCATTTATTCTCCTCGACAATAAATTAATGTTATCGTTAATATTCAGTTTTGAATTCCTATGGATTATCTGAATCAATTTCAGTATAGTCTGAACTCTTGAATTCAATTAACTTCGTATTTCGCAAATTATATAAATTCAAAGTAAATCATATTTCGGCTTTTAAATCGAAAATCAAATATAAAATTTCTTTTATATTTTTATTTCAATATTTAAACCTCATTAAATATTCTAAATTTACCGACGAAATATCCGGGTCATTACACTTGCTTAACGCCCTTCTCTGAGACGTACGAGCTCAGGGGTTATATATTGATGGATATCAAACGCATGGAGTGAATTGCCTGTGTGGGATACCTAAGTGGCAATTGATCAAGGCTTCTGTTGAAATGCAAAGTCTTGTGGTGATGATCAAAGCACGGCCTGTGTGGCATAGCTTTGTGTAGCGTGGATTCGCGAGCCTCACACCCAGGTTGTGAACCAGAAACGGGAGAAGGATCCAGGGAGGGCATGCGTCTCTTTCTAGCTAGAAGTGGCGTCAGTGGTTTTACACGCCCTGGCGAGTTTGACTTATGTGGTCGTTGTTGTTGTGAGGCGCCTCGAATATATCGGTCGATCCGGGACAGATGGAGTCATTGGACTCATTTACGCCCCATAGGGCGGGGAGACGTAGTGTTCAGGCATTTTAATCCACATCGGTGGACTGGCCCTGTGGCTCCTAAGGCTTGATAGAGTACTTGCCTGAGGCTCGGGCTAGAGAGTCTCGAATTCGGTAGAGGACTATCTTTTGCCTCGGTTCATAGATGGAAATCCAATTTCCAATACGACACTTTGCGGTTTTAGTTGTAAACCTATATATGGCGACATAGTTGTATGGGGTATTCATGCCGCCTATGATTGATACTTATGATTGAAATTGTTTTTAACACTATACACTTATAGTAATAGTAAAACATGAAATTTAGCGTATCAAGCAATCTTTGGCTATTATAAGGCAAAACCCTATCCTCCGGTTTGTGTTGCATTGTGTGATGGGACCTAGGTCTTATAATAGCTTCATTGTTCTTTGTTTAGCATTGCGTTGTTATTTTATGCACTGGTATTCTTCGGAGGAAACCCTTTCCGTGTTATACGGCGTGGTCCCATGATTTAGCTAACTTTAAAATAAAGATTAATAACTGTTTTAGTTCTCACACGAGTCACATGACTGACCTGGAGTTTATTGTTTTAACCTAAACTCTGGGTGCCCTTATTTTGACATGGGCAGCTTGTAGTTTTGGTTTTGCAGATTTATATTCACAGGATCCAGATTTACAGCTGGAACGATACTCGGAAAGCTTTCTATCCGCGTATTACATCTAGTTGTGTATTTTGTATTATTTTCCGCTGCTACGTAATTTATTGTAATCTCTGATATTTTGTAATGTATAATATTCATTTATACACTGTGTATTCTTGTATTCTGATGGAATTGTTGTAATATACAATGAAATGTTCTTCCGTCTACGCTCCTTTGTGGCTTGTTCTCGAGCAATCCGGCCTTTCCTCACTGGGGAAGTTACGGGTTCTTACAGTTGGTATCAGAGCTTTGGTTTACAAAGCTCAGAGAACATGGCACATTAGAACCATACGAAAGAATTCATCAGATATTGGATTAGTAATATCCAATTAGAATGACTCGTTAGAGATAGGGTCAGTAGTATCCTAGAACGAGTGTGAAGAGTATATTTTTAAAATGAAAACAATTTTTGTTTTGAAATTTTAATTCAATTATTCGTATTTGAATATTTATTTATATTGATTTGGACTATCCAGTATATAAAGATTTTGTGTATACGTCTGATCTGCGTGTATTCGAAGTTTTAATATATTGGATAGATATAGAATCACATTCTAGACACCCGGTGTAACGACCCAGATTTTCGGCGACTTTGGTTATCGACATAAGCTCGATGTCGATAACTAAAACATCGAAAAATCCCGGTAATTAATGAAAGAAATTAGAAGGTGAGAACAGATAAGATAGAAACTTAGAATAGAAGAAGAAGAAGAACACAACATCAGAGTAACACGAACCTCACAGCGGAACGAATAACATATAATAGATAACATAACTTTGAAATATAACAGTTATGTATACAACAGCACTTATCAGAGTACAACACTTACAAAACAGCGGAAATAACTATAGTTATATGATCTTGAAGCCTACTGCTCCAAGCTCTCCAAGTATATCTTTAAAACCCGACTACTTGACTGCCCGTACAAATTAGGCACCCAAGATTTTAGGGAAAACAACAAAGTAATCTCCGGGTCAGTCATGGGACTGGTGTGAGTAAAACAGTTTAAACAGGTATATGAACAAGTAAAAGATATCTCATAAGACCACGCCGCAGAACGGAACGGGTTTTTCCCTTATGAGAATCCAAAATATCTTTATATCAAAAACCTTTTGATACTATAATAATGTCTATGTACAAATAGATATCAACTAGCAGAAACGCTTTCATCTCACGTTCTACATACATAGTATACAATCAAAATCGCAAGCACGTATTGGATAATGGATTTCCAACTATGACAAGGTATGGAACCACCTTTTGATCAGTGTACTCTAGGAACGATACACTGGAGTTCAACAAGAACATCTAGCAACTCAGCCACACATTACCAACCACTCATTTCGCTTAAGTGTATCGAATGTACATCACCAACAGTTGGGATCAGCAACCGTTCCCGTATATATATGGGACAGCATTGATAGATTTAAGAAACAAATGAATATTCTCTAGATAGGTGATTATACACCCTACTTCGGTGCGACCGACTTAGCCATGCTGCCTGCCCGATTTCTGTCATTTACCGGATGATGAGGCCAGAAGCTACGCTTTATCATTACATCAGATTCACTTCGAATGCCACATTGTCAGATCCATCGAAAATCACTAATTTACGTCTACGACAGTACATTACGTGTTAGCTAAACAAGTTTCCTTCTCCGCTTCCACTCTTGGTATGGTCGAAGAAATCAATGTACGTGACCTTTCTGGAAATACTCTATCAGACATTCATCCACACAAGTCATCTTCATTCACTTAGAATGTCACATCGTCATACCCTCCAAATCACAAATTGACTTATCCAAAAATAACACGGGTATACAGCTAAGAGAAACGAGTTCCTCCGCCACCAAACGTGAATACGTTTGAACAGATCAACTTACGTGATCCATTGGATATACTCTGTCAGACCTTCGTCCATACAAGTTGTCCTGGGACTGGACAAACCGAAGGCACTATTCAGTATATCCATCTTAGTCACTGTTATCTAAGACTTATACAACAGCCCTTGCATTTTACTCTGTCTTCAATTATCTTTGGCATATTTGATTCACAACCCCTATGCCAATACAGAGTGGTTCTTCGGATAATAATCCAACCGGTCTCTCCATATTAACAACGTTAAAATGGTCAAAACTTCGATAGTCTGTGAGTTAACTATCAAAGAAAAACAAGTGTGCAAACAATGTTATTATTTCCAGATGGAAATTATATCGATCAAACATCATTTAACATTAATCTCTTTAATTCATTTATTTACTTATCTCCTGTTTCCCTATATTTTAAATTCTTATTTTCTTTTATCAGAAAATATTTTTGATTCTCGTTTGGAAAACATTTCCAAAACCCCTTTACGATTAAACCTTACCATTTCTTAGTTAAGAAGGAAGTCACTCAAGTTGGGTATAATTACCTCTCAGACCTTAACTGAACAACGTTATAACTTCGAAATGGTCAAATTTATCTTTTAATCTTTAACAACTTCTTTACACCTTTCTCGGATTCAATTTTGCTAATCCACTTCTATATTTAAAACATTGGTTATAACGATAACGTTATAATCCCTCCTTTCAAATTATCTAACCTTAATTATAACTTCTATTCTTATTAGTGAATAATTAACCTAACACTTATTTATTTATAATTAAATAAATCTCTATTTAAACACTGGAAAGTATAAATACTTTCCCGAATTCGATATAATCGAATTCGCCGATTAACTCTCTTCGAGAAATCTCTATTTGATTAACTCTTCTTCGAATAACCTATATTCGATTAACTCCTTCTCGAATAAACTATATTCGATAATCTCTCTTCGAATAACTAATATTGGATTATTCTTCCTTTTAAAATATCTCATATTTGAAAATCTCACTTCGATTAAACTAAAATAGATAACTCCTTTCGATGAAACTAACATCGATAACTCCTTTCGATGAAACTAACATCGATAACTCCTTTCGATGAAACTAACATCGATAACTCCTTTCGATGAAACTAACATCGATAACTCCTTTCGATGAAACTAACATCGATTTATTTAACTCGACGAACTTAACTCGACTAACTTAACTTGACTCGACTTACTTGGTTCGACCAATTCGATTCAATTAACTAGGCTCGACTAACTTGGTCGAACCACCCGATCAACTCAACTTATTTAACTTAACTTATTTCTCAACTCGATCAACTCGATTAACTCCTATCGAATAACTAATATTCGATTAAACTCCATTCGCTTGACTCTAAATCGCAGCGATCACAATGGTTACCCTGACTCCCTCCGGAAATATCTGACCGCCGTAGGCTATTTACAGCCCTGCGAATTACGCTAGCAGTCGTACGCGATGGCAACTTATCCTGAATACTATGTTTGACTATCTCTGTCTCAAATAACTATATTTGATTAACTGTAGTTCGTTTTAACTCTAATCGATTAACTTTAACTAATTAACTCCAACTAGTTAACTCTAACTGATTAACTCTAACTGGTTAACTCTATTTGACTAACTCGACTTAACTAACCCCTTTCGAATAACATATTTAATTAACTAACTTTCGAATACCATATTCGATTAACTAACTTCGAATACCATATTCGATTAACTCCTTTTGAATGTCTATATTCGATTAACAAACTTTCGAATACCATATTCGATTAACTAACTTCGAATACCATATTCGATTTAACTCCTTTCGAATGTCTATATTCGATTAACTAACTTTCGAATACCATATTCGATTTACTTTATTCACTTTATAAAGATTTCCTTTTTAACAACGTTTTATTCATTTGAAAAGACTTAATTTTAAATAACGGTTCTACACTTTAAAAATGATTTCCTTTTTATAACGTTTCCTTTCCAATTCTATTTGTAAATGGTTTACAAATATTTCCTTTTCAAATTTATTCTTGAAATATTCTAACTCCTTGAATTCTCTGAATAATTCGCCATAACCTCCTTTGTAACGGGAGCATCGGGAAAATCCCCAAACCCGCCACACAGGCCTTTCCATTCAAAAAGAAAATGGTTTGAAATTATTTCCTTTTGGAATATCTCCGATTTATAAATATTTAAATTTATAAACATTTCTTATTTAGAAATATTCCACTTTATAAATATTCTATTTTCAATATCACTTTGAAAATCCTCCTTTATCTACATTTTGGTATGTTATAGTATTCAATCATATCAAATCACGATGTTCAATATCGTCCAAGCACATATAATCGCCCACATATTTTATATCACATCATATAACAATATATGAAAAACAATAAAATAACTGTTGAGGAATCCAGTCGGATTCCTCCAACCTGTTTCCCTGCATCACAGATGTTAGACAATATAGATAACATCATTTTCAGTTCCATATGATACATTCTGTTAAACAGAATTAATATAGAAATTTAACTAATTGACTAGCAGTTCAATCAACATTCAACACACAGTAAATCAGACAATTTATAACAGTTCTAAAGATACAACATGAAATTATAAACTGTTCAGAGTTGGTGAGATTTACTCACATTTGGATGATCATCGTCAATGACGATAACCATCGCTTTATCCAGACAATTTATTTTGCTATAAATTGTAGCGTGCTCCAATTGACTCGCGGTAAGTTCCATTGTGTTGCTACCGTTCATACGATCCCAACGCAACTTGTTTTGTCCAATTCATGCTATAACGGCCCATCACCAAATTAGACCCGCATTTCAAACCTTCTTCCCCAAAATACCAATCCGCTCTAATCCCTTTTCTCCCTCCAGTATTACACGATTTATTCCACTCCACTTCTTCGTTACTACACCATTGCTTCCTCTCATTTTTAAACATCATTAACTTTCATTAAGAAATTAGTAAAGACTTAATTACATTTTTAACCCTGCTTTACACGTCGGCTTCCTCTTCCACAAAGGCCACTCACTCTAGAAGTTCCAACAGTATAAATGAACGTCGGTCTCCAACTCCCTTCCTACGGCATTAAAACCAAATTAAAAATCACCCTCATCCTCTTCTTAAGATACACACCACCATAAAACTTACACAGAGTTCGAACTCCCTCTTGTTAAATCGGTGAACACCACAAGCTTCAAAGCTTCCCTCTTCCCGCATGTGTTACCACCGAACCCGCTCCTCTACACTACATCACCTTTCTTTTATTTATTTTCTCTCTTTAATGTCTGCTCCACTTCTTCTATCCTTAACTGTGCTTTCTCCCATGAACTCACGTCCGAACCATGCTCACAGTGCCCGCAACCATTTCTGCGTGTATTCTCAGATTCAGAAACGAGTAGAAACGATTTGTTTGAGGAGAAATTTAACTAGCGGCTCCCCTTTTTGATTTATTATTGTGCTGAAATTTTTGGTTTGCTGTGAAACCTTTTGTGGCGGCTCGTTCCTTGTTTTGCTGTAGAATTAGTTTAAGGGCTCCCTTTTATAGAGAAGATATTTTGGTCCATTTAATACTTTAATATATAAAATCTTCACTGCGAAGTCTCATGTAAATATAACCTCATTCAATCTCTGTTTTTGACAAACTAAGCTATTCCTAGCATAGAAAAATATTCCGGACCCAACGGGACAGGTTTCGTCGAATTCCGACACCGTTTGCGAAAATTCTTTAGAAAATATCGATGAAAAACACCGAGCAATAATTCCTAACAATTTCAGAAAAAATCCTAAAAATATGAGGCCTTGACGTTTCACTAGACCTCTTCATAATGTTTCGTATGAAACTTGTTTCATTGAATTCTGAATTCGTTTGACCAGTTAACCATTCAGTTTAGTTTGTTTTAAGTTAAAAACATAGCGTACCCCACTATGGAATATTCTGTTCACGTAGGGACAGTTATGGACAGAAACAAAAATACCATTGAAATGAGTGATGTGCTCTGGTCCCAAAAATGTAATAATACCGGTAGATGAACTCATATTGTGAAAACCCGAAATGTCGATACAGGGTGCCAAATACTCCAAATAAAAAGTTGCTTTAAAATTAATTAAAAATTACAGTAAAATTCTAAAAATTAAATTATCTCTATTTCCCAAAAGGACCTTGTCTTAATTCAAACCCGATCTCTAGTTATATCGAATAAACCGATATGGTCGATAAACGATGCTATAGCGACTATTTCAATTTGATTTGGACATATCTCAAAATCTATACGACGAAATCCCGATTTTTCTCTTCCACTAGAAAGATATACTTCACCAGCTCTACGCGTTTCTTGTTTTACTGAAATCCGATTTAAAACAGATCATATACATCCAGTTGAAGTTCAAATCGCCAAATAGGGAACTTCCGCGCCATTTCGAGCTCTATTTTAATTATATTATACTTCTACGTTCAAATTGACGTCGATTGAATATATTCGTCAATATAATTCAACTCTAAGCTGAATTAAATTCTGGGGACGACCCAGTTCACATTATATTGTGATTTCACTATTTCTGGTTATTTCTGAATTAAATATATTATTTAATTAAATTAATTATTCCATATTATTTAATTAAACATCTATTTGATTCACTATATCACTATTTATATAATTAAATAAATTAATTATAATACCTGGAAAATGCGGGTCATTACAATCTTCCCCACTTAAAATAATTTCGTCCTCGAAATTGCTAAGTTAGAGGATGACCCTATCTATTGGAACTCCTACGATTTATTCACCCCTTATTTCTGATTTCAACAGAACCAATTAATATCGACTAAAATATTAATTCTTCCGACTAACTAAAATTTTCAAAAATTCTGAAAATTTTCTAACACTTTAAATTTTCGAAAAATTTCGCCAGCACCTCCTTTGTACTGATCAATAGCTCAAACTCCAACTCGCCTCTCTGGGCCTTCTTCAACCCAAAAGAAATTCAAACAGCCAAGCGGCTTGCCAAATCGGCTCATAAATCTCATATCCATATATATTATAAACTGGTACCTTTTTGTCGGGCATATCAACTCTGTCACTTCCATATGCTATCAACTCAGCATATACTAGTGTTATCTCAATCAAATTCCAATAATTTCATATCCTCAAATCCAAATCAAATTTCATTCGAACCCCAATATCAAATTTCAAATTCTTAACTCATCAACCCAATTCCATAACAGATTATTCTCTAATCCAATTCAATTTTATTTAACTTAGTTCAAGTTAAATTTCAAGTTATTTTTACCATCTCATTTTATTTAACTTCATTATTTAAATTTTAATTCCAGAACTTAAATTCCTGGGTTTCTTTCAAATCAACTTGAAATCATAATCACAATTCAAAAACCTTTGAATTTCTGAACAACTTGTTTTCTCAAAACAATTCAAATCAAAATCTCTGGTAGTAATCCACCACTTAGAACTCGAAAATCAAACCGATGATACTGCGCAGTCATCATCGGAATTATTTTACAGTAACCCAAGTGATTTCAATACTATATCATTTTCAAAATCATTACCAAATACTTCCATTTTGAAAACATTTCAAAATCTCCCAGGAACTTAAAATTTCCTTATTTTAATTCCAAATCTGATTTAAATTCATATTTAATTCATCTTATTTCATATACTTTACTTATATGAATTCTGATTGGTCAGATATAACCTTTTCACATTTTATAATCTTACTCGATTATAATCACAACCTATATATGATAATATGTCACATATCCATACTGTGTCGGTCCATCGTATTCAAGTGTTTATTTACTCCTACCAATACAGTGGATCAAACTGATCGACCAGAACTCATAAATAACTCAACCAATGAATCTCCACAATATAAAACAAATTTTTATATCAAATACAAATACGCACTCGTATATATACACTCAACTCAATCTAGGGTATTACTAACCCTATCTCTACCGAGTCACGCCACAGAGCCAAGTAATTCTTAACTTAAGCTCTGATACCAACTGTAACGACCCTGATTTTCGGCGACTTTGGTTATCGACATAAGCTCGATGTCGATAACGAAAACATCGAAAAATCCCGGTAATTAATGAAAGAAATTAGAAGGTGAGAATAGATAAGATAGAAACTTAGAATAGAAGAAGAAGAAGAAGACAACATCGAAGTAACACGAACCTCACAGCAGAACGAATAACATATAATAGATAACATAACTTTGAAATATAACAGTTATGTATACAATAGCACTTATCAGAGTACAGCACTTACAACACAGCGTAAATAACTATAGCTATATGATCTTCAAGCCTCCTGCTCCAAGCTCTCCAAGTATATCTGTAAAACCCGATTACTTGACTTCCCGTACAAATTAGGCACCCAAGAGTTTAGGGAAAACAACAAAGTAAACTCCGGGTCAGTTATGGGACTGGTGTGAGTAAAACAGTTTAAACAGGTATATGAACAAGTAAACGATATCTCATAAGACCACGCCACAGAACGGAACGGGTTTTTCCATTATGAGAATCCAAAATATCTTTATATCAAAAACCTTTTGATATTATAATAATGTCTATGTACAAATAGATATCAACTAGCAGAAACGCTTTCATCTCACGTTCTACATATATAGTATACAATCAAAATAGCAAGCACGTATTGGATAATGGATTTCCAACTATGACAAGGTATGGAACCACCTTCCGATAAGTGTACTCTAGGAACGATACACTGGAGTTCAACAAGAACATCTTGCAACTCAGCCACACATGACCAACCACTCAATTCGCTTGAGTGTATCGAATGTACATCACCAACGGTTGGAATCAGCAACCTTTCCCATATATATATGGGACAACATTGATAGATTTAAGAAACAAATGAATATTCTCTAGATAGGTGATTATACACCCTACTTTGGTGCGACTGACTTAGCCATGCTGCCTGCCCGATTTCTGTCATTTACCGGATGATGAGGCTAGAAGCTACGCTTTATCATTACATCAGATTCACTTCGAATGCCACATTGTCAGATCCATCGAAAATCACTAATTGACGTCTACGACAGTACATTACGTGTTAGCTAAAGAAGTTTCCTTCTCCGCTTCCACTCTTGGTACGTTCGAAGAAATCAATGTTCGTGACCTTTCTGGAAATACTTTGTCAGACATTCATCCACACAAGTCATCTTCATTCACTTAGAATGTCACATCGTCATACCAGCCAAATCACAAATTGACTAATCCAAAAATAACACGGGTATACAGCTAAGAGAAACGAATTACTCCGCCACCAAACGTGAATACATTTGAGCAGATCAACTTACGCGATCCATTGGATATACTCTGTCAGACCTTCGTCCATACAAGTTGTCCTAGGACTGGACAAACCGAAGGCACTATTCAGTATATCCATCTTAGTCACTGTTATCTAAGACTTATACAACAGCCCTTGCATTTTACTCCGTCTTCAATTATCTTTGTCATATATGATTCACAACGCTTATGCCAATACAGAGTGGTTCTTCGGATAATAATCCAACCGGTCTCTCCATATTAACAACGTTAAAATGGTCAAAACTTTGATAGTTTGTGAGTTAACAATCAAAGAAAAACAAGTGTGCTAACAATGATATTATTTCCAGATGGAAATTATATCGATCAAACTTCATTTAACATTAATCTCTTTAATTCATTTATTTACTTATCTCCTGTTTCCCTATAATCTAAATTCTTTCTTTCTTTTATCAGAAAACATTTCTGATTCTCGTTTGGAATACATTTCCAAAACTCCTTTACGATCAAACCTTACTATTTCTTAGTTAAGAAGGAAGTCACTCAAGTTGGGGTATAATTACCTCTCAGACCTTAACTGAACAACGTTATAACTTCGAAATGGTCAAAGTTTATCTTTTAATCTTTAACAACTTCTTTATGCCTTTCCCGGATTCAATTTTGCTAATCCACTTCTATATTTAAAACATTGGTTATAACGATATCGTTATAATCCCTCCTTTCAAATTATCTAACCTTAATTATAACTTCTATTCTTATTAGTGAATAATTAACCTAACACTTATTTATTTATAAATAAATAAATCTCTATTTAAACACTGGAAAGTATAAGTACTTTCCCAAATTCGATATGATCAAATTCGCCGATTAACTCTCTTCGAGAAATATCTATTTGATTAACTCTTCTTCGAATAACCTATATTCGATTAACTCCTCGAATAAACGATATTTGATAATATCTCTTCGAATAACTAATATTCGATAACTCTTCCTTTTCAAATATCTCATATTTGAAAATCTCACTTCGATTAAACTAAAATCGATAACCCCCTTCGATGAAACTAACATCGATAACTCCTTTCGATGAAACTAACATCGATAACTCCTTTCGATGAAACTAACATCGATAACTCCTGTAACACCCCGTAAATCAGTTAATACTAATATTCACAAATGAAAGAATAATTAATTTCAAATATAAGAATATTGGGAAACGGGCTTGGCTATTATGTTCATCTCGGAAAAATACGTGAAATAGAGTCCGAAATTTTGTGAATCGGAGTCCGTATGACCGAGATATGGCCTCGAGAAGTTTCACGAAAAATTCAAATTTTAAAACAGATTTCAAAAACACAGAAATGGAGGCAGGCGGGAAAACTCCCGCCCAGACCAGGACAACCTGGGGGTCGACTTGGGAGTCAACCTGGGGGGGGGGGGGGGCAGGTCGACACTAGAGTCGACCTGGGTGTCGACCTCCCTGGTCGAGCCCAGGTTACCTAGGTGCATCTGGTTGGGTTTTCGGGCTGTGTTTGAAGGCTGGATGAAATCTAATGGCTCTAATCTATTCTAGGGTAAATCTAATGGCCTAAATGAATCCTAACATCTATAAATAAGTGGGTAGACTCTAACCCTAAATCACTTGAAAAATTGGAGAGCTACCGACATGCCGTTGCCATGGAGTTCAGCGTAGCCGTCACAAACTAAAGAAGAAGGAGAAAGCCTAGCCTACAAATAAATCTACTCAACAAACAAATTAAATCAAAGATTCTTTCTATTTCTCTTCTTTAAATTGTGAGTATGATGATTCTCACAATGTTATTATAAAATAATTCGATTAAGTTATGAATGTATCACAAGAAAGTGATGTGAATTGTAATTGTAAATTCTATATTGTGGATCTCTTGTTATGTTATTATGTTGTCATATGTTGTAAGTTCTCCTATGCTATGCCATGCTATGATGAAAATCATGCTATGCTATGTTATGCTATCATGCTATGCTATGTGTAAATCATGCTATGTTATGTCATAAATCTTATATATGTTGTAGATCTCATGTTAACACATATGTTGGAAATCCATAAGTTATATGATTATGATATCATGTTAAGTTGTGTTGAATTGTACAAGTTGTAAAATCATGATGTTTTTATTTATGCAAATTGGATCATGTTTTAATGTTTATGTTTTTTTTTTCTAAAAATTAAATGGATCTTGAATATGGGAATTTGCCTATTAAGTTAGGTGTACCCGTATGCATAAATCTATGACTAAATGAATTTTTATTATGGGAATTTGCCTATTGAGTTAGGTGTACCCATATAAACCCATATTGTTAGATTAGATGATGTTGATTCACACATGTTCCTATGCAAGTTTATGAAATTTGATTGAGACCATATTATGTGAATTATGAACAAGTTGACATCTTTAGATCCTTGACATGTATAATCCTATGCAAGTTGTACATATGCAAGTTTCACCCCTTATTATGATTCATTTAGACATATATACATGTTGTTATTGTGATAATCTCTTTTATGCTATGAGTTAGACTATTCGAGTCTAATATATATTTTGCGAATAAACGTTCAAACGTGGGGTAGGGGTGATATTAGGAATTAATAAATTGGGTGCAATTTCGTATGATTTTGCACGCCTTGAATGGATGTCCATAATTGAGTCAATTATGGACATTGTTGAATTTGGAATTAATTAATAATTCAAGTAGGGAATTATTAAAATTGGGGAAAGTGGATTATTAATAATAATCAATGCTTAGGACACGAGGTTGGACCCGTTTTTGACGTAAACCTGCCCGGACCCGCCCGGCAAATCCAGTAGTCACAAATGTCGGCCCAATGTGAGAGGTCCTAGGCCCAAACTAAAGCATAACAGTTGTAAAGACACGAGGTTAGAATCTTTTATGGTGTAAGACTGACCGGACCCGCCCGGCAAATCCAGCTGCCATAAATGCCAGTCTAATGTGAGAGGTCTTTATGAGGTTATGGCCTTAATGAATTAAGAAATACTTAGCCAGATAATCATGTAAGGTGGGACATGGGGGTTAAGTAGATGCCTTGGGTGGCATGAGGAATCTAGTGGTTGCCTTTAGAGGCATCTGAAATACGATTAGACTTAACTAAATACACATGTAAATGAACATGACTAAGTGGGTTAAGTGGATGGACTAATGGGACAAGCTTAGGTGGAATGCTTGTAGGAAATAATGGGGGCTCATTTCAACCAGTATCCCAAAACGTATCTTTGTGGGCTCGACCCAAGTCGAGGACGGGACACGCATACTGGGTTTGACTATAAGAGGCCAAAATAGGGAGCGGTGGCAACGCAAGTCCAACGGGTTTCATATGCGTGTGTGGACATGGGCAAGTAGGTAAGACGTTGTTGCATCGTGTAGGTATAAGCTATGCATCTCCGTTATATCGGGTTGCCACTTTAGGGGAATGATACACCCCACTGGGGGCCAGCATGGGTATCTACGAATAGGGAGCCGATCGAAAAATGGAAAGTGGGGTACACCTAGTGGAGATAGGGGCAGGCGGCACCTATGTAGTCAGCTAGGAGTACGTAAAGCCATTAAGAAAGTTTCTAAGTGAAGCTAAGTGGGATCAATCTTTAGGGTGACTGGTGTGGTGCAGTATAGTGTTTATCCTTTAGTATTTAGGAGCGCCTATAACGTTTCCTTTAGCGATTGTCTATGTCCTTAATCTGCTCTTTCATAGACATTTCCTTGTTTTCCAGCTTATGCCTTAGTCCAGTTATTTTGATAATAGTATTGTAGAATTATCATACTCTCCAGACTTTATGTCTGACCCCCTCTTTTCCATCTTTTTTTTTCTTCAGGTCCTCAGGTTGGGCCAAGTTCTAGTGGAGTCTAGTTGGATCGCTTATCTCTTGGAAAGCTTGGACTGCAGAAGTAAAGTCCAGCTTGTTATCTTTCTTTTTAATGGCTATTTATTGTAATGGGATTATGTATTTCGTTTTTGTGAAGACGAATATTGTACTTGGTTATGATCTATGGTTTTATTATGTAACAGACATATTTAATTTCCGCTGCAATAAAATGAAGTTTTAGATTTTCAAGTGCTATTTATTATCTGTCTTGTTGTAATTTCTCTGTTCTATATTCACTTATGACCTCCGTGGAAGTTAATGCATTCCTCTAGTGAGTGACATTAATGGACGTGGAGTGTTACACGTGGTATCAGAGCATAAGGTTACCAGAACAGATAAAATTTTTAGAAAAATATTTTTCTAAAGTATTTTTGGAAGAAGTGCTTTCAAAAACATGTTATTTAGAGAGAGTTTTTATGAAAAACATAATCCCAAATAGCCATATCCTTATCTTTATCTTTCGAATTCTCCATTTTGAATCTTTCCTTTTTCGTTTCAGCATGGCTGAAGATCTTAATCTCCCAGAAGGTGTGACGGTTCCAGAGTGGTTTAGGAGATATTTGGAGGCTAGGGCCACCACTGCAGGCCCAGCAGATGCTCCTCCACCCCCATTTGCAGCCATTCCTCCTCCTCCTCCTCATGTTGACACTTTTGCAAAGACGTGCAAGGAATTTAAGGCTATGGGAGGAAAAACTTTTCAAGGGACTGAGACATTTGTGGAGGCCAGAGACTGGCTTAAGGAGACTGAGGAATTGTTGGATATCTTTGAAGTGGAAGATGGGAGGAAAGTCCGTTTAACTACTTGGTTAATGAAGGGAGAGGCCTCATTTTGGTGGGAGGTCACTAACGGGGAACGTCCAGTTGATACATGGGCGGATTTCAGACGAAGGTTTGAGGCAAAGTTTCTTTCAAGGGCAGAGGAGAATTTAAATATGGAAAAATTCCTGACATTAAAGCAAGAGAGCTTATCTGTAAAGAAATATGTCAATAAATTAAATGAGTTAGCAAGGTTTGGCTTGGAGTTGGTGAACACGCCAGAGAAGAAAGCTTTGAGGTTCGTTAGAGGCTTGAATGAACCGTTGCAAGGGTTGGCTATGACCCACATCCCTATGGGAGCCACCTTTGAAAGGCTAGTAGAAATTGCACTTATGCATGAGGATAAGGCAGTTGAAAAGAAAGGGGATCCGAAGAAACCCCAACAGCAAAATAAGAAGGGTGGTAAAAACAATAATGGCAAAGGGAAGAAGAGATGCTTCAATTGTGGGACGCCTGGCCATCTCAGCAAAGATTGTAGAAAGAAAAAGAAGACTGGTTGTTTTCATTGTGGAGATGCGGGACATTTAGTGAAGGACTGCCCAAAGAAGGGGCATGGGGCAGGGTCTACCTCGGGAGGACAGGTGCAGGCTCTTATGGCACCAGGGCAGGCAAGGGGGCAAGTTCAGGCTATTGCGGCCCCACTGCTGCAAGAAAGAGGTAGAACCATTTCTGTTGAAAGCTTAGTTTTTCTGTTTGATCATCCTGTCCGTACCTTATTCGATTCTGGCCATCTCATTCGTTTATCTCTGCATCATTAGTTGAATTACTGCACTTGAACACTAGTTTAGTAGAGGATCCCTTGGTTGTTTCAAATCCAATTGGGGGTTCGGCACATTTGACCATGATATGTTTGGATTTGAAAATCTCTATACTTAGCGTTGAATTTAGATGTGATGCTTATGTATTGGTCTTCACGGGCTATGGGCTAATTTTAGGAATGGATTGGTTATCTAGAAATGAGGCCATTCTTGATTGTGAAAGGATAGTAGTTAGGCTTGTGACTCGCCTTGGTAACACTCTCGACATCTTTTGTAATCCCATAGATTCCGTTATGCTGAGTTATATTGAATCGCTTGACGCGTCTGTAGAGAATCTGCGATCGGTAGAGGTGGTCCGAGAATATCCGGATGTGTTTGAGGAGGTGAAAGGCTTACCTCCAAAGCGGGAGATAGACTTTCGAATTTATCTTGTGGATAATGCTAAACCCGTATCTTTGCCAGTGCGCCACATGGCTCCTCGTGAAAGGAGGGAACTCAATAAGCAAGTGAAGGAGTTGCTTGAGAAGGGGTTCATAAGACGTAGTATATCGGAGTGGGGTGCTCCAGTAGTATTTGCTACAAAGGCGGATGGGTCCCTTAGACTTTGTGTGGACTATAGAGAACTAAACAAGCTTACTAAAAAGAACCGACACCCACTGCCGAGGATTGACGATCTCTTTGATCAGTTAGTTGGCGCCTCAGTGTTTTCGCAGTTGGACTTAGCCACTGGCTTTCATCAACTGAGAGTGGCTGAGGATAGTATAGATAAGACTGCTTTTAGGACTCCTGACGGATTCTATGAATGGCTAGTGATGCCCTTTGGTTTGACAAACGCCCCTGCATATTTTGTTGATTTGATGAGTAGGGTGTTTAGGGAGTACCTTAACAAATTCGTGGTAGTCTTTGTGGATGACATCTTAGTCTTTTCTAAGGATGAAGAAGAGCATGCCCTACATCTTAGGGAAGTGTTGGAAACCCTTCGAGCGCATAACCTTAAGGCAAAATTTTCTAAGTGTCACTTCTGGAGGAAAGAAGTACGGTTCTTAGGGCACGTGGTTTCCAAGGAAGAGATAGCAGTGGATCCCGCAAAGGTGGTGGCCATCCAAGATTGGAAGGTCCCTAAAAATTTAACCGAAGTAAGAAGTTTCTTGGGGTTGGCTGGCTATTATAGGAAGTTTATCAAAGACTTCGCAAAAATATCGGCTCCATTAACACGGTTAACGAAGAAGAACCTGGTTTTTACGTGGGATGAAGATTGTGATGATGCGTTCCAACGTTTAAAGAGAGCCTTAACTTCAGCCCCAGTCTTAGTGTTGCCAGACGGGAATAAACCGTTTACCGTCTATACTGATGCTTGTGGGACGGGACTTGGCGCGGTCCTCATGCAAGAGGGAAGAGTAATAGCCTGTGGTGGAAGGCAGTTGAGGGTTCATGAAAAGAATTACCCTACGCATGACCTTGAGTTAGCCGCAATTGTTTTCACGCTTAAGTCTTGGCGTCACTATCTTCTTTGTGAGAAATTCGAACTGTTCACTGACCACAAATCATTAAAATACTTATTCTCTCAGAAGGATTTGAATTTAAGGCAGCAATGGTGGATGGAATTCTTAGCCTCCTACGATTTTGAAATAGCATATACCCCGGGCAAGGGTAACGTGGTAGCAGACGACTTAATTAGGAAAAGGTTGTCCTTGAGTCCGTTGTTTGTTGAACGACGAAGCTTAGAATTCATCTCCATGTTTGACTTTAGACCCTTCGTTGACCTAGTACCTGGTTTGTTAGCATCCTTGGAGGTTAGACCTAAACTTCTAGGACGAGTTGGTGAGACATAGCAAGACGACCCATAGTTGGTTGAGATAGTAGAAAAGCTCAAAGGAGGAGAGTCGTCTAGCCATCTTCGTAGGCATACCCTAGACGACAAGGTTTGGTTACGAAGGGATAATAGACTTTGTGTACCACAAGACGAAGACTTAAGGAAGGCCATTCTTGATGATGCTCATCGCTCAAAGATGACCATTCATCCCGGAGGAGACAAGATGTACCAAGATATGAAGCGGGTTTTCTTTTGGGCCGGTATGAAGAAGGATGTGGCCGAGTACGTCGCTAGATGCCTGGTGTGCCAACGAGTAAAAGTGGAACAAAAGAAACCCGGTGGGTTGCTTCACCCATTGGAAGTTCCACTATGGAAATGGGAAAGCGTCTCAATGGATTTTGTGGATGGATTACCAAGATCAAGGAAGGGTAATACGGGGATTTGGGTTATAGTAGATAGACTTACTAAGAGCGCCCATTTTATTCCCGTGAAAAGTAAGAGGACTGCTCCGTGGTTGGCTTCTGTATACATTAAAGAGATAGTTCGTTTGCACGGTATTCCTTCTAGTATAGTAAGCGACTGTGATCCCATCTTCACTAGCGAATTTTTGAAGAGTTTACAAGAGGCGGTAGGGACTCAGCTATGTTTGAGCACCGCATATCATCCTCAGACGAACGGCTAGACAGAGAGGGTGAATCGTATTCTAGAGTATCTTTTAAGGCTTTGTATCCTTGACTTTGGGGGTACATGGGAAGAGCACCTTCCGTTGGTAGAATTCGCATATAATAATAGCTTTCAGTCTAGTATTGGCATGGCACCTTTCGAAGCTCTTTACGGAAGGCCTTGCCGTACGCCTACATGTTGGTGGGAATCTATCGATAAAATCATACTTGGGCCCGATATGGTTAGGGAAACCTCGGAGAAGATTGATTTGATTCGAAGGAGGATGAAAGCAGTACAAGATAGGCAGAAATCGTATGCTGAGAAGAGGAGGACAGATCTTGAGTTTGACATTGGGGACATGGTTTTTATCAAAGTATCTCCGTTACGGAATGTTGTTCGCTTTTGGTCCGTTGGGAAATTAGCGCCAAGGTTTGTAGGGCCGTTTCGTATAAAAGACAGGATTGGGAAGATGGCGTATAGGGTGGAGTTGCCTGAGAAACTTAGTGGAGTACACGACTTATTCCATGTATCACATTTGAGGAAGTGTTTGCACAAGACCGCGGAGGTGGTAGAGCCGAGCTTGCTTAAAGAGGTGGAAATAGAGCGTGATGCAATAATTAGACGAGCTCCTACATGCATTCTTCGGTCGGAGATCAAAAAGTTGAGGAATCGAGAGGTCAGACTAGTTAAGGTGCAATGGGGAGATGATGAGAGCAACGCTATTTGTGAGACAGAAGAGAAGATGCGTTCGTTGTACCCTTTTCTTTTTGAGGGTATGTCTTTTAATTTCTCCTTTATCGCTTAGCTTATCTTATCTTATCTTTAGTATGTCCTCTCATTAGTATCTTTGATCTTTAGTTAGGATAATTCTATGGTTGAAAACATGTGTTTGAGACATGTTATGTATGATGGATGCAGAATGGATGCAAGTGGTTGCTAGTGGTTGCTCGTGGATGCATATATACACACACTTTAGGCACTAGATCGGCTCAGTCACTACATATTACATATTGCATAAATGAATCTATTTAGTATAATGGATGTATAATGGTTGTACCATCATATAGATGCTGCATTCGGTTGAATGGATGTGCACGCATATAGAAGTAGTATGTAAGCAATTAGGATCTTTTGCATACATAATGGATGCATGGCACTATCATGAATTGCATCAAGGAGGTCAACTGAATCAGTGGACCGCCTGATTTTGCATTAGATACGGACATATACACACACTATGCATTTAAACATAAAAGCATTAGAAGTCTATAAGGATAGTGGATGCCAGTGTTTGATGATTGAGTAGACGGTTGATTGGATGTTAGGTTAAACATTCTTCTTGACTTGAAGATTTCGGGGTCGAAATCCTTTAAGGAGGGGAGAATGTAACACCCCGTAAATCAGTTAATACTAATATTCACAAATGAAAGAATAATTAATTTCAAATATAAGAATATTGGGAAACAGGCTGTGCCATTGTGTTCGTCTCGGAAAAATACGCGAAATATAGTCCGAAATTTTGTGAATCGGAGTTCGTATGACCGAGATATGGCCTCGAGAAGTTACACGAAAAATTCAAATTTTAAAACAGATTTCAAAAACACAGAAATGGAGGCAGGCGGGAAAACTCCCGCCCAGACCAGGTCGACCTGGGGGTCGACTTGGGAGTCGACCTGGGGAGGGGCCTAGTCGACACTAGAGTCGACCTGGGTGTCGACCTCCCTGGTCGAGCCCAGGTGACCTGGGTGCATCTGGTTGGGTTTTCGGGCTGTGTTTTGAAGGCTGGACGAAATCTAATGGCTCTAATCTATTCTAGGGTAAATCTAATGGCCTAAACGCATCCTAACATCTATAAATAAGTGGGTAGACTCTAACCCTAAATCACTTGAAAAATTGGAGAGCTACCGACATGCCGTTGCCATGGAGTTCAGCGTAGCCGTCACAAACTAAAGAAGAAGGAGAAAGCCTAGCCTACAACTAAATCTACTCAACAAACAAATTAAATCAAAGCCGCTTTCTATTTCTCTTCTTTAAATTGTGAGTATGATGATTCTAACAATGTTATTATAAAATAATTCGATTATGTTATGAATGGATCACAAGAAAGTGATGTGAATTGTAATTGTAAATTCTATATTGTGGATCTCTTGTTATGTTATTATGTTGTCATATGTTGTAAATTATATGTTGTAAATTCTCCTATGCTATGCCATGCTATGATGAAAATCATGCTATGCTATGTTATGCTATCATGCTATGCTATGTGTAAATCATGCTATGTTATGTCATAAATCTTATATATGTTGTAGATCTCATGTTAACACATATGTTGGAAATCCATAAGTTATATGATTATGATATCGTGTTAAGTTGTGTTGAATCGTACAAGTTGTAAAATCATGATGTTGTTATTTATGCAAATTGGATCATGTTTTAAAGTTTATGTTTTTTTTTTCTAAAAATTAAATGGATCTTGAATATGGGAATTTGCCTATTAAGTTAGGTGTACCCATATGCATGAATCTATGAGTAAATGAATTTTTATTATGGGAATTTGCCTATTGAGTTAGGTGTACCTATATAAACCCATATTGTTAGATTAGATGATGTTGATTCACACATCTTCCTATGCAAGTTTATGAAATTTGATTGAGAACATATTATGTGAATTATGAACAATTTGACATCTTTAGATCCATGACATGTATAATCCTATGCAAGTTGTACATATGCAAGTTTCACCCCTTATTATGATTCATTTAGTCATATATACATGTTGTTATTTTGATAATCTCTTTTATGCTATGAGTTAGACTATTCGAGTCTAATATATATTTTGCGAATAAACGTTCAAACGTGGGGTAGGGGTGACATTAGGAATTAATAAATTGGGTGCAATTTTGTATGATTTTGCACGCCTTGAATGGATGTCCATAATTGAGTCAATTATGGACATTGTTGAATTTGGAATTAATTAATAATTCAAGTAGGGAATTACTAAAATTGGGGAAAGTGGATTATTAATAATAATCAATGCTTAGGACAAGAGGTTGGACCCGTTTGTTACGTAAACCTGCCCGGACCCGCCCAGCAAATCCAGTAGTCACAAATGTCGGCCCAATGTGAGAAGTCCTAGGCCCAAACTAAAGCATAACAGTTGTAAATACACGAGGTTAGACTCTTTTATGGTATAAGACTGCCCGGACCCGCCCGGCAAATCCAGCTGCCATAAATGCCAGTCTAATGTGAGAGGTCTTTATGAGGTTATGGCCTTAATTAATTAAGAAATACTTAGCCAGATAATCATGTAAGGTGGGACATGGGGGTTAAGTAGGTGCCTTGGGTGGCATGAGGAATCTAATGGTTGCCTTTAGAGGCATTTGCAATATGATTAGACTTAACCAAATACACATGTAAATGAACATGACTAAGTGGGTTAAGTGGATGGACTAATGGGACAAGCTTAGGTGAATGCTTGTGGGAAATAATGGGGGCCCATTTCAACCAGTATCCCAAAACATATCTTTGTGGGCTCGACCCAAGTCGAGGATGGGACACGCATACTGGGTTTGACTATAAGAGGCCAAAACAGGGAGCGGTGGCAACGCAAGTCCAACGGGTTTCATATGCGTGCGTGGATCCGGGCTGGTAGGTAAGACGTTGTTGCATCGTGTAGGTATAAGCCGTGCATCTCCGTTATATCGGGTTGCCACTTTAGGGGAATGATACACCCCACTATGGGGCCAGCACGGGTATCTACGAATAGGGAGCCGATCGAAAAATGGAAAGTGGGGTACACCTAGTGGAGATAGGGGCAGGCGGCACATATGTAGTCAGCTAGGAGTACGTAAAGCCATTAAGAAAGTTTCTAAGTGAAGCTAAGTGGGATCAATCTTTAGGGTGACTGGTGTGGTGCAGTATAATGTTTATCCTTTAGTATTTAGGAGTGCCTATAACGTTTCCTTTAGCGATTGTCTATGTCCTTAATCTGCTCTTTCATAGACATTTTCTTGTTTTCCAGCTTATGCCTTAGTCCAGTTATTTTGATAATCGTATTGTAGAATTATCATACTCGCCAGACTTTATGTCTGACCCCCTCTTTTCCATCTTTTTTTTTCTTCAGGTCCTCAGGTTGGGCCAAGTTCTAGTGGAGTCTAGTTGGATCGCTTATCTCTTGAAAAGCTTGGACTGCAGAAGTAAAGTCCAGCTTGTTATCTTTCTTTTTAATGGCTATTTACTGTAATGGGATTATGTATTTCGTTTTTGTGAAGAAGGATATTGTACTTGGTTATGATCTATGGTTTTATGATGTAACAGACATATTTAATTTCCGCTGCAATAAAATGAAGTTTTAGATTTTCAAGTGCTATTTATTATCTGTCTTGTTGTAATTTCTCTGTTCTATATTCACTTATGACCTCCATGGAAGTTAATGCATTCCCCTTTGAGTGACATTAATGGACGTGGAGTGTTACAACTCCTTTCGATGAAACTAACATCAATTTATTTAACTCGACGAACTTAACTCGACTACTTAACTTGACTCAACTAACTCGACTTACTTGGTTCGACCAATTCGATTCGATTAACTAGGCTCGACTTACTTGGTCGAACCACCCGATCAACTCAACTTATTTAACTTAACTTATTTCTCAACTCGATCAGCTCGATTAACTCCTATCGAATAAATAATATTCTATTAAACTCCATTCGCTTGACTCTAGATCGCAGCGATCACAATGGTTACGCCTGACTCCCTCAGGAAACATCCGACCGCCGTAGGCTATTTACAACCCTGCGAATTACGCTAGCAGTCGTACGAGATGGCAACTTATCCTGAATACTATGTTTGACTAACTCTGTCTCAAATAACTATATTTGATTAACTCTAGTTCGTTTTAACTCTAATCGATTAACTAGAACTAATTAACTCCAAATGGTTAACTCTAACTGATTAACTCTAACTGGTTAACTCTATTTGACTAACTCGACTTGACTAACCCCTTTCTGATAACATATTTGATTAACTACCTTTCGAATACCATATTCGATTAACTAACTTCGAATAACATATTCGATTAACTCCTTTCGAATGTCTATATTCGATTAAATAACTTTCGAATACCATATTCGATTAACTAACTTCGAATACCATATTCGATTTAACTCCTTTCGAATGTCTATATTCGATTAACTAACCTTCGAATACCATATTCGATTTACTTTATTCACTTTATAAAGATTTCCTTTTTAACAACGTTATATTCATTTGAAAAGACTTACTTTTAAATAACGGTTCTACACTTTAAAAATGATTTCTTTTTTATAACGTTTCCTTTCCAATTCTATTTGTAAATGGTTTACAAATATTTCCTTTTCAAATTTATTCTTGAAATATTATAACTCCTTAAATTCTCTGAAAAATTCGCCATAACCTCCTTTGTAACGGGAGCATCGGGAAAATCCCCAAACCCGCCACATAGGCCTTTCCATTCAAAAAGAAAATGGTTTGAAATTATTTCCTTTTCGAATATCTCCTATTTATAAATATTTAAATTTACAAACATTTCTTACTTATAAATATTCCACTTTATAAATATTATATTTTCAATATCACTTTGAAAATCCTCCTTTATCTACATTTCGGTATGTTATAGTATTCAATCATATCAAATCACGATGTTCAGTATCGTCCAAGCATATATAATCGCCCGCAGATTTTATATCACATCATATAACAATATATGAAAAACAATAAAATAACTGTTGAGGAATCCAATCGGATTCCTCCAACCTGTTTCCCTGCATCACAAATGTTAGACAATATAGATAACATCATTTTCAGTTCCATATGATACATTCTGTTAAACAGAATTAATATAGAAATTTAACTAACTGACTAGAAGTTCAATCAAATAATCAACACAAGTAAATCAGACAATTTCTAACAGTTCTAAAGATATAACATGAAATTATAAACTGTTCAGAGTTGGTGAGATTTACTCAGATTTGGACGATCATCGTCAATGACGATAACCATCGCTTTATCCAGATAATTTATTTTTCTATAAATTGTAACGTGCTCCAATTGACTCGCGGTCAGTTCCATTGTGTTGCTCCCGTTCATACGATCCCAACGCAACTTGTTTTGTCCAATTCATGTTATAACGGCCCATCACCAAATTAGACCCGCACTTCAAACCTTCTTCCCCAAAATACCAGTCCGCTCTAATCCCTTTTCTACTTCTAGTATTACATGATTTATTCCACTCCACTTCTTCGTTACTGAACCATTGCTTCCTCTCATTTTTAAACATCATTAACTTTCATTAAGAAATTAGTCAAGACTTAATTACATTTTTAACCCTGCTTTACACTTCGGCTTCCTCTTCCACAAAGGCCACTCTCTCCAGAAGTTCCAACAGTATAAATGAACGTCGGTCTCCCACTCCCTTCCTACGCAATTAAAACCAAATCCAAGATCACCCTCATCCTCTTCTTAAGATACACACCACCATAAAACTTACACAGAGTTCGAACTCCCTCCTATTAAATCAGTGAACACCGCAAGCTTCAAAGCTTCCCTCTTCCCGCATGCGTTACCACCGAACCCTCTCCTCTACACTACAGCACCTTTCTTTTATTTATTTTCTATCTTTGATATCTGCTCCACTTCTTCTATCCTTAACCGTGCCTTCTCCCATGAACTCACGTCCGAACCGTGCTCACAGTGCCCGCAACCATTTCTGCGTGTATTCTCGGATTCAGAAACGAGTAGAAACGATTTGTTTGAGGAGAAATTTAACTAGCGGCTCCCCTTTTTGATTTATTATTGTGCTGAAATTTTTGGTTTGCTGTGAAACCTTTTGTGGCTGCTCGTTCCTTGTTTTGCTGTAGAATTAGGTTAAGGGCACCCTTTTATAGAGAAGATATTTTGGTCCATTTAATACTTTAATATATAAAATATTCACTGCGAAGTCTCATGTAAATATAACCTCGTACAATCTCTGTTTTTGACAAACTAAGCTATTCCTAGCATAGAAAAATATTCCGGACCCAAAGGGACAGGTTTCGTCGAATTCCGACACCGTTTGCTAAAATCCTTTAAAAAATATCGATGAAAAACACCAAGCAATAATTTCTAACAATTTCAGAAAAAATCCTAAAAATATGAGGCCTTGACGTTTCACTAGACCTCTTCATTAGGTTTCGTATGAAACTTGTTTCGTTTAATTCTGAGTTCGTTTGACTAGTTAACCATTCAGTTTAGTTTGTTTTAAGTTAAAAACATAGCGTACCCCACTATGGAATATTCTGTTCACGTAGGGACAATTATGGACAGAAACAAAAATACCATTGAAATGAGTGATGTGCTCTGGTCCCAAAAATGTAATAATACCGGTAGATGAACTCATATTGTGAAACCCCAAAATGTCGATACAGGGTGCCAAATACTCCATATAAAAAGTTGCTTATTAAATTAATTAAAAATTACAGTAAAATTCTAAAAATTAAATTATCGCTATTTCCCAAAAGGACATTGTCTAAATTCAAACCCGATCTCTAGTTATATCGAATAAACCGATATGGTCGATAAATGATGCTATAGAGACTATTTCAAAATTTGATTTGGACATATCTCAAAATCTATACGACGAAATCCCGATTTTTCTCTTCCACTAGAAAGATATACTCCACCAGCTCTACGCGTTTCTTGTTTTACTGAAATCCGATTTAAAACAGACCCTGTACATCCAGTTGAAGTTCAAATCGCCAAATAGCGAACTACCGTGCCATTTCGAGCTCTATTTTAATTATATTATACTTCTACGTTCAAACTGACGTCGATTGAATATATTCGTCAATATAATTCAACACTAAGCTGAATTAAATTCTGGGGACGACCCAGTTCACATTATATTGTGATTTCACTATTTCTGGTTATTTCTGAGTTAAATATATTATTTAATTAAATTAATTATTCCATATTATTTAATTAAGCATCTATTTTTCTCACTATATCACTATTTATATAATTAAATAAATTAATTATAATACCTGGAAAATGCGGGTCATTACACCTGGGGATGATTCTGATGATGGTGCATCATCAGTATTCATATTCGAGTTTCGAAGGTGTGATATCTATATATTTCCATTAGACTAGTGTGAGAACCAAAACTAGATAGGTTTATTGTTGTGAATTGGCATCAAAAACATGATTTTCTATATATGTATCAAAGTTATGAATTTGAAACGTTAATCAACTAATTGATTGATGGTTGTGTTGTTTGTTTATTTGTTTGATAAATTTGAACCATATAGCCAATTTGAATCAAATAGTGAATTGCATTGAAAATTAGTCGCATTGGCTTGCATGTACATGTACTTACATTGAACAGGTCATAGCAAGGAGGCTAGAGAAGAGGAATAAAATTGTTTGCCCGACAAATAGGTACATGTTTATTGTATTTCTTAAGTTTTGGGAGATTTTGTGAGCCGCTTGGCTTTTTCTTTTTCTTTTGGATTGAAGAAGGCCATGGGAGGCTATATGAAATAACCCAAAGCCCTCGGTGCAGGGTAGGTAATGGCAAAAAATTTCGAAAATTTAGGGTGTTAGCCAAATTTTTGAAAAATTTGAAATGTTTTTAGAAACTGAAAAGTTGAAGAACTTAAGCCGTAACAAAAATATTGGAAGTTGAGTTGATTAGTTAAACAACTTTCGGCTTCGTTCCTTTTCGGGGACGAAAAGATTTATGTGGGGGAGAATGTAACAACCCGGAAAATCCGAGCCAATTTAAAATTTTTAATTTGGTAATTTTAATGAATTTTGATTAATTTAAATGAATTATTTTAAATAATATCGACGAGAAATTTATTTTGAATAGAATTCGAACGTATATATTTATATAGATCGTCGTTAGAATATAAATATTTATTTATATATATAAAAGGAATTGAAAATGGCGTTGTAGTTCGATAATTCGATTTCAAACTTCAAATGAATGTATCAGGTGCAAATTAAATTGGATTTTAGTGAAACCAAAAATATTTGAATCTAATTGAGAATATCTTTCCAGCGAATCCGGAAAATCAAAATTTCATAGCGGGGATAAAAAGTTATGCCCAGTTGAAAATTCAGAATAGTCGCAATGGAATTCTGTCCCTTAAAGATGGAAATTTTGCAAACGACCTCGGATTTCGACGTAACCACTTTTGTTGGGTCCGGGATGTTAAATTATTGCTAGGTGTCAAATTTCATTATTTTTCGAATCAATATGTGAGCGTGGCAAAGGAAAACCTGTTTGACCAGTTTCAGTTGATTTTAATCGACTGGAAAATGATCATTTTTCAAACGGTCTCAGAATTCGATGAAATTAGTTTTGTTAGGACCGTGTCGTCAATACGAGGTTGGAAAATATTTTTCGGGAATTTTTAGAGTTCAAATATGGCCCCAGTAAATTGAAATGCGCATTCAAATTCAATATATAGAGTTATATGTTGATTTGGACGGAAACTAATCGAAACGATCGAATCAGCTAACGATACATATCCCATTGTGTTCGGAATGAGGGTAATTAGCTATGGACGACACTCGGCGGATTCGATTTCGAGGTCGAAATAAAAAGTTGCTTTTTGAAATTAAATAATTATATAAATAATAAAATAAAAAAAATTCCCCTTTCATCTCCTTAACCCCCTCCTCACTATTCACGTTGACTTCAGTATTAAAGGAAAAAAAAAACCCGTCGATCCCCATCGAGCTACCCCGTCACCTCCCCACCTCGCGACGCCACCGCCTAGGCCCAACCTTCGGCGCCACCACTGACGAAACCCCCTCCCTCCCCCTCACGCCTCTCTCTCCTCCACAGCCAAAAGCTCTAGCGCGCAAACCCCCAAATCGATAGAGCAGCCTCCATCCGACCGCACTACACCCCCATCGCCGCAGGCCAGAACTCGACACCCCCCCCAAGCGAGCAACTGCGATCCCAAACCCCCCTTCTAAAATTCGAACAGTGATTTCCTTTTCTTTTCTCTTCCTTTTTGTTTCTATATATATTTTATCTCTTCACGTATAGGAATAGCAATTGTGGTTAAAGTTAGATAAGAATAGGATTTTTGTATGGTATAAAAATTTGATTTTTAAACCATAAAGATTAGATTTTTAACTCTACAAAGATACGATTTTTAACTTAGCAAAGGTATAGCTTTTAACTAGATAAAGATGTGATTTTTAACTAGGTTAAAAATATAATTTTTATATTATAGAAAGGTTAAAAATATAATTTTTATATTATAGAAAGGTTAAAAATTTAATTTTTATATTATAGAAAGGTTGAAAATATATTTTTTATAAGTGTAGTAAGAATAAAAATTCGATCTTGATATAAGGAGTAGGAATATAAAAATATAATTTTTATATAGAATGAAGCATCGAAAAATAATTGAAGCAGAAATAGAAATATGATTTTTATTTATTGAAATGAAGTGATAAAAATATAATTTTTTTTTGAACAGTGTGAAAAGAACTGCATTGGAATTTCAAGCAGATCCAGACAGTTCAGCAGTTCAAAAGCAAAGCACGGCGGAGTGGAACCATTTGTGAGAACTTCTCAATTTTAATTTAATTTTCTAGTTAAAATATATGTCAGGATGCAGATGGTGTTTAGTAGCACTCGACACCCGTCGTCCACAGGCCATGGACAACTTGTATGCTTGTTTGTTTGATTTTGATGTGTGGTTGATTGTGTGATGTGATGTAAAATGAAACAAAATATTTTATAGTGGAAAATATTTTATAGTTAAAAATAGAATTTTTAACGGGTATTTAAAATGAAATAAATATAAACAAATTGAACGATTTGTTTATATACACACATTTGACTGATATTGATTGGGACGATAAATTTTACACATCGCCCACCTGCACAAATAAAATATGTGTTTGATTGTTTGAAAACCCCACACGGGTATTGGGGTGATATATGACATACACTAATCCCAATAATTAGTTGTATATCGATCGATTGATTGACAGACTGTGATAAGCGTTGAATATTTATATTTGATGCTTATACAGTGTAGAATGCAGTTTGGATGTTGGTTGATTATTTGTCATTGTCGATGTATACATGCGTTGTATGTAAATCCATAGAAGTAAAAACTATGGTAATTGATTGGGCCTCATTCCAATATTTGAATAGAAATATTTGAATAGAAATATTTGAAAAAGAAATATTTGAACAGAAATATTCGAAAAAGAAATATTTGAAATAGAATATTTGAAAATAGAAATATATGAAGTCGTGTTGATTAGATTGACGCCATTTTGACGTGAACGATATTTATATCGATTTTATTCATTTTATAATGAAAATCGAAAGTGATTTCAAAATCTGATATTTTGAAAAGAATTAGAATTCGAATTGAAATTGAATAGAAATGAATTCGAATTGAAATTGAATAGAAATGAATTCGAATTGAAATTGAATAGAAATGAATTCGAAATGAAATGAATTGAAATTCGAATTAAATTGAAATTGAATTGAAATCAATTTGAAATGAATTTAAAACGATTTATAAAATACGTTTTAAAAAGGAAATCGACGAAGTATATATTATATATATATATAATATATATAATATAATGACCTGCATAGAATGCGTTGCGCCGCGGTAATTCGCGAATTTCGACCATTGACTTCGAATGGATATTACGGGATATCCGACCGTCGGATTTTCCTAAAACAAGAACCGTTGGGTTCGTATCTAAAAGAGTTTTCTAACGAATGTGAGAAATTAGAAATCTAACGGTCGGATTTGGAATTATGTCCAAATCAAATTTGGAAAAGGTCGCTGTAAGTGCAGTTCGATGGCCGTTGATGGAAATCGACTGTACGGGCCTTGATAAAATTATTAAAAATAGTAATAATTTGTGTAAAATCATAAGAAATGATTTGTGAAGAATTGGGATGAAAAACTCCATATTTAAAAAGACAAAAATAGATTTTTATCGAAATGAACTACTTTTGAACTAGAATTATAATTCTATTTATTTTTAAAATAAATAAAGTGGATTTGAAATGGTTTTAAAAGTAGCTAGAATTTCCAATAATTGAATTGGAATGGATTTGAATCGAAATTGTCTTTAGAGTATTTCGATGTTGGATTTCGTGACGATACAGGTGTTACTATTGGAATTTGAAAGAAATATTTATATCATTATTTCCAATACGATATTTGTTGGTCGTAGAATTTGATATTGAATATAAGCCGATATATTTTCTATTCAGAGCCTTGTATTTAATATAAAATGTGGTTTGGGTTTGTCGTGAATGGGGTCTTCATTAACACTATTCTTAAGCCCAGTGGAGAAAAAGATTAAATCTTTTATTTAGATTTAATGAAGTGTACCAATTAAATAATATTTAATTGGAATAGAATTGGTATTGATTTTTGGGTTTATCGTGAACAGTGTTTTAAATAACACTTGTTCTTTAACCCGATAATTAATGGAATGTGATTTAGGGTTTATCGTGAACCGTGTTTTAAATGACACTGATTCTTTAACTCAGTTAAAGATTAAAACTAAGTGAAGTTTTAATGAATCTTTAATTAGATTGAAATGGTCGAGAATGGAGTATCACCAGTTTTGCTCCAGGCGATAGTTAAATCTTTAATTAGATTTGAACGTGAAATGGTAATTGAATTTACCGATAACACTGTGGTGTTAGATATGAAGTATTACAAGTTTTACTTCATGGGATGAATAGGTTGGGATTAGGAAATAAAATAAATGATTACTTCGGTGTGGTTCGCTAATCCCGACTAGTTTGAATTGATATTCAAAGAATAAATTTAAAATAATTTATCTTTGATAAAATTAATGGGAACCTTTCCCAAAGTGTAAGAATATTTGAAAAAAAAAATATTTTGAATCGGAATGAGGCATATATTGTGTTTGTGTAACACTTGTTTATTATATACGCGAGTTCTTCAGAAAGAACGGGTTTATCCCATTCTGAATAACTGACTCGACGTGGTGTCGAAGATGAAGACGGTAGTTGAAGACCGGAGGTCTTCACGTCGTTTGGGTGATTACTGATGATCTTGATTGGGTCGTACAACCAAAAGGAGGGAATCAGTTAGTGGTCGTCCAGACGTACTTGGAGCTCGATGGATAAGCGTGGTACTAGGTGCCTCCGGTTTCGTTCAGACCCAGAACGAACTTGTAAATGGAAGGTGTGTCTGACATTGGATTTTATTCCGTGTGGTTAATTTCTATTAAATATATATATCTGTTTGGCGGTGGAGAATTTATTCTCTTGCTTAACACCCTTCTCTGAAACGTACGAGCTCAAGGGTTATATATTGATGGATATCAAACGCATGGAGTGAATTGCCTGTGTGGCATGCCTAAGTGGCAATTGATCAAGGCTTCTGTTGAAAAGCAAAGTCTTGTGGTGATGATCAAAGCACGTCCTGTGTGGCATAGCTTTGTGTAGCGTGGATTCGCGAGCCTCACACCCTAACCTGAAATGGGAGAAGGATCCAAGGAGGGCATGCGTCTCTTTCTAGCTTGAAGTGGCGTCAGTGGTTTTACACGCCCTGACGAGTTTAACTTATGTGGTTGTTGCTGTTGCGAGGCGCCTCGGATATATCGGTCGATCCAGGACCGATAGAGTCATTGGACTCATTTACGCCCCATATGGTGGGGAGATGTAGTGTTCAGGCATTTTAATCCACATCGGTGGACCGGCCCTGTGGCTCCTATGGCTTGACGGAGTACTTGCCTGAGGCTCGGGCTAGAGAGTCTTGAATTCGGTAAAGGACTATCTTTTGCCTCGGTTCATAGAGGAAATCCAATTTCCAATACGACACTTTGCGGTTTTAGTTGTAAACCTATATATGGCGACATAGTGGTATGGGCCATTCATGCCGCCTATGATTGATGCTTATGATTGAAATTGTTTTTGACACTATACACTTATAGTAATAGTAAAACATGAAATTTAGCGTATCAAGCATTCTTTGGCTATTATAAGGTAAAACCCTATCCTCCGATTTGTGTTGCATTGTGTGATGGGACCTAGGTCTTATAATAGCTTCATTGTTCTTTATTTAGCATTGCGTTGTTGTTTTATGCACTGGTATTCTTGGGAGGAAACCCGTTCCGTGTTATACGGCGTATTCCCTTGATTTACCTAACTTTAAAATAAAGATTAATAACTGTTTTAGTTCTCACACTAGTCACATGACTGACCTGGAGTTTATTTTTTTAACCTAAACTCTGGTTGTCCTTATTTTGACACGGGCAAATTTATATTCATAGGATCCTGATTTACAGCTGGAACGATACTCGGAAAGCTTTGTCGTATTACTTCTAGTTGTGTATTATTTTCCGCTGCAATGTAATTTATTGTAATCTCTGATATTTTGTAATGTATAATATTCATTTATACTCTGTATATTCTTGTATTCTGATGGAATTGTTGTAATATACAATGAAATGTTCTTCCGTCTGCGCTCTTTTATGGCTTGTTCTCCAACAATCCGGCCTTTCCTCACCGGGGAAGTTAAGGGTTCTTACACACACTGTAAACCTACTGGTGCCCAATGCCTGCTTTTTCAACTCCGGACTACGTGCACGACCATAGTCCGCATGAACCTACAACGGCGCACCTACTCAGCCGTTGTTTTGGTCGCTTACAATCAGCCCAGTAATCGTGCCCCACCCTGCCTAGTCCCAGGGTATCGCGATACATCTAAGTGGGTTACTGCTGAAAAGGACCGCGTAACTAGGGTTTCTAATAGGTTAAGTGATGTCATTCGAATTCGTGACCGAACCCTATCCAAATCATGTATCAAGCAGGTTAAGTGTGTCCAAGCGGTTCATGACTTAACCCTATCAAATCATCGTGTCAAATTGGTTGAGTATATTCAAGTGGTTCATGACTTAACCCTATCATGGGGCATTAATTCATTAATGCACCCTAACCTCTCACATTAGACAAGTTGTTACGGTTACTGGATTTGTCGGGCGGTTCCGGGCAGATTTACACCACAACATAGTCTAACCTCGTGTTTTACGTGTGATATGACCAACTACCCACATTGGATCCTATTGTTTGCAGTCACTGGATTCGCCGGGCGGTTCCGGGCAGATTTACACTGCAAACTCAACCCAACCTCGAGTTGGCCATTTTCAAGTTTATTCTAAGTGTCATGTCCAGGTTCAAGTTTCAAGTCTAAATTCATGTCAAGTCTTCATGTCATGTTTCATGTCAAAACGTTTCAAGTTCATGTCCATATCCAGGTTCAAGTTATAACAATGTTCACGTTTCAAGTTTATAGTAAATTCAGGTTTGCCTAAACTACCCAAATCGTATTCCCATCGCACGTGAATTCGAATCGATACAAACAAATATAATTAGGGAATAACATAGAAAGAATGGGCATAAGGTGGCAAAAGTGATTACAAGTCAAGCATGGTATAAATTGAGATAAATGACTACAACAATACTGGCATATGGAATAGAGGTCTCAAGTATCTAACCTAGCAAAATAGGGTGATAGTCATAGTAACAGTTGACATATAATAACCCCAAACTTGTGAATAACAACTAATTCAACATCACAGGCATGTTAACATCATGGACATGAGGGGTTTATGTTTACAACATGTTTAGGCCTCAAATCAATTTCATATAAATATTACCACAAGTCAAGATTCAAGATGAATAGATCCAAGGTGGACAACTAGCAGACCCTAAATACTAGATTCAAAATGAACAATGGTAGATCCAAGATATACAATGATAGGTCCAGGATGATTTTCATACTTTTGTTCAATTTCATTTTACAACATATCCATATTAAGTTTATAGTTTAGATCTAAAAGTAACTGGGGCTTACAGATCATGGTTTGAGAATTAGAAAACAAAGAGGCGATGTTGAATCTCGAATCTAACAGAAATCCCCCAAACAGCAATACTCTACACGTAGCTTTGTTGGAGAAGAAGCAATTCATTTTCTTTAACTTTTCAACCAGAGTTTTAGCAGCATAAGACCAGAGAAAATTTGTGTAGAGAGACTAGAGTTAGGGGTTGTTTATATAGGGTCAGGCCAACAAAACTAGACAGAAATCGGACTAGAAACATCAGAATGAATTCTGACTCAAAAATGGGCTCTGCAACCAGGTCGACACCCAGGTCGACACCCAAGTCGACTCTATGGTCGACCTGGTCCTGGGAGGGAAATTTCCCGCCCATTCCGTTCTGGGGTTTGAATTCGAAATTTGAATTCGAATTCTGAGCTGTTTTGAACTTGAAAATTTCTGAAAACTTCCAAGAGTCATAACTTTGTCATACGGACACCGATTTTCATAAACTCGGACTCGTTTACTAGTAGAATTTCGAGATGAACTAAATGGCGTAACCCATTTCCCTTGATTCTTATTTTAAAAATTAATTCTGCTTTTATTTATGGTTATAACAGTTATCAAAATACGGGTTGTTACAACTTCTTTTATAAAAACATTGGTTATAACGATAGCGTTCTAATCCCTACTTTCGCAATATCTAATCTTCAAATATAACTTTTATTCTTTAACTTGAATAAATGAATAAACACCTAATTTATAAATAAATAAATCTTGATTTAAACACCGGATAGTATAAGTACTTTCCCGAATTCATTATAATCAAATTCGATGATTAACTCTCTTCGAATAACTAATATTCGATTTACTCAACTTGATAAACTTACTCGATTAACTCAACTCGACAAACTCGACTTAATTAACTCAACTTGATTAACTCCTATCGAATAACCAATATTCGATTAATTTATATTCGAATAACTATGTATGTTTTAACTCTATTTCGAATAACTATACTCGCCTAACTCGATGTGATTAACTTGGTTTGACTAACTCGATTCGATTTAACCCTACTCGAATAACTCGATTTGATAAACTTGGTCTGACTAACTCGATTTGATTTAACCCTACTAAACTAACTCGATTCGATTTAACCCAACTCGACTAACTCGATTCGATTAACTCAATTCGATTAACTAAACCCGACTAACTCCATTCGATTAATTAAAACCAACTAACTCCTTTCGATTAATTAAAATCGACTAACTCCTTTCGATTAAAATCAACTAACTCCTTTCGATTAATTAAAATCGACTAACTCCTTTCGATTAATTAAAATCAACTAACTCCTTTCGATTAATTAAAATCGACTAACTCCTTTCAATTATTTAAAATCGACTAACTCCTTTTGATTAATTAATATCGACTAACTCCTTTCGATTAATTAAAATTGACTAACTCCTTTCGATTAATTAAAATCGACTAACTCCTTTCAATTAATTAATATCGACTAACTCCTTTCAATTAATTATAATCGATTAACTCAACTCGACTAACTATGTTCGTTTAACTCGACTCGACTTGCCATATCCGTTTAACTCGACTAACTCGTCTCGACTAGCCATTTTCGTTTAACTCGACTAACTCGACTTGACTTTCGAATACCATATTCGATTTACTCGTTTCGAATAATTAATTCGATCAACTCCTTCTCATTAACTCTATTTATTTTTCCCAATAAATATTCCTTTATTATATTTATTTTCTAAATAAATATTCCTTTATTCTATCGATAATCTATTTGTAAATGTTTTACAAATATTTCCTTTTTAATTCTATTTGTAAATGTTTTACAAATATTTTCTTTTTATCTTTATTTGTAAATGGTTTACAAATATTTTCTTTTAATCTTTATTTATTTCCTAAATAAATATTCCTTATATTCTTTCTATTTATTATCCCAATAAATATTCCTCTTTATAAAATCCTTTGATTTTATAAATAAATCCTCCTTTATAAAATCCCTTGATTTTATAAATATTTTTTCTTTAACAAATTCTAATTCATTTTATAAACAAATAGCCCTTTTATAAAATCCTATGATTTTATAATTATTTCCTTTTTATAAAATCTTTTGATTTTATAAATAAATTCCTTTTATATTTGTTGTACAAATATTTCTGTTCCAATTCTATTTGACTTGCCAAATATTTCCTTTATAACATCCTTTGATTTTATAAATAGTTTCTTTTATAATTTCTTTTATATTTGATTTTATAAATATTCTATTTCAATACACAGTTTGAAATCTTCCTTCAATATAAAATCTTTCGATTTTATATAATAATTTATTTCAATATTTCTTTTGGTATTTAACAGTACCGAATAATAAGACCATTGTCCTTGTCATCAATCACAGATTATACATCACATCATATAACACAATATATGAACAAAACAGTATTATGAATATTGAGGAACCCAGTTGGATCCCTCAAACCTGTTTCCCTGCATCACAGAAGTTAACAACACGAATATAAAATATTCTAATATACCGAATCAATATTCAATTAACAATTTATATATATATCGTTATTTATAATTTCGACCAACACATAAGCAATTCAACCAAACAGTTAACACACAGCAATCAATAGATAATTATCCGTTCTAAGAATACGTTATAAAAATATAACTGTTCAGAGTTGGTGAGTTTTACTCACATTTCGCGTTAACCATTAAATAACGATTTGCGTCTGTTGATTCAGACAGGACAATTTATTTTTCTATAAATTGTAACGAGCTTCGATTCGCTCTTCATCAGTTCCATTGTGTAGCCACTGTCCATACGATCCCAACGCGACTAGTTTCGCTGAATTTCGTTCATGTATGGCCAAGTTTTGATTATTAGAAGTTAGTATATATTTTATATAAAATAAACATGGATTTAAATTATAATGGGCCTCTACCCTTTTATCTTTAGCCCAACTACCCACACAATCCGAATCTGCGTGGCCTCTTCTCCCCCACTCCATACACAGCGAACTCCAACCTGTATCCTCTACCATTACTGTAATAACCCGGAAATCCGAGCCAATTTAAAAATTTTATTTTGGCAATTTTGATGGATTTTGAATATTTAAAATAGTTTATTTTAAATAATAACGACGGAAAATTTATTCTCGACGAAGTTAGAACGAATAATTTTATTTTAAATATATAACGGGCCTGAAAAGGCGTGATAGTTCGAAAATACGATTTCTAATTTCAATTGAATATACATAATTCAATATAAATCGGATTTCAGCAAAACAAGAAATATTTGAATATGTTTGATCATATCTTTCTAACGGATGTAAGAAATTGATATTTAACATTACAAGTTGAAAGATACGTCCAGTTTAAAATTTAGAAAAGTGGCTATAGAATGTATAAAGCCCGTGAAAATAGCCATTATGCAAACGACCTCAAAATTCGACGAAACCTCTTTTGATGGATCTGGGTTGTCAAATTAGTGCTAGGTTTCAAATTCCATAATTTTTGAAGTTAATATGTGAGCGTGGCGAAGGAAAATGTGTTTGGTTGGTTTTAGTTAAATTGGATCGACCAGAAAATGGCGATTTTTCAAACGGTCTCAGAATTCGACGAAACTAGTTTTCTTGGGACCGCGTCGTCAAAACATAGCTAGATTTATTTTTCTGGAATTTTTGGGATCAGTATGTTGCCTCGGCAAATTGAAATGAACGTTTAAAACAAATATTGAATGTTTTATATTTTAATTTGAAGAAAAACTGACTGGAACAGTCGAATGGGCCTATGAAACATATCCCATTGTGTTCGGAATAGGGGTATTTAGCTAGGGACAAAAGTCTTTGGGTTTGGATTGGAGCTAGTATGTGAAGAGGTGTATTTTTGAATTTTTAAAAATATATAAATAAAGAAAAAACCCGTTGGCCAATCACAACTCGACAACCCCGCTTCTCTCTCCCCGATAACACACAAGCGACGACGGAAAAGCTTCAATTCTTCTCTCTTCAATTTCTCTTCCATCTCTAAGCGGAATCGATTGATTCAAAGGGGGATTTAAACAGATTTCCACGATCTACAAATCTATACCAGTCTCGACTTCTTTAGTTCGGTATTCAAGAAGAATCGCACCTCCAAAGTCACGGCTTTTGAGTCGTCGCCGAAACCCGTACACCCCGTCGAGTTGGGCAAACCTACCACGGTTGTGAAGCTCTCTTGAAGCTCTACGAGGTAGCGCTGGCCGATCGTCCTGAAGTGGCGCGGATTTCAAGAAAAACTCAAACCTAGTTTTGAACCAACTCTGAAAGGTACAACTGAAATATTTTGAACTGTTTTAAACACTTAAAACCGTTGCAAACGATGATTTTAGAATAAAAATCATATCTTTTTCATTTGTGGTTGAAATTCAGTGAAACAAGAGACAATGGACTCGTGCAGACGTCTTCTACATTCTAGAAGAGACCGAATATTTTTCTGAGCCTTCTGCAATTTTTGGAGGAGTGGAACCCAATGTGAGATTTCTAAATTATAAACGATATGGAAATAACAATGTATAAATTATATAGTCAAAGTATGAGTTATATAAGCGTCGTACACCTCATGTATAAGCATTGTATAAGTTGTATGTTCGATGTATAAGTTATATATGCGTTGTAAAAATAATATTTGCGTTGAAATGAATTGAAATGATATTGAAATGAAATCGAAATATATTTATATACGTATATCTATTTATCTATCTATCTATCTGTCTATATATATATATATATATATATATATATAATCCCCTCGTCCACAGACCATGGACGATATATATATATATATATATATATATATTGGTTGTGATATTGTTTGGATTATTGGTTGATGTGAAATTTGGTGAATATCATGAATGGTTGATTTGAAATGATTAATTGCGGTTGTAATCCCAATAGGATTAGTATATGGGAAAATTCGTCTGCGTACGAACTAGATATTGAAATTCCCCATTGTCAAAAGCTGCGAGGCATTAAGGTAGGGCGAGGAGCCATACTCGGGACAGTGCCGGTTTTAACTACCCTGCCGTTATGTTGCCGAAATTCTCAATAATATTCGTGTGTTAGAATTATTTTCAAGTGTTGAAACTATATTCATGTGTTGAATAGAAATTCATGTGTTGAATAGAAATTCATGTGTTGAATGAAGTTCATGTATTGAATAAATTCTTTGAAAAATAAAAATAACATTTTTATTATATATATAGACTATATAAAATATTACTGTTTTTAAATAAATGGTTTTATAATAAAAATAACATTTTTATTATATATATAGACTATATAAAATATTAGTGTTTTTAAATAAATGGTTTTACAATAAAAATAACATTTTTACCTTATGTATGAACTATATAAAATAATTGTGTTTTGAAATAAATTGTTTTACAATAAAAATCACATTTTATTATATTTATGAACTATAGAAAACATTCATGTATTGAATAAAAGACTAAAACGATAAAAATCATATTTTTATCGTATGTGTGAAGTCGAAAACATTTATGTGTTGAATATATAAATTGAACAATAAAATCTACATTTTTATTGCGAATCTGAAGTGTTAAAAATAGTGATGTGTTGAAATGAATTTCTGTGGATAAAAATATCGTTTTTATCAAATATATGAAGTGAATATGGTATTGAAGTCGAAGAATGAATTATATATATATATAATTAAAATAAATCGAATAACAAAGCTGCAGTTCATATATTGAAACCATGATTTCAAAAGATTATTGCGGGAGATCCGACCATCAGATTTTCCCAAAATCGAAACAGTTGGGTTCGCTTTGGAAATATCTTTCCATCGACACCCACTTTGTAAAGATCCAACGGTTGGATTGTCTGGAATGTTTAATTAAAATCTAAAGAAAAACAGCGCTAGAATCGATTATATATATATATATATATATATATATATATTAAATTGAATAACGACGCTGTAGTTCATGTTTTGAAATCGTAACTTCAAACGATTGTACCGGGAGATCCGACCGTCGGATTTTCCCAAAACTAAAACCGTTGGATTCATTTTGAAAAGAACTTTCTAATGATATAAAATTTGTGAAGATCCAATGGTTAGATTTTCAGATATGTGTAAATCAAATCTGAAGAAAAACAGCGCTACGGCTGCGTTATGGCCTGAGCCGTCATTTGAATGAGTTGGCTATTTTTAAATAAATAAAAATAGCGATAAATCATGATAAAATATTATAAACGATATGGAATGGAAATAAACTGAATTTTCTCGGTTTATTTGATATTTGATGGTTGAATGTTTTTGGCGTGAAAATTATATTAAAGAATAGAATTATTGATGTCGAATAATTTAACCATTGAAATGAATTGATTTGAAATTATAAATATACGTAAATTATTTGAAAAGGACGAGTTAATTCTCATTTCAAATAATTGATCGACGGTTAGAAGTCGAAGACATGAAGACGGTGCAAGACCGATGATCTTCACGTCGAATGGAGGGGTGCTACTAATGCTCATGATAGGAGTAGCCACCTTGAAGGGGCTGAAGTGGTAGTCGTCCGGACGTACTTGTGGATTGTATGGATATGCAAGGTATTAAGTGCCTTCGGTTTCGTTCAGACCCAGAACGAAATTGTAAATGGACTATGTGTCTGACATTGGATTTTGTTCTATGCTGATTGATCTCTATTAAATATATATTTGTTTGGCGGCGGAGAATTTATTCTCTTGCTTAACTCCCTTCTCTGGGAAGTACGAGCTCAGAGGTTATATATCAATAGAAATCAGTCGCACGGAGTGAATTTCCTCTGTGGCATGCCTAAGTGGCAGATGATCAAGGCTTCTGTTGATAAGCAAAGTCTTGTGGTTGATGATCAAAGCATGGCCTGTGTGGCATAGCTTTGTGTATAACGTTAATTCGCGAGCCTCACACCCCGGTATGGACCAGAAACGGGAGTGGACTGCAGGGAGCACATGTGTTTCCTTCTAGCTAGGAGTGGTGTCGGTGTTTTTACATGACTTGACATTTTACTTATGTGGATGATTGGTAGTGAGGCGCCTTGGTTATATCGGTCGATCCGGGACCGATGGAGTCATTGGGCTCATTTACGCCCCATAGGGCGGGGAAACGCAGTGTTCAGGCATTTTAATCCACATCGGTGGACTGGCCCTGAAGATCCAAGGGTCACTCGAGCTCTGATCCTGACACATGGGATAGATTGTCTCGAATTCAGTAAAGACGATCCCTTGTGTGACGACCCAAACTTCCCAGTAAAGGAAAGGCTGGATTGCTTTGAGAACAACACACATCAGAACACAAACTGAAGAACATTTTATTGCTGATTCCAACATTTACATCAGAGTACAAGAATATAACTGAGTATGAATTTATTACACAATAGAAATACAATGATATCAGAGATTTAAATTACATTTAAATAGCAGCTGAAAAATAATACAAATATACAACTGAAAGGAATACACGGATACAGATCTTTCTGAATACCGCTTCAGCTGTAAACCAGGATCCTGTAAATATATCTGCAAAAAGCAACTCGACTGCCCATGTGGAAAGTATGTGCACCCGAGTTTGCCAGTGAAACAAACTACAGGTCAGTCATGGGACTAGTACGAGAAATCTTAAATTAACTATCTAATAAGGCTAATCACAGGACCACGCCGCTAACGCAGAATGGATTTACTCCATTGGATTGCCAGTGCATAACATAAAGTAAATCGTTAAACAACGCAATGATTTTTAGAAAAATGAAAGCATTATAAGAACCAAGTCCCATTGTAACGTCCCACATTTTTCGATGGTTAACGTCGAACGATTGAAATGATTAAATATTTGATTTGAATTTAAATTGGAGATTTATATATAATTTATTTATATAATTTATTAAATAAGAATTTTTTTATTCGATAAATATAAAGTGTCTGAAATCAATTTATTTTTCAAACTACATTTTCGATAAGTGTAAATGGTGATATTTCAAGTGATTTCAGAATTCGATAAGATAAATTCCATGGGTTTAGAAATAGTGCATCATTATTGAATTTTGTATTTTCGGGTCATTTAAATTTATCTATTTAACATACGATCAGTAAACACCTAAGAATAATTAAATCAAATTTAATTTTAATTGTCAGTTTAAATTAATATCTTCTCCGTACGGTCGAATTGGACCGTGGAAACTGTTCCAGTTTGTTCAGAATGGTGATAAAATCCTAGAAATGCCATCTGTTGCATTCAAATAGGAGTTCGAAATCAACACTGTATTTTTGTTAATTAAATTCACATCTGTTCAAATGAAAATATCTCTGGCCAACCTATCGCTCTAACGCAGGGACTATGGCCTATTCCTTTTAAAGGAAGGAAACTCTGAATTCCTAATTTATAGCTTCCTTGTTCTGTCAAAGTCACGTACCTCCTACCCCTTTCAAACTATGCCTCTTCTGAACTCCTATGTTTTTCTAGCTGCTCTTGTTCTTTCAAATCGCATAGGTCTTCTCCTACTTAAGCTATGTAATTTCTTCGTCTACATCATCTATATCTAAAACCTACCCACTGATCTCATTCTTTCAAATCAAATGTCTTTCTTCAGCTAAAGCTATGTAAAGTCTTCTTCTGCCTACGCCTAAACCTATCGCGCCTTGAGAAACATCATCCTTATCATTTCAAGTCACTGCCTATATACGAAGCCTCACATTCGTTATATTCTCCCCATTCCAAAACCAGACAAAATCATTTTCGTTTCCCCTCTTTCATAAATTGAAATTAAAATCAAGTATCGCGATTTAATCGCTCGTTCGGTGAAGCTCCCTCGAATCTGAAGCTCGATGGGTTAAAGGAACCGTGAAAAAAAAGAAGAAGAAAAAAGGATTTAAAATCGAATCCGATTTGTATCACGAGACCCAGAAGCTCGATCCAGACGTTAACACTCGAGATGAGGGAGATGATGGGGTGTCGATGTCTGGTTCTATAGGGTTGCGGAAGGGGATTCAGCCGTTGAGCTATGGAAAGTGGGAGCCAGATTTTTGTGCGAGATGTTGAATGAAGTTCAGATCATGAACTGGAAGTTCAAAACTCCTGTTGTTTGAGGGTGTGACAGTTTAATTGGTGTTCGATACTTTGGAGATAAGGTCTGGTTTTTTTTGGATTTACTGGAGTAATGAAATTGTTGAAAGGGAGTATGGGAGAGAGTTCGATATTTGGTTCTGGACAATGGTGCGATGGCTATTGTACAGGAGGAATGGAGTTCTATAGTGGGGAGGATGCGCTGATGTCAATTTGAAGTTCGACAGTTAACAAATGTTAAGATCAACATATGATTGTTTTGGGTAATGATAAATGCGTGCTGATGGAGAATGTTGTCTGGGGTTAAACAGGAGCGTGAATGGTCAGTTGAAGGAGAGTTGGGTCTAAAAAGGGTGGAGGAGGTTTTGTATGATCATGAGAACTGATGGCATGAATTTTGCTGAGGAGATGGTAAGGGGTTTGGGTCTGTTTGGTTTGAAAGTGATGACCGGGGAGAAGGATGTCGGTTAGTTAATTCTGAAGGGTTCTGTGCTTTGTAGTGAATGCAAGCCAATGAGATGAACTGTCAATTGAGGAGTTCAAATGTTCTAATGATAAGCTGATGTGGAATTTTGGAAGTGCGATATTGGAGTGTACATGAGTTACTCGATAAAATGCCAATAAGAGGTGATTGTAGTTCGGGTTGATTTCCACAGAAGAAGTTCAGTGATTTTTGAAGAATAGTTTCATTGATTTGTCGAGACTTGCATGGGATTAAGGTGTAAGATAAAAGACGATTCGAATGACTTCATAGGCGTGACAATTTGGAAATTAACAGAATATCCAGCTATGGAAAAATCGAGGTGAGTTAATCTCACTCAGTTAAATTATTGGGAACTATTTTTAATAGCTCAAAAATTTATTGCTTTCTTGTTCGATGATAATTGCTTGATATAAAGTGATAATATTATATAATAATATTATAAAAATAATATTGGTGATTGGTTATTGGATAATGCCCGCAGTATCATTAGCGGATACCCGTAGTACCATTAGCGGATGATTTCCCTATACGCCCTACAATATATATAGTGGATGACCTTCTATATCGCGAGATCCTGCCTCGAAGCAAGATGGGTATTATTATTGTTTGACTAACATCTGTGGATGGAGGAAAAATAGGTTGGAGGGATCCAACTGGATTCCATAACATTTTTTTTTTTTTTTTACATATATGTTGTTATATGACATGATTGATAACCTGTGATAGTGTATGACCCCGTTTGGATGTGTTTTTACCATGGACCTTGGTTTTTGAATGATAAACCAGAAATAGAATATATAAAAGTATCCTAAAGGAATTTTATTTTCGATTAGGATATTTCTTTAGAAACCGATTGAGATAGAATTTTAAAGGAAAAGGTTATTTTTAATTAATGAAATGTGAAATAGATTTTATAGACAATGTTTATAAAGAAATAGGACATTCGAGAATTTAAAAACATAATTCGAATGTAAATTCGGGGGAAAAATAGGAATGCAGGTTGAACCAAATATTTTAAATATATCGAATTACAAAGTGAATTACAAATGAGGTTATATGAAATAACTCTATAATGGGGTTGGAACTTGAAACTTGATTTATGAAATCAAGTCTAGTATGGATTTGTATCGAAATTATTATTCGTGATTAATGTGAATAAAGAAAATAAAGAAGTGAGGTGAAAAAAAAGGAATTTACAGAAGTAAGTTCGGAAGTCTTTTTCAAATTATAAATTACAACTGAATTTAAGCAGAACTAATTTGAATATAGATTATACTAAATAATTTTACATACGATTCTTAAATGGTAAATGTTATTAAAATTTGCAAATGATAAGGATATACAAATGATTTATAATAGAATGGAATGAAGTTTTATTGAAAAATAACTGGGATAAGGGAGATAAACATATACAGATGTTTATAAGGACCATTGGAATCAAGACTTGATATAGAACTTGAGTTACAAAGGTAAAAATGAAATGGATTTGGTTAATGAAAATATATCCTTGGAAGAAAAATCTTTTTTCAGTTTAAAAGTAAATATTTAGCAATTGTTTTGCAAATCAAAATCTGTAAGGTAATATTTTACAAAAGTCACGACACTGTTTTGTAAATGCTACTTATAAGTAGAATATTTGAATAGTGTAATCTGAGATAACCATTTCATTTAAAATGGTAATCAAAATTAGGAATTCTATTCGTTTAGAAATTTAGAAATGAATTAATGGGATTAGAAAGTGACTAAAGATTAGTCGAGAAATGAATATTTCAGATGTTGAGGAAATTAAGAAGTTTAATTAACGAATGACTAAATTGACAGGCGATTATTGAATCGGTAAATTTAATTTTTCTTTTATGGATGAATGGTTGTTTTTATTTGATAGTTAAACAACCAACTATCAAATCTGGCCTAAATCGATTGTTGGTACGGAAAGACCGAGATCGAATTTATATTCGAAAACCATTCCGACCAACAAATACGTAAGGGCTAAATATATTAGTCGCTGATGGAGAGGAGTATTTGAAGACCGTAAATCTTCATAAAATGGAAGAAATACTTAAAATTTCTGCTTTAGCGGCCAGAAATATACTGTGGTTCTGTCGTGGTTGGAATTTATGGATTGCAAGGACTTCTCGCTACTAATCTATAGGGTGATTCCTAGGATGTGGTAGGAGAGTGCCTTCGGTTTGTCCAAACCCAGGACAACTTGTATGAATGAATGTCTGACAGAGTATTTCAGTAAGAGTCACGTACATTGATTTATTCAAACGTAGTATAGTTGGTGGCGGAGAAGGGAACTTCTCTTAGCTTATCTACTAGAGTATTTTTGTGGACATCAATTAGTGCTTTTGTGACGGATCTGGCGATGTGGCATTCGAAGTGAATGGGGGTCAAATGATCGAGAAAGATGATTATAACCTCAAGCCTCACAACCGAGAAATGACAAAAATCGGGCAGCCAACATGGCTATGTGGGTCGCGCCCATTAGGGTGTATTGTCACCATTTAGAGAACATTCATATTTGTTCCTTCTTTTCATTTCTGTATCTCCCGGGAATTTTCGGTGGTCGCGATAAAAATCCGAAAGGGTGACAATATATTCGATATACTCAAGCGAAATGAGTGGTCAGTCATGTCTGGGCCGGGTTGCAAGACGTTCTTGTTGAACACAGTGTATTCGTCTCTAGAGATACACTATCGGCAGGTGGTCCCATGCCTTGATATAGTTGGAAATCCAATCTCCAATAAGAGCCCGCGGTTTTTGATTGTATACTATATATGTAGAGCGTGAGATGCAAGCGTTCTGCATGATTCTAATTATTTGTATGTAAACACTATTATAATATCACAACAAGATATTGATTTCACAAATAGTTTGGGTTATCGTAAGGTAAAAACCGTCCGTGTTTATGTGTGGATTGGTCTTACGATTATTTTTTCTTTCGAAATGATTTTTAACTTTAAAAATCAAGTTTGATGATACCAAAAATTTAGTGAGTTTTTCTCATGCTGGTTCACCAGACTGACCTGTGCGTTTGTAATGCTCGTGTCAGACCCAGTTGGGTCAGACCGAGTTGTACAGGTTCAGGATAAGGTACGAATTTCAGAAGACTAGATGGAAGAGTTCAAATGTATGATTCATATATTATTCCGCTGTGTTATAAACAAGGACAGACTGTATAACTGTCCAGATATGTTGAATGACTACTGTACTCTGATGACTTGTAATACTTATTCAAATTTCTCAATAAAGGTTTATTTATGTATTATATTTTATCCGCTGCGTTGTGAGACTGGGTATTATGGTTCTTCTTCATTCTTCTCTTCTCGAATTTCTTTCTATTTCTCATCCTCTTATTTCTTTCTATTAGCTTTCTGGGATTTCGATACTTGAATTAGGACATGGAGTGTATAAATGTCTGTATTCGAGAGTCGAAATTGCCGGGTCGCTACAGTTGGTATCAGAGCAATGGTTTAGGAATTACCTTGGCTCTATGGTATAACTCAATATAGATGGGGTTAGTAATACCCTAGATTGAGTTTGAGTGTTTGTACGTATATACATGAAAGCGTATTTGTAGATTCTAATTAATAAAATGTTTTATATTATGTTATTTGATCGGTTCAATTTTGAACTGGTGACTGGCACAGTATTATTTTGTAAAGACGGGTAAATGAAATAATTTTGCCCAAATTATATTTTTATAGAAAAAATAGTTTTCTTACATTATATTGGTGTTTGATTGGTTGATTTGTTTGAATGAAATTCAAATAGGATTATGGGATTGGATTGTTTTAATATAACCAAAACATTGTAGAATAAATGATTTTTGAAATAAAAATCCGAATTTGAAAATATACTCAAAAGCCAATGGAAATAATATTGGATTAGAAATCAATCTGATATTAACCGAATGGTAAAATAATATGTTCAGCCAAAGTGAATACAATCAAGAAAACATTAATATTAAATGCGAATTCAATTGGTTTGAATGATTGTGAGTTGGTTGTTAATTGATTGTTAGATTGGTAAGGTAGGAATCCACCAACAATTTATGAAGTAAAATGGATAAGTTGTAGCTAAGGAAGAAAATTCCAATGAAATGAGTTGAATGAATCAAAACTTGTCAAAGACAAGTTGAAAAGGATTTGGATTAGAATTGAAATTATCTTAAATTTAAAAATGAACTCACCTCATCGCGGTAATTTTAAATATAACAATTTGAACTTCAATCAAGGATATAAGCTTCAATACGAGTCGGAATTCTTTGTAACAAGAATCGTTCGGATTAATGGTTTCATAATTCTCTACTGAAAGAGAAAAATTGAGATTTCACATTATAGATTTTGAGTTATGTCAAAATCAATTTTTCAAAAGGTCGCTATGAAATAGTTTATAAATTAAAATGATTTATGAATTCAAATGGATGAATTTTAAAAGATTAAAATTTGATTTCCTTTGGTAAACTTGTGTATTGAGTTATTAAATGAATATGGAATGAAAATAAATTGATTATTGATAATCCAAATGGAAGCTCGATACTTATAATTAGAATATGTCGAGTGGAATAAGAAGTAAAGTGAAACAAATTCAATTCGAATAACCGAATATGACTTGAAAGAATGAATCAAATTGAGTTTGACTGAAATTGAACATAAATTTGAGCGTGAATATAAATGGACTCGTATATTGAAAACGCGAACCTGGAACTTGAACTATGTAAAACTTGACTTGTTTATAAGCAAAAGTATATATATACAAACATGGATGTTTAAACTATCATTAACTAAAAATGAAAGCAAATTGATGGATGGATGGGTAGACTGGAAGCAAGAATTAAGTTGTTTATGATCAGTTAGAAATACAAGTGCATATGATTGAGCAGGTTTATGAGGTGGAAGCAGATATGTGAGAACATTATGAGTTGCTCGACAAAAAGTTACATGTTTAATTCAATATGAGGTTTTATGGGCCGAATCGGCAAGCCACTTGGCTTTTTGATTTTCTTTTTGATTGGAGAGGGCCTGTGTGGCAAGGTTTGAATTTTTCCGGTAACCCCGTACAAAGGAGGTGCTGGCAAAAATTTTTGAAATTTAGGGAGTTCGAAAAATTTTCAACAAATTTGAATTTTTTTTTTAGAAAAAATATATGTTCAGTTGGAAATTGAAATTAAGGAATTTTGAGTGAACTAATGAGTTGGTTGTTGGAGACTAAGGATGTTGAGATCAATGTCGAGTTGCATGCGTGGATTGTGGGAAGTGAATAAGATGTAGCAACTTTTCTACTTAGTAATTTCGGGGACAAAATTCTTTTAAGGGGGAAGGAATGTAACGTCCCGCATTTTTCGATGGTTAACATTGAATGATTGAAATGATTAAATATTTGATTTGAATTTAAATTGGAGATTTATATAGAATTTATTTATTTAATTTATTAAATAAGAATATATTTTTTGATAAATATAAAGTGTCTGAAATCAATTTATTTTTCTAACGACATTTTCGATAAGTGTAAATGGTGATCAAGTGATTTCAGAATTTGACAAGATAAATTCCATCGGTTTAGAAATAGTGTATCGTTATTGAATTTTGTATTTTCGGGACATTTAAATTTATTGATTTAACATACGATCAGTAAACGCCTAAGAATAATTAAATCAAATTTAATTTTAATTGTCAGTTTAAATTAATATCTTCTCCGTACGGTCGAATTGGACCGTGGAAACTGTTCCAGTGTGTTCAGAATGGTGATAAAATCCTAGAAATGCCATCTGTTGCATTCAAATCGGAGTTCGAAATCAACACTGTATTTTTGTTAATTAAATTCACATCTGTTCAAATGAAAATATCTCTGGCCAACCTATCGCTCTAACGCAGGGACTATGGCCTATTCCTTTTAAAGGAAGGAAACTCTGAATTCCTAATTTATAGCTTCCTTGTTCTGTCAATGTCACGTACCTCCTACCCCTTTCAAACTATGCCTCTTCTGAACTCCTATGTTTTTCTAGCTGCTCTTGTTCTTTCAAATCGCATAGGTCTTCTCCTACTTAAGCTATGTAATTTCTTCGTCTACATCATCTATATCTAAAACCTACCCACTGATCTCGTTCTTTCAAATCAAATGTCTTTCTTCAGCTAAAGCTATGTAAAGTCTTCTTCTGCCTACGCCTAAACCTATCGCGCCTTGAGAGACATCATCCTTATCATTTCAAGTCACTGCCTATATAAGAAGCCTCACATTCGTTATATTCTACCCATTCCAAAACCAGACAAAATCATTTCCGTTTTCCCTCGTTCAGAAATTGAAATTAAAATCATGTATCGCAATTTAATCACTCGTTCGGTGAAGCTCCCTCGAATCTGAAGCTCGATGGGTTAAAGGAATCGCGAAAAAAGAAAAAGAAAAAAAAAGGATTTAAAATAAGATCCGATTTGTATCACGAGACCCTGAATGTGACGATCCCAAAATCCCTGTGACGGTATTAAGGATAATCATTGGAATATAACCCATCAATCATCATAGCAGAGAACAGATAATAGCAGAAACAATAAAGAGAATAATTTTACATGGATATGACAGCGGAATTACAACATGTAACAACATCAGAATAGCACAGCGTAGGATATAACTTAGTAAATAAAAGGGAAATGATCAGTCACCATCGCCAGAGGCGGAATATATACATGCAGTGAGACATAATAAGGGTATTAGTCTACATCGCCGAAGGCGGTACATATACATACGATAATAAGTACTGAAAGTAAAGCAGTCTGCATCGCCAGTGGAGAAATCATAATATAAGTACAATAATGGCGGAAAATGTCAAAGTCATCTCTGTGAAGTCAGCCTTGCCATGAGCCAAAATGCACTCTATGCAATAGTGTAGAGCCAAAAACAACCTGTCACCTGTGACCTAAACTGCCCGTGTGAAAATAAGGGCACCCGCGTTTGCAAAGTGAAACAAACAACGAGTCAGTCATGGGGACTGGTATGAGAAATCTATTTAACAGTTTAAACAACAGTAATAAGCAAATAATAGGACCACGCCACTTTCGCAGAACGGGTTTACTCCAGTGATTGCTGGTGCATTGAAAACAAAGTAAATTCTTTAAAACAACGCAATGCTTTTAAAAAGAATGAAGCCATTATAAGACTCAAGTCCCATCATACAATGCAACGCAAGCCGGAGGATAGAGTTTTACCTTATAATGGACAAATATGCTTGATAAGTGTAAAGCAAAATCATTTGGTATTATTACTAGTGCATATATGTTTCAAAAACGAATAGCATCATAAATATCAATCATAGGCGACATGAGCATCCCATGCCACTATGTCGCCATATATAAGTTACAATCGAATCCGTTACCTCGTATTGGAAATTGGATTTCCGTCATGAGTCGAGGCAAGGGGCAAGCCCCTCTCCGCTTCGAGACATTCTAGCAAATACCTCAGGACTACACACTCTGGGTAACCCTTGGATCTTCAGGGCCGGTCCTCTCTTACGTTTGAGGATTGGCAATTCCTGAACACACGTTTCCCGGTCCTTACAGACCTATAATCGAGGCGCCTCACATTCCAACAACCACATAGGTGAAAAATATATGTAAATGTCAGGGCTGGTAAGTCACTGACACCATCATAACTAGAAAGAAACGTCGTGTTCTCCCTGCAGTCCTTATCCCATTTTTAACTCATACCGAGGTGTGAGGCTTGCGAATCCACGCTATACACAAAGCCAAGCCACGTAGGCCGTGCTTTGATCATCAACCACAAGACTTTGCTATGCAACAGAAGCCTTGATCACAACATCTTGGCATGCCACATAGGCAATCCACTCTATACGATTGATTTCTATCGATATATAACCTCTGAGCTCGTACGTCTCAGAGAAGAGCGTTAAGCAAGAGAATAAATTCTCCGTCGCCAAACAGATATATATTTAACAGAGATCGATCAGTATAGAACAAAATCCGATGTCAGACACACAGTCCATTTACAAGTCCGTTTTGGGTCTGAACGAAACCAGAGGCGTCAAATTCCTCGTATATTCGTCCAATCAACACATACGTTCAAACGGCTACTACTTCCGTTCCTTCACGGTAGCTACTCCAGTCAGGAACCTCAGCAGCGCCCATCCAACCGATACGAAGATCGTCGGTCTCGAATCATCTTTGTATTTTCCAATTCGAATCGCTCGATCAATTATTTGAAATGAGGGTTAGCTCGGCCTTTTCAAGTAATTCACATAATTAGAATTCAAATCAATTCTTCTCATGGTTATATTATTCGACATCCATATTTCAGTTCTTTAGTGTTATTTTCGTGTCAAACACATACAACCATCAAATATCAAACAAATCAAGCCAAATTGTTTTATTTCCAATCTATGTTTCTTATAATATTTTATAACGATTTTTCGCCATTTTTATTTATTTAAAAATGGCCCTATTTAAATAAACGACGTTTCAGGTCATGCCGTGGCACTGGCGCTGTTTTTCCCCTAATTTGTTTTACACATATCGGAAAATCTAACCGTTGGATTTCTACAAAATCTATGTCAGTGGGAAGATATTCCCAAAGCGAACCCAACGGTTCCAGTTTCGTGAAAATCCGACAGTCGGATCTTCCACACTAGTCGTTTGAAGTTACGGTTTCGTAATTCGAAATGCAGCGTCGTTATTCGATTTAGTTTAATTATATTTATATTTATATATAAATATAATCGATTCTGGAACTGTTTTTCTTCAGATTTGAATTAAACATTCCAGACAATTCAACCGTTGGATTTTTACAAGGTTGGTGCCGTTGGAAAGATATTTCCAAGGCGAACCCAGCGGTTGCGGTTTCGGGAAAATCCGATGGTCGGATTTCTCGTACTAATCATTTCAAATTACGATTCCAAAACACGAACTGCACGGCTTCGATTCCTTTCTATTCTATTTATATTTATATATATAAATATAGCTCATTCATTTATTTCAAATATAGTTCATTCATTAATTTCAACTTCATTTTCACTTCAAATATTTCACTAACGCCTTAATATTTCAAAAAAATTCGCCATAACCTCCTTTGTACGGGAAGGGATTTGGAAATTTATTTGGTCGTGTTAGGTACCCAATAAATCCTATAAAGCATCCACATATTTATAGTGATATATTCTGGTGTTAACGGGGGAGCGTGTATAGATAATAACTCTAGAGAATAAATTCTCGTCACCCCGTTCCGTGTGGAAATAAATAGTCCATGTGCCGTATCTAATGACTAGAGAGACATGATTATTATCAACTCCAGACCCGTGTGGGGTTTTTATTAATCTGGCAATTTATCGTTATATTTTATATAGTCCATATCAGTCATCAGTTCAACCTGTAGTATATAATCATCGCCATACAAGCCTCTCGTTCGTATGGTAAATCTTCCACCTCGTCATACAGGCTCCAAATGCTTATGTGGAATATGATGAAGTATGCCTATCCTCAAGAAGTATGCCAGGTAGCGTAGTTCAAAATTAATTGTTACTATCCTATGGCGATGTTTATTATTTCACACAGAATAACCAGCACTCCGCATCCAATGGCATTCACAGGAGTTGATATAAAAATAAAATTGCGCAGCCAACTCATCAAGGCTTACCTATTTGTCGGGCACGCAAATAATTTCTTTACTCTACAACTAATTTATTTTTCCCTGTTCAATACATGTATATATATGCAGGACAAAGCTAATAATAATATTTCTAGCAAACTATTATTTATTTCAACACGTGTGTACTTTTATCAAAGCGTATACATGATAAAAGAAAATATATTTATCATCAAAAATATTTATTCAACACGTGAATGTTTTTAAAACTTCATATTCATAATAAAGATGTAGTTTTTATTGGCTATGCATTTTATTTTAAAATACGATAACATTCAACACAAGAATTTCAATTCAACGAATGAATTTCGATTCAACACATGAATATTCTCTATAGTTTGTATATATATATAAATGTGATTTTTATCGTTAAATCTATTTGTTTATATTTGAATAATATCCAACACATGAATTTCAACTCAACACATGAATATTCTCTATAGTTTGTATATATATAAAAATGTGATTTTTATCGTTAAATCTATTTGTTTAAAATTCGAATAATATTCAACACATAAATTTCAACTCAACGAATGAAATTCAATTCAACACATGAATATTCTCTATAGTTTGTATATATATAAAAATGTGATTTTTATCGTTAAATCTATTTGTTTAAAATTCGAATAATATTCAACACATGAATTTCAACTCAACGAATGAACTTGAACTCAACACATGAATATTCTCTATAGTTTGTATATATATATAAAAATGTGATTTTTATCGTTAAATCTATTTGTTTAAAAGTCGAATATTATTCAACACATGAATTTCAACTCAACACATGAATATTCTCTATAGTTTGTATATATATATAAATGTGATTTTTATCGTTAAATCTATTTGTTTAAAATTCGAATAATATTCAATACATGAATTTTTCAAAAAAATTCGACTGCATAACGGCAGGGTAGTTAAAACCGGGACCGTCCCTAGTACGGCTCATCGCTCTGCCTTAAAACCGCGCGGTTTTTGACAATGGGGATCATGTATCTAGTTCGCACGCAGGCGGCATGTTTTATTTTCATTTCCACAATCCTATTCTAATTTGTTTCAACCACAAGAGGGTATTTTTCAACCACAAAGGTATTTTTCAACCACAATATCAACCACAAACAATTATTTCCAACCATTCGTCATACCATATAATATCACGTCAACCACAAGCAATAAATATCGTCCATGGTCTTTGGACGATGGGAGTGTGTGTATATATATATATATATATTATTTCTATAATTCACTTGCATTTTATCACAATTCAAAGCATATATGTTTCATTCAACGCTTGTATAATTTATACATCGCTAATATAACTTATACAACACATGCACATGAAGTATACAATGTGTATATAATTTACACTTCGCTTATATAATTTATACAACACGATTCCATTCACACAATTTATTATAGATTCCTCACAATGGTTTGCGGAGTGCTAAAAATTGTAGATGACTCAGAAAAATCTGCGGCTTCTTCTATGAGGTAGAGAGCTTCCTTGTGGTCCCGATGTTTCCTATTTCATCGAATTTTGTCAACACACCAAAGAGATATGATTTTTCAAAGTGCAAATATAAAAAAGAACTCAGCTTCCACGATGGTTCAAAACTAGGTTAGCGGTTTTCGCGAGAACCGAGGCACGAGGGGACGATCGGGGAGTTGGACGTGGAAGAGGGAGGAGAGGGCTACAGGCGCGCGGTGGTTGGAGGGGGTACGGTGGCCGGGATCGTCGGCGGCGGCGCCAGGAAGTGCCGGACATTCCGGGCTCGATTCTGGCGAGAGGGGCATCGGTCGGGGTCGTGGTCAGGTCAGATTTGTAGAGGAGGCGGAGCCGAGTCGAGGGGTGGCGGCGGCGGCGTCTGGAAGTGTCGGAGGCGAACGGAAAATGGGCTGGAAGGTTGGAATGACGTTTATCGTCGAGTGCAGCTGAAGGATAGGGTTTCGGAGATTTTTTTATTTTATTTTAAATAATGAATAGAAAACTTTGATTGGCCAAGTTTTTAATTAACTTTTTAAATAGTGTTTTTACAACCGAACTCCTTTTCAAACCCAACGATTGTCGCCACTAGCTAAATACCCCAATTCCGGACACAATGGGATATATTTCGTTGGCCAGTTCGACTGTTACAATCAGTTATTTTTCCAATTAAAGTATAAAACATTTTATATTCAATTTGAACGTACATTTCAATTTGCCAGGGCCACAAACTGAATCGAAAAATTCCAGAAAAAAAAATCAAGCTATGTTTTGATGCTACGGTCCCAACAAAACTAGTTTCGTCGAATTCTGAGATCGTTTGAAAAATGGCCATTTTCTGGTCGATCCAATTTAACAAAAATTGACCAAACACATTTTCTTTTGCCATGCTCACATACTAGCTTCAAAAATTATGAAATTTGAAACCTAGCAATAGTTTGTCATCCCGGGCCCAACAAAATTGGTTTCGTCGAATTCCGAGGTCGTATGCAAAATATCAATTTTCCAGGGCTATATATTCTATATAGCGACCTTTCTGAAAATTCATTCGGCCATAACATTTGATTCTCGTTATGAGATTTCGATTTTTCATATTCGTTAGAAAGGTATCGATAAACAGATTTAAATATTTTTAGTTTCGCTAAAATCTGTTACATTTTCCACCCGGTACAGTCAGACAAAGTTTGTATTCAAATTTTCAAACTGCCATACTAGTCCCAATTCATTATTTTATTGAAATATGCTATTTCAATTATTGAAATTCTTTGGTAATAACCAATTTTAAAAATTTTAAATTGGTTCACATTTTCTGGATTATTGCAATGAAGCTCGATCCAGACGTTAACACTCGAGATGGGGGAGATGATGGGGTGTCAATGTCTGGTTCTGTAGGGTTGCAGAAGGGGATTCAGCCATTGAGCTATGGAAAGTGGGAGCCGGATTTTTGTGCGAGATGTTGAATGAAGTTCAGATCATGAACTGGAAGTTCAAAACTCCTGTTGTTTGAGGGTGCAACAGTTTAATTGGTGTTCGATACTTTGGAGATAAGGACTTGTTTTTTTTGGATTTACTGGAGTATTGTAATTGTGGAAAGGGAGTATGGGAGAGAGTTCGGTATTTGGTTCTGGAAAATGGTGCGATGGCTATTGTACAGGAGGAATGGAGTTCGATAGTGGGGAGGATGCGCTGATGTCAATTTGAAGTTCGACAGTTAACAAATGGTAAGATCAACATATGATTGTTTTGGGTAATGATAAATGCGTGGTGATGGAGAATGTTGTCTGGGGTTAAATGGGAGCGTGAATGGTCAATTGAAGGAGAGTTGGGTCTAAAAAGGGTGGAGGAGGTTCTGTCTGATCATGAGAACTGATGGCGTGAATTTTACTGAGGAGATGGTAAGGTGTTTGGGTCTATTTTGGTTTGAAAGTGATGACTGGGGAGGAGGATGTCGGTCAGTAATTTCTGAAGGGTTTTGGGCTTTGTAGTGAATGCAAGCCAATGAGATGAACTGTCAATTGAGGAGTTCAAATGTTCTAATGATAAGCTGATGTGGAATTCTGGAAGTGCGATATTGGAGTGTACATGAGTTACTCGATAAAATGCCAATAAGAGGTGATTGTAGTTCGGGTTGATTTCCGTAGAAGAAGATCAGTGATTTTTGAAGATTCGTTTCATTGATTTGTCGAGACTTGCATGGGATTAAGGTGTAAGATAAAAGACGATTCGAATGACTTCATAGGCGCGACAATTTGGAAATTAACAGAATATCCAGCTATGGAAAAATCGAGCTGAGTTAATCTCACTCAGTTAAATTATTGGGAACTATTTTTAATTGTTCAAAAATTTATTGCTTGCTTGTTGGATGATAATTGCTTGATACAAAGTGGTAATATTATATAATAATATTATAAAAATAATATTGGTGATAGGTGATTGGATAATGCCCGCAGTATCATTAGCGGATGCCCGCAGTACCATTAGCGGATGATTTCCCTATACGCCCCACAATATATATAGTGGATGACTTTCTATACCGCGAGATCCTACCTTGAAGCAAGATGGGTATTATTATTGTTTGACTAACATCTGTGGATGTAGGAAAAACAGGTTGGAGTGATCCAACTGGATTCCTCAACATTTATTTATTGTTTTTACATATATGTTGTTATATGACATGATTGATAACCTGTGATAGTGTATGACCCCGTTTGGATGTGTTTTAACCATGGACCTTGGTTTTTGAATTACAAACTAGAAAAAGAATACATAAAAGTATCCTTAAGGAATTTTATTTTCAATTAGGATATTTCTTTAGAAACCGATTGAGATAGAATTTTAAAGGAAAAAGTTATTTTTAATTAATGAAATGTGAAGTAGATTTTATAGACAATGTTTATAAAGAAATAGGAATTCGAGAATTTAAAAACATATTTCGAATGTAAATTCGGGGGAAAAATAGGAATGCAGGTTGAACCAAATATTTTAAATATATCGAATTACAAAGTGAATTACAAATGAGGTTATATGAAATAACTCTATAATGGGGTTGGAACTTGAAACTTGATTTATGAAATCAAGTCTAGTATGGATTTGTATCGAAATTATTATTCACGATTAATGTGAATAAAGAAAATAAAGAAGTGAGGTGAAAAAAAAAGGAATTTACAGAAGTAAGTTCGGAAGTCTTTTTCAAATTATAAATTCCAATTGAATTTAAGCAGAACTAATTTAAATACAGATTATACTAAATAATTTTACATACGATTCATAAATGGTAAATGCTATTAAAATTTGAAAATGATAAGGATATACAAATGATTTATAATAGACTGGATTGAAGCTTTATTGAAAAATAACTGGGGTAAGGGAGATAAACATATACAGATGTTTATAAGGATCATTGGAATCAAGACTTGATATAGAACTTGAGTTACAAAGGTTAAAATGAAAAGGATTTGGTTAACGAAAATATATCGTTATAAGAAAAATCTTGTTTCAGTTTAAAAGTAAATATTTAGCAATTGTTTTTGCTAATTAAAATCTGTAAGGGAATATTTTACAAAAGTCACGGCACTGTTTTGTAAATGCTACTTATAAGTAGAATATTTGAATAGTGTAATCTGAGATAACCATTTCATTTAAAATGGTAATCAAAATTAGGAATTCTATTCGTTTAGAAATTTAGAAATGAATTAATGGGATTCGAAAGTGACTAAAGATTAGTCGAGAAATGAATATTTCAGATGTTGAGGAAATTAAGAAGTTTAATTAACGAACGACAAAATCGACAGGCGATTATTGAATCGGTAAATTTAATTTTTCTTTTATGGATGAATGGTTGTTTTTATTTGATAGTTAAACAACCAACTATCAAATCTGGCCAATAACGATTGTTGGTAAGGAAAGACCGGGATCGAATTTACATTCGAAAACCATTCCGACCAACAAATATGCAAAGGCTGAATATATTAGTCGCTGATTGAGACGGAGTATTTGAAGACCGTAAATCTTCATAAAACGGAAGAACTACTTAAAATTTCTGGTTTAGCGGCCAGAAATATACTGTGGTTCTGTCATGGTTGGAATTTACGGATTGTAAGGACTTCTCGCTACTAATCTATAGGGTGATTCCTAGGATGTGGTAGGAGAGTGCCTTCGGTTTGTCCAGACCCAGGAAAACTTGTATGGACGAATGTCTGACAGAATATTTCTTTAAGAGTCACGTACGTTGATTTCTTCAAACGTACTATAGTTGGTAGCGGAAAAGGGCACTTCTCTTAGCTTATCTACTAGATTATTTTTGCGGACGTCAATTACTGCTTTTCTGATGGATCTGACGATGTGGCATTCAAAGTGAATGGGGTCAAATGATCGAGAAAGATGATTATAACCTCAAGCCTCACAACCGAGAAATGACAAAAATCGGGCAGGCAACATGGCTATGTGGGTCGCGCCCATTAGGGTGTATTGTCACCATCTAGAGAAAATTCATATTTGTTACTTCTTTTCATTTCTATATCTCCCGGGAATTTTCGGTGGTCGCGACAAAAAGACGAAAGGGTGACAATATATTCGATACACTCAAGCGAAATGAGTGGTCGGTCAGGTGTGGGTCGGGTTGCAAGACGTTCTTGTTGAACCCAGTGTATTCGTCTCTAGAGATACACTATCGGCAGGTGGTCCCATGCCTTGTCATAGTTGGAAATCCAATCTCCAATAAGAGCATGCGGTTTTTGATTGTATACTAAATATGTAGAGCGTGAGATGCAAGCATTCTGCTAGATTCTAATTATTTGTATGTAGACACTAGTATAATATCACAACAAGATATTGATTTCACAAGGGGTTTGGGTTATCGTAAGGGAAAACCGTCTATGTTTATGTGTGGATTGGTGTTACGATTATTCTTTTTCGAAGTGATTTTTAACTTTAAAAATCAAGTTGGATGCTACCAATAATTTAGTGAGTTTTTCTCACGCTGGTTCACCAGACTGACCTGTGCGTTTGTAATGCTCGGGTCAGACCCAGTTGGGTCAGACTGAGTTGTACAGGTTCAGGATAAGGTAAGAATTTCAGAAGACTGGATGGAGGAGTTCAGACGTATGATTCATATATTATTCCACTGTGTTATAAACAAGGACATACTGTATAACTGTCCAGATATGTTGAATGACTACTGTACTCTGATGACTTGTAAGTATTTATTCAAGTTTCTCAATAAAGGTTTATTTATGTATTATATTTTATCTGCTGTGATGTGAGACTGGGTATTATGGTTCTTTTTTTTTTCTTCTATTCTCGAATTTCTATCTTTCTATTTCTCATCCTCTTATTTCTTTCTATTAGCTTTCTGGGATTTCGATACTTGAATTAGGACATGGAGTGTATAAATGTCTGTATTCGAGGGTCGAAATTGTCGGGTCGCTACACCCATCACACAATGCAACGCAAACCGGAGGATAGGGTTTTACCTTATAATGGTTAAAAGATGATTGATACGATAAAACGTATTGAGTATTAGTGTGTATATCTATGGGTATATATATATATTTCAAAAACAATTTCAATCATAATGTATTAATCATAGACGACATAGTACCCCATCCTACTATGTCGCCATACTAGTTATACAAGCAAAACCGCAAGGTCATATTGGAAATTGGATTTCCATCATGAGTCGAGGCTAGGGGCAAGCTCCTCTCCGATTCGAGACACTCTAGCAAATGCCTCAGGATCCCCCGCAGTGAACCCTTGGATGCGGTAGGGTTGTTCCTCGCCTATCGGCAGTGGATTAGTTATGCCTGAACACACGCTTCCCGGTTCCTTTGAACCTATAATATGACCACTAACGGCCTATAAAAATCCGAGGCGCCTCAAAATCCATCATCCACATAAGTAAAATGCAAGCCAGTTTAAGCACTGACACCACTTCTAGCTAGAAAGAAACGTGTGCACTCCCTACATTCCATATCCCGTTTTTGAATCATACCGGGGTGTGAGGCTCACGAAGTCACGATATACACAAAGCTATGCCGTAATTGGCTATGCTTTGATCATCCCACAAGGCCCTGCTTTTCAACAAAAGCCTTGATCTATTGCATCTTGGCGTGCCACGTTGACAATTCACGCCATGCGATCAATCACTATTAATATATACCAGGGTGTTAAGTAGAGAATAAATCCTCCACCACCAAACAGACATACATTAACAGAAATTGATTTAATTCACATGGAACGAAATCCAATGTCAGACATGCATCCATTTACTAGCTTATGCTATGGGTCTGAGCGAAAACCAAATCCGAACAATCAACAATAGTCCGGACGGTCACCACTGAAGCCCCTTCAAAGTAGCAACTCCCATCAAGGGTCTCTGTAGCAACACATCCATTTGATGTGAAGATCGTCGGTCTTCAACCACCGTCTTCATCTTCGACTCTTCATCGTCGTAGTAATTATTCGTAATGGGTTAAACCCGGTCTTTCCGAATAACTCGCGTATTTTATAATAAAAATCAAGTACTATAAAAGCACACCCAACGTCTCATTCCAATTCAGAATATTCTTTTAAATAAAATATTCACATTATCTTATCAAAGATAAATTCTTCAAATTTATTCTTAAATCTTCCTTTTAAAGATTTATTAAAACCCCAATTTGGATTTAAATATCAAAAATCATTATTGAATGATTCTTTAGATTTAAGAAATAATTCTTATTCATAACTGGGTTAAAGAACTAATGTCATCTAAAACATTGTTCACGGTACCATAAATCGTCTTCCATAAAATATGGAATCTTCACAGAAATCAAATCAATTTATAATCATTATAAATTTCTGTATCCGACCAATAATATAAATGGAATAACGGCAAAGCCTCTTAAATTCCATATGTAGTATCGGTCTTCTTTTACAGAAGCTTATCTCTGTTATTATAAATTCAAATTCCATTCAACTCCAATTTAATATCTTAAACTGGAAACTTCACTTTGGGAAAATTTCCATTTAAATCTTAATAAATGGTTTATAAATTCCAAATCAAATTTTCATTGTCAGTTCGGTTAAAGAACATATGTCACTTAAAAACACAGTTCACAATAAACCCAACTCACATTTCATCTTATTCCAATTACTAAATATAATTGAAAACTTTAATAACATAAATTAAAAGATTGTTCTTTTCATACGGGGTTTAAGAACAATGTTATTTAAGACACTATTCACGACAAACCCAAAATCCAATTTATTTAGTTAAATTTCAATTAAATATTAACAAATTGGAAAAACCTTCATTAAATCTTAATTTAATGATTTATCCTAGTTGATAACTAGTGCATTTCAGTAAAAATATATTTTTCTAAAATATATTCTTTTTCTAAGACATTTTCTAAAATATTCCTTTTCTAGAATATTCTTTATTGGAATGTGACTCAAACAACAACCATATGTTGTATGAAATCAACAATCATGATAAATAATAATCAAACATCCAAATGACGAACAAAGTGAAATCTATAACTGTGTGATCATTAAAGTAAATAACTAACACTCATCACAGACTGTCAATCCATCGATTGACAGATAACTAAATATTGGGATTAGTGTTTATCCAAATATCATCCCAACACCCGTGTGGGGTTTCATCCATCAACCAAATAATAAATTATTTGTGTACTTGGGCGATGTGTGAAAATTATCGTCCCAATCACATAGACAAGTCGGGTAACTTGTTAATGGGAGTGTAATATTCAATTTGAATACACAAGCATTATATTTATCAAATCGAACATTTTAATATCATAACCATATAATTTAAACATCATAGACATATATTTCAATTCTTTTTGTTGTGAACAAATGACAACAAAAAATCTACTCTTTTAATTCAATTCATTTTATTGTCAACAATGTTACAATAAAATATAATCCTTTAATTCTATATGACAATAAAAACTAATATTTTATTTCAATTACCCTAAAGATGTTATCTTTATTTCCTAATCTTTTCATTGTAACCAAATGACTATAAGGATATAATCCTTTTATTCTAATCCTTTCAATGGAATCTAAATTACATTGAAAATGTAATTTTTAATGTACAATCTTTTTATTGAAAACAAAGTGTCAATAAAAATATAATCTTTTATCTCAATCTTTTTATTGTAAACAAATTGACAGAATTGACTAATTCTTTTTAATGTAAACAAAATATGATGATTTTGTTAAATCCTTTTTATTTAAACAAAATGTGAATCTTTTTATAATCCCTTTAATATAAACCAAATGTAAAACTGTGTTATATTTCTTTTTAAATAAACAAAAATGTGATAATTTTTCTTCACTAATCATGTTTTACCCAAAAATGTTATCTTCTCATAACATCCCTCTTAAATGAGTAAAATGTACATTTTTGTTTAATTCTTTTTTTAGATGAATATTAGTTACATAGAAATGCAATTTTACATGGTAACACATTCAAACCAAGGTTTTATTCTTTCTAAAAATTCATTTATATAACAATGTAAATTTCATGTTCACCAGTTTCAAACAAAGATTCATTCTTTTTAAAATGACCAATACTGATAATTTTGTCTAATCCTTTTATATAAACAAAATGTTAACTTTGTCAAATCCTTTAAAATGAACAAAATGTTAATTTTGTCAAGTTCCTTTAAATGACCAAAAATGAATGTTTTCAACTCATTCCCTTTAATTTGCAAAATTGTATGTTTTGACACAAATAATAATATTTTATATCACTAACATGTTTTTAACACAAAATGATATTTTACATTCTATAATCAAGTTTGTCAAAATGTTATTTTATTTCACTAATCATTCTTCTGACAAAAAAATGTTATTTTATTCACTAATCATATTTTGATAATATGTACAATTCTGTCTCAACTAATATAATTGACAAAAAAATGCATATTTGGTTTTAACTAGAGTAGATTGACCAAAAGTGAATAATTTGTTTTAACTAATGTAAATTGACAAAAATGAATAATTTGTTTTAACTAATGTAAATTGACAAAAATGAATAATTTGCTTTAACTAATGTAAATTGACAAAAATGTATGTTTTACATTAACTAATGAAAATTGACAAAAATGTATATTTTATGTCAACTAATGAAAATTGACAAAAATGTATATTTTGCATTAGTGAATATAAAAAGAAAGAACAAACTTTATTTTCAAAATATGTTTGCACTTGTGAATGCAAATAAAAGAACAAAACTTTATTTTCAATATGTGTTTGCATTTGTGAATGCAAATAAAATATCAAAACTTTATTTTCAATATTATATTTACATTGAAAAATGCAACAAAAATCTTACCTTTTACCTCTAGTTATAATTGCATTGTTGAATGCAAATAAAATGGTGGACTCTTATTTCCAAATTTTATTTGCATTAGAGAACACGAATAAAAAGATGTGCTTTTATTTCCATGTCATATTTGTGTTGCAGCATGTATATAAAAAGATGGACTTTATTTCTATGCCATATTTGTATTGAAAGATACAAATAAAAGGATGAACTTTATTTCTATGTTTGTTTTTGTGTCGAAGACACAAGCAAAAAGGTAGTTCATTTTCCTATGTTTATATTTGTGTTAGGAACATAAATAAAAAGGCAATTCATTTTTCTAATGAATTGATAATCTAGATCACTTCCATTAAAAGGTGACAATTCATATTTTAATGTTGTATTGATACACTAAATCAATACATTAGAATGACTAAGTTTATTTTTATAATGAATTGATAAATCAGATCAATTCAATAAAATAAAATTAAAAGTGATGGCAAACTATGAATTTCAGATGACCAATAAAATTGAATTTTGTTTGTCTAACAAATTCTGTATTTTAATTCATTAGTCATGTTTTAAACAAAAATGATCATTTTATTCTAATGTTCATTGCCTAGCAAAAGTTTTTCATTTATTGTTAATATAACAAACCAAAATGATAATCTTGTTTTGTCGAAAATTTTACCTCGACACACACTGGAAATGATCCATCGAAATATGCTATTTCTATGTCAACACTAATGATCTAACAAACATGATATTTTGATCAATCAACAATACATTCAGAAATTGGTCAACACAGAACAAATCGTCATTGCAATAATCATGTATACAATCGTGAATATGAAATAAATATAAATTCACATTTGAAATAGATAATTAATCTAAATAAAAAAATAGAAATCTCACCTTGGTATTTTTGTCTGAAATTTCAACGCGCTCAGTTTCAAATCTGGACGGTTCCATGTTGTAGATCGCGTATGTGCGATCCCAACGAATTCAAAATCGTTGAATTCTGATTCCAAATGAAAGAAATAACGATATTTAAATATTAATTACTTTCATAGGATTAATAATATAATTAACTAGGTAATTACGCCGTTAATTAACTCAACCCGTCACCTTCCTCCTTCGTTAAACACAGTAGCTTATCGAACCCAATACACGCCCCCACGCACGAGATTAAAGGACGTTGGCACCAGGTCCACCAACCCCCCGTCGACCGGCTTGCAATCCTCTTCCTGCACGTGAATTCTGAGGTAACTCAGTGCTAATCCCCGCCCCCAATTCGAGTCCAAACGGCGCCGCTTCCCGACCCCATTCCGGCCAATCCAAGAACCCAAACCCGATCATAACCGTTAGAACGTGAGAGCTCCTCATCCTCTACCATTTCCTTTTTGAGATTTTCAATTTCATCGATTAGATAAGGAGATTTTTTGCGACGAAATTTGGAACGGTATGGCCATCGATTTGCTAAAGCTGGCGGCGCTGTAATAATGTCCTAGGGTTTACTGTATTGGACGGTATTTATACCGTATTTTCCTTTTTATTTATTCCTTTTAATTCGTAAATTACCTGTTTAATATCCCGAACTTCAAATCAAACCCAATGAGTGTCACCCCTAGCTAATAACCCCCGTCCCGGACATAATGGAATATGTTTCATAATCCAGTTCGTCTGTTACGATATGTTTTTCTCAAAATTTAATGTTTAAATCATTTATTATTTAATTTAACCGTACATTTTAAATTACCGGGCCACATACGAACTCAGAAGATTATAGAAAAATTATTTCTAGCTGTGTTTTGACGATACAGCTAACAAGACTAATTTCGTCGAATTCTTAGACTGTTTGAAAAATGGTCATTTTCAAGTCGATTAAATTTGACTGTAATTGACAAAACACGTTTTCCTTCGCCACGCTCACATATTAATTCGAAAAATTATGAAAATTGAATTTAGCAATAATTTGACATTCCGGTTCCAAAAAAAGTGGTTTCGTCGAAAACAGAGGTCGTTTGCAAAATGGCTATTTTCAAGGCCAATATATTCTATTAAAATATATAAATTCTACAGCGACTTTTCTAAATTTTAAATTGGGCATAACTTTTGATTTCTAAAGTGAAATTTCAGTTTTTCAGATTCGTTAGAAAGATATGATTAAACAGATTCAAATATTTCTGGTTTCGCTCAATTCTGACTTAAAATGAATCATATATATTTAGTCAAAGATCAAATTCAAATTTTCAAACTGCAGCGCTGTTTTAAACTCCTTTTATAATTAAATTAAATTTATTCGTTTTAAAATAAATTTTCAGTCGTTATTGGTCAAAATAAATTATTCTAAATATTAAAATCCATTAAAATTTCTAAAATTAAAATTTTAAATTGGCCCCAAAATTCTGGGTCATTACAATCGCCCCCACTTAAAATCTTTTCGTCCCCGAAAAGGAACGAAGCTAAAAGTTGTTTAATTTAACCAACTCAACTATATTGGTTTACATAATTTTGTTAGTTAAATTGATTATCATTTCTATACTTTATTTGTTAAACTAATAATCAAACATCACAACCAGCAATCCATTGGGTGATGAACTTTTCAAATATATATAACTTTTGTATATAATCAAAAATCATATTTTTAGTGCAAATCACAGCAATGTGTACTAACTAAGTGTTGGTTCTCATACCAGCCAATGGAAATATATGGAAATCCCACCTTTGAGACTCGAACATAAATACTGGTTATGGTCGACCTATCACCAGAATTACCTCCGGGCGACTAGAGTGTGATTCTATATCTATCCAGTATATTAAAGCTTCGAATATCCGTTAATTACTCATATATTCAAAATCTTTATATACTCGATTGTCCATATAAAATATAATATACTCAAATACGTATATTTAGATAAATTTTCAAAACTAAATTATATATACATATTTTTTGTAGAGAAATTAATACTCTTCACACTCGCTCTATGATACTACTGATCCTATCTCTAACGAGTTATTCTTATTGGATATTACTAATCCAATCTCTGATGAATTCTTTTGTTCGGTTCTAATGTGTTTTGTTATCAAGCTCTGTAACCCAAACATCTGATGCTACATGTGACGACCCAAACTTCCCAGTAAAGGAAAGGCTGGATTGCTTTGAGAACAACACACATCAGAACACAAACTGAAGAACATTTTATTGCTTATTCCAACATTTACATCAGAGTACAAGAATATAAATGAGTATGAATTTATTACATAATATAAATACAATGATATCAGAGATTTAAATTACATTTAAATAGCAGCGGAAAAATAATACAAATATAAAACTGAAAGGAATACACAGATACAGAGCTTTCCGAATAACGCTTCAGTTGTAAACCAGGATCCTGTAAATATATCTGCAAAAAGCTACTCGACTGCCCGTGTGGAAAGTATGGGCACCCGAGTTTGCCAGTGAATCAAACTACAGGTCAGTCATGGGACTGGTATGAGAAATCTTAACTTAACTATGTAATAAGGCTAATCACAGGACCACGCCGCTAACACAGAACGGGTTTACTCCATTGGATTGCTAGTGCATAACATAAAGTAAATCGTTAAACAACGTAATGCTTTTTAGAAAAATGAAACCCTTATAAGACCCAAGTCCCGTCACACAATGCAACGCAAACCAGAGAATAGGGTTTTACCTTATAATGGTCAAAAGATGCTTGATATGATAAAACTGATTGAGTATTAGTGTGTATATCTATGGGTATATATATATTTCAAAAACAATTTCAATCATAATGTATTAATCGTAGACGGCATAGTACCCCATCCTACTATATCGCCATACTAGTTCTACAAGCAAAACTGCAAGGTCGTATTGGAAATTGGATTTCCATCATGAGTCGAGGCTAGGGGCAAGCTCCTCTCCAATTCGAGACACTCTAGCAAATGCCTCAGGATCCCCCGCCGTGAACACTTGGATGCGGTAGGGCCGGTCGCCGCCTATCGGCAGTGGATTAGTTATGCCTGAACACACGCTTCCTGATTCCTTTGAACCTATAATATGACCACTAACAGCCTATAAAAATCCGAGGCGCCTCAAAATCCATCATCCACATAAGTAAGATGCCAGCCAGTTTAAGCACCGACACCACTTCTAGCCAGAAAGAAACGTGTGCACTCCCTACGGTCCATATCCCGTTTTTGACTCATACCGGGGTGTAAGGCTCGTGAAGTCACGATATAGACAAAGCTATGCCGTAATAAGCTATGCTTTGATCATCCCACAAGGCCCTGCTATTCAACAAAAGCCTTGATCAATTGCATCTTGGCGTGCCACATTGACAATTCACGCCGTACGATCAGTCACTATTAATATATATCAGGGTGTTAAGTAGAGAATAAATCCTCCACCACCAAACAGACATACATTAAAAGAAATTGATTTAATTCACATGGAACGAAATCCAATGTCAGACACGCATCCATTTACTAGCTTATGCTCTGCGTCTGAGCGAAAACCAAATCCGAACAATCAACAATAGTCCGGACGGTCACCACTGAAGCCCCTTCAAGGTAGCTACTCTCATCAAGGGTCTTTGTAGCAACACATCCATTCGATGCGAAGATCGTCGGTCTTCGACCACCGTCTTCATCTTCGACTCTTCATCGTCGTGGTAATTATTCGGAATGGGTTAAACCCGGTCTTTTCGAATAACTCGCGTATTTTATAATAAAAATCAAGTACTATAAAAGCACACCCAACGTCTCATTCCAATTCAGAATATTCTTTTAAATAAAATATTCACATTATCTTATCAAAGATAAATTCTTCAAATTTATTCTTAAATCTTCCTTTTATTGATTTATTAAAATCCCAATTTGATTTTAAATATCAAAAATCATTATTAAATTATTCTTTAGATTTTAAAAATAAATCTTATTCTTAACTGGGTTAAAGAACTAATGTCATCTAAAACATAGTTCACGGTACCCAAAATTGTCTTCCATAAAATATGGAATCTTCACAGAAATCAAATCAATATATAATCGTTATAAATTTCTGTATCCGACCAATAATATAAATGGAATAACGGCAAAGCCTCTTAAATTCCATATGTAGTATCGGTCTTCTTTTACAGAAGTTCATTTCTGTTATTATAAATTCGAATTCCATTGAACTCCAATTTAATACATTAAACTGGAAACTTCAATTTGGGAAAATTTCCATTTAAAACTTAATAAAAGGTTTATAAATTCCAAATCATATTTTCATTGTCAGTTGGGTTAAAGAACGTATGTCACTTAAAAACACAGTTCACAATAAACCCAACTCACATTTCATCTTATTCCAATTACTAAATATAACTGAAAACTTTAATAACCTAAATTAAAAGATTATTCTTTTCATACGGGGTTTAAGAACAATGTTATTTAGGACACTATTCACGACAAACCCAAAATCCAATTTATTTAGTTAAATTTCAATTAAATATTAACAAATTGGAAAAACCTTCATTAAATCTTAATTTAATAATTTATCCTAGTTGATAACTAGTGCATTTCAATAAAAATATATTTTTTCTAAAATATATTCTTTTTCTAAGACATTTTCTAAAATATTCTTTTTCTAGAATATTCTTTATTGGAATGTGACTCATACAACAACCATATTTTGTATGAAATCAACAATCATGATAAATAATTATCAAACATCCAAATGACGAACAAAGTGGAATCTATAACTGTGTGATCATTAAAGTAAATAACTAACGCTCATCACAGACTGTCAATCCATCGATTGACAGATAACTAAATATTGGGATTAGTGTGTATCCAAATATCATCCCAATACCCGTGTGGGGTTTCATCCATCAACCAAATAATAAATTATTTGTGTACTTGGGCGATGTGTGAAAATTATCATCCCAATCACATAGACATGTCGGGTAACTTGTAAATGGGGGTTTAATATTCAATTTGAATATACAAGCATTATATTTATCACATCAAACATTTCAATATCATAAACATATAATTTCAACATCATAGACATATATTTCAATTCTTTTTATTGTGAACAAATGACAATAAAAATCTAGTCATTTAATTCAATTCATTTTATTGTCAACAATGTTACAATGAAATATAATCTTTTAATTCTATATGACAATAAAAACTAATCTTTTATTTCAATTACCCTAAAGATGTATCATTATTTCCTAATCTTTTCATTGTAACCAAATGAATATAAAGATATAATCTTTTATTCTAATTCTTTCAATGGAATCTAAACTACGTTGAAAATGTAATTTTTAATGTACAATCTTTTTATTGAAAACAAAGAGTCAATAAAAATATAATCTTTTATCTCAATCTTTTTATTGTAAACAAAATGACAAAATTGACTAATTCTATTTAATGTAAACAAAATATGATGATTTTGTTAAATACTTTTTATTTAAACAAAATGTGAATCTTGCTATAATCCCTTTAATATAAACCAAATGTAAAACTGTGTTATAATTCTTTTTAAATAAACAAAAAAGTGATAATTTTTCTTCACTAATCAGGTTTTACCCAAAAATGATATCTTCTCATAACATCCCTCTTAAATGAGTAAAATGTACATTTTTGTTTTATTCTTTTTTTAGATGAATATTAATTACATAGTAATGTAATTTTACATGGTAACACATTCTAACCAAGGTTTTATTATTTCTAATAACTCATTTATATAACAATGTATATTACATGTTCACCAGTTTCAAACAAAGATTCATTCTTTTTAAAATGACCAAAACTGATAATTTTGCCTAATCCTTTTATATAAACAAAATGTTAACTTTGTCAAATCCTTTAAAATGAACAAAATGTTAGTTTTGTCAAGTTCCTTTGAATGACCAAAAATGAATATTTTCAACTCATTCCCTTTAATTTGCAAAAATGTATGTTTTGACACAAATAATAATATTTTATATCACTAACATGTTTTTAACACAAAATGACATATTATATTCTATAATCAAGTTTGTCAAAACGTTATTTTATTTCAGTAATCATTCTTTTGACAAAAAATGTTATTTTATTCACTAATCATATTTTGATAATATGTACATTTCTGTCTCAACTAATATAATTGACAAAAAATTGCATATTTGGTATTAACTGGAGTAGATTGACCAAAAGTGAATAATTTGTTTTAACTAATGTAAATTGACAAAAATGACTAATTTGTTTTAACTAATGTAAATTGACAAAAATGAGTAATTTGTTTTAACTAATGTAAATTGACAAAAATGAATAATTTGTTTTAACTAATGTAAATTGACAAAAATGAATAATTTGTTTTAATTAATTTAAATTGACAAAAATGAATAATTTGTTTTAACTAATGTAAATTGACAAAAATGTATGTTTTACATTAACTAATGAAAATTGACAAAAATGTATATTTTATGTCAACTAATGAAAATTGAAAAAATGTATATTTTGCTTTAGTGAATATAAAAAGAAAGAACAATCTTTATTTCCAAAATATGGTTGCACTTGTGAATCCAAATAAAAGAACAAAACTTTATTTTCAATATGTGTTTGCATTTGTGAATGCAAATAAAATATCAAAACTTTATTTTCAATATTATATTTACATTGAAAAATGCAACAACAATCTTACCTTTTACCTCTAGTTACATTTTCATTGTGGAATGCAAATAAAAAGGTGGACTCTTATTTCCAAGTATTATTTGCATTAGAGAGCACGAATAAAAAGATGTACTTTTATTTCCATGTCATATTTGTGTTGTAGCATGTATATAAAAAGATGGACTTTATTTCTATGCCATATTTGTATTGAAAGATACAAATAAAAGGATGAACTTTATTTCTATGTTTGTTTTTGTGTCGAAGACACAAGCAAAAAGGTAGTTCATTTTCCTATGTTTATATTGTGTTAAGAACACAAATAAAAAGGCAATTCATTTTTCTAATGAATTGATAATCAAGATCACTTCCATTAAAAAGTGACAATTCATATTTTAATGTTGTATCGATACAGTAAATAAATACAATAGAATGACTAAGTTTATTTTTATAATGAATTGATAAATCAGATCAATTCAATAAAATAAAATTAAAAGTGATGGAAAACTCTGAATTTCAGATGACCAATAAAAGTGAATTTTGTTTGTCTAACAAATTCTGTATTTTAATTCATTAGTCATGTTTTAAACAAAAATGATCATTTTATTCTAATGTTAATTGCCTAGCAAAAGTTGTTCATTTATTGTTAATATAAACCAAAATGATAATCTTGTTTTGTCGAAAATTTTACCTCGACACACACTGGATGAAGCGACCCGAACTTCCCCGGTCTCCGAAGAGATGAGAAAGAACGAATTACTGTGAGGACAAGACAAAATAGAACGCATACGGAAGAACATTTCATTGCTATTACAACAATTCCATCAGATACAAGAATATATAGAGTATAAATGAATAAATTACATTCGATAAATATCAGAGATTACAATAAATTACATAGCAGCGGAAAATAATACAAAAGCACAACTGAAAGTAATACACGGATACTGAGCTTTCCGAGCATCGTTCCAGCTGTAAATCAGGACCCTGTGAATATAAATCTGCAAAACCAAAACTACTAGCTGCCAGTGCGGAAAATAGGGGCACCCAGAGTTTAGGTTAAAACAATAAACTCCAGGTCAGTCATGTGACTGGTGTGAGAACTAAAACAGTTATTAATATGGGTTTTAAAGTTAGGTAAATCAAGGGACCACGCCGTATAACATGGAACGGGTTTCCTCCCAAGAATACCAGTGCATAGAACAAACAGCGCAATGCTAAATAAAGAAAAATGAAGCTGTTATAAGACCCAGGTCCCATCACACAATGCAACGCAAGCCGGAGGATAGGGTTTTCCCTTATAACAGCCAAAGCATGCTTGATACGTTTAAATCACATTATTTGATACTATAATAAGTGTATAGTGTCAAAACAATTTCAATCATAAATATCAATCATAGACGGCATGGGTACCATATATCATGTCGCCATACTAGTTCTACAATTAAAACCGCAATACACGTATTGGAAATTGGATTCCGTCATGAGCCGAGGCAAGGGGCGAGCTCCTCTCCGCGTTCGAGACACTCTAGCAAATGCCTCAGGACCCCACTATGATCCTTGGAATCGGCTGGGCCGGTCCTCTCTTACTTTTGAGGATTGGCAATTCCTGAACACACGTTTCCCGGTCCTTACAGACCTATATCCGAGGCGCCTCGTATCCAACAACCACACAGGTGAAAAGTATATAAATGTCAGGGCTGGTAGGTCACTGACACCACCCTAGCTAGAAAGAAACGTCGTGCTCTCCCAGCGGTCCATCTCCCGTTTTTGACTCATACCGAGGTGTGAGGCTCGCGAATTCACGTTATACACAAAGCTACGCCACACAGGCCGTTCTTTGATCATCAACCACAAGACTTTGCTTTTCAACAGAAGCCTTGATCAATTACCACTTACGCATGCCACATTGGCAATTCACTCCATGCGACTGATGTCCATCGATATACAACCTCTGAGCTCGTACGTCTCAGAGAAGGGCGTTAAGCAAGAGAATAAATTCTCCGCCGCCAAACAGATGTATATTTAATAGAGATCAATCAACACAGAATAAAATCCAATGTCAGACACACAATCCATTTACAAGTTCGTTCTGGGTCTGAACGAAACCGGAGGCACTTTCCTCGCATATCCATCGATCTCCAAGTACGTCTGGACGATCACCGACTGTTTCCCTCATCTTGGGTGTACAGTCCAATCAAGATCATCAGTAATCACCCAAACGATGTGAAGACTTCCGGTCTTCCACCACCGTCTTCATCTTCGACATCTCGTCGAATCGGTTATTCAGAATGGGTACAAACCCGGCCTTTCTGAATAACCCACGTATATGATAAACAAATGTTACACAAACACAACAAACGCCTCATTCCAATTCAGAATATTCTTTTATTCACAAAATCACATTCTTAGGGAATTGTTCCCATTAATTTTATCCAAGATAAATTCTTCTAAATTTATCCTATAATCTTCCTTTGGATATCATTCAAACTAGTCGGGATTAACGAACCACACCGAAGTAATTATTTATTTTATTTCCCAATCCCAACCTATATATCCCATGGAGAAAAACTGGTGATACTCCATTTCTAACACCATGGTGTTATCGGTAAAACTAATTACCATTTCACGTTCAAATCTAATTAAAGATTTAACTATCGCTTTGGAGCAAAACTGGTGGTACTCCATTCTCGATCACCTTTCAAATTTGATAATTTAAATTATCAATTCACATTTTTAATCTAATTAAAGATTCATTAAAACCCCACTTAGTTTTAATCTTTTCAAAAATCAACATCTTGTCTTTAACTGGGTTAAAGAACCAATGTCATCTAAACACGATTCACGACAAACCCAAATCACATTTGATATTAAATACAAGGCTCTGAATAGAAAATATATCGGCTTATATTCAATATCAAATTCTGAAACCAACAAATATCGTATTGGAAATAACGATATAGAATATCTTTCAAATCCCCATAACAATATTTGTATAGTCACGAAATCCAGCATCGAAATATCCCGAAGGTAATTTCGATTCAGCTCCGGTCCAATCCACGTATTGGAAATTATTGATTATTTTCAAAATCGCTTTCAAATTCAATTTATTTATTTCAAAAATAAATTGATTTCAATTCTAGTTCAAACTAGTTCATTTCGATAAAAAATCTATTTTTATCTTTTCAAATGTGGAATTTTCCAGCCCAAATCTTTCCAATTAACATATTATAATTTTACACAAATTATAGATATTTTTAATAATTTTATCAAGGCCCGTACAGTCGATTTCCAACAACGGCCATCGAACTGCACTTACAGCGACCTTTTTCGAATTTGATTTGGACATAATTCCAAATCCAACCGTTAGATTTCAAATTTCTCATATTCATTGGAAAGCTCTTTTCGATACGAACCCAACGGTTCCGGTTTTAGGAGAATCCGACGGTCGGATCTCCCGCAATGTCCGTTTGAAATAAATGGTCGAAATTCACGAACTACCGCGGCGCGGCGCGTTCTATTCAGGCCATTATATATAATATATATATATATTATATATATTTCGTCGATTTCCTTTTTAAAACGAATTTTATAAATCGTTTTAACTTCGTTTCAAAACCATTTCAACACTATTTCCATTCAAAGCCAAAATTGAATTCTTCTTTATAAATTCGTTTTAAAATTCATTTCTATTCTATTCAAATTTTAATTCAATTTGAATTCGTTTTCAATTCACTTTCAATTCAATTTGAATTCGTTTTCAATTCATTTTGAAATCGTTTTCAATTCAATTCATTTCGAAATCGTTTTCAATTCAATTCATTTCGAAATCGTTTTCAATTCAATTCATTTCGAAATCGTTTTCAATTCAATTCATTTCGAAATCGTTTTCAATTCAATTCATTTCGAAATCGTTTTAAATTTCAATTTCAATTTAATTTAATTTGAATTCCTTTCAATTTTATTCGAATTCAAATTCACTTTCTATTCAATTCGAATCGAATTCATTTTCTATTCGATTCGAATTCATTTCAAATTGATTCAATAAAATTTCAATTTGAATTTTTAATCTAATTCAATTTGAATTTTCTTTCAAAATATTAAATTTTGAAATCACTTTTCAATATTCATTATAAAACGAATAAAATCGATATAAACATCGTTCGCGTCAAAATAACGCATCTCTAACCAACACGGCTTTATATTTCAATAATTCGTTATTCTATTCAACAAATGAATATTTATTTCATTCAACACATGAATACCGTCAACACATGACTATTTTTGTAATGTAAAATATTTTATAAAACTATGGTATCTAATCGTTTGATTTTCAATTAGATTTCTACTGGGAAGTAGTTCTAATTTTAAATATGATAAAGATGTAAATTTTATTATATAAAATATTTCACTCAACACATGAACATCGTCAACACATGACTATTTTTATATTCAACACATGAATTTTCTTTTATAATATTCCTTATTTTCCCGATTGGAATGAGGCCCAATCAATCACCATATAATGTTAATTATATGGATTCCATACAACACATGTATATAATAGCATTGAAAAATAATCAATCATCAACCAAAGTGCACTACACTGTATAAGCATCAAATATAGATATCTTACGCTTATAACAGCCTGTCAATCAATCGATCGACATATTTAATCAATCAGGATGGGTGAACTTCCAAATTTCATCCCAACACCCGTGTGGGGTTTCAAACAATCAAACACAGATTTTATTTGTGCAGTTGGGCGATGTGTAAAATTTATCGTCCCAATCGATATCAGTCAAATCAGTGTACATAAACAAACCGTCCGGTCTGTAAATGAATATTTATTTATTCACATTCACGTTAAAAATTATATTTTCAACGTCAAAAATATTTATTTCGACACTTGAATTTCTATTCAGTTCATTTATTCAATAAAATGATATTTTTATTTTTCTAACATATTTTAGAAAATTTCGGCGGCATAACGGCACGATACTAGAAACGGGACAAGGCCTAGCCTTATCCCCGGTCTAGTGAAGGCCCACGCCATTCACACATCAATCAAATCCATTTCAATTCACCAAACAATTCTATTTAAACCAAATAGTCTAACCAACTACACAACCAAACAATTTAACAAACAAGCCATCCATGGTCTGTGGATGACGGGTGTCGGGTGCTACTAAACACCGTCTGCATCCTAGTATATATATATAACTAGAAAAAGAATTTTAGAGTGAGAAGTTCTCACCTATAGCTGTCCAACTTCACGACACTTCTTTTGTAGAAAATCTTCGTCGTTATCCTATCTTCGCCATTTTCGTTGCCCGTAGTCACTATATATATAAAAGTCACACATTTTTATATTTCGATGTCTTTAAAATAAAAATCACATTTTTATTTATTCACTTTCAATTTAAAAATCATATTTTTATAATCACTTCATATATTTAAAAATCGAATTTTTACTATGCTATTCAACATATAAAAATCGAATTTTTTTCTACTATGTTATATAGATAAAAATTATATTTTTATCACGCTATTTTCTATATAAAGATTTCGCCTTTTTAAATTTAAAGATTTCGCCTTTTTAAATTTAAAGATTTCACCTTTTTAAATTTAAAAATCATCACTATACTTCAACGTATATAAAATAAAAATCAGATTTTTATTTCGCTACATATACAAAGATGATTTCTTTATATTCTCTATCCTATAAAGATTATATTTTTAATATTCCTATATAGTAAAGATTATATTTTTAATACTTTAAAAATATAAAAATCATATTTTCTTCTTCTTCTACTCAATAAAAATCCCGTCTTTCCTATTTTAAAGATATGATCTTTATTTTATCAAGTTCAAATCTTTTTCTATTAAAAGATTAAACCTTTTCTTATTTCAAAGTTCAAACTTTTTCCCTATTTCAAAGTTTAAACTCTTTTTCTATTTTAAACCTTAAAATAAAATCAGTTTTCTTTTCCTTTTCAAATCAGTTTTTAAATCATTTAATCATTTAAAAATCCAGTTTTTAAAATCCTTAATCATTTAAAAAGAATCAGTTTATAATTCTTTTTAAATCTGTTTATGTAGTTTTAAAAAAAAACAGCTTTTACATCCCTTAAAAAAACAGTTTTTATATCATTATCAAATCAGTTTTTTTTTTCCTAAAAAAAAAAAAAACAGTTTTTATAACTTTAAAAAAATTCAGTTTTTAAATCTTAAACAAATCAGTTTTAAATCTATTAAAATAAAAACAGAAATAAAATAATAATAAAATAAAAAAAAAGAAAAAGAAAATGGACTTACAGAGAGGGGGGGGGGGTTTCTTCCTGCGTCGGAGGGCGGTTTTGGGGGAGGAACCAGTGGAGGAAGGGGGGGGGGTCTCCGGTTGAGGCGCGGCACGGTGGTTCGACGAGGAGAGGGGCGCGGGGTTCTGTGGCTTGCGATGGAGGAAGAAGGGGCGGATGCGAGAGAGGGGAAGAAGAGGAAGAGGCGGCGGCGACAGCACCAGGGGAAGGCGGCGGCAGCTCTGGGGGGGGGGGGGGGCGCGATGTTCGGCGGCAGCTCTTCCTCCTTTTTTTTTTTATTTCAGAACGATTGAAAATATGAGGGGGGGGGGGGGGCCAACGGGTTTTGAAGGGGAGATATATATTTTTTTTATTTAATTAATTATTTTATCTTGCAAAAAGTTGACTTTCACATACGACCTCGAAACGAGGCCCACCGCCTGTCGTCCATAGCGTTTTACCCCCATTCCGAACACAATGGGATATGTTTCGCAAGCTGATTCGACTATTACAATCAGTTTCCTTTAAATTTACATTTAAATCACTATATTGAATTTTAAACGTACATTTCAAATTACCGGGGTCACATACTAGCTCTAAAAATTGCAGAAAAATATTTTCTATCTTCGTATTGACGATACGGTCCTAACAAAACTAGTTTCGTCGAATTCTGAGATCGTTGGAAAAATGGCCATTTTCCAGTCGATTAAAATCAACTGAAATGGTCAAAATACGTTTTCCTTTGCCACGCTCACATATTGATTCGAAAAATTATGAAATTTGAAACCTAGCAATAACTTGACATCACAGACCCAACAAAAGTGGTTTCGTCGAAATCCGAGGTCATTTGCAAAATGTCCATTTTTAAGGGCTTGAATTCCATAGCGACTATTCAGAAATTTCAACTGGACATAACTTTTGATTCCCGCTACGAAATTTTGATTATTCGGATTCGTTGGAAAGATATCATCAATTAGATCCTAATGTTTTTGGTTTCACTAGAATCCGGATTGTTTTGCACCCGGTACATTCAATTGAAGTTTGAAATCGAATTATCGAACTACCGCGCCATTTTCAATTCTATTTATAATTATATATAAATATTTATATTCTAACGTCGACGTATATAATATATACGTCGAATTCTATTCAAAATAAATTTCTCGCCGATTTTATTTAAAATAATCTATTTTAAATATTCAAAATTCGCTAAAATTGCCAAAATAAAAATTTTAAACTGGCCCAGATTTTCGGGTTATTACAATCTCCCCCACTTAAAACTTTTCGTCCCCGAAAAGGAACAAAGTCGAAAGTGGTTTGATTATTCAACTCTACGTTCGATCTGGCTTACGTTCTCTAACTCTTTAGTTTCTGAGAATTTTCAAAATTTCAAAAATTTGGCTAACACCCTAAATTTTTGAAAAATTTCGCCATAACCTCCCCTGCACCGGGAGCATCGGGGAATTTCAAATAGCTTCCCTGGTCCTTCAGATCTCAAAAAGAAAAAGAAAAAGCCAAGCGGCTAGCCAATAGGCTCACAAAATCATCATCACCCAAACAAAACAGGAAATTATGTAGTAAACATGTACCTATTTGTCGAGCAAACAAATTTTATTCTCTGCTCTAGCCTCCTTGCTATGACCTGTTCAAAGTAAGTATATGTATATGCAAGCAAATGCGACCAATTTTCAATACAATTCAATATTCGATTCAATTAGGCATAAATGGTTAAAAATTAGCAAACAAATAAACAAACAACACAAACATCAATCAATTAGTGAATTAGAGTTTCAAATTCATAATTTTGATATATCTACAAAAAATCATGTTTTGATGCCAATTCACAACAATGTATTCTAGCTATATTAGTTTTGGTTCTCACACCAGCCTAATGGAAATATATAGACATCACACCTTCGAAACACGAACATAAATTCTGATGATGATATATCAATCATCAGAACCACCTCCGGGTGTCTAGAATGTGATTCTATATCTACCCAGTATATTAAAACTTCGAATATACGTTCATGACGCGTATACGCGAAATCTATATATACTCGATTGTCCATATTCAACATAAATAAATAATCAAATACGTTTAAAACGGTTTAAATTTTCAAAACAAAATTGTTTTTATTTGAAAAATATACTCTTCACACTCGTTCTAGGATACTACTGATCCTATCTCTAACGAGTCATTCTAATTGGATATTACTAATCCAATATCTGATGAATTCTTTCGTATGGTTCTAATGGGTCTTGTTCTCGAGCTCTGTAAACCAAAGCTCTGATACCAAATGAAGCGACCCGAACTTCCCCGGTCTCCGAAGAGATGAGAAAGAACGAATTACTGTGAGGACAAGACAAAATAGAACGCATACGGAAGAACATTTCATTGCTATTACAACAATTCCATCAGATACAAGAATATATAGAGTATAAATGAATAAATTACATTCGATAAATATCAGAGATTACAATAAATTACATAGCAGCGGAAAATAATACAAAAGCACAACTGAAAGTAATACACGGATACAGAGCTTTCCGAGCATCGTTCCAGCTGTAAATCAGGACCCTGTGAATATAAATCTGCAAAACCAAAACTACTAGCTGCCCGTGCGGAAAATAGGGGCACCCAGAGTTTAGGTTAAAACACTAAACTCCAGGTCAGTCATGTGACTGGTGTGAGAACTAAAACAGTTATTAATATGGGTTTTAAAGTTAGGTAAATCAAGGGACCACGCCGTATAACACGGAACGGGTTTCCTCCCAAGAATACCAGTGCATAGAACAAACAACGCAATGCTAAATAAAGAAAAATGAAGCTGTTATAAGACCCAGGTCCCATCACACAATGCAACGCAAGCCGGAGGATAGGGTTTTCCCTTATAACAGCCAAAGCATGCTTGATATGTTTAAATCACATTATTTGATACTATAATAAGTGTATAGTGTCAAAACAATTTCAATCATAAATATCAATCATAGACGGCATGGGTACCATATATCATGTCGCCATACTAGTTCTACAATTAAAACCGCAATACACGTATTGGAAATTGGATTCCGTCATGAGCCGAGGCAAGGGGCAAGCTCCTCTCCGCGTTCGAGACACTCTAGCAAATGCCTCAGGACCCCACTATGATCCTTGGAATCGGCTGGGCCGGTCCTCTCTTACTTTTGAGGATTGGCAATTCCTGAACACACGTTTCCCGGTCCTTACAGACCTATATCCGAGGCGCCTCGTATCCAACAACCACACAGGTGAAAAGTATATAAATGTCAGGGCTGGTAGGTCACTGACACCACCCTAGCTAGAAAGAAACGTCGTGCTCTCCCAGCGGTCCATCTCCCGTTTTTGACTCATACCGAGGTGTGAGGCTCGCGAATTCACGTTATACACAAAGCTACGCCACACAGGCCGTGCTTTGATCATCAACCACAAGACTTTGCTTTTCAACAGAAGCCTTGATCAATTACCACTTACGCATGCCACATTGGCAATTCACTCCATGCGACTGATGTCCATCGATATACAACCTCTGAGCACGTACGTCTCAGAGAAGGGCGTTAAGCAAGAGAATAAATTCTCCGCCGCCAAACAGATGTATATTTAATAGAGATCAATCAACACAGAATAAAATCCAATGTCAGACACACAATCCATTTACAAGTTCGTTCTGGGTCTGAACGAAACCGGAGGCACTTTCCTCGCATATCCATCGATCTCCAAGTACGTCTGGACGATCACCGACTGTTTCCCTCATCTTGGGTGTACAGCCCAATCAAGATCATCAGTAATCACCCAAACGATGTGAAGACTTCCGGTCTTCCACCACCGTCTTCATCTTCGACATCTCGTCGAATCGGTTATTCAGAATGGGTACAAACCCGGCCTTTTTGAATAACCCACGTATATGATAAACAAATGTTACACAAACACAACAAACGCCTCATTCCAATTCAGAATATTCTTTTATTCACAAAATCACATTCTTAGGGAATTGTTCCCATTAATTTTATCCAAGATAAATTCTTCTAAATTTATCCTATAATCTTCCTTTGGATATCATTCAAACTAGTCGGGATTAACGAACCACACCGAAGTAATTATTTATTTTATTTCCCAATCCCAACCTATATATCCCATGGAGAAAAACTGGTGATACTCCATTTCTAACACCACGGTGTTATCGGTAAAACTAATTACCATTTCACGTTCAAATCTAATTAAAGATTTAACTATCGCTTTGGAGCAAAACTGGTGGTACTCCATTCTCGATCACCTTTCAAATTTGATAATTTAAATTATCAATTCACATTTTTAATCTAATTAAAGATTCATTAAAACCCCACTTAGTTTTAATCTTTTCAAAAATCAACATCTTGTCTTTAACTGGGTTAAAGAACCAATGTCATCTAAACACGATTCACGACAAACCCAAATCACATTTGATATTAAATACAAGGCTCTGAATAGAAAATATATCGGCTTATATTCAATATCAAATTCTGAAACCAACAAATATCGTATTGGAAATAACGATATAGAATATCTTTCAAATCCCCATAACAATATTTGTATAGTCACGAAATCCAGCATCGAAATATCTCGAAGGTAATTTCGATTCAGCTCCGGTCCAATCCACGTATTGGAAATTATTGATTATTTTCAAAATCGCTTTCAAATTCAATTTATTTATTTCAAAAATAAATTGATTTCAATTCTAGTTCAAACTAGTTCATTTCGATAAAAAATCTATTTTTATCTTTTCAAATGTGGAATTTTCCAGCCCAAATCTTTCCAATTAACATATTATAATTTTACACAAATTATAGATATTTTTAATAATTTTATCAAGGCCCGTACAGTCGATTTCCAACAACGGCCATCGAACTGCACTTACAGCGACCTTTTTCGAATTTGATTTGGACATAATTCCAAATCCAACCGTTAGATTTCAAATTTCTCATATTCATTGGAAAGCTCTTTTCGATACGAACCCAACGGTTCCGGTTTTAGGAGAATCCGACGGTCGGATCTCCCGCAATGTCCGTTTGAAATAAATGGTCGAAATTCACGAACTACCGCGGCGTGGCGCGTTCTATTCAGGCCATTATATATATAATATATATATATATTATATATATTTCGTCGATTTCCTTTTTAAAACGAATTTTATAAATCGTTTTAACTTCGTTTCAAAACCATTTCAACACTATTTCCATTCAAAGCCAAAATCGAATTCTTCTTTATAAATTCGTTTTAAAATTCATTTCTATTCAATTCAAATTTTAATTCAATTTGAATTCGTTTTCAATTCACTTTCAATTCAATTTGAATTCGTTTTCAATTCATTTCGAAATCGTTTTCAATTCAATTCATTTCGAAATCATTTTCAATTCAATTCATTTCGAAATCGTTTTCAATTCAATTCATTTCGAAATCGTTTTCAATTCAATTCATTTCGAAATCGTTTTCAATTCAATTCATTTCGAAATCGTTTTAAATTTCAATTTCAATTTAATTTAATTTGAATTCCTTTCAATTTTATTCGAATTCAAATTCACTTTCTATTCAATTCGAATCGAATTCATTTTCTATTCGATTCGAATTCATTTCAAATTGATTCAATAAAATTTCAATTTGAATTTTTAATCTAATTCAATTTGAATTTTCTTTCAAAATATTAAATTTTGAAATCACTTTTCAATATTCATTATAAAACGAATAAAATCGATATAAACATCGTTCGCGTCAAAATAACGCATCTCTAACCAACACGGCTTTATATTTCAATAATTCGTTATTCTATTCAACAAATGAATATTTATTTCATTCAACACATGAATACCGTCAACACATGACTATTTTTGTTATGTAAAATATTTTATAAAACTATGGTATCTAATCGTTTGATTTTCAATTAGATTTCTACTGGGAAGTAGTTCTAATTTTAAATATGATAAAGATGTAAATTTTATTATATAAAATATTTCACTCAACACATGAACATCGTCAACACATGACTATTTTTATATTCAGCACATGAATTTTCTTTTATAATATTCCTTATTTTCCCGATTGGAATGAGGCCCAATCAATCACCATATAATGTTAATTATATGGATTCCATACAACACATGTATATAATAGCATTGAAAAATAATCAATCATCAACCAAAGTGCACTACACTGTATAAGCATCAAATATAGATATCTTACGCTTATAACAGCCTGTCAATCAATCGATCGACATATTTAATTAATCAGGTTGGGTGAACTTCCAAATTTCATCCCAACACCCGTGTGGGGTTTCAAACAATCAAACACAGATTTTATTTGTGCAGTTGGGCGATGTGTAAAATTTATCATCCCAATCGATATCAGTCAAATCAGTGTACATAAACAAACCGTCCGGTCTGTAAATGAATATTTATTTATTCACATTCACGTTAAAAATTATATTTTCAACGTCAAAAATATTTATTTCGACACTTGAATTTCTATTCAGTTCATTTATTCAATAAAATGATATTTTTATTTTTCTAACATATTTTAGAAAATTTCGGCGGCATAACGGCACGATACTAGAAACGGGACAAGGCCTAGCCTTATCCCCGGTCTAGTGAAGGCCCACGCCATTCACACATCAATCAAATCCATTTCAATTCACCAAACAATTCTATTTAAACCAAATAGTCTAACCAACTACACAACCAAACAATTTAACAAACAAGCCATCCATGGTCTGTGGATGACGGGTGTCGGGTGCTACTAAACACCGTCTGCATCCTAGTATATATATATATAACTAGAAAAAGAATTTTAGAGTGAGAAGTTCTCACCTATAGCTGTCCAACTTCACGACACTTCTTTTGTAGAAAATCTTCGTCGTTATCCTATCTTCGCCATTTTCGTTGCCCGTAGTCACTATATATATAAAAGTCACACATTTTTATATTTCGATGTCTTTAAAATAAAAATCACATTTTTATTTATTCACTTTCAATTTAAAAATCATATTTTTATAATCACTTCATATATTTAAAAATCGAATTTTTACTATGCTATTCAACATATAAAAATCGAATTTTTTTCTACTATGTTATATAGATAAAAATTATATTTTTATCACGCTATTTCTATATAAAGATTTCGCCTTTTTAAATTTAAAGATTTCGCCTTTTTAAATTTAAAGATTTCGCCTTTTTAAATTTAAAGATTTCACCTTTTTAAATTTAAAAATCATCACTATACTTCAACATATATAAAATAAAAATCAGATTTTTATTTCGCTACATATACAAAGATGATATCTTTATATTCTCTATCCTATAAAGATTATATTTTTAATATTCCTATATAGTAAAGATTATATTTTTAATACTTTAAAAATATAAAAATCATATTTTCTTCTTCTGCTACTCAATAAAAATCCCGTCTTTCCTATTTTAAAGATATGATCTTTATTTTATCAAGTTCAAATCTTTTTCTATTAAAAGATTAAACCTTTTCTTATTTCAAAGTTTAAACCTTTTTCCCTATTTCAAAGTTTAAACTCTTTTTCTATTTTAAACCTTAAAATAAAATCAGTTTTCTTTTCCTTTTCAAATCAGTTTTTAAATCATTTAAAAATCCAGTTTTTAAAATCCTTAATCATTTAAAAAGAATCAGTTTATAATTCTTTTTAAATCTGTTTATGTAGTTTTTAAAAAAAACAGCTTTTACATCCCTTAAAAAAACAGTTTTTATATCATTATCAAATCAGTTTTTTTTTTCCTAAAAAAAAAAAACAATTTTTATAACTTTAAAAAAATTCAGTTTTTAAATCTTAAACAAATCAGTTTTAAATCTATTAAAATAAAAACAGAAATAAAATAATAATAAAATTAAAAAAAAAGAAAAAGAAAATGGACTTACAGAGAGAGGGGGTGGGTTTCTTCCTGCGTCGGAGGGCGGTTTTGGGGGAGGAACCAGCGGAGGAAGGGGGGGTCTCCGGTTGAGGCGCAGCACGGTGGTTCGACGAGGAGAGGGGCGCGGGGTTCTGTGGCTTGCGATGGAGGAAGAAGGGGCGGATGCGAGAGAGGGGAAGAAGAGGAAGAGGCGGCGGCGACAGCACCAGGGGAAGGCGGCGGCAGCTCTGGGGGGGGGGGGGGCGCGATGTTCGGCGGCGGCTCTTCCTCCTTTTTTTTTATTTCAGAACGATTGAAAATATGAGGGGGGGGCAACGGGTTTTGAAGGGGAGATATATTTATTTTTTATTTAATTAATTATTTTATCTTGCAAAAAGTTGACTTTCACATACGACCTCGAAACGAGGCCCACCGCCTGTGGTCCATAGCGTTTTACCCCCATTCCGAACACAATGGGATATGTTTCGCAAGCTGATTCGACTGTTACAATCAGTTTCCTTTAAATTTACATTTAAATCACTATATTGAATTTTAAACGTACATTTCAAATTACCGGGGTCACATACTAGCTCTAAAAATTGCAGAAAAATATTTTCTAGCTTCGTATTGACGATACGGTCCTAACAAAACTAGTTTCGTCGAATTCTGAGACCGTTGGAAAAATGGCCATTTTCCAGTCGATTAAAATCAACTGAAATGGTCAAAACACGTTTTCCTTTGCTACGCTCACATATTGATTCGAAAAATTATGAAATTTGAAGCCTAGCAATAACTTGACATCACGAACCCAACAAAAGTGGTTTCGTCGAAATCCGAGGTCATTTGCAAAATGTCCATTTTTAAGGGCTTGAATTCCATAGCGACTATTCAGAAATTTCAACTGGACATAACTTTTGATTCCCGCTACGAAATTTTGATTATTCGGATTCGTTGGAAAGATATCATCAATTAGATCCTAATGTTTTTGGTTTCACTAGAATACGGATTGTTTTGCACCCGGTACATTCAATTGAAGTTTGAAATCGAATTATCGAACTACCGCGCCATTTTCAATTCTATATATAATTATATATAAATATTTATATTCTAACGTCGATGTATATAATATATACGTCGAATTCTATTCAAAATAAATTTCTCGCCGATTTTATTTAAAATAATCTATTTTAAATATTCAAAATTCGCTAAAATTGCCAAAATAAAAATTTTAAACTGGCCCAGATTTTCGGGTTATTACACTGGAAATGATCCATCCAAATATGCTATTTCTATGTCATCACTAATGATCTAACAAACATGATATTTTGATCAATCAACAATACATTCAGCAATTGGCCAACACAGAACAAATCATCATTGCAATAATCATATATACAGTCATGAATATGAAATAAATATAAATTCACATTTGAAATAGATAATTAAACTAAATAAAAAAATAGAAATCTCACCTTGGTATTTTTGTTTGAAATTTCAACGCGCTCAGTTTCATATCTGGATGGTTCCATGTTGTAGATCTCGTTTCTGCGATCCCAACGGATTCGAAATCGTTGAATTCTGATTCCAAATGAAAGAGATATCGATATTTAAATATTAATTACTTTCATAGGATTAATAATATAATTAAATAGGAAATTAGGCCGTTAATTAACTCAACCCGTCATCTTCCTCCTTCGTTGAACACAGTAGCTTGTCGAACCCAATACACGCCCCCACGCACGAGATTCCAGGACGCCGGAACCAGATCCACCAACCCCTCGTCGACCGGTTTGCAGTCCACTCCCTGCGCGTGAATTCCGTGGTAACTCGGTGCTAATCCCCGCCCCCAATTCGAGTCCAAACGGCGCCGCTTCCCGACCCCATTTCGGCCAATCCAAGAACCCAAACCCGATCATAACCGTTAGAATGCGAGAGCTCCTCATCCTCTACCATTTCCTTCTTGAGATTTTGAATTTCATCGATTAGATAAGGAGATTTTGTGCGATGAAATTTGGAATGGTATGGCCATCGATTTGCTAAAGCTGGCGGCGCTGGAATAATGTCCTAGGGTTTAATGTATTGGACGTTATTTGTACCGTATTTTCCTTTTTATTTAATCCTTTTAATTCGTAAATTACCTGTTTAATATCCCGAACTCCAAATCAAACCCAACGAGTGTCGCCCCGAGCTAATAACCCCCGTCCTGAACACAATGGAATATGTTTCGTATTCCAGTTCGGCTGTTACGATATGTTTTTCTCAAAATTTAATGTTTAAATCATTTATTATTTAATTTAACCGTACATTTTAAATTACCGGGGCCACATACTAACTCAGAAGATCACAGAAAAATTATTTCTAGCTATGTTTTGACGATACGGTTCTAACGAGACTAATTTCGTCGAATTCTGAAACTATTTGAAACATAGCCATTTTCAAGTCGATTAAATTTGATTATAATTGACAAAACACGTTTTCCTTTTCCACGCTCACATATTAATTCGAAAAATTATGAAAATTGAAACTTAGCAATAATTTGACATTCCGGTTCCAACAAAAGTGGTTTCGTCGAAAACAGAGGTTGTTTGCAAAATGGCTATTTTCAAGGCCAATATATTATATTAAAATATATAAATTCTACAGCAACTTTTCTAAATTTTAAACTGGGCATAACTTTTGATTTCTAAAGTGAAATTTCAGTTTTTCAGATTCGTTAGAAAGATATGCTTAAACAGATTCAAATATTTCTGGTTTCGCTCAATTCTGACTTAAAATGAATCATATATTTTCAGTCAAAGTTCAAATTCAAATTTTCAAACTGCAGAGCTGTTTTAAACTCCTTTTATAATTAAATTAAATTTATTTGTTTTAAAATAAATTTTCATTCCTTATTAGTTAAAATAAATTATTCTAAATATTAAAATACATTAAAATTTCTAAAATAAAAATTTTAAATTGGCCCCAAAATTCCAGGTCGTTACACCTTGCCTTGGTTCATGATGGAAATCCAATTTCCAAATACGATACCGTGCGGTTTTGATTGTATACCTCTATATGGCGACATGATATATGGTACCCATGCCATCTATGATTGATAGTTAAGATTGAAATTGTTTTTGAAACATATAAACACTAGCAATAATATCTAATGATTTGTTTTGCTCGTATCAAGCATATTTTGGCCATTATAAGGTAAAACTCTATCCTCCGGTTTGTGTTGCATTGTGTGATGGGAACTGAGTCTTATAATGGCTTCATTTCTATAAAAAGCGTTGCGATGTTTTGAAGATTTACTTGTTTTGAAGCACTGGTAATCCAATGTAGTAAATTCGTTCCGCGAAAGTGGCATGGTGCTGTGATTGACCATATTGAAAGTATATGTTTAAGTAGATTTCTCGTATCAGTCCCATGACTGACTCGTAGTTTGTTTCACTTGCAAACTTGGTTACCCCTTTTTCTACACGGGCAACCTTGTATTCAGGTTTTAGCAGGCCCTTTCTTGATAGCTGGAGCTGAAGATGGATTCTATCATTTATCTCTTTTTTATGCCGTTTAGCTCCTATTGTACATATTATGTTTTGTTTTCTGTTGTAGACATTTATGTATAGCTGAACTGTATTTTGTACTAAGTATGATCCTATATACTATGTAACTCTGATGATTATTTCATCCAGTGCATTATATTGTACATTATCTGGTGTATTTAATTATTTTTGTTTTGTTGTTTTCTGTTTATGTGTTATATTCCAAAGATTACCCTTGCCACCGTCGTACGGGGTTTGGGGTCGTCACAATTACCACACGTTTGAATCCACCTAACTCCATCTCCCCTTCACCGAATCACCTGAAACCACCATCAATCTTCACCTCATCCGAATCTCCATCTCCCCAGCACCATAGATCGAAGCTTCACCCCCGTAGCAAATTGCATTCGCCAGCCGTGCACACTGAAGCACGGTACAGGTATCGACACTTCTGTTTTGAAATTTCCTCAAAAATTCAAACCCCAAGCTAAACATCACCACAAACTCGAATACGAACTCTAAAACCTTCATCGAAGCACCCAATCCTAGCATCGATCAACCCTAACATCTCGCTGGAAATATATAACGTCGAGAAAGGAAGTCGACCCCAGTAAAATACACATTGGCTTGAAGCTCTCCTCGTAGTGAACCCATATATATATATGTCATAGAGTTTATAGGAATTAGTTTGAAATTCCTTTGATTTCTTTTGAAGTGAATTCATTTACTGGAAAAAAAAGAACAATGGCGGATTGACTGTTGACCTAGGAATGAATTAGGTTAGGAAAGTTAAGGTGTTTATATAGGTTAATTATAATATATTTTTATTCGATTATAATATCCATTTTAAATCAAACGCTATTTGTATTCGTCCTTAAAAATTCCTGTGACCACATATGATACCCAAAAATCACGAAAATGGACATGCAGCTACAGTTCGACATTACGGTCTCAACGAAACTGGTTTCGTCGAATTCCGACTCCGTTTTCTCATGGAACGTATTTTTAACCATCAAAATATCGATTGTTTTTCACATTAAAAATCCGTACAGCCACATACTGACTTCAAAAATCACGGAAATTGAAATCTAATAATAATTTAACATTACGGATACAACAAAATTAGTTTTGTCGAATTCTGAGGTCATTTGCAAAACTGGCTATTTTTAAAGCTCTAAATAAACCCTTTTAAATATTCAATATATTTAAAAACAATTAGATTTAATATTAAAAATTAATTTTATTGTATTTATTCACAGTGGAATACCATACATCTCCTGTTGGATTTATATCTCGATACTTCAAAATTTCCACTTATAACTCTACTTTTGATTTATATATATAAAAACCCTTTTTAAAAATAAATAAATCGATATAAATTATAAAGGAATTCCACAAAAACTTTTCTAAAATTTGATTTGGACATAAATCGAAATCTACACGACGGAAATCCCGATTTTTCTCTTCCTTTAGAAAAATATACTTCACCAGCTCCTAACGTTTCTTGTTTCACAGAAATCGGATTATAACGACTTCTGTATATTCGTTTAAAGTTCGAATCGCCAAATCGCAAACTGCCCCACCATTTTGGGCTCTATTATATTTATAATATAATTAATACGTTCAACTGTCGTTTGTGTAATATATTCGTTATACTAATTCAATTCTAAATTGAATTATATCTTATAAATAATCGAATCAACATGATATTGTGAATTTTACCATTTTCGATTATTTCTGAATTATATATATTATTCTATTATTTATATTAATTAAATATAAATATTATTTAATTCAAGTTATTGATATCGTCAAATCGATATTTAATAATTAAATAAATAAATTATTCTACCGTAAAAGTATGGGACGTTACATGATTATTGTTAACTCTACACCCGTGTGGGGTTTTTATTTAATCTGGCAGTTTACTGTTATATTTATTTTGCCCATATCAGTCCTCAGTTCAACCTGTAATTCAATCATCGCTATACGAACATCTCGATCGTATGGTAATCTCAACCTCGTCATACAAGCTCCAAATGCTTACATGGAATATGATATGCTACGACATCAGTAATTCGTCTTCGATTCAACCTGAAATACAGTCATCGCCATACAAGCCTCTCGCTTGTATGGTAACTCCAACCTCGTCATACAAGCTCCAAATGCTTATTGGAATATGATAGAGTATCCTATCTTCACGAAGTATGCCATGTAGTATAGTCCAAAATTAATTGTAACTATCCTATGGCGACATTTATAATCTCACACAGAACAACCAGCACACCGGATCCAATGGCATTCACAGGAGTTGATATATAAATAAAATTGCGCAGCCAAGTGATTAAGGATTACATATTTGTCGGGCACGCGAATAAATTCTTTACTCAACAACAAATCCATTTACCCGTTTAGCATGTGTATATATACGCATATCTACGCTAAACATAACATTTTTAGCGAAAAAATATTTATTTCAACACCCAGTTATTTTAACACTTCATATACATGTTAAAAATATTATTTTCAATCAAAAAATATTTATTTCAACAAACGGTTATTTTTAACACTTCTTATACATGTTAAAAATATTATTTTCAATCAACAAATATTTGTTTCAACACACAGTTATTTTTAACACTTCATATACATGTTAAAAATATTATTTTCAATCAACAAATATTTTTTTCAACACACGGTTATTTTTAACACTTCATATATGTTAAAAATATTATTTTCAATCAACAAATATTTATTTCAACGCACGATTATTTTTAACACATCGTATACATGTTAAAAATATTATTTTCAATCAACAAATATTTATTTCAACACACGGTTATTTTTAACACTTCATATACATGTTAAAAATATTATTTTCCATCAACAATTATTTATTTCACCCTTTGAATATTTTTGAACATTCATACATACAATAAAAATATGATTTTTATTGTTCAAACAATTTTTTTCAAACATGAATATTTTTTAATACATGAATATTTTTAGCGATTCATATATACAATAAAAATGTGATTTTATTGTTCAAACAATTTATTTCAAATATGAATATTTTTCAACACATGAATATTTTAAGCGATTCATATATATAGTAAAAATGTGATTTTTATTTTTTAAACAATTTATTTCAAACCTGATTATTTAACAACACGTGAATATTTTAGGAAATGTTGGCATTATAACGACATGATATTTAGCCCCAACACCATGTCCAGCACGGCCCTCTACTATCCTAGGCCTTGCAGCATTACAATATTTTCATTTCAATGATTTCCACAATATCATTCATTTTCACAAGACAATGAATATGCCACAAACACAACCAATTTTGTTGCACCCACAATCAGTCATTCACAATTACAACGCAAACAATTTATACCGTCCATGATCTATGGATGAGGGGAGTGTGTGTGTGTGTGTGTATATATATATATATATGTATATATATTTCCATTTCAATTCCGTTCAATGCACAAATGATTCGTACAACGTATGTATAACTTATACATTGCATATATAATTTATACAACGCTTGTATGTGAGATATCCAATGCTTATATAATTCATACATTGATTATATAATTTATACATAGTTATTCCACTCCAATTTGAATTTAGAAATCTCACTTTGGGTTCCACTCCTTTGTAATTCGTAGAGAGCTCCAAATGTGCCCTAGCCTCGTATGCTGTCACGGTCCTGATGTCTCTTGTTTCACTAGATTTCGACAACATACGATAAAGATATGATTTTTATCAATAAATCATACTTTGCAACGCTTTTAAGTGTTAAATCCATTTAAAATTAACCAAGCCGGTACCTCAGCAAAAAGGTTCCAAACTAGGTTTAGCAATTTCATGAAATCCGAAGCACGTGGTCAAAATCAGATAGTACCACGTCGAAGGGGGTTGAAGGCCGCGCCTGCGCCTGGTGGAGGCGTTGAACTCGGCGTCGGATCTGAGGGGTGGCGGCGGTTTGAAGTCGGCGCCTTCACGAAGGTGATTCTTACAAAATACGTGACGACGGGGGGTGCAATTTATATGGATTTAAAGAGGAGGAGCACTTCAAAATCCCCAACTGGAGCGTTTGATTTCGATGCATAGTTTGAGAGATACGGAGGAGAGAAGGTTGGAACAGTAAGCCGCCGTTCGTTCCAGAGGGTTACTGTGTTTTTTAGGGTTTTTTAGGGTTACAGTGATTGGCCCGTATATATATTTATTTCAAAAATAGTTTTCCCTTATCCAGACTCCAAATCAAACCCAATGACTGTCGCCCCCAGCTAAATAACTCCACTCCGAACACAATGGAATATGTATCGTAAGCCCACTCAACAATTACAGTCAGTTAATCTTCAAATTAAAATATAAAACATTCAAATTTGGAATTGAACATATATTTTAATTTGCCGAGGCCACATACAGATTCCAAAAATTCCCAAAAAATAAATATAGCTATACTGCGACGATACGGTCCCAACAAAACAAATTTCGTCGAATTTGAAGACTGTTTGAAAAATGGACTTTTTCTGGTCAATCCAATTCAAACTGAAATTACCAAACGCGTTTTCCTTTGCCACGCTCATAGATTAATTCCAAAAATTATGGAATTTTAACCCTAGCCATAAATTGATATTCCAGATCCAACCAAAGTGGTATCGTTGAAAACGGAGGTCGTCTGCAAAATGTCTATTTTTTACGGCTATATTTATATTAAATTTCATAGCAACTATTCTGAATATTCAACTGGCCACAACTTTTTATTTCCACTATGAAATTTCAATTTTTCAGATTCGTTAGAAAGATATTTTTAAACAGATTTAAATATTTTTGGTTTTACTGAAATCCTATTTATTTAGAATCCCATACATTTATTCAAAGTTCAAAGTTGAATTTTCAAACTACCATGTGTTATCCACCTGGTCGATTCGTTATCGACGAATGTGTACGGGTCGTTTTTAGACAGATAAAAGTAGGGATCGGTCATGTGAGTCTTAAGAGGGATCGTTCGTATCAAATAGGTTTCTGGTCTCTTTAATCTTCAAACTGACTTGGTTGCTTCAAAGGCAGAAAGTTCTTGGTCGTTTTAAAATGCTAAAGAGCTCTGATCGTTTCAAATATTAAAACTGGTCGCTTTCCTCTCCATGCTAGCTGGTCGCTTCGAAATGTCCAAGGTTACCGGTCGTTCCATAGGCTAGAGGTTTCGGATAGCTCCAAAGGCACAAAGGTCTGGTCGCTCCAAAGATGCAAAACTATCGGTCGCTCTTAAGGCCAAAGCCTCCTGGTCGTCCTAAAGACAAAAGTATCCTGGTCGCTCCGGATTGCTGAAGAGACACGGTCGCCCCAGACATCCAAAGGTCCTGGTCGTTTCAGCCGAAGAAAGTCTTTGTTTGCTTCCAGATACAGAAAGCTGGTCGTTTCAAAGCTGGTCGCTCTAAAAAGCAGAAGGAATCTGGTCTCTCCAAATAAAAGACGACGGCGCTTTATTCTTCCAAGCTTCCTGATCGGTCCGCTTGGCATCCTGGTTAGTCCGCTCCGCATATAAGCCTCCTGGTCGTCTTACTGCATCCTGGTTGCTTTTCTTTCCAATAAAGCTCCCTGGTCAGGCGGAATGAATGAAAGGATGTGCCAGCTGTTGACAACTGGCAGTGGCATTCTTGTAAATACCTGGCAAAACCGACCAGCCTTCTGAAGTGAAGATTTCAGCCACTCCATTACCTATAAATAGCACCCTACCTCCACCATTTGAGGGGGACTTTTGCTGGAACTACAAGGAGGTGCTGCCTAATTACTTTCGGGATTTCTCCAAGCATTCCTACATCTCTTCTCTATCATCAATCATAAGTCTATGGAACATTGGAGCATGTGGAGCATAGCTTTCATGGAGGAACAAGCATAAGCATTTCATGCACTTCTTCATTTCTTCTTGATCATTCACCCAAAGATCTAAGGAGCTTTCATCCATGGCTTCCATGGAGGGATTGGCATAAAATACTTCAAGCTTTCATCCATTCTTTCAATCGGTTGTAAGGACAAATGCATGTCAAAGGAGCTTGTATGAATGTATAATGGAGCAAATGTTGTAATCTTTTGGTTATTAATGAAATCCCATCTTTAAAGTGGACGTAGACTTGATTAAGAGTCGAACCACTATAAAATTCTTGTCTTCTTTCCTTATTTTGGTATTTTGATGCTTTTGAATGTTAGATATGGCCTCACATAACTGTAAAGGTTTTCTAACGCCCCGCCTCTGAAAAGGTGACGTGTTTTCTAAGCATCTCGCCTCTGATTAAGTAACGTGTTTAGAAATACCATTTTGGTTGTTATACCAATTTTTGGTATCAACAATTAGGCGCCCACCGTGGTGCCAGATCTACTTTCTGGCATCAAATATACTACGAAGATCTTGAGATGTTGAAGCTAAGCCTTAAAATAGCTCACTCCAGCTTGCGATTTGGACCTTCCGACGAACTCTCCTCAAAGTTCAAGTTGCTTTCTGAAATAATGCCGCCAAAAGTGAGCAAGGAAGCGAGAACTAGGACATCTAATGAAAGAAATCGGGAGGAAACCCCTATGATCAACTAATTTTAAGTAGGCGAAACATCAAATGGAGGCATGAATGTTACAAGGGGCGAGCTTGATCAAGCTGTCGCTGGATTGACGCAACAGCTAGAGATATCTAACAAAGCCATGTTGACAAAACTTGATTCGCTCTTTGCTCTTCAGGCCGCTACGGCAAAGGTGGCCTCTAAGCCCATTCGTGCAGAGGATGCTATTTCTTATTCTTCTAGTCCAAATCGAGAAAAATCTTTTCAAGAAATCTCTAATCCTGGTAAAGGAAAGCCCGATAATCCAAAGCAAGCCGCTCGAAACCATAATGGAGAAGCTACTTCTTGTCGAGTTGTCGATACTGCCAAAGGGGCACTTTCCAATTGAGAAAGGCCAGGGCCCCTAAGTCACAACCATGAAGGTTTGCAAAGGCAAGCCTCCGGCCAAGACATAGGCGTCCGCCCCGCAGAAAGCCTCGACGAGAAGGATCGCCTTCTGAAGATGGTCCGACAGATCATGAAGGAGGACAAGCACCGAAACGACAATGAAGCAGAATGGGAATTCGCGCCATCTAAAACCCCCCTTACCGGAAGAATCAAGAAAACGACCTTCCCGCGAAAGTTCAAACCGCCCACCATCCAAGCTTATAATGGGACAGGTGACCCTAATGTGTTCTTGTTCCGATACGATCAACACATGGATGGGGCACAAGCAACTGACGAGCTTAAGTGTTTGTACTTCCCGGTGTATTTGGAGGGGGTTGCGTCATTATGGTTCACAAAGTTGCCTCCCAGATCTATTGATAACTTTGCCACATTGGCAAGATGCTCCCGAGACCAGTTCCGCCTCCAAACAACAAAGGTCAGAGATATCATGTCCCTCAATGAACTACAACAAGCTCCTGGCGAAACGATAAGGTCTTTCTAGAATCGTTTTAATGCGGCTGCTGCAGAAGTAGGGACCCACGAGCCAAGGCTAATTCTAATGGCCTTAAAGGGGGGCATTGATAAGCTGTCTGAGTTCGAAAGGTGGCTAAAAAGAAAGAAACCTGAGACGCTAGAGAAATTTTATTGCAAAGCCGAGGAATACATGTGTCTTGAAGATGATCCTATCTATTCCGTTGGCAATGTCAAAGCTAAGGTGGTCCCGGAAAGGAAGGAAGCTTCCAAAAAGAATAGTCAAGAAAATTTTGGGGAAGGTCAAAAGAGAGGAAGCAGTAATGATGCTAGAAATAATAAGGATTCCAAGAAACGGCATTTCTTCAAGCCAACGGATTTTACTCCGTTGAATGATACAATCGAGCACATATATATGGCAACGAAGGATGCAGAGGGCTATCCGAGCCCAAAGCCAGTAAAGGTGTCCGAAGAAGCTGCGAACTCTGGAAGGTTTTGTCGATTCCATAATCGACCAGGCCATGACACGAATGAGTGTCGACACTTGAGGAATCTGGTTGAAGAATTAATAAGGAAGAATCGCCTCCAAGAGTACGTAAAGCGGTCAACAGATGCCGAGCCTACTCAGGGACAGCAAACTCGTCCGACTCAAGATGGAAGAACACCTGCAAGTGACTCCCGACCAATAATCAATACGATTAGTGGTGGTCCTCATCCTGCAGGGGATACTTGGGAGGATATGATCAGGTATACTAATGAACCAAGAAGTGTTCTAAAAGGAGACGGTTTTGAGGTTTGCAATAATTCTCTTCGTCGAAAAATGCCTAAAACATCCTGCGAAGATGTTATCTTCGGGGATCGGGATTCCGACGGAATGTTGGTTCCAACTGTTGACCCAATGGTGATCACTACTGGCTTGGGTCCAGCAATAGTAAAGAAGGTGTTGATTGATAACGGAGCATCCGTGAACGTTCTGTTTTACAGTACTTTCTCTAAAATGGGTCTATCCATGGATAATGTGCGAGCTAGCAAAGACAAAATACACGGGTTCACTGGCGTACCAACTCAGCCAATAGGTGTGATTGATCTCCTTGTAGAGCTAGGAGAGGGAGAGAGGCAAGTCTCCATGATACAATCTTTCGTTATAATTGACTCACCCTCAGGGTATAATGCATTCTTGGGAAGGCCAGCACTTGCCGACTTCAGGATAGCTCTTGCTCCTTGGTGTTTGATGATGAAGTTCCCGACCGCAAATGGGGTGGGAGTTATCAAAGGGGATCCTCAGGAGTCGAGAGAATGCTATATGGCAGAACTGATTGAAGCTCGGAAATACGAAATTCAGAAGGATGCGGAGACTCCTCTCTGCATCCATGAAGCTCCTTTATAGCAATTAATGACCTCCCCCTACGCTGGAGCATATAACAACATGCAGGAAGATATGGACCCATGAAAAATCAGTGCAGGGGATGAAAAGGTAGCACCAGCTGAAGCTACCATTTCCATAGAAATCCATGATAGTGATACAGATAAGCTGATAAAGATAGGTTCCCAATTGGACCCTATGCTACAAAAGGAATTGATTAGTTTTTTGAAAGCAGATTTGGATATCTTCGCTTGGAGTCACTCAGATATGTGCGGGATAACTCCAGACGTAATGGTGCATAAGTTGAATATTGACCCCAACGTGCGCCCGGCGAAGCAGAAAAGACGGATGCAGGGCCCAGAAAGGTCTGAAGCTTTGAAAGATGAAGTGGATAGGCTATTGAAGAATAATTTCATTCGAGAATCCACCTATCCTAATTGGGTGTCCAATCCGGTCCTTGTGAAAAAATCAAACGGCAAATGGCGAGTGTGTGTTGATTATTCTGACTTGAATAAAGCTTGCCCAAAAGATAGTTTCCCCCTACCTCGAATTGATCAACTTGTTGATGCAACAGCGGGGCATGCACTATTGTCTTTCATGGATGCATATTCTGGATACAATCAGATTATGATGCACGAGCCAGACCAGGATAGTACCAGTTTCATAACTGATCGTGGTTTATATTGTTATAAGGTAATGCCGTTTGGTTTGAAAAATGCAGGTGCCACCTACCAACGCTTGGTGAACGCGATGTTCAAAACTCAAATTGGAAAGACTATGGAGGTTTATGTTGACGACATGCAGGTAAAATCCAAAGAGACAAAGAATCATATAGAGGATCTTGATGAAATGTTCCAAATACTGAGGAGATACGACATGAAGCTCAATCCACTTAAGTGCTCGTTCGGCGTAGCATCAGGAAAATTTCTTGGTTTCATGGTAAATGCTCGGGGCATTGATGCAAACCCAGCACAAGTGATTGTTTTACGAGAAATGCAAGCTCCACGGACTAAGAAAGAACTCCAATACAACCTCCTCCCAAACAGGAGCAAGCGTATCTCCATAGCCTTCTCCTAGGAAGCGGAGGCTTCCCCCATACATAAAACTGCAGACATAGAATTCTAGGAAGGTTGCTTCGTCTTCCTCCTTAATTTTGCGGGCTTGGTTTAGAGCTTCTTGCTTCTCTTTTTCTAAGGAGGAGGCCTTGGTGTTTTCGACTTCAAGCTTATTGCGAAGAGAGGCGATTTCAGATTCACGAACAGACACAGTCCTTCTGCTCAAAGCCAGCTGAGCTTCAAGTTCTTCTTGTGCTTTTACAGCATCGTCAGCCCTCTTATTAAGCTCGACCTCTGTATTCTTGGCAGCTTCGAGCTCCTTGCGAAGCTTTTCAATCTCGGATTCTAGCTCGTTAACCCTGGAACCCCGTTCTAAAATGGAAATCTTCGTATCCTGAGCTTTCACAACTTGGATAAGTTGAGCCTTTTCGTCCTCCAGGGTTTTAATGCTTTCAATCCGTTTGGTGTTAAGATTCTGAAAATCATAACAAAATTTTTCCCATGCTTTGAGGCGCTGATCAACAGTTTTGCCAATATCATCCAGGATTCCCCGAGCTTTTGCCACCATCTCTGTCATGTCCCGTCTATCTGTGGGATGGACATCCACGTCAAAGTTCAAACCCCTCAAATCCCAATCTCCAAATCTATGACTAAGAGGTGGGCTGGGGCATCCAAGTTCCCTTTCCACATCAAGTATTTCACGCGGCCTCGACATGATAGCTTGAAGCTCGGCCTGGGTTGGATAAGGAGGAACGTATCCTGGGGCACGCTTCTGGGGGATCTCCGTAAGAGGGTCATCTCCACTCCTTCGTCTTCTCCTTTGAGGCTCCTCCCTTTTCTGCCTTGCCTCCTCCTCCGCCGATTGTTCATAATCATCAAGCCAGGATCTTTTCTCTGGAAGCTGTTCATAAGAAGGATGAGAAGAAGTGGGATGTTGACCGTGTGATTTTTGGGGTTGAGGAGGAGCTTGCTTAATTTTTTTCTTTGGCCGAGCAAGTGTATCATAACTTTACCCCCTCTTCCGGAAATCGTCAATGAATGATGACTTCATTCCTAAAAAGAAAAATAATAATGAATTCATTTAGCATTTGAGAACATGGAAGTAAAGCAAGATATAGAGTAAGAAGTTAAAAGTGCAACTCTGAAAGCAAGCTTAGTCCTAAAAGCAAAAACCAAAACATGCCTAATAAGCCTGTGTTAGACTCCGATCCTAAGTTTATTCTCGTATCTGGAACTGGTCAAGTAATCTCCGGAATGTTGGGATCAGATTGGACATTAGGAACTGTGAAACCTGAAACAGGGGTATCATCTTTGCTAAGGTATCGTGCAGACTCTAGATCAGGAAGTTCGCCAAAAGTACCCACGGAGTCTCTATCTTGAGTACTTGCCATAGTCGGATCCTCAAGAACATCTCCAATGTTCTGTTCAACATTTAAGGTAGTTTCTCCTACCGCGAGTTGCTTTCCCTCACGTTGAACAAGTTCTTCTTCAGTGTTTAAGGGAGGCTGATCCCCCGTAGTTTTCTCCGGGATTTCCGGGATGACAGCTTGTTTTTCAGAAATGGCCCCTGTGGCTCTCTCCGGAATCGTCAAGACATCGGTCTGTTTTTTAGAAGAATCTTTATGTTCCTTGAGGGCACTCGAAGGCTTTTTACTACCACTACCACTGCCGGCTTGTGCACATTTTGTCAAGTATTTCTTAGCCGTTCTTTTCGCCGTCAGGGTACGGGATGAGGGAAGCAGCTTGTATTGTCGAAGGTACTCTTCGCAAATTAAAAACTGTCTACTTCTTTCAGTTTCGCTCACGGATAACAATGATTCCAGTAGAGGTTCATTAATGTCTGTGTCTTGATCAGAAGGAGTCTCTATGAGAAAAAGTAAAATCAATACATGATCATTGGAGGTAAAATAGAATTCCTATGAACATTTACCTCCTTCGGCCCATCGACCGAAAAAGTTGTCGGGACACCGCACATAGAAAAATTGGTCGGAAAATCCTTTGATACTCTCAAATAAGCCGGTTATAACCCTGGATTTCCTGCTTTCCATGAAGATAAAGGAGGGACGCTCCTTCTTTCGTCTCTTAAAAGAGTATAACGAGCATATATCCTTGAAGGTGGGCTCGCGCTTTAAAACTCTCATAAACAACACATATAAGCATGTAACAATAAAGTAGCCATTGGGAGCCAGTTGATAAGGAGCGATAGCCAAATTTTTCAGAATCATTTCTAAGTAAGGATTAAAGGGAGGGATCGCTCCACTCTGTAACATCCCCTTACAAACTGTTACGTATCCAACAGAGGGGCGATTAGATAAATCGTCTCTCTCTGGGAATTTGACTTCATCTTCGGAAAGGCTAAATTGTTTGCATATTCTATGATATACATCAACGTCAAGTTTTGACACACAACTATCAGCAGGTGTGTAAGAAAGACAACGAATGATTGGGGAGTTCTGATCAACATTCATCTCAGTGGTAGCAGCGGAAGAAGTTTCAATATTTTGATCAGAGGTCCCAGCTTCTCTAGTTGGAGAAGTTCCCTCAACAAAATGGCGAGATTTTCGTCTGGTCGTCATTTCAACACAAACAAGCATGTTGGAAAAACAAACTACAAGAATATAAATTAAAGCTCAAAATAGGGTCGGCCTTGACTAGCTAAAAACCTTGTCGCCCCAAAAAACCAGCAAAACTCTGGTCGCTCAGAAATGGCCAGGGTAGGGTCTCTCTAAAAATTGGTTAGGCCCTGGTCGCACTAAAAAGGCAAAGAGCCTGGTCGTTCCAAACCGATGAGCACCTGGTCGCTCTAAACCAGTCAAGCTCCGGTCGCTCAAAACTGGAAAAAGCACCCGGTCGCCCTGGGCCAGTCGAGCCACGATCTCTCAAAACTGGGAAAGGCACCTGGTCGCTCTGAACCAGTCAAGCCCCGGTCGCTCAAAACTGAGAAAAGCACCTGGTCGCTCTGAATCGGTCAAACCTTGGTCGCTCTAAAATGATCGGGACCTGATCGTACCAGAAAAGGTGGAGCTCTGATCGCTCTGAAACAGGAAATCTTGATCACAGTCCTGGTCGTTCTCAACACAGAAAATGTTGGTCGCTTGAAAATCAGTCAAAATTTAATCAGGCTCTGGTCGCTTAAAACTAGCCTCTATTGGATCGGTAAAAACATCCTAAGGTTGGTCGCTCTTCGATTAGTCTGAAAACAATCATACCCTGGTCGGTCAGTATTCAAATCCACCTGGATCGTTCATATCGGGTAAAACTAAAGATAGCCTGTTCTGGTCGGTCGAAAGTGAATCAGCTCATCTAAAAACCGACCATACCACTATTCTAAAAACGACCAGTCTGGTCTCATAGAAAGAAGGAAACATGAATGTTTGTTGCAAATACACAGAGAAAACGTCCAACAACAATGATTTAAATAAAAAAATCAGGCACAGTGCGATCATCATTACAACAAAGAAAAACAACAGAGGCTCTTGATTCAAAATTACTACTCGCCAGTTCAAATTAAACGCTACAGCACTGATGAACATCTCAATATACAAAAGGATTCGAATTTCACAGATTCAATTATGAGTTAGAATCATCCAAGACCGGTTCGAATTATCAGGATCGATTTCATATCACCACATTACATCTAAAACCGATCCAACAACTCACTAACCCTAGAGAATCCAATTCAAAAACCCACATTCATCGTTCTCAAGTTAATAACAGAAAACGAAGTGTATACCTGCAATCGGATCAAGTAAACAAAGGAGGTTGACTCAGGATTTCTGGCTTTAAAGGAAGGTTGGATTCAAACATTTGATGAGGAATCGAGATGAGTAATCGAGTTTGAATTGTTTTCCTGGATTGATTCGGCGAAGCAAAGTGAAAGCTAGAGAATTTTCGTCAGATGATAGCCGCCATTAAAATAAAGAATCCCTGGAATTAGAAAAGTGAGGAACACAAAGGGTCTAAAGGAATATATATAGCTGAGACGATGAGCCATTTCACAAAAACCGATCCCTTGTTAAAATTGGGGAAAAACCGACCCCTGCGAACCACGACCAAAACCAACCCTTAGTCACATCTGATTGATCTACTAATATTTCGAAGTCCATATTTTTCTTAAAAAATTATGGAACTCCGAGGGGCAAAATGTTATCCACCTGGTCGATTCGTTATCGACGAATGTGTATGGGTCGTTTTTAGACAGATGAAAGTTGGGATCGGTCATGTGAGTCTTAAGAGGGATTGGTCGTATCAAACAGGTTTCTAGTCGCTTTAATCTTCATACTGACTTGGTTGCTTCAAAGGCAGAAAGTTCTTGGTCGTTTTAAAATGCTAAAGAGCTCTGATCATTTCAAATATTAAAACTGGTCGCTTTCCTCTCCATGCTAGCTGGTCGCTTCGAAATGTCCAAGGTTACCGGTCGTTCCATAGGCCAGAGGTTTCGGATAGCTCCAAAGGCACAAAGGTCTGGTCGCTCCAAAGATGCAAAACTATCGGTCGCTCTTAAGGCCAAAGCCTCCTGGTCATCCTAAAGACAAAAGGATCCTGGTCGCTCCGGACTGCTGAAGAGACCCGGTCGCCCCAGACATCCAAAGGTCCTGGTCGTTTCAACCGAAGAAAGTATTTGTTTGCTTCCAGATACAGAAAGCTGGTCGTTTCAAAGCTGGTCACTCTAAAAAGCAGAAGGAATCTGGTCGCTCCAAATAAAAGACGACGGCGCTTTATTCTTCCAAGCTTCCTGATCGGTCCGCTTGGCATCCTGGTTGGTCCGCTCCGCATATAAGCCTCCTGGTCGTCTTACTGCATCCTGGTCGCTTTTCTTTCCAATAAAGCTCCCTGGTCGGTCGGAATGAATGAAAGGATGTGCCAGCTGTTGACAACTGGCAGTGGCATTCTTGTAAATACCTGGCAAAACCGACCAGCCTTCTGAAGTGAAGATTTCAGCCACTCCATCACCTATAAATAGCACCCTACCTCCACCATTTGAGGGGGACTTTTGCTGGAACTACAAGGAGGTGCTGCTTAATTACTTTCGGGATTTCTCCAAGCATTCCTACATCTCTTCCCTATCATCAATCATAAGTCTACGGAACATTGGAGCATGTGGAGCATAGCTTTCATGGAGGAACAGGCATAAGCATTTCACGCACTTCTTCATTTCTTCTTGATCATTCACCCAAAGATCTAAGGAGCTTTCATCCATGGCTTCCATGGAGGGATTGGCATAAAATACTTCAAGCTTTCATCCATTCTTTCAATCAGTTGTAAGGACAAATGCATGTCAAAGGAGCTTGTATGAATGTACAATGGAGCAAATGTTGTAATCTTTTGGTTATTAATGAAATCCCAAATTCAAAGTGGACGTAGACTTGATTAAGAGTCGAACCACTATAAAATTCTTGTCTTCTTTCCTTATTTTGGTATTTTTATGCTTTTGAATGTTAGATATGGCCTCACATAACTCTAAAGGTTTTCTAACGCCTCGCCTCTGAAAAGGTTACGTGCTTTCTAAGCATCTCGCGTCTGATTAGGTAACGTGTTTAGAAATACCATTTTGGTTGTTATACCAATTTTCGGTATCAACACCATGCCATTTCAGGCTCGTTTTATAATTAAAATAAATTTATTCGTTATAACTTCGATTCGAATAAATTTTTAGTCGATTATTTATAATAGATCATTTTAAATATTCCAAATTCATTAAAATATCCAAATTAAAAAAAAAAATTGGTTTTGATTTTCCGGGTTTTTACATTACCAAATTGAATTCCATTCCATTCCAATTAAATATTAATTAATTGAAAAACTTTAATTTGTAAAATCCCATTAAATCTTAATAAATGATTTATATATTCCAAATAACGTTTTACTCTAGATCAGGTTAAAGAACGAATGTTGTTAAAAACACAGTTCACAATAAACCCAATTCACATTCCAATTAAATATTAATTAACTGGAAACTCTAATAATGTTAATTAAAAGAATTTTTCTTTTCACACGGGGTTTAAGAACAGTGTAATTTAAGACACATTCAAGACAAACCCAAAATCCAACTCCGTTATTCAATTCCAGTTAAATATTAATTAATTGGAAAACTTTACTAAATCTTAATTAAAAGATTTATTCTTTTCTCAACTAGGTTTAAGAATAGTGTTAATGAAGAAACCATTCATGACAAACCCAAAATCCAATTCAATATTAAATACGAGGCTCGGAATAGAAATTATACTAGCTTATATTCAATATATAACTCTGAAATCTACAAATATCATATTGGGAATAACGATATATATCTCCCAAATTCCTCCACAATATCCGTAATATCACAGAATCCAATATCGAAATATTCCAAAGATAATTCGACTTAAATCCATTCCAATTCGTACATTAGAAATTCTGGTTATTTTAAAACCATTTCAAATCAAATTTATTTATTTAAAAATAATGGATTATAATTTTAGTTCATAACTAGTTCATTTTGATAAAATATATTTTTATTATTACAAACATGGAATTTTTCATATAAATTCTTTCCAAATCATTTATTATGATTCCACACAAATTATTAATATTTTTAATAATTTTATCAATGCTGTAATGTCGATTTCCATAAACGGTCTTCGAACCGCACTTACAGCGACCTTTTCCAAATTTGATTTGGACATAATTCCAAATCCAACTGTTAGATTTCAAATCTCTTATATTCGTTGGAAAGCTCTTTTTGATACGAACCTAAAAGTTCCAGTTTTAGGACAATCCGACGGTCGGATCTCCCGTAATATCAATTCAAAGTCAATGGTCGAAATTCGCGAACGGCTGCGGTGCGGCGCATTCTATTCAGGCCATTAAATATATGTAATATATATATATTATGTGTATTTGGTTCCATCTAAAATGTATTTTATAATTTTTTTTAAATTCCTTTTAAAAACGATTTCAATTGCATATTCAATTTTAAATCAAAATTGAATACTCCTTATCACTATAATATATAAATGATAATATTTTCAGAATACCAGATTTCGAAATCATTTCCTCTTCGATATTCATTATAAAAATGAACAAAATCGATATAAATATCGTTCGCATCAAAATGGCGCATATCTAATCAACACGACTTTATATATTTCAATATTTTCATGCCTAACGCAAATCGGACATCAAAATCATATTTTGGCCCATTACTGAATATTATATTAAAATATTAGTTATTTTAAAATATTCATTATTCGTCAATTTAAAATATTAGTTAATTTAAAATATTTGTTCTTTCCGAATTAGAATCCGACACAATCAATTACCATATAATTTTATTTATATGGATTTTATACACACACGTACACAACAATAATCAAACACAGTTAACCATCATCTAGAGTGCACTACACAACTGCATAAGCATTAAATATAAATAATTAATGCTTACAACAGTCTGTCAACCAATCGATTGACATACAACTAAATAATTGGGATTAGTGTACATCGAATATCATCCCAATACCCGTGTGGGGTTTCAGCCAACAAATACCGAATGTTATTTGTGCAGTTGGGTGATGTGTAAATCTATCATCCCAATCAATATCAATTAAATGTGTGTACATAAACAAATCATCCATTTTGTAAATAAATATTTATTTTATTCATGTACACATTAAAAATTATATTTTTAATGATAAAATATTTATTTCAACAAACGAATGTTTTGTACAGTTCATTTATACAATATAAATGGTATTTTTATTGTTCTAACATATTTCAGAAAATTTTGGCAGCATAAGGACGCGATACTAAAACCATAATAAGGTCAAGCCTTATCCCTCGCCTAATACTGGCTTGCACCGTACACATGCCAATTCTAATCAATTCATTCATATCCCAAACCACACTCAAACAAATAGACAAATCAAAACAAACAACCAAACATCCATGGTTTCAAACAAAGGTGTCGGGTGCTTCTAAGCACCGTCTGCATCCTAGTATATATATATATATTGAACTAGAAAGTAAAATTAGAGTGAGAAGTTCTCTCCTTTGGGATCCATTCCTCCAGTTTTATTTCTGAATTTCTGAACCATTTGGATTTGCCCGAAATTCCAACGCAATCATTTTCACGCTGCTCATAGTAAAAATCACATTTTTAATATGAAGTTTTTATATTGCTATTATATGTATGAAAATAAAATTTTTATCTATGCTATATATGTATCTCAAATTTTTATATCTCTACTATATATATATATATATATTATATTTTTATGCAAAGATTTCTCTATAAAAACCATATTTTTATAATTTAGTTTTATATATAAAAATCATATCTTTACATCGCTACTTCATTATAAAAATTATATTTTTATAATGCTACTTTACATATAATAATCATATTTTTATATTTTCTAAAAATATTTCATAGCTATGACAAAAATCATATTTTTATCTTTCTAAAATTATTTTCATATATATACGATAAAATTATATTTTTACATCACTAAGAATCATATTTTAAAATGCTTCATATATAATAAAAATCATATTTTTATTTCACTTCATATATAATAAAAATGATATTTTTATTTCGCTTCATATATAATAAAAATCATATTTTTATTTTGCCTCATATATAATAAAAATCATATTTTTATAATACTAGTACATATATAAAAATCAGATTTTTATACCGAGCTATTTCATTAATAAAATTCAGATTTTTATAATGCTACTATATAAATAAAATCATAATTTTATTTCAATGTGATGTATATAAAAATCATATTCTTTTTTTAATATGACGTATATAAAAATCATATTTTTATTTCGTTATTCATATAACAAAAATCATATTTTGTACTAAGATGATGTAATATGATGTTATTTTCAATCCTATGTCATTTTTCCAACTTTGGTAGGTGGAGTCAAAATGGTGACCCTCAAAACCCTAATGGAGAATTCCAAAAACGTGATCAATAATCTCACTTCCTCTATCTCAAATCACGTTTCTTCTTCACTAAACGACAGATCAGAAAAAAACAAAGGTGTACTTCCATCGTACAAGGAGATCTTGTTGCGGCCAGGTGTAAAGCGTAACGTTCGAAATAATATATTTAAATCTCGCATTACTCCTCAGCCGCCACCTCATATTTCGATCAATTACCTTGAAAAATTAAGAAATGTCAAATCTGATAATGGTTGCTTCAGATGCGGCTCTCCAGATCACTGGGCTAGGAGCTGTCGAAATCCTATGGTTTGTTTTCGCTGTAATAAAATTGGGCATAAGGGCTTCAACTGCAAATTTCATCTCAAAAATCCGAAAAAAATGGAGAACCCTAAATCGCTCCCTCCTCTTTCAGCCGCGTTTTATCCTGACGATTTTAAAAAGGCTAGATCGATGGTTGTTCTCTCCATCGCTCGTGGTGCTTTCTCGATCAATGAAATGGAGACTTTATTGGGAACTCATTTTGGCAAGCGAGCGCCGGGATGGGTGTGGACGGTGCGTAGATTCGGCGATGATTTCATAGCGAAATTCCCTCCCTTTTTGTTGACTGAAACATTTTACTACTCGCTCTTCGACTCAAAGGGAGTAATTAATTTGAACCGTTGGAGCCCACAAATTGGGAGTATGGCTAAAAAGAGGATTGAAGTCTGGGTTTCACTCAAAAATATTCCATTAGTGTGTAGAAGTGTTGATCCCCTCAAGTCCGCGTTGGCGGAGGTAGGAGAAGTGATTAAACTCTAGCATGGAGTGTGGAATGTAACTGATTTTTCCTCTCTGAGGGCGATGATGTGGATTGATGAGGATTTGGAGCTTCCACCTTCGATTGTGGTTCCCGTCGATGGTTTTTTCCACAATGTTTCAATTACGAAAGTTGATGGAGAATCCTCTGAGGAAGTGGATAGACAAGAACTTCGTAAAACGGTGTTTGTTAGAGGGGAGAATGGCAAGATGAAAGTGCTAAAGGCTAGAAGTGCTAGTGCTCCCATGGCTTATGTTGGGTTGGGTAGTAATTCTTTTGCACCAATTTCAGTTGATGAAGAAGGTGATGCAGTGGATCATAATGTTGCTAAGCATAATGTGGAAGCTCAGGATGTGGATGTTGTTGATGATGGTAACGAAGACGCTGGTAGGGAGGAGAGTGGATATGATGGCTTGGGGAATATGTTTGGGGATGATAATGATGAGGACTACGATCTTGGGGGGGATGATAATGATTATGATCTTGGTGGAGGGAGCAATGCTTTGGCCATTTCAGATTCCGAAGAACGCTCTTGTGCAACAAGTAGAAGGAAAGGCAAGAAGCCAGTGGACTCTGGTGTGGTTATCCTAAGGAGAAGTGCTCGTGGCCTTCCTCATCCTTTGGAAGAACTCCACCGACGCTTGTGAAACTTGATCGTTTCTTCACCAACGCACACTTTGAGGATCTTCATCCTTTAACCTCCCAAAAAGGCTTATCTACGATTATTTCCGACCATTGCCCTATTGTATTAGATTCTGGAGATGCCATTAGGAAAAAGCCTTTTTTTATATTTGAAAAAATGTGGTGTCGGGAAGATAACTTTGACGATTTGTTGTATAATAAATGGTCTAAATTTGGGGAGAGTGGCGATGCAGCGAGTGCTCTTTGTAATAAACTTAAATTTTTGAGGAAATTTCTTAAAAAGTGGAATACAGAGGAGTTTGGTCATATTAGAATTAAAAATGGGAGGATTGAAAAACTGATTCTCGAACTTAATGTACTGGAACAAGAAAGAGGACTCGATGCTGTTGAAAGAGATTTGCTTCAGCAGCGAGAAAGAGAACTCAACAAAGTTTTGGATCAAGAAGAGATTTTTTGGAGACAACAATCCAGATCTCAGTGGCTGAAGGAAGGAGATAGAAATACTGCGTATTTCCATAGAGTTGCCAATGGTAGACGCCGTACCAATTTGATACACAGTATTTGGAAATATGGTGTGGAGATTTGTGAGCAACAACTTTTGAGTGATAATTTCACTGAATACTATAAAAGTATCTTCGGTGCTCGCATTGAGAACCATATTTTTGTTGAATGGCGCAAATTTTACCCTGAAGTAACTGATCTCTCGGATGTTGCAAGTGTTTTTTCTGAAGAGGAAATTCTGAATGCTTTGAAGGAGATGTCTGGTGACAAGGCAGTTGGGCCTGATGGATTCCCCACTTTTTTCTTCAAAACAATACTGGTGCATGTTGAAAAATGATGTTTTGCGTTTGTTTGACGAGTTCCACAAAGGCCCTTTGAGGTTGGATTTGATTAGCTATGCTAACGTAGTTTTAATCCCCAAAAAGAAGGTAATGTTTCTGCCATTGATTTCAGACCGATTAGCCTCCTCAACACTAGATTCAAACTAATCACGAAGGTCTTGGCCAATAGGCTGAAAACTAAGATGGACTTGCTGATTGATATATCCCAAACTGCTTTTATTAAAGGAAGAAACATTCTGGATGGTGCTGCATTGTTTGGCGAAGTGATTTCTCATTGTGATAGATTTGACGTCCCTTGTGCTATCCTTAAACTGGACTTCGCCAAAGCTTTTGACACAGTTGACTGGCGATTTTTGTTTGAAGTGTTGAAGGCAAGAGGCTTCCCCACCAAGTGGATTGAATGGATTTCCATGATTCTTTCATCGAGTAGATCCAACATTTGTGTTATTGGAGTTGCTGGCTCTACTATCCATTCTAAGCGTGGACTGAGACAGGGCGATCCACTGTCCCCTCTCCTTTTCGATTTGGCGGCAGATGTTTTTTCAAAAATTCTGAAGCTGGGCTATGCAGAGGGGATTATTAGCAGTTTTGGCAGTGACCATGTGGTTGGGGGCATCAACTCTTTGCAATATGTTGATGACACCATCATATTCAGCAAACCTGACTATAATTCCTTGCTGCACTTGAATTTATTCTCTATGCTTTCGAAAGTTTATTTGGCTTAAAAATTAACTTTCATAAGAGCAGTGTTTACATGTTGGGATGTAGTGATGGTTTACGCGGGTCATGTGCTGAAATGTTTAATTGCAAGGCTGAAGTTTTTCCTTTGAATTATCTGGGTATGTGCATTCGCCCCAAGAAATTAATGAAGAAAGACTGGCAGCACTTGATCGAGAAGGTGGACACTAGATTGGCGAGGTGGAAAGGCAACTCATTATCCAGAGCTGGTCGTCTTGTGATTGTCAATTCTGTCCTTTCGTCGATTCCACTGTACTGGATGACCTTCCATCACTTTCCAGGGTAGGTGTTGGAGAAGATTGACACAATTCGTCGTAACTTTTTCTGGACTGGTTCTAAAGAGACGAAGAAGCTTTGTTGTTTGATATCTTGGAACCCAGTATGCAAATCTAAAGAGCAAGGGGGACTTGATGTTATAAACTTAAAGACAATGAATTCTGCTCTTCTTTGTAAGTGGTTGTGGTTTATGATCTCTGACAAGCAAGCTTTATGGAAGGAGTGGATAATTAGTACATATTACAATGGCAATTTTTGTTGGAACACGGATTTCTCAAGATTCTCTATGTTTTGGCGCAATGTTATGGTTCATGCGCAGTGGATGAAGCTGGGTACTAAGATTGTGGTGAAGAATGGACACAACACATCATTTTGGTTGGATAGTTGGCTAACTAATGTCCCTTTGAATGTGGAGTTTCCAGAGCTTTTTGGTATTGCTTGCAACAAAAATTTCACTGTTAGAGAGATGTACGATAATGATGCAGCAGGTTTCAAATGGATATTGAATTTCTCAAGGTTAGTGGTTGGTAATGCATTGGTTCAACTATGCAGTTTGTTTGATTTGCTTGAAGTAGTGAGTTTGAATAATGAGAGGGATGATTTTATTTGGATGTTGGAGGGGGAGAGGAAGTTGTTTAGCGTTCGTAGCATTTACATGTTATTCAATTTGGCTGGGGTTAGGAGGTTGGGGTTCGAGCATATGTGGCGGTTCAAAATCCCTGATAAAGTCAAAATTCATATGTGGGTTGTGATACAAGGTAGATTGAACATGGTTAGCAGAATTCGTCAGAGAGGGGTGCATGTTATGGATGGCTGTGTTTTTTGTGGTCATGACGACGAGGACTATCATCATCTATTTTTGGCTTGCAACTTTGCTTTTTTATATTTGGACAAATTGTTTGGTTGCGCTTTACCTTGATTTGCACTGGAGTGACTTCATTGCTGACCAATTTGTTTTTTGGCATTCAATTTACCCGACCTTGCATGCCTCTCATGATAGTCTTCTTTTTGCTTTGTTGAACTTTGCTTACACTTGGTTGCTTTGGCATGAACGTAACTCCAAAAAATATAACCGCAAATTGAAAGCTCCTAACAGTATTATTTACTCTATCCGTAATTTTGTCTATGACTGGGCAGGCATGGAGCGCAAAAGACATGTTGAAAGCATCGCAGAACGAGTGCGCAAAAGGGGGCGGAGCATCACTGGTCCACACGATTGATGATGATGTTCACTGGTTCACTAGCCTTTTACTGTTTTATTGTTATGTTTAAAGCTATGTAATGTTAATTATGATGCATGGTACCTTTTTGTATGGCCGTATATAGCGATGGCCTGTTTTGGTTGTATATGTTGTACATACACGCACTGCTACTTTATGTTACTTGATGGATGCTATATATTTTAGGCGTGAATCATGTTGATTCACTACCTTTTCCTTCAAAAAACAAAAATCATATTTTTAATCATATCGTCATATATATAAAAATCGAATTTTTTTATCAGGCTATATTATAAATAAAATCCTATTTTTATTCTATGTTATTTATATTGAAATACCATATTTTTTTCATAATTAAAAATCATATCTTTATCTATTTAAAAATCCTAACTTTATACAATAAAGATCATAACTTTTGTATTATAAAGAAAATCAGTTTTTATTTAATAAAGAAAATAAGATTTTATTTATCAAGGAGAATCAAAATTTATTCAAGTAATAGAGATAAAAACACACGTTTTGGATTGGTGGAGGGGTGCTGCGCTAGTGGTGGAGGGGTGGGTGAGCTGCGTCGGAGGTGCAGCGCTAGAGGTAGAGGCGGCGGCTGTCTCTAGGCGGAGGAAGGTTTTTGGTTTGGGGAAGATAGTGGCTCGCGGATTTACAGTGGGGAAGGAGGAGAGAGGGCGTCGGAGGGGGGGTGCACGGCATCGGAGGTGCGGCGCCAGATGGCGGCGCGACGATGGCGTCGCTGGGGGCGGCTTCATGCTCCGTCGATTTGTTTTTTTTTTTTTTTTTTGATTTTCTGTTGAAATGAACGGGTGGGGGGGGGGGGGGGGGGGGGTGGTTGTGTTTGACTAAGTAAGGAGAGAGAGGGAGGGAGGTTTTATATAATTAATTTATTATTTATTTTAAATTTTGAAATCTATAAAGTTACTTTTTCTTTCAATCTTCAAATCGAACCCAACGACTGTCGCCCCTAGCTAATTACCCCCAAACACAATGGGATATGTTTCGTAACCTAATTCGGCTCTTACGATCAGTTTTTGTCAAAATTAAAATATAAATTAGTATATATTTAATTTGAGCGTACATTTTAATTTACTGGGGCCACATACTGACTCCAAAAATTCTAGAAAAATAAATCTAGCTATGTTTTAACGATACTGTCCTAACAAAACTAATTTCATCGAATTTGGAGACCATTTGAAAAATGGTCCTTTTCCAGTCGATTAAATTCAAACTGAAATTGCCAAACATGTTTAAATCCACCACGCTCACATGTTGATTCCAAAAATTCTGAAAATTGAAATCTAGCAATAATTCGACATTCTGATTCCAACAAAAGCGGTCTCGTCGAAAACGGATATCATTTGCAAAATCGCTATTTTTAAGGGTGTAATAGCCCGGAAATCCGAGCCAGTTTAAATTTTTTATTTTGGCAATTTTAATGAATTTTGAATATCGAAAATGAATTATTTTAAATAATAACGACGAGAAATTTATTTAAATAGAAATATAACGTATATATTTATATAGATCGTCGTTTGAATTTAAATATTTATTTTAAATTATAAAAGGAATCAAAATTGGTGCGTTAGTATGAAATTTCGATTTCAAAGTTCAAAGGAACGTACAGGATGCGAAATAAACCGGATTTTAGCGAAACCAAAAATATTAGAATCTATTTGAGAATATCTTTCCAACGAATCCGAAAAATTGAAATTTCATAGCGGGGATAAAAAGTTATGCCCAGATGAAATTTCAGAATGGTCGCTATGGAATTTTGGCCCTTAAAAATGGAAATTTTGCAAACGACCTCTGTTTTCGACGAAACTACTTTTGTTGGAACCGGAGTGTCAAGTTATTGCTAGATTCCCAAATTCATAATTCTCTGAATCAATATGTGAGTGTGGCAAGAGAAAACACGTTTGACCAGTTTCAGTTGAATTTAATCGACTGGAAAATGGCCATTTTTCAAACGGTCTCAGAATTCGATGAAATTAGTTTTGTTAGGACTGTATCGTCAATACGAAGCTAGAAATAATTTTTCTGGAATTTTTAGAGTTTGTATGTGGGCCCGGTAAATTGAAATGTACGTTTAAAATTGAATAAATGGATTTAAGTTTTAATTTAAACAGAAACTGATTGAAACAATCGAATCAGCTTACCAGACATACCCATTGAGTTCAGAATGGGGGTAATTAGCTGGGGACGACAGTCGTTGGATCTCATTTTGAGTTCGTACGCAAAATCACTAATTTTGGAGAATTAAAATAATATAATTAAATTTTATATAAGCCCCTAAGTTTCTCCCTCCTCCCTCTATATAAAAAAACCGCCTGCCCTACCCGAACCTGCCGCCGCCTCCAGGTGGAGCGCCTCCGCACCCCCCTGACGCGCCTCCCCTTATTCTTCCCCCCTCCCCCTCCTTTCTTCTCGATCCACGATGGCACGCCCTAGCCCCCCAAAGCTGTTCGAACCCGGCACCAAAAGGACGCCCCACCCGAACAACTCTGACGCCACACCCTTGACCGCGCTCCGCCCCCTATCTCCTTTGCCCCGCTGCCAAAATCCCCAACCTCCACGAAGCTGCCTCCCCTATCAGTGACGTGCGAAACCCCTCAGATCCAGGTTCGATTTTTACAGTAAAAAGGGGTGAGTTTTCCTCTTCTTTTATTTATTGTTTTTATTTATTGTATAACGTAGATAGTATAGATAAAAAGATGATTTTGAAAGGAAGGTTTTAAGTAAAAATGTAATTTTTTGCGAAGAAAAAATATATATAATTTGTATTCATATGAAAGACATGTATAAATTAGATTTTTATATGTAAATGAAGATTTGATTGTTAACATTCAATGTAGCGCTAAAAATATAATTTTTAGCTATGTAAAAATTGTGTATTTATATATGAGTAGCATTGTAAAATAGGATCTTTTATATGTATATAACTTCAAAAAGATTTGATTTTTAAATATAGTGAAGTGACGAATATAAAAATATAATTTTTATATATGTATGATAGTTAAAAATAGAATTTTTGTCATAGTAAGGACTAAAAATTCGATTTTTACCGTCTTGAAATCGAAGTAAAGACATGATTTTTATTATCTAGAAAGGGAGATAGGAATATGATTTTTATATATCTAGAAGAGTATAAAAATATAATTTTTATATATATATAGAGTCGCATTATAAAAATGTGAATTTTATATATATAGAGTCGCATTATAAAAATATGATTTTTTATATAATAGAGAATATAATAATGTGATTTTTATATATGTAGTGAATACGGACGACGAAAGTAACAAAAGGCGAGCACGGCGAAAATTTCCAACATATGAAGAGTCACGGTGTTTGGTTCAGCAAATCGGTGAGAACATCTCACTTTGAATTTATTTTCTAGTTGAAATATATACTAGGATGCAGACGATGCTTAGTAGCACTCGACACCCATTGTCCACAGACCATGGATTACTTGTTTGTTTATTGGTGTGTTGTGAAAGTTGATTGTGTGATGTGGAATGAAATAAAATATTTTATAGTGGAAAATATTTTATAGTTAAAAATATAATTTTTAACGTGTATATAAAATAAATAGTAATAAACAAATCGGACGATTTGTTTATATACACTGATTTGACTGATATTGATTGGGACGATAAATTTAAAATATCGCCCAACTGCACAAATAAAAATTTGTGTTTGTTGATTTGAAACCCCACACGGGTGTTGCGATGATATTGGCATGCATTAATCCCAATTATTTAGTTGTATGTCGATCGATTAGCCGACAGACCGTGTAAGCATTAGTTATTTATATTTAATGCTTATGCAGATGTTTGGTGCACTCTAGATGATGGTTGATTATTTATCGTTGCAATTATATACATGTGTTTTATGGAATCCATATAATTAACATTATATGGTAATTGATTGGGCCTCATTCTAATTTGGAAAATAAAGAATATTATAAAATGAAAATTCATGTGTTGAATAGAATATAAATTCATGTGTTGAATAGAATAAATATTCATGTGTTGAATAAAATAAATATTCATGTGTTGAATAGAAGAAAATATTCATGTGTTGAATGGAATATAAATTCATGTGTTGAATAGAATAAATATTCATGTGTTGAATGAAATAAATACTCATGTGTTGAATAGAAAAAAACATTCATGTGTTGAATAAAAGCCGTATTGATTAGATTGACGCCATTTTGATGTGAACGATATTTATAACGATTTTATTCATTGTTATAATGAATATAGAAAAGGAAATGATTTCAAAATATAACGTCTTGAAAATATTATCATTTATAGATTAATGATATGGAATATTCAATTCTGATTAGAAATTTAATATGAAGTTGAAATCGTTTTGAAAACGAATTTAAAACGATTTATAAAATACATTTTGAAAGGAAATCGATGTTATATACAATATATATATATTATATATAATGGCCTGAATAGAACGCGCCGCGCTGCGGCAGCTCGCGAATTTCGACCATTGACTTCGAATGGATATTACAGGAGATCCGACTGTCCGATTCTCCTAAAACCAGAACCGTTGAGTTCGTATCGAAAAGAGCTTTCTAACGAATATTAGAGATTTGAAATCTAACGGTAGGATTTGGAATTATGTCCAAATCAAATTTGGAAAAGGTCGGTGTAAGTGCAGTTCGATGGCCGTTGATGGAAATCAACTGTACGAGCCTTGATAAAATTATTAAAAATAGTAATAATTTGCGTAAAATCATAAGAAATGATTTGTGAATAATTGGGATGAAAATTTCCCTATTTGAAAAGATAAAAATAGATTTTTATCGAAATGGTTTTGAAAATAACCAGAATTTCCAATAATTGAAATGGAATGGATTTGAATCGAAATTGTCTTTGGAATATTTCGATGTTGGTTTTCGTGATTATACTGATATTGTTATGGAAATTTGAAAGATATATTTATATCGTTATTTCCAATACGATATTTGTTGGTCGTAGAATTTGATATTGAATATTAGCCGATATATTTCTATTCAATGCCTTGTATTTAATATCAAATGGGATTTGGGTTTGTCGTGAATGGTGTCCTCATTAACACTATTCTTAAACCCAGTAGAGAAAAAGATTAAATCTTTTTATTTAGATTTAATGAAGTATACCAATTAAATGGTATTTAATTGGAATTTAATGCGAATTGATTTTTGGGATTATCGTGAACCGTGTTTTAAATGACATTGGTTCTTTAACCCAGTTAAAGACCGGATATGATTTCCCAAGTTAGACAATCATTAATACTGATTTTTGGGAAGATTAAAACCAACTGGAGTTTTAATGAATCTTTAATTAGATTGAAATGATCGAGAATGGAGTATCACCAGTTTTGCTCCAGACGATAGTTAAATCTTTAATTAGATTTTAACGTGAAATGGTAATCGAATTTACCGATAACACCGTGTTGTTAGATATAAAGTACTACCAATTTTACTTCATGGGATGAATAGGTTGGGATTTGGAAATTAAAACAAATGATTACTTCGGTAAGGTTCGGTAATCCCGACTAGTTTGGATAAACCATAATTTGGTTTGAATCGATATTCAAAAGAAGATTAAAAAATAAATTTAAAGAATTTATCTTTGATAAAATTAATGGGAACCTTTCCCAAAGTATGAGAATATTTGAATAAAAGAATATTCTAAATTGGAATGAGGCGTATGTTGTGTTTGTGTAACACTTGTTTATTATATACGCGAGTTACTCAGAAAGACTGGGTTTACCCCATTCTGAATAACTGATTCGATGATGTCTGGAGAATGAAGTCGGTGGTCGAAGACCAGAGGTCTTCACATCGTTTGGTTGATTGCGGATGATCTTGATTGGGCGGTACACCCAAGAGGAGGGAATCAGTTGGTGATTGTCCTGACGTACTTGGAGATCGATGGATATGCGAGGTACAAGGTGCCTCCGGTTTCGTTCAGACCTAGAACGAACTTGCAAGTGGACCATGTGTCTGACATTGGATTTTACTCTGCGTGATTGATTTCTATTAAATATATATCTGTTTGGCGGCGGAGAATTTATTCTCTTGCTTAACGCCCTTCTCTGAGACGTACGAGCTCAGGGGTTATATATTGATGGATATCAATCGTATGGAGTGAATTGCCTTTGTGGCATGCCTAAGTGGCAAATGATCAAGGCTTTTGTTGAAATCAAAGTCTTGTGGGTGATTATCAAAACACATCCTGTGTGGCACAACATTGTGTGGCGTTGATTCGCGAGCCTCACACCCCGGTTGTGAACCAGAAATGGGAGAGGACCTCAGGGAGGACACGCGTTTCTTTCTAGCTAGGGTGGTGTCAGTTACCTACCAGCCCTGACATTTAGATTATTTTCACCTGTGTGGTTGTTGTTGTTGCGAGGCTCCACGGATATATCGGTGACTATGTGGAGCTGACGGAGTCATAGGACTCATTTACGCCTCAAAGGGAGGAGAAACGCCGTATTCAGGCATTTTAATCCACATCGGTGGACCGACGTTGTCGCTCCAAGGTTCACTCGAGCTCTGATCCTGAGGCTCGGGCTAGAGAGTCTCAAATCGGTGAGGACTATCTTTTGCCTCGGTTCATAGATGGAAATCCAGCTTCCAATACGTGACTTTGTGGCTTTAGTTGTAATCCTATATATGGCGACATAGTGGTATGGGGCACTTATGCCATCTATGATTGATACTTATGATTTGAAGTTGTTTTATACACTATGCACTTATAATAGTATCAAATGATTTGTTTTAAACATACCAAGCATGTTTGGCTATTAGAAGGGAAAACCCTATCTCCCGGTTTGCGTTGCATTGTCTAATAGGACCTGTGTCTTATAATAGCTTCATTTTTTCAAAAAGCATTGCGCTGTTTTGTTATATGCACTGGTATTCTTGGGAGGAAACCTGTTCCGTGTTATACGGCATGGTCCCTTGATATATCTGATTTAAAGTAAAGTTTTAAATAACTGTTTTAGTTCTCACACCAGTCACATGACTGACCTGGAGTTTATTGTTTTAACCTAAACTCTGGGTGCCCTTATTTTTACACGGGCAGCTAATAGTTTTGGTTTTGCAGATTTACATTCACAGGATCCTGATTTACAGCTGGAATGATATCCGAAAGCTCTGTATCCGTATATCTCCTTCAATTGTGTTTTGTATTATTTTCTGTTGCTATGTAATTTATTGTAATCTCTGATATTTATCGAATGTATTTTATTCATTCATACTCTGTATATTCTTATGATCTGATGAATTGTTGAAATTAACAATGAAAAGTTCTTCTGTTTGTGTTTGGATTTGTCTTTTCCTCAAAGTATCCGCTCTTTCCTTCACGGGGAATTTACGGGTCTTCACATTTGGTATCATAGCTTTGGTTTACAGAGCTCGGAGGACAAGACACGTTAGAACCAAACGAAAGAATTCATCAGAGATTGGATTAGTAATATCAAATGGGAATGACTCGTTAGAGATGGGATCAGTGGTATCCTAGAACGAGTGTGAAGAGTATATTTTTAAAATAAAAACAATTTTTGTTTTGAAAATTAAATTCAATTATTCGTATTTGAATATTTATTTGTATTGATTTGGACAATCAAGTATATAGAGATTTTAGTATACGTATGATCCACATGTATTGAAGCCTCAAATATATTCGATAGATATAGAATCACACTCTAGTCGCCCGGGTCTGATTCTGATGATGGCGCGCCATCATAAATGTTTATGTTCGATTTTCGAAAGTGGGATTTCTATATATTTCCAATTGACTGGTGTGAGAACCAAAACTAGATAGGGCTTATTGTTGTGATTTGGCACTAAAAATGTGATTTTTGACTATGTATCAAAGTTATGAATTTGAAACGTTAATCAACTAATTCATTGCTGATTGTGTTGTTTGATTATTGGTTGATAAATTAAAATGTTGAACCTTTAGCCAAATTGAACCAAATATTGAATTATATTGAAAATTTATCGCATTTGCATGCTTGTACATGTACTTACATTGAACAGGTCAAAGCAAGGAGGCTAGAGAAGATGTAATAACCCAGAAATCCGAGCCAATTTAAAATTTTTATTTTGGCAATTTTAGTGAATTTTGAATATTTAAAATGAATTATTTTAAATAATAACGACGAGAAATTTATTTTGAATGGAATTCGAACGTATATTTTATATATATCGTCGTTAGAATATAAATATTTATTTACATATATAAAAAGAATTGAAAGTCGAATTATATTGAAAAGAATTGATATTCGAATTATATTGAAAGAATTGAAATTCGAATTACATTGAAAAGAATTGAAATTCAAATTATATTGAAAAGAATAGAAATTCGAATTATATTGAAAAGGATTGAAATTCTAATTAAACAGAATAGAATTGAAATTCGAATTAGATTGAAATAGAATTGAAATCATTTTGAATTGAGTTTAAAACATATTGAAATTGAACTGAAAATCGATTTGAATTGAAATCAATTTGAAATGAATTTAAAACGAATTTGTAAGGGAAAATTCAATTTTGATTTGAATTTGAAAAAGAATTTGAAATCTTTTCGAAAACAAATTTAAAACGATTTATAAAATATGTTTTAAAAGGGAATCGACGAAGTATATATTATATATATTATATATATAATATAATGGCCTAAATAGAACGCACTGCGGTAGTTCGCGAATTTCGACCATTGACTTCGAACGGATATTACGGGAGATCCGACCGTCGGATTCTCCTGAAACCAGAACCGTTGGGTTCGTATCAAAAAGAGCTTTCCAATGAATATTAGAAATTAGAAATATAACTGTTGGATTTGGAATTATGTCCAAATCAAATTTGGAAAAGGTCGCTGTAAGTGCAGTTCGATGGCCGTGGATGGAAATCGACTGTACGGTCCTTGATAAAATTATTAAAAATATCAATAATTTGTTTAAAATCATAAGAAATGATTTGGGAAGAATTGGGATGAAAAACTCCATATTTGAAAAGATAAAAATAGATCTTTATCGAAATGAACTAGTTTTGAACTAGAATTATAATTCTATTTATTTTTAAATAAATAAATTGAATTTGAAAAGGGTTTTAAAAGTAATCAGAATTTCCAATAATTGAGTTGGAATAGATTTGAATCGAAATTGTCTTTGGAATATTTCGATGTTGGATTTTGTGATTATACAGATGTTGTTATGGAAATTTGAAAGATATATATATATATATATATATACACATACATATCGTTATTACCAATACGATATTTTTTGGTCGTAGAATTTGATATTGAATATAAGCCGATATATTTTCTATTCAGAGCCTTGTATTTAATATCAAATGTGATTTGGGTTTGTCGTGAATGGTGTCTTCATTAACACTGTTCTTAAACCCAGTTGAGAAAAAGATTAAAACTTTTTATTTAGATTTAATGAAGTGTACCAGTTAAATAATATTTAATTGGAATTGAATTGGTATTGATTTTTTGGTTTATCGTGAATAGTGTTATAAATAACACTTGTTCTTTAACCCGATAATTAATGGAATGTTATTTTGGGTTGTCGTGAACGGTATCTTCAATAATACTGTTCTTAGACACAAAAGGAGTTAAGAAAATCAGAAACTAACGGGAGATTAGTTAAGTTGAATGGTTTCTGGGGTATTGATCTGATGTTGGTCTCGGCCTTCGGGGTTAATACTTAGGGAATTGCTCACTTGCTAATTCACGGTTAGGGACTGACTGAAATGTGATGTGATTTTGGGGTTCATCGGGAACCGTGTTTTAAATGACACGGATTATTTAACCCAGTCAAAGATTAAAACTAAGTGGAGTTTTAATGAATCTTTAACTAGATTGAAAAGATCGAGAGTGGAGTATCACCAGTTTTGCTCCAAGCGATAGTTAAATCTTTAATTAGTTTTGACCGTGAAATGGTAATTGAATTTACCGATAACACCGTGGTGTTACATATGAAGTATGACCAGTTTTACTTAATGGGATGAATAGGTTGGGATTCGGAAATTAAAACAAATGATTACTTCGGTAAGGTTCGTTGATCCCGACTAGTAGGTAGTGATATTCAAAGGAATATTAAAGAATAAATTTAAAATAATTTATCTTTGATAAAATTAATGGGAAACTTTCCCTAAGAATGTGAAATTTAGAAACTAACTGTAGGTTGGCTAAGCAGAACGGTTTCGTGGGTATTGATCTGATGTTGGTTTTGGCCTTCGGGGTTAATATTTGGGGAATTATTCTATGGTTAATTTACGGTTAGTGACTGATGAATTGGAATGAGGCGTATGTTGTGTTTGTGCAACACTCATTTATTATATATGCGAGTTAATCGGAAAGACCGGGTTTATCCCATTCTGAATAACTGATTCGACGATTAGTCGAAGATGAAGACGATGGTTGAAGACCGAAGGTCTTCACGTCGTTTGGATAATTACTAATGATCTTGATTGTGCTGTACACCCAAGAGGAGGGAATCAGTTGGTGATCGTCCAGACGTACTTGGAGATCGATGGATATGCAGGGTACTAGTGCCTCCAGTTTCTTTCAGACCCAGAACGAACTTGTAAATGGACTGTGTGTCTGACATTGGATTTCAGTCTGTGTGATTGATTTCTATTAAATATATATATGTTTAGCGGCGGAAAATTTATTCTCTTGCTTAACGCCCTTCTCTGAGACGCACGAGCTCAGGGGTTATATACTGATGGATATCAAACGCATATAGTGAATTGCCTATGTGGCATGCCTAAGTGGGAAATGATCAAGGCTTCTATTGAAAAGAAAAGTCTTGTGGTTGATGATCAAAGCAAGGCTTTTGTGGCATAGCTTTGTGTAACGTTTACTTCGCGAGTTTCAATCCCGGTATGAACCATAAACGGGAGAGGACATCAGGGAGGGCGTGCGTTTCCTTCTAGTTAGAAGTGGCGTCAGTGGTTTTACACGCCCTGACGAGTTTGACTTTTGTGGTTGTTGGTTTGCAAGGCGCCTCGGACATATCGGTGACTTTGTGAAGCCGACGGAGTCATTCGTTCGCTCATTTACGCCCATAAGGCGGGGAGACGTATTATTCAGGCATAATAATCCACTCCGTGTGGACCGGCCCTGACGATCCAAGGGGCAGTTGCGGCTGTTCCTAAGACACGGTCTAGGGCGTCTCGAATCGGTAGAGGACGATCCCTAGCCTCGGTTCATACCATAAATGATAACCCAACTTCCAATACGACATTTTGCGGTTTTGATTGTATACCTATATATAGCGACATAGTGGTATGGGACATTCATGCCACCTATGATTGATATTTATGATTGTATATAAAATCAGAAACTAACTGGAAACGAGCTAAGATGGGTGGTTTCCTGGGTGTTATTCTGATGTTGGTTTCGGCCTTCGGGGTTAATACTTAGGGAATCGTTCTCTTACTAATTTACAGTTGTAGTCTGATTAAGAATCAAAAGATGAAATTTAGCGTATCAAGCATTCTTTGGCTATTATAAGGTAAAAACCCTATCCTCCGGCTTGCGTTGCATTGTATGATGGGACCTAGGTCTTATAATAGCTTCATTTTTCTTTATTTAGCATTGCACTATTTGTTTTATGCACTGGTATTCTTGGAAGGAAACCCGTTCCGTGTTATACGGCGTGGTCCCTTGATTTACCTAACTTTAAAATAAAGATTAATAACTGTTTTAGTTCTCACACCAGTCCCATGTCTGACCTAGAGTTTATTGTTTTAACCTAAACTCTGGGTGACCTTACTTTGACACGGGCTGCTAGTAGTTTTGGTTTTGCAGATTTATATTCACAGGATCCTGGTTTACAGCTGGAATGATATTCGGAAAGCTTTGTATCCGTATATCTCTTCTAGTTGTGTATTGTATTATTTTCCGCTGCTACATAATTTATTGTAATCTCTGATATTTATCGAATGTATAATATTCATTCATACTCTGTATATTCTTGTATTCTGATGAATTGTTGTAATAAACAATGAAATGTTCTTCTATTTGTGTTCCGATGTGTTTTGTCCTCAACTCTATCCGGGCTTTCCTTACCGGGGAAGTTCGAGTCATTTCAGCTAGTATCAGAGCTTTTGGTTTACAGAGCTCAGAGAACAAGACACATTAGAACCATACGAAAGAATTCATCAGATATTGGATTAGTAATATCCAATGAGAAAGACTCGTTATAGATAGGATCAGTAGTATCCTAGAACGAGTGTGAAGAGTATATTTTTAAAATGAAAACAAATTTTGTTTTAAAAATTTAAACTTTAGTCAATGTATTTGAATATTTATTTTATATTGATTTGGAAAATCAGGTATATAGAGATTTTAATATACGTCTGATCCACGTGTACTGAAAGCCTCCAATATACTAGATGGATATAGAATCACACTCTAGTCGCCCGGAGACGATTCTGATGATAGTCTAGACATCATCAGAATTGGCATTCGAGTTTCAAAAGTGGGATTTCTATATATTTCCTATTGACTGGTGTGAGAACCAAAATTATATAGTGCCTATTGTTGTGATTTGGCATCAAAAATGTGATTTTTGACTATGTATCAAAGTTATGAATCTGAAATGATAATCAACTAATTGATTGATGGTTGTGTTGTTTGATTATTGGTGGATTAATTAAAATTTTAAACATTTAGCCAAATTGACCAAAAAGTGAATTGTATTGAAAATTATTCGCATTTGCATGCATATACATGTACTTACATTGAACAGGTCATAGCAAGGAGGCTAGAGCCGCAGAATAAAATTGTTTGCCCGACAAATAGGTACATGTTTACCATAATTTACTGTTTTGTTTGGGTGATGATGATTTTGTGAGCCAATTGGCTAGCCGCTTGGCTTTTTCATTCTCTTTTGGATTGAAGAAGGCCATTGGTGGCTATATGAAATATCCCGAAGTCCCCGGTGCAAGGGATGCCATGGAGATTTTTTTCGAAAATTTAGGGTTTTAGCCAAATTTTTGAAAAATCTGAAAAGTTCTTAGGAACTGAAAATTTGAAGAACTTAAGCCGTAATGAAAATACGGGGAGTTGAGTTGATTTGTTAACCAACTTTCGGCTTCGTTCCTTTTCGGGGATGAAAAGTTTTAAGTGGGGGAGATTGTAATAACCTGGAAATCCGAGCCAATTTAAAATTTTTATTTTGGCAGTTTATTGAATTTTGAATATTTAAAATGAATTATTTTAAATAATAACGACGAGAAATTTATTTTGAATGGAATTCGAACGTATATTTTATATAGATCGTCGTTAGAATATAAATATTTACTTATATATATAAAAAGAATTGAAATTCCAATTATATTGAAAAGAATTGAAATTCGAATTATATTGAAAAGAATTGAAATTCGAATTATATTGAAAAGAATAGAAATTCGAATTATATTGAAAAGAATTGAAATTCGAATTAAACTGAATAGAATTGAATTTCGAATTAGATTGAAATAGAATTGAAATCATTTTAAATTGAGTTTAAAACATATTGAAATTGAACTGAAAATCGATTTGAATTGAAATCAATTTGAAATGAATTTATAACGAATTTGTAAGGGAAAATTCAATTTTGATTTGAATTTGAAAAAGAAGTTGAAATCCTTTTGAAAACAAATTTAAAACAATTTGTAAAATACGTTTTAAAAGGGAATCGACGAAGTATATATTATATATATAATATAATGGCCTGAATAGAACACGCCGCGCCGCGGCAGTTCGCGAATTTCGACCATTGACTTCGAACGGATATTACGGGAGATCCGACCGTCGGATTCTCCTGAAACCGGAACCGTTGGGTTCGCATCGAAAAGAGTTTTCAAATGAATACTAGAAATTAGAAATCTAACGGTTGGATTTCGAATTATGTCCAAATCAAATTTGGAAACGGTCGTTGAAAGTGCAGTTCAATGGCCGTGGATGGAAATCGACTGTACGGGCCTTGATAAAATTATTAAAAATATCAATAATTTGTGTATAATCATAAGAAATGATTTGGGAAAAATTGGGATGAAAAACTCCATATTTGAAAAGATAAAAATAGATTTTTATCGAAATGAACTAGATTTGAACTAGAATTATAATTCTATTTATTTTTAAACAAATAAATTGAATTTGAAAAGGGTTTTAAAAGTAATCAGAATTTCCAATAATTGAATTGGAATGGATTTGAATCGAAATTGTCTTTGGAATATTTCGATGTTGGATTTCGTGATTATACAGATGTTGTTATGGAAATTTGAAAGATATATATATATATATATCGTTATTCCCAATATGTTATTTGTTGGTCGTAGAATTTGATATTGAATATAAGCCGATATATTTTCTATTCAGAGCCTTGTAATTAATATCAAATGTGACTTGGGTTTGTCTTGAATGGTGTCTTCATTAACATTGTTCTTAAAACCAGTTGAGAAAAAGATTAAATCTTTTTATTTAGATTTAATGAAGTGTACCAGTTAAATAATATTTAATTGGAATTGAACTGGTATTGATTTTTTGGTTTATCGTGAACAGTGTTTTAAATAATACTTGTTCTTTAACCCGATAATTAATGGAATGTGATTTTGGGCTGTCATGAATGGTATCTTCAATAATACTGTTCTTAGACCCAAAAGGAGTTAAGAAAATCAGAAACTAACGGGAGATTAGTTAAGTTGAATGGTTTCTGGGGTATTGATCTAATGTTGGTCTCGGCCTTCGGGGTTAATACTTAGGGAATTGCTCACTTGCTAATTTACGGTTAGGCACTGATTGAAATGTGATGTGATTTTGGGGTTTATCGGGAACCGTGTTTTAAATGACACGGATTCTTTAACCCAGTCAAAGATTAAAACTAAGTGGAGTTTTAATGAATCTTTAATTGGATTGAAACGATCGAAACGATCGAGAGTGGAGTATCACCAGTTTTGCTCCAGGCGATAGTTAAATCTTTAATTAGATTTGAGCGTGAAATGGTAATTGAATTTACCGATAACACCGTGGTGTTAGATATGAAGTATGACCAGTTTTACTTCATGTGATGGATAGGTTGGGGTTGGGAAATTAAAACAAATGATTACTTCGGTAAGGTTCGTTGATCCCGACTAGTTGGTATTGATATTCAAAGGGAGATTAAAGAATAAATTTAAAAGAATTTACCTTTGATAAAATTAATGGGAACCTTTCCCTAAGAATGTGAAATTTAGAAACTAACTGTAGGTTGGCTAAGCAGAACGGTTTCCTGGGTATTGATCTGATGTTGGTTTCGGCCTTCGGGGTTAATGTTTGGGGAATTATTGTCTGGTAATTTACGGTTAGTGACTGATGAATTGGAATGAGGCGTATGTTGTGTTTGTGTGACACTCATTTATTATATACGCGAGTTATTCGGAAAGACCAGCTTTATACCATGCTGAATAACTGATTCGACGATTAGTCGAAGATGAAGACGATGGTTGAAGACCGGAGGTCTTCACATGTTTGGATAATTATTGATGATCTTGATTGGGCCGTACACCCAAGAGGAGGGAATCAATTTGTGATCGTCCAGACGTACTTGGAGATCGATGGATATGCGGGGTACTAGGTGCCTCCGGTTTCGTTTAGACCCCGAACGAACTTGTAAATGGACTATTTGTCTGACATTGGATTTCAGTCTGTGTGATTGATTTCTATTAAATATATATCTTTTTGGCGGCAGAGAGTTTATTCTCTTGCTTAACGCCCTTCTCTGAGATGCACGAGCTCAGGGGTTATATACTGATGGATATCAAACGCATAGAGTGAATTGCCTGTGTGGCATGCCTAAGTGGCCAATGATCAAGGCTTCTGTTGAAAAGCAAAGTCTTATGGTTGATGATCAAAGCAAGGCCTTTGTGGCATAGCTTTGTGTAACATTTACTTCGCGAGTTTCACACCCGGTAAAAGTGGAGTCAGTGGTTTTACACGCCATGACGAGTTTGACTTATGTGGTTGTTGGTTTGCGAGGCGCCTCAGATATATCGGTGACTATGTGAAGCCGATGGAGTCATTCGTTGGCTCATTTACGCCCCATAGGGCGGGGCGACGTATTGTTCACACATAATAATCCACTCCGTGTGGACCGGCCCTGACGATCCAAGGGGCAGTTGCGGCTGTTCCTGAGACACAGGCTAGAGGGTCTCGAATCGATAGAGGACGATCCCTAGCCTCGGTTCATACCATAAATGATAACCCAACTTCCAATACGACATTTTGCGATTTTGATTGTATACCTATATATGGCGACATAGTGGTATGGGACATTCATGCCGCCTATGATTAATATTTATGATTGTATATAAAATCAGAAACTAACTGGAAACGAGCTAAGATGGGTGGTTTCCTGGGTATTAGTCTGATGTTGGTTTCGGCCTTCGGGGTTAATACTAAGGGAATCGTTCTCTTACTAATTTACAGTTGGAGTCTGATTAAGAATCAAAAGATGAAATTCAGCGTACCAAGCATTCTTTGGCTATTATAAGGTAAAAACCCTATCCTTCGGCTTGCATTGCATTGTATGATGGGACCTGGGTCTTATAATAGCTTCATTTTTCTTTATTTAGCATTGCGCTTTTTGTTTTATGCACTAGTATTCTTGGGAGGAAACCCGTTCCGTGTTATACGTCGTGGTCCCTTGATTTACCTAACTTAAAAATAAAGATTAATAACTGTTTTAGTTCTCACACCAGTCCCATGACTGACTTGGAGTTTATTGTTTTAACCTAAACTCTGGGTGCCCTTATTTTGACACGGGCAGCTAGTAGTTTTGGTTTTGCAGATTTATATTCACAGGATCCTGGTTTACAGCTGGAATGATATTCGGAAAGCTTTGCATCCGTATATCTCTTCTAGTTGTGTATTGTATTATTTTTCGCTGCTATGTAATTAATTGTAATCTCTGTTATTTATTGAATGTATAATATTCATTCATACTCTGTATATTCTTGTATTCTGATGAATTGTTGTAATAAACAATGAAATGTTCTTCTGTTTGCATTCCGATGTGTTTTGCCCTCAACTCTATCCGGGCTTTCCTTACCGGGGAAGTTCGGGTCGTTTTAGAAGAGGAATAAAATTGTTTGCCCGACAAATAGGTACAGGTTTATTGTATTTCTTGGGTTTTTGATGATTTTATGAGCCGATTGGTTGTTTCTTTTTCTTATTGGATTGGTGAGGGCCATGGGAGGCTATTTGAAATATCCTGAAGCTCCCGGTGTAGGGGAGGTTATGGCGAAATTTTTCGAAAATTTAGGGTGTTAGCCAAGTTTTTGAAAAAATTGAAAATTTCTTAGAAACTGAAAAGTTGAAGAACTTAAGCCGTAATGGAAATAATGGATGTTGAGTTGATTAGTTAAACAACTTTCAGCTTTGTTCCTTTTCGGGGACGAAAAGTTTTAAGTGGGGGAGACTGTAATAACCCGGAAATCCGAGCCAGTTTAAAATTTTTATTTTGGCAATTTTAATGAATTTTGAACATTTAAAATGAATTATTTTAAATAATAATGACGAGAAATTTATTTTAAATAGAAATAGAACGTATATATTTATATTGATCGTCGTTTGAATATAAATATTTATTTTAAATTATAAAAGGAATTGAAATTGGCGCGGTAGTTTGAAATTTCGATTTCAAAGTTCAAAGGAACGTACTGGATGCAAAATAAACTGGATTTTGGCGAAACCATAAATATTAGAATCTATTTGAGAATATCTTTCCAACGAATTCGAAAAATTGAAATTTTATAGCGGGGATAAAAAGTTATGCCCAGATGAAATTTCAGAATAGTCACTATGGAATTTTGGCCCTTAAAAATGGAAATTTTGCAAATGACCTCTGTTTTCGGCGAAACCATTTTTGTTGGAACCGGAGTGTCACGTTATTGCTAGATTCCAAAATTCATAATTCTCTGAATCAATATGTGAGCGTGGCAAGAGAAAACGCATTTGACCAGTTTTAGTTGAATATAATCGACTAGATAATGGCCATTTTTCAAACGGTCTCAGAATTCAATGAAATTAGTTTTGTTAGGACCGTATCGTCGGTACGAAGCTATAAATAATTTTTCTAGAATTTTTAGAGTCCATATGTGGGCCTGATAAATTGAAATGTTTGTTTAAAATTTAATAAACGGATTTAAATTTTAATTTAAATAGAAACTGATCGAAACAGTCGAATCAACTTACCGGAAATATCCCATTGAGTTCGGAATGGGGGTAATTAGCTAGGGATAACAGTCGTTGGATCTCTTTTTGAGTTCGTATGCAAAATCAATAATTTTGGAGAATTAAAATAATATAATATAATTAAATTTTATATAAGCCCCTAAGTTTCTCCCTCCTCCCTCTATTAACTATCATTCAAAAATTAGGTTTATAAAAAAAACCGCATTCCCTAGCCGAACCCGCCGCTGCACCCTCCTGGCGCACGCCTCCCCTTCTTCTTCCCCCCCTCCTCCTCCTCTCTCCTCGATCCATGATCCCACGCCCTAGCCCCCCAAAGCCGTTCGAACTCTCCACCAGAAGGCCTCCCCACCCGAACAACTCCGGTGCCACGCCCTTGACCGCGCTCCCCCTCCCCCCCCGCCCCCTCTCCTTTTCCCTGCAGCCAAAACCCCCAACCTCCACGAAGCTACCTCCCCAATCAGTGACGTGTGAAACCCCTCCTCATGTCCAGGTTCGACTTTTACTGTAAAAAGGGGAGAGTTTTCATTTTTTTTTATTTATTATATAACGTAGATAGTATAGATAAAAAGTTGATTTTTAAAAGAAGGGTTTAAGTAAAAATGTAATTTTTAGCGAAGAAAAATAATAATATAATTATTATTCATATGAAAGACATGTACAAATTAGATATTTATATGTAAATGAAGATTTGATTTTTAACATTCAATGTAGTGTTAAAAATATAATTTTTAGCTATGTAAAAATTGGATATTTGTAACAACCCGAATTTTTAGACAACGTGTTAAGACAAGAATCAAGGCAGAATTAAATGTTAAAATCTGAATCAGGAGAAACGGGCTGTGCCATTACGTTCGTCTCGGAAAAATACGCGAAATAGAGTCCGAAATTTCGTAAATCGGAGTCCGTATGACTGAGATAGGGCCTTTGGAAGTTTCACGAAAAATTAGAATTCAAAACAGATTTCAAATTTTCAGAAAACAGGCTAGGCGGGAAAAATCCCGCCAGAACCAGGTCGACCTGGGGATTGACCTGGGTGTCGGCCTGGGTGGGGCCAGGTCGACTGGGGAGTCGACCCCAGGGTCGACCTGGGGGTCGACCTGCTTGGTCGGCCAGGTCGGCCAGGTGCACCTGTTTTGGCTCCTAGGTCTTGTTTTGGAGGCTTGTGACGATTTTGGAGGGCTTGGATCTATCCTAGGGTTAATCTAACGGCCTAAAACTACCCTAATCTCTATAAAAAGACCCCTAATCCTACCCTAAACCCTCAGAAAACACTCATGCCACGAAGTGCTGCCCAAATGCCAAGTGATCATGGCCTCCATCTCCAATTCCTAGAGACTATGCATTCAAATCGGGTTCAAATCAAAAGGTGCAAGCTTGCTACACCAAATAGAGGCCAAATCAACGTTGCTATGCGAGTTTCATGACGGTTCTTCGACAAAGGAGCCACCTTTCTTCGTCAAGATGATGCATGATCCTTTTCCTAAGCCTCGCTATGTAAGTTCTAGCTACTTCGAGATATTAACGGTAGTTTAATCATGGCATGGAATAAAATGTGGTTAAACATGAATGCTATAACCTATGCAAGCCTAGTTTGCTCCTTTATCATGAACATATGACTTTGGGTTATGTTTTAGCGACTAAACCATGCAATTCATGTTGCATTGGACTTAGTTTGCCATGCAAGATTGGACCTTTACTTGTAGTATGATAGCATGAACACTTAGGGCCACTTTGACTTGTGAAATAGTTGCATAAATTGGACTTTGGGGCTTATGCATGTAAATGAAACAAACTTATGATATCATGTTTATGTAAGGTCAAATCCCGTTATGATAATATGCAAGTTTGTGGCCAAATTTCCTATGATAATATGCAAGTTTGTGGCCAAATTTCCTAAGATAATATGCAAGGTTGTGGATAAATCCTTTATGTTATGAATGCTTATGGCCAATCCCTATTTGACACTATTATTCATGTTTTATGGCCAAACCCCCTTATGATACCATGCATGTTTGGAGCCAATCCCTTTTGTGGCATCGTGCATGTTTTGGGGTCTACATGTAGCCATAGTATACCTACTATGTTGACTTGCTTTTACTCAAGTGAAAACACGATTTTGGAGTAGTTAGATAAACATGAACATGACGCGAAATCTTGACTTGAATATGACATGAAAACTTGACTTGAGGTTACATGTGAACATGACATGTAAGTTGAACCAAAATGGGGGCATGACACATGGGGTAAACATGGGACTTGAAATTAGACACGTATGGGTTGTAGGTGTAATATGACACTAGACCAAACATGAAAGTGGCCAACTCGAGGTTGGGTTGAGTTTGTAGCATAAATCTACCCGGAGCCGCCCGGCTTAACTAGTGGCTACAAACAATAGGATCCAATGTGAGAAGTTGATCATGTCGCGCTTAAGACCCGAGGTTAGACTAGGTTGTGGTGTAAAACTACCCGGACCCGCCCGGCTTAACTAGTAACCACAACAAGGTCTAATGTGAGAGTTTGAGAGTGTATTAATTGAATTAATGCCACATGATAAGGTTAAGTAAATTTGACTAATGACACTTAACCGATATGACACGAATGGGTAGGTTAAATGGGACCGGGTTTGATTTCTTAATGACACTTAACCATACAAGATGATTTGGGGATGGGGTTAAGTAATTTACACTTAACTAATCTGACTTGGTAATTAGATGGGGTTAAGTAATTAAGGCTTAACTAATCTAAACACAGTAATTAGATGGGGTTAAGTAATTAAGACTTAACTAATCTAAACACGGTAATTAGATGGGGTTAAGGAACCTATACTTAACTAATCTAAACACGGGAATTCGGTGGGGTTAAGTTAAACACTTAACCAATCTAAACTTGGTAATTCAATGGGTTTAAGTAACCAATACTTAACCAATTTAACATGGTAATTTAATGGGGTTAAGTAACTTATACTTAACCAATTATACGTGATGATTTGATGAGGTTAAATTACCTATACTTAACCAATCTAATAGGTGGACCTGATAGGGTTAAATCACAAGACCTTCTAAAAGTAGGCTTAACCATTGTAATATGATTAGTGGACGGGGTTAAGCTAACCCATACTTAACCAGTCCGACTCGATAATCTGATGGGATTAAGATAATCTATGCTTAATCAATCTAACACGAAAATCTGATTGGGTTAAGACAAATAAATACTTAACCAGTTTGACTTGTTAGGGTTAAGTCATGAACCTGGATAACAACACTTAACCCATTTGACAAAACCCTAGCTCAGGGGACTAGGTTGAAAATCGTAGTTAACCAGGATAGCGGAAAGAGGAGCTAAGTGGTAAACCTTAGTTAAGGGTAACTAAGTAATAATTCTTTGCTAAGGACATGGGACTAGTTCATAAAGAGATGAGTAACCTGGTACGGTAGGTCATCGCTTAGTATACGAGGAGGAGCAAGTTATCTGACTTGGATAAAAGCTCCAACGAACTGGGTGACGAAGCGGAAGCTTCGGGGGAATGTGAGGGTACTCTTGGTATCCCTCTGTGAGGTGGAGAGTGGTCCATGAAACCGGCCTCACAGAGGTTAAGGTCTACGTTAGAAGAGCCAAGACTATTCCTTGGTTGCTATGCGAGCGACCTAAAGACTTGGATGGATTAGCGTGGAGTCGACGATACTTGATTTTGCCCCGGGATAGCATGTCGCCGACTACCTACCATCTTTAGTCAATCGTGTACGTACGGAAAGGCAGGGAACTCCCAAAAGACCATATACTAGCTATCGAGTTATGGGTGAGGTTGGCTATCTGGAAGTGGGCATCGATGGGCCTTAGTGTAGTTCTCATACATGATTTTTCTTGGATTGCCTTTCAGTAGTTGAGGGATGGGTCACGTGGGACCATAGCCATGGGTAAAAAAACAGACCTTGATATCTGCATCAGCAGACGACTTAAAGCTCCCGACCGAGTTCCGTATTTCTTGATTTGCCCTGGCACGGAACTCGGATGGCAAATTGAGGAACATGTGCGTCTAGACATGGAAAACGAGTCACGATACATACGCGGGATAAAGGGCGCGGTTGACGGGTGCCATAATCCCTAGTGGCCCTAGGTGGCCTGAACCCGAACCGAGACACGGGAATGTTCATTAGGCAGCATAATCCCTAGCGGTCCTAGGTGGCATAAATCCTAAGTGGACGCGCGATAGTTCATGGTAAGAAAACATAACTAGATCAAGGGTAGCAGTCCAAAATAACCTCAAGGATAAAACGTTTACATGGGAAAGCTCGTATGGCCTACGGCAAAGGACTGAACATATAAATGGAAAGAAACATACGAGTTGGGAAAACCTACATATGTTATATATTAGGTTGACATGGACCATTACATGACATTGGCAAGGGACATTCATAGTTAACACATGACGCGGGTTGGGATACCAGTACGAGAGGTGCAGAGCAAATATACATGTTAGGACCATGAGAAATATACATGATAGATATCGTGGGACGTCATACAGGATAGATACCTCGGGATATTATACTTGATGGAAACCGGACGATGTGATACCTTGACTTATCATGACACCATAGTTTATCATGATATCTTAGTTTACCTTGCTACAGTAGTTCAGATTATCTTAGTTTATCTATCTTGTAGTCATCCTTATGTTTACTTTCAGTTTATGCATGTCATGTTACCTTTACCTTTTTATACTGGAAGTAGATAGGACTTACCAGTCTTTATGACTGACCCCGTTTTCTATCGGCTCTTGTCTTCCGTTCCCCCCCCCCCAAGGTTTTCAGGGAGGAAACACTGTTATCTAGTTCGGACTTCTTCTACTGAAGGTCATCACGCATGGCTTGGACTTTTCTTGGCTATGGCTACTTTACTGTTTTACTTGGGGAATAATTTATGAAATGGTTTTATGCTTCTTTATTATTGCAAGACAGGTTTTGATGTATTTTGATGTAAAAGGCTTTAGACCTTATTTTATAAGGTAATGAAATTTGTTTTATTTCCACTGTTTTATATATATATATGTTCTGTCTTGTAATATTTCTGTGCATGTTTACCTCGATAATTCTTCACCAAACCTAGTGCATTCCCTTTGTGAGTGACCCTAGCAGAGGTGTGGTGTTACATTTGGTATCAGAGCAGAAGGTTACCAGACTGGGCAAAAGTTTTTAAAACCTTCTGAAAACTATTTGAAAAACGATTTTACAAAGAAGCATTTTTCAAGAAAAGTTTTGTTTTTAAAGGCTATTCCCCAAAAGCCATTAGCACCATCCTTTGATTCCTTGATTGAATCTCCTTTCCTTTCTTTCCTCCATCGGTAGTCACAGTAGTTCTAACTGTGGCTAATCTTTGTCTAGCGACGTAGGTGTTTTCCATACGATGGAGGAAGTTCTCGAGAGACCTGTTACCGAAGTTATAAGAAGGGATAATAAGAGTAAGGATAAAGCACACGAGCTTAAGGATAAGCAACTATTGCTATGGCTTAGTCCATCAAGGAGGACAAGGACAAGATCATCGGAGAGAGCAATTGTACGCTCCCATTTCTAGGGTACCTAAAAGAAATGGTACCGTTTATGGTAAAGGTTTAGTCGTTCTTTTCTATCATCCCATCCAGACTTTGTCTTGATCATCGTATCATTTAAGTCTACTTGGATAGTTGAGTCTCTGCACCTTAGTACTAGCATGGTAGAGGATCCCAGATTTTGCCCCAAAAATCTGGTTGGAGAGTTGGTCAATTTCTTCATGACTTGTTTGGATTTGAGAATGACATGTCTCGGCTACGGATAGATTCTAAGGATAAAGTGGTCACCCAATAAGGGGTGCCATTCTTGGTTTTGGAAAGAGGGTAGTTAGACTCTCGACTCACCTTGGTGATACCCTCGAAGTCACGTGTAACCTTCTAGGTTCTGTCATGGCTAGTTACCTAGAATCTCATGATGCAGTTGTCGGTAATCCGTTCGAGTATAATTCGCCGCCAAGTCGGATGGTTCTTTTCGCTTATGCATGAGTTATGGGAATCACCCTAGTAAGTATTCTTGGCAACATGGATTGGCATCGACAAACGAGATCCAGAATTCCCTAGTGAATTTTGGAGGGCTTGCATGAGTAAGTGGACACGTTTGAGCCAAGTATACTAGGGAAAGGACAAGTGAAAGTGGAATAAGAGGCGACAATGAAATGAGTTCTAACTCATACCTTGGAAATAGGAATCAAGGAAACTGCAAAATCATGAAGTCAAAGGCAGTCAAGGCACACTGGAATTAAGCTCAAGGAAATGCGGCTTAGACGCGCGCATCGTGTCTCGTTGTAAGAGTATATCGTTGATCCCTTGTTCTCCTGTAGAGCTTGCTTGCATGCTATCGCTTGGTGGATATCCTCTCGGTCCTATTTCTGTTGCAAACCCCGTAAGGAGTTTGTCTTGTTTATCTCCTCGATCCTATCTTGGGAACCTTAGATAGAACTCTATGGATGTAAACATGTATTTGAAACATGTTATGATTGATATGGTTGCAAATGGTTGCAAGTGGTAGCTCGTGGATGCGCGAATACACATTAGATACTAGATTGACGCGGTCACGTTTCATGTTGCATATGCACGAGTATTTATACTTGTTTAAGGATGAAAATTGAATGTGTTATCATGCGGATGTTGCATATGAATGAATGTTTGTGCACGCATATAGTACTTATATGACTAGGACTATTTGCATACATGTTGGTCTCATGGCACTAAACATATTTTGCATTAGAAAGATCATTCAGGCCTGATCATTAGCATTAGCTAAGGAGCATATACACACACGTTTTGCATATGTTCATATGGCATTAGAAATCGTCTAAGGACAATGGTTGCCTGTGGATGATGTTTTGAGTTGATGGATGGTAGGATGCGTTCTTCCTAACTTGGAGATTTCGGGGACGAAATCCTTAAAGGAGGGGAGAATGTAACAACCCGAATTTTTAGACAACGTGTTAAGAAAAGAATCAAGGAAGAATTAAATGTTAAAATCTGAATAAGGAGAAACGGGCTGTGCCATTGCATTCGTCTCGGAAAAATACGCGAAAAAGAGTCCGAAATTTCGTAAATCGGAGTCCGTATGACCGAGATAGGGCCTTCGGAAGTTTCACGAAAAATTAGAATTCAAAACAGATTTCAAATTTTCAGAAAACAGGCTAAGCGGGGAAAATCCCGCCAGAACCAGGTCGACCTGGGGATCGACCTGGGAGTCGACCTGGGTGGGGCTAGGTCGACTGGGAAGTCGACCCCAGGGTCGACCTGGGGGTCGACCTGCCTGGTCGGCCAGGTGCACCTGTTTTGGATCCTGGGTCTTGTTTTGGAGGCTTGTTACGATTTTTGAGGGCTTGGATCTATCCTAGGGTTAATCTAACGGCCTAAAACTACCCTAATCTCTATAAAAAGACTCCAAAGCCTACCCTAAACCCTCACAAATCACTCATGCCACGAAGTGCTGCCCAAATGCCAAGTGATCATGGCCTCCATCTCCAATTCCTAGAGACTATGCATTCAAATCGGGTTCAAATCAAAAGGTGGAAGCTTGCTACACCAATTAGAGGCCAAATCAACGTTGCTATGCGAGTTTCATGACGGTTCTTCGACAAAGGAGCCACCTTTCTTCGTCAAGATGATGCATGATCCTTTTCCTAAGCCTCACTATGTAAGTTCTAGCTACTTCGAGATATTAACGGTAGTTTAATCATGGCATGGAATAAAATGTGGTTAAACATGAATGCTATAACCTATGCGAGCCTAGTTTGCTCCTTTATCATGAACATATGACTTTGGGTTATGTTTTAGCGACTAAACCATGCTATTCATGTTGCATTGGACTTAGTTTGCCATGCAAGATTGGACCTTTACTTGTAGTATGATAACATGAACACTTAGAGCCACTTTGACTTGTGAAATAGTTGCATAAATTGGACTTTGGGGCTTATGCATGTAAATGAAACCAACTTATGATATCATGTTTATGTAAGGTCAAATCCCGTTATGATAATATGCAAGTTTGTGGCCAAATTTCCTATGATAATATGCAAGTTTGTGGCCAAATTTCCTATGATAATATGCAAGGTTGTTGCTAAATCCTTTATGTTATGCTTGCTTATGGCCAATCCCTATATGACACTATTATTCATGTTTTAAGGACAAGCCCCCTTATGATACCATACATGTTTGGAGCCAATCCCTTTTGTGGCATAGTGCATATTTTGGGGTCTACATGTAGCCATAATATACCTACTATGTTGACTTGCTTTTACTCAACTGAAAACACGATTTTGGGGTAGTTAGATAAACATGAACATGACGTGAAATCTTGACTTGAATATGACATGAAAACTTGACTTGAGGTTACATGTGAACACGACATGTAAGTTGAACCAAAATGGGGGCTTGACACGTGGGGTAAACATGGGACTTGAAATTAGACACGTATGGGTTGTAGGTGTAATATGACACTAGACCAAACATGAAAGTGGCCAACTCGAGGTTGGGTTGAGTTTGTAGCATAAATCTACCCGGACCCTCCCGGCTTAACTAGTGGCTACATACAATAGGATCCAATGTGAGAAGTTGGTCATGTCGCGCTTAAGACCCGAGGTTAGAATAGGTTGTGGTGTAAAACTACCCGGACCGGCCCGGCTTAACAAGTAACCACAACAAGGTCTAATGTGAGAGATTGAGAGTGCATTAATTAAATTAATGCCACATGATAAGGTTAAGTAAATTTGACTAATGACACTTAACCGATATGACACGAATGGGTAGGTTAAGTGGGACCGGGTTTGATTTCTTAATGACCCTTAACCATACAAGATGATTAGGGGATGGGGTTAAGTAATTTACATTTAACTAATCCGACTTGGTAATTAGATGGGGTTAAGTAATTAAGGCTTAACTAATCTAAACACGGTAATTAGATGGGGTTAAGTAATTAAGACTTAACTAATATAAACACGGTAATTAGATGGGGTAAAGTAACCTATACTTAACTAATCTAAACACGGGAATTCAGTGGGGTTAAGTTAAACACTTAACCAATCTAAACTTGGTAATTCAATGGGGTTAAGTAACCAATACTTAACCAATTTAACATGGTAATTTAATGGGGTTAAGTAACTTATACTTAACCAATTATACGTGATGATTTGATGAGGTTAAGTAACCTATACTTAACCAATCTAATAGGTGGACCTGACAGGGTTAAATCACAAGACCTTCTAAAAGTAGGCTTAACCATTGTAATATGATTAGTGGATGGGGTTAAGCTAACCCATTCTTAACCAATCCGACTCGATAATCTGATGGGATTAAGATAATCTATGCTTAATCAATCTAACACGAAAATCTGATAGGGTTAAGACAAATAAATACTTAACCAGTTTGACTTGGTAGGGTTAAGTCATGAACCTGGATAACAACACTTAACCCATTTGACAAAACCCTAGCTCAGGGGACTAGGTTGAAAATCGTAGTTAACAAGGATAGCGGAAAGAGGAGCTAAGTGGTAAACCTTAGTTAAGGGTAACTAAGTAATAATTCTTAGCTAAGGACATGGGACTAGTTCATAAAGAGATGAGTAACCTGGTACGGTAGGTCATCGCTTAGTATACGAGGAGGAGCAAGTTATCTGACTTGGATAAAAGCTCCAACTAACTGGGTGACGAAGCGGAAGCTTCGGGGGAACGAGAGGATACTCTTGGTATCCCTTTGTGAGGTGGCGAGTGGTCCATGAAACCAGGCCTCACAGGGTTTAAGGTCTGCGGTAGAAGAGCCAAGAGTATGCCTTGGTTGCTATGCGAGCGACCTAAAGACTGGGATGGATTAGCGTGGAGTCGACGATACTTGATTTTGCCCCGGGATAGCATTTCGCCGACTACCTACCATCTTTAGTCAATCGTGTACGTACGGAAAGGCAGGGAACTCCCAAAAGACCATATACTAGCTATCGAGTTATGGGTGAGGTTGGCTATCTGGAAGTGGGCATCAATGGGCCTTAGTGTAGTTCTCATACATGATTTTTCTTGGATTGCCTTTCAGTAGTTGAGGGAGGGGTCACGTGGGACCATAGCCACGGGTACAAAAACAGACCTTGATATCTGCATCAGCAGACAACTTAAAGCTCCCGACCGAGTTCCGTATTTCTTGATTTGCCCTGGCACGGAACTCAGATGGCACATTGAGGAACATGTGCGTCTAGACATGGAAAACGATTCACGATACATACGCGGGATAAAGGGCGCGGTTGACGGGTGGCATAATCCCTAGTGGCCCTAGGTGGCCATAACCCGAACCGAGACACGGGAACGTTCATTAGGTAGCATAATCCCTAGCGGTCCTAGGTGGCATAAATCCTAAGTGGACGCGCGATAGTTCATGGTAAGAAAACATAACTAGATCAAGGGTAGCAGTCCAAAATAACCTCAAGGATAAAACGTTTACATGGGAAAGCCCGTATGGCCTACGGCAAAGGACTGAACCTATACATGGAAAGAAACATACGAGTTGGGAAAACCTACATATGTTATATATTAGGTTGACATGGACCATTACATGACATTGGCAAGGGACATTCATAGTTAACACATGACGCGGGTTGGGATACCAGTACGAGAGGTGCAGAGCAAATATACATGTTAGGACCATGAGAAATATACATGATAGATATCGTGGGACGTCATACAGGATAGATACCTCGGGATATTATACTTGATGGAAACCGGACGATGTGATACCTTGACTTATCATGACACCATAGTTTATCGTGATATCTTAGTTTACCTTGCTACAGTAGTTCAGCCTGTCTTAGTTTATCTATCTTGTAGTCATCCTTATGTTTACTTTCAGTTTATGCATGTCATGTTACCTTTACCTGTTTTTATACTGGAAGAAGATAGGACTTACCAGTCTTTTTGACTGACCCCGTTTTCTTTCGCCTCTTGTCTTCCGTTCCCCCCACCCCCCCAGGTTTTCAGGGAGGAAACACTGTTATCTAGTTCGGACTTCTTCTACTGAAGGTCATCACGCATGGCTTGGACTTTTCTTGGCTATGGCTACTTTACTATTTTACTTGGGGAATAATTTATGAAATGGTTTTATGCTTCTTTATTATTGCAAGACTGGTTTTTATGTATTCTGATGTAAAAGGCTTTAGACCTTATTTTATAAGGTAATGAAATTTGTTTTACTTCCGTTGTTTTATATCTATGTTCTGTCTTGTAATATTTCTGTGCATGTTTACCTCGATAATGCTTCACCAAACCTAGTGCATTCCCTTTGTGAGTGACCCTAGCGGAGGTGTGGTGTTACATTTGGTATCAGAGCAGAAGGTTACCAGACTGGGCAAAAGTTTTTAAAACCTTCTGAAAACTATTTGAAAAATCGTTTTACAAAGAAGCATTTTTCAAGAAAAGTTTTGTTTTTAAAGGCTATTCCCCAAAATCCATTAGCACCATCCTTTGATTCCTTGATTGAATCTCCTTTCCTTTCTTTCCTCCATCTGTAGTCACAGTAGTTCTAACTGTGACTAATCTTTGTCTAGCCACGTAGGTGTTTTCCGTACGATGGAGGAAGTTCTCGAGAGACCTGTTACCGAAGTTATAAGAAGGGATAATAAGAGTAAGGATAAAGGACGCGAGCTTAAGGATAAGCAACTATTGCTATGGCTTAGTCCATCAAGGAGGACAAGGACAAGATCATCGGAGAGAGCAATTGTACGCTCCCATTTCTAGGGTACCTAAAAGAAATGGTACCGTTTATGGTAAAGGTTTAGTCGTTCTTTTCTATCATCCCATCTAGACTTTGTCTTGATCATCGTATCATTTAAGTCTGCTTGGATAGTTGAGTCTCTGCACCTTAGTACTAGCATGGTAGAGGATCCCAGTTTTTGTCCCAAAAATCTGGTTGGAGAGTTGGTCCATTTCTTCATGACTTGTTTGGATTTGAGAATGACATGTCTCGGCTACGGATAGATTCTAGGGATAAAGTGGTCACCCAATAAGGAGTGCCATTCTTGGTTTTGGAAAGAGGGTATTTAGACTCTCAACTCACCTTGGTGATACCCTCGAAGTCACGTGTAACCTTCTAGGTTCTGTCATGGCTAGTTACCTAGAATCTCATGATGCAGTTGTCGGTAATCCGTTCGAGTATAATTCGCCGCCAAGTCGGATGGTTCGTTTCGCTTATGCATGAGTTATGGGAATCACCCTAGTAAGTATTCTTGGCAACATGGATTGGCATCGGCAAATGAGATCCAGAATTCCCTAGTGAATTTTGGAGAGCTTGCATGAGTAAGTGGACACGTTTGAGCCAAGTATACTAGGGAAAGGATAAGTGAAAGTGGAATAAGAGGCGACAATGAAATGAGTTCTAACTCATACCTTGGAAATAGGAATCAAGGAAACTACAAAATCATGAAGTCAAAGGCAGTCAAGGCACACTGGAATTATGCTCAAGGAAATGCGGCTTAGATGCGCGCATCGTGTCTCGTTGTAAGAGTATATCGTTGATCCCTGGTTCTCCTGTAGAGCTTGCTTGCATGCTATCACTTGGTGGATATCCTCTCGGTCCTATTTCTGTTGCAAACCCCGTAAGGAGTTTGTCTTGTTTATCTCCTCGATCCTATCTTGGGAACCTTAGATAGAACTCTATGGATGTAAACATGTAATTGAAACATGTTATGATTGATATGGTTGCAAATGGTTGCAAGTGGTTGCTCGTGGATGCCCGAATACACATTAGATACTAGATTGACGCGGTCACGTTTCATGTTGCATATGCACGAGTATTTATACTTGTTTGTGGCTGAAAATTGAATGTGTTATCATGCGGATGTTGCATATGAATGAATGTTTGTGCACGCATATAGTACTTATATGACTAGGACTATTTTCATACATGTTGGACTCATGGCACTAAACATATTTTGCATTAGAAAGATCATTCAGGCCTGATTATTAGCATTAGCTAAGGAGCATATACACACACGTTTTGCATATGTTCATATGGCATTAGAAATCGTCTAAGGACAATGGTTGCCTGTGGATGATGTTTTGAGTAAATGGATGATGGATGGTAGGATGCGTTCTTCCTAACTTGGAGATTTCGGGGACGAAATCCTTAAAGGAGGGGAGAATGTAACAACCCGAATTTTTAGACAACGTGTTAAGAAAAGAATCAAGGAAGAATTAAATGTTAAATTCTGAATCAAGATAAATGGGCTGTGCCATTGCGTTCGTCTCGGAAAAATACGCGAAATAGAGTCCGAAATTTCGTAAATCGGAGTTTGTATGACTGAGATAGGGCCTTCGGAAGTTTCACGAAAAATCATAATTCAAAACAGATTTCAAATTTTCAAAAAACAGGCTAAGCGGGAAAATCCCGCCAGAACCAGGTCGACCTGGGGGTCGACCTGGGAGTCGACCTAGGTGGGGCTAGGTTGACTGGGGAGTCGACCCCAGGGTCGACCTGGGGGTCGACCTGCCTGGTCGGCCAGGTGCACCTGTTTTGGCTCCAGGGTCTTGTTTTGCAGGTTTGTTACGATTTTTGAGGGCTTGGATCTATCCTAGGGTTAATCTAACGACCTAAAACTACCCTAATCTCTATAAAAAGACCCCTAAGCCTACCCTAAACCCTCACAAATCACTCATTCCATGAAGTGCTGCCAAAATGCCAAGTGATCATGGCCTCTATCTCCAATTCCTAGAGACTATGCATTCAAATCGGGTTGAAATCAAAAGGTGCAAGCTTGCTACACCAAACAGAGGCCAAATCAACGTTGCTATGCGAGTTTCATGACGGTTCTTCGACAAAGGAGCCACCTTTCTTCGTCAAGATGATGCATGATCCTTTTCCTAAGCCTCGCTATGTAAGTTCTAGCTACTTCGAGATATTAACGGTAGTTTAATCATGGCATGGAATAAAATGTGGTTAAACATGAATGCTAGAACCTATGTGAGCCTAGTTTGCTCCTTTATCATGAACATATGACTTTGGGTTATGTTTTAGCGACTAAACCATGTTATTCATGTTGCATCGGACTTAGTTTGCCATGAAAGATTTGACCTTTACTTGTAGTATGATAACATGAACACTTAGAGCCACTTTGACTTGTGAAATAGTTGCATAAATTGGACTTTGGGGCTTATGCATGTAAATGAAACCAACTTATGATATCATGTTTATGTAAGGTCAAATCCCGTTATGATAATATGCAAGTTTGTGGCCAAATTTCCTATGATAATATGCAAGTTTGTGGCCAAATTTCCTATGATAATATGCAAGGTTGTGGCTAAATCCTTTATGTTATGCATGCTTATGGCCAATCCCTATATGACACAATTATTCATGTTTTAAGGCCAAACCCCCTTATGATACCATGCATGTTTGGAGCCAATCCCTTTTGTGGCATCATTCATGTTTTGGGGTCTACATGTAGCCATAGTATACCTACTATGTCGACTCGCTTTTACTCAAATGAAAACACGATTTTGGAGTAGTTAGATAAACATGAACATGACGCGAAATCTTGACTTGAATATGACATGAAAACTTGACTTGAGGTTACATGTGAACACGACATGTAAGTTGAACCAAACTAGGGGCAGGACACGTGGGGTAAACATGGGACTTGAAATTAGACACGTATGGGTTGTAGGTGTAATATGACACAAGACCAAACATGGAAGTGGCCAGCTCGAGGTTGGGTTGAGTTTGTCGCATAAATCTACCCGGACCCGCCCGGCTTAACTAGTGGCTACAAACAATAGGATCCAATGTGAGAAGTTGGTCATGTCGCGCTTAAGACCCGAGGTTAGACTAGGTTGTGGTGTAAAACTACCCGGACCCACCCGGCTTAACTAGTAACCACAACAAGGTCTAATGTGAGAGGTTGAGAGTGCATTAATTAAATTAATGCCACATGATAAGGTTAAGTAAATTTGACTAATGACACTTAACCGATATGACACGAATGGGTAGGTTAAGTGGGATCGGGTTTGATTTCTTAATGACACTTAACCATACAAGATGATTAGGGGATGGGGTTAAGTAATTTACACTTAACTAATCCGACTTGGTAATTAGATGGGGTTAAGTAATTATGGCTTAACTAATCTAAACACGGTAATTAGATGGGGTTAAGTAATTAAGACTTAACTAATCTAAACACGGTAATTAGATGGGGTTAAGTAAACTAAACTTAACTAATCTAAACACGGGAATTCTGTGGGGTTAAGTTAAACACTTAACCAATCTAAACTTGGTAATTCAATGGGGTTAATTAACCAATACTTAACCAATTTAACATGGTAATTTAATGGGGTTAAGTAACTTATACTTAACCAATTATATGTGATGATTTGATGAGGTTAAGTAACCTATACTTAACCAATCTAATAGGTGGACCTGATAGGGTTAAATCACAAGACCTTCTAAAAGTAGGCTTAACCATTGTAATATGATTAGTGGATGGGGTTAAGCTAACCCATACTTAACCAATCCGACTCGATAATCTGATGGGATTAAGATAATCTATGCTTTATCAATCTATCACGAAAATCTGATAGGGTTAAGACAAATAAGTACTTAACCAGTTTGACTTGGTAGGGTTAATTCATGAACCTAGATAACAACACTTAACCCATTTGACAAAACCCTAGCTCAGGGGACTAGGTTGAAAATCGTAGTTAACAAGGATAGAGGAAAGAGGAACTAAGTTGTAAACCTTAGTTAAGGGTAACTAAGTAATAATTCTTAGCTAAGGACATGGGACTAGTTCATAAAGAGATGAGTAACCTGTTACGGTAGGTCATCGCTTAGTATACGAGGAGGAGCAAGTTATCTGACTTGGATAAAAGCTCCAACGAACTGGGTGACGAAGCGGAAGCTTCGGGGGAACGTGAGGGTACTCTTTGTATCCCTCTATGAGGTTGCGAGTGGTCCATGAAACCCGGCCTCACAGGGGTTAAGGTCTGCGGTAGAAGAGCCAAGAGTATGCCTTGGTTGTTATGCGAGCGACCTAAAGACTGGGATGGATTAGCGTGGAGTCGACGATACTTGATTTTGCCCCGGGATAGCATGTCGCCGACTACCTACCATCTTTAGTCAATCGTGTACGTACAGAAAGGCAGGGAACTCCCAAAAGACCATATACTAGCTATCGAGTTATGGGTGAGGTTGGCTATCTGGAATTGGGCATCGATGGGCCTTAGTGTAGTTCTCATACATGATTTTTCTTGGATTGCCTTTCAGTAGTTGAGGGAGGGGTCACCTGGGACCATAGCCACGGGTACAAAAACAGACCTTGATATCTGCATCAGTAGACGACTTAAAGCTCCCGACCGAGTTCCGTATTTCTTGATTTGCCCTGGCACGGAACTCGGATGGCACATTGAGGAACATGTGCGTCTAGACATGGAAAACGATTCACGATACATATGCGGGATAAAGGGCGCGGTTGACGGGTGGTATAATCCCTAGTGGCCCTAGGTGGCCTGAACCCGAACCGAGACACAGGAATGTTCATTAGGTAGCATAATCCCTAGCGGTCCTAGGTCGCATAAATCCTAAGTGGACGCGCGATAGTTCATGGTAAGAAAACATAACTAGATCAAGGGTAGCAGTCCAAAATAACCTCAAGGATAAAACGTTTACATGGGAAAGCCCGTATGGCCTACGGCAAAGGACTGAACCTATACATGGAAAGAAACATACGAGTTGGGAAAACCTACATATGCTATATATTAGGTTGACATGGACCGTTACATGACATTGGCAAGGGATATTCATAGTTAACACATGACACGGGTTGGGATACCAGTACAAGAGGTGCAGAGCAAATATACATGTTAGGATCATGAGAAATATACATGATAGATACCGTGGGACGTCATACAGGATAGATAACTCGGGATATTATACTCATGGAAACCGGACGATGTGATACCTTGACTTATTATGACACCGTGGTTTATCATGATATCTTAGTTTACCTTGCTACAGTAGTTCAGCCTGTCTTAGTTTATCTATCTTGTAGTGATCCTTATGTTTACTTTCAGTTTATGCATGTCATGTTACCTTTACCGGTTTTTATACTGGAAGTTGATAGGACTTACCAGTCTTTATGACTGACCCCGTTTTCTTTCGCCTCTTGTCTTCCGTTCCCCCCCCCCTAGGTTTTCAGGGAGGAAACACTGTTATCTAGTTCGGACTTCTTCTACTGAAGGTCATCATGCATGGCTTGGACTTTTCTTGGCTATGGCTACTTTACTGTTTTACTTGGGGAATAATTTATGAAATGGTTTTATGCTTCTTTATTATTGCAAGACAGGTTTTGATGTATTCTGATGTAAAAGGCTTTAGACCTTATTTTATAGGGTAATGAAATTTGTTTTACTTCCGCTATTTTATATATACATGTTCTGTCTTGTAATATTTCTTTGCATGTTTACCTCGATAATGCTTCACCAAACCTAGTGCATTCCCTTTGTTAGTGACCCTAGCAGAGTTGTGGTGTTACAATATTTATATATGAGTAGCATTGTAAAATAGGACCTTTTATATGTATATAACTTCAAAAAGATTTGATTTTTAAATATAGTGAAGTGACGAATATAAAAATATAATTTTTATATATGTATGATAGTAAAAAATATAATTTTTATCATAGTACAGAGTAAAAATTCGATTTTTACCAACTTGAAAACGACGTAAAGATATGATTTTTATTATCTAGAAAGGGAGATAGGGATATGATTTTTATCTATCTAGAAGAGTATAAAAATATAATTTTTATATATATAGATTCGCAGTATAAAAATATAATTTTTATATAATAGAGAATATAAAAATGTGATTTTTATATATGTAGTGAATACGGACGACGAAAGTAACAAAAGGCGAGCACGGCGAAGATTTCCTACATATGAAGAGTCGCGGTGTTTTTTTTATCTAATCGGTGAAAACTTCTCACTTTGAATTTATTTTCTAGTTGAAATATATACTAGGATGCAGAGGGTGCTTAGTAGCACCCAACACCCGTTGTCCACAAAGCATGGATGACTTGTTTGTTTATTGGTGTGTTGTGAAAGTTGATTGTGTGATGTTGAATGGAATAAAATATTTTATAGTGGAAAATATTTTATATTTAAAAATATAATTTTTAATGTGTATATAAAATAAATAGTAATAGACAAATCAGACGATTTGTTTATATACACTGTAACACCCCGTATTTCTGTTAACACTAAAGTAACGAATTAAAGAATATTTAATTTTAAAACTAAGAATTATGGGAAACAGTTTGCGCCATTGTGTTCGTCTCGGAATTCTGGTTGAGATAGAGTCCGAGTTTGCGTGAATTGGACTTCATATGAAGAAGTTACGGCGATCGGAAGTTTCAGAAAAATTTAAACAGATTTCAAAATTCGAATTTCAAACACAGATTTGGCTAGGCGGGAAAAATCCCGCTAGGGCTAAGTCGACCAGGGGGTTGACCTACCCATACAGGTCGACCATGGGGTCGAAACCCCCCCTCCCCCCCCCCCCCAGGGAGATTTGCTTGATGATGATTTTCTGACTCTTAGCTGAGTCATTAGGGCTGACTTGTCACCCTATCTTGACTGAATGGATGGGGTTCATTCTAGGTTAATCGGATGGCCTAAATTAATCCTAAACTCTGTAAAAACACACGTAGAATCAAACCATAAATTCAAATAAAAATTAGAATCATGGCCTCCATGCTGCCACCTTGCCACCTAGAATAGCCGCCACCAATTAGAGAGGAAGAAAAGCTAATCAATTCAATTCTAATCTAAACCGCAACAAATTGCCTTCTTCAAAGGAGAGCTAAATCAATTTTAGAACTCAGATTTCAGAACTCAAGACCTTCTTTGAGTTGTTAGTTTGATTTCTTTAATATGATAATTAACATTTTAATTAGGTTGAGTTATGATTTGGGTTATATGGTTATGTTGTGAATCATTGACCGTTATGTTATTATCTATTTTGTAAATATATGATGTTATTATCTATGTTGTAAAGCTGTGCTGTTATTATCTATGTAGCAAATCTATGTTAATTGTTGGCTTATGTACAATCAATTCGTAATGATGCTTCATATGCTAGTTTGGTTATGTTGTTCGAACTAGTTCATATGATAAATCATATGTAAGTTTAACTTGATAATTTTATATGCAAGTTTGGATGTTAATTTAAATAAGAATCATATGGAAGTTAGTGAGAATCATACAAAACCTTACATGTTTCATGACATCTATTTTATGTGTAAATTGGATTTAAAGTTAGGCTATGACATGTGTGAGTTATATGCAAGTTTACACCATAGTTTATGTTGCATAAATCACATATGCAAGTATATATATATATATATGTTGGAGTTTGAATCATGTAAAGTTTGTAACTATTGCCTATACAAGTTTACACCTTATGATTAGATCTATGACATCCATAGTTTATGCAAGTTTATGAATTTTGCCTATGCAAGTTTTAAATGAAAAACCTTATTCGCACATGTAAGTGCACCCCTTATGTTTAGATCTAGTTTTTATTCTATGCATGTTGTGGTGTTCTCTCTTTATTCCATAAGTTAGTCTATTCGAGTCTAACGTATATTTCACGTTAAACGAACGAACATACAACGTGGGGCAATGGGATAATTTTAAAATAATTAATATTGAGAATTGGCATAAATGCGTTAAATGGCATATAATTAATTTGTAATGTTAATTGGTATAATTTTGTATACCATAAATAGATGGACATAATTAAGGTTTTAATTATAGACATAGTTAAATTTGTAATTTATTGACAATTCAAATTAGGGATATTAATCCAGTTTGGGGTTAAATAAAATGTGTAATAATAAACCGCCTAAGACACGAGGTCATGCTCGTTTGTGGTGTAAGACTGCCCGGACCCACCCGGCAAATTCAACTGCCACAAATGCCAGTCTAATGTGAGAGGTCTTAGGCATAAATTAAATGCGTAACAATTGTAAAGACACGAGGTTAGGCTCGTTTGTGGTGTAAGACTTCACGAACCCGCCCAGCAAATCCAGCTGCCACAAACGGCAGTCTAATGTGGGAGGTCTTTATAAGGTTATGGTCTTAATGAATTAAGAAACACTTAAGCAAATAAACATGTAGTCGAACATGAGGGGGTTAAGTGGGTGCCTTGGGTGGCATTTGAAATACCATTAGATGCACTTAACCAAGAACGAAACATGTAAAAAGACATGATTAAGAATGGGGTTAAGTGGGGAAAACCTTAGAGGGGACAAAGCTTAGGTGGAAAGCTTGTGTCTTGCATGGGGACCCTTTTCAAACCAGTAACCCATTAAGTATCTTTGTGGGCTTGACCCAAGTCTAGGATAGGACACGCGTACTGGATTTGATTGTAAGAGGTCGAAACGGGTTAGCGGTGGCAACGCAAGTCCAACGGGTACATATGCGTGGTTGGGCCCGGGCTGGTAGGTAAGACGTTGTTTCATCGTGTAGATATAAGCCGTGCATTTTTGGTTGTATCGGGTTGCCACTTGGGGGAGTGATACACCCCATTGTGGGGCCAGCACGGGTATCTACGAGTTAGGCAGCCGATTGAATGGGGGTAGTGGGTAACCTAGTGGAGATAGGGGTAGACGACACCTATGGAGGTAGCTAGGGGTACAGTAAACTACCATTAGCAGTATTAAGTTCTGTAGACGGGATTAACTTTTAGAGTGACTAGTGGTGGTACAGTATAGTAATTATCTTGTAGCTGTTTAGGTGCGACTTTAACGTTATCTTTGATCGTCTTATTTCTTTGTTTGCTTTTTCATACTCAATTGTTCACATTCATTTCATTATTTTCCAGCTCATGCCTTATCCTAGTTATTTTGATAATTATATTGTTAAAGTTATCGCACACGCTAGAATTTATGTCTGACCCCCTTTTCTTTCCACCTCTTTTCTTCCTTCCCCCCCTCCCCCCCTCAGGTTTGCAAGGATGGAATACTACAGCTTAGTGCAGATTTCTTTCAGTTGTTTGAAGAGAGTAGATATATCGCTTTGGACTCTCTCATCTTTATGTCTTTGCTTATGCTCAGTGGAAATTTATGCATTTATGTTATTTAAGTACTTGCTTCTTTATGTACTTTGAAGTTTTTGGAAAAGACTATTGATCCTGTTGTAATGGTTTTGGAGACTACTTTTGTAAACTCATTTTCAGTTATGATATAATAAAATAAGTTTTAACTTCCACTGTTTTGTTTTATTTATTTATTCTTGTAATTTATCTGTTCTATACAACAATAACGCTTCATGGTCATTGATGCATTCCCTTTGTGAGTGACATTAATGGACATGGGGTGTTACACTTTGTATCAGAGCTATGGTTACAAGAACAGATAAAAAGTTTTGAAAAGTGTTTTCAAAAGTATTGTTTTTCCTACAAAGTATTTTCAAAAACTTGTTTTAAAGAAGCTATTTTCAAGGAAAGTTTACTTTAAAAAGCATAATCCCCGCAAGCCATACATCTCTCTTTCGCTTCCCTTGTTTTGAAATTGTTTCTTTTTCTTTTCAGCATGTCTGGAGCATCAGAGATACCAGAGGATGTTCATGTACCTGGTTGGTTTCGTTAATATCACGAGGCTAGGGCCGCTGCCGCGGGACCGGCCAACGTTCCTCCTCCTCCTCCCCCAGCTCCAGTCATTCCTCCATGTGGAGATACTTTCTCTAAGATATGTAAAGACTTTCGTTCGATGTGTGGAAAATATTTTAGTGGGACTGAAACGTTCATTGAAGCTAGAAATTGGTTGAAAGAAGTGGAGGATCGGTTTGGCATTTTCGATTTGGAAGATTGTAAGAAGGTCCAATTGGCTTCTTGGTTGATGAAGGATGAAGCTTCGTTTTGGTGGGAGGTCACTAATGGAGAGCGTCAAGTTGACACATGGCCAGAATTTAGGCATAGGTTTGAGGCAAAGTTTCTCTCATGGGCTGAAGAGAATTTATATATGGAAAGATTTTTGGTGTTGAAGCAAGGGAATCTATCAGTGAAAGAATATGTCAACAAGTTCAATCAGTTGGCGAGATTTGGCTTGGACTTGGTGAATACACCCGAAAAGAAGGCCCTGAGATTTGTTAAGGGTTTGAGCGAGCCACTACATGGGTTAGCTAAGACTCACATCCCTATGGGGGCCACCTTTGAGAGACTAGTTGATATGGCACTTATGCATGAAGAGGAAAAGGGCGCCAATGCTAATAAGGCACCCGAGAAGAAAGGGGATCAAAAGAAACCGTAGCAACAACAAACAAACAAGAAGGGCGGGAAGAACAATAATGGCAAAGGAAAGAAGAAGTGCTTTAATTATGGGACACCAGGCCATCTGAGTAAACACTGTAGGAAAAAGAAGAAGACTGGTTGTTTCCACTGTGGAGAGGCAGGTCATCTAGGTAAGGACTGCCCAAAGAAACAGGGCCAAGGGCAAAGAACTTCTGGAGGGCAGCTTCAGGCTCTCTTGGCACCAGGGCAGGCAAGGGAGCACATCCAGGCTCTCGCGGTCCCACCGCTGCAAGAACGAGGTAGAAACATTTCCGCTGAGAGTTTACTTTTTCTGTTTGATCATCCTATCCGTACTTTATTCGATTCTGGCACATCACATTCATTTATCTCTACATCATTAGTTGAAACATTGCACTAAAATACTAGTCTTGTTAAGGATCCCATTGTAGTCTCAAATCCTATTGGTGGGTCGGCTCATTTATCCATGGTTTGTAGGGATTTGAGACTGTCTATCTTAGGAGTTTGTTTTAAATGTAATGCTTTTGTGCTTGGTTTCATGGGCTATGGGTTGATTCTAGGGATAGATTGGCTAGCCAGATATGGTGCCATCCTAGATTGTGAACAAAGGGTAGTAAAACTATTGACTCGTAGTGGGAAGACCCTTGATATTTCTTATGATCCTAGAGGATCGGTGATGCTTAGTTATCTTGAGTCACTTGATGCATCCAATTATGATTTACATTCTGTTCGTATAGTCCGTGAATATGTTGATGTGTTTGATGAGGTGCGGGGTCTACCCGCAAAACAAGAGATAGACCTTCGTATTTATCTTGTAGACAATGCAAAACCAGTATCTTTGCCAGTGCGCCACATGGCTCCTCGTGAGAGGAGGGAGCTCAATAAGCCAGTAGGGGAGTTGCGTGAGAAGGGGTTCATAAGACGTAGTATATCGGAGTGGGGTGCTCCAGTAGTATTTGCCATGAAAGCGGATGGGTCCCTTAGACTTTGTGTGGACTAGAGAACTTAATAAACTTACTAAGAAGAATAGGTACCCACTGCCGAGGATTGACGATCTCTTCGATCAGTTAGTTCACGCCTCAGTGTTTTCACAGTTGGATTTAGCCACTTGTTTCTATAAGTTGAGAGTGGCTGAGGATAGCATAGACAAGACTGCCTTTAGGAATCCGGACGGTTTCTATGAGTGGCTTGTAATGCCCTTCGTTTGACAAACGCCCACGCATACTTTGTTGACTTGATGAGTAGGGTGTTTAGGGAGTACCTTAATAAATTCGTGGTGGTCTTTGTGGATGACATCTTGATCTTTTCTAAGAGCGAGGAAGTACACGCCCAACATCTTAGGGAAGTGTTGGAGACCCTTCGAGCGCATAACCTTAAAGCTAAATTTTCTAAATGTCACTTTTGGAGGAGGAAGTGCGATTCTTAGGGCATGTGGTTTCCAAAGAAGGGATAGTTGTGGATCCCACAAAGGTGGTGGCCATCCAAGATTGGAAGGTCCCTAAAAATGCTACCAAGGTGAGGAGTTTCTTGGGGTTGGCAGGCTACTATAGGAAGTTTATCAAGGACTTCGCAAAGATATCAGTCCCATTAACATGCCTGATGAAGAAGAACCTAGTTTTCACGTGGGACGTAAATTGTGATGATGCGTTCCAACGTTTAAAGAGAGCTTTGACCACAGCCCCAGTATTAGTGTTGCCAGATGGGAGTAAGCCATTTACCTTTATAATGATGCTTGTGGGACTGGACTAGGCGCAGTCCTAATGCAAGAGGGGAGGGTAATTGCCTATGGAGGAAGGCAGTTAAGAGTGCATGAAAGAAATTACCCTACACATGACCTAGAGTTCGCCGCTAATGTTTTCGGGCTTAAGTCTTGGCGCCATTATCTTCTTGGCGAGAAATTCGAATTGTTCATAGACCACAAATTGTTAAAATACTTGTTCTCTCAGAAGGACTTGAACATAAGGCAGCAAAGGTGGACGGAATTCTTAGCGTCCTAAGATTTTGAGTTAGCAGATACCCCTGGCAAGGGTAACGTGGTGGCAGACGCCTTAAGTAGAAAAAGGTTGTCCTTGAGTCCGTTGTTTGTTGAGCGGTGAAGCTTAGAGTTCATCTCTATGTTTGACTTTGGACCTTCCATTGACTTTGTACCCGGTTTGCTAGCATCCTTAGAGGTCAGACCTACGCTTTTGGGACCGGATTGGTGAGGCACATCGAGATGACCCACAGTTGGTTGAGTTGGTAGAGAAGCTCATAAGGGGGGAGTCAACGATCCATCTCAGTAGGTGTAACACCCCGTAATTATGTTAATATTAATATCCACAAATTAAAGAATAACTAAACTCAGACGTGAGAATTGTGGGAAACGGGTTGCGCCATTTTGTTCGTCTCAGAATTCTGGTTGAAATAGAATCCGAGTTTGTGTGAATTGGACTTCGTATGAAGAAGTTACGGCCATCGGAAGTTTCAGAAAATTCAAAACAGCTCGCAGGAAATTTAAAATTCAAACTAAAAAGTGCAGAAGCGGGCTGAGCGGGAAAAATTCCCGCCTAGGCAGGTCGATTGGGGGGTCGACACTAGTGTCGACCTGCCCCCCCTAGGTCGACTATAGTGTCGACCTGCCCCCCCCCCCCCCCGGTCGACTATAGTGTCTACCTGGGTGTCGACCTGGGTCTTGTGGCTAGGGTTTCTGGCTGACCTATTTTTAATTGGGTAATGACCCATTAGGGTTTTTGACCTAATCTGGTTGGCTGAGATTAGTTCTGAGTTGATCTGACGGTCTAAAATAAATCCTAACTCTATAAATACCTAGGTAGTCTCTCACCCTAATTCATAAGAAAAATAGAATAGTTACCGTCATACCTTCGCCATGGAAATCAATGGAGCCACCGCCAACTAAGAAGGAAGAAAAGCTAATTCAATTCTAATTCTCTCAACCCTAAAGCAAAGCAAAACTCTCTTTTCTTCTCTAATTGTGAGTGTGATAGTCTTAACAAGATTATTATCATTTTAATTAGGTTAAGCCATGAATGGATTATGAGTAGATGATGTGAATTGTTGTATATGTTATCATGTATGTTATTAATCCTATGCTATGTGGTGATGATATCCTATATGTTGTAAATCATGCTATGATGATGTTATGTATGTTGAAAGTTTCTATGCAATGTTGTGATGAATCATACATGTTAGAAAGCCATCTATGCTAGTTAGTTCATATTAATTAAATCATCATGTTTGGGCTATGTTGATCTATATGACAAGTTACATATGCAATTTAGATTGATTAGAAAAGTTATGAACATATGCCATGACATCTATTATGACATCTAGAATTATGCTATGACATATGTGATATCCTATGCTAGTTCACACCATCATTATGTTGCCTAAAAACCCCATATGCAAGTTTATGTATAGATTTGAGCTATGATCATATCATGTAAATTGTGACATTTAACAAGTTGATACCTTTTGATCCTTAACATGCGTAGTTTATGCAAGTTTCACCCCTATTATGATTAGATTTATTTTAATTGTCTATATGTTGTGATAATTTGTCTTTACGCTATGCGTTAGACTATTCAAGTCTAGCCTATATTATGCGTTGAATAAGCGAACGTATAAACGTGGGGTAGGGGTAATATTAAGGATTTAATAATAAGATGTTGGGGTGCAATTGATACGATTTTGCATACCATGAGTGGATGACCATAATTGAGTCAATTATGGACATCAATAAAAGTGGACTTAATTAATAATTTGGATAGGGAATTATTAAAACTGGGGTAAAAGATTATAAGGGATAATCAATGCTTAAGACACGAGGTTGGACTCGTTTGCAACGTAAACCTTGCCGGACCCGCATGGCAAATCCAGTGGTCACAAATGTCAACCCAATGTGAGAGGTCCTAGGCCTAAACTAAAGCATAACAGTTGTAAAGACACGAGGTTAGACTCTTTTATGGTGTAAGACTGCCCGGAACCGCCCGACAAATCTAGCTGCCATAAAAGCCAGTCTAATGTGCGAGGTCTTTATGAGGTTATGGCCTGAATGAATTAAGAAATAGTTAACCAGATAAACATGTAAAGTGGGACATGGGGGTTAAGTAGGTGCCTTGGGTGGCATGAGGAATCTAGTGGGTGCCCTTAGCGGCATGTGAAATACGATTAGTAAGACTTAACCAAACACACATGTAAATGAACATGACTAAGAGGGTTAAGTGGGATATATTAATGACAAGCTTAGGTGGGTAGCTTGTGGTGGCCCATTTCAACCAGTATCCCAAACGTATCTTTGTGGGCTCGACCCAAGTCGAGGACGGGACACGCATACTGAGTTTGACTATAAGAGGCCAAAACGGGGAGCGGTGGCAACGCAAGTCCAACGGGTGTCATATACGTGTGTGGACCGGGCTGGTAGGTAAGTCGTTGTTGCATCATGTAGGTATAAGCTGTGCATTCTCAAGTTGTATCGGGTTGCCACTTTAGGGGAGTGATACACCCCACTGTGGGGCCAGTATGGGTATCTACGAGTAGGGAGCCGATCGTAAGTGGGTAGTGGAGTACACCTAGTGGATATAGGGGCAGACGACACCTATGTAGTCAGCTAGGGGTACGTAAGGCTATTTATATGTTTCTGTGTGAAGCAAGTGGGATCAACCTTTAGGGTGACTGGTGCAGTGCAGTGTAGTAATGTGCGGTGCAGTGTAGTAATCATTCGTTAGTAATTAGGTGTGCCTTTAACGTTATCTTTCATGTTATCTTTATCTGCTCATTCCATACCTAATAGTTCATAGACATTTACTTGTCTTCTAGCCTATGCCTTAGTCTAGTTATTTTGATAATAGTATTGTTAGAATTGTCATACTCGCCAGACTTTATGTCTGACCCCCTCCATTTTATCCTTTTTTCCCCTCCAGGTCCTCAGGTTGGACCTAGCTCTAGTGGAGCTTGATTGGATTGCTTCATCTCTTTGGAAAGCTTGGACCCTTGAAGTAAAGTCCAGCTTGTTATCTTCTTTAATGGCTATTTGTGTAATGGGATTATGTATTTTGTTTTATGAAGATGGATAATGTACTTGACTCCGATTAACAGTTTTGTGATGTAATAAACATGTTTCCGCTGCAATGAAATGAACTTTTAGTTTTCAAGTACTACTTATTATCTGTCTTATTGTAATTTTTCTGTTCTATATTCACTTATAACCTCCGTGGAAGTTAATGCATTCCCTTTGTGAGTGACATTAATGGACGTGGGGTGGTATATGTGGTATCAGAGCTTAAGGTTACCAGAACAGATAAAAATACTTTAGAAAATAGTTAATTTTGAAAGAAATGTTTTCAAAAACATGTTTTAATAAGAAATTTAAAGAGGAAGTTTTTAAGAAAAACATAATCCCCAATAGCCATATATCTTTATCTTTCGAATTCTCCATTTTGAATCTTTCCTTTTTTCGTTTCAGCATGGCTGAAGATCTTAACCTACATGATGGTGTAGCGATACCAGGATGGTATAGGAGGTTGTTAGAGGCTAGGGCCACTGCGGGTCCAACCAATGTTCCTCCACCACCAGTTGCACCCGTTCCTCCTCCTCCTCCTCCTCCTCGCGTAGATACTTTTGCAATGACGTGCAAGGAATTTAAAGCTATGGGTGGAAAACCCTTTCAAGGGTCAGAAACGTTTGTGGAAGCTAGAGATTGGCTTAAGGAGGTGGAAGAATTGCAAGAAATCTTTAAAGTGTAAGAAGGGAGGAGAGTTAGATTAGCAGCTTGGCTAATGAAGGGAGAGGCCTAGTTTTGGTGGGAGGTCACTAATGGGGAGCGTCCTGTTGATTCTTGGGTGGATTTTAGGCGTAGGTTTGAGGTGAAGTTTCTCTCAAGGGCAGAAGAGAATCTATATATGGAAAAGTTCTTGACATTGAAGCAAGGAAGCTCGTCAGTGAAAGAATATGTCAACAAATTTAATCAGCTAGCAAGATTTGGTTTGGACTTAGTAAACACGCCGGAGAAGAAGTCTCTAAGGTTCGTTAATGGCTTGAATGAACCGTTGCAAGGGTTGGCCATGACCCACATCCCTATGGGGGCTACTTTTGAGAAGCTAGTAGAAATGGCGCTCATGCACGAGGAGAAAAGCGCTAAAGCTGATAAGGCAACCGAGAAGAAAGGGGATCATAAGAAACCACAAAAGCAAAACAAGAAGGGTGGTAAATACAATAATGGCAAGGGAAAGAAGAAATGTTTTTACTGTGGGACCCCAGGCCATCTCAGCAAGGACTGTCGAAAGAAAAAGAAGACTGGCTGTTTTCATTGTGGCGATGCGGGACATTTAGTGAAGGACTGCCAAAGGAAGGGGCAGAGGGCAGGGGATACCTCGGGAGGACAGGTGCAGGCTCTTATAGCACCAGGGCAGGCAAGGGGACAAGTTCAGGCTCTCGCGGTCCCACCGCTGCAAGAACGAGGTAGAACCATTTCTGTTGAAAGCTTACTTTTTCCGTTTGATCATCCTGTCCATACCTTATTCGATTCGGGCGCATCGCATTCGTTTATCTCTACATCATTAGTTGAATCACTACACTTAAACACCAGTTTAGTAGAGGATCCCTTAGTTGTTTCGAATCCAATTGGGGGCTCAGCTTATTTTTCTATGATGTGTTTGGATTTGAAAATTTCTATACTTAGCGTTGAGTTTGGATGTGATGCTTATGTGTTAGGCTTCACGGGCTATGGGCTAATTGTAGGAATGGATTGGTTATCCAGAAATGGGGTCGTTCTTGATTGTGAAAGAAGAGTAGCTAGGCTCATGACTCGCCTTGGTAACGCTCTCGAAATCTTTTGTAATCCAATAGATTCCGTTATGTTAAGTTATTTAGAATCGCTTGACGCGTCTGAGGAAAATCTACAATCTGTTAGAGTGGTCCGAGAATATTCTTAGGGCACGTGGTTTCCAAAGAAGGGACAGCCGTGGATCCCACGAAGGTGGTGGCCATCCAAGATTGGAAGGTCCCTAAAAATGCTACTGAAGTTGTAACACCCCACCTCCGCAAATGCCACTCTTGCAAGCACACTAGCTTTGGAGGGGCGTTAAACAAGGTAAACATGCATGAAGATATCACAAGACATAACATATAAGTAAAATAGAGTAAGTAAAGCAACAGATAAAATTACTATTTCAAAACCATAGTTAAATTACATCAAAGTACTGATTCATTATTTTCCAACTACTACAAGTCTAGAAAATATAAACTGAAAACTGGAAAAAACATAAAGTAAACTATCCCCAAAGTAGATGTGGTAAGCCATAGCGAGCTCAAGTCCAAACCGTACATGAGCTATCCAGTAAGCAAGATAAAGATCCAGCTAGGTGCTAGTGTTCCCACCCTGAGAACCTGGGGGGGGGGAACGGAAGAAAAGAGGCGAAAGAAAACGGGTCAGTCAAAAAGACTGGTAAGTCCTACCTACTATTAGTATAAAAACTAATAAAGTTAACTAGACATGTAAAACAGAGATGAAACATAGCGTGATAACTGGCACGGTGAAAAGTTAACAAGATAGATCAAGTGTGGCATCGCATATACAAGGTTAAGTTGCACCAAGTGTGTACTACTATTCCAATCCATGTCAAGTATAAACAAGAAATGATCCCTTGGCCCAAAGCTGGCCCAATATCATGAGGTGACCTAAATCAAGGTCCTACTACTCGGTCTAGTCGATCGGCTCCCTATAAGCCTAACTCATCGTGTATCGGTGTCATACGGCTTAATCGTGGAATGTAGTTAACTGTGCAAGGTCCACCCCAGGGTGTATCCAGCCCTAAGGTGTAAACCACAGACACAATTCAAGCACGCATAGTCTAAACCTACTGGTGCCCATGTTCAACTCCGGACTTAATGTGCACGACCATGGTCCGCCTGAACAACCGGTGCACCCTTCAGCCTTCTCTTTTGGTCTCTTATAATCAGTCCAGTAATCGTGCCCCACCCTAGCCTAGTCCAGGGTACCCATGATACTTCCAAGTAGATTACTGCTGAAAAGGACCACGTAAGTAGGATTTCAAGCGGGTTAAGTGTGGTTAACCCTATCCTAACTGTAACAACCCGTATTTTCAATAATCTGTTATAACATAAATCGAGGCAGAATTTATTTCCAAAATCTGAATCAAGGGAAAACGGGCTATGCCATTGCGTTCGTCTCGGAAAAATACGCGAAATAGAGTCCGAGTTTTCGAAAATCGGAGTCTGTATGACCCGATTAAGGCCCAACGAAGTTTTCAGAAAATTCCTAAGTAAAAACAGATTTCAAACTCAAACTTGAATTTGGAAAATTGGGCCAGTTTGGGCCAGGCGGGAAAATTCCCGCCACAGTACCCAAGTCGACAGCCCTGTCGACTTGGGAGTCGACTTGGTCAAGTCGACAGCCCTGTCGATTTGGCTGTCGACTTGGTCCAGCCGGGCTGTTTAGCCTGGTGCACCATTTTGAGATTGTGTTGAGCTTGGGGGCCAGATTCGGTTTTGAGGGCTGAGATTGGAACTAGGGTTTAATTCTATGGCCTAAAATACTTTCCTAATCTATAAATAAGACCCTAACCTACCCTAAATCATCATTAATCTATCCTACAACTAAACTATGGCAAAATCAATCCTCTCATGGCCTCCACTCTCTTCATACAATTCCTAAATAAATTTCTAAGTGATTTTCCATGCATACAAGTGTTTTCAAACTTGTATGAGTATCATTAGCTTGCATTGAAGTCAAGTTTTTATATTTGCATCACAAAGAAAGAGTTTTGATCATTTTGGCTTGCATTTTGGGTTTGATTGATTTCATAAGGGCTTTGTCATATTTTTGTCACTTCTTAAGCATTGTAAGCCCTATTCTACTTTCATACTTAAACTCTAAAGTTAAATGTATGATATGCAAGTTTTCTATGATGTAATATGCAAGTTTATCATGTTATGCAAGTTTTCTATGATGTAATATGCAAGTTTTCTATGATGTAATATGCAAGTTTATCATGTTATGCAAGTATGCTATGATATGATATGCAAGTTCATCATGTTATGTTATGCAAGTATGATATGCAAGTTGTCATATGATATGCAAGTTGTGTTATGCAAGTTTGGGTTGAACATTTTGTTCATGCTATCATGTTATGCAAGCTTATCTTGGGTTTATGAACATAAAGCTTCAAGCTTTATGCCAAAGGTTGCATTTTGGCAACATGTAAGTTATCACATCTCTTATGATAACTTGCATGTGAGGCTAAATGCGAACTTATGGCCATTTCTAAATGTCATTTAGCACCATGTATCACCAATATGCTAAGTTTGGTTTTATGCATTCTTTTGGGGCCTACAAATGTAATATGCAAGTATATGAACATATGTACATTTCATATGCCACCATGTTGAACTTGTGGCTTCGACACCTTTTATGTCATGATTATGCCAAGTTCCCTCTTTCTATCCTTTATGCGCTATTGCGATATGTAAGCGATGGGATTGCGTTTGGGGTTGGGTAAAAGTAAAAGACATAAAAACATAAGCTTGGAAATTTACCTATTAAGTTAGGTCTACCCATTGGGAATTTACCTATTAAGTTAGGTCTACCCAATTGCTTGAAAACTTGTAACATGTTTTGGAAACATGATGGAAATGACACTTAGAAAAGATAAGTGTGGCCAACTCGAGGTTGGGTTGAGTTTGTAGCGTAAACCTACCCGGAACCGACCGGCTTAACTAGTTGCTACGAACAATAGGACCCAATGTGAGATGTTGGTCATGTTGTACCTTGAACCCGAGGTTAGACCAAGTTGTGGTGTAAAGCTACCCGGACCCGCCCGGCTTAACTAGTAACCACAACAAGGTCTAATGTGACAGGTTAAGGCGCATTAAATTAATTAATGCCTCATGATTAGGGTTAAGTCATGCTCCACTTAGTACTTAACCAATTTGGGCTCGGTAGATTAATCGGGGTTAAGTCGTGAACTCATCGTTACACTTAACCAAGTTAATCCATGATTAGCAAGGTGGTTAAACCGTACTTAACCGACTAGAAAAATCCTAGCAATGGGGGCCCACTCCAGCAGTAATCCCAAGTTAGTATAATCATGACCCTAGGGACTAGGCTAGGGTGGGGGCACGATTACTGGGCTGGAGGTAAGCGACCAAAAGCGACGACAGGGTGGTACGCCGGTGTAGTTCCGGGCGGACCATGGTCGTGCACATAGTCCGAAGCCGGGGAAATCATGCACGGGTACCAGGAGATCGAGACTGTGCACTCATGTTTATGGTGTCCAGGGGTTGCCACCCTTGGGCTTGATACACCCGACGGGAGACCCTGCACAGTCTGACTACAATTATGTTTGGGCTGTATTGACACCAACACGTGACGAGTTAGGCTTAGGGAGCCGATCGACTAGACCATTTGGTTGGACCTCGTGTTAAGGTCACTTCATGTTATTGGACCTCGTGTTAAGGTCACTTCATGTTATTGGACCTTGTATTAGGGTCACTTCATGTTATTGGGCCAAAGCATGGGCCAAGGGATCAATACTTATTTCTTCAAGTCATGTTAGTTTGCTAGTACACCTGTGGTGGAAAACCTTAATCCTGATTATGCGATGACACCTTTATCTACCTTGTTAGTTAATCACCATGCTAGTATGTTGTTATCCTTATGATCATACCTACTTCTCATACCAGTTAACTTTATCAGTTTACATTGATTGTAGTAGGGCTTACTCAGTCTTTTTGACTAACCTGTTTTCTTTCGCCTCTTTTTCTTCCGTTCCCCCCCCCCCCCCCCCCAGGTTCTCAAGGAGGGAATATTGGAGCTTAGCTTGGATTTCTGGCCGCTTGCTTGACGGATTTAGCTCATGTACGGTTTGACATGAAGCTAGCTATGGCTATCACTTCTTTCGGGGATTAGTACTTATGTATTTCAGGTTTTCAGTTGATGTTGTTCTATCTAGACTAGTTTATTTGGAAAGTTGACATTATGATTATGTTGTACCGGACTGGTTTTGAAATGGTTTGAAATCTTCCGCTGTTTTATCTATGTTATTTACTCTGTTTACATATATACATATGTTCTTGTTCTGCCTTGATATATCATTATGCATGTTTACCTGATTCAAACGCCCCTCCAAAGTTAGAGTGCTTGCAAGAGTCACCCTAGCGGAGGCGGGGTGTTACATTTGGTATCAGAGCATATGGTTTACGAGAAGGAACAAAAAGGTTTTTAGAAAACTTTTGGAAAACTATTTTCAAAACCAAGTATAAAGTATTTTCCAAAGAAAAGTCTAGTTTATTTTAAAGGCTATTCCCCAAAAAGCCATTAGCAAAATTCCTTCGTTTTTTTCGCCATTTTGATTCTGTCTTTTTCTTCGTTTTCAGCATGGCCGATAATTTTGCTATTCCGGAGGGAGTGCACGTACCTGTTTGGTATAGGAGACTTTTGGAGGCTAGGGCGACCGAAGCCGGCCCCGCAGATGTCCCTCCTCCTCCTCCTCCAGTAGTTAATCCTCCTCCTCCGGTAGTCAATATTCCTCCTCCTGTCGCTAATGTTCCTCTTCCTCCTGTCGCTGAGGTTCCTCTTCCTCCTCCCCCTCAGCATCCTCAAGCTGACTTCGCAAAGACTTGCAAAGATTTCAAAGCAATGGGTGGCAAGAACTTTCAAGGCACTGAGACTTTTGTAGAGGCCAGAAATTGGTTAAAAGAGACCGAGGACTTATTTGCTATCTTTGGGTTAGACGATCAAAGGAAGCTTTTGTTGGCTGTTTGGCTTATGAAGGGTGAAGCCGCTTATTGGTGGGAAGTCACCAATGGTACTAGGCCTGTTGAGACTTGGGCCGATTTCAGGGCAAGGTTCATGCTTAAGTTTCTATCTTCTGCTGAGGAGAATCTGCAAATGGAAAGGTTCATAACTTTGAAACAAAGAGATATGTCTGTCAAAGAATATGTGAACAAGTTCAATCAGTTAGCTGGTTTCTGCTTGGATATGGTGAATACTCCTCGGAAGAAGGCCCTTCGTTTTGCTAGAGGGTTAAATGAGCCGTTGCAGGGATTGGCTATGTCACTAATTCCCCATGGGGCCACGTTTGAGAGCTTGGTTGATATGGCATTACTTCAGGGAGATGTCAAGAAAGAAACCAAGATGAATGATACTCAAGCCAAGAAGACTGATTCCCAGGGAAAAGGAAATCAGGTCAATCCAAGTGGTCAAAGCAGTCAAGGCAATCGAAAAAAGAACAAGAGTCAAGGCAACAAGGGGAACAACAACAAGGGCAGGAACAACAAGGGGAAGTGCCATTATTGTGGTTCAGTTGGGCATCTTATTAAGGATTGTAAGAAGAGAAAAAGGAAGAATGGTGAATGCTTTTTCTGCGGTGAGACTGGACATTTTAGTAAGGATTGCCCGAGGAAGCAAGGGCAAGGCCAGGGGCAGACTCAGCGTGCTGGACCTTCAGGAGGGCAAGTTCATGCTCTCAATGTCGCTCCAGTTCCCGATCGAGGTAGTGTTTCTGTAGAGAGCCTTGTATATATTTCTGATTTTCCAGTTCGTACCTTATTTGATTCTGGTGCATCGCATAGCTTTATCTCATCTGATCTTGTTGATAGTTTGCACCTTAGTACTAGCTTGGTAGATGATCCCGTCTGTGTCTAAAATCCTATTGGGGGTTCCGCCCATTTGTCTATGATATGTGGGGATTTGAGGATCTCTATACTGAGTGTAGAGTTCTTGTGTAGTGCTTATGTTCTTGGTTTCAGGGGATACGGATTCATATTGGGCATGGATTGGCTGTCCAGATAGAGCCATTCTTGATTGTGAGCATAGGGTCGTGAGGCTCGTGACTCGCCTCGGAAACACCCTAGAGATTTCTTGTGATCCGAGAGGTCCCGTCATGTTGTGCTATCTGGAATCACTCGACTCGCCAATGGAAACTCTTCAGTCTGTGAGAGTTGTTCGAGAGTATCCGGATGTTTTTGATGAAGTTAGGGGGTTGCCCCCTAAGCGAGAGATTGATTTCCACATTTATCTGGTGGATAATGCAAAGCATGTTTCTTTGCCTGTTCGGCACATGGCTCTGCGTGAAAGGCGGGAGCTAAGTAAGCAAGTGAAGGAGTTGCTTGAAAAGAACTTCATTAGACGAAGTATATCTGAATGGGGAGCGCCTGTGGTATTTGCTACCAAGGCAGATGGTTCTCTCCGACCCTGTGTTGACTATCGAGAGTTGAATAAGCAGACTAAGAAGAAAAGACACCCGTTACCAAGGATTGATGATCTCTTTGACCAGCTTTTCGGTGCTTCTGTTTTCTCTCAGCTTGATCTTGCTACGGGATTCCATCAGCTCAGGGTAGCTGAAGATAGTATAGACAAGACTGCGTTCAGGACTCCAGATGGATTCTTCGAATGGCTTGTCATGCCGTTCGGCTTGACTAATGCACCCGCATATTTCGTGGACTTGATGAGTAGGGTGTTCGAGGAGTTCATGAACAAGTTTGTCGTGGTCTTCGTAGATGATATTCTGATCTTCTCTAAGGATGAGGAAGAGCACGCAAGGCATCTCGTGGAGGTGATGGATACGCTTAGAGCGCATCAGTTGAAGGCCAAGTTCTCCAAGTGTCACTTTTGGAGAAGGGAAGTTAGATTCCTTGGGCATATAGTGTCTAAGCAAGGCTTAGCAGTGGATCCCGCTAAGGTAGTTGCAGTTCAGGATTGGAAGACTCCAAGGAATGCAACCGAAGTGAGAAGTTTTCTAGGTCTTGCGGGTTTTTACTGGAAGTTCATCAAGGACTTCGCAAAGATATCCGCTCCTCTCACTAAATTGACGAAGAAGAATTTAGTTTTTGCTTGGAGCATAGAATGCGAGCTTGCTTTTCAGAAGCTCAAGAGAGCCCTCACATCAGCACCTGTTCTAGCTTTGCCCGATGGAGGGAAGTTATTTACAGTATACACCGATGCATGTAGCACGGGGTTAGGAGCTGTTCTTATGCAAGAAGGAAGGGTGATATGCTTTGGCGGTAGACAACTCAAATTGCATGAGAAGAATTATCCCACTCATGACTTAGAGTTGGCAGCAATAGTATATGCACTCAAGGCTTGGCGCCATTATCTTCTGGGAGAAAGATTTGAGCTTTATACCGATCACAAGTCATTGAAGTATCTCTTTTCTCAGAAGGATCTGAATCTGAGGCAACAAAGATGGATGGAATTCTTGGCGTCCTATGATTTTGAGATAGCTTATACCCCTGGCAAGGGAAATGTGGTAGCTGATGCATTGAGTAGAAGAAGGTTGACCCTAAGTCCTCTATTCGTTGAGATGAAGAATTTAGAGTATGTGGCAACCTTTGATTTCTCTTTGGCGGTTGAGTCGATGATCGGTTCTTTAGCATCTCTGGAACTCAGACCTACCCTTCTTGATCGAGTTGGGGCTTCGTAGAGAGAAGACCCTCAGATAGTGGAGATTATGGATAAGCTGATTCGAGGAGAAATGTCTAGTCATCTCGCTCGATATTCCATTGATGACAAGGGTTGGTTGAGGAGAGATGGAAGGTTATGTGTTCCAATGGTAGAAGATCTAGTAAGAAGAGTTCTTGAAGAAGCGCATCGCTCTAAGTTGACTATACATCCGGGCGGAGATAAGATGTATAAAGATATGAAGCGTATTTTCTTTTGGCCTGAGATGAAGAAGGATGTGGCAGAATTTGTCTCTAGATGTATCATTTGCCAGCAAGTTAAGGCCGAGTCGAAGAAGCCCGGTGGGCTATTGCATCCTCTAGACGTTCCACTATGGAAGTGGGAGAGTATTTCCATGGATTTTATCGATGGGCTACCAAGGTCAAGGAAAGGGAATACGAGCATTTGGGTTATTGTATATAGACTTACGAAGAGTGCTCATTTCATTTCGGTGAAGAGCAAGAAGACCGCATCTTGGCTAGCGTCTGTATATCTTCGTGAGATTGTGAGACTTCATGGAGTCCCTTCTAGTATAGTCAGTGACCGTGACCCAATCTTTACAAGTCAATTCTGGAATAGCTTGCAAGAAGCCATGGGCACGAGATTGAATCTAAGTACGGCTTATCACCCACAGACGGACGGTCAAACCGAAAGGGTAAATAGGGTGCTCGAGGATCTGTTGAGGCTTTGTATTCTGGATTTTGGTGGTACTTGGGAAGACCATCTTCCTCTTGTTGAGTTTACATATAATAACAGTTATCAGGCAAGCATAGGGATGGCACCATTTGAAGCTTTATATGGGAGGCCGTGCAAGTCGCCTACAAGTTAGTGGGAGACTACAGATAAGCTTATACTTGGGCCTGATCTGATCAGAGATACATCCAAGAAGATCGAGTTGATTCAGAGACGGATGAAAGCGGCCCAAGACCGACAGAAATCCTATGCTGATAAGAGAAGAACTGATTTGGAGTTTGATGTAGGGGATATGGTTTTCGTGAAGGTTTCTCCTTTGCGGAATGTGGTCCGATTTGGAGCCGTTGGGAAGTTAGCACCAAGGTTTGTTGGACCATTCCCTATTATAGAGAGGATCGGGCAGATGGCTTATAGAGTGAAGTTGCCCGAGAAGCTTGCCGGAGTACACGATCTTTTTCATGTCTCGCATCCCCGGAAGTGTTTACATGAATCGGCAGAGGTTGTTGAGCCGAGTGTTCTAGAAGATGTGGAAGTGGAGAAAGAAGCTACTTTGAGGAGAGCTCCGATTCGTATCTTGGGGACGGAAACCAAGAAGCTAAGGAATCGAGAGGTCAAGTTGGTGAAGGTTCAATGGGGTGAAGCCGAAGAAGACGCAACTTGGGAAACCGAGGAGAAGATGCGTGGACTTTACCTATTCATTTTTGAGGGTACACTCTCAATCTCTTTTCTTTGTTAGCGTATCTTTCTCTTTGCTATCCATGTTTATCTAGTTTATCGTGTTAATCTTGTCATGAGAACCTTAGGTAGAAACCCTTTGGATGAAACATGTGTTTGAAACATGTTATGCTTGATGGTTGCAAGTGGTTGCAAGTGTTTGCAAGTGGTTACTCGTGGATGCATTATACACGTTAGGCACTAGATCGGCTCACACACTCCTCATATTGCATATGCATGAGTGTTTATGTTTATTCATGGATGAAAATTTTTGTGTTATCACATGGATGTTGCATATGGATGTATGTGATGTGCACACATATAGATGTTATACATTATGTTAGGAATTGCATACATATGGATTCATTTCACTAACATAATTTGCATTGATGATATTTGCATTAGATAAGGACATATACACACACCTTTGCATATGTTCATACAACATTTAGAATCTTGTAAGGACAATGATTGCTCGTGGATGATGTTTTGAGTAGATGGATGTTGGATGGTAGGATACGTTCTTCCTAACTTGAAGATTTCGGGGACGAAATCCTTTAAGGAGGGGAGAATGTAACAACCCGTATTTTCAATAATCTGTTATAACATAAATCGAGGCAGAATTTAATTCCAAAATCTGAATCAAGGGAAAACGGGCTATGCCATTGCGTTCGTATCGGAAAAATACGCGAAATAGAGTCTGAGTTTTCGAAAATCGGAGTCCGTATGACCCGATTAAGGCCCAACGAAGTTTTCAGAAAATTCCTAAGTAAAAACAGATTTCAAACTCAAACTTGAATTTGGAAAATTGGGCCAGTTTGGGCCAGGCGGGAAAATTCCCGCCACAGTACCCAAGTCGACAGCCCTGTCGACTTGGGAGTCGACTTGGTCAAGTCGACAGCCCTGTCGACTTGGCTGTCGACTTGGTCCAGCCGGGCTGTTTAGCCTGGTGCACCATTTTGAGATTGTGTTGAGCTTGGGGGCCAGATTCGGTTTTGAGGGCTGAGATTGGAACTAAGGTTTAATCCTATGGCCTAAAACACTTGCCTAATCTATAAATAAGACCCTAACCTACCCTAAATCATCATTAATCTATTCTACAACTAAACTATGGCAAAATCAATCCTCTCATGGCCTCCACTCTCTTCATACAATTCCTAAATAAATTTCTAAGTGATTTTCCATGCATACAAGTGTTTTCAAACTTGTATGAGCATCATTAGCTTGCATTGAAGTCAAGTTTTTATATTTGCATCACAAAGAAAGAGTTTTGATCATTTTGGCTTGCATTTTGGGTTTGATTGATTTCATAAGGGCTTTGTCATATTTTTGTGACTTCTTAAGCATTGTAAGCCCTATTCTACTTTCATACTTAAACTCTAAAGTTAAATGTATGATATGCAAGTTTTCTATGATGTAATATGCAAGTTTATCATGTTATGCAAGTTTTCTATGAAGTAATATGCAAGTTTTCTATGATGTAATATGCAAGTTTATCATGTTATGCAAGTATGCTATGATATGATATGCAAGTTCATCATGTTATGTTATGCAAGTATGATATGCAAGTTGCCATATGATATGCAAGTTGTGTTATGCAAGTTTGGGTTGAACATTTTGTTCATGCTATCATGTTATGCAAGCTTATCTTGGGTTTATGAACATAAAGCTTCAAGCTTTATGCCAAAGGTTGCATTTTGGCAACATGTAAGTTATCACATCTCTTATGATAACTTGCATGTGAGGCTAAATGCGAACTTATGGCCATTTCTACATGTCATTTAGCACCATGTATCACCAACATGCTAAGTTTGGTTTTGTGCATGCTTTTGGGTCCTAAAAATGTAATATGCAAGTATATGAACATATGTACATTTCATATGCCACCATGTTGAACTTGTGGCTTCAACACCTTTTATGTCATGATTATGCCAAGTTCCCTCTTTCTATCACTTATGCGCTATTGCGATATGTAAGCGATGGGATTGCGTTTGGGGTTGGGTAAAAGTAAAAGACATAAAAACATAAGCTTGGGAATTTACCTATTAAGTTAATTCTACCGATTGGGAATTTACCTATTAAGTTAGGTCTACCCAATTGCTTGAAAACTTGTAACATGTTTTGGAAACATGATGGACATGACACTTAGAAAAGATAAGTGTGGCCAACTCGAGGTTGGGTTGAGTTTGTAGCGTAAACCTACCCGGAACCGACCGGCTTAACTTGTTGCTACGAACAATAGGACCCAATGTGAGAAGTTGGTCATGTTGTACCTTGAACCCGAGGTTAGACCAAGTTGTGGTGTAAAGCTACGCGGACCCGCCCGGCTTAACTAGTAACCACAACAAGGTCTAATGTGAGAGGTTAAGGCGCATTAAATTAATTAATGCCTCATGATTAGGGTTAAGTCATGATCCACTTAGTACTTAACCAATTTGGGCTCGGTAGATTAATCGGGGTTAAGTCGTGAACTCATCGTTACACATAACCAAGTTAATCCATGATTAGCAAGGGGGTTAAACCGTACTTAACCCACTAGAAAAATCCTAGCAATGGGGGCCCACTCCAGCAGTAATCCCAAGTTAGTATCATCATGACCCTAGAGACTGGGCTAGGGTGGGGACACGATTACTGGGCTGGAGGTAAGCGACCAAAAGCGACGGCAGGGTGGTACGCCGGTGTAGTTCCGGGCGGACCATGGTCATGCACATAGTCCGAAGCCGAGGAAATCATGCACGGGTACCAGTAGATCGAGACTGTGCACTCATGTTTATGGTGTCCAGGGGTTGCCACCCTAGGGCTTGATACACCCGACGGGAGACCCTGCACAGTCTGACTACAATTATGTTTGGGCCGTATTGACACCAACACGTGACGAGTTAGGCTTAGGGAGCCGATCGACTAGACCGTTTGGTTGGACCTCGTGTTAAGGTCACTTCATGTTATTGGACCTCGTGTTAAGGACACTTCATGTTATTGGACCTTGTGTTAAGGTCACTTCATGTTATTGGACCTTGTATTAGGGTCACTTCATGTTATTGGGCCAAATCATGGGCCAAGGGATCAATACTTGTTTCTTCAAGTCATGTTAGTTTGCTAGTACACCTGTGGTGCAAAACCTTAATCCTGATTATGCGATGACACCTTTATCTACCTTGTTAGTTAATCACCATGCTAGTATGTTGTTATCCTTATGATCATACCTGCTTCTCATACCAGTTAACTTTATCAGTTTACATTGATTGTAGTAGGGCTTACTTAGTCTTTTTGACTGACCTGTTTTCTTTCGCCTCCTTTTCTTCCGTTCCCCCCCCCCCCCCCCCCAGGTTCTCAGGGAGGGAATATTGGAGCTTAGCTTGGATTTCTGGCCGCTTGCTTAAGGGATTTAGCTCATGTACGGTTTGACATGAAGCTAGCTATGGCTATCACTTCTTTCGGGGATTAGTACTTATGTATTTCAGTTTTTCAGTTGATGTTGTTTTATCTAAACTTGTTTATTTGGAAAGTTGACATTATGATTATGTTGTACCAGGCTGGTTTTGAAATGGTTAGAAATCTTCCGCTGTTTTATCTATGTTATTTACTCCGTTTACATATATACATATGTTCTTGTTCTGCCTTGATATATCATTATGCATGTTTACCTGATTCAAACGCCCCTCCAAAGTTAGAGTGCTTGCAAGAGTCACCCTAGCGGAGGCGGGGTGTTACACTATCCATGTATTGAGTTGGTCTAGTGTATTCAAGTAGTTCATGACTTAACCCTATCAATACATCGGGTTTAATTGGTAAAGTATTCAAGTAATTCATGTCTTAACCCTACCAATCCATCGTGTTTAATTGGTTAAGTATACTGAAGTAGTCCGTGACTTAACCCTACCAATCCATCGTGTTTAATTGGTTATGTATTCAAGTAGTCCATGACTTAACCCTACCAATCCATCGTGTTTAATTGGTTAAGTATTCAAGCGGTCCATGACTTAACCCTATCATGTGGAATTAATTAACTTAATGCACCCCAACCTCTCACAATAGGCTTTGTTGTGGTTACTAGTTAAGCCGGGCGGGTCCGGGTAGCTTTACACCACAACCTAGTTTAACCTCGGGTTTTAAGTGCGATGTGACCAACTACTCACATTGGGTCCTATTGTTTATAGCCACTAGTTAAGCCGGTCGGTTCCGGGTAGATTTATGCTACAAACTCAACCCAACCTCGAGTTGGCCACTTCCATGTTTTCTACATGTCATGTCCACGTTCATGTTTTCAAGCATAAACACATGTCAAACTTTCATGTCATATTTTCAAGTCATGTTTTCATGTTATTTAAGTTTGCCCAACTACCCATAACGTATTCCCATCGCACGTAAATTCGCATCAACGCAAACAGATCAAAGAGGGAACATAACAATATGACAAGGTGGCATAAGATGGCAAAGTCTATCACAAGTTGAACATGGTGATATTTGAGGCCAAAAGGGATTCGACATACTATCATATGGCCTCAACATGTATGATAGCTTAAAAGGTGACATGACCTCAAACATATCAAATAGCATAAGGGTGATTTGGCAACTAGCATGCATAATAGCATAAGGGTGATTTGGCCATAAGCATGCATAATAGCATAAGGGTGATTTGGCCACAAGCATGCATAATAGCATAAGGGTGATTTGGCCACAAGCATATTAAGGAACATGAGGGGTTTAGGTTTGGCCACAAGTTAAACATGGTGGCATATGAGGCAAATGTGTTCATAAACTTGCATATTACATTATAAGCCTCAAAACATGCATGATATCAACTTTAGCATAATAGGTGAAAAATGGCCATAAATGACATAGGATGATAGCTAGTGATTCGCATATAACATCATATGCAAGATAACATAAGGGTTATGAGAGTTTCTATGTTGCTTTATACAACACTTCAAATCAAAGCTCATAGCTTTCTATGCACAAAGTCAAGGTGATAGCTTTACAAATTCGGACTCCATTTCACGTATTTTTCCGAGACGAACGCAGTGGAGTAGCCGGTTTCCCTTGATTTGGATTTATCATTTAATTCTGCCTTGGTTTATGTTATAACATGTTATTTAAAAATACGGGTTGTTACATTCTCCCCTCCTTAAAGGATTTCGTCCCCGAAATCTTCAAGTTAGGAAGAACATATCCTACCATCCATCATCCATCTACTCAAAACATCATCCACCAATAAACATTGTCCTTAAAAGATTCTAAATGTTGTATGATCATATGCAGAGGTGTGTGTATATGTACTTATCTAATGCGAAAATCATGCAGTTACTGATTCAGTAAACCCCCTTAATGCAAAGTATGTTAGTGAAATGAGTCCATACGTATGCAAATTCCTAACATACTTCATAATCTCTATATAAGTGCACATAACATTCATCCATATGCAACATCCATGTGATAGCATAACAAGTTTCATCCATGAATAAGTATAAGCACTCATGCATATGCAATATGAAAGTGTTTGAGCCGATCTTAGTGCCTAATGTGTATCATGCATCCACGAGTATCCACTTGCAAACACTTGCAACCACTGGCAAACATCAAGCATAACATGTTTCAAATACATGTTTCATCCAAAGGGTTTCTACCTAAGGTTCTCATGACAAGGTTAACAAGATAAACATGGATAGCTAAGGAAAGATATGCTAACTAGGAAAAGAGATCGAGAATGTACCCTCAAAAAGAAATGGATAAATCCCATGCATCTTCTCCTCGGTTTCCCAAGTTGCATCTTCATCGGCTTCACTCCACTGAACCTTTACTAACTTGACTCCTCGAATCCTCAGCTTCTTGATCTCCGTTCCCAAGATACGTATCGGAGCTCGCCTCAAGGTCGCCTCTTTCTCTACCTCCATGTCTTCAAGAATACTTGGTTCAACCACTTCGGCTCACTCATGTAGGCACTTTCGGAGATGCGAGACATAAAAGACATTATGCCCTCCGGCCAGCTTCTCGGGCAATTCCACCTTATAGGCCATCTTCCCAATTCTCTCTATGATAGGGAAGGGTCCTATGAACCTTGGTGCTATCTTTCCAACTGCTCCAAAGCGAACCACGTTTCGCAAATGAGAAAACTTCACGAAAACCATATCTCTAACTTCGAATTCCAAATTTGTCCTTCGCTTGTCAGCATAGGATTTATGTCTGTCTTGGGCCGTTTTCATCCGTTTTTGAATCAACTCTACCTTCTCGGATGTGTCCCTTATCATGTCGGCCCGAAGTATAAGCTCATCCGTTGTCTCCCACCAACATGTTGGTGACTTGCACGACCTCCCGTAAAAAGCTTCGAATGGTGCCATTCCTATACTTGTCTGATAGCTGTTATTATAAGCAAACTCTACAAGAGGAAGGTGGTCTTCCCAAGTACCACCAAAGTCAAGAACACAAAGTCTCAAAAGATCTTCTAGCACTCTATTCACCCTCTCAGTTTGGCCATCCTTCTTGGGGAGATAGGCTGTACTTAGATTCAATCGCGTACCCATCGCTTCTTGCAAACTATTCTAGAACTAGATGGTGAAGATTGGGTCACTACCGCTAACTATGCTGGAAGGAACTCCATGCAATCGCACTATCTCTCGAAGATAAACAGATGCTGAACCTAATACAGTCCTCTTGTTCTTTACTGGAATGAAATGGGTGCTCTTCGTAAGCCTATTAACTATGACCCATATCCCATAAAGCCTAAATAGTTTGGTCATCTTAATGGACATCTTCACCCCAACTATAAATCACAAATAGGCGAGTCATACTCCTTATGGGGTTTGCAACAGAACTAAGATTGAGAATAGGACCGAGAGGATATACTTAAAAGATAGCATGCGAGTAAGCTCTACAGAATAATAGGGATCAAGGATATACTCTTAGAAATAGATATAATGCGCGTATCTAGTCTTCAATCTTCTAAGCCGCATTTTCTTGTGCTTAATCCCATCATGCCTTGAACGTCTTTTAACTTCACAATTTCGTAGCTCTTAATTCTTATTTCCAAAATATGAGTTAGGACTCGTTTCACCATTGCCTCTCGTTCCACTTCCACTTATTCTTCTCCTAAAATACATGGCTTAAACATAACTGCGTGCTCATGGTTTCATGCAAGCTTTCCAAAATTCGTTAGTGAATCCTGGATCTCGTTTACATACCATACGATATTCCACACAGAAGAACTATCTCTTGAAAACAAATGCCACTCGACGTTGCCAAATGTTCTTACTAGGGTGATTTCTATACCTCATGCTTAAGCGAAATGGACCATCCGCCTTAGTGGCGAACACTACTCGATTGGATTACAAATTTCCAATAAAAATGCCAAGGGATTCTAGATAACTAATCATGACGGAGCCCTAAAGGTCACACGAGATTTCGAGGGTATTACCGAGGCGAGTCATGAGCCTTGTAACCCTATGTTCGAAGTCAAGAATGGCTCCATAACCGGACAACTAATCCACGCCGACAATCAACCCGTATCCCATAAACCCGAGAACATAAGCATTACGCATGAATTCTACGCTTAAGATAGAGATTTTCAAATCCATACAAATCGCAGATAGATGGACGGAACCCCCAATCGGATTTGAAATACTAACGGGATTTTCAACTAGACTAGTACTTAGGTGCAAACTTCCAACAAGATTAGAAATAAAACTATGCGATGCGCCAGAATCAAATAAGGTATGACCAGGGAAATCAGGAATGTAAACATGACTTTCTATAGAAATACTACCTTGATCAAAGATGGAAGAGCGAGGGGAGCCTGCAACTGCCCTCCAGAGGGTCCTGCTCGCTGAATTTGCCTTTTCCCTTGTCCTCGCTTTTTCGGGCAATCCTTACTGAAGTGTCCATATTTTCCACAATGAAAGCACTCTCCCAAATTCCTTTTCTTCTTCCTACAGTTTTTGGCTATGTGCCCAGTGATCCCACAGAAGTTGCACTTCCTCCTTTCTCTTGACTTGTTGTCCTTGCTGTTGTTGTTCTTGCCTCCTTTTCCGGAATCTACCTTCTCGCCTTGAGACTCATTTACCTTGACCTCCTTCCTGCAACCCTTATCTTCCTCTTGAAGCAGGGCCATACTCACCAAACTCTCGAAAATCGCCCCCATGGGTATATGAGACATGGCCAAACCGCGCAATGGCTCATTCAATCCTAGAGCAAAGCGTAGGGCCTTCCTCTGAGCTGTGTTAAACATGTTTAGACCGAACCGAGCAAGCTGATTAAACTTATCCACGTATTCCCTCACGGTCATGTCCCCTTGCTTTAGTGATAGGAACCTCTCCATCTGAAGGTTCTCTTCTGTCGATGATAGAAACCTCAGTCTAAACCTTCTCCTAAAGTCATCCCAAGTCTGAATTGGCCTAGTAGTGGTGGTGACTACCCATCAATATGCAGCTTCCTCTTTCAATAGTCATACTGCCAACAGAACTTTTCTACGGTCTTCCACATCAAAGCTAGCAAAGAGGTCTTCAGTTTACTTTAACAAGTTTTTTGCCTCAACAAAAGTCTCCATCCCAATAAAATTCTTGCCAGCCATCTCCTTAAAGTCCTTGCAAATCTTTGCGAAATCCGCTTGTGGATGCTGAGGAGGAGGAGAAGGAACCTCAGCTACGGGAGGGGGAGGGATGTTAGCCACGGGGGAAGGAGGAAGAATGTCCGCGGGGCCGGCTTCATTCGCCCTTGCCTCCATGTACCTTCTAAACCAAATAGGTACTGGTATGCCCTCCAGAATGGCAAAATTATCAGCCATATTGAAACGAAGAAAAATATAGATTGAGAACGAGGAAACAAAGGATAGTGCTCATGGCTTTTGGGGAATATCCTTTTAAAATAAACTAGACTTTTCTTGGAAAATACTTAATTGGTTTTGAAAATAGTTTTTCAAAAGGTAAGTTTTAAAAACCTTTTGTTCAGATCTTGTAAACCTTATGCTCTGGTACCAAATGTAACACCCCACCTCCGCCAATGCCACTCTTGCAAGCACACTAGCTTTGGAGGGGCGTTAAACAAGGTATACATGCGTGAAGATATCACAAGACAGAACATATAAGTAAAACAGAGTAAGTAAAGCAGCGGATAAAATTACTATTTCAAAACCATAGTCAAATTACATCAAAGTACTGATTCTTTATTTTCCAACTACTACAAGTCTAGAAAACATAAACTGAAAAATAGAAATAACATAAAGTAAACTATCCCCAAAGTAGATGTGGTAAGCCATAGCGAGCTCAAGTCCAAACCGTACATGAGCTATCCAGTAAGCAAGCTAAAGATCCAGCTAGGTGCTAGTGTTCTTACCCTGAGAACCTGGGGGGGGGGGGGGGGAACGGAAGAAAAGAGGCGAAAGAAAACGGGTTAGTCAAAAAGACTGGTAAGTCCTACCTACTATTAGTATAAAAACTAATAAAGTTAACTAGACATGTAAAACAGTGATGAAACATAGGGTGATAACTGGCATGGTGAGAAGTTAACAAGATAAATCAAGTGTGGCATCGCATATACAAGATTAAGTTGCACCAAGTGTGTACTAGTATTCCAATCCATGTCAAGTATAAACAAGAAATGATCCCTTGGCCCAAAGCTGGCCCAATATCTTGAGGTGACTGTAACGACCCTGATTTTGAGAGACTTTGGTTATCGACATAAACACGATGTCGATAACCAAAACGTCGAAAAATCCTGGTAATTAGTGAAAGAAATTAGAGGGTGAGGAAAGATAAGATAGAAACTTAGAATTGAAGAAGAAGAAGACAACATCAGAGTAACACGAATCTCACAGTGGAACGAATAACATATAATATATGTAACATAACTTTGAAATATACATCTATATTTGAATACACATCATTATCAAAGTACATCACTTACAACACAGCGGAAATAACTATAGCTACATGATCCCGAAGCCTCCTGCTCCAGCTCTTCAACTATATCTGTAAAATCCCGACTACTTGACTGCCCGTACAAATTTAGGCACCCAAGAGTTTAGGGAAAACAACAAAATAAACTCCGGGTCAGTCATGGGACTGGTATGAGTAAAACAGTTTAAAAGCAGTTGAACAAGTAAATGATATCTCATAAGACCACGCCGCACAACGGAACGGGTTTTTCCCTTATGAGAATCCAAAATATCTTTATATCAAAAACCTTTTTGATATTATAATAATGTCTATCAACCACAGTATATATATAATCATCTAGCAGAAACGCTTTCATCTCACGTTCTACATATATAGTATACAATCAAAACCGCAAGCACGTATTGGGTAATGGATTTCCAACTATGACAAGGTATGGAATCACCTTTCGCTTGTGTACCTCTAGAGAGGAATACACTGGGTTCAACAAGAACATCTTGCAACCCGGCTACACATGACCGACCACTCATTTCGCTTGAGTGTATCGAATGTATATCACCAACAGTTGGGATCAGCAGCCGTTTCCCGAATGGGACAGCATCAACAATAGATTTTTAGAAGTAAATGAAACTCTAGATCAGGTGATTATACACCCTACTTCGGTGCGACTGACTTAGCCATGCTGCCTGCCCGATTTCTATCATTTACCGGATGATGAGGCTAGAAGCTACGCTTTATCATCACATCAGATTCACTTTGAATGCCACATCATCAAATCCATTAGATCACCGATTAACGTCCTCAACAATACATTATGTGTTAGCTAAAAGAAGTTTCCTTCTCCGCTTCCACTCTTGGTAAGGTTGGAGAAATCAATATACGTGATCGTCTGGACATACTCTGTCAGACATCCGTCAATACAAGTCATCCAGGAACAGGATGAACTGAAGGCACTATCTTGTAAACAGGATAGCCCTTGCATAACTCTGTCTTCAATTTCCTTTGGCATATATGATTCGCAACGCTTATGCCAATACAGAGTGGTTCTTTGGATAATAATCCAACCGGTCTCTCCATATTAACAACGTTAAAATGGTCAAAACTTCGATAGTCTGTGATTTAACTATCGAAGAAAAACAGATGTGCAAACAACGATATTATTTCCAGATGGAAATTATATCGAACAAACATCATTTAACATTAATCTCTTTAATTCATTAATTTACTTATCTCCTGTTTTCTTACGTTCAATATTCCTTATTTGGGAAAATATATGTTATTAACAATGGAAAACATTTCCATTTCTTTGTTTCTTTATTGGAAAACATTTCTGGTTTCTTATTTGGAAAACATTTCCAAAGCTTCTTCATTGGACTTAGACAGATGTTTAAACAAACCATCGCGATGCCAACTAAAACCATTTCCCGTTACTGCCGAACATTAACTATTCCTTAGTTAAAACGAAGCCAATTAAGTTGGGGTAGAACTACCTCTCAGACCTTAACTGAACAACATTTCTAACTTTGAAATGGGCAAAGTTCACTTTGTATTCCATTTACTAACTTCCTTACTTAACCCTCCTTCGAATAGCTATATTCGATTGACTCTTTTTACTTAACTCCTTTGGACTAACCCCTATCAATTAACTCTATTGGACTAACACTATTTGACTAACGCTATTTATTTACTCATTTCACTTACTCTTTTCGAATAAACTATATTCGATAATTCCTTTTACTTTCTATTCGAATAACTATAGTCGATTTACTCATTTGCTTCTATTCGAATAACTATATTCGATTTAACTCACTTGCTTCTATTCGAATAACTATATTCGATTTAACTCACTTGCTTCTATTCTAATCGATTAAACTAACATCGATTATCTCCTTTCAACTTTATTCTCTAATCGATTAACTAACATCGATTAACTTCTTTTACTTTAACACTAATCGATTAACTAACATCGATTAACTTCTTTTTAACTTTATTCTCTAATCGATTAACTAACATCGATTAACTTCTTTTACTTTAACACTAATCGATTAACTAACATTGATTAACTTCTTTTTAACTTTATTCTCTAATCGATTAACTAACATCGATTAACTTCTTTTACTAAACTACGTTTTCCGTTACAACTATTTCCTTTTTATAACGTTTACTTACCGTTACAAATATATCCTATTTATAACTTCTATTTACCGTTACAAATATATCCTATTTATAACTTCTAATTACCGTTACAAATATATCCTATTTATAACTTCTATTTACCGTTACAAATATATCCTATTTATAACTTCTATTTACCGTTACAAATATATCCTATTTATAACTTCTATTTATCGTTACAAATATATCCTATTTATAACTTCTATTTACCGTTACAAATATATCCTATTTATAACTTCTAATTACCGTTACAAATATATCATATTTATAACTTCTAATTATTTTCTAAATAAATATTCCTTTTATAAAACCGTGTTCGTTTTAGAAATATTTCCTTTTATAAAATCCTGTGATTTTATAAAATTCCTTTATTTCAATATACATTGAAATACTTCTTTTTTTTACATCCCAGGGTTTCTTATGATATTTAAAATATCGAATAACAATGATCAATATCATTCCAACACCCATAATCCATAACAGATTATATAACACATCATATATCACAATATATGAAAACAGTAAAACAAATGTTGAGGAATCCAGTTGGATTCCTCCAACCTGTTTCCCTGCATCACAAATGTTAAACAATATAGATAACATCACTTTCAGTTCTATATGACACATTCTGTTAAACAGAATAAATATAGAAATTTAACTAACTGACTAGCAGTTCAATCAAACAGTCAACACACAGTCAAACAGCCAATATCTAACAGTTCTAAAAATACAACACGAAATTATAAACTGTTCAGAGTTGGTGAGATTTACTCACATTGGACTGTTATCGTTAAAAACGATTAACGATTAACTATCTTTGATTCAGACGGACAATTTATTTCGTCATAAATTGTAACGATCTCGGATTCACTCCCAGTTGGTTCTATTGTGTTGCTCCCGTCCATACGATCCCAACGCAACTTACGGTTCGTCAATCTGATATCGTACGCAATAGTTATGATATTAAGAAGTTAATACATGTTTTCAAATTAAATAAGAACTTAGAGTTTTAAATTTTCGTTGGGCCTTACCCATTATACTCGGCCCATTACCACCCTAAGCACCAGACCCGTTTATCCCACTTCCCCAAACACAAATGCCGTGACCTCCAGAACTCTTCGATGGTCATTACCGATTTTGAAACTCCACCTAACTCCCTCTCATCACATGAAATTCGAAAACAAATCTCACCAACTCTTCTCCTACAAACACTCTACAGCTTTATTACTCACAGCCCAAACTCGGATCTCTCCTCCTGATGACCGCGACAACAACCGTCTCGTGCACAGTAATTTCCGTGCTCAACTTCCTCCATTGCCGTGATTTTCAAACTTCTACCGCTCCTTCTCCAATTCCTTAAACCGCAAGTTGATCGCACCAAACTCCTTCTCTTCGGAAACCGCTCCTCACCATCCCAGAATTTCAGAACTCGATCCCCTCCCTTGAATTGCGTTTTTTTCCAGGCTTCGAACCTTGTCACAGTTCAAATGATCGAAAATTTTCATCATGGTTTCCCCCAAAACATCGACGTTAGATGCTAAAATACCCTACGGACTCAGAAACAATATCGGTTTTCGTGATTCGAAGCTTCCATTTCACTCGAGCCTTAGCCCTAGCCGACGGCATAACCCAACCATCGAACCAATTTTGTTCGAAACACAACAAAATGCACATAGGATAGAAGAGAATGATCTCAGGAAGAAGAATATATATGTTTGAAGATTTGTTGATTTTCTTTTGATTTTCTATGTTGCGTTTTTTTTTATTTCGAGCTCACGGTTTGATTTTTTTGGAAAGATGGAAGGGTGGCGGCTCAAGGTTTCTTCATTGTGTTTTTATAAAGGGAAAGTGCGGTTGAAAAGGCACCAATGTGGCCTTGTTTTTACCAAGCAATAGTTTAGGTTACGAAACAATATATGTTATTTTAATATTTAACTTATATGTGAAGTCTCGTTAAAAACAACCACATATAAGTTGTTATGGACAAAACTAACAATACCGTTGAAATCAACAATGTGTCACGATCCCAGATATACAAAAATACCGGTAGGTGGACTCATATTTTGAAACTTCAAAATGTTGATTTCAGGGTGCGAAATACTTCAAATAAAAAGTCGCATATTTAAATTAATTAAAAATTTCCATAAAATTCTAAAAATTAAATTATCGCTACGCCTCAAAAGAACCATGTCTAAATTCAAACCTGATCTCTAGTTATATCGAATAAACTAATATGGTCGATAAACGATTCTATAGCGACTATTTTAAAATTTGATTTGGACATAAATCAAAATATACACGACGAAATCCCGATTTTTCTCTTCCACTAGAAAGATATACTTCACCAGCTCCACACGATTCTTGTTTCACAGAAGTCCGATTTAAAACGAACCCTGTACATTCAGTTGAAGTTTGAATCGCCAAATAGCGAACTGCCGCGCCATTACGGGCTCGATTATAATTATACTATAAACTATACGTTCAATTGTCGACGATTGAATATATTCGTTATTCAAATTCAAATTCCAAACTGAATTACATATCACAGATGATCCGGTTCACACCATATCGTCATTTCAGCCAATTCTGGTTATTTCAGAATTAAATATATTATTTAATTTATTATTTTAAATTAAATATTCACCATTATTTTGTTCAACGACCATGAAATCCTTCTAATCACCTTTTATACAATTAAATAAATTAATCATAATACCCCTGCCAATGCGGGTCATTACAATCTTCCCCACTTAAAATAATTTCGTCCTCGAAATTGCTAAAAGGTAGAGAACGACCCTATTGACTGGTTAGAACATATTTGTTCACTTTTTACTTCAGTTTCAACTGAACCAATTTAATTTCAATTAAATTATTAATTAATCCTTATCAACGAAAATTTTCAAAAATCCTGAAAATTTTCTAACTCCTTATCTTTTTTGAAAAATTTCGCCAGCACTTCCTTTGTACTGGTCAATCGGTCAAACCACCACTCGCCTCTCCGGGCCATCTCCAACCCAAAAAAAAATCAAACAGCCAAGCGGTTGCCTATTCGGCTCATAAATCTTATATCCAATAGAAATATAAACTGGTACCTTTTTGTTGGGAATATCATTATATTCTTTCCACCTGTTATCAATTCAGCGGATACAAGGGTCATCCCAATCAAATTCCAATCAGTTTTTATCTCCAACACAACCATTTGCTTATATCTGAGCCCAATATCATTTCAAACTCAAGTTTCGTTCTTGATTCCCACTCTTAACTTGATTATCACATTACACTTCAAATTTGAATCTCACAATCCAATTTGTCTTGATATCATTCTGATTCAATCTCAGTTACCACTTTACTGGCTTTACTTTAATTCAAATTTGCTTTTACAAATTCCTATTTCATTTGGTTTTAATTCAACAGTCTTTCCTTGGGAGGTTTCAAACAGTTTACTCTTTTTCAAAAATCAAATTTTCCTTTTTGAAATTTAACTGAGCATATAATCAATATTCCATTAGTTAAATCACTTCTCTATTTCTTTAACAATATTTTTTAACCAAATATTTTCAATAACCATATTGGCCCTTTATGTTATTTAGAGAACATTTCCGAACACCGCCTTCCTTTATTTTCTAAACTTTAGAAAATACATGCTATTTATAATTGGAAAATATTCCAATTACTTATCTCTTTCCCCATCTCGTTTATTTCTATACTTAGGAAATATTTATTATTCTATTTTCCAGCTTACACTTATTTGGTTAAAAACAGATGTTGTGTAAAACATCGTTACGACAACCCAAATACTATATTCAACTAACTCTTATTCAACATTGATTCTCAAGCCTGAAATCTTACTATTTATTTGTTAATAATGAAATCAATCAAGTTGGGGTATAACTACCTCTCAGACCTTGACTGAATAACATTTATAACATCAAAACAGATATGACTACTTACTCGAATAATCAATACCATACAACTACTTATTCACTTTTAAACACGTATACGCTTCCTCTTTCTATTCTTACTAGATTTTATTCTTAGTCTTCCTTTTTGATTTTACTATTCTATTTTTAAGTTCGTTTTCTTATTGACTTCTATATATATATCGATACGTTGATTTCTAACTATCAAATTATCTTAAAAATATTCTAACTCCTTAAATTCCAGGAAAATTTGTCATAACCCCCTTTGTACCAGGAGCATCGGGAAAATCCCCAAACTGCCACACAGGCCCTCACCAATCAAAAGAAAAAGAAAAGCCAAGAGGTTAGCCGATACGGCGCATAGAATCTCATATATGAATTAAATACATACCTTTTCGTCGAGCATTCTATCTATTTCACTTCTATACTATATTCCAAACCTGTCTCATGTATATTTATACCTGCCCAATCTATTTTAACTATACCTGATCGTTTGAACTCAATTCTTTAATTAATTTGTTAATTAACTCTTTAGTCTATTTCACTTTTATATTCGAACATGACATGTTCAAATATATTTTAGCTAGCTTGTTAACTAATTTGAATCCAAATTTCAAATTTAAGTTCTATATTCGATTTCGAATATCTATTTACAAATCCAATCCACCTTTCAAAGTTCAACTTCAAATTCAAAACTCGATTAACTAATTCCTCTTCGACTTAGTTAATTCTATTCAATTACTATTCAAATTTTATATTTGAATTTCGTTTCAATTTCCTTATTCAAATTGTATATTTGAATTTCATTTCAATTCTATTTGAATCTTCTATATTCAAATTTCGAATGCAATTCTATTTGAATCTGCTTTATTCAAATTTCATTTTCACTTTCGATATTCAAATCCTATATTTGAATTCCTTTATATTTTCTATATTCAAATTCTATATTTGAATTCCATTTGAATTTCTATACTCAAACTCTATTTCAATTTCATTTAATTTCATATATTCAAACTCCTTTTGAATTTCTATATTCAAATCACGTTTGAATTTTCTTTATTCACATTCTAAGTTTGAACTTCCTTTATTCAAATTCCTTTTCAAACTTTCTTTATTCATCCTTTACCTAAGTCTCGATTTCAATTCCTTTTGAAATCGTTATTTCTACCTTTGGAAAATAGGTTTTTCCTTTCAATTTCACACTTGTATTTTGTTTCTGAATTATCCGGTGATAATTCTTTTCACTTCATTTATAAACTTCTTTTATAAAAGAACTATTTATAAACTTCGTTTATAAAGGAACTTCTCGTTGTATTTCTTTTAAAACAAGTAAATATTTCCAACCTATTTAAAAATTCAAATTCTATATTTGAATCCCATTTTGTAATTCAACACAACTTGTCTTTCCAAAACAAATTTCAAAACAGTATCTCTGGTAGTAATTCGTCACTTACAACTCGAAAATGAATACTGATGATGCAGCTGTCATCATCAGAATCTATTTTCCAGTGATCGAAGTGAGTTCAATACTATAAAACCATTTCTAAACATTTCCACTTTGAAATTCATTTCAAAATATAATTCACACTGCTTGTAAAACAATTTAAAATCTCCCAGGATCTTAAATTTTCCTTATTTTTAATCCAAATTCATTTACAAACACTTATCCAATTCTCCAGAATTTTAACTTCAATTTCTGGTTTAAATTTCAGATTTAACTCATCTGATTTCACGTATTTCACTTATATGAATTCTGATTGGTTATTTACATAACCATTTAATTGATAATCTTACTTGATTATAATAACAGCCAATATATCCAATATATATCAAAATATACGTTGGGTTAACTATTTCGTTTACCCTCTTTCAAAACATACCATGATGGTTCATCGTATTCAAGTGTTTAGTAACTCCTACCGATACAGTGGATCAAACTGATCGACCAGAACTCATAAACGACTCAACCAATGAATCTCCACAATATAAAACAAATTTTTATATCAATAACAAATACGTTCACTCGTATATATATACACTCAATCTCAGTCTAGGGTATTAATAACCCTATCTCTACAGAGTCATGCCACAGAGCCAAGCAATTCTTAACTTAAGCTCTGATACCAACTGTAACGACCCGGATTTTGAGAGACTTTGGTTATCGACATAAACACGATGTCGATAACCAAAACGTCGAAAAATCCTGGTAATTAGTGAAAGAAATTAGAGGGTGAGGAAAGATAAGATAGAAACTTAGAATAGAAGAAGAAGAAGACAACATCGGAGTAACACGAATCTCACAGCGGAACGAATAACATATAATATATGTAACATAACTTTGAAATATACATCTGTATTTGAATACACATCATTATCAAAGTACATCACTTACAACACAGCGGAAATAACTATAGCTATATGATCCTGAAGCCTCCTGCTCCAGCTCTTCAACTATATCTGTAAAATCCCGACTACTTGACTGCCCGTACAAATTTAGGCACACAAGAGTTTAGGGAAAACAACAAAATAAACTCCGGGTCAGTCATGGGACTGGTACGAGTAAAACAGTTTAAAAACAGTTGAACAAGTAAATGATATCTCATAAGACCACGCCGCATAACGGAACGGGTTTTTCCCTTATGAGAATCCAAAATATCTTTATATCAAAAACCTTTTTGATATTATAATAATGTCTATCAACCACAGTATATATATAATCATCTAGCAGAAACGCTTTCATCTCACGTTCTACATCTATAGTATACAATCAAAACCGCAAGCACGTATTTGGTAATGGATTTCCAACTATGACAAGGTATGGAATCACCTTCCGCTTGTGTACCTCTAGAGAGGAATACACTGGGTTCAACAAGAACATCTTGCAACCCGGCCACACATGACCGACCACTCATTTCGCTTGAGTGTATCGAATGTATATCAGCAACAGTTGGGATCAGCAACCGTTTCCCAAATGGGACAGCATCAACAATAGATTTTTAGAAGTAAATGAAACTCTAGATCAGGTGATTATACACCCTACTTCGGTGCGACCGACTTAGCCATGCTGCCTGCCCGATTTCTGTCATTTACCGGATGATGAGGCTAGAAGCTACGCTTTATCATCACATCAGATTAACTTTGAATGCCACATCATCAAATCCATTAGATCACCGATTGACGTCCTCAACAATACATTATGTGTTAGCTAAAAGAAGTTTCCTTCTCCGCTTCCACTCTTGGTAAGGTTGGAGAAATCAATATACGTGATCGTCTGGACATACTCTGTCAGACATCCGTCCATACAAGTCATCCAGGAACAGGATGAACTGAAGGAACTATCTTGTAAACAGGATAGCCCTTTCATAACTCTGTCTTCAATTTCCTTTGGCATATATGATTCGCAATGCTTATGCCAATACAGAGTGGTTCTTTGGATAATAATCCAACCGGTCTCTCCATATTAACAACGTTAAAATGGTCAAAACTTCGATAGTCTGTGATTTAACTATCGAAGAAAAACAGATGTGCAAACAACAATATTATTTCCAGATGGAAATTATATCGAACAAACATCATTTAACATTAATCTCTTTAATTAATTAATTTACTTATCTCCTGTTTCCTTACGTTCAATATTCCTTATTTTCTAAATTGGGAAAATATATGTTATTAACAATGGAAAACATTTCCATTTCTTTGTTTCTTTATTGGAAAACATTTCTGGTTTCTTATTTGGAAAACATTTCCAAAGCTTCTTCATTGAACTTAGACAGATGTTTAAACAAACCATCGCGATGCCAACTCAAACCATTTCCCTTTACTGCCGAACATTAACTATTCCTTAGTTAAAACGAAGCCAATTAAGTTGGGGTAGAACTACCTCTCTGACCTTAACTGAACAACATTTCTAACTTTGAAATGGGCAAAGTTCACTTTGTATTCCATTTACTAACTTCCTTACTTAACCCTCCTTCGAATAGCTATATTCGGTTAACTCTTTTTACTTAACTCCTTTGGACTAACCCCTATCAATTAACTCTATTGGACTAACACTATTTGACTAACGCTATTTATTTACTCATTTCACTTACTATTTTCGAATAAACTATATTCGATAATTCCTTTTACTTTTTATTCGAATAACTATACTCGATTTACTCATTTGCTTCTATTCGAATAACTATATTCGATTTAACTCACTTGCTTCTATTCGAATAACTATATTCGATTTAACTCACTTGCTTCTATTCTAATCGATTAAACTAACATCGATTATCTCCTTTCAACTTTATTCTCTAATCGATTAACTAACATCGATTAACTTCTTTTACTTTAACACTAATCGATTAACTAACATCAATTAACTTCTTTTTAACTTTATTCTCTAATCGATTAACTAACATCGATTAACTTCTTTTACTTTAACACTAATCGATTAACTAACATCGATTAACTTCTTTTTAACTTTGTTCTCTAATCGATTAACTAACATCGATTAACTTCTTTTACTAAACTACGTTTTCCGTTACAACTATTTCCTATTTATAACTTCTATTTACCGTTACAAATATATCCTATTTATAACTTCTATTTACCGTTACAAATATATCCTATTTATAACTTCTATTTACCGTTACAAATATATCCTATTTATAACTTCTATTTATTTTCTAAATAAATATTCCTTTTATAAAACCGTGTTCGTTTTATAAATATTTCCTTTTATAAAATCCTGTGATTTTATAAAATTCCTTTATTTCAATATACATTGAAATACTTCTTTTTTTACATCCCAGGGTTTCTTATGATATTAAAAATATCGAATAAAAATGATCAATATCATTCCAACACCCATAATCCATAACAGATTATATAACACATCATATATCACAATATATGAAAACAGTAAAATAAATGTTGAGGAATCCAGTTGGATTCCTCCAACCTGTTTCCCTGCATCACAGATGTTAAACAATATAGATAACATCACTTTCAATTCTATATGACACATTCTGTTAAACAGAATAAATATAGAAATTTAACTAACTGACTAGCAGTTCAATCAAACAGTCAACACACAGTCAAACAGCCAATATCTAACAGTTCTAAAAATACAACATGAAATTATAAACTGTTCAGAGTTGGTGAGATTTACTCACATTGGACTGTTATCGTTAAAAACGATTAACTATCTTTGATTTAGACGGACAATTTATTTCGTCATAAATTGTAACGATCTCGGATTCACTCCCAGTTGGTTCTATTGTGTTGCTCCCGTCCATACGATCCCAACGCAACTTACGGTTCGTCAATCTGATATCGTACGCAATAGTTATGATATTAAGAAGTTAATACATGTTTTCAAATTAAATAAGAACTTAGAGTTTTAAATTTTCGTTGGGCCTTACCCATTATACTCGGCCCATTACCACCCTAAGCACCAGACCCGTTTATCCCACTTCCCCAAACACAAATGCCGTGACCTCCAGAACTCTTCGATGGTCATTACCGATTTTGAAACTCCACCTAACTCCCTCTCTTCACATGAAATTCAAAAACAAATCTCACCAACTCTTCTCCTACAAACACTCTACAGCTTTATTACTCACAGCCCAAACTCGGATCTCTCCTCCTGATGACCGCGACAACAACCGTCTCGTGCACAGTAATTTCCGTGCTCAACTTCCTCCATTGCCGTGATTTTCAAACTTCTACCGCTCCTTCTCCAATTCCTTAAACCGCAAGTTGATCGCACCGAACTCCTTCTCTTCGGAAACCGCTCCTCACCATCCTAGAATTTCAGAACTCGATCCCCTCCCTTGAATCGCGTTTTTTTCCAGGCTTCGAACCTTGTCACAGTTCCAATGATCGAAAATTTTCATCATGGTTTCCCCCAAAACATCAACGTTAGATGCTAAAATACCCCACGGACTCAGAAACAATATCGGTTTTCGTGATTCGAAGCTTCCATTTCACTCGAGCCTTAGCCCTAGCCGACGGCATAACCCAACCATCGAACCAATTTTGTTCGAAACACAGCAAAATGCACATAGGATAGAAGAGAATGATCTCAGGAAGAAGAATATATATGTTTGAAGATTTGTTTATTTTCTTTTGATTTTCTATGTTGCGTTTTTTTTTTTATTTCGAGCTCACGGTTTGATTTTTTTGGAAAGATGGAAGGGTGGCTGCTCAAGGTTTCTTCATTGTGTTTTTATAAAGGGAAAGTGCGGTTGAAAAGGCACCAATGTGGCCTTGTTTTTACCAAGCAATAGTTTAGGTTACGAAACAATATATGTTATTTTAATATTTAACTTATATGTGAAGTCTCGTTAAAAACAACCACATATAAGTTGTTATGGACAAAACTAACAATACCGTTGAAATCAACAATGTGTCACGATCCCAGATATACAAAAATACCGGTAGGTGGACTCATATTTTGAAACTTCAAAATGTTGATTTCAGGGTGCGAAATACTTCAAATAAAAAGTCGCATATTTAAATTAATTAAAAATTTCCATAAAATTCTAAAAATTAAATTATCGCTACGCCTCAAAAGAACCATGTCTAAATTCAAACCTGATCTCTAGTTATATCGAATAAACTGATATGGTCGATAAACGATTCTATAGCGACTATTTTAAAATTTGATTTGGACATAAATCAAAATATACACGACGAAATCCCGATTTTTCTCTTCCACTAGAAAGATATACTTCACCAGCTCCACACGTTTCTTGTTTCACAGAAGTCCGATTTAAAACGAACCCTGTACATTCAGTTGAAGTTCGAATCGCCAAATAGCGAACTGCCGCGCCATTACGGGCTCGATTATAATTATACTATAAACTATACGTTCAATTGTCGACGATTGAATATATTCGTTATTCAAATTCAAATTCCAAACTGAATTACATATCACAGATGATCCGGTTCACACCATATCGTCATTTCAGCCAATTCTGGTTATTTCAGAATTAAATATATTATTTAATTTATTATTTTAAATTAAATATTCACCATTATTTTGTTCAACGACCATGAAATCCTTCTAATCACCTTTTATACAATTAAATAAATTAATCATAATACCCCTGCCAATGCGGGTCATTACAGTGACCTAAATCAAGGTCCTACTATTCGGTCTAGTCGATCGGCTCCCTATATGCCTAACTCGTCGTGTATCGGTGTCATACGGCTTAATCGTGGAATGTAGTTAACTGTGCAAGGTCCACCCCAGGGCGTATCCAGCCCTAAGGTCTAAACCACAGACACAATTCAAGCACGCACAGTATAAACCTACTGGTGCCCATGTTCAACTCCGTACTTAATGTGCACGACCATGGTCCGCCTGAACAACCGGTGCACCCTTCAGCCGTCTCTTTTGGTCTCTTACAATCAGTCCAGTAATCGTGCCCCACCCTAGCCTAGTCCAGGGTACCCATGATACTTCCAAGTGGTTTACTGCTGAAAAGGACCACGTAACTAGGATTTCAAGCGGGTTAAGTGTGGTTAACCCTATCCTAACCATGTATTGAGTTGGTCAAGTGTATTCAAGCAGTTCATGACTTAACCCTATCAATACATTGGGTTTAATTGGTTAAGTATTCAAGTAATCCATGTCTTAACCCTACCAATCCATTGTGTTTAATTGGTTAAGTATATTCAAGTAGTCCGTGACTTGACCCTACCAATCCATCATGTTTAATTTGTTAAGTATTCAATTAGTCCATGACTTAACCCTACCATTCCATAGTGTTTAATTGGTTAAGTATTCAAGCGGTCCATGACTTAACCGTATCATGTGGCATTAATTAACTTAATGCACCCCAACCTCTCACATTAGACTTTATTGTGGTTACTAGTTAAGCCGGGCGGGTCCAGGTAGCTTTACACCACAACCTTGTCTAACCTCGGGTTTTAAGTGCGATGTGACCAACTACTCACATTGGGTCCTATTGTTTGTAGCCACTAGTTAGGCCGGTCGGTTCCGGGTAGATTTATGCTACAAACTCAACCCAACCTCGAGTTGGCCACTTCCATGTTTTCTACATGTCATGTCCACGTTCATGTTTTCAAGCATAAACACATGTCAAACTTTCATGTCATATTTTCAAGTCATGTTTTCATGTTATTTAAGTTTGCCCAACTACCCATAACGTATTCCCATCGCACGTAAATTTGCGTCAACACAAACAGATCAAAGAGGGAACATAACAATATGACAAGGTGGCATAAGATGGCAAAGTCCATCACAAGTTAAATATGGTGATATTTGAGGCCAAAAGGGGTTCAACATACTAGCATATGGCCTCAACATGTATGATAGCATAAAAGGTGACTTGGCCTCAAACATATCAAATAGCATAAGGGAGATTTGGCAACTAGCATGCATAATAGCATAAGGGTGATTTGGCCACAAGCATGCATAATAGCATAAGGGTGATTTGTCCACAAGCATGCATAATAGCATAAGGTTGATTTGGCCACAAGCATGCATAATAGCATAAGGGTGATTTGGCCACAAGCATGCATAATAGCATAAGGATGATTTGGCCACAAGCATATTAAGGAACATGAGGGGTTTAGGTTTGACCACAAGTTAAACATGGTGGCATATGAGGCAAATGTGTTCATAAACTTGCATATTACATTATAAGCCTCAAAACATGCATGATATCAACTTTAGCATAATAGGTGAAACATGGCCATAAATGACATAGGATGGTAGCTAGTGATTCGCATATAACATCATATGCAAGATAACATAAGGGTTATGATAGTTTCTATGTTGCTTTATGCAACACTTCAAATCAAAGCTCATAGCTTTCTGTGCACAAAGTCAAGGTGATAGCTTTACAAACATGCATAGAATAAATCTATGCATAACATGATAGAATCAAAGCTCATAGCTTTCTATGCACAAAGTCAAGGTGATAGCTTTACAAACATGCATAGAATAAATCTATGCATAACATGATAGAATCAAAGCATAAATCATACTTAGGCCCAAATTCAAACTTGCAACATGTCATATTTAACTTCATAGTTAGAATCTAAGAGTAGAATAGGGATTACAATGCTATGAAGACTTATAAAATAAAATAAGATTGAGATGAAGCCACTAGCAACTCTAAAAACCCCCAAATGAGTACAAGCTCCACGTTGTCTTGAGAAACAAGAAGCTCCTTTTGATTTGTATGAAGAAAGATCCTTGTTTTGGTGAAGAAAGGTGGCTCTTCTACTAGCTTAGGACACTCAAACTTTCATGAAGAGGATGGAGGCCATGATATGAAGATGGAGGCCATGATCAAGAAACATTTTGGCATAGTTTAGTTGTAGGAATGATTAATGAGGGTTTACGCTAGGTCTTAGGGTCTTTTTATAGAAGATTAGGTTAGTTTAGGTCATAGGATTAACCCTAGTTCAGATCTGAGCCATTAAAATCCGTCACCAGCCCTAAAGCATGTCTTGAGGAACAAGTCAGGTGCACCCAGGCCAAACTGGCCGACCACCCAAGTCGACAGGGGTGTCGACTGGGAAGTCGACACCACCTGGGGTGTGTCGACTCCCAAGTCGACTCCCCAGTTGACTTGGGGGGCAGGAATTTTTCCTGCCTCTTCTTCTTGGCTGGATTTGAATTCTGAATTTAAATTTGAACTGTTTTTGAACTTGAAATTTTCTGAAAACTTTGACGGGCCATAACTTGGTCATACGGACTCCGATTTTCGAAAACTCGGACTCTATTTCACGTATTTTTCCGAGACGAACGTAATGGAATAGCCCGTTTCCCTTGATTCGGATTTTATCATTTAATTCTGCCTTGGTTTATGTTATAACATGTTATTTAAAAATATGTGTTGTTACAGAAGTGAGAAGTTTCTTGGGGTTGGCTGGCTACTATAGGAAGTTTATCAAAGACTTCGCAAAGATATCAGCTCCATTGACACGCTTGACGAAGAAGAACCTTGTTTTCACAAAGGACGTAGATTGTGATGATGCGTTCCGACGTTTGATGAGAGCTTTGACTTCAGCCCCAGTCTTAGTATTGCCAGACGGGAGTATGCCGTTTACTGTTTATACCGATGCTTGTGGGACAGGACTAGGCGCAGTCTTAATGCAAGAGGGCAGGGTAATAGCCTATGGTGGAAGGCAGTTGAGAGCGCATGAGAGGAATTACCCCACGCATGACCTAGAGTTTGCCGCTATCGTTTTCGCGCTTAAGTCTTGGCGTCATTATCTTCTTGGCGAGAAATTCGAATTATTCACTGACCACAAATCTCTAAAATACTTATTCTCTCAGAAGGACTTGAACTTAAGGCAGCAAAGGTGGATGGAGTTCTTGGCGTCCTACGACTTTGAGATAGCATATACCCCTGGCAAGGGTAACGTGGTGGCCGATGCCTTAAGTAGAAAAAGATTATCCTTAAGTCCTTTGTTTGTTGAGCGGCGAAGTTTAGAGTTTATCTCTATGTTTGATTTTAGACCTTCCGTTGACTTTGTACCCAGTTTGCTAGCATCCTTGGAGGTTAGACCTACGCTTTTGGGACAGATTGGCGAGGCACAACGAGACGACCCACAGTTGGTTGAGTTAGTAGAAAAGCTCAAAGGAGGGGAGTCATCAAGCCATCTCCGTAGGTATACCCTAGATGATAAGGGTTGGTTACGTAGGGACGGTAGACTTTGTGTACCAAAAGACGATGATCTAAGGAAGACTATTCTTGACGAAGCACATCGTTCGAAGATGACCATTCATCCCGGCGGGGACAAGATGTACAAAGACATGAAGCGAGTTTTCTTTTGGGCCGGTATGAAGAGGGACGTGGTCGAGTATGTCGCTAGATGCTTGGTGTGCCGACAAGTAAAAGCGGAGCAAAAGAAACCCGGTGGGTTACTTCACCCATTGGAGGTTCCACTATGGAAGTGGGAAAGCGTCTCAATAGACTTTATTGACGGATTACCGAGATCAAGAAAGGGTAATACGGGGATTTGGGTTATAGTAGATAGACTTACTAAGAGCGCCCATTTCATTCCAGTGAAGAGTAAGAGGACTGCTCCATGGTTAGCTTCTGTATACGTCCGAGAAATAGTTCGTTTGCACGGTGTTCCTTCTAGCATAGTGAGCGACCGCGATCCTATTTTCACTAGCGAATTTTGGAGAAGCTTACAAGAGGCGGTAGGGACTCAGTTATGTTTGAGCACCGCATATTATCCTCAGACGGACGGCCAGACTGAGAGGGTGAATCGCATTCTAGAGGATCTTTTGAGGCTATGTATCCTAGACTTTGGGGGTACATGGGAAGAGCATCTTCCGTTAGTGGAGTTCGCATATAATAACAGCTTTCAATCTATCATTAGCATGGCACCTTTCGAAGCTCTTTATGGACGACCTTGTCGTTCACCTACATGTTGGTGGGAATCTACGGATAAGATCTTACTTGGGCCCGATATGATTAGAGAGACTTCGGAGAAGATCGACTTGATTTGGAGGAGGATGAAAGCAGCGCAAGATAAGCAGAAATCATATGCGGATAAGAGAAGGACGGATCTTGAATTTGAATTTGGGGACATGATCTTCGTCAAAGTGTCTCCATTACGAAACATTGTTCGCTTTGGGTCCGTTGGGAAGTTAGCACCAAGGTTCGTAGGACCGTTTCCTATTAAGGAGAAGATTGTATAGATGGTGGAGTTGCCTTAGAGACTTAGTGGTGTACACAACGTATTCCATGTGTCACATTTGAGGAAGTGCTTGCACGAGACCGCAGAAGTGGTAGAGCCGAGCTTGCTTAGAGAGGTGAAGATTGAGCGTGACGCGACGATTCGACGAGCTCCAACGCGCATTCTTGGGTCGGAGATTAAGAAGCTGAGAAATCAAGAGGTCAGACTAGTCAAAGTACAATGGGGAGACGACGAGAGCGACGCTACTTGGGAGACAGAAGAGAAGATGCGTTCACGATACCCTTTTCTTTTTGAGGGTATGTCATTTAATTTCTCCTTTATCACTTATCATGTACTTATCTTATCTTTAGTGTATCCTCTCGCTAGTATCTTTGACCTTTAGTTAGGATCATCCTATGGTTGAAACATGTGTTTGAGACATGTTATGTATGATGAATGCAAAGTGGATGCAAGTGTTTGCTAGTGGTTGCTCGTAGACGCATATACACACACTGTTAGGCACTAGATCAGCTCAGTCACTTCATACTGCATATTGCATATAAATGGCTGTATTTAGTAAAATCGATGTATAATGGTTGTACTATCATATAGATACCGCATTTTGGTGAATGGTTGTGCATGCATGTAGAAATAATATGTTGCATTAGGGAACTTTTGCATACATAATGGACGCATGGCACTATCATGGTTTGCATTAAAGGAGGTCAACTGAATCTGTGGACCTCCTGATTTTGCATTAGATAGGGGCATATACACACACTGTGCATTTAAACATGAAAGCATTAGAAGTCTATAAGGACAATGGATGCCTGTGTTTGATGGTTGAGTAGATGGTTGTTTGGATGTTAGGATATACATTCTTCTTGACTTGAAGATTTCGGGGACGAAATCCTTTAAGGAGGGGAGAATGTAACACCCTGTAATTCTGTTAATATTAATATCCACAAATTAAAGAATAACTAAACTCAGACGTGAGAATTGTGGGAAACAGGTTGCGCCATTGTGTTCGTCTCGGAATTCTGGTTGAAATAGAGTCCGAGTTTGCGTGAATTGGACTTCGTATGAAGAAGTTATGGCCATCGAAAGTTTCAGAAAATTCAAAACAGCTCGCAGGAAATTTAAAATTCAAACTGAAAAGTGCAGAAGCGGGCTGGGCGGGAAAACTTCCCTCCCAGGCAGGTCGACTGGGGGGGTCGACACTAGTGTCGACCTTCCCCCTCCAGGTTGACTATAGTGTCGACCTGCCCCCCCCCCCCCCCCAGGTCGACTATAGTGTCGACCTGGGTCTGGCGGCTAGGGTTTCAGGCTGACCTGTTTTTAATTAGGTAATGACCTATTAAGGTTTTTGACCTAATCTGGTTGGCTAGGATTAGTTCTGAGTTGATCTGACGGTCTAAAATAAATCCTATCTATATAAATACCTAGATAGTCTCTCACCCTAATTCATAAGAAAAATAGAATAGTTACCGTCATACTGTCGCCATGGAAATCAAAGGAGCCGCCGCCAACTAAGAAGGAAGAAAAGCTAATTCAATTCTAATTCTCTCAACCCTAAAGCAAAGCAAAACTCTCTTTTCTTCTCTAATTGTGAGTATGATAGTCTTAACAAGATTATTATCATTTTTATTAGGTTAAGCCACGAATGGATTATGAGTAGATGATGTGAATTGTCGTATATGTTATCTTGTATGTTATTAATCCTATGCTATGTGGTGATGATATCCTATATGTTGTAAATCATGCTATGATGATGTTATGTATGTTGAAAGTTTCTATGATAAGTTGTGATGAATCATACATGTTAGAAAGCCATCTGTGCTAGTTAGTTCATATTAATTAAATCATCATGTTTGGGCTATGTTGATCTATATGACAAGTTACATATGCAAGTTAGATTGATTAGAAAAGTTATGAACATATGCCATGACATCTATTATGACATCTAGAATTATGCTATGACATATGTGATATCCTATGCTAGTTCACACCATCATTATGTTGCCTAAAAACCCCATATGCAAGTTTATGTATAGATTTGGGTTATGATCATATCATGTAAATTGTGACATTTAACAAGTTAACACCTTTTGATCCTTAACATGCATAGTTTACGTAAGTTTCACCCCTATTATGATTAGATTTATTTTAATTGTCTATATGTTGTGATAATTTATCTTTGTGCTATGCGTTAGACTATTCAAGTCTAACCTATATTATGTGTTGAATAAGCGAACGTATAAACGTGGGGTAGCGGTAATATTAAGGATTTAATAATAAGATGTTGGGGTGCAATTGATATGATTTTGCATACCATGAGTGGATGACCATAATTGAGTCAATTATAGACATCAATAAAAGTGGACTTAATTAATAATTTGGATAGGGAATTATTAAAACTGGGGTAAAAGATTATAAGTGATAATCAATGCTTAGGACATGAGGTTGGACTCGTTTGTGACGTAAACCTGCCCGGACCTGCCCGGCAAATCCAGTGGTCACAAATGTCAGCCCAATGTGAGAGGTCCTAGGCCTAAACTAAAGCATAACAATTGTAAATACACGAGGTTGGACTCTTTTATGGTGTAAGACTGCCCGGAACCGCCCGGCAAATCCAGCTGCCATAAAAGCCAGTCTAATGTGAGAGGTCTTTATGAGGTTATGGCCTGAATGAATTAACAAATACTTAACCAGATAAACATGTAAAGTGGGACATGGGGGTTAAGTTGGTGCCTTGGGTGGCATGAGGAATCTAGTGGGTGCCCTTAGCGGCATGTGAAATACGATTAGTAAGACTTAACCAAACACATATGTAAATGAACATGACTAAGAGGGTTAAGTGGGATATATTAATGACAAGCTTCGGTGGGTAGCTTGTGGGGGCCCATTTCAACCAGTATCCCAAACATATCTTTGTGGGCTCAACCCAAGTCGAGGACGGGACACGCGTACTGAGTTTGACTATAAGAGGCCAAAACGGGGAGCGGTGGCAACGCAAGTCCAACGGGTTTCATATGCGTGTGGACCTGGGCTGGTAGGTAAGACGTTGTTGCATCGTGTAGGTATAAGCCGTGCATTCTCAAGTTGTATCGGGTTGCCACTTTAGGGGAGTGATACACCCCACTGTGGGGCCAGCACAGGTATCTACGAGTAAGGAGCCGATCGAAAGTGGGTAGTGGAGTACACCTAGTAGAGATAGGGGCAGACGACACCTATGTAGTCAGCTAGGGGTACGTAAGGCTATTTATATGTTTCTGTGTGAAGCAAGTTGGATCAACCTTTAGAGTGACTGGTGTGGTGCATTGTAGTAATGTGCGGTGCAGTGTAGTAATCATTCGTTAGTAATTAGGTGTGCCTCTAACGTTATCTTTCACGTTATCTTTATCTGCTCATTCCATACCTAATAGTTCATGGACATTTACTTGTCTTCCAGCTTATGCCTTAGTCTAGTTATTTTGATAATAGTATTGTTAGAATTGTCATACTCACCAGACTTTATGTCTGACCCCCTCCATTCTATCCTTTTTCCCCCTCCAGGTCCTCAGGTTGGACCCAGATCTAGTGGAGCTTAATTGGATTGCTTCATCTCTTTGGAAAGCTTGGACCCTTGAAGTAAATCCAGCTTGTTATCTTCTTTAATGGCTATTTGTGTAATGGGATTATGTATTTTCTTTTATAAAGATGGATAATGTACTTGACTCCGATTAATGGTTTTGTGATGTAATAAACATGTTTCCGCTGCAATAAAATGAAGTTTTAGTTTCCAAGTACTACTTATTATCTGTCTTGTTGTAATTTTTCTGTTCTATATTCACTTATAACCTCCATGGAAGTTAATGCATTCCCTTCGTGAGTGACATTAATGGACGTGGGGTGTTATAGTAGGTATACCCTAGATGATAAGGGTTGGTTATCTAGGGATGATAGACTTTGTGTAGCAAAAGACGAGAACTTGAGGAAGACCATTCTTGATGATGCACAATGTTCGAAGATGACCATTCATCCCGGCGGGGACAAGATGTACATGGAAATGAAACGAGTTTACTTTTGGGCCTGAATGAAGAAGGATGTGGCTGAGTTTGTCGCTAGATGCTTGGTGTGCCAACAAGTAAAAGTAGAACAAAAGAAGCCCGGTGGGTTGCTTCACCCATTCGAGATCCCACAATGGAAGTGGGAGAGTGTCTCGATGGACTTTGTTGATGGGTTACCGAGATCGAGGAAGGGTAATACGGGGATTTCGGTCGTGGTAGACAGACTTACTAAGAGCACCCATTTCATTCTAGTGAAGAGTAAGAGGACTGCTCCATGGTTAGCCTCCGTATACATTCGAGAAATAGTTCGTTTGCACGGTGTTCCTTCTAGCATAGTGAGCGACCACGATCCCATCTTCACTAGCGAGTTTTGGAAGAGCTTGCAATAGGAGGTAGGGACCCAGTTATGTTTGAGCACCGCATATCATCCTCGGACAAACGGCCAGACCGAGAGGGTGAATCGTATTCTAGAGGACCATTTGAGGCTATGTGTTTTAGATTTCGGAGGTACATGGGTGGAGCATCTTCCCTTGGTGGAGTTTGCATATAATAATAGTTTTCAATCTAGCCTTGGCATGGCACCTTTCGAGGCTCTTTATGGAAGTCCTTTTCGTTCACCTACATGTTGGTGGGAATCTACAGATAAGATCTTACTTGGGCCTGATATGATTAGAGAGACTTCGGAAAAGATCGATTTGATTCGAAGGAGGATGAAGATGGCGCAAGATAGGCAGAAATCGTATGCGGACAAGAGGAGGACAGATCTTGAATTTGATATTGGGGACATGGTCTTTATGAAGGTGTCTCCATTACGGAACGTTGTTCGCTTTGGGTCCATTGGAAAGTTAGCACCGAGGTTCGTACGGCCATTTCCTATTAAGGAGAGGATTGGACAGATGGCGTATAGAGTGGAGTTACCCGAGAGACTTAGTGGTATACACGACGTATTCCATGTATCACATTTGAGGAAGTGCTTGCACGAGACCGCGGAAGTGGTAGAGCCGAGCTAGCTTAGAGAGGTGGAGATAGAGCGTGATGCGACGATTCGACGAGCTCCTACATGCATTCTTGGGTCTGAGATTAAGAAGTTGAGGAATCGAGAGGTCAAGCTAGTCAAAGTGCAATGGGGAGATGATGAGAGCGACGCTACTTGGGAGACGGAAGAGAAGATGCGTTCATTGTACCCTTTTCTTTTCGAGGGTATGTCTTTCAATTTCTCCTTTATCACTTAGCTTGTACTTGTTCTATCTTTAGTACGTCCTCTCGCTAGTATCTTTGACCTTTAGATAGGATAGTCCTATGGTTGAAACATGTTTTTGAGACATGTTATGTATGGTGGATGCATGTGGATGCAAGTATTTGCTCATGGATGCATATACACACACACTTTAGGCGCTAGATCGGCTCAGTCACTTTCATAATGCATATTGCATAAAAATGGATGTATTTAGTAAAATGAAAGTACATTGAATGTATGTATCAAATGAATGTTGCATTTGAATGAATGGTTGTGCAGACATGTAGTAACGATATGTATAGGGTTCCTTGCATACATGATGGATACATGGCACTATCATTATTTGCATTAAGGAGGTCGACTGAATCAGTAGACTGCCTGATTTTGCATTAGTATACGGACATATACACACTATGCATATGCACATGAAAAGCATTTGAAATCTTTTAAGGACCATGGTTGCTTGTGGTTGATGGTTGAGTAGATGGATGATTGGATGGTAGGATACGTTCTTCTTGACTTAGAGATTTCGAGGACGAAATCCTTTAAGTAGGGAAGAATGTAACAACCCGTATTTCTGTTAACACTAAAGTAACAAATTAAAGAATATTTAATTTTAAATGTGAGAATTAAGAGAAACGGGTTGTGCCATTATGTTCGTCTTGGAATTCTGGTTGAGACAGAGTCTAAGTTTGCATGAATTGGACTTTGTATGAAGAAGTTATGGCGATCGGAAGTTTCATAAAAATTCAAACAGATTTCAGAAATTGGAATTTTAAACTCATATTTAGCTAGGCGGGAAAATTCCTGCCAGGGCCAGGTCGACCAGGGGGTCGACCTACCCACACAGGTCGACTAGTGGATCGACCTAGGGGTCGACCTGCCCCCCCCCCCCCCCCCCCCCCGTGGCAGATTTGCTTGATGATGATTTTTTGACTTTTAGCTGATTCATTAGGGCTGACTTGTCACCCTATCTTGACCGAATGGCTGGGGTTCATTCTAGGTTAATCGGATGGCCAAAATTAATCCTAAACTCTATAAAAACACATGTAGACTCAAAACCTAAAATCAAATAAATACTAGAATTTTGGCCTCCATTCTGTAACCTTGCAACCTAGAATAGCCGCCACAAATTAGGGAGGAAGAAAAGCTAATCAATTCAATTCTAATCTAAACCGCAACAAATAGCCTTCTTCAAAGGAGAGCTAAATCAATTTCTGAACTCATATTTCAGAAGCCAAGACCTTCTTTGAGTTGTGAGTTCGATTTCTTTAATAAGATAATTAACAATTTAATTAGGTTGAGTTATTATTTGGGTTATATGGTTATGTTGTGAATCATTTACTGTTATGTTATTATCTATGTTGTAAATCTATGATGTTATTATATATGTTGTAAAGCTGTGATGTTATTATCTATGTAGCAAATCCATGTTAATTGTTGGCTTATGTACAATCAATTCATAATGATGCTTCATATGCTAGTTTGGTTATGTTGTTGGAACTAATTCATATGATAAATCATATGTAAGTTTAACTTGATAATTTTATATCCATGTTTGGATGTTAATTTAAATAAGAATCATATGAAAGTTAGTGAGAATCATACACAACCTTACATGTTTCATGACATCTATTTTATGTGTAAATTGGATCTAAATTTAGGCTATGACATGTGTGAGTTAGATGCAAGTTTACACCATAGTTTATGTTGCATAAATCACATATGCAAGTATATATATACACACACATTTATATATATATATATATGTTGGAGTTTGAATCATGTAAAGTTTGTAACTATTGCCTATGCAAGTTTACACCTTATGATTAGATCTATGACATCCATAGTTTATGCAAGTTTGTGAATATTGCCTATGCAAGTTTTAGATGAAAAACCTTATTCACACATGCAAGTTCACCCCTTATGTTTAGATCTAGTTTTTATTCTATGCATGTTGTGGTGTTTTCTCTTTATTCCATAAGTTAGACTATTCGAGTCTAATGTATATTTCACGTTAAACGAATGGACGTACAATGTGGGGCAACGGGATAATATTAAAATAATTAATAGTGAGAATTGGCATAAATGCCTTAAATGGCATATAATTAATTTGTAATGTTAATTGGTATAATTTTGTATACCATAAATAGATGGACGTAATTAAGGTGTTAATTATGGACATAGTTAAATTTGTAATTGATTGACAATTCAAATTAGGGATATTAATCCAATTTGGGGTTAAATGAAATGTGTAATAATAAACTGCCTAAGACATGAGGTTAGGCTCGTTTGTGGTGTAAGACTGCCCGGACCCGCCCGGCAAATCCAGCTGTCACAAATGCCAGTCTAATGTGAGAGCTCTTAGACATAAATTAAATGCGTAACAATTGTAAAGACACGAGGTTAGGCTCGTTTGTTGTGTAAGACTGCCCGGACCCGCTCGGCAAATCCAGCTGCCACAAATGATAGTCTAATGTGGGAGGTCTTTATAAGGTTACGGTCTTAATGAATTAAGAAACACTTAACCAAATAAACATGTAGTGGGACATGAGGGGGTTAAGTGGGTGCCTTGGGTGGCATGTGGAATCTAGTGGGTGCCTTGAGTGGCATTTGAAATACGATTAGATGCACTTAACCAAGAATGAAACATGTAAAAAGACATGATTAAGAATGAGTTAAGTGGGGAAAACCTTAGAGGGGACCAAGCTTAGGTGGAAAGCTTGTGTCATGCATGGGGACCCTTTTCAAACCAGTAACCCATTAAGTATCTTTGTGGGCTCGACCCAAGTCGAGGACGGGAGACGCGTACTGGATTTGATTGTAAGAGGTCAAAACGGGTTAGCGGTGGCAACGCAAGTCCAACGGGTTCATATGCCTGTGTGGGCCCGGGCTGGTAGGTAAGACGTTGTTTCATCGTGTAGATATAAGCCGTGCATTTTTTATTGTATCGGGTTACCACTTTGGGGGTGTGATACACCCCACTGTGGGGCCAGCACGGGTATCTACGAGTTAGGGAGCTGATTGAATGGGGGTAGTGGGTACACCTAGTGGAGATAGGGGCAGACGACACCTATGGAGGTAGCTAGGGGTACACTAAACTACCATTAGCAGTATTAAGTTCTGTAGGCGGGATCAACTTTTAGAGTGACTAGTGATGGTGCAGTATAGTAATTGTCTTATAGTGGTTTAGGTGCGCCTTTAACGTTATCTTTGATCGTCTTATTTCTTTGTTTGCTCTGTCATACTCAACTGTTCACAGTCATTTCCTTATTTTCCAGCTCATGCCTTATCCTAGTTATTTTGATAATTATATGGTTAAAGTTATCGCACTTGCCAGACTTTATGACCTACCCCCTTTTCTTTCCACCTCTTTTCTTCCTTTCCCCCCTTCAGGTTTGCAAGGAGGGAATACAATAGCTTAGTGCGGATTTCTTTCAGTTGCTTGAAGAGAGTAGATGTATCGCTTTGGACTCTCTCATCTTTATGGCTTTGCTTATGCTCAGTGGGGATTTATTCATTTATGTTATTTAAGTACACGCTTCTTTATATACTTTGATGTTTTTGGAAAAGACTATTCATCTTGTTGTAATGGTTTTGTAGACTACTTATGTAAACTCGTTTTCAGTTATGATGCAATAAAATAAGTTTTAACTTCCGCTGTGTTGTTTTATTTATTTATTCTTGTAATTTATCTGTTCTATACAACAATAGCGCTTCGTGGACATTGATGCATTCCCTTTGTGAGTGACATTAATGGACATGGGGTGTTACATACACTGATTTGACTGATATTGATTGGGATGATAAATTTTACACATCGCCCAACTGCATAAATAAAAATCTGTGTTTGTTGATTTGACACCCCATACGGGTGTTGGGATGATATTGGTGTACACTAATCCCAATTATTTAGTTGTATTTCGATTGATTGGTCGACAGACTGTGTAAGTGTTAGTTATTTATATTTAATGCTTATGTAGTTGTGTGGTGCAGTCTGGATGATGGTTGAATATTTATAGTTGCTATTATATACATGTGTTGTATGGAATCCATATAATTAACATTATATGGTAATTGATTGGGCCTCATTCTAATTTGGAAAATAAAGAATATTATAAAATGAAAATTCATGTGTTGAATAGAATATAAATTCATGTGTTGAATAGAATAAATATTCACGTGTTGAATAAAATAAATATTCATGTGTTAAATAGAAGAAAATATTCATGTGTTGAATAGAATATAAATTCATGTGTTGAATAGAAAAAAACATTCATGTGTTGAATAAAAGCCATGTTGATTAGATTGACGCCATTTTGACATGAACAATATTTATATCGATTTTATTCATTTTTATAATGAATATAGAAAAGGAAGTGATTTCAAAATATAACATCTTGAAAATATTATCATTTATAGATTAATGATATGGAATATTCAATTTTGATTAGAAATTGAATATGAAGTTGAAATCGTTTTGAAAACGAATTTAAAACGATTTAGAAAATACGTTTTGAAAGGAAATCGACGATATAATATATATATATATATATATATATATAATGGCCTGAATAGAACGCGCCGCGCTGCGACAGTTCGCTAATTTCGACCATTGACTTCGACTGGATATTACGGGAGATCCGAACGTCGGATTCTCCTTAAACTAGAACTGTTAGGTTCGTATCGAAAAGAGGTTTCTAACAAATATTAGAGATTTGAAATCTAACGGTTGGATTTGGAATTATATCCAAATCAAATTTGGAAAAGGTTGATGTAAGTGCTGTTCGATGGCCGTTGATGGAAATCGACTACAGGAACCTTGATAAAATTATTAAAAATAGTAATAATTTGCGAAATATCATAAGAAATGATTTGTCAAGAATTGGGATGAAAATTTCCATATTTGAAAAGATAAAAATAATTTTTTGTCGATATGAACTAGTTTTGAACTTGAATTATAATTCCATTTATTTTTAAATAAATAAATTGGATTTGAAATGGTTTTGAAAATAACCAGAATTTCCAATAATTGAAATGGAATGGATTTGAATCGAAATTGTCTTTGGAATATTTCGATTTTGGGTTTCGTGATTATACAATTATTGTTACGGAAATTTGAGAAATATATTTATATCGTTATTTCCAATACGATATTTGTTGGTCGTAGTATTTAATATTGAATATAAGCCAATATATTTTCTATTCAGAGCCTTTTATTTAAAATCAAATGGGATTTGGGTTTGCCGTGAATGGTGTCTTCACTAATACTATTCTTAAACTGTAAAGGCCCGCAAATTCCCGCACTTTGAATTGACCATAAACCGCACAGGTCTGAACCAAAAGTTGGAAATCTTCGGATACTTTAACTTTGGGAATACAACATATTAAAACAACAACCGAAGACTTTTATAACACATCATATAATGTTACATCAGAGTAGAGAATATCAGAGTACATTGAATAAAAATACAGCGGAAGAATAAGTTACAATAATTGAAATATATTGCAGCGGAAGACTCTCTATCTCTGGACATAGCTTTAAGCTTCAACCCAGAATCCTGCTTAATATATCTGCAAAAATAGCTACTCGACTGCCCGTGTGGAAAATACGGGCACCCGAGTTTTCCAGTGGACAAACTACAGGTCAGTCATGGGACTGGTGTGAGAATTCTACTTAACCTATGTAATATAATAAGGCTAATCACAGGACCACGCCACTTTCGCGAAACGGGTTTTCTCCTATGGATTTCCTGTTCATAAAGTAAAGTAAATCGTAGAATAACGCAATGTCTTTCTGAAAAAAATGAAACCATTATAAGACCCAGGTCCCATCACACAATGCAACGCACGCCGGAGGGTAGAGTTTTAACTTATAATGGTCAAAAGATGCAAGATACGCATGAAACGAATATTATATAATAATAGTGTGCAGCCAATTTGAAATACATCAAAGTAAATGTATTAATCCTAGACGACATGAGTGCCGCATCCCACTATATCGCCATATATAGGTATACAATCAAAACCGAATGATGTCGTATTGGAAATTTGGGTTTCCATCTAAGTCAAGGCTAGGGAGGAGATCCTTACCGATTCGAGACACTCTAGCAATGCCCCAGGATTCGTACTCTGTCCAACCCTTGGATCCTGCAGGATCAGTCCACAATTACTTTTGTGGATTAGTTATGCCTGAACACACGCTTCCCGGTCCTTTTGGGTCTATAATACGGCCAGTGGCGACCGCATAAAACCGAGGCCTCGAAAAATCCAACAACCACATGAGTAAATGTCAGCGTTGGTAGGTCCCTGACATCACTTCTATCTAGAAAGAAACGTGTGCACTCCCTGCGTTCCCTTCACCCGTTTTAGACTCTACCAGTGTGTGAGGCTCGCGAAGTCACGATATACACAAAGCTATGCCTAAATGGACTGTGCTTTGATCATCAACCACAAGGCCTGCTTTTCAACAAAGCCTTGATCATTTGCATCTTAGCATGCCATATTGTCAGACTCTACCATATCATTGACCATCTACCAATATATATATAACCTCCAAGCTCATACGTCTTAGAGAAGAGTGTTAAGTGAAGAATAGATTCTTCACCACCAAACAGAAATATATAATCAGTAGCGTTCAACAAATACAGTAGAAAAGAATACAATGTCAGACACACAATCCATTTACAAGTCCGCTCTGGGTCTGAGCGAAACAACGTATCCGTCGATCTCCAAATGCGTTTGGACGATCATTACCAGATACCTTGCCTTGGTAGGCCAGCCCCAATTCAAGATACCAGTCATCATCATCCCAACGATGTGAAAACCTTCGGTCTTCAATCGCCGTCTTCATCTTCGACTCTTGATCGTCGTGATGATTATTCAGAATGGGTTAAACCCGGTCTTTCTGAATAACTCGCGTAATTGGTGATTAAAAATCAAATATTGGAAAATCACACATTACGCCACATTCCAACTCAGAATATTCTTTTAATAAGATATTCATATTTTAAAAGATTCGCATTAATTTTATCAAAGATAAATTAATAAATTAAATCATAAATCTTCCTTAAAAGATTTATTAAAAATTCTATATTTGATTATCAAAAATCATTATTACAAGATCATTTATTTTAAGGAATAAATCTTGTTTTAAGCAGGTTAAGGAACTAGTGTCATTTAAAACACAGTTCACGATAAACCCACAAATCAATTTCCAAAATAAGGAATTTCACAGAAATCAAATCAATACATAATCGATATAAATTTCTGTATCGGACTAACAGTATACATGGAATAACGGCAGAGCCTCTTAAATTCCAAATATAATAACGATCTTCTATTACAGAAGCCCATCTCGATTATTACCATTCGAATTTCCACTTAATTCCAATTTAATATATTAAATTGGAAAATTAGATTTTTAGAAAATGCCTTTTTAAATTTATAAAATAGATTTATAAAGTCCAAATAGTAATTTCAATGTAAATTGGATTAAAGGACGAATGTCATTTAAAAACACCGTCCACGATAAATCCACTCCATATCTCAATTTATTTCTTATCACAAAATATGATTGCAATTCTAGTAATCTTAATTAAAAGATTCTCTCTTTAAATATTAATTCATTATTATAAAAACATATTTTATAATAATCATTAAAAATATCCTTTATATAACAGATTTTTATCTTTTTCAAATATTATTTGTTATAATATATACTTAATTAAAATATATATATATATATATATTTAAATAAAAAGAATTTCCAATGTAAAAATATTCTTATTTAAATGAACATCTGAATCGAGATGCGACTCAATCATTTACCATATAATTTGGATTATATGGATTTCACACATGTCAATAACAGCATAATCATCAAGTCATCCATTTACATCCAAAGTGTAAATTCTAACTGTGTAAGCATTAAAATTAAATAACAACGCTCATCGCAGCCTGTCGATCTAACGATTAACATACAACTAAATATTGGGATTAGTGTATGTTAATTTTCATCCCAACACTCATGTGGGGTTTCATCCAATCTGACAAATAATAAATTATTCGTGCACTTGGGCGATGTGTAAAAATTATCGACACAATCACATAAACAAGTCAGTTAACTTGTCTATGGCAGTGTAATACACAATATATAATACAACAATAAAAATGTCTCTTTTATTTTTATTCTCTAACGCATGTAAAATACCAATAAAAATGTAATCTTTATTTCTGTTCTTTTATCGTATCTAAAATGACGATAAAAATATAATCTTCATTTCTATTCCTTTCATTGTAAATAAATGAAAAGAAAAATATAATCTTTAATCCCATTTGTAATAGGGAATACAATTAATAACAAAAATATAACTTTTCGTTTCATGCTTATTTGCAATAGAGAATGCAAATAAAGATTTCAACTTTTTAATTTGATGTTTATTTACATAAAGGAATGTAAATAAAAAAATTTGTAACTTTCATTTCATAATTTATTTGCATTAATGATTGCGAATGAAGATGTATCTTTTATTCTCATGTTTTATTTACGTTGAGTAATGCAAATAAAAATGTAATATTAATTTTCTAGTTTTATTTACATCAAGAAATGTAAATAAAAGAACAACTTCTTATTTTATGTTTATTTACATCAAGTGAAGTAAATAAATAAATAAAAAAAATGTAACCTTTATTTTAAAGTTTGTTCGCATTTAAGACATGCAACAAAAATGAAACATTTGTTTTTAATAAATTTGTTTGCATCTAAATTTGCAAACAAAATGTAAATGTAATTTTTATTCTCTTGTTTGTTTGCAACTAAGGTTGCAAACAACAAATGAAATTTTATCTCTTTGTTTTATTTGCATGATGGAATGCAAATAATAAAAAAATTGTAAATTAGTTTGCATCTAAATTTGCAAACCAAAAATGCAAATTTTATTTTCTGGTTTGCTTGCAACAAAAGTTGTAAACAAAAATGTAATTTTTTTCTTCTTTCATCTTTTATTTGCATGGAAGGATGCAAAAATGTATTTTTTATTTCCTACGCTTCGTTTGAATTGTAGAATGCAAACAAAAATATAATTTTTATTTTCATGTATTGTTTACATTGTGGAATGTAAACAAAAATGTATTTTTAATGGTTTGCTCACAATGTCAATGCGAACAAAAACGTAAATCTTATTTTTAATGTTTCGTTCGCATTGTGAATGCGAACAAAATACAAATCTTATTTTTTAAAGGTTTTGTTCGCATTGTGAATGCAACAAAAATGTAAATCTTATTTTTTTATGTTTTGTTTGCATTGTGAATGCAAACCAAAAGGCCAATTTTATTTATTTAATATTACATTCGCATTGAAGAACATAATAAAAAGTTAACTTATTTCCTATGTTAGATTTGCGTTAGTGAATGCAAAATAAAGAACAATTTTGTTTTAATGCATAATTGCATTTGTGAGTGCAATTAAAAGAGCAAATTTATTTTCAGTGCATATTTGTATTTGGGAATACAAATGAAGAAAAAATGAACTTTTGTTTCAATGTTTTATTTGTATTTGAGGATACAAATAAAATGACATATTTCATTTTAATGCTTGATTTGTATATGTAAGTACAAATAAAGGGAACAAACTTTATTTCTATATTTACTTGTATTTGTGAATACAAATAAAAAGAACAAATTATTGTTCAATGTTTTGTTTGTATATGTGAATACAAATAAAAAGAACAAATTATATTTCAATGAACAAAATTTCAATAAAAATGCAATCTTATTTTATAAACTCTTCATTTCAACAAAAAGAAAATAAAGATATAACCTTTTTATTTTAAACTTTACGATGAAATCTAAATCACATTAAAAATGTAATTTTTAATGAAAAATCTTTCTATTGAAAACAATGAACACATAAAAATAGAATCTTTTAAGTTGCTTCTTTTTGTTGACATCACTATTACATTGAAAATGAAGTTTTAATGTTACTTCTTTTATCGAAACCAATATTACATTAAAAATGAGATTTTCCAATGTTATAACCTTTATTGAAATCAAAGTGACAAATAAAATATGACTTTTTATTGAGATCACTATTTTTACATAAAAATGTAATCTTTTAATTTCATCTTTTTAATGAAACAATTTCCTATCAAAAATATATGTTGTTTTTATCATTCTTTTTAATGTAAGCAAATTCACATTTTAGATATATATTTTTTTGTTGACCCATATTCTGTTGTTATATAAACAAATAAAAATAAGATTTTTATTTGTCGTTCGAATTCTAATATTATATAAATAAATAAAAATAAGATTTTTATTTGTTGTTCGATTTCTATTGTAAATACACAAATAAAAATTAGTTTTATTTGCATTCAATTTCTTTTGTAGAATTAACAATGAAAATAAGTTTTATTTGTCGGTCAATTTCTATTGTTCAATCAACAAATAAAAATGAGTATTTATTTTTCGTTCAAATTTCTATTGTAATGTCAACAAATAAAAATGAGTTTTTATTTGTTGATCTAATTCTATCATTCATTTCAGAATAATGAAAATAATATTTTGATATCATAAATTAAATTATTTCCACTAGATCTGAATAAATATGATTTAAACTATATAAAATATGTTTTAGATCTAATTTTAGATCCAATTTTCTAACTGCAAATAAATTCAACAAAATGTATAAAATTCCAATGCAGATTTATCATAACATGAACCACAACACATACAACAAGCGAACAGTCAACCATTCAAACATCACAGAACATTTCAGATCTGAATTTATGTGATAATACAGTTATTTTTAACGCAAGAAAATAATTAATAATTAATAAGATAATTAATTAGAATTCTCACATTGAATTTTGGCCAAAATTTGACTGTCTCGGTTTCAGCTGCGGTCTGCGCCATCGCGAAGCTCTCGGAAAGACGAGTCTAACGCAACTTACGGTTTGTAAAACAGACCTCGAATGATCAAGTTATGAATTTTTAAAGATCGGACAAATTAAATATAAAATAATATTTAAAAAATGTTCGGACCTTTCTTCTTTCCTCCTCACGTTGTCTTGGCCGAACCTATCTTGCTTCTCTCTCCTTCATGTCGCACCCCCCTTGGGACCTCCATTCACCGATCAACCGCCACCAGTCCGAAGCCCGCACCACCACCGACTCGCTCCACCAACCCCCTGAAGCTCGGCCTCCCCAATCACCTCGAAATCCACCAAAAACGCAGCACTTCAGGCCGAAAATCCGCGAAACCCGTGAGCCAAAACCCGATCTTGACCGTATGGATTGAATGGTCTTTGAATTCTCTTCGATTTGATATATTATGCGTCGATTTTCGTTGAGCGGATCAAAAGTTATTGAGGTTTGAAAATCGGACAATTCTGGCCATCAAATTCTGGGCGGCGGCTGGCCATTAGGATTAGGGTTTCAGCCGAAATTTTTAATGATATTTTAATCCTTAATCCCTTTTTATGTGAAATAAAGTGGGTTTTTCGGACTTTCTCCGATTTGGGCCTGCTTACTGTCGTTCCTAAGGTTTTGAGGCCGTCTAAATACGATGGGCTATGTCCCGGGCTCCAATTCTGATGTCTATACGTTTATTTTTGGTTTTTAATTAAAAATACAATATTAAATAAATAATTTAATTTCTACCGTACATTTAAATATGCCGGGGCCACATACGGACTCCGAAAATTCTAAAAAAAAAAAAATATTTTTAGCTTTCTTATGTCGATACGGTTCTAATGAGACTAATTTCGTCGAATTCTGAGGCTGTTTGAAAAATGGCCTTTTTCAAGTCGTTTAATTTTTACTGAAATTGACAAAACTGAAATCTTTTTGCCACGGCCACAAATTAATTTCAAAAATTATGAAAAATTAAACTTAACAATATTTTGACATTCTGGATCCAACAAAAGTGGTTTCGTCGAAAACGGAGGTCGTTTGAAAATTTCCTATTTTCAAGGGCTATATATTTAATATTAAAAATACATTTTTAAACATATAATTTCCGAAACTCAAAATATATAAGTGTTTACTATTTTTCAATGCAGAAACATCATTTCGAACTCAATGGAATTGGTTTCGAGTCCAAATTCCTTCGTATGTGAAAAGCAGCCTTTTGGGCCATATATATTAAATATAATTAAATTCTACAGCGACTTTTCTAAAAATTGAATTGGCCATAAATCTTGAATTTTAAAACGAAATTTCAAATTTTCAGATTCGTTGGAAAGATATGATTAAACAGATTTAAATATTTCTTGTTTCGCTCAATTCTGATTTATTTTGAATCCTGTACATTCAGTCAAAGTTTAAAAATTAAAATTTCAAACTACCGCGCTATTTCAGGCTCGTTTTATAATTAAATTAAATTTATTCGTTTCAACTTCAATTAAAATAAATTTTTAGCCCTTAATATTTAAATTAAATTATTTTATATTCTCCAAATTCATTAAAAATTTCTAAAATAATTTTTTTTAAATTGGTTCAGAATTTGCGGGTTGTTACATAAACCAAGTGGAGAAAAAGATTAAATCTTTTATTTAGATTTAATGAAGTATACCAATTAAATGGTATTTAATTAGAATTGAATTCGAATTGATTTTTGGGTTTATCGTGAACCGTGTTTTAAATGATATTGGTTCTTTAACCCAGTTAAAGACCAGATATGATTTCCCAAGTTAAACAATCATTAATATTGATTTTTAGGAAGATTAAAACCAAGTGGAGTTTTAATGAATCTTTAATTAGATGGAAATGATCGAGAATGGAGTATCACCAGTTTTGCTCCAGGCGATACTTAAATCTTTAATTAGATTTGAACGTGAAATGGTAATTGAATTTACCGATATCACCGTGGCGTTAGATATGAAGTATTACCTGTTTTACTTCATGGGACGAACAGGTTGGGATTGGGAAATTAAAACAAATGATTACTTCGGTAAGGTTCGTTAATCCCGAGTAGTTTGGATAAACCATAATTTGGTTTGAATTGATATTCAAAGGAAGATTAAAGAATAAATTTAAAGCATTTATCTTTGATAAAATTAATGGGAACCTTTCCCAAAGTATGAGAATATTTGAAAAGAATATTCTGAATTGGAATGAGGCATATGTTGTGTTTGTGTAACTATTGTTTATTATATACGCGAGTTATTCAGAAAGACCTGGTTTATCCCATTCTGTATAACTGATTCGATGATGTGTTGAGGATGAAGACGGTGGTCGAAGACCGGAGGTCTTCACATCATTTGGGTGATTGCTGATGATCATGATTGGCATTTGATCGACGCTAGTCTATGAATTAGAAAAGCGCGACATTTGTAATAAATTCTACAAGCATACAGGCGCGTAGCATACAGGTCGAACACAGGGAGGTTTAATTAAAAATTATTTTTTATTTTTTCTTGGGCGTGTTAGACGAAGCTGGAGGTTGATTTTGCAAAACAAAATAAAAAGAGAAACTATAATTAAAAGATGCAATTAAATTTACTGCAGATTCGAATCTAATCAGATCTGTAATAAATTCAACGATTAAAGATAAAATAAAACAATGGAAATAAAATTGCAGAACAGAATTAAACGAACAGAAAATAAAAATTAGGATTACCGCTGAATCTAATCAGACGGTCAATTGCTAATGGAAAGAAATGCAGAATACAAATAGTGTTCTACCGAATCTAATCGTGTAGACAACACTAATTGCTAAGAAATAGAAAACTGCAGAAAATAAAGAGAAAAATGAATTTTATTAATGAAGAAGAGAAGAGAATGAGATATGTGATAGGATAGTGGCTACAATGCGATTACAAGGGTATATATAGGGTAGATAGCCAAACCCTAACCCTAACCCTAATGATAAATGGGCCTGGTCATTACGTCACTAATTAGTTTACAATGAGAAACATAAATGGGCATTTGATAAATAAAGCAAATTTGGGCCTTTTCTCTTTTCCTCTTGTTTCCTCGACACTTCTTCATTGATTTGTGATGTGCAAAGCCTTGTTATCAATCCTTTTCTTGTCCAACAGCAACTACATGTGATATCTTCATTTACAATTCTTCAAAATGCAAATGCACAACAAATTGAACTCTATTTCTCTATATTTCTGGTTGCATGCGGGCGGGGTTGGAATATCTGTAAAAGTAACAAAACAATACCCAAGTAATACTTATTTATATACATAAGATAAGATATAAGAGCATAAAATAAACACATTTCTATGTCAATCAAATACCCCCACACTTATCTTTTACTCGTCCTCGAGTAAAAAGAAAATGAAAAACTAACTAGATAGGTCGCACTTTCGTAGGAAACACGATTGCATTGAGCACATGCAACAAGCCGTTAAACCTCTATGTGTCCCTAGTAGGACGAGTGGTGTCTCGTGAGGGTTTTCAGCGGATACTTCCCACAAAATCCAAATGCAGTATGCTATGATTCTAATGAAACTACATGAATGCAATGGACATATGCAAAAAAATAAAAATGAAAAATGACAACACGACTTATTTCAGGAAACTGGTACAACAAATTAAGTTAATAATTTCCAACCAGTTGATTTTATTATAGTTACCTCGACTTGTCACAAAATTTCAATATAAATCAAGTTTTCAAATGTTAAATTCCAGTTTGGCCAGTTACTTCGGTCGATAACATAGTGCAGCCATGAAATAAATTCTTAGTTTGCTTGGCACAGTTTGCAAAGTGGTATTCTAATTTTCTCATGTATGGCTAGTCAAATCAATAAGTTCAAGAAGTGTTTGTTTATCATCGCTTATTGTAACAACCCGTATTTCGATAACATGATTAAGACGAGAATCAAGGCAGAATTTAATTTTAAATTCTGAGTCAAGTTAAACGGGCTATGCCATTGCGTTCGTCTCGGAAAAATACGCGAAATAGAGTCCGAGTTTTCGAAAATCGTAGTCCGTATGACCCGATTAAGGCCCAACGAAGTTTTCAGAAAATTTCTAAGTAAAAACAGATTTCAAATTCAAACTGGAACTTGGGAAATTGGGCCAGTTGGGCCAAGCGGGAAAATTCCCACCACAGTACCCAAGTCGACAGCCCTGTCGACTTGGGAGTCGACTTGGTCTGACCAAGTCGACAGCCCTGTCAACTTGGCTATCGACTTGGCTCAGCCGAGCATTCTTGCCTGGTGCACCTATTCTCTGTCTTAGCTAGGTTTTTGGGCCTGGTTTGAAATCTGACGGTTCAGGTTGGTCCTAGGGTTAATCTAAGGGTCCTAACTAGCCTAATCTTCTATAAATAAACCCCTAACCCCCCCTAATCCCTCATTATTCACTCATGTAACTAAACTATGGCAAAATTTCTACTCTCATGGCCTCCACTCAACTATCCTAGCCTCCACTTCATTTCCATGAAAGGTTTCATGATCATGAGAGTGTTAGAGAGTCCCTATGTTAGTATGAGAGATTCTCAAGTTGATTTCAAGGCAAAAGCTTTGATCTTTGTTCATAAAGAGAGTGTTTTTGTTGATTTGGAGGGTTCATCTTTGGGGTTTTGGGTAATGGCATGCATAGGCTTCATCACAAGTTTTAGCTTAATCGATTTAGGCCTTCATAGCAATGTAAGCCCTTTCCCTACTCTTAGATATTAACTATGAAGTTAAATGTTCATGTTGCAAATTTGGGTTTGATCATTGGGTATGATTTGTGCTATCATGTCATGCAAGTTTATGAAGTCATCATCTTGATCTTATGAGCTAAAAGCTACAACTTTTATGTTGAAATGTTGCATTATGCAACATGAGAACCTTCATACCTTTTATGTCAACTTTCATATGAAGTCATAACCCTTATATGATGATATATGCGAGTTTCTAGTCATCATTCCATGTCATTTGTCACCATGATTCGCTTATGTTGCAAGTTTGGGTTTATACATGTCTTTGTGAGGCTTAAGAATGTAACATGCAAGCTAATGAACACATTTGTGCCTCATTTGCCACCATGATTAACTTGTGGCTTAATATCCATTTTTGTCATGCCTTTGTCAAGTCTCTTCTTTTAGTCCATTACGTTGTTGCGAACGTATATGCGAGTTTAAAAGCGTTGGGGTCACATTATGAGGGAAATATAATGACATGAACATGATTTGGATAAATGGGTATAAACATGACAACATGTAACGTTATATATGACATGTGTTTATACTTGAAAACACGACTTGAAATATAACATGAAAGTTGACATGTAAGTATGCTTGAAAACATAAGCTTGGGAATTTACCTATTAAGTTAGGTCTACCCATTGGGAATTTACCTATTAAGTTAGGTCTACCCAATTGCTTGAAAACTTGAATATGAACATGAAACTAGACTAAACATGAAAGTGGCCAACTCGAGGTTTGGTTGAGTTTGCAACATAAAGCTACCCGGAACCGACCGGCCTAACTAGTAGTTGCATACAATAGGACCCAATGTGAGAAGTTGGTCATGTTGTGCTTGAACCCGAGGTTAGACCACGTTGTGGTGTAAAGCTACCCGGAACCGACCGGCTTAACTAGTAACCACAACAAAGTCTAATGTGAGAGGTTGGGGTGCATTAAGTAATTAATGCCACATGATAGGGTTAAGTTAATTTGATTAATGACTCAAAATCAAATATGACATGGACAAACGGGTTAAGTAAAATTGATTGGGCTAATGATACTTAACAAAACATGACAAGGTGGGGTAGGTTAAGTAACTCGATTTGCCTAATGACACTTAACCATTTTGACACGACTAGTGGACGGGGATTAAGTTAACCAACACTTAATCAATCCAACATGATAATTTGGTAAGGTTAAGTAAGTTTTCTTAACGACACTTTACCAAAAGATACAGTAAATGGATGGGGTTAAGATTAGACTCAACTAGTCTAAACATGATAATCGGATGGGGTTAAGTTAGCTTAGACTTAATTAATCCCACTTGGCAGTTGAAAGGGGGCTAAGTTAAACACTTAACTAATCTAACCCGTTAATTTGATGTGGTTAAGTGACCTATACTTAACCAATCTAACTCGTTGATTTGATGTGGTTAAGTGACCTATACTTAACCAATCTAACCCGTTAATTTGATGTGGTTAAGTGATTTATACTTAACCAATCTAACTCGTGAATTTACTGAGGTTAAGTTAACCCATACTTAACTAATATAACATGAAATCATGATAAGGCTAAGTCACGAATCGCTTGAATACACTTGACCGGTTTGACTAAGTAATTTGATAGGGTCAAGTTAATATATACTTAACCAATTTGAGCATGGTTTGTAGGGTTAAGTCTTGAACTTGGATACTTAGCCAATTTTGACATGATTTGTAGACGGGTTAAGTTTTTAACTTGGATACTTAGCCAATTTTGACATGATTTGTAGATGGGATTAAGTCATGAACTTAAGTGACACTTAATCTATTATGCAAACCCTAATTCGGGGAATTAGGTGGGTAACCGTAATTAACAAGGGTAACGGGAATAAGGCTAAGTGGTAAACCTTAGTTGAAGGATAACTAAGTAATGATTCTTAGTCAAGGAAATTTAGACCAGTTCATAGATAGATGAGTAACCTGATATGGTAGGTCATCGTTTAAGTATACGAGTGGGAGCAAGTATCTGATTTAGATAAAGGCTCCAGCGAACTGGGTAACGAAGCAGCGGCTTCGGGGAATGTGAGGATACTCTTGGGATCCCTCTGTGGGCTGCCAGGTAATTATACTAGGCCCATGAGAGGTTAAGGTCTGCGTTAGAAGGACCAAGAGTATGCCTTGGTTGCTATACGAGCGACCTAAAGACGGGGATGGATAGGGCATAGTCGGCGAGACACGGTCGTACCCTAGATAGCATTTGCTCGTCAGACTACCTTCCATCTTGGGTCAAGCGTGTACGTACGGAAAGGCAGAGAACACCCAATAGACCATAATTGCTATCTAATTATGGGTGCGGTAAGGCTCGGATTGGGGGTTGGCCAGTAGTGTGTTCTCGTATAGGATTTATCCTGTCCTGTCTTTCGTTAGTTGAGGGAGGGGTCGCGTGGGACCATAGCCACGTATAGAAAAACAGACCTTAGCATCTACATCGGCAGATAAATTGTAAGCTCCCGACCGAGTCTTGTATTTCTTGGTCTGCCCTGTGACAGGACTCGGGTGGCACGATGTGATACATGTGCACACAGTCATGGAAAACAATTCACGATGAATGCGTGGGAAAAAGGGCGCGGTTGGTGGTTAGCGTAATCCCTAGTGGCCCTAGGTGGTTGAACCCAAACCGAGATACGAAAACGTGCAATAGGTAAGCGTAATCCCTAGTAGCCCTGGGTAGCATAAGTCCTAGTTGTACAGACGATAATTCATGTTGGAAGACCCTAGCTAGGTTTAGGGTAACAGTCCAAACCGATCTTAAGGATCATGGAACTATGTCAAAGTAGTATAGAATCTCATGGGAAAGCCCGTATGGTCTACGGCAAGGGACTGAACATTTACATGGAATAAAATATACGAGTAGAGTAACCTATATATGCAATATACTAGGTTGACATGGACCATTACACGACTTTTGAGTAAGGGTCATTCATGGTTAACACATGATATGGTGGTGATACTAGTACGGTAGGTGCAGAGCGGGCATACAGGATAGACACCATGGGACGTTACACATGATAGATATCTTGGGGATATTATACTTGATAGAAACCTGACGATGTGATACCTTGTTTTATCTTGACATCGTAATTTATCATGACACCTTAGTTTACCTGAGTTCAGTAGCTCATCCTGTTATTCTGATTTAGCTTATCTATCTTGTTATCATGCTTATGTTCATCTTAGTTTCTCATGACAGTTAACTTTACTAGTTTTTACACTAATAGTAGATAGGGCTTACTCAGTCTTTTTGACTGACCCGTTTTGTTTCTCCTCTTTTCTTCCGTTCCCCCCCCCCCCAGGTTACAAGGAGGAAATACTGCTGTTTAGTTCGGACTTTTTCTGTTTGAAGGTCATCATGGATGGCTTGGACTTTTCTTGGCTATGGCTACTTTACTGTTTTTACTTGGGGAATAATTTGTGAAAAGTCTTTATGCTTCATTGCTATTACAAGACAGGTTTTGATGTACTCTGATGTAAAAGGCTTTAGACCTTATTTATTCATGTTATGAAAGTTTAATTTTACTTCCGCTGTTTTATATGTTCTGTCTTGTGATATTTCTGTGCATGTTTACCAATAATGCCCCTCTAAAGCTAGTGCATTCCTTTGCGAGTGACCCTAGCGGAGGCGGGGTGTTACACGTGGTATCAGAGCAGAAGGTTACCAGACTGGGCAAAAGTTTTTAAAGACCTTCTGAAAAGTATTTGAAAAATCGTTTATAAAGAAGCATTTTTCAAGAAAATTTTCTTTTAAAAGAAAAAGACTATTCCCCAAAGGCCATTAGCACTATCCTTGTTTCCTTAATTGAATCTCTTCTCCTTTCTTTCCTCCATTTGTAGTCACAGTGGTTTTAACTACGACTAGTCTTTTCTATCTACGAAAGTGCTTTCCATGCGATGGAGGTGGTTTTCAAGAGACCAGTGGCCGCGTTATAAGAAAGGATAGTGAGAAAGAGGATAAAGGATACGAGCTTAAGGATGAGCAACTTGTTGGTATGGCTTAGTCCTCAAAGGAGGGAGAAAGATGAACAGTGAAACCCATGACAAGAAAGTATCTTTTGTATGGTGAAACAGGACGGATAGTTAAGTATTGTGGGACAAGGACAAGATCATCGTTGTATACCCTCACTAGAGTACCTGAGTAGGGGGATAACATCCTTGTTGAAGATCTAGTTATTCTTTTCTATCATCCCGCCAAGACTTTGTTTTGATCCCCGCATCATTTAAGTCCGCTTCGGTAGTTGAGTCTCTGCACCTTAAGTACTAACGTAATAGAGAATCCCATTTTTGTCTCAAAGTCCTATTGGAGAATCAGTCCATTTATACATGACTTGTTTGGATTTGGGAATGTCTATGCCAAGTGTTGAGTTTGGAAATAATGCTTATGTTTATAAGCTATGGATGGATTCTAGGGATGAAGTGGTTATCCAGTAGGGGGTGCCACTCTCGGTTTTGATAGGAGGGTAGTTAGACCTTTTGACTAGCCTTGGTAATGCCCTCGAAGTATCGGGTAACCTTTTGGGTTCGGTCATGATTAGTTACCTAGAATCCCTTGATACCTTTATTGGAAATTTGAAGCCCGATCGAGTGGTGTTCGCCGATAAGACGGATGGTTTATTTCACTTATGCATGGGTCATAAAGACCACCCTAGTAAGTGCGCTTGGTTGACATCCTTTTACTTTCAAGGGAAAGTTCTTCTACGTGGAATACCTTGTGGTACGAGGTCCGAGATTCACTAGTGGATTTTGGGAAAGCTTACATAAGATCATGAGTACGCAGTCATGTTTGCGCCAAGTGGGCGAGGGGAACGAGAGGCGACGAAGAAATGAGTTCCAGCTCATGTTGTGGAAACAGGAAATAAGAAGCTACGAAATCGCGAAGTTAAAGGACGGACAAGGCACAATGGAATTGAGCTCAAGGAAATACGACTTTGATGGCCAAAGGCTAGATGCGCGCATAATATCTCTTTTTAGGAGTATATCCTTGATCCCTATTTTCTGTAGAGCTTACTTGTAGGCTATCTTTTGTGAGCATCCTCTCGGTCCTATTTTCTGTTACAAACCCCGTAAGGAGTTTGTCTTGTTTATCTTCTCGACCCTGTTTCAGGGAATCCTAGGTAGAACCCTATGGATGTAAACATGTATTTGAAACATGTTATGATCGATATGGTTGCAAGTGGTTGCAAGTGGTTGCTCGTGGATGCGCGAATACACATTAGATACTAGCTCGACTCGGTCACATTTCATATTGCATATGCACGAGTATTTATACTTGTTTATGGATGAAATCGAACGTGTTATCATGCGGTTGTTGCATATGAATGAATGATTGTGCACGCATATAGTATCTATATGACTAGGACTATTTGCATACATGTTGGATTCATGGCACTATACATATTTTTGCATTAGAAAGATTATTCAGGCCTGATCATTAGCATTAGCTAGGGAACATGTACACACACGTTTTGCATATATTCATACAGCATTAGAAATCATCTAAGGACAATGGTTGCTTGTGGATGATGTTTTGAGTAGATGGATGATGGATGGTAGGATATGTTCTTCCTAACTTGGAGATTTCGGGGACGAAATCCTAAAAGGTGGGGAGAATGTAACAACCCGTATTTCGATAACATGATTAAGACGAGAATCAAGGCAGAATTTAATTTTAAATTCTGAATCAAGTTAAACGGGCTATGCCATTGCGTTCGTCTCGGAAAAATACGCGAAATAGAGTCCGTGTTTTCGAAAATCGGAGTCCGTATGACCCGATTAAGGCCCAACGAAGTTTTCAGAAAATTTCTAAGTAAAAACAGATTTCAAATTCAAACTGGAACTTGGGAAATTGGGCCAGTTGGGCCAGGCGGGAAAATTCCCGCCACAGTACCCAAGTCGACAGCCCTGTCGACTTGGGAGTCGACTTGGTCTGACCAAGTCGACAGCCCTGTCGACTTGGCTGTCGACTTGGCTCAGATGAGCATTCCTGCCTGGTGCACCTATTCTCTATCTTGGCTAAGTTTTTGGGCCTGGTTTGAAATCTGACGGTTCAGGTTGGTCCTAATGTTAATCTAAGGGTCCTAACTAGCCTAATCTTCTATAAATAAACCCCTAAATCCCCCTAATCCCTCATTATTCACTCATGTAACTAAACTATGGCAAAATTTCTACTCTCATGGCCTCCACTCAACTATCCTAGCCTCCACTTCATTTCTATGAAAGGTTTCATGATCATGAGAGTGTTAGAGAGTCCCTATGTTAGTATGAGAGATTCTCAAGTTGATTTCAAGGCAAAAGCTTTGATCTTTGTTCATAAAGAGAGTGTTTTTTTTGATTTGGAGGGTTCATCTTTGGGGTTTTGGGTAATGGCATGCATAGGCTTCATCACAAGTTTTAGCTTAATCGATTTAGGCCTTCAGAGCAATGTAAGCCCTTTCCCTACTCTTAGATATTAACTATGAAGTTAAATGTTCATGTTGCAAATTTGGGTTTGATCATTGGGTATGATTCGTGCTATCATGTCATGCAAGTTTATGAAGTCATCATCTTGATCTTATGAGCTAAAAGCTAAAACCTTTATGTTGAAATGTTGCATTGTGCAACATGAGAACCTTCATACCTTTTATGTCAACTTGCATATGAAGTCATAACCCTTATATGATGATATATGCGAGTTTATAGTCATCATTCCATGTCATTTGTCACCATGATTCGCTTATGTTGCAAGTTTGGGTTTATACATGTCTTTGTGAGGCTTAAGAATGTAACATGCAAGCTAATGAACACATTTGTGCCTCATTTGTCACCATGATTAACTTGTGGCTTAATATCCATTTTTGTCATGCCTTTGTCAAGTCTCTTCTTTTAGTCCATTGCGTTGTTGCGAACGTATATGCGAGTTTAAAAGCGTTGGGGTCACATTATGAGGGAAATATAATGACATGAACATGATTTGGGTAAATGGGTATAAACATGACAACATGTAACGTTAAATATGACATGTGTTTATACTTGAAAACACGACTTGAAATATAACATGAAAGTTGACATGTAAGTATGCTTGAAAACATAAGCTTGGGAATTTACCTATTAAGTTAGGTCTACCCATTGGGAATTTACCTATTAAGTTAGGTCTACCCAATTGCTTGAAAACTTGAATATGAACATGACACTAGACTAAACATGAAAGTGGCCAACTCGAGGTTGGGTTGAGTTTGCAACATAAAGCTACCCGGAACCGACCGGCCTAACTAGTAGTTGCATACAATAGGACCCAATGTGAGAAGTTGGTCATGTTGTGCTTGAACCCGAGGTTAGACCAAGTTGTGGTGTAAAGCTACCCGGAACCGACCGGCTTAACTAGTAACCACAACAAAGTCTAATGTGAGAGGTTGGGGTGCTTTAAGTAATTAATGCCACATGATTGGGTTAAGTTAATTTGATTACCGACTCTTAATCAAATATGACATGGACAAACGGGTTAAGTAAAATTGATTGGGCTAATGATACTTAAAAAAACATGACAAGGTGGGGAAGGTTAAGTAACTCGATTTGCCTAATGACACTTAACCATTTTGACACGACTAGTGGACGGGGATTAAGTTAACCAACACTTAATCAATCCAACATGATAATTTGGTAAGGTTAAGTAAGTTTTCTTAACGACACTTAACCAAAAGATACAGTAAATGGATGGGGTTAAGATTAGACTCAACTAGTCTAAACATGATAATCGGATGGGGTTAAGTTAGCTTAGACTTAATTAATCCCACTTGGCAGTTGAAAGGGGGCTAAGTTAAACACTTAACTAATCTAACTCGTTAATTTGATGTGGTTAAGTGACCTATACTTAACCAATCTAACTCGTTGATTTGATGTGGTTAAGTGTCCTATACTTAACCAATCTAACCCGTTAATTTGATGTGGTTAAGTGATTTATACTTAACCAATCTAACTCGTGAATTTACCGAGGTTAAGTTAACCCGTACTTAACCAATATAACGTGAAAACATGATAAGGCTAAGTCACGAATCGCTTGAATACACTTGACTGGTTTGACTAAGTAATTTGATAGGGTCAAGTTAATATATACTTAACCAATTTGAGCATGGTTTGTAGGGTTAAGTCTTGAACTTGGATACTTAGCCAATTTTGACATGATTTGTAGACGGGTTAAGTTTTGAACTTGGATACTTAGCCAATTTTGACATGATTTGTAGATGGGATTAAGTCATGAACTTAAGTGACACTTAATCTATTATGCAAATCCTAATTCGGGGAATTAGGTGGGTAACCGTTATTAACAAGGGTAATGGGAATAAGGCTAAGTGGTAAACCTTAGTTGAAGGATAACTAAGTAATGATTCTTAGTCACGGAAATTTAGACCAGTTCATAGATAAATGAGTAACCTGATACGGTAGGTCATCGTTTAAGTATACGAGTGGGAGCAAGTATCTGATTTAGATAAAGGCTCCAGCGAACTGGGTAACGAAGCAGCGGCTTCGGGGAACGTGAGGATACTCTTGGGATCCCTCTGTGGGCTGCCAGGTAATTATACTAGGCCCATGAGAGGTTAAGGTCTGCGTTAGAAGGACCAAGAGTATGCCTTGGTTGCTATACGAGCGACCTAAAGATGGGGATGGATAGGGCATAGTCGGCGAGACACGGTCGTACCCTAGATAGCATTTGCTCGTCAGACTACCTTCCATCTTTGGTCAAGCGTGTACGTACGGAAAGGCAGAGAACACCCAATAGACCATTATTGCTATCTAATTATGGGTGCGGTAAGGCTCGGATTGGGGGTTGGCCAGTAGTGTGTTCTCGTACAGGATTTATCCTGTCCTGTCTTTCGTTAGTTGAGGGAGGGGTCGCGTGGGACCATAGCCACGTATAGAAAAACAGATCTTAGCATCTGCATCGACAGATAAATTGTAAGCTCCCGACCGAGTCCTGTATTTCTTGGTCTGCCCTGTGACAGGACTCAGGTGGCACGATGTGATACATGTGCACACAGTCATGGAAAACGATTCACGATGAATGCATGGGAAAAAGGGCGCGGTTGGTGGTTAGCGTAATCCCTAGTGGCCCTAGGTGGTTGAACCCAAACCGAGATACGAAAACGTGCAATAGGTAAGCGTAATCCCTAGTAGCCCCGGGTAGCATAAGTCCTAGTTGTACAGACGATAATTCATGTTGGAAGACCCTAGCTAGGTTTAGGGTAACAGTCCAAACCGATCTTAAGGATCATGGAACTATGTCAAAGTAGTATAGAATCTCATGGGAAAGCCCGTATGGTCTACGGCAAGGGACTGAACATTTACATGGAATAAAATATACGAGTAGAGTAACCTATATATGCAATATACTAGGTTGACATGGACCATTACACGACTTTTGAGTAAGGGTCATTCATGGTTAACACATGATATGGTGGGGATACTAGTACGGTAGGTGCAGAGCGGGCATACAGGATAGACACCATGGGACGTTACACGTGATAGATATCTTGGGGATATTATACTTGATAGAAACCTGACGATGTGATACCTTGTTTTATCTTGACATCGTAATTTATCATGACACCTTAGTTTACCTGAGTTCAGTAGCTCATCCTGTTATTCTGATTTAGCTTATCTATCTTGTTATCATGCTTATGTTCATCTCAGTTTCTCATGACAGTTAACTTTACTAGTTTTTATACTAATAGTAGATAGGGCTTACTCAGTCTTTTTGACTGACCCGTTTTGTTTCGCCTCTTTTCTTCCGTTTCCCCCCCCCCCCCCAGGTTACAGGGAGGAAATACTGCCGTTTAGTTCGGACTTTTTCTGTTTGAAGGTCATCATGGATGGCTTGGACTTTTCTTGGCTATGGCTACTTTACTGTTTTTACTTGGGGAATAATTTGTGAAAAGTCTTTATGCTTCTTTGCTATTACAAGACAGGTTTTGATGTACTCTGATGTAAAAGGCTTTAGACCTTATTTATTCATGTTATGAAAGTTTAATTTTACTTCCGCTGTTTTATATGTTCTGTCTTGTGATATTTCTGTGCATGTTTACCAATAATGCCCCTCTAAAGCTAGTGCATTCCTTTGCGAGTGACCCTAGCGGAGGCGGGGTGTTACACTTATTCTTTATTCTATAAAATTTTAAGATTTATGATTAAGTACATACACCTTACTAAAAAGACCAAGGTTTACCACCCATGCACTGCCTCGTGGACTAACGGAGAGTAGGTAAAGAGCTTGGCGGATTGTGCAGGCCGACTTTGACTTTGTCAACAACGTGTCGGTAATCCTTAGGTGTCCAATCTCATAAAATGAGACCAAGATATTCCAACTTTGACTTTGTCAACAACGTGTCGGATAGAGCTTGGCGAGTTTGCACACCAACGCTCGATATACAAGCAATGTTGGATACCCTTGGAATACTATTATTATTATTATCGAAAATATAAGCACAAAAGAGAGTTACGCGAATTCAACTTGACACAACTTAGTTTTAAAGATTTGAAAAGCCAATATAAGTATTTTAAGTCGTCCACTTATTTAAACAAAGTCTACAATATAGAATAGATTTCATGGCCATCACCTAAGAATCTCCCTATGTACCGGTTACACTATTATCCCTCAAAATTAAACTTTTCATTATATTTCCTATTCGAGCTAAGTTGAGAGAGAAAAATACTATCAAATGGCTAAAAATTGTAAACTTATTTTGCTGTATCAATTAAAAATGAGTCGTAATTTTTTTTATTTTTTTTTATGGTATGTTACTACGATATAAAATGTATGATGGTCCTACATGAAAAGAAAGAATTTTTTTTTTTGAAGCGAGAATAATTTCTGTCTTACCGTGACTTCTTTAAAATGTCCGATTCAAAAAAATCATTGAGAGATATGTGGGATAATAATCGGAGTAGACGTCCTCTTGAAGAGTATGATTTTGAATTACAACTCATGAAGCAATATTTTTCAAAATTTCGCGAGCCAAATGTCAATAATTTTCAAAATTTTCAAAATGACCAACATTTTCAATGTTATGATCGAAATGGCGACTTCAATTCAAACTTCAATAATTTTGATTATGAACCACATCCTCATCAAAATAGATTTGAATCCCAATATAGCTTTGATCCACATCAATATGGGGTTGAAAACCAAAATTTTCAAAATTATAGCTCATATCAACATCATGAAAATAACCAAAATTGCAATTTTCACTCGAATTTTAACAGTTTTGGTTACGAATATAATTTCTATGATCAAAATGATTTCCAATATCACTGTCATTTTTCTGAAAATTCAAACAACCACCACATTGGAAATAATTTTGATTGTGAAATTGATGTGGACTATAATTTTGAGAATCAAGAAATCCACAACGAGAGCTTTCAAATCAACGATTCTGAAGAATATCACCTTAACATTCTTAGAGTGAGGGTAGAAAAGCAAGATAGACAGGTTGGTGAAAAAGATAGACAGCTTGATGAGCTTCTTTGTTTAATGACGTGTTTTAAAGAACAACTCGAGCAACAAAATCAAATTCAATGCGATGAATCAGGAAATAATCCATTCTTTAATGATATTGAAAATTTTCAAACAACAACTTTCAAAATTGAGAATAACGATCTAAATGAAGTTGTTCAAAATTCAACGAATGATTTAGACTTTGATTCTTTTCAGGAAAAAGATTTAAGTTTAGATTTTGATCTTCCTCTTCTGGGCTGCGAGAAACTTGAAAATTTTGATTTATTTGATTTTGATCTCCACAGTTGGAAAGTTTTGATTCACTCGATTTTGATCCAATTCCGTTGGAAAATTTTGGTTGATACGAGAGCCCATAGGAGAATTTTTTTGGCTAACACTTTTTTCACTCATTGTTGTTAAATGCAAGCACAGAAATTAGCTACAATTAAATTTTCTGTCCTTATTGGCTCTTAACCCAAAATTATAAAGTGATGCGTTTGATTACTTAGATCAAAAGATTTCTCATCCAGTTAACGGACAGGAGTTATCGATGCACCAGAAATCACCCTAGCAATGCAGCCGAAGGTTTAAGTACCTTCAGAGTAACAACCGATATAATATTTACGAATCACCGTAATATTTATAAATGGTTATTTCTCTACCGTAGTCTAGACACCAAGAAATAATTCGTTCCAAATGAATCAACTATCACAATATAATTAAGCCCTAGATGAGCCCGTGACTCCCTTAAGTCTAACGTCTAACCGTTATTATTAGTCAGATTCTATGATGAAATGCAATTTGTGTGCTAAGGGAAGGGTGATGAAATCCCTCACCTTATGTGAATTGGGGTATTGCCCTTAACAGAATGAATAAAAAATGCAGAAATCACACAAAATAATTGCAAAAATTAAAAATTGTACATTCAAAGCCGCTGCCCCTGCAGAATTTTTTTACAACAATTGTCTATATATTTTTTTTCTTTTTGCAGTAGAGCACCTATAGAGTTTTAAAAATTTATCACCTTTATCGGCAGTACATCCAGTGCAATTGGGAAGCGCTAGAGCGTTCACACCCCACTTGGTGTGCAACCGCTCCAACAATTCAAATTCTTGTGTGCAAGTTGACTGATCTCTGAATCTCTAGATTGTTTGTTTGAATCTGTTTCTTCTTTGGTTTCTAATTTGTTTTGAGCTTTTTTTTTTGCTCTAAAAAAAAGAAGAATGAAACAAACTAAAGGAAGGAAACTGAAACAAAACTAAAACTATACTAAAAACCGACTGAAAATTGAACAAAGCTAGACTCAATATAGCTACACAACCGCACACATTCCAAAATCAGGCCAGGTGGTCACGCACTCAAAACAAATAACAAGGAACAACGCCCCTCATGTGCTGTTCGAACTCAAAACAAAAATCAGTCCTTTTTTTTAGAAAGGAAGCAGAAGAAAATAAAATAAATTAAAAATAAAAATTATAGAATGGAAGCTCAACAACTAAAGACTTTTTTTTAATATATATATAGAAAAGAAGATTCGGGAGTTCTAAAAATGGGGAAGTAAAATAAAAGGAACAATAAAATTGAGGACCACAAAATTTAAACATGCGAGTTCACTTAACAAGGAACAAACGCACCCGACACAAATATGATTTGAACGCTCAAAATCAGACCACCAATTAAACACTGTCGTAGTACAATAGTTAATCAATTGTTTTAATATATAATAACCAGACAATAATTTCTCACAGCCCAAACAAAAACAGTCAATGCTTCCTTTTTTAAGTAAACAAATCCGCTCCTTCTGATTGCGGAAACAAATCCGTCCTTCTTTTTATTCTCGGTTTCTCAACAGATAAAATCTGGAACTGAAAAGTTGTGATTTGGAATCGTGTTCGGATTTTTATCAGGCTTTCGAATTGGGGATATGGGTTTCAGTTGCTCAAAGGGGGGTGGTGCTTGCGTTGATTTGGTGAAGGGTTGTTTTGTTGCTCTGGAGGGGTGACGCAGAAATGGGTTTGTTGGAGCAGGTGGATTCAAACTGTGGTTGGTGTCTTTGTATGGATCGCAGTGAGGTCTGGTGGTGAAAAGGATTGTGGTACTGGTTGGTGGGTTCGGTGCTGTGTACAAGGGGGAGACGGTCAAACAATGTTTGTAAGAGGATTTGAATGGTTGACAAAGGGCAGTATGGGATTGTTTATAACGTGGGGGTGGTTTGAGGCAGTACGTTTTTGAATGTTGTGGAGTATGAAAGATGGGCATACTGGGTTGGTTGCGCAAGGTGGCAAGAGGCAGAAGAGTTTAGGATTTTGGTAGAAAAGATGGTCTAGCGTGATTGTAATAAGGAAAGGGGGAAGAGATGAACGTTTGAAAGTGGCGCAGGGGAACAGTATGTTGATGTTTACGGTAGTTGTGTGGGTGAGGGCTGTGATACTTGGTTTGGACAATGTAGTAGAAGGCGTGATGACTGGATCGGGTAGGAGGGGATGGTGTGATCTATTGGCAATGTTCGGGACAGAAGAAAAAGTAGATAGCAGAAAGAAAGAAATTTGTTTGTTTGTTTGTTTTTTTCTTTTTTTTTGTGAAAAGGACAGAAAAGGTATATGTAGAAAACAGGGAAGTGAAGAAAGGAAGGACAGAAATTAGAAGAAAAATGGCAAAAGATTCCTTTTTTTTATTTTATTGATAAGAGGGAAGAATTTGTAAAACAGAAGAAGGAGATTCAGAATTAAATGGGAAAGACATAAAAGAAAAAATAGCAAGATTTTATTTTTCTTGTTTTTGGAGATTGCAATATCAATAATCAATATCCAATCTACCAATCAAGAAATTAGAAGAGTTTTTTTTATATGAATATGCAAAAACAAGGAAAAAATAAAAACTAACACGAATTAGAAATTAAATAAATAATAAAATTTAAATATTACCTCCCCGGCAACGGCGCCAAAAACTTGATCGACGCTAGTCTATGAATTAGAAAAGCGCGACATTTGTAATAATTCTGCAAGCATACAGGCGTGTAGCATACAGGTCGAACACCGGGAGGTTTAATTAAAAATTATTATTTATTTTTTCTTGGGCGTGTTAGACGAAGCTGGAGGTTGATTTTGCAAAACAAAATAAAAAGTGAAACTATAATTAAAAGATGCAATTAAATTTACTGCAGATTCGAATCTAATTAGATCTGTAATAAATTCAACGATTAAAGATAAAATAGAACAATGGAAATAAAATTGCAGAACAGAATTAAACGAACAGAAAATAAAAATTAGGATTACCGCCGAATCTAATCAGACGGTCAATTGCTAATGAAAAGAAATGCAGAATACAAATAGTGTTCTACCGAATCTAATCGTGTAGACAACACTAATTGCTAAGAAATAGAAAACTGCAGAAAATAAAGAGAAAAATGAATTTTATTAATGAAGAAGAGAAGAGAATGAGATATGTGATAGGATAGTGGCTACAATGCCATTACAAGAGTATATATAGGTTAGATAGCCAAACCCTAACCCTAACCCTAATGATAAATGGGCCTGGTCATTACGTCACTAATTAGTTTACAATGAGAAACATAAATGGGCCTTTGATAAATAAAGCAAATTTGGGCCTTTTCTCTTTTCCTCTTGTTTCCTTGACACTTCTTCATTGATTTGTGGTGTGAAAAGCCTTGTTATCAACCCTTTTCTTATCCAACAGCAACTAGATGTGATATATTCATTTACAATTCTTCAAAATGCAAATACACAGCAAATTGAACTCTATTTCTCTACATTTCTGGTTGCATGCGGGCTGTGTTGGAATATCTGTAAAAGTAACAAAACAATACCCAAGTAATACTTATTTATATATAGAAGATAAGATATAAGAGCATAAAATAAACACATTTCTATGTCAATCAGCCTGTACACCCAAGAGGAGGGAATCAGTTGGTGATCGTCCAAACATACTTGGAGATCGATGGATATGCGAGGTACAAGGTGCCTCCAGTTTCGTTCAGACCCAGAACGAACTTGCAAATGGACTATATGTCTGACATTGGATTTTTTTATGTGTGATTAATTTCTATTAAATATATACTTGTTTGGCAGCGGAGAATTTATTCGCTTGCTTAACGCTCTTCTCTGAGACGTACGAGCTCAGAGGTTATATATTGATGGATATAAATCGTATGGAGTGAAATGCCTGTGTGGCTTGACTAAGTGGCAAATGATCAAGGCTTTTGTTAAAAAGCAATGTATTGTGGGTGATGATCAAAGCACAGCTTGTGTGATACAGCTTTGTATAGCGTTGATTCACGAGCCTCACACCCCGGTTGTGAACCATAAACGGGAGAGGACCTCAGGGAGGACATGCGTTTCTTTCTAGCTAGGGTGGTGTTAGTGACCTACCAGCCCTGACATTTATATTATTTTCACCTGTGTGGTTGTTGCTGTTGCGAGGCGCCTCGGATATATCGGTGACTATGTGGAGCCGATGGAGTCATAGAACTCATTTACGCCCCAAAGGGCTGGGAAACGCAGTGTTCAGGCATTTTAATCCGCATCGGTGGACCGACCCTATCGCTCCAAGGTCCACTCGAGCTCTGATCCTAAGGCTCGGGCTAGAGTGTCTCGAATCGGTGAGGACTATCTTTTGTCTCGGTTCATAGATGGAAATCCAGCTTCCAATACGTGACTTTGCGGTTTTAGTTGTAATCCTATATATGGAGACATAGTGGTATGGGGCACTTATGCCATCTATGATTGATACTTATGGTTTGAAGTTGTTTTATACACTATGCACTTATAATAGTATCAAATGATTTGTTTTAAACGTACCAAGCATGTTTGGCTATTATATGGGAGAACCCTATCTCCCGGCTTGCGTTGCATTGTGTGATAGGACCTGGGTCTTATATTAGCTTCATTTTTCCAAAAAGCATTGCGTTGTTTTGTTATATGCACTGGTATTCTTGGGAGGAAACCCGTTCCGTTTTATATGGCGTAGTCCCTTGATATATCTGATTTAAAGTTAAACTGTTTTAGTTCTCACACCAGTCACATGACTGACCTAGAGTTTATTGTTTTAACCTAAACTCTGGGTGCCCTTATTTTGACACGGGCAGCTAGTAGTTTTGGTTTTGCAGATTTACATTCACAGGACCTGATTTATAGCTGGAATAATATCCGGAAAGCTCTGTATCTATATATCTCCTTCAGTTGTGTTTTGTATTATTTTCCGCTGCTATGTAATGTATTGTAATCTCTGATATTTATCGAATTTATTTTATTCATTCATTCTCTATATATTCTTGTAATCTGATGAATTGTTGAAATTAACAATGAAAAGTTCTTCTGTTTGTGTTCTGATTTGTCTTGTCCTCAAAGTATCCGCTCTTTCCTTCACGGGAAAGTTACGGGTCTTCACAAAGGTGTAAATATATAACATAAATTCCATAGCGACTTTTCCGAATTTTCAACTAGACATAACTTTTTATTACCGTTATGAAATCTAAATTTTTCACATTCATTGGAAAGATATTTTCAAATAGATTCAAATTTCTTGTTTCATGAAATCTGGTTTATTTTGAATCTTGTACATTCATTTGAATTTTGAAATCGAATTTTCAAACTACCGCGCCAGTTCAGGCTTGTTATATAATTAAAATTAATTTATTCATTTTAACTTCGTTTAAAATAAATTTTAGTCATTATTATTTGAAGTAAATCATTTTAAATATTCAAAATTCATTAAAACTGCTAAAATAAAAAATTTAAATTGGTTACGATTTTCCGGGTTGCTACAGATATTAATTATTTAATTAAACCGCATGCGTACTACATGTATAACAGTTCCGTACCTTCAAAAATCATGTCAAACAGAAGACGCTGGAATCGTATCGACCAAACTAACATTTTGGAGCTGAATTGGATGGAATTGGGAGTAGCTGGAATTTTAATTAAATTTAACTACCATTTAATTTAATTGAAAATGAGCCGTTTTGACATAGAATAAGACCAAGGTGAGTTAAACTCACTCAATCTCCCTACTTTTATTTTATATAAGTTGGGTTTTAATATGTGTATGCTATGTATGTTATTTATTATCTAATTAATGATTGTTTGGTTGTTTGCTGAATATTAAAAATATTTGTTTTAAATTAAATGGTTGTTTAATTTAAATGAAATAATTATTTTTAATGATTAATTCCAATAGAGGTAACTTACCTTGTTGGTTACATTTATAATAATATAAATGTTTAAAATTGAATTGGATGTTTGAATCGTCGTTAGTTAATCGTCACCGGTTGAATTAATTATTAATGTTCATTTTTGATTATCATATTGAATACTGGGGAGAACAGGTTGGTGGGATCCAACAGGATTCCTCAAATTCATTGTTTATTTTCATGTTATATCACATGTATTGTTTAATAACCTGATAGGATGATGAATTGATTACTGATTACTGTTGAACCCTTGATATTAACCAATTAGAAATATTGGTTGAGAAATTGATAGTAGATAGCCTAAATTATAATCGTTTTATAAAGATTGATATACCGTTAGGAGAATCAATAGAAATGAAGTTGTAAAATTTATTTTACAACTGAATATAGATTTTTAAAATATATTCTTTCAAATGAAGTTTATAGAAAGAAAAATATACCGTGTGCGAAGCACACGCATATATTGTTTGTTTTAACAACAAATACCATTTTTGTATCGAAAATATACCGTGTGCGAAGCACACGCATATATTGATTGTTTTAACCACAAATACCATTTTTATCAAAAATATACTGTGTGCAAAGCACATGCATCTATTGATCGTTTTAACCAAAATTACCATTTTTGTACCAAAAATATACCGTGTGCGAAGCGCATGCCTAAGCTAAATTGTTAAATGATTTATAAAACAAAATCTTATATTAATAAGATGGATAAGCAGGTGAATAAGGACTAATGTAACGATTAGTAACTGAGATTAATTGTTTTAAGTAAAAATTAAAATCGGATTATATTATTATTTAATTAACAATAATCGAAGTAAATGGGATAATTTAAATTAAGTATATTATTAATTAATTTAAAGAAAAAGAAGAGTTAGAGTTGATCAACGAGTTAATCATGTTTTAAAGTTGACCAAGCCAACTTAATGGAAATTGATTATTAAATTATGTTAGTTTATGTGATTAATCTAATGGAATAATTTAACGAATAGTCATTTAACTTAATAAGAATTTTAAAAGGGAAATTTAACATTTATTCCAGTTAACATAAATTAAGGAGTTATTTCTTAAATGAAGTTCATTTAAGTAATCAAAGTGGTAAGGAAATATAATTGAATTTCTAAGGAAGCCTATGAACGGTTTATATTTAAACCGAATTTGGTGAATGAACATATAAAGTAATTTTAAGCGAATGCGATAAGTTTAAAATAAATGTTTGGATTAAGTAAAAAGGAAATCGAGATGAAAAAGGGTTTTATATTAAACCAAAGTTGTATTAACAAATTATAAAGAGAGAAGTGAAATTAAATCATTAATTCAACGTTACCTAGTGATGGCGTTAAGTGAAATGAATGGGATTTGATATAAGATTTTCGTAAAGGAAATAATTAATGGTTTAGGAAAAAGTATTCTTGCAATTGAATTTGGTAAAAGTTTTGGTAATACAATTTGTAATAAGAATCCAGATAATAAAGTAAATAGGCTAAAGAAGTTGAAGTTTAAAGGTTGATGTTTTATTTATTATTTACTAAACCAATGAATTTAGTTAAGAATAGTATATTTAAAAGGGAGATTTCAAAAGTAAGAAGGTTGTATAAAACGGTATCTTTAATAAAATAGTGAATTGGTATTGGTCGGTATCAGAATGAATATGGGTTTTTAAATTACAACTCTTATTTATATTAAGATAAGAACGTTGTTGATCAAGGTATGAGAGGTAATTAAAATACCCTAACTTGAATGACTTCAGAATTATCGGAGGATGTATTAGTTGTAATGACGGAAATATTAGAAGTGAATTATTTTGTGAAATAATAATGTAATGTCATTTGAAGAAGTTGGAAATATACATATGTTAGAATTCCAAAGTAAAGTGATTTAATAAGGGCTTGAGAATATGAAATGATATTTCTATAGTAAAGAAACAATAAAGGAGATTTTGTGAAAACATAATGATATTTTAAAAACAAAGAGATGAGATTTATAATGGGTTATTCTAAAAGGATAAGTGATGATTATGGTGCTCAAATAACGAAAGGGAAAGGAGATTTCGTAACGGTTGTTTAAAGAATGATAATTTGGATAGATTTCCAAATGTAAATAATTAATAATGTCTTCAACAATATTTTGAAACGATAGTTGAAGGAAAATTGAATGTTACTTTAAAATATTTTCTGAAGTATTAAAATAAAGGATTTGAGAATATTAATATATTAAAACCAATTTATTATTTTTGGTATTACAACCAATATATTATCTTTAAAGGCCAAGTGACGTTGTGTACTAAACCAATGGATCTATTTGGTTTTATTTTTATTTATTTATTTTGATAGTTAAATAACCGACTATCAAAATCATACCAAATGTGTGTTGGTATGGAAAGACCAAGATCGAATTTATATTCGAAAATCATTCTGACCAATAAATACGAATATGTGGAAGGTGATAATTGAGATATAGCAATTGTTGACCATAAATCTTCATGAGCGGAGGAACTACTGTTGAATTTCTTTGGCTGATCCCTAGAGATATAAATTAGGTAGTGATTCTGTCGTTATTGGAATCTACGGATTGCAAGGACTACTCACTACCGATCTGTAGGGTGATTCCTTAGATGTGGTTGGAGGGTGCCATTGGTTCATCCTGTTATTGGATGACCTGTATGGATGAGTCTATGAGATATTATTTCCAAAGGGATCACGTACGTTGATTTCTTCCAATGTATTTCTATTGGTGGTGGAGAAGACATCTTCTCTTGCTTAACACCCAGAGTATTTTTGGGGATTTCATTTAGTGATATCTGGCGGATCTGATGATGTGGCATTCAGAGTGGATGGAGACATGCTGTGCTGAAGAATACGCTTAACCTCCAGCCTCATCAACCGGGATATGGCACTAAATTGGGTAGGTCGCATGGCTATGTGGGTCGCACCCATCAAAAGGGTATATCATTACCTAATCAGGTGAAATCAAATGCCTTTTGTTGTCCCTTTTTATTTATGTATTACCATCAGTTCGGTTGGGTGGCCCCCAACCGTGGTAATGATATATTCGGTACTCTCAAGGGAAAGTGAGGGCTGGTCAAGTTTAGCCTGGGTTGCAAGATGTTCTTATTGTACCCCAATGTATTCATCTCTAGAGGTACACTGTTGGGAAGGTGGTCCCATTCTTGCCATGAAATTCGTTCTCCAATAAGCGCACACAGTTTTGATTGTATACTATATATGTGGAGCATGAGATGCAAGCGTTCAGCTAGATCTATTTATTTGTATTTAGACACTATCATAATATCAGAATAATATTGTTTTCAAATGTGTTTTGGGTTATCGTAAGATAAAAACTATACGTATTTATGTGTGGATTCAGTTTTATGATTATCCTTTTCTTTTGAAAAGATTTTAACGTTAAAATCAAGTTGTGTGATGCCTTTAAAACTTAGTGTGTTTTTCTCACTCTAGTTCAGCAGACTGACCCGGTGTTTGTAATGCTCGGGTTAGACCGGGATGTACAAGTTCAGGTTATCGGTTGTTAAGAAGAGTCAAGAAGGAAGAGTTCAGAAGTATGCTATTATATATTCCACTGTGTGTTGTATATGAGGATTGTTTATTATAACTGTCCAGATGTGTGATGTACTCTGAAAATTGTAAGTTTTATTTCAAGCTCTCAATAAAGATTTATATCTATATTATATTTTATTCTACTATGATGTGAGACTCTATGTTGTGTTGATTTTTATTCTTATATTCTATTATTTCTTTCTTTCTTTTCTCACCCTCTAATTTCTTTCCATTAACTATGTGCATTTCTGTAAAATTTGGGTTGGATGTGAGTTGTGATTTTCAGCTCAAAAGGTACAGGAAAGTCAGTGTGTTACTGTGGTATTAGAGCTATTGGTTTAGTAATAACCTTGGCTCTGCGGCGTAACTTGATAGAGATAGCGTTAGTAATACCTTAGATTGAGTTTGAGTGTATATATATGAGAGCGTATTTGTAATTTTACAAATATTTTATATTGTGTTGGTTGATCGGTTCAAGTGTTGAGAAGCATTGAACTGGTAATGGATACAATATTGTTTTGTAAAGAGGGTAGATGAAATAATTTTACCTAAACTATATCTTTATATGGAAAAACAATCATTTTATTAAATTATTGAGATATTGTGTGTTTGGTTGATCTGAATGGAATTCAAATTTGGATTTAAAATTTGAATTGAAACTTAACTAGGTAAAGTGGATTCAAATTAAGAAATGATTTTGAAATTTAATATAGTAGATTCGAAATTGGAAATTTAATGGATAATAATTAAATTGAAATCAATCGGATGTCAACAGATTGATATTCAAATATGTTAAACCAAAGTGAATACTAATATTGAATGTGAATTCATTTGTTTTGATTGTATTGGTTGTGCGTTGATTAATTGATTGTTAGATAAGAAATATAATTCATCGATGGTTTAATAAAGAATTGAATGAATAGTAAGCCAACGAAGTGAATTCCTGTATTAACAATTAGAAAGGAACCACACGTGAATTAAAACAGGATGATTTAACCCTGTGTGTGCAAATGAATGACGTTTCATGTAACAACTCGGAAAATTGGAACCAATTTAATATTTGTATTTTGGATAATTTAATGAATTTTGAATATTTAAAATGATTTATTTTAAATAATAACGACTAGAAATTTATTTTAAATAGAATTAGAATGTATAAATTAATTTAAATCGAAGTTAGAATAGAAATATTTATTTTAATTATAAAAGGAATCTGTTTGAAAATATCTTTCCAATGAATGTGAAAAATCAAGATTTCATAGTGGAAATAAAAATTTATGTCCAGTTGAAAATTCTGAATAGTCGTTATGGAATTTATATAAAATATAGCCCTTAAAAATAGCAACTCTACAAACGACCTCCGTTTTCTACGAGACCACTTTTGTCAAACAGCTTCAAATATAAATGTATCAATCATAGACGGCATAATATCCCATGCTACTATGTCGCCAATACTAGATTCTACAATCAAAACCGAAATGTCACGCAATAGAAATTGGATTTCCATCATGACTCTAAGCAAGGGATGTACTCCTAACCGCTTCGAGACACACTAGCAAATGCCTAAGAATCCACCGCAGAAGACCCGTAGATCTTCCAAGGCCGATCCACACTTACGTTTGTGGATTAATTATTCCTGAATAATGTTTCCCGGTCCTATCGGACCTACATCCATGGGCTCCGTAGTAACCAATATTACCGAGGCGCCACTCAATCCAAAAACCATATAGGTTAAAATAATAAATGTTTGGGCTCCATACCATGAAACCACCCATAGCTAGAAAAAACGTCATGTCCTCCTTGGGTTCCTTATCCCGTTTTTGACTCATACCGAGGTCTAAGGCTCGCGAATTAACGCTATACACAAAGCTATGCTATATTAAAGCCGTGCCACATAGGAAATTCACGCCATGAAACTGATATCTACTGATATATAACCTCTGAGCTCGTACGTCTGAGAGAAGGGCGTTAAGAAATAGAATAAATTATCCGCCGCCAAACAGATATATATTTAATAGAAATCAATCAACACAGAGTAAAATCCAATGTCATACACACATCCATTTACTAGTTCATCCTGGGTCTGAAAAAAAAACGGAGGTACCTTATTCCTCGTCCCATATGTCCAATACAGGAGAGAGGTCCTCGCATATCCGGTCGATCTCCAAGTACGTCTGGACGATCACCACTTATTACCTCTTCTTGGGTGTACAGCCCAATAAAGACATCAGTAATCATCCAAATGATGTGAAGACCTCCGGTCTTCAATCACCGTTTCATCATCGACTTATCGTCGAATCAGTTATTTAGAATAGGAATAAACTCGGCCTTTCCAAATAACTCGCGTGTATTATAAATAAGTGCTATAAAAACACAATATATGCCTCATTCCAATTCTGCATATTCTTTTTTTTATATATTCATATTCTTTGGGAAAGGTTCCCATTAATTTTATCAAAGATAAATTTTTTAAATTTATTCTTTAACCTTCCTTTGGATATCAATTCAAACCAAATTAAGGTTTATCCAACTAGCCGAGATTAACGAGCCATATCATTGTAATCATTTGTTTAATTTCCCAATCCCAAACAATTTATCCCACAGAGCAAAACTGGCAATACTCCATATCTAACACCATGGTGTTATCGGTAAATTTAATTACCATTTCACATTCAAATCTAATTAAAGATTTAACTACCGCTTGGAGCAAAACTGGTGATACTCCATTCTCGATCATTTCCCAAATTTGATAATTTAAAGTATCACATTCACTTTTCAATTTAATTAAAGATTCATTAAAACTCCAATTAGTTTTAATCTTCCCAAAAATCAGTATTAGTGATTATTTATGCCGCATCGACAATCTACACTGTACTATTGATTTCTGCCGATATATAAACTCTAAGCTCGTATGTCTTAGAGAAGGGTGTTAAGAAAGAGAATAAATTATCCTCCACCAAACGGATATATATTTAGCAAAGATCAACCGTATAGTTCGAAATACAGTGTTAGACATGTAATCTTGTCTTTAACTTAGTTAAAGAACAAATGTCATTTAAAACACAGTTCACGATAAACCCAAAATCACATTCCATTAATTATAGAATCTTCACAGAGTATAGATCAATATATAATCGATATCAATTTCCATATCCAACTAATAATATAAATGAAATAATGATAGTCTTTTAAATTCCATATATATATATATATATATATATTAACATCTTTCTCTACAGAAGCTCACTTCGATTATTACCAAATCGAATTCCAATTTAATTCCAATGTAATATATTAAATTTGAAAACTTTATTTTGGAAAATTCCTGTTAAATCCTAATAAAAAGATTTATAAATTCCAAATCACATTTCACTGTAAATCAGGTTAAAGAACGAATGTCATTAAGAGCGTAGTTCACAATAAACCCAATTCACATCCCATTTTATTCCAATTAAATGTTAATTAACTAGAAACTCTAATAATCTTAATTAAATAATTTATTCTTTTCACACGGGGTTTAAGAACAGTGTTATTTAAGACACCATTCACGACAAACCCAAAATCCAATTATTTTATTCAATTCCAGTTAAATATTAATTAATTGGAGAAACTTCACTAAATCTTAATTAAAGATTTATTCTTTCCTCAACTTGTTTTAAGAATAGTGTTAATGAAGACACCATTCATGACAAACCCATAATCCAATTCAATATTAAATACAAGGCTCTGAATAGATATTATATCGGCTTATATTCAATATCAAATTCTGAAATCAACAAATATCGTATTGGGAATAACGATATATATATCTTCCAAATTCCTCCACAATATCCGTATAATCATGGAATCCAATATTGAAATATTCCGTAGATATCTTCGATTCAAATCCATTCCAATTTATATATTAGAAATTCTAGTTATTTTTAAAACTATTTCAAATCCAATTTATTTATTTAAAAAATTGAATTATAATTCTAGTTCACAACTAGTTCATTTTGATAAAAATATTTCTATCCTTACAAATGTGAAAATTTTCAACCCAATTCTATCCAAATCATTTATTATGATTTTATACAAATTATCAATATTTTTAATAATTTTATTAAGGCCCTGTCAGTCGATTTCCATAAACGGCCATCGAACTGCTCTTACATCGACCTTTTCCAAATTTGATTTGGGCATAATTCCAAATCCAACTGTTAGATTTTAAATTTCTTGTATTCGTTGGAAAGCTCTTTTTGATATGAACCCAACGATTCCGGGTTTAGAAGAATCCGACGGTCTGATCTCCTGTAATGTCAATTCGAAGTCAATGGTCGAAATTCGCGAACTACCGCAGCGCGTCGAGTTCTATTCAGGCTATTAAATATATATAACATATATACTATATATATTTCATCGATTTCAATTAAAAATGTATTTTATAAATCGTTTTAAATTCTTTTTCAAACGATTTCAACTTCATATTCAATTTTAAATCAAAACTGAATATTCTATATCATTAATATATAAATGATAATATTTTAAAAAAATTAGATTTTGAAATCACTTCCTTTTCGATATTCATTATAAAAATGAATAAAATCGATATAAATATCGTTCGCGTCAAAGTGGCGCACATCTAATCGACACGGCTTCATATATTTCAATATTTTTGTGTCCATCCCAAATCGGACATCAAAATCTTATTTTGATCCATTACTGAATATTATTTTAAAATATTAGATATTTTAAAAATATTAGATATTTTAAAATATTCATTATTCGTCATTTTAAAATATTCGTTAATTTAAAATATTCGTTCTTTCCGAATTGGAATCAGGCACAATCATTACCATATAATTTTATTTATATGGATTTCATACAACACATGTATACGACAACAATCAAACACAGCCAAACATCATCCAGCGTGCATTACACAACTGCATAAGCGTTAAATATAAATAATTGACGCTTAAAATAGTCTTTCAACCCATCGATTGACATACAACTAAATATTGGGATTAGTGTATGTCAAATATCATCCCAATACCCGCACTGATTATTATTTGTGCATATGGGCGATGTGTAAAATATATCACCCCAATCAATATCAGTCAAATGTGTGTACATAAACAAATCGTTCGATTTGTAAACGAATATTTTTTTTACTCATATACACGTTAAAAATTATATTTTTAACTATAAGATATTTATTTCAACACATGAATATTTTATGTAGTTCATTTATATAATAAAAATGATGTTTTTATTGTTCTAACATTTTTAGAAAATTTCGGCTGCATAACGACGCGATACTAGAATCGGAATTTCTAGCCTTATCCCTCGCCTACAACTGGCTCGCGCCATACACATACCAATTCCAATCAATTCATTTCACTTCCCAAACCAAATTCAAACAAATAAACCAATCAACCAAACAAACGAGGTTTCAAACAAAGGTGTCGGGTGCTACTAAGCACCGTCTGCATCCTAGTATATATATTTAACTAGAAAATAAATTAAAGTGAGAAGTTCTCATCTTTCGGATCCACTCCTCCAGTTTTATTTCTGAATTTCTGAACCGTTTGGATTTTCCCGAAATTCCAACGCAATCCTTTTCACGCTGTTCATAGTAAAAATCACATTTTTAATATGATGCTTATATATTTAAAAATTGTATTTTTAAACATTTCTATATTTATTAAAAATCATATTTTTACTTCGCCATTCATATAAAAAATGATATTTTTATATCGCTACTCATATATATAAAAATTATATTTTTACAATGCTACTTCAAATATAAAAATTATATTTTTACATTGCTACTTCATATATATAAATTATTTTTTTACAATGCTACTTCATAGATAAAAATTATATTTTTACAATGCTACTTCATATCTAAAAATTATTTTTTTACAATGCTACTTCATATATAAAAATTATATTTTTACAAAGCTACTTGATATATAAAAATTATATTTTTACAGACTTCATATATAAAAAGTATATTTTTACAATGCTACTTCGTACATAAAAATTATATTTTTACAACGCTACTTCATATATAAAATTTATATTTTTACAATGCTACTTCATATATAAAAATCTAATTTTTATGCAGCTACTTCGTATATAAAAATCAAATTTTTATGCTGCTACTTTATATATAAAAATCAAATTTTTATGCCACTACTAAACAAATAAAAATCACATTTTTAATCGCTATTCAAACAAATAAAAATTAAATTTTTAATCGCTATTTATATTTAAAACTAAAATTAAAATCTATATGTAAAAAAACTCACCTCCTATTTTTTTCCTTGAATAAAATTGAATTTTGGTTGTAGGATGGCCCACAAATCGGAATGGTGGTCTGAGGAGGGTCGGGAAGTCGCTAGTGACGTCGGGGGTTGCTTGACAGTCGGCGGCGGCGGCGGGGATAGGATGCCGTAGGCGCGGTTTTCTACTAGGGTTTGGGGATTTTTTGAAATAAAGGAGGAGGCGCCGTCGGGGTTGGTGGAGGCCAAGGGGCGGAGGGGAGGTCGCGGTCTGGTGGGGGGGGAACAGTGACGGCTCCTGGCGGTACGATGGGCTAAGCGCGGTGGCAGGGAACGTAGGGCGATGGGTTTGAATGAGGTGCGTTTTTTATTTATTTGATCGATCTGAGTGAAGAGAAGAAAAATGGGGGGTGTTAAATATAAATATATAACTATATTATTTTAATTTCCAAAAAGGTTACGTTTTCATTTGTACTTCAAACTGAACCCAACGACTGTCGCCCCTTGCTAAATACCACCATTCCGAACACAATGGAATGTCTGGTAAGCTAATTCGACTGTTTCGATCAGTTTTCGTCAAAATTAAAATATAAATTAATTTAATGTTCAAAATTGATTTCAACATACATTTCAATTTACTGGGGCCCCATACTAACTCCAAAAATTATAAAAATATATTTCTTGCTATGTTTTGACGATACGGTCCTAACAAAACTAGTTTCGTCAAATTTTTAGTCCTTTTGAAAAATGGTCATTTTCCATTCGATAAAATTCAAATTGAAATTTCCAAACACGTTTAAATTCACCAAGCTCACATATTGATTCCGAAAATTCTAAAAATTGGAATTTAGCAATAATTTGACATTACAGATCTAACAAAAGGGATCTCATCGGAAACGGAGGTCGTTTGCAAAATCGCTATTTTTAAGGGCCATATGATATATGAAATTCCGTAGTGACTATTCTGAATTTTCAACTGGGCATAACTTTTCATTCCCGTTATGAAATCTGGATTTTTCACATTCATTGGAAAGGTATTTTCAAACAGATTCAAATATTTCTGGTTTTACTAAAATCTGCTTTATTTTGATTCTTGTACATACATTTGAAATTTGAAATTGAATTTTCAAACTTCTGCGCCATTTCGGGCTCGTTATATAATTGAAATAAATTTATTCATTCTAATTTTGATTTAAAATAAATTTTGTAGTCATTATTATTTAAAATAAATCATTTTAATATTCAAAATTCATTAAAATTGCTAAATTATTTTTTTAAATTGGTTCTAATTTTCCTGGTTGTTACGATCTCTCTTACTTAAAATATTTTCGTCCTCGAAGAGGAACAAAGATGAAAGTTGTTTAACTAACCAACTCAACTTTTACTATGGCTTTCATTCTTCAACTTTTCAATTTCTAATAATTTTCAAATTCTTAAAAAAATTGGCTAGCACCCTAAATTTTGAATTTTTTTGCCATAACCTGCTTTGTACGGGGAGACATTTAAAACCTCAACTAACCACGCAGGGCCCTCACCCATCCAAAAGAAAATGAACAAGCCAAGAGGCTAGCCAATCGGCTCATAAAATCATCCAAACCCAATAATTTAGTAAACATGTACCTATTTGTTGGGCATACAATTTTATTCCTCTTCCTAGCCTCCTTGTTATGACCTATTCATTCAGACACATGCACATATATGCAATTGCAATAAATTTTTAATTCAGTTCAATATTTGATCAATTTGGCCAAATTTAACATACATTTACATGTGGGTTCAAATGAATAGTCACACAACGAAATCAGAAACCAGCAATCAATTAGTTGATTAACGTTTCAAACACATAACTTTAATACATAGTCAAAAATCACATTTTTGGTGCCAATTCACAACAATAATTTCTATCTATGTTTTGGTTCTCACACCAGTCAATTGGAAATATATAGAAATCCCACTTTCGAATACTCGAACATAAATGCTGATGATGTCATGCCCATCATCAGAATCATGTTCGTGCGACTAGAGCATGATTCTATATTTATCCAGTATATTTGAAGTTTTGTATACACGTTTGCAAGGTGTATATGCAAAATCTTCATATACTCGATTGTCCAAATTCAGTATAAAATAAAATAGTCAAACACGTATAATAAGATTTAAATTTCCAAAACTAAATTTGTTTTTACTTTTATTTTTAAAAATAATACTCTTCACACTCATTCTAGGATACTAATGGTCCCATCTCTAACAAGTCATTCTCATTGGATATCACTAATCCAATCTCTAATGAATTCTTTCGTTTGGTTCTAATGTGTCTTGTTCTTGAGCTCTGTAAACAAAAGCTCTGATAAAATGATGAAACGACCCAAATTTGCCCTTACGGGAAAGCCCTGATTGAGTTGAGAACACGGCAAATCAGAACATAAACGGAAGAACATTTCATTGCTTACTACAATAATTTGCATCAAAGTACAAGAATATACAGAGTATGAACAAATAATATACATTTGATAAACGTCAACGATTTACAAATTATTTGCAGTGCAAAATAATACAAAACACAACAAAAAGAAATACACGGATACAGAGCATTCGGAATATAGCTACATTTGTAAACCAGGATCCTGTGAATATAATATCTACAAAACCAAAGCTACTAGCTGACCGTGTGGAAAATACGGGCACCCAGAGTTTAGGTTAAAACAATAAACTCCAGGTCAGTCACGTGGCTGGTGTGAGAACTAAAACATTTATTAATTTGATTTTTAAAGTTAGGTAAACCAAGGGACCAAGCCTGAAATTACCCGCATTTTCGGCAAAATAATAATTAATTTATTTCATTATTTAAAAGGTGATTAAGAGGATTTAATGGTCGTGGAATTAAATAATGGTGAATATTTAATTAAAATAATAAATGAAATAATATTTTTAATTCTGAAATAATCAGAATTGGCTGAAATGGTGATATGCTGTGAACTGGATCATTTGTGATATTTAATTCAGTTTAGAATTGAATTAGAATAATGAATATATTACTTGAACGACAGTTTGAACGTATAATTATAGTATAATTAAACTCGAGCTCGAAATGGCGCTGCAGTTCGTAAATTGGCGATTCCAACTTCAAACGAATATACAGAAGCTGTTTCAAATCGGATTTCTGTGAAACAAGAAACGTTAGGAGCTGGTGAAGTATATCTTTCTAGTGGAAGAGAAAAATCGGGATTTCGTCGTGTAGATTTTTATTTATGTCCAAATCAAATTTTATAAAAGTCGTTGTGGAATTCCTTTATAATTTATAAGGGAATTATTTATATTTTAAAAAGGAATTTCAATATAAATAGAATATCGGGTTGACCCAGAAGTGAATATCAAGCTAGAAATTTATATAGGAATATTCTAAAGTTGTATGGTATTCCACTATGAATATATACGATAATATTTATTTTTAAATATTAAATTTAATTTTTATTTAAATATATTTATATATTTAAATGGGTCACTCAAAGCTTTAAAAATAGCCAGTTTTGCAAACGACCTCGGTTTTCGACGAAACCAATTTTGTTGGATCCGCAATATTAAATAATTGCTAGATTTCAATTTCCGTGATTTTTGAAGTCAGTATGGGTCCGTACGGATTTTTAGAGTGAAAAACAGTCAGTATTTTGAAGGTTAGAAATACGTTGTGTGAGCATACGAAGTCAAAATTCGACGAAACCAATTTCGTTGGGACCGTAATGTCGAAATCTAGCTACATGTCCAGTTTCATGATTTTTGAATATCATGTGTGATCACACGGATTTTTAGAAGACTGATACGAATATAAAATAATAAAAAGAAAATATCTAAACTAAATTACAGGCGAAAACAAATCCACCAACTCATGTTTCCTACCACAAAAAAAATATATGGTCCTCTATATAATCACTGTCTTGGCCGCCGGACCCTTTTCTTCCAAAAACACCAAAAATGTGCGCTTCAAAAATCAAGAACAATTCAAGTAAAATACTATAAATCCTAATGTATCTATTTTTGGATTGCTATTGAGAAGGTCTTCAGTCTGGTGGGGTTTTGAATGGTTCGATCACCATATTGGTAGCGGTGGTTTTTGCAGCGTGCTGGGTAGTAACCAGCGTTGGTGATTTTGGGTTTTGGGAGCAATGATTCTCGAATTCGATGCTGGTATTGAGTTCATCGGGAGGAGGAGCTTCGATTGTCGAAGCTGGATGGGTTTTCGTTTGGAAAAGTGTCGCTCGAACCACTGTGAGGCACGACTTACTGCTAACGACGGAAACGGTTGTGGTGGTGCGGGCCAATGGAAATGGTGATGAAAGGATGGAGTTCGGGGAGAGGATCTTAATGAAGAAATCCATTTGAATATCCATGATGTGAAGAGGTAGATAGGAAGAGCTGAAGTTTGAGTAATGGTGATGATCGGGTTCAACAGTTTGAGGGAGAAGGACTATAGCTTGGGCTGGGTATTCATTGGCTTTGGGCCAAGGAAGGAGGGTGAGCCCCAATTGTTTTTAAATTTAAAATTTAAGTTTTAGTTTTTAATTTAAACAATGTATTGAACTTGTAAAAATCATATCTCCTACATACGATATTAGATTGGCGAACCGTAAGTTGCGTTGGGATCGTATGGACGAGAGCTTCACAATGAAGCTGACTGGAAGTGGATTTGAGCTCGTTTAAATTTATGTCAAAATAAATTGTTTGATTCAAATCAAACAAATAGTTTATCATTCTTTAATGATGAACTGCAAATGTGAGTAAATCTCACTAACTCTGAACAGTTTATAATTTCATGTTGTATTTTTAGAACTGTTAAATATTGGCTGATTGTCCGTGTGTTGACTATTTGATCGAACTGCTAGTCAGTTAGTTGAATTTCGATATTGATTCTGTTTAATAGAATATATCATATTGAACTGAAGGTGATGTTGATTTTATTGTGTAACATCTGTGGATGCAGGGAAATAGTTTGGAGGAATCCGACTGGATTCCTCAACAGCTATTTTATTATTTTCGCATATTATGATATATGACGTGGTTTATAATTTGTTGTTGATTATTTGTGTATGGGCGATATTTGACATCATGAATTGATATGTTAAACACCATAACATACCGGATTGTGAAAAAGGGGAATTTTCAAATGGTATTTGGAAATAAAATACTTATAAAATTAAAAGGGTTTTATAAATGTAATGTTTATAAATGAAATATTTGTAAATGAAATATTTATAAATAGAAATCTTTATAAATGAAATATTTATAAAGAAAAGGGAATATTTATAAAATCATAAGATTTTATAAATGACATATTTATTGGTTAAATAAATAGGAGATGTTAAACGAGATACTTATTTGTTAAGTAAATAAGATATGTAACACCCCATGTCCATTAATGTCACTCACAAAAGGGAATGCATTAACTTCTATGGAGCTTTTTAAGTGAATATAGAACAGAAAATCACAACAAGATAGATATGAAATAGTACTTGAAAATTTAAAACTTTATTTATTGCAACGGAAGGTAAATATGTTTGGTTACATCACCAAAACCCAAAGACTAAAGTCAAGTACATAATATCCATCTTGACAAAATCAGAGTACATAATATAAAAAGCATAATCCCATAAATAGCCATAAAAGAGATAGGTTGAGCTTTACTTCAGCAATCCAAATCCAAGTGCTCCCAAAGAGATCCAAATCAAGCTTCCCACCCTAAGAAACTGGCCGGGGGGGGGGGGGGGGGAGGAAGAAAAGACGTGGAAACAAAGGGGGTCAGACATAAAGCCTGGCAAGTCCAATAACTCCAACAATATTGTGACGCCCGCCTCGCACCAGCCTGCATTTCCTCCAAAAGTGCGCTGAACACATGCCCGACTAGCACAAGACGGTCGTCAGAAGAAAGGAAAGAAGGGAATGAACTAATCAAGGAACCTGTAGAATGTCTCACAACGCATGGAATAAAATATAATAATAACATACTTGACATAAAACAGGTGAGACAGTGTATAAGCTGATAACTAATAATCAATGTCAACATCAAGGCAGCGGAAATCCAAATACAGCTTATGACAACTTTTCAAATTTACTGTCTCTAATAAAAAGGAAACTAAAGTAGAAGATACACCACCAATGCCCAAGCAGTGATCTTCAACAATACAGGGAGAATACTACATATATTACGTGGAAGCCTCCTGCTCGTCTCCGGATCATCTACCCGTGCATCACCAGCTAACCTGTCTCTAGTCTGCTCGTGTGAGCACCCAGAGTAATAAGAAGAGACATAAAACTCTGGGTCAGACATAAAGCCTGGTATGAGCGATAAGCATCTAAACAGAGTAATAACAGGTATACTAAACCATACCTGAACCTGGACCTGCAACCAAAGAGTTAGTACCACATACCGTATAATACTCCAAGGTGCCATAATAAATAGTGTAAGAACACGGGGGTGGGGTGTGCATGTCACAATGATAGCAAACAAATCATCCATAGCAACCATCCTCACATCTCTCACTTAGTGCGTAAAGCGTACGACATCTACCACTTTGGAACACTAGACAAAACTGAGGCAACGACGAATCCCGACTTGTAGAAACCCTGCTATGACCAAGCCAAACACTTGGAGTCATGACCAAACATTTCAATGACCCACTTCATTGGTCGTAGCCCTTGGTTCTACCGATGCCATAATGGCCCTGAATCCGCCTTCGTACCTCCTACCATAGTGGTCCAAAGCTATAGACGTCGATAACTCCTTAGCACGCGTCCCGCAGCAAAGCCCAACCATGAAGTGAACTCGTTGATTCCCATCTGAATCTTAAGCTCTAACTTCTCATTTGGACTTCCTTTGCCTCTCGGGTTTGGTCGAATTGGAGTGGGTCTTCAAAAGAGTTGTCGCGCAGTAACAGTCATAGAACTCGGTTCGGTTCGGTAGCGTCGGTTCGGGTCGGTCCTCCATCCTTGCCATCTTCCCTTTGGTTCGGGTCGGTTGCTTCACTCCGGGTCGGGTCGGGGTCCTCCTCCTCCGGGTCATGCTCCTTTTCCAATCAGCTCCCTCGTTCCTATCTAATCCGATCCGATCCGATCACCTCGCCTTACTCTAGTCGTAGCCTTCATCTTGAGCCGATCTGATTTGGCTTCTATTACCCTTCCGATCCGATCCCCTTGTCCACTCCAACCCTAAGGAACTGGCCTTCCTTCTTGCCACGTCTTCTACGTGCTAAACTCCGGTTCGGGTTGGATTTCCTTGCCCAGTTCACATGTCCGATCCGAGCCCCCCCCATCCGATCCGATCCGAAGCCCTGCACAGCTTTCTGCAACTTTTTCTAGCAACTTGTTTACGCCATTCGACGACGTTTTTGACAAATCTAACTATTCTAATCAATTATAATTCATGTCAAACTGTCATAGCAACATATAACATCAATTGCAAACACCATAACAACAATTCAAATGAACCAAAATGGATCAAAAGTGGTTAAAACCTCACATTTTCCTATAATCCTTCTTAATCATGTTTAAGCATACGATTAGCAAAACACATCGAAATTAACCCAAATTTCTAACAGAGCCTTAAAACTTTATTTTAGAATTTTAAGAATTTTTCCAGAATTTATTTACGTATAAATTCGCTAATCTTCACTAATTACCCTTATTCGCCGTAATTAGTGCAAAAACTATGCAAATCACTCACCTTGGCCACAAATGAAATTCTCAGAACTGAAACTCCTCTGATTTGGGGCGAATACTGATGTCTAACAGCAGCCCCAACCTTGCTTTGATGCTTTTTCCCCTTAATTTGGTGTTGCTAGGCCTAATCTTCAATTAGAGAGTGATTTGGGGTGTTTTAGATGTAGGAAGCCATTACTAAGGTTTCAAGGAGGTTTGTGGCGGCTCAAAACTGAAATGAAAGTGATAACCTAACCCTAATCAGTCCTCCTATACCTCTAAACCCGAAATTCCCTTTGGGCTTAGCTGCTAATCACCCGGTTAAGCCCAATTAAGCTGTTTTTCTCCATCTGAAACTTGTTTCAGCCATATCTCCCAAACAGTGAGTCCGTTTGGCTAATGTGACCACTCTACGGAAAGAGAAACCATCATTCGAAGCCGATGGAAGTGGTTTGAGGTCAAAATTCCTTTCCAATCAAAAGTTATGGCCAAAACAGTGATAACTAGGGGCAAAATGGTCATTTAAAAATCGGGAAAAATCATGAACATGGGAAATGACCACAATAGTCGTCTCCCAAAGTTACATGACCATACGACTTCGTATGTGAAAGAAATAAATATTCTACGATCCTACGATGCGTAGAATGCGGGTCGTTACATTCTCCCCCCCTTAAGAAATTTCGTCCCCGAAATTCCTTAACCCTAAACATACAAGGGATCCCGCATGCCTAACAACCATATACGACAATCAAATATGCAAAACAAGCAAACAAGCCTATCCTAGCATGCGGAAAAACTAAATCGAAGTCAAAATCTTACCAGACAAAGAGTTCTGGATACTTCTTCCTTATGTCCTCTTCTGTTTCCCAAGTACAATCATTCTCGTCTTCGCTCCACTGTACCTTGACTAGCTTCACCGACTTCCTTCGAAGTTGCTTCATGTCGTGTGCGACAATACGGGCCGGCTTGCGGTTCCCAACCGCCTCGGGTTCTACTTCGAAGTCCTCTAACTGATCAGGTGAAATAGTCATATCTGAGTCATGAACGAACTTCCTTAGTTGGGAAACATGAAATACGTTATGAACTCCCGCCATCTTCTCTGGTAAGTCAATCCTATATGCCAAATTCCCGACTAGTTCAAGAACAGGGAATGGACCAACAAATCTTGGTGTTAATTTGCCTCTCCTGCCAAATCGTATTACGCTCTTCAACGGAGAAATCTTGACAAATACCAAGTCACCAACTGAGAATTTTAAGTCTCTTCTTCTCTTATCAGCATAACTTTTCTGCCTATCTTGGGCTGCCTTCATTCGTTGTTGAATGATCTTGATCTTATCTGAAGTTTCCCTCACCACATCTGGTCCAAGCATAAACTTCTCGCCAGTCTCTATCCAACATGATGGTGAGTTACACGGCCTTCCGTACAAAGCTTCAAACGGAGCCATACCGATACTGGATTGGTAGCTATTATTATATGCAAACTCTACTAGATGCAAATGGTCATCCCATGATCCTCCAAAATCCAATATACATGCTCTCAAGAGATCTTCCAAAATACGGTTCACCCTCTCCGTCTGACCGTCGGTCTGAGGATGATATGCGGTACTGAGATGTAACTCTGACCCTAGCGCCTCTTGCAAGCTCTTCCAAAACCCACTAGTGAACAACGGGTCTCGGTCGCTCACAATGCTTTTAGGTACTCCATGAAATCTCACTACCCACTTCATATATAATTCTGCTAACTTAGCTGCCGTTCTAGTCGATTTGACTGGTATAAACCTTGCACTTTTAGTCAGTCGATCTACAATTATCCAAATGCTGTCATATCCCGATTTAGTTCTTGGTAATCCATCGATGAAATCCATCGAGACTTGCTCCCATTTCCATTTGGGAATTTCTAAGGGCTGTAACAACCCACTAGGCTTCTTTTGCTCGGCTTTAACTAGCTGGCAATTCATGCACCTGGATATAAATTTCCCAACATCTCTTTTCATCCCTTCCCAGTAGTAGGTCCGCTTCATATCTCGATACATCTTATTACCACCGGGGTGTATAGTCAGTTTTGAGTGATGACATTCTCTAAGCACTTCATCCCTCAATCCATTGACATTGGGTACAACAAGCTTTCCATTCTTTCTAAGCCATCTATCTCGATCAAGCCCATACTTGTTCACCTCCTCATCAATACCCATCTCTAACTTGGAGATGATTTCCAATAGGTTAGGATCGTCCCTCTGACTAGAGCCGATCCGCTCAATCAAAGTGGGTCTGATCGTCAAACTTGCTAACATTTCTGGATCCAATTCGCACTTTGGTCTGAAATCAAACCCCGCGATAAACTCCAGTTGCTTCCATTCAAGGAACATGGCCCCTAAGCTGGCATGTCTTCTACTCAATGCATCAGCCACCGCATTGCCCTTTCCCGGTGTGTATGCGATGTCAAAATCATAGGAAGCTAAGAACTCTAACCATCTCTGCTGACGGAGATTTAAATCCTTCTGGGAGAACAGATACTTCAACGACTTATGATCTGTAAATAACTCAAATCTTTCTCCCAAGAGATAGTGTCTCCACATCTTTAACGCGAACACAATCGCCGCCAATTCTAAATCATGGGTAGGGTACCTTCTCTCGTGCGGTTTCAATTGCCGACTTGCATAAGCTACAACCCTACCGCCTTGCATCAATACAGCACCCAGTCCGGTACCACAGGCATCCGTGTATACCGTCATCTCTTCATCCCCCTTAGGAATGACTAACACTGGTGCGCTTGTCAATTTGTCCTTTAGGCTTTTAAATGCATTCTCGCACCTTTCATCCCAGACAAAAGCTTGATTCTTCTTGGTCAACTGGGTCAACGGTGCTGCTATCTTGGAGAAACCTTGGATAAACTTACGATAATATCCCGCTAACCCCAAGAAACTTCTTACATCTGTTGCATTCTTGGGCGTAGGCCAATCTTGTACCATAGCCACCTTTGCTGGGTCCACGGCAATACCACTCTTTGATACAACATGGCCCAAGAACCTCACTTCCCTCTTCCAGAAGTGACACTTAGAAAACTTTGCTTTTAATTGGTGTTTTCTCAACACCTCCATCGCTACTCTTAAATGTTCCTTGTGTTCCTCCTCTGTCCTCGAATAGACCAAAATATCATCAACGAACACAAGGACAGACTTATTCAGCTGATCTCTGAATACCCTATTCATAAGGTCCACAAAATATGCCGGGGCATTAGTCAGCCCAAAGGGCATAACCAACCATTCATAAAACCCTGACGGCGTTCGAAATGCCGTTTTAGCTATACTCTCAGCTTCCACTCTAAGCTGATGAAAACCTGTCGCGAGATCCAACTGAGAAAATACCCTCGCGCCACTCAACTGATCAAACAAATCATCTATCCGCGGTAGAGGATACTTGTTCTTCCTTGTCACTTTATTCAACTCGCGGTAGTCTACACACAAACGAAGGGAACCATCCGCCTTGGTAGCAAACACGACTGGTGCTCCCCATTCAGAAACACTCCTTCTGATAAATCCCTTCTTCAAAAGATCGCTGACTTGCACCTCGAGCTCTCGCTGCTCCCTTGGTGCCATACGACGAAGTGGCATCACTATAGGCCTGGCATCCTTTACCAAATCAATACGAAACTCAATCTCTCGGTGTGGTGGAAGTCCGGTCACTTCTTCGAAAACATCCGGATACTGGCCAACCACGGGCAAACCTGACAACTCACTATGCGGAATGTCGAGGGAGTTTAGAAAACTAGCCAATACCCCCTTACTGGGTAGACCACCAAACACTATCCTCCGCCCATCATCCGCTCTAGCTGTCACCAACAAGCCCTCACAGTCTACCACCACCCCGTATCTTTGGAGCCAATCTACTCCCAAAATAATGCCAAACCCAGTAAAGCCCAAAACAAAGCAATCACAAACAAACATGCATCCATGACTCGACAGGACCACATTACGACAAATCATGCTAAGACTAGTCGAACCACCAATCGGGTTCGTCACTACTAAAGGTCTATCGACAATCTCGGGCTCCAATCCCAACCTATCTACCAGGTCACTAGATATGAAAGAACTGGAAGCTCCGGTATCAAACAAAACCCTAACGGGAACATCATAAACAGAAAGCATACCTTGAATGACGACATTCTTTCCCTTCTCCGCCGCAGTTGGGGCATTCGACGAAGAAGGAATAGCATTAAGAGCATATGCTTTCACCATTTGCTTTTCCTTAGGGGGCTGGGGACACTTGTCCTTGTGATGTCCCATTTGGCCACAGTTGAAGCACTTCCTATCTGCTGGCTTGGCCCGACAATTACTAGCATAATGGCCCTTCTTACCACAGCTGAAGCACTCCACATCTTGCTTATTCTTTTTCTTCTGGCCATCCTTAGCCTGATTCTGCTTTCTCTTATTCTGGGAACCACCTTTGCCTCCACCACTAGCTTGAGGCTTTGGCTCATCTGCGGATGCAACCTCAGTCTTCGGCTTAGGGTAGAGACTTTCTGACCTTAACGCTTTCCCCACAATTGATTCAAACGTCTCATCGATGTGGTTAATAAGTTTTTCCCCCAAGTATTGATCCAAACCAGTTATGAATTTCTCATTCTTTTTCTCGGCAGTATCAATAAGAGATAATCCATATTTTGACAAAGTGTCAAATTCAGCAATATACTCCGAGACAGCCCTGCCATTCTGCTTGAGCTCCAAGAATTTCTTAAACAGCATTGACTTCTGAGCAGCTGGAATGAACTTCTCACTAAAACGAGCCTTAAACTGCTCCCAAGTAATCTGATCTTCGGGAGTAGCTGCCTTTATAGCATTCCACCAATTCATTGCCCACCCTTGCAGCTGACGGGACGCTAGCTTTCTCTTCATTGCATCCTCGATACCCAAATCCTCGAAGATACGTTCGCAACTATCCACCCAATCTTGAACATCCGTGGCCGACTCCGTTCCGTGGAACGGCTTCCCACCAAGGCTAGTATAATCCTTATTCAGCTTGGCGAAGTCGACTCTTGGCGCCTGCACCATTGGACCACCACCATTTCCACCATTGGGAGCTGCCCTCTGAACATCTCTAAGCATCTCTCTCATGAGGTCAGTAAACATCGTCCTCATGTCAGCAGCATTCCCATTATTGGCTCCCCTACCGGTACCTCTAACATATCGGCTCATCGTCAATCTGAAAAAGAAAATGATTAACGATTCCATAGTGGTGCCAGTGCAGTGCGACTTCATCCTTATACTACTAATAGTATATATATATATAGCTTTTGAAAACCAAAATAATTACAAATACGCTCTCTCGTATACGTATACTATCTCTCCCTGATAACTTCCCTAGGTTAACTACGCAACCTAGAGCTCTGATACCAAGTGTGACGCCCGCCTCGCACCAGCCTGCATTTCCTCCAAAAGTGCGCTGAACACATGCCCGACTAGCACAAGACGGTCGTCAGAAGAAAGGAAAGAAGGGAATGAACTAATCAAGGAACCTGTAGAATGTCTCACAACGCATGGAATAAAATATAATAATAACATACTTGACATAAAACAGGTGAGACGGTGTATAAGCTGATAACTAATAATCAATGTCAACATCAAGGCAGCGGAAATCCAAATATAGCTTATGACAACTTTTCAAATTTACTGTCTCTAATAAAAAGGAAACTAAAGTAGAAGATACACCACCAATGCCCAAGCAGTGATCTTCAACAATACAGGGAGAATACTACATATATTACGTGGAAGCCTCCTGCTCGTCTCCGGATCATCTACCCGTGCATCACCAGCTAACCTGTCTCTAGTCTGCTCGTGTGAGCACCCAGAGTAATAAGAAGAGACATAAAACTCTGGGTCAGACATAAAGCCTGGTATGAGCGATAAGCATCTAAACAGAGTAATAACAGGTATACTAAACCATACCTGAACCTGGACCTGCAACCAAAGAGTTAGTACCACATACCGTATAATACTCCAAGGTGCCATAATAAATAGTGTAAGAACACGGGGGTGGGGTGTGCATGTCACAATGATAGCAAACAAATCATCCATAGCAACCATCCTCACATCTCTCACTTAGTGCGTAAAGCGTACGACATCTACCACTTTGGAACACTAGACAAAACTGAGGCAACGACGAATCCCGACTTGTAGAAACCCTGCTATGACCAAGCCAAACACTTGGAGTCATGACCAAACATTTCAATGACCCACTTCATTGGTCGTAGCCCTTGGTTCTACCGATGCCATAATGGCCCTGAATCCGCCTTCGTACCTCCTACCATAGTGGTCCAAAGCTATAGACGTCGATAACTCCTTAGCACGCGTCCCGCAGCAAAGCCCAACCATGAAGTGAACTCGTTGATTCCCATCTGAATCTTAAGCTCTAACTTCTCATTTGGACTTCCTTTGCCTCTCGGGTTTGGTCGAATTGGAGTGGGTCTTCAAAAGAGTTGTCGCGCAGTAACAGTCATAGAACTCGGTTCGGTTCGGTAGCGTCGGTTCGGGTCGGTCCTCCATCCTTGCCATCTTCCCTTTGGTTCGGGTCGGTTGCTTCACTCCGGGTCGGGTCGGGGTCCTCCTCCTCCGGGTCATGCTCCTTTTCCAATCAGCTCCCTCGTTCCTATCTAATCCGATCCGATCCGATCACCTCGCCTTACTCTAGTCGTAGCCTTCATCTTGAGCCGATCTGATTTGGCTTCTATTACCCTTCCGATCCGATCCCCTTGTCCACTCCAACCCTAAGGAACTGGCCTTCCTTCTTGCCACGTCTTCTACGTGCTAAACTCCGGTTCGGGTTGGATTTCCTTGCCCAGTTCACATGTCCGATCCGAGCCCCCCCCATCCGATCCGATCCGAAGCCCTGCACAGCTTTCTGCAACTTTTTCCAGCAACTTGTTTACGCCATTCGACGACGTTTTTGACAAATCTAACTATTCTAATCAATTATAATTCATGTCAAACTGTCATAGCAACATATAACATCAATTGCAAACACCATAACAACAATTCAAATGAACCAAAATGGATCAAAAGTGGTTAAAACCTCACATTTTCCTATAATCCTTCTTAATCATGTTTAAGCATACGATTAGCAAAACACATCGAAATTAACCCAAATTTCTAACAGAGCCTTAAAACTTTATTTTAGAATTTTAAGAATTTTTCCAGAATTTATTTACGTATAAATTCGCTAATCTTCACTAATTACCCTTATTCGCCGTAATTAGTGCAAAAACTATGCAAATCACTCACCTTGGCCACAAATGAAATTCTCAGAACTGAAACTCCTCTGATTTGGGGCGAATACTGATGTCTAACAGCAGCCCCAACCTTGCTTTGATGCTTTTTCCCCTTAATTTGGTGTTGCTAGGCCTAATCTTCAATTAGAGAGTGATTTGGGGTGTTTTAGATGTAGGAAGCCATTACTAAGGTTTCAAGGAGGTTTGTGGCGGCTCAAAACTGAAATGAAAGTGATAACCTAACCCTAATCAGTCCTCCTATACCTCTAAACCCGAAATTCCCTTTGGGCTTAGCTGCTAATCACCCGGTTAAGCCCAATTAAGCTGTTTTTCTCCATCTGAAACTTGTTTCAGCCATATCTCCCAAACAGTGAGTCCGTTTGGCTAATGTGACCACTCTACGGAAAGAGAAACCATCATTCGAAGCCGATGGAAGTGGTTTGAGGTCAAAATTCCTTTCCAATCAAAAGTTATGGCCAAAACAGTGATAACTAGGGGCAAAATGGTCATTTAAAAATCGGGAAAAATCATGAACATGGGAAATGACCACAATAGTCGTCTCCCAAAGTTACATGACCATACGACTTCGTATGTGAAAGAAATAAATATTCTACGATCCTACGATGCGTAGAATGCGGGTCGTTACAAATATAATTATCAAAGTAACTAGGATAAGACATAAGCTTGGTAAATAAGGAAATGACTGTGAATTAATGGCAAGACCAAGCAACCAAAAATAATAGGATGAGCAAAGATAACGTTAAAGGCGCTTCCTAATCAATATAGGGTAATTACTATACTCTACCGTACTGTATTGTACTAACACTAACTGCACCCATACTAGTCACTCTAGAAACTTGATCCCTCTTGACTAAATAGAATGATGATAGCTTCGTGTACTACTAGATGTACCCACTATCCCCACTAGATGTACCCCTCAATGGTAATTCCATGTACTTCTAGCTGACATCATAGGTGTCGCCTGCTCCTAACTCCACTAGGTGTACCCCTTTAATGATTAATTAATAATGGTAGCTTCCTGTACCCCTAGCTGACTACATAGGTGTTGTCTGCTCCTATCTCCACTAGATGTACCCACTACCCTGACCCATTCGATCGGCTCCCTAACTCGTAGATACCCGTGCTGGTCCCATAGTGGGGTGTATCACTCCCCTAAAGTGGCAACCCAATACAACTTAAGGATGCACGGCTTATACCTACACGATGCAACAACGTCTTACCCACCAGCTCGGGCCCACGCACGCACATGACCCCGTTGGACTTGCATTGCCACCGCTAACCCATTTTGGCCTCTAACAATCAGGCCCAGTAGGCGTGTCCCGTCCTCGACTTGGGTCGAGCACACAAAGATACTTAATGGGCTACTGGACTGAAAAGGGCCCCCACCAAGCTTCCCACCTAGGCTTGGTCCCCTCTAATACATCCCACTTAACCCCATGTCCACTTACATGTATAAATTTGGTTAAGTGTTTTCTAGTTTAACCTAGTCTAACCCTTTTGTTTAATTAACATGTTGTATTGGTAAAGTCTGTTGGCCTATATACACAAATATTACCCACCTACCCAAGATTTACTTAACCCTCTCACTGGTTCTGAAATATTAATTTACGGTTAAGTTTGTGGGCCTATATGTACTAGTATTACCCACCTACCTAAGATTTACTTAACCCACTCATTCCGTATAATCCAATTTACTTAACCCCCAACTTAAACTTAAGTTCTTATAATCCCTAGGGATCAGATTTGGTTAAGTAGTCCATTTCATTTACCATGTCCATTTTTAATTAATTAATCAATTAATTAAAACCTTTCCCTTCATAGGTGTCAATACCTATTTTATCCAACAATTTGAATTACATGTCATAATTGTTTATATTCAAATTACTCCATTTTTCTAATCGTATTTCTCATGACATCCTCATGTCACCCACATGTCACCCACTAGATTCCTCATGCCACCCAAGGCACCCACTTAACCCCCTTATGTCCCACTACATATTTACTTTGGTTAAGTGTTTCTTAATTTATTACTATCGTAACCCCTTTAGGACCTCTCACATTAGACTGACATTTGTGGCTGTTGGATTTGCCAGGAAGGTCCGGGCAGTCTTACACCACAAACGGGCCTAACCTCGTGTCCATACAATTGTTACGCATTTAGTTTTGGCCTTTGACCTCTCACATTGGGCTACCATTTGTGGCTGCTGGATTTGCCGGGCGGGTCTGGGCAGTCTTACACCACAAATGAGTCCAACCTCGTGTCTTAGGCAATTAATTATACATAATTAATTTCCCCCAATATTTGAATTACTTTCCCTATTCAAATTACAAATCATTTCCATATTTATTTATGTATAAATATGTCACCTTAATTATGTCCACTATTTATGGTACATAAATTGTACCAATTTACATCTCAAATTAATTTCATGCCTTTTTAGGCATTTGTGCCAATTCCCAATATTTAGTATCCCTATTCAAATTCAAATTAATCGATGTCCATAATTAAACTATGTCCATTACTACACATTAATTTTCCAATTAATGCCTTCATTAAATTTTTCGCCTTTTAAGGCAATTCACCTTAATTAATATCTCAAATTCGTTATATGCCTCATTTACATGCTAATTCACATTTATTAACATAATCAATATTTTCATCCCATATTTGGATTAATTATTCCTAATCAAATATGTTAATAAAATTCCAATTATCTTTATGACCATAATTCACATTAATTATGTCCATATATCACTTTGCCAATTAATATCTCAATTTACGTATATGCCTCTTTTAAGGCTATTACATGCCAATTCACATTTATTAACATAATCAATATTTTTCCCATAACACCCGCGGCGTCCGTTCGCATAGAATATATGATAGACTAAGAAATAGTCTAACACATGAAAAAGGAAAAAACACCACATATTCACATAACATACAAAATAGGCCTAACTTGCATATGAGAATTTACCACATAACTTGCATAAAATCATAGATCTAAACATAGGCCTAAAAGGTATGAACCTGCATGTTATGAATAAGATTTTCATCAAAAAATTTACATAGGCAATAACCACAAACTTGCATAACATGATTCATATTCCAAACTCATATTTTTATATAAACTTGCATATGTGATTTATGCAACATAACAATGGTGTAAATTTACCTCTAAACATATAAACTAGCATGTAAAGATTTAGCATATAACTCATACATGTCATAGCCTAAGTTTTGATCTAAAATAGATGTCATAATCTTTACTAAATTGCATGTGATTTATGTCTAAATCAACATCTGAACTTGCATACATACATATGATCTATCATATGAATCAACATAACCAAACTAGCATTTAAACAACATGATGATTTGATTATACATAAGCCAATCATAAAATTACAACATAGATCATAACTTTACAACATGTATGATAACATCACAATTTAACAACATAATCATATCATACGGTCAATAATTCACATCATATCCATATAATCCACAATTATATCTAATCTTACTTAATTTAATAATTATCTTTATTAGAGAAATCGAACTTGCCTTTCGTGGTTAAAGAATTATGAACAATTGATCAAACTTGATGCAGAATTGTTGTAGCGACGTTAGTTGATTCGTTGTTGAAGCTCTAAGCTTGAATTAGGTTGAATTGATTAGCTATCTTCCTCTTTAGTTGGCGGCGACTACACTGAGTTCCATGGCGACGACATAACGACTTTAGTTTCAATTTTAATTAGGTTTAGAGTTAGCATTAGGATGTATTTATAGGTGTAGGAAGTTCTTTAGGACCATTAGATTAACCCTTCACCATGAGAACTAACCAAATGCAAAATATGTATTTGAGCGAATGGGCCCACGGGTTGACAACCAAACACCCTGGATTAACCCCTAGTCGACCCAGCATGGCTTGGGTCAACCTCAAAAATGGGCCGGTTCGGTCATTCCCCCCTCCCAATTCGCTATTTTGAACTTTTTCGCATATTTATTTATTTAATTTTTAATTTATATATATATCAATATATATATATATTTCTTTGCGCAACCCATTTCACTTAATTCTTTTCTAAAAATTAAGTATACTTTAATTTGTGAATTTTAATGTTATAAAATTACGGGGTGTTACAAGATATAAAAGAGATACTGACTTAGGAAACAGAATAAGTTATTAATAGGATTATTTATTTGTTAAATAAATAGAATAAGAAAAGGAGATATTTATTTGTTAAATAAACAAGATAAGATATAAGGAATATTTATTTTGAAAATAAATAAAATATTAATAAAGGAAATACTTAGGATAAATAAATAAGGTTAATAAAGGGAATACATGGAAATAGAACCCTAAAAGGAAATATTTGCAAACGATTTGCAAATAGAATTTGAAAAGGAAATATTGGTAAAGGCATTTAGAAATAAATAGATTATGAAGGAAATATTTATCTTTGGATATATATATATATATATATATATATAAGCCAGGACTTTTATATGGAGAAAACAGATAAATGGATTAGATCAATTTATAAATGATATTTATAAATTAAGTAATTATTTATCAGTGGATAAATGGGATATATGAATCGGGACTTATAATAAGAAGTAAAAATCGATTTCAACATCAATGTTTGAAACTAAATAAGGACAAAGAGTTAATCAGTTAGGGTTAACCAGTTAGAGTAAAGTCATTAGGGTAAACAGGTTAGGTTAAACCTTAGGGTTAACCAGTTAGGTTAAACCTAAGGGTTAACCAGCTAGGTTAAACCTGTTAGAGTTAATCGATAGAGTTAGATCGAACTAGAGTTGTTGAATAGAGTTAAATCGAACTAGATTTATTCAAATGGAGTTAATCGAATTTAGTTTATTCAAATAAAGTTGAAGTGAGTCAATCGAATTTAGTTATTCGAAGAAGTGAATCGAATCAGAGATATTCCAAATGAGATAATCGAATAGTAGATATTCGAAGTGAGATAATCGATTCAGAGATATTCGAAATGAGAAAATCGAATCAGAGATATTCGAAGTGAGATAATCGAATCAGAAATATTCGAAGTGAGTTGATCGAATCTAGTTATTCGACAGGAGTTAAATCAAATAAGATTTATTCGAAGAAAGAGATTTTCGAATATTAGTATTCGAAAGTAAGCAAATCGAATATAAATTAATCATGAAAGAGTTTATGCAGCGGTAGGATCGTATAGAATGGAGTATATGATATAATGTATATGGTAGAGTAGTAAGCAGTAAATCACACAGTCGATTTATACTGGTTCGGACCACTGTCCTACGTCTAGTCCCAGACTCACTTCCGGTATTTCACTAACACTAAAACCCTCACTTCACCCGGAGGAATAGGTTCACAATTACCCGAACCACTGACCGGGATTTCTTGCCTCAACCACTGAAGAGGTCTTCACTAATACAGAACAATTGTTGACTCTTTTGTGTTCTTATAACACGGATTGTCGAATATTAAGTACACCCTTCCTATAACCTTTCCTTGATGATAATCGTGAAGTGCGTGAAGGAATATGGAAGTTTAAAAGTCTCAAGTATAAAAGTAGATAGCTTTTTAGAACTTAGAGAGCTTTGAATAAGATAGAGAGAATTAGAATAAAATTCGGTGATTAGATCATGTAACACCCCGAAAATTCTATAACTGTGAAAATTCATGAATTAAAGTTTAAATAATTTCAAATCAAAGAACCAAGGGAAACGGGATAAGCCATTGCGTTCGACTCGGAAAAATACGCGAAATAGAGTCCGAGTTTTCGAAAAACGGAGTCCGTATGAAGAAGATATGGCCTTCGGAAGTTTTGAATTAAATTTAAAATTCAAACAGAATAAAATAATTAAAAATCGGGCCCAGTGGGCCAGGGCGGATAAAAACCCGCCTAGGCCACCCAGGTCGACTGGGCTGTCGACCTGGGCTACCCATGTCGACAGGGCTGTCGACAGGGGTATCGACCTGGTCGAGCCCAGTCAACCTGGCTGGCCAGGTCTGTGTTTGGTCGAATTTCTGTGGTCTGCTTTGTCATTAGGGCTAGGTGGCGGGTTCTAATTGGTCTCTCTATCTAATGAATGGCTACGATCTAACCTAGCAACATCAATGGTCCTAATCAATTCCTAACCTCTATATAAACAACCCTAGACTAAAACCTAATCTATTCATTCAAATTAAGAACATAGCCGCCATGTTGCTGAGGAACGACAAAGAGTAGCCGCCAACTAGAGAGAGAATTAGGGAGAAAGTTCTAAAGCCTAAAGCAATTCAAGCAACCTAAAGCCAATCAATTCAACAAAGGAATCATATCTCTTAATTAGAGAATTCGCCGCAACCATTGTAAGTAGAGTATTACTTTGGTATTAATAAACAACTGTGTTGATTTGTATGCTTGAATTGGGATAATAAAGTAGTTCATATTTGTGCAAAATTATGTTATTCGTTATAAAGAACTACATGCGGTAGTTCTATGCAAATATACGTTTGGAATATTGCGCGAATTATGCAATTTATGTTGAAGCTACATGTATGTAGTTGATTGAAATTCATGCAAGTTTGGGGCTTTGTTATTATGCCATCATGATGTATGTTTTTGTGCATAAATCATTTTGCAAGTAATTGAAACAAGTTTGGTTGTTATAGTTCATAAGAAACTATGTTGGAATTTTGACACCTTAATCCATGTATTCAGTCATGCTTTTGCAAACTTATGAATATGGCTAGGCTATGAATGATATTTGGCATATTTGAAATCCATGATTAAGTCTATCTTGTTTACAAGAATTTTATGATGACATATGTGAGACATGGCTAGGTTAGACTCAAAAATCCCTTTTTGCAAGTTTAAAGCAAACACCATGCTTAGGAATATTTATGCATAAGTATATTTATACTATCGTTAGGTGATTAGACTTAAACCATAATTAAGTTGATCTATGATTTTGTAACAAAGTATCCCCTTTGTAAACATGTAGAAACCGTATGAACAGGACTTGTTTATGTTTATGCCATGAACAAATTTGACTTTACTTATGCCATGCTTATGTTTGACATTATGCCATGTTTATGCTAAAAATATTTATGCCATGCTTATGTTTGACATTATGCTATGCTTATGCTAGAAATATTTATGACATGCTTATGTTTGACATTATGCCTAAATAAGAATATGGGTTCATGTTGTAGTTAAACCTATGCAAGTTCACATGCTTTGATTCATGTCACCTATGTTACCACTATGCAAGTACACCAATTTCTATTTTGTATTTCCAACGTCGTATTGCAAGTTCATGCGCTCACCTTCCCCTCTTTGTGTATACGACATAAGCCTCCCCTTCGCATGGCTAAATTGGGCTTTAAAAGGCTAAGCCCAATATATATGAACGGACGTGTAAAACGGGGGAAAATAACGTTGGGTTAAAATTAATTAATGAATGAAAATATAAAATAGAAGGGCCCAAGTTCAAGTATGGGTTGGGCCCATGGTTGGTGTAACCTTTACACCATTAACTTAATAATGGGCCGCAAATATTTACATATAAGAAATAAAGAAGAAATATGTAAATGTAGAAAATACGATGTGTTTAACCCGAGGTTGGATTGAGTTGTGATGTAAACCTGCCCGGAACCGCCCGACTGTCCAGTAGTCACAACAATACCTATCCAATGTGGGAGGTTAAACATGGAGCCCAGCAAGGACCCGAGGTTAGACTGAGTTGTGGCGTAAGACTGCCCGGAACCAACCGGCAACAGGCAGCCACAACAATACCTGTCTAATGTGAGAGGTCAGGGCCTTAATAAGACAATTAAGGCTGAGTCAGGATTGTTAGGATTAAGTGAACTAAAGACTTAATCAAAATGGAACATGCTAAACTAAACAGAATGGTGGGGTTAGGTTAGAAACACTTAACCAACTTAGCATCTTGGCTAGAGATAGAAAACCTAGTAACGGGGGACCCTTTTCAGCAGTAACCCTAAAAGGTGTATCAGGATACCCTGAAACTAGGCAGGGTGGGGCACGATTACTGGGCTGATTGTAAGAGGTCAAAGCGACGGCGGTGGTGTAGCAGTGTAGGTTCTAACGGAGTGCGGGCGTGCACACACTCCGGCGCAGAAAAATAAGGCACTGGACACCAGTAGCATACCTATGCACTCTAAGGTTGTGTCGGGTTGCCACTATGAGACTTGATACACCCCATGGTGGGACCAGCATAGGTAACTACAGACATCGGGGGCCGTAAGACACATGTAACTATGCGAGTAGGAGCCGATCATCATAGAATGGATCACATCACCCTGATTATGGGGTGCAAATTGGAAACTAGTTTACATGGGTTCAGAGATTAACATGGGGTACGATAGTATATTCGACCCTAGACAACTTAGCCAAGTTTATTGTGCTTGCCCACTTCTTGTTTATACTTATCATACCCAGTTCTTTATTCATAGACAAAGTAGTACTAGACTTACTCAGGCTTTATGTCTGACTCTATTTTTCTTTCGTCTTCTTTCTTCCGTTCCCCCCCCCAAGTCCTCAGGGAGGGAACACAACAGCTTGATCAGCCTTGACATCCAGCTTGAAGAAGAGAAATGTATTGCTTGGACTTCCCTGTTTTGAACTATGGCTTTGGACAATCCACTATGGGGCTTTTGCAGTTTATCTATGTTTTATTTATGCTTCTTTAAATCATGTACTCAAGACAGATTATGAAAGTGTTATGTTTTTTGGAAAGGATGTTGTTGTAACACGTATTTGACTTTATGAAATAAAAGTTTGTTGTTCTTCCGCTGTTTACAAATATGTGTTCTTATATCTGTCTTGTATATCTGTGACTTGTACTTATAAACCTCCACCAAAATTAGGGCATTCCCTTTGAGAGTGACCCTAACGGAGGTGGGGTGTTTCACTTGGTATCAGAGCATAGGTTTACTAGATAAGATAAAAAGTTTTGAAAAATTATTTTCAAAAAAGGAAATTTAAAGAAGCATTTTTAAAAGAAAAATGTTATTTTATTTTAAAAAGGCAAAAGTCCACTCCCCAAAGCCGTAGGTACTATCTCTTATCCTTCGTTTTGAATCTATCCTTTTTGTTTCAGCATGTCCCAAGAACTTAACTTGCCGGAGGGGGTACCAATACCTGGTTGGTTTAGACGGTTCTTAGAAGCAAGAGCCACTCAGCCAGGTCCTACCATTCCTCCTCCCCCAGCGGAAGGAAATCATCCAGCTGCAGCAGCACCTTTTCCTCCACCTCCTCCTCGGGGAAACACTTTTGCTAAGATATGTAAAGATTTTAAAGCTATGGGAGGAAGGGATTTCCATGGAACTGAGTCCTTCGTAGCAGCTAGGAATTGGCTGAAGGAAACAGAGGACCTATTCATCATCTTTGAGGTAGAGGATAAACAAAAAGTACAATTGGCAGTGTGGCTATTGAAGGGTGAGGCTTCCTACTGGTGGGAAGTCACTAATGCTGAAAGACCAGTGGAGACATGGGAGGACTTTAGGGCAAGGTTTGAGACTAAATTTCTCTCAGATGCGGAAAGAAGTTTGCAGTTGGAAAAATTCTTATTTCTTAAGCAAGGAGACAAGACTGTCAGAGAGTATGTGAATCAGTTCGATGAGCTGGCTAGGTTTGGACTTGACCTAGTCAACACCCCGCACAAGAAGGCTCTCCGTTTCGTCAAAGGGTTAAATGAGCCACTACACAGTTTGGCCATGACCCATATACCCATGGGGGCCACGTATGAAAGATTGGTGCAAATGGCATTGCTGAATGAAGAGGATAAGGGCAAGAAGAAAGAGGGTTTGCAGCCCAAGAAGACAGACTTTAAGAAAGGCGGAAAAGGCAACAAAGAGAAGAGGAAGTGCAATTTCTGTGGCAAAGTGGGGCACTTAGTAAAGGACTGCCGGAAAAAGAAGGCCAAGGAGAATGGTGGGTGCTTTTCTTGTGGTGAGACAGGCCATAGGGCTAAGGATTGCCCAAAGAAACGAGGACAGGGGCAGGGGGCTGGATCCACCCCAGGGGCACAGGTTCATGTGCTGGAAGCGCCACCTCTGCAACAGCGAGGTAAAAACACTTCTGTAGAAAGTGTAGTTTATCTTTACGATCACCCCATTCGCACTTTATTTGATTCCGGCGCATCACACTCCTTTATCTCGTCTGCTTTAGTAGAATCTCTGCACCTAAAAACTAGTATGGTAGAGGACCCCTTAATTGTTTCAAACCCAATTGGGGGCCCAGCTCATTTGTCTATGATCTGTTTGGATTTGAAAATTTCTATTCTAAGTGTTGAATTTCAATGTAGTGCCTTTGTTTTGGGCTTTTCGGGGTATGGTTTGATTTTGGGTATGGATTGGCTATCCCGTAATGGGGCCATCCTTGATTGTGAGAAAAGGGTTGTTAGGCTCCTAACCCAGCTCGGTAATACTTTGGAAATTTCTTGTAATCCCTCGTATGCGGTCATGCTTAGTTATCTTGAATCGCTAGATGCCTCTGTTGAAAATTTGCAATCAGTTAGAGTGGTCCGGGAATATCCGGATGTCTTTGAAGAGGTGAAGGGCTTGCCTCCGAAGCGGGAAATAGACTTCCGCATATATCTTGTAGATAATGCAAAGCCCGTTGCGTTGCCCGTTAGACATATGGCTCCACGGGAAAGGAAAGAGCTCAGTAAACAGATTAAAGAGCTTCTAGAAAAGGGGTTCATTAGGAGGAGCATTTCAGAATGGGGCGCTCCAGTGTTGTTCGCTACGAAGGCGGATGGTTCACTCCGTCTATGTGTTGACTATAGGGAGCTCAACAAGCTAACGAAAAAGAATAGGCACCCTCTCCCTAGAATTGACGATTTATTTGACCAGCTTGTAGGAGCGTCTGTTTTCTCCCAACTTGATTTAGCAACTGGTTTTCATCAGCTAAGGGTGGCTGAAGATAGCGTCGATAAAACGGCTTTCAGAACCCCAGACGGCTTCTTTGAATGGCTTGTCATGCCTTTCGGCTTGACAAATGCACCTGCTTATTTCGTGGACCTGATGAGTAGGGTATTTAGAGATTTCCTCAACAAATTCGTAGTGGTCTGCGTAGATGATATCCTTATCTTCTCAAAGAGTGAAGAGGAACATGCTCAACAGTTAAGGGCAATCATGGAAACTTTGCGAGTCCATCAACTAAAAGCCAAATTCTCCAAATGCCACTTTTGGAGAGAAGAGGTGAGGTTCCTTGGGCACATAGTATCCAAACAAGGGTTAGCGGTGGACCCTGCGAAGGTAGCGGCGGTACAGGATTGGAAGACACCAAGGAATGCGACTGAGGTCCGAAGCTTCCTAGGACTAGCAGGCTTCTGTCGAAAATTTATAAGGGATTTTGCGAAAATCTCAGCTCCGCTCACGAAATTAACTAAGAAGAATCTAGTGTTCAATTGGGATTTGGATTGCGAGTTTGCTTTCCAACGACTGAAAAGGGCTCTTACAACAGCCCCAGTTTTGACGCTGCCGGATGGGAGTAAGATGTTCACTGTTTATACGGATGCATGTGGGACAGGGCTAGGCGCCGTCTTAATGCAAGAAGGGAGGGTAGTAGCTTATGGCGGGAGGCAGTTGAAAGTGCACGAAAAGAACTACCCAACCCACGATCTTGAGTTAGCCGCCATCGTCTTTGCACTCAAGTCTTGGCGACACTATCTCCTAGGTGAGAAGTTCGAACTTTACACTGACCATAAATCGTTGAAATATCTTTTCTCGCAGAAGGATCTTAACTTGAGGCAACAAAGATGGATGGAGTTTCTTGCCTCGTACGATTTCGAAATCTCCTATACTCCGGGCAAAGGCAACGTAGTGGCAGACGCGTTGAGCCGAAAGAAATTGACCCTAAGCCCGTTGTTTGTTGAAAGACAAAGCCTAGAGTTTATAGCCAGCTTCGACTTTAGGCCTTCCTCCGATTTCGTACCGGGCTTGCTTGCATCTCTCGAAGTGCGCCCAACTTTAGTGGATTCAGTAGGGACAGCACAACGCGAAGACCCTCAGCTTGTGGAATTAATTGATAGGTTAATTAGGGGAGAGACTTCGAGTCACCTCAACAGATACTCCATCGACGATAGGGGTTTGCTAAGGCGAGACGGAAGACTATGCGTCCCACAGACAAAAGATTTAGTAAAGAAGGTTCTCGAGGAAGCGCATCATTCCAAGATGACGATACACCCAGGCGGAGATAAAATGTACAAAGATATAAAAAGGACTTTCTTTTGGAACGGCATGAAAAAGGACGTGGCAGAGTTCGTTTCTAAGTGTATGGTGTGCCAACAGGTTAAAGCGGAACAGAAAAAGCCTGGCGGACTACTACATCCTCTGGAGGTCCCGCAGTGGAAGTGGGATAGCATCTCAATGGACTTCATCGATGGGCTGCCTAGGTCTAGGAGAGGCAACACTAGCATTTGGGTAATAGTGGATAGGCTTACTAAAAGCGCCCACTTTTTACCTGTCAAAAGTAAGAGAACTGCCTCATCCCTAGCCTCACTTTACCTTAAGGAAATCGTTCGACTCCATGGAATAACGTCTAGCATTGTTAGTGACCGAGATCCCATCTTCACCAGCGAGTTTTGGCGGAGTCTGCAAGAAGCAGTAGGAACGCAGTTATGCTTGAGCACGGCCTATCGTCCCCAAACCGACGGCCAAACAGAGAGAGTGAACAGGGTTTTGGAAGACCTCTTAAGACTGTGCGTCCTTGACTTCGGAGGGACATGGGAAGACCACCTTCCTTTGGTGGAATTTGCCTACAACAACAGCTATCAAGCAACCATAGGAATGGCGCCCTTCGAAGCTTTATATGGAAGACCGTGCCGATCGCCCACTTGTTGGTGGGAGTCTACTGATAAGCTTATACTTGGACCAGATATGATCCGAGAGACTTCAGAGAAAGTAGACTTAATACGAAGAAGGATGAAGACGGCCCAAGACAGACAAAAGTCCTACGCCGACAAGAGGAGGACCGACCTTGAATTTGAAGTTGGAGACAGAGTTTTTCTCAAGGTATCACCACTAAGAAATGTTGTTCGTTTTGGAACCACAGGAAAACTAGCGCCAAGGTTCGTAGGGCCATTCCCTATTATCGAGAAAATTGGGAAAATGGCCTATAGATTAGAGCTACCCGAGAAGTTGGCTGGAGTCCACAACATTTTTCACGTTTCACACCTCCGAAAATGTCTGCATGAGTCAGCTGAAGTAGTAGAGCCAAACATCCTCGAAGAGGCCGAAGTGGAACGCGAAGCAACCATAAGAAGAGTTCCAACCCGCATCTTAGGAACGGAAGTGAAGAAGCTATGCAACCGCGAAGTCAAGCTCGTCAAAGTTCAGTGGAGCAACGCCAAGGGAGACGCAACTTGGGAAACTGAAGCTAGAATCCGTACAGCCTACCCTTTTCTGTTCGAGGGTACATCCTTGATCTTTCCTTTTCCTTAAGTTGCGCTTTTATCTATCTTTTTAGGTATCTTTCCTCGACCTTATCTTTTAGGTAGAAAACTTTTTGGATGGAAACATGTAGTTGAAACATGTTATGTATGATGGTTGCAAGTGGTTGCAAGTGATTGCTAGTGGTTGCTCGTGGTTGCATATACACACACAATCTAGGTTTTAGATCGGCTCAGTCACTTCATATTGCATATGCATGTATGTTTGCTTTCGTATGTGGTTGAACTCTAATGTGTTGCCATGTGGATGTTGCATTTGTATTGAATGATTGTGCACTCATGTAGAATCATGAATAGGAAAATTTGCATACATAATGGATTCATGGCACTTACATAATTCGCATTAAGGAGGTCAACTGAACCAGTAGACCGCCTGATTTTGCATTAGATAAGTACATGTACACACACACTTCGCATATGATCATGAAGCATTAGAAGTATTTTAAGGACAATGGATGCTCGTGTTTGATGGATGAGTAGATGGATGATTGGATGTTAGGATTTACATTCCTCATAACTTGAAGATTTCGGGGACGAAATCCTTTTAAGTGGGGGAGAATGTAACACCCCGAAAATTCTATAACTGTGAAAATTCATGAATTAAAGTATAAATAATTTCAAATCAAAGAATCAAGGGAAACGGGATACGCCATTGCGTTCGTCTCGGAAAAATACGCGAAATAGAGTCCGAGTTTTCGAAAAACGGAGTCCGTATGAAGAAGATATGGCCTTCGGAAGTTTTGAATTAAATTTAAAATTCAAACAGAATAAAATAATTAAAAATCGGGCCCAGTGGGACAGGGCGGATAAAAACCCGCCTAGGCCACCCAGGTCGACTGGGCTGTCGACCTGGGCTACCCATGTCGACAGGGCTGTCGACAGCCCTGTCGACAGGGGTATCGACCTGGTCGAGCCCAGTCAACCTGGCTGGCCAGGTCTGTGTTTGGTTGAATTTCTGTGGTCTGCTTTGTCATTAGGGCTAGGTGGCGGGTTCTAATTGGTCTCTCTATCTAATGAATGGCTACGATCTAACCTAGCAACATCAATGGTCCTAATCAATTCCTAACCTCTATATAAACAACCCTAGACTAAACCCTAATCTATTCATTCAAATTAAGAACATAGCCGCCATGTTGCTGAGGAACGACAAAGAGTAGCCGCCAACTAGAGAGAGAATTAGGGAGAAAGTTCTAAAGCCTAAAGCAATTCAAGCAACCTAAAGCCAATCAATTCAACAAAGGAATCATATCTCTTAATTAGAGAATTCGCCGCAACCATTGTAAGTAGAGTATTACTCTGGTATTAATAAACAACTGTGTTGATTTGTATGCTTGAATTGGGATAATAAAGTAGTTCATATTTGTGCAAAATTATGTTATTCATTATAAAGAACTACATGCGGTAGTTCTATGCAAATATACGTTTGGAATATTGCGCGAATTATGCAATTTATGTTGTAGCTACATGTATGTAGTTGATTGAAATTCATGCAAGTTTGGGGCTTTGTTATTATGCCATCATGATGTATGTTTTTGTGCATAAATCATTTTGCAAGTAATTGAAACAAGTTTGGTTGTTATAGTTCATAAGAAACTATGATGGAATTTTGACACCTTAATCCATGTATTCAGTCATGCTTTTGCAAACTTATGAATATGGCTAGGCTATGAATGATATTTGGCATAATTGAAATCCATGATTAAGTCTATCTTGTTTACAAGAATTTTATGATGACATATGTGAGACATGGCTAGGTTAGACTCAAAAATCCCTTTTTGCAAGTTTAAAGCAAACACCATGCTTAGGAATATTTATGCATAAGTATATTTATACTATCGTTATGTGATTAGACTTAAACCATAATTAAGTTGATCTATGCTTTTGTAACAAAGTATCCCCTTTGTAAACATGTAGAAACCGTATGAACAGGACTTGTTTATGTTTATGCCATGAACAAATTTGACTTTACTTATGTCATGCTTATGTTTGACATTATGCCATGTTTATGCTAAAAATATTTATGCCATGCTTATGTTTGACATTATGCTATGCTTATGCTAGAAATATTTATGACATGCTTATGTTTGACATTATGCCTAAATAAGAATATGGGTTCATGTTGTAGTTAAACCTATGCAAGTTCACATGCTTTGATTCATGTCACCTATGTTACCACTATGCAAGTACACCAATTTCTATTTTGTATTTCCAACGTCGTATTGCAAGTTCATGCGCTCACCTTCCCCTCTTTGTGTATACGCCATAAGCCTCCCCTTTCGCATGGCTAAATTGGGCTTTAAAAGGCTAAGCCCAATATATATGAACGGACGTGTAAAACGGGGGAAAATAACGTTGGGTTAAAATTAATTAATGAATGAAAATATAAAATAGAAGGGCCCAAGTTCAAGTATGGGTTGGGCCCGTGGTTGGTGTAACCTTTACACCATTAACTTAATAATGGGCCGCAAATATTTACATATAAGAAATAAAGAAGAAATATGTAAATGTAGAAAATACGATGTGTTTAACCCGAGGTTGGATTGAGTTGTGATGTAAACCTGCCCGGAACCGCCCGGCTGTCCAGTAGTCACAACAATACCTATCCAATGTGGGAGGTTAAACATGGAGCCCAGCAAGGACCCGAGGTTAGACTGAGTTGTGGCGTAAGACTGCCCGGAACCAACCGGCAACAGGCAGCCACAACAATACCTGTCTAATGTGAGAGGTCAGGGCATTAATAAGACAATTAAGGCTGAGTCAGGATTGTTAGGATTAAGTGAACTAAAGACTTAATCAAAATGGAACATGCTAAACTAAACAGACTGGTGGGGTTAGGTTAGAAACACTTAACCAACTTAGCATGTTGGCTAGAGATAGAAAACCTAGTAACGAGGGACAATTTTCAGCAGTAACCCTAAAAGGTGTATCAGGATACCCTGAAACTAGGCAGGGTGGGGCACGATTACTGGGCTGATTGTAAGAGGTCAAAGCGATGGCGGTGGTGTAGCAGTGTAGGTTCTAACGGAGTGCGGGCGTGCACACACTCCGGCGCAGAAAAATAAGGCACTGGACACCAGTAGCATACCTGTGCACTCTAACGTTGTGTCGGGTTGCCACTATGGGACTTGATACACCCCATGGTGGGACCAGCATAGGTAACTACAGACATCGGGGGCCGTAAGACACATGTAACTATGCGAGTAGGAGTCGATCATCATAGAATGGATCACATCACCCTGATTATGGGGTGCAAATTGGAAACTAGTTTACATGGGTTCAGAGATTAACATGGGGTACGATAGTATATTCGACCCTAGACAACTTAGCCAAGTTTATTGTGCTTGCCCACTTCTTGTTTATACTTATCATACCCAGTTCTTTATTCATAGACAAAGTAGTACTAGACTTACTCAGGCTTTATGTCTGACTCTATTTTTCTTTCGTCTTCTTTCTTCCATTTCCCCCCCCCCAGGTCCTCAGGGAGGGAACACAGCAGCTTGATCAGCCTTGACATCCAGCTTGAAGAAGAGAAATGTATTGCTTGGACTTCCCTGTTTTGAACTATGGCTTTGGACAATCCACTATGGGGCTTTTGCAGTTTATCTATGTTTTATTTATGCTTCTTTAAATCATGTACTCAAGACAGATTACGAAAGTGTTATGTTATGTTTTTTGGAAAGGATGTTGTTGTAACACGTATTTGACTTTATGAAATAAAAGTTTGTTGTTCTTCCGCTGTTTACAAATATGTGTTCTTATATCTGTCTTGTATATCTGTGACTTGTACTTATAAACCTCCACCAAAATTAGGGCATTCCCTTTGAGAGTGACCCTAACGGAGGTGGGGTGTTTCAGATCATCTAAGCAATTCTCTATTTATAATATATAAAAAGATACAACTGATCGTGAAGAGTTTTGATGAAGAGATATGGATTAAATAGTTGTGTCTCTTCTTAAAGGATGCAACTCTTCGGAATTCAGATATCTAAAAATAAAATTCAGATGTCTGTTTATTTTAAAAATCAAGTCAGAAAGGAAATAGTGTATTTTGGTTGAGATTCAGATGTCTGAATTTTTTAATTCAGATGTCCAAATTAAAATTCAGATGTCTGAATTAAAAAATTCAGATGTCTGTTTCTGAACAAAAATCAAACAGCAAAGAAATAGGCTTTTTTAGCCAATATTCAGATGTCTGAATATTTTAATTCAGATGTCTGAATTAAAATTCAAATGTCTAAATTAAAATATTCAGAAGTCTGAATATTGTTATAAGTTTATTTTTCTTTCAGCAGACAGACGTCTGATTTAAAAAATTTAGACGTCTGTTTCCTGCTTCATGCCTATGCCTTGTGTATGTCTTGTATAAAATCTTATAAATTGAAAACGTGCATGTGTGTGTATCACCAAGGAAGATTTTAACAATTAAATACTAATACTAACAGACTTTAAACACATATAATATTTAGTTTGAGCTCTTGAATCTGTTGCTGAGTTTCTTCCTGCAAAACAAAATTAGTTTATAATAATATATGTGTACATGTATAGTTGTCATAATCAAAACGCTATACAGCGTGACTCAACATTCTCCCCCCTTTTGGTAATGACAACTATATATGTAACTCCCCCTATCAATATGCATATATTATCATATATTTCTCCCCCTTTGTCATTGACAAAAAGGAAATACTTATGTAAATAATACACATGAATATGCATAACACGCAAACGTACAACATAAGCACAAGTATTTACAAAAAAACAGATAGATGATAATCATTTTAAGCGCATTCAGACGACTAAATTATGGAACAAAGGTTTGATGCCATGAACATTCAAACAGATGAAATATGATAAAATATATAAGATTACTAGAGTTTTTAATTTATCCTGAGCTCTATTTCCAAATATTTCAGAAATATTGGAATAACCTTCTCATTGTTGTGGTGTACCTGCAAAAATATGATAAATCCTTTGCTACCCACTTTCTTTGTCAGGGTCCAGGGGTTAAATAGAAGGTAACCATACCCAAGAGGGTTTAATGGAACCTTTAAAAATAAAATTTTCATTATTGATTACAGAATTAAAATAATTATCGATATATCTTTCTCTATTTTTCCAATTTACAGGAACCCAAATACTTAGATAGTTTCTAATAGTATTTCCTGTTGTACTTCTATTATAAATGTTTCTAGTCATAGAAGCATTTCAATTTCTGTAGAAATTTGATCTTCGAGTTCCACGTGCTTTAGTACTAGCAGTTAAATTTTTGTAGTACATGAAAGAATGTCTAGTACTAGTTCTACGATTAGTTTTATTATATAGTAAGCCACTTTTATCGTGTAAAGGTCCAGAGCAAGATAAAATATCATTTAAATCATTTTGACCTTTATTAAATTTTGCGAACTTATTTGTACATTTTTCAAATTTGATTCCGAAGTTGCTATTGAAATTTTCAAAAGAAGTTTTGCACTATTTTAAATCAATTTTCCTATTTAATTCAGAATTCTCGTTCTTTAACGTACTATTCTCATTGTCGAGATGATCAATTCGAGATTCTGAGATATCTAAAGATGATTGCAATAAACTATTTTGTCTTTTTAAATCACAAATTTCTTTTGAAAAAATCTCCTTTTCTTTTTCAAATATAGTATATTATTCATCTATGAAATCTTTAAGATTCACTAAATTACTTTTCAAAATACCATTTTGATTTTCTAAATCTTCTTTTTCTTTTCTCAGTTTCTCATTTTCAAGTTCAACGGATTTCATCTTCTTTAGAATTAAGAAATTAAGTCGACCTAAATCATCATTATTTTTCATTAAAATTTGCAAATCAGAAAGTACCTTTTTATATTCCTCATTTGTTGTAGCTTTGCATGTATGGGACTTTTTGCTTGCCATATCTCGATCACATCTCTTTCTGGCCATTATTCTATGATGTTGTGACGATCAATAGAATACCGGGCTCTGATACCAATTGAAAGAGTCTATGCAGCGGCAGGATCATATAGAATGGAGTATATGATATAATGTATATGGTAGAGTAGTAAGCAGTAAATCACACAGTCGATTTATATTGGTCGGACCACTGTCCTACGTCCAGCCCCAGTCTCACTTCTGGTATTTCACTAACACTAAAACCCTCACTTCACCCGGAGGAATAGGTTCACAATTACCCGAACCACTTAACGGGATTTCTTACCTTAACCACTGAAGAGGTCTTCACTAATACAAAATAATTGTTGACTCTTTTGTGTTCTTATAACACGGATTGTCGAATATTAAGTACACCCTTCCTATAACCTTTCCTTGATGATAATAGTGAAGTGCGTGAAGGAATATGGAAGTTTAAAAGTCTCAAGTATAAAAGTAGATAGCTTTTTAGAACTTAGAGAGCTTTGAATAAGATAGAGAGAATTAGAATAAAATTCGGTGATTAGATCATCTAAGCAATTTTCTATTTATAATATACAAAAAAAATACAACTGATCGTGAAGAGTTTTGATGAAGAGATATGGATTAAATAGTCGGTCTCTTCTTAAAGGATGCAACTCTTCGGAATTTAGATGTCTGAAAATAAAATTCAGATGTCTGTTTATTTTAAAAATCAAGTAAGAAAGGAAATAGTGTATTTTGGTTCAGATTCAGATGTTTGAATTTTTTAATTCAAATGTCAAAATTAAAATTCAGATGTCTGAATTAAAGAAATCAGATGTCTGTTTCTGAACAAAAATCAAACAGCAAAGAAATAGGCTTTTTTAGCCAATATTCAGATGTCTGAATATTTTAATTCAGATGTCTGAATTAAAATTCAGATGTCTAAATTAAAATATTCAGATGTCTGAATATTGTTATAAGTTTATTTTTCTTTCAGTAGACAGACGTCTGATTTAAAAAATTTAGACGTCTGTTTTCTGCTTCATGCCTATGCCTTGTGTATGTCTTGTATAAAATCTTATAAATTGAAAACGTGCATGTGTGTGTATCACCAAGGAAGATTTTAACAATTAAATACTAATACTAACAGACTTTAAACACATATAATATTTATTTTGAGCTCTTGAATCTGTTGCTGAGTTTCTTCCTGCAAAACAAAATTAGTTTATAATAATATATTTGTACATGTATAGTTGTCATAATCAAAACGCTATAGAGCGTGATTCAACAAATCGAATAAGTTATTCAAATAAGAGTTATAGATTAGAGTTAACCGAATAGGAGTAAATAAATTAGTTGTCATTATATTATTCAAGTTAAGAAATAAAAGTCATATTAAAGATAATATATTTCGGATGCAGGAGATTATAACACCATTGTTATAATCACGTAAACTTGTAAAAGAAGGGGGTTCGTAAATAGAATCCGAGGTTTCATAAGGAAGTATCAAAAGGTTAAAGGATGAACTTACACTATTTCGTGATTTGAAATGCTGTCATTTAAGGTTTGGGAGGTAGTTATATCCCAACTTTATTGACTTCGTTTTTAATTTAGAAATGGTTAAGGTTCGAGAGTGAATGTGGTTAAGTGATTTTAGTAAATTAGTATAGTGGTTTGAGTTGTTGTCGCGATGTTGATTTAAACATCTGTTTTAAATCCAAGTAAAGAAGATTTGGAAATGTTCTTCCCAATAGAATCAGAAACGTAATCAAATATTGAAATTGGAAATATGGATTAGAAATGGAAATGTTTTGCAGTGTTAACGTATATTCTCTAAACATAGAAAATAAGGAAATATGAATATATATATATATATATATATGATTGATGATTGATTGATAGAATTTCCATCCGGAAATAATATCGTTGTTTGCACATGTGTTTTTCTTTGATAGTTAACTCACCGACTATCTAAGTTTTTGACCATTTTAACGTTGTTAATATGGAGATACCGGTTGGATTATTATCCAAAGAACCACTCTGTATTGGCATAAGGGTTGCGAATCATATATGCCAAAGATAATTAAAGACAGAGTAAAGTGCAAGGGCTATTGTATAAGTCTTAGATAACTGTGCCTAAGATGGATGTACTGGATAGTGCCTTCGGTTCATCCTGTTCCTGGATGACTTGTATGGATGAATGTCTGACAGAGTATTTCCAGAAAGGTCACGCACATTGATTTCTCCAACCGTACCAAGAGTGGAAGCGGAGAGGGAAACTTCTTTAGCTAACACGTAATGTACTGTTGTAGATGCCAATTAGTGATTTTCGATGGATCTGACAATGTGGCATTCGAAGTGAATCTGATGTGATGATAAAGCGTAACCTCAAGCCCTCATCAACCGGGAAATGATAAAAATCGGGCAGGCAACATGGCTATGTAGGTCGCACCTATTAGGGTGTATAATCGCCTGATCTAGAGTTTCATTTACCTCTAAAAATCCATCGTTGATGCTGTCCCATTCGGGAAACGGTTGTTGATCCCAACCGTTGGTGATATACATTCGATACACTCAAGCGAAATGAGCGGTCCGTCATGTGTGGCCGGGTTGCAAGATGTTCTTGTTGAACCCAATGTATTCCTCTCTAGAGTTACACTAGCAAAAAGTGGTTCCATACCTTGTCATAGTTGGAAATCCATTACCCAATACGTGCTTACAGTTTTGATTTGTATACTATATATGTAGAACGTGAGATGAAAGCGTTTCTGCTTGATGATTATTATATTGGGGTTGATAGACATTATTATAATATCAAAAGGTTTTTGATATAAAGATATTTTGGATTCTCATAAGGTAAAAACCCGTTCCGTTATACGGCGTGGTCTTATGAGATATCATTTACTTGTTCGAACTTTTTTAAACTGTTTTACTCATACCAGTCCCATGACTGACCCAGAGTTTATTTTGTTTTGTTCCCCCTAAACTCTTGGGTGACCAATTCTGTACGGCCAGTCAAGTAGTCTGGATTTACAGATACTTGAAGAGCTGGAGCAAGAGGCTTCAGGATCATATAGCTATAGTTTATCTCCACTGTGTTGTATGTGTTGTACTTTGATAATGATGTATATTCAAGTATAGATATATATTTCAAGTTATGTTATATATATTATATGTTATTCGTTCCGCTGTGAGGTCCGTGATACTCAGATGTTGTGTTCTTCTTCTTCTTCTATTCTAAGTTTCTATCTTATCTATTCTCACCCCCTAATTTCTTTCATTAACCATCCGGTATTTTTGACTCTTGATGTTAGATATGTGTTGCATATCGGATAACCAAGGTCGACTTTTTCCGGGTCGTTACAGTTGGTATCAGAGCATAAGGTAAAGTATTACCTTGGCTCTGTGGCATGACTCGGTAGATATAGGGTTAGTAATAACCTAGATTGAGTTTGAGTGTATATATACGAGTGAATGTATTTGTTATTGATATAAAAATTGTTTTATATTGTGGAGATTTATTGGTTGAGTTGTTTATGAGTTCTGGTCGATCAGTTTGATCAACTGTATGTGTAGGAGTTTATAAACACTCAAATACGATGGGTCGGCACGATATGTTTTGAAAGAGGGTAAATGAAAATAATTTTACCCAAAGTATATTTGATACATATTGGATATATTGGTTGATATTATAATCGGATAAGATTATAAAAATGTGAAACGATTATGTAAATAACCAATCAGAATTCAGAGAAGTAGAATGAATTGAGTTAAATCTGAAATTTAAATCAAAATTGAAATTGAAACCCTAGAAATTTGGAACTGAGTTGTAAATAGACTTGGATTAAATATATGTAAATATTAAGATCCTTGGAGATTTTTAATTGTATTCCATGCATTTGTGAATGATATTTTGAACTGATTTCAAAATAAAAGTGTTTAAGAATGATTTTTGAAAATGATATAGTATTGAACACCCTTCGATAGCTGGGAAATAACACCGATGATGAGCTAGACATCATCGGTGTTCATTTTTGAGTTGTTGAGTGACGGATTACTACCAAAGGAATTTGTTTTTGAATTGTTTTGAGAAAAACAAAGCTGTTTAGAACTACCAGAATTTGGTTTGTTTAATCTAAGACAAATTAAATAGGAATTTGTAAAAGCAAATTCGAATTAAAATAAAGCCAGTTAAGTGGTAATAGAAATTGATTTGAAATAATAGTGTATTGGTGAAACAAGGATTCGGGATCAAGAATGAAACTTGAATTTGAAATGAAATTTGGCTTGGTAAAACGCGAATGGTTGTGTTGGAGAAAAAAGTGATTTCAGAATTTGATTGTGATAACATTGGTATATGCTGAGTTGATAGCATATGGAAGTGATAGAGTTGATATGCCCAAAAAAAAGGTACAAGTTTATATTTCATATGGTATGAGATTTTGATGAGTCGAATTGGCAAGCCGCTTGGCTATTTGATTTTCTTTTGGGTTGGAGAAGGCCCAGAGAGGCGAGTCGGAGTTTGACCGATTGACCAGTACAAAGGAGGTTATGCCGAAATTTTTTGAAAAGTTAAGGCATTAGAAAATTTTCAGGCTTTTCGAAAAAAATTCGTTGATAGGAATTAATTAAATATTTAATTGAAATTAAATTGGTTCAGTTGAAACTGAAGTTAAGAAGTGAACAACTATGTTCTAAGCGGTCAATAGGGTTTGTTTTCTACCTAAGTAATTTCGAGGACGAAATTATTTTAAGTGGGGAAGAATGTAATGACCCGCATTTTCTGCAATATAATAATTAATTTATTTCATTATTTAAAAGGTGATTAAGAGGATTTAATGGTCGTGGAATTAAATAATGGTGAATATTTAATTAAAATAATGAATTAAATAATATATTTAATTCTGAAATAATCAGAATTGGCTGAAATGGCGATATGGTGTGAACTGGATCATCTGTGATATTAATTCAGTTTAGAATTGAATTAGAGTAATGAATATATTATTTGAACGACAGTTTGAACTTATAATTATATTATAATTAAAATCGAGCTCGAAATGGCGCTGTAGTTCGTAAATTGGTGATTCGAACTTCAAACGAATATAGAGAAGCCGTTTCAAATCGGATTTCTGTGAAACAAGAAACGTTAGGAGCTGGTGAAGTATATCTTTCTAGTGGAAGAGAAAAATCGGGATTTCGTCATGTAGATTTTTATTTATGTCCAAATCAAATTTTAGAAAAGTCGCTGCGGAATTCCTTGATAATTTATAAAGGAATTAATTATATTTTAAAAAGGAATTTCAATATAAATAGAATATCGGGTTGAACCAGAAGTGAATATCAAGCTAGAAATTTATATAGGAATATTCTAGAGCTGTATTGTATTCCACTATGAATATATATGATAATATTTATTTTTAAATATTAAATATAATTTTTATTTAAATATATTTATATATTTAAATGGGTCATTCTGAGCTTTAAAAATAGCCAGTTTTGCGAACGACCTCGGTTTTCGATGAAACCAATTTTGTTGGATCCGCAATATTAAATAATTGCTTGATTTCAATTTCCTTGATTTTTGAAGTCAGTATGGGGCCGTACGGAGTTTTAGAGTGAAAAACAGTCAGTATTTTGACGGTTAAAAATACGCTGTGAGAGCGTACGAAGTCGAAATTCGACGAAACCAGTTTAGTTGGGACCGTAATGTCGAACTCTAGCTACATGTCCAGTTTCATGATTTTTGAATATCGTGTGTGATCACACGGATTTTTAGAAGACTGATACGAATATAAAATAATAAAAAGAAATATTTAAACTAAATTAGAGGCCAAAACAAAGCCACCCACTAATGTTTTCTACCACACAAAAAATATATGATCCTCTATATAATCACTGTCTTGGCCGCCGGACCCTTTTCTTCCAAAAACACCCAAAACGTGGTATTCAAAAATCAAGAACAATTCAAGTAAAATACTATAAATCCTAAAGTATCTATTTTTGGATTGCTATTGAGAAGGTCTTCAGTTTGGTAGGGGTTTTGAATGGTTCGATCACCATATTGGTAGCAGTGGTTTTTACAGCTTGTTGGTTTGTAACTAGGGTTGGTGATTTTGGTTTTGGGGAGCAATGATTCTCGAATTCGATGCTGGTATTGAGTTCATCGGGAGGGGGAGCTTCGATTGTCGAAGCTGGATGGGTTTTCGTTTGGAAAAGTGTCGCTCAAACCACTGTGAGGCGCGACTTACTACTAATGACGGAAACGATTGTGGTGGTGCAGGCCAAGGGAAATGGTGATGAAAGGATGGAGTTTGGGGAGAGGATCTTAATGAAGAAATCTGTTTGAATATTCATGATGTGAAGAGGTAGATAGGAAGAGCTGAAGTTTGAGTAATGGTGATGATCGGGTTCGACAGTTTGAGGGAGAAGGACTGTAGCTTGGGCTGGGTGTTCATTGGGTTTGGGCCAAGGAAGGAGGATTAGGCCCTATTGTTTTTAAATTTAAAATTTAAGTTTTAGTTTTTAATTTAAACAATGTATTGAACTTGAAAAATCATATCTCCTACATACGATATCTGATTGACGAACCGTAAGTTGCGTTGGGATCGTATGGACGAGAGCTTCACAATGAAGATGACTGGAAGTGGATTTGAGCTCGTTTAAATTTATGGCGAAATAATTTGTTTGATTCAAATCAAACAAACATGTTATAATTTCATGTGAGTAAATCTCACTAACTCTGAACAGTTTATAATTTCATGTTGTATTTTTAGAACTTTTAAATATTGGCTGATTGACTGTGTGTTGACTGTTTGATTGAACTGCTTGTCAGCTAGTTGAATTTCGATATTGATTCTGTTTAACAGAATATATCATATGGAACTGAAAGTGATGTTGATTTTATTGTGTAACATCTGTGGATGCAGGGAAACAGGTTGGAGGAATCCGACTGGATTCCTCAATAGCTATTTTATTATTTTCATATATTATGATATATGACGTGGTTTACAATCTGTTGTTGATTATATGTGTATGGACGATATTTGACATCATGACTTGATATGTTAAACACCATAACATATCGGAATGTGAAAAAGGGGAATTTTCAAATGGTATTTGAAAATAAAATACTTATAAAATCAAAAGTGTTTTATAAATGTAATGTTTATAAATGAAATATTTATAAATGAAATATTTATAAATAGAAATCTTTATAAATGAAATATTTATAAAGAAAAGGGAATATTTATAAAATCATAAGATTTTATAAATGAGATATTTATTGGTTAAATAAATAGGAGATGATAAACGAGATACTTATTTGTTAGGTAAATAAGCTATAAAAGAGATACTGACTTAGGAAACAGAATTAGTTATTAAAAGGATTATTTATTTGTTAAATAAATAGAATAAGAAAAGGAGATATTTATTTGTTAAATAAATAAGATAAGATATAAGTAATATTTATTTAGAAAATAAATAAGATATTAATAAAGGAAATACTTAGGAAAAATAAATAAGGTTAATAAAGGGAATACTTGGAAATAGAACCCTAAAAGGAAATATTTGCAAACCATTTGCAAATAGAATTTGATAAGGAAATATTGGTAAAGGCATTTAGAAATAAATAGATTATTAAGGAAATATTTGTCTTTGGATAGGTATATATATATATATATGTATATATATATATATATATATAAGTCAGGACTTATATATGGAGAAAACAGATAAATGGAGTAGATTAATTTATAAGTGATATTTATAAATTAAGTAATTATTTATCACTGGATAAACGGGATATATGAATCTTGACTTATAATAAGAAATAAAAATCGATTTCAACATCGATGTTTGAAACTAAATAAGGGCAAAGAGTTAATCAGTTAGGGATAACCAGTTAGAGTAAAACCATTAGGGTTAACCAGTTAGGTTAAACCTTATGGTTAACCAGTTAGGTTAAACCGTAGAGTTAAACCAGTTAGAATTAATCGACATAGTTAAATCGAACTAGAGTTATTGAATAGAGTTAAATCGAACTAGAGTTATTCAAATGGAGTGAATCGAATTTAGTTTATTCGAATAAAGTTGAAGTGAGTCAATCGAATTTAGTTATTCGAAGAAGTGAATCGAATCAGAGATATTCGAAGTGAGATAATCAAATAGTAGATATTCGAAGTGAGATAATCAAATTAGAGATATTCGAAGTGAGATAATCGAATCAGAGATATTCGAAGTCAGATAATCGAATCAGAAATATTCGAAGTGATTTGATCAAATCTAGTTATTCGACATGAGATAAATCGAATAAGATTTATTCGAAGAAAGAGATTTTCGAATATAAGTATTCGAAAGTAAGCAAATCGAATATAAGTTATTCGAATAAGTTATTCAAATAAGAGTTATAGATTAGAGTTAACCGAATAGGAGTAAATAAATTAGTTGTCATTATATTATTCGAGTTACGAAATAAAAGTCATATTAAAGATAATATATTTCGGATGCAGAAGATTATATCACCATTGTTATAATCACGTAAACTTATAAAAGAAGGGGGTTCGTAAATAGATTCCGAGGGTTCGTAAGGAAGTATCAAAGCGCTAAAGGATGAACTTACCCTATTTCGAGATTTGAAATGTTGTTCAGTTAAGGTCTGAGAGGTGGTTATACCCAAACATGATTGACTTCGTTTTTAGTTTAGAAATGGTTAAGGTTCGAGAGTAAAAGTGGTTAAGTGATTTTAGTAAATAAGAATAGTGGTTTGAGTTGTAGTAGCAATTTTGATTTAAACATCTATTTTAAATCCAAGTAAAGAAGATTTGGAAATGTTCTTCCCAATAGAATCAGAAACGTAATCAAATATTGAAATTGGAAATATTGATTAGAAATGGAAATGTTTTCCACTGTTAACATATATTTTCTAAACATAGAAAATAAGGAAATGTGAATACATATATAGATATATATAGATATGATTGATGATTGATTGATAGAATTTCTATCTGGAAATAATATCGTTGTTTGCACACGTGTTTTTCTTTGATAGTTAACTCACCGACTATCGATGTTTTTGACCAGTTTAACGTTGTTAATATGTAGAGAACGGTTGGATTATTATCCAAAGAACCACTCTGTATTGGCATAAGCATTGCGAATCATATATGCTAAAGATAATTTAAGACGGAGTAAAGTGCAAGGGCTATTGTATAAGTCTTAGATAACAGTGCCTAAGATGGATGTACTGGATAGTGCCTTCGGTTCATCCTGTTCCTGGATGACTTGTATGGATGAATGTCTGACAGAGTATTTCCAAAAAGGTCACGTACATTGATTTCTCCAACCGTACCAAGAGTGGAAGCGGAGAAGGAAACTTCTTTAGCTAACACGTAATGTACTATTGTAGACGCCAATTAGTGATTTTCGATGGATCTGACAATGTGGCATTCGAAGTGAATTTGATGTGATGGTAAAGCGTAACCTCAAGCTCCCATCAACCGGGAAATGATAAAAATCGGGAAGGCAGCATGGCTATGTATGTCGCACCTATTAGGGTGTATAATGTAACGACAAGGAAACTCGCTCGATCCGAATCAGTCGCTAAACCGACCAAGACCGTACGAAACGCCTGATTGTTTTGAGAACAACAAATTAGAATGCAGATACAAGAACATTTCATTGTTAATTACAACAATTTCATCAGATACAAGAATGTACAGAGTATGAATGAATAAAATACATTCGATAAATATCAGAGGTTACAATATATTACATATGTAAGGACCCGTGACTTCCCCGTGAAGGAAAGAGTGGATACTTCGAGAACAACACACAAAAGAACGCAGACAGAAGAAAATTTCATTGTATATTACAACGATTCCATCAGAATACAAGAATAAACAGAGTATAAATGAATAAAATACATTCGATAAATATCAGAGATTACAATACATTACATAGCAGCGGAAAATAATTCAAACACAACTGAAGGAGATATACGGATACAAAGCTTTCTGGATATCGTTCCAGATGTAAACCTGGATCCTGTGAATATAAATCTGCAAAACCAAAACTACTAGCTGCCCATGTCAAAATAAGGACACCCGGAGTTTTGGTTAAAACAATAAACTCTAGGTCAGTCATGTTACTGGTGTGAGAACTAAAACAGTTATTAATCTTTATTTTAAAGTTAGGTAAATCAAGGGACCACGCCGTATAACACGGAACGGGTTTCCTCATAAGAACACCAATGCATATAACAAACAGCGCAATGCTAAATAAAGAAAAATGAAGCTATTATAAGACCCAGGTCCCATCACACAATGCAACGCAAGCCGGAGGATAGGGTTTTTACCTTATAATAGCCAAAGAATGCTTGATACGTTTAAAATATATTATTTTGATGGTACTATAAGTGTATAGTGTCAAAACAATTTCAATCATAAGTATCAATCATAGATGGCATAGTATCCCATGCTACTATGTCGCCAATACTGGGCTCTACAAATAAAACCGCAAAAGTCACGTATTGGAAGTTCGATTTCCATCTGTGAACCAAGGCAAAGGATAGTCCTTACCAACTTCGAGAAATCTAGCCTATGTTTCAGGGTCAGAGCGCATCGACCCTTGGAGCGCCAGGGGCGGTCCACCGATGTGGATTAAAATTCCTGAACACTACGTTTTCCCCGCCCTATGGTGCGTAAATGAGCCAACGAATGACTCCATCGGACCCGGATCGTCCGATCTAACCGAGGCGCCTGGCAACAGCAATAACAACAAAAGTCAAACTCGTCAGGGCATGTAAAAGCACTGATGCCACTTCTAGATAGAAGGAAACGCATGCCCTCCCTGAGGTCCTCTCCCGTTTTTGGTTCACAACTGGGGTGTGAGGCTCGCGAATTCACGTTACACAAAGCTATGCCACACAGGCCGTGCTTTGATCATTAACCACAGGACTTTGCTTTTCAACAGAAGCCTTGATCATTTGCCACTTAGGCATGCCACACAGGCAATTCACTCCATGCGTTTGATATCCATCGATATATAACCTCTGAGCTCGTACGTGTCAGAGAAGGGCGTTAAGCAAGAGAATAAATTCTCCACCGCCAAACAGATATATATTTAATAGAAATCAACCACACGGACTAAAATCCAATGTCAGACACATAGTCCATTTACAAGTTCGTTCTGGGTCTGAACGAAACCGGAGGCACCTAGTACCCCGCATATCCATCGATCTCCAAGTACGTCTGGATGATCACCGACTATTTCTCTCCTCTTGGGTGTATAGCCCAATCGAGATCATCAGTAATCACCCAAACAATGTGAAGACTTCCGGTCTTCAACCACCGTCTTCATCTTCGACACCACGTCGAATTAGTTATTCAGATTGGGATAAACCCGGTCTTTCTGAATAACTCACGTATATAATAAACAAGTGTTACACAAACACAACATACGCCTCATTCCAATTCAGAACATTCTTTTGTTCAAATATTCTTATACTTTGGGAAAGGTTCCCATTAATTTTATCAAAGATAAATTCTTTAAATTTATTCTTTAATCTCCTTTTTGAATATCAATTCAAACTTGTCGGGATTAGCGAACCACACCAAAGTAATCGTTTATTTTATTTCCCAATCCCAACCTATTCACCCCATGAAGTAAAACTGGTAATACTTCATATCTAACACCATGGTGTTATCGGTAAATTCAATTACCATTTCATGTTCAAATCTTATTAAAGATTTAACTATCGCCTGGAGTAAAACTGGTGATACTCCATACTCTATCTTTTCAATATAATTAAAAATTCATTAAAACTCCACTTAGTTTTATTCTTTAACTGGGTTAAAGAATCAGTGTCATTTAAAACACGGTTCACGATAAACCCAAAATCACATTCCATTAATTATCGGGTTAAAGAACAAGTGTTATTTAAAACACTGTTCACGATAAACCCAAAAATCAACACCAATTCAATTCCAATTAAATATTATTTAATTGGTACACTTCATTAAATCTAAATGAAAAGATTTAATCTTTTTCTCAACTGGATTTAAGAACAGTGTTAATGAAGACACCATTCACGACAAACCCAAATCACATTTGATATTAAATACAAGGCTCTGAATAGAAAATATATTGGCTTATATTCAATATCAAATTCTACGACCAACAAATATCGTATTGGATATAACGATATATATATATATATATATATATATATATATATTTGAAATTTCCCTAAAAACATCTGTATAATCACGAAATCCAACATCTAAATATTCCGAAGACAATTTCAATTCAAATCCATTCCAATTCAATTATTGGAAATTCTGGTTATATTTCAAAATAATTTCAAATTCACTTTATTTATTTCAAAAAAAAATGAATTATTATTCTAGTTCAAAACTAGTTCAACTCGATAAAAATCTATTTTTATCTTTCCAAATATGGATTTTTTCATCCCAATTCTTCACAAATCATTTCTTATGATTTTACACAAATTATTACTATTTTTAATAATTTTATCAAGGCCCGTACAGTCGATTTCCATCAACGGCCATCGAACTACACTTACAGCGACCTTTTCCAAATTTGATTTGGACATAATTCCAAATTCAGCCGTTAGATTTCTAATTTCTAATATTCGTTAGAAAGCTCTTTTCGATACGAACCCAACGGTTCCGGTTTTAGGAGAATCCGACGGTCGGATCTCCCGCAATATCCATTTGAAGTCAATGGTCGAAATTCGCGAACTGCCGCGGCGCCGCGCGTTCTATTAAGGTCATTATATTATATATATAATATATATAATATATACTTCATCGATTTCAATTCAAAATGATTTTTATTTCAATTCGTTTTCAATTCAATTTGAATTTCAAATTAATTCAATTTCAATCCGAATTCATTTCCATTCAATTTCAATTCGAATTCAATTCTATTCACTTTCAATTCGAATTCATTTCAAAACGATTTCAATTCTATTTCAATTTAATTCAAATTTCAATTCTATTCGAATTTCAAATCATTTCAGTTTATTTCGAATTTCAAATCAATTCAATTTAATTCGAATTCAATTCACTTTAATATTCACTTCTATTTGAATAAAATCGATATAAATATCGTTCACGTCAAAATGGCGTCAATCTATCAACACGGCTTCATATATTTCTATTTTCAAATATTCTATTTCGAATATTTCATTTTCAAATATTTCTATTTTCGAATATTCCTATTCAAATATTCTATTTCAAATATTCTATTTCAAAACTGGAATGAGGCCCAATCAATTACCATATAATGTTAATTATATTGATTTTTTTTTCTACAACGCATGTATAAAATAACAAAGATAAATAATCAACCATCACCCAGAGTGCACCACACAACTGCATAAGCATAAAATATAAATAATTAACGCTTACACAGTCTGTCGACCAATCGATCGACATACAGCTAAATAATTGGGATTAGTGTACGCCAAATATCATCCCAATACCTGTGTAGGGTTTCAAACAATCAAACACAGATTTTATTTGTGCAGTTGGGTGATGTGTAAAATTTATCGTCGCAATCAATATCAATCAAATCAGTGTATATAAACAAATCTCTGATTTGTTTATAAATATTTATTTTAAATACACGTTAAAAATTCTATTTTTAACTATAAAATATTTTTAACTATATAAATATTTTATTTCATTTCACATCACATCACACAATCAACTACACATCAAAATCAAACTAACAAGCATACAAGCCATCCATGGTCTGTGGACGACGGGTGTCGGGTGCTACTAAACACCCTCTGCATCCTAGTATATATTTCAAACTAGAAAAAAAAATTAAAGGTGAGAAGTTCTCACAGAGGGTTCCACTCCGCCGTGCTTTGCTTTTGAGCTGCTGAACTATTTGAATTAGCTTGAAATTCCTATGCAGTTCTTTTCACGTTGTTCAAATAAAAATTATATTTTTATCACTTCATTTTAATAAATAAAAATCATATTTTTATTTCTACTTCATGTATTTTTATACAACGCTTATTCTATATAAAAAATATATTTTTATATTTCTATTTCATATATAAAGATCGAATTTTTATTATTTATATAATATAAAAATCATATTTTTAATCTTTCTATAGTATAAAAATCATATTTTTACATCGCTCACATACATATAAAGATCGTATATTTCTACAAACGAAAATCAGTTCTTTTTACAAATGAAAACCAAATTTTTTTGCTTAGAAAAATCTAATCTTTTTATGTGAATAAAAATTATACTTTTCATATGAACGAAAATCATATCCTTTCATAATAGAAAAATCATACCATTCTATTGTTAAAAATTTAGTCTTTTTACTTTTTAAAAATCATGTCTTTTCTTTTCATGAAAACTAAAACCTTTATACTATATATAAAAAATCAAAACCTTTGGATATCCTTTCAGTTTATAAAATCAAATCATCTCGGATTTTTGTTTTCTTATCATACATATGTAAATCGGTTTTATTTTCCTGAATAATTCAAAGTAAATAAAATAAAATAACCTTATTGTTGAAGTCTGGGGGAGAGGAGGGCTCACTGTCAGCTCAGGAGGAGGTCGTGGTGTCACGGTGGTGCTTGCGGTTCCTGCAGGGGGTTGGGTGCGGCGGCCAAGGGTTCCTCGATTTTGGGGAAGGGGTTGCGTCGATAGTCGGGAAGATACGGGGAGGGACAGAGGAGAACGAGAAGAGGAGGATCCGGAAGAGGGGGAGGGCGCCTGATCGGAGCTGGAGGAGATGGGCGGCGGGATCGAGGGCTAGGGCGGTTTCGATTTTTTTTTCTTTCTGAAGTCTACGGTGAGAGAGGGAGAGTGTATAGGGGGGTATATATAATTTTATATAATTTCATTTTTATTTCAAAAAATGTTGACTTTTCATTCGACCACTAAACGAGACCCAACGACTGTCGCCCATAGCGTAATACCCCCATTCCGAACACAATGGGACATGTATTGTAGGCCAATTCGACCATTAAGGTCAGTTTTCATCAAAATCAATATAACTCTATATATTGAATTTGTATGTACATTTCAATTTATCGGGCCCACATACAGAAACTAATAATTCCCGAAAAATATTTTCTAGCTTCGTATTGACGATACGGTCCTAACAAAACTAATTTCGTCAAATTCGGAGACCGTTTGAAAAATGGTCATTTTCTAGTCGATTAAAATAAACTGAAACTGGTCAAACGCGTTTTCCTTTGCCACGCTCACATACTGATTCGAAAAATTATGAAATTTGAAACCTAGCAATAACTAGACATCACGGATCCAACAAAAGTGGTTTCGTCGAAAACTGAGGTCGTTTGCAAAATTTCAATTTTTAAGGGCCGAAATTCCATAGCGACTATTCTGAAATTTCAACTGGACATATCTTTTGATTCCCGCTATGAAATCCCAATCTTTCGGATTCTTTGGAAAGATATTCTCAATTATATTCAATTATTTTTAGTTTCGCTAAAATCCGGTTTGTTTTGCACCTTGTACATTCAATTGAAGTTTGAAATCGAATTATCGAACGACCGCGCCATTTTCAATTCCTTTTATATATATAAATAAATATTTATATTCTAACGATGACGTATATAAATATATACGTCCGAATTCTATTCAAAGTAAATTTTTCGTCGTTATTATTTAAAATAATTCATTTTAAATAATCAAAATTCGCTAAAATTTCCAAAATTAAATTTTTAAACTGGCTCGCATTTCCGGGTTGTTACATATAATCACCTGATCTGGAGTTTCATTTACCTCTAAAAATCTATCGTTGATGTTGTTCCATTCGGGAAATGGTTGCTGATCCTAACAGTTGGTGATATGCATTTGATACACTCAAGCGAAATGAGTGGTCGGTCATGCGTAGCCCGGTTGCAAGATGTTCTTGTTGAACCCAGTGTATTCCTCTCTAGAGGTACACTAACGAAATGTGGTTCAATACCTTATCATAGTTGGAAATCCATTACCCAATACGTGCTTGCGGTTTTGATTTGTATACTATATATGTAGAACGTGAGATGAAAGCGTTTCTGCTAGATGATTATTGTATTGTGGTTGATAGACATTATTATAATATCAAAAGGTTTTTGATATAAAGATATTTTGGATTCTCATAAGGGAAAAACCCATTCCATTATACGGCGTGGTCTTATGAGATATCGTTTACTTGTTTAAACTGTTTTAAACTGTTTTACTCATACCAGTCCTGTGACTGACCCGAAGTTTATTTTTTTTGTTCCCCCTAAACTCTTGGGTGCCCAATTTTGTACAGGCAGTCAAGTAGTCGGGATTTACACATACATGATGAGCTGGAGCAGGAGGCTTCAAGATCATATATCTATAGTTTATCTCCGTTGAGTTGTAAGTGTTGTACTTTGATTATGATGTATATTCAAGTACAGATATATATTTCAAGTTATGTTATATATATTATATGTTATTCGTTCCGCTGTGAGGTTCGTGTTACTCTGATGTTGTGTTCTTCTTCTATTCTAAGTTTCTATCTTATCTATTCTCACCCTCAAATTTCTTTCATTAACCATCCGGTATTTTTGACTTGATGTTCGATATGTGTTGTATATCGGATAACCAAGGTCGACTTTTTCCAGGTCGTTACAACGCCGTATAACACGGAACGGGTTTCCTCCCTAGAATACTAGTGCATAAAACAAACAACGCAATGCTTTTTTGAAAAATGAAGCTATTATAAGACTGAGGTCCCATCACACAATGCAACACAAGCCGGAGGATAGGGTTTTCCTTTTATTAGCCAAACATGCTTGGTACAATTAAAACAAACCATTTGATATTATATTAGGTGTATAGTGTCGAAACAACTTCAAATATAAATTTATCAGTCATAGACTGCATAGTATCCCTTACTACTATGTCGCCAATACTAAGCTCTACAATCAAAACCGAAATGTCACGTATTGGAAATTGGATTTCCGTCATGAGTATAGGAAAGGGATGTACTCCTAACTGCTTCGAGACACTCTAGCAAATGCCTAAGTATCCCCCGTAGAAGACCCCTTGTAACAACCGGGAAAATCTGAACCAATTTAAATTTTTCATTTTTGCTATTTCATTGAATTTTGAATAGTTGAAATAATTTATTTTTAATAATAGCAATTAAAAATTTATTTTAACCGAAGTTAGAACGAATATAATTATTTTAATTTCAAAAGGAATTAAAAATAGTACAGTAGTTTGAAAAGTCAAACCTGAACTTTGACTGAATGTACATGATTCAAAATTTAACGAATTTAGTGAAGCCAAAAATATCAAAATCTGTTTGAAAATATCTTTCCAACGAATCCGGAAAATTGAAATTTCATAGCGGAATCAAAAGTTATGGCTAGATGAATATCCAGAATAGTCGCTATAGTATAATTTATAGGTCTTATAAAAGGCAATTTCTCAAACGACCTCCGTTTTCGACGAAACAACTTTTGTCGGATCTGGAATGTCAAATTATTGCTAAGTTTGATTTTCTGGAATTTTTGGAATTAATATGTGAGCGTGGAAAAAGAAAATGTGTTTTGTCAACTTCGGTCAAATTTAATCGACTTAAAAATGGTCATTTTTCAAACGGTCTCAAAATTCGACGAAATTAATTTTGTTAGGACCGTATGGTCAAAACAAAGCCAGAAAAAGAAATTCTGGAATTTTCGGAGTCTGTATGTGGCCCCGGTGAATTTAAATATACGATCAAGTTAATTTAATAAAGGATTTAAATTTTAAATTAAAGAAATCAGGTTGATTACAATTATTTAGGCTGATGGGACCTAGCCTATTATATCCGGAACGGGGGCTATTGGGTCGGGTCAACTCTTGTTGTGTTGAAATTGGAACTGTAAAGGATTTACGGGTTTATTTGTAAAAATGAGTAATTAAATATTATAAATATTCAAGAATTTCATTTCAAAACCCTAATGACATTACACAGCCGCCACCTTCATCTTCTATGGCTGAAATTGCTCACAACTTCTTCCACTAATTTCTTGCAATCCTCTCAACAAAACTCCACCCTCCTTCAGAGTTTATTGTAGAGAATTTCACCACCTTCGAATTCATACGGAGTTGATAAAAAACCATTGTGTGTTCGAGGAGAACCAACCACCCAAACCCAATACTTTTCGACCGCCTGTGCGCCACTAAGCTTCACCCCGTCGCCGACTACTCCACCCAAACCCAACTACTCCACCCTTCGACGTGCCAATGTCTGATCAACCTTCAGCGCCTCGATCCGCGAGCAAAATTCAAACCTAGAATTGAACTATTTGAAAAGCATATGCCCTTGAACATATTGGAGAAGAAAGGTTGTTTCTTTAATTAATTAATTTAAATTATTGCCAACCTAAAACAAATCATAACTCACTCATATGAACTCAGAACTGCACGATTTTCGAAGCGTTGCGATCATACAGACGAGATCTACGTTTCTAGACTGACTAGATCCAATTCTAAGCTAATTAAATTTTGGCCCAAAAAATTGCAGATCTGAACCATTCAGATTCAACGACAGTGAGAATTTTTTTTTTATTTTTATTATTATTTATTTTAAAATAATTAGAATGAATCGTAATCGTATTCTCATTGATTCGCTGTATATGCTATGCTACGTGATTTGATTTGTATGTGATGTGTTAATGTAGATCTGTTTGTTTGGGTGATATTATGTTATAAATGAAATTGCCCTTAAAAAATGAATCAAATATTTTGTTGTTATTTTGTTAAATCGAAATATTCAACAAAAATAGAGTATCACTTTTATCATATTTGGTTGGAATTATAATTGCCATAAAAAATGAATCAAATATTTTGGTTGTTATTTTGTTGAATCAAATATATTCAACAAAAATGGAATATCACCTTTGTTTATTTGTTGGATTGAATTAGAATTTTCAATTCAATAAAAATATCACCTTTGTTTATTTGTTTGACTAAATTAGAATTTTCAATTAAAATAAAAATGTCACCTTTGTTATTTTTGAATGAACTAGAATTTTCAATCAAAATAAAAATGTCACCTTTGTTATTTTTGATTGAACTAGAATTTTCAATCAAAACAAAAATGTCACTTTTGTTATTTTTGACTGAACTAGAATTTTCAATCGAAATATAAATATCACTTTTGTTATTGTTTGACTGAATTAGAATTTTCAATCAAAACAAAATATCTCTTTTGTTTGTTATTTGATTGAGTTAAAATTTTCAATCAAAAAGAAATATCATATTTTGTCATTTTTTTTGAATTGGAATATTCAACAAAAATGAAATATAAATTCCTATCATTATATGAAACTATTATAAAAATAGAAATTCTCATGTTTTAGCTAAAAATAAGGACATTACATTAAAAAGTTTATATTTTAATGTAATGTTAAAAATAAAGAAAATGTTCATGTTTTTAACCAAAACATGAATTCGTTAAAAATATACATTTTTAATGAAATGTTGAAATTAGAAAAATGTACGTTTTAGAAATTAAAACATGTGGTTATTAAAAGCCATATTTTAATGTCATTAAGGAAATTAGCAAAATGTTTATAGTTTGAAAAAAACATGATTTCATTATAAATATACATTTTTAATGTAATGGTAAAATAAAGAAAATGTTCATGTTTTAAAATGCAAAACATGTTATACATTAAAATTTGATTTTTAATGTAATGCTAGAAAACTAGACAAGATTCATGTTTTTAAATGTGAAACATGCTATACATTAAAATTTCACTTTTGAATGTAATTATAGAAATGCATAAAAGAAACATATTTTAAAATGAAAATAGGTTTTACATTAAAATTCACTTTTAATGTAATAATAGAAATGTCAAAAATATGAAAGTTGTTATTGTTTTAAATAGAAGACATGATTTCATTTAAAATATGCATTTTTAATGTAATGTAAAAAGACAAACATGCAAGTTTTCAAAATAAAACATGTTTACATTAAAAACTTTGTTTTTAATGAAATTGTTAAAATTTCATTTATAATTACATCGCATACGTTAGAATTTAAATGTGTTGTTAAAATTTCATTTATAATTACATCGCATATATTAGAATTTATATGCGCTGTTAAAATCGTATTTATATAACATCGCATATATTGGATATATGCGTTGTTAAAATTACATTTTTAATTACACCTGATATATTAGAATTTATATGCATTGCTAAAATCACATTTATATTACAACGCATATATTAGAATTTATGTGTGTTGTTAAAATCATATTTATAATTACATCGCATATATTAGAATTTATATGCGCTGTTAAAATAACATTTATAATTACATTGCACATATTAGAATTATATGCACTGTCAAAATTACATTTATATTTACATTTAAATATGTTAGGATTCATTTGCAAAGTAGACTCGTCATTGAATAAATTTTCATGTAAATGATATATATTCTGTTTGACGATACATAAATATGATTTGCCAATAAAGACATTATTTTATTTGGTGTATCAAAAACGATAGTCAATTCGTCGAATGGTTTATATATATAATTATAAATTAAAATTAAAATTAACGAATCACGGGTGGTAGTTTGCGTAACTTTAAAGGATTATACCGAAAGATCCAACCGTCATATTTTCCCAAAATTGGAACCATTAGGACCGCTTTGGGAAGATCTTTCCATTGATATAAATTTTGTTAAAATCCAACGGTTAGATTTCGAGATAAGTATAAATCAAATTTCGATAGAAACAGCGATAGCGCTGCCCATTGACCCGAAGCATCATAAAATAAATTTAGCTATTTTTAAATAAATAAAAATAGCGATAAAGCGTTACTAAATACTATTAATGATATGAAGTGATTGTAAACTATATATATGCGAGAATCATTTGAAAAGACCGAGTTATATCTTATTTCAAATGATTAACCGACGATCTAAATTGATGATTTTAAAGACGGCGATTGAAGACCAGCGATCTCCACATCGAAAGGATAACTACTGATGCCTGGCATTGGCTAGCTACCAGTAAAGGGTTAAAGTGGTAATTGTCCGGACGTAGTTATTGATTGTATGGATATGCGAGCGCCTCTCTTCCATATTTGACATACGAAACGAGGAATAAGGTGACTCTAGTTTCGTTCAGACCCAGAACGGACTTGTAAATGGATGTGTCTGACATTAAATTTCATTCTGTGCAATTAAATTGATTTCTATTAATATATATCTGCGGTGGCGGAGAATTTATTTTCTTGCATAACACCCTTCTTTGAGACGCATGAGCTCAAAGGTTATATATTGGTAGTTATCGATCGCATGGCGTGAATTGTCAATGTGACATGCCAAGATGCAATTGATCGAGGCTTTTGTTGAAAAGCAGAGCCTTGTGGATGATGATCAAGGCATAGCCTATTTTCGGTATAGCTTTGTGTATAACCTTACGTCGCGAGCCTCACATCCCTGTATGAGTCAAAAATGGGATAAGGTAACGCAGGGAGTGCACATGTTTCTTTCTGGCTAGAAGTGGTGTTTGGGTTTTTAAAAGGCTTGACATTTTTACTTATGTGGTTGACCGAATGAGGCGCCTCGGTTTTATTGGTCGATTGTGAGCATTTTATAGGTCTAATAGGACCGGGAAACGTGTGTTCAAGAATTGCCAATCAACTAATGTTATTTATGGACCGGCCCTGCAGGATCCAAGGGTTCACTACGGGGGATCCTGAGACATTGCTAGAGTGTCTCGAATTGGTTAGGAGATCGTCCCTAGCCTTGACTCAAGATGGAAACCCTATCTCCAATACGACATTACGGTTTTGAAAGTAAACCTATATATGGCGACATAATAGGATGGGGTACTATGCCGTTTAGGATTGATACATTTACTTTGAAGTATTTTTAAACCTATTAGACACTAATAATAATATTAAAAATGTTATTTTCTACGTATCAAGCATTTTTTATCATTATAAGGTAAAACTCTATGCTCTGGTTTGCGTTGCATTGTGTGATGGGACTTGAGTCTTATAATGATTTGATTTTCTAAAAAGCATTGCATTGTTTTTGAATTAAAATTGATAAACTCATGCACTGGAAATCCAATGGAGTAAACCTGTTCCACTTTAGCGGCGTAGTCCAGTGATTAAACATATTGTTAGTTAAGTAAGATTTCTCATACCAGTCCCGTGTCTGGTTTGTAGTTTGTTTCACTTTGCAAACTTGGGTGCCCTCTTTCCACATGGGCAGCCAAATGACAGGTTTTAGGTACGGATACTTTTTGGACAGAAGCTTGCTAAGGAAGAAGATGAAGAATCTTTTATTTTTATCTTTTTATTTGCTTCTTGAGACATTTAGAAATTATTGAGCTTTGATGTATTTGGTGGAGATTGAGACTTTATTTCTTTCTTTGATGAGACATCTATTTTGCTAAGTGTATCCTGTGACTGTGTACTCTGATGTCTGTGATGTTATGTTGTGATGACATTTCAATTTCCGCTGCAATGATTTATATGTTATGCTATTATCTGAGATCTGTTATTGTTGTAATTATGTTACGCTCCTATGATTATCCTTACTTTCGTACCGCGGAAGTTCGGGGTTGTCACACCCCTGGATCCTCCAAGGCCGATCCACACTTACGTTTGTGGATTAATTATTCCTGAATTCACGTTTCCCTGTCCTATAGGACCTATATCCATTAGCTCCGTAGTAACCGATATAACTGAGGCGCCTCACAATCCAATAACCACATAGGTAAAAATAATAGATGTCTAGGCTCCATACCATGACAACAACCATAGCTAGAAAGAAAAATCATGTCCTCCTTGGGTCACTTTCCTGTTTTTGACTCATACCAAGGTGTGAGGCTCGCGAATTAACGCTATACACAAAGCTTTGTTATATTAAAGCCGAGCTTTGATCATCAACCACAACATTCTTCTTTTCAACAGAAGCCTTGATCATTTTTCTCTCGGCATGCCACATAGTAATTCACGCCATGTGACTGATGTCTATCGATATATAACCTCTGAGCTCGTACGTCTCAGAGAAGGGCGTTAAGCAAGGGAATAAATTCTCCGCAGCCAAACAAATATATATTTAATAGAAATCAATCAACACAGAATAAAATCCAATGTTAGACACACATCCATTTACTAGTTCGTTATGGGTCTAGACGAAACCGGAGTACCTTATTCCTGGCCCCATATGTCCAATACAGGAGAGAGGTTATCGCATACCCGGTCGATCTCCAAGTATGTCTGGACGATCACCACTTATTACCTCGTATTGGGTGTACAGCCCAATCAAGACATCGATAATCTCACAAACGATGTGAAGACCTCCGGTCTTCAACCACTATCTTCATAGTCGAATTATAGTCGAATCAGTTATTCAAAATGGGTATAAACCTGACCTTTCTAAGAAACTTGCGTATATTATAAACAAGTGCTACAAAAACACAACATACGCCTCATTCCAATTCTGAATATTCTTTTATTTAATTATTAATATTTTTTGGGAAAGGTTCCCATTAATTTTATCAAAGATAAATTCTTTAAATTTATTCTTTAATCTTCCTTTGGATGTCAATTCAAACTAAATTAAGGTTTATCCAACTAGTCGGGATTAACGAGCCATATTGATGTAATCATTTGTTTAATTTCCCGATCACAACCTATTCATCCCATAGAGAAAAACTAGTAATACTCCCTATCTAACACCATTGTGTTATCGGTAAATTTAGTTACCATTTCACGTCCAAATCTAATAAAATATTTAACTATCTCTAGGAGCAAAACCGGTGATACTCCATTCTCAATCATTTCCCAAATTTGGTAATTTAAATTATCACATTCACTTTTCAATCTAATTAAAGATTCATTAAAACTCCACTTAGTTTTAATCTTCCCAAAAATCAATATTAATGATTATTTATGTCGCATCGACAATCTACACTGTACTATTGATTTCTGCTAATATATAACCTCTAAGCTCGTACGTCTTAGAGAAGGGTGTTAAGCATGAGAATAAATTCTCCTGCACCAAACAGATATATATTTATTAGAGATCAACCATACAGTTTGAAATACAATGTTAGACATGTAATTATGTCTTTAACTGGGTTAAAGAACTAATGTCATTTAAAGCACAGTTCACGATAGACTCAAAATCACATTCCATTAATTATGGAATCTTCACGGAAAATAGATCAATATATAATCGATATCAGTTTCCGTATCCGACTAATAATATAAATGGAATAACGACAAAGCCTTTTAAATTCCATATATATTAACAGTCTTCCTCCATAGAAGCTCACTTCGATTATTACCAAAATCTAATTCCAATTTGATATATTAAATTGGAAAACTTTACTTGGGAAAATTCCCGTTAAATCTTTATAAAAAGATTTATAAATTCTAAAGCACATTTCACTGTAAATCGTGTTAAAGAACGAATGTCGTTAAAAATACAGTTCACAATAAACCCAATTCATATCCCATTTTATTCCAATTAAATGTTAATTAGCTGGAAACTCTAATAATCTTAATTAAAAGATTTATTCTTTTCATACGGGGTTTAAGAACAGTGTCATTTAAGACACCATTCACGACAAACCCGAAATCCAATTCTTTTATTCAATTCCGATTAAATATTAATTAATTGGGAAAACCTTACTAAATCTTAATTAAAGATTTATTCTTTCCTCAATTGGGTCAAGAACAGTGTTAAAGGAGACACCATTTATGACAAACCCAAAATCCAGTTCAATATGAAATACAAGACTCTGAATAGAAATTATATTGGCTTATGTTCAATATCAAATTCTGAAATCAACAAATATCATATTGGGAATAACGATATATATATATCTTCCAAATTCCTCCACAATATCCGTATTATCACGGAATCCAATATCGAAATATTCCGAAGATAATTTCAATCCAAATCCATTCCAATTTATATATTAGAAATTCTGGTTATTTTTAAAACCATTTCAAATCCAATTTATTTATTTAAAAATATTGGATTATAATTCTAGTTCACAAATAGTTAATTTTGATAAAAATATTTTTATCTTTACAAACGTGGAATTTTTCATCCCAATTCTTTCCAAATCATTTATTATGATTTTATACAAATTATCAATATTTTTAATAATTTTATTAAGGCCCTTTCAGTCAATTTCCATAAACGGTCATCGAACTGCATTTACAACGACCTTTTCCAAATTTGATTTGGATATAATTCCAAAATTAGCCATTAGATTTCAAATTTCATGTATTCATCGGAAAGCACTTTTCGATACAAACCCAATGGCTCCAGTTTTAGGAGATTCCGGCGGCTAGACCTCCTGTAATGTCAATTCAAAGTCAATGGTCGAAATTCACGAAATGCCACGGTGCAGCGTGTTCTATTCAGGCAATTAAGTATATATAATATATATATATATATATATATATATATATATTTCATCGCTTTCCATTTAAAACGTATTTTATGAATTGTTTTAAATTTGTTTTCAAAACGATTTTAACTTCATATTTGATTTTAAATCAAAATTGAATATTCCATATCATTAATATATAAATGATAATATTTTAAAACCATTAGATTTTGAAATCACTTCCTTTTCGACATTCATTAAAAAATGAATAAAATCGATATAAATATCGTTCGCGTCAAAATAGCGCACATCTAATCGACATGGGTTCATATATTTCAATATTTTTGTGTCCATCCCAAATTGGACATCAAAATCTTATTAACCCATTACTGAATATTATTTTAAAATATTTGATATTTCAAAATATTCATTATTCATCATTCTGAATTATTCGTTAATTTAAAATATTCGTTCTTTTCGAATTGGAATCAGGCACAGTCAATTACCATATAATTTTATTTATATGGATTTCATACAACACATGTATACAACAACAATCAAACACAGCCAAACATCATCCAGACTGCATTACACAACTGCATAAGGGTTAAACATAAATAATTGACGATTACTGTAACAACCCGAATTTTAAACAACGTGTTAAGACAAGAATCAAGGCAGAATTAAATTATAAAATCTAAATGAGGATAAACAGGTTGCGCCATTGCGTTCGTCTCGGAAAAATACGCGAAATAGAGTTTGAAATTTCGTAAATTGGAGTCCGTATGACCGAGATATGGCCTCGCGAAGTTTCACGAAAATTCAAATCCGAAAACAGATCTGGATTCAGCCCAAAAAGAGAAGGCGGGAAAATTCCCGCCAGACACACAGGGTGTCGACCCCTGTGTCGACCCCCCTCCAGGGGGTCGACATGGGTGTCGACCCCTGGGTCGACCCCCACTCCAGGGGTCAACATGGGTGTCGACCCTTGTAGAACTCCGACCTGGTGCACCTGCTTGTCATGTTGGCTCGGTTTTGGAGGCTTGTGACGATTTTTGATGGTTCAGATCTATCCTAGGGTTTATCCTACGGCCTAAACTACTCCTAATCTCTATAAAAAGACCCCTAAGCTTACCCTAAACCCTCACAAATCACTCATGCCACGAAGTGTTGCCCAAATGCCAAGTGATCATGGCCTCCATCTCCAACTCCAAGTGACTATGCATGCAAATCGGATCCGAATCGAAAGGTGCAAGCTTGCTACACCAAATCGAGGCTCTATCAACGTTGCTACGATGATTTCATGACGGTTCTTCATCAAAGAAGTCACTTTTCATCGTCTAGACGATTCATGCGCACCCTCTAAGCCTCGCTATGTAAGTTCTAGCTACTTGTAGATTCTAACGGTGGTTCTAATGTGACATGGGATAAAATGAGATGAAATATAAGTATGCTAGCCTATATGAACCTTGTCATGTCTCTTTTATTTGAACCGATGACTTTGGGCTAAGTTGTAGCGACTTAATCACGCCATTCATGTTATGTTTGATCTAGTATATCTTGCAAGTTTGAATCTTTATCTATGGAATGTTAGCATGAACCTTTGGGAACCACTTGACTTGTGAAATATGGGCAAAGACTTGACTTTGGGGCTTATGCATGTAAATGAACCCAAACCCCTTATGTATCATGCATGTTTGTGGCCAAATTCACTTATGATACTATGCATGTTTGTGGCCAAATTCCCTTATGATACTATGCATGTTTGCGGCCAAATTCCCTTATGAAACTATGAATGTTTGTGGCCAATATGTTGACATAATACCCTACTATGTGCTTCTCTTCCATTTGGGTTGGACATACGTTTGGGTAGTTTAGGAAAAACGTGGGTATGACATGGAAAACTTGACATGGGGTTTACATGAGAACATGACATTCATGATACATTTAAATATGGTCATGACACGTGGGAAAACATGGGACTTGAACTAGACGTGGGTGGGTTGTAAGTGTAATAAGACACTAGACCAAACATGAAAGTGGCCAACTCGAGGTTGGGTTGAGTTTGTAGCATAAATCTACCAGGACCCGCCCGGCTTAACTAGTGGCTACAAACAATAGGATCCAATGTGAGAAGTCGGTCATGTCGCGCTTAAGACCCGAGGTTAGACTAGGTTGTGGTGTAAAACTATCCGGACCCGCCCGGCTAAACTAGTAACCACAATAAGGTCTAATGTGAGTGGTTGAGAGTGCATTAATTAAATTAATGGCACATGATAAGGTTAAGTAAATTTGATTAATGACACTTAACCGATATGACACGAATGGGTAGGTTAAGTGGGACCGGGCTTGATTTCTTAATGACACTTAACCATACAAGACGATTAGGGGATGGGGTTAAGTAATTTACACTTAACTAATCTGACTTGGTAATTAGATGGGGCTAAGTAACCTAAACTTAACTAATCTAAACACGGTAATTAGATGGAGTTAATAACCTACACTTAACTAATCTAAACACGGTAATTATATGGGGTTGAGTAACCTACACTTAACTAATCTAAACACGGTAATTCGATGGGGTTAAGTTAAACACTTAACCAATCTAAACTTGGTAATCCAATGAGGTTAAATAACCAATACTTAACCAACCTAACATGATAATTTAATGAGGTTAAGTAACTTATACTTAACCAATTATACATAATGATTTGATGAGGTTAAGTAACCTATACTTAACAAATCTAATATGCGGACCTGATAGGGCTAAGTCATAAGACCTTTTAAATATACTTAACCATTACAATACGATTGCTGGATGGGGTTAAGTTAACCTATACTTAACCAATCCGACTTGACAAATCCGATGAGGTTAACATAATCTGTGCTTGACCAATCTAACACGATAACCTGATAGGGTTAAGATAAACAAGTACTTAACCAAATTGACTTGATGATGGAATAGGGTTGAATCATGAGCTTCTTGGTAAACTTAACCAACTTGTAGGGCTTGGTCTTGGAATTGAATACTTAGCCAATCTTGGCATGATTTATAGGTGGGCTAAGCCATGAACTTGAATAACAACACTTAACCCATTTGGCAAAACCCTAGTAGAGGAACTAGGTAGAAAATCGTAGTTAATCAAGGGTAACGGGGAAATGAAGCTAAGTGGTAAACCTTAGTTAAGTATAACTAAGTAATAATTCTTAGCCAAGGACATTGGACTATTCATGAATAGATGAGTAACCCTGTACGGTAGGTCATCGCTTAAAACACGAGGAGGAGCAAATTATCTGATTTAGATAAAGGCTCCAACGAACTGGGTGACGAAGCGGTAGCTTCGGGCGACGTGAGGGTACTCTTGGTATCCCTCTGTGAGGTGGCAGATTGTAAAAACCCGCAACTTCCCCGTAAAGGAAAGTGTCGGATAGTTCGAGAACAAGCCACAACAGAACGCATCTAAAAGAACATTTCATTGTTATTACAACAATGCACCAGATTACAAGAATATACAGAGTATAAATGAATATTACACAGAAATATCAGAGATTTAAATTACATTTAAATACATCGCAGTGGAAAATAATACAATACACAACTAGAAGAGATATACGGATACAAAGCTTTCTGGATATCATTCCAGCTGTAAACCAGGATCCTGTGAATATAAATCTGCAAAACCAAAACTACTAGCTGCCCGTGTCAAAATAAGGGCACCCAGAGTTTAGGTTAAAACAATAAACTCCAGGTCAGTCATGTGACTGGTGTGAGAACCAAAACAGTTAATCTTTATTTTAAAGTTAGGTAAATCAAGGGACCACGCCGTATAACACGGAACGGGTTTCCTCCCAAGAATACCAGTGCATATAAGTAAACAACGCAATGCTTTTCTAAAAATGAAGCTATTATAAGACCCAGGTCCCATCACACAATGCAACGCAGCCGAGGATAGGGTTTTCCCTTATAATAGCCAAACATGCTTAATACGTTTAATACAAATCATTTGATACTACTATAAGTGCATAGTGTATAAAACAACTTCAAATAATAAGTATCAATCATAGGCGGCATAAGCGCCCCATCCCACTATGTCGCCATACTAGGCTCTACAAATAAAACCGCAAATGTTACGTATTTGGAAATTGGGTTTCCATCTATGAACCGAGGCAAAAGATAGTCCTCAACCGATTCGAGACTGTCTAGCCCGAGCCTCAGGGTCAGAGCGCATCGACCCTTGGATCCTCAGGGCCGGTCCACCGATGTGGATTAAAATGCCTGAACATGCGTTTCCCCGCCCTTTGGGGCGTAAATGAGCCAACTAAATGACTCCATCGGTTCAAGAACGACCGATCAATCCGAGGCGCCTCGCAACAGCAACAACCACATAAGTCAAACTCGTCAGGGCGTGTAAAACCACTGACGCCACTTCTAGCTAGAAAGAAACGCATGCCCTCCCTGACGTCCTCTCCCGTTTTTGGTTCATACCGGGTGTGAAGCTCGCGAATCAACGTTACACAAAGCTATGTCACAAAGGCCGTGCTTTGATCATCAACCACAAGACTTTGCTTTTCAACAGAAGCCTCTATCAATTGCCACTTAGGCATGCCACACAGGCAATTCACTCCATGCGTTTGATATCCATCAATATATAACCCCTGAGCTCGTACGTCTCAGAGAAGGGCGTTTAGCAAGAGAATAAATTCTCCGCCGCCAAACAGATATATATTTAATAGAGATCAATCACACGGACTAAAATCCAATGTCAGACACACAATCCATTTACAAGTCCGTTCTGGGTCTGAACGAAACGAGAGGCACCTAGTACCCCGCATGTCCATCGATCTCCAAGTACGTCTGGACGATCACTAACTGTTTCCATCTTCTTGGGTGTACAGCCCAATCAAGATCATCAGTAATTACCCAAATGACGTGAAGACCTCCGGTCTTCGACCATCGTCATCGTCTTCGACTTAACGTCGTATCAGTTATTCAGAATGGGATAAACCCGGTCTTTCCGAATAACTCGCGTATATTTTAAATAAGTGTTACACAAACACAACATATGCCTCATTCCAATTCATTAGTCACTAACCGTATATTAATCAAGAGAACAATTCCCCAAATATTAACCCCGAAGGCCGAAACCAACATCAGATCAATATTCAGAAAACCATTCTGCTTGGCTAACCGACAGTTAGTTTCTAAATTTCACATTCATAGGGAACGGTTCCCGTTAATTTTATCCAAGATCAATTCCTGAATTTATTCTTTATTCTATTTTTGAATATCAATTCAAACTAGTCGGGATTAGCGAACCTTACCGAAGTAATCATTTGTTTTAATTTCCCAATCCCAACCTATTCATCCCATGAAGTAAAACTGGTAATACTTCATATCTAACACCCCAGTGTTATCGGTAAATTCAATTACCATTTCACATTCAAATCTAATTAAAGATTTAACTATCGCCTGGAGCAAAACCGGTGGTACTCCATTTTCGATCATTTCAATCTAATTAAAGATTCATTAAAACTCCACTTAGTTTTAATCTTCGACTGGGTTAAAGAATCAGTGTCATTTAAAACACGGTTCACGATAAACCCAAAATCACATTCATTAATTATCGGGTTAAAGAACGAGTGTTATTTAAAACACTGTTCACGATAAACCCAAAAATCAATATCAATTCAATTTCAATTAAATATTATTTAATTGGTACACTTCATTAAATCTAAATAAAAAGATTTAATCTTTTCTCAACTGGGTTCAAGAACAGTGTTAGTGAAGACACCATTCACGACAAACCCAAATCACATTTGATATTCAATACAAGGCTCTGAATAGAAAATATACCGGCTTATATTCAATATCAAATTCTACGATTAACAAATGTCGTATTGGAAATAACGATATATATATATATATATCTTTCAAATTTCCATAACAATATCTGTATAATCACGAATTCCAACATCGAAATATTCCGAAGACAATTTCGATTCAAATCCATTCCAATGCAATCATTGGAAATTTTGGTTATTTTTAAAACCCCTTTCAAATTCAATTTATTTATTTAAAAATAAATAGAATTATAATCCTAGTTCAAAACTAGTTCATTTCGATAAAAATCTATTTTTATCCTTTCAAATATGGAGTTTTTCATCCCAATTCTTTCTAAATCATTTCTTATGATTTTACACAAATTATTACTATTTTTAATAATTTTATCAAGGCCCGTACAGTCGATTTCCATCAATGGCCATCGAACTGCACTTACAACGACCTTTTTCAAATTTGATTTGGACGTAACTCCAAATCCAACCGTTAGATTTTGAATTTCTAATATTCGTTAGAAAGCCCTTTTCGATACGAACCCAATGGTTCCGGTTTTAGGAGAATCCGACGGTCGGATCTCCCGTAATGTCCGTTTGAAATAAATGGTCGAAATTCATGAACTGCCGCGGCGTGGCGCGATCTATTCAGGCCATTATATTATATATATATATAATATATATTTCGTCGATTTCTATTTAAAACGAATTATATAAATAGTTTTAAATTCGTTTCAAAAGCAATTTCAACTTCTTTTTCAATTCAAATCAAAATTGAATTCTTCTTTATAAATTCGTTTTAAAATTCATTTCTATTCAATTCAAATTTCAAGTCAATTTGAATTCATTTTAATTCGCTTTCAATTCAATTTGAATTTGTTTTCAATTTAATTCAATTCCAAAGTCGTTTTCTATTCGATTCAATTCAAATTGGTTTTCTATTCGATACAATTCAAATTGGTTTTCTATTCGAATCAAATTCGTTATATATTCAATTGAAATCACATTTGTTTTCTATTCAATTCATTTCGAAATCGTTTTCAATTCAATTCATTTCGAAATCGTTATCAACTCAATTCATTTCGAAATCGTTTTCAATTCAATTCATTTCGAAATCGTTATATATTCAATTCATTTCGAAATGAATAAAATCGATATAAATATCGTTCACGTCAAAATGGCGTCAAACTAATCAACACGGCTTCATAAAATTCTATTTTCAAATATTCTATTTCAAATATTTCTTTTTCAAAATAGTTGTTATTATCAAAATATTTCATTCAACACATGACCAATCTCAATGGATGAGTACTGTCAACACATGAACTTTTATTTTATATCGATAAAGATGTAAATTTTATTACTAAAATATTTCGTTCAACACATGACCAATCTCAATGGATGAGTACTGTCAACACATGAACCTTTATTTTATATTGATAAAGATGTAAATTTTATTACTAAAATATTTCGTTCAACACATGACCAATCTCAATGGATGAGTACTGTCAACACATGAACCTTTATTTTATATTATAAAGATGTAAATTTTATTACTAAAATATTTCGTTCAACACATGACCAATCTCAATGGATGAGTACTGTCAACACATGAACCTTTATTTTATATCGATAAAGATGTAAATTTTATTACTAAAATATTTCGTTCAACACATGACCAATCTCAATGGATGAGTACTGTCAACACATGAACTTTTATTTTATATTGATAAAGATGTAAATTTTATTACTAAAATATTTCGTTCAACACATGACCAATCTCAATGGATGAGTACTGTCAACACATGAACCTTTATTTTATATTATAAAGATGTAAATTTTATTACTAAAATATTTCGTTCAACACATGACCAATCTCAATGGATGAGTACTGTCAACGCATGAACCTTTATTTTATATCGATAAAGATGTAAATTTTATTACTAAAATATTTCGTTCAACACATGACCAATCTCAATGGATGAGTACTGTCAACACATGAACTTTTATTTTATAATATTCTTTATTTTTCAAATTGGAATGAGGCCCAATCAATTACCATATAAAGTTAATTATATGGATTTTCATACATTACACACATATAATAGCATTGAAAAATAATCAACCATCAACCAAAGTGCACTACACTGTATAAGCATCAAATATAGATATCTAACGCTTATAACAGCCTGTCAATCGATCGATCGACATATTTAATCAATCAGGATGAGTGAACTTCAAATTTCATCCTAACACCCGTGTGGGGTTTCAAACAATCCAACACAGATTTTAGTTGTGCAGTTGGGCGATGTGTAAAATTTATCAACCCAATCAATGTCCTTCAAATAGGTGTACATAAACAAATCGTTCGGTTTGTAAATGAATATTTTATTTTATTCACTTCACGTTAAAAATTATATTTTTAACGATAAAAACATTTTATTCCAACATATGAATTTCTATTTAGTTCATTCTTTAAATAAAATGATATTTTTATTTTTCTAACATATTTTAGAAAATTTCGGCGGCATAACGGCACGATACTAGAAACGGGACAAGGCCTAGCCTTATCCCCGGTCTAGTGAAGGCCCACGCCATTCACACATCAATGAAATCAATTCATTTCACCAAACAATTCAATTTCAATCAAATAATCTAACTAATTTTTGCAATCAAACAAACAAGTCCATGGTCTGTGGGCGATTGTGTCTGGTGCTACTAAGCACCGTCTGCATCCTAGTATGTATATATAACTAGAAAAAGAAATTGAAAGGTGAGAAATTCTCACTTATAGCTATCCTAGCTCCACGGCTCTTCATTTGCAGAAGTCTTCGTCGTTTCGCCTTTTTGTCACCTTCGTTGCCCATGGCCACTATATATATAAAAATCACATTTTTACTTCGCTATTCAATATATAAAAATCGAATTTTTACTATGCTATTCAATATATAAAAATCGAATTTTTACTATGCTATTCAATATATAAAAATCGAATTTTTACTATGTTACTCAATATATAAAAATCGAATTTTTACTATGTTATTCAATATATAAAAATCGAATTTTTACTATGCTATTCAATATATAAAAATCGAATTTTTACTATGCTATTCAATATATAAAAATCGAATTTTTACTATGCTATTCAATATATAAAAATCGAATTTTTACTATGTTATTCAATATATAAAAATCTAATTTTTACTATGTTATTCAATATATAAAAATCGAATTTTTACTATGTTATTCAATATATAAAAATCGAATTTTTATTTTGTTATCCTCTATATAAAGGTCTCGCCTTTTCAACTATAAAGATTTCGCCTTTATAAAAATATCATTATAAAAATCACATCTTTATTTTGCTACACATAGAAAGATGCTATTTTTAATATTTCTTTCATGTAAAAATTATATTTTTAATCCTCTACACAACCAAAAATCATATTTTTACATCTTCTATATAGTAAAGACTATATTTTTAATACTTTAAAAATATAAAAGTCATATTTTTATTACTTTAAAAATATAAAAATCATATTTTTAACAATACCATTAAAATTAAAATATGAAAACAAAATTCAATGTTTTATATATATTTATTATTCTAATTTTAAACGATGTATTTGAACTCAATCAAAGAAACCAAATATTCACCTTTGCTGTTTTTTTTTCCAACATCGAACCCTTTGATGAAGGAAGGCCCACCGGCGTCGGTGGGTGACACAGGACGGCGACATTCGACTGGGGGGGGGGGGCAGATGTTGTTCGCCAGGCCGGTGGTGGCAGGGGTTCTGGCCGGCGACGGCTTTTACGGTTTGGAGAGGTTTAGGGGGGGCGGCTTCAATTGAGGAAGAAGAGGGGATAGAGGAAGAAGAAGGTCGGTGGCGAGGGGCATCTGGGGTGGTGCGGCGTCACCCAGGGGAGGCGATGGCAGCGTGGGTGGTGCGGTTTTCTTCCGCCCTCATCGTTCGCTTCTCTCTCTTCCCTTTTTTTTTTCTTTTTTTTTCTTTTTTCTGAACTGAATCGGGGGGGGGGGGTATAAGGGAGAAGTTAGGTTTTTATTTAATTATATATTTTTATTTTTATTATTTCAAAAAAGGTAACTTTTTATTTTGATTTCGAAACGAGGCCCACCGCCTGTCGTCCATAGCTAATTACCCCCATTCCGAACACAATGGGATATGTATCGTAGGCTGATTCGATCATTTTGATCAGTTTCCGCTGAATTTACATTTAAATCACTATATTGAATTTTAAACGTACATTTCAAATTATCGGGGTCACGTACTAACTCTAAAAATTCCCGAAAAATAATTTCTAGCTTCGTATTGACGATACGGTCCTAACAAAAGTAGTTTCGTCGAATTCTGAGACCGTTTGAAAAATGGCCCATTTTCAGTCGATTAAAATCAACTAAAACCGGTCAAACGCGTTTTCCTTTGCCACGCTCACATATTGAATCGAAAAATTATGAAATTTGAAACCTAGCAATAACTTGACACCACGGACCCAACAAAACTGGTTTCGTCGAAATCCGAGGTCATTTGCAAAATGTCCATTTTTAAGGGCCTGAATTCCATAGCGACTATTCAGAATTTTCAACTGGACATATCTTTTGATTCCCGCTATGAAATCTCGATTTTTCGGATTCGTTAGAAAGATATTCACAATTAGATCCTAATGTTTTTGGTTTCACTAAAATCCGGATTGTTTTGCACCCGGTACATTCCATTGAAGTTTGAAATCGAATTATCGAACTACCGCGCCATTTTCAATTCTATTTATAATTATATTTAAATATTTATATTCAAACGACGACGCGTATAAATATATACGTTCGAATCATATTCAAAATAAATTTTTCGTCGATATTATTTAAAATAATTCATTTTAAATATTCAAAGTTCGCTAAAATTGCCAAAATAAAAATTTTAAACTGGCCCAGATTTTCGGGTTGTTACAATCTCCCCCACTTAAAACTTTTCGTCCCCGAAAAGGAACAAAGTCGAAAGTGGTTTGATTATTCAGCTCTACGTTCGATCTGGCTTTCATTCTCCAACTTTTCAGTTTCTGAGAATTTTCAAATTCTTCAAAAATTTGGCTAACACCCTAAATTTTCGAAAAATTTCTCCATAACCTCCCCTGCACCGGGAGCATCGGGGAATTTCAAATAGCTTCCCCGGTCCTTCAGATCTCAAAAAGAAAAAGAAAAAGCCAAGCGGCTAGCCAATAGGCTCATAAAATCATCATTACCCAAACAAAACAGTAAATTATGTAGTAAACATGTACCTATTTGTCGGGAAAACAAATTTTATTCTCTGGCTCTAGCCTCCTTGCTATGACCTGTTCAATATAGGTATATGTATATGCAAGCAAATGCGACCAATTTTCAATACAATTCAATATTTGGTTCAATTAGGCATAATGGTTCAAAATTATCAAACAACCAAACAAACAACACAAACATCAATCAATTAGTGAATTAGAGTTTCAAATTCATAATTTTGATACATATACAAAAATCATGTTTTTGATGCCAAATCACAACAATGAATTCTAGCTATATTAGTTTTGGTTCTCACACCAGTCTAATGGAAATATATAGAAAATCACACCTTCGAAACTCAAACATAAATGTTGATGATGCGATCGCTATCATCAATATCATCTTCGGGCGACTAGAGTGTGATGCTATATCTATCCAATATATTAAAACTTTGAATACACACGGATCAGACGTATACGCAAAATCTATATATACTGGATTGTCCACATCAATATAAATAAATACCCAAATACAAATAATTGATTTAAATTTTCAAAACAAAAATTTGTTTTCATTTTAAAAATTTACTCTCCACACTCGTTCTAGGATGCTACTGATCCCATCTCTAACGAGTCATTCTCATTGGATATAACTAATCCGATATCTGATGAATTCTTTCGTACGGTCCTAATGTGCCTTGTTCTCTGCTTTGTAAACCAAAGCTCTGATACCAACTGTAAAAACCCGCAACTTCCCCGTAAAGAAAAGTGTCGGATAGTTCGAGAAAAAGCCACAACAGAACGCATCTAAAAGAACATTTCATTGTTATTACAACAATGCACCAGATTACAAGAATATACAGAGTATAAATGAATATTACACAGAAATATCATAGATTTAAATTACATTTAAATACATCGCAGCGGAAAATAATACAATACACAACTAGAAGAGATATACGGATACAAAGCTTTCCGGATATCATTCCAGCTGTAAACCAGGATCCTATGAATATAAATCTGCAAAACCAAAACTACTAGCTGCCCGTGTCAAAATAAGGGCACCCAGAGTTTAGGTTAAAACAATAAACTCCAGGTCAGTCATGTGACTGGTGTGATAACTAAAACAGTTAATCTTTATTTTAAAGTTAGGTAAATCAAGGGACCACGCCGTATAACACGGAACGGGTTTCCTCCCAAGAATACCAGTGCATATAAGTAAACAACGCAATGCTTTTCTAAAAATGAAGCTATTATAAGACCCAGGTCCCATCACACAGTGCAACGTAGCCGAGGATAGGGTTTTCCCTTATAATAGCCAAACATGCTTAATACGTTTAATACAAATCATTTGATACTACTATAAGTGCATAGTGTATAAAACAACTTCAAATCATAAGTATCAATCTTAGGCGGCATAAGCGCCCCATCCCACTATGTCGCCATACTAGGCTCTACAAATAAAACCGAAAATGTTACGTATTTGGAAATTGAGTTTCCATCTATGAACCGAGGCAAAATATAGTCCTCAACCGATTCGAGACTGTCTAGCCCGAGCCTTAGGGTCAGAGCGCATCGACCCTTGGATCCTCAGGGCCGGTCCACCGATGTGGATTAAAATGCCTGAACATGCGTTTCCCCGCCCTTTGGGGCGTAAATGAGCCAACTAAATGACTCCATCGGTTCGAGAACGACTGATCAATCCGAGGCGCCTCGCAACAGCAACAACCACATAAGTCAAACTCGTCAGGGCGTGTAAAACCACTGACGCCACTTCTAGCTAGAAAGAAACGCATGCCCTCCCTGACGTCCTCTCCCGTTTTTGGTTCATACCAGGTGTGAAGCTCGCGAATCAACGTTACACAAAGCTATGCCACAAAGGCCGTGCTTTGATCATCAACCACAAGACTTTGCTTTTCAACAGAAGACTCGATCAATTGCCACTTAGGCATGCCACACAGGCAATTCACTCCATGCGTTTGATATCCATCAATATATAACCCCTGAGCTCGTACGTCTCAGAGAAGGGCGTTTATCAAGAGAATAAATTCTCCGCCGCCAAACAGATATATATTTAATAGAGATCAATCACACGGACTAAAATCCAATGTCAGACACACAATCCATTTACTAGTCCGTTCCGGGTCTGAACTAAACCGGAGGCACCTAGTACCCCGCATGTCCATCGATCTCCAAGTACGTCTGGACGATCACTAACTGTTTCCATCTTCTTGGGTGTACAGCCCAATCAAGATCATCAGTAATTACCCAAATGACGTGAAGACCTCCGGTCTTCGACCATCGTCATCGTCTTCGACTTAACGTCGTATCAGTTTTTCAGAATGGGATAAACCCGGTCTTTCCGAATAACTCGCGTATATTTTAAATAAGTGTTACACAAACACAACATATGCCTCATTCCAATTCATTAGTCACTAACCGTATATTAATCAAGAGAACAATTCCCCAAATATTAACCCCGAAGGCCGAAACCAACATCAGATCAATATTCAGAAAACCATTCTGCTTGGCTAACCGACAGTTAGTTTCTAAATTTCACATTCATAGGGAACGGTTCCCGTTAATTTTATCCAAGATCAATTCCTGAATTTATTCTTTAATCTATTTTTGAATATCAATTCAAACTAGTCGGGATTAGCGAACCTTACCGAAGTAATCATTTGTTTTAATTTCCCAATCCCAACCTATTCATCCCATGAAGTAAAACTGGTAATACTTCATATCTAACACCACAGTGTTATCGGTAAATTCAATTACCATTTCACGTTCAAATCTAATTAAAGATTTAACTATCGCCTGGAGCAAAACCGGTGGTACTCCATTTTCGATCATTTCAATCTAATTAAAGATTCATTAAAACTCCACTTAGTTTTAATCTTTGACTGGGTTAAAGAATCTGTATCATTTAAAACACGGTTCACGATAAACCCAAAATCACATTCATTAATTATCGGGTTAAAGAACGAGTGTTATTTAAAACACTGTTCACGATAAACCCAAAAATCAATATCAATTCAATTTCAATTAAATATTATTTAATTGGTACACTTAAATAAATCTAAATAAAAAGATTTAATCTTTTCTCAACTGGGTTCAAGAACAGTGTTAGTGAAGACACCATTCACGACAAATCCAAATCACATTTGATATTCAATACAAGGCTCTGAATAGAAAATAAACCGGCTTATATTCAATATCAAATTCTACGATTAACAAATGTCGTATTGGAAATAACGATATATATATATCTTTCAAATTTCCATAACAACATCTGTATAATCACGAATTCCAACATCGAAATATTCCGAAGACAATTTCGATTCAAATCCATTCCAATGCAATCATTGGAAATTTTGGTTATTTTTAAAACCCCTTTCAAATTCAATTTATTTATTTAAAAATAAATAGAATTATAATTCTAGTTCAAAACTAGTTCATTTCGATAAAAATCTATTTTTATCCTTTCAAATATGGAGTTTTTCATCCCAATTCTTTCTAAATCATTTCTTATGATTTTACACAAATTATTACTATTTTTAATAATTTTATCAAGGCCCGTACAGTCGATTTCCATCAATGGCCATCGAACTGCACTTACAGCGACCTTTTTCAAATTTGATTTAGACGTAACTCCAAATCCAACCGTTAGATTTTGAATTTCTAATATTCGTTAGAAAGCCCTTTTCGATACGAACCCAACTGTTCCGGTTTTAGGAGAATCCGACGGTCGGATCTCCCGTAATGTCCGTTTGAAATAAATGGTCGAAATTCACGAACTGCCGCGGCGCGACGCGTTCTATTCAGGCCATTATATAATATATATAATATATATAATATATATTTCGTCGATTTCTATTTCAAACGAATTATATAAATAGTTTTAAATTCGTTTCAAAAGAAATTTCAACTTCTTTTTCAATTCAAATCAAAATTGAATTCTTCTTTATAAATTCGTTTTAAAATTCATTTCTATTCAATTCAAATTTCAATTCAATTTGAATTCATTTCAATTCGCTTTCAATTCGATTTGAATTGGTTTTCAATTTAATTCAATTCCAAAGTCATTTTCTATTCGATTCAATTCAAATTGGTTTTCTATTCGATTCAATTCAAATTGGTTTTCTATTCGAATCAAATTCGTTATATATTCAATTGAAATCACATTCGTTTTCTATTCAATTCATTTCGAAATCGTTTTCAATTCAATTCATTTCGAAATCGTTATCAATTCAATTCATTTCGAAATCGTTTTCAATTCAATTCATTTCGAAATCGTTATATATTCAATTCATTTCGAAATGAATAAAATCGATATAAATATCGTTCACGTCAAAATGGCGTCAAACTAATCAACACGGCTTCATAAAATTCTATTTTCAAATATTCTATTTCAAATATTTCTTTTTCAAAATAGTTGTTATTATCAAAATATTTCGTTCAACACATGACCAATCTCAATGGATGAGTACTGTCAACACATGAACTTTTATTTTATATAGACAAAGATGTAAATTTTATTACTAAAATATTTCGTTCAACACATGACCAATCTCAATGGATGAGTACTGTCAACACATGAACCTTTATTTTATATTGATAAAGATGTAAATTTTATTACTAAAATATTTCGTTCAACACATGACCAATCTCAATGGATGAGTACTGTCAACACATGAACCTTTATTTTATATTATAAAGATGTAAATTTTATTACTAAAATATTTCGTTCAACACATGACCAATCTCAATGGATGAGTACTGTCAACACATGAACCTTTATTTTATATCGATAAAGATGTAAATTTTATTACTAAAATATTTCGTTCAATACATGGCCAATCTCAATGGATGAGTACTGTCAACACATGAACTTTTATTTTATATTGATAAAGATGTAAATTTTATTACTAAAATATTTCGTTCAACACATGACCAATCTCAATGGATGAGTACTGTCAACACATGAACCTTTATTTTATATTATAAAGATGTAAATTTTATTACTAAAATATTTCATTCAACACATGACCAATCTCAATGGATGAGTACTGTCAACACATGAACCTTTATTTTATATCGATAAAGATGTAAATTTTATTACTAAAATATTTCGTTCAACACATGACCAATCTCAATGGATGAGTACTGTCAACACATGAACTTTTATTTTATAATATTCTTTATTTTTCAAATTGGAATGAGGCCCAATCAATTACCATATAAAGTTAATTATATGGATTTTCATACATTACACACATATAATAGCATTGAAAAATAATCAACCATCAACCAAAGTGCACTACACTGTATAGGCATCAAATATAGATATCTAACGCTTATATTAGCCTGTCAATCGATCGATCGAGATATTTAATCAATCAGGATGAGTGAACTTCAAATTTCATCCTAACACCCGTGTGGGGTTTCAAACAATCCAACACAGATTTAGTTGTGCAGTTGGGCGATGTGTAAAATTTATCGACCCAATCAATGTCCTTCAAATAGGTGTACATAAACAAACCGTTCGGTTTGTAAATGAATATTTTATTTTATTCACTTCACGTTAAAAATTATATTTTTAACGATAAAAACATTTTATTCCAACATATGAATTTCTATTCAGTTCATTCTTTAAATAAAATGATATTTTTACACGATACTAGAAACGGGACAAGGCCTAGCCTTATCCCCGGTCTAGTGAAGGCCCACGCCATTCACACATCAATCAAATCAATTCATTTCACCAAACAATTCAATTTCAATCAAATAATCTAACTAATTTTTGCAATCAAACAAACAAGTCCATGGTCTGTGGACGATTGTGTCGGGTGCTACTAAGCACCGTCTGCATCCTAGTATGTATATATAACTAGAAAAAGAAATTGAAAGGTGAGAAATTCTCACTTATAGCTATCCTAGCTCCACGGCTCTTCATTTGCAGAAGTCTTCGTCGTTTCGCCTTTTTGTCACCTTCGTTGCCCATGGCCACTATATATATAAAAATCACATTTTTACTTCGCTATTCAATATATAAAAATCGAATTTTTACTATGCTATTCAATATATAAAAATCAAATTTTTACTATGCTATTCAATATATAAAAATCGAATTTTTACTATGTTATTCAATATATAAAAATCGAATTTTTACTATGCTATTCAATATATAAAAATCGAATTTTTACTATGCTATTCAATATATAAAAATCGAATTTTTACTATGCTATTCAATATATAAAAATCGAATTTTTACTATGTTATTCAATATATAAAAATCTAATTTTTACTATGTTATTCAATATATAAAAATCGAATTTTTACTATGTTATTCAATATATAAAAATCGAATTTTTATTTTGTTATCCTCTATATAAAGGTCTCGCCTTTTCAACTATAAAGATTTCGCCTTTATAAAAATATCATTATAAAAATCACATCTTTATTTTGCTACACATAGAAAGATGCTATTTTTAATATTTCTTTCATGTAAAAATTATATTTTTAATCCTCTACACAACCAAAAATCATATTTTTACATCTTCTATATAGTAAAGACTATATTTTTAATACTTTAAAAATATAAAAGTCATATTTTTATTACTTTAAAAATATAAAAATCATATTTTTAACAATACCATTAAAATTAAAATATGAAAACAAAATTCAATGTTTTATATATATTTATTTTTCTAATTTTAAACGATGTATTTGAACTCAATCAAAGAAACCAAATATTCACCTTTTCTGTTTTTTTTTCCAACATCGAACCCTTTGATGAAGGAAGGCCCACCGACGTCGGTGGGTGACACAGGACGGCGACATTCGACTGGGGGGGGGGGATGTTCAGGCCGGTGGTGGCGGGGGTTCTGGCCGGCGACGGCTTTTACGGTTTGGAGAGGTTTAGGGGGGGTGGCTTCAATTGAGGAAGAAGAGGGGATAGAGGAAGAAGAAGGTCGGTGGCGAGGGGGATCTGGGGTGGTGCGGCGTCACCCAGGGGAGGCGATGGCAGCGTGGGTGGTGCGGTTTTCTTCCACCCCCATCGTTCGCTTCTCTCTCTTCCCTTTTTTTTCTTTTTTTTTCTTTTTTCTGAACTGAATCGGGGGCGGGGGGGTATAAGGGAGAAGTTTGGTTTTTATTTAATTATATATTTTTATTTTTATTATTTCAAAAAAGGTAACTATTTATTTCGATTTCGAAACGAGGCCCACCGCCTGTCGTCCATAGCTAATTACCCCCATTCCGAACACAATGGGATATGTATCGTAGGCTGATTCGATCATTTTGATCAGTTTCCGCTGAATTTACATTTAAATCACTATATTGAATTTTAAACGTACATTTCAAATTACCGGGGTCACATACTAACTCTAAAAATTCCCAAAAAATAATTTCTAGCTTCGTATTGACGATACGGTCCTAACAAAACTAGTTTCGTCGAATTCTGAGACCGTTTGAAAAATGGCCAATTTTCAGTCGATTAAAATCAACTGAAACCGGTCAAACGCGTTTTCCTTTGCCACGCTCACATATTGAATCGAAAAATTATGAAATTTGAAACCTAGCAATAACTTGACACCACGGACCCAAAAAAACTGGTTTCGTCGAAATCCGAGGTCATTTGCAAAATGTCCATTTTTAAGGGCCTGAATTCCATAGCGACTATTCAGAATTTTCAACTGGACATATCTTTTGATTCCCGCTATGAAATCTCGATTTTTCGGATTCGTTAGAAAGATATTCACAATTAGATCCTAATGTTTTTGGTTTCACTAAAATCCGGATTGTTTCGCACCCGGTACATTCCATTGAAGTTTGAAATCGAATTATCGAACTACCGCGCCATTTTCAATTGTATTTATAATTATATATAAATATTTATATTCAAACGACGACGCGTATAAATATATATGTTCGAATCATATTCAAAATAAATTTTTCGTCGATATTATTTAAAATAATTCATTTTAAATATTCAAAGTTCGCTAAAATTGCCAAAATAAAAATTTTAAACTGGCCCAGATTTTCGGGTTGTTACACAGATGGTCCATGAAACCTGGCCTCACATGGGTTAACGTCTGCGGTAGAAGAGCCAAGTGTATGCCTTGGTTGTTATGCGAGCGACCTAAAGACTGGGATGGATTAACGTGGAGTCGACGATACTTGATTTTGCCCTGGATAGCACGTCGCCGACTACCTACCATCTTTAGTCAATCGTGTACGAACGAAAAGGCAGGGAACCCCCAACAGACTATGTGCTTACTATCGAGTCATGGGTGAGGTTGGCCCATAGGAAAGTGGGGCCGGGATGTGGTTCTCATACATGATTTTTCTTGGATTGCCTTTTAGTAGTTGAGGGAGGGGTTACGTGGGACCATAGCCACGTGTACAAAAACATACCTTGATATCTGCATCAGTAGATGACTTAAAGTTCCCGACCGAGTTCTGTATTTCTTGATTTTCCCTGGCACAGAACTCGGATGGCACATTGAGGGACATGTGCGGCTAGGCATGGAAAACGATTTCACGATACATACGCGGGATAAAGGGCGCGGTTGACGGGTGGCATAATCCCTAGTGGCCCTAGGTGGCTTGAACCCAAACCAAGACACGGAAACGTTCATTAGGTAGCATAATCCCTAATGATTCTAGGTGGTGTAAATCCTAAGTGAACACTCGATAGTCATGGTAAGAAAACATAACCAGATCAAGGGTAGCAGTCCAAAATTACTTAAAGGATAAAATGGTATTACGTAGAGGTGGTATAGATTTACATGGGAAAGCCCGTATGGCCTACGACAAAGGAATGAACTTATACGTGGAAAGAAACATACAAGTGGGAAAACCTACATATGTTATATATTAGGTTGATATGGACCATTACATGACACTGGGCAAGGGACATCCATAGTTAACACATGACGCGGGTTGAGATACTAGTACGAGAGGTGCAGAGCAAATATACATGATAAATACCTTGGGATGTTATACATGATAGACACCGTGGGATGTTATACATGATAGATACCTTGGGATAGTATACTTGATGGAAACCGGACGATGTGATACCTTGATTTATCTTGACATGTAGTTTATCATGATACCTTAGCCTATCTTGCTACAGTATTTCATCCAGTTATCTTGGTTTAGCTTATCTATCTTGTCATCATCCTTATGTTTAATTTCAGTTTACAGATGTCATGTTACCTTTACCTGTTTTTATGCTGGAAGTAGATAGGACTTACCAGTCTTTACGACTGACCCCGTTTTCTTTCGCCTCTTTATCTTCCGTTTCCCCCCAGGTTTCAGGGAGGAAATGTTGTTGTTAGTTCAGACTTCTATTGTTGAAGGTCATCTAGTATGGCTTGGACTTTTCTTGGCTATGGCTAATTTACTACTTCACTTGGGAAATAATTTATGAAAAGATTTTATGCTTCTTTATTATTGCAAGACAGGTTTTGATGTATTCTAATGTAAAAGGCTTTAGACCTTACTTTATAAGGTAATGAAATCTGTTTTACTTCCGCTGTTTTATATATGTTCTGTCTTGTAATATTTCTGTGCACGTTTACCTCGATAATGCTTCACCAAAACTAGTGCATTCCCTTTGTGAGTGACCCTAGCGGAGGTGGGGTGTTACATTTGGTATCAGAGCAGAAGGTTACCAGACTGGGCAAATTTTTTTAAAACCTTCTGAAAACTATTTGAAAAATCGGTTACAAAGAAGCATTTTTCAAGAAAAGTTTTTAAAGGCTATTCCCCAAAAGCCATTAGCACTATCCCTTGTTTCCTTGATCAAATCTCATTTCCTTTCTTTCCTCCATCTGTAGTCACAGTTGTTCTAACTGTGACTAATCTTTGTCTAGCCACGTAGGTGTTTTCAGTACGATGGAGGTGGTTCTCGAGAGACCTGTTGCCGTGGTAAAAGGAAGGATAATAAGAGTAAGGATAAAGGACGCGAGCTTAAGGATAAGCAACTTGTTGGTATGGCTTAGTCCATCAAGGATGACAAGGACAAGATCATCGGAGAGGGCAATTGTACGCTCCCATTTCTAGGGTACCTAAAAGAGATGGTAGCGTTTCTGGTAAAGGTTTAGTCGTTCTTTTCTATCATCCCGTCCAGACTTTGTCTTGATCATCGTATCATTTAAGTCTGCTTGGATAGTTGAGTCTCTGCACCTTAGTACTAGCATGGTAGTGGATCCCACTTTTTGTCCCAAAAATCTGGTTGGAGAGTTGGTCCATTTCTTCATGACTTGTTTGGATTTGAGAATGACATGTCTCGGCTACGGATGGATTCTAGGGATAAAGTGGTCACCCAATAAGGGGTGCCATTCTCGGTTTTGGAAAGAGGGTAGTTAGACTCTCGACTCACCTTGGTGATACCCTCGAAGTCTCGTGTAACCTTTTGGGTTCTGTCATGGTTATTTACCTTGAATCTCAGGATGTAGTGGTTGGTAATCCGTTCGAATAGAATTCACCGCTAAGGCGGATGGTTCGTTTCGCTTATGCATGAGTTATGGGAATCACCCTAGTAAGTACTCTTGGCAACATGGATTGGCGTCGACAAACGAGATCCAGAATTCCCTAGTGAATTTTGGAGAGCTTGCATGAGTAAGTGGATACATTTGAGCCAAGTATACTAGGAAAAGGATAACTGAAAGTGGAATAAGAGGCAACAATGAAATGAGTTCTAACTCATATCTTGGAAATAGGAATCAAGGAGCTACGAAATCATGGAGTTAAAAAGATGGTCAAGGCACCGAGGGATTAAGCTCAAGGAAACGCGACTTAGAAGACGTAAGGCTAGGCACGCGCATCGTACCTCTTTTTAAAGAGTGTATCCTTGATCCATGGTTTTTCCTGTAGAGCTTGCTCACATGTTATCTGTTGGTGAATATCCTCTCGGTCCTGTTTCTGTTGCAAACCCCGTGGGGAGTTTACCTTCTTTATCTCCTCGATCCTATCGTGAGAACCTTAGGTAGAATCCTATGGATGTAAACATGAGTTTGAAACATGTTATGATTGATATGGTTGCAAATGGTTGCAAGTTGTTGCTCTTGGATGCGTGAATACACATTAGATACTAGATCGACGCACTCACATTTCATATTGCATATGCACGAGTATTTATACCTGTTTATGGATGAAATTGAATGTGTTATCATGCGGATGTTGCATATGAATGAATGGTTGTGCACACATATAGCATTTATATGGCTAGGACTATTTGCATACATGTTAGATTCATGGCACTAAACATATTTTGCATTAGAAGATCATTCAGGCCTGATCATTAGCATTAGCTAAGGAACATATACACACACTTTCTGCATGTGTTCATAAAGCATTAGTAGTCGTCTAAGGACAATGGTTACCTGTGGATGTTGTTTTGAGTAGATGGATGATGGATGGTAGGATGCGTTCTTCCTAACTTGGAGATTTCGGGGACGAAATCCTTAAAGGAGGGGAGAATGTAACAACCCAAATTTTAAACAACGTGTTAAGACAAGAATCAAGGTAGAATTAAATTATAAAATCGGAATCAGGATAAACAGGTTGCGCCATTGCGTTCATTTCGAAAAAATACGCGAAATAGAGTCCGAAATTTCGTAAATTGCAGTCCGTATGACCGAGATATGGCCTCGCGAAGTTTCACGAAAATTCAAATCCGAAAACAGATTTGGATTCAGCCCAAAAAGAGAAGGCGGGAAAATTCCCGCCAGACACACATGGTGTCGACCCCTGGGTCTACCCCCCTCCAGGGGGTCGGCATGGGTGTCGACCCCTGGGTCGACCCCCCCCCCCCCCCCCCCGTAGAACTCCGACCTGGTGCACCTGCTTGTCATGTTGGCTCGGTTTTGGAGGGTTGTGCCGATTTTTGAGGGTTCAGATCTATCCTAGGGTTTATCCTACGACCTAAATTACTCCTAATCTCTATAAAAAGACCCCTAAGCCTACATAAACCCTCACAAATCACTCATGCCACGAAGTGCTGCCCAAATGCCAAGTGATCATGGCCTCCATCTCCAACTCCAAGAGACTATGCATGCAAATCGGATCCGAATCGAAAGGTGCAAGCTTGCTACACCAAATCGAGGCTCGATCGACGTTGCTACGACGATTTCATGACGATTCTTCATCAAAGGAGTCACCTTTCATCGTCAAGACGATTCATGCGCACCCTCTAAGCCTCGCTATGTAAGTTCTAACTACTTGTAGATTCTAATGGTGGTTCTAATGTGACATGGGATAAAATGAGATGAAATATAAGTATGCTAGCCTATATGAACCTTGTCATGTCTCTTTTATTTGAACCTATGACTTTGGGCTAAGTTGTAGCGACTTAATCACGCCATTCATGTTATGCTTAATCTAGTATATCTTGCAAGTTTGAATCTTTATCTATGGAATGTTAGCATGAACCTTTGGGAACCACTTGACTTGTGAAACATGGGAAAAGACTTGACTTTGGGGCTTATGCATGTAAATGAACCCAAACCCCTTATGTATCATGCATGTTTGTGGCCAAATTCACTTATGATACTATGCATGTTTGTGGCCAAATTCCCTTATGATACTATGCATGTTTGCGGCCAAATTCCCTTACGAAACTATGCATGCTTGTGGCCAATATGTTGACATAATACCCTACTATGTGACTCGCTTCCATTTGGGTTGGAAATACGTTTGGGTAGTTTAGGAAAAACGTGGGTATGACATGGAAAACTTGACATGGGGTTTACATGAGAACATGACATTCATGATACATTTAAATATGGTCATGACATGTGGGAAAACATGGGACTTGAACTAGACGTGGGTGGGTTGTAAGTGTAATAAGACATTTGACCAAACATGAAAGTGGCCAACTCGAGGTTGGGTTGAGTTTGTAGCATAAATCTACCCGGACCAGCCCGTCTTAACTAGTGGCTACAAACAATAGGATCCAGTGTGGGAAGTTGGTCATGTCGCGCTTAAGACCCGAGGTTAGACTAGGTTGTGGTGTAAAACTACCCGGACCCGCCCGGCTTAACTAGTAACCACAACAAGGTCTAATGTGAGTGGTTGAGAGTGCATTAATTAAATTAATGCCACATGATAAGGTTAAGTAAATTTGATTAATGACACTTAACCGATATGACACGAATGGGTAGGTTAAGTGGGACCGGGCTTGATTTCTTAATGACACTTAACCATACAAGACGATTAGGGGATGGGGTTAAGTAATTTACACTTAACTAATCTGACCTGGTAATTAGATGTGGCTAAGTAACCTATACTTAACTAATCTAAACACGGTAATTAGATGGAGTTAAGTAACCTACACTTAACTAATCTAAACACGGTAATTAGATGGGGTTGAGTAACCTACACTTAACTAATCTAAACACGGTAATTCGATGGGGTTAAGTTAAACACTTAACCAGTCTAAACTTGGTAATCCAATGAGGTTAAATAACCAATACTTAACCAACCTAACATGATAATTTAATGAGGTTAAGTAACTTATACTTAACCAATTATACATAATGATTTGATGAGGTTAAGTAACCTATACTTAACCAATCTAATATGCGGACCTGATAGGGCAAGTCATAAGACCTTTTAAATATACTTAACCATTACAATACGATTAGTGGATGGGGTTAAGTTAACCTATATTTAACCAATCCGACTTGACAAATCCGATGAGGTTAAGATAATCTGGGCTTAACCAATCTAACACGATAACCTGATAGTGTTAAGATAAACAAATACTTAACCAAATTGACTTGATGATGGAATAGGGCTGAATCATGAGCTTCTTGGTAAACTTAACCAACTTGTAGGGCTAGGTCTTGGACTTGAATACTTAGCCAATCTTGGCATGATTCATAGGCGGGCTAAGCCCTGAACTTGAATAACAACACTTAACCCAATTGGCAAAACCCTAGTAGAGGAACTAGGTAGAAAATCGTAGTTAATCAAGGGTAACGGGGAAATGAAGCTAAGTGGTAAACATTAGTTAAGTATAACTAAGTAATAATTCTTAGCCAAGGACATGGGACTAGTTCATGAATAGATGAGTAACCCGGTACGGTAGGTCATCGCTTAAAACACGAGGAGGGGCAAATTATCTGATTTAGATAAAGGCTCCAACGAACTGGGTGACGAAGCGGTAGCTTCGGGGGACATGAGGGTACTCTTGGTATCCCTCTGTGAGGTGGCAGATGGTCCATGAAACCCGGCCTCACAGGGGTTAAGGTCTGCGGTAGAAGAGCCAAGGGTATGCCTTGGTTGCTATGCGAGCGACCTAAAGACTGGGATGGATTAGCGTGGAGTCGACGATACTTGATTTTGCCTTGGATAGCATGTCGCCGACTACCTACCATCTTTAGTCAATCGTGTACGAACGGAAAGGCAGGGAACCCCCAACAGACCATGTGCTTACTATCGAGTCATGGGTGAGGTTGGCCCATAGGAAAGTGGGGCTATAGTGGGGCCGGGATGTGGTTCTCATACATGATTTTTCTTGGATTGCCTTTCAGTAGTTGAGGGAGGGGTCACGTGGGACCATAGCCATGGGTTCAAAAACAGACCTTGATATCTGCATCAGCAGAGGACTTAAAGCTCCCGACCGAGTTCCGTATTTCTTGATTTTCCCTGGCACGGAACTCGGATGGCACATTGAGGAACATGTGCGACTAGACATGGAAAACGATTTCATGATACATACGCGGGATAAAGGGCGCGGTTGACGGGTGGCATAATCCCTAGTGGCCCTAGGTGGCTTGAACTCAAACCGAGACACGGAAATGTTCATTAGGTAGCATAATCCCTAGTGGTCCTAGGTGGTGTAAATCCTAAGTGAACACGCGATAGTCATGGTAAGAAAACATAACCAGATCAAGGGTAGCAGTCCAAAATAACTTCAAGGATAAAATGGTACTACGTTGAGGTGGTATAGATTTACATGGGAAAGCCCGTACGGCCTACGGCAAAGGACTGAACTTATACATGGAAAGAAACGTACAAGTGGGAAAACCTACATATGTTATATATTAGGTTGATATGGACCATTACATGACACTGGGCAAGGGACATCCATAGTTAACACATGACGCGGGTTGAGATACTAGTACGAGAGGTGCAGAGCAAATATACATGATAAATACCTTGGGGTGTTATACATGATAGACACCGTGGGATGTTATACATGATAGATACCTTGGGATAGTATACTTGATGGAAACCGGACGATGTGATACCTTGATTTATCTTGACATGTAGTTTATCATGATACCTTAGCCTATCTTGCTACAGTAGTTCATCCAGTTATCTTGGTTTAGCTTATCTATCTTGTCATCATCCTTATGTTTACTTTCAGTTTATACATGTCATGTTACCTTTACCTGTTTTTATGCCGGAAGTAGACAGGACTTACCAGTCTTTATGAGTGACCCCGTTTTCTTTCGCCTCTTTGTCTTTCGTTTTCCCCCCCAGGTTTCAGGGAGGAAATGCTGTTGTTAGTTCAGACTTCTCCTGTTGAAGGTCATCTAGTATGGCTTGGACTTTTCTTGGCTATGGCTACTTTACTACTTCACTTGGGAAATAATTTATGAAAAGATTTTATGCTTCTTTATTACTGCAAGACAGGTTTTGATGTATTCTGATGTAAAAGGCTTTAGACCTTATTTTATAAGGTAATGAAATCTGTTTTACTTCCGCTGTTTTATGTATGTTCTGTCTTGTAATATTTCTGTGCATGTTTACCTCGATAATGCTTCACCAAACCTAGTGCATTCCCTTTGTGAGTGACCCTAGCGGAGGTGGGGTGTTACAATTACAACAGTCTGTCAACCCATCGATTGACATACAATTAAATATTGGGATTAGTGTATGTCAAATATAATCCCAACACCCGTGTGGAGTTTTCAAACATCAAACACTGATTATTATTTGTATAGTTGGGCGATGTGTGAAATATATCATCCTAATCAATATCAGTCAAATATGTGTACATAAACAAATCTTCCGATTTGTAGATGAATATTTATTTTATTCATATACACATTAAAAACTATAATTTTAACTATAAGATATTTATTTCAACATTTGAATATTTTATGCAGTTCATTTATACAACAAAAATGATGTTTTTATTGTTCTAACATTTTTAGAAAATTTCGGTAGCATAACGGCACGATACTAGAACCGGAATAAGTCTAGCTTTATCCCTTGCCTAATAATGGCTCGCGCCATACACATACCAATTCCAATCAATTCATTTCGCTTCCCAAACCAAATTCAAACAAATAAACCAATCAACCAAACTACCAAACAAACACGGTTTCAAAAAAAGGTGTCAGGTGCTACTAAGCACCATCAGCATCCTAGTATGTATATTTAACTAAAAAATAAATTAAAGTGAGAATTTCTCACCTCTGGGATCCACTCTTCCAGTTTTATTTATGAATTTCTGGACCGTTTGGATTTGCCTAAAATTCCAACGCAATCCTATGCACGCAACTCATAGTAAAAATCACATTTTTAATATAATGCTTATATATTTAAAAATTGCATTTTAAACTTTTCTATATTTAATAAAAATCATATTTTTATTTAGCCATTCATATAAAAAATTGATATTTTTATATCGCTACCCATATATATATATATATATATATATATATATATATTATATTTTAAGAATGCCACTTCATATATAAAAATTATATTTTTACGATGCCACTTTATATACAAAAATTATATTTTTACGATGCTAATTCATATCTAAAAATTATATTTTTACATTGCTACTTCATATATAAAAACTATATTTTTATAAAGCTACATCATATATAAAAATTATGTTTTTACAATGCTACTTCATATATAAAAATTATATTTTTACAATGCTACTTCATATATAAAAATTGTATTTTTACAATGCTACTTCAAATATAAAATTAATATTTTTACAAAGCCATTTCATATATAGAAATTATATATTTACAATGCTACTTCATATATAAAAATTCAATTTTTATGTCGCTACTTCATATATAATAATCAAATTTTTATGCCGCTACTTCATATATAAAAATCAAATTTTTATGCCATTCTAAATAAATAAAAATAATATTTTTAATCACTATTCAAACAAATAAAAATCACATTTTTAATCGTTGTTTATATTTAAAACTGAAATTAAAATCTATATATAAAAAAATTCAGCTCTTATTTTTTTTCCTTGAAGAAAATTGAATTTTGGTTGTAAAATAGCCCACAAATCGGAATGATGGTCAAAGGAGGGTCGGGAAGTCACTGGTGATGTCGGGGGTGGCTTGATAGTCGGCGGTGGCGGGGTTAGGATGCCAAAGGCGCAGATTTCTACTAGGGTTTGGGGGTTTTTTGAAATAATGGAGGAGGACGTGCCATCGGGGTCGGTGTAGGCCAAGGGGCGAAGGGGAGGTCGCGGTCTGGTGGGGGGAATGATGACGGTTCCTGGCGGCGCGATGGGCTGAGAACGATGGCAGGGAACGGAGGGTGATGGGTTTGAATGAGGAGCAGGTTTTTTTGAATTTGATCGATCTGATTGATGAGAGGAAAAAAGGGGGTGTTAAATATAAATATATAATTATATTATTTTAATTTCCAAAAAGGTTACTTTTTCATTTGAACTCCAAACCGAACCCAACGACTATCGCCCCTAGGTAAATACCCCTATTCCGAACACAATGTGATATCTTCGGCAAGCCAAGTTGACTATTTCGATCAGTTTTCATCAAAATTAAAATATAAATTTATTTAACGTTCAAAATTGATTTCAACGTACATTTCAATTTACTACGGCCACATACTGATTCCAAAATTTCTAGAAAAAAAATTCTGGCTATGTTTCGACGATACGGTCCTAAAAAAACTAATTTCTTTGAATTTGGAGACTGTTTGAAAAACGGTCATTTTCCAATCGATAAATTTCAAACTGAAATTACCAAACACGTCTAAATTCACCCCGCTCACATATTGATTCCAAAAATTCTGAAAATTGGAATCTAGCAATAATTTGACATTCTGAATCCAACAAAAGTGGTCTCATCAAAAATGGAGGTCGTTTGTAAAATCGCTATTTTTAAGGGCTATATATTATATAAAATTCCATAGCGACTATTCTGAATTTTCAACTGGACGTGACTTTTTATTCCCATTATGAAATCTGGATTTTTCACATTCATTGGAAAGATATTTTCAAACAGATTAAAATATTTCTGGTTTTACTAAAATCCGATTTATTTTGAATCATGTACATTCATTTGAAATTTGAAATCGAATTTTCAAACTGCCGCGCCATTTCAGGCTCGTTATACAATTAAAATAAATTTATTCGTCCTAACTTTGAATTAAATAAATTTTTAGTCGTTATTATTTAAAATGAATCATTTTAAATATTCAAAATTCATTAAAATTGCTAAAATAAAATTTTTAAATTGGTTCTGATTTTCCGGATTGTTACAGCAATTCTCCGGCATGTTGGTTAGAAACTGGTGATAAGTTGATACGTGGGCCTGAGATGATTAGAGAAACCTCAAATTGTATTGAGATTATTCGGCAATGAATGAAGACAGCCCAAAATCGTCAGAAGAGTTACACCGCTAAGCGTCATAAGATCTCGCAATTCGACGTAGGCGATATGGTTTTCATTAAGATTTCGCCGTGGAAGCATGTGGTTCGATTTGGAAACAAAGGAAAGTTAGCTTCCAGGTTCGTTGGGCCATTTCCAATAGACGAGCTAAGAGGAAAGCTCGCATATAGATCGATTACCTGAGAAGATGTCGATTGTGCATAATGTGTTTCATGTGTCGTTTCTACGAAAGTTTGTGCATGACTCGAATGTGGTGGTATCTCAAGAGAAATACGAAGACCTAGAAGTAGAAACCGCAGTTGCGAAACTTTGTAAGCCACTTCGTGTTGTGGGGAATGACACGAAACAGCTTAGGAGGAAGGTGGTTAAGCTAGTCATGATACAATGGAGTGAATATGGTGACAATTGTAGGTGGGAGACAGAAGAGAGCATGAGGGAGACTCATCTAGAACTCTTCATCGGTAGGACGCTTTGAAATCATATCACTGTTATATCATTGTATCTAGTTGTTTGATAGAATTCCGCATGCTTGGATAAGGCTATGGATGAATGGCTTGATGGTTGCTAATTGGATGACAGAATTGGCTTCTCAAGGATGATAGGCATGCAGAACTATTGTGGTTGCTTGGAATTTCGGGGATGAAATTATTAAGGTGAGACGACCCGATTTCCCGTTCTCACGGAAACAAGGGTTATCTTTTGGAATATAACACAGAAACAGAAAATAGCAGAACAAAATTAAATAAATACACCAGATAATGAACAATGGAATATACTGGATAAAAATAATCATCAGAGTTACACAGTATACAGGATCTTACTTAGCACAAATACAGTTCAACTATACATAAATGTCTACAGCGGAAATAAACAAAATATGTACAATAGGAGTTGAACAGCAGAAAAGGAAATAAATGATAGAATCCATCTTTAGCTCCAGCTACCCAGAAAAAGAACCAGCTAAACCTGAATACAAGGCTGCAAGTGTAGAAAAAGGGGCACCCGAGTTTGAAAGTGAAACAAACTTGTGAAAACCCGTAACTTCCCCGTAAAGGAAAGCGTCGGATAGTTCGAGAACAAACCACAACAGAACACATACAGAAGAACATTTCATTGTATATAACAACAATGCACCAGATTACAAGAATATACAGAGTATAAATGAATATTACACAGAAATATCAGAGATTTAAATTACATTTAAATACATCGCAGCGGAAAATAATACAATACACAACTAGAAGGAGATATACGGATACAAAGCTTTCCGGATATCGTTCCAGCTGTAAACCAGGATCCTGTGAATATAAATCTGCAAAAACCAAAACTACTAGCTGCCCGTGTCAAAATAAGGGCACCCAGAGTTTAGGTTAAAACAATAAACTCCAGGTCAGTCATGTGACTGGTGTGAGAACTAAAAACAGTTATTAATCTTTATTTTTAAATCATTAGGTAAATCAAGGGACCACGCCGTATAACACGGAACGGGTTTCCTCCCAAGAATACCAGTGCATAAAACAAACAGCGCAATGCTAAATAAAGAAAAATGAAGCTGTTATAAGACCCAGGTCCCATCACACAATGCAACGCAGCCGAGGATAGGGTTTTCCCTTATAACAGCCAAAGAATGCTTGATACGGTTAAAACAAATCGTTTGATACTATTATAAGTGCGTAGTGTATAAAACAACTTCAAATCATAAGTATCAATCATAGGCGACATGAGCGTCCCATGCCACTATGTCGCCATAAATAGGTTTACACATAAAACCGCAAAGTCACGTATTTGGAAATTGGATTTCCGTCTATGAACCGAGGCAAAAGATAGTCCTCAACCGATTCGTGACTCTCTAGCCCGAGCCACAGGCAAGTACTCAGTCAAGCCTTGGAGCGACAGGGCCGGTCCACCGATGTGGATTAAACTTAAACCCTGAACACTACGTTTCCCCACCCTATGGGGTGTAAGTCTGGTCCGTCTGCCAACCAGAATGCATCGGCCGAAACCGATATAACCGAGGCGCCTCGCAACAGCAAAAACCACATAAGTCAAACTCGTCAGGGCGTATAAAACCACTGACGCCACTTCTAACTAGAAAGAAACGCATGCCCTCCCTGAGGTCCGTCTCCCGTTTTTGGTTCACAACTGGGGTGCTAGGCTCGCGAATTCACGTTACACAAAGCTGTGCCACACAGGCTGTGCTTTGATCATCACCACAAGACTTTGCTTTTCAACAGAAGCCTCGATCAATTGCCACTTAGGCATGCCACACAGGCAATTCACTCCATGCGTTTGATATCCATCAATATATAACCCCTGAGCTCGTACGTCTCAGAGAAGGGCGTTAAGCAAAAGAATAAATTCTCCGCTGCCAAACAGATATATATTTAATAGAGATCAATCACACGGACTAAAATCCAATGTCAGACACACAGTCCATTTACAAGTCCGTTCTGGGTCTGAACGAAACCGGAGGCACCTAGTACCTCGCATATCAATCGATCTCCAGGTACGTCTGGACGATCACTAACTGTTTCCATCTTCTTGGGTGTACAGCCCAATCAAGATCATCAGTAAGCACCCAAACGACGTGAAGACTTCTGGTCTTCGACCACCGTCTTCATTTTCGACACCACGTCGAATCAGTTATTCAGAATGGGATAAACCCGGTGTTTCTGAATAACTCGCGTATATATTGTAAAAGTGTGACACAAACACAACATACGCCTCATTCCAATTCAGAATATTCTTTTATTCCAATATTCTTATACTTTGGGAAAAGTTCCCATTAATTTTATCCAAGATAAATTCTTTAAATTTATTCTTTAATCTCCTTTGAATATCAATTCAAACTAGTCGGGATTAGCGAACCACATCGAAGTAATCATTTATTTTATTTCCCAATCCCAACCTATTCATCCCATGAAGTAAAACTGGTAATACTTCATATCTAACACCACGGTGTTATCGGTAAATTCAATTACCATTTCACGTTCAAATCTAATTAAAGATTTAACCATCGCCTGGAGCAAAACTGGTGATACTCCATTTTCGATCATCTCAATCTAATTAAAGATTCATTAAAACTCCACTTAGTTTTAATCTTTAACTGGGTTAAAGAATCAGTGTCATTTAAAACACGGTTCACGATAAACCTAAAATCACATTCCATTAATTATCGGGTTAAAGAACAAGTGTTATTTAAAACACTGTTCACGATAAACCCAAAAATCAATACCAATTCAATTCCAATTAAATATCGTTTAATTGGTACACTTCATTAAATCTAAATAAAAAGATTTAATCTTTTCACAACTAGGTTCAAGAACAGTGTTAGTGAAGACACCATTCGCGACAAACCCAAATCACATTTGATATTCAATACAAGGCTCTGCATAGAAAATATATCGGCTTATATTCAATATCAAATTCTACGACTAACAAATGTCGTATTGGAAATAACGATATAAATATATATCTTTCAAATTTCCATAACAACATCTGTATAATCACGAATTCCAACATCGAAATATTCCGAAGACAATTTCGATTCAAATCCACTCCAATGCAATCATTGGAAATTTTGGTTATTTTCAAAACCCTTTTCAAATTCAATTTATTTATTAAAAATAAATAGAATTATAATTCTAGTTCAAAACTAGTTCATTTCGATAAAAATCTATTTTTATCTTTTCAAATATGGAGTTTTTCATCCCAAATCTTCACAAATCATTTCTTATGATTCTACACAAATTATTACTATTTTTAATAATTTTATCAAGGCCCGTACAGTCGATTTCCACCAATGGCCATCGAACTGCACTTACAGCGACCTTTTTCAAATTTGATTTGGACATAATTCCAAATCCAACTGTTATATTTCTAATTTCTCACATTCGTTAGAAAGCTCTCTTCGATACGAACCCAACGGTTCCGGTTTTAGGAGAATCCGACGGTCGGATCTCCCGTAATGTCCGTTTGAAATAAATGGTCGAAATTCACGAACTGCCGCGGCGCGGCGCGTTCTATTCAGGCCATTATATTATATATATAATATATATAATATATACTTCGTCGATTTCTATTTAAAACGAATTATATAAATAGTTTTAAATTCATTTCAAAAGCCATTTCAACTTCCTTTACAATTCAAATCAAAATTGAATTCTTCTTTATAAATCCGTTTTAAAATCCATTTCTATTCAATTCAAATTTCAATTCAATTTGAATTCATATTCAATTCAATTCATTTCGAAATCGTTTTCAATTCAATTCATTTCGAAATCGTTTTCAATTCAATTCATTTCGAAATCGTTTTCAATTCAATTCATTTCGAAATCGTTTTCAATTCAACTCATTTCGAAATCGTTTTCAATTTAATTCGAAATCGTTTTCAATTCAATTCATTTCGAAATCGTTTTCAATTCAATTCATTTCGAAATCGTTTTCAATTCAATTCATTTCGAAATCGTTTTCAATTCAATTCATTTCGAAATCGTTTTCAATTCAATTCATTTCGAAATCGTTTTCAATTCAATTCGAAATCGTTTTCAATTCAATTCATTTCGAAATCGTTTTCAATTCAATTCATTTTGAAATCGTTTTCAATTCAATTCATTTCGAAATCGTTTTCAATTCAATTCATTTCGAAATCGTTTTCAATTCAATTCATTTCGAAATCGTTTTCAATTCAATTCATTTCGAAATCATTTTCAATTCAATTCATTTCGAAATCGTTATAAATATCGTTCACGTCAAAATGGCGTCAATCTAATCAACACGGCTTCATATATTGATATTTTCAAATATTCCATTTCGAATATTTCTATTTCAAATGTTTCTATTTTAAAACTGGAATGAGGCCCAATCAATTACCATATAAAATTAATTATATGGATTTTCACACAACACATGTATATAATAGCATTGAAAAATGATCAACCGTCAACCAAAGTGCACTACACTGTATAAGCATCAAATAAAGATATATAACGCTTATAACAGCCTGTCAATCAATCGATCGACATATTTAATCAATCAGGATGAGTGAACTTAAAATTTCATCCCAACACCCGTGTGGGGTTTCAAACAAACAAACACAGATTTTATTTGTGCAGTTGGGCGATGTGTAAAATTTATCGACCCAATCAATGTCCTTCAAATAAGTGCACATAAACAAACCGTCTGGTTTGTAAATGAATATTTATTTATTCACTTTCACTATATTCATATTCACGTTAAAAATTATATTTTTGACGATAAATCATTTTACTCCAACATACGAATTTCTATTATTCATTTACACAATAAAATGATATTTTTATTTTCTAACATATTTTAGAAAATTTCGGCGGCATAACGGCACGATACTAGAAACGGGACAAGGCCTAGCCTTATCCCCGGTCTAGTGAAGGCCCACGCCATTCACACATCAATCATATCAATTTCAATTTCACCAAAACAATCAAATCCAAATCAAATAATCTAACCAACTACACAACCAATCAAACAAGTCCATGGTCTGTGGACGAGTGTCGGGTGCTTCTAATAAGCACCGTCTGCATCCTAGTATATATATATATATATATATATAACTAGTAAAGTAGAATTTGAGTGAGAAGTTCTCACCTATAGCTATCCTAGCTCCACGGCACTTCTAATGCAGGAAATCTTCGCCAACTCGCCTTCGTTGTCCGCTTTCACTACATATGTAAAAATCGAATTTTTACTTTGCTTCTCAATATATAAAAATCGAATTTTTACTTTGCTTCTCAATATATAAAAATCGAATTTTTATTTCGAAGTTCAATAGATAAAAATCATATTTTTATCTCTTCTACCCAATAAAAATTCCGCCTTTTCTATTTTAAAAATATGATCTTTCCTATTCTAAAAACCCGATCTTTTCAATTTTAAAGTTCAAACCTTTTTCTAAAAATCAGTTTTTACTTTTATTTTAAAATCAGTTTTAAAATCTTATAAAATCAGTTTTTACTTTTATTTTAAAATCAGTTTTAATTTCATTTTTAAAAAAAATCAGTTTAAATCTTTTATAAAAACAGTTTAAAACCCTAATAAAAATCATATTCTGACTTACAATCCTTTAATATAAATTAAAATCAAATTTTTCTAAACAAATGTATTGTATAAATTTGAAAACTCACTGTGTCTTCGATGTGGAGGAGGGCTGGTGGTACGGGGTGATGGCCAGCGGTCTTGGGAGCCGCGGAGCACGCTGGAGAGGGGGTAGGGCTCAGCCAGTGGTCGGAAGGGGGGGCAACGCTTTACAGTGGCGGTGGCGGTTTAATTAGAGGAGAGAGGAGCGCCAGAGGGAAGGGGGAAGAAGGAAGAGATCGACGGCGGTCTGGTGGTCGGGGGGTCTCTGGCGTCGGCGGAATAGGGCGAGGGTGGTGGATGCGTCGGGTAAAAGGGGAGAGAGAAGGGAGCGAGAGGGGGCAACGGGGGAAGTGAGAGAGGGAGAGGAGGATCGGAGTTGGGGAGGGCGGCCACCAGAGGCGGCGACGGTGATGCAAGCGCGCCTCGGAGGCGCGAGGTCGAGGTCCGCCTTTCGTTTTCTCTTTTTTTTTTTTCTGAATCTCGATTTTGGGAAGAAAAGCTAGGGGGGGGGGGGGTTTATGTAAAGTTTATTTTAATTTATTTAATTAATTTATATTTCAAAAAGTTGACTTTTACATACGACCTCATAACGAGGTCCACCGCCTGTCGTCCATAGCGTTTTACCCCCATTCCGAACACAATGGGATATGTATCGCAAGCTGATTCGACTGTTTAAATCAGTTTCCGTTAAATTTACATTTAAATCATTATATTGAATTTTAAACGTACATTTCAAATTACCGGGGTCACATACTAACTAGAAAAATTCCAGAAAAATATTTTCTAGCTTCGTATTGACGATACGGTCCTAACAAAACTAGTTTCGTCGAATTCTGAGACCGTTGGAAAAATGACCAATTTCCAGTCGATTAAAATCAACTGAAACTGGTCAAACGCGTTTTCCTTTGCCACGCTCACATATTGATTCGAAAAATTATGAAATTTGAAACCTAGCAATAATTCGTCACTGCGGATCCAACAAAACTGGTTTCGTCGAAATCCGAGGTCATTTGCAAAATGTCCATTTTTAAGGGCCTGAATTCCATAGCGACTATTCAGAATTTTCAACTGGACATATCTTTTGATTCCCGATATGAAATCTTGATTTTTCGGATTCGTTGGAAAGATATTATCAATTAGGTCCTAATGTTTTTGGTTTCACTAAAATCCGGATTGGTTTGCACCCGGTATATCCAATTGAAGTTTGAAATCGAATTATCGAACTACCGCGCCATTTTCAATTCTATTTATAATTATATATAATTATTTATATTCTAACGACGACGCGTATAAATATATACGTTCGAATTATATTCAAAATAAATTTCTCGACGATATTATTTAAAATAATTCATTTTAAATATTCAAAATTCGCCAAAATTGCCAAAATAAAAATTTTAAACTTGCCCAGAATTTCCGGGTTATTACAATCTCCCCCACTTAAAACTTTTCGTCCCCGAAAAGGAACAAAGTCGAAAGTGGTTTGATTATTCAACACTATGTTCGATCTGGCTTCCATTCTCTAACTCTTTAGTTTCTGAGAATTTTCAAAAATTTCAAAAATTTGGCTAACTCCCTAAATTGTCGAAAAATTTCGCCATAACCTCCCCTGCACCGGGAGCATCGGGGAATTTCAAATAGCTTCCCCGGTCCTTCAGATCTCAAAAAGAAAAAGAAAAAGCCAAGCGGCTAGCCAATAGGCTCATAAAATCATCATCACCCAAACAAAACAGTAAATTATGTAGTAAACATGTACCTATTTGTCGGGCAAACAAATTTTATTCTTCGGCTCTAGCCTCCTTGCTATGACCTGTTCAATGTAAGTACATGTATATGCAAGCAAATGCAACCAATTTTCAATATAATTCAATATGTGATACAATTAGGCTAAATGGTTCAAAATTAGCAAACAAATAAACAAACAACACAAACATCAATCAATTAGTGGATTAGAGTTTTCAAATTGATAACTTTGATACATATACAAAATCATGTTTTTGATGCCAAATCACAACAATAGGCCCTATCCAATTTTTGGTTCTCACACCAGTCAATAGGAAATATATAGAAATCTCACTTTCGTCGCTCGAATATAAAAACTGATGATGATGCCTCATCATCTGAATCATCTCCGGGCGACTAGAGTGTGATTCTATATCTATCCAGTATATTAAAATTTCGAATACACGCGGATCAGACGTATACGCAAAATCTATATATACTGGATTGTCCACATCAATATAAATAGATAATCAAATACGAATAATTGATTTTAAATTTCAAAACAAAAATTGTTTTCACTTTAAAAATATACTCTTCACACTCGTTCTAGGATACTACTGATCCCATCTCTAACGAGTCATTCCCATTGGATATTACTAATCCAATATCTGATGAATTCTTTCGTATGGTTCTAATGTGTCTTGTTCTCTAAGCTTTGTAAACCAAAGCTCTGATACCAACTGTGAAAACCCGTAACTTCCCCGTAAAGGAAAGCGTCGGATAGTTCGAGAACAAACCACAACAGAACACATACAGAAGAACATTTCATTGTATATAACAACAATGCACCAGATTACAAGAATATACAGAGTATAATTGAATATTACACAGAAATATCAGAGATTTAAATTACATTTAAATACATCGCAGCGGAAAATAATACAATACACAACTAGAAGGAGATATACGGATACAAAGCTTTCCGGATATCGTTCCAGCTGTAAACCAGGATCCTGTGAATATAAATCTGCAAAAACCAAAACTACTAGCTGCCCGTGTCAAAATAAGGGCACCCAGAGTTTAGGTTAAAACAATAAACTCCAGGTCAGTCATGTGACTGGTGTGAGAACTAAAAACAGTTATTAATCTTTATTTTTAAATCATTAGGTAAATCAAGGGACCACGCCGTATAACACGGAACGGGTTTCCTCCCAAGAATACCAGTGCATAAAACAAACAGCGCAATGCTAAATAAAGAAAAATGAAGCTGTTATAAGACCCAGGTCCCATCACACAATGCAACGCAGCCGAGGATAGGGTTTTCCCTTATAACAGCCAAAGAATGCTTGATACGGTTAAAACAAATCGTTTGATACTATTATAAGTGCATAGTGTATAAAACAACTTCAAATCATAAGTATCAATCATAGGCGACATGAGCGTCCCATGCCACTATGTCGCCATAAATAGGTTTACACATAAAACCGCAAAGTCACGTATTTGGAAATTGGATTTCCGTCTATGAACCAAGGCAAAAGATAGTCCTCAACCGATTCGTGACTCTCTAGCCCGAGCCACAGGCAAGTACTCAGTCAAGCCTTGGAGCAACAGGGCCGGTCCACCGATGTGGATTAAACTTAAACCCTGAACACTACGTTTCCCCACCCTATGGGGTGTAAGTCTGGTCTGTCTGCCAACCAGAATGCATCGGCCGAAACCGATATAACCGAGGTGCCTCGCAATAGCAACAACCACATAAGTCAAACTCGTCAGGGCGTGTAAAACCACTGACGCCACTTCTAACTAGAAAGAAACGCATGCCCTCCCAGAGGTCCGTCTCCCGTTTTTGGTTCACAACCGGGGTGCGAGGCTCGCGAATTCACGTTACACAAAGCTGTGCCACACAGGCTGTGCTTTGATCATCACCACAAGACTTTGCTTTTCAACAGAAGCCTCGATCAATTGCCACTTAGGCATGCCACACAGGCAATTCACTCCATGCGTTTGATATCCATCAATATATAACCCCTGAGCTCGTACGTCTCAGAGAAGGGCGTTAAGCAAAAGAATAAATTCTCCGCCGCCAAACAGATATATATTTAATAGAGATCAATCACACGGACTAAAATCCAATGTCAGACACACAGTCCATTTACAAGTCCGTTCTGGGTCTGAACGAAACCGGAGGCACCTAGTACCTCGCATATCCATCGATCTCCAGGTACGTCTGGACGATCACTAACTGTTTCCATCTTCTTGGGTGTACAGCCCAATCAAGATCATCAGTAAGCACCCAAACGACGTGAAGACTTCTGGTCTTCGACCACCGTCTTCATCTTCGACACCACGTCGAATCAGTTATTCAGAATGGGATAAACCCGGTGTTTCTGAATAACTCGCGTATATATTATAAAAGTGTGACACAAACACAACATACGCCTCATTCCAATTCAGAATATTCTTTTATTCCAATGTTCTTATACTTTGGGAAAAGTTCCCATTAATTTTATCCAAGATAAATTCTTTAAATTTATTCTTTAATCTCCTTTGAATATCAATTCAAACTAGTCGGGATTAGCGAACCACACCGAAGTAATCATTTATTTTATTTCCCAATCCCAACCTATTCATCCCATGAAGTAAAACTGGTAATACTTCATATCTAACACCACGGTGTTATCGGTAAATTCAATTACCATTTCACGTTCAAATCTAATTAAAGATTTAACCATCGCCTGGAGCAAAACTGGTGATACTCCATTTTCGATCATCTCAATCTAATTAAAGATTCATTAAAAATCCACTTAGTTTTAATCTTTAACTGGGTTAAAGAATCAGTGTCATTTGAAACACGGTTCACGATAAACCCAAAATCACATTCCATTAATTATCGGGTTAAAGAACAAGTGTTATTTAAAACACTGTTCACGATAAACCCAAAAATCGATACCAATTCAATTCCAATTAAATATCGTTTAATTGGTACACTTCATTAAATCTAAATAAAAAGATTTAATCTTTTCACAACTAGGTTCAAGAACAGTGTTAGTGAAGACACCATTCGCGACAAACCCAAATCACATTTGATATTCAATACAAGGCTCTGCATAGAAAATATATCGGCTTATATTCAATATCAAATTCTACGACTAACAAATGTCGTATTGGAAATAACGATATAAATATATATCTTTCAAATTTCCATAACAACATCTGTATAATCACGAATTCCAACATCGAAATATTCCGAAGACAATTTCGATTCAAATCCACTCCAATGCAATCATTGGAAATTTTGGTTATTTTCAAAACCCTTTTCAAATTCAGTTTATTTATTAAAAATAAATAGAATTATAATTCTAGTTCAAAACTAGTTCATTTCGATAAAAATCTATTTTTATCTTTTCAAATATGGAGTTTTTCATCCCAAATCTTCACAAATCATTTCTTATGATTTTACACAAATTATTACTATTTTTAATAATTTTATCAAGGCCCGTACAGTCGATTTCCACCAATGGCCATCGAACTGCACTTACATCGACCTTTTTCAAATTTGATTTGGACATAATTCCAAATCCAACCGTTAGATTTCTAATTTCTCACATTCGTTAGAAAGCTCTCTTCGATACGAACCCAACGGTTCCGGTTTTAGGAGAATCCGACGGTCGGATCTCCCGTAATGTCCGTTTGAAATAAATGGTCGAAATTCACGAACTGCCGCGGCGCGGCGCGTTTTATTCAGGCCATTATATTATATATATAATATATATAATATATACTTCGTCGATTTCTATTTAAAACGAATTATATAAATAGTTTTAAATTCATTTCAAAAGCCATTTCAACTTCCTTTTCAATTCAAATCAAAATTGAATTCTTCTTTATAAATCCGTTTTAAAATCCATTTCTATTCAATTCAAATTTCAATTCAATTTGAATTCATATTCAATTCAATTCATTTCGAAATCGTTTTCAATTCAATTCATTTCGAAATCGTTTTCAATTCAATTCATTTCGAAATCGTTTTCAATTCAATTCATTTCGAAATCGTTTTCAATTCAATTCATTTCGAAATCGTTTTCAATTCAATTCGAAATCGTTTTCAATTCAATTCATTTCGAAATCGTTTTCAATTCAATTCATTTCGAAATCGTTTTCAATTCAATTCATTTCGAAATCGTTTTCAATTCAATTCATTTCGAAATCGTTTTCAATTCAATTCATTTCGAAATCGTTTTCAATTCAATTCGAAATCGTTTTCAATTCAATTCATTTCGAAATCGTTTTCAATTCAATTCATTTCGAAATCGTTTTCAATTCAATTCATTTCGAAATCGTTTTCAATTCAATTCATTTCGAAATCGTTATAAATATCGTTCACGTCAAAATGGCGTCAATCTAATCAACACGGCTTCATATATTGATATTTTCAAATATTCCATTTCGAATATTTCTATTTCAAATGTTTCTATTTTAAAACTGGAATGAGGCCCAATCAATTACCATATAAAATTAATTATATGGATTTTCACACAACACATGTATATAATAGCATTGAAAAATGATCAACCATCAACCAAAGTGCACTACACTGTATAAGCATCAAATAAAGATATCTAACGCTTATAACAGCCTGTCAATCAATCGATCGACATATTTAATCAATCAGGATGAGTGAACTTCAAATTTCATCCCAACACCCGTGTGGGGTTTCAAACAAACAAACACAGATTTTATTTGTGCAGTTGGGCGATGTGTAAAATTTATCGACCCAATCAATGTCCTTCAAATAAGTGCACATAAACAAACCGTCTGTTTTGTAAATGAATATTTATTTATTCACTTTCACTATATTCATATTCACGTTAAAAATTATATTTTTGACGATAAAACATTTTATTCCAACATATGAATTTCTATTATTCATTTACACAATAAAATGATATTTTTATTTTCTAACATATTTTAGAAAATTTCGGCGGCATAACGGCACGATACTAGAAACGGGACAAGGCCTAGCCTTATCCCCGGTCTAGTGAAGGCCCACGCCATTCACACATCAATCATATCAATTTCAATTTCACCAAAACAATCAAATCCAAATCAAATAATCTAACCAACTACACAACCAATCAAACAAGTCCATGGTCTGTGGACGAGTGTCGGGTGCTTCTAATAAGCACCGTCTGCATCCTAGTATATATATATATATAACTAGTAAAGTAGAATTTGAGTGAGAAGTTCTCACCTATAGCTATCCTAGCTCCACGGCACTTCTAATGCAGGAAATCTTCGCCAACTCGCCTTCGTTGTCCGCTTTCACTACATATGTAAAAATCGAATTTTTACTTTGATTCTCAATATATAAAAATCGAATTTTTACTTTGCTTCTCAATATATAAAAATCGAATTTTTATTTCGAAGTTTAATAGATAAAAATCATATTTTTATCTCTTCTACCCAATAAAAATTCCGCCTTTTCTATTTTAAAAATATGATCTTTCCTATTCTAAAAACCCGATCTTTTCAATTTTAAAGTTCAAACCTTTTTCTAAAAATCAGTTTTTACTTTTATTTTAAAATCAGTTTTAAAATCTTATAAAATCAGTTTTTACTTTTATTTTAAAATCAGTTTTAATTTCATTTTTAAAAAAAATCAGTTTAAATCTTTTTATAAAAACAGTTTAAAACCCTAATAAAAATCATATTCTGACTTACAATCCTTTTATATAAATTAAAATCGAATTTTTCTAAACAAATGTATTGTATAAATTTGAAAACTCACTGTGTCTTCGATGTGGAGGAGGGCTGGTGGTACGGGGTGATGGCCAGCGGTCTTGGGAGCCGCGGAGCACGCTGGAGAGGGGGTATGGCTCAGCCAGTGGTCGGAGGGGGGGGGGCGATGCTTTACAGTGGCAGTGGCGGTTTAATTAGAGGAGAGAGGAGCGCCAGAGGGAAGGGGGAAGAAGGAAGAGATCGACGGCGGTCTGGTGGTCGGGGGGTCTCTGGCGTCGGCGGAATAGGGCGAGGGTGGTGGATGCGTCGGGTAAAAGGGGAGAGAGAAGGGAGCGAGAGGGGGCAACGGGGGAAGTGAGAGAGGGAGAGGAGGACCGGAGTTGGGGAGGGAGGCCACCAGAGGCGGCGACGGCGATGCAAGCGCGCCTCGGAGGCGCGAGGTCGAGGTCCGCCTTTCGTTTTCTCTTTTTTTTTTTTTCTGAATCTCGATTTTGGGAAGAAAAGCTAGGGGGGGGTTTATGTAAAGTTTATTTTAATTTATTTAATTAATTTATATTTCAAAAAGTTGACTTTTACATACGACCTCATAACGAGGCCCACCGCCTGTCGTCCGTAGCGTTTTACCCCCATTCCGAACACAATGGGATATGTATCGCAAGCTGATTCGACTGTTTGAATCAGTTTCCGTTAAATTTACATTTAAATCATTATATTGAATTTAAACGTACATTTCAAATTACCGGGGTCACATACTAACTAGAAAAATTCCAGAAAAATATTTTCTAGCTTCGTATTGACGATACGGTCCTAACAAAACTAGTTTCGTCGAATTCTGAGACCGTTGGAAAAATGACCAATTTCCAGTCGATTAAAATCAACTGAAACTGGTCAAATGCGTTTTCCTTTGCCACGCTCACATATTGATTCGAAAAATTATGAAATTTGAAACCTAGCAATAATTCGACACTGCGGATCCAACAAAACTGGTTTCGTCGAAATCCGAGGTCATTTGCAAAATGTCCATTTTTAAGGGCCTGAATTCCATAGCGACTATTCAGAATTTTCAACTGGACATATCTTTTGATTCCCGATATGAAATCTTGATTTTTCGGATTCGTTGGAAAGATATTATCAATTAGGTCCTAATGTTTTTGGTTTCACTAAAATCCGGATTGGTTTGCACCCGGTACATCCAATTGAAGTTTGAAATCGAATTATCGAACTACCGCGCCATTTTCAATTCTATTTATAATTATATATAATTATTTATATTCTAACGACGACGCGTATAAATATATACGTTCGAATTATATTCAAAATAAATTTCTCGACGATATTATTTAAAATAATTCATTTTAAATATTCAAAATTCGCCAAAATTGCCAAAATAAAATTTTTAAACTTGCCCAGAATTTCCGGGTTATTACAAAACTACGAGTCAGTCATGGGACTGGTATGAGAAATCCACTCAACACATATATAATTGGCTAATCACAGGACCACGCCACTTTCGTGGAACGGGTTTACTCCATTGGATTGCCAGTGCTTTAAAAGCAAATCTTTCTTTTAAACATCGCTATGCTTTTTATAAAAATGAAGCCATTATAAGACTTAGTTCCCATCACACAATGCACGCAAACCGGTGGATAGAGTTTTACCTTATAATGGCCAAAATATGATTGATACGAATAAAACAAAGGCAATTGATATTATTGCTAGTGTTTATATGTTTTGGAAACAATTTCAAATCATAACTATCAATCATAGACGGCATGGGTACCATATATCATGTCGCCATATATATATATACAATCAAAACCGCACGATCACGTATTTGGAAATTGGATTTCCGTCATGAACCAAGGCAAAAGATAGTCCTTACCGAATTCGAGACGCTCTAGCCCATGTCTCAGGCAAGCGCGCAGGCAAGCCTTGGAGCGACAGGGACGGTCCACCGATGTGGATTATTATGCCTGAACAATAAGTCTCCCCGCCCTTTGGGGCGTAAATGAGCCAACGAATGACTCCATCGGACCCGGATCGTCCGATCAAACCGAGGCGCCTCGCAACAGCAACAACCACATAGGTGAAAAGTATATAAATGTCAGGGCTGGTAGGTCACTGACACCACCCTAGCTAGAAAGAAACGCATGCCCTCCCTGAGGTCCTTTTCCCGTTTTAGGTTCATACCGGGGTGTGAGGTTCGCGAATTCACGTTATACACAAAGCTATGCCACACAAGCGGTGCTTTGATCATCACCACAAGACTTTGCTTTTCAACAGAAGCCCTGATCACTACATCTTAGCATGCCACACAGGCAATTCATGCCATGCGACTGATATCCATCGATATACAACCTCTGAGCTCGTGCGTCTCAGAGAAGGGCGTTAAGCAAAAGAATAAATTCTCCGCAGCCAAACGGATGTATATTTAACAGAAATCAATCAACACAGAATAAAATCCAATGTCAGACACACAGTCCATTTACAAGTCCGTTCTGGGTCTGAACGAAACCGAAGGCACTAAATACCTCGCAAACCCTTCGATCCCCACGTACGTCTGGACGATCACCACTCATTATCCATATTTCGGGATGCCTCCCAATCAGGACCTCGGTTACCATCCAAACGAGGTGAAGATCTTCGGTCTTCGACCGTCGTCTTCATCTTCGAATTTCAATCGTCGGTCAATTATTCGAAATGAGAATTAACTCGGCCTTTTCAAATAATCCACGTATATTTAGAATTTCAAATCAATTTATTTCAATGGTTAAATTATTCGACAACACCAATTGTGTTCTTTAATGTAATTTTCACACCAAACACATTCAACCATCAAAAGCCACATAAATCGAAAAATTCTGTTTATTTCTATTCCATATCGCTTATGATATTTTATAACTATTTATCGCTATTTTTATTTATCTTAAAATAGCTATTTTATTCAAAACGACGCTTCGGGCCATAAGGCGGCCGTGGCGCTGTTTTTCTTCAGATTTGATTTACACATATATGAAAATATAACCGTTGGATCATCACAAAATTTACATCATTAGAAAGGTCTTTTCAAAACGAATCCAACGGTTCCAGTTTCGGGAAAATCCGACGGTCGGATCTCCCGGTACAATCGTTTGAATTTTCGATTTCAAATTACGAACAGCAGCGTCGTTATTCGATTAAATATATAATTATATTTATATATATATAAATATAATCGCTTCTGGCGCTGTTTTTCTTCAGATTTGAGTTAAACATTCCAGACAATCCAACCGTTGGATTTTTGCAAGGTTGGTGCCGTTGGGAAGATCTTTCCACGGTGAACCCGACGGTTGAGGTTTCGGGAAAATCCAATGTTCGGATTTCCCGCACTTGTTGTTTGAAATCACGGTTTCAAAATACGAACTGCACGGCCTCGTTTCGTTTTAATTTTATTTATATTTATATATTTATATAAATATAGTTCATTCAATGATTTCCATATCGTTTTCACTTCAAATATATTTCTAACACCTTAAATTTTTGGAAAATTTCGCCATAACCTCCCCTGCACCGGGAGCATCGGGAAATCGCAAATAGCTTTCCCGGTCCTTCTAATCTCAAAAAGAAAAAGCCAAGCGGCTAGCCAACAGGCTCATAAAATCATCACCCAAACAAAGCAGTAAATGTGTACCTATTTGTCGGGCACAAAGTTTTATTCCTCTTCTCTAGCCCCTTTGCTATAACCTGTTCAATGAATATGTATGTACATATATACACAGTTCTTATCATTTATCATTTTCTATTCGACTTCATATTTGATTTCTATTTGGTTTAAAAACACCATTCATTCTAATGTTACATAAATAGGTGCAAATCATTTCATTAGCTAATTAATGAATATTTCAACTCATATATGTTTATTTCGAACAAGTGGCTATTTTTAACACTTCACATTTCAACGATTTATGCATACAATAAAAATGTGATTTTTATTGTAAAACAATTCATTTCAAAATACTATTTTTCTATATAGTTCCTATAGGTGATAAAAATAAGATTTTTATCATAAAACAATTTCTTTTAAAACGAGATTATTTTACACAGTTCATATAGTCGATAAAAGGTGATTTTTATTATCAAACAATTTATTTCAAAATATGAATACCATTCAACACATGAATTTCTAATCAACGAATGAATATCAATTCAACACATGAATGTTTTCTATAGTTTCTATATATAGATAAAATTTTGATTTTTATTATCAAACAATTTATTTCAAAATATGAATACCATTCAACACATGAATTTCTAATCAACGAATGAATATTAATTCAACACATGAATGTTTTCTATAATTGAATAAATATAGTTTAAGCATATGAAAATAATTCAAACACACGAATATTATTCAAAATTTCGGCAGCATAACGGCAGGGTAGTTAAACCAGGACCGTCCCTAGTACGGCTCCTCGCTCTACCTTAAAACCTCGCGGTTTTTGACAATGGGGATCATGCATCTAGTTCGCACGCAGGCGGCATGTATATATTTATTTCATTTCCACAAACTAATCCTATGTGTTTTCAACTAAATATTTCTCAACCACAAATGGGTATTTTTCAACCACAATCAACCAATATCAATCACAAACAATCCCAAACAATCATTCGCTATCAATAAATTTTCACAACCATTTCAACCAATAAATATCGTCCATGGTTTGTGGACGAGGGGCGTATATATATATATAGATATATATTTATATATAGCAATTCACTTTCATTTCACACATATATAATATTTTTAAATCAGAAATCTCACCAATAGCTATCCAACTGCACGACACTTCCTTGCATAAAATCTTCGCCAATCTCTCTTGCTTGTCGCTTTCGTTGCCCGTATTCTCTACATATGTAAAAATCGAATTTTTACTATGTTATTCAATATATAAAAAATCGAATTTCAAAAATATAGATTCCGCCCTTTCAAAAACAAAGATTATATTTTTATTATTCCTATGGTGTAAAAATTATATTTTTATTACTTTAAAAATTTAAAAAATCATATCTTACTTCTTCTACTTAATAAAAATTCCGTCTTTTTCTCTTTTTAAAAAATATGATCTTTATTTTTCCAAGTTCAAATCTTTTTCTTTTAAAAGATTAAACCTTTTTCTATTTCAAAGTTTAAACCTTTTCCTTTTAAAGTTTAAACCTTTTTTTCTTTTTAAGTTTAAACCTTTTTCCTATTTCAAAGTTTAAACCTTTTCCTTTTAAAGTTTAAACCTATTTTTCTTTTTAAGTTTAAACCTTTTTCCTATTTTAAATCTTAACATAAAATCAGTTTTTATTTCCTTATAAAATCAGTTTTTCAGAAAAATAAAAATAAAAAAAATAAATACTCACCGTAATCTGCGAAGGGGGGGGGGGGAGGAAGAAGACGTCGGCGGCAGGCGGAGCTCGCTTCCAGGGGGGCGGCGGCTTCAGCGTCTCGAACGGGGGGGGGGGGGGGGGGTGGCTCTCGAATCGCTCGCGATGGCTTCGAGGGGGACGGGGTTTTCGGGGGTTGCGCCACTGGTTCGACGAACGAGGGGAGGGGGTGCGGTGATGGGCGGCGCTTCGTGGGCTGCGACGCGATTAGATTTAGGGTTTTTTTTTTTGAAGTGAAGAGAGAGAAGAGGGAATGGGGGGTTTTATATAAAATATATATATTTAATTATTTAAATTTTCAAAAAGTTGACTTTTACATACGACCTCGAAACGAGGCCTACCGCCTGTCGTCCATCGCGTTTTACCCCCATTCCGAACACAATGGGATATGTAACGTAAGCTGATTTGATCGTTACAATCAGTTTCCGCTGAATTTATATTTAAATCACTATATTGAATTTTAAACGTACATTTCAAATTACCGGGGTCACATACTAACTAGAGAAATTCCAGAAAAATATTTTCTAGCTTCGTATTGACGATACGGTCCTAACAAAACTAGTTTCGTCGAATTCTGAGGCCGTTGGAAAAATGGCCAATTTCCAGTCGATTAAAATCAACAGAAACTGGTCAAACGCGTTTTCCTTTGCCACGCTCACATATTGATTCGAAAAATTATGAAATTTGAAACCTAACAATAACTTGACCCTGCGGATCCAACAAAAGTGGTTTCGTCGAAATCCGAGGTCATTTGCAAAATGTCCATTTTTAAGGGCCTGAATTCCATAGCGACTATTCAGTATTTTCAACTGGACATATCTTTTGATTCCCGCTATCAAATTTCGATTGGTCAGATTCGTTGGAAAGATATCATCAATTAGATCCTAATGTTTTTGGTTTCACTAAAATCCGGATTGTTTTGCACCCGGTACAGTCCGACAAAGTTTGAATTCAATTTTTGAAACTGCCACGCCATTTCAGGCCTTGTTTATAATTATAATTAATTGTGTTCGTTTTCAATTGTCGATTCAAACTTAGTTTTCATCGTCATTATTTAAAATATTTATTTTAAATATTTAAAATCCATTATTCTAGCCAGTTTAAAAAATTTAAATTGGTTCAGATTTTCTGGGTCGTTACATAAGGGAGGAGAATGTAACAGCCCACACTTTATGTATCGGAAGATCGTAAAATATTTTTATTTTATTCCCTCAGGGTTGGATCATTCTCATATTTTAATATGTTGCGTATGGGGATGTGAGACATGTCCATCATTTTTACCAATTTTATTTGTGACCATTTTGCCACTATCAGCCTTGTGCAAGGCTTAACTTTTGACTCAGATCGAATCAGATGGTGAGACTTATGCCATTAGCAAGGAAATGATGATTGCCTTTTCATAGAGTGGTTACATTAAAGATTTGGCTCAGCGGTTTGGGAGGTATCCCTGTTTTAAGGATTTTCAGTTGGCTGATCAGATTTTGGGAGCCATAATGGGCTAATTTGGAAAGGCCCATTAGTGGGCTGATGGAAACTATAAATAGGGGGTGAGAGATATGGGAAATGGTTTTAGTTTCTCTATTGTCTCATCTGGTGGCCTATGTTCCTCCTTTCTCTAACACCTTTCCACCATTAAAACCGAGATATAATCTTAGGAAATCGAAGATTTACACCATTAGAAGCTAGATCAACATTGTTTGAAGAGGGAGTTCATCGGATCAAGGGGTTTGGTTCAAAATGCTAGCTCTCTGGAATCTTAATTCATTGATTTTTGCTTGTTTTGGAGAATCGGTGAGTGATTTGCATCTCTTACATGGATTCAATGAAGTATATGAATGCTTGATAATGTTTTTCACCAAATTCAAGAATTTTCCCGTAGATCTATACATTGATAAGTCCATTTTCATCTGAAACACCCTATGACCAAAGTTTGCATGTTTAAACCTGTAATTCTTATGCCATTTTACATGTTATGCAAGTTAGATTCGCAATTTAGATCATATGTTCATTTATCATGATTTTTGGTGAATTTGCATTATTTGATGATAATTGTCATTTTCAAGATGTTAGTGGTTCCATAACATGCTTATGATTGTTTTTGGATTTCTGCTATTCGTTATTCTCTGAGTGATGTAGTGAGGCAATTTATGTAAACACTATTTACAAGTGTATGAATATTACATTCTAGTTGTTACGAAAGTCTATGTTTTCTGCTTCACAATTACTGCATGTTGTATATGTTCTATTATTTTTTATCCTTGCGCTGTGAGTAACTTTAGGTTCTGGTTGTGTTATCATACCACGATGGTCATCCATAGCTGCCTGGCATGTCTTTTAGCGCATTATTCTTCTTAGCGTTTGTTCCGTGTAGGTGGATCCATGACGGTATCAAAAATCTTATCCTCATCCTCGGTAGACAACTCCGTCCTCCTAGTCTCTTCAAGCATACATGCCCTTTCTTGTTGAAATTTTTCCTGTTGAACAAAATACAATTGAATTTAGATAACACTATTTCAATTTAATTATAACTTTAAGTTAACTAAGTTATACTTGCATATGCTTCATGCACCTCAGCATCATGATCCCAAGAGTTAGAAACTGAGACTTTGTCGTCAATCTGACTCAATGCCAGTGTATGTTGAGAAACATTCCAGTACGATAAAGGAACACCACGCTATCTGTAACGGGGTTCTTGCTCCTGTTTGCCGCATTTCTCTCAGACTTGACCTATACATTTAAATTTAAAAAAAAATGTTTTATTCTAATTTATATATTAATTGAGTAGAACAATTTAGAATAACCATGCAGTAAATTTACTAAGAATCCTCATTATTATTCCAATAAGTATACATCTCCTCCCACACCTACCGATCACCCAAAATGGTATTTTCTCACCTAATTTTGTGTTATACATTATTTCTCTATAATTTTTGGCTATTTGCTATTCTTGTGACGCTTGACGAGGTGCATATCTGTCTCTTGGTGATCCACCACTCCCTGCATTTTTTTTAAAATAGCACCAATACGAACTGATCAAATAGGAGCATGACTACTTAGTGTAATAAATGATATATAACACGTCCTAGAAAATCCATCCAGATTATCTCCTTGAAAATGTCGGTTATCGATATCCACGTAGGCCGACATGCAGTCATACGCGCCCGATTAGCGCGTTTTGATATATTCAAGACTCTGTTGGAAGGCTTTAACTAAAATCCCCTGTGTTGAACAAAAAAAAACATTTCATGGCTACTATATATATATATATATATATATATATAATTTATTGTACAAAAATTAAATTTTTGCTTGAAACTAAATACTTACCGTTTGTTGGCTTTTGGCTTCAGCCACACCACAAGACATGCTAGCTCATGCGATGAACAACTGCCATCGATACCAGCTAGAGTACCATGTGAGGTCTTACCTGTTACAAACAACAATATAACATTACATAAAAAGGCTATGTTAAACAAATAATATGACATAACATAGGACTTTACGATATAAATAATATGACATGACATAACACAAAATTATCACATTACAACAAACAGTATGACATGACGTAACATAAAATTACCTTTCTAAAATGAGGATTATTGGTTTTTCCTCATCGCTTTCGGATTCTAACTCTATTTCGTCCTCTATATACGGTTCATTTATAGCCTCAAATACTTTAATTAATGTATCAATTCATCGTTCAGAGGTCCAAACTCTTTTTGATCATTGGTTATCACTATTCCACTATTTTCTTCGACATCTGCTTTATAAGCTAGTTCGTCGGGAAAATTACGTCCATCAAATGTAAACCTTTCCATTATTTTAAAAACACCCGATCAATCTATTTTGTCTCCTTATAGATGGATAAGAAGCATAATATACTTGAAGAGCTTGTTTGGCAAGTACAAAAGGATCGTACTTATAAAAACATGAAGTATGTTTTATTTCTATAATGTTATATTTTGTGTGCACGTTGATTCCGAAACCTCTAATGTTGCTGAACCATTTGCATTTAAACAAAAATACTTCTTCCACAGGTCGTGCAAAATATGTCAATTGCATAATCTGGGTTAGTACGCCATAAAATCATTTATATGGTCATTCATATCATCACTACCTTTAACAAATACACCACTATTGTTAGTTAATTTTTCAGCACCGTATTATTTAGTATTAAACTTATATCCACCTTTGTGGTCCCATTGCTAAATGTATCAATTATTTATCTATAACACAATTTGTTGTATCAAAAACATAATTAGTAAACCAAGTAGCGAATTATTTACTGATATCGCCGTTTGGATGTTGTGATTCATAAATACTACAATAATAAGACAAATGTTACATTATGATTAAAGATTCAATACATGTATTGATGATATATTTCATTACCTAACGAACAGTGCTAATTCAGTGCAATTGTGAAGAACATATGTGTGTGTTGCATTATAATCTCTATCATCCAGCCATGCTTTCACACATATAACAGAAGGCTGACCATGTTTTTTGTAAATAGATAAAGATGGTTGACAATCATCTTGATCAATGCCTCCATCATTACACATAGTACTTTCAAATTATAGGTTCACATAATCGTTAAAATAACGAGAGAAAAAAATGAAGCTTCTTCTTCGACGCATGATTTGCAAATTGAATCTTCAACTCGAGATTTTTGTCTCACTTTTTTCTGTAGGTGAGTTAAATAACTATTTAGAGTTATTGTAAATTAATATTTTATACATTTCAATAACTGATATTTAATTAATCGAATATTAATATAGCTTTTAAGTGGATATATCCATCCATAATGCACAAGCCTTCGAAGACATGCTTTCAAATGGAAGATGAATAGGTAAATGTGTAACACCCCATATTTCAGTTAATGCTAAAATTCACTAATTGCAGAATAAATAATCTCAGATGTGAGAATTAGGGGAAACGGGCTGCGTCATTGCGTTCGTCTCGGAAAAATACGCAGAATAGAGTCCGAAACTTTGTAAATCGGAGTCCGTATGGCCCAGTTATGGCCCAATGAAGTTTGCAGAAAATTCAAAGCTAAAAACAGATTTAAAAATTCAAATTCAGATTTCAAAATAGAAACAGCGGGGCCAGGCGGGAAAGTTCCCGCCCTAGCCATGTCGACAGGGCTGTCGACAGGCCTGTCGACTGGGGGGTCGACTTGCCTGTCGACTTGCCTGTCGACACGGCGTGTCGAGCCAGAGGGCCTGGGTGCACCAGGTCTGGTTTTCTGGCTAGGGCTGGGCTGGGTTCTAGAGATTTCCTAAATCTGACGGACTTAATCTAGCCTAGGGTTAATCCTATGGTCTAAAACACACCCTAATCCTATAAATACACCCTAATGCAAGCCTAATCCATACTAAAAATAGAAATGATGCCATCATGCCGCCAAAATCAAACTTAGGAGGAGCCTCCACTAGTTTATGAAGAAAGTTGCAAGCTAATCAACCTCTAATCATCACCATCTTCAAATATAGCAACTAGTTCTACTTCATAAGTTTGCTAATCTTGGTTTTGGTGAGTTTCTATCACTTTAACATCAATTTCTAAAGTAAGTAGATTAGGTGTAATGAGACTTATGGTCTTAAATGCGGATTAGTGAGTTTGAATCATTTGTAATGATATGCTACTCTATGTTTTCCTATGTTTATGCATATTTAATAAGTGGGTTTATGCATGTTTAATAAGTTGGTTTATGCATGTTTAACAAGTGAGTTATGCAAGTTCATATGCAAGTTATGTGTATGATGTTATGTAAGTTATGTGTATGATGTTATGCAAGTTCATATGCAAGTTATGTGTATGATGTTATGTAAGTTATGTGTAGGTTGTTATGCAAGTTCATATGCAAGTTATGTATATGCTTAAATGCAAGTTTAACATGATAAGCAAGTTATGCATGCTTATGCAAGTATGTGAATGCTTATGCAAGAATGTGAATGCTTATGCTAGTTATGTGTATGCTTAAATGCATGTTTAACATGTTATGCAAGTTATGAGAATGCTTATATGCAAGTTCAACATGATATGCAAGATATGTGTATGATAATATGCAAGTTCATATGCAACATGTTATGCAAGTCATATGTATGATAATATGCAAGTTCATATGCAACATGTTATGCAAGTCATGTGTATGATAATATACAAGTTTGGGTTAAATGTAGTTGGGTTAATATATGCTCATATATGCAAATTGACATCCTCTTAACCCATGACAAAGTTATATGCTAAGATTTGGTTAAACCCATGATATTTGTGATGGATCTTCCCTTTATTATGTCATGAAATGAGAACAATTTACGTGGGGAACGATGGGGTTAATAAATATGTTAATAAAAGTATGATTGGGTATGATTAAGCATACCATAAAAATAAATTAACATAAGAGGGAATTTACCTATTGAGTTAGGTCTACCCCATGGGAATTTACCTATTGAGTTAGGTCTACCCATGTTATGAAAAACTTGATATTAATTAGTGATAATTAATATGGGGGTGATTAATTAGGTGTAATTAATCGACAAAACACGAGGTTGGACTCATTTGTAGTGTAAAACTGCCCGGACCCTACCGGCTTAACCAGTTGCTACAAATGTCAGCCCAATGTGAGAGGTCTTAGCCATAAATTAAATACGTGATTAAAGTAAAGACACGAGGTTAGACTCTGTTATGACGTAAGACTGCCCGGACCCTACCGGCTTAACCAAGCGGTCATAACAGCCAGTCTAATGTGGGAGGTCTTTATTTGAGATCACGGTCTTAATTAATTAAGAAACACTTAACCATATTAGCATGTAGTGGGACATGAGGGGATAAGTGGGTGCCTTGGGTGGCATGTGGAAATTTAGTGGTTGCCTTGGGTGGCATATGGAAATCTAGTGGGTGCCTTGGGTGGCAATTGAAATATAATTAAATGACTTAACCAAACTTTAAACATGTAAGTGAACATGATTATTAAAAGGGTTAAGTGGGTTACACTAGATGAATGACAAGCTTAGGTGCGTAGCTTGTGGGGGGCCCATTTCAACCAGTAACCCATATGTATCTTATTGGGCTCGACCCATGTCGAGGACGGGACACGCGTACTGGGCTTGACTATAAGAGGCCAAAACGGGTTAGCGGTGGCAACGCAAGTCCAACAGGGTTTCATATGCGTGTGTGGACCCGGGCTGGTAGGTAAGACGTTGTTGCATCGTGTAGATATAAGCCGTGCATCATATCGGGTTGCCACTTTGGGGAGTGATACACCCCACTGTGGGGCCGGCATGGGTATCTACGGTAGCGAGCCGATCATTTGGGAGTGGTGGGTACACCTAGTGGAGATAGGGGCAGACGGCACCTATGTAGTCAGCTAGGGGTAAACGAAACTACTGGGTAAATTTTCTAAGTCCTTGGGAGGGATCAACCTTTAAGAAGGAATGACTGGTGTGGTGCAGTGTAGTAATTATCCTTGGGTGGGTAAATGCGTCTTTACAGTTATCTTAGTTTATCCTGAGTCTACCAAGCTGCTTAGTGTAGCCATTCATCCCCAGACATTACCGTATGTCAAGTTTATGTCTTCTCTGGTTACTTTAATGATTGTATTGTTAAAGTTATAGGACTCGCTCAGACTTATGTCTGACCCCGTTGTTTTTTTATCTTTTTCCCAACCCTCAGGTTCTCAGAGTGGGCCCAGTACGAGTGGACTTTGATCAGGCTGCTTTTATTACTCTCTTGGAGCTTGGACCCTAGATGTAGAGCTCAGCTTACCCTTTTTCTTTTATGGCTATCAGTTCATGTATTGGGATTATGTATTTTTATTTAGCAAGAATGGATATTTGTACTTAACTCTTATTATGGTTTTGTGATGTAACCAGACATGTTTTATTTTCCGCTGCATTCAAATGTTGTTTTAACTTTCAAGTATTACTTATATCTGTCTTGCTGTAATTTCTCTGTTCTATATTCACTAAAATACTCCACCGATGTTATGGCATTCCCTTAGAGAGTGACCGTAGCGGGTGTGGGGCGTTACAAAATGCTCCATAACGTTGAAAAATCCTAAAAGAAATAGGGATTTATTCCTTTAGTTTACATAGACGATAAAATTTTAATGTTGTAGCACAAAGCTCTTTAAAGAACAGACTAAGTTCTGTTACAACAATCCAAACTTTTATGAGGAACAATTCTTTGAAAGCGACGGGCAACAAAATTTTCTATCATAACATGACAGTCATGGCTTTTCATCCCGCAAAATTAATTATTTTTATACTCGACACATCTACGAAGATTAGAAGATATACCATCTGGGAATCTTAATCCTTTCACCCATTTTAAAAGTATCATAATTTGATTATTGTCTAGTTCATAGCACGCTTTTTTTTTTTTGGTGTCATTTGGCTTTACATGAAGCCCATGACGATTACATATTACTTCGATATCATGTCTTGACTTCAAATCATCTTTCATCTTCCATTTGACATTCAAAACTGTATTAAATACATTGTCGAACACATTTTTCTCATTATGCATCACATCAATGTTATGACGAATCAGGGGATTTTTCACAAAGGCAACTCTCAAAATATGCTTTGTTTGCATCAATTATGAGTCGATGATTTACCTTGAATTTTTGTCTATACTCTGGTTTCATGTTTCTTTGTATAATCTTTCACAAGTTCATAAATATATTCAATTTACCATATCGTAGGTGGTCTCAAAGTTTCATGCCTACTAGTTGTAAAAAAAACATCTCTTTTATAAGGATGATTAATATGAAGAAAACATTTATGACAGTCAAACCACGAAATTTTCTTTCCATAAGGTAAAGAAAATGATTTTGTTTCTTTCACGCCGTAAAGACGAGCTAGACGACTAGCCATACTCCAACCTGAAATCATTGCTTACGCAGGAAAATCGTTAATTGTCCACAACAGAGAAGCATTGATTTGAAAGTTCTTTTTTTGTGAAATATCATATGTAACTACATCTTCGTATGACAATTTTTTTAATTCCTCAATCAACAGTTGTAAATAAAAATCGATTCCTTGTGTCAGATCATTAGGACCAGGGACGACAATTGTGAAATATATATAAGGATCTTTCATACACATCCATGAAGGTAAATTATAAGGTGTGACAATTATGAGCCAGGATGAATATTTAGCACTAAATTGAAAAAATGGTAAAAATCCATCCATACATAAGCTAAATCTAACATTACGACTCTCGGATGCAAAATCGGGATACTTGTGGTCAAAATGCTTGCATGCTTCCCCATCAGCTTGGTGTGTTAATGTATCTTCCTCCTATATTCTCACACTGTGCCCTCTTGTAAAACCCCGTATTTTTTGAGAATATTAAAAGAACGAATTAAAGAATACTTAATTTTTAAAGTGAGAATTAAGGGAAACGGGATATGCCATTGCGTTTGTCTCAAAATTCTGCTTGGAATAGAGTCCAAGTTTTCATAAATCGGACTCTTTATGAGGAAGTTATGGCCCTCAGGAGTTTCAGGAATTTAAATAAATTAAAATAACTTAGATTTAAATTCAAAATTCAAATGATAACAAAGAAGCGGGCTGGGCGGTATTTTTCCCGCCCCAGGCCAGGTCGACTAGGGGTCGACCTCCCCTATACAAGTCGACCTGGGGGTCGACCTACCCCTCGCCTAGATCCAAACAGTGATGATTTTCTAACCTGTTGTTGAGTCTTTTCTGACTTCCTGTTGAGTCACTAGGGCATAGATGGCAATTATGGATAACTCTATCAAGTTTGGACAGTTCGGATTACTCCTAGGATGAGCTAACGGCTCACATAAGTTTAAATCTCTATAAAAGCAACCCTAATCCTCAACCCTAAATCACACAAATTCATTCCAAGGAGCCACCATGCTGTCCATGATCGTCCTAGCCTAGCCACCATTTCTTCTTTAACTAGAAAGCAAGTTAGAAGCTACGAATCAAATCAAAATTAGATAGTCATCGTCAAGGAATTGCTTTTTAGTTTCAGGAAACAGATTCCAGAAATACAAGAATCATTCTCTTTTTGTAAGTTTACGTTACTTTTAGATTTGAATTCTTAATTGAAATTCTTGGCATGTAATAATTTGGATCTAAGCTATACTTGATCATGAGATAATCCTTTCAGATTTGTCAAATATAATCTATTAGATTTATGCCTGCGATGTTATTCAAATCTAATACATTAGATTTATACATGATGTAAGTAATAAGAAACACTTAATCAATATAACTTGATTTGTGGTAAGGTTAAGTTAAAACAAGAGGGCAACACTTAACCAATATAACTTGATTTGTGGTAGGGTTAAGTTAACACAAGAAGGCAACGCTTAACCAAAGTAACATGACAAGTAGGTAGGTTAAGTTAACTTGAATTGATTGATGACACTTAACCAATATAACTTGATGAACGAATGAGGTTATGTTAATAAGAAACACTTAACCAACATGACACGATGGATGGGTAGATTAAGTTAACATGAATGGACAACACTTAACCAAAATTACATAATGTGCGGGACGGTAAAGTACATATCGGGTTGGTGGGTAATATTAGTAAATATAGGCCCGCAAAACTTAACCATTAAATAAACATGCTTGAATCCGTAGGAGGGTTAAGTACATTTTGGGTTGGTGGGTAATATTAGTAAATATAGGCCTACAAAACTTAACCCATTAAATAAACATGCTTGAATTGGTAGGTGGGTTAAGTACATATCGGGTTGGTGGGTAATATTAGTAAATATAGGCCCACAAAACTTAACCCATTAAATAAACATTCTTGAATCAGTAGGAGGGTTAAGTACATATCTGGTTGGTGGGTAATATTAGTAAATATAGGCCAACAAAACTTAACCATTAAATAAACATTCTTGAATCAGTGGGAGGGTTAAGTACATATCGGGTTGGTGGGTAATATTAGTAAATATAGGTCCACAAACATAACTAGTAGGAAACCCCAGTAACGGGGACCTATTTCAGAGGTAACCCACATAGATGTATCATGTTACCCTGAACTAGGCAGGGTGGGGCACGATTATTGGGATGATTATAAGCGGTCAAAACAACGGCAAAGGGTATGCCAGTGTAGGCTTCGACGGCTTACGGGCATGCACGTAATCCAGAGTGGGAAAAAGCGGGTACTAGGTACCAGTAGTTATACACTGTGCATCTTGAATCGTGTCAGGTTGCTATCATAGGGACTGATACACCTTATGGTGAGACCAGCACAGGGAATCTACACGCAAGAGAGGGCCGATTGACACAGACATAAGGAAAAATTAATACGGGTAAGGATCCGATCTATAGGGTAGTAAGGGTACATCTACCATGTTCATGGCAATTAGGCAGATTGATGTGGAATCCTCACAATAGTTGTAACACCCCACCTCCGCTAGGGTCACTCACAAAGGGAATGCACTAGGTTTGGAGGAGTATTATTGGTAAACATGCACAGAAATATTACAAGACAGAACATATATAAAATAGCGGAAGTAAAATCAAACTTTCGTAACATGAATAAATAAGGTCTAAAGCCTTTTACATCAGAGTACATCAAAACCTGTCTTGCAATAATAAAGAAGCATAAAGACTTTTTCATAAATTATTCCCCAAGAAAAAGCAGTAAAGTAGCCATAGCCAAGAAAAATCCAAGCCATCCATGATGACCTTCAAGCAGAAGAAGTCCGAACTAAACAACAGTATTTCCTCCCTGTAACCTGGGGGGGAAACGGAAGAAAAGAGGCGAAACAAAACGGGTCAGTCAAAAAGACTGAGTAAGCCCTATCTACTATTAGTATAAAAACTAGTAAAGTTAACTGACATGAGAAACTGAGATGAACATAAACATGATAACAAGATAGATAAGCTAAATCAAAATAACAGGATGAACTACTGAACACAGATAAACTAGGGTGTCGTGATAAACTACGATGTCAAGATAAAACAAGGTATCACATTGTCAGGTTTCTATCAAGTATAATATCCCAAGATATCTATCGCGTATAACGTCCCATGGCATTTATCCTGTATATCCGCTCTGCACCTACCGTACTAGTATCCCCACCGTGTCATGTGTTAACCAAGAATGACCCTCACTCAAAAGTCGTGTAATGGTCCATGTCAACCTAATATATTGCATATATAGGTTACTCAACTCATATGTTTCTTTCCATGTATAAGTTCAGTTCTTTGCCGTAGGCTGTACGGGCTTTCCCATGTAAACGGTTTATCCTTGAAGTTGTTTTTGGACTGCAGCCTTTAATCTAGTTGTGTTTCCTTACCATGAACTATCGCGCGTCCACTTAGGATTTATGCCACCTAGGACCGCTAGGGATTATGCTACCTAATGAACGTTTCCGTGTCTCGGTTTGGGTTTTAGCCACCTAGGACCACTAGGGATTACGCCACCCGTCAACCGCGCCCTTGATCCCACGTATGTATCGTGAATCGTTTTCCATGTCTAGATGCACATGTTCCCCAATGTGCCATCCGAGTTCCGTGCCAGGGCAAATCAAGAAATATGGAACTCGGTCGGGAGCTTTAAATCGTCTGCGATGCAGATATCAAGGTCTGTTTTTGTACCCGTGGCTATGGTCCCACGTGACCCCTCCCTCAACTACTGAAAGGCAATCCAAGAAAAATCATGTATAAGAACCACTCCACGGCCCCACTATAGCCCACTTTCCTACGGGCCAACCTCACCCATGACTCGATAGCAAGCACATGGTCTGTTGGGGGTTCCCTGCCTTTCCGCACGTACACGATTGACTAAAGATGGTAGGTAGTCGGCGATGCGCTATCCAGGGCAAAAACAAGAATCGTCGACTCCACGCTAATCCATCCCAGTCTTTAGGTTGCTCGCATAGCAACCAAGGCATACTCTTGGTCCTTCTAACGCAGACCTTAACCTCTCATGGGCCTAGTATAATTACCTGGCAGCCCACAGAGGGATCCCAAGAATATCCTCACGTCCCCCGAAGCTTCCACTTCGGCACCCAGTGCGCTGGAGCTTTTATCCAAGTCAGATAACTTGCTCCCCCTCGTATACTAAGCGATGACCTATCGTATCAGGTTACTCATCGTTTTGAGAATTAGTCCTATGTCCTTAGCTAAGAATTATTACTTAGTTACCCTTAACTAAGGTTTACCACTTAGCTTCCTTTCCCGTTATCCTTGATCAACCACGGTTTTCTACCTAGTTCTTCTAGCTAGGGTTTGTCTATTGGGTTAAGTGTTATCATTCAAGTCCATGACTTAACCTGCCCACGAATCACGTCAAAGATTGGCTAAGTATTTAAGTTCAAGACTTAGTCACACAAGTTGGTTAAGTGTACCCAGAGGCTCATGACTTAACCCTATCAAGTCAAATTGGTCAAGTACTAGCTTACCTTAATCCTATCGGATTATCTTGCTAGATCGATTAAGCATAGATTATCTTAATCCCATCAAATTATCGAGTCGGATTGGTTAAGTATAGGTTGGCTTAACCCCATCCTCTAATTGTACTACAATGGTTAAGTATATTCTAAAAAGGTCTTGTGACTTAACCTTATCAAGTCCGCGTATTAGATTGGTTAAGTGTAAGTTACTTAACCCCATCAAATCATCATGTATAATTGGTTAAGTATAAGTTGCTTAACCCCATTAAATTATCACGTTAAGTTGGTTAAGTATTGGTTACTTAACCTCATTGAATTACCGAGTTTAAATTGGTTAAGTGTTTAACTTAACCCCATCAAATTACCGTGTTTAGATTAGTTAAGTGTGGATTACTTAACCCCATCTAATTACCGTGTCGGATTAGTTAAGCGTAAATTACTTAACCCCATCCCCTAATCATCTTGTATGGTTAAGTGTCATTAAGAAAACTTACTTAACCTTGCCAAATTATCATGTTGGATTGATTAAGTGTTGGTTAACTTAATCCCCGTCCACTAGTCGTATAAAAATGGTTAAGCGTCATTAGGCAAATCAAATCACTTAACCTACCCAACCTTGTCATGTTTTGTTAAGTATCATTAGCCTAACCAATTTACTTAAGCCATTTACCCATGTCATATTTGGTTAAGAGTCATTAATCAAATTAACTTAACCCTATCATGTGGCATTAATTACTTAATGCACCCCAACCTCTCGCATTAGACTTTGTTGTGGTTACTAGTTAAGCCGATCGGTTCCGGGTAGCTTTACACCACAACTTGGTCTAACCTCGGGTTCAAGCACAACATGACCAACTTCTCACATTGGGTCCTATTGTTTGCAACTACTAGTTAGGCCGGTCGGTTCCGGGTAGTTTTACGTTGCAAACTCAACCCAACCTCGAGTTGGCCACTTTCATGTTTAGTCTAGTGTCATGTTCATAGTCAAGTTTTCAAGCAATTGGGTAGACCTAACTTAATAGGTAAATTCCCAATGGGTAGACCTAACTTAATAGGTAAATTCCCAAGCTTATGTTTTTATGCATACATACATGTCAACTTCCATGTTATATTTCAAGTCATGTTTCCAAGTTGTATTTTCATGTCATTAGAAATTACCCTTAACATAACCCAATGCTTTTAAACTCGCATATACGTTCGCAACAACGTAATGGATTAAAAGAAGAGACTTGGCAAAGGAATGACAAAAATGGGTATTAAGCCACAAGTTAATCATGGTGGCAAATGAGGCACAAATGTGTTCATTAGCTTGCATGTTACATTCTTAAGCCTCAAAAACATGCATAAACCCAAACTTGGCACATAAGCGAATCATGGTGACAAAAGACATGGAATGATGGCTAGAAACTCGCATATATCATCATATACGGATTATGACTTCATATGCAAGTTGACATAATGATTATGAAGATTCTCATGTTGCATAATGCAACATTTCAACATAAAGGTTGTGGCTTTTAGCTCATAAGATCAAGATAATGACTTCATAAACTTGCATAACATGATAGCATGCATCATTCTAATTAATCAAACCCAAACTTTCAACATGAACATTTAACTTCATTGTTCATATCTAAGAGTAGGGAAGGGCTTACATTGCTATGAAGGCCTAAATCGATTAAACTAAAGCTTGTGATGAAGCCTATGCATGCCATCACCCAAAAACCCAAAGATGGATGCTCCAAACCACTAAAAACACGATCTTTAAGAACAAAGATCAAAGCTTTTGCCTTGAAATTAACTTGAGAAGCTCTCATACTAACATAGGGACTCTCTAACACTCTCATGATCATGGAACCTCTCATAGGAATGAAGTGGAGGCTAGGATAGTTGAGTGGAGGCCATGAGAGTAGAAATTTTACCATAGTTTAGTTACATGAGTGAATAATGAGGGTTTATGATAGGTTAGGGTCTTATTTATAGATTAGGCAAGTGTTTTAGGCCATAGGATTAAACCTAGATTCAATCCAAGCCATCAAAGCATGTCTTGGGGAAGAAGTCAAGTGTAGGAACCATCTAGGGCCTTTAGATTAAAGATGAACCATGAGAACCATCCAAATGCAAAATCTGCATTTGAGCGAATCGGCCCACGGGTTGACAGCCAAACACCCTGGATTAACCCCTAGTCGACCCAGCGGGCTCGGGTCGACCTCAAAAATGGGCCGGTTTGGTTATTCCCCTCTCCCAATTCGCTGTTTTGAACATTTTTGCATATTTATTTATTTAATTTTCAATTACATATATATATATCAATATATATATATTTCTCTGTGCAACCCATTTCACTTAATTAAGTATACTTTAATTTGGGAATTTTTCGTGAAACTTCGCGAGGCCATATCTTGGTCATACAGACTCCGATTCTCGAAAACTCAGACTCTATTTCGCGTATTTTTCCGAGACGAACGCAATGGCATAGCCCGTTTTACTTGATTCAGAATTTAAAATTAAATTATGCCTTGATTCTCGTCTTAACACGTTATCGAAAAATACGGGTTGTTACAATAGTTGTACACCTGAAGGCTACCACAATTGCGGGGATTGGGATCACATTACAATATGATCATTTTATATAGATTACTAGTTGGGATACTAGTTAGGTGGTGCAGAGATATAGAAATCAGAATAACAGGGTAGTAGCGAAGCAGAGAAAGAGTAGAAGCGCATTCAGTTTATCTTGACTTATCATACCTTGTGCTTATCTTATGTTATCATGTTATCCCTGTTATCATGGTATTGTCTTATATTCAGTTTATTCATGTCATGTTTCTTTTACCTATTTATATGCTGAATGCCACTGAGCTTACTAGACTTATGTCTGACCTAGTTTATTTTCGCCTCTTTTCATCCGTTTCCCCCCCCAGGTTCACAGGGAGGGAATATTACCACTTAGCTCAGTTTTCTTTTCAAGCTCAAAGATAATCTATGTACTTCTCTCCTTTTCCACTGCTATGGCTGGCTCATGCTTTATTGGGGAATATCATTACCATTTTATGCTTTTTATATACTTGGAAGTTTTTGAGTCAAGGCAGAAGTTCTATGTAATACTTTTAAGTATGATTGAGTCAATTGTTGTAAAAGCTTGACTGAATTAAGTTGTTTATAAAATGACTTTATTTTTCGCTGCTTTATTTGCTTATCTTGTAATTTATCTGCACCTTTTACTTAAAGCGCTTTACTGAAGTTAAGGCATTCCCTTTATGAGTGACCTTAACGGAGGTGGGGTGTTTCTCTTAGTATCAGAGCCTAAGGTTACCGGATCAAATAAAAGATTTGAAAAAATTATTTTCAAAACGGTTTTAAAAGAAGCATTTTCAAAAGAAAAGTTTTGTTTTAAAGGCATATTCCCCAAAGCCATATGCAATATCTTTTGATCCTCTGTTTGAATCCTTGTTTCCTTCTTTCCTGAGTCTTCGGGGCTCCTGGCTTTCTAGGAGGTAACCTCATCACGGCATGGTTCTGTAGGCTTGATGAGACTATGACACTTGTCAAAGGGCAAATAAGCGCCCAACTTCCATCTATAGCCGCAGTAGTTTCACCTACGGCTAATTTTCTTTTGAGCTTTGTAAGATTTTCCGTGCGATGGAGGCAGCTTTCGAGAGAACTGTCAACGTGTTACACAAGGATAGTAAAGATGAGAATGAGGGAATTAGGTTAAGGAGCACAACCCAAGGATGAGAAACTCATGGATATGGATTTGGTTCACAAAGGAGGCAAAAAGTAAGAGGTGTAAGTGGAAGAATCATAGGATATGAAAGGAGGAAAGAATAGTAAAACCTAAGACAAGAGAAAGTGTCTTTACTATGGTATAACGGGTCATATAATTAAGGACAAGGGCAATAACAAAGAATAGGATTTTCAGGAGGGCAAGTGCATGCTCTCACCGCCAGCATACTTGAGAGAGAGGTAATAAAGTTTCTGTTGAAAAAAAAGGTTTAGATTTTATTTTTGATCCTCCTGTTAGTACTCTTTTTTTAATTTCAGTGCTTCACATTCGATTGTATCTGCTTCCATAGTTGAGTCTCTATACATTAGTACTTGTATAGTAGAAGGTCCCGTTATTGTCTCAAATCCAATTAGTGGTTCGGCTCATTTATCTTTGGTTTGTAAGGATTTGAGAATATCTATATTAAGGATTGATTTTAAGTATAATGTTTATGTTTTTGGTTCCATGGGCTATAGGTTGATTCTAGGCATGGGTTGGTTAGCTAGTAATTGCGAAAGGAGGGTAGTTAGACTTTTTACTTGCCTAGGGAATATCCTCGAGATTTCGTGCGATCCTGAGGGGATCAGTTAGGCTTAGCTACCTAGAATCACTTGATGCATCTATCATAGATTTACGATCCATTAGAATAGTCAATGAGTACGCAGATGTTTTTGATTAGAGTAGGGGTTTTCCACCAAAAACTCAAGATAGACTTCCGCATATATCTAGTTGACAACGCAAAGCCAGTTATGCGATCAACGATAGTTTTGGCGCAAGATTGGCGAGGATAGCCAGAGTCGGTTAAGTGCTCAATTGTTTGGTTGTTTTGCTAGTATCATCTCACATAGATCGTCCAAATTCATAGGAGGAATTCCTTGGGTGCTTGTCTGATATTGGTTTACGCCTTTGGGGCTTGTACGTGAGGGATGTCGAGTTCGACTAGGATGGTTTGCGTGAGAAATAAATGGTTGTGGAAAGCGCTCTAAGTAAGTCTGACCTTAAGAGAGGTAAAAGTTACATAGAAACCTTTAGCTTTAGACCCTCAGATTTGTGACATGATGGATAAGCTAAGTAGAGGTGAGACCTTTAATTATCTTAGTATATACACTTGGTATCATGGTTAACACCTGTTTATCTTGGAAAGATAGTTCGACTACATTGGATACCACCTAGCATAATAAGTGCTAGAGGTCCTATCTTTATTAGTGGATTTTGGAAATGGAGGTTAAGAAGCTTCGCAATCGTGAAGTTAAATTAGTTAAGGTACAGTGGAGTGAAGCTCAAGAAGATGCGACCTAGAAGGCTGAAGACTAGATACGCGTAGCCTACCTTTTTCTTTTCGAGGGTACATCCTTGATCTCTCTTTCCTTAAGTTTATACATGCTTGTATCTACCTTTTAAGTATATCTCCTCGATCCTATTCCTTATCCTTAGGTAGAAACCAATGGATGTAAACATGTGTTTGAAACATGATATGATTGGTGGTTGCAAGTGGTTGCTAGTGGTTGCTCGTGGATGCATATACAAACATTAGGCACTAGATTGGCTCAGTCACTTTCATATTGCATATGCATGAGTGAATTTTTATATATATGAACTGAAACTTGATGTGTTATCATATGGATGTTGCATTTGTATGAATGATTGTGCACCCATGTAGAAGTTATAAAGTACGATTAGGAATAATTGCATACATGATGGACTCATGGCACTGACATAATTCGCATTGAGGAGGTCAAATGAATTAGTAGACCGCTCGATTTTGCATTAATTAAGGACATGTACACACACTATGCATATGATCATGAAAGCATTAGAAATCTTTTTAACGACAATGGAAGCCTGTGATTGAATGGTTGAGTAGATGGATGTTGGATGTTAGGATATGCATTCTTCATAACTTAGAGATTTCGGGGACGAAATCATTTAAGGAGGGGAGAATGTAAAACCCCACACTTTTTGAGAATATTAAAATAATGAATTAAATAATACTTAATTTTTAAAGTTAGAATTACGGGATACATGTTACGCCATTGCGTTCGTCTCGAAATTCTGCTTCGAATAGGGTCCAAGTTTTCGTAAATCAGACTTTGTATGAAGAAGTTATGGCCCTCAGAAGTTTCAAGAATTTTAATAAATTAAAACAGCTCAGATTTAAATTCAAAATTCAAGAAGCGGGTTGGGTGGGATTTTCCCTGCCCTAGGCCAGGTCGACAAAGGGCCAACCTCCCCTACATAGGCCAACCTGGAGGTCGACCTACCCCCTCGCCCAGATCCAAACAGTGATGATTTTCTGACCTGTTGCTGAGTCTTTTCAGACTTGCTGCTGAGTCACTAAGGCATAGGTGGAAATTCTGGATAACTCTATCTAGTTTGGACGGTTAGGATTGCTCCTAGGATGATCTAACGGCTCACATAAGTTTAAACCTCTATAAAAGCAACTCTAGTACTCAACCCTGAATCACACAAATTCATTCCAAGGAGCCACCATGCTGTCCATGATCATCCTAGCCTAGCCACCATTTTTTCTTCAACTAAAACGCAAGTTAGGAGCTATGAATCAACTCAAAATTAGATAGCCTTCGTCAAGGGATTGCTTTTGATTTTCAGAAAACATATTCCAGAAATACAAGAATCATTCTCTTTTTGTAAGTTCAAGTTACTTTCAGATGTGAGTTCTTAATTGAAATTCTTGGCATGTAATAATCTGGATCTAATCTATACTTGATTATGGGATAATCCTTTCAGATTTATCAAATCTAATCTATTAGATTGATGCCTGCGATGTTATTCAAATATAATCCATTAGATTTATGCCTGATGTAAGTAATAAGAAACACTTAACCATAGAACTTGATTTGTGGTAAGGTTAAGTTAAAACAAGCGGGAAACACTTAACCAATATAACTTGATTTGTGGTAGGGTTAAGTTAACACAGGAAGGCAACGCTTAACCAAAGTAACATGACAAGTAGGTGGGTTAAGTTAACTTGAATTGATTGATGACACTTAACCAATATAACATGACGAACGAACGGGGTTATGTTAATAAGAAACACTTAACCAACATGACACAATGAATGGGTGGGTTAAATTAACATGAATGGACAACACTTAACCAATATGACATAATGTGCGGGAGGGTTAGGTACATATCAGGTTGGTGGGTAATATTAGTAAATATAGGCCCACAAAACTTAACCATTAAATAAACATGCTTGAATTAGTAGGAGGGTTAAGTACATATCGAGTTGGTGGGTAATATTAGTAAATATAGGCCCACAAAACTTAACCATTAAATAAACATGCTTGAATCAGTAGGAGGGTTAAGTACATATTGGGTTGGTGAGTAATATTAGTAAATATTGGCCCACAAAACTTAACCATTAAATAAACATGCTTGAATCAGTGGGGGGGGGGGGGGGGGGGGGGGGTTAAGTACATATCGGGTTGGTGGGCAATATTAGTAAATATAGGCCCATAAACTTAACCAGTAGGAAACCCTAGTAATGGGGACCCATTTGAGCAGTAACGCACATAGATGTATCATGGTACCCTGAACTAGGCAGGGTGGGGCATGATTACTGGGTTGATTATAAGCGGTCAAAACAACGGCAGGGGTTATGTTAGTGTAGGCTTCGACGGTTTACGGGCGTGCACGTACTCCGGAGTGTGAAAAAGCAAGCATTGGGTACCAGTAGTTATACACTACGCATCTTGAATCGTGTCGGGTTGCTATCATAGGGAAAGATACACCTTATGGTGGGACCAGCACAGGGTATCTACATGCAAGAGAGGGACTATTGACACAGACACAAGGAAAAATTAATATGGGTATGGAGCCGATCGATAGGATAGTAATTGTACATCTAACATGTTCATGGCAATTAGGAAGATTCAGGTGGAATCCTCACGATAGTTGTACACATGAAGGCTACCACAATTGCGGGGATTGGGATCACATTATAATATGATCCTTTTATATAGATTACTATTTGGGACACTATTTAGGTGGTGTAGAGATACAGAAATCAAAATAATAGGGTAGTAGCGAAGCAGAGAAAGAGTAGAAGCGCATTCAGTTTATCTTGCCTTATCATACATTTTGCTTATCTTATGTTGTCATGTTATCCTTGTTATCCCGGTATTGTCTTATATTCAGTTTATTCATGTCATGTTACTTTTACCTGTTTACATGCTAAAAGTCACTGAGCTTACCAGACTTATGTTTGACCTTGTTTATTATTGCCTATTTTCTTCCATTTCCCCCTCAGGTTCGCAGGGAGGGAATATTACCACTTAGCTTAGTTTTCTTTCCAAGCTTGAAGATAGTCAATGTACTTCTCTCTTTTTTTACTGCTATGGCTGGTTCATGCTTTATTGGGGGAATATCATTGCCATTTTATGCTTCTTATATACTTTGAAGTTTTTGAATCAAGACTGAAGTTTTATGTAATACTTTTAAGTATGATTGAGTCAATTATTATAAAAGCTTGACTGAATTAAGTTTTTTATAAAACGAATTTATTTTCCGCTGCTTTATTTGTCTGTCTTGTAATTTATCTACACCTTTTACCTAAAGCTCTCCACCAAAGTTAAGGCATTCCCATTGTGAGTGACCTTAACGGAGGTGGGGTGTTTCACCTCTCATATGTTGCGCAGTTATAGAAGATGCATATAACCTTTGAAGTTTAGGAATAATAGGTAAATAATGCATTTGTTTATAAGGGACTTCCTTTCCCTTTTTCTTTCTTGGTTTGTATGTTTCCTGATTACATATTTTACAATTTTTAAGGTTGATATCGTCCTTCCAAAAAAGCATGCAATCCTTTAGGCATGTATCTAATTTTTCATATGGTAAACAAAAAGCCGACTTCATTAACCGATCAAACTAGTTCATTTAGGTCGATTCAGTTTTAAAGCTAAATATGTTTTTATCCAGTTTCCAAAATATATTTTGTTGTTATTGATTTAACTAAATTAACCAAACTTTATTATATAACTTTATGATACTGTAATGCTGTAAACAATTAGTTTAACAAAGGCATTTGTTGCAAATTGATCAAATCTTATCATAAATATAAAATTTACTATATAAATTTTCTCTAAACATGAATTTTTGTTTTACTTTGAGTGAATTCATCATTTAAATAATAATACAACATTCAAGTTCGGTTAAATCGGTTATCAACTAAATTAACAGAAATTACTTTAGTTCGGTTTAGAAAATTTTCGATTCCAATTTAGTTTGAGTTTTTTTACCTCTAAACTAATGAAATCGACCAAACGCTCACCCCTACAAGCTAAGACTCATATTACAACATATATTAGACTGATCACTCAAAACCCCAAGAAATTTTTCTTCATCATTACCATCATCATTAGTAAACTGTTGAACCAGGAACATTGAACTATAGCATCTTCAACCATATGTTCTACGAGATTCATGGTAGCAACTTCATTATTCACTACCTCCTCAACTTGTACAGAAGTAGATGCTAACAGTTCTCCATGACGATCCCAAACCTAATAGTTCGGCACAAAACTGTATTGTTGCAAATGAACTCTAACCATTTGTAGTATCAAATGCTTCAAACATATACATAGATTAATTGGCCCTCATTAATTCAACCTATACATAGATTAATTAACAACACTATACATACAACACTATATATGAACATATACGTACAACATAAGCTAATTAAACCTGGATTAGAAACATAATCAAATCAATTGATGTACACATGTATTAACAGCACTACACACACAATCAAACAATCTAACAAATAAATAAAGATTAAATTAGCAAACCTTTGGGTATTAAATAAAATTAGGACTTCATACCTTGGAAATTGGGGATGAATTAGAGTTTAGACAGGAGTAGAGAGAAACTTGAACAAGCTGAAGAGAGTAGCACGGCTATGGAGGTTGCCGATTCATAAATTTGGTAGAAAGGACTGGGAAATTTGGAGAAATTTGTGGTAGAAATCGAATGGGAGGAAGAAGAAAGAAGGTCGAGTTTTTTTTGCTAGACTAACCAACGACTTCCGACGTCATTGTAAACAATAGCTTCCCACGATTTTTTTAATACGTAAAGAAAAATCCAGAATTTAGCTTCCCCAAGAAGCCATTAGGGGTGCCGTTGGCGGCCATTGCCCACCTCCGTTGTTATATACAATGTTTCTTATAGTGTAGTTTCTTGTAATTCATGGGATATAGTAAGCATCATATTACGCGATTATTACGATTTTTGTACACTTTCATTTTTTGTGCAGTACTATTGGTAAATTAAAGGTATTCTAACCACTTTAATTCCAAAATTTTGAAACTTTTCAACCACTTTATCTGTGTGGTTCGATTGGGATAATTCAATTTTATTAGTTATCCTTATTATTTCGCTTTCCCAAATATTTTCTGCAACCATTAAATGTTTAATAGAAAAATTATTGATTAAAATTTTATTTATGGTCTCTATAACTTTAATGTTGGGACAAAATTTCAAAGTATCGTCCACATACAGACAAATCATCACGTATGATTGTCCAAATAGTTTATTATAATGATTCGCATTTTGCTTGGACCTAATCGATCGTTAAATCGACCAAGACCGTTCGAAACGCGAAAATGCTAACTCTGGGTATAGAACACATCAGAATAAATAATAGCAAAATTTTATAAACATTATAATAATGTAACATCAGAGTACCGAATATCAGAGTAGATCGAATATAATACAGCGAAAGAAAATTTACAATAATCTAATACAATGCAGTGGAAGACTATCAATGCTCTGGACATAGCTTTAAACTTCAATCCAGAATCCTACTCAAGAAATGAATATCTGCAAAAGAAGCTACTCAACTTCCCATGTGGAAAAGAGGGCACCCAAGTTTGCAGGTGAAAAAAACTACAGGTCAGTCATGGGACTGGTATGAGAAATCTTACTTAGCCAATTTAATAATAATAAGGCTAATCAGGGTCACGCCGCTAATGTGGAAACGGGTTTACTCCATTGGATTGCCAGTGCAAGAAATAAAGTAAATCGTTAAACAATGCAATGCTTTTTAGAAAAATGAAACCATTATAAGACTCAAGTCCCATCACACAATGCAACGCAAACTGGAGGATAGAGTTTTACCTTATATTGGTCAAAAATGCTTGGTACGTATAAAATGGATTTGATATTATTATTAACATATACATATTTCAAAAACATTTCAATTATATTGTAACAATCATAGACGGCATAAATACCATATACTATGTCGCCATACGAGTTTAACAATCAAAACTGCAAGAGTCATATTGGAAGTTGGATTTCCATCATGAACCAAGGCAAGAGATAGTCCTTACCGAATTCGAGATAATCTAGCCCATGTCTTAGGATATAGCCACAACTGCACCTAGGAGCGCCAGGGCCGATCCACACATATGTTAGTGGATTAGTTATGGCTGAACAGTACGTTTCCCCGCGCTATGGGGCGTAAATAGAGCCACTAGGGACTCAAATAACCGAGGGGCCTCGCAATCCATCATCCACATAAGTAAAAATGCCAGACCTTATAAAAATCCTGATATCACTTCTTGCTAGAAAGAAATGCATGTCCTCCCTGGGGTCCTTCTCCCGTTTCTGGTTCATACTGGGTGTGGGGCTCATGGAGCTACGCTACACAAAGCTATGCTAAATAAAGCTATGCTTTGATCATCAACCACAAGACTCTGCGAGGAAAAGCCTTGATCATTTGCATCTTAGCATGCCACGTTGTCAATCCATACCATGCCATTGATTTCTACAAATATATAACCTCTAATATCGTACGTCTCAGAGAAGGGTGTTATGCAAGAGAATAAATTCTCCACCACCAACAGATATATATTTAGCAAATATCAACGAATACAACATAAAGGAATACAATGTCAGACATACCTCCATTTACATGTACGTTATGGGTCTGAACGAAACCGGAGACACATTATTCCTCGTCCCATATGTCCAGAACAGGATAGGGGTTCTAGCATATCCATCAATCTCCAATTACGTCTAGACGATCACCACTTATTACCATGTCTTCGGATGCGCCCCAATCAAGACACCAGTAATCACCCAAATGATGTGAAGATCATCGGTCTTCAACCACCGTCTTCATCTTCGACTTTTAATCGTCGTAGTAATTATTCAGAATGGGTTAAACCCGGTCTTTCCGAATAACTCACGTATTTTATAATCAATAATAAAGTGCTATAAAAACACCTCAAACACCTCATTACAATTCATAATATTCTTTAATTAAAATATTCACATTATTAGGGAAAGATTCCCATCAATTTTATCAAAGATAAATTCTATAAATTTATTCTTTAATCTTCTTTTTAAAGATTCATTAAAACTCCAATTTGGTTTTAACATCAAAAATCATTACTTTATGATTATACGAATTTAAGAAATTAATCTTATCTTTAACTGGGTTAAATAACCAATGTCATTTAAAACACAGTTCACGATAAACCAAAAATCGTCTTCCATTAAATATGGAAATTTCACAGAAATCAAATCATTATATAATCGATATAAATTTCTATATCGGACCAATAATATAAATGGAATAAGGGCAAAGCCTCTTAAATTCCAAATATAGTAACAGTCTTCTTTTACAGAAGCTCATCTTGATTATTATTAAATCGAATTCTATTCAATTCCAATTTAATATATTAAGTTGGAAAATTTTACTTTTGGAAAATTCCCCTATAAATCCTAATAAAAGATATATAAATTCCAAATTATATTTTCACTATTAATTGGGTTAAAGAACAAGTGTTGTTTAAAACACAGTTCACAATAAACCTAATTCACATTTTATTTTATTCTAATTTCTAAATATAGTTGGAAAACTCTAATAATCTTAATTAAAAGATTTATTCTTTTCTCAACTGGATTTAAGAAAGGTGTTATTGAAGACATCATTCACGACAAACCCAAAAATCCAATTTATTTAATTCCAAATAAATATTAATTAATTGGAAAACACCATTAAATCTTATTAAAGATTTACTCTATTTCTTTATTAAAATAATGTTTTCAAAATATTAGATTTTGTAAATTACTACTTTTTATTCTATTCATTATAAAACGAATAAAAACGATCGATAAACCCATTCGGGTTAAAATGGCGTTTCAACTTATAATGGGCTAAATACTCCAATTCGTTACCATATCCATTTATGGTTTATAATGGGCCAGTCCTCCCACATTAGGCCTACAACTTGCGGATGCTGGACATGCCGGTCGGGTCAGGGCGGACTTATCCCACAAGTTGGGGTTAGCCTCGTGTCATAGCCCGCTTCGTATTTGCGCACTTAGAACTCTCACATAAGGTTCAACATTAGTGGCTGCTGGATATGCCAGTCAGGTCTGGTAAGACTTCCACCACAAATGCAACCTAACCTCATGCCAAAAGTGCAATTATAATTTTTAATTGTAACTATTTCACTGAAAAATGTTCATTATTTTTAACTATCCTTTGTATAAAAATATTCTTTATTTTCAAATATTATTTATTTAAAAGATATTCTGAATCGGAATGCGACTCAATCAATTACCACATATTTTCAGTTATATGGATTTCATAGATCACATGCATATAAAAATAATGAGAAATAATCAATAAATAATCCATTCACATCCAGGGTGAAATTTATAATTGTGTGAGCATTAAAATAAATAAATAATTAATGCTCGTCATAGACTGTCAATCCATCGATTGACATATAACCGAACACTGGGACTTGTGTAAGACAAATATCGTCCCAGTACCTGTGTGGGGTTTTCGAACAACAACAATTTATCTATATAAATAATTGTTTAATAAATTTAACCAATTAGAATTCGGTTTGAATTACTTTCCATTGTTTAAAATTACAAATAAATATTTATAATTTAATTTCAAGAAAACATATATTTTGACAAGTAATTATTTTTACTCTTGTCTATCATGATAACGTTTTTATTTGACACAAAATATTCTACATAAATGACATATTTAGTTCAACACGTCATTTTCTACATAAATGACATTTTTATGTAACATGAACGTATCTAAATAAATGACATTTTTATTTTAATATAACCTGTTTAACAAGAATGACATTTTTATATTCTAAATAAAATGACATCTTATATATATATATATATTGACTTAAAATGGCATTTATATATATATATGAACATTTCTAACTAAAAATGATATTTTTATTGCAACATAACATATCTAACTAAAATGACATGTTTATATTAGCATAATATTTCTAACTAAAATGACATGTTCATATTAGCATAACATTATTTACTAAAATGATATTTTATATTAACATAACATGATTAACTAAAATGATATTTTTATATCAACATAACAAGATCAACTAAAATAATATGTTTATCTAACATGACAATTTATAACAAAAATGTTATTTCAATTGAATAGGAAAATTTCTAACAAAATGTTATTTTTATTCTAATATGACAATCTCTAACAAAATGTTATTTTTATTCTAAAATGACAATCTCTTACAAAATGTTATTTTTATTCTAATACGACAATTTATAAACAAAAATTATTTTTACCCTAATATGACAATTTCTAACAAAATGTTATTTTTACCTAATGTAACATTTCTAAAAATGACACTTTTAATCTAATATAACATTTCAAATAAAAATGACTCTTTTTATTACTAATGCAACATTTTATAACAAACTGGTATCTTTATTTTGATGTAACATTTTATAACAAAATTGTAACAACCAGGAAATTCTGAGCCAATTTAAAATTTTTATTCTGGCAATTTTAATGAATTTTGAATATTTAAAATGAATTATTTTAAATAATAACGATGTGAAATTTATTTTGAATAGAATTAGAACATATATATTTATTTGCATTGATGTTAGAATATAAATATTTATTTTTAATTATAAAAGGAATTGAAAATGGTGCGGTAGTTTGAAAATTCGATTTCAAATTTCAAATGAATGTACAAGATTCAAAATAAACCGGATTTTAGAGAAACCAAAAATATTAGAATCTATTTGAAAACATCTTTCCAACGAATTCGAAAAATCAAAATTTCATAGCGGGAATAAAAAGTTATGTCCAGCTGAATATTCAGAATAGTCGCTATGGAATTTAAGCCCTTAAAAATGGAAATTTTGCAAGCGACCTTCGTTTTCGACGAAACCACTTTTGTTGGATCCGGGATGTCAAATTATTGCTAGATTCCAATTTTCATAATTTTCTGAATCAATATGTGAGCGTGGTGAAGTAAAACGTGTTTCGTAAGTTTCAATCAATTTCGATCGACTAGAAAATGATCAATTTTCAAACGGACTCGGAATTTGACAAAATTAGTTTTGTTAGGACCGTATCGCCAATACGAAGCTAGAAATAATTTTTCTGGAATTTTTAGAGTCCATATGTGGCCACAGTATAATGAAATGTGTGTTCAAATTCAATATACATTGATTTATAATTTAATCTGAACGGAAACAGATCGTAATGATCAAATCAGCTTACGATACACATCCCATTATGTTCGGAATGGTGGTAATAAGCTAGTGACAATAGTCAGTGGGTTTGTTTTAGGGATCAAAATAAAATGTTACTTTTTGAAATTAAAAATAATAAAAAATATATATATACACACACATCCGTACATCTCTCTGTCTCCTCACAGAAGTCAAACCCGAAATTAAAAAAAAAAAAAGAACGACGGTGCCGTCGTTCCCATCACCGCCGCAAGTGGTGGAGCAGCGCCGCCCCCTCCCCCTTCAAGCCCGCGCCTCCATCCCCTCTTCCCCCACGTTGCAGCACACACCTCCCCCAACCCCCTCTCGCGCTGCTCTCTCCCTCCTCTTGATTTCAACGCCCGAACCCCCAACACAAACCCTAGCCAATGCCGAGACCCCCACCGCCACCTCCTTCCACCTCCGACGCCCTCTCTCTATCGAATCAGCAAAACCGCACCCCCTTGTTCAAATCAGCAAAACCACACCCCCTCTCTTCTTTGATCCGCCAACAGCAAGCACACCCCTTCTCCGAGCCTCCATCGCCACCTAACAAGGTCCGGTGAGAATTTAATTTCATTTTTAGTCGCTTACATAATTAAAAATGCGATTTTTAATAATATATCTTATGTATAAAAATATGATTTTCATTTATACGATAGTAGCGATCAAAAATATGATTTGTAACATAGTAAAGGTTCGATCTTTATATGGTTAACAATATAAAGTTGTGATCTTTAATTGTGTAAAGTTATGATTTTTAACACGGTAAAGGTATGACTTTTAACACGGTAAAAATATGATTTTTATAAAGAAAAGATTGGATTTTTATAGTTATAAAGTTATGATTTTCTTTATATGTAGAAAGGAGAGACTTTTATATGTGGAAAGGTGAGATAAAAATTTGATTTTTATTTATAAATTAGCAAATAAAAATATGATTTTTATATATATAATAGAGAAGTAAAATTTTTATTTTTATATACGTGAAATGTAGGATTTATATAAGTGAAAAGGAATTTTTATTTATAGAAGGGTTATATCTTTACAAAAGAAAAGACCATATTTTTATGAAAGGAAAAGATAATATTTTTGAAATAGAAAGATTAGATCTTTAATTTAGAAAAGGTTATATTTTTGAATATAAAAAGATTTGATTTTTAATTAAGCAAAGGTAAGATTTTTTATAAACCATATAAAGATGTGATTTTTTTTCTCTATGAATACCATATAAAAATGTGATTTTTATATATGTAGCGAATACGCACAACGAAAGTGACAAAAGGCGAGCACGGCGAAGATTTTCTACATACGAAGAGTCGCGGTGTTTGGTTTAGCTAATCGGTGAGAACTTCACACTTTTGTTCTTGTTTTCTTTTTAAAATTATATACTAGGATGTAGACGGTGCTTAGCAGCACCCGACATCCGTTGTTCACAGACCATGGATGACTTGTTTGACTTTGATGTGTGGTGAAAATTGATTATGATGTGTTGAATAAAATATATATTCATGTGCTGAAATAAATTATTTACAGTTAAAGATATAAATTTAATGTGAATGTGAACAAATAAATATTCATTTACAAATCGAACGATTTGTTTATGTACACCCATTTTACTGATATGGATTGGGACGATAAATTTTGCACATCGCCCAACTGCCGAAATAATATTCAATGTTTGTTGATTGATACCCCGCATGGGTATTGGGATGATATTTGATGTACAATAATCCCAATTATTTAGTTGTATGTCAATCGTTAGGTTGACAGACAGTTGTTTGGTGCACTTTGGATGATGGTTGATTATTTATCATTGCTATTATATACATGTGTTGTATAGAATCCATATAAATAACATTATATGGTAATTGAGTGGGTCTCATTCCAATTTAGAAAATAAATCATATTCATGTGTTGAATAAACAAAATAGTCATGTGTTGACAATACTCATGTGTTGAGAATATTCATGTGTTGAATAAAATATTTATACAATAAAATTCACATTTTTATTGTAAGTAAGAATGAATAAATATTCATGTGTTGAATAAAATATATATTCATGTGTTGAAGAAAATATTCATTTGTTGAATAGAATAATGAAGTTATTGAAATATATAAAGCCGTGTTGATTAGATATGCACCATTTTGACGCGAACGATATTTATAGCAATTATATTCGTTTTTATAATGAATATAGAAAAGGAAGGGATTTCAAAATATAATGTTTTGAAAATATTATCATTTATATATTAATGATATGGAATATTCAATTTTGATTTAAAATTGAATATGAAGTTGAAATTGTTTTGAAAACGATTTATAAAATACGTTTATAATTGAAATCAACGAAATATATATAATATTTATATTACATATATTAAATGGCCCGAATAGAACGCGCCGCAGCAGTTCGCGAATTTCGACCATTGATTTCGAATTGAGGTTACTGGAGATCCGACCGTCGAATTCTCCTGAAACCAGAACCGTTGGGTTCGTATCAGAAAGAGCTTTTTAATGAATATTAGAAATTTGAAATCTAACGGTTGGATTTGGAATTATGTCCAAATCAAATTTGGATAAGGTCGCTATAAGTGCAGTTCGATGACCGTTATTGGAAATCGACTGTACGAGCCTTGCTAAATTATTAAAAATATCAATAATTCATGTAAATCATAATAAATGATTTAGAAAAAATTAGGGTGAAAAATCCCATATTTAAAAAGGATAAAAATATATTTTTATCGAAATGAATTAGTTATGAACTAGAATTATAATCCAATGTTTTTGAATAAATAAATTGGATTTGAAGTGGTTTTAAAAATAATCAGAATTTCCAATATACGAATTGGAATGGATTTGAATCGAAATTATCTTCGGAATATTTCAATGTTGGATTTTGTGATTATACAGATATGGTTGTGGAAATTTGAAAGATATATTTGTGTCGTTATTTCCAATACGATATTTGTTGGTTTCAGAATTTGATATTGAATATAAGCCGATATATTTTCTATTCAGTGCCTTGTATTTAAAATCTAATGGGATTTTGGGCTCGTCGTGAACGGTGTCTTAAATAATACAATTCTTGGACCCAGTTTAGAAAAGTGTAATGACCCGGATTCTTATAGGGTTAATTTTAAATATTTAATATTTAATTTAAATATTAAATTGATAATATAAATGAATATTTATATTAAGTTATTGATTAATAATCAATTTCGATTTAATATCGAATATATTAAATCATCGTAATGCGAAAATATAATTCAGTTCGAGATTTTAAACTGAATTAAATACAGTCCAGACTTCTGTTTGAATTCGAACAATAATATTAATTTATTATCGCAGAATTTAAATAGTTTGAATATATTTTATATCGATTTAAATTTATATCTCTTCCAGATGATCGAATTGGACCTCGTAACCTATCCCAGTGGGTTCAGACCAATGGTATAATGATAGGAATGTCATTTGTTGGGTTCAGAAAGGAGTTCGCAGTCAAAGAGTGTTTTAATTTAAGGACACCAGTTAAATTAAAATAATTATTTAATAAACCTGGTGGACCAAAACAAGACAACAGTGCTCCTCCTATATCCACAAAACAAAAGACAACGTGCTTTCTCCTATTAGCACAAAACAAAAACAATACCGTGCTCATTCATTTACCACGAATCAAACCAAACCCTTCTATAAATCAGAACCCCGTATCCCATTTCTATGAACTCGGTTAAAATCTCGAAATGCATATACTTTTTTTTTCTCTTTCGCTCATTCAATTAAAACCAAAAGCAAACGGGATCTCGTGGAGCTCGCAGGGGGGTTCGAAGAGGGATTCGGAGGAAGCGATCGTTCTGGGGCAGCGCCTGAGTGATAGAGGGGGGTGTTGACTACGCGAAGGATCCGACGCTAGGTATAGGAGGTCGAAGGTTCGAACTATGTACTTGGGGAACTCGCGATGCCTCTGTTGCTCGAGATGATTACTGTTGCTCGAAATTAAGGGTAGCGCGTCTTCTGATGTCTGGCGATTTCGATGAAGGTGGAGCTCGAGTTTTGAAATCAGGTGGAGACTGCTTGTTTGTCAGACGATGGTGCGCGGTAGGGTTTGATGAAGCTCGCGATGGTTGGGGTATTCCGGTAGAGCGATGGGTGTTCCACGGGTGACTGCGGTTTCAGAAAAGGCCAGAGCTGATACTGTTATGTTTTCAATGGGATGACTGAGATGGTCTGGAGTTCGAAAATGGCTATGTACATATCATAGTCTGTTCACTGAAGAAGGATTAAGCAGTAGATTGGAAGATCGGGAAGATGGGATTCGTAATTTGAGATCTTACAAGCAGGAATTGAAATGGAAATCAAAATAGATCGACGAAAATAAAATATCACGGTGAGTAAATCTCACATTTTATTTAGAAAATATTTTTATATAGTTAAAAATAATTGTCTGTGCTTGATTGAATATTGTTTGGTTGATTTAAATATATTAGTTATTTAGGACTATTATATATATATATATATATATATTGGGTTGATTGATTGGTTGGATTCCCGCAGTCTCATTAGCGGATGCCCGCAGTTTCATAGCGGATGATTACCCTATACGCCCCACGCTATAATAGTGGATGACCTTCTATACCGCGATATCCTGCCTCGAAGCAGGATGGGTATTATTTTGTTGACTAACATCTGTGGATGCAGGAAAACAGGTTGGAGGAATCCAACTGGATTCCTCAAAAACATATTATCTGCTATTTGTTTGATTTCATATATATATTCATATATGATGTGTTAAAAATCGAATGATTGAAAATTGGTTGATTTGATTGTTTAAAATATCCCTGGGGATTGAATATTGATTTACAAAAATATCGATAAGGGTATTTGAAATTTAAAAAGGGGAATTCTATTTTTATAAATAGAATTTGAATTTTAAATGAACTATAGAAATATTAACTTGTTTTGAAGGTATATAAAACAAGTAATCGAATTTATAAATTTGTTTATAAATGAAAATATGGGATTTGAATCGAATTTATAAACTTTGTTTATAAATGAAAATATGGGATTTGAATCGAATTTATAAACTTTGTTTATAAATGAAAATATGGGATTTGAATCGAATTTATAAACGTTGTTTATAAATGGAAAGGTGGGATTTGAATTGAAGTTATAAACGTTGTTTATAAATAATGCAGAGAATTCAAATAGACTTTAAACTATAGAATTCAAATGGACTTTAAACTATAGAATTTGAAAATAGAATTCAAATGAAGTTTAAATAAAGAGAATTCAAATAGAATTGAATTGGAATTTGAATAGAGAAGTCGATAAGGAAACGAGAGTATGTGTATAATTAGAATTTGTTAATATGCAGTTAAAATATATTTGAACATGTCATGTTCAAATATGAAGGTGAAATAGACTGAAAAGTTAAGTAACAGATTTATTTAACAAATTGAGTTAAAACGATTGGTTTAGTTAAAATAGATTGGACATGCATAAATATACAGGAGACAGGTATGGAATAAAGTATAGAAGTGAAATAAATAGAATGCCCGACAAAAAGATACGTATTTAATTCATATATGAGATTTTATGCGCCGTATTGTCAAGCCGCTTGGCTTTTTTCTTTTTCTTTTTGAGATGAGAAGGACCGGGAAAGCTATTTGAAATTTCCCGATGCTCCTGGTACAAAGGAGGTTATGGCGAATTTTTCTGGGAATTTAAGGAGATAGAATATTTTTAAGATTTTTTGATAGTTAAAAATCAACTTATCAATAAATATATATAATTCGATAAGAAAACGAACTTAGAAATAGAATAGTATAATCAAAAAGGAAGTATAAGAATAAATCTCGAAAGAATAGAAAGAGAAAGTATATATGTGTTTAAATGTGAAGTAGTTGTATGGTATTGATTTTTCGAGTAAGTAGTCATGTCTGTTTTGACGTTATAAATGTTATTCAGTCAAGGTCTGAGAGGTAGTTATACCCCAACTTGATTGATATCATTATTAACAGATAAATAGTAAGATTTCAGGCTCGAAGATCAATGTTGGATAAGAGTTAGTTGAATATAGTATTTGGGCTGTCGTAACGATGTTTTACACAACATCCGTTTTAACCCAAATAAGTGTAAGCTGGGAAATAGAATAATAAATATTTCCTAAGTATAGAAATAAACGTGATCAGAAAAGAGACATGTAACTGGAATATTTTCCAATTATAAATAACATATATTTTCTAAAGCTAGAAAATAAGGAAGGCGATATATGGAAGTGTTTTCCGAATAACGTATAAGGCCAATATGGTTATTGAAAATATTTGGTTAACAAATATTGATAATGAAATAGAGAAGAGATTTAATTAATGGAATATTAATTAAAGGTTCAGTGATTGTTGGATGTTTGGATGAACACTTGTTTTATTCGATAGTTAAATCATCGACTATCGAAACACTTGTTTTTTTATTCGATAGTTAAATCACAGACTATCGAAGTTTTGACCATCGTTGTCAATATGGAGAGACAGGGGTTGGATTATTATCCGAAGAACCACTCCGTATTGGCAGTAGCGTTGCGAATCAGATTATATAAAGATAATCGAAGACGGAGTAGAGTGCAAGGACTTTTTCTATTAATAGAAATAGTACCTTCGGCTCATCCTGTTCCTGGGTGACTCGTATGGATGATTGTCTGATAGAGTATTTCCAGAAAGGTCACGTACATTGATTTCTTCAACCGTACCAAGAGTGGAAGCGGAGAAGGAAACTTCTTTTAGCTAACACGTAATGTACTATTGAGGACGTAAATCGGTGATTTGATGGATTTGACGGTGTGACATTCGAAGTGAATCTGGTGTGATGATAAAGCGTAGCTTCTAGCCTCATCAACCGGTAAATGACAGAAATCGGGCAAGCAGCATGGCTATGTAGGTCGCACCTATTAGGGTGTATAATCACCTGATCTAGAGTTTCATTTACTTCTAAAAATCTATTGTCGATGATGTCCCATTCGGGAAACAGTTGCTGATCCCAATCGTTGGTGATATACATTCGATACACTCAAGCGAAATGAGTGGTCGGTCATGTGTGGCTGAGTTGCAAGATGTTCTTGTTGAACTCGGTGTATTCTCCTCTAGAGATATACCAGCGGAAGGTGGTTCCATACCTTGTTATAGTTGGAAAACCAAATACCCAATACGTGCTTGCGGTTTTGATTGTATACTATATATGTCGAACGTGAGATGAAAGCGTTTCTGCTGGATAATTATATATATACTGTGGTTGATAGACATTATTATAATATCAAAAGGTTTTGATATAAAGATATTTTGGATTCTCATAAGGGAAAAACCCGTTCCGTTATGCGGCGTGGTCATATGAGATATCGTTTACTTGTTCGAACTGTTTTAAACTGTTTTACTCATACCAGTCCCATGACTGACCCGGAGTTTACTTTGTTGTTTTCCCTAAACTCTTGGGTGCCTAAATTTGTATGGGCAGTCAAGTAGTCAGGATTTACAGATATACTGGAAGAGCTGGAGCAGGAGGCTTCAGGATCATATAGCTATAGTTATTTCCACTGTGTTGTAAGTGCTGTACTTTGATAATGACATGTATATTCAAGTACAAATTTGTATTTCAAAGTTATGTTATGAAATATATTTATTCGTTCCGCTGTGAGATTCGTGTTACTCTGATGTTGTGTTCTTCTTCTTCTTCTTCTATTCTAATTTTCTATCTTATCTTTCCTCACCCTCTAATTTCTTTCACTAATTACCAGGATTTTTCGATGTTTTGGTTATCGACATCGAGCTTATGCCGATAACCAAAGTCGTTGAAAATCCGGGTCGTTACAAAAAGAGTAAATCTTTTAATTAAGATTTATTGAAATTGTCCAGTTAATTAGTATTTAATTGGAATTGAATTTAAATTGGTTTTTGGGGTTTATCATGAGCGGTGTTTTGAATACCACCTGTTCTTTAAACCGATTAACAATGGAAAGTGATTTTGGGTTTATCGTGAACCGTGTTTTAGATAACATTGGTTTTTTAACCCAGTTAAAAACAGGATAATGATTTTTGGGAAGATTAAAATTAAGTGGAGTTTTAATGAATCTTTAATAAGATTAAGGTGATCAAGAATGGAGTATCACCAGTTTTGCTCCAAGCGGTAGTTAAATCTTTAATTAGATTTGAACGTGAAATGGTAATTAATATTTAGCGATAACACCGTGGTGTTAGATATGGAGTATTACCAGTTTTTTTCCATGGGTTGAATAGGTTGGGATTGGGAAATAAAATAAATGATTACTTCGGTGTGGTTCGCTAATCCCGACTAAACCTTAACATGGTTTGAAATGATATCCAAAGGAAGATTAAAGAATAAATTCTGAAGAATTTGTCTTTGATAAAATTAATGGGAACCTTTCCCTAAGAATGTGAATATTTGAATAAAAGAATATTCTGAATTGGAATGAGGCATATGTTGTGTTTGTGTAGCACTTGCTTATTATATACGCGAGTTATTCGGAAAGGCCGGGTTTATACCCATTCTGAATAACTGATTCGATGATGTCGAAGATGAAGACGGCGGTTGAAGACCAGAGGTCTTCACATCGTTTGGAAGATTACGAATGATCTTGATTGGGCTGTACACCAAAGATGAGGGAATTAGTTGTTGATCGTCCAGACGTATTTGGAGATCGATAGATATGCAAGGAATAAGGTTCCTTCGGTTTCGTTCAGACCTAGAACGAACTTGTAAATGAACTGTGTAACAACCCGGAAAATACAAGCCAATTTAAAATTTTTAAATTGGATATTTCAGAGGAATTTAAACAATTGAAATAGAATATTTCAATAAAATAGTGAATTAGAAATAGTGTGGCAGTATGAAAAATTGAATTCAAACTTTGACTGATTGTACCGGGTGCAAAATATAACGGATTTTAGTGAAACCAACAATATTTAAATCAGTTCATGAATATCTTTCTAACAAATCTGAAAAATCGAAGTTTCATAGCGGATCAAAAGTTATGGCCAAATGAATTTTCAGAAAGGTCGTTAAAGAGAATATATATAGCCCTTGAAAATAGACATTTTGCAAACGACCTCGGAATTCGACGAAACCACTTTTGTTGGATCCGGGATGTCAAATTATTGCTAGGTTTTAAATTTCATAATTTTTGAAACTAGTATGTGAGTGTGGCAAAAGAAAATGTGTTTGGTTAATTTCTGTTAAATTGGATCTACCGGAAAATGGTCTTTTTTCAAACGGTCTCAGAACTCGACGAAACTAGTTTAGTTGGGACCGTATCGTCCAAACATAGCCAGATTTATTTTTTTGGAATTTTTCAAATCAGTTTGTTGCCCTGGAAAATTGAAATGTACGTTCAGATTGAATATTGAATGTTTTATATTTTAATTTGAAGAATAACTGACTGTAACAGTCGAATTGGCCTACGAAACATATCTCGTTGTGTCCGGGATAGGGGTATTTAGCTAGGGGCGGCAGTCGTTGGGTTTGAATTGGTGTCCGTGTGGAGAAACACTATTTTTAAATTTAATAAAACCCACGGGCCAATCAAAATTATCCATTCATTAAATAAATCAATAAAATATCAGAAAACCCTCGTTCCCCCCCTCGACAGACGACGCACGTCGCTCCCCACTTCCCGACCAAATCGCCGCTGCCTCAGCCACCTGACGCCTCCGCCACCACCCGGTCTCGATAGCGCCGCCTCCCCTCTTCAAATCCGACCAACCCTCGACCCCCCTCGTCGCCCCATCGACGAGAACGAGCTCGTCAAAGTCGGCGACTTTCCAGCACCGCCGAGAATGCCTCCAACCACCGATCCCGATGAAACCACCCTGCGCCTGAAGCCCTTTCCACCCTCTTTGACGTCATACAACCTAATCGGGATGGAGTGCTACGGATTTAACGAATTTTCAAAACCTAGCTTTGAAAAACAGTGGAAGGTATATGGCTTGAATTATTTAAACTGAAATTAACACTTTTAAGTGTTGCAAACTTTGAAAAATCGTATCTTTATGGTGTGTTAACGAAATTCGATGAAACAGGAAACATCGTGACCGTAAGGAGGCTCTCTACCATCTAGAAGAGACCACGGATTTTTCTGAGCTATCTACGATTTTTAGCACCTCGAAAACCAATGTGAGAATTCTAAACTGAAATGTGAATGGAAATGTCATGTATAAATTATATAAGCGAAATATAAATTATACATGTGTCGTATACCTCATGTACATGCATTGTGTAAGCTATATGAGCGAAGTATGAATTATACATGCATTGTATAAATGATATGTGTGTTGGAATGGTAATAAAATATATTTATATATATATACACATATATATATATATACACTCCCCTCGTCCACAAACCATGGACGATATTTATTGTTTCTGAATTGGTGTGAAAAATTTGGTGAATATTGCGAATGGTTGATAGAATTGTTTGTGGTTGATATTGTTGGGTTGTGGTTTAGAAATACCCATTGGTGATTGAAACAAATTTGAAATAATTGTGGAAAAGAAAATCATACTCGCCTGCGTGCGAATTAGATGTATGAAATCCCCATTGTCAAAAACCGCGAGGCTTTAAGGTAGAGCGAGGAGTCGTACTCGGGACGGTGCCTGTTTTAACTACCCTACCGTTATGCTGCCGAAATTTTGAATAATATTCATGTGTTAGAATTATTTTCATATGTTGAAATTATTTTCATGTGTTGAAACCAAAAATAGTGCGATGAAACTATATCCATGCGTGGAAAATGCTCATGTGTTGAGAAGTCATGTGTTGAAAATTAAATTCATGTGTTGAATAAATAAAATGTTTAAATAATAAAAATCACATTTTTATTATATATATAAGAAGTATGTAAAATATTCGTGTTATAAATAAATTGTTTCGACAATAAAAATTACATCTTTCTTATATGTAACAAACGGTATAAAATATCCATGTGTAGGAAATGCTCATGTGTTGAGAAGTGCGTGTGTTGAAAAGGTTCATGTGTTGAATAAAAAGATCAGACAATAAAAATTACATTTTATTGAAAATATGAAGTGTTAAAAATATTGCTGTGTTGAATAAATATTTTAGATGATAAAAATATCATTTTTATCATGTATGTGATTTGCTAAAAATATTCGAGTGTTGAAATAAATATTTATTTGCTATGAATATTATTTTTAACATGTATAGGAACTAAATAACATGGTCAAGTGTTGAAATATGTTTTAGTTCGACAAAAGCATCATTTTTGAAATGTGAAGTATTAAAAATAACCACATGTTCAAATAAATATGCATGAGTTGAAATATTCATTAATTAGCTAATGATATGATTTTTGCTTATGTATGTAACATTAGAATGAATGGTGACTTCAAACCAAGTTGAATCAAATAAGAAGTTGAATGGAAAATGATAAGTGATAAGAATTGCACATATGTACGTGCATAATTATTGAACAGGTTATAGCAAAGAGGCTAGAGAAGCGGAATAAAATTGTGTGCCCGACAAATAGGTACATGTTTACTGTTTTGCTTGGGTGATGATTTTATGAGCCTATTGGCTTGCCGCTTGGCTTTTCCTTTTTCTTTTTGAGACGAGACGCCCGTGTGGCTATTTGGGAATTTTCCCAGCCCTTCCCGTAAAAAGGAGGTTATGGTGAAATTTTCCAAAATTTAAAGGCGTTAGTGAAATATTTGAAGTGAAAACGATATTGAAATCGTCAAATCAACTATATTTATATATATAAATATAAATAAAATTCAAACAAATCATGGTCGTTCATTTCGTTTTTTAAAACCGTGATTTCAAACGATTAGTGCGGGAGATCCGACCATCGGATTTTCCCGAAACCGCAACCGTTGGGTTTGCTGTGGAAATATCTTTCCAACGGCACCAACTTTGTAAAGATCCGACGGTTGGATTGTCCGGAATGATTAATTCAAATTTGAAGAAAAACAGCGCCAGAATCGATTATATTTATATATAAATATAAATATAAATAAATTAATTCGAATAACGACGCTGCAGTTCGTATTTTGAAATCGTAACTTCAAACGACTAGTGTGGGAGATCCGACCATCGGATTTTACCAAAACTGAAACCGTTGGATTCGTTTTGAAATGATCTTTCTAATGATATAAAATTTGTGAAGCCAACGGTTAGATTTTCAGATATATGTAAAAAAAATTGGGGAAAAACAGCGCCAGTGCCTCGGCACGACCTAAAACGTCGTTTAATTAAATATGGCCATTTTTAAATAAATAAAAATGGCGATATATCGTTATAAAATATTATAGATGATATAGAATGGAAATAAACTGATTTTGCTTGGTTTGCTTGATATGTGATGGTTGAATGTATTTAAAATGAAAAATATACTAAGGAACTGAAATGTGAATGTTGAGTGATTTAACCATGTGAAGAATTGATTTGAAAATCTCAATATACGTGGATTATTTGAAAAGGCCGAGTTCATTCTCATTTCAAATAATCGATCGACTGTGAGAAGTTGAACAGTTGAAGACGGTTGAAGACCGATGATCTTCACATTGGTTGGATGGGCGCTACTGATGCTCGTGATTGGAGTAGCTACCTTGAAGGAGCTGAAGTAGTAGCCGTTTGGACGTATTGTTGATTGTGCGGATAAACGAGGAATTTGGTGCCTCCGGCTTCGTTCAAACCCATAACGAAGTTGTAAGTGGACTATGTGTCTGACATTGGATTTTGTTCTGTGCTGATTGATCTCTATTAATATATATCTGTTTGGCGGTGGAGAATTTATTCTCTTGCTTAACGCCCTTCTCTGAGAGGTACGAGCTCAGAGGTTACATATAGATAAAAATCAGTCTCATGTAGTGAATTGTCTGTGTGGCACGCCTAAGTGGCATATGATCAAGGCTTCTATTGCAAAGCATAGTCTTGTGGTTGATGATCAAAGCATGGCATGTGTAGCGTAGCTTTGTGCATAGCGTGGATTCGCGAGCCTCACACCTCGGTATGAGTCAAAAACGGTAGAAGGACCGCTGGGTGAACACGACGTTTCTTTCTAGCTATGGTGGTGTCAGTGACCTACCAACCCTGACATTTAAATATACTTTTCACCTGTGTGGTTGTTGGAATGCGAGGCGCCTCGATTATAGGTCTGTAAGGACCGGGAAACGTGTGTTCAGGAATTGCCAATCCTCAAAAGTAAGAGAGGACCGGCACAGCCGATTCCAAGGACCGCTGCGTGCGATCCGAGGACATTTGCTAGAGTGTCTCGAACGGAGAGGAGCTTTCCCCTTCCCTCGACTCATGATGGAATCCAATTTCCAATACGAAATTGCAGATGTGATTGAATTACTAGTACGACGACATAGTGATATGGGTCATTTATGCCGTCTATGATTGATATTTATGATTGAAATCGTTCTTGAAACATATATGCACTAGTAATAATATCAAACACTTTTGTTTTATTCGTATGAAGCATTTTTGGCCATTATAAGGTAAAACTCTATCCTCTGGCTTGCGTTGCATTGTGTGATGGAACCTGAGTCTTATAATGGCTTCATTTTTATAAAAAGCATTGCGATGATTTAATCATTTACTTTATTTCATGCACTAGCACTCATTGGAGTAAACCCGTTCCGCGAATGTGGCGTGGTCCTTTGAATTGCCTTATTATTGTTGTTTAATAAGTTAAGTAGATTTCTCATACCAGTCCATGACTGACTCGTAGTTTGTTTCACCTTGCAAACTCGGGTGCCCTTATTTTCACACGGGCAGCCTAGTTACAGGTAGCTGACATACTTTGGGCTTGGCACCGCAGTAGAGGTGCACTTTTGGCTCATGGCGAGGCTTGACTACACTGTGATGACTATGACTTTTTCCGCCATTATTGTATATGTATTATGATTCCGCCATAGGCGATGTTGACTGATTATGTATTATTATGCACTAAGTAGTATCCTGCACTGTGCTATCTGATGTGGTGATATATATATGATTCCGCTGCCATATTTGTGTAAATTATTCTATTTCTTGTTTATGCTATTATCTGTACTCTGCTAATGATGATTAATGTGTTATATTCCAATGATTATCCTTAACACCGTAGCACGGGGTTTTGGGATCGTCACAGGTGGTATCAGAGCTTGGTTTAACCTTAGTTCTAGAATTTAACACACTAAACACCTCGTCAGAATAGAATCAGTAGTATTCTAAGGAGAGTAGCTCATTAGAGACAGGACTAGTAATGCCCTAGAATGAGCTAAGCAGAATAACAAAAACAACTTGATTAGTACATCGTTATCTTTCCTTAAGTTCGTCTGCTTTACCATACAATAAAATTATCATTTCTGTAGGCTTACTATTTTCTTGCTCATACAGAACTTGAACAATGGCTATGTTAAAACCCGTAACTTTCCCGGTGAGGAAAGCGCGGATAGTTCGATAACAAGCCACAACAGAATGCAGACGGAAGAACATTTCATTGTTAATTACAAAATTCCATCAGAATACAAGAATATACAGAGTATAAACAAATTATATACATCAGAAAAATATCACAGATTTAAATTACATTACATAGCAGCGGAAAATAATACAAAATACAACTGAAGAAGATACACGGATACAAAGCTTTCTGGATAGCGTTCCAGCTGTAAACCAGGATCCTGTGAAAATAAATCTGCAAAACCAAAACAACTAGCTGCCCGGGTCAAAATAAGGGCACCCAGAGTTTAGGTTAAAACAATAAACTCCAGGTCAGTCATGTGACTGGTGTGAGAACTAAAATAGTTATTAATCTTTATTTTAAAGTTTGGGAAATCAAGGGACCACGCCGCTAACGCGGAACGGGCTTCCTCCGAAGAATACCTGTGCATAAAACAACAACGCAATGCTAAATAAAGAACAGTGAAGCTATTATAAGACCCAGGGCCCATCACACAATGCAACACAAGCCGGAGGATAGGGTTTTACATATAATAGCCAAAGCATGCTTAATACGTTAAAAACAAATCATTTGATACTATTACAAGTGTATAGTGTCAAAACAATTTCAATTATAAATATCAATCATAGACGACATGGGTACCATATATCATGTCGTCATACTAGGCTCTACAATCAAAACCGCATAGTCACGTATTGGAAGTCGGATTTCCATCTATGAATCGAGGAAAAAGATAGTCCTCTACCTAATTCGAGACTCTCTAGCCCAAGCCTCAGGCAAGTACTCTGTCAAGCCTTAGGAGCCACAGGGCCGGTCCACCGATGTGGATTAAAATGCCTGAACACTACGTCTCCCCACCCTATGGGGGCGTAAATGAGCCAACGAATGACTCCATCGGTTCGATAACGACCGATATATCTGAGGTACCTCGCAACAGCAACAACTAAATAAGTCAAACTCGTCAGGGCATGTAAAACCACTGACGCCACTTCTAGCTAGAAAGAGACGCATGCCCTCCCTGGATCCTTCTCCCGTTTCTGGTTCACAATCGGGGTGTGAGGCTCGCGAATCCACGCTACACAAAGCTATGCCACACAGGCCGTGCTTTGATCATCACCACAAGACTTTGCTTTTCAACAGAAGCCTTGATCAATTGCCACTTAGGCATGTCACACAGGCAATTCACTCCATGCGTTTGATATCCATCAATATATAACCCCTGAGCTCGTACGTCTCAAAGAAGGGCGTTAAGCAAGAGAATAAATTCTCCGCCGCCAAACAGATATATATTTAATAGAAATCAATCACACAGACTAAAATCCAATGTCATACAAACAGTCCATCTACAAATTCGTTCTGGGTCTGAACGAAACCGGAGGCACCTAGTACCCCGCATATCCATCGATCTCCAAGTACGTCTGGACGATCACCAACTGATTCCCTCCTCTTGGGTGTACGGCCCAATCAAGATCATCAGTAATTATCCAAACGACATGAAGACCTCCGGTCTTCGACCACCGTCTTCATCTTCGACACCACGTCGAATCAGTTATTCAGAATGGGATAAACCCGGTCTTTCTGAATAACTCGCGTGTATAATAAACAAGTGTTACACAAACACAACATACGCCTCATTCCAATTTAGAATATTCTTTTATTCAAATATTCTTATACTTTGGGAAAGGTTCCCATTAATTTTTATCAAAGATAAATTATTTGAATTTATTCTTTAATCTTCTTTGAATATCAATTCAAACTAGTCGGGATTAGCGAACCACACCGAAGTAATCATTTATTTTATTTCCGAATCCCCACCAATTCATCCCATGAAGTAAAACTGGTAATACTTCATATCTAACACCACGGTGTTATCGGTAAATTCAATTACTATTTCCCATTCAAATCTAATTAAAGATTTAACTATCGCCTGGAGTAAAACTGGTGATACTCCATTCTCGATCCTTTCAATCTAATTAAAGATTCATTAAAACTTCACTTAGTTTTAATCCTTAATTGGGTTAAAGAATCAGTGTCATTTAAAACACGGTTCACGATAAACCCAAAATCACATTCCATTAATTATCGGGTTAAAGAACAAGTGTTATTTAAAACACTGTTCACGATAAACCCAAAAATCAACACCAATTCAACTCCAATTAAACATTATTTAATTGGTACACTTCATTAAATCTAAATAAAAAGATTTAATCTTTTTCTCAACTGGGCTTAAGAACAGTGTTAAGGGAGACACCATTCACGACAAACCCAAATCACATTTGATATTAAATACAAGGCTCTGAATAGAAAATATACCGGCTTATATTCAATATCAAATTCTAAGACCAAAAAATATCGTATTGGAAATAACGATATAAAAATATCTTTCAAATTCCCATAACAATATCTGTATCATCACGAAATCCAACATTGAAATATTGCAAAGACAATTTCGATTCAAATCCATTCCAATTCAATTATTGGAAATTCTGGTTATTTTCAAAACCATTTCAAATCCACTTTATTTATTTTAAAAATAAATAGAATTATAATTCTAGTTCAAAACTAGTTCATTTTGATAAAAATCTATTTTTATATTTTCAAATGTCGAGTTTTTCATCCCAATTCTTCACGAATCATTTCTTATGATTTTACACAAATTATTACTATTTTTAATAGTTTTATTAAGGCCCTTACAGTCGATTTCCATCAATGGCCATCGAACTGCACTTATAACGACTTTTTTCAAATTTCATTTGGACATAATTCCAAATCCAACCATTAGATTTCAAATTTCTAATATTCGTTAGAAAGCTCTTTTCGATACGAACCCAACGGTTCCGGTTTTAGGAGAATCCAACGGTCGGATCTCCCGCAATATCCATTCGAAGTCAATGGTCGAAATTTGCAAACTGCCGCGGCGCATTCTATTCAGGCCATTATATTATATATATATATAATATATATAATATATACTTTGTCGATTTCCTTTTAAAACGTATTATATAAATCATTTTAAATTGGTTTTCAAAATGATTTCAACCTCCTTTTCAAATTCCAATCAAAATTGAATTTTCCCTTACAAATTCGGTTTAAATTCATTTCAAATTGATTTGAATTCAAATCGATTTTTAATTCAATTTCAATTCGAATTCAATTCTATTCAATTGCAATTCGAATTCATTTCAAAACGATTTCAATTCTATTTCAATTTAATTCGAATTTCAATTCATTTCAATTTAGTTTATCAGATTTTGAAATCACTTTCGATATTCATTGAAAAATGAATAAAATCGATACAAATATCGTTTGCGTCAAAATGGCGTCAATCTAATCAACACGGCTTCAAATATTCCTATTTTCAAATATTCTATTTCAAATATTTCTTTTTCAAATATTTCTATTCAAATATTACTGTTTCAAATATTTCTATTCAAATATTTTTATTTCAAATATTTCTATTCAAAACTGGAATGAGGCCCAATCAATTAACATATACTGTTAATTATATGGGTTTTCTACAAAACATGTATATATCAACAATGACAAATAATCAACCATCATCCAATGTGATTCTACACTGTATAAGCATCAAATATAAATATTTAATGCTTATAATAGCTTGTCAATCAATCGATCGACATACAGCTAACAATTGGGACTAGTGTATGTCATATATCATCCCAATACCCGTATGGGTTTTTCAAACAATCAAACTCAGATTTTATTTGTGCAGTTGGGCGATGTGTAAAATTTATCGTCCTAATCAATATCAATCAAATCAGTGTATATAAACAAATCTCCGATTTGTTTATAAATATTTATTTCATTTTAAATGCACGTTAAAAATTCTATTTTTAACTATAAAATATTTTTAACTATATAAATATTTTATTTCATTTCACATCACATCACACAATCAACTACACATCAAAATCAAACAACCAAGCATACAAGCCATCCATGGTCTGTGGACGATGGGTGTCGGGTGCTACTAAACACCATCTGCATCCTAGTTTATATTTTAACTAGAAAATTAAATCAAAAGTGAGAAGTTCTCACCGACTAGCTAAACCAAACTACGACTCTTCTTATGTAGAAATCTTCGCCGTGCTCGCCCTCCGTCAATTTCCTCGTCCGTAGCCACTACATATATAAAAAACGAATTTTTACTTCGCTATTCAATATATAAAAATCGAATTTTTACTTTGCTATTCAATATATAAAAATCGAATTTTTACTTTGCTATTCAATATATAAAAATCGAATTTATATTTCGCTATTCAATATATAAAAATCGAATTTTTATTTCGCTATTCAATATATAAAAATCAAATTTTTACTTCGCTACTCCTATAAAGATCACATCTTTATTATTTCTACTATTTAAAAATCACATTTTTATTATTTCCACTATATAAAAATCACATTTTTGCATTACTACTATATAGATAAAATTCTATTTTTACACGGTGTTCATATAATAAAGATTATATTTTTAACCTATACATATAATAAAATTTTTATTTTTAACCTATTAAAAATCATATCTTTTATCATATAAAAAATCAAGCCTCTTCTAAATTTAAAAATCAAAACAATCTATAATTGAAAATCTAAACTTTTTTATACTGAAATAAAATAAAAGTAAAAATAGAAAAACTTACAGTTGGATTTTGAAGGGGGTGTTCTTTTACTATCGGCATTGACGACGGAGGAGGAGCGCAGGTCAAGGGGGTACGGGCTACTCAGGCGGTGGGGACTTTGGGAGAGCACGTCGGTCTGGAGCAGCTGGTGGTCGCGGGGTGGAGTGGGGCGGCGGATCGGGTTTTTGGGGGTTCGTGGGTCCTGCGAGGCGATGGAGGCTGTAGGGTTTGAGAGAAGAGACACGAGAGGGAGGGCCTCTCGAGGTCAGGGTAGTGGCGAGGCTCCCCTAGGGGGCGCGACGGCGGTGCTCCGCCTAGAGGTGGAGCGCGACGACGATGCTCCCTCCTTTTCCTTTTTTTTTTCTGAGAAGTGTCGGGGAAGAAAAGAATAGAGGGTGGGTATATGAAAAAGGTTATTAATATTTACTTTAATTTTATTTTCTTCCTAAAGTAGACTTTTGCCCCGAACCCTAAATCGAACCCAATGACAGTCGCCCCTAGCTAATTACCCCCATTCCGAACACAATGGGATATGTATCGAATTCCAGTTCGACTGTTACGATCTGTTTCCGTTGAATTTAAAATATAAATCTTTATATATTTCAATTTAAACGCACATTTCAATTTACCGGGGCCACATACTGACTCTAAAAATTATCGAAAAATACTTTCTAGCTTCGCATTGACGATACGGTCCTAACAAAACTAATTTCAACAAATTCTGAGACCGTTTGAAAAATAGCGATTTTCCAGTCGATTAAAATCAATTGAAATTGGTCAAACGCGTTTTCCTTTGCCACGCTCACATACTGATTCGAAAAATTATGAAATTTGGAATCTAGCAATAATTTGACACCGCGGATCCAACAAAAGTGGTTTTGTGGAAAACCGAGGTCGTTTGCAAAATGGCTATTTTTAAGAGCCAGAATTCCAAAGCGACTATTCAGAATTTTCAACTGGACATATCTTTTGATTCCCACTATGAAATTTCGATTTTCCGGATTCATTGGAAAGATAATCCCAAATAGATTCAAATATTTTTGGTTTCACTAAAATCCGGTTTATTTTGAACCCGGTACATTCATTTGAATTTTGAAACCGAATTATCGAACTACTACGCCATTTTCAATTCCTTTTATAATTATAAATAAATATTTATATTCTAACGTTGATCTATATAATATATACGTTCGAATTCTATTCAAAATAATTTTTCTTCGATATTATTTAAAATAATTCATTTTAAATAATCAAAATTCAACAAATTAGCCAAAATAAAAATTTTAAATTGGCCTAGATTTCCGGGTTATTACAATCTCCCCCACTTAATACTTTTTGTCCCCGAAAAGGAACGAAGCCAAAATTTGTTTAACAAATCAACTCAACTTCCAGTATTTTCACTACGGCTTAAGTTCTTCAACTTGTCAGTTTCTAAGAACTTTTCAAATTCTTCAAAAAATTTGGCTAACACCCTAAATTTTCGAAAATTTTCGCCGTAACCTCCCCTTTACTGGGGACTTCGGGATATTTCATGTAGCCTCCCATGGCCTTCTTCAATACAAAAGAAAAAGAAAAAGCCAAGCGGCTAGCCAATCGGCTCATAAAATCATCATCACCCAAACAAAACAGTAAATTATGGTAAACATGTACCTATTTGTCGGGCAATCAATTTTATTCTTCTGCTCTAGCCTCCTTGCTATGACCAGTTCAATGGATACACATGTACATATATGCAAATGCAACCAATTTTCAATACAACTCACTTTTTGGTTCAATTTGGCTAAAGGTTCAACATTTTAATTAATCAAATAGTAATCAAACAACACAACCATCAATCAATTAGTTGATTTGCTTTTAAAATTCATAACTTTGATACATAGTCAAAAATCACATTTTTGATACCAATTCAGAACAATAAGCCTTATCTAATTTTGGTTCTCACACCAGTCAATAGGAAATATATAGATATCACACTTCATCGCTGGAATATAAATTCTGATGATGATATATCAATCATCAGAATCACCCCCGGGCGACTAGAGTGTAATTCTATATCAACCCAATATATTAAAACTTCGAATACGCGCGGATCAGATGTATACGCAAAATCTTTATATACTGGATAGTCCAAATTCAAATATAATAAATAATCAAATACGAATAATTGATTTAAATTTTGAAAACAAAAATTGTTTTCATTTTAAAAATATACTCTTTACACTCGTTCTAGGATACTACTAATCCCATCTCTAACAAGTCATTCCCATTGGATATTACTAATCCAATATCTGATGAATTCTTTCGTTTGTTTCTAACATGTCTTGTTCTCCGAGCTTTGTAAACCAAAACTCTGATACCAACAGTGAAAACTTGTAACTTCCCCGGTGAGGAAAGCACGGATAGTTCAAGAACAAGCCACAACAGAACGCAGACGGAAGAACATTTCATTGTTAATTACAACAATTCCATATGAATACAAGAATATACAGAGTATAAACAAATTATATACATCAGAAAAATATCAAAGATTTAAATTACATTACATAGCAGCGGAAAATAATACAAAATACAACTGAAGAAGATACACGAATACAAAGCTTTCCGGATATCGTTCCAGCTGTAAACCAGGATCTTGTGAATATAAATCTGCAAAACCAAAACTAATAGCTGCCCAGGTCAAAATAAAGGCACCCAGAATTTAGGTTAAAACAATAAACTCCAGGTCAGTCATGTGACTGGTGTGAGAACTAAAATAGTTATTAATCTTTATTTTAATGTTAGGTAAATCAAGGGACCACACCGCTAACGCGGAACGGGTTTCCTCACAAGAATACCAGTGCATAAAATAACAGCGCAACGCTAAATAAAGAACAATGAAGCTATTATAAGACCCAGGTCCCATCACACAATGCAACACAAGCCGGAGGATAGGGTTTTACCTTATAATAGCCAAAGCATGCTTGATACGTTAAAAACAAATCATTTGATACTATTATAAGTGTATAGTGTCAAAATAATTTCAATCATAAATATCAATCATAGACGGCATGGGTACCATATATCATGTCGTCGCACTAGGCTCTACAATCAAAACCGCACAATCACTTATTGGAAGTTGGATTTCCATCCGTGAATCGAGGCAAAAGATAGTCCGCTACCGAATTCGAGACTCTCTAGCCCGAGCCTCAGGCAAGTACTCTGTCAAGCCTTAGGAGCCACAGGGCCGGTCCGCCGATGCGGATTAAAATGCCTGAACACTACGTCTCCCCGCCCTATGGGGCGTAAATGAGCCAACGAATGACTCCATCAGTTCGATAACGACCGATATATCTGAGGCGCCTCGCAACAGAAACAACCACATAAGTCAAACTCGTCAGGGCGTGTAAAACCACTGACGCCACTTCTAGCTAGATAGAGACGCATGCCCTCCCTGGATCCTTCTCCCGTTTCTGGTTCACAACCGGGGTGTGAGGCTCGTGAATCCACGCTACACAAAGCTATGCCACACAGGCCGTGCTTTGATCATCACCACAAGAATTTGCCTTTCAACAGAAGCCTTGATCAATTGCCACTTAGGAATGTCACACAGGCAATTCACTCCATGCGTTTGATATCCATCAATATATAACCCCTGAGCTCATACGTCTCAGAGAAGGGCGTTAAGAAAGAGAATAAATTCTCCGCCGCCAAACAGTTATATATTTAATAGAAATCAATCACACAGACTAAAATCCAATGTCAAACACACAGTCCATCTACAAATTCGTTCTAGGTCTGAACGAAACCGGAGGCACCTATTACCCCGCATATCCACCGATCTCTAAGTTCGTCTGGACGATCACCAACTGATTCCCTCCTCTTAGGTGTACGGCCCAACCAAGATCATCAGTAATTATCCAAACGACGTGAAGACCTCCGGTCTTCGACTACCATCTTCATCTTCGACATCACGTCGAATCAGTTATTCGGAATGGGATAAACCCGGTCTTTCTGAATAACTCACGTGTATAATAAACAAGTGTTACACCAACACAACATACGCCTCATTCCAATTTAGAATATTCTTTTATTCAAATATTCTTATACTTTGGGAAAGGTTCCCATTAATTTTTATCAAAGATAAATTCTTTAAATTTATTCGTTGATCTTCTTTGAATATCAATTCAAACTGGTCAGGACTACCGAACCACATCGAAGTAATCATTTATTTTATTTCCCAATCCCCACCTATTCATCCCATGAAGTAAAACTGGTAATACTTCATATCTAACATCACGGTGTTATCGGTAAATTCAATTACCATTTCCCGTTCAAATCTAATTAAAGATTTAACTATCGCTTGGAGTAAAACTGGTGATACTCCATTCTCGATATTTTCAATCTAATTAAAGATTCATTAAAACTTCACTTAGTTTTAATCCTTAACTGGGTTAAAGAATCAGTGTCATTTAAAACACGGTTCACGATAAACCCAAAATCACATTCCATTAATTATCAGGTTAAAGAACAAGTGTTATTTAAAACACTGTTCACGATAAACCCAAAAATCAATACCAATTCAATTCCAATTAAATATTATTTAATTGGTACACTTCATTAAATGTAAATAAAAAGATTTAAATATTTTTCTCAACTGGGCTTAAGAACAGTGTTAATGAAGACACCATTCACGACAAACCCAAATCACATTTGATATTAAATACAAGGCTCTGAATAGAAAATATACCGGCTTATATTCAATATTAAATTCTAAGACCAACAAATATCATATTGGAAATAACGATATAAATATATCTTTCAAATTCCCATAGCAATATCTGTATCATCACGAAATCCAACATCGAAATATTCCAAAGGCAATTTCATTTCAAATCCAGTCCAATTCAATTATAGGAAATTCTGGTTATTTTCAAAACAATTTCAAATCCACTTTATTTATTTTAAAAATAAATAGAATTATAATTCTTGTTCAAAACAAGTTCATTTCGATAAAAATCTGTTTTTATCTTTTCAAATGTGGAGTTTTTCATCTAAATTGTTCACAAATCATTTTTATGATTTTACACAAATTATTACTATTTTTAATAGTTTTATTAAGGCCCGTACAATCGATTTCCATCAACGGCCATCGAACGGCACTTAAAGCGACCTTTTTCCAAATTTGATTTAGACGTAATTCCTGTAATGTCCCGACTTTTTTACCATTTTAAAATCATTTTAATAAGAGATTAAATTGAGAATGATAGTTAAAAACAAAAACGAAAGGGTTTTTTGATATATATGTATAAACAGATGTATGTAAAAATAGAGAGGATAACATATATACTTGTTTGATCTTGAGATTTAAAATATAAAACAAGTATAAAATATTTAAGAAGAAATATTTATGAAGGGAAAATACTTCATAATGTCATTTTAAACAATCAAGGAGTTAAAAACAAAAGGCCTTATAAACATAAAAGGAAAAGAGCACTTTTGTTCACAAGAAAATAGAAAAGGACTTTTTGATAGAACAAAATATCAAAAACATGTATGACAAAGAAAACAAGTCGGCAAAACAAGAACACTAGCACACAAGAACAAGTATGCACATGACTATATATAGGTACAAGTCATCATCTAAGAAGCTAGATGCAACTTGCAAATAAAGTAATAATTCTTAGAAAATATCTAAACATTCTTTTATGCAAATAATATCTAACAAAATCTAAACCATGTGCAATAATTAAATGAAGGATACTAGGAATAGTAAGCTAAGATTTGCAAGCCATTTTCCTAAAATCCTCTAACGTAATTAGCATGGGCATTCCTTAGACAAGAAAGAAAATATCAGCAAGAAGAGACAAAGGAAAAACATTTGTTTACTACTTTAAAATCCAAGAAATGAATCCTAGCATTTAATGAAGTTAAGGTGAAACCTTCTAGAAGAGGCAACCTAGTACACATCTATTGGCTAGGATCCTTAATAAACAAATTTTTCCATGCATCTTCATAGATTTGGCCATAGGGGACTAGAGGGAAAAGGGTTAAGGCTATTGGAGATTTTACTGTTAAGACAAGTGCAGGATATGTTTTTTTAAATCTTTGAACTACACCATAAATACACCTAAAACTCTCACATTCACTCACAACAAAACCATAAGTTCATACAAATTTATGAAGTTGATTCTCTGGAAAAGTGGAAAGCATTGTGGTGAGTAAACTTATCCTCTTTTATGATTTTTCACACATATAGTAATGCTGAAATATACATGCTTATGGATGCTATCAATGTATTTATTTGTTTAAACCTGGAGAAAAACATATGATAGCAAACTAGTTTAGGCTTTCTGAAAATGGTAAAGAACAGGGAAGAAAAAAACTGAGAGTAAACTCTCCCTTTTTCTTATTAAACCCAGTACTGATTGTGATAAATATATGTACCCTTGAGGTATTTATATAGTTGTTTAATCATGATTAAAATCCTGGAAAGGATAGATGATGGCAAACAAATATTGAAATCCTTGAATTGTTAAGGATAGTGAAAATAACATATGAGTAAAACTGAATTTATAAAATCTTTTATCTCCATGTTAATACAAGTATTATTAGGAACCATTTTGCTGAAATATCTAGTGTTGCATGTGAGTTAAATTTGTTTAAAATTCCCTATTTTAATGTTTACAGTAAACAATTTTGTGATTGTTTAATCAGATCTGAAAAGTTCATTTTATGATCAAACATCTGCCAACAACAATGGGTTATGAATGTTAGAAACCCTTTGTGCATGTCAGATAAATACCCATATTGATTAAAATAAGTGTTGTGTTTAGTTTAAAAACATTGACTAAAGACCCTGTTGTTTTGTCTGTTAAACACAGTAAAATTTGCACACTATTTATAAAGGAAAATAAAATCAAATCTTCCATGCTAGGGTGATGTTATGATAGAATAAATGTATACCTATCATATATTAACAAAGGAAATCAAAGGAGTAAACATGTCAATTCATATCTGTTCAAAATATAGAACACATCAGTATTCACTGTCAAGTCTCTGTAAACATAAATTTTCAAACATCCTAATTAAATGATTCAGGCTTCACAATAGATTTGTATACGAAAATCATGATTTTTAATATAAAAATCATGAATTTTAGTGATAAGGTTAGAGAGAAATCATGGGTTCATCTGTGAAGGCACTTTTGGTGTAACACCCCGTAAATCAGTTAATACTAATATTCACAAATGAAAGAATAATTAATTTCAAATATAAGAATATTGGGAAACGGGCGGTGCCATTGTGTTCGTCTCGGAAAAATACGCGAAATAGAGTCCGAAATTTTGTGAATCGGAGTTCGTATGACCGAGATATGGCCTCGAGAAGTTTCACGAAAAATTCAAATTTTAAAACAGCATTCAAAAACACAGAAATGGAGGCAGGCGGGAAAACTCCCGCCCAGACCAGGTCGACCTGGGGGTCGACTTGGGAGTCAAACTGGGGGGGGGGGGCAGGTCGACACTAGAGTCGACCTGGGTGTCGACCTCCCTGGTCGAGCCCAGGTTACCTGGGTGCATCTGGTTGGGTTTTCGGGCTGTGTTTTGAAGGCTGGACGAAATCTAATGGCTCTAATCTATTCTAGGGTAAATATAATGGCCTAAATGCATCCTAACATCTATAAATAAGTGGGTAGAGTCTAACCCTAAATCACTTGAAAATTTGGAGAGCTACCGACATGCCGTCGCCATGGAGTTCAGTGTAGCCGTCACAAACTAAAGAAGAAGGAGAAAGCCTAGCCTACAACTAAATCTACTCAACAAACAAATTAAATCAAAGACTCTTTCTATTTCTCTTCTTTAAATTGTGAGTATGATGATTCTCACAATGTTATTATAAAATAATTCGATTAAGTTATGAATGGATCACAAGAAAGTGATGTGAATTGTAATTGTAAATTCTATATTGTGGATCTCTTGTTATGCTATTATGTTGTCATATGTTGTAAATTATATGTTGTAAATTCTCCTATGCTATGCCATGCTATGATGAAAATCGTGCTATGCTATGTTATGCTATCATGCTATGCTATGTGTAAATCATGCTATGTTATGTCATAAATCTTATATATATTGTAGATCTCATGTTAACATATATGTTGGAAATCCATTAGTTATATGATTATGATATCATGTTAAGTTGTGTTGAATCGTACAAGTTGTAAAATCATGATGTTGTTATTTACGCAAATAGGATCATGTTTTAAAGTTTATGTTTTTTTTCTAGAAATTAAATGGATCATGATTATGGGAATTTGCCTATTAAGTTAGGTGTACCCATATACATGAATCCACAATTTAAATTGGATCTTGAATATGGGAATTTGACCTATTAAGTTAGGTGTACCCATATGCATGAATCTATGACTAAATGAATTTTTATTATGGGAATTTGCCTATTGAGTTAGGTGTACCCATATAAACCCATATTGTTAGATTAGATGATGTTGATTCACACATGTTCCTATGCAAGTTTATGAAATTTGATTGAGACCATATTATGTGAATTATGAACAAGTTGACATCTTTAGATCCATGACATGTATAATCCTATGCAAGTTGTACATATGCAAGTTTCACCCCTTATTATGATTCATTTAGTCATATATACATGTTGTTATTGTGATAATCTCTTTTATGCTATGAGTTAGACTATTCGAGTCTAATATATATTTTGCGAATAAACGTTCAAACGTGGGGTAGGGGTGATATTAGGAATTAATAAATTGGGTGCAATTTTGTATGATTTTGCACGCCTTGAATGGATGTCAATAATTGAGTCAATTATGGACATTGTTGAATTTGGAATTAATTAATAATTCAAGTAGGGAATTATTAAAATTGGGGAAGGTGGATCATTAATAATAATCAATGCTTAGGACACGAGGTTGGACCCGTTTGTGACGTAAACCTGCCCGGACCCGCCCGGCAAATCCAGTAGTCACAAATGTCGGCCCAATGTGAGAGGTCCTAGGCCCAAACTAAAGCATAATAGTTGTAAAGACACGAGGTTAGACTCTTTTATGGTATAAGACTGCCCGGACCAGCCCGGCAAATCCAGCTGCCATAAATGCTAGTCTAATGTGAGAGGTCTTTATGAGGTTGTGGCCTTAATGAATTAAGAAATACTTAGCCAGATAATCATGTAAGGTGGGACATAGGGGTTAAGTAGGTGCCTTGAGTGGCATGAGGAATCTAGTGGTTGCCTTTAGAAGCATTTGAAATATGATTAGACTTAACCAAATACACATGTAAATGAACATGACTAAGTGGGTTAAGTGGATGGACTAATGGGACAAGCTTATGTGGAATGCTTGTGGGAAGTAATGGGGGCCCATTTCAACCAGTACCCCAAAACGTATCTTTGTGGGCTCGACCCAAGTCAAGGACGGGACACGCATACTGGGTTTGACTATATAAGGCCAAAACTGGGAGCGGTGGCAACGCAAGTCCAACGGGTTTCATATGCGTGTGTGGACCCAGGCTGGTAGGTAAGACGTTGTTGCATCGTGTAGGTATAAGCCGTGCATCTCCGTTATATCGGGTTGCCACTTTAGGGGAATGATACACCCCACTGTGGGGCCAGCACGGGTATCTACGAGTAGGGACCCGATCGAAAAATGGAAAGTGGGGTACACCTAGTGGAGATAGGGGCTGGCGGGACCTATGTAGTCAGCTAGGAGTACGTAAAGCCATTAAGAAAGTTTCTAAGTGAAGCTAAGTGGGATCAATCTTTAGGGTGACTGGTGTGGTGCAGTATAGTGTTTATCCTTTAGTATTTAGGAGCGCCTATAACGTTTCGTTTAGCGATTGTCTATGTCCTTAATCTGCTCTTTCATAGACATTTCCTTGTTTTCCAGCTTATGCCTTAGTCCAGTTATTTTGATAATAGTATTGTAGAATTATCATACTCGCCAGACTTTACGTCTGACCCCCTCTTTTCCATCTTTTTTTCCTTCAGGTCCTCAGGTTGGGCCAAGTTCTAGTGGAGTCTAGTTGGATCGCTTATCTCTTGGAAAGCTTGGACTGCAGAAGTAAATTCCAGCTTGTTATCTTTCTTTTAATGGCTATTTATTGTAATGGGATTATGTATTTTGTTTTTGTGAAGACGGATATTGTACTTGGTTATGATCTATGGTTTTATGATGTAACAGACATATTTAATTTCCGCTGCAATAAAATGAAGTTTTAGATTTTCAAGTGCTATTTATTATCTGTCTTGTTGGAATTTCTCTATTCTATATTCACTTATGACCTCCATGGAAGTTAATGCATTCCCCTGGTGAGTGACATTAATGGACGTGGAGTGTTAAACGTGGTATCAGAGCATAAGGTTACAAGAACAGATAAAATTTTTAGAAAAATATTTTTCTAAAGTATTTTTGGAAGAAGTGCTTACAAAAACATGTTATTTAGAGAGAGTTTTTATGAAAAACATAATCCCAAATAGCCATATCCTTATCTTTATCTTTCGAATTCTCCATTTTGAATCTTTCCTTTCTCGTTTCAGCATGGCTGAAGATCTTAATCTCCCAGAAGGTGTGACGGTTCCAGGGTGGTTTAGGAGATATTTGGATGCTTGGGCCACCACTGCAGGCCCAGCAGATGCTCCTCCACCCTCAGTTGCACCCATTCCTCCTCCTCCTCCTCCTCGTGTTGACACTTTTGCAAAGACGTGCAAGGAATTTAAGGCTATGGGAGGAAAAACTTTTTAAGGGACTGAGACGTTTGTGGAGGCCAGAGACTGGCTTAAGGAGACTGAGGAATTGTTGGATATCTTTGAAGTGGAAGATGGGAGGAAAGTCCGTTTAGCTGCTTGGTTAATGAAGGGAGAGGCCAAGTTTTGGTGGGAGGTCACTAACGGGGAACGTCCAGTTGATTCATGGGCGGATTTCAGATGAAGGTTTGAGGAAAAGTTTCTTTCAAGGGCAGAGGAGAATTTAAATATGGAAAATTTCCTGACATTAAAGCAAGGGAGCTTATCAGTGAAGGAATATGTCAATAAATTTAATCAGTTAGCAAGGTTTGGCTTGGAGTTGGTGAACACGCCAGAGAAGAAAGCTTTGAGGTTCGTTAAAGGCTTGAATGAACCGTTGCAAGGGTTGGCTATGACCCACATCCCTATGGAAGCCACCTTTGAAAGGCTAGTAGAAATGGCACTTATGCATGAGGATAAGGCAGTTGAAATGAAAGGTGATCAGAAGAAACCCCAACAGCAAAATAAGAAGGGTAGTAAAAACAATAATTGCAAAGGGAAGAAGAGATGCTTCAATTGTGGGACGCCTGGCCATCTCAGCAAAGATTGTAGAAAGAAAAAGAAGACTGGTTGTTTTCATTGTGGAGATGGGGGACATTTGGTGAAGGACTGCCCAAAGAAGGGGCAGAGGGCAGGGTCTACCTTGGGAGGACAGGTGCAGGCTCTTATGGCACTAGGGAAGGCAAAGGGGCAAGTTCAGGCTATTGTGGCCCCACCGCTGTAAGAAAGAGGTAGAACAATTTCTGTTGAAAGCTTAGTTTTTCTGTTTGATTATCCTGTCCGTACCTTATTCGATTCTGGCGCATCTTATTCGTTTATCTCTGCATCATTAGTTGAATTACTGCACTTGAACACCAGTTTAGTAGAGGATCCCTTGGTTGTTTCAAACCCAATTGGTGGTTCGGCTCATTTGACCATGATATGTTTGGATTTGAAAATCTCTATACTTAGCGTTGAATTTAGATGTGATGCTTATGTATTGGGCTTCACGGGCTATGGGCTAATTTTAGGAATGGATTGGTTATCTAGAAATGGGGCCATTCTTGATTGTGAAAGGAGAGTAGTTAGGCTTGTGACTCGCCTTGGTAACACTCTCGACATCTTTTGTAATCCCATAGATTCCGTTATGCTGAGTTATCCTGAATCGCTTGACGCGTCTATAGAGAATCTGCGATCGGTAGAGGTGGTCCGGGAATATCCGGAGGTGTTTGAGGAGGTGAAGGGCTTACCTCCAAAGCGGGAGATAGACTTTCGAATTTATCTTGTGGATAATGCTAAACCCGTATCTTTGCCAGTGCGCCACATGGCTCTTCGTGAAAGGAGGGAACTCAATAAGCAAGTGAAGGAGTTGCTTGAGAAGGGGTTCATAAGACGTAGTATATCGGAGTGGGGTGCTCCAGCAGTATTTGCTACAAAGGCGGATGGGTCCCTTAGACTTTGTGTGGACTATAGAGAACTAAACAAGCTTACTAAAAAGAACCGACACCCACTGCCGAGGATTGACGATCTCTTTGATCAATTAGTTGGCGCCTCAGTGTTTTCGCAGTTGGACTTAGCCACTGGTTTTCATCAACTGAGAGTGGCTGAGGATAGTATAGATAAGACTGCTTTGAGGACTCCTGACGGATTCTATGAATGGCTAGTGATGCCCTTTGGTTTGACAAACGCCCCCGCATATTTTGTTGATTTGATGAGTAGTGTGTTTAGGGAGTACCTTAACAAATTCGTGGTAGTCTTTGTGGATGACATCTTAGTCTTTTCTAAGAATGAAGAAGAGCATTCCCTACATCTTAGGGAAGTGTTGGAAACCCTTCGAGCGCATAACCTTAAGGCAAAATTTTCTAAGTGTCACTTCTGGAGGAAAGAAGTACGGTTCTTAGGGCACGTGGTTTCCAAAGAAGGGATAGCAGTGGATCCCGCAAAGATGGTGGCCATCCAAGATTGGAAGGTCCCGAAAAATGTAACTGAAGTAAGAAGTTTCTTGGGGTTGGCTGGCTATTATAGGAAGTTTATCAAAGACTTCGCAAAAATATCAGCTCCACAAACACGGTTAACGAAGAAGAAACTGGTTTTTACGTGGGACGAAGATTGTGATGATGCGTTCCAACGTTTAAAGAGAGCCTTAACTTCAGCCCCAGTCTTAGTGCTGCCAGACGGGAATAAACCGTTTACCGTCTATAGTGATGCTTGTGGGATGGGACATGGCGCGGTCCTCATGCAAGAGGGAAGAGTAATACCTTATGGTGGAAGGCAGTTGAGGGTTCATGAAAAAATTACCCTACGCATTACCTTGAGTTAGCCGCAATTGTTTCGCGCTTAAGTCTTGGCGTCACTATCTTCTTGGTGAGAAATTCGAACTGTTCACTGACCACAAATCATTAAAATACTTATTCTCTCAGAAGGATTTGAATTTAAGGCAGCAACGGTGGATGGAATTATTAGCCTCCTACGATTTTGAAATAGCATATACCCCGGGCAAGGGTAACGTGGTAGCAGAAGCCTTAAGTAGGAAAAGGTTGTCCTTGAGTCCGTTGTTTGTTGAACGACGAAGCTTAGAATTCATCTCCATGTTTGACTTTAGACCCTCCGTTGACCTAGTACCTGGTTTGTTAGCATCCTTGGAGGTTAGACCTACACGTCTAGGACGAGTTGGTGAGGCACAGCAAGACGACCCACAGTTGGTTGAGATAGTAGAAAAGCTCAAAGGAGGGGAGTCGTCTAGCCATCTTCGTAGGTATACCCTAGACGATAAGGGTTGGTTACGAAGGGATAATAGACTTTGTGTACCATAAGACGAAGACTTAAGGAAGGCCATTCTTGATGATGCTCATCGCTCAAATATGACCATTCATCCCCGCGGAGACAAGATGTACCAAGATATGAAGCGGGTTTTCTTTTGGGCCGGTATGAAAAAGGATGTGGTCGAGTACGTCGCTAGATGCTTGGTGTGCCAACGAGTAAAAGAGGAACAAAAGAAACCCGGTGGGTTGCTTCACCCATTGGAAGTTCCACTATGGAAATGGGAAAGCGTCTCAATGGATTTTGTGGATGGATTACCAAGATCAAGGAAGGGTAATACAGGGATTTGGGTTATAGTAGACAGACTTACTAAGAGCACCCATTTTATTCCCGTGAAAAGTAAGAGGACAGCTCTGTGGTTGGCTTCTGTATACATTAAAGAGATAGTTCGTTTGCACAGTATTCCTTCTAGTATAGTAAGCGACCATGATCCCATCTTCACTAGCGAATTTTGGAAGAGTTTACAAGAGGCGGTAGGGACTCAGCTATGTTTGAGCACCGCATATCATCCTCAGATGGACAGCCAGACCGAGAGGGTGAATCGTATTCTAGAGGATCTTTTAAGGCTTTGTATCCTAGACTTTGGGGGTACATGGGAAGAGCACCTTCCGTTGGTAGAATTCGCATATAATAATAGCTTTCAGTCTAGTATTGGCATGGCACCTTTCAAAGCTCTTTATGGAAGGGCTTGTCGTTCGCCTACATGTTGGTGGGAATCTACCGATAAAATCCTACTGGGCCCGATATGGTTAGGGAAACCTCGGAGAAAATTGATTTGATTCGAAGGAGGATGAAAGCAGCACAAGATAGGCAGAAATCGTATGCTGATAAGAGGAGGACAGATCTTGAGTTTGACATTGGGGACATGGTTTTTATCAAAGTATCTCCATTACGGAATGTTGTTCGCTTTGGGTCCGTTGGGAAATTAGCGCCAAGGTTTATAGGGCCGTTTCCTCTAAAAGACAGGATTGGGAAGATGGCGTATAGGGTGGAGTTGCCTGAGAAACTTAGTTGAGTACATGACGTATTCCATGTATCACATTTGAGGAAATGTTTGCACAAGACCGCGGAGGTGGTAGAGCCGAGCTTGCTTAAAGAGGTGGAAATAGAGCGTGACGCAACAATTAGATGAGCTACTACATGCATTCTTGGGTCGGGGATCAAAAAGTTGAGGAATCGAGAGGTCAGACTAGTTAAAGTGCAATGGGGAGATGATGAGAGCAACGCTACTTGGGAGACAGAAGAGAAGATGCGTTCGTTTTACCCTTTTCTTTTTGAGGGTATGTCTTTTAATTTCTCCTTTATCGCTTATCTTATCTTATCTTATCTTATCTTTAGTATGTCCTCTCATTAGTATCTTTGACCTTTAGTAAGGATAATCCTATGGTTGAAACATGTTTTTGAGACATGTTATGTATGATGGATGCAAAATGGATGCAAGTGTTTGCTAGTGGTTGCTCGTGGATGCATATACACTCACACTTTAGGCACTAGATCGGCTCAGTCACTACATATTGCATATTGCATAAATGAATGTATTTAGTATAATGGATGTATAATGGTTGTACCATCATATAGATGCTGCATTCGTTTGAATGGATGTGCACGCATATAGAAGTAGTATGTAAGCAATTAGGATCTTTTGCATACATAATGGATGCATGGCACTATCATGAATTGCATCAAGGAGGTCAACTGAATCAGTGGACCGCCTGATTTTGCATTAGATACGGACATATACACACACTATGCATTTAAACATAAAAGCATTAGAAGTCTATAAGGACAGTGGATGCCAGTGTTTGATGATTCAGTAGATGGTTGATTGGATGTTAGGTTAAACATTCTTCTTGACTTGAAGATTTCGGGGTCGAAATCCTTTAAGGAGGGGAGAATGTAACACCCCGTAAATCAGTTAATACTAATATTCACAAATGAAAGAATAATTAATTTCAAATACAAGAATGTTGGGAAAAGGGCTCCGACATTGTGTTCCTCTCGGAAAAATACGCGAAATAGAGTCCGAAATTTTGTGAATCAGAGTTCGTATGACCGAGATATGGCCTCGAGAAGTTTCACGAAAAATTCAAATTTTAAAACAGATTTCAAAAACACAGAAATGGAGGCAGGCGGGAAAACTCCCGCCCAGACCAGGTCGACCTGGGGGTCGACTTGGGAGTCGACCTGGGGGGGGGCCATGTCGACACTAGAGTCGACCTAGGTGTCGACCTCCCTGGTCGAGCCCAGGTGACCTGGGTGAATCTGGTTGGGTTTTCGGGCTGTGTTTTGAAGGCTGGACGAAATCTAATGGCTCTAATCTATTCTAGGGTAAATCTAATGGCCTAAATGCATCCTAACATCTATAAATAAGTGGGTAGACTCTAACCCTAAATCACTTGAAAAATTGGAGAGCTACCGACATGTCATTGCCATGATGTTCAGCGTAGCCGTCACAAACTAAAGAAGAAGGAGAAAGCCTAGCCTACAACTAAATCTACTCAACAAACAAATTAAATCAAAGACTCTTTCTATTTCTCTTCTTTAAATTGTGAGTATGATGATTCTCACAATGTTATTATAAAATAATTCGATTAAGTTATGAATGGATCACAAGAAAGTGACGTGAATTGTAATTGTAAATTCTATATTGTGGATCTCTTGTTATGTTATTATGTTGTCATATGTTGTAAATTATATGTTTTAAATTCTCCTATGCTATGCCATGCTATGATGAAAATCATGCTATGCTATGTTATGCTATCATGCTATGCTATGTGTAAATCATGCTACGTTATGTCATAAATCTTATATATGTTGTAGATCTCGTGTTAACACATATGTTGGAAATCCATAAGTTATATGATTATGATATCATGTTAAGTTGTGTTGAATCGTACAAGTTGTAAAATCATGATGTTGTTATTTATGCAAATTGGATCATGTTTTAAAGTTTATGTTTTTTTTCTAAAAATTAAATGGATCATGATTAGGGGAATTTTCCTATTAAGTTAGATGTACCCATATACATGAATCCACAATTTAAATTGGATCTTGAATATGGGAATTTGACCTATTAAGTTAGGTGTACCCATATGCATGAATCTATGACTAAATGAATTTTTATTATGGGAATTTGCCTATTGAGTTAGGTGTACCCATATAAACCCATATTGTTAGATTAGATGATGTTGATTCACACATGTTCCTATGCAAGTTTATGAAATTTGATTGAGACCATATTATGTGAATTATGAACAAGTTGACATCTTTAGATCCATGACATGTATAATCCTATGCAAGTTGTACATATGAAAGTTTCACCCCTTATTATGATTCATTTAGTCATATATACATGTTGTTATTGTGATATTCTCTTTTATGCTATGAGTTAGACTATTCGAGTCTAATATATATTTTGCGAATAAACGTTCAAACTTGGGGTAGGGGTGATATTAGGAATTAATAAATTGGGTGCAATTTTGTATGATTTTGCACGCCTTGAATGGATGTCCATAATTGAGTCAATTATGGACATTGTTGAATTTGGAATTAATTAATAATTCAAGTAGGGAATTATTAAAATTGGGGAAAGTGGATTATTAATAATAATCAATGCTTAGGACACGAGGTTGGACCCGTTTGTGACGTAAACCTGCCCGGACCCGTCCGGCAAATCCAGTAGTCACAAATGTCGGCCCAATGTGAGAGGTCCTAGGCCCAAACTAAAGCATAACAGTTTTAAAGACACGAGGTTAGACTCTTTTATGGTATAAGACTGCCCGGACCCGCCCGGCAAATCCAGCTGCCATAAATGCCAGTCTAATGTGAGAGGTCTTTATGAGGTTATGGCCTTAATGAATTAAGAAATACTTAGCCAGATAATCATGTAAGGTGGGACATGGGGGTTAAGTAGGAGCCTTGGGTGGCATGAGGAATCTAGTGGTTGCCTTTAGAGGCATTTGAAATACGATTAGACTTAACCAAATACACATGCAAATGAACACGACTAAGTGGGTTAAGTGGATGGACTAATGGGACAAGCTTAGGTGGAATGCTTGTGGGAAGTAATGGGGGCCCATTTCAACCAGTATCCCAAAACGTATCTTTGTGGGATCGACCCAAGTCGAGGACGGGACACGCATACTGGGTTTGACTATAAGGGGCCAAAACAGGGAGCAGTGGCAACGCAAGTCCAACGGGTTTCATATGCGTGTGTGGACCCGGGCTGGTAGGTAAGACGTTGTTGCATCGTGTAAGTATAAGCCGTGCATCTCCGTTATATCGGGTTGCCACTTTAGGGGAATGATACACCCCACTGTGGGGCCAACACGGGTATCTACGAGTAGGGAGCCGATCGAAAAATGGAAAGTGGGGTACACCTAGTGGAGATAGGGGCAGGCGACACCTATGTAGTCAGCTAGGAGTACGTAAAGCCATTGAGAAAGTTTCTAAGTGAAGCTAAGAGGGATCAATCTTTTGGGTGACTGGTGTGGTGCAGTATAGTGTTTATCCTTTAGTATTTAGGAGTGCCTATAACATTTCCTTTAGCGATTGTCTATGTCCTTAATCTGCTCTTTCATAGACATTTCCTTGTTTTCCAGCTTTTGCCTTAGTCCAGTTATTTTGATAATAGTATTGTAGAATTATCATACTCGCCAGACTTTATGTCTGACCCCCTCTTTTCCATAATTTTTTTCCTTCAGGTCCTCAGGTTGGGCCAAGTTCTAGTGGAGTCTAGTTGGATCGCTTATCTCTTGGAAAGCTTGGACCGCAATGTAAAGTCCAGCTTGTTATCTTTCTTTTTAATGGCTATTTATTGTAATGGGATTATGTATTTTGTTTTTGTGAAGACGGATATTGTACTTGGTTATGATCTATGGTTTTATGATGTAACAGACATATTTAATTTCTACTGCAATAAAATGAACTTTTAGATTTTCAAGTGCTATTTATTATCTGTCTTGTTGTAATTTCTCTGTTCTATATTCACCTATGACCTCCATGGAAGTTAATGCATTCCCCTGGTGAGTGAGATTAATGGACGTGGAGTGTTACATTTGGGGTTTTCCGATGATCTAAGTGGTCAGAGGCCACCATATCGACACTGGAGGATCGTGGAGAGGAGTAGATTAAGGGAGAAATACTCGATTATTTTTCCATAACATAGATGTTGTAAACGATTGGCTTTAGTGTTTTATCTGCTGTTCTAATGGGTTAAATTCAAACATGAACTGCACCCCAAGGGAAGGGTCGAGTTGGACCGGACTCGGTGGGGGGATCAGGCCTTGTGTTGGCTTCAAGATAGGGAAGTTTGAAGTGGAACGATTCAGCGTGGTGGCGGAGCGAGGCAGATCGGAGGTCAATTGAAATTTCACGGTTTTGGGTTGAAGCGTCAGATTTTGTCTCAGGGTGATGGAGCAAGGTTTAACGATGGAAATGGGTTCAGGCGTGGGAGTGTGGTGGGTGGCGATAGGGTAGGAGGCAAGGTGGCCTGGGGTGTTGCTGTGCAGGTGCACGGTGCACAACTGTGCATTTTAAATGGAGCAGGAAGAAGAAGAAAGAGGAGGGGCACGGGTTGGCAAACGGGTTTGGCAAGGTGAAGTCATGGGGGCAGCTTGGATTTTCAAGCGATAATCATGGTGGCTGGGGGGTTGGTACTTGGTACTCTAGTAAGTGCCAGGGGAAGCTTTGGCAAGGTGAAAATCATGGGCACAGGCTTGGATTTGGAGTGATCAGCATGGTGTTTTCGAATGTGGCACTTGGCGTTGGCAAAGTACCAAGTGGTACTTCGGATGGAGCAGAAAACACGAGCGCGGCCTTGCTTTTTAAGAAAAATCGCGGAGTTTCTGAAAGCTGGTACTGGCACTTTAGTCAGTACACTTACAAATGGAGTTTCTGAACGAAGTTTTAAATAAAAACGAAGTTCGAAATGAAAACAGAAAATAAATAAATAAATAAATAATTAATTAATTAAATAAAAAGAGAATTTTAATTTAATTGGTCAGAAGGCAAGTGGAAAATAGCAGCAGAAGATCAAACCGACAAATTTGACCGTAGGGGTTTTCGATCAGTTTGAAAGTAAAATAATAAGTAAATAAATAATTTAAATTGATTATTTAAATTAATTATAATTAATTAAGCATAAAGGGATAAATAAAAAGGAAAAGTAACGTATGAAACATCGCCCGAACGGCGATGATAAATGGAGTAAAGGTACCGTGTGCGATGCACGAGCATTACTTATTTATTTCGAAATGACGATAAAAAACTGAACCAAACACGGTGTTAAACACATACACCTTAATTAATTATTTTTGAAGGATAATTAAATTATTCTGTTAGGAACAAAGTAGTTAAACACTGTTTGTTTGAAGATAATTAATCTATAGACTGAGTAATAATCGGGATTATACCGATAAATATTCATCGACTATAAAAGAGATTTCGTACATCGTTTCGAAGAGTCCGGAATAAATATTCCACTTCGACTTGAAGTATACGATGCATATCAGAATGTTGAAGTCAACGAGATGCAAGGACGATTTTATATAATATATTCGGTCTGTTCAATCCCAGGACAAACCCGAATGGACGTTTGTCTGACAACGTATATCAGTTAGATTCTACACATCTTCTTACGTAAGTATATTATGTTGGTGGCGGAGAAATTCGTTTCTCTTAGCTTTATTACCCGTAATATATTTGGGTAATCGAATGAGTGCTTCTGACGGATATAACGATGTGGCATTCAAAGTAATTAAAGAGAAATCTGTCTGAAGAATAAACGTGACATCAAAACCTCACAACTAGGAAGTAACAAAAGTTGGGCTGGGCAGCATGGCTAGTTGGGTCATTCCCAAGGAGGGTGTATTATCACCATCTAGAGAAATTCCTATTTGTGTCTTAATCTATATTTCGCTGCTGCCGCTTTCGGAAACGGTGGGTCGCTCCCAACCGTGGGGTGATAATATATTCGATACACTCAAGGTAAATGAGTGGTCGGTCATGTGCGGCCGGGTTGCAAGACGTTCTTGTTGAACCTGCAGTGTATACCCTCTAGAGTACAATGATCGGTAGGTGCTCCCATACCTTGTTTGTTGAACTCTAAGCTCCAATAAGCGCTCTGCGGTTTTCAATTTTATACTATATACGTGAACGTGAGATGCAAGCGTTTCACTAGATGGTTACTTATTTGGTAAAAACTATTATAATATTAAACGTTTTGATATAAAATACTTAGATCATTATCCAAACATTAGACATGGATTGATCTATGATTTCTAAAGTAAATAAACCTGTCAACATGAAAACCTAAATCCTTATTCCTTGTTTACATCTCTTATCTATGTTTACTCACACCAGTCCCCCCGACTGACCTGGAGTTTATTTTCTGTGTTTCCTAAATTCTTGGGTACTCATAATATTTATTATGAGTAGACAAGTAGCCCAGGTAGGCAAGTGGAATCTATGAAGTTCATGTCCAAGACCAGTACTATATCTAGTTCTATGTATCCAGTTTAAGTATCTGTTTATTTCAGTTATGATGTATAATTATGCTATTGTAAGATGATGTACTCTGATGTAACAGACTCAGTATTGTAATATATTATGTATTTTGTGAAATTCCGCTGTGAGATTCTGATAACTTCTTATTCTTCTATTCTATAAGTTCTACCTTTTTTATCTCATCTTCTAAATTCTTTCAATAATGACACGGTTTTCAAGGCATCGAAAATTGCTCCTTTACAGTTGGTATCAGAGCTTAGGTTTTTTGAACACTTAGGCTTAGAGTTAGTGCTGAGAGAGCGTATTTTATAAAAACAATATAGTATAGGACGACCCTAGTTATTTGGTTAGGATATCCGTAAAGACTGTTTTCCGAATGGGTATTAACTTTCAAATCGTATACTCAGAAGGTTGATAATGAGTTCTCAAGGAAGACGAGGCAGAGGAGCAAGCAGGGCAACCACAACCAATGGGCACACTGTTAATCAAAACCAAGTGGATACAACTGAAGTAGTCTAAGCTCCAACGCAGCCAAACTTCGCTATGATTTGCAAGAATTACACTACTCTGGGAGGGAAGACTTTTAAGGGAACTGAATCACAGGTTGACGTCCAAGCATGGATTAGATCATGTGAAAAGATTTTTAAAGGAGTAAAGCTGGATGATGAGTACAAACGTCTCTTAGCATCATGGAATCTGGAGGGAGCTGCAGCTATCTGGTGGGATGCTCAGACTGCAAATACTCCAGAGGAGAATTTTACTTGGGAAATGTTCAAAGAACCTTTTGAAGCTCAGTATCTGCCAGCAACTGGGAAGACAAGGATGTACCAAGACTTTATTGACTTGAAGCAGGGAGACCTGTCAGTGACTGGTTATGAAAACCAGTTCAATGCACTGTCAAGCTTTTGGCCAGAGTTAGTCAATACTGCACTGAAGAAGAATGAGATGTTTGTAGCTGGACTGAAGGATAATCTGCAAGGCAGGATGATGGGGCATCTGAAAGACCCGTTCGTTGAGTTAGTGGATTTAGCACTCAGGTATGAAGCCTTAGACGCTAAGAAACCCACAGCAGCAAAGGGTCAGACTGGAGAAATCAATGAAGAGAATCCCCGGAAGAGGAAATTCAATCCAAATTGGAAGAACAAGGAAAAGGGAGATACAGGGGAAGAGAAGTATGAAAATCGTTTCAAGAATGTTCGGTGTCACAACTGCAAACAAAAGGGACATATCGCCAGATTTTGTAAGGAACCAAAGGATAAGGAACCAGAACAACCCCAGCAGCAATAGAAACCTCAACTACAATAGCAGCAGAATCAGAATCAAAGGAATGAGATGGTGGCGAAGAACCTCTGTTTCAACTGTCCTCAGCCTGGACACATGGTCAGGAACTGCCCGCTGATGAAGAAGGCACCACAGCCTAATGTTTAAGCTATCATGAATGAGCCGTCAACTTCTGGGGACATAAAAAGAAAAGGCATCGTGAAAGGCACCTACACAGTTTAAGAGGAGCAGGATGGAGGAATGAGTTGAACTATATATATATATATATATCTATATATATGATATGATAGTCTACAACTTGAATTAGTCAAGTGTAGCACTAGTATGGTAGTATGTTGTATGCCTAGTACGAGTTTGAATCTAATGTATAATTAGAGTGTACTAAGTGATTATGATATGGAATATCATCTTTGAGAAAATCTTTCTATCTTTCTTACTTTTAATTTCGCGGACGAAATTCTTATAAGGGGGGTGGACTGTAATGTCCCGACTTTTTCGACCATTTTAAAATCATTTTAATAAGAGATTAAAATGAGAATGATAGTTAAAAACAAAAACTAAACGGGTTTTTGATATATATGTATAAACAGATGTATGTAAAAATAGAGAGGATAATATATATACTTGTTTGATCTTGAGATTTAAAATATAAAACAAGTATAAAATATTTAAAAAGAAATATTTACGAAGGGAAAATACTTCATAATGTCATTTTAAACAAGCAAGGAGTTAAAAACAAAAAGCCTTATAAACATAAATGGAAAAGAGCAATTTTGTTCACAAGAAAATAGAAAAGGACTATTGATAGAACAAAATATCAAAAACATGTATGACAAAGAAAACAAGTCGGCAAAACATGAATACTAGCACACAAGAACAAGTATGTACATGACTAAATATAAGTACAAGTCATCATCTAAGAAGCTAGATGCAACTTGGAAATAAAGTAATAATTCTTAGAAAATATCGAAACATTCTTTTATGCAAATAATATCTAACAAAATCTAAACCATGTGCAATAATTAAAAGAAGGATACTAGGAATAGCAAGCTAAGATTTGCAAGCCATTTCCCTAAAATCCGCAATTGTAATTAGCATATGCATTCCTTAGACAAGAAAGAAAATATCGACAAGAAGAGACAAAGGAAAAACAGTTGTTTATTGCTTTAAAATCCAAGAAATGAATCCTAGCATTTAATGAATTTAAGGTGAAACCTTCTAGAAGAGGCAACCTAGTACACATCTATTGGCTAGGATCCTTAATAAACAAATTTTTCCATGCATCTTCATAGATTTGGCCATAGGAGACTAGATGGAAAAGGGTTAAGGCTATTGGAGATTTTACTGTTGAGACATGTGCAGGATATGTTTTTTAAAATCTTTGAACTACACTATAAATACACCTAAAAACTCTCACATTCACTCACAACAAAACTATAAGTTCATACAAATTTCTGAAGTTGATTCTCTGGAAAAGTGGAAAGAATTGAGGTGAGTAAACGTAACCTCTTTTCTGATTTTTCACACATATAGTAATGCGGAAATATACATGCTTTTGGATGCTATCAATGTATTTATTTGTTTAAACCTGGAGAAAAACATATGATAGCAAACTAGTTTAGGCTTTCTGAAAATTGTAAAGAACAGGGAAGAACAAAACTGAGAGTAAACTCTCCCTTTTTCTCATTAAACCCAGTACTGATTGTGATAAATATATGTACCCTTGAGGTATTTATATAGTTGTTTAATCATGATTAAAATACTGGAAAGGATAAATGATGGCAAACAAATATTGAAATCCTTGAATTGTTAAGGACAGTGAAAATAACATATGAGTAAAACTGAATTTATAAAATCTTTTATCTCCATGTTAACACAAGTATTATTAGGAACCATTTTGCTGAAATATCAAGTGCTGCCTGTGAGTTAAACATGTTTAAAATTCCCAATTTTAATGTTTACAGTAAACAATTTTGTGACTGTTTAATCTGATCTGAAAAGTTCATGTTATGATCAAACATGTGCCAACAACAATGGGTTATGAATGTTAGAAACCCTTTGTGCATGTCAGACAAATACTCTTATTGATTAAAATAAGTTATGTGTTTAGTTTAAAAACATTGACTAAAGACCCTGTTGTTTTGTCTGTTAAACACAGTAAAATTTGCACACTATTCTTAAAGGAAAATCAAATCAAATCTTCCATGCTAGGGTGATGTGATGATAGAATAAATGTATACCTATCATATATTAACAAAGGAAATCAAAGGAGAAAACATATCAATTCATATCTGTTCAAAATACAGAACACATCAGTATTCACTGTCAAGTCTCTGTAAACATAAAATTTCAAACATCCTAATTAAATGATTCAGGCTTCACAATAGATTTGTATATGAAAATCATGATTTTTAATATAAAAAACATGAATTTTTGTGATAAGGTTAGAGAGAAATCATGGATCTGTGATGGCACTTTTGGGGTTTTCCGAGGATCTAAGTGGTCAGAGGCCACCATATCGACACTGGAGGATCGTGGAGGGGAGTAGATTAAGGGAAAAATATTCGATTATTTTTCCATAACATAGATGTTGCAAACGAATGGCTTTAGGGTTTTATCTGCTGTTTGTAACAACCCGCATTATACGCATCGGAGGATCGTAGAATATTTATTTCTTTCCCATATGAAGTCGTATGGTCATGAAACATTGGGAAACAACCATTAGGGTCATTTCCCATGTTCATGATTTTTGTCGATTTTTAAATGACCGTTTTGCCCATAACTGATATTTTTTTGGCCATAACTTTTGATTGGAAGGGAATTTTGACCTGAAACCACTTCCAATAGATTCATTTGGTAGTTTACCTTTCCGTAGAGTGGTCATAATAGTCAAACGGACTTACCGTTTGGGAGATATGGCTGAATTAAGGTTTGGAAGGTGAAAAACTGCTTAACCGGGCCAAATAGGGTGATTAGTGAATAGGCCCATAGCCCATTTCGGGATTACGGTTATGGGGAGGCTGAAAGGAGTTGGAGAATCATTCCATTTCAGTTTTCTAGCCTCCACTTACCTCCAAGGAACCCTAAAAATGGCCTCCAACATCTAAATCACCTCCAAATCATCTCCTAATCAAGGATTAAGCTTAGCAACATCGAATCAACGGAGATCTACACCAGATCAACATTGGAGCTGCTGTTTAGCATTGGGATTCACATCAAATCAGAGATTTATTTCAGATCTTAGTTTAATTGTGGCTAAGGTGAGTGATTTGCACAGTTTCTCACTAATTATGGCTAATTAAGGGTAATTAGTGTTAATTAGCAAATTTAAACATGATAAAATTCTAGAAAAATAATTATAAAATTCGGAATGATGTTTTAGACCTCTGATATGAATTTGGGTTAATTTTGTTAAATTTTACTAATCACATCATTAGTTTCACCTAAACATGCTTAAGGATAAATATGGGGTTTTGGCTAGGTTTGATCCATTTTAACCTATCATTTTGTTGTTTTGATGTTTGTGGTCGATTATACATGTTGCTATGACTGTATGGTACGCTTTGTGATTGATTAGAATAGTTGGAATGGTTAAAAACATCGTCGAATGGCGTAAAATACTCGCTGGAAAGGTTGCAAGAAAAGTGCAGGTTCTGGACCGGATCGGATCGGATATGGGGGCTCGGATCGGATAAGTGAACTGGGCAAGGGATTCGATCGGATTGGAACATGACACTTGAGAAATCTGGCAAAAAGGAAGGCCATGATAACAACATTGGGATTAGATCGGATAAGGGAGGGGGAACAGATCGGCTAAAGGAGGAGGATCGGATCGGAGTAAATGAAGAACGAGGGAGCTGATCGGAGCGGGAGCACGAACTGGAGGGGAGATGGCAACCCGACCCGACCCAGTATTGACCAATAACCCGAGATGCAAAGGTAGTCCAATATGGGAAGTTAGAGCTCAGGATCCATTTGGGAACCGATGAGTTCACTTCATGGTTGGGCTTTGCTGTGGGACGTGTGCTAAGGAGTTGCCGACGTTCTTAACTTCGATTCACCATTGAATGGAATGATGGGCAACTTATCAGTGCAGTAGAGTCACTATGACTCTAGGGGCAAGGTGATGGTAGCAAGACTATGTTATCAGTGCAGTAGAGTCATTACGACTCGAGGGGCAAAGTGATGCGTAGTAAGACTATGAGCCAGCGCAGATGGGGTGAATAACTCCATGGGTCAAGTGGACATAGTAAAGGATTGGTAAGGCTATGAGCCAGTGCAGATGGGGTGAATAACTCAATGGGGCAAGTGGACATAGCGAATGATTAGTGGCTACATTATCAGTGCAGTGAAGCCATTTATGACTTCATGGGGCAAAGTGATCGTAGCAAGGTATGTTGGGTGATCGAAGTGGTGAACATCGTATGCATTACACACTGAGTGAGAGATGTGAGGATGGTTGTTATGATTGATTGTTTGCCATCGCTATGACATGCACACCCCCACCCCCGTATCTTTACACCGTTTGATATGGCACCTTAGAGTGTTGTACAGTATGTAGTACTAACTCTTTGGTTGCAGGTCAAGGTTCAGGTATGTTTTAGTATACCTGTTATTGTTCTGTTAGATGCTTATCGCTCATACCAGGCTTTATGTCTGACCCAGAGTTTTATGTCTCCTCTTATTGCTCTCGGTGCTCACATGAGCAGACTAGAGACAGGTTAGCTGGTGATGCACGAGTAGCTGATTCGGAGGCGAGCAGGAGGCTTCCACGTGTGATACATAGATATTCTCCCTGTGTCGTTGGTGGTCGCTACTTAGGCATTAGTGGTGTACCACCTTTATCTTGCTTTTGTTTTTGAGACAGTTTGAAAAGTTTTAATAATGTTTAACTTCAAATCATAAGTTGTACTTGGATTTTCCGCTGCTATGTTAGTTGTTTTAGCTTATGCACTGTCTCACCTGTTTTATGTCAAGTATGTTATTATTATATTTTTTTCTTTGTGTTGTGAGACATTCTACAGGTTCCTTGTTAGTTCTTTCCTTCTTCCGTTTCCTTCTGACGATCCTTCCCGTGCTAACTGCACATTTGTCACCTTTGGAGTAAATGTCGGTTGGTGCGGGGCGGACCGTCACATTTGGTATCAGAGCACTAGGTTTCATAGTTAACCTAGGGATAGGCACTAGGGAAAGATAGTACGTATATAAGAAAGTGTATTTGTGGTTACTTTGGTTCAAAAGCTATATATGTATATACTATTAGTAGTATAAGAATGAAGTCGTACTGCACTAGCACCACTATGGGGCTGTTAATCGTTTCCCCTTTTTACAGATTGACGATGAGCCGATATGCTAAATGTGCTGGTAGGGGAGCCAATAATAGGAATGTCACTGACATGTGGGCGATGTTTACTGACCTCATGAGAGACATGCTTAGGGAGGTGCAAGGAGCATTTCCCAATCCCGGAATTGGTGTTGGCCCAGTAGTGCAGGCGCCCAGGGTCGATTTCGCCAAGTTGTGCAAGGATTGCACTAACCTTGGTGGGAAGCCGTTCCACGGGACAGAGTCGGCCACAGATGTTCATGATTGGATGGATAGCTGTGACCGTATCTTGGACAACTTAGGTCTTGAGGATGCGATGAAGAGAAGGCTAGCGTCTTCAGCTGCAAGGGCAAGCGATGAATTGGTGGAATGCCATTAAAATGGCTACTCCAGAAGATCAGGTTACTTGGGATCAATTCTAGGCTCGCTTTAGCGAGAAGTTTATTCCAGCTGCCCCGAAGTCAGTGCTGTTTAAGAGATTCTTGGAACTCAAGCAGAGTGGTAGGGCAGTCTCTGACCGTATTGCTGAGTTCGACACCTTGTCAAAGTATGGACTATCTCTTATCGATACTCCTGAGAAGAAGAATGGGAAGTTCATTACGGGGTTGGATGGATACTTGGGGGAAAGGCTTATCAACCACATCGATGAGACTTTTGAATCGATTGTGGGGAAATCTTTGAGATCAGAGAGTCTTTACTCTAAGTTAAAGACTAAGGCTGCATCCGCAGAGGGTCCGAAACCGCAAGCAGGCGGTGGAGGCAAGAATAACTCTCAGAGTAAGAGGAAGCAGAGCCAAGCTATGGATGGCCAGAAAAAGAGGAAGAAGGATGTTGAGTGCTTCAGCTGTGGTAAGAAGGGCCATTATGCCAAAGATTGTCAGGCCAAGACAACGGATAGGAAGTGCTTCAACTGTGGTCAAGTGGGACATTTCAAGGATAAGTGTCCGCAACCTCTTAAGGAGAAGCAGATTGTGAAATCATGTGCTATTGATGATGTTCCTTCTTCGTCGAATGCCCCAACTATGGCGGAGAAAGGAAAGAATGTTGTTATTCAAGGTATGCTTTCTATTTATGATGTACCAGTTCGAGTTTTGTTTGATACAGGGGCTTCCCGTTCCTTCATATTTAGTGACCTGGTAGATAGGTTGGGACTGGAACCCGAGATAGTCGATAGACCATTGGTTGTGACGAACCCGATTGGTGGTTCGACTAGCCAAAGCATGATTTGCGGAAATTTGGTCTTATCGAGTCATGGATGTATGTTTGTTTGTGATTTCTTTGTTTTGGGCTTTACTGTGTATGTAATTATATTGGGAGTCGATTGGCTCCAAAGATACGGGGTGGTGGTAGACTGTGAGGGCTTTTTGGTTACAGTTTGGGCGGATGATGGGCGGAGGGTAGTGTTTGGTAGTCTACCTAGTGATGGGGTAATGGCTAGCTTTGTAAATTCCCTCGACATCCCGCAGGATGAGTTGTCTGATGTGCCCGTGGTTGGCCAGTATTCGGACGTCTTCGAGGAGGTGACCGGGCTTCCACCACACCGAGAGATTGAGTTCCGTATTGATTTAGTGAAAGATGCCAGACCTAAAGTGATGCCACTTCATCGTATGGCACCAAGGGAGCAGCGAGAGCTCAGGGTGCAAGTCAGCAATCTTTTGAAGAAGGGATTTATTAGAAGAAGTGTCTCCGAGTGGGGAGCACCAGTTGTGTTTTCCACTAAGGCAGATGGCTCCCTTCGTTTGTGTGTGGACTATCGCCAGTTGAATAAGGTAACGAGGAAGAATAAGTATCCTCTACCACGGATTGATGATTTGTTTGATCAACTGGAAGGAGCAAGAGTGTTCTCCCAGTTGAACCTCGCGACATGATTTCATCAGCTCCGAGTAGCAGATGAGAGTGTTCCGAAAACGACATTTATGACGCCGTCTGGATTCTACGAGTGGTTGGTCATGCCATTTGGGTTGACCAATGCACCAGCCTATTTTGTGGATCTTATGAATCGAGTATTCAGAGATCAGTTGAATAAGTTTGTTCTTGTGTTCGTAGACGATATCCTTGTTTATTCGAGGACAGAGGAGGAACACAAGGGACATTTGAGGATAGTGATGGAGGTGTTGAGGAAACACTAATTGAAAGAGAAATTCCCTAAGTGTCACTTTTGGAGAAGGGAAGTGAGATTCTTGGGCCATATTGTTTCAGAAAATGGTATTGCCGTGGACCCTGCAAAGGTGGCTACGGTACAGGATTGGTCTACGCCCAAGAATGCAACAGATATAAGAAGTTTCTTGGGGTTAGCTGGATATTACCGTAAGTTTATCCAGGACTTCTCAAAGATAGCAGCACCGTTGACTCAATTGACTAAAAAGAATCAGTCCTTCGTCTGGGACGGAGTGTGTGAGGATGCATTCAAGAGTCTAAAAGAAAAGTTGATGTGTGCGCCAGTATTGGTCATTCCTAAGGGGAATGAAGAGATGACGGTATACACGGATGCTTGTGGTACCGGACTAGGTGCTGTATTGATGCAAGGAGGTAGGGTTGTAACTTATGCTGGTCGGCAGCTAAAGCCACATGAGAAGAAGTATCCTACCCATGATTTGTAATTAGCAGCGATCGTGTTTGCGCTGAAGATGTGGAGACACTATCTCTTGGGAGAAAGATTTGAGTTGTTTACCGATCATAAATCGCTAAAGTATCTCTTCTCCCAGAAGGATCTAAATCTCCAACAGCAGAGATGGTTAGAGTTCTTGGCTTCGTATGATTTTGATATCGCATACAGACCTGGGAAAGGTAATGCGGTAGCCGATGCCTTGAGTAGGAGACATGCCAGTTTAGGGGCAATGTTTCTTGAATGAAAGCAACTGGAGTATATCGCAGGGTTTGATTTCAGACAAAAGTGCGAGTTGGATCCAGTCATGCTAGCTAGTTTGGCGATCAGACCCACTTTGATAGAGCGGATTGGTTCCAGCCAGAGGGACGATCCTAATCTATTAGAAATCATCTCCAAGTTAGAGATGGACATCGACGGTGAGGAAATGAATTTGTATGGGCTTGATCGGGACGGATGGCTTAGAATGAATGGAAGATTAGTTGTACCCAACGTGAATGGTTTGAGAGATGAAGTGCTTAGAGAATGTCTGTAACGACCTGCATTCTACGCATCGGAAGATCGTAGAATATTTATTTCTTTTTCTTAGTAAGTCGTATGGTCGTGTTCTTTTGGGAAACGACTAGTAGGGTCATTCCCATGTTCATGATTTTTGTCGATTTTTAAATGATCGTTTTGCCCCTAGTTGAACTTGTTTTGACCATAACTTTCGATTGGAAAGGATTGACCTCAAACCACTTCCATTGGATCCGGATGATGGTTTACAATTCCGTAGAGTGGTCATATTAGCCAAACGGACTCACCGTTTGGGAGATATGGCTGAAACAATTTTCAGATGGTGAAAAACAGCTTAATTGGGCTTAACCGGGTGATTAACAGCTAGGCCCAAAGGGGAATTTCGGGATTAGGAGTTTAAAAGGGCTGCTAGGGTTTGGAGAATACCTTTTTCTCATTTTTCAGCCGTCACTATTCATTCCTCTTAACCTAGCCATGGCCTCCACCCTCTAAATCTCTTCAAAACACCTCTTAATCACTTTCTAATTGAAGATTAGGCTTAGCAAACATCAAATCAAGGAGTATTAGCACGAGAACCGAGGTAGAGCTGCTGTGTAAGATTGGGAACAACGCCAAATCAGAGAATATTTCAGTTTTGGGGTTTTAGTGGTGGCAAAGGTGAGTGATTAGCTTGCTTTTACACTAATTACGGTTAATTATGGGTAATTAGTGAAGATTAGCGAATTTATACATTAATAAATTCTGGAAAAATTCCTAAAATTCTATAATGATGTTTTATGGCTCTGATAAAAATTTGGGCTAATTTGGATAAGTTTTGCTAATTGTATGCATAATTACGGTTAAGAAGGATTAAGGGGAAAACATGGGTTTCTGGGTATGTTTGATCTAAAGTATTTCATGTAAATGATGTTTTAATGTTTTGATTGATTCTATATGTTGTTACTGCTGTTTGGAATGTTTTGTAATGTCATAGGAAGTTTAGAATGCTTGAAAACGCCGTCGTTCGGCGAAAATAGCTTGTTGGAAAAAGTTACAGATTTTCAGAACCGGTTAGGAAGAGCACCCGATCCGAACCGGATAGGAGGAGCAGATCCGATCCGAACCGAATAGAAGGAGGAGACCCGAAACAAACTGGATAGGAGGAGACACCCGAACCGAACCGGATAGGAGGAGGAGATCCGATCCGAACCGAATAGAAGGAGGAGATCCGAACCGAACCGGATAGGAGGAGACACCCGAACCGAACCGGATAGGAGGAGGAGATCCGAACCGAACCGGATAGAGGAGGAGACCCGAACCGAAACGGATAGGAGGAGGATGCCCGAACCGAACCGAATAGGAGGAAGAGACCCGAACCGAACCGAAGAAGACCATAACCCGAGATGCAAAGGTAGTCCAAATGGGAAGTTTGTACCAAGGATTCAGATGGGAATCAACGAGTTAACTTCATGATTGGGCTTTGCTGCGGGACGTGTGCTAAGGGGCTGTCGTTGTCTGTAACTTTGGATCACTATGTATAGGGGGTACGTAAACGGATTCAGGGCCACAGTGGTCTAGGTACGACTAAAAGAGCTATAGACCAATGAAGTGGGGTCATTTGTAAAGATTTAGTCATGACTCCATGGGGTAAGCTTGGTGGTAGCAGTAGTTGTACAAGCCGAACTCCGTCACTACTTCGATGGGTTTAGTGGTTGAAAGCGGTATACATCGTATGCTTTATGCACTGAGTGAGAGATGTGAGGATGGTTGCCATGATTGAATTGTTTGCTATCACTATGACATGCACACCCCCACCCCCGTATTTCTTTACACCATATGTTGATGGCACCTTAGAGTATTGTACAGTATGTAGTGCTAACTCTTTGGTTGCAGGTCCAGGCTCAGGTATGGTTTAGTATACCTGTTATTGTTCTGTTTAGCTGCTTATCGCTCATACCAGACTTTTTGTCTGACCCAGAGTTTTATGTCTGTTCTTATTACTCTGGGTGCTCACACGAGCAGACTAGAGACAGGTTAGCTGGTGATGCACGGGTAGATGATCCGGAGACGAGCAGGAGGCTTCCACGTAATATATATATATATAGTATTCTCCCTGTGTTGTTGAAGATCACTGCTTGGGCATTGGTGGTGCATCTTCAACTTTAGCTTTCTTTTGTTTAGAGACAGTAGATTTTGAAAAGTTGTAATAAGCTGTATTTGGATTTCCGCTGCTCTGATGTTGACATTTATTATTAGTTATCAGCTTATGCACTGTTTCACCTGTTTTATGTCAAGTATGTTATTATTATATTTTATTCCATGCGCTGTGAGACATTCTACAGGTTCCTTGATTAGTTTATTCTCTTCTTTCTATTCTTATGACGACCGTTCCGTGGCAGTTGGACATGTGTACAGCGCACACTTGGAGGAAGTGTCGGTTGGTGCGGGGCGGGCCGTCACACTTGGTATCAGAGCTCTAGGTTGCGTAGTTAACCTAGGGAAGTTATCAAGGAGAGATAATATACGTATACGAGAGAGCGTATTTGTGGTTATTTTGGTTTTCAAAAGATATATATATACTATTAGTAGTATAAGAATGAAGTCGTACTGCACTAGCACCACTATGGAATCGTTAATCGTTTCCTTTTTCAGATTGACGATGAGCCGAGATACTAGAGGTGCCGGTAGGGGAGCCAATAATGGGAATGCTGCTGACATGAGGACGATGTTTACTGACCTCATGAGAGAGATGCTTAGAGATGTACGGAGGGCAGCTCCCAATGGTGGAAATGGTGGTGGTCCAATAGTGCAGGCGCCAAGAGTCGACTTCGCCAAGCTGAATAAGGATTATACTAGCCTTGGTGGGAAGCCGTTCCACGGAACGGAGTCGGCCACAGATGTTCAGGATTGGTTGGATAGTTGCGAACGTATCTTCGAGGATTTGGGTATCGAGGATGCGATGAAGAGAAAGCTAGCGTCCCGTCAGCTGCAAGGGCGGGCAATGAATTGGTGTAATGCTATAAAGGCAGCTACTCCCGAAGATCAGATTACTTGGGAGCAGTTTAATTTAAAGCTCGCTTTAGCGAGAAGTTCATTCCAGCTGCTCAGAAGTCAGTGCTGTTTAAGAAATTCTTGGAGCTCAAGCAGAATGGCAGAGCTGTCTCGGAGTACATTGCTGAATTCGACACTTTGTCAAAGTATGGGTTATCTCTTATTGATACTGCCGAGAAGAAGAATGAGAATTTCATAACTGGGTTAGATCAGTACTTAGGGGAAAGGCTTATTAAGCACATCGATGAGACGTTTGAGTCGATTGTGGGGAAAGCATTAAGATCAGAGAGTCTCTACCCTAAGCCGAAGACTGAGGTTGCATCCGCAGATGAGTCAAAGCCACAAGCAAGTGGTGTAGGCAAGGGTGGTTCCCAGAATAAAAGAAAGCAGAGTCAGACTAAGGATGGCCAGAAGAAAAAGAATAAACAAGATGTTGAGTGCTTCAGCTGTGGTAAGAAGTGCCATTATGCTAGTAATTGTCGGGCCAAGCCAGCGGATAGGAAGTGCTTCAACTGTGGCCAAATGGGACATCACAAGGACAAGTGTTCGCAACCCCCTAAAGAAAAGCAAATGGTGAAAGCATACGCTCTTAATGCTATTCCTTCTTCGTCGAATGCCCCAACTGCGGCGGAGAAGGGAAAGAATGTCGTCATTCAAGGTATGCTTTCTTTTTATGATGTTCCTGTTAGAGTTTTGTTTGATACCGGAGCTTCTAGTTCTTTCATATCTAGTGACCTGGTAGATAGGTTGGAATTGGAGCCCGAGATTGTCGATAGACCTTTAGTAGTGATGAACCCGATTTGTGGTTCTACTAGCCTTAGCATGATTTGTCGTAATGTGGTCTTATCGAGTCATGGATGCATGTTTGTTTGTGATTGCTTTGTTTTGGGCTTTACTGGGTTTGGCATTATTTTGGGAGTAGATTGGCTCCGAAGATACGGGGTGGTGGTAGACTGTGAGGGCTTTTTGGTGACAGCTAGAGCGGATGATGGGCGGAGGATATTGTTTGGTGGTCTACCCAGTGAGGGGGTATTGGCTAGTTTTCTAAACTCCCTCGACATTCCGCATAGTGAGTTGTCAGGTTTGCCCGTGATTGGCCAGTATCCGGATGTTTTCGAAGAAGTGACCGGACTTCCACCACACCGAGAGATTGAGTTCCGTATTGATTTGGTAAAAGATGCCAGACCTATAGTGATGCCACTTCGTCGTATGGCACCAAGGGAGCAGCGAGAGCTCGAGGTGCAAGTCAGCGATCTTTTGAAGAAGGGATTTATCAGAAGGAGTGTCTCTGAATGGGGAGCACCAGTTGTGTTTGCTACCAAGGCGGATGGTTCCCTTCGTTTGTGTGTAGACTACCTCTAGTTGAACAAGGTGACGAGGAAGAATAAGTATCCTCTCCCGCGGATAGATGATTTGTTCGATCAGTTGAGTGGCGCGAGAGTGTTCTCCCAGTTGGATCTCGCGACAGGTTTTCATCAGCTTAGAGTGGAAGCTGAGAGTATAGCTAAAACGGCATTTCGAACGCCGTCTGGATTTTATGAATGGTTGGTTATGCCATTTGGGCTGACTAATGCCCCGACATATTTTGTGGATCTTATGAATAGGGTATTCAGAGATCAGTTGAATAAGTCTGTTCTTGTGTTCGTGGATGATATTTTGGTTTACTCAAGGAACGAGGAAGAACACAAGGAACATTTGAGGACAGTGATGGAGGTGTTGAGGAAACACCAATTGAAAGCAAAGTTTTCTAAGTGTCACTTCTGGAGGAAGGAAGTGAGATTCTTGGGCCATGTTGTTTCAGAAAATGGTATCTCCGTGGATCCTGCTAAGGTGGCTACGGTGCAAGATTGGTCTACGCCCAAGAGTGCAACAAACGTAAGAAGTTTCTTGGGATTTGCGGGATATTATCGTAAGTTTATCCAAGGCTTCTCCAAGATAGCAGCACCGTTGACTCAGTTGACAAAGAAGAATCAAGCATTTGTTTGGAACAAAAGGTGTGAGGATACGTTCAAGAGTCTAAAAGAAAAGTTGACAAGTGCACCAGTGTTAGTCATTCCCAAGGGGAGTAAGAGATGACGGTAAATACAGATGCTTGTGGTACCAGACTAGGTGCTGTGTTGATGCAGGGTGGTAGTGTTGTTGCTTATGCAAGCAGGCAACTGAAACCGCATGAGAAGAGGTATCCTATCCATGATTTGGAATTGGCAGCGATCGTATTCGCATTGAAGATGTGGAGACATTATCTCTTGGGAGAAAGATTCGAGCTGTTTACTGATCATAAGTCGCTGAAGTATCTTTTCTCTCAAAAGGATTTGAATCTTCGTCAGCAGAGGTGGTTAGAGTTCTTAGCTTCATATGATTTCGACATCGCATATACTCCGGGAAAGGGAAATGCGGTAGCCGATGCGTTGAGTCGAAGACATGCCAGTTTAGGGGCTATGTTCCTTGAATGGAAGCAACTGGAGTATATCGCAGGGTTTGATTTCAGACCAAAGTGCGAATTGGACCCAGAAATGTTAGCAAGTTTGACGATCAGACCCACTTTAATAGAGCGGATCGGCTCTAGTCAGAGGGACGATCCTAACCAATTAGAAATCATCTCCAAGTTAGAGATGGGTATCGATGAGGAGATGAGCAAGTATGGGCTTGATCAAGATGGATGGCTTAGGAAGAATGGAAAGCTCGTTGTACCCAATGTCAATGGATTGAGAGATGAAGTGCTTAGAGAATGTCATCACTCAAAACTGACTATAAACCCCGGTGGTAATAAGATGTATCGAGACATGAGACAAACTTACTACTGGGAAGGGATGAAAAGAGACGTTGGGGAGTTTATATCCAAATGCATGAATTGCCAGCTAGTTAAAGCCGAGCAAAAGAAGCCTAGTGGGTTGTTACAGCCATTAGAAATTCCCGAATGGAAATGGGAGCAAGTCTCGATGGATTTCATCGATGGTTTACCAAGGAGTAGATCGGGACATGATAGCATTTGGGTGATTATGGACCGATTAACCAAAAGTGCAAGATTTATACCGGTCAGATCGACCAGAACGGCAGCTAAGTTAGCAGAATTGTATATGAAGTGGGTAGTGAGATTCCATGGAGTACCTAAAAGAATTATGAGTGACCGAGACCCGTTGTTCACTAGTGGGTTTTGGAAGAGCTTACAAGAAGCTCTAGGGTCAGAGTTACATCTCATTACCGCATATCATCCTCAGACCGACGGTCAGACGGAGAGGGTGAATCGTATTTTGGAAGATCTCTTGAGAGCATGTATATTGTATTTTGGTGGATCATGGGATGACCATTTGCATCTAGTAGAGTTTTCATACAATAATAGCTACCAATCCAGTATCGGTATGGCTCCGTTTGAAGCTTTGTACGGAAGACCATGGAACTCACCATCATGTTGGATAGAGACTGGCGAGAAGTTTATGCTTGGACCAGATGTGGTGAGGGAAACATCAGATAAAATCAAGACCATTCAACAACGAATGAAGGCTGCTCAAGATAGGCAGAAGAGTTATGCCGATAAGAGGAGAAGAGACTTAAAATTCTCCGTTGGCGACTTGGTGTTTGTCAAGATTTCCCCGTTGAAGAGCGTAATACGATTTGGCAGGAGAGGAAAGTTGGCACCAAGATTCGTTGGCCCATTCCCTGTTCTCGAACTAGTCGGGAATTTGGCATAAAGAATTGACTTACCAGACAAGATGGCGGGAGTTCACAACGTATTTCATGTTTCCCAGTTAAGGAAGTTTGTGCACGACCCCAATGTGGCTATTTCACCTGATCAGTTGGACGATATCGAGGTTGAACCTGAGGCGGTTGGGAACCGTAGGCCTATGCATATCGTTGGGAACGATACGAAGCAACTTCGAAGGAAGGCGGTGAAACTAGTCAAAGTCCAGTGGGGTGAGGATGAGAAAGACTGTACTTGGGAAACAGAGGAGGACATAAGGAAGAAGTATCCAGAACTCCTTGCCTGGTAAGATTTTATTAGCGATTTAGTTTTCCGCATGCTAAGTTATGCTTGTTTTGCATGTTTGGTTGCTGTGAATGATTGTTAGGAATGCGGGATTCATTGTTTGTTTCTTTGTTAAGGAATTTCGGGGGCGAAATTTCTTAAGGGGGGGGGGGGGAGAATGTAATGACCTGCATTCTACGCATCGGAAGAACATAGAATATTTATTTCTTTTTCTTAGTAAGTCGTATGGTCGTGTACTTTTGGGAAACGACTAGTTGGGTCATTTCCCATGTTCATGATTTTTGTCGATTTTTAAATGACCGTTTTGCCCCTAGTTGAACTTGTTTTGACCATAACTTTTGACTGGAAAGGAATTTTGACCTGAAACCACTTCCATTGGATCCGGATGATGGTTTACAATTCCGTAGAGTGGTCATATTAGCCAAACGGACTCACCGTTTGGGAGATATGGATGAAACAAGTTTCAGATGGTGAAAAACAGCTTAATTGGGCTTAACCGGGTGATTAACAGCTAGGCCGAAAGGGGAATTTCGGGATTAGGAGTTTAAAAGGGCTGTTAGGGTTTGGAGAATACCTTTTTCTCATTTTTCAGCCGTCACTATTCATTCCTCTTAACCTAGCCATGGCCTCCACCCTCTAAATCACTTCAAAACACCTCTTAATCACTTCTAATTGAAAATTAGGCTTTGCAAACATCAAATCAAGGAGTATTAGCGTGAGAACCGTGGTAGAGCTGCTGTGTAAGATTGGGAACAGCGCCAAATCAGAGAATATTTCAGTTTTGGGGCTCTAGTGGTGGCAAAGGAGAGTGATTAGCTTGCTTTTACACTAATTACGGTTAATTATGGGTAATTAGTGAAGATTAGCGAATTTATACATTAATAAATTCTGGAAAAATTCCTAAAATTCTATGATGATGTTTTATGGCTCTGATAAAAATTTGGGCTAATTTGGATAAGTTTTGCTAATTGTGTGCATAATCACGGTTAAGAAGGATTAAGGGGAAAACATGGGTTTCTGGGTATATTTGATCTAAAGTATTTCATGTAAATGATGTTTTAATGGTTTGATTTATTCTATATGTTGTTACTGCTATTTGGAATGTTTTGTAATGTCATAGGAAGTTTAGAATGCTTGAAAACGCAGTCGTTCGGCGAAAATAGCTTGCTGGAAAAAGTTGCAGATTTTCAGAACCGGTTAGGAAGAGCACCCGATCCGAACTGGATAGGAGGATGAGATCCGGTCCGAACCGGATAGGAGGAGGAGATCCGAACCGAACCGGATAGGAGGAGGAGATCCGATCCGAACCGAATAGAAGGAGGAGACCCGAACCGAACCGGATAGGAGGAGACCCGAACCGAACCGGATAGGAGGAGACACCTGAACCGAACCGGATAGGAGGAGGAGATCCGATCTGAACCGAATAGAAGGAGGAGATCCGAACCGAACCGGATAGGAGGAGACACCCGAACCGAACCGGATAGGAGGAGGAGATCCGAACCGAACCGGATAGAGGAGGAGACCCGAACCTAAACGGATAGGAGGAGGATGCCCGAACCGAACCGAATAGGAGGAAGAGACCCGAACCGAACCGAAGAAGACCATAACCCGAGATGCAAAGGTAGTCCAAATGAGAAGTATGTACCAAGGATTCAGATGGGAATCAACGAGTTAACTTCATGATTGGGCTTTGCTGCGGGACGTGTGCTAAGGGCCTGTCGATGTCTGTAACTTTGGATCACTATGTATAGGGGGTACGTGAACGGATTCAGGGCCACAGTGGTCTAGGTACGACTAAAAGAGCTATAGACCAATGAAGTGGGGTCATTTGTAAAGGTTTAGTCATGACTCCATGGGGTAAGCTTGGTGGTAGCAGTAGTTGTACAAGCCGAACTCCGTCACTACTTCGATGGGTCTAGTGGTTGAAAGCGGTATACATCGTATGCTTTATGCACTGAGTGAGAGATGTGAGGATGGTTGCCATGATTGAATTGTTTGCTATCACTATGACATGCACACCCCCACCCCCGTATTTCTTTACACCATATGTTGATGGAACCTTAGAGTATTGTACAGTATATAGTGCTAACTCTTTGGTTGCAGGTCCAGGTTCAGTTATGGTTTAGTATACCTGTTATTGTTCTGTTTAGCTGCTTATCGCTCATACCAGACTTTTTGTCTGACCCAGAGTTTTATGTTTGTTCTTATTACTCTGGGTGCTCACACGAGCAGACTAGAGACAGGTTAGCTGGTGATGCACGGGTAGATGATCCGGAGACGAGCAGGAGGCTTCCACGTAATATATATATATAGTATTCTCCCTGTGTTGTTGAAGATCACTGCTTGGGCATTGGTGGTGCATCTTCCACTTTAGCTTTCTTTTGTTTAGAGACAGTAGATTTTGAAAAGTTGTAATAAGCTGTATTTGGATTTCCGCTGCTCTGATGTTGACATTTATTATTAGTTATCAGCTTATGCACTGTCTCACCTGTTTTATGTCAAGTATGTTATTATTATATTTTATTCCATGCGCTGTGAGACATTCTACAGGTTCCTTGATTAGTTCATTCTCTTCTTTCTTTTCTTATGACGACCGTTCCGTGCCAGTTGGACATGTGTACATCGCACACTTGGAGGAAGTGTCGGTTGGTGCGGGGCGGGCCGTCACAATGTCATCACTCAAAACTGACTATACATGCCGGTGGTAATAAGATGTATCGAGACATGAAGCAGATTTACTACTGGGAAGGGATGAAAAGAGACATTGGGAAGTTTATATCCAAATGCATGAATTGCCAGCTAGTTAAAGCCGAGCAAAAGAAGCCTAGTGGTTTGCTGCAACCATTAGAAATTCCCGAATGGAAGTGGGGGCAAGTCTCGATGGATTTCATCGATGGTTTACCAAGGACTAGATCGGGATATGATAGCATTTGGGTAATTGTGGATCGATTGAGTAAAAGTGCAAGATTTATACCAGCCAAATCGACCAGAACGGCAACCAAGTTGGCAGAATTGTATATGAAGTGGGTAGTGAGATTTCGTGGGGTACCTAAAAGCATTGTGAGTGACCGAGACCGGTTGTTCACTAGTGGGTTTTGGAAGAGCTTACAAGAGGCTCTAGGGTCATAATTACATCTCAGTACAGCATATCATCTTCAAACCGACGGTCAGACGGAGAGGGTGAATCATATATTGGAAAATCTCTTGAGAGCTTGTACATTGGATTTTGGTCGATCATGGGATGACCATTTGCATCTAGTAGAGTTTACATATAATAATAGCTACCAATCCAGTATCGGTATGGCTCCATATGAAGCCTTGTACGGAAGACCGTGCAACTCACCATCATGTTGGATAGAGACTGGCGAGAAGTTTATGCTTGGACCAGATGTGGTGAGGGAAACTTCAAATAAGATTAAGGCCATTCAACAACGAATGAAGGCTGCCCAAGATAGGAAGAAGAGTTATGCTGATAAGAGGAGAAGAGACTTAAAATTCTCCGTTGGTGACTTGGTGTTTGTCAAGATTTCTCCGTTGAAGAGCGTGATACGATTTGGCAAGAGAGGCAAGTTAGCACCAAGATTTGTTGGCCCATTCCCTGTTCTTGAACTAGTCAGGAATTTGGCATATAGAGTTGGCTTACCAGAGAAGATGGCGGGAGTTCACAATGTATTTCATGTTTCCCAATTAAGGAAGTTCGTTCACGAATCAGATATGACTATTTCGCCTGATCAGTTAGAGGACTTCGAAGTAGAATCCGAGGCGGCTAGGAACCGCAAGCCGATCCGTATTGTCGAGCACGATACGAAGCAACTTTGAAGAAACGCGGTGAAGCGAGTCAAGGTTCAGTGGGGCGAGAACGAGAATGATTGCACTTAGGAGACAGAGGAGAGCATTAGGAAAACGTATCCAGAACTCTTTGCCGGGTAAGATTTACCTTGTAATTTAGTTATTCCGCATGCTAGGATAGACTTGTTTTGCCTGTTTTGCATGTTTAATTGTTGTTTTATGGTTGATAGGCATGCGGGACCCTTTGTGTGTGTTTCGGTTAGGGAATTTGGGGGCGAAATTTCTTTGGGGGGGAGAATGTAACAGCCCGCATTCTACGCATCGGAGGATCGTAGAATATTTATTTCTTTCCCATATGAAGTCGTATGGTCATGTAACTTTAGGAAACAACCATTAGGGTCATTTCCCATGTTCATGATTTTTGTCGATTTTTAAATGATCGTTTTGCCCCTAGCTGATCTTGTTTTGGCCATAACTTTTGATTGGAAAGGAATTTTGACCTGAAACCACTTCCATTAGATTCATTTGATGGTTTACCTTTCCGTAGAGTGGTCATAATAGCCAAACGGACTTACCATTTGGGAGATATGTCTGAATTAAGGTTTGGAAGGTGAAAAACTGCTTAACCGGGCCAAATAGGGTGATTAGTGAATTGGCCCATAACCCATTTCGGGATTAGGGTTATGGGGAGGCTGAAAGGACTTGGAGAATCATTCCATTTCAGTTTTCTTGCCTCCACTTACCTCCAAGGAACCCTAAAAATGGCCTCCAACCTCTAAATCACCTCCAAATCATCTCCTAATCAAGGATTAAGCTTAGCAACATTGAATCAAGGGAGATCTACACCAAATCAACATTGGAGCTGCTGTTTAGCATTGGGATTCACATCAAATCAGAGATTTATTTCAGATCTTAGTTTAATTGTGGCTAAGGTGAGTGATTTGCATAGTTTCTCACTAATTATGGCTAATTAAGGGTAATTAGTGTTAATTAGCGAATTTAAACATGATAAAATTCCAGAAATATAATTATAAAATTCGGAATGATGTTTTAGACCTCTGATATGAATTTGGGTTAATTTGGTTAAGTTTTGCTAATCACATCATTAGTTTCACCTAAACATGCTTAAGGGGAAAAATGGGGTTTTGGCTTGGTTTGATCCATTTTAACCTATCATTTTATTGTTTTGATGTTTGTGGTTGAGTATACATGTTGCTATGACTGTATGGTACGCTTTGTGACTGATTAGAATAGTTGGAATGGTTGAAAACATCGTCGAATGGTGTACAATACTCGTTGGAAAGGTTGCAGGAAAAGTGCAGGTTCTGGACCGGATCGGATCGGATATGGGGGCTCGGATCAGATAAGTGAACTGGTCAAGGGATTCGATCGGATCGGAACTTGACACTTGAGAAATCTAGCAAAAAGGAAGGCCATGCTAGCAATATTGGGATCGGATCGGATAAAGGAGGGGGAACGGATCGGCTAAAGGAGGAGGATCAGATCGGAGTAAATGAAGAACGAGGGAGCTGATCGGAGCGGGAGCACGGACTAGAGGGGAGATGGCAACCTGACCCGACCCAGTATTGACCAATAACCCGAGATGCAAAGGTAGTCCAATATGGGAAGTTAGAGCTCAGGATCCTGTTGGGAACCGATGACTTCACTTCATGGTTGGGCTTTACTGCGGGACGTGTGCTAATGAGTTGTCGACTTTCATAACTTCGATTCACCGTTGAAAGGAATGATGGGCTACTTATTAGTGCAGTAGAGTCACTATGACTCGAGGGGCAAGGTGATGGTAGCAAGACTACGTTATCAGTGCAGTAGAGTCATTACGACTCGAGGGGCAAAGTGATGCGTAGTAAGACTATGAGCTAGCGCAGATGGTGTGAACAACTCCATGGGGCAAGTGGACATAGTAAAGGATTGCTAAGGCTATGAGCCAGCGTAGATGGGGTGAATAACTCTATGGGGCAAGTGGACATAGCGAAGGATTAGTGGCTATGTTATCAGTGCAGTGAAGCCATTTATGACTTCATGGGGCAAAGTGATCGTAGCAAGGTATGTTGGGTGATCGAAGTGGTGAATATCGTATGCTTTACGCACTGAGTGACAGATGTGAGGATGGTTGCTATGCTTGATTATTTGCCATCACTATGACATGCACACCCCCACCCACGTATCTTTACACGGTTTGATATGGCACCTTAGAGTGTTGTACAGTATGTAGTACTAACTCTTTGGTTGCAGGTCCAGGTTCAGGTATGTTTTAGTCTACCTGTCATTGTTCTGTAGGATGCTTAACGCTCATACCAGGCTTTATGTCTGACCCAGAGTTTTATGTCTCCTCTTATTACTCTGCGTGCTCACATTAGCATACTAGTGGCAGGTTAGCTGGTGATGCGCGAGTAGTTGATTCGGAGGCGAGCAGGAGGCTTCCACGTATGATATATAGATATTCTCCCTGTGTCGTTGGTGGTCGCTACTTGGGCATTAGTTTTGTATCTCCTTTATCTTGCTTTTGCTTTTGAGACAGTTTGAAAAGTTGTAATAATGTTTAACTTCGAATCATAAGCTGTACTTGGATTTTCCGCTGCTATGTTAATTTTTTCAGCTTATACACTATCTCACCTATTTTATGTCAAGTATGATATTATTATATTTTGTTCTATGCGCTGTGAGACATTCTACAGATTCCTTGTTAGTTCTTTCCTTCTTCCCATTCCTTCTGATGATCCGTCCCATGCTAACTGGACATGTGTACAGCGCACCTTTGGAGTAAATGTCGGTTGGTGCGGGGCGGGCCGTCACACTGTTCAAATGGGTTAAATTCAAACATGAACTGCGCCCCAAGGGAAGGGTCGCGTTGGACCAGACTCGGTGGGGGAATCAGGCCTTGTGTCAGCTTCGAGATAGGGGAGTTTTAAGTGGAACGATTCAGCGTGGTGACGGAGCGAATCTGATAGGAGGTCAATTGAAATTTCACGGTTTTGGGTTGAAGCGTCAGATTTTGTCTCAGGGTGATGGAGCAAGGTTTAACGATGGAAATGGGTTCAGGCGTGGGAGTGTGGTGGGTGGCGATAGGGTAGGAGGCAAGGTGGCCAAGGGTGTTGCTGTGCAGATGCACGGTGCACAACTGTGCATTTTAAATGGAGCAGGAAGAAGAAGAAAGAGGAGGGGCACAGGTTGGCAAATGGGTTTGGCAAGGTGAAATCATGGGGGCAACATGGATTTTCAAGCAATAATCACGGTGGCGGGGGGGTTGGTACTTGGTACTCAGCTAAGTACCAGGGGAAGCTTTGGCAAGGTGAAAATCATGGACGGGGGCTTGGATTTGGAGTGATCAGCATGGTGTTTTCGAATGTGGCACTTGGCGTTGGCAAAGTACCAAGTGGTACTTTGGATGGAGCAGAAAACGCGAGCGCGGCCTTGGTTTTATGCAAAATCATGGAGTTTCTGAAAGCTGGTACTGACACTTTAGTCAGTACACTTACAAATGGAGTTTCTGAACGAAGTTTTAAATAAAAACGAAGTTCGAAATGAAAATAGAAAATAAATAAATAAATAAAATAATTAATTAATGAAATAAAAAGAGAATTTTTATTTAATTGGTCAGAAGGCAAGTGGAAAATAGCAGTAGAAGATCAAATCGACAAATTTGACCGTAGGAGTTTTCGATCAGTTTGAAAGTAAAATAATAAGTAAATAAATAATTTAAATTGATTATTTAAATTAATTATAATTAATTAAGAATAAAGGGATAAATAAAAAGGAAAAGTAACGTATGAAACATCGCCCGAACAGCGATGATAAATGGAGTAAAGGTACCGTGTGCGAAGCACGTGCATTACTTATTTATTTCCAAATGACGATAAAAAACTGAACCAAACACGGTGTTAAACACATACCCCTTAATTAATTATTTTTAAAGGATAATTAAACTATTCTGCTAGGAACCAAGTAGTTAAACACTGTTTGTTTGAAGATAATTAATCTATAGATTGAGTAATAATCGGGATTATTCCGATAAATATTCATCGACTATAAAAGAGATTTCATACATCGTTTCGAAGAGTCCGGAATAAATATTCCACTTCGACTCAAAGTATACGACGCATATCAGAATGCTGAAGTCAACGAGATGCAAGGAAAATTTTATATAATATCTTCGGTCTGTTCAATCCCAGGACAAACCCGAATGGACGAGCGTCTGACAACGTATACCAGTTAGATTCTACACATCGTCTTACGTAAGTATATTACGTTGGTGGCGGAGAAATTCGTTTCTCTTAGCTTTATTATCCGTAATATATTTGGGTAATTGAATGAGTGTTTCTGACGGATATAATGATGTGGCATTCAAAGTAATTAAAGAGAAATCTGTCAGAAGAATAAACGTGCCCTCAAAACCTCACAACCTGGAAGTAACAAAAGTTGGGCTGGGCAGCATGGCTAGTTGGGCCATTCCCAAGCAGGGTGTATTATCACCATCTAGAGAAATTCCTATTTTCTTCTTAATCTATATTTCGCTGCTGCCGCTTTCGGAAACGGTGGGTCGCTTCCAACCGTGGGGTGATAATATATTCGATACACTCAAGCTAAATGAGTGGTCGGTCATGTGCGGCCGGGTTGCAAGACGTTCTTGTTGAACCTGCAGTGTATACCCTCTAGAGTACACTGATCGGTAGGTGCTCCCATACCTTGTCTGTTGGACTCCAAGCTCCAATAAGCGCTCTGCGGTTTTCAATTTTATACTATATACGTGAACTTGAGATGCAAGCGTTCCACTAGATGGTTATTTATTTAGTAAAAACTATTATAATATCAAACGTTTAGATATAAAATACTTAGATCATTATCCAGACATTAGACATGCATTGATCTTTGATTTTGTAACAACCCGTAAAATCTGGGCCAGTTTAAAATTTTTAAATTGGCAATTTTAGCGAATTTTGATTATTTAAAATGAATTATTTTAAATAATATCGACAAGAAATTTATTTTGAATATAATTCGAACGTATATATTTATACGCGTCGTCGTTAGAATATAAATATTTATATATAATTATAAATAGAATTGAAAATGGTGCGGTAGTTCGATAATTCGATTTCAAACTTCAATTGAATGTACCGGGTGAAAAACAATCCGGATTTTAGTGAAACCAGAAATCATAGGATCTAATTGATAATATCTTTCTATCGAATTCGAAAAATCAAGATTTCATATCGGGAATCAAAAGATATGTCCAGTTAAAAATTCTGAATAGTCGCTATGGAATTCAGGCCCTTAAAAATGGACGTTTTGCAAACGACCTCGGATTTCGACGAAACCAGTTTTGTTGGGTCCGTGATGTCAAGTTATTGCTAGGTTTCAAATTTCATAATTTTTCGAATCAATATGGGAGCGTGGCAAGAGAAAACGCGTTTGACCAGTTTCTGTTGAATTTAATCGACTGGAAATTGGCCATTTTTCAAACGGTCTCAGAATTCGACGAAACTAGTTTTGTTAGGACCGTATCGTCAATACGAGACTAGAAAATATTTTTCTGGAATTTTTCTAGTTAGTATGTGACCCCGGTAATTTGAAATGTACGTTTAAAATTCAATATAAAGATTTAAATGTAAATTCAACGGAAACTGATTGCAACGATCAAACCAGCTTAAGATACATATCCCATTGTGTTCGGAATGGGGGTAAAACGCTATGGACGACAGGCGGTGGGCCTCGTTTCGAGGTCATAAGTAAAAGTCAACCCTTTGGCAAAAATTTAATAATTAAATAATAAAAAAAAATAAAAAAAAAATAGAATCCTCCCCTTTTCTTCTGCCTTGCCCCCCCCCCCCCCCGATCATTTATCTGAAAGTGGAAAAAAAAAAAAAAACCTAAAAACTAATACGAGCCGCTCCTGAAGATCACCGCGCCGCCTCTGGCGATGGGCCCTCCCCTCGCCTGACGACTCCCCTCCGTCCAAACCCCTCCCTCCGACACCGTCCTCTCCTGTAAGCCCTAAATCGCGAGCCCCAGATCCTGTTGAAGCCCACCGTCGCGCCAGAGACCGCTCCACCACTGGAGCCACCGAAAGCCGCCGCCACTCGCCTCCCCGCAGCAACGACGAGCTCCGACGCCTGACAGCCCACCCCCTGTAAGTTTTGTTTTTTTCTTTTTATTTAACTTATTTAAACTGATTTTTATAAATAGTTTAAATTGATTTTTATAAATAGTCAAAACTGATTTTTATAAATAGTTTAAACTGATTTTTATAAATAGTCAAAACTGATTTTTATAAATAGTTAAAACTGATTTTTATAAATAGTTTAAACTGATTTTTATAAATAGTTTAAACTGATTTTTATAAATAGTCAAAACTGATTTTTATAAATAGTTTAAACTGATTTTTATAAATAGTTTAAACTGATTTTTATAAATAGTTTAAACTGATTTTTATAAATAGTTAAAACTGATTTTTATAAATAGTTAAAACTGATTTTTTTTTTATAGTTAAAACCGATTTTTATTTATATTGAACTTTGAAATAAAAATTCGATTTTTATATATTGAACTTTGAAATAAAAATTCGATTTTTATATATTGAACTTTGAAATAAAAATTCGATTTTTATATATTGAACTTTGAAATAAAAATTCGATTTTTATATATTGAACTTTGAAATAAAAATTCGATTTTTATATATTGAACTTTGAAATAAAAATTCGATTTTTATATATTGAACTTTGAAATAAAAATTCGATTTTTATATATTGAACTTTGAAATAAAAATTCGATTTTTATATATTGAACTTTGAAATAAAAATTCGATTTTTATATATTGAACTTTGAAATAAAAATTCGATTTTTATATATTGAACTTTGAAATAAAAATTCGATTTTTATATATTGAACTTTGAAATAAAAATTCGATTTTTATATATTGAACTTTGAAATAAAAATTCGATTTTTATATATTGAACTTTGAAATAAAAATATAGATTATATATATTGAATAGCGAAGTAAAAATTCGATTTTTATATATATAGTGACTACGGGCAACGAAGATGGCGATGATGCGATAGCGATGAAGATTTCTATCAATGAAGTGCCGTGGAGCTAGGATAGCAATAAGTGAGAACTTCTCACCCTTCAATTTATTTTCTAGTTATATATATATACTAGGATGCAGACGGTGTTTAGTAGCACCCGACACAATCGTCCACAGACCATGGACTTGTTTGTTTGGCTGTTTGGTTATAGATTGCGATATTGGTTTGAATGTGGTTTGTGGTGTGAAAAATCGAATCGATAAATTGGTTAGGATTAGACGTGCGCCGTTATAAGGCGAAGGAGTAAGGCTAGGTTAGACTCTTACTCCAAACTTTGTGGTTTGCATAATGAAATTGATTTGATTGATGAGTGAATGGCGTGGGCCTTCACTAGACCGGGGATAAGGCTAGGCCTCGTCCCGTTTCTAGTATCGTGCCGTTATGCCGTCGAAATTTTCTAAAATATGTTAGAAAAATAAAAATATCATTTTTATTGAATAAATGAATTGAATAGAAATTCATATGTTAAAATAAAATGTGTTATCGTTAAAAATATAATTTTTAACGTGAATGTGAATAAATAAATATTCATTTACAAACCAGACGGTTTGTTTATGTACACCTATTTGAATGACGTTGATTGGGTCGATAAATTTTACACATCGCCTAACTGCACAAATAAAATATGTGTTTGATTGTTTGAAACCCCACACGGGTGTTGGGATGAAATTTGAAGTTCACTCATCCTGATTGATTAAATATGTCGATTGATTGATTGACATGCTGTTGTAAGCGTTAGATATCTATATTTGATGCTTATACAGTGTAGTGCACTTTGGTTGATGGTTGATTATTTTCAATGTTATTATATACATGTGTTGTATGAAAATCCATATAATTAACTTTATATGGTAATTGATTGGGCCTCATTCCAATTTGAAAAATAAAGAATATTATAAAATAAAAGTTCATGTGTTGACAGTACTCATTCATTGAGATTGGTCATGTGTTGAACGAAATATTTTGATAATAACAACTATTTGAAAAAGAAATATTTGAAATAGAATATTTGAAAATAGAAATTTATGAAGCCGTGTTGATTAGATTGACGCCATTTTGACGTGAACGATATTTATATCGATTTTATTCATCTTAAAAATGAATATTGAAAAGTGATTTCGAAATCGAATATTTTGAATTGAATTGAAAACGATTTCGAAATGAATTGAATTGAAAACGATTTCGAATTGAATTGAATTGAAAACGATTTCGAATTGAATTGAATTGAAAACGATTTCGAAATGAATTGAATTGAAAACGATTTCGAAACAGATTGAATTGAAAACGATTTCGAAATGAATTGAATTGAAAACGATTTCGAAATGAATTAAATTGAAAACGATTTCGAAATGAATTGAATTGAAAACGAATTGAAATGAATTCAAATTGAATTGAAATTTGAATTGAATAGAAATGAATTTTGAAACGAATTTATAAAGAAGAATTCAATTTTGATTTGAATTGAAAAGGAGGTTGAAATTGCTTTTGAAACGAATTTAAAACTATTTATATAATTCGTTTTAAATAGAAATCGACGGAGTATATATTATATATATTATATATATAATATAATGGCCTGAATAGAACGCGCCGCGCCGCGGCAGTTCGTGAATTTCGACCATTTATTTCAAACGGACATTACGGGAGATCCGACCGTCGGATTCTCCTAAAACCGGAACCGTTGGGTTCGTATCGAAAAGAGCTTTCTAATGAATGTTAGAAATTTGAAATCTAACGGTTGGATTTGGAATTATGTCCAAATCAAATTCGAAAAAGGTCGCTGTAAGTGCAGTTCGATGGCCATTGATGGAAATCGACTGTACGGGCCTTGATAAAATTATTAAAAATAGTAATAATTTGTGTAAAATCATAAGAAATGATTTAGAAAGAATTGGGATGAAAAACTCCATATTTGAAAAGATAAAAATAGATTTTTATCGAAATGAACTAGTTTTGAACTAGAATTATAATTCTATTTATTTTTAAATAAATAAATTGAATTTGAAATGGTTTTGAAAATAACCAGAATTTCCAATGATTGCATTGGAGTGGATTTGAATCGAAATTATCTTCGGAATATTTCGATGTTGGAATTCGTGATTATACAGGTGTTGTTATGGAAATTTGAAAGATATATATTGATATCGTTATTTCCAATACGACATTTGTGAGTCGTAGAATTCGATATTGAATATAAGCCGATATATTTTCTATTCAGAGCCTTGTATTGAATATCGAATGTGATTTGGGTTTGTCGTGAATGGTGTCTTCACTAACACTGTTCTTGAACCCAGTTGAGAAAAGATTAAATCTTTTTATTTAGATTTGATGAAGTGTACCAATTAAATGATATTTAATTGGAATTGAATTGATATTGATTTTTGGGTTTATCGTGAACAGTGTTTTAAATAACACTTATTCTTTAACCCGATAATTAATGAATGTGACTTTGGGTTTATCGTGAACCGTGTTTTTACATGACACGGATTCTTTAACCCAGTTAACGATTAAAACTAAGTGGAGTTTTAATGAATCTTTAATTAGATTGAAATGATCGAAAATGGAGTATCACCAGTTTTGCTCCAGGCGATAGTTAAATCTTTAATTAGATTTGAACGTGAAATGGTAATTGAATTTACCGATAACACTGTGGTGTTAGATATGAAGTATTACCAGTTTTACTTCATGGGATGAATAGGTTGGGATTGGGAAATTAAAACAAATGATTACTTCGGTAAGGTTCGCTAATCCCGACTAGTTTGAATTGATATTCAAAAATAGATTAAAGAATAAATTCAAGGATTTATCTTTGATAAAATTAATGGGAACCTTTCCCTATGAATGTGAAATTTAGAAACTAACTGTCGGTTAGCCAAGCAGAATGGTTTTCTGAATATTGATCTGATGTTGGTTTCGGCCTTCGGGGTTAATATTTGGGGAATTATTCTCTTGATTAATTTACCGTTAGTGACTAATGAATTGGGATGAGGCGTATGTTGTGTTTGTGTAACACTTTTATAAAATATACGCGAGTTATTCAGGAAGACCGGGTTTATCCCATTCTGAATAACTGATACGACGATAAGTCGAAGATGAAGACGATGGTCGAAGACCGGAGGTCTTCGCGTCGTTTGGGTAATAACTGACGATCTTGATTGGGCTGTACACCCAAGAAGATGGAAACAGTTAGTGATCGTCCAGACGTACTTGGAGATCGATGGATATGCGGGGTATTAGGTGCCTCCGGTTTCGTTCAGACCCAGAACGGACTTGTAAATGGACTGTGTGTCTGACACCGGATTTCATTCTGTGTGACTGATATCGGTTGCATAGGATGGTTTGCCTGTGTGGCATGCTAAGATGCAAATGATCAAGGCTTCTGTTGAAAAGCAAAGTCTTGTGGTGATGATCAAAGCACGGCCTTTGTGGCGTAGCTTTGTGTAACGTTTACCTCGCGTGTTTCACACCCGGTATGAACCAAAAACGGGAGACGGACCTCAGGGAGGACTTGCGTTTCTTTCTAGCTAGAAGTGGCGTCAGTGGTTTTACACGCCCTGACGAGTTTGACTTATGTGGTTGTTGCGGTTGCGAGGCGCCTCGGTTATATCGGTTTCGGCCGAATGCATTCTGGTCGGCTGACGGACCAGACTTACACCCCATAGGGTGGGGAGACGTATTGTTCAGGCATAATAATCCACTCCGTGTGGACCGGCCCTGTCGCTCCAAGGCTTGCCTGCGCGCTTGCCTGAGACACGGGCTAGAGCGTCTCGAATCGGTTGAGGACTATCTTTTGCCTCGGTTCATAGACGGAAATCCAATTTCCAAATACGTGCCATTTGCGGTTTTATTTGTAAACCTATATATGGCGACATAGTGGTATGGGGCATTCATGCCGCCTATGATTGATACTTATGATTTGAAGTTGTTTTATACTCTATGCACTTATAATAGTATCAAATGATTTGTTTTAAACGTATCAAGCATTCTTTAGCTGTTATAAGGGAAAACCCTATCCCCCGGCTTGCGATTGCATTGTGTGATAGGACCTGGGTCTTATAACAGCTTCATTTTTCTTTATTTAGCATTGCGCTGTTGTTTATGCACTGGTATTCTTGGGAGGAAACCCGTTCCGTGTTATACGGCGTGGTCCCTTGATTTACCTAATGATTTAAAATAAAGATTAATAACTGTTTTAGTTCTCACACCAGTCACATGACTGACCTGGAGTTTATTGTTTTAACCTAAACTCTGGGTGCCCTTATTTTGACACGGGCAGCTAGTAGTTTTGGTTTTGCAGATTTATATTCACAGGATCCTGGTTTACAGCTGGAACGATATCCGGAAAGCTTTGTATCCGTATATCTCCTTCTAGTTGTGTATTGTATTATTTTCCGCTACTATGTAGTTAAATGTAATTTAAATCTATGATATTTCTGTGTAATATTTATTCATACTCTGTATATTCTTGTAATCTGATGCATTGTTGTAATAACAATGAAATGTTCTTCTGTATGCGTTCTATTTTGTCGTGTTCTCAACGATAGGGCGTTTCGAACGGCCTGGATCGGTTTTAGCGACTGGTTCGGACCGAGTGAAATTCCTTCTCGTCACATTTGGTATCAGAGCTTTGGTTTACAAAGCTAGAGAACAAGACACATTAGAAACATACGAAAGAATTCATCAGATATTGGGTTAATAATATCCAATTAGAATGACTCGTTAGAGATAGGATCAGTAGTATCCTAGAACGAGTGTGAAGAGTATATTTTTCAAATGAAAACAAAATTTGTTTTGAAAATTTAAATCAACTATTCGTAATTGATTATTTGTTTATATTGATGTGGACAATCCAGTATATATAGATTTTGCGTATACGTCTGATCCGCGTGTATTCGAAATTATAAATATATTGGATAGATATAGCATCACACTCTAGTCGCCCGGAGATGATTCTACTGATGACTATATAGCATCAGTAGTGTGTGTTCGAGTTTCGAAGGTGTGATTTTCTATATATTTCCATTAGGCTGGTGTGAGAACCAAAACTTATATATAGCTAGAATTCATTGTTGTGATTTGGCATCAAAACATGATTTTTTGTATATGTATCAAAATTATGAATTTAAAACGTTAATCCACGAATTGATTGCTGTTTGTGTTGTTTGTTCATTTGTTTGCTAATTTTGAACCTTTATGCCTAATAGCATCAAATATTGAATTGTATTGAAATTGGTTGCGTTTGCTAGCATATACATATGTTTATATTGAACAGGTCATAGCAAGGAGGCTAGAGCCGAAGAATAAAATTTGTTTGCCCGACAAATAGGTACATGTTTACTACATAATTTCCTGTTTTGTTTGGGTGATGATGATTTTGTGAGCCTATTGGCTAGCCGCTTGGCTTTTTCTTTTTCTTTTTGAGATCTGAAGGACCGGGGAAGCTATTTGAAATTCCCCGATGCTCCCGGTGCAGGGGAGGTTATGGCGAAATTTTTCAAAAATTTAGGGTGTTAGCCAAATTTTTGAAATTTTAGAAATTCTCAGAAACTGAAAAGTTGGAGAATGGAAGCCAGGTCGAGCGTAGAGTTGAATAGTCAAACCACTTTCGACTTTGTTCCTTTTCGGGGACGAAAAGTTTTAAGTGGGGGAGATTGTAACAACCCGTAAAATCTGGGCCAGTTTAAAATTTTTAAATTGGCAATTTTAGCGAATTTTGATTATTTAAAATGAATTATTTTAAATAATATCGACAAGAAATTTATTTTGAATATAATTCGAACGTATATATTTATACGCGTCGTCGTTAGAATATAAATATTTATATATAATTATAAATAGAATTGAAAATGGCGCGGTAGTTCGATAATTCGATTTCAAACTTCAATTGAATGTACCGGGTGAAAAACAATCCGGATTTTAGTGAAACCAGAAATCATAGGATCTAATTGATAATATCTTTCTATCGAATTCGAAAAATCAAGATTTCATATCGGGAATCAAAAGATATGTCCAGTTAAAAATTCTGAATAGTCGCTATGGAATTCAGGCCCTTAAAAATGGACATTTTGCAAACGACCTCGGATTTCGACGAAACCAGTTTTGTTGGGTCCGTGATGTCAAGTTATTGCTAGGTTTCAAATTTCATAATTTTTCGAATCAATATGGGAGCGTGGCAAGAGAAAACGCGTTTGACCAGTTTCTGTTGAATTTAATCGACTGGAAATTGGCCATTTTTCAAACGGTCTCAGAATTCGACGAAACTAGTTTTGTTAGGACCGTATCGTCAATACGAGACTAGAAAATATTTTTCTGGAATTTTTCTAGTTAGTATGTGACCCCGGTAATTTGAAATGTACGTTTAAAATTCAATATAAAGATTTAAATGTAAATTCAACGGAAACTGATTGCAACGATCAAACCAGCTTAAGATACATATCCCATTGTGTTCGGAATGGGGGTAAAACGCTATGGACGACAGGCGGTGGGCCTCGTTTCGAGGTCATAAATAAAAGTCAACCCTTTGGCAAAAATTTAATAATTAAATAATAAAAAAAATAAAAAAAAATAGAATCCTCCCCTTTTCTTCTGCCTTGCCCCCCCCCCCCCCCCCCCGATCATTTATCTGAAAGTGGAAAAAAAAAAAAAGAAAACCTAAAAACTAATACGAGCCGCTCCTGAAGATCACCGCGCCGCCTCTGGCGATGGGCCCTCCCCTCGCCTGACGACTCCCCTCCGTCCAAACCCCTCCCTCCGACACCGTCCTCTCCTGTAAGCCCTAAATCGCGAGCCCCAGATCCTGTTGAAGCCCACCGTCGCGCAAGAGACCGCTCCACCACTGGAGCCACCGAAAGCCGCCGCCACTCGCCTCCCCGCGGCAACGACGAGCTCCGACGCCTGACAGCCCACCCCCTGTAAGTTTTGTTTTTTTCTTTTTATTTAACTTATTTAAACTGATTTTTATAAATAGTTTAAACTGATTTTTATAAATAGTCAAAACTGATTTTTATAAATAGTCAAAACTGATTTTTATAAATAGTTTAAACTGATTTTTATAAATAGTCAAAACTGATTTTTATAAATAGTTTAAACTGATTTTTATAAATAGTTTAAACTGATTTTTATAAATAGTCAAAACTGATTTTTATAAATAGTCAAAACTGATTTTTATAAATAGTTTAAACTGATTTTTATAAATAGTTTAAACTGATTTTTATAAATAGTTAAAACTGATTTTTATAAATAGTTAAAACTGGTTTTTTTTTTTATAGTTAAAACCGATTTTTATTTATATTGAACTTTGAAATAAAAATTCGATTTTTATATATTGAACTTTGAAATAAAAATTCGATTTTTATATATTGAACTTTGAAATAAAAATTCGATTTTTATATATTGAACTTTGAAATAAAAATTCGATTTTTATATATTGAACTTTGAAATAAAAATTCGATTTTTATATATTGAACTTTGAAATAAAAATTCGATTTTTATATATTGAACTTTGAAATAAAAATTCGATTTTTATATATTGAACTTTGAAATAAAAATTCGATTTTTATATATTGAACTTTGAAATAAAAATTCGATTTTTATATATTGAACTTTGAAATAAAAATTCGATTTTTATATATTGAACTTTGAAATAAAAATATAGATTATATATATTGAATAGCGAAGTAAAAATTCGATTTTTATATATATAGTGACTACGGGCAACGAAGATGGCGATGATGCGATAGCGATGAAGATTTCTATCAATGAAGTGCCGTGGAGCTAGGATAGCAATAAGTGAGAACTTCTCACCCTTCAATTTATTTTCTAGTTATATATATATACTAGGATGCAGACGGTGTTTAGTAGCACCCGACTCAGTCGTCCACAGACCATGGACTTGTTTGTTTGGCTGTTTGGTTATAGATTGCGATATTGGTTTGAATGTGGTTTGTGGTGTGAAAAATCGAATCGATAAATTGGTTAGGATTAGACGTGCGCCGTTATAAGGCGAAGGAGTAAGGCTAGGTTAGACTCTTACTCCAAACTTTGTGGTTTGCATAATGAAATTGATTTGATTGATGAGTGAATGGCGTGGGCCTTCACTAGACCGGGGATAAGGCTAGGCCTCGTCCCGTTTCTAGTATCGTGCCGTTATGCCGCCGAAATTTTCTAAAATATGTTAGAAAAATAAAAATATCATTTTTATTGAATAAATGAATTGAATAGAAATTCATATGTTAAAATAAAATGTGTTATCGTTAAAAATATAATTTTTAACGTGAATGTGAATAAATAAATATTCATTTACAAACCAGACGGTTTGTTTATGTACACCTATTTGAATGACGTTGATTGGGTCGATAAATTTTACACATCGCCTAACTGCACAAATAAAATATGTGTTTGATTGTTTGAAACCCCACACGGGTGTTGGGATGAAATTTGAAGTTCACTCATCCTGATTGATTAAATATGTCGATTGATTGATTGACATGCTGTTGTAAGCGTTAGATATCTATATTTGATGCTTATACAGTGTAGTGCACTTTGGTTGATGGTTGATTATTTTCAATGTTATTATATACATGTGTTGTATGAAAATCCATATAATTAACTTTATATGGTAATTGATTGGGCCTCATTCCAATTTGAAAAAAAAAGAATATTATAAAATAAAAGTTCATGTGTTGACAGTACTCATTCATTGAGATTGGTCATGTGTTGATCGAAATATTTTGATAATAACAACTATTTGAAAAAGAAATATTTGAAATAGAATATTTGAAAATAGAAATTTATGAAGCCGTGTTGATTAGATTGACGCCATTTTGACGTGAACGATATTTATATCGATTTTATTCATCTTAAAAATGAATATTGAAAAGTGATTTCGAAATCGAATATTTTGAATTGAATTGAAAACGATTTCGAAATGAATTGAATTGAAAACGATTTCGAATTGAATTGAAAACGATTTCGAATTGAATTGAATTGAAAACGATTTCGAAATGAATTGAATTGAAAACGATTTCGAAACAGATTGAATTGAAAACGATTTCGAAATGAATTGAATTGAAAACGATTTCGAAATGAATTAAATTGAAAACGATTTCGAAATGAATTGAATTGAAAACGAATTGAAATAAATTCAAATTGAATTGAAATTTGAATTGAATAGAAATGAATTTTGAAACGAATTTATAAAGAAGAATTCAATTTTGATTTGAATTGAAAAGGAGGTTGAAATTGCTTTTGAAACGAATTTAAAACTATTTATTTAATTCGTTTTAAATAGAAATCGACGAAGTATATATTATATATATTATATATATAGTATAATGGCCTGAATAGAACGCGCCGCGCCGCGGCAGTTCGTGAATTTCGACCATTTATTTCAAACGGACATTACGGGAGATCCGACCGTCGGATTCTCCTAAAACCGGAACCGTTGGGTTCGTATCGAAAAGAGCTTTCTAATGAATGTTAGAAATTTGAAATCTAAAGGTCGCTGTAAGTGCAGTTCGATGGCCATTGATGGAAATCGACTGTACGGGCCTTGATAAAATTATTAAAAATAGTAATAATTTGTGTAAAATCATAAGAAATGATTTAGAAAGAATTGGGATGAAAAACTCCATATTTGAAAAGATAAAAATAGATTTTTATCGAAATGAACTAGTTTTGAACTAGAATTATAATTCTATTTATTTTTAAATAAATAAATTGAATTTGAAATGGTTTTGAAAATAACCAGAATTTCCAATGATTGCATTGGAGTGGATTTGAATCGAAATTATCTTCGGAATATTTCGATGTTGGAATTCGTGATTATACAGGTGTTGTTATGGAAATTTGAAAGATATATATTGATATCGTTATTTCCAATACGACATTTGTGAGTCGTAGAATTCGATATTGAATATAAGCCGATATATTTTCTATTCAGAGCCTTGTATTGAATATCGAATGTGATTTGGGTTTGTCGTGAATGGTGTCTTCACTAACACTGTTCTTGAACCCAGTTGAGAAAAGATTAAATCTTTTTATTTAGATTTGATGAAGTGTACCAATTAAATGATATTTAATTGGAATTGAATTGATATTGATTTTTGGGTTTATCGTGAACAGTGTTTTAAATAACACTTATTCTTTAACCCGATAATTAATGAATGTGACTTTGGGTTTATCGTGAACCGTGTTTTTACATGACACGGATTCTTTAACCCAGTTAACGATTAAAACTAAGTGGAGTTTTAATGAATCTTTAATTAGATTGAAATGATCGAAAATGGAGTATCACCAGTTTTGCTCCAGGCGATAGTTAAATCTTTAATTAGATTTGAACGTGAAATGGTAATTGAATTTACCGATAACACTGTGGTGTTAGATATGAAGTATTACCAGTTTTACTTCATGGGATGAATAGGTTGGGATTGGGAAATTAAAACAAATGATTACTTCGGTAAGGTTCGCTAATCCCGACTAATTTGAATTGATATTCAAAAATAGATTAAAGAATAAATTCAAGGATTTATCTTTGATAAAATTAATGGGAACTTTTCCCTATGAATGTGAAATTTAGAAACTAACTGTCGGTTAGCCAAGCAGAATGGTTTTCTGAATATTGATCTGATGTTGGTTTCGGCCTTCGGGGTTAATATTTGGGGAATTATTCTCTTGATTAATTTACGGTTAGTGACTAATGAATTGGGATGAGGCGTATGTTGTGTTTGTGTAACACTTTTATAAAATATACGCGAGTTATTCAGGAAGACCGGGTTTATCCCATTCTGAATAACTGATACGACGATAAGTCGAAGATGAAGACGATGGTCGAAGACCGGAGGTCTTCACGTTGTTTGGGTAATAACTGACGATCTTGATTGGGCTGTACACCCAAGAAGATGGAAACAGTTAGTGATCGTCCAGACGTACTTGGAGATCGATGGATATGCGGGGTACTAGGTGCCTCCGGTTTCGTTCAGACCCAGAACGGACTTGTAAATGGACTGTGTGTCTGACACCGGATTTCATTCTGTGTGTCTGATATCGGTTGCATAGGATGGTTTGCCTGTGTGGCATGCTAAGATGCAAATGATCAAGGCTTCTGTTGAAAAGCAAAGTCTTGTGGTGATGATCAAAGCACGGCCTTTGTGGCGTAGCTTTGTGTAACGTTTACCTCGCGTGTTTCACACCCGGTATGAACCAAAAACGGGAGACGGACCTCAGGGAGGACTTGCGTTTCTTTCTAGCTAGAAGTGGCGTCAGTGGTTTTACACGCCCTGACGAGTTTGACTTATGTGGTTGTTGCGGTTGCGAGGCGCCTCGGTTATATCGGTTTCGGCCGAATGCATTCTGGTCGGCTGACGGACCAGACTTACACCCCATAGGGTGGGGAGACGTATTGTTCAGGCATAATAATCCACTCCGTGTGGACCGGCCCTGTCGCTCCAAGGCTTGCCTGCGCGCTTGCCTGAGACACGGGCTAGAGCGTCTCGAATCGGTTGAGGACTATCTTTTGCCTCGGTTCATAGACGGAAATCCAATTTCCAAATACGTGCCATTTGCGGTTTTATTTGTAAACCTATATATGGCGACATAGTGGTATGGGGCATTCATGCCGCCTATGATTGATACTTATGATTTGAAGTTGTTTTATACTCTATGCACTTATAATAGTATCAAATGATTTGTTTTAAACGTATCAAGCATTCTTTAGCTGTTATAAGGGAAAACCCTATCCCCCGGCTTGCGATTGCATTGTGTGATAGGACCTGGGTCTTATAACAGCTTCATTTTTCTTTATTTAGCATTGCGCTGTTGTTTATGCACTGGTATTCTTGGGAGGAAACCCGTTCCGTGTTATACGGCGTGGTCCCTTGATTTACCTAATGATTTAAAATAAAGATTAATAACTGTTTTAGTTCTCACACCAGTCACATGACTGACCTGGAGTTTATTGTTTTAACCTAAACTCTGGGTGCCCTTATTTTGACACGGGCAGCTAGTAGTTTTGGTTTTGCAGATTTATATTCACAGGATCCTGGTTTACAGCTGGAACGATATCCGGAAAGCTTTGTATCCGTATATCTCCTTCTAGTTGTGTATTGTATTATTTTCCGCTGCTATGTAGTTAAATGTAATTTAAATCTCTGATATTTCTGTGTAATATTTATTCATACTCTGTATATTCTTGTAATCTGATGCATTGTTGTAATAACAATGAAATGTTCTTCTGTATGCGTTCTATTTTGTCGTGTTCTCAACGATAGGGCGTTTCGAACGGCCTGGATCGGTTTTAGCGACTGGTTCGGACCGAGCGAAATTCCTTCTCGTCACAGATTTCTAAAGTAAATAAACCTATCAACATGAAAACCTAAATCCTTATTCCTTGTTTACATCTCGTATCTGTGTTTACTCACACCAGTCCCCCCGACTGACCCAGAGTTCATTTTCTGTGTTTCCTAAATTCTTGGGTACTCATAATATTTATTATGAGTAAAAAAGTAGTTCAGGTAGGCAAGTTGAATCTGTGAAGTTCAAGTCCAAGACCAGTATTATATCTAGTTCTATGTATCCAGTTTAAGTATCTGTTTATTTCAGTCATGATGTATAATTATGCTGTTGTAAGATGATGTACTCTGATGTATTAGACTCAGTATTGTAATATATTATGTATTTTGTGAAATTCCGCTGTGAGATTCTGATAACTTCTTATTCTTCTATTCTATAAGTTCTACCTTTTCTATCTCATCTTCTAAATTCTTTCAATAATGACACGGTTTTCAAGGCATCGAAAATCGCGCCGTAACAATCCCAAATCCAACCATTAGATATCAAGTTTATAATATTCGTTAGAAAGCTCTTTTCGATACGAACCCAACGGTTCTGGTTTTAGGAGAATCCGACGGTCGGATCTCCCGCAATATCCATTCGATGTCAATGGTCAAAATTCGCGAACTGCCGCGATGCGGCGCGTTCTATTATGGCCATTATATTATATATATAATATATATAATATATACTTCGTCGATTTCCTTTTAATATAAATCGTTTTAAATTCGTTTTCAAAACAATTTCAACCTCCTTTTCAAATTCCAATCAAAATTGAATTTTCCCTTACAAATTCGTTTTAAATTCATTTCAAATTGATTTCAATTCAAATCGATTTTTAATTCAATTTCAATTCGAATTCATTCCTATTCAATTTCAATTCGAATTCAATTCTATTCAATTTCAATTCGAATTCATTTCAAAACAATTTCAATTCTATTTCAATTTAATTCGAATTTCAATTCATTTCAATTTAGTTTATTAGATTTTGAAATCACTTTCGATATTCATTGAAAAATGAATAAAATCGATATAAATATCATTCACGTCAAAATGGCGTCAATCTAATCAACACGGCTTCATATAATCCTATTTTCAAATATTCTATTTCAAATATTTCTTTTTCAAATATTTCTATTCATATATTTCTATTTCAAATAATTCTATTCAAATATTTTTATTTCAAATATTTCTATTCAAAACTGGAATGAGGCCCAATCAATTACCAAATACTGTTAATTATATGGTTTTCTACAACACATGTATATATCAACAATGACAAATAATCAACCATCATCCAAAGTGATTCTACACTGTATAAGCATCCAATATAAATATTTAACGCTTATAATAGCCTGTCAATCAATTGATCGACATACATCTAACTATTGGGACTAGTGTATGTCATATATCATCCCAATACCCGTGTGGGTTTTTCAAACAGTCAAACACAGATTTTATTTGTGCAGTTGGGTGATGTGTAAAATTTATCGTCCCAATCAATATCAATCAAATCAGTGTATATAAACAAATCTCCGATTTGTTTATAAATATTTATTTCATTTTAAATACACGTTAAAAATTCTATTTTTAACTATAAAATATTTTTAATTATAAAAATATTTTATTTCATTTCACATCACATCACAAAATCAACTACACATCAAAATCAAACAACCAAGCATACAAGCCGTCCATGGTCTGTGGACGACGGGTGTCGGGTGCTACTAAACACCGTCTGCATCCTAGTTTATATTTTAACTAGAAAAGTAAAGCAAAGGTGAGAAGTTCTCACCGACTAGCTAAACCAAACTACGACTCTTCTTATGTAGAAATCTTCGCCGTGCTCGCCTTCCGTCAATTTCCTCGTCCATAGCCTCTACATATATAAAAATTGAATTTTTACTTCGCTAGTCAGTATATAAAAATCGAAATTTTACTTTGTTATTCAATATATAAAAATGGAATTTTTACTTTGCTATTCAATATATAAAAATCGAATTTTTACTTCGCTATTCAATATATAAAAATCAAATTTTTATTTTGCTATTCAATATATAAAAATCGAATTTTTACTTCGCTACTGCCATAAAGATCACATCTTTATTATTTCTACTATATAAAAATCACATTTTTATTATTTCCACTATATAAAAATCACATTTTTATTATTTCCACTATATAAAAATACATTTTTGCATTACTACTATATAGATAAAACTCTATTTTTACACAGTGTTCATATAATAAAGATTATATTTTTAACCTATATATATAATAAAAATTATATTTTTAACCTATTAAAAATCATATCTTTTATCATATAATAAATCAAGCCTCTTCTAAATTTAAAAATCAAAACAGTCTATAATTGAAAATCTATACTTTTTTATACTGAAATAAAATAAAAGTAAAAATATAAAAACTTACAGTTGGATTTAGAAGGGGGGTTCTTTTACTGTCGGCATTGACGGCGGAGGACGAACGCAGGTCAAGGGGGTGCGGGCTACTCAGGCGGTGGGGTCTTTGGGGGAGCGCGTCGGTCTGGAGCTGCTGGTGGTCGTAGGGTGGAATGGAGGCGGTGGATCTGGTTTTTGGGGGTTCGTGGGTCTTGCGAGGCGACGAAGGCTGTAGGGTTTGAGAGAAGAGACGCGAGTGGGAGGGGCTCGCGAGGTCAGAGTAGCGGCGAGGCTCCCCTAGGGGGGCGCGACGGCGGTGCTCCGCTTGGAGATGGAGCGCGACGGCGATGCTCCCTCCTTTTCCTTTTTTTTCTAAGAAGTGTCGGGGAAGAAAAGAATAGAGGGGGGGGGGGGTATATGAAAAAGGTTATTAATATTTAATTTAATTTAATTTAATTTTCTTCTTAAAGTTGACTTTTGCCCCGAACCCCGAATCGAACCCAACGACTGTCGCCCCTAGCTAATTACCACCATTCCGAACACAATGGGATGTGTATCGCAAGCCAGTTCGACTATTACGATCTGTTTCCGTTGAATTTAAAATATAAATCTTTATATATTTCAATTTAAATGAACATTTCAATTTACCGGGGCCACATACGGACTCTAAAAATTCTCGAAAAATACTTTCTAGCTACGCATTGACGATACGGTTCTGACAAAACTAATTTCATCGAATTCTGAGACCATTTGAAAAATGGTTACTTTCAAGTCGATTAAAATCAACTAAAACTGGTCAAACGCGTTTTCCTTTGCCACGCTCACATACTGATTCGAAAAATTATGAAATTTGGAATCTAGCAATAATTTGACACCGCGGATCCAACAAAAGTGGTTTCATTGAAAATCGAGGTCGTTTGCAAAATGGCTATTTTTAAGGGCCAGAATTCCATAGCGACTACTCGGAATTTTCAACTGGACATATCTTTTGATTCCCGCTATGAAATTTCGATTTTCCGGATTCGTTGGAAAGATATTCTCAAATAGATTCAAATTTTTTTGGTTTCACTAAAATCCAGTTTATTTTGCACCCGGTACATTCATTTGAATTTTGAAAACGAATTATCGAACTACCGCGCCATTTTCAATTCCTTTTATAATTATAAATAAATATTTATATTCTAACATCGATCTATATAATATATACGTTCGAATTCTATTCAAAATAATTTTTCGTCAATATTATTTAAAATAATTCATTTTAAATAATCAAAATTCACAAAATTTGCTCAAATAAAAATTTTAAATTGGCCCAGATTTCCGGGTTACTACAGGCTATCGGAGCAGCCGTTGGTAGAGGAGGCCGAGCTGGCCGTGGTAAAGGACGAGGTGAAGTCCCAACTGAAGATTGACCCTTAATACAGCCCCCGGCCACTCAACCATTCGAGCTTGCCCGCGTGGCTAAAAGGTACAAGAACCTAGGAGACAAAACCTTCTCTGGAACGGGCACTGTAATTGAGGCCTTGGCATGGCTGAAAACATGCGAGAAGATACTAGGAGGCCTAAGGCTGGGTGATCAAGATAAAGCTTTCATGGGTGAAACACCCCACCTCCGTTAGGGTCACTCACTAAGGGAATGCCCTAATTTTGGTGGAGGTTTATAAGTATAGGTCACAGATACACAAGATAGATATAAATACACATATTTTTATAACAGCATAAACAACAACAACTTTTATTTCACCAAAATACGTGTTACACAAATCATACCATAATTGTCTTACAATACTTCCATAAACATTACATTTCCATAACTGTCTTGATTTCATAACTTAAAGAAGAATAAAAACATAAGTAAACTGCACAAGTCCCCATAATTGTTATCCAAAGCCATAGTCCAAAACGAAAGAGATCCAAGCAATACATTCTCTCTTCAAGCTGGATGTGAAACTGGTCAACCTGCGGTATTCCCCCCCTGTGGACCTGGGGGGAGGGGGAAACGAAAGAAAAGAAGACGAAAGAAAAGTAGAGTCAAACATAAAGCCTGAGTAAGTCTAGGACTATTCAGTCTATGAAAAAGAAAAAGAGCATGATAAGTATAAACGGAAAATGGGGAAGCACCATAAACTAAGTTAAGTTGTCTAGAGTCGAGTACACTATCATACCCCATATTAATCTCTGCACCCCCTATAAACTAGTTCCCAACTGGCACCCCACAATCAGGATGAAGTGATCCTTTTTATTGATCGGCTCCTACTCGCATAGTTACATGTGTCTTACGGCCCCCGATGTTATAGCTACCTATGCTGGTCCCACCATGGGGTGTATCAAGTCCCATGGTGGTGGCTCGACACAGTTGTAGAATGCACAGGTATACTACTGGTGCCCAGTGCCTAATTTTTCTGCGCTGGAGTGCGTGCACGCCCGCAACCCGTTAGAACCTACACTGCTGCTCCACCGCCGTCGATTTGACCTCTTACAGTCAGCCCAGTAATCGTGCCCCACCCTGCCTAGTTCTGGGTATCCTAATACACCTTGTAGGGTTACTGCTGAAAAGGGTCCCCCGCTACTAGGTTTTCTATTTCTAGCCAACATGCTAAGTTTGTTAAGTGTTCTGTAAACCTAACCCCCAACAAGTCTGTATAGTTTAGCATGTTGTATTTGATAAAGTATTAATTTAATTTACTTAATCCTACCAATCCTGTCTTAGCCATAATTGTCTTATTAAAGCTCCAACCACTCACATTAGACAGGTATTGTTGTGACTGCCTGTTGCCGGTTGGGTCCGGGCAGTCTTACGTCACAACACAGTCTAACCTCGGGTCTTTATGGGGCTCAATGCATAACCACCCACATTGGATAGGTATTGTTGTGACTACTGGATAGCCGGGCGGGTCCGGGCAGGTTTATGTCACAACGCAATCCAACCTCGGGTTAAGCATGTCATATTTTCTAAGTTTACATATTTTGTCTCTTTTTCTTTTATATGTAAATATTTGCGGCCCATTATTCAAATTCATTATTCTTGGGTATTTATACCAATTTAAATGTCATGAATCGTTGGCATGTGCCAAACATGCCAACACATATATTTTAATTAACGCCAACGTATTCCCTCGTTTGTACGTAATAATATAACATACATTAGGCTTCAACATTTTAGCCCAACTTAGCCACGTAAAAAGGGGAGGCTTAGAACATGATGCATATATATTCTAAGTAACATCAATAAGGGGTGTGTAAACGCATGAACATGCAAAATAGCGGTCTAATTTACATAAATTAGGCTCTTGTGAACTTGCATTGTAATAGGATAAAATCTTGGCATAAAACATACCTAAACATGAATCATGGTTTTAATCTAATCATGTAAACATTTATTTAAAGTATGAATCTAACTTAATTATGTGCCACATATATTATCATATGTTTTCTAACAACATCCTAAGCCTAAAACATATTTTGTTTGGGCATAAAGTTAAACATAAACTAGCCATGTTCATAAAGTCAACAGAAGTTCACAAAGATGCTTACTTTTGTCACTAAAACAAAAGTATGGCTTTTCACTTGAATCATGATGCCAATTCCAACATAAATTCATATGAATCATAATACTCAATTGGATCCAACTACACTAAAAATGATCATAAAAGTATACATAGAGGGATCTAAAATTCATGTTGGCATAATAGTGAATCATATACTTGCATAAGTCTTAACTTGGTTACAACGAAATATATAACTTCTCATTAACCACAACGTAACAAATTTCCAATATGAGTTATATGCTTGTATAACAACTATTCAATAGGTCCATCATCATGTTAATTACACTACCACATCCCAAATCCATTCATAGCAAATCATAGCAACATACAATTATGAATTAACATTATTATAATTAAAGTACAATCCCATTTCTTGTTTTACACAGATCAATTCTCAATTATTCATTCATATCGGAATAGCACTCTACTTACAACGTATGACGAATCTTGTACTCATGATTCTGAATTCTGAATTTGGAGATGCTATCCTTTGTTGTAGGCATTGTTTTGATTTAATTGTCGTGGCTTTAAGCTTTTGAATCAACTCCTAATCGTCTCTCGACTTGACGGCTATTCCTAGTCTTTCTTTAGCAACATGACAACTCTATACTCATTTTTATTTGTGTGAATTAGGTGGAGTCTTAGGTCCTTTTTATAGAGTTTGTGAATTGGTTTGAGCTGTCGATGGAGCTTAGATTAATATAAGCCGTTCGTTTTAAAGAGAAACCAATCAAGAGCTGACACATAAGCCCTAGTGATAAGACAAAGCCCAGAAATTCGACCAAGCACAGACCAGGCCTGCCAGGAGGGGCTGGGTTCGACCTAGCTCAGGGGCCAGGTCGACTGCCCAGTCGACCTAGGCACCCCAGGTCGACTGCCTAGTGGACCTGGGTCTTGGGCGGGAAAATTCACATCCAGCCCAATTTGGGTCCGATTTAGAATTTTAATTCGTTTTTCTGAACTGTTTCTTCCTGTTTGAATTTTAAACTGAATTCTGAAACTTTCGAAGGTCATATCTCCCCCATATGGAGTCTGTTTTACGCAACCTCGGACTCTATCTCAAGCAGAATTCCGAGACGAACGAAATGGCGTATTCCGTTTCCCTTAATTCTTTGATTTGAAATTAATTATACTTTAATTTGTTCATCTTACAGTTACCGGAAAATTCGGGGTGTTACATTCTCCCCTCCTTAAAGGATTTCGTCCCCGAAATCTTCAAGTCTAGGAGAATGTATATCCTAACATCTAAACGTCCATCTACTAATCCATCAAACACGAGCATCCATTGTCCTTAAAAGACTTATAATGCTTCATGATCATATGCAAGGTGTGTGTGTACATGTACTTATCTAATGCAAGATCAGTCGGCCTACTGATTTAGTTGACCTCCTTAATGCAAATTATGTAAGTGTCATGAATCCATTATGTATGCAAACCATCCTATTCATGATTCTACATGAGTGCACAATCATTCATATAAATGCAACATCCATATGACAACCCCTTAAACTTCAACCATATAAGAATGCAAACACATATATGCATATGCAATATGAGGTGACTGAGCCGATCTAAAACCTGGATTGTGTGTGTATATGCAACCACGAGCAACCACTAGAAATCACTTGCAACCACTTGCAACCATCATCTATAACATGTTTCAATTAAATGTTTTCATACAAAGGGTTTCTACCTAAAAGATAAGGTCAAGGAGATATACCCTAAAAGATAGATAAAGCATAACTTAAGGAAAAAGAGAGATCAAAGATGTACCCTCAAAAAGAAAAGGGTAGGCTGCGCGTATTCTAGCCTCAGTTTCCCAAGTCGCGTCTTCCTCCGTGTCACTCCACTGAACTTTGACGAGCTTGACTTCGCGGTTGCGTAGCTTTTTCACTTCCGTTCCTAATACGCGGGTTGGAACTTTCCTCACGGTTGCTTCGCGTTCCATTTCAGCTTCTTCAAGGACGTTTGGCTCTACCACTTCAGCAGATTCATGTAGACATTTTCGGAGGTGCGAAACATGAAAGACGTTGTGAACTCCAGCTAGTTTTTCAGGTAGCTCTAATATATAAGCCATTTTCCCAATTTTCTCGATAATAGGAAACGGCCCTACGAACCTTGGTGCTAGCTTCCCTGTGGTTCCAAAACGAACGACATTCCTTAAAGGAGACACCTTAAGAAAAACCCTGTCTCCAACCTCAAATTCAAGGTCGGTCCTTCTCTTGTCTGCATAGGATTTTTGACTGTCTTGGGCTGTCTTCATTCTTCTCTGTATTAAGTCTACTTTCTCTGAAGTCTCTCGGATCATATCTGGTCCAAGTATGAGCTTGTCAGTAGACTCCCACCAACAAGTGGGTGATCGGCACGGTCTTCCGTATAAAGCTTCGAAGGGCGCCATTCCGATGGTGGCTTGGTAGCTATTGTTGCAGGAGAATTCCACCAAAGGAAGATGGTCTTCCCATGTCCCTCCGAAGTCAAGGACGCACAGTCTTAAAAGGTCCTCCAAAACTCTGTTCACTCTTTCTGTCTGGCCGTCGGTTTGGGGATGATAGGCTGTACTCAAGCATTACTGTGTGCCTACTGCTTCTTGCAGACTCCACCAAAACTCAATAGTGAAGATAGGGTCTCGGTCACTAACAATGTTGGAGGGTATTCCATAGAGCGGAACAATTTCCTTGAGATAAAGAGGTGCTAGGGATGAGGCAGTCCTTCTACTCTTGACAGGTAAAAAGTGGGCGCCTTTAGTAAGCCTATCCACTATTACCCAAATGCTAGTGTTGCCTCTTCTAGACCTAGGCAGCCCATCAATAAAGTCCATTGAAATGCTATCCCACTTCCACTGTGGAGCCTCTAGAGGATGGAGTAGACCGCCAGGTTTCTTCTGTTCCGCCTTAACCTGTTGGCAAATCATACACTTAGAAATGAAATCTTCCACGTCCTTCTTCATGCCGCTCCAAAAGAAGGTTCTCTTTATGTCCTTGTACATTTTATTTCCGCCTGGATGTATCATCATCTTGGAGTGATGTGCTTCTTCGAGAACCGTCTTTACTAAATCCCTTCTCCGTGGGACGCATAGCCTTCCATCTCGCCTTAGCCAATGCTTATCGTCGATGGAGTATCTGTTGAGGTGACTTGAAGTTTCACCCCTAATTAGCCTATCAATCATCTCCACTAGCTGAGGGTCTTCGCGTTGTGCTGTCCCTATTGAGTCCACTAGAGTCGGGCGTACTTCGAGAGATGCTAGCAAGCCCAGTACAAAATCGGAGGAGGGCCTAAAGTTAAAACTGGCTATATACTCCAAGCTTTGCCTTTCTATAAAGAGCGGGCTTAGGGTCAGTTTCTTTCGTCTCAACGCGTTTGCCACTACGTTGCCTTTGCCCGGAGTGTTGGAGATCTCGAAATCGTATGAGGCAAGGAACTCCATCCATCTCTGTTGCCTCAAGTTAAGATCTTTCTGCGAGAAAAGATATTTCAACGATTTATGGTCAGTGTAAAGTTCGAACTTCTCACCTAGGAGATAGTGTCGCCAAGACTTAAGTGCAAAGACGATGGCGGCTAACTCAAGATCGTGGGTCAGGTAGTTCTTTTCATGAACTTTCAATTGCCTTCCACCATAAGCTACTACCCTCCCTTCTTACATCAAGACAGCGCTAAGCCCTATCCCATATGCATCTGTATAAACTGTGAACATCTTGCTTCCTTCTGGCAAAGTCAGAACTGGGGCTGTTGTAAGAGCCGTTTTTAGTCGTTGGAAAGCAAACTCGCAATCCAGGTCCCAATTGAACACCAGATTCTTCTTTCTCAGCCTTGTGAGTGGAGCTGAGATTTTCGCAAAATCCCTTATGAATTTTCAGTAGAAACCTGCTAGTCATAGAAAACTTCGGACCTCAGTAGCATTCCTTGGTGTCTTCCGATCCTGTACCACTACTACCTTAGCAGGGTCCACAGCTAACCCTTCTTTGGATACTACATGCCCAAGAAACCTTACTTCCTCTCTCCAAAAGTGGCACTTGGAGAATTTGGCTTTTAGTTGATGGAATCGTAGAGTTTCCATGATTGCCCTTAGGTGCTGAGCATGTTCTTCTTCACTCTTTGAGAAGATCAAGATATCGTCTACGAAGACCACTACGAACATGTTGAGGAATTCTCTGAACACCCTACTCATCAGGTCCACGAAGTAAGCAGGTGCGTTTGTCAAGCCTAAAGGCATGACAAGCCATTCAAAGAAGCCGTCTTGGGTTCTGAATGTTGTCTTATCGATGCTATCTACAGCCACCCTTAGCTGATGAAATCCGGTCGCCAAATCGAGTTGGGAGAAAACTGACGCTCCTGCAAGCTGATCAAATAGATCGTCAATTGTGGGGAGAGGGTGCCTATTTTTTTTCGTTAGTTTGTTGAGCTCCCTATAGTCATCACATAGACGGAGTGAACCATCCGCCTTTGTGGCGAACACCACTGGAGCGCCCCATTCTGAAATGCTTCTTCTAATGAACCCCTTCTCTAGAAGCTCTTTAACCTGTTTACTGAGCTCTTTCCTTTCCCGTGGAGCCATGTGTCTAACGGGCAACGCAACGGGCTTTGCATTATCTACAAGATATATGCGGTAGTCTATCTCCCGCTTCGGAGGTAAGCCCTTCACCTCTTCGAAGACATCCGGATATTCACGGACCACTCTAACCGATTGCAAACTCTCAACAGAAGCATCTAGCGATTCAAGATAACTAAGCATAACCGCATACGAGGGATTACAAGTAATTTCCAGAGTGTTACCGAGTTGGGTCAGAAGCCTAACCACCATTTTCTCACAATCAAGGATGGCACCATTACTGGATAGCCAATCCATGCCCAAAATCAAACCATATCCCGAGAAGCCCCAAACAAAGGCACTATATCTAAATTCTACGCTTAGAATAGAAATTTTCAATCCTACACAGATCATAGACAAATGAGCTGGGCCCCGATTGGATTTGAAACAATTAAGGGGTCCTCTACAATACTTGTTTCTAGGTGCAGAGATTCTACTAAAGCAGATGAAATAAAGGAGTGCGATGCGCCAGAATCAAATAAAGTGCGAACTGGGTGATCATAAAGATAAACTACACTTTTTACAGAAGTATTTATACTTGCTGTTGCAGAGGCGGTGCTTCTAGCGCTTGAACCTGTGCCCATGAGGTGGATCCAGCCTTATGCCCCTGCCCTCGCTTCTTTGGGCAATCCTTAGCAATGTGGCCTGTCTCACCACAAGAAAAGCACCCACCATTCAACTTGGTCTTCTTCTTCCGCCAGTCTTTCACTAAGTGCCCCACTTTGCCATAGAAATTACACTTCCTATTCTCTTGGGACTTGTTGTCTTTCCCGCCCTTCTTAAAGTCTGTCTTCTTAGGCTGTAAACCCTCTTTCTTCCCTTGAGAGCCTTCTGCCTTTGTCTCCTTCTTGCCCTTATCCTCTTCGTTCAGCAATGCCATCTGCACTAACCTTTCATACGTAGCTCCCATAGGTATATGGGTCATGGCCAAGCTGTGTAATGGCTCATTCAATCCTTTGACAAAGCGGAGAGCCTTCTTGTGCGGAGTGTTGACTAGGTCCAGTCCGAACCTATCAAGCTGATCGAACTGATTAACGTTCTCTTTGACTGTCATATTCCCTTGCTTAAGAAATAAGAAAATTTCCATTTGAAGGCTCCTTTCAGCTTCTGAGAGAAATTTTGCCTCAAACATCACCCTAAAGTCTTCCCATGTTTCCACTGGTCTTTCTGCATTGGTAACTTCCCACCAGTAGGAAGCCTCGCCTTTAAGTTGCCATACTGCCAGTTGTACCTTCTGCCTATCTTCTACCCCAAAAATGACGGATAAGTCCTCAGTTTCCTTCAGCCAGTTCCTGGCTGCCACGAAGGACTCGGTTCCATGAAAGTCCTTCGCTCCCATAGCTTTGAAATCTTTACATGTCTTAGCAAACGCATTACCATGCGGAGGAGGTGGAGGAGGAGGTGCTGCTGCATCTGGGGGAGGAGGATGATTTCCTGCAGCTGGGGGAGGAGGAATAGTGGGACTTGGCTGATTGGCCCTTGCTTCTAAGAATCGTCTGAACCAACCAGGTATTGGTACACCCTCTAGCAAGATAAGTTCTTCGGACATGCTGAAACAAAAGGGACAGATTCAAAACGAAGGATAAAAGATAGTACCTATGGCTTTGGGGGACTATGCCTTTTTTTAAAATAAAATAACATTTTATCTTTAAAAATGCTTCTGTAAATTTTCTTTTGAAAATAAATTTTCAAAACTTTTTATCTAATCTGGTTAACCTATGCTCTGATACCAAGTGAAACACCCCACCTCCGTTAGGATCACTCACCAAGGGAATGCCCTAATTTTGGTGGAGGTTTATAAGTATAAGTCACAGATACACAAGACAGATATAAATACACATATTTTTATAACAGCGGAAACAACAGAAACTTTTATTTCACCAAAATACGTGTTACACAAATCATACAATAATTGTCTTACAATACTTCCAAAAACATTACATTTCCATAACTGTCTTGACTTCATAACTTAAAGAAGCATAAAAACATAAGTAAACTGCATAAGTCCACATAATTGCTATCCAAAGCCATAGTCCAAAACGAAAGAGATCCAAGCAATACATTCTCTCTCTTCAAGCTGGATGTGAAACTGGTCATGCTGTGGTATTCCCTCCCTGTGGACCTGGGGGGGGGGGACGAAAGAAAAGTAGAGTCAGACATAAAGCCTGAGTAAGTCTAGGACTATTCAGTCTATGAATAAGAAAAAGAGCATGATAAGTATAAACTGGAAATGGGGAAGCACAATAAACTAAGTTAAGTTGTCTAGAGTCGAGTACACTATCATAACCCAAATTAATCTCTGCACCCCCTATAAACTAGTTCCCAACTGGCACCCCACAATCAGGATGAAGTGATCCTTTTTATTGATCGGCTCCTACTCGCATAGTTACATGTGTCTTACGGCCCCCAATGTTGTAGCTACCTATGCTGGTCCCACCATGGGGTGTATCAAGTCCCATGGTGGTGGCCCGACACAGTTCTAGAATGCACAGGTATATTATTGGTGCCAGTGCCTAATTTTTCTTTCGCTGGAGTGTGTGCACGCCCGCAACCTGTTAGAACCTACACTGCTGCACCACCGCCATCGATTTGACCTCTTACAGTCAGCCCAGTAATCGTGCCCCACCCTGCCTAGTTCAGGGTATCCTGATACACCTTGTAGGGTTACTGCTGAAAAGGGTCCCCCGCTACTAGGTTTTCTATTTCTAGCCAACATGCTAAGTTGGTTAAGTGTTCTGTAAACCTAACCCCTAATCAGTCTGTATAGTTTAGCATGTTGTATTTGATTAAGTATTAATTTAATTTACTTAATCCTCCCAATCCTGTCTTAGCCTTAATTGTCTTATTAAAGTTCCAACCACTCACATTAGATGGGTATTGTTGTGACTGCCTGTTGCCGGTTTGGTCCGGGCAGTCTTACGTCACAACTCAATCTAACCTCGGGTCTTTATGGGGCTCAATGCTTAACCACCCACATTGGATAGGTATTGTTGTGACAACTAGACATCCGGGCGGGTCCGGGCAGGTTTATGTCACAACGCAATCCAACCTCGGGTTAAGCTTGTCGTATTTTCTAAGTTTACATATTTTGTCTCTTTTTCTTTTATATGTAAATATTTGCGGCCCATTATTCAAATTCATTATTCTTGGGTATTTATACCATTTTAAATGTCATGAATCGTTGGCATGTGCCAAACATGCCAACACATATATTTTAATTAACCCCAACGTATTCCCTCGTTTGTACGTAATAATATAACATACGTTGGGCTTCAACATTTTAGCCCAACTTAGCCACATAAAAAGGGGAGGCTTAGAATATGATGCATATATATTCTAAGTAAGTGGTGTGTAAACGCATGAACTTGCAAAATAGCGGTCTAATTAACATAAATTAGGCTCTTGTGAACTTGCATTGTAATAGCATAAAATCTTGGCATAAAACATACCTAAACATGAATCATGGTTTTAATCTAATCATGTAAACTTTTATTTAAAATATGAATCTGACTTAATTATGTGCTACATATATTATCATATGTTTTCCTACAACGTCCTAAGCCTAAAACATACTTTGTTTGGGCATAAAGTTAAACATAAACTAGCCATGTTCATAAAGTCAACAGAAGTTCACAAAGATGCTTACTTTTGTCACTAATACAAAAGTATGGCTTTTCACTTGAATCATGATGCCAATTCCAACATAAATTCATATGAATCATAATACTAAATTGGATCCAACTACACTAAAAATGATCATAAAAGTATACACAGAAGGATCTAAAAATCATGTTGGCATAATAGTGAATCATATACCTGCATAAGTCTTAACTTGGTTACAACGAAATATATAACTTCTCATTAACCACAACGTAACAAATTTCCAATATGAGTTATATGCTTGTATCGCAACTATTCAATAGGTCCATCATTATGTTAATTACACTACCACATCCCAAATCCATTCATAGCAAATCATAGCAACATACAATTATGAATTAACATTATTATAATTAAAGTACAATCCCATTTCTTATTTTACACATATAAAGTCTCAATTATTCATTCATATCGGAATAGCACTCTACTTACAACGTATGACGAATCTTGTACTCAGGATTCTGAATTCTGAATTTGGAGATGCTATCCTTTATTGTAGGCGTTGTTTTGATTTAATTGTCGTGGCTTTAAGCTTTTGAATCAACTCCTAATCGTCTCTTGACTGGACGGCTATTCCTAGTCTTTCTTTAGCAGCATGATAGCTCCATACTCATTTTTATTTGTGTGAATTAGGTGGAGTCTTAGGTCCTTTTTATAGAGTTTGTGAATTGGTTAGAGCCGTCGATGGAGCTTAGATTAATATAAGTCGTTCGTTTTAAAGAGAAACCACTCAAGAGTTGACACATAAGCCCTAATGACAAGACAAAGCCCAGAAATTCGACTAAGCACAGACCAGGCCAGCCAAGAGGGACTGGGTTCGACCTGGCTCATGGGCCAGGTCGACTACCTAGTGGACACGCAGGTCGACTGCCCAGTCGACCTGGGCACCACAGGTCGACTGCCCAGTCGACCTGGGTCTTTGACGGGAAAATTCCCGCCCATCCCAAACTGGGTCCGATTTTGAATTTGAATTTGTTTTTCTGAACTGTTTCTGCCTATTTGAATTTTAAACTGAATTCTGAAACTTCTGGAGGTCATATCTCCCTCATACGGAGTCCGTTTTATGCAAACTCAGACTCTGTCTCACGCAAAGTTCCGAGACGAACGAAATGGCATATTCTGTTTCCCTTAATTCTTTGATTCGACATTAAATATACTTTAATTTGTTCATCTTACAGTTACCGGAAAATTCGGGATGTTACAATGGGTGCTTGGCTTGTGCAAGAAGAAACCGAAATATGGTGGGAAGCTCTCACCGTAGGGAACAGAAATGCTGGTAGGACTTGGAATGAATTCAAAGAATTATTCAGAGAGAAGTATGTCCCAGAGCAAGCCCTTGAGGGCATGCATGACGAATTCGCAAACCTCCAACAGGGGGATCTCTCGGTGCAAGACTATCTGAACAAGTTCACACAGTTATCCCGCTATGCTCCCGAGCTCATCGCCACCGCTAAGTCCAAGAATAAGACGTTCATCCTCGGGCTAAAGCGAAAATACCAAGACAGGGCAATGGCCCACATCAAGCTAACGTTTATTGAATTAGTGGAGATGGTGTAATAACCCGGAAATCCGTATCGTCAATACAAAGCTAGAAATTATTTTTCGAGAATTTTTCGAGTTAGTATGTGACCCCGGTAAATTGAAATGCGCGTTCAAATTCAATATATAGAGTTATATGATGATTTTGACGAAAACTGATCAAAACGGCCGAATTAGCCTACGATACATATCCCATTGTGTTTGAAATGGGGGTAATTAGCTATGTACAACAGTCGTTGGGTACGATTTGGGTTTCGAATTAAAAAATTGCTTTTTGGAGAAATTTAAAAATAATAATAAAATATATAAATATTTATATATCCCCCTTACCCTTTTCTCTCCACTCAGAAGTTCAAAAGAAAAAAAATAAAAATATATGAAAACCCGCGTTGACCTCGCTCAGCCTTTTTCCTCGATCCAGACGCCGCCTCCGCTCCCGTTCGTCCGCCTCCGACCGGCCGCCCCCACCTCCAATCAGGCGTGCCTCCTTTCCTTCCTTTCTCCTCTCTCCTATTCTAGCACCTTGCGAGAACCCCACATCCAGTCCTCCCCAAATCGAGTATCGCGCCCCTCTTTTTCAGGCCCGTCGTCGCCCTAACCTGAAGCGCCGTCCACCTTCGCCCCTCCCCTCCACCTCAGGCCGACCAGTTATCCCTCCTTCTTCGTGAAGCGGTAAGTCTTTAATTTGAAATCATAGGAAAACTGATATCTTTTATTTTAAAAATATGATCTTGGTTATTTAAAAATATGAAATCTTTGAATGTGAAAATATAGATTTTCAATGAAGGAAAACATTGATTTTTCTTATGTAAAAGTTTTGATTTTTCTTATGTATAAAGATTTGATTTTTCATTTATAGGAATGTGAAAAAAGATTTGATTTTTCATTTATAAGAATGCGAATAAAAATACGATTTTTATATATAAGAAGAAGCGATAAAAATACGATTTTTATATATAAGAAGAAGCGATAAAAATTCGATTTTTATGTATTGAATAGCGAAGTAAAAAAAATTCGATTTTTATATATTGAATAGCAAAGTAAAAATTCTATTTTTATATATTGAATAACAAAGTAAAAATTCGATTTTTGTATATGTAGTGGCTATGGGCAATGAAATTGACAAAGGGCGAGAACGGCGAAGATTTCTACAAAAGAAGAGTCGTGGCGTTTGGATTAGCTAATCGGTGAGAACTTCTCAGTTTTAAATTTAATTTTCTAGTTAAAATATATGCTAGGATGCAGACAGTGTTTAGTAGCACCCCACACCCATCGTCCACAGATCATGGATGGCTTGTATGCTTGGTTGTTTGATTTTGATGTGTAGTTGATTGTGTGATGTGATGTGAAATGAAATAAAATATTTATATAGTTAAAAATATTTTATAGTTAAAAATAGAATTTTTAACTTATATTTAAAATGAAATAAATATAAACAAATCGGACGATTTGTTTATATACAAACATTTGACTGATACTGATTGGGACGATAAATTTTACACATCGCCCAACTACACAAATCAAATCTGTGTTTGATTGATTGAAACCCCACACGGGTATTGGGATGATATATGACATACACTAATCCCAATAATTAGTTGTATGTCGATCGATTGATTGACAGGCAGTTATAAGCGTTAAATATTTATATTTAATGCATATACAGTGTAGAACGCACTCTGAATGATGGTTGATTATTTATTGTTGTTATTTTATACATGTGTTATAGAAAATCCATATAATTAACATTATATGGTAATTGATTGGTCCTCATTCCTGTTTTGAAATAGAAATATTTGAACTAGAATATTTGAATAGAAATATTTGAAATAGAATATTTGAATAGAAATATTTGAAATAGAAATATTTGAAAAGAAATATTTGAACTAGAATATTTGAAAATAGAAATATATGAAGCCGTGTTGATTAGATTGACGCGAACGAGATTTATATCGATTTTATTTATTTTCAATGAATATTGAAAGAATTGAAATTCGAATTATATTGAAAATAATTGAAATTCGAATTTGAATTGAACTGAATATAAAACGAATTCGAATTGAATTGAATATAAAACGAATTTGAATTGAATTGAATATTAAACGAATTCGAATTGAATTGAAAATAAAACGAATTCGAATTGTATTGAATATAAAACGAATTCGAATTGAATTGAATATAAAACAAATTCGAATTGAATTGAAAAGAAAATGAATTCGAATCGAATTAAGTTGAAATTGAATTGAAATCGATTTGAAATGAAATTAAAACAGATTATATTGAAAAATTCAATTTTGATTTGAATTTGAAACGAAGTTGAAATCGTTTCGAAAACGAATTTAAAACAGTTTTTTTAAAGTATGTTTTGAAAGGAAATCGACGATATATATACAATATATATATTACATATACATATACATATATATATATATATATATATATATATATATATATATATATATATATAATGGCCTGAATAGAACGCGTCGCGCCGCGGTAGTTCGCGAATTTCGACCATTGACTTCGAAAGGATATTGCGGGAGATCCGACCGTCGGATTCTCCTAAAACCGGAACCGTTGGGTTCGTATCGAAATGTGCTTTCGAACGAACGTGAGAAATTAGAAATCTAATAGTTGGATTTGGAATTATGTCCAAATCAAATTTGGAAAAGGTCGCTGTAAGTGCACTTCGATGGCCGTTGAGGGAAATCGACTGTACGGGCCTTGATAAAATTATTAAAAATAGTAATAATTTGTGTAAAATCAAAAGAAAGGATTTGTTAAGAATTAGGATGAAAATTTCCGTATTCGAAAAGATAAAAATAGATTTTTATCGAAATGAACTAGTTTTGAACTAGAATTATAATTCTATTTATTTCTAAAATAAAAAAAGTGGATTTGAAATGGTTTTGAAAATAACCAGAATTTCCAATATATAAAGTGGAAATGGATTTGAATCGAAATTGTCTTTAGAATATTTCGATGTTGGATTTCGTGATTATCCAGGTATTGTTAGGGAAATTTGAAAGATATATTTATATCGTTATTTCCAATACGATATTTGTTGGTTGTGGAATTTGATATTGAATATAAGCCGATATATTTTCTATTCAGACCCTTGTATTTAATATCAAATGTGATTCGGGTTTGTCGTGAATGGTGTCTTCATTAACACTGTTCTTAAACCCAGTTGAGAAAAAGATTAAATCTTTTTATTTTAGATTTAATGAAGTGTGCCAATTAAATAATATTTAATTGGAATTGAATTGGGATTGATTTTTGGGATTACTATGAATGGTGTTTTAAATAACACTGGTTCATTAACCCGATAATTAGTGGAATGTGATTTTTGGTTTATCGTGAACCGTGTTTTAAATGACATTGGTTCTTTAACCCAGTTAAAGACAGGATATTGATTTCTGTAAAGATTAAAACTAAGTGGGGTTTTAATGAATCTTTGATTAGATTGAAATGGTCGAGGATGGAGTATCACCAGTTTTGCTCCAAGCGATAGTTAAATCTTTAATTAGATTTGAACGTGAAATGGTAATTGAATTAACCGATAACACCGTGGTGTTAGATATGAAGTATTACCAGTTTTACTTCATGGGATGAATAAGTTGTGATTGGGAAATAAAATAAATGATTACTTCGGTGTGGTTCGCTAATCCCGACTAGTTTGGATTGATTAAAGAATAAACTTAAAGGATTTATCTTTGATAAAATTAATGGGAACCATTCCCAAAGTATAAGAATATTTGAAAAAAAGAATATTCTGAATTGGATTGGGGCGTATGTTGTGTTTGTGTAACACGTGTTTATTGTATACGCGAGTTATTCGGAAAGACGGAGTTTATCCCATTCTGAATAACTGATACGACGAAAAGTAGAAGATGAAGACAGTGGTCGAAGACCGAAGGTCTTGACGTCGTTTGGATAATTACTGATGATCTTGATTGGGCCGTACACCCAAGAGGTGTGAATCAGTTAGTGGTCGTCCAGACGTACTTGGAGATCAATGGATATGCGAGGTACAAGATGCCTCCGGTTTCGTTCAGACCCATAATGGATTTGTAAATGGACTGTGTGTCTGACATTGGATTTCATTCTATGTGATTGATATCGGTTGCATGGAGTTGTTTGCCTGTGTGGCATGCTAAGATGCAAATGATCAAGGATTTTGTTGAAAAGCAAAGTCTTGTGGTTGATGATCAAAGCACGGCCTTTGTGGCGTAGCTTTGTGTTGCGTGAATTCGTGAGCCTCACACCCCGGTTGTGAACCAGAAACGGGAGAAGGACCTCAGGGAGGACATGCATTTCTTTCTAGCTAGAAGTGGCGTCAGTGGTTTTACACGCCCTAACGAGTTTGACTTATGTGGTTTTTGCTGTTGCGAGGCGCCTCGGATATATCGCTCTATCCGGGACCGAAGGAGTCATTCGTTGGCTCATTTACGCCCCAACGGGCGGGGAAACGTAGTGTTAAGGCATAATAATCCACATCGATGGACCGGCCCTGACGATCCAAGGCTTGCCTGCGCGCTTGCCTGAGACTCGGGCTAGACAGTCTCGAATTCGGTAGAGGACTATCTTTTGCCTCGGTTCGCAGATGGAAATCCAGTTTCCAAATACGTGACTTTGCGGTTTTATTTGTAGAGCCTAGTATGGCGCCACAGTGGGATGGGGCGCTTATGCCGTCTATGATTGATACTTATGATTTGAAGTTGTTTTAAGCAATCTGCACTTATAATAGTATCAAATGATTTGTTTTAAACGTATCAAGCATTCTTGTCTATTATAAGGTAAAAACCCTATCCTCCGGCTTGCGTTGCATTGTGTGATGGGATCTGGGTCTTATAATAGCTTCATTTTTCTTTATTTAGCATTGCTCTGTTTGTTTTATGCACTGGTATTTTTGGGAGGAAACCCGTTCCGTGTTATACGGCGTGGTCCCTTGATTTACCTAACTTTAAAAATAAAGATTAATAACTGTTTTAGTTCTCACACCAGTCCCATGACCGACCTGGAGTTTATTGTTTTAACCTAAACTCTGGGTGCCCTTATTTCGACACGGGCAGCTAGTAGTTTTGGTTTTGCAGATTTATATTCACGGGATCCTGGATTACAGTAGGAACGACATCCGGAAACCTTTTTATCCATATATCTCCTTTAGTTGTGTTTTGTATTATTTTCCGCTGCTCTGTAAATTATTGTAATCTTTGATATTTTCTGTGTAATATTTATTCATTTATGCTCTTTATATTCTTTTATTCTGATGGGATTGTTGTAATATACAGTGAAATGTTCTTATGTTTGCGTTCTGATTGTCTTGTCCTCAAAGCAATCTGTGATTTCCCATGAGGGGGATTTCAGGTCGTTACAGATGACGTGCAATTATGAGGACCTAGATCAAAGGAACCTCGATATGGATCGTGCTAAGAGCTAAGCCAGCAATAAACGCAAGTGTAACACCCCGTGTATTCTATAACTGTGGAATTAACAAATTAAAGTATAATTAATTTGAAATCAAAGAACTAAGGGAAACAGGATACGCCATTGCGTTCGTCTCGGAAAAATACGCGAAATAGAGTCCGAGTTTTCGAAAAACGGAGTCCGTATGAAGGAGATATAGCCTCCGGAAGTTTCTGAATTAAGTTTAAAATTCGAACAGCTCAGAAAAACAAGTTTAAAATAAAAAAATCGGGCCCATATGGCCAGGGCGGGAAAAGTCCCGCTTAAGACACCCAGGTCGACTGGGCTGTCGACCTGGTCTAGCCAGGTCGACAGGGCTGTCGACAGGGCTGTCGACAGGGCTGTCGACCTGGTCCAGACCCAGGTCGAACCCAGTCCACCCTGGCTGGCCTAGTCTATGTTGGTCGATTTTCAGAAGCATGCTTTGTCATTAGGGCTAGGTGGCAGGCTCTAATTGGTCTCTCTTTCGAATGAATGGCTACGATCAATCCAAGCAACATCGATGGTCCTAATCAGTTCATAAACTCTATAAAATGACCCTAGACTCTACCTAGGTTTCTTACACAATTCTCTAGCCTCCATTGCTCTCTTCTTCTAATAAAAAAAATAAAAATGGCGTCGCTGCTCTGCTGGGATTAAAACTAGAAGATAATCAACATCAGCCTAAGCAACTCAAATTCAAACTAGAGATTAAAGTTTCTGCAAAGATTCTACAACAAGTTAAAGTTCTTTCTTTAATCCAATCAAGGCAAGTACAGTTATTTTCCGCTATAAACCTTAATTATAATTTTGATATGTTTTTAATTCTGAATCTGAGATTGTATATATATTCTCTTCTGTCAGATCTGTTCTTCTGTGACTGTTCTGTATCCCTTTTCTTCTTCTCTGTTTCTATAGCCAGGCTACCACGAGCCTGTGCCTAATCTCATAAGAGATGAACGTATGAAGGCAAATTTTGGGATAAATAATGAGTGATGCGAAATTTGACAAGACAGAATTGAATGTATGACTTTAGGTCTGAGGCATAAAATATATTGGACATGTGACTTGGGATTGGATGCATAAATTTGACTATGAACATATAATTTATATATGTTGTATGCATAGTTATGTTGTAATTTAGATCTGTAATTTATTAGAAAAAAAGATGAGCATATGTTACAAACTAGTTTTAGACCTATGCATATTCTGTGATAAAAGAAGAAGAGGAACCACTGTAAGATTTCATATGATTTGAGACTTTGGAGAAAATGCATATAAAAGTCAAGATCTGATTTGTAGAAGATATGATTTAAAGATTTATATTATTGGGTATAGTTTGCATAATGATTCTTAACTCAAAAAGAAGAAGATATGGAAACTTAGGTGTAAAGATTTACATTAATTAGGATATCTATTATTGTGATTACACCTAAATAGGGATTTTTGGATATATGGCATGCATTGAAATTAATGGTTATATTTGGTATAATTTATATGTGAATCTGCTGTAAAATGCTAGTTTAACAAAAATTGGAACATATGTTATCTGGCAAATTATGTCCATATTCTGCGCTTATGCAAACATGGAGTATATGTTGTGAATCACGACAATTATGTAAGCATATGATTGGGGCAAGGCATGTGAATAGAACCTTTAGAAATATTAAATTTGTTAAATCTGCTAATTTGCCAAGTTGCCTAAACTGCTAGTTTTGTTATATTGCCTAGACTGCTAATTAGATTGAAATGCCTAATCTGTTAAATTTGTCGATTGAAATGCCTAACCTGTTATATGCCAAAATCTGCTAAGTTGCTAAATCTGTTAAATCCGTTAAGTCATATAAAACCTGCTATCTGCTATGTTGATATAATCATCCTGTTATTGATATAATCTGAATTGGCATATATATTGGGCGTGCGCATAAACGGTAAATTATTAATTAATTGGTCGCAAAGATAAACATGGCTAACTCGAGGTTAGAATGAGTTTGCGGCGTAAATCTGCCCGGAACCGCCCGGCACAACCAGTGGCCGCAAACAATAGGTTCTAATGTGAGAAGTTAGCCATAACATGCGTAAGACACGAGGTTAGGTCTGGCTTGTGGCAGAAGTCTGCCCGGAACCGCCCGGCATATCCAGCGGCCACAAGCTACCGACCTAATGTGAGAGGTCTGTGCATTAATAATTAATTAATGCAAATCTAAGATAAGAATGACGTCTAAAACATATTGGGGAAAAAAGGGTTAAACCAACGGGATTAATAGATGTAGTAAAACCCGTCCTTGAATCTGTAGGCCCAATACAAAGTTAGACAAATCTGAAAAATCTGTACATCTGACCCGTTAGTCTGAAAACTTGTTAACTTAATTTGTGAATTAGTAAATCTGAGTTCTGTATGTCTGAACTTGTAAACAAGTTAATCTGAAATCTGTTAGTCTGGGGACACAAGATTAGGAGGGGAATTACTTGTGTCATCTGTTGTTTGGGACCCATATTAGTCAGTAACACTTTCTGGTATCAAAACTTTGACCCAACAGTAAGTAGGGTCCGGGCACGCTTACTGAACTAATTATAAGTGGTTCATTCTGATAATGGCGAGGGGTGTTGATGGTGCGTTCCAACCGGGTCATGTGCGTGCATGGATCCCGGTCTGCCTCTGAGGATGTAAGACGCCGTGACATCTGTAAATAGGTCTGTGCCAATTGGTTGTCACTTTAGGGAGTGATACACCCTACTGTGGGGCCGACACAGGATATTTATGTATTAGGGAGCCGATCGCTTGGGGTAGGGTTTAGGGTACACTTAGTTCTGTCTGTTTCTGTTGGTACCGTATGTTTCTATTGGGTGGTAACACCTGTCTGTTTCTGTGTGGTACCGTCTGTTCGGGTGGTAAAGGCCCATTACTAGTGTACACCTAATTCTACATTCTGTTCCGTAGGGATTAATCTGTTTCTGCTTCTGTCTGTTTCTGATCGGGTAGTAAAGGCCCATTATTAGCATTCTGTTTCGGTTAAAGTATTCTGTACCCGTTCCTGCTTCAATTTAGACATTAGGGTGACACCTAATTCGGCTATACTAGTATTAGTGCCGAGAAGTGTAAAACAATAGTTTATATCATTCTGTTTTTCGGTTATATCTGCTACACCTGTTATAGTTATCTCACATCCAGATTTATGTTCATATCATATTATTATTATCTGTTCGTATGCTGAAAGTCACTGGACTTGCCAGACTTTTTGTCTGACCCTTGTTGTTTCGCCTCCTTTCTTCCGTTTCCCCCCAGGTTATCCAAGGAGGGAAATACTTTAGCTTGATCCGGATTTCTCTTTGCTTGAAGTGTTTAAAGTATGGCTTGGCTCTGTATAGCTTCCGTTCCATAGGGATTATGATTTTAAAATATGCATTTTGAAGGCTTTTGTACAAGACTGATATTTTGTACTTGAATTCTGAAATTGAAAGGATGTAACCATATTAATTTTCGGTTTCCGTTGTAATAAAGTTAAAATTTTTCAAGTACTGTTTTATCTGTCTTGTAAGTTTCTGTTCTGTTTACTAAAATGCTCCACCAAAGTTAAGGCATTCCCTTTGTGAGTGACCTTAACGGAGGTGGGGTGTTACACTTGGTATCAGAGCTGAAGGTTACCAGATTGGGTAAAGTTTTTTGAAAACTGTTTTCAAAAAGGTTTTGGAAGGAAGTATTTTCAAGAATAAAGCTTATTTTGGAAAACATGGTCCCCAAGAGCCATATATCTTTCTTTCAGTCCTTTTTGTATTGAACCTTTCCTTTTTCGTTCCAGCATGTCTGAAGCATCTGAGATACCAGAGGGTGTTCATGTACCCGGTTGGTTTCGTCAATATCTTGAGGCTAGGACCGCCGCTGCAGGTCCAGCAAATGATCCCCCTCCTCCACCCCCTCCTCGTGCAATTGCTTTCTCATAGATCTATAGAGATTTTAGGGCCATGGGTGGGAAGGATTTCAAAGGAACTGAATCATTCGTAGAAGCAAGGAATTGGCTCAAAGAAACTGAGGATCTATTCGTTATCTTCGAGGTGGACGATAGGCAGAAGGTACAGTTGGCAGTATGGCTGCTCAAAGACGAAGCTTCCTACTGGTGGGAAGTCACTAACGCCGAGAGGCCGGTTGAGACATGGATGGATTTCAGAACAAGGTTTGAGACAAAATTTCTCTCGCAAGCTGAACGAAGTTTACAATTGGAAAAGTTCTTGTCTCTTAAGCAAGGAAGTATGACGGTCAAGGAATACGTCAACCAGTTCAACCAACTAGCAAGATTCGGATTGGATTCAGTCAACACTCAGCATAAAAAGGCTCTCCGCTTTGTTAAAGGATTGAATGAGCCACTGCACAGCCTAGCCATGACCCATGTACCCATGGGAGCAACTTACGAGAAATTGGTGGATATGGCACTACTGCACGAGGAAGACAAGGGCCCGAAAGAGACAAAGAAGGAAGAACCACAGAATAAGAAAGCGGGGCCCAAAAAGGAAACACAAAAGAAGGATGAGAAGACTGAAGATAAGAAGGGGAAAAAGTGCTTTACTTGTGGGAGCTCAACTCATCTGAACAAGGATTGCAGAAAAAGGAAGGGCGCTTGCTTCAACTGTGGGGAGATGGGACACTTCACTAGGGACTGCCCGAAGAGACGAGGACAAGGAGGGCAGGCGAACACTCTTGAGGCTAGTGCCTAGGATAGAAATAGGAAAATTTCTATAGTAGGTTTAATTTCTTTATCTGATTGTGACTTTTTCTGATCTTGGTATTTTGATTTTGTAATCGATACTCTGCACTTTAATGCTAGTATTATTTCTGAATTCCGCTATAGACTCAGACCCATAAGGGTTATGGATCATCTGTTTGAGACTGGGGTTTGAGGGATATCTGTGTTAGGCGTCAAGTATGACGCATACATTCTGAGTTTCGTGGGGTATCAATTTAATGTTGGTTTCGGTCTTTGCGGCCGATACTTAGGACCCATGTCTAATGGGAACCAAATTTTCGTTCTATCTGTACTCGCTTCCATCATTCGACTGTATCCTATCGATCGAATATTTGAACTTTAGGTAGAAACTAGTGGGTGTAAACATGTGTTTGAGACATGTTATGTTTGATGGTTGCAAGTGGATGCAAGTGGTTGCTAGTGGTTGCCCGTGGATGCATATACACACACTAGGCACTAGATCGGCTCGAAAACACTCTCATACTGCATATGGATGGGTGAGCATTTTTCAATTCTTGTGGATGCAAAATGGTTGATTCAGCACATGGGTGTTGCATTTGAGTGAATGGTTGTGCACTCATATAGAAATAATATATGTCATCAGAATTCTATTGCATACATGTTGGACTCATGACACTGACATAATTCGCATTAAGGAGGTCAACTGAATCAGTAGACCGCCTGATCTTTGCATTAGATAAGGAACATATACACACACTTTTGCATATGTTCATACAACATTAGAAGTTTTCTAAGGACAATGGATGCTTGTGGAAGATGGTTGAGTAGATGGGTGATTGGATGGTAGGACACATTCTTCTTAACTTGAAGATTTCAGGGACGAAATCCTTTTGAGTGGGGGAGAATGTAACACCCTGTGTATTCTATAACTGTGGAATTAACAAATTAAAGTATAATTAATTTGAAATCAAAGAACTAAGGGAAACAGGATACGACATTGCGTTCGTCTCGGAAAAATACGCGAAATAGAGTCCGAGTTTTCGAAAAACGGAGTCCGTATGAAGGAGATATAGCCTCCGGAAGTTTCTGAATTAAGTTTAAAATTCGAACAGCTCAGAAAAACAAGTTTAAAATAAAAAAATCGGGCCCAATTGGCCAGGGCGGGAAAAGTCCCACCTAAGACACCCAGGTCGACTGGGCTGTCGACCTGGTCTAGCCAGGTCGACAGGGCTGTCGATAGGGCTGTCGACCTGGTCTAGACCCAGGTCGAACCCAGTCCACCCTGGCTAGCCTAGTCTATGTTGGTCGATTTTCAGAAGCATGTTTGTCATTAGGGCTAGGTGGCAGGCTCTAATTGGTCTCTCTTTCGAATGAATGGCTACGATCAATCCAAGCAACATCGATGGTCCTAATCAGTTCATAAACTCTATAAAATGACCCTAGACTCTACCTAGGTTTCTTACACAATTCTCTAGCCTCCATTGCTCTCTTCTTCTAATAAAAAAAATAAAAATGGCGTCGCTGCTCTGCTGGGATTAAAACTAGAAGATAATCAACATCAGCCTAAGCAACTCAAATTCAAACTAGAGATTAAAGTTTCTGCAAAGATTCTACAACAAGTTAAAGTTCTTTCTTTAATCCAATCAAGGCAAGTACAGTTATTTTCCGCTATAAACATTAATTATAATTTTGATATGTTTTTAATTCTGAATCTGAGATTGTATATATATTCTCTTCTGTCAGATCTGTTTTTCTGTGACTGTTCTGTATCCCTTTTCTTCTTCTCTGTTTCTATAGCCAGGCTACCACGAGCCTGTGCCTAATCTCATAAGAGATGAACGTATGAACGCAAATTTTGGGATAAATAATGAATGATGCGAAATTTGACAAGACAGAATTGAATGTATGACTTTAGGTCTGAGGCATAAAATATATTGGACATGTGACTTGGGATTGGATGCATAAATTTGACTATGAACATATAATTTATATATGTTGTATGCATAGTTATGTTGTAATTTAGATCTGTAATTTATTAGAAAAAAAGATGAGCATATGTTATAAACTAGTTTTAGACCTATGCATATTCTGTGATAAAAGAAGAAGAGGAACCACTGTAAGATTTCATATGATTTGAGACTTTGGACAAAATGCATATAAAAGTCAAGATCTGATTTGTAGAAGATATGATTTAAAGATTTATATTGTTGGGTATAGTTTGCATAATGATTCTTGACTCAAAAAGAAGAAGATATGGAAACTTAGGTGTAAAGATTTACATTAATTAGGATATCTATTATTGTGATTACACCTAAATAGGGATTTTTGGACATATGGCATGCATTGAAATTAATGGTTATATTTGGTATAATTTATATGTGAACCTGCTGTAAAATGCTAGTTTAACAAAAATTGGAACATATGTTATATGGCAAATTATTTCCATATTCTGCGCTTATGCAAACATGGAGTATATGTTGTGAATCACGACAATTATGTAGGCATATGATTGGGGCAAGGCATGTGAATAAAACCTTTAGAAATATTAAATTTGTTAAATCTGCTAATTTGCCAAGTTGCCTAAACTGCTAGTTTTGTTATATTGCCTAGACTGCTAATTAGATTGAAATGCCTAATATGTTAAATTTGTCGATTGAAATGCCTAAACTGTTATATGCCAAAATCTGCTAAGTTGCTAAATCTGTTAAATCCGTTAAGTCATATAAAACCTGCTATCTGCTATGTTGATATAATCATCCTGTTATTGATATAATCTGAATTGGCATATATATTGGGCGTGCGCATAAACAGTAAATTATTAATTAATTGGCCGCAAAGATAAACATGGCTAACTCGAGGTTAGAATGAGTTTGCGGCGTAAATCTGCCCGGAACCGCCCAGCACATCCAGTGGCCGCAAACAATAGGTTCTAATGTGAGAAGTTAGCCATAACATGCGTAAGACACGAGGTTAGGTCTAGCTTGTGGCAGAAGTCTGCCCGGAACCGCCCGGCATATCCAGCAGCCACAAGCTACCGACCTAATGTGAGAGGTCTATGCATTAATAATTAATTAATGCAAATCTAAGATAAGAATGACGTCTAAAACGTATTGGGGAAAAAAGGGTTAAACCAACGGGATTAATAGGTGTAGTAAAACCCGTCCATGAATCTGTAGGCCCAATACAAAGTTAGACAAATCAGAAAAATCTGTACATCTGACCCGTTAGTCTGAAAACTTGTTAACTTAATTTGTGAATTAGTAAATCTGAGTTCTGTATGTCTGAACTTGTAAACAAGTTAATCTGAAATCTGTTAGTCTGGGGACACAAGGTTAGGAGGGAAATTACTTGTGTCATCTGTTGTTTGGGACCCATATTAGTCAAAAACCCTTTCTGGTATCAAAACTTTGACCCAACAGTAAGTAGGGTCCGGGCACGCTTACTGAACTAATTATAAGTGGTTCATTCTGATAATGGCGAGGGGTGTTGATGGTGCGTTCCAACCGGGTCATGTGCGTGCATGGATCCCGGTCTGCCTCTGAGGATGTAAGACGCCGTGACATCTGTAAATAGGTCTGTGCCAATTGGTTGTCACTTTAGGGAGTGATACACCCTACTGTAGGGCCGACACAGGATATTTATGTATAAGGGAGCCGATTGCTTGGGGTAGGGTTTAGGGTACACTTAGTTCTGTCTGTTTCTGTTGGTACCGTCTGTTTCTATTGGGTGGTAACACCTGTCTGTTTCTGTGTGGTACCGTCTGTTCGGGTGGTAAAGGCCCATTACTAGTGTACACCTAATTCTACATTCTGTTCCGTAGGGATTAATCTGTTTCTGCTTCTGTCTGTTTCTGATCGGGTAGTAAAGGCCCATTATTAGCATTCTGTTTCGGTTAAAGTATTCTGTACCCGTTCCTGCTTCAATTTAGACATTAGGGTGACACCTAATTCGGCTATACTAGTATTAGTGCCGAGAAGTGTAAAACAATAGTTTATATCATTCTGTTTTTCGGTTATATCTGCTACACCTGTTATAGTTATCTCACATCCAGATTTATGTTCATATCATATTATTATTATCTGTTCATATACTGAAAGTCACTGGACTTGCCAGACTTTTTGTCTGACCCTTGTTGTTTCGCCTCCTTTCTTCCGTTTCCCCCCCAGGTTATCCAAGGAGGGAAATACTTTAGCTTGATCCGGATTTCTCTTTGCTTGAAGTGCTTAAAGTATGGCTTGGCTCTGTATAGCTTCCGTTCCATGGGGATTATGATTTTAAACTATGCATTTTGAAGGCTTTTGTACAAGACTGATATATTGTACTTGAATTCTGAAATTGAAAGGATGTAACCATATTAATTTTCTGTTTTCGTTGTAATAAAGTTAAAATTTTTCAAGTACTGTTTTATCTGTCTTGTAAGTTTCTGTTCTGTTTACTAAAATGCTCCACCAAAGTTAAGGCATTCCCTTTGTGAGTGACCTTAACGGAGGTGGGGTGTTACAGCAAGCCCGCTACGAATCAAGCTGAGTCAAGCCAAGCGGCATCCACTAATCAATAGACTAGCAGACCTCCAAAGGGAAGCTGCTGTAATTGTGGCAAAGCGGGGCACTACTCAAATGTATGCACAGCCCAAAACGGAAGAAGACCAATTCTCAAGGTTCAAGCCAAAGCTCCCAGAACCCTCGCTCATGCTTTAATTGCCGCAAGATAGGACATCTTGTTAGAGATTGTCCCTTGCTTAAGAAGGCTGAAGTTGCTCACGTATATGACGGGACGAACCCGCTGGCTGCTTCCGATGGAGCAGGTAAACCCGATGTTTTGGGAGGTACCCTTACAATTAAAAATATTCCTGTTTCTGTATTATTTGACACGGGTGCATCACGTAGTTTTATTGCAAGTAACATAGTTAACAAGTTAAATTTAAAACAAAGAAAGATTAAAGAATCGGTTAAGGTTCATAGTCCAATAGGGGGTTCTGTTATTCTCGGTTCATATTGTAAAGTACCTGCTTCTTTTTCTCGATACCGGTTTCCTTTTGATCTAATCGTTATGGATTTTCCTGGGTTTGATATCATTCTCGGGCTAGATTGGTTAACGAAATACGAAGCTGAAGTAAAGTGTGCGGAAAGGATAGTAAAAATTCGAACGAAGCTTGGGTATATTACTGTGCCATGCCATGGTTCAAATTCAGATAGAGAGGAATTTTGGTCTAAGTTAGAAGTTATCCCCACTTCCTTAGAAAAGATTCCCTTCGTTAGAAACTATGCGGATGTGTTTGAAGAAGTTGAAAACGTACCTCCGTAAACAGAAATAGAATTCGGAATCGACCTAATTCCCAATGCCAGACCAGTAGTACATCCAATTAGCAGAATGACTCCAAAGGAAAAGGAAGAATTAGGCGATCAAACTCGTCAACTACTATGGAAGGGTCTAATCAGACCTAGCTTTTCTAGTTGGGGTGCAGTTGTAGTGTTTATCACAAAGTCAGACCGTACTCTTCGATTGTGTGTTGATTACCGAGAGCTCAACAAACAGACGCTCAAAAACAAATACCCATTACCCCGCATTGATGATCTGCTAGACCAATTAAACGGGGCGAGAGTATTTTCCAGAATGGACCTAGCTATAGGTTTCCATCAGTGGAGAATTGCAGAAGAGTGTGTTCCTTTGAAGCTTTTAGAGGTCCGGACATATTTTATGAATGGTTAGTAATGCCGTTCGGCCTATGCAACGCTCCAGCATACTTTGTCGATCTAATGAATAGAGTGTTCATGAGAGTTCTGAATAAATTTGTCCTTGTATTCATCGATGATATTTTAATCTACTCCAGATCAAAACCTAAGCATGAAAGACATTTAGAACAAGTATTCGACTTTCTAAGAAAGAACGTCTTCGAAGCCAAATTCTCTAAGTGTGTCTTCTTGCAAGAAGAGGTGAAGTTCCTTGGCCATGTCGTTTCAAAGGAAGGGATTTCTGTAGATCCGAGCAAAATTACAGCAATTCAAGACTGGAAACAGCCTACTACACCCACATAGGTTAGAAGTTTTATGGGGTTGGCTAGTTATTATCGAAAATTCGTTAAGGATTTCTCGAAGATATCTGGTCCATTAACGAAGCTTACGAAGAAACATGAGAAATTTAAGTGGACTTCCGACTGTGAGGAAGCTTTCCAGGAATTGAAATCGAAATTGACAACTGCTCCAGTGTTAACCATTATCGATGGCAATCAGGATTTGATGGTTTGGACAGATGCTTCTATTAGAGGTCTTGGTGTAGTGTTAATGCAAAGAGGCCAAGTAGTCGCTTATGCAAGCCGCCAGCTGAAACCGAATGAGAAGAATTATGTAACTCATGATCTTGAGTTGTTTGCTATTGTTTTTGCTTTGAAAATCTGGAGGCATTACTTGTTGGGTGAGAAATTCGAACTGTTTACAGATCATCAATCATTAAAGTATTTGTTCACCCAGAAAGATCTGAACTTGTGGCAGCAGCATTGGCTAGAATTTCTTGCAACATACGAGCTAGATATCCTGTACATGCCGGGAAGGCTAATGTTGTAGTTGATGCACTCAGTAGAAAGAACGAAATCATTTCCAGTTTTATCATTACGTCTTCGTTGAATGACAAGATCTCTGTTCTTCATAAAAACGACAATTTTGTTAAAGAGATGATTAAAAGAATTCAAAGGGGCGAAAGCTCCATTTTCCAAGTGGATAGTGAGGGAGTTCTGAGATTAAATGGAAGAATTTGTCTTCCCGACATCCCTGAGCTCAAAAGAGAGGTGCTCGATGAATTCCATAAACCCAAGATTTGCATTCATCCTGGAGTAAGTAAAATGTACAATGATATCAAAGGCACTTTTTGGTGGAAGGCGATGAAAAGGGACATTTCTTTATATGTTATCATATGCCCTACTTGTCAATTAGTCAAGAGCGACCAACAAAAGCTAGCAGGATTATTGCAACCGTTGGAAGTCCCAGGTTGGAAATGGGAACAGATTTCCATGGATTTCATAGATGGTTTGCCCCGAACCAAGAAAGGTAATGACAGTATTTGGGTGATCGTAGATCGCTTCACGAAGACCGCCCATTTCATACCTGTCAGATCCAATAGAACCGCTCAAAGTCTAGCACAGATATATTTTAAAGAAATTGTTAAGCTACATGGAGTTCCCATCGGCATAGTCAGTGATAGAAAACCAATATTTTCCAGCAAATTCTGGGAGGCATTCCAAACAGAATTGGGAACAAAAATGAATATGAGCACCGCTTATAACCTCAGACAGATGATCAAACTGAGAGAGTGAACAGAATTTGTAACAACCCGTATTTCGATAACATGAGTAAGACAAGAATCGAGGCAGAATTTAATTTTAAATTCTGAATCAAGTTAAACGGGCTGTGCCATTGCGTTCGTCTCGGAAAAATACGGGAAATAGAGTCCGAGTTTTCGAAAATCGGAGTCCGTATGACCCAATTAAGGCCCAACGAAGTTTTCAAAAAATTTCTAAGTAAAAACAGATTTCAAATTCAAACTTGAATTTGGAAAATTGGGCCAGATGGGCCAGGCGGGAAAAGTTCCCGCCACAGTACCCAAGTCGACGGCCCTGTCGACTTGGGAGTCGACTTGGTCTGACCAAGTCGACAGCCCTGTCGACTGGGCTGTCGACCTGGCTCAGACGAGCTGTCTTGCCTGGTGCACCTGTTTCTATCTTGGCTAGGTTTCTGGGCCTGGTTTGAAATCTGACGGTTCAGGTTGGTCCTAGGGTTAATCTAGGGGTCCTAACTAGCCTAATCTTCCATAAATAAACCCCTAACCCCCCCTAATCCCTCATTATTCACTCATGTAACTAAACTATGGCAAAATTTCTACTCTCATGGCCTCCACTCAACTATCCTAGCCTCCACTTAATTTCTATGAGAGGTTTCATGATCATGAGAGTGTTAGAGAGTTTCTAGGTTAGTATGAGAGCCTCTCAAGTTGATTTCAAGGCTAAAGCTTTGATCTTTGTTCTTAAAGATGGTGTTTTTGTTGATTTGGAGCTTTCATTTTTGGGTTTTAGGATGATGACATGCATAGGCTTTGTCTCAATCTTTCATCTAATCGATTTGTGCCTTCATAGCAATGTAAGCCCTTTCCCTACTCTTAGATATTAACTATGAAGTTAACTGTTCATGTTGCAAATTTGGGTTTGATCATTGGGTATGATTTGTGCTATCATGTCATGCAAGTTTATGAAGTCATCATCTTGATCTTATGAGCTAAAAGCTACAACCTTTATGTTGAAATGTTGCATTATGCAACATGAGAACCTTCATACCTTTTATGTCAACTTGTATATGAAGTCATAACCCTTATATGATGATATATGCGAGTTTCTAGTCATCATTCCATGTCATTTGTCACCATGATTCGCTTATGTTGCAAGTTTGGGTTTATGCATGTCTTTGTGAGGCTTAAGAATGTAACATGCAAGCTAATGAACACATTTGTGCCTCACTTGCCACCATGATTAACTTGTGGCTTAATATCCATTTTTGTCATGCCTTTGACAAGTCTCTTCTTTTAGTCCATTACGTTGTTGCGAACGTATATGCGAGTTTAAAAGCGTTGGGGTAACATTATGGGGAAACATAATGACATGAATATGATTTGGGTAAATGGGTATAAACATGACAACATGTAACGTTAAATATGACATGTGTTTATACTTGAAAACATGACTTGAAATATAACATGGAAGTTGACATGTAAGTATGCATAAAAACATAAGCTTGGGAATTTACCTATTAAGTTAGGTCTACCCATTGGGAATTTACCTATTAAGTTAGGTCTACCCAATTGCTTGAAAACTTGAATATGAACATGACACTAGACTAAACACGAAACTGGCCAACTCGAGGTTGGGTTGAGTTTGCAACGTAAAACTACCCGGAACCGACCGGCCTAACTAGTAGTTGCAAACAATAGGACCCAATGTGAGAAGTTGGTCATGTGTGCTCGAACCCGAGGTTAGACCAAGTTGTGGTGTAAAGCTACCCGGAACCGACCGGCTTAACTAGTAACCACAACAAAGTCTAATGTGAGAGGTGAAGGTGCATTAAGTAATTAATGTCACATAATAGGGTTAAGACAAGTTGATTAATGACTCTTAACCAAATATGACATGGACAAGTGGGTTAAGTAATTTGATTAGGCTAATGATACTTAACAAAACATGACAAGGCTGGGTAGGTTAAGTAACTTGATTTGCCTAATGACACTTAACCATTTTTATACGACTAGTGGACGGGGTTAAGTTAATCAACACTTAATCAATCCAACACGATAACTTGGTAAGGTTAAGTAAGTTTCCTTAATGACACTTAACCGAAAGATACAGTTAATGGATGGGGTAAGGATTAGACTCAATTAGTCTAAACATGGTAATCGGATGGGGTTAAGTTAACCTAAACTTAATTAATCCGACTTGGTAATTCAATGAGGTTAAGTAACCAATACTCAACCAACTTAACGTGATAATCTAATGGGGTTAAGCAACTTATACTTAACCAATTATACATGGTGATTTGATGAGGATTAAGTGACCCACACTTAACCAATCTAATACGCGGACCTGATAAGGTTAAGTTACAAGGCTTTTTTTAAAGTATACTTAACCATTCTAGTACGATTAGAGGATGGGGTTAAGCCAACCTATACTTAACCAATCCGACTCGATAATTGGATGGGATTAAGATAATCTATGCTTAATCAATCTGGCAAGATAGTCCGATAGGATTAGGGTAAACTGGTACTTGACCAATTTGACTCGATAGGGTTAAGTCATGAGCCTCTGGGTACACTTAACCAACTTGTAGGGCTAAGTCTTGAGCTTAAATACTTAACCAATCTTGATGTGATTTGTGGGCGGGTTAAGTCATGGACTTGAATGATAACACTTAACCCAATATACAAACCCTAGTTAGAGGAACTAGGTAGAAAATCTTGGTTAATCAAGGATAACGGGAAAGGAAGCTAAGTGGTAAACCTTAGTTAAGGGTAACTAAGTAATAATTCTTAGCTAAGGACATAGGACTAATTCACAAAGCGATGAGTAACCTGATACGGTGGGTCATCGCTTAGTATACGAGGAGGAGCAAGTTATCTGACTTGGATAAAAGCTCCAGCGCACTGGGTGCCGAAGCGGAAGCTTCGGGGGACGTGAGGATACTCTTGGTATCCCTCTGTGAGGTTGCAGATGATCCGCCTGGGCTCACAAGAGGTTAAGGTCTGCGGTAGAAGAGCCAAGAGTATGCCTTGGTTGCGAGCGACCTAAGGGCTGGGATGGATTAGCGTGGAGTCGAAGATTCTTGGTTTTTGCCCTGGATAGCACATCGCCGACTACCTACCATCTTTAGTCAATCGTGTACGTGCGAAAAGGCAGGGAACCCCCAACAGACCATGTGCTTGCTATCGAGTCATGGGTGAGGTTGGCCCGTAGGAAAGTGGGCTATAGTGGGGCCGGAGAGTGGTTCTTATACATGATTTTTCTTGGATTGCCTTTCAGTAGTTGAGGGAGGGGTCACGTGGGACCATAGCCACGGGTACAAAAACAGACCTTGATATCTGCATCGGCAGACGATTTAAAGCTCCCGACCGAGTTCCGTATTTCTTGATTTGCCCTGGCACGGAACTCGGATGGCACATTGTGGAACATGTGCATCTAGACATGGAAAACGATTCACGATACATACGTGGGATCAAGGGCGCGGTTGACGGGTGGCGTAATCCCTAGTGATCCTAGGTGGCCCAAACCCAAAACCGAGAAACGGAAACGTTCATTAGGTAGCATAATCCCTAGCAGTCCTAGGTGGCATAAATCCTAAGTGGACGCGCGATAGTTCATGGTAAGGAAACACAACTAGATCAAGGGCTGCAGTCCAAAACAACTTCAAGGATAAACCGTTTACATGGGAAAGCCCGTACAGCCTACGGCAAAGGACAAAACTTATACATGGAAAGAAACATATGAGTTGAGTAACCTATATATGCGGCATATTAGGTTGACATGGACCATTACACGACTTCTGAGTAAGGGTCATTCACGGATAACACGTAATACAGTTGGGATACTAGTACGGTAGGTGCAGAGCGGAGATACAGGATAGATGCCATGGGACGTTATACGTGATAGATATCTTGGGGATATTATACTTGATAGAAACCTGACGATGTGATACCTTGTTTTATCTTGACATCGTAATTTATCATGACACCTTAGTTTACCTGAGTTCAGTAGTTCATCCCGTTATTTTGGTTTAGCCTATCTGTCTTGTTATCATGCTTATGTTCATCTCAGTTTCTCATGTCAGTTAACTTTACTAGTTTTTATACTAATAGTAGGTAGGGCTTACTCAGTCTTTTTGACTGACCCGTTTTGTTTCGCCTCTTTTCTTCCGTTTCCCCCCCAGGTTACAGGGAGGAAATACCGTTGTTTAGTTCGGATTTCTTCTGCTTGAAGGTCATCATGGATGGCTTGGACTTTTCCTGGCTATGGCTACTTTACTGTTTTTATTTGGGGAATAATTTATGAAAAAGTCTTTATGCTTCTTTACTATTGCAAGACAGGTTTTGATGTACACTGATGTAAAAGGCTTTAGACCTTATGTCTTCATGTTTATGAAAGTTCGATTTTACTTCCGCTATTTTATATGTTCTGTCTTGTGATATTTCTGTGCATGTTTACCAATAATGCCCCTCTAAAGCTAGTGCATTCCTTTGCGAGTGACCCTAGCGGAGGCGGGGTGTTACATATGGTATCAGAGCAGAAGGTTACCAGACTGGGCAAAAGTTTTTTTTTAACCTTCTGAAAACTATTTGGAAAACCGTTTATAAAGAAGCATTTTTCAAGAAAAGTTTGTTTTAAAAAGGCTATTCCCCAAAAGCCATTAGCACCATTCTTTGATTCCTTGATTGAATCTCATTTCCTTTCTTTCCTCCATCCGTGGTCACAGTAGTTCTCACTATGACTAATCTTTGTCTAGCCACGTAGGTGTTTCCCCTACGATGGAGGTGGTTCTCAAGAGACCAGTGGCCGCCTTATAAGAAAGGATAATGAGAAAGAGGATAAAGGATATGAGTTTAACTTGTTGGTATGGCTCAACCCGGAAGGAGGGAGAAAGATGAACAATGAAACCCATGACGAGAGAGTACCTTTGGCATGGTGGAACGGGACGGATAGTTAAGTATCATGGGACAAGGACAAGATCATCGAGAGGGCAGTAGTATGCTCTCATGTCTAGGGTACCTCAGAAGGAGGGTAACGATCTTGTTAAAGGTTTAGCTTTTCTTCTCTTTCATCTCATTAGGAATTTGTTTTGATCATCATATCATTTAAGTCTTCTTCGATAGTTGAGTCTCTGCACCTTAAGTACTAGTGTAATAGAGAATCCCATTTTTGTCTCAAGTCCTGTGGAGAATCGGTCCATTTATCATGACTTGTTTTGGATTTGAGAATGACATGCCTCGGTTATGGATGGATTCTAGGGAGGAAGTGGTTATCCAGTAAGGGGTGCCACTCTCGGTTTTGATAGGAGGGTAGTTAGACTCTTGACTAGCCTTGGTAATACCCTCGAAGTCTCGTGGAACCTTTTGGGTTCGGTCATGATTAGTTACCTAGAATCCCTTGATACCTTTATTGGAAATTTTAAGCCCGATCGAGTGATGTTCGCCGATAAGACGGATGGTTTATTTCACTTATGCATGGGTTATGGAAATCACCCTAGTAAGTGCACTTGATAACCCGGTTGGCATCTGTTTACTTTCAAGAGAAAGTTCTTCTATGTGGAATACCTTATGGTACGAGGTCCGAGATTCACTAGTGAATTTTGGAAAGCTTGCATGAGATCATGAGTACGCAGTCATGTTTGCGCCAAGTGTGCGAGTGGAACGAGAGGCGACGAAGAAATGAGTGCCAGCTCATGTTATGGGAAACAGGAAATAAGAAGCTACGAAATCGCAAAGTTAAAAGACGGTCAAGGCACAATGGAATTGAGCTCAAGGAAGTACGACTTTGATGGTCAAAGACTAGATACGCGCATGATATCTCTTTTTGGGAGCGTATCCTTGATCCCTGTTTTCTGTAGAGCTTACTTGTAGGCTATCTTTTGTGGACACCCTCTCGGTCCTATTTTCTATTACAAACCCCGTAAGGAGTTTGTCTTGTTTATCTTCTCGACCCTGTTTCAGGGAATCCTAGGTAGAACCCTATGGATGTAAACATGTATTTGAAACATGTTATGATTGATATGGTTGCAAGTGGTTGTAAGTGGTTGCTCATGGATGCGCGAATACACATTAGATGCTTGCTCGACTCGGTCACATTTCATATTGCATATGCGCGAGTATTTATACCTATTTATGGATGAAATTGAATGTGTTATCATGCGGTTGTTGCATATGAATGAATGATTGTGCACGCATATAGTATCTATATGACTAGGACTATTTTCATACATGTTGGATTCATGGCACTATACATATTTTTGCATTAGAAAGATTATTCAGGCCTGATCATTAGCATTAGCTAAGGAACATGTACACACACGTTCTGCATATATTCATATAGCATTCGAAATCATCTAAGGACAATGATTGCTTGTGGATGATGTTTTGAGTAGATGGATGATGGATGGTAGGATAGGTTCTTCCTAACTTGGAGATTTCGGGGACGAAATCCTAAAAGGTGGGGAGAATGTAACAACCCGTATTTTGATAACATGAGTAAGACAAGAATCGAGGCAGAATTTAATTTTAAATTCTGAATCAAGTTAAACGGGCTGTGCCATTGCCTTCGTCTCGGAAAAATACGCGAAATAGAGTCCGAGTTTTCGAAAATCGGAGTCCGTATGACCCAAATAAGGCCCGACGAAGTTTTCAGAAAATTTCTAAGTAAAAACAGATTTCAAATTCAAACTTGAATTTGGAAAATTGGGCCAGATGGGCCAGATGGGCCAGGCGGGAAAAGTTCCCGCCACGGTACCCAAGTCGACAGCCCTGTCGACTTGGGAGTCGACTTGGTCTGACCAAGTCGACAGCCCTGTCGACTGGGCTGTCGACCTGGCTCAGACGAGCAGTCTTGCCTGGTGCACCTGTTTCTATCTTGGCTAGGTTTCTGGGCCTGGTTTGAAATCTGACGGTTCAGGTTGGTCCTAGGGTTAATCTAAGGGTCCTAACTAGCCTAATCTTCTATAAATAAACCCCAACCCCCCCCTAATCCCTCATTATTCACTCATGTAACTAAACTATGGCAAAATTTCTACTCTCATGGCCTCCACTCAACTATCCTAGCCTCCACTTCATTTCTATGAGAGGTTTCATTATCATGAGAGTTTTAGAGAGTTTCTAGATTAGTATGAGAGCCTCTCAAGTTGATTTCAAGGCTAAAGCTTTGATCTTTGTTCTTAAAGATGGTGTTTTTGTTGATTTGGAGCTTTCATTTTTGGGTTTTAGGATGATGACATGCATAGGCTTTGTCTCAATCTTTCATCTAATCGATTTGTGCCTTCATAGCAATGTAAGCCCTTTCCCTACTCTTAGATATTAACTATGATGTTAAATGTTCATGTTGCAAATTTGGGCTTGATCATTGGGTATGATTTGTGCTATCATGTCATGCAAGTTTATGAAGTCATCATCTTGATCTTATGAGCTAAAAGCTACAACCTTTATGTTGAAATGTTGCATTATGCAAGATGAGAACCTTCATACCTTCTATGTCAACTTGCATATGAAGTCATAACCCTTATATGATGATATATGCGAGTTTCTAGTCATCATTCCATGTCATTTGTCACCATGATTCGCTTATGTTGCAAGTTTGGGTTTATGCATGTCTTTGTGAGGCTTAAGAATGTAACATGCAAGCTAATGAACACATTTGTGCCTCATTTGCCACCATGATTAACTTGTGGCTTAATATCCATTTTTGTCATGCCTTTGCCAAGTCTCTTCTTTTAGTCCATTACGTTGTTGCGAACGTATATGCGAGTTTAAAAGCGTTGGGGTAACATTATGGGGAAACATAATGACATGAATATGATTTGGGTAAATGGGTATAAACATGACAACATGTAACGTTAAATATGACATGTGTTTATACTTGAAAACATGACTTGAAATATAACATGGAAGTTGACATGTAAGTATGCATAAAAACATAAGCTTGGGAATTTACCTATTAAGTTAGGTCTACCCATTGGGAATTTACCTATTAAGTTAGGTCTACCCAATTGCTTGAAAACTTGAATATGAACATGACACTAGACTAAACACGAAACTGGCCAACTCGAGGTTGGGTTGAGTTTGCAACGTAAAACTACCCGGAACCGACCAGCCTAACTAGTAGTTGCAAACAATAGGACCCAATGTGAGAAGTTGGTCATGTGTGCTCGAACCCGAGGTTAGACCAAGTTGTGGTGTAAAGCTACCCGGAACCGACCGGCTTAACTAGTAACCACAACAAAGTCTAATGTGAGAGGTGAAGGTGCATTAAGTAATTAATGTCACATAATAGGGTTAAGACAAGTTGATTAATGACTCTTAACCAAATATGACATGGACAAGTGGGTTAAGTAATTTGATTAGGCTAATGATACTTAACAAAACATGACAAGGCTGGGTAGGTTAAGTAACTTGATTTGCCAAATGACACTTAACCATTTTTATACGACTAGTGGACGGGGTTAAGTTAATCAACACTTAATCAATCCAACACGATAACTTGGTAAGGTTAAGTAAGTTTCCTTAATGACACTTAACCGAAAGATACAGTTAATGGATGGGGTAAGGATTAGACTCAATTAGTCTAAACATGTTAATCGGATGGGGTTAAGTTAACCTAAACTTAATTAATCCGACTTGGTAATTCAATGAGGTTAAGTAACCAATACTCAACCAACTTAACGTGATAATCTAATGGGGTTAAGCAACTTATACTTAACCAATTATACATGGTGATTTGATGAGGATTAAGTGACCCACACTTAACCAATCTAATACGCGGACCTGATAAGGTTAAGTTACAAGACTTTTTTTAAAGTATACTTAACCATTCTAGTACGATTAGAGGATGGGGTTAAGCCAACCTATACTTAACCAATCCGACTCGATAATTGGATGGGATTAAGATAATCTATGCTTAATCAATCTGGCAAGATAGTCCGATAGGATTAGGGTAAACTGGTACTTGACCAATTTGACTCGATAGGGTTAAGTCATGAGCCTCTGGGTACACTTAACCAACTTGTAGGGCTAAGTCTTGAGCTTAAATACTTAGCCAATCTTGACGTGATTCGTGGGCGGGTTAAGTCATGGACTTGAATGATAACACTTAACCCAATAGACAAACCCTAGTTAGAGGAACTAGGTAGAAAATCTTGGTTAATCAAGGATAAAGGGAAAGGAAGCTATGTGGTAAACCTTAGTTAAGGGTAACTAAGTAATAATTCTTAGCTAAGGACATAGGACTAATTCACAAAGCGATGAGTAACCTGATACGGTGGGTCATCGCTTAGTATACGAGGAGGAGCAAGTTATCTGACTTGGATAAAAGCTCCAGCGCACTGGGTGCCGAAGCGGAAGCTTTGGGGGACGTGAGGATACTCTTGGTATCCCTCTGTGAGGTTGCAGATGATCCGCCTGGGCTCACAAGAGGTTAAGGTCTGCGGTAGAAGAGCCAAGAGTATGCCTTGGTTGCTATGCGAGCGACCTAAAAACTGGGATGGATTAGCGTGGAGTCGACGATTCTTGGTTTTTGCCCTGGATAGCACCTCGCCGACTACCTACCATCTTTAGTCAATCGTGTACGTGCGGAAAGGCAGGGAACCCCCAACAGACCATGTGCTTGTTATCGAGTCATGGGTGAGGTTGGCCCGTAGGAAAGTGGGCTATAGTGGGGCCGGAGAGTGGTTCTTATACATGATTTTTCTTGGATCGCCTTTCAGTAGTTGAGGGAGGGGTCACGTGGGACCATAGCCACGGGTACAAAAGCAGACCTTGATATCTGCATCGACAGACGATTTAAAGCTCCCGACCGAGTTCCGTATTTCTTGATTTGCCTTGGCACGGAACTCGGATGGCACATTGGGGAACATGTGCATCTAGACATGGAAAACGATTCACGATACATACGTGGGACCAAGGGCGCGGTTGACGGGTGGCGTAATCCCTAGTGATCCTAGGTGGCCAAAACCCAAAACCAAGACACGGAAACGTTCATTAGGTAGCATAATCCCTAGCGGTCCTAGGTGGCATAAATCCTAAGTGGACGCGCAATAGTTCATGGTAAGGAAACATAACTAGATCAAGGGCTGCAGTCCAAAACAACTTCAAGGATAAACCGTTTACATGGGAAAGCCCGTACAGCCTACGGCAAAGGACTGAACTTATACATGGAAAGAAACATATGAGTTGAGTAACCTATATATGCGGCATATTAGGTTGACATGGACCATTACACGACTTCTGAGTAAGGGTCATTCACGGATAACACGTAATACAGTTGGGATACTAGTACGGTAGGTGTAGAGCGGAGATACAGGATAGATGCCATGGGACGTTATACGTGATAGATATCTTGGGGATATTATACTTGATAGAAACCTGACGATGTGATACCTTGTTTTATCTTGACATCGTAATTTATCATGACACCTTAGTTTACCTGAGTTCAGTAGTTCATCCCGTTATTTTGATTTAGACTATCTATCTTGTTATCATGCTTATGTTCATCTCAGTTTCTCATGTTAGTTAACTTTACTAGTTTTTATACTAATAGTAGATAGGGCTTACTCAGTCTTTTTGACTGACCCGTTTTGTTTAGCCTCTTTTCTTCCGTTTCCCCCCCAGGTTACAGGGAGGAAATACTGTTGTTTAGTTCGGACTTCTTCTGCTTGAAGGTCATCATGGATGGCTTGGACTTTTCCTGGCTATGGCTACTTTACTGTTTTTATTTGGGGAATAATTTATGAAAAAGTCTTTATGCTTCTTCACTATTGCAAGACAGGTTTTGATGTACTCTGATGTAAAAGGCTTTAGACCTTATGTATTCATGTTTATGAAAGTTCGATTTTACTTCCTCTATTTTATATGTTCTGTCTTGTGATATTTCTGTGCATGTTTACCAATAATGCCCCTCTAAAGCTAGTGCATTCCTTTGCGAGTGACCCTAGCGGAGGCGGGGTGTTACAGAATTCTAGAAGATTTACTACGGGCTTGTATTACTGATTTTGGTGGGTCATGGGAAGATCACTTGCATTTGGCAGAATTTTCATATAACAATAGCTATCAAGCAAGTTTTGGAATGTCTCCATTTGAAGAATTATACGGTAGACCGTGCAGATCTCCAGCATGTTCGGTAGAACCTGGCAACAGACTTGTGTTAGGACCCGATATGATTCGAGAAGCATCTGATAAAGTCGATTTCATCAAGAAGCGATTGAAAACTGCATAAAGCCGACAGAAAAGTTATGCGGATTCTAGAAGAAGAGATTTTACATTTGCTGTTGGTGATCATGTTTATTTGAAAGTTTCTCCGATGAGAGGAGTGATCCGATTCGGTAAAACTGGGAAGTTAGCACCTAGATTTATTGGTCCCTTTCCTATACATGAACGAATTGTAACTCTTGCTTATAGGGTTCAATCACCTGATTGGTTGCCTAGAGTGCATAATGTATTTCACGTATCGCAACTTAGAAGACATGTGCATGATCCAGATCTTGTTGTGGAAGAAGCAGCGCAACAGGACTTGGAAATTACTCCAGAATTAGCAGTCAGAAGAGAGCCATTAAAAATTGTTGGCAAAGAAACTAAAGAGCTAAGGAGCAAGAAGGTTCATTTCGTTAAAGTGCAGTGGAGTAGTGATTGTAGAGACTGTACTTGGGAGACTGAGGAAAGCATTAAGCAAGCTTACCCCAAATGAAGAATGGACCTCTCGGACTAACTCCGGTGCAAGGTACCTTCACAATACTTTGCATTTACATTTTTGTTTCCTACTGTACTGTTGTTTCCTTTTCGAGGACGAAAAGTTTTAAGTGGGGGAGATTGTAACAACCCGAAAAATAAGAGCCAATTTAAAAATTTTAAATTGGATATTTCAGAGGAATTTAAACAATTGAAATAGAATACTTCAATAAAATAGTGAATTAGAAATAGTGTGGGAGTATGAAATTTTGAATTCAAACTTTGACTGACTGTACCGGGTGCAAAATATAATGGATTTTAGTGAAACCAAAAATATTTAAATCTGTTTATGAATATCTTTCTAACGAATCTGAAAAATCGAAGTTTCATAGCGGGAATCAAATGTTATAGCCAAATGAATTTTCAAAAAGGTCGCTATAGAGAATATATATAGCCCGTGAAAATAGACATTTTGCAAACGACCTCGGAATTTGACGAAACCACTTTTGTTGGATCCGGGATTTCAAATTATTGATAGGTTTTAAATTTCATAATTTTTGAAGCTAGTATTTGAGCGTGGCAAAAGAAAACGTGTTTGGTTAATTTCTGTTAAATTGGATCGACTAGAAAATGGCCATTTTTTAAAACGGTCTTAGAATTCGACGAAACTAGTTTTGTTGGGACCGTATCGTCTAAACATAGCAAGATTTATTTTTCTGGAATTTTTCGAATAAGTTTGTTGCCCTGGAAAATTGAAATGTACGTTCAGATTGAATATTGAATGTTTTATATTTTAATTTGAAGAATAACTGATTGTAACGGTCGAATTGGCCTACGAAACATATCCCATTGTGTCCGGGAAACGGGTATTTAGCAAAGGGGCGGTAGTCGTTGGGTTTGAATTGGTGTCCGTGTGGAGAAACACTACTTTAAAATTTAATAAAACCCACGGGCCAATCAAAATTCTCCATTAAATAAATAAATAAATATCAGAAAACCCTCGTCCCCTCCCCTTGATAGACGACGCACGTCGCTCCCCACTTCCCGACCAAATTGCCGCCGCCTCAGCCACATGACGCCTCCGCCACCACCCGATCTCGACAGCGCCGCCTCTCCTCTTCAAATCCGACAAACCCTCGACCCCCCTCGTCGCCCCATTGACGAGAACCAGCTCTCCAAAGTCGGAGACTTTCCAGCGCCGCCGAGAACGCCTCCGACCACCGATCCCGACGAAACCCCCCTACGCCTGAAGCTCTTTCCACCCTCTTTGACGTCATACAACCTGATCGGGACGGAGTGCTACGGATTTCACGAATTTTCAAAACCTAGTTTTGAACAACAGAGGAAGGTATGCGGCTTGAATTATTTAAACTGAAATTAACACTTTTAAGTGTTGCAAACTTTGAAAAATCATATCTTTATGGTGTGCTAACGAAATTCGATGAAACAGGAAACATCGTGACCGCAAGGAGGCTATCTACCATCTAGAAGAGACCGCGGATTTTTCTGAGCTATCTACGATTTTTAGCACCTCAAAAACCAATGAGAGATTTCTAAACTGAAATGTGAATGGAAATGTCATGTATAAATTATATAAGTGAAATATAAATTATACACGTGTCGTATACCTCATGTACATGCGTTGTTTAAGCTATATGAGCAAAGTATGAATTATACATGCATGGTATAAATGATATGTGTGTTGGAATGGTAATAAAATATATTTATATATGAATATATATATACACACACACTCCCCTCGTCCACAAACCATGGACGATATTTATTGTTTGTGAATTGGTGTGAAGAATTTGGTGAATAATGCGAATGTTTGATAGAATTGTTTGTGGTTGATATTGTTTGGTTGTGGTTGAAAAATACCCATTGGTGATTGAAACAAATTTGAAATAATTGTGGAAAAGAAAATCATACTTGCCTACGTGCGAATTGGATGTATTAAATCCCTATTGTCAAAAACCGCGAGGTTTTAAGGTAGAGCGAGGAGCCGTACTCGGGACGGTGCCAGTTCTAACTACCCTGCCGTTATGCTGCCGAAATTTTGAATAATGTTCATGTGTTAGAATTATTTTCATATGTTGAAATTATTTTCATGTGTTGAAACCAAAGTCATGTGTTGAAACTATATCCATGTGTCGAAAATGCTCATGTGTTGAGAAGTCATGTGTTGAAAATTAAATTCATGTGTTGAATGAATAAAATGTTTAAACAATAAAAATCACATTTTTATTATATATATAAGAAGTATGTAAAATATTCGTGTTATAAAAAAATTGTTTCAACAGTAAAAATTACATGTTTCTTATATGTAACAAACTATATAAAATATCCATGTATAAGAAATGCTCATGTGTTGAGAAGTGCGTTTGTTGAAAAGGTTCATGTGTTGAATAAAAAGATCGAACAAAAAAATTACATTTTATTGAAAATATGAAGTGTTAAAAATATTCTTATGTTGAATAAATATTTTAGATGATAAAAATATCATTTTTATCGTGTATGTGATTTGGTAAAAATATATGAGTGTTGAAATAAATATTTGTTTGCTATGAATTTTATTTTTAACATGTATAGGAACTAAATAAGATGGTCATGTGTTGAAATATGTTTTAGTTCGACAAAAACATCATTTTTGAAATGTGAAGTGTTAAAAATAACCACTTGTTCAAATAAATATGCATGAGTTGAAATATACTTTAATTAGCTAATGATATGATTTTTGCTTATGTACGCAACATTAGAATGAATGGTGACTTTAAACCAAGTTGAATCAAATAAGAAGTTGAATGGAAAATGACAAGTGATAAGAATTGCACATATGTACATGCATATTTATTGAACAGGTTATAGCAAAGAGGCTAGAGAAGAGGAATAAAATTATGTGCCCGACAAATAGGTACATGTTTACTGTTTTGCTTTGGTGATGATTTTATGAGCTTATTGGCTAGCCGCTTGGCTTTTCCTTTTCCTTTTTGAGATGAGACGCCCGTGTGGCTATTTGGGAATTTTCCCAGCCCTTCCCGTACAAAGGAGGTTATGGCGAAATTTTCAAAAATTTAAAGGCGTTAGTGAAATATTTGAAGTGAAAACGATATTGAAATCGTCGAATGAACTATATTTATATTTATATATATATAAATATAAATAAAATTAAAACGAATCGTGGCCGTGCAGTTTGTGTTTTGAAACCGTGATTTCAAACGATTAGTGCAGGAGATCCGACCATCGGATTTTCCCAAAACCGCAACCGTTGGGTTCTCGTTGGAAATATCTTTCCAACGACACCAACTTTGTAAAGATCCGACGGTTGGATTGTTTGGAATTTTTAATTCAAATCTGAAGAAAAACAGCGCTAAAATCGATTATATTTATATATAAATATAAATATAATTAAACTAAATCGAATAACGACGCTATAGTTCGTATTTTGAAATCTTAACTTCAGACGACTAATGTGGGAGATCCGACCGTCGGATTTTCCCAAAACTGAAACCGTTGGATTCGTTTTGAAATGATCTTTCTACTGATATAAAATTTGTGAAGATCCAACTGTTAGATTTTCAGATATGTGTAAAAAAATTTGGGGAAAAACAGCGCTAGTGCCTCGGCGCGACCTAAAACGTTGTTTAATTAAATATGGCCGTTTTTAATAAATAAAAATGGTGATATTTTGTTATAAAATATTATTGACTATATAGAATGGAAATAAACAAATTTTACTTGGTTTGCTTGATATGTGATGGTTGAATGTATTTAACATGATAACTATACTAAGGAACTGAAATGTGAATGTTGAGTGATTTAACCATGTGAAGAATTGATTTGAAAATCTAAATATACTTGGATTATTTGAAAAGGCCGAGTTCATTCTCATTTCAAATAATCGATCGACGGTGAGAAGTTGAAGATTTGAAGACGGTTGAAGACCGACGATCTTCACATTGGTTGGATGGGCGCTACTGATGCTCGTGATTGGAGTAGCTACCTTGAAGGAGTTGAAGTAGTAGCCGTCCGGACGTATTGTTGATTGTGCGGATAAGCGAGGAATTTGGTGCCTCCGGCTTCGTTCAGACCCAGAACAAACTTGTAAATGGACTGTGTTTCTGACATTGGATTTTGTTCTGTGCTGATTGATCTATATTAAATATATATCTGTTTGGCGGTGGAGAATTTATTCTCTTTCTTAACGCCCTTCTCTGAGATGTACGAGCTCAGAGGTTATATATAGATAAAAATCAGTCGCGTGGAGTGGACTGCATGTGTGGCATGCCCAAGTGGCATATGATCAAGGATTCTGTTGCAAAGCAAAGTCTTGTGGATGATGATCAAAGCATAGCCTGTGTAGCGTAGCTTTGTGTATAGCGTGGATTCGCGAGCCTCACACCTCGGTATGAGTCAAAAACGGGAGAAGGACCGTTGGGAGAACACGACATTTCTTTCTAGCTATGGTGGTGTTAGTGACCTACCAGCCCTGACATTTATATATACTTTTCACCTGTGTGGTTGTTGGAATGCTAGGCTCCTTGATTATAGGTCAGTAAGGTCTGGGAAACGTGTGTTCAGGAATTGCTAATTTTGACGACCCCAAAACCCGTGCTGACGGAGTTAAGGGTAATCTTTGGAATATAACACAGAAACAGATAAAAGCAGAACAAAAATAAATAAATACACCAGATAATGAACAAATAATACACTGGATAAATGTAATCATCAGAGTTACACAGTATAGAGGATCATAATTAGTACAAATACAGTTCAGCAATACATAAATGTCTACAGCGGAAAACAAAACATAATGTACAATAGGAGCTGAATAGCATAGAAAGAGGTAAATGATAGAATCCATCTTCTTCTCCAGCTATCCAGAAAAAGTCTGCTAAAAACCTGAACACAAGGCTGCCCGTGTAGAAAGAGGGGCACTCGATTTTGAAAGTGAAACAAACTACGAGTCAGTCATGGGACTGGTATGAGAAATCTACTTCACACATTACATAATATGGCTAATCACATGACCACGCCACTTTCGCGGAACGGGTTTACTGCATTGGATTGCCAGTGCTTTAAAACAAATAATTCTTTTAAACATCGCAATGCCTTTTATAAAAATGAAGCCATTATAAGACTCAGTTCCCATAACATAATGCAACGCAAACCGAAGGATAGAGTTTTTACCTTATAATGGCCAAAATATGCCTGATACGAATAAAACAAAAGCATTTGGTATTACTACTAGTGTTCATGTGTTTCAAAAACCATTTCAAATCATAAGTTTCAATCATAGACGACATGAGCGTCCCATGCCACTATGTCGCCAAATATAGGTACACAATCAAAACCACAGAGTCACATATTTGGAAATTGGATTTCCATCATGAACTAAGGAAAAAGATAGTCCTTACAGACTTCGAGACGCTCTAGCCCGTGTCTCAGGAGCAGCCGCAACTGCACCTTGGATCGTCTGGGCCGGTCCACACGGAGTTGATTATAATGCCTGAACAATGCATTTCCCCGCCCTATGGGGCGTAAATGAGACAACGAATGACTACGTCGGTCCCGGATCGACTGATATATCCGAGGCGCCTCGCAACAACAACAACCACACATGTGAAAATAGTATAAATGTCAGCGAGTTTAAGCACAGACATCACCTCTAGCTATAAGGAAACGCACGCCCCCCTGAGGTCCTTATCCGTTTCTGGTTCATACTGGGGTGTGAGGCTCGCGAATTCACGTTATACACAAAGCTACGCCACACAGGCGGTGCTTTGATCATCAACCACCAGACTTTTCTTTTCAACAGAAGCCCTGATCACTGCATCTTAGCATGCCACACAGGCAATTCACACCATGCAACTGATGGCTATCAATCACACAGAATGAATTCCATTGTCAGACAAACAGTCCAGTTACAAGTCCGTCTTGGGTCTGAATGAAACTAGAGGCACTATATACCTCGCATACCCATCGATCTCCACATACGTCTGGACGATCACCACTCATTATCCATATTTCGGGATGCCTCCTAATCAGGACATCAATTACCATCCAAACGAGGTGAAGATTTCCGGTCTTCAACCACCGTCTTCATCTTCGATTTCTTATCATCGATTTAGTAATTCAGAATGGGATAAACCCGGCCTTTCTGAACAACTCGCGTATATAATAAACAAGTGCTACACAAACACAACATACGCATCATTTCAACTCATTAGTCACTAACCGTAAATCAGTAAGAGAACGATTTCCCAAATATTAACCCCAAAGGCCGAAACCAACATCCGATCAAAACCCAGGAAACCATTCGACTTAGCCAACCTTCAGTTAGTTTCTAAATTTCAAACCCATATCGTTTATAATATTTTATAACGATTTATCGCTATTTTTATTTATTTTAAAATAGCCAATTTATTCAAACGACGCTTCGGGCCATAACGCGGCCGTGGCGCTGTTTTTCTTCAGATTTGATTTACACATATCTAAAAATCTAACCGTTGGATCTTCACAAAATTTATATCATTTGAAAGATCGTTTCAAAACGAATCCAACGGTTCTAGTTATGGAAAAATCTGACTGTCAGATCTCCCGGTATAATCGTTTGAAGTTTCGATTTCAAAATACGAACTGCAGCGTCGTTATTCGATTTAATTTAATTATATATATATATATATAATCGATTCTGGCGCTGTTTTTCTTCAGATTGGAATTAAACATTCCAGACAATCCAACCGTTGGATCTTTACAAAGTTAGTGTCGTTGGAAAGATATTTCAAAAGCGAACCCAACGGTTCCAGTTTCAGGAAAATCCGATGGTCGGATCTCCCGCACTAATCGTTTGAAATCACGGTTTCAAAACACGAACTGCAGCTTCGTTGTTCGATATATTTCAATTCTATTTATATATATATATAATCGATTCTTCGATTTCAAAACTATATTCTTTTCACACTTTTGATAAAAATGATATTTTTATCCAACTGACAATTATTTCAACACTTCGCTATTTTTAACAATTCATGTATATAGTAAAAATATGATTTTTATTATAAAACAATTTATTTCAAAACACGACTATTTTATATAGTTCATATAGATGATAAAAATATGATTTTTATTATAAAACAATTTATTTAAAACACGAATACCATTCAACACATGAATATCATTCAACGAATGAATTTCTATTCAACACATGAAGGTTTTCTATTCAACACACGAATATAGTTTCAACACATGAAAATAATTCTAACACATGAATATTATTCAAAATTTCGGCAGCATAACGGCAGGGTAGTTAAAACCGGGGCCGTTCCTAGTACGGCTCCTCGCTCTACCTTAAAGCCTCACAGCTTTGGACAATAGGGATTCATGCATCTAGTTCGCACGCTGGCGGCATGTATATTTTTTTTCATTTCCACAACTAATCCTATGTGGTTTCAACCAAATAGTTCTCAACCACAAACGGGTATTTTTCAGCCACAATCAAACAATTTCAACCACAAACAATTCAATCAACCATTCGCTGTCAACCAATTTTCACACTAATCACAATCAATAAATATCGTCCATGGTTTGTGGACGAGGGGCGTATATGTATATATATATATATATATATATATATATATACATATATATATATATAAGCATTTCACTTCTATTCAACACATATATAATTTTTACAATGCCTATATAACTTATACATCGAACGCACAACTTATACAACGCTTATACATGGTGTACAACGCTTATATAACTCATACATCGACTATATAATTTATACATCGTCGTTTTCCATATCGTTTATAAATTAGAAATCTCACTTTTCATATATACAATGTTTTCACTTTCATAAATAAAATATTTTCACTTTCATATATACAATATTTCACATTTCATTCACATCGTATATGTATATTTCATTCGCACCGTATATATATTTCTCATTTCAATATATATATTATTTCCATTTTATATATATTCATTTTTCACATTTCGTATGTATATAAATTTCATTGCAAATAGATATTATTTCCTTTTCATATATATTTTATTTCGATTTCATATAAATTTTATTCTCATTTCAAATATATACATTCACATTTCAATTTATTTCATTTCACATCACCATTAATTTTCACACAGAATACAATCAAACAAGTCGTCCATGGTATGTGGACGACGAGGAGCAGTTCATATATGTAGTTACAAATTAAATAACTGTACAGAAAATTATAGTGAGAGAATTCTCACCGCGGTCGGTCCTGAAATGTAGTGCTCTTCAAGACGGTTCCAACGCAACTCGTTTTACTGATTTCTATTCCGTATGAGAAAGATATAGCCATCAATACGTTGTATAATTAAATAAATAATTAACCAAATTAATTAAAGAAATAATTTACTTGGCTAATCCTTCTTCCACCCGTTCAGGTAAAAACCCATTTGCACCATGCTTCCAAACTAGGGTTCCGTACTGCGCTTCCATGCCATCGCCGGAGTCCAATCGGAGGTGCCCACGTGACTCGCCGGAGTGCCATTCCCCTGCGCTGCCCCTCTCCTTGAAGACCACACCACCTTGCGCCTCGAAAATCGAGGTGAACTACTGTCCTTCAGCTCCGGATTTCTCACTTCACACTCAACCATCTTCGATCAAACTGGTGTGGGTTGGAAGCTTAAGGAGAGCTCTGCAATATTCTCTAAAGAACTGAGGTGCAATTTTTTGTGTGGAGGGAGATCGGGAGGGAAGATTGAAGGAGCGGTTTGGAGCGTTCATCGAAGAGGGTGGCGGCTGCGTTTGTGTCCTAGGGTTTTAGCTTTTATAGACAATTTTATTATATTTTATTATTATTTTATTTCGAAAAATATAAGTTTTTGCATACGAACTCAAAATCAAACCTAACGACTGTCGCCCAGAGCTAAATACTCCCATTCCGAACACAACGGGATCTGTTTCGTATGCCCATTTGACTGTTTCAGTCAGTTTACCTTCAAATTAAAATAAAAAACATTCAATATTTAATTTGAACGTACATTTCAATTTGCCGGGGCCACGTACTGATTCTAAAAATTCCAGAAAAACAAATCTAGCTATGTTTTGATTATACGGTCCCAGCAAAACTAGTTTCGTCGAATTCTGAGACCGTTAGTAAAATGGTCCTTTTCTGGTCGATCCAATTTAACTATAATTGACCAAAACACATTTTCCTTCGCCACGCTCACATACTAGCTTCAAAAATTATTAAATTTGAAACCTAGCAATAATTTAACATCTTGGATCCAACAAAAGTGGTTTCGTCAAATTTCGAGGTCGTTCGCAAAATAGCCTTTTTCACGGGCTATATAATTTCTAAAACGACCTTTCTGAAAATTAATTTGGCCATAACTTTTGCTTCCTACTACGAAACTTCAATTTTTCAGATTCGTTAGAAAGACATTCACTAACAGATTTAAATATTTTTGGTTTCACTCAAATATGTTTTGTTTTGCACCCGGTACAGTCAGTCAAAGTTTGAATTCAAATTTTGAAACTACCACGCCATTTCTAGCCTTGTTTCTATTTCAAAGTAATTATATTTATTTTTAATGTCGATTCAAACTTGCTTTTCATCATTACTATTTAAAATACTTATTTTAAATACTTAAAATCCGCTAAAATAGCCAATTTTTTTTTTAAAAAAATTGGTTCATATTTTCCGGGTCGTTACAATCTCCCCCACTTAAAACTTTTCGTCCCCAAAAAGGAACAAAGTCGAAAGCGGTTTGATTAATCAACTCTACGTTCAATCTAGCTTCCATTATCCAAATTTTCAGTTTCTGAGAATTTTCAAATTCTTCAAAAATTTGGCTAACACCTGGAATTTTCGAAATTTTTTGCCATAACCTCCTTTGTACGGGGAGGGGTTTGGAAATTTATTGGGCCGTATTAGGTACCCAATAAATCCTATAAAGCATACACATATTTATAGTGATATATTCTGGTGTTTACAGGGGAGCGTATATTGATAATAACTGCAGAGAATAAATTCTCATCACCCTGTCAAAGCCTGAGGGAGTGTGTATTTTAATTGCTCCAGAGAATAAATTCTCGTCACCTCGTCCCGTGTGGGAAATAAATAATCTTTGTGCCGTATCTAATAACTAGAGAGACGTGATTATTGTCAACTCCAGACCCGTGTGGGGTTTTTATTATTCTGGCAATTTATCTTTACAATTTTATAAGATCATATCAGTCATCAATTCACCCTGTAATATATAGTCATCGCCATACAAGCCTCTCACTCGTATGGTAAATCTTCCACCTCGTCACACAAGCTCCAAATGCTTATGTGGTATATGATGAAGTATGTCCATCTTCAAGAAGTATGCCATGTAGCGTAGTTCAAAATTAATTGTTACTATCCTATGGTGACATTTATTATTATGCACAGAACAACCAGCACTCCGAATTCAATGGCATTCAGAGGAGTTGATATAATAATATTTCGCATCCAACTCAGTAAGGTTTACCTGTTTGTCGGGCACGCAAATAAAATCTTTACTCAACAGCTATTCATTTACCTGTTCAAACATATATAATGCACGTATATATATTTCTGTCTATTTTCATATCAGTTCAATGTGTGATATAATCGAATAAATTCTACCATTCATTGTCTTATTGATTAAATTAACTATCGTTCTAATAATTTAATTAATCAAATCTACTATCATACAACATAAACAACAATCAATTTGTTTTTTATCTTTTCAAATATATATCTTTTATATATTCAAAAATTATATTTCTAAAACTAGACTATAAATATAATCACAAATACGTTATTTATAAACATATAACTCTCGACTCGTTCTAGGGCATTTTTGACCCATCTCTAATGAGTTATTCTGATTCTGCTATACTCATACTAGGATATTTCTGATCCTATCTGTAATGAGTTATTCATCTTAGAACACTACTGGTTCTATCTCTGACAAGTTCGTTAATATGTTATTTTCCAGCATTAAGCTTAACCAAAGCTCTGATACCACGTTTTGACGACCCCAAAACCCGTACTGACGGTGTTAAGGGTAATCTTTGGAATATAACATAGAAACAGATAATAGCAGAACAGAAATAAATAAATACACCAGATAATGAACAAATAATACACTGGATAAACGTAATCATCAGAGTTACACAGTATATAGGATCATACTTAGTACAAATACAGTTCAACTATACATAAATGTCTATAGCGGAAAACAAAACATAATGTACAATAGGAGCTGAACAGCATAGAAAGAGATAAATGATAGAATCCATCTTCATCTCCAGCTATCCAGAGAAAGCCTGCCAAAAACCTGAACACAAGGCTGCCCGTGTAGAAAGAGGGGCACCCGAGTTTGAAAGTGAAACAAACTACGAGTCAGTCATGGGACTAGTATGAGAAATCTGCTTAACACATTTTATAATATGGCTAATCACATTACCAAGCCACTTTCGCGGAAAGGGTTTACTCCATGATTGCCAGTTCTTTAAAAGAAATAATTCTTTTAAACATCGCAATGCCTTTTATAAAAATGAAGCCATTATAAGACTCAGTTCCCATCACACAATGCAACGCAAACCGGAGGATAGAGTTTTTACCTTATAATGGCCAAAATATGCCTGATATGAATAAAACAAAAGCATTTGATATTACTACTAGTGTTTATGTGTTTCAAAAATAATTTCAAATCATAACTATCTATCATAGGCGACATGAGCGTCCCATGCCACTATGTCGCCAAATATAGGTATACAATCAAAACCGCGCAGTCACGTATTTGGAAATTGGATTTCCATCATGAACAAGGCAAAAGATATTCCTTACCGACATCGAGACTCTCTAGCCCGTGTCTCAGGAGCAGCCGCAACTGCACCTTGGATCGTCAGGGCCGGTCCACATGGAGTGGATTATAATGCCTGAACAATGTGTTTCCCCGCCCTATGTGGCGTAAATGAGCCAACGAATGACTCCATCGGTCCCGGATCGACCGATATATTCGAGGCGCCTCGCAACAGCAATAACCACACAGGTGAAAATAGTATAAATGTCAGCCAAATTAAGCACCAACACCACCTCTAGCTGGAAGGAAACACACTCCCCCCTGAGGTCCTTCTCCCGTTTCTGGTTCATACCGGGGTGTGAGGCTCGCGAATTCACGTTATACACAAAGCTACGACACACAGGCGGTGCTTTGATCATCAACAATAAGAATTTTCTTTTCAACAGAAGCCCTGATCACTGCATCTTAGCATGCCACATAGGCAATTCACACCATGCAACTGATGGCTATCAATGACACAAAATGAATTCCAATGTCGGACACACGGTCCATTTACAAGTCCGTCCTGGGTCTGAACGAAATCGGAGGCACTATATACCTCGCAAACCCATCAATCTCCACGTACGTCTGGACGATCACCACTCATTGTCCATATTTTGGGATGCCTCCCAATCAGAACATCAGTTACCATCAAACGAGGTGAAGATTTCCGGTCTTCAACCACCGTCTTCATCTTCGGTTTCTTATCGTCGATTTATTTATTCAGAATGGGATAAACCCGGTCTTTCTGAGCAACTCTCGTATATAATAAACAAGTGCTACACAAACACAACATACGCATCATTTCAACTCATTAGTCACTAACCGTAAATCAGTAAGAGAACGATTTCCCAAATATTAACCCCGAAGGCCGAAACCAACATCCGATCAAAACCCAGGAAAACATTCGACTTAGCCAACCTTCAGTTATTTTCTATATTTCACACCCATATCGTTTATAATATTTTATAACGATTTGTCGCTATTTTTATTTATTTTAAAATAGCCAATTTATTCAAACGACGCTTCAGGCCATAACGCGGTCGTGGCGCTGTTTTTCTTCAGATTTGATATACACATATCTAAAAATCTAACTGTTGGATCTTCACAAAATTTATATCATTAGAAAGATCTTTTCAAAACGAAACAAACGGTTCCAGGTTTGGGAAAATCCGACGGTCGGATATCCTGGTACAATCGTTTGAAGTTTTGATTTAAAAATACGAACTGCAGCGTCGTTATTCGATTTAATTTAATTATATATATATGTATAAATAATCCATTATGGCGCTGTTTTTCTTCAGATTTGATTTAAACATTCCAGACAATCCAACCGTTGGATCTTTACAAAGTTGGTGTCATTGGAAATATATTTCCAAACGAACCCAACGGTTTCAGTTTCGGGAAAATCCGATGGTCGGATCTCCTGCACTAATCGTTTGAAATCACAGTTTCAAAACACGAGCCGCAGCTTCGTTATTCGATATATTTCAATTCTATTTATATATATATATATATATAAATATAATCGATTCTTCGATTTCAAAACTATATTCTTTTCATACTTTTGATAAAAATGATATTTTTATCCAACTGACAATTTTTTCAACACTTCGCTATTTTTAACAATTCATGTATATAGTAAAAATATGATTTTATTATAAAACAATTTATTTCAAAACACGACAATTTTATATAGTTCATATAGATGATAAAAATATGATTTTTATTATAAAACAATTTATTTTAAACACGAATACCATTCAACACATGAATATCATTCAACGAATGAATTTCTATTCAACACATAAAGGTTTTCTATTCAACATACGAATATAGTTTCAACACATGAAAATAATTCTAACACATGAATATTATTCAAAATTTCGGTAGCATAACAGCAGGGTAGTTAAAACCGGGGCCATTCCTAGTACGTCTCCTCGCTCTACCTTAAAGCCTTGCATCTTTTGACAATGGGGATTCATGCATCTAGTTCGCACGTAGGCGGCATGTATATTTTTTTTCATTTCCACAACTAATCCTATGTGGTTTCAACCAAATAATTCTCAACCACAAACGGGTATTTTTCAACCATAATCAAACAATTTCAACCATAAACAATTCAATCAACCATTCGCTATCAACCAATTTTTACACCAATCACAATCAATAAATATCGTCCATGGTTTGTGGACGAGGGACGTATACATACATACATACATACATACATACATACATACATATATATATATATATATATATATAAGCATTTCACTTCAATTCAACACATATATAATTTTTACAACGCCTATAAAACTTATACATCGAACGTACAACTTATACAACGCTTATACAATAGGTGTACAACGCTTATATAACTCATACATCGACTATAAAATTTATACATCGTCGTTTTCCATATCGTTTATAAATTAGAAATCTCACTTTTCATATATACAATGTTTTCACTTTCATAAATAAAATATTTTCACTTTCATATATACAAAATTTCACATTTCATTCACATCTTATATGTATATTTCATTCACACCGTATATATATTTCTCATTTCAATATATATATTATTTCCATTTCATATATATTCATTTTTCACATTTCGTATGTATATCAATTTCATTGCAAATAGATATTATTTCCTTTTCATATATATTTTATTTCAATTTCATATATATATTTTATTCTCATTTCAAATATATACATTCACATTTCAATTTATTTCATTTCACATCACGATCAATTTTCACACTGAATACAATCAAACAATTCGTCCATGGTCTGTGGACGACGGGGAGCAGTTCATATATGCAGTTATAAATTAAAGAACTGTACAGAAATTTATAGTGAGAGAATTCTCAACGTGGTGGGTCTTGAAATGCAGTGCTCTCCAAGATGGTACCAACGCAACTCGTTTTACTGATTTCTGATTCTGTATGAGAAAGATACAGCCATCAATACGTTGTATAATTAAATAAAGAATTGACCAAATTAATTAAAGAAATAATTAACTTGGCTAATCCTTCTTCCACCCGTTCAGGTAGAAACCCATTCGCATCATGCTTCCAAACTAGGGTTCCGCACTGCGCTTCCATGCCATCGCCGGAGTCCAATCGCAGGTGCCTACGTGACTCGCCGGAGTGCCACGCACCAGCGCCGCCCCTCACCTTGAAGACCGCACCCCCCTTGTGCCTCGAAAATCGAGGTGAATGGTGGTCCTTCAGCTCCGGATTTCTCACTCCACACTCAACCATCTTCGATCAAACTGGTGTGGATTGGAAGCTTAAGGAGAGCTCTGCAATATTCTCTAAAGAACTGAGGTGCAATTTTTTGTGTGGAGGGAGATCGGGACTGAAGATTGAAGGAGCGGTTTGGAGCATTCATCGAAGAGGGTGGCGGCTGCGTTTGTGTCCTAGGGTTTTAGCTTTTATAGATAATTTTATTATATTTTAATATTATTTTATTTCGAAAATATATGTTTTTGCATACGAACTCAAAATCAAACCCAACGACTATCGCCCTAGCTAAATACCCCCATTCCGAACACAATGGGATATGTTTCGTATGCCCATTTGACTGTTTCAGTCAGTTTCCCTTCAAATTAAAATATAAAATATTCGATATTTAATTTGAACGTACATTTCAATTTGTCGGGGGTACATACTGATTCTAAAAATTACAGAAAAATAAATCTAGCTATGTTTTGATGATACGGTCCCAACAAAACTAGTTTCGTCGAATTCTGAGACCGTTTGTAAAATGGCCCTTTTCTGGTCGATCCAATTTAACTATAATTGACCAAAACACAGTTTCCTTCTCCACGCTCGCATACTGGCTTCAAAAATTATGAAATTTGAAACCTATCAATAATTTAACATCCCGGATCCAACAAAAGTGGTTTCGTCGAATTCCGAGGTCGTTTGCAAAATAGCCATTTTCACGGGCTATATAATTTCTATAGCGACCTTTCTGAAAATTCATTTGACCATAACTTTTTCTTCCTACTATGAAACTTCGATTTTTTAGATTCGTTAGAAAGATATTCACTAACAGATTTAAATATTTTTGGTTTCACTCAAATTCGTTTTGATTTGCACCCGGTACAGTCAGTCAAAGTTTGAATTCAAATTTTGAAACTACGGCGCCATTTCTGGCCTTGTTTCTATTTCAAAGTAATTATATTTATTTTCAATGTCGATTCAAACTTACATTTCATCGTTACTATTTAAAATATTTATTTTAAATATTTAAAATCCACTAAAATAGCCAAATTAATTTTTTTTTAAATTTGTTCAGATTTTCCGGGTCGTTACATTAATCCTCAAAAGTAAGAGAGGACCGGCCCAGCCGATTCCGAGGACCACTGTGTGCAATCCTGGGACATTTGCTAGAGTGTCACGAACGGAGAGGAGCTTGCCACTTGCCTCGACTCATGATGGAATCCAATTTCCAATACGAAATTGCGGATGTGATTGTATTACTAGTACGGCGACATAGTGGTATGGGTCATTTATGCCGTCTATGATTTATATTCATGATTGAAATCATTTTTGAAACATATATGCACAAGTTATAATATTAAACACTTTTGTTTTATTCGTATGAAGCATTTTTGGCCATTATAAGGTAAAACTCTATCCTCCGGCTTGCGTTGCATTGTGTGATGGGACCTAAGTCTTATAATGGCTTCATTTTTATAAAAAGTATTGCGATGATTTAATCGTTTACTTTATTTCATGCACTAGTACTAATTGGAGTAAACCCATTCCGCGAAAGTGGCGTGGTCCTTTGATCTGTCTTATTATTGTTGTTTAATAAGTTAAGTAGATTTCTAATACCAGTCACATGACTGACTCGTAGTTTGTTTCACCTTGCAAACTCGGGTGCCCTTATATTCACACGAGCAGCCTAGTTACAGGTAGTTGACATACGTTGGGCTTGGCAACACAGTAGAGGTGCACTTCTGGCTCATGGCGAGGCTTGACTACACCGTGATGACTATGACTTTTTCCGCCATTATTGTATATGTATTATGATTCCGCCACAGGCGATGTTGACTAATTATGTATTATTGTGCACTAAGTAGTATCCTGCACTATGCTCTCTGATGTGGTGATATATATATGATTCCGCTTCCATATTTGTGTAAATTATTCTATTTCTTGTTTATGCTATTATCTGTACTCTGCTAATGATGATTAATGTGTTATATTCCAATGATTATCCTTAACACCATAGCACGGGGTTTTGGGATCGTCACAGACTGTGTGTATGACATTGGATTTTATTCTGTGTGATTGATTTCTATTAAATATATTTCTGTTTGGCGGCGGAGAATTTATTCTCTTTCTTAACGCCCTTCTCTGAGACGTACGAGCTTAGAGGTTATATATCGATAGATATCAGTCGCATGGCATGAATTGCCTGTGTGGCATGCCTAAGTGGCAAATTATCAAGGCTTTTGTTGAAAAGCAAAGTCTTGTGGTTGAGGATCAAAGCATGGCCTATGTGGCACAGCTTTGTGTATAGCGTTAATTCGCGAGCCTCACACCTCGGTATGAGTCAAAAACGGGATAGTGACTGCAGGGTGAGCACGACGTTTCTTTCTACCTATGGGTGATGTTAGTGACCTACCGGCCCTGACATTTATATAATTTTTACCTGTGTGGTTGTTGGATGCAAGGCGCATCAGATATAGGTCTGATAGGACCGGGAAACGTGTGTTCAGGAATACTAATCCTCAAAAGTAAGAGAGGACCGGCCCTGAAGATCCAGGATGGCTGTGTGTGGTCCTGAGACATTTGCTAGAGTGTCTCGAACAGAGAGGAGCTTGCCCGTTGCCTTGACTCATGATGGAAATCCAATTTCCAATACGTGATATTGCGGTTTTAATTGTAGAACTAGTATGGCGACATAGTGGTATGTGGCACTTATGCCGTCTATGATTTATACATTATCATTAAAGTTGTTTTCTTCACTTATAGTAATAATAAAAGATGAAATTTAGCATATCAAGCATTCTTTGGCTATTATAAGGTAAAACCCTATCCTTCGGCTTGCGTTGCATTGTGTGATGGGACCTGGGTCTTATAATAGCTTCATTTTTCTTTATTTAGCATTGTGCTGTTTGTTTTATGCACTGGTATTCTTGGGAGAAAACCCGTTCCGTGTTAAAAGGCGTGGTCCCTTGATTTACCTAACTTTAAAAATAAAGATTAATAACTGTTTTTAGTTCTCGCACCAGTCACATGACTGACCTGGAGTTTATTGTTTTGACCTGAACCCTAGGTGCCCTTATTTTCCACATGGGTAGCTAGTAGTTTTGATTTTGCAAATTTATATTCACAGGATCCTGGATTATAGCTGAAGTGATATTCGGAAACCTCTGTATCCGCGCATTTCTTTCAGTTATGTTTTGTATTATTTTTTCGCTGTTATATATTTAAATGTAATTTAAATCTCTGATATTTATCAATGTGTAATATTTATTCATACTCTGTATGTTCTTGTACTCTGATGGGAATTGTTGTAATAAACAATGAAATGTTCTTCTGTTTGTGTTCCAATTTGTCGTGTTCTCAAAACAATCAGGGGTTTCGAACGATCTTGGTTGGTTTAGCGATCGATTCGGATCAAGCTAAATTCCTTGTTGTTACAAAAAAGGTATTTTTATTTTCATAGCAAGATTCTAAACGGAATGATATTTTTATATTTGATAATTTTAAATGAACATAAATGAATACTTTCATATTTGACATAAATGACATCTTCATATATAACATAAATGATATTTTTATATTTATCATACCTAATTCAACAAATTGACATTTTATTATGTTGACTCTAATTTAACAAAAGGGACATTTTTATTTTGTTTACTCTTTTTTTTATGCTGATTTGATATTACACTAAAAATTGTAATTTAGATTGTATAAACATTTTAATTCCAATATGCCAAATTTGTGAATTCGTATATACAATAAAAAGGTAATCTTTTCTTTTTTGTCATTTAAAATATTTTATCCCTAACATGATAAAAAATTTAGTCAAACAAAATCATATTTTTACATATGATTATTTTTCCTAATATGAAAATGTTCTAATCAAACCAAATCATATCTTTAACATACACGAGTCAATCTATTCATTCATCACAATCACAGGCAATCAATTCAAAGTTTATACCACACAGATCTGAATTTTATATCGCATAAATATAAATTTCACATCACAAACAATAAATAATTTTAATTTAAAAAATGGAGATCTCACAGTGTGTGTTTAGTCTAAATATCCAACGTTCTCCATTAAAGCTCTAGTCAGCTCCATCACGTAGATCTCCTTTTTACGATTCCAATGGAAATGAATTTGCTTAATTCAGAGACTGTATGATAAAGTTACGGGTTTATAAACTATAATTACATATTTAAAATAATTAAATATATAATTAATTTGATTTTCTTAACTCTTTTCCTTAATCATCCGTCTTCCCCATTTGGAATTCGCTGTAACCCAAACACGAACATAGCTCGACCGAATTCTTCAACGTCGCCGCCTTTACACTAAGTCGGACCCACGTCAGACTGCGCCTCGAGCTACGCCTCCTCCATCGCCATGAGTAGACGCGCACTCGAAGCTCCCCTCCGACCGTGAAATCACCTCAAAGGTGCTAACTCTGACACACGATTTTGCACAAATTTCTGTTTAGAAAAAGATCACAGCCGTTGAATTCATCAATCTTGAGGAGGCGAAGGATTTTCCCTTTTGAAGATTAGCGAATTATTGCATGGATTAGAAGAGAAAAGAGGAGGAAGATCACTGTTTTTCAACCATAGATAGAAGACATGGCGGCTGGCTCTAGAAGATAGATTAAGGTTTTGTTTGTTTGTGAATTTATAATAAAAAAAGATTTAATTTCTAATTTTGCAAATAAACCCATTAATGTGTCTTTTCACATATAGTAGTTTACAAAATAACTAATCAGCTGACTAGGAATGATTGGACCACACTTATTATTCATTCAAATTTCAAAAGTAAAAAGAAAGGGAATAAAAGGAAAACAGAATGTTTGATCCGTTTTCTCCGATTGTTAAGTTATGCAACTTTTTATATTTCAAAACACATTATTAAATATCACATTTAATTAAGAGTGTTATTGCTTATGTTCCTACACTTTTATCACATAATTAAATATCATTTTTAATGTAAGAAATGAAATTAGAGAAATGATCATATTTGGAAGACAAAAATAAGTTAACATTAAAAATCATATCTTTAATGGCATTAATTAAACGAATATAAAATGTTTCATTTTTTTTATAAGGTAATATAAGAAAAGAATAGATTACAATTTTTATATAATGTAATAAAGGAATAGAAAAGTTTTACATTTTATGTAATGTAAAAAGGTTTTCATTTTTATGTAATAAAATAGTTTACATTCTTTTATGTAATATAAAAGGGTTACATCTTTATACAATGAAAAAGATTACATTATTTTTGATCTTTCTTTATTACATTAAAAATGTAATCTAATTAAAAAAAATTAAATTCTGACGCATTTTCTATTTAAAATTTCATAAAATAAATTTTAAATTGTTATGAATTTCCGGGTTGTTTCATTTATAATAAATACAATTATCATATTTCTTTATATAAAAACCAGTTTTCATCATGAAACTATTAAATTTTTCGTGCCATTGTTTTGAAGCTTGTTTGAGTCCGTAATGATTTGATCGGCCTATAGATTTTGTTCTCATTCACTTTGGAGATTAAACCTTGAAGTTGTCCATGTAGATCTCCACATAGAGATCTCCATTGAAGAATGTTGTCTTTAAATATATTCGATGAATTTCCAGCATACAAATGAATTCAATGCTATTAACTTTCTTATAAAGGTTATTCGTGTAACTGGTTAATAAGTATCGAAGAAGCATACACCTTATTTTTGACAATGTCTTTTAGCAACCTTTACATTTATCGACAGAGCTATCTGGTTTCATTTTCTTCTTAAAGATCCATTTACAGCCAATTGGTTTTATTTTGGGTGGATCCAGGTGGAATATCAACTATTTTCCAAATTTTATAATGTAGAACTAAATCAATCTCACTTTTGAATGCTTCTAAAGAAAGATTCAGAAAATGACATTGTCATTTTACGAGTTTGTTTTTTGACAAGACACATGAATTATATAACAGATTTATGTAAATTAAAAAACGGTGTAGAATTAAATAACCAAATATATCAATTTAGAAAGCACAAGTGCATAAATTACAAGGTTGGAAATAAAAAATCAGGCTGTTTGGCATTATAAATTTTAATAAAAATTTCAGCAAATTTGAGAAATAGCTGGAATAGCTCAGTTGGCTAGAGCATGTGGCTGTTAACCACAAGGTGGGATGTCCAAACCCTCCTTCTAGCGCCTTACACATGCACTGCAATTTTTGTGCCTGCCAGCTTTACCTGACTAATGCTATGAATCCCTTGTAAGCTGCTACCTACATCAAATAACTATTATTTACAATTTACAACTACAAAAACGAAAGCATGAATTTTGGCTTTAATTTTTCCAACCAAAGAACATCAAATAAAGTAACAGTACATCTACTCAAAATTCCAGTGCAACTACTTAAACACAAATTTGTGTGTGCTAAACCCCATATGTCCTCTCATACAATCTTTATTTCCACACAAGCTAATAGGGATGCACAATATACGGTTCAAACCAAATTAACCGATTAAACCAGTTCATTTACGTCGATTCGGTTTTAAAACTAAATCAGTTTTTATCTGTTTGCAAAATATATTTTTTTGTTATCGATTTAACTAAATTAACCAAGCTTTATTATATAACTTAACGATGTTGTAATGCTTTAAATAATTAGTTCAACAAAGGCATTTTTTGCAAATTGATCAAATCTTATCATAAACATAAAATTTACTATATAAATTTTCTCCAAACATGAATATTTTCTTTTACTTTGAGAGAATTCATCATTTAAATAATAATACATTATTCATGTTCATTTAAATCGATTACCAATCAAATTAATCGAAATAAATTCGGTTCGGTTTAGAAAATTTTCATTTCTAATTCGGTTTGAGTTTTTTTACCCCCAAACCAATGAAATCGACCGAACGCTCACTCCTACAAGCTAAGACTCATATTACAACAGGTATTAAAATGGCTACTCAGAACCCAAAGCAATTATACTTTATTATTACCATCGTCATCCGTAAATTGTTAAACGGGGGACATTGAACGTGCAACATTTTCAGCCACATGTTCTACGAGATTCGTCGTAGCAATTTGATTATTCACTACCTCCTCAAATTGTATAGAAGTAGATGTTCATGGTTCTCTATGACGATCCCAAATGAAATAGTTTAGTACAAAACCATATTGACGCAAATGAACTCTAACCATTTGCGATATCAAATGCTTCAAACATATACATAGATTAATTGAGCCTCAATTAATTCAACCTATACATAGATTAATTAACAACACTATATATGCACATGTACATTCAACATAAGCTAATTAAACCTAGATTAGCAACATAATCAAATCAATATATACACTTCTATTAACAGCACTACACATACGAACATACAATCTAACAAACAAATTAAGCTTAAATTAGTAAACCTAGGTTATTAAATAAAATTAAGGCTTCATACCTCGAAAATTTGGCATGAATCAGAGCTTATACAAGAGGAAAGAGAGCCTTGAACGCATTGGAGAGAGTAACGGCAGCTATGAAGGCGGCCAATTTCAAAAATCGGGAAGAAAGGATTGGGGAATTTGGAGAAATTTGTGGTAGAAATCGAATGGGAGGAAGAAGATAGCAGGCCGGGTTTTTTCAGCTCGACTAAGAAACGGCTTCCAACGGCTACCAACGTCATTGTAAACAATGACTTCCAATGGTTTTTTTAATACGTAAAAAAAATCCAGAATTTAGCTTCCGTTAGAAGCCGTTAGAGGGGCCTATGACGGTCGTTGCCCCCCACCATTTCTATATACAACGTTTCTTATAGTGTAGTTTACAACAATTCATGTGATACATTAAGCATTATATTGCGCAAGTATTATGATTTCTGTACACTTTCATTTTTTGTGTGCAGTGCTTCCGATGGACTAAACGTATTCTAGCCTCCTTAATTCCAAAATTTTGAAACATTTCAACCACTTTATCTGTACAGTGTGATTGGGATTATACGATTTTATTAGGTATCCTTATTATTTCGCTTTCCAAAATAATGTCTTCAACCCTTTAATGTTTTATATAAAAATGATTAATTTACCATTTCTTTATGGTCTCTATAACTTTAATGTTAGGACCAAATATTAGCGTATCGTCCATATACAGACAAATCATCACGTATGATTGTCCAAGTTTTTTTATAATAAATACAATTATCACATTTGTTTATACGAAAACCATTTTTCATCATGAAACTATCAAATTTTTCGTCCCATTTTTTTAAAGCTTGTTTGAGTCCGTAATGATTTGATCGGTATATAGATTTTGTTCTCATTTACTTTGGAGATTTAACCTTCAAGTTGTTCCGTGTAGATCTCCTCATCGAGATCTCCATTGAAGAATTTTGTCTTTACATACTTTCGTTGAATTTCTAGCTTACAAACGATTTCAATTGCTATTAAATTTCTTGTAGAGGTTATTCGTGTAACTGATTAATGAGTATCGAAGAAGTCTATACCTTATTTTTGACGATGTCTTTTAGCTACCTTTACATTTATTGACAGAGCTATCAGGTTTCGTATTCTTCTTGAAGATCCATTTATAGCCAATTGGTTTTATTTCGGGTGGATCCAGGTGGAATATCAACTATTTTGCAAATTTTATTACTTTGAATGAAATCAATCTCACTTTTGATTGCTTCTTTAGAAAGATTCTGAAAAAGACATTGCTTTTTACAAGTTTGTTATTTAACAAGATACATGAATTATATAACAGATTTATGTGAATTAAAAAATGTGTACAATTATATAACAAGACACATGAATTCAGAAAGCATAAGTGCATAAATTACAAGGTTTGGAAATAGAAAATCAGTCTGTTTGGCGTTATAAATTTTAATGAAAATTTCAGCAAATTTGAGCAAAAGATGGAATAGCTCAGTTGGCTAGAGCGTGTGGCTGTTAACCACAAGGTCAGAGGTTCAAGCCCTCCTTCTAGCGCTTACACATGTACTGCATTTTTTGGGCCTTCCTGCTTTACTTGACTAAAGGTATGAATCCCTCGTAAGCTGCTACCTACATCAAATAACTATTTTTTACAATTGACAACTACAAAAACAAAAGCATGAAGTTTGGCTTTAATTTTACCAACCAAAGCACATCAAACAAAGTAATAGTACATCTACTTTCAAATCCCAACGCAACTACTCAAACATAAATTAGTGTATGCTAAACCCTATATAACCTCTCACACACTCTTTATTTCCACACAACCTAATAGTGGTGCACAATATTCGGTTCAAATCAAATTAACTGATCAAACCAGTTCATTTTGGTCGATTCGTTTTAAAACAAATCGGTTTTTATTCGGTTTGCAAAATATATTTTTTCTATCGATTTAACTAAGTTAACCAAACTTTATTATATAAATTTACGATATTGTAATGTTTTAAATAATTAGTTTAACAAAGTCATTTGTAGCAAATTGATCAAATCTTATCATAAACATAAAATTTACTATATAAATTTTCTTCAAACTTGAATTTTTGTTTTACTTTGAGTGAATTCATCATTTAAATAATAATCCATCATTCAAGTTCGGTTAAATCGGTTACCAACCGAATTAAACGAAATTAATTCGGTTTAGTTTAGAAAATTTTCATTCCAATTCAGTTTTAGTTTTTTTACCTCCAAACCAAAGAATTCAACCAAACGCTCATCCCTACAAGCTAAGATTCATATTACAACAAATATTAGAATATGGTATTCGAAGTTAGTTAATCGAATATAGACATTCGAAAGGAGTTAATCGAATATGGTATTCGAAGTTAGTTAATCGAATATGGTATTCGAAGTTAGTTAATCGAACGTAGACGTTCGAAAGGAGTTAATGGAATATGGTATTCGAAGTTAGTTAATCGAATATAGACATTCGAAAGGAGTTTATCGAATATGGTATTCGAAGTTAGTTAATCGAATATGGTATTCGAAGTTAGTTAATCGAATATAGACATTCGAAAGGAGTTAATCGAATATGGTATTCGAAGTTAGTTAATCGAATATGGTATTCGAAGTTAGTTAATTGAATATAGACATTCGAAAGGAGTTAATCGAATATGGTATTCGAAGTTACTTAATCGAATATAGACATTCGAAAGGAGTTTATCGAATATGGTATTCGAAGTTAGTTAATCGAATATAGACATTCGAAAGGAGTTAATCGAATAGGGTATTTGAAGTTAGTTAATCGAATATTCTATTCGAAAGTTAGTTAATCGAATATGTTATTCGAAAGGGGTTAGTCAAGTCGAGTTAGTCAAATAGAGTTAACCAGTTAGAGTTAATCAGTTAGAGTTAACCAGTTAAAGTTAATCAGTTAGAGTAAACCAGTTGGAGTTAATTAGTTAGAGTTAATCAATTAGAGTTAAAACGAACTAGAGTTAATCAAATATAGTTATCTGAAACAGAGTTAGTCTAGTATTCAGGGTAAGTTGCCATCTTGTACGACTGCTAGCGTAATTCGCAGGGCTGTAAATAGCCTACGGCGGTCGGATGTTTCCTGAGGGAGTCAGGCGTAACCATTGTGATCGCTGCGATCTAGAGTCAAGCGAATGGAGTTTAATCGAATATTAGTTATTCGATAGGAGTTAATCGAGTTGATCGAATTGAGAAATAAGTTAAGTTAAATAAGTTGAGTTGATCGGGTGGTTCGACCAAGTTAGTCGAGCCTAGTTAATCGAATCGAATTGGTCGAACCAAGTAAGTCGAGTTAAGTTAGTCAAGTTAGTCGAGCCTAGTAAATCGAATCGAATTGGTCGAACCAAGTAAGTCGTGATAAGTTAGTCAAGTTAGTCGAGCCTAGTTAATCGAATCGAATTGGTCGAACCAAGTAAGTCGAGTTTGTCGAGTCAAGTTAAGTTAATCGAGTTAAGTTCGTCGAGTTAAATAAATCGATGTTAGTTTCATCGAAAGGAGTTATCGATGTTAGTTTCATCGAAGGGAGTTATCGATTATAGTTTAATCGAAGTGAGATTTTCAAATATGAGATATTTGAAAAGGAAGAGTTATCGAATATTAGTTATTCGAAGAGAGATTATCGAATATCGTTTATTCGAGAAGAAGTTAATCGAATATAGGTTATTCGAAGAAGAGTTAATCAAATAGAGATTTCTCGAAGAGTGTTAATCGGCAAATTCGATTATATCGAATTCGGGAAAGTACTTATACTTTCCAGTGTTTAAATAGAGATTTATTTATTTATAAATAAATAAGTGTTAGGTTAATTATTCACTAATAAGAATAGAAGTTATAATTAAAGTTAGATAATTCGAAAGTAGGGATTATAACGTTACCGTTATAACCAATGTTTTAAATATAGAAGTAGATTAGTAAAATTGGATCCGAGAAAGGCGTAAAGGAGTTGTTAAAGATTAAAAGATAAACTTTGACCATTTTGAAGTTATAACGTTGTTTAGTTAAGGTCTGATAGGTAATTATACCCCAACTTTAGTGACTTCCTTCTTAACTAAGAAATGGTAAGGTTTGATCGTAAAGGAGTTTTGGAAATGTTTTCCAAACAAGAATTAGGAATGTTTTCTAAATACAGAAAACAAGGAATGGAAATGTTTCCAGTGTTGATAACATATATTTTCTAAATGTAGAAAATAGCAAATGTTGAATATAGGGAAACAGGAAATGTAAAATGAACTAAAGAGATAAATGTTAAATGATGTTTGTTTGATATAAATTCCATCTGGAAATAATATCGTTGTTTGCACACTTGTTTTCTTTGATAGTTAAATCACAGACTATCGAAGTTTGACCATTTTAACGTTGTTAATATGGAGAGACCGGTTGGATTATTATCCAAAGAACCGCTCTGTATTGGCATAAGCGTTGCGAATCATATATGCCAAAGTTAATTGAAGACGGAGAAAAATGCAAGGGCTGTTGTATAAGTCTTAGATAACAGTGACTAAGATGGATATACTGAATAGTGCCTTCGGTTTGTCCAGACCCAGGACAACTTGTATGGACGAAGGTCTGACAGAGTATATCTAATGGATGCGTAAGTTGATCTATTCAAACGTATTCACGTTTGGTGGCAGAGGAATTCGTTTCTCTTAGCTGTATAACCGTGTTATTTTTGGATAAGTCAACTTGTGATTTGGCGGGTATGACGATGTGACATTTTAAGTGAATGAAGATGGATGTCTGACAGAGTATTTCTAGAAAGGTCGCGTACATTGATTTCTTCAACCATACCAAGATTGGAAGCGGAGAAGGAAACTTCTTTTAGCTAACACGTAATGTACTGTTGTAAACGTCAATTAGTGATTTCGATGGATTTGACAATGTGGCATTCGAAGTGAATCTGATGTAATGATAAAGCGTAGCTTCTAGCCTCATCAACCGGTAAATGACAGAAATCGGGCAGGCAGCATGGCTAAGTCGGTCGCACCGAAGTAGGTTGTATAATCACCTATCTAGAGAATATTCATTTGTTTCTTAAATCTATCAATGTTGTCCCGTATATATACGGGAACAGTTGCTGATCCTAACCGTTGGTGATGTACATTCGATACACTCAAGCGAAATGAGTGGTCGGTCATGTGTGGCTGAGTTGCAAGATGTTCTTGTTGAATTCCAGTGTATGTTCCTAGAGTACACTGATCAGAAGGTGGTTCCATACCTTGTCATAGTTGCAAATCCATTATCCAATACGTGCTTGCGATTTGATTGTATACTATACATGTAGAACATGAGATGAAAGCGTTTCTGCTAGGTTATATCTATTTGTACATAGACATTATTATAATATCAAAAGGTTTTTGATATAAAGATATTTTGGATTCTCATAAGGGAAAAACCCATTCCGTTCTGCGGCGTGGTCTTATGAGATATCGTTTACTTGTTCATATACCTGTTTAAACTGTTTTACTCATACCAGTCCCATGACTGACCTGGAGTTTACTTTATTGTTTTCCCTAAACTCTTGGGTGCCTAAATTTGTACGGGCAGTCAAGTAGTCAGGAATTTGCAGATATACTTGAAGAGCTTGGAACAGGAGGCTTCTGGATCATATAGCTATAGTTATTTCCGCTGTGTTGTAAGTGTTGTACTCTGAGAAGTGCTATTGTATACATAACTGTTATATTTCAAAGTTATGTTATATATTATATGTTATTCGTTCCGTTGTGAGGTTCGTGTTACTCTGATGTTGTGTTCTTCTTCTTCTTCTATTCTAAGTTCCTATCTTATTTATCCTCACCCTCTAATTTCTTTCACTAACTACCAGGATTTTTCGATGTTTTGGTTATCGACATCATGCTTATGTCGATAACCAAAGTCGCCAAAAATCCGGGTCGTTACAGTTGGTATCAGAGCTTAAGTTAAGAATTACTTGGCTCTGTTGCGTGACTCGGTAGAGATAGGGTTAGTAATACCCTAGATTGAGTTTGAGTGTATATATACGAGTGCGTATTTGTATTTGATATAAAAATGGTTTTATATTGTGGAGATTCATTGGCTGAGTTGTTTAATGGTTCTGGTCGATCAGTTTGATCCATTGTATCGGTAGGAGTAAATAAATACTTGAATACGATGGACCGACACAGTATGGATATGTAATATATTATCATGTATTAGATATATTGCTTGTAATTATAATCGAATAAGATTATAACATGTGAAATGGTTATATATAACCAATCAGAATTCATATAAGTAAAGTATATGAAATAAGATGAATTAAATATGAATTTAAATCAGATTTGGAATTAAAATGAGGAAATTTTAAGTTCCTGGAGATTTTGAAATGTTTTCAAATGGAAGTATTTAGTAACGGTTTTGAAAATGATATAGTATTGAAAATCGCTTGGGTCACTGGAAAATAATTCCGATGATGACTGCGCAGTATCATCGGTGTGATTTTCGAGTTCTAAGTGGTGGATTACTACCAGAGATTTTGATTTGAATTGTTTTGAGAAAACAAGTATTTAGAAATTCAAAGGTTTTGAATTGGCAGTATGATTTCAAATTGATTTGAAATTTACCTAGGAATTTAAGTTCTAGAAATAAAAATATAACTAATGAAGTTAAATAAAATGAGATGTTAAAAATAAATTAAAATTTAACTTGAACAGAGTTAAATAGAATTGAATTGGATTAGAGAATAATCTGTTTTGGAATTGGGTTGATGAGTTAAGAATTTGAAATTTGATATTGGGGTTCGAATAAAATTCGGTTTGGATTTGAGGATATGAACTGATTGGAATTTGATTGAGATAACACTGGCATATGCTGAGTTGATAGCATATGGAAGTGGTAAGGATATAATGATATGCCCAACAAAAAGGTACAAGTTTATATTTTATATGAGTTTGGAATTTATGAGCCAAATTTGCAAGTCGTTTGGCGTTTTGATTTTCTTTTGGGTTGAAGAAGGCCCAGAGAGGCGAGTTGGAGTTTGAGCTATTGACCAGTACAAAGGAGGTGCTGGCGAAATTTTTCGAAAGTTTAAAGTGTTAGGAAATTTTCAGAATTTTTGAAATTTTTAGTTAGTCGGAATGAATAAATATTTTAGTCGATATTAATTGGTTCAGTTAAAATCAGAAATAAGGGGTAAACAAATCTTAGGAATTCCAATAGTTAGGGTCGTCCTCTAACTTAGCAATTTCGAGGACGAAATTATTTTAAGTGGGGAAGAATGTAATGACCCGCATTTTCCAGGGGTATAATTAATTTATTTAATTGTTTAAAATAGTGATATAGGGAATTTAATCATCGTTAATTAAATAATATGGATTATTTAATTAAATTAAATAATATATTTAATTCAGAAATAATCAAAATATTGGAAATCACAAAATTCTGTGAATTGGGTCATCCCTAAGATTTAATTTAGCTTAGAGTTGAATTATATTGACAAATATATTCAATCGATGTTAGTTTGGACGTAGAATTATAATATAATTAAACTAGAGCTCGAAATGGCACGGCAGTTCACTATTTGGCGATTTGAACTTCAACTGAATATACAAGATTCATTTTAAATCGGATTTCTATGAAACAAGAAACGTGTGGAGTTGGTGGAGTATATCTTTCTAGTGGAAGAGAGAAATCGGGATTTCATTGTGTATATTTTGAGATATGTCCAAATCAAATTTTAGAAAAGTCACTGTGGAATTCCTTTATAACTTATAAAGGGATTGTTTATATTTTAAAAAGGAATTTCAATATAAATCGAATATCGGGTTGACCCAGAAGTGAATATCGAGTTAGAAATTCATATAGGAATATTCTAGAGCTGTATGGCATTCCACTGTGAATACAGATGATAATAATTAATTTTAATATTTAATTCAATTATATTTAAATATATTTATATATTTAAATAGGCTATTTAGAGCGTTAAAAATAGCCAATTTTGCAAATGAAGTCGGAATTCGACGAAACTAATTTTGTTAGATCCGCAATGTCAAATAGTTGTTAGATTTCCAGTTTCGTGATTTTTAGAGGCACTGTGTGGCCGTATGGATTTTTAGAGTGAGAAACAATCAGTATTTCGACGGTTAAAAATACACTGTGTGGGCATACAAAGTCGAAATTCGACGAAACCAGTTTCGTTGGGACCGTAATGTCGAACTCTAGCTACATGTCCAGTTTCGTGATTTTTAGGTATCATATGTGATCGTACATCTTTTTAGAGTGCAGAGATGGATATAAAATGATATTCAATAAAATATCCTAAATGAGTAGGTGGATCGAAATGAAGACACATCCTTCCTTTTCAACCATAAGAAAATCCCGTTCGCTTATATAAGCAAATTTCAAGCAGCCACAAATCTCTTCCATCAAAGTAACAAAAAAATGAAGAAAGGAAAATCAAACCAAATGAAATAAAATCTACAAAATCATAATACTCATGTATATCGGTTCCTTGAGAGATCCCCTTCGGATTGACACCATTCGGAAGTCATGCGATGGAGTTTTCAAAGCTCGACATTTTTTTCTGCGTCGAAGTCAGGGATCTAGGGTTCATCACATGAGGACGGGGAGCCATCAATGTATGTTTTTGAGGTTACCATGTAGTTTAGGAAGTCGAATGGGACTTACGGTGAGTTTTTGGGGTGATTTGGTGGTGACTGAGGTCAGATGTTATCACCAGGTTCGGGTATATGGGGTCTCGACGGGATTTATACGGTGATGTCGAGAGTAGGTTTGAGGGGTTAGGAGGAAGGATATTTCGAAGAGGAGGTGGTTGGTGTTGTCGGTTCTTGAATCGATGGAGTATCAAAGGGGAATGAGGTGGATGAAGTGGTGGAAAATGGTACTGTCGTGGGTAATTGGGAGCAGTGGGATTTCGTGGTTGGGGAAGAAGCATTGTGGTTGGGCCAGTACGAATTGGTGTTTGGGCTAATGAAGGGTTAAGGCCCATTAAGGTTTAAATTTAAATCACTTAGCTATTTAACATTTATATAAACTTGTAAACACAATAACTTGCTCGTGCATGATCAGAATTCAACGAAACAAGATCCGATAGGATCGTATGGACGGACACTACACAATGAAACTGACCGCGAGTCAATTGGAGTCTGTTACAATTTATAGCAAAATAAATTGTCTGGATCAAGCGATGGTTATCGTCATTGACGATGATCGTCCAATGTGAGTAAAACTCACCAACTCTGAACAGTTATATTTTTATAATGTATTTTTAGAACTGTTAATCATCTGTTGATTGTTGTGTGTTGGTTGATTGATTGAACTTCTAGTCAGTTAGTGAAAATTATATATATATATATATATTTAATTATACATATATATAAACCGTTAAATATTTATATATTGATTCTGCTATCAGAATAATTTATATTGAACTGAAAGTGATGATAATCATATTGTGTAACATCTGTGGGTGTTGGGAGATAGGTTGGAGGAATCCGACTGGATTCCTCAATATTATTTTATTGTTTTTCATATATTGTTATATGATGTGATATAAAATCTGTGGGCGATTATATGTGCTTGGACGATATTGAACATCGTGATTTGATATGATTGAATACCATAACATACTGGAATGTAGATAAGGGAATTTTCAAAGTGATATTGAAAATAGCATATTTATAAAATGGGATATTTATAAATACGAGATATTTATAAAGTGGAATATTTATAAATAAGAAATGTTTATAAATTGGAATATTTATAAATAGGAGATATTTGAAAACGAAATAAATTCAAAACATTTCTTTTTGAATGGAAAGGCCTGTGTGGTGAGTTTGGGGATTTTCCCGATGCTCCCGATACAAAGGAGGTTATGGCGAATTTTCCCGAGAATTTAAGGAGTTAGAATATTTCAAGAATAAATTTGAAAAGGAAATATTTGTAAACCATTTACAAATAGAATTGGAAAGGGAAAATTATAAAAAGGAAATCATTTTTAAAGTGTAGAACCGTTATTTAAAAGTAAATCTTTTGAAATGAATAAAACGTTGTTAAAAAGGAAATCTTTATAAAGTGAATAAAGTTAATCGAATATGGCATTCGAAGTTAGTTAATCGAATATAGACATTCGAAAGGAGTTAATCGAATATGGTATTCGAAGTTAGTTAATCGAATATGGTACTCAAAGTTAGTTAATCGAATATAGACATTCGAAAGGAGTTAATCGAATATGGTATTCGAAGTTAGTTAATTGAATATAGACATTCGAAAGGAGTTAATCGAATATGGTATTCGAAGTTAGTTAATCGAATATGGTATTCGAAGTTAGTTAATCGAATATAGACATTCGAAAGTAGTTAATCGAATATGGTATTCGAAGTTAGTTAATCGAATATGGTATTCGAAATTAGTTAATCGAATATAGACATTCGAAAGGAGTTAATCGAATATGGTATTCGAAGTTAGTCAATCGAATATGGTATTCGAAGTTAGTAAATCGAATATAGACATTCGAAAGGTGTTAATCGAATATGGTATTCGAAGTTAGTTAATCGAATATAGACATTCGAAAGGAGTTAATCGAATAGGGTATTCGAAGTTAGTTAATCGAATATGGTATTCGAAAGTTAGTTAATCGAATATGTTATTCGAAAGGGGTTAATCAAGTCGAGTTAGTCAAATAGAGTTAACCAGTTAGAGTTAATCAGTTAGAGTTAACCAGTTAGAGTTAATCAGTTAGAGTTAACCAGTTGGAGTTAATTAGTTAGAGTTAATCAATTAGAGTTAAAACTGAACTAGAGTTAATCAAATATAGTTATCTGAAACAGAGTTAGTCAAACATAGTATTCAGGGTAAGTTTCCATCTTGTATGACTGCTAGTATAATTCGCAGGGCTTTAAATAGCCTACGGCGGTCGGATGTTTCCTGAGGGAGTCAGGCGTAACCATTGTGATCGCTGCGATCTAGAGTCAAGCGAATGGAGTTTAATCGAATATTAGTTATTCGATAGGAGTTAATCGAGTTGATCGAATTGAGAAATAAGTTAAGTTAAATGAGTTGAGTTGATCGGGTGGTTCGACCAACTTAGTCGAGCCTAGTTAATCGAATCGAATTAGTCGAACCAAGTAAGTCGAGTTAAGTTAGTCAAGTTAGTCGAGCCTAGTTAATCGAATCGAATTGGTCGAACCAAGTAAGTCGAGTTAATTTAGTCAAGTTAGTCGAGCCTAGTTAATCGAATCGAATTGGTCGAACCAAGTAAGTCGAGTTAGTCGAGTCAAGTTAAGTTAGTCCTGTTAAGTTCGTCGAGTTAAATAAATCGATGTTAGTTTCATCGAAAGGAGTTATCGATGTTAGTTTCATCGAAAGGAGTTATCGATGTTAGTTTCATCGAAGGGAGTTATCGATTATAGTTTAATCGATGTGAGATTTTCAAATATGAGATATTTGAAAAGGAAGAGTTATCCAATATTAGTTATTTGAAGAGATATTATCAAATATTTTTTATTCGAGAAGAAGTTAATCGAATATAGGTTATTCGAAGAAGAGTTAATCAAATAAAGATTTCTCGAAGAGAGTTAATCGGCAAATTCGATTATATCGAATTCGGGAAAGTACTTACACTTTCCAGGGTTTAAATAGAGATTTATTTATTTATAAATAAATAAGTGTCAGGTTAATTATTCACTAATAAGAATAGAAGTTATAATTAAAGTTAGATAATTCGAAAGTAGGGAATATAACGTTGTCGTTATAACCAATGTTTTAAATATAGAAGTAGATTAGTAAAATTGGATCCGAGAAAGGCATAAAGGAGTTGTTAAAGATTAAAAGATAAACTTTGACCATTTTGAAGTTATAACGTTTTTCAGTTAAGGTCTGAGAGGTAATTATACCCCAACTTGAGTGACTTCCTTCTTAACTAAGAAATGGTAAGGTTTGATCGTAAAGGAGTTTTGGAAATGTTTTCCAAACAAGAATCGGAAATGTTTTCTAAATACAGAAAACAAGGAATGGAAATGTTTCCAATGTTGATAACATATATTTTCTAAATATAGAAAATAGCAAATGTTGAATATAGTGAAACAGGAGAAGTAAAATGAACTAAAGAGATAAATGTTAGATGATGTTTGTTTGATATAATTTCCATCTGGAAATAATATCGTTGTTTGCACACTTGTTTTATTTGATAGTTAAATCACAAACTATTGAAGTTTTGATCATTTTAACGTTGTTAATATGGAGAGACCGGTTGGATTATTATCCAAAGAACCACTGTATTGGCATAAGCGTTGCGAATCATATATGCCAAAGTTAATTGAAGACGGAGAAAAATGCAAGGCCTGTTGTATAAGTCTTATATAATAGTGACTAAGATGGATATACTGAATAGTGCCTTCGGTTTGTCCAGTCCCAAGACAACTTGTATGGATGAAGGTCTGACAGAGTATATCCAATGGATCGCGTAAGTTGATCTGTTCAAACGTATTCACGTTTGGTGGCGGAATAATTTGTTTCTCTTAGTTGTATACCCGTTTTATTTTTGGATAAGTCAACTTGTGATTTGGCGGGTATGACGATGTGACATTTTAAGTGAATTAAGATGGATGTCTGACAGAGTATTTCCATAAAGGTCACGTACATTGATTTCTTCAACCGTACCAAGAGTGGAAGCGGAGAAGGAAACTTCTTTTAGCTGACACGTAATGTACTGTTGTAAACGTCAATTAGTGATTTCAATGGATTTGACAATGTGACATTTGAAGTGAATCTGATGTAATGATAATGCGTAGCTTCTAGCCTCATCAAACGGTAAATGACAGAAATCGGGAAGGCAGCATGGCTATGTCGGTCGCACCGAAGTAGGGTGTATAATCACCTATCTAGAGAATATTCATTTGTTTCTTAAATCTATCAATGCTGTCCCATATATATACGGGAACAGTTGCTGATCCCAACCGTTGGTGATGTACATTCGATACACTCAAGCGAAATGAGTGGTCGGTCATGTGTGGCTGAGTTGCAAGATGTTCTTGTTGAACTCCAGTGTATCGTTCCTAGAGTACACTGATCAGAAGGTGGTTCCATACCTTGTCATAGTTGGAAATCCATTATCCAATACGTGCTTGCGATTTTGATTATATACTATATATGTAGAACGTGAGACGAAAGCGTTTCTGCTAGTTGATATCTATTTGTACATAGACATTATTATAATATCAAAAGGTTTTTGATATAAAGATATTTTGGATTCTCATAAGGGAAAAACCCGTTCCGTTCTGCGGCGGGGTCTTATGAGATATCGTTTACTTGTTCATATACATGTTTAAACTGTTTCACTCATACCAGTCCCATGACTGACCAGGAGTTTACTTTGTTGTTTTCCCTAAAGTCTTGGGTGCCTAAATTTGTACGGGCAGTCAAGTAGTCAGGAATTTGCAGATATACTTGGAGAGCTTGGAGCAGAAGGCTTCTAGATCATATAGCTACAGCTATTTCCGCTGTGTTGTAAGTGTTGTACTCTGATAAGTGCTATTGTATACATAACTGTTATATTTCAAAGTTATGTTATATGTTATTTGTTCCGTTGTGAGGTTCGTGTTACTCTGATGTTGTGTTCTTCTTCTTCTTCTTCTTCTTCTTCTTCTATTCTAAGTTTCTATCTTATCCATCCTCACCCTCTAATTTCTTTCACTAACTACCAGGATTTTTCAATGTTTTGGTTATCGACATCGTGCTTATGTCGATAACCAAAGTCGCTAAAAATCCGGGTCATTACAGGTTAACTCTAACTGATTAACTCGACTTACTTAACCCAACTGGTTAACTCGACTTACTTAACCAAACTGGTAAACTCGACTTACTTAACCCAACTGGTAAACTCGACTTACTTAACCGAACTGGTAAACTCGAACTGAACTGGTTAACTCTACTGAACTGGTTAACTCGATTGAACTGGTTAACTCTACTGAACTGGTTAACGCTACTGAACTGGTTAACTCTACTGAACTGGTTAACTCTACTGAACTGGTTAACCCTAACTGATTTACTCTAACTGGTTAACTCTACTGATTAACTCTTCTTGAATAACTAGATTTGATTAACTCTTCATCGAATAACTTATTTGACTAACTCTTTTCGAATACTGTATTCGACTAACTCTTTTCGAGTACCATATTCGACTAACTCTTTTCGAGTACCATATTCGACTAACTCTTTTCGAATACCATATTCGACTAACTCTTTTCACTTTATAAAGAATTCCTTTTCAACAACGTTTTATTCATTTGAAAAGATTTACTTTTAAATAACGGTTCTACACTTTAAAACTGGTTTCCTTTTTATAACGTTTCCTTTTCAATCCTATTTGTAAATGGTTTACAAATATTTCCTTTTCAAATTTATTCTTGAAATATTCTAACTCCTTAAATTTTCTGAAAAATTCTCCATAACCTCCTTTTTAACGGGAGCATCGGGAAAATCCCCAAACCCGCCACACAGGCCTTTACATTCAAAAAGAAAATAGTTTGTAATTATTTCCTTTTTGAATATCTCCTATTTATAAATATTCCAATTTATAAACATTTCTTATTTATAAATATTCCACTTTATAAATATCTATTATTTATAAATATCCCATTTTATAAATATTCTATTTTCAATATCACTTTGAAAATCCCCTTTTCAACATTTCGGTATGTTGTGGTATTCAATCATATCAAATCACGATGTTCAATATCGTCCAAGTACATATAATCGCCCACAGATTTTATATCACATCTTATAACAATATATGAAAAACAATAAAAAAAACTATTGAGGAATCCAGTCGGATTCCTCCAACCTGTCTCCTTGCATCCAGAGATATTATACAATATGATTATCATCACTTTCAGTTCAATACACATTATTCTGATAGCAGAATCAATATATAAATATTTGACGGTTCATATATATATATATATTAATAATCACACATATATATATATATATATATATTGTAACACCCCACCTCCGCCAGGGTAACTCTTGCAAGCACACTAGCTTTGGAGGGGCGTTAAACAAGGTAAACATGCATGCAGATATCACAAGACAGAACATATAAGTAAAACAGAGTAAATAAAGAAGTGGATCAAACTAGCATTTCAAAATCATAGTCATGTTACAACAAAGTACTTGATCATTATTTTCCAACAAACAAAGTCTAGCATAAACTAAAAAAAAACTGAAATACATAAAGTACTATCCCCAAAGTGAAGTGATAAACCATAGCTAGCTTAATGTCCAAAACCGTACATGAGCAAATCCAGTAAGCAAGTTGTAAAGATCCAAGCTAAGCTCCAATGTTCCCACCCTAAGAACCTGAGGGGGTGGGGAAACGGAAGAAAAGAGGCGAAAAAAAACAGGTCAGTCAAAAAGACTGGTAAGCCCTAACTATTATCTGTCCATGAACTAGTAAAGTTAACTGGCATGAGAAGCTGAGATGAACATAAGGATAACAACATACTGGCATGATGATTAACTAACAAGACAGATAAAGGTGTCATCGCATAATCAAGGTTAAGTTTTGCACCACGGGTGTAGTAGCATTCTAACTTGTCAAGTAAAAACAAGAATTGATCCCTTGGCCCAAGCTTGGCCCAACATCATGAGGTGACCTAAATCAAGGTCCAACTACACGGTCTAGTTGATCGGCTCCCTATAAGCCTAACTCGTCAAGTGTCGGTGTCATACGGCCCAAACATGCAATGTAGTTAAACTGTGCTAGGTCCACCCTATGGTGTATCAAGTCCTAGGGTGTCAACCTCGGACACCAATCAAGTATGCACAGTCTAGATCTACTGGTACCCGTGCCTGATTCTCCAACTCCGGACTGTGTGCACGACCATAGTCCGCCTGGACCTACACCGGAGTACCTACTCAGCCGTCGTTTTGGTCGCTTACAGGTCAGCCCAGTAATCGTGCCCACCCTAGCCTAGTCCTAGGGTCTTATGATACTATCAAGAGGGTTACTGTTGAAAAGGACCACGCAACTAGGGTTTCCTTAACGGGTTAAATGTGGTTAACCTGATCCAAAGGTGGATTAAATTGGTTAAGTGTACCCAAAGTTCATGACTTAACCCCGATTAACCCATCCAGCCCAAATTGATTAAGTATTAAGTGGACCATGACTTAACCCTAATCAGGAGGCATTAATTAACTTAATGTGCTTTAACCTCTTACATTAGACTTTGTTGTGGTTACTAGTTAAGCCGGGCGGGTCCGGGTAGCTTTACACCACAACTTGGTCTAACCTCGGGTTCGAGCACAACATGACCAACTTCTCACATTGGGTCCTATTGTTTGTAGCCACTAGTTAAGCCGGGCGGGTCCGGGTAGATTTATGCTACAAACTCAACCTAACCTCGAGTTGGCCACAATCATATTTTCTAAGTGTCATGTCCATTATGTTTCCAAAACATAATTACAAGTTAACATATCACGTCATGTTATAAAAACCATGTTTATGTCATAATGTTACCCAACCCCAACGTAATCCCATCGTTTGCATAATCGCATCAACGCATAAAGGATAAAATAGGGAACTTGGCATAATCATGACAAAAAGGTGTTGAAGCCACAAGTTTATCATGGTGGCATATGAAATGTACATATGTTAATACACTTGCATATTGCATCATTAGGCTTAAAAAGCATGCATAAAACCAAACTTAGCATATGAGTGATACATGGTGATAAATGACATGTAGAAGTTGCTAGAAGTTCGCATTTAGCCTCACATGCAAGTTATCATAAGGGATATGATAACTTTTATGTTGCCAAAATGCAACCTTTAATATAAAGCTTGGAGCTTTATGCTCACAACATCAAGTTTAACTTGCATAACATGATATCATGTGTATAATGATCAACCCAAACTTGCATAACATAGCAACATGTGTCATACATAATGATTAAACCAACTTGCATAGCATAATGATCAACCAAACTTGCATATCATAATGATCAACCAAACTTGCATATCATAATGATCAACCAAACTTGCATATCATAGCAACATGTGTCATACATAATGATTAAACCAACTTTCATAACATAATGATCAACCCCAAACTTGCATCATTCATTTAACTTTAGAGTTCAATAAAAAGAAAGTAGAAAAGGGCTTACAATGCTATGAAGACTCAAATGAATATTTATTATAAAGATTGAGAGGAAGCCCTTATGAAATCACCAAAAAGACCCAAATATGAAAGCTCCAAATGAAAACCCTTGAGCCAAATCAATAAAAACCCTTGCTTTGAAATAGAAATGTTGAAACTTGACTTGAATGCAAACTAAGAACACTCATACAAGCTTGAAAACACATGTATGAACTCACAATCTCTCATAGAAATAAACTTAGGAATTTTAGCATGAGAGTGGAGGCCATGAGAGGAACAAATTTGACATAGTTTAGTTGTAGGATTGAATAATGGTGATTTAGGCTAGGTTTAGGGGTCTTTTTATAGAAGATTAGGTTAGTATTAGCCATAGTGTAAACCCTAGATTCAATCAGAGCCATCAAATCCCGTCACTAGCCAACAAAACAGGTCAAAATAGCCAGAATGGTGCACCAAGTTTCCTGGGTCCGACCAGGCAGGTCGACCCCCAGGTCGACCCTGGGGTCGACTCCCCAGTCGACCTGGCCCCACCCAGGTCGACTCCAAGGTCGACCCCAGGTCGACCTGGTCTGGGCGGGATTTTTCCCGCCTACCCCGAATTTTCTGAAATTTGAATCTGTTTTGAATTTGAATTTTTCGTGAAACTTCACGAGGCCATATCTCGGTCATACGGACTCCGATTTTCGAAAACTCGGACTCTATTTCATGTATTTTTCTGAGACGAACGCAATGGCACAGCCCGTTTCCCTTGATTCAGATTTTACAATTTAATTCTGCCTTGATTTATGTTATAACATGTTATTCAAAAATACGGGTTGTTACATTCTCCCCTCCTTAAAGGATTTCGTCCCCGAAATCTCCAAGTTAGGAAGAACGTATCCTACCATCCATCATCCATCTACTCAAAACATAATCCACGGGCAGTCTTTGTCCTTAAAGGATTCTAAATGTTGTATGATCATATGCAAAAGTGTGTTTATATTTACTTATCTAATGCAAAAATCAGGCGGTTACTGATACAGTAAACCTCCTTAATGCAAAATATGTTAGTGAAATGAGTCCATATGTATGCAAATTCCTAATATAACTCAGTCTATACATGAGTGCACATAACATTCACCCATATGCAACATCCACGTGATAGCATAACAAGTTTCATCCATGAATAAGTATAAGCACTTATGCATATGCAACATGAAAGTGTGTGAGCCGATCTTAGTGCCTAATGTGTATCATGCATCCACGAGTATCCACGTGCAAACACTTGCAACCACTTGCAACCATCAAACATAACATGTTTCAAATACATGTTTCATCCAAAGGGTTTCTACCTAAGGTCCTCATGACATGATTAACGAGATAACAAGATAAACAAGATAAACATGGATAAACATGGATAAAAAGAAAGATAGGCTAATTAGGAAAGAGGTCGAGAATGTACCCTCAAAAAGAAATGGATAAAGCCCACGCATCTTCTCCTCGGTTTCCCATGTTGCGTCTTCATCGGCTTCACCCCACTGAACTTTCACCAATTTGACTTCTCTATTCCTTAGCTTCTTGATCTCTGTTCCCAAAATACGAATCGGAGCTTTTCTCAAGGTTTCTTCTTTCTCTACCTCAATGTCTTCAAGAATGCTTGGTTCAACCACCTCAGCGGACTCATGTAAGCACTTTCGGAGATGCGAGACATGAAAGACATTATGATAGGGAACGGTCCTACGAACCTTGGTGCCAGCTTCCCAACTGCTCCAAAACGTACCACATTTCGCAAAGGAGAAACCTTCACGAAAACCATGTCTCCCACTTTGAATTCCGAATATGCCCTTCGTCTGTCAGCATAGGATTTCTGTCTCTCTTGGGCCGCTTTCATCCTTCTTCTCACTAATTCAACTTTCTCGGATGTGTCCCGTATCATATCGGGCCCAAGTATAAGTCTATCTGTTGTCTCCCACCAACAAGATGGTGACCTACACGGCCTCCCATACAAAGCTTCAAATGGTGCCATCCCTATGCTGGCTTGATAGCTATTATTATACGCAAACTCTACAAGAGGGAGGTGGTCTTCCCAAGTACCACCAAAGTCAAGAACACAGAGCCTCAAAAGATCTTCTAGCACTCTATTCACCCTTTCGGTTTGGCCATCCGTCTGGGGGTGATAGGCCGTACTCAGATTCAATCGCGTGCCCATCGCTTCTTGCAAACTGCTCCAGAACTGGCTAGTGAAGATTGGGTCACGATCACTAACTATGCTAGAAGGGAATCCATGCAACCGCACTATCTCTCGAAGATAAATAGATGCCAGCCCTGATGTGGTCCTCTTGCTCTTTACTGGGATGAAGTGAGCACTCTTCGTAAGTCTGTCAACTATGACCCATATGCTTGTGTTCCCTCTCCTTGACCTAGGCAATCCATCCACAAAATCCATAGAAATACTCTCCCACTTCCATTGCGGGACCTCCAATGGATGTAATAGCCCACCTAGTTTTTTTGACTCGGCTTTCACTTGTTGACACACCATGCACTTTGAAACATACTCTGCCACATCCTTCTTCATTCCATCCCAAAAGAAAATGCGCTTCATATCCCTATACATCTTGTCCCCTCCAGGATGTATAGTCATCTTCGAGTGATGCGCTTCTTCAAGAACTCTATGGACTAAATCTCCCACTCGAGGAACACATAATCTCCCATGACGCCTTAGCCATCCTTTATCATCAATAGTATATCTAGCAAGGTGACTAGACGTCTTACCACGAATCAACTTGTCCATAACTTCGACTATCTGCGGATCTTCCCTCTGCGAAGCCTCAACTTGATCAAGAAGTGTGGGTCTAAGCTCAAGGGATGCTAATGAACCCGTCATCGACTCAATAGCCGTCGTGAAATCAAAGGTTGCCAAGAATTCTAAGTTCTTCATCTCAATGAACAAGGGGCTCAAAGTCAATCGCCTTCTGCTTAGTGCATCCGCCACAACATCGCCCAATAGCACAAATAAAATATGTATTTGATTATTTATTTATATTGATTAGGACAGTCTAGTATATAAAGATTTTGCATATACGCCTTGCAAACGTGTATTTGAAATTTTAATATACTGGATAGATATAGAATTACACTCTAGTCGCCCGGGGGTGATTCTGATGATTGATATATCATCATCAAAATTTATATTCGAGTGACGAACGTGTAGCATCTATATATTTCCTATTGACTGGTGTGAGAACCAAAAATTAGATAGGGCCTATTGTTGTGATTTGACATCAAAAACATGAGTTTCTTTATATGTATCAAAATTATGAATTTGAAACTCTAATTCACTAATTGATTGATGTTTGTGTTGTTTGTTTATTTGTTTGGTAATTTTTAACCATTTAGCCTAATTGAACCAAATATTGAACTCTATTGAAAATTGGTCGCATTTGTTTGCAGATACATATATATCATTGAACATGTCATAGCAAGGAGGCTAGAGCCAGAGAATAAAATTTGTTTGCCCGACAAATAGGTACATGTTTACTACATAATTTCCTGTTTTGTTTGGGTGATGATGATTTTGTGAGCCTATTGGCTAGCCGCTTGGCTTTTTCTTTTTCTTTTTGAGATCTGAAGGACCGGGGAAGCTATTTGAAATTCCCCGATGCTCCCGGTGCAGGGGAGGTTATGGCGAAATTTTTCAAAAATTTAGGGTGTTAGCCAAATTTTTGAAATTTTGAAAATTCTCAGAAACTGAAAAGTTGGAGAATGAAAGCCAGATCGAACGTAGAGTTGATTAATCAAACCACTTTCGACTTTGTTCCTTTTCGGGGACGAAAAGTTTTAAGTGGGGGAGATTGTAACAACCCGTAAAATCTGGGCCAGTTTAAAATTTTTATTTTGGCAATTTTAGCGAATTTTGAATATTTAAAATAGATTATTTTAAATAATATCGACGAAAAATTTTATTTTGAATATAATTCGAACGTATATATTATACGCGTCGTCGTTAGAATATAAATATTTATATATAATTATAAATAGAATTGAAAATGGCGCGGTAGTTCGATAATTCGATTTCAAACTTCAATTGAATGTACCGGGTGCAAAACAATCCGGATTTTAGTGAAACCAAAAATAATGGAATCTAATAGTGAATATCTTTCCAACGAATCCGAAAAATCAAGATTTCATATCGGGAATCAAAAGATATGTCCAGTTGAAAATTCTGAATAGTCGCTATGGAATTCAGGCCCTTAAAAATGGACATTTTGCAAATGACCTCGGAATTCGACGAAACCACTTTTGTTGGGTCCGGGATGTCAAACTATTGTTAGATTTCAAATTTCATAATTTTTCGAATCAATATGTGAGCGTGGCAAAGGAAAACGCGTTTGACCAGTTTCTGTTGAATTTAATCGACTGGAAATTGGCCATTTTTCAAACGGTCTCAGAATTCGACGAAACTAGTTTTGTTAGGACCGTATCGTCAATACGAAACTAGAAAATATTTCTCTGGAATTTTTCTAGTTAGTATGTAACCCTGGTAATTTGAAATGTACGTTTAAAATTCAATATAAGGATTTAAATGTAAATTCAACGGAAACTGATTGTAACGATCAAACCAGCTTACGATACATATCCCATTGTGTTCGGAATGGGGGTAAAACGCTATGGACGACAGGAGGTGGGCCTCGTTTCGAGGTCGGATATAAAAGTCAACCCTTGTGCATAATTAAATAATTAAATAATAAAATAAAATAAAATAAAAAAACATACTTTCCCCCTTTTTCTCCTTCATTGCCCCCCCCCCCCCGATCATTTATCAGAAACAAAAAAAAAAAAAGAAACCTAAAAACTAATCGCCGCCGCCTTACTCTGGAAGCCACCGCCGACGAAGGCTTCGACGCCCCCCTCTCCGTTCAGTCTCCTCCTCCCTCCGTCACATCTCGAAGTTAACGACGAAGCAGCCCCCCCCCCAATCGGAGCCTCCACCATCGAACGCCTCATCGCGACACCTCCACGAACGCCACCTGAGCCGCCGACGACTCCTCCTCCCCTTCGCATACCACGGTGAGTTTTAAGTTATTTTATTTTGATTTTTATTTTTGATTTATAAAACCGATTTAAAAACTAAACTGTATTTTTATAATAATTTAAAAACTGTTTTTTTTTTTTTTGAGAAAAAGAAACTGTTTTTTTGTTTAAGGAATGTTAAAACTATTTTTAAAAAGAAAGTAAAACAGATTTTATGAAAGATTTTAAAACTGCATTTTTTTTAAAGAAAATTAAAACTGCATTTTTTTTAAAAGAAAAAAAGCTGCATTTTTTAAAAAGATAAAAACTGCATTTTTTAAAAGAGCAAAAACTGTTTCTTTTATAAGATTTTAAAAACTGTTTTGTTTTTAAAGAGTTAAAACTAAATTTTTGAAAAGATTTAAAAACAGAATTTTTGAAAAGATTTTAAAAACTGATTTTATTTTAAACTTTGAAATAGAAAAAAAAGGGTTTTAATCTTTTAAAAGGAAAAGGTTTGAACTTGTAAAAAAAATAAAGATCATATTTTTAAAAATAGAAATGACGGGATTTTTGTTAAGTAGAAGAAGTAAGGTATGATTCTTATATTTTTAAAGCAATAAAAAATATAATTGTTACATCATAAGAATAATAAAAATATAATCTTTATATTTAATAGCGAAGTCAAAATGCAATCTTTATATATTGAATAACATAGTAAAAATTCGATTTTTACCTATGTAGAGAATACAGGCAACGAAAGCGACAAAAGGCGAAGATTTCTATAAAGGAAGAATCGTGTAGTTGGATAGCTATTGGTGAGGATTTCTCACTCTTCAATTTCTTTTTATAATTTTATATATGTGTTGAAAATGGAAGTGAATTGCTATATATAAATATCTATATATATATATATATATATATATATATATATATATATATATATACGCCCCTCGTCCACAAACCATGGACGATATTTATTGGTTGAAATTGTTGTGAAAATTGATTGATAGCGAAGTGAAATAACATATATATAAAAAGTGAAATTTATATATATATAGCGAAGTGAAATAACATATATATGAAAAGTGAAATTTATATACATCGAAAGTGAAAATATCGAATATATTGAAAGTGAAAATATCGAATATATTGAAAGTGAAAATATCGAATATATCGAAAGTGAAAATATCGAATATATTGAAAGTGAAAATATCGAATATATCGAAAGTGAAAATATCGAATATATTGAAAGTGAAAATATCGAATATATCGAAAGTGAAAATATCGAATATATTGAAAGTGAAAATATTATATATATTAGAAGTGTATGAAATATATATATTGAAAGTGAAAGTATCGAATATATTGAAAATGAATATATCGTATGTAATTGAAATGAATAGAAAATGAATTCGAATTGAACTGAATAGAAAATAAATTCGAAATGAATTGAATAGAAAACGAATTCGAAATGAATTGAATAGAAAATGAATTCGAAATGAATTGAATAGAAAATGAATTCGAATTGAACTGAATAGAAAATGAATTCGAATTGAATTGAATAGAAAACCAATTTGAATTGAATTGAATTGAAAACGAATTCGAATTGAATTGAAACCGAATTGAAATGAATTCAAATGAAATTGAAATTTGAATTGAATAGAAATGAATTTTAAAACGAATTTATAGAGAAGAATTCAATTTTGATTTGAATTGAAATGGAAGTTGAAATTTCTTTTGAAACGAATTCAAAACTATTTATATAATTCGTTTTAAATAGAAATCGACGAAATATATAATATATATATTATATATATAAAATAATGGCCTGAATAGAACGCGCCGCACCGCGGCAGTTCGTGAATTTCGATCATTTATTTCAAACGGACATTGCGGGAGATCCGACCGTCGGATTCTCCTAAAACCGGAACCATTGGGTTCGTATCGAAAAGAGCTTTCTAATGAATGTTAGAAATTTGAAATCTAACGGTTGGATTTGGAGTTATGCCCAAATCAAATTCGAAAAAGGTCGCTATAAGTGCAGTTCGATGGCCATTGATGGAAATCGACTGTACGGGCCTTGATAAAATTATTAAAAATAGTAATAATTTGTGTAAAATCATAAGAAATGATTTGTGAAGATTTGGGATGAAAAACTCCATATTTGAAAAGATAAAAATATATTTTTATCGAAATGAACTAGTTATTAACTAGAAAAATAATCCAATGGTTATAAATAAATAATTTGGATTAGATTTAAATTGAAATTATCAATGGATATTTTCGATATTGGGTTCCGTGATTATACAGATATTGTGATGGGAATTTGGAAGATATCGATATCGTTATTCCCGATATGATATCTGTTGGTTTCAGGATTTGATGTTGAATATAAGTCGATACTATCTTTATTCAAAACCTTATATTTAATGTCAAATTTGATTGATTGATGGTTTGGATTGTGCTCGACCAGTTTATGAGCAAAATATGCTTTTGCATTTAGCATTGGGTTGGGTTGAAAATATCTGTGTGCTAACGCCTTGTGAAACACTTCACGATTTGACGATAAGGTGTTTAGCGATGTTGTGTTCATTTCAAATTTAACGAATGATTGTGAAATGATATTTTCCTTAAGTGAAAAGAAATGTATTCCCGATTTTGGACAGGGAATGTTTTATAAAAATGTTTTATAAAACAGAAAGGATTTCGAGGCCCAAAACCCGATGATTTCTAAAATGATTTAGAAATGTATTATATGTTACATTGTGGTTCATCGCGTATTCGATCAGTTGCTATTAATGATGTATCTGTTTGGTGGCGGAGAATTTATTCTCTTGCTTAACACCTTTCTTTGAGACGTACGAGCTCAAAGGTTATGTGATTAATAGTGACTGATCATATGCGTGAATTACAGATGTGAAGTACTATATTTTGAAAGTACTTGTGATTATTATGTTGTGAAATGATTTTCCCTACTTCGGGATATGAAATGATTTAGTATGTGGCTAAAGATTCGGGTAACCATGAGACTAAAAGTATGGGTGAGAGGGCGGTGTATGCTCTCCATGAGTGGGAGGTGCATCGTCGGTGTAGCCAACTCCTACGTGGGGTAGGTGCACATATATATATCGAGTTGCGAGGTGCGTACCCTTTGCCTTGTCGATGGGGAGCACGATATTTGGTTGCATACTTGTTTGTATGCATTGTTATGTTTTGGAATTCATATTTCCAAATGATTTGATTTGAGATCCCGAAGTGAAATCTACTTTGATATAGAAAGTTAGATATGTATTTCAAATGATTTGAAATAAGAAATCGGGAATAAAATCCAAAGGAATAATTTCTGTAAATTGAATTGGATTTGGAAAATCTAAGTGTTGTGATTAATCTAAGTGGGTAGATTGGGATATTGCATGTTGATTGATGCATAGTAGATCCATATATCTATATTGATTGTTGCTTATACACTGGCTTTCATGGGGGTAAACCCGTTCCGCGAAAGTGGCGTGGTCCCGTGATTTGCCTTATTTTTGAACAAAGTTAACAACTGTTTTTGAGTTCTCACACCAGTCCCATGACTGACCTGTAGTTTGCTTTTCCCTTGCGAACTCGGGTGCCCCTATTTTCCACACGGGCAGTCGAGTAGTTTTATTTTGCAGATGTTTTGAGCAGGATTCTGGATTGAAGCTTTAAGCTGTGTCCAGGCATTTACAGTCTTCCGCTGTGTAGTTTATATTTCCGCTGTGCATTGTATTACATTTATGTAAATTTATCTTCCGCTGTGTATTATCTTCGATATACTCTGATATTCTGTATTCTGATGTAACATTATTATGATGTTTATTGAAGTCTTCTGTTATTTGTTCTGATGTGTTGTATACCCAAAGTTAGCGTATGCGGGATTCGAACGGTCTTGGTCGGTTTAACGATCGATTAGGTCCGGGCGAAATCCGTGTCGTTACACTTGCCAGGGGTATAAGCTATCTCGAAGTCATAAGATGCCAAAAATTCCATCCACCTTTGCTGCCTTAGATTCAGATCTTTTTGCGAGAAGAGGTACTTGAGTGACTTGTGATCAGTATACAACTCAAACCTTTCGCCTAGAAGATAGTGGCGCCAGGATTTGAGTGCAAAGACGATCGCTGCTAACTCCAAATCGTGAGTGGGATAGTTCTTCTCATGAACTTTAAGTTGCCTACCCCCATAACATATCACTCTTCCCTCTTGCATCAGAACATCACCTAACCCCGTGCCATATGCATCTGTGTACACGGTAAACATCTTACCACTATCGGGCAATGCCAAAACTGGGGCTGAGGTAAGGGCTCTTTTGAGCTTTTGAAAAGCAAGCTCACACTCCAAGTCCCATGCAAAGACTAAGTTCTTCTTCGTCATCTTAGTAAGAGGGGCCGAAATCTTAGCGAAGTCTCTGATGAACTTCCTATAGTAGCCCGCCAAACCGAGAAAGCTTCTTACTTCGGTCGCATTCCTAGGAGTCTTCCAGTCTTGAACCACAACCACTTTCGCGGGATCCACCGCTATGCCTTGCTTAGAAACTATATGTCCAAGAAACCGAACTTCCCTTCTCCAGAAATGACATTTGGAGAACTTGGCTTTCAACTGATGCGCTCTAAGCGTATCCATCACTTCCTTCAGATGCCTAGCATGCTCTTCCTCATCCTTTGAGAAGATCAGAATATCATCCACGAAAACAACAACGAACTTATTGAGGAACTTCCTGAACACCCTACTCATCAAGTCTATGAAGTAGGAGGGTGCATTAGTCAATCCGAATGGCATGACAAGCCATTCAAAGAATCCATCTGGAGTCCTAAACGCAGTTTTATCAATGCTATCCTCAGCTACTCTAAGCTGATGGAATCTGGTGGCTAGATCAAGCTGAGAGAAAACAGAAGCACCAACCAGCTGATCAAAGAGATCATCAATCCTCGGTAACGGGTGCCTATTCTTCTTTGTCAGCTTGTTCAACTCTCGATAATCTACACATAGACGAAGCGAACCATCCGCCTTAGTAGCAAATACCACCGGAGCACCCCATTCAGAAATGCTTCATCTAATAAAACCCTTCTCAAGCAGCTCCTTGATTTGCTTACTGATCTCTTTTCTTTCTCGTGGGGCCATGTGCCTAACGGGCAATGATACTGGCTTGGCATTATCGACTCGATAAATGCGGAAATCTATCTCTCGTTTAGGGGGTAATCCCTTAACTTCTTCAAAGACATAAGGATATCTCGGATAACACTTACAGATCGCAGATCATCGATGGACGAGTCGAGAGATTCAAGATAACATAACATGACGGGACCTCTAGGGTTACAAGAAATTTCTAGGGTATTACCGAGGCGAGTCATGAGCCTCACCACCCTATGTTCACAATCGAGAATGGCTCCATAACTGGACAACCAATCCATGCCAAAGATCAACACATATCCCGTGAACCCGAGAACATAAGCATTACACGTGAATTCTACGGTCAAGATAGAAATCTTCAAATCCACACAAATCATAGATAGATGGGCAGAACCCCCGATTGGATTTGAAACACAAACGGGATCCTCAACTAGGCTAGTACTTAGGTGCAAACTTTCAACAATGTAAGAAGAGATAAAACTATGCGATGCGCCAGAATCAAATAAGGTGTGAACAGGTTAATCAGAAATATACACAAGACTTTCTACAGAAATACTACCTCGATCCTGAACTGGAGCGGCGTTGAGAGCATGCACTTGCCCTCCAGAAGGTCCTACACGCTGATTCTGCCCTTACTTCTTGGGGCAATCCTTGCTAAAGTGTCCGATCTCTCCACAATGAAAGCATTCGCCCGACTTCCTCTTCCTCTTCTTACAGTCTTTAGCTATGTGCCCAACATTCCCACAGTAGTGGCATTTTCTTGGATCCTTTGCCTTGGCCTTGTTGCCCTTATTGTTCTTGTTGTTTTTTTTGTTCTGACTGCTCTGATTTCCTCCCCACTTGGAGTCTGTCTTCTTGGCTTGAGTCTCATTAGCCTTGACCTCCTTCTTGCCATTTTTATCATCTCCTTGAAGCAATGCCATGTCTACTAGCCCTTCAAAAGTGGGCCCCCATGGGTATATGAGATAGGGCTAAACCTTGTAATGGCTCGTTCAACCCTCGTGCAAAGCGTAAAGCCTTCTTCTGGGGAGTATTAATCATGTCCAAACCGAATCAGGCGAGCTTGTTAAACTCATTCACGTACTCCCTCGCTGTCATGTCCCCTTGCTTCAAAGATACAAACTTCTCCAATTGCAAATTCGCCTCAGCTGATGATAGAAACTTAAGCCCAAATCTTGTCCTAAAGTCGGCCCAAGTCTCTATAGGCCTCGTAGCATTGGTGACCTCCCACCAATAAGCAACTTCTTCTTTTAATAACCATGCCGCCAATAAAACCTTTCTATGATCTTGCACATCAAAGATGGCGAAGAGATCTTCAGTTTCTTTCAACCAATTTCTTGCCTCCACAAAAGTCTCCGTCCCAATAAAGTTCTTGCCACCCATCGCCTTAAAGTCTTTGCAAATCTTAGCGAAATTTGCTTGCGGATTCTGAGGAGGAGGAGGAGGAGGAACCTCAGTTATGTTGGGGGTATTTGCTGGGCCCACATCGTTGGCCCTAGCTTCCAAGTACCTCCGGAACCATCCGGGAATGGTCACTCCCTCGGGAAGGTTAAGATCGGCCATACTGAAAAAGGAAAAAGATAGATTCAAAACGAAGAAACAAAGGATAGTGCTATGGCTTTTGGGGAATAGCCTTTTTAAAACAACTAGACTTTTCTTGGAAAATACTTAATTGGTTTTGAAAATAGTTTTTCAAAAGGTAAGTTTTAAAAACACTTTTTCTCAAATCTTGTAAACCTTATGCTCTGATACCAAATGTAACACCCCACCTCCGCCAGGGTAACTCTTGCAAGCACACTAGCTTTGGAGGGGCGTTAAAAAAGGTAAATGTGCATGCAGATATCACAAGACAGAACATATAAGTAAAACAGAGTAAATAAATCAGCGGATCAAACTAGCATTTCAAAACCATAGTCATGTTACAACAAAGTACTTGATCATTATTTTCCAACAAACAAAGTCTAGCATAAACTAAAAAAAACTGAAATACATAAAGTACTATCCCCAAAGTGAAGTGATAAACCATAACTAGCTCAATGTCCAAAACCGTACATGAGCAAATCCAGTAAGCAAGCTGTAAAGATCCAAGCTAAGCTCCAATGTTCCCACCCTGAGAACCTGAGGGGGGGGGAACGGAAGAAAAGAGGCGAAAGAAAACAGGTCAGTCAAAAAGACTGGTAAGCCCTAACTACTATCTGTCCATGAACTAGTAATGTTAACTGGCATGAGAAGCTGAGATGAACATAAGGATAACAACATACTGGCATGATGATTAACTAACAAGATAGATAAAGGTGTCATCGCATAATCAAGGTTAAGTTTTGCACCACGGGTGTACTCTCATTCTAACATGTCAAGTAAAAACAAGAATTGATCCCTTGGCCCAAGCTTGTCCCAACATCATGAGGTGACCTAAATCAAGGTCCAACTACACAGTCTAGTTGATCGGCTCCCTATAAGCCTAACTTGTCAAGTGTCGGTGTCATACGGCCCAAACATGCAATGTAGTTAAACTGTGCTAGGTCCACCCTAGGGTGTATCAAGTCCTAGGGTGTCAACCTCGGACACCAATCAAGTATGCATAGTCTAGGTCTACTGGTACCCGTACCTTATTCTGCAACTCCGAACTATGTGCACGACCATAGTCCGCCTGGCCCTACACCGGCGTACCTACTCAGCCGTCGTTTTGGTCGCTTACATGTCAGCCCAGTAATCGTGCCCCACCCTAGCCTAGTCCTAGGGTCTTATGATACTATCAAGAGGGTTACTGCTGAAAAGGACCACGCAACTAGGGTTTCCTTAATGCGTTAAATGTGGTTAACCCGATCCAAACGTGGATTAAATTGGTTAAGTGTACCCAAAGTTCATGACTTAACCCCGATTAACCCATCCAGCCCAATTTGATTAAGTATTAAGTGTACCATGACTTAACCCTAATCAGGAGGCATTAATTAACTTAATGTGCTTTAACCTCTCACATTAGACTTTGTTGTGGTTACTAGTTAAGCCGGGAGGGTCTGGGTAGCTTTACACCACAACTTGGTCTAACCTCGGGTTCGAGCACAACATGACCAACTTCTCACATTGGGTCCTATTGTTTGTAGCCACTAGTTAAGCCGGGCGGGTCCGGGTAGATTTATGCTACAAACTCAACCCAACCTCGAGTTGGCCACACTCATATTTTCTAAGTGTCATGTCCATTATGTTTCCAAAACATAATTACAAGTTAACATATCACGTCATGTTATAAAAACCATGTTTATGTCATAATGTTACCCAACCCCAACGTAATCCCATCGTTTGCGTAATCGTATCAACGCATAATGGATAAAATAGGGAACTTGGCATAATCATGACAAAAAGGTGTTGAAGCCACAAGTTTATCATGGTGGCATACGAAATGTACATATGTTCATACACTTGCATATTGCATCATTAGGCTTCAAAAGCATGCATAAAACCAAACTTAGCATATGAGTGATACATGGTGATAAATGACATGTAGAAGTTGCTAGAAGTTCGCATTTAGCCTCAAATGCAAGTTATCATAAGAGATATGATAACTTTCATGTTGCCAAAATGCAACCTTTAATATAAATCTTGGAGCTTTATGCTCACAACATCAAGTTTAACTTGCATAACATGATATCATGTGTATAATGATCAACCCAAACTTGCATAACATAGCAACATGTGTCATACATAATGATTAAACCAACTTGTATAGCATAATGATCAACCAAACTTGCATATCATAATGATCAACCAAACTTGCATATCATAATGATCAACCAAACTTGCATATCATAGCAACATGTGTCATACGTAATGATTAAACCGACTTGCATAGCATAATGATCAACCCCAAACTTGCATCATTCATTTAACTTTAGAGTTCAATAAAAAGAAAGTAGAAAAGGGCTTACAATGCTATGAAGACACAAATGAATATTTATTATAAAGATTGAGACGAAGCCCTTATGCAATCACCAAAAAGACCCAAATATGAAAGCTCCAAATGAAAACCCTTGAGCCAAATCAATAAAAACCCTTGCTTTGAGATAGAAATGTTGCAACTTGACTTGAATGCAAACTAAGAACACTCATACAAGCTTGAAAACACTTGTATGAACTCACAATCTCTCATTGAAATAAACTTAGGAATTTTAGCATGAGAGTGGAGGCCATGAGAGGAACAAATTTGACATAGTTTAATTGTAGGATTAAATAATGGTGATTTAGGCTAGGTTTAGGGGTCTTTTTACAGAAGATTAGGATAGTATTAGCCATAGGATTAACCCTAGATTCAATCAGAGCCATCAAATCCCGTCACTAGCCAACAAAACAGGTCAAAACAGCCAGAATGGTGCACCAGGTTGCCTGGGTCCGACCAGGCAGGTCGACCCCCAAGTCGACCGTGGGGTCGACTCCCCAGTCGACCTGGCCCCACCCAGGTCGACCCCCAGGTCGACCTGGTCTGGGCGGGATTTTTCCCGCCTACCCCGAATTTTCTGAAATTTGAATCTGTTTTGAATTTGAATTTTTCGTGAAACTTCGCGAGGCCATATCTCGGTCATACGGACTCCGATTTTCGAAAACTCGGACTCTATTTCGCGTATTTTTCCGAGACGAATGCAACGGTAAAGCCCGTTTCCCTTGATTCAGATTTTACAATTTAATTCTGCCTTGATTTATGTTATAACAAGGTTATTCAAAAATACGGGTTGTTACATATATAATTTTCACTAACTGACTAGCAGTTCAATCAATCAACCAACACACAACAATCAACAGATGATTAACAGTTCTAAAAATACAATATAAAAATATAACAGTTCAGTGTTGGTGAGTTTTACTCACATTGGCAGTTCATCGTTAAAGAATGATAAACTGTTATTTGATTTGAATCAAACAGTTTATTTCACCATAAATTCAAACTAGCCCCAATCCACTTCTAGTCAGCTTCATTGTGTTGCTCCCGTCCATACGATCCCAACGCGACTGACGGTTCGAGATTCTAATTTCATATGACCGAGATATTCAATTACGAAGTCAATACCTATTTAATTAAAATTTAAATAAAACCTTTCTTGACTTCGGGCCTTACATTACCTTCCCGGCCCAATACCCAACCTCAAATGCCAACCCGCACCTTAATCCTCCTTCCCCAATTCGGTACTCATGCTTCTAGTAAAACACAGACATTGCCAAACCTCCTTGCTTCCACATCCCTTCCATTCATCACCCGAAACCGAAACGGAACTCACCACTTCATTCTCCATCACTTCGTCTTTCAATCCATCACCACTCCGTGAAACTCGTATTCCCAGAAAGTAACTTGACGTCGACAGCAGGTCTTCAAACCCACAGTGAACATCGACGTCATCTATGACCGAATCCTCCCAAACTTCGTACGCAGGTGCGATTCTTCGCCACAAGCACGAATACCTACCCCGATTCGAAGATTATTGCTTCAATTTCCTTAGCATCGGAACCCTAGTTGCTGCGCTGAAGCAAAACTCGAGCCCAAGGCCAACGTCGAGTTCAACAACAAAGCCATGAGTGTGACGAGCAAGTTGAAAGGAATCCAAACAAATTCATTTCATGATTTTATATATTTTTCTTTGATTGATTTGATCTTTTTGAAGATCGAAATGTTGCTGTGTTGTTCTTTTGGTGGAGGCGCAAATGCTCTGACCAAAGAGGACGTTCCATTAGGTTTAGAGGTGTAGTGAGGGTATTTATAGCAATTTTAGATATTTTATAAAAAGAATATTCACGACATATTCTCTTTTGTATACTCATTCTGCTTTCTAAAAATTTTCGTGATTACATACGGTACCTAAAAATCACCCAACTGGACTTGTAGCTAGAGTTCAACATTACGGTCCCAACGAAACTGGTTTCGTCGAATTCCGACTCCGTATGCTCACACAGCGTATTTTTAACAGTCAAAATACTGATTGTATTTCACTCTAAAAATCCGCACGGCCACACAGTGACTCTAAAAAACACGGAAATTGGAATCTAACAATAATTTAACATTGCGGATCCAACAAAATTAGTTTCATCGAATTTCGACTTCGTTTGCAAAACCGTCTATTTTTAAAGCTCTGGACAACCCATTTAAATATATAAATATATATAAATACAACTAAATTAAATATAAATAAATTTATATTATCGTATATCTTCATATATGATGTCGTACAGCTCCAGAATATCATATCAGAACTTATAGTTTGGTATTTCAGATTTTAGATTTATCGATATTCAGTTTATATCGAAAATCCTTTTATAACGTAAATAAAGCGTTGCAAATTATAAAGGAAATCAAAAGCGAATTTTCTGAAATTTGATTTGGACGTAAATCAAAATCTACACGAAGAAATCCCGATTTTTCTCTTCCACTAGAATGATATACTCCACCAGCTCCACACGTTTCTTGTTTCACAGAAATCCGGCTTAAAACGAATCTTGTACATTCAGCTGAAGTTCGAATCGCCAAATCGCGAACTGCAGCGCCATTTCAAGCTCGATTTTAATTATAATATAATTATACGTTTCAAACTGACGTTGATTGAATATATTTGTCAATATGATTCAACTCTAAGCTGAATTAAATCTTGGGGATGACCCCGTTCACCTTATATTGTGATTTCCAATATTTTTGATTATTTCTGAATTAAATATATTATTTAATTTAATTTAATTTAATATTCACTATAAATTAATTAACGACGATTAAATTCCCTAAATCACTATTTATATAATTAAATAAATTAATTATAATACCCCTGACAATGCGGGTCATTACATTCTTCCCCACTTAAAATAATTTCGTCCTCGAAATTGCTAAGTTAGAGGACGACCCTACCTATTGGAATTCCTAAGATTTGTTTATCCCTTATTTCTGATTTTAACTGAACCAATTAATATCGACTAAAATATTTATTCATTCCGACTAACTAAAATTATCAAAAATTCTAAAAATTTTCTAACACTTTAAACTTTAGAAAAATTTCGCCAGCACCTCCTTTGTACTGGTCAATAGCTCAAACTCCAACTCGCCTCTCTGGGCCTTCTTCAACCCAAAAGAAAATCAAAATCCCAAATGGCTTGCCAATTCGGCTCATAAATTCCAAACTCATATAAAATATAAACTTGTACCTTTTTGTTGGGCATATCATTATATCCCTACAATCTGTTATCAACTCGGCATATACAAATGCCATCCCAATCAACTCCAACCAAGTTATTCTTAACACAACCATTCGCTTATTCAAGCCGAATTCAATTTCAAATTCGAGTTTCAAATTCCAAACTCTCAACTTATCATTTCAAATCCAAAACCAGATTATTCTCTAATCACTTCCAGTTTTTCTTAACCTATCATCTCAAGTTAAATTCTGGTTTGTTATTTACTTTTACCATCCCATTCGAATTAACTTCACAAGTTAAATTTTAATTTCTAGAACATAAATTCCTGGGTAAATTTCAAATCAATTTGAAATCATACTGCCAATTCAAAACCTTTGAATTTTCTAAACAACTTGTTTCCTCAAAACAATTCAAATTAAAATCTCTGGTAGTAATCCACCACTTAGAACTCGAAAATCACACCGATGATACTGCGCAGTCATCATTGGAATTATTTTCTAGCGACCCAAGTGATTTCAATACTATACCATTACTAAATACTTCCATTTTGAAAAACATCTCAAAATCTCCCACGAACTTAAAATTTCCTTATTTTAATTCCAAATCAGATTTAAATTCAAATTTAATTCATCTTATTTCATATACTTTACTTATATGAATTCTGATTGGTTATATATAACCATTTCACATGTTATAATCTTACTCGATTATAATCACAACCTATATATGATAATATATCACATATCCATACTGTGTCGGCTCATCGTATTCAAGTATTTATTTACTCCTACCGATACAGTGGATCAAACTGGTCGACAAGAACTCATAAACAACTCAGCCAATGACTCTCCACAATATGAAATTATTTTTATATCATATACAAATACGGACTCGTATATATACACTCAAACTCAATCTAGGGTATTACTAACCCTATCTATACCGAGTCACGCCACAGAGCCAAGGTAATACTTAACTTAAGCTCTGATACCAACTGTAACGACCCGGATTTTGAGCGACTTTGGTTATCGACATAAGCTCGATGTCGATAACCAAAACATCGAAAAATCCTGGTAATTATTGAAAGAAATTAGAGGGTGAGGAAAGATAAGTTAGAAACTTAGAATAGAAGAAGAAGAAGAACACAACATCAGAGTAACACGAACCTCACAGCGGAACGAATAACATATAATAGATAACATAACTTTGAAATACAACAGTTATGTATACAATAGCACTTATCAGAGTACAGCACTTACAACACAGCAGGAATAACTATAGCTATATGATCTTGAAGCCTCCTGCTCCAAGCTCTCCAAGTATATCTATAAAATCCTGACTACTTGACTACCCGTACAAAATTGGACACCCTAGAGTTTAGGGAAAACATCAAAGTAAACTCCGGGTCAGCCATGGGACTGGTGTGAGTAAAACAGTTTAAACAGGTATATGAACAAGTAAACGATATCTCATAAGACCACGCCGTAGGACGGAACGGGTTTTTCCCTTATGAGAATCCAAAATATCTTTATATCAAAAACCTTTTGATATTATAATAATGTCTATGTACAAATAGATATCAACTAGCAGAAACGCTTTCATCTCACGTTCTACATATATAGTATACAATCAAAATCGCAAGCACATATTGGATAAATGGATTTCCAACTATGACAAGGTATGGAACCACCTTCCGATCAGTGTACTCTAGGAACGATACACCGGAGTTCAACAAGAACATCTTGTAACTCAGCCACATATGACCGACCACTCATTTTGCTTGAGTGTATCGAATGTATATCACCAACGGTTGGGATCAGCAACCGTTCCCGTATATATATGGGACAACATTGATAGATTTAAGAAACAAATGAATATTCTCTAGATAGGTGATTATACACCCTACTTCGATGCGACCGACTTAGCCATGCTGCCTGCCCGATTACCGGTTGATGAGGCTAGAAGCTACGCTTTAACATTACATCAAATTCACTTCGAATGCCACATTGTCAGATCCATCAAAAATCACTAATTGGAATCTACAACAGTACGTTACGTGTTAGCTAAAGATGTTTCCTTCTCCGCTTCTACTCTTGCTATAGTTGAAGAAATCAACGGACGTGACCTTTTTGGAAATACTCTGTTAGACATTCATCAACATAAGTCATCCTCATTCACTTAGAATGTCACATCGTCATACCCGCCAAATCACAAATTGATTTATCCAAAAATAACACGGGTATACAGCTTAGAGAAACGAATTCCTCTGCCACCAAACGTGAATACGTTTGAAGAGATCAACTCACGCGATTTATTAGACATACTCTGTCAGGCCGTCGTCCATACAAGTTGTCCTAGGACTGGACAAACCAAAGGCACTATTCAGTACGTCCATCTTAGTCACTGTTATCTAAGACTTATACAACAGCCCTTGCATTTTACTCCGTCTTCAATTATCTTTTGCATATATGATTTGCAATGCTTATGCCAATACAGAGGGGTTCTTTGGATAATAATCCAACCGGTCTCTCCATATTAACAACGTTAAAATGGTAAAACTTTGATAGTCGGTGATTAAACTATCAAATGAAAACATGTTCGTGTGCAAACAATGATCTTATTTCCAAATGGAAATATCGATCCAATCATCAACCATATATATATATATTCATTCATATTTCCTTATTTTCTATGTTTAGAAAATATATGTTATTAACACTGGAAAACGTTTCCATTTGCTTATTCACACATCATTAACATTCCACAACGATTGGTCCCTAACTGTGAACTAGTAAGTGAAAAATTCTCTAAGTATAACACCGAAGGCCGAAACCAACATCAGATCGATACTCAGGAAACTATTCAACTTACTAATCTCTAGTCAGTTTCTAATCTTGTTTAATTCTATTTGATTAACTCTTCTTCGAATAACTTATATTCGATTATCTCTCTTCGAATAACTTATATTCGACGAACTCTATTCGAATAACTACATTCGATTAACTCCTCTCGAATAACTAGATTTGATTAACTCGACTCAATGAACCTAACTTGACTAACTTAACTTATTTAACTCAACTTGATTAACTTCTATCGAATAACTAATATTCGATTTAACTCCATTCGCTTGACTCTAGAACGCAGCGATCACAATGGTTACACCTGATTCCCTTAGGAAACGTCCGACCGCCTTAGGCTATTTAAAGCCCTGCGAATTACGCTAGCAGTCGTACGAGATGGCAACTTACCCTGAATACTATGTTTGACTAACTCTGCCTCAAATAACCTTATTTGATTAACTCTAGTTCATTTTATCTCTAATCGATTAGCTCTAACTGATTAACACTAACTGGTTAACTCTACCTGATTAACTCTAACTGGTTAACTCTACCTGATTAACTCTAACTGGTTAACGCTACCTGATTAACTCTAACAGGTTAACTCTACCTGATTAACTCTAACTGATTAACTCTAACTGGTTAACTCTACCTGATTAACTCTAACTGATGGTTAACTCTAACTGATTAACTCTAACTGGTTAACTCTACCTGATTAACTCTAACTGCTAGTTAACTCTAACTGGTGGTTAACTCTAACTGATTAACTCGACTTACTTAACCCAACTGGTTAACTGGACTTACTTAACCCAACTGGTAAACTCGACTGACTTAACCCAACTGGTAAACTCGACTTACTTAACCCAACTGGTAAACTCGAACTGAACTTATTAACTCTACTGAACTGGTTAACTCTACTGAACTGGTTAACTCTACTGAATCGGTTAACGCTACTGAACTGGTTAACTCTACTGAACTGGTTAACTCTACTGAACTGGTTAACTCTGATGAACTGGTTAACTCTACTAAACTGGTTAACTCTACTGAACTGGTTAACGATACTGAACTGGTTAACTCTACTGAACTGGTTAACTCTAATGAACTGGTTAACCCTAACTGATTTACTCTAACTGGTTAACTCTACTGATTAACTCTTCTCGAATAACTAGAATTGATTAACTCTTTTCGAATACCGTATTCGACTAACTCTTTTCAAATACCGTATTCGACTAACTCTTTTCGAATACCATATTCGACTAACTCTTTTCGAATACCATATTCGACTAACTCTTTTCACTTTATAAAGAATTCCTTTTCAACAACGTTTTATTCATTTGAAAAGATTTACTTTTAAATAACGGTTCTACACTTTAAAAATGGTTTCCTTTTTATAATGTTTCCTTTTCAATTCTATTTGTAAATGGTTTACAAATATTTCCTTTTCAAATTTATTCTTGAAATATTCTAACTCCTTAATTCTCAGAAAAATTCGCCATAAGCTCCTTTGTAACGGGAGCATCGGGAAAATCCCCAAACCCGCCACACAGGCCTTTCCATTCAAAAAGAAAATGGTTTGTAATTATTTCCTTTTTGAATATCTCCTATTTATAAATATTCCAATTTATAAACATTTCTTATTTATAAATATTCCACCTTATAAATATCTCTTATTTATAAATATCCCATTTTATAAATATTCTATTTTTAATATCACTTTGAAAATCCCCTTATCAACATTTCGGTATGTTATGGTATTCAATCATATCAAATCACGATGTTCAATATCGTCCAAGTACATATAATCGCCCACAGATTTTATATCACATCATATAACAATATATGAAAAACAATAAAATAACTGTTGAGGAATCCAGTCGGATTCCTCCAACCTGTCTCGTTGCATCCATAGATGTTATACAATATGATTATCATCACTTTCAGTTCAATATACATTATTCTGATAGCAGAATCAATATATAAATATTTAACGGTTTATATATATATAATTACATATATATATATAATTTTCACTAACTGACTAGTAGTTCAATCAATCAACCAACACACAACAATCAACAGATGATTAACAGTTCTAAAAATACATTATAAAAATATAACTGTTCAGAGTTGGTGAGTTTTACTCACACTGGAAGTTCATCGTTAAACAATGATAAATTATTATTTGATTTGAATCAAACAGTTTATTTCACCATAAATTCAAACTAGCCCCAATCCACTTCTAGTCAATTTCATTGTGTTGCTCCCGTCCATACGATACCAACGCGACTGACGGTTCGAGATTCTGATTTCATATGACTGAGATATTCAATTACGAAGTTAATACCTATTTAATTAAAATTTAAATAAAACCTTTCTTGACTTTGGGCCTTACGTTCCATCCTAGCCCAATACCAAACCTCAAATGCCAACCCGCACCTTTAATCCTCCTTCCCCAATTCGGTATTCATGCTTCCAGTAAAACACAGACATTGCTAAACCTCCTTGCTTCCACTTCCCTTCCATTCTTCACCCGAAACTGAAAACGAACACACCACTTCATTCTCCAACACTTCCACTTTCAATCCATCACCACTCCATGAAACTTATACTCCCAGAAAGCAACTTGACGTCGACAGCAGGTCTTCAAACCCACAGTGAACATCGACATCATCTATAACTGAATACTCCCAAACTTCGTACGCAGGTGCGATACTTCACCACAAGCACAAATACCTACCCCGATTCGAAGATTATTGCTTCAATTTCCTTAGCATCCGAACCCTAGTTGTTGCGCTGAAGCAAAACTCGAGCCCAAGGCCAACGTCGAGTTCAACAACAAAGCCATGAGTGTGACGAGCAAGTTGAAAGGAATCCAAACAAATTCATTTCATGATTTTATATATTTTTCTTTGATTGATTTGATTTTTTTGAAGATCAAAATGTTGCTGTGTTGTTCTTTTGGTGGAGGCGCAAATGCTCTGACCAAAGAGGACGTTCCATTAGGTTTAGAGGACTAGTGAGGGTATTTATAGCAATTTTAGATATTTTATAAAAAGAATATTCACGGCATATTCTCTTTTGTATACTCATTCTGCTTTCTAAAAAATTTCGTGACTACATACGGTACCTAAAAATCACCCAACTAGACATGTAGCTAGAGCTCGACATTACGGTCCCAATGAAACTGGTTTCCTCGAATTCCGACTCCGTATGCTCACATAGCGTATTTTTAACCGTCAAAATGCTGACTGTATTTCACTCTAAAAATCCGTATGGCCACACAGTGACTCTAAAAATCAAGGAACATGGAATCTAACAATAATTTGACATTGCAGATCCAACAAAATTAGTTTCATCGAATTCCGACTTCGTTTGCAAAACCGGCTATTTTTAAAGCTCTGGATGACCCAGTTAAATATATAAATATATTTAAATACAATTAAATTAGATATAAATAAATTTATATTATAGTATGTCTTCATATATGATATCGTACATCTCCAGAATATCATATCAGAACTTACAGTTTGATATTTCAAATTTTAGAATTATCGATATTCAGTTTATATCGAAAATCCTTTTATAACGTAAATAAAGCGTTGCAAATTATAAAGGAAATCCACAGCGACTTTTCTGAAATTTGATTTGGACGTAAATCAAAATCTACACGACGAAATCCCGATTTTTCTCTTCCACTAGAAAGATATACTCCACCAGCTCCACACGTTACTTGTTTCACAGAAATCCGGCTTAAAACGAATCCTGTACATTCGGTTGAAGTTCGAATCGCCAAATCGCGAACTGCAGTGCCATTACAAGCTCGATTTTAATTATAATATAATTATACATTTCAAACTGACATCGATTGAATATATTTGTCAATATGATTCAACTCTAAGCTGAATTAAATCTTGGGGATGACCCTGTTGACCTTATATTGTGATTTCCAATATTTTTGATTATTTCTGAATTAAATATATTATTTAATTTAATTTAATTAACGACGATTAGATTCCCTAAATCACTATTATATAATTAAATAAATTAATTATAATACCCCTGACAATGCGGGTCATTACAATTATATAACAGAGTTATAAAATTTAAAAAAGGACTAGAATTATATAACAAGATGCGTGAATTCAAAAAGCACAAGTGCAAAAACTACAAGGTTGGAAATAGAAAATCAAGCTATTTGGCTCTGTAAAATTTAATAAAAATTTCAGCAAAATTGAGCAAAAGGTGGAATAGCTCAGTTGGCTAGAGCGGTGGTTATTAACCACAAGGTTGGAGGTTTAAGCCCTCCTTCTAGCGCCTTAGACATGTATTGCATTTTTTGGGCCTTCCAGCATTACCTGACTAAAGCGATGAATCCCTCGTAAGCGGCTTCAAACATCAAACAACTATTATTTACAATTGACAAAATTTGGCTTTAATTTTACCAACCAAAGCACATCAAACAAAGTAATAGTACATCTGCTTCCAAATCCCAACGCAACTACTCAAACATAAATTAGTGTGTGCTAATCCCCATATGACCACTCACACACTCTTTATTTCCACACAAGCTAATAGGGGTGCACAATAATTGTTCAAACCAAATTAACCGATCAAACTAGTTCATTTAGGTCGATTCGGTTTTAAAACTAAATCGGTTTTTATTCGGTTTGCAAAATATACTTTTTTGTTATCGATTTAACTAAATTAACCAAACTTTATGTAATGAACCAAGATTTTTAATGATTAAAATATAGTAAAATTCAATTTTCTGAATATAAAGTGAATTTAATAAGGTTCGAATACAAATTTTGTTTTAAAAGATATTATATATGTATGAGTAATTTATTTTATGATTTTATTCAAGATCTTTATTTAAATAAATATTTTTAATATTGATATGTGATAATATTATTCAGTCCATAATATAGATTGTTTTCCCTTAAGTTTTGTTGCGTATCAAAATCCTATTTAGTAAGTTATATGTGATAATAATATGAACATGTAAGAATTTAAAATAATGATTATAAAATGTTATCAGGACTTTCAAGCATTTACTTTTGACTATTTTATAAATCTTGGAAATTTTATGTGCAAATATTTTTATGAATAAAATTGATAAGTATTTTGAAAATATTGAAATTTACAAATGGTTTTGTAAAATCTTAAGTAATATATTTATTACATTGATAAACATTGGAAATTTACTACATTTATAAGCAACACTAAGATGTAGCCAAAAATATAAATTTAACAAATAAATAAATAACCTATTTATTTTAACATGCATTGGCTAAATATTTTAATAAAATTAGGTGTCCTCTTATGTGGCTACATGCATGGAAAGAGTTATGTAACGACCCGTATTTTTCAGTCGAATAATTAATTAATTTAATTATTTAAAATAATGGTTTAGTAATTTAAAGGTTGTTTAATTAAATTATATGGATTATTTAATTAAAATAAATAAATAAATAATATATTTAATATTTGAAATAATCAGAAATAGTGAATTGACAATATAATGTGAACTGGGTAATTCAAATTATATAATTCAGTTTATAATTGAATTAGAATAACGAATATACTTAAATAACGATAGTTTGAACGTATAATTATATTATAATTATAATCGAGCTCGTAACATCGCGGAAGTTCGCTATTGGCGATTTGAACTTCAACTGAATATACAGGGTCCGTTTTAAATCGGATTTCTATGAAATAAGAAACGTATGGAGCTGGTGAAGTATATATTCCTAGTGGAAGAGAAAAATCGGGATTTCGTCGTGTAGATTTTGATTTATGTCCAAATCAAATTTTAGAAAAGTTACTATGGAATTCCTTTATAATTTATATCGATTTATCTATATTATTCAAGGAATTTAATATAAACCGAATATTGATATAATTGGGAACTTTGAAGTATCGAGCTGTAAATTCAGTTAGAAATATATTAGAGCTATATGATATCGTATATGAATATATATATATATGATAATATTAATTTATTAATATTTAATTTAATTATTTTTAAATATATTTATATATTTAAATGGGTTATTTAGAGCTTTAAAAATAGCCAGTTTTGCGAACGAACTCTATTTTCGACGAAACAAATTTTGTTGGATCCGCAAAATTAAGTTATTGCTAGATTTCATTTTTCGTGATTTTTATAGTCAGTATGTGGCCGTACGGATTCTTAATATGAAAAATAGTCAGTAATTTGAATGTTAAAAATATGATGTGTGAGCAAACGAAGTCGAAATTCGATGAAACCAGTTTTTTTGGGTTCTTATTGTCGAACATATGGTGTATGCCAATTTTCATTATTTTTGGGTATGTTATGAAATCACAGGGATTTTTAAACGACGACTGAATGTAACGATTCAATACAAGTAATAAATTAATGAATATAAAAATATTATATTCACATTATAAATAGGCCACAATATCTCTAACCTACGTCATTTTTCATTCACGGTCAACAGACATCAGCCGCCACCATTTCACTCCAAAGCAACATTTTTTAGTCTTAAAAAAATCAAATAAATCGAATATAAATCCACAATGTACAAAACATACTTCTTTGGATTTGTATTGAGATGATCTTTAATTCTATACTTAATTTAGAGGGTGCGCACCAAATTTGGGAAGGCCAGTTTTGTAGTAACCCGGAAATCTGAGCCAATTTAAAAATTTTATTTTGGCAATTTTAGTGAATTTTGATTATTTAAAATGAATTATTTTAAATAATAACGACGAGGAATTTATTTTGAATAGAATTCGAATGTATGTATTTATATACGTTGTCATTAAAATATAAATATGTATTTTAAATTATAAAAGGAATTGAAAATGGCGCGGTAGCTCGATAATTCGATTTCAAATTTCAAATGAATGTACCGAGTGCAAAATAAACCAGATTTTTGTGAAACCAAAAATACTAGATTCTATTTGAGAATATCTTTCCAACGAATCCGAAAAATTGAAATTTCATAGTGGGAATTAAAAGATATGCCCAGTTGAAAATTCAGAATAGTCGCTATGGAATTTCGGCCCTTAAAAATGGCCATTTTGCAAACGACCTCGGATTTCGACGAAACCACTTTTGTTGGATCCGTGATGTCAAATTATTTCTAGGTTTCAAATTTCATAAATTGTCGAAGCAATATGTGAGCATGGCAAAGGAAAACGCATTTGACCAGTTTCAGTTGATTTTAATCGACTGGAAATTGGCCATTTTTCAAACGGTCTCAGAATTTGACGAAATTAGTTTTGTTAGGACCGTATCGTCAATAAGAAACTAGAAATACTTTTTCTGTAATTCTTGGGATCCGTATGTGGCCCCAGTAAATTGAAATGTACGTTAAAATCAGATCTGAACATTATAATAATTTTTATTTTAAATTTGAACAAAAACTGATCGTAACGGCCGAATTGGCTTGCGATACATATCCCATTGTTTTCAGAATGGGGGTAATGTGCTTTGGACGACAGGCGGTGGGACTCGTTTCGAGTTCGAAAGAAAAAGTTGCTTTTTGGGTAATTTAATAAAATAAAATATAATATATATGTTTATAAATATCTCTCCCACCCCTCTTTTTTTTTTTCTTCCTTCCCAGTCAACGCCCGTCACTTTTTAAAAAAAAAGGAGAAAAAGGAAAACCGCTCAGCCCTTCCTCCCTCGATCTCGATCTCGACGCCGATGGCCCCGAACCTCCCTCCGCGCCTCCCACCTCAGACCACGCTCTCTCCTCCCCTTCTTCCAGTCGACATCCGAAACCCTTATCCCCTCTGAAAACCGCCGCCTACCCACTGCTCGACTCATCCCCTCACCGCATCCTCCTGACGCGCCTCCCACTCCGTCCAACTCCTCCTCCGACCAGCTCCACCCTCTTGACCCCACCGCCCTCGCCCTCTTTTCTGCCTCCGTTCAAACCCCGATGCCCTAACTGCCCCACCCCGTAGAATAACACCGCACCACCTCTGGCCGACGATGGAGGATGGAATGGTGCTCGTAGGGAAGGCCGCCGGTCAGCTCCAAGTTGCCTCGACGTTCGTGCGCGATGGAGTTTTGTGGCCAACTTCGGGTTCCTGTTCGATGCCAATAGCGAAGAGGGATCGGGAAGGTTAATTTTAAACTTTGTTGTATTGGTTTATTTAATTTTACAATTAAGTTGAAAATAAAAAGGAGAGATTTTTATTCTATGAATGAAATATTTTTATTTGATAAAAAGACGATTTTATTATATGAGTAGTAGCGTTATTAAAAGTTAAGATTTTTATTTACAAAAAGTTATGATTTTTGCCTGTAGAAAGATCTAATTTTATATTAGAAAGAGGTTAAAAATATAATTTTTTATTAGTAGGAGGTTAAAAATATAATTTTTTTTATAGTAGAAAGATGAAGATATAATTTTTATATAAAGAGGATAATACAAATATGATTTGTATATAAGTAGAGTATTAAAAATATGATCTTTATATGGTAGAAGATATAAAAATATTATTTTTATTTAGGTAGAGTTATAAAAATATAACCTTTGTTAGAATAAGAACGAGATAAAAATATAATTTTTATAACGAAGTAGCGATGTAAAGATATGATTTTTATATATAAAACATCAAATTAAAATTACGATTTTTGATATGAACAGTGTGAAAAAGGTTGCGATGGAACGGGTAGAAAGCAAATCCAAATTTGAACCGTTCAGAAAAATGAAATGGCAGAGGGGATCCCACAGTGAGAACTTCTCACCTTTTAAGTTTGTTTTCTAGTTAATAATATATACTAGGATGCAGACGGTGTTTAGTAGCACCCGATACCCGTCGTCCACAGACCATGGACGGCTTGTATGCTTGTTTTTTTTGATTTTGACGTGTAGTTGATTGTGTGATGTGATGTGAAATGAAATAAAATATTTATGTAGTTAAAAATATTTTATAGTTGAAAATATAATTTTTAACATGAATGTTAATAAATATTTATAAACAAATCGGAGATTTGTTTATATACACTGATTTGATTGATATTGATTAGGACGATAAATTTTACACATCGCCCAACTGCACAAATAAAATCTGTGTTTGATTGTTTGAAACACCACACGGGTATTGGGATGATATATGACATACACTAATCCCAATAATTAGTTGTATGTCGATCGATTGATTGATAGACTGTTATAAGCGTTAAATATCTATAATTGATGCTTATACAGTGTAGAATGCACTTTGGATGATGGTTGATTATTTGTCATTGTTGATATATACATGCGTTGCTTGGAAATCCATAGAAATAAAATATATGGTAATTGATTGGCCTCATTCCAATATTTTAATAGAAATATTTGAAATAAGAAATATTTGAAAAGAAATATTTGAATAGAAATATTTGAAAAAGAAATATTTGAAATAGAATAATTGAAAATAGAAATATATGAAGTCGTGTCGATTAGATTGACGACATTTTGACGTGAACGATATTTATATCGATTTTATTCATTTTATAATGAACATCAAAAGTGATTTCATAATCTGATATTTTGAAAAGAATTGAAATTCGAATTAAACTGAATTGAATTGAAATTCGAATTAAACTGAATTGAATTGGAATTCGAATTAAACTGAATTGAATTGAAATTCGAATTAAATTGAAATAATTGAAATTTGAATTAGATTGAAATAGAATTGAAATCGTTTTGAAATGAATTCGAATTAAATTGAAATAGAACTGAAATAGAATTGAAATCGTTTTGAAATGAATTCGAATTAAATTGAAATAGAATTGAAATCGTTTTGAAATGAATTCTAATTAAATTGAAATAGAATTGAAATCGTTTTGAAATGAATTATAATTAAATTGAAATAGAATTGAAATCGTTTCGAAATGGAATTCGAATTAATTTGAAATTCAAAGTGAATTGAAAACAAATTGAAATTGAATTAAAAATCATTTTAAAAGAAAATCGATGGAGTATATATTATATATATTATATATATAATATAATGGCCTGAATAGAACGCGCTGCGCCGCGTCAGTTCGCGAATTTCGGCCAATGACTTCGAATGGATATTGCGGGAGACCCGACCGCTGGATTCTTCTAAAACCGGAACCGTTGGGTTCGTATCGAAAAGAGCTTTCTAACGAATATTAGAAATTAGAAATCTAATGGTTGGATTTGGAATTATGTCCGAATCAAATTTGGAAAAGGTCGCTGTAAGTGCAGTTCGATGGCCGTTGATGGAAATCGACTGTACGGGCCTTGATAAAATTATTAAAAATAGTAATAATTTGTGTAAAATCATAAGAAATGATTTGTAAAGAATTGGGATGAACAACTCCATATTTGAATAGATAAAAAATAGATTTTTATCAAAATGAACTAGTTTTGAACTAGAATTATAATTCTACTTATTTTTAAAATAAATAAAGTGGATTTGAAATGGTTTTAAAAGTAACCAGAATTTCTAATAATTGAATTGGAATGGATTTGAATCGAAATTGTCTTTGGAATATTTCGATGTTGGATTTCGTGACGATACAGATATTGTTATGGGGATTTGAAAGATATATTTATATCGTTATTTCCAATACAATATTTGTTGGTCGTAGAATTTGATATTGAATATAAGCCGGTATATTTTCTATTCAAAGCCTTGTATTTAATATCAAATGTGATTTGGGTTTGTCGTGAATGGTGTCTTCATTAACACTGTTCTTAAACCCAGTTGAGAAAAAGATTAAATCTTTTTATTTAGATTTAATGAAGTGTACCAATTAAATAATATTTAATTGGAATTGAATTTGAATTGATTCTTGGGTTTATCATGAACGGTGTTTTAAATAACACTCGTTCTTTAACCCGATAATTAATGGAATGTGATTTTGGGTTATCGTCAATGGTATCTTCAATAATACTGTTCTTAGACCCAAAAGGAGTTAAGAAAATCAGGAACTAACTGGAGATTAGTTAAGTTAAATGGTTCCTGGGTATTGATCTGATGTTGGTTTCGGCCTTTGGGGTTAATACTTAGGGAATTGCTCACTTGCTAATTTACGGATAGGGACTGATTGAAATGTGATGTGATTTTGGGTTTATCGTGAACCGTGTTTTAAATGACACTGATTCCTTAACCCAATCAAAGATTAAAACTAAGTGGAGTTTTAATGAATCATTAATTAGATTGAAAAGATCGAGAATGGAGTATAACCAATTTTGCTCTAGGCGGTAGTTAAATCTTTAATTAGATTTAAACGTGAAATGGTAATTGAATTTACCGATAACACCATGGTGTTAGATATGAAGTATTACCAGACTTACTTCATGGGATGAATAGGTTGGGATGGGGAAATTAAAACAAACGATTATTTCGGTAAGGTTCGTTAATCCCGACTAGTTAGAAGTGATATTCAAAAGAAGATTAAAGAATAAATTTAGAAGAATTTATCTTGGATAAAATTAATGGGAACCTTTCCCTAAGAATGTGAAATTTAGAAACTAACTGTCGGTTAGCTAAGTAGAATGGTTTTCTGGATATTGATCTGATGTTGGTTTCGGCCTTCGGGGTGAATATTTGGGGAATTATTCTCTTGATTAATTTACGGTTAGTGATTGATGAATTGGAATGAGGCGTATGTTGTGTTTGTGTAATACTTGTTTATTATATGCGTGAGTTATTCAGAAAGGCCGGGGTTATCCCATTCTGAATAACTGTTACGACGATAAGTTGAAGATGAAGACGGTGGTTGAAGACCGGAGGGCTTCACGTCGTTTGGGTGATTACTGATGATCTTGATTGGGCTGTACACCCAAGAAGATGGAAACAATTAGTGGTCGTCCAGACGTACTTGGAGATCGACGGATATGCGAGGTACTAGGTGCCTCTGGTTTCGTTCAGACCCAGAACGAACTTGTAAATGGACTGTGTGTCTGACATTTGATTTCATTCTGTGTGACTGATATTGGTTGCATAGAGTGGTTTGCCTGTGTGGCATGCTAAGATGCAAATGATGAAGGCTTCTATTGAAAAGCAGAGTCTTGTGGTTGATGATCAAAGCACGGCCTTTGTGGCGTAGCTTTGTGTAGCGTTAATTCGCGAGCCTCACACCCCGGTGTGAACCAAAAACGGGAGACTGACCTCAGGGAGGACATGCGTTTCTTTCTAGTTAGGAGTGGGGTCAGTGCTTGAACTGGATGACGAGTTTGACTCATGTGGTTGTTGGAATTGGAGGCGCCTCGGTTATATCGGTCGATCCGGGACCGATAGAGTCATTCGTTGGCTCATTTACGCACCAAAGGGCGGGGAAACACATTGTTCAGGAATTTTAATCCACATCGGTGGACCGGCCCTGACGATCCAAGGGACGATGCGTTCTGTTCCTGGGACTCGGGCTAGACAGTCTCGAATCGGTAGAGGACTATCTTTTTCCTCGGTTCACAGATGGAAATCCAACTTCCAAATACGTGACATCTACGGTTTTGATTTGTAGAGGCTAGTATTGGCGACATAGTAGCGTGGGATGCTATGCCGTCTATGATTTATACTAATGATTGAAATTGTTTTAACACTATACACTTATAGTATCAAATGATTTGTTTTAACGTATCAAGCATGCTTTGGCTATTATAAGGTAAAACCCTATCCCCCGGCTTGCGTTGCATTGTGTGATAGGACCTAGGTCTTATAATAGTTTCATTGTTCTTTATTTAGCATTGCGATGTTGTTTTATGCACTGGTATTCTTGGGAGGAAACCTGTTCCGTGTTATACGGCGTGGTCCTTTGATTTACCGAACTTTAAAATAAAGATTAATAATTGTTTTAGTTCTCACACCAGTCACATGACTGACCTGGAGTTTATTGTTTTAACCTAAACTCTGGGTGCCGTTATTTTGACACGGGCAGCTAGTAGTTTCAGTTTTGCAGATTTATATTCACGGGATCCTGATTTACATCTTGTAACACCCCACGTCCGTTAGTGTCACTCACAAAGGGAATGCACTAAGTTCTGTGGAGCATTTAGGGTAAAAGATGCAGATAAATTACAAGACAGACAGAAATTAAATAGCGGAAAATAAAACTTTTCTTTATTGATAAAATAGTTTGTACAAAGATTTCTTTACAATATCAGAGTGTAGTTTGTCTTACAAAATAAAGAAGCATAAAAATACATTTATATTCCCCAATGTACCAAGAACCAGCCATTGCATCAGAAAAGATAATCCAAGCAAAACTTCGACAAATCTTAAAGCTGGGAAAGAGTGACTGTCCAACTTAACCTGAGCTATACTACTCCCTCCTCTACTACCTTGGGGGGGGGGGGGAACAGAAGAGAAGAAGACGAAAGAAAAAAAGAGTCAGACATAAAGCCTGAGTAAGTTCAATAACTTCTAGCATGTGAACATGGAAAAACAAAGTGACGTGAATTAACTGAATACAAGATAACACCATGATGATAGGGTTGGCAAGATTAGACAAGACTAACACAAGGTATGCTAAGATAAGATAAACTGGATATGCTCTAATACTTTCGCCGCTTCGCTATTTCCTTGTTATACTGGTTTCTATATCTCTGCACCACCTAACTAATGTCCCAACTAGTAACGCTAACGTGATCCCAATCCCTGTATTTTCCATCGCCTTCAGACATCCGTTTATTTATTTGTTGCCTAGATTTAATCTAGGGTTTTCTACCAAGTGCCTTCTAGATTCAACTAGAGTTTACGCTGTCTGCTGAACGATTCTCGGATTCATGATTTATGCCACCTAGTTCAACTAGGGATTATGCTACCTAACAAACGATGCCCCGAAGTCTAGAATACACTACCTAGAGTGGTATATGCTCCTATACTTCCCCACGCATGTATCGCGAATCGTTATCGCTTGTCTAGATGCACATGTCTTGTAATGTGCAGTCCGAGTCCTGTGATAGGGCAAATCAAGGAATACAGAACTCGGTCGGGAGCTTTCAGATATCTGCCGAAGCAGATGCTAAGGTTTGTTTTTATTCCAGTGGCTATGGTCCCACTTGACCCCTCCCTCAACTAATGAAAGGCACACCTTGTAAAATGAGAACTATACGCCGGCCCCCGCTGCCCCACTATCCTATGGCCATCCTCACACATAACTAGATAGCAAGTATATGGTCTTTTGGAGTTCTCCGCCTTTCCGCTTCACGTATCTCGATTGACTCAAGATGGACGGTAGATGACGAGTCGTTATCACAGGGCTACCGTTTGCTTGCCGAATCACGCCGGCCCATCCTAGTCTTTTAGGTTGCCATTTGTTGCAACCAAGGCATACCCCTGGTTCTTCTATGCAGACCTTAACCTCTATGGGCCCAGGCGGATCATCTGCAGCCTCATAGAGGGTTACCAAGAGTACCCTCACGTCAACTCGAAGCCTCCGGCTTCGTAACCCAATTCGTTGGACCCTTCTTTCTACTCAGATGGATATTCGCTCCTTCTCGTGTTATACTAAGAATTACTACTTAGTTTTACTAACTAAGATTTACCACTTAGTTTCCAGAATCGTTGTTTTCTTAACTAAGGTTTACTACTTAGTTCCCTTTCCCATCAATTTGGATTGGTTAAGTGTCATTAGTCAATTCAAGCCAACTTAACCCTCTTCATTCATCCTGTTATACTGGTTAAGTGTTATCAGTAATTCATGTTGACTTAACCCCACCACAAACCAAGTTATATTGGTTAAGTATTTCTTATTACTTAATCCTACCCATTCACCCTGTATTGGTTAAGTGTTCCTTTTTAACTTAACCTTGCCCATTTGTCTTAACTAACATGTTATTAATGGTTAAGTATTCAAGTTTACTTAACCCTACGGTCAAGCCCAGATAACATATCAAATTGGCTAAGTGTATTTACTTAACCCCAACCTCTAGTCTAGTTAACATGTTAATTTGGCTAAGTGTATCAACTTTACTTAACCCCACCTTCTAGTCTAGTTAACATGTTAGTTTGGCTAAGTGTATTAACTTTACTTAACCCCTACAAATCTGTCTTGTTACCATAAGTTTGGTTAGGTGTCCCTATGGACTTAGCCCTCCCATTCTAGCTCGACTGTGTTAAGTTGGTTAAGTGTTCCTATAGACTTAACCCTCCCATTCTAGCTTAACTGTGGCTGTATGAACCTAACCCCACCCATCGGTTTGGTTATCTTGTTGAATTGGTTAAGTGTCTTAGTTAACTTAACCCTACCATTCTTGTTCTAGCTTTAACTAAATAAATTAAAGCCGCTACCACTCACATTAGACAGATATTGTTGCGATTACTGGATGTGCCGGTTGGTTCCGTGCAGGTTTACATCGCAACTCAGTCTAACCTCGGGTTAGGCATATTCGTGTTTTCTAAGTTCAAAAGGGTTTTGGTTAATTTTCAAATCAGGTTTTGAAAGTAACCATCCCGTCCGTCGGATCAGTTAGGGATAGCCAGGGAGAGCAGGAAACTTGTGTTTTCCAAAACCAAGCCTAGACACTATCCTCTTTGTCACCCTAGAACTTTCTGGTGTGTCATTAAAAGAGATGTCGTTAAGGAACCTTTAATTTGTCTAAATTTATACTTCTTCATTCAGGCCAAATTCTATAAGTAAATTATTTTTAATTTACTTATTTCCTAATTACTCTTTTAATGTAAATTGTCTACATTCATTCTTATGGCCCATTTCCCCTTCTAAATCATATTTATGCCTTTTGGTATGTAAACTATACCAATTAAGTGTCACTAACCATGATTTTGCTATACCTGACGGTTATTCCCAATTATGGCCAATCTCAAATCTATACCAATATACTTATTACGCCAAATTAGCTAACCCAATCCTGATTTTACATTCTAATTTCTTTTCACGTCAAACTAGTCTTATTATTCTAGTTCATAATTCATGTAAATGCTAGTCAATAGTAGATTCAAATTACACATCTTATAATTCATGTCAAATTTATCCAATTTGCATTTCTATGAACATGCCATAATACATGTTCCCAATTTATGCCAATTTCCAAGTTAAACTACGTTTTTAGTAAATTTCATATTTTGCCCAAACCGCATTCCCACAGTTCGTATAATCGTGATTCAGTCTAGATTATAAATAAAGCTAGGTTCGTAGAAAATAGGGAATGAACAAAAGATGCTATGCAAAAGATAGACATACTAACTGGCATAAAAAGGGTTGAATAACGACGTCGGTTCAAGAACTTGGGTAGGCCTAACTTAATAGGTAAATTCTCAAGGTCTAAAACCAAAGAAAACCAAGAATAGTTAGAATAGAGACGTAGCTTCAAGAACATGGGTAGACCTAACTTAATAGGTAAATTCCCAAGGTCTAAAACCAAAGATAACCAAGAATAGACAGAATAGATGATCGGGTTTAAACCCAATTTCATAGTCACAAAACATAAGCAACACTTTCCTAGTCATAAATCACAGGTGTTTAATCACAGATGTCCTTGTTATGTCATAGGCAATAGTTTATGTTTCCTAATCAAAGGCATAGGCTTAGTCAAGGAAATAATCCCCATAGTCATAGTCACAGTCATAGGCATTGTTCATAGTCATAGGCAATGTCCATAGTCATAGGCAATGTTCATAGTCATAGGCAAATGTTCATAGTCATAGGCATATGGTTTTAAGTTCCATTGTTTCATAGTCACGGTCTTATTTGTCCTCGAATCATAACAGTTCTTAATTATTTTCAAGAGTATAGGCACTGATCGAATAGAGAGAGATATTTGGCATATTCTTTTATTCCTTTAATTTCATGTCACGAACAGAGAAAAACGTTCAAATCTAGAGATAACTGACTTACAGAGATTTGATCAGAATAGAAAGATGGCATTGCTATGATTCATAGAAAAACAGTCGTTGTAGTCGTTCGAATCTTCACTTGAATTCTAGCTTGAATCTCCTCTTTGAAAGTCTTCGAGCAGCACCTCCTTGTCTTGATTTATTTTATATATGTTATTTTACTCACTTATTTATTTATTTCTCAGAGGCAGCATAAGGATAAAAAGGAATTATGAATAGAGAAGAAGACCAGGGCTGTTGATATAGTGTAGAAGTCAACGAATCTGGTCAGAAGGGCGTGCAAATACAGAGAGACGAATCAGGTGAAGAAAACAGGAAAAAGCGGGGGGGGGGGGGGGAGGGGGGGTCGACCACCAGGTCGACTACCCAATCGACCTGGGTGACCCAGGTCGACTACCCAGTCGACCTGGGTGTCTCAGGTCGACTACCCAGTCGACCTAGGTGCCTTGGCCGGGAAAATTCCTGCCCAGCCCATTCTGGGTCCGATTTGAATTTTGAACCTGACCTGTTTGAAATTTGAACTTCGCTGAATCTTACGAAGGCCATACCTCCCTCATACGGACTCCGATTTATGCAAACTCGGACTCGTTTTCATGCAGAATTCCGAGACGAACGCAGTGGCTTAGCCGGTTTCTCTTGATTTTTATTTCAACTTTTAACTCTGCCTTGATTTGTGAATCTTAGCGTTACAGAATTACGGGGTGTTGCACAGCTGGAACGATACTCAGAAAGCTTTGTATCCGTATATCTCTTCTAGTTGGGTATTGTATTATTTTCCGTTGCTTTGTAATGTATTGTAACCTCTGTTATTTATCGAATGTGTAATATTGATTCATACTCTGTATATTCTTGTAATCTGATGAATTGTTGTAATATACAATGAAATGTTCTTCCGTCTGCGTCCTTTTGTGGCTTGTCCTCGAACTTTCCGCGCTTTCCTTACCGGGGAAGTTACGGGTTTTTACAAGTTTTAAACCAGCGAAGGCTTTGCATAGCTAGGGTTGATATCCTTGGGTAATATAAGTATTGAATTGTGAATCGAGTATGAAATTTGTACTCCTGGAGCACTTCCGAGCATCACGAGATCTTTTGGTTTGATTTGGCGTCAGAAGTGGTCGCTGTCTGTACTGATTTAGTGGGTTTGGTCCTGAGAATGCGCATCGAAGGAGAGTATCAAGCTTGATAAAAATGGTGCGAGAAGAGAGTGTTTGTGATGAGAGGAAGTTTTGTATTTGTTGTTTGAGTTTTTGGTGAAGGAGGAATGATCGGTGGAGGTTTGAAGTAGCGAAAATGGCTTTTGAGAAAACTGCTGTGCTTCGGAGTTAATTGGGGAGAGGGTACTGTTCATTTGGGTGGAGGGTGTTGGGCCAAAGAGTTGGTGAGCCCATGTTATATATGAATTGTTTAAATAATTTAAATACTTGTGTAAGTTGTAAATTTTATAACTTTATCATACGGTATCAGAATTGGACAAAACAAATTCTGATGGGATCGTATGGATGGGAGCGTCACAATGGAACTAACTAGGAGTGAATCAGAGCTCGTTACAATTTATAGCAAAATAAATCGTCCGTCTGAATCAAGCGATGGTTATCGTTATTAATGATGATCGTCCAATGTGAGTGAAACTCACCAACTCTGAACAATTATATTTCTATTACGTATTCTTAGAACTGATAATTATCTGTTGATTGGTGTGTGTTAACTGTTTGGTTGAATTGCTTATGTATTGGTTGAAATTATAGATAACGATATATATATAAATCGTTAATCAAATATTGATTATGTTTAGCAGAATATTTCATAGTGAAATGAAATCGATGTTAATTGTATTGTTTAACGTCTGTGTTGTAGGGAAACAGGTTGGAGGGACCCAACTGGGTTCCTCAATATATAAAATACTGTTTTGTTTCATATATTGTGATATATGATGTGATATATAATCTATTGTTGACTATGTGTGTTTGAATGATATCGATCACTGTTGTTTGGTATTTTAAATACCGTAAGAAATACTAGGATGTAAAAAGGGGATTTTCAAAGTATATTTTTAAAATAAATTATTTATATAAATTAACAGATTTTATATATAAAAGGAAAGTGATTTTTTAAAAATAAATAATTATAAAATCAAAGAGTTGAATAGGGAATTATTTGTAAAACAAATATAAAGGAAAATATTTGTAAAACAAATTTAAAGGAAAATACTTGTAAAAGAAATGTAAAAGGAAATATTTATTTAGGCAATAAATAAACTAAAAAGAAATATTTATTTAGGAAATAAATAGAATTGTGTAAAAAGAGAATTTTACACCAGGAAAGTTTTGACCGGTGCTTCGCACACGGGTATAAAAGAATATGAATTTAAAGTAGATTTTAAATAGAAATCTATTTTAACAGATAAGTGGAGAAGATAAATTTATAAATAATATTTTATAAATTAAATAAAATATTTATCATTGGATAAATAGAATATATAAGTCAGGACTTATATGGAGAAGTAAGAATAGAATTCAACATCGATATTTGAAACTGAATATTGACGAAGAGTAAACAGGATAGAGTTAACCAGTTAGAGTTAACTAGTTAGAATTAATCAGCTAGAGTAAATTTTTTAGAATTAACCAGTTAGAGTAAATCAGTTAGAGTTAATCAATTAGAGGTTACCAGTTAGAGTTAATCAGTTAGAGATAACCAATTAGAGCTAACCAGTTAGAGTTAATCAGTAGAGTTAATTGAATATTAGTTATTCAATTAGAATTGATCGAATATTAGTTATTCGAATAAAGAGTTTACCAGATAGAGTTAATTGAACATAGTTAATCGAATTACGATTCAATTGAATATTAGTTATTCAATTAGAGTAGATCGAATATAGTTATTTGAGATAGAGTTAGTCAAACATAGTTATTCAGGATGAGTTGCCATTTCATACAATTGCTAGCGTAATTCGCAGGGCTGCAGATAGCCTACGGCGGTCAGATGTTTCCTGAGGGAATCAGGCGTAACCATTGTGATCTAGATTCAAGCGAATGGATTTAAATCAAATATTAGCTATTCGAAATAAAGTTAAAACAGACATAGTTTATTCGAATAGAATTAAAAGAGTTAATCGAATATTGTTTATTCTAATAGAATGAAGGAGTAAATCAAAAGAAGTTAATTGAAATGAGTTAATTAAATTAGAGTTAATCGAGTTAGAGTTAGTCGAGTGTTAGTTAATTGAGTTAGAGTTCGTCGAGTATTTATTAATCGAAGATAAAAATTTATCGAAAAGAGTTATTCGAAATGAGTTAATCGAATATTAGTTTTTCGAAAGGGGTTATCAAAAATTAGTTATTCAAAAGGAGTTATCAAATTAGTTATTCGAAAGGGGTTATCGAATATTAGTTATTCGAAGGGGTTATCGAATATAGTTTATTCAAAAGGAGTTAAATCGAATATAAGTTATTCGAATCGAGTTAAACCGAATATAAGTTGTAACAACCCGTATATTCAATAACTTGTTATAATGTAAATTGAGGCAGAATTTAATTTATAATTCTGAATTAAGGGAAACGGGCTATGCCATTGCGTTCGTCTCGGAAAAATACGCGAAATAGAGTCCGAGTTTTTGAAAATCGGAGTCCGTATGACCCGATTAAGGCCCAACGAAGTTTTTAGAAAATTTCAAAGTAAAAACAGATTTCAAATTCGAGTTTGAATTTGGAAAATTAGGGCAGATTGGGCCAGGCGGGAAAATTCCTTCCAGAGCACCCAAGTCGACAACCCTGTCGACTTGGGAGTCGACTTGTCGACAGCCCTGTCGACTTGGCTGTCGACTTGGCTCAGCCGGGCAGTTTTGCCTGGTGCACCATTTTGGGGTTTTGGTTAGGTTTTGGGCCGGATTCGGTTTTAAGGGCTGAGATTGGAATTAGGGTTTAATCCAAAGGTTGAAACTAATTCTAATCTCTATAAATAAGCCCTTAACCTAACCCTAAATCATCATTAATCAACCCTACAACTAAACTATGGCAAAAATTTTCCTCTCATGGCCTCCACTCTCTCTTGAAAATCTCTAAGCTTATTCCTATGAGAGATGCATGTTCATTCTAGTGATTTCAAGTTTAAATGAGCATTATTAGCTTGCATTCAAGTCAAGTTGCACTCTTTACATCATAAAGCAAGGGTTTTTATTGATTTGGAGCTTTATATTTGGGTTTTATTGTTGCATAAGGGCTTTGTCTCAATCTTATATTTGCTTATACTCATTTGAGTCTTCATAAGCATTGTAAGGCCTTTTCTACTTTCATATTTAAACTCTAAAGTTAAATGAATGATGCAAGTTTGGTTGATCATTATGATATGCAAGTTTGCCATGATATGCAAGTTTATCATGTTATGTTATGCAAGTTTGATATGCAAGTTTGTCATATGATATGCAAGTTATGTTATGTAAGTTTGGGTTGATCATTTTGTTCATGTTATCATGTTATGCAAGCTTATCTTGGGTTTATGAGCTTAAAACTTCAAGCTTTATGCTAAAGGTTGCATTTTGGCAACATGTAAGTTATCATATCTCTTATGATAACTTGCATGTGAGGCTAAATGCGAACTTATGGCCATTTCTACATGTCATTTATCACCATGAATCACCAATATGCTAAGTTTGGTTTTATGCATGCTTTTGAGGCCTAAAAATGTAATATGCAAGTATATGAACATATGTACATTTCATATGCCACCATGTTAAACTTGTGGCTTCAACACCTTTATGTCATGATTATGCCAAGTTCCCTCTTTCTATCCTTTATACGCTATTGCGATATGTAAGCGATGGGATTGCGTTTGGGGTTGGGTAAACTTAAAAGACATAAAAGCATAAGATTGGGAATTTACCTATTAAGTTAGGTCTACCCATTGGGAATTTACCTATTAAGTTAGGTCTACCCAAATTCTTGAAAACTTGTAACATGTTTTGGAAACATGATGGACATGACACTTAGAAAATATAAGTGTGACCAACTCGAGGTTGGGTTGAGTTTGTAGCGTAAACCTACCCGGAACCGACCGGCTTAACTAGTTGCTACAAACAATAGGACCCAATGTGAGAAGTTGGTCATGTTGTACCTTGAACCCGAGGTTAGACCAAGTTGTGGTGTAAAGCTACCCGGAACCGACCGGCTTAACTAGTAACCACAACGAAGTCTAATGCGAGAGGTTAACGCACATTAATTAATTAATGCCTCATGATTAGGGTTTAAGTCATGGTCCACTTAATACTTAATCAATGGGGGCTCAGTAGATTAATCAGGGTTAAGTCGTGAACTCATCGTTACACTTAACCAAGTTAATCCATGATTAGCAAGAGGGTTAAACCATACTTAACCCACTAGAAAATCCTAGCAATGGGGGTCCACTCCAGCAGTAATCCCAAGTTTGTATCATTATGACCCTAGGGACTAGGCTAGGGTGGGGGCACGATTACTGGACTTGAGGTAAGCGACCAAAAGCGACGGCAGAGTGGTACGCCGGTGTAGTTCCGGACGGACTATGGTCGTGCACATAGTCCGTAGCCGGAGAAAACATGCACGGGTACCAGTAGATCGAGACTGTGCACTTATGTTTATGGTGTCCAGGGGTTGACACCCTAGGGCTTGATACACCCAAAGGGTGGACCCGGCACAGTCTGACTACAATTATGTTTGGGCCGTATTGACACCAACACGTGACGAGTTAGGCTTAGGGAGCCGATCGATTAGACCGTTTGGTTGGACCTCGTATTAGGGTCATTTCATGTTACTGGACCTCGTATTAGGGTCACTTCATGTTATTGGACCTCGTATTAGGGTCACTTCATGTTATTGGGCCAAAGCTTGGGCCAAGGGATTAATACTTGTTTATTCAAGTCATGTTAGTTTGCTAGTACACATGTGGTGCAAAACCTTAATCCTGATTATGCGATGACACCATTATCTACCTTGTTAGTTAATCATCATGCTAGTATGTTATCCTTATGTTCATCCCTGCTTCTCATGCCAGTTAACTTTATCAGTTTACATTGATTGTAGTAGGGCTTACTCAGTCTTTTTGACTGACCTGTTTTCTTTCGCCTCTTTTCTTCCGTTCCCCCCCCCCCCCCCAGGTACTCAGGGTGGGAACGTTGGAGCTTAGCTTGGATTTAGGATTGCTTGCTTGTGGGATTTCAGCTCATGTACGGTTTCGACATGAAGCTAGCTATGGTTATCACTTATTTTGGGGATAGTACTTATGTATTTCAGTTTTTCAGTTGATGTTGTTTTTATCTAGACTTGTTTATTTGGAAAGTTATGTTGTACCAGATTTGTTTCGAAATAGTTTGAAATCTTCCGCGGTTTTACTTATCTTATCTATTCTATTTACATATATACATATGTTCTTGTTCTGCCTTGATATATCATTATGCATGTTTACCTGATTCAAACGCCCCTCCAAAGTCAGAGTGCTTGCAAGAGACACCCTGGCGGAGGCGGGGTGTTACATTTGGTATCAGAGCATATGGTTTACGAGAAGGAACAAAAAGGTTTTTTGAAAACTTTTTGGAAAACTATTTTCAAAACCAAGTATAAAGTATTTTCCAAAGAAAAGTCTAGTTTATTTTAAAGGCTATTCCCCAAAAAGCCATTAGCAAAATTCCTTCGTTTTTCTCCATTCTGAATCTGTCTTTTTCTTCGTTTTCAGTATGGCCAATAACTTTGCTATTCCGGAGGGAGTACACGTACCTGTTTGGTATAGGAGACTTTTGGAAGCTAGGGCGACCGAAGCCGGCCCCGCAGATGTTCCTCCTCCTCCTCCTCCGGTAGTTAATGTTCCTCCTCCTCCTGTCGCTGAGGTTCCTCTACCTCCTCCCCCTCAGCATCCTCAAGCTGATTTCGCAAAGACTTGCAAAGATTTCAAAGCAATGGGTGGCAAGAACTTTCAAGGCAATGAGACTTTTGTAGAGGCCAGAAATTGGTTGAAAGAGACCGAGGATTTATTTGCTATCTTTGGGTTAGACGATCAGAGGAAGATCTTGTTGGCGGTTTGGCTTATGAAGGATGAAGCCGCTTATTGGTGGGAAGTCACCAATGATACTAGGCCTATTGAGACTTGGGCCGATTTCAGGGCAAGGTTCATGCTTAAGTTTCTATCTTCTGCTGAGGAGAATCTGCAAATGGAGAGGTTCATAACTTTGAAACAACGAGATATGTCTGTCAAAGAATATGTGAACAAGTTCAATCAGTTAGCTCGTTTTGGCTTGGATATGGTGAATACTCCTCAGAAGAAGGCTCTTCGTTTTGCTAGAGGATTGAATGAGCCGTTGTAGGGATTGGCTATGTCACATATTCCCCATGGGGCCACGTTTGAGAGCTTGGTTGATATGGCGTTACTTCAGGGAGATGTCAAGAAAGAGGTCAAGATAAATGATACTCAAGCCAAGAAGACTGATTCCCAGAGGAAAGGAAATCAGGGTAATCCAAGTGGTCAGAGCAATCAGAACAAGAACAAGAACAAGAGTCAAGGAAACAAGGGGAACAACAATAAGGGCAATAACAACAAGGGGAAGTGCCATTATTGCGGTTCAGTTGGGCATCTTATTAAGGATTGTAAGAAGAGGAAAAGGAAGAATGTTGAATGCTTTTTCTGCTGTGAGACTGGACATTTCAGTAAGGATTGCCCGAAGAAGCAAGGGCAAGGCCAGGGTCAGACTCAGCGTGCTCGATCTTCAGGAGGGCAAGTTCATGCTCTCAATGTCGCTCCAGTTCCCGATCGAGGTAGTATTTCTGTTGAGAGCCTTGTATATATTTCTGATTTTCCAGTTCGTACCTTGTTTGATTCTAGTGCTTCGCATAGCTTTATCTCATCTGATCTTGTTGATAGTTTGCACCTTAGTACTAGCTTGTTGGATGATCCCGTCTGTGTCTCAAATCCTATTGGGGGTTCCGCCCATCTGTCTATGATATGTGGGGATTTAAGGATCTCTATACTGAGTGTAGAGTTCTTGTGTAGTGCTTATGTTCTTGGTTTTAGGGGATACAGATTGATATTGGGCATGGATTGGTTGTCCAGATATGGAGCCATCCTTGATTGTGAGCATAGGGTTGTGATGCTCGTGACTCGCCTCGGAAATACCCTAGAAATTTCTTGTAATCCGAGAGGTCCCGTCATGTTGTGCTATCTTGAATCACTCGACTCGTCAATGGAAACTCTTCAGTCTGTGAGAGTGGTTCGAGAGTATCCGGATGTTTTCGATGAAGTTAGGGGGTTGCCCCCTAAGCGAGAGATTGATTTCCGCATTTATCTGGTGGATAATGCAAAGCCGGTTTCTTTGCCCGTTCGGCACATGGCTCCGCGTGAAAGGCGGGAGCTAAGTAAGCAAGTGAAGGAGTTGCTTGAGAAGAACTTCATTAGACGAAGTATATCTGAATGGGGAGCGCCTGTGGTATTTGCTACCAAGGCAGATGGTTCTCTCCGACTTTGTGTTGACTATCGAGAGTTGAATAAGCTGACTAAGAAGAACAATCACCCGTTACCGAGGATTGATGATCTCTTTGACCAGCTTATCGGTGCTTCTATTTTCTCTCAGCTTGATCTTGCTACTGGAATCCATCAGCTCAGGGTAGCTGAAGATAGTATAGACAAGACTGCGTTCAGAACTCCGGATGGATTCTTCGAATGGCTTGTCATGCCGTTCGGCTTGACTAATGCACCCGCATATTTCGTGGACTTGACGAGTAGGGTGTTCAGGGAGTTCTTGAACAAGTTTGTCGTGGTCTTTGTGGATGATATTCTGATCTTCTCTAAGGATGAGGAAGAGCACGCAAGGCATCTCGTGGAGGTGATGGATACGCTTAGAGCGCATCAGTTAAAGGCCAAGTTCTCCAAGTGTCACTTTTGGAGAAGGGAAGTTAGATTCCTTGGGCATATAGTATCTATGCAAGGCTTAGCGGTGGATCCCGCTAAGGTAGTTGCAGTTCAGGATTGGAAGACTCCAAGGAATGCAACCGAAGTGAGAAGTTTTCTAGGTCTTGCAGACTTTTACCGGAAGTTCATCAAGGACTTCTCTAAGATTTCCGCTCCTCTCACTAAATTGACGAAGAAAAATTTAGTTTTTGCTTGGAACATAGAATGCGAGCTTGCTTTTCAGAAGCTCAAGAGAGCTCTCACATCAGCACCTGTTCTAGCTTTGCCCGATGGAGGAAAGTTATTTACAGTATACACCGATGCATGTGGCACGGGGTTAGGAGCTGTTCTAATGCAAGAAGGAAGAGTGATATGCTTTGGTTGTAAACAACTCAAAGTGCATGAGAAGAATTATCCCACTCATGACTTAGAGTTGGCAGCAATAGTATATGCACTCAATGCTTGGCGCCATTATCTTCTGGGAGAAAGATTTGAGTTTTATACCGATCACAAGTCATTGAAGTATCTCTTTTCTTTGAAGGATCTGAATCTGAGGCAACAAAGATGGATGGAATTCTTGGCGTCCTACGATTTTGAGATAGCTTATACCCCTGGCAAGGGGAATGTTGTAGCAGATGCATTGAGTAGAAGAAGGTTGACCCTGGGTCCTCTATTCGTTGAGATGAAGAATTTAGAGTATGTGGCAACCTTTGATTTCTCTTTGGCGGTTGAGTCGATGACCGGTTCTTTAGCATCTCTGGAACTCAGACCTACCCTTCTTGATCAAGTTGGGGCTTCGCAGAGAGAAGACCCTCAGATAGTTGAGATTATGGATAAGCTGATTCGAGGGGAGGCGTCTAGTCATCTCGCTCGATATTCTATTGATGACAAGGGTTGGCTGAGGAGAGACGGAAGGTTATGTGTTCCAATGGTAGAAGATTTAGTAAGAAAAGTTCATGAGGAAGAGCATCGCTCTAAGTTGACTATACATCCGGGCGGAGATAAGATGTATAAAGATATGAAGCGCATTTTCTTTTGGCCTGGGAAGAAGAAGGATGTGGCAGAGTTTGTCTCAAGATGTATCATTTGCCAGCAAGTTAAGGCCGAGTCGAAGAAGCCCGGTGGGCCATTGCATCCTCTAGACGTTCCACTATGGAAGTGGGAGAGTATTTCCATTGATTTTATCGATGGGCTACCAAGGTAAAGGAAAGGGAATACGAGCATTTGGGTTATTGTGGATAGACTTACGAAGAGTGCTCATTTCATTCCGGTGAAGAGCAAGAGGACCGCATCTTGGCTAGCGTCTGTATATCTTCGTGAGATTGTGAGACTACATGGAGTCCCTTCTAGTATAGTCAGTGACCGTGACCCAATCTTTACAAGTCAATTCTGGAATAGCTTGCAAGAAGCTATGGGCACGAGGTTGAATCTAAGTATGGCTTATCACCCACAGACGGACGGTCAAACCGAAAGGGTGAATAGGGTACTCGAGGATCTGTTGAGGCATTGTATTCTGGATTTTGGTGGTACTTGGGAAGACCACCTTCCTCTTGTTGAGTTTGCATATAATAACAGTTATCAGGCAAGCATAGGGATGGCACCATTTGAAGCTTTATGTAGGAGGCCGTGCAAGTCGCCTACATGTTGGTGGGAGACTACAGATGAGCTTATACTTGGGCCTGATATGATCAGAGATACATCCGAGAAGGTCGAGTTGATTCGGAGACGGATGAAAGCGGCCCAAGACCGAAAGGAATCCTATGCTGATAAGCGAAGAACTGATTTGTAGTTTGATGTTGGGGATATGGTTTTCGTGAAGGTTTCTCCTTTGCGGAATGTGGTCCGATTTGGAGCCGTTGGGAAGTTAGCACCGAGGTTTGTTGGACCATTCCCTATTATAGAGAGGATCGGGCAGATGGCTTATAGAGTGGAGTTGCCCGAGAAGCTTGCCGGAGTACACGATGTTTTTCATGTCTCGCATCTCCAGAAGTGTTTACATGAATCAGCAGAGGATGTTGAGCCAAGTGTTCTGAAAGATGTGGAAGTGGAGAAAGAGGCTACCTTGAGGAGAGCTCCGATTCGTATCTTGGGGACGGAGACCAAGAAGCTAAGGAATCGAGAGGTCAAGTTGGTGAAGGTTCAATGGGGTGAAGCCGAAGAAGATGCAACTTGGGAAACCGAGGAGAAGATGCGTGGGCTTTATCCATTCCTTTTTGAGGGTACACTCTCAATCTCTTTTCTTTGTTAGCATATCTTTCTCTTTGCTATCCATGTTTATCTAGTTTATCGTGTTAATCTTGTCATGAGAACCTTAGGTAGAAATCCTATGAATGAAACATGTGTTTGAAACATGTTATGCTTGATGGTTGCAAGTGGTTGCAAGTGTTTGCAAGTGGTTACTCGTGGATGCATTATACACATTAGGCACTAGATCGGCTCACACACTCCTCATATTGCATATGCATGAGTGTTTATGCTTATTCATGGATGAAAATTTTTGTGTTATCACATGGATGTTGCATATGGATGTATGTTATGTGCACACATATAGATGTTATACATTATGTTAGGAATTGCATACATATGGATTCATTTCACTAACATAATTTGCATTGATGATATTTGCATTAGATAAGTACATATACACACACCTTTGCATATGTTCATGCAACATTTAGAATCTTGTAAGGACAATGATTGCTCGTGGATGATGTTTTGAGTAGATGTATGTTGGATGGTAGGATACGTCCTTTCTAACTTGAAGATTTCAGGGATGAAATCCTTTAAGGAGGGGAGAATGTAACAACCCGTATTTTCAATAACCTGTTATAACGTAAATCAAGGAAGAATTTAATTTATAAATCTGAATCAAGGGAAACGGGCTATGCCATTGCGTTCGTCTCGGAAAAATACGCGAAATAGAGTCCGAGTTTTCGAAAATCGGAGTCCGTATGACCTGATTATGGCCCAACGAAGTTTTCAGAAAATTTCAAAGTAAAAACAGATTTCAAATTCGAGTTTGAATTTGGAAAATTAGGGCAGATTGGGCCAGGCGGGAAAATTCCCGCCATAGCACCCAAGTCGATAACCCTGTCGACTTGGGAGTCGACTTGGTTGGACCCAAGTCGACAGCCCTGTCGACTTGGCTGTCGACTTGGCTCAGCCGGGCAGTTTTGCCTGGTGCACCATTTTGGGGTTTTGGTTAGGTTTTGGGCCAGATTCGGTTTTAAGGGCTGAGATTGGAATTAGGGTTTAATCCTAAGGTTGAAACTAATCCTAATCTCTATAAAAATGCCCCAAACCTAACCCTAAATCATCATTAATCAACCCTACAACTAAACTATGGCAAAAAATTTCCTCTCATGGCCTCCACTCTCTCTTGAAAATCTCTAAGCTTATTCCTATGAGAGATTCATGTTCATTCTAGTGATTTCAAGTTTAAATGAGCATTATTAGCTTGCATTCAAGTCAAGTTGCAATCTTTACATCATAAAGCAAGGGTTTTTATTGATTTGGAGCTTCATATTTGGGTTTTATTGTTGCATAAGGGCTTTGTCTCAATCATATATTTGCTTATACTCATTTGAGTCTTCATAAGCATTGTAAGTCCTTTTCTACTTTCATATTTAAACTCTAAAGTTAAATGAATGATGCAAGTTTGGTTGATCATTATGATATGCAAGTTTGCCATGATATGCAAGTTTATCATGTTATGTTATGCAAGTTTGATATGCAAGTTTGTCATATGATATGCAAGTTATGTAATGCAAGTTTGGGTTGATCATTTTGTTCATGTTATTATGTTATGCAAGCTTATCTTGGGTTTATGAGCTTAAAGCTTCAAGCTTTATGCTAAAGGTTGCATTTTGGCAACATGTAAGTTATCATATCTCTTATGATAACTTGCATGTGAGGCTAAATGCGAACTTATGGCCATTTCTACATGTCATTTATCACCATGAATCACCAATATGCTAAGTTTGGTTTTATGCATGCTTTTGAGGCCTAAAAATGTAATATGCAAGTATATGAACATACGTACATTTCATATGCCACCATGTTAAACTTGTGGCTTCAACACCTTTATGTCATGATTATGCCAAGTTCCCTCTTTCTATCCTTTATGCGCTATTGCGATATGTAAGCGATGGGATTGCGTTTGGGGTTGGGTAAACTTAAAAGACATAAAAACGTAAGATTGGGAATTTACCTATTAAGTTAGGTCTACCCATTGGGAATATACCTATTAAGTTAGGTCTACCCAAATTCTTGAAAACTTGTAACATGTTTTGGAAACATGATGGACATGACACTTAGAAAATATAAGTGTGACCAACTCGAGGTTGGGTTGAGTTTGTAGCGTAAACCTACCCGGAACCGACCGGCTTAACTAGTTGCTACAAACAATAGGACCCAATGTGAGAAGTTGGTCATGTTGTACCTTGAACCCGAGGTTAGACCAAGTTGTGGTGTAAAGCTACCCGGAACCGACCGGCTTAACTAGTAACCACAACGAAGTCTAATGTGAGAGGTTAAGGCACATTAATTAATTAATGCCTCATGATTAGGGTTTAAGTCATGGTCCACTTAATACTTAATCAATGGGGGCTCGGTAGATTAATCAGGGTTAAGTCGTGAACTCATCGTTACACTTAACCAAGTTAATCCATGATTAGCAAGAGGGTTAAACCGTACTTAACCCACTAGAAAATCCTAGCAATGGGGGTCCACTCCAGCAGTAATCCCAAGTTTGTATCATTATGACCCTAGGGACTAGACTAGGGTGGGGGCACGATTACTGGACTTGAGGTAAGCGACCAAAAGCGACGGCAGAGTGGTACGCCGGTGTAGTTCCGGACGGACTATGGTCGTGCACATAGTCCGTAGCCGGAGAAAACATGCACGGGTACCAGTAGATCGAGACTGTGCACTTATGTTTATGGTTTCCAGGGGTTGACACCCTAGGGCTTGATACACCCGAAGGGTGGACCCGGCACAGTCTGACTACAATTATGTTTGGGCCGTATTGACACCAACACGTGACGAGTTCGGCTTAGGGAGCCGATCGATTAGACCGTTTGGTTGGACCTCGTATTAGGGTCATTTCATGTTATTGGACCTCGTATTAGGGTCACTTCATGTTATTGGACCTCGTATTAGGGTCACTTCATGTTATTGGGCCAAAGCTTGGGCTAAGGGATCAATACTTGTTTATTCAAGTCATGTTAGTTTGCTAGTACACATGTGGTGCAAAACCTTAATCCTGATTATGCGATGACACCTTTATCTACCTTGTTAGTTAATCATCATGCTAGTATGTTATCCTTATGTTCATTCCTGCTTCTCATGCCAGTTACCTTTATCAGTTTACGTTGATGGTAGTAGGGATTACTCAGTCTTTTTGACTGACATGTTTTCTTTCGCCTCTTTTCTTCCGTTCACCCCCCCCCCCCCCCAGGTTCTCAGGGTGGGAACGTTGGAGCTTATCTTGGATTTCGGATTGATTGCTTGTGGGATTTCAGCTCATGTACGGTTTCGACATGAAGCTAGCTATGGTTATCACTTATTTTGGGGATAGTACTTATGTATTTCAGTTTTTCAGTTGATGTTGTTTTTATCTAGACTTGTTTATTTGGAAAGTTATGTTGTACCAGACTTGTTTTGAAATAGTTTGAAATCTTCCGCTGTTTTACTTATCTTATCTATTTTGTTTACATATATACATATGTTCTTTTTCTGCCTTGATATATCATTATGCATGTTTACCTGATTCAAACGCCCCTCCAAAGTCAGAGTGCTTGCAAGAGACACCCTGGCGGAGGCGGGGTGTTACATAAGTTATTCGAAGAGAAGAGTTATCGAATATAAGCTATTCGAAGTGAGTTATTCGAATATTAGTTATTCGAAGTGAGTTAATCGAATATTAGTTATTTGTAGAGAGTTAATCGTCGAATTCGATTATATCAAATTTGGGAAAGTACTTTTACCTTCCGGTGTTTAAATCCAGATTTATTTATTTATAAATTAGTGTTTATTTATTCAAATTAAAGAATAAAAGTTATATTCGAAGTTAGATATTTTGAAAGTAGGCACTATAATGCTATAGTTATAATCAATGTTTTCAAAAAAGAAGTGGATACGTAAATAGAATCCGAGAGTTACGTAAGGAAGTTTGTTAAAGGTTTAAAAGATAAAATTTGTCTATTCTGAAGTTTAAATGTTGTTCAGTTAAGATCTTAGAGGTAATTATACCCCAACTTGATTGACTTCCTTCTTAACTAAGGAATGGCTAAGGTTTGATTGTAAAGGATGGTTAAGTGAATTTATGTAATGAGTGAAATGGTTTGAGTTGGCATGGCGATGTTTGATTTAAACATCATTTTAAATCCAGTGAAGGAGTTTTGGAAATGTTTTCCAAATAAGAATCATAAATGTTTTCTAATAATATAAAATAAGAATTTAGATATATGAAAATGGGAAAAAGGAAATGAATAAATTAATGATAAATCAATTTAAAGGGATAAATATTGAATGTTGATTAATCGATATAATTTCCATCTGGAAATAATATCGTTGTTTGAAAATGTGTTTTTCTTTAATAGTTAAATCAATGAGTATCAAAGTTTTGACCATTTTTCCGTCGTCAATACAGAGAGCCCGGCTGGGTTATTATCCGAGAACCACTCCGTATGGGCGTTAGGGTCTCGAATCAAACAGATCGAAGACAAATTGAAGACGGAGTTATGCAAGGGCTATCCTGTTTATAGAATAGTGCCTTCTGTTTTTCCAGTCCCAGGACAATCTATATGGAAGAATGTTTGGCAGAGTATATCTGGTGGATCATGTGAGTTGATCGTTTCAAACGTATTTACGTTGGTGGTGGAGGAATTCGTTTCTCTTAGCTTATACCTATGGTATTTTTAGGGAAATCAATTTGTGGTTTGATAGGTATGACGATGTGGCATTCAAATTAAATGAATGAGTAATCTGTTGAAAGATACGTTATGACCTCCAGCCTCATCAACAGGGAAATGACCGAAATCGGGCAGGCAGCATGGCTAAGTGGGTTGCACCCAAGTAGGGTATATTGTCACCATCTAGAGAATATTCATATTTGTTACTTCTTTCAATTTTATGTCTCTCGGGAATGGTTAAGTTGGTTTACCAACTATAAGGTGACAATATATTTGATACACTCAAGCGAAATGAGTGGTCGGTTATGCGTGGCTGAGTTGCAATATGTTCTTATTGAACTCCAGTGTATTGCTTCTAGAGTACACTGATCGGAAGGTAGATTCATACCTTGTCAGAGTTGGAATCCATTACCCAATAAGCGTCCGCGGTTTTTGGTTTTACATTATATAAGTAGAGCGTGAGATGAAAGCGTTCTACTAGGTATATATTACTTGTGTTAGACATTATTATAATATCATAATAATATTGTTTACAAATGATTTGGGTTATCGTAAGGTAAAAACCATCCGTGTTTATGTATGGGTTGGTCTTACGATTATTCTTTCTTTGAAAGGATCTTTAAAGTTGAACAAATGATTTGAGTGTACTCACACCAGTCGCATGACTGACCCAGAGTTTATTTTGTTTTGTTTTCCCTAAACTCTTGGGTGCCCAATTTTGTACTGGCAATCAAGTAGTCGGGATTTACAAATACTTGAAGAGTTGGAGCAGGAGGTTTCAGTATTTTATAGCTAATGTTATATCCGCTGTGTTGTAAGTGTTATACCCTAATAATGGTATTGTATACATATACTGTTTTATTTAAAAGTTGTGTTATGAAATATATTATTCGTTCCGTTGTGAGATTCGTGTTTACTCTGATGTTGTGTTTCTTCTTCTTCTTCTATTTTAAGTTTCTATCTTATCTATTTTCAACCTCCAATTTCTTTCATTAACTATCGCTATTTTCGATGTTTGGATAATCGACGTAGGTTTTATGTCGATGACCAAAGATCGCAAATTTCCGGGACGTTACCGTTGGTATCAGAGCTTAAGGTTAAGTAATTGCCTTGGCTCTGTAGCGTGACTCAGTAGAGATGGGGTTAGCAATACCCTAGATTGAGTTGAGTGTATATATACGAGTGAATGTATTTGTTATTCAATATAAAACAATTTTATATTGTGATGATTTATTGGTTGAGTTGTTTATGAGTTCTGGCCGATCAGTTTGATCCACTGTATCGGTAGGAGTTTCTAAACACTCGAATACGATGGGTCGACACGATATGTTTTGACAAGAGGGTAAATGAAATAATTTTACCCAAAGTATATTTTTATATAAAGGATTTATATTGGAATGATTATAATATATTGGATATATTGGTTGTTATTACAATCGAATATGATTATAAATTAAATGGTTATGTAAATAATCAATCATAATTGATATAAGTGTAGCATATGGAATTAGATGGATTAAATCTGAATTTAAATCAGAATTTAAACTTAAACCTTGGAAATTGGAAAGGTGGTTGTAAATGGATTTGAATTTAATATATGAGAATTTTAAAATCCTGGGAGATTTTAAATTGTTTTACCAGAATTGTGAATGGTATTTTGAAATGTATTTCAAATGGAATAGTTTAAAAGTGATTTTGAAAGTGATATAGTATTGAACTCACTTCGATAGCTGGGAAATAACCCTGATGATGAATCGCGACATCATTAGTGTTCATTTTCGAGTTTCTAAGTGATGGATTAGTAACAAAGACATTGTTTTTGAATTGATTGAGAAAAGCAATTGTTTGAATCCTGAAAAGGAAAGTTTGATTTTCGATATGGTAAACTGTTTAAAATTCCCAAGGAAAGATTGTTGAATTAAAACAAAATTTGATTGAAAGTTGGAAAAGCAATTGGAATTAAATTGAAATCAATTATGTGAAAATTGAATTGAAATAGAATATAATGATATCGAGTAAGTTGAATTGTTGAGTAAGAATTTTGAATTGAGATTGGAATAGGAGTTTGAATGGAATTCGACTTAGGCATAAGCGAATGCTTGGATTTGTGGATAAACACTGATTGGAGTTTGTTTGGGATGACATTGGTATAAGCTGAATTAACAGCAGAAGGAAAGAATATAATGATATGCCCAACAAAAATGTACACGTTTAAATTCTAATAGGATATGAGATTTATGAGCCGAATTGGCAAGCCGCTTGGTTGTTTGATTTTCTTTTGGGTTGTAGATGGCCCAGAGAGGCGAGTTGTAGTTGTAACGATTGACCAGTACAAAGGAAGTGCTGGTGAAATTTTTCGAAAATTTATGGTGTTAGAAAATTTTCAGGATTTTTGAAAATTTTCATTGATAAAAATAAATTAATAATTAATTGAAATTAAATTGGTTCAATGAAACTGAAGTTAAGAAGTGAACAAATAAGTTTTAACCAGTCAACAGGGTTTGTTTTCTACCTTAGCAATTTCGAGGAAGAAATTATTTTAAGGGGGGAAGAATGTAACGAACCGTATTTTTCGGTCGAATAATAAATTAATTTAGTTATTTAAAATAATGATTTAGTAATTTAAAGGTTGTTTAATTAATTTTTATGGATTATTTCATTAAAATAAATAATTAAATAATATATTTAATTTCTGAAATAGTCAGAAATAGTGAATTCACAATATAATGTAAACTGGGCAATTCAAATTATATAATTCAGTTTATAATTGAATTAGAATAACGAATATATTTAAATAACGACAGTTTGAACGTATAATTATAATTGAGCCTATAACGTCGCGGTAGTTCGCTATTTGGCGATTTGAACTTCAACTGAATGTACGGGGTCCGTTTTAAATCGGATTTCTGTGAAACAAGAAACATCTGGAGATGGTGAAGTATATTTTTCTGCTGGAAGAGAAAAATCGGGATTTCGTTGTGTAGATTTTGATTTATGTCCAAATCAAATTTTAGAAAAGTTGCTATGGAATTGCTTTATAATTTATATTGATTTATTTATATTATAGAAGGAATTTAATATAAATCGAATATCGATATAATTGGGAACATTGAAATATCGAGCTGTAAATTCAGTTAGAAATATATTAGAGCTGTATGATATCATATATGAATATATATACTATAATATTAATTTATTAATATTTAATTTAATTATTTTTTAATATATTTATATATTTAAATGGGTTATTTAGAGCTTTAAAAATAGCCAATTTTGCAAACGAACTCTGTTTTCGACGAAACTAATTTTGTTGGATCCGCAATATTAAGTTATTGCTAGATTTCATTTTTCGTGATTTTCAGAGTCAGTATGTGGTCGTACGGATTTTTAATATGAAAAACAATCAGTATTTTGACTGTTAAAAATACGCTGTGTGAGCAGACGAAGTCAGAATTCGACGAAACCAGTTTTAATAGGTTCGTATTGTCGAACAGATGGTGTATGCCAATTTTCATGATTTTTGGGTATAGTATGTAATCACAGGGATTTTTTAACGATGACTGAAAGTAACAATTCAATATAAGTAATAAAATAATAAATATAAAAATATTACACACTAAAATAGGCCACAATATCTCTAACCCTAAGTTAAATTTCATTCACGGTCAGCAGACATCTGCCGCCACCATTTCACTCCACAGCAACATTTTTTTGGTCTTCAAAAATTCAAATAAATCGAATATATATCCATAAAATACAAAACATACTTCTTTGAATTTGTATTGAGATGAGCTTCAATTCTATACCTAATTTAGAGGGTGCACACCAATTCTGGGAAGGCCGGTTTTAAACCAGCGAAGGCTTTGATAGCTAGGGTTAATATACTTGGGTAATTTAAGTATTGAATTGCGAATCGACTATGATATTTGGACTCGTGAAGCAATTCCGAGCATCAAGTGAGCTTTTGGTTCGATTTGGCATCGGTATTGGTCGCTGTCTGTACTGATTTCGTGGGTTCGGTCCTGAGAACGCGCATCGAAGGAGAGTGTTGAGCTTGATAAAAATGGTGCGAGAAGAGAGTGTTTGTGATGAGAGGAAGTTTGGTATTTGTTGTTTGAGTTTTCGGTGAAGGAGGAAGGATCGGTGGAGGTTTGAAGTAGCGAAAATGGCTTTTGAGAAAACTACTGTGCGTCGGAGTTAATTGGGGGAGAGTGTACTGTTCATTTGGGAGGAGGGTGTATGGCCAAAGAGTTGGCGAGCCCAAGTTATAAATGAATTGTTTAAATAATTTAAATACTTATGTAAGTTGTAAATTTTATAACTTTATCATACGGTATCAGAATTGGACAAAACAGGATCTGATGGGATTGTATGGACGAGAGCGTCATAATGGAACTGACTAGGAGTGAATCGGAGCTCGTTACAATTTATAGCAAAATAAATCGTCCGTATGAATCAAGCGATGGTTATCGTTATTAACGATGATCGTCCAGTGTGAGTAAAACTCACCAACTCTGAACAGTTATATTTCTATAACGTATTCTTAGAACTTATAATTATCTGTTCATTGCTATGTGTTAATTATTTGGTTGAATTGCTTATGTATTGGTTGAAATTATAGATAACGATATATGTATAAATCGTTAATCAAATATGGATTTTGTTTAGCAGAATATTTCATAGTGAAATGAAATCAATGTTAATTATATTGTTTAACATCTGTGATGCAGGGAAATAGGTTGGAGGGACCCAACTGGGTTCCTCAATATATAAAATACTGTTTTGTATCATATATTGTGATATATGATGTGATATGTTACACCCCGAATATTTCGAGAATATTAAAATTAACAAATTCAAGAACACTTAATTTTTAGAAGAAGAATTAAGTGAAATGGGTTGCGCTATTACGTTTGTCTCAAAATTTTGGTCAAGATAGACATTTGGTTTGCATAAAACGTATAATTTATGAAGAAGTTATTAAGCCTTGAAGTTTGTATGCATATGAGAAAGATATATATATATATATATATGGATATATATAAAAATTAGATAAATAAATATGCAAAAAAGTTCAAAACATCGAATCGGGAGAGGGAATAACAGAAGCGGCCCATTTTTGAGGTTGACTCGAGCCTCGCTGGGTCGACTAGGGGTTGATTCAGGGTTTTTGGCTATCAACCCGTGGGCCGATTCGCTCTAAGGCAGATGTGGCATCTGATTGGTTCTGATGGACTCCTTGCTGAGTCATTAGGGCTGATGTGGATATTCTATCTTGTCTAAATGGCTTTGATTTGCTCTAGGTTAATCTGACGGTTCCTATTAAATCAAACTTCTATATAAGCAACCAAATACCTCAACCCTAAATCACATTAAAAATCAAACCAAGAGCCTTCATGCTGCTATTGGACAACCTCGAGTAACCGCCTATCAACTTGAAGCAAATTAAAAGAGACAAACCAAATCAAATCAAAATTGAACTAAAACCACGATTGTCTACATCAAAGGCGAGCATTTCAACTTCAAAATAAAGATTCCAGAAATCAAGATTGTCTTTTGTAAGTGTAGTTATCTTTTAGTTGTAAATAAATTTAAGACATGATTTGATATAAAGTGAAAAACATAATTATACCATGTTGTATAATATTGACGATGCTAATTCATGTTTGTTTCTTGTGATGATTTTATCATGAATTGCCTTGGAATGTTTGTGGCTCATGGGACTTGGTGTTGGATCTATTAAAGATTGAGAATGAAATTATCAGTATCATATGCAAGTTATATATTTCATGTAAAGATCTACATATATATGTTTATATGATTAACGCAAGTTATATGTATTATGTTAGATCCAAGTCAAGATCTACATATGTATATATATATATATATATATATATATATATATATATTCATATGCTTTATGTTATATCCATATGCCTATATATATGTTCATATGTTCATATGCAAGCTACAAGTTTTATGTTGGATCCATGTCAAGATCTATCTAGGTTCATATGATTAATGCACGTTATATGTTTTATGATAGATCCAAGTCATGATCTAATTATACATATGTTCATATGCAAGTTACATCTTAGATCCAAAACTAGATCTGTATTTATATGCATGTTTGTAAAGTAGACTTATGCAAGTTCACCTTGTTAGATCTAGTTCACACCTATATGTTAATGTTAAAATTATACATGCCTTGAGATTGGTCATGTCATGATTTTGTCATATGCTAGTTTATAATTGAGGTTATGTTCACACATGCCTATATCTACATATTAAATGTTTTAGGCTTATGATTATTTAAGTCTAAATTATATGCAAGTTCATGTGACATGTTAAATTATATGAATAAAGTTTTATGCAAAATTTGCATGTTTGGTTGAATCTATATAATGCATGTACCCTTATTTACCTCTTGTTTATAAATTGAGATAATATTCAGGCCCAATGACTTTATGTGATTAATACGAATGAATAAACGGGGGTAACATTGGGATAGTTATTAAATCAAAACATGTTAATAATGTCGGTGGACCCAAAACCATGTAAATGTTTAAGCATATGAATGGTATAATTTATACCATTAGTCTTGAACATAATTAAAATATGTGACATGAAACACATGTAGAAAATTCACATATATAAAATGTAAAAGATGAATATGCCTAACCCGAGGTAAGACTGAGTTGTGGTGTAAACCTGCCCGGAATCGACCGGCACATCCTGTGCAACACCCCGTAATTCTGTTAACATTAATATTCAAAAATTAAAGAATAACTAATCTTAGATGTAAGAATTGTGGGAAACGGGTTGCACCATTGTGTTCGTCTCGTAATTCTGGTGGAAATAGAGTCCGAGTTTGCGTTATTTGGATTTCGTATGAAGGAGATACGGCCATCGAAAGTTTCAGAAAATTCAAAATTCAAAGTCAAACAGGCCAGGCGGGAAATTTCCCGCCCATCGCCCCAGGTCGACAGGGGAGTCGACTGGGCTGTCGACACCCCCAGGACCAGGTCGACTGCGCTGTCGACCTGGGTGTCGACCTGGTCCGGTCGGTCGGGTTTTGGCTGAGCCCAATCTTGAGCTGTTGAAGTGTCTTTATGGCTGAGTTGGCTAATTTAACGGTTCAGGTTAATTCTGAGTTGATCTGACGTTCTAAATAAATCCTAAACTCTATATATACCTAGGTAGTCTCTCACTCTAAAATCACATGAAAAATAGAATAGCCGCCATCATGCCATCGCCATGGAACTCAGTGTAGCCGCCGCCAACAAAGAAGGAAGAAAGCTAATCAAAACTCTAATTCTACTCAACTCTAAAGCAAATCAAGATTCTCTTTCTTTTCTAATTGTGAGTATGATGATCTTAATAAGATTATTAGCAAACTAATTAGATTAAAATGTGATATGGATCATAAGAAAATGATGTGAATTGTCATATATGTTTTTGTAAACCTTATGCTATCATGTATGTTGTAAATCCTATGTTATGTGATGATGATATCCTATATGTTGTAAATCATGCTATGATGGTATTATATATGTTGCAAGTTTCTACGCTGAGTTGCGATGTTACAAAGCCATGATGTTATTATGTTGTAGTTAGCTTATGAATCATGATGTTGATTATATATATTTAGGCTATGATGATTCACATGATAAATCACATGTACCTATGCAAGTTTAGATTTATTAATATGTATAATCTCACATATTGTATGACATCTATTTAGATCTAGAATTATGACATCTATTTAGATCTAGAATTATGCTATGACATGTGTGAGTTCTATGTGTTAGATGCTAGTTCACACCATCATTACGTTGCATAAACCACATAGGCAAGTTTATACATGAACTTGGGTTATGATCATATTATGTAAGTTGTGACATTTAACCAAACAAGTTGACACCTTTAGATCCATGACATGTGTAGTTTTATGCAAGTTTCACCCCTATTATGATTAGATCTATTTTATTTGTCTATATGTTGTGATAATTTATCCTTGTGCTATGAGTTATACTATTCGAGTCTAACGTATATGTTGCGTTGAATAAGCGAATGTATAACGTGGGGTAGGGGTAGTATTAAGAAACTGGGGTGCAATTGATATGATTTTGCATACCGTAAGTGGATGACCATAATTGAGTCAATTTTGGACATCATTAAAATTGGAATTAATTAATTATTTGAATAGGGATATATTTAAAACTGGGGTAAAAGATTATAAGTGTTAATCAATGCTTAGGACACGAGGTTGGACTCGTTTGTGACGTAAAACTGCCCGGACCCGCCCGGCGAATCCAGTAGTCACAAATGTCAGCCCAATGTGAGAGGTCCTAGACCCAAATTAAAGCATAACAGTTGTAAAGACACGAGGTTAGACTCTTTTATGGTGTAAGACTGCCCGGACCCGCCCGGCGAATCCAGCTGCCATAAATGCCAGTATAATGTGAGAGGTCTTTATGAGGTTATGGCCTGAATGAATTAAGAAATACTTAACCAGATAAACATTTGAAGTGGGACATGGGGGTTAAGTAGGTGCCTTGGGTGGCATGAGGAATCTAGTGGGTGCCTTAAGTGGCATTTGAAATACGATTAGTAAGACTTAACCAAACACACATGTAAATGAACATGACTAAGAAGAGGGTTAAGTGGGATATACTAGTGGGGACAAGCTTAGGTGGATAACTTGTAGTAAGTAATTGGGGGCCCATTTCAACCAGTACCCCAAACGTATCTTTGTGGGCTCGACCCAAGTCGAGGACAGGTCACGCATACTAGGCTTGACTATAAGAGGCCAAACGGGTTAGCGGTGGCAACGCAAGTCCATCAGGTTTCATATGCGTGTGTGGACCCGGGCTGGTAGGTAATACGTTGTTGCATCGTGTAGGTATAAGCCGTGCATCGTGTAGGGAAGTGATACACCCCACTGTGGGGCCAACACGGGTATCTACAAGTAGGGAGCCGATCGAAAGTGGGTAGTGGGGTACACGTAGCGGAGATAGGGGAAGGCGGCACCTATGTAGTCAGCTAGGGGTACACAAAGCTATTTATATAATTTCTAAGTTCGGTGAGTGGGAACAACCTTTAGGATGTTTGGTGTGGTGCATTGTATTAATTATTCGTTAGTATTAGTTGTGCCTTTAACGTTATCTTTGTCTGCTCTTCCATACCCAAAAGTTCATAGACGTTTCCTTATTTTCCAGCTTGTGCCTCAGTCTATTTATTTTGATAATAGTATTGTTAAAATTATCATACTCGCCAGAATTTATGTCTGACCCCCTCTATTTCTATCTTTTTCCCCCCTCCATGTCCTCGGGGTGGGCCCAGCTCAAGTGGAGCTTGATTGGATTGCTTTATCTCCCTTTTGGAAAGCTTGGACCGTTGGAGTAAAGTCCAGCTTGTTATCTTATTTAATGGCTATTTATGAAATGGGATTACGTATTTTGTTTTATCAAGAATGATATTGTACTTGACTCTGATTTATGGTTTTATGATGTAACAAACAAGTTTAATTTCAGCTGCAATAAAATAAAGTTTTAGATTTCCAAGTACTACTTATTATCTGTCTTGTTGTAATTTTTCTGTTCTATATTCATTTAAAACCTCCATGGAAGTTAATGCATTCCCTTCATGAGTGACATTAATGGACGTGGGGTGTAACATCCAGTAACCACAACAATACCTGTCTACTGTGAGAGGTTAGTGCACCAAGCCCAGAAAGACAAGAGGTTAGACTGAGTTGTAGTGCAAAACTGCCCGGAACCGACCGACACATCCCGTAACCACAACAATACCTATCTAATGTGAGTGGTTGGTGCTTTAATTAATTAATTAATTAAAGCTCATGAACAATCAAGCTAGAAATGGTGTGGTTAAGTAATTAAAGGAACACTTAACCAACTTAACATGTTAACAAGACAAGATTAGTGGGTTTAAGTAATTGAGGAAACACTTAACCAACTTAATATGTTAACTAGACAAGATTGATATGGGTTAAGTCAAACCAAGGACACTTAACCAGTTTAGCATGTGTACTAGAAAAACCCTAGTAACGGGGACCCATTTCAGCAGCACATCCAGTAACCACAACAATACCTGTCTAATGTGAGAGGTTAGTGAATCAAGCCCAGAAAGACCCGAGGTTAGACTGAGATGTGGTGTAAAACAGCCCGGAACCGACCGGCACATCTAGTAACCACAACAATATCTGTCTAATGTGAGTGGTTAGTGCTTTAATTAATTAATTAAAGCTCATGAACAATCAAGCTAGAAATGGTGAGGTTAAGTAATCAAGGGAACACTTAACCAACTTAACATGTTAACAAGAAAAGATTGGTGGGGTTAAGTAATTGAGGAAACACTTAACCAACTTAACATGTTAACTAGATAAGATTGATAGGGGTTAAGCCAAACCAAGGACACTTAACCAATTTGTCATGTTGACTAGAAAAACACTAGTAACGTGGACTCGTCACAGCAGTAACCCATATGGATGTATCAAGGTACCCTGAACTGGGCAGGGTGGGGCACGATTACTGGGTTGAATATAAGCGGTCAAAAGGGTGGCCGTTAGGTGCATCATTGTAGGTTCTAACGGAGTACGGGTGCGCATGGGCTCCGGAGTGGAAAAAGCAGGAACTGGGCACCAGGCTTACACTTGTGCATCTTTGAATTGTGTCAGGGTTGCCATTATAGGACTTGATACACCCTATACTGGAACCAGTACAAGTACATAAAAATCACGTGGGGCCGCATGACACCAGGAATACATGAATCCGAGTAGGAGCCAATCAATACATGAGTGGGATCACTTTATCATGAACATACATTGCTAGTTAAACAGCTCTTAGTGGGTGTAGAGAAGTAAAAGGGGGTGCGATAGCCAAATCTAGTTAAATCTTACTTTACCTCGTTTTAGGACTACCCTATCCTTGTGGTATCATTCTAAGTTCAGTTTATTCATGTCATAGTCTTTTACTTGTTTACATGCTATTAAATAACCGGGCTTACCAGACTTATGTCTGACCCATTTTCCTTTCGCTTCTTTTCTTCCGTTCAACCCCTCCAGGTCCGCAGGGAGGAAACACTTCTGCTTAGTCCAGGCTAGCCAAAGCTTGAAGACCATAGATTTAAAGCTTGGACTTTCCTTTTTGAGCTATGGCTATGGTCAAGCACTTATTGGGGATTTATGTCATTTTAATTTTTGTATTGCTTCTTTATGTTTTCAAGACAGATGAAAAGTTGTTATAATTTGGAAGGTTGAAATAGTTTTTGTGTTGAACAACTATTTATGAAATAATATTGATCTTTTTCAACTGCATAAATTTTCTGTCTTGTAATTTATTAGTATCTTGTACCTTGAAACACTCCACCGAAGTTAAGGCATTCCCTTTGAGAGTGACCTTAACGGAGGTGGGGTGTTACACTTGGTATCAGAGCTAAAGGTTACCAGATCAGATAAAATTTTTGAAACAACTTTTTTCAAAAAGAAGTAATAAAGAAGCATTTTCAAGAAAAATTGTTAATTTAAAAAGGAATAATCCCCAAAGCCATATGCACTATCTTTCTATCCTTCGTTTTGAATCTTTCCTTTTTGGTTTCAGCATGTGTGGGGATCTTAACCTTCCAGAGTGTGTACCGATACCTGGCTAGTTCAGGAGATACCTAGAAGCTCGGGCCAATGTCGCGGGCCCAGCAGACATTCCTCCTACCCCAGCTGCTGCTCCTCCTCCTCCTCTGAGAGGAAATGCTTTCTCAAAGATTTGTAGAGACTTTAGATCAATGGGTGGAAAAGACTTTAAGAGGAGCGAACCAATCGTGGAAGCCAGAAACTGGTTCAAGGAGACTGAGGACTAATTCATTATCTTTGAAGTAGATGAGAGGCAGAAACTACAGTTGGTGGTGTGGTTGCTCAAAGATGAGGCCTCCTTCTGGTGAGAAGTCACTAATGCTGAAAGACGATATAGACTTGGGAGGACTTCAGAGCGAGAATTGAAATGAAGTTCCTCTCACAAGATGAGAAGAGTCTGCAAATGGAGAAGTTCCTATCACTTAAACAGGGCAGCTTGTCGGTCAAAGAATACGTCAATAAATTCAACCAGCTTGCTCGATTTGGACTGGAGTTAGTAAAAACTCCACACAAGAAGGCTCTCCGCTTTGCCAAAGGACTGAATGAGCCACTACAAGGTTTGGCAATATCCCATATACCTATGGCAGCGACTTATGAGAGACTGGTGGACATGGCTCTATTGCAAGAGGTGAACAAAGATGGCAAGAAGGAGTTGAATAAGGAAGAGCCTCAAAACAAGAAAGGAGATGGATCTCAGAACAAGAAGACGGACCCCAAGAAAGGCGGGAAGGATAATAAATCCCGTAAGAAGATGAAGTTCAATTTCTATATCCAGTCGGGATATGTCGAATCTCTAATAAATCTGTTCTGTTTCAGATTCTCCACTTCTTCTTTCAGAGCACCCGACCTTTCTAGGCCTAGCATACGTCTCTTTTGCTTTACAGGCGGGTGTTTTGGGTTTACATTTAGTGAGTGACTTATGATGGATGGCGATATCCCACACATGTCAGCGTGGGTCCAGGCAAACACGTCCAAGTTTGCCTTCAAGAAGTCAGCTAGTTCTTTGGCCCGACGTGGATCCAACTGGGATCCAAACTTCAAAACTCTTGTTGGATCAGCTTCATCAATGGGAATGTCCACTGTCGCTTCATTAGGAGTTGCATTTCTAGTCTCTGGTTCCTCGTCTTTTCTGGGATCCATGTCTTCAGGCGTTCCTTTGGGCAACTCCTTCGAGGCCGATCCCTCTAATTGCTACGCCGAGCCTTCCTTTGGAGGAGGCGAGGCATCTTTACTCTCGATGTTAAGTCCTTTCATCAACATCTTTAATTCGACAACATAGCAGGCCCGAACGGAGACTTGATCCCCTCTCATTACTCCAGTTCCGGCTTCAGTTGGGAACTTAAGCAATAAACACCAAGGGGCGATGCAAGCCCTGAACTCAGCAAGGGCAGGCCTTCCCAAAAATGCATTATAAGGCGAATCTACGTCCAACACTATGAACTGAAGCATCCGTACTCTTCGGCGTTCTCCTTTCCCCAAGGTTACGGGCAATTCTATGTACCCCATTGGAGCTGTTGACGCCCCGTTGAAGCCTCGGATCCAATCTTCGCATGGCTTCAAATCTTCAGATTCAAGCTTCATCTGATCGAATGACTTTTTAAATAAAATATTAACAGAGCTTCCGTTGTCTACTAACACCTTATGAACCAAGGCCGGCCCAATGGTGGTAGTAATTACCAACGGATCATCGCTGGGTGACTGGATCCCGGTATTATCTCTGCTACGGAATACCACGTCGTCAAAGTTTCAAACATTGTCTTCTGTTGCTTTATGGGGGCGGTATCTTCCAAATCATCACATTCATCCACATCTACATGCTTGGCAGCATTTACATATTGATCCATTGCTCTAAAACTGCGGATTGCTGGGTGGGGTCCACCCACTATGGAGTTGATAACAATTCCCTTGCCTTTCTGCTGCGCTGTAGGCTTGGGAGCAGATTGAATCTGTTTTGGAGCCTGCTCTCCTTGCCCCCTGTCCCTCGGGGCAACCTTATATTCATCCAGTTTCCCTTCACGCAGCAACTTCTCAGTCACGTCTCTCAAATGTCGACATTCATTGGTTGAATGCCCATGAGTTCCATGAAACAAACAAAACTTTCCTGTTGCCATTTATTTCTCCGTTGAGTCGCGAGGTGGCGGTCTTTTATATTGCAAAACATTGTATGTATCCAAGTAAATGTTCTCCAGAGTGTCATTCAACGGTGTATAATTCTCATAAGTCTGGAATCGGGGTCTTTTGTTAGGATCACTTCCACTATTTCTATTTTTTCTGTTACCATTCGCGTTACGGTTATTGTTGTTGCTCCCGTTTCCAGAATTGTCTTTTCCACAATTGTTTCCCACATTCACTTCAACTTTTCCGGAACTTTCTCCAGACTGATTCACGGCGACATTACTCTGAACATTTTCTTTTGAAGCCGCTCCAGACTTTCTCTTTCGGTTTGCCCTGGCCTCCTCTCGTCTTAGGTGAATATCGGCCTTTTCATAGAATAATTCTCTCGTGGAGAGTGTCTTCACAGAAAGGTAATCTCCAAACTCGGAGTCAGGATTGACTCCTTCCATCAAAGCCATCAAGATGGTGGGCTCATGCGGGTCACTAACTTCAGTCATAGCTAAGTTGAAACGGTCGAGAAATGACCTCAAAGACACTCCTGGCGCCTGCTTAATTCTTAATAATTCAATAACACTTTTAGACTTTCGGGTATGGAGTCGGAGCTGATTCATAAAACGTTCGCTCAATTCCCTATAATTCGATATCGAACGAGGGGAAAGTCGGGTAAACCATAGCAGCGCCACATCCTCTAAATAGATCAGGAATGCTTTACACTTCACTGCGTCAGGAGCAGCGGCAGCATTCATGAGCCACGAGTATCGCATCAAATGCTGTCCCGGATCGGTTCTCCCATTGTACTTGTCCATCTGCAACAGGTTAAAACATCGGGGAAACTGAAAATTGAGGATGTTGTCAGTGAAAGGAGTATGGCTTCGCTCAATGCCGTAATCTTCATTGGTATAGTTCCGGCTTTCAGACATAATTTGGCGTACCATTGCATGTACGTCAGCATTTGTTAGGTGTCGTTCAGGCTCCCTGTCCCTGGTATCCGGGTTCCTTCTGGGCTCTTGTTCAGGAGATGCCCTTCTTCTTTTAGCTGCTTCTGCTCTGCTTTGTTCCCTACGCTCCCGGTCGATCTCGGGAGGAGGGGGCTGGAGCATTTGCCCCTGAGTGGGATTAGTATGGTTAGGGTCTCTCAAGCTTGGATCATTGGTTCCTAGTGCTCGTGCAATATCCTCGCGGGACCCCAAAGATCCGAACGTCAGTTGCTCCAAATTCTAAGGACGTTCGAGCGGCCTTCTTTCACGGGGCCGTTCTTCCTCAGAAGAAGAAGACTGATCCATTAGTGTGTGGCGAACCGGGGATGGGGTTCTCTGTCTACGGAGTTTGCTAATTTCCCTGCTCATGAGTCTCATGTTTTCTTGCATCATTAGATTGGTGCGCTCATGGATTTTCATAGCCTCCCAAGTACTCTCAAGCATGTCAAGTAGGCGCGAGAAATCTTCTTGAGTAATAGGTGTGGATGGATTGACCTGATCATTGACCCTGGTGGCTGGAGTCGGAGCATTTGTGGGGGCTCGAGTAGAGGTTCCAACATCACCAAATGTCGGTTCGGTTCGGAGATGGGAGGCCTGTTCGGGTCGGAGCTGGAAAGCCAGGTCGGGTCGGTGTAGGGCGAGCTGCTCGGGTCGGTTCGAGTTGGGGGAGTGCACTGCTTCAGTTTCTCCTACCCGGATCGGATCGGAGCTCTACCCCTGAGTGCGGTTCGGATTTCCTGTATCAGTCCGCTCTGCTGTTGAGCTCTGCCAACGAGACCTTGTCACAACTACATTTTGCTGATCTTCACCAACTCCGTTCCCCCGACTAGATTGAACTTCCTTGCCTTTTCCTTTGGCCATAGTTCTTCAACAATCAATTCAACAAATATTCAAGAGCTTAGAAACTTGAGGATTAACTTCTTTGAACTCAACGGTCCAAAAAGTAGAACGATAATCCCGAAAAATAGAGAATTCAGATGATTCTCAGTGAAAGCACCAAAATGTTAGACCAAAAAGTGGTTCTAACACCCAAATTGACTAAAAGAAGAATGAAATAAGATCAAAAGTAAAATGGAGACACAGAATTTATAGTGGTTCGGCGTTAAAAAGCCTACGTCCACTTGTCAATCACTATTCTTGACGATAGAGTTGCAATTACAATGAGATATTCACTCAATTTCACTCACAACTCATATACATTCACTTAATTGTTTCAAAACAAATGTTGAAAAACGATTTGGATTATCCGGGAGTGCTGGAATTCGGTTTATGAAAGTGGTCGAACTCTCAAAGTGCCAAAAAAAAGATCCATTTCATTGTCTCCAGACAGGGTATTTATAGGTGAAAATTTGCTTAGAACCCGATCCGGATCAGAGCCACGTGTCTTCCATCCCATCATCCTCGGGTTCGGATGGATTTCAGTGTTGACAACGCATCAGAGCAGTGGACGTTGTGGGCAGGAACTGGTCATACCCGCTCCGCATCTTCAGGCGATCGTGGGGGAATGTGACATGAATTACAGGTTCGGTTCGGAGGAGCCTGCAGTGGGATTTCGAATCGGAGTATCCGATCCGATCCGGATTAACCCAAAAACCAAGTCTTTATCCACTTTGCTCCGTTCTGATCCGATAGTATGTAGCCCTCCGATCCGATTGACAGTAGGTAGCTCCCCGAACCGAACAGCAGTGCCTCTTTGATTCAAACATTAGCAGCTCTCCGATCCGATTGACAGTATGTAGCTCCCCGAACCGAACAGCAGTGCCTCTTTGACTCAAACATTAGCAGCTCTCCGATCCGAACAGCCAAAATCTCTCTGATCCGATCTGCTACATCTCTCTGATCCGATCCGCTATGATGCGTTCCAAGTTTTTCAATGTTTCACATCTCGACTTTGTGTTGCCCAGTTCACAAAGTGGGCTAACAATATAGAAAGGGAAAATCTTTATAAATGAAATCTTTATAAAGAAAATGGAATATTTATAAAATCATAAGATTTTATAAATGAGATATTTATTGGTTAAATAAATAGGAGATGTTAAACGAGATACTTATTTGTTAAGTAAATAAGTTATAAAGGAGATATTGACTTAGAGAACATAATAAGTTATTAAAAGGGTTATTTATTTGTTAAATAAATATCATAAGAAAAGGAGATATTTATTTGTTAAATAAATAAGATAAGGTATAAGGAATATTTATTTAGAAAATAAATAAGATCTTTATAAAGGAAATACTTAGGATAAATAAATAAGGTTAATAAAGGAAATACTTGGAAATAGAAACCTAAAAGGAAATATTTGCAAATCATTTGCAAATAGAATTTTAAAAGGAAATATTTTTAAACCATTTACAAATAGGATTAAAAGGGAATATTGGTAAAGGGCATTTAGAAATAAATAGAAGTAAAAGGAAATATTTATTTGTTAAATAAATAGAAGAATTGAAAGGAATATTTATTTGCTAAATAAATAGAGTTAAAGGAGTTATCGAATATGGTTTATTCGAATAGAGTTGAAAGGAGTTAATCAAAAGAAGTTAATTAAAATGAGTTAATTGAATATTAGTTATTTGATTAAAGTTAATTGATTTGAGTAAATCAATTAGGGTAATTGATTAGAATAAACACATTTGAATAGAGTTAGAGTTAAACAGTTAGAGTTAACCAGTTAGAGTTAAACAGTTAGAGTTAAACAGTTAGAGTTAATCGATAGAGCTAGATAGAACTAGAGTTATTGAATAGAGTTAAATTGAACTAGAGTTATTCAAATGGAGTTAATTGAATTTAGTTTATTCGAATAGAGTTGAAATGAGTTAATCGAATTTAGTTATTCGAAGAAGTATATCGAATCAGAGATATTCGAAGCGAGATAATCGAATAGTAGATATTCAAAGTGAGATAATCGAATCAGAAATATTCGAAGTGAGTTGATCGAATCTAGTTATTCGACAGGAGTTAAATTGAATAAGATTTATTCAAAGAAAGTGATTATCGAATATAAGTATTCGAAAGTAAGCAAATAGAATATAAGTTATTCGAATAAGAGTTAATCTAGTAAGAGGTATTAGGTTGGAGTGATTCAAACTAAGAGTTATAGATTAGAGTTAACTGAATAGGAGTAAATAAATTAGTTGTCATTATATTATTCGAGGTAGGAAATAAAAGTCATATTAACGATAATATATTTCGGATGCAGGAGATTATAACACCATTGTTATAATCACGTAAACTTGTAAATGAACGGGGTTCATAAATAGAATCCGAGGGTTCGTATGGAAGTGTTAAAGAGTTAAAAAGGGTGAATCTTATCTATTTCGATATTTGAAAGGTAGTTGAGTTAAGGTCTGAGAGTATACCCCAACTTGATTGACTGCGTTTTTTAATTAAGAAATGGTTACGGTTCGAGAGTGAAAGTGGTTGAGTGATTTTAGTAAATAAGTATAATGGTTTGAGTTGTCGTCGCGATGTTTATTTAAACATTTGTTTAAATCCAAGTAAAGAAGAATTGGAAATGTTTTCCAAATAGAATTAGAAACGAAATCAAATATTGAAATTTGAAATATGAACTAGAAAAGGAAATGTTCATGTATAAGGAGTTAAGAAATGGAGTTAAGCTAAATCAGAAATTGACTGGGGACTGGTTAAGTTGAATTGTTTCCTAAGTATCTATCTGATGTTGGTTTCGACCTTCGGTATTGGTACTTAGGGAATTGTTCTTATACTAGTTTACAATCAGAGACTGGTAGTTGTAGAAGAATAGTGATACGTAAATAAGTTATGGAAATGTTTTCTAGCGTTAACCTATATTTTCTAAACATAGGAAATAAGGAAAATATGAATATATATATATATATATATATGATTGATGATTGATTGATAAAATTTCCATCTGGAAATAATATCGTTGTTTGCACACCTATTTTTCTTTGATGGTTAAATCACAGACTATCGAAGTTTTGACCATTTTAACGTTGTTAATATGGAGAGACCTGTTGGATTATTGTCCAAAGAACCACTCTGTATTGGCATAAGCATTGCGAATCATATATTCCAAAGATAATTGAAGACAGATTAAAGTGCAAGGGCTATTGTATAAGTCTTAGATAACAGTGCTTAAGAAGGATGTACAGAATAGTGCCTTCGGTTCATCCTGTTCCTGTATGACTTGTATGGATGAATGTCTGACAGAGTATTTCCAGAAAGGTCACGTTCATTGGTTTCTTCAACCGTACCAAGAGTGGAAGCGGAGAAGAAAACTTCTTTAGCTAACACATAATGTACTGTTGTAGACACCAATTAGTGATATTCGATGGATCTGACAATGTGGCATTCGAAGTGAATCTGATGTGATGATAAAGCGTAACCTCAAGCCTCAACAACCAGGAAATGACAAAATCGGGCAGGCAGCATGTGTATGTAGGTCGCACCTATTAGGGTGTATAATCACCTGATCTAGAGTTTCGTTTACTTCTAAAAATCTATTGTTGAAGCTGTCCCATTTGGGAAACGGTTGCTGATCCCAACCGTTGGTGATATACATTCGATACACTCAAGCGAAATGAGTGGTCGGTCATGTGTGGCCGGGTTGCAAGATTTTCTTGTTGAACCCAGTGTATTCCTCTCTAGAGGTACACTAGCGAAAGGTGGTTCCATAACTTGTCATAATTGGAAATCCATTACCAAATATGTGCTTGCAGTTTTGATTGTGTACTATATATGTAGAACGTGAGAAGAAAGCGTTTCTGCTAGATGATTATTATATTGTGGTTGATAAACATTATTACAATATCAAAAGGTTTTTTTGATATAAAGATATTTTGGATTCTCATAGGGGAAAAACCCGTTCCGTTATACGGCGTGATCTTATGAGATATCGTTTACTTGTTCGAACTGTATTAAACTGTTTTACTCGTACCAGTCCCATGACTGACCCGGAGTTTATTTTGTTTTATTTTCCCTAAACTCTTGGGTGCCCAATTTTGTACGGGCAGTCAAGTTGTCGGGATTTACAGATACTTTAATAGCTGGATCATGAGGCTTCGAGATCATATAGATATAGTTTATTCCCGCTGTGTTGTAAGTGCTGTACTTTGATAATGATGTATATTCAAGTACAGATGTATATTTCAACGTTATGTCATATATATTATATTTTATTCATTCCACTATGAGATTCGTGTTTACTGTGATGTTGTAGGTTCTTCTTCTTCTATTCTAAGTTTCTATCTTATCTATTCTCACCCTCTGTTTTCTTTCCATTAGCTTTCTGATTTTCCAGTGTAATTAGGGTTGGACTTGTGTTATTTGGTCAGCTCAAGTTGGACCGGAATTTCGGGTCATTACATAAAGGGAATACCTCTGAAGCGGGAGATAGACTTCTGCATATACCTCCTTGACAATGCAAAACCCGTTGCTTTACCCGTTAGACACACGGCTCCAAGGGAGAGAAAAGAACTCAGTAAGCAAGTTAAAGAGCTGCTTGAAAACGGGTTCATAAGACGGAGTATTTCTGAATGGAGTGCTCCAGTAGTGTTCGCGACCAAAGCCGATGGTTCACTCCGCCTATGCGTGGATTATAAGGAGCTGAACAAGCTGACCAAGAAGAATAGGCACCCACTCCCAAGAATTGACGATCTGTTTGATCAGCTCGAAGGTGCATCCGTTTTCTCCCTACTAGATCTGGCTATCGGGTTTCGTCACCTAAGAGTGGTTGAGGATAGCATTGACAAGACCGCGTTTAGGACCCCAGATGGTTTCTTCGAGTGGCTTGTCATGCCTTTCGGCTTGACAAACGCACCTGCCTATTTCGTGGACTTGATGAGTAGGGTGTTCTGGGAATTCCTCAATAAGTTTATGGTGGTCTTCGTGGACGATATTTTGATCTTCTCGAAGAGTGAGGAAGAGCATGCTCAGCACTTAAGGGAAGTCATGGATACTCTCAGTGCACACCATTTGAAAGCCAAATTCTCCAAATGCCATTTCTGGAGAGAAGAAGTTAGATTCCTTGGACATGTGTTGTCCAAAGAGGGGTTAGCCATGGACCCCGCAAAAGTGGATGTTGTGCAAGATTGGAAGATTCCACGAAACGCAACTAAAGTCCGAAGCTTTCTTGGGCTAGCAGGCTTTTACTGGAAGTTCATCAAAGACTTTGTGAAAATTTCAGCACCACTTACAAGGTTGACGAAGAAGAACCTAGTTTTCGCTTGGGATTTGGATTGAGATATTTCTTTCCAACGCTTGAAAAGGGCTCTAACAACAGCCCCAGTTCTGACATTGCCTGATGGGAGCAAGATGTTTAATGTATACACGGATGCATGCGGTATAGGATTCGGCATAGTCTTGATGCAAGAAGGGAAGATAGTAGCTTATGGTGGAAGGCAGTTGAAAGTAAATGATAAAAACTAACCAACCCACGACCTAGAATTGGCGGCCATCGTTTTCGCTCTTAAGTCTTGGTCCCATTATCTCCTAGGTGAGAAGTTTGAATTGTTTACTGACCATAAATCGTTGAAGTACCTTTTCTCGCAGAAAGATCTCAACTTAAGGCAGCAAAGATGGATGGAGTTTCTTGCCTCATATGTTTTTGATATTTCCTATACTCCTGGCAAGGGCAATGTAGTAGTAGACGCTTTGGGTAGAAAGAAGCTGACCTTAAGCCATCTCTTTGTAGAAAGGCAAAGCTTGGAGTACATAGCCAACCTTGACTTTAGACACTCCTCTGAATTTGCACCTGGCTTGTTAGCAACACTGGAAGTGCGGCTAAACTTTTTGACTCAATAGGAACCACACAACGTGAAGACCCTAAGCTAGTAGATGTGATAGATAAGCTGATTAGTGGTGAGACTTCGAGTCACCTCAATAGATGCCCCATTGATGATAAGGAATGGTTGAGACGGGATGGAAGGCTATGCATCCCAAAAGTAAGAGAATTAGTGAAAACGGTTCTAGAAGAAGAACACCATTCAAAGCTTAGCATACACCCAGGTGGAGACAAAATGTATAAAGACATCAAAAGAGTATTCTTCTGGAATGGCATGAAGAGGGACATAGCTCAATTAGTTTCTAAGTGCATGATATGCCAGCCGGTAAAGGCGGAGCAGAAGAAGCCTGGTGGTTTGCTTCATCCTCTAGAGGTCCCACAGTTGAAATGGGATAGCATTTCAATGGACTTTATTGATGGGTTGCCTAGGTCAAGAAGGGGAAATACCAGTATTTCGGTAATAGTGGGCCGGCTCACAAAAACGCTCATTTATACCTGTCATAAGTAGAAGGACTGCCTCATCTCTAGCATCTCTATATCTTAAAGAGATAGTTCGACTACATGGGATACCTTCCAACATAGTAAGCGATTGAGACCTTATCTTTACAAGCCAGTAATGGAATAGTTTGCAAGAGGTTGTAGGCACACAACAATGTTTAACCACGGCCTACCACCCCCAAACCGATGGACAGACGGAAAGGGTGAACAGAGTCTTAGAAGACCTCTTGAGTTTGTGTGTTCTTGACCTTGGAGGGACATGGGAAGATCATCTTCCTATGGTTGAGTTCGCCTACAACAATAGCTACCAAGCTACAATAGGCATGGCACCCTTCAAAGCCTTATACGGGAGACCGTGTCGATCACCAACCTGTTGGTGGGAATCCACATATAAGCTTAGACTTGGGCCAGACATGATTAGGGAAACCTCAGAAAAGGTGGACCTAATAACAAGACGAATGAAGACTGCTCAAGATAGACAGAAGTCCTATGCAGATAAAAGATGGACCAACCTTGAGTTTGAGGTTGGAGACAGAGTGTTCGTTAAAGTATCTCCTTTGAGGAATGTTGTTCGCTTTGGATCCAAAGTGAAATTGGCAGCTAGATTCATAGGACCATTTCCTATCATTGAAAGAATTGGGACGATGGCCTACAGATTAGAGCTACCTAAAAAGTTGGTTAGTGTTAACAATGTCTTTCATGTTTCTACCCAATGGAAATGTTTACATGATTCCGCGGAAGTGGTGGAACTAAAGATACTAGAAGACGTTGAAGTGGAACGAGAAGCAACAGTGAGAAGAATCCCAACTCGTATCTTGGGAATGGAAGTCAAAAAGCTACGCAACCATGAAGTCAAGCTTGTTAAAGTACAATGGAGTGACAACGAAGAACACGCGACTTGGGAGACCGAAAGCAAGATACGCGCAGCCTACCCTTATCTTTTTGAGGGTTCATCTTTGATCTATCCTTTGTCATAAGTCTATTCATGCTTAGTTATCTTCTCGGTCCTAGTTCTTGATCCTTAATAGAAATCAATGGATGTAAACATGTATTTGAAACATGTTATGGTTGATGGTTGCAAAGTGGTTGCAAGTGGTTGTTAGTAATTGCTCGTGGATGCATATGCACATACACATTAGGCTCTAGATCGGCTCAATCACTTTCATGTTGCATTTGCATATGAACGCATGAAATTGTATGTGGATTGAAACTTGATGTGTTATCATATGGATGTTGCATTTGTATGAATGATTGTGCACTCCTGTAGAATTATGAATAGGAAAAATTGCATACAAAATGGACTCAAGGCACTCTCATGATTCGCATTAAGGAGGTCAACTGGATCAGTAGACCAACTGATTTTGCACTAGATAAGGGACATATACAAACACTCTACATATGTTCATATGGCATTAGAAGTCTTCTAAGGACAATGGATGCTTGTGGATGATGGATGAGTAGATGGATGATTGGATGTTAAGATGCATTCTTCTTAACTTGAAGATTTCTGGGACGAAATCCTTTAAGGAGGGGAGAATGTAACACCCCTAATTTTCTGAGAATATTAAAATTAACAAATTCAAGAACACTTAATTTTTAAAAGAAGAATTAAGTGAAATGGGTTGCGCTATTATGTTCATCTTAAATTTTTTGTCAAGATAGACATTTGGTTTGCATAAAACGGATACCTTATGAAGAAGTTATTAAGCCTTGAAGTTTGTATACATATGAGAAAAATATATATATAGATATACATAAAAATTAAATAAATAAATATGCAAAAAACTTTAAAACAACGAATCGGGAGGGGGAATAACCGAACTGGCCCATTTTTTAGGTCGGCTAGGGGTTGATTCTGGGTGTTTTCCTGTCATCCCGTGGGCCGATTCGCTCTAAGGAAGATGTGGCATTTGATTGGTTCTGATGGACTCCTTGCTGAGTCATTAGGGCTGATGTGGCTATTCTATCTTGTCTGAATGGCTTTGATTTGTTCTAGGTTAATCTGACGGTTCCTATTAAGTCAAACTTCTATATAAGAAACCTAATACGTCAACCCTAAATCATATTATAAATCAAACCAAGTGCCGTCATGCTGCAATTGGACAACCTCGAGTAGCCGTCGTTCAACTTGAAGCAAATTAAAAGAGGCAAACCAAATCAAATCAAAATTAACCTAAAACAACGATTGCCTAAATCAATGGCGAGCATTTCAAATTCGTAATACAGATTCCAGAAATCAAGATTATCTTTTGTAAGTGTAGTTATCTTTTAGATGTAAATAAATTTAAGACATGATTTGATATAAAGTGAAAAATAGAATTATACCATGTTGTATAATATTGACGATGTTAATTCATGTTTGTTTCTTGTGATGATTTTATCATGAATTGCCTTGGAATGTTTGTGGCTTATTGGACTTAGTGTTGGATCAATTAAAGATTGAGAATGAAACTATAAATATCATATGCAAGTTATATGTTTAATGTTAAGATCTACATATATTTGTTTATATGATTAATGCAAGTTGTATGTATTATGTTAGATCCAAGTCAAGATCTATATATATATATATATATATATATATATATATATATATATATATATATATATATTCATATGCTTTATGTTAGATCCATATGCCTATATATATTGTTAGCCTGCTTTGTGACCAGACTATCCAAAGCCGAAGAACTCTATCAGGAAGGCCACTCAGGGCTTGAGTATGAACTGCCAGAGATCGACATCTGCTTGGATGAAGTAACGAAGGATGGGAAAACTCGTATTTCTGTGCACATAAGCTTCGGGTTGGATTCCACCATATCGGATCAAGCTAAAGCGAATATTTCTGACCAACCAAACCGGATCGGGTAAACCGGATCGGGTAAACCAGATCGGGTCATCCGGATCGGGTTATCCGGATCGGGCCAACCGGATCGGGTTATCCGGATCGGGCCAACCGGATCGGGTCTCTACCCCTAACCGAATTCTGGGCAGTTAAAGACCATTTCCCCATGTTCTCCACTACTTCCGAGATTTACTCTGAAGCTGCCACGTGGCCACTCAACCCTAACCGAATTTCTACCTATAAATACACATACAACACATCATTTAAGGGGATTTTTGGCCTCAAGGAAGCTCTATCTATTTCGGCCATGGCTACCAACGAAAAACCTTCATCCTCTTTAATAAAATCAATGAATTTGGAGAGTATTATTCATTGTAATTGAGTGCTTGAGCGTCAGTACTCATTGTATTTGTTATTTCTGAATGAATTGAGAAGCTATGAAGTGAATGTAGGCTTGTTAACGCCGAACCACTATAAATTCCGTGTGTTGATTGATTTTTCTTGCTTTTTGTTCATGATTCCTCATTATTCTCTACAAAACATTATCAATTGGGTGTTAGGACAATTTTTTGGTCTAACATTTTGGTGCTTTCACTGAGAAATGAAGATTCTCAGCGCTTAAGGATTCTCCAATCTACTTATTGGATTGCCAAGTCCGATGAGGAAATCCTATGAATTCTATTTACTTTGCAATTGTGGAGATTAACAGAAATGAATTCGCCACCATGCCATGTAGAAGCAATCGCTGAAGATCGAAAACAGAGTCCAGCAAAGCTTTTGGATCAGATGCAGGCGAAGAGACAGGTTCAGATGCAGGCGAAGGGACAGGTTCGGATGTAGACGAGGAGACCGGATCGGATGCAGGAAAAGAGACCAGATCAGATGCAGTTGAAGCCCTTGGATCGGATGTAGATGAGGCGCAGTCCAATCTCCCACAAGGGGTCGGATCGGGTCTTACCCAACCTGAAAAAGAACGTCTGATCCGAACCAGAGGGGGAGATCCGAACCAGAGGGGGATATCCGAACCGGCTGCCTGCTGATGACATACCCGATCCGATCCGATTCGATAACATACCCGAACCAACCCGAAGGCATATCCCCGATCCGAGCTGCATGGGAAGGCCCAAACCGACCCAATGATGCATCTCCGAACCGAACCGAAGAGGGTGCCACGACCCGAACCGCAGGAAAGTGGAGATGCAGGGTATGGAAGACCGATCCGAACAGGAGGAGGAGATCCGAACCGGCTCTTTCATATAAACCGAACCGACTAGCTAATGACGTCTTCGATCCGGCTCGGAGGAACTAGTCCGATCCGACCCGACCTGAAGACGATCTCCGAACCACAAATTTGAAGGCATGATCCGACCCGACCCGAAACAGCTATTTTTGGAAAAAATACATTTTTAAGATCATTTCAGAAAAGGCTCCATCTTCCAAAATCGAAAAAATCGTGCGGTGCCCACATTTTCGACCTAACCGGTTATGTCGATCGCCGCCGGGACTGCGGGGCCCCGGACCCCCGTCGGCGCTGCGACCGGACCCGCTGACGGCCTCGCCTTCGGCTCGGAGCACGGCTCGCCTTCGGCTCGACGTATATTTTGACCAACAGTAGTCATCAAAGTTTGTTAATGAAGATAAGGTGGATAGTAAAAGAATATGACAACCAAATGGCAACGACTAGGATTCCTCTAGAAGCCATAGCCTCTATTTGCCGATGCCATTCAATGGGAGGAGCTGTCAGTCAGATTCAGCTTGCTATCAACGACAGTATACGAGATAATGATTGTCTAATAGTAGCCTCATCTTCTGGAACTCCGATAGTGTAGATTTCAGCAATGCAACTGATGTTGTTCCCTAATGAGTAGCGACCATCCCATTTATATGACTTAAACCTGTCCAATCGGCGGAGCATCGAATGACAGTTATATAGAACAGTTCGAACACTACTTCAAAGATGATTCATATGATCTTAGTGACCATGATTGTCAATAGTGGGATACCAGAAAGCAGCTAAGGATCCCAACATCCCAAAGCTACACTTCAATTGTATGATGTGATGAATAAAATGTCCCGCGTCTCACCTCCCGAAGAACTTAGCTAACATTTGCAATGGCTATTTGCTGTCAATCGCATTGAGGAAGACTGATTTCCATCGAATAAGGGTTTGGTCAACATACTTTGGTGCCCAGCGATAGGTAACAGCTGAACCCCTGCAGGCCATGATTGGACATATGAATCTTTGCTCGGATGATAGCAACTTGACTACTCACCAGTCACCATATGACCTTTGTCAAGAGATGAGAATTCGAGCTCAAAACAAATATGAATCGACCGTTAGCTCTTGACTTCATACATAAATTGTGATAGAAAACGTGAACATTACTTCAAGCCTTGGAAGCCATGCTATTGTAGTCAAGTTTATCTGACTAAGGTCTAAACTGACAAGCTCTAGCGGCGATTAGAGCTTACATTACACCCTAGTATCTATTGCTAAAATTCCTAATGAAAGATGGAATGGGAATGGTCCATGGCGACCATGTTACTGGAAGAGCCTGCTATTTAGCTAATTAGGAGATGCTACTCGATGGAGGTGGCAAGTTAAAGGTTTAGAGCACTTAAGCCTGAATGCTGATTGATTATCTGTGCATTAGATCTTATTCCCAACATGGGACTAAAGGCATTTCTGCGGATGGATGAGATATGACTATCCCCCTAGCAGCCATGACTCCCTTATACTCAATCCTTGCCCTTAGCATGGGGGAAAGAAGGCGATTCAAATAAGATGCGACCTCGTCATTCACTTATAGTATTTACCTAATTGCCTTTGTCACTCCAAGTCCTCTTTCCAGGTTTGTTCATTCTTGGGACCGCCACCCCACAACGGTTTGAAAAGACGTTCATCGCCAGCTAAAGATTTTGACAGCCATCCCCAGACAGAGATGTAGTGAGGAAAAATGGACCAGCAAAGAGCGTGCAATGCCATCTTCGCACAGAATGATATTCATTCCTTTAACAAGATTACTTTTTAACCATGACTCTTATATTTCCATGCTTTATGAGTTATTGATGTAACTAACTCAGATGAATTTATATGTGGATGATGTAGGTACCCCGAATCTGGTACCGATCAAACTTTGAGCACCTACAGGAAGAATTATGGAGCATTGCCATAACGAGCCCGATTGAACTGCTCGTTTACAGAGCCACGTCCTTCGCCTGAGAGAAGTGGTATACCTTAAGAAGGATCCGAGGTGACCATCCACTCCTTGGCTCACACGTGGCAGATCTCAAGATAATTGTGCATCGATCATTGCATTTCAGAGTTGAGATCCGACTCCAGATGGACGCGGTTCGACCGTCCATACAATCAGATCCTGTAGTCGATGCCATCGAATTACATAAATCCAAATAAAGGAGGCAGCACCGCCTATCAACATACTTATTTTCCAATCATGCATTTTTCCTTTACATACTTCTTGAGTTATTGACATGATTAACTCATGCAAATTCGTATATGAATGTTGCAGGTACCCGAGGTTTGGTACCGACAACTCCTGCCATAGTTTGATCGGAGGAATGTAAAGCTTTGGCGAACATGATTCGACCCTTCACCCGCTTACTATTGGCCTAACGACAACATTCTAAAGCAAAAGAAGTTCGACCATTCATTCACCGACTCTTTGCCCTTGACGTGGGGGCAAGAGAGAAATGCCCACGAGTTCGACCTGTGTTATCCATATATGGACATACTAATGAGGCCTCCTCATCATCTATCCATTGACTCGCCACGCAAGACATAGAAATGTATTCGAGTGTGACATAATCACTCGGTAGATCGACGACTCTATCCCTTGATCTGATGGGAAGAGTGCAACAGTGATGGGTACAATACCATGAACGAGATAACTTTAACCTTCGAAGTGGGGACAAAAGAGATATGTTAAGACGAGGATGAGTATGACTCGACCGCTCTCTAACGACATATCTAACTCTTTCCCATGCTTCGGAAGAGAGGAGTATAAACTCAATAGGGGTGAGAACCGATCATCCCCGTTGGCGACCTTTGCCCTTGACATGGGAGCAAAGGGACGATGCCAAGGCAAATGTGACCCGACTGTTTGCCCGACTAACTCTAATCCTCAGAGCTTGGATATGAGTATAAACTTAGGACGAGTGTGACAGGCGCGCCAAGATTTAAGACCACTCGATCCACAACTCTAACCCAAACTGACTTTGGGAGAGTATAAAGGACGAACCGCGACGTCCATAACTCTAACTCTCACGACTTGAAAGAGAGTATAAATCTATTGGGTTAGTGTGAATGGTGCACCATGACTTAAGACCACTAAACCCATAACTCTAACTCTCACGACTTGGGAGAGAGTATAAAGGACAATGCTGCGACGTGCATGCAATCTTCATTGCCCTCCGACTGAGGACAGGATTATAAAGGACTTACGGATCGGACATCCGAATGACTTAATCCGGTTCCCATCAACGCTGGGGGCACGGAAATAGATTTCTGAATTAACTTCAAACACGCTTCGGACGCGACCCGTGTTTCAAAATTAAATGGAGGTTACAGACACTATACCTCCAAACTACGACACCTGACACTTTGACATTTAATAATTCTATGCTAGATAGATTAGCACTCAACATGTTTTCATTTCGAGCTACAATTGCTTGTGACTTAAAGATTGACTTAGTAGCTTGCAAGACTAAGCTGACTATTCTTTTTCGAATTGCAAGGTTATGTACAGATACAAAGCAAAGACACAAGGGATACTCGCGTACAACAACAAAGAGGTCGTGTTTGAAGGAATGACGTCGACTTCTAATGCTAAGCTTCCCACACGACTCAATGCAATCACCGAAAGGAGGTCCTAAGAGTGATATATCAAATCAACATACACACCCATGTGTGACTGGCCATAGCCTAAGTGCAACGACGAGTGCTACCTCGCAAATACGTTGAATGGAAAACGTGATAACTCGAGCACTTGGATAACTCGAGCACATAAGCTTATAAAGCAATGTCTCTTTTCCATGCATCCATGTCTAAATTTGAATGGGAGGTGATACAACTACCGACCTTTCGCCATTACCCCTGGAATGGGGCCATATTGCTGCTTGAGGGCCATGAAATGGATGCAGAATGAACGTCCATTTGCTAGTCCAGACCGAATTCCCGGTTGAAAGACCCCATATAAAGGAGGACGCCATTACTTTGACCTCTAACTTGCGAGGAGGCAAATTGCCTGACACTCAAACTCAAAGGCTAAGAAGAAGGAAGATAGAAATTTCTTCCGTGCTGAGGATATTGGCGTAGAAGGCGCTTGGAACGAAGGAAGTCAGCAAATTTCTTCTTGCAATGATCCCTCAGCATGTCAAGCTAGATATGAAATAGATGGTACCCTCGCTGATTTGAGAACTCAGATGGCTCAGTGAGACAAACTTCTCTGGAAACGACAGAAAATGATGGATAACTTTTTTACTTGGATAGATGGAAGGCCGAGTAACTATGGCTAACTCGCTGGAGCGAGCACCATGGAAATTCAAGCGACAACGAACTTGGCTCAAACACTCCTTGCTCCATGGTCCAGATCATATGGGACCCTAGGACAAGTTGGCATAGTCGTCTTTAATGAAACAAGATGCAACCAACCTCCTCCCAGGCATTTGTAGCATGCAACTTCCGACTGTAACATTTTGGATGAAAACGATGGATATGCAAGAGCCACCGAAAAAATAAACGAAGCCCGACCAACCTTTGCTCCAATTCGGAGGAATGTTTACAATTCAGCCCAACCTCAACATGAGGCTCCCCATGTAAGGGGAAGACGAGAGCATTCGAGAAAGCTACAGTCTAACTTCATTGCCATCCGACTCCGAACCTCAAAGCTTGGATGGGAGACCAAGGACTAACATGAGCTGGACATGAATAAATCATTTTCTACCAAACTCTAACTCACAGCTCGATGAGGGAGTATGAATTCAGAGAATACGTGGATTTGATGACCACCATTTAGTAAAATCCCCATGGATGTGGAGTACGGGATAAGAGCTTCGAACATCATCATTTGACTATCCGCCAGCTTTAGGCACATTTACGATTATCTGAGCTTCATATTAACCTAGACTATAAGTCGAAGAATGGCTCCTCAAGAATAACCTTCATACATCCAAGTAGCGGATCACCATCCAGAATAAAAAAAAACAGAAGCCTGATTGACTGCTATAACATATGCACAACCAAGAAGCCAGAAACCGGCTTCCACCCAATTTAAGGCTTCATACCGGGGGCACTAGCGCTAAATTAGGTAATTAGCGACAACTTCTCAAAGATGAGGGCCAAATTGGCAACATTAATTGATGCTTCAATAGAGATCAGGCGAGACCCTGCATGCATTCCTTGAAAGATTCAACGCCGCAATGGCATCGGTAAATCGACCTGGACCATATATAGCGTTGATTGCTGTAGTATCCGGTATTCTTGATATCTCAAACTTCAAAATCTCTTTGCATCGAGACCCACCAAGAGGACTTGGCGGATTCACCTCTGAAACAAACCTCGGTATCTCTCTGCCATGAGATTCTCCTAGAAACGTTGGAAAATCCTATCCTGAGACAGACAGATTCGTGCAATAAGAGTGTGCTAATGTTGAAATGGATGACCTCAATGTCTTCACGACAGAATGGAGCACCATCTGACTCTTGAAATAATAAAGGAAAAACAAAAGCCCCAGGAAAGACTAACAGGAATTTACAATTCTGGAAATGACCAATGTCATTAATCGGGCCCGCGGTCTTGATTGTCAAGCTTAATGGAACCAAGCATGGGAGATAGACTCAACAAGATTATGATGGCTATTTCGGATTATGCCAAAGCGTGAATGAAGGAGCTCGAATAAATCACTAACGATGTTCGCTCGCTTGCAAGATTGACGAGCTTACTCAACTCTGCAGCTGATGCGAGGAGAGTATCTAAGTTTGCTGATATACTCAATAAGGCGATCACTGCTTTCTGGCAAAATAGATGGGTTGACCCCAACGCGAATGTGATTCGACCATTCGCATATACAACTCCAACCCTTGATGACTTGGGAATGTGCACATAACGACACAGGGTGACTAAGATTGTTGAACCTACATATCTAACCCGATGCGGCAGAAAAAAGTATAAAGGCTAAAAGATTGGATGTCCAATTGACCTATCATAACCCCCAACAATGCTGGGGGCATAAGCACTGACTTCGCTCGTCCTCCACTAATGCTAGGAACATCAACTTCAACCGACAGATTGACTTTAAACATGACCCTGACTCAATGCATGATTCAGAACATATACAATATATCTTTAGAATATGACGTGATTCATCCCGACCATCCAAGTGAGCGAAATTACGGATCAAGCAAGAATTCAAAGACTTGATCTGCAACTGCATCAAATGGAGAGACTATAAAACAATCTGAAGTGATCATGGCTTTCGGATGCACTATTATTACGATTAGATCCAATCATGGAGTCCTAGATTAATATCCTGATATCGAGATAGTCCAAACCCAAGCAAAAATGACAAATTCATATGCCGACTCTGATGCGCTCTATCCGAACGGTCCAGATGCTAGCTCAAGATACGAAGATTCTGACACCATACTATGACTTGGACGACTATTATATACATTGACTTATACATTAAAGAAATCTTAACTTAGTAATGCACTTGACTTATTTAGGAAGATGGCGTCGTTTGGCATCAACTTTTAAGTGTACGATCTCACACGGGAGCCAAACATACCGCATGACCTATGATGAAGGAATTCTACCTCTTGATTCGACGAAGTCTAAACGATTACTTGATTATCTTGACCACTCTAGCCATGAAATTTGGCCCGATAAGCATCAACGGAAGCAATGCGGCATATGACAAGCCATTTATACAGAAAAAGATTCATCTCGACTTATTCAAAGCACATCTTATTTGCAACAAGATGTACTTTGGGGGGCAAAATGTTAGCCTGCTTTGTGACCAGACCATCCAAAGCCGAAGAACTCTATCAGGAAGGCCACTCAGGGCTTGAGTATGAACTGCCAGAGATCGACATCTGCTTGGACGAAGTAACGAAGGATGGGAAAACTCGTATTTCTGTGCACATAATCTTCGGCTTGGATTCCACCATTTCGGATCAAGCTAAAGAGAATATTTCTGACCAACCAAACCGGATCGGGTAAACCGGATCGGGTCATCCGGATCGGGTAAACCGGATCGGGTCATCCGGATCGGGTTATCCGGATCGGGCCAACCGGATCGGGTCTCTACCCCTAACCGAATTCTGGGCAGTTAAAGACCATTTCCCCATGTTCTCCACTACTTCCGAGATTTACTCTGAAGCTGCCACGTGGCCACTCTACCCTAACCAAATTTCTACCTATAAATACACATACAACACATCATTTAAGGGGACTTTTTGGCCTCAAGGAAGCTCTATCTATTTCAGCTATGGCTACCAACGAAGAACCTTCATCCTCTTTAATAAAATCAATGAATTCGGAGAGTATTATTCATTGTAATTGACTGCTTGAGCGTCAGTACTCATTGTATTTGTTATTTCTAAATGAATTGAGAAGCTATGAAGTGAATGTTGGCTTGTTAACGCCGAACCACTATAAATTCCGTGTGTTGATTGATTTTTCTTGCTTTTTGTTCATGATTCCTCATTATTCTCTACAAAACATTATCAATTGGGTGTTAGGACCATTTTTTGGTCTAACATATATGTTCATATGTTCATATGCAAGTTACAAGTTTTATGTTGGATCCATGTCAAGATCTATCTAGGTTCATATGATTAATGCAAGTTATATGTTTTATGATAGATCCAAGTCACGATCTAATTATACATAGTTCATATGCAAGTTACATGTTAGATCCAAAACTAGATCTATAATTAAATGAATGTTTGTAAAGTGGACTTATGCAAGTTCACCTTGTTAGATCTAGTTCACACCTATATGTTAATGTTGAAATTATACATGCCGTGGGATTGGACATGTCATGACTATGTCATATGCTAGTTTATAATTGAGGTTATGTTCACACATGCCTAGATCTACATATTAACATTTTTTAGGCTTCTTATTAGCTAAGTCTAAATTATATGCAAGTTCATCTGACATGTTAAATTATATGAATAAAGTTTTATGCAAAATTTACATGTTTGGTTGAATCTATATTATGCATGTTCCCTTCTTTACCTCTTGTTTATAAATTGGGCTAATATGCGAGCCCAATGACTTTATGTGATTAATACGAATGAACAAACAGGGGTAACGTTGGGATAATTATTAAACCAAAACATGTTAATAATGTAGGTGGGCCTAAAACCATGTAAATGGTTAAGGCCAAGAGTGGTATAATTTATACCATTAGTCTTGAACATAATTAAAATATGTGAAATGAAACACTTGTAGAAAATTCACATATATAAAATGTAAAAGATGAAAATGCCTAACCCGAGGTTAGACTGAGTTGTAGTGTAAACCTGCCCAGAACCGACCGGCACATCCAGTAACCACAACAATACCTATCTAATGTGAGAGTTCAATGCATCAAGCCCAGACAGACCCGAGGTTAGACTGAGTTGTGGTGTAAAACTGTCTGGAACCGACCGGCACATCCAGTAACCACAACAATACCTGTCTAATGTGAGTGGTTGGTGCTTTAATTAATTAATTAATTAAAGCTTATGAACAATCAAGCTAGAAATGGTGAGATTAAGTAATTAAGGGAACACTTAACCAACTTTACATGTTAACAAGACAAGATTGGTGGGGTTAAGTAATTGAGGAAACACTTAATCAACTTAATATGTTAACTAGACAAGATTGATAGTGGTTAAGTCAAACCAAGGACACTTAACACATTTAGTATGTTGGCTAGAAAAACCCTAGTAATAGGGACCCGTTTCTACAGTAGCCCACATGGATGAATCAATGTACCCTGAACAAGGCAGGGTGGGGCACGATTACTGGGCTGAATATAAGCGGTCAAAAGGGCGGTGGTTAGGTGCGTCAGTGTAGGTTCCGACAAAGTACGGGCGTGCACGGGCTCCGAAGTGGAAAAAGCAGGCACTGGGCACCAGGCGTACACTTGTGCATCTTTGAATCATGTCAGGGTTGCCATTATAGGAATTGATACACCCTATACTGGAACCAGCACAAGTACTTAAAAATCACGTAGGGCCGCATGACACCGGGAATACATGAATGTGAGTAGGAGCCGATCAATACATGAATGGGATCACTTTATCAAGAACATACATTGCTGGTTAAACAACTCTTAGTGGGCACAGAGAAGTAAAAGTGGGCGCGTTAGCCAAATCTAGTTAAATCTTACTTTACCTCGTTTTAGGACTACCCTATCCTTGTGGTATCATTCTAAGTTCAATTTATTCAATTCATAGTCTTTTACTTGTTTACATGCTATTAAATAACTAGGCTTACCAGACTTATGTCTGACCCATTTTCCTTTCGCTTCTTTTCTTCTGTTCCCCTCCCTCCCTCAGGTCCGCAGGGAGGAAACACTTCTTCTTAGTCCAGGTTAGCCAAAGCTTGAAGACCGTAGATGTAAGGCTTGGACTTTCCCTTTTGATCTATGGCTATGGTCAAGCACTTATTGGGGATTTATGTCATTTTATTTTCAGTATTGCTTCTTTATGTTTTCAAGACAGTTGAAAATTTGTAATAATTTGGAAGGTTGAAACAGTTGTTGAATTGTTGTGTTGAACAAGTATTTATGAAATAATATTGATCTTTTTCCGCTGCATAAATTTTCTGTTTTGTAATTTATTAGTATCTTGTACCTTAAAATGCTCCACCGAAGTTAAGGCATGCGCTTTGAGTGTGAGCTTAACGGAGGTGGGGTGTTACATGATATATAATATGTTGTTGATTATGTGTGTTTGAATGACATCGATCACTATTGTTTGGTATTTTAAATACCATAAGAAATACTGGGACGTAAAAACGGGATTTTCAAAGTATATTTTGAAAATAAATTATTTATTTAAAATCAATGGATTTTATATATAAAAGGAAAGGGATTTTTTAAAAATAAATAATTATAAAATCAAAGAGTTGAAAAATGAATTATTTGTAAAACAAATATAAAGGAAAATATTTGTAAAACAAATATAACGGAAAATACTTGTAAAAGAAATGTAAAAGGAAATATTTATTTAGAAAATAAATAAAGTTATAAAAAGAAATATTTATTTAGGAAATAAATAAAATTGTATAAAAAGATAATTTTACACTAGGAAAGTTTAGACCCGTGCTTCGCACATGGGTATAATAGAATATGAATTTGAAGTAGATTTTAACTAGAAATCTTTTTTAACAAATAAGTGGCGAAGATAAATTTATAAAAAATATTTTATAAATTAAATAAAATATTTATCATTGGATAAATAGAATATAAATGTCAGGACTTATATGGAGAAGTAAGAATCGATTTCAACATCGATATTTGAAACTGAATATTGACGAAGAGTAAACTGGATAGAGTTAACCAGTTAGAGTTAACCAGTTAGAATTAATCAGTTAGAGTAAATCAATTAGAATTAACCAGTTAGAGTAAATCAGTTAGAGTTAATCAACTAGAGTTAACCAGTTAGAGTTAATCAGGTAGAGATAACCAGTTAGAGTTAACCAGTTAGAGTTAATCAGTAGAGTTAATTGAATATTAGTTATTCAATTAGAATTAATCGAATATTAGTTATTCGAATAAAGAGTTAACTAGATAGAGTTAATTGAACATAGTTAATCGAATTACGATTTAATTGAATATTAGTTATTCAATTAGAGTAGATCGAATATAGTTATTTGAGATAGAGTTAGTCAAACATAGTTATTTAGGATGAGCTGCCATTTCGTAAGACTGCTAGCGTAATTCGCAGGGCTGCAGATAGCCTACGACGGTCAGATGTTTCCTGAGGTTATCAGGCGTAACCATTGTGATCGTTGCGATCTAGAGTCAAGCGAATGGTGTTAAATCGAATATTATCTATTCGAAATAAAGTTAAAATAGACATAGTTTATTCGAATAGAATTATAAGAGCTAATCGAATATAGATTATTCGAATAGAATGAAGGAGTAAATCAAAAGAAGTTAATCAAAACGAGTTAATCAAATTAGAGTTAATCGCGTTAGAGTTAGTCGAGTGTTAGTTAATCGAGTTAGAGTTCATCGATTAATCGAAGATAAGAATTTATCGAATAGAGTTATTCGAAATGAGTTAATCGAATATTAGTTATTCGAAAGGGGTTATCAAATATTAGTTATTCGAAAGGAGTTATCAAATTATTTATTCATAATGGGTTATCGAATATTAGTTATTCGAAGGGGTTATCAAATATAGTTTATTCAGAAGGAGTTAAATCAAATATAAGTTATTCGAATGGAGTTAAACCGAATATAAGTTATTCGAAGAGAAGAGTTGTCGAATATAAGCTATTTGAAGTGAGTTAATCGAATATTAGTTATTCGTAGTGAGTTAATCATATATTAGTTATTCGAAGAGAGTTAATCGTCGAATTCGATTATATCAAATTCGGGAAAGTACTTATATTTTCTGGTGTTTAAATCAAGATTTATTTATTTATAAATTAGGTGTTTATTTATTTATTCAAATTAAAGAATAAAAGTTATATTCGAAGTTTGATATTTTGGAAGTAGGGATTATAACGCTATAGTTATAATCAATGTTTTCAATAAAGAAGTGGATACGTAAATAGAATCCGAGAGTTACATAAGGAAGTTTGTTAAAGGTTTAAAAGATAAACTTTGTCTATTCCGAAGTTAAAACGTTGTTCAGTTAAGGTCTGAGAGGTAAATATACCCTAACTTGATTGACTTCCTTCTTAACTAAGGAATGGCTAAGGTTTGATAGTAAAGGATGGTTAAGTGAATTTTGTTAATGAGTGAAATGTTTTGAGTTGGCATGGCGATGTTTGATTTAAACATCAATTAAAATCTAGTGAAGGAGTTTTGGAAATGTTTTCCAAATAAGAATCAGAAATGTTTTCTGATAATAGAAAATAAGAATTTAGAATATAAGAAAATAAGAATTTAGAATATATGAAAATGGGAAATAAGGAAATGAATAAATTAATGATAAATTATTTTAAAGGGATAAATGTTGAATGTTGATTGATCGATATAATTTCCATCTGGAAATAATATCATTGTTTGCACACGTGTTTTTCTTTGACAGTTAAATCACAGACTATCAAAGTTTTGACCATTTTTCTGCTGTCAATATGGAGAGACCGGTTGGGTAGTTATCCGAGAACCACTCCGTATGGCGTTAGCGTCTCGAATCAAATAGATCGAAGACAAATTGAAGACGGAGTTATGCAAGGGCTATCCTGTTTACAGAATAGTGCCTTCGGTTTGTCCAGTCCCAGGACAACCTATATAGAAGAATGTTTGGTAGAGTATATCTGTTGGATCACGTGAGTTGATCGTTTTAAACGTATTTACGTTGGTGGTAGAGGAATTCGTTTCTCTTATCTTATACCCATGGTATTTTTGGGGAAATCAATTTGTAGTTTGACGGGTATGACGATGTGGCATTCAAAGTAAATGAATGAGTAAGCTGTTTAAAGATACGTTATGACCTCCAGCATCATCAACTGGGAAATGAAAGAAATCGGGCAGGCAGCATGGCTAAGTGGACCGCACCCAAGTAGGGTATATTGTTACCATCTATAGAATATTCATATTTGTTACTTCTTTCAATTCTGTATCTCCTGGGAATGATTATGTTGGTTTACCAATTGTAAGTTGACAATATATTCGATACACTCAAGCGAAATGAGTGGTCGGTCACGTGTGGCCGAGTTGCAAGATGTTCTTGTTGAACTCCAGTGTATCGCTTCTAGAGTACAGTGATCGGAAGGTAGATCCACACCTTGTCAGAGTTGGAATCCATTACCCAATAAGAGCCCGCGGTTTTTGGTTGTACATTATATAAGTAGAGTGTGAGATGAAAGCGTTCTACTAGTTTAATATTACTTGTGTTAGACATTATTATAATATCAGAATAATATTGTTTACAAATGATTTGGGTTGTCACATTGTAAAAACCATCCGTGTTTATGTATGGATCGGTCTTACGATTATTCTTTCTTTGAAAGGATATTTAAAGTTAAACAAATGATTTGAGTTTACTCACACGAGTCACATGATTGACCCAGAGTTTATTTTGTTTTGTTTTCCCTAAACTATTGGGTGCCCAATTTTGTATGGGAAGTCAAGTAGTCGGGATTTATAAATACTTGAAGAGCTGAAACAGGAGGCTTCAGGACTTTATAGCTATTGTTATAACCGCTGTGTTGTAAGTGTTATACTCTAATAATGGTATTGTATACAGATACTGTTTTATTTCAAAGTTATGTTTTGAAATATATTTATTCGTTTCGCTGTGAGATTTGTGTATACTCTGATGTTTTATGTTCTTCTTCTTCTATTCTAAGTTTCTATCTTATCTATTCTCACCCTCTAATTTCTTTCATTAACTACCGGTATTTTCGATGTTTGGATAACCGACGTGGGTTTTATGTCCATGACCAAAGATCGCGAATTTCCAGGACATTACAGGTTATAGGAGAAAACCCAAGTGTCCTTTGTTAAATAATTAAAAATACTTTTAAATTCCTATGCAAGTTCCCATTTTTCCTCTTTTGGTCAAAGCTACAGGTAAAATTCTCACGACATATTCATCTTCCTCTTACATTTTCAAGTCACATTAAATAAAATTTCATGTTCCACCCCACTTAAAATTCAAAATCTCCTAATCTATCTACTTTCAACCTAAATGACTAACACGAAAGTTGTTCGAATCACCATTTAGGATTTTTATTAATCAACGAATTCATATTTCATCCATTGGTGAAGGAGAAATCGTGAAATTACAGAAAACATGGAAAATCGGTTCCGAAGCTTCGAAAAATCAAATCTCCCAATCCAAAAGGAATTATAGTGCGCCGTCAGCACTGTTGTGATCAGCGAAGCGGGTAGTATTTTTGGTGTAAATTTCATTAGATTCTGTGATGATGATTTTGAAAGTTGAAAATTAGGTTTTGGTTTAATCGGAGAAAGAAGCAATGATATTCCAATCGGAGGATGGCATTGTGCTCAGGATGGAGAGAGCTTCGAAGCGGTGTAATTTGGTGGATTTCAGAGTAATTTGGTGTCGATATTCTTGGGCAGTCGTACAGGTTTTTCCCATGTTCCATGTCTCGGCAAAAGGTGCACACTTCGAGGGAGGAGGCCGGAGTCGTGAAGGTGGTGTGCAGACGAGTAATGACGTAAAAAGGGATATGTTGGTGTTCTCGTATTTGAGTACCGTGAAGTATTTGATGTGTGCATATGCACGGGTTGCACATGAAAATGGGTTCAGGTTGCAGCAAAATAGAAGGAACAGGAAGAAGAAAAGGGGAGTGCGGACGTGCGCTTGATTGGGTGCAGTCTTGTTGGGCTTGGGCCGAATGAATTTGGTATATTTCCTTTAATTGAATTTTTAGTTTAAATGTTGTATGCAAATTTAGAAGCTAATAAATAATTCATTTGAAGTCAGAATTACGCACTGTTGAGTTCGTTAGGATCGTATTAGAAAATAGTATCCAATTATATATATATAGGTTTAGTAATTTTAGTTAAGAATAAATTAAGGGAAATCAAAATAAAAGGTCCTTATATATGTGATAATATATACCAAACGATGTTGTTATTAATTCAATTCTAAATTATATTAGCAGAACAACCATCCGCTGCTAAGGGAGTGGGATTAAAAACGCAATACGAGTAACGATATCAGTGTTCGTGGGCTTATCCGTCTCGGTCTCGAAGTAGAGGAGCTATTTCGGTGAGAACAATTAATTTAATCATTTTTTGTATTAGTAGTGATTAAAATGTTATGTGATGATTTATGATAATTGGTTGGATATGAATGTTATTATGTGAATGGATGTGCGTGTAGTTAGTTAAAACACTGAACACTAAAAAGCGTTATTGACGGTAACGCTAGTGCACAGCTGAATTGGATGTTTATTTGGATGATTATGATTCATGATCGTCCGACTTATATGGTTGATTTATTATGTTGCATGATGCACACACAACATCAAGGTTGTGAAATTATACGGATGATTCATTCAATGTTCCTTCCATATAAGTGAAATTTGGTTTTCAAATATTAAAATATTAATTTTAAAAGTCTAGTTCAATTTTAAAAGAGATTTGGAAATTTAAATATAATAATTTATAATATGATTTACCAGACCGTTGTAGGATGACAGAGAGGATAGTGTCTAGTCTTGGGTTTGGAAATCCAGTTTCCTGCTCTCCCTGGCTATCCCTAACTGGTCCGACTGACGGGACGATTAATTTAAATTATAATTTGAAATTTAAATTTGAATTTTATTTAAACTTAGAGACAAATTTGAATTTTTAATTAATAAATGTCGCGTGAGGACCAATTATGAAGTTCAAATTTAAATTTAAAAGGGTTTTTGAATTCCTATGGTACAACTTATTTAAATTTAAATTTAGGAATTATGAAATCATTTGTATTTAAACTTATTAATCGGTTTTAAATTAAGTTATCTTGAATTTATATACCAATTCTAAAGGGACTTAAGCGAATTATATTTAAATCGATATTTAACGCGCGGCCGCGTCGCAGATCATAAATATCGATTTAAATTTTGAATGATTATAACTTGAGCATTTGAAATCGGTTTGACTTGAAATAAGAAACGTTGATTTTCAAATATTAACAGTTTTTGAACAGAAAAGGAATTTCCGAATTTCATCGTATGATTATCAAGTTATATTTAAAACAAATTTGGGAATGGTCGCCGTGTGTGCAGTCGAGGACCAAAAGGGAAAATCAAGGGTAAACAAGTTCTAAAAATTTAAGGAGCTTATCTTACTTTATTTGTTTAAAGCAATTGAAATAGGAATTCGAATTTTTAAATCTACTTGATTTAAATGGCAATTGCAATGTTTCAGTGAAGTTTTCAAACGTTATTATCATTTTTCTAAAGAGGAATTAGCAGAGCTTTCAATAACATTCCAAACTTTATTATCATTACGCAAAGGATGATAGGTTTGGAAATTTAAATAGCGAACCGTATTTCAATTGGTGAAATGGATTGTAAATGGTTTGGAAAAGTTTTAAGTGAATAAATATGGAATTATTTATTGATTCTAAAAATTTGAGTTTAAAAAGGAAATAAGTTGGATTGAGTTTGTGTCGGATATTCGATATGAAATTCCAAAGTGGAACAAATACTATCTGAATCATTAGAAAATATTCACAACAAATTCTGGTAGTGTATGTCGAGTTGTGTATTTATATCGAATATAAGTCAAATTAACTCTATCAAACTTATATTTGAATATAATTTGTTTGGATTATCGTGTGTTGAATTGCAATCCAAATGAAGCTTTGGTAAGTTGGAAGACGTAAGGAAAGGAATAAAAATGCATGTTCTAAGCGTAAGAATTTGAAAGGTATGTTTAAATAAAAGGATTGATATAAATCGAATATTGGGTTTTCAAATTAAGGGTTAAGATAATAACGGAATTTATGATCAATCCAACCTTGATTTAGAAATGAATGGATATCGATTTGGAAGGAAATTTGTATTAAGAATCTGTTTGGTCCATAACCATTATTTTATGAACACGCCTATTACTTGGAAACACCGGGATCGGATGTAAGTCAGAAAACCAATCCAAGTAATAATACGACGCACGAAGCAAATTCAAGACTAGGAATCGACGAATGAAGACCGTGGTTCTGTCCATTGAACGGACTAATTGCCGATTGGTTTCTTTACTGGTAGCTACGGTAGAGTGATGCCCCTATCATCGAAGTGGCGGGAAGTCCGAACGTATGTGTAACAACCCGGAAATGCGAGCCAGTTTAAAATTTTTATTTTGGCAATTTTAGAGAATTTTGAATATTTAAAATGAATTATTTTAAATAATATCGACAAGAAATTTATTTTGAATGGAATTCGAACGTAGATATTTATTTGAATCATCGTTAGAATATAAATAATTTTTTATATATATGAAAGGAATTGAAAATGGCGGGGTAGTTCGATAATTCGATTTCAAATTTCAACTGAATGTACCAGGTGCAAAATAAACCGGATTTAGTGAAACTAAAAATATTAGAATCTAATTGTGAATATCTTTCCAAAAAATCCAACAAATAAAAATTTCATAGCGGGGATAAAAAGATATGTCCAGTAGAAAATTCAGGATAGTCGCTATGGAATTTCGGCCCTTAAAAATAGTCATTTTGCAAACGACCTGGGATTTTGACGAAACCACTTTTGTTGGATCCGTGATGTCAATTTATTGCTAGGTTTCGAATTTCATGATTTTTCGATTCAATATGTGAGCGTGGCAAAGGAAAACGCATTTGACCAGTTTTAGTTGATTTTAATCGACTAGAAAATGGCCATTTTTCAAACGATCTCAGAATTCGACGAAACTAGTTTTGTTAGGACTGTATCATCAATACGAAGTTAGAAAATAATTTTTTGGAATTTTTCGAGTTAGTAAGTGGCCCCGGTAAATTGAAACGCGCGTTCAAATTCAATATATAGAGTTATATGTTGATTTTGACGAAAACTGATCGAAACAGTCGAATCATCCTGCGAAACATATCCCATTGTGTTCGGAATGGGGGTAATTAGCTATGGACGACAAGCGGTGGGTCTCGTTTCAAGGTCGAAAATAAAAGAATCTTTTTGAAATTTAATAATTAAATAAATAATAAAAAAAATATACCTCTCTCTCTCCTATACCCTCTAGCCCCCCACCCCCCCCCCCCCCCCCCCCCCCGCCCCCCGTTCAATTTAATTACAAACAGAAAAAAAAGATAAAGGAAGGGGCGACGGGGGGGAAATGCCGCCGCCACGTCCATCGCGGCCCCCCTAGGTGTCGCCGACCCCCACCACACCCTCCTCTTCTACCTCGGCTCCCCGCCTCTCTTATTCCCCCCCAGCCAATCGATCCCCTCTCCTCCTCCCTCTGCCAGGAACCGTGACCTCACCCCCCCCCCCCACCTCCATCTGAACGACGCCCAGCCCACTTCCACGCGAGCAACCACCATCTCCACCCCAATTATCCACTGTAAGTTTTTAAATGATTTTGTTTATAAATTAGTGTTTATAAAAATATGATTTTGTTTATAGATTTAGGTTAACTAAAGAATATATTTTTATTCGCTAAAGACTAGATTTTTGTTCGCTTAAAGGTTTGAATTTTATCATCAAAAAGATTTGATTTTTATAAATAAAAAGGACGATTTTTTTAATATAGTAAATGGATAAAGTTTAGATCTTTGTCGTTTAAAGTTATGATTTTTAACTCAACAAAGCTATGATTTTGTTTAGCGAAAAGATTGGGTTTTTGTTAGCGAAAGGATATGGTTTATAGAAAGGTAAAAATATAATCTTTTATATTGTAGAAGTATAAAAATATAATCTTTTATACTGTAGAAGTATAAAAATATAATCTTTTATATTGTAGAAGTATAAAAATATAATTTTTATATAGGAAAGATAATAAAAATATCATCTTTATATATGTAACGAAATAAAAATCTGATTTTTATTATATATATAATGAAGTACAATTGTGATTTTTATAGTGATGAAATGAAAAAGGCGAAATCTTTATATTCGAAAAGGCGAAATCTTTATGTAGAGAATAGCGTGATAAAAATAGAAATTTTATCTATATAGTAGCGTGATAAAAATAGAATTTTTATCTATAAAGTAGAAGTATTAAATATATGATTTTTATATACATAGCAACAATATAAAAATGAGATTTTTATATACGTAGTGGCTACGGGAAACGAAAGTGACAAAAGGCGAGAACAACGAAGATTTCTACATAGGAAGAGTCGTGGTATTGGATTAGCTAGTCGGTGAGAACTTCTCACTTTAAATCTTCTTTTTTAGTTAAAAATATATACTAGGATGCAGACGGTGCTTAGCAGCTCCTGACACCCATCATCCAGAGATCATGGATGGCTTGTATGTTTGATTGTTTGTTGTGATGAAAATTGATTGTGTGACGTGAAATAAAATATTTATATAGTTAAATATTTTATCGTTAAAATATTGTTTTTAACGTGTGTGTGTGTAAATAAAAATTTGTGTTTGTTGATTTGAAACCCCAAATGGGTGTTGGGATGATATTTGAAGTCCTCCCATCCCGATTGATTAGTTGTATGTCGATCGATTGATTGACAGGGTGTTATAAGCATTAGATATCTATATGTGATGCTTATACAGTGTGGTGCACTTTGGATGATGATTGATTATTTATTGTTGTGATTTTATACATGTGTTGTATGGAATCCATATAATTAACATTATATGGTAATTGATTGGGCCTCATTCCAATTGGGAAAATAAAGAATAGATAGAAGTATATATTCATGTGTTGAATAGAATAAATAATCATGTGTTGAAAGAAATAATTTAACAATAAAATTTACATCTTTATCATATTTAAAGTTAGGAACTAACTGGAAAATAGATAAGATGAGTGGTTTCCAGGGTATTGATCTGATATTGGTTCCGACCTTCGGCATTAATACCTAGGGAATCATTCTCTTACTACTTTACAGTTGGAGTCTGATTGAAAATCAAATGCTAGATACCATAATTTTATAAAGTATATTAAATAATACAATTAGTCATGTGTTGACAGTGCTCATGTGTTGAGAATATTCATGTGTTGAAAGAAATATATATTCATGTGTTGAATAGAATAAATATTCATTTGTTGAATAGAATAACAAATTTATTGAAACATATAAAGCCGTGTTGGTTAGAGATGCGCCAATTTGACGAGAGCAATATTTATATCGATTATATTCGTTTTTACAATGAATATAGAAAAGGAAGTGATTTCAAAATATTGCGTTTTGAAAATATTATCATTTGTATATCGATGATGTGGAATATTCAATTTCAATTCAAAATTGAATGCGAAGTTGAAATCATTCCGAAAACGAATTTAAAATGATTTATAAAATATGTTTTAATAGGAAATCGACGAAATATATATAATATGTATATATTATATATATAATGGCCTGAATAGAACGCCCCGCGCTGCGGTAGTTCCTGAATTTCGACCATTGACTTCGAATTGACGTTACGGGAGATCCGACCATCGGATTCTCCTGAAACTGGAACCGTTGGGTTCGTATCGAAAAGAGATTTCCAATGTATATTAGAAATTTGAAATCTAACGGTTGTATTTGGAATTATGTACAAATCAAATTTGGAAAAGGTCGCTGTAAGTGCAGTTCGTTGGCCGTTGATGGAAATCGACTGTACGTACTTTGATAAATTTATTAAAAATATCAATAATTTGTGTTAAATCATTAGAAATGATTTGTGAAGAATCGGGATGAAAATTTCCATATTTGAAAAGATAAAAAAAGATTTTTATCAAAATGAACTAGTTTTGAACTAGAATTAAAATCAATTTATTTTTGAAATAAATAAATTGAATTTGAAAGTGGTTTTAAAAATAATCAGAATTTCCAATATGTGAATTGGGATGAATTTGAATCAAAATTATATTCGGAATATTTCGATGTTGGATTTTGTGATTATACAGATATTGTTATGGGAATTTGAAAGATATATCTTATACCGTTATTTCCAATACGATATTTGTAGGTTTCAGAATTTGATATTGAATATAAGCCGGTATATTTTCTATTCAGAACCTTATATTTAACATCAAATGTGATTTGGGTTTGTCGTGAATGGTGTCTTCATTAACACAGTTCTTAAGCCCAGTTGAGAAAAAGATTAAATCTTTCTATTTAGATTTAATGAAGTGTACCAATTAAATAATGTTTAATTGGAATTGAATTTGAATGTGATTTTGGGTTTATCGTGAACCGTGTTTAAATGAAATTGGTTCTTTAACACGGTTAAAGACAGGATATTGATTTTTGAAAAGATTGAAACTAAGTGGAGTTTTAATGAATCTTTAATTAGATTGAAGTGTGAATGGATAATTTAAATTATCAAATCTGAAAAGTGATCGAAATGGAGTACCACCAGTTTTGCTCCAAAGCGATAGTTAAATCTTTAATTAGATTTGAACATGAAATGGTAATTAACTTTACCGATAGCACCGTGGTGTTAGATATGGAGTATTACCAGTTTTGCTCCATGGGATATATAGGTTGGGATTGGGAAATAAAATAAATAATTACTTCGGTGTGGTTCGCTAATCTCGACTAGTTTGGAAAACCATAATATGGTTTGAAATGATATCCAAAGGAAGATTAAAGAATAAATTTAGAAGAATTTATCTTGGATAAAATTAATGGGAACCTTTCCCTAGGAATGTGATTTTGTGAATAAAATAACATTCTGAATTGGAATGAGGCGTTTGTTGTGTTTGTGTAACATTTGTTTATTATATACGTGGGTAATTCAGAAAGGCCGGGTTTCTACCCATTCTGAATAACCGATTCGATGATATGTCAAAGATGAAGACGGTGGTTGAAGACCAGAAGTCTTCACATTGTTTGGGTGATTGCTGATGATCTCGATTGGGCTGTACACCCAAGAGGAGAGAAATAGTTGGTGATCGTCCAGACGTACTTGGAGATCGATGGATATGCTAGGAAATTGCCTCCGGTTTCGTTCAGACCCAAAACAAACTTGTAAATGGACTGTGTGTCTGACATTGGATTTTATTCTATGTTGATTGATCTCTATTAAGTATACATCTGTTTGGCAGCGGAGAATTTATTCTCTTGCTTAACGCCCTTCTCTGAGACGTACGAGATCAGAGGTTGTATATCGATGGACATCAGTCGCATGGAGTGAATTGCCAGTGTGGCACGCGTAAGTGGCAATTGATCAAGGCTTCTATTGAAAAGCAAAGTCTTGTGGTTGATGATCAAAGCACGGCCTACGTGTCGTAGCTTTGTGTATAACGTGAATTCGCGAGCCTCACACCTCGGTATGAGCCAAAGCGGGATAGTGACTGCAGGGAGAGGACGACGTTTCTTTCTAGCTATGGGTGGTGTCAGTACTTAAACTGGCTGACATTTATATACTTTTCACCTGTGTGGTTGTTGGATGAGGTGCCTCGATATTAGGTCTGTAAGGATCGAGAAACGTGTGTTCAGGAATTGCTAATCCTCAAAAGTAAGAGAGGACCAGCCCTGAAGATCCAAGGATTGCTCTGTGCGGTCCTGGGACATTTGCTAGAGTGTCTCGAACGGAGAGGAGCTTGCCCCTTGCCTCGGCTCATGACGGAAATCCAATTTTCAATACGTGATATTGCGGTTTTAATTGTAGAACTAGTATGGCGACATGATAGATGGTACCCATGCCGCCTATGATTGATATTTATGATTGAAATTGTTTTGACACTATACACTTATAATAGTATCAAATAATGTGTTTTAAACGTATCAAGCATGTTTGGCTATTATAAGGGAAAACCCTATCCTCCGGCTTGCGTTGCATTGTGTGATGGGACCTGGGTCTTATAATAGCTTCATTTTTCGAAAAATGTAGCAACCCGAAAATATGGGCCAGTTTAAATTTTTTATTTTGGCAATTTTAGCGAATTTTGAATATTTAAAATAGATTATTTTAAATAATATCGACGAAAAATTTAATTTGGATATAATTCGAACGTATATATTATATACGTCGTCACTAGAATATAAATAATTATATATAATTATAAAAAAGAATTGAAAATTGCGCGGTAGTTCGATAATTCGATTTCAAACTTCAATTGAATGTACCAGGTGCAAAATAAACCGGATTTTAGTGAAACCAAAAATAATAGGATCAAATTGATAATTTCTTTCCAACGAATCCGAAAAATCAAAATTTCATCGCGGGAATCAAAAGATATGTCCAGTTGAAAATTCTGAATAGTCGCTATGGAATTCAGGCCCTTAAAAATAGACATTTTGCAAACGACCTCTGATTTCGACGAAACCACTTTTGTTGGGTCCATGATGTCAAATTATTGATAGGTTTCAAATTTCATATTTTTCGAATTAATATGTGAGCATGGCAAAAGAAAACGCGTTTGACCAGTTTCAGTTGATTTTAATTGACTGGAAAATGGCCATTTTTCTAACGGTCTTAGAATTCGACGAAACTACTAGTTTTGTTAGGACCGCATCGTCAATACGAAGCTAGAAAATATTTTTCGGGAATTTCTAGAGTTAGTATGTGGCCCTGGTAAATTGAAATGTACGTTTAAAATTCAATATAATGATTTAAATGTTAATTTAAACGAAAACTGATCGTAACAGCCGAGTTGGGTTACGCAGCATATCCCATTGTGTTCAGAATGGGGGTAATTAGCTAGGGGCGAAACTCGTTGGGTTTAATTTGGTGCTGATATCAATACAAGGGTATTAGTGGAAATAATATAAATAATTAAATAAATATATATATAAAAGGTCAACCCAAGTCAGATGGTTCAAGACCCCGACCCTCTTCAAAAATGATCGACGGAAAAGCTCGATTCGTTCTTCCTCGATAACGTTCAATCCACGCAGTGAAATCCATCGATTCTTCAGCGGATTTGGTAGATCTCAGCCTCGTCTTTGAATCCATACAGGTCTCGGCTGCCATCTTTGTGTGTCTCGATCGAACCACCTCCCTGAACGTTCGCCGCCTCGCTCAGATTTCTCGCCGCCACCGTACTTCGAGTTGGACAAAACCCACCTCGCCGGAGAGCTGACGTGAAGTGGGAGGCCGTGGAAACCCATGATCGTCACCCCGCGCCTCGGATTTTGAGCAGGAAGCGAAACCCTAGTTGGAGCTCAGTTCAGACATTATATAGTGAGTTACTTTGTTTATTTATTTTATTTAGACCTATCTTTAAATTCTAATTTCATAGCAAATATAAATATACTTGATTTTGGAAAATATAAAATAGAATTTGGTTTATAAAATAAAATATAGGGTTTGTTTTAGAAATGTATATAGAATTTGGTTCATAGAAATAAACATAGAACTTGTCTTTTGAAATATAAATATACTTGATTTTGAAAATAAAAATATAGCTTGATTTTTATTTATACGGTAGCAGAATTAAAATATTGAACATTTTTTATTTGAAAATATGAACATTTTTGATTTGAGAATATATATGGCATAGATTTGAAGATATATATAGCATAGTTCTGAAAATATATATCGCATCATTTTTAAAATAGAAATATACTTTGTTTTAAAATACAATTGCTTTGAAAATAAATATGTTTTTAAAATAAAATTAACTTTGTTTTGATCTTTGGTTTTAAAATATATACATATATCAAATGTTTTAGAAAATATACGATACTTTGATTTGAAAATAAACAATACATTGTTTTTGAAATATAAAATAGTAATATAAAAGTATGATTTTTATATACTAGAGGATATAATAATGTGATTTTTATATATGTAGTGAATAGGGGCAACTAAAGTGACAAAAGGCGGGAATGATAAGATTTTCTACATATGAAGAATCGCGATGATTGGATTAGCTATTGGTGAGAATTTCTCACCTTTAATTTATTTTTCTAGTTGAAATATATATACTAGGATGCAGACGGTGTTTAGTAGCACCCGACGTCGTCCACAGACCATGGACGGCTTGTATGCTTGTTTGTTTGGTTGTTTCCTGTGTGAAAATTGATGTGAAAAAATATTAGATATATTAGAAGTGTATGAAATATATATATTGAAAATGAAAATATCGTATATATTGAAAATGAAAACGATATACATATATATATATATATATATAAATATATATATGAAATGTGAAAATGATTTGATTGTTAAAAATATAATTTTTAACATATATATATATATACACTATATAAAATTGTCATGTATATGAAATATTAGATTTTGATATAGAATAGAATATGAATTCGAATTGAATAGAATAGAAAATGAATTCGAATTGAATAGAATAGAAAATGAATTCGAATTGAATAGAATTGAAAATGAATTCGAATTGAATAGAATAGAAAATGAATTCGAATTGAATTGAATAGAAAACGAATTCGAATTTAATTGAATAGAAATAGAATTCGAATCGAATTGAATTGAATAGAAAACGAATTCGAATTGAATTGAACAGAAAACGAATTCGAATTAAATTGAACAGAAAACGAATTCGAATGGAAATGAATAGGAAACGAATTCGAATTGAATTGAATTCAATTGAAAACGAACTGAAATAGAATTGAAATCGATTTGAATTGAAATCAAATAGGAATGAATGTAAAAAGAAATTATAAGGGGAAAATTCAATTTGGATTAGAATTTGAAATGAAAGTTGAAATTGTTTTTGAAACGAATTTAAAACGATTTATAAAATTTGTTTTAAACAGAAATCGACGAAATATATATTATATATTCTATATGTAATATAATGGCCTGAATAGAACGCGCCGCGCTGCGGCAGTTCGCGAATTTCGACCATTGACTTCGAACGGACATTACGGGAGATCCGACCGTCAGATTCTCCTGAAACTGGAACATTGGGTTCGTATCGAAAAGAGCTTTCGAACGAATATTAGATATTTGAAATCTAATGGTTAGATTTGGAATTATGTCCAAATCAAATTTGGAAAAGGTCGCTAAAAGTGCAGTTCGATGGCCGTTGCTGGAAATCGACTGTACGGGCCTTGATAAAATTATTAAAAATAGTGATAATTTGTGTAAAATCATAATATGTGAATTGGAAAGAACTAGGATGAAAAACTCCACATTTGAAAAGATAAAAATAGATTTTTATCGAAACGAACTAGTTATTAACTAGAAAAATAATCCAATGGTTATAAATAAATAAATTGGATTGGATTTGAATTGAAATTACCTTTGGATATTTTCGATATTGGATTCAGTGATTATACCGATATTTTGATGGGAATTTGGAAGATATCGATATCGTTATTCCCGATATGATATTTGTTGGTTTCAAGATTTGATGTTGAATATAAGCCGATACTATCTCTACTCAAAACCTTATATTTAATATCAAATGGGATTGATTGATTGTTTGGATTGTGCTCAACCAGTTTATGAGCAAAATATGCTTTTACATTTAGCATTGGGTTGGGTTGAAAATATCTGTGTGCTAACGCCTTGTGAAACACTTCACGATTTGACGATAAGGTGTTTACCGATGTTGTGTTCATTTCAAATTTATTGAATGATTGTGAAATAATATATTTCTTAAGTGAAAAGAAATGTATTCCCGATTTTGGACAGGGAATGTTTTATAAAATAGAAAGGATTTCGAGGCCTAAAACCCGATGATTTCGAAATGATTTGGAAATGTATTATGGTTTTACATTGTGGTTCATCGCATATTCGATTAGTTGCTATTGATGATATATCTGTTTGGTGGCAGAGAATTTATTCTCTTGCTTAACACCCTTCTTTGAGACGTACGAGCTCAAAGGTTATGTGATTAATAGTGACTGATTATATGCGTGAATTACTGATGTGAAGTACTATATTTTGAAAGTACTTGTGATTATTACGTTGTGAAATGATTTTCCCTACTTCGGGATATGAAATTATTTAGTATGTGGCTAAAGAGTAGGGTAACCCTGAGACTAAAAGTATGGGTGAGAGGGCTGTGTATGCTCTCCATGTGTGGGAGGTGCGTCGTCGGTGTAGCCTGCTCCTATGTGGGGCAGGTGCACATTTATATATCGAGTTGCGAGGTGCGTACCCTTTTCCTTTTCGATGCGGAGCACGATATTTGGTTGCATACTTGTTTGTATGCATTGTTATGTTTTGGAATTCATATTCCCAGACGTTTTGGTTTGAGATCCCGAAGTGAAATCTACTTTGATACAGAAAGTTAGATATGTATTTCAAACGGTTTGAAATAAGAAATCGGGAATATAATCCAAAGGAATAATTTCTGTAAATTGAATTGGATTTGGAATATCTAAGTGTAGTGATTAATCGAAATGGGTAGATTGGGATATTACATGTTGATTGATGCATAGTAGATCCATATATCTATATTGATTATTGTTTATACACTGGTATTCATGGGGGTAAACCCGTTCCGCGTTAGCGGCATGGTCCCGTGATATGCCACATTAGTAAATAAGTTAATTATAACTGTTAGAGTTTCTCACACCAGTCCTATGACTGACCTGTAGTTTGCTTTTCCCTTGCGAACTCGGGTGCCCCTATTTTCCACATGGGCAGTCGAGTAGTTTTATTTTGCAGATGTATTGAGCAGGATTCTGGATTGAAGCCTTAAGCTGTGTCCAGGCATTTATAGTATTCCGCTGTGTAGTTTATATTTCCGCTGTGCATTGTATTACATTTATGTAAATTTATCTTCCGCTGTGTATTTTTTCCGATATACTCTGATATTCGGTACTCTGATGTAACATTATTATGATGTTTATAAAAGTCTTTTGTTATTTGTTCTGATGTGTTGTATTCCCAGAGTTAGCGTATACGTGTTTCGAACGGTCTTGGTCGATTTAGCGATCGATTAGGTCCGAGCGAAATCCGTTGTCGTTACACGTGGTATCAGAGCTTTGTTTAACTCAAATCTTTGGGGTACAACTCGTTAGAACTGAACAAAAGACTCATCAGAGGTAGGATTAGTAATATCCTATAAAAGAATCCTCATTAGAGATAGAATCAGTAGAATTCTAAAATGAGTGACTCGTTAGAGATGGGGTTAGAAATGCCCTAGAATGAGTCGAGAGTTATTTGTTTATAAATATCGTATTTGTGATTATATATATAATTTGGTTTTAGAAAATATGATTTTAAATATATAAAATTATATATTTGAGAAACCTAATCAACTAATTGATTGATGTTTGTGTTGTTTGTTTATTTGTTTAACAATTTCGAACCATTTAGCCTAATTGAACAGAATATTGAATTGTATTAAAAGTGGTCGCATTTTCATGCATATACATGTACTTACATTGAACAGGTCATAGCAAGGAGGCTAGAGCAGAGAATAAAATTTGTTTGCCCGACAAATAGGTACATGTTTACTATATAATTTACTGCTTTGTTTGGGTGATGATGATTTTATAAGCCTATTGGCTAACCGCTTAGCTTTTTCTTTTTCTTTTTGAGATCATTAGGCCTATATGGCAATTTCGGGATTTTTCCCGTGGCTCCCGGTGCAGGGGAGGTTATGGCGAAATTTTTCGAAAATTTAGGGTGTTAGCCAAATTTTTGAAGAATTTGAAAACTCTTAGAAATTGAAAAGTTGGAGAATGGAAGCCAGATCGAACGTAGAGTTGATTGATCAAACCACTTTCGACTTTGTTCCTTTTCGGGGATGAAAAGTTTTAAGTAGGGGAGATTGTAACAACCCGAAAATATGGGCCAGTTTAAAATTTTATTTTGGCAATTTTAGCGAATTTTGAAAATTTAAAATAGAATATTTTAAATAATATCGACAAAAAATTTAATTTGAATATAATTCAAATGTATATATTTTGTACGCCATCGTTAGAATATAAATAATTATATATAATTATAAAAAGGAATTGAAAATGGCGTGGTAGTTCGATAATTCGATTTCAAACATCAATTGAATGTACCGGGTGCAAAATAAACCTGATTTTAGTGAAACCAAAAATAATAGGATCCAATTGATAATATCTTTCCAAGGAATCCGAAAAATCAAAATTTCATAGCGGGAATCAAAAGATATGTCCAGTTGAAAATTCTGAATGGTCGCTATGGAATTCAGGCCCTTAAAAATAGACATTTTGCAAACGACCTTGGATTTCGACGAAACCACTTTTGTTGGGTCCGTGATGTCAAAATATTGCTAGGTTTCAAATTTCATAATTTTTCGAATCAATATGTGAGCATGGCAAAAGAAAACGCGTTTGACCAGTTTCAGTTGATTTTAATTAACTGGAAAATGGCCATTTTTCTAACGGTCACAGAATTCGACGAAACTAGTTTTGTTAGGACCGTATCGTCAATACGAAGCTAGAAAATATTTTTTGGGAATTTTTAGAGTTAGTATGTGGCCCTGGTAAATTGGAATGTACGTTTAAAATTCAATATAATGATTTAAATGTTAATTTAAACGAAAACTGATCGTAACAGCCGAGTTGGGTTACGCAGCATATCCCATTGCGTTCAGAATGGGGGTAATTAGCTGGGAGCGACACTCGTTGGGTTTAATTTGGGGTTGATATCAATACAAGGGTATTAGTGGAAATAATAAAAATAATTAAATAAATATATATATATATATAAGGTCAACCCAAGTCAGATGGTTCAAGACCCCGACCCTCTTCAAAAACGATCGACGGAAAAGCTCGATTCATTCTTCCCCGATAACGTTCAATCCACGCAGTGAAATCCATCGATTCTTCGGCGGATTTGGTAGATCTCAGCCTCGTCTTCGAATCAATACAGGTCTCGGCTGCCATCGTTGTGTGTCTCGATCGAATCACCTCCCTGAACGTTTGCCGCCTCGCCCAGATTTCTCGCTGCCACCGTACTTCGAGTTGGACGAAAGCCACCGCACCGGAGAGCTGACGTGAAGGGGGATGCCGTGGAAACCCCTGATCGTCACCCCGCGCCTCGGATTTTGAGCAGGAAGCGAAACCCTAGTTGGAGCTTAGTTCAGACGTTATACAGTGAGTTATTTAGTTTATTTATTTTATTTAGACCTATCTTTAAATTCTGATTTCATAGCAAATATAAATATACTCGATTTTGGAAAATATAAAGTAGAATTTGGTTTATAAAATAAAATGTAGGGTTTGTTTTAGAAATGTATATAGAATTTGGTTCATAGAAATAAACATAGAACTTGTTTTTTTAAATATAAATATACTTGATTTTAAAATAAATATATAGCTTGATTTTTATTTATACGGTAGCAGAATTAAAATATTGAACATTTTTGATTTGAAAATATATATGGCATAGATTTGAAGATATATATAGCATAGTTCTTAAAATATATATCGCATCGTTTTTAAAATTGAAATATACTTTGTTTTAAAATACAATTGCTTTGAAAATAAATATGTTTTTAAAATAAAATTAACTTTGTTTTGATCTTTGGTTTTAAATATATATATCAAATGTTTTAGAAAATATACAACACTTTGATTTGAAAATAAACAATACATTGTTTTTGAAATATCAAATAGTAATATACAAATGTGATTTTTATATACTACAGGATATAAAAATGTGATTTTTATATATGTAGTGAATAGGGGCAACTAAAGTGACAAAAGGCGGGAACGACAAGATTTTCTACATATGAAGAATCGCGATGATTGGATTAGCTATTGGTGAGAATTTCTCACCTTTAATTTATTTTTCTAGTTGAAATATATATACTAGGATGCAGACGGTGTTTAGTAGCACCCGGCACCCGTCGTCCATAGACCATGGGCGGCTTATATGCTTGTTTGTTTGGTTGTATCCTATGTGAAAATTGATGTGAAAAAAATATTAAATATATTAGAAGTGTATGAAACATATATATTGAAAATGAAAATATCGTATATATTGAAAATGAAAACGATATATATATATATATATATATATATATATATATATATATGAAACGTGAAAATGATTTGATTGTTAAAAATATAATTTTTAACATATATATATACACTATATAAAGTTGTCATGTATATGAAATATTCAATTTTGATATAGAATAGAAAATGAATTCGAATTGAATAGAATAGAAAATGAATTCAAATTGAATAGAATAGAAAATGAATTCGAATTGAATAGAATTGAAAATGAATTCGAATTGAATAAAATAGAAAATGAATTCGAATTGAATTGAATAGAAAACGAATTCGAATTTAATTGAATAGAAAATGAATTCGAATCGAATTGAATTGAATAGAAAACGAATTCGAATTGAACTGAACAGAAAACGAATTCGAATTAAATTGAACAGAAAACGAATTCGAATGGAATTGAATAGGAAACGAATTCGAATTGAATTGAATTCAATTGAAAACGAACTGAAATAGAATTGAAATCGATTTGAATTGAAATCAAATAGGAATGAATGTAAAAAGAAATTATAAGGGGAAAATTCAATTTTGATTAAATTTGAAATGAAAGTTGAAATTGTTTTTGAAACGAATTTAAAACGATTTATAAAATTTGTTTTAAACAGAAATCGACGAAATATATATTATATATACTATATATAATATAATGGCCTAAATAGAACGCGCCGCGCTGCGGCAGTTCGCGAATTTCGACCATTGACTCCGAACGGACATTACGGGAGATCCGACCGTCGGATTCTCCTGAAACTGGAACCGTTGGGTTCGTATCGAAAAGAGCTTTCGAACGAATATTAGATATTTGAAATCTAATGGTTAGATTTGGAATTATGTCGAAATCAAATTTGGAAAAGGTCGCTATAAGTGCAGTTCGATGGCCGTTGCTGGAAATCGAATGTACGGGCCTTGATAAAATTATTAAAAATAGTAATAATTTGTGTAAAATCATAATATGTGAATTGGAAAGAACTAGGATGAAAAACTCCACATTTGAAAAGATAAAAATAGATTTTTATCGAAACGAACTAGTTATTAACTAGAAAAATAATCCAATGGTTATAAATAAATAAATTGGATTGGATTTGAATTGAAATTACCTTTGGATATTTTCAATATTGGATTCCATGATGGGAATTTGGAAGATATCGATATCGTTATTCCCGATATGATATCTGTTGGTTTCAGGATTTGATGTTGAATATAAGTTGATAGTATCTCTATTCAAAACCTTATATTTAATGTCAAATGGGATTGATTGATTGTTAGGATTGTGCTCAACCAGTTCATGAGCAAAATATGCTTTTATATTTAGCATTGGGTTGGGTTGAAAATATCTGTGTGCTAACGCCTTGTGAAACACTTCACGATTTGACGATAAGGTGTTTAGCGATGTTGTGTTCATTTCAAATTTAATGAATGATTGTGAAATGATATTTTTCTTAAGTGAAAAGAAATGTATTCCCGATTTTGGACAGGGAATGTTTTATAAAATGTTTTATAAAACAGAAAGGATTTCGAGGCCTAAAACCCGATGATTTCGAAATGATTTGGAATGTATTATGGTTTCACATTGTGGTTCATCGCATATTTGATTAGTTGCTATTGATGATGTATCTGTTTGGTGGCAGAGAATTTATTCTCTTACTTAACACCCTTCGTTGAGACGTATGAGCTCAAAGGTTATGTGATTAATAGTGACTGATCATATGATTGAATTATTGATGTGAAGTAGTATATTTTGAAAGTACTTGTGATTATTACGTTGTGAAATGATTTTCCCTACTTCGGGATATGAAATGATTTAGTATGTGGCTAAAGATTCGGGTAACCCTGAGACTAAAAGTATGGGCAAGTGGGCGGTGTATGCTCTCCATGTGTGGGAGGTGCATCGTCGGTGTAGCTTGCTCCTATGTGGGGCAGGTGCACATTTATATATCAAGTTGCGAGGTGCGTACCCTTTGCCTTGTCGATGAGGAGCACGATATTTGGTTGCATACTTGTTTGTATGCATTGTTATGTTTTGGAATTTATATTTCCAGACGTTTTGGTTTGAGATCCCGAAGTGAAATCTACTTTGATATAGAAAGTTAGATATGTATTTCAAATGATTTGAAATAAGAAATCGAGAATATAATCCAAAGGATTAATTTCTGTAAATTGAATTGTATTTGGAAAATCTAAGTGTAGTGATTAATCTAAATGGGTAGATTGGGATATTGCATGATGATTGATGCATAGTAAATCCATATATCTATATTGATTATTGTTTATACACTGGTATTCATGGGGTTAAGCCCAATCCGCGTTAGCGGCGTGGTCCCGTGATATGCCACATTTGTAAATATGTTAATTATAACTTTTAGAGTTTCTCACACCAGTCCCATGACTGACCTGTAGTTTGCTTTTCCCTTGCGAACTCGGGTGCCCCTTTTTCCACACGGGCAGACGAGTAGTTTTATTTTGCAGATGTATTGAGTAGGATTCTGGATTGAAGCCTTAAGCTGTGTCCAGGCATTTACAGTCTTCTGTTATGTAGTTCATATTTCCGCTGTGCGTTGTATTACATTTATGTAAATTTATCTTCCGCTGTGTATTATTTCCGATATACTCTGATATTCGGTACTCTGATCTAACATTATTATGATGTTTATAAAAGTCTTTTGTTATTTGTTCTGATATGTTGTATACCCAGAGTTAGCGTATACGGGTTTCGAACGGTCTTGGTCGATTTAGCGATCGATTAGGTCCGAGCGAAATCCGTTGTCGTTACACGTGGTATCAGAGCTTTGGTGAACTCAAATCTTTGGGGGTACAACTCGTTAGAACTGAACAAAAGACTCATCAGAGGTAGGATTAGTAATATCCTATAAAAGAATCCTCATTAGAGATAGAATCAGTAGCATTCTAAAATGAGTGACTCGTTAGAGATGGGATTAGAAATGCCCTAGAATGAGTCGAGAGTTATTTGTTTATAAATATCGTATTTGTGATTATATATATAATCTAGTTTTAGAAAATATGATTTTAAATATATAAAATTATATATTTGAGAAATCTAATCAACTAATTGATTGATGTTTGTGTTGTTTGTTTATTTGTTTAATAATTTTGAACCATTTAGCCTAATTGAACGGAATATTGAATTGTATTGAAATTGGTCACATTTTCTTGCATATACATGTACTTACATTGAACGGGTCATAGCAAGGAGGCTAGAGCAGAGAATAAAATTTGTTTGCCCAACAAATAGGAACATGTTTACTATATAATTTACTGTATTGTTTGGGTGATGATGATTTTATGAGCCTATTGGCTAGCCGCTTGGCTTTTTCTTTTTGAGATCAGAAGGCCTATGTGGCAATTTCGGGATTTTCCCGTGGCTCCCGGTGCAGGGGAGGTTATAGCGAAATTTTTCGAAAATTTAGGGTGTTAGCCAAATTTTTGAAGAATTTGAAAATTCTCAAAAATTGAAAAGTTGGAGAATGGAAGCCAGATCGAAAGTAGAGTTGATTGATCAAACCACTTTCGACTTTGTTCCTTTTTGGGGACGAAAAGTTTTAAGTGGGTGAGATTGTAACAACCCGAAAATCTGGGCCAGTTTAAAAATTTTATTTTGGCAATTTTAGCGAATTTTGAATATTTAAAATAGATTATTTTAAATAATATCGACGAAAAATTTAATTTGAATATAATTCGAAGGTATATATTATATACGTCGTCGTTAGAATATAAATAATTATATATAATTATAAAAAGGAATTGAAAATGGCGCGGTAGTTCGATAATTTGATTTCAAACTTCAATTGAATGTACCGGGTGCAAAATAAACCTGATTTTAGTGAAACCAAAAATAATAGGATCTAATTGATAATATCTTTCCAACAAATCCAAAAAATCAAAATTTCATAGCGGGAATCAAAAGATATGTCCAGTTGAAAATTCTGAATAGTCGCTATGGAATTCAGGCCCTTAAAAATAGACATTTTGCAAACGACCTCGGATTTCGACGAAACCACTTTTGTTGGGTCCATGATGTCAAATTATTGCTAGGTTTCAAATTTCATAATTTTTCGAATCAATATGTGAGCGTGGCAAAAGAAAACGTGTTTGAGCAGTTTCAGTTGATTTTAATCGACTGCAAAATGGCCATTTTTCTAACGGTCTCAGAATTCGACGAAACTAGTTTTGTTAGGACCGTATCGTCAATACGAAGCTAGAAAATATTTTTCGGGAATTTTTAGGGTTAGTATGTGGCCCTGGTAAATTGAAATGAACATTTAAAATTGAATATAATGATTTAAATGTTAATTTAAACGAAAACTGATCGTAACAGCCGAGTTGGGTTACGCAGCATATCCCATTGTGTTCAGAATGGGGGTGATTAGCTACGGGCGACACTCGTTGGGTTTAATTTGGGGTTGATATCAATACAAGGGTATTAGTGGAAATAATAAAAATAATTAAATAAATATATATACATATATAAAAGGTCAACCCAAGTCAGATGGTTCAAGACCCCGACCCTCTTCAAAAACGATCGACGGAAAAGCTCGATTCGTTCTTCCCCGCTAACGTTCAATCCACGCAGTGAAATCCATCGATTCTTCAGCGGATTTGGTAGATCTCAGCCTCGTCTTTGAATCCATACAGGTCTCGGCTGCCATCGTTGTGTGTCTCGATCGAATCACCTTCCTGAACGTTTGCCGCCTCGCCCAGATTTCTCGTCGCCACCGTACTTCGAGTTGGACGAAACCCACCTCGCCGGAGAGCTGACGTGAAGGAGGAGGCCGTGGAAACCCCTGATCGTCACCCCGCGCCTCAGATTTTGAGCAGGAAGCGAAACCCTAGTTGGAGCTCAGTTCAGACGTTATACAGTGAGTTATATTGTTTATTTGTTTTATTTAGACCTATCTTTAAATTCTGATTTCATAGCAAATATAAATATACTTGATTTTGGAAAATATAAATTAGAATTTGGTTTATAAAATAAATTATAGGGTTTGTTTTAGAAATGTATATAGAATTTGGTTCATAGAAATAAACATAGAACTTGTTTTTTGAAATATAAATATACTTGATTTTAAAAATAAAGATATAGCTTGATTTTTATTTATACGGTAGCAGAATTAAAATATTGAACATTTTTTATTTGAGAATATATATGGCATAGATTTGAAGATATATATATCATAGTTCTAAAAATATATATCGCATCGTTTTTAAAATAGAAATATACTTTGTTTTAAAATACAATTTCTTGGAAAATAAATATGTTTTTAAAATAAAATTAACTTTGTTTTGATCTTTGGTTTTAAAATATATATATCAAATGTTTTAGAAAATATACAATACTTTGATTTGAAAATAAACAATACATTCTTTTTGAAATATAAAATAGTAATATAAAAATATGATTTTTTATACTAGAGGATATAAAAATGTGATTTTTATATATGTAGTGAATAGGGGCAACTAAAGTGACAAAAGGCGGGAATGACAAGATTTTCTATATATGAAGAATCGTGATGATTGGATTAGCTATTGGTGAGAATTCTCACCTTTAATTTATTTTTCTAGTTGAAATATATATACTAAGATGCAGACGGTGTTTAGTAGCACCCGACACCCTTCGTCCACAGACCATGGATGGCTTGTATGCTTGTTTGTTTGGTTCTATCTTATGTGAAAATTGATGTGAAAAAATATTAGATATATTAGAAGTGTATGAAATATATATATTGAAAATGAAAATATCGTATATATTGAAAATGAAAACGATATATATATTTATATGAAACGTGAAAATGATTTGATTGTTAAAAATATAATTTTTAACATATATATATACACTATATAAAATTGTCATGTATATAAAATATTCAATTTTGATATAGAATAGAAAATGAATTCGAATTGAATAGAATAGAAAATGAATTCGAATTGAATAGAATAGAAAATGAATTCGAATTGAATAGAATTGAAAATGAATTCGAATTGAATAGAATAGAAAATGAATTCGAATTGAATTGAATAGAAAACGAATTCGAATTTAATTGAATAGAAAATAAATTCGAATCGAATTGAATTGAATAGAAAACGAATTCGAATTGAATTGAACAGAAAACGAATTCGAACTAAATTGAACAGAAAATGAATTCGAATGGAATTGAATAGGAAACGAATTCGAATTGAATTGAATTCAATTGAAAACGAACTGAAATAGAATTGAAATCGATTTGAATTGAAATCAAATAGGAATGAATGTAAAAAGAATTTATAAGGGGAAAATTCAATTTGGATTAGAATTTGAAATGAAAGTTGAAATTGTTTTTGAAACGAATTTAAAACGATTTATAAAATTCGTTTTAAATAGAAATAGATGAAATATATATTATATATATAATATAATGGCCTGAATAGAACGCGCCGCGCTGCGGTAGTTCGCGAATTTCGATCATTGACTTCGAACGGACATTACGGGAGATCCGACCGTCAGATTCTCCTGAAACTGGAACCGTTAAGTTCGTATCGAAAAGAGATTTCCAATGAATATTAGAGATTTGAAATCTAACGGTTGTATTTGGAATTATGTCCAAATCAAATTTGGAAAAGGTCGCTATAAGTGCAGTTCGATGGCCATTGCTGGAAATCGACTGTACGGGCCTTGATAAAATTATTAAAAATAGTAATAATTTGTGTAAAATCATAATATGTGAATTGGAAAGAACTGGGTTGAAAAACTCCACATTTGAAAAGATAAAAATAGATTTTTATTGAAACGAACTAGTTATTAACTAGAAAAATAATCCAATGGTTATAAATAAATAAATTGGATTGGATTTGAATTGAAATTACCTTTGGATATTTTCGATATTGGATTCCGTGATTATACCAATATTGTGATGGGAATTTGGAAGATATCGATATCGTTATTCCCGATATGATATCTGTTGGTTTCAGGATTTGATGTTGAATATAAGCCGATAGTATCTCTATTCAAAACCTTATATTTAATGTCAAATGGGATGGATTGATTGTTTGGATTGTGCTCGACCGGTTTATGAGCAAAATATTCTTCAACATTTAGCATTGGGTTGGGTTAAAAATATCTATGTGCTAACGCCTTGTGAAACACTTCACGATTTGACGATAAGGTGTTTAGCGATGTTGTGTTCATTTCAAATTTAATGAATGATTGTGAAATGATATTTTTCTTAAGTGAAAAGAAATGTATTCCCGATTTTGGACAGGGAATGTTTTATAAAATGTTTTATAAAACAGATAGGATTTCGAGGCCTAAAACCCGATGATTTCGAAATGATTTGGAAATGTATTATGGTTTTACATTGTGGTTCATCGCATATTCGATTAGTTGCTATTGATCATGTATCTGTTTGGTGGCAGAGAATTTATTCTCTTGCTTAAAACCCTTCTTTGAGACGTACGATCTCAAAGGTTATGTGATTAATAGTGACTGATCATATGCGTGAATTACTGATGTGATGTACTATATTTTGAAAGTACTTGTGATTATTACATTGTGAAATGATTTTCCCTACTTCGGGATATGAAATGATTTAGTATGTGGCTAAAGATTCGGGTAACCCTGAGACTAAAAGTATGGGTGAGAGGGCGGTGTATGCTCTAGATGTGTGGGAGTTGCATCGCCGGTGTAGCCTGCTCCTATGTGGGGCAGGTGCACATTTATATATCGAGTTGCGAGGTGCGTACCCTTTGCCTTGTCGACGGGGAGCATGATATTTGGTTGCATACTTGTTTGTATGCATTGTTATGTTTTGGAATTCATATTTCCAGACGTTTTGGTTTGAGATCCCGAAGTGAAATCTACTTTGATATAGAAAGTTAGATATGTATTTCAAACGATTTGAAATAATAAATCGGGAATATAATCCAAAGGAATAATTTCTGTAAATTGAATTGGATTTGGAAAATCTAAGTGTAGTGATTAATCTAAATGGGTGGATTGGGATATTGCATGTTGATTGATGCATAGTAGATCCATATATCTATATTGATTATTGTTTATACACTGGTATTCATGGGGGTAAACCCGTTCCGCGTTAGCGGCGTGGTCCCGTGATATGCCACATTAGTAAATAAGTTAATTATAACTGTTAGAGTTTCTCATACCAGTCCCATGACTGACCTGTAGTTTGCTTTTCCCTTGCGAACTCGGGTGCCCCTATTTTCCACACGGGTATTCGAGTAGTTTTATTTTGCAGATGTATTGAGCAGGATTCTGGATTGAAGCCTTAAGCTGTGTCCAGGCATTTACAGTCTTCCGCTGTGTAGTTTATATTTCCGCTGTGCATTGTATTACATTTATGTAAATTTATCTTCCGCTGTGTATTATTTCCGATATACTCTAATATTCGGTACTCTAATGTAATATTATTATGATGATTATAAAAGTCTTTTGTTATTTGTTCTGATGTTTTGTATACCCAGAGTTAGCGTATATGGGTTTCGAACGGTCTTGGTCGATTTAGCGAACGATTAGGTCCGGGCGAAATCCGTGTCGTTACAAAAAAGCATTGCGCTGTTTTGTTATATGCATTAGTGTTCTTGGGGGGAAACCCGTTCCGTGTTATACGGCGTGGTCCCTTGAATTACTCTCTTTTAAAATAAAGATTAATAACTGTTTTAGTTCTCACACCAGTCACATGACTGACCTGGAGTTTATTGTTTTAACCTAAACTCTGGGTGCCCTTATTTTCCACATGGGAAGCTAGTAGTTTTGGTTTTGTAGATTTATATTCACAGGATCCTGATTTACAACTGGAACCATGCTAGGAAAGCTCTGTATCCGTGTATTACTTTCAGTTGTATTTTTATTATTTTTTCGTTGCGATGTAATTTATTGTAATCTCTGATATTTATCGAATGTATTTTGTGTACTCATACACTGTATATTCTTGTATTCTGATGGAATTGTTGTAATAACAATGAAATGTTCTTCTGTTTGCGTTCTATTTTGTTGTTTACTCAAGGTAATCTGGGCTTTCCTTACCGGGGAAGTTACGGGCTATCACAGTTGGTATCAGAGCTTTGGTTTACAGAGCTCGAGAACAAGACACATTAGAACCGAACGAAAGAATTCATCAGATATTGGATTAGTAATATCCAAATAGAATAACTCGTTAGAGATAGGATCAGTAGTATCCTAGAATGAGTGTGAATAGTATATTTTTCAAATGAAAACAATTTTGTTTTGAAATTTAAACCATTTTTTACGTATTTGAATATCTATTTATTTTGAATTTGTACAATCGAGTATATAAAGATTTTGCATATACGCGTCATGAACGTATATTCGAAGTTTTAATATACTGGATAGATATAGAATAATGCTATAGTCGCCCGGAGATGATATTGATGGTTGATATATCACCATCAGTGTTTATGTTCGAGTTTCAAAAGTGTGATATCTATATATTTCCATGACTGGTGTGAGAACCAAAATATAGCTAGAATACATTGTTGCGATTTGGCACCAAAAACATGATTTTTCTGTATATATATCAAAATTATGAATTTGAAACGTTAATTCACTAATTGATTGATGATTGTGTTGTATGATTATTCCTTTAAATCATTATATGAAAGAACGGTGAATTTAAGCCAAATTGAACCAAATATTGAACTATATTGTAAAATGATTACGAATGCATGCATGTACATATATATGTGTGAAAAGGTTATAGCAAGGAGGCTAGAGCAGAGGAATAAAATTGTTTGCCCGACAAATAGGTACATGTTTATGGTATTTCTTGAGTTTTGGGTGATTTTATGAGCCGATTGGCTAGCCGCTTGGCCTTTTCTTTTTCTTTTGGATTGAAGAAGGCCATGGGAGGCTATATGAAATATCCCGAAGTCCATGATGTAGGGGAGGTTATGGCGAAATTTTTCAAAAATTTAGGGTGTTAGCTAAATTTTTGTAAATTTTGTAAATTTCTTAGAAACTGAAAAGTTGAAGAACTTAAGCCGTAACGAAAATAATAGAAGTTGAGTTGAATTGTTAAACAACTTTCGGCTTCGTTTCCTTTTCGGGGATGAAAAGTTTTAAGTGGGGGAGATGGTAACAACCCGGAAATGCGAGCCAGTTTAAAATTTTTATTTTGGCAATTTTAGAGAATTTTGAATATTTAAAATGAATTATTTTAAATAAAATCGACAAGAAATTTATTTTGAATGGAATTCGAACATATATATTTATTTGAATCGTCGTTATAATATAAATAATTATTTATATATATGAAAGGAATTGAAAATGGCGCGGTAGTTCGATAATTCGATTTCAAATTTCAATTGAATGTACCGGGTGCAAAATAAACCGGATTTTAGTGAAACCAAAAATATTAGAATCTAATTGAGAATATCTTTCCAACGAATCCAAAAAATCGAAATTTCATAGCGGGGATAAAAAAATATGTCTAGTTGAAAATTCAGGATAGTCGCTATGGAATTTCGGCCCTTAAAAATAGTCATTTTGCAAACGACTTAGGATTTCGACGAAACCACTTTTGTTGGATCCGTGATGTCAATTTATTGCTAGGTTTCAAATTTCATAATTTTTCGATTCAATATGTGAGCGTGTCAAAGGAAAACGCGTTTGACCAGTTTCAGTTGATTTTAATCGACAGAAAATGGCCATTTTTCATACGATCTCAGAATTCGAAGAAACTAGTTTTGTTAGGACTGTATCGTCAATACGAAGTTAGAAAATATTATTCTGGAATTTTTTGAGTTAGTATGTGGCCCCAGTAAATTGAAACACGCGTTCAAATTCAATATATAGAGTTATATGTTGATTTTGATGAAAACTGATCGAAACTGTCAAACCAGCCTGCGAAACATATCCCATTGTGTTCGGAATGGGGGTAATTATCTATGGACGACAGATGGTGGGTCTCGTTTCGAAGTCGAAAATAAAAGTTGCTTTTTGAAATTTAGTAATTAAATAATTAAAAATAAAAAAATATACCTCTCTCCCTCCTATACCCTCCAGCCCCCCCCCCCCCCGGTTCGATTTAATTTCAAACAGAAAAACAAAGATAAAGGAAGGGGCGACGAGGGGGGACCGCCGCCGCCACGCTTATCGCGCCCCCCCTAGGTGGTGCCGACCCCCACCGCACCCTCCTCTTCTGCCTCCGCTCCCCGCCTCTCTTCTCCCCCCCAGCCAATCGATCCCCTCTCCTCTTTCCTCTGCCAGGAATCGCGACCTCACCTCCCCCCCCTCAATCTGAACGACGCCCAGCCCACTCTCCACGCGAGCAACCACCATCTCCACCCCAATTATCCACTGTAAGTTTTTAATTGATTTTGTTTATAAATTATTGTTACTAAAAATCTGATTTTGTTTATAGATTCAGGTTAACTAAAGAATATATTTTTATTCTCTAAAGACTAGATTTTTATTCGCTTGAAGGTTTGAATTTTATCATCAAAAAGATTTGATTTTTATAAACATAAAGGGACGATTTTTATAATATAGTAAATGCATAAAGTTTAGATCTTTGTCATTCAAAGATATGATTTTTAACACAACAAAGCTATGATTTTGTTTAGCGAGAAGATTGGGTTTTTGTTAGAGAAAGGATATGGTTTATAGAAAGGTAAAAATATAATCTTTTATATTGTAGAAGTATAAAAATATAATCTTTTATATTGTAGAAGTATAAAAATATAATCTTTTATATTGTAGAATTATAAAAATATAATTTTTATATAGGTAATATAATAAAAATATCATCTTTATATATGTAACGAAATAAAAGTCTGATTTTTATTATATATATATATATATATAATGAAGTAAAAATGTGATTTTTTTAGTGATGAAATGAAAAGGCGAAATCTTCATGTTGAGAATAGCGTGATAAAAATAGAATTTTTATCTATATAGTAGCATGATAAAAATAGAATTTTTATCTATAAAGTAGAAGTATTAAAAATATGATTTTTATATACATAGCAAAAATATAAAAATGTGATTTTTATATATGTAGTGGCTACGGGCAACGAAAGTGACAAAAGGCGAGAACGACGAAGATTTCTACATAGGAAGAGTCGTTGTATTGGATTAGCTAGTCGGTGAGAACTTCTGACTTTAAATCTTCTTTTCTAGTTAAAAATATATACTAGGATGCAGACGGTGCTTAGCAGCACCCGACACCCGTCATCCACATACAATGGATGGCTTGTATATTTGATTGTTTGTTGTGATGAAAATTTATTGTGTGACGTGAAATAAAATATTTATATAGTTAAATATTTTATCGTTAAAAATACTGTTTTTAACGTGTCTGTGTGAATAAAAATATGTGTTTGTTGATTTGAAACCCCACACGGGTGTTGGGATGATATTTGAAGTCCACTCATCCCGATTGATTAGTTGTATGTCGATCGATTGATTGACAGGCTCTTATAAGCGTTAGATATCTATATTTGATGCTTATACAGTGTGGTGCACTTTGGATGATGATTGATTATTTATTGTTGTGATTATATACATGTGTTGTATGGAATCCATATAATTAACATTATATGGTAATTGATTGGGCCTCATTCCAATTGGGAAAATAAAGAATAGAATTAAGTATATATTCATGTGTTGAGTAGAATAAATAATCATGTGTTGAAAATTATCATGTGTTGAAAGAAATATTTTAACAATAAAATTTACATCTTTATCATATTTAAAGTTAGGAACTAACTGGAAAATAGATAAGATGAGTGGTTTCTAGGGTATTGATCTGTTATTGGTTCCGGCCTTCGGCATTAATACCTTGGGAATCATTCTCTTACTACTTTACAGTTGGAGTTTGATTGAAAATCAAACGATAGATACCATAATTTTATAAAGTATATTAAATAATACATATAGTCATGTGTTGACAGTGCTCATGTGTTGAGAATATTCATGTGTTGAAAGAAATATATATTCATGTGTTGAATAGAATAAATATTCATTTGTTGAATAGAATAACGAATTTATTGAAATATATAAAGCCGTGTTGGTTAGAGATGTGCCATTTTGACGGGAGCGATATTTATATCGATTATATTCGTTTTTATAATGAATATAGAAAAGGAAGTGATTTCAAAATATAACGTTTTGAAAATATTATCATTTGTATATCAATGATGTGGAATATTCAATTTCGATTCGAAATTGAATATGAAATTGAAATCGTTTCGAAAACGAATTTATAATGATTTATAAAATGCGTTTTAAAAGTAAATCAACGAAATATAATATATATAAATATATATATTATATATATAATGGCTTGAATAGAACACACCGCGCTGCGGCAGTTCGTGAATTTCGACCATTGACTTCGAATTGACGTTACGGGAGATCCGACCGTCGGATTCAACCAGAACCGTTGGGTTCGTATCGAAAAGAGCTTTCCAATGAATATTATAAATTTGAAATCTAATAGTTGGATTTGGAATTATGTCCAAATCAAATTTGGAAAAGGTCGTTGTAAATGTAGTTCGATGGCCATTGATGGAAATCGACTATACAGACTTTGATAAAATTATTAAAAATATCAATAATTTGTGTAAAATCATAAGAAATGATTTGTGAAGAATTGAGATGAAAATTTCCATAATTGAAAATATAAAAATAGATTTTTATCAAAATGAACTAGATTTGAACTAGAATTAAAATCAATTTATTTTTGAAATATATAAATTAAATTTGAAAGTGGTTTTAAAAATAATCAGAATTTCCAATATGTGAATTGGGATGGATTTGGATCGAAATTATCATCGGAATATTTCGATGTTGGATTTTGTGACTATACGGATATTGTTATGGGAATTTGAAAGATACATTTTATATCGTTATTTCCAATACGATATTTGTAGGTTTCAGAATTTGAAATTGAATATAAGCCGATATATTTTATATTCAGAGCCTTGTATTTAACATCAAATGTGATTTGGGTTTGTCGTGAATGGTGTCTTCATTAACACTGTTCTTAAGCACAGTTGAGAAAAAGATTAAATCTTTCTATTTAGATTTAATGAAGTGTACCAATTAAATAATGTTTAATGGAATTGAATTTGAATGTGATTTTGGGTTTATCGTGAACCGTGTTTTAGATGACATTGGTTCTTTAACCTAGTTAAAGACAGGATATTGATTTTTGAAAAGATTGAAACTAAGTGGTGTTTCAATGAATCTTTAATTAGATTGAAGTGTGAATGGATAATTTGAATTATCAAATCTGAAAAGTGATCGAGAATGGAGTACCACCAGTTTTGCTCCAAAGCGATAGTTAAATCTTTAACTAGATTTGAACGTGAAATGGTAATTAACTTTACTGATAGCACCGTGGTGTTAGATATGGAGTATTACCAGTTTTTCTCCATGGGATATATAGGTTGGGATTGGGAAATAAAATAAATAATTACTTCGGTGTGGTTCACTAATCTCGACTAGCTTGGAAAACCATAATATGGTTTGAAATGATATCTAAAGGAAGATTAAAGAATAAATTTAGAAGAATTTATCTTGGATAAAATTTATGGGAACCTTTCCCTAAGAATGTGATTTTGTGAATAAAATAACGTTCTAAATTGGAATGAGGCGTTTGTTGTGTTTGTGTAACATTTGTTTATTATATACGTGGGTTATTCAGAAAGGCCGGGTTTCTACCCATTCTGAATAACCGATTCGACGATATGTCGAAGATGAAGACGGTGGCTGAAGACCGGAAGTCTTCACATCGTTTGGGTGATTGCTGATGATCTCGATTGGGCTGTACACCCAAGAGGAGATAAATAGTTGGTGATCGTCCAGACGTACTTGGAGATCGATGGATATGCGAGGAAAGTTCCTCCGGTTTCGTTCAGACCCAGAACGAAATTGTAAATGGACTATGTGTCTGACATTGGATTTTATTCTGTGTTGATTGATCTCTATTAAATATACATATGTTTGGTAGTGGAGAATTTATTGTCTTGCTTAACGCTCTTCTCTGAGACGTACGAGCTCAGAGATTGTATATCGATGGACATCAGTCGCATGGAGTGAATTGCCAGTGTGGCATGCGTAAGTGGCAATTGATCAAGGCTTCTGTTGAAAAGCAAAGTCTTGTGGTTGTTTATCAAAGCATGGCCTACGTGGCATAGCTTTGTGTATAATGTGAATTTGCGAGCCTCACACCTCCGTATGAGTCAAAAACATGATAGCGACTGCAGGGAGAGGACGACGTTTCTTTCTAGCTACGGGTGATGTCAGTGCTTAAACTGGCTGACATTAATATACTTTTCACCTGTGTGGTTGTTGGATGAGGCGCCCCGATATTAGGTCTGTTAGGACCGGGATACGTGTGTTCAGGAATTGCCAATCCTCAAAAGTAAGAGAGGACCGGCCCTGAAGATCCAAGGATTGCTGTGTGCGGTCATGGGACATTTGCTAGAGTGTCTCGAATTGAGAGGAGCTTGCCCCTTGCCTCTGCTCATGACGGAAATCAAATTTCCAATACGGGATATTGCGGTTTTAATTGTAGATCAATTATGGCGACATGATAGATGGTACCCATGCCGCCTATGATTGATATTTATGATTGAAATTGTTTTGACACTATACACTTATAATAGTATCAAATAATGTGTTTTAAACATATGAAGCATGTTTGGCTATTATAAGGGAAAACCCTATCCTTCGGCTTGCGTTGCATTGTGTGATAGGACCTGGGTCTTATAATAGCTTCGTTTTTCGAAAAAGCATTGCGCTGTTTTGTTATATGCACTAGTGTTCTTGGGAGGAAACCCATTCCGTGTTATACGGCATGGTCCCTTGAATTACTCTCTTTTAAAATAAATATTAATAACTGTTTTAGTTCTCACACCAGCCACATGACTGACCTGCAGTTTATTGTTTTAACCTAAACTTTGGGTGCCCTTATTTTCCACACGGGCAGCTAGTAGTTTTGGTTTTGTAGATTTATATTCATAGGATCCTGATTTACAACTGGAACGATGCTCGGAAAGCTCTGTATCCGTGTATTACTTTAAGTTGTATTTTTATTATTTTTCCACTGCTATGTAATTTATTTTAATCTCTGATATTTATCGAATGTATTTTATGTACTCATACTCTGTATATTCTTGTATTCTGATGGAATTGTTGTAATAACAATGAAATGTTCTTCTGTTTGCGTTCTATTTTGTCGTGTTCTCAAGGTAATCCGGTCTTTCCTTACCGGGGAAGTTACGGGCTATCACAATTTGGGGAGAAGTTTCGGATTTTGTTCCGTTCAAACCCAGGACGGACTTGTATGGAGGTGTCCCTGACATTGTAGTTTATGACATAACACTGATTTCCATTGATATGTATCTGGTTTGTAACGTATGAGCTTGAAGTGGTTACATATGGATGGAAATGAGTGGTCATGTTGTGAATGGAAAATATGACATGCTTAAGATATGAAATCAGCTTGTACGATTTAGGCATCGCTTTCTAGGCATGCTTTGTTTATGACGTGACATCGACAAACCTCACACCTCGGATGATGAGAAACTGGCAGTTAGGTTATGTATATATATGAATTGATGACGACCACTTCACCAGTGGGAAACCACTTATGACTTATGGAATATGGTATGTTCGGGGGGCCGTGTCTGGTTGAAAACCGTTGATCTACCTCGCGATTTGAATTGGTGTCAACGTCTGGATGAAAACCCCACGATTACATTTCGTTTGTGCTCCGATTGATCTTTCGTGCCAGGAATCATCAAATTGGAAACCCAAGTCTCCAATACGAGCCATACGATTTTGATTATATATATATATATATGTATGTATGGCGACATAATATTATGGGATATTATGCTATCTAGGATTAATACATTTATTTGCAAAATGTTTTCCACACTATATATATGTATTTTGGCATTGAAAGAGGATTTTTACGTATGAAAGCATATTTTGTTATCATAAGATAAACCTCGCCCATCTGGTGTGCGATTGCATTGTGTGATGTGGGACGAGCTTGTGATAGCTTCATTTTCAAAAGTCATTGCATATTTATATGCACGGGCATTCACATGGAGTAAACCCGTTCCGCATTAGCGGCGTGGTCCGGTGAAATTCCCAACTTTAAATTAAACCTTAAACAACTATTTATGTTCTCACACCAGTCCTATGACTGACCTGGAGTTTATTGTTCCTACCTAAACTCTGGGTGCCCATAAATTTTCACACGGTCAGCTAGTGGTTTAGTTTTGCGGTTATGTTTTATTGGAGCGAAGTTCGGAATGCTTTCTGAGTTGGAGCCCTTGTTAGGGTTGAAGCATCCGTTGTTTCCTTCTTCCGCTGAGAGTATATTTATATTTCTCTTCCGCTGTATGTTTATGTTGTAACTCTGATATTCATGTAACTCTGATGTAATATTGTATTATGCAATGAAAATTTATGTTATTTTGTTCAATATGTGTAAGTGCCCATAACAATTCGTCTTTGTGAACGGTTTAAATTGGTTTAATTACAGATGGAAATCGGGCAACAAGGCGGGTCGTTACAAGTTGGTATCAGAGCTTTGGTTTATACAAAGCTATGGGGTACGACTTATTTTTATCAAAGGATAAGACTCATCAGAGCTATAACGTCTCATTAGAGATAAGGTTAGAAATGTCCTAGAATGAGATTTTGGAATATTATCTCGAGAGAGCGTATTTTAAAATCCATATAAAGTATTTTTGAACTAAATAAATCGTTTTGAAAGTATGATTAGAAATATAATTAAGGATAAGGGTTCCTGAGTATTGTATTCGACGTCACGATTGGACAATAGAGTATATAGGGATTTGGAATATACGCCTAGCTAACGTATATACGAAGTCCGGTGTATACTAGATAGATATAAAATCACATTCTAGTCGCTTGAGGATGAATTTGCTGATGACCATGGCACCATCAGTAGTGATTCTCAAGTTTCGAAAGTGGGATGACTATATGATTCGGGCTACGACGTCGAGAAATACTTAAATTATTTCGATATGTTGGAAATATTAAAGGAATTTAATTAAGGTAGATAAGCTAGAAACCTAATTAACCGGGATAATAAGTTATGAGTAGCCTGTAAATAGCTGGAAAAATGTTTAAGAGTAAAGTTCGTTTGAAGAATTGGAAAATGAAGCTTGAATATGCACGTACGTAAACTTACTTGTTAATCACATGCATTGAACATCACTCCGTTCCAACAAAGTAATTGATCAAGTCATAACGAATGTTTGATTATAAATATTAAGATATATAAGTATAATCAGAGAAGATATCATATTCCTCGATAAGTGTTAAGCAATAGAGTCGAACCTATACCTGGCATGAATTGTAAATGGTAAAATGCAAGTTAAGCTATTCTTCTTGGAAATATATTTCGGCAATCAAATTCCCTTAAAGAATTTGAAGGTAATTTTACTTAAGTTGAGAATTTGTTTGGGAAAAAATGGTTTAAGCTGCAACAAATATTTTAAGTGGTGGAGAAAACCATCTTTCCCTATTAAAACTGTATGAGCAGTCCAAATTGAAAGTATTAAAGAGTAATCGCTTATGATACAATGGAAAATGAAATTGGAAGTAAGATTTACTCAAGAAAAGTTAATTGAAAAAAAAAGACCGGAGTATCCGACAAAACTAGGATCTGATTTGGTTTAGGTAATTTCAATCTGTCCAAAGCCTTATGTTAACCGAACTTCAAATAGTAAGCCTTGCGTAGTAAGTAGACTAGGAAAATTTTGATTTTTTGAAAAATAAAGATTTTGTTTCGGAGAATCTTCGAAATCGGTTTCTAGTGTTTGGGGAAAATTGTTTGAAATATGTATACGTTAAATCGGAGTAGCGCAGCGAAAGCGTAGCGGTAATTTGAAAAGGAATGTTTCAAAGATTTCCGATAGACTTGTTGAATGAGGTAACTTTCCAAACAAGATTTGGAATTTGAAATAAGAATGAATAAATGTCGTAGATCTCAAAATACAAACAAAAAGAAAAGTTGTTCGATTGTATGCTTATAACTTCCAAATTAAGGAATTAGACACTTGGAAAATATTATATAAAAGTCTTGAAGTGTTTAAGCAATATTGAATTTTTTTAAAAGAAGTTAATGCCTTGTATGAAGTTTAAACGGTAGGAATGTAAGTTTGAATTTGCATAAGACCAATTTTATGATAATATGGGTCGATAAGGAAAATTTTCAACTTATATAAAGAATGAAAATTAAAATTCAGAAAGTTTGGTATGAATTCAAAACTTGAAAAGTTGATGTCAGCATAAGTTGCTTGGAAATTATATTTTCAACCATTTTGGATATGATAAGTAGGTTATATACTGTTTATAATAAACAGTGGTTTCAACGACTAGAATCAAAATTTTTGAAATGTTTAGAAAACAATAAGTAATTTTAAAGTATGGTAGCAAAATAATTTACAACTTCGGGATATGAAATGGTTTGGGTTGTTCGAGTAAACCTGAATAAAACTAGGTTGGGATGAAAGATTGGATTTCGTTCGATGGGTGATACTCAGTTGCCCTGTCATGAGGATGAACTTCTCGAACTAATAAAGTATGGATTTCATCATAGTATATTTGAAATTTTGAAAGCAAATTTGGTTTTGGAAATCCCGAAGTTAAGTATGATTTTCTATATGAAAGGAATATGTAGTATTTCATTGGTTTGAAATGAAAATGGAATTCTAGGTCCCGAGAGATCATCTTGAGATTTCGAAATTGAAATTATAGGTAAGGTTTATATTACTTATGAAAATTTTACGAACTCTCCTTTTCGAGGACGAAAAGTTCTTATGTGGGGAGATTGTAACGAACCAAAATTTTTAATGATTAAAATATAATAAAATTCAATTTTCTGAATATCTAGTGAATTTAATAAGGTTCGAATACAAATTTTGTTTTAAAAGATATTATATATATGAGAAATTTATTTTATGATATTATTCAATATCTTTATTTAAATAAATATTTTTAATATTGATAAATGATAATATTATTTAGTTTATAATATAGATTGTTTTTCCTGAAGTTTTGTTGCATATCAAAATCCTATTTAGTAAGTTATATGTGAAAATAATATGAATATGTAAGATTTTAAAATAATGCTTATAAAATGTTATAAGGACTTTTAAGCATTTGCTTTTGACTATTTTATAAATCTTGGAAATTTTATGTGCAAATATTTTTATGAATAAAATTGATATGTATTTTGAAAATATTGAAATTTATAAATGGTTTGTAAAATCTTAAGTAATATATTTATTACATTCATAAACATTGGAAATTTACTACATTTATAAGCATCACTAAGATGTAGCTAAAAATATACATTTAACAAATAAATAAATAAACTATTTATTTCAACATGCATTGGCTAAATATTTTAATAAAATTAGATGTCCTCTTATGTGGCTACATGCATGGAAAGGGTTATAGGAGGAAAGCCAAGTGTCCTTAGTTAAATAATTAAAAATACCTTTCAATTCCTATACAAAATCCCATTTTTCCTCTCCTGGTCAAAGCTACAGGTAAAAATCTCATGACATATTCATCTTCCTCTTACATTTTCAAGTCACAGTAAAGAAAATTTCATGTTCCACTTCACTTAAAAATCAAAATCTCCTAATCTATCTACATTTAACCCAAATGATTAACGCAAAAGTTGTTCAATCACCATTTAGGATTTTAAGAAATCAACGAATTCATATTTCATCCATCGGTGAAGGAGAAATCGTGAAATTACAGAAATAATGGAAAATGGGTTCCGAAGCTTTGAAAAATCAAATCTCTCAATCTAGAAGGAATTGAAGCGCGCCGTCAGCACTGTTGTGATAAGCGAAGCGGGTAGTATTTTTAGTGTAAATTTCATTGGATTCTATGATGATGATTTTGAAAGTTGAAAATTAGGTTTTGGTTTAATCGGAGAAAGAAGTGACAATATTCGAATCGGAGGATGGCGTTGTGCTCAGGACGGAGAGAGCTTCGAAGTGGTGTAATTTGGTGGATTTCAGAGTAATTTGGTGTCAATATTCTTGAGCAGTCGTACGGGTTTTTCCCGTGTTCCATGTCTCGGCAAAAGGTGCGAACTTCGGGGGAGGAGGCCGGAGTCGTAAAGGTGGTGTGCAGACGAGTAAGTACGTGAAAAGTGATATGTTGGTGGTCTCGTATTTGAGTTCCATGAAGTATTTGATGTGTGCACATGCACGGGTTGAACATGAAAATGGTTTCAGGTTGCGACAAAATGTAAGGAGCAGGAAGAAGAAGAGGGGAGTGCGGACGCAGGCTCGATTGGGTGCGGTCTTGTTGGGCTTGGGCCGAATGAATTTGGTATATTTCCTTTAATTGAATTTTTAGTTTAAATGTAGTATACAACTTTAGAAGCTAATAACTAATTCGTTTGATGTCAAAATTACTCACCGTTGAGTTCGTTAGGATCTTATTAGAAAATAGAATCCAATTATATATGTAGGCTTGGTAATTTTAGTTAAGAATAAATAATGGGAAATCAAAATAAAAGGTCCTTATATATATGACAATATATACCAAACGATGTTGTTATTAATTCAATTCTAAATTATATTAGCAGAACAACCATCCGGTACTAAGGGAGTGGGATTAAAAAGGCAATACGAGTAACGGTACCAGTGTTCGTGGGCTTATCCGTCTCGGTCATGAAGTCATGGAGCTATTACGGTGAGAACAATTAATTTAATCATTTTTTTATCAGTAGTGATTAAAATGTGATGTGATGATTTATGATAATTGGTTGGATATGAATGTTATTGTGTGAATGGATGTGCATGTAGTTAGTTAAAACACTGAACAATGAAAAGCGTTACTGAAAGTAACGCTAGAGCACATCTTAATTGATTGTTTATTGGGATGATTATGATTCATGATCATCCGATTTATATGGTTCATTTATTATGTTGCATGATGCATACACAACATCATGGTTGTGAAATTATATAGATGATTGATTCAATGTCCCTTCCATATAAGTGAAATTTGATTTTCAAATATTAAAATATTATTTTTAAAAGTCTAGTTTAATTTGAAAATAGATTTGGAAATTCAAATATAATAATTTATAATACGATTTACCAGACCGTTCTAGGATGACAAAGAGGATAGTGTCTAGGCTTGGGTTTGGAAATCCAGTTTCCTGCTCTCCCTGGCTATCCCTAACTGGTCCGACCGATGGGACAGTTAATTTAAATTGTAATTTGAAATTTAAATTTGAATTTTTTTTAAACTTAGAGACAAATTTGAATTTTTAATTAGTAAATGTCGCGTGAGGCCCATTTATGATGTTTAAATTTAAATTTAAAAGGTTTTTTGAATTCCTATGGTACAACTTATTTAAATTTAAATTTAGGAATTATGAAATCATTTGGATTTAAACTTATTAATTGGTTTTAAATTAAGTTATCTTGAATTTTTTTTTCAATTCTAAAGGGATTTAAGCAAATTATATTTAAATTGATATATAACGTGCTGCGGCGTCGCAGTTCATAAATATCAATTTAAATTTTGAATGATTATATCTTGAGCATTTGAAATCAGTTTGACTTGAAATAAGAAACGTTGATTTTCAAATATTAACAGTTTTTGAATAGAAAAGGAATTTCCAAATTTCAGCGTACGATTTTCAAGTTATATTTAAAACAAATTTGGGAAAGGTCACCGTGCGTGCAGTCGACGACCATAAGTGGAAATCAAGGGAAAACAAGTTCTACAAATTTAAGGAACTTATCTTACTTTATTTGTTTAAAGAAATTAGAATAGAAATTCAAATTTTTAAATGTACTGGATTTAAATGGCAATTGCAACATTTAAGTGACGTTTTCAAACGTTATTATCATTTTTCTAAAAAGGAATTGGCAGCGCTTTTAATAACATTCCAAACATTATTATCATTATCCAAAGAGGGATAGGTTTGGAAATTTAAATAGCGAACCATATTTCAACTTGTGAAATGGATTGTAAATGGTTTGGAAAAGTTTTAAGTGAATAAATATGGAATTATTTATCGATTCTGCAAATTTGAGTTTAAAAGGGAAATAAGTTGGATAAAGTTTGTGTCAGATATTCGATATGAAATTCCAAAGTGGAACAAATACTATCAGAATCATTAGAGAATATTCACAACAAATTCTGGTAGTGTTTGTCAAGTTGAGTATTTATATTGAATATAAGTCAAATTAACTCTATAAAACTTATATTTGAATATAATTTGTTTGGATTATCTTGAGTTGAATTGCAATCCAAATGAAGCTTTGGTAAGTTGGAAGACGTAAGGAAAGGAATAAAAATGTATGTTCTAAGCATAAGAATTTGAAAGGTATGTTTAAATATAAGGTCTGATAAATCGAATATTGGGTTTTCAAATTAAGGGTTAAGATAATAACGGAATTTATGATCAATCCAACCTTCATTTAGAAATGAATGGATAATGATTTGGAAGGAAATTTGAATTGAGAATCTGTGTGGTCCATAACCATTGTTTTATGAAAACGCTTCTTACTTGAAAAGACCGGGATCGAATTTAATTCTGAAAACCATTCCAAGTAATAATATGACGCACAAAGCAAATTCAAGACTTGGAATCGACGAATGAAGACCGTGGTTCTGTCCATCAAACGGACTGATTGCCAATTGGTTTCTTTACTGAAAGCTACAGTAGAGAGATGCCCCTATTGTCGGAGTGGTAGGATGTCCGAACGTATATGGTGAATTTTCGGATTTTGTAACACCCCACCTCCGTTAAGGTCACTCACAAAGGGAATGCATTAATTTTGATGGAGCGTTTTGGTGGAAAGAGCAGAGTATTACAAGACAGATAAGTAGTACTTGAAAAATTATAAATTTATTACAGTAGAAGCAGAAATAAGTTTGGTTACCTCTTTCTGAATCACAATACCAAAACTCAAGTACACAATTATCAGTCTTATACAAAATCCTTCAGAATGTAAAGTTTCAAAGCCATTATCCCCAACATAAACTACCATGAAAAGATAAAGTCAAAGCCAAGTAATACTCCAAGCACTTCAAGCAGAGAGAATCAGAATCAAGCTCCAATGTTTCCACCCTGAGCACCTTGGGGGGTGGAACGAAAAGGGACGAAAACAAACGAGGTCAGACATAAAGTCTGGCGAGTCCAGTGACTTCCAGCATATAAACAGATAATATTATCATGACATGTAAATAAAGTTGGATGAGAGATTACATCAACAGGAATAACATATATATTTTAAGTTAACATAAGAAATAGAATGATGTAAACCAAGTTATGTTCCTTACTTACATCTTACTTCTCTGCACTAACAATAGTATAACAGGGTTAGGTGTTACCCTAATGTCTAAACTAAAATAGAATCAAAACAGAATGATCTATACAGAAACAGAATGCTAGTAATGGGCCTTCGCCACCGCAACAGACAAAAGGTACAGAAGCAGAATATTAATAATGGGCCTTTACCACCCCAACTGACAGAAGGTATGGAAACAGAATAATAATAATGGGCATTTACCACCTAACTAATGGGCCTTTACTACCCTATCAGAAAAAAGGTACGGAAACAGAATCGGAAACGGAATCAGAGATGGAAACAGAATAATCCATATGGAAACAGAATGTTAGAATTTGGTGTACTCTGGTAATGGGAATTTACCACCCCAACAGACGGTACCACGCAGAAACAGACAGATGTTACCACCCAACAGAAACCGACGGAACCAATAGAAACAGACAAAACTAAGTGTACCATAAGTCCTACACCAAGCGATCGGCTCCCTAATACATAAATACCCTGTATCGGCCACACAGTAGGGTTTATCACTCCTTAAAGTGGCAACCTATTGGCACAAACCTATTTACAGATGTCATGATGTCTTACATCCTCAGAGCAGACCGGATCCATGCACACACATGACCCGGTTGGAACGCACCATCAACACCACTCGCCATTATCAGAATGAACCGCTTATAATTAGTTCAGTAAGCGTGCTCGGACCCCTACATAGCGTGGGGTCAAAGTTTTTGATACCAGAAAGGGTTACTGACTAATATGGGTCCCAAACAACAGATGACACAAGTATTTCCCCTCCTAACCTTGTGTCCCCAGACTAACCAATTTCATATTAACTTGTTTAAATGTTTCAGACATACAGAGTTTAGATTTAGTAGTTCACAGATCAAACAATCAAGTTAACAAGTTTTAAGACTAACGGACCACATGTACAGTTTTAACAGGCTTACAGATTGTCTAACTTTGTATTTGGTCTACAGATTCACGAAACGGGTTTGTTATATTCATCAGTCCTGTTGGTTTAACCCTATCCACCCAACACGTTTTAGACATCATATTTATCTCAAATTTGCATTAATTAAATATTAGTTCACAGACCTCTCACATTAGGTCGGTAGCTTGTAGCCGCTGGATATGCCGGGCGGTTCTAGGAAGACTTCTGCCACAAGCAATACCTAACCTCGTGTCTAAGCAAATTTTAGTTATGGCTACGACCTCTCACATTAGACTGATAGTATGCAGTCGCTGGTTAAGCCGGTTGGTTCCGGGCAGGCTTCTACCATAAACGGAGTCAAACCTCGTGTAATAGGCACTTTATTCCATTACAGAAAATATCAAACTAACTATGTCCATTTAGCAGATTTAACTTATTTACAAGTTACGACAGATTATCCAAAGTTCTATTTACATGTTTTGCTCAATTTTATATCAAGCCTCCAAATTACAATTATTCAACTTTCAACAGATTAAGAAATTCAACAGATTTATCAGATAACAGATCTAACAGATTAGGAAATTTAGCAGATTAGCAGAACAGGCAATTCAACAGATTTAGCAGATTAGGCAATTTAGCAGATTAGAAGATTTAACATTTCTTAAAAATTCTATTTACATATCTTGCCTAATCATAAATTAAGCCTAAACTTACATGCTCAAATCATGGTCATAATTCATAATACAATATATGCCCCCAAATTTTCGTTAAACTTTGCGCAGTACAGAACACTCTCTAAAAGTACCAAATCATGACATGAATTATGCCAAATTATAGCCTTTAATGCCAATATCCAAAAATCCATATTTAGGCGCATTCACATTAATAGTTATCCTATTTTAATATAGGTCCTTACGCCTAAGTTTCATATTCCTTTTTCAAGTCATGTATCATTATATAAAATATACCCAAAAATCTAGATCTTTAAATTATATCCTCTCAAAATCAGATCTTAATTTTTATATGCATTATGTCCCCAAGTTTCTAGTCATATGTTATCATTCAATTATTCCTCTTCTTCCAAATCACAGAGTATGCGTAGATCTAGTTATAATTTACAACATATTTCCTTTTCTCAAATCAGTCACAGATCAGTCATGTCCAATTATGCATTATTCATTATTTACTCCAAAATTTAGCGTTCGTGCATTAATCTCTTATGAGATTTGGCCCAGGCTCGGAGTAGCCTGGCTATAGAATAGAAAAAAAAAGAGAATAGTCACAGAAAAACAGATCTGACAGATAAGAATATGCATAGCCTCAGATTCATATTTATAGCCTTGTCAAGATCATAATTAAAGTTCGTATTTGAAAATAACTGAACTCACAAAAAGGGAACGATTCTTGTATTCTGGAATCTATATTCTGACACTGAATAGCTCTCCTTTGACGTAGACTATCGATTAGATTAGAAAATAGTTGTTCTCTTTTAATTCTATTCAGATTGGAAGAAGATGCAATATTTCTAGCTTAGATGTAACACCCCACCTCCGTTAAGGTCACTCACAAAGGGAATGCCTTAACTTTGGTGGAGCATTTTAGTAAACAGAACAGAATCTTACAAGACAGATAAAACAGTACTTGAAAAATTTATAACTTTATTTCAACAGAAGCTTGGTTACATCCTTTCAAATCACAATATCAGAATTCAAGCACAAAATATCAGTCTTGTACAATAGCCTTCAGAATGCATAGTTTAAAATCATAATCCCCACAAAAGAAGACAAGCCATACTTTAAGCAATGCAAGCGGAAAAAATCTGGATCAAGCTAGAGTATTCCCTTCTACAAAACCTTGGGGGGGGGGGGAACGGAAGAAAGGAGGCGAAACAACAAGGGTCAGACAAAAAGTCTGGAAAGTCCAGTGATTTTCAGTTATGAACAGATAATAATAACATGACATGAACATAAAACTGGATGAGAGATAACTGTAACAGGTGTAGCAGATATAACAGAAGAACAGAATGATATAAGCTATTGTTTTACAATTCTCTGCACTAATACTAGTATAACACAATTAGTTGTCACCCTAATGTCTAAACAAAAACGGGTACAAAATAATTTCCACGGAAGAGAGTGCTATTAATGGGCCTTTACCACCCGAACAGAAACAGATAGAAGCAGAAACAGATTAATCCCTACGGAAACAGAATGTAGAATTAGGTGTACACTAGTAATTGGGCCTTTACCACCCGAACAGACGGTACCACGCAGAAACAGACAGGTGTTGCCACCCAACAGAAACAGACGATACCAACAGAAACAGACAGAACTAAGTGTACCCTAAAACCCTACCCCAAGCGATCGGCTCCCTAATACATAAATAGCCTGTGTCGGCCCCACAGTATGGTGTATCACTCCCTAAAGTGACAACCAATTGGCACATACGTATTTACAGATGTCACGGCGTCTTACATCCTCAAAGGCAGACCGGGATCCATGCACGCACATGACCCGGTTGGAACGCACCATCAACACCCCTCGCCATTATCAGAATGAACCGCTTATAATTAGTTCAGTAAGCGTGCCCAGACCCTACCTACTGTTGGGTCCAAGTTTTTGATACCAGAAAGGGTTACTATCTAATATGGGTCCCAAACAACAGATGACACAAGTAATTCCCCTCCTAACCTTGTGTCCCCAGACTAAGAGATTTCAGATTAACTTGTTTACAAGTTTCAGACATACAGAGTTTAGATCAACAAGTTCATAGATTAACAAACTTACAGATTTACTAGTTACAGATTAATGGTTACAGATGGTCTAACTTTGTATTCGGCCTACAGACTCACGAAACGGGTTTATCAGATTCATTGGTCCAATTGGTTTAACCTTACCTACCCAACACGTTTTAGACATCATATTTATCTCAGATTTTTATTAATTAAATATTAATGCCCAGACCTCTCACATTAGACTGACAGTTTGCGGCTACTGGTTAGGCCGGTTGGTTCCGGGCAGGTTTCTGTCGCAAACTGAGTCTAACCTCGGGTTTCAAGCACGTCATGACTACCTTCTCACATTAGAAACTATTGTTTGCGGCCTCTGGAATATGCCGGGCGGTTCCGGGCAGACTTACACCGCAAACTCATTCTAACCTCGAGTTAGCCATGTTTATCTTTGCGGCCAATTAATTAATGATTTACCATTTATAACCATGCCTAATATACATGTCAATTATTCATAACTATAGCCAATTCAGATTATGTCAACAGCGGACTAATTATATCAACTGAACAGATATAGCAGATAACAGATTTTGCAGATTAGGCAACTTAACGGATTTAGCAGATTAAGCAAACTAGCAGATAATAGATTAGGCATCTCAACAGATTTAGTTTAGCAGATTTGGCATTTTCAACAGACTTAGCAGATGATAGATTTGGCGGATGAACAAATATAGTAGACTAGGCAATAGAGCAGAACTAACAGATAACAGAACTAGCATATTAGGCAATATAACAGAACTAGCAGATTAGACAAATACAACAGAACTAGCAAATAAGGAAAATATAACAGATTTAATCATTCCTTAAAGTTTCACAAACATCTCTTGCCTAATTATAAATTTGGCCTAAGTTCACATGCATAAATAATGGTCATGATTGATCATATACCCCATGTTCGCATTAAATTTTCATAGCACAGATTATGGTCATAATTTACTATATATCATATGTTTAAATTTTTATTAAACGTGCGTAGTACAGAAGATCCATATATAAATTATACCTAATATAGCCATCGGTTACTATGCATGTCATATACCCCAAAGATCCCTTACTTAGGTGTTTATTTACATTAATGGATACCCTACATTCATGCAAATCTTTATACCTAAGCTATATTCTCTTTATCTCAAATCAAATGTTCAATACCCCTTTATGTTATAAATATAACATGTCCAGTCATATGTCTCAGATTTATGTTCTAGCTACAGTCCATGTTCTTTCCTCAAATTAGTCACCTATTGGTCATGCCCAATTTATGCATCACTCATTTTACTGTCACAAACATTTTAGCGTATGTTAATCTCTTATGAGATTGGCTCAGGCTCGTGGTAGCCTGGCTATAAAACAGAAAGAGGAAAGAGATACAAAATAAGATCTAAATAGAACAGAACAGATATAACCTCAGATTCAAATTTTACAATTCATGTCACAATTAGAATTAAAGTTTATATCGGAAAATAACTGTACTTACCTTGATTGGATTAAAGAAAGAACTTTGGTTGTTGTAAAATCGTTGCAGAAGCTTTAATCTCTAATTTGAATTGAATTGCTGTAACAACCCGAAAATCTGGGCCAGTTTAAATTTTTTATTTTGGCAATTTTAGCGAATTTTGATTATTTAAAATGAATTATTTTAAATAATAACGACAAGAAATTTATTTTGAATAGAATTTGAACGAATATATTATATACGTCGTCGTTAGAATATAAATATTTATTTATATTTATAAAAGGAATTGAAAATGGCGCGGTAGTTTGATAATTCGATTTCAAACTTCAATTGAATGTACCGGGTGCAAAACAATCCGGATTTTAGTGAAACCAAAAACATTGGGATCTAATTGGGAATATCCTTCCAACGAATCCGGAAAATTGAGATTTCATAGCTGGAATCAAAAGATATGTCCAGTTGAAAATTCTGAATAGTCGCTATGGAATTCAGGCCCTTAAAAAAGGGAATTTTGCGAATGACCTCGGATTTCGATGAAACCACTTATGTTGGGTCCGCGATGTAAAGTTATTGCTAGATTTCAATTTTCGTAATTTTTCGAATCAATATGTGAGCCGTGCAAAGGAAAACGTGTTTGACCAGTTTCAGTTGATTTTAATCGACTGGAAAATGGCCATTTTTCAAACGGTCTCAGAATTCAACGAAACTAGTTTTATTAGGACCGTATCGTCAACACGAAGCTAGAAAATATTTTTCGGGAATTTTTCTAATTAGTATGTGACCCCGGTAATTTGAAATGTACGTTTAAAATTCAATAAAGAGTTTTAAATGAATTTAACGGAAACTGATTGTAACAGCCGAATCAGCCTACGATACATATCCCATTGTGTTCGGAATGGGGGTAAAACACTAAGGACGACAGGCGGTGGGCCTCGTTTAGAGGTCGAAAATAAAAGTTGCTTTTAGTGATAAATTAAATAATTAATAAAAATTGAAAATATCTCCTCTCCCCTTCTCCTTCTATAATTTCTGGCCCCCCGATTCATTTCAGAAACTAATAAAAAAGAAAAAAATTAGAAAACCCGATCCCCGAATCGCCTTCGCCCCTCCCTCCAAAGTTTGTCGCCACCGCCCTAGGTTTCCCCCACCAGCGCCGCCTTCGTCGACGTCGTGCCAAGCCATCCCCTCTCGCCTCCTCCCCTCGTCTGGAATCGAACGCGCCGCCGGGAAACCCTAGCCCCAGCCACGACCCGATCGCCAGTCGACCGACGCCGACCCTCAGTCCACCCAACGCCGCACCCACGCCCCTACAGCAACCTCCACTCCCTTGAAAACGCGCCTCCTTCTAGCCAAACCGCTCCACTACCCACCAAGAACCGCCTGCTCCAGCACTGACAGCACCCCGCGAGCTCCGCTGGAGCACCTTCGACCACTTGCAGCTGTGCCACTGCGGATCCGGCCCCCCCGTTTCAATCGGTGAGCATATTTTGTTTTGTTTTTATTTAAATCTGAAAATAAAAACGCGATTTTTATATGGAAAATCAGAAAATAAAAATACGATTTTTATTTATATAAGTAGCATAGAAGAATACGATTTTATACATGTAAAAATAGGATTTTTTGCTTTATGGTTAGCAATTCGATTTATATATATACATATATATATATATATTGCTAAGGTATAAAAATAAGATTTTTATAATAAAGATTAGATTTTTATATTATAGAAAGGCGAAATCTTTATTTTTATAAAGGCGAAATCTTTATTTTTATAAAGGCGAAATCTATATTTTTGAAAAGGCGAAATCTATATTTTTGAAATGGATTTTTTATCTATATTGAATAACAAGGTAAAAATTCGATTTTTATATATTGAATAGCGAAGTGAAAATTCGATTTTTAAATGTATGAAGCGATTATAAAAATATGATTTTTAAATTGAAAGTGAACAAATAAAAATGTGATTTTTATTTTAAAGATATCAAAATATAAAAATGTGTGATTTTTATATATGTAGTGGCTACGGGCAACGAAGGTGACAAAAAGGCGAGAATGACGAAGATTTCGATAAAGAAAGTGCCGTGGAGTTAGGATAGCTATCTGTGAGAACTTCTCACCTTTCAATTTAATTTTCTAGTTATATATATACTAGGATGCAGACGGTGTTTAGTAGCACCCGACACCCGTCATCCACAGACCATGGATGGATTGTTTGTTAAATTGTTTGGTTGTGTAGTTGGTTAGATTATTTGGTTTGAATTGAAATGTTGGGTGAAATGAAATTGATTTGATTGATGTGTGAATGGCGTGGGCCTTCACTAGACCGGGGATAAGGCTAGTCCTCGTCCCGTTTCTAGTATCGTGCCGTTATGCCGCCGAAATTTTCTAAAATAAGTTAGAAAATAAAGAAATCATTTTATTTAATAAATGAACTCAATAGAATATTTTCATAGGTTGAATAAAATGTTTTATCGTTAAAAATATATAATTTTTAACGTGAATATGAATATTGTGAATGTCAATAAATAAATATTCATTTACAAACCGGACGGTTTGTTTATGTACACCTATTTGAAGGACATTGATTGGGACGATAAATTTTACACATCGCCCAACTGCACAAATAAAAATCCGTGTTTGTTGATTTGAAACCCCACACGGGTGTTGGGATGAAATTTTAAGTTCACTCATCCTGATTGATTAAATATGTCGATCGATTGATTGACAGGCTGTTATAAGCGTTAAATACCTATATTTGATGCTTATACAGTGCAGTGCACTTTGTTCGATGGTTGATTATTTTTCAATGCTATTATATACATGTGTTGTATGAAAATCCATATAATTAATTTTATATGGTGATTGATTGGGCCTCATTCCAATTTAGAAAATAAAGAATATTATAAAATAAAGGTTCATGTGTTGACAGTACTCGTCCGTTGAGATTAGTCATGTGTTGAACGAAATATTTTGATAATAACAACTATTTTGAAAAAGAAATATTTGAAATAGAAATATTTGAAATAGAAATATTTGAAATAGAAGTATTTGAAATGGAAATATTTGAAATAGAAATATTTTAAATAAGATATTTGAAATAGAAATATTTGAAATAGAAATATTCGAAATGGAATATTTGAAAATATCAACATATGAAGCCGTGTTGATTAGATTGACGCCATTTTGACGTAAACGATATTTATATCGATTTTATTCATTTTAAAACGAATATTGAGAAGTGATTTCGAAATCGAATATTTTGAAATGAAATTCGATTTGAATTAAATAGAAAAACGAATTAAATTCAAATTGAATAGAAAACCAAATTCGAATTGAATCAAATAGAAAACTAAATGAATTCAAATTGAATAGAAAACCAATTTGAAGTGAAACCGAATTGAAATGAATTCAAATTGAATTGAAATTTGAATTGAATAGAAATGAATCTTAAAACGAATTTATAAGGAAGAATTCAATTTTGATTTGAATTGAAATGGAAGTTGAAAATGTTTTTGAAACGAATTCAAAACTATCTATATAATTCATTTTAAATAGAAATCGACGAAATATATATTATATATATTATTATATATATTATATATATAATATAATGGCCTGAATAGAACGCGCCGCGCAGCAGCAGTTCGTGAATTTCGACCATTTATTTCAAACGGACATTACGGGAGATTCGACCGTCGGATTCTCCTGAAACCGGAATCTTTGGGTTCGTATCGAAAAGAGCTTTCTAACGAATATTAGAAATTTAAATCTAATGGTTGGATTTGGAATTATGTCCAAATCAAATTTGAAAAAGGTCGCTGTAAGTGTAGTTCGATGACCGTTGATGGAAATCGACTGTACGGGCCTTGATAAAATTATTAAAAATAGTAATAATTTGTGTAAAATCATAAGAAATGATTTGGAAAAAATTGGGATGTAAAACTCCGTATTTGAAAAGATAAAAATAGATTTTTTATCGAAATGAACTACTTTTGAACTAGAATTATAATTCTATTTATTTTTAAATAAATAAATTGAATTTAAAAATGGTTTTAAAAATAACCAGAATTTCCAATGAATGCATTGGAGTGGATTTGAATCGAAATTGTCTTCGGAGTATTTCGATGTTGGAATTCGTGATTATACAGATGTTGTTATGGAAATTTGAAAGATATAGATATATATATCGTTATTTCCAATACGATATCTGTTGGTCATAGAATTTGATATTGAATATAAGCCGATATATTTCCTATTTAGAGCCTTGTATTTAATATCAAATGTGATTTGGGTTTGTCGTGAATGGTGTCTTCATTAACACTGTTCTTGAATCCAGTTGAGAAAAAGATTGAATCTTTTTATTTAGATTTAATGAAGTGTACCAATTAAATAAATATTTAATTGAATTGATATTGATTTTTGGGTTTATCGTGAACAGTGTTTTAAATAACACTTGTTCTTTAACCCGATAATTAATGGAAGGTGATTTTGGGTTTATCGTGAACCGTGTTTTAAATGACACTGATTCTTTAACCCAGTTAGCAATTAAAACTATGTGGAGTTTTAATGAATCTTTAATTAGATTGAAATAATCGAGAATGGAGTATCACCAGTTTTACTCCAGGCGATAGTTAAATCTTTAATTAGATTTGAACGTGAAATGGTAATTGAATTTACCGATAACACCGTGGTGTTAGATATGAAGTATTACCAGTTTTACTTCATGGGATGAATAGGTTGGGATTGGGAAATTAAAACAAATGATTACTTCGGTAAGGTTCGTTAATCCCGACTAGTTGAATTGATATTCAAAAGTAGATTAAAGAATAAATTAAAGAATTTATCTTTGATAAAATTAATGGGAACCTTTCCCTATGAATGTGAAATTTAGAAACTAACTGTCGGTTAGCTAAGCAGAATGGTTTTCTGGATATTGATTTGATGTTGGTTTCGACCTTCGGGGTTAATATTTGGGGAATTACTCTCTTGATTAATTTACAGTTAGTGACTGATGAATTGGAATGAGGCGTATGTTGTGTTTGTGTAACACTTATTCAAAAAATACGCGAGTTATTCGAAAAGACCGGGTTTATCCCATTCTGAATAACTGATACGACGATAAGTCGAAGATGAAGACGATGGTCGAAGACTGGAGGTCTTCACGTCGTTTGGGTGATTACTGATGATCTTGATTGGGCTGTACACCCAAGAAGATGGAAACAGTTAATGATCGTCCAGACGTACTTGGAGATCGATGGATATGCGGGGTACTAGGTGCCTCCGGTTTCGTTCAGACCCAGAACGGACTTGTAAATGGACTGTGTGTCTGACATTGGATTTTAGTCCGTGTGATTGATCTCTATTAAATATATATCTGTTTGGCGATGGAAAATTTATTCTCTTGCTTAACGCCCTTCTCTGAGACGTACGAGCTCAGGAGTTATATATTGATGGATATCAAACGCATGGAGTGAATTGCCTGTGTGGCATACCTAAGTGGCAATTGATCGAGGCTTTTGTTGAAAAGCAAAGTCTTGTGGTTGATGATCGAAGCACGACCTTTGTGGCGTAGCTTTGTGTAACGTTTACTTCGCGAGTTTCACAGCCGGTATGAACCAAAAACGGGAGACGGACCTCAATGAGGGCATGTGTTTCCTTCTAGCTAAAAAGTGGCGTCAGTGGTTTTACACGCCATGACGAGTTTGACTTATGTGGTTGTTGCTGTTGCGAGGCGCCTTGGTTATATCGGTTTCGGATGATGCATTCTGGTCGGCAGACGGACCAGACTTACGGCCCAAAGGGCGGGGAAACGCAGTGTTCAGGTTTTAAGTTTAACCCACATTGGTGGACCGGCTCTGTCGCTCCAAGGTCACTCGAGCTCTGACCTGAGACATGGGCTAGATTGTCTCGAATCGGTTGAGGACTATCTTTTGCCTCGGTTCATAGATGGAAATCCAATTTCCAAATACGTGACTTTGCGATTTTGATTGTATAACCTATATATGGCGACATAGTGGTATGGGGCATTCATGCCGCCTATGATTGATACTTATGATTTGAAGTTGTTTTATACACTATACACTTATAATAGTATCGAATGATTTCTTTTAAACGTATCAAGCATTCTTGGCTATTATAAGGTAAAAACCCTATCCTCCGGCTTGCGTTGCATTGTGTAATGGGAACTGGGTCTTATAATAGCTTCATTTTTCTTTATTTAGCATTGCGTTGTTGTTTTATGCACTGGTATTCTTGGGAGGAAACCCGTTCCGTGTTATACGGCGTGGTCCCTTGATTTAACGAACTTTAAAAATAAAGATTTACTGTTTTAGTTCTCACACCAGTCACATGACTGACCCGGAGTTTATTGTTTTAACCTAAACTCTGGGTGCCCTTATTTTGACGTGGGCAGCTAGTAGTTTTGGTTTTGCAGATTTATATTCACAGGATCCCGGTTTACAGCTGGAATGATATCCGGAAAGCTTTGTATCTGTATATCTCTTCTAGTTGTGTATTGTCTTATTTTCCGCTGCTATGTATTTAAATGTAATTTAAATCTCTGACATTTCTGTGTAATATTCATTTATACTCTGTATATTCTTGTAATCTGATGCATTGTTGTAATATACAATGAAATGTTCTTCCGTCTGCATTCTGATTTGTCGTGTTCTCAAAACAATTCGTTCTTTCTCACTCTCTTCGGAGACCGGGGAAGTTCGGGTCGTTTCAGTTGCTTAGGTTGATGTTGATTAGCTTCTAGTTTTGATTTCAGCAGAGTAGCGATGCCATTTTTATTTTTATTTATAACAGATTCAGAGAAGAAGCAGAATAGAATTGTGTGTAGAGAAGGCTAGGTCCTAGGATGTATTTATAGGTGTAGGAACTCATTTAGGCCCTCAGATAAACCCTAGAACTCATCAGGTCCGTCCAAACACGTCACAGCCCACAAAATCGCACATACACGCACCAGGTTCGACCAGGGCTCGACCCCCAGGTCGACTGCCCAGTTGACCTGGTTTAGGGGGTCGACTGCCCAGTCGACTCCCCAGTCGACCTGGGTCCTGGTGGGTCGACTCCCCAGTCGACTTGGGCCCTGGGCGGGAAATTTCCCGCCCAGCCCGCTTCTGGGTTTGAATTCGAATTTTGAATTCGAATTTCGAGGTGTTTTCAATTCTGAAATTTCCTGAAACTTCGGTGGGTCATATCTCCTTCATACGGACTCCGATTCTCGCAAACTCAGACTCGTTTTCATGTAGAATTCCGAGACGAACGCAATGGCGCAACCCGTTTCCCTTGATTCTAATTTTAAAAATTAATTATCCTCTGATTTGTTACTTATACATTCACAGAAAATACGGGGTGTTACATTCTCCCCACCTTAAAGGATTTCGTCCCCGAAATCTTCAAGTTAAGAATAATGTGTCCTACCATCCAACATCCATCTACTCAATCATCAATCATTGGCGTCTATTGTCCTTAGAAACCTCTAATGTTGTATGAACATATGCAAAGGTGTGTGTATATGTTTCTTATCTAATGCAAAGATCAGGCGGTCCACTGATTCAGTTGACCTCCTTAATGCAAATTATGCCAGTGCCATGAGTCCAACATGTGTGAAATTTTCCTACTCGATACATATCATTTCTATATGAGTGCACAACCATTCAGTCATATGCAACATCCACGTGCTTAGTCAATCATTTTGCATCCACAAAAATTGAAAATGCTCACACATCCATATGCAGTATGAGAGTGTTTTCGAGCCGATCTAGTGCCTACTGTGTGTATATGCATCCTTGAGCAACCACTAGGAACCACTTGCATCCACTTGCAACCATCAAACATAACATGTCTCAAACACTTGTTTACACTCATTAGTTTCTACCTAAAGTTCGATGATTCGATCAATAGGATACAGTCGAATGATGGAAGCGAGTACAGATAAAACAAAACTTGGTTCCCATTAGACATGGGTCCTAAGTATCGGCCCCGAAGACCGAAACCAACATCAAATTGACACCCAGAGGATTACCCTCTTTAGACAATGTCAAAACTGGAAATCTTAACCTTATCGGGAATATTCAGATATTTACAGACTACTGGTACAGATCAGGTTCCCGAATGATTCTTAGGAAGCTAAGCATGATAAAACCCAGAATGTATGCGTCCTACTTGATGCCTAACACAGATATCTCTCAAGCACAATCTATCACAATAGATGAGTCATAACCCTTATGGGTCTGAGTCTGTAGCGGAATCTGAAATAATACTAGTATTAAAGTGCAGAGTATCGATTACAAAATCAAAATACCAGAATCCGAAAGAGTCTTAAATCCATAATCAGATAAAGAAATTTAAACCTACTATAGGAATTTTCCTATTTCTATCCTGGCCACTAGCATCAAGATATTGACGAAACCAACCGGGTACCTGAACACCCTCTGGTATCTCGGACGCTTCAGACATGCTGAAACGAAACAGGAAAGGTTCACTACAAAAAAGACTGAAAGAAAGACATATGGCTTTTGGGGATCATGTTTTTCAAAATAAGCTTTATTTTTGAAAATACTTCTTTTCAAAACTTTTTTTGAAAATAGTTTTCAAAAACTTTACCTAATCTGGTAACCTTTAGCTCTGATACCAAGTGTAACACCCCACCTCCGCTAAGGTCACTCACAAAGGGAATGCCTTAACTTTGGTGGAGCATTTTAGTAAACAGGACAGAAACTTACAAGACAGATAAAACAATACTTGAAAATTTATAACTTTATTTCAACAGAAGCTTGGTTACATCCTTTCAAATCACAATATCAGAATTCAAGTACAAAATATCAGTCTTGTACAATAGCCTTCAGAATGCATAGTTTAAAATCATAATCCCCATAGAAGAAGACAAGCCATACTTTAAGCACTGCAAGCGGAAGAAATCTGGATCAAGCTAGAGTATTCCCTTCTACAAAACCTGGGGGGGGGGGAACGGAAGAAAGGAGGCGAAACAACAAGGGTCAAACAAAAAGTCTGGCAAGTCCAGTGATTTTCAGTTATGAACAGATAATAATAACATGACATGAACATAAAACTGGATGAGAGATAACTATAACAGGTGTAGCAGATATAACAGAAGAACAGAATGATATAAGATATTGTTTTACACTTCTCTGCACTAATACTAGTATAACACAATTAGGTGTCACCCTAATGCCTAAACAGAAACGGGTACAGAATAATTTCCACGGAAGAGAGTGCTAGTAATGGGCCTTTACCACCCAAACAGAAACAGACAGAAGCAGAAACAGATTAATCCCTACGGAAACAGAATGTAGAATTTGGTGTACACTAGTAATTGGGCCTTTACCACCCGAACTGACGGTACCATGCTGAAACAGAAAGGTGTTGCCACCCAACAGAAACAGACGGTACCAACAGAAACAGACAGAACTAAGTGTACCCTAAAACCCCACCCCAAGCGATCGGCTCCCTAATACATAAATATCCTGTGTCGGCCCCACAGTAGGGTGTATCACTCCCTGAAGTGACAACCAATTGGAAAAGACCTATTTATAGATGACACAGCGTCTTACATCCTCAGAGGCAGACCGGGATCCATGCACGCACATGACCCGGTTGGAACGCACCATCAACACCCCTTGCCAATATCAGATTGAACCGCTTATAATTAGTTCAGTAAGAGTGCCCGGACCGTACCTACTGTTGGGTCAAAGTTTTTGATACCAGAAAGGGTTACTGACTAATATGAGTCCCAAACAACAGCTGACACAAGTAATTCCCTTCCTAACCTTGTGTCCCCAGACTAACAGATTTCAGATTAACTTGTTTACAAGTTTCAGACTTACAGAGTTTAGCTCAACAAGTTCACAGATTAACAAACTTATAGATTTACTGGTTACAAATTAACCGGTTACAGATTGTCTAACTTTGTATTGGGCCTACAGACTCACGAAACGGGTTTATCAGATTCATTGGTCCAATTGGTTTAACCTTACCTACCCAACATGTTTTAGACATCATATTTATCTCAGATTTTTATTAATTAAATATTAATGCCCAGACCTCTCACATTAGACTGACAGTTTGCGGCTACTTGTTAGGCCGGTTGGTTCCGGGCAGGTTTCTGTCGCAAACTGAGTCTAACCTCGGGTTTCAAGCACGTTATGACTAACTTCTCACATTAGAACCTATTGTTTGCTGCCACTGGAATATGCCGGGCGGTTCCGGGCAGAATTACGCCGCAAACTCATTCTAACCTCAAGTTAGCCATGTTTATCTTTGCGGCCAATTAATTAATGGTTTACCATTTATACCCACGCCTAATATACATGTCAATTATTCATAACTATAGCCAATTCAGATTATGTCAATAGCGGACTAATTATATCAACTCAACAGATATAGCAGATAACAGATTTTGCAGATTAGCTGACTTAACGGATTTAGCAGATTAAGCAAACTAGCAGATAACAGATTAGGCATCTCAACAGATTTAGTTTAGCAGATTTGGGATTTTCAACAGACTTAGCAAATGACAGATTTGGCGGATGAACAAATCTAGAAGACTAGGCAGTAAAGCAGAACTAGCAGATAACAGAACTAGCATATTAGGCAATATAACAGAACTAGCAGATTAGACAAATATAGCAGAATTAGCAAATTAGGCAAATATAACAGATTTAATCATTCCTTAAAGTTTCACAAACATCTCTTGCCTAATTATAAATTTGGCCTAAGTTCACATGCATAAATAATGGTCATGATTGATCATATACCCCATGTTCGCATTAAATTTTCATAGCACAAATTATGGTCATAATTTACTATATATCATATGTTTAAATTTTTATTAAACGTGGATAGTACAGAAGATCCATTTATAAATTATACCAAATATATCCATCGATTACTATGCATGTCATATATCCTAAAGATCCCTTACTTAGGTGTTTATTTACATTAATAGATACCCAAATTTCATGTAAATCTTTATACCTAAGCTATATTCTCTTTATCTCAAATCAAATGTTCAATACCCCTTTATGTTATAAATATAACATGTCCAGTCGTATGTCTCAGATTTAAGTTCTAGCTACAGTCCATGTTCTTTCCTCAAATTAGTCATCTATTGGTCATGCCCAATTTATGCATCATTTATTTTACTGTCCCAAACATTTTAGAGTATGTTAATCTCTTATGAGATTGGCTCAGGCTCGTGGTAGCCTGCCTATAAAACAGAAAGAGGAATGTGATACAAAATAAGATCTAAACAGAACAGAACAGATATAACCTCAGATTCAGATTTTACAATTCATGTCACAATCAGAATTAACGTTTGTATCAGAAAATAACTGTACTTGCCTTGATTGGATTAAAGAAAGAACTTTGGTTGTTGTAGAATCGTTGCAGAAGCTTTAATCTCTAATTTGAATTGACTTGCTTAGGTTAATGTTGATTAGCTTCTAGTTTTGATTTCAGCAGAGTAGCGACACAATTTTTATTTTTATTTAGAACAGAGGCAGAGAAGAAGCAGAATAGAATTGTGTGTAGAGAAGGCTAGGTCCTAGGTTGTATTTATAGGTGTAGGAACTCATTTAGGCCCTCAGATAAACCCTAGAACTCATCAGGTCCGTCCAAACACGTCACAGTCCACAAAGTCACACACACGCACCAGGTTCGACCAGGGCTCGACCCCCAGGTCAACTGCCCAGTCGACCTGGTTTGGGGGGTCGACTGCCCAGTCGACTCCCCAGTCGACCTGGGTCCTGGGGGGTCGACTGCCCGGTCGACTCCCCAGTCGACTTGGGCCCTGGGCCGGAAATTTCCCGCCCAGCCCGTTTCTGGGTTTGAATTCGAATTTCAAATTCGAATTTCGAGCTGTTTTCAATTCTGAAATTTCCTGAAACTTCGGAGGGTCATATCTCCTTCATACGGACTCCGATTCTCGCAAATTCGGACTCGTTTTCATGTAGAATTCCGAGACGAACGCAATCGCGTAACCTGTTTCCCTTGATTCTTATTTTAAAAATTAATTATCCTTTGATTTGTTACTTATACGTTCAAAGAAAATACGGGGTTTTACATTAGATTTCAGCAGTGTAGCAACGCCATTATTTTATTTTAATTAGAATAGAGGTAGAGTATAGGCAAAACGAAATTGTGTGGAGAGAAAGTGACGTTTGCGGGATTTTTTATAGGAGAATAGGGTGATTTAGAGCCTTCAGATCAGTCCAGAAGTCATCAGAACCACCCAGCTCGAAGATGGGTCATCCAGCCACTCAGAAGAAGACATGTCATCACAGAACACTCCAGAATTCTGTGTTGGATCGGTATGGGCGCACTTGGCAGGTGCACCAGTGTATTTTTGTACTAGCGCACTTGTTTCCGGTTTTTCTGCCTAACTTCGTTCGTCCATATCTTCTTCATACGTTATCCGTTTTACGCAAACTCGGACTCTATCTCAAGAAGAATTTCAAGATGAACGCAATGGCACAACCCGTTTCCCTTAATTCTTCTCCTAAAATTAAGTATACTTTAATATGTTACTTATACGTTCATAGAAAATACGGGGTGTTACATTCTTCCCTCCTTAAAGGATTTCGTTCCCGAAATCGTCAAGTTAAGAAGAATGTGTCCTACCATCCAATCATCCATCTACTCAACCATCATCCACAAGCATACATTGTCCTTAGAAAACTTCTAATGTTGTATGAACATATGCAAAAGTGTGTGTATATGTCTCTTATCTAATGCAAAGATCAGGCGGTCCACCGATTCAAGTGACCTCCTCAATGCGAACCATGTTGGTGCCACGAGTCCAATTATGTATGCAAGAAATCCTATTTGGTACACATTCATGTGGTGAGTCAATCATGTTGTATCAACAAAAATTGAAAAATGCGCACACATTCATATGCAGTTTGAGAGTGTTTTTGAGCCGATCTAGTGCCTAGTATGTGTATATGCATCCACGAGCAACCACTAGCAACCACTTGCATCCACTTGAAACAATCAAACTAACAAGTCTCAAACACATGTTTACACCCATTAGTTTCTACCTAAAGGTCGAAGACTCAATCGATAGGATACAGCTGAGAGATAAAAGCAAGTACAATTAAAACAAGAGCTCTGTTCCTATTAGACATCGGTTAAGAAAATAATTCCCTAAGTATCAAGCCCGGACACCGAAATCAACATCAGATTGACACCTAGTGAATTACTCCCATTAAACAATGCCAAACTGGAAATCTACTTCACGCTATGAGTAAAAACCCCTAACCTTATCAGAAATATTCAGATACTTACAGACTACTGGTACAGATCAGATTATCAAATGATTCTTAGGAAACCAAGCATGATAAAAAAAACCAGAATGTATGCATCAAAGTCAACTTAATGCCCAATACAGATACCCTCGAACCCCAACTTATCACAAACAGATGAGTCAAAACCCTTAAGGGTTTGATTCTACAGCGGGATCATAAACAAGACTAGTATTAAAGTGTAGAGTATCAATTACAGAATCAAAATTCCATAATCAGAAAGAGTTTTAACTTAACAATCATATAGGGAAATTAAACCATCTACAGAATTTTTTTCCTATTTATATCATATCCACCAGCCTCGAGGCTATTCTCCTGCCCTCCAGAAGTAGGACATGTCCTTGCCCTTGCCCTCATTTCTTGGGGCAGTCCCTAGTGAAGTGTCCCATCTCACCACAGTTGAAGCAAGTGCCCTTCCTCTTTCTGCAATCCTTGTTCAGATGAGTCAAGCTTCCACAAGTAAAGCACTTTTTCTCCTTCTTATCTTCAGACTTTTCATCCTTCTTTTGTGTTTCCTTTTTAGGCCCCGCCTTCTTATTCTGTTGTCATTCGAGCTTTTCCTCTTTGTTTTTACTTTCGGCTTCCTCTTCATGCATTAATGCCATGTCCACCAATTTCTCGAAGGTTACCCCCATAGGAACATGGGACATCGCCAATCCGTGTAGCGGCTCATTCAAACCTTTAGCAAACCTCACTGCCTTTTTATGCGGTGTATTTACAAAATCTAAGCCGAATCTCGCCAACTGATTAAACTTGTTGATGTACTCTCTCACTGATAAATCCCCCTGGTTCAACGCCAAGAACATCTCTACGTATAGACTCTCTTCCGCTCGTGAGAGAAATTTCATCTCGAACCTATGCCTGAAATCCATCCATGTCTCTACCGGACGCTCTCCATTTGTGACCTCCCACCAAAAAGAAGCTTCTTCCTTAAGCAACCATACCGCCAACTGTATCTTCTGCCTATCATCCACCTCGAAGATAATGAACAAATCCTCGGTTTCTTTAAGCCAGTTCCTTGCCTCCACGAATGATTCAGTTCCATTAAAGTTCTTCCCACCCATGGCTCCAAAGTCTCTACATATCTTCGGGAGAGTATTCACGCGTGGAGGAGGAGGAGGAACCGCTGCAACTGGGGAAGGAGGGACGTTTACTGGGCCCGCATCATTAGCCCTAGCATCTGGATACCTTCTAAACCAACTAGGTACCAGTACGCCCTCTCGAAGGTCAAGATCCCCAGACATACTGAAATGAAAAAGAAAAGGGATTCAAAATGGAGAAAGGATAGATATATTGCTTTTGGGGATTATGCTTTTCAAAATAAACTTTACTTTTGAAAATACTTCCTTTCTAAAACCTTTTTGAAAATACTTCCTTTTTAAAACCTTTTTGAAAATAGTTTTCAAAAACATTTTATCAAATTTGGTAACCTTTAGCTCTAATACCAAGTGTAACGCACCACCTCCGTTAAGGTCACTCACAAAGGGAATGCCTTAACATTGATGGAGCATTTTAGTAGACAAAACAGAATATTACAAGACAGATGAGTAGTACTTGAAAATTTACAATTTTATTATAGCAGAAGCAGAAATAAGTTTGGTTACATATTTCTAAATCACAATGCCAAAACTCAAGTACATAATTATCAGTCTTATACAAAATCCTTCAGAATGAAAAGTTTCAAAGCCATGATCCCAAACATAAACTGCCATGAAAAGATAGAGTCAAAGCCAAGCAATACTCTAAGCACTTCAAGAAGAGAGAATCAGAATCAAGCTCCAATGTATCCACCCTGAGCTCCTGGGGGGGGGGGGGGGGTGGAAACGAAAAGAAAAGGGACAAAAACAAACGAGGTCAGACATAAAGTCTGGCGAGTCCAGTGACTTCCAGCATATAAACAGATAATATTATCATGACATGTAAATAAAGCTGGATGAGAGATTACATCAACAAGAATAACATATATACTTTAAGTTAACAGAAGAAACAGAATGATGTAAACCAAGTTATGTTCCTTACTTACATCTTACTTCTCTGCACTAATACTAGTATAACAGGATTAGGTGTTCCCCTATTGTCTAAACAGAAACAGAATCGAAACAGAAGGCTAGTAATGGGCCTTCACCACCCCAACAGACAAAAGGTACAGAAGCAGAATACTAATACTGGGCCTTTACCGCCCCAACATAAAGAAAGTAAGGAAACAAAATACTAATAATGGGCCTTTACCACCCAACTAATGTGCCTTTACCACCCTAATAGACAGAAGGTACGGAAACAGAATCAGAAACGGAATCAGAGACGAAAACAGAATAATCCCTACGGAAACAGAATGTTAGAATTAGGTGTACACTAGGAATGTGCCTTTACCACCCCAATAGACGGTACCACGCAAAAACACAAAATGTTACCACCCAACAGAAACAGACGGTACCAATAGAAACAGACAGAACTAAGTGTACCCTAAGTCCTACCCCAAGCGATCAGCTCCCTAATAAATAAATACCCTGTGTCGGCCCCATAGTAGGGTGTATCACTCCCTATAGTTGCAACCTATTGGCACCGACCTATTTATAGATGTCACGGTGTCTTACATCCTCAGAGCAGACCGGATCCATGCACACACATGACCCAGTTGGAACGCACCATCAACACCCCTCGCCATTATCAGAATGAACCGCTTATAACTAGTTCAGTAAGCGTGCCCAGATCCCTACATAGCACGGGGTCAAATTTTTTGACACCAGAAAGGGTTATTGGCTAATATGGGTCCCAAACAACAGACGACACAAGTATTTCGCCTCCTAACTTTGTGTCCTTAGACTAACCGATTTCAGATTAACTTGTTTACAAGTTTCAGACATACAAAGTCTAGATTTACAAGTTCATAGATCAGACAGTCAAGTTAACAAGTTTTCAGACTAACAAATCAGATGTACAGTTTTAACAGACTTACAGATAGTCTAACTTTGTATTGGGCCTACAGATTCACGAAACGGGTTTGTTAAATTCATCAGTCCAATTGGTTGAACCTTATCCACCCAACACGTTTTAGACATCACTTTTATCTTAGATTTGCATTAATTAAATATTAATCCATAGAAATCTCACATTAGGTCGGTAGCTTGTGGTTGCTGGATATGCCGAGCGGTTCCGAGCAGACTTCTGCCACCAGCCAGACCTAACCTCGTGTCTAAGCATATTTTAGTAATGGCTACGACCTCTCACATTTGACTGACAGTTTGCGGTCGCGGGTTAAGCCGGTTGGTTCCGGGCAGGCTTCTACCAGAAACGGAGTTTAACCTCGTGTCATTGCCACTTTATTCCATTACAGAAAATATCAGACTAATTATGTCCATTTAGCATATTTAACTTCTTTACAAGTTACGGCAGATTATCCAAAGTTCTATAAACATGTTTTGCTCAATTTTATATCGATCCTCCAAATTACAATTATTCAGCTTTCAACAGATTAAGCTATTCAACAGATTTAGCAGATAACAGATCTAGCAGATTAGGAAATTTAGCAGATTGGCGGAACAAGCAATTCAACAGATTTAGCAGATTAGGCAATTCAGCAGATTAGCAGATTTAACATTTCTTAAAAATTCTATTTACATATCTTGCCTAATCATAAATTAAGCCAAAACTTACATGCTCAAATCATGGTCATAATTCATAATACAATATATGCCCCCAAATTTTCGTTAAACTTTGCACAGTACAGAACACTCTCTAAAAGCCCCAAACCATGATATAAATTATGCCAAATTATATCCTTTAATGCCAATATCCAAAAATCCATATTTACACGCATTCACATTAATAGTTATCCTATTTTAATATAGGTCCTTACGCCTAAGTTTCATATTCATTTTTCAAGTCATGAATCGTTATATAAAATATACACAAAAATCTAGATTTTTAAATTATATCGTCTTAAATTCAGATCTTAATTTTTATATGAATTATGTCCCCAAGTTTCTAGTCATATGTTATCATTCAATGATTCCTCTTCTCCCGAATCACAGAGTATGTACAGATCTGGATCTAATTTACAACATATGTCCTTTTCTCAAATCAGTCACAAATCAGCCATGTCGAATTATGCATTATTCATTATTTACTCCAAATTTTAGCGTTCGTGTGTTAATCTTTTATGAGATTTGGCGCAGGCTCGTAGTAGCCTGGCTATTGAATAGAAGAAAAAAAGAAAGAGAATAGTCACAGAAAAATAGATCTAACCGATAAGAATATGCATAACCTCAGATTCAGATTTATAGCCATGTCAAGATCATAGATAAGTTCATATCTGAAAATAACTGTACTCAAAAAAAGGGAACGATTCTTGTATTCTGGAATATGTATTCTAACACTGAATAGCTATCCTTTGGCACAGACTATCGATTAGATTAGAAAATAGTTGTTCTCTTTTAATTCTATTCAGATTAGAAGAAGATGCACTAGTTCTAGCTTAGATTTCAGCAGAGTAGCGATGCCATTATTTTATTTTAATTAGAATAGAGGCAGAGTATAGGTAGAATTAAATTGTGTGGAGAGAAAGTGAGGTTTGGGGGTGTTTTTATAGGAGAATAGGGTGATTTAGAGCCTTTATATCAGTCCTGAAGTCATCAAAACCACCCAGCTCGAAGACAGGTCATCCAGCCACTCAGAAGAAGACACGTATCACAAGTGTTCCAGAATTCTATGCTGGATCGGTATGGGCGCACTTGGTAGGTGCGCCAGTGTATTTTTATACTTGCGCACTTCACAAGTGCGCCAGCGTATTCTGGCTTGTCTCCAGTTTTTCTGCCTAACTTCGTTGTCCATATCTTCTTCACACGATATCGGTTTATGCAAACTCGGATTCTATCTCAAGCAGAATTTGGAGGCGAACGCAATGGCACCACCCCTTTCCCTTAATTCTTCTCATAAAATTAAGTATACTTTAATTTGTTACTTATACGTTCATAGAAAGTACGGGGTGTAACAGATTTTGTTCCGTTCAGACCTAGGACGGAATTGTATGGATGGTGTGTCTGACACTGTAATTTACGACATAACACTGATTTCCATTGTTATGTATCTGGTTTGTGACTTATGAGCTCGAAGTGGATACGTATGGATGGAAATCAGTGGTCATGTCGTGAATGGAAAATGTGACATGCTTAAGATATGAATTGAGCCTGTACGATTTAGGCATCGCTTTCTAGGCATGCTTTGTGTATGACATGACATCGACAAACCTCACGCCCCGGATGACGAGAAACTGGCGGTTAGGTTGTGTATATATATAAATTGATGACGACCGCTGCAGCAGTGGGAAACCACTTATGACTTATGGAATAGGTTATGTTCGGAGGGCCGTGTCTGGCAAAAACCATTGATTTACCTCGCGATTTGTATTGGTGTCCTTGTCTGGATGAAAAACCAGTGATTACATTTCGTTTGTGTTCCGATTGATTTTTCGTACTTGGAATCATCAAGTTGGAAACCCAAATCTACAATACAAGCCATACGATTTTGATTGTGTGTGTATATATATATATATATATATATATATATATATATATATATATATATATATATATATATATGGCGACATAATATTATGGGGTATTATGCTGTCTAGGATTAAAACATTTATTTGCGAAACATTTTCCACACTATATATATGTATTTTGGCATTGAAAGAGGACTTTTACGTATGAAAGCATATTTGGTTATCATAAGATAAACCTCGCCCATCTGGTGTGCGCTTACATTGTGTGATGTGGGACAAGCTTATGATAGCTTCATTTTCAAAGGTCATTCCGTATTTATATGCACGGGCATTCACATGGAGTAAACCCGTTCCGCGTTAGCGGCGTGGTCCGATGAAATTCCTAGCTTTAAATTAAACCTTAAACAACCGTTTATGTTCTCACACCAGTCCCATGACTGAACTGGAGTTTATTGTTCCTACCTAAACTCTAGGTGCCCATTAATTTTCACATGTGTAGCTAGTAGTTTAGTTTTGCAGTTATGTTTCGTTGGAGAGAAGTTCAGAGCGCTTTCTGAGTTGGAGCCCTTATTAGGGTTGAAGCTTCCGCTGTTTCCTTCTTCCGCTGAGAATATATTTATATTTCTCTTCCGTTGTGTGTTTGTGTTGTAACTCTGATATTCATGTAACTCTGATGTAATATTGTATTATGCAATGAAAAGTTATGTTATTTTGTTCAATAAGTGTAAGTACCCATAAGAATTCGTCTTTGTGAACGGTTTAAGTTGGTTTAATTTCCAGCGGAAACCGGGCAACAAGGCAGGTCATTACACTTTATTATATAACTTTACGATATTGTAATGCTTTAAATAATTATTTTAACGAAGGCATTTGTTGCAAACTGGTGAAATCCTGTCGTAAACATAAAATTTACTATATAAATTTTCTCCAAATATGAATTTATGTTTTACTTTGAGTGTGTTCATAATTTAAATAATAATCCATCATTCAAGTTCGGTTATATCAGTTACCGACTGAATTAATCAAAATTCAGTTCGGTTTAGTAAATTTTCGATTCCAATTCAGTTTGAATTTTTTTAACCTCCAAACCAATGAATTCAACCGAATGGTCACCCCTACAAGCTAAGACTCATATTACAACAGATATTGGAATGACCACCCAGAACCCCAAGCAATTCTTCTTCATCGTTACTACTGTCATCAGTAAATTGTTGAACCCAGAGACATTGAACATGCATCATTTTGAACCGTATGTTCTACCAGATTCGTCGTAGCAATTTCATTATTCACTACCTCCTCCAATTTTACAGGAGTAGATGCTAACGATTCTCCATAACGATCCCAAACCAAATAGTTCGACACAAAACTGTATCGACGCAAATGAACTCTAACCGTTTGTTGTATCAAATGCTTCAAATTTTATACACAGATTAATTGGGCCTCAATTAATTCAACCTATTCATATATGAATTAACAACACTATACATTCAACACTATATGTGCACATATACATACAACATAAGCTAATTAAACCAAGATTAGCAACGCAATAAAATCAATGCATATACAGATGTATTAACAGCACTACACATACAAAGATACAATCTAACAAACAAATAAAGCTTAAATTAGCAAACCTAGGATATTAAATAAAATTAGTGCTTCATACCTTGGCAACCGGGGATGAATTAGAGCTTAGAAAGGAGGAGAGTGAGCCTTGATCGCCTTGGAGAGAGTAATGGCGGCTTTGGAGGTGGCCAATTTCAGAAATCGGGAAGAAAGGATTGGGAATTTGGAGAAATTTTTGGTAGAAATCGAATGGGAGGAAGAAGATATCCGGATGGGTTTTTTCAACTCCACTAAGAAGCGGCTTCACACGGCTATAAACATCATTGTAAAAAATGGCTTCCCATGGGTTTTTTAATACGTAAAGAAAAATCCAGAATTTAGATTCCGCTGGAAGCCGTTAGGGGGGTCGTTGCCCCCCTCCGTTGCTATATATAATGTTTCTTATAGTGTAGTTTTCTGCAATTCATGAGATACATTAAGCTTCATATTGCGCAAGTATTGCGATTTTCATACACTTTCATTTTATTTTATTTTGTGCAGTACTTCCGTTGGATTAAAGGTATTCTAACCTCTTTAACTCAAAAAATTTGAAACTTTTCGACCACTTTATCTGTATAGTGTGATTGGGATAATTCAATTTTATTAGCTATCCTTATTATTTTGCTTTCCAAAATAATGTCTGCAACCCTTAAATGTTTTATATAAAATTAATTGATTGACATTTTCTTTATGGTCTCTATAACTTTAATCATAGGACCAAATTTTAGCGAATCGTCCACATAGAGACAAATTATCACGTATGATTGTCCAACTTGTTTAAATTAAATACATTTATAACATCTTTTTATACGAAAAATCCTTTTTCATCATGAGACTATCAAATTATTCGTGCCTTTGTTTTGAAGCTTGTTTTAGTTCGTAATGATTTGATCGGTCCACAGATTTTTTTCTCGTTTACTTTGGAGATTAAACCTTCAAGTTGCTCCATGTCGATCTCCTCATTGGGATCTCCGTTGAAGAATGTTGTCTTTACATATATTCTATGAATTTCTAGCTAACAAATGAATTCAATTGCTATTAACTTTCTTATAGAGGTTATTCGTGCAACTAATTAATAATTACCAAAGAAGTCTACACCCTATTTTTGACGGTGTCTTTTAGCTATCTTTACATTTATCGACAGAGCTATCAGGTTTTGTTTTCTTCTTAAAGATCCATTTACAGCCAATTGGTTTTATTTCTGGTGAACCTAGGTGGAATATCAACTATTTTCCATATTTTATTACTTAGAACTAACTCAATCTCACTTTTCATTACTTCTTTAGAAAGATTTTTAAAATGACATTACTTTTTCAAGTTTGTTGTTTAATAAGATACATGAATTATATAATAGATTTATGAGAATTGAAAAAGGTGAAGAATTATACAACAAGATACATGAATTCCAAAAGCACAAGCACATAAATTAAAAGGTTGGAAACAGAAAATCAGGCTGTTTGGCGTTATAAAATTTAATAAAAATTTCAGCAAAATTGAGCAAAAGCTCAAATAGCTCAGTTCGCTAGAGCGTGTGGCTGTTAACCACAAGGTTGGAGGTTCAAGCCCTCCTTCTAGCGCCCTACACATGTGCTGCATTTTTTGGGCCTTCCAGCATTACCTGACTAAAGCTATGAATCCCTCGTAAGCTGTTACCTACATCAAATAACTATTATTTACGATTGAATTTTTTTTTCTTTAATTTAACCAACCAAAGCACATCAAAAAAAGTAACAGTACATATGCTTCCAAATCCCAACGCAACTACTTTAACATAAATTAGTGTGTGCTAAACCCCATATGACCTCTCACACACTCATTATTTCCACACAAGCTAATAGGGATGCACAATATTCGGTCCAAACCAAATTAACCGATCAAACCAATTTATTTAGGTCGATTCGGTTTTAAAACTAAATCGGTTTTTATTCGATTTGCAAATTTTTTTTGTTCTGTTATCTATTTAACTAAATTAAACAAACTTTATCATATAACTTTACGATATTGTAATTCTTTAAATAATTAGTTTAACAAAGGCATGTGTTGCAAATTGATAAAATCTTATCATAAACATAAAATTTACTATATAAATTTTCTCTAAACATGAATTTTTGTTTTACTTTGAGTGAATTCATCATTTAAATAATAATCCATCATTCAAGTTCGGTTACCGACTGAACTAATCAAAATTAATTCAGTTCGATTTAGAAAATTTTCGATTCCAATTCAGTATTAGTTTTTTTACCTCAAAGCCAACGAATTCGACCGAACGCTCACACCTACAAGCTAAGACTCATATTAAAACAGATATTAGAATGACCACTCAGAACCCAAAGCAATTCTCCTTCATCATTAGTATCGTTATCAGTAAATTGTTGAGCCCGGGGATATTGAACGTGCATCATTTTCGACCATATGTTCTACGAGATTCATCGTGGCAATTTCATTATTCACTGTGTCCTCTAATTGCACATAAGTAGATGCTAATTGTTCTCCTTGACGATCCCAAACCAAATAGTTTGACCCTAAACCGTGTTGACGCAAATGAACTCTAACCGTTTGCGGTATCAAATGCTTCAAACCTATACATAGATTAATTCGGCCTCAATTAATTCAACCAATACATATATTAATTAACCGCACTATACATTCAACACTATATATGCACATATACATAAAACATATGTTAATTAAACCTAGATTAGCAACATAATCAAATCAATGTATATATACATGTATTAACAGCACTACACATACAAAGATACAATATAACAAACAAATTAAGCTTAAATTAGCAAACCTAGGATGTTAAATAAAATTACGGCTTCAAACCTTGGAAATTGGGGATGAATTGGAGCTTAGAGAGGAGGAGAGTGAGCCATGATCGCGTTGGAGAGAGTAAGGGCGTCTATGGAGGTGGCTAATTTCATAAATAGGGAAGAAAGGATTGGGAATTTGGAGAAATTTGTGGCAGAAATCGAATGGAAGGAAGAAGATAGTAGGTTGGGTTTTTTCAGCTCGACTAAGAAATGGCTTCAAATGGCTACAAACGTCATTGTAAACAATGGCTTCCCACGGTATTTTTAACATGTAAAGAGAAATCTAGAATTTCCCTTCTACTGGAAGCCGTTTGGAGGGTCGTTGCCCCCATCCTTAACTATATACATTGTTTCTAATAGTGTAGTTTTTTGCTATTCATGGGATACATTAAGCATCATACTACATGATTAATACAAATTTCGTACACTTACATTTTTTATGTGTGCAGTACTTCCGATGGATTACAGGTAATCTAACCTCTTTAATTCAAAAATTTGGAAACTTTTTAACCATTTTATCTGTATAGTGTGATTGGGATAAATAGATTTTATTAGGCATCCTTATTATTTCGCTTTATAAAATAACATCTGCAACCCTTAAATGTTTTATTTGAAATTAACTGATTAACATTTTCTTTATGGTCTCTATAACTTTAATGATAGGACCAAAAATTAGCGAATCATCCACATAGAGACAAATCATCACGTATTATTCTCCAACTTATTTACAATAAATACATTTATCACATTTGTTTATACGAAAATCCTTTTTCATCATGATACTATCAAATTTTTTGTGCCTTTGTTTTGAAGCTTGTTCTAGTCCGTAATGATTTGATCGGTCCACAGATTTTTTTCTCCTTTACTTTGGAGATTAAACCTTCAAGTTGCTCCATGTCGTTCTCTTCATCAGGATATCTATTGAAGAATTTTGTCTTTACGTACATCCGATGAATTTCTAGTTTATAAACGAATTTAATTGCTATTAAATTTCTTATAGAGGTTATTCGTGTAACTAATTAATAAATATCGAAGAAGTCTACACCCTATTTTTGACGATGTCTTTTAGCTATCTTTACATTTATCGACAAAGCTATCAGGTTTTGTTTTCTTATTGAAGATGTGTTTACAGCCAATTGGTTTTATTTCGGGTGAATCCAGGTGGAATATCAAGTATTTTCCAAATTTTATTGCTTAAAACGAAATCAATCTCACTTTTGATCGCTTCTTTAGTAAGATTTTAAAAATAGAATTGCTTTTTACAAGTTTGTTATTTAAAAAGATACATTAATTATATAACAGATTTCTAAAAATTAAAAAAGGTGAAGAATTATATAATAATATACATGAATTCAGAAAGCACTAGTGCATAAATTACAAGGTTGGAAATAGAAAATTAGGTTGTTTGCGATGTAAATTTTAATAAAAATTTCAACAAAATTGAGCAAAAGCTGGAATAGCTCAGTTGGCTAGAGCGTGTGGCTGTTAACCACAAGGTCGGAGGTTCAAGCCCTCCTTCTAGCGTCTTACACATTTACTGCATTTTTCTGGCCTTCCAACATTACCTAACTAAAGCTATGAGTCCATCGTAAGCTGCTACCTACATCAAATAACTATTATTTACAATTGAAATTTTTTGGCTTTAATATTACCAACCAAAGTATATCAAACAAAGTAACAGTGCATCTGCTTCCAAATTCCAGCGCAACTATTTAAACATAAATTAGTGTCCACTAAGACCTATATGACCTCTTACACACTCCATATTTCCACACAAACTAATAAGGGTGCGCAGTATTCGGTTCAAACCAAATTAACCGATCAAACTAGTTCATTTAGGTTGAATCGATTCCAAAACTAAATCAATTTTTATTTGGTTTGCAAAATATATTTTTTTGTTATCGATTTAACTAAATTAACCAAACTTTATTATACAAATTTACGATATTTTAATACTTTAAATAATTAGTTCAACAAAGTCATTTGTTGCAAATTGATCAAAAATAATCATAAACATAAAATTTACTATATAAATTTTTTCCAAACATGAATTTTTGTTTTACTTTGTGTGAATTCATCATTTAAATAATAATCCATCGTTCAAGTTCGGTTAAATCGGTTACCGAACGAATTAATCAAAACTAATTCGGTTCGATTCAGATTTTTTTAATTCCAATCTAGTTTGAGTTTTTTTTACCTCCAAACCAAATGCTCACACCTACAAGCTAAGACTCATATTACAACAGATATTAGAATGTCCACTAAGAACCCCAAGCAATCCTTCTTCATTATTAGCATCGTCATTGGTAAATTGTTGAACCTGAGACATTGAACATGCAACATTTTCAACCATATGTATTACGAGATTCGTCCTAGCAATTTCATTAATCACTACCTCCTCACATTGTATAGAAGTTGACGCTAACGGTTCTCCATGATGATCCTAAACCAAATAGTTAGGCACAAAGCCGTATTGATGCAAATGAACTCTAACCATTTGCGGTATCAAATGCTTCAAACCTATACATAAATTAATTAGGCCTCATTTAATTGAACCTATACATAGATTCATTAACAACGCTATACATTCAGCACTATATATTCACATATACATATAGCATAAGCTAATTAAACCTAGATTAGCAACATAATCAAATAAATATATATACACATGTATTAACAGCACTACACATACAAAGATATAATCTAACAAACAAATTAATCTTAGATTAGCAAACCTAGGATATTAAACTAAATAAGGGCTTCATACCTAGTAAATTGGAGATGAACTGGAGCTTAGACAGGAGGAAAGTGAGCCTTGATAGGGTTGGAGCAAGTAGCGTCGGTTATTGAGTTGGCTAATTTCAGAAATCGGGAAGAAAAGATTAGGAATTTTGAGAAATTTGTGGTAGAAATCGAATGGGAGGAAGAAGATAGCAAGTCGGTTTTTTTTAGCTCGACTAAGAAATGGCTTTAAAAGGCTGCAAACGTCATTGTAAAAATGGCTTCCCACGATTTTTTAATAAGTAAAGAAAAATCCATAATTAATCTTCCGTTGGAAGCCGTTAGGGGGGTCGTTGCCCTCCTCCTTTGCTATATAAAATGTATCTTATAGTGTAGTTTTCTGCAATTCACGAGATACATTAGGCATCATATTGTGCAAGTAATAGCTTTTTCGTACACTTTCATTTTTTTGTGTGCAGTACTTCTTATGGATTAAAGGTATTCTAACCTCAATAATTCAAAAAATTTGAAACTTTTCAACCACTTTATTTGTATAGTGTGATTGGGATAAATAAATATTATTAGGCATCCTTATTATTTCGCTTTCCAAAATAACGTCTGCAACCCTTAAATGTTTTATATAAAATTAATTGATTAACATTTTCTTTATGGTCTCTATAACTTTAATGATAGGACCAAATATTAGCGAATCGTCCACATATAGATGCATCATCACGTATGATTGTCCAACTTGTTTACATTAAATACATCTATAATATTTGTTAATACGAAAACACTTTTCCATCATGATACTATCAAATTTTTTGTGCCTTTGTTTTGAAGCTTGTTTTAGTCCGTAATGATTTGATCGATCCACAGATTTTTTTTTTCTCGTTTACTTTGGAGATTAAACCTTCAAGTTGCTCCATGTCGATCTCCTCATCGGGTTCTCCATTGAAGAATGTTTTCTTTATGTACATTCGATGAATTTCTAGCTTACAAACGAATTCAATTGCGATTAAATTCTTATAGAGGTTATTCGTGTAACTAATTAATAAGTATCGAAGAAGCCTACATTCTATTTTTGACGATGTCTTTTAGCTATCTTTACATTTATCGACAGAGCTATCAGGTTTCGTTTTCTTCTTGAAGATCTATTTACAGCCAATTGGTTTTATTTTCGGTGAATCCAAGTGGAATATCAACTATTTTCGAAATTTTATTGCTTAGAACGAAATCAACCTCACTTTTGATTGCATCTTTAGAAAGATTATGAAAATGACATTGCTTTTTACAAGTTTGTTATTTAACAAGATACATTAATTATATAACATATTTATGAAAATTAAAAAAGATGTAGAATTATATAACAAGATAGATGAATTCAGAAAGCACTAGTGCATAAATTACAAGGTTTGAAACATAAAATCAGGCTATTTGGCATTATAAATTTTTATAAAAATTTCAACAAAATTGAGCAAAAGCAGGAATAGCTCAGTAGGCTAGAGTATGTGGCTGTTAACCACAAGGTCGGAGGTTCAAGCCCTCCATCTAGTGCCAAACACATGTACTACATTTTTTAGGCCTTCCAACATTACCTGACTAAAGCTATGTAACACCCCGCATTTTTAAGTATAATTAAAACTAAAATAAAATATATGAAAATATGCTTATGATAGGTAAATAATGGTGATGCATAAGAAGAATTAACTAATACATGAAAGAGAAGAAAAATTAGTTCGATAACGGTGTGTGTAACGGAAAAGATAGAAAAATGAGGATAATTAATTTAACAATCAGGAATTAGGTAAAATGGACATCACCATTGCGTTCCTCTCAAAATTTTACATGAAATAGAGTCTGATTTTTCGAAAATCGGAGTCCAGATGAAGAAGTTATGGCCTGTAGAAGATTCAGAAGGTTTCGGTCAACACAAAACTGGGCAGGTCGACCTGGGGCTAGGTCGACCAGGGGGTCGACCTGGGAGTCGACCTTCCCCATGGGGGTCGATAATGGTGTCGACCCCCCACCGCCCCCCCCCCCCCCCACAGGTCGACCTGGTCGGCCTGTTTCGGTCCAGAACACGTTTTTGAAGCCCAGGGACAATTTTTGATGGTCCGGATTGGTTTTAGGGTTAACCTGATGGCTGGAATGAGTTCATACACCTATAAATACACCCTAAAACCTAGCCTTCTCTACACACAATTCTATTCTGATTCTTCTCTACCTCTGTTCTAAATAAAAATAAAAATGGCGTCGCTAATCTGCTGAAATCAAAACTAGAAGCTAATCAACATCAACCTAAGCAACTCAATTCAAATTAGAGATTAAAGCTTCTGAAACAATTATGCAACGACTAAATTTCTTCTTTAATCCAACCAAGGCAAGTACAGTAGTTTTCCGATATAAACGTTAATTCTGATTGTGACATGAATTGTAAATCTGAATCTGAGGTTGTATCTGTTCTGTTTTATTTAGACCTATCTTATTTTGTATCTCTTTCCTCTTTCTGTTCTATAGCCAGGCTACCACGAGCCTGAGCCGATCTCATAAGAGATTAACCTACGCTAAATTGTTTGGGACAGTAAAATTAATGATGCATAATTTGGGCATGACCAATGGGTGACTGATTTGGGGAAAGAACATGGACCGTAGTTCGAACATAAATTTGAAACATATGACTGGACATGTTGTATTTATAACATAAATGGGCATTGAACATATGATTTGTGATAAAAAGAATATGGCTTAGGTATAAAGATTTACATGAGAGTAGGGTATCTATTAATGTAAATAAACACCTAAGTAAGGGATCTTTGGAATATATGACATGCATAGTAATACATGGCTATATTTGGTATATAATCATAGTGTGAATCATGACAATTATTTAGGCATGCTTAGGCCAAATTTAAAATTAGGCAAGATATATTTGTGAAACTTTAAGGAATGATTAAATCTATTATATTTTCCTAATCTGCTAGTTCTACTATATTGCTTAATCTGCTAGTTCGGTTATATTGCTTAATCTGCTAGTTCTGCTCTACTGCCTAGTCTGCTAGATTTGTTCATCTGCCAAATCCGTCATCTGCTAAGTCTGTTGAAAATGCTAGATCTGCTAGTTTACTTAATCTGCTAAATTCGTTAAGTCGCCTAATCTGAAAAATCTGTTATCTGCAATATCTGTTGAGTTGATATAATAAGTCCACAATTGACATAATCTGAATTGGCTATAGTTATGAATAATTGATATGTATATTAGGCGTGGGTATAAATGGTAAATCATTAATTAATTGGCTGCAAAGATAAACATGGCTAACTCGAGGTTAGAATGAGTTTGCGGCGTAATTCTGCCCGGAACTGCCCAGCATATTCTAGTGGTCGCAAACAATAGGTTCCAATGTGAGTAGTTAGTCATAACATGCTTGAAACCCGAGGTTAGACTCAGTTTGCGATAGAAACCTACCCGGAACCAACCGGCCTAATCAGTAGCCGCAAACTGTCAGTCTAATGTGAGAGGTTTGGGCATTAATATTTAATTAATGAAAATCTGAGATAATTATGATGTCTAAAACGCGTTGGGTAAGGTTAAACCAATTGGACCAATGAATCTGATAAACCCGTTTCGTGAATTCGTAGGCCCAATACAAAGTTAGATAATCTGTAACCAGTTAATCTGTAAGTCTGTTAATTTGTAACCAGTTAATCTGTAAGCCTGTTAATCCGAACATCTGATCCGTTAGTCTGAACACCTGTAAACTTGATTGTCTGATCTGTGAACTAGTTAATCTAAACTTTGTATGTCTGAAACTTGTAGACAAGTTAAGCTGAAATCTGTTAGTCTGGGGACACAAGGTTAGGAGGGGAATTACTTGTGTCATCTATTGTTTGGGACCCATATTAGTCAGTAACCCTTTCTGGTATCAAAACTTTGACCCAACAGTAAGTAGGGTCCGGGCACGCTTACTGAACTAATTATAAGCGGTTCATTCTGATAATGGCGAGGGGTGTTGATGGTGCGTTCCAACCGGGTCATGTGCGTGCATGGATCCCGGTCTGCCTTTGAGGACGTAAGACGCCGTGACATCTGTAAATAGGTCTGTGCCAATTGGTTGTCACTTTAGGGAGTGATACACCCTACTCTGGGGCCGACACAGGATATTTATGTATTAGGCAGCCGATCGCTTGGGGTAGGGTTTTAGGGTACACTTAATTCTGTCTGTTTCTGTTGGTACCATCTGTTTCTGTTGGGTGGTAACACCTGTCTGTTTCTGCGTGGTACCATCTGTTCGGGTGGTAAAGGCCCATTACTAGTGTACACCTAATTCTACATTCTTTTTCCGTAGGGATTAATCTGTTTCCTCTTCTGTCTATTTCTGATCGGGTGGTAAAGGCCCATTATTAGCATTCTGTTTCTGTTAAATTATTCTGTACCCGTTTCTGTTTCAGTTCAGACATTAGGCTGACACCTAATTCTGTTATACTAGTATTAGTGCAGAGAAGTGTAAAGTAATAGCTTATATCATCCTATTCGTCTGTTATATCTGTTACACCTGTTACAGTTATCTCTCATCCAGTTTTATGTTCATGTCATGTTATTATTATTTATTAATATGCTGAAAGTCACTGGACTTGCCAGACTTTATGTCTGACCCTTGTTGTTTCGCCTCTTTTCTTCCGTTTCCCCCCAGGTTTGATTTTAAACTATGCATTCTGAAGGCTTTTGTACAAGACTGGTATTTTGTACTTGAATTCTGAGATTTGAAAAGATGTAACCAAGTTTATTTCGGTTTTTGTTGAAATAAAGTTATAAATTTTTCAAGTACTATTTTATTTGTCTTGTAAGTTTCTATTCTGTTTACTAAAATGCTCCACCAATGTTAAGGCATTCCCTTTGTGAGTGACCTTAACAGAGGTGGGGTGTTACACTTGGTATCAGAGCTGAAGGTTACCGGATTTGATAAAAAGTTTTTGAAAACTATTTAAAAAAAATAGGTTTTCAAAGGAAGTATTTTCAAAAGTAAAGCTTATTTTTGAAAAACATAATCCCCAAAAGCCATATATCTATCTTTTGATCCTCTGTTTGAATCATTGTTTCCTTCTTTCTCCAAGGCTCCCGGCTTTCTGGGAGGTAACCTCATGGCGGCATGGTTCTGTAGGCTTGATAAGACTACTACACCGGTCAAAGGGAAAATAAACGCCGGACTTCCATCTGTAGCCGCAGTAGTCTCGCCTACGGCTAATTTACTTTTGAGCTTTGTAGGATTTTCCGTGTGATGGAGGCAGCTTTCGAGGGACTTGTCAAATAGTAAAGACGAGAATGAGGGAGATTGGCTAAGGAGCACAACCCAAGGATGAGAAACTCATGGATATGGACTTGGTTCACAAAGGAGGCGAAAAAGGAAACACAAAAGAAGGAAGAAAAGTCTGATGATAAAGGAGGAGAAATGTGCTTTACTTATGGTAGCTTGACTCATCTGAACAAGGATTGCCAAAAGAGGAAGGACACTCACTTCAACTGTGGTGAGATGGGACACTTCACTAGGGACTGCCCGAAGAAACGGGGGCAAGGACAGAGGACATGACCTACTTCGGGAAGGCAGGCGAATGCTCTCATAGTTGGTGGATAGGATATAAGTAGGAAAATTTCCGTAGAGAGTTTAGTTTCCTTATCTGATTATTGAGTTAGAACTCTTTCCGATTATGGCATTCTGATTCTGTAGTCGAGTCTCTGCACTTTAATACTAGTCTGGTTTCTGATCTGGTTATAGTCTCAAACCCCATAGGGGTTACGACTCATCTGCTGGTGATAGGTTGGGGTTTGAGAGATACCTGTGTTAGGCGTCAAGTAGGACACATACATTCTGGGTTTTATCATGCTTAGTTTTCTAAGAATCATTTGGTAATCTGATCTGTACTAGTAGTCTGTAAATATCTGAATATTCCCGATAAGGTTAAGATTTCCAATTTTGACATTGTCTAAAGAGGGTAATCCTCTGGGTGTCAATTTGATGTTGGTTTCGGTCTTCGGGGCCGATACTTAGGACCCATGCCTAATGGGAACCAAGTTTTTGTTCTATCTGTACTCGCTTCCATCATTCGACTATATCCTATTGATCGAATCTTCGAACTTTAGGTAGAAACTAATGGGTGTAAACATGTGTTTGAGACATGGTATGTTTGATGGTTGCAAGTGGATGCAAGTGGTTGCTAGTGGTTGCTCGTGGATGCATATACATACACTAGGCACTAGATCGGCTCGAAAACACTCTCACACTGCATATGGATGTGTGAGCATTTTTAATTTTTGTGGATGCAAAATGATTGACTCAGTACATTGATGTTGCATATGATTGAATGGTTGTGCACTTATATAGAAATGATATGCATCGAGTAGGAAAATTGCATACATGTTGGACTCATGGCACTTGCATAATTCGCATTAAGGAGGTCAACTGAATCAGTGGACCGCTTGATCTTTGCATTAGACAAGGAACATATACACACACTTCTTGCATATGTTCATACAGCATTAGAAATCTCTTAAGGACAATGAATGCCTGTGATTGGTGATTGAGTAGATGGATGATTGGATGGTAGGACACATTCTTCTTAACTAGAAGATTTCGGGGATGAAATCCTTTAAGGAGGGGAGAATGTAACACCCAGCATTATAAAGTATAATTAAAAATGAAATAAAATATATGAAAATATGCTTATGATAGGTAAATAATGGTGATGCATAAGAAGAACTAATTAATACATGAAAGAGAAGAAAAATTAGTTCGATAACGGTGTGTGTAACAGAAAAGATAGTAAAATGAGGATAATTAATTTAAGAATCATGAACTAGGTAAAATGGACATCACCATTGTGTTCCTCTCGAAATTTTACATGAAATAGAGTCCGAGTATTCGAAAATCGGAGTCCGGATGAAGAAGTTATGGCCCGTAGAAGATTCAGAAGGTTTCGGTCAGCACAGAACTAGGCAGGTCGACCTGTGGGTCGACGAGGGGCCAGGTCGACCAGGGGGTCGACCTCCCCCATGGGGGTCGACTATAGTGTCGACCCCCCCTACAAGTCGACTTTGTCGGCCTGTTTCAGTCCAGAACACGTTTTTGAAGCCCAGGGACGATTTTTGATGGTCCGGATTGGTTTTAGGGTTAATCTGATGGCTGAAATGAGTTCCTACACCTATAAATACACCCTAAAACCTATCCTTCTCTACACACAATTCTATTCTGATTCTTCTCTACCTCTGTTCTAAATAAAAATAAAAATGGCGTCGCTACTCTGCTGAAATCAAAACTAGAAGCTAATCAACATCAACCTAAGCAACTCAATTCAAATTAGAGATAAAGCTTCTGCAACAATTATGCAACGACTAAATTTCTTTCTTTAATCCAACCAAGGCAAGTACAGTAGTTTTCCGATATAAATGTTAATTCTGATTGTGACATGAATTGTAAATCTGAATCTGAGGTTGTATCTGTTCTGTTCTATTTAGACCTATCTTATTTTGTATCTCTTTCCTCTTTCTGTTCTATAGCCAGGCTACCACGAGCCTGAGCCAATCTCATAAGAGATTAACCTACGCTAAATTGTTTGGGACAGTAAAATGAATGATGCATAATTTGGGCATGACCAATATGTGACTGATTTGAGGAAAGAACATGGACCCCAGTTAGAACATAAATTTGAGACATATGACTGGACATGTTGTATTTATAACATAAATGGGTATTGAACATATGATTTGTGTTAAAAAGATTATGGCTTAGGTATAAAGATTTACATGAGAGTAGGGTATCTATTAATGTAAATAAACACCTAAGTAAGGGATCTTTGGGATATATGACAAGCGTAGTAATAGATGGCTATATTTGGTATATAATCATAGTGTGAATCATGACAATTATTTAGGCATGCTTAGGCCAAAATTAAAATTAGGCAAGATATGTTTATGAAACTTTAAGGAATGATTAAATCTGTTATATTTGCCTAATCTGCTTGTTCTGCTATATTGCTTAATCTGCTAGTTCGGTTATATTGCTTAATCTGCTAGTTCTGCTCTGCTGCCTAGTCTGCTAGATTTGTTCATCTGCCAAATCTATCATCTGCTAAGTCTGTTGAAAATGCTAGATCTGCTAGTTTGCTTAATCTGCTAAATCCGTTAAGTCGCCTAATCTGAAAAATCTGTTATCTGCAATATCTGTTGAGTTGATATAATTAGTCCGCTATTGACATAATCTGAATTGGCTATAGTTATGAATAATTGACATGTATATTAGGCGTTGGTATAAATGGCAAATCATTAATTAATTGGCCGCAAAGATAAACATGGCTAACTCGAGGTTAGAATGAGTTTGCGGCATAATTCTTCCCGGAACCGCCCGGCATATTCCATTGGTCGCAAACAATAGGTTCTAATGTGAGAAGTTAGCCATGACATGCTTGAAACCCGAGGTTAGGCTCAGTTTGCGATAGAAACCTGCCCGGAACCAATCGGCCTAACCAGTAGCCGCAAACTGTCAGTCTAATGTGAGAGGTTTGGGCATTAATATTTAATTAATGAAAATCTGAGATAATTATGATGTCTAAAACGTGTTGGGTAAGGTTAAACCAATTGGACCAATGAATCTGATAAACCTGTTTCGTGACTCCGTAGGCCCAATACAAAGTTAGATAATCTGTAACCTGTTAATATGTAAGTTTGTTAATCTGTAACCAGTTAATCTGTAAGCCTGTTAATCCGAACATCTGATCCGTTAGTCTGAAAACCTGTTAACTTGATTGTCTGATCTGTGAACTAGTTAATCTAAACTTTGTATGTCTGAAACTTGTAGACAAGTTAAGCTAAAATCTGTTAGTCTGGGGACACAAGGTTAGGAGGGGAATTACTTGTGTCATCTGTTGTTTGGGACCCATATTAGTCAGTAACCCTTTCTGGTATCAAAACTTTGACCCAACGGTTAGTAGGGTCCGGGCACGCTTACTGAACTAATTATAAGCGGTTCATTCTGATAATGGCAAGGGGTATTGATGGTGTGTTCCAACCGGGTCATGTGCGTGCATGGATCCCGGTCTGCCTCTGAGGATGTAAGACGCAGTGATATCTGTAAATAGGTTTGTGCCAATTGGTTGTCACTTTAGGGAGTGATACACCATACTGTGGGGCCGACACAGGATATTTATGTATTAGGGAGCCGATCGCTTGGGGTAGGGTTTTAGGGTACACTTAGTTCTGTTTGTTTCTGTTGGTACTGTCTGTTTCTGTTGGGTGGTAACACCTGTCTATTTCTACGTGGTACCGTCTGTTCGGGTGGTAAAGGCCCATTACTAGTGTACACCTAATTCTACATTCTGTTTCCGTAGGGATTAATCTGTTTCTGCTTCTGTCTGTTTCTGATCGGGTAGTAAAGGCCCATTATTAGCGTTCTGTTTCTGTTAAATTATTCTGTACCCGATTCTGTTTCAGTTTAGACATTAGGGTGACACCTAATTCTGTTATACTAGTATTAGTGCAGAGAAGTGTAAAGTAATAGCTTATATCATTCTGTTCTTCTGTTATATCTGTTACACCTGTTACAGTTATCTCTCATCCAGTTTTATGTTCATGTCATGTTATTATTATCTGTTCATATGCTGAAAGTCATTGGACTTGCAAGACTTTATGTCTGACCCTTGTTGTTTCGCGTCTTTTCTTCCGTTCCCCCCCAGGTTTTCTAAGGAGGGAATACTCCAGCTAGATACGGATTTTTTCTGCTTGAAGTGCTTAAAGTATGGCTTGTCTTCTTCTGTGGGGATTATGATTTTAAACTATTCATTCTGAAGGCTTTTGTACAAGACTGATATTTTGTACTTGAATTCTGAGATTTGAAAGGATGTAACCAAGTTTATTTCCGTTTCTGTTGAAATAAAGTTATAAATTTTTCAATACTATTTTATCTCTCTTGTAAGTTTCTATTCTATTTACTAAAATGCTCCAACAAAGTTAAGGCATTCCCTTTGTGAGTGACCTTAACGGAGGTGGGGTGTTACAAGCTACGAGTCCCTCGTAAGTTGCTACCTACATCAAATAACTATTATTTACAATTGACAAATTTTGGCTTTAATTTTACCAGCCAAAGCATATCAAACAAAGTAACAGTGCATGTGCTTCCAAATTCCAGCGCAACTACTTAAACATAAATTAGTGTCCACTAAGCCCCATATGACCTCTCACACACTCATTGTTTCCAAATAAGCTAATATAGGTGCGCAAATTTCGGTTCAAGCCAGATTAACCGATCAAACCAGTTCATTTAGGTTGATTCGGTTCCAAAACTAAATCAATTTTTATTTAGTTTGCAAAATATTATTTTTTTGTTATTAATTTAACTAAATTAATCAAACTTTATTATACAAATATACGATATTGTAATGCTTTAAATAATTAGTTCAACAAAGGCATTTGTTGCAAATTGATAAAATCTAATCATAAACATAAAATTTACTATATAAATTTTATCCAAACATGAATTGTTGTTTTACTTTGTGTGAATTCATCATTTAAATAACAATCCATCATTCAAGTTTGGTTAAATCGGTTACCAACTGAATTAATCGAAACTAATTCGGTTCGGTTTAGAAAATTTTCGATTCCAGTCCAGTTTGAGTTTTTTTTAACTCCAAACCAACAAATCCACCAAATGCTCACACCTACAAGCTAAGACTCATATTACAACAGATATTAGAATGTCCACTTAGAACCCCGAGCAATTCTTCTTCATTATTACCATCTTTATCAGTAAATTGTTGAACCAGGGACATTGAACGTGCAACATTTTCAACCATATGTTCTATGAGATTTGTCGTAGCAATTTCATTAACCACTACCGCCTCAAATTGTACAAAAGTTGACGCTAACGGTTGTCCTTGATGATCCCAAATGAGACGACCCCAAAACCCGTACTGACGGTGTTAAGGGTAATCTTTGGAATATAACACATAAACAAATAATAGCAGAACAGAAATAAATAAATACACCAGATAATGAACAATAATACACTGGATTAACAATAATCATCAGAATTACACAGTATACAGGATCATGCTTAGTACAAATATAGTTCAGCTATACATAGATGTCTACAGCGGATACAAACATAATATGTACAATAGGAACTGAACAGCATAAAAAGAGATAAATGATAGAATCCATCTTCAGCTCCAGCTATCCAGAACAAGCCTGCTAAAATACTGAACACAAGGCTGCCCATGTAGAAAAAGGGGCACCCGAGTTTGAAAGTGAAACAAACAACGAGTCAGTCATGGGACTGGTATGAGAAATCTACTTAACACATTTAAAATATGTCTAATCACAGGACCACACCACTTTCGTGGAACGGGTTTACTCCAAGGGATTTCCAGTGCTTTAAATAAAATAATTCTTTTAAACATCGCAATGCCTTTTATAAAAATGAAGCCATTATAAGACTTAGTTCCTATCACACAATGCAACGCAAACTGGAGGATAGAGGTTTTACTTTAAAATGGCAAAAAATATGCTTGATATGAATAAAACAAAAGCATTTGATATTATAACTAGTGTTTATATGTTTCAAAAACAATTTCGAATCATAAGTATCAATCATTGACGGCATTAATGCCCCGTACCACTATGTTGCCATATATAGGTATACAATCAAAACTGCACAATCACGTATTTGGAAATTGGATTTCCGTCATGAACCAAGGCAAGGGATAGTCCTTACCGAAATAGAAACTCTCTAGCCCGAGCCTCAGGAACATCCACAACTGCACCTTGGATCGTCAGGGCCGGTCCACACGGAGTGGATTATAATGCCTGAACATTGCGTTTCCCCGCCCTATGGGGCGTAAATGAGCCAATGAATGACTCCATCGGTCCCGGATCAACCGATACTTCCGAGGCGCCTCCCAACACCAACAACCACATAGGTGAAAATAATATAAATGTCAGCCAGTTTAAGCACCGACACACCCTCTAGCCAGAAAGTAACGCACGTCCCCCCTGAGGTCCTTCTCCCATTTCTGGTTCATACCGGGGTGTGAGGCTCGCGAATTCACGGTATACACAAAGCTACGCCACATAGGCTGTGCTTTGATCACCTACCACAAGACTTTGCTTTTCAACAGAAGCCCTGATCACAGCATCTTAGCATGCCACACAGGCAATTCACACCATGTAACTGACGTTTATCAATCACACAGAATGATTTCCAACGTCAGACACACAGCCCATTTGCAAGTTCGTTCTGGGTCTGAACGCTATATACCTCGCAAACCCATCAATTTCCACGTACGCCTGGACGATCACTACTCATTATCCATATTTTGGGATGCCTCCCAATTAGGACATCAGTTACCATCCAAACGAGGTGAAGATCTCCGGTCTTCGACCACCGTCTTCATCTTCGACTTCTTATCGTCGATTCAGTTATTCAGAATGGGATAAACCCGGTCTTTCTGAACAACTCGCGTATATAATAAACAAGTGCTACACAACCACAACATACGCATCATTTCAATTCATTAGTCACTAACCGTAAATCACTAAGAGAACGATTTCCCAAATATTAACCCCGAAGGCCGAAACCAACATCAGATCAAAATCCAGGAAACCATTCGACTTAGCCAACCTTCGGTTATTTTCTAAATTTTACATTCATATCGTTTATAATATTTTATAACGATTTATTGCTATTTCTATTTATTTAAAAATGGCCAATTTATTTAAACGATGCTTCGGGCCATAACGCGGCCGTGGCGCTGTTTTTCTTCAGATTTGTTTTACACATATTTCAAAATCTAACCGTTGGATCATCACAAAATTTATATCATTAGAAAGATCTTTTCAAAATGAATCCAACGTTTCCAGTTATGGGAAGATCGGACGGTCGGATCTCCCGGTACGATCGTTTGAAGTTTCGATTTCAAAATACGAACTGCAGCGTCGTTATTCGATTTTAATTATATTTATATATATATATATATATAATCGATTCTGGCGCTGTTTTTCTTTAGATTCAAATTAAACATTCCAAACAATCCAACCTTTGGATTTTTACAAAGTTGGTGCCGTTGGAAAGATATTTCCAAAGCGAACCCAACGGTTGCGGTTTCGGGAAAATCCGATGGTCGGATCTCCCGCACTAATCGTTTGAAATCAAGGTTTAAAAATACGAACTACAGCTTCGTTATTCGATATATTTCAATTCTCTCTATATATATATGTGTATATATATATATATATATATATATCGACTCTTCGATTTCAAAACCAATTTCATTTTATACCTTTGATAAAAATGATAATTTTATCAAGCTAACTTCTATTTCCACTTCACTATTTTTAACAATTCATGTATATAATAAAAATATGATTTTTATTGTTAAACAATTTATTTCAAAACACGACTATTTTATATAGTTCATATAGATGGTAAAAATATGATTTTTATTATAAAACAATTTATTTCAAAACACGAATACCATTCAACACATGAATTTCCATTTAACGAATGAACTTCTATTCAACACATGAAGGTTTTCTATATTTTATATATATAGATAAAAAGGTGATTTTTATATTTAAAACACGAATACCATTCAACACATGAATTTCTATTCAACGAATGAATTTCAATTCAACACATGAAGGTTTTCTATAGTTTATATATATAGATAAAAAGGTGATTTTTATATTTAAAACACGAATACCATTCAACACATGAATTTCTATTCAACGAATGAATTTATATTCAACACATGAAGGTTTTCTATAGTTTATATATATAGATAAAAAGGTGATTTTTATTGCAAAACAATTTATTTCAAAACATGAATGTCGTTCAATAAATGAATTTCTATTCAACGAATATAGTTTCAACACAAGAAAATAATTCTAACACTTGAATATTATTCAAAATTTCGGCAGCATAATGGCAGGGTAGTTAAAACCGGGGCCGTCTCTAGTACGGCTCCTCGCTCTACCTTAAAGCCTCGCAGCTATTGACAATGGGCAATCATGCATCTAGTTCGCACGCAGGCGGCATGTATATATTTTTCATTTCCACAAACTAATCCTATGTGGTTTTAACCAAATAATTTTCCACTACAAACGGGTATTTTTCAACCACAATCAATCAATTTCAACCACAAACAATTATAATCAACCATTCGCTATCAACCAATTTTCACACCAATCACAATCAATAAATATCGTCCATGGTTTGTGCACAAGGGGCGTATATATATGTATATATATTTATATATAAGCATTTCACTTACATTCAACACATATGTAATTTTTACAACGCATATATAACTTCTATATCGAATGTACAACTTATACAACGCTTATACATGAGGTGTACAACGCTTATGCAAGTCATACATCGACTATATAATTTATATATCGTCGTTTTCCATATCGTTTATAAATTAGAAATCTCACATTGCTTTTCATGTCGCCAAAAATGGTAGCGAGCTCAGAATAATATGCGGTCTCTTCTAGAATGTAGAAGACGTCCACACTAGTCCACTGTCTTTTGTTTCACTGAATTTCGTCAAGAAACGAAAAAAATATGATTTTTACAGTGAAAACAAAAACGGTAGCGCTACCACGATGAGACGACCACAAAACCCGTACTGAGGTGTTAAGGGTAATCTTTGGAATATAACACATAAACAGATAATAGCAGAACAGAAATAAATAAATACACTAGATAATGAATAATAATACACTGGATAAACAATAATCGTCAGAGTTACACAGTATACAGGATCATACTTAGTACAAATACAGTTCAGCTATACATAAATGTCTACAGCGGACACAAACATAATATGTACAATAGGAGCTGAACAGCATAAAAAGAGATAAATGATAGAATCCATCTTCAGCTCCAGCTATCCAGAACAAGCCTGCTAAAAACTTGAACACAAGGCTGCCCGTGTAGAAAAAGGGGCACCCGAGTTTGAAAGTGAAACAAACTACGAGTCAGTCATGGGACTGGTATGAGAAATCTGCTTAACACATTTAAAATATGGCTAATCACAGGACCACGACACTTTCGTCGAACGGGTTTACTCCAGTGAATTGCCAGTGCTTTAAAACAAATAATTCTTTTAAACATTGCAATGCCTTTTGTAAAATGAAGCCATGAGACGACCCGAAATCCCGTTCTCACGGAAACAAGGGTTATCTTTGGAATATAACATAGAAAACAGATAATAGCAGAACAGAATTAAATAAATACACCAGATAAAGAACAACAAAATATACTGGATAAAAGTAATCATCAGAGTTACACAGTATACAGGATCTTACTTAGTACAAATACAGTTCAGCTATACATAAATGTCTACAGCGGAAATAAACAAAATATGTACAATAGGAGCTGAACAGCATAAAAAGAAATAAATGATAGAATCCATCTTCAGCTCCAGCTATCCAGAAAGAACCAGCTAAACCTGAATACAAGGCTGCCCGTGTAGAAAAAGGGGCACCCGAGTTTGAAAGTGAAACAAACTACGAGTCAGTCATGGGACTGGTATGAGAAATCCACTCAACACATATATAATTGGCTAATCACAGGACCACTCCACTTTCGTGGAACGGGTTTACTCCATTGGATTGCCAGTGCTTTAAAACAAATCTTTCCTTTAATCATCGCTATGCTTTTTTATAAAAATGAAGCTGTTATAAGACTCAGTTCCCATCACACAATGCAGCGCAAACCGGAGGACAGAGTTTTACCTTATAACGGCCAAAATATGCTTGATACGAACAAAACAAAGGCATTTGATATTATTGCTAGTGTCTATATGTTTGAAAACAATTTCAAATCATAACTATCAATCATAGACGGCATTAATGCCCCATACCACTATGTCGCCATATATATAGGTATACAATCAAAACCGCACGATGTCGTATTTGGAAATTGGGTTTCCGTCATGAACCAAGGCAAAAGATAGTCCTTACCGAATTCGAGACGCTCTAGCCCGCCCCTCAGGAACAGCCGCAACTGCCCCTTGGATCGTCAGGGCCGGTCCACCGATGTGGATTATTATGCCTGAACACTACGTCTCCCCACCCTTTGGGGCGTAAACGAGCCAACGAATGACTCCATCGGACCCGGATCGTCCGATCAAACCGAGGCGCCTTGCAACAGCAACAACCACATAGGTGAAAAGTATATAAATGTCAGGGCTGGTAGGTCACTGACACCACCCTAGCTAGAAAGAAACGCAGGCCCTCCCTGATGTCCTCTCCCGTTTTAGGTTCATACCGGGGTGTGAGGCTCGCGAATTCACGTTATACACAAAGCTACGCCACACAGGCGGTGCTTTGATCATCACCACAAGACCTTGCTTTTCAACAGAAGCCCTGATCACTGCATCTTAGCATGCCACACAGGCAATTCATGCCATGCGACTGATGTCCATCGATATACAACCTCTGAGCTCGTGCGTCTCAGAGAAGGGCGTTAAGCAAAAGAATAAATTCTCCGCCGCCAAATAGATGTATATTTAACAGAAATCAATCAACACAGAATAAACTCCAATGTCAGACACACAGTCCATTTACAAGTCCGTTCTGGGTCTGAACGAAACCGGAGGCACTAAATACCTCGCAAACCCTTCAATCACCACGTACGTCTGGACGATCACCACTCATTATCCATATTTCGGGATGCCTCCCAATCAGGACCTCGGTTACCATCCAAACGAGGTGAAGATCTCCGGTCTTCGACCGTCGTCTTCATCTTCGAATTTCAATCGTCGGTCAATTATTTGAAATGTGAGTTAACTCGGCCTTTTCAAATGATTCACCTATTTTTAGAATTTCAAATCAATTTGTTTCAATGGTTAAATTATTCGACAACACCAATTGTGTTCTTTAATGTAATTTTCACACCAAACACATTCGACCATCAAATACAACATAAATCGAGCAAATTCAGTTTATTTCTATTCCATATCGCTTATGATATTTTATAACTATTTATCGCTATTTTTATTTATTTTAAAATAGCTATTTTATTCAAAACGACGCTTCGGGCCATATGGCGGCCGTGGCGCTGTTTTTCTTCAGATTTGATTTACACATATCTGAAAATCTAACCGTTGGATCCTCGCAAAATTTACATCATTAGAAAGGTCTTTTCAAAACGAATCCAACGGTTCCAGTTTCGGGAAATTCCGACGGTCGGATCTCCCGGTACAATCGTTTGAAGTTTCGATTTCAAAATACGAACTGCAGCGTCGTTATTCGATTAAATATATAATTATATTTGTATATATATAAATATAATCGCTTCGGGCACTGTTTTTCTTCAGATTTGAATTAAACATTCCAGACAATCCAACCATTGGATTTTTACAAGGTTGGTGCCGTTGGAAAGATTATTCCAAGGCGAACCCGACGGTTGAGGTTTCGGGAAAATCCAATGGTCGGATTTCCCGCACTAGTTGTTTGAAATCACGGTTTCAAAATACGAACTGCACGGCTTCGTTTCGTTTTAATTTTATTTATATCTATATATTTATATAAATATAGTTCATTCAATGATTTCAATATCGTTTTCACTTCAAATTTTTTTCTAACACCTTAAAATTTTGGAAAATTTCGCCATAACCTCCCCTGCACCGGGAACATCGAGAAATCGCAAATAGCTTTCCCGGTCCTTCTAATCTCAAAAAGAAAAAGAAAAAGCCAAGCGGCTAGCCAACAGGCTCATAAAATCATCACCCAAACAAAACAGTAAATGTGTACCTATTTGTCGGGCACAAAATTTTATTCCTCTTCTCTAGCCCCTTCGCTATAACCTGTTCAATGAATATGCATATACATATATATACAGTTCTTATTATTTATCATTTTCTATTCGACTTCATATTTGATTTCTGTTTGATTTAAAGACACCATTTATTCTAATGTTACATACATAGGTGCAAATCATTTCATTAGCTAATTAATGAATATTTCATCTCATATATGTTTATTTTGAACAAGTGGCTATTTTTAACACTTCACATTTCAACGATTTATGCATACAATAAAAATGTGATTTTTATTGTAAAACAATTCATTTCAAAACACTGTTTTTCTATATAGTTCATGTTGGTGATAAAAATGAGATCTTTATCATAAAACAATTTCTTTTAAAACGAGATTATTTCACACAGTTCATATAGTCGATAAAAGGTGATTTTTATTATCAAACAATTTATTTCAAAATATGAATACCATTCAACACATGAATTTCTAATCAACGAATGAATATCAATTCAACACATGAATGTTTTCTATAGTTTTTATATATAGATAAAAATGTGATTTTTATTATCAAACAATTTATTTCAAAATATGAATACCATTCAACACATGAATTTCTAATCAACGAATGAATATCAATTCAACACATGAATGTTTTCTATAGTTTTTATATATAGATAAAAATGTGATTTTTATTATCAAACAATTTATTTCAAAATATGAATACCATTCAACACATGAATTTCTAATCAACGAATGAATATCAATTCAACACATGAATGTTTTCTATACAATGAATAAATATAGTTTAAGCATATGAAAATAATTCAAACACACGAAAATTATTCAAAATTTCGGCAGCATAACGGCAGGGTAGTTAAAACCGGGACCGTCCCTAGTACGGCTCCTCGCTCTACCTTAAAACCTCGCGGTTTTTGACTATGGGGATCATGCATCTAGTTCGCACGCAGGCGGCATGTATATATTTATTTCATTTCCACAAACTAATCCTATGTGGTTTCAACCAAATATTTCTCAACCACAAATGGGTATTTTTCAACCACAATCAACCAATATCAATCACAAACAATCCCAAACAATCATTCGCTATCAATCAATTTTCACAACAATTTCAATCAATAAATATCGTCCATGGTTTGTGGACGAGGGGCGTATATATATATATATTTTTATATATAGCAATTCACTTTCATTTCACACATATATATATATATATATTTAAATCAGAAATCTCACCAATAGCTATCCAATACTACGACTCTTCCTTTATAGAAATCTTCGCCAACCTCGCCTTTTGTCGCTTCGTTGCCCGTATTCTCTACATATGTAAAAATCGAATTTTTACTATGTTATTCAATATATATAAAAATCGAATTTTGACTTAGCTATTCAATATATAAAGATTGCATTTCAAAAATATAGATTCCGCCTTTTCAAAAATAAAGATTATATTTTTAATATTCCTATGATGTAAAAATTATAATTTTATTCCTTTAAAAATATAAAAATCATAGCTTGCTTCTTCTACTTAATAAAAATTCCGTCTTTTCTATTTTAAAAATATGATCTTTATTTTTGATTCTTTTTTTCCAAGTTCAAATCCTTTCTATTTTAAAGCTCAAATCTTTTCTATTTTAAAGCTCAAATCTTTTTCTACTTAAAATTCAAATCTTATCTATTTTAAATCTTAAAATAAAAAATCAGTTTTTAAACCTTTTAAAAATCAGTTTTTAAATGCTTTAAAAAAACAGTTTTACATCCTTTTCAAAAAATCTGTTTTTAATTCTTTTAAAAATCAGTATTCTTTTTTCCTAATTAAAAATCAGTTTTAAAATCTTTTAAAAAATCAGTTTTTATTTCCTTTAAAAATCAGTTTTTATTTCCTTTAAAAATCAGTTTTTATATGCTTTAAAAAAAACAGTTTTACATCCTTTTCAAAAAATCTGTTTTTAATTCTTTTAAAAATCAGTATTCTTTTTTTCCTAATTAAAAATCAGTTTTTATATTCTTTAAAAATCAGTTTTTATATGCTTTAAAAAAAACAGTTTTTCATCCTTTTCAAAAAATCTGTTTTTAATTCTTTTAAAAATCAGTATTCTTTTTTTCCTAATTAAAAATCAGTTTTTATATTCTTTAAAAATCAGTTTTTATAACCTAATTAAAATCAGTTATTTTCAGATTTAAAAATAAAAAAAATAAAAAAAATGCTTACATTTGTCTGCGAGGGGGGGAAAAGAAGACGTCGGCGGCCGCATTGGTCTTCGGTGGTGGTGGCGTTGATGCTTCAGAGGGGGGGGCTCTCGATAGCGTCGCGATGGATTCGAGGGGGACGGGGTCTTCGGGGGTTTCGTCACTGGGAGGAGGAGGCTGGACGGAGGGGGCGCGGTCGTGGGTGGAGCTTGGTGGAGGCGTCGCCGATCGATTTAGGGTTCTTTCATTTTCTTTTTCTTTTCGAACTGCTTAATGAATCGGGGGGGGGGGGGGGGGCAGGAAGAAAGATAAAGGGAGGGAAAATAGATTTTTTATTTTATTTTATTATTTGACACGACCTGAACTTCCCCGTAAAGGAAAGCACGGATAGCGTTGAGAACAACACACATCGGAACACAGACAGAAGAACATTTCATTGTTATTACAACAATTCCATCTGATACAAGAATATACAGAGTATAAATGAATAAATTACATTAAAAAAAATATCAGAGATTAAAATTACATTTAAATACATCGCAGCGGAAAATAATACAAAAGCACAACCAGAAGTAATACACGGATACAGAGCTTTCCGAGCATCGTTCCAACTGTAAACCAGGACCCTGTGAATATAAATCTGCAAAACCAAAACTACTAGCTGCCCGTGCGGAAGGTAGGGGCACCCAGAGTTTAGGTTAAAACAATAAACTCTAGGTCAGTCATGTGACTGGTGTGAGAACTAAAACAGTTATAATTCTTTATTTTAAAGTTCGGTAAATCAAGGGACCACGCTGTATAACACGGAATGGGTTTCCTCCCAAGAATACCAGTGCATAAAACAAACAGCGCAATGCTAAATAAAGAAAAATGAAGCTGTTATAAGACCCAGGTCCCATCACACAATGCAACGCAAGCCGGAGGATAGGGTTTTTACCTTATAACATCCAAAGCATGCTTGATACGTTTAAAACACATTATTTGATACTATTATAGGTGTATAGTGTCAAAACAGTTTCAATCATAAATATAAATCATAGGCGGCATGGGTACCATCTATCATGTCGCCGTACTAGTTCTACAATTAAAACCGCAATATCACGTATTGGAAATTGGATTCCGTCATGAGTCGAGGCAAGGGGCAAGCTCCTCTCCGCGTTTGAGACACTCTAGCAAATGCCTCGGGACCGCACACAGCAATCCGTGGATCCTCCAAGGCCGGTCCTCTCTTACTTTTGAGGATTGGCAATTCCTGAACACACGTTTCCCGGTCCTTACAGACCTATATCCGAGGCGCCTCGTATCCAACAACCACACAGGTGAAAAGTATATAAATGTCAGGGCTGGTAGGTCACTGACACCACCCTAGCTAGAAAGAAACGTCGTGCACTCCTTGGGTCCGTATCCCGTTTTTTACTCATACCGAGGTGTGAGGCTCGCGAATTCACGCTATACACAAAGCTACGCCACACAGGCCGTGCTTTGATCATCAACCACAAGACTTTGCTTTTCAACAGAAGCCTTGATCAATTGCCACTTACGCGTGCCACACAGGCAATTCATTCCATGCGACTGATGTCCATCGATATACAACCTCTGAGCTCGTACATCTCAGAGAAGGGCGTTAAGCAAGAGAATAAATTCTCCGCCGCCAAACAGATGTATATTTAATAGAGATCAACCAACACAGAATAAAATCCAGTGTCAGACACACAATCCATTTACAAGTTCGTTCTGGGTCTGAACGAAATCGTAGGCACTTTCCTCGCATATCCATCCATCTCCAAGCACGTCTGGATGATCACCAACTGATTCCCTCATCCTGGGTGTACAGCCCAATCAAGATCATCAGTAATCACCCAAACGATGTGAAGACTTCCAATTGTTACACAAACACAACAAATGCCTCATTCCAATTCAGAATATTCTTTTATTCCCAAAATCACATTCTTAGGGAAAGGTTCCCATTAATTTTATCCAAGATAAATTCTTCCAAATTTATTCTTTAATCTTCCTTTGGATATCCTTTCAAACCATATTATGGTTTTCCAAACTAGTCGGGATTAGCGAACCACACCGAAGTAATTATTTATTTTATTTCCCAATCCCAACCTATATATCCCATGGAGCAAAACTGGTGACACTCCATTCCTAACACCACGGTGTTATCGATAAAATTAATTACCATTTCACGTTCAAATCTAATTAAAGATTTAACTATCGCTTTGGAGCAAAACTGGTGGTACTCCATTCTCGATCACCTTTCAGATTTGATAATTTAAATTATCAATTCACATTTTTAATATAATTAAAGATTCATTAGAACTCCACTTAGTTTTAATCATTTCAAAAATCAACATCTTGCCTTTAACTGGGTTAAAGAACCAATGTCATCTAAAACACGATCCACGATAAACCCAAATCACATTTGATATTAAATACAAGGCTCTGAATAGAAAATATACCGGCTTATATTCAATATCAAATTCTGAAACCAACATGTATTGTATTGGAAATAACGATATTAAATATATCTTTCAAATTCCCATAACAATATCTGTATAGTCACGAAATCCAACATCGAAATATCCCGAAGATAATTTCGATTCAACTCCAGTCCAATCCACGTATTGGGAATATTGATTATTTTTAAAATCACTTTCAAATTCAATTTATTTATTTCAAAAATAAATTGATTTTAATTCTAGTTCAAAACTAGTTCATTTCGATAAAAATCTATTTTTATCATTTCAAATGTGGAGTTTTTCATCCCAGTTCTTTCCAATTCACATATTATGATTTTACACAAATTATTAATATTTTTAATAATTTTATCAAGGCCCGTACAGTCGATTTCCATCAATGGCCATCGAACTGCACTTACAGCGACCATTTTCAAATTTGATTTGGACATAATTCCAAATCCAACCGTTAGATTTCAAATTTCTAATAATCATTGGAAAGCTCTTTTCGATACTAACCCAACGGTTCCGGTTTTAGGAGAATCCGACGGTCGGATCTCCCGCAACGTCAATTCGAAGTCAATGGTCGAAATTCACGAACTGCCGCGGAGCGGCGCGTTCTATTCAGGCCATTATATATATAATATGTATATATTATATATATTTCGTCGATTTCCTTTTAAAACGTATTTTATAAATCGTTTTAACTTCGTTTCAAAACCATTTCAAGACTATTTCAATTTCTAATCAAAATTGAATATTTCATATCATTACTATATAAATGATAATATTTTCAAAACGTTATATTTTGAAATCACTTCTTTTCTATATTCATTATAAGAACGAATATAATCGATATAAATATCGTTCTCGTCAAAAATAGCGCAACTCTAATCAACACGGCTTTATATATTTCAATAAATCCGTTATTCTATTCAACAAATGAATATTTATTCCATTCAACACATGAATCTTTATTTCTTCCAACACCTGACTAATCTCAACACATGAGTGCTGTCAACACATCACTATTTTTGTTATGTAAAATATTTTATAAAACTATGGTATCTATCGTTTGATTTTCAATTAGACTTCAACCGTAAAGTAGTTCTAATTTTAAATATGATAAAGATGTAAATTTCATTGTATAAAATATTTCACTCAACACATGAACATCGTCAACACATGACTATTTTTATATTCAACACATGAATTTTCTTTTATAATATTCCTTATTTTCCCGATTGGAATGAGGCCCAATCAATCACCATATAATGTTAATTATATGGATTCCATACAACACATGTATATAATAGCATTGAAAAATAATCAACCATCAACCAAAGTGCTCTACACTGTATAAGCATCAAATATAGATATCTGACGCTTATAACAGCCTGTCAATCGATCGATCGACATATTTAATCAATCAGGATGAGTGAACTTCAAATTTCATCCCAACACCCGTGTGGGGTTTCAAACAATCAAACATAGATTTTATTTGTGCAGCTGGGCGACGTGTAAAATTTATCGACCCAATCGATATCAGTCAAATCAGTGTATATAAACAAATCGGCCGATTTGTTTATAAATATTCATTTATCCACTTTCACGTTAAAAATTATATTTTTAACGATAAACCTTTTTATTTTAACACATGAATTTCTATTAGTTCATTTATTCAATAAATTGATATTTTTATTTTTCTAACATATTTTAAAAAAAAATCGCCGGCATAACGGCACGATACTAGAAACGGGACAAGGCCTAGCCTTATCCCCGGTCTAGTGAAGGCCCACGCCATTCACACATCAATCAAATCCATTCCATTTCACCAAACAATTCAGTTCAAACCAATTAGACTAACTAACTACACAACCAAACAATTTAACAAACAAGCCATCCATGGTCTGTGGATGACGGGTGTCGGGTGCTACTAAACACCGTCTACATCCTAGCATATATATATATATATATATATATATATAACTAGAAAAAGAAATTTAGAGTGAGAAGTTCTCACCGATAGCTATCCAATCATCTTGACTCTTCCTTTATATAAATCTTCTTCATTCTCTCCTTTTTATCATCTTCTTTGTCCGTACCCACTACATATGTAAAAATCACACATTTTCATATTTTGATGTCTTTAAAATAAAAATCACATTTTTATTTGTTCACTCTCAAATTTAAAAATCATATTTTTATAATCACTTCATATATTTAAAAATCGAATTTTTACTTCGCTATTCAATATTTTAAAAATCGAATTTTTACTATGCGATTCAATATATAAAAATCGAATTTTAAAAATAAAGATTTCGCCTTTATAAAAATAAAGATTTCGCCTTTATAAAAATAAAGATTTCGCCTTTTCAAATATATAAATTCGAACTTTTAGATGTTGAAAATCCGGACTTTCACGAAAGCAAAAATCCTATTTTTTTCTCTAAAATATACTCTTTCCCATTTGAGCAAAATTCATATTTCTACATCTTCTATATAGTAAAGATTATATTTTTATTACCTTAAAAATATAAAGATCATATTTTTATTACTTTAAAAATACAAAGATCATATTTTTATTACTTCTACTACATATATGCAAAGATCGAGTTTTTATTATGATGTTTAACACATAAAGGTCGCATTTTTCCATGCCATATGCAAATTAAAAATTCACATTTTTAAAATAAACTATCATATGTAAAAATTGGTTTTAAAAATCGAAAATTACCTTTCATAGCTGAGAGGAAGGGGGGGGGGGGTTTACTGTCGAAGGTTCGGGACTGGGGGGGGGGGGGTTCCTTCTCGTGGAGGTCGGCGGAGGAGGATGCGGTTTGGGGGGGGGGGCTGTCGCCATCTTCGATTTCCGAGGGGGGGGGCTGCGACGTAGTCGAGGAAGAGAAGGGGAGAAGGAAGAAGAGGGGAGGACGGCGAAGGGGGGGGGCTGCACCACCTCTGGCGGCGGCGTCGGCAAGGGTTTCCCCCTTTCCGTCGATCGCTCGATCCCTTTCTTTTTTCTTTTTTTCTGAATTTCCTTGTGAACGGGGGGGGGGGGGGGGGGGGCAGAACGTATAGGGGAGAAGAGGGTTTTTTTTTCTTTTTTTTTATTATTTAATTATTTTATTTTCTAAAAAGTTGACTTTTACATACGACCTCTAAACGAGGTCCACCGCCTGTCGTCCATAGCGTTTTACCCCCATTCCGAACACAATGGGATATGTATCGCAAGCTGATTTGATCGTTTCGATTAGTTTCCATTGAATTTACATTTAAATCACTATATTGAATTTTAAACGTACATTTCAAATTACCGGGGTCACATACTAACTAGAAAAATTCCCGAAAAATATTTTCTAGCTTCGTATTGACGATACGGTCCTAACAAAACTAGTTTTGTCGAATTCTGAGACCGTTGGAAAAATGGCCAATTTCCAGTCGATTAAAATCAACTGAAACCGGTCAAACGCGTTTTCCTTTGCCACGCTCACATATTGATTCGAAAAATTATGAAATTTGGAATCTAGCAATAACTTGACATCACGGACCCAACAAAAGTGGTTTCGTCGAAATCCGAGGTCGTTTGCAAAATTCCCATTTTTAAGGGCCTGAATTCCATTGCGACTATTCAGAATTTTCAACTGGACATATCTTTTGATTTCTGCTATGAAATTTTGGTTTGTCGGATTCGTTGGAAAGATATCATCAAATAGATCCTATTATTTTTGGTTTCACTAAAATCCGGATTGCTTTGCACCCGGTACATTCAATTGAAGTTTGAAATCAAATTATCGAACTACCGCGCCATTTTCAATTCTTTTTATAATTATAAATAATTATTTATATTCTAACGACGACGTATATAAATATATACGTCGAATTATATTCAAAATAAATTTCTCGTCGATATTATTTAAAATAATCTATTTTAAATGTTCAAAATTCGCTAAAATTGCCAAAATAAAATTTTTAAACTGGCTCAGATTTTCGGGTTATTACATTATTTAATTATTTAATTTTGCAGATAGGTTGACTTTTACATACGACCTCTAAACGAGGCCCACCGCCTGTCGTCCATAGCGTTTAACCCCCATTCCGAACACAATGGGATATGTATCGCAAGCTGATTTGATCGTTACAATCAGTTTCCATTGAATTTACATTTAAATCACTATATTGAATTTTAAACGTACATTTCAAATTACCGGGGTCACATACCAACTAGAAAAATTCCAAAAAAATATTTTCTAGCTTCGTATTGACGATACGGTCCTAACAAAACTAGTTTCGTCGAGTTCTGAGACCGTTTGAAAAATGGCCAATTTCCAGTCGATTAAAATCAACAGAAACTGGTCAAACGCGTTTTCCTTTGCCATGCTCACATATTGATTCGAAAAATTATGAAATTTGGAATCTAGCAATAACTTGACACTGCGGATCCAACAAAAGTGGTTTTGCCAAAATCCGAGGTCATTTGCAAAATGTCCATTTTTAAGGGCCTGAATTCCATAGCGACTATTCAGAATTTTCAACTGGACATATCTTTTGATTCCCGCTATCAAATTTCGATTGGTCAGATTCGTTGGAAAGATATCATCAATTAGATCCTAATGTTTTTGGTTTCACTAAAATCCGGATTGTTTTGCACCCGGTATATTCAATTGAAGTTTGAAATCGAATTATCGAACTACCGCGCCATTTCTATTCTATATATAATTATAATTAATTATATTCGTTTTCAAATGTCGATTCAAACTCAGTTTTCATCGCCATTATTTAAAATATTTATTTTAAAATTTAAAATCCATTATTTTAGCCAATTAAAATTTTTTAAATTGGTTCAGATTTTCTGGGTCGTTACAAGCCATTATAAGACTCAGTTCCCATCACACAATGCAACGCAAACCGAAGGATAGAGTTTTTACCTTATAATGGCCAAAATATGCTTGATACAAATAAAAAAAAGCATTTTATATTATAACTAGTGTTTATATGTTTCAAAAACAATTTCGAATCACAAGTATCAATCATAGACGGCATTAATGCCCTATACCACTATGTTGCCATATATAGGTATACAATCAAAACCGCACAGTCGCGTATTTGGAAATTGGATTTCCGTCATTAACCAAGTCAAAGGATAGTCCTTACCGAAATAGAAACTCTCTAGCCCGAGCCTCAGGAACATCCGCAACTGCATCTTGGATCGTCAGGGCTGGTCCACACGGAGTGGATTATAATGCCTGAACAATGCGTTTTCCCGCCCTATGGGGCGTAAATGAGCCAACGAATGACTCCATCGGTCCCGGATCAACCCATACTTCCGAGGCGCCTCCCAACACCAACAACCACATAGGTGAAAATAATATAAATGTCAGCCAGTTTAAGCACCGACACACCCTCTAGCCAGAAAGTAACGCACGTCCCCCCTGAGGTCCTTCTCCCATTTCTGGTTCATACCGGGGTGTGAGGCTCGCGAATTCACGGTATACACAAAGCTACGCCACAAAGGCTGTGCTTTGATCACCTACCACAAGACTTTGCTTTTCAACAGAAGCCCTAATCACAGCATCTTAGCATGCCACACAGGCAATTCACACCATGTAACTGACGGTTATCAATCACACAGAATGATTTCCAATGTCAGACACACAGCCCATTTGCAATTTCGTTCTGGGTCTGAACGAAACCAGAGGCACTATATACCTCGCAAACCCATCAATTTCCACGTACGCCTGGACGATCACCACTCATTATCCATATTTTGGGATGCCTCCCAATTAGGACATCAGTTACCATCCAAACGAGGTGAAGATCTCCGGTCTTCGACCACCGTCTTCATCTTCGACTTCTTATCGTCGATTCAGTTAATCAGAATGGGATAAACCCGGTCATTCTGAACAACTCGCGTATATAATAAACAAGTGCTACACAAACACAACATACGCATCATTTCAATTCATTAGTCACTAACCGTAAATCACTAAGAGAACGATTTCCCAAATATTAACCCCGAAGGCCGAAACCAACATCAGATCAAAATCCAGGAAACCATTCGACTTAGCGAACCTTCGGTTATTTTCTAAATTTTAAATTCATATCGTTTATAATATTTTATAACGATTTATTGCTATTTCTATTTATTTAAAAATGGCCAATTTATTTAAACGACGCTTCGGGCCATAACGCGGTCGTGGCGCTGTTTTTCTTCAGATTTATTTTACACATATTTCAAAATCTAACCGTTGGATCATCACAATATTTATATCATTAGAAAGATCTTTTCAAAATGAATCCAACGTTTCCAATTTTGGGAAGATCCCACGGTCGGATCTCCCGGTACGATCGTTTGAAGTTTCGATTTCAAAATACGAACTACAGCGTCGTTATTCGATTTTAATTATATATATATATATATAATCGATTCTGGCGCTGTTTTTCTTTAGATTCGAATTAAACATTCCAGACAATCCAACCGTTGGATTTTTACAAAGTTGGTGCCGTTGGAAAGATATTTCCAAAGCGAACCCAACGGTTGCGGTTTCGGGAAAATCCGATGGTCGGATCTCCCGCACTAATCGTTTGAAATCAAGGTTTAAAAATACGAACTACATCTTCGTTATTCGATATATTTCAATTCTCTCTCTCTCTCTCTCTCTCTCTCTATATATATATATATATATATATATATATATATATATATATATATATATATATATATATCGACTCTTCGATTTCAAAACCAATTTCATTTTATACCTTTGATAAAAATGATATTTTTATCAAACTAACTTCTATTTCCACTTCACTATTTTTAACAATTCATGTATATAATAAAAATATGATTTTTGTTGTTAAACAATTTATTTCAAAACACGACTATTTTATATAGTTCATATAGATGGTAAAAATATGATTTTTATTATAAAACAATTTATTTCAAAACATGAATACCATTCAACACATGAATTTCCATTCAACGAATGAACTTCTATTCAACACATGAAGGTTTTCTATATTTTATATATATAGATAAAAAGGTGATTTTTATATTTAAAACACGAATACCATTCAACACATGAATTTCTATTCAACGAATGAATTTCAATTCAACACATGAAGGTTTTCTATAGTTTATATATATAGATATAAAGGTGATTTTTATATTTAAAACACGAATACCATTCAACACATGAATTTCTATTCAACGAATGAATTTATATTCAACACATGAAGGTTTTCTATAGTTTATATATATAGATAAAAAGGCGATTTTTATTGCAAAACAATTTATTTCAAAACATGAATGTCGTTCAATAAATGAATTTCTATTCAACAAATATAGTTTCAACACAAGAAAATAATTCTAACACTTGAATATTATTCAAAATTTCGGCAGCATAATGGCAGGGTAGTTAAAACCGGGGCCGTCTCTAGTACGGCTCCTCGCTCTACCTTAAAGCCTCGCAGCTATTGACAATGGGCAATCATGCATCTAGATCGCACGCAGGCGGCATGTATATATTTTTCATTTTCACAAACTAATCCTATGTGGTTTTAACCAAATAATTTTCCACTACAAACGGGTATTTTTCAACCACAATCAATCAATTTCAACCACAAACAATTATAATCAACCATTCGCTATCAACCAATTTTCACACCAATCACAATCAATAAATATCGTCCATGGTTTGTGCACGAGGGGCGTATATATATATGTATATATATTTATATATAAGCATTTCACTTATATTCAACACATATATAATTTTTACAATGCATATATAACTTCTATATCGAATGTACAACTTATACAACGCTTATACATGAGGTGTACATCGCTTATGCAAGTCATACATCGACTATATAATTTATATATCGTCGTTTTCCATATCGTTTATAAATTAGAAATCTCACATTACTTTTCATGTCGCCAAAAATGGTAGCGAGCTCATAAAAATATGCGGTCTCTTCTAGAATGTAGAAGACGTCCACACGAGTCCACTGTCTTTTGTTTCACTGAATTTCGTCAAGAAACGAAAAAAATATGATTTTTACAGTGAAAACAAAAACGGTAGCGCTACCACGATGAGACGACCCCAAAACCCGTACTGACGGTGTTAAGGGTAATCTTTGGAATATAACACATAAACAGATAATAGCAGAACAGAAATAAATAAATACACCAGATAATGAATAATAATACACTGGATAAACAATAATCGTCAGAGTTACACAGTATACAGGATCATACTTAGTACAAATACAGTTCAGCTATACATAAATGTCTACAGTGGATACAAACATAATATGTACAACAGGAGCTGAACAGCATAAAAAGAGATAAATGATAGAATCCATCTTCAGCTCCAGCTATCTAGAACAAGCCTGCTAAAAACCTGAACACAAGGCTGCCCGTGTAGAAAAAGGGGCACCCGAGTTTGAAAGTGAAACAAACTACGAGTCAGTCATGGGACTGGTATGAGAAATCTGCTTAACACATTTAAAATATGGCTAATCACAGGACCACGACACTTTCGTGGAACGGGTTTACTCCAGTGGATTGCCAGTGCTTTAAAACAAATAATTCTTTTAAACATCGCAATGCCTTTTGTAAAATGAAGCCATTATAAGACTTAGTTCCCATCACACAATGCAACGCAAACCGGAGGATCGAGTTTTTACCTTATAATGGCCAAAATATGCTTGATACAAATAAAACAAAAGCATTTTATGTTATAACTAGTGTTTATATGTTTCAAAAACAATTTCAAATCACAAGTATCAATCATAGACGGCATTAATGCCCCATACCACTATGTCGCCATATATAGGTATACAATCAAAACCGCACAGTCGCGTATTTGGAAATTGGATTTCCGTCATGAACCAAGTCAAAGGATAGTCCTAACCGAATTAGAATCTCTCTAGCCCGAGCCTCAGGAATAGCCGCAACTGCACCTCGGATCGTCAGTGCCGGTCCACACGGAGTGGATTATAATGCCTGAACAATGCGTTTCCACGCCCTATAGGGCGTAAATGAGCCAAGGAATGACTCCATCGGTCTCGGATCGACCGATACTTCCGAGGCGCCTCGCAATAGCAACAACCACATAGGTGAAAAAAATATAAATGTCAACTAGTTTAAGCACCGACACCACCTCTAGCCAGAAAGAAACGCCCGTCCCCCCTGAGGTCCTTCTCCCGTTTCTGGTTCATACCGGGGTGTGAGGCTCGCAAATTCACGTTATACACAAAGCTACGCCACACAGGCGGTGCTTTGATCACCTACCACAAGACTTTGCTTTTCAACAGAAGCCCTGATCACTGCATCTTAGCATGCCACACAGGCAATTCACACCATGTAACTGACGGTTATCAATCACATAGAATGAATTCCAATGTTAGACACACAATCCATTTGCAAGTCCGTTCTGGGTCTGAACGAAACCGGAGGCACTATATACCTCGCAAACCCATCGATTTCCACGTACGTCTAGATGATCACCACTCATTATCCATATTTCGGGATGCCTCCCAATCAGGACATCAGTTACCATCCAAACGAGGTGAAGATCTCCGGTCTTCGACCACCGTCTTCATCTTCGACTTCTTATTATCGATTCAGTTATTCAGAATGGGATAAACCCGGTCTTTCTGAACAACTCGCGCATATAATAAACAAGTGCTGCACAAACACAACATACGAATCTTTTCAATTCATTAGTAACTAACCGTAAATCACTAAGAGAACGATTTCCCAAATATTAACCCCGAAGGCCGAAACCAACATCAGATCAAAATCCAGGAAACCATTCGACTTAGCTAACCTTCGGTTAGTTTCTAAATTTTACATCCATATCGTTTATAATATTTTATAATGATTTATCGCTATTTCTATTTATTTAAAAATGGCGAATTTATTTAAACGACGCTTCGGGCCATAACGCGGCCGTGGCGCTGTTTTTCTTCAGATTTGTTTCACACATATCTGAAAATCTAACCATTGGATCATCATAGAATTTATATCATTAGAATGATCTTTCCAAAACGAATCCAATGGTTCCAGTTTTGGGAAGATCCGACGGTCGGATCTCCCGGTACGATAGCTTGAAGTTTCGATTTCAAAATACGAACTACAGCGTCGTTATTCGATTTTAATTATATATATATATATAATCGATTCTGGCGCTGTTTTTCTTTAGATTTGAATTAAACAATCCAGACAATCCAACCGTTGGATTTTTACAAAGATGGTGCCGTAGGAAAGATATTTTCAAAGCAAACCCAACGGTTGCGGTTTCGGGAAAATCCGATGGTCGGATCTCCAGCACTAATCGTTTGAAATCTCGGTTTCAAAATACGAACTGCAGCTTCGTTATTCGATATATTTCAGTTCTATATATATATATATATATATATATATATATAGATTCTTCGATTTCAAAACCAATTTCATTTTATACCTTTGATAAAAATGATATTTTTATCAAACTAACTTCTATTTCCACTTCACTATTTTTAACAATTCATGTATATAATAAAAATATGATTTTTATTGTTAAACAACTTATTTCAAAACACGACTATTTTATATAGTTCATATAGATGGTAGAAATATGATTTTTATTATAAAACAATTTATTTCAAAATACGAATACCATTCAACACATGAATTTCCATTCAAAGAATGAACTTCTATTCAACACATGAAGGTTTTCTATAGTTTATATATACAGATAAAAAGGTGATTTTTATATTTAAAACATGAATACCATTCAACACATGAATTTCTATTCAACGAATGAATTTCAATTCAACACATGAAGGTTTTCTATAGTTTATATATATAGATAAAAAGGTGATTTTTATATTTAAAACACGAATACCATTCAACACATGAATTTTTATTCAACGAATGAATTTCTATTCATGTAACACCCTGTATTTCTATTAATAACAATATTCACAAATTAAAGAATAACTAATCTCAGACGTGAGAATTGTGGGAAATGGGTTGCGCCATTGTGTTCATCTCGGAATTCTGGTTGAAATAGAGTCCGAGTTTGCATGATTTGGACTCCATATGAAGGAGATATGGCCATCGGAAGTTTCAGAAAATTCAAAACAGATTTCAGAAAATTTAAATTTCAAATTCGGAGTCAAAACAGGCTAGGCGGGAAAATTCCCTCCAGGCCCAGGTCGACCCTAGTGTCAACTGGGCAGTCGACCTGCCCAACCAGGTCGACCATAGAGTCGACCTGGGGGTCGACTTGGCAGTCGACCTGCCTCCCCCTAGAAGTTTTTGTTCTGGGCCTGTTTTTGACTAAGTGATGACCCATTAGGGTTCTGATCTGATCTGGTTGGCTGAGATTAATTCTGAGTTGATCTGACGGTCTAAATAAATCCTAAACTTTATATATACCTAGGTAGTCTCTCACTCTAAAATCACATGAAAAATTGAATATCCACCATCTTGCCGTCGCCATGGAACTCAGTGTAGCCGCCGCCAACTAAGAAGGAAGAAAGCTAATCAAAACTCTAATTCTACTCAACTCTAAAGCAAATCAAGACTCCCTTTCTTTTCTAATAGTGAGTATGGTGATCTTAATAAGATTATTAGCAAACTAATTAGATTAAGATGTGATATGGATCATAAGAAAATGATGTGAATTGTCATATATGTTGTTGTAAACCTTATGCTATCATGTATGTTGTAAATCCTATGTTATGTGATGATGATATCCTATATGTTGTAAATCATGCTATAATGATATTATATTTGTTGCAAGTTTCTATGCTAAGTTGTGATGTTACAAAGCCACGATGTTATTATGTTGTAGTTAGCTTATGAATCATGATGTTGATTATATATATTTGGGCTATGATGATTCACATGATAAATCACATGTACCTATGCAAGTTTAGATTTATTAGTATGTATAATCTCACATATTGTTTGACATCTATTTAGATCTAGAATTATGACATCTATTTAGATCTAGAATTATGCTATGACATGTGTGAGTTCTATGTGTTAGATGCTAGTTCACACCATCATTATGTTGCATAAACCACATATGCAAGTTTATACATGAACTTGGGTTATGATCATATTATGTAAGTTGTGAAATTTAACCAAACAAGTTGACACCTTTAGATCCATGACATGTGTAGTTTTATGCAAGTTTCACCCCTATTATGATTAGATCTATTTTATTTGTCTATATGTTGTGATAATTTATCTTTGTGCTAGGAGTTAGACTATTCGAGTCTAACGTATATTTTACGTTGAATAAGCGAACATATAACGTGGGCTAGGGGTAATATTAAGGATTTAATATTAAGAAATTGGATGCAATTGATATGATTTTGCATACCAAAAGTGGACGACCATAATTGAGTCAATTATGGACATCATTAAAATTGGAATTAAATAATGATTTGAATAGGGATATATTTAAAACTAGGGTAAAAGATTATAACTGTTAAACAATGCTTAGGACACGAGGTTGGACTCGTTTGTGACGTAAAACTACCCGGACCCTCCTGACAAATCCTGTAGTCACAAATGTTAGCCCAATGTGAGAGGTCCTAGGCCCAAACTAAAGCATAACAGTTGTAAAGACACGAGGTTAGACTCTTTTATGGTATAACACTGCCCGGACCCGCCCGGCGAATCCAGCTGCCATAAATGTCAGTCTAAAGTGAGAGGTCTTTATGAGGTTATGGCCTGAATGAATTAAGAAATACTTAACCAGATAAACATGTAAGGTGGGACTTGGGGGTTAAGTAGGTGCCTTGGGTCGCATGAGGAATCTAGTGAGTGCCTTTAGTGGCATTTGAAATACGATTAGTAAGACTTAACCAAACACACATGTAAATGAACATGACTAAGAGGGTTAAGTGGGATGTACTAGTGGGGACAAGCTTAGGTGGATAGCTTGTGGTAAGTAAAGGGGGCCCATTTCAACCAGTAACCCAAACGTATCATTGTGGGCTCGACCCAAGTCGAGGACGGGACACGCATATTGGGCTTGACTATAAGAGGCCAAACGGGTTAGCGGTGGCAACGCAAGTCCAACGGGTTTCATATGCGTGTTTGGACCCGGGCTGGTAGGCAAGACGTTGTTGCATCGTTTAGGTATAAGCCGTGCATCCTCAAGCTGTATCGGGTTGCCACTTTAGGGGAGTGATACACTCCACTGTGGGACCAACACGGGTATCTACGAGTAGGGAGCCGATCGCAAGTGGGTAGTGGGGTACACCTAGCGGAAATAGGGGAAGGCGGCACCTATGTAGTCAGCTAGAGGTACAAAAAGCTATTTATAAAATTTCTAAGTGAAGCAAGTGGGATCAACCTTTAGGGTGACTAGTGTGGTGCAGTGTAGTAATTATTCATTAGTAATTAGGTGTGCCTTTAACGTTATCTTTATCTGCTCTTCCATACCCAATAGTTCATAGACATTTCCTTATTTTCCAGCTTGTGCCTTAGTCTAATTATTTTGATAATAGTATTGTTAGAATTATCATACTCGTTAGACTTTATGTCTGACCCCCTCCATTTCTATCTTCCTCCCCCTCCAGGTCCTCGGGGTGGGCCCAATTCTAGCGGAGTTTGATTGGATTGCTTTATCTCTCTTTTGGAAAGATTGAACCGCTGAAGTAAAGTCCAGCTTGTTATCTTCTTTAATCGATATTTATGTAATGGGGTTATGTATTTTTATTTATCAAGATGGATATTGTACTTGACTCTGATTTATGGTTTTATGATGTAACAAACATGTTTAATTTCCGCTGCAATGAAATAAAGTTATAGATTTCCAAGTACTACTTATTATCTGTCTTGTTGTAATTTTTCTGTTCTATATTCACTTAAAATCTCCATGGAAGTTAATGCATTCCCTTTGTGAGTGACATTAATGGACGTGGGGTGTTACACGTGCTATCAGAGCTTAAGGTTACCAGAACAGATAATTTTTTTAGAAAAACTATTTTTCTAAAGTATTTTTGGAAGAAGTGTTTTCAAAAACATGTCTTGATGAGTAATTTAAAGAGGAAAGTTTTTATGAAAAGCATAATCCCCAATAGCCATATATCTTTATCTTTGGAATTCTCCATTTTGAATCTTTCCTTTTTCGTTTCAGCATGGCTGAAGATCTTAACCTTCCGGAGGGTGTAACAATACCAGGATGGTATAGGAGGTTATTAGAGGCTAGGGCTGCTGTAGGTCCAGCCAATATTCCTCCACCACCAGTTGCACCCGCTCGACCTCCTCCACCTCCTCCTCGCGTTGATGCTTTTGCAAAGACATGCAAGGAATTTAAGGCTATGGGTGGAAAACCTTTTCAAGGGTCAGTAATGTTTGTGGAAGCTAGAGATTGGCTTAAGGAGGTGGAAGAATTGCTAGAAATCTTTGAAGTAGAAGAAGGGAGGAAAGTCAAATTAGCCGCTTAGTTAATGAAGGGAGAGCCCTCGTTTTGGTGGGAGGTCACTAATGGGGAGTGTCCTGTTGATTCTTGGGCGGATTTCAGACGTAGTTCTGAGGTAAAGTTTCTCTCAAGGCAAGAAGAGAATCAATATATGGAAAGGTTCTTGAAATTAAAGCAAGGAAGCTCATCAGTGAAAGAATATGTCAACAAATTTAATCAGTTAGCAAGGTTTGGCTTGGACTTAGTGAACACGCCAGAGAAGAAGGCTCTGAGGTTCTTTAAAAGGCTTGAATCAGCCGTTGCAAGGGTTGGCTATGACCCACATCCCTATGGGGGCTACCTTTGAGAAGCTAGTAGACATGGCACTCATGCACGAGGAGAAAGGCGCTAATGCTAATAAGGCACTCGAGAAGAAAGGGGATCAGAAGAAAACACAAAAGCAAAACAAGAAGGGTGGTAAAGATAATAATGGAAAAGGAAAGAAAAGGTGCTTTAACTGTGGGACACCAGGTCATCTCAGCAAGGATTGTAGAAAGAAAAAGAAGACTGGCTATTTTCACTATGGTGAAGTGGGACATCTAGTGAAGGACTGCCCAAAGAAGGGGCATAGGGCAGGGTCGACCTCGGGAGGACAGGTGCAGGCTCTTATGGCACCAGGGCAGGCAAAGGGACAAGTTCATGCTCTCGCGGTCCCACCGCTGCAAGAACGAAGTAGAACCATTTCTGTTGAAAGCTTAGTTTTTCTGTTTGATCATCCTGTCCGTACCTTATTCGATTCGGGCGCACCGCATTCGTTTATCTCTACATCATTAGTTGAATCACTGCACTTAAACACCAGTTTAATAGAGGATCCCTTAGTTGTTTCAAATCCAATTGGGGGCTCAGCTTATTTGTCCATGATGTGTTTGGATTTGAAAATTTCTATACTTAGCGTTGAGATTAGATGTGATGCTTATGTTTTGGGCTTCACGGGCTATGGGCTAATTTTAGGAATGGATTGGTTATCCAAAAATGGGGCCATTCTTTATTGTGAAAGGAGAGTAGTTAGGCTTATGACTCGCCTTGTCAACACTCTCGAAATCTTTTGTAATCCCATAAATTCCATTATGCTAAGTTATCTAGAATCGCTTGACGCGTCTTTGGAGAATCTACGATCTGTTAGAGTGGTCCGAGAATACTTGGATGTGTTTGAGGAGGTGAAGGGCTTGCCTCCGAAGCGGGAGATAGATTTTCGAATATATCTTATGGATAATGAAAAACCAGTATCTTTGCCAGTACGCCACATGGCTCCTCGTGAAAGGGGGGAACTCAATAAGCAAGTGAAGGAGTTGCTTGAGAAGGGGTTCATAATACGTAGTATATCGGAGTGGGGTGCTCCAGTAGTATTTGCCACGAAGGCGGATGGGTCCCTTAGACCTTGTGTGGACTATAGAGAACTTAATAAGCTTACTAAGAAGAAAAGACACCTACTGCCGAGGATTGACGATCTCTTCGATCAGTTAGTTGGCGCCTCAGTGTTTTCGCAGTTGGACTTAGCCATTGGTTTCCATCAGTTGAGAGTGGCTGAGGATAGTATAGACAAGACTGCCTTTAGGACTCCGGACGGTTTCTATGAATGGCTAGTGATGCCCTTCGGTTTGACAAACGCCCCCGCATACTTTGTTGATTTGATGAGTAGGGTGTTTAGGGAGTACCTTAATAAATTCGTGGTGGTCTTTGTAGACGATATCTTGATCTTTTCTAAGAATGAAGAAGAGCATGCCCTACATCTTAGGGAAGTGTTGGAGACTCTATGAGCGCATAACCTTAAATCTATATTTACTAAGTGTCACTTCTGGAGAGAGGAAGTGCGATTCTTAGGGCACGTGGTTTCCAAAGAAGGGATAGCTCTGGATCCCGTGAAGGTGGTGGCCATCCAAGATTGGAAGGTCCCTAAAAATGCTACCGAAGTAAGGAGTTTCTTGGGGTTGGCTGGCTACTATAGGAAGTTTATCAAAGACCTTGCAAAAATAACAGCTCCATTGACACGCCTGACGAAGAAGAACCTAGTCTTTGCGTGGGACGTAGATTGTGATGATGCGTTCCAACGTTTAAAGAGAGCTTTGACTTCAGCCCCAGTCTTAGTGCTACCAAACGGGAGTAAGCCGTTTACTGTTTATACCGATGCTTGTGGGACAGGACTAGGCGCAGTCTCAATGCAAGAGGGAAGGGTAATAGCCTATGTGGGAAGACAGTTGAGAGCGCATGAGAAAAATTACCCTACGCATGACCTAGAGTTAGCCGCAATTGTTTTCGCGCTTAAGTCTTGGCGCCGTTATCTTCTTGGCGAGAAATTCGAATTGTTCACTGACCACAAATCTTTAAAATACTTATTCTCTCAGAAGGACTTGATTTTAAAACATCAAAGGTGGATGGAATTCTCAGCGTCCAACGATTTCGAAATAAGATATACCCTTGGTAAGGGTAACGTGGTGGCAAACGCCTTAAGTATGAAAAGACTGTCATTGAGCCTATTATTTGTTGAGTGGCGAAACTTAGAATTTATCTCTATGTTTAACTTTAGACCTTCTGTTGACTTTGTACCTGGTTTGCTAGCATCCTTGGAGGTCAGACCTACGCTTTTTGGACGGATTGGTGAGGCACAGCGAGACGACCCACAATTGGTTGAGTAAGTAGAAAAGCTCAAAAGAGGGGGGTCATCAAGCCGTCTCCGTATGTATACCCTGGATGATAAGGGATGGTTACGTAGGGATAGTAGACTTTGTGTACCTCGAGACGAAGGTTTGAGGAAGGCTATTCTTGACGAAGCACATCATTCGAAGAGTACCATTCATCCCGGCGGGGACAAGATGTACAAAGACATGAAGCGAGTTTTCTTTTGGGCCGGTATGAAGAGGGATATGGCCAAGTATGTCGCTAGATGCTTGGTGTGACAACAAGTAAGAGCAGAGTAAAAGAAACCCGGTGGTTTGCTTCACCTATTGGAGGATCCACTATGGAAGTGGGAAAGTGTCTCGATGGACTTTGTGGATGGATTACCATGATCAATGAAGGATAATATGGGGATTTGGTTTATAGTAGATAGACTTACTAAAAGCGCCCATTTCATTCCCATGAAGAGTAAGTGGACTGCTCCATGGTTAGCTTCTGTATACGTCCGAGAGATAGTTCGTTTGCATGGTGTTCCTTCTAACATGGTAAGCGACCGTGATCCTATCTTCACTAGCGAATTTGGGAAGAGCTTGCAAGAGGCGGTAGAGACTCAGTTATGTTTGAGCACCGCGTATCATCCTCAGACGGGCGGCCAGACCGAGAGGGTGAATCGCATTCTAGAGGATCTTTTGAGGCTATGTATCCTAGACTTTGGGGGTACATGGGAAGAGCATCTTCCGTTGGTGGAGTTTGCATATAATAACAGCTTTCAATCTAGCATTGACATGGCACCTTTTGAAGCTCTTTATGGATGACCTTGTCGTTCAGTTACATGTTGGTGGGAATCTACCGACAAGATCTTACTTAGGCCCGATACGATTAGAGAGACTTTGGAAAAGATCGACTTGATTCGAAGGAGGATGAAGACGGCGCAAGATAGGCAGAAATCTTATGCAGACAAAAAGAGGACAAATCTTGAGTTTGATGTTGGGGACATGGTCTTTATCAAAGTGTCTCCATTACGGAACGTTGTTCCCTTTGGGTCCGTTGGGAAATTAGCACCAAGGTTCTTAGGGTCGTTTCCTATAAAGGAGAAGATTGGACAGATGGCGTATAGAGTGGAGTTGCCTGAGAGACTTAGTGGTGTATACGACGTATTCCAAGTGTCACATTTGAGGAAGTGCTTGCACGAGACTGCGGAGGTGGTAGAGCCGAGCTTGCTTAGAGAGATGGGGATAGAGCGTGAGGCGACGATTCGACGAGCTCCTACATGCATTCTTGGGTCGAAGATCAAGAAGCTGAGGAATCGTGAGGTCAGACTAGTCAAAGTGCAATGGGGAGATGATGAGAGCAACGCTACTTGGGAGACAGAAGAGAAGATGCGTTCGTTGTACCCTTTTCTTTTTGAGGGTATGTCTTTTAATTTCTCCTTTATCGCTTAGCTTGTACTTATCTTATCTTTAGTATGTCCTCTCGCTAGTATCTTTGACCTTTAGTTAGGATAATCCTATGGTTGAAACATGTGTTTGAGACATGTTATGTATGGTGGATGCAAAGTGGTTGTAACTGTTTGCTAGTGGTTGCTCGTGGACGCATATACACGCACTATTAGGCACTAGATCGGCTCAGTCACTTCATATTGCATATTGCATATATATGGATGTATTTAGTAAAATGGATGTATGAGGATTTTTTTTATCATACGGATGCTGCATTCAGATGATGATTTTGCACACATATAGAGATAATATGTAGCATTAAGGAACTTTTGCATACATAATGGACGCATGGCACTATCATGATTTGCATTAAGGAGGTCAACTAAATCAGTGGACCGCCTGATTTTGCATTAGATAAGGAACATATACACACACTTCTTGCATATGTTCATACAGCATTAGAAACTTTAAAAGGACAATGGATGCCAGTGTTTTATGGTTGAGTAGATGGTTGTTTGGATGTTAGGATTTACATTCTCCTTAACTTGGAGATTTCGGGGGCGAAATCCTTTAAGGAGGGGAGAATGTAACACCCTGTATTTCTATTAATAACAATATTCACAAATTAAAGAATAACTAATCTCAGACGTGAGAATTGTGGTAAACGGGTTGCACCGTTGTGTTCGTCTCGGAATTCTGGTTGAAATAGAGTCCAAATTTGAGTGATTTGGACTTCATATGAAGGAGATATGGCCATCGGAAGTTTCAGAAAATTCAAAACAGATTTTAGAAAATTTAAATTTCAAATTCGGAGTCAAAACAGGCTAGGCGGGAAAATTGCCGCAGGCCCTGGTCGACCCTATTGTCGACTGGGTAATCGACCTGCCCCAACCAGGTCGACCATAGAGTCGACCTGGGGGTCGACTTGGCAGTCGATCTGCCTCCCCCGAGCAGTTTTTGTTCTGGGCCTGTTTTTGACTAAGTGATCACCCATTAGTGTTCTGATCTGATCTGGTTGGCTGAGATTAATTCTGAGTTGATCTGATGGTCTAAATAAATCCTTAACTCTATATATACCTAGGTAGTCTCTCACTCTAAAATCACATGAAAAATAGAATAGCCGCCGTCGTGCCATCACCATGGAACTCAGTGTAGCCGCCGCCAACTAAGAAGGAAGAAAGCTAATCAAAACTCTAATTCTACTCAACTCTAAAGCAAATCAAGACTCTCTTTCTTTTCTAATAGTGAGTATGATGATCTTAATAAGATTATTAGCAAACTAATTAGATTAAGATGTGATATGGATCATAAGAAAATGATGTGAATTGTAATATATGTTGCTGTAAACCTTATGCTATCATGTATGTTGTAAATCCTATGTTATGTGATGATGATATCCTATATGTTGTAAATCATGCTATGATGATATTATATATGTTGCAAGTTTCTATGCTAAGTTGCGATGTTACAAAGCCATGATGTTATTATGTTGTAGTTAGCTTATGAATCATGATGTTGATTATATATATTTGGGCTATGATGATTCACATGATGAATCACATGTACCTATGCAAGTTTAGATTTATTAGTATGTATAATCTCACATATTGTATGACATCTATTTAGATCTAGAATTATGACATCTATTTAGATCTAGAATTATGCTATGACATGTGTGAGTTCTATGTGTTAGATGCTAGTTCACATCATCATTATGTTGCATAAACCACATATGCAAGTTTAAACATGAACGTGGGTTATGATCTTATTATGTAAGTTGTGACATTTAACCAAACAAGTTGAAACCTTTAGATCCATGACATGTGTAGTTTTATGCAAGTTTCACCCCTATTATGATTAGATCTATTTTATTTGTCTATTTGTTGTGATAATTTATCTTTGTGTTATGAGTTAGACTATTCGAGTCTAACGTATATTTTGCGTTGAATAAGCGAACTTATAACGTGGGGTAGGGGTGATATTAAGGATATTATATTAAGAAATTGGATGCAATTGATATGATTTTGCATACCTACAGTGGACGGCCATAATTGAGTCAATTGTGGACATCATTAAAATTGGAATTAATTAATGATTTTAATAGGGATATATTTAAAACTGGGTAAAAGATTATAAGTGTTAATCAATGCTTAGGACACGAGGTTGAACTTGTTTGTGACGTAAAACTACCTGGACCCGCCCGACAAATCCAGTAGTGTAACACCCCGTATTTTCTGTGAACGTATAAGTAACAAATCAGAGGATAATTAATTTTTAAAATAAGAATCAAGGGAAATGGGTTGCGCCACTACGTTCGTCTCACAATTCTGCTTGGAAACGAGTCCGAGTTTGCAAGAATCGGAGTACGTATGAGGGAGATATGACCCTCCGAAGTTTCAGAAATTTTCAGAATCGAAAACAGCTCCAAATTCGAATTCAAACCCAGAAGCGGGCTGGGCGGGAAATTTCCCGCCCAGGACCCAGGTCGACTGGGCAGTCGACCCCCCAGACCCATGTCGACTGGGGAGTCGACTGGGCAGTCGACCCCCCAGACCAGGTCGACTAGGCAGTTGACCTGGGGGTAGACCTCTTTGGTCGAACCTGGTGCGTATGTGTGTGTGATTTTTGGGGCTGTGACGTGTTTGGACGGACCTGATGAGTTCTATGGTTAATTTGAGGGCGTAAATGAGTTCTTACACCTATAAATACATCCTAAGACCTAACCTAATGGATAACAAAACATTCTTACATCAAAATGTTGCTGGACTTCCTCTTGATCATGGCCGCCGCTCTCTAAGCAATTCTCTTAGCCTCCAAATTCAATCAAACTAGAGATTAAAGCTCCTACAATGATTCTACAACAATTAAAGTTCTTTCTTCAATCCAACCAAGGCAAGTACAGTTATTTTCCGATATAAACGTCAATTCTGATTGTGACATGAATTATAAATCTGAATATGAGATTATGTCTATTCTGTTCTGTTTAGACCTACCTTATTCTGTATTTCTTTCTGCTTTCTGTTCCATAGCCAGGCTACCACGGGCCTGAGCCAATCTCATAAGAGATTAGCATACGCTAAAATATTTGGGACAATAAGATGAATAATGCATGAAATGGGCATAATCGATATGTGACTGATTTGAGGAAAGAACATAGGTTGAACTTGGAACATAGGACATAAATATAAGGCATATAATTGAACCTAGGACTTGAGTTTTTCGGCATAAAGAATATTGAACATACGACTTGAGAAGTTGAGTCATAAAATCTACATTGGACGTATGACTTAGGAATTGGGGCATAAATTTGACCGTAGGCATGTAATTAGTTTAGATACATATTACATGTTGTAAACTAGATCTGGATCTGAGCAAGCTATGTATGATAATCTGTGATTTGAGGACATAATTCAACATCTGATTTTAAGAATAGGATACATGATTAAAACCTAGATTTGTGGCACACTTTAAGAAGGGGAAGATATGTGACTTATGTGTAGAAATTAAAATCTATAATAAGATTTGAAGACTATTAAGTGTGAATACACCAAAATAGGGATTTTTGGAGATATGGCTTGCATTGTAATATTTAGTATAATTTATAGATGAATCTACTGTACAATACTAGTTTAACCAGAATGGAAACATATGCTATATGGTAAATTATGTCCATATTTTGTGTTATGTAAATTTATGCAACATGGGGTATATGATCATATTGTGAATCATGATAATTATTTAGGCCTAATTAATGATTAAGCAAGGCATGTAAATAGAACCTTTAGAAATATTAAATCTGCTAAATCTGTCATTTGCTAAGTCTGTTGAAAGATTTCAAAACTACTAAATCTGTTGAGATGCCTAAACTGTTAAATCTGTTGAGATGCCTAAACTGCTAAATCTGTTTAGATGCCTAATCTGTTATCTGCTAAATTTGTTAGTTTGCTTAATCTGCAAAATCCGTTGATTCACCTAATCTGCAAAATCTGTTATCTCCTATATCTGTTGAGTTGATATAATTAGTCTGTTATTGACATAATCTGAATTGGCTATAGTTATGAATAATTGACATGTATATTAGGCGTGGGCATAAATGGTAAATTATTAATTAATTGGCCACAAAAATGAACATGGCTAACTCGAGGTTAGAATGAGTTTGCGGCGTAATCCTACCCGGAACCGCCCGACACATCCAGTTGCCGTAAGAAACCGGTTCTAATGTGATAAGTTAGTCATAATATGCTTAGACACGAGGTTAGGTCTGGCTTGTGGCAGAAGTCTGCCCGGAACCGCCCGGCCCATCCAACGGCCACAAGCTAGCGACCCAATTTGAGAGGTGTGTGCATTAATAATTAATTAATGCAAATCTGACATAAAAATGATGTCCAGAACGTGTTGGGTGGATAGGGTTAAACAAACTAGACTGATGAAATTAATAAACCCGTTTCATGGATCTGTAGGCCCAATACAAAGTTAGACAATCTGTAAGTCTGTTAATCTGTAATCGGTTAATCTTTAAGTCTGTTAAATCTGTATATCTGATCCGTTGGTCTGAAAACTTGTCTAATCTGTGAACTGGTTCATCTGAATTCTGTATGTCTGAACTTGTAAACAAGTTAATCTGAAATCTGTTAGTCTGGTGACACAAGGTTAGGAGGTAAATTACTTGTGTCATCTATTGTATGGGACCCATATTAGTCAGTAACCCTTTCTAGTATCAAAAATTTGACCCAACAGTAGGTAGGGTCCGGGCACACTTACTGAACTAATTATAAGTGGTTCATTCTTTTAATGGCGAGGGGTGTTGATGGTGCGTTCCAACCGGGTCATGTGCGTGCATGGATCCCGACCTGCCTCTGTGGATGGAAGACGTCGTGACATCTGTAAATAGGTCTATGCCAATTGGTTGTCACTTTAGGGAGTTATACACCCTACTCTGGGACCGACACAGGGTATTTATGTTTAGGGAGCCGATCGCTTGGGTAGGGTTTTAGGGTACACTAAGTTCTGTCTGTTTCTGTTGGTACCGTCTGTTTCTGTTGGGTGGCAACACCCGTCTGTTTCTGCGTGGTACCGTCTGTTCGGGTTGAAAAGGCTCAATTACTAGTGTAAACCTAATTCGACATTCTGTTTCCGTAGGGATTAATCTGACTGTTTCTGTTCGGGTAGTAAAGGCCCATTATTAATATTCTGTTTTTGTCCGTTTCTGTTCCGGTAGTAATGCCCATTATCAGCATTCTGCTTCTGACTGTTTCTGTTCGGGTGGTAAAGGACCATTACTAGCACACTCTTCTGTGGAAATTATTTTGTACCCGTTTCTGTTTTAGTTTAGACATTAGGGTGACACCTAATTTTGTTATACTAGTATTAGTGCAGAGAAGTGTAAAGAAATAGCTTATGTCATTCTGTTCTTCTGTAATATCCACTGCACCTGTTACTATTATCACTCATCCAGTTTTATTTTTATGTCATGTTATTATTATCTGTTCATAACTGAAAATTACTGGACTTGCCAGACATTTTTTCTGACCCTTGTTGTTTCGCCTCCTTTCTTCCGTTCCCCCCCCCCCCAAGCTTTTGTAGAAGTGAATACTCTAGCTTGATCTAGATTTATTCTGCTTGAAGTGCTTAAAGTATGGCTTGTCTTCTTCTGTGGGGATTATGATTTTAAACTATGCATTCTGAAGGCTTTTGTACAAGACTGATATTTTGTACTTGAATTCTGATATTGTGATTTGAAAAGATGTAACCAAGCTTCTGTTGAAATAAAGTTATAAATTTTTTTTTTCAAGTATTGTTTTATCTGTCTTATAAGTTTCTATTATGTTTACTAAAATGCTCCACCAAAGTTAAGGCATTCCCTTTGTTAGTGACCTTAACGAAGGTGGGGTGTTACACTTGCTATCAGAGCTGAAGGTTACCAGATTAGATAGAAGTTTTTGAAAACTATTTTCAAAAAGGTTTTAAAAGGAAGTATTTTCAAAAGTAAAGCTTATTTTGAAAAACATAATCCCCAAGAGCCATATATCTTTCCTTCAGTCCTTTTTGTATTGAATCTTTCCTTTTTCGTTTCAGCTTGTCTGAAGCATCTGAGATACCAGAGGGTGTTCATGGACCAGGTTGGTTTCGTCAATACCTTGAGGCTAGGACCGCCGCCGCAGGTCCAGCAAATGATCACCCTCCTCCGCCCCCTCCTCGTGCAATTGCTTTCTCAAAGATCTGTAAAGACTTTAGGGCCATGGATGGAAAGGATTTCAAGGGAACTGAATCATTCGTAGAAGCGAGGAATTGGCTTAAAGAAACTGAGGATCTGTTCGTTATCTTCGAGGTGGACGATAGGCAAAAGGTACAGTTGGCGGTATCGTTGCTCAAAGACGAAGCTTCCTACTGGTGGGAAGTCACTAACGCCGAGAGGTCGGTCGAAACATGGATGGATTTCAGAACCAGGTTTGAGATGAAATTCCTCTCGCAAGCCGAACGAAGTCTACAATTGGAAAAGTTCTTATCTCTTAAGCAAGGAAGTATGACGGTCAAGGAATACGTCAACCAGTTCAACCAACTGGCTAGGTTCGGACTAGATTTAGTCAACACTCAGCATAAAAAGGCTCTCCACTTTGTTAAAGGATTGAACGAGCCACTACACAACCTAGCCATGACCCATGTACCCATGGGAGCGACTTACGAGAAATTGGTGGACATGGCACTACTGCACGAGGAGGACAAAGGCCAAAAAGAGACAAAGAAGGAAGAACCACAGAATAAGAAAGCATGGCCCAAATAGGAAACACAAAAGAAGGATGAGAAGTCTGAAGATAAGAAGGAGAAAAAGTGCTTTACTTGTGGAAGCTCGACTCATCTGAACAAGGATTGCAGAAAAAGGAAGGGCACTTGCTTCAACTGTGTTGAGATGGGATACTTCACTAGGGACTGCTCGAAGAAACGAGGGCAAGGGCAGAGGGCAGAACCCACTTCTGGAGGACAGGAGAATGCTCAAGGGATTGGTAGATAGGGTAGAAATAAGAAAATTTAAGTAGAAGGTTTAATTTTCTTATCTGTTTGTTGAGTTAAAACTCTTTCTGATTCTGGCATTTTGATTCTGTAATCGATACTCTGCACTTTAATACTAGTATTGTTTCTGATTCCGCTGTAGACCCAAATCCATAAGGGTTATGACTCAACTGTTTGTGATTGGGGTTTGAGAGATATTCGTGTTAGGCGTCAAGTAGGACGCATACATTCTGGGATTTATCATGCTTAGTTTCCTAAGAATCATTCGGTAATCTGATCTATACCAGTAGTCTGTAAATATCGGAATATCTCTGATAAGGTTAAGATTTCCAGTTCTGACATTGTCTAAAGAGGGTAATCCTTTGAGTGTCAATCTAATATTGATTTCGGTCTTTAAGGTTGATACTTAGGGGAATTATTCTCTCAAACAATGTCTAATGGGAACCAAGTTTTTGTTTTACCTGTACTCGCTTCCATCATTCGACTGTATCCTATTGATTGAATCTTCGAACTTTAGGTAGAAACTAATGGGTGTAAACATGTGTTTGAGACATGTTATGTTTGATGGTTGCAAGTGGGTGCAAGTGGTTGCTAGTGGTTGCTAGTGGATGCATATACACACACTAGGCACTAGATCGGCTCGAAAACACTCTCATACTGCATATGGATGTGTGAGCATTTTCAATTTTTGTGGATGCAAAATGATTGACTCAGCACATGGATGTTTCATATGACTGAATGGTTGTGCACTCATATAGAAATGATATGTATCGAGTAGGAAAATTGCATACATGTTGGACTCAGGGCACTGGCATAATTCGCATTAAGGAGGTCAACTGAATCAGTGGACCGCCTGATCTTTGCATTAGATAAGGAACATATACACACACTTTTGCATATGTTCATACAACATTAGAAGTTTCTAAGGACAATGGACGCCAGTGATTGATGATTGAGTAGATGGATGATTGGATGGTAGGACACATTCTTCTTAACTTGAAGATTTCGGGGATGAAATCCTTTAAGGAAGGGAGAATGTAACACCCCATATTTTCTATGAACATATAAGTAACAAATCAGAGGATAATTAGTTTTTATAATAAGAATCAAGGGAAACGGGTTGCGCCATTGCGTTCGTCTCGGAATTCTGCTTGGAAACGAATCCGAGTTTGCAAGAATCGCAGTTTGTATGAGGGAGATACGACCCTCCGAAGTTTCAAAAATTTTCAGAATCGAAAACAGCTCGAAATTCGAACACAAAATTCGAATTCAAACCCAGAAGCGGGCTGGGCGTGAAATTTCCCACCCAGGACCCAGTTCGACTAGGGAGTCGACTGGGAAGTCGACCCCCACGACCCAGGTCGACTGGGGAGTCGACTGGGCAGTCGACCCCCCAGACCAGGTCGACTGGGCAGTCGACCTGGGGGTCGACCTCCCTGGTCAAACCTGGTGCGTGTGTATGTGCAATTTTAGGGGCTGTGACGTGTTTGGACAGACCTGATGACTTCTAGGGTTAACCTGAGGGCCTAAATGAGATCTTACACCTATAAACACATCCTAAGCCCTTACCTAATTGATAACAAAACATTCTTACATCAAAATGTTGCTGGACTTCCTCTTGATCATGGCCGCCGCTCTCTAAGCAATTCTCTTAGCCTCCAAACTCAATCAAACTAGAGATTAAAGCTCCTACAACGATTCTACAACAATTAAAGTTTTTCTTTAATCCAACCAAGGCAAGTACTGTTATTTTCCGATATAAACGTTAATTCTGATTGTGACATGAATTATAAATTTGAATCTGAGATTATGTCTGTTCTGTTCTGTTTAGATCTACCTTATTCTGTATTTCTTTCTACTTTCTGTTTTATAGCCAGGCTACCACGAGCCTGAGCCAATCTCATAAGAGATTAACATACGCTAAAATATTTGGGACAATAAAATGAATAATGCATGAAATGGGCATGACCGATATGTGACTGATTTGAGGAAAGATCATAGGTTGAACTTGGAACATAGGACATAAATCTAAGGCATATAATTGAACCTATGACTTGAGTTTTGCGGCATAAAGAATATTGAACATACGACTTGAGAAGTTGAGGCATAAAATCTACATTGGACATATGACTTAGGAATTGGGGCATAAATTTGACCGTAGGCATGTAATTATTTTAGATACATATTACATGTTGTAAACTAGATCTCGATTTGAGCAAGCTATGTATGATAATCTGTGATTTGAGGACATAATTCAACATATGATTTTCAGAATAGGATACATGATTAAAACCTAGATTTGTGGAACAATTTAAGAAGGGGAAGATATGTGACTTAGGTGTAGAAATTAAAATCTATAATAATATTTGAGGACTGTTATGTGTGAATACACCTAAATAGGGATTTTTGGAGATATGGATTGCATTGTAATATTTGGTATAATTTATATATGAATCTCCTGTACAGTGCTAGTTTAACCAAAATGGGAACATATGTTATATGGTAAATTATGTCCATATTCTGTGTTATGTAAATTTATGCAACATGGGGTATATGATCATATTGTGAACTATGATAATTATTTAGGCCTAATTTATGATTAAGCAAGGCATGTAAATAGAACCTTTAGAAATATTAAATCTACTAAATCTGTCATCTGTTAAGTCTGTTGAAAGATGCCTAAACTGCTAAATCTGTTGAGATGTCTAAACTGATAAATCTGTTGAGATGCCTAAACTGCTAAATCTGTTGAGATGCCTAATCTGTTATCTGCTAAATCTGCTAGTTTTCTTAATCTGCTAAATACGTTGAGTTGCCTAATCTGCAAAATCTGTTATCTGCTATATCTGTTGAGTTGATATAATTAGTCTGTTATTGACATAATCTGAATTGGCTATAGTTATGAATAATTGACATGTATATTAGGCGTGGGCATAAATGGTAAATTATTAATTAATTGGCCGCAAAAATGAAGAGTTTGCGGCGTAATCCTGCCCGGAACCGCCCAACACATCGAGTGGCCGCAAACAATAGGTTCTAATGTGAGAAGTTAGTCATAATATGCTTAGACACGAGGTTAGGTCTGGCTTGTGGTAGAAGTCTGCCCGGAACCGCCCGGAACCGCCCGGCCCATCCAACGGCCACAAGCTAGCGACCTAATGTGAGAGGTCTGTACATTAATAATTAATTAATGCAAATCTAAGATAAAAATGATGTCCAAAACGTGTTGGGTGGATAAGGTTAAACCAACTAGAGTGATGAAATTAATAAACCCGTTTCATGGATCTGTAGGCCCAATACAAAGTTAGACAATCTGTAAGTCTATTAATCTGTAATCGGTTAATCTGTAAGTCTGTTAAATCTGTATATCTGATCCGTTGGTCTGAAAACTTGTATAATATGTGAACTGGTTGATCTGAATTATGTATGTCTGAACTTGTAAACATGTTAATCTGAAATATGTTATGTGGGGACACAAGGTTAGGAGGGAAATTACTTGTGTCATCTGTTGTTTGGGACCCATATTAGTCAGTTACCCTTTCTGGTATCAAAACTTTGACCCAACAGTAGGTATGATCCGGGCAGGCTTACTGAACTAATTATAAGTGGTTCATTCTGATAATGGCGAGGTGTGTTGATGGTGCGTTCCAACCGGGTCATGTGCGTGCATGGTTCCCGGCCTGCCTCTGCGGACGTAAGACGCCGTGACATCTGTAAATAGGTCTGTGCCAATTGGTTGTCACTGTAGGGAGTGATACACCCTACTGTGGGGCCGACACAGGGTATTTATGTTTATGGAGCCGATTGCTTGGGGTAGGGTTTTAGTGTACACTAAGATCTGTCTGTTTCTGTTGGTACCGTCTGTTTCTGTTGGGTGGCAACACCCATCTGTTTCTGCATGGTACTGTCTGTTCGGGCGGAAAAGGCGCAATTACTAGTGTACACATAATTCTTTATTCTGTTTCCGTAGGGATTAATCTGACTGTTTATGTTCGGGTGGTAAAGGCCCATTATTGATATTCTGTTTCTGTCTGTTTCTGTTCGGGTAGTAATGCCCATTATCAGCATTCTGCTTCTGACTGTTTCCGTTCGGGTGGTAAAGGCCCATTACTAGCACTCTCTTCTGTGGAAATTATTCTGTACCCGTTTCTATTTCAGTTTAGACATTAGGGTGGCACCTAATTCTGTTACACTAGTATTAGTGCAGAGAAGTGTCAAGAATTAGCTTATGTCATTCTGTTCTGCTGTAATATCCGCTGCACCTATTACTGTTATCTCTCATCCAGTTTTATTTTTATGCCACGTTATTATTATCTGTTCATAACTGAAAATCATAGGACTTGCCAGACTTTTTGTCTGACCCTTCTTGTTTCGCCTCCTTTTTTCCGTTCACCCCCCCCCCCCAAGGTTTTGTAGAAGGGAATGCTCTAGCTTGATCCAGATTTCTTCTGCTTAAAGTGCTTGAAGTATGGCTTGTCTTCTTCTGTGGGGATTATGATTTTAAACTATGCATTCTGAAGGCTTTTGTACAAGACTGATATTTTGTACTTGAATTCTGATACTGTGATTTGAAAAGATGTAACCAAGCTTCTGTTGAAATAAAGTTATAATTTTTTTTTTCAAGTACTGTTTTATCTGTCTTGTAAGTTTCTGTTCTGTTTACTAAAATGCTCCACCAAAGTTAAGGCATTCACTTTGTGAGGGACCTTAATGGAGGTGGGGTGTTACAAGTAGTCACAAATGTCAGCCCAATGTGAGAGGTCCCAGGCCCAAACTAAAGCATAACAGTTGTAAAGACACGAGGTTAGACTCTTTTATGGTATAAGACTGCCCGGACCCGCCCGGCGAATCCAGCTGCCATAAATGCCAGTATAATGTGAGAGGTCTTTATGAGGTTATGGCCTGAATGAATTAAGAAATACTTAACCAGTTAAACATGTAAGGTGGGACATGGGGGTTAAGTAGGTGCCTTGGATGGCATGAGGAATCTAGTGAGTGCCTTTAGTGGCATTTGAAATACGATTAGTAAGACTTAACCAAACACACATGTAAATGAACACGACTAAGAGGGTTAAGTGGGATGTACTAGTGGGGACAAGCTTAGGTGGATAGCTTGTGGTAAGTAAAGGGGGCCCATTTCAACCAGTAACCCAAACGTATCTTTGTGGGCTCGACCCAAGTCGAGGACGGGACACGCATACTGGGCTTGACTCTAAGAGGGCAAATGGGTTAGCGGTGGCAACGCAAGTCCAACGGGTTTCATATGCGTGTGTGGACCCGGGCTGGTAGGTTAGACGTTGTTGCATTGTGTTGGTATAAGCTGTGCATCCTCAAGCTGTATCGGGTTGCCACTTTAGGGGAGTGATACACCAACTGTGGGACCAGCACAGGTATCTACGAGTAGGGAGCCGATCAAAATTGGGTAGTGGGGTACACCTAGCGGAGATAGGGGAAGGCGGCACGTATGTAGTCAGCTAGGGGTACAGAAAGCTATTTATAAAATTTCTAAGTGAAGCAAGTGGGATCAACCTTTAGGGTGACTGGTGTGGTGCATTGTAGTAATTATTCATTAGTAATTAGGTGTGCCTTTAACGTTATCTTTATCTGCTCTTCCATACCCAATAGTTCATAGACATTTCCTTATTTTCTAGCTTATGCCTCAGTCTAATTATTTTGATAATAGGATTGTTAGAATTATCAAACTCGTAAGACTTTCTGTCTGACCCCCTCCATTTCTATCTTCCCCCCTCCAGGTCCTCAGGGTGGGACCAGCACTAGCGGTGTTTGATTGGATTGCTTTATCTCCTTTTTGGACAGGTTGGACCGCTGAAGTAAAGTTCAGCTTGTTATCTTCTTTAATGGCTATTTATGTAATGTTGTTATGTATTTTGTTTTATCAAGATGGATATTGTACTTGACTCTGATTTATGGTTTTATGATGTAACAAACATGTTTAATTTCCGCTGCAATGAAATAAAGTTTTAGATTTCCAAGTACTACTTATTATCTGTCTTGTTGTAATTTCTCTGTTCTATATTCACTTAAAACCTCCATGGAAGTTAATGCATTCCCTTTGTGAGTGACATTAATGGACGTGGGGTGTTACAATTCAACACATGAAGGTTTTCTATAGTTTATATATATTGATAAAAAGGTGATTTTTATTGCAAAACAATTTATTTCAAAACATGAATGTCGTTCAATAGATGAATTTCTATTCAACGAATATTGTTTCAACACATGAAAATAATTCTAACACATGAATATTATTCAAAATTTCGGCAACATAACGGCAGGGTAGTTAAAACCGGGGTCGTCCCTAGTACGGCTCCTCGCTCTACCTTAAAGCCTCGCAGCTTTTGACAATGGGGAATCATGCATCTAGTTCGCACGCAGGCGGCATGTATATATTTTTCATTTCCACAAACTAATCCTATGTGGTTTTAACCAAACAATTTTCCACCACAAACGGGTAGTTTTCAACCACAATCAATTAATTTCAACCATAAACAATTATAATCAACCATTCGCTATCAACCAATTTTCACACCAATCACAATCAATAAATATCATCCATGGTTTGTGGACGAGGGGCGTACACACACACACACACACACACACACACACATATATATATATATATAAGCATTTCACTTCTATTCAACACATATACTATTTTTACAATGCCTATATAACTTCTATATCGAACGTACAACTTACACAACGCTTATACACGAGGTGTACAACGCTTATGCAAGTCATGCATCGACTATATAATTTATACATCATCGTTTTGCATATCAATTATAAACTAGAATTCACACATTGCTTTTCGCGTTGCCAAAAATGGTAGCAAGCTCAGAAAAATATGCGGTCTCTTCTAGAATGTAGAAGACGTCCACACGAGTCCATTGTCTCTTGTTTCACTGAATTTCTTCAAGAAACGAAAAAGATATGATTTTTACAGTGAAAACAAAAACGGTAGCACTTAGAAGTGCTATAATATAGTTTATTACAAAACAACCGTACCTCAGTAGTTTGGTTCAAAACTAGGTTTTTGATTTTCGCGAAATCCGTGTAGCTATATGTCGATCGGACTTCACAGCGTCGAAGGGGATGGAGAGGCGTAGGGATCAGTGGTGGAGGGGGTTAACTCGGTCCGGCCAGGAAGCAGCAGCGACTCCCTGAAGTCGACGACTTCACAGCACCCGATCTCGACAACCACGCCACGAAAAATTGCAATCCTTGTCTTGATTTGAAGCTCTTGTGTTGCTCTTCAAAATGGAACCAACCGCTCGTGATTTAATTGAGAATTGAATGAAAAATCGAAGAGAGAAGGAAGGAAGATGGTTCCGCCTTTAATCGACTGTCGGGGAGAGAGAAAAGGAATTTTCTGACCAATGAGATTTTTTTATTAATTTATATATTTTTAAATTTCTAAAATATCCCCTTCTCACACACGAACACCAATTCAAACCCAACGACTGTCATCCCTAGCGTTTTACCCCCATTCCGAACTCAATGGGATATGTTTCGTAGGCCCATTCGACTGTTTCAGTCAGTTTTCCTTCAAATTAAAATATGAAACATTCAATATTTGATTTGAACGTACATTTCAGTTTGCCAGGGCCACAAACTGATTCGAAAAATTCTAGAAAAATAAATCTAGCTATGTTTTGACGATACGGTCCCAACAAAACTAGTTTTGTCGAATTCTGAGCCCGTTTGCAAAATTGGCCCTTTTCTGGTCGATCCAATTAACTATAATTGACCGAAACACATTTTCCTTTGCCACGCTCACATACTAGCTTCAAAAATTATGAAATTTGAAACCTAGCAATAACTTCACATCCCGGATCCAACAAAAGTGGTTTTGACGAATTCCGAGGTCATTTGCAAAATGTCCAATTTTCACGGGCTATATAATTTCTACAACGACCTTTCTGAAAATTCATTTGGCTATGACTTTTGCTTCCTACAATGAAACTTCAATTTTTCAGATTCGTTAGAAAGATATTCACTAACAGATTTAAATATTTTTGGTTTCACTCTAATCCATTTTGTTTTGCACCTGGTACAGTCAGTCAAAGTTTGAATTCAAATTTTGAAACTTCCGCGCCTTTTCAGGCCTTGTTTATAATTCAAATTAATTATTTTCCTTTTCAACATCGTTTCAAACATACATTTTGTTGCTATTATTTAAAATATTTATTTTAAACACTTAAAATTCACTGAAATAGCCAATTTAAAAATTTTAAATTGGTTCAGATTTTCTGGGTCGTTACACTAAACCAAATAGTTCGACACACAACCATATTGATGCAAATGAACTCTAAACATTTGTAGTATCAAATGCTTCAAATCTATACATAGATTAATTAGGCCTCAATTAATTCATTATGTAACACCCTGTGATTTTAAACATTAAAGTTAACAAATTAAAGAATACTTAATTTCAAATGTGAGAATTAAGGTAAACGGGTTGCTCCATTGTGTTCGTCTCGGAATTCTGCTTGGGATAGAGTCTGAGTTTGTGTGAATTGGACTTCGTATGAAGAAGTTATGGCCTTCCGAAGTTTCAGAATTTAAATAAATTAAAATAGCTCGAATCAGAAATTTGAAATTAAAAATTAAAAATTCTAAACAGGGAAGCGGGCTGGGCGGGAAAATTCCAGCCCAAAGGCCAGGTCGACTAGGGGGTCGACCTACCCATACAGGTCGACCAGGGGGTCGACCTGGGGGTCAACCTGAGTGTCGACCTACCCCTCCCCCCTCCCGGGCAGATCTAAATGATGACGTTCTTTTGACTCAGTGCTAAGTTATTAGGGCTGAGGTGTCATTCTATCATGACTGGATGGTCTTGATTGATTCTAGGTTAATATGATGGCTCTTAGTTAATTAATCTTCTATAAAACACTCCCAAACCCTCAACCCTAATCACATTAATTCATACCAAGAGCCGCCATTCCATTAATGGAGAACCTAGAGTAGCCACCATCCTCTTTCAAATCTAAAGCAAGACAGAAGCTTGAATCAAAATCAAATCGAAACTAAGATTAGAATTACGATTAATCCACATCAAAGGTGAGCAATTCAGTTTCAGAATACAGATCCCAGAAAGACAAGACTACCCTTTTTGTTTGTGAGTATAATACCTTTCACAAAATAATTAATTAATTTAATTAAGATAAGTTATAATTGGGATTATGAGAATATGATTTTGAATCATGTGATGTTGAATTATATGCAAGTTTGTGATGTTGGACTATATGTTCTTATATGAATTATATGGAAGTTTGTGATGATTGATTACATGTTCTTATATGAATCATAAACAAGTTCGGGATGTTTAAACGTATATGAATCTTATGCAAGTTTGGGGTATTAAGACATATATGAATCTTATGCAAGTTCGGGATGTTAAAACATATGTGAATCATGTAGATACATATGCTAGTTTATTTGCAAACATGTGACATTAATCTTTATGTTTAGATCCATATGCAAGTTTACATCCTTATGTGTAGATCTATATTTAGATCCATGGTAGTACATGATTACGAAAAGTTAATGTTCTATATGCCCATTGTCTATGCTAGTTTTGTATGTGAATCATATGCTAGTTTGAATGAAATTCATATGCAAGTTATAGGAAAACCATATACATATATGCAAGTTATTGGCTATGTAAACTTATGTAATGATTCTTAGATTTATTTTTATGTGTGATGCAAGTTGTGATGTTGCTTTTCTTTTATAAGTTAGATTATTTGCGAGTCTAATATATGTCATATTAAAACGTACGAATAGCGTGGGGACGATGGGAAATTATTAAATATACATAATTGTGAATTGGCATAAAATGGCCTAAAAAGGCATATAATCAATTTGAGACATTAATTAGTAGAATGTATGGACATAATTCAGGTGACAATTATGGACATAAATAAATTTGGAATTTATTGACAAATTTGAATAGGGATATTAATCCAATTTGGGGTTAAATAAAGATGTGTAATAATTAACCGCCTAAGACTCGAGGTTCGACTCGTTTGTGGTGTAAGACTGCCCGGACTCACCTGGAAAATCCAGCAACCACAAACGGTAGTCTAGTGTGAGAGGTCAAAGGCATGAACTAAATTCGTAACAATTGTAAAGACACGAGGTTAGGCTCGTTTACGGTATAAGACCGCCCGGGCCCGCCCGGCAAATCCAGCAACTGCAAATGTTAGTCTAATGTTGGAGGTCTTTACAAGGTTACGGTTATAATGAATTAAGTAACACTTAACCAGATAAACATGTGGTGGGCCATGGGGATTAAGTGGGTGCATTGGGTGGCTTGTGAAATACGATTAGAAACACTTAACCAAGTTGAAACATCTAAGAAGACATGAATAAGAATGGGGTTAAGTGGGAAACCTTAGTGGGGACCAAGCTTAGGTGGAAAGCTTGTGTCAGGCTTGGGGGACTGTTTCAAACCAGTAACCTATTAAGTATCTTTGTGAGCTCGACCCAAGTCGAGGACGGGGCATGCTTACTGAGTTTAAATGTAAGAGGTCAAAACAGGTTAGCGGTGGCAACGCAAGTCCAACAGGGTCATGTGCGTGCGTGGGGCCGGGCTGGTAGGCAAGACGTTTTAGCATCATGTAGATATAAGCTGTGCATCTTTAATGGTATCGGGTTTCCACTTTGGGGAGTGATACACCCCACTGTGGGACCAACACGGGTATCTACGAGTTAGGGAGCTGATCGCATGGGGTAGTTGGTGCAACTAGTGGAGATAGGGGCAGGCGGCACCTATGAAGGTAACTAGGGGCACACGATACTACCATTATCATTGTTATGTTCTGTAGGCGGGATCAACTTTTAGGGTGACTAGTAATGGTGTGGTGTGATTAGTAATGTTGTAGTATAGTAATTATCCTATAGTGATTAGGAACGAGATTAACGCCAGAATATTCCTGTTGTTTGCTTTGTCATGCCCACTTGTTTCACTGTCATACCTTATTTTACCAGTTTTTGCCTTATCCTAGTTACTTTAATAATTATATTGTTAAAGTTATTATACTCGCCAGACTTTATGTCTGACCACCTTTATTTCCACAACTTTTCTTCCTTTCCCCCCCCCCCCTAAGTTCTCAGGGTGGGACTAGCACTAGTGGAGCTTGATCTTAGATCTCTTTCTCTCTCTTTTGGAAGTGCTTGGATTGCTGAAAGTAAAGTTCAGCTCATCTCTTTTATGGCTACTTTTGTTTGGGGATTATGCTTTTTACTTTATGTACTCAGAAAACAATTTTTTCAAGATGGATATTAAGTGTACTTGGTTTTGTTGTGGGTTTAAGATGATGTAATCAAACTATTTCTCCACTGCAATAAAAGTTGTTTTAAAAGTTTCAAGTACCAATATTTGTATCTGTCTTGTTATATTCAGTTCTATACACTATAAATGCTCCATGGAGGTTAATGCATTCCCATTGTGAGTGACATTAATGGACGTGGGGTGTTACACGTGGTATCTGTGCTGAAGGTTACTAGAACATATATGAATTTTGAAAAACTGTCTTTTAAAAGCATTTTGTAAAGAAATGCTTTCAAAAAAAATTATGTTTTAAGGAAAGTATTTTCAAGAGAAAATTTTATTTTAAAAACATAACCCCCAAGAGCCATATATCTTTCTTTTGATTCTCCATTTTGAATCTCTTTCCGTTTTCTTTTCAGCATGTCTGGGGCACCTGAAATACAGGAGCGCATACCGATACCAACCTAGTTTAGAAGGTATCTGGAATATAGGGCCACCGCTGTAGGCCCAGCAGACATCCCTCCTCCCTCAGCTGCTCTTCCTCCTCCCCCTCCTTGTGTTGATACATTTTCAAAGATATGCAAGGACTTTCAAGCAATGGGTGGGAAACCTTTTCACGGATCCGAGACGTTTGTTAAGGCTCGAAATTGGCTTAAGGAGGTGGAAGATCTATTTGGTATTTTCGAGGTAGAAGATGGAAGGAAAGTCCAATTAGTTGCTTGGCTAATGAAGGATGAAGCCTCGTTTTGGTGGGAGGTTACGAATGGAGAGCGTCTAGTAGAGACATGGATGGATTGCAGGCGTTGAAGTAAATTTATACATGGAAAGGTTCTTAGCGTTGAAGTAAGGAAATCTATCAGTAAAGGAGTACGTCACCAAGTTCAATCAGTTGGCGAGATTTGGCCTGGACTTGGTGAACACACCTGAGAGGAAGGCCCTGAGGTTCGTTAAAGGTTTAAATGAGCCACAACATGGGTTAACTATGACCCACATTCCTATGGGGCTACCTTTGAGAAACTGGTTGACATGGCGCTTATGCATGAGGAAGAGAAAGGTGCTAATGCTAATAAGGCACTAGAGAAGAAAGGGGATCAAAAACAGCAAAACAAGAAAGTCGGGAAGAACAATAATAGCAAGGGAAAGAAAAAGTGCTTTAATTGTGGTACACCAGGCCATCTGAGCAAAGACTGTAGGAAAAAGAAGAAGACTGACTGCTTCCACTGTGGAGAGGCAGGACACCTAGTTAAAGACTTCCCGAGAAAACAGGGTCAAGGCCAATGGATGGGGACCACTTCTGGAGGCCAGATTCAGGCTCTTATGGCACCAGGGCAGGCAAGAGGGCAGATTCAGGCTCTCATGGCACCAGGACAGGAGAGACGTAGAAACATTTCCGTTGAAAGTTTAGTTTTTCTGTTTGATAATCATGTTTGTACTTTGTTTGACTCTGGCGTGTCACACTCATTGTATCTACTTCGTTTGCTGAAACACTACACCTAAATACTAGTCTAGTTACGGATCCCATAGTAGCCTCAAATCCTATTGGTGGTTTGGCTCACCTTTCAATGATTTTTTGGGATTTGAGAGTGTCTACCTTGGGCGTTGGGCTTGAATGCAACGCCTTCGTTCTTGGCTTCATGGGCTACAGCTTGATTCTAGGCATGGATTGGCTAGCTAGATACGGTGCCATTCTAGATTGTGAAAGAAGGGTAGTTAGATTGTTGACTCATTGTGGAAAGACCATCGATATTTCTTGTGACTGTAGAGGTTCGGTAATGCTTAGCTACATAGAATCCCTTGACCAATCCAGTGATGATTTGGAATCTGTTCGTGTGGTCCATGAATATAGTGACGTCTTCGGTGAAGTTCGAGTTTTACCCCCGAAGCGTGAGATAGAGTTTCAAATATACTTAGTAGATAATGGAAAGCCAATTGCATTGCCACTGCGCCACATGGCTCCGAGAGAGAGAAAAGAACTCAGTAAGCAAGTGAAAGAATTGCTTGAGAAGGGGTTCATTAGAAGAAATATTTCGGAGTGGGGTGCTTCAGTCGTTTTTGCTACGAAAGCTGATGGTTCACTTAGATTGTGTGTGGGCTATAGAGAGCTGCATAAGCTAACAGAGAAGAACTGACACCCATTGCCGAGGATAGATGTTTATTCAATCAGTTGGTGGGTGCTTTGGTTTTCTCGCAAATGGATTTGGCTGCAGGGTGTCATCTGCTAAGGGTGGCTGAAGATAGCATTGATAAGACTGCATTTAGAACTCCTGACGGTTTCTTCGAGTGGATTGTCATTCCTTTTTGTTTGACGAATGCACCCGTGTACTTTGTTTACTTAATGAGTAGGGTGTTTAGGAAGTTTCTGAATAAGTTCGTGGTAGTCTTTGTGGATGATATTCTGATTTTCTCTAAAAATGAAAAAGAGCATGCCCTACATCTTAGGGAAGTCTTAGAGACCCTACGAGCGCATCAACTAAAAGCTGAGTTCTCCAAGTGCCATTTTTGGAGAAAAGAAGTGAGGTTCTTAGGACACGTGGTCTCTAAGGAAGGGATCACTACAGATCCTGCGAAGGTAGTGGCAATCCAAGATTGGAAAATTCCTAAGAATGCAACAGAAGTAAGAAGCTTTTTAGGGATGGCTGGTTATTATAGGAAGTTCATTAAGGACTTGGCGAAGATATCAGCCCCACTTACTCGATTAACGAAGAAGAATTTGAATTTTGCTTGGGATGTTGATTATGATGATACGTTCCAACGTCTGAAGAGGGCTTTGACAACAACTCCAGTTTTAGTTTTGCCAGATGGGAGTAAGCCATTCATAGTTTTTACCGATGCTTGCGCGATAGGGATTGGCGCAGTCTTAATGCAAGAGGGAATGGTGATATGCTATGGTGGAAGGCAGTTGAAAGCCCACGAGAAAATTTACCCTACCTATGACTTAGAGTTGGCTGCCATAGTTTTTGCGCTTAAGTCATAGCGTCATTATTTGCTTGGCGAATGGTTTGAGTTGTATACAGACCATAAGTCGCTAAAGTACTTATTCTCGCAGAAGGACCTAAACTTGAGGCAATAGAGGTGGATGGAGTTTTTGGGATCGCATATACCCCTAGCAAGTGTAACGTTGTAGCTGACGACTTAAGTAGAAAGAAGTTAACTTTAAGTCCTTTGTTTGTAGAGCAGCAGAGTTTGGAGTATATATCAAACTTTGACTTCAGACGCTCTGTCGATTATGTACCCGGATTGTTGGCATCATTAGAGGTGCAACCTACACTTTTGGGTAGAGTCGGAGAGGCATGGCTAGATGACCCACAATTGGTTGAGATAGTATGCAGGCTTATAGGAGGGGAGTCCTCGAGTCATCTTAATAGATATGCTATAGATGAATGAGGTTGGCTGCGTAAAGATGGGAGACTTTGTGTACAACAAGACGAGAGTTTGAAGAAGGCCATTTTTGAAGACTCACATCGCTCTAAGATGACCATACATTCTGGTGGTGACAAGATATATAAGGATATGAAGTGAGTTTTCTTTTGGGCCGGAATGAAGAAGGACGTGGCTGAATTCGTTTCTAGATGCTTAGTTGGCCAACAAGTCAAGGCGGAGTAAAAGAAGCCCGGTGGTTTGCTTCACCCTTTAGAGATTCTGCTATGAAAATGGGAAAGTGTTTCCATGGATTTTGTAGACAGGTTGCCGAGATCTAGGAAGGGTAATACGGGGATTTGGGTAATTGTAGATAGACTTACCAAAAGTGCCCATTTTATTCCCGTTAAGAGTAGAAGGACTAGCGCATGGTTAACATCTGTTTACCTTCAAGAGATAGTTCGTTTGCACGGCATACCCTATAGCATTATGAGCGATAGAGATCCCATTTTCACAAGCGAATTTTTGAAAAGCTTACAAGAGGCGGTTGGAACACAATGATGCTTAAGTACCGCTTATCAACCTCAGACGGACGGCCAGACCGAGAGAGCAGATCGGATTCTAGAAGATCTTCTGAGGCTAGGCATCCTAGACTTCGGAGGAACATGGGAAGAACATCTTCCATTAGTGGAGTTCGCCTATAATAACAGCTTTCAGGCTAGCATTGGCATGGCACCTTTTGAGGCTCCTTATGGACGACCATGCCGATCACCTACTTGTTGGTCGGAATCCACGGACAAGGTTTTGCTTGGACCCGACATGATTAGGGAGACTTCATAGAAGATAGACCTGATTCGACGGCGAATGAAGACAGTGCAGGACCAACAGAAGTCATATGCCGATAGGAGACTAACCGATCTTGAGTTCAATGTTGGGGACATGGTTTTTATTATGGGGTCACCGTTGAGAAACGTAGTCCGTTTTGGATTAGTAGGGAAGTTGGCACCGAGTTTCGTTGGACCCTTTCCAATTACAGAGAGGATTGGGCAGATGGCGTATAGAGTAAAATTACCAAAAAAGCTCAGTTGGTTTCATGACGTGTTTCACGTTTCACATTTCCACAAGTGTTTACATGATACAGAGGAAGTGGTGGAGACGAGCACGCTCGAAAAGTGGAAGTAGAGCGCAATGCCATGGTTAGACGAGCTCCTACATGCATTCTCGGATCGAAGGTCAAAAAGCAACTCAACAAAGAGGCCAAGTTGGTCAATGTGCAATGGGCAGATGATCAAAGAGATGCGACTTGGGAGACGGAAGATAAGATGCGTACGCTGTACCCTTTCCTTTTTGAGGGTATGTTTTTACTTCTCCTTTTTCTACTGCTTTGTTGATACTTGTCCTATCATTTAGTATTATCTTTGCAATGACATCTTCGATCTTTAGTTAGGAAGAACCCTATGGTTGCAAATATGTGTTTGAGACATGTTATGTTTGGTGGATACAAATGGATGCAAGCGGTTGCTAGTGGTTGCTCGTGGGTGCATGTACACACACCTTAGACACTAGATCGGTTCAATCACCCTCATGTTGCATATAAATGTGTGTGCATATTTAAATTAATGGATGTATAATGGTTGTGTTATCATATGGATGCTGCATTTTGATGAATGGTTGTGCACACATGTAGAAATAATACTTATCGATAGGATTATTTCACATACATAATGGACACATGGCACTATCATGGTTTGCGTTAAGGAGGTCAACTGAATCAGTAGACCTCCTGATTTTTCATTAGATAAGGAACATATACACACGCTTTTTGCATATGTTCATACGACATTAGAAATCTAGTAAGGACAATGGATGCCTATGTTTGATGGTTGAGTATATGGATGATTGGATGTTAGGATATGCATTCTCCTTAACTTGGAAATTTCGGGGGCGAAATCCTTTAAGGAGGGGAGAATGTAACACCCCATGAATTTAAACATTAAAGTTAACAAATTAAAGAATATTTAATTTCAAATGTGAGAATTAAGAGAAATGGGTTGCGCCATTGCGTTCGTCTCGGAATTCTGCTTGGGATAGAGTCCGACTTTGTGTGAATTGGACTTCGTATGAAGAAGTTATGGCCTTCCGAAGTTTAATAATTTAAATAAATTAAAACAGCTCGAATCGGAAATTCGAAATTCAAAATTCAAAACAGGGAAGCGGGCTGGCGGGAAAATTCCCGCCCAGAGGCCAGGTCGACCAAGGGGTCGACCTACCCATACAGGTAGACCAGGGGGTCGACCTAGGTGTCGACCTGCCCCATCCCACCTCCCCCCCCCCCGGGAGGGGGGGGCAGATCTGAATGATGAGGCTGTTTTGACTCAGTGCTGAGTCATTAGGGATGAGGTGTCATTCTATCATGAGTAGATGGTCTTGATTGATTCTAGGTTAATCTAACGACTCTTAATTAATTAATGTTCTATAAAAACACTCCCTAAACCTCAACCCTAATCACATTAATTCATACCAAGAGCCGCCATTCCGTCAACGGAGAACCTAGAGTAGCCGCCATTCTCTTTCAACCCTAAAGCAAGATTGAAGCTTGAATCAAAATCAAATCAAATCTAAGATTAGAATAACGATTAGTCTACATCAAAGGCGAGCAATTCAGTTTCATAATACAGATCCCAGAAAGACAAAACTATTCTTTTTGTTTGGGTTATAATACCTTTCACAAATTAATTAATTAAATTAATTAACATAAGTTATAATTGGGATTATGAGAATATGAATTTGAATCATGTGATGTTGAATTAAATGCAAGTTTGTGATGTTGGACTATATGGTATTATATGAATTATATGCAAGTTTGTGATGATGGATTACATGTTCTTATATTAATCTTATGCAAGTTTGGGAAGTTTAAACGTATATGAATCTTATGCAAGTTTGGGGTATTAAGACATATACGAATCTTATGCATGTTTGGGATGTTAAAACGTATATGAATCATGTAGATACATATGCTAGTTTATATGCAAGCATGTGACATTAATCTTTATGTTCAGATCCATACGCAAGTTCACATCTTTATGCTTAGATCCATATGCAAGTACACATCTTTTTGTTTAGATTTATATTTAGAGCCATGGTAGTGCATGGTTATGAAAAGTGTATGTTCTATATGCCTATTGTCTATGCTAGTTTTGTATGTGAATCATAAGCTAGTTTAAATGAAATTCATATGCAAGTTATAGGAAAACCATATCCCTATATGCAAGTTATTGGCTGTGTAAACTTATGTCATGATTCTTAGATCTATTTTTATGTGTGATGCAAGTTGTGATGTTGCTTTTCTTTTATAAGTTAGACAATTTGGGAGTCTAACATATGTCATATTAAAACGTACAAATAGCGTGGGGACGATGGGAAATTATTAAATATACATAATTGTGAATTGGCATAAAATGGCCTAAAAAGGCATATAATCAATTTGAGACATTAATTGGTAGAATGTATGGACATAATTTACGTGACAATTATGGACATAAATAAATTTGGAATTTATTGACAACTTTGAATAGGGATATTAATCCAATTTGGGGTTAAATAAAGATGTGTAATAATTAACCGCCTAAGACACGAGGTTCGACTCGTTTGTGGTGTTAGACTGCCCGGACCCGCCCGACACATCCAGCAACCAAAAACTGTAGTCTAATGTGAGAGGTCAAAGGCATGAACTAAATGCGTAACAATTGTAAAGACACCAGGTTAGGCTCATTTGCGGTATAAGACTTCCCGGACCCGCCAGAAAAATCCAGCAACCGCAAATGTCAGTCTAATGTCGGAGGTCTTTACATGGTTACGGTTATATTGAATTAAGTAACACTTAACCAGATAAACATGTGGTGGGACATGGGGGGTAAGTGGGTGCCTTGGGTGGCTTGTAAAATACGATTAGAAACACTTAACCAAGTTGAAACATGTAAGAAGACATGAATAGAACGGGGTTAAGTGGGAAACCTTAGTGGGAACCAAGGTTAGGTGGAAAGCTTGTGTCAGGCTTGGGGTCCCGTTTCAAACCAGTAAGCCGTTAAGTATCTTTGTGAGATCGACCCAAGTCGAGGACGGGACATGCTTACGGAGTTTGATTGTAAGTGGTAAAAATGGGTTAGCGGTGGCAATGCAAGTCCAACGGGGTCATGTGCATGCGTGGGCCTGGGCTGGTAGGTAAGACGTTGTCGCATCGTGTAGATATAAGTCGTGCATCTTTAGTGGTATCCGGTTGCCACTTTGGGGAGTGATACACCCCACTGTGGGACCAGCATTGGTATTTACGAGTTAGGGAGCCGATCGCATGAGTTAGTGTGTACAACTAGTGGAGATAGGGGCAGGTGGCACCTATGAAGGTAACTAAGGGTACACGAAACTACCATTATCATTATTATGTTCTGTAGGCGAGATCAACTTTTTGGGCGACTAGTAATGGTGTGGTGTAATTATTAATGGTTTTGTTTAGTAATTATCCTATAGTGATTAGGAACGAGATTAACGCTAGAATATTCCTTTTGTTTGCTTTGTCATGCCCACTTGTTTCACTGTTGAACCGACCCGAACTTCCCCGGTCTCCGAAGAGAAGAGAAAGAACGAATTACCGTGAGGACAAGACGAATCAGAATGCAAACCGAAGAAAATTTCATTGCTTATTACAACAATCCCATCAGAATACAAGAATATACAGAGTATGAATAATTATTACACATTAGATAAATATCAGAGATTTAAATTACATTTAAATACATAGCAGTGGAAAAATAATAAAAGGCACAACTAAAAGAAATACATGGATACAGAGCTTTTCGAATATCACTTCAGCTATAAACCAGGATCCTGTGAATATAAATAAGCAAAACCCAACTACTAGCTAGCCATGTCGAAAATAATGGAACCCGGAGTTTAGGTTAAAACAATAAACTCTAGGTCAGTCATGTGACTGGTGTGAGAACTAAAACAGTTATTAATCTTTATTTTTAAAGTTAGGCAAATCAAGGGACCACGCCATATAACACGGAACGGGTTTCCTCCCAAGAATACCAATGCATAAACAGTTATAAACAACGCAATGCTTTTTGGAAAAATGAAGCTATTATAAGACCGAGGTCCCATCACATAATGCAACGCAAGCCGGAGGATAGGGTTTTCCCTTATAATAGCCAAATAATGCTTGATACATTTAAAACAAATCATTTGATACTATTATAAGTGTATAGTGTCAAAAACAACTTCAATCATAAGTATCAATCATAGATGGCATAGCATCCCATGCTACTATGTCGCCAATACTAGGCTCTACAAATAAAACCGAATGTCACGTATTTGAAATTGGATTTCCGCCATGAGTCGAGGCAATGGGCAAGCTCCTCTCCATTCGAGACACTCTAGCAAATGTCTCAGGACCACACACAACGATCCTTGGATCCTCCAAGGCCGGTCCTCTCCTACTTTTGAGGATTAATTATTCCAGAACATATGTTTCCCAGTCCTATAGGACCTATATCCGAGGCGCCATGCATCCAACAACCACACAGGTAAAAATAATATAAATGTCATGGCTGGTAGGTCACTGACATCACCCATAGCTAGAAAGAAACGTCGTGCACTCCTTGTGTCCTTATCCCGTTTTTGACTCATACCGAGGTGTGAGGCTCGCGAGTTAACGCCATACACAAAGCTATGCCACATAAGCCGTTCTTTGATCATTAACCACAAGACTTTGCTTTTCAAATGAAGCCTTGATCATCTACCACACAGGCAATTCATTCCATGCGATTGATATCCATTAATATATAACCTCTGAGCTTGTACGTCTCAGAGAAGGGCGTTAAGCAAGAGAATAAATTCTCCGTCGCCAAACAGATATATATTTAATAGAAATCAATCACACAGAATAAAATCCAATGTTAGACACAAAGTCCATTTACAAGTTCGTTCTAGGCCTGAACGAAACCAGAGGAACCTTATTCTTCGCATATCCATCGATCTCTAAGTACGTCTGGATGATCACCAACTGATTCCCTCGTCTTGGGTGTACAGCCCAATCAAGATCATCAGTAATCATCCAAATGATGTGAAGACCTCCGGTCCTCAACCACCATCTTCATCTTCGACTTATCGTCGAATCATTTATTCAGAATGGGTATAAACCTGGCCTTTCCGAATAACCCATGTATATAATAAACAAATGTGAATCAAAAACAGCATATGCCTCATTCCAATTCAGAATTTTCTTTATTCAAATATTCACATTCTTAGGGAAAGATTCCCATTAATTTTATCAAAGATAAATTCTTCTAAATTTATTCTTTAATCTTCCATTGGATATCATTTCAAACCATGTTAAGGTTTTCCAAACTAGTCGGGATTAGCGAACCTGTAACACCCCACGTCCATTAATGTCACTCGCAAAGGGAATGCATTAACTTCCATGGAGCATTTTAAGTGAATATAGAACAGAAAATCACAACAAGACAGATACAAAGCAGTACTTGAAAATTTAAAACTTTATTTATTGCAGCAGAAGGTAAATATGTTTGGTTACATCATCAAAAACGATAAACCAAAGTCAAGTACATAATATCCATCTTGATAAAACAAAGTACATAATCCCACTACTACAAATAGCCATAAAGAAAATGATAGGCTGAACTTTACTTCGGCAATCCAAATCCAAGTGCTCCCAAAGAGATCCCAATCAAGCTCCACTAGTACTAGTCCCACCCTTAGAACCTGGGGTGGGGGGGGGGGAGGATGAAAAGAGGTGGAAACAAAAGGGGTCAGACATAAAGTCTGGCGAGTGCGATAACTCTAACAACATAATTATTAAAGCAATATGATAAGATATAAGCTGGAGAATAAGGTAATGACTGTGTGAACCACATGGGTATGGCAAGGCAATCAAGAGAAACAGAGATAACAGAGAAAACGTTAATGGCGCTTCCTAATCAATATAGGATAATTACTATACTCTACCGTACTGTACCATACAAGACTGTACTAACACTAACTACACCCCTACTAGTTACTCTAGAAATTTGATCCCGCTTGGCTAAATAGAACGATGATAACTTCGTGTACTACTAGATGTACCCACTATCCTCCATGTTTGACTGTATATCTCTAGTTGCTATCATAGGTACCCAGTGTGTACCTATCCCCACTAGATGTACTCCTTCAATAAGTAATAATGGTAATTCCATGTACTCCTAGCTAACGTCATAGGTGCTGCCTTCTCATATCTCCACTAGGTATGCCCCCTTAATAATTATTAATAATACTGGTAGCTTCGTGTACCCCTAGTTGACTACATAGGTGTCGTCTGCTCCTATCTCCACTAGGTGTACCGACTACCTTGCCCCATTCGATCGGCTCCCTAACTCGTAGATACCCATGCTGGCCCCACAATGGGGTATATCACTCCCCAAAGTGGCAACCTGATACCACCAATGATGCACGGCTTATACCTACATGATGCAACAATGTCTTACCTACAAGCCCGGGTCCACACACACATATGAACCCATTGGACTTGTGTTGCCACCCCTAACCCGGTTTGGCCTCTTACAGTCAAGCCCAGTATGCGTGTCCCGTCCTCGACTTGGGTCGAGCCCACAAAGATACAAATGGGTTAATGGTTGAAACGGTCCCCCCGTACTTGAGACAAGCTATCCACCTAAGCTTGGTCCCATCTAGTATATCCAACTTAACCCACTTCTTATTCAAGTTCACTTACATGTTTCAATTTTGGTTAAGGGTTTCCATTAGTAATTCCACATGCCACCCAAGGCACCCACTTAACCCCTATGTCCCACTTACATGTTTTACCTTGGTTAAGTGTTACTAATCGTATTTCCTCACGCCACCCAAGGCACCCACTAGATTCCACATGCCACCCAAACCCCCTCATGTCACACTACATGTTTATCTGGTTAAGTGCTTCTTAATTCATTAAGATCGTAACCTCATAAAGACCTCTCACATTAGACTGGCATTTGTGGCAACTGGATTTACCGGGCGGGTCCGAGCAGTCTTACACCACAAACGAGCCTAGCCTCATGTCTTTACAGTTGTTACGTATTTAATTTGTGCCTAAGACCTCTCACATTAGACTGGCATTTGTGGCAGCTGGATTTGTCGGGTGGGTCCAGGCAGTCTTACACCACAAACGATCCTAACCTCGTGTCTTAGACGATTAATTACACCTAATTTATCATTCCTCCAATTTGAATTACTTTCCTATTCAAATTATCAATCAATTCTAAATTTAACGATGTCCATAATTGACTCAATTATGTCCATCCATTTATGGTATGTAAAATCATACCAATTTCACCACTAATTAATTTTATTCCTTAAAATTAATTACATGCCTTTTTACGCCATTACATGCCAAATTCACAATATGTATGTATCCACTATTATCCCCATCGTACCCCCGTCATTCGCTCGCTTAACATGATATATACATATTAGACTAGCAAATAGTCTAAAAAAGGAATAAACGTCACAAAGTCACATACACACAATAATAGATCTAATTTGCAACTAACTTGCAATTAAGAATTACCACATACTTGCATAGCCTTTGTATTATCAAGGATCCAAAAATCATAGATCTAAAAGGTGTGAACTTGCATGTATGAACATAGCTTTACACCCAACTAGCCTAGGTAATTATCAAAAACTTACATAAACTATGTATGTCGTCAACCTAAACATGAAGGTGTCATCTTGCATAACAATGGATCAAATAAAAGGTGTTAACCTGAGTAAACTATTGATCCACATAATGGTGTAAACTTGCATAACTATGTGTGTCATAGTTTCAACATAAAAATGTCAACTTGAATATGGATCTAAACTTTAAAGGTGTGAACTTGTATATATGTGAATCCAATTATCATTTAAACTTGCATATGAACGTAACACTTATACGAACTAGCATATGTTCCACATCCATATTCGCATAAAAACTGATGTTATAAACCTAGGTGATTGGATTATAAAAAGGGATTCATTGACACAAGTTAACATCATGAATTACTAGCCTATATTTTAGATCCAAACTTACATAACATCATATAACTCGCATACAACTTGCGTGATCCTATTAACTTGCATAACATCATATGTACAACTTGCATAATCATATTAACTTGCATAACATCATATATGAAACTTGCATAATCATATTAAGTTGCATAACATCATATGTGAAACTTGCATAGCATCATACATGAAACTTGCATAATATTATATATAAAACTTGCATAACATCATACATGAAACTTGCATAACATCACATATAAAATTTTCATAACATCATATAATATGAATCAAGTTAACATACATGATTAAACATATGAATTAGGTTCACAACCAGAGCTTATAATCCAACGTATATCACATCATAATTGATTTAGCAATTATTTTGTTAAATTGATCAAACTCACTACTCAAAAGCGGTCTTGAGTTCTGAATTCTGATTTCTGGAATTGTATTAGCTCTCCTTTGAAGAAGATTCGTTGTTAGTGTTGAATAGAACTTATTTGATTTGTTGTTCTTCCTCTTTAATTTGTGTCAGCTACTCTATTGTTTAAGACGACAGCATGACGGCTATAGTTTCAGTATTAATTCTGATTTAGGGTTTGAGTCTATGGATCTTTTTATAGAGTTTTGAATTAATTTAAGCCGTCGGATGAGCTTAGGTTTAATCAAAACCATTCAGTCATGATATGGTGAAAAGTCAGCCCTAATGACTCAGCAAAGAGTAAGAAAGGACTCAACAATGAGTCAGAACATAGGTCAGACTGAACCAGAAGGCTGTGCAGGTTTTTCCATCAGCCTGGGCGCACTCGGGAAGTGCACCAATGTAAATTTGTACTAGCACACTTCCCAAGTGCGCCAGTGCAATAATATTTTTTATTTTTTTTCTTCTCTTGCCACCAAACTTCATTCGTCCATATCTCCTTCATCCGATATCCGTTTCCCGCAAACTCGGACTCTATTTCACCCAGAATTCCGAGATGAACACAATGGCGCAACCCCATTCCCTTAATTTTCACGTCTGAGATTAATTATTCTTTATTTTAGTTAATTCTATTATTCGAAAATCCAGGGTGTTACATTCTCCCTTCCTTAAAGGATTTCGCCCCCGAAATCTCCAATTAAGGAGAATGCATATCCTACCATCCAAACAACCATCTACTCAACCATCAAACACGAGCATCCATTATCCTTATAAAATTTCTAATGTTGTATGAACATATGCAAGAAGTGTGTGTATATGTTCCTTATCTAATGCAAAATCAGGCGGTCTACTGATTCACTTGACCTCCTTAATGCAAACCATGATAGTGCCATGCTTCCATTATGTATGCGAAAGAACCCTATCGATACATATTATTTCTACATGTGTGCACAACCATTCACCAAAATGCAACATCCATATGATGGTACAACCATTATACAACCATTACTTAAATATGAGCACACATTTATATGCAATATGCGATATGAAGTGACTGAGCCGATCTAGTGCCTAAAGTGTGTGTATATGCATCCACGAGCAACCACTAGCAAACACTTGCATCCACGTGCATCCATCATACATAACATGTCTCAAACACATGTTTCAACCATAGGACTACCCTATCTAAAGGTCAAAGATACTAGCGAGAGGACATACTAGAGATAAGATAAGTACAAGGTAAGCGATAAAGGAGAAATTTAAAAGACATACCCTAGAAAAGAAAAGGGTACAATGAACGCATCTTCTCTTCCGTCTCCCAAGTAGCGTTGCTCTCGTCATCTCCCCATTGCAATTTGACTAGTTTGACCTCTCGATTCCTCAACTTCTTAATCTCCGACCTAAGAATGCGCGTAGGAGCTCGTCGAATCGTCGCATCACGCTCGATCTCCACCTCTCTAAGCAAGCTCAGCTCTACCACTTCCGCGGTCTCGTGCAAGCACTTCCTCAAATATGTTACATGGAATACGTCGTGTACACCACTAAGTCTCTCGGGCAACTCCACTCTATACACCATCTGCCCAATCCTTTCCTTAATAGGAAACGACCCTACGAATCTTGGTACTAACTTCCCAAAGGACCCAAAGCGAACGACGTTCCGTCCTGGAGACACCTTGACAAAGACCATGTCCCCAATATCAAACTCAAGATTTGTCCTCCTCTTGTCTGCATAAGATTTCTGCCCATCTTGCTCCGTCTTCATCCTCCTTCGAATCAAATCGATCTTTTCCGAAGTCTGTCTAATCATATCGGGTCCAAGCAAGATCTTATCTATAGACTTCCACCAACATGTGGGCGAACGACACAGTCGTCCATATAGAGCCTAGAACGGTGCCATGCCAATTGTAGACCGAAAGCTATTATTATATGCGAACTCTGCCAACGGAAGATGTTCCTCCCATGTACTTCAGAAGTCTAAGACACATAACCTCAATAGGTCCTCTAGAATACGATTCACCCTCTCGGTCTGGTCGTCCGTCTGCGGATGATATGCGGTGCTCAAACATAACTGAGTCCCTAACGCCTCTTGCAAGCTCTTCCAAAATTCGCTAGTGAAGATAGGATCACGGTCGCTCACTGTGCTAGAAGGAACACCGTGCAAAACGAACTATTTCTCGAATGTATACGGAGGCTAACTATGGAGCAGTCCTCTTACTCTTCACAGGAATGAAATGGGGGCTCTTAGTAAGTCTTTCTACCACGACCCAAATCCCTGTATTACCCTTCCTCGATCTTGGTAATCCGTCAACAAAATCCATCAAGACGCTTTCCCACTTCCATTATAGGACCTCCTATGGGTAAAGCAATCTACCGGGCTTCTTTTGCTCTGCTTTTACTTGTTGGCACACCAAGCATCTAGCGACATACTCGGCCACATCCTTCTTCATGCCGGCCCAAAAGTAAACTCGTCTCATGTCCATGTACATATTGTCCCCGCTGGGATGAATGGTCATCTTCGAACGATATGCATCATCAAGAATGGTCTTCCTCAAATTCTCGTCCCATGATACACAAAGTCTATCGTCCCTACGCAACCAACCCTTATCATCTAGGGTATACCTACTTAGGTGGCTTGATGACTCCCCTCTAATGAGATTCCCTACTTACCCCATCAAATGTGGGTCATCACGCTGTGCCTCTCCAACCCTTCCCAAAAGCGTAGGTCTAACCTCAAGGATGCTAGCAAACTTGGTACAAAATCAATGGATGGTCTAAAGTCAAAGGTAGAGATAAACTCTAAGCTACGCCGCTCGACAAACAATGGACTCAATGTCAAATTTTTCCTACTCTAGGCATCCACCACAACGTTACCCTTGTTAGGGGTATATGCTATCTCGAAATCGTAGGACGCCAAGAACTCCATCCACCATAACATATCACCCTTCCCTAGAGACCACATGCCCTAAAATCCTCACTTCTTTCCTCCAAAAATGGTATTTTGGAGAACTTAGCTTTAAGCTGGTGCACTTGTAGGCTCCCTAAGCTTTCCCTAAGATGTAGGGCATGCTCTTCTCTGCTTCTAGAGAAAACCAGGATATTATCACAAGCAAAATCGTCACAACTATCCATCTCTCACACAGACCCTCCTAGTCGAACCCGACATCCCCCCAAGTACAAGCCCCAAAGGCCTAAACCAATATCAGACAAACACCCAAGGGATACCTCCTTCGAATTCAGACGACCTACGCGAGATGATACTAGTAAGATGGCCAACCAATTGAGCACTTGACTGACTCTGGCTGTCAAGCCAGTATTACTCCAAAACCACCGCTGATTACATAACTATCTTTGCTTAATCTATTAAGCACATATGAAAACTTATTTCGTGCCTCTGGGTAAGTCCCGCACTTTATCAACGACATCTCCATACTCACGGACCACACAAACAGACTCCCAATCATCGTTGGATTCATCAGAAGATTCTAGGTAGCTAAGCATCACTGAACCCCTAGGGTAACAAGAAATATGAGGGTCTTTCCATAACGAATCAATAGTTTAACTACCCTCCTTTCACAATCTAGGATGGCACCCCGCCTGGCTAGCCAATCCATCCCTAGAATCAAAATATAGCCCATGAAACCAAGGACGAAGGCGTTGCACTCAAATCAAACGCCCAAGATAGACACTCTCAAATCCCTACAAACCATTGAAGGATGAGCCGAACCACCAACAGGATTTGAGACTAGGATGGGATCCTTAACTAGACTAGTATTTTGGTGCAGTGTTTCAACTAACGAAGCAGATACTAACGATTATGAAGCGCTAGAATCAAACAAAGTTCAAACAGGATGATAAAGAAAACCAAATTTCAGCCTAGACGGTCCTAACCCCATCAGGTCTACCAGCCGCGAGGGAATATAGCTACCCTTCAGAAGATCTTGTACTTTGTCCTTGCCTCTTTGGACAATCCTAAGGTGTCCTGTTTCTCCAAAACAACTAGCCTTCTTCTTCACATTCTTCATTCGTGACCTCCCACCAAGATGAGGTTTCGTCCTTTGTTAACCAAACAGCTATTTGAACCTTCCTCCCATTGTCTATCTTAAAGGTACCAACAAGCCCCCCACTTCCTTGGACTAACTTCTAGCCCGACAAACGTCTAAGTCCCTTGAAGTGGTTTTCCGTCCTTCGTACGGAAGTCCTTATTTATCTTAGAAAAAGCATCTATACGCGGAGCGGGAAAGAACTCAAAAAGAGAAAGAGGAAGGGATTCAAAATGGAGAATCGAAGGAAGGATATATGGCTCTTGGGGATTATGTTCTTAAAATAAACCTTTCTTTCAAAAATACTCTTCTACAAACATATTTTTGAAAGTATTCTTTATAAAAATTCTTTTAAAACATAGTTTTTCAAAATATCTTATCTGTTCTGGTGACCTTCAGCACTGATACCATGTGTAACACCCCACATCCATTAATGTCACTCGCAAAGGGAATGCATTAGCTTTCATGGAGCATTTTAAGTGAATATAGAACATAAAATCACAACAAGACAGATACAAAGCAGTACTTGAAAATTTAAAACTTTATTTATTGCAGCAAAAGGTAAATATGTTTGGTTACATCATCCAAAACCATAAACCAAAGTCAAGTACATAATATCCAACTTGATAAAACAAAGTGCATAACCCCACTACTACAAATAGCCATAAAGAAAATGATAGGCTGAACTTTACTTTGTCAATCCAAATCCAAGTGCTCCCAAAGAGATCCCAATCAAGCTCCACTAGTACTAGTCCCACCCTTAGAACCTTGGGGGGGGGGGGGGAGGAAGAAAAGAGGTGGAAACAAAGGGGGTCAGACCTAAAGTCTGGCGAGTGCGATAACTCTAACAACATAATTATTAAAGCAAAATGATAAGATATAAGCTGGAGAATAAGTAATGACTGCGTGAACCACATGGGTATGGCAAGGCAATCAAGAGAAACAGAGATAACGTTAATGGCGCTTCCTAATCAAAATAGGATAATTACTATACTCTACAGTACTGTACCATACTATACTGTACTAACACTAACTGCACCCCTACTAGTCACTCTAGAAATTTGATCCCTCTTGGCTAAATAGAACGATGATAGCTTCGTTTACTACTAGATGTACCTACCATCCTCCATGTTTGACTATATATCTCTAGTTGCTATCATAGGTACCAAGCGTCTACCTATCCCCACTAGATGTACTCCTTCAATAAGTAATAATGTTAATTCCATGTACTCCTAACTGACGTCAGAGGTGCCGCCTGCTCCTATCTCCACTAGGTATACCCCCTTAATAATTATTAATAATTGTGGTAGCTTCGTGTACCCCTAGCAGACTACATAGGTGTCGTCTGCTCCTATCTCCACTAGGTACCCACTACCCAACCCTATTCGATCTACTCCCTAACTCGTAGATACCCGTGCTGGCCCCACAGTGGGCTGTATCACTCCCAAAATTGGCAACCTGATACCACCAATGATGCACGGCTTATACCTACACGATGCAACAACACCTTACCTACCAGCCCGGGTCCACACACGCATATGAACCCGTTGGACTTGCGTTGCCACCGCTAACTCGATTTGGCCTCTTACAGTCAAGCCCAGTATGCGTGTCCCATCCTCGACTTGGGTCGAGCCCACAAAGATACGAATGGGTTACTGGTTGAAACAGGCCCCCATTACTTGAGACAAGCTATCCACCTAAGCTTGGTCCCCTCTAGTATATCCCACTTAACCCACTTCTTATTCATGTTCACTTACATGTTACAATTTTGGTTAAGGGTTTCCATTAGTAATTCCACATGCCACCCAAGGCACCCACTTAACCCCTATGTCCCACTTACATGTTTTACATTGGTTAAGTGTTACTAATCGTATTTCCTCATGCCACCCAAGGCACCCACTAGATTCCACATGTAACCCAAGGAGCCCACTTAACCCCCTCATGTCACACTACATGTTTATCTGGTTAAGTGTTTCTTAATTCATTAAGACCGTAACCTCATAAAAACCTCTCACATTAGACTGGCATTTGTGGCAGCTGGATTTGCGGGGCGGGTCCGGGTAGTCTTACAACACAAACGAGCCTAACCTCGTGTCTTTACAACTGTTACGTATTTAATTTGTGCCTAAGACCTCTCACATTATACTGACATTTGTGGCATCTGGATTTGCCGGGCGGGTCCAGGCAGTCTTACAACACAAACGAGCCTAACCTCGGGTCGTAGACAATTAATTACACCTAATTAATCATTCCCCCAATTTGAATTACTTTCGCTATTCAAATTATCAATCAATTCCAAATTTAACGATGTCCATAATTGACTCAATTATGTCCATCCATTTATGGTATGTAAAATCATACCAGTATCGTCACTAATTAATTTTAGTCCTTAAAATTATTTACATGCCTTTTTAGGCCATTACATGCCAAATTCACAATATGTGTGTATCCACTATTATCTCCATCGTACCCCCGTCATTCGTTCTCTTACCATGATATATACATATTAGACTAGCAAATAGTCTAAAAAAGGAATAAACGTCGCAAAATCACATACACACAATAATAGATCTAATTTGCATCTAACTTGCAATTAAGAATTACCACATACTTGCATAGCCTTTGTATTATCAAGGATCCAAAAATCATAGATCTAAAAGGTGTGAACTTGCATGTATGAACATAGTTTTACACCCAACTAGCCTAGGTAATTATCACAAACTTACATAAACTATGTATGTTGTCAACCTAAACATAAAGGTGTTATCTTGCATAAATATGGATCAAATAAAAGGTGTTAACCTGAGTAAACTATGGATCCACATAAAGGTGTAAACTTGCATAACCATGCGTGTAATAGTTTCAACATAAAAATGTCAACTTGAATTTGGATCTAAACTTTAAAGGTGTGAACTTGTATATATGTGAATCCAATTATCACTTAAACTTGCATATGAACATAATAGTTATACGAGCTAGCATATGTTCCACATCCATATTCGCATAAAAACTGATGTTATAAACCTATGTGATTGGATTATAAAAAGGGATTCATTAACACAAGTTAACATCATGAATTACTAGCTTATATTTTGGATCCAAACTTACATAACATCATATAACTCACATACAACTTGCGTGATCCTATTAACTTGCATAACATCATATGTACAACTTGCATAATCGTATTAACTTGCATAACATCATATATGAAACTTGCATAATCATATTAACTTGCATAACATCATATGTGAAACTTGCATAACATCATACATGAAACTTGCATAACATCATATATAAAACTTGCATAACATCATGCATGAAACTTGCATAACATCACATATAAAACTTTCATAACATCATATAATATGAATCATGTCAACATACATGATTAAACATATGAATTAGGTTCACAACCACAACTTATAATCCTACATATATCACATCATAATTGATTTAGCAATTATTTTGTTAAAGTGATCGAACTCATTACTCAAAAGCGGTCTTGAGTTTTGAATTCTAATTTCTAGAGTTGTATTAGCTCTCCTTTGAAGAAGATTCATTGTTTGGGTTGAATAGAACTGATTGGATTTGCTGTTTTTCCTCTTTAATTTGTGGTGGCTGCTCTAGGGTTCAAGTCGACAGCATGACGGCCATAGTTTCAGTTTTAATTCTGATTTAGGGTTTGAGTCTATGGGTCTTTTTATAGAGTTTTGAATTAATTTAAGCCGTCGGATGATCTTAGGGTTAATCAAAACCATTTAGTCATGATAGGGTGACAAGTCAGCCCTAATGACTCAGCAAAGAGTAAGAAAGGACTCAACAAAGAGTCAGATCATGGGTCAGACTAAACCAGAAGTTTGTGTAGGTTTTTCCCTCGGTCTGGGTGCACTTGGGAAGAGCACCAATGTAAATTTGTACTGGCGCATTTGCCAAGTGCGCCAGTGCAATAATTTTTTTTTCTTCTCTTACCACCAAACTTCGTTCGTCCATATCTCCTTCACCCGATATCCGTTTCCCGCAAACTCGGACTCTATTTCAAACAGAATTCCGAGACGAACACAATGGCGCAACCCCATTCCCTTAATTCTCACGTTTGAGATTAACCACACCGAAGTAATCATTTATTTTATTTCCCAATCTCAACCTATGCATCCCATGGAGAAAAACTGGTAATACTCCATATCTAACACCACGATGTTACCGGTAAATATTAATTACCATTTCACGTTCAAATCTAATTAAAGATTTAACTATCGCTTGAGCAAAAATGGTGATACTCCATTCTTGATCACTTTAATCTAATTAAAGATTCATTAAAACTCCACTTAGTTTTAATCTTCCCAAAAATCAATATCCTAGCTTTAACTGGGTTAAAGAACCAATGTCATCTAAAACACGGTTCATGATAAACCCAAAATCAATTTAAATTCAATTCCAATTAAATACTAATTAACTGGACAATTTCACTAAATCTTAATTAAAGGATTTATTCTTTTCTAAACTGGGTTCAAGAACAGTGTTATTTAAGACACCATTCACAACGAACCCAAAATCCAATTTGATATTAAATACAAGGCTCTGAATAGAAAATATATTGGCTTATATTCAATATCAAATTCTGAAACCAACAAATATCGTATTGGAAATTATGATATAAATATATCTTTCAAATTTCCACAGTCATATCTGTATAATCACGAAATCCAACATCGAAATATTCCGAAGATAATTTCGTTTCAAATCCATTCTGTAACATCACAGAATTTTAACTATGTTTGATTTGGATTTTTATTTATTTAATTTTTAATTTTATGAATATAAATTGATTTTTATAAGATTTGAATATAAATTTTAACTTTGAATAAGTATTTTGTTTTATTAAATATGATTTTGTATAAGAAAAATAAACTTATTTTGAAATTTTATATTTAATTTATAATATTTATGTTTAAGTAATAATATTTTCTAATTTTGATAATATTGATTTGTAAAATATGAATTTGGTAAAGGATAATTTATTTTATGATTTTTTTCAAGAATGATCATTATCTTATTTATTTTGATAAATTATAATGGTATTTATAAAATTGTATAAGAATTGTTATCTATTTATTTGTGACTAAAATAAGTGTTAGAATAGCATTTCAAGTTAGTAACACAAAATAAGTGTTAGAAATAATGTCGCAAAATGATTTAATATGAATGTAACATGTGTCCTAAAGAGGTGTCACCACCTTATTCACTTAAGGAACATGTGTTAACATGCATGAATCAAAAACATAAGGAAAGGACAAGTGTCCTATGAGGTGTAAGCTCCTTATACCTTTAAGTTTCCTATATAAACCTACCTTAACCATCTCTTTTCACCATCATTCTCCATTTCTCATTTCTTCCATTTTCTTTCATCCTTCTCCCTTTCTTATCCATGGCTTCCTATGCCATTCACCTCTCCTCTTCCTTTCACCATTTTGCTTAGCCTTTTTCCTCCTCCTCTTATAAAGAGATAAGATTAATATATCTATATATATTGGCAAAAAAGATGGTGCGCAGAAATACTGTCTGAGGGTTCGTTCAGCTAGGATCGTCTACGTGAAGTTTTGGAAAGCTTTTCGGTGAGAACTTCTAATTAAATTATTTATTTAAATTAGTAGTGATTAAATAATTAGTTGTAATTGAAAAATTATAATTAGTTGTTATTAATTATAGTTAATTGTTGGTTGGATATGGATGTTCTTGTGTGAATGGATGTGCATGTAATTAGATGACACTGAACACTGAAGCGTTATTGACCGTAACGCTTGTGCACAACTGAATTGTATGTGTACGGGTGATGATTATAATTTTATGATCATCCGATTTATATGGTTGATTTATTTTTCATGATGCACCCACAACACTATGGTTGTGGAATCATGCAGGTAATCGATTAAAATCTCCTTCCATGTAAATGAAGATTTATTTTTCAAATATTGAAATATTTTTCTTTTAAGTAAAATTTTAATTTGATACGGTTTGGAAATTTAAGTATAAAATTTTATTATACCAGAACGTTCTAGGATGACAGAGAGGATAGTGTCTAGGCTTGGGTTTGGAAATGAAGTTTCCTTCTCTCCCTGGCTATCCATAACAGATCCGATGAATGGGAAGGTTAATTTGAAGTTATTTCAATTTAGAAATGAATTGGAATTTATGAAAATTGAACTTTAGATCCAAAATAATTTGAAAAGTAAATCTAAATGATTTTAAAAGGGTTATATAAGGATATAACGATTTTCTAAGATATTTTAAAGTATCGTAGAATAATGGTTATTATGGTAAAAATAGAGCGTGTCGCATAACGACAATTTACGTATTTTAGATGTAAACTTTAAACGCTTATAACTTTTGCAATCTAAATCGGATTTCCATGAAACGAAAAACATTTGATTTATATAAACAAGTACTTTCAAATGAGTGAAAGCAGATTTTAAATTCTAGTTATAAATTTTCAAGTTATGTTTGAAACCGTTTTGGAAAAGATCGATGTAAAAACAATTGTTGCCCATAACCATAAACAACTATTTTTAAATTATTTAAAAATATGGAAAAAATTTGTAAAATTATTACAAATTATGAAAAGGTGTTTTCAATTGTAAAGTTTAAGTTTTGGCTAAGATAAACGATATTTTGATCAAAATAGTTAAGATAACTGTTTTGTAACTCTTTTGTAACACTTTTGGAGCGCTATGGTAACGCTTCTTCGAAAACAATCTATTTTGAAGTTTTAACCCGTAAACGATTTTCCGAACAATAAGTAATGATTCGTGGAATGTTTACAAAGGTTTAAGAGTATTAGAAATATTTTATATGGAATTTCAATTGATAGTAATACGGCTTTTTAATACTAAATAATTGGATATGGTTGGAGATAAATCTTCGGATGTTTGATATTAGTTCGGTAAATGAAAACTCTTATTATCTGAGGAATTTAAAAGGTAATTCACCGTTATTCCGCTTATAATATGAGTTGGATACGGAAATTAATATTGAAGATAAGTTGATGGTATTTCTATCCAGATCTAATGTCAAAGAGTTGAATAAACCTTCCAATTAAGATACGGGTTCTCACCTTGAGTTAAATAAGCTTGATAGAAATAATCTTCGATATTTGGTATGAACCCCATGATGTAAATGTATACTATCTGGGGAATTTGAAAGATATTATTATATCGTTATTCTACTTATAGTATTCGTTGATTATGAGAATTTATATCAAATATAAGTGGATAAAATGTCTGTGCAATTTATGATTCAATGACGATTGATTTGGGTTTTGTCGTGAATCGTATCTTCAATAATACCATTCTTGAAACCCAATAAGATTGAGTTGTGGAAATTCGTATCGTAATTGGAATTTAGTCAAAATCTTCGATCCGAGGGAATTAAAAGTAAGAAATTGAAGCGAAGGTATACTCTTTGATTTCAAAGAAGAATTTAAGATGATAACGAGATGTACGAAATTATAGAAATTCAAATCTTTAGTTGTAAATGAATTGATAACTATGTGGAAGGAGATTTGAATTGAAAAGCCTGTGTGAACCATAGCTACTGTTTAAAGTACGCTTATTACTTGGAAAGACAGGGATCGAGCATATGTTCGAAAACCATTCCAAGTAATAATACGACGTTATGAAGCAATTCAGGGCTTGGTAAACGACGAATGAAGACCAGGAATATTTGAATTGTTTAGATTGATTGTTGATTAATGTCTCGGTTGGGTGTGCCACCCGATACGAGATGTGAGTTGCTTGAGACCTAAACAAATTTAAGTATTTTCGGGTTGTTCCGTTCAGACATAGAACGGTCTTGTATGGATGGTCTGTCTGACATTGAAATTGACTGCATAGCAATTATTTCCGTTAATGAATATCGGATTTGTGGCAATATATTATCCTCGTCTCTAAGTCATGTGAACTTAGAGGGTATGCATTGATTGAAATCAGTGATATGTCGTGAATTGTCAATGTGACATACCCAAGTTAGGAAACGAGCTAGTGATGATCAAAGAATGACTTATCGAAGCATAGCTTTGTGTATGACGTGACATCGACAAACCTCAAACCCCGGATGATGAGAAACTGGCGGTTAGGTTGTGTATATATATGAATTGATGATGACCGCTGCAGCAGTGGGAAACCGCTTATGACTTATGGAATAGGGTATGTTCGGGGGGGCGCGTCTGGTCGAAAACCGTTGATCTACCTCGCGATTTGTATTGGTGTCCGCGTCTGGATGAAAAACCCTTGATTACATTTCGTTTGTGTTCCGTTTGATCTTTCGTGCCAGGAATCATCAAGTTGGAAACCAAATCTCCAATACGTACCACACGATTTTGGTTTGTATATATATATATATATATATATATATATATATATATGGCGACATAATAGGATGGGGTATTATGCCGTTAATACATTTATTTGAGAAATTTTTTCCACACTATATATATATTATGGCTTTGAAAGAGGATTTTATGTATGAAAGCATGTTTGGTTATCATAAGATAAACCTCGCCCGTCTGGTGTGCGCTTGCATTGTGTGATGTGGGATGAGCTTATGATAACTTCATTTTAGATAGGTCATTGCATATTTATATGCATGAGTATTCACATGGAGTAAACCCGTTCCGCGTGAGCGGTGTAGTCCGGTGAAATTTCCAACTTTAAAATGAACCTAATAATAACTGTTTTGAGTTCTCACACCAGTCCCACGACTGACCTGGAGTTTATTGTTCCCTCACCTAAACTCTGGGTGCCCATAATTTTGCACGGGCAGCTAGTAGTTTACTTTGCAGTTATAGATCGTTGGAGCAGGATTCAGAGTGCTTTTAGAGTTGGAGTTCATGCAAGAGATGGGAGCTTCTACTATATCATATGATTTTCTTCCGCTGAGAGTATATTTTCTTTCTTCCGCTGTATACGTTTATGTTGTAACTCTGATATTTTATGTAACTCTGATGTAACATGGTATTTCGCAATGAAAGGTTCTATTATTTTGTTCAATGTATGTATGCACCCATAACAATTCGTCTTTTTTGAACGGTTTAAGTCGGTTTAATTACCGGCGAAAACCGGACAAAAAGGCGGGTCGTTATAGTTGGTATCAGAGCTTTGGTTATACAAAGCTATCGGGTACAACATATTTTGAACAAAGGATAGGACTCATCAAAGCTATAGTATCTCATTAGAGATAGGGTTAGAAATGCCGTAGAATGAGATTTCGGAATATTATGATGAGAGAGCGTATTTTTGAAATCTATATAAGGTATTTTTGTACAAGTAAATCATTTTTGAAAATAATAATTATTTGAAATAAAATATTTTGAAGAAGATTTGAAAATAAGATTTTTAAAGGAAATACTTCCAAAATAAAAAGGGCTCTTTAAAACTTCGAAAATCCAGCATCGATCTGTTCGGAGTTATCGAGAAATAAGCCATTAATAAATTGGCTTTAATAAGCGTATTGAAAAAAAAAACTTCGAGCTTGGAATGAGAATTTCAAAATATTTTGCAGCCTATATATAAAAGATTTATATAAGAAGATCGTTAATTCAAAGCTATAAATTTGAAAGATAATCAACGTGTAATAAAAACGGTTGCGAGTATTTATTTGACGTCAAGGTTGGACGTTCAAGTATGTAAGGATTTTCCATATACGCCTAGCTAACGTATATATGAAGTCCAATATATATTAGATGGATATAGAATCACATTCTAGCCGCTTGGGGATAATTCTGGTGATTGGTCGATCATCATCAGTCTTATTTTTGGGTTTCGAAAGTGTGATGACTATATGTTTCTGATCGAGACGTCAAGAAGTAATTAAAGCTGTATAGATAAACAATCGGAAGTGTTTTGCGATGTCCTCACAATTGTAAAATTGATTTTACAAATGACTTTGGAAGTATTATGTTATGAAATGGGATATGCGAAAAAATGAATTTAACATAAGGTAGTTAAGTTAAATGCATACTTAACTGATAATTAGAAGCGTGAATCAGACTATTTTGTCAAAACCGCAAGGATATATTTTAGAAGCTAATCTCACTTGAAGAACTGAAAAGTGAAATTTTGAAAATGCATGTAAGCGAGCTCGGTTCACCCCATATTTCGATTTTGACGGTACAATTTAATAAAATTATGGTAAATATCTTAAGTGGGGGAGAAGACCGATTTTCCCACCTGAAGCTATACGAATTTTGAGGAACAAGGTTAATATGATAAAATGGGATATGTATTGAACAAATCGATTGAATTTTATATTTTCCCTTGTTAAGAGAAACCGGCACGAACGGGTGGGTCAAACGAAAATTTCTCAACAAGTATTCACATGACGCACAAAGGAAGAAAATGAAGTTGTTAAAGTAAGATTTATTCAAGAGGAAAATTATGAAAATTTAACGAGTATCCCATGATTAAACTGTTAGAATTTGTATCCTTGTTTGCATGTGAGTTCCCATCTTGGGCTAGACTGTCCATTTAAATTCCAACCATCTGCTATTGAGTAGTGTCATTCGTACCTTTGTATCATGTGCATTTGGCCAAGTATTTGATTCGAACCTTTGCACCTATTGATGCTCATTAGATGTTGAATTTCTATTCCAAGCTCATGAAACCTGATTTGGTCTATGTATACCTTTCATGCACAAATTAGCATGGAACTTCTATGCATCTTTACTTGACTTGAGCACATGGAATTTTGACTTGATCTATGTATGCCTCTTTGTGCGGTGTGAAACCGTGTCGATAACTTTAATTTCTCCAAGATATTTTGTAACAAAACCTCAATAAATGAGCTTTCTTTGAAATATAGAATCCAACTTATGCAAGAAAATTTGGGTTTTAAAATATTAATTTTGAGGATTTGGTTCCGGAAATTTTGAAATCAATGTTTTGGGATGTTTTACCAATACAAGTTTGAATATAAGCATAATCAGAGTGCGCAGAGGAAGCGTGATGGTATTTTCAAATAAAACTGTTTTAAGAGATTTTATGGCTATTTAAGTAAGAAAATGTTTCTAAACAAGACATCATATTTTAACAAGAATGAAAAAGAGATTTTATGTATTTTGAATTTTAAAGTGGATTTAGAAAAAGTGTTATTCGATTAGGTGAATATGACAACAAAAATTTGAATATTAAATGAGTATAAAGGTTAACTTATAAATGGGTTAATATGAGGTTATATTGGAAATGATTGAAATAAAAATTTGAAATAGAATGAGTATTTCGGAAATATAATTCTATATCTTCCCTTGTCGCTGGGTTTTGCTCGACCCATTGTCATATTTTAAATATCACCCCGAATTGCCATTATTCAACTTTATTTTGGATTTCTTCCTTTTTCCCTGCTCAGATAAAGCCTTGGACAAGTGAACTAATTTAGATTTGAAACCAGTATTTTGAATTATCTCTAAAATTAAACTTGATTTGTGTCGATAGCAATAGAATTTCTAATACTAAATTTAGCCAAGATGTTATATTGCAAGATAATTGAATGATTAGGGAAAATTTTATTTGAGAACTTGAATTTAAATTTCTAATTTGAGAATTTAGTCTTATAATTGATAAGAAAACCATGGGTTCCGTAAGAGTAAGTTAGAAAGATAATTTTCTTAGGGTCACAGACCTCCAAGTACTAGATAGTATCTATCCCAGTTCTCCTTAATGGTAGGATAGCAGCTCTGAGTCTTACTCAAAGGATGCGATTTTTAAACAAGACCCGTGACGACCCTAGTAATCACAAGATCATAGAAGTATCCTTAGACTCTACCTTTAGTGAGAATCAGACGGAGTACCCTGAGAATGATGTGAGCCTTGGTTCTGACCATTACATTTCTGGTATGTTGAGAGAGAAATTGGAATTTAAAATTTTGAAGGAGTTTAAATTTACTCGACTTCCATTTCGAGGACGAAAAGATTCTAGGGGGGTGAATGTAACATCCCAGAATTTTAACTATGTTTGAATTGGATTTTTATTTATTTAATTTTTGATTTTATGAATATAAATTGATTTTTATAAGATTTGAATATAAATTTTAACTTCGAATAAGTATTTTGTTTCATTAAATATGATTTTGTATAAGAAAAATAAACTTATTTTGAAATTTTATATTTAATTTATAATATTTATGTTTAAGTAATAATATTTTCTAATTTTGATAATATTGATTTGTAAAATATGAATTTGGTAAAGGATAATTTAATTTATGATTTTTTCATGAATGATCATTATCTTATTTATTTTGATAAATTATAATGGTATTTATAAAATTGTATAAGAATTGTTATCTATTTATTTGTGACTTAAATAAGTGTTATAAAAGCATTTCAAGTTAGTAACACAAAATAAGTGTTAGAAATAATGTCGCAAATTGATTTAATATGAATGTAACATGTGTCCTAAAGAGGTGTTACCACCTTATTCACTTAAGGAACATGTGTTAACATGCATGAATCAAAAACATAAGGAAAGGACAAGTGTCCTATGAGGTGTAAGCTCCTTATACCTTTAAGTTTCCTATATAAACCCACCTTAACCCTCTCTTTTCACCATCCTTCTCCATTTCTCATTTCTTCCATTTTCTTTCATCCTTCTCCCCTTCTTATCCATGGCTTCCTATGCCATTCACCTCTCCTCTTCCTTTCACCATTTTGCTTAGCCTTTTTCCTCCTCCTCTTATAAAGAGATAAGACTAATATATCTATATATATTGGCAAAGAAGATGGTGCGCAGAAATACTGTCTGAGGGTTCGTTCAGCTAGGACCGTCTACGTGAAGTTTTGGAAAGCTGTTCGGTGAGAACTTCTAATTAAATTATTTATTTAAATTAGTAGTGATTAAATAATTAGTTGTTATTGAATAATTATAATTAGTTGAGATTAATTATAGTTAATTGTTGGTTGGATATGGATGTTCTTGTGTGAATGGATGTGCATGTAATTAGATGACACTAAAGCGTTATTGACCGTAACGCTTGTGCAAAACTGAATTGTATGTGTACAGGTGATGATTATAATTTTATGATCATCCAATTTATATGGTTGATTTATTTTGCATGATGCACACACAACACTATGGTTGTGGAATCATGCAGGTAATCGATTAAATTCTCCTTCCATGTAAATGAAGATTTATTTTTCAAATATTGAAATATTTTTCTTTTAAGTAAAATTTTAATTTGATAGGGTTTGGAAATTTAAGTATAATATTTTATTATACCAGAATGTTCTAGGATGACAGAGAGGATAGTGTCTAGGCTTGGGTTTGGAAATGAAGTTTCCTGCTCTCCTGGCTATCCTTTACTGATCCGACGAATGGGAAGGTTAATTTGAAGTTATTTCAATTTAGAAATGAATTGGAATTTATGAAAATTGAACTTTAGATCCAAAATAATTTGAAAAGTAAATCTAAATGATTTTAAAAGGGTTATATAAGGATATAACGATTTTCTAAGATATTTTGAAGTATCGTAGAATAAAGGTTATTATGGTAAAAATAGAGCGTGTCGCATAACGACAATTTACGTATTTTAGATGCAAACTTTAAACGCTTATAACTTTTGCAATCTAAATCGGATTTCCATGAAACAAAAAACATTTGATTTATATAAACAAGAACTTTCAAATGAGTGAAAGAAGATTTTAAATTCGAGTTATAATTTTCAAGTTATGTTTGAAACCGTTTTGGAAAAGATCGATGTAAGAACAATTGTTGCCCATAACCATAAACAGCTATTTTTAAATTATTTAAAAATATGGAAAAAAATTGTAAAATCTTTACGAATTATGAAAAGGTGTTTTCAATTGTAAAGTTTAAGTTTTGGCTAAGATAAATGATATTTTGATCAAAATAGTTAAGATAACTGTTTTGTAACACTTTTGAAACACTTTTGGAACGCTATTGTAACGCTTCTTCGAAAACAATCTATTTTGAAGTTTTAACCCGTAAACGATTTTCCGAACTATAAGTAATGATTTGTGGAATGTTTACAAAGGTTTAAGAGTATTAGAAATATTTTATATGGAATTTAAATTGATAGTAATACGGCTTTTTAATACTAAATAATTGGATATGGTTGGAGATAAATCTTCGGATGTTTGATATTAGTTTGGTAAATGAAAACTCTTATTATCTGAGGAATATAAAAGGTAATTCACCGTTATTCCGCTTATAATATGAGTTGGATACGGAAATTAATATTGAAGATAAGTTGATGGTATTTCTATCCAGATCTAATGTCAAAGAGTTGAATAAACCTTCCACTTAAGGTACGTGTTCTCACCTTGAGTTAAATAAGCTAGATAGAAATAATCTTCGATATTTGGTATGAACCTCATGATGTAAATGTATACTATCTGGGGAATGTGAAAGATATTATTATATCATTATTCTACTTATAGTATTCGTTGATTATGAGAATTTATATCAAATATAAGTGGATAAAATTTCTGTGTAATTTATGATTCAATGACGATTGATTTGGGTTCTGTCGTGAATCGTATATTCAATAATACCAATCTTGAAACCCAATAAGATTGAGTTGTGGAAATTCGTATCGTAATTGGAATTTAGTCAAAATCTTCGATCCGAGGGAATTAAAAGCAAGAAATTGGAGCGAAGGTATACTCTTTGATTTCAAAGAAGAATTTAAGATGATAACGAGATGTACGAAATTATATAAATTCAAATCTTTAGTTGTAAATGAATTGATAACTATGTGGAAGGAGATTTGAATTGAAAAGCCTGTGTGAACCATAGCTACTGTTTAAAGTACGCTTATTACTTGGAAAGACCGGGATCGAGCATATGTTCGAAAACCATTCCAAGTAATAATACGACGTTATGAAGCAATTCAGGGCTTGGTAAATGACGAATGAAGACCGGGAATATTTGAATTGTTTAGATTGATTTTTGATTAATGTATCGGTTGGGTAGGCCACCCAATACGAGATGTGAGTTGCCTGAGACCTAAACAAATTTAAGTATTTTCGGGTTGTTCCGTTCAGACATAGAACGGTCTTGAACGGATGGTGTGTCTAACATTGAAATTGACTGCATATCACTGATTTCTGTTAATGAATATCGGATTTGTGGCAATATATTATCCTCGTCTCTAAGTCATATGAACTTAGAGGGTATGCATTGATTGAAATCAGTGATATGTCATGAATTGTCAATGTTACATACCCAAGTTAGGAAACGAGCTAGTGATGATCAAAGAATGACTTATCAAAGCATAGCTTTGTGTATGACGTGACATCGACAAACCTCACACCCTGGATGATGAGAAACTGGCGTTTAGGTTGTGTATATATATGAATTGATGATGACCGCTGCAGCAGTGGGAAACCACTTATGACTTATGGAATAGGGTATGTTCGGGGGGGCGCGTCTGGTCGAAAACCGTTGATCTACATCGCGATTTGTATTGGTGTCCGCATCTGGATGAAAAACCCTTGATTACATTTCGTCTGTGTTCCGATTGATCTTTCGTGCCAGGAATCATCAAGTTGGAAACCAAATCTCCAATACGTACCACGCGATTTTGGTTTGTATATATATATATATATATATATATATATATATATATATATATATATATATATATATGGCGACATAATAGGATGGGGTATTATGCCGTCAAGGATTAATACATTTATTTGAGAAATGTTTTCCACTATATATATATATATATATTATGGCTTTGAAAGAGGATTTTATGTATGAAAGCATGTTTGGTTATCATAAGTTAAACCTCGCCCATCTGGTGTGCGCTTGCGTTGTGTGATGTGGGACGAGCTTATGATAACTTCATTTTAGAAGGGTCATTGCGTATTTATATGCACGGGTATTCACATGGAGTAAACCCGTTCCGCGTGAGCGGCGTGGTCCGGTGAAATTCCCAACTTTAAAATGAACCTAATAATAACTGTTTTGAGTTCTCACACCAGTCCCACGACTGACCTGGAGTTTATTGTTCCCTCACCTAAACTCTGGGTGCCCACAATTTTGCACGGGTAGCTAGTAGTTTAGTTTGTAGTTATAGAACGTTGGAGCAGGATTCAGAGTGCTTTTAGAGTTGGAGTTTGTAACACCCCACCTCCGCCAGGGTCACTCGCAAAGGAATGCACTAGCTTTGGAGGGGCATTATTGGTAAACATGCATAATGATATAGCAAGGCAGGACATGACATATATATATATATGTAAATAAACAGAGTAAGTAAATAAAACAACGGAAGATTTTTAAACTATTTCAAAAACAAGTCTGGTACATCAAAATGTCAATTTTCCAAAATAAACAAGTCTAGTACATGAAGTAACATCATCTGAAACTGAAAAAGGAAAACATAAAAGTAGCTATCCCCAAAGTGGAAGAAACCATAGCAAGCCCAAGTCCAAAGCATACATGAGCTATCCAAGAAAGCAGCTAAGCTCCAAGCTAGGTTCCTGTATTCCCTCCCTGAGAACCTGGGGGGGGGGGGGAACCGAAGAAAAGAGGCGAAACAAAACGGGTCAGTCAAAAAGACTGAGTAAGCCCTGCTACGATCAGTCTATAAACTAATAAAGTTAACATCATGATGGAAACTGAGATGATCATAGATAATAACATACTGGCATGGTAAATCAACCACGAGATCGATAGAGGTGTCATCGCATAAACAGAGTTAAGTTTTTCACCACGGTGTACTAGCAAACCAACATAACAGGTATTGATCCCTTAGCCCAAACTTTGGCCCAATAACATGAAGTGACCTTAATATAAGGTCCAGCCCACGGTCTAGTCGATCGGCTCCTTATAAACCTAACACGTCAAGTGTTGGTGTCCATATGGCCCACATATGGATGTAGGTAGTCTGTGCTGGGCCCACCTTTGGGTGTATCAAGCCCTCGGTTGTCGACCCCGGACACTTAAGCAATAATGCACAGCCCTAACCTACTGGTACCCGTGCCTCGAGTTTGTCCAACATCGGACTACGTGCACGTCCGTAGCCCGCCGGACCCGCACCGCTGTACCACTCGGCCATCGCCCTTTGGTCGTTTACATCCGTCCAGTAATCGTGCCCCGCCCTAGCCTAGTTTCTAGGGTTGTGATGATACCAAACTGGGATTACTGCTGGAACAGACCCGCCGCTAGGGTTTCCTAAGAGGGTTAAGTGTGATTTAACCCTTCACTAATCCTGGATTAAACTGGTTAAGTGTGGCTTAACCCCATTCTAATCCCTTGAACTCCCAAATGGATTAAACTAGTTAAGTGTAGCTAACGGTTCACAACTTAACCACATTCTAATCCCTTGAACTCCCAAATTGGTTAAGTATCAGTGGACCCTGACTTAACCCTAATCATGAGGCATTAATTAATTTAATGCACCTTAACCTCTCACATTAGACCTTGTTGTGGTTACTAGTTAGGCCGGGCGGGTCCGGGTAGCTTTACACCACAACTTGGTCTAACCTCGGGTCTTGGCACCCCATGACCAACTTCTCACATTGGGTCCTATTGTTTGTAGCCACTAGTTAAGCCGGTCGGTTCCGGGTAGAATTACGCTACAAACTCAACCCAACCTCGAGTTGGCCACACTTATGTTTTCTAAGTGTCATGTCCACTTTATTTCAAAACATAATTACAAGTCAACAATTACTTGGGTAGACCTAACTTAATAGGTAAATTCCCAAGGGGTAGACCTAACTTAATAGGTAAATTCCCAATCTTATATTTTCATGTATTTTAAGTTTACCCCAAAACCCCCAACGTCATTCTATCGCTTACATATTCGTGGTAACGCATAAAGGATAGGAAGAGGGAACTTGGCACAACATACATGATAAACTTGCACAACAATCATGCATAACATGTTAGACTTACATAACTTAGCATAGTGATCTTGCATATTACCATAAACATGCATAACATGTTAAACTTGCATAACTTAGCATAGTGAACTTGCATATTACCTTAATCATGCATAACTTGTCAAACATGCACAACTTGTCATTTTAAACTTGCATAAACATGCACAACTTGTCAAAACATGCACAACTTGTCAGAACATGCACAACTTGTCATTTTAAACTTGCATAAACATGCACAACTTGTCAAAACATGCACAACTTGTCAAAACATGCACAACTTGTCATTTTAAACTTGCATAAGCATGCACAACTTGTCAAAACATGCACAACTTGTCAAAACATGCACAACTTGTCATTTTAAACTTGCATAAGCATGCACAACTTGTCAAAACATGCACAACTTGTCAAAACATGCACAACTTGTCATTTTAAACTTGCATAAATATGCATAACTCAATAAACATACAAATCATGGCTTAGCAAACTTGCATCAACATGCATAACTTAATAAACATACAAACCATGGCTTAACAAACTTGCATAAACATGCATAACTTGCCAAAACATGCACAACTTGTCAAAACATACAAATCATGGCTTAGCAAACTTGCATAAACATGCATAACTTAATAAACATACAAACCATGGCTTAACAAACTTGCATAAACATGCATAACTTATAAATCTTGCAAATCATGGCTTAGTATACATGCATAACTTAATAAACATACATAAACCCCAACTTTCATTACACATTAACTTTATAGTTTCTAAATGAGGGTAAGAGGGCTTACAATGTTTATGCGGACTCAAATGAGTATAACCAATGCAAGAAACCCCTTATGCAACTAATTAAAGCCCCCAAATGCAAGCAAACTTGATCAAGAATCCTCCTTTATGATGCCAATAGAAAAATAAGCCTTTAATGCAAGCTAAGGAGGATCATACAAGACTAAATACCCTTGTATGCATGGAAATCTCTTAGGGATTTGATTAGGAATTGTATGAAGAGGGTGGAGGCCATGAGAGTTTAGATTTTGGCATAGTTTAGTTACTAGGATGAATAATGAATGATTTAGGGTAGGTTAGGGTCTTATTTATAGATTAGGTTAGTGATTTGAACCATAGGATTAACCCTAGATTGAATTAGGGCCATCAGATCCCGGAACTCTCTAGAAACCAGCCACAAGACCCAACCCCAATCAGAAATGGTGCACCAGGCTAATCAGCCGGGCACCCCCTGTCGACAGGGCTGTCGACAGGGCAGTCGACTCCCTGGGGACCCTGTCGACAGGCCTGTCGACATGGGGTCCCTGGCGGGAATTTTCCCGCCTTGGCCCAGCTGGCCCAATTCTTCAAATTTGAATCTGATTTTTACTTAGTAATTTTCTGCAAACTTCAATGGGCCTTAACTGGGTCATACGGACTCCGATTTTCGAAAACTCGGACTCTATTTCGCGTATTTTTCCGAGACGAACGCAATGGCATAGCCCGTTTCCCTTGATTCCCATTTTATAATTTAATTCTGCCTCAATTTATGTTATAACAGATTATTAGAAATACGGGTTGTTACATTCTCCCCTCCTTAAAGGATTTCGTCCCCGAAATCTTCAAGTTAGGAAGAACGTATCCTACCATCCAATCATCCATCTACTCAAAACATCATCCACGAGCAATCATTGTCCTTACAAGGTTCTAAATACTGGATGAACATATGCAAAAGTGTGTGTATATGTACTTACCTAATGCAAAAATCAGGCGGTTACTGACACAGTAAACCTCCTTAATGCTTATGTATGTAAATCAGGCGGTCACTGATACAGTAAACCTCCTTAATGCATATGTATGTCAGTGAAATGAATCCATATGTATGCAAATGCCTAACATAATGTATAATATCTACATGCGTGCTCAATCATACATCCATATGCAACATCCATGTGATAGCATACGAATTTCATCCATGAATAAGCATAAACACTCATGCACATGCAATATGAGGAGTGTGTGAGCCGATCTAGTGCCTAATCGTGTATAATGCATCCACGAGCAACCACTTGCAAACACTTGCAACCACTTGCAATCATCAAGCATAACATGTTTCAAATACATGTTTCATCCAAAGGGTTTCTACCTAGGGTTCTCATGACAAGATAAACAAGATAAACTAGATAAACTAGACAAACTCTTCTTTGGATTACAAGAAATCCACTCAGGCTTTGACATATAGTACTAACCGATGAGTCTTAACCCCCTTTTGGAGTTTACAACAGAAATAAGATCGAGAATGGGATCGAGAGGATATATACAAAAGATAACTTGCAAGCAAGTTCCACAGGAAAACTAGGATCAAAGATGCACTCTTAAAAAGAGATATGATGCGCGTATCTAGTCTTCACTCTTCTTTAGTCACGTTTCCTTGAGCTTAACTCCACTGTGCTTTGACTATCTTCCACTTCATGATTCCTTGGCTTCCTAACTCCTATTTCCCTAAATTCGAGTTGGAACTTTTTTCATTATTGCCTCACGTCTTTCTTTCCCACTTATTCTTTTTTCTGTATACTTGGCTTAAACATAATTATAACCTCATGATTCGTGCAAGCTCTCCAAAATTCACCAGTGAATCCTGGATCTTGTCTTCTTACCATAAGGTATTCCATGCAGCAGAACTTTTCTTGAAAATACCAATCCACGTTGCTAGTTGTCCTATAACTCATGCTTAAATCGAAATGAACCATCTGCCTATGAGTGATAGGTCATACCTAGATTCAGTTGCCTATCCATGGCTTCCTGTAGGCTATTTCAAAACTGGCCAACTTCTTGAGGGTAAACCGTTGCTAACCGTGATGCAGTCCTCTCGCTCTTCACCGGACTAAAATGAGCACTCTTCGTGAGTCTACCTATTATGACCCTCATACCCGTATTCCCTTTCTTTGATCTAGGTAATTTATCCACCTAATCTATCGAGATGTTTTCGCACTTCCCTTGCGAAACCCCCAATAGAGGTAATGGCCCACTGGGCTCCTCTGACTTGGCCTTAACTTGGTGGCACAACATGCATCCTGAGACCAACTCGGCCACCTTCTCGAGTGATGCGCACCTTCAAGAACCTTCTTTACCAAGTCTTTCACTCGAGGAACACATAATCCCTCCTCGCGCCTTAGTCATCCCCTTGTCATCTATAATATATCTAGTGAGGTGACTTAACATCTCGCCTCGAACCGACTGGTCCATGTTCTTGACCAACTGCGGGTCTTCTTCCTGCGAAACCCCCTTCTTGATCCAGAAGAGTAAGTCTAAACTCCGGGAATGCTAACTAACTAGCCAAACGGAGAAAGCTTCTTACTTCAATTGCCCTTCTCAGAGCTTTCCGGTCTCAAACCGCAGCCACTTTAGCGGAATCCACCGCTAAGCCTTACTTAGGGACTGTGTGCCCAAGAAATCCAACTTCTTACCTCCAAAGTGACATTTGGAGAACTTGACCTTCAACTAGTGGTTCTAAACGTATCCATCACCTCCTTGAGATGTCTAGCATGTTCTTCCTCGTTCTTTTGAGGAGATCAAAATATCGTCTATGACGACCATGACAACCTTGTTCAAGGACTCCCTAAACACCCTACCCATCAAAATCACGTATTATGCGGGTGCATTAGTCAAACCAAATAGCATGACTGGCTATTCTAAAATCCATCTAGAGTCCCAAACGCAGTCTTGTCAATTCCATCCTCAGCCATCCTAAGCTGATGGAATCCGGTAGCTAGATCAAAAGAAAACGGATGCTCCTACTAGCTGATCAAACAAATCATTGATCCTTGGTAACGGTTATCTATTCTTCTCACGAAGATCAACGCACAAGCGAAGCAAACCGTCCACATCAGCAACGAATACTACTGGAGCACCCTACTCAAAAATGCTTCGTCTCAGGAAGTTCTTCTCAAGTAACTCCTTGACTTGCTTCCTTAACTCTCATCTCGTGAGATCATGTGCCTGACCGGCCACGAAGCTGGCTTGGTATTACCAACCAGATAATACGGAAATCTATCCCACGTCTAGGGGTAACCCCTTTTCTTTTCCCCAAGATATCAGGATATTCTCGGACCACCCTCAAAGATTTCAAACTATCGATAGACGAGTTGAGGGATTCAAGATAACATAACATGACGGGACCCATAGGGTTGCTAGAAATTTCTAGGGTATTACCGAGGCGAGTCATGAGCCCCACACCCTATATACGAAAACCCAGAATGGCTCCAAAATAGGACGACCATTCCATGCCCAAAACCAACCCATATCCCCCGAAACCGAGAATATAAACATTCCACGAGAATTCTATACTCAAGATAGAAATTTTCAAATCCACTCAGACCACAGACAGGCGGGCAGAACCCCCAATTGGATTTGAAACACATACGGGATCATCAACTACACTAGTACTTAGGTGCAAAACTTTCCACTAGATCAGATGAAATAAAACTATGCGATGTGCCAGAATCAAACAAAGTTTGAACAGGGAAAATCAGAAAATGTAAACAAGGTTTTCAACAGAAACACTACCTCTATCATAAGCTGGTGCTGAGGGGATGAACTCGCCCTCCAGATAGTCCTGCACACTGAGTCTGGCCTTGCCCCTGTTTCCTCGGGCAATCCTTGCTGAAATGTCCAAACTCACCACAATCAAAGCATTCGCCCCGCTTTCTCTTCTCTTTTTTCCTACATTCCCTGGCCATATGTCCAACGTTACCACATAAGTTACATTTTATATTCCCTCTTGGCTTGTCCTCGCGGTTATGGTTATTCTTGCCCCATTTCCCGGAATTTACTCTCTTGCCTTGAGACTCATTTGCCTTGACCTCTTTCTTGTCATTGTTATCTTCTTCTTGAAGTAGGGCCAAATTCACCAGATTCTCGAAAGTCGCCCCCAAGGGTATATGAGACATGGCCAAACCATGTAATGGCTCGTTCAATCCTAGAGCAAAGTGTAGGGCCTTCTTCTGAGCTGTATTAACCAAGTCTAAATCGACACGAGCCAGTTGATTAAACTTATTTATGTATTCCCTAATAGTCATGTCCCCTTGCTTCATTGATAAGAATCTCAGCCCAAACCTTCCTCTAAATTCATCCCAAGTCTCAATTGGCCTAGTAGCGGTGGTGACTACCCACCAACGTGCAGCTTCTTCCTTTAGCAACCATACTGCTAATAAAACCTTCCTGCGGTCACCTATATCAAAGGAGGCTAAAAGATCTTCGGTCTCTTTCAACCAATTCCTTACTTCTACAAAAGTCTCTGTTCCATTAAAATTCTTGCCACCCATCTTCTTAAAGTTCTTGCAAGTTTCCGCAAAATCCGCTTGTGGAGGCTGAGGGGGAAGAGGAACATCAGCTACGGGAGGAGAAGGAGGAACAGCGGCCTCGACTGGGGAGACAACATTAGGGACACCTGGGACCGGTGCCGTGACTTCCAAGTATCGACGAAACCAATCGGGTATCGTTACTCCTTCGGGCAAGATGAGATTATCAGACATGCTGGAAACGAAAAGAAAAGAGTTCAAACGTGGGATCAAAGGATAGTGCTAATGGCTTTTGGGGAATAGCCTTTAAAATAACTAGACTTTTCTTTGGAAAATACTTAATACTTGGTTTTGAAAATAGTTTTCCAAAAGTTTTTAAAACCTTTTTATCCCTTCTCGTAAACCATATGCTCTGATACCAAATGTAACACCCCACCTCCGCCAGGGTCACTCGCAAAGGAATGCACTAGCTTTGGAGGGGCATTATTGGTAAACATGCATAATGATATAGCAAGGCAGGACATGACATATATATATATATGTAAATAAACAGAGTAAGTAAATAAAACAACGGAAGATTTTTAAACTATTTCAAAAACAAGTCTGGTACATCAAAATGTCAATTTTCCAAAATAAACAAGTCTAGTACATGAAGTAACATCATCTGAAACTGAAAAAGGAAAACATAAAAGTAGCTATCCCCAAAGTGGAAGAAACCATAGCAAGCCCAAGTCCAAAGCATACATGAGCTATCCAAGAAAGCAGCTAAGCTCCAAGCTAGGTTCCTGTATTCCCTCCCTGAGAACCTGGGGGGGGGGGGGAAACGGAAGAAAAGAGGCGAAACAAAACGGGTCAGTCAAAAAGACTGAGTAAGCCCTGCTACGATCAGTCTATAAACTAATAAAGTTAACATCATGATGGAAACTGAGATGATCATAGATAATAACATACTGGCATGGTAAATCAACCACGAGATCGATAGAGGTGTCATCGCATAAACAGAGTTAAGTTTTTCACCACGGTGTACTAGCAAACCAACATAACAGGTATTGATCCCTTAGCCCAAACTTTGGCCCAATAACATGAAGTGACCTTAATATAAGGTCCAGCCCACGGTCTAGTCGATCGGCTCCTTATAAACCTAACACGTCAAGTGTTGGTGTCCATATGGCCCACATATGGATGTAGGTAGTCTGTGCTGGGCCCACCTTTGGGTGTATCAAGCCCTCGGTTGTCGACCCCGGACACTTAAGCAATAATGCACAGCCCTAACCTACTGGTACCCGTGCCTCGAGTTTGTCCAACATCGGACTACGTGCACGTCCGTAGCCCGCCGGACCCGCACCGCTGTACCACTCGGCCATCGCCCTTTGGTCGTTTACATCCGTCCAGTAATCGTGCCCCGCCCTAGCCTAGTTTCTAGGGTTGTGATGATACCAAACTGGGATTACTGCCGGAACAGACCCGCCGCTAGGGTTTCCTAAGAGGGTTAAGTGTGATTTAACCCTTCACTAATCCTGGATTAAACTGGTTAAGTGTGGCTTAACCCCATTCTAATCCCTTGAACTCCCAAATGGATTAAACTAGTTAAGTGTAGCTAACGGTTCACAACTTAACCACATTCTAATCCCTTGAACTCCCAAATTGGTTAAGTATCAGTGGACCCTGACTTAACCCTAATCATGAGGCATTAATTAATTTAATGCACCTTAACCTCTCACATTAGACCTTGTTGTGGTTACTAGTTAGGCCGGGCGGGTCCGGGTAGCTTTACACCACAACTTGGTCTAACCTCGGGTCTTGGCACCCCATGACCAACTTCTCACATTGGGTCCTATTGTTTGTAGCCACTAGTTAAGCCGGTCGGTTCCGGGTAGAATTACGCTACAAACTCAACCCAACCTCGAGTTGGCCACACTTATGTTTTCTAAGTGTCATGTCCACTTTATTTCAAAACATAATTACAAGTCAACAATTACTTGGGTAGACCTAACTTAATAGGTAAATTCCCAAGGGGTAGACCTAACTTAATAGGTAAATTCCCAATCTTATATTTTCATGTATTTTAAGTTTACCCCAAAACCCCCAACGTCATTCTATCGCTTACATATTCGTGGTAACGCATAAAGGATAGGAAGAGGGAACTTGGCACAACATACATGATAAACTTGCACAACAATCATGCATAACATGTTAGACTTACATAACTTAGCATAGTGATCTTGCATATTACCATAAACATGCATAACATGTTAAACTTGCATAACTTAGCATAGTGAACTTGCATATTACCTTAATCATGCATAACTTGTCAAACATGCACAACTTGTCATTTTAAACTTGCATAAACATGCACAACTTGTCAAAACATGCACAACTTGTCAAAACATGCACAACTTGTCATTTTAAACTTGCATAAACATGCACAACTTGTCAAAACATGCACAACTTGTCAAAACATGCACAACTTGTCATTTTAAACTTGCATAAGCATGCACAACTTGTCAAAACATGCACAACTTGTCAAAACATGCACAACTTGTCATTTTAAACTTGCATAAGCATGCACAACTTGTCAAAACATGCACAACTTGTCAAAACATGCACAACTTGTCATTTTAAACTTGCATAAATATGCATAACTCAATAAACATACAAATCATGGCTTAGCAAACTTGCATCAACATGCATAACTTAATAAACATACAAACCATGGCTTAACAAACTTGCATAAACATGCATAACTTGCCAAAACATGCACAACTTGTCAAAACATACAAATCATGGCTTAGCAAACTTGCATAAACATGCATAACTTAATAAACATACAAACCATGGCTTAACAAACTTGCATAAACATGCATAACTTATAAATCTTGCAAATCATGGCTTAGTATACATGCATAACTTAATAAACATACATAAACCCCAACTTTCATTACACATTAACTTTATAGTTTCTAAATGAGGGTAAGAGGGCTTACAATGTTTATGCGGACTCAAATGAGTATAACCAATGCAAGAAACCCCTTATGCAACTAATTAAAGCCCCCAAATGCAAGCAAACTTGATCAAGAATCCTCCTTTATGATGCCAATAGAAAAATAAGCCTTTAATGCAAGCTAAGGAGGATCATACAAGACTAAATACCCTTGTATGCATGGAAATCTCTTAGGGATTTGATTAGGAATTGTATGAAGAGGGTGGAGGCCATGAGAGTTTAGATTTTGGCATAGTTTAGTTACTAGGATGAATAATGAATGATTTAGGGTAGGTTAGGGTCTTATTTATAGATTAGGTTAGTGATTTGAACCATAGGATTAACCCTAGATTGAATTAGGGCCATCAGATCCCGGAACTCTCTAGAAACCAGCCACAAGACCCAACCCCAATCAGAAATGGTGCACCAGGCTAATCAGCCGGGCACCCCCTGTCGACAGGGCTGTCGACAGGGCAGTCGACTCCCTGGGGACCCTGTCGACAGGCCTGTCGACATGGGGTCCCTGGCGGGAATTTTCCCGCCTTGGCCCAGCTGGCCCAATTCTTCAAATTTGAATCTGATTTTTACTTAGTAATTTTCTGCAAACTTCAATGGGCCTTAACTGGGTCATACGGACTCCGATTTTCGAAAACTCGGACTCTATTTCGCGTATTTTTCCGAGACGAACGCAATGGCATAGCCCGTTTCCCTTGATTCCCATTTTATAATTTAATTCTGCCTCAATTTATGTTATAACAGATTATTAGAAATACGGGTTGTTACATTCTCCCCTCCTTAAAGGATTTCGTCCCCGAAATCTTCAAGTTAGGAAGAACGTATCCTACCATCCAATCATCCATCTACTCAAAACATCATCCACGAGCAATCATTGTCCTTACAAGGTTCTAAATACTGGATGAACATATGCAAAAGTGTGTGTATATGTACTTACCTAATGCAAAAATCAGGCGGTTACTGACACAGTAAACCTCCTTAATGCTTATGTATGTAAATCAGGCGGTCACTGATACAGTAAACCTCCTTAATGCATATGTATGTCAGTGAAATGAATCCATATGTATGCAAATGCCTAACATAATGTATAATATCTACATGCGTGCTCAATCATACATCCATATGCAACATCCATGTGATAGCATACGAATTTCATCCATGAATAAGCATAAACACTCATGCACATGCAATATGAGGAGTGTGTGAGCCGATCTAGTGCCTAATCGTGTATAATGCATCCACGAGCAACCACTTGCAAACACTTGCAACCACTTGCAATCATCAAGCATAACATGTTTCAAATACATGTTTCATCCAAAGGGTTTCTACCTAGGGTTCTCATGACAAGATAAACAAGATAAACTAGATAAACTAGACAAACTCTTCTTTGGATTACAAGAAATCCACTCAGGCTTTGACATATAGTACTAACCGATGAGTCTTAACCCCCTTATGGAGTTTACAACAGAAATAAGATCGAGAATGGGATCGAGAGGATATATACAAAAGATAACTTGCAAGCAAGTTCCACAGGAAAACTAGGATCAAAGATGCACTCTTAAAAAGAGATATGATGCGCGTATCTAGTCTTCACTCTTCTTTAGTCACGTTTCCTTGAGCTTAACTCCACTGTGCTTTGACTATCTTCCACTTCATGATTCCTTGGCTTCCTAACTCCTATTTCCCTAAATTCGAGTTGGAACTTTTTTCATTATTGCCTCACGTCTTTCTTTCCCACTTATTCTTTTTTCTGTATACTTGGCTTAAACATAATTATAACCTCATGATTCGTGCAAGCTCTCCAAAATTCACCAGTGAATCCTGGATCTCGTCTTCTTACCATAAGGTATTCCATGCAGCAGAACTTTTCTTGAAAATACCAATCCACGTTGCTAGTTGTCCTATAACTCATGCTTAAATCGAAATGAACCATCTGCCTATGAGTGATAGGTCATACCTAGATTCAGTTGCCTATCCATGGCTTCCTGTAGGCTATTTCAAAACTGGCCAACTTCTTGAGGGTAAACCGTTGCTAACCGTGATGCAGTCCTCTCGCTCTTCACCGGACTGAAATGAGCACTCTTCGTGAGTCTACCTATTATGACCCTCATACCCGTATTCCCTTTCTTTGATCTAGGTAATTTATCCACCTAATCTATCGAGATGTTTTCGCACTTCCCTTGCGAAACCCCCAGTAGAGGTAATGGCCCACTGGGCTCCTCTGACTTGGCCTTAACTTGGTGGCACAACATGCATCCTGAGACCAACTCGGCCACCTTCTCGAGTGATGCGCACCTTCAAGAACCTTCTTTACCAAGTCTTTCACTCGAGGAACACATAATCCCTCCTCGCGCCTTAGTCATCCCCTTGTCATCTATAATATATCTAGTGAGGTGACTTAACATCTCGCCTCGAACCGACTGGTCCATGTTCTTGACCAACTGCGGGTCTTCTTCCTGCGAAACCCCCTTCTTGATCCAGAAGAGTAAGTCTAAACTCCGGGAATGCTAACTAACTAGCCAAACGGAGAAAGCTTCTTACTTCAATTGCCCTTCTCAGAGCTTTCCGGTCTCAAACCGCAGCCACTTTAGCGGAATCCACCGCTAAGCCTTACTTAGGGACTGTGTGCCCAAGAAATCCAACTTCTTTCCTCCAAAGTGACATTTGGAGAACTTGACCTTCAACTAGTGGTTCTAAACGTATCCATCACCTCCTTGAGATGTCTAGCATGTTCTTCCTCGTTCTTTTGAGGAGATCAAAATATCGTCTATGACGACCATGACAACCTTGTTCAAGGACTCCCTAAACACCCTACCCATCAAAATCACGTATTATGCGGGTGCATTAGTCAAACCAAATAGCATGACTGGCTATTCTAAAATCCATCTAGAGTCCCAAACGCAGTCTTGTCAATTCCATCCTCAGCCATCCTAAGCTGATGGAATCCGGTAGCTAGATCAAAAGAAAACGGATGCTCCTACTAGCTGATCAAACAAATCATTGATCCTTGGTAACGGTTATCTATTCTTCTCACGAAGATCAACGCACAAGCGAAGCAAACCGTCCACATCAGCAACGAATACTACTGGAGCACCCTACTCAAAAATGCTTCGTCTCAGGAAGTTCTTCTCAAGTAACTCCTTGACTTGCTTCCTTAACTCTCATCTCGTGAGATCATGTGCCTGACCGGCCACGAAGCTGGCTTGGTATTACCAACCAGATAATACGGAAATCTATCCCACGTCTAGGGGTAACCCCTTTTCTTTTCCCCAAGATATCAGGATATTCTCGGACCACCCTCAAAGATTTCAAACTATCGATAGACGAGTTGAGGGATTCAAGATAACATAACATGACGGGACCCATAGGGTTGCTAGAAATTTCTAGGGTATTACCGAGGCGAGTCATGAGCCCCACACCCTATATACGAAAACCCAGAATGGCTCCAAAATAGGACGACCATTCCATGCCCAAAACCAACCCATATCCCCCGAAACCGAGAATATAAACATTCCACGAGAATTCTATACTCAAGATAGAAATTTTCAAATCCACTCAGACCACAGACAGGCGGGCAGAACCCCCAATTGGATTTGAAACACATACGGGATCATCAACTACACTAGTACTTAGGTGCAAAACTTTCCACTAGATCAGATGAAATAAAACTATGCGATGTGCCAGAATCAAACAAAGTTTGAACAGGGAAAATCAGAAAATGTAAACAAGGTTTTCAACAGAAACACTACCTCTATCATAAGCTGGTGCTGAGGGGATGAACTCGCCCTCCAGATAGTCCTGCACACTGAGTCTGGCCTTGCCCCTGTTTCCTCGGGCAATCCTTGCTAAAATGTCCAAACTCACCACAATCAAAGCATTCGCCCCGCTTTCTCTTCTCTTTTTTCCTACATTCCCTGGCCATATGTCCAACGTTACCACAGAAGTTACATTTTATATTCCCTCTTGGCTTGTCCTCGCGGTTATGGTTATTCTTGCCCCATTTCCCGGAATTTACTCTCTTGCCTTGAGACTCATTTGCCTTGACCTCTTTCTTGTCATTGTTATCTTCTTCTTGAAGTAGGGCCAAATTCACCAGATTCTCGAAAGTCGCCCCCAAGGGTATATGAGACATGGCCAAACCATGTAATGGCTCGTTCAATCCTAGAGCAAAGTGTAGGGCCTTCTTCTGAGCTGTATTAACCAAGTCTAAATCGACACGAGCCAGTTGATTAAACTTATTTATGTATTCCCTAATAGTCATGTCCCCTTGCTTCATTGATAAGAATCTCAGCCCAAACCTTCCTCTAAATTCATCCCAAGTCTCAATTGGCCTAGTAGCGGTGGTGACTACCCACCAACGTGCAGCTTCTTCCTTTAGCAACCATACTGCTAATAAAACCTTCCTGCGGTCACCTATATCAAAGGAGGCTAAAAGATCTTCGGTCTCTTTCAACCAATTCCTTACTTCTACAAAAGTCTCTGTTCCATTAAAATTCTTGCCACCCATCTTCTTAAAGTTCTTGCAAGTTTCCGCAAAATCCGCTTGTGGAGGCTGAGGGGGAAGAGGAACATCAGCTACGGGAGGAGAAGGAGGAACAGCGGCCTCGACTAGGGAGACAACATTAGGGACACCTGGGACCGGTGCCGTGACTTCCAAGTATCGACGAAACCAATCGGGTATCGTTACTCCTTCGGGCAAGATGAGATTATCAGACATGCTGGAAACGAAAAGAAAAGAGTTCAAACGAGGGATCAAAGGATAGTGCTAATGGCTTTTGGGGAATAGCCTTTAAAAAACATTTGATTTATATAAACAAGAACTTTCAAATGAGTGAAAGAAGATTTTAAATTCGAATTATAATTTTCAAGTTATGTTTGAAACCGTTTTGGAAAAGATCGATGTAAGAACAATTGTTGCCCATAACCATAAACAGCTATTTTTAAATTATTTAAAAATATGGAAAAAAATTGTAAAATCTTTACGAATTATGAAAAGGTGTTTTCAATTGTAAAGTTTAAGTTTTGGCTAAGATAAATGATATTTTGATCAAAATAGTTAAGATAACTGTTTTGTAACACTTTTGAAACACTTTTGGAACGCTATTGTAACGCTTCTTCGAAAACAATCTATTTTGAAGTTTTAACCCGTAAACGATTTTCCGAACTATAAGTAATGATTTGTGGAATGTTTACAAAGGTTTAAGAGTATTAGAAATATTTTATATGGAATTTAAATTGATAGTAATACGGCTTTTTAATACTAAATAATTGGATATGGTTGGAGATAAATCTTCGGATGTTTGATATTAGTTTGGTAAATGAAAACTCTTATTATCTGAGGAATATAAAAGGTAATTCACCGTTATTCCGCTTATAATATGAGTTGGATACGGAAATTAATATTGAAGATAAGTTGATGGTATTTCTATCCAGATCTAATGTCAAAGAGTTGAATAAACCTTCCACTTAAGGTACGTGTTCTCACCTTGAGTTAAATAAGCTAGATAGAAATAATCTTCGATATTTGGTATGAACCTCATGATGTAAATGTATACTATCTGGGGAATTTGAAAGATATTATTATATCATTATTCTACTTATAGTATTCGTTGATTATGAGAATTTATATCAAATATAAGTGGATAAAATTTCTGTGTAATTTATGATTCAATGACGATTGATTTGGGTTCTGTCGTGAATCGTATATTCAATAATACCATTCTTGAAACCCAATAAGATTGAGTTGTGGAAATTCGTATCGTAATTGGAATTTAGTCAAAATCTTCGATCCGAGGGAATTAAAAGCAAGAAATTGGAGCGAAGGTATACTCTTTGATTTCAAAGAAGAATTTAAGATGATAACGAGATGTACGAAATTATATAAATTCAAATCTTTAGTTGTAAATTAATTGATAACTATGTGGAAGGAGATTTGAATTGAAAAGCCTGTGTGAACCATAGCTACTGTTTAAAGTACGCTTATTACTTGGAAAGACCGGGATCGAGCATATGTTCGAAAACCATTCCAAGTAATAATACGACGTTATGAAGCAATTCAGGGCTTGGTAAATGACGAATGAAGACCGGGAATATTTGAATTGTTTAGATTGATTTTTGATTAATGTATCGGTTGGGTAGGCCACCCAATACGAGATGTGAGTTGCCTGAGACCTAAACAAATTTAAGTATTTTCGGGTTGTTCCGTTCAGACATAGAACGGTCTTGAACGGATGGTGTGTCTAACATTGAAATTGACTGCATATCACTGATTTCTGTTAATGAATATCGGATTTGTGGCAATATATTATCCTCGTCTCTAAGTCATATGAACTTAGAGGGTATGCATTGATTGAAATCAGTGATATGTCATGAATTGTCAATGTTACATACCCAAGTTAGGAAACGAGCTAGTGATGATCAAAGAATGACTTATCAAAGCATAGCTTTGTGTATGACGTGACATCGACAAACCTCACACCCTGGATGATGAGAAACTGGCGTTTAGGTTGTGTATATATATGAATTGATGATGACCGCTGCAGCAGTGGGAAACCACTTATGACTTATGGAATAGGGTATGTTCGGGGGGGCGCGTCTGGTCGAAAACCGTTGATCTACATCGCGATTTGTATTGGTGTCCGCATCTGGATGAAAAACCCTTGATTACATTTCGTCTGTGTTCCGATTGATCTTTCGTGCCAGGAATCATCAAGTTGGAAACCAAATCTCCAATACGTACCACACGATTTTGGTTTGTATATATATATATATATATATATATATATATATATATATATATATATATATATATGGCGACATAATAGGATGGGGTATTATGCCGTCAAGGATTAATACATTTATTTGAGAAATGTTTTCCACTATATATATATATATATATATATTATGGCTTTGAAAGAGGATTTTATGTATGAAAGCATGTTTGGTTATCATAAGTTAAACCTCGCCCATCTGGTGTGCGCTTGCGTTGTGTGATGTGGGACGAGCTTATGATAACTTCATTTTAGAAGGGTCATTGCGTATTTATATGCACGGGTATTCACATGGAGTAAACCCGTTCCGCGTGAGCGGCGTGGTCCGGTGAAATTCCCAACTTTAAAATGAACCTAATAATAACTGTTTTGAGTTCTCACACCAGTCCCACGACTGACCTGGAGTTTATTGTTCCCTCACCTAAACTCTGGGTGCCCACAATTTTGCACGGGTAGCTAGTAGTTTAGTTTGTAGTTATAGAACGTTGGAGCAGGATTCAGAGTGCTTTTAGAGTTGGAGTTCATGCAAGAGATGGGAGCTTCTGCTATATCATATGATTTTCTTCCGCTGAGAGTATATTTTCTTTCTTCCGCTGTATACGTTTATGTTGTAACTCTGATATTCATGTAACTCTGATGGGATATTGAATTATTCAATGAAAGGTTCTGTTATTTTGTTCAATGTATGTATGTACCCATAACAATTCGTCTTTTTTGAACGGTTTAAGTCGGTTTAATTACCGGCGAAAACCGGACAAAAAGGCGGGTCGTTATAGTTGGTATCGGAGCTTTGGTTATACAAAGCTATCGGGTACAACATATTTTGAACAAAGGTTAGGACTCATCAGAGCTATAGTATCTCATTAGAGATAGGGTTAGAAATGCCCTAGAATGAGATTTCGGAATATTATGATGAGAGAGCGTATTATTGAAATCTATATAAGGTATTTTTGTACAAGTAAATCATTTTTGAAAATAATAATTATTTGAAATAAAATATTTTGAAGAAGATTTTAAAATAAGATTTTTAAAGGAAATACTTCCAAAATAAAAAGGGCTCTTAAAAACTTTGAAAATCCAGCGTCGATCTGTTCGGAGTTATCGAGAAATAAGCGATTAATGAATTGGCTTTAATAAGCGTATTGAAAAAAAAACGTCGAGCTTGGAATGAGAATTTCAAAATATTTTGCAGCCTATATATAAAAGATTTATATAAGAAGATCGTTAATTCAAAGCTATAAATTTGAAAGATAATCAGCGTGTAATAAAAACGGTTGCGAGTATTTATTTGACGTCAAGGTTGGACGATCAAGTATGTAAGGATTTTGCATATACGCCTAGCTAACGTATATATGAAGTCCAATATATACTAGATGGATATAGAATCACATTCTAGTCGCTTGGGGATAATTCTGGTGATTGACCGATCATCATCAGTCTTATTTTTGGGTTTCGAAAGTGGGATGACTATATGTTTCTGATCGAGACATCAAGAAGTACTTAAAGCTGTATCGATAAACAATCGAAAGTGTTTTGCGACGTCCTCACAATTGTAAAATTGATTTTACAAATGACTTTCGAAGTATTATGTTATGAAATGGGATATGCGAAAAAATGAATTTAACATAAGGTAGTTAAGTTAAATGCATACTTAACTGATAATTAGAAGCGTGAATCAGACTATTTTGTCAAAACCGCAAGGCTATATTTTAGAAGCTAATCTCACTTGAAGAACTGAAAAGTAAAATTTTGAAAATGCATGTAAGCGAGCTCGGTTCACCCCATATTTTGATTTTGACGATACAATTTAATAAAATTATGGTAAATGTCTTAAGTGGGGGAGAAGACCGATTTTCCCACCTGAAGCTATACGAATTTTGAGGAACAAGGTTAATATGATAAAATGGGATATGTACTGAACAAATCGATTGAATTTTATATTTTCCCTTGTTAAGAGAAACCGGCACGAACGGGTGGGTCAAACGAAAATTTCTCAACAAGTATTCACATGACGCACAAAGGAAGAAAATGAAGTTGTTAAAGTAAGATTTATTCAAGAGGAAAATTATGAAAATTTAACGAGTATCCCATGATTAAACTGTTAGAATTTGTATCCTTGTTTGCATGTGAGTTCCCATCTTGGGCTAGACTGTCCATTTAAATTCCAACCATCTGCTATTGAGTAGTGTCATTCGTACCTTTGTATCATGTGCATTTGGCCAAGTATTTGATTCGAACCTTTGCACCTATTGATGCTCATTAAATGTTGAATTTCTATTCCAAGCTCATGAAACCTGATTTGGTCTATGTATACCTTTCATGCACAAATTAGCATGGAACTTCTATGCATCTTTACTTGACTTGAGCACATGGAATTTTGACTTGATCTATGTATGCCTCTTTGTGCGGTGTGAAACCGTGTCGATTACTTTAATTTCTCCAAGATATTTTGTAACAAAACCTCAATAAATGAGCTTTCTTTGAAATATAGAATCCAACTTATGCAAGAAAATTTGGATTTTAAAATATTAATTTTGAGGATTTGGTTCCGGAAATTTTGAAATCAATGTTTTGGGATGTTTTACCAATACTAGTTTGAATATACGCATAATCAGAGTGTGCAGAGGAAGCGTGATGGTATTTTCAAATAAAACTGTTTTAAGAGATTTTATGGCTATTTAAGTAAGAAAATGTTTCTAAACAAGACATAATATTTTAACAAGAATGAAAAAGAGATTTTATATATTTTGAATTTTAAGGTGGATTTAGAAAAAGTGTTATTCGATTAGGTGAATATGACAACAAAAATTTGAATATTAAATGAGTATAAAGGTTAACTTATAAATTGGTTAATATGAGATTATATTGGAAATGATTGAAATAAAATTTTGAAATAGAATGAGTATTTCGGAAATATAATTCTATCTCTTCCCTCGTCGCTGGGTTTTGCTCGACCCATTGTCATATTTTGAATATCACCCCGAATTGCCATTATTCAACTTTATTTTGGAATTCTTCCTTTTTCCCTGCTCAGATAAAGCCTTGGACAAGTGAACTAATTTAGATTTGAAACCAGTATTTTGAATTATCTCTAAAATTAAACTTGATTTGTGTCGATAGCAATAGAATTTCTAATACTGAATTTAGCCAAGATGTTATATTGCAAGATAATTGAATGATTAGGGAAAATTTTATTTGAGAACTTGGATTTAAATTTCTAATTTGAGCATTTAGTCTTATAATTGATAAGAAAACCATGGTTTCCGTAAGAGTAAGTTAGAAAGATAATTTTCTTAGGGTCACAGACCTCTAAGTACTAGATAGTATCTATCCCAGTTCTCCTTAATGGTAAGATAGCAGCTCTGAGTCTTACTCAAAGGATGCGATTTTTAAACAAGACCCGTGACGACCCTAGTAATCACAAGATCATAGAAGTATCCTTAGACTCTACCTTTAGTGAGAATCAGACAGAGTACCCTGAGAATGATGTGAGCCTTGGTTCTGACCATTACATTTCTGGTATGTTGAGAGAGAAATTGGAATTTAAAATTTTGAAGGAGTTTAAATTTACTCGACTTCCTTTTCGAGGACGAAAAGATTCTAGGGGGGTGAATGTAACATCCCAGAATTTTAACTATGTTTGATTTGGATTTTTATTTATTTAATTTTTGATTTTATGTATATAAATTGATTTTTATAAGATTTGAATATAAATTTTAACTTTGAATAAGTATTTTGTTTGATTAAATATGATTTTGTATAAGAAAAATAAACTTATTTTGAAATTTTATATTTAATTTATAATATTTATGTTTAAGTAATAATATTTTCTAATTTTGATAATATTGTTTTGTAAAATATGAATTTGGTAAAGGATAATTTATTTTATGATTTTTTCATGAATGATCATTATCTTTTTTATTTTGATAAATTATAATGGTATTTATAAAATTGTATAAGAATTGTTATCTATTTATTTGTGACTTAAATAAGTGTTAGAAAAGCATTTGAAGTTAGTAACACAAAATAAGTGTTAGAAATAATGTCGCAAAATGATTTAATATGAATGTAACATGTGTCCTAAAGAGGTGTCACCACCTTATTCACTTAACGAACATGTGTTAACATGCATGAATCGAAAACATAAGGAAAAGGCAAGTGTCCTATGAGGTGTAAGCTCCTTATACCTTTAAGTTTCCTATATAAACCCACCTTAACCCTGTCTTTTCACCATCCTTCTCCATTTCTCATTTCTTCCATTTTCTTTCATCCTTCTCCCCTTCTTATCCATGGCTTCCTATGCCATTCACCACTCCTCTTCCTTTCACCATTTTGCTTAGCCTTTTTCCTCCTCCTCTTATAAAGAGATAAGATTAATATATCTATATATATATATATTGGCAAAGAAGATGGTGCGCAGAAATACTGTATGAGGGTTCGTTCAGCTAGGATCGTCTACGTGAAGTTTTGGAAAGCTGTTCGGTGAGAACTTCTAATTAAATTATTTATTTAAATTAGTAGTGATTAAATAATTAGTTGTTATTGAATAATTATAATTAGTTGAGATTAATTATAGTTAATTGTTGGTTGGATATGGATGTTCTTGTGTGAATGGATGTGCATGTAATTAGATGACACTGAACACTGAAACGTTATTGGCCGTAACGCTTGTGCACAACTGAATTGTATGTGTACGGGTGATGATTATAATTTTAAGATCATCCGATTTATATGGTTGATTTATTTTGCATGATGCACACACAACACTATAGTTGTGGAATCATGCAGGTAATCGATTAAAATCTCCTTCCATGTAAATGAAGATTTATTTTTCAAATATTGAAATATTTTTCTTTTAAGTAAAATTTTAATTTGATATGGTTTGGAAATTTAAGTATAATATTTTATTATACCAGAACGTTCTAGGATGACAGAGAGTATAGTGTCTAGGCTTGGAAATGAAGTTTCCTGCTCTCCCTGGCTATCCCTAACTAATCCGACGAATGGGAAGGTTAATTTGAAGTTATTTCAATTTAGAAATGAACTGGAATTTATGAAAATTGAACTTTAGATCCAAAATAATTTGAAAAGTAAATCTAAATGATTTTAAAAGGGTTATATAAGGATATAACAATTTTCTAACATATTTTGAAGTATCGTAGAATAATGGTTATTATGGTAAAAATAGAGCGTGTCGCATAACGATAATTTACGTATTTTAGATGCAAACTTTAAACGCTTATAACTTTTGCAATCTAAATCGGATTTCCATGAAACGAAAAACATTTGACTTATATAAACAAGAACTTTCAAATGAGTGAAAGCAGATTTTAAATTCGAGTTATAATTTTCAAGTTATGTTTGAAACCGTTTTGGAAAAGATCGATGTAAGAACAATTGTTGCCCATAACCATAAACAGCTATTTTTAAATTATTCAAAAATATGGAAAAAAATTGTAAAATCATTACAAATTATGAAAAGGTGTTTTCAATTGTAAAGTTTAAGTTTTGGCTAAGATAAACGATATTTTGATCAAAATAGTTAAGATAACTGTTTTGTAACACTTTTGAAACACTTCTGGAACGCTATTGTAACGCTTCTTCGAAAACAATCTATTTTGAAGTTTTAACCCGTAAACGATTTTCCGAACTATAAGTAATGATTTGTGGAATGTTTACAAAGGTTTAAGAGTATTAGAAATATTTTATATGGAATTTAAATTGATAGTAATACGGCTTTTTAATACTAAATAATTGGATATGGTTGGAGATAAATCTTCGGATGTTTGATATTAGTTCGGTAAATGAAAACTCTTGTTATCTGAGGAATTTAAAAGGTAATTCACCGTTATTCCGCTTATAATATGAGTTGGATACGGAAATTAATATAGAAGATAAGTTGATGGTATTTCTATCTAGATTTAATGTCAAAGAGTTGAATAAACCTTCCAATTAAGATACGGGTTCTCACCTTGAGTTAAATAAGCTAGATAGAAATAATCTTCGATATTTGGTATGAACCTCATGATGTAAATGTATACTATCTGGGGAATTTGAAAGATATTATTATATCGTTATTCTACTTATAGTATTCGTTGATTATGAGAATTTATATCAAATATAAGTGGATAAAATTTCTGTGTAATTTATGATTCAATGACGATTGATTTGGGTTCTGTCGTGAATCGTATCTTTAATAATACCATTCTTGAAACCCAATAAGATTAAGTTGTGGAAATTCATATCGTAATTGGAATTTAGTCAAAATCTTCGATCCAAGGGAATTAAAAGTAAGAAATTGAAGCGAAGGTATACTCTTTGATTTCAAAGAAGAATTTAAGATGATAACGAGATGTACGAAATTATTGAAATTCAAATTTTTAGTTGTAAATGAATTGATAACTATGTGGAAGGAGATTTGAATTGAAAAGCCTGTGTGAACCATAGCTACTGTTTAAAGTACACTTATTACTTGGAAAGACCGGGATCGATCATATCTTCGAAAACCATTCCATGTAATAATACGACGTTATGAAGCAATTCAGGACTTGGTAAACGGCGAATGAAGACCGGGAATATTTGAATTGTTTAGATTGATTGTTGATTAATGTCTCGGTTGGGTAGGCCACCCGATACGAGATGTGAGTTGCATGAGACCTGAACAAATTTAAGTATTTTCGGGTTGTTCCGTTCAGACCTAAAACGGTCTTGTATGGATGGTGTGTCTGACATTGAAATTGACTGCATAACACTGATTTCCGTTAATGAATATCGGATTTGTGGCAATATATTATCCTCGTCTCTAAGTCATATGAACTTAGAGGGTATGCGTTGATTGAAATCAGTGATATGTCATGAATTGTCAATGTGACATACCCAAGTTAGGAAACGAGCTAGTGGTGATCAAAGAATGACTTATCGAAGCATAGCTTTGTGTATGACGTGACATCGACAAACCTCACACCCCGAATGATGAGAAACTGGCGGTAAGGTTGTGTATATATATGAATTGATGATGACCGCTGCAGCAGTGGGAAACCACTTATGACTTATGGAATAGGGTATGTTCGGGGGGCCTCGTTTGGTCGAAAACCGTTGCTCAACCTCGCGATTTGTATTGGTGTCCGCGTCTGGATGAAAAACCCTTGATTACATTTCGTCTGTGTTCCGATTGATCTTTGGTGCCAGGAATCATCAAGTTGGAAACCAAATCTCCAATACGTACCACACGATTTTTGTATGTATGTATGTATGTATATATATATATATATATATATATATATATATGGCGACATAATAGGATGGGGTATTATGCCGTCTAGGATTAATAAGTTTATTTGAGAAATGTTTTCCACACTATATATATATATATATTATGGATTTGAAAGAGGATTTTATGTATGAAAGCATGTTTGGTTATCATAAGATAAACCTAGCCCATCTGGTGTGCGCTTGCATTGTGTGATGTGGGACGAGCTTATGATAACTTCATTTTAGAAAGGTCATTGCGTTTTTATATGCACGGGTATTCACATGGAGTAAACCCGTTCCGCGTGAGCGGCGTGGTCTGGTGAAATTCCCAACTTTAAAATGAACCTAATAATAACTGTTTTGAGTTCTCACACCAGTCCCACGACTGACCTGGAGTTTATTGTTCCCTCACCTAAACTCTGGGTGCCCATAATTTTGCACGGGCAGCTAGTAGTTTAGTTTGCAGTTATAGAACGTTGGAGCAGGATTCAGAGTGCTTTTAGAGTTGGAGTTCATGCAAGAGATGGGAGCTTCTGCTATATCATATGATTTTCTTCCGCTGAGAGTATATTTTCTTTCTTCCGCTGTAAACGTTTATGTTGTAACTCTGATATTCATGTAACTCTGATGGGATATTGAATTATTTAATGAAAGGTTCTGTTATTTTGTTCAATGTATGTATGTATCCATAACAATTCATCTTTTTTGAACGGTTTAAGTCGGTTTAATTACCGGCGAAAACCGGACAAAAAGGCAGGTCGTTACACATTCCAATTCGTATATTGGAAATTTTGATTATTTTCAAAACCATTTCAAATCCAATTTATTTATTCAAAAACCATGGATTATAATTCTAGTTCGTAACTAGTTCATTTTGATAAAAATATATTTTTATCCTTTCAAATGTGGAAGTTTTCATCCCAGTTCTTTCCAATTAATATATTATGATTTTACACAAATTAATAATATTTTTAATAATTTTATCAAGGCCCGTACAGTCGGTTTTCAATAACGGCGACCGAACTGCACTTACAACGACCCTTTCCAAATTTGATTTGGACATAATTCCAAATCCAACCATTAGATTTCAAATTTCTAATATTCATTGGAAAGCTCTTTTCGATACAAACCCAACGGTTCCAGTTTCAGGAGAATCCGACGGTCGGATCTCCCGTAATGTCAATTCCAAGTCAATGGTCGAAATTCGCGAACTATCGCGGCGCGGCGCATTCTTTTCAGACCATTTAATATATAATATATATATATATATTATATACTTCATCGATTTCTATTCTAAACACTACTACAAAAGTGGGCATATTCGACAATAATTTGTGTGGGTTGCATGAAAAGTTTGGCGAAAGCTATGATTTCTTCGAGCTTCTGCAACAGCATTCATATGTTGTTGCATTATACGTGGATGCACTGTTGCGGTGGGAATTTTAGTGTTCTGATGTGCAACACCATTTAAAAGCGTAGCATTACGTATATATAATCCAGCTCAGCTATCCGCGTTATCAACATATAAAAAACCCCAACCGTAGATGAAAGATTAATCCAACGGTTCAAACCATCTATGGATCTGATGATCTTAATGTTAGCCATCATCCAATCATTGACAGCCACATCATTTCATTCTTTTGACGAAATTTTGGCGCGATCTTCTCCCTTCATGAAATCGTTTTCTTCTCTATCATCTAATCGTTTTTCCCCCTTTTTACTATTGACAAATATTTAAACCTAAATTCACGTCAGTATCGATCTTCTCCTCGACAGCGAATTCTATTCCGAAAAGGATGGAGCTTTGAAACGCTTTCTAGTTTTGATTGCTCAGGGCACTGACATCGCCAGTTTTTTCCCTCAGGTTCAGTTTGTATTGCACTCTGAATTAGTTGCGCTTATTATAGATTGGATTATGAGTAATTAGTAATTAGTTCATTTGTTACATTTTGGAAAACCCATTCGCTTATGAGTAATTAGTTGCACTTATTATTGATTTGGGATTTGGGATTATGCTGAGGTTTATTCGAAAATTATACCCAACAATAAACCATGAGAACCGGGCTACTGGCATGAAAAAGACATTGGTTTATTATAGAGGTTGAGCTAGTAAAGGAATGGGGACTGCGGTTAATTTGCACTGCTTGAGGTTCATACCTTACACTGCGGTTAATTTGTATGCTTGAGGTTAATTTGCACTGCGGTGTGTATGCACTGCGGTGACATCCAAATTTTAAGCCTCTTACCGCAGATTTTGACAAAGTCTGAAGCGGGCACTCAAGCATTTTCGTTTTATTACAATACACATCATACACGCAATGCATATATACACTCACAAGTATACACGCACGCACAAGTATACACGCACAAGTATCATAAGTATACACGCACAAGTATCACAAGTATACAAGCTCAAGTATCATAAGTATACACGCACAAGTACACACGCTCAAGTATCATAAGTATACACGCACATGTATACACGCTCAAGTATCACAAGTATACAAGCTCAAGTATCATAAGTATACACGCACAAGTACACACGCTCAAGTAGACACGCACAAGTATACACGCGCGCACAAGTATACATGCACGCACAAGTATCATAAGGCAGCCATCTGAAGGCACGCACAAGCATACACGCACAAGTATCATAAGTATACACCAGAGACGTGCGCAGAGATTTTAAAAAATCACCAGCATTCACAAACAAAACAACATACCATTCACAAACATTCAAAAACATTCACCAGCATCCATCATTAGTCATCACCAGTCATCTCAAACTTCCACAACCACACAAAGTTTCACAAATATTCACGAAATTTCAAGCCAAAAATCATTACCAGCAGAATAAAACCAACATCCACAAACATCACCAGTCATCACTAGCATCATCACCAGCATCATCACCAGCATCCACACCAGCATCAGCACCAGCATCCATGTCAGAGTCATTGTCCATGTCAGAGTCATTGTCTATGTCAGAGTGGCTGTTAAGGATAGAGCATAGTCAGCGACCGGTTCCTGTGTGGTTGTTAAGGATAGTCCATGTCAGAGTCATTGTGCATGTGTGGTTGTGTCTCACTATAAGAAACTGTGGATGGAAGTAAAATTTACCTATGATCACAAAAAAATGGTACCACCGGTTCCTCCCTATTGCTCACAAACAGAATTTCAGGCATCGTCAAAGGATGAGTATGTGTGGTGCATTCAACCCTAATGATGTATGTCTTGTTGTCGAATCGAGCAGCAAAAACATTCTCAAAGCCAATGCCTTCATAAAATTCCATTTTCAGGTATAATGATCTATGGTCAATTCGAGACCAATGACAGTCGTCAATTTCACACACATTTCCCATTGGCGTCATTAATTCTTTTATTGCAGGAACATTTGTCTTCAGGAACTCGGGAAAGCCAACAACTCTGGCCCATGATTCTTCCTCGAACACTGGTTAAGGCTCAAATTCTTCAGTAGACCATTGTTGCACATAAAAAGCACCTCCAATTTTTGTAAAAAGTTTCAACATTAGTGCATGATCACGCGTACTGTAAGATGGGCATGTTTTTAGAAAACAATTTTTGGGTATAACCCGTATAGTCCACTCCTCATTAAGCTTCAGCGTATGCCTAAGCGTGAGATGCACAAATTCGTAAGTCCAATGTGCTGAAAGAACAGTGGCAGTGATGCATAGTGAAGAGTCCTCCATTGTTTTTTTTTAACTTTTGACGATGGAGTTTTGTTTAGGTGTTGAAGATGTAGATGACGATATGCTTCTGAAGCTTGACAGTATATGAAGTGACACACTTTACGTGGCAGTAATATGGGAACTAAAAACTTTTTGCTCAGAAGACGAATGGCCATATGAAATTGCTTATTTGTTGGCTGGCATGAGTGACCAATCGCCAATGGTCAGTAAGTCAACTGTAATAATTGTGTTCATAACATTTTACTAAGAAGGCCAATGGCCATTCGCTGCCACCACTTATCAAATAACTTGTTATCATTTGATCAGGTGCATATTTAATTATGGAAGGCAGAGGGATACATTTTGCAGATCGGATTGCTGCATATATATGATTCATATATAGGTACATGCTAACATACATATATATTTCCTATTGCAATCGGATTGCTGCATATATATGATTCATATATATAAATGAGTAATACATTTTGCAGGTGTGGACACATGTGTACATGTTTAGAATTCGCTAAAGAATTGGCCAGGAATGGATCAGGATAATGTCCCTTATGCCGTGCACCTATTCTTGAAGTAGTTCGAGCTTACTGTATACAATGAACAAAACAGTGTAGCTGATTTTTGAGTTTTGATATTTGGATAATTAAAACAATTGCTTTGGATGAGTTTCTTGTACAAAACCTGTATTGCAAAATACTTAATTAAAGCATTGTATTTCTATCAAATTAGTGTTGCATTTTCCTTTTCTACTGTTGCGTTAGCTTTTATTGATATTGCATTTCATTGTAATGGTGTTGCATTACATATTGTAGTGGTGTTGCATTACATTAAATATAATTGCTTACCCGTCACACGTGGACCCCACAGCTGACGTGGATAGCTGGTATGGCATGTGACACGTGGAGTGCTGACATGGAGAGATGACGTGTCGTGTGACACGTAGACAGTTGACGTCGAAAGCTGACGTGGCGGCACTGGAAGCCAGGCCCTAACTAATGCTTAAGGCAATGCTGAATAGTGTTGCATTACGTGCAAATAGTGTTGCATTATGACTATAATGCAACACTTTCTTTCCGTGGCCGTAGATGGGCAAAAGTGTTGCCTTAGGTGGCTAATGCAACGGCGGCGGATGCCACGCCCCCCTGGTGTTGCCTATTTGAAAAAAATGGCCTACGGCAACGCTTTTTTGATCTACGGCCACATAAAAATAGTGTCGAATATGCCCACTTTTGTAGTAGTGAAATGTATTTTATAAATCATCTAAATTCGTTTCTAAAAACGATTTCAACTTCATATTCAATTTTAAATCAAAATTGAATATTCCATATCATCAATATATATATATATATATAAATGATAATATTTTCAAAACGTTATATTTTGAAATCACTTCCTTTTCTATATTCATTATAAATATGAATATAATCGAAATAAATATAATTCAAGACAAAATGGCGCATATCTAACCAACACGGCTTTATATATTTCAATAACTTTGTTATACTATTCAACAAATAAATATTTCATTCAATACATGAATAGTTTCAACACATGAATAGTTTCAACACGTGAATATTCTCAACACATGAGTATCGTCAACACATGACTATTTTGTTATTTAATATATTTGATAAAATTATGATTCTTATCGTTTAATTCTTAATCAGACTCTAACCGTAAATTAGTAAGAGAACGATTCCCTAAATATTAACCCCGAAGGCCGAAACCAACATCAGATCAATACCCAGGAAACCACGCATCTTAGCTCGTTTCTAGTTTGTTTCTAATTTTAAATATGATTAAGATGTAAATTTTATTGTTTAAAGATTTTTCTCAACACATGAATTTTCTTATATTCAACACATGAATATATATTTTATTCAACACATGAATATTTATTCTATTCAACACATAAATCTTTATTTTATAATATTTCTTTAATTTTCCAAATTGGAATAAGGCCCAATCAATTACCATATAATGCTAATTATATGGATTTCGTACAACACATGTATATAATAGCAATTATAAATAATCAACCATCATCCAAAGTGCACTACACAACTGTCTGTCAACCTATTGATTGACATACAACTAAACAATCGGGATTAGTGTACGTCAAATATCATCACAACACCCGTGTGGGGTTTCAATTCAACAAACACTGAATATTATTTGTGCATTTGGGCGATGTGTAAAATTTATCGTCCCAATCAATATCCATCAAAGGGGTGTACATAAACAAATCGTTCGATTTGTAAATGGATATTTATTTATTTACATTCACGTTAAAGGTTATATATTTGACAATAAATAATTTATTTGAAAACATGAATATATTTTCATTCATTCCACATCATAATTAATTTTCACCGCACAATAAAATCAAACAAGTCGTCCATGGCCTGTGGACAATGGGTGTTGGGTGCTGCAAAGCACCGTCTGCATCCTAGTATATTTTTAACTAGAAAACAAGAATTAAAGTGAGAAGTTCTCACTGAGAGCTAAACCAAACGCCGCGACTCTTCATATGTAGAAATCTTCGTCGTGCTTGCCTTTTATCACTTTCGTCGTCCGTATCCACTACATATATAAAAATCACATATTTATATTGTTGCTATGTATATAAAAATCACATTTTTATAACTACTCTATATGGATAAAAATCACATTTTTATACTGCTTCTATATAGATAAAAATTCCATTTTTATACCGCTGCTATATAGATAAAAATTCTATTTTTATACCGCTACTATATAGAAAAAAATTTCTATTTTTATACTGCTACTATGTTGATAAAAATTCTATTTTTGTAACGGTGTTCTTATAATAAAGATCATGTTTTTATCTCGCCATTCTCTATATAAAAATCACATTTTTGTATATAAAGTTCATATTTTTATATCAAATCTACATTATAAAAATCAGATCTTTACAATGCTACTTTCTACAATAAAAATCTCACCTTTCTATGATTAAAAATCTCACCTTTCTGTGATTAAAAATCCCGCATTCCTATGAATATAAAAATCGAACCTTTCTATGATTAAATAAAAATCGAACCATTCTTTAAAAAAATATAAACTTTATTTAAAAATAAACGAAAATCCTATATTTTTCTAATCAACTAATTCCCTTACTTTATTTATAAAATAAAGTAAAAAGAAAAGGGGAAGAAAAATATATATATATATATATATATATAAACTTACAGGCTTTATTGGGGGAAAAATGGGTTTCAAGTAGGCCTGGGGGAAATGGAGGAGCTCGCGGTGGCTCGTCGGCTTCGGCAGGGGAGGGCGGAGCAGAGTGGAAGGCAAGGTGGCGCGAGGGTGCTCTGGAGGTGCGGTCTTTTTCAGGGAGGAGGAGAGAGGAGAGCGAGCGGGAGGCGAGAAAGGGGGGCCGGTGGAGTTGCGCCTGCTCCAGCGGCGCGATGGCCAGCGCGGCCTGGCGGCGCGCGATTTCTCCCCATTTTCCTTTTTTTTATTTAATCGATCTGAATGTGAGAGAGAAGAGGAAGAGGGAAAAGGTTGACTTATATAATATATATTTATTTTATTAATTTTATAATCCATAATGTTACTTTTTTTTTGACCTCGAAATCGAGCCCACCGACTGTCGTCCATAGCGAATAACCCCCATTCCGAATACAATGGAATATGTATCGTAACCCAGTTCGGCTGTTTCGATCAGCTTCCGTCAAAATCAAAATATAAATCTATATATTGAATTTGAACGTACATTTCAATTTACCGGAGCCACATACAGACTCTAAAAATCCCCAAAAAATATTTTCTAGCTTCGTATTGACAATACGGTCCTAACAATACTAATTTCGCCAAATTCCGAGACCGTTTGAAAAATGGTCAATTTCTAGTCGATCGAAATTGACTAAAACTGTCAAAATACGCTTTACTTTGCCACGATCACATATTGATTCAGAAAATTATGAATTTTGGAATCTAGCAATAATTTGACATCCCGGATCCAACAAAAGTGGATTTGTCGAAAACCGAGGTCGTTTGCAAAATTTCCATTTCTAAGGGCCAAAATTCCACAATGACTATTCTGAATTTTCAAATGGGCATAACTTTTTATTCCCACTATGAAATTTCAATTTTTCGGATTCATTGGAAAGATATTCTCTAATAGATTCTAATATTTTTGGCTTCGCTAAAATCCGGTTTGTTTTGAATCATGTACATTCATTTGAAATTTGAAATCGAATTTTCGAACTACAGCGCCATTTTCAATTCCTTTTATATTTAAAATAAAATATTTATATTCTAATGACGATCTATATAAATATATATGTTCAAATTCTATTAAAAATAAATTTCTCGTCGTTATTATTTAAAATAATTCATTTTAAATATTCAAAATTCACTAAAATTGCCAAAATAAATTTTTTTAATTGGCTCAGATTTCCAGGTTTTTACAACTGCCATACCTTGTTTTACCAGTTTATGCCTTATCCTATTTAATTTAATAATTTTATTGTTAAAGTTATTATACTGGACAGACTTTATGTCTGACCCCCTTTGTTTCCGCCTCTTTTCTTCCTTTTTCCCCCTCAGGTTCTAAGGGTAGGAGTAGTACTATTGGAGCTTGATCTTGGATCTCTTTCTCTCTCTTTTGGAAGTTCATGGATTGCTGGAAATAAAGTTCAGCTCATTTCTTTTATGGCTACTTGTGTTTGGGGATTATGCTTTTTTACTTTATGTACGCAAAAAACAAATTTGTCAAGATGGATATTAAGTGTACTTGGTTTTACTGTTGGTTTGTGATGATGTAATCAAACTATTTCTCCGCTGCAATAGAAGTTGTTTTAAAATTTTCAGGTACCAATATTTGTATCTGTCTTGTTGTATTCTGTTCTATACACTAAAAATGCTCCATGGTGATTAATGCATTCCCTTTGTGAGTGACATTAATGGACGTGGGGCGTTACACAACCTATACATAGATTCATTAACAACACTATAAATTCAACACTATATTTGCACATATACATACAACATATGCTAATTGAACCTAGATTAGCAACATAATCAAATAAATATATATACACATGTATTAACAGCACTTCACTTACAAAGATACGATCTAACAAACAAATTAAGATTAAATTAGCAAACCTAGGATATTAAATTAAATTAGGGCTTCATACCTTGTAAATTGGGGATGAATTGGAGCTTAGACAAGAGGAGAGTGAGCCTTGATCGCGTTAGGGAGAGTAACGTCGGCTATGGAGGTGGCGAATTTCAGAAATCGGGAAGAAAGGATTAGGAATTCGGAGAAATTTGTGGTAGAAATCGAATGGGCGGAAGAAGATAGCAGGTCGGGTTATGGTTTCAAACGGCCGCAAACGTCATTGTAAACAATGGCTTTCCACGATTTTTTCAATATGTAAAGTAAAATCAAGAATTTAGCTTCTGTGGAAAGCCATTAGGGGGGTCGTTGCCCTCATCCTTTGCTATATACAATGTTTCTTATATTGTAGTTTTCTGCATTTCACGAGATACATTAGACATCATATTGCGCGAGTATTACGATTTTCGTACACTTTCATTTTATTTCTATGCAGTACTTCTGATGGATTAAAGGTATTCTATCCTTTTTAATTCCAAAAATTTGAAACTTTTCAACCACTTTATCTTCATAGTGTGATTGGGATAATTCAATTTTATTAGGTATCCTTATTATTTCGCTTTCCAAAATAACTTCTGCAACCCTTTAATGTTTTATATAAAATTAATTGATTAACATTTTCTTTATGGTCTCTATAACTTTAATGATAGGACCAAATATTAGCGAATCATCCACATAGAGACAAATCATCATGTATGATTGTCCAACTTGTTTACAACAAATACATTTATCACATTTATTTATACAATAACCCTTTTGCATCATGATACTATCAAATTTTTCATGCCTTTGTTTTGAATCTTATTTAAGTCTGTAATGATTTGAATGATCCAAAGATTTTTTTTTCTCGTTTACTTTGGAGATTGAACCTTCAAGTTGCTCCATGTCTGAGACGACCCGATTTCCCGTTCTCACGGAAACGAGGGTTATCTTTGGAATATAACACAGAAACAGATAATAGCAGAACAGAATTAAATAAATACACCAGAATGAACAACAAAATATACTGGATAAAAGTAATCATCAGAGTTACATAGTATACAGGATCTTACTTAGTACAAATACAGCTCAGCTATACATAAATGTCTACAGCGGAAATAAACAAAATATGTACAATAGGAGCTGAACAGCATAAAAAGAATAAATGATAGAATCCATCTTCAGCTCCAGCTATCCAGAAAAAGAACCAGCTAAACCTGAATACAAGGCTGCCCGTGTAGAAAAAGGGGCACCCGAGTTTGAAAGTGAAACAAACTACGAGTCAGTCATGGGACTGGTATGAGAAATCCACTCAACACATATATAATTGGCTAATCACAGGACCACGCCACTTTCGTCGAACGGGTTTACTCCATTGGATTGCCAGTGCCTTAAAACAAATCTTTCTTTTAAACATCGCTATGCTTTTTATAAAAATGAAGCCGTTATAAGACTCAGTTCCCATCACACAATGCAACGCAAACCGGAGGATAGAGTTTTTACCTTATAACGGCCAAAATATGCTTGATACGAATAAAACAAAGGCATTTGATATTGTTGCTAGTGTTTATATGTTTCGAAAACAATTTCAAATCATAACTATCAATCATAGACGACATGAGCGTCCCATGCCACTATGTCGCCAAATATCTATACAATCGAAACCGCGTCGTCACGTATTTGGAAATTGGATTTCCGTCATGAACCAAGGCAAAAGATATTCCTTACCGAATTCGAGACGCTCTAGCCCGTGTCTCAGGATCAGAGCGCGAGTGACCCTAGGAGCGACAGGGCCGGTCCACCGATGTGGATTAAAATTCCTGAACAATACGTTTTCCCGCCCTTTGGGGCGTCAACGAGCCAACGAATGACTCCATCGGACCCGGATCGTCCGATCAAACCGAGGCGCCTCGCAACAGCAACAACCACATAGGTGAAAAGTATATAAATGTCAGGGCTGGTAGGTCACTAACACCACCCTAGCTAGAAAGAAACGCATGTCCTCCCTGAGGTCCTTCCTCCCGTTTTAGGTTCATACCGGGGTGTGAGGCTCGCGAATTTATGTTATACACAAAGCTACGCCACACAGGCGGTGCTTTGATCATCACCACAAGACTTTGCTTTTCAACAGAAGCCCTGATCACTGCATCTTAGCATGCCACACAGGCAATTAACACCGTGCAACTGATGGCTATCAATCACACAGAACAAATTCCCATGTCGGACACACAGTCCATTTACAAGTCCGTTCTGGGTCTGAACGAAACCGGAGGCACTAAATACCTCGCAAACCCATCGACCAACACGTACGTCTGGACGATCACCACTCATTATCCATATTTCGGGATGCCTCCCAATCAGGACCTCGGTTACCATCCAAACGAGGTGAAGATCTCCGGTCTTCGACCATCGTCTTCATCTTCGAATTTCAATCGTCGGTCGATTATTCGAAATGAGAATTAACTCGGCCTTTCCAAATAATTCACGTATATTTAGAATTTCAAATCGATTTATTTCAATGGTTAAATTATTCGACAACACCAATATTGTTCTTTAATGTAATTTTCACACCAAACACATTCAACCATCAAATACAACATAAATCGAGCAAATTCAGTTTATTTCCATTCCATATCGCTTATGATATTTTATAATGATTTATCGCTATTTTTATTTATTTTAAAATAGCCCATTCATTCAAAACGACGCTTCGGACCATAAGGCGGCCGTGGCGCTGTTTTTCTTCAGATTTGATTTACACATATTTGAAAATCTAACCATTGGATCTTCACAAAATTTACATCATTAGAAAGGTCTTTTCAAAACGAACCCAACGGTTTCAGTTTCGGGAAAATCCGACGGTCGGATCTTCCGGTACAATCGTTTGAAATTTCGATTTCAAAATACGAACTGCAGCGTCGTTATTCGATTAAATATAATTATATTTATATATATAAATAAATATAATCGTTTCTGGCGCTGTTTTTCTTCAGATTTGAATTAAACATTCCAGACAATCCAACCGTTGGATTTCTACAAAGTTGGTGCCGTTGGGAAGATATTTCCAAGGCGTACCCGACGGTTGAGGTTTCGGGAAAATCCAATGGTCGGATTTCCCGCACTAGTCGTTTGAAATCACGGTTTCAAAATACGAACTGCACGGCCTCGTTTCGTTTTAATTTTATTTATATTTATATATTTATATAAATATAGTTCATTCAATGTTTTCTATATCGTTTTCAGTACAAATATTTTTCTAACACCTTAAATTTTGGAAAAATTTCGCCATAACCTCCCCTGTACCGGGAGCATCGGGAAATCGCAAATAGCGTTCCCGGTCCTTCTAATCTCAAAAAGAAAAAGAAGAAGCCAAGCGGCTAGCCAACAGGCTCAAAATCATCACCCAAACAAATCAGTAAATGTGTACCTATTTGTCGGGCACAAAATTTTATTCCTCTTCTCTAGCCCCTTTGCTATAACCTGTTCAATGAATATTGCATGTACATATATATACAGTTCTTATCATTTATCAATTTCTATTCGACTTCATATTTGATTTCTATTTGGTTTAAAAACTCCATTCATTCTAATGTTACATAAATAGGTGCAAATCATTTCATTAGCTAATTAATGAATATTTCAACTCATATATGTTTATTTTGAACAAGTGGCTATTTTTAACCCTTCACATTTCAACGATTTATGCATACAATAAAAATGTGATTTTTATTGTAAAACAATTCATTTCAAAATATGAATACCGTTCAACACATGAATTTCTAAACAACGAATGAATATTAATTCAACACATGAATGTTTTCAATAGTTTTTATATATAGATAAAAATGTGATTTTTATTATCAAACAATTTATTTCAAAATATGAATACCATTCAACACATGAATTTCTAAACAACGAATGAATATCAATTCAACACATGAATGTTTTCAATAGTTTTTATGTATAGATAAAAATGTGATTTTTATTATCGAACAATTTATTTCAAAATATGAATACCATTCAACACATGAATTTCTAATCAACGAATGAATATCAATTCAACACATGAATGTTTTCTATAGTTTCTATATATAGATAAAAATGTGATTTTTATTATCAAACAATTTATTTCAAAATATGAATAACATTCAACACATGAATTTCTAAACAACGAATGAATATCAATTCAACACATGAATGTTTTCAATAGTTTTTATATATAGATAAAAATGTGATTTTTATTATCGAACAATTTATTTCAAAATATGAATACCATTCAACACATGAATTTCTAAACAACGAATGAATATCAATTCAACACATGAATGTTTTCTATACAATGAATAAATATAATTTAAGCATATGAAAATAATTCAAACACAAAAATATTATTCAAAATTTCGGCAGCATAACGGCAGGGTAGTTACACCGGCACCGTCCCTAGTACGGCTCCTCGCTCTACCTTAAAACCTCGCGGTTTTTGACAATGGGGATCATGCATCTAGTTCGCACGCAGGCGGCATGTATATATTTATTTCATTTCCACAAACTAATCCTATGTGGTTTCAACCAAATATTTCACAACCACAAATGGTATTTTTCAACCACAATCAACCAATATCAATCATAAACAATCCCAAACAATCATTCGCTATCAATCAACTTTCACAACAATTTCTACCAATATATATATCGTCCATGGTTTGTGGACGAGGGCCGTATATATATATATATATATATATATATATATATATATATATATATACAGATGCAGATATTTATATATAGCTATTCACTTTTATCTCACACATATATAATTTTTTTTAAATCAGAAATCTCACCAATAGCTATCCAACTTCACGACACTTCCTTATAGAAATCTTCGCCTTTTGTCGCTCTCGCCCATATTCTCTACATATGTAAAAATCGAATTTTTACGATGTTATTCCATATATAAAGATTGCTTTTTGACTTCGCTATTAAATATAAAGATTATATTTTTATTATTCTTATGATGTAAAAATTATATTTTTATTGCTTTAAAAATATAAGAATCATACCTTACTTCTTCTACTTAACAAAAATTCCATCTTTTCTATTTTTAAAAATGTGATCTTTATTTTTGCAAGTTCAAATCTTTTCCTATTAAAAGATTAAACCTTTTTCCTATTTTATACCTTAAAATAAAAATCAGTTTTCTTTTCCTTTTCAAATCAGTTATTAAAATCTTCTTAAAAATTCAGTTTTTATCTTTTAAAAAAAAAACAGTTTTTATCTTTTTAAAAAAACAGTTTTTATCTTTTTAAAAATCCAGTTTTTAGTTTCTTAAAAAAAAAAAACAGTTTTTAAAATCTTTTATAAAATCTGTTTTTAAAATCCTTTTAAATCAGTTTTACTTTCTTTTTAAAAGTTCAGTTTTAACTCTTTAAAAACAAAACAGTTTTTAAATTATTATAAAACAAACAGTTTTTAAATTATATATAAAAAAACAGTTTTCAATTTACTGTAAAACAAAAATAAAAACAAAACAAAATAATCTAAAAGATCACCGAGATTTCGAAGTGGAGGAGGGAAGAAGAGGCGTCGGCGGTGGCTCAGTGGTGTCGCGATGGTTCAGGGAGGTGTCGCGAGGGTGGTGGGGTGTTGCTTCGGGGTGTCGAGGGTTGCGTCGTCTTCACTGGAAGGAGGAGGTCGTGCGGTGGGGGCTTCGGCGACTTCGTCGGCGGGTTCGAAGATAAGGCGGCGGCGATTTAGGTTTTCTTCTTCTTCTTTTTTCGTTCTGAATAATGAATCGGGGGGCCAACGAAGAAGAAAAAGGGGGGAAAAGGAAATTAAAATAATATATTTTTTTTTTATTTTTTAATTATTTAATTTGTAAAAAGGTTGACTTTTACATACGACCTCGAAACGAGGTCCACCGCCTGTCGTCCGTAGCGTTTTACCCCCATTCCGAACACAATGGGATATGTATCGTAAGCTGGTTCGATTGTTACAATCAGTTTCCTTTTGAATTTACATTTAAATCACTATATTGAATTTTAAACGTACATTTCAAATTACTGGGGCCACATACTAACTAGAAAAATTCTCGAAAAATATTTTCTAGCTTCGTATTGACGATACGGTCCTAACAAAACTAGTTTCGTCTAATTCTGAGGCCGTTGGAAAAATAGCCAATTTCCAGTCGATTAAATTCAACAGAAACTGGTCAAACGCGTTTTCCTTTGCCACGCTCACATATTGATTCGAAAAATTATGAAATTTGAAACTTAGCAATAACCTGACACTGCGGATCTAACAAAAGTGGTTTCGTCGAAATCCGAGGTCGTATGCAAAATGTCCATTTTTAAGGGCCTGAATTCCATAGCGACTATTCAGAATTTTCAACTGGACATATCTTTTGATTCCCGCTATCAAATTTCGATTGGTCGGATTCGTTAGAAAGATATCATCAATTAGATTCTATTATTTTTGGTTTCACTAAGATCCGGATTGTTTTGCACCCGGTATATTCAATTGAAGTTTGAAATCGAATTATCGAACTACCGCGCCATTTTCAATTCTATATATAATTATAATTAATTATATTGGTTTTCAAATGTCTCAATTTTCATCGCCATTATTTAAAATATTTATTTTAAATATTTAAAATCCATTATTTTAGCCAATTTAAAAATTTTAAATTGGTTCAGATTTTCTGGGTCGTTACAATGTCAATCTCCTCACCGGGATCTCCATTGAAGAATGTTGTCTTTACATACGTTCGACGAATGTCTAGCTTACAAACGAATTCAATTGCTATTAACTATCTTATAGAGGTTATTCGTGTAACCGATTAGTAATATTGAAGAAGTCTACACCCTATTTTTGACGATGTCTTTTAGCTACATTTACATTTATCGACAGAGCTATCAGGTTTCGTTTTCTTCTTGAAGATCCATTTACAGCCAACTGGTTTTATTTTGGGTGGATCCAGGTGGAATATCAACTATTTTCCAAATTTTATTACTTAGAACTGAACCAATCTCACTTTTGATTACTTTTTTAGAAAAATTCTGAAAATGATATTGCTTTTTACAAGTTTGTTTTTAACATGATACATGAATTATATAACAGATTTATGAAAATTAAGAAAGGGGTAGAATTATATAACAAGATACATGAATTCAGAAAGCACAAGTGCATAAATTACAAGGTTGGACACAGAAAATCAGGCTGTTTGGCGTTATAAAATTTAATAAAAATTTCAGCAAAATTGAGCAAAAGCTGGAATATCTCAATTGGCTAGAGCGTGTTGCTGTTAACCACAAGGTCGGAGGTTTAATCCCTCCTTCTACACATGTTCTGTAATTTTTGGGCCTTCCAGCATACCTGACTAAAGCTATGAATCCCTCGTAAGCCGCTACCTACATCAAATAACAATTATTTACAATTGACAAATTTTGGCTTTAATTTTACCAACCAAAGCACATAAATCAAAGTAACAGTAATCTGCTTCCGAATCCCAACGCAACTGCTTAAATATAAGTTAGTGCGTGCTAAACCCCATATGACCTCTCACACACTCTTTATTTCCACACAAGCTAATCGGGGTGCGCAATATTCTGTTCAAACCAAATTAACCAATCAAACCAGTTCATTTAGGTCGATTCGGTTTTAAAACTAAATCAGTTTTTATTCGGTTTGCAAAATATATTTTTTGTTATCGTTTTAACTAAATTAACCAAACTTTATTATACAGCTTTGCGATATTGTAATTCTGTAAATAATTTGTTAAACAAAGACATCTGTTGTAAATTGATCAAATTTTATCATAAACATAAAATTTACTATATAAATTTTCTCTAACCATGAATTTTTGTTTTACTTTGAGTGAATTCATCATTTAAATAATAATCCATCATTCAAGGTTGGTTAAATCGGTTACCAACCGAATCAATCAAAATTAATTCAGTTCGGTTCAGAAAATTTTCGATTCCAATTCATTTTGAGTATTTTTAACCTCCAAACCAAAGAATTCGACCGAACGCTCACACCTACAAGCTAAGACTCATATTACAACAGATATTAGAATGTCCACTCAGAACCCCAAGTAATTCTTCTTCATCATTACTGTCGTCATCAGTAAATTGTTGAACCTGGGGACATTGAACATGCATCATTTTCAACCATATGTTCTACGAGATTCATCGCAGCAATTTCAGTATTCACTACATCCTCCAATTGTATAGAAGTAGATGTTAAAGGTTCTCCTTGACGATCCCAAACCAAATAGTTCGGCACAAAACCTTATTGGCGTTAATGAACTCTAAATGTTTGCAGTATCAAATGGTTCAAACCTATACACAGATTAGTTGGGCCTCAATTAATTTAACCTATACATATATTAATTAACAATATTATACATTCGGCACTATATATGCACATATACATACAACATAAGTTAATTAAACCTAGATTAGCAACATAATAAAATAATACGTACACATATGTATTAACAGCACTACACATACAAAGATACAATCTAACAAACAAATTAATCTTAAATTAGCAAACATAGGATATTAAATAAAACTAGGGCTTCATACCTTGGAAATTGGGGATGAATTGGAGCTTAGACAGTAGGAGAGTGAGCCTTGGTCGCGTTGGAGAGAGTAATGGCGGCTATGGAGGTGGCCAATTTTAGAAATTGGGAAGAATGAATTGGGAATTCGGAGAAATTTATGGTAGAAATCGAATGGGAGGAAGAAGATAGCAGGTCAGGTTTTTTCGGCTCGACTAAGGAATGGCTTCAAATGGCTGCAAACGTCATTATAAAAAATGGTATCCCACATTTTTTAATAAATAAAGAAAAATCTAGAATTTTGCTTCCGTTGGAAGCCGTTAAGGTGGTCGTTGCCCCCCTCCATTGCTATATACAATGTTTCTTATAGTGTAGTTTTCTGTAATTCATGAGATACATTAAGCATCATAGTGCGCGATTATTACAATTTTCGTACACTTTCAATTTTTTTTTTGTCCAGTACTTCTTATGGATTAAAGGTATTCTAACCTCTTTAATTAAAAAAATTTGAAACTTTTCAACCACTTTATCTGTATAGTGTGATTGGGATAATTCAATTTCATTGGGTATCTTTATTATTTCACTTTCCGAAATAACGTCTGCAACCCTTAAATGTTTTATATCAAATAGATTGATCAACATTTTCTTTATGGTCTCTATAACTATAATGATAGGACCAAATATTAGCGAATCGTCCACATAGAGACAAATCATCACGTATGATTGTACAACTTTTTTTTCGAAAGGCATCTAAATCTTTGTTTACAAATTTTACAATTACAACTAGTTAAACAAAAACATAGCACCAAAATACTACCAACTATACAGACCAGAGAAAAAAAACTATACAACATCACAATGAACACAGAAAAACTGCACTTTGTAAACATAACACGACCACTATATATACATAGACAACCGAACAACTATGCAAATTGATATTACTCAGAATCCTCTTGTGCACCATTGCAAACAGTTCATTTGCAATCAAAGAAGATCCGCTAAAAATCCTCATATTCCTCTCCGCCCGAATTTCGAAGCAAAAGAATTTCAAAATCTTCAACAACAGCATACTTTTAGGGGATTTCCATCTTGTTGCCTTGAATACATTATAACATTCAATTCTGGAGATTCTCGACAGCCTGTAGTAATTCCCAGTAACCAATAACCTGCGCCATTTTTGAAAAACATAAGTGCACTCAAAAAACAAGTGAGTATTACTCTCTAATTCAACTCTGCATAGAACACACTTCTCATCGGAAATAACACCCATTTTAAATAGCTTAACCTTGGTATCGACAGCATTCGACATGATTTTCCACAAAAGAAAATTGACCTTAGTTGAAATCTTCATACTCCAGATTCTTTTATGCTAGAGGAACAATAGTTTATCACCACTCAACAAATCATAGATTTGGCTGATAGAATGATTATGACCCATACAAGCAATATTTAAATCGGACCTGAACTGAAAATTCCTATTGACCTCACTCCATAATCTTCTTAATATAGTTGAACTAGAATGATGTAATATAATAACTCTTTCATGCATAAAATCATCAATAGTAGCTGATTCAGGGGTACCACAGTTTCTCCTCAAGTTATAATCCACTATATCACAAAGTATCATAACCTTACCAGTCGAGGGTGCATGCCAAAAAGAAAGATCTAGGATCATAGCTAAAATGCATTGTACATAAGGTATGTCTAAGTTTCAGTATGTGTCTCCAACTCTAAGAACAATTCTGAGGTATTGCCATAGTCCAAAAATCTTTATAGTGAATTGTGTCCATAAACTTCCTATATCAGCGAACAACCTGTTGATATACCCTGAAATTGCTGCCTTATTCCACTGTTTCAAATTTATAATACCAAGTCCTCCATATTTCTTATCTTCACACAGTTTATAAAAGGAAATCAGTATCATCTATTTCGCAAATGGGTCACCATGCACACAAATTTGTTAATGGCACTAGTTACCATATTAATTAACTTAACCGGTAAAATATAGTGTCTTGAAAAATAAGTTGTCATTGCTATATTAACAGATTGAACAATGTTTAGCCTTCCAGCCTGCGACAACTTGCATGATGGCTATTGCCTCATTTTATCAAAAATTCTTTCAAATAAAAGTAAGTAATTTACTATTGACATCCTAGCAGTGAAAAGAGGGAGACCAAGATATAAGGAGTTATCAGGTAGTTCTCTTAAACCAGATTTTAAAATGATCTCATTTCTCTTATGCAGTGGTAACCCTGCTACTTTAATCTGAAATTTCTCTACATTTAATTGCAAGGTAGTGATTTCATAGAAAACTAGTAAAGTGTCCAGAATACATTGAATATTACTATGTGTAGGCTTCGTGAATCATCAGCAAACAGTAAATGAGTAATCAAAGGATCCTTATAGCGTGGATGCAATTCAAGTTTCCTTCTTCTTACTTGCTCAACAATTATGGAATTAAGCAATTCCATAATAATGATGAATAGATTAAAGGAGATGGGATCTCCCTGTCTAACACCTCACTTCCCTTTGAAATATCCATGCAATCTACCACTTCTAGAAACTGAAAATAAAAGAGAAGAAATGCAAGTATAAACCCAAGCAGGAAATGGTTTGGGGAAGTTCATCCTTGACATGACAGACAAAATAGAAGATCAGGAAACAGAATCAAAATCTTTCCTTAAGTCTAACTTCAGCATACACCTTGGTGAAATATTCTTCCTATCATATTCATGCAATAATTCTTGTGTGATAAGAACATTGTCACTAATATTCCTACCATTTAAGAAAGCAGATTGATTGCCTGATATAACTGAAGGGAGAACCATCTGAAATCTATTTGCCATATTCTTGGAAATGATTTTATAAAAAACACTACAGCAAGAAATTTGACTGAAATCTGAAACTAACAGAGGGTTTTCAATTTTTGGACTTTGAGATATGGCAGTGGCTGACCAGGAGGAAGGCAAACTATTATCCATGAAGAAGTATTGAACTGCAGCAGTAACATCATGCCCAACTGTCGACCAACATTTTTGAATAAAGAAAGCATTATAACTATCTGGTCCTCCACAACTATTTGAATCAAGTTTAAACACTGTTGATTTGACCTCCTCACTACTAACAAAAGAAATTAGTGTCTTTAATTATTGATAAGATATAGTAGGCAAACCAATATGAAACAAAGCTTGAACATTAGATTGTGATAATATAAATGGAGCCAAGACATTAGTAAAATATTTAACGAAAGCTTCATTAATTCCATCCTCTGTCAAATGACAATTACATTCCAAGTATTTAATCAAATAGTATGCTTGACGTACCTTATTAGCTCTCAACGAATTATGAAAGAATATGGTATTTCTATAAAACTCTATATCCCTCTTTAAACTAGAACTTTGCTTGTATGATTGTGATTCCATATTAAATATGCTCTTTAATTTAGTTTGCAATTCAGTTTCCAATAATAGTTGTTGCTTATCCTATGGATTCTTTTCAGAGACTCCGGAACTTGAAAAATCTCTATTCTGATAAGCAAAGACGACTTCGATTCTTTATCAAAGTGGAAAGTAGACCATGCTTTCAGATGAATTTTCAAAAGCCGTAGCTTGTACAATAATTTGACTATAGGATTATTTCAAAAACTATTTGACCAAACCTACAGTAAAACATTAGAAAAATCTTTATGAGAAAACCAAAAGTTTAAAAATTTAAAAGCGGACTTCCCTTTGACGTTGGAATCATTAATCCCCAAGTTTAAAAGCAAAGGATTATGATCAAAAATTGAGGAAGGTAAGACTTTGTAACACCCCGAATTTTCTATTAACACAGAAAGTTGCTAAAACAATAATAAGTGTGTAGAAGAGGGGATGTATCTATTATAAATATAAAAATATTAATAAGTATGTAAGAGAGGGGATGTATCTATTATGAATATAAAAATATTAATAAGTATGTAAGAGAGAGGATGTATCTAATATGAATATAAAAATATTAATAAGTGTGTAAGAGAGGGGATGTATCTAATATGTATATAAAAACAATAATAAGTAAAGGGGGATGTATCTAATATGTACATTGTAGAAAATATATATATATATATATATATATATATATTTATGACATGAATAGAAGTTTATTAATATGCTGAGTGTTTGCTGAGTCACTTCTGACTCATTGCTGAGTCAACAAGATAAACCCCATCTTGTCTGAACGGCTGTGGTTATTTCTAGGTTAAATCTAATGGCCTAAATGAATTCTAAAATCTATAAATAAGTGGGTAGACCCTAGACCTAAATCACTTGTAAAATTAGAGAAGCTACCGTCATGCTGCTGCCATGGAGTTCAGCATAGCCGTCACAAACTAAGAAGAGGAAGCCTAATCATCTACAACTAAATCTACACAAATCAAATCAAAAGATCTCTCTTTCTCTAATTCTTCGTAGGTTGAGATAGTAGAAAAGCTCAAAGGGGGGGGAGTCGTCAAGCCATCTTCGTAGGTATACCCTAGACGATAAGGGTTGGTTACGAAGGGATAATAGACTTTGTGTACCACAAGACGAAGACTTAAGGAAGGCCATTCTTGATGATGCTCATCGCTCAAAAATGACCATTCATCCCGGCGGGGATAAGATGTACAAAGATATGAAGCGGGTTTTCTTTTGGGCCGGTATGAAAAAGGATGTGGCCGAGTACGTCGCTAGATGCTTGGTGTGCCAACGAGTTAAAGCAGAACAAAAGAAACCCGGTGGGTTGCTTCACCCATTAGAAGTTCCACTATGGAAATGGGAAAGCATCTCAATGGATTTTGTGGATGGATTACCAAGATCAAGGAAGGGTAACACGGGGATTTGGGTTATAGTAGATAGACTTACTAAAAACGCCCATTTTATTCCCGTGAAAAGTAAGAGGACTGCCCCGTGGTTGGCTTCTGTATACATTAAGGAGATAGTTCGTTTGCACGGTATTCCTTCTAGTATAGTAAGCGACCGTGACCCCATCTTTACTAGCGAATTTTGGAAGAGTTTACAAGAGGTGGTAGGGACTCAGCTATGTTTGAGCACCGCATATCATCCTCAGACAGACGGCTAGACCAAGAGGGTGAATCGCATTCTAGAGGATCTTTTAAGGCTTTGTATCCTAGACTTTGGGGGTACATGGGAAGAGCACCTTCCGTTAGTAGAATTCGCATATAATAATAGCTTTCAGTCTAGTATTAGCATGGCACCTTTCGAAGCTCTTTATGGAAGTCCTTGCCGTTCGCCTACATGTTGGTGGGAATCTACCGATAAAATCCTACTTGGGCCCGATATGGTTAGGGAAACCTCGGAGAAGATTGAGTTGATTCGAAGGAGGACGAAAGCAGCACAAGATAGGTAGAAATCGTATGCTGATAAGAGGAGGAAAGATCTTGAGTTTGACATTGGGGACATGGTTTTTATCAAAGTATCTCCGTTACAGAATGTTGTTCGCTTTGGGTCCGTGGGGAAATTAGCACCAAGGTTTGTAGGGCCATTTCCTGTAAAAGACAGGATTGGGAAGATGGCATATAGGGTGGAGTTGCCTGAGAAACTTAGTGAAGTACACGACGTATTCCATGTATCACATTTGAGGAAGTGTTTGCACAAGACCGCGGAGGTGGTAGAGCCGAGCTTGCTTAAAGAGGTGGAAATAGAGCGTGATGCAACAATTAGACGAGCTCCTACATGCATTCTTGGGTCGGAGATCAAAAAGTTGAGGAATCGAGAGGTCAGACTGGTTAAAGTGCAATGGGGAGATGATGAGAGCAACGCAACTTGGGAGACAGAAGAGAAGATGCGTTCGTTGCACCCTTTTCTTTTTGAGGGTATGTCTTTTAATTTCTCCTTTATCGCTTAGCTTATCTTATCTTATCTTTAGTATGTCCTCTCATTAGTATCTTTGACCTTTAGTTAGGATAATCCTATGGTTGAAACATGTGTTTGAGACATGTTATGTATGATGGATGCAAAATGGATGCAAGTGTTTGCTAGTGGTTGCTCGTGGATGCATATATACACACACTTTAGGCACTAGATCGGCTCAGTCACTTCATATTGCATATTGCATATATATGGATGTATTTAGTATAATGGATGTATAATGGTTGTACCATCATAGGGATGCTGCATTCGGTTGAATGGGTGTGCACGCATATAGAAGTAGTATGTAAGCAATTAGGATCTTTTGCATACATAATGGATTCATGACACTTAAATAATTTGCATTAAGGGGGTCAACTGAATCAGTAGACCGCCTGATTTCGCATTAGGTAAGGACATGTACACACACTTGCATATGATCATAAAGCATTAGAAGTCTTTTAAGGACAATGGATGCCTGTGTATGTTGGATGAGTAGATGGACGTTTGGATGGTAGGATATACATTCTTCCAGACTTGAAGATTTCGGGGATGAAATCCTAAAAGGAGGGGAGAATGTAACACCCCGAATTTTCTATTAACACTAAAGTTGCTAAAATAATAATAAGTGTGTAGAAGAGGGGATGTATCTATTATGAATATAAAAATATTAATAAGTATGTAAGAGAGGGGATGTATCTATTATGAATATAAAAATATTAATAAGTATGTAAGAGAGGGGATGTATCTAATATGAATATAAAAATATTAATAAGTGTGTAAGAGAGCGGATGTATCTAATATGTATATAAAAACAATAATAAGTAAAGGGGGATGTATCTAATATGTACATTGTAGAATATATATATATATATTTATGACATGAATAGAAGTTTATTAATATGTTGAGTGTTTGCTGAGTCACTTCTGACTCATTGCTGAGTCAACAAGATAAACCCCATCTTGTCTGAACGGCTGCGGTTATTTCTAGGTTAAATCTAATGGCCTAAATGAATTCTAAAATCTATAAATAAGTGGGTAGACCCTAGACCTAAATCACTTGTAAAATTAGAGAAGCTACCGTCATGCTGCTGCCATGGAGTTCAGCATAGCCGTCACAAACTAAGAAGAGGAAGCCTAATCATCTACAACTAAATCTACACAAATCAAATCAAAAGATCTCTCTTTCTCTAATTCTTTTCTTTTGTTGGTGAGTATGATGATTCTCACAAGACTATTACAAACTAATTTGACTCAGTTATGAATGGATCACAAGAAAGTGATGTGATTTGTAATTGTAAATTCTATATATTGTGGATCTCTTATTATGTTACTATGTTGTCGTATGATGTAAATTATATATGCTATGTCATGCTATGTTGTAAATTCTCTTATGCTATGTCGTGCTATGTTGAGAATCATGTCAAGCTATGTTATACTATCATACTATGCCATGTTATAAATCATGCTATATTATGTTGAAAAATCATGATGTTGTTGGATCATGCTTAAAGTTATGTTTTTTTTCTTAATTTAAATGGATCTTGTTTATGGGAATTTGCCTATTAGGTTAGGTTTACCCATAAACTTGAAACTATAATTAAATAAAACTTGATTATGGGAATTTGCCTATTGAGTTAGGTGTACCCATATAAAACCATGTTGTTAAAAAATTAGATGATGTTGATTCACACATGTTCATATGTAAGTTTATGAAAATTGATTGAGATTATATTAGGTGAATTTTGAACAAGTTGACACCTTTAGGCCCATGACATGTATAATCTATGCAAGTTGGACATATGCAAGTTTCACCCCTTATTATGATTCATTTGGTCACATATACATGTTGTTATTATGATAATCTCTTTTATGCTATGAGTTAGGCTATTCGAGTCTAACATATATTTTGTGAATAAACGTTCAAACGTGGGGTAGGGGTTAGGAATTAATAAATTGGGTGCAATTTTGTAAGATTTTGCATACCATGAATGGATGTCCATAATTGAGTCAATTATGGACATTGTTAAAAATTGGAAGTAATTAATAATTCAAGTAGGGAATTATTAAAATTGGGGGAAAGTGGATTATTATTAATAATCAATGCTTAGGACACGAGGTTGGACCCGTTTGTGATGTAAACCTGCCCGGACCCGCCCGGCAAATCCAGTAGTCACAAATGTCGGCCCAATGTGAGAGGTCCTAGGCCCAAACTAAAGCATAACAGTTGTAAAGACACGAGGTTAGACTCTTTTATGGTGTAAGACTGCCCGGACCCGCCCGGCAAATCCAGCTGCCATAAATGCCAGTCTAATGTGAGAGGTCTTTATGAGGTTATGGCCTTAATGAACTAAGAAATACTTAACCAGATAATCATGTAAGGTGGGACATGGGGGTTAAGTAGGTGCCTTGGGTGGCATGAGGAATCTGGTGGTTGCCTTTAGAGGCATTTGAAATACGATTAGACTTAACCAAACACACATGTAAATGAACATGACTAAGTGGGTTAAGTGGGATGGACTAATGGGGACAAGCTTAGGTGGAATGCTTGTGGTAAATAGTTGGGGCCCATTTCAACCAGTATCCCAAAACGTATCTTTGTGGGCTCGACCCAAGTCGAGGATGGGACACGCATATTGGGTTTGACTATAAGAGGCCAAAACAGGGAGCGGTGGCAACGCAAGTCCAACGGGTTTCATATGCGTGTGTGGACCCGGGCAGGTAGGTAAGACGTTGTTGCATCGTGTAGGTATAAGCCGTGCATGTCCGTTGTATCAGGTTGCCACTTTAGGGGAGTGATACACCCCACTGTGGGGCCAGCACGGGTATCTACGAGTTAGGGAGCCGATCGAATAATGGGAAGTAGGGTACACCTAGTGGAGATAGGGGCAGGCGGCACCTATGTAGTCAGCTAGGGGTACGTAAAGCCATTGGGAAAGTTTCTAAGTGAAGCTAAGTGGGATGAATCTTTAGGGTGACTGGTGTGGTGCAGTATAGTGTTTATCCTTTAGTATTTAGGAGCGCCTATAACGTTGCCTTTAGCGATTGTCTATGTCCTTAATCTGCTCTTCATAGACATTTTCTTGTTTTCCAGCTTATGCCTTAGTCCAGTTATTTTGGTAATAGTATTGTAGAATTATCATATTCACCAGACTTTATGTCTGACCCCCTCTTTTCCATCCTTTTTCTCCATTCAGGTCCGCAGGTTGGGCCAAGTTCTAGTGGAGTCTAGTTGGATCGCTTATCTTCTGGAAAGCTTGGACTGCTGAAGTAAAGTCCAGCTTGTTATCTTTCTTTTTAATGGCTATTCATGTAATGGGATTATGTACTTGTTTTATCAAGATAGATATTGTACTTGACATTGAATATGGTGTTATGATGTAATCAAACATGTTTTGACTTCTGCTACAATGAAAATAAAGTTTTTGAATTTCCAAGTACTATTTTATATCAGTCTTGTTGTAATTTTACTGTTCTATATTCACTTAAAACCTCCATGGAAGTTAATGCATTCCCTTTGTGAGTGACATTAATGGACGTGGGGTGTTACAGACTTGAATGAAAGGTTTAGTCCAAGCATTGATAAAAGAGGAGTTGACAAAAGCATGATCAAGCTTGCATAGGGTGGGCAACCCAGCATGACTTCTATTCGATCAAGTAAATTCAAAAAAAAAACTATTCAAAAGAAAAATGCTTGATTTGATAATGGCCAGATTCAAAGGATCAATATCATTAAGAGAAAGAGCACAGCCTCCAAGTATTTGATTTGAGGAGAACATACAATTAAAATCCCCTCCAATTAACCAATGATCCGAGGATGAATGAATATTATTTAATTCATTCAGAAAAGATTGTCTCAAAGAAACAACATTGTGAGCATAAACAGTAGTAAGGTAGAAAGAAGAATTCGATGGCAGATGAATACATTTGAAATGAATGTACTAAGAGGAGGAAGATAATTTTGTTAAATTAAAAATCGAAGGATTCTTGTAACACCCCACCTCCGCCAGGGTGGCTCTTGCAAGCACTCTGACTTTGGAGGGGCGTTAAAACAGGTAAACATGCATAATGATATATCAAGGCAGAACAAGAACATATGTATATATGTAAACAGAGTAAATAAGATAAGTAAAACAGCGGAAGATTTCAAACTATTTCAAAACAAGTCTGGTACAACATAATGTCAACTTTCCAAATACACAAGTCTAGATAAAAACAACATCACTGAAAAACTGAAATACATAAGTATTATCCCCAAAATAAGTGATAACCATAGCTAGCTTCATGTCAAGACCGTACATGAGCTAAAATCCCACAAGCAAGCGATCAGAAATCCAGGCTAAGCTCCAATATTCCCACCCTGAGAACCTGGGGGGGGGGGGGGAACGGAAGTAAAGAGGCGAAAGAAAAACAGGTCAGTCAAAAAGACTGAGTAAGCCCTACTACAATCAATGTAAACTGATAAAGTTAACTTGCATGAGAAGCAGGGATGAACATAAGGATAACAACATACTAGCATGATGATTAACCAACAAGGTAGATAAAGGTGTCATCGCATAATCAGGTTTAAGGTTTTTGCACCACAGATGTACCAGCATTCTAACATGTCATGTATAAACAAGAATTTATCCCTTGGCCTAAACTTGGCCCAGTATCAGGTGTTTGACTTAAATCAAGATCCAACTTCTTGGTACCAATTCTAGTATAACCGGATTAGGTGTTACCCCAATGTTTACATCGAAACAGGACGGAACAGAATGGTCCATACAGAGATAGAGTTTGGGAAAAATGGGCTTTTACCAGCCTAACAGATAAATAACAGAAACGGAATGCTAACAATAATGGGCCTTTACCACCCTAACAGAACAGAGTACAGAAACAGAATGCTAACAATAATGGGCCTTTAACACCCTAACAGAACAGAGTACAGAAACGGAATACTACAGTTAGGTGTACACTAGTAGTGGGCCTTTACCACCCTAACAGACGGTACCACGCAGAAACAGACGGGTGTTACCACCCAACAAAATAGACGGTACCAACAGAATCAGAGAGAGCTAAGTGTACCCTAAATCCTACCCAAGCGATCGGCTCCCTAATACATAAATACCCTGTGTCGGCCCCACGATAGGGTGTATCACTCCCTAAAGTGGCAACCAATTAGCACAGGCATATTTACAGATGTCACGGCGTCTTACATCCTCAGAGGCAGACCGGGATCCATGCACGCACATGACCCGGTTGGAACGCACTATCAACACCCATCGCCATTATCAGAATGAACCACTTATAATTAGTTCAGTAAGCGTGCCCGGACCCTACCTACAGTTGGGTCAAAGTTTTTATACCAGAAAGGGTTACTGACTAATATGGGTCCCAAACAACAAATGACACAAGTATTCCCCCTTGTGTCCCCAGACTATCAGATTCAGATTAACTTATTAACAGAGTTCAGACGTACAAAGTTCAGATGATCAGTTTTCAGACTAACGGATCAGATAACAGATTTACAAACTTGCCTAACTTGGTGTGGGTCCTACAGATCCGCAAAACAGGTTCGTTTAATTTATCAATCAAGTTAGTTTATCCAGACCAGGTATCAAATTGGTTCTCAGCCTTATCAAATTACTGAGTTGGATTGGTTAAGTATAGTTCAACTTAACCCCGTTAAATTACCGAGTTCAGATTGGTTAAGTGTAGGTTAACTTAACCCCGTTAATTTACCGAGTTCGGATTGGTTAAGTGTCACAAGTCAAATTTACTTAACCTTATCATGTAGCATTAATTAATTAATGTGCCTTAACCTCTCACATCAGACTTTGTTGCGGTTACTAGTTAAGCCGGTCGGTTCCGGGTAGCTTTATACCACAACTTGGTCTAACCTCGGGTTCATGGTACAACATGAACAACTTCTCACATTGGGTCCTATTTTTTGTAGCAACTAGTTAAGCGGGTCGGTTCCGGGTAGGTTTACGCTACAAACTCAACCCAACCTCGAGTTGGTCACACTTATATTTTCTAAGTGTCATGTCCATCATGTTTCCAAAACATATTACAAGTTTTCATGCATTTGGGTAGACCTAACTTAATAGGTAAATTCCCAATGGGTAGACCTAACTTAATAGGTAAATTCCCAATCTTATGTTTTTATGTCTTTTAAGTTTACCCAACCCCAAACGCAATCCCATCGCTTACATATCGCAATAGCGCATAAAGGATAGAAAGAGGGAACTTGGCATAATCATGACATAAAGGTGTTGAAGCCACAAGTTCAACATGGTGGCATATGAAATGTACATATGTTCATATACTTGCATATTACATTTTTAGGCCTAAAAAATATGCATAAAACCAAACTTAGCATATTGGTGATACATGGTGATAAATGACATGTAGAAATGGCTATAAGTTCGCATTTAGCCTCACATGCAAGTTATCATAAGAGATATGATAACTTACATGTTGCCAAAATGCAACCTTTAGCATAAAGCTTGAAGCTTTATGTTCATATACTCAAGGTAAGCTTGCATAACATGATAACATGAACAAAATGATCAACCCAAACTTGCATAACATAACTTGCATATCATATGACAAACTTGCATATCAAACTTGCATAACATAACATGATAAACTTGCATATCATAACATGGCAAACTTGCATAACATAACATGATAAACTTGCATATCATAACATGGCATACTTGCATAACATAACATGATAAACTTGCATATCATAACATATCAAACTTGCATAATATGACATGGTAAACTTGCATATCATAATGATCAACCAAGTTTGCATCATTCATTTAACTTTAGAGTTTAAATATGAAAGTAGAAAAGGGCTTACAATGCTTATGAAGACTCAAATGAGTATAAGCATATATAAGATTGAGACAAAGCCCTTATGAAATCAAATAAACCCAAAATGCAAGCTCCAATAGAAAAACCCTTGAGCAAAAATGATCAAAACCCTTTCTTTATGATGTAAATATGGAAACTTGACTTGAATGCAAGCTAATGACACTCATACAAGCTTGAAAACACTTGTATGCATGGAAAATCTCTCATAGAAATAACTTGGGAATTTTATGAAGAGAGTGGAGGCCATGAGAGGAATGATTTTGCCATAGTTTAGTTACTTGAATGAATAATGATGATTTAGGGTTAGGTTAGGGTCTTATTTATAGAGATTAGGATTAGTTCTAGCCTTAGGATTAAACCTTAATTCCAATCTCAGCCCTCAAAACCGAATCTGGCCCCCAAACTCAACACAACCCCAAAATGGTGCACCAGGCAAAACTGCTCGGCTGAACCAAGTCGACAGCCAAGTCGACAGGGCTGTCGACTTGGGTCCAACCAAGTCGACAGGGCTGTCGACTTGGGTGCTCTGGCGGGAATTTTCCCGCCTGACCCAATCTGACCCTTTTTCGAATTTTTAACCCGAAATTCGAAATCTGTTTTGAACTTGCAATTTTCTGAAAACTTCATTGGGCCTTAATCGGGTCATACGGACTCCGATTTTCGAAAACTCGGACTCTATTTCGCGTATTTTTCCGAGACGAACGCAATGGCATAGCCCGTTTCCCTTGATTCAGATTTATAAATAAAATTCTGCCTCGATTTATGTTATAACAGGTTATTGAAAATACGGGTTGTTACATTCCCCCTCCTTAAAGGATTTCGTCCCCGAAATCTTCAAGTTAGGAAGAACGTATCCTACCATCCAACATCCATCTACTCAAAACATCGTCCACGAGCAATCATTGTCCTTACAAGATTCTAAATGTTGTATGAACATATGCAAAGGTGTGTGTTATGTTAGTGAAATGAATCCATATGTATGCAATTCCTAACATACTGTATAATATCTATATGTGTGCACATAACATACATCTATATGCAACATCCATGTGCTGAATTACCCATCTTGCAACCATAAGAATTGAAAATGTACACACGTCCATATGCAATATGAGAGTGTATTTCAAGCCGATCTAGTGCCTAGTGTGTATTTATGTATCCACGAGCAACCACTAGCAACCACTTGCATCCACTTGCAACCATCAAACATAACATGTCTCAAACACATGTTTACATCCATAGGATTCCTATCTCAACAAGATACAGTCGAGTGATGGAAGCGAGTACAGATAAAACAAAAACTTGGTACATATACTTACAGACTACTAGTACAGATCAGATTTCCCCAAATGATTCTTAGGAAACTAAGCATGGTAGAAACCCAGAATGTATTTGTCATAGTCACCCTCATGCCCAACACAGATACTCTCAAACCCCAATTTATCACAAACAGATGATTTATAACTCTCAGGGAGTTTGAGACTATTACCAGATCAGAAGCAAGATTAGCATTAAAGTATCGAGTTTCCATTACAGAATCAAAATACCAGAAAAAGAGTTTCAAACTGAAAATCAGACAAGGAAAATTAAACATCCTACAGACAAATTATTCTAGCCCTAATCTATTCACTCGCCATGCGAGTATTCACCGTTCCTTCCGATGTAGTCCCTTTCTTCTTCGGGCAGTCCCTAGTGAATTGTCCCATCTCTCCACAGTTAAAGCAAGTGCCCTTCCTCTTTCTGCAATCCTTGTTTAGATGAGTTGAGCTTCCACAAGTAAAGCACTTCTTTTCCTTCTTATCTTCAGACTTCTCCTCCTTCTTTTGCATTTCCTTTTTGGGCCCCGTTTTCTTGTTCTGAGACTCATTCATCTTGACCTCCTTCTTTGCACTCTTGTTCTCTTCATTGAGTAGGGCCATATCTACCAAACTCTCAAACGTGGCCCCCATGGGCACATGAGACATAGCTAACTCCTGTAACGGCTCATTCAATCCTCTAGCAAAACAAAGAGCCTTCTTCTGAGTAGTACTCACCATATCCAAGCAAAAACGAGCTAACTGATTGAACTTGTTCACATATTCTTTGACAGACATGTCTCCTTGCTTCAAAGCAATAAACCTCTCCATTTGCAAATTCTCTTCAGCAGAAGACGGAAACTTTAGCCCGAATCTTGTCCTGAAATCGGCCCAAGTCTCAACTGGCCTAGTCGCGGTGGTGATCTCCCACCAATAAGCGGCTTCATCCTTCATAAGCCAAACCGCCAACAAGATCTTTCTCTGATCATCTAATCCAAAGATAGCGAATAAATCCTCGGTCTCTTTCAACCAATTCCGGGCCTCTACAAAAGTCTCGGTACCTAGAAAGTTCTTGCCACCCTTTGCTTTGAAGTCCTTGCAAATCTTCGTGAACTCTACTGGAGGATGCTGAGGGGGAGGAGGAGGAGGAACCTCAGCGACAGGAGGAGGAGGAACATTAACCACCGGAGGAGGAGTAACATTTGCGGGGCCGGCTTCGGTCGCCCTAGCCTCCATAAGTCTCCTATACCAAACAGGAACTTGCACTCCCTCTGGGATAACAAAGTTATCTGCCATACTGAAACGAAGGAAAAGATAGATTCAGAACGAGGAAACTAAGAATAGATAACTAAGGATTGTGCTAATGGCTTTTGGGGAATAGCCTTTTTTTTAAATACTAGACTTTTCTTTGGAAAATACTTTATACTTGATTTTGAAAATAGTTTTCCAAAAGTTTTAAAAAAACCTTTTTGTTCCTTCTCGTAAACCATACGCTCTGATACCAAATGTAACACCCCACCTCCGCCAGTGTGGCTCTTGCAAGCACTCTGACTTTGGAGGGGCAATAAAACAGGTAAACATGCATAATGATATGTCAAGGCAGAACAAGAACATATGTATATATGTAAACAGAGTAAATAAGATAAGTAAAACAGCGGAAGATTTCAAACTATTTCAAAACAAGTCTGGTACAACATAATGTCAACTTTCCAAATACACAAGTCTAGATAAAAACAACATCACTGAAAAACTGAAATACATAAGTACTATCCCCAAAATAAGTGATAACCATAGCTAGCTTCATGTCAAGACCGTACATGAGCTAAAATCCCACAAGCAAGCGATCAGAAATCGAGGCTAAGCTCCAATATTCCCACCCTGAGAACCGGGGGGGGGGGGGGAAACGGAAGAAAAGAGGCGAAAGAAAAACAGGTCAGTCAAAAAGACTGAGTAAGCCCTACTACAATCAATGTAAACTGATAAAGTTAACTGGCATGAGAAGCAGGGATGAACATAAGGATAACAACATACTAGCATGATGATTAACCAACAAGGTAGATAAAGGTGTCATCGCATAATCAGGTTTAAGGTTTTTGCACCAAAGGTGTACCAGCATTCTAACATGTCATGTATAAACAAGAATTTATCCCTTGGCCTAAACTTGGCCCAGTATCAGGTGTTTGACTTAAATCAAGATCCAACTTCTTGGTACCAATTCTAGTATAACCGGATTAGGTGTTACCCCAATGTTTACATCGAAACAGGACGGAACAGAATGGTCCATACAGAGATAGAGTTTGGGAAAAATGGGCTTTTACCAGCTTAACAGATAAAATACAGAAACGGAATGCTAACAATAATGGGCCTTTACCACCCTAACAGAACAAAGTACAGAAACGGAATGCTAACAATAATGGGCCTTTACCACCCTAACAGAACAGAGTACAGAAACGAAATACTACAATTTGGTGTACACTAGTAGTGGGCCTTTACCACCCTAACAGACGGTACCACGCAGAAACAGACCGGTGTTACCACCCAAAAAAACAGACGGTACCAACAGAATCAGACAGAGCTAAGTGTACCCTAAATCCTACCCAAGCGATCGGCTCCCTAATACATAAATACCCTGTGTCGGCCCCACGATAGGGTGTATCACTCCCTAAAGTGGCAACCAATTGGCACAGGCATATTTACAGATGTCACGGCATCTTACAACCTCAGAGGCAGACCGGGATCCATGCACGCACATGACCCGGTTGGAACGCACCATCAACACCCATCGCCATTATCAGAATGAACCACTTATAATTAGTTCAATAAGCGTGCCCGGACCCTACCTACAGTTGGGTCAATGTTTTGATACCAGAAAGGGTTACTGACTAATATGGGTCCCAAACAACAAATGACACAAGTATTCCCCCTTGTGTCCCCAGACTATCAGATTCAGATTAACTTATTAACAGAGTTCAGACGTACAAAGTTCAGACAATCAGTTTTCAGACTAACGGATCAGATAACAGATTTAAAAACTTGCCTAACTTGGTGTGGGTCCTACAGATCCGCAAAACAGGTTCGTTTAATTTATCAATCAAGTTAGTTTATCCAGACCAGGTATCAAATTGGTTCTCAGCCTTATCAAATTACCGAGTTGGATTGGTTAAGTATAGTTCAACTTGACCCCGTTAAATTACCGAGTTCAGATTGGTTAAGTGTAGGTTAACTTAACCCCGTTAATTTACCGAGTTCAGATTGGTTCAGTGTCATAAGTCAAATTTACTTAACCTTATCATGTAGCATTAATTAATTAATGTGCCTTAACCTCTCATATCAGACTTTGTTGTGGTTACTAGTTAAGCCGGTCGGTTCCGGGTAGCTTTATACCACAACTTGGTCTAACCTCGGGTTCAAGGTACAACATGACCAACTTCTCACATTGGGTCCTATTGTTTGTAGCAACTAGTTAAGCCGGTCGATTCCGGGTAGGTTTACACTACAAACTCAACCCAACCTCGAGTTGGTCACACTTATATTTTCTAAGTGTCATGTCCATCATGTTTCCAAAACATATTACAAGTTTTCAAGCATTTGGGTAGACCTAACTTAATAGGTAAATTCCCAATGGGTAGACCTAACTTAATAGGTAAATTCCCAATCTTATGTTTTTATGTCTTTTAAGTTTACCCAACCCCAAACGCAATCCCATCGCTTACATATCGCAATAGCGCATAAAGGATAGAAAGAGGGAACTTGGCATAATCATGACATAAAGGTGTTGAAGCCACAAGTTCAACATGGTGGCATATGAAATGTACATATGTTCATATACTTGCATATTACATTTTTAGGCCTCGAAAACATGCATAAAACCAAACTTAGCATATTGGTGATACATGGTGATAAATGACATGTAGAAATGGCCATAATTTCGCATTTAGCCTCACATGCAAGTTATCATAAGAGATATGATAACTTACATGTTGCCAAAATGCAACCTTTAGCATAAAGCTTGAAGCTTTATGTTCATATACTCAAGGTAAGCTTGCATAACATGATAACATGAACAAAATGATCAACCCAAACTTGCATAACATAACTTGCATATCATATGACAAACTTGCATAACATAACATGATTAACTTGCATAACATAACATGATAAACTTGCATATCATAACATGGCATACTTGCATAACATAACATGATAAACTTGCATATCATAACATATCAAACTTGCATAACATGACATGGTAAACTTGCATATCATAATGATCAACCAAGTTTGCATCATTCATTTAACTTTAGAGTTTAAATATGAAAGTAGAAAAGGGCTTACAATGCTTATGAAGACTCAAATGAGTATAAGCAAATATAAGATTGAGACAAAGCCCTTATGCAATCAAATAAACCCAAAATGCAAGCTCCAATAGAAAAACCCTTGAGCAAAAATGATCAAAACCCTTGCTTTATGATGTAAATATGGAAACTTGACTTGAATGCAAGTTAATGACACTCATACAAGCTTGAAAACACTTGTATGCATGGAAAATCTCTCATAGAAATAACTTAGGAATTTTATGAAGAGAGTGGAGGCCATGAGAGGAATGATTTTGCCATAGTTTAGTTACTTGAATGAATAATGATGATTTAGGGTTAGGTTAGGGTCTTATTTATAGAGATTAGGATTAGTTCTAGCCTTAGGATTAAACCCTAATTCCAATCTCAGCCCTCAAAACCGAATCTGGCCCCCAAACTCAACACAACCCCAAAATGGTGCATAGGCAAAACTGCTCGGCTGAACCAAGTCGACAGCCAAGTCGACAGGGCTGTCGACTTGGGTCCAACCAACTCGACTCCCAAGTCGACAGGGCTGTCAACTTGGGTGCCCTGGCGGGAATTTTCCTGCCTGGCCCAATCTGACCCTTTTTCGAATTTTTAACCGAAATTCGAAATCTGTTTTGAACTTGCAATTTTCTGAAAACTTCATTGGGCCTTAATCGGGTCATACGGACTCCGATTTTCGAAAACTCGGACTCTATTTCGCGTATTTTTCCGAGACGAACGTAATGGCATAGCCCGTTTCCCTTGATTCAGATTTATAAATTAAATTCTGCCTCGATTTACGTTATAACAGGTTATTGAAAATACGGGTTGTTACAATTCTAGATAGTTAACAAACAACCAAAACTAGCATCAGTTAAATTATGATCAAAATGCCAACCAGGAGAAATATAATGAGAAACTATAAGAGTTTAAAGGGTATCCATCTTGGTTTCTGACAAACAAAGCAACTGAATCTGATTTTCTCTCATAAAAACCTTAATTTCACTTGGCTTAGAAGGTAAATTCAACCCTCTATTATTCCAAAAGGATATATTATGCATCATAATTTGAATTTAAGAGGATCTACTAGTGGAGCAGCATGTTTCTTTGTATGTCTCTTTGAAGAATATTTCGAATTTCCAAAGAGCAGGACATCATCAGGCCCGTAATCTACTCCTTCATCAAGATCATGCATATCAGATATATTCAATTTGGCTTTCTTCTTTAGCTAACTTTGATGAAGATGGCGTTCACTACCTTGATATTTGGAAGGAGAAGCGATGTTAACAGAATCTAAAGGTAATTGGGTTTTTTGAGAATCAATGACTATTTGAGAACTATTAGCTGGAGGTGAAAGAATGATCTTTGAAGGTGGAGCAAGATGAGAATAATGAGAAGCTGAAGAGGTAATAAGATTATTTAACTTGCAACTCACATAAGAATTTGAAGGGATCTAAAAACTAAATGTTGAATTGCAAGCTGAAGTTTGAAGTGACGAGAAAGAGAATGAGTTAAATGTACAATTCTTAGCAATATTTGAAGTTGATGGACCTGATGATGTAAATCCCACATTAGCTTGATCATCCAATATATCATATGGATTACTCACATGGAATTCATTTTGAACCGCTTCATTAAGAACAGATTCAAAGACTTGTTTTCCTTTTAGCTTACCATAATTAATCGCACTACGAAGACCTTCTGTTACTTCCTAATTTTTGACAACACATATACTAAACTCATCAGCAATTATAATTTTTTGAGATCCTCTGCCAATTACACTATTGTGTATATCCATTTCCTCATCATCATTTAGCTCATTTAGCTCATCCGTATTTTCATTACCCCAAATTTCTACCACTTCCTCCATTGCCTCATTTATATCCTTTTCCACGTCAGTGCCATATTTACCAGCCTTCCTTTGCTATACTTGCTTCATCTTGTTGACTACTCTAGTCCAACCACTACTAGTAGGATGCACGGAAGTCCTATTAGCCACTTGTCTCTCCTTTTCATTGACCAAAAACTGTTTATTACTGAATGATTTAGATCCTTGGTAATTATTCACATGATGCTCCATATTAAGAAACTCACATTGACTAGTTTTGTGTCCAAAAATCTTAAAATGCGTACAAATACTTAGTACCCAATCATAAGCAATCAAAACAGTAGGGCCTTTTGAACATAATCCGCCCAAATCGAGACATTGAGGTAATACAGATTAAACATCTATTTCCACAAGAACTTTAACACACCTGATCCTTTGCATCCTTTTGTACAGTAATCGAAAAAAATAAGCCTTCCCACATGGCATGCCAACAAGTTGATGCCCATCAAAGTCCACAACAATAAAGATATACAATGTAAGTGAGTCCATATAGGCACCTTCCTTATTTGAGACTAAGCACTCCCAATAGATGGATCCCACTTGGTAATTACGAACATGAAACCACGAATGAAACTAGGGTCCGCAGTCAAAACCTTTTCCCTATCAAAATCATTTGAAAAATTGAAATAGAAATTGATGCCATCTAATTTGGTGTCCACCTCTCCATTTAGTTTCCAAAAGTTGCGCAGGTAACTAACCACTAACATATAGGAAAGGGAACCGTCAAGAAAAAACCTACTAATTGATTTTGCCAATAGTTCACTCCTTTACCCTTCATTAAGTCTGGAGGGAATTTCTTTTGACCATCTTTGACAATTTCAAATTCTATAGTTTTACAAGTGCCAGCATTTCTTAGTAAAGAATTGAACAATGAAAGATAGCAAGATTTGATTGTAGTAGCTGGAATCAAAGAATCAGGCTGTAACGTCTCGTATTTTTTGTAGTCAAATATTTAATTTAATTTATTATTTTAAATATTTTATTTGGAATATTAATGGATTTTAATATTTAATTCCTTATTAAAAACGAAGTTTGAACGTTATATATGTATATAATTATAAATCAAGCTCGAAATCGCGCGGTAGTTCGTAAATTGGAGATTTGAACTACAATTAAATATACAAGATCCGATATAGGTCGGATTTCTGTGAAACAAGAAACGTTGGAAGCGTGTTGATTATAATTTTCATATGAAAGACAAAAATCTAGATTTCGTGTTATAATTTGTTAATTATGACCAATTAAAATTTTTAAATAGTCGCTATGGAAATCGTTAATAAACGATAATGTTATTTAATAATTTAAATACGATTTTTAGTATAAATACGATTTTGTTTAACCCGAATTTCTGGTTTACCAAGTTTGGAATCTATCTTAGCCTTATTTGAAGCTATATGATATTTCATTTACATGTATTCGATAATATCGGTTTGTTGTTACTAGATTCAACTGTTTTAGAATTTCAATTTATATTGTATCTATATTATAAGTTTTAAAAATCGTGTCACCACCTCACTTGCTGATAAATACACATGTATATATGAGCTTCAAATATGATACACCGTAATGGAATGAGTTTATTCGAACTATACGTGCTACTAAGTAAATATGAAATATTAAAAAAAAAAATCGACCTATTCTGAATGCAAATAAAATGAAGAAAATAACAACATATATATGTACACTATTTGTACAATTGCATAACACAAAGAAAAGAAAAATATATACAATGTAAAATCTCACATACAAAAGTTCACTGCCGAAATGTTGTGAAAATGGAAACATAAAATCTATATTACAGTTCAAATCTCTTAATTGAATTAATAACTCAACCTAACCTAATCTACAACTTACAACACAAATCTCAGTGTTGATTATACATTACATAGCTTCACTGCCCTACCTAACATACACTTATGTGCAGTAAAATCAATACCCATTTTGAACAGATCAATCGTACTGTAAACACTATAGAAAAATCCAACCAAAATTTCTGCTAACCCATCACAAATCCATCAATAATACCACTTACAGTACAACCTAGAAAGGGAAGAAAACCAATGGCCTAAGTAAGAAATAACAACATGAAAGGAATACTTCATATCTCAGAAATACACACCAAATCGAATAGCCATATAAAACGGCTAGAAAATAGCTAGAACAGCTATATATTTGTACAACTAAACAGCTAAGAAAAACGTACCATGGAAAGGAAAATAGAAATGTATCTTTATACATGGAATACGGCTGAATAGACAAGACAATGAACAACTATGAGGAATCAAATAAGTATATTTTTTTTTGCATCAACTCTGCAACAGAACAACTAACATATATATTCATATATATATATATATATATATATATATATATACGAGGAAATTCCATGTACAAAATCAGTGTTTCCATACATTTAAAAACCCGAACACCAAATCTAACAATACAGTTCAAATCTTTGATTTGATAAAACAATTCATAATTGTACCAAATCTACTTGAAACAACTCGATTTTGGATATGACTAAGCAAAAACAGAACATTGAAATACAACACAAATCTGTAATTAAACATCAGCAGGAATCAAATGTCCATCAAAATACCACAGTTTGATAATACGGCTGGAAATGTAAAGGTAAAAATAACAGTACCTAAGAATAGTAGCTAAAGATCTAAACCTAGGGTATTACAGTTAGATTTGGACATCGATTCTATCCATCTACGGTTATATATACACACGCATTGTGTTACATCACCCTAGAAGAAAAAACAAATTACGGCAAGTAGAGCAAAAATGGTGCGAACCATTTATGAAATCAGAACTGAAATATATATAAAAAAATTGAATTGAAATACTCATCTGTGTTCGTAGCTCCACACACTTCTTCTCGGGATGTTTTGGATGGATTTCTTGGTGAAATTTTCAAAGCCGACGATTAGGGTTCAGAAATTCCTTGGATAATGGCTTCGAGTTTGTCTGTTGGTTGTCTGTAGAGGTTCTGGGGAGGCACAAAAGCTGAATCGATGAAGTTGTGGTGACATTCGGTGTCGATGGGGTTGATTGGGGTTTTACATATCATTTGAAGGAGGAGGATGGAGGGAAGATCAAAGAAGAGGGGCTGACGATGTTGAGAAGGGAAAGGGTGAGAGCGGCCATGGTTTTGGGTTGGAAGGTTAAAAGCAGGGTGAAGAAAAGTAAAGGGATCGGCCATTGAAGAAGTTTGGAGGCGGCGTTCTTCTTTTTGTCGATTAAGGGATCCGATTAGGGTTTTTTGAATGATAAAGGGTTGGGGTAATCGGGCCGAGGTAATAAAACAAGGTAAAGCCCAATTTTTTTTTTTATGAATGTTAGTTTAGTTAATTTAAAATTAAAACTTATTAACTTTTAAAGCTTATAACAAATCAATACGTGATCAGATTTACGCGCCGTCAGATTCGTTGGAGTCATATCGGAATGGACTTCATTATGGGGTAAGTGTGAACATGTCAGGATGCAGCTGGGATTTTTAATTAAATTAAACACACGTTTAATTTAACTAAATTTAGTCATTATCTCGATAGATAGAAATAAGTTGAGTTAAACTCACACAGTTTTCCCATTTATATTTTTATATAAATTGGGTTTTTATTTTGTGTGCTACATTTGCTGATGGTTGACTAGTTGCTAATATTATTATTATTATTTATTGATATAACTGATGAAATTAAATCGTCATTTAATTTCAGTGAAATACCAAATCGTTATTCTAACGATTGGTTCCAATAAAGGTAACTTACCTTGCTGGTCACGTTTATAAAATAAACGTGTTTAATTGTTTGAATTGCTTATGGTTGTGATTAAATGGTCATTATTTATTATTATCAGTTAAATGAAATTGAACGATCTGTTTGGAGATAACCATTTGTATACAGGGAAGAACAGGATGGAGGGATCCAACGGGATTCCTCAAATATATTATTTATTTTCATCTTATCCTACGAACTGTCATGTTTGGGCAATTGATTTGAGTATGGATCATTGATAAAAAAATTCAACCTGTGTTGTGTTTTAATCAATGGGCTATACAAGTTGAGTAATCGGAAGTAAATGGCCTAAAAGTAAACTGTTTTTTAATATCGATTTACCATTACGTAAATTGATAGAACTGAAGTTATACAAAATTTATTTTATAACTAAAGATAGATTTTGAAATATATTATTTGAATAAAGGTTTATTAAAAGGAAATAAATACTTATATTTATAATTTCATATAAATTGATTTAATAAAGTCAATTATGATGTTAATAAGATTTGTAAATGTGAGAATAAGCTAATTTACCTAATGATTAAGTTTGGATAATTTGTTTAAAACAAATAAATATAATTATTTAAATTAATTATGTTATTAATTAATTTAAAGTGAGAACGAATTGGAATCAATTAACGAGATAACCATGTTAACTGGGGTTGATATTGGAATGGAATATGGGTTTTGGATTTCAGCTCGTATCTACCTTAAGTTATGAACGTTGTTGATTAAGGTCTGAGAGGTAATTAAAATACCCAACTTGATCGAAAGCGGGAGTATCTGAAGGTGATATTAGTCGTAATGGTAAAAGAGGATAGTAAGGATTTATTATTTCATTAGGGAAATAATAAAGCAACATATTTGATGAAGATTTGGAATTGATGCATATATTGAGATTCCAAAGTAAAATTGGGAATATAAAGGAGTTGCGTGAATTATAACGATATTGTCGTGTTTTAAAAAGGAAATGTAAAAAAGGAGTTTTGTTCTATAAGAATAAGCATAGATTATCGTTTTTCAAGTAACGAATAAAAGATATCTCGTAACTTTGATTTTTTACGAGTAGTAAGTTCAAATGATTTCCCAAAATTATACAATAATGTGCAAATGTTTTGTAAATGGAAATAGACCACTAAATATGATATAGGATTTTCATCAGTATTAAAATGAACATGTTTAAAGAAAGTCTTATGTTAAGAAGCGAAAGTGCTATATTCGTAATACAGAAATATTTATGAGTTTTTAAATCTACATTTGTTTGAATTTAATGGCCAAGTGGTACTGAATACTGAACCAGTGAACCCATTGGATTGTCATGATTGAAACACTGATTATTTTGATAGTTAAATCACTGACTATCAAATCTGGCCAAATACGATTGTTGGTACGGAAAGACTGGGATCGAATTTATATTCGAAAACTATTCCGTTCAACAAATACGCGTAGATATTAGAAGACGATCGAGATGGAGCATTGAAAACCGTGGATCTTCATAAACGGAAGAACTACTAAAAATCTCTGGTTTAGCGGCTAGAGATGAAATATGGTTCTGTCGTGGTTGAAATCTACGGATTGCAAGGACTTCTCGCTACTGATCCATAGGGTTATTCTTATATTGGATGCAGTAGGAGGGTGCCTTCAATTCATCCTGTTCCTGGATGACTTGTATGGACGGATGTCTGACAAAGTATTTCCAAAGGAATGACGTACGTTGATTTCTTCAAATGTACCATAGTTGATGGCGGAGAAATGGTTTTTCTCTAGCCAAATAACTAGAGTATTTTTGTCGACGTCAATTAGTGATATCTGGCGGATCTGACGATGTGGCATTCAAAGTGAATGGTGGTCAGGTTTTGTAAGAGATAATTCGAACCTCAAGCCTCACAACCGGGAAATGACAGAAATTTGACAGGTGGCATGGCTATGTGGGTCGCTGCCATTAGGGTATATAATCACCTGTCTAGAGAAATTCCTTTTGTTTCTTTAATCTATTTCGATGCTGTGCCTTTTCGGGAAACAGTGGTTTGAGCCCAACCGTTGGTGATATACATTTTATACACTCAAGCGAAATGAGTGGTTGGCCATGTGAGGGCCGGGTTGCAAGATGTTCTTGTTGAACCCGGTGTATTCTCCTCTAGAGATATACTATCGGGCGGTGGTCCCATACCTTGTCATAGTCGGAATCCAATCTCTAATAAACGCCCACGGTTTTGTTTGTATACCATATATGTGGAGCGTGAGATCCAAGTGTTCCACTAGATTGTTATTTACTTGTATTTAGACATTATTATAATATCAGAAAAGATCTTGATTTCAAAACTGTTTTGGGCTATCGTAAGGTAAAAACCGTCTGTATTTATGTGTGGATTTGGTCTTACGATTATCCTTTTCTTTTGAAATATTTTAACTTTAAAATCAGGTTGTGTGATACCCTTAAACTTAGTGTGTTTATCTCACTCTGGTTCACCAGACTGACCCGGTGTTTTGTAAATGCTCGGGTTAGCCCGGGTGTACAGGTTCAGGTTATCGGATACTGTGAAGAGATGAGCTCGAAGCGTCCAGACGTATGATATTATATAGCTACTATTCGGCTGTGTGTCGTATATGGGACAGATTTTTATAACTGCCCAGAGATGTTGATGTACTCTGATATTGTAAGTATTTTTAAAATCTCTCAATAAAGATTTATTTCTATATTATATTTTGTTCCGCAGCGATGTGAGACTCTGATCCTGTGTTGTGTTGGTTCTTCTTCTTATATTCCAATATTTCTTTCTTTCTTATCTCACCCTCTAATTTCTTTCTAATAACGTTCCAGTGTTTTCGGTGTTTGGAAGGTCAGCATGAGTTACGGTAAAGGTATTTATGTCGATTTTCGGAGCCGAAAATCCTTGGGTCGTTATAGTGGTATCAGAGCTATTGGTTTAGTAATAACCTTGGCTATGTGGTGTAACTCGATAGATATTGGGTTAGCAATACCCTAGATCGAGATTGAGTGTATATATATATAAGAGCGTATTTGTAAAATTTATATACGAATGGTTTGTATTGTGTTTGTTGATCGGTTCAAGTGTTGAGAAGCTTTGAACTAGCAATGAATATAGTATTGTTTTGAGAAGAGGGTAAATGAAATAATTTTACCCAAAATAATATTTTTGTATAGAAAAGAAATAATTTTATCAAATTATTGAAATATTAGTGTGCTTGATTGATTTGAGCAGAATTCAAATTAGATTGAGATTTGAATTGAAACTTAATTTTGTTATGTGTAATTTAATTAAGAATAATATCGAAATGAAATAAAGCTGATTGGAAATTAAATGAATGAATAATAATCAAATATGTGAAACCAAATAAATGTTAATATTGAATGTGAATTCAATTGATTTAGCTGATTTGGTTGTGTATTGATTGTGAAATGTGAAATGTTTGTTATTGGATGGTAGACGGTTTTGATTGAAATAAGTCAACGATTTAATGAAGTTGAATAAATTATAAACTAAAGGATAATTTCCAGTATAATTAAACTAGAATAAAACTACATATGAATTGGAATTTACGATTTAACCTTGTATTTGATAAGGAGTTGATGCTATGTGTTTGTTTCTAGAATTGGTATAGTTATACCAGTTGTTTGATGAAATATTATTCAAGAATTTCATGTTTTGGCTACTCATATGTGAATTGAGTTAAGTACAGGTGCCAGATGGATAGGCAGATTGATATTGGTTGAATAAATCGCATATATATTGAACAACCATGCTCAATAGTGCTCGCAAAAAGGTACGCCTATGCGAAAATATAGAATTTTGGATTTTTGGTTCTGATTTTTGTTTTACGACCATGTTGGTCGATGGATACATATTATTTGTTCATGCGATATCGCTGATGTCACTCCATGCAGGGGAGACTCTACCGAATTTTCCCAGGAATTTAAGGTGTTAGAAAATTTTCGATATTTTTAAAAATTTATGTTGATTATAATAAAATGGTTTTGATTTAAAATAAAATGGATTTAGAAATTAATGAATTGTAACATTCTTTCTTACCTTAGCAATTTCGAGGACGAAATTATTTTAAGGAGGGAAGAATGCAACGTCCCGTATTTTTGGTAGTCAAATATTTAATTTAATTTATTATTTTATTTGGAATATTAATGGATTTCAATATTTAATTTGTTATTAAAAACGAAGTTTGAACGTTATATATTTATATAATTATAAATCGAGCTCGAAATCGCGTGGCTGTTCGTAAATTGGAGTTTTGAACTTCAACTAAATATACAGGATCCGATATAAGTCAGATTTCTGTGAAACAAGAAACATTGGAAGCGTGTTGATTATAATTTTGATATGAAAGAGAAAAATCCAGATTTCGTGTTATAATTTGTTAATTATGGCCAATTCAAATTTTTAAATGGTCGCTATGGAAATCGTTAATAAACGATAAAGTTATTTAATAATTTAAATAGGTCTTTTAATATAAATACAATGTGGTTTAACCCGAATTTCTGGTTTATCAAGTTTGGAATCTATTTTAGCCTTATTTGAAGCTATACGATATTTCATTTACATATATTCGATAATATCGGTTTGTTGTTACTAGATTCAACTGTTTTAGAATTTCAATTAATATTGTATCTATATTATAAGTTTTAAAAATCGTGTCACCGCCTCATTTGCTGATAATTACACATGTATATATGAGCTTCAAATATGATACACCGTAATGGAATGAGTTTATTCGAACTATACGTGCTACTAGGTAAAAATGAAATATTCACAAATTTTTCGACCCATCCTGAATGCCAATAAAATGAAGAAAATAACAACATATATATTTATACTGTTTGTACAATTGTATAACACAAAGAAAAGCAAAATATATACACTGTAAAATCTCACATACAAAAGTTCACTGCCGAAATGTTGTGAAAATGGAAACATAAAATCTATATTATAGTTCAAATCTCTGAATCGAATTAATAACTCAACCTAACCTAATCTACAACATACAACACAAATCTCAGAGTTGAATATACAATACATAGCTTCACTGCCCTACCTAACCTACACTTATGTGCAGTAAAATCAATACCCATTTTGAACACATCAATTGTAACACCACACGTCCATTAATGTCACACACAAAGGGAATGCATTAACTTCCATGGAGGTTTTAAGTGAATATAGAACAGAAAAATTACAACAAGACAGATAATAAGTAGTACTTGGAAATCTAAAACTTTATTTCATTACAGCGGAAGTTAAACATGTTTGTTACATCATAAAACCATAAATCAGAGTCAAGTACAATATCCATCTTGATAAAACAAAATACATAACCCCATTACAAAAATAGCCATTAAAGAAGATAACAAGCTGGACTTTACTTCAGCGGTCCAAGCTTTCCAAAGAGAGAATAAGCAATCCAATCAAACTCCGCTAGAGCTGGGCCCACCCTAAGGACCTGGTGGGTGAAAAGGATAGAAATAGAGGGGGTCAGACATAAAGTCTGGCGGGTATGATAATTCTAACAATACTATTATCAAAATAATTAGACTGAGGCATAAGCTGGAAAACAAGGAAATGTCTATGAACTATTGGGTATGGAAGAGCAGATAAAGATAACGTTAAAGGCACACCTAATTAACGAATAATTACTACACTGCACCACACCAGTCACTCTAAAGGTTGATCCCACTTGCTTCACTTAGAAATTATATAAATAGCTTCGTGTACCCCTAGCTGACTACATAAGTGCCGCCTGCCCCTATCTCCGCTAGGTGTACCCCACTACCCACTTTCGATCGGCTCCCTAATCGTAGATACCCGTGCTGGCCCCACAATGGGGTGTATCACTTCCCTAAAGTGGCAACGCGATAGAACTTGAGAGTGCACGGCTTATACCTACACGATGCAACAACGTCTTGCCTACCAGCCCGGGTCCACACACGCATATGAAACCCGTTGGACTTGCGTTGCAACCGCTACCCCGTTTGGCCTCTTACAGTCAAACCCAGTATGCGTGTCCCTTCGTCGACTTGGGTCGAGACCACAAAGATACGTTTGGGTTACTGGTTGAAATGGGCCCCCACAAGCTATCCACCTAAGCTTGTCCCCACTAGTATACCCCACTCAACCCTCTTAGTCATGTTCATTTACATGTGTGTTTGGTTAAGTCTTACTAATCATATTTCAAATGCCACTAAAGGCACCCACTAGATTCCTCATGCCACCCAAGGCACCTACTTAACCCCCATGTCCCACCTTACATGTTTATCTGGTTAAGTATTTCTTAATTCATTCAGGCCATAACCTCATAAAGACCTCTCACATTATACTGGCATTTATGGCAGCTGGATTCGCCGGGCGGGTCCGGGCAGTCTTATACCATAAAAGAGTCTAACCTCGTGTCTTTACAACTGTTATGCTTTAGTTTGGGCCTAGAACCTCTCACATTGGGCTGACATTTGTGACTAATGGATTTGCCAGGCGGGTCCGGGCAGTTTTACGTCACAAACGAGTCCAACCTCGTGTCATAAGCATTGATTAACACTTTTAATCTTTTACCCCAGTTTTAAATATATTCCTATTCAAATCATTAATTAATTCCAATTTTAATGATGTCCATAATTGACTCAATTATGGCCATCCACTTACGGTATGCAAAATCATATAAATTGCACCCCAATTTCTTAATATTAAATCCTTAATATTAAACCTACCCCACGTTATACGTTCGCTTATTCAACGCAAAATATACGTTAGACTCGAATATTCTAACTCGTAGCACAACGATAAATTATCACAACATATAGACAAATAAAATAGATCTAATCATAAACGGGGTGAAACTTGCATGTGTGATAGATGTACAACACCTAAACTTGCATAGGAAAAAACTACAACTTGCATAAAGCTACATATGTCATAGATCTAAAGGTGTCAACTTGTTTGGTAAAATGTCACAATTTACATAATATTATCATAATCCAAATTCATGTATAAACTTGCATATGTGGTTTATGCAACATAATGATGATGTGAACTAGCATCTAACACATAGAACTCACACATGTCATAGCACAATTCTAGATCTAATTAGATATCATGGCATATGTTCATAATCTTTACTAATCAATCTAAACTTGCATGTGTGATTTGTCATATAGATCAACATAGCCCAAATAATATCAACATTATAATTTGACTAACATGAACTAATTAGCATAGATAATAACATCATGACTTTATAACATGTATGATTTATCACAACTTAGCATAGAAAATTACAATTTATTCAATATCATCATAGCAGGATTTACAACATATAGGATATCATCATCACATAACATAGGATATACAACATACATGATAACATAAGATTTACAACAACATATATGACAATTCACATCATTTTCTTATGATCTGTATCTCATATTAATCTAATTAGTTTGCTAATAATCTTATTAAGATCATCATACTCAGAATTAGAGAAGAAAGAGAGTCATGATTTGCTTTAGAGTTGAGTAGAATTAGGGTTTTGATAAGCTTTCTTCCTTATTAGTTGGCGGCGGCTACACTGAGTTCCATGGCAATGGCATGACGGCGGCTATTCTATTTTTCTTGCGAATTAAAGTGGGAGACTACCTAGGTATATATAGAGTTTAGGATTTATTTAGGCCGTCAGATCAACTTAGAACTAACCTGAACCGTTTAATTTGCCAACTCAGCCCTAAAGACACATCAGCAGCTCATGATTGGGCTCAGTCAAACCCTAGCCGAATGGACCAGGTCGACACCCAGGTCGACTGCCTAGTCGACTCCCCAATCGACCTGGGGGGGGGGGGTGTCGACTGCCCAGTCGACCTGGGGTGCTGGGCGGGAAATTTGCCGCCTAGCCTGTTTGACCTCGAATTTTGAATTTTAAATTTTTTGAAATCTGTTTTGAATTTTATGAAACTTCCGGTGGCATATCTCCTTCATACGAAGTCCAAATCACGCATACTCGGACTCTATTTCAACCAGAATTCCGAGACGAACACAATGGCGCATCTCGTTTCCCACAATTCTCACGTCTGAGAATAGTTATTCTTCAATTTGTGAATATTAATATTAACAGAATTACGGGGTGTTACATTCTCCCCTCCTTAAAGGATTTCGACCCCGAAATCTTCAAGTCAAGAAGAATGTATATCCTAACATCCAATCGTCCATCTACTCAACCATCAAACACAGGCATCCATTGTCCTTATAGACTTCTAATGCTTTCATGTTTAAATGCAAACTGTGTGTATATGACCATATCTAATGCAAAATCAGGCGGTCCACTAATTCAGTTGACCTCCTTAATGTAAATCATGATAGTGCCATGCGTCCATTATGTACGCAAAAGTTCCTTAATGCTACATATCATCTCTATATGCGTGCACAATCATCATCTGAATGCAGCATCCATATGAAAAAAATCCTCATACATCCATTTTACTACATACATCAATATATATATATATATATATATATATATATATATATATATATATATATATATATATATGCAATATGAAGAGACTGAGCCGATCTAGTGCCTAAAGTGTGTGTATATGCATCCACGAGCAACCACTAGCAAACACTTGCATCCACTTTGCATCCATCATACATAACATGTCTCAAACACATGTTTCAACCATAGGATTATCCTAACTAAAGGTCCAAGATACTAGCGAGAGGATATACTAATGATAAGATAAGTACAAGCTAAGCGATAAAGGAGAAATTAAAAGACATATCCTAAAAGAGAAAAGGGTACAACGAGCGCATCTTCGCTTCTGTCTCCCAAATAGCGTTGCTCTCATCATCTCCCCATTGCACTTTGACTAGTCTGACCTCTCGATTCCTCAACTTCTTGATCTCCGACCCAAGAATGCATGTAGGAGCTCGTCGAATCTCGCATCACGCTCTATCTCCACCTCTCTAAGCAAGCTCGGCTCTACCACTTCTACGGTCTCATGCAAGCATTTCCTCAAATGTGACACATGGAATACGTCGTGTTCACCACTAAGTCTCTCAGGCAACTCCACTCTATGCGCCATCTGTCCAATATTCTCCTTAATAGGAAACGACCCTACGAACCTTGGTGCTGATTTCCCAATGGACCCAAAGCGAACAACGTTCCGTAATGGAGACACTTAGATAAAGACCATGTCCCCAACATCAAACTCAAGATCTGTCCTCCTTTTGTCTGCATAATATTTCTGTCTATCTTGCGTCGTCTTCATCCTCCTTCGAATCAAGTCAATCTTCTCCGAAGTCTCTCTAAACATATCGGGCCAAAGTAAGATCTTATCCGTAGATTCCCACCAACATGTAGGTGAACGACAAGGTCGTCCATGAAGAGCTTCGAAAGGTGCCATGCCAATGCTAGATTGAAAGCTGTTATTATATGCGAACTCTACCAATGGAAGATGCTCTTCCCATGTACCCCCAAAGTCTAGGATACATAGCCTCAAAAGATCCTCTAGAATGCAATTCACCCTCTCAGTCTGGCCGTCCGTCTGAGGATGATACGCAGTGCTCAAACATAACTGAGTCCCTACCGCCTCTTGCGAGCTCTTCCAAACTTCGCTAGTGAAGATAGGATCACGGTCGCTTACTATTCTAGATGGAACACAATGCAAATGAACTATCTCTCGAACGTATACAGAAGCTAACCATGGAGCAGTCCTCTTACTCTTCACGAGAATGAAATGGGCGCTCTTAGTAAGTCTGTCTACCATAACCCAAATCCCCGTATTACCCTTCCTTGATCTTGGTAATCCATCCACAAAGTCCATCGAGACACTTTCCCACTTCCATAGTGGAACCTCCAATGGGTGAAGCAACCCACCGGGTTTCTTTTGCTCCGCTTTTTATTGTTGGCACACAAAGCATCTAGCGACATGCACAGCCACATTCCTCTTCATACCGGCCCAAAAGAAAACTCGCTTCATGTCTTCGTACATCTTGTCTCCGCCGGGATGAATGGACATCTTCGAATGATGTGCTTCGTCAAGAATAGCCTTCCTCAAATTTTCGTCTCGAGGTACACAAAGTCAACTATCCCTACGTAACCAACCCTTATCATTTAGGGTATACCTACGGAGATGGCTTGATGACTCCCCTCTTTTGAGCTTTTCTACTAACTCTACCAACTGTGGGTCGTCTTACTGTGCCTCACCAATCTGTCCCAAAAGCGTAGGTCTGACCTCCAAGGATGCTAGAAAACTAGGTACAAAGTCAACGGAAGGTCTAAAATCAAACCTAGAGATGAATTCTAAGTTTCGCCGTTCAACAAACAACGGACTCAAGGACAGCCTTTTCCTACTTAAGATGTGTGCCACCACGTTACCCTTGCCAAGGGTATATGTTATTTCGAAATCGTAGGACGCTAAGAACTCCATCCACCTTTGCTATCTTAAATTCAAGTCCTTCTAAGAGATTAGGTATTTTAAAGATTTGTGGTCAGTGAATAATTCGAATTTCTCTCCAAGAAGATAATGGCGCCAAGACTTAAGCGCGAAAACAATAACGGCTAACTCTAGGTCATGTGTAGGGTAATTCTTCTCATGCACCCTTAACTACCTTCCAACATGGGCTATTACCCTACGCTCTTGCATTAAGATTGCGCCTAGTCCTATCCCATAAGCGTCGGTATAAATAGTAAACGACTTACTCCCGTCTGGCAGCACTAAGACTGGAGCTGAGGTCAAAGCTCTCTTCAAACGTTGGAATGCATCATCACAATCTACGTCCCATGTGAAAACTAGGTTCTTCTTCGTCAAACGTGTTAATGGAGCTGATATCTTTGCGAAGTATTTGATAAACTTCCTATAGTAGCCAGCCAACCCCAAGAAACTCCTTACTTCAATAGCGTTTTTAGGGACATTCCAATATTGGATGGCCACCATCTTCGCGAGATCCACAGCTATCCCTTCTTTGGAAACCACGTGCCCTAAGAATCGCACTTCCTCTCTCCAAAAGTAACACTTAGTAAATTTAGCTTTAAGGTTGTGCGCTCGTAGGGTCTCCAACACTTCCCTAAGATGTAGGGCATGCTCTTCTTCATTCTTAGAAAAGATCAAGATGTCCTCTACAAAGACCACCACGAATTTATTAAGGTACTCCCTAAACACCCTTCTCATCAAATCAACAAAGTATGCGGGGGCGTTTGTCAAACCGAAGGGCATCACTAGCCATTCGTTGAAACCGTCCGGAGTCCTAAAGGCAGTTTTGTCTATGCTATCCTCATCCACTCTCAACTGATGGAATCCAGTGGCTAAGTCCAACTGCGAAAACACTGAGGCGCCAACTAACTGATCGAAGAGGTCGTTAATCCTCGGCAGTGGGTGTCTGTTTTTCTTAGTAAGCTTATTAAGTTCTCTATAGTGCACACACAGTCTAAGGGACCCATCCGCCTTCATGGAAAATACTACTGGTGCACCCCACTCCGATATACTACGTCTTATGAACCCCTTCTCAAGCAAATCCTTCACTTGCTTATTGATTTCCCTCCTTTCACGAGGAGCCATGTGGCGTATTGGAAAAGATACTGGTTTTGCATTATCCACAAGATATATTCGAAAATCTATCTCCCGCTTCGGAGGCAAGCCCTTCACCTCCTCAAACACATCCGAGTATTCTCGGACCACTCTGACAGATCGTAGATTCTCCACAGATGCATCAAGCGATTCTAAATAACTTAGCATAACAGATTTTATTGGATTACAAAAGATTTCGAGAGTGTTGCCAAGGCGAGTCACGAGCCTAACTACTCTCCTTTCACAATCAAGAATGGACCCATTTCTGGATAATCAATCCATTCCTAAAATTAGCCCATAGCCCGTGAAGCCCAAAACATAAGCATCACATCTAAACTCAATGCTAAGTATAGAAAATTTCAAATCCAAAAACATCATGGACAAACAAGTTGAGCCCCCAATTGGATTCGAAACAACTAAGGGATCCTCTACTAAACTGGTATTTAAGTGCCGTGATTCAACTAATGATGTAGAGATAAATGAATGCGATGCGCCCGAATCGAATAAGGTACGAACATGATGATCAAACAGAAAAACTAAGCTTTCAACAGAAATGGTTCTACCTCGTTCTTGCAGCGGTGGGAACGCGAGAGCCTAAACTTGTCCCCTTGCCTGCCCTGGTGCCATAAGAGCCTGCACCTGTACTCCAGAGGTAGACCCTGCCCTCTGCCCCTTCTTTGGGCAGTCCTTCACTAGATGTCTCGCTTTACCACAGTGAAAACAACCAGTCTTCTTTTTCTTTCTGCAATCCTTGCTGAGATGGCCTGGTGTCCCACAGTTAAAGCATCTTTCTTTCCATTGCCATTATTGTATTTACCACCCTTCTTGTTTTGCTGTTGTGGTTTCTTCTGATCCCCTTTCTTCTCGGGTGCCTTATTAGCATTAGCGCCTTTCTCCTCGTGCATGAGTGCCATGTCTACTAGCTTCTCAAAGGTGGCCCCCATAGGGATGTGGGTCATAGCCAACCCCTACAATGGCTCATTCAAGCCTTTAACGAACCTCAGAGCCTTCTTCTCCGGCGTGTTCACTAAGTCCAAGCCAAACCTTGCTAACTGATTAAATTTGTTGACATATTCTTTCACTAATGAGCTTCCTTGCTTTAATGTCAAGAACCTTTCCATACATAGATTCTCTTCTGCCCTTGAGAGAAACTTTGCCTCAAACCTACATCTGAAATCCGCCCAAGAATCAACAGGACGCTCCCAATTAGTGACCTCTTACCAAAACGAGGCCTCTCCCTTCATTAACCAAGCTGCTAATTTGACTTTCCTCCCTTCTTCTACTTCAAAGATTTCTTGCAATTCTTCCACCTCCTTAAGCCAATCTCTAGCCTCCACAAATGTTTCTGACCCTTGAAAAGGTTTTCCGCCCATAGCCTTAAATTCCTTGCATGTCTTTGCAAAAGTATCAGCGCGAGGAGGAGGAGGAGGAGCGGGTGCAACTGGTGGTGGAGGAACATTGGCTGGACCTGCAGCGGCCCTAGCCTCTTATAACCTCCTATACCATCCTGTTATCGTTACACCATCCGAAAGGTTAAGATCTTCAGCCATGCTGAAACGAAAAAGGAAAGATTCAAAATGGAGAATTCGAAAGATAAAGATATATGGCTATTGGGGATTATGTTTTTCATAAAAACTTTTCTCTTTAAATTACTCATCAAGACATGTTTTTGAAAATACTTCTTCCAAAAATACTTTGGAAAAATAGTTTTTCTAAAATTTTTATCTGTTCTTGTAACCTGGATCTAATACCACGTGTAACACCCCACGTCCATTAATGTCACTCACAAAGGGAATGCATTAACTTCCATGGAGGTTTTAAGTGAATATAGAACAGAAAAATTAAACAAGACAGATAATAAGTAGTACTTGGAAATCTAAAACTTTATTACATTGCAGCGGGAGTTAAACATGTTTGTTACATCATAAAACCATAAATCAGAGTCAAGTACAATATCCATCTTGATAAAACAAAATACATAACCCCATTACACAAATAGCCATTAAAGAAGATAACAAGTTGGACTTTACATCAGCGGTCCAAGCTTTCCAAAGAGAGAATAATCAATCCAATCAAACTCCGTTAGAGCTGGGCCCACCCTGAGGACCTGGTGGGGGAAAAGGATAGAAATAGAGGGGGTCGGACATAAAGTCTGGCGAGTATGATAATTCTATCAATACTACTATCAAAAAAGTTAGACTGAGGCACAAGCTGGAAAACAAGGAAATGTCTATGAACTATTGGGTATGGAAGAGCAGATAAAGATAATGTTAAAGGCACACCTAATTAATGAATAATTACTACACCGCACACACCAGACACTCTAAAGGTTGATCCCACTTGCTTCACTTAGAAATTATATAAATTGCTTCGTGTACCCCTAGCTGACTACATAGGTGCCGCCTGCCCCTATCTCCGCTAGGTGTACCCCACTACCCACTTTCGATCAGCTCCATACTCGTAGATACCCGTGCTGGCCCCACAGTGGGGTGTATCACTCCCCTAAAGTGGCAACCTGATACAACTTGAGAGTGCATGGCTTATACCTACACGATGCAACAACGTCTTACCTACCAACCCGGGTCCACACACGCATATGAAACCCGTTGGACTTGCGTTGCCACCGCTACCCCGTTTGACCTCTTATAGTCAAACCCAGTATGCGTGTCCCGTCCTCGACCTTGGTCGAGCCCACAAAGATACGTTTGGGTTACTGGTTGAAATGGGCCCCCATAAGCTATCCACCTAAGCTTGTCCCCACTAGTATATCCCACTTAACCCTCTTAGTCATGTTCATTTACATGTGTGTTTGGTTAAGTCTTACTAATCATATTTCAAATGCCACTAAAGGAACCCACTAGATTCCTCATGCCACCCAAGGCACCTACTTAACCCCCATGTTCCACCTTACATGTTTATCTGGTTAAGTATTTCTTAATTCATTCAGGCCATAACCTCATAAAGACCACTCACATTAGACTGGCATTTATGGCAGCTGGATTCGCCGGGCGGGTTCGGGCAGTCTTATACCATAAAAGAGTCTAACCTCGTGTCTTTACAACTGTTATGCTTTAGTTTGGGCCTAGGACCTCTCACATTGGGCTGACATTTGTGACTACTGGATTTGCCGGGCGGGTCTGGCCAGTTTTACGTCACAAACGAGTCCAACCTCGTGTCATAAGCTTTGATTAACACTTTTAATCTTTTACCCCAGTTTTAAATATATTCCTATTCAAATCATTAATTAATTCCAATTTTAATGATGTCCTTAATTGACTCAATTATGGCCATCCACTTACGGTATGCAAAATCATATCAATTGCACCCCAATTTCTTAATGTTAAATCCTTAATATTACACCTACCCCATGTTATACGTTCGCTTATTCAACGCAAAATATACGTTAGACTCGAATAGTCTAACTCATAGCACAAAGATAAATTATCACAACATATAGACAAATAAAATAGATCTAATCATAAACGGGGTGAAACTTGCAGATGTACAACACCTAAACTTGCATAGGCAAAAACTACAACTTGCATAAACCTACATATGTCATGGATCTAAAGGTGTCAACTTGTTTTGTAAAATGTCACAATTTACATAATATGATCATAATCCAAATTCATGTATAAATTTGCATATGTGGTTTATGCAACATAATGATGATGTGAACTAGCATCTAACACATAGAACTCACGCATGTCATAGCACAATTCTAGATCTAATTAGATGTCATGGCATATGTTCATAATATTTACTAATCAATCTAAACTTGCATGTGTGATTTGTCATATAGATCAACATAGCCCAAATAATATCAACATTATGATTTTACTAACATGAATTAATTAGCATAGATAATAACATCATGACTTTATAACATGTATGATTTATCACAACTTAGCATAGAAAATTACAACCTATTCAATATCATCATAGTAGGATTTACAACATATAGGATGTCATCATCACATATAATAGGATATACAACATACATGATAGCATAAGATTTACAACAACATATATAACAATTCACTTCATTTTCTTATGATCCATATCACATCTTAATCTAATTAGTTTGCTAATAATCTTGTTAAGATCATCATACTCACAATCAGAGAAGAAAGAGAGTCTTGATTTGATTTATAGTTGAGTAGAATTAGGGTTTTGATTAGCTTTCTTCCTTCTTAGTTGGTCGCGGCTACACTGAGTTCCATGGTAATGGCATGACGGCGGCTATTCTATTTTTCAAGTGAATTAGAGTGGGAGACTACTTAGGTATATATAGAGTTTAGGATTTATTTAGGCCGTCAGATCAACTTTGAACTAACCTGAACCGTTTAATTTGCCAACTCAGCCCTAAAGAAACATCAGCAACTCAGATTTGGGCTTAGTCAAACCCTAGCCGACTGGACCAGGTCGACACCCAGGTCGACAGCCTAGTTGACTCCCCAGTCGACCTGGGAGGGGGGGTCGACTGCCTAGTCGACTCCACAGTCGACCTGGGGTGCTGGGCGGGAAATTTCTCGCCTAGCCTGTTTGACTTCGAGTTTTGAATTTTAAATTTTTTGAAATCTGTTTTGAATTTTCTGAAACTTCCGATGGCCATATCTCCTTCATACGAAGTCCAAATCATGCAAACTCGGACTCTATTTCAACCAGAATTCCGAGACGAATACAACGGCGCAACCCGTTTCCCACAATTCTCACGTCTGAGATTAGTCATTCTTTAATTTGTGAATATTAATATTAATAGAATTACGGGGTGTTACATCAATCGTACTGTAAACACTATACAAAAATCCAACCAAAATCTCTGCTGACTCATCATGGATCCATCAATAATACCACCACCAGTACAACCTGGAAAGGGAACATAACCAATGGCCTAAGTGAGAAATAACAATATGAAAGGAATACTTCATATCTAAGAAATACACACCAAATCAAACTGTCATATAAAACAGCTAGAAAATAGCTAGAACATCTATATATTTGTACAACTAAACAGCTAAGAAAAACGTACAATCGAAAGGAAAACAGATATGTATCTTTATACATGGAATACGGCTGAATAGACAAGACAATGTACAACTATGAGGAATCAAATAAGTATATTTTTTTTTACATCAACTCTGCAATCGAACATCTAACATATATATATATATATATATACACAAGGAATTTCCATGTACAAACTCACTGTTTCCATACATTTAAAAACCCAAACACCAAATCTAACAATACTGTTCAAATATTTGATTTGATAAAACAATTCATAACTGCACCAAATCTACTTGAAACAGCTCGATTTTGGATATGACCGAGCAAAAATAGTACATTGAAATCCAACACAAATCTGCAATTAAACAGCACGCCGAAATCAAATGTCCATCAAAATACCATAGTTTGATAATACATCTGGAAATGTAAAGGAAAAAAAAAGTACCTAAGAACAGTAGTTAAAGATCTAAACCTAGGGTATTACAGATGGATTTGAACATCGATTCTATCCATCTACAGTTATATATATACACGCATTGTGTTACATCATCCCAGAAGAAAAAACAAATTACGGCAAGCAGAGCAAAAATTGTGCGAACCATTTATGAAATCAGAACCGAAATAAATATTAAAAAAATGGTTTGAAATACTCATCTGTGTTTGTGGTCTACACACTTCTTCTCGGGATGTTTTGGATGGATTTCTAGGTGAATTTCTTCAAAGCTGACGATTAGGGTTCGGAAATTCTTTGGATTATATCTTCAAGTTTATCTGTTGGTTGTCTGTAGTGGTTCTAGGGAGGCACAGAAGCTGAATCGATGAAGTTGGGGTGACATTCGGTGTCGATGGGGTTGATTGGGGTTTTATAGATCAATTGAAGGAAGAGGATGGATGGAAGATCAAAGAAGAGGGGTTGACGTTGTTGAGAAGGGAAAGGGTGAGAGCGGCCATGGTTTTGGGGTGGAAGGTTAAAAGCAGGGTGAAAAAAAGTAAAGGGATCGGCCATTGAAGAAGTTTGGAGGCGGCGTTCTTTTTTTGTGGATTAAGGGATCTGATTAGTGTTTTGTGAATGATAACGGGTTGGGATAATCGGGCCGAGGTAATAAAACAAGGTAAAGCCCAATTTTTTTTATGAATGTAAGTTTAGTTAATTTAAAATTAAAACTTATTAACTTTTAAAGCTTATAACAAATCCATACGTGATCAGATTTACGCGCCGTCAGATTCGTTGGAGTCATATCGGAAAGGACTACATTATGGAGTAGGTGTGAACATGTTAGGAGGTAGCTGGGATTTTTAGTTAAATTAAACACACGTTTAATTTAACTAAATTCCGTCATTATCTCGACAAATAGAAATAAGGTGAGTTAAACTCACTCAGTGTTCCCATTTATATTTTTATATAAATTGGGTTTTTATTTTGTGTGCTCTGTTTGATGATGGTTGACTGGTTGCTAATATTATAATTATTATTTGTTGATATAACTGATGAAATTAAATCGTCATTTAATTTCAGTGAAATACCAAATCGTTATTCTAACGATTGGTTCCAATAAAGGTAACTTACCTTGCTGGTCACGTTTATAAAATAAACGTGTTTAATTGTATGAATTGCTTGTGGTTGAGATTAAATGGTCGTTATTTATTATTATCAGTTAAATGAAATTGAACGATCTGTTTGGAGATAACCATTTGTATACAGGGAAGAACAGGTTGGAGGGATCCAAAGGGATTCCTCAAATATATTATTTATTTTCATCTTATCATACGAACTATCATTTTTGGGAAATTGATTTGAGTAAGGATCATTGATCAAAAATTCAACCTGTGTTGTGTTTTAATCAATGGGCTATACAGGTTGAGTAATCGGCAGTAAATGGCCTAAAAGTAAACTGTTTTGTTATATCGATTTACCATCACGTAAATTGATAGAACTGAAGTTATACAAAATTTATTTTATAACTAAAGATAGATTTTGAAATATATTATTTGAATAAAGTTTAATTAAAAGGAAATAAATACTTATATTTATAATTTATTATAAATTGATTTTATAAAGTCAATTCTGATGTTAATCAGATTTATAAATGTGAGAATAGGCAAATTTACCTAACGATTAAGTTTGGATAATTTGTTTAAAACAATCAAATATTATTATTTAAATTAATTATGTTATTAAATTATTTAAAGTGAGCACGAATTGGAATGAGTTAACGAGATAACCGTGTTTTGAGTTGGATAAATCGACCGTGTTAATTGGGGTTGATATTGGAATGGAATATTGGTTTTGGATTTCAACTCGTATCTACCTTAAGATATGAACATTGTTGATTAAGGTCTGAGAGGTAATTAAAATACCCTAACTTGATCGACAGTGGGAGTATCTGAAGGTGATATTAGTCGTAATGGTAAAAGAGGACACTAGGGATTTATTATTTCATTAGGGAAATAATAAAGCAACATTTTTGATGAAGATTTGGAATTGATGCATATATTGAGATTCCAAAGTAAAATGTGGGAATATAATGGAGTTGCGTGAATTATAACGATATTGTCGTGTTTTAAAAAGGAAATGTAAAAGATGAGTTTTGTTCTGTGAGAATAAGCATAGATTATCGTTTTTCAAGTAACGAATAAAAGATATCTCGTAACTTTGTTTTTTCACGAGTAGTAAGTTCAAATGATTTCCCAAAATTATATAATAATGTGCTAATGTTTTGTAAATGGAAATAGTCCACTAAATATGATATAGGATTTTCATATGTATTAAAATGAACTTCTTTAAATAAAGTCTTACGTTAAGTATGAAGCGAAAGAACTATATTCGTAATATAAAAATATTTAAGAGTTTTTAAATCCACATTTGTTTAAATTTAAAGGCCAAGTGGTGCTGAATACTGAACCAATGAACCCATTCGATTGTCATGGTTGAAACACTGATTATTTTGATAGTTAAATCACCGACTATCAAATCTGCCCAAATACGATTGTTGGTAAGGAAAGACCAGGATCGAATTTATATTCGAAAACCATTCCGTTTAACAAATACATGGAGATATTATAAGATGATCGAGATGGAGCATTGAAAACCGTGGATCTTCATAAATGGAAGAACTACTAAAAATCTTTGGTTTAGCGGCTAGAGATAAACTGTGGTTCTGTCATGGTTGAAATCTACGGATTGCAAGGACTTCTCGCTACTGATCCACGGGGTGATTCCTATATTGGATGTAGTAGGAGAGTGCCTTCGGTTCATCCTGTTACTGAATGACTTGTATGGATGGATGTCTAACAAAGTATTTCCAAAGGAATTACGTACGTTGATTTCTTCAAATGTACCATAGTTGATGGCGGGGAAATGGTTTTTCTCTAACCAAATAACTAGAGTATTTTTGTGGACGTCAATTAGTAATATCTGGTGGATCTGACGATGTGGCATTCCAAGTGAATGGTGGTCAGGTGTCGTAAGAGATAATTCGAACCTCAAGCCTCACAATCGGGAAATGACAGAAATCGGGCAGGCAGCTGGCTATATGGGTCGCTCCCATTAGGGTGTATAATCACCTATCTATAGAAATTCCTTTTGTTTCTTTAATATATTTCGATGCTATCCCTTTTCGGCAAACGGTGGTTTGAGCCCAACCGTTTTGTGATATACATTCGATACACTCAAGCGAATTGAGTGTTCGGTCATGTGAGGGCCAGGTTGCAAGACGTTCTTGTTGAACCCAATGTATTCGCCTTTAGAGATACACTATCAGCAGGTGGTCCCATACCTTGTCATAGTCGGAATCCAATCTCTAGTAAGTGCCCACGGTTTTGTTTGTATACCACATATGTGGAGCGTGAGGTGCAAGCGCTCCACTAGATTGTTATTTACTTATATTTAGACATTATTATAATATCATAAAAGATCTTGATTTCAAAACTGTTTTGGGTTATTGTAAGGTAAAAACCATCTGTATTTATGTGTGGATTTGGTCTTACGATTATCCTTTTATTTTGAAAGATTTTAAATTTAAAATCAGGTTGTGTGATACCCTTTAACTTAGTGTGTTTATTTCACTCTGGTTCACCAGACTGACCCAGTGTTTTGTAAATGCTCGGGTTAGCCCGGGTGTACAGGTTCAAGTTATCGGATACGGTGAAGAGACGAGCTGGAAGCGTCCAAATGTATGATATTATATAGCTACTATTCCGCTGTGTGTTGTATATGGGACATATTTTTATAACTGCCCAGAGATGTTGATGTACTCTGATATTGTAAGTATTTTTAAAAGCTCTCAATAAAGATTTATTTCTGTATTATATTTTGTTCCGCTACGATGTGAGACTCTGATCCTGTGTTGTGTTGGTTCTTCTTCTTCTATTCCAATATTTCTTTCTTTCTTATCTCACCCTCTAATTTCTTACTAATAACGTTCCAGTGTTTTTGGTGTTTGGAAGGTCGGCATGAGTTACGGTAAAGGTATTTATGTAAATTTTTGGAGCCGGAAATCCTTGGGTCGTTACACAGGCTGATGAAGAGAGCAACTAGGATTAGAAGAATTTAGAACAAGATTTGAGGATAATGGATCAGGACCAATATTATGAACTATAATGGAGCGCCCAGTATTAACATTTGAAATATTTGAAAATTGAACAGATACATTAGGAGTATTCGATGAAATGCCAGAAACAGGAGGCACATTAATAGTGGAAGAATTAGAATTTAGAAAGTGCCTTTGAGGATCTTGAGTATCAAATCCAGATCTAGAAGAAAAATATGGCTCTACAACAGTATGATCCAAAGAATTAATTGCCAAATTATCGACATCGGCAGGATTTACAGTGTTATTATCAGAATTTTCAAGATTCGAACTATCAACAATAGCAAAATTATCAACAATATAAACATCAGATCCATTCATAGACGATAAAGAACCTGGGATAATAGATTCACGATTGACCACATCCAAATTAACATCGGCACCCAAAGGAGATGCAATAACGGAAGCTTGAGATAACTTGGGCGGAGGATCGGGAGAGACTGGAGGAGGAGGACGAATTGGAACAGGATGAGTCAAGAGGAGAGGATGAAGATGAGAAAAGTGAGTCAAGGGAGGAGGATGATGACGCCATTGACAAAGGGTTTACAATTCCCGATCTTTATAGAAAAATGATTATCTAACTTGTTTACAATAAATATATTTATCACATTTACTTATACGAAAACCCTTTTTCATCATGATGCTATCATATTTTTCATGCCTTTGTTTTGAAGCTTGTTTTAGTCTGTAATGATTTGATCGGTCCATGGATTTTTTTCTCTTTTACTTTGGAGATTAAACCTTCATGTTGCTCCATATCGATCTCCTCATCGGGACCTCCATTGAAGAATGTTGTCTTTGCATACATTCGATGTATTTCTAGCTTACAAACGAATCCAATTACTATTAGCTTTCTTATAGAGGTTATTTGTGTAACTAATTAATAAGTATCGAAGAAGTCTACATCCTATTTTTGAGAATGTCTTTTAGCTATCTTTAACATTTATCGACAGAGCTATCAGGCTTCGTTTTCTTCTTGGAGATCCATTTACAGCCAATTGGTTTTATTTCGGGTGAATCCAGGTGGAATATCAAACAATTTCCAAATTTTATTACATAGAACGAAACCAATCTCACTTTTGATTGCTTCTTTAGAAAGATTCTGAAAATGACACTGCTTTTTACTAGTTTGTTATTTAACAGGGTACAGGAATTATATAACATATTTATGAAAATTAAAAAAGGTGCAGAATTATATAACAAGATACATGAATTTAGAAAGCACAAGTGCATAAATTACAAGGTTGGAAAACAAAAATCAGGCTATTTGATGTTATAAATTTCAATAAAAATTTCAGCAAAATTGAGCAAAAGCTGGAATAGCTCAGTTGACTAGAGCGTGTGGTTGTTAAAAACAAGGTCGGAGGTTCAAGCCCTCCTCCTAGCGCCTTATACATATACTGCATTTTTTTGGGTCTTCCAGCATTACCTAACAAAAGCCGTGAATCCCTCGTAAGCTGCGACCTACATCAAATTAATATTATTTACAATTGACAAATTTTGGCTTTAATTTTACCAACCGAAGCATATCAAACAAAGTAACAGTGCATTTACTTACAAATTCTAGCGCAACTACCTAAACATAAATTAGTGTCCACTATGCCACATATGACCTCTCACACACTCCATATTTCGACACAAGCTAATAAGGGTGCGCAATATTCGGTTCAAACCAAATTAACCGATCAAACCAGTTTATTTAGGTTGATTCGGTTCTAAAACTAAATCAATTTTTATTCAGTTTGCAAAATATTTTTTTGTTATCAATTTAACTAAATTAACCAAACTTTATTATATAAATTTACGATATTGTAATGCTTTAAATAATTAGTTCAACAAAGGCATTTGTTGCACATTGATCAAATCTTATCATAAACATAAAATTTACTATATAAATTTTCTGCAAACATGAATTTTTGTTTTACTTTATGTGAATTCATCATTTAAATAATAATTCATCATTCAAGTTTGGCTAAATCAGTTACAGACCAAATTAATTGAAATTAATTTGGTTCGGTTTAGAAAATTTTCGATTCCAATCCAGTTAGTGTTTTTTTACCTCCAAATCAGTGAAATCGACCGAATGCTCACACCTACAAGCTAAGACTCATATTACAATAGATATTAGAATAACCACTCAAAACCCAAAGAAATTCTTCTTCATCATTAATATCATCGTCATCTGTAAATTGTTGAACCCCGGGACATTGAACATGCATCATTTTCAATCATATGTTCTACGAGATTCATCATAGCAATTTTATTATTCAATACCTCCTCAAATTGTACAGAATTTGACGCTAATGGTTCTCCATGACGATCCCAAACCAAATAGTCTGACACATAATTGTATTGATGCAAATGAACTCTAACCGTTTGCAGTATCAAATGCTTCAAACATATACATAGATTAATTGGGCCTCAATTAATTCAACCTATACATAAATTCTTTAACAACACTATACATTCAACACTATATATGCACATATACATAAAACATAAGCTAACTAAACCAAGATTAGCAACATAATCAAATCAATATATATACACATTTATTAATAGCACTACACATACAAAGATACAATCTAACAAACAAATTAAGAATAAACTAGCAAACCTAGGATATTAAATAAAATTAGAGCTTCATACCTTGGAAATTAGAGATCAATTGGAGTTTAGACAGGAGGAGAGTGAGACTTGATCGCGTTGGAGAGAGTAACGACGGCTGTGGAGTTGGCCAATTTTAGAAATCGGGAAGAAAGGATTTGGAATTTGGAGAAATTTGTGGTAGTAATCGAATGGGAGGACGAAGATAGCAGGTCGGGTTTTTTCAGCTTGACTAAGAAACGGTTGCCAACGTCATTGTAAACAATGGCTTCCCATGGTTTTTTTAATACATAAAGTAGAATCCAGAATTTAGTTTCCATTGCGAGCCATTAGGGTAGCCGTTGCCCCGCTCCGTTGTGATATACAAAGTTTCTTTTAGTGTAGTTTTCTGCAATTCATGAGGTACATTAAGCATCATATTGCGCGAGTATTACAATTTCTGTACACTTTCATTTTTTTGTGTGTAGTACATCCGATGGATTATAGTTATTCTAACCTCTTTAATTCCAAAATTTTGAAACTTTTCAGCCACTTTATCTGTATAGTGTGATTGGCATAATTCAATTTTATTTGGTATCCGTATTTTTTCGCTTTCCAAAATAACGTATGCAACCCTTTAATATTTTATATAAAAACTATTGATTAACATTTTCTTTATGGTCTCTATAACTTTAATGTTAGGACCAAATATTAGCGAATCGTCCCCATTTAAACAAAACATCACGTATGATTGTCCTACTTGTTTACAATAAATGCATTTATCACATTTTCTTATACGAAAAGCCTTTTTCATCATGAAACTATGAAATTTTTCGTGCGATTGTTTTGAAGCTTGTTTGAGTCGGTAATGATTTGATCGGTCTACAGGACTTGTTCTCATTTACATTGGAGATTAAACCTTTAAGTTGCTCCATGCCGATCTCCTCGTCGGGATCTCCATTGTAGAATGTTGTCTTTACATACATTCGATGAATTTCCAGCTTACAAACGAATTCTATTGTTATTAACTTTCCTATAGAGGTTATTCATGTAACAGATTAATAAGTGTCGAAGAATTCTACACCCTATTTTTTTCGCTGTCTTTCAGCTACCTTCACATTTATCGACAGAGCTATCAGGTTTTGTTTTCTTCTTGAAGGTCCATTTACATCCAACTGGATTTATTACGGATGGATCCAAGTGGAATATCAACTATTTTCAAAATTTTATTATTTAGATCTAAATCAATTTCACTTTTGATAGGCTCTTTAGAAAGATTTTGAAAATGACATTGACTTTTTACAAGTTTGTTATTTAACAAGATACATGAATTATATAATAGATTTATGGAAATTAAAAAAAGGTGCAAAGTTATATAATGGATTCAGAAATCATAAGTGCATAAATTACATGGTTGGAAACAGTAAATAAGGCTGTTTAGAGTAAAAAAATGTAATAAAATTTCAAAAAATTTGAGAAAAAGTTGGAATAGCTCAATTGGCTAGAGCATGTGGTTGTTAACCACAAGGCCGGAGGTTCAAGCCCTCCTTCTAGCACCTTACAAATACACAATATTTTTTGGGCCTTCCAGCATTACCTAACTAAAGCTATGAATCCCTCATAAGTTGCTACCTACACCAAACAACTATTATTTACGACTGATAAATTTTTGCTTGTTGTAAAAAATATACAATTAGAAAGCCATTAGAGGAGGAGAAAGAAGATACTTTTATTCATTCCCAAAATTAGTACGTTATTTACATTACATGAGCTCCTAATATAAATGCTTGGGAGCTTGGAGTAAAACATATCCTACAACGTGGGACCAAACAGAATATGACAAAATCATATTCACTTATATATATTACAACACTCCCCCTTGTATATGCATATGTAAAGATGATAAGATTAATTGCCTTATTAAAAACCTTTTTATGAAAAACCTTGTGGGAAAAATCATAAACAAGGAAAAGAGTACAATTTTTATTTCATCTTAAGGTAACATATTGACAATGTTACAATGAGGCTTTATATTTCTGGACCAAAATAATGCCTCAATAAAAAACTTACTAATAAAAACCCAGTGGGAAAAATATTAGTGAAGGAAAAGAGTACATTATGGCATAATATATGCTCCCCCTAAATCGTAACACATTATTCAAAAAGTTTGGTAATGCAAGCGGCACATACCAATTTTATATATCATCTTCTGCAACGTTGATTCTGAATGTGCCTTCGTGAGTGGATCTATTGGATTTTCTTCAGATTGGATTTGCTTCACTTCTACCTTATTGTCCCTTTTTGGAGTTCATGTGTGAAAATGAATTTGGGAGAAATGCGTTTTGTCCTATCACCCCTGATATATCATGCTTGAATCTGAGCTACGCATGCTGCATCTCTCTTCGTAAATAAATGGTCTTTCTGTAGTTGAGGGAATTTGACATGCGTTTTGAATATGTTCAATTAATTATCTTAACCAAACACATTCTTGTCTGGCTTCATGTAGTGCTTGTATTTCAGAATGATTGGATGATGTTACTACCAATGATTGCTTTGTAGATCTCCATGAAAAAACTGCATTGTTGTTTAAAAACACATATCCAGTTTGTGATTTTGCTTTATGTGGATCAGAAAGGTAAATTTAACACTCCTACTTGAATATTTGTCTTCAAATTCTTGAATGCACTTATAGTAGCTTGAAATTATCCCCTTTGAAAGATTATTTATGACGACCCCAAAACCCCGTACGACGACGTCAAGGGTAATCTTTGGAATATAACACATAAACAGATAATAGCAGAACATAATTAAATAAATACACCTGATAATGTACAAATAATACACTGGATAAACATAATCATCAGAGTTACATAGTATACAGGATCATACTTAGTACAAATACAGTTCAGCTATACATAAATGTCTACAGCGGAAAGCAAACATAATATGTACAATAGGAGCTGAACATCATAAAAAGAGATAAATGATAGAATCCATCTTCAGCTCCGGCTATCCAGAAATATACTGCTAAAACCTGAATACAAGGCTGCCCATGTAGAAAGAGGGGCACCCAAGTTTGCAAGTGAAACAAACTACGAGTCTGTCAAGGGACTGGTATGAGAAATCTACTTAACACATTTTATAATATGGCTAATCACAGGACCATGCTACTTTCGCGGAACGGGTTTACTCCATCGGATTGCCAGTGCTTTAAAACAAGTAAATCTTTTAAACATCGCAATGCTTTTTGTAAAAATGAAGTCATTATAAAACTCAGTTCCCATCACACAATGCAACGCAAACCGGAGGATAGAGTTTTACCTTATAATGGCCAAAATATGCTTGATACGAGCAGAACAAATCATTTGATATTATTACTAGTGTTTATATGTTTCAAAAACAAATTCAAATCATAAGTATTAATCATAGATGGCATTAATGCCCCATACCACTATGTCGCCATGTATAGGTATATAATCAAAACCACACAGTCATGTATTTGGAAATTGGATTTCCGTCATGAACCAAGGCAAAAGATAGTCCTTAACGACTTCGAGACTCTCCAGCCCGAGCCTCAGGGTCAGAGTGCATCGACCCTTGGAGCAACAGGGTCGGTCCACCGATGTGGATTAAAATGCCTGAACACTGCGTTTCCCCGCCCTTTGGGGCGTAAATGAGCCAAATGACTCCATCGGCTCCACATAGTCACCGATATATTAGAGGCGCCTCGCAACAGCAACAGCCACATAGCTGAAAATAATATAAATGTCAGCCAGTTTAAGCACTGAAACCACCTCTAACTGGAAAGAATCCCATGTCCTCCCTGAGGTCCTCTCCCATTTCTGGTTCATACCGGGGTGTTAGGCTCGGGAGTCAATGTTATACAAAAAGCTATGCCACACAGGCCGTGCTTTGATCATCAACCTCAAGACTTTGCTTTTCAACAAAAGCCTTGATCATTTGCCACTTAGGCGTGCCACACAGGCAGCTCACTCCATGCGACTGATTTCTATCGATATATAACCTCTGAGCTCCTATGTCTCATAGAAGGGCGTTAAGCAAGAGAATAAATTCTCCGTCGCCAAATAGATATATATTTAATAGAGATCAATCAGCACAGAACAAAATCCAATGTCAGACACACAGTCCATTTACTAGTCCATTCTGGGTCTAAACGAAACCGGAGGCACTATATACCTCGCATATCCATCGATCTCCAAGCACGTCTGGACGATCACCACTTAGTATCTATATTTCGGGATGCCTCCCAATCAAGACATCAGTTATCATCCAACCGAGGTGAATATCTCCGGTCTTCAACCATCGTCTTCATCATCGACTTCTTATCGTCGATCAATTATTTGAAATGAGATTTAACTCGTCCTTTTCAAATAATTCACGTATATTTAGAATTTAAATCGATTCATTTCAACGGTTAAATTATTCAACATCAATAAATCTGTTATTAAATGTAATTTTCACACCAAACACATTCAACCATCAAATATCTAATAAATCGAGTAAATTCGGTTTATTTTCCATTCCATATCGTTTATAATATTTTATAACGATTTATCGCTATTTTTATCCATTTAAAAATAGCCAATTTCCTTCAAACGACGCTTTACACATATCTGAAAAACCGTTGGATCTTCACAAATTTTATATCACTAGAAAGATCTTTTCAGAACGAATCTAATGGTTTCAGTTTCGGGAAAATCCGACAGTCGGATCTCCTGGTACACTCGTTTGAAGTTTCGATTTCAAAATACGAACTACAGCGTCGTTATTCAATTTATTTTAATTATATTTATATATATATATAATCGATTCTGGCACTGTTTTTCTTCATATTTGAATTAAACATTCCAGACAATCAAACCGTTGGATCTTCACAAAGTGGGTGTCGTTGGAAAGATATTTCCAAGGCGAACCCAACGGTTTCGGTTTTGGGAAAATCCGATGGTCGGATCTCCCGCACTAATCGTTTGAAATCATGGTTTCAAAACACGAACTACAGCTTCGTTATTCGATTTTATTTATTTATTTATATATATATATATATATATATAATTCATTCTTCGATTTCAAAACCATATTCACTTCATATATTTGATAAAAATAATATTTCTATCCCACTGATATTTATTTCAACACATCACCATTTATAACACTTCGTATTCACAATAAAAACGCAGATTTTATTGTTCGATCTATATATTCAACATATGAATGTTTTCGGCTTCACACATATGATAAAAATTTGATTTTTATCGTTCTATTCTATTATTCAACACATGAATATTTTCTATAGTTGGTATATATAATAAAAATGTTATTTTTATTGTAAAACAATTTATTTCAAAACACGATTATTTTATATAGTTTATATATAAGGCAAAAATATTATTTTTGGTGTTAAAACGATTTATTTAAAACACTAGTATTTTATATAATTTATATACGTGATAAAAATTTTATTTTATTTTTCAAAGAATTTATTCAATACCTGAACTCCATTCAACACATGAATTTTATTTCAACATTCAACACATGAATTTTATTTCAACATTCAACACATGAATTTTATTTCAACATTCAAGACATGAATTTAAATCAAACACGGAAATACTTCGGAAAATTTCGGCAGCATAACGGCAGGGTTGTTAAAACCGAGGTCGTCCCTAGTACGGCTCCTTGCTCTACCTTAAAGCCTCGCAGCTTTTGACAATGGGGATTTTCAATATCTAGTTCATACGTAGACAAATTTTTCCCGTATACTAATCCTATTGGGATTTCAACCACAATCAATCATTTCATACCAACCATTCATGATATTCACCAAATTTTCACGTCAACCAATAATCCAAACAATATCACAACCAATATATATCGTCCATGGTCTGTGGACGAGGGGAGTGTGTGTGTATATATATATATACACACGTATATAACTATATTTCGATTTCATTTCAATATCACGTCAAATCATTTCAACGCACATATCATTTTTACAATGCATATATAACTTATACATCGAACATACAACTTATACAACACTTATACTTGTGGTGTACAACGCTTATATAACTCATACTTCAGCTGTATAATTTATACATCGTTGATTCCATATCGTTTATAATTCAGAAATCTCACATTGGGTTCCACTCCACCAAAAATAGCATAAGGCTCAGAAAAATATGCGGTCTCTTCTAGAATGTAGAAGGCGTCCACACGAGTCCATTGTCTCTTGTTTCACAGAATTTCGCCAAAAACGAAAAAGATATGATTTTTATAGTGAAATCAAAAACCGTAGCGCTTTAAATTGCTATAGAATAGTTTTAAAAATAATCAGTCGTACCATTCTGATTTGGTTTGAAACTAGGTTTCGATTTTTCTCGACAACCGTGAAGTTTGGACCCGATCAGCCTGCGCCACCTGGGAGAGGGTCGAGAGGCGCCGAAACGGGGGGTAGAGCGGTTGAACTCGGTGGAAGATCGGAGCTCCAGCGATGCTTAGAAGGACGCTACTTTCGAGGAGGATATCTCGTCGACGGCGCAACAATAAGGGATGCCACCGGTCTTGATTTGAAGAGGGGAGGGAGTACTACAGAATGTTCAATAGGGGCGAGGTGTAATGGTGAAGGGTTTCCCCGGAATATGGCCTGGAAGAGCGGAGCACGCTTCCATCATTCGTTTTGAAGGATCGGGGAGAGAGAGAGTGATGGCCAATGAAACATTTTTATTTTGTTTATATATTTTAAAAATCCAAAAATACCCCCTATCTCATACGAACTCCAATCCAAACCCAACGACTGTCGTCCCTAGCTAAATACCCCCATTCCGAACACAATGGGATATGTTTCGTAGGGCCAATCGACAGTTTTAGTCGGTTTTTCTTCAAATTAAAATATAAAACATTTAATATTTATTTCGAACGTACATTTCAATTTGCCGGGGCCACATACTGATTCTAAAAATTCCCGAAAAATAAATCTAGCTATGTTTTGACGATACGGTCCCAACAAAACTAGTTTCGTCGAATTCTGAGACCGTTTGAAAAGTGGACCTTTTCTGGTCGATCCAATTTAATAGAAATCGACCAAACACATTTTCCTTTGCCACGCTCACATACTAGCTTCAAAAATTATGAAATTTGAATCCTAGAAATAATTTGACATCCCGGATCCAACAAAAGTGGTTTCGTCGAATTCTGAGGTAGTTTGCAAAATGTCTATTTTCATGGGCTATATAGATTCAATAGCGACCTTTCTGAAAATTCATTTAGCTATAACTTTTTGTTCCCGCTATGATACTTCGATTTTTCAGATTCATTAGAAAGATATTCACTAACAGATTTAAATATTTTTGGTTTCACTAAAATCTGTTTTATTTTGCACCCGGTACAGTCAGTCAAAGTTTGAATTCAATTTTTGAAACTACCGCGCCATTTCAGGTTTTCAAAGTAATTATATTTATTTTCAAACGTTAATTCAAACATACTTTTTGTCATTATTATTTAAAATATGTATTTTAAATATTTAAAATCCAGTAAAATAGCCAAATTAAAATTTTCAAACTGGTTCAGATTTTCCGGGTTGTTACATTATTGCTCCCCCTCATAGTATATTGCCTGCAAATAACTATTCGGATGACATAGATATTGTTTATTGCCTCATTATTAAACTCTATTAGGAATTCCCAATGGGGAAAACCATGAACGAGGAAAAGAGTGCAACTCTTGAAATTGTAAATAACATATTAAAATGATATTTCTTCTAAGAGTTCGGTACTTCAAGATCAATGTATTGCCTCATTAAAACCTTACTAAGAAAAACCCTATGGGAAAAATCTTAGTGAAGTAAATAGAGTACAAAAACATATTTTTAATAATTTACTATATTAAATGTAGAATGATACTTCTGGATCAATATAAAATTATTCAGCAAAAACCATACGAAGGAAAACCCAGTGGGAAAAACGTTAGTTAAGGATAAAAATATAGATTAACTTAAATAACATATTTGAGATGTTTTTCCTTGATGTGGTGCTTGACTCTTCTAGATCAAGATAACGTCTCGTTAAAACTTTCAAATATTACTTTGAGGATGATACTTCTTTTGATATCTCAAGTTCGTTATAGATACTTCTGTATCCTTAAAAATATATCTCATTGACAATATTACTCAAACAAATCTTGTATAGAAAATAAAATCAAGAATAATAAACTTTAGTCTTCATACTTCCGATGTTCATCATTTATTAATATTTGTCTCATTAAAAACTTCACAATGGAAAACCCTACGGGAAAAAACCAAAGTGAAGGAAAAATAGTACAACATCACACGATAGTTCTTAATGAACTTTTCTTTAAAAAATATGTGTGAATTTTCATGCTTCAGGAATGTTTTCTTATTTAAAGCACCTTTTTTTTATGCTTGCTTGCTATAAACTTTGAGTGTTTACAATTTTGTGCTTTAATCATTTTTGCACACTGCAATACATTTGTAATGAACAATAACAGTTTCATCGCAGCAATACTTAAAAGTAGGTAGTAATCTACTCATCTTGAATTATATTAAGATTTTCATTACAACAATACTTAGAAGCATGTTGTAATCTATATTCTATGTTCTTTGCATTCTTTATAATTACTAAAGTTATTTATATTATTCAGGAACCTGTACACTTCAACGAATTTTGCATATTGCAACTATATCCAAAAGTATATTAAATGTTTCATTATATGAATACTTAAAGGCAAAAAATAATCTACTCATCATGAATTATGTGATGACTTTCATTATAACAATACTTAAAAGAATGTTGTAATCAACTCTCTTTATTCTTTATATTCTATATAACCAACAAAGTAGTTTATGTTTGTAATAACTCGGAAATCCGAGCTAATTTAAAATTTTTATTTTGGCAATTTTAATGAATTTTGAATATTTAAAATGAATTATTTTAAATAATAACGACAAGAAATTTAATTTGAATAGAATTAGAACATATATATTATATAGATCATCGTTAGAATATAAATATTTTATTTTAATTACAAAAGGAATTGAAAATGGCGCGGCAGTTCGATAATTCAATTTCAAAGTTCAAATGAATGTACCGAGTGCAAAATAAACCGGATTTTAGTGAAACCATAAATATTTGAATCTAATTTAGAATATCTTTCCAATGAATCTGAAAAATCAAAATTTAATAGCTGGGATAAAAAGTTATGCCCAGTTGAAAATTCAGAATAGTCGCTATGGAATTTCGGCCCTTAAAAATGGAAATTTTGCAAACGATCTTGGATTTCGACGAAACCCCTTTTGTTGGATGATGTCAAGTTATTGCTAGATTCCAAAATTCGTAATTTTTCGAATCAATAGGTCAGCGTGGCAAAGGAAAACGCGTTTGACCAGTTTTAGTTGATTTTAATCGACTGGAAAATGGCCATTTTTCAAATGTTCTTGGAATTTGACGAAATTAGTTTTGTTAGGACCGTATCGTCAGTACGAAGCTAGAAAATATTTTTTTGGGAATTTTTAGAGTCCGTATATGGCCTCGGTAAATTGAAATACACGTTCAAATTCAATATATAGATTTATATTTTTATTTTGACTGAAACTGATCAAAACGATTGAATCAGCCTACGATACATATTCCATTGTGTTTGGAATAGGGGTAATTAGCTAGGGTGACAGTCGGTGGGTTCGATTTAGAGGTCGAAATAAAAGGTTGCTTTTTGAAATTTAAATATAATAAAATATATAAATTATATAAAACCCCCAACTCTCCTCTCTACAAAGTCAACCCCCCCCCATTTGGATCGTTTACCAGAAACTATTAAAAGGAAAATAAAAAACTAACTACCCGTCGCTCCACCGATCGAGCTCCCCCCCATCGCACACCGCCCCTCAGCTTCCGCCATTCACCGCTCCCACCCCCTCTTCTCCGACCCTCCTCCTTCCATTCCCCTTCTCGCTTCTCTTCCCCGTTCGATTAAAGTCCAAACCCCCCCCCACTCCCAAATGGAAACCGCACCGCCAAGTGGACCCCCCAATCACCGCCTGCGCCACCTCCAATCGAACCCAGCCACCACCATCTCGAGAGCCCCATCCCTCGCGAGAGTACACCGCGAAGTTCACCGCACCACCAGGAAAAGAAAACAGATGCCTGTCCCCTCCTCAACGCGTCGCTGGCAGCACCATCGTCGCACGCCATTTCAAAGCTCCAGCAATCGAAAACCATGAGTTAATAGAGAAAAAAAAAGGTAATTTAAATTAATTATATTAGTTAAAGTTAATTAAAAACATGATTCTTATACAGAGTGATTTATAGAAAAAGAAAAAAACATAATCTTTACATAGATCTGATTTTTTATTTAGACAAAAATACAATTTTTAGTTTTATAAAAAAAAATTGGGTCTTCAGTTATAAAAAAAATATAGTCTTTAGTTATATAAAAATATAATCTTTAGTCATATAAAAATATAATTTTTAGTTAGAATAAAAATACGATTTTTTAGCTATAAAGATTCGATCTTTATGATATGAACATCGCTATAAAGATTAGAATTTTATTTATATTCATGTGGAGTAAAGATTAGATTTTGATATATATTCATGTGAATAAAAAATTTGATTCTTATATAGATAACATGGTGATAAAGATATGATTTTTTATCATTGAAAGAAAATATTTTTAGCAAGTTAAATATATGATTTTTATACTTGTAGCGAAATAAAAATATGATTTTTATTTTGAAGTTAGGTAAATATAATTTTTACTATGAAGACAACGATATAAAGAAGTGATCTTTATACATATTACATAAAGATAAAAATGTTATTTTTAATATGTACCGTGTGAAACAGATCTCGTTGGAAATACGGCGAAGATTTTCTACATATGAAGAATCGCGGTAAATTGGTTTACTTATCGGTGAGAACTCTTCACCTTTTATTTAATTTTCTTGTTGAAATACATACTAGGATGCAGACGGTGCTTAGTAGCACCCGACACTCGTCGTCCACAGACCATGGATGACTTGTTTGTTTGGTTGCTGTGCTGTGAAATTTTATTGTGTGATGTGGAATGAAATGAAATATTTTAAAGTGGAAAATATTTTATAGTTAAAAATATAATTTTTAACGTGCATGTAAAATAAATATTTATAAACAAATCGGACGATTTTTAATATACACTGATTTGACTGATATTGATTGGGGCGATAAATTTTACACATCGCCCAACTGCACAAATAAAATCTGTGTTTGTTGATTTGAAACCCCACACGGGTTTTGGGATGAGATTTGACGTACACTAATCCCGATTGTTTAGTTGTATGTCAATCGATGGATTGACAGATTGTGTAAGTGTTAATTATTTATATTTAATGCTTATGTAGTGGTGTGGTGCACTCTGGATGATGGTTATGATTTATCATTGCTATTATACAAATGTATTGTAGAAAATCCATATAATTAACATTATATGTTAATTGATTGGGCCTCATTCCAATTTAGAAAATAAATTCATGTGTTGAATAGAATAAATATTCATGTGTTGAATAAAAGCCGTGTTGATTAGATTGACGCCATTTTGACGTGAACGATAGTTATATTTTGATTTTATTCATTTTTATATTGAATATAGAAAAGAAAGTGATTTCAATATTTAATGTTTTGAAAATATTTTCATTTGTATATCGATGATGTGGAATACTCAATTTTGATTTGAAATTGAATATGAAGTTGAAATCATTTAGAAAACGAATTTAAAACGATTTATATAATACGTTTTAAAAGGAAATCGACAAAATATATAGTGTATATATATATATATATTATATATATAATGGCCTGAATAGAACGTGCCGCACCGCGGCAGTTCGCGAATTTCGACCATTGACTTCGAATGGATATTACGAAAGATCCGACCTTCGGATTCTCCTAAAACCAGAATCGTTGGGTTCGTATCGAAAAGTGCTTTCTAATGAATATTAGAGATTTGAAATCTAACGGTTGGATTTGAAGTTATGTCCAAATCAAATTTGGAAATGGTCGTTGTAAGTGCAGTCCAATGGCCGTTGGTGGAAATCGACTGTACGGGCCTTGATAAAATTATTAAAAATAGTAATAATTTGTGTAAAACCATAAGAAATGATTTGGGAATAATTGGGGTGAAAAACTCCATATTTGAAAAGATAAAAGTAGATTTTTATCGAAATGAACTAGTTTTGAGCTAGAATTATAATTCTATTTATTTTTAAAATAAATAAAGTGGATTTGAAATGGTTTTGAAAATAACTAGAATTTCCAATAATTGAATTGGAATGGATTTGAATCGAAATCATCTTTGGAATATTTCGATGTTGGATTTCGTGATTATAAAGATACTGTTATGGAAATTTGAAAGATATATTTATATCGTTATTTCCAATACAATATTTGTTGGTCGTAGAACTTAATATTGAATATAAGACGATATGTATTCTATTCAAAGCCTTGTATTTAATATCAAATGTGATTTGGGTTTTTCGTGAATGGTATCTTCAATAATACAGTTCTTAGACCCAATGGAGTTAAGAAAATCAGAAACTAACTGGAGATTAGTAAAGTTGAATGGTCTCCTGGGTATTGATCTGATGTTGGTTTTGTCCTTCGAGGTTAATACTTATGAAATTCTTCACTTACTAATTTACGGTTAAAGGCTGATGGAGTGGAAGGTGATTTTGGGTTTATAGTGAACCGTGTTTTAAAAGACATTGGTTCTTTAACCCAGTTAAAGACGGGACGTGATTTCCCAAGTTAAATAATCATTGATAGTGATTATTGGGAAGATTAAAATCAAGTCGAGTTTTAATGAATCTTTAATTAGATTGAAATGATCGAGAATGGAGTATCACAAGTTTTGCTCCAGATGATAGTTATATCTTTAATTGGATTTGAACGTGAAATGGTAATTGAATTTACCGATAACACCGTGGTGTTAGATATGAAGTATGACCAGTTTTACTTCTTGGGATGAATAGGTTGGGATTAGGAAATAAAATAAATGATTACTTCGGTGTGGTTCGCTAATCCCGACTAGTGTGAAGTGATATTCAAAGGAAGAATAAAGAATAAATTTTAAAAAAAATTATCTTTGATAAAATTAATGGGAACCTTTCCCTCAGAATGTGAAATTTAGGAACTAACTGTAAGTTAGCTAAGCAGAATGGTTTCCTGGGTATTGATCTGATGTTGGTTTCGGCCTTCGGGGTTAATATTTGGGGAATTATTCTCTTGTTAATTTACGGTTAGTGACTGATGAATTGGAATGAGGCGTATGTTGTGTTTGTGTAACACTTGTTCATTACATACGCGAGTAATTCAGAAAGACCGGGTTTATCCCATTCTGAATAATTGATTCGACGTGGTGTCGAGGATGAAGACAGTGGTCGAAGACCGGGGGTCTTCAACATCGTTTGGATAATTACTGATGATCTTGATTGGGCCGTACACCCAAGAGGAGGGAATCAGTTAGTGATCGTCCATACGTACTTGAAGATCGATGGATATGCAGGGTACTAGGTGCCACCGGTTTCGTTCAGACCTAGAACGGACTTGTAAACGGACTATGTGTCTGACATTGGATTTTATTCTGTGTGATTGATTTCTATTAAATATACATCTGTTTGGCGGCGGAGAATTTATTCTCTTGCTTAACGCACTTCTCTGAGATATACGAGCTCAGAGGTTATATATTGATGGATATCAAATGCATGGAGTGAATTGCCGATGTGGCATGCCAAAATGGCAATATGATCAATGCTTCTGTTGAAAAGTAGAGTCTTGTGGTTGATGATCAAAGCACAGCCTGTGTGGCACAGCTTTGTGTAGCGTTGATTCGCGAGCCTCACACCCCGGTTGTGAACCAGAAATGGGAGAGGACCTCAGGGAGGACATGCGTTTATTTCTAGCTAGAAGTGGCGTCAGTGGTTTTACACGCCACGACGATTTTGACTCATGTGGTTGTGCGAGGCGCCTCGGATATATCGGTGACTATGTTGAGCCGATGGAGTCATTGGACTCATTTACGCCCCAAAGGGCGGGGAAGCACAGTGTTCAGGCATTTTAATCCACATCGGTGGACCGGCCCTGACGATCCAAGGGCTTGACTGAGTACTTGTCCTGAGGCTCGGACTAAAGAGTCTCGAATCGGTATAGGACTATCTTTTGCCTCGGTTCACAGATGGAAATCCAACTTCCAATACGTGACATGTGCAGTTTTGATGGTAGAGCCTAGTATTGGCGGCATGATATATGGTACCTATGCTGTCTATGATTAATACTTATGATTGAAATTGTTTTGACTTTATACACTTATAGTAATAATAAAAGATGAAATTTAGCGTATCAAGCATTCTTTGGCTATCATAAGGTAAAATCCTATCCTCCGGCTCGCGTTGCATTGTGTGATGGGACCTGGGTCTTATAATAGCTTCATTTTTCTTTATTTAGCATTGCGCTGTTTGTTTTATGCACTGGTATTCTTGAGAGGAAACCCGTTCCATGTTAAACGGCGTGGTCCCTTGATTTGCCTAACTTTAAAATAAAGATAAATAACTGTTTTAGTTCTCACACCAGTCTCATGACTGACCTGGAGTTTATTGTTTTAACCTAAACTTTGGGTGCCCTTATTTTGACACGGGCAGCTAGTAGTTTTGGTTTTGCAGATTTATATTCACAGGAACCTGGATTACAACTGGAACGATATCTTGAAAGCTCTGTATCCGTATATCTCTTTCAGTTGTGTATTGTATTATTTTTCCGCTACTATGTAATTTATTGTAATCTCTGATATTTATCGAATGTATTTTATTCATTCATACTCTATATATTCTTGTAATCTGATGAATTGTTGTAATAAACAATGAAATGTTCTTCTGTTTGCATTTTGGTTTGTCATGTTCTCAAAACAATCAGGTGTTTCGAACGGTCTTGGTAGGTTTAGCGGTCGATTCGGATCGAGCGAAATTCCTGATCGTTATAGCGTGGTATCAGAGCTTTGGTTTACAAAGCTCGAGAACAAGTCACGTTCGAACCGAACGAAAGAATTCATCAGAGATTGGATTAGTAATATCAAGTGAGAATGACTCGTTAGAGATGGGATCAGTAGTATCCTAGAACGAGTGTGAAGAGTGTATTTTTAAAATGAAAACAATTTTTGTTTTGAGAATTTAAATCAATTATTCGTATTTGATTATTTATTTTATATTGAATTTGGATAATCTAGTATATAAAGACTTGGCATATACGTCTGATCCACGTGTATTCGAAGTTTTAATATACTGGATAGATATAAAATCACACTCTAGTCGCCCAGAGATGATTCTGATGATAATTCGAACATCATCAGAATTTGTATTCGAGTTTCGAAGGTGTGATATTTATATATTTCCAATTGACTAGTGTGAGAACCAAAACTAGATAGGGATATTGTTGTGACTTGGCACCAGAAATCTGATTTTTGGATTATGTATCAAAGCTATGAATTTGAAAAGCTAATCAACTAATTAATTGCTGGTTGTGTTGTTTGATTATTGTTTGATTAATTAAAGGTTGAAACATTAGGTCAATTTGAACCAAAAAGTAAGTTGTATTGAAAATTGGTTGAATTTGCATATATGTACATGTGCTTACATTGAACAGGTCATAGCAAGAAGGCTAGAGAAGAGGAATAAAATTGTTTGCCCGACAAATAGGTACATGTTTACTAATTTATTGGGTTTTGGATGATTTTGTGAGCCGATTGGCTTTTTTTTTCTTTTCGATTGAAGAAGGCCATGGGAGGCTATATGAAATATCCCGAAGTCCCCGGTGCAGGGGAGGTTATGGAGAAATTTTTCGAAAATTTAAGGTGTTAGCCAATTTTTTGAAAAATTTGAAAAGTTCTTAGAAACTGAAAAGTTGAATAACTTAAGCCGTAATGGAAATGGTGAAAGTTGAGTTGATTAGTTAAACAACTTTCGGCCTCGTTCATTTTCGGGGACGAAAAGTTTTAAGTGGGGGAGATTTTAATAACCCGGAAATCCAAGCCAATTTAAAATTTTTATTTTGGCAATTTTAATTAATTTTGAATATTTAAATTGAGTTATTTTAAATAATAACGAGGAGAAAATTATTTTGAATAGAATTAGAACGTATATATTATATAGATCGCTGTTAGAATATAAATATTTTATTTTAATTATAAAAGGAATTGAAAATGGCGCGGTAGTTCAATAATTCGATTTCAAAGTTCAAATGAATGTACCGGGTGCAAAATAAACCGGATTTTAGCAAAACCAAAAATATCTGAATCTAATTGAGAATATCTTTCCAACGAATCCGAAAAATCAAAATTTCATAGCGGGGATAAAAAGTAGTGCCCATATGAAAATTCAGAATAGTCGCTATGGAATTTCGGCCCTTAAAAATGGAAATTTTGCAAACGATCTCGGTTTTCGATGAAACCTCTTTTGTTGGATCCGTGATGTCAAGTTATTGCTAGATTCAAAAATTCATAAATTTTTCGAATCAATAGGTGAGCGTGGCTAAGGAAAACGCGTTTGACCAGTTTAAGTTGATTTTAATCGACTAGAAAATGACCATTTTTCAAACGGTCTCGGAATTTGACGAAATTAGTATTGTTAGGACCGTATCGTCAATCCGAAGCTAGAAAATATTTTTTGGGAATTTTTAGAGTCCGTATGTGGCCCCAGTAAATTGAAATGCGCGTTCAAATTCAATATATAGATTTATATTTTGATTTTGACGGAAACTGATCGAAACGATCGAATCAGCCTACGATACATATCCCATTGTGTTCGGAATGAGGGTAATTAGTTAGGGGTGACAGTCTGTGGGTTCGATTTCGAGTTCGAAATAAAAGGTTGCTTTTTGAAATTTAAATATAATAAAATATATAAAACCCCCCACCTCTCCTCTTTACAAAGTCAACCCCCGCCCCCATTTGGATCGTTTACTAGAAATGATTAAAAGGAAAAAAAAACTAACTACACGTCGCTCCACCGATCGAGCTCCCCCCCATCGCACGCCGCCCCTCAGCCGCCGCCGTTCACCACTCCCAACCCCTCCTCTCCGACCCTCCTCCTTCCCTTCCCCCTCTCTCTTCTCTTCCCTGTTCGATTAAAGTCCAACCCCCACTCCCAAACGGAAACCGCACCGCCAAGTGGACCCCCCAATCACCGCCTGCGCCACCTCCAATCGAACCCAGCCACCACCATCTCGAGAGCCCCACCCCTCGCGGGAGTACACCTCGAAGTTCACCGCACCTCGAGGAAAAGAAAACCGACGCCTCTCCCCCTCCTCAACACGTCGCTGGCAACACCATCGTCGTGCACCATTTCAAAGCTCTAGCAATCGAAAACCAGGAGTTAACAGAGAAAAAGAAAGGTAATTTAAATTAATTATATTAGTTAAAGTTAATTAAAAACATGATTCTTATATAGAGTGATTTATAGAAAAAGAAAAAAAAACATAATCTTTACATAGATCTGATTTTTTATTTAGACAAAAATATAGTTTTTAGTTTTATAAAAAAAATAGGGTCTTTAGTTATATAAAAATATAGCCTTTAGTTATATAAAAATATAATCTTTAGTCATATAAAAATATAATTTTTATTTAGAATAAAAATACGATTTTTTAGCTATAAAGATCCGATCTTTATGATATGAACATCGCTATAAAGATTAGAAATTTATTTATATTCATGTGGAGTAAAGATTAGATTTTTATATATATTCATGTGAATAAAAAATTTGATTCTTATATAGATAACATGGTGATAAAGATATGATTTTTATCGTTGAAAGAAAATATTTTTAGCAAGTTAAAAATATGATTTTTATACTTGTAGCGAAATAAAAATATGATTTTTATTATGAAGTTAGCTAAATATAATTTTTACTATGAAGACAACGATATAAAGAAGTGATCTTTATATATATTACATAAAGATAAAAATGTGATTTTTAATATGTACCACGTGAAACAGATCTCGTTGGAAATGCGGTGAAGATTTTCTACATATGAAGAATCGCGGTGAATTGGTTTAGTTATCGGTGAGAACTCCTCACCTTTTATTTATTTTTCTAGTTGAAATACATACTAGGATGCAGACGGTGCTTAGTAGCACCAAACACCCGTCGTCCACAGACCATGGATGACTTGTTTGTTTGGTTGCTGTGTTGTGAAATTTTATTGTGTGATGTGGAATGAAATATTTTATAGTGGAAAATATTTTATAGTTAAAAATATAATTTTTAACGTGCATATAAAATAAATATTTATAAACAAATTGGACGATTTTTTTATATACACTTATTTGACAGATATTGATTGGGGCGATAAATTTTACACATCGCCCAACTGCACAAATAAAATCTGTGTTTGTTGATTTGAAACCCCACATGGGTATTAGGATGAGATCTGACGTACACTAATCTCAATTGTTTAGTTGTATGTCAATCGATGGATTGACAGACTGTGTAAGCGTTAATTATTTATATTTAATGCTTATGCAGTGGTGTGGTGCGCTCTGGATGATGGTTTACGATTTATCGTTGCTATTATATACATGTGTTGTAGAAAATCCATATAATTAACATTACATGGTAATTGATTGGGCCTCATTCCAATTTAGAAAATAAATTCATGTGTTGAATAGAAAATACATTCATGTGTTGAATAGAAAATAAATTCATGTGTTGAATAGAATAAATTTTCATGTGTCGAATAAAAGCCGTGTTGATTAGATTGACGTCATTTTGACATGAATGATATTTGTATCGATTTTATTCATTTTTATAATGAATATAGAAAAGAAAGTGATTTCAAAAATTAACGTTTTGAAAATATTATCATTTGTATATCGATGATGTGGAATATTCAATTTTGTTTTGAAATTGAATATTAAGTTGAAATCATTTAGAAAATGAATTTAAAACGATTTATATAATACTTTTTAAAAGGAAATCGATGAAATATATATAATATATTATATACATATATATATATATATATATATATATATATATATATATATAATGGCCTAAATAGAACGCGCCGCGCCGCGGCAGTTCGCGAATTTGGACCATTGACTTCGAATGGATATTACGGGAGATCCGACCGTCGGATTGTCCTAAAACCGGAACCGTTGTGTTCGTATCGAAAAGGGCTTTCTAATGAATACTAGATATTTGAAATCTAACGGTTGGATTTGGAATTATGTCCAAATCAAATTTGGAAAGGGTCGTTGGAAGCGCAGTTCGATGGCCGTTGATGGAAATCGACTGTACGGGCCTTGATAAAATTATTAAAAATAGTAATAATTTGTGTAAAATCATAAGAAATGATTTGGGAAGAATTGTGGTGAAAAACTCCATATTTGAAAAGATAAAAGTAGATTTTTATCGAGATGTACTAGTTTTGAACTAGAATTATAATTCTATTTATTTTTTTAAAAAAACAAAGTGGATTTGAAATGGTTTTGAAAATAACCAGAATTTCCAATAATTGAATTGGAATGGATTTGAATTGAAATCGACTTTGGAATATTTTGATGTTGGATTTCGTGATTATACAGATATTGTTAGGGAAATTTGAAAGATATATTTATATCGTTATTTCCAATACGATATTTGTTAGTCGTAGAATTTGATATTGAATATAAGCAGATATATTTTTTATTCAGAGCCTTGTATTTTTTATCAAATGTGATTTGGGTTTGTCGTGAATGGTATCTTCAATAATACTGTTCTTAGACCCAATGGAGTTAAGAAAATCAGTAACTAACTGGAGATTAGTAAAGTAGAATGGTCTCCTGGGTATTGATCTGATGTTGGTTTCGGCCTTTGGGGTTAATACTTAGGGAATTGTTCACTTGCTAATTTACGTTTAAAGGCTGATGGAGTGGAATGTGATTTTGGGTTTATAGTGAACCGTGTTTTAAATGACATTGGTTCTTTAACCCAATTAAAGACAGGACGTGATTTCCCATGTTAAATAATCATTGATAGGGATTATTGGGAAGATTAAAACCAAGTCGAGTTTTAATGAATCTTCAATTAGACTGTATTGATCGAGAATGGAGTATCACCAGTTTTACTCCAGACGATAGTTAAATCTTTAATTAGATTTGAACGTGAAATGGTAATTGAATTTACTGATAACACCACGGTGTTAGATATGAAGTATGACCAGTTTTACTTCATGGGATGAATAGGTTGGGATTGGGAAATAAAATAAATGATTACTTCGGTGTGGTTCGCTAGTCCCGACTAGTTTGAAGTGATAGGAAGATTAAAGAATAAATTTAAAAGAATTTATCTTTGATAAAATTAATGGGAACCTTTCCCTAAGAATGTGAAATTTAGAAACTAACTGTAGGTTAGCTAAGTAGAATGGTTTCCTGGGTATTGATCGGATGTTGGTTTTGGCCTTCGGGGTTAATATTTGGGGAATTATTCTCTTGTTAATTTACGATTAGTGACCGATGAATTGGAATGAGCCATATGTTGAGTTTGTGTAACAATTGTTTATTATATACGCGAGTTACTAAGAAAGACCAGGTTTATCCCATTCTGAATAACTGATTCAACGTGGTGTCGAGGATGAAGACAGTGGTCGAAGACCGGAGGTCTTCAACATCGTTTGGATAATTACTGATGATCTTAATTGGCCCATACACCCAAGAGGAAGGAATCAGTCAGTGATCGTCCAGACATACTCGGAGATCGATGGATATATGGGGTACTAGGTGCCTTCGGTTTCGTTCAGACCCAGAACGGAATTGTAAATGGACTGTGTGTCTAACATTGGATTTTATTCTGTGTGATTGATTTCTATTAAATATATATCTGTTTGGCGGCGGAGAATTTATTCTCTTGCTTAACGCCCTTCTCTGAGACGTATGAGCTCAGAGGTTATATTTTGATGGATATCTAACGCATGGATTGAATTTCCTGTGTGGCATGCCTAAATGGCAATATGATCAAGGCTTTTGTTGAAAAGCAGAGTCTTGTGGTTGATGATCAAAGCACAGCCTGTGAGGCACAGCTTTGTGTAGCATTGATTTGCGAGCGTCACACCCCGGTTGTGAACCAGAAACGGGAGAGGACCTCAGGGAGGACATGCGTTTCTTTCTAGCTAGAAGTGGCGTCAGTGGTTTCAAACGCCCTGACGAGTTTGACTTATGTGGTTGTTGCTGTTGCGAGGCCCCTCGGATATATCGGTGACTGTGTGGAGCCGATGGAGTCATTGGACTCATTTACGCCCCCAACGGGCGGGGAAACGCAGTGTTCAGGCATTTTAATCCACATCGGTGGATCGGCCCTGACGATCCAAGGGCTTGACTGAGTACTTGTCCTGAGGCTCGGGCTAGAGAGTCTCGAATCGGTAGAGGACTATCTTTTGCCTCGGTTCAAAGATGGAAATCCAACTTCAAATACATGACATGTGCGGTTTTGATTGTAGAGCCTAGTATTGGAGACACGATATATGGTACCCATGCTTTCTATGATTAATACTTGTGATTGAAATTGTTTTGACACTATACACTTATAGTAATAATAAAAGATGAAATTTAGCGTATCAAGCATTCTTTGGCTATTATAAGGTAAAACCCGATCCTCCGTCTTGCTTTGCAATGTGTGATGGGACCTGGGTCTTATAATAGCTTCATTTTTCTTTATTTAGCATTGCGCTGTTTGTTTTGTGCACTGGTATTCTTGGGAGGAAACCCATTCCGTGTTATACGGCGCGGTCCCTTGATTTACCTAACTTTAAAATAAAGATAAATAACTGTTTTAGTTCTCACACCAGTCCCATGACTGACCTGGAGTTTATTGTTTTAACCTAAACTCTGGGTGCCCTTATTTTGACACGGGAAGCTAGTAGTTTTGGTTTTGCGGATTTATATTCACAGGAACCTGGTTTACAGCTGGAACGATATCCGGAAAGCTTTGTATTCGTATATCTCTTTCAGTTGTGTATTGTATTATTTTTCCGCAGCTATGTAATTTATTGTAATCTCTGATATTTATCGAATGTATTTTATTCAATTCATACTCTGTATATTCTTGTAATATGATGAATTGTTGTAATTAACAATGAAATGTTCTTCTGTTTGCGTTCTGCTTTGTCGTGTTCTCAAAACAATCAGGGATTACGAACGGTCTTGGTCGGTTTAGCGATCGGTTCAGATCGAGCAAAATTCCTTATCGTTATAATGTTCTTCAGGAACTAATATTCTTTCATAATTTAGTGTAGTATAACAAATATTCATACCTTCGAGGTTTATTCACTAATTTGTGGACTATAGTTCCACATTTCTCAATTAGAGAAGGACTCATGATGGCCAATCATAGTTTAACATAAGCGCTTTAGTTTTTATAAATTTATCATCGATGATTATATATTGTCAGTTCTAGATATAATTTATTGAGATCTCTGTATTTATCTATTTTAGGTACCTAAAGCACTTCTGGGGTTATTTGATAAACATGCAATGGATCTCTTCAAGAGACTCCTTAAGTGTTTCTTCAAGAACACTCGCTTCCTTTATTTGGCATCTTTATTACTTACTTCAAAAGTATTTCGAACTGACTTTTAAACCAATCTTTATATGTGGTTTATTCATTTTGATCCTTTAGGAATTCAAATATATATTGAAGCAAGTCTACAAGGGATATTATTTATAATTTATTCGTGTGTCAATTATTTAACACTGATACTCAAAATGAAACTGTATCCCTTTATCCTCCCCCTCAACATTGACAAACATTGTCTCACTAAATAATAAACATCATGGGATACTCATTTTGATCCATTATCAATTTGCTGCTAGTAAATATATTATATGTATATCAGTTGTTTGAGGATAACCCTTTAATTAGTCGATAAGATGCATTCATTTTTTTCCTTATTCTCTTTCATTGATCTAGCAATATTTGAGGAATTTTCTTATTATATAGATCATTTAACTACACATATGACTTCAGGTCATTCAATATTCATGTTGATTGAAATTTGAATCACTAAATAATATTTATGCATAATCTATAAAATAAGCTTATAAGAAAATTTTGGTTGTTAGTTAAATATTTACAGATATGAATATATAAATATGTGCGTCCACGTAATATAAATTTGCTTAGTCTTTCTCATTTGAGTTAGTTATTTTAGAATAAATCATTACAAAGATCAAACTATTGATTTCAATGTATTAATCAAATTCATTACAAATTGTTCGGGATCGTATGATAATGTTCAAAACTTCTGGTTTGAAAACATATTGAACTTCTGGTCCAAATAAATATATGAACAACTTCAAGTTGTTAAGTTGATGGAGTTTTGATATCGCTTCTGGGATATTCCATAAACACAAATTGTGGAGTTTTAATACATATTTTCTCTTTTAGGAGAAATTTATGAACTTTTCTACAAATATCTATCACTTTAATTGTAGAAATCTCTTCTGGAGATATTTCATTATTTTCAAATAAATCGTTCTCTTCTAGAGATATCTTACCATTTCAAAATAAACAAATATCCTCTAAAGATATTTTGTTATCACCGCTTCTGGGTTGAACTTATCTCCTCCAAAGATAAATATATACAAACTATTGAAATGTCATATCAATATACAAAAATACATATCAAACTTTAAATGCAGTAACAAAATTGGATGCATTAAATAAGAATAAGATTCAAAAAAATAAATCACTACTTCTGGACTGTATGATATTCCTTCGGGGAACATATCTTTTATTTATGTAATTGCAGTGCAACAAAAAAAATCCATAACATCTCTTCTAGGATGTTGGATTGGCTATATAAAAATAAATCTCTAGAACATCTCCTCAAGAGATTAATATGCATATTATATCTTCAGGATATTCAATTAATATAAATTGTACATGAAAGATGTCAGTTAGATGAAACCCATTTAGAGATTTTCTGTTGAATCCAATGTTATTGTCACATATTATTATGTGTGTGTCTCTTTTAACTTCTTTTGGAAGTAGAATCTTTTCATGTCACAACTTCAACAAAGCTTCGGGTTTCTATTTCTTGAGTATTATGATTTATTTATTTTCTTTAACTTCTTCAGGAGGTAAAATCTTATCATTTTACATAATTTCAACATACCTTTAGGTTACTTATTCATGAATTTCAAGTTCAATTTTTTTAATGAACGTCGGGTTCTCAAATTATGTGTAAACTTCTTGTTTAGAAGCTTATAAATTTTTACAAGTTAATAAAAATATTGATATGAATTCAAGACTTTAGGTCTTGGGTTTTGAGTTATACAACTCCTTGTTAAAATTATTTCTTCAGACAACTTCAGGTTGTTGTTGAACCTATTTCTTCCATTGTATTATATATTACTTGCCAAATAAATACATAAAAAATCATACTTATATCCATATTCTGAGCATGAACATATAACATTTAATCTACAATAATCAATGCATTTATGATAATAGTAATTGCAATTAACATTTATATGGCCTAGGATATAGCTAATGTCACAGTAAAATGATTTCATTACAAATATATGAATCAACCGAGAAATGGTACTTAAAGTAACACAATTTCATCTCAGGTTTAAGTCAATATTACACAATGACAAAATTAAAATGGATATCTTAATAATGAAATTTATTTCTCAATAATTTTATTTCCTAAAATAATTATCTCTTCTTTATATATATATATATATATATATATATAATCTTCATACAAATATAATAGCATCTTCAGGATGCAACAAATCTTACGTCTGCAATTTTAGCAAATGAGATATATCACATAAAAGATTACTATCTGTAATAAAAAAAATGCATTCAATAATTTATGGAAACTTAAATTTTTTGACTATAATGGAATTACAAGTGCTCTGCTTTTATTTCAAATACTAAAAATTAATTTTTTTGTGCTTGCTTTCATTAATATTTCCATTCACTTCACGTGCTAAATCAAAAATAACATTAATAGATGAAAGCTTTTTTTTTTCTTCATTGCTTTTTCAAATCCTTTTCTATTACATGTCATTTGCTATAAGCAAAAAATTAAATGCAACTACATGCTTTGAGGCTTTTATTTCATCTTTCTCATTTGCATATGAACTTCAGGTTCTTCATTTGCATATGAACTTCAGATTCCTCATTGGCATATGATCTTCAGGTTCCTCATTTGCATATGAACTTCAGGTTCATTATTTGCATACGAACTTCAGGTTCCTTATTTTCATACGAACATCAGGTTCCTTATTTGCATATGAACTTTAGGTTCCTCATTTGCATATGAACATCAGGTTCCTTATTTAAAAAAAATTGTTTACATCATGAGTTTTCAATTTCACTTCTGGTGGTAAAACAATATTGCTATTGAGTTTACATGCTACATCATCATATTTTATAGTCATATTACTATTGGGTGTACATAAAAAAATTATACATATTTTATCTTCAGTCTATCCGGAAAGGATAAAAATAGATCTACCTCTACATGATCAATAATGTAAATAGTATATGTACAATCAAATCTCCATCAAACTGGATTTGGAAAATTCAAAAGTAGATCCGCAAAGAAATGAAAGAATACATCTACACAAACTTAGGATCAAAAAAATAATTAGATCTAAAAAGTTAGATCCATTAGAATATAATCTAGATCTAAAAAATATATATAGGAAAACAGATCTAGAAGTTTTAGACAGATCTAAAAGTACAGAAGATATGACAAATTCATAGTTCCATTGATCAAATATTCTCAAATAGAAAATAATTGTATAACAAATATATAAATCCATGAATTGATACATTCAAATAAAAATTACTTACATGATAGATCCATAGATATAGATCTAGAATATTTCAAACAATACTCTAATAGGATCTCGTGCTGATAACGTGTTATAAACAATATACAACTAGAAAGCCATTAGAGGAGGAGAAAGAAGATACTTTTATTCATTCCCAAAATTAGTACGCTATTTACATTACATGAGCTCCTTATATAAAGGTTTGGGAGCATGGAGTAAAACATATCCCACAATGTGGGACTAAGCAGAATATGACAAAAGCATATTGACTCATGTATATTACAGTATGGCTTTAATTTTACCAACCAAAGCAAATCAAACAAAGTAACAGTACATCTGCTTCCAAATTCTAGCGCAACTACTTAAACATTAATTAGTGTCCACTAAGCCCCATATGATCTCTCACACACTCCTTATTTCCACACAAGCTAATAAGGGTGCACAATATTTGGTTCAAACCAAATTAACCGATCAAACCAATTCATTTAGGTCGATCCGGTTCTAAAACTAAATCAATTTTTATTCGATTTGAAAATTATAATTCTTTGTTATCGATTTAAGTAAATTAACCAAACTAAATTATATAACTTTACGATATTGTAATGCTTTAAATAATAAGTTCAACATAGGCATTTGTTGCTAATTTATAAAATCTTATCATAAAAATAAAATTTACAATATAAATTTTCTCCAAACATGAATTTTTCTTTTACTTTAAGTGAATTCATCATTTAAATAATAATCTTCCATTCAAGTTCAATTAGATCGGTTACTGACCGAATTAATCAAAATTAATTTGACTCGGTTTAGAAATTTTTTGATTCCAATCTAGTTCGAGTTTTTTTACCTCCAAACCAACGAAATCGACCGAATGATCACACCTACAAGCTAAGACTCATATTACAACAGATATTAGAATGACCACTTAGAAAGCCAAGAAATTTTTCTTCATCATTACCATCGTCATCGGTAAATTGTTGAACCAGGGACATCGAATGTGCAACATTTTCAACCATATATTCTACAAGAATCATCGTAGCAATTTCATTATTCACTACATCCTCAAATTGTACAGAAGTTGACGCTAACGGTTCTCTATGACGATCCCAAACCAAATAGTTTGGCACAAAACTGTATTGATGCAAATGAATTCCAACCATATGCGGTATCAAATGCTTCAAACCTTCACATAGATTAATTGGGGCTCAATTAATTCAACCTCTACATAGATTAATTAACAATTCTATATATTCAACACTATATATGCACATATACATACAACACAAGCTAATTAAACCTAGATTTGCAACATAATAAAATCAATATATATACGTGTGACCAACCCAAACCCCCGTTCCACGGCAGCAAGGGTAATCTTTGGAATAAAACACTTAAACAGAAAAAGCAGAACGAAAATATATAATTACACTAGATAATTTACAACAGAATACACTGCATAAACATAATCATCAGATTTACATAGCATAATAGGATCATACTTAGTACAAAATACAGTTCAGCTTTATATAGAATGTCTACAGTGGAAACAAACATAATATACATAACAGGAGCTAAACAACATAAAAGAAATGATATAATCGATCTTCAGCTCCATAGCTATCCAAATAGAGCCTGCTAAAACCTGAATACAAGGCTGCCCGTGTAGAAAATAGGGCACCCGAGTTTGCAAGTGAAACAAACTACGAGTCAGTCATGGGACTGATATGAGAAATCTACTAAACTTATTTCATAATAAGGCCAATCTCAGGACCACGCCGCTAACGCGGAACGGGTTTACTCCATTGGATTTCTAGTGCTTTAAAACAAGTAAATCATTTAAACATCGCAATGCTTTTTACAAAAATGAAGCCATTATAAGACTCAGGTCCCATCACACAATGCAACGCGAACCGGAGGATAGAGTTTTACCTTATAATGGCGAAAATATGCTTGATACGTATAAAACAAAAGCATTTTATATTATTACTAGTTTTTATATGTTTCAAAAACAATTTCAATCATAAGTATCAATCATAGACGACATAGGTACCATATATCATGTCGCCATTTATAGGTTTACAATCAAAACTGCACGATGTCGTATTTGGAAATTGGATTTTCGTCATGAACCAAGGCAAGGGATCGTCCTTACCACTTTAGGACAGTCTAGCCCATGTCCTAGGATCAGAACGCATCGACCACTGGAGCGACAGGGCCGGTCCACATGGAGTGGATTAAAATGCCTGAACACTGCATTTCCCCGCCCTATAGGGTGTAAATCTGGTATGTATAAAGACCATCCATCGGCTCTGCAAATACCGAAATAACCGAGGCGCCTCGCTATCAATCATCCACATAAGTAAAACATTCGGGCATGTAAAACCCAGACACCACTCCTAGTTAGAAGGAAATGCATGTTCCCCCTGAGGTCCTCTCCCATTTCAGGTTCATACTGAGGTGTGAGGCTCACGAATTAATTCTATACACGAAGCTATGTTATTTAAAGCCGTGCTTTGATCATCAACCACAAGGCTCTGCTTTTCAACCAAAGCCTTGATCCCAGCATCTCTGCATGCCAGGTTGTCAATTTACAACGTCAGACACACATCCATTTACAAGTCCGTTCTGGATCTGAATGAAACCGGAGCCACCTTATTCCTCATCCCATATGTCCGATACAGGAGAGAGGTCCTGTAACACCCCGTAATTATGTAACACCAAGATTCACAAATCAAGGCAAAATTTTAAGTTAAAATCAAAACCAAGGGAAACGAGCTGCGCCATTGCGTTCGTCTCGGAATTCTACATTAAAACGAGTCCGAGTTTGCGTAAATCGGAGTCCGTACGAGGAATATCTGGCCTTCGGAAGTTTCAACAAAGTTCAAATTTCAAAACAGACTCAGAAGCGGGCTGGGCGGGAGATTTCCCGCCCAGGACCCAGGTCGACTGGGGATTCGACTTGGTAGTCGACCCCCCCCCCCAGGTCGACTGGGGAGTCGACCCCCCAGGTCGACTGGGGAGTCGACCTGGGTGTCGACCCCCTGCTTTTTCCAGCTTTCTGAACCTGGTTCGTTTCTCTGTATCTAGACGCCATTCTGACTAGATTCATTGACTTCTACACTATATAAACAACCCTAGTCTCCTTCTCTATTCACAATTCTTCTCTACCGTTATGCTGCAAAGATTCTTAGTGAACATGGCTTCTTCTCCTTCACTTAAAAATAAATAATAAATAGAATAATATATATAAAATAAATCAAGACGAGGAAATACTGCTCAAAGACTTTCAAGAAGAGATTCGAATCAAGATTAAAGCTTCAAGATAAGGATCAAAGCCTAACGTCGCACGAATCATAGCAACGCCATCTTTCTTTTCTAATCTAAATTTCTATAAGTCAGTTATTTCTAGATTTGAACGTTTTTCTCTGTTCGTGACATGAAATTAAAGGAATAAAAGAATATGCCAAATCTCTCTCTCTCTATTCGAATCAGTGCCTATACTCTTGAACCTAACTAAGAAATGTTATGATTCGAGGAAAAATAAGACCATGACTATGAAACTATGGACCTTAAAACAATATGCCTATGACTATTAACATTTGCTTATGACTATGAACATTGCCTATGACTATGGACATTGCCTATGACTATGAACATTGCCTATGACTGTGACTGTGACTATGAGGATTATTTCCTTGACTAAGCCGATGCCTTTGATTAGGAAATATAAACTATTTCCTATGACATAACAAGGACATCTGTGATTAAGCACCTGTGATTCATGACTAGGAAAGTGTTGCTTATGTTTTGTGACTATGAAATTGGGTCTAAACCCGATCATCTATTCTATCTATTCTTGGTTATCATTGGTTTTTGACCTTGGGAATTTACATATTAAGTTAGGTCTACCCATGTTCTTGAACCTACGTCTCTATTCTGTCTATTCTTGGTTATCTTTGGTTTTAGACCTTGGGAATTTATCTATTAAGTTAGGTCTACCCATGTTCTTGAACCTACGTCTCTATTCTATCTATTCTTGGTTTTCTTTGGTTTTAGACCTTGGGAATTTACCTATTAAGTGAGGTCTATCCATGTTCTTGAACCGACGTCATTATTCAACCCTTTTTATGCCAGTTAGTATGTATATCTTTTGCATAGCATCTTCGGTTCATTCCCTATTTTCTACGAACCTAGCTTTATTTATAATCTTGACTGAACACGATTATACGAACGGTGGGAATGCGGTTTGGGCAAAATATGAAATTTACTAAAAACGTAGTTTAACTTGGAAATTGGCATAAATTGGGAACATGTATTATGGCATGTTCATAGAAATGCAAATTGGATAAATTTGACATGAATTATAAGATGTGTAATTTGAATCTAGTATTGACGTGTAAATCTAGCATTTACATGAATAGTGAACTAGAGTAAAAAGTCTAAAATTAGAATGTTGAATCGGAATTGGATTAGCTAATTTGGCACGGTAAGTATATTGGCATAAATGTAAAATTGGCCATAATTGGGAGTAATTGGCAGGTTTAGCAAAGTCATGGTTAGCGACCCTTAATTTGGTATAGTCCACATACCAAAAAGCATAAATATGATTTAGAAGGGGAAATGGGCCATAAGAATGAATGTAGACAATTTACATTAAAAGAGTAATTAGGAAATAAGTAAATTAGAAATAATTTACTTATAGAATTTGGCCTGAATGAAGAAATATAAATTTAGACAAATTAAAGGTTTATTAACGACATCTCTTTTAATGACACACCAGAAAGTTCCAGGGTGACAGAGGGGATAGTGTCTAGGCTTGGGTTTGGAAAATACAAGTTTCCTGCACTCCCTGGCTTTCCCTAACTGATCCGACGAACGGTATGGTTACTTTCAAAACTTTATTTGAAAATAAATTGAAACCCATTGAACTTAGAAAACACGAATATGCCTAGCCCGAGGTTAGACTGAGTTGCGATGTAAACCTGCCCAGAACCAACCGGCACATCCAGTAGTCGCAACAATACCTGTCTAATGTAAGTGGTAGCGGCTTTAATTTATTTAGTTAAAGCTAGAACAAGAATGGTAGGGTTAAGTTAACTAAGACACTTAACCAGTTCAACATGATAACTAGACTGATGGGTGGGGATAGGTTCAGACTGACACTTAACACAATTAAGCTAGAATGGGAGGGTTAAGTCCATGGGAACACTTAACCAACTTAACGCAGATAAGCTAGAATGGGAGGGCTAAGTCCATAGAGACACTTAACCAAACTCAAGATAGCAAAATGAGACTTGTAGGGGTTAAGTAAAGTTAATACACTTAGCCAAATTAATATGTTAACTAGACTAGAGGTTGGGTTTAAGTAAAATCTAATACACTTAGCCAATTTTGATATGTTAGCTAGGCTAGACCATAGGGTTAAGTAAACCTGAACACTTAACCATCATGTTGTGATAAAGGAATGAGGTTAAGTCTAAAACATGAAGGGATAATACTTAACCATTAATAACATATTAGTTAAAACAGACGGGCAAGGTTAAGTTAAAAAGGAACACTTAACCAATACAGGATGAAGGGGTAGGGTTAAGTAATAAGAAATATTTAACCAATATAACTTGGTTTGTGGTAGGGTTAAGTCAACGTGAATTTCTGATGATACTTAACCAGCTTAACAGGATAAATGAAGAGGGTTAAGTTAGTTTGAATTGACTAATGACACTTAACCAATCCAAATTGACGGGAAAAAGAACTAAGTAGTAAACCTTAGTTAAAAGGAGCTAAGTAGTAAACCTTAGTTAAGAAAACAACGATTTAGGAAACTAAGTGGTAAAACCTTAGTTGACAAAACTAAGTAGTAATTCTTAGTATAACACGAGGAGGAGCGGACGTCCGTCTGGTTAGAAAGAAGGCTCCAACGAATTGGGTCACGAAGCCCAAGGCTTCGAGGGGACGTGAGGGTACTCTTGGTATTCCTCTGTGAGGCTGCAGATGATCCGCCTGGGCCCATAGAGGTTAAGGTCTACGTAGAAGAACCAGGGGTATGCCTTGGTTGCAATACATGGCAACCTAAAGACTAGGATGGGCCGGCGTGATTCGGCGAGCAAACGGTAGTCCTGTGATAGCGACTCGTTGTCTACCATCCATCTTGAGTCAATCGAGATACGTGAAGCGGAAAGGCGAAGAACTCCAAAAGACCATATACTTGCTATCTAGTTATGGGTGAGGATGGCCATAGGATTGTGGGGCACCGGGGGCCGACGTATAGTTCTCATTTTACAAGGTGTGCCTTTCATTAGTTGAGGGAGGGGTCAAGTTGGACCATAGCCACTGGAATAAAAACAGACCTTAGCATCTGCATCAGCAGATATCTGAAAGCTCCGGACCGAGTTCTGTATTCCTTGATTTGCCATGTCACAGGACTCGGACCGCACATTACAGGACATGTGCATCTAGACAAGCGATAACGATTCGCGATACATGCTTGGGGAAGTATAGGAACATATACCACTCTAGGTAGTGTGTCCTAGACTTGGGGGCATCGTTCGACAGGTAGCGTAATCCCTAGTTGGAATAGGTGGCATAAACCCTGAACTCGAGAAGCGTTCAGCAGATAGCGTAAACTCTAGTTAAATCTAGAAAGCACCTGATAGAAAATCCTAGATTAGATCTAGGTAATAAATAATAAATGTATGCCTGAAGGCAATGGAAACTACAGGAGTTGGGATCACGTTATCGTTACTAGATGGAACACTAGTTAGGTGGTGCAGAGATATAGAACCCAGTATAACAAGGAAATAGCGAAGCGGTGAAAGTATTAGAGCATATCCAGTTTATCTTATCTTAGGTGATTATCTTGTCTAATCTTGTTGTCCCTATGGTCGAGGTGTAATCTTGGATTCAGTTAATTAATGTCGTTTGTTTTTCCATGTTCACATGCTAGAAGTTACTGAACTTACTCAGGCTTTATGTCTGACTTTGTTTTTCTTTCGTCTTCTTTTCTTCCGTTCCCCCCCCCCAGGTACTAGAGGAGGGAGTAGTATAGCTCAGGTTAAGTTGGAGTGTCAATCTTTCCCAACTTGAAGATTTGTCGAAGTTTTGCTTGGATTCTCTTTTCAGATGCTATGACTGGTTCTTACTACATTGGGGAAGATAAATGTATTTTTATGCTTCTTTATTTTGTAAGACAGATGACACTCTGATATTGTAAAGAAATCTTTGTACAAACTATTTTATCAATAAAGCAAAGTTTTATTTTCAGCTGTTTAATTTCTGTCTGTCTTGTAATTTATCTACATCTTTTACCCTAAATGCTCCGCAGAACTTAGTGCATTCCCTTTGTGAGTGACACTAATGGACGTGGGATGTTACACGTGGTATCAGAGCTGAAGGTTACCAGATAAGATAAAGGATTTGAAAAATTATTTTCAAAACGGTTTGAAAAGAAGCATTTTCAAAAGAAAAGTTTTGTTTAAAAGGCATATTCCCCAAAGCCATATGCACTGTTTTCTCTTCCTCTGTTTTCTTATCTCCTTCTTTCTTGTGTCTCTGGGGCTCCTGGCTTTCTGGGAGGTAACCTCATCGAAGGGCAAAGTAGTACCCGACTTCCATCTAGGGCTGTGGTTATTTCACTTACGACCAGTTTTCGTTCAAGCTTATAGGGTTTTCTGTACGATGGAAGCAGCTTTCGAGAGATTTGTCAACATGACTACACACGGAAGGGGATGAGGAGTTCGGCTAAGGAGCACAACCCTAGGATGAGGAATTCATGGATGTAGATTTAGCTCACGAAGGGGGAAGGAATTATAAAACCTAAGACAAGAGGAAGTGTCTTTACTAGGGTACTATAGGGCATATAATTAAAGACAAGGGCAAGAATGAGGAACAAGTACATACCTTCACCACCAAGCGTACCTAGGAGAAAAGTAGTAAAGTTCTGTTGAAAGAGTCTAGTTTCTCTGTTCGTACTCTTTCAGTTTTAGCGCTTCGCATTTGTTCATATCCACTTCCATAGTCGAGTCTCTGCACCATAGTACTTGTATAATAGAAAGATCCCACTAGAGTCTCAAATCCAATTGGTGGTCCGACCAGTTTATTTTTCGTTAGTAGGAGTTTGAGAATAGCTATCGAGTTTTAGATCGTCTAAATTCGGAGGAGATATTCCTTGGGTGCTTGTCTAATATTGGTTTAGGCCTTTGGGGCTTGTACTTGAGGAATGTCAACTTTGACTAGGATGATTTGCGTGAGAGAGGAATAGTTGTGGCAGGCACTCCAAAAAAAAAAAGCACGTAATGACCTTTCGACCCTCATAGTTATGGCATGATGGATAAGCTAAGAGGAGAGACCCCTGATCATTCTAGTATATACACTCAGTATCATGGCTGACATCTGTTTATTTTGGAAATGGAGGCCAGAAAGTTCACAATCGTGAAGTTATAATAGTTAAGAAACAGTGGAGTAAAGCTCAAGAATGCTAGATACTAGCATCATACCCTTTTTCCTAAAGGGTGCATCCTTGATTTCTTTGTTTAGGAGCTTTACGTATAATTGTTTCTCTTCTTCCAAAGTATATCCTCTAGGTTGTATCTTCGATCCTTAGGTAGAAGCCAATGGATGTAAACATGTGTTTGAAACATGTTATGGTTGGTGGTTGCAAGTGGTTGCTAATGGTTGCTCGTGAATGCATATGAACTAGATCAGTTCGGACGTTTCATATTGCATTTACAGGAATGTATTTGTTTGTAAGTTGAGCCTTATATGTTATCATATGGATGTTGCATATGGATGAATGGCTATGCACACATGTAGTATTTACATAACTAGGGATGCTTGCATACATGATTGGATGCATGGCACTGACATGATTTGCATTAAGGAGGTCAACTGAATCAGTAGACCGCCTGATTTTGCATTAGATAAAGACATATACACACACTATGCATATGAACATGAAAGCATTAGAAATCTTTTGAGGACAATGAATTCCTGTGATTGAATGGTTGAGTAGATGGGTGATTGGATGGTAGGACACATTCTTCCTAACTTGGAGATTTCGGGGACGAAATCATTTTAAGTGGGGGAGAATGTAACACCCCGTAATTCTGTAACACTAAGATTCACAAATCAAGGCAGAATTTTAAGTTAAAATCAAAACCAAGGGAAACGGGCTATGCCATTGCGTTTGTCTCGGAATTCTGGATGAAAACGAGTCCGAGTTTGCGTAAATCGAAGTACGTATTAGGAAGATATGGCCTCTGGAGGTTTCAGCAAAGTTCAAATTTCAAAACAGACTCAAAAGCGGGCTGGGCGGGAGATTACCCGCCCAGGACCCAGGTCGACTAGGGAGTCGACTGGGTAGTCGACCCCCCCCCCCCCCCCCAGGTCGACTGGGGAGTCGACCCCCCTAGGTCGACTGGGGAGTCGACCTTGGTATCGACCCCCCTGCTTTTTCCAGCTTTCTGAACCTGGTTCGTTTCTCTATATCTAGACGCCATTCTGACTAGATTCATTGACTTCTACACTATATAAACAGCCCTAGTCTCCTTCTCTATTCACAATTCTTCTCTACCCTTATGCTGCAAAGATTATTAGTGAACATGGCTTCTTCTCCTCCACTTAAAAATAAATAATAAATAGAATAATATATATAAAATAAATCAAGATGAGGAGATGCTGCTCAAAGAATTTCAAGAAGAGATTCAAATCAAGATTAAAGCTTCAAGATAAGGATCAAAGGCTAACGTCGCACGAATCATAGCAACGCCATCTTTCTTTTCTAATCTAAATTTCTGTAAGTCAGTTATTTCTAGATTTGAACGTTCTTCTCTGTTCGTGACATGAAATTAAAGGAATAAAAGAATATGCCAAATCTCTCTCTCTCTTTCTATTCGAATCAGTACCTATACTCTTGAACCTAACTAAGAACTATTATGATTCGAGGACAAATAAGACCGTGACTATGAAACTATGGACCTTAAAACCATATGCCTATGACTATGAACATTTGCCTATGACTATGAACATTGCCTATGACTATGGACATTGCCTATGACTATGAACATTGCCTATGACTGTGATTGTGACTATGAGGATTATTTCCATGACTAAGCCTATGCCTTTGATTAGGAAATATAAACTATTGCCTATGACATAACAAGGACATCTGTGATTAAGCACCTGTGATTCAGGACTAGGAAAGTGTGGCTTAAGTTTTGTGACTATGAAATTGGGTCTAAACCCGATCATCTATTCTATCTATTCTTGGTTATCTTTGGTTTTAGCTTGGGAATTTACCTATTAAGTTAGGTCTACCCATGTTCATGAACCTATGTCTCTATTCTGTCTATTCTTGGTTATCTTTGGTTTTAGACCTTGGGAATTTACCTATTAAGTTAGGTCTACCCATGTTCTTGAACCTACATCTCTATTCTGTCTATTCTTGGTTTTCTTTGGTTTTAGACCTTGGGAATTTACCTATTAAGTGAGGTCTACCCATGTTCTTGAACCGACGTCATTATTCAACCCTTTTTATGCCAGTTAGTATGTATATCTTTTGCATAGCATCTTTGGTTCATTCCCTATTTTCTACGAACTGAGCTTTATTTATAATCTAGACTGAATCACTATTATACGAACGGTGGGAATGCAGTTTGGGCAAAATATGAAATTTACTAAAAACGTAGTTCAACATGGAAATTGGCATAAATTGGGAACATGTATTATGGCATGTTCATAGAAATGCAAATTGGATAAATTTGACATGAATTATAAGATGTTTAATTTGAATCTAGTATTGACGTGTAAATCTAGCATTTACATGAATAGTGAACTAGAGTAATAAGTCTAGAATTAGAATGTTGAATCGGAATTGGATTAGCTAATTTGGCACGGTAAGTATATTGGCATAAATGTGAAATTGGCCATAATTGGGAGCAATTGGCAGGTTTAGCAAAATCATGGTTAGTGACACTTAATTTGGTATAGTCCACATAACAAAAAGCATAAATATGATTAGAAGGGGAAATGGGCCATAAGAATGAATGTAGACAATTTACATTAAAAGAGTAATTAGGAAATAATTAAATTAGAAATAATTTACTTATAGAATTTGGCCTGAATGAGGAAATGTAAATTTAGACAAATTAAAGGTTTATTAACGACATCTCTTTTAATGACACACCAGAAAGTTCTAAGTTGACAGAGAGGATAGTGTCTAGGCTTGGGTTTGGAAAATACAAGTTTCTTGCTCTCCCTGGCTATCCATAACTGATCCGACGAACGGTATGGTTACTTTCAAAACTTGATTTGAAAATAAATTGAAACCCTTTGAACTTAGAAAACACGAATATGCCTAGCCCGAGGTTAGACTGAGTTGCGATGTAAACCTGCCCAGAACCAACCGGCACATCCAGTAGTCGCAACAATACCTGTCTAATGTGAGTGGTAGAGGCTTTAATTTATTTAGTTAAAGCTAGAACAAGAATGGTAGGGTTAAGTTAACTAAGACTCTTAACCAGTTCAACATGATAACTAGACTGATGGGTGGGGATAGGTTAAGACTGACACTTAACACAGTTAATCTAGAATGGGAGGGTTAAGTCCATAGGAACACTTAACCAACTTAACACAGTTAAGCTAGAATGGGAGGGCTAAGTCGATAGAGACACTTAACCAATCTCAAGGTAGCAAAATGAGACTTGTAGTGGTTAAGTAAAGTTAATACACTTAGCCAAATTAATATGTTAACTAGACTAGAGGTTGGGGTTAAGTAAAATCTAATACACTTAGCCAATTTTGATATGTTAGCTGGGCTAGACCATAGGGTTAAGTAAACCTGAACACTTAACCATCAGGTTGTGATAAAGGAATGAGGTTAACTCTAAAACATGAAGGGATAATACTTAACCATTAATAACATGTTAGTTAAAACAGACGGGCAAGGTTAAGTTAAAAAGGAACACTTAACCAATACAGGATGAAGAGGTAGGGTTAAGTAATAAGAAATATTTAACCAATATAACTTGTTTTGTGGTAGGGTTAAGTCAACGTGAATTTCTGATGATACTTAACCAGCTTAACAGGATAAATGAAGAGGGTTAAGTTAGTTTGAATTGACTAATGACACTTAACCAATCCAAATTGACGGGAAAGAGAACTAAGTAGTAAACCTTAGTTAAAAGGAGCTAAGTAGTAAACCTTAGTTAAGAAAACAACGATTTTGGAAACTAAGTGGTAAAACCTTAGTTGATAAAACTAAGTATACTTAGTATAACACGAGGAGGAGCGAACGTCCGTCTGGTTAAAAAGAAGGCTCCGACGAATTGGGTTACGAAGCCCGAGGCTTCGAGGGGACGTGAGGGTACTCTTGGTATCACTCTGTGAGGCTGCAGGGTATCCGCCTGGGCCCACAGAGATTTAGGTCTGCGTAGAAGAACCAGGGGGTATGCCTTGGTTGCAATACATGGCAACCTAAAGACTAGGATGGACCGGCGTGATTCGGCAAGCAAACGGTAGCCCTGTGATAGCGACTCGTCGTCTACCATCCATCTTGAGTCAATCGAGTTACGTGAAGCGGAAAGGAGGAGAACTCCAAAAGACCATATACTTGCTATCTAGTTATGGGTGAGGATGGCCAAAGGATAGTGGGGCACCGGGGGCCAGCGTATAGTTCTCATTTTACAAGGTGTGCCTTTCATTAGTTGAGGGAGGGGTCAAGCGGGACCATAGCCACTGGAATAAAAACAGACCTTAGCATCTGCATTGGAAGATATCTGAAAGCTCCCGACCGAGTTCTGTATTCCTTGATTTGCCCTGTCACAGGACTCGGACCGCACATTACAGGACATGTGCATCTAGACAAGCGATAACGATTCGCGATACATGCGTGGGGAAGTATAGGAACATATACCACTCTAGGTAGTGTGTCCTAGACTTGGGGGCATCGTTCGACATGTAGCGTAATCCCTAGTTGGACTAGGTGGCATAAGCCCTGAACTCGAGAAGCGTTCAGTAGAAAGCGTAAACTCTAGTTAAATCTAGAAATCACTTGATAGAAAAACCTAAATTAGATCTAGGTAATAAATAATAAATGTATGCCTGAAGGCAATGGAAACTACAGGGGTTGGCATCACGTTATCGTTACTAGTTGGAACACTAGTTAGGTGGTGTAGAGATATAGAACCCAGTATAACAAGGAAATAGCGAAGCGGTGAAAGTATTAGAGCATATCCAGTTTATCTTATCTTAGCATATCTTGTGATTATCTTGTCTGATCTTGCTGACCCTATGGTCATGGTGTAATCTTGGATTCAGTTAATTCATGTCATTTGTTTTTCCATGTTCACATACTAGAAGTTACCGAACTTACTCAGGCTTTATGTCTGACTCTGTTTTTCTTTCGTCTCCTTTTCTTCCGTTCCCCCCCCCCCAAGGTAGTAGAGGAGGGAGTAGTATAGCTCAGGTTAAGTTGGACTGTCACTCTTTCCCAGCTTGAAGATTTGTCAAAGTTTTGCTTGGATTCTCTTTTCAGATGCTATGGCTGGTTCTTGCTACATTGGGGAATATAAATGTATTTTTATGCTTCTTTATTTTGTATGACAGATGATACTCTGATATTGTAAAGAAATCTTTGTACAAACTATTTTATCAATAAAGCAAAGTTTTATTTTCTGCTGTTTAATTTCTGTCTGTCTTGTAATTTATCTGCATCTTTTACACTAAATGCTCCAGATAACTTAGTGCATTCCCTTTGTGAGTGACACTAACGGACGTGGGGTGTTACAGGTCCTTGCACATCTGAATGATCAACAAGTACGCCCGGACAACCACCACTGTAACCCTTTCAGGGCAGCAACTCCCATCAAAGGCATTAGTAGCCATCCATTCGATGTGAAAATCATCGGTCTTGCACCATCTTCATATCTTCCACTTCTAATCGTCGACCAGTTATTTGAAATGAGAATTAACTCGACCATTTCAAATAATTCACATATATTTAGAATTTCAAATCAATTCATTTCCATGGTCAAATAATTTGACATCCATAATTCAGTTTGTTAATGTAATTTTCATGTCAAACACATTCAACCATCAAATATCCAATAAACCGAGCGAATTCGGTTTATTTTCATTCCATATCATTTATAATAATTTATAACTATTTATCGCTACTTTTAGTTATTTAAAAATAGCCAATTTAGTCCAATGACGCTTCAGGCCATAACGCGGCCATGACGTTGTTTTTCTTTATATTTGATTTACCCATATTGGAAAAATCTAACCATTGGATCTTTACAAATTTTATACCATTGGAATGACCTTTTCAAAATGGATCCAATGGTTCTAGTTTTGGGAAAATCTTATGGTCGGATCTTCCGGTACAATCGTTTAAAGTTATGATTTCATAATACGAACTGCAGCGTCGTTACTCATTTTATTTTAATTATATATATATATATATATATATATATATATATATATATATAATCCATTCTGGCGCTGTTTTCATTCATATTTGAAATAAACATTTCACACAATCTAACCGTTGGATCTTTGCAAATTTGGTATCGTTGGAAAGATATTTTCAAAGCGAACCCAATGGTTTCCGTTTCGGGAAAATCCGACGGTCGGATCTCCTGTAATAATCATTTAAAATCATGATTTCAAAACATGAACTACAGCGTCATTATTCGTTTTATTTTAATTATATGTTTATATATGTATATATAATTCATTCTTCGATTTCCAAACCATTTTCATCATATAATTGGTAAAAATATTATTTTTTTTACCCAACAAATATTTATTTTAACACATGAATATTTTTAACAATTCATATATATAATAAAATTGTGATTTTTATTGTCAAAACAATTTATTTCAAACAAGAATATTTTTAGATTCCTATATATAATAAAAGTGTGATTTTTATTGTTAAAACAATTTATTTCAAACATGAATATTTTATATACTTCATACATATAACAAAAATGTTATTTTTATCATTCAAATAATTTATTTCAAACATGAATATTTTATATAGGTGAATTTATTTCGGGAAACGAATAAAATTCAAACACATGAATATTTCAGAAAATTTCGACAGCATAACGGGAGGGTAGTTAAAACCGGCACCGTCCCGAGTACGGCTCCTCGCGCTACCTTAAAGCCTTGGAGCTTTTGACAAGGGGGATTTCCATAATCTACTTCATACGCAGACTAATATTTCCACAAACTAATCCTATTTGGTTTCAACCACAATCAACCATTCGTAATATTCATCAAATTTCACGTCAACCAAATTTCAAACAATCACAACCAATATATATTATCCATGGTCTGGGGGGGTGTGTGTGTGTATATATAAGTATATTAGTATATAAATATATTTTAACTTCATTTCAACTCACATATGATTTTTCCAACGTATATATAACTTATACATCGCACATATAATTTACACAACGCTTATACATGAGGTATACAGTACTTATATAACTCATACATCGATTATATAATTTATACATCGCCATTCTATATCGTTTTGAATTTAGAAATCTCACATTTCTTTTCACTTTGCCAAAAATTGTAGCAAGCTCTAAAAATTCCCCAGTCTCTTCTACAATGTAGAAGAGACCCTCACGGTCCCGGTATCTCTTGTTTCACTGGATTTCGACCACAAACGAAAAGGATATGATTTTTATTCGATAAACATATATTAACAGTTGAATTAAATAAAGGTCGTTACATCTGAAAATAGCTCAAAACTAGGTTTCAGTTTTTCTTGAAATCCACGCAACTTTAAGACGATCGGCCAACGCTACGTCGTAGAGGGAGGAGAGGGCTCTCTGGAGCCGTGCTCGATGCTCAGATCGATGGTGAGTAGGAGCTCCGGCGGCGCAAGGAAGGTTGCGATTTCGAGGGCTCATAACTTTGTGGATACCGAACGATAAAATCCAAGACCAGTATGGATTTGAAGGTAATGAAATTCTCTTCAGAATTTTCTGCTGGATCTTGAGATTTCGTTGTTTGGTTTAGAAGATAATGAGGAGAGAAGAAGTGAAGCTCCGCCGTCGTTGAGTTTCAGGGTTATGGGGTGTTTTTTTAAGAACGAGAAAATAAAGGGATTTTCTGATTGGCCCTCTATTTATATTTAATTTAATTTTAATTGTTTAATTCTGAAAATACACCTCTCCGCATATGAACTCCAATCCAAACCCAATGACTGTTGTCCCTAGCTAAATACCCCCATTCCAAACACAATAGGATATGTTTCGTAAGCTCATTCGACTGTTACAGTCTGTTATTCTTCAAATTAAAGTATAAAACAATCAATTTTTGATTTGAACGTACAATTTAATTTGCTGGGGCCACATACTGATTTTAAAAATTGCAGAAAAATAACTTTGGCTATGTTTGGACGATACGGTCCCAATAAAACTAGTTTTGTCAAATTTGGAGACCGTTTGAAAAATGGCCATTTTCTGGTCGATCCAAATTAACTGAAATTAACCAAACACATTTTCCTTTGCCAAGCTCAAATATTAACTCAAAAAATTATGGAATTTGAAACCTAGCAATAATTTGACATTCCGGATCCAACAAAAGTGGTTTCGTTAAAAACGGAGGTCGTTTGCAGAATGTCTATTTTCAAAGGCTATATTAATTCCATAGTGACCTTTCTGAAAATTCATTTAGCCATAACTTTTGATTCCCGCTATAAATTTTTATTTTTCAGATTCGTTAGAAAGATACTCTTAAATCGATTTAAGTATTTTTGGTTTCACTAAAATTCGGTTTCTTTTGCATCCTGTACAGTCAGTCAAAGTTCAAATTCAAATTTTCAAACTGCCGCGCTATTTCCAGCTCCTTTTTAAAATTAAAATAAATATTTATATTCCAACATTGATTAAAATAAATATATACGTTCTAATTCTATTCAAAATAAATTTCTTGTCGTTATTATTTAAAATAATTTATTTTAAATATTCAAAATTCACTAAAATACCCAAATTAAAAATTTTAAATTGGTTCTGATTTTCCGGGTTGTTACAATCTCCTCCACTTAAAATCTTTTTGTCCCCGAAAAGGAACGAAGATGAAATTTGTTTAATTAACCAACTCAACTTTCATTCTTCAAATTTTCCGTAAGAATTTTCTAAATCTTCAAAAATTTGTCTAACACCCTAAATTTTCGAATTTTTTTGCCATAACCTCCTTTGTACGGGGAGGAGTTTGGAAATTTATTGGGCCGTACTAGTTACCCAATAAATCCTAAAAAGCATACACATATTTATAGTGATATATTTCGGAGTCCACAGGGGAGTGTGCATAGATAATAACTCCAAAGAATAAATTCTCGTCACCCTATAATTGGTTTTTGTGCCTTAATGACTAGAGTGGCGTGTTTATTGTCATCTCCAGACCCGTGTGGGGTTTTTATTAATCTGGCAATTTTCCGTTACATTTTTATATAGTCCATATTAGTCTTCGGTTCAATCTGTAATATAGTCACCGCCGTACAAGCCTCTCGCTCGTATGGTAAATCTTCAACCATGTCACACAAGCTCTAAATGTGTAACACCCCATGTCCATTAATGTCACTCACAAAGGGAATGCATCAATGTCCATGAAACGTTATTTTTGTATAGAACAGATAAATTGCAAGAATAAATAAATAAAAGAACACAGCGGAAGATAAAACTTATTTCATTTCATCATAACTCAAAACGAGTTTACATAAGTAGTGTCCAAAACCATTACAACAGGATCAACAGTTTTTCCAAAAACTTCAAAGTACATAAAGAAGCAAATACTTAAATAACATAAATGTATAAATCCCCACTGAGCATAAGCAAAGCCATAAAGATGAGAGAGTCCAAAGCGATACATCTTCTCTCTTCAAGCAACTGAAAGAAATCGGCACTAAGCTGTAGAATTCCCTCCTTGCAAACCTGAGGGGGGGGGGGGGGGGGAAGGAAGAAAAGGGGGTCAGACACATAGTCTGGCGAGTGCGATAACTTTAACAATATAATTATCAAAATAACTAGACTAAGGCATAAGTTGGAAAATAAGGAAATGACCGTGAACAATTGGGTATGACAAAGCAAACAAGGAAATAAGATGAACAAAGATAACGTTAAAGGCACACCTAGTCACCATAAGATAATTACTACACTGCACCACCACTAATCACCCTAAAGGTTGATCCCGCCTACAGAACTTAATAATGATAATGGTAGTTTCGTGTACCCCTAGCTACCTTCATAGGTGCCGTCTGCTCCTATCTCCATTAGGTGTACCCACTACCCCCATTCGATCGGCTCCCTAACTCGTAGATACCCGTGCTGGCCCTATAGTAGGGTGTAACACTCACCAAAGTGGCAACCCGTTACAACCAAAAATGCATGAGTTATATCTACACGATGCAACAACGTCTTACCTACCAGCCTGGGCCCACACACGCATATGAACCAGTTGGACTTGCGTTGCCACCGCTAACCCGTTTTGACCTCTTACAATCAAATCCAGTACGCGTGTCCCGTCCTCGACTTAGGTCGAGCTCACAAAGATACTTAATGGGTTACTGGTTTGAAAAGGGCCCCCATACATGACACAAGCTTTCCACCTATGCTTGGTCCCCTCTAAGGTTTTTCCCCACTTAACCCCATTCTTAATTATGTCTTTTTACATGTTTAAATCTTGGTTAAGTGCATCTAATCGTATTTCAAATGCCACCCAAGGCACCCACTAAATTCCACATGCCACCCAATGCACCCACTTAACCCCCTCATGTCCCACTACATGTTTATCTGGTTAAGTGTTTCTTAATTCATTAAAACCGTAACCTTATAAAGACCGCCCACATTAGACTGGCATTTGCGGCAGCTGGATTTGTCGGGCGGGTGCGGGCAGTCTTACACAACAAACGAGCCTAACCTCGTATCTTTACAATTGTTACACATTTAATTTATGCATAAGACCTCTCAAATTAGACTAGCATTTTTGGAAGCTGGATTTGTCGGGCGGGTCCGGGCAGTCTTATACCACAAACGAGTCTAACCTCGTGTCTTGGGCAGTTTATTATTACACATAATTAATTATCCCCAATTTGATTTAATTTCCATATTCAAATTGCCAATCAACTAAAATTTAACTATGTCCGTAATTAAAACCTTAATTATGTCCATTTATTTATGGTATATAAAAATTATACCAATTACCATTACAAATTTATTATATGCCATTTAACGCATTTATGCCAATTCTAAATATTAAATCTTTTAACATTATCCCATTGCCCCACGTTGTACGTTTGTTCATTTAACTTGAAATATAAGTTAGAATCGAATAGTCTAACTTATGGAATAAAGAAAAAACATCACAACATGGATATAATATAAATTATATCTAACTTACGAACAAAAGTCATAACATGAATTGGCATATAAAACTAAACATAAGGGGTGAACTTGCATGTGTGAATAAGGCGTTTCATCTAAACTTGCATAGACAATGGGTGTATGACACATGTACTTTCATAACTTATGTAGTTTTAACATAAAGGTTTGAACTTGCATAGGAATCTCAAACTTTCATTACATGATTCATGCACCAAACATATATACTTACATATGTGATTTATGCAACATAAATTATGATGTAAACTTGCATCTAACTCACACATGTCATAGCTTAACTTTTAGATCCAATCTTACTCATAAAATAGATGTCATGAAACATGTAAGGTTGTATATGATTCTCACCAACTTGCATATGATTCATATCTAAATTAACATCTAAACTTGCATACATACATATGATTTAACATATGAATTTGTTCCACAAACATAGCCAAACTAGCATATGAAGCATCATTATGAATTAATTGTGCATAAGCCAACAATTAACATAGATTAGATAATAACATCACAGCTTTACAATATAGATAATAACATTATAGATTTACAACATAGATAATAACATAACGGTCAATGATTCACAACATAACCATATAACCCAAATCATATCTCAACCTAATTAAATTGTTAATTATCTTATTAAAGAAATCGAACTCACAACTCAAAGAAGGTCTTGAGTTCTAAAATATGAGTTCTGAAACTGATTTAGCTCTCCTTTGAAGAAGAAAAATTGTTGCGGTTTAGGTTAGAATTGAAGTTGAATACTTGAGATTTGATTTAGAGGCAGCGGCTAGGGTTTAAGAGAGAGTTTTTCAGCATAATGGTGTCATAGATAATTTTTATGAATTAGGGTTAGGTCTTAGGGTGTATATATAAGTGTAGGAAGTTATTTAGGCCTTAGGATTAACCGTAGAACTGATCTGGACTATCAAAAATTGTCTCAGGCACAAAAATCGCACCATCCAGCAACCTAGTCGAACCAGGTTCGACCCCCAAGGGGGAGGTCGACCTGGAAGTACCCAGGTCGACTCTATGGTCGACCTCTCCCCATGGGAGGTCGACCTCCTTGGTCAGCTTGCTCAATATATGTTTTTTTCTTCTTAACTTCTGAGGTCGACCTCCCTGGTCAGCCTGCTCAATATATGTCTTTTCTTCTTAACTTCCGAGAGCTATATCTCCTTCATTCGGGATCCGTTTTTCGAAAACTTGGAGTCTATTCCATGCAGAATTCTGAGAAGAACGCAATGGTGCAACCCTTTTCCCGTTATTACTCTTTTAAAAATTAAGTTTTCTTAAATTTAGTTAATTCAATTATTCAAAATTCAAGGTGTACATTCTCCCCTACTTAAAGGATTTCGTCCTCGAAATCTTTAAGTTAAGAAGAACATATCCTACCATCCAACCATCCATCTACTCAACCATCAACCACTAGCAACCATGATCCTTACAAGATTTCTAATGCTTTTCATGTACACATGCATAGTGTGTGTATATGTCTGTATACTAATGCAAAATTAGGCGGTCCCCTGATTTAGTCGACCTCCTTAATGCAAATAATGATAGTGCCATGTATCCATCATGTATGCAAAGAACCCAATACATATCATTACTACATGTGTGCACAACCATTCATTTTACTAAATACATCCATTTATATGCAATATGAAAGTGACTGAGCCGATCTAGTGCCTAAATTGTGTGTATATGCATCCACGAGCAACCACTAGCAAACACTTGCATCCACCATACATAACATGTCTCAAACACATGTTTCAACCATAGAACTACCCTATCTAAAGGTCAAAGATATAGCGAGAGGACTTACTAAAGATAGCATAAGTACAAGCTAAGCGGTAAAGGTGAAATTAAAAGACATACCCTTGAAAAGAAAAGGGTACATTGAACGCATCTTCTCTTCGATCTCGCAAGTAGCGTTGCTCTCATCATCTCCCCATTGCACTTTGACTAGCTTGACCTCTCGATTCTTCAAATTCTTAATCTCCGACCCAAGAATGCATGTAGGAGCTCGTCGAATCATAGCATCACGCTCTATTTCCACCTCTCTAAGCAAGCTCGGCTCGACCACTTCCGCGGTCTCATGCAAGAACTTTCTCAAATGTGATACATGGAATATGTCATGTAACACCCCATGGCCATTAATGTCACTCACAAAGGGAATGCATTAATGTCATGAAGCGTTATAGTAGTATAGAACAGATAAATTACAAGAATAAAGAAATAAAACACCGCAGAAGATAAAACTTATTTCATGGCATCACAACTTCAAAACAAGCTGACATAAGTACTCTGCAAAAACCATTACAACAAGATCAATTGTCTTTTCCAAAAACTTCAAAACACATAAAGAAGCAAATAATTAAATAACATAAATGCTTAAATCCCCACTGAGCATAAGCAAAGCCATAAAGATGAGAGAGTCCAAAGCGATACATCTACTCTTTTCAAGCAACTGAAAGAAATCGGTACTAAGCTGTAGTATTCCCTCCTTGCAAACCTGACGGGGGGGGGGGGGGGGGAAGGAAAGAAAAGAGGGAGAAACAAAATGGGTCAGACATAAAGTCTGGTGAGTCCAGTAATTTTAACAAATAATTGGTAAGGTAAATGATCAAGACATAAATACACATCATGATATGGCTGTAACATAGATAAGGTAGATAAAAAGGATGTACAAGATGATTCCGTTCCTAAGTACTAAGACAATCCTACACCTTGGCTAAGCGAACAACCCTCCATGTACTAACCCCGAAGACCGAAGTCAACATCAGACTAGCACCCAAAGGACTATCCAACTCAACCAACATGTATTTCATTACACTTCACTTTTGCTAAGTTACACCACATTACTTAATTACACCGCACATCTACTAGTCTCTATTAACTAAAGGTTGATCCCTTCCCACTAACTGTACCCACATGACAAACTTGGTAGTTACTTGTACCTAGCTGTTATCATAGGTGCCGGCTTGCTCCTACCACCGCTAATGTACCCTTACCCTACCCATTCGATCGGCTCCCTAAACCCCGTAGGCACCCGTGCGGGCCCCACAGTGGGGTGTATCACTCCCCAAAGTGGCAACCCTGATACCAACATAAAATGCACAGCCATACCTACATGATGCGACAACGTCTTACCTACCAGCCCAGACCCATGCACGCACATGAACCCGTTGGACTCGTGTTGCCAATGTTATTCACGTTTGACATTTTACATTCAAGTCCAGTAAGCTGCCCCAACCTCGGCCTAGTACCGGGCCCAATTAGATACTCAAACGGGTTACTGGTTGAAACGGGTCCCCCATCCGACACAAGCCTCCCACCTATGCTTGGTCACCACTAGGTTTTTCTCCCACTTAACGATTTTAATTTAAATGTCCATGTCTTACACATGCTATGGTTAAGTCCATACTTACATGTCATAATTTACATGTCTTATCTTATTCCGGTTAAGTCCATATTTACATTTAATAATTTACATGTCACCCCACTTAACCCTCTAACCATACCCATGTCTTATTATGGTTAGTATTCGTTAATTCTTTCCTTATGACGAACGGTGCATGACCTCCCACATTAGACTGAATGATTTGTGGCCGCTGGATTTGCCGGGCGGTTATAGGCAGTCTTACGCCACAGACCGGGTCTAACCTCGTGTAACACCCCGCCTCCACTAGGGTCACTCGCAAAGGAATGCACTAGCTTTAGAGGGGCATTATTGGTAAACTTGCACAGAAATATCACAAGACAGAACATATAAAATAGCGGAAGTAAAATCGAACTTTCATAAACATTAATAAGTAAGGTCTAAAGCCTTTTACATCAGAGTACATCAAAACCTGTCTTGCAATAGTAAAGAAGCATAAAGACTTTTTAATTAATTATTCCCAAAGTAAAAACAGTAAAGTAGCCATAGCCAAGAGAAGTCCAAGCCATCCATGATGACCTTCAAGCAGAAGAAGTCCGAACTAAACAACAGTATTTCCTCCCTGTAACCTGGGGGGGAAACGGAAGAAAAGAGGCGAAACAAAACGGGTCAGTCAAAAAGACTGAGTAAGCCCTATCTACTATTAGCATAAAAACTAGTAAAGTTAACTGACATGAGAAACTGAGATGAACATAAGCCTGATGACAAGATAGATAAGCTAAATCAAAATAACAGGATGAACTACTGAACTCAGATAAACTAAGTTGTCATGATAAACTACGATGTCAAGATAAAACAAGGTATCACGTCGTCATGTTTCTATCAAGTATAATATCCCAAGATATCTATCAAGTCTAACGTCCCATGGTATCTATCCTGTACATCTGCTCTGCACCTACCGTACTAGTATCCCAACCGTATCATGTGTTATCCATGAATGACCCTTACTCAAAAGTCGTATAATGGTCCATGTCAACCTAATATGCTGCATATATAGGTTACTCCACTCGTATGTTCCTTTCCATGTAAATGTTCAATCCCTTGCCGTAGACCATATGGGCTTTCCCCATGATATTCTATATTACTTTAACCTAGTTCCATGATCCTTAAGATCGGTTTGGACTGTTACCCTAAATCTAACTAGGGTCTTTCAACATGAATCATCGTAGTACAACTAGGACTTATGCTACCCAGGACTACTAGGGATTACGCTTACCTATTGCACGTTTTCGTATCTCGGTTTTGGTTCAACCACCCAGGGCTACTAGGATTTACGCTAACCGTCAACCGCGCCCTTTTTCCCACGCATTCATCGTGAATCGTTTTCCATGACTGTATGCACATGTATCACATCGTGCCATCCGAGTCCTGTCACAGGGCAGATCAAGAAATACAGGACTCGGTCGGGAGCTTTCGATTTATCTGCCGATGCAGATGCTAAGGTCTGTTTTTCTAAACGTGGCTATGGTCCCACGCGACCCCTCCCTCAACTAGTGAAAGACAAGACAGGATAAATCCTGTATGAGAACACACTACTGGCCAACCCACAATCCAGCCCTACAGCAACCATAATTAGATAGCAATTATGGTCTATTGGGTGTTCTCTGCCTTTCCGTACCTACACGCTTGACCAAAGATGGTAGGTAATCTGACGAAATGCTATCTAGGGTACGATCGTGTATCGTCGACTATCCCCTATCCATCCCCGTCTTTAGGTCGCTCGTATAGCAACCAAGGCATACTCTTGGCTCTTCTAACGCAGACCTTAACCTCTCATGAGCCTAGTATAATCACCTGGCAGCTCACAGAGGGATACCAAGAATATCCTCACGTTCCCCGAAGCCGCTGCTTCGTTACCCAGTTCGCTGGAGCCTTTATCTAAATCAGATACTTGCTCCTACTCGTATACTAAAACGATGACCTACCGTATCAGGTTACTCATCTATCTATGAACTGTTCTAAATTTCCTTGACTAAGAATCATTACTTAGTTATTCCTCAACTAAGGTTTACCACTTAGCCTTATTCCCGTTATCTTTGTTAACTACGGTTATCCACCTAATCCTCAGAATTAGGGTTTACATAATGGATTAGGTGTCACTTAAGTTCATGACTTAACCCGTCTACAATCATGTCAAAATTGACTAAGTATCCAAGTCCAAGACTTAACCCTACAAACCATGTTCACGTTGGTTAAGTATATTAAGCAATTCACGACTTAACCCCGTCCAATTATCATTCCAGATTGGTTAAGTATATATTAACTTGACCCCATCAATTTACTTAGTTAAATCGGTCAAGTGTATTCAAGCGATTCGTGACTTAGCCTTATCATGTTTCACGTTAGATTGGTTAAGTATAGGTTAACTTAACCTCAATAAATTCACGAGTTAGATTGGTTAAGTATAGGTCACTTAACCACCTCAAATCATCATGTTAGATTAGTTAAGTGTTTAACTTAACTCCATTAAACTACCAAGTGGGATTAATTAAGTCTAGGCTAACTTAACCCCATCCGATTTCCATGCTTAGACTAGATGAGTCCAGTCTTAACCCCATCCATTAACTGTATCTTTCGGTTAAGTGTCATTAAGGAAACTTACTTAACCTTACCAAATTATCGCGTTGGATTGATTAAGTGTTGGTTAACTTAACCCCGTCCACTAGTCGTATACAAATCGTTAAGTGTCATTAGGCAAATCGAGTCACTTAACCTACCCAACCTTGTCATGTTTTGTTAAGTATCATTAGCCTAAGCAAATTACTTAACCCATTTACCCATGTCATATTTGGTTAAGAGTTATTAATCAAATTAACTTAACCCTATCATGTGGCATTAATTACTTAATGCACCTCAACCTCTCACATTAGACTTTGTTGTGGTTACTAGTTAAGCCGGTCGGTTCCGGGTAGCTTTACACCACAACTTGGTCTAACCTCGGGTTCAAGCACAACATGACCAACTTCTCACATTGGATCCTATTGTTTGCAACTACTAGTTAGGCCGGTCGGTTCCGGGTAGTTTTACGTTGCAAACTCAACCCAACCTCGAGTTGGCCACACTTATATTATCTAAGTGTCATGTCCATCATGTTTCCAAAACATGTTACAAGTTTTCAAGCATTTGGGTATACCTAACTTAATAGGTAAATTCCCAAAGGGTAGACCTAACTTAATAGGTAAATTCCCAAGCTTATGTTTTCGAGCCAACTTACATGTTAACTTCCATGTTATATTTCAAGTCATGTTTTCAAGTATAAACACAGGTCATATTTAACGTTACATATTGTCATGTTTATACCCATTTACCCAAATCATGTTCATGTCATTATGTTTTCCCATAATGTGACCCCAACGCTTTTGAACTCGCATAATGGATTCAAAGAAGGAACTTGTCAAAGGCATGACAAAAGTGGATATTAAGCCACAAGTTAATCATGGTGGAAAATGAGGCACAAATGTGTTCATTAACTTGCATGTTACATTCTTAAGCCTCAAAAACATGCATAAAACCAAACTTGGCACATAAGCGAATCATGTTGACAAAAGACATGGAATGATGACTAGTAACTCGCATATATCATCATATAAGGGTTATGACTTCATATGCAAGTTGACATAAAGGGTATGAAGGTTCTCATGTTGCATAATGCAACATTTCAACATAAAGGTTGTAGCTTTTAGCTCATAAGATCAAGGTAATGACTTCATAAACTTGCATGACATGATAGCATGTATCATTCTCAATGATCAAACCCAAACTTGCAACATGAACATTTAACTTCATAGTTAATATCTAAGAGTAGGGAAAGGGCTTACGTTGCTATGAAGGCACAAATCGATTTAAATTAAAGATTGTGATGAAGCCTATGCATGCCATCACCCAAAAACCCAAAGATAAACACTCCAAATCAATCAAAACCCCATCTTTATGAACAAAGATCAAAGCTTTAGCCTTGAAACCAACTTGAGAGCCTCTCATACTAACATAGAAACTCTCTAACACTTACATAATCATGAAACCTCTCATGGGAATTTACTTAGGAATTTTAGAATGAGAGTGGAGGCCATGAGAGTGAAATTTTTTCCATAGTTTAGTTGCAAGAATGAATAATGAGGGTTTAGGGGTAGGTTAGAGGCTTATTTATAGAGATTAGGAGTGATTAGGACCTTAGGATTAACCCTAGGATCAACCTGAACCGTCAGATTTCAAACCAGACCCAAAAACCTAGCCAAGACAGGAAATAGGTGCACCAGGCAAAAACTGCCCGGCCACCATAAGTCGACCCCCAAGTCGACAGGGTTGTCGACTTGGGTGAGGCCATGTCGACTCCCAAGTCGACAAGGCTGTCGACTTGGGGTACCTGGCGGGAATTTTTCCCGCCTAGCCCTCCAGCCCTAATTTTCGAAATTAGAACTCGTTTTTGAACTTGAATTTTCTGAAAACTTCGTCGGACCATAACTTGGTCATACGGACTCCGATTCTCGAAAACTCAGACTCTATTTCGCGTATTTTTCCGAGACGAACGCAACGGCATAGCCCGTTTTACTTGATTCAGAATTTAAAATTAAATTCTGCCTTGATTCTCGTCTTAACGCGTTATCGAAAAATACGGGTTGTTACATTCTCCCCACTTTTTAGGATTTCGTCCCCGAATTCTCCAAGTTAGGAAGAACATATCCTACCATCCATCATTCATCTACTCAAAACATCATCCACAAGCAACCATTGTCCTTAGATGATTTCTAATGCTGTATGAATATATGCAAAACGTGTGTGTACATGTTCCTTAGCTAATGCTAATGATCAGGCCTGAATAATCTTTCTAATGCGAAATATGTATAGTGCCATGAATCCAACATGTATGCAAATAATCCTAGTCATATAGATACTATATGCGTGCACAATCATTCATTCATATGCAACAACCGCATGATAATACATTCGATTTCATCCATAAACAAGTATAAATACTCGTGCATATGCAATGTGAAACGTGACCAAGTCGAGCTAGTATCTAATGTGTATTGGCGCATCCACGAGCAACCACTTGCAACCACTTGCAACCATATCAATCATAACATGTTTCAAATACATGTTTACATCCATAGGGTTCTACCTAGGATTCCCTGGAACAGGGTCGAGAAGATAAACAAGACAAACTCCTTACGGGGTTTGTAACAGAAAATAGGACCAAGAGGATGTCCACAAAAGATAGCCTACAAGTAAGCTCTACCGAAAACAGGGATCAAGGATATACTCCCAAAAAGAGATATCATGCGTGTATCTAGTCTTTGACCATCAAAGTCGTATTTCCTTGGGCTTGATTCCATTGTGCCTTGACCATCTTTTAACTTCGCGATTTCGTAGCTTCTTATTTCCTGTTTTCATAACATGAGCTGGAACTCATTTCGTCGTCGCCTCTCGTTTCACTTGCACTTATCCTTTTCCTAGAATACTTGACGCAAACATGACTGCGTACTCATGATCTCATGCAAAATTCACTAATGAATCTTGGATCTTGTTTATATACTATAAGGTATTCCATGTAAAAGAACTTTCTCTTGAAAGTAAACAGATGCCAACCAGGTTATCATGCGCACTTACTAGGGTGATCTTTATAACCCATGCATAAATGAAGTAAACCATCCGTCTTATTGGTGAACACCACTCGATCGGGCTTCAAATTTCCAATAAAGGCATCACGGGATTCTAAGTAACTAATCATGACCGAACCTCAAAAAGGTTACACTTCGAGGGTATTACCAAGGCTAGTCAAAAGGTCTAACTACCCTCCTGTCAAAACCGAGAGTGGCACCCCCTACTGGATAACCACTTCATCCCTAGAATCAATCCATAGCTTATAAACATAAGCATTATTTCCAAACTCAACACTTGGCATAGACATTCTCAAATCCAAACAAGTCATGAATAAATGGACTGATTTTCCAATAGGACTTTGAGACAAAAATGGGATTCTCTATTACGCTAGTACTTAAGGTGCAGAGACTCAACTATCGAAGCAGACTTAAATGATACGATGATCAAAACAAAGTCCTAACGGGATGATAGAGAAGAAGAGCTAAACCTTTAACAAGATCGTTACCCTCCTTCCGAGGTACCCTCGAAATGAGACCATACTATTACCCTCCCGATGATCTTGTCCTTGTCCCATAATACTTAACTATCCACCCCGTTTTACCATGCCAAAGGTACTCTCTCGTCATGGATTTCATTGTTCATCATTCTCCCTCCTTTGAGGACTAAGCCATAGCAACAAGTTGCTCATCCTTAAGCTCGTATCCTTTATCCTCTTTCTCACTATCCTTTCTTATAACGCGGCCACTGGTCTCTCGAGAACCACCTCCATCGCATGGAAAGCACCTTCGTAGATAGAAAAGACTAGTCGTAATTAAAACCAATGTGACTACAGATGGAGGAAAGAAAGGAGAAGAGGTTCAATTAAGGAAACAAGGATAGTGCTAATGGCCTTTGGGGAATAGCCTTTTTCTTTTAAAAGAAAATTTTCTTGAAAAAATGCTTCTTTGTAAACGGTTTTCAAATAGTTTTTCAGAAGGTCTTTAAAAACTTTCGCCCAATCTGGTAACCTTCTGCTCTGATACCAAATGTAACACCCCGCCTCCGCTAGGGTCACTCGCAAAGGAATGCACTAGCTTTAGAGGGGCATTATTGGTAAACATGCACAGAAATATCACAAGACAGAACATATAAAATAGCGGAAGTAAAATCGAACTTTCATAAACATTAATAAGTAAGGTCTAAAGCCTTTTACATCAGAGTACATCAAAACCTGTCTTGCAATAGTAAAGAAGCATAAAGACTTTTTCATAAATTATTCCCCAAGTAAAAACAGAAAAGTAGCCATAGCCAAGAGAAGTCCAAGCCATCCGTGATGACCTTCAAGCAGAAGAAGTCCGAACTAAACAACAGTATTTCCTCCCTGTAACCTGGGGGGGGGGAAACGGAAGAAAAGAGGCGAAACAAAACGGGTCAGTCAAAAAGACTGAGTAAGCCCTATCTACTATTAGCATAAAAACTAGTAAAGTTAACTGACTTGAGAAACTGAGATGAACATAAGCCTGATGACAAGATAGATAAGCTAAATCAAAATAACAGGATGAACTACTGAACTCAGATAAACTAAGTTGTCATGATAAATTACGATGTCAAGATAAAACAAGGTATCACGTCGTCAGGTTTCTATCAAGTATAATATCCCAAGATATCTATCAAGTCTAACGTCCCATGGTATCTATCCTGTACATCTGCTCTGCACCTACCGTACTAGTATCCCAACCGTATCATGTGTTATCCATGAATGACCCTTACTCAAAAGTCGTATAATGGTCCATGTCAACCTAATATACCGCATATATAGGTTACTCCACTCGTATGTTCCTTTCCATGTAAATGTTCAGTCCCTTGCCGTCAACCATACGGGCTTTCCCCATGATATTCTATATTACTTTAACCTAGTTCCATGATCCTTAAGATCGGTTCGGACTGTTACCCTAAATCTAACTAGGGTCTTTCAACATGAATCATCGTTGTACAACTAGGACTTATGCTACCCAGGACTACTAGGAATTACGCTTACCTATTGCACGTTTTCGTATCTCGGTTTTGGTTCAACCACCTAGGGCCACTGGGATTTACGCTAACCGTCAACCGCGCCCTTTTTCCCACGCATTCATCGTGAATCGTTTTCCATGACTGTATGCACATGTATCACATCGTGCCATCCGAGTCCTGTCATAGGGCAGATCAAGAAATACAGGACTCGATCGGGAGCTTTCGATTTATCTGCCGATGCAGATGCTAAGGTCTATTTTTCTATACGTGGCTATGGTCCCACGCGACCCCTCCCTCAACTAGTGAAAGACAAGACATGATAAATCCTGTATGAGAACACACTACTGGCCAACCCACAATCTAGCCCTACCGCAACCATAATTAGATAGCAATTATGGTCTATTGGGTGTTCTCTGCCTTTCCGTACGTACACGCTTGACCAAAGATGGTAGGTAGACTGACGAAATGCTATCTAGGGTACGATCGTGTATCGTCGACTATCCCCTATCCATCCCCGTCTTTAGGTCGCTCGTATAGCAACCAAGGCATACTCTTGGCTCTTCTAACGCAGAACTTAACCTCTCATGAGCCTAGTATAATCACCTGGCAGCTCACAGAGGGATACCAAGAATATCCTCACGTTCCCCGAAGCCGCTGCTTCGTTACCCAGTTCGCTGGAGCCTTATCTAAATCAGATACTTTCTCCTACTCGTATACTTAAACGATGACCTACCGTATCAGGTTACTCATCTATCTATGAACTGGTCTAAATTTCCTTGACTAAGAATCATTACTTAGTTATTCCTCAACTAAGGTTTACCACTTAGCCTTATTCCCGTTATCCTTGTTAACTACGGTTATCCACCTAATCCTCAGAATTAGGGTTTACATAATGGATTAAGTGTCACTTAAGTTCATGACTTAACCCATCTACAATCATGTCAAAATTGACTAAGTATCCAAGTCCAAGACTTAACCCTACAAACCATGTTCACGTTGGTTAAGTATATTAAGCAATTCACGACTTAACCCCGTCCAATTATCATTCCAGATTGGTTAAGTATATATTAACTTGACCCTATCAATTTACTTAGTTAAATCGGTCAAGTGTATTCAAGCGATTCGTGACTTAGCCTTATCATGTTTCACGTTAGATTGGTTAAGTATAGGTTAACTTAACCTCAATAAATTCACGAGTTAGATTGGTTAAGTATAGGACACTTAACCACCTCAAATCATCATGTTAGATTAGTTAAGTGTTTAACTTAACTCCATTAAAATACTAAGTGGGATTAATTAAGTCTAGGCTAACTTAAACCCATCCGATTTCCATGCTTAGACTAGATGAGTCTAATCTTAACCCCATCCATTAACTGTATCTTTCGGTTAAGTGTCATTAAGGAAACTTACTTAACCTTACCAAATTATCGCGTTGGATTGATTAAGTGTTGGTTAACTTAACCTTGTCCACTAGTCGTATACAAATGGTTAAGTGTCATTAGGCAAATCGAGTCACTTAACCTACCCAACCTTGTCATGTTTTGTTAAGTATCATTAGCCTAAGCAAATTACTTAACCCATTTTCCCATGTCATATTTGGTTAAGAGTTATTAATCAAATTAACTTAACCCTATCATGTGGCATTAATTACTTAATGCACCTCAACCTCTCACATTAGACTTTGTTGTGGTTACTAGTTAAGCCGGTCGGTTCCGGGTAGCTTTACACCACAACTTGGTCTAACCTCGGGTTCAAGCACAACATGACCAACTTCTCACATTGGATCCTATTGTTTGCAACTACTAGTTAGGCCGGTCGGTTCCGGGTAGTTTTACGTTGCAAACTCAACCCAACCTCGAGTTGGCCACACTTATATTATCTAAGTGTCATGTCCATCATGTTTCCAAAACATGTTACAAGTTTTCAAGCATTTGGGTATACCTAACTTAATAGGTAAATTCCCAAAGGGTAGACCTAACTTAATAGGTAAATTCCCAAGCTTATGTTTTCGAGCCAACTTACATGTTAACTTCCATGTTATATTTCAAGTCATGTTTTCAAGTATAAACACAGGTCATATTTAACGTTACATATTGTCATGTTTATACCCATTTACCCAAATCATGTTCATGTCATTATGTTTTCCCATAATGTGACCCCAACGCTTTTGAACTCGCATAATGGATTCAAAGAAGGAACTTGTCAAAGGCATGACAAAAGTGGATATTAAGCCACAAGTTAATCATGGTGGCAAATGAGGCACAAATGTGTTCATTAACTTGCATGTTACATTCTCAAGCCTCAAAAACATGCGTAAACCCAAACTTGGCACATAAGCAAATCATGTTGACAAAAGACATGGAATGATGACTAGTAACTCGCATATATCATCATATAAGGGTTATGACTTCATATGCAAGTTGACATAAAGGGTATGAAGGTTCTCATGTTGCATAATGCAACATTTCAACATAAAGGTTGTAGCTTTTAGCTCATAAGATCAAGGTAATGACTTCATAAACTTGCATGACATGATAGCATGTATCATTCTCAATGATCAAACCCAAACTTGCAACATGAACATTTAACTTCATAGTTAATATCTAAGAGTAAGGAAAGGGCTTACGTTGCTATGAAGGCACAAATCGATTTAAATTAAAGATTGTGATGAAGCCTATGCATGCCATCACCCAAAAACCCAAAGATGAACACTCCAAATCAATCAAAACCCCATCTTTATGAACAATGATCAAAGCTTTAGCCTTGAAATCAACTTGAGAGGCTCTCATACTAACATAGAAACTCTCTAACACTCACATAATCATGAAACCTCTCATGGGAATTTACTTAGGAATTTTAGAATGAGAGTGGAGGCCATGAGAGTGAAAATTTTGCCATAGTTTAGTTGCAAGAATGAATAATGAGGGTTTAGGGGTAGGTTAGAAGCTTATTTATAGAGATTAGGAGTGATTAGGACCTTAGGATTAACCCTAGGATCAACCTGAACCGTCAGATTTCAAACCAGACCCAAAAACCTAGCCAAGACAGGAAATAGGTGCACCAGGCAAAAACTACCCGGCCACCATAAGTCGACCCCCAAGTCGACAGGGCTGTCGACTTGGGTGAGGCCATGTCGACTCCCAAGTCGACAGGGCTGTCGACTTGGGGTACCTGGCGGGAATTTTTCCCGCCTAGCCCTCCAGCCCTAATTTTCGAAATTAGAACTCGTTTTTGAACTTGAATTTTCTGAAAACTTCGTCGGACCATAACTTGGTCATACGGACTCCGATTCTCAAAAACTCAGAACCTATTTCGCGTATTTTTCCGAGCGAACGCAACGACATAGCCCGTTTTACTTGATTCAGAATTTAAAATTAAATTCTGCCTTGATTCTCGTCTTAACACGTTATCGAAAAATACAGGTTGTTACACCTCGTGTCATTAACCATTGCGCCTACAATTCATTCCTTTGACCTCTCACATTAGATGTCCAATTGTGGCAGCTGGATTTGCCGGGCGGTTCCAGGCAGTCTTACGCCACAATTGCGCCTAACCTCGTGTCAAAGGTTTATTAATTATCGTATTTCACTTGTTTTCCCCAAAATTGGGCGAAACACCAAAAATGTGAAGAAACGTCTCACAAAAATGAAAAGTGGAACCTTACAACGATTAAAATGTAAGTAAAAGGCACCTGGTTTTATAGTGGTTCAACCAAATAAGGGTTTACATCCACTTTCATAAGAGATTCCATTATCAATATGAAGATTACAAGATTAACTTCTCTCTTACATAAATTTTATCACTCCCTTACTCATGAATTACACTTAGTCTACTAAAGATGATTGAGAAGAGAATTATTCAGCGGAGATTTGATGTAGATGTGGTAGAATTGAAGGGAATCCCTCTTTCATGAAGGCTTGCTCAATCAAACTTCAACTCTTGAATCATTTGGATGTGTTTGATAGAGATCATGATCCATGGATTAATCTTCAATTTATGATGTTGAATGGATGTTAGAATTGTAGTGGAATATTTTCGGCAGCACTTCATGATGCTAAGATTCGATCCCCTCAAATGAAGAAGTGTGGGGGGTATTTATAGGGAATTTCCAGACCCGATGGCAGTTTCGTAATTAGCTGACAAAACCGCCATGAGCCAAGTCGTATGGCGACATGGCTTGATGCGACATAACTGGTTCCTTCGTCTTAAAGCTTCTATGTGCCTCTAGAATGGATACGACATGATTGATCATGACTTATCTCGGTCATGTCATAACGTTATTCCCATCTCTTCATCATACTCCTTTCACAACTCGCACACCATGTCGTTGAACGACATGGATGATAACAGTGGTATAACATCATGTCGCATGAACGTCTTGAGTCTCAACCTTACTTTATGCCATTACGTTAGGGTGGTATGATTGTCGAACACTTTAGCTTCCTTTTGACGCCATAATGCATGTGCGACATGGCTTGGAAACGACTTATCCTTCTGAGATCGCCTTGACTCATGGCGCTAGGACGCCATGACTCAGATCGCGACATTGTGCCACTTAACTCCTTTGAGCTTGCAACACGGTATGACTCTCCTTGACATGGTTTAAAACTGATATGAACAATAGATGAGATAACGACTTGCGACATGACTACCTAGGTGCTTCTTCTTTACTTTGTCGTCATAAATGAAATGCGGCATGACTTGGGGTCAACCTGGTTTCCACGGAACAGCATGGTGAGATGCGACATGCCTTAAAGTGTGGCTTGCCGTATAGCCCTGAAGCGACTTGGCGTTCACGACAAGAATCCGAGTTCGACTTGGTGTATTTCATTTGAGCCCAACGAATTGACTAATATCAGTATGATTTTTATGTTATATCTGACTCCTATCTTATGGCTTAACATTTCGCCCCTCGAAGTTCGTGTTATTAAAAATAACATGGGCTTCGAATTATGATATTTCTGACACCCTTTTTTTAGTTAAGTCGTTAACTTCTTTTACGAAGGAACCAAATCGCTCTTAGATTTATGTCGCATGTTGTCATATTGTTGTGACCCTCTTTGGTCTTTCCATGTCGTGTGAAACTTTCTAAGTCGCGTTGGGCCTCAATTTGAACCGGACTCGGCCCAATCATGTCGGCGTCTCTTATATTATCTCCAACCCGTGTGTCCATTATTATTTTTCATCGCATCCCGAAGCTTCTCTTGTTAATGGCGGATAGGATCAGAGAGACAAAGTCGCTTTCATCTTAAGTGACGTATCTAATCAGTTTGCAGCCTTCACCGAATCCACTTTGTAACACCCCACCTCCGCCAGGGTGGCTCTTTCAAGCGACTCTGACTTTGGTGGGGCGTTTTTAAAACAAGGTAAACATGCATAATGATATAGCAAGGCAGGACATGACATATGTATATATATATAAATAAACAGAGTAAGTAGATAAAACAGCGGAAGATTCTTAAACCATTTCAAAAACACAAGTCTGGTACATCAAAATGTCAATTTCCCAAATAAACAAGTCTAGTACAACATCATCTGAAACTGAAAAAGAAAACATAAAAGTAACTATCCCCAAAGTGGAAGAAAAACCATAGCGAGCTCAAGTCCAAAGCATACATGAGCTATCCAAGAAAGCAGCTAAGATCCAAGCTAGGCTCCTGTATTCCCTCCCTGAGAACCTGGGGGGGGGGGGGGAGGGGGAAACGGAAGAAAAGAGGCGAAAGAAAACAGGTCAGTCAAAAAGACTGAGTAAGCCCTGCTACGATCAGTCTATAAACTAATAAAGTTAACATCATGATGGAAACTGAGATGATCATAGATAACAACATACTGGCATGATAAATTAACTACAAGATAGATAGAGGTGTCATCGCATAAACAAAGTTAAGTTTTGCACCACGGTGTACTAGCAAACCAACATAACAGGTATTGATCCCTCAGCCCAAACTTTGGCCCAATAACATGAGGTGACCTTAATACAAGGTCCAGCCCAACGGTCTAGTCGATCGGCTCCCTATAAACCTAACACGTCAAGTGTTGGTGTCCATACGGCCCACATATGGATGTAGTCTGACTGTGCTGGGTCCACCTTCGGGTGTATCAAGCCCTCGGGTGTCAACCCCCGACACTTAAGCAATAATACACAGCTCAAAACTACTGGTACCCGTGCCTCGAGTTTGTCCAATACCGGACTACGTGCACGTCCGTAGCCCGCCTGGACCCGCACCGCTGTACCACTCAGCCGCCGCTTTGGTCGCTTACATCCGCCCAGTAATCGTGCCCCGCCCTAGCCTAGTCCTCTAGGGTTGTGATGATACCAAACTGGGATTACTGCCGGAACATACCCGCTGCTAGGGTTTTCTAAGAGGGTTAAGTGCGATTTAACCCTTCACTAATCATGGATTAAATTGGTTAAGTGTAACTCAACCCCATTCTAATCCCTCGAACCCCCAATTGGATTAAACTGGTTAAGTGTAACCAACAGTTCACACTTAACCCCATTTCAATCCCTCTAATCCCCAAGTGGATTAAGTATTAGTGGACCCTGACTTAACCCTAATCATGAGGCATTAATTAATTTAATGCACCTTAACCTCTCACATTAGACCTTGTTGTGGTTACTAGTTAAGCCGGGCGGGTCCGGGTAGCTTTACACCACAACTTGGTCTAACCTCGGGTCTTGGCACCACATGACCAACTTCTCACATTGTGTCCTATTGTTTGTAGCCACTAGTTAAGCCGGTCGGTTCCGGGTAGAATTACGCTACAAACTCAACCCAACCTCGAGTTGGCCACACTTATGTTTTCTAAGTGTCATGTCCACTTTATTTCAAAACATAATTGCAAGTCAACAAATACTTGGGTAGACCTAACTTAATAGGTAAATTCCCAAGGGGTAGACCTAACTTAATAGGTAAATTCCCAATCTTATATTTTCATGTATTTTAAGTTTACCCAAACCCCCCAACGTCATTCTATCGCTTACATATTCGTAATAACGCATAAAGGATAGGAAGAGGGAACTTGGCACAACATGCATGATGAACTTGCACAACAATCATGCATAACATGTTAGACTTGCACAACTTAGCATAGTGAACTTGCATATTAGCATAAATATGCATAACATGTTAAACTTGCATAACTTAGCATAGTGAACTTGCATATTACCATAAACATGCATAATATGTTAAACTTGCATAACTTCGCATGGGGAACTTGCATAAACATGCACAACTTGTCAAACATGCACAACTTGTCATTTTAAACTTGCACAAGCATGCACAACTTGTCAAACATGCACGACTTGTCATTTTGAACTTGCATAAGCATGCATAACTTATTAAACATGCATAACATGGCATAATGAACTTGCATAAACATACATAACTCATTTAACTTGCAAATCATGGCATAGTGGACTCGCATAAACATGCATAACTCATTTAACTTGCAAATCATGGCATAGTGGACTCGCATAAACATGCATAACTCATTTAACTTGCAAATCATGGCTTGGTAAACTTGCAAAGATCCCAACTTTCATCACATATTAACTTTAGAGTTTCTAAAATGAAGGTAAGAGGGCTTACAATGCTTATGCGGACTCAAATGAGTATAGCAAATGTAAGAAACCCCTTATGCAATAAAATAAAGCCCCAAAATGCAAGCAAACTTGATCAAGACTCCTCCTTTATGATGCCAATAGAGAAACATGCCTTTAATGCAAACTAAGGAGGATCATACAAGCCTAAATACCCTTGTATGCATGGAAATCTCTTAGGGATTTGTTTAGGAATTGTATAAAGAGGGTAGAGGCCATGAGAGGATGTATTTTGGCATAGTTTAGTTGCTAGGATGAATAATGAATGATTTAGGGTAGGTTAGGGTCTTATTTATAGATTAGGTTAGTGATTTGGACCATAGGATTAACCCTAGATTCAATTAGGTCCATCAGATCTCGGAACTCTCTAGAAACAAGCCACAAGACCAAACCCTAATCAGAAATGGTGCACCAGGCTAAACAGCCCGGGCACCCCCTGTCGACAGGGCTGTCGACAGGGCAGTCGACATGCTAAGACCCCTATCGACAGGCCTGTCGACATGGGGTCCTGGGCGGGAATTTTTCCCGCCTGCCCAGTTTGCCCTAACCCTAGTTTCTTAATTTAAAATTTAAATCTGTTTTTACTTAGGAATTTTCTGAAAACTTCAATGGGCCTTAACTGGGTCATACGGACTCCGATTTTCGAAAACTCGGACTCTATTTCGCGTATTTTTCCGAGACGAACGCAATGGCATAGCCCGTTTACCTTGATTCACATTTTATAATTTAATTCTGCCTCAATTTATGTTATAACAGATTATTAGAAATACGGGTTGTTACATTCTCCCCTCCTTAAAGGATTTCGTCCCCGAAATCTTCAAGTTAGGAAGAACGTATCCTACCATCCAATCATCCATCTACTCCAAGCATCATCCATGAGCAATCATTGTCCTTAAAAGATTCTAAATGTGGTATGAACATATGCAGAAGTGTGTGTATATGTACTTATCTAATGCAAAGATCAGGCGGTTACTGATACAGTAAACCTCCTTAATGCATATGTATGTCTTATCTAATGCAAAGATCAGGTGGTTACTGATACAGTAAACCTCCTTAATGCATATGTATGTTAGTGAAATGAATCCATATGTATGCAAATTCCTAACGTAATTCATAGTATCTATATGAGTGCACATAACATTCATCCATATGCAACATCCATGTGGTAGCACAACAAGTTTCAACCATGAATAAGTGTAAGCACTCATGCATATGCAACATGAGGAGTGTGCGAGCCGATCTAGTGCCTAATTGTGTATAATGCATCCACGAGCAACCACTTGCAAACACTTGCAACCACTTGCAACCATCAAGCATAACATGTTTCAAATACATGTTTCATCCAAAGGGTCTCTACCTAAGGTCCTCATGACAAGATAAACACAATAAACTAGATAAACATGGACAGAGAGATATGCATCCATTCAAACTCTGACATATAGTACTAACAGATGAGTCATAACCCCCTTATGGAGTTTACAACAGAAATAAGATCGAGAATGGGACCGAGAGGATATATATACAAAAGATAATTTGCAAGCAAGCTCCCCAGGAAAACAAGGATCAAGGATGCACTCTTACAAAGAGATATGATGCGTGTATCTAGTCCTCACTCTTCTTAGTCACGTTTCCTTGAGCTTAACTCCACTGTGCTTTGACCGTCTTTTACTTCATGATTTCTTGGCTTCCTAACTCCTATTTCCCAAATTCGAGTTGGAACTCATTTCATTATCGCCTCTCGTCTTCCCTTTTCCACTTATTCTTCTTTCTTAATATTTGGCTTAAACCCAACTGTAACCTTATGATTTCATGCAAGCTCTCCAAAATTCACTAGTGAATTCTGGATCTCGTCTACTTACTATAAAGTATTCCATGCAGCAGAACTTTTCTTGAAAATACCAATCCACGTTGCCAATTGCCCTTATAAACGTGATTTTCTATAACTCATGCTTAATCGAAATGAACCATCCGCCTATGAGTGATAGGCCATACCTAGATTCAATTGCCTACCCATGGCTTCCTGTAGGCTATTCCAAAACTGGCCAACTTCTTGAGGATAAACCGTTGCTAACCATGATGCAGTCCTCTCGCTCTTCACCGGACTGAAATGAGCACTCTTCGTGAGTCTACCTATTATGACCCACATACCCGTATTCCCTTTCTTTGATCTAGGTAGTCTATCCACATAATCTATCGAGATGTTTTCACACTTCCCTTACGAAACCTCCAATGGAGGTAATGGCCCGCTGGGCTCCTATGACTTGGCATTAACCTGGTGGCACAATATGCATCCTGAGACCAACTCGGCCACCTCCTCGAGTGATGCGCATCTTCAAGAACCTTCTTTACCAAGTCTTCCACTCGAGGAACACATAATCTCTCATCACGCCTTAGACATCCCTTGTCATCTATAATATATCTAGCGAGGTGACTTAACATCTCGCCTCGAATCAACTGGTCCATGTTCTTGACCTACTGCGGGTCTTCTTCCTGTGAAACCCCCTTCTTGATCTTGAAGAGGAAGTCTAAGCTCAGGGAATGCTAACTAACTAGCCAAACGGAGAAAGCTTCTTACTTCAATTGCCCTCCTCAGAGTTTTTCGTTCTTAAACCGCAACCACTTTAGCGGAATCCGCCGCTAAGCCTTACTTAGGAACTATGTGCCCAAGAAATCCAACTTCTTTCCTCCAAAGTGACATTTGGAGAACTTAACCTTCAACTAGTGGCTCTAAGCGTATCCATCTCCTCCTTGAGATGTATAGCATGTTCTTCCTCGTTCTTTTGAGGAGATCAAAATATCGTCTACGACGACCATGACAAACTTGTTCAAGGACTCCTTAAACACCCAACCTATCAAGTTCACGTAATATGCGGGTGCATTAATAAAACCAAGTAGCATGACTAGCCATTCTAAAAATTCCATCTAGAGTCCTAAACGCAGTCTTGTCAATTCCATCCTCAGCCATCCTAAGCTGATGGAATTCGGTAGCTAGATCAAAAGAAAACAGATGCTCCTACAAGCTGATCAAACAAATCATCGATCCTTGGTAACGGTTGTCTATTCTTCTCACGATAATCAACACGCAAGCGAAGCAAACTGTCCATATTAGTAACGAATGCTACTGGAGCACCCTACTCGAGAATACTTCGTCTTAGGAAGTTCTTCTCAAGCAACTCCTTGACTTGCTTTCTTAACTCTCATCTCGTGAGGTCATGTGCCTAACCGGCCACAAAACTGGCTTGGTATTACCAACCAGATAATGCGGAAATCTATCCCACGCCTATGGGTAACCCCTTTTCTTTCCCCCAAGATATCAGGATATTCTCGGACCACCCTCACAGATTGCAAACTATCGATAGACGAGTTGAGGGACTCAAGATAACAATCACGACGGGACCCATAGGGTTGCTAGAAATTTCTAGGGTATTACCGAGGCGAGTCATGAGCCTCACACCCCTATATACAAAAACCAAGAATGGCTCCAAAACAGGACAACCATTCCATGCCCAAAACCAACCCAAATCCCCTGAAACCGAGAATAAAACACCCCACGAGAATTCTATACTCAAGATAGAAATTTTGAAATCCACTCAGACCACAGACAAACGGGCAGAACCCCCCAATTGGATTTGAAACACATACGGGATCATCAACTAAGCTAGTACTAAGGTGCAAACTATCAACAAGATCAGGTGAAATAAAACTATGCGATGTGCCAGAGTCAAAAAAAGTACGAACAGGGAAAGTCAGAAAATGTAAACAAGACTTTCAACGGAACACTACCTCTATCATGAGCTGGAAGAACAGTGTTGAGGGGATGAACTCGCCCTCCAGATAATCCTGCATACTGAGTCTGACCTTGCCCTTGTTTCCTCGGGCAATCCTTGCTGAGATGCCCTAACTCACCACAATGAAAGCATTCGCCCCGCTTTTTCTTCTCCTTCTTCTTACATTCCCTGGCTATATGTCCAACTTTACCACAGAAGTTGCATTTCCTATTCTCTCTTGGCTTGTCCTTGCGGTTGTTGTTATTCTTGCCCCGTTTCCCGGAATTTACTCTCTTGCCTTGAGACTTATTCACCTTGACCTCTTTCTTGTCATGGTTATCTTCTTCTTGAAGTAGGGCCAAATTCACCAAACTCTCGAAAGTCGCCCCCAAGGGTATATGAGACATGGCCAAACCATGTAATGGCTCGTTTAATCCTAGAGCAAAGTGTAGGGCCTTCTTCTGAGCTGTATTAACCAAGTCTAAAACGACACGAGCCAGTTGATTAAACTTATCTATGTATTCCCTAATAGTCATGTCCCCTTGCTTCAGTGATAAGAATCTCAATCCAAACCTTCCTCTAAAGTCATCCCAAGTCTCAATTGGCCTGGTCGCGGTGGTGACTACCCACCAACGTGCAGCTTCTTCCTTTAGCAACCATACTGCTAATAAAACCTTCCTGCGGTCACCTATATCAAAGGTGGCTAAAAGATCTTCGGTCTCTTTCAACCAATTCCCTGCTTATACAAAAGTCTCTGTTCCATTAAAATTCTTGCCACCCATCCTCTTAAAGTTCTTGCAAGTTTCCGCAAAATCCGCTTGTGGAGGCTGAGGGGGAAGAGGAACATCAGCTACGGGAGGAGGAGGAACAGCGGCCTCAACTGGGAAGACAACATTAGGGACACCCGGGACCGGTGCCGTGACTTCCAAGTACCGACGAAACCAATCGGGTATCGTTACTCCTTCGGGCAAGATGAGATTATCAGACATGCTGGAAACGAAAAGAAAAGAGTTCAAACGAGGAGTCAAAGGATAGTGCTAATGGCTTTTGGGGAATAGCCCTTTTTTTTTTAAAAAAAAAAAAAAATAACTAGACTTTTCTTTGGAAAATACTTAATACTTGGTTTTTGAAAATAGTTTTTCTTTCCAAAAGTTTTAAAAACCTTTTTATCCCTTCTCGTAAACATATGCTCTGATACCAAATGTAACACCCCACCTCCGCCAGGGTGGCTCTTTCAAGCGACTCTGACTTTGGTGGGGCATTTTTAAAACAAGGTAAACATGCATAATGATATAGCAAGGCAGGACATGACATATGTATATATATATATATATATATAAATAAACAGAGTAAGTAGATAAAACAGCGGAAGATTCTTAAACCATTTCAAAAACACAAGTCTGGTACATCAAAATGTCAATTTCCCAAATAAACAAGTCTAGTACAACATCATCTGAAACTGAAAAAGAAAACATAAAAGTAGCTATCCCCAAAGTGGAAGAAAAACCATAGCGAGCTCAAGTCCAAAGCATACATGAGCTATCCAAGAAAGCAGCTAAGTTCCAAGCTAGGCTCCTGTATTCCCTCCCTGAGAACCTGGGGGGGGGGGGGGGGAAACGGAAGAAAAGAGGCGAAAGAAAACAGGTCAGTCAAAAAGACTGAGTAAGCCCTGCTACGATCAGTCTATAAACTAATAAAGTTAACATCATGATGGAAACTGAGATGATCATAGATAACAACATACTGGCATGATAAATTAACTACAAGATAGATAGAGGTGTCATCGCATAAACAAAGTTAAGTTTTGCACCACGGTGTACTAGCAAACCAACATAACAGGTATTGATCCCTCAGCCCAAACTTTGGCCCAATAACATGAGGTGACCTTAATACAAGGTCCAGCCCAACGGTCTAGTCGATCGGCTCCCTATAAACCTAACACGTCAAGTGTTGGTGTCCATACGGCCCACATATGGATGTAGTCTGACTGTGCTGGGTCCACCTTCGAGTGTATCAAGCCCTCGGGTGTCAACCCCCGACACTTAAGCAATAATACACAGCTCAAAACTACTGGTACCCGTGCCTCGAGTTTGTCCAATACCGGACTACGTGCATGTCCGTAGCCCGCCTGGACCCGCACCGCTGTACCACTCAGTCGTCGCTTTGGTCGCTTACATCCGCCCAGTAATCGTGCCCCGCCCTAGCCTAGTCCTCTAGGGTTGTGATGATACCAAACTGGGATTACTGCCGGAACAGACCCGCTGCTAGGGTTTTCTAAGAGGGTTAATTGCGATTTAACCCTTCACTAATCATGGATTAAATTGGTTAAGTGTAACTCAACCCCATTCTAATCCCTCGAACCCCCAATTGGATTAAACTGGTTAAGTGTAACCAACAGTTCACACTTAACCCCATTTTAATCCCTCTAATCCCCAAGTGGATTAAGTATTAGTGGACCCGGACTTAACCCTAATCATGAGGCATTAATTAATTTAATGCACCTTAACCTCTCACATTAGACCTTGTTGTGGTTACTAGTTAAGCCGGGCGGGTCCGGGTAGCTTTACACCACAACTTGGTCTAACCTCGGGTCTTGGCACCACATGACCAACTTCTCACATTGGGTCCTATTGTTTGTAGCCACTAGTTAAGCCGGTCGGTTCCGGGTAGAATTACGCTACAAACTCAACCCAACCTCGGGTTGGCCACACTTATGTTTTCTAAGTGTCATGTCCACTTTATTTCAAAACATAAGTGCAAGTCAACAAATACTTGGGTAGACCTAACTTAATAGGTAAATTCCCAAGGGGTAGACCTAACTTAATAGGTAAATTCCCAATCTTATATTTTCATGTATTTTAAGTTTACCCAAACCCCCCAACGTCATTCTATCGCTTACATATTCGTAATAACGCATAAAGGATAGGAAGAGGGAACTTGGCACAACATGCATGATGAACTTGCACAACAATCATGCATAACATGTTAGACTTGCACAACTTAGCATAGTGAACTTGCATATTAGCATAAATATGCATAACATGTTAAACTTGCATAACTTAGCATAGTGAACTTGCATATTACCATAAACATGCATAATATGTTAAACTTGCATAACTTCGCATGGGGAACTTGCATAAACATGCACAACTTGTCAAACATGCACAACTTGTCATTTTAAACTTGCACAAGCATGCACAACTTGTCAAACATGCACGACTTGTCATTTTGAACTTGCATAAGCATGCATAACTTATTAAACATGCATAACATGGCATAATGAACTTGCATAAACATACATAACTCATTTAACTTGCAAATCATGGCATAGTGGACTCGCATAAACATGCATAACTCATTTAACTTGCAAATCATGGCATAGTGGACTCGCATAAACATGCATGACTCATTTAACTTGCAAATCATGGCATAGTGGACTCGCATAAACATGCATAACTCATTTAACTTGCAAATCATGGCTTGGTAAACTTGCAAAGATCCCAACTTTCATCACATATTAACTTTAGAGTTTCTAAAATGAAGGTAAGAGGGCTTACAATGCTTATGCGGACTCAAATGAGTATAGCAAATGTAAGAAACCCCTTATGCAACAAAATAAAGCCCCAAAATGCAAGAAAACTTGATCAAGACTCCTCCTTTATGATGCCAATAGAGAAACAAGCCTTTAATGCAAACTAAGGAGGATCATACAAGCCTAAATACCCTTGTATGCATGGAAATCTCTTAGGGATTTGTTTAGGAATTGTATGAAGAGGGTGGAGGCCATGAGAGGATGGATTTTGGCATAGTTTAGTTGCTAGGATGAATAATGAATGATTTAGGGTAGGTTAGGGTCTTATTTATAGATTAGGTTAGTGATTTGGACCATAGGATTAACCCTAGATTCAATTAGGTCCATCAGATCTCGGAACTCTCTAGAAACAAGCCACAAGACCAAGCCCTAATCAGAAATGGTGCACCAGGCTAAACAGCCCGGGCACCCCCTGTCGACAGGGCTGTCGACAGGGCAGTCGACATGCTAAGACCCCTGTCGACAGGCCAATCGACATGGGGTCCTAGGCGGGAATTTTTCCCGCCTGCCCAGTTTGCCCTAACCCTAGTTTCTTAATTTAAAATTTAAATCTGTTTTTACTTAGGAATTTTCTGAAAACTTCAATGGGCCTTAACTGGGTCATACAGACTCCGATTTTCGAAAACTCGGACTCTATTTCGCGTATTTTTCCGAGACGAACGCAATGGCATAGCCCGTTTCCCTTGATTCACATTTTATAATTTAATTCTGCCTCAATTTATGTTATAACAGATTATTAGAAATACGGGTTGTTACACACTTCGACCAGATTCCGACCAACTTCGACGAGATCCATCAGATAATAAGAGATTCTTTCTTCACCGAGACACATCTAATCATTTCGACAACCCTACTCTCGATTTTAAAGAATTCTTCCTTCAACGATCATTTCAGAATTCATTACAATTAATTTTTAGATCTAAATTCCACTTTGTTTTTCTGTATGCTAAGACTTGTATAGAATCCGAAGACTTTTACTTACGTCTAATAAAGTAATGATCTCGTGAATCGATTCTGACCGTCCTGTGTTATTGAGATGTCTGTAAATCGAAAATGATCTCGATTGGAATGGATAGACTATGTATAAGGGCTTTGAATTTTTCTTATAATTCACACGAGTTGTGTTTCAGTAAAATGTTTAAATCATGAAGCTTGACTATTTGTCATCAATTCGTTTTTACATATCATCGTGTCATAGAAGGTTGGAAACAATTTGCTTACACTAGGAATTTGGAGTAGGTTCTGAATTCATCTGAGTGGAAATTTTGGTCCCAAGTCGTATGAATTGGCAAGTCGCCTAAACTGCCAAGGCAATTCAAGTCATGCGAACGAACCATTAATCAGTAGAAGTGTCGTGAGTTTTATCCCCAGGAATTGTAAGACTCTCAAGTCGCGGGTCGACATGAGTGTTTAGCCATTGGTCGATATTAGTTCTTAAGTTGTGATAATAACTTGGGCTATAGGTCGTAGGATACAATAGCGATAAAGTCCTTAACTTATAATAACGTTCAAACACTCCTTTTTATGCTAGGACCCTTGGTATCGACATTGAGTTTCTTTCAAAATACAGAGTTGTGGACTGACATGGTTCTCATGCCATGGATCGATATGAGGTTCAAGCCGTGGATTAACATGAGGTTCAACCCGTGGATCAACAATAGGTTCAAGTCGTGGATAGGTATGAGTGTTATGTTGTGAGTCGACATAAACCTTATACTATGAATCGATACGAGCCTTGTGTTGTGAATCGACATGAGCTTCATGCCATGAACCGAGATGATCCTCGTGTTGTGAACCGACATGAAATCCAAGTCGCGGCGGCGACTTGAGTGAACTGTTATGTTGCAGCTACGACATGAGCAACCATGTCATAACGACTTTACCCTATTGCTAACAAACGCCTTGCCTCGGTGCTTGTTACCTTTGTTTTAATTCTTTGATGTGTTTCTACACCTTTTTCTTCGAATCTTGCCGCTAGAAAACTGAAATGTATTCAAGTATATCTGTGTAGAATGACTACTGAGAAGCAAGTCCTTCCTCAAAGTGAAGAGACCTCCTCAGCTCAAGCCGATCCTTCCTTAAACAAGGCTTCCGAAACTGAGACAACCACAAACTCTAGTCATGTTTCTGCCCCCATTCCTTTGGATCTTCTTCCGATTAAGGCTAGAGACCAAGAGAGACAATCTACCACCCTAACTCAGTAGCAATACGAATTGTTGTGTGGTCAATACGGAATTCCTTTTATAGATGCAATATTACCGAAGGACGGTGTTTTTGCTGAAGACCCCCCTGTCGGATATGTTGCTGTAAGAAAACAAATGCTAGCAGCTGGTGCTATTCCGCCATTTAATCTTTTTTTAGGGCGAATCTTGAACCATCTAGGCATCTCTCCTTTCCAACTCCACCCTAATGGCTATACAGTTCTGCTGGGCCTTTATGTCCTTTTCATGGATACAACAAAGCAAGAGCATACTTTCCAGGACCTTCGGTACCTATGTTCTTTCAAAAGTAGGAAGGATACCCCTTCTATTATGCATGTTGAAGGTACCGGAAGCAGGTTCTCGAATTACCGGACAATGTTTCAGGGTTTTTAAGCCAATTCTTCTTTGTCAGATGCCCCGAGCCATTTCGAGGGCAAAGGATAGACGGAGGTATGCATATCTTATTCAGAGGTCTTAACTTTACTGCTCTTTGAGCTATACGTTCTTACATCATTTACTTTTGAAATGCAATACTTTCCACCCTGATTAAGGACGGTAAAGCTCCCCCTTCTATTAAAGCCACATACGAAACACTAAAAGCTATCGACGAGACTAAGAGAAGTAGAATGCTTTTAATCACAGATAGCATTCTTCACTGATACAAACTACTCCATCCCTTATGGAAGTTTTTATGTAAGGCTGGACCTTCCACCCCTAAACCTATCCTTACGAAGTCAGATTTAGTAAATCCATACGATAGGAGTGTAACTCAAGCTGATCGGAACCCTTCCGTTGACCCTTCCTTAAAAAGATGTTCTGGTTCTATTAGTGGAAAAACGTCACCCTTATCGAATACTTTGGATAAGGATGAAGACCCTAACCATCATAGAGGTGAAGATCCCACAACGTCGGTTGAGAAAGAAAATATTTCCCCGCATCCTGAGCCAGAAATAGATTCCGAACAGGTTAGAAGAGGTGATATGTAACACCCCGAGAATTCTATAACTGTGAAATTCATGAATTAAAGTATAATCAAATTCAAATCAAAGAACTAAGGGAAACGGGATACGCCATTGCGTTCGTCTCGGAAAAATACGCGAAATAGAGTCCGAGTTTTCGAAAAACGGAGTCCGTATGAAGAAGATATGGCCTTCGGAAGTTTTTGAATTAAATTTAAAATTCAAACAGAATTAAATAATTAAATATTCCGAAGTGGGGCCCATTGGGCCAGGGTGGAAGAACACCCGCCTGGGCCACCCAGGTCGACTGGGCTGTCGACCTAGGCTACCCATGTCGACAGGGCTGTCGACAGCCCTGTCGACAGGGGTATCGACCTGGTCGAGCCCAGTCAACCTGGCTGGCCAGGTCGGTGTGTGGTCGAATTTCTGTGGTCTGCTTTGTCATTAGGGCTAGGTGGCGGGTTTTTATTGGTCTCTCTTCCTAATGAATGGCTATGATCTAACCTAGCAACATCAAGGGTCCTAATCAATTCCTAACCTCTATATAAACAACCCTAGACTAAACCCTAATCTATTCATTCAAATTAAGAACATAGCCGCCATGTTGCTGAGGAACGACAAAGAGTAGCCGCCAACTAGAGAGAGAATTAGGAAGAAAGTTCTAAAGCCTAAAGCAATTCAAGCAACCTAAAGCCAATCAATTCAACAAAGGAATCATATCTCTTAATTAGAGAATTCGCCGCAACCATTGTAAGTAGAGTATTACTTTGGTATAAATAAACAATTGTGTTGATGTGTATGCTTGAATTGTGGCAATGGAAGTAATTCATATTTGTGCAAAATTATGTTATTCATTATAAAGAACTACATGCGGTAGTTCTATGCAAATATACGTTTGGAATATTGCGCAAATTATGTAGTCTTTGTTGAAGCTACATGTATATAGTTGAGTGAAATTTATGCAAGTTTGGGCTTTGGTATTATGCCATCATGATGTATATTTTTGTGCATAAATCATTTTGCAAGTAATTGAGACAAGTTTGGTTGTTATAGTTCATATGAAACTATGTTGGAATTTTGACACAATAATCCATGTATTAAGTCGTGCTTCTGCAAAACTTATGAATATGGCTAGGCTATGAATTATATTCGGCATAATTGAAATCTATGATTAAGTCTATCTTGTTTAAAAGAATTATATGATGACATATGTGAGGCATGGCTAGGTTAGACTCAAAAATCCCTTTTTGCAAGTTTAAAGCAAACACCATGATTAGGAATATTTATGCATAAGTATATTTATACCATCGTTGTATGATTAGACTTAAACCATGATTAAGTTGAACTATGCTTTTGCGTTAGTAACAAAGTATCCCCTTTGTAAACATGTAGAAACCTTATGAACATGACTTGTTTATGTTTATACCATGAACAAAGTTAACTTTATTTATGCCATGTTTATGCTAAAAGTATTTATGCCATGCTTATGTTTGACATTATGCTATGCTTATGCTAGAAATATTTATGACATGCTTATGTTTGACATTATGCCTAAATAAGAATATAGGTTCATGTTGTAGTTAAACCTATGCAAGTTCACATGCTTTGATTCATTTCACCTATGTTACCACTATGCAAGTACACCAATTTCTATTTTGTATTTCAACGTCATATGCAAGTTCATGCGCTCACCTCCCCCTCTTTGTGTATGTAATCACGCTTTGAGCCTCCCCTTTTCGCATGGCTAAATTGGGCTTTAAAAGGCTAAGCCCAATATATATATAAACGGACGTGAAAAACGGGGGAAAATAACGTTGGGTTAAAAATTAATTAATGAATGAAAATATAAAATAGAAGGGCCCAAATTCAAGTATGGGTTGGGCCCGTGATTGGTGTAACCTTTACACCATCAACTTAATAATGGGCCGCAAATATTTACATATAAATAAAGAAGAATGACAAGATATGTAAATGTAGAAAATACGATGTGTTTAACCCGAGGTTGGATTGAGTTGTGATGTAAACCTGCCCGGAACCGCCCGGCTATCCAGTAGTCACAACAATACCTATCCAATGTGGGAGGTTAAACATGGAGCCCAGCAAGGACCCGAGGTTAGACTGAGTTGTGGCGTAAGACTGCCCGGAACCAACCGGCAACAGGCAGCCACAACAATACCTGTCTAATGTGAGAGGTCAGGGCCTTAATAAGACAATTAAGGCTGAGTCAGGATTGTTAGGATTAAGTGGACTAAAGACTTAATCAAAATGGAACATGCTAAACTAAACGGACTGGTGGGGTTAGGTTAGGAAACACTTAACCAACTTAGCATGTTGGCTAGAGATAGAAAACCTAGTAACGGGGGACCCTTTTCAGCAGTAACCCTAAAAGGTGTATCAGGATACCCTGAAACTAGGCAGGGTCGGGCACGATTACTGGGCTGATTGTAAGAGGTCAAATCGACGGCGGTGGTGTAGCAGTGTAGGTTCTAACGGAGTGCGGGCGTGCACACACTCCGGTGCAGAAAAATAAGGCACTGGACACCAGTAGCATACCTGTGCACTCTAAGGTTGTGTCGGGTTGCCACTATGGGACTTGATACACCCCATGGTGGGACCAGCATAGGTAACTACATACATCGGGGGCCGAAAGACACATGAAACTATGCGAGTAGGAGCCGATCATCATAGAATGGATCACATCACCCTGACTATGGGGTGCCGGTTGGAAACTAGTTTATATGGGTTCAGAGATTAACATGGGGTACGATAGTATATTCGACACTAGACAACTTAACCAAGTTTATAGTGCATGCCCACTTCTTGTTTATACTTATCATACCCAGTTCTTTATTCATAGACAAAATAGTACTAGACTTACTCAGGCTTTATGTCTGACTCTACTTTTCTTTCATCTTCTTTCTTCCGTTTCCCCCCCCCCCCTCCCCAGGTCCTCAGGGAGGGAACACAGCAGCTTGACCAACCTCAACATCCAGCTTGAAGAAGAGAAATGTATTGCTTGGACTTTCCTGTTTTGAACTATGGCTTTGGACAATCCGCTATGGGGCTTTTGCAGTTTATCTATGTTTTATTTATGCTTCTTTAAATAATGTACTCAAGACAGATTATGAAAGTGTTATGTTATGTTTTTGGAAAGGATGTTGTTGTAACACGTATTTGACCTCATGAAATAAAGTTTGTTGTTCTTCCGCTGTTTACAAATATGTGTTCTTATATCTGTCTTGTATATCTGTGACTTGTACTTATAAACCTCCACCAAAATTAGGGCATTCCCTTTGAGAGTGACCCTAACGGAGGTGGGGTGTTTCACTTGGTATCAGAGCATAGGTTTACCAGATAAGAAAAAAAAAGTTTTGGAAAATTATTTTCAAAAAGGAAATTTAAAGAAGCATTTTTAAAAGAAAAATATTATTTTATTCTAAAAGGCAAAGTCCACTCCCCAAAGCCATAGGTACTATCTCTTATCCTTCGTTTTGAATCTATCCTTTTTGTTTCAGCATGTCCCAAGAACTTAACTTGCCGGAAGGGGTACCAATACCTGGTTGGTTTAGACGGTTCTTAGAAGCAAGGGCCACTCAGCCAGGTCCTACCATTCCTCCTCCCCCAGCGGAAGGAAATCATCCAGCTGCAGCAGCACCTTTTCCTCCACCTCCTCCACGGGGTAACACATTCGCTAAGATATGTAAAGATTTTAAAGCTATGGGAGGAAGGGATTTCCATGGAACTGAATCCTTCGTAGCAGCTAGAAATTGGCTGAAAGAAACTGAGGACCTATTCATCATCTTTGAGGTAGAAGATAGACAAAAAGTACAACTGGCGGTGTGGCTATTGAAGGGCGAGGCTTCCTACTGGTGGGAAGTCACTAATGCTGAAAGACCAGTGGAGACATGGGAGGACTTTAGGGCAAGGTTTGAGACTAAATTTGTCTCAGATGCGGAAAGAAGTTTGCAGTTGGAAAAATTCTTATTTCTTAAACAAGGGGACAAGACAGTCAGAGAGTATGTGAATCAGTTCGATGAGCTGGCTAGGTTTGGGCTTGACCTAGTCAACACCCCGCACAAGAAGGCTCTCCGTTTCGTCAAAGGGTTAAATGAGCCATTACACAGTTTGGCCATGACCCATATACCCATGGGGGCCACGTATGAAAGATTGGTGCAAATGGCATTGCTAAATGAAGAGGATAAGGGCAAGAAGAAAGAGGGTTTGCAGCCCAAGAAGACAGACTTTAAGAAGGGCGGGAAAGGCAACAAAGAGAAGAGGAAGTGCAATTTCTGTGGCAAAGTGGGGCACTTAGTAAAGGACTGCCGGAAAAAGAAGGCCAAGGAGAATGGTGGGTGCTTTTCATGCGGTCAGACAGGCCACAGGGCTAAGGACTGCCCAAAGAAACGAGGACAGGGGCAGGGCGCTGGATCCACCCCAGGGGCACAGGTTCATGTGCTAGAAGCGCCACCATTGCAACAGCGAGGTATAAATACTTCTGTAGAAAGCGTAATTTATCTTTATGATCACCCCGTTCGCACTTTATTTGATTCCGGCGCATCACACTCCTTTATCTCGTCTGCTTTAGTAGAATCTCTGCACCTAAAAACTAGTATGGTAGAGGACCCCTTAATTGTTTCAAACCCAATTGGGGGCCCAGCTCATTTGTCTATGATCTGTTTGAATTTGAAAATTTCTATTCTAAGTGTTGAATTTCAATGTAGTGCCTTTGTTTTGGGCTTTTCGGGGTATGGTTTGATTTTGGGTATGGATTGGCTATCCCGTAATGAGGCCATCCTTGATTGTGAGAAAAGGGTTGTTAGGCTCCTAACTCAGCTCGGTAATACTTTGGAAATTTCTTGTAATCCCTCGTATGCGGTTATGCTTAGTTATCTTGAATCGCTAGATGCCTCTGTTGAAAATTTGCAATCAGTTAGAGTGGTCCGGGAATATCCGGATGTCTTTGAAGAGGTGAAGGGCTTGCCTCCGAAGCGGGAAATAGACTTCCGCATATATCTTGTAGATAATCCAAAGCCCGTTGCGTTGCCCGTTAGACATATGGCTCCACGAGAGAGGAATGAGCTCAGTAAACAGATTAAAGAGCTTCTAGAGAAGGGGTTCATTAGGAGGAGCATTTCAGAATGGGGCGCTCCAGTGGTGTTCGCTACAAAGGCGGATGGTTCACTCCGTCTATGTGTTGACTATAGGGAGCTCAACAAGCTAACGAAAAAGAATAGGCACCCTCTCCCTAGAATTGACGATTTATTTGACCAGCTTGTAGGAGCGTCTGTTTTCTCCCAACTCGATTTAGCAACCGGTTTTCATCAGCTAAGGGTGGCTGAACATAGCATCGATAAAACGGCGTTCAGAACCCCAGACGGTTTCTTTGAATGGCTTGTCATGCCTTTTGGCTTGACAAATGCACCTGCTTACTTCGTGGACCTGATGAGTAGGGTATTTAGAGATTTCCTCAACAAGTTCGTAGTAGTCTTCGTAGATGATATCCTTATCTTCTCAAAGAGTGAAGAGGAACATGCTCAGCACTTAAGGGCAATCATGGAAACTTTGCGAGTCCATCAACTAAAAGCCAAGTTCTCCAAATGCCACTTTTGGAGGGAAGAGGTGAGGTTCCTTGGGCACATAGTATCCAAACAAGGGTTAGCAGTGGACCCTGCTAAGGTAGTGGCGGTACAGGATTGGAAGACACCAAGGAATGCAACTGAGGTCCGAAGCTTTCTAGGACTAGCAGGTTTCTATCGAAAGTTCATAAGGGATTTTGCGAAAATCTCAGCTCCGCTCACGAAGTTGACAATTGTTTATTTTCAAGAGATAACTCATCTATGTGGAATACCTTCTAGTAAGTAAACAAGATCCAAGATTCACTAGTGAATTTTGGAGAGCTTGCATGCAACCATGAGTACGCAGTTAGGCTTGAGCCAAGTATACTAGAAGGAGAATAAGTGAAAGAGGAACGAGAAATAGGTTCCAACTCATATTTTGGAAACAAGAATTAAGAAGCTACGAAATTGTGAAGTTAAAGACGAACAAAGCATAATGGAGTTAAGCTCAAGAAATGCGACTTAGAAGATTGAAGACTAGATTCGTGCATAATATCTCTTCTTAAGAGTATATCCTTGATTCCTCTCTTCTTGTAGAGCTTACTTGCACAGTTTCTTTTCTGTATATCCTCTCGGTCCCATTCTCAATCCAATTTCTGTTGCAAACCACATAGGGAGTATGACTCATCTGTTAGTAACACATGTTGGGGCTCGAGGGTGTTCATTGGTTTGACTAAAGTTTTTGGGTTTTATAGGATACAGATTGGTCTTAGGAAGGGACTCCCTTGTGACCTAAAAGGAGTCCATCATGCTTAGTTGCCTAGAATCATATATGGTGGTTGGGTTGAGTAACTCTTTGGGTGTCAGTCTGATGTTGATTTCGGTCTTCGGGGTTGATGCTTAGAGAGTTCTTCTCCTAATCAATATATATGTGGCATAGGTTTTCAGTTTTGACATTGCCTAATGGGCACAAAGTTTTTTTTTACTTCGATTACACCTTTAGATAGGAACAATTGGGAAAAATGGCCTATAGATTAGAGCTACCCGAGAAGTTGGCTGGAGTCCACAACGTTTTTCACGTTTCACATCTCCGAAAATGTCTACATGAGTCTGCTGAAGTGGTAGAGCCAAATATCCTCAAAGAAGCCGAAGTGGAACGCGAAGCAACCATAAGAAAAGTTCCAACCCGCATCTTAGGAACAGAAGTGAAGAAGCTACGCAACCGCGAAGTCAAGCTCGTCAAAGTTCAGTGGAGCGACGCCGAGGGAGACGCAACTTGGGAAACTGAAGCTAGAATACGTACTGCCTACCCTTTTCTGTTCGAGGGTATATCCTTGATCTTTCCTTTTTCCTTAAGTTGCGCTTTTATCTATCTTTTTAGGTATGTTTCCTCGACCGTATCTTTTAGATAGAATCTTTTTGGATGGAAACATGTAGTTGAAACATGTTATGTATGATGGTTGCAAGTGGTTGCAAGTGATTGCTAGTGGTTGCTCGTGGCTGCATATACACACACAATCTAGGGTTTAGATCGGCTCAGTCACTTCATATTGCATATGCATATATGTTTGCATTCGTATGTGGTTGAACTCTAATTTGTTGTCATGTGGATGTTGCATTTGTATTGAATGATTGTGCACTCATGTAGAATCAAGAATAGGAAAATTTGCATACATAATGGATTCATGGCACTTACATAATTCGCATCAAGGAGGTCAACTGAATCAGTAGACCGCCTGATTTTGCATTAGATAAGTTCATGTACACACACACTTCGCATATGATCATGAAGCATTAGAAGTCTTTTAAGGACAATGGATGCTCGTGTTTGATGGATGAGTAGATGGATGATTGGATGTTAGGATATACATTCCTCCTAGCTTGAAGATTTCGGGGACGAAATCCTTTTAAGTGGGGGAGAATGTAACACCCCGAGAATTCTATAACTGTGAAATTCATGAATTAAAGTATAATCAAATTCAAATCAAAGAACTAAGGGAAACGGGATACGCTATTGCGTTCGTCTCGGAAAAATACGCGAAATAGAGTCCGAGTTTTCGAAAAACGGAGTCCGTATGAAGAAGATATGGCCTTCGGAAGTTTTTGAATTAAAATTAAAATTCAAACAGAATTAAATAATTAAATATTCCGAAGTGGGGCCCATTGGGCCAGGGTGGAAGAACACCCGCCTGGGCCACCCAGGTCGACTGGGTTGTCGACCTGGGCTACCCATGTCGACAGGGCTGTCGACAGCCCTGTCGACAGGGGTATCGACCTGGTCGAGCCCAGTCAACCTGGCTGGCCAGGTCGGTGTGTGGTCGAATTTCTGTGGTCTGCTTTGTCATTAGGGCTAGGTGGCGGGTTTTTATTGGTCTCTCTTCCTAATGAATGGCTATGATCTAACCTAGCAACATCAAGGGTCCTAATCAATTCCTAACCTCTATATAAACAACCCTAGACTAAACCCTAATCTATTCATTCAAATTAAGAACATAGCCGCCATGTTGCTGAGGAACGACAAAGAGTAGCCGCCAACTAGAGAGAGAATTAGGAAGAAAGTTCTAAAGCCTAAAGCAATTCAAGCAACCTAAAGCCAATCAATTCAACAAAGGAATCATATCTCTTAATTAGTGAATTCGCCGCAACCATTGTAAGTAGAGTATTACTTTGGTATAAATAAACAACTGTGTTGATGTGTATGCTTGAATTGTGGCAATGGAAGTAATTCATATTTGTGCAAAATTATGTTATTCATTATAAAGAACTACATGTGGTAGTTCTATGCAAATATACGTTTGGAATATTGCGCAAATTATGTAGTCTATGTTGAAGCTACATGTATATAGTTGAGTGAAATTTATGCAAGTTTGGGCTTTGGTATTATGCCATCATGATGTATATTTTTGTGCATAAATCATTTTGCAAGTAATTGAGACAAGTTTTGTTGTTATAGTTCATATGAAACTATGTTGGAATTTTGACACTATAATCCATGTATTAAGTCATGCTTCTGCAAAACTTATGAATATGGCTAGGCTATGAATTATATTCGGCATAATTGAAATCTATGATTAAGTCTATCTTGTTTAAAAGAATTATATGATGACATATGTGAGGCATGGCTAGGTTAGACTCAAAAATCCCTTTTTGCAAGTTTAAAGCAAACACCATGATTAGGAATATTTATGCATAAGTATATTTATACCATCGTTGTATGATTAGACTTAAACCATGATTAAGTTGAACTATGCTTTTGCGTTAGTAACAAAGTATCCCCTTTGTAAACATGTAGGAACCTTATGAACATGACTTGTTTATGTTTATACCATGAACAAAGTTAACTTTATTTATGCCATGTTTATGCTAAAAGTATTTATGCCATGCTTATGTTTGACATTATGCTATGCTTATGCTAGAAATATTTATGACATGCTTATGTTTGACATTATGCCTAAATAAGAATATAGGTTCATGTTGTAGTTAAACCTATGCAAGTTCACATGCTTTGATTCATTTCACCTATGTTACCACTATGCAAGTACACCAATTTCTATTTTGTATTTCAACGTCATATGCAAGTTCATGCGCTCACCTCCCCCTCTTTGTGTATGTAATCACGCTTTGAGCCTCCCCTTTTCGCATGGCTAAATTGGGCTTTAAAAGGCTAAGCCCAATATATATATAAACGGACGTGAAAAACGGGGGAAAATAACGTTGGGTTAAAAATTAATTAATGAATGAAAATATAAAATAGAAGGGCCCAAATTCAAGTATGGGTTGGGCCCGTGATTGGTGTAACCTTTACACCATTAACTTAATAATGGGCCGCAAATATTTACATATAAATAAAGAAGAATGACAAGATATGTAAATGTAGAAAATACGATGTGTTTAACCCGAGGTTGGATTGAGTTGTGATGTAAACCTGCCCGGAACCGCCCGGCTGTCCAGTAGTCACAACAATACCTATCCAATGTGGGAGGTTAAACATGGAGCCCAGCAAGGACCCGAGGTTAGACTGAGTTGTGGCGTAAGACTGCCCGGAACCAACCGGCAACAGGCAGCCACAACAATACCTATCTAATGTGAGAGGTCGGGGCCTTAATAAGACAATTAAGGCTGAGTCAGGATTGTTAGGATTAAGTGGACTAAAGACTTAATCAAAATGGAACATGCTAAACTAAACGGACTGGTGGGGTTAGGTTAGGAAACACTTAACCAACTTAGCATGTTGGCTAGAGATAGAAAACCTAGTAACGGGGGACCCTTTTCAGCAGTAACCCTAAAAGGTGTATCAGGATACCCTGAAACTAGGCAGGGTGGGGCACGATTACTAGGCTGATTGTAAGAGGTCAAATCGACGGCGGTGGTGTAGCTGTGTAGGTTCTAACGGAGTGCGGGCGTGCACACACTCCGGTGCAGAAAAATAAGGCACTGGACACCAGTAGCATACCTGTGCACTCTAAGGTTGTGTCGGGTTGCCACTATGGGACTTGATACACCCCATGGTGGGACCAGCATAGGTAACTACAGACATCGGGGGCCGTAAGACACATGAAACTATGCGAGTAGGAGTCGATCATCATTGAATGGATCACATCACCCTGACTATGGGGTGCCGGTTGGAAACTAGTTTATATGGGTTCAGAGATTAACATGGGGTACGATAGTATATTCGACACTAGACAACTTAACCAAGTTTATAGTGCATGCCCACTTCTTGTTTATACTTATCATACCCAGTTCTTTATTCATAGACAAAATAGTACTAGACTTACTCAGGCTTTATGTCTGACTCTACTTTTCTTTCATCTTCTTTCTTCCGTTCCCCCCCCCCCCCCCCAGGTCCTCAGGGAGGGAACACAGCAGCTTGATCAACCTCAACATCCAGCTTGAAGAAGAGAAATGTATTGCTTGGACTTTCCTGTTTTGAACTATGGCTTTGGACAATCCGCTATGGGGCTTTTGCAGTTTATCTATGTTTTATTTATGCTTCTTTAAATAATGTACTCAAGACAGATTATGAAAGTGTTATGTTATGTTTTTGGAAAGGATGTTGTTGTAACACGTATTTGACCTCATGAAATAAAGTTTGTTGTTCTTCCGCTATTTACAAATATGTGTTCTTATATCTGTCTTGTATATCTGTGACTTGTACTTATAAACCTCCACCAAAATTAGGGCATTCCCTTTGAGAGTGACCCTAACGGAGGTGGGGTGTTTCATGATAGGGAGGTGAATCCTTCTGAACTTGAGTACAGGATTGAACATGATGGTGAAGACGTAGTTGTATTAGAAACTGATCCAAATACTGAGACTGTAACTGGAGGTTCTCCTATTGAAAATGCCGCTAAGGAAGATTCTGCAGGTACATTTGAGAATTTGAGTGATCTTAACTCTGCTAGATATCTTTGTCAGGAAGGTACGGTTACCCAGCTTCTCGACCCTCAAACCATAGAAACCAGACTTAGGGATGCAGCCTCAACTAAGTTAGAAAGGCCTCTTAAATTTTTAGGAATTTCCTTAAACTCGGGGGATATGACTGGTCTGCTAACAATAGTACCATTTAAAGAAATTCATCTTAGGTATTTTCAATTATTTTCCTGTGCTGGTATCTTATTTTAGCATTCTTGGACACTATATAGTTTCAAGTATAGAAAACTCATGCATGTTTTATTTCAGGTTTAGACATGTACGGGAAACGCTCGTCAGGAATCAGATCAGATTTCAGTAAGAGGAGAAAAGCTATTGATCTAAAGCACTTATTACAATCCGAACCCCGGCAATCATCCCGTCACCATGAGAAGCTCCATCCTCCCCCGCCTTCGAAGCCCTCTTCTCAGTCATTCCATGTATCATAATCCATTTTAACTGAGGAACAAAGAAAGAAGATTTGCGAGGAATAAGAGGAAGAGGCTAGAAGGCGCAGTTGGCTAAGGGAAGACACTCCCGATGAAAGGTCGCGAGGAAGGAAACGAGAAAGTGATGGTTCTTGTAAGCACCCCCGAGTAGAGAAGCTGCTTATTAAACCCCGACTTCCTTCATCCTCTGGCCCTCCTGGTCCTTCAGCTGAGATCCATTCGACTATCAATAAACCTCGCCATACTCCTGGCTCGACGAACATCTCCTTTACTGAAAAGCTCCCGGGTTGGAACTTGAAAGGACTTTATTTTGATTGTGGAGTAAGTATAACCGACGCCGATGATCTTGTTAAAGAGGTGGATGCGGTAATAAGTCAAACACACACCTAACTCAATACTACCAAGAGTCAACTTGAGACAAAATGGAATATCGTAAAAGATATATCTCACCTTACGAAAACTGCCAAGCTTGAGGATGATAAGGTCAAATTGGAGAAGGATTTGAATGATCGTGACGCTACCATTGCAATTCTTAATAATAGAGTTGCAGATTTAGAGGCATCGGACAATGAGATTAAAAAAGTCCGGGAAGAACTTGAGGCTTCCAAATAAAGAGAAAAAGGTGCCATAGCTGCCAAGCGGGATGTTGATGCTGAATTGGCCTTGGAGAAGGATTTCTCCAAACAATATCAAGAAGATGCCACTAATCTCCGTAAGGAGGTACAATCTCTAAAGGCTTCCAACCAGTCACTTATAGCCAAGGTCGAATCCCTTGAGAAGGACAAGACAACTGTCGAAGAAACTCACAAGCAAGCCATGGATGAAGCTGATGATGACATGTTCCGCTTTTATGTTTACAGCGTCATGAGTCATGGGAGCTTGCATTACCTAGGGGATGATTTTGCACGTACTTTGGCGCTTGTTTGGGAGCGAGTGCCTGAGATTAATGGTGATGATTGTAGCGAGGACGAACTTATCGACAAACTTTTAGTCAATAGGTCCAAAGAGGCTTTGGCAGAAGGAAAGGCCTAACAATTGGACGAGAGGACTGGTACTTCCGGTGAGAAAACTCACACTCAACCATATGTCAACCTTCCTATTGATCCCTCGGCCTTTGAAGCTTCTGGCTCATAGACATTAGCTAACCCGGGTGATGTTCCTAAAGGCAAAAATATCACCATTGAGGGGGATATCAATACGGAGGATATCGCTAATGAGCGTGGTGAAAACGATCAGGTTGATGAAGACAATCCCGACCATTGGAGAATCAAGCATAGGGATCCCTCAGAGAATCTTCTAGATATAGGTAAAATTGAAACTAACTTTACCCTATCATGCTTAGAGTCCATTTTCGATTCACCAGGGTCCCTTGCTTATAATGCTCAATGTTTCCATACTTTGAATTTAATTTCACCCCTATCTTCTCCTACCGTAGGCAATGTATTGACAACAGGAGCTATCAAGGATGACTCACCATTGACAACTTTTCTCTTACTTCTGTCATTACTCCCCCTCCTCTTAGTAACAAACCCTTGCTTGTTGCAGCTCCTGGGTCATAGGATGCAAAAATCGGTGCCTTCTCAGATTTGGATGTCGTTGACTATAGCCTTAGTGACGATCTTGAAGTTATTAATATAGATGAGAGTCCCCGGTTTACCACCAAGGAGAAAGGAAAGAAGTCTACCAAATCTTCATTGTCTAAGAAGAAGAGGAAGAGGAAGAATGAGATGGAGGCTACCGCTTTTTCTTCCTAAGAGAATCGGAGTAACATAGAAGAGACCCCTCCACCTTTGGTTAACAAGCCTTCTTTGAAATCAAGTGATTGGAAGAAATGACCACGCTTAGTAGTAGCTTGATTTTAATTGTTAACTATTTCCTTTTGCATGTTGTACTCAGGCCGGTTGTATATGCGGGCGCCGGTCCCCGCTCATTACTTTTGTATTTGTCGTCTTTACGCACTCTATCATCTGACATTTTTCATTTTAGCCTGTGACTTTATGGTATAATTCTGCTTTGTTGCCAGGAAATTGTGTCCTGCTTTTCATGATTTAAATTTCGCTTTTAGTCTTTCTACTTCTCTATTCTGTATTTCATGCCTGCTTTACATTTGCAATATAGATTCTGCATCACAAATTGTTTGTTATTATAGGCTAAGTTAACCCAACAGTCAAGATAAGATTTTCCCAACCTTGACTGAGATGACATCCAAAATCCTTTCGCATAAATAACCATTTTGCTAGGATCTTTGATTTCACCTTCGTCATTTCAGGAAATCTAGTTTTGTTGGTTGGAATGATCCAATGCCGAGTTTTCATAGAATTATGACCAGATTGTGGTGTGTTTTTAAGAGAGCATTATTAAATTTTATTAATGCGATGGTATTGCCCCCATACCACAACTGGTTTCAATACTTCGAAAATTTAGGCATGGTATTTACAGTTAGATAAAGGAATCTGTTATTCCTGGTAATTGAGTGGGTCAGTTACTTGTGGGTTTTTTTTTCTAGATAACTTTGAGGGAAATTTTTGGTTCCGCTACTAACCGAATTTGGAAAATTCGGCTTATGACTAGGTGTCCTTAAAAGGATTTTTTATCTGTCGTTCATTGAGTCTGAATAATTCAAACGCTTGTAGAACTTGTCGGATGCCTCCTAAGAGGTCTTTGGATCCGTCGGTAACTGGGTTTGGAGGACCCAGAATCAATAGCTGAATTTGGACGATCCAGCATCTGAGCGGATGCCTCCGAAGATGTCTTTGAAAACCGAGTGTTTGTATCGCTTTCATCCATATCTTAACGGCATCGGCGATGAACCGAGTGCCCCTCAGGGAGGTCTTGGGTTAAAGAGCCTGATGTTTGTATCGCTGTCCAGCCATATCTTAATGGTGTCGGCGATGAACCGGGTGCCCCTTAGGGAGGTCTTGGGTTAAAGAGCCCGGTGTTTGTATTGCTATACAGCCATATCTTAATGGCAACGGCGATGAACTAGGTGCCCCTCAGGGAGGTCTTGGGTTAAAGAGCCTGATGTTTGTATCGCTGTCCAGCCATATCTTAATGGCTTCGGCGATGAACCGAGTGCCCCTTAGGGACGTCTTGGGTTAAAGAGTCCGGTGTTTGTATCGCTATCCAGCCATATCTTAATGGCGTCGGCGATGAACCGGGTGCCCCTCAGGGAGGCCTTGGGTTAATTGTCACCTTGTTTCTGGGGGCTGACCCTAGTTTATTTTTCGACCTCTCATTATGAATCTTTAGATTTATAACTTCGAACCCTATTAAAAATTTGCCTCTACGGTGAAATTCAAAACTTGGTCCGTAGTCTGGGTGTCACATCGTTTAGGTTTAGAGTTCTTGATGCCCCTTATTTATGGATTCATATTTTATATCCTTAATGACACGAAACGCAAGGGTTTTCGTGTACCAGGCAACGGGTGTTTGAGCTCTTTCTGTTGGAGATGTGCCGTAGCATTCATTAAGCTTTATTTTGTTCTGAGTGTTCTTCTATCTACTTAACAAGCCTGTAATTAAAATCGACATTAGCAGCTGGATGTTAAAACTTGTAGGTGTACGATTTTAGACAAGTAAAGTAGTTTCTTTTATTAATTTGTACACACTTTGCATGATATTTACAATGCATGATATATTTACAATTCATGATGTATGTATAATGAGTAATAGGTGGAAGAAACTTCAAACAAAATAATGGTGAAGGTGGATGCTATTCCATGCTCGAGGGAGTGCGATTCTGTCTGTCGTTTTTAGCTCAAAAGTGCCATCTGCAAACTTCTTGCTAATCATGTACGGCCCCTCCCAATTAGGTCCAAATACCACAGTTCCTGTCATAATTCTTTTTAGGACGAGGTCCCTGATTTGAAAAGTTCTTGGCCTGACTCTTGTATTGAAATATCTGGCTACTGGGCCGCTATGTTAAGCTCTTCTTCTCTTCTCTTTACATCGAGTAAATCAAGCGCTTCCAATTGCAGCTTTTCATTCTCCTTCTGGTTAAAGTGGATTCTGCGGTGAGTTGGCACCTCTAGCTCCACTGGGATCATAGCTTCTGAGCCGAATGCAAATGAGAATGGGGTGTGCCCCATAGCGGTTTTATGCGATGTCCAATATGACCATGACGCAAAGGAAAGTTCATCAACCCAGTTACCTTTGGCTTTTTCAAGACGCTTCTTGACAGTCGACTTTAGTATTTTGTTGGTGGCTTCCACCTGCCCATTTGCTTGCGGATGGGCCACAGCTGCAAAACTCTTTTTGATCTTGTACTTGGCGCAGAAGTCTAGGAATTCATTGCTTTCGAATTGGGTTCCATTATCGGTAATGTTCTTTTGCGGTACTCCAAACCTGCAAATGATGTTTTTTAAGACAAAATTGATTACTTTCTTTGATGTGATTGTAGCTAAAGGTTCGGCTTTAGCCCATTTGGTAAAGTAATCAACAACCACTAGCGTATCTCATATTTGCTTTTGCGGTGGGTAATACCCCAATTAATTCTATGCCCCAGACCGTAAACGGCCACGGGCTAACCATTTGAGTTAGTTTTGTGGGAGGTGCTCTTGGAATTTTAGCGAATCTCTAGCATTTATCACACTTCTTTACATAGGTCATGGCATCTAAATTTATATCAGGCCAAAAATGGCCATATCGCAGAATCTTCTTGGCTAACGTTTGACCACCAGTGTGTCCTCCGCATTCTCCCTCGTGCAACTCTTCCAAAATCGCTCTAAATTCCTTCTTAGTTACACATCGCAGCAAGGGCATGGAGAATCCTCGTCAGTACAACCTTCCATCTTGAATGAGGTACAAAGGGGCCTTGCGCAATATTTTCCTTTTGTCTTTCCGTTCTTTAGGAAGTGTCCCGTTGAGGATAAATTCTTTGATTGGAGTCATCCGCGATGTAGGTTCCTCAATTGTCTCCATTTTCCAGTCAATACTAGCTTCCTCAACAGTAGGGGTAGAAAGGGCTTTGATGGGGATTGAACCTAGCAGTTGAGCATCTGATGAACTAGCATACATGGCAAGAGAATCCGCTTTTGAGTTCTGTTCTCTTGGGATGTGAGATATAACATAGTGATCAAGATTGTTTAGGAGTTCCATAGCTTTGATTGGATAAGAGGGTAGATTCCCAGTTTTTGTTTGGAACTCTTCACGCACTTGACCCACCACCAACTGAGAGTCGCTAAGAATTTACAAAGTTTTTAGTTTTAGCTCTTTTGCCAACTTTAGCCCTGTTATTAACGCTTCATATTCGACCTCATTATTAGTTGATGGAAATTCTAATCTTAATGTGTAACACCCTGGATTTTGTAACACCCCGTAATTTGAAAATAAAAATTCAAAAATTAAAGTATACTTAATTAAGTGAAATGGGTTGCGCAGAGAAATATATATATATATTGATATATATATATATAATTGAAAATTAAATAAATAAATATGCAAAAATGTTCAAAACAGCGAATTGGGAGAGGGGAATAACCGAACCGGCCGATTTTTGAGGTCGACCCAAGCCCGCTGGGTCGACTAGGGGTTAATCCAGGGTGTTTGGCTGTCAATCCGTAGGCCGATTCGCTCAAATGCAGATTTTGCATTTGAATGGTTCTCATGGTTCAGCTTTAATCTAAAGGCCCTAGATGGTTCCTACACTTGACTTCTTCCCCAAGACATGCTTTGATGGCTTGGATTGAATCTAGGGTTAATCCTATGGCTAATACTATCTTAATCCTCTATAAAAAGACCCCTAAACCTAGCCTAAATCACCATTATTCAATCCTACAACTAAACTATGTCAAATTTGTTCCTCTCATGGCCTCCACTCTCATGCTAAAATTCCTAAGCCTATTTCTATGAGAGATTGTGAGTTCATACAAGTGCTTTCAAACTTGTATGAGTGTTCTTAGTTTGCATTCAAGTCAAGTTGCAACATTTCTATTTCAAAGCAAGGATTTTTATTGATTTGGCGCAAGGGTTTTTCAATTGGGGCTTTCATATTTTGGTGCTTGCATAAGGGCTTCGTCTCAATCGTTATAATAAATATTCATTTGTGTCTTCATAGCATAGTAAGCCCTTTTCTACTTTCTTTTTATTGAACTCTAAAGTTAAATGAATGATGCAAGTTTGGGGTTGATCATTATGATATGCAAGTTTGGTTGATCATTACGATATGCAAGTTTGGTTGATTATTATGATATGCAAGTTTGGTTAATCATTATGCTATGCAAGTTGGTTTAATCATTATGTATGACACATATTGCTATGTTATGCAAGTTAAACTTGAAGTTGTGAGCATAAAGCTCCAAGCTTTATATCAAAGGTTGCATTTTGGCAACATGAAAGTTATCATATCCCTTATGATAACTTGCATGTGAGGCTAAATGCGAACTTCTAGCGACTTCTACATGTCATTTATCACCATGTATCACTCATATGCTAAGTTTGGTTTTATGCATGCTTTTGAAGCCTAACAATGCAATATGCAAGTATATGAACATATGTACATCTCATATGCCACCATGATAAACTTGTGTCTTCAACACCTTTTTGTCATGCTTATGCCAAGTTCCCTATTTTACCCTTTATGCGTTGTTGCGATTATGTAAACGATGGGATTACGTTGGGTTTGGGTAAAATTATGACATGAACATGATTTTTATAACATAACGTGATATGTTAACTTAAAATTATGTTTTGTAAACATAATGGACATGACACTTAGAAAATATGAGTGTGGCCAACTCGAGGTTGGGTTGTGTTTGTAGCGTAAATCTACCTGGACCCGCCCGGCTTAACTAGTGGCTACAAACAATAGGACCCAATGTGAGAAGTTGGTCATGTTGTGCTCGAACACGAGGTTAGACCAAGTTGTGGTGTAAAGCTACCCGGACCCGCCCAGCATAACTAGTAACCACAACAAAGTCTAATGTGAGAGGTTAAAGCACATTAAGTTAATTAATGCCTCCTGATTAGGGTTAAGTCATGGTCCACTTAATACTTAATCAATTTGGGCTGGATGGGTTAATCGGGGTTAAGTCACGAACCTTGGGTATACTTGACCAATTTAATCCGAGTTTAGATCGGGTTAACCACATTTAACCCGTAAAGGAAACCCTAGTTGCGTGGTCCTTTTCAGCAGTAACCCTCTTGATAGTATCATAAGACCCTAGGACTAGGCTAGGGTGGGGCACGATTACTGGGATGACATGTAAGCGACCAAAACGACGGCTGAGTAGGTACACCGGTGTAGGTCCAGGCGGACTATGGTCGTGCACATAGTCCGGAGTTGGAGAATCAGGCACGGATACCAGTAGATCTAGACTGCGCATACTTGATTTGTGTCTGAGGTTGACACCCTAGGACTTGATACACCCTAGGGTGTACCTAGCGCAGTTTAACTACATTGCATGTTTGGGCCGTATGACACCGGCACTTGACGAGTTAGTCTTATAGGGAGCCGATCGACTAGACCGTGTAGTTGGACCTTAATTTAGGTCACCTCATGATGATGGGCCAAGCTTGGGCCAAGGGATCAATTCTTGTTTTTACTTGACATGTTAGAATGCTAGTACACCCGTGGTGCAAAACTTAACCTTAATTATGCGATGACACCTTTATCTATCTTGTTAGTTAATCATCATGCCAGTATGTTGTTATCCTTATGTTCATCTCAGCTTCTCATGCCAGTTAACTTTACTAGTTCATAGACAGATAGTAGTAGGGCTTACCAGTCTTTTTGACTGACCTGTTTTCTTTCGCCTCTTTTCTTCCGTTCCCCCCCCATCAGGTTCTCAGGGTGGGAACATTGGAGCTTAGCTTGGATCTTTACAGCTTGCTTACTGGATTTGCTCATGTACGGTTTTGGACATTGAGCTAGCTATGGTTTATCACTTCATTTTGGGGATAGTACTTTATGTATTTCAGTTTTTCATTTTATGCTTTTATCTAGACTTTGTTGTTGGAAAATAATGACCAAGTACTTTGTTGTAACATGACTATGGTTTTGAAATGCTAAGTTTTATCCGCTGCTTTACTACTCTGTTTTACTTATATGTTCTGTCTTGTGATATCTGCATACATGTTTACCTTGTTTAACGCCCCTCCAAAGCTAATGTCTTTGCAAGAGTGGCATTGGCGGAGGTGGGGTGTTACAGATTTCTGAATAATCAAATTAACTAAAATAAAGAATAATTAATCTCATACATGAGAATTATAGGGATTGGGTTGTGCCATTGTGTTCGTCTCGGAAATCTGGTTGAAATAGAGTCCGAGTTTGCGGGAAACGGGTACCGGATGAAGGAGTTATGGACGAACGAAAATTGGTGGCAAAAGAAGAAAAAAAATGCATTGGCGCACTTGGGAAGTGCGCCAGTACAAATTAACACTGGCACACCTGCCAAGTGCGCTCAGGCCGAGGCAAAAGCCTGCACAGCTTTCTGGTTCAGGCTGACCCATGTTGTTGAGTCCTTTCTAAATCCTTGATCAGTCATTAGGGCTGACTTAGCACTCTATCATCATTGAATGGTTTTAATTAACCCTAAGATCATCCGATGGCTTAAATTAATTCGTAACTCTATAAAAAGACCCGTAGACTCAAACCCTAAATCAGAATTAAAATTGAAACTATGGCCGTCGTGCTGTTGTCTTGAACCCTAGAGCAGCCGCCACCAAAATTAAGAGTAAGCACAGCAACCAAATCAGAACTATTGAACCCTAACATCGAATCTTCATCAAGGGAGAGCTAATTCAACTCTAGAAATCAGAATTCAGAACTCAAGACTGCTTTTGAGTTGTGAGTTCGATAGTTTTAACGAAATAACTTATAAATGAATTGGATTGAGTTATAATGCGGATAATTTGGATATGATATGAATTGTTGATTGCATGTTGTAATTATGTTGTAGAATTTTGTTGTAATTTCTATGATATTATGTTATGATGCTATCATTTACGATGTAAAGTTATGATGTTATCACCCATGTTATAATCCTATGATTGGCTTAAGTCTAGTTGAATCATCTTGTTTCATATGCTAGTAGTTATATTGATTCATATGATAAATCATATGTATGCAAGCTTGGATTTTGATTTAAACATGAATCACATACAAGTTGGGTTGAATTTTATGTGAACTTACATGGTTATGACACCTAGTTTATGTGAAAATTTAATTGAAATTTATGCTATGACATATGCTAAATTCTACATGATACCTTACATGTTAGATACTAGTTTACACCATTGTTGCAATGTATAAATCACATATGTAAGTTTATGAGTTGGATATGAATCATGCTATCCAAGTTTAGGGATATTACCTATGCAAGTTTGTGGCCATTATCTCATCAAGTTCACCCCTTTGGATTTGGATCCATGACATATGTTGTTTATGCAAGTTTGTGGCCATTATCTCATCAAAATTCACACCTTTAGATTTGGATCCATGACATATGTTGTTTATGCAAGTTTTAGATGTAGAACATCATTCATATATGCAAGTTCACCCCTATGTTAGATGTATGTTTTAATTATGTGTATATTGTGATGTTTTCTCTTTATTCCATGAGTTAGACTATTTGAGTCTAACGTATATTTTACATTAAACGAACAAACGTACAACGTGGGGTAAAGGGGGATAATATTAAAAAAAAATTAATTGGCACAAATACCTTAAGAGACATAAAATATAATTGTGGTGAAAATTGGTATGATTTTACATACCATAAATGGATGGACATAATTGAGTCAATTATGGACATCGTTAAATTTGGAAATGACTGATAATTTGAATAGGGAAAGTAATACAAATTGGGGAATGATTAATTAGGAGAAATTAATCGTCTAAGACACGAGGTTAGGCTCTTTTATGGTTTAAGACTGCCCGGACCCGCACGGCAAATCCAGCTGCCACAAATGTCTGTCTAATGTGAGAGGTCTTAGGCATAAACTAAATATGTAACAATTGTAAAGACACGAGGTTAGGCTCTTTTGTGGTGTAAGACTTCCTGGACCCGCCCGGCAAATCCAGCTGCCAGAAATGCCTGTCTAATGCGAGAGGTCTTCATGAGGTTACAGTCTTAATGAATTAAGAAACACTTAACCAGATAAGCATGAAGTGGGACATGAGGGGGTTAAGTGGGTGCCTTGGGTGGCATGTGGAATCTAGTGGGTGCCTTGGGTGGCATTTGGAAATACGATTAGAAACACTAACCAAAACAATGAAACATGTAATTGAAACATGAATAAGAAATGGGTTAAGTGGGATGTACTAGAGGGGACCAAGCTTAGGTGGATAGCTTGTGTCAAGTAATGGGGGCCCATTTCAACCAGTAACCCATACATATCTTTGTGAGCTCGACCCAAGTCGAGGACGGGACACGCATACTGGGCCTAACTGTAAGAGGCCAAACCAGGTTAGCGGTGGCAACGCAAGTCCAACGTGTTCATATGCGTGTGTGGACCCGGGCTGGTAGGTAAGACGTTGTTGCATCGTGTAGGTACAAGCCGTGCATTGTTGGTTGTATGGGGTTGCCACTTTAGGGAGTGATACACCCCACTGTGGGGCCAGCACAGGTATCTACGAGTTAGGGAGTCGATCGCTTGGGGGTAGTGGGTACACCTAGTGGAGATAGGGGCAGATGGCACCTATGAAGGCAGCTAGGGGTGCACGAAACTACCAATATCATTATTAAGTCTGTAGGCAGGATCAACCTTAGGGTGACTAGTGGTGGTGCAGTATACTAGTGGCGGCGGAGTTTAGGAATTATCCCATGGTGTTGGTGTAGTTTAGTAATCATCTTATAGTGGTTTAGGTGCGCTTAACGATGTCGTTGATCATCTTGTTTCCTTGTTTACTCTGCCATACTCAATGTTTCATGGTCATTTCCTTATTTTCCAACTTATGCCTTAGCCTAGTTACTTTGTTAATTATATTGTTAGAATTATCGCACTCGCCAGACTTTATGTCTGACCCCCTTTTTCCATCTCTTTCCTTCCCCCCCCCCCCCCCCCCCGACATGTGCTCAGGTTGGAACTAGCACCAATGGAGCTTGATTTTTGACTGTTTTAGAAGATTGTTTGGATCACTGAAGTAAAGTTCAGCTTCCCTTTATTTAAGGCTATTGTGATGTTGGGGATTATGTCGTTCAGTTTATATACTTTGTTTTATCAATATGGATATAATGTACTTGACTTTGATTTATGGTTTTGATGATGTAACCAAACATACTTACTTTCTGCTGCAATAAATAAAGTTTTAAATTTTCAAGTACTGCTTTATATCTGTCTTGTTGTGATTTCTGTTCTATATTCACTTAAAACGCTCCATGGAAGTTAATGCATTCCCTTTGCGAGTGACATTAATGGACGTGGGGTGTTACACGTGGTATCAGAGCTGAAGGTTACCAGAACAGATATGAATTTTTGAAAAACCATTTTTCAAAACAATTTTTATAAAGAAAAACCTGCAAAAGTACGTTTTAACGAAAGTATTTTCAAGAGAAAAGTATATTTTGGAAAACATAACCCCAAGAGCCATATATCTTTCCTTCGGTTCTTTTGTATTGAATCTTTCCTTTTTCGTTTCAGCACGTCTGAAGCATCTTAGATACCAGAGGGTGTTCATGTGCCCGGTTGGTTTCATCAATATCTTGAGGCTAGGGCCGCCACCGCGGGTCCAGCAAATCCTCCTCCTCCTCCCCCTCCTCCTCGCGTCGATACTTTTGCTAAGATTTGCAAGGACTTTAGAGTAATGGGCGGAAAATCTTTTCATGGGACGGAGGCAATTGTTGAAGCTCGTAACTGGCTAAAGGAGGTGGAAGAATTGTTTAGAATCTTTGAAGTGGATGATGAAAGAAAAGTCCAGCTAGCTGCCTGTCTAATGAAAGATGAGGCCTCGTTTTGGTGGGAGGTCACTAATGAGGGACGCCCAGTCGATACATGGCCATATTTTAGGGAGAGGTTTGAGGCGAAGTTTCCCTCGCAGGCTGAAGAGAATCTATACATGGAAAGGTTTTTGGCACTGAAGCAAGGGAATATATCGATGAAAGAGTACATCAACAAATTCAACCAATTGGAAAGGTTTGGCTTGGACTTGGTGAATACTCCAGAAAAGAAGGCTCTAAGATTTGTTAAGGGTTTAAATGATCCGCTTCATGGGTTAGCTATGACCCACATTCCCATGGGGGCTACCTTCGAGAGACTAGTTGACATGGTGCTCATGCATGAGGAGGAGAAGGGCGCTAATGCTAATGAGGCTTCTGATAAGAAAGGGGATCAAAAGAAGCCACAACACCAACAGCAGAAAAGGAAAGGTGGCAAAGGCAACAATGCTACGGGGAATAAGAAATGCTTTAACTGTGGGACACCCGGCCATCTAAGCAAAGACTGTAGAAATAAAAAGAAGACTGGTTGTTTCCACTGTGGCGAAGCGGGACATCTTATTAAGGACTGCCCAAAGAAAGGGCAGAGGGCAGGGTCTACCTCGGCAGGACAGGTGCAACCTCTTATGGCACCAGGGCAGGCAAGGGGACAAGTTCAGGCTCTCGTGGTCCCACCGCTGCAAGAACGAGGTAGAGCAATTTCCGTTGATAGTTTAGTTTTTCTGTTTGATCATCATGTCCGTGCTTTATTCGATTCTGGCGCATCACATTCGTTTATTTCTACATCATTAGTTGAAACACTACACCTTGATACTAGTCTAGTTACTGATCCCTTAGTAGTCTCAAATCCTTTTGGTGGTTCGGCTCATCTTTCTATGATTTGTCGGGATTTGAGAATGTTTATCTTGGGCGTTGAGTTTGAGTGCAACGCTTTTGTTCTTGGCTTCATGGGCTACGGTTTAATTCTAGGTATGGATTGGCTAACTAGATATGGGGGCATCCTAGATTGTGAAAGAAGGGTAGTTAGATTGTTGACTCGTTCTGGAGAGACCCTTGATATTTTTTGTGACCCTAGAGGTCCAGTAATGCTTAGCTACCTAGAATCCCTTGACGCATCCGATGATAATTTACATTCTGTTCCCATAGTCCGTGAATATGCTGATGTCTTCGATGAGGTGAGGGGTTTACCCCCAAAACGTGAGATAGACTTACGAATATATCTAGTAGATAATGCAAAGCCGGTTGCATTACCAGTGCGCCACATGGCTCCAAGAGAGAGAAGAGAACTCAGTAAGCAAGTGAAAGAATTGCTTGAGAAGGGGTTCATCAGACGTAGTACATCGGAGTGGGGTGCTCCAGTAGTGTTTTCCATGAAGGCGGATGGGTCCATCAGGCTTTGTGTGGACTATAGAGAAATTAATACGCTTACTAATAAGAATAGACACCCACTGCGGAGGATTGACGATCTCTTCGATCAGTTAGTTGGCGCCTCAGTGTTTTCGTAGTTGGATTTAGCCACTGGCTTTCATCAGTTGAGAGTAACTGAGGATAGCATAGACAAGACTACCTTTAGGACTCCAGACGGTTTCTTCGAGTTGCTTGTGATGCCCTTCGGTTGGACAAACGCCCCCGCATACTTTGTTGATTTGATGAGTAGGGTGTTTAGGGAGTACCTTAATAAATTCGTGGTAGTCTTTGTAGATGACATCTTGATCTTTTCTAAAAACGAAGAAGAGCATGCCCTACATCTTAGGGAAGTGTTGTAGACCCTTCGAGCACATAGCCTTAAAGCTAAATTTTCTAAATGTCACTTTTGGAGGAAGGAAGTGCGATTCTTAGGGCACGTTGTTTCCAAAGAAGGGACAGTTGTGGATCCCGCGAATATAGTGGCCATCCAAGATTGGAAGGTTCCTAAAAATGCTACCGAGGTGAGGAGTTTCTTAGGGTTGGCTGGCTACTATAGAAAGTTCATCAAAGACTTCGCAAAAATATCAGCCCCATTAACACATTTGACGAAGAAGAACTTAGTCTTCATGTGGGACGTAGATTGTGATGATGCGTGTAACACCCCACCTCCACTAGGATCACTCCTTAGAATGTACTAGCTTTGGAGGGGCGTTATTGTGAAGATAAACTTGCACAGAGATATCACAAGACAGAATATATAAAAATAAATATAAGTAAAGCAGCGGTAGCAGATAAAAACCCATCATCATCATCTCAGAAAACCAACATAGTCAAGTACATACTATCGAAATGTCATAATCCAAAATACAACATAAGTCTAGATACGTGATAACAAAATACATGGTAAAACATCAGTACTAATCCCCAGAAATAAAAGATAAGCCACAGCTAGCTCAGATCCATACATGAGCTATCCAACAAGCAAGTCAAAGATCCACTAAGCAGATGTAGCCCCTCCCTGAGAACCTGTGGGGGGGGGGGGGGAAACGGAAGAAAAGAAGCGAAAGAAAACAGGTCAGTCAAAAAGACTGGTAAGCCCTACTACGATCAATCTATAAACTAATAAAGTTAACAGTATGATGGAAACTGAGATGAACATACTGGCAATAGATAAAGGTGACATCACATAGGCGAGATTAAACTTTGCACCACAGTGTACTAGCAAACCCACAAAACAGATCTTGATCCCTTAGCCCAAACTTTGGCCCAATAACATGAAGTGACCTTAGTATAAGGCCCAGCCCAACGGTCTAGTCGATCGGCTCCCTATAAACCTAACACGTCGAGTGTTGGTGTCCATACGGCCCACATGGATGTAGTCAGACTGTGCTGGGTCCACCTTCGGGTGTATCAAGCCCTAAGGTGTCAACCCCAGACACCTAAGCAATAATGCACAGTCTAAGCCTACTGGTACCCGTGCCTCGAGTTTGTCCAACATCGGACTACGTGCACGTCCGTAGCCCGCCGGACCCGCACCGCTGTACCACTCAGCCGTCGCTTTGGTCGCTTACATCAGTCCAGTAATCGTGCCCCGCCCTAGCCTAGCCTCTAGGGTTGTGAATGATACCAAACTGGGATTACTGCTGGAACAGACCACGTTGCTAGGGTTTCTAAGAGGGTTAAGTGTGGTTTTAACCCCTCACTAAACCTGGATTAAATTAGCTAAGTGTAACCACTTAACCCCATCTAATCCTCGCATCCCCATTATTGGTTAAGTATTAGTGGGCCATGACTTAACCCTAATCATGAGGCATTAATTACTTAATGCACCCAACCTCTCACATTAGACATCCGTGGTTACCTGGGAAGATTTACACCACGTCTAGGTCTAACCTCGGGTCTTATGGTGCAACATGACCAACTACCCACATTAGACCCCACGTTGTGGTTACCTGGGAAGATTTACACCACAACTAGGTCTAACCTCGAGTTGGCCATATCATGTTATCTAATGTCATGTCCACTTTAGAACATATTTACAAGTTAACATATACTTGGGTAGACCTAACTTAATAGGTAAATTCCCAAGGGGTAGACCTAACTTAATAGGTAAATTCCCAATCTTTTAGTTTCATGTATTTTTAAGTTTACCCAAACCCTCCCAACGTCATTATCTCGTTTACATATTCGTCATAACGTATAAGGGTAAAAAAGGTAACTTGGCATAACATACATGGTGAACTTCACATGTCATAATAAACATGCATTCATGTTAAACTTGCAAATCATGTCATGGTGAATTCGCATAAACATGTTTAGCTTGCTAAATATGCATAACATGGTAAGGTGAACATGCATAATCCATTAAACTTGCATAACATGGTAAGGTGAACTTGCATAAGCATGCATAACCCATGAAACATGTAGAACATGACATAATAAACTCGCATAAGCATGCATAACTTGTGAAACATGTAAAACATGGCATAGTAATCTCGCATATGCATGCATAACTTATGAAACATGTAAATCATGGTATAGTGAGTTCGCATAAGCATGCATAACTTATGAATCATATAAAACATGACATAGTGAGTCCGCATAAGCATGCATAATCAACTAAACTCACATAAATCTCAACTTTCACCAAACATTAACTTTAGAGTTTGTAAAGTGAAGGTAAGAGGGCTTACAATTATAAACAAGCCACAAATCCACCAAATAAGATGAAGAAGCCCTTTTTAAAAAACCAAAACAAAGCCTCAAATAAGAAAACCCTTTTGCAAGATCCCAAAAACACAAACTTAGCAAATCAAACTTGCTACTTAATGAAGTATGCAAGTTATTAAGCACTCATACAACATAGAAAAGGTTGTATGATCATCATATCTTCATAGGATTTAACTTTGAGGAAGGTGGAGGCTAGGGATTTTAGGTGGAGGCCATTTGAGGATTCAAATTGACATAGTTTAGTTGCTAGATTGATTAATGATGCTTTAGGGTAGGATTAGGGGTATATTTATAGAAGATTAGAGTGTTTTTAGCCCTAGGATTAACCCTAGATTAGGTTTGGCCCGTCAGATCTCAGAATTCTCCAGAACCAAGCCACATGACCCAACCCAAATCAGAAATGGTGCACCAGGCTGAACTGCCTGGGCACCCCCTGTCGACAGGGCTGTCGACAGGGCAGTCGACACCCTGGGTGCCCTATCGACATGCCTGTCGACATGGGGCCCCCTGGCGGGAATTTTCCCGCCTAACCCTGATTAGCCCTAATCCTTGATTTTAATTTGAAATTTAAATCTGTCTTTAGCATAGAAGTTTCTGAAAACTTCAATGGACCTTAACTGGGTCATACGGACTCCGATTTTCGAAAACTCGGACTCTATTTCGCGTATTTTTCCGAGACGATCGCAATGGCATAGCCCGTTTCCCCTGATTCTGATTTTTGAATTAAATTCTGCCTCGATTTATGTTATAACAGTTTATTGAAAATACGGGTTGTTATATTCTCCCCTCCTTAAAGGATTTCGTCCCCGAAATCTTCAAGTTAGGAAGAACATATCCTACCATCCAGCATCCATCTACTCAAAACATCATCCACGAGCAGCCATTGTCCTTAAAAGATTCTAAATGCTGTATGAACATATGCAAAAGTGTGTGTATATGTACTTATTTAATGCAATGATCAATGCAAAATATGTTAGTGAAATGTATCCATATGTATGCAAATCCCTAACATAATGTATAATATCTATATGCGTGCTCAATCATACATCCATATGCAACATCCATGTGATTGCATACAAATTTCATCCAAGAATAAGCATAAACACTCATGCACATGCAATATGAGGAGTGTGTGAGCCGATCTAGTGCCTAATGTGTATCATGCATCCACGAGTGACCACTTGCAAACACTTGCAACCACTTGCAACCATCAACCATAACATGCTTCAAACACATGTTCCATCCAAAGGGTTTCTACCTAAGGTTCTCATGACAAGCTTAGCACGATAACTAGATAAATATGGATTAGCAAAGAGAAAGATATTCTAACAAAGGGAAGAGATTGAGAGTGTACCCTCAAACAGGAATGGATAAAGCCCACGCATCTTCTCCTCGGTTTCCCAAGTTGCGTCCTCTTCGGCTTCACCCCATTGAACTTTCACCAATCTGACCTCGCGATTCCTTAGCTTCTTGGTCTCTGTCCCCAAGATACGAATCAGAGCTTTCCTTAAAGTTGCTTCTTTCTCTACCTCCACGTCTTCAAGCATGCTAGGCTCAACCACCTCAGCGGACTCATGCAAGCACTTTCGGAGATGCGAGACATGAAAGACATTATGCACTCCGGACAACTTCTCGGGCAATTGCACTCTATAAGCCATCTTCCCAATTCTCTCAATGATGGGGAAGGGTCCAACAAATCTCGGTGCTAGCTTCCCAACAGCTCCAAATCGGACCACATTCCGCAAAGGAGAAACCTTCACGAAAACCTTGTCCCCAACCTCAAACTCCAATTCGGACCTTCGCCTGTCAGCATAGGATTTCTGCCGGTCTTGGGCCGCTTTCATCCGTCTTCTAATCAACTCAACCTTCACGGATGTATCCCTAATCATGTCGGGTCCAAGTATAAGCTTATCCGTGGATTCCCACCAACATGTAGGTGACTTGCACGGCCTCCCGTATAAAGCCTCAAAGGGTGCCATCCCTATGCTCGCCTGATAACTTTTGTTGTATGCAAACTCGACAAGAGGAAGATGGTCTTCCCAAGCACCACCAAAATCCAGAATGCAAAGCCTCAACAAGTCCTCAAGTACCCTATTCACCCTTTCTGTCTGGCCGTCTGTTTGTGGGTGATAGGCCGTACTCAGGTTCAATTTCGTGCCCATAGCCTCCTGCAAGCTGTTCCAGAACTGACTAGTAAAGATGGGGTCTCGGTCACTGACTATGCTGGAAGGGACCCCATGTAGTCGCACTATCTCACGAAGATATACTGATGCTAGTCCAGATGCTGTCCTTTTGCTCTTTACTGGGATAAAGTGAGCACTCTTCGTGAGCCTATCCACAATGACCCATATGCTCGTATTCCCCTTCCTGGACCTTGGAAGCCCATCAATAAAGTCCATAGAAATGCTCTCCCACTTCCATAGCGGGACCTCTAGCGGATGTAATAGCCCACCGGGCTTCTTCGACTCAGCTTTTACTCTCTGACAAATAACACATCTCGAGACAAACTCTGCCACATCCTTCTTCATTCCAGGCCAGAAGAAAACGCGCTTCATGTCCTTATACATCTTATCACCACCTGGATGTATGGTCATCTTGGAGCGATGTGCTTCCTCAAGAACTTTCCTCACCAAGTCTTCTACCACCGGAACACAAAGCCTTCCATCTCTCCTCACCCAACCCTTATCGTCTATAGAATATCGAGCAAGGTGACTAGATGTCTCCCCTCGAGCCAGCTTATCCATGATCTCCACTACCTGAGGGTCTTCCTTTTGCGAAGCCCCAACTTGATCTAGAAGGGTAGGCCTGAGCTCTAAAGATGCCAAGGAACCGGTCACCGATTCCATTGCCAAAGAGAAATCAAAGGTCACTAAGAACTCTAAATTCTTCATCTCAACAAATAGAGGACTTAGTGTCAACCTTTTCCTACTCAACGCATCCGCTACAACATTCCCCTTGCCAGGGGTATAGGATATCTCAAAATCATAGGAAGCCAAAAATTCCATCCATCTCTGTTGTCTTAAGTTCAGATCTTTCTGCGAAAAGAGATACTTCAAAGACTTATGATCGGTATATAGCTCAAATCTCTCTCCCAGAAGATAATGACGCCATGCTTTGAGCGCATATACAATCGCTGCCAGCTCTAGATCATGAGTGGGATAGTTCCTCTAATGCACCTTAAGTTGCCTCCCACCAAAACATATAACTCTGCCCTCTTGCATCAGAACGGTACCCAATCCCGTGCCACAAGCATCAGTGTACACGGTAAATATCTTACCACCATCGGGTAAGGCTAGAACTGGTGCGGAGGTAAGGGCTCTTTTGAGTCTCTGAAAAGCGAGCTCACAATCCATATCCCAAGCAAAGACTAAGTTCTTCTTCGTCAACTTAGTAAGAGGAGCGGATATCTTTGCGAAGTCCTTGATGAACTTCCGATAGAAACCCGCAAGACCCAGAAAGCTTCTCACCTCGGTTGCATTCCTTGGAGTCTTCCAATCCTGAACTGCAACCACCTTAGCGGGATCCACCGCTAAGCCTTGCTTGGATACGATATGCCCAAGAAATCTGACTTCCCTTCTCCAAAAGTGGCACTTGGAGAACTTGGCTTTTAACTGGTGTGCTATGAGTGTATCCATCACCTCTACTAGGTGCCTCGCATGCTCTTCCTCATCCTTGGAGAAGACCAGAATATCATCAACAAAGACCACGACAAACTTATTCAAGAACTCCCGAAACACCCTACTCATCAAATCCACAAAATACGCGGGTTCATTCGTCAAACCGAACGGCATAACAAGCCATTCAAAGAATCCGTCTGGAGTTCTGAATGCAGTCTTGTCTATACTGTCTTCAGCCACTCTGAGCTGATGAAAACCCGTAGCAAGGTCAAGCTGAGAGAAAACAGAAGCACCAACAAGTTGATCAAAGAGATCATCGATCCTTGTTAACGGGTGTCGGTTCTTCTTAGTCAGCTTATTCAATTCTCTATAATCCACATAGAGTCGAAGAGAGCCATCTGCCTTAGTTGCAAACACCACAGGCGCTCCCCATTCGGATATACTCCTTCTGATGAAGCCCTTCTCAAGCAATTCTTTCACTTGCTTGCTCAGCTCCTGTCTCTCACGCGGAGCCATATGCCGGACGGGCAAAGAAACAGGCTTAGCATTATCTACCAGATAGATGCGAAAGTCAATCTCTCGTTTAGGGGGCAACCCCTTAACTTCTTCAAACACATCTGGATAATCTCGGACCACCCTTACAGACTGAAGGGCCTCCTCCGATGAGTCGAGAGATTCTAGATAGCATAACATGACGGGATTCTTCGGATTGCATGAAATCTCTAAGGTGTTGCCCAGGTGAGTCACAAGCCTTACAACCCTATGCTCACAATCCAGAATGGCTCCATATCTAGACAGCCAATCCATGCCCAAGATCAATCCGTATCCCCTGAAACCTAGAACATACGCACTACACAAGAACTCAACGCTGAGTATAGAGATCCTTAGATCCTCACATATCATAGATAGATGAGCAGAACCCCCAATGGGATTCGAAACACAAACGGGATCATCCACTAAGCTAGTACTGAGGTGCAAGCTATCAACAAGATCAGATGAAATAAAGCTATGTGATGCACCGGAATCAAACAAGGTACGTACTGGAAGATCAGAGATATAAACAAGGTTCTCAACAGAAACACTACCTCTCTCGGGAACTGAAGCGGCATTGAGAGCATGAACTTGCCCTCCTGAAGATCCAGCCTGTCCTTTCTTCTTTGGGCATTCTTTGCTGAAGTGCCCAGTCTCTCCACAAGAAAAGCATCCACCACTAAGCTTCCTTTTCTTCTTCCTGCAATCCTTAGCAAAATGCCCAGCTATGCCACAGTAATTGCACTTCCCCTTGCCTTTGTTGTTGCCCTTCTTGTTCGTATTCTGATTTCCTTGACTGCTTTGACCTTGGTTGCCTTTGCCTTGAGAATCAGCCTTCTTTGCTTGAGTATCGGCCGACTTGACTTCCTTCTTTCCCTCTCCCTGAAGCAGCGCCATATTGACCAAACTCTCGAAAGTGGCTCCATGCGGAATATGTGACATCGCCAAGCCCTGTAGCGACTCATTCAATCCTCTGGCAAATCGAAGAGCCTTCTTCTCCGGGGTGTTTACTATATCCAAACCAAAGCGGGCCAGCTGATTAAACTTGTTCACATACTCCTTGACAGACATATCCCCTTGCTTTAATGCAATGAACTTCTCCATTTGTAAATTCGCCTCAGCTGAAGATAGAAACTTGGTCACAAATCTAGCCCTCAAATCGGCCCAAGTCTCAACGGGCCTCGTCCCATTGGTGACCTCCCACCAATAGGCCGCCTCATCCTTCAAAAGCCATACGGTCAATAGGATTTTCCTCTCGTCATCAATCCCAAAGATAGCAAACAAGTCCTCCGTATCCTTCAGCCAATTCCTAGCTTCTACGAAAGATTCCGTGCCTAGGAAATTCTTGCCCCCCATTGCCTTGAAGTCTTTACAAACCTTTGTAAACTCAATCTGAGGATGCTGAGGGGGAGGAGGAGGAAGAGGAGCCTCAACAATGGGAGGAGGAGGGACATTAGCAACGGGAGGGGGAATGTTAGCTGCTGGAGGAGGGGGAGCAGGAACCACCGGAGGAGGGATATTAGGGATAGGATTCTCAACTACAGGAGGAGGAGTGGGAGTAGGGTTGGCGGGACCAGCTGCCGCCCTAGCTTCTAGAAGTCTCCTATACCAGAGTGGTACGTTCACTCCATCTGGGATGTCAAGATTCTCAGCCATACTGAAACAAGAGATAAGATAAGATTAGGTCAAGGGAACGAAGGATAACGCTGATGGCTTTTGGGGATTAGCCTTAAAATAATCTAGACTTTATTTTGGAAAATACTTAGTAGGTTTTTGAAAATAGTTTTTCAAAAGGGGTTTTTTTTTTTCAAAAGTTTTGTTCAATCTTGTTAACCTCGTGCTCTGATACCAAATGTAACACCCCACCTCCACTAGGATCGCTCCTTAGAATGTACTAGCTTTGGAGGGGCGTTATTGTGAAGATAAACTTGCACAGAGATATCACAAGACAGAATATATAAAAATAAATATAAGTAAAGCAGCGGTAGCAGATAAAAACCCATCATCATCATCTCAGAAAACCAACATAGTCAAGTACATACTATCGAAATGTCATAATCCAAAATACAACATAAGTCTAGATACGTGATAACAAAATACATGGTAAAACATCAGTACTAATCCCCAGAAATAAAAGATAAGCCACAGCTAGCTCAGATCCATACATGAGCTATCCAACAAGCAAGTCAAAGATCCACTAAGCAGATGTAGCCCCTCCCTGAGAACCTGTGGGGGGGGGGGGAAACGGAAGAAAAGAAGCGAAAGAAAACAGGTCAGTCAAAAAGACTGGTAAGCCCTACTACGATCAATCTATAAACTAATAAAGTTAACAGTATGATGGAAACTGAGATGAACATACTGGCAATAGATAAAGGTGACATCACATAGGCGAGATTAAACTTTGCACCACAGTGTACTAGCAAACCCACAAAACAGATCTTGATCCCTTAGCCCAAACTTTGGCCCAATAACATGAAGTGACCTTAGTATAAGGCCCAGCCCAACGGTCTAGCAGATCGGCTCCCTATAAACCTAACACGTCGAGTGTTGGTGTCCATACGGCCCACATGGATGTAGTCAGACTGTGCTGGGTCCACCTTCGGGTGTATCAAGCCCTAAGGTGTCAACCCCAGACACCTAAGCAATAATGCACAGTCTAAGCCTACTGGTACCCGTGCCTCGAGTTTGTCCAACATCGGACTACGTGCACGTCCGTAGCCCGCCGGACCCACACCGCTGTACCACTCAGCCGTCGCTTTGGTCGCTTACATCAGTCCAGTAATCGTGCCCCGCCCTAGCCTAGCCTCTAGGGTTGTGAATGATACCAAACTGGGATTACTGCTGGAACAGACCACGTTGCTAGGGTTTCTAAGAGGGTTAAGTGTGGTTTTAACCCCTCACTAAACCTGGATTAAATTAGCTAAGTGTAACCACTTAACCCCATCTAATCCTCGCATCCCCATTATTGGTTAAGTATTAGTGGGCCATGACTTAACCCTAATCATGAGGCATTAATTACTTAATGCACCCAACCTCTCACATTAGACATCCGTGGTTACCTGGGAAGATTTACACCACGTCTAGGTCTAACCTCGGGTCTTATGGTGCAACATGACCAACTACCCACATTAGACCCCACGTTGTGGTTACCTGGGAAGATTTACACCACAACTAGGTCTAACCTCGAGTTGGCCATATCATGTTATCTAATGTCATGTCCACTTTAGAACATATTTACAAGTTAACATATACTTGGGTAGACCTAACTTAATAGGTAAATTCCCAAGGGGTAGACCTAACTTAATAGGTAAATTCCCAATCTTTTAGTTTCATGTATTTTTAAGTTTACCCAAACCCTCCCAACGTCATTATCTCGTTTACATATTCGTCATAACGTATAAGGGTAAAAAAGGTAACTTGGCATAACATACACGGTGAACTTCACATGTCATAATAAACATGCATTCATGTTAAACTTGCAAATCATGTCATGGTGAATTCGCATAAACATGTTTAGCTTGCTAAATATGCATAACATGGTAAGGTGAACATGCATAATCCATTAAACTTGCATAACATGGTAAGGTGAACTTGCATAAGCATGCATAACCCATGAAACATGTAGAACATGACATAATAAACTCGCATAAGCATGCATAACTTGTGAAACATGTAAAACATGGCATAGTAATCTCGCATATGCATGCATAACTTATGAAACATGTAAATCATGGTATAGTGAGTTCGCATAAGCATGCATAACTTATGAATCATATAAAACATGACATAGTGAGTCCGCATAAGCATGCATAATCAACTAAACTCACATAAATCTCAACTTTCACCAAACATTAACTTTAGAGTTTGTAAAGTGAAGGTAAGAGGGCTTACAATTATAAACAAGCCACAAATCCACCAAATAAGATGAAGAAGCCCTTTTTAAAAAACCAAAACAAAGCCTCAAATAAGAAAACCCTTTTGCAAGATCCCAAAAACACAAACTTAGCAAATCAAACTTGCTACTTAATGAAGTATGCAAGTTATTAAGCACTCATACAACATAGAAAAGGTTGTATGATCATCATATCTTCATAGGATTTAACTTTGAGGAAGGTGGAGGCTAGGGATTTTAGGTGGAGGCCATTTGAGGATTCAAATTGACATAGTTTAGTTGCTAGATTGATTAATGAGGCTTTAGGGTAGGATTAGGGGTATATTTATAGAAGATTAGAGTGTTTTTAGCCCTAGGATAAACCCTAGATTAGGTTTGGCCCGTCAGATCTCAGAATTCTCCAGAACCAAGCCACATGACCCAACCCAAATCAGAAATGGTGCACCAGGCTGAACTGCCTGGGCACCCCCTGTCGACAGGGCTGTCGACAGGGCAGTCGACACCCTGGGTGCCCTGTCGACATGCCTGTCGACATGGGGCCCCCTGGCGGGAATTTTCCCGCCTAACCCTGATTAGCCCTAATCCTTGATTTTAATTTGAAATTTAAATCTGTCTTTAGCATAGAAGTTTCTGAAAACTTCAATGGGCCTTAACTGGGTCATACGGACTCCAATTTTCGAAAACTCGAACTCTATTTCGCGTATTTTTCCGAGACGATCGCAATGGCATAGCCCGTTTCCTCTGATTCTGATTTTTGAATTAAATTCTGCCTCGATTTATGTTATAACAGTTTATTGAAAATACGGGTTGTTATAATGCGTTCCAACGTTTAAAGAGAGCTTTGACCACAGCCCCAGTCTTAGTGTTGCCAGATGGGAGTAAGCCATTTACCGTTTATATCGATGCTTGTGGGACAGGACTAGGCGTAGTCTTAATGCAAGAGGGAAGGGTAATAGCCTATGGTGGAAGGCAATTGAGAGTACACGAGAGAAATTACCCTAAACATGACCTTGAGTTAGCCGCTAATGTCTTCGCGCTTAAGTCTTGGCGTCATTATCTTCTTGGCGAAAAATTCGAATTATTCACTGACCACAAATCGCTAAAATACTTATTCTCTCAGAAGGACTTGAACTTAAGGTAGCAAAGGTGGATGGAATTCTTAGCATCCTACGACTTCGAGATAGCATATACCCCTGGCAAGGGTAACGTGGTGGCAGACGCCTTAAGTAGAAAAAGGTTGTCCTTGAGTCCGTTGAATGTTGAGCAGCGAAGCTTAGAGTTCATCTCTATGTTTGGCTTGAAACCTTCCGTTGACTTTGTACCTGGTTTGCTAGCATCCTTAGAGGTCAGACCTACACTTTTGGGAAGGATTGGTGAGGCACAGCGAGATGACACACAGTTGGTTGAGTTAGTAGAAAAGCTCAAAAGATGGGAGTCATCGAGCCATCTCCGTAGGTTTACCCTAGATGATAAGGATTGGTTACGTAGGGACGATAGACTTTGTGTACCAAAAGACGATGACCTAAGGAAGACCATTCTTGATGATGCACATCGTTCGAAGATGACCATCCATCCTGGCGGGGACAAGATGTACATGGACATGAGACGAGTTTACTTCTGGGCCGACATGAAGAAGGATGTGGCTGAGTATGTCGCTTGATGCTTGGTGTGCCAATAAGTAAAATCAGAGAAAAAGAAGCCCGGTGGATTGCTACACCCATTGGAGGTCCCACAATGGAAGTGGGAAAGTGTTTCGATCAACTTTGTTGATGGATTACCAAGATCGAGGAAGGGTAATACGGGGATTTGGGTCGTGGTAGACAGACTTACTAAGAGCGCCCATTTCATTCCTGTAAAGAGTAAGAGGACTGCTCCATGGTTAGCATCTATATACATTCGAGAGATAGTTCATTTGCACGGTGTTCCATCTAGCATAGTGAGCGACCACGATCCTATTTTTACTAGCGAATTTTGGAAGAGCTTAAAAGAGGAGGTAGGGACTCAGTTATGTTTGAGCACCGCAAATCATCCTTAGACGGACGGCCAGACCGAGAGGGTGAATCGTATTCTAGAGGACTTATTGAGGTTGTGTGTCTTAGATTTCAGAGGTACATGGGAGGAACATCTTCCGTTGGTAGAGTTCTCATATAATAACAGCTTTGAGTCTAGTATTGGCATGGCACCATTCGAGGCTCTTTATGGGCGGCCGTGTCGTTCGCCTACATGTTGGTGGGAGTCTACAGATAAGATCTTACTTGGGCCCGATATGATTAGAGAGACTTCGGAAAAGATCGATTTGATTCGAAGGAGGATGAAGATGGTGCAAGATAGACAGAAATCTTATGCTGACAAGAGGAGGTCAGATCTTGAGTTTGATGTTGGGGACATGGTCTTTGTCAAGGTGTCTCCATTACGGAACGTCGTTCACTTTGGATCCGTTGGAAAGTTAGCAACAAGGTTTGTAGGGCCGTTTCCTATTAAGGAAAGGATTGGGAAGATGGCATATAGAGTAGAGTTGCCTGAGAGACTTAGTGGTGTACATGACGTATTCCATGTATCACATTTGAGGAAGTGCTTGCATGAGACCGCAGAAGTGGTAGAGCCGAGCTTGCTTAGAGAGGTGGAGATCGAGCGTGATGCAACGATTCGACGAGCTCCTACGCGAATTCTTGGGTCGGAGATTAAGAAGTTGAGGAATCGAGAGGTCAAACTAGTCAAAGTGCAATGGGGAGATGATGAGAGCAACGCTACTTGGGAGACGGAAGCGAAGATGCGTTCATTATACCCTTTTCTTTTCGAGGGTATGTCTTTTAATTTCTCCTTTATCGCTTATCTTGTACTTATCTTATCTTTAGTATGTCCTCTCGCTAGTGTCTTTGACCTTTAGATAGGATAGTCCTATGGTTGAAACATGCGTTGGAGACATGTTATGTATGATGGATGCACGTGGATGCAAGTGTTTGCTCGTGGTTGCTCGTGGATGCATATACACACACTTTAGGCACTAGATCGGCCTAGTCACTTCATATTGCATATTGCATATAAATGTGTGCACATATTTATGTATTGGATGTATAATGGTTGTACCATCATATGGATGTTGCATTTTGGTGAATGGTTGTGCACACATGTAGAAATAATATGTGTCGATAAGGTTCTTTCGCATACATAATGGATGCATTACACTATCATGGTTTGCATTAAGGAGGTCAACTGAATCAGTAGACCGCCTGATTCTGCATTAGATAAGGAACATATACACACACTTCTTGCATATTTTCATACCGCGTTAGAAATTTTATAAGGACAATGGATGCCCGTATTTGATGGTTGAGTAGATGGTTGTTTGGATGGTAGGATATGCATTCTCCTTAACCTGGAGATTTCGGGGACGAAATCCTTTAAGGAGGGGAGAATGTAACACCCCGGATTTCTAAATAATCGAATTAACTAAAATAAAGAATAATTAATCTCAGATGTGAGAATTATGGGGATTGGATTGCGCAATTGTGTTCGTCTCGGAATTCTGGTTGAAACAGAGTCCGAGTTTGCGGGAAACGGGTACCGGATGAAGGAGTTATGGACGAACGAAGATTGGTGGTAAAAGAAGTAAAAAAATATGCACTGGCGCACTTGAGAAGTGCGCCTGTACAAATTAACACTGGCATGCCTGCCAAGTGCGCCCAGGCCGAGGCAAAAGCCTGCACAGCTTTCTGGTTCAGGCTGACCCATGTTGTTGAGTCCTTTCTACCTCCTTGCTAAGTCATTAGGGCTGACTCATCACCCTATAATCATTGAATGGTTTTGATTAACCCTAAGATCATCCGATGGCTTAAATTATTTCATAACTCTATAAAAAGACCCATAGACTCAAACCCTAAATCAGAATTAAAATTGAAACTATGGCCGTCGTGTTGTTGTCTTGAACCCTAGAGAACCGCCACCAAAATTAAGAGGAAGAACAACAACCAAATCAGAACTATTCAACCCTAACAGCGAATCTTTACCAAGGGGGAGCCAATTCAACTCCAGAAATCAGAATTCAGAACTCAAGACTGCTTTTGAGTTGTGAGTTCGATAGTTTTAACGAAATAATTAATAAATGAATTGGATTGAGTTATAATGCGGATAATTTGTATATGATATGAGTTGTTGATTGCATGTTGTAATTATGTTGTAGAATTGCGTTGTAATTTCTATGGTATTATGTTATGATGCTATCATTTACGATGTAAAGTTATGATATTATCACCCATGTTATAATCCTATGATTGGCTTAGGTCTAGTTGAATCATCATGTTTCATATGCTAGTAGTTATATTGATTCATATGATAAATCGTATGTATGCAAGCTTGGATTTTGATTTAAACATGAATCACATACAATTTGGGTAGAATTTTATGTGAACTTACATGGTTATGACACCTAGTTTATGTGAAAATTTAATTAAAAGTTAGGCTATGACATATGCTAAATTCTACAAGATACCTTACATGTTAGATACTAGTTTGCACCATTGTTGCGATGTATAAATCACATATGTAAGTTTATGAGTTGGATATGAATCATGCTATGCAAGTTTAGGGATATTACCTATGAAAGTTTGTGGCCATTATCGCATCAAGTTCACCCCTTTAGATTTAGATCCATGACATATGTTGTTTATGCAAGTTTGTGGCCATTATCTCATCAAAATTCATACCTTTTGATTTGGATCCATGACATATGTTGTTTATGCAAGTATTAGATGTAGAACATCATTCACATATGCAAGTTCACCCCTATGTTAGATATATGTTTTAATTATGTGTATATTGTGATGTTTTCTCTTTATTCCATGAGTTAGACTACTCGAGTCTAACGTATATTTTACGTTAAACGAACAAACGGACAACGTGGGGTAAAAAGGGATAATATTAAAAAGATTTAATTGCCATAAATTCCTTAAAAGGCATAAAATATAATTGTGGTGAAAATTGGTATGATTTTACATACCATAAATGGATGGGCATAATTGAGTCAATTATGGATATCGTTAAATTTGGAATTGATTGATAATTTGAATAGGGAAAGTAATTCAAATTGGGGAATGATTAACTTGGAGTAATTAATCGTCTAAGACATGAGGTTAGGCTCTTTTGTGGTGTAAGACTGCCCGGACCCGCCCGGCAAATCCAGCTGCCACAAATGTCAGTCTAATGTGAGAGATCTTAGGCATAAAATAATACGTAACAATTGTAAAGACACGAGGTTAGGCTCTTTTGTGGTGTAAGATTGCCCGGACCTGCCCGGAAAATCCAGCTGCCACAAATGCCAGTCTAATGTGAGAGGTCTTTATGAGGTTACGGTCTAAATGAATTAAGAAACACTTAACCAGGTAAGCATGTAGTGGGACATGAGGGGGTTAGGTGGGTGCCTTAGGTGGCATGTGGAATCTAGTGGGTGCCTTGAGTGGCATTTGGAAATACGATTAGAAACACTTAACCAAAACAATGAAACATGAATAAGAAATGGGTTAAGTGGGATGTACTAGAGGGGACCAAGCTTAGGTGGACAGCTTGTGTCAAGTAATGGGGGCCCATTTGAACCAGTAACCCATATGTTTCTTTGTGGGCTCGACCCAAGTCGAGGACGGGACACACATATTGGGCTTGAGTGTAAGAGGCCAAACCGGGTTAGCGGTGGCAACGCAAGTCCAACGGGGTCATATGCGTGTGTGGACCCGGGCTGATAGGTAAGACGTTGTTGCATCGTGTAGGCATAAGACGTGCATTGTTGGTTGTATCGGGTCGCCACTTTGGGGAGTGATACACCCCACTGTGGGGCCAGCACGGGTATCTACGAGCTAGGGAGCCGATCGCTTGAGGGTAGTGGGTACATCTAGTGGAGATAGGGGCAGACGACACCTATGAAGGCAGCTAGGGGTGCACGAAACTGCCAATATCATTATTAAGTCTGTAGGTGGGATCAACCTTAGGGTGACTACTGGTGGTGAAGTATACTAGTGGCGGTGCAGTTTAGGAATTATCCAATAGTGTTGGTGTAGTTTAGTTATCATCATATAGTGGTTTAGGTGCGCTTAACGATATCGTTGATCATCTTGTTTCCTTGTTTACTCTGCCATACTCAATGGTTCGTGGTCATTTCCTTATTTTCCAACTTATGCCTTAGCCTAGTTGCTTTGTTAATTATATCGTTAGAATTATCGCACTCACCAGACTTTATGTCTGACCCCCCTTTTTCCATCTCTTTCCTTGCACCCCTACGCCCCCTCCCCCCCCCCCCCCAGGTGCTCAGGTTGGAACTAGCACCAGTGGAGCTTGATTTTGGATTGCTTTTAGAAGATTACTTGGATCGCTGAAGTAAAGTTCAGCTTCCCTTTATTTATGGCTATTTTGATGTTGGGGATTATGTCTTTAAGTTTATGTACTTTGTTTTATCAAGATGGATATGATGTACTTGACTTTGGTTTATGGTTTTGATGATGTAACAAAACATATTTACCTTCTGCTGCAATAGATAAAGTTTTAAATTTGCAAGTACTGCTTTATATCTGTCTTGTTGTGATTTTCTGTTCTATATTCACTTAAAATGCTCCATGGAAGTTAATGCATTCCCTTTGTGAGTGACATTAATGGACGTGGGGTGTTACATAATGCATAACATAAAGAGTGACCCTCTGGGGTTTCCAAGACAATTCCAGCCCCTGAACAATATTCATTTCTAGATCCATCAAAATATAGTTTCCAAATGGTCTTCGTCTCCGCTGCATCCTCGATCTCTTCTCCTCTGTCCATAAACTCAGCAATAAAATCTTCTAGGGCTTGGCCATTAATCGCTCTTCGAAGATGGTAAGTGATGTCATATTGACTCAGCTTGATGTTCCATTTTAGTAACCTTCTTGAAGTTTCCGGGCGAAAGAGAACTTGCCTTAGTGGTTGATCGGCAAGAACCTTGATATGGTGAGATTGGAAATGTGGTCTCAACTTTTTTGAGGCAATGAGGAGGCAATATGCGAGCTTCTCTAGCTTAGGGTAATTCAATTCGGCCCCGGCAAGTCTTTTGCTGATGTAATACACCGGCAATTGCACCCATGCTTCTTCTCGGATTAGTGTCGCGCTCAAAGCATGTGATGAGACAACCAAGTATAAAAATAGATCCTCCCCATCTTTAGGTTTTGATAACATTGGCGGTGATTCCATATGTCTTATCAATTCCTCGAAAGCCTCCTGGCACTCTGAGGTCCACTGGAAGTCTTTCTTTCCTTTTTTCAAGGCATCGAAAAGTGGGATACACCGATCTGTTGCTTTGGAAACGAACCGGTTTAAAGTTGCTACCATTCCATTTAAGCTTTGGTGTTCCTTTTTGGTTTTCGGAGCCCGCATTTCCCTTAAATCCGCAATTTGAGAGGGATTTGCTTCGATGTCCCTAGCATTGACGATAAACCAGAGAAATTTGCCTGAAGAGACTCCTAACGAACATTTTAACGGGTTTAGTTTCATCCCTTATTTCCTGAGTATGTGAAACATTTCTTCCAAAACCTCGAGATGATTTTCGACCTTCTTTGACTTGACTAGCATATCGTCCACATACACCTCCATTGTATTCCGTATTTGAGATTTAAACATGGAATTTACGAGGCGTTGGTAGGTTGCTCCCGCGTTCTTCAGTCCAAATGGCATGACCCTATAACAGTACAGCCCTCTATCCGTTATGAAGCTCGTGTTCTCCTCGTCCGACTTGTACATCATAATTTGATTATATCTGGAATATGCGTCCATAAAAGATAGTAACCCACGACCTGCTGCAGCATCTACCAGTTGGTCGATCCGGGGCAAAGGAAAGCTATCCTTTGGGCACGCTTTATCAAGGTCTGAGTAGTCTATACACACTCTCCACTTCCCATTGGACTTTTAACAAGAACTAGGTTAGAGACCCAATTTGGAAATGTAGCTTCCTGTATGAAATTATTTTGGAGTAACCTATCTACTTTTTCTTTTAGAGACTCGGATCTTTCAAATCCTTGCATTCGTCTTTTTTGTTTCACAGTAGTCAACTTTTGATTTATATTCAACTTGTGAACTATTACATTTGGTGGGATCCCACACATATCTGAGTGTTCCCAAGCAAATACATCTAAGTTTTCTTTTAAAAACAAGACTAATCCCTTTTGTAGCTTCATACCTAACTGAGATCCTATCTTCAAGATCTGGTTAGGGTCTTTGGATACTGGAACGGGGATAGTATCTTCGGCTGGCGCTTCTCTATTTTTCCCCCATACTGTTTTTCCTTGGATCAATTGCCTTTCGAGCGCCACTGTGCTCACCAGTATGGGGTTTTTGCTTTAGTTGCTATAAGAGGGGTTTCTGGATGCAAAGCGATGGCTCTACATCCTTCTTTAATTCCTTCTTCCTTGCTTCTGCCAATTCAACCAAATAACACTACCTTGCTGCTTGTTGATCTCCTATAATTGTGCCAACACCATTCTCCGTTGGAAATTTCATAGTGAGGCGCCACAGAGCCATAGTTATTCTGAATGCTGCGTGTAATACCCCACGTCCATTAATGTCACTCTCAAAGGGAATGCATTAACTTCCATGGAGGTTATAAGTGAATATAGAACAGAAAAATTACAATAAGACAGATAATAAGTAGTACTTAGAAATCTAAAACTTCATTTTATTGCAGCGGAAATTAAACATGTTTGTTACATCATAAAACCATAAATCAGAGTCAAGTACAATATCCATCTTGATAAAACAAATTACATAATCCCATTACACAAATAGCCATTAAAGAAGATAACAAGCTGGACTTTACTCCAACGGTCCAAGCTTTCCAAGAGAGATAAAGCAATCCAATCAAACTCCACTAGAGCTGGGCCCAACCTGAGGACCTAGAGGGGAAAAAAGGGTAGAAATGGAGGGGGTCAGAGATAAAGTCCGGCGAGTACGATAATTCTAACAATACTATTACCAAAATAACTAGACTAAGGCATAAGATGGAAAACAAGGAAATGTCTATGAACTATTGGGTATGGAAGGGCAGATAAAGATAACGTCAAAGATAACGTTAAAGGCACACCTAACTCCTAGCGATTAAATACTACACTGCACCCCACCAGTCACCCTAAAGGTTGATCCCACTTGCTTCACATAGAAACTATATAAATAGCCTTGCGTACCCCTAGCTGACTACATATGTGTCTTCTGCCCCTATCTCCACAAGGCATACCCCACTACCCACTTTCGATCGGCTCCTTACTCGTAGACACCCGTGCTGGCCTCATAGTGGGGTGTATCACTCCCCTAAAGTGGCAACCCGATACAACTTGAGAATGCACGGATTATACCTACATGATGCAACAACGTCTTACCTACCAGCCCGGGTCCGCACATGCATATGAAACCCATTGGACTTGCGTTGCCACCGCTACCCCGTTTTGGCCTCTTATAGTCAAGCCCAGTATGCGTGTCCCGTCCACGACTTGGGTCGAGCCCACAAATATACGTTCGGTATACTGGTTGAAATGGGCCCCCACTGTAACACCCCGTGATTCTGTAACGCTAAGATTCACAAATCAAGGCAAAATTAAAAGTTAAAATCAAAATCAAGGGAAATGGGCGGTGCCATTGCGTTCGACTCGGAATTCTGCATGAAAACGAGTCTGAGTTTGCGTAAATCGGAGTCCGTATGAGGAAGATATGGCCTCCGGAAGATTCAGCGAAGTTCGAATTTCAAAACAGGCCAGAAAAGCGAATTCAAATTCGAAATCAGACCCAGGATGGACTGGGTGGGAATTCTCCCGCCCAAGGCACCCAGGTCGACTGGGTAGTCGACCTGGGGGTCGACCCCCCTAACCAGGTCGACTGGATAGTCGACCTGGGTCCCGAAATCCAGTTTTCTGCACCTGGTTCGTTCTTTTGTATCTAGACGCCATTCTGACCAGATTCGTCCGCCTCACACTATATAAATAGCCCTAGTCTTCTTCTCTATTCACAATTCCTTACTACCCTTATGCTGCAAAGATTCTTGTTAGACATGGCTTCTCCTCCTCCTCTAAATTAATTAAATAAAATAATATGTAAAGATAAATCAAGACGAGGAGGTGTTGCTCAAGACTTTCAAGAAGGGGTTCAAAATCAAGCTAGGATTGCAAGTGAAGATTCAAATGACTACAACAACTGTTTTTCTACGAATCATAGCAATGCCATCTTTCTATCCTAATATAATTTCTATAAGTCAGTTATTTCTAGATTTGAAGGTTTTTCTCTGTTCGTGACATGAAATTAAAGGAATAAAAGAATATGCCAATTCTCTCTCTCTCTCTATTCGAATCAGTGCCTATACTCCTGAACCTAATTAAGAACTGTAATGATTCGAGGACAAATAAGACCGTGACTATGAAACCATGGACCTTAAAACCATTGCCTATGACTATGGACATTGCCTATGACTATGAACATTGCCTATGACTATGAACATTGCCTATGACTGTGACTGTGACTATGAGGATTATTTCCTTGACTAAGCCTATGCCTTTGATTAGGAGATATAAACTATTGCCTATGACATAACAAGGACATCTGTGATTAAACACCTGTGATTCATGGCTAGGAAAGTGTTGCTTAAGTTTTGTGACTATGAAATTGGGTCTAAACCCGATTATCTATTTTATCTATTCTTGGTTTTCTTTTGCTTTAGACCTTGGGAATTTACATATTAAGTTAGGTCTACCCATGTTCTGAACCTACTCTGTCTATCCTTGGTTTTAGATCTTGGGAATTTACCTATTAAGTTAGGTCTACCCACGCTCTTCAACCTACGTCGTAATCTATATGCCTGTGAACTTCCATCTTAGGCCAGTTGTTAGGTCCGTTCTATAATGGCATTTTGGTTCATTCCCTTTTATCGACGAATCTAGCTTTATTTACAATCTAGATTGAATCACGAACGGTGGGAATACGATTTGGGCAAAATATGAAATTTACCAAAAACGTAGTTATAAACTTGGAAATTGACATAAATTGGGAATATGTACTATGGCATGTTCATAGAAATGCAAATAGGATAAATTTGACATGAATTAGAATGTTGAATCAGAATTGGATTAGCTAATTTGGCACGGTAAGTATATTGGCATAAATTTGAAATTGGCCATAATTGGGAGTAATTTGGAAGGTTTAGCAAATTCATGGTTAGTGACACTAAATTTGGTATAGTTTACATACGAAAAAGCATAAACACGATCTAGAAGGGGAAATGGGCCATAAGTATGAATGTAGACAATTTACATTAAAAGAGTAATTAAGAAATATGTAAATTAGGATTAATTTACTTATAGAATTTGTCCTAAATGAGGAAAGGCAAATTTAGACAAATTAAAGGTTTATTAACGACATCTCTTTTAATGGTGCACCAAAAAGTTCTAGGGTGACAGAGAGGATAGTGTCTAGGCTTGGGTTTGGAAAATACAAGTTTCCTGCTCTCCCTGGCTATCCCTAACTCATCCGACGGACGGGATGGTTAATTTCAAAACCTGAATTGAATATTAGTCAAAACCCTTGAACTAGAAAACATGAATAGGCCTAACCCGAGGTTAGACTGAGTTGCGATATAAATCTGCCTGGAACCAACCGGCACATCCAGTAATCACAACAATATCTGTCTAATGTGTGTGGTCGTGGCTTTAATATATTTAATTAAAGCTAAAACAAGAATGGTAGGGTTAAGTTCACTAAGACACTTAACCAATTCAACATGACAACCAGACTAGTGGGTGGGGTTAGGGCCATACAGTTAGGCTAGAATGGGAGGGTTAGGTCCCTAGGAACACTTTACCAATTTAACGCAGTTAAGCTAGGATGGGAGGGCTAAGTCCATAGGGATAGTTAACCAACTTCACATGGTAACTAGACTAGAAGGTGGGGTTAAGTAAAAGTTAATACACTTAGCCAAATTAACATGACTAGAAGGTGGGGTAAAGTAAAGTTAATACACTTTGCCAAATTAACATGTTAACTAGACTCGAGGTTGGGGTTAAGTAAAGTTAATACACTTAGCCAAATTAACATTTTAACTGGACTAGAGGTTGGGGTTAAGTAAAGTTAATACACTTAGCCAATTTTATATGTTAGTTGGACAAGACCGTAGGGTTAAGCAAACTTGAACACTTAACCGTCGGGTTGTGATAAAGGAATAGGGCTAAGTCTAAAACATGAAGGGGTAATACTTAACCATTAATAACATGTTAGTTAAAATAGACGGGCAAGGTTAAGTTAAAGGAACACTTAACCAATACAGGGTAAATGGGTAGGGTTAAGTAATAAATACTTAGCCAATATAACTTGGTGTGTGGTAGGGTTAAGTCAACACGAATTACTGATAACACTTAACCAGTTTAACAGGATGAATAAAGAGGGTTAAGTTGGCTCGAATTGACTAATGACACTTAACCAACCCAAATTGACGGGAAAGGGAACTAAGTAGTAAACCTTAGTTAAGAAAACAGCGATTCTGGAAACTAAGTGGTAAAGCTTAGTTAGTGAAACTAAGTAGTAATTCTTAGTATAGCACGGGGAGGAGCGAACGTCCGTCTGATTAAAGAGAAGGCTTCAACGAATTGGGTTACGAAGCCTGAGGCTTCGAGGGGACGTGAGGGTACTCTTGGTATCCCTCTGTGAGGCTGCAGATGATCCGCCTTGGCCCACAGAGGTTAAAGTCTGCGTAGAAGAACCAGGGGTATGACTTGGTTGCAATACATGGCAACCTAAAGACTAGGATGGACCGGCGTGATTTGGCGAGCAAACGGTAGCCCTGTGATAGCGACTCGTCGTCTACCATCCATCTTGAGTCAATCGAGATATGTGAAGCGGAAAGGCGGAGAACTCCAAAAGACCATATACTTGTTATCTAGTTATGGGTGAGGATGGCCATAGGATAGTGGGGCACCGGGGGCCGACGTATAGTTCTTATTTAACAAGGTGTGCCTTTCATTAGTTGAGGGAGGGGTCAAGTGGGACCATAGCCACTGGAATAAAAACAGATCTTAGCATCTGCATCGGAAGATATCTGAAAGCTCCCAACCGAGTTCTGTATTCCTTGACTTGCCCTGACACATGACTCGGACTGCACATTACAGGACATGTGCATCTAGACAAGCGATAACGATTCGTGATAAATGCGCGGGGAAGTATAGGAACATATACCACTCTGGGTAGTGTGTCCTAGACTTGGGGGCACCGTTCGACAGGTAGCATAATTCCTAGTTGGACTAGGTGGCATAAATCCTGAATCCGAGAAGCGTTCAGTAGATAGCGTAAACTCTAGTTGAATCTAGAAAGAACTGGATAGAAAACCCTAGATTAGATCTAGGTAATAAATAATAAATGGATGCTCGAAGGCAATGGAAAATACAGGGATTGGGATCACGTTATCGTTACTAGTTGGGACACTAGTTAGCTGGTGCAGAGATATAGAAACCAGTATAACAAGGAAATAGCGAAGCGGCGAAAGTATTAGAGCATATACAGTTCATCTTACCTTAGTATATCTTGTGTCAATCTTATCTAATCTTGCTGACCCTATCTTCATGGAATTATCTTGTATTCAGTTAATTCATGTCGTTTTGTTTTCCTTGTTCACATGCTAGAAGTTACTGAACTTACTCAGGCTTTATGTCTGACTCTGTTTTTCTTTCGTCTTCTTTTCTTCTATTCCCCCCTCCCTAGGTATTAAAGGAGGGAATAGTTTAGCTCAGGTTAAATTGGACTGCAACTCTTTCCATCTAGAAGAATTGTCGAAGTTTGCTTGGATTCTCTTTTCAGATGCTATGACTGGCTTTCGATAAAATCGGGGAATACAAATGTTGCTTTTATGCTTCTTTATTTTGTAAGACAAAAGATACTCTGATATTGTAAAGAAACCAGTGTACAAATCATTTTATCAATAAAGCAAAGTTTTATTTTCCGCTATTTAATTTTTGTCTGTCTTGTAATTTATCTGCATCTTTTACCTTAAAATGATCCACAGAACTTAGTGCATTCCCTTTGTGAGTGACACTAACGGACGTGGGGTGTTACACCCACAATCTACCCACCTAAGCTTGTCCACTAGTACATCCCACTTAACCCTCTTAGTCATGTTCATTTACATGTGTGTTTGGTTAAGTCTTACTAATCGTATTTCAGATGCCACTAAAGGAAACCACTAGATTCCTCATGCCACCCAAGGCACCTACTTAACCCCCATATCCAACCTTACATGTTTATCTGGTTAAGTATTTCTTAATTCATTCAGGCCATAACCTTATAAAGACCTCTCACATTAGACTGGCATTTATGGCAGCTGGATTTATCGGGCGGGTCCGGGCAGTCTTACACCATAAAAGAGTCTAACCTTGTGTCTTTACAACTGTTATGCTTTAATTTGGGTCTATGACCTCTCACATTGGGCTGACATTTGTGGCCAATGGATTTGCCGGGCGGGTCCGGGCAGGTTTACGTCACAAACCAGTCCAACCTCGTGTCCTAAGCATTGATTATCACTTATAATCTTTTACCCCAGTTTTAATAATTCCCTATTCAAATTATTAATTAACTCCAATTTTAATGATGCCCATAATTGACTCAATTATGGCCAACCACTCATGGCATGCAAAATCATATCAATTGCACCCCAACTTCTTTTTAATAAATCCTTAATATTACCCCTACCCCACGTTATACGTTCGCTTATTCAACGCAGAATATACGTTAGACTCGAATAGTCTAACTCATAGCACAAAGGTAAATTATCACAACATTTAGATGAATAAAATAGATCTAATCATAATAGGGGTGAAACTTGCATAAAACTACACATGTTAAGGATCTAAAGGTGTCAACTTATTAAATGTCACAATTTACATGTTACGATCATAACCCAAATTCATGTATAAACTTGCATATGGGGTTTTATGCAACATAATGATGGTGTGAACTAGCATCTAACACATAGAATTCACATATGTCATAACATAATTCTGGATGTCATAATTCTAGATCTGAATAGATGTCATGGCATATGTTTATTGTCTTTACTAATCAATCTAAACTTGCATACATGATTTATCATCAACATAGCCCAAATAATATCAACATTATGACTTGATTAACATGAACTAATTAGCATAGACAATAACATCATGACTTTATGACATGTATGATTTGTCACAATTTAGCAAAGAAAACTACAACTTATACAATAACATCATAGCATGATTTACAACATATAGGATATCATCATCACATAACATAGGATTTACAAAATACATGATAGCATAAGGTTTACAATAACATATATGACAATCCACATCATTTACTTATAATCCATTCATGACTTAACCTAATTAGTTTAATAATAATCTTGTTAAGATCATCATACTCACAATTAGAAGAGAAAGAGAGTCTTGATTTGCTTTAGAGTTGAGTAGAATTAGGGTTTTGATTAGTTTTTTTTCCTTCATAGTTTGCGGCGGCAATAATGAGTTCCATGGCGACGGTATGATGGTGGCTATTCTATTTTTCAGGTGAATTAGAGTGAGAGACTACCTAGGTATTTATAGAGTTTAAGATTTATTTAGACTGTCAGATCAACTCAGAACTAAACTGAACCGTTTAATTTTGCCAACTCAGCCCTAAAGACACATCAGCCAAACCCTAGCCGCCTGGACAGGTCGACACCCAGGTCGACTGCACAGTCGACTGCCCAGTCGACCTGGGGGGGGAGTGTCGACTGCCCAGTCGACTCCCCAGTCGACCTAGGGTGCTGGGCGGGAATTTTCACGCCTAGCCTGTTTGACTTCGAATTTTAAATTTTAAATTTTCTGAAATCTGTTTTGAATTTTCTAAAACTTCCGATGGCCATAACTTCTTCGTACGAAGTCCAATTCACGCAAACTCGGACTCTATTTCAACTAGAATTCCGAGACGAACACAATAGCACAACCTGTTTCCCATAATTCTCACGTCTGAGATTAGTTATTCTTTAATTTGTGAATATTAATATTAACAGAATTACGGGGTGTTACATTCTCCCCTCCTTAAAGGATTTCGACCCCGAAATCTTCAAGTCAAAGAGAATGTATATCCTAACATCCAATCATCCATCTACTCAACCATCAAACACAGGCATCCATTGTCCTTATAGACTTCTAATGCTTTCATGTTTAAATGCACAGTGTGTGTATATGTCCATATCTAATGCAAAATCAGGCGGTCCACTGATTCAGTTGACCTCCTTAATTGCAAATCATGATAGTGCCATGCGTCCATTATGTATGCGAAAGAAGCCTAATGCTGCATATTATCTCTATATGCGTGCACAATCATCATCTGAATACAGCATCCATATGATAATACAATCATCATACATCCATTTTTACTAAATACAGCCATTTATATGCAATATGCAGTATGAAGTGACTGAGCCGGTCTAGTGCCTAATAGTGTGTGTATATGCGTCCACGAGCAACCAAAAGCAAACACTTGCATCCACTTTGCATCCATCATACATAACATGTCTCAAAAACATGTTTCAACCATAGGATTATCCTAACTAAAGGTTAAGAATACTAGCGAGAGGATAATCTAAAGGTTAGATAAGTACAAGCTAAGCGATAAAGGAGAAATTAAAAGACATACCCTCTAAAAGAAAAGGGTATCGTGAACGCATCTTCTCTACTGTCTCCCAAGTAGTGTTGCTCTCATCATCTCCCCATTGTACTTTGACTAGTCTGACCTCTCGATTTCTCAGCTTCTTGATCTCCAACCCAAGAATGCATGTAGGAGCTTGTCGAATCATCGCATCATGCTCTATCTCCACCTCTCTAAGCAAGTTCGGCTCTACCACCTCCGCGGTCTCATGCAAGCACTTCCTCAAATGTGACACATGGAATACGTCGTGTACACCACCAAGTCTCTCAGGCAACTTGTAACACCCCACCTCCACTAGGGTCACTCACAAAGGGAATGCACTAGTTTTGGAGGGGTATTATCGAGATAACATCACAGAATTATCACAAGATAGAACATTAACAAAAATTTAAGTGAACAACGGAAGAATTTATGAGCAAAACAGAACTTCATTTTATTCCAAAATAAACCATGTCTCTTACAAGCATTTCAAATAACTTCATTACGACTGTCTTGTAATAATAGCCAAAGAAGCAATAACTTAAAAACAGAAAAATAGCTTATTCCCCAAGTGCAGTAAAAAGAAGAAGCCATAGCAAACTGTACATGCTGAGCCAAAGCAAGTGATATCCAAGCTAAGAGCTAGTGTTTCCTCCCTGAGAACCTGGGGGGGAAATGAAAGAAAAAGAGGCGAAAGGAAAAGGGTGAGTCATAAAGACTGAGTAAGTCCTAGTGACTTTCAGTAGAGGGGGGGTTTAAAGAGAATTTATATAATTATATATTTTAATATTTTAATTTTCAATTTATATTGACTTTTAAAACAACCTGTCATGTATGAACTGGAACTAAACTTAAGAATAGTGTCAAGGTGAACAAGATAGACTAAGGTGATCAGGATAAGTCAAGACAAGTCAAGAAAAGCATCACATGTTCGAGATCCGTTGCATCGACTTTACTAGTATACTAAGACCATGTCACAAGTTAATCACGAAATAAATCCCACGACCCAATATCATGAAATGACCCTGAAACGGGGTCTGACCCATGTACGGGGTCCTACGGAGCGATTATCTAGTCGATCGGCTCCCTACAAGTTCTATCTCGTCAAGTGTCCGTGTCATAAGGCTAATCACGAATGTAGTCACCTGTGCTGGGTCCACCTTCCGGTGTATCAGCCCTAGGGTGTCAACCCCTGACACGATTCAAGATGCACAGATAAATCTACGGATACCCAGTGCCTGCCCCGGAATACGTGCACGACCGTAGTCCATCGAACCTACACTGGCATACCCCACTACCGTCGTTCACCTCTTATAATCAGCCCAGTAATCGTGCCCCACCCGGCCTAGCCCCAGGGTACCTTGATACATCTAGAGGGTTACTGCTGAAAAGGGTCGTGTCTAGGGTTTCGCCTACAGATTAGGTCATGTAATTCGTGACCTAACCCGCCTAACCGATTAAGTCATGTAATTCGTGACTTAATCCTTTTCCAGTCAAGTCGTGTCAAGATGGTTAAGTATGTCATTTAAATTCGTGACTTAACCCGCCTACGTGTCATGTCAAGTTGGCTAAGTGTTGTCGTGTCAAGTTCATGACTTAGCCCTACAAATCATGTTCAAGTTGGTTAAGTTGTCTTTTCATGTTCATGACTTAACCCTAATTGGCATTAATTGATTCGTTAATGCACCGAACCACTCACATTGGATCCTATTGTTCGTAGCCACTGGATTTGCCGGGCGGTTCCGCGTAGGTTTACGCTACGAACTCAACCCAACCTCGGGTTTCAAGCGCGATGTGACCAACTACCCACATTGGATCCGATTGTTTGTAGCAACTGGATTTGCCGGGCGGTTCCGGGCAGGTTTACACTACAAACTCAACCCAACCTCGAGTTGGCCACTTCCTTGTTTTCTAAAGTCATGCCCATGTTCTTATCAGATTCGTGCTATTTTCATAGCATGTTCATATGTCAATTTTGTGCCCAACTAAGGCACGTTTCAAGTCAAGTCATAGAATATTCAAGTCAAGTTTTTCGTGCCATTTTTCATGTTCTACTTATGCCAAATTTCACGATTTATGATTATAATCAATTCAAGTTTTGCCTATTCTACCCAATCGTATCCCCAACGTATATAAATGTACTTTGTTCACAAGCATAAACAATTTAAGAGATAGAGGGGAATAAAACCAAACATGTGATAGGCATATGTGACAATTCCACCATCACTTGCATAATAAACAGGCTATAACATATCACATGGTTTCAATACTAGCATGATGATAACTTGGCATAGTAATGGTTCCAACTTAGTTCAACATGATGAATTCACATTAACATCATAGGCATAATAATCATTGCGGGCATAATAACGATTTTATTACAAACATGAAACATTATAGGCATGGTAATTCTAATAGGCATAGTGGATTCCAATTTAGTATTTTTAACATAAAGATTCTCATCTAGCATTATAAACATAATGATTCCAACTTTTCATCATAACATAGCAATTCCCAATTTGCCATTAACATGATATGTATATTAACATCACATGCATAGTTTCATTAACATCATAGACATGGTTTAATTAGCATCATAGGCATGGTTTAATCAACATAAAGATTTCAATAAACATAGTGATTCCATGGACATGTATTATTCCAACTTGCCATACAATTAAGCCCAAGTGATTCATAACAACATCAACGTCATGATAAGTTTAACTTGCAACATTAACATAGCAATATTCCCAAATTATGATTCAAAGTTAAACAATATAAACATGGATTAACAATAGTTCCTAAATCCGGTTTCAATTCAAAGCATGTCCATGTTATTTTATCGTTTTTGCCTAGAAAGTGACATAGAACTTACAATATGAAGCAAGCAATCCAAATCAAAACTTTAAATCAAATAGCCCCAAATCCGTTGTCTAAAGCGTCGTAGTTGTTGTAGCTTCTAGTTGTAGCCTTCAAGAATCATCCTTCATCTTATTTAATTTTTTTTCTTTGTATTTTTAATTTAGAGTTCTAGGTTTAATGGCGGTTGCATGAGTGCTAAAATGAAATAGTATGATTTAGGCTAGGTCCTAGGGTCTTTAAATAGTTGTAGGCAACTCATTTAGGCCATTAGATCAACCCCAGATCAATCCGGACCATCAAAACACATACGGGGCTTCAAAAATGGGTTCTGGGCCAAACCAGGCCGACAAGGTCGACCTGTACTGGGGGGGTCGACTCTAGGGTTGACCTGGCCTGGGGAGGTCGACTCTAGGGTCGACTCTAGGGTCGACTCGGTTCTGTCTACCAGAAAGTCTGCTGAAACTTGTTTTGGCCATATCTTGGTCATACGGACTCCGATTTTCGAAAACTCGGACTCTATTTCGCGTATTTTTTCGAGAGGAATGCAATGGTGAAGTCCATTTTACCTAATTCCATATTCGTAAATTAATTATTCCTATTTTACTATCTTTTCCGTTACACACACCGTTACCGAACTAATTTTTCTTCCCTTCCAAATATTAATTAATTCTTCTTATGCATCGCCATTATTTACCTATCTAAACATATTTTTATATATTTTATTTCATTTTTAATTATACCTTGATTTCTTGTTTTCACATGTTGTTAAAATTCGGGTTGTTACATTCTCCCCTCCTTAAAGGATTTCGTCCCCGAAATCTTCAAGTTAAGAAGAATGTGTCCTACCATCCATCATCCATCTACTCAAAAAATCATCCACAAGCAACCATGGTCCTTACAAGACTTCTAATGTTTTATGAACACATGCAAAGAGTGTGTGTATATGTTCCTTATCTAATGCTAATGATCAGGCCTGATTGATTTTCTAAATGCATACTATGTTTAGTGAAATGAATCCAATATGTATAGAAAATTCTCCTATTATAATTCATAATTTCTACATGAGTGCACAAACATTCAATCATATGCAACAACCAAATGATAGCACAACCAAGTTTCCAAAATAATCACTCATGCATATGCAAGTATGAAACTGTGACTGAGCCGATCTAGTGCCTAATGTGTATTCATGCATCCACGAGCAACCACTTGCGACCACTTGCAACCATTCTGCAATCATAACATGTTTCAATTACATGTTTACATCCAAAAAGATTCTACCTATGGTTCTCAATATATTATCGAGGAGAGAACAAGATAAAACAAAGCATCTAGAAAAAGAAGTTAAAGATGTACCCCAGAAGGTCCGGTCTGCTTCTTAGGGCAGTCCTTGTTGATGTGTCCAGTCTCCCCACAATGAAAACATTCACCTTGCTTTCTCTTCCTCTTTCTACAATCCTTGGCTATATGCCCTTCCGTACCACAAAAATTGCATTTCCTTTTATCACGTGAGTTGTCGTTCTTGCCTCCTTTCTCAAAGTCTACCTTCTTATTCTGAGAATCGTTGGGCTTGACCTCTTTCTTGCCCTTCTTATCTTCCTCATACAGTAGTGCCATATCCACCATGCTTTCAAAGGTCGCCCCCATGGGCACATGATTCATGGCCAAACCATGTAGTGGCTCGTTCAAGCCTCGTGTAAAACGTAGCGCCTTTTTCTGAGGAGTGTTGACTAACTCCAATCCGAAGCGAGCAAGCTGATTGAAACGGTTCACGTATTCTTTAACCGTCATATTTCCTTGTTTAAGGGCCAGAAACTGTTCCATTTGGAGAATCTCCTCTGCCGATGACAAGAACTTAAACCCAAATCTCCCTCTAAAGTCCGCCAAAGTCTCAATGGGCCTAGTAGCGTTGGTGACTTCCCACCAATAAGAAGCTTCCTCTTTCATGAGCCACGCCGCCAACTGTACTTTCCAATTGTCCTCTACCTCAAAGATAACAAACAAGTCTTTGGTTTCCTTCAACCAATTCTGTGCCTCAACAAAAGTCTCAGTTCCTAGGAAATCCTTTCCTCCCATGGCCTTAAAGTCCTTGCATATCTTTGAGAAAGCGGTTTCTCGCGGAGGTTGAGGAGGATGAGGAGGAGGATTGGCTGGGCCTGCCACATTAGCCCGAGCCTCGAGGAAACGACGGAACCAAGTGGGTATATTGACCCCCTCGGGAAGATTAAGGTCGTCGGCCATGATAAGCTGAAGACGAAAAAGGAAAAGATTCAAACGAGGAAACAAAGATAATGCTAATGGCTTTGGGGAATATGCCTTTTAATCAAAACAAAATTTTCTTGAAAATTTGCTTCTTTGTAAATGGTTTTGAAAAAAAAAATTCAAAAGGTTTTCAAAACTTTTGCCCAGTCTTGGTAATCTTCTGCTATGATACCAAATGTAACACCCCACCTCCGCTAGGGTCACTCACAAAGGGAATGCACTAGTTTTGGAGGGGTATTATAGAGATAACATCACAGAACTATCACAAGACAGAACATTAACAAAAATTTAAGTGAACAGCGGAAGAATTTATGAGCAAAACAGAACTTCATTTTATTCCAAAATAAACCATGTCTCTTACAAGCATTTCAAATAACTTCATTACAACTGTCTTGTAATAATAGCCAAAGAAGCAATAACTTAAAAACAGAAAAATAGCTTATTCCCCAAGTGCAGTAAAAAGAAGCAGCCATAGCAAACCGTACATGCTGAGCCAAAGCAAGTGATATCCATGCTAAGAGCTAGTGTTTCCTCCCTGAGAACTGGGGGGAAACGAAAGAAAAAAAGGCGAAAGGAAAAGGGTCAGTCATAAAGACTGAGTAAGTCCTAGTGAATTTCATTGTAAAAACGGTTAAAACAACCTGTCATGTGTGAACTGGAACTAAACTTAGGAATAGTGTCAAGGTGAACAAGATAGACTAAGGTGATCAGGATAAGTCAAGACAAGTCAAGTAAAGCATCACATGTTCGAGATCCGTTGCATCGACTTTACTAGTACACTAAGCCCATGTCACAAGTTAATCACGAAATAAATCCCACAACCAAATATCATGAAATGACCCTGAAACTGGGTATAACCTAAGTACGGGGTCCTACGGAGCGATTATCTAGTCGATCGGCTCCCTACAAGTTCTAGCTCGTCAAGTGTCCGTGTCATACGGCTAATCACGAATGTAGTCACCTGTGCTGGGTCCACCTTCGGGTGTATCAGCTCTAGGGTGCCAACCCCTGACACGATTCAAGATGCACAGATAAATCTACGGATACCCAGTGCCTGCCCCGGAATACGTGCACGACCGTATTCCACCGAACCTACACTGGCATACCCCACTGTCGTCGTTCACCTCTTACAATCAGCCAAGTAATCGTGCCCCACCCGGCCTAGCCCCAGGGTACCTTGATACATCTAGAGGGTTACTGCTGAAAAGGGTCATGTCTAGGGTTTCACCTACAGATTAGGTCATGTAATTCGTGACCTTACCCGCCTAACCGATTAAGTCATGCAATTCGTGACTTAATCGTGTTCCAGTCTAGTCGTGTCAAGATGGTTAAGTATGTCATTTAAATTCGTGATTTAACCGCCTACGTGTCATGTCAAGTTGGCTAAGTGTTGTCGTGTCAAGTTCATGACTTAGCCCTACAAATCGTATTCAAGTTGGTTAAGTTGTCTTTTCTTGTTCATGACTTAACCCTAATTGGCATTAATTGATTCATTAATGCACCGAACCACTCACATTGGATCCTATTGTTTGTAGCCACTGGATTTGCCGGGCGGTTCCGGGCAGGTTTACGCTACGAACTCAACCCAACCTCGGGTTTCAAGCGCGATGTGACCAACTACCCACATTGGATCCTATTTTTTGTAGCAACTGGATTTGCCGGGCGGTTCCGGGCAGGTTTACACTACAAACTCAACCCAACCTCGAGTTGGCCACTTCCTTGTTTTCTAAAGTCATGCCCATGTTCTTATCAGATTCGTGCTATTTTCATAGCATGTTCATATGTCAATTTCGTGCCCAACTAAGGCATGTTTCAAGTCAAGTCATAGAATATTCAAGTCAAGTTTTTCTTGCCATATTTCGTATTCTACTTATGCCAAATTTCACGATTTATGATTATAATCAATTCAAGTTTTGCCTATTCCACCCAATCGTATCCCCGACGTATATAAATGTACTTTGTTCACAAGCATAAATAATTCAAGAGATAAAGGGGAATAACACCAAACATGTGATAGGCATATGTGACAATTCCACCATCACTTGCATAATAAACAGGCTATAACATATCACATGGTTTCAATACTAGCATGATGATAACTTGGCATAGTAATGGTTCCAACTTAGTTCAACATGATGAATTCAACTTTACATCATAGGCATAATAATCATTGCGGGCATAATAATGATTTTATTACAAACATGAAACATTATAGGCATGGTAATTCTAATAGGCATAGTGGATTCCAATTTAGTATTTTTAACATTATGATTCTCATCTAGCATTATAAACATAACGATTCCAACTTTTCATCATAACATAGCAATTCCCAATTTGTCATTAACATGATAGGTATATTAACATCACATGCATAGTTTCATTAACATAATAGACATGGTTTAATTAGCATCATAGGCATGGTTTAATCAACATAAAGATTTCAATAAACATAGTGATTCCATGGACATGTATTATTCCAACTTGCCATACAATTATGCCCAAGTGATTCATAACAACATCAACATCATGATAAGTTTAACTTGCAACACTAACATAGCAATATTCCCAAATTATGATTCAAAGTTAAACAATATAAACATGGATTAACAATAGTTCCTAAATCCGATTTCAATTCATAGCATGTCCATGTTATTTTATCGTTTTTGCCTAAAAAGTGACATAGAACTTACAATATGAAGCAAGCAATCCAAATCAAAACTTTAAATCAAATAGCCCCAAATCTGTTGTCTAAAGCGTCGTACTTGTTGTAGCTTCTAGTTGTAGCCTTCAAGAATCATCCTTCGTCTTCTTTAATTTTTGTTCTTTGTATTTTTAATTTAGAGTTCTAGGTTTAATGGCGGCTGCACGAGTGCTAAAATGAAATAGTATGATTTAGGCTAGGTCTTAGGGTCTTTAAATAGTTGTAGGCAACTCATTTAGGCCATTAGATCAACCCCAGAGTCAATCCGAACCATCAAAATACATACCGGGCTTCAAAAATGGGTTCTAGGCCAAACCAGGCCGACCAGGTCGATCTGTATAGGGGGGTCGACTCTAGGGTCGACCTGGCCTGGGGAGGTTGACTCTAGGGTCAACTCTAGGGTCGACTCGGTTCTGTCTGCCAGAAAGTCTGCTGAAACTTGTTTTGGCCATATCTTGGCCATACGGACTCCGATTTTCGAAAACTCGGACCCTATTTCGCGTATTGTTTCGAGAGAAACGCAATGGTGAAGTCCATTTTACCTAATTCCTGATTCTTAAATTAATTATCCTTATTTTACTATCTTTTCCGTTACACACACCGTTAACGAACTAATTTTTCTTCTCTACCAAATATTAATTAATTCTTCTTATGCATCGCCATTATTTACCTATCTAAACATATTTTTATATATTTTATTTCATTTTTAATTATACCTTGATTTCTTGTTTTCACATGTTGTTAAAATTCGGGTTGTTACACAACTCCACTCTATACGCCATCTGTCCAATCTTCTCCTTAATAGGAAACGGCCCTACGAACCTTGGTGCTAATTTACCAACGGACCCAAAGCGAACAACGTTCCGTAATGGAGACAGTTTGATAAAGACCAAGTCCCCAACATCAAACTTAAGATCTGTCCTCCTCTTATCCGCATAAGATTTCTGCCTACCTTGCGCTGCTTTCATCCTCCTTCGAATCAAGTCGATCTTCTCTGAAGTCTCCCTAATCATATCGGGCCCAAGTAAGATCTTATCTGTAGATTCCCACCAACATGTAGGTGAATGACAAGGTCGTCCATAAAGAGCTTCGAAAGGTGCCATGCCAATGCTGGATTGAAAGCTATTATGATATGCGAACTCTACCAATGGAAGATGCTCTTCCCATATACCCCCAAAGTCTAGGATACATAGCCTCAAAAGATCCTCTAGAATACGATTCACCCTCTCGGTCTGGCCGTCCGTCTGAGGATGATATGCGATGCTCAAACATAACTGAGTCCCTACCGCTTCTTGCAAGCTTCTCCATAATTCTCTAGTGAAAATAGGATCGCGTTCGCATACTATGCTAGACGGAACACCGTGCAAACGAACAATTTCTCGAATGTATATGGAAGCTAACCATGGAGCAGTCCTCTTACTCTTCACGGGAATGAAATGGGCGCTCTTAGTAAGTCTGTCTACTATAACCCAAATCCCCGTATTACCCTTCCTTGATCTTGGTAATCCATCAACAAAGTCCATCGAGACACTTTACCACTTCCATAGTGGAACCTCCAATGGGTGAAGCAACCCACCGAGTTTCTTTTGTTCCGCTTTTACTTGTTGGCACAACAAGCATCTAGCGACATACTCGGTAACATCTTTCTTCATGCCGGCCCAAAAGTAAACGCTCTTCATGTCTTTGTACATCTTGCCCCCGCCGGGATGAATGGTCATCTTCGAATGATTTTCTTCGTCAAGAATAGCCTTCCTTAGGTCATCGTCTTTTGGTATACAAAGTCTACGGTGTAATCAACCCTTATCATCTAGGGTATACCTACGGAGATGGCTTGATGACTCCCCTCCTATGAGCTTTTCCACTAACTCAACCAACTGTGGGTCATCTCGCTGTGCCTCGCCAATCCGTCCCAAAAGCGTAGGTCTGACCTCCAAGGATGCTAGCAAAACGGGTACAAAGTCAACGGAAGGTCTAAAATCAAACATAGAGATGAATTCTAAGTTTCGCCGTTCAACAAACAACGGACTCAAGGACAACCTTTTCCTACTTAAGGCATCTGCCACCACGTTACGCTTGCCAGGAGTATATGAAATTTAGAAATCGTAGGACGCTAAGAACTCCATCCACCTTTGCTGCCTTAAATTCAAGTCCTTCTTAGCGAATAAGTATTTTAAAGATTTGTGGTCAGTGAAAAATTCGAATTTCTCGCCAAGAAAATAATGACGCCAAGACTTAAGCGGGAAAAAAATAGCGGCCAACTCTAGGTCATGTGTAGGGTAATTTTTCTCATGCGCTCTCAACTGCCTTCCACTATAGGCTATTACCCTACCCTCTTGCATTAAGACCGCGCCTAGACCTGTCCCACAAGCATCGGTATAAACAGTAAATGGCTTACTCCCGTCTGGCAGCACTAAGACTGGAGTTGAGGTCAAAGCTCTCTTTAAACGTTGGAATGCATCATCACAATCTACGTCCCACGCGAAGACTAGGTTCTTCTTCGTCAGGCGTGTCAATGGAGCTGATAACTTTGCGAAGTCTTTGATAAACTTCCTATAGTAGCTAGCCAACCCCAAGAAACTTCTTACTTCAGTAGCATTTTTAGGGACCTTCCAATCTTGGATGGCCACCACCTTCGCGGAATCTACAGCTATCCCTTCTTTATAAACCACGTGCCCTAAGGATCGTACTTCCTTCCTCCAGAAGTGACACTTAGAAAATTTAGCTTTAAGTTTATGCGCTCGTAGGGTCTCCAACACTTCCCTAAGATGTAGGGCATGCTCTTCTTTATCCTAAGAAAAGATCAAGATGTCTTCTATAAAGACTACCACGAATTTGTTATGGTACTCCCTAAACACCCTACTCATCAGATCAACAAAGTGTGCGGGGGCGTTTGTCAAACCGAAGGGCATCACTAGCCATTCATAAAAACCGTCCGGAGTCCTAAAGGCAGTCTTGTCTATGCTATCCTCATCCACTCTCAACTGATGGAAACCAGTGACTAAGTTCAACTGCGAAAACACTAAGGCGCCAACTAACTGATCGAAGAGATCGTCAATCCTCGGCAGTGGGTGTTTGTTTTTCTTAGTAAGCTTATTAAGTTATCTATAGTCCACACAAAGTCTAATGGACCCATCCGCCTTCGTGGAAAATACTACTGGAGCACCCCACTCCGATATACTTCGTCTTATGAACCCCTTCTCAAGCAACTCCTTCACTTTCTTATCGAGTTCCATCCTTTGACGAGGAGCCATGTGGCGTATTGGCAAAGATACTGGTTTGGATTATCCACAAGATATATTCGAAAATCTATCTACCGCATGGGAGGCAAGCCCTTCACCTCCTCAAACACATCCGAGTATTCTCGGACCACTTTAACAGATCGTAGATTTCCCACCAACGCGTCACGCGATTCTAAATAACTTAGCATAACGGAATTTATGGGATTACAAAAGATTTCAAGAGCGTTACCAAGGCGAGTCATGAGCCTAACTACTCTCCTTTCACAATCAAGAACGGCCCCATTTCTGGATAACCAATCCATTCCTAAAATTAGCCCATAGCCCGTGAAGCCCAAAACATAAGCATCACATCTAAACTCAATGCTAAGTATAGAAATTTTCAAATCCAGCTGAGCACCCAATTAGATTCGAAACAACTAAGGGATCCTCTACTAAACTGGTGTTTAAGTGCAGTGATTCAACTAATGATGTAGAGATAAACGAATGCGATGCGCACAAATCGAATAAAGTACGGACAAGATGATCAAATAGAAAAACTAAGCTTTCAACAGGAATGGTTCTACCTCGTTCTTGCAGTGGTGGCACCGCGAGAGCCTGAACTTGTCCCCTTGCCTGCCCTGGTGCCATAAGAGCTTGCACCTGTCCTCCCGAGGTAGCTCCTGCCCTCTGCCCCTTCTTTGGGCAGTCCTTCACTAGATGTCCCGCTTCGCCACAGTGAAAACAGCCAGTCTTCTTTTTCTTTCGGCAATCCTTGCTGAGATGGCCTGGTGTCCCACATTTAAAGCATTTCTTCTTTCCCTTTCCATCATTGTCTTTACCACCCTTCTTGTTTTGTTGTTGTGGTTTCTTCTGATCCCCTTTCTTCTCGGGTGCCTTATCAGCTTTAGTGCCTTTCTCCTCGTGCATGAGTGCCATGTCTACTAGCTTCTCAAAGGTGGCCCCTATAGGGATGTGTGTCATAGCCAACCCTTGCAATGGTTCATTCAATCCATTAACGAACCTCAGAGCCTACTTCTTCGGCGTGTTCACTAAGTCCAAGCCTTGCTAACTGATTAAATTTGTTGACATATTCTTTCACTGATGAGCTTCCTTGCTTTAATGTCAAGAACCTTTCCATAAATAGATTCTCTTCTGCCCTTGAGAGAAACTTCGCCTCAAACCTACGCCTGAAATCCTCCCAAGAATCAACAAGACGCTCCCCATTAGTGACCTCCCACCAAAACGAGGCCTCTCCCTTCATTAACCGAGCTGCTAATTTGACTTTCCTCCCTTCTTCTACTTCAAATACTTTTAGCAATTCTTCTACCTCCCTAAGCCAATCTATAGCTTCCACAAACTTTTCTGACCCTTGAAAAGGTTTTCCACCCATAGCCTTAAATTCCTTGCACGTCTTTGCAAAAGTATCAGCGCGAGGAGGAGGAGGAGCAGGTGCAACTGGTGGTGGAGGAACACTGGCTGGACCTGCAGCGACCCTAGCCTCTAACCATCTCCTATACCATCCTGGTATCGTTACACCGTCCGGAAGGTTAAGATCTTCAGCCATGCTGAAACGAAAAAGGAAAGATTCAAAATGGAGAATTCGAAAGATAAAGATATGGCTATTGGGGATTATGTTTTTCTTAAAATCTTTCCACTTTAAATTACTCATCAAGACATGTTTTTGAAAACACTTCTTCCAAAAATACTTTAGAAAAATAGTTTTTCTAAAAAAATTATCTGTTCTGGTAACCTTAAGCTCTGATACCACGTGTAACACCCCACGTCCATTAATGTCACTCTCAAAGGGAATGCATTAACTTCCATGGAGGTTATAAGTGAATATAGAATAGAAAAATTACAACAAGACAGATAATAAGTAGTACTTGGAAATATAAAACTTCATTTTATTGCAGCGGAAATTAAACATGTTTTTTACATCATAAAACCATAAATCAGAGTCAAGTACAATATCCATCTTGATAAAACAAAATACATTATCCCATTACACAAATAGCCATTAAAGAAGATAACAAGCTGGACTTTACTTCCACAGTCCAAGCTTTCCAAGAGAGATAAAGCAATCCAATCAAACTCCACTAGAGCTGGGCCCAACCTGAGGACCTGGAGGGGGAAAAAGGATAGAAATGGAGCGGTCAGACATAAAGTCTGGCGAGTAAGATAATTCTAACAATACTATTGCCAAAATAACTATACTAAGGCATAAGCTGGAAAACAAGGAAATGTCTATGAACTATTGGGTATGGAAGGGCAGATAAAGATAAAGTCAAAGATAACGTTAAAGGCACACCTAACTACTAACGAATAATTACTACACTGCACCGCACCAGTCACCCTAAAGGTTGATCTGATTTGCTTCACACAGAAACTATATAAATAGCCTTGCGTACCCCTAGCTGACTACATAGGTGTCGTCTGCCCCTATCTCCGCTAGGCGTACACCACTACCCACTTTCGATCGGCTCCCTACTCGTAGATACCCGTGTTGGTCCCACAGTGGGGTGTATCACTCCCCTAAAGTGGCAACCGATACAACTTGAGATTGCACGGCTTATACCTACACGATGCAACAACGTCTTACCTACCAAACCGGGTCCACACACGCATATGAAACTCGTTGGACTTGCACTGCCACCGCTACCCCGTTTTGGCCTCTTATAGTCAAGCCTAGTATGCGTGTCCCTTCCTCGACTTGGGTCGAGCCCAAAAAGATACGTTTGGGATACTGGTTGAAATGGGCCCCCACAAGCTACCCACCTAAGCTTGTCCACTAGTACATCCCACTTAACCCTCTTAGTCATGTTCATTTACATGTGTGTTTGGTTAAGTCTTACTAATCGTATTTCAAATGCCACTAAAGGCAACCACTAGATTCCTCAGGCCACCCAAGGAACCTACTTAACCCCCATGTCCCACCTTACATGTTTATTTGGTTAAGTATTTCTTAATTCATTCAGGCCATAACCTCATAAAAATCTCTCACATTAGACTGGCATTTATGGCAGTTGGATTTACTGGGCGGGTCCGGGCAGTCTTACACCATAAAAGAGTCTAACCTCGTGTCTTTACAACTGTTATGCTTTAACTTGGGCCTAGAACCTCTCACATTGGGTTGACATTTGTGACCACTGGATTTGCCGGGCGGGTCCGGGTAGGTTTACGTCACAAACGAGTCCAACCTCGTGTCCTAAGAATTGATTATCACTTATAATCTTTTACCCCAGTTTTAATAATTCCCTATTCAAATTATTAATTAACTCCAATTTTAATGATGCCCATAATTGACTCAATTATGGCCATCCACTCATGGCATGCAAAATCATATCAATTGCACCCCAACTTCTTTTTAATAAATCCTTAATATTACCCCTACCCCACGTTATACGTTCGCTTATTCAACGCAGAATATACGTTAGACTCGAATAGTCTAACTCACAGCACAAAGGTAAATTATCACAACATTTATACGAATAAAATAGATCTAATCATAATAGGGGTGAAACTTGCATAAAACTACACATGTTAAGGATCTAAAGGTGTCAACTTATTAAATGTCACAATTTACATGTTACGATCATAACCCAAATTCATGTATAAACTTGCATATGGGGTTTTATGCAACATAATGATGGTGTGAACTAGCATCTAACACATAGAATTCACATATGTCATAACATAATTCTGGATGTCATAATTCTAGATCTGAATAGATGTCATGGCATATGTTTATTGTCTTTACTAATCAATCTAAACTTGCATACATGATTTATCATCAACATAGCCCAAATAATATAAACATTATGACTTGATTAACATGAACTAATTAGCATAGACAATAACATCATGACTTTATGACATGTATGATTTGTCACAATTTAGCAAAGAAAACTACAACTTATACAATAACATCATAGCATGATTTACAACATATAGGATATCATCATCACATAACATAGGATTTACAAAATACATGATAGCATAAGGTTTACAATAACATATATGACAATCCACATCATTTACTTATAATCCATTCATGACTTAACCTAATTAGTTTAATAATAATCTTGTTAAGATCATCATACTCACAATTAGAAGAGAAAGAGAGTCTTGATTTGCTTTAGAGTTGAGTAGAATTAGGGTTTTGATTAGTTTTTTTTTTCCTTCATAGTTTGCGGCGGCAATAATGAGTTCCATGGCGACGGTATGATGGTGGCTATTCTATTTTTCAGGTGAATTAGAGTGAGAGACTACCTAGGTATTTATAGAGTTTAAGATTTATTTAGACTGTCAGATCAACTCAGAACTAAACTGAACCGTTTAATTTTGCCAACTCAGCCCTAAAGACACATCAGCCAAACCCTAGCCGCCTGGACAGGTCGACACCCAGGTCGACTGCACAGTCGACTGCCCAGTCGACCTGGGGGGGGGAGTGTCGACTGCCCAGTCGACTCCCCAGTCGACCTAGGGTGCTGGGCGGGAATTTTCCCGCCTAGCCTGTTTGACTTCGAATTTTAAATTTTAAATTTTCTGAAATCTGTTTTGAATTTTCTAAAACTTCCGATGGCCATAACTTCTTCGTACGAAGTCCAATTCACGCAAACTCGGACTCTATTTCAACTAGAATTCCGAGACGAACACAATAGCACAACCTGTTTCCCATAATTCTCACGTCTGAGATTAGTTATTCTTTAATTTGTGACGACTACACTTAGTTCCATGGCGGCGGTATGACGGTGGCTATTCTATTTTTCATGTGAGTTAGAGTGAGAGACTACCTAGGTATTTATAGAGTTTAGGATTTATTTAGACCGTCAGATCAACTCAGAACTAAACTGAACCGTTTAATTTTGCCAACTCAGCCCTAAAGACACATCAGCCAAACCCTAGCCGCCTGGATAGGTCGACACCCAGGTCGACTGCCCAGTCGACTACCCAGTCGACCTGGGGGGTGTCGACTGCCTAGTCGACTCCCCAGTCGACCTAGGGTGCTGGGCGGGAATTTTCCCGCCTAGCCTGCTTGACTTCGAATTTTGAATTTTAAATTTTCTGAAATCTGTTTTGAATTTTCTGAAACTTCCGATGGTCATAACTTCTTCATACGAAGTCCAATTCACGCAAACTCAGACTCTATTTCAACCAGAATTCTGAGACGAACACAATGGCACAACCCGTTTCCCACAATTCTCAAGTCTGAGATTAGTTATTCTTTAATTTGTGAATATTAATATTAACAGAATTATGGGGTGTTACATTGCGAGAGTAGTTCTTCCCAGGAAGGCGTTGTAAGCAGAGGGTTCAAAGATTATAACAAAGTCTTGTATCCATGTGGCTTTCTGCCCTCCTTCCCCAAGCTCCACCAACAGACTGATGACACCAATCGGTTGAACAGCTTGACCAGTGAATCGATGGACCTTGTTCTGACAGGCTTTTGCATCACTCATGGAAAGCTTCATCCAATGGAATGCGCTAAAGAAAAGGATGTTAACTGAGGCTCCGCTATCGACTAACACCCTTCTTACTATGGTCGGGCCCAGAACAACGGTTATCACCATTGGATCCTTTGTAGGTGTTATGATCCCAGCCGGATCTTCATCTTTAAATGTGATGTCATCTCGCAGCATTCTTGGTACTTTTGCCGATAAAACTTCATCTATGGTCATGAGTTCACCTTTTTTCGAAAAGTCCTTCACCTCTTGATCGTACTTCACCATATCCCCGCAGCTTTTACCAACCGGGTAGGGGCCTCCTGAAATGGTGTTTATGATCATCCTTGGTATAGCAGCAATTGAAGCATTCTCATTCTGTTTAGGCTGTCCTACAGAAGCTCCTTGGTCTTGAGTTCCCTGATCATTCTGGGAGTTCTTTGTGCACCGCTGAAGCCTGTTTTTCCTTAACAATTCTTCGATTAAGCCTTTCAAATGTCTACATTTGTTCGTTGTGATAACCCCAAACTTCCACGGAAAGAAAGTAAGGAATAATCATTTGGAATACAACATAAATACAATAATACATATCACAGATACAAAATAGCATAGGAAATTCATAGAGTAACAACATCATAGCAGCGGAAAAATAATGTCATCAATCCACAGAAAATCCACAGTCACAGAATTCTACATTATTACATCAAGTTTGCAGAAAAGAAATAAGTTCCAACTCCAATTTAAACAACATGGAATAAACCAAGTTTAATGTCTGAAATAAAAAGAAAGAGAAAAATTGCAAAATCAGCGAATGATTAGTCTTAAGACTCCTAGTCATCACCTCTCCACAAGAAAATCCAAGAGAAATAATAAGCAGCTCCAAAGGAAAGGCTCCAAGCGGAAAATAAACCTGTTTGCTTAACTGCTCCTGTAGAAAGGAGGGCACCCGAGTTTGCAAAAAGGTGGAAACAAACAACGGGTCAGTCGTGGGACTGGTGCGAGAATTCTTAACTAATTTATCATTATTAATAAGGCAAACCCAAAGACCACGCCGCTAAAGCGGAACGGAATTACTCTAATGGATTGCTGTGCATAAAAGTGTCAGAATAAATGATAAGTAAATCGTACAACAGCGTTATGCTTTTTAGACAAATGGAATCACCATAAGACCTAGGTCCCATCACACAATGCAACACAAACCAGAGGATGGGGTTCTACCTTTTAGTGATTAAACATGCTAAATACGGCAAATACGAGTTTAATAATATTATTAGTATGTATTAAAACATTCCAAAGTAAATGTAGAAATCCAAGGAAGAATAGTATCCCATTCTATTATGCCTCCATACTAGTAATGCAACCAAATCGGTAGGGTCTTATTTGGATTATGGTTTCCATCATGAGTCAAGGCTAGGAGGAGCTCCTACCGTTTCGAGACACTCTAGCTAATGTCTCAGGATCCCTCGCAGTGAACCCTTGGAAAGCTGCAGGGCCGGTCCACCATACCAGTTGCGGATTAGTTATTCCTGAACATACGTTTCCCAGTCCTATAGGACCTATCATCCGAGGCGCATCATTCCATCATCCACATAAGTAAAATATTGGGCCGTGTTAAAACCCAATCACCACTTCTAGCTAGAAAGAAACGTGTTGCTCTCCCTGCGTTCCCTTCTCCCGTTTTAGACTCCACCGGTGTGTGAGGTTCGCGAAGTCACGTTGTACACAAAGCTATGCCTAAACAAGCTATGCTTTGATCGTCCCACAAGGCCTGCTTTTCAAAAAAAACCTTGATCATATGCATCTTAGCATGCCACACCATCACTCCATACCGTACTACCAACCCTTTGCCGAAATATATGAACGGGTGTTAAGCAAGAGAATAAATTCCCCGCCACCAAACATCCATACATTCGACAAAAGATTAAAAACATGATATTTGATAGAATATGATGTCAGACACATAATCCATTTAGTAGCTTATGCTCTGGGTCTGAGCGAAAACCAAACCCGTGAAATCAACATGTACGTTTGGGCAATGACCATGACCTTTGAATTGGGAGCAAGTCAAATCAAAGCCTCGATCGTTTTCTATTCGAGGGAAGATTTACGGTCTTCATTCACCATCTTTATACATCAAATAACGTCGTTTGATTATTTAGAATGAGAGAACTCGGTCTTTCCAAATAATCCTCGTATATATATATATATATATTAAAATCCTTCTTATACATTAATAATTGTTTTCATTAACGATTCATTCCTATATTAATTATTTAAAAATAATTAAATTTTAATATAACGACGCCTTAAGTCCATGGGCGACTATGGCGCTGCATTCAAACAATTTTGATTTTCCCCTTTCTTAGAATCTAACCCTTGGATCTTAACGTAATATATATCATTGGAAAGATTTTTCCAAGATGGTCCTAACGGTTTCAGTTTCAAGAAAATCCGACGGTCAGATCTTCTTGTATAGTCGTTAAAAGTACGATTTCAAAACGCGAACTACCACGCCCTATTCGTTTAATTTTAATTATATTTATATATATATAATAATTGAATCGAAGTAACGTCGTTTGATTAAAACAACACTCTACACAACTACTGACACTCACCAAATTTTTAATTCATTTGAAAATGTAAATACTTTTACCACATCCTATCTTCATTCTTTCTCTTACATTGAAAATGTAAATTTTGATACACTCAAAATCCTATTTTTAAATTACATATAAAAAAAATATAATTTCTAATGACAATACAAACTCTACTCTTAATTCACATTGTAAAAACATGATTTTTAATTACAATGCAAATACTACATCTAATGCACATTGTAAAAATATGATTTTTAATTACAATGCAAACACTACATCTAATTTACATTGTAAAAATATAATTTTTAATTACAATGCAAACACTACATCTAATTCACATTTTAAAAATATAATTTTTAATTACAATGCAAACAGTACATCTAATTTACATTTTAATTACAAAGAAAAATGTAATTTTTAACATGCAATATTAATTCACTTTATAATTTACATATAAAAATGTAAATTTTGACATACGATGAAATTCACCTTTTATTTACAAAGAAAAATGTAATTTTTAACATACAATATAATTTCACTTTATAATTTACAAATAAAAACGTAAATTTTGACATACGATGAAATTCACCTTTTAATTACAAAGAAAAATGTAATTTTTAACATAAAACAAAATTTCACTTTATAATTTACATATAAAAATGTAAATTTTGACATACGATGAAATTCACCTTTTAATTACAAAGAAAAATGTAATTTTTAACATACAACAAAATTTCACTTTACAATTTACATATAAAAATGTAAATTTTGACATACGATGAAATTTCTATTATATTTACATTAAAAAATAATGTAAACTTTACCTATGGTGAAATTCCTATATATTTACCTTAATAAAAATGTAAACCTTACCTATGGTGAAATCCCTCATTATAATCACATCTAAAAATGTCATTTATACTTTATCATTCTAATTTACATTAAATTAACATATAAAAATGTCATCTTTATTTCGTCGTATTTTACATTAAAATAAGATATAAAAATGTCATCTTTATTTACATTAAAATAACATATAAAAATATCATCTTTATTTACATTAAAATAACATGTAAAAATGTCATCTTAATTTTATCATTCATATTAAAATAACATAAAAAAAAATGTCATCTTTATTTCATTGTTCAATTTCAATGCATTAACATAACGGTTCAACTTCGACATCATAACATAACACAAAATATAAGGTCCGACTTTGTGTGATAACATTCATGTGATGAATACATATAAATTTACAATTATCTATCATAGCAACATAACAACATCAACAATCATATCTAAATAAAATAGATCTGAAGATTAACTATGGGATTACTTCGTAACAACAAAGTAATTGTTTAATTAATTAATTTAAATGAGGAAATTTCACATCTGACACTTAAAATTTCAGATCTAAAATCATAACATCGCAACCATTCAGATCTACAACTTATATTAACATCCATCATCAATCCATTTATTTTTTATTCTCAACTTCTCATACGCAAAGAATAACATTCAAATTAATTAAATTTATTTAAAAATAAATTATCGCCTTGATTGGATTTAAAATGAATGTCCAAACTCGATCAGATCTCATGTTCAAAGTCATGGTGGTTTCAGATCTGAGAGATTTCAATTTGAAATTCAAATGAATAAATTAGAAACTGACTTTTAACAACTGTCGCTGTAACGCTTAAAAGCGTCGCAAAATCTGAAATATTCATAACTTAAATTTCAGAAATGTTCAAAACTTTGAATTCGGATTTCGGGAGCTGTAGTCGATGGTTTTGCGAACGGTTTGCGGGAGATCGGAGAGATACGAGAGGTGGATTTTTGGCCGGGGGGGACGTGCGGCGGCGCTATGTGGGCCCGGCGGGGGTGCGAGGTCAGCGGGTTCAGGGGGTCGTGGCGGCGGTTACAGGCGATGGGCGGCTCCGGTTTTGGTATGAGATCGAAGAGCTCGAGAATCTCTTCGAAATGAGTAAACGTGTGAAGATTTTTGTTGAGAATTGAGGGAGAAATCAGAGTTTGAAGATTTGAGAAGTGGTGGGTTTCTGTGGCGGCTGAACACGATGGGGGAAGATGAATGAATAGTGTTTTTATAATAAAATAATAGTATTAAATAATTAATTAGCCCAATAAAGGTCCGTTTGGTCATTAACTCGGAATTTGGCCTGCTAATTGTTGTTCTTAAGGTTTTGACGCCTTCTGAACGCAATGGTATAGGTTTCGTGGCCCAATTCCGAAATCTGTAAATATTTCATTTAAATTTACATTAAAAATTAATTAATTAAATATTTACCATTCATTTAAATACGCCGAGGCCACATACTAATCCAGAAAAATCCAAAAAAAATATTTTTGGCTTTCTTATGACGATACGATCCTAACAAAATTTATTTCGTCGAATTCTGAGGCTGTTTGAAAAATGGCTATTTTTCAGTCAATTAATTTTGACCGAAATTGACAAAACACAGTTTCTTTTGCCACACTCAAATACTAGGTTCAAAAATCATGAAATTTGAAACCTAGCAATAATTTTACATTCCGGATCCAACAAAAGTGGTTTCGTTGAATTCCGAGGTAGTATGCAAAATGTCGATTTTCAAGGGCGATATACTTTCTATATCGACCTTTCTGAAAATTCATTTGGCCATAACTTTTGATTCCCGCTATGAAACTTCGATTTTTCAGATTTGTTAGAAAGATATTCATTAACAGATTTAGATATTTTTTTGTTTCATCAAAATCTGGTTTATCCTACATCCTGTGTAGTTAGTCAAAGTTCAAGTTTGACTTTTCAAACTATCTTCCTATTTCTAATTCTTTATGCAATTTATTTGAATATATTTGCATTAACTTTGCTCAAAATAAATTTCCATTCATTTTTTATTTGAAAAAATTTATTTTAATTATTTAATCACCCCTAAAATCTCTAAAATGAAAATTTTAAATTGGCCCCAAATTCCGGGTTGTTACAGTCTCCCCCGCTTAAGAACTTTTCAACCTCGAAAAGAAAAAGAGAAGAATAGAAGGGTAGGAACCAACATAAAGAATAGAAAATATTTTAAGCGTACCTCAAAATAAAACTAATCGGGGATGTCCACTCTGCATTTGGGATAGGCTTGTTTGATACTCTCCTTGGTTTCAATAACATTTTGCCCCATTGTTCTAACTCTAGTAGTTCTAGCGGCACAAGTACTCATTTTTAGATGGTTCGGTACGATCAAGGAAAGAGTCAGAACAATTGTAATGGTGATTCAAATAGATAGAAAAGATCGAAGGATGAATGAAAAGATGATGATAAAGTGACTGACTATTATGTATTCTCATGAAATGTTCGCCATAGAATATTGGGATTCTATGTAAACGAATTATCATAAATATGTTATTTCCCAAAACCATGTTTAACCAAAGCTCTGATACAGACTGTGATAACCCCAAACTTCGAAGAGGTGAAAGTAAGGAATAATCATTTGGAATACAATATAAATACAATAATACATATCACAGATAAAAAATAGCATAGGAAATTCATAGAGTAACAACATCATAGCAGCGGAAATATAATGTCATCAATCCACAGAAAATCCACAGTCACAGAATTCTACATTATTACATCAAGTTTGCAGAAAAGAAATAAGTTCCAACTCCAATTTAAACAACGTGGAATAAACCAAGTTTAATGTCCGAAATAAAAAGAAAGAGAAAATTGCAAAAGCAGCGAATGATAAGTCTTCAGACTACTAGTCATCAACTCTCCACAAGCAAATCCAAGAGAAATAATAAGCAGCTCCAAAGGAAAGGCTCCAAGCGGAAAATAAACCTGTTTACTTGACTGCCCGTGTAGAAAGGAGGGCACCCAAGTTTGCAAAAAGGTGGAAACAAACGACGGGTCAGTCGTGGGACTGGTGTGAGAATTCTTAACTAATTTATCATTATTTATAAGACATATCCAAAGACCACGCCGCTAAAGCGGAACGGGTTTACTCTAATGGATTGTCGTGCATAAAAGTGTCAGAATAAATGATAAGTAAATCATAAAACAGCGTTATGCTTTTTAGACAAATGGAATCACCATAAAACCCAGGTCCCATCACACAATGCAACACAAACCAGAGGATAGGGTTTTACCTTATAGTGATTAAACATGCTAAATACGGAAAATACGAGTTTAATATTATTATTAGTATGTATTAAAACATTCCATAGTAAATGTAGAAATCCTAGGAAGAATAGTATCCCATACTACTATGCCTCCATACTAGTAATACAATCAAATCCATAGGGTCGTTTTTGGATTTTGGTTTCCATCATGAGTCAAGGCTAGGGAGGATCTCCTACCGATTCGAGACACTCCAGCTAATGTCTCAGGATCCCCCGCAGCGAACCCTTGGAAAGCTACAGGGCCGGTCCACCATACGAGTTGCGGATTAGTTATTCCTGAACACACGTTTCCCAGTCCTATAGGACCTATCATCCCAGGCGCCTCATTCCATCATCCACATAAGTAAAATGTTGGGTCGTGTTAAAACCCAATCGCCACTTCTAGCTAGAAAGAAACGTGCTGCTCTCCCTGCGTTCCCTTCTCCCGTTTTAGACTCCGCCGGTGTGTGAGGTTCGCGAAGTAACGTTGTACACAAAGCTATGCCTAAACAGGCTATGCTTTGATTGGCCCACAAGGCATGCTTTTCAACAAAACCTTGATCTTATGCATCTTAGCATGCCACATCATCACTCCATACCGTACTACCAATCCTTTGCCGAAATATATGAATGCGGGTTAAGCAAGAGAATAAATTCCCCGCCACCAAACTTCCATACATTCGACAAAAGATTAATAACATGATATTTGATAGAGTATGATGTCAGACACACAATCCATTTAGTAGCTTATGCTCTTGGTCTGAGCGAAAACCAAACCTGTGAAATCAACACGTACGTTTGGGCAATGACCATGACCTTTGAATTGGGAGCAAGTCAAATCAAGGCCTCGATCGTTGTCCATTCGAGGGAAGATTTATGGTCTTCATTCACCATCTTTATACTTCAAATAACGTCGTTTGATTATTTAGAATGAGAGAACTCGGTCTTTCCAAATAATCCTCGTATATATATATATATATATATATATATATATATATATATATATATATATATATATATTAAAATCCTTCTTATACATTAATAATTGTTTTCATTAACGATTCATTCCTATATTAATTATTTAAAAATAATTAAATTTTAATATAACGACGCCTTAAGTCCATGGGCGACTATGGTGCTGCATTCAAACAATTTTGATTTTCCCCTTTCTCAGAATCTAACCCTTGGATCTTAACGTAATATATATCGTTGGAAAGATTTTTCCAAGACGGTCCTAACGGTTTCAGTTTCAAGAAAATCCGACGGTCGGATCTTCTTGTATAGTCGTTAAAAAGTACTATTTCAAAACGCGAACTACCACGCTCTATTCCTTTTATTTTAATTATATTTATATATACATATATAATCATTGAATCGAAGTAACGTCGTTTGATTAAAACAACGCTCTATACAACTACCAACACTCACCAAATTTTTAATTCATTAGAAAATGAAAATACTATTACTGCATCCTAACTTCATTCTTTCTCTTACATTGAAAATGTAAATTTTGATACACTCAAAATCCTATTTTTAAATTACATATAAAAAAAAATTCTAATGACAATGCAAACTCTACTCTTAATTCACATTGTAAAAACATGATTTTTAATTACAATGCAAACACTACATCTAATTCACATTGTAAAAATATGATTCTTAATTACAATGCAAACACTACATCTAATTCACATTGTAAAAATATAATTTTTAATTACAATGCAAACACTACATCTAATTTACATTTTAATTACAAAGAAAAATGTAATTTTTAACATGCAATATTAATTCACTTTATAATTTACATATAAAAATGTAAATTTTGACATACGATGAAATTCACCTTTTAATTACAAAGATAAATGTAATTTTTAACATACAATATAATTTCACTTTATAATTTACATATAAAAATGTAAATTTTGACATACGATGAAATTCACCTTTTTATTACAAAGAAAAATGTAATTTTTAACATACAACAAAATTTCACTTTATAATTTACATATAAAAATGTAAATTTTGACATACGATGAAATTCACCTTTTAATTACAAAGAAAAATGTAATTTTTAACATACAACAAAATTTCACTTTATAATTTACATATAAAAATGTAAATTTTGACATATGATGAAATTTCTATTATATTTACATTAAAATATAATGTAAACTTTACCTATGGTGAAATTCCTATATATTTACCTTAAGAAAAATGCAAACCTTACCTATGATGAAATCCCTCATTATAATCACATCTAAAAATGTCATTTATACTTTATCGTTCTAATTTACATTAAATTAACATATAAAAATGTCATCTTTATTTCGTCGTTCATATTTTACATTAAAATAACATATAAAAATTTCATCTTTATTTACATTAAAATAACATATAAAAATGTCATCTTTATTTACATTAAAATAACATATAAAAATGTCGTCTTAATTTTATCGTTCATATTAAAATAACATAAAAAAATGTCATCTCTATTTCATCATTCAATTTCAATGCATTAACATAACGGTTCAACTTCGACATCATAACATAACACAAAATATAAGGTCCGACTTTGTGTGATAACATTCATGTGATGAATACATATAGATATACAATTATCTATCATAGCAACATAACAACATCAACAATCATATCTAAACAAAATAGTTCTGAAGATTAACCATGGGATTACTGCGTAACAACAAAGTAATTAACTAATTAATTAATTTAAATAATGAATTTTCACATCTAACACTTAAAATTTCAGATCTAATATCATAACATCGCAACCATTCAGATCTACAACTTATTTTAACATCCATCATTGATCCATTTATTTTTGATTCTCAACTTCTCATACGCAAGAATAACATTCAAATTAATTAAGTTTATTTAAAAATAAATTCTCACCTTGCTTGGATTTAAAATGAATGTCCAAACTCGATCAGATCTCGTGTTCAAAGTCACGGTGGTTTCAGAACTGAGAGATTTCAATTTGAAATTCGAACGAATAAATTAGAAACTGACTTTTAACAACTGTCGCTGTAACGCCTAAAAGCTTCGCAAAATCTGAAATATTCATACCTTAAATTTCAGAAATGTTCAAAACTTTGAATTCGGATTTCGGGAGCTGTAGTCGATGGTTTTGCGAACGGTTTGCGGGAGATCGGAGAGCTACGAGAGGTGGATTTTCGGCCAGAGGGGTGGGACGTGCGGCGGCGCTGTGTGGGCCCAGCGGGGGTGCGAGGTCAACGGGTTCGAGGGGTCGTGGCGGCGGCTAAAGGCGATGGGAGGCTCCGATTTTGGTATGAGATCGAAGAACTCGAGAATCTCTTCGAAATGAGTACTCGTGTGAAGATTTTCGTTGAGAATTGAGGGAGAAATCAGAGTTTGAAGATTTGAGAAGTGGTGGGTTTCGGTGGCGGCTAAACACGATGGGGGAAGATGAATGAATAGTGTTTTTATAATAAAATAATAGTATTAAATAATTAATTAGCCCAATAAAGGTCCGTTTGGCCACTAACTTGGAATTTGGCCTGCTTACTGTCGTTCTTAAGGTTTTGACGCCTTCTGAAAGCAATGGGACAGGTCTCGTGGCCCAATTCCGAAATATGTAAATATTTCATTTAAATTTACATTAAAAATTAATTAATTAAATATTTACCGTTCATTTAAATACGCCGGGGCCACATACTAACCCGGAAAAATCTAGAAAAATTATTTTTGGCTTTCTTATGACGATACGATCCTAACAAAATTTATTTCGTCGAATTCTGAGACTGTATGAAAAATGGCTATTTTTCAGTCAATTAATTTTGACCGATATTGACAAAACACGGTTTCTTTTGCCACGTTCACATACTAGCTTCAATAATCATGAAATTTGAAACCTAGCAATAAATTTACATTCCGGGTCCAACAAAAGTGGTTTCATCGAATTCCGAGGTCGTATGCAAAATGTTGATTTTCAAGGGCGATATACTTTCTATATCGACCTTTCTGAAAATTCATTTGGCCATAACTTTTGATTCCCGCTATGAAACTTCGATTTTTCAGATTTGTTAGAAAGATATTCATTAACAGATTTAGATTTTTTTTTGTTTCATCAAAATTCGGTTTATCCTGCATCCTGTGTAGTTAGTCAAAGTTAAAGTTTGACTTTTCAAATTACCTTTCTATTTCTAATTCTTTATGCAATTTATTTGAATTTATTTGCATTAACTTTGCTCAAAATAAATTTCCATTCATTTTTTATTTGAAATAATTTATTCTAATTATTTAAACACCCCTTAAATCTCTAAAACAAAAATTTAAATTGGCCCCAAATTCCGGGTTGTTACATTCGTGCTATGCCCCGGCTGGTTATGAAATAGGCAGAATGTAACGACCCCAAATCCCAGGTTGTTACATTCGTGCTATGCCCCGGCTGGTTATGAAATAGGCAGAATGTGACGACCACAAATCCCATTCTGACGGAGACAAGGGTTATCTTTGGAATATAACACAGAAACAGATAATAGCAAAACAGAATAATTAAATACACCAGATAATGAACAATAGAATACACTTGATAAACGTAATCATCTGAGTTACACAATATACAGGATCTTACTTAGTACAAAGATAGTTCAGCTATACATAAATGTCAACAGCGGAAATAAACAAAATATGTACAATAGGAGCTGAACAGCATAAAAAGAGATAAATAATAGAATCCATCTTCAGCTCCAGCTATCCAGAAAGAACCAGCTCAACCTGAATACAAGGCTGCCCGTGTAGAAAAAGGGGCACCTGAGTTTGAAAGTGAAACAAACTACGAGTCAGTCATGGGACTGGTATGAGAAATCTACTCAACACATATATAATTTGGCTAATCACAGGACCACGCCACTTTCGTGGAACGGGTTTACTCCATTGGATTGTCAGTACTTTAAAACAAATATTTCTTTTAAACAACGCAATGCATTTTATAAAAATGAAGCCATTATAAGACTCAGTTCCCATCACACAATGCAACGCAAACCGGAGGATAGAGTCTTTACCTTATAACGGCCAATATATGCTTGATACGAATAAAACAAAGGCATTTGATATTATTACTAGTGTTTGTATGTTTTGAAAACAATTTCAAATCATAACTATCAATCATAGACGGCATTAATGCCCCATACCACTATGTCGCCATATATAGGTATACAATCAAAACCGCAACCACGTATTTGGAAATTGGATTTCCGTCCTGAACCAAGGCAAAAGATAGTCCTTACCGAATTCGAGACGCTCTAGCCCGTGTCTCAGGATCAGAGCTCGAGTGACCCTAGGAGCGACAGGGCCGGTCCATCGATGTGGATTAAAATTCCTGAACAATACGTTTCCCCATCCTTTGGGGCGTAAACGAGCCAACGAATGACTCCATCGGACCCGGATCGTCCGATCAAACCGAGGCGCCTCGCAACAGCAACAACCACACAGGTGAGAGGTATATAAATGTCAGGGTTGGTAGGTCACTGACACCACCCTAGCTAGAAAGAAACGCATGCCCTCCCTGAGGTCCTTCCTCCCGTTTCTGGTTCGTACCGGGGTGTGAGGTTTGCGATTTAACGTTATATACAAAGCTACGCCACACAAGCGGTGCTTTGATCATCACCACAAGACTTTGCTTTTCAACAGAAGCCCTGATCACTGCATCTTAGCATGCCACATAGGCAATTCATGCCACGCGACTGATGTCCATCGATATACAACCCCTGAGCTCGTGCGTTTCAGGGAAGGGTGTTAAGCAAAAGAATAAATTCTCCACCGCCAAACAGATGTATATTTAATAGAGATCAATCAACAAAGAATAAAATCCAATGTCAGACACACAGTCCATTTACAAGTCAGTTCTGGGTCTGAACGAAACCGGAGGCACTAAATACCTCGCAAACCCATCGATCACCACGTACGTCTGGACGATTACCACTCATTATCCATATTTCGGGATGCCTCCCAATCAGGACCTCGGTTACCATCCAAACGAGGTGAAGATCTCCGGTCTTCGACCACCGTCTTCATCTTCGACTTTCAATCGTCGGTCAATTATTTGAAATGAGAATTAACTCGGCCTTTTCAAATAATTCACATGTATTTATAATTTCAAATCAATTTATTTCAATGGTTAAATCATTCGACAACACCAATTTTGTTCTTTAATGTAATTTTCACACCAAACACATTCAACCATCAAATACCACATAAATCAAGCAAATTCAGTTTATTTCCATTCCAGATCGTTTATGATATTTTGTAATGGTTTATCGCTATTTTTATTTATTTTAAAATAGCCAATTTAGTCAAAACGACGCTTCGGGCCATAACGCGGTCGTGGCGCTGTTTTTCTTCAAATTTGATTTACACATATCTGAAAACTAACCGTTGGATCTTCACAAAATTTACATCATTAGAAAGGTCTTTTCAAAACGAATCCAACGGTTCCAGTTTCGGGAAAATCTGACGGTCGGATCTTCCGGTACAATCGTTTGAAGTTTCGATTTCAAAATACGAACTACAGCGTCGTTATTCGATTAAATATAATTATATATATATATATATATATATATATATATATATAAATATAATCAATTCTGGCACTATTTTTCTTCAGATTTGAATTAAACTTTCCAGGCAATCCAACCGTTGGATTTTTACAAAGTTGGTGCCGTTGGAAAGATATTTTCGAGGCGAACCCAACGGTTGCGATTTCAGGAAAATCCAATGGTCGGATCTCCTGGTACAATCGTTTGAAGTTTCAATTTCAAAATACGAACTACACGGCCACGTTTCGTTTTAATTTTATTTATATTTATATATTTATATAAATATAGTTCATTCGACAATTTCAATATCGTTTTCACTTCAAATATTTCACTAATGCCTTTAAATTTTGGAAAATTTCGCCATAACCTCCTTTGTACGGGAGGGGCTGGGAAAATTCCCAAATAGCCACACGGGCGTCTCATGTCAAAAAGAAAAAGAAAAAGCCAAGCGGCTAGCCAACAGGCTCATAAAATCATCACCCAAACAAAACAGTAAATGTGTACCTATTTGTCGGGCACAAAATTTTATTCCTCTTCTCTAGCCACTTTGCTATAACCTGTTCAATAAATATGCATGTACATATATACAATTCTTATCACTTATCATTTTCCATTCAACTTCATATTTGATTCCATTTGGTTTAAAAACACCATTAATTCTAATGTTGCATGCATATGCAAAAATCATATCATTAGCTAATTAATGAATATTTCGACCCATGCATATTTATTAGAACGAGTTGCTATTTTTAACACTTCACATTTCAACAAATCATGTGTATAATATAAATGTGAATTTTATTGTAAAACAATTCATTTCAAAACATTATTATTTTATATAGTTTATATAGGTGATAAAAATAGGATTTTTGTTATAAAACAATTTCTTTTAAAACGAGATTATTTTACATAGTCCATATAGTTGATAAAAGGTGATTTTTATTATGAAACAATTTCTTTTAAAAAGAGATTATTTTACATAGTCCATATAGTTGATAAAAGGTGATTTTTATTATGAAACAATTTATTTCAAAATATGAATACCATTCAACACATGAATTTCTAATCAACGAATGAATATCGATTCAACACATGAAGGTTTTCTATAGTTTCTATATATAGATATAAATGTGATTTTTATATTTAAAACACGAATACCATTCAACACACGAATTTCTAATCAACAAATGAATATCGATTCAACACATGAAGGTTTTCTATTCAATGAATAAATATAGTTTTAGCGAATGAAAATAATTCAAACACATGTATATTATTCAAAATTTCGGCAGCATAACGGCAGGGTAGTTAAAACCGGGACCGTCCCTAGTACGGCTCCTCGCTCTAACTTAAAACCTCGCGGTTTTTGACAATGGGGATCATGCATCTAGTTCGCACGCAGGCAGCATGTATATATTTATTTCATTTCCACAAACTAATCCTATGTGGTTTCAACCAAATATTTCTCAACCACAAATGGGTATTTTTCAACCACAATCAATCAATATCACCCACAAACAATCCCAAACAACCATTCGCTATCAATCAATTTTCACACCAATCACAACCAATAAATATCGTCCATGGTTTGTGGACGAGGGGCGTGTGTGTGTATATATATATATATATATATATATATATATATATATATATATATAGCAATTCACTTCTATTTCAACACATATATAATTTTTACAACGCATATATAACTTATACATTGAACGTACAGCTTATACAATGCTTATACAAGAGGTGCACAACGCTTATATAACTCATACATCGACTATATAATTTATACATCGTCGTTTTCCATATCGTTTATAAATTAGAAATCTCACATTGGGTTCCACTCCACCAAAAATAGCAGAAGGCTCAGAAAAATATGCGGTCTCTTCTAGAAGGTAGAAGACGTCCACACGGTCACGATGTTTCCTGCTTGTAATCTTCGAGACTAGGTTTGAAGATTGCGATCAAACGGTGTAGTGGTTCGAGGATCGGGTTGCGCTACAACGAAGGGCTTGGAGAGGGCTTTCCGGCAATGGTGATGGGGTCCAGTTCGAATCACCAGAGAGGCGGCGGCGGAGCACGAAAGTTGCCAACTTCAGGCGCATGATTCTCACGGCACACGCAACGAGGAGGGCCGATTCTTGTATGAATTTGTAGAAGAAGAAGAGGGCTTCAAAAAGTTGAACTGGAGCTAGAGCTATCGATGCGCGTGGCGGTCGGAAAATGATCGGGAAGGGATGGAGGCGTTTCCGTCGTCGATCGGGGAGGGGGGGCGGTCTGAGGATTTATCTTTTTTTTCCCAAATTCTGATTGGTCGGTGGGTCTTTAAAGGAGTTTTCTGACACGACCCCCAATCGAAACCTAACGACTGTCGTCCCTAGCATTTTACCCCCATTCCTAACACAATGGGATATGTTTCGAAGGCCCATTCGAACGTTTCAGTCAGTTTTCCTTCAAATTAAAATATAAAACATTCAATATTTAATTTGAACGTACATTTCAATTTGCCAGGGCCACAAACTGATTCGAAAAATTCCAGAAAAATAAATCTAGCTATGTTTTGACGAGACGGTCCCAACAAAACAAGTTTCATCGAATTCTGAGACCGTTTGTAAAAAGGCCCATTTCTGGTCGATCCAATTTAACTATAATTGACCAAAACACATTTTCTTTTGCCACGCTCACATACTAGCTTCAAAAATTATGAAATTTGAAACCTAGCAATAACTTCACATCCAGGATCCAACAAAAGTGGTTTCATCGAATTCCGAGGTCGTATGCAAAATGGCCAATTTCACGGGCTATATAAATTCCATAGCGACCTTTCTGAAAATTCATTCGGCCATAACTTTTGCTTTCCGCTATGAAAATTCGATTTTTCAGATTCGTTACAAAGGTATTCACTAACAAATTTAAATATTTTTTGTTTCACTAAAGTCCGTTTTGTTTTGCACCCGGTACAGTCGGACAAATTTTGAATTCAATTTTTGAAACTTCAGCGCCTTTTCAGGCATTGTTTATAATTATAATTAATTATATTCGCTTTTAATTGTTGATTCGACTCACTTTTCATCGCTATTATTTCAAATATTTATTTTAAATATTTAAAATCCATTATTTTAGCCAATTTAAAAATTTTAAATTGGTTCAGATTTTCTGGTCGTTACACTGAACCTGCCAGACTTTATTGCATTATCAGTGACTCTTAACTTCCCGGGCTCGGGGTACTCTTCAGTGTCTTTGGACGCCATATAATTGTTCTCTATGGTATCGTTAGGAGGAGTCATTTCAGAATTCTTGAAGAAACGAAGCTTTTTGTTGTTTCATGCGTCTTTCCCTTCATTCCCCCTTTTCTGATTTCCTCCGGCGTTTTTCTGTCCTCCTTTCACATTTACGTCCCTCTTTTCTGATGGATCCTTACTTTCTGTAGCTTCCATTGTATAGGCCAGATCCTCATCCACGCATGTATACTCCTTTTCCTTATCAAACAGATCTTCAAGAGTGGTAGGCTTATTCTTCTTGATCCACCGCCCGAGTTTGGTCTTTTTACTTATGCCTCGCTTTAGTGCCATCAAAGCCAAATGTGGCTCATAGTTTCCAACTTCGGCCGCGGTTGTGTTAAAACGAGAAAGGAAGGCCTTATTGCACTCCCCCGGCCCTTGTTCCAGTTCATTCAATTCCATTACATCATGCACCTTGGTTTCTTGGAGCCTGAATTGATGTCTGAACAGCTTGGCCAAGGTAGCGAAGTCATCCACGGATTTCGGCGGAAGTTTTGTGAACCAGAGTGAGGCTACTCCTTCCAAGTGGGTAGGGAAGTACAAACACTTGAGCTCATCAGTAGCACGTTCCCCATCCATGTGCTGGTCATATTTGAATAGGAACACGTTTGGATCGCCAGTTCCATTGTAGGCTTGTAAAACCGGTGGTTTGAATTTATTTGGATATGGCGCCATTTTTATTCTTTCGGTAAGTGGGGTTTTTGTAGGAGCAAATCCACATTCCTTTTCATCACCCACCTTTTTCTGGCTCTCATTCATGATCTTCCATACCATTACGAATATACGCTCCTCCTCATTGAGTTGGTCCTCGGGGCAGACGCCTTCCTCTTTACCGGATGTCTGCTTACGCAAACGATCGCGGTCCAGATTCCAGGGCCCTTTGGTCGAACCAAACGCTTGTTGAGGAGTTGCTTTTCTAGAGTGGTTATGAATAGGTGGCCTCATTCCCTTATGACTAGGATTTGCAATCTCCTGGACAGAGTTTCCTTTATTTGGACTCGAGGAAGAAGATCCAGTATTTTCCGTTCCCGTGGTTTCAGCAGTTTTGAGACGGCTTGCACTCATGGTAACTTTGGCAGTTGCGGTTTGCATGGCGAACTTGGTGTCAAGCTTCTTCATCATGGCTTCATTCGTAATATCCATTCGACTTGTTGGTCCTGCTGCCACTTCATCAAACTCCTTCCTTGTTACGGCAGTTCCGGCTTTAGAACTTTCACCAACATCAAACTGATTTGTAGGCAGGGTATCTTCTGTATTAGTGGCATTATCGACATCTTCGAGGCTTTTACTTGTAACTTTCTTCGATGGTCTACCTGGTTTTTCCATGGCTATTGATATAAGTACTGCAACTTGGAGAACTTAGATGATCAGAGTTGATTCAAAATTCTAATGCAAGGCTTTCTACCTTGTGAAAGAGCGAGAAATGGATTGGCAATTCTTGCCCCACGGTGGGCGCCAAATGTTTTCCCAAAAATTGAGCAAAACACCAAAAATGTGAAGAAACGTCTCAAAAAAATGAAAAGTGGAACCTTACAACGAATGAAATGTAAGTAAATGACACCTGGTTTTATAGTGGTTCAACCCAATATGGGTTTACATCCACTTTCAAAAGAGATTCCATTATCAATATGAAGATTACAAGATTAACTTCTCTCTTACACCAATTTTATCACTCCCTTACTCATGAATTGCACTTAATCTACTAAAGATGATTGAGAAGAGAATTATTCAGTGGAGATTTGATGTAGATGTGGTAGAATTGTAGGGAATCCCTCTTTCATGTAGGCTTGCTCAATCAACCTTCAACTCTTGAATCATTTGGATGAGTTTGATAGAGATCATGATCCATGGATTATTCTTCAATTTATGATGTTGAATGGATGTTAGAATTGTAGTGGAATATTTTCGGCAGCACTTGGTGATCTCAAGATTCGATCCCCTCAAATGAAGAAGAGTGGGGGGTATTTATAGGGAATTTCCAGACCAGATTGTAGTTTCGTAATTAGCTGACAAAACGCCCATGAGCCAAGTCGTATGGCGACATGGCTTGATGCGACATAACTGGTTCTTTCGTCTTAAAGCTTCTATGCACTTCTGGAATGGCTACGGCATGATTGAACACGACTTATCTCAGTCATGTCATAACGCTAGTCCCATCTCTTCATCATACTCCTTTCACAACTTGCACACCATGTCGTTGAACGACATGGATGATAACAGTGGTATAACATCATGTCGCATGAACGTCTTGAGTCTCAACCTTACTTTACGCCATTACGTTAGGGCGGTATGATTGTTGAACGCTTTAACTTCCTTTTGACGCCATAAAGCATGTGCGACATGGCTTGGAAACAACTTATCCTTCTGAGATCGCCTTGACTCATGGCGCTGGGACGCCATGACTCAGATCGCGACATTTGCCGCTTAACGGCTTTAAGCTTGCAACACGGTATGACTCTCCACGACATGGTTTAAAACCGATATGAACGATAGACGAGATAACGAATTGCAACATGACTACCTAGGTGCTTCTTCTTTACTTTATCGTCATAAATGAAATGCGGCATGACTTGGGGTCAACCTGGTTTCCACGGAACGGCATAGTGAGATGCGACATGCCTTAAAGTGTGGCTTGCGGTATAGCCTTGAAGCGACTTAGCGTTCACGACATGAATCCGAGTTCGACTTGGTGTATTTCATTTGAGCCCAACGACTTGACTAATATGAGTATGATTTTTATGTTATATCTGACTCATATCTTATGGGTTAACATCACCCATACCCAATTTTCATGTCATGTATATCCAATTAAGCATATAATCATGTTTATAATATTGCATATTCCAAATTGTCACTAATTACATATTAATTAGACTCAATTACAAATTAACAATTATAGGCAATTTCATCAATTCCATGTAATTCATACCCATATATGCCAATTTCACATATTATCCAATTATCCAAAATATCCAATAATATCCAATTTTCCATATTTCACATATTCCCATTGTTCCCACGTATTAGCATTCACTCGTATTTTTAAGATAGGCTCGGAGGTAGCCTAGATCCCAAAATAAAAGGAATAGGGATAAGAAGAGAATCAAATCACAGAAAATTGGAATTAACACAACATCACGAAATAAAGGGGCATGTAAACTGGCATAGAGGCATAATGACAGATTCAACATGAATAAACTGATAAAGGTATGAACTTTACATAGAAACATAGGCATATGATGACATGAATCAAAAAGGTGAAGACTTGGATGAGATTTAAATTACATACATACATATGAATCCTCTTTACAACTTCATCATGTTACTTTTAATCCCATTATATTGTGAAAATCACCGTACTCACTTTTAGTGGTTAAAGAATATAATTATGCACTGAAATTGGTGTAGAAACATTGTGGTGTTGCTGATTTATCTTCTTGAATTGTTGTAGAAGCTCTAATCTTTAATTTAAGTTGAAGTTGAACACTTGAGATTTGATTTAGAGGCAGCGGCTAGGGTTTAAGAGAGAATTTGACAGCATAATGGTGTCATAGATAATATTTATAAATTAGCGTTAGGTCTTAGGGTGTATATATAGGTGTAGGAAGTTATTTAGGTCGTAGGATTAACCCTAGAACTGATCTGGACCACTTAGATGCCATATCAGCCCTTAGGGCGAATCGTGCCACGGTTCGGCTATTCCCCCTCCCGATTGGCTGTTTTGAACTTTTTTTTTTGAATATTTATTGATTTAATTTTTATATATATCTATATATATTTCTCTCATATGCATACAAACTTAATGGCTTAATAACTTCTTCATAATTAACCATTTTCACACTAAACCACTTTTTGAACTGCGTTCACATTAAGCCACTTTTTAGCCATTCCGCTAAAACAAAAATATGGCGCTGGCGGGGATTGAACTATGTATCTCTTGTATGCAAGTCACATGTTCTAACCAAATGAGCTACTAAGTTTTTTGCTTATAAACCTTATAACAATGCTAAACATCATTCTTTTCTCATTCCTCTTTTTCAAATAAATTATTCTTTCATTTGTTATTTTAATATTCTCAGAAAATACAGGGTGTTACATTCTGCTCTACTTAAAGGATTTCGTCCTCGAAATCTCTAAGTCAAGAAGAACGTATCCTACCATCCAATCATCCATCTACTCAACCATCAATCACTAGCAATCTTGCTCCTTAAAAGATTTCTAATGCTTTTCATGTACATATGCATAGTGTGTGTATATTTCCGTATACTAATGCAAAATCAGGTGGTCCACTGATTCAGTCGACCTTCATAATACAAATAATGATAGTGCCATGTATCCATCATGTATGCAAAGAACCCTATATATATCATTACTACATGCGTGCACAACCATTCATTTAAATGCAACATCCATATGATACACACATTCAACGTACATTCATTTTACTAAATACATCCATTTATATGCAATATGCAATATGAAAGTGACTGAGCCGATCTAGTGCCTAAAATGTGTGTATATGCATCCACGAGCAACCACTAGCAAACACTTTCATCCACATGCATCCACCATACATAACACGTCTCAAACACATGTTTCAACCATAGGACTACCATACCTAAAGGTCAAAGATACTAGTGAGAGGACATACTAAAGATAGAACAAGTACAAGCTAAGCGATAAAGGAGAAATTAAAAGACATACCCTCGAAAAGAAAAGGGTACAATGAACACACCTTGTAACACCCCACGTCCATTAATGTCACTCACAAAGGGAATGCATTAACTTCCATGGAGGTTATAAGTGAATATAGAACAGAAAATTTACAACAAGACAGATAATAAATAGTACTTAGAAATCTAAAACTTCATTTTATTGCAGCGGAAATTAAATATGTTTGTTACATCATAAAACCATAGATCATAACCAAGTACAATATCCATCTTCAAAAAAACAAAATACATAATACCATTACATAAATAGCCATTAAAAAGATAATAAGCTGGACTTTACTTTAACGGTCCAAGCTTTCCAAAGAGAGATGAAGCAATTCAATCAAACTCCACTAGAGCTAGGCCCAACCTGAGGACCTGGAGGGGGAAAAAGGATAGAAATAGAGGGGGTCAGATATAAAGTCTGGCGAGTACGATAATTCTAACAATACTATTATCAAAATAACTAGACTAATGCATAAGCTAGAAGACAAGTAAATGTCTATGAACTCTTAGGAAGATAAAGATAGCATTTAAGATAACATTAAAGATAACGGTAAAGGCACACCTAATTACTAACGAATGATTACTACACTGCACCGCACATTACTACACTACACCACACCAGTCACCCTATTGTTTGATCCCACTTGTTTCACACAGAAACTTTATAAATAGCCTTACGTACCCCTAGCTGACTACATAGGTGCCGTCTGCCTCTATCTCCACTAGGTGTACCCCACTACCCACTTTCGATCGGCTCCCTACTCGTAGATACCCGTGCTGGCCCCACAGTGGGGTGTATCACTCCCCTAAAGTGGCAACCCGATATAACTTGAGAACGCATGGCTTATACCTACACGATGCAACAACGTCTTACCTGCCAGCCCGGGTCCACACACGCATACGAAACCCGTTGGACTTGCGTTGCCACTGCTCCCTGTTTTGGCCTCTTACAGTCGAACCCAGCATGCGTGTCTCGTCCTCGACTTAGGTCGAGCCCACAAAGATACGTTTGGGATACTGGTCGAAATGGGCCCCCACAAGCTACCCACCTAAGCTTGTCACTAGTATATCCCACTTAACCCTCTTAGTCATGTTCATTTACATATGTGTTTGGGTAAGTCTTACTAATCGTATTTCGCATGCCACTAAGGGCACCCCCTTGAGTCCTCGTGCCACCCAAGGCACCTACTTAACCCCCATGTCCCACCTTACATGTTTATCTGTTTAAGTATTTCTTAATTCATTCAGGCCATAACCTCATAAAGACCTCTCACATTAGACTGCCATTTATGGCAGCTGGATTTGCCGGGCAGGTCCGGGCAGTCTTACACCATAAAAGAATCTAACCTCGTGTCTTTACAGCCGTTATGCTTTAGTTTAGGCCTAGGACCTCTCACATTGGGCTGACATTTGTGACCACTGGATTTGCCGGGCGGGTCCGGGCAGGTTTACGTCACAAACGAGTCCAACCTCGTGTCCTAAGCATTGATTAACACTTAAAATCTTTTACCCCAATTTTAATAATTCCCTATTCAAATTATTAATTAAGTCAACTTTTTATGATGTCCACAATTGACTCAATCATGGCCATCCACTTATGGAATGCAAAATCATATCAATTGCATCCCAACTTTTTAATATTAAATCCTTAATATTACCCTTACCCCACGTTTATACGTTCGCTTATTCAACGCATAATATAGGCTAGACTTGTATAGTCTAACACCTAGCACAAAGATAAGTTATCACAAAATATAGACAATTAAAATAAATCTAATCATAATAGGGGTGAAACTTGCATAAACTACACATGTTAAGGATCAAAAGGTGTCAACTTGTTAAATATCTCAATTTATATGATATGATCATAGCCCAAATCTATACATAAACTTGCATATGGGGTTGTTAGGTAACATAATGATGGTGTGAACTAGCATAGGATATCACATATGTCATAGCATAATTCTGGATGTCATAATAGATGTCTTGGCATATGTTCATAACTTTTCTAATCAATCTAACTTGCATATGTGACTTGTCATATAGATCAACATAACCCAAACATGATGATTTAATTAATATGAACTAACTAGCATAGATGGTAACATCATGGCCTTTTTAACATGTATGATTCATCACAACTTAACATAGAAACTTTCAACATACATAACATCATCATAGCATGATTTACAACGTATAAGATATCATCATCACATAACATTGGATTTACAATATACATGATAGAAAAAGGGGTTTACAACAGCATATATGATAATTCACATCATCTACTCATAATCCATTCATAACACAACCTAATTAAAATGATAATAATCTTGTTAAGATCATCATACTCACAATTTAGAGAAGAAAAGAGAGAGTTTTGCTTTGCTTTAGGGTTGAGAGAATTAGAATTGAATTTTCTTTTCTTCTTTCTTAGTTGGCGGCGGTTCCATTGATTTCCATGGCGATGGTATGACGGTAACTATTCTATTTTAATTCGGTTTAGGGTTAGCATTAGGATGTATTTATAGGTGTAGGAAGTTATTTAGGACCATTAGATTAACCCTGAACCATGAGAACCAATCAAATGCAAAATCTGCATTTGAGCGAATCGGCCCACGGGTTGACAGCAAAACACCCTGGATTAACCCCTAGTCAACCCATCGGGGCTCGGGTCGACCTCAAAAATGGGCCGGTTCAGTTATTCCCCCTCCCAATTCGCTGTTTTGGACTTTTTCGCATATTTATTTATTTAATTTTTAATTTTATATATTTATATATATATCAATATATATATATTTCTCTGCGCAACCCATTTCACTTAATTCTTTTCTAAAAATTAAGTATACTTTAATTTGTGAATTTTAATGTTATAAAATTACGAGGTGTTACATTCTCCCCTCCTTAAAGGATTTCGTCCCCGAAATCTCCAAGTCAAGAAGAATGTATATCCTACCATCTAATCGTCCATCAACTCAACCATCAAACACCAGCATCCATTGCCCTTAAAAGACTTCTAATGCTTTAATATTTATATGCACAATGTGTGTATATGTCCATATCTAATGCAAAATTAGGCGGTCTACTGATTCAGTCGACCTCCGTATTGCAATTCATGATAGTGCCATGCGTCCAATATGTATGCAAAAGATTCCTAATGATACATATTAATTCTATATGCGTGCACAACCATCCACCCGAATGCAGCAACTATATGATAATACAACCATTATACATCCATTTTACTAAATACATCCATGTATATGCAATATGCAATATGAAGTGACTGAGCCGATCTGGTGCCTAATAGTGTGTGTATATGCATCCACGAGCAACCACTAGCAAACACTTGCATCCAGTTTGCATCCACCATACATAACATGTCTCAAACACATGTTTCAACCATAGGATTATCCTAACTAAAGGTCAAAGATACTTGCGAGAGGATATACTAAAGATAAGATAAGTACAAGCTAAGCGATAAAGGAGAAATTAAAGGACATACCCTCAAAAAGAAAAGGGTATCGTGAACGCATCTTCTCTTCTGTCTCCCAAGTAGCGTTGCTCTCATCATCTCCCCATTGCACTTTGACTAGTCTGACCTCTCGATTCCTCAACCTCTTGATCTCCGACCCAAGTATGCACGTAGGAGCTTGTCGAATTGTCGCATCACGCTCTATCTCCACCTCTCTAAGCAAGCTCGGCTCTACCACTTCCGCGGTCTCGTGCAAGCACTTCCTCAAATGTGACACATGGAATACGTCATGTACACCACTAAGTCTCTCGTGCAACTCCACTCTATACGCTATCTGTCCAATTTTCTCCTTAATAGGAAACGTCCCTACAAACCTTGGTGCTAATTTCCCAATGGACCCAAAGCGAACAACGTTCCGTAATGGAGACACTTTGACAAAGACCATGTCCCCAACTTCAAACTCAAGATCTGTCCTCCTCTTATCCGCATAAGATTTCTGCATATCCTGTGCTGCTTTCATCATCCTTCGAATCAAGTCGATCTTCTTCGAAGTCTCCCTAATTATATCGGGCCTAATAAGATCTTATCCGTAGATTCCCACCAACATGTAGGTGAACGACAAGGTCGTCCATACAGAGCTTCAAATGGTGTCATACCAATGCTGGACTGAAAGCTATTATTCTATGTGAACTCAACGAATGGAAGATGCTCTTCCCATGTACCCCCAAAGTCTAGGATACATAGCCTCAATAGATCCTCTAGAATGTGATTCACCCTCTCAGTCTGTCCAACCGTCTGAGGATGATATGCGGTGCTCAAACATAACTGAGTCCCTACCGCCTCTTATAAGCTTCTCCAAAATTCGCTAGTGAAAATAGGATCGCGTTCGCTCACTATGCTAGAAGGAACACCGTACAACCGAACTATCTCTCGAACGTATACAGAAGCTAACCATGGAGCAGTACTCTTACTCTTCACGGGAATAAAATGGGTGCTCTTAGTAAGTCTATCTACTATAACCCAAATTCCTGTATTACCCTTCCTCGATCGCGGTAATCCATCCACAAAATCCATCGAGATGCTTTCCCATTTCCATAGTGGAACCTCCAATGGGTGAAGCAACCCACCGGGTTTCTTTTGCTCCGCTTTTACTTGTTGGCACACCAAGCATCTAGCGACATACTCGGCCACATCTTTCTTCATGTCGGCCCAAAAGTAAACTCTCTTCATGTCTTTGTACATCTTGTCCCCGCCGGGATGAATGGTCATCTTCGAATGATGTGCTTCGTCAAGAATAGTCTTCCTTAGGTCATCTTCTTTTGGTACACAAAGTCTACCGTCCCTACGTAACCAACCCTTATCATCTAGGTTATACCTACGGAGATAGCTTGATGACTCCCCTCCTTTGAGCTTTTCTACTAACTCAACTAACTGTGGGTCGTCTCGCTATGCCTCGCCAATCCGTCCCAAAAGCGTAGGTCTGACCTCCAAGGATGCTAGCAAACCGGGTACGAAGTCAACGGAAGGTCTAAAGTCAAACATCGAAATGAATTCTAAACTTTGCCGCTCAACAAACAAAGGACTTAAGGATAATCTTTTTCTACTTAAAGTGTCTGCCACCATGTTACCCTTGCCAGGGGTATAGGCTATTTCGAAGTCGTAGGACCCTAAGAACTCCATCCACCTTTGCTGCCTTAAGTTCAAGTCCTTTTGAGAGAATAGGTATTTTAAAGACTTGTGGTCAGCGAATAATTCAAATTTCTCGCCAAGAAGATAATGACGCCAAGACTTAAGCGCGAAAACAATAGCGGCTAATTCTAGGTCATGTGTAGGATAATTTTTCTCATGCGCTCTCAACTGCCTTCCACCATAGGCTATTACCCTACCTTCTAGCATTAAGACTGCGCCTAGTCCTGTCCCACAAGCATCAGTATAAACGGTAAACGGCTTACTCCCGTCTGGCAATACTAAGACTGGGGCTGAAGTCAAAGCTCTCTTCAAACGTTGGAACGCATCATCACAATCTACGTCCCATGTGAAAACTAGGTTCTTCTTCGTCAAGCGTGTCAGTGGAGCTGATATCTTTGCGAAGTCTTTGATAAACTTCTTATAGTAGCCAGCCAACCCCAAGAAACTTCTCACTTCGGTAGCATTTTTAGGGACCTTCCAATCTTGGATGGCCACCACCTTCGCGGGATCCACGACTATCCCTTCTTTGGAAACCACGTGCCCCAAGAACTGTACTTCCTTCCTCCAGAAGTGACACTTAGAAAATTTAGCCTTAAGGTTATGCGCTCGTAGGGACTCCAGCAATTCCCTAAGATGTAGGGCATGCTCTTCTTCATCCTTAGAAAAGATCAAGATGTCATCTACAAAGACTACCACGAATTTGTTAAGGTACTCCCTAAACACCCTACTCATCAAATCAACAAAATTTGCTGGGGCGTTTGTCAAACCGAAGGGCATCACTAGCCATTCATAGAAACCATCCGGAGTCCTAAGGGCAGTCTTGTCAATGTTATCCTCAGCCACTCTCAACTGATGGAAACCAGTGGCTAAGTCCAACTGCGAAAAAACTGAGGTGCCCACTAACCGATCGAAGAGATCGTCAATCCTCGGCAGTGGGTGTCTGTTCTTCTTAGTAAGTTTATTAAGTTCTCTATATCCACACACAGTCAAAGGGACCCATCCGCCTTCGTGGCAAATACTACTGGAGCACCCCACTCCGATATACTTCGTCTTATGAACTCCTTCTCAAGCAACTCCTTCACTTGCTTATTGAGTTCCCGCCTTTCACATGGAGCCAAGTGGCGTACTGGCAAAGATATTGGTTTCGCATTATCCACAAGATATATTCGAAAATCTATCTCCTGCTTCGGAGGCAAGCCCTTCACCTCCTCAAACACATCCGAATATTGTCGGACCACTCTAAAAGATCGTAGATTTTCCTCGGATGCGTCAAGCGATTCTAGATAACTTAGCATAACCGAATTTATGAGATTACAGAAGATTTCGAGAGGGTTGCCAAGGCGAGTCACGAGCCTAACTACTCTCCTTTCACAATCAAGAACGGCCCCATTTCTGGATAACCAATCCATTCCTAAAATTAGCCCATAGCCCGTGAAGCCCAACACATAAGCATCACATCTAAATTCAACACTAAGTATGGAAATTTTCAAATCCAAACACATCATGAACAAATAAGCTGAGCCCCCTATTGGATTCGAAACAACTAAGGGATCCTCTACTAAACTGGTGTTAAAGTGCAGTGATTCAACTAACGATGTAGAGATAAATGAATGTGATGCGCCCGAATCGAATAAGGTACGGATAGGATGATCAAACAGAAAAACTAAGCTTACAACAGAAATGGTTCTACCTCGTTCTTGCAGTGGTGGGACCGCGAGAGCCTGAACATGTCCCCTTGCCTTCCTTGGTGCCATAAGAGCCTGCACCTGTCCTCCCGAGGTAGCTCCTGCCCTCTGCCCCTTCTTTGGGCAATCCTTCACTAAATGTCCCGCATCGCCACAATGAAAACAGCCTGTCTTCTTTTTCTTTCGGCAATCCTTGCTGAGATGGCCTGGTGTCCCACAGTTACAACATTTCTTCTTTCCCTTGCCATTATTTTCTTTACCACCCTTCTTGTTTTGCTGTTGTGGTTTCTTTTGGTCCCCCTTCTTCTCGGGTGCCTTATCAGCTTTAGCGCTTTTCTCCTCATGCATAAGAGCCATTTCTACTAACTTCTCAAAGGTGGCCCCCGTCGGGATGTGGGTCATAGCCAACCCTTGCAATGGTTCATTCAAGCCATTCACGAACCTTAGAGCCTTCTACTCTGGCGTGTTTACTAAGTCCAAGCCAAACCTTGCTAACTGATTAAATTTATTGACATATTCTTTCACTGATGAGCTTCCTTGCTTCAATGTCAAGAACCTTTCCATATATAGATTTTCTTCCGCCCTTGAGAGAAACTTCGCCTCGAACCTACGTCTGAAATCTGCCCAAGAGTCAACAGGATGCTCCCCATTAGTGACCTCCCACCATAACGAGGCCTCTCCCTTCATCAACCAAGCTGCTAAACGAACTCTCCTCCCTTCTTCTACTTCAAAGATTTCTAGCAATTCTTCCACCTCCTTAAGCCAATCTCTAGCTTCCACAAACGTTTCTGACCCTTGAAATGGTTTTCCACCCAAAGCCTTGAATTCCTTGCACGTCTTTGCAAAAGTATCTACACGAGGAGGAGGAGGAGGAACGGGTGCAACTAGTGGTGGAGGAACATTGGCTGGACGTGCAGCGGTCCTAGCCTCTAATAACCTCCTATACCATCCTGCTATCGTTACACCGTCGGGTAGATTAAGATCTTCAGCCATGCTGAAACGAAAAAAGGGAAGATTCAGACTGGAGAACTCGAAAGATAAAGATATATGGCTATTGGGGATTATGTTTTTCTTAAAAACTTTGCTCTTTAAATTTCTCATTAAAACATGTTTTCGAAAACACTTCTTCCAAAAATAACTATTTTTCTAAAGTATTTTTATCTGTTCTGGTAAAATTAAGCTCTGATACCACATGTAACACCCCACGTCCATTAATGTCACTCACGAAGGGAATGCATTAACTTCCATGGAGGTTATAACTGAATATAGAACAGAAAAATTACAACAAGACAGATAATAAATAGTACTTGGAAATCTAAAACTTCATTTTATTGCAGCGGAAATTAAATATGTTTGTTACATCATAAAACCATAGATCATAACCAAGTACAATATCCATCTTCATAAAAACAAAATACATAATCCCACTACATAAATAGCCATTAAAAAGATAATAAGCTGGACTTTACTTCAATGGTCCAAGCTTTCCAAAGAGAGATGAAGCAATTCAATCAAACTCCACTAGAGCTTGGCCCAACCTGAGGACCTGGAGGGGGAAAAAGGATAGAAATAGAGGGGGTCAGACATAAAGTCTGGCGAGTATGATAATTCTAACAATACTATTATCAAAATAACTAGACTAAGGCATAAGCTGGAAGACAAGTAAATGTCTATGAACTCTTAGGAAGATAAAGATAGCGTTTAAGATAAAGTTAAAGATAACGGCAAAGGCGCACCTAATTACTAACGAATGATTACTACACTGCACCGCACATTACTACACTACACCACACCAGTCACCCTATTGTTTGATCCCACTTGCTTCACACAGAAACTTTATAAATAGCCTTACGTACCCCTAGCTGACAACATAGGTGATGTCTGCCTCTATCTCCACTAGGTGTACCCCACTACCCACTTTCGATCGGCTCCCTGCTCGTAGATACCCGTGCTGGCCCCACAATGGGGTGTATCACTCCCCTAAAGTGGCAACCCGATACAACTAGAGAATGCACAGCTTATATTTACACGATGGAACAATGTCTTACCTACCAGCCAGGGTGCACACACGCATATGAAACCCATTAGACTTGCATTGCCACGGCTCCCCGTTTTGGCCTCTTACAGTCGAACCCAGCATGCGTGTCCCGTCCTCGACTTGGGTCGAGCCCACAAAGATACGTTTGGGATACTAGTCGAAATGGGCCACCACAAGCTACCCACCTAAGCTTGTCACTAGTATATCCCACTTAACCCTCTTAGTCATGTTCATTTACATGTGTGTATGGTTAAGTCTTACTAATCGTATTTCACATGCCACTAAGGGCACCCCCTAGATTCCTCGTGCCACCCAAGGCACCTACTTAACCCCCATGTGCCACCTTACATGTTTATCAAGTTAAGTATTTCTTAATTCATTCAGGCCATAACCTCATAAAGACCTCTCACATTAGACTGGCATTTATGGCAGCTGGATTTGCAGGCCGGGTCCGGGCAGTCTTACACCATAAAAGAGTCTAACCTCGTGTCTTTACAACCGTTATGCTTTAGTTTAGGCCTAGGACCTCTCACATTGGGCTGACATTTGTGACCACTGGATTTGCCGGGCTGGTCCGGGCAGGTTTACGTCACAAACGAGTCCAACCTCATGTCCTAAGCATTGATTAATACTTAAAATCTGTTACCCCAGTTTTAATAATTCCCTACTCAAATTATTAATTAAGTCAACTTTTAATGATGTCCATAATTGACTCAATTATGGCCATCCACTTATGGCATGCAAAATCATGTCAATTGTACCCCAACTTTTTAATATTAAATCCTTAATATTACCCCTACCCCACGTTTATACGTTCGCTTATTCAACGCATAATATAGGCTGGACTTGTATAGTCTAACACCTAGCACAAAGATAAATTATCACAAAATATAGACAATTAAAATAAATCTAATCATAATAGGGGTGAAAATTGCATAAACTACACATGTTAAGGATCAAAAGGTGTCAACTTGTTCAATGTCTCAATTTATATGATATGATCATAGCCCAAATCTATAAATAAACTTGCATATGGGGTTTTTAGGCAACATAATGATGGTGTGAACTAGCATTGGATATCACATATGTCATAGCATAATTCTAGATGTCATAATAGATGTCTTGGCATATGTTCATATCTTTTCTAATCAATCTAACTTGCATATGTGACTTGTCATATAGATCAACATAACCCAAACATGATGATTTAATTATTATGAACTAACTAGCATAGATGGTAACATCATAGCCTTTTTAACATGTATGATTCATCACAACTTAGCATAGAAACTTTCAACATACATAAAATCATTATAGCATGATTTACAACGTATAAGATATCATCATCACATAACATTGGATTTACAATATACATGATAGAAAAAGGGGTTTACAACAGCATATATGATAATTCACATCATCTACTCATAATCCATTCATAACACAACCTAATTAAAATGATAATAATCTTGTTAAGATCATCATACTCACAATTTAGAGAAGAAAAGAGAGAGTTTTGCTTTGCTTTAGGGTTGAGAGAATTAGAATTGAATTTTCTTTTCTTCTTTCTTAGTTGGCGGCGGTTCCATTGATTTCCATGGCGATGGTATGACGGTAACTATTCTATTTTAATTCGGTTTAGGGTTACCATTAGGATGTATTTATAGGTGTAGGAAGTTATTTAGGACCATTAGATTAACCCTAAACCATGAGAACCAATCAAATGCAAAATCTGCATTTGAGCGAATCGGCCCACGGGTTGACAGCAAAACACCCTGGATTAACCCCTAGTCAACCCATCGGGGCTCGGGTAGACCTCAAAAATGGGCCGGTTCGGTTATTCCCCCTCCCAATTCGCTGTTTTGAACTTTTTCGCATATTTATTTATTTAATTTTTAATTTATATATATATATATATATATCAATATATATATATTTCTCTGCGCAACCCATTTCACTTAATTCTTTTCTAAAAATTAAGTATACTTTAATTTGTGAATTTTAATATTATAAAATTACGGGGTGTTACACATCTTCTCTTCCGTCTCCCAAGTAGCATCGCTCTCATCATCTCCCCATTGCACTTTGACTAGCTTGAGCTCTCGATTCCTCAACTTCTTAATCTCCGACCCAAGAATGCATGTAGGAACTCATTGAATCATCGCATCACACTCTATTTCCATCTCTCTAAGCAAGCTCTTCCAAAACTCGCTAGTAAAGATAGGATCGCGATCGCTCGCTATGCTAGAATGAACACCATGCAAACGAACTATCTCTCGAATGTATACAGAGGCTAACCATGGATCAGTCCTCTTACTCTTCACGGGAATGAAATGGGCGCTCTTAGTAAGTCTGTCCACCACGACCCAAATCCCCGTATTACCCTTCCTTGATCTTGGTAACCCATCAACAAAGGCCATCGAGACACACTCCCACTTCAATTGCGGGACCTCCAATGGGTGAAGCAACCCACCGGGCTTCTTTTGCTCTGCTTTTACTTGTTGGCACACCAAGCATCTAGCGACAAACTCAGCCACATCCCTCTTCATACCGGCCCAAAAGTAAACTCGTCTCATGTCCATGTACATCTTGTCCCTGCCGGGATGAATGGTCATCTTCGAACGATGTGCATCATCAAGAATGGTCTTCCTCAAGTTCTCGTCTCGTGGTACACAAAGTCTACCGTCCCTGCGTAACCAACCCTTATCATCTAAGGTATACCTAGTGAGATGGCTTGATGACTCCCCCCTTATGAGCTTCTCTACTAACTCAACCAACTATGAGTCATCTCGCTATGCCTCACCAATCCATCCCAAAATCGTAGGTCTGACCTCTAAGGATGCTAGCAAACCGGGTACAAAGTCAATGGAAGTCTAAAGTCAAACGTAGAGATAAACTCTAAGCTTCGCCGCTCAACAAACAACGGACTCAAGGACAACCTTTTTCTACTTAAGGCGTCTGCCACCATGTTACTCTTGCTAGGGGTATATGCTATCTCGAAATCGTAGGACGCTAAGAATTCCATCCACCTTTGCTGCCTTAAGTTCAAGTCTGTCTGAGAGAACAAGTATTTTAGCGATTTGTGGTATGTAAACAATTCGAATTTCTCATTAAGAAGATAATGGCGCCAAGACTTAAGCACGAAAACAATAGCGGCCAACTCTAGGTCATGTGTAGGATAATTTTTCTCATGCACTCTCAATTGCCTTGCTCCATAGGCTATTACCCTCCCCTCTTGCATTAAGACTGCGCCTAGTCCGGTCCCACAAGCAATGGTATAAACGGTAAATGCCTTACTTCCATCTGTCATCCACCAATACCACCACGAATTTATTAAGGTACCCCCTAAACACCCTACTCATCAAGTCAACTAAGCATGCGGGGGCGTTTTCCCAACCGAAGGGCATCACAAGCCAATCATAGAAACCGTCCGGAGTCCTAAAGGCAGTCTTGTCTATGCTATCCTTAGCCACTCTCAACTGATGGAAACCAGTGGCTAAGTCCAACTGCGAAAACACAGAGGTGCCAACTAACTGGTCGAAGAGATCGTCAATCCTCAGCAGTGGGTGCCTATTCTTCTTAGTAAGCTTATCAAGTTCTCTATAGTCCACACAAAGTCTAAGGGACCCATCCGCCTTCGTGGAAAATACTACTGGGGCACCCCACTCCGATATACTACGTCTTATGAACCCATTCTCAAGCAACTCCCCTAATTGCTTATTGAGTTATCTCTTCTCACGAGGATCCATGTTGCGTACTGGCAGAGATACGGGTTTTGCATTGTATACAAGATAAATACGAAAGTCTATCTCACGTTTTGGGGGTAGACCCCTCACCTCATCGAAGACATCAACATATTCACGGACTATACGAACATAATGTAAATCATCATTGGATGCATCAAGTGACTCAAGATAACTAAGCATCACCGATCCTCTAGGGTCACAAGAAATATCAAGGGTCTTTCCACTACGAGTTAACAATTTTACTGCCCTTCGTTCAAAATCTAGGATGGCACCATGTCTGGCTAGCCAATCCGTCCCTAGAATCAACCCATAGCCCATGAAACCAAGCACATAAGCATTACATTCGAAACCAATGCCTAAGTTAGACAATCTCAAATCCCTACAAACCATGGATAAATGAGCCGACCAACCAATAGGATTTGAGACTATAATGGGATCCACAACGAGACTAGTATTTAGGTGCAGTGTTTCAACTAATGATGTAGAGATAAACGAATGTGATGTGGTAGAATCGAATAAAGTACGGGCAGGATGATCAAACAAGAAAATCAAACTTTCGACAGAAAATTTTCTACCTTCTTCCTACCCCGGAGCCAAGAGAGCATGAACCTGCCCTCCCGAAGTAGAACCTACCCTCTTCCCTTGCTTCTTAGGACAGTCCTTGATAGCATGACCTATATCACCACAATGATAACAAGCGAACTTCTTCTTCTTCCTACAGTCTTTCTTCAAGTGGCCGGGTATCCCACAATTGTGACACTTCCTCTTTTCTTTACCACCTTTCTTTGGTTGTTGGCTTTCTTTGGATCCTCCTTCTTATCTCGCGGCCTAAAAGTACTTACACCCTTCTCTTCTTCATGCATGTATGCCATATCAACAAGCATTTCATACGTAGCCCCCATTGGAATGTGGGACATAGCCAAACTGTGAAGCGGTTCATTTAGGCCCTTTGCAAACCTCAAGGCCTTCTTGTGAGGCGTATTCACCAACTCTAGCCAAAATCTCGCCAACTTATTAAATTCGGTCACATACTCCTTCACGGTCAAGTTTTTCTGCTTCAATATCAAGAACCTCTCCATGTACATACTCTCCTCAGCTTGAGAAAGGAATTTCAACTCAAACCTTCCCCTAAAAGCTGCCCACGTCTCTACAGGACGCTCTCCATTAGTAACCTCCCACCAAAACGAAGCTTCGTCCTTCATTAACCAAGCAGCCAATTGCAGCTTCTTACAATCGTCCAAATCGAAAATGCCAAACAGATCCTCCACTTCTTTCAACCAATTTCTAGCTTCAACGAACGTTTCAGACCCACTAAAATGTTTTCCATCCATCGAACGAAAGTCTTTACATATCTTGGAGAAAGTATCTCAATTCAGAGGAATGACTGGAGCTGGAGGAGGAACGTCGGCCGGACCCGCGGTAGCGGCCCTAGCCTCGAGATATTGACGAAACCAACCGGGTACATGAACACCCTCTGGTATCTCAGATACTCCATACATGCTAAAAAGAAAACGAAAGAGTTTCAAAACAAGGGAAGCGAAAGAGAGATGTATGGCTTGCGGGGATTATGCTCCTTAAACTAACCTTTCCTTGAAAATAGCTTCTTTAAAACAAGTTTTTGAAAATACTTTCTATGAACCATAGCTTTTTAAAGTAAACATTCCTTGAAAATAGCTTCTTTAAAACAAGTTTTTGAAAATACTTTCTAGGAAAATAATACTTTTGAAAACACTTTTCAAAACTTTTTATCTGTTCTTGAACCATAGCTCTGATACCACGTGCAACACCCCATGTCCATTAATGTCACTCACAAAGGGAATGCATCAATGTACATGAAGCGTTATTGTTGTATAGAACAAATAAATTACAAGAATAAATAAATAAAAGAACACAGCGGAAGATAAAACTTATTTCATTTCATCATAACTCGAAATGAGTTTACATAAGTAGTCTCCAAAACCATTACAACAGGATCAATAGTCTTTTCCAAAAACTTCAAAGTACATAAAGAAGCAAATACTTAAATAACATAAATGCATAAATCCCCACTGAGCATAAGCAAAGCCATAAAGATGAGAGAGTCCAAAGAGATACATCTTCTCTCTTCAAGCAACTGAAAGAAATCGGCACTAAGCTGTAGAATTCCCTCGTAGCAAACTGGAGGGGGGAGGGAAAGGAAGAAAAGAGGTGGAAAGAAAAGGGGGTCAGGCATAAAGTCTGGCGAGTGCGATAACTTTAACAATATAATTATCAAAATAACTAGATTAAGGCATAAGTTGGAAAATAAGGAAATGACTTTGACCAATTGGGTATGACAGAGCAAACCGGGAAGTAAGATGAACAAAGATAACGTTAAAGGCGCACCTAGTCACCATAAGATAATTACTAGACTGCACCACCACTAGTAACCCTAAAGGTTGATCCTACCTATAGAACTTAATAATGATAATGGTAGTTTCATGTACCCCTATTTACCTTCATAGGTGTCGTCTGCCCCTATCTCCACTAGGTGTACCCACTACCCCTATTAAATCGGCTGCCTAACTCGTAGATACCCGTGCTGGCCCCACAGTGGGATGTATCACTCTCCAAAGTGGCAATCCGATACAACCAAAACTGTACGGCTTATATCTACACGATGCAACAACGTCTTACCTACCAGCCCGGGCCCACACACGCATACGAACCCGTTGGACTTGCATTGCCACTGCTTACCCGTTTTGACCTCTTACAATCAAATCCAGTACGCGTGTCCCGTCCTCGACTTGGGTCGAGCTCACAAAGATACTTAATGGGTTACTGGTTTGAAAAGGGCCCGCATACATGACCCAAGCTTTCCACCTATGCTTGGTCCCCTCTAAGGTTTTTCACCCACTTGACCCCATTCTTAATCATGTCTTTTTACATGTTTAAATCTGGGTTAAGTGCATCTAATCATATTTCAAATGCCACCCAAGGCACCCACTTAACCCCCTCATGTCCCACAACATGTTTATCTGGTTAATTGTTTTTTAATTCATTAAGACCGTAACCTTATAATAACCTCCTACGTTAGACTGGCATTTGTGGCAGCTGGATTTGCCGGGCGGGTCCGGGCAGTCTTACACCACAAACGAGCCTAACCTCGTGTCTTTACAATTGTTACGCATTTAATTTATGCTCAAGACCTCTCACATTAGACTGGCATTAGTGGCAGCTGGATTTGTCGGGCGGGTCCGGGCAGTCTTACACCACAAACGAGTCTAACCTCGTGTCTTGGGCAGTTTATTATTACACAATTAATTATCCCCAATTTGAATTATGTTCCCTATTCAAATTGCCAATCAATTACAGATTTAACTATGTCCATAATTAAAACCTTAATTATGTCCATCTATTTATGGTATATAAAAATTATACCAATTACCGTTACAAATTTATTATATGCCATTTAGGCCAATTCTAAATATTAAATCTTTTAACATTATCCCATTGCCCCACGTTGTAAGTTTGCTCGTTTAACGTGAAATATATGTTAGACTCGAATAGTCTAACTTGTGGAATAAAGAAAACACATCATAACATGTATAGAATATAAATCAGATCAAACTTACGAACAAAAGTCATAACATGATTTTGCTTATAGATCTAAACATAAGGGGCGAACTTACATGTGTGAATAAGGTGTTTCATCTAAACTTGCATAGACAATGGGTGTATGATACATATACTTTGATAACTTATGTAGTTTTAACATAAAGGTTTGAACTTGCATAGGAATCTCAAACTTTCATTACATGATTCATGCCACAAACATATATACTTACATATGTGATTAATGCAACATAAATTATGATGTAAATTTGCATCTAACTCACACATGTCATAGCCTAACTTTTAGATCCAATCTTACTCATAAAATAGATGTCATGAAACATGTAAGGTTGTATATGATTCTCGCTAACTTGCATATGATTCATATCTAAATAAACATCTAAACTTGCGTACGTACATATGATTTAACATATGAATTTTTCCACATACATACCCAAACTAGCATATGAAGCATCATTATGAGTTAATTGTACACAAGCCAACAATTAACATAGATTAGATAATAACATCACAGCTTTACAACATAGATAATAACATCATAGATTTACAACATAGATAATAACATAACGGTCAATGATTCACAACATAACCATATAACCCAAATCATATCTCTAACTAATTAAATTATTAATTATCTTATTAAAGAAATCAGACTCACAACTCAAAGAAGGTCTTGAGTTCTAAAATATGAGTTCTGAAATTGATTTAGCTCTCCATTGAAGAAGATAATTTGTTGCGGTTTAGATTAGAATTGAAGTTGAATACTTGAGGTTTGATTTAGAGGCGGCGGCTAGGGTTTAAGAGAGAGTTTGTCAGCATAATGGTGTCATAGATAATTTTTATGAATTATGGTTAGGTCTTAGGGTGTATATATAGGTGTAGGAAGTTGTTTAGGCCTTAGGATTAACCCTCGAACTGATCTGGACCCTCAAAAATCCTCTCAGGCCCAAAAATTGCACCATCCAGTAACCTGGTCGAACCAGCTTCGACCCCCCAAGGGGGAGGTCGACCCCCAGGTCGACCTGGGAGTACCCAGGTCGACACTATGGTCAACCTCCCCCCTTGGGAGGCTGATCTCCATGGTCGGCCTGCTCAATATATGTTTTTTTTCTTAACTTCCAAGGGCCATATCTCCTTCATTCGGACTCCGTTTTTCGAAAACTTGCACTCTATTACATGTAGAATTCCGAGACGAATGCAATGGTGCAACCCATTTCCCTTCATTCCTCTTTTAAAAATTAAGTGTTGTTAAATTTAGTTAATTTAATTATTCAAAATTTGGGGTGTTACAAAATGCTTATATGGTATATGATAGAGTATGCTATCTTCACATAGTATGCCATGTAGTATAGTTCAAAATTAATTGTTACTACCCTATGGTGACGTTTATTATTTCACACAGAACAACCAGCACTCTGCATCCAGTGGCATACACAGGAGTTGATATATAAAATAAAATTGCGCAACCAACTCATTAAGGTTTACCTATTTGTCGGGCATGCAAATAAATTCTTTACTCAATGGCAAATGTATTTACCTGTTCAAACATATATAATGTACATGCATGTAGTTCAAACTATTTCAAATTGGTTTAATATTAGATTCAATTTGCATAAATTTACCTTCATACTCTTATTGATTAAATTAATTATCATTCTAATATTTTGTTTAGTCAAAATCATAATCACTCTGCACAAACAACAATCAATTTGTTGATTAGCTTTTCAAAAATATACTTCATATACTCGTTTAAGATCATTCAGACTATGTAATTAAAACAACCATAAAAGGAAACAACTACAAGGTAGAAAACAAAATGGAAATCAAAAATACTGTAAATGTACCTTGCACCAAAGTTAATCAGAGATATCCACTCTGCAATTGGCATAGGCTTGCTTAATGCTCTCCTCAGTTTCCCAAGTACAATCTCATGGATCTCCACTCCATTGCACTTTGACTAAGAGAACCTTCTTGTTCCTCAGCTCTTTAGTTTCTTTGCCAATAATCTTTATTGGCTCTCTCCTCACTGCCAATTCTGGAGTAACTTCCAAATCTTGTTGTGTGGATTCTTCCACGACCAAGTCTGTATCACGCACATGCTTTCGAATTTGAGAAACGTGAAACACATCATGTGCTCTAGGCAACCAGTCAGGCAATTGAACCCTATAAGTGAGAGTTCCAATCCGTTCGAGCATAGGAAATGGGCCGATAAATCTGGATTCCAACTTGCCTGTTTTGCCAAATCGGACTACTCCCCTCATCGGAGAAACCCTTAGATACACATAGTCACCAACAGCAAATGCTAATTCTCTTCTTCTCGAGTCTTCATAGCTCTTCTGTCAGCTTTGAGCTGCTAGCAGGTGCTTCTTAATGAAATCGACTTTGTTTGAAGCTTCATGAATCATATCAGGTCCCAATACAAGCCTATTTCCAGGTTCTACCCAACATGCGGGAGATCTGCACGGTCCACCATACAAGGCTTCGAATGGTGACATTTTCAAGCTCGCTTGAAAGTTGTTGTTGTATGAGAACTCAACCAAATGCAAGTGGTCTTCCCATGATCAACCAAAATCAATAACACAAGCCCGTAGTAAATCTTCAAGAATACGGTTCACCCTCTCGGTTTGACCATCTGTTTGAGGATGATAAGCGGAGCTCAAGTTCAGTTTTATTCCCAATTATGCTTGGAATGCTACGCAGAATTTACTAGCAAAAATCGGGTCATGATCACTAATGATACTCATGGGAACACCATGAAGTTTAATAGTTTCTTTAAAATAAATCTACGCTAGACTCTGAGCTGTTCTATTCATTCTGACAGGTATAAAATGGGCAGTCTTTGTGAAATGATCTACGATCACCCAAATACTGTCGTTTCCTCTACGGGTTCCGGGCAAACCATCTATGAAATCCGTAGAAATTTGTTTCCACTTCCAACCTGGAATTTCCAACGGTTGCAACAATCTGGCGAATTTCTGTTGATCGCTTTTTACTTGTTGACAAGTAGAACACCGACCAACGTACAAGGAAATTTCTCTTTTCATAGATCTCCACCAGAAAGTGCGTTTGATATCATTATACATTTTACTCACTCCTGGATCGATACTAAGTTTGCATTTGTGACATTCATCCAGCACTTCTTTCAGGAGCTCATAAATGTTTGGAACACAAATTCGGCCTTTTAACCTCAGAATCCCATCGTTATCGATCTGAAAACTCGAGGGCCCACCTTTCTGAATTCTCTCTCTGATCTCCTGAATGAAGTCATCATCCTTTTGAAGAGAAGGTATGTTATCAATCAATGAAGGCGTGATTATAAGATTGGCGATGATCACATTCTTCATGCTGAGCGCATCGGCCACAACATTGGCTTTCCCCGGAGTATACAAAATATCAAGATCATATGCCACGAGAAATTCTAGCCAATGCTGCTGCCTCATATTCATATATATCTGGGTGAATAAATACTTCAATGATTGATGGTCAGTGTATATTCAAATTTCTCACCTAATAGATAATGTCTCCAGATTTTCATAGTGAACACGATGGCTAACAACTCAAGATCGTGAGTTGCATAATTCTTCTCATATTGCTTCAATTGACGGCTACCATAAGCGACTACTTGGCCTCTTTGCATTAATATTGCACCAAGACCTTCTTTAGAAGCATCTGTCCGGACTTTCAAGTCCTGATTGTCATCGATAATTGTTAACACTGGAGCAGTTGTCAATCTTAACATCAGCTCTTGGAAAGCTGCCTCACATTCATGAGTCCAATTAAACCTTGAATGTTTCTTAGTAAGCTTTGTTAAGGAACTAGATATCTTCAAAAAATCTTTAACGAACTTCCGATAATAACTTGCCAATCCAAGAAAAACTTCAGACTTCTGTTGGGTGTAGTTGGCTGCTTCTAATTTTAAATAGCTGTGATTTTACTGGAGTCCACATAATTTCCTTCTTTTGATACACCATGGCCAAGAAACTTGACTTCTTCTTGCCTGAATATACATTTGGAAAATTTGGCTTTTAAAACATTGTTTCTTAGAATCTATAACGCTTTTTCCAAATGTTTTGCATGCTCGCTCTCTGACTTAGAGAAGATCAATATGTCATCAATGAAAACCAGTAAGAATTTATTCAATACTTCTTTGAATACTCTGTTCATTAGATCAAAAAATAAGCTGGAGAGTTACATAAGACAAACGACATTACTAACCACTTATAGAATAAATCTGGACCTTTGAATGCAGTCAGAGGAATACATTCCTAGACAATATGAAGCTGATGGAAACCTACAACTAGGTCCATCAGTGAAAATACTTGTGCTCCATTCAATTGATCCTACAAATCATCAATTTGTGGCAATAGATATTTATTCTTTAATGTCTGCTTATTCAAGTCACGATAATCCATACATAGTCAGTGTGTACCGTCTGACTTTGGGACAAATACCACTGCTGCTCCCCAATCAGAGAAACTAGGTCTGATCAGGCCCTTCCATACAAGCTGTCGAGTTTGATTGTCTAACTCTTCTTCTTTCCTTCAAGGTCATTCTTCGAATATCGTGCACTACTGGCCTTGCATTCGAAATTAAAGTGATTTTGAAATCGATTTCTCTACACGGAGGTAAGCTAACAACTTCTTCAAACACATCCGCATAATTCTTAACGACAGGAATGTTTTCTATATCGACCGAAGTAATCTCTGTGACGACAGGAATAGGTTCTAACTGAGCAGGAGAAACATCAAGAGCTGACCAAAAGTCTTTTCTATCTGAATTCGGACCTTCACATGATATGGTTATATAGTTCCCTAATTTAGCCTTTTCCTTAACAACTCTCTCGGCGCATTTAACCTCAGCTTCATATTTGGTTAACCAATCCAATCCCAAAATAAGATCAAATTCTATAAAATTCATGACAATCAAGATGGTCGGAAACCGATAACAGGAATAAGAAACAGGCACCCCACAAATCCAACTAAGATTGAGGGAACCCCCAATCGGATTATGGACGGTCATGGGTTCTTTGAGCTTTTTCAATTTCAAATCTAGTTTCTTAACCGCATTACTTGTAACAAAGCTTCGTGATGCGCCTGTATCAAACAGTACTTTAACTGGAATGTTTTTGACATAAGCGTGCCTTCCAAAACATCTGGCCTCGCTTGACTGACTGAGGGTGCAGGAACCTTTGCCACTTCATTTACATGTAGCTTTTCAGATTTCTTTACGAGCCGGCAATCCTTTGCAAGATGACCAGTGTGATGGCATTGACTGCATTTTCTATTCTTTTGAAACTTGTTCTTGGAATTAAATTCATTCTTTCTTTGTTTCTTTAAATATCTTCAATTTCCTTGCAAATGCCCTTGCTTATGGCATTTATTGCATATGGTTGTCGTTATAGGTTCTTTCTCCAGTTTAACCTTTTTCCTATTGACTCTAGGCTTCTTACTGACCCCAGACGCCGTACTTGCCTCAGGCTATGTAATTCCCTCTGGGCTATTAGTTTCGAATTTTCTTTTGTTGCTAGAACTAACTTCCTCTTCATCGACCCAAAGACCTTGCTTATCAAGATCTTCATAGTGATAAGCCATTTATATCATTTCAGAAAAAGGAAGTTTCACATCTGCAGTTACCCAATTTTGGTACTTTCTTTGAAGCCCATTAATATACCCCAGATTCTTCCTCTTAGGAATTTCAATTAGCTCGGCTGCAAAACAAGAAAGTCTGCTAAATTTATCCTGATACTCCTGGATGGTCTTATCTACTTGAATCAGATAGTCGAATTCATCGTATAGCCGATCAATTGCTTCTACAGAAATAAATCTTTCATTAAAAATTTCTTTTAATCTGTCCCAGGTAATATTACCTTCTGAATTATCCTTAATAACATTTTCCCACAAGATTAAAGCTTCGTCTTTGAGTACCCAAGATGCCAGTAATCTTTTATGATCACCTCTCAACTTTGAACGTTCAAAAATTTTCTCAGTAGAGTGCATCGATGCTTGTGTTTGAATAATGGATTCATTGCCCAAGAACGGTATTCCACCCAGATTTCGATACTTCTTTAATAGAGCTTCAATATCTGGTTCTATCCTACCTCTTTTACTTTTGCCACTCAGTTTCCATGTCTGCAAATAGCAGACAAAGTGTTAGGCCAACAGGAAAGTTATTTTAAAGCATAAAGACATATACATGAATGTAAATTTGTCTATAGGGTTATATTTCTTTCTGCTACACTCATTTTAGGATATTACTGATCCTATCTGAAATGAGTTATTCATCATAGAAGACTTCTGATTCTATTTCTGACCAGTTCGTTAATATGTTATTTTCCGAAACTAAGATTAACCAAAGCTCTAATACCACGTGTGACGAACCCAAACCCCCATTCCACGGCGGCAAGGGTAATCTTTGGAATATAACACATAAACAGTAAAAGTAGAACAGAAATATATAACTACACCAGATAATTTACAATAGAATACACTAGATAAACATAATAATAAGAGTTACATAGTATAACAGGGTCATACTTTGTACAAAATTCAGTTCAGCTTTATATAGAATGTCTATAGTGGAAACAAACGTAATATACATAATAGAAGCTGAAAAGCATAAAAGAAGTGATAGAATCCATCTTCAGCTCCATAGCTATCCAGATAGAGCCTGGTAAAACCTGAATACAAGGTTGCCCATATAGAAAATAGGGCACCTGAGTTTGCAAGTGAAACAAGCTACGAGTCAGTCATGGGACTGGTATGAGAAATCTACTAAACTTATTTTATAATAAGGCCAATCTCAGGACCACGCCGCTAACGCGAAACGGGTTTATTCCATTGGATTGTCAGCGCTTTAAAACAAGTAAATCATTTAAACATCCAAAATGCTTTTTACCAAAATGAAGCCATTATAAGACTCAGGTCCCATCACACAATGCAACGCGAAACGGAGGATAGAGTTTTACCTTATACTGGCCAAAATATGCTTGATACGTATAAAACAAAAGCATTTGATATTATTACTAGTGTTTATATGTTTCAAAAACAACTTCAATCATAAGCATCAATCATAGACGGCATGGGTAGGATTTCTTCATGAACCAAGGCAAGGGCTCATCCTTACCTCTTCGAGACAATCTAGACCATGTCTCATGATCAGAACGTATTGACCCTTGGAGAGACAGGGCCGATCCACATGGAGTGGATTAAAATGCCTGAACACTGCGTTTCCCTGCCCTATGGGGCGTAAATCTGGTCTGTATAAATACCATCTATCGGCTTCGCAGAGACCGAAATAATCTAGGCACCTCGCTATCCATAATCCACATAAGTAAAACATCCGGGCTTATAAAACTCAGACACCATACCTAGCTAGAAGGAAACACATGTCCTCCCTGAGGTCCTTTCCCATTTCTGGTTCATACCGGGGTATGAGGCTCGCGAATTAACGCTGTACACAAAGCTATGCTATTTAAAGTCGTGCTTTGATCATCCACCACAATGCTCTCCTTTTCAACAAAATCCTTGATCCTAGCATCTCTGCATGCCACGTTGTCAATCCACAACGTCAGACACACATCCATTTACAACTCCGTTCCAGGTCTGAACGAAATCGGAGGCACCTTTTTCCTCGTCGTATATGTCCAATACAGGAGAGAGGTCCTCGCACATCCGAACGATCAACAAGTACGTCCTGAAAACCATCACTGTAACCCTTTCAGGGTAGCAACTCCCATCAAAGGCATCAGTAGCCATCCATTCGAAGTGAAGATCATTGGTCTTGCACCATCTTCATATCTTCGACTTCTAATTGTCGACCAATTATTTGAAATGAGAATTAACTCAGCCTTTTCAAATAATTAACGTATATTTAGAATTTCAAATCAATTCGTTTCCATGGTTAAATTATTTGACATCCATAATTCAGTTTATTAATGTAATTTTCATGTCAAACACATTAAAACATCAAATATCCAATGAACCGATCGAATTCGGTTTATTTCCATTCCATATCGTTTATAATATTTTATAACTATTTATTGATATTTTTATTTATTTAAAAATAGCCAATTTATTCCAACGACGCTTCAATCCATAACACGGCCATGACGCTATTTTTCTTCATATTTGATTTACACATATCAAAAATCTAACCGTTGGATCTTTACAAATTTTATACCATTAGAAAGATCTTTTCAAATGGAATACAACGGTTCCAGTTTTGTGAAAATCCGATGGTCGGATCTCCTAAGACCGTCGTTTAAAGTTACGATTTCAAAATATGGATTGCAGCGTCATTATTCGTTATATTTTAGTTATACATACATACATATATATATATATATATATATATATATTTATATATATATATATAATCCATTCAAGCGCTGTTTTCATTTAGATTTGAATTAAACATTTCACACAATCTAACTGTTGGATCTTTGCAAATTCGGTATCGTTAGAAAGATATTTTCAAAGCGAACCCAACGGTTTCTAGAAAATCCGATGGTCGAATCTCCCGTAATAATCGTTTAAAATCATTATTTCAAAACATGAACTATAGCATTGTTATTCGTTTTATTTTAATTATATATATATATACATATATATATAGTTCATTCTTCGATTTCTAAACCTTTTCATTTCATATAAGTGGAAAAAATATTATTTTTTACCCAACAAATATTTATTTCAAATTTTTAACACCACATATATTGTCAAAACAATTTATTTCAAACATTAATATTTCTAGCGATTCCTATATATAATAAAAATGTGATTTTTATTGTTAAAACAATTTATTTCAAACATGAATATTTTATATACTTCATACATATAACAAAAATGTTATTTTTATCATTCAAACAGTTTATTTCAAAAATGAATATTTTATATACATGAATGTATTTCAACAAATGAATAAAATTCAAACACATGAATATTTCAGAGAATTTCGGCAGCACAACGGCAGGGTAGTTAAAACCGACACCGTCCGGAGTACGGCTCCTCGCGCTACCTTAAAGTCTCGCACCTTTTGGCAAGGGCGATTTCATAATCTAGTTCGTACGCAGACGGATTTTTCCACAAACTAATCCTATTTGGTTTCAACCATGATCAACAATCAACCATTCATAATATTCACAAAATTTCATGTCAACCAAAATCCAGACAATCACAACCAATATATATCTTCCATGGTTTGTGGACAGGGTGAGTATATATATGTATATATATATATATATAAGTATATAAATATATTTCAATTTCCTTTCAATTTCATTTCAACTCACATATTATATATAACTTATACATCGCACATATAATTTATACAATGCTTATACATGAGATGTACAACGCTTATACAACTTATACATCGATTATATAATTTATACATCACCATTCCATATCGTTTTGAATTTAGAAATCTCACATTGCTTTTCACTTTACCAAAAATTGTAGCAAGCTCTAAAAATTCATCGATCTCTTCTAGAATGTTGAATACGTCCTCACAGTCCCAGTGTCTCTTATTTCACTGGATTTTGACCACAAACGAAAAAGATATGATTTTTATTCGATAAACAAACTTTGCAACACTTCTAAGTGTTATTAACAGTTGAATTAAATAAAGGCCGCTACCTTTTAAATTCACGCAACTTTAAGACGATCGACTGACGCAACATCGTAGGGGGAGGAGAGGGTTCTCCGGCGCCGTGCTCGATGCTAAGATCGATGGTGAGGAGGAGCTCTGGCGGCGCAAGGAAGGTTGCCACATCAAGGGCTCAGAACTTCGTGGATATCGAATGATAAAATCCAAGGCCAGTATGGATTTGAAGCTAACGAAATTCTCTTCAGAATTGTCTACTAGAGCTCGAGATTTCATTGTGTGGTTTAGGAGATAATGAAGAGAGAAGAAGTGAAGCTCCGTTGTCGTCGAGTTTCAGGGTTACGATGTGTTTTTTCATGAACGAGAAAATAAAGGGATTTTCTGATAGGCCCTATATTTATATTTAATTTATTTTTAATTCTTTAATTCGGAAAATACACCTCTCCACATACGAATTCCAATTCAAACCAACGACTGTCATCCCTAGCTAAATACCCCATTTTGAACACAATGGGATATGTTTCTTAAGCTCATTCGACAGTTACAGTCAGTTATTTTTTAAATTAAAGTATAAAACGTTCAATATTTGATTTGAACGTACGTTTTAATTTGCTACGGCCACATACTGATTCTAAAAATTACAGAAAAATAACTTGGGCTATGTTTGGATGATGCGGTCACAACAAAACAAGTTTCGTCGAATTTGGAGACCATTTGAAATGGCCATTTTCTAGTCGATCCAAATTGAATAAAACTAAAAAAACACATTTTCCTTTGCCACGCTCACATATTAAATCCAAAAATTATGGAATTTCAAACCTAGTAATAATTTGACATTCCGGATCAAACAAAAGTGGTTTCTTCGAAAACGGAGGTCGTTTGCAGAATGTTTATTTTCAAGGGCTATATGAACTCCATAACGACCTTTCTGAAAATTCATTTGGCCATAAATTTGATTCCCGCTATGAAATTTTGATTTTTCAGATTCGTTAGAAAGATATTCTTAAATATATTTAAATATTTTTGGTTTCACTAAAATACGGTTTATTGTGCATCCTGTACAGTCAGTCAAAGTTCGAATTCAAATTTTCAAACTACCGCACTATTTCCAGCTCCTTTTTAAAATTAAAATAAATATTTATATTCCAACACCGATTCAAATAAATATATATGTTCTAATTCTATTAAAAATAAATTTCTTTTCATTATTATTTAAAATAATTCATTTTAAATACTCAAAATTTACTAAAATTGCCAAATTAAATTTTTTTAATTTGTTCTGATTTTCCGGATTGTTACAATATACATGTATTAACAGCACTACACATACAAAGATATAATCTACCAAACAAATTAAGCTTAAATTAGCAAATCTAGGATATTAATTAAAATTAGGGCTTCAAACCTTGGAAATTAGGGATGAATTGGAGCTAAGACAGGAGGAGAGTGAGCCTTGATCGCATTGGAGAGCGTAACGACAACTATGGAGGTGGCCAATTTCAGAAATCGGGAAGAAAGGATTGGGAATTTAGAGAAATTTGTAGTAGAAATCGAATGCGAGGAAGAAGATAGCAGGTCTGGTATTTTCAACTCGACTAAGGAATGGCTTAAAACGGCTGCCAACATCATTGTAAACAATGGTTTCTCATGGTTTTTTTTATATGTTAAGAAAAAACCAGAATTTAGCTTCCGCTTGAAGCCATTAGGGTGGTCGTGGCCCCGCTCGATTGCTATATACAATGTTTCTTCTGGTGTAGTTCTCTGCAATTCATGAGATACATTAAGCAACATATTGCAAGAGTATTACAATTTCTGCACACATTCATTTTTTTGTGTGCAGTACTTCTAATGGATTAAAGGAATTGTAACATCCCACGTCCATTAATGTCACTCACAAAGAGAATGCATTAACGTCTATGGAGTGTTTTAAGTGTGTATAGAACAGAAACTTAACAACAAGACAGATATATAAAAAGTACTTAAAAAATTTATAACTTTATTCATTGCAGCATAAACACATAAGTTTGATTACATCATCAAAAACCAGAGTCAAAGTACATAATATCCATCTTGACTAAATCAGAGTACATAAATTGAAAGACATAACCCCAACACAAAATAGCCATAAATAAGATAGGCTAAACTTTTACTTCAGCGATCCAAGCAACTTCTAAAAGCAAGAGATACAGCTGTTCAAAATCAAGCTCTACTGGTGCTAGTTCCACCCTGAGCACCTTGGGGGGGGGGGAAGGAAGAAAAGAGGTGGAAACAAAGGGGGTCAGACCTAAAGACTGGCGAGTGCGATAACTTTAACAATATAATTAACAAAATAACTAGGCTAAGGCATAAGTTGGAAAATAAGGAAATGACTGTGAACAATTGGGTATGACAGAGTAAACAAGGACATAAGATGAACAAAGATAACGTTAAAGGCGCACCTAAACCACTATAAGATAATTACTATACTGCACCACCACTAGTCACCCTAAAGGGTTGATCCCACATACAGAATTTAATAATGATATGGGTAGTTTCGTGCACCCCTAGTTGCCTTCATAGGTGCCATCTGCTCCTATCTCCACTAGGTGTACCCACTACCCCCATGCGATTGGATCCCTAACTCGTAGATACCCGTGCTGTCGCCACAGTGGGGTGTATCACTCCCCAAAGTGGCAACCCGATACCACCAACAATGCATGGCTTATACCTACACGATGCAAACACGTCTTACCTACTAGCCAGGGCCCACACACGCACATGACCCCGTTGGACTTGCGTTGCCACCGCTAACCCGTTTTGGCCTCTTATACTCAAGCCCAATATGCATGTCCCGTCCTCGACATGGGTCGAGCCCACAAAGATACTTATGGGTTATTGGTTGAAACGAGCCCCCATTACTTGACACAAGCTATCCACCTAAGCTAGTTCCCTCTAGTACATCCTACTTAACCCTCTTCTTATTCATGTTCGCTTACATGTTTCAATTTTGGTTAAGTGTTTCTAATCGTATTTCACAAGCCGCCCAAGGCATCCACTTAACCCCCATGTCCCACCACATGTTTATCTGGTTAAGTGTTTCTTAATTCATTAACACCATAACCTTGTAAAGACCTCCCACATTCGACAGGCATTTGTGGCAGCTGGATTTGCCGGGCGGGTCCGGGCAGTCTTACACCACAAACGAGCGTAACCTCGTGTCTTTACAACTGTTACGCATTTAATTTATGCCTAAGACCTCCCATATTAGACTGGTATTTGTGGCAGCTGGATTTGCCGGGCGATTCCGAGAAGTCTTACACCACAAAAGAGCCTAACCTCGTGTCTTAGGCGATTAATTACACATAATTAATAATCACCCAATTTGAATTAATTTCCCCATTCAAATTATCAATCAATTCTAAATTTAACTATGTCCATAATTGACTCATTTATGTCCATCTATTTATGGTATAAAGAATTACACTAATTATCATCACAAATTTATTTTATGCCATTTAAGGCATTTATCCAATTCTCAATATTAAATCTTTTAATATTATCCCATTGCCCCACATTTTATGTTCGTTCGACGAACGTAAAATATACGTTAGATTCGAATAGTCTAAATTATGGAATAAAGAGAAAACGTCACAATATACATAGAAATAAAACTAGATCTAAACATAAGGGGTGAACTTGCATGTGTGAATGAGGTTCTTCATCTATAACTTGCATAGGCCAAAGTCACAAACTTGCATAAAACTACATATGTCATAGATCTAAATCTAAAGGTGTAAAATTGTTTAGGTAATAGCCACAAACTTGCATAAACCATGTATGTCATAGATCTAATCATATGGTGTAAATTTGCATAGGTAAAAACCACAAACTTACATTACATGATTCATACTCCAAACATATATATATATATATATATATATATATATACACACACACACACACACACACTTGCATATGTGATTTATGCAACATAACGATGGTGTAAACTTACATCTTAACATGTAAACTAGCATATAGAATTTTGTATACTAGCATATAACTCACACGTGTCATAGCCTAACTTTAGATCCAATTTACACATAAAATAGATGTCATGAAACATGTAAGTTTGTATATAATTTTCACTAACTTGCATATGGTTCGTATCTAAATTAACATCTAAACTTGCATACATACTTATGATTTATCATATGAATTAGTTCCAAAAACATAACCAAAATAGCATATGAAACGTCATTATGAATTGATTATACATAAGCCAATCATAGAATTACAACTTAGATGATAACATCACAATTTTACAACATAGATGATAACATCATAGAATTTACAACATAGACAATAACATGCGGTCAATGATTCACAACATAACAATATAATACAAATCATAGCTCAATCCAATTAAATTGTTAATTATCTTATTAAAGAAATCGAACTCACAACTCAAAGAAGGTCTTGAGTTTTGAAATCTGAGTTCTGAAATTGATTTAGCTTTCCTTTGAAGAAGACAATTTGTTGTGGTTTTTGATTAGAATTGAATTGATTAGCTTTTCTTCCTCTCTAATTGGTGGCGGCTATTCTAGGTTGCAAGGTGACGACATGGAGGCCATGATTATAATTTTTATATGATTTTAGGGTTTGAGTCTACATGTGTTTTTATAGAGTTTAGGATTAATTTAGGCCATCCGATCAACCCAGAATTAACCCCAGCCATTCAGACCAGACCAGAAATCCTAATGACTCAGCATACAATCATAAAAAGGTCATCAAACAAATATGCCTGGGGGGGGAGCAGGTCGACCCCCTGGTCGACCTGTGTTGGTAGGTCGACCCCCAGGTCGACCTGGCCGTGGACGGAAATTTCCTACCTAGCACAATCTGACTCTGAAATTCGAATTTTTGAAATCTGTTCAAATTTTTCTGAAACTTCCGATGGCCATAACTTCTTCATACGAAGTCCAATTTACGCAAACTCGGACTCTATCTCAACTAGAATTCCGAGACGAACACAATGGCTCAACCTGTTTCCCTTAATTCTCACATCTGAGATTAGTTATTCTTTAATTTGTGAAAATTAATATTGAAAATTATGGGGTGTTACATTCTCCCCTCCTTAAAGGATTTCGCCCCCAAAATCTCTAAGTTAAGTAGAATGTATATCCTAACATCCAAACAACCATCTACTCAACCATCAAACACAGGCATCCATTGTCCTTATAAAATTCCTAATGTTGTATGAACATATGCAAGAAGTGTGTGTATATGTTCTTTATCTAATGCAAAATCATTCGGTCTACAGATTCAGTTGACCTCCTTATTGCAAACCATGATAGTGCCATGCGTCCATTATGTATGTGAAAGAATCCTATTGATACATATTATTTCTACATGTGTGCACAACCATTCACCAAAATGCAACATCAATATGATAGTACAATCATTATACATCCATTAACATAAATATGTACACACATTTATATGCAATATGCAATATGAAGTGACTGAGACGATCTAGTGCCTAAAGTGTGTGTATATGTATCCACGAGCAACCACTAGCAAAAACTTGCATCCAGCATACATAACATGTCTCAAACACATGTTTCAAACATAGGACTACCCTATCTAAAGGTCAAAGATACTAGCGAGAGAACATACTAAACATAAAACAAGTACAAGCCAAGTGACAAAGGAGAAATTAAAAGACATACCCTCGAAAAGAAAAGGGTATAATGACCGCATCTTCTCTTCCGTCTCCCAAGTAGCGTTGCTCTCATCATCTCCCCATTGCACTTTGACTAGCCAGACCTCTCTATTCCTTAACGTCTTAATCTCCGACCCAAGAATGCACGTAGGAGCTCGTCGAATTATCGCATCACGCTCTATCTCTACATCTCTAAGAAAGCTTGGCTCTACCACTTCCACGGTCTCATGGAAGCACTTCCTCAAATGTGATACATGGAATACATCGTGTACACCACTAAGTCTCTCAGGCAACTCCACTCTATACGCCATCTGTCCAATTCTCCCCTTAATAGGAAACGGCCCTATGAACCTTGGTGCTAACTTCCCAACGGACCCAAAGCAAACAACATTCCGTAATGGAGACACATTGACTAAGACCGTGTCCCCAATATCATACTCAAGATATGTCCTCCTCTTGTCCGCATAAGATTTCTGCCTATCTTGCTCCGTCTTCATCCTCCTTCAAATCCAATCGATCTTTTCCGAAGTCTCTCTAAACATATCGGGCCTAAGCAAGATCTTATTTGTAGATTCCCACCAACATGTAGGCGATAAACACAGCCGTCCATAAAGAGCCTCGAACGGTGCCATGCCAATGCTAGACTGAAAGCTATTATTATATGCGAACTCCACCAAAGGAAGATGTTCCTCCCATGTACCTCCGAAGTCTAAGACACACAACCTCAATAGGTCCTCTAGAATACGATTCACCCTCTTGGTCAAGACGTCCGTCTGAGGATGATATGCGGTGCTCAAACATAACTGAGTCCCCACCGCCTCTTGCAAGATCTTCTAAAACTCGCTAGTAAAGATAGTATCGTGGTCGCTCATTATCCTAGAAGGAACTCCGTGCAAACGAACTATCTCTCGAATGTATACGGAGGCTAACCATGGAGCAGTCTTCTTACTCTTCACGGGAATGAAATGGGCGCTCTTAGTAAGTCTGTCTACAACGACCCAAATCCCCGTATTACCCTTCCTCGATCTCGGTAACCCATCAACAAAGTCCATCGAGACACTTTCCCACTTCCATTGTGGGACCTCCAATAGGTGAAGCAACCCACAGGACTTCTTTTGCTCTCCTTTTACTTGTTGGCACACCAAGCATCTAGCGACAAACTCAGCCACATCTCTCATCATGCCGACCGAAAAGTAAACTCATCTCATGTCGATGTACATCTTGTCCCCGCCGGGATAGATGGTCATCTTCGAACGATGTGCATCATCCAGAATGGCCTTCCTCAAATTCTCGTCCCAGGTACTCAAAGTCTACCGTCCCTACGTAACCAACCCTTATCATCTAGGGTATACCTATTAGGATGGATCGATGACTCCCCCCTTTTGAGCTTCTCTACTAACTCGACCAACTGTGGGTCATCATGATGTGCCTCACCGATTCGTCCCAAAAGCGTAGGTCTGACCTCTAAGGATTGTAGCAAACCGTGTACAAAGTCAACAGAAGGTCTAAAATCAAACGTAGAGATGAACTCTAAGCTTTGCCGCTCAACAAACAACGGACTCAGCAACAACCTTTTCCTACTTAAGGCGTCTGCCACTACCTTACCCTTGCCAGGGGTATATGCTATCTCGAAATCGTAGAACGCTAAGAATTCCATCCACATTTGCTGCGTTAAGTTCAAGTCCTTCTGAGAGAACAAGTATTTTAGCAATTTGTGGTTAGTGAACAATTCGAATTTCATGCCAAGAAGATAATGGCGCCATGACTTAAGCGCGAAAACGGTAGCGGCCAACTCTAGGTCTGGTGTATGGTAATTTTTCTCATGCACTCTCAATAGCCTTCCTCCATAGGCTATTACCCTTCCCTGTTGCATTAAGATTGCACCTAGTACTGTCCCACAAGCATCGGTATAAACGGTAAATGGCTTACTCCCATCTGGCAACACAAAGACCGAGGTTGTGGTCAAAGCTCTCTTTAAACGTTGGAACGCATCATCACAATCTATCGTCAAGCATGTTAATGGGGCTGATATTTTTGCGAAGTCTTTGATAAACTTCGTATAGTAGCCAGCCAACTCTAAAAAACTCCTTGCCTCAGTAACATTTTTAGGGACCTTCCAATCTTGGATGGCCACTACCTTTGCGGGATCCACATCTATCCCTTCTTTGGAAACCACGTGCCCTAAGAATCGCACTTCCTTCCTCCAAAAGTGACATTAAGAAAATTTAGCTATAAGGCTATGCGCTCGAAGGGTCTCCAACACTTCCCTAAGATGTAGGACATGCTCGTCCTCGCTCTTAGAAAAGATCAAGATGTCATCCACAAAGACTACCATGAATTTATTAAGGTACTCCCTAAACACCCTACTCATCAAGTCAACAAAGTATGCGGGGGTGTTTGTCAAACCGAAGGGCATCACAAGCCACTCGAAGAATCCGTCTGGAGTCCTAAAGGCAGTCTTGTCTATGCTATCCTCAGCCACACTCAACTGATGGAAACCCGTGGCTAAGTCCAACTACGAAAACACTAAGGCGCCAACTAACCGATCGAAGAGATCGTCAATCCTCGGCAGTGGGTGCCTATTCTTCTTAGTAAGCTTATTAAGTTCTCTATAGTCCACACAAAGTCCAAGGGACCCATCTGCCTTCGTGGAAAATACTACTGGAGCACCCCACTCTGATATACTACGTCTTATGAACACCTTCTCAAGCAATTCTTTTACTTGCTTACTGAGTTCTCTTCTCTCTCTAGGAGCCATATGGCGCACTGGCAATGTAACTGGCTTTGCATTATCTACTAGATATATTCGAAAGTCTATCTCACGTTTTGGGGGTAGACCCCTTACCTCATCGAAGACATCAACATATTCACGGACTATACTAACAGAATGTAAATCATCATTGGATGCGTCAAGGGATTCTAGGTAGTTAAGCATTACTGCACCTCTAGGGTCATAGGAAATATCAAGGGTCTTTCCACAACGAGTCAACAATCTCACTACCCTTCTTTCACAATCTAGGATGGCCCCGTATCTAGTTAGCCAATCCATACCTAGAATCAAGCTGTATCCCATGAAGCTAAGAACAAAGGCATTGCGTTCATACCCAACGTCCAAGGTAAACACTATCAAATCCCGACAAATCATAGAAAGATGAGCCGAACCACCAATAGGATTTGAGACTACTAAGGGATCTGTAACTAAACTAGTATTTAGGTGAAGTGTTTCAACTAATGATGTAGAGATAAACGAATGTGATGCGCCAGAATCGAATAAAGTACGGACAGGGTGATCAAACAGAAAAACTAAACTTTCAACGGAAATTGCTCTACCTTGTTCTTCCAGCGGTGGGACCACGAGAGCCTGAACTTGCCCCCTTGCCTGCCCTGGTGCCATAAGAGCCTGCGCATGTCCTCCCGAGGTAGACCCTGCCCTCTGCCCTTTCCTTGGGCAGTCCTTAGTCAGATGTCCTGCTTCGCCACAATGGAAATAGCCAATCTTCATTTTCTTCCTACAATCTTTGCTTAGATGGCCTGGTGTCCCACAGTTAAAACATCTTTTCTTTCCCTTACCATTGTTGCCTTTACCACCTTTCTTGTTCTATTGTTGCTGTTGCAGTTTCTTTCGATCCCCTTTCTCCTCGGGTGCCTTATTAGCATTGGCGCCCTTCTGTTCTTCATGCATAAGCCCTGTGTCAACTAGTCTCTCAAAGGTAGCCACCATGGGGATGTGGGTCATAGCTAACCGATGAAGCGGCTCGTTCAAACCCTTAAACAAATCTTAGTGCCTTCTTTTCTGGTGTATTCCACAAGGTCAAGCCAAATCTCACCAACTGATTGAACTTGTTGACGTATTCTTTCACTGATAGATTCACCTGCTTCAATGCCAAAAACCTTTCCATGTATAGATTCTCTTCAGCTCGTGAGAGAAACTTTGCCTCAAACCTACGCCTGAAATCTGGCCATGTATCAAATGGACGCTATCCATTAGTGACCTCCTACCAAAACTAGGCCTCGTCCTTAATTTGCCAGGCAGCTAACTGGACCTTTCTTGTATCTTCCACTTCAAAGATCCCAAACAATTCTTCCACTTCCTTTAGCCAATTTCGAGCTTCAACAAATGTCTCCGTCCCATGAACAGGTTTTCCACCCATTGCACGAAAGTCCTTACATATCTTTGCAAAAGTATCGACACGAGGAGGAGGAGGAGGAGCATTTGCTGGACCTGCGGTGGTGGCCCTAGTCTCCAAATACCTCCTAAAACATCCTGGTATTGGTATCCCCTCGGGTATCTCGGGAATTCCAGACATGTTGAAACGAAAAAGGAAAGATTCAATACAAAAGAACCGAAGGAAAGATATATGGCTCTTGGGGTTATGCTTTCTAAAATAAGCTTTTCTCTTGAAAATACTTTCCTTAAAGCATACTTTTGAAGGTACTTCTTTATAAAAGTGTTTTTGAAAAACAGTTTTTCCAAATTCACATCTGTTCTGGTAACCTTCAGCTCTGATACCACGTGTAACACCCCACGTCCATTAATGTCACTCACAAAAGGGAATGCATTTACTTCTATGGAGCGTTTTAAGTGTGTATAGAACAGAAACTTAACAACAAGACAGATATAAACAATACTTAAAAATTTAAAACTTTATTCATTGTAGCGGTAAACACATATGTTTGATTACATCATCAAAAACCAGAGTCAAAGTACATAATATCCATCTTGACTAAATCAGAGTACATAAATTGAAATACATAACCCCAACACAAAATAGCCATAAATAAGATAGGCTGAACTTTTACTTCAGCGATCCAAGCAACTTCTAAAAGCAAGAGATACAGCTGTCCAAAATCAAGCTCCACTGGTGCTGGTTCCACCCTGAGCACCTGGAGGGGAAAAGGAAGAAAAGAGGTGGAAACAAAGGCGGTCAGACATAAAGTCTAGAGAGTGCGATAACTTTAACAATAAAATTACCAAAATAACTGGGCTAAGGCATAAGTTGGAAAATAAGGAAATGACTGTGAACAATTGGGTATGACAGAGTAAAAAGGAAATAAGATGAACAAAGAAAACGTTAATTGCGCACCTAAACCACTATAAGATAATTACTATACTGCACCACCACTAGTCACCCGAAAGGGTTGATCCCGCCTAAAGAACTTAATAATGATAATGTTAGTTTCGTGCACCCCTAGTTGCTTTCATAGGTTCCGCCTGCCCCTATCTCCACTAGGTGTACCCACTACCCCCATGCGATCGGCTCCCTGTCTCGTAGATACACGTGCTAGCCCCATGGTGGGGTGTATCGTACCCCAAAGTGGAAAACCGATACCACCAACAATGAACGGCTTATACCTACACGATGCAACAACGTCTTACCTACCAGCCTGGGCCCACACATGCACATAAACCCGTTGGACTTGTGTTGCCACCGCTAACCCGTTTTGGCCTCTTACAGTCAAGCCCAGTATGCATGTCCCGACCTCGACTTGGGTCGAGCCCACAAAGATACTTATGGGTTACTGGTTGAAACGGGCCCCCATTACTTGACACAAGCTATCCACCTAATCTTGGTCCCCTCTAGTACATCCCACTTAACCCTCTTCTTATTCATGTTCACTTACATGTTTCAATTTTGGTTAAGTGATTCTAATCGTATTTCACAAGCCACCCAAGGCACCCACTTAACCCCCATGTCCCACAACATGTTTTTCTGGTTAAGTGTTTCTTAATTCATTAACATCGTAACCTTGTAAAGACCTCCCACATTCGACAGGCATTTGTGGTAGCTGGATTTGCAGGGCGGGTCCGGGCAGTCTTACACCACGAACGAGCCTAACCTCGTGTCTTTACAACTGTTACACATTTAATTTATGCCTAAGACCTCCCACATTAGACTGGCATTTGTAGGAGCTGGATTTTCCGGGCGGGTCCGTGCAGTCTTACACCACAAAAGAGCCTAACCTCGTGTCTTAGGCGATTAATTACACATAATTAACTGTCCCCCAATTTGAATTAATTTCCCTATTCAAATTATCGAACAATTCCAAATTTAACTTTGTCCATAATTTACTCAATTATGTCCATCTATTTAGGGTATGAAGAATTATACCAATTATCATCAAAAATTTATTTTATGCCATTTAAGGCATTTATGCCAATTCTCAATATTAAATCTTTTAATATTATCCCATTGCCCGACGTTGGATGTTCGTTCGACGAACGTAAAATATACGTTAGACTCGAATAGTTTAAATTATGGAATAAAGAGAAAACATCACAATATACATAGAAATAAAACTAGATCTAAACATAAGGGGTGAACTTGCATGTGTGAATGAGGTTCTTCATCTAAAACTTGCATAGGCCAAAGTAACAAACTTGCATAAAACTACATATGTCATAGATCTAAATCTAAAGGTGTAAAATTGTTTAGGTAATAGTCACAAACTTGCATAAACCATGTATGTCATAGATCTAATCATAAGGTGGCAATAACCACAAACTTACATTACATGATTAATACTCCAAACACACACATATATATATATATATATATATATATATATATATATATACTTGCATATGTGATTTATGCAACATAACGATGGTGTAAACTTACATCTAAACATGTAAACTAGCATATAGAATTTTGTATACTAGCATATAACTCACACATGTCATAGCCTAACTTTAGATCCAATTTACACATAAAATAGATGTCATGAAACATGTAAGGTTCTATATAGTTTTCACTAACTTGCATATGATTCATATCTAAATTAACATGTAAACTTCAATACATACTTATGATTTAACATATGAATTAGTTCCAACAACATAACCAAACTAGCATATGAAACATCATTATGAATTGATTATACATAAGCCAATCATAGAATTACAACATAGATGATAACATCACAACTTTATAACATAGATGATAACATCATAGAATTTACAACATAGACAATAACATGCGGTCAATGATTTACAACATAACCATATAATCCAAATCATAGCTCAGTCCAATTAAATTGTTAATTATCTTATTAAAGAAATCGAACTCACAACTCAAAGAAGGTCTTGAGTTTTGAAATCTGAGTTCTGAAATTGATTTAGCTTTCCTTTGAAGAAGACAATTTGTTGCGGTTTTTGATTAGAATTGAATTGATTAGCTTTTCTTCCTCTCTAATTGGTGGCGGCTATTCTAGGTTGCAAGGTGACAGCATGGAGGCCATGATTCTAATTTTTATTTTATTTTAAGGTTTGAGTTTACATGTGTTTTTATAGAGTTTAGGATTAATTTATGCCATCCGATCAACTCAGAATTAACCCCGGCCATTCATAACAGATCAGAAACCCTAATGACTCAGCATATAGTCAAAAAAAGGTCATCAAACAAATCTAGCCGGGGGGGGGGGGGCAGGTCAACCCCCTGGTCGACCTGTGTGGGTAGGTCGACACCCTGGTCGACCTGGCCCTGGTGGGAAATTTCCCGCCTAGGCCAATCTGACTCTGAATTTTGAATTTTTGAAGTCTGTTTAAATTTTTCTGAAACTTCCGATGCCCATAACTTCTTCATACATAGGCCAATTTACGCAAACTCGGACTCTATCTCAACCAGAATTCCGAGACGAACACAATGGCTTAACCCGTTTCCCTTAATTATCACATCTGAGATTAGTTATTCTTTAATTTGTGAACATTAATATTGAAAATTACGGGGTGTTACAGGTATTCTAACCTCTTTAATTCCAAAATTTTGAAACTTTCCAACCACTTTATCTTTATAGTGTGATTGGGATAATTCAATTTTATTAGGTATCCTTTTTATTTCGCTTTCCAAAATAACATCTACAACCATTAAATTTTTTATATAAAAATTATTGATTAACATTTTCTATATGCTCTCTATAACTTTAATGTTAGGACCAAATATTAGCGAATCGTCAATATATAGACCAAACATCACCTATGATTGTCCAACTTATTTACAATAAATACATTTATCACATTTTTTTATACGAAAACCCTTTTTCATCATGAAACTGTTAAATTTTTTGTGCCATTGTTTTGAAGCTTGATTGAGTCCGTAATGATTTGATTGGTCTACAGATTTTGTTCTCATTTACTTTGGAGATCAAGTTGCTCCATTTCGATCACTTAATCAGGATCTTCATTGAAGAATATTGTTTTTACATACATTCGATGAGCTTCTAGCTTACAAACTAATTCAATTGCTATTAACTTTCTTATAGAGGTTATTTGTATAACTGATTAATAAGTATCAAAAAAATCTACATCCTATTTCTGACGATGTCTTTTAGCTACCTTTACATTTATCGACAGAGCTACCAGGTTTCATTTTCTTCTTGAAAATCCATTTACAGCCAATTGGTTTTATTTCGGGTGGATCCAGGTGGATTATCATCTATTTTCGAAATTTTATAACTTAGAACTAAATCAATCTCACTTTTGATTGCTTCTATAGAAATATTCAGAAAATGACATTGCCCTTTTACATGTTTGTTTTCTAACAAAACACATGAATTATATAATAGATTTATGAAAATTAAAAAAAGGTGTAGAATTATATAACAAGATACATGAATTTAGAAAGCAAAAGTGCATAAATTACTTGGTTGGAAACAGAAAATCAGGCCGTTTGGCGTTATAAACTTTAATGAAAATTTCAGAAAATTTAAGCAAAAGCAGGAATAGCTCAGTTGGCTAGATCATGTGGCTGTTAACCACAAGGTCGGAGGTTTAAGCCCTCCTTCTAGCACATTACACATGTACTGCATTTTTTGGGCCTTCCATCGTTCCCTGGCAAAAGCTATGAATCTCTCGTAAGCTGTTACCTACGTTAAATTACTATTATTTACAATTGACAACTACAAACATGAAACCATGAATTTTGGCTTTAATTTTACCAACCAAAGCATATCAAACGAAGTAACAGTACATCTGCTTACAAATTCCAGCGCAATTACTTAAACATAAATTAGCGTCCATTAAAACTCATATGACCTCTCACATACTCCTTTTTCCATACAATCTAATGAGCATGCGCAATATTCGGTTCAAACTAATTAACCGATAGAACCAATTCGTTTAGGTCGATTCGGTTGTAAAACTAAATCAGGTTTTATTCGGTTTGCAAAATATATTTTTTTGTTATCGATTTAAGTAAATCAACCAAAATTTATTATATAACTTTACGATATTGCAATGCTTTAAGTAATTAGTTTAACAAAGGTATTTGTTGGAAATCGATCAAATTTTATCATAAACATAAAATTTACTATACAATTTTTTTCCAAACATGAATTTTTGTTTTACTTTGAGTGAATTCATCATTTAAATAATAATACATCATTCGAGTTAATTTCGGTTACCGATCAAAATTAATTCGGTTTGGTTTAGAAAATTTTCGATTCCAATTCAGTTTGAGATTTTTTTACCTTCAAACCAACGAAATTGATCGAACGCTCACCCCAACAAGCTAAGACTCATATTACAACAGCTATTAGAATGACAACTTAAAACCCCAAGGAAGTCTTCTTCATCATTAACATTGTCATCAATAAGTTGTTCAGTCGGGAAAATTCAATGTGCGACATCTTCAACCATCTGTTCTACGAGATTCATCGTAGCAATTTCAATATTCACTACCGCTCAACTTGTACATAAGTAGATGCTAACAGTTCTCCATGACGATCCCAAACAAAATAGTTCGGCACAAAACAATATTGACGCAAATGAATTCTAACCATTTGCGGTATCAAATTCTTCAAACCTATACGTAGATTAATTGGGCCTCTATTAATTCAACCTATACATAGAATAATTAACAACACTATACATACAACACTATATATGTACATATACATACAACATAAGCTAGTTAAACCTAGATTGGCAACATAATCAAATCAATCTATACACATATGTATTAACAGCACTACACATACAAACATACAATCTAACAAACAAATTAAACTTAAATTAGCAAAATTAGGGCATTAATTAAAATTAGGGCTTCATACCTTGGAAATTGGGGATGAATTAGAGCTTGAACAGGAGGAGAGAGAGAGTCTTGATCACGTTAGAGAGTGTAGCGGCGGCTCTGGAGGTGGTCGATTTCAGAAATGGGGCAGAAAGAATTGGGGAATTTGAAGAAATTTATGGAAAAAATCGAATGGGAGGAAGAAGAAAGTTGGTTGGGTTTTTTCTTCTCGACCAAGCAACTGCTTCCAATGGCTGCGAACGTCATTGGAACAATGGCTTCCCACGGTTTTTTTTAATACACAAAGAAAAATCTAGAATTTAGCTTCTGTTGGAATCCGTTAAGGGGCCGTCGGCGGCCGTTGCCCCCCTTTGTTGTTGTATACAATGTTTCTTATAGTGCAGTCTTCTAACGCGAGTGTTACAATTTCCGTACACTTTCATTTTATTTTTTGTGTACAGTACTTCCGATGGATTAAAGGTATTCTAACCATTTTAATTCGAAAATTTTGAAACATTTCAACCACTTTATCTGTATAGTGTGATTGAGATAATTTTATTTTATTTGGTATCCTTAGTATTTCACTTTCCAAAATAATGTTTCCAACCCTTGAATGTTTTATATAAAAATTATTGATTAACATTTTCTTTATGGTATCTATAACTTTAGTGTTAGGACCAAATATTAGTATAACATATAGACAAATAATGACGCATGATTGTCTAACTTGATTATAATAAATACATTTATCACATTTGTTTAAACGAAAACCATTTTTCATCATGACGCTATCAAATTTTTCGTGCTATTGTTTTGAAGCTTGTTTGAGTCTGTAATGATTTAATCGGTCTACAGATTTTATTCTCATTTGCTTAGGAGATTAAACCTTCAAGTTGCTCCATGTAGATCTCCTTATCGAAATCTCTATTGAAGAATGTTCTCTTTATATTCATTCGATGAATTTCTAGCTTCCAAGCGAATTCGATTGCTATTAACTTTCTTATAGAGTTTATTCGTGTAACTAATTAATAAGTATTGAAGAAATCAACAACTTATTTTTGATGATGTCCTTTAGCTACCTTTACATTTATCGACAGAGCTATTTGTTTTCATTTTCTTCTTGTAGATTCATTTACAGCCAATTGATTTTATTTCAGGTGGATCCAGGTGGAATATCAACTATTTTCCAAATTTTATATCTTAGAACTGAATTAATCTAACTTTTGATTGCTTCTATAGAAAGATTCAAAAAATGACATTGTCTTTTTACAAGTTTGTTATTTAATAAGACACACGAATTATATAATAGATTATGTGAATTCAAAAAGGTGTAGAATTATATAACAAGATACATGAATTCAGAAAGCACAAGTGCATAAATTACTAGGTTGGAAACAGAAAATCAGGCTGTTTGGCGTTATAAATTTTAATAAAAATTTCAGAAAATTTAAGCAAAAGCTAGAATAGCTCAGTTGGCTAGAGCGTGTGGCTGTTAACCACAAGGTTAGAGGGTCAAGCCCTCCTTCTAGTGCCTTACTCATGTACTGCATTTTTTGGGCCTTCCAACATTACCTGACTAAAGCTATGAATCCCTCGTAAGCTGTTACCTACATCAAACAACTGTTATTTACAATTGACAACTACGAACACGAAAGCACGAATTTTGGCTTTAATTTTACCAACCAAAGCATATCAAACATTGTAACAGTACACCTGCTTAAAAATTCCAACGCAACTACTTGAACATAAATTAGTGTCCACTAAACCCCACATGACCTCTCACACACTCCTTTTTCCGTATGAGCTAATGAGGGCACGCAATATTCGATTCAAACCAATTAACCAATCAAACCAATTCATTTAGGTCGATTCGGTTTTAAAACAAATCGGGTTTTATTCGGTTTGCAAAATATATTTTATTGTTATCGATTTAACTAAATTAACCAAACTTTATTATATAACTTTACGATATTGTAATGCTTTAAATAATTAGTTTAACAAAGGCATTTGTTGCAAATCGATCAAATCTTATCATAAACATAAAATTTACTATATAAATTTTCTGTAACCACGAATTTTTGTTTTACTTTGAGTGAATTCATCATTTAAATAATAATACATCATTCGAGTTCAGCTCGGTTACCGATCGAATTAATCGAAATTAATTCGGTTTTGTTTAGAAAATTTTCGATTCCAATTCCGTTTGAATTTTTTTACCTTTGTACAAACGAATTTGACCGAAAGCTTACCTCTACAAGCTAAGACTCATATTACAACAAATATTAGAATGACCACTCAGAACCCAAAGCAATACTTCTTCATCGTTACCATTGCCACAAGTAAATTATTGAGCTAGGAAAATTGAACGTGCAGCATCTTCAACCATATGTTCTGAGAGATACGTCGTAGCAATTTCATTATTCACTACCTCCTCAACTTGTACAGAATTAGATGCTAGCAGTTCTCCATGACAATCCCAAACCAAAGAGTTCGGCACAAAACCATATTGACGCAAATGAACTCTAGCCATTTGCAATTTCAGTTGCTTCATACCTATACATAGATTAATTGGGCCTTAATTAATTTAACCTACACATAGATTAATTAACAACACTATGCATACAACACTATATGTGCACATATACATATAACATAAGCTAATTAAACCTAGATTAGCAACACAATCAAATCTATCTATATACACATGTATTAATGGCACTACACATACAGACATACAATATAACAAACAAATTAAGTTTAAATTAGAAAATCTAGTGTGACGACCGCCCATTACCGCTGCACTATACAAGAGAAATAATGCGATGAAAGATGTGTAAGGCTATCATGGACGATCATCAGAGTGGGTAAAAACAAGCAGAACCTGTCGTAAAACACACAGCGCAAGGATAAAATATAATAGAACGTATACAACAGGTAATAATAGTGAAGCAGAAATAGTGGACTTCCATACAACTAGAAAGTAAGACCCACAAACTTGGAAATTATGTTTATACAAAGTTGCCTCACTACATCACTCAGAAAAGCAAACAGCGTAAATCCAACTATTAGCTAGTAGTAAAACTGGTACGTGAGCCCCATGCTCGCCATCGATCAACATCGTCGTCTTCACTAAAGCGTTATCTGTCACCTGTTACTTAGTCAGCCCATCCACACCGGATGAACAACCAAGGTAATAAGAGGATACATAAAACCTTGAGTCAGACAACAGTCTAAGTGAGCGATAAAACGCTAACAAACTTCAACAATAAAGTGTATGAGAGGGGATAGATAAACATACTAATCTACCCATAACACCAGAGAAGAACTCGACCTTATCTTCCCCACATCGGACAGTGATAGCCTTTACGACCCATTCAACCAAAGGAATAACAATTCATACATGGAAACCAGAACAACCATTGATAACCTTCATAGCATCCAGATTACATAGGTCTCACGTAGGCAACCTTAATCAAGTTTAACATCCCTCAAGCACTCTTTCCAAAGGCCCAAACCATTATTAGTCAAGCACTCAAGAAACACCACCCTCGATTTTGGTTAGTCCACGTGAGATGATACAAACAGAACAACCAATCATTCATGGTTGACTCTGACTATCACCGCCAATCCTGCTTTGAAACCACCATTAATCGTATGACTGCCAACCTTGCCATATGTCAAGGGCTAATTGTAACCCCAGTTCTAGCGTAAACTCCATATGTCCAACCTTGACAACTAGGCCTTTCAACGATACCCAAGGTACTCGACCAGCAAACTTCTGGTCTATAGGGTTCCCCCATCATACCCCTGCTTTGAGGCTGCTAGAACTTATGACAATGATGACTTCTCGGCCTTAGCATCTCTAGTCATCCAACCTTGACGACATTTCATAGCTCAAGCAACCTTCTCGAGCAACCATTATCCACCAACTCTCGACCTTTGAGTTGCCACCTCATTCATTGTTCCACCTTGATCAATGAACACATTCAACACTTCGAACCTTCCTTCTTGAATTTACTTCGAAGTCACATCATCACCGAGTTGGAAACCAACCATAACATCATCACTATCAACCCCAGCGTTTAAAAGCGCTGCTAAAAACATGACCGATCCGCCTCCTTGCAGAACGACCCAATCCAAACTAGGCCGACCTTATCCAGTGCCCTTTTGGCTTTAAACATGACTGATCCACTATAGACCGATCCACTATAGATCGATCCACTTGATGGCCGAACCAATCCAATCTTCCAGTGCCCGATTCGATCCAGCCTCCCACTGCCTGATCCGATACGGCTGCAATCTACCAACCCGATCCAAGTAGAACCCGATTCAAACATGACCCGATCCGATCCAAATACGACCCGATCCAACTTTGTTTCAATCCGACTTCTGGCCGATTCAATCTATGGCCGAGTCAACTCCTAGCCGATTCAACCTATGGCGGAGCCAATTTTTTCATATTGCAACTCAGCCCCGATTTCGACCAAAACTTCGCCAAACGACGAATCTGACGAAACCGACTAAACCAAACACAATTACAAACATATCATAACATTACCAACCACATGAGTATGACTATTTCCACAAAAATGATGTAAATCTCCCCAAAAACCATTAAAATGAACACATTATCAAAATGAGAGATATAACTAACATAAATATGTAAAATGACATGAAATTAACAAGTAAAACTTGTTAGACTAGATCATAGGGTGATGCATAGGAAAATGAACTTATAATCGCGTATATCTAGAGTAAAACATCCCAACCTGATGAGAAACATGTACAACACTCATATATTTCATTGCATTCATGTGAGAGATGTAAATCACTCACCGATTTGCCAAAATAATATAAAACGATAGAAATAAGAATCCGGACAGCAAGCACTCCGAATCAAAACCCTCGATCTGATGAATTCGCCTTTGAAATGATGTAGATCTAGCCTCGAATGGTGTAGATCTTCGATTTCCTCCCTTAGATTTGGATTTTTAATGGTGGAAAGGTGTAGGAGGAAGAAGGAGATTAAATGCCTTCAAATAAGAGAATGGGAAAAAGTAAACCTTTTCCCTCCACTCTGACCCCCTATTTATAGGATTCCACTAAGGCTCCAAAACAAGAATAGCCAATTGAAAAACCTTAAAACAGCGATTTCTCTCAAACCTGAATAGCCAATTCCTTTCCAATGGAACAGGTCTTACCCACTGATTCGACCTGGGTTAAAAGTTATGCCCTGTACAAGACTGACCAGGGCAAAATGGTCACAAACAAAATCGGTAAAAATCATGGACATGTCTCACATCCCCATAAGCAACATACTAAAAGATGACAATGATCCAACTCTTAGAGAATAAAACTAATATATTTTACGATCTTCCGATAAGTAAAATGCGTGCTGTTACATTCTCCCCCCTTAAGAATTTCGACCACGAAATTCCAAACAAACCCAAGTAATCACAACGATTCAGCATGCTTATCATCCATGAAAAGCCAATTCTATCATCAAAACTAGCATCCATCAAGCCATGCATCCATAGCCTTATCCTAGCACGTGGAATTCTAACAGTCAACAACAAGATACAAAGATATAACGTAGATACAATATCAAAGGGTTCTACTGACGAAGAGTTCTTGATGACTCGCTCTCATGCTCTCTTCCGTCTCCCATGTACAATGGTCTCTATCCTCACTCCATTGCACCTTGACTAGCTTAACCGTCTTCCTCCTAACCTATTTCGTGTCATTCTCCACAACACGAAGTGGCTTACGAGGTCTCGAAATTACGGTCTCTATGTCTTCGTTTTGCTTTGGAGATACCACTATATTTGAATCATGCAAGAATTTCTATAGAAACGACACATGGAATGCATTATGCACACTCGACATCTTCTTGGGTACCTCCAATATATATGCGAGCTTTCCAATTCGCTCAACTATCAGAAATGGTCCAACAAACCTTGGAGCTAACTTTCCTTTCTTACTATATCTAACCATGTGCTTCAACGTTGAAGCTTTCACGAAAACCATATTGCCCACGTCGAATTCCAAGTCCTTACGATGCTTATCGGCGTAACTCTTCTGACGATCTTGGGCTACCTTCATTCGTTGCTGAACTGTCTCGATACAATCCGAGGTTTCTCTAATCATCTCAGGCCCAAGTACCTACTTATCTCCAGTTTCTAGCCAACATGCTAGAGAACTGCACGGCCTTCCATTCAATGCTTCGTATGGTGCCATCAAAATGCTAGACTGGTAGCTATTATTAGACGCAAATTCAACTAGATGTAGATGGTCTTCCCATGATCCTCCGAAGTCTAACACACAAGCCCTTCGGGGATCTTCCAAAACTCGATTAACTCTCTCAGTCTGACCATTAGTTTGGGGATGATATGTATCAACCCGGAATTTGGGACCAATTTAAAATTTTTATTTTAGAGATTTTAAGAGATTTTAAATATTTGAAATAAATTATTTTAAATAGCACGGTAGTTTGAAAAGTCAAATTTGAACTTTGACTGACTGTATGGGATGTAGAATAAATTGGATTTTGGTGAAACCAAAAATATTAGAATCTATTTAAAAATATCTTTCCAACGAATCTAAAAAATCGAAATTTCATAGCGGGAATTAAAAGTTATGGCCAGTTGAAATTTCAGAATAATCGTTGTAGAATTTCTATATATTCTAATATTAAAAATGGCCATTTTTCAAATGGTGTCGAAATTCAATGAAATTTGTTTTGTTGGGATCGTATCATCAAAACAAAGCCAGAAATAATTTTTCTGAATTTTTCTGAGTTCGTATGTGGCCCCTGTAAAATTAGAAAGTACGTTAGAATTAAATATTAAAGATTTATTTTAAAATAAAGGAAACATGCTATAAATTTCAGAATTGGACTTTGGCATTAGCACCATTGCGTTCAGAAGAAGTCAAAACATATTGTTCGACAGTCGTTGGGCTCCGTATGGAGATCGGACGAAAAAACCCTAATTTCTGAAAATAATTGAATTAAAAATAAAAATAGGAAATACCTTAAAATACACGTATAAATACGCGCTACAGTACATTGTTCTTCCCCGTTTCTTTCAAGCCGCCGCCCCCTTCTTTCACAAAAGTTCAAGCTCCAATTGCTCCCTCCACATTCGATTTCAGACCACCCCATGGTGAAACTTTCCGAAGTACTCTTACTCCTCTTCGATTCTACACCAAAATCAGACCTCCCCGTCCTTGTAGTCGCCGCCCCACCCCCCTAAACACATCCGGCGTCGCACCCTGCTGGGCCCCACCCATGCCGCTGCACCTCCCCATCTTCCCGGCGAAGCTTCCCCTCTCGTAGCTCTATGACGTCGTGCAAAATTCTTCCAAAAACATGTATAAATCTCCAGAAACTTCAAATCTAAGTTTTGAACAAAACTGAAAAAGAAAGGTATGAAATTTACTCAGTTTCGCGAAGCTTTTATAAATTACAGTAGCAGTTGGGAAAAGTAATTGTTAATTAAAGGTGGATAATTTGTTCATCCGAATTCCAAACTGGTAATTTTCAGATCCGAGAGAACCATGACATCGAATAGAACTCTTTGAAAGCAATTGGGACAAATTTTGAACACATTTGAATTTCCAATACTGATCCGATCAAGGTGAGATTCTACTTTTAAATAATTAAATTAATTTAATTATTAATTTTCGTTTGTTATTCAAATAATTGAATGGTGAATGAAGTAGATCTGAGATGTGATAATATTCTGAATGATTGTTTGGTTTCTCTGTGTGTATAATTCCAGATCTGCTAGTTAAAAATTTCAGATCTGTATGTGACGGAAATTTGAATAACCATTTTGTTTAAATTTTGCCGAATCATGTTTTGTTGATACTCTATGAATCATGTATATAATAAAAATACCACCTTGTTTTTATTTGTTCTGACTAGACCTTTTTAGTTCAAACATAATATTGATATGATGTTTGTAGGATGGAAATATGACGACATGAAAGAAATTACATTTATATTTAATGTAATTAGGACATGAATTTTTCACCGCTATAAAATTACAATTGTAGGTGATAAATAATAGTATGATTTTGCGATACATGTAAAATATAAATTACATTTTTATATGTAAATTAAGAATAGAATGTACATGTAAAATATAAATTACATTTTTATATGTAAATTAAGAATAGAGTGTACATGTAAAATATAAATTACATTTTTATATGTAAATTAAGAATAAAATGTACGTGTAAAATATAAATTACATTTTTATTTGTAAATTAAGAATAAAATGTACATGTAAAATATAAATTACATTTTTATATGTAAATTAAGAATAGAATGTACATGTAAAATATAAATTACATTTTTATATGTAAATTAAGAATAGAATGTACATGTAAAGTATAAATTACATTTTTATATGTAAACCAAGGAATAGAATTTACATTGTAAATAAAAATTACATTTTATCATGTAACTAAAGAATGAGAATTTACACTGCAAATTAAAAGACAAAATTTGACATGTAATATAAATTACATTTACAATGTGATTTGAAAGGTAGGATTTTACACTGCAAATTAAAAGACAAAATGTGACATGTAATATAAGATCACATTTTTGTATATGATTAAAAAGTAGAATTTGTTGGTGTAATCAAAATCACATTTTTGTGCGTAATTAAAGATTAGGAATTTGCATGGCACAATTTTCTTTTTAATGTAATTCCAAAAGATAGAAATTTGCACTGTTATGAAAATTACGTTTTTAATGTAATTTGAAATGAATGATTTTGCATTGTATTGAAAATTACATTTTTAATGTAATTAAGGAAAAGAATTGGACATTAGTATCAAAATTACAATTTTAATGTAATTTAATAAGTTAGAATTTTTCACTTTAATGTTAATTACATTTATGATGTAATTAAAAAGGGGGTTTTACATTGCAATTAAAGGACAGAAATTCTACATTATAATGTTAGTTACAATTTACATTTGTAATGAAAAAGGGTGATTTTACATTGTGATAAAAGGATGGAACTCAACATTGAAATGGAATTTACATTTTTAATATAAATAAAAGAATAAAGAATGGAATTCAACATAATTTACATTTCTATGTGAATAAAAGAATTAAAGAATAAAGGGAGAAATTGGACTTTGAATTAATGTTCACATTTTTAATGTAAATAAAGGAATGAAAGAATGTATTTAAAATGCTGAAATATTATCTTCATGTTTTTTTTAAATGAATTAAAATTGAAGGGAGATAGGTAGTTGTTTTAGCTTGTTGTTAAATCGAACAACGTTTTATATTTATATATTTATATATAAACATAATTAAAATTTAACGAATCGAGCATGGTAGTTCGCGTTTTTAAATCGTACTTTCAAACAATTATACCAAAAGATCCGACCGTCGGATTTTCCCAAAACTGAAAACATTAGGACCGCCTTGGAAATATATCTCCAACGATACAAACTACGTTAAGATCCAATGGTTAGATTTTGAGAAATGTGTAAATCAAAATGGATTGAAAATAGCGCCACGGTCGCCCATTGACCCGAGGCGTCGTTAAATAAAGATTTAACTATTTTAAATAATTAAAATAGGAAGTAATCGTTATAAAATAATATTAACGATAAGGAAGGATTTTCACTATATATATACGAGGATTATTTGGAAAGTCCGAGTTTGATCTCATTCCAAGTAATCAAACGACGTTAAGAATCGAAGTTTGAACACGGCGAATGAAGACCGTAAATCTTCCCTCGAATGGACAACTATAAAGACCGTGAATGCAACACCCCGCCTCCGCTAGGGTCACTCGCAAAGGAATGCACTAGCTTTAGAGGGGCATTATTGGTAAACATGCACAGAAATATCACAAGACAGAACATATATAAATAGCGGAAGTAAAATCAAACTTTCATAACATGACTAAATATGGTCTAAAGCCTTTTACATCAGAGTACATCAAAACCTGTCTTGCAATTGTAAAGAAGCATAAAGACTTTTTAATAAATTATTCCCCAAGTAAAAATAGTAAAGTAGCCATAGCCAAGAGAAGTCCAAGCCATCCATGATGACCTTCAAGCAGAAGAAGTCCGAACTAAACAGCATTGTTTCCTCCCTGAAACCTGGGTGGGAAAACGGAAGAAAAGAGGCGAAACAAAACGGGTCAGTCAAAAAGACCGAGTAAGTCCTATCTACTTCCAGTATAAAAACAGGTAAAGGTAACATGACATGCATAAACTGAAAGTAAACATAAGGATAACTACAAGATAGATAAACCAGGGTAGCCGGTTGAACTACTGCGGCAAGGTAAACTAAGGTATCATGATAAGCTACGATGTTATGATAAGTCAAGGTATCACATCGTCAGATTTCTATCGAGTGCATTATCCCAAGGTATCTACCCCGTCTAACATCCCACGGTATCTATTATGTATATTCTTCCTAGTTCTAACATGTATATTTGCTCTGCACCTCTCGTACTAGTATCCCTACCCGCGTCATGTGTTAACCATGAGTGTCCCGTGCTCAAAGTCGTGTAATGGTCCATGTCAACCTAATATCGCATATATAGGTTACTCAAATCATACGTTTCTTTCCATGTATATAAGTTCAGTCCTTTGCCGTACCTCGTACGGGCTTCCTCATGTCGTATTATCCTTGAAATCGTTTGTACTGTCACCCTTGTTCTAGCTAGGCTCTTCCGTATGAATCATCGTTTGAACTACTAGGACTTACGCCACCTAGCACCACTAGGGATTACGCTTACCTATTGCACGCTTCCGTATTTCGGTTTGGGTTAAACCACCTAGGCCACTAGGGATTATGCTAACCCTCAACCGCGCCCTTTTTCCCACGCATTCATCGTGAATCGTTTTTCTATAACCGGATGCACATGTATCACATCGTGCCATCCGTGTCTTGTCACAGGGCAAACCAAGAAATACAGGACTCGGTCGGGAGCTTTAGATTTATCTGCCGATGCAGATACTAAGGTCTGCTTTTCTACACGTGGCTATGGTCCCACGAGACCCCTCCCTCAACTAGTGAAAGGCAACACAAGAGAAAATCTTGCATGAGAACTACACTCCGGCCAGCCCACATCCTACGGCCTACCTCACCCATAATTAGATAGCAAATCATGGTCTGTTGGGTGTTCCCTGCCTTTCCGTACGTACACGCTTGACTCAAGATGGTAGATGATCGACGAACTTGCTATCTCGGGCACCTTATGTATTCGTCGACTCACTGCTATCCACCCCAGTCTTTAGGTCGCTCGCATAGCAACCAAGGCATATTCTTGGTTCTTCTACCGCAGACCTCAACCTCTCGTGAGCCTAGTATAATGACCTGGCAGCTCACAGAGGGATCCCAAGAATATCCTCACGTTCCCCGAAGCCGCTGCTTCGTTACCCAGTACGTTGGAGCCTTTATCTAAATCAGATAGCCTGCTCCTACACGCATACTTAAACGTTGACCTAACGTATCGGGTTACTTATCTATCAAAGAAATGGTCCAAATTTCCTTGACTAAGAATTATCACTTAGTTTCCCTTAACTAAGGTTTACCACTTAGCCTTATTTCCATAATCCTTGTTAACTATGGTTATTCACCTAATCCTCCGAATTAGGGTTTATCTAATGGGTTAAGTGTCATTTAAGTCCATAACTTAGCCCGTCTACAAACCATGTCAAAATTGGCTAAGTATCCAAGTCCAAGACCTAACCCTACAAACCATGTGTCAAGTTGGCTAAGTATATTAAGCAATCCATAACTTAACCTCGTCTAATTATCATTTTAGATTGGTTAATTATATAAATTAACTTGACCTTGTCAAATTATCGAGTCAAATTGGTCAAGCGTATTCAAGTGATTCGTGATTTAGCCTTATCATGTTTTCACGTTATATCGGTTAAGTATGGGTTAACTTAACCTCCATAAATTCACAAGTTAGATTGGCTAAGTATAGGTCAATTAACCACATCCAATTAACGAGTTAGATTGGTTAAGTTTAGGTCGCTTAACCACATCAAATTAACGAGTTAGATTGGTTAAGTTTAGGTCACTTAACCCCATCAAATCATCATGTATAATTGGTTAAGTATAAGTTGCTTAACCCCATTTAATTATCACCTTTAGTTGGTTAAGTATTGGTTACTTAACCTTATTGAATTACCAAGTTTAAATTGGTTAAGTGTTTAACTTAACCCCATCGAATTACCGTGTTTAGATTAGTTAAGTGTGGATTACTTAACCCCATCTAATTACCGTGTTTAGATTAGTTAAGTGTGGATTACTTAAACCCATCTAATTATCGTGGTTAGGTTAGTTAAGTCTTAATTACTTAACCTCATCTAATTACCTAGTCTGAATTGGTTAAGTGTCATTAAGGAGATCAAGTCCGGTCTCACTTAACCTACCCATTCGTGTCATATCGGTTAAGTGTCATTAGTCAAATTTACTTAACCTTATCATGTGGCATTAATTTAATTAATGCACTCTTAACCTCTCACATTGGACCTTGTTGTGGTTACTAGTTAAGCCGGGCGAGTCCGGGTAGATTTACACCACAACCTAGTCTAACCTCGGGTCTTAAGCGCGACATGACCAACTTCTCACATTGGGTCCTATTGTTTGCAACTACTAGTTAGGCCGGTCGGTTCCGGGTAGATTTACGTTGCAAACTCAACCCAACCTCGAGTTGGCCACACTCATATTATCTAAGTTCATCATGTTTCCAAAACATGTTACAAGTTTTCAAGCATTTGGGTAGACCTAACTTAATAGGTAAATTCCCAAAGGGTAGACCTAACTTAATAGGTAAATTCCCAAGCTCATGTTTTTATGCATACTTACATGCCAACTTCCATGTTATCTTTCAAGTCATATTTTCAAGTATAAACACATGTCATATTCAAGTTAAGATTTCGCGACATGTTCATGTTTATCTAACTACCCAAAAATCGTGTTTTCCCAACGTGAGCAAAGCGAGTCAACATAGTAAGAATACTATGTCACATATTGGTCTCAAAACATACATGATGCAAAAAAAGGGATTGGCTTCCACATGCATAACATCATAAAGGGATTGGCCATAAACATGCATAATGTCATAAGGTAATTTGGCCACAAACATGCATATTATCAAAAAGGGTTTGGCCATAAACATGCACAACTTAAAAGAGGGGATTGGCCACGAGCATGCATAATCTCATAAAGGATTTGGCCACAAACTCGCATGTTACCCTAAGGGGTTTGGGTTCATAAACATGCATAAGCCCCAAAACCTTGCCTTAGCCAAAGTTTCACAAGTAAAGTGGTTCCTAAAGGTTCATGCTAGCATTTCATGCATAAAGATCCAAACTTGCAAGTTAAACTAGGTTATGCATAGCATGAGAGGCATGATTAAGTCACTCAAATGGCCTAAAATCATAAACATGAACACAAGAGGCAAGGTAAGGTTCATATAGGTTCGCATAATCATGTTTAGCCTCATTTTATCCCATGTCAACATTAAAAATACCGTTTTGATCCAAAAGTAGCTAGAACTTACATAGTTAGGCCTAGGGAAAGGAGCATGAATCATCTTGGCTAAGAAAGGTGCCTCCTTTGTAGAAGAATCGTCATGGAACTCGCATAGCAATGTTGATTTGGCCTTGATTTGGTGTAGCAAGCTTGCATCTTTTGATTTGAACTTGATTTGGATGCATAGGCTCTAGGGATTTGAGATGGAGGCCATGATCAAGATTAATTTTGGCAGCACTTAGTTGCTAGGTTTGATTTTTAGGGATTTAGGTTAGGTTTAGGGTCTTTTTATAGAGATTAGGATAGTTTTAGGCCCTAGGATTAGATCTAGGATTAATCTAGACCACAGAAATCGTCACAGGCCCATCAGACCAGACCAAGAGTGCATACAGGTGCACCAGGTCAGAATCATCCGACAGGGCAAGTCGAAAGCCCTGTCGACATGCCTGTCGACTTGTCTGGGCGGGAATTTTCCCGCCTGGCCCCATTTCTGCATGTTTCGAAATTCAAATTTCCCGCAAACTTCTTTGGGCCCTAACCGGGTCATACAGACTCCGATTTTCGAAAACTCGGACTCTATTTCGCGTATTTTTCCGAGACGAACGCAATGGCATAGCCCGTTTTACTTGATTCAGAATTTAAAATTAAATTCTGCCTTGATTCTCGTTTTAACATGTTATTGAAATACGGGTTGTTACATTCTCCCCACCTTTTAGGATTTCGTCCCCGAAATCTCTAAGTTAGGAAGAACATATCCTACCATCCATCATCCATCTACTCAAAACATCATCCACAAGCAATCATTGTCCTTAGATGATTTCTAATGGTATATGAATATATGCAAAACGTGTGTGTACAGGTTCCTTAGCTAATGCTAATGATCAGGCCTGAATAATCTTTCTAATGCAAAGTATGTTTAGTGCCATGAATCCAATATGTATGCAAATAGCCCTAGTCATGTAAATACTATATGCGTGCACAATCATTCATTCATATGCAACATCCGCATGATAACACATTCAATTTCATCCCTAAATAAGTATAAATACTCGTGCATATGCAACATGAAACGTGATCGCATCAATCTAGTATCTAACGTGTATTCGCGCATCCACGAGCAACCACTTGCAACCATTTGCAACCATATCAATCATAACATGTCTCAAATACATGTTTACATCCATAGCGTTCTACCTAAGGTTCCTAAAATAAGATCGAGAAGATAAACAAAACAAACTCCTTACGGGGTTTGTAACAGAAACAGGACCGAGAGGATATCCATAAAAGATAGCAAACTCAACAGAAAAACAGGGATCGAGGATATATCCCCAAAAGAGATATCATGCACGTATTTAGTCTTCAGTCTCCTGAGTCGCATTACCTTGAGCTTAGTTCCCTCGTTCCTTGACCGCCCCTCGTTCCACTTGCACTTATTCTCCTTCTAGAATACTTGGCGCAAACAGGACTGCGTACACATTATTCCATGCGAGCCCTCAAAATTCACTAGTGAGTCCTGGACCTTGTACCATTAGGTGTTCCATGTAGAAAAACTTTCCCTTGCAAGTAAACAGGTTAACATGCGCACTTACTAGGGTAATTCCCATAACCCATGCATAAGCGAAGTAAACCATCCGTTTTATTAGCGAACACCACTCGATCGGGTTTCTAATTCCCAACAAAGGCATCTAGGGATTCTAAGTAACTAGTCATGACAGAACCTCAAAAAGGTTACACGATACTTCGAGGGCATTACCAAGGCTAGTCAAAAGGTCTAACTACCCTCCTATCAAAACCGAGAGTGGCACCCCCTACTGGATAACCACTTCATCCCAAGAATCCATCCATAGCTTATAAACATAAGCATTATTTCCAAACTCAACACTTGGCATAGACATTCCCAAATCCAAACAAGTCATGTATAAATGGACTGATTCTCCAATAGGACTTTGAGACAAAAATGGGATCCTCTATTATGCTAGTACTTAAGGTGCAGAGACTCAACTACCAAAGCAGACTTAAATGATACGAACAACGAAGTCCTAACGGGATGATAGAGAAGAAAAGCTAAACCTTTGACAAGATCGTTACCCTCCTTTGAGGTACTCTAGAAATGAGAGCATACTACTGCCCTCCCGATGATCTTGTCCTTGTCCCATAATACTTAACTATCCGCCCCGTTTTACCATGCCAAAGGTACTCTCTCGTCATGGGTTTCATTGTTCATCTTTCTCCCCCCTTTGAGGACTAAGCCATACCAACAAGTTGCTCATCCTTAAGCTCGCATCCTTTATCCTTCTTTCTCATGATCCTTTCTTATAACGCGGCCACTGGTCTCTTGAAAACCACCTCCATCGCATGGAAAGCACTTTCGTAGATAGAAAAGATTGTCGCAGTTAAAACCACTGTGACTACAGATGGAGGAAAGAAAGGAGAAGAGATTCAATTAAGGAAACAAGGATAGTGCTAATGGCCTTTGGGGAATAGCCTTTTTCTTTTAAAAGAAAATTTTCTTGAAAAATGCTTCTTTATAAACGATTTTCAAATAGTTTTCAGAAGGTCTTTAAAAACTTTTGCCCAGTCTGGTAACCTTCTGCTCTGATACCAAATGCAACACCCAGCCTCCGCTAGGGTCACTCGCAAAGGAATGCACTAGCTTTAGATGGGCATTATTGGTAAACATGCACAGAAATATCACAAGACAGAACATATATAAATAGCGGAAGTAAAATCAAACTTTCATAACATGACTAAATAAGGTCTAAAGCCTTTTACATCAGAGTACATCAAAACCTGTCTTGCAATAGTAAAGAAGCATAAAGACTTTTTAATAAATTATTCCCCAAGTAAAAACAGTAAAGTAGCCAAAGCCAAGAGAAGTCCAAGCCATCCATGATGACCTTCAAGCAGAAGAAGTCCGAACTAAACAGCATTGTTTCCTCCCTGAAACCTGGGGGGGGGGGGGGAAACGGAAGAAAAGAGGCGAAACAAAACGGGTCAGTCAAAAAGACTGAGTAAGTCCTATCTACTTCCAGTATAAAAACAGGTAAAGGTAACATGACATGCATAAACTGAAAGTAAACATAAGGATAACTACAAGATAGATAAACCAGGGTTGCCGGTTGAACTACTGCGGCAAGGTAAACTAAGGTATCATGATAAGCTACGATGTTATGATAAGTCAAGGTATCACATCGTCAGATTTCTATCGAGTACATTACCCAAGGTATCTACCCCGTCTAACATCCCACGGTATCTATTATGAATATTCTTCCTAGTTCTAACATGAATATTTGCTCTGCACCTCTCGTACTAGTATCCCTACCCGCGTCATGTGTTAACCATGAGTGTCCCGTGCTCAAAGTCGTGTAATGGTCCATGTCAACCTAATATCGCATATATAGGTTACTCAAATCATACGTTTCTTTCCATGTATATAAGTTCAGTCCTTTGCCGTACCTCGTACGGGCTTCCTCATGTCGTATTATCCTTGAAATCGTTTGGACTGTCACCCTTGTTCTAGCTAGGCTCTTCCGTATGAATCATCGTTTGAACTACTAGGACTTACGCCACCTAGCACCACTAGGGATTACGCTTACCTATTGCACGCTTCCGTATTTCGGTTTGGGTTAAACCACCTAGGCCACTAGGGATTACGCTAACCCTCAACCGCGCCCTTTTTCCCACGCATTCATCGTGAATCGTTTTTCTATAACTGGATGCACATGTATCACATCGTGCCATCCGAGTCCTGTCACAGGGAAAACCAAGAAATACAGGACTCGGTCGGGAGCTTTAGATTTATCTGCCGATGCAGATACTAAGGTCTGCTTTTCTACACGTGGCTATGGTCCCACGAGACCCCTCCCTCAACTAGTGAAAGGCAACACAAGAGAAAATCTTGCATGAGAAATACACTCCGGCCAGCCCACATCCTACGGCCTACCTCACCCATAATTAGATAGCAAATCATGGTCTGTTGGGTGTTCCCTGCCTTTCCGTACGTACACGCTTGACTCAAGATGGTAGATGATCGACGAACTTGCTATCTCGGGCACCTTATGTATTCGTCGACTCACTGCTATCCACCCCAGTCTTTAGGTCGCTCGCATAGCAACCAAGGCATATTCTTGGTTCTTCTACCGCAGACCTCAACCTCTCGTCAGCCTAGTATAATGACCTGGCAGCTCACAGAGGGATCCCAAGAATATCCTCACGTTCCCCGAAGCCGCTGCTTCGTTTCCCAGTCCGTTGGAGCCTTTATCTAAATCAGATAGCCTGCTCCTACACGCATACTTAAACGTTGACCTAACGTATCGGGTTACTGATCTATCTAAGAAATGGTCCAAATTTCCTTGACTAAGAATTATCACTTAGTTTCCCTTAACTAAGGTTTACCACTTAGCCTTATTTCCATAATCCTTGTTAACTATGATTATTCACCTAATCCTCCGAATTAGGGTTTATCTAATGGGTTAAGTGTCATTTAAGTCCATAACTTAGCTCGTCTACAAACCATGTCAAAATTGGCTAAGTATCCAAGTCTAAGACCTAACCCTACAAACCATGTGTCAAGTTGGCTAAGTATATTAAGCAATCCATAACTTAACCTCGTCTAATTATCATCTTAGATTGGTTAATTATATAAATTAACTTGACCTTGTCAAATTATCAAGTCAAATCGGTCAAGCGTATTCAAGTGATTCGTGACTTAGCCTTATCATGTTTTCACGTTATATCGGTTAAGTATGGGTTAACTTAACCTCCATAAATTCACGAGTTAGATTGGCTAAGTATAGGTCACTTAACCACATCCAATTAACGAGTTAGATTGGTTAAGTTTAGGTTGCTTAACCACATCAAATTAACGAGTTAGATTGGTTAAGTTTAGGTCACTTAACCCCATCAAATCATCATGTATAATTGGTTAAGTATAAGTTGCTTAACCCCATTAAATTATCACCTTTAGTTGGTTAAGTATTGGTTACTTAACCTTATTGAATTACCAAGTTTAAATTGGTTAAGTGTTTAACTTAACCCCATCGAATTACCGTGTTTAGATTAGTTAAGTGTGGATTACTTAACCCCATCTAATTACCGTGTTTAGATAAGTTAAGTGTGGATTACTTAACCCCATCTAATTATCGTGGTTAGGTTAGTTAAGTCTTAATTACTTAACCTCATCTAATTACCTAGTCTGAATTGGTTAAGTGTCATTAAGGAGATCAAGCCCGGTCTCACTTAACCTACCCATTCGTGTCATATCGGTTAAGTGTCATTAGTCAAATTTACTTAACCTTATCATGTGGCATTAATTTAATTAATGCACTCTTAACCTCTCACATTAGACCTTGTTGTGGTTACTAGTTAAGCAGGGCGGGTCCGGATAGATTTACACCACAACCTAGTCTAACCTCGGGTCTTAAGCGCGACATGACCAACTTCTCACATTGGGTCCTATTGTTTGCAACTACTAGTTAGGCCGGTCGGTTCCGGGTAGATTTACGTTGCAAACTCAACCCAACCTCGAGTTGGCCACACTTATATTATCTAAGTTCATCATGTTTCCAAAACATGTTACAAGTTTTCAAGCATTTGGGTAGACCTAACTTAATAGGTAAATTCCCAAAGGGTAGACCTAACTTAATAGGTAAATTCCCAAGCTCATGTTTTTATGCATACTTACATGCCAACTTCCATGTTATCTTTCAAGTCATATTTTCAAGTATAAACACATGTCATATTCAAGTTAAGATTTCGCGACATGTTCATGTTTATCTAACTACCCAAAAATCGTGTTTTCCCAACGCGAGCAAAGCAAGTCAACATAGTAAGAATACTATGTCACATATTGGTCTCAAAACATACATGATGCAAAAAAAGGGATTGGCTTCCACATGCATAACATCATAAAGGGATTGGCCATAAACATGCATAATGTCATAAGGTAATTTGGCCACAAACATGCATATTATCAAAAAGGGTTTGGCCATAAACATGCACAACTTAAAAGAGCGGATTGGCCACGAGCATGCATAATCTCATAAAGGATTTGGCCACAAACTCGCATGTTACCATAAGGGGTTTGGGTTCATAAACATGCATAAGCCCCAAAACCTTGCCTTAGCCAATGTTTCACAAGTAAAGTGGTTCCTAAAGGTTCATGCTAGCATTTCATGCATAAAGATCCAAACTTGCAAGTTAAACTAGGTTATGCATAGCATGAGAGGCATGATTAAGTCACTCACATGGCCTAAAATCATAAACATGAACACAAGAGGCATGGTAAGGTTCATATAGGTTCGCATAATCATGTTTAGCCTCATTTTATCCCATGTCAACATTAAAAATACCGTTTTGATCCAAAAGTAGCTAGAACTTACATAGTTAGGCCTAGGGAAAGGAGCATGAATCATCTTGGCTAAGAAAGGTGCCTCCTTTGTAGAAGAATCGTGATGGAACTTGCATAGCAATGTTGATTTGGCCTTGATTTGGTGTAGCAAGCTTGCATCTTTTGATTTGAACTTGATTTGGATGCATAGGCTCTAGGGATTTGAGATGGAGGCCATGATCAAGATTAATTTTGGCAGCACTTAGTTGCTAGGTTTGATTTTTAGGGATTTAGGTTAGGTTTAGGGTCTTTATATAGAGATTAGGATAGTTTTAGGCCCTAGGATTAGATCTAGGATTAATCTAGACCACAGAAATCGTCACAGGCCCATCAGACCAGACCAAGACTGCATCCAGGTGCACCAGGTCAGAATCAGCCGACAGGGCAAGTCGACAGCCCTGTCGACATGCCTGTCGACATGCCTGTCGACTTGTCTGGGCGGGAATTTTCCCGCCTGGCCCCATTTCTGCATGTTTCGAAATTCAAATTTCCCGCAAACTTCTTTGGGCCTTAACCGGGTCATACGGACTCCGATTTTCGAAAACTCGGACTCTATTTCGCGTATTTTTCCGAGACGAACGCAATGGAATAGCCCGTTTTACTTGATTCAGAATTTAAAATTAAATTCTGCCTTGATTCTCGTTTTAACATGTTATTGAAATACGGGTTGTTACAGTGAATTGACTTGCCCCCAATTCAAGGGTCGGGGTAATTGCCCAAACGTACATGTTGATTTCACGGATATGCGGGTACCTCCTTTCCGTACTGGACATACGGGACGAGAGTGTCTCCAGTTTCGTTCAGACCCAGAACGGGCTTATAAATGGAATGTGTGTCCGACAATGTACTCCTTTATATTGTTTTTATTAAGTTTCTGCCGAATGTGTGAATGATTAGTGGTGGAGAATTCATTCTCTTTCTTAACACCCATTTATATATTTTGGCAAGTGATTGATAGTGTGATATAGAGTGATGGTGTGGCATACCAAGATGCAACGATCAAGGTTTCTTGTTGAAAAGAAGAACCTTGTTGTGACAATCAAAGCACAGCTTGAATAGGCATAGCTTTGTGTATTACGTAGCTTCACGAACCTCACAACCCATTTGAGTCAAAACGGGAGAAGGGAACTCAGTGAGAGCAGCACATTTCTTTCTAGATGGAAATGATGTTTGGGTTTTTACACGGGCCGGCATTTTATTTATGTGGATGATGGAACGAGGCGCCTCGGATATTAGGTCCTATAGAACCGAGAAACGTGTGTTCAGGAATTTCCAATCCACAAAACGTATGTGCGGACTGGCCCTGCAGCTTTCCAAGGATTCACTACAGGTGATCCTGAGACATTTGCTAGAGTGTCTCGAATCGGTAAAGAGCTACTCCCTAGCCTTGACTCATGATGGAAAACCGAATTCCCAATACGACCCTACGGACTTTATTGTATTACTAGTATGGAGGCATAGTATATGGTAGCTATGCTTCCTAGGATTGATACATTTATTTTGAAATGTTTTTATATAAACTAATGATAATAGTAGATTCGTACTTATCGTATTTAGCATATTTAATCATCATAAGGTAAAACTCTATCCTCTGTTTTGCGTTGCATTGTGTGATGGGACTTGAGTCTTATGGTGATTCCATTTTTTCAAAAGCATTGCGTTGTTTATGATTTACTTATTTATTTGTTATGTCACCTTAGATTATGCACGGCAATCCATTGAAATAAACCCGTTCCGTGTTAGCGGCGTGGTCTTTGGATTTACCTTATTACTGTTAGCTAGAGTAGTTAAGAATTCTCACACCAGTCCCATGACTGACTTGTTGTTTGTTTTCACCTTTGCAAACTCGGGTGCCCTCTTTTCCACATGGGCAGCCAAGTAACAGGTTTCACTTTCCTTGGAGTTTTTGTCTTTGGAACTTTCTTGGAGTTGCTTAGTTGAGGTGATGATTTGGAGCTATGAAGAATATCTATCATTTACCTTTCATTGCATTTTATCTTTAAACTTTGAGACATCCAAAATTATTTTATTTCCATTTGTTCTATTTTGAAGTTGAAACTTATTTCCTTTTGCTGAAACTTGATGTAATAATATAGGACTCTGTGACTGTGGGATTCTGTGGTTGATGACATTCATATTTCCGCTGCTATGATGTTGTTATTCTATAGTTTTCCTATGCTATGTTGTACCTGTGATCTGCATTTTTGTATTTATGTTGTATTCCAAAATGATTATTCCTTACTTTCATTCCGTGGAAGTTTGGAGTTATCACAGTTGGTATCAGAGCTTCGATTAACCTTAGCTTTGGAGTATAACATATTTATAATAATTCGTTTACATTGAATCACAATATTCTATGGCGAACATTTCATGAGAATACATAATAGTCAGTCATTTTATCGCCATCCTTTTTTCCATCCTTTTATCTTTATGATTTCTTAAAATCACCATTACAGTTGTTTTGACTCTTTCCTGGATCGTACAGAACTAACCGAAAATGAGTACTGCTGCCGCAAGAGCCGCTAGAGCTAGAGCAAGGAGGCAAAATGTTGCTGAAACAGAGGAGGCCACAATTCAACAGCCATCACCACCACCACTGCAGCCCTTTGACTTGGATAAGGTAGCGAAGAAGTTCAAGAATTTAGGTGGAGTTCCATTCACTGGTACGGAGACCGTGACACAGGCTCAGGCATGGCTTAAGGATTTTGAGAAGATATTTGGATGGATAGGGCTAGAAGATCAAAGAAAGAGATATACGGCTTCATGGCTGCTCCAAGGCAAAGCACAAAATTGGTGGGAATTGATCAATATAGGAGGTGATGAAGAAAATGTGACTTGGACCAGATTTAAAGAGCTATTCAATGAAAAGTACGTTCCAAGGCAAGAAGTGGAAAGGCTGCATGACGAGTTCGCCAACTTGAAACAAGGCAAAAAAACTATCTCGGAGTATGTAATAAGATTTGAAGGCCTCTCTCGCTATGCCCCAGAATTGATTCAGGATGATTTTCAAAAGAGCAAGAGGTTTATTAATGGACTTGCTAGGAAGTACACTGACAGGGTTACTGTTCACATTGACCTTTCTTTCAATAAGCTGATTGAGTTTGCCTTTCGCTATGAGGAGGACGACAAAAGGGTTTCACAACAAGATAGAGAAAGGAGCTGGGCCTACAGTAATAATAAGAGGAAGCAAGCCGAAAAGAAGAATTAAGGAAGCGGTTCTGGAGCTGCTAAAACCCATGATAAGACAAAGGTGCAATGCTACAACTGCCAGAAGTTTGGACACTACAGCAAGGACTGCAGAAATCCAAAGAAGGCCAGAAGTGATGACACTAAAGAATGCTATAACTGCCACGAAAAGGGTCATATCAAGCCTAATTGTCCACTGTTGAGAGGAGCTCAGATTGTACACGTGTACGAGGGGGCAAGAGCACCATCTTCTTCCGCACCTACTTCTTCTGAAGTAGCAGGTAAGCCTGATGTTTTAGGTGTACTATTTCTGTTAAAAACATTCATGTTACCGCTTTGTTTGATACGGGTGCCTCAAGGAGCTTTATTTCTAGCAACACAGTCAAGAAATTGAAGTTAAAAAAAAAGAATCCTTAAAGAGTCAATTAATATTCATGATCCTCTAGGAGGTTCTATCGTCCTTGATTTATATTGTAGGGTGCCTATTTCCTACTCTTACTTTCAGTTTCCTTTTGACTTGACTATCATGAACTTTTCCGAGTTTGACATCATCCTTGGTCTTGATTGGCTAACAAAATATAACGCTGAAATGCTATGCTTAGAAAGAGTAGTGAAGGCGAAAACAGGATTCGGAAATACTATTGCTATACCTTGCCATGGTTCAAAATCTGATAGAAAGGCATTTTGGTCTTCTCTTGAGATCACTCCCATTCCTTTAGAAAATATTCCTGTGGTCAAAAATTACGTGGATGTATTTGAAGAAGTAGACAATTTACCGTCGCGAAGAGAAATTAATTTCATGATTGATCTTGTTCCAAATGCAAGGCCTGTAGTCCATGTTATCCGAAGGATGACCCCTAAAGAAAAAGAAGAGTTGAAAACCCAAACTAAGCAGCTCTTATGGAAGGGACTCATTCGGCCTAGTTTTTCCAATTGGGGTGCAGCTGTGCTGTTTGTTCCCAAGTCTGACGGTACTCTAAGGCTCTGTGTGGATTACCGCGACCTTAATAAGCAAACATTGAAGAACAAATACCCTTGCCTCGCATTGATGATTTAATGGACCAATTAAATGGAGCCAAGGTGTTTTCTAAGATGGACCTAGCCACATGTTTCCATCAACTTCGCATAGCCGAAGAATGCATACCTTTGACAGCCTTCAGAGGTCCTGACATATTCTATGAATAGCTGGTAATGTCATTCGGCCTATGCAATGCTCCAGCCTACTTTGTTGACTTGATGAATAGAGTCTTCCGAGATGTTTTAAATAAATTCATCATAGTCTTCGTTGATTATATCTTAATCTATTCTAAATCCAAGGAGGAGCATGAAGGCCATTTAAAGGAAGTATTGGAGATTCTGCGAAGAAATGATCTAAAAGCGAAATTTTCTAATTGCACATTTTGGCAAGAGGAGGTAAAATTCTTGGGCCATGTTGTGTCGAAAGAAGGAATTGCTGTTGACCCAAGTAAAATTGTCGCCATTCGAGATTGGAAGCAACCCAATACACCCACTGAAGTAAGAAGCTTCCTAGGATTAGCTGAATATTATAGGAAATTTGTCAAAGACTTCTCCAAACTGTCAGGCCCTTTAATAAAACTCACCAAGAAACACACCAAGTTCATCTAGACAACAGAGTGTGAGGAGGCCTTCCAAAAGCTAAAGGTGAGTTTGACCACTACTCCCGTACTTACCATCATTGAAGGCAACCAAGATTTAGCCGTCTACACCGATACTTCTCAAAGTGGTGGTCTTGGCGCGGTACTGATGCAAAGAGGGAAAGTTGTTACTTATGCAAGTCGTCAATTAAAGCCGCATGAGAAAAATTATCGTGTCCATGACTTAGAGTTGTTGGTCGTAGTCTTTGCTTTAAAGATTTGTAGGCATTATATTTTGGGAGAAAAGTTTGAATTATTCACAGACCATCAATCTTTGAAATATATCTTTGATCAAAAGTATTTGAATTTAAGGCAGCAACGATGGCTAGAATTTCTTACGGCATACAATCTTGACATCTTATATACACCGGGGAAAGCCAATGTTGTGGCGGATGCACTCAATAGAAAGAATGCCATTGTCGCAAGCCTCATCATTACCCCTTCTTTGATTGATAAAATTTCTTCTCTTCAGAAGGATGATAAGTTTATTCAAATAATTATTAAGAATATTCAAGAAGGTGAAAACACGAGCTTCCAAATAGATGGCAAGGGAATTCTTAGATTGCAAGGGTGGATTTGTGTTCCACATATCCCGGAGCTCATAAGGGAAGTTTTAGATGAAGGTCACACATCAAAGCTTAGCATCCATCCAGGCGTGAGCAAGATGTATCAAGATCTAAAGCGCATGTTTTGGTGAAGATCTATGAAGAGGGATATATCCACTTATGTAAGTAGATGTCCCACATGCCAACAACTAAAGAGCGATCAACAAAAGCTGGCAGGATTGTTGCAACCGTTAGAGGTTCCAAATTGGAAGTGGGACCAAATCTCCCTGGATTTTATAGATGGTTTGTCCCGTACTAGGAAAGGAAATGACAGCATATGGGTGATCGTGGATCGCTTCACCAAGACCGCTCATTTCATACCTGTCAAGTCCAATAGAATAGCGCAAAGTTTAGCGCAAATTTATTGCAAGGAAATAGTTAGGCTACATGGAGTTCCTAGTAGCATTGTTAGCGACCGTGATCCTATTTTCGCTAGCAAATTTTGGGAAGCATTCCGAAATGAGTTGGGCACGACGTTAAACCTTAGTACCGCATACCATCCTCAGACAGATGGCCAAACTGAGAGGATGAATCGCATTTTTGAGGATTTATTGCGAGCTTGCATACTCGATTTGGAGGTTCTTGGGAGGATCACTTGCATTTAGCTGCATTCTCATATAATAATAATTACCAAGCAAGTTTGAAAATGTCTCCATTTGAAGCCTTATATGGTAGGCCATGTAGATCGCCAGCATGTTGGTTTGAAAAAGGGAATCGTCTAGTATTGGGTCCAGACATCGTCCGAGAAGCTTCAGACAAGGTTGATTATATTAAGAAGCAATTATTGGCCGCCCAAAGTAGACCAAAGAGCTATGCAGATGTAAGGAGAAGAGAATTGGATTTTGAAGTAGGTGACTATGTCTATCTGAAAGTTGCTCCAATGCGAGGTGTAATCCGTTTTGGAAAGACAGGAAAATTAGCACCTAAATTCATCGGCCCCTTTCCAATTCTTGATAAGATTGGTACCCTAGGTTACAGAATTCAGATGCCCGACTGGTTGCCTGGGGTGCACGATGTATTCCATGTATCTCAACTTCGAAGGCATATCCATGATCCAGATCTAGTTGTGGTGGAAGCAGCACAGTAAGATTTGGAGATTACCCCAAGCCTTGCAGTTAGAAGGGAGCCACTGAAAATTATTGGCAAAGAGACTAGAGAGCTGAGAAATAAAAGAATCAACCTAGTCAAAGTGCAATGGAGCAATGATCCTAGAGACTGCACTTGGGAAACTGAGGAGAGTATCAAACAAGCTTATCCCAACTGCAGGGTGGATATCTCCGATTAGATCTTATTTTGAGGTACGCATAAAATATTTTACCTTCTCTGTGTTGGTTCCTACTCTTCTATTTTCCTTTTTCCTTTTCGAGGACGAAAAGTTCTTAAGCGGGGGAGATTGTAACAACCCGGAATTTGGGGCCAATTTAATTTTTTTTATTTTAGAGATTTTAAGGGATTTTAAATATTTTAAATAAATTATTTTAAATAATAATGACTAGAAATTTATTTTGATCGAAGTTAATACGAATATATTTAAATTAATTATAAAAGGGATTAGAAATAGCACGGTAGTTTGAAAAGTCAAATCTGAACTTTGACTGACTGTACAGCATGCAGAATAAATCGGATTTTGGTGAAACTAAAAATACTAGAATCTATTTAAAAATATCTTTCCAACGAATCTAAAAAATCGAAATTTCATAGCGGGAATTAAAAGTTATGGCCAGTTGAAATTTCAGAATAGTAGTTGTAGAATTTCTATATATTTTAATATTAAAAATGGCCATTTTTCAAACGGTCTCAGAATTCAACGAAATTTGTTTTTTTGGGATCGTATCATCAAAACAAAAGCAGAAATATTTTTTCTGAATTTTTCTGAGTTCGTATGTGGCCCCGGTAAAATTAGAAAGTACATTCAAATTAAATATTAAAGATTTATTTTAAAATAAATGAAACATGTTGTAAACTTCAGAAGTGGACTTTGGCACTAGACCATTGTGTTCAGAAGACGTCAAAACATATTGTTCGACAGTCGTTGGGCTCCATTTGGAGATCGGACGAAAAAACCCTAATTTCTAAAAATAATTGAATTAAAAATAAAAATAGGTAATACCCTAAAATACACGTATAAATACGCGCTACAGTACATCATTCTTCACCGTTTCTTTCAAGTCGTCGCCCCCTTCTTTCTCAAAAGTTCAAGCTCCAATTGCTCCCTCCACACTCGATTTCAGACCACCCCATAGTGAAACTTTCCGAAGTACTCTTCCTCCTCTTCGATTCTACACGAAAATCAGACCTCCACGTACCCTGTAGCCGCCGCCCCACCCCCCTAAACACAGCCGCCGTCGCACCCTGCTCGGCCCTACCCACGTCGCTGCATCTCCCCATCTTCCCGGCGAAGCTTCCCCTCTCGTTGCTTTCTGACGTCGTGCTAACTTCTTCCAAAATCATTGTATAAATCTCTAGAAATTTCAAATCTAAGTTTTGAACAAAACTGAAAAAGAAAGGTATGAAATTTACTTAGTTTCACGATGCTTTTATTTGTTACAGTAGAAGTTGTGAAAAGTAATTGTTAATTAAAGGTGGATAATTTGTTCATACGAATTCCAAACTGGAAATTTTCAGATCCAAGGGAACCGTGACATCAAATAGAACTCTTTGAAAGCAATTGGGACAAATTTTGAACACATTTGAATTTCCAATACTGATCCGATCTAGGTGAGATTCTACTTTTAAATAGTTAAATTAATTCAATTATTAATTTTCCTTTGTTATTCAAATAATTGAACCGTGAATGAAGTAGATCTGAGATGTGATAATATTCTGAATGATTGTTTGGTTTCTCTGTGTGTATAATTCCAGATCTGCTAGTTAAAAATTTCAGATCTGTATGTGATGGAAATTTGAATAAACATTTTGTTTAAATTTTGCCGAACCATGTTTTGTTGATACTCTATGAATCATGTATATAATAAAAATACCACCTTGTTGTTATTTGTTCTGACTAGACCTTTTTAGTTCAAACATAATATTGATATGATGTTTGTAGGATGGAAATATAACGATATGAAAGAAATTACATTTATATTTAATGTAATTAGGACATGAATTTTTCACCGCTATAAAAATTACAATTGTAGGTGATAAATAATAGTATGATTTTGCGATACATGTAAAACATAAATTACTTTTTTATATGTAAATTAAGAATTGAATGTACATGTAAAATATAAATTACATTTTTATATGTAAATTACATTTTTATATGTAAATTAAGAATAGAATGTACATGTAAAATATAAATTACATTTTTATATGTAAATTAAGAATAGAATGAACATGTAAAACATAAATTACATTTTTATATGTAAATTAAGAATAGAATGTACATGTAAAATATAAAATACATTTTTATATGTAAATTTAGGAATAGAATTTACATTGTAAATAAAAATTATATTTTATTATGTAATTAAAGAATGAGAATTTACATTGCAAATTAAAAGACAAAATTTGACATGTAATATAAGTAGCATTTATGATGTGATTTGAAAGGTAGGATTTTACATTGCAAATTAAAAGACAAAATGTGACATTTAATATAAAATCACATTTTTGTATATGATTAAAAAGTAGAATTTGACGGTGTAATCAAAATCACATTTTTGTGCGTAATTAAAGAATAGGAATTTGCATGGCAAAAATTTCTTTTTAATGTAATTTGAAAAGATATAAATTATCACTGTTATGAAAATTACATTTTTTAAGTAATTTAAAAAGAAGAATTTTGCATTATATTAAAAATTACATTTTTAATGTAATTCAGGAAAAGAATTGGACATTAGTATCAAAATTACATTTTTAATGTAATTTAATAAGTTAGAATTTTTCACTGTAATGTTAATTACGTTTACGATGTAATTAAAAAGGGGGTTCTACATTGCAATTAAAGGATAGAAATTCTACATTATAATGTTAGTTACAATTTACATTTGTAATGAAAAAGGGTGATTTTACATTGTGATAAAAGGATGAAACTCAACATTGAAATGGAATTTACATTTTTAATATAAATAAAAGAATAAAGAATGGAATTGAACACAATTTACATTTCTTTGTGAATATAAGAATTAAAGAATAAAGGGATAAATTGGACTTTAAATTAATATTCACATTTTTAATGTAAATAAAGGAATAAAAGAATGTATTTAAAATGCTAAAATATTATCTTCATATTTTTTTAAATGAATTAAAATTGAAGGGAGATAGGTAGTTGTTTTAGCTCATTGTTAAATCGAACGACGTTTTATATTTATATATAAACATAATTAAAATTTAACGAATCGAGCGCGGTAGTTTGCATTTTGAAATCGTAACTTCAAACAACTATAACAAAAGATCCAACCGTCGGATTTTCCCAAAACTGAAAACATTAGGACCGTCTTGGAAAGATCTTTCAACGATACAAACTTCGTTAAGATCGAACGGTTAGATTTTGAGAAATGTGTAAATCAAAATTGATTGAAAACAGCGCCAGGGTCACCCATTGAACCGAGGCGTCGTTAAATAAAGATTTAACTATTTTAAATTATTAAAATAGGAATCAATATTTATAAAATAATATTAACAATAAGGAAGGATTTTCACTATATATATACGAGGATTATTTGGAAAGTCCGAGTTTGATCTCATTCCAAGTAATCAAACGACGTTAAGAATCGAAGTTTGAAGACGGCGAAAGAAGACCGTAAATCTTCCCTCGAATGGACAACGATCAAGACCCTGAATTGACTTGCTCCCAATTCGAGGGTAGGTGTAATTACCCAAACGTACATGTTGATTTCACGAATATGCAGGTACCTCCTTTTCGTACTGGACATACGGGACGAGAGTATCTCCAGTTTCGTTCAGACCCAGAACGGGCTTGTAAATGGAATGTGTGTCCGACATTGTACTCCTTTATATTGTATTTATTAAGTTTCTGCCGAATGTATGAATGATTGGTGGCGGAGAATTCATTCTCTTGCTTAACACCCTTTTGTATATTTTGGCAAAGGATTGATAGTGTGATATGGAGTGACGGTGTGGCATACCAAGATGCCACGATCAAGGTTTCTTGTTGAAAAGCAGAACCTTGTGGTGACAATCAAAGCACATCTTGAATAGGCATAGCTTTGTGTATTACATAGCTTCACGAACCTCACAACTCGGTTGAGTCTGAAACGGGAGAAGAAAACGCAGGGAGAGCCGCACGTTTCTTTCTAGCTAGAAATGATGTTTGGGTTTTTACATGGCCCGACATTTTATTTATGTGGATGATGGAACGAGGCGCCTCGGATATTATGTCCTATAGGACCGGGAAACGTGTGTTCAGGAATTGCCAATCCGCAAAATCGTATGTGCGAACTGGCCCTGCAGCTTTCCAAGGATTCACTGAGAGGGATCCTGAGACATTAGCTAGAGTGTCTCGAATCGGTAAGGAGCTCCTCCCTAGCCTTGACTCATGATGGAAAACCAAATTCCTAATACGACCCTACGGACTTTATTGTATTACTAATATGGAGGCATAGTATATGGTAGCTATGCTTTATAGGATTGATAAATTTATTTTGAAATGTTCTTATATACACTAATGATAATAGTAGATTCGTATTTAGCATATTTAATCATCATAAGGTAAAACTCTGTCCTATGGTTTGCGTTGCATTGTGTGATGGGACTTGAGTCTTATGGTGATTCCATTTTTCCAAAAGCATTACATTGTTTATGATTTACTTATTTATTTGTTATGTCACCTTAGATTATGCACAACGATCCATTGAAATAAACCCGTTCCGTGCTAGCGGCGTGGTCTTTGGATTTACCTTATTATTGTTAGTTAGAGTAGTTAAGAATTCTCACACCAGTCCCATTACCAACTCGTAGTTTTTTTTCACCTTTGCAAACTCAGGTAACCTTTTTCCACATGGGCCGCCAAGTAACAGGTTTCACTTTCCTTGGAGTTGCTGTCTTTGGAACTTTCTTGGAGTTGCTTAGTCGAGGTGATGATTCAGAGCTTTGAAGGCTATCTATCATTTACCTTTCGTTTCATTTTATCTTTAAACTTTGAGACATCCAAACTTATTTTATTTCCAGTTGTTATATTTTGAAGTTGAAACTTATTTCCTTTTGCTGAAACTTGATGTAATAATTTAGGACTCTATGGCTGTGGGATTCTGTGGTTGATGACATTCGTATTTCCGCTGCTATGATGTTGTTATTCTATAGTTTTCCTATGCTATGTTGTACCTATGATCCGTATTGTTGTATTTATGTTGTATTCCAAAATGATTATTCCTTACTTTCATTTCGTGGAAGTTTGGGGTTATTACATGATATGCCGTACTTAAGCACAACTCGTTTCCCAAAGCTTCTTGCAACCTTTTCCAAAATCCACTCGTGAATAATGGATCTCAATCACTCACTATAATCTTTGGGACACCATGGAATCGAACTATCCATTTCACATAAAGTTCAACCAATTTCGATGCCATCCTAATCGACTTGACAGGAATAAATCTTGCACTTTTGGTCAAACGATCAACGTTGACCCAAATCCCTTCATTTCCTACCATTGTTCTAGGTAGTCCATCGATACTTGCTCCCACTTCCACGTATGAACTTCCAATGGTTAAAGAAAACCGCTCGGCTTCTTCTGTTCAGCTTTCACCAACTGACAGCTAATACACTTGGAAATGAACTTTCCAATATCTCGCTTCATCCATTCCCAGTAGTAGACTCTCCTCATGTCCTGGTACATCTTATTTCCATTGGGATGAATCGTCAGCTTCAAGTGATGACATTCTCTCAGGACCTCATCGCTCAATCCGTCAATATCCGGAACAACTAATCGCCATTGCTTTCGAAGCCAACCATCTTGATCGACCTCGAACTCTTTATCTTCTGGCTCCAGTTTCCAAATGAACTCGAAAAGCTTCACCTCTTTCTTTTGGCTCTCGCCAATCTTTTCGATAAGAGTAGGTCTTATCGACAAGCTTGCCAACATTCCAGGTTCCAACTCACACCTTGGCCTGAAATCGAACCTTGCCAAGTACTTGAGGCTCTTCCATTCTGAAAACATTTCTCCCAAACTTGCGCTTCTTCAACTTAACGCATCTGCAACTGCGTTACCCTTGCCCGAAGTATAGGCTATGTCAAAATCATATGATGCCAGAAACTCTAACCATCTTTGCTGCCGAAGATTGAAATCCTTTTGGGAGAAAAGTTATTTCAACGACTTGTGATCCATAAATAACTCGAATCGAACTCTCAGCAGGTAATGTCTCCACATCTTCAGAGAAAATACAATCGCTGCCAACTCCAAATCATGAGTTGGGTAATTCTTCTCATGCGGCTTTAGCTGTCGACTCGCGTAGGCCAAAACCTTATCCTTCTACATTAGTACTGCTCCAAGTCCAGTACCACATGCATCGGTATATACCACCATCTCTTCATTCCCACTTGGAATGGTCAATACAGGCGCACTCATTAACCTCTCCTTCAGGATTTCGAGTGCTTGTTCACACTTTGCATCCCATGTGAATACTTAGTTCTTCTTCGTCAATCTTGTCGACGGTGCAGCTACCTTGGAGAAATCCTTGATAAACCGTTGGTAATATCCTGCCAACCCAAGGAAACTCCGAACAACCGTCGCATTCTTAGGTCGATCCCAGTACTGGATTACTGCAACTTTAGCGGGGTCAACTGCTATCCCTTTTCCAGAAACTACATGATCTAAGAACCTCACTTCATTCTTCCAGAAGTGACACTTTGAGAACTTAGCCTTAAGCTGATGCTTCCGCAAGATCTCTAACACTACTCTCAAGTGCGTCTTATGTTCTTCCTCATTTCTGGAGTAAACCAGAATATCATTCACGAACAGAAGCACAAACTTGTTAAACTGAGCTGTGAACACTATATTCATAAGACCCACGAAATACGTTGGCACGTTAGTCAACCCGAATGGCATCACCGAACATTCAAAGAAACCGGATGGTGTCCTAAAAGCAGTCTTTGGCACACTATCCATAGCCACCCTCAACTGGTGAAATCCCGTTGCCAAATCCATCTGAGAAAACACTTTGGCTTCGTGAAGCTGATCGAACAAGTCATCAATCCTTGGCAACGGATATTTGTTATTCTTTGTCACCTTGTTCAGCTCACGATAGTCCACACACAATCTTAAGGAGCCATCCGCCTTGGTTGCAAATACGACTGGTGCCCCCCACTCGGAAACACTCCTACGAATGAACCCTTTTCCCAAAAGGTCACGAACTAGCACCTATAACTCTTGTTATTCCCTAGGTGCCATCTACCTAAGAGGCATAACGATTGGTCTAGCACCCTCGACCAAATCGATCCTAAATGTGATCTCACGATGCGGCGGCAACCTTTGACCTATTCAAAGACATCTACATACTCATTTGCGATCAGCACTGATGACAGGTCTTCTTGTGGAATCCCAAGAGAATATAGATAACTTACGAAGACCCCGTCTTCATGCTTACATCTAATCAACACCTTTTGCCCTTCCACATCCCCGACCCTCACCTCTAGCTTCTCTCAATTAAATCTTTGTAACACCCCGGATTTTTGAATAGTCAAATTAACTAAATTAAAGAATAATTAATCTCAGACGTGAGAATTAAGGGAAACAGGTTGCGCCATTGTGTTCATCTCGGAATTCTGGTTGAGATAGAGTCCGAGTTTGCGTGAATTGGACTTCGTATGAAGAAGTTATGGTGATCGGAAGTTTCAGATAATTCAAAACAGATTTCAAATTTCAAAAATTCAGAGTCAAACATGCTACGCGGGAAAATTCCCTCCAGGGCCAGGTCGACCATAGGGTCGACCTACCCTGACTAGATCGACCAGTGTCTACCTGGGGGTCGACCTGCCCCCCTCCCCCCGGGTAGATTTGAATGGTGACCTATTTGTGACTAGATGCTGACTCATTAGGGTTTCTGATATGCTCTGATTGGATGGGATTAATTCTGGGTTGATCGGACGACTTAAACTAATCCTAAACTCTATAAAAACACCTATAGACCCAAACCCTAAAATCAAAATAAAATTGGATTCATGGCCTCCATGCCGTCACCTAGCAACTCAGCATAGCCGCCACCAATTAGAGAGGGAGAAAGCAAATCAAATTCAATCCTTTTCAACTCTAACAATGAATCTTCATCAAAGGAGTGCTAATTCAACTCCAGAAATCAGAATTCATAGCTCAAGACTAGTTTTGAGTTGTGAGTTCGATAGTTTTAGCAAGATAAATAATAAATAAATTGGATTGAGTTATAATGCAGATAATTTGGATGTGATATTAATTGTTGATTTCATGTTGTAATTTTGTTGAAGAATTATGTTGTAATTTCTATGATATTATGTTATGATGCTATCATCTATGATGCAAAGTTATGATGCTATCACCCATGTTATAATCCTATGATTGGCTTATGTCTAGTTGAATCATCATGTTTCTTATGCTAGTTTGTTATATTGACTCATATGATAAATCTTATGTATGCAAGTTTAGACTTTGATTCAAACATGAATCATATACAAGTTGGGTAGAATTAAATGTGAACTTACATGATTATGACACCTAGTTTATATGAGAATTTAATTGAAAATTAGGCTATGACATATGCTAAATTCTACATGATACTTTACATGTCTACACCATTGTTGCGATGTATGAATCACATATGTAAGTTTATGAGTTGGATATGAATCATATTATGCAAGTTCAGGATTATTACCTATGCAAATATAGAACTATGACATAGGTTATTTATGCAAGTTTGTGGCCATTATTTCATCAAGTTCACACCTTAGATTTGGATCCATGACATATGATGTTTATGCAAGATTGTGGCCATTATTTCATCAAGTTCACACCTTTAGATTTGGATCCATGACATATGTTATATATGCAAGTTTTAGATATAGAACATCATTCACATATGCAAGTTCACCCCTATGTTAGATTTTGATGTTTTCTTTTATTTTATGAGTTAGACTATTCGAGTCTAACATATATTTTTACGTTAAACGAAAAAAACGTACTACGTGGGGGAAAAGGGGATAATATTAAAAATACTTAATTGGCATAAATGCCTTAAAAGGCATAGAATATAATTGTGGTGAAAATTGGTATGATTTTACATACCATAAATGGATGGACATAATTGAGTCAAGTATGGACATCGTTAAATTTGGAATTCATTGATAAACTGAATAGGGAAAGTAATTCAAATTTGGGGAATGATTAATTAGGAGTAATTAACCGTCTAAGACACGAGGTTAGGCTCTTTTGTGGTGTAAGACTGCCTGGACCCGCCCGGCAAATCCAGCTGCCACAAATGCCAGTCCAATGTGAGAGGTCTTAGGCACAAACTAAATACGTAACAGTTGTAAAGATACGAGGTTAGGCTCTTTTGTGGTGTAAGACTACCCGGACCCGCCCGGCAAATCTAGCTGCCACAAATGTCAGCCTGGTGTGAGAGGTCTTTATGAGGTTACGATCTTATTGAATTAAGAAACACTTAACCAGATAAGCATCTAGTGGGACATGAGGGGGGTTAACTGGGTGCCTTGGGTGGCATGTGGAATCTAGTGGGTGCCTTGGGTGGCATTTGGAAATACGATTAGAAACACTTAACCAAAATTTGAAACATGTAACTGAAACATGAATAAGAAGTGGGTTAAGTGGGATGTACTAGAGGGGACCAAGCTTAGGTGGATAGCTTGTATCAAGTAATGGGGACCCGTTTCAACCAGTAACCCATACGTATCATTGTGAGCTCGACCCATGTCGAGGACGGGACACACATACTGGGCTTGACTGTAAGAGGCCAAAACGGGTTAGCGGTGGCAACGCAAGTCCAACGGGTTCATATGCGTGTGTGGACCCGAGCTTGTAGGTAAGACGTTGTTGCATCGTGTAGGTATAAGCCGTGCATTCTTTGTTGTATCGGGTTGCCACTTTGGGGAGAGATACACCCCACTGTGGGGCCAGCACGGTTATCTATGAGTTTGTGAGCCGGTCGTTTGGGGGTAGTGGGTACACCTAGTGGAGATAGGGGCATACGACACCTATGAAGGTAGCTAGGGGTGCATGAAACTTCCAATATCATTATTAATTCTGTAGGCGGGATCAACCTTAAAGTGACTAGTAGTGGTGCAGAATACTAGTGGCGGTGCAGTATAGCAATTATCCTATATTTTTGGTGTAGTTTAGAAAATTTATCTTAGTGGGTCAAGTGCGCTTTAACGATATCTTTGTTTACCTTGTTTCCATGTTTACTCTGCCATACTCAATAGTTCATGATCATTTCCTTATTTTCCAACTTATGCCTTAGCCTAGTTACTTTGTTAATTATATTGTTAGAATTATCGCACTTGCCAGACTTTATGTCTGACCCCCCTTTTTCCATCTCTTTCCTCCCCCCCCCAAGGTGCTCAGGTAAGAACTAGCACCAGTGGAGCTTGATTTTAGACTGCTTTTAGAAGATTGTTTGGATCGCTGAAGTAAAGTTCAGCTTCTCTTTATTTATGGCTATTTTGATGTTGGGGATTATGTCTTTCAGTTTATGCACTTTGTTTTATCAAGATGGATATGATGTACTTGACTTTGCTTCATGGTTTTGATGATGTAACCAAACATATTTACCTTCTACTGCAATAAATGAAGTTTTAAATTTTCAGGTACTGCTTTATATATGTCTTGTTGTGATTTTCTGTTCTATATTCACTTAAAATGCTCCATGGAAGTTAATGCATTCCCTTTGTGAGTGACATTAATGGACGTGGGGTGTTACACGTGGTATCAGAGCTAAAGGTTACCAGAACAGATAAGATATTTTGAAAAGAAAAAAAAACTATATTTCATAGCAATTTTTATAAAGAAGTACTTTCAAAAGTATGTTTTAAGGAAAGTATTTTCAAGAGAAAAGTATATTTTAGAAAGCATAACCCTAAGAGCCATATATCTTTCCTTCAGTCCTTTTTGTATTGAATCTTTCCTTTTTCGTTTCAGCATGTCTGAAGCATCTGAGATACCAGAGGGCGTTCATGTGCCCGGTTGGTTTCGTCAATATCTTGAGGCTAGGGCCGCCGCCACAAGTCCAACAAATCCTCCTCCTCCTCCTCGTGTCGATAATTGCGCAAAGATATGTAAGGACTTTAGAGCAATGGGTGGAAAACCTTTTCACGGGACAGAGACATTTGTTGAAGCTCGTAACTGGCTATAAGAGGTGGAAGAATTGTTTAGAATCTTTGAAGTAGATGATGGAAGGAAAGTCCAGCTAGCTACGTCAATAATGAAGGATAAGGCCTCGTTTTGGTGGAGGTCACTAATGGGGAACGTCCAGTCGATACATGGCCAGATTTTATGCAGAGGTTTGAGGCGAAGTTTCTCTCACGGGCTGAAGAGAATCTATACATGGAAAGATTATTGTCACTGAAGCAAGGGAACCTATTGGCAAAAGAGCACGTTAACAAATTCAACCAATTGGCAAGGTTTGGCTTAGACTGGGTGAACACTCCAGAAAAGAAGGCTCTAAGATTTTTTAAGGGCTTAAACGAGCTGCTTCATGGGTTAGCTATGACCCACATTCCCATGGGGGCTACCTTTGAGAGGTTAGTTGACATGGCACTCATGCATGAAGAAGAGAACGGCGCCAATGCTAATAAGGCACCCGAGAAGAAAGGGGACCAAAAGAAGCCGCAACAACAACAACAGAACAAGAAAGGTTGCAAAGGCAACAATGCTAAGGGAAAGAAGAAATGCTTTAACTGTGAGACACCCAGCCATCTAAGCAAAGATTGTAGGAAGAAAAGAAGACTGGTTGTTTCCACTGTGGCGAAGCGGGACATCTTATTAAGGACTGCCCAAAGAAAGGGCAGAGGGCAGGGTCTACCTCGGGAGGACAGGTGCAAGCTCTTATGGCACCCGGGCAGGCAAGGGGACAAGTTCAGGCTCTCGTGGTTCCACCGCTGCAAGAACGAGGTAGAGCAATTTCCGTTGAAAGTTTAGTTTTTCTGTTTGACCATCATGTCCGTACTTTATTCGATTCTGGCGCATCGCATTCATTTATTTCTACATCATTAGTTGAAACACTGCACCTTGATACTAGTCTAGTTACTGATGCCTTAGTAGTCTCAAATCCTATTGGCGGTTCAGCTCATCTTTGTATGATCTGTCGGGATTTGAGAGTGTTTATCTTGGGCGTTGAGTTTGAATGCAACGCCTTTGTTCTGGGCTTTATGGGATACGGCTTGATTCTAGGTATGGATTGGCTAACTAGATATGGGGCCATCCTAGATTGTGAAAGAAGGGTAGTTAGATTGTTGACTCGTTCTGGAAAGACCCTTGATATTTCTTGTGACCCTAGAGGTCCAGTAATGCTTAGTTACCTAGAGTCCCTTGACGCATCCAATGATGATTTACAATCTGTTCCCATAGTCCGTGAATATGCTGATATCTTTGATGAGTTGAGGGGTTTACCCCCAAAACATGAAATCGACTTTCGAATATATCTAGTAGACAATGCAAAGCCGGTTGCATTGCCAATGCGCCACATGGCTCCAAGACAGAGAAGGGAACTCAGTAAGCAAGTGAAAGAATTGCTTGAGAAGGGGTTCATCAGACGTAGTATATCAGAGTGGGGTGCTCCAGTAGTGTTTTCCACGAAGGCGGATGGGTCCCTTAGACTTTGTGTGGACTATAGAGAACTCAATAAGCTTACTAAGAAGAATATACACCCACTGTCGAGGATTGACGATCCCTTCGATCAGTTAATTGGCGCCTCAGTGTTTTTGCAGTTGGACTTAGCCACTAGTTTCCATCAGTTGAGAGTGGCTGAGGATAGCATAGACAAGACTACCTTTAGGACTCCAGACGATTTCTTCGAGTGGCTGGTGATGCCCTTCGGTTTGACAAACGCCCCCGCATACTTTGTTGACTTGATGAGTAGGGTGTTTAGGGAGTACTTTAATAAATTCGTGGTAGTCTTTGTAGATGACATATTGATCTTTTCTAAAAGCGAAGAATAGCACGCCCTACATCTTAGGGAAGTGTTGGAGACTCTTCGAGCGCATAGCCTTAAAGCTTAATTTTCTAAATGTCACTTTTGGAGAAAGGAAGTTCGATTCTTAGGGCATGTGGTAACCAAAGAAGGGATAGCCGTGGATCCCGCGAAGGTAGTGTCCATCCAAGATTGGAAGGTTCTTAAAAATGCTACCGAGGTGAGGAGTTTCTTAGGGTTGGCTGGCTACTATAGGAATTTCATCAAAGACTTCGCAAAAATATAAACTCCATTAACATGCTTGGTGAAGAAAAATTTAGTTTTCACGTGGGACGTAGATTGTGATGATGCGTTCCAACGTTTAAAAAGAGCTTTGACCATAGCCCCAGTCTTAGTGTTGCCAGATGGGAGTAAGCCATTTACCGTTTATACCGACGATTGGGGGGCAAGACTAGGCGTTGTCTTAATGCAAGAGGGAAGGGTAATAGCCTTTGGTGGAAGGCAGTTGAGAGTGCATGAAAGAAATTACCCTACACATGACCTAGAGTTGGCCTCTATCGTTTTCGCGCTTAAGTCTTGGCGTCATTATCTTCTTGGCGAGCAATTTGAATAGTTCACTGACCACAAATCGCTAAAATACTTATTCTCTCAGAAGGACTTGAACTTAAGCAGCAAAGGTGGATGGAGTTCTTAGCATCCTACGGCTTCGAGATAGCATATACCCATGGCAAGGGTAACGTGGTGGCAAATGCCTTAAGTAGAAAAAGATTATCCTTGAGTCCGTTGTTTGTTGAGTGGCAAAGTTTAGAGTTCATCTCTACGTTTGACTTTTAACCTTCCACTGACTTCGTACCCGGTTTACTAGCATCCTTAGAGGTCAGACCTATGCTTTTGAGACGGATTGGCGAGGCGCAGCGAGGCTACCCACAGTTGGTTGAGTTAGTAGAAAAGCTCAAAGGAGGAGAGTCATCGAGCCATCTCCGTTGGTATACCCTAGATGATAAGGGTTAGTTGCATAGTGACGGTAGACTTTGTGTACCACGGGACGAGAATCTGAAGAAGGCCATTCTTGATGATGCCCATCGTTCGAAGATGACCGTTCATCCCGGCGGGGACAAGATGTACATGGACATGAGACGAGTTTACTTTTGGGCCGGCATGAAGAAGGATGTGGTCGAGTATGTCACTAGATGTTTGGTGTGCCAACAAGTAAAAGCAGAGCCAAAGAAGCCCGGTGGATTGCTACACCCATTGGAGGTCCCACAATGGAAGTAGGAAAGCGTCTCGATGGATTTTGTTAACGGATTACTACGATCAAGGAAGGGTAATACGGGGATTTAGGTCGTGGTAGACAGACTTACTACAAGCACCCATTTCATTCCCGTGAAGAGTAAGAGGACTGCTCCGTGGTTAGCCTTCGTATACATTCCAGAAATAGTTTGTTTGCACAGTGTTCCTTCTAGCATAGTGAGCGACCGCGATCCCATCTTCACTAGCTAGTTTTGGAAGAACTTGCAAGAGGCGGTAGGGACTCAGTTATGTTTGAGCACCGCATATCATCCTCAGACGGACGGCCAGGCCGAGAAGGTGTATCGTATTCTAGAGGACCTATAGAGATTATGTGTCTTAGATTTCGGAGGTACATGGGAGGAACATCTTCCGTTGGTAGAGTTCGCATATAATAATAGATTTCAATCTAGCATTGGCATGGCACCGTTCGAAGCTCTTTATGGATGGTCTTGTCGTTCGCCTACATGTTGGTGGGAATCTACGGATAAGATCTTGCTTGGACCCGATATGATTAGAGAAACTTCGGAGAAGATCGATTTGATTCGAAGTAGGATGAAGACGGTGCAAGATAGACAGAAATATTATGCGGATAAGAGGTGGTCAGATCTTGAGTTTGATGTTGGGGACATGGTCTTTATCAAGGTATCTCCATTACGGAACGTCGTTTGCTTTGAGTCCGTTGGGAAGTTAGCACCAAGGTTCGTAGGGCCGTTTCCTATTAGAGAAAGGGTTGGGCAGATGGCGTATAGAGTGGAGTTGCCTGAGAGACTTAGTGGTTTACACGACGTATTCCATGTATCACACTTGAGGAAGTGCTTGCACGAGACCGCGGAAGTGGTAGAGCCGACCTTGCTTAGAGAGGTGGAGATCGAGCGTGATGCGACGATTCGACGAGCTCCTACGCGCAATCTTGGGTCGGAGACTAAGAAGTTGAGGAATCGAGAGGTCAAACTAGTCAAAGTGCAACGGGGAGACGATGAAAGCAACGCTACTTAGGAGACGGAAGTGAAGATGCGTTCATTATACCCTTTTCTTTTCGAGGGTATGTCTTTTAATTTCTCCTTTATCGCTAATCTCGTACTTATCTTATCTTTCGTATGTCCTCTCGTTAGTATCTTTGACCTTTAGATAGGATAGTCCTATGGTTGAAACACGTGTTTGAGACATGTTATGTATGATGGATGCAAGTGGATGCAAGTGTTTGCTAGTGGTTGCTCGTGGATGCATATACACACACTTTAGGCACTAGGTCAGCTCAATCACTTTCATACTGCATATTGCATTTAAATGTGTGTACATATTTAAGAAATGGATGTATAATGGTTGTACCATCATATGGATGTTGCATTTTGGTGAATGGTTATGCACACATGTAGAAATGATATGTATCGATAGGGTTCTTCGCATACATATTGGATGCATGGCACTATCATGGTTTGCAATAAGGAGGTCAACTGAATCAGTAGACCGCCTGATTTTGCATTAGATAAGGAACATACACACACACTCCATGCATATGTTCATACATCATTAGGAATTTGTAAGGACAATGGATGCCCGTGTTTGATGGTTGAGTAGATGGTTGTTTGGATGTTAGGATATGCATTCTCCTTAACTTAGAGATTTCGAGGGCGAAATCTTTTAAGGAGGGGAGAATGTAACATCCCGGATTTTTGAATAGTCAAATTAACTAAATTAAAGAATAATTAATCTTAGACTTGAGAATTAAGGGAAACGGGTTGCGCTATTGTGTTCGTCTCGGAATTTTGGTTGAGATAGAGTCCGAGTTTGCGTGAATTGGACTTCGTATGAAGAACTTATGGTGATCGAAAGTTTCAGAAAATTCAAAACAGATTTCAAATTTCAAAAATCAAGAGTCAAACAGGCTAGGCGGGAAAATTCCCGCCAGGGCCAGGTCGACCATAGGGTCGACCTACCCTGACCAGGTCGACCATAGTGTCGACCTAGGGGTCGACCTGCCCCCCCCCCCTCCGGTTAGATTTGAATGATGACCTATTTGTGACTAGATGCTGACTCATTAGGGTTTCTTATATGCTCTGATTGGCTGGGATTAATTCTGGGTTGATCGGACGGCTTAAACTAATCCTAAACTCGATAAAAACCCCTATAGACCCAAACCCTAAAATCAAAATAAAATTGGATTCATGGCCTCCATGCCGTCACCTAGCAACTCAGCATAGCCGCCACCAATTAGAGAGGGAAAAAGCAAATCAAATTCAATCCTTTTCAACTCTAACAACGAATCTTTATCAAAGGAGCGCTAATTCAACTCCAGAAATCAGAATTCAGAACTCAAGACTGCTTTTGGGTAGTGAGTTCGATAGTTTTAGCAAGATAATTAATAAATGAATTGGATTGAGTTATAATGCGGATAATTTGGATGTGATATGAATTGTTGATTTCATGTTGTAATTATTTGTAGAATTATGTTGTAATTTCTATGATATTATGTTATGATGCTATCATCTATGATGCAAAGTTATGATGCTATCACCCATGTTATAATACTATGATTGGCTTATGTCTAGTTGAATCATCATGTTTCTTATGCTAGTTTGTTATATTGACTCATATGATAAATCTTATGTATGCAAGTTTATACTTTGATTCAAACATGAATCATATACAAGTTGGGTAGAATTAAATGTGAACTTACATGATTATGACACCTAGTTTATGTGAGAATTTTATTGAAAGTTTGGCTATGACATATGCTAAATTCTACATGATACTTTACATGTCTACACTATTGTTGCGATGTATAAATCACATATGTAAGTTTATGAGTTGGATATGAATCATGTTATGCAAGTTTAGGATTATTAATTATGCAAATATAGAACTATGACATAGGTTATTTATGCAAGTTTGTGGCCATTATTTCATCAAGTTCACACCTTAGATTTGGATCCATGACATATGATGTTTATGCAAGATTGTGGCCATTATTTCATCAAGTTCACACCTTTAGATTTGTATCCATGACATATGTTATCTATGCAAGTTTTAGATATAGAACATCATTCACATATGCAAGTTCACCCCTATGTTAGATTTGTGATGTTTTCCTTTATTTTATGAGTTAGACTATTCGAGTCTAAAGTATATTTTTACGTTAAACGAACAAACGTACTACGTGGGGAAAAAGGGGATAATATTAAAAATACTTAATTGGCATAATTGCCTTAAAAGGCATAGAATATAATTATGGTCAAAATTGGTATGATTTTACATACCATAAATGGATGGACATAATTGAGTCAATTATGGACATCAATAAATTTGGAATTGATTGATAATTTGAATAGGGGAAGTAATTCAAATTTGGGGAACGATTAATTAGGAGTAATTAATCGTCTAAGACACGAGGTTAGGCTATTTTGTGGTGTAAGACTGCCCGGACCCGCCCGGCAAATCCAGCTGCCACAAATGCCAGTCTGATGTGAGAGGTCTTAGGCACAAACTAAATACGTAACAGTTGTAAAGACACGAGGTTAGGGTCTTTTGTGGTGTAAGACTGCCCGGACCCGCCCAGCAAATCCAGCTACCACAAATGTCAGCCTAATGTGAGAGGTCTTTATGAGGTTACGGTCTTAATGAATTAAGAAACACTTAACCAGATAAGCATGTAGTGGGACATGAAGGGAGTTAAGTGGGTGCCTTGTGTGGCATGTGGAATCTAGTGGGTGCCTTGGGTGGCATTTGGAAATACGATTAGAAACACCTAACCAAAAATTGAAACATGTAATTGAAACCTGAATAAGAAGTGGGTTAAGTGGGATGAACTATAGGGGACCAAGTTTAGGTGGATAGCTTTTGTCAAGTAATGGTGGCCCGTTTCAACCAGTAACCCATACGTATCTTTGTGAGCTCGACCCAAGTCGAGGACGGGACACGCATACAAGGCTTGGCTGTAAGAGGCCAAACCGGGGTAGCGGTGGCAACGCAAGTCCAACGGGTTCATATGCGTGTGTGGACCCGGGCTGGTAGGTAAGACGTTGTGGCATCTTGTAGGTATAAGCCGTGCATTCTTTGTTGTATCGGGTTGCCACTTTGGGGAGTGATACACCACAATGTGGGGCCAGCACGGGTATCTACGAGTTTGGGAGCCGATCGTTTGGGGGTAGTGGGTACACCTAGTGGAGATAGGGGTAGACGACACCTATGAAGGTAGCTAGGGGTGCATGAAACTACCAATATCATTATTAAGTCTGTAGGCAGGATCAACCTTAAGGTGACTAGTAGTGGTGCAGTATACTAGTGGCAGTGCAGTATAGCAATTATCCTATAGTGTTGGTGTAGTTTAGTAAATTTATCTTAGTGGGTCAAGTGCGCTTTAACGATATCGTTGTTCGTCCTGTTTCCTTTTTTACTCTGTCATACTCAATGGTTCATGATCATTTCCTTATTTTCCAACTTATGCCTTAGCCTAGTTACTATGTTAATTATATTGTTAGAATTATCGCACTCGCCAGACTTTATGTCTAACCCCCCTTTTTCCTTCTCTTTCCTTCCCCCCTCCCCCCTAAGGTGCTCAGGTAGGAACTAGCCCCAGTGGAGCTTGATTTTGGACTGCTTTTAGAAGATTGTTTGGATCGCTGAAGTAAAGTTCAGCTTCTTTTTATTTATGGCTATTTTGATGTTGGGGATTATGTCTTTAAGTTTATGTACTTTGTTTTATCAAGATGGATATGATGTAATTGACTTTGCTTTGTGGTTTTGATGACGTAACCAAACATTTTTACCTTCTGCTGCAATAAATGAAGTTTTAAATTTTCAGGTACTGCTTTATATCTGTCTTGTTGTGATTTTCTGTTCTATATTCACTTAAAATGCTCCATGGAAGTTAATGCATTCCCCTTGTGAGTGACATTAATGGACGTGGGGTGTTACACTCTTGCTGCATACCTTTTGAGCCAATCCATGTCCATGATGATCCCAAACCCAGCGAAGTTAAGAACAAAGCAATCACACACAAAAGAGCAACCATGACTCGACAACACTAGACCACGACATATCATGCAAAGATTTGACGAACCCCCCACTGGATTAGTCACTATGAAGGGTCTATCTCAAATATCAGGTTCCAAACCCAGGAGACACACAAGCTCATTGCAAATGAAGGAATGCGATGCTCCCCTATCAAAAAGCACACGAACTGAAACACCATTAACTGAAAGAGTACCTTGCACCACTACATCCTTTCCCTTCTCCTCTACAGTAGGAGCCCTTGAAGAAGCTGGCACAACATCCAAAGCATATGCCTTCACAACCTGCTTGCCGTTAGCTTATTCTGGACAATATTTCTTCTCATTCCCAGGCTTCCCACATTTGAAGCACTTCTTCTCAGCTTTGGGATTCTTGCACTCATTAGCAAAATGACCTTTCTGCTGGTAGTTAAAGCAAACCACCTCACTCTTGGGCTTCTTTTGACCATCTTTTCCTTTTAGCTGTTGTTGCTTCCTCTTTTTATTATTACCACCCTGCTGTGGTTTCTGAGCCTCTTTGGTGGCAGCGACAACATTTGCTTCCTCAGGAAACAAGCTCTCATGACGAATGGCTTTTTCCACAATCTTCTCAAATGAGTCATCAAGATGGTCCACTAACGGTCTTCCGATATAAGCATTCAAACCAAAGACAAACTTCTCGTTCTTCTGATATGGTGTATCAATGTACGAACTAGCATATTTAGACAAGGCTTTGAAATCAGAAATATAGTCAAGCACAGAATGACCATTCTGTTTCAGCTCTACGAATTTCTTGAATAGAGCAGATTTCTGAGCTGTGGAGATAAACTTTGCTAAGTCTGTGGAGATAAACTTTGCTTCAAACTTAGCTTGGAATAGCTCCCATAAAATTTCTTATTCTGGAGTCTCGAGTGTAACAGAATTCTACCATTCCATGGCCCTGTCCTGCAGTTGCCTTGATGCAAGCTTTCTCTATATTGCATCCTCAATAACCAAGTCTCCAAAGATTCAGACACATGATCCATCCACCTATGAACCTCTTCAGCTGGTTCAGTTCCCTTGAATGGTTTTCCCCCTTGAGATGTAATGTCCTTGCACAGTTTTGCAAAATCTACTACTCTAGGAACTCGCACACCAACATCTACCGTTGCCGCCACTGGAGCGGGTACCCTTTGCATAACTGCTTCTGCCATGGCTTCAAACATGGCTGGGTAATTAGGTTTAACACCATTTCCCCCTCCAGTATTGGCTCCCCTAGCACCATGTCTTATGTCTCGTTTAATCATTCTAAATCTGCAATTTAGAATAATTAGTCACCTTCAAGATAAACTGCTAAAGGAAAACAACTGCTACTACTATATATGCTAATATATATAGCAAGCATCCAACGGAAATCTACAAGTATGTCTCTCATACGTGATTACGTTCTTGAACTTTGGCCAAAAAGCGTTGACCAGAGCTCTGATACCAAATGTGGCGACCGCCCATAACCCCCGCACTATACAAGAGAAATAATGTGCTGAAAGATGTGCAAGGTTGTTATGGACGATCATCAAAGTAGGTAAACACAAGCGGAACCTGTCGTAAAACTCACAGCGCAAGGATAAAATATAATAGAATAAATACAACAGCTAATAATAGTGAAGCAGAAATAATGGACTTCCATACAACTAGAAAGTAAGATCCACAAAATTAGAAATAGTGTTTATAAAAAGTTGCCTCACTACATCACTCAGAAAAGCAAACAGCGTACAGCGTAAATCCGGACATTAGCTAGTAGTAAAACTGCTACGTGAGCCCCGTGCTTGCCATCGATTAGCATCATCGTCCTCACTAAAGCGTTACTGTCACCTGTTACTTAATCTGCCCATCCACAACCGAATGAACAGCCCAAGGTAATAAGATGATACATAAAACCTTAAGTCAGACAACAGTCTTAGTGAGCGATAAAACAGCTAAAAAACTTCAACAATAAAGTGTATGAGAGGAGATAGATAAACATACTAATCTACCCATAACACCAGAGAAGAACTCAACCTTATTTTCCCCACATCGGATAGTGATAGCCTTTACGATCAATTCAACCAAAGGAATAACGATTCATACATGGAAACCAGAAAAACCATTGATAACATTCATAGCATCCAGATTACGTAGGTCTCGCGTAGACAACCTTAATCAGGTTTAACATCCCTCAAGCACTCTTCCCAGAGGCCTAAACCAATATCAGTCAAGCAGTCAAGAAATACCACCCTCGATTTGGGTGATCCACGTGAGATGGTACAAATAGAACAACCAATCATCCATGACTGACTCTGGCTATAACCGCCAATCCGGCTTTGAAACCACTGTTAACCGTATGATGGCCAACCTTGCCATATGTCAAGGGCTAATGGTAACCCCAGTTCTAGCATAAACTCCGTATGTCCAACCTTAACAATATCCAACCTTAACAACTAGGACTTTCAATGATACCCAAGGTACTTGACTAGCAACCTTCCGGTTTACTGGGTGCCCACATGGTACCCCTGCTTTGAGTCTGCTAGAACTTACGACAACAATGACTTCTCGGCCTTCGCATCTCTAGTCATCCAACCTTGACGACATTTCATAGCTCAAGCAACCTTCTCGAGTAACCTTTATCCACCAATTCACAACCTTTGAGTTGCCACCTCATTCGTTGTTCCACCTTGATCAACGAACACATTCAACACCTCGAACCTTCCTTCTTGAATTTACTTCGAAGTCACATCATCATCGAGTTGGAAACCAACCATAGCATCATCACTATCAACTACAATGTTTAAAAGCACTGCTAAAAACATGATTGATCCGCCCCCTTTTAGACAGATCCGATCCAAACTTGGCCGACCCGATCCAGTGCCCATCTGGCTTCAAACTCGATCGATCCACTATAGACCGATCCACTCGATGGCCAATCCAATCCAATCTTCCATTGCCCGATTTGATCCAGCCTCCCACTGTCTGATCCGACCCGGCTGCAACCTACCGACCCGACCCAAGTAGGACGCGATCCAAACATGACCTGATCCGATCCAAATATGACCCGATCCAACTTTGTGTCAATCCGACTTCTAGCCGATTCAATCTATGGCCGAGCCAACTCCTGGCCAATTCAACCAATGGCCGAGCCAATTTCTGCATATTGCAACTCAGCCGCGATTTCGACCAAAACTTCGCCAAACGACAAATCCGACGAAACGGACTAAACCAAACAGAATCTCAAACATATCATAACATTACCAACCACATGAATATGACTTTTTCCACAAAAATGATGTAAAACTCCCCAAAAACCATTAAAATGAACACATGATCAAAATTGAGAGATCTAACTAACATAAATATGTAAAATGACATAAAATTAAGGAGTAAAACTTGTTAGACTAGATCATAGGGTGATGTAGATGAAAATGAACTTATAATGGTGTAAATCTATGATAAAATATCCCAACTTGATGAGAAACATGCACAACACACATATACTTCATTGCATTCATATGAGAGATGTAAATCACTCACCGATTTGCCGAAATAATCTAAAACGATAGAAATAAGAATTCGGACAGCGAGCACTCCGAATCAAACCCCTCGATCTGATGAATTCGCCTTTGAAATGATGTAGATATAGTCTCGAATCATGTAGATATTCGATTTCCTCCCTTAGATTTGGATTTTTAATGGTGGAAAGGTGTAGGAGGAAGAAGGAGATTAAATGCCTTCAAATGAGAGAATGGGAAAAAGTAAACCTTATCCCTCCACTCTCACCCCCTATATATATAGGATTCCACTAATGCTCCAAAACCTAAATAGCCAACTGATAAACCTTAAAACAGCGATTTCTCTCAAACTGCTGAGACAAATCCTTAATGTAACCACTCTACGGGATGGCAATCATCAATTCCTTTCCAATGGCACAGGTCTTACCCACTGATTCGACTTAGGTCAAAAGTTATGCCATGTACAAAACTGACAAGGGAAAAATGGTCACAAACAAAATCGGTAAAAATTATGGACATGTATCACATCCCCAAATCGATCAAACAAAATCGGTAAAAATTAGTTTAACAAAATCGGTAAAAATTATGGACATGTATCACATCCACAAACAAAATCGGTAAAAATTAGTTTAACAAAGGCATTTGTTGCAAATCGATCAAACCTTATCATAAACATAAAATTTACAATATAAGTTTTCTCCAAACATGAATTTTTGTTTTTCTTTGAGTGAGTTCATCATTTAAATAATAATACATCATTCGAGTTCAGTTTGGTATCCGACCGAATTAATCGAAATTAATTTCGTTTGTTTATAAAATTTTCAGTTCCAATTCAGTTTGAGTATTTTTTTACCTCCGAACCAATGAAATTGACCGAACGCTCACCCCTATAAGCTAAGACACATATTACAGATATTAGAATGACCATTCAAAACACCAAGTAATTCTTCTTCATCATTACCATTGTCATCGGTAAATTGTTGGGCCGGGAACATTGAACGTGCAGCAACATCAACCATGTGTTCTACCAGATTCGTCGTAGCAATTTCATTATTCACTACCTCCTGAAATTTTGTAGAAGTTGATGCTAACAGTTCTCTATGGCAATCCGAAACCAAATAGTTCTGCACAAAACCATATTGACGCAAATGAACTCCAACCGTTTGCAGTATCAAATGCTTCAAACTAGTACATATATTAATTAGGCCTCAATTAATTCATCCTATACATAGATTAATTAACAACACTATACATACAACACTATATGCGAACATATACATACAAGATAAGCTAATAAAACCTAGATTAGCAACATAGTCCAATGAATCTATGTACACATGTATTAATAGCACTACATATACAAACATACAATCTAACAAACAAATTAATCTTAAATAAGAAAACCAATGTCATTAAATAAAATTAGTGTTTCATACCTTGGAAATTGGGGATGAGTTGGAGCTTAGACAGGAAGAGAGAGAGAGTCTTGATCGCGTTGAAGAGAGTAGCGGCAACTATGAACGTGGTAGATTTCAGAAATGGGGCAGAAAGGATTGGGGAATTTGGAGAAATTTGTGGCAAAAATCGAATGGGAGGAAGAAGAAATGTAACACCCCACGTCCATTAATGTCACTCACAAAGGGAATGCATTAACTTCCATGGAGGTTTTAAGTGAATATAGAACAGTAAAATTACAACAAGACAGATATAAAATAGTACTTGGAAATTCAAAAACTTTATTTCATTGTGGCAGAAGTCAAAACATGTTTGATTACATCATAACACCATATTCAATGTCAAGTACAATATCTATCTTGATAAAACAAGTACATAATCCCATTACATGAATAGCCATTAAAAAGAAAGATAACAAGCTGGACTTTACTTCAGCAGTCCAATCTTTCCAGAAGATAAGCGATCCAACTAGACTCCACTAGAACTTGGCCCAACCTGCGGACCTAAAGGGAGAAAAAGGATGGAAAAGAGGGGGTCAGACATAAAGTCTGGTGAATATGATAATTCTACAATACTATTACCAAAATAACTGGACTAATGCATAAGCTGGAAAACAAGAAAATGTCTATGAAGAGCAGATTAAGGACATAGACAATCGCTAAAGGCAACGTTATAGGCGCTCCTAAATACTAAAGGATAAACACTATACTGCACCACACCAGTCACCCTAAAGATTCATCCCACTTAGCTTCACTTAGAAACTTTCCCAATGGCTTTACGTACCCCTAGCTGACTACATAGGTGCCGCCTGCCCCTATCTCCACTAGGTGTACCCTACTTCCCATTATTCGATCGGCTCCCTAACTCGTAGATACCCGTGTTGGCCCCACAGTGGGGTGTATCACTCCCCTAAAGTGGCAACCTGATACAACGGACATGCACGGCTTATACCTACACGATGCAACAACGTCTTACCTACCAGCCCGGGTCCACACACGCATATGAAACCCGCTGGGCTTGCGTTGCCACCGCTCCCTGTTTTGGCCTCTTATAGTAAAACCCAGTATGCGTGTCCCGTCCTCGACTTGGGTCGAGCCCACAAAGATACGTTTTGGGATACTGGTTGAAATGGGCCCCCACTATTTACCACAAGCATTCCACCTAAGCTTGTCCCCATTAGTCCATCCCACTTAACCCACTTAGTCATGTTCATTTACATGTGTGTTTGGTTAAGTCTAATCGTATTTCAAATGCCTCTAAAGGCAACCACCAGATTCCTCATGCCACCCAAGGCACCTACTTAACCCCCATGTCTCACCTTACATGATTATCTGGTTAAGTATTTCTTAGTTCGTTAAGGCCATAACCTCATAAAGACCTCTCACATTAGACTGGCATTTATGGCAGCTGGATTTGCCGGGCGGGTCCGGGCAGTCTTACACCATAAAAGAGTCTAAACTCGTGTCCTTACAACTGTTATGCTTTAGTTTGGGCCTAGGACCTCTCACATTGGGCCGACATTTGTGACTACTGGATTTGCCGGGCGGGTCCGGGCAGGTTTACATCACAAACGGGTCCAACCTCGTGTCCTAAGCATTGATTATTAATAATAATCCACTTTGCCCCAATTTTAATAATTCCCTACTTGAATTATTAATTACTTCCAATTTTTAACAATGTCCATAATTGACTCAATTATGGACATCCATTCATGGTATGCAAAATCTTACAAAATTGCACCCAATTTATTAATTCCTAATATTACCCCTACCCCACGTTTGAACGTTTATTCGCAAAATATATGTTAGACTCGAATAGCCTAACTCATAGCATAAAAGAGATTATCATAATAACAACATGTATATGTGACCAAATGAATCATAATAAGGGGTGAAACTTGCATATGTCCAACTTGCATAGATTATACATGTCATGGACCTAAAGGTGTCAACTTGTTCAAAATTCACCTAATATAATCTCAATCAATTTTCATAAACTTACATATGAACATGTGTGAATCAACATCATCTAATTTTTTAACAACATGGTTTTATATGGGTACACCTAACTCAATAGGCAAATTCCCATAATCAAGTTTTATTTAATTATAGTTTCAAGTTTATGGGTACACCTAACCTAATAGGCAAATTCCCATAAACAAGATCCATTTAAATTAAAAAAAACATAACTTTAAGCATGTTCCAACAACATCATGATTTTACAACATAATATAGCATGATTTATAACATGGCATAGTATGATAGTATAACATAGCTTGACATGATTCTCAACATAGCACGACATAGCATAAGAGAATTTACAACATAGCATGACATAGCATATATAATTTACATCATACGACAACATAATAACATAATAAGAGATCCACAATATATAGAATTTACAATTACAAATCACATCACTTTCTTGTGATCCATTCATAACTGAGTCAAATTAGTTTGTAATAGTCTTGTGAGAATCATCATACTCACCAACAAAAGAAAAGAATTGGAGAAAGAGAGATCTTTTGATTTGATTTGTGTAGATTTAGTTGTAGATGATTAAGCTTCCTCTTCTTAGTTTGTGACGGCTATGCTGAACTCCATGGCAGCAGCATGACGGTAGCTTCTCTAATTTTACAAGTGATTTAGGTCTAGGGTCTACCCACTTATTTATAGATTTTAGAATTCATTTAGGCCATTAGATTTAACCTAGAAATAACCGCAGCCGTTCAGACAAGATGGGGTTTATCTTGTTGACTCAGCAATGAGTCAGAAGTGACTTAGCAAACACTCAGCATATTAATAAACTTCTACTCATGTCATAAATATATATATATTTTCTACAATGTACATATTAGATACATCCCCCTTTACTTATAATTGTTTTTATATACATATTAGATACATCCCCTCTCTTACACACTTATTAATATTTTAGCAACTTTAGTGTTAATAGAAAATTCAGGGTGTTACATTCTCCCCTCCTTTTAGGATTTCGTCCCCGAAATCTTCAAGTCTGGAAGAATGTATATCCTACCATCCAAACGTCCATCTACTCATCCATCATACACAGGCATCCATTGTCCTTAAAAGACTTCTAATGCTTTATGATCATATGCAAGTGTGTGTACATGTCCTTACCTAATGCAAAATCAGGCGGTCCACTGATTCAGTTGACCTCCTTAATGCAAATTATGTAAGTGTCATGAATCCATTATGTATGCAAAAGATCCTAATTGCTTACATACTACTTCTATATGCGTGCACACCCATTCAACCGAATGCAGCATCCATATGATGGTACAACCATTATACATCCATTATACTAAATACATCCATATATATGCAATATGCAATATGAAGTGACTGAGCCGATCTAGTGCCTAAAGTGTGTGTATATATGCATCCACGAGCAACCACTAGCAAACACTTGCATCCATTTTGTATCCATCATACATAACATGTCTCAAACACATGTTTCAACCATAGGATTATCCTAACTAAAGGTCAAAGATACTAATGAGAGGACATACTAAAGATAAGATAAGATAAGCTAAGCGATAAAGGAGAAATTAAAAGACATACCCTCAAAAAGAAAAGGGTACAACGAGCGCATCTTCTCTTCTGTCTCCCAAGTTGCGTTGCTCTCATCATCTCCCCATTGCACTTTAACCAGTCTGACCTCTCGATTCCTCAACTTCTTGATCTCCGACCCAAGAATGCATGTAGGAGCTCGTCTAATTGTTGCATCACGCTCTATTTCCACCTCTTTAAGCAAGCTCGGCTCTACCACCTCCGCGGTCTTGTGCAAACACTTCCTCAAATGTGATACATGGAATACGTCGTGTACTCCACTAAGTTTCTCAAGCAACTCCACCCTATATGCCATCTTCCCAATCCTGTTTTTTTTACAGGAAACGGCCCTACAAACCTTGGTGCTAATTTCCCCACAGACCCAAAGCGAACAACATTCTGTAACGGAGATACTTTGATAAAAACCATGTCACCAATGTCAAACTCAAGATCTGTCCTCCTCTTATCAGCATACGATTTTTGCCTATATTGTGCTGCTTTCATCCTCCTTCGAATCAACTCAATCTTCTCCGAGGTTTCCCTAACCATATCGGGCCCAAGTAGGATTTTATCGGTAGATTCCCACCAACATGTAGGCGAACGGCAAGACCTTCCATAAAGAGCTTCGAAAGGTGCCATGCCAATACTAGACTGGAAGCTATTATTATATGCGAATTCTACTAACGGAAGGTGCTCTTCCCATGTACCCCCAAAGTCTAGGACACAAAGCCTTAAAAGATCCTCTAGAATGCGATTCACCCTCTCGGTCTGGCCGTCTGTCTGAGGATGATATGCGGTGCTCAAACATAGCTGAGTCCCTACCGCCTCTTGTAAACTCTTCCAAAATTCGCTAGTAAAGATGGGGTCACGGTCGCTTACTATACTAGAAGGAATACCGTGCAAACGAACTATCTCCTTAATGTATACAGAAGCCAACCACGGAGCAGTCCTCTTACTTTTCACGGGAATAAAATGGGCGCTTTTAGTAAGTTTATCTACTATAACCCAAATCCCTGTGTTACCCTTCCTTGATCTTGGTAATCCATCCACAAAATCCATTGAGATGCTTTCCCATTTCCATAGTGGAACTTCTAATGGGTGAAGCAACCCACCGGGTTTCTTTTTTTCTGCTTTAACTCGTTGGCACACCAAGCATCTAGCGACGTACTCGGCCACATCCTTTTTCATACCGGCCCAAAAGAAAACCCGCTTCATATCTTTGTACATCTTATCCCCGCCGGGATGAATGGTCATTTTTGAGCGATGAGCATCATCAAGAATGGCCTTACTTAAGTCTTCGTCTTGTGGTACACAAAGTCTATTATCCCTTCGTAACCAACCCTTATCGTCTAGGGTATACCTATGAAGATGGCTTGACGACTCCCCCCCCCCCCCCCTTGAGCTTTTCTACTATCTCAACCAACTGTGGGTCGTCTCGCTGTGCCTCACCAACCCGTCCTAGAAGTGTAGGTCTAACCTCCAAGGATGCTAACAGACCGGGTACTAAGTCAACGGAGGGTCTAAAGTCAAACATAGAGATGAATTCTAAGCTTTGTCGTTCAACAAACAACGGACTCAAGGACAACCTTTTCCTACTTAAGGCGTCTGCCACCACGTTACCCTTGCCCGGGGTATATGCTATTTCAAAATCGTAGGAGGCTAAGAATTCCATCCACTGTTGCTGCCTTAAATTCAAATCCTTCTGAGAGAATAAGTATTTTAATGATTTGTGGTCAGTGAACAGTTCGAATTTCTCACCAAGAAGATAGTGACGCCAAGACTTAAGCGCGAAAACAATTGCGGCTAGCTCTAAGTCATGCGTGGGGTAATTCTTTTCAAGAACCCTCAACTGCCTTCCACCATAGGCTATTACTCTTCCCTCTTGCATGAGGACCGCGCCAAGTCCCGTCCCACAAGCATCAGTATAGATGGTAAACGGTTTATTCCCGTCTGGCAGCACTAAGACTGGGGCTGATGTTAAGGCTCTCTTTAAACGTTGGAACGCATCATCGCAATCTTTGTCCCACGTAAAAACCAGGTTCTTCTTCGTTAACCGTGTTAATGGAGCTGATATTTTTGCGAAGTCTTTGATAAACTTCCTATAATAGCCAGCCAACCCCAAGAAACTTCTTACTTCGGTTGCATTTTTAGGGACCTTCCAATCTTGGATGGCCACTACCTTTGCGGGATCCACTGCTATCCCTTCTTTGGAAACCACGTGCCCTAAGAACCGTACTTCCTTCCTCCAGAAGTGACACTTAGAAAATTTTGCCTTAAGGTTATGCGCTCGAAGGGTTTCCAACACTTCCCTAAGATGTAGGGAGTGCTCTTCTTTATTCTTAGAAAAGACTAAGATGTCATCCAAAAAGACTACCACGAATTTGTTAAGGTATTCCCTAAACACCCTACTCATCAAATCAACAAAATATGCAGGGGCGTTTGTCAAACCAAAGGGCGTCACTAGCCATTCATAGAATCCGTCAGGAGTCCTAAAAGCAGTCTTATCTATACTATCCTCAGCCACTCTCAGTTGATGAAAGCCAGTGGCTAAGTCCAACCGCAAAAACACTGAGGCGCCAACTAACTGATCAAAGAGATCGTCAATCCTCGGCAGTGGGTGTCGGTTCTTTTTAGTAAGCTTGTTTAGTTCTCTATAGTCCATACAAAGTCTAAGAGACCCATCCGCCTTTGTGGCAAAAACTACTGGAGCACCCCCACTCCGATATACTACGTCTTATGAACCCCTTCTCAAGCAACTCCTTTACTTGCTTATTGAGTTCCCTCCTTTCACGAGGAGCCATGTGGCGCACTAGCAAAGATACGGGTTTAGCATTATCCACAAGATAAATTCGAAAGTCTATCTCCCGCTTTGGAGGTAAGCCCTTCACCTCCTCAAACACATCCGGATTTTCCCGGACCATTTCTACCGATCGCAGGTTCTCTACAGACGCGTCAAGCGATTCAAGATAACTTAGCATAACGGAATTTATGGGATTACAAAAGATGTCGAGAGCATTACCAAGGCGAGTCACAAGCCTAACTACTCTCCTTTCACAATCAAGAATGGCCCTATTTCTAGACAACCAATCCATTCCTAAAATTAGCCCATAGCCCGTGAAGCCCAATACATAAGCATCACATCTAAATTCAACGCTAAGTATAGAGATTTTCAAATCCAAACATATCATGGTCAAATGAGCCGAACCCCCAATTGGATTTGAAACGACCAAGGGATCCTCTACTAAACTAGTGTTCAAGTGCAGTGATTCAACTAATGATGCAGAGATAAACGAATGAGATGCGCCAGAATCGAATAAGGTACGGACAGGATGATCAAATAGAAAAACTAAGCTTTCAACAGAAATTGTTCTACCTCTTTCTTGCAGCGGTGGGGCCGCAATAGCCTGAACTTGCCCCCTTGCCTGCCCTGGTGCCATAAGAGCCTGCACCTGTCCTCCCGAGGTAGACCCTGCCCTCTGCCCCTTCTTTGGACAGTCCTTCACTAAATGTCCCGCATCTCCACAATGAAAACAACCAGTCTTCTTTTTCTTTCTACAATCTTTGCTGAGATGGTCAGGCATCCCACAATTGAAGCATTTCTTCTTCCCTTTGCCATTATTGTTTTTACCACCCTTCTTATTTTGCTGTTGGGGTTTCTTATGATCCCCTTTCTTTTCAACTGCCTTATCCTCATGCATAAGTGCCATTTCTACTAGCTTTTCAAAGGTGGCTCCCATAGGGATGTGGGTCATAGCCAACCCTTGCAACGGTTCATTCAAGCCTCTAACGAACCTCAAAGCTTTCTTCTCTGGCGTGTTCACCAACTCCAAGCCAAACCTTGCTAACTGATTAAATTTATTGACATATTCCTTTACTGATGAGCTCCCTTGCTTTAGTGCCAGGAATTTTTCCATATTTAAGTTCTCCTCTGCCCTTGAAAGAAACTTTGCCTCAAACCTTCGTCTGAAATCCGCCCATGAATCAACTGGACGTTCCCCGTTAGTGACCTCCCACCAAAACGAGGCCTCTCCCTTCATTAACCAAGCAGCTAAACGGACTTTCCTCCCATCTTCCACTTCAAAGATATCCAACAATTCCTCAGTCTCCTTAAGCCAATCTCTGGCCTCCACAAACGTCTCAGTCCCTTGAAAAGTTTTTCCTCCCATAGCCTTGAATTCCTTGCACGTCTTTGCAAAAGTGTCAATACGAGGAGGAGGAGGAGGAGGAGGAATGGGTGCAACTAGGGGTGGAGGAGTATCCGCTGGGCCTGCAGTGGTGGCCCTAGCCTCCAAGTATCTCCTAAACCACCCTGGAATCGTCACACCTTCTGGGAGATTAAGATCTTCAGTCATGCTGAAACGAAAAAGGAAAGATTCAAAATGGAGAATCCGAAAGATAAAGATAAGGATGTGGCTATTTGGGATTATGTTTTTCATAAAAACTCTCTTTAAATAACATGTTTTTTTTTTTTGAAAGCACTTCTTCCAAAAATACTTTAGAGAAAAAAAATATTTTTCTAAAAAAATTTTTATCTGTTCTGGTAACCTTATGCTCTGATACCACGTGTAACACCCCACGTCCATTAATGTCACTCACAAAGGGAATGCATTATCTTCCATGGAGGTTTTAAGTGAATATAGAACAGAAAAATTACAACAAGACAGATATAAAATAGTACTTGGAAATTCAAAAACTTTATTTCATTGTGGCAGAAGTCAAAACATGTTTGATTACATCATAACACCATATTCAATGTCAAGTACAATATCTATCTTGATAAAACAAGTACATAATCCCATTACATGAATAGCCATTAAAAAGAAAGATAACAAGCTGGACTTTACTTCAGCAGTCCAAGCTTTCCAGAAGATAAGCGATCCAACTAGACTCCACTAGAACTTGGCCCAACCTGCGGACCTGAAGGGAGAAAAAGGATGGAAAAGAGGGGGTCAGACATAAAGTCTGGTGAATATGATAATTCTACAATACTATTACCAAAATAACTGGACTAAGGCATAAGCTGGAAAACAAGAAAATGTCTATGAAGAGCAGATTAAGGACATAGACAATCGCTAAAGGCAACGTTATAGGCGCTCCTAAATACTAAAGGATAAACACTATACTGCACCACACCAGTCACCCTAAAGATTCATCCCACTTAGCTTCATTTAGAAACTTTCCCAATGGCTTTACGTACCCCTAGCTGACTACATAGGTGCCGCCTGCCCCTATCTCCACTAGGTGTACCCTACTTCCCATTATTCGATCGGCTCCCTAACTCGTAGATACCCGTGCTGGCCCCACAGTGGGGTGTATCACTCCCCTAAAGTGGCAACCTGATACAACGGACATGCACGGCTTATACCTACACGATGCAACAACGTCTTACCTACCAGCCCGGGTCCACACACGCATATGAAACCCGTTGGACTTGCGTTACCACCGCTCCCTGTTTTGGCCTCTTATAGTCAAACCCAGTATGCGTGTCCCATCCTCGACTTGGGTCGAGCCCACAAAGATACGTTTTGGGATACTGGTTGAAATGGGCCCCCACTATTTACCACAAGCATTCCACCTAAGCTTGTCCCCATTAGTCCATCCCACTTTACCCACTTAGTCATGTTCATTTACATGTGTGTTTGGTTAAGTCTAATCGTATTTCAAATGCCTCTAAAGGCAACCACCAGATTCCTCATGCCACCCAAGGCACCTACTTAACCCCCATGTCTCACCTTACATGATTATCTGGTTAAGTATTTCTTAGTTCATTAAGGCCATAACCTCATAAAGACCTCTCACATTAGACTGGCATTTATGGCAGCTGGATTTGCCGGGCGGGTCCGGGCAGTCTTACACCATAAAAGAGTCTAACCTCGTGTCTTTACAACTGTTATGCTTTAGTTTGGGCCTAGGACTCTCACATTGGGCCGACATTTGTGACTACTGGATTTGTCGGGCGGGTCCGGGCAGGTTTACATCACAAACGGGTCCAACCTCGTGTCCTAAGCATTGATTATTAATAATAATCCACTTTCCCCCAATTTTAATAATTCCCTACTTGAATTATTAATTACTTCCAATTTTTAACAATGTCCATAATTGACTCAATTATGGACATCCATTCATGGTATGCAAAATCTTACAAAATTGCACCCAATTTATTAATTCCTAATATTACCCCTACCCCACGTTTGAACGTTTATTCGCAAAATATATGTTAGACTCGAATAGCCTAACTCATAGCATAAAAGAGATTATCATAATAACAACATGTATATGTGACCAAATGAATCATAATAAGGGGTGAAACTTGCATATGTCCAACTTGCATAGATTATACATGTCATGGACCTAAAGGTGTCAACTTGTTCAAAATTCACCTAATATAATCTCAATCAATTTTCATAAACTTACATATGAACATGTGTGAATCAACATCATCTAATTTTTTAACAACATGGTTTTATATGGGTACACCTAACTCAATAGGCAAATTCCCATAATCAAGTTTTATTTAATTATAGTTTCAAGTTTATGGGTACACCTAACCTAATAGGCAAATTCCCATAAACAAGATCCATTTAAATTAAAAAAAACATAACTTTAAGCATGTTCCAACAACATCATGATTTTACAACATAATATAGCATGATTTATAACATGGCATAGTATGATAGTATAACATAGCTTGACATGATTCTCAACATAGCACGACATAGCATAAGAGAATTTACAACATAGCATGACATAGCATATATAATTTACATCATACGACAACATAATAACATAATAAGAGATCCACAATATATAGAATTTACAATTACAAATCACATCACTTTCTTGTGATCCATTCATAACTGAGTCAAATTAGTTTGTAATAGTCTTGTGAGAATCATCATACTCACCAACAAAAGAAAAGAATTGGAGAAAGAGAGATCTTTTGATTTGATTTGTGTAGATTTAGTTGTAGATGATTAAGCTTCCTCTTCTTAGTTTGTGACGGCTATGCTGAACTCCATGGCAGCAGCATGACGGTAGCTTCTCTAATTTTACAAGTGATTTAGGTCTAGGGTCTACCCACTTATTTATAGATTTTAGAATTCATTTAGGCCATTAGATTTAACCTAGAAATAACCGCAGCCGTTCAGACAAGATGGGGTTTATCTTGTTGACTCAGCAATGAGTCAGAAGTGACTTAGCAAACACTCAGCATATTAATAAACTTCTATTCATGTCATAAATATATATATATTTTCTACAATGTACATATTAGATACATCCCCCTTTACTTATAATTGTTTTTATATACATATTAGATACATCCCCTCTCTTACACACTTATTAATATTTTAGCAACTTTAGTGTTAATAGAAAATTCGGGGTGTTCAAGAAAGCAGGTCGGGTTTTTTCTGCTTGACTAAGCAACTGCTTCCAACGTCTATGAACGTCATTGTAAACAATGGCTTCCCATAGTTTTTTTAATATGTAAAGAAGAGATCCAAAATTTAGCTTCCACTGGAAGCCGTTTGGGGGGCCGTTGGTGGTCGTTGCCCCCCTATGTTCCTCTTCACAATGTTTCTTATAGTGTAGTCTTCTTCAGTTCATGAGATACATTAAGCATCATATTATGTGAGTATTACGATTTCCACACACTTTCATTTTTCTGTGTGTAGTACTTCCGATAGATTTAAGGTATTCTAACCTTTTTAATTCCAAAGTTCCGAAACTTTTCAACCACTTTATCTATATAGTGTGACTGAGATAATTCGATTTTATTAGGTATCCTTATTATTTTGCTTTCCAAAATAATGTCTGCAACCCTTGAATGTTTTATATAAAAATTATTGATTAACATTTTCTTTATGGTATATTCAGCATTAGTGTTAGGACCAAATATTAGGGTATCGTCCACATACAGACAAATCAGGACGCATAATTGTCAAACTTGATTATAATAAATACATTAATCACATTTGTTTATACAAAAACCATTTTTCATCATGACACTATCAAATTTTTCGTGCTATTGTTTTGAAGCTGGTTTGAATTCGTAACGATTTAATCAGTCTATAGATTTTGTTCTCATTTACTTAGGAGATTAAACCTTCAAGTTGCTCGATGTAGATCTCCTTATCGAAATCTCTATTGAAGAGTGTTCTCTTTACATACATTCGATGAATTTCTAGCTTACAAACGAATTCGACTGCTATTAACTTTCTTATAGAGTTTATTCGTGTAACTAATTAATAAGTATCGAAGAAATCTACAACTTATTTTTGATGATATCTTTTAGATACCTTTACATTTATCGACTAAGCTATTTGTATTCATTTTCTTCTTGAAGATCCATTTACAGCCAATTGGTTTTATTTCAGGTGGATCCAGGTGGAATATCAACTATTTTCCAAATTTTATAACTTAGAACTAAACCAATCTAGCTTTTGATTTCCTTAATAGAAAGATTCAGAAAATGACATTGTCTTTTTACAAGTTTGTTATATAACAAGGCACATGAATTATATAATAGATTTATGTAATTTAAAAAGGTGTAGAATTATATAACAAGATACATGAATTCAGAAAGCACAAGTGCATAAATTACTAGGTTGGAAACAGAAAATCATGTTGTTTAGCGTTATAAATTTTAATAAAAATTTCAGCAAAAGCTGAAATAGCTCAGTTGGCTAGAGCGTGTGGCTGTTAACCACAAGGTCGGAGAGGTTTAATCCCTCCTTCTAGCGCCTTACTCATGTACTGCATTTTTTGGGCCTTCCAGCGTTACCTGACTAAAGCTATGAATCCCTCGTAAGCTGCTAACTACGTCAAATAACTATTATTTCCAATGACAACTACGAACATGAAAGAATGAATTTTGGCTTTAATTTGACCAACCAAAGCATATAAAACAAAGTAACAATACATCTGCTTACAAATTCCAGCGCAACTGCTTAAACAAAAGTTATTGTCCATTAAACCCCATACGTCGTCTCACACACTCCTTTTTCCACAAAAGATAATGAGGGTGCAATATTCGGTTCAAACCAATTCATTTTGGTCGATTCGGTTATAAAACTAAATCGGGTTTTATTCGGTTTGCAAAATATATTTTTTGTTATCGACTTAACTAAATTAACCAAACTTTATTATATAACTTTACAATATTGTAATGCTTTAGATAATTAGTTTAACAAAGGCATTTGTTGAAAATCGATCAAACCTTATCATAAACATTAAATTTACTATATAAAATTTTCTCCAAACTTAAACTTTTGTTTTACTTTGAGTGAATTCATTATTTAAATAAAAATACATCATTCGAGTTCAGTTCGGTAACCAACTGAATTAATAAAAATTAATTTGGCTTGGTATAAAAAATTTTAGATTCCAATTCTATTTGAATTTTTTTACTTTCGAACCAACGAAATTGACCGAATGCTCACCCCTACGTGCTATGAATCATATTAAAACAGACCTAGAATGACCACTCAGAACCCCAAGCAATTATTCTTCATCATTACCAATGTCATCAGCAAATTGTTGAATCGGGAACACTGAACGTGCAGCATCTTCAACCATATGTTCTACAAGACTCGTCGTAGCAATTTCATTATTCATTGCCTCCTCAACTTGTACATAAGTAGATGCTAACAGTTCTCCATGACGATCCCAAACCTAAAAGTTCGACACAAAACCATATTGACGCAAATGAACTTCAACCATTTGCGTTATCAAATGCTTCAAACCAATACATAGATTAATTGGGCCTCAATTAATTCAACATATACATAGATTAATTAACAGCACTATACATACAACATAAGCTAATTAAACATAGATTAGCAACATAATCAAATCAATCTATATACACATGTATTAACAGCACTACACGTACAAACATACAATCTAACAAACCAATTAAGATTAAATTAGCAAACCTAGGGCATTAAATAGAATTAGGGCTTCATACCTTGGAAATTGGAGATATATTGGAGCTTAGATGTAACAACCCGTATTTTCAATAAACTGTTATAACATAAATCGAGGCAGAATCTAATCCAAAATCTGAATCAGGGGAAACGGGCTATGCCATTGCGTTCGCCTCGGAAAAATACGCGAAATATAGTCCGAGTTTTCGAAAATCGGAGTCCGTATGACCCAGTTAAGGCCCATTGAAGTTTTCAGAAATTTCTATGCTAAAAACAGATTTAAATTTCAAATTAAAAACAAGGATTAGGGCTAATCAGGGTTAGGCGGGAAAACTTCCGCCAGGGGCCCCATGTCGACAGGCATGTCGACAGGGCCCCCAGGGTGTCGACAGCCCTGTCGACAGCCCTGTCGACAGGGGGTGCCCAGGCAGTTAGCCTGGTGCACCATTTCTGATTTGGGTTAGGTCTTGTGGCTTGGTTCTAGAGAGTTCCGAGATCTGACGGGCCTAAACTAATCTAGGGTTAATCCTAGGGCTAAAAACACTCTAATCTTCTATAAATATACCCCTAATCCTACCCTAAAGCCTCATTAATCAATCTAGCAACTAAACTATGTCAATTTGAATCCTCAAATGGCCTCCGCCTAAAACCTAGCCTCCACCTTCCTCAAAGTTAAATCCTATGAAGATATGATGATCATACAACCTTTTCTATGTTGTATGAATGCTTAATAACTTGCATACTTCATTAAGTTGCAAGTTTGATTTGCTAAAGTTTGTGTTTTGGGATTTTGCAAAAGGGTTTTCTTATTTGAAGCTTTGTTTTGGGGTTTTAAAGGGCTTCTTCATCTTATTTGGTGGATTTGTGACTTGTTTATATTTGTAAGCCCTCTTACCTTCACTTTACAAACTCTAAAGTTAATATGTGGTGAAAGTTGAGATTTATGTGAGTTTATTTGATTATGCATGCTTATGCGAACTCACTATGCCATGTTTTACATGTTTCATAAGTTATGCATGCTTATGCGAGATTACTATGCCATGTTTTACATGTTTCTCAAGTTATGCATGCTTATGCGAGTTTATTATGCCATGTTCTACATGTTTCATGGGTTATGCATGTTCACCTTACCATGTTATGCAAGTTTAATGGGTTATGCATGCTTATGCAAGTTCATCTTACCATGTTATGCAAGTTTAATGGATTATGCATGCTTATGCAAGTTCATCTTACCATGTTATGAAAGTTTAATGGATTATGCATGCTTATGCAAGTTCACCTTACCATGTTATGCAAGTTTAATGGATTATGCATGCTTATGCAAGTTCACCTTACCATGTTATGCATATTTAATAAGCTATGCATGTTTATGCGAGTTCACTATGACATGATTTGCAAGTTTAACATGTATGCATGTTTATTATGATATGTGAAGTTCATCATGTATGTTATGCCAAGTTACCTATTATACCTTTATGCGTTATGACGAATATGTAAGCGAGATAATGACGTTGGGAGGGTTTGGGTAAACTTAAAAATACATGAAACTAAAAGATTGGGAATTTACCTATTAAGTTAGGTCTACCCCTTGGGAATTTACCTATTAAATTAGGTCTACCCAAGTATATGTTAACTTGTAAATATGTTCTAAAGTGGACATGACATTAGATGACATGATATGGCCAACTCGAGGTTTGACCTAGTTGTGGTGTAAATCTTCCAAGGTAACCACAACGTGGGGTCTAATGTGGGTAGTTGGTCATGTTGCACCATAAGACCCGAGGTTAGACCTAGACGTGGTGTAAATCTTCCCAGGTAACCACAGATGTCTAATGTGAGAGGTTGGGTGCGTTAAGTAATTAATGCCTCATGATTAGGGTTAAGTCATGGCCCACTAATACTTAACCAATAATGGGGATGCGAGGATTAGATGGGGTTAAGTGGTTACACTTAACTAATTTAATCCGGGATTAGTGAGGGGTTAAAACCACACTTAACCGTCTTAGAAACCCTAGCAGCGTGGTCTGTTCCAGCAGTAATCCCAGTTTGGTATCATTCACAACCCTAGAGGCTAGGCTAGGGCGGGGCACGATTACTGGACTGATGTAAGCGACCAAAGCGACGGCTGAGTGGTACAGCGGTGCGGGTCCGGCGGGCTACGGACGTGCACGTAGTCCGATGTTGGACAAACTCGAGGCACGGGTACCAGTAGGCTTAGACTGTGCATTATTGCTTAGGTGTCTGGGGTTGACACCTTAGGGCTTGATACACCCGAAGGTGGACCCAACACAGTCTGACTACATCCATGTGGGCCGTATGGACACCAACACTTGACGTGTTAGGTTTATAGGGAGCCGATCGACTAGACCGTTGGGCTGGACCTTATACTAAGGTCACTTCATGTTGTTGGGCCAAAGTTTGGGCTAGGGGATCAAGATCTGTTTTGTGGGTTTGCTAGTACACTGTGGTGCAAAGTTTAATCTCGTCTATGTGATGTCACCTTTATCTGTTGCCAGTATGTTCATCTCAGTTTCCATCATACTGTTAACTTTATTAGTTTATAGATTGATCGTAGTAGGGCTTACCAGTCTTTTTGACTGACCTGTTTTCTTTCGCTTCTTTTCTTCCGTTCCCCCCCCCCACAGGTTCTCAGGGAGGGGCTACATCTGCTTAGTGGATATTTGGCTTGCTTGTTGGATAGCTCATGTATGGATCTGAGCTAGCTGTGGCTTATCTTTTATTTCTGGGATTAGTACTGATGTTTTACCATGTATTTTATTATCACGTATCTAGACTTATGTTGTATTTTGGATCATGACATTTTGATATTATGTACTTGACTATGTCGGTTTTCTGAAATGATGATGATGGGTTTTTATCTGCTACCGCTGCTTTACTTATATTTATTTTCATATATTCTGTCTTGCGATATCTCTGTGCATGTTTACCACCACAATAGCGCCCCTCCAAAGCTAGCACATTCTAAGGAGTGATCCTAGTGGAGGTGGGGTGTTACATTTGGTATCAGAGCACAAGGTTAACAAGATTGAACAAAACTTTTTTTGAAAAACTATTTTCAAAAACCTACTAAGTATTTTCCAAAATAAAGTCTAGATTATTTTAAGGCTAATCCCCAAAAGCCATCAGCGTTATCCTTCGTTCCCTTGACCTAATCTTATCTTATCTTTCGTTTCAGTATGGCTGAGAATCTTGACATCCCAGATGGAGTGAACGTACCACTCTGGTATAGGAGACTTCTAGAAGCTAGGGCGGCAGCTGGTCCCGCCAACCCTACTCCCACTCCTCCTCCTGTAGTTGAGAATCCTATCCCTAATATCCCTCCTCCGGTGGTTCCTGCTCCCCCTCCTCCAGCAGTTAATATTCCCCCTCCCGTTGCTAATGTTCCTCCCCCTCCCGTTGCTGAGGCTCCTCTTCCTCCTCCTCCCCCTCAGCATCCTCAGATTGAGTTTACAAAGGTTTGTAAAGACTTCAAGGCAATGGGAGGCAAGAATTTCCTAGGCACGGAATCTTTTGTTGAAGCTAGGAATTGGCTGAAAGACACGGAGGACTTGTTTGCTATCTTTGGTATTGATGACGAGAGGAAAATCCTATTGACGGTATGGCTTTTGAAGGATGAGGAGGCCTATTGGTGGGAGGTCACCAATGGGACGAGGCCCGTTGAGACTTGGGCCGATTTGAGGGCTAGATTTGTGACCAAGTTTCTATCTTCAGCTGAGGCGAATTTACAAATGGAGAAGTTCATTGCATTAAAGCAAGGTGATATGTCTGTCAAGGAGTATGTGAACAAGTTTAATCAGCTGGCCCACTTTGGTTTGGATATAGTAAACACCCCGGAGAAGAAGGCTCTTCGATTTGCCAGAGGGTTGAATGAGCCGCTACAGGGCTTGGCGATGTCACATATTCCGCATGGAGCCACTTTCGAGAGTTTGGTCAATATGGCTCTGCTTCAGGGAGATGGAAAGAAAGAAGTCAAGTCGGGCGATACCCAAGCAAAGAAGATTGATTCTCAAGGCAAAGGCAATCAAGGTGGTCAAAGCAGCCAGGGGAATCAGGGCAAGAACAAGAAGGGGAACAACAACAACAAAGGCAAGGGAAAGTGCAATTACTGTGGCATAGCTGGGCACTTTGCTAAGGATTGCAGGAAGAAGAAAAGGAAGCTTAGTGGTGGATGCTTTTCTTGTGGGGAGACTGGGCACTTCAGCAAAGAATGCCCAAAGAAGAAAGGACAGGCTGGATCTTCAGGAGGGCAAGTTCATGCTCTCAATGCCGCTTCAGTTCCCGAGCGAGGTAGTGTTTCTGTTGAGAACCTTGTTTATATCTCTGATCTTCCAGTACGTACCTTGTTTGATTCCGGTGCATCACATAACTTTATTTCATCTGATCTTGTTGATAGCATGCACCTTAGTACTAGCTTAGTGGATGATCCCGTTTGTGTTTCGAATCCCATTGGGGGTTCTGCTCATCTATCTATGATATGTGAGGATCTGAGGATCTCTATACTCAGCGTAGAGTTCTTGTGTAGTGCGTATGTTCTTGGTTTCAGGGGATACGGATTGATCTTGGGCATGGATTGGCTGTCTAGATATGGAGCCATTCTGGATTGTGAGCATAGGGTTGTAAGGCTTGTGACTCGCCTGGGCAACACCTTAGAGATTTCATGCAATCCAAAGAATCCCGTCATGTTATGCTATCTAGAATCTCTCGAATCATCAGAGGAGGCCCTTCAGTCTGTAAGGGTGGTCAGAGATTATCCAGATGTTTTTGAAGAAGTTAAGGGGTTGCCCCCTAAACGAGAGATTGATTTTCGCATCTATCTGGTAGATAATGCTAAGCCTGTTTCTTTGCCCGTTCGGCATATGGCTCCGCGTGAGAGACGGGAGCTGAGCAAGCAAGTGAAAGAATTGCTTGAGAAGAACTTCATCAGCAGGAGTATATCCGAATGGGGAGCGCCTGTGGTGTTTGCAACTAAGGCAGATGGTTCTCTTCGGCTCTGTGTGGATTATAGAGAATTGAATAAGCTGACTAAGAAAAACAGACATCCGTTACCAAGGATCGATGATCTCTTTGACCAACTTGTTGGTGCTTCTGTTTTCTCTCAGCTTGACCTTGCTACGGGTTTCCATCAGCACAGAGTGGCTGAAGACAGTATAGACAAGATTGCATTCAGAACTCCAGACGGATTCTTTGAATGGCTTGTTATGCCGTTCGGTTTGACGAATGCACCCGCGTATTTTGTGGATTTGATGAGTAGGGTGTTTCGGGAGTTCTTGAATAAGTTTGTCGTGGTCTTTGTTGATGATATTCTGGTCTTCTCCAAGGATGAGGAAGAGCATGCGAGGCACCTAGTAGAGGTGATGGACACACTCAGAGCACACCAGTTAAAAGCCAAGTTCTCCAAGTGCCACTTTTGGAGAAGGGAAGTCAGATTCCTTGGGCATATCGTATCCAAGCAAGGCTTAGCGGTGGATCCCGCTAAGGTGGTTGCAGTTCATGATTGGAAGACTCCAAGGAATGCAACCGAGGTGAGAAGCTTTCTGGGTCTTGCGGGTTTCTATCGGAAGTTCATCAAGGACTTCGCAAAGATATCCGCTCCTCTTACTAAGTTGACGAAGAAGAACTTAGTTTTTGCTTGGGATATGGATTGTGAGCTTGCTTTTCAGAGACTCAAGAGAGCCCTTACCTCAGCACAAGTTCTAGCCTTACCCGATGGTGGCAAGATATTTACCCTGTACATTGATGCTTGTGGCACGGGATTGGGCGCCGTTCTGATGCAAGAGGGCAGGGTTATATGTTTTGGTGGGAGGCAACTTAAGGTGCATGAGAGGAATTATCCCACTCATGATCTAGAGCTGGCAGCGATTGTATATGCACTCAAGGCTTGGCGTCATTACCTTCTGGGAGAGAGATTTGAGCTATATACTGATCATAAGTCTTTGAAGTATCTCTTTTCGCAGAAAGATCTGAACTTAAGGCAGCAGAGATGGATGGAATTTTTGGCTTCCTATGATTTTGAGATATCCTATACCCCTGGCAAGGGGAATGTTGTAGCGGATGCGTTGAGTAGGAAAAGGTTGACACTAAGTCCTCTATTTGTTGAGATGAAGAATTTAGATTTCTTGGCAACCTTTGATTTTTCTTTGACAGTTGAGACGATGACCGGTTCTCTAGCCTCTCTAGAGCTCAGGCCTACCCTTCTGGATCAAGTCGGGGCTTCACAGAAGGAAGACCCTTAGATAATTGAGATCATGGACAAGCTGGTTCGAGGGGAGACATCTAGTCACCTTGCTCGATATTCTATAGACGATAAGGGTTGGCTGAGGAGAGACGGAAGGCTTTGAGTTCCGATGGTAGAAGACTTGGTGAGGAAAGTTCTTGAGGAAGCACATCGCTCCAAGATGACCATACATCCAGGTGGTGATAAGATGTATAAGGACATGAAGCGCGTTTTCTTCTGGCCTGGAATGAAGAAGGATGTGGCGGAGTTTGTCTCGAGATGTGTTATTTGTCAGAGAGTAAAAGCTGAGTCAAAGAAGCCCGGTGGGCTATTACATCCGCTAGAGGTCCCGCTATGGAAGTGGGAGAGCATTTCTATGGACCTTATTGATGGGCTTCCAAGGTCCAGGAAGGGGAATACGAGCATATGGGTCACTGTAGATAGACTTACGAAGAGTGCTCATTTTATCCCAGTGAAGAGAAAAAGGACCGCATCTGGACTAGCATCAGTATATCTTCGTGAGATAGTGCGACTACATGGAGTCCCTTCCAGCATAGTCAGTGACCGAGACCCCATCTTCACTAGTCAGTTCTGGAACAGTTTACAGGAAGCTATGGGCACGAAATTGAACCTGAGTACGGCCTATCACCCACAAACAGACGGCCAAACAGAAAGGGTGAATAGGGTACTTGAGGACTTGTTGAGGCTTTGCATTCTGGATTTTGGTGGTGCTTGGGAAGACCATCTTCCTCTTGTTGAGTTTGCATATAACAACAGTTATCAGGCGAGCATAGGGATGGCACCATTTGAGGCTTTATATGGGAGGCCGTGCAAGTCACCTACATGTTGGTGGGAGTCCACGGATAAGCTTATACTTGGACCCGACATGATTAGGGATACATCCGAGAAGGTCGAGTTGATTAGAAGACGGATGAAAGCGGCCCAAGACCGGCAGAAATCCTATGCTGACAGGCGAAGGTCCGAATTGGAGTTTGAGGTTGGGGACAAGGTTTTCGTAAAGGTTTCTCCTTTACGGAATGTGGTCCGGTTTGGAGTTGTTGGGAAGTTAGCACCGAGATTCGTTGGACCCTTCCCCATCATAGAGAGAATTGGGAAGATGGCTTATAAAGTGCAATTGCCCGAGAAGTTGTCCGGAGTGCATAATGTCTTTCATGTCTCGCATCTCCGAAAGTGCTTGCATGAGTCCGCTGAGGTGGTTGAACCTAGCATGCTTGAAGACGTGGAAGTAGAAAAAGAAGCAACTTTAAGGAAAGCTCTGATTCGTATCTTGGGGACAGAGACCAAGAAGCTAAGGAATCGTGAAGTCAGGTTAGTGAAAGTTCAATGGGGTGAAGCCGAAGAAGACGCAACTTGGGAAACCGAGGAGAAGATGTGTTGGCTTTATCCATTCCTTTTTAAGGGTACACTCTCAATCTCTTTCCTTTGTTAGTATATCTTTCTCTTTGCTATCCATGTTTATCTAGTTATCGTGCAAATCTTGTCATGAGAACCTTAGGTAGAAACCCTTTGGATGAAACATGTGTTTGAAACATGTTATGTTTGATGGTTGCGAGTGGTTGCAAGTGTTTGCAAGTGGTTACTCGTGGATGCATGATACACATTAGGCACTAGATCGGCTCACACACTCCTCATATTGCATGTGCATGGGTGTTTATCCTTATTCTTGGATGAAATTTGTATGCAATCACATGGATGTTGCATATGGATGTATGATTGAGCACGCATATAGATATTATACATTATGTTAGGGATTTGCATGCATATGGATACATTTCACTAACATATTTTGCATTGATCTTTGCATTAGATAGGTACATATACACACACTTCTGCATATGTTCATACGGCATTTAGAATCCTTTAAGGATAATGGTTGCTCGTGGATGATGTTTTGAGTAGATGGATGTTGGATGGTAGGATATGTTCTTCCTAACTTGAAGATTTCGGGGACGAAATCCTTTAAGGAGGGGAGAATGTAACAACCCGTATTTTCAATAAACTGTTATAACATAAATCGAGGCAGAATCTAATCCAAAAATCTGAATCAGGGGAAACGGGCTTTGCCATTGCGTTCGTCTCGGAAAAATACGCGAAATAGAGTATGAGTTTTCGAAAATCGGAGTCCGTATGACCCAGTTAAGGCCCATTGAAGTTTTCAGAAATTTCTATGCTAAAAACAGATTTAAATTTCAAATTAAAAACAAGGATTAGGGCTAATCAGGGTTAGGCGGGAAAACTCCCGCCAGGGGCACCATGTCAACAGGCATGTCGATAGGGCCCCCAGGGTGTCGACAGCCCTGTCGACAGCCCTGTCGACAGGGGGTGCCCGGGCAGTTAGCCAGGTGCACCATTTCTGATTTGGGTTGGGTCTTGTGGCTTGGTTCTAGAGAGTTCCGAGATCAAACGGGCCTAAACTAATCTAGGGTTAATCTTAGGGCTAAAAACACTCTAATCTTCTATAAATATACCCCTAATCCTACCCTAAAGCCTCATTAATCAATCTAGCAACTAAACTATGTCAATTTGAATCCTCAAATGGCCTCCACCTAAAACCTAGCCTCCACCTTCCTCAAAGTTAAATCCTATGAAGATATGATGATCATACAACCTTTTCTATGTTGTATGAATGCTTAATAACTTGCATACTTCATTAAGTTGCAAGTTTGATTTGCTAAAGTTTGTGTTTTATGATTTTGCAAAAGGGTTTTCTTATTTGAAGCTTTGTTTTGGGGTTTTAAAGGGCTTCTTCATCTTATTTGGTGGATTTGTGACTTGTTTATATTTGTAAGCCCTCTTACCTTCACTTTACAAACTCTAAAGTTAATATGTGGTGAAAGTTGAGATTTATGTGAGTTTATTTGATTATGCATGCTTATGCGAACTCACTATGCCATGTTTTACATGTTTCATAAGTTATGCATGCTTATGCGAGATTACTATGCCATGTTTTACATGTTTCACAAGTTATGCATGCTTATGCGAGTTTATTATGCCATGTTCTACATGTTTCATGGGTTATGCATGTTCACCTTACCATGTTATGCAAGTTTAATGGATTATGCATGCTTATGCAAGTTCATCTTACCATGTTATGCAAGTTTAATGGATTATGCATGCTTATGCAAGTTCATCTTACCATGTTATGCAAGTTTAATGGATTATGCATGCTTATGCAAGTTCACCTTACCATGTTATGCAAGTTTAATGGATTATGCATGCTTATGCAAGTTCACCTTACCATGTTATGCATATTTAATAAGCTATGCATGTTTATGCGAGTTCACTATGACATGATTTGCAAGTTTAACATGTATGCATGTTTATTATGATATGTGAAGTTCATCATGTATGTTATGCCAAGTTACCTTTTATACCCTTATGCGTTATGACGAATATGTAAGCGAGATAATGACGTTGGGAGGGTTTGGGTAAACTTAAAAATACATGAAACTAAAAGATTGGGAATTTACCTATTAAGTTAGGTCTACCCCTTGGGAATTTACCTATTAAGTTAGGTCTACCCAAGTATATGTTAACTTGTAAATATGTTCTAAAGTGGACATGACATTAGATGACATGATATGGCCAACTTGAGGTTAGACCTAGTTGTGGTGTAAATCTTCCCAGGTAACCACAACGTGGGGTCTAATGTGGGTAGTTGGTCATGTTGCACCATAAGACCCGAGGTTAGACCTAGACGTGGTGTAAATCTTCCCAGGTAACCACGGATGTCTAATGTGAGAGGTTGGGTGCGTTAAGTAATTAATGCCTCATGATTAGGGTTAAGTCATGGCCCACTAATACTTAACCAATAATGGGGATGCGAGGATTAGATGGGGTTAAGTGGTTACACTTAACTAATTTAATCCGGGATTAGTGAGGGGTTAAAACCACACTTAACCCTCTTAGAAACCCTAGCAGCGTGGTCTGTTCCAGCAGTAATCCCAGTTTGGTATCATTCACAACCCTAGAGGCTAGGCTAGGGCGAGGCACGATTACTGGACTGATGTAAGCGACCAAAGCGACGGCTGAGTGGTACAGCGGTGCGGGTCCGGTGGGCTACGGACGTGCATGTAGTCCGATGTTGGACAAACTCGAGGCACGGGTACCAGTAGGCTTAGATTGTGCATTATTGCTTAGGTGTCTGGGGTTGACACCTTAGGGCTTGATACACCCGAAGGTGGACCCAGCACAGTCTGACTACATCCATGTGGGCCGTATGGACACCAACACTTGACGTGTTAGGTTTATAGGGAGCCGATCGACTAGACCGTTGGGCTGGACCTTATACTAAGGTCACTTCATGTTATTGGGCCAAAGTTTGGGCTAAGGGATCAAGATCTGTTTTGTGGGTTTGCTAGTACACTGTGGTGCAAAGTTTAATCTCGTCTATGTGATGTCACCTTTATCTGTTGCCAGTATGTTCATCTCAGTTTCCATCATACTGTTAACTTTATTAGTTTATAGATTGATCGTAGTAGGGCTTACCAGTCTTTTTGACTGACCTGTTTTCTTTCGCTTCTTTTGTTCCGTTCCCCCCCCCCCACAGGTTCTCAGGGAGGGGCTACATCTGCTTAGTGGATCTTTGGCTTGCTTGTTGGATAGCTCATGTATGGATCTGAGCTAGCTGTGGCTTATCTTTTATTTCTGGGGATTAGTACTGATGTTTTACCATGTATTTTATTATCACGTATCTAGACTTATGTTGTATTTTGGATCATGACATTTTGATATTATGTACTTGACTATGTCGGTTTTCTGAAATGATGATGATGGGTTTTTATCTGCTACCGCTGCTTTACTTATATTTATTTTCATATATTCTGTCTTGCGATATCTCTGTGCATGTTTACCACCACAATAGCGCCCCTCCAAAGCTAGTACATTCTAAGGAGTGATCCTAGTGGAGGTGGGGTGTTACATTAGACAGGAGGAGAGAGAGTCTTGATCGTGTTGGAGAGAGTAGCGGCGGCTATGTATGTGGTAGATTTCAGAAATGATGTAGAAAGGATTGGAGAATTTGGAGAAATTTGAGGCAAAAATCAAATGGGAGGAAGAAGAAAGAAGTTCAGGTTTTTTCTACTCGACTAAGAAACTGCTTATAACGTCTATGAACGTCATTGTAAACAACGACTTCCAATGGATTTTCTTTATATGTAAAGAAAAATCCAGAATTTTCCGTTGGAAGCCGTTAGCAGGGCCATTCGCGGCCATTGGCCCCCTATGTTGCTATATACATTGTTTCTTATAGTTTAGTCTTCTGCAATTTATGAGATATATTAAGCATCATATTACGTGAGTATTACGATTTCCGTACAATTTCATTTTTTTTGTGTAGTACTTCCGATGAATTAAAGGTATTCTTACCTTTTTAGTTCCAAAATTTTGAAACTCTTCAACCACATTATCTATATTGTGTGACAGAGATAATTCAATTTTATTAGATATCCTTATTATTTCTCTTTCCAAAATATTGTCTGCAACCCTTGAATGTTTTATGTAAAAATTATTGATTAACATTGTAACACCCCGAATTTTTAACAACACTTGAAGAGGATAAATTAAATAAAAAATAATTTAATATTCAAAATTAGAGGAAACAGACTACACCATTGCGTCCATCTCGAAATTCTGGTCAAGATAGACATTTGGTTTGCATAAAACGGATAATGTATGAAGAAGTTATGAGGGTTTTAAGTTTGTATACATGCCAAAAGATTACATATTTACGCATGAGTCAGAGACGAGTTAGAATTATATCTAGAACAGTTCGAATTTGAAAATTTTGTCAGAGCGGCAGAATTTCCTCTCTAGGTGGTCGATCCCTCTAGAGGGGTGTCAAGCTAGGGGTCGGCCACCCTTAATGGATGTCGCCTATGGATCGACCCACCCACAAGGTTGTCGACAACCCTAAGGTTGTCGTGGCACTCGGTTTCAGGAGGTCTGGCAGTTATATATATATATATATATATATATATATATATATATATATATATGTGTGTGTGTGTGTGTGTGTGTGTGTGTGTGTGTGTGTGAGTGTGTGTGTCCTATTCTCCTATTTTCTTCATTGGAAAACATGGAGGCTATATGCTGCCGGGATAGGAACTGAGACGAAACCATTTTCTTCAATCAACTTCGCAAATCAAATCCAGAAATCCAAGATCCATTCTTTCTCTATTCTCTAAACCTAACGTTGTTAGTTTCTATTTTTTTAGGTTTAAATAAATAGAAGTAAACTATGAAAGACTGTGATTTGGATACGTTATAAACCTTGAGTCTATGCTATTGTTAGATCTTATATTATGTCATGATAGATCTAAGTCTCTAGATCTGATGAAAATGTGGTTATTCTATTATGCTGCCTTTATGGATCTTGACTTGTAACTATGTTGTGGTGAATGTAAATCTATTAATTTTGGCAGTTGCAACATTGGTTAGATCTAATTCTGTATGTAAATCACCTTTCACATTGCGATCAACTTAGATATGTTGTAAATTGGACATATTTAGATCAAAACATGCTATTATGTCATTCTAATGGTGTTAGATCTATTTTAACCTCTAGAACTGAATTATGTGAACTAATTTATCATCTTTTGTTATCATGTTAGATCTATTTTAACCTCTAGATCTGAATTATGTGATCTAATTTATCACCATGTGTTATCAAGTTAGATATAAACTAATTGGACATCTAAATTGCTAATTTAGATCTTATTATGCTTATTGCGACATCGTAGTTATGTTAGAATCAATTGACTGCCACCAGTTCATCAGTTTTATGTCCTCCCTATTATGATGTTAATTAAATGTCCATGCCAGTATGTATGTTCACATTATCATCCTAAGTTTATATTTATGCCAGGATAATCACTTTTGTTACCCATTATTTTCCATATTATCGTTTATGACTTGTCTGTTGTCTAGCCTAGGCAGACTGCCAATTTTGTGAGTGCGCTAGTTAAGGAATAGGGGGAAAAGGGTTAAATATGGCATAATTCGAATATGAACATTTTTGGACATGTAATTCAAAATATTGAGTAAAATAGGTATTGACACCTATAAAAGGAAAGGATTAACTAATTGGTAAATTAATTAAAAATTGAATGTCTAGTAATTACAATTAGGAATTGTAATTGTGCTAATGACACGAGGTTTGGTTGCATTAGTGGTGGAAGTCTGCCCGGACCCGACCGGCATATCCAGCATCCACTAATGTTGAACCTAATGTAGTAGGTCTAAGTATGTAAATACCAATCAGACGAAGACACGAGGATAGGCCTGACTGTGGAATAAGACTGCCCGGACCCGACCGGCATATCCAGCATCCACACGTTGTAGGCCTAATGTGGGAGGTCTATCCCGTTATAAACCATAAATGGACATGGTAATAAATTGTACTACTTAACCTAATCAAATCCATAAGGGATTGTATGAATATGAACTAAAGTTAGAGTTAAGTAAAACATGCTTAGATTAGTGGGAGGATTAAGTAAATCTTGGGTAGGTGGGTAGTATTAGTATATACAGACCTACAAACTTTACCATTAAACAAACGTGCTTGGATCAGTGGGAGGGTTAAGTAAATTTTGGGTAGGTGGGTAATATTATTATATGTATAGGCCCACAAACTTAACCCGATAAGGTGTTATGTAATTAAAGAAACCTAGTGGTATACATAACCAGTGAAAATAATAAGCTTTGTACTTAAAGTCACCTTTAGGTTAAGCATAACTTGTAGAAATGATAGGGCTATGTAATTAAAGGCACCTAGTGGTATGCATAGCCAATAAAAACCTAGTGGGGGATACAAGACAAAGGGGAGAGCTTGTATCATTTTGTGTGGAACCCATTTCAGTCAGTAACCCTTTAATAGGTATCAAACGGGTACTTTGAACTACGTCGGAGTGGAGCACGCTTACTGAACTGATTGTAAGAGATCCAAGCGGTGTCATAAAGGCGTAGTCCAACGGGGTCATGTGCATGCATGACTTCGCCTGCTCGGGAAAATAAGACGATGTGGCATTAGTAGATATGGTTGTGCACATCCGGGAAATGAAGGGTAGCCACTTTAGGGAGTGATACACTCTACTGTGGGGCCAACACAGGGTATCTATAGAATAGGGAGCCAATCCACTAGGGTAGTAAATAGGGTACATCTAGTCATGTCTGTTTCTGTGGGGTACCTGTGTATCTGTTGGGGTTAACACCCGTTATTCCCGTTTAGGTACCGGCTAATCCTATTTGAGTTATAACCCGTTACTAGAGTACACCTAAATCAACCATTATATTTCTGTTGAGATCATCCTGTTTTTGTTAATCAATTAGGGAGTATGTAATCATATTACGTACTTGTTATACCAGTATTGGTGCAGAGAATAAGCAGAGTAATCATTAATGAAGCACATACACCTTACCCTGTCTACCTTGTCACACCTAACATTTATGTAGTGAGCTCTCTTATCCACTTTATATGCCTATCATGTTACTTTTAGTTATTTATTAACTAAAAGTAACTAAACTCGCTATACTTTATGCTTGACCCTTTATGTTTCTCCCTCTTTGTTCCGTTCGCCCCCCTCCAAGGTTCTCATGGAGTAAACACTCAGGCTTGACTGTGATTCTTAATATTTTGCTGGAGCTGCTGATATGTACGACTCAAGCTCTTATCCTTGTTGCTATGGCTATATATTGTTCTTGGGAAATTTAATTTTTTTTATGTACTCTGATATTTATGAAGTACAAGATAGTGGTTTTTGTGTTGTAATGTGCTTTTATATTTCAAACAAACGATGTTTTGGGCCGTGGTATCTTATGATTAATAAAGTTGTTTTATTCCACTGTAAAATTTTATATATGTCTTGTAATTATTATGTGTTTGTTTACGTATAATGCTTCACGAAAATTAATGCATTCCCTTAGTGAGTGACATTAATGGCCGTGGGGTGTCACACTTGGTATCAGAACTGAAGGTTACTAGATTAGATAATAGTTTTTGAAAATTATTTTTCAAAAAGGTTTTAAAAGAAAGTATTTTCAAAAAGAAAAGTCTATTTTGAAAATCATTCCCCAAAAATCCATATGTAATATCCTTCGGTCCTTTATCTAAATTACTTCTTTTTTCCTTTTTCAGCACGTCTGGGGAACAAAACATTCCTAATATCCCAGAGGGCGTCACAATACCTGGATGGTTCTATAGGTACTTGGAGGCCACGGCGCCTACCGAAGGCCAAAGAGACGTTACTCCCGAAGCCGCTCCAGTCATTCCTCCTTCTCCCCCTCCAAGAGAATATAACTTCGCCAACATCTGCAACGACTTCCGTGCTATGGGAGGGAAGCCATTCCATGGGAACAAGACATTCGTAGAAGCTAGGAACTGGCTCAAGGAGACCGAGGACTTGTTCGTAATCTTTGAAGTAGAGAATAGAAGGAAGATTCAGGTAGCTGCTTGGCTATTGAAGGATGAAGCCTCATTTTGGTGGGAAGTCGCCCAAGCTAGACGTCCGGTGGAAACATGGGAAGGTTTTAGATAGAGGTTCGAAATGAAATTTCTCTCCCAAGCTGAGCAAAGCATGCACATGGAGAGGTTCTTAGCACTCAAACGAGGTAACTTGACGGTTAAAGAGTATGTGAATAAATTCAACCAGCTAGCAAGGTTCGGTTTCGAGTTGGTGGATACGCCACACAAAAGGGCTTTGCGGTTTGCTAAAGGGCTGAATGAGCCGCTGCATGGTTTAGCCATGTCCCTTATTCCAATGGGGGCCACTTTTGAAAAGCTTGTCGATATGGCTCTAATGCATGATGAAGACAAGGAGGCTGAGGAGACGTCACAAAATGAGAAGGTGTGAACCAAGAAGGGACAACAGCAGCAACAACAACAACAACAACAACAACAGAAGAAACACGAAAAAAATGACAATGTTAAAGACAAGAGGAAGTGCCATAGTTGTGGGAGAGAGGGTCACTTATCCAAGGAATGTAGGAAAAGGAAGAATGCTTGCTTCTCTTGTGGAGAGGTCGGGCATCTTATTAAAGATTGCCTGAAGAAACAAGGAATAGGTCAAAGGGAAGGAAACTCTGGAGGGCAGGTGCATGCCCTCGCGACCAGTGCTCCTGATAGAGGTAGAAAAATTTCTGTGGAGGGTTTAATTTCTCTTAGAACACTTTTTGGTTCTGGCGCTTCACACTCGTTTATATCAAGTTCTATAGTTGAATCTCTGCACTTAATTACTAGTATGGTTGTGGATCGCATAGTAGTTTCAAACCCCCTTGGTGGTTCGGCTCGTTTATCTATGATTTGTCGGGGTTCGAAAATATCTGTGTTAGGGGACGAGTATGAATCCGACGCATATCTCATTTCATGGGCTATGGTTTGATTCTAGGGATGGATTAGCTTACCACATATGGTGCAATTCTGGATTTTGAGGGCAGGGTTGTTAAGTGTAACACCCCGCATTTTTATGTATAATTAAAAATGAAATAAAATATATGAAAATATGCTTATGATAGGTAAATAATGGTGATGCATAAGAAGAATTAATTAATACATGAAAGAGAAGAAAAATTAGTTCGATAACGGTGCGTGTAACGGAAAAGATAGTAAAATGAGGATATTTAATTTAAGAATCAGAAGTTAGGTAAAATGGACATCACCATTGCGTTCCTCTTGAAATTTTACATGAAACAGAGTTCGAGTTTTCGAAAATCGGAGTCCGGATGAAGAAGTTATGGCCTGTGGAAGATTCAGAAGGTTTCGGTCAGCACAGAACTGGGCAGGTCGACCTAGGGGTCGACCTGGGGGCCAGGTCGACTAGGGGGTCGACCTCCCCCATGGGGTCGACTATAGTGTCGATCTCCCCCCTACAGGTCGACCTGATCGGCCTGTTTCGGTCCAGAACACATTTTTGAAGCCCAGGGACGATTTTTGATGAACCGAATTTCTTCTGCTTGAAGTGCTTAAAGTATGGCTTGGCCTTGTATAGCTTCCGTTCTATGGGGATTACGATTTTAAACTATGCATTCTGAAGTCTTTTGTACAAGACTGATATTTTGTACTTGAATTTTGATAATGTGATTTGAAAGGATGTAACCAAGTTTATTTCGGTTTCTGTTGAAATAAAGTTATAAATTTTTCAAGTACTATTTTATCTGTCTTGTAAGTTTCTGTTTAGTTTACTAAAATGCTCCACCAAAGTTAAGGCATTCCCTTTGTGAGTGACCTTAACGGAGGTGGGGTGTTACACTTGGTATCAGAGCTGAAGGTTACCAGATTGGGTATAGTTTTTGGAAAACTATTTTCAAAAAGGTTTTGAAAGGAAGTATTTTCAAAAATAAAGCTTATTTTGAAAAACCACGATCCCTAAGAGCCATATATCTTTCCTTCAGTCCTTTTTGTATTGAATCTTTCCTTTTTTTCGTTTCAGCATGTCTGAAGCATCTGAGATACCAGAGGGTGTTCATGTACCCGGTTGGTTCCGTCAATATATTGAGGCTAGGACTGCCGCCGCAGGTCCAACAAATGATCCCCCTCCTCCTCCGCCCCCTCCTCGTGCAATTGCTTTCTCAAATATCTGTAGAGATTTTAGGGCCATGGGTGGAAAGGATTTCAAGGGAATTGAATCATTCGTCGAAGCGAGGAACTGGCTCAAAGAAACTAAGGATCTATTCGTTATCTTCGAGGTGGACGATAGGAAGAAGGTACAGTTGGCGGTATGGCTGCTCAAAGACGAAGCTTCCTACTGGTGGGAAGTCACTAACGCCGAGAGGCCGGTTGAGACATGGATGGATTTCAGAACAAGGTTTGAGACAAAATTTCTCTCGCAAGCTGAACAGAGTTTACAACTGGAAAAGTTCTTATCTCTTAAGCAAGGAAGTATGACGGTCAAGGAATACGTCAACCAGTTCAACCAACTAGCTAGGTTCGGATTGGATTTAGTCAACACTCAGCATAAAAAGGCTCTCCGCTTTGTTAAAGGATTGAACGAGCCACTGCACAGCATAGGAATGACCCACGTACCCATGGGGGCGACTTACGAGAAATTGGTGGACATGGCACTACTGCACGAGGAAGACAAGGGCCTAAAAGAGACAAAGAAGGAAGAACCACAGAATAAGAAAGCATGGCCCAAAAAGGAAACACAAAAGAAGAAAGAGAAGCCTGAAGATAAGAAGGGGAAAAAGTGCTTTTCTTGTGGGAGCTCGACTCATCTGAACAAGGATTGCAGAAAAAGGAAAGGCACTTGCTTCAACTGTGGAGAGATGGGGCACTTCACTAGGGACTGCCCGAAGAGACGAGGGTAAGGAGGGCAGGCGAACACTCTCGAGGCTAGTGGCTAGGCTAGAAATAGGAAAATTTCTATAGTAGGTTTAATTTCTTTATCTGATTATGGAGTTAAGACTTTTTCTGATTCTGGTACTTTGATTTTGTAATCGATACTCTGCACTTTAATACTAGTATTATTTCTGAATTCCGCTGTAGACTCAGAGCCATAAGAATTATGGCTCATCTGTTTGAGATTGGGGTTTGAGGGATATCTGTGTTAGGCGTCAAGTATGACGCATACATTCTGAATTTTCGTGGGGTATGATTTTATCATGCTTAACTTCCTAAGAGCCATTAGGGAACCTGATCTGTACCAGTAGTCTGTAAATATCTGAATACTTCTGATAAGATTTCCAGTTTTGACATTGTCTAAAGAGGGTAATCCTCTGGGTGTCAATTTGATATTGGTTTCGGTCTTCGGGGCCGATACTTAGGACCTATGCCTAATGGGAACCAAGTTTTTGTTCTATTTGTACTCGCTTCCATCATTCGACTCTATCCTATCGATCGAATCTTCGAATTTTAGGTAGAAACTAATGGGTGTAAACATGTGTTTGAGACACGTTATGTTTGATGGTTACAATTGGATGCAAGTGGTCGCTAGTGGTTGCCCGTGGATGCATATACACACACTAGGCACTAGATCGGCTCGAAAACACTCTCATACTGCATATGGATGTGTGAGCATTTTTAATTTTTGTGGATGCAAAATGATTGACTCAGCACATGGATGTTGCATATGACTGAATGGTTGTTCACTCATATAGAAATGATATGTATCGAGTAGGAAAATTTCAAACATGTTGGAATCATGGCACTGGCATAGTTTGCATTAAGGAGGTCAACTGAATCAGAGGACCGCCTAATCTTTGCATTAGATAAGGAACATATACACAAACTTCTTGCATATGTTCATACAGCATTAGAAATCTCTTAAGGACAATGAATGCCTGTGATTGGTGATTGAGTAGATGGATGATTGGATGGTAGGGCACATTCTTCTTAACTTGAAGATTTCGGGGACGAAATCCTTTAAGGAGGGGAGAATGTAACACCCCGCATTTTTAAGTACAATTAAAAATGATATAAAATATATGAAAATATGCTTATGATAGGTAAATAATGGTGATGCATAAGAAGAATTAATTAATACATGAAAGAGAAAAAAATTAGTTCGATAACGGTGTGTGTAACGGAAAAGATAGTAAAATGAGGATAATTAATTTAAGAATCAGGAATTAGGTATCTCGAAATTTTATATGAAATAGAGTCCGAGTTTTCGAAAATCGGAGTCCGGATGAAGAAGTTATGGCCTGTGGAAGATTCAAAAGGTTTCGGTCAGCACAGAACTGGGCAGGTCGACCTGGGGGCCAGGTCGACCAGGGGGTCGACCTCCCCCATGGGGGTCGACTATAGTGTAACACCCCACCTCCGCTAGGGTCACTCTTTCAGGGGCACTAGCTTCTGGGGGGCGTTAGAACTGGGTAAGCATGCATAATGATATATCAACGCAGAACAAGAACATAAAGATATATGTAAAACAGAGTAAGTGAGAATAAAACAGCGGAATATCTCAAACCATCTCAAAACAAGTCTAATACATCATAAAGTCAACTGCCAAAATAAACATGTCTAGTACATCATAAACAGAAATACTGAAATACATAGTGCTATCCCCAAAATAAAGATGATAAACCATAGCGAGCTCAATGTCCAGACATACATGAGCTATCCAAGCAAGCAGGTAGGATCCAAGCTAAGCTCCTGTATTCCCTCCCGTAGAACCTGGGGGGGGGGGGAACGGAAGAAAAGAGGCGAAAGAAAACAGGTCAGTCAAAAAGACTGAGTAAGCCCTACTACGATCAGTCTATAAACTAATAAAGTTAACATCATGATGGAAACTGAGATGAACATAATGGCAATAGATAAAGGTGTCATCACATAAAGAAGATTAAGCTTTGCACCACAGTGTACTAGCAAACTAACATAACAGGTATTGATCCCTCAGCCCAAACTTTGGCCCAATAACATGAGGTGACCTTAATACAAGGTCCAGCCCAACGGTCTAGTCGATCGGCACCCTATAAACCTAACACGTCAAGTGTTGGTGTCCATACAGCCCACATATGGTTGTAGTCATACTGTGTTGGATCCACCTTCGGGTGTATAAAGCCCTCGGGTGTCAACCCCAGACACCTAAGCAATAATGCACAGTCTAAACCTACTGGTACCCGTGCCTCGAGTTTGTCCAACACCGAACTACGTGCACGTCCGTAGCCCGCCTGGACCCGCACCGCTGTACCACTCAATCGTCGCTTTGGTCGCTTACATCAGTCCAGTAATCGTGCCCCGCCCTAGCCTAGCCTCTAGGGTTGTGAATGATACCAAACTGGGATTACTGCTGGAACAGACCACGTTGCTAGGGTTTCCTAAGAGGGTTAAGTGCGATTTAACCCTTCACTAATCATGGATTAAATTGGTTAAGTGTAACCGACAGTTCACAACTTAACCCCATTTCAATCCCTCGAACCCCCAAATTGGTTAAGTATTAGTGGACCCTGACTTAACCCTAATCATGAGGCATTAATTAATTTAATGCACCTTAACCTCCCACATTAGACTTTGTTGTGGTTACCTAGTTAAGCCGGTGGGTTCCGGGTAGATTTACACCACAACTTGGTCTAACCTCGGGTCTTGGCACCACATGACCAACTTCTCACATTGGATCCTATTGTTTGTAGCCACTAGTTAAGCCGGTAGGTTCCGGGTAGAATTACGCTACAAACTCAACCCAACCTCGAGTTGGCCACACTTATGTTTTCTAAGTGTCATGTCCACTTTATTTTCAAAACATAATTACAAGTTTAACAAATACTTGGGTAGACCTAACTTAATAGGTAAATTCCCAAGGGGTAGACCTAAGTTAATAGGTAAATTCCCAATCTTATATTTTCATGTATTTTAAGTTTTTCCCAAACCCCCCAACGTCATTCTATCACTTACATACTCGTCATAACGCATAAAGGATAGAAAGAGGGAACTTGGCACAACATACATGATGAATCTTATGGCATAGTGAACTTGCATAAACATGCATAACTTGTTAAACTTGCAAATCATGGCATAGTGAACTTGCATAAACATGCATAACTTGTTAAACTTGCAAATCATGGCATAGTGAACTTGCATAAACATGCATAATTTATCAAACATGTGTAACATGGCATAGTGAACTCGCATAAGCATGCATAACTTATTAAACATGCATAAATCCCAACTTTCATCACATATTAACTTTAGAGTTTCTAAAATGAAGGTAAGAGGGCTTACTAATATTAAGAAGACACAAATCTACAAGTAAAGATTGAGAAGCCCTTTATGCAAGCATAAAAACCCAAAACAAAGCTCCAATAAGAAACACCCTTAACAAAAATCCCAAAAACTCTAGCTTAACCAATAAAGCTTGCAACTTGATGATATATGCAAGCTAATGATCATTCATACAACTTAGAAATGCTTGTATGAACATCAAAATCTTCATAGGAATGATTTTTGAAGAGGGTGGAGGCTAGGGTTTTTAAGTGGAGGCCATTTGAGAAATCAATTTGACATAGTTTGGTTGCTAGAATGAATAATGGGGTTTTAGGGTAGGATTAGGGTCTTATTTATAGAAGATTAAAGTGTTTTTAGCCCTAGGATTAACCCTAGGTTGAATTAGGTCCATCAGATTTCGGAATTCTCTAGAACCAAGCCACACAACCAAGCCCAAATCAAAAATGGTGCGCCAGGCAAAACTGCCCGGCCACCCCGTGTCGACAGGGCTGTCGACAGGGCAGTCGACACCCTTAGACCCCTGTCGACATGCCAGTCGACATGGGGGTCTTGGCGGGAGTTTTCCCGCCTGACGCCAGTTTGCCCTAATTTCTGTTTTTGAACTTAAAATTCAAATCTGTTTTTAACATGGAAATTTCTGAAAACTTCAATGGGCCTTAACTGGGTCATACGAACTCCGATTTTCGAAAACTCGGACTCTATTTCGCGTATTTTTCCGAGACGAACGCAATGGTATAGCCCATTTACCTTGATTCAGATTTTAGAATTAAATTCTGCCTCGATTTATGTTATAACAGGTTATTGAAAATACGGGTTGTTACATTCTCCCCTCCTTGAAGGATTTCGTCCCCGAAATCTTTAGGTTAGGAAGAACGTATCCTACCATCCAATCATCCATCTACTCAAAGCATCATCCACGAGCAATCATTGTCCTTACAAGATTCTAAATGCTGGATGAACATATCCAGAGGTGTGTGTATATGTACTTATCTAATGCAAATATCATCAATGCGAATTATGTTAGTGAAATGAATCCATATGTATGCAATTCCTAACATAATGTATAATATCTATATGTGTGCACATAACATACACCCATATGCAACATCCATGTGATAGCATACAAATTTCATCCAAGAATAAGCATAAACACTCATGCACATGCAATATGAGGAGTGTGTGAGCCGATCTAGTGCCTAATGTGTATCATGCATCCACGAGTAACCACTTGCAAACACTTGCAACCACTTGCAACCATCAAACATAACATGTCTCAAACACATGTTTCATCCAAAGGATTCTACCTAAGGTTCTCATGATAAGATAGACACGATGAACTAGATAAACTAGATAGACATGGAAAGATAAAGAGATTGAGAGTGTACCCTCAAAAAGGAATGGATAAAGCCTACGCATCTTCTCTTCAGTTTCCCAAGTTGCGTCTTCCTCGGCTTCACCCCATTGAACCTTCACCAACTTGACCTCACGATTCCTTAGTTTCTTGATCTCTGTCCCCAAGATACGAATCGGAGCTCTCCTCAAGGTAGCTTCTTTCTCTACTTCCACATCTTCTAGAACACTTGGCTCAACCACCTCCGCTGGCTTATGCAAACACTTCCGGAGATGCGAAACATGAAAAACATTATGCACTCCAGCTAGCTTCTCGGGCAATTCCACTCTATAGGCCATCTGCCCGATCCTCTCTACCACTGGAAACGGTCCAACAAACCTTGGTGCTAACTTTCCTACCGCTCCAAACCGAACCACATTCCGCAAAGGAGAAACCTTCACGAAAACCATATCCCCAACATCAAACTCCAAATCAGTCCTTCGCCTATCAGCATAAGATTTCTGTCTGTCTTGGGCCGCCTTCATCCGCCTTCTAATCAACTCGACCTTCTCGGATGTATCTCTAATCATGTCAGGTCCAAGTATAAGCTTATCTGTAGTCTCCCACCAACATGTGGGTGACTTGCACGGTCTCCCATATAAAGCCTCAAATGGTGCCATACAAATGCTTGCCTGATAACTGTTATTATAAGCAAATTCCACAAGAGGAAGATGGTCTTCCCAAGTACCACCAAAGTCCAGAATGCAAAGCCTCAACAAGTCCTCAAGTACCCTATTCACCATTTCTGTCTGACCGTCCGTTTGTGGGTGATAAGCCGTACTCAGGTTCAACCTCGTGCCCATAGCTTCCTGCAAACTGTTCCAGAACTGACTAGTAAAGATGGGGTCGCGGTCACTGACTATGCTAGAAGGGACTCCATGTAGTCGTAATATCTCACGAAGATATACTGATGCTAGTCCAGATGCGGTCCTTTTGCTCTTCACCGGAATGAAATGAGCACTCTTCGTAAGCCTATCCACAATGACCCATATGCTTGTATTCCCTTTTCTTGACCTTGGCAATCCGTCAACATAGTCCATAAAAATACTCTCCCACTTCCATAGCGGGACCTCTAGAGGATGCAATAGCCCACCGGGCTTCTTCGACTCGGCTTTTACTCTCTGACAAACAACACATCTAGAGACAAACTCTGCCACATCCTTCTTCATTCCAGGCCAGAAGAAAATGTGCTTCATATCCTTATACATCTTATCTCCACCCGGATGTATAGTCAACTTGGAGCGATGTGCTTCCTCAAGAACTTTCCTCACCAAGTCTTCCACCATCGGAACACAAAGCCTTCCGTCCCTCCTCAGCCAACCCTTATCATCTATAGAATATCGAGCAAGGTGACTAGATGTCTCCCCTCGAATCAGCTTATCCATAATCTCAATTATCTGAGGGTCTTCCTTCTGCGAAGCCCCAACTTGATACAGAAGGGTAGGCCTGAGCTTAAGAGATGCTAAAGAACCGGTCATCGACTCAACTGCCAAAGAGAAATCAAAGGTTGCCAAGAATTCTAAATTCTTCATCTCAACAAATAGAGGACTTAGTGTCAACCTTTTTCTACTCAACGCATCCACTACAACATTCCCCTTGCTAGGGGTATAGGCTATATCAAAATCGAAGGATGCCAAGAATTCCATCCACCTTTGCTGCCTCAAGTTCAGATCCTTTTGCGAAAAGAGATACTTCAAAGACTTATGATCAGTATACAGCTCAAATCTCTCTCCCAGAAGATAATGACGCCAAGCCTTGAGTGCATATACTATCGCTGCCAGCTCTAGATCATGAGTGGGATAATTCTTCTCATGCACCTTAAGTTGCCTACCACCAAAACATATAACTCTGCCTTCTTGCATCAGAACGGCGCCCAATCCCGTGCCACAAGCATCAGTGTACACGGTAAACATCTTACCACCATCGGGTAAAGCTAGGACTGGTGCTGAGGTAAGGGCTCTCTTGAGTCTCTGAAAAGCAAGCTCACAGTCCATATCCCAAGCAAAAACTAAGTTCTTCTTCGTCAACTTAGTAAGAGGAGCGGATATCTTCGCGAAGTCCTTGATGAACTTCCGGTAAAAACCTGCAAGACCTAGAAAACTTCTCACTTCGGTTGCATTCCTTGGAGTCTTCCAATCCTGCACAGCAACTACTTTAGCGGGATCCACCGCCAAGCCTTGCTTAGATACTATATGCCCAAGGAACCGAACTTCCCTTCTCCAAAAGTGACACTTGGAGAACTTGGCCTTTAACTGATGCGCTCTAAGCGTATCCATCACCTCTACAAGATGCCTCGCGTGCTCTTCTTCATCCTTAGAGAAGATCAGAATATCATCCACAAAGACCACGACAAACTTGTTCAAGAACTCTCGAAACACCCTACTCATCAAGTCCACGAAATACGCGGGTGCATTCGTCAAACCGAATGACATAACAAGCCATTCAAAGAATCCATCTAGAGTTCTGAACGCAGTCTTGTCTATACTATCCTCAGCTACTCTGAGCTGATGAAATCCAGTAGCAAGATCAAGCTGGGAGAAAACAGAAGCACCAACAAGCTGGTCAAAAAGATCGTCAATCCTCGGTAATGGGTGTCTGTTCTTCTTAGTCAGCTTATTCAACTCTCTATAGTCCACACAAAGTCGAAGAGAACCATCTGCCTTAGTAGCAAACACCACAGGCGCTCCCCATTCGGATATACTTCATCTGATAAAGTTCTTTTCAAGCAACTCCTTTATTTGCTTGCTGAGCTCCCGTCTTTCACGCAGAGCCATGTGCCGAACGGGCAAAGAAAGAGGCTTAGCATTATCCACCAGATAAATGCGAAAATCGATCTCTCGTTTAGGGGGCAACCCTTAACTTCCTCAAAAACATCTGGATAATCTCGGACCACCCTTACAGACTGAAGGGTTTCCTCTGACGAGTCGAGAGATTCAAGATAGCACAACATGACGGGATCCTTTGGATTGCATGAAATCTCTAAGATGTTGCCAAGGCGAGTCACAAGCCTCACAACCCTATGCTCACAATCAAGAATGGCTCCATGTCTAGACAGCCAATCCATGCCCAAAATCAATCCATATCCCCTGAAACCAAGAACATACGCACTACACAAGAACTCTACACTGAGTATAGAGATCCTCAGATCCTCACATATCATAGATAGATGAGCAGAACCCCCAATGGGATTCGAAACACAAACGGGATCATCCACTAAGCTAGTACTAAGGTGCAAACTATCAACAAGATCATATGAAATAAACCTATGTGATGCACTAGAATCAAACAAGGTACGAACTGGAAGATCGGAAACATAAACAAGGTTCTCAACAGAAACACTACCTTGATCGGGAACTGGAGCGGTATTGAGAGAATGAACTTGCCCTCCTGAAGGTCCAGCACGCTGAGTCTGACCCTGCCCTTTCTTCTTTGGGCATTCCTTGCTGAAGTGTCCAGTCTCACCACAGGAAAACATCCACCATTAAGCTTCCTTTTCTTCTTCCTACAATCCTTAGCAAAGTGTCCAGGCACACCACAGTAATTGCACTTTCCCTTGCCTTTGTTGTTGTTCCCCTTCTTGTTCTTGTTCTGATTTCCTTGACTGCTTTGCCCACCTTGATTGCCTTTACCCTGAGAATCAGTCTTCTTTGCTTGAGTATCACTCGACTTGACCTTTTTCTTTCCATCTCCCTGAAGTAGAGCCATATCGACCAAACTCTCAAAAGTAGCCCCATGCGGAATATGTGACATCGCCAAACCCTGCAGCGGCTCATTCAACCCTCTAGCAAATCGAAGAGCCTTCTTCTCAGGAGTGTTCACCATATCCAAACCAAAACGGGCCAGCTGATTAAACTTGTTCACATACTCCTTGACAGACATATCGCCTTGCTTTAATGCAATGAACTTCTCCATCTGTAAATTCGCCTCAGCAGAAGATAGAAACTTGGCCACAAATCTAGCCCTCAAATCGGCCCAAGTCTCGACGGGCCTCGTCCCATTGGTGACCTCCCACCAATAGGCTGCTTCGTCCTTCAAAAGCCACACTGTCAATAAGATCTTCCTCTCGTCATCAATCCTAAAGATAGCAAACAAGTCCTCAGTGTCTTTCAGCCAATTCCTAGCTTCAACAAAAGATTCCGTGCCTAGGAAATTCTTGCCTCCCATCGCCTTGAAGTCTTTACAAACCTTCGTGAACTCAACCTGAGGATGCTGAGGGGGAGGAGGAGGAAGAGGAACATCAGCAACTGGAGGAGGAGGAACAGGAACCACCGGAGGAGGGACATTAGGGGGAGGATTCTCAACTACAGGAGGAGGAGTGGGAGTAGGATTTGCGGGGCAGGCTGCCGCCCTAGCTTCTAGAAGTCTCCTATGCCAGAGTGGTACGTTTACTCCATCCGGGATGGAAAGATTCTCAGCCATACTGAAACGAAAGATAAGATAAGATTAGGTCAAGGGAACGAAGGATAACGCTAATGGCTTTTTGGGGAATAGCCTTTTAAAATACTAGACCTTTCTTTGGAAAATACTTTATACTTGTTTTGAAAATAGTTTTTCAAAAGCCCTTTAAAAACTTTTTGTTCTTTCTTGTAAACCATATGCTCTAATACCAAATTTGTAACACCCCACCTCCGCTAGGGTCACTCTTTCGGGGGCACTAGCTTCTGGGGGGCGTTAGAACTGGGTAAGCATGCATAATGATATATCAAGGCAGAACAAGAACATAAAGATATATGTAAAACAGAGTAAGTGAGAATAAAACAACGGAATATCTCAAACCATCTCAAAACAAGTCTAATACATCATAAAGTCAACTGCCAAAATAAACATGTCTAGTACATCATAAACAGAAATACTGAAATACATAGTGTTATCCCCAAAATAAAGATGATAAACCATAGCGAGCTCAATGTCCAGACATACATGAGATATCCAAGCAAGCAGGTAGGATCCAAGCTAAGCTCCTGTATTACCTCCCTGAGAACCTGGGGGGGGGGGGGGGAAACGGAAGAAAAGAGGCGAAAGAAAACAGGTCAGTCAAAAAGACTGAGTAAGCCCTACTACGATCAGTCTATAAACTAATAAAGTTAACATCATGATGGAAACTGAGATGAACATACTGGCAATTGATAAAGGTGTCATCACATAAAGAAGATTAAGCTTTGCACCATAGTGTACTAGCAAACTAACATAACAGGTATTGATCCCTAAGCCCAAACTTTGGCCCAATAACATGAGGTGACCTTAATACAAGGTCCAGCCCAACGGTCTAGTCGATCGGCTCCCTATAAACCTAACACGTCAAGTGTTGGTGTCCATACGGCCCACATATGGTTGTAGTCAGACTGTGCTGGGTCCACCTTCGGGTGTATCAAGCCCTCGGGTGTCAACCCCAGACACCTAAGCAATAATGCACAGTCTAAACCTACTGGTACCCGTGCCTCGAGTTTGTCCAACACCGAACTACGTGCACGTCCGTAGCCCGCCTGGACCCGCACCGTTGTACCACTCAGCCGTCGCTTTGGTCGCTTACATCAGTCCAGTAATCGTGCCCCGCCCTAGCCTAGCCTCTAGGGTTGTGAATGATACCAAACTGGGATTACTGCTGGAACAGACCACGTTGCTAGGGTTTCCTAAGAGGGTTAAGTGCGATTTAACCCTTCACTAATCATGGATTAAATTGGTTAAGTGTAACCGACAGTTCACAACTTAACCCCAGTTCAATCCCTCGAACCCCCAAATTGGTTAAGTATTAGTGGACCCTGACTTAACCCTAATCATGAGGCATTAATTAATTTAATGCACCTTAACCTCTCACATTAGACTTTGTTGTGGTTACCTAGTTAAGCCGGTGGGTTCCGGGTAGATTTACACCACAACTTGGTCTAACCTCGGGTCTTGGCACCACATGACCAACTTCTCACATTGGATCCTATTGTTTGTAGCCACTAGTTAAGCCGGTAGGTTCCGGGTAGAATTACGCTACAAACTCAACCCAACCTCGAGTTGGCCACACTTATGTTTTCTAAGTGTCATGTCCACTTTATTTTCAAAACATAATTACAAGTTTAACAAATACTTGGGTAGACCTAACTTAATAGGTAAATTCCCAATCTTATATTTTCATGTATTTTAAGTTTTTCCCAAACCCCCCAACGTCATTCTATCACTTACATACTCGTCATAACGCATAAAGGATAGAAAGAGGGAACTTGGCACAACATACATGATGAATCTTACATATCATAATAAACATGCATAACATGTTGGACTTGCATAACTTAGCATAGTGAACTTGCATAAACATGCATAACTTGTTAAACTTGCAAATCATGGCATAGTGAACTTGCATAAACATGCATAGCTTGTTAAACTCGCAAATCATGGCATAGTGAACTTGCATAAACATGCATAACTTGTTAAACTTGCAAATCATGGCATAGTGAACTTGCATAAACATGCATAACTTGTTAAACTTGCAAATCATGGCATAGTGAACTTGCATAAACATGCATAATTTATCAAACATGTGTAACATGGCATAGTGAACTCGCATAAGCATGCATAACTTATTAAACATGCATAAATCCCAACTTTCATCACATATTAACTTTAAAGTTTCTAAAATGAAGGTAAGAGGGCTTACTAATATTAAGAAGACACAAATCTACAAGTAAAGATTGAGAAGCCCTTTATGCAAGCATAAAAACCCAAAACAAAGCTCCAATAAGAAACACCCTTAACAAAAATCCCAAAAACTCTAGCTTAACCAATAAAGCTTGCAACTTGATGATGTATGCAAGCTAATGATCATTCATACAACTTAGAAATGCTTGTATGAACATCAAAATCTTCATAGGAATGATTTTTGAAGAGGGTGGAGGCTAGGGTTTTTAAGTGGAGGCCATTTGAGAAATCAATTTGACATAGTTTGGTTGCTAGAATGAATAATGGGGTTTTAGGGTAGGATTAGTGTCTTATTTATAGAAGATTAAAGTGTTTTTAGCCCTAGGATTAACCCTAGGTTGAATTAGGTCCATCAGATTTCGGAATTCTCTAGAACCAAGCCACACAACCAAGCCCAAATCAAAAATGGTGCGCCAGGCAAAACTGCCCGGCCACCCCGTGTCGACAGGGCTGTCGACAGGGCAGTCGACACCCTATGACCCCTGTCGACATGCCTGTCGACATGGGGGTCTTGGCGGGAGTTTTCCCGCCTGACGCCAGTTTGCCCTAATTTCTGTTTTTGAACTTAAAATTCAAATCTGTTTTTAACATGGAAATTTCTGAAAACTTCAATGGGCCTTAACTGGGTCATACAAACTCCGATTTTCGAAAACTCGGACTCTATTTCGCGTATTTTTCCGAGACGAACGCAATGGCATAGCCCGTTTCCCTTGATTCAGATTTTAGAATTAAATTCTGCCTCGATTTATGTTATAACAGGTTATTGAAAATACGGGTTGTTACATATAGTGTCGACTTCCCGCCCTACAGGAGGACCTGGTCGGCCTGTTTCGGTCCAGAACACGTTTTTGAAGCCCAGGGACGATTTTTGATGATTCGGATTTCTTCTGCTTGAAGTGCTTAAAGTATGGCTTGGCCTTGTATAGCATCCGTTCTATGGGGATTATGATTTTAAACTATGCATTCTGAAGGCTTTTGTACAAGACTGATATTTTGTACTTGAATTTTGATAATGTGATTTTAAAGGATGTAACCAAGTTTATTTCGGTTTCTGTTGAAATAAAGTTATAAAATTTTCAAGTACTATTTTATCTGTCTTGTAAGTTTCTGTTCTGTTTACTGAAATGCTCCACCAAAGTTAAGGCATTTCCTTTGTGAGTGATCTTAACGGAGGTGGGGTGTTACATTAAGCTTCTAACTTGTCATTGGAGGACCCTTGAAATTTCTTGTGACCCACAAGGGTCTGTCATGCTTGTTTCCTAGGATCTATTGAGACATCTATCGATGATCTGTGATCGATACCAATAGTTGTAGGTATCTTGATGTCTTGATGAGATTTGGGGTTTACCCCGGTGCATGAGATTGGTTTCCGCATATACTTGGTAGACAATGCAAAGCCAGTTGCATTTCCTATGCGACACGTGGGAACTTGATAAGCAAGTAGGGGAGCTACTTGAGAAGAGGTTTGATAGGTGAATAATATCAGGAGGGGAAACCTATTGAATAAAGTCCTTGAGGAAGCCCATCATTCTGAATGACTATTCATCCAAGCGGCAATAAAATGTATAGAGTTCGAGGTAGTGGAAACAAACTTGTGAAAGGAAGTGAAAGTAGAGAAGGAAGCAATGATTGGATGAGTTCCGACATGCATACTAGGATCAGAGGTTAAGATACTGCGCAACAGAGGGGTTAGGTTAATAAAAGTGCAATAGGGAGAAGATAGCGAGGATGCGACTTGGGAGGCTAAAGATAAAGACCACACTGCATACCCTTTCCTTTTTGGGACTACGTTCTTAACTTCTCTTCTAAAAGCTTTTATTCGTGCTTGCTTCTATCATCTGAGTATATCCTATCGATCGAATCTTCGACCTTTAGGAAGGAATCCCATGATTGTAAACATGTGTTTGAGACATGTTATGTTTGATGGATGCAATTGGATGCAAGTGTTTGCTAGTGGTTTCCTGTGGACGCATATACACACACATTAGGAACTAGATCGGCTCAATCACACTTATAATGCATATGGATGTGTGTGCATTTTCTTTTCTTTTATGGATGGAAATGGATGAGTTAGCATATGGATGTTTCATTTGGACGAATGAATGTGCACATATATAGAACTCACATGTTATAATAGGATTATTTACATACATATTGGATTCATGGCACTAACGTACATTGCATTAAGGAGGTCAACTGAATCAGTAGACCGCCTGATCTTCGCATTAGTATTGGGACATATACACACACCTTTGCATATACTCATATAAGCATTATAAATCTTTAAGGACAACGGATGCCAGTGTTTGGTGGATGAGTAGATGGACGACGGATGGTAGGATATGCATTCTTCTCAACTTAGAGATTTCGAGGAAGAAATCCTTTGAATAAGAGAGAATGTAACACCCTGAATTTCTAATAACACTTAAAGTGGATAAATTAAATAAAAATTAATTTAATATTCAGAATTAGTGGAAATGGACTGCACCGTTGCGTCCATCTCGAAATTCTGGTCAAGATAGACATTTGGTTTGCATAAAACGGACACAGTATGAAGAATTTATGAGGGTTTTAAGATTCTATACATGTAGAAAGATTATATATACGCATGAGTCAGAGATGAGTCGGAATTTTATCTAGAACATTTCGAATTTGAAAATTTCATTAAAGCAGTAGAATTCCTGCTCTAGGGGGTCGACCCCCCTTAAGGGGTGTCGACCTATTCGACCCACCCACAGGGGTGTCGACACCCGTAGTGCTGACGTAGTACTCGATTTCAAGGGGTTAGGCAGCTATATATATATAAACATATATATATATATATGTCCTATTCTCCTATTTTCTTCATTGGAAATCATGGAGGCCATATGCTGTCGGGATACGATCTGAGACGGAACCATTTTCTTCGATCAACTTTGCAAATCAAATCTAGAAATCAAAGATCCATTCTTTCTCTATTCTCTATACCTTACGCTGTGAGTTTCTAGTTATTTTTAGGTTTAAATGAATAAAAGTAAACTACGAAAGACTGGGATTTGGATACGTTATAAACCATGAATCTATGCTATTGTTAAATCTTATACTATGTCATGATAGATCTAATTCTCTAGATCTGATGAAATTGTGGTTATTCTATTATGTTGCCTTTATGGATCTTGGCTTGTAACTATGTTGTGGTGAATGTAAATCAATTAATTTTGACAGCTGCAACATTGGTTATATCTAATTCTGTATGTAAATCACCTTTCATATTGCAATCAACTTAGATATGTTGTAAGTTGGACATATTTAGATCTAAACATGCTATTATGTCATACTAATGGTGTTAGATATATTTTAACCTCTAGATATGAATTATGTGATCTAATTTATCATCTTGTGTTATCATGTTAGATATATTTTAACCTCTGGATCTGAATTATGTGATCTAATTTATCACCATGTGTTATCATGTTAGATCTAAACTAATTGGATATCTAAATTGCTAATTTAGATCTTACTATGCTCATTACGACACTGTAGTTATCTTAGAATCAATTGACTACCACCAGTTCATCAGTTTTATGTCCACCATGTTATGATGTTAATTACATGTCCATGCCAGTATATATGTTCACATTATCATGCCAAGTTTATGTTTATGCCAAGATTATCATTTTTGTTATATTTCCATTATTTTCCCTATTATCGTTTATGATTAGTTTGTTGTCTAGCCTAGGCATGCTGCCAATTTTGTGAGGGCTCTAATTAAGGAACAACGGGAAAAGGGTTTAAAATGGCATAATTTGAATATGAACATTTTTGGACATGTAATTCAAATTATTGGGTAAAATTGGTATTGACACCTATAATAGGAAAGGATTAATTAATTGGTAAATTAATTAAAAATGGAATGTCTAGTAATTACAATTAGGAATTGTAATTGTACTTACGACACGAGGTTTAGTTGCATTAGTGATGGAAGTCAGCCAGGACCCGACCGGCTTATCCAGCAGCCACTAATGTTGAACCTAATGTGGGAGGTTCAAGTAAGTAAATACGAATCAGGCTAAGACATGAGGTTAGGCCCAACTATGGAATAAGACCGCCCGGACCTGACCGATATATCCAGCATACACACATTGTAGGCCTAATGTTGGATGTCAAGCCCATTACAAACCGTAAATGGACATGGTAATAAATTGGACTACTTAACCTAATCAAATCCATAAGGGATTGTATGAATATGAACTAAAGATAGGGTTAAGTAAAACATGCATGGATCAGTGAGAGTGTTAAGTAAATCTTGGGTAGGTGGGTAGTATTAGTATATATAGGCTCACAAACTTAACCATTAAACAAACATGCATGGATCAGTGGGAGTGTTAAGTAAATCTTGGGTAGGTGGATAATATTAGTATATATAGGCCCACAAACTTAACCCGATAAGGTTATGCAATTAAAGACACCAAGTAGTATACATAACCGATGGAAGTAATAAAGTTATGTAATTAAAGAAACCTTTATGGTAAGCATAACTTTTTGAAATGATAGGGCTATGTAACTAAAGAAACCTAGTGGTATACATAGCCAATAAAAACCTAGCGGGGAATATAAGACAAAGGGGAGAGCTTGTATCATCTTGTGTGGGACCCATTTTAGTCAGTAACCTTAAATAGGTATCAAATGGGTACTCCGAACTAGTTCGGAGTGGGGCATGCTTACTGAGCTGATTGCAAGAGATCCAAACGTGGAGGGCGGTGTCATGACGGCATGTTCCAATGGTTTCATGTGTGTGCATGACTCCGCCTGCTCGGGAAAATAAGACGTTGTGGAATCAGTAGATATGGTTGTGCACATTCGCGAAATGAAGGGTTGCCACTTTAGGGAGTGATACACCCTACTGTAGGGCCAGCATAGGGTATCTACGGAGTAGGGAGCCGATCGACTAGGGTAGTAAATAGAGTACATCTAGTCTTGTCTATTTCTGTAGGGTACCTGTGTTTCTATTGGGGTTAACACCTGTTATTCCCGTACAAACATACAATCTAACAAACAAATTAAGCTTAAATTAGCAAATCTAGGGTACTAAATAAAAATAGGGCTTCATACCTTGAAAATTGGGGATGAATTGGAGCTTAGCCTGGAGGAGAGAGAGAACCTTAAACGCATTGGAGAGAGTAGCGATGGCTATTGTAATAACCCGGAAATCCGAGCCAATTTAAAAATTTTATTTTGGCAATTTTAGTGAATTTTGAATATTTAAATGAATTATTTTAAATAATATCGACGAGAAATTTATTTTTAATAGAATTCGAATGTATATATTTACTTGAATCGTCGTTAGAGTATAAATATTTTATTTATAAATATAAAAGGAATTGAAAATGGCGCGGTAGTTCGAAAATTCGATTTCAAAGTTCAAATGAATGTACCAGGTGCAAAATAAACCGGATTTTGGCGAAACCAAAAATATTTGAATCTAGTTGAGAATATCGTTCCACCGAATCTGAAAAATCAAAATTTCATAGCGGGAATCAAAAGTTATGCCTAGTTGAAAATTCAAAGTACTCGCTATGGAATTCTGGCCCTTAAAAATGGAAATTTTGCAAATGACCACGGTTTTCGATGAAGCCACTTTTGTTGTATCCGGGATGTCAAATTATTGCTAGGTTCCAAAATTCATAATTTTTCGAATCTATTTGTAAGCGTGGCAAAGTAAAACGTGTTTTGACCAGTTTCAGTTGATTTTAATCGACTGGAAAATGGCCATTTTTCAAATGGTCCCAGAATTTGACCAAACTAGTTTTGTTAAGACCACATCGTCAATACGAAGCTAGAAAATATATTTCGGGAATTTTAAGAGTTCGTTCGTGGCGCCGGTAAATTGAAATGCACGTTCAAATTCAATATATAGAGTTATATTTTGATTTTGACGAAAACTTATCGAAACGATCGAATCAGCCTACGATACATAACCCATTGTGTTCGGAATGGGGGTAATTAGCTAGGGACGACAATTGGTGGGTTCGATTTCAAGTTGAAAATAAAAAGTTGCTTTGAGGGAGTTTAAAATAATTAAATAAATATATAAACTTATCCTCACCCCTCTCTCTCCACACTCCCCTTCCACGTCAGAAATCAAAATAGAAAAAAAATACCCGATCCTTCTCAGATCGGGTCGCCGCCCATCAGGGGTCCATCGCGCCGGCTCCCCCTCATCGCCCCTTCCATCCTCTAGCAGCTCCGCCTCCATCTTCCGCCCCTCCTCCTCTGAATCGAGCCACACCCCAAAAAGATGAACCCAAACCCTAATCGAGCCACCCAAATCCTCCTCCAGAATGCGGACCACCCCCTAGCCCTGTCGCTCTAGCACCTCACACGCCTCCGACCTGCTAAGCCCTCCTCAGATGAACTCCGACGTGCCATTTCCCCCTCCTCCACAGTAAACGAAATTGAAAAGTAAGTTTTCTTTATATTTGTTTTTATATATTATTTTATATATAATTAGTATGCAATAAAAGCATTGTTTTAAAATATATATAAAGCATAGAAAATATGAATTTGGTTCATGAAAAGTTATGACTATTATTATAGAAAAGGTCAGATTTTTATATAGTTAATCAAATAGAAAAGGTCGAATTTTTATATTAGAAAAGTTTGAATCGTTATATAGTTGAAATGGTGAAGTAAAAATGAGATTTTTATATATGAAGACATAGAGAATAAAAATATATTTTTTATATGATATAAAGAATAAAAATATGATTTTTATATAAGTAGTGAACTAAAAATATGATTTTTATATTATAGAAGGAATAAAAATATGATTTTTATATCATAGGAAGAATAAAAATATGATTTTTATTTATGCAGAGTAATAAGAATAGAATTTTTATCTAAATGGTAGCGGTAAAAAAATTTGATTTTTATATATAGGAAGTAGCGTTAAAAATATAATTTTTAACACAAACGGTGTTGAACAGATCTCGTTAGAAGCAAAGTGAAGAATTCCTACATATAAATACTCGCGGTGTATTGGTTTAGCTAGTCCGTGAGAAATCCTCACTTTTATTTTTACTTATAGTTTGAAATATATACTAGGATGCGAACGGTGTTTAGTAGCACCCGACACCCGTCGTCCACAGACCACGGATGACTTGTTTGTTTGATTGCTGTGTTGTGAAATTTTATTGTGTGATGTGGAATGAAATAAAATATTCTATAGTGGAAAATATTTTATATTTAAAAATAAAAAATTTAATGTGTATAAAAAAGAAATATTTATAAACAAATCGGACGATTTGTTTATATACACTGATTTGACTAATATTGATTGGGACGATAAATTTTACACATCGCCCAACTGCACAAATAAAATATGTGTTTGTTGTTTTGAAACCCCACATGGGTATTGGGATGATATTTGACGTACACTAATCCCGATTGTTTAGTTGTATGTCAATAGATGGGCTGAGAAACTGTGTAAGCGTTAATTATTTATATTTAATGCTTATGCAATTGTGTAGTACACTCTGGATGATGGTTGATTATTTATCGTTGCTATTATATACATGTGTTGTAGAAAATCCATATAATTAACATTATATGGTAATTGATTGGGCCTCATTCCAATATAGAAAATAAATTCATGTGTTGAATTGAAAAATATTCATGTGTTGAATAGAATAAACATTCGTGTGTTGAATTGAAAATAAATTCATGTGTTGAATAGAATAAATATTCATGTGTTGAATAGAAATATATATTCATGTGTTGAATAGAATAAAATCCATGTTGGTTAGATATGTGCCATTTTGACATAAATGATATTTATATCGATTTTATTCATTTTTATAATGAATATAGAAAAGAAAGTGATTTCAAAATATAACGTTTTGAAAATATTATCATTTGTATATCGATGATGTGGAATATTCAATTTTGATTAGAAATTGAATATGAAGTTGAAATCGTTTTGAAAACGAATTTAAAACGATTTATAAAATACGTTTTGAAAGGAAATCGACGAAACATGTATAATATATATATTATATGTATAATGGCCTGAATAGAACGCGTCGCGCCGCTGCAGTTCGCGAATTTCGACCATTGACTTCGAATGGATATTATGGGAGATCCGACCGTCGGATTCTCCTAAAACCGGAACTGTTGGGTTCCTATCGAAAAGAGCTTTCCAATGAATATTAGAAATTAGAAATCTAATAGTTGGATTTGGAATTATGTCCAAATCAATTTTGGAAAAGGTCGTTGTAAGTGCAGTTCGATGGCCGTTGATGGAAATCGACTGTACGAGCCTTGATAAAATTATTAAAAATAATAATAATTTGTGTAAAATCATAAGAAATGATCTGTGAAGAATTGGGACGAAAATTTCAATATTTGTAAAGATAAAAATAGATCTTTATCGAAATGAACTAGTTTTGAACTAGAATTAAAATCGATTTATTTTTGAAATAAATAAATTGAATTTGAAAGGGGTTTTAAAAGTAAACAGAATTTCGAATAATTGAATTGGAATGGATTTGAATTGAAATTGTCTTTGGAATATTTCGATGTTGGATTTTGTGATTATACCGATATTGTTATGGAAATTTGAAAGATATATATACATATATATCGTTATTTCCAATACGATATTTGTTGGTCATAGAATTTGATATTGAATATAAGCCGATATATTTTCTAATCAGAGCCTTGTATTTAATATCAAATGTGATTTGGGTTTATCGCGAATGGTATCTTCAATAATATTGTTCTTAGACCCAATGGAGTTAAGAAAATCAGAAACTAACTGGAGATTAGTAAAGTTGAATGGTCTCCTAGGTATTGATCTGATGTTGGTTTCGGCCTTCGGGGTTAATACTTAGGGAATTGTTCACTTGCTAATTTACGTTTAAAGGCTGTTGGAGTGGAATGTGATTTTGGGTTTATAGTGAACCGTGTTTTAAATGACATTGGTTCTTTAACCCAGTTAAAGACAGGATGTGATTTCCTAAGTTAAATAATCATTGATAGTGATTATTTGGAAGATTAAAACCAAGTTGAGTTTTAATGAATCTTTAATTAGATTGAAATGATCGAGAATGGAGTATCACCAGTTTTGGTCTAGACGATAATTAAATCTTTAATTAGATTTGAACGTGAAATCAGAATTCAGAACTCAAGACCTTCTTTGAGTTGTGAGTTCGATTTCTTCAATAATATAATTAGTAATTTAGTTGGATTAAGTTATGATGCAGATTATATGGTGATGTTGTGAATTATTGACCACATGTTATCATTCAGATTGTAATTTTGTGATTTTATTATTTATGTTGTAAATTCTATGATGTTATGTTGTGATGTTATCATCTATGTTTTAAAGTTATGATGTTATCATCTATGTTGTAATTCTATAAAATCAAATCATCATGTTGTTCATATGTTAGTTTGGTTAAGTTGATTCATATGATAAATCATATGTATGTATGCAAGTTTAGATATTGATTTAAACATGGATCATATGCAAGTTAGTAGATTTTATGCATTAGCTTACATGTTTCATGACACCTATTTTATGTGAATTGGATCTAAAAGTTAGGCTATGACATATGTGAGTTATATGTTAAATTCTACATGCTAGTTTACATGTTTAGATGTAAGTTTAGACCCTTGTTATGTTGCATAAATCACATATGCAAGTTTATATAAATATATGAGATTGGAATATGAATCATGTTATGCAAGTTTAGGGTTATTGCCTATGCAAGTTTACACCTTTAGATGTAGATCTATGACATACATGATTTATGAAAGTTTGTGACCATCAAGTTTACACCTTTAGATTTGGATCTATGACATATGTAGTTTTATGCAAGTTGTAACTTTGGCCTATGCAAGTTTTAGATGTAGAACATCATTCACACATGCAAGCTCACCCCTATTGTTTAGATCTAGTTTTAATTATGTGTATGTTGTGATGTTTTCTCTTTATTCCATGAGTTAGACTATTCGAGTCTAACTCTATTTTACGTTAAACGAACGAACGTACAACATGGGGTAAAGGGGATAATATTAAAAGATTTAATTGTTATAAATGCCTTAAAAGGCATAATTAAATTTGTGATGAAATTGGTATGATTTTACATACCATAAATGGATGGACATAATTGAGTCAATTATGGCCATAGTTAAATTTGGAATTAATTGATAATTTGAATAGGGAAAGTGATTCGAATTGGGGGATGATTAATTAGGTGTAATTAATCGTCTAAGACACGAGGTTAGGCTCTTTTGTGGTGTAAGACTGCCCGGACCCGCCCGACAAATCCGGCTGCCACAAATGCCAGTCTAAGGTGAGAGGTCTTAGGCACAAATTAAATACGTAACAGTTGTAAAGACATGAGGTTAGGCTCGTTTGTGGTGTAAGACTGCCCGGACCCGCCCGGCAAATCCAGTTGCCACAAATGTCAGTCTAATGTGAGAGGTCTTTATGAGGTTACAGTCTTAATGAATTAAGAAACACTTAACCAGATAAACATGTAGTGGGACATGAGGGGGTTAAGTGGGTGCCTTAGGTGGCATGTGTAATCTAGTGGGTGCCTTGGGTTGCATTTGAAATACGATTAGAAACACTTAACCAAAATTGAAACATGTAAGTGAACATGAATAAGAAGTGGGTTAAGTGGGATGTACTAGAGGGGACCAAGCTTAGGTGGATAGCTTGTGTCAAGTAATGGGTGCCCGTTTCAACCAGTAACCCATACGTATCTTTGTGGGCTTGACCTAAGTCGAGGACGGGACACGCATACTGCGCTTAACTGTAAGAGGCCAAATGTAACACCCCGAATTTCGGTTAATGTTAAAATTCACAAATTAAAGAATAACTAATCCCAGATGTGGGAATTAGGGGAAACGGGCTGCGTCATTGCGTTCGCCTCGGAAAAATACGCGAAATAGAGTCCGAGTTTTCGAAAATCGGAGTCCGTATGAAGGAGATATGGACGAACGAAGTTAGGCAGAAAAACCGGAAACAGGCCAGAAATGCACTGGCGCACCTGTGAAGTGCGCCAGCACAAAAATACACTGGCGCACTTGGGAAGTGCGCCCGTGTCGAGCCAGAAACCTGCACAGCCTTTTGGCTTGACCCTGGCTGGCTTGGTGCACCTGGTTTGGCCCTTGGTCTTGTTTTGGAGGCTTGTGACGATTTTTGAGGGCTGGGATCTATCCTAGGGTTAATCTAATGGCCTAAAACACTACCTAATCCTATAAATAAGACCCTAACCCTACCCTAATTCATTCATAATTAAATCTAGTAACTAAACTATGGCAAAATGAAACTTGGTCATGGCCTCCACAAATCAAATGAAGAGAGTTGCAAGCTAATCAACCCCTAATCACCTTCTTCTTCATATTTGGCAACTAGTTTTACTTCATTGATTTGCTAATCTTGGTTTTGGTGAGTTTCTATGGCTTTAATAATCAATTGTTAAATTGATTATGGTAGGATGTGATAAGACATGGCTATGTTTGTGGATAAATGTATTTATGCAAGTTTGTATGATATGTGATTTGCAAGTTTTATGTTAAATGCAAGTTTACCCTTTTAAATATGGTATATACATATGCAAGATGGCACCCTTATATGCTATGCATGTTTACCCTCCTTTAAGATGCAAGTCATATATGTAAGTTCGACATATTATGCAAGTTATGCTTACATGCAAGCTCAACATGTTATGTAAGTTATGTGCATATGCAAGTTATGTGTATGAGGGTATGCAAGTTGTGTGCATAGTGTTATGCAAGTTAAGTTTATGAGATTATGCAAGTTATGAGCATGATGTTATGCAAGTTATGTATATGTTTAAATGCGAGCTTAATGTGATGTGCAAGTATGTGAATGCTTATGCAAGTATATGAATGCCCATACAAGTATGTGAATGCTTATGCAAGTTATGTGTAGGCTTAAATGCATGTCTAACGTGTTATGCAAGTTATGAGAATGCTTATATGCAAGTTCAACATGTTATGTAAGACATGTGTACGATAATGTGCAAGTTTGGGGTTAAATGTGGTTGGGTTAATATATGCTCATATATGCAAGTTGACATCCTCTTAACCCATGACAAAGTTGTATGCTAAACCCATGATATTTGTGATGATCTTCCCCTTATTTATGTCATGAAATGAGAACGATTTACGTGGGGAATGTTGGGGTTGGTAAATATGTTAATAAGTGAATGATTGGGTATGATTAAGCATACCATAAAAATAAATTACCATAAGTGGGAATTTACCTATTGAGTTAGGTCTACCCCATGGGAATTTACCTATTGAGTTAGGTCTACCCATGTTATGGAAAACTTGATATTAATTAGGGATAATTAATATGGGGGTGATTAATTAGGTGTAATTAATCGACTAAGACACGAGGTTGGACTCATTTGTAGTGTAAAACTGCCCGGACCCGACCGGCTTAACCAGTTGCTACAAATGTCAGCCCAATGTGAGAGGTCTTAGCCATAAATTAAATACGTGATTAAGGTAAAGACACGAGGTTAGACTCTGTTATGACGTAAGACTGCCCGGACTCTACCGGCTTAACCAGGCGGTCATAACAGCCAGTCTAATGTGGGAGGTCTTTATGGGAGATCACGGTCTTAATTAATTAAGAAACACTTAACCATATTAGCATGTAGTGGGACATGAGGGGTTAAGTGGGTGCCTTGGGTGGCATGTAGTAACTAGTGGGGGTGCCTTGGGTGGCATGAGAAAACTAGTGGGTTGCCTTGGGTGGCAATAGAAAATACGATTAGAATACTTAACCAGAGTGGAACATGTAACTAAACATGAATAAAGGGTTAAGTAAGTGCCTTGGGTGGCATGGGGGAATCAAGTAAGTGCCTTGGGTGGCATGCGGAAATCTAGTGGGTGCCTTAAGTGGCAATTGTAATATAATTGGATGACTTAACCAAACCTTAACATGTAAGGGGGCATGATTATAAAAAGGGGTTAAGTGGGATGCACTAGATAAAATGACAAGCTTAAGTAGTAGCTTGTGGGGGCCCATTTCAACCAATATCCCAAACGTATCTTTGTGGGCTCGACCCATGTCGAGTGACGGGACACGCATATTGGGCTTGATTATAAGAGGCCAAAACGGGGTAGCGGTGGCAACGCAAGTCCAATGGGTTTCATATGCGTGTGTGGGCCCGGGCTGGTAGATAAGCCGTTGTTGCATCGTGTAGATATAAAGCCGTGCACCGTTGATAGTATTGGGTAGCCACCTTAGGGGAGTGATACACCCCACTGTGGGACCAGCACGGGTATCTACGTTAGGGAACCGATCGATGGGGAGTAGTGGGTACACCTAGTAAAGATAGGGGCAGACGGCACCTATGTAGGGGTACACGAAACTACTGGGTAAGATTACTAGGTACACCTAGTGGATGTAGGGGCAGACGGCACCTACGTGGTCAGTTATACACCTAGTGGAGGTAGGGGCAGACGGCACCTACGTGGTCAGCTAGAAGTACCAGAAACTACTAGTTATATTTTCTAAGTCTTTAAGTGGGATCAACCTTTAAGTAGGAATTACTCTTGGTGGGTAGAACTGGTGTGGTGCAGTGTAGGAATTACCCTTGGGTGGGTAGGTCTGGGGTGGTGTAAGCTAGTAATTATCCTTGGGTGGATAAATACGTCGTTTCGATTATCGTAGTACATCCTGTGTTTTGTGGACTACCTATTGTAGTCATTATCCCAGAGGTACCGTATCTTGTTTATATCATACCCTAATTACTTTAATGGTTGTATTGTTAGGGTTATAGGACTCACTCAGACTTATGTCTGACCCCGTTGTTGTTTATCTTTTTCCCCCACCCTCAGGTTACCAGAGTGGACTTAGCACTAGTGGGCTTGGACCAGACCGCTATATCTATCTTTTGGGGCTTGGACGATAGAAGTAAAGCTCAGTTTATTTTTTTGGCTATTGTCTATGTAATGGGATTATGTACTTCTATTTTATCAGGATGGATATTATGTACTTGACTCTTGTTATGGTTTTGTGATGTAGCCAAACATGTTTTGTTAATGAAATGATGATTTAAATTTTCAAGTATTACTTATATCTGTCCTGTTGTAATTTTTCTGTTCTATACTCACTAAAAATACTCCACCAAAACTAAGGCATTCCCTTTGTGAGTGACCTTAGCGGGTGTGGGGTGTTACACGTGGTATCAGAGCTTAAGGTTACCGGAACAGATAAAATTTTTAGAAAAACTATTTTCTAAGAATATTTTTGGAAAGGAGTATTTTCAAAAACATGTCTTTTAAAAGAAAAGTTTTTGAAAGAAAATCATAATCCCCAATAGCCATATCTATATCTTTCGAATTCTCCATTTTGAATCTCTTCCTTTCTCTCGTTTTGAGTTTCCCCTCCGCGTATAGATGATCTTTCTAAGATAGATAAGGATGGAAAACCACTTCAAGGGACTTAGACGTTAGTCGGATTAGAAGTTGGTTTAAGAAGGAGGAGGACTGGTAGGTATCTATTGGATAAACGATGGGAGGAAGGCTCAAAAAGTTGTTTGGTTAATGAAAGATGAAACCTCATTGGTGGGAGGTTACGAGTGGAGAATAGGGAAGAAGAAGGCAAGTGGTTATCCTTTTGAGAGGAATAAGACACCTTATTAGGATTGTTCAAAGAAGCAAGGGCAAGGTATGGAATCTTCTGGAGGGTAGTTGTATTCCCTCACGACTAGGGTACCAGATGGGGATATGACCGTCTAGGTTGGAATTTGGATTTCTTTATCATCCGATTCAAGCTTTATTTGATTCTGATATATCGAGTTCGTTTATCCCACCATTGTTAGTTGAGTCACTGCACTTAGACACCAGTTTGGTAGATGATCCCTTAGTTGTTTCAAACCCAATTGGGCTCCATGATGTGTTTGGGTTTGAAAGTTTCTATACTTAGCGTTGAGTTTAGGTGTGATGCTTGTTGGGCTTCACGGGCTATGGGTTAATTTTGGGCATGGACTGGTTATCCAGTAGGGGTGCCGTTCTTGATTTTGAAGGGAGAGTTGTTAGGCTTATGACCCGCTTGGGTAACACTCTCGAGATCTCTTGCAATCCCATAGAATCTGTTATGCTAAGTTATCTAGAATCGCTTGACACGTCGGTCTAGAGTTTGCGAACTGTTAGAGCGGTCCGGGAATACTCGGATGTGTGTGAGGAGGTGAAGGGTTTACCTCCGGAGCAGGAAATTGACTTCCAATTATATCTGGTAGACAAAGCCAAACCAGTTTTTTAGCCAGTGTGCCACGTGGCTCCTCGTGAGAGGAGGGAACTCCACAAGTAAGTAGGCGATTTGCTTGAGAAGGGGTTCATAAGACGAAGTATATCGGAGTGGGGCACTCCAGTAGTTGTTGCCACGAAGGCGGATGGGTCCCTCAGACTTTGTGTAGGCTAAAGAGAGCTAAATAAACTCACAAAGAAGAATAGACACCCATTGTCGAGGATTGATGATCTCTTTGATCAGTTGGTTGGCGCTTCAGTGTTGTCGTGGTGGATTCAGCCACGGAGTTTCATCAGTTGAGAGTGGCTAAGGATAGTATAGAGAAGACTACCTTCAGGACTCGGGACGGTTTTTATGAGTGGCTGGTGATGCCATTTGGTTTGACGTACGCCCCCGCATATTTTGTTGGTTTGATGGGAAGGGTGTCCAAGGAGTACCTAAATAAGTTGTGATGGTCTTTGTGGATGACATCTTGGTCTTCTCTAGGAGCGAAATAAGTTTTCGTATGTGCTCAATAGGCTGAGCAAAGCCAGTATGGGATAAACGATAGTTTTGGAGCGAGACTGGCGAGGACATCCAGAGCTGGACAAGGGCTTAATTATTTAGCCGTTTTTACTAGTATCATCTCACGTAGGACGTCTAGGTTCGAAGGAGGCATCTCTTGGGTGTTTGTCTGATATTGGTTTAGGCCTTTGGGGCTTGCATTTGGGGGATGTCGAGTTCGACCAGGGTGGTCTGCGTGAGGGATGGATAGTTGTGACGATTTTGCATGGGAGAATATCCTGATTTTCTCTAGGAGTGAAGAAAAAAACCTGCCCTATATCTTAGGGAAGTATTGGAGACTCCCCAGGCGCATAGTCTTAAGACAACAAAAGTGAATAGGATTCTTAGCGTCCTATGAGTTTGAGACAGCATACACCCACGGTAAGGGTAGCATGGTAGCGGACGCCTTAAGTAGAAAAAGGTTGTCCTCGAGTTTGTGGTTCGTTGAACGACGGAGCTTAGAGTTTATTTCTATGTTTGACTTTAGGCCTTCCGTTGACTTTGTACCCGGTTTGCTAGCCTCATTGGAGGTTAGGCCTACTCTTTTGGGGCTTTGGAGAAGCACAGAGGGACGACCCACATTTGGTTGAGTTGGTAGAGAAGCTCATAAGGGGGGAGTCGTCCAGCCATTTGAGTAGGTACACCCTAGATGATAGAGGGTGCTTGCGTAGAGACGGTAGACTTTGTGTACCGCAAGACGAGGGTTTGAGGAAGGCTATTCTTGATGACGCACACCGTTCTAGGATGACCATTCATCCCGGTGGGGGTAAGATGTACCAAGACATGAAGAGGGCTTTCTTCTGGGCCGGTATGAAGAAAGATGTGGCCGAGCATGTCGCTCGATGCTTGGTGTGCCAACGAGTGAAGACGGAGCGAAAGAAACCAGGTGGGTTGCTTCACCCATTGGAGGTTCCGCAATGAAAGTGGGACAGCGTCTCGTTGGATTTTATTGACAGGTTACCCAGATCGAGAAAGAGTAATACAGGAATTTGGGTGGTGTTAGACAGACTTACTAAGAACACCCATTTCATACCTGTGAAGAGTAAGTGGACTGCTCCATGGCTAGCTTTTGTATATCTTCGAGAGATAGTTCGATTGCATCGGGTACCCTCTAGCATAGTGAGTGATCGAGATCCTATCTTCACTAGAGAGTTTTTGAAGAATTTGCAAGAGGCGGTAGGGACTCAGTTGTGTATGAGTACCGCATATCATCCTCAGACGGACAGCCAGACCGAGAGGGTGAATCATGTTTTAGAAGACCTTTTGAGGCTATGTATCTTGGATTTTGGAGGTACATGGGAGGAGCATCTTCCATTGGCGGAGTTGCCCGACAGACTTAGTAGTGTACATGATGTATCCCATGGGAGGAAGTGCCTACATGAGACCGCAAAGGTGATAGGGCCAAGTTTACTTAGAAAAGTGGAAGCAGAGCGTGATGCGATGATTCGACGAGCTCCTACTTGCATCCTTGGGTCAGAGATTTGGAAGTTGAGAAACAGAGAGGTTCAACTAATCAAAGTACAAAGGGGAGATGAAGAGAGTGACGCTACCTGGGAGACGGAAGCGAAGATGCGTTCGAGGTACCCTTTTCTTTCGGAGGGTATGTCCTTTTGCTTCTCCTTCATCGCATATCTTGTGCTTATCTTATCTTTAGTATGTCCTCTCGCTAGTACCTTTGACCTTTAGATAGGGTAAACCTATGGTTGAAACATGTGTTTGAGACATGTTATGGTTGATGGATGCAAGTGGATGCAAGTGTTTGCTAGTGGTTGCTCGTGGATGCATATACACACACTCTAGGCACTAGATCGGCTCAGTCACTTCATATTGCATATTGCATAAATATGTGTGTAGGAAAATATATTTATGGATGTATAATGGTTGTGTTATCACATGGATGATGCATTTTGGTGAATGATTGTGCACTCATGTAGATATTGTATGTGTCGATAGGGTTCTCTCGCATACATAATGGATGCATGGCACTATCATGGTTTGCATATGTTCATACATTAGATAGGGAACATATACACACACTTTTTGCATATGCTCATACATCATTAGAAATTGTTTTAAGGACAATGGATGCCCGTGTTTGATGGATTGAGTAGATGGTTGTTTGGATGGTAGGATATGCATTCTCCTTAGCTTAGAGATTTCGGGGACGAAATCCTTTAAGGAGGGGAGAATGTAACACCCCGAATTTCGGTTAATGTTAAAATTCACAAATTAAAGAATAACTAATCCCAGATGTGGGAATTAGGGGAAACGGGCTGCGTCATTGCGTTCGTCTCGGAAAAATACGCGAAATAGAGTCCGAGTTTTCGAAAATCGGAGTCCGTATGAAGGAGATATGGACGAACGAAGTTAGGCAGAAAAACCGGAAACAGGCCAGAAATGCACTGGCGCACCTGTGAAGTGCGCCAGCACAAAAATACACTGGCGCACTTGGGAAGTGCGCCCGTGTCGAGCCAGAAACCTGCACAGCCTTCTGGCTTGACCCTGGCTGGCCTGGTGCACCTGGTTTGGCCCTTGGTCTTGTTTTGGAGGCTTGTGACGATTTTTGAGGGCTGGGATCTATCCTAGGGTTAATCTCATGGCCTAAAACACTACCTAATCCTATAAATAAGACCCTAACCCTACCCTAATTCATTCATAATTAAATCTAGTAACTAAACTATGGCAAAATGAAACTTGGTCATGGCCTCCACAAATCAAATGAAGAGAGTTGCAAGCTAATCAACCCCTAATCACCTTCTTCTTCATATTTGGCAACTAGTTTTACTTCATTGATTTGCTAATCTTGGTTTTGGTGAGTTTCTATGGCTTTAATAATCAATTGTTAAATTGATTATGGTAGGATGTGATAAGACATGGCTATGTTTGTGGATAAATGTATTTATGCAAGTTTGTATGATATGTGATTTGCAAGTTTTATGTTAAATGCAAGTTTACCCTTTTAAATATGGTATATACATATGCAAGATGGCACCCTTATATGCTATGCATGTTTACCCTCCTTTAAGATGCAAGTCATATATGTAAGTTCGACATATTATGCAAGTTATGCTTACATGCAAGCTCAACATGTTATGTAAGTTATGTGCATATGCAAGTTATGTGTATGAGGGTATGCAAGTTGTGTGCATAGTGTTATGCAAGTTAAGTTTATGAGATTATGCAAGTTATGAGCATGATGTTATGCAAGTTATGTATATGTTTAAATGCGAGCTTAATGTGATGTGCAAGTATGTGAATGCTTATGCAAGTATATGAATGCCCATACAAGTATGTGAATGCTTATGCAAGTTATGTGTAGGCTTAAATGCATGTCTAACGTGTTATGCAAGTTATGAGAATGCTTATATGCAAGTTCAACATGTTATGTAAGACATGTGTACGATAATGTGCAAGTTTGGGGTTAAATGTGGTTGAGTTAATATATGCTCATATATGCAAGTTGACATCCTCTTAACCCATGACAAAGTTGTATGCTAAACCCATGATATTTTTGATGATCTTCCCCTTATTTATGTCATGAAATGAGAACGATTTACGTGGGGAACGTTGGGGTTGGTAAATATGTTAATAAGTGAATGATTGGGTATGATTAAGCATACCATAAAAATAAATTACCATAAGTGGGAATTTACCTATTGAGTTAGGTCTACCCCATGGGAATTTACCTATTGAGTTAGGTCTACCCATGTTATGGAAAACTTGATATTAATTAGGGATAATTAATATGGGGGTGATTAATTAGGTGTAATTAATCGACTAAGACACGAGGTTGGACTCATTTGTAGTGTAAAACTGCCCGGACCCGACCGGCTTAACCAGTTGCTACAAATGTCAGCCCAATGTGAGAGGTCTTAGCCATAAATTAAATACGTGATTAAGGTAAAGACACGAGGTTAGACTCTGTTATGACGTAAGACTGCCCGGACTCTACCGGCTTAACCAAGCGGTCATAACAGCCAGTCTAATGTGGGAGGTCTTTATGGGAGATCACGGTCTTAATTAATTAAGAAACACTTAACCATATTAGCATGTAGTGGGACATGAGGGGTTAAGTGGGTGCCTTGGGTGGCATGTAGTAACTAGTGTGGGTGTCTTGGGTGGCATGAGAAAACTAGTGGGTTGCCTTGGGTGGCAATAGAAAATACGATTAGAATACTTAACCAGAGTGGAACATGTAACTAAACATGAATAAAGGGTTAAGTAAGTGCCTTGGGTGGCATGGGGGAATCAAGTAATTGCCTTGGGTGGCATGCGGAAATCTAGTGGGTGCCTTAAGTGGCAATTGTAATATAATTGGATGACTTAACCAAACCTTAACATGTAAGGGGGCATGATTATAAAAAGGGGTTAAGTGGGATGCACTAGATAAAATGACAAGCTTAAGTAGTAGCTTGTGGGGGCTCATTTCAACCAATATCCCAAACGTATCTTTGTGGGCTCGACCCATGTCGAGTGACGGGACACGCATATTGGGCTTGATTATAAGAGGCCAAAACGGGGTAGCGGTGGCAACGCAAGTCCAACGGGTTTCATATGCGTGTGTGGGCCCGGGCTGGTAGATAAGCCGTTGTTGCATCGTGTAGATATAAAGCCGTGCACCGTTGATAGTATTGGGTAGCCACCTTAGGGGAGTGATACACCCCACTGTGGGACCAGCACGGGTATCTACGTTAGGGAGCCGATCGATGGGGAGTAGTGGGTACACCTAGTAAAGATAGGGGCAGACGGCACCTATGTAGGGGTACACGAAACTACTGGGTAAGATTACTAGGTACACCTAGTGGATGTAGGGGCAGACGGCACCTACGTGGTCAGTTATACACCTAGTGGAGGTAGGGGCAGACGGCACCTACGTGGTCAGCTAGAAGTACCAGAAACTACTAGTTATATTTTCTAAGTCTTTAAGTGGGATCAACCTTTAAGTAGGAATTACTCTTGGTGGGTAGAACTGGTGTGGTGCAGTGTAGGAATTACCCTTGGGTGGGTAGGTCTGGGGTGGTGTAAGCTAGTAATTATCCTTGGGTGGATAAATACGTCGTTTCGATTATCGTAGTACATCCTGTGTTTTGTGGACTACCTATTGTAGTCATTATCCCCAGAGGTACCGTATCTTGTTTATATCATACCCTAATTACTTTAATGGTTGTATTGTTAGGGTTATAGGACTCACTCAGACTTATGTCTGACCCCGTTGTTGTTTATCTTTTTCCCCCACCCTCAGGTTACCAGAGTGGACTTAGCACTAGTGGGCTTGGACCAGACCGCTATATCTATCTTTTGGGGCTTGGACGATAGAAGTAAAGCTCAGTTTATTTTTTTGGCTATTGTCTATGTAATGGGATTATGTACTTCTATTTTATCAGAATGGATATTATGTACTTGACTCTTGTTATGGTTTTGTGATGTAGCCAAACATGTTTTGTTAATGAAATGATGATTTAAATTTTCAAGTATTACTTATATCTGTCCTGTTGTAATTTTTCTGTTCTATACTCACTAAAAATACTCCACCAAAACTAAGGCATTCCCTTTGTGAGTGACCTTAGCGGGTGTGGGGTGTTACACCAAACCGGGTTAGCGTTGGTAACGCAAGTCCAACGGGTTCATATGCGTGTGTGGACCCGGGCTGGTAGGTAAGACGTTGTTGCATCGTGTAGGTATAAGCCATGCATTATTGGTGGTATCGGGTTGCCACTTTTGGGAGTGATACACCCCACTGTGGGGCCCGCATGGTTATCTACGAGTTAGGGAACCGATCCCTTGGGGGTAGTGGGTACACCTAGTGGAGATAGGGGAAGGCGGCACCTATGAAGGTAGCTAGGGGTGCACGAAACTACCAATATCATTATTAAGTTCTGTAGGCGGGATCAACCTTAGGGTGACTAGTGGTGGTGCAGTACAGTATAGTAGTAGTGGTGCAGTATAGAAATTATCTTATAGTGGGTTAGGTGCGCTTTAACGTTATCTTAGTTCATCATGTTTCCTTGTTTACTCTGTCATACTCAATTTTTCACAATCATTCCCGTATTTTCCAACTTATGCCTTAGCCTAGTTACTTTGGTAATTATATTGTTAAAGTTATCGCACTCGCCAGACATTATGTTTGACCGCCCTTTTCCATCTCTTTTCTTCCTTCCCCCCTCCCCCCCCCCCCAGGTGCTCAGGTAGGAACTAGCACCAGTGGAGCTTGATTTTGGATAGATGTATCACTTGCTTTTAGAAGATTGCTTTGATCGCTGAAGTAAAGTTCAGCCTCTTTTATTTATGGCTATTTTGTATTGGGGATTATGTCTTTCAATTTATGTACTTTTGTTTAGTCAAGATGGATATTATGTACTTGACTTTGGTTTTGATGATGTAATCAAACATATGTATTTTCCGCTGCAATGAAATAAAGTTTTTATTTTTTCAAGTACTGTTTATATCTGCCTTGTTGTTAAGTTTCTGTTCTATACTCGCTTAAAACGCTCCATAGAAGTTAATGCATTCCCTTTGCGAGTGACATTAATGGACATGGGGTGTTACACGTGGTATCAGAGATGAAGTTTACCAGAACAGATATGAATTTTGAAAAAAAGCTGTTTTTCCAAACGACTTTTATAAAGAAGTACTTTCAAAAGTATGTTTTAAGGAAAGTATTTTCAGGAGAAAGGATTATTTTAGAAAGCATAACCCCAAGAGCCATATATCCTTCCTTGGGTTATTTTATGTTGAATCTTTCCTTTTTCGTTTCAGTATGTCAGGAATTCCGGAGATATCCGAGGGAATAACGACACTAGGATGGTTTAGGAGGTATTTGGAGACTAGGTCCACCACTGCTGGTCCAGCATATCCTCCTCCTCCTCCTCCTCGCTTCGATACTTTTGCAAATATATGTAAGGATTTTAGAGCTATGGGTGGAAAACCTTTTCACGGGACGGAGACGTTTGTTGAAGCACGTAATTGGCTAAAGGAGGTGGAAGAATTGTTTGGAATTTTGAAGTGGATGGTGGAAGAAAAGTCCAGCTAGCTGCCTTGCTAATGAAGGATGAGGCCTCGTTTTGGTGGGAGGTCACGAATGGAGAGCGTCTAGTTGATACATGGCCAGATTTTAGGCGGAGGTTTGAGGCCAAGTTTCTTTCGCGGGCTGAAGAGAATCTATACATGGAAAGGTTTTTGGAGCTGAAGCAAAGGAATCTATCGGTGAAAGAGTACGTCAACAAATTCAAACAATTGGCAAGATTTGGCTTGGACTTGGTGAATACTCCAGAAAAGAAGGCTCTAAGATTTGTTAAGGGTTTAAACGAGCCGCTTCATGGGTTAGCTATGACCAACATTCCCATGGGGGCTACCTTCAAGAGACTAGTTGACATGGCGCTTATGCATGAAAAGGAGAAGGGAGCCAATGATAATAAGGCACCCGAGAAGAAAGGGGATCAAAAGAAGCGGCAGCAGTAACAACAAAACAAGAAAGGTGGTAACTGCAACAATGCTAAGTGGAAGAAAAGATGCTTTAACTGTGGAACACCAGGCCATCTAAGCAAAGATTGTAGGAAGAAAAAGAAGACTGGTTGATTCCACTGTGGCAAAGCGGGACATCTAATTAAGGACTGCCCAAAGAAAGGGCAGTGGGAAGGGGCAACCTCGGGAGGACAGGTGCAGGCTCTTATGGCACCAAGGCAGGCAAGGGGACAAGTTCAAGCTCTCGTGGTCCCACTGCTGCAAGAACAAGGTAGAGCAATTTCCTTTGAAAGTTCAGTTTTTCTATTTGATCATCATGTCCGTACTTTATTCGATTCTGCTGCATCACATTCGTTTATCTCTACATCATTAGCTAAAACACTGCACCTAGATACTAGTCTTGTTACTGATCCCTTGGTAGTCTCAAATCCTATTGGTGCTTCAGCTCATCTTTCTATGATTTGTCGGTATTTGAGAGTGTTTATCTTGGGCGTTGAGTTTGAATGCAATGCCTTTGTTCTTGGTTTCATGGGCTATGGCTTGATTCTAGGTGTGGATTTGGCTAACTAGATATGGGGACATCCTAGATTGCGAAAGAAGGGTAGTTAGATTGTTGACTCGTTGTGGAAAGACCCTTGATATTTCTTGTGACCCCAGAGGTCCTGTAATGCTTAGCTACCTAGAATCCCTTGACGCATCCGATGATGGCTTACATTCTGTTCCCATAGTCTGTGAATATGTTGATTTCTTCGATGAGGTAAGGGGTTTACCCCCAAAACATGAGATAGACTATCGAATATATCTAGTGGATAATGCAAAGCCAGTTGCATTACCAGTGCGCCACTTGGCTCCAAGAGAGAGAAGAGAACTCAGTAAGCAAGTGAAAGAATTGCTTGAGAAGGCGTTCATAAGACGTAGTATCTCGGAGTGGGGTGCTCCAGTAGTATTTGCCACGAAGGCAGATGGGTCCCTTATACTTTGTGTGGACTATAGGGAGCTTAATAAACTTACTAAGAAGAATAGACACCCATTGCCAAGGATTGACAATCTCTTCGATCAGTTAGTTGCCGCCTCAGTGTTTTCGCAGTTGGACTTAGCCACAGGTTTCCATCAATTGAGAGTGACTGAGGATAGCATAGACAAGACTGCCTTTAGTACTCCAGAACATTTCTTCGAGTGGCTTGTGATGCCCTTCGTTTAGACAAACGCCCCCGCATACATTGGTGACTTGATGAGCAGGGTGTTTAGGGAGTACCTCAATAAATTCGTGGTAGTCTTAGTGGATGATATCTTGATCTTTTCTAAGAGCGAGGAAGAGCATGCCCTACATCTTAGGGAAGTGTTGGAGACTCTTCGAGCACATAGCCTTAAAGCTAAATTTTCTAAATGTCACTTTTGGAGGAAGGATGTGCGATTCTTAGGGCATGTGGTTTCCAAAGAAGGGATAGCTGTGGATCCCGTGAAGGTAGTGGCCATCCAAGATTGGAAGGTCCCTAAAAATGCTACCGAGGTGAGGAGTTTCTTAGGGTTGGCTGGCTACTATAGGAAGTTTATCAAAGACTTCACGAAATTATCAGCCCCATTAACAAGCTTGACGAAGAAGAATCTAGTTTTCACATGGGACATAGATTGTGATGATGCGTTCCAACGTTTGAAGAGAGCTTTGACCACAGCCCCAATCTTAGTGTTGCCAGACGAGAGTAAGCCATTTACCGTTTATACCGACGCTTGTGGGACAGGACTAGGCGCAGTCTTAATGCAAGAGGGGAAGGTAATAGCCTATGGTAGAAGGCAGTTGAGCATGCATGAGAGAAATTACCATACACATGACCTAGAGTTGGTCACTATTGTTTTCGCGCTTAAGTCTTGGCGTCATTATCTTCTTCGCGAGAAATTCGAATTGTTCACTGACCACAACTCGCAAAAATACTTGTTCTCTCAAAAGGACTTGAACTTAAGGCAGCAAAGGTGGATGGAATTCTTAGCGTCCTACGATTTCGAGATAGCATATACCTCTGGCAAGGGTAACGTGGTGGCAAACGCCTTAAGTAGAAAAAGGTTGTCCTTGAGTCCGTTGTTTGTTGAGCGGTGAAGCGTAGAGTTCATCTCTACGTTTGACTTTAGACCTTCCATTGACTTCGTACCCGGTTTGCTAGCATCCTTAGAAGTCAGACCTACGATTTTGGGATGGATTGGTGAGGCATAATGAGATGACCCACAGTTGATTGAGTTAGTAGAGAAGCTCAAAAGGGAGGGAGTCATCGAGCCATCTCAGTAGGTATACCATAGATGATAAGGGTTGGTTACATAGGGACGGTAGACTTTGTGTACCAAAAGACGAGGACCTAAGGAAGACCATTCTTGTTGATGCACATTGTTCGAACATGACCATTCATCCCGGCGGGGACAAGATGTACGTGGACATGAGACGTGTTTACTTTTGGGCCGGTATGAAGAGGGATGTTGCCGAGTTTGTCGCTAGATGCTTAGTGTGCCAACAAGTACAAGCAGAGAAAAAGAAGCCCGGTGGATTGCTTCACCCGTTGGAGGTCCCACAATGGAAGTGGGAAAGCGTCTCGATGGATTTTGTTGACGGGTTACCAAGATCGAGGAAGGGTAATACGAGAATTTGGGTCATGGTAGACGGACTTACTAAGAGAGCCCATTTCATTCCCATGAAGAGTAAGAGAACTGCTCCATGGTTAGCCTCCGTATACATTCGAGAGATAGTTCGTTTGCATGGTGTTCCTTCTAGCATAGTGAGCTACCACGATCCTCTCTTCACTAGCGAATTTTGGAAGAGCTTGCAATGCGGTAGGGTCTAGGTTATGTTTGAGCACCGCATATCATCCTCAGACGGACGGCCAAACCGAGAGGGTGAATCGTATTCTAGAGGAACTATTGAGGTTGCGTGTCTTAGACTTCGGAGGTACATGGGAGGAACATCTTCCGTTGTTGGAGTTCGCATATAATAACAGCTTTCAGTCTAGCATTGGCATGGCACCATTCGAGGCTCTTTATGGACGGCCGTGTCATTCGCCTACATGTTGGTGGGAGTCTACGGATAAGATCTTGCTTGGGCCTGATATGATTAGAGAGACTTCAGAAAAGATCGATTTGATTCGAAGGAGGATGAAGACGGTGCAAGATAGGCATAAATCTTGTGCGGACAAGAGGAGGTCAGATCTTGAGTTTGATTTTTGGGACATGGTCTTTGTCAAGGTGTCTCCATTACGGAACGTCGTTCGCTTTGGGTCCGATGGGAAGTTAGCACCAAGGTTCGTAGTGTCGTTTCCTATTAAGTAAAGGATTGGGCAGATGGCGTATAGAGTGGAGTTGCCTGAGAGACTTATTGGTGTACACGATGTATTCTATGTATCACATTTGAGGAAGTGCTTGCACGAGACCGCGGAAGTGGTAGAGCCGAGCTTTCTTAGAGAGGGGGAGATAGAGCACGATGCAACGATTCGACAAGCTCCTACGCGCATTCTTGGGACGGAGATTAAGAAGTTGAGGAATCGAGAGGTCAAGCTAGTCAAAGTGGAGCAAAGCTACTTGGGAGACGGAAGATAAGATGCGTTCATTGTACCCTTTTCTTTTCGAGGGTATGACTTTTAATTTCTCTTTATCGCTTAGCTTGTACTTATCTTATCTTTAGTATGTCCTCTCGCTAGTATCTTTGACCTTTAGATAGGGTAGTCCTATGGTTGAAACATGTGTTTGAGACATGTTATGTATGATGGATGCATGTGGATGCAAGTGTTTGCTAGTGGTTTCTCGTGGATGGATATACACACACTTTAGGCACTAGATCGGCTCAATCACTTCATATTGCATATTGCATATAAATGTGTGTGCATATTTAAGTAATGGACATATAATGATTGTACCATCATATGGATGTTGCATTTTGGTGAATGGTTGTGCACACATGTTGAAATAATATGTATCGATAGGGTTCTTTCGCATGCATAATGGACACATGGCACTATCATGTTTTGCATTAAGGAGGTCAACTAAATCAGTAGACCGCCTGATTTTGCATTAGATAAGGAACACATACACACACTTCTTGCATATGTTCATTGTTAGACCGAAAAGTGGGTCTAACACCCAAATTGACTGAAACCAGAATAAAATAAGATCAAAAGTAAAATGGAGACACAGAATTTATAGTGGTTCGGCGTTGAAAAGCCTACGTCCGCTTGTCAATCACTATTCTCGATGATATAGTTGCAATTACAACAAGATATTCACTCAATTTCACTCACAACTCACATACATTCACTCAATTGTCTCAAAACAAATGTTGGAAGACGATTTGGATTATCTGGGAGTGCTAGAATTTAGTTTATGAAAGTGCTTGAACTCTCAAAGTGCCAAAAAGAAGATCCCTTTGATTGTCTCTAAGCGAGGTATTTATAGGTGAAAATTTGCTCAGAATCCGATCCGGATCGGAGCCACGTGTCTTCCATCCCATCGTCCTCTGGTTCGGATGGACTCCAGTGCTGACAGCGCATCAGAATAGAGATTATTGTGGGTAGGAACTGGTCATAACCGCTCCGCATATTCAGGCAATCGTGGGGGGAAGCGACATGGAATATGGGTTCGGTTCGGAGGAGCGTGTAGATGGGGTTCGGATCGGGGCATCCGATCCGACCCGACTTGAGCTGATATTGAGTTCTTATCCATTTTACTCCGCTCCGTTCTGATCTGGCAATAGCTCTCCGATCCAAATAGTAGTAGCTCTCCAATCCGAATCGTAACAGCTCTCTGGTCCGAACAGCAGAATCTCTCCGATCCGATCCGCTATAATGCTTCCTAAGTTCTTCAACGCTTTACATATCGACTTTGTGTTGCCTAGCTCACAAAGTGGGCTAACATTTTTTCCCCCTCAAAGGATGCTTCTGTTGGAGACGGTGCATGCTTTGATTATCATTACACAGCGCCTTCTAGGTAATCTTCCCTTTGATTTTCCTTGTGCTTTCATCCTCTTCTTCGAATTTTAGCTTAATTCATATGCGCTGCTGAGTTACGAAATTCTGTTCGGTTCGGATTCCGACCCGAAAAGATCTTGTTCTTCTTTCTATTTCTCATTGGACTATTGGGCCAAGCTATGCTACTGGGCTTTCGAGCCGGTCCGAAAGGGGATACGAATAGTCACCACGTTTTTATATAAATTCAGCCTTCATCTTCATCTCACTTTTTTTTTATTTTATCATTTTGCAAGTTCTGTTCCAAAACTCTAAGATTCAAAAGAGAAAAACTTTTTACAATTCTCGTGCGGATCTCCAGCTTATCCACCTTGGTAGGTTAAAACCCTTGATCAACTTCATGATAATAGGTTTTGATTGAAATTCATGGTCAATTCGACCGACTTGGATGTGGTTTCCACGCTACAACACCCTCTCCCTTCGTTATTGTCAGTGATGGCTCCGTTGCTACTTTGAGGCGTTGGAAGAGGGATTCTTGGTTTGTTCGATCATGACCGGGGCGTCGGAGATGAGATTGGGTCTAAGATTAAAGAAGAGGAAGAACAAGAAGATCACAGGGAGTTGGTTCGGGCGATGGAGTATGGAGAATGGAGGAAAAGAAAAGAAAGAAAAATCCAGAAGGTTGGATCGGGTCGGGGCAAGCAGTTGAAGGGGGAATGGAGCTCAGCTAACCGGATCGGGTCGGACTGTATGATAAAGGAGGAGAGAGCCATGACTGCCTAATCCGACCCGAAGCGTTCAGGGAATCTACTTCCGAGCCGATCTGATTTTGATTCCTGGGCTTCAATGTTTGTCCAAGTCCAAGGCAGGGCTACGCCTCCGTTCCGATCCCAATGAATGCGCCCGAACCGAACCGAAGAGCAGTCCAACTTAAGGCATAAAAACTCGTTTAAATGGCCCAATCAACTCTTGGCATAATCTTCAACTTAATGGATAATTAGGATAGTGCCTTGCGAACATAAATGGACTTCAAGAACTGCCTTGATCATTATTACTTTGCCAAGATTCTGCGTCGCACCTTCAAACATTAACTTTATACTTTCCGCATACACTGTTCACACTTTAGTTTGTACACATGCACAGGGGGATATGGGCTCATTTACTCTAACTTGTGCTATTGCTTCTTTAATAGTTTTGTGACCATGAGATTCAGACGCTCTTCTAGACTAGCTGAGAAGAAGGAAGCCCCGGAGACATCCAACAAAATTACTCTTGATGACATATCTTCTTCCTCGGATCCAGAATGGAATAACGAGGGCTCAGACTACGAGGTTGGAACTCGCGAAAGCGACAATGTGTCTTCCGAGGGTGGAGTTCCCTAGGTTGTGAAGAGGAAGGAGGGATTGGTGATAACCGAGCTCCTGATGAATTTGAATCTGCCGTCATATTGGAATCACCTCAAGATTCCGTCGAATCTACGATCGACAATGACAGACTTATCCGCATTTGTCTAAAGTACGGGATACTAAAAAGGGACACCCTGGTGCCTTCGAAAACTGACCGTCCTCACAATCCCCCAGAAGGATTTATGGCAATCACCCGATTGATGTGCATGGTCGGGGCTATTCCTCCATTTTCTCCCTTCGTCGTCGATTTTCTAAGACAAATGCGGATTGCCCCCATGCAGTTGCATCCCAATTCCTATGCTTACTTGTACACCCTATATGTAGCGTATCGTGAGATCCTGGGCATAGAGCTCACTTTTGACGATGTTCACTTCTTCTATAACTTCAAGCACCGGACTCGAGAAACCCCTTCTTTCTGTTACTTCAAGTCTGTCCCTAAGAAGAAGATAATTCCAGCACCATTCAGTAGTAAAGCTGGGGACTCCAGGCTGGAATGGTTTTATATAAAGCAACAACCAGGGTGTGCTAGGAGGTGGACGAAATCAAGTAAAGCACTGGTTTTCTAGATTGCAACTCTATACATACAAACCACCGCATTAGTTCGCTTTTCTTTTGTTTGCAGTTGATAACCCAAAACAAATATCAAGCCAAGTATTTTTTGACTGGATGCACTAGCTCCTTAATGGTGATCAGAAGTTTTTAACTATTGATGAAGTCCTTAAGGACGAATATCTTCATCTTCATGGGTTGCTATCTATTACTCGTAGCATTGGTCATGGAACGGCTCCATATGTATATATTCCCCCAGTGGACGTAATCCCTGAAACGGGCGAAAGTTCGAGAGCTCCTAAAGTGCCTCTTCAGGCTTCACCATCTCCTTCTTCTACCCAAGATGATGAATTGGCTAACATGGCGGAAAAGCATCGCGAAGGGTATACTGTTCCCGAGGATGCCATTTCTCTGGAAAATTCAACGTCTTCCAAAGAGTCACCGATCGATGCTTCAGAGGGAGATGTCCCTAGCACTGATGACCCACTATTTCAGGGTTTGGGGGATCTCCCCTTACCTGAAACTATTTACACTTCAGAGGATTTTAGGAAGAATCCTTTAGTTTTCACTTCTTCCGAAGAGACCACTCCTACTAAGGCCAAAGAGCCCACTCGTACTAGTCTAGCTTCGAACTCGGGTTGGTTGGGGGGAAAACACCACTTAGGACACACTTTATACAATAACATTACAACTCACTACATCTTTCTCTTTGTGAAAATATTGATTCTGAATTTCATTTGTCTTATTGTGCAGGCACGATGTCCCGATTTTACTATGATATCAGAAAACTCCACCGCAGCATGTCTAATCCACCCTATGACACTGAGTATGATCGCCGCAATGATCGCAGTAGGGAGGAGAGAAGGCCCTATGAACCCTATCACTCTCGAACCTCACGTTCTCGCTCTCCTGTCCGGACGGACCCAGAGAGATATAAAGGTTACCAAGGTCGTCGGGAAGAGGAAAGGCCGCAACCAAAAGACTCAACCTCTTCTCAAGAAAAGAGCAGCAGGGAGAGGAGTCCGCCAAAAGATACCGAGTCGCGAAGCAAACGCAAGGTCTCTGCTAAACGGCCTACAACAGATAAAGAGGCTATTGAATCCTCCACGCACAGGGATACTGAGCTGACGATCCCCGCCCCTCAACCGCTAGATGCTGAAACTGCAGTTAAACTGGCGTATCTGGAGGAGCAATTTTCGGAACATTACTTCGAAAACTTGACTTTTTTACCTGCTCTTGAGCCCATTTCTACAAGGTAGGCAGATGAGGCCAAAGCAAAGATAGATGCGGTTGAGAAACAGTATTCAGAAATGTTCAAGTATTCGCGCAGCCTTTCCAGAATCATCCGTATTTTGATCACGAATGCTGATTCGATGCAAAAAACCGTAGAAGATGATGCAAAGGCCTTAAAAAATCTAGGAAAAGACTTGGAAGATACTCAGGCCCAGCTTGTTGTTGCTCAACAGGATGCCACTAGCTTCAAGCAACAATTTGAAGATTTGCAAAAATGTTAACATGATTTGCTTGAATCTCATACTCAAGAGCGTTCTGAGTTAAAAAAGCAAGCCGAAGATGCCAAGTCAGATGCTGCTAAAACGCGCCTTGCTTATGCTGACCTTTAACGGAAAAATGCCGAGTTAGCAAGGAGGAATGCTGAACTAGAAAAAAAATGCTGACTTGGCTTCTAAGCTAATGGAGGCGGAGAACAGGGCTGCCCTAGCGGAGGGTAACGTCGAATGTGCTATCAAGTCCGCTGAGGAGGCCCGCAAACAACTGTCAGAGGCTGAGGGAGAGGTTCAGGGTTTCGGCGAATTAATGATTGAATTCTTAGCGTATATCATCCGTCGCTGGAACATTTCTTGGATTGAAGATTATCCATCTACTCTAGTCCATGTATGGAGTTAGATTGTTGAGTGGGAGAAAGAGGAGCTCAAGGTTGATTCCATTGACGAGGACAAGCTGATGGAGAAATATTTACGAGATGATGAGCCAGAACACCTGGCTGAAGGGTGACGCCTCATTGCTGCTGCTATGGACGAAGAGAGGCGGAGAACTAAGCAATAGAACATTCCCGAGGTTGGTTCCTCTTCTACTGCCCCCGCAACTTCTGAAGTAGAGGGATATGATCCTGAAAACCCGGGGATCCTTCGAACAACTGTTTTATCACCTATTCCCGAAACTGCATCGGAGACAGCAGTTACTCCAGCCGAGAAGTCTTCGGAAGGTATCTCTACATTTTCACCTCAATTCGTCAAAGCAATCTCTACCTTTCACCACGTGATTGAGCAATCGATGAAGAACCCATTATTTCCTCCTGAGTTGATAACTGTTGCTTCTCATTCTGTAGGTATTGAACCGTCCGAAAAGACAGGTGTCTCCCCGGGAACCGCCTCTGGAGCAGAGCCTATGGAGAAGGCTAAAGGGGGAATAGACTAGGCTGCCCCCATAGATTCGGGAGAAGGAAGTGAACCGTCTAAGGCTGACACTCCTCATGATGACGAAATGATAGATGCCTTAAAGGACGATTGCGGCAATGGGGGACATGAGGAAGATCCGGAGGTGGAAATAGTCGGGGAATCGAAAAGAGCTGATGATGTTACCTTAGCTGCACTGAAAGCTGACCAAGATAAACGCTTGCAGCTAAAGGCCGAAGGCTTAGACCCTGAAAGCCTCAAGCCCCTCGCAGTTGTGGATGCGGGATCAAGGTTAGTTGTTAAGCTTTCAACTAGGTCTATTATAAAGGAACTCGCTAAAAAGTCTTCTCTTGATTACAGCGCTCCGCCCTCCAGGAAGAAGTCAACCGATTCCAGCACCTCAGCTTCAGGAAAGAAGAAGTCAAAGTGCATCTTGACGGAGGCCGAAACAGAGGCGAGGGATGCGGAGAAAGCTGCCAAGAAGTCCAAGCCTCCTTCGAAGCCTAAATAGTGGGCTGTCTTGCGTTATTTTGGCATTTGGTTGACCAATAATTGTTGCTGCAAAGGTGGCCCTTGCACCTTCTTTATGCCTGTTTTCCTGCACAAATTCATTCATTTGTAAATAAAAAATAATTCATTTTCTGCAATGTCTGTTAGTCATTAGTTTTGCACTTATGTAAGAATGCATGTCTTACTATAGTTGTGTAATGAAGTTATGGTGGGGGGAAATATATGTATACATATATGCACCCAGTCAATCACGAAAAACTATTCAAGACTTAGTTAAGTAGTCGGAATGTTCCCGATTTTTCGACGGGATTGCATTCTCTGTGCCGTCAACGCCTATCGTTTTTTCTGGCATTTTTTATACTCTCCTGTCTTATACTTAGGTTAGAGTTCTTACCGAGGCGGTCTCTTGTCTGGGTGCACCTTCACACCTCAGAGGGCGTCGTCTTCCCGTCCTTTATACTCTCTCTCAATTCTCGAGAGTTAGAGTTAAGAATGTCGTCTTCCCATTCTTTTATGTCTTATCGCACAAACAGTCGTTGTGCTTTTTCCTACGTATAAACTGTTTTCAACCTTTCAGGTTTTAAATCATCTTATATTCCATAATCGCAACAGAATAGTAGATGAAGGTATATATAATGCATGAAAGTAAATGACACACGATACTTTTATAGTGGTTTGGCTAAGTCGTAGCCTACGTCCACTTTATAGTTCTTTATTCATATCATCAGACTTTTGTAAGGCAAGTCGTGCCTTTTTACAGAGTTCATAAGAAAAACAGCAAAGAGTACAACATTTCAACTTCAAATATCGCATCAAGTGTTGGGCATTCCATGCCTTAGGCACCTCTTCGCCATCTACGGTCGTTAACTTGAAGGTTCATGTTTCAAGTTTCCGTTGGATGACAAAGGGTCCTTCCCACTTTGGACCGAGGTGAGGAAGGGATGGAAAGACTCACTTTAGCACCAAGTCTCCCAGTTCAAAAGTCCTAGGACAAACTTTTTTGTCATAATAGCATTCCATCTGACGTCGATGTCTTGATGCGCTCAAATCTGCTTCGTCCGTTTTTTCTTCGATTTCATCAAGAGACTCGAGTAAGAGTGCCCGATTCGTCATCGGGTCATAATATGTCACTCTGTGGGAGGGAACCTCAAGCTCTACTGGAATTACTGCTTCTGAACCAAAAGAGAGAGAGAAAGGGGTATGATCGGTAGCTGTCTTAAATGTTGTTCGATATGCGCACAAATCTAAGGGCAATTCGTCAACCCATTTTGCCTTTGCGTGCTCTAACCATTTCATGAGGATGGATTTTATAACTTTGTTTATTGCTTCTACTTGCCCGTTCGACTGCGGATAGGCACCCGTAGTGTACCTTTTGTCGATCTGATATTTCTGGCAGAAATTTCTGAATTCAGCACCATCGAACTGGGTCCCGTTATCAGTTATGATGGTCCTTGGGATCCCGAATCGGCATAAAATATTTCTAACCACGAAGCTTATCACCTTTCTCGCCGTGATTTTGGTTAGGGGCTCAGCTTCCACCCACTTCGTGAAATAATCCACAGCGACTATTGCATATTTCGCTCCTCCTTTAGCAATTGGTAGAACTCCAATGATATCAATTCCCCACGTGGAAAACGGCCAAGGACTCACCATCGATTTGAGTTGGGTCTACTGTGCTCTGGGGATTTTGGCGAATCTCCGCACTTGTCGCAGCGTCGTGAATAATCAGCGCATCTTTATTAATTGTGGGCCAGAAGTATCCATACCACAATATCTTTTTCGCTAAAGTCTGACCTCCTGTATGATCTCCACACTAACCTTCGTGTACTTCTCTTAGTACACGTTTGATGTCATCGTGTGCTATACATCGTAACAGGGGCATAGAAAATCCTTGTCTATAAAGAGTATCATCTTGAAGGATGTATCTGGTATCCTTGCGAACTATAGCCCGTCTCTCACTCTTCTTTGATGGGAGTATTCCATTCTTAAGGAAATTCTTAATTGGGGTCATCCATGACTCCTTCTTCAATTCTGCTTCGAAAGAGAACTCAATTTCCATCGACTCAAAGCTTGGCGATTCCAACGTTTCAATTGGAATTATTTCAGTTTCTTCCATGTTGTCGGAACTAGCTATCTTTGCCAGCCTGTCTGCCTTTTGGTTTTCGGCTCTTGGGATATGCGTTATGTTGTACCACTCCAGGTTGCTCAACAGCTTTTCCACTTTCCCGAGGTAGGCGATAAGCCGAGGTCCCCGAGCCACAAACTCCTTTCGCACATGGAAAACAACGATTTTGGAGTCGCAGAATATGTCCAACATTTTTATTCCGAGGTCTTTAGCAAGCTTCAGCCCGGCAATCAGGGCTTCATATTCAGAGTCATTGTTAGTCGCCGAAAATTCTAATAGTAGAGCGTAATATAACGACCGTCCTTCAAGAGTGACTAAGACGATTCCAGCTCCAGACCTTCGGTCGTTCTTGGCTCCGTCTGTGTATAGCTTCCATGGATCTAATTTTAACTCATCTTCAGACCTAACCACTCTGTCATCGATTATTTCCTCCTCTGGGATTGTGAACTCTGCTATAAAGTCTGTCAGAGCTTGCCCCCTAATCGACCTCCACGGCTGAAAATTTAAATCAAACTGACTTAATTCAATATTCCATTTGATCAACCGTCCCGATGCTTCGGGTCTCTGCAACACCTGCCTCAGAGGCTGGTCGGTGTATATGGTTATTGGGTGAGCTTGGAAATAGTAACGAAGTTTTCGGGAGGCGATTAGGAGGATGTAAGCGAGCTTCTCAATCTTTGGATAGTTGCGTTCTGCCGCTGCCAATTTCTTGCTTACATAATATACTGGCCTTTGCACTTTGTCTTCTTCTCGAACCAAGGTTGTGCTAACAGCATGAGCCGAAACTGCTAAGAAAACAAATAACACTTCATGATCCACAGGCTTTGACAAAATCGGTGGTTTTTCTAGCAATTCCAATAAATTTCGAAAGGCCTCGACATAGTCCGGAGTCCACTCAAAGTTCTTCTTTCCCCTTTTAATCAAATCAAAAAATGGGATGCATTTGTCCATTGCTTTGGAGATAAAAACGCGGCTACTTTCCCCGCAAGACTTTGGACATCTTTAATTCTCCTCTGTTCTTCAATGTTTCTTATTGTTGCTATTTGGCTGGGATTGATTTCAATCCCTCGGGAGCTCACAATGAAGCCTAGAAACTTTCCAGATGCCACTCCAAATGAACATTTCAAAGGATTCAACTTCATCCGATACATTCGTAGGATTCCAAATGAACATTTCAAGTTGGGTCAGTGTAGCGCGATCAGTTCGGGTTGGTTCAGGTTGGGGGAGTGCACTGCTTCAGATTCTCCTACCCGGATCAGATCGGAGCTCTCCCCTTGAGTGCGGTTCGGATTTCCTGTATTAGTCCGTTCCACTGCCGAGCTCTGCCCACGAGACCTTGTCACAACCACATTTTGCTGATCTTCACCAACTCCGTTCCCTCGACTTGTTTGAACTTCCTTGCCTTTTCCTTTGGCCATAGTTCTTCAAAAATCAATCAACAAATATTCAAGAGCGTCGAAACTTGAGGATTAACTTCTTTGAACTCAACAGACCCAAAAGTAGAATGATAATCCCGAAAAACAGAGAATTCAGATGGTTCTCAGTGAAAGCACCAAAATGTTAGACCAAAAAGTGGTTCTAACACCCAAATTGACTGAAGTCAGAATAAAATAAGATCAAAAGTAAAATGGAGACACAGAATTTATAGTGGTTCGGCGTTGAAAAGCCTACGTCCACTTGTCAATCACTATTCTCGATGATATAGTTGCAATTACAACAAGATATTCACTCAATTTCACTCACAACTCACATACATTCACTCAGTTGTCTCAAAACAAATGTTGAAAGATGATTTGGATTATCTAGGAGTGCTGGAATTCGGTTTATGAAAGTGCTTGAACTCTCAAAGTGCCAAAAAGAAGATCCCTTTGATTGTCTCTAAGCGAGGTATTTATAGGTGAAAATTTGCTCAGAATCCGATCCGGGTCGGAGCCACGTGTCTTCCATCCCATCGTCCTCTGGTTTGGATGGACTCCAATGCTGACAGCGCATCAGAATAGAGATTATTGTGGGTAGGAACTGGTCATAACCGCTCCGCATATTCAGGCGACCGTGGGGGGAAGCGACATGGAATATGGGTTCGGTTCAGAGGAGCGTGCAGATGGGGTTCGGATCGGGGCATCCGATCTGACCCGACTTGAGCTGATATTGAGTGCTTATCCATTTTACTCCGCTCCGTTCTGAACTGGGAATAGCTCTCCGATCCAAGTAGTAGTAGCTCTCCGATCCTAATCGTAACAGCTCTCCGGTCCGAACAGCAGCATCTCTCCGATCCGATCCGCTATGATGCTTTCTAAGTTCTTCAATGCTTTACATCTCAGCATTCTGTTGCCTAGCTCACAAAGTGGGCTAACATTCATACAGCATTAGGAATTTATAAGGACAATGGACGCCTGTGTTTGATGGTTGAGTAGATGGTTGTTTGGATGTTAGGATATGCATTCTCCTTAACTTGGAGATTTCGGGTGCGAAATCCTTTAAGGAGGGGAGAATGTAACACCCCGGATTTTTTAATAATCGAATTAACTAAAATAAAGAATAATTTAACTTAGACATGAGAATTAAGGGGATGACGTTGCGCCATTTTGTTCGTCTCAGAATTCTGGTTGAGATAGAGTCCGAGTTTGCGGGAAACGGGTACAGGATGAAGGAGTTATGGACGAACGAAGTTTGGTGGCAAAAAAAGAAAAAAAAAATAGCACTGGCGCACTTGGGAAGTGCGCTAGTACAAATCTGCACTGGCACACCTGCCAAGTGCGCCCCGGCCGAGGCAGCAGGCCTGCACAGTTTTCTGGTTCAGTCTTACCCATGTTGCTGAGTCCTTTCTGACTCCTTGCTGAGTCATTAGGGCTGAGGTGTCACCCTATTCCGACTGAATGGTTTTGATTAACCATAAGATCATCTGACGGCTATAATTAAATTAAAATTCTATATAAACATGGGTAGACTCAAAACCTAAATCAAAATAAAAACTGAAACTATGGCCGTCATGCTGTCATCTTATAACCTAGAGTAGCCTCCACCAATTAGAGAGGAAGAACAGCAAATCAAATCATTTATATTCAACCCTAACAACGAATCGTCTTCAAAGGAAAGCAAATTCAACTTCAGAAATCAGAATTCAGAAATCAAGACCTTCTTTGAGTTGTGAGTTCTATTTCTTTAATAATATAATTAGTAATTTAATTGGATTAAGTTATTATGCGGATTATATGGTGATGTTGTGAATTATTGACCGCATGTTATCATTTATGTTGTAATTTTATGATGTTATTATTTATATTGTAAATTCTATGATGTTATGTTGTGATGTTATCATCTATGTTTTATGATGCTATCATCTATGTTGTAATTCTATAAAATCAAATCATCATGTTGTTCGTATGTTAGTTTGGTTATGTTGATTCATATGATAAATCATATGTATGTATGCAAGTTTAGATATTGATTTAAACATGGATCATATGCATGTTAGTAGATTTTATGCGTAACCTTACATGTTTCAGGAGACCTATTTTATGTGAATTGGATCTAAAAGTTAGGCTATGACATGTGTGAGTTATATGTTAAATTCTACATGCTAGTTTACATGTTTAGATGTAAGTTTAGACCCTTGTTATGTTGAATAAATCACATATGCAAGTTTATATAAATATATGAGATTGGAATATGAATCATGTTATGCAAGTTTAGGGTTATTTCCTATGCAAGTTTACTCCTTTAGATGTAGATCTACGACATACATGATATATGCAAGTTTGTGACCATCAAGTTTACACCTTTAGATTTGGATCTATGACATATGTTGTTTTATGCAAGTTGTAACTTTGGCCTATGCAAGTTTTAGATGTAGAACATCATTCACACATACAAGTTCACCCCTTATGTTTAGATCTAGTTTAAATTATGTGTATGTTGTGATGTTTTCTCTTTATTCCATGAGTTAGACTATTCAAGTCTAACGTATATTTTACGTTAAGCGAACGAACGTACAACGTGGGGTAAAGGGGATAATATTAAAAGATTTAATTGGCATAAATTCCTTAAAAGGCATAAAATAAATTTGTGATGAAATTGGTATGATTTTACATACCATAAATGGATGGACATAATTGAGTCAATTATGGCCATAGTTAAATTTGGAATTAATTAATAATTTGAATAGGGAAAGTAATTCAAATTGTGGGATGATTAATTCGGTGTAATTAATCGTCTAAGACACGAGGTTAGGCTCTTTTCTGGTGTAAGACTGCCCGGACCCGCCTGGCAAATCCAGCTGCCACAAATGCCAGTCTAATGTGAGAGGTCTTAGGCACAAATTAAATACGTAACAGTTGTAAAGACACGAGGTTAGGCTCGTTTATGGTGTAAGACTGCCCGAACCCCCCGACAAATCCAGCTGCCACAAGTGCCAGTCTAATGTGGGAGGTCTTTATGAGGTTACGGTCTTAATGAATTAAGAAACACTTAACCAGATAAACATGTAGTGGGACATGAGGAGGTTAAGTGGGTGCCTTGGGTGGCATGTGGAATCTAGTGGGTGCCTTGGGTGGCATTTGAAATACGATTAGAAACACTTAACCAAAATTGAAACATGTAAGTGAACATGAATAAGAAGTGGGTTAAGTGGGATGTACTAGAGGGGACCAAGCTTAGGTGGATAGCTTTTGTCAAGTAATGGGGGCCCGTTTCAACCAGTAACCCGTACGTATCTTTGTGGGCTCGACCATAGTCGAAGACGGGACACGCATACTGGGATTTGCTGTAAGAGGCCAAACAGGGTTAGCGGTGGCAACGCAAGTCCAACAGGTTCATAGGCGTGTGTGGACCCGGGCTAGTAGGTAAGACGTTTTGCATCGTGTAGGTATAAGTCGTGCATTATTAGTGGTATCGGGTTGCCGCTTTGGGGAGTGATACACCCCACTGTGAGGCCAGCACGGGTATCTACGAGTTAGGGACTAGATCGCTTGGGGGTAGTGGGTACACCTAGTGGAGATAGGGGTAGGTGGCACCTATGAACGCAGCTAGGGGTGCATGAAACTACCAATACCATTATTAAGTTCTGTAGGCGGGATCAACCTTAGGGTGACTAGTGGTGGTGCGGTATAGTATAGTAGTGGTGGTGCAGTATAGAAATTATCTTATAGTGGGTTAGGTGCGCTTTAACGTTATCTTAGTTCATCTTATTTCCTTGTATACTCCGCCGTACTCAATTGTTCACAGTCATTCCCGTATTTTCCAACTTATGCCTTTGCCTAGTTACTTTGGTAATTATATTGTTAAAGTTATCGCATTCGCCAGACTTTATGTCTGACCCCCCTTTTTCCATCTCTTTTCTTCCTTCCCCGCCTCGCCCCCCCCCCCCCCAGATGCTCATGTAGGAACTAGCACCAGTGGAGCTTGATTTTGGACAGCTGTATCCCTTGCTTTTAGAAGATTACTTGGATCGCTGAAGTAAATTTCAGCCTCTTTTATTTATCGCTATTTTGTACTGGGGATTATGACTTTAAATTTATGTACTTTGGTTTAGTCAAGATGGATATTATGTACTTGACTCTGGTTTTGATGATGTAATCAAAAATATGTATTTTCCGCTGCAATGAAATAAAGTTTTTAATTTTTCAAGTACTGTTTATATCAGTCTTGTTGTTAAGTTTCTGTTGTATACTCACTTAAAACGCTCCATAGAAGTTAATGCATTCCCTTTGTGAGCGACATTAATGGATGTGGGGTGTTACATTTATGGTTAGTGACTGATGAATTGGAATGATGCGTATGTTGTGTTTGTGTAACACTTGTTTATTATATACGTGAGTTATTCAGAAAGACCGGGTTTATCCCATTCTGATTAATTGGTTCGACGTGGTGTTGAGGATGAAGACGGTGGTCAAAGACCGGAGGTCTTCACATCCTTTGGGTGATTACTGATGATCTTGATTGGGTTGTACACCCAAGAGGAGGGAATCAGTTGGTGATCATCCAAACGCACTTGGAGATCGCTGGATATGCGAGGTACAAGGTGCCCCCAGTTTCGTTCAGACCCAGAATGAACATGTAAATGGATTGTGTGTCTGACATTGGATTTTATTCTGTGTGATTAATTTCTATTAAATATATATCTGTTTGGCGGCGGAGAATTTATTCTCTTGCTTAATGCTCTTCTCTGAGACGTACGAGCTCAGGGGTTATATATCGATGGATATCAATCGCATGGAGTGAATTGCCTGTGTGGCATGCCAAAGTGGAAAATGATCAAGGCTTTTGTCGAAAACAAAGTCTTATTGCTGATGATCAAAGCACTGCCTGTGTGGCATAGCTTTGTGTAACGTTGATTCGCGAGCCTCACACCCCAGTTGTGAACCAGAAACGGGAGAGGACATCAGGGAGGGCATGCGTTTCCTTCTAGCTAGGGTGGTGTCAGTGACCTACCAGCCCTGACATTTATATTATTTTCACCTGTGTGGTTGTTGCTGTTGCGAGGCGCCTCGGATATATCAATGACTGTGTGGAGCCGATGGAGTCATATGGCTCATTTACGATCCAAAGGGCGGGGAAATGTAGTGTTCAGGCATAATAATCCACATCGGTGGACCGACCCTGACGATCAAAGGGGAAGCTATGGCTGATCCTGAGGGGAGGGCTAGAGCATCTCGAATTCGGTAGAGGATCCCTTGCCTCAGTTCACAGATGGAAATCCAACTTCCAATATGTGACTTTGCGGTTTTATTTGTAGAGCCTAGTATGACGACATGGTGGTATGCGGCACTTATGCCGTCTATGATTGATACTTATGATTTGAAATTGTTTTGACAATTTACACTTATAGTAATAATAAAACATGAAATTTCACGTACCAAGCATTCTTGATTATTATAAGGTAAAAACCCTATCCTCCGGCTTGTGTTGCATTGTGTGATGGGACCTAGGTCTTATAATAGCTTCATTTTTCTTTGTTTAGCATTGCGCTATTGTTTTATGCACTGGTATTCTTAGGAGGAAACGCGTTCCGTGTTATACGGCATGGTCCCTTGATTTACCTAACTTTAAAATAAAGATTAATAACTGTTTTAGTTCTCACACCAGTCACATGACTGACTTGGAGTTTATTGTTTTAACCTAAACTCTGGGTGCCATTATTTTCGACACGGGCAGCTAGTAGTTTTGGTTTTGCAGATTTATATTCACAGGATCCTGGTTTACAGCTGGAACGATACTCGGAAAGCTCTGTATCCATGTATTACCTTCAATTGTGTTTTGTATTATTTTCCGCTGCGACGTATTTAAATGTAATTTAAATCTCTGATATTTTGTGATGTATATTATTTATTCATACTCTATATATTCTTGTATTCTGTTGGAATTGCTGTAATATACAATGACATGCTCTTCTTTCTGCGTTCTTTTGTGTGTTGTTCTCGAAGTATCGGCTCTTTCCTTCGCGGGGAAGTTATGGGTCCTTACAGTTGCTATTAGAGCTTTGGTTTACAAAGCTCAGAGAACAAGACACATTAGAACCCTACAAACGAATTCATCAGAGAATGGATTAGTAATATCCAACGAGAATGACCCGTTAGAGATAGGATCAGTAGTATCCTAGAACGAGTGTGAAGAGTAGTGTTTTTGAAATAAAAGTGAAAACAAATTTTGTTTTGAAAATTTAAATCAACTATTCGTATTTGATTATTTATTTTATATTGAATTTGGACAATGCAGTATATAAAGATTTTGCATATACGTCTGATCCGCGTGTATTCGAAGTTTTAATATACTGGATAGATATAGAATCACACTCTAGTCGCCCGGAGATGGTATTGATGATTGTCATGACATCATCAGTATTCATGTTCGAGTTTTGAAGGTGTGATATCTATATAATTCCAATTGACTGGTGTGAGAACCAAAAACTAGGTAGGGCTTATTGTTGTGATTTGGCATCAAAAATCTGATTTTTGGACTATATATCAAAGTTATGAATTTGAAAAGCTAATCAATTAATTGATTGCTGGTTGTGTTGTTTGGTTATTGGTTGATTAATTAAAATGTTGAACCTTTAGCCAAATTGAACCAAATAATGGATTGTATTGAAAATTAGTCGCATTTGCATGCATATACATGTACTTACATTGAACAGGTCATAGCAAGGAGGCTAGAGCAAAAGAATAAAATTGGTTGCCCAACAAATAGGTACATGTTTACTAATTTATTTGGTTTTGGATGATTTTATGAGCCGATTGGCTATTTATTTTTATTTTTGGATTGATGAGGGCCATGGGAGGCTATTTGAAACATCCCGAAGTCCCCGGTGCAGGGGAGGTTATGGCGAATTTTTTTGAAAATTTAGTGATTTCGCCAAATTTTTGAAAAATTTGAAAAGTTCTTAGAAACTGAAAAGTTGAAGAACTTAAGCCGTAGTGAAAAGAATGAAAGTTGAGTTGGTTTGTAAAACAACTTTCGGCTTCGTTCCTTTTCGGGGATGAAAGTTTTAAGTGGGGGAGATTGTAATAACCCGGAAATCCGAGCCAATTTAAAAATTTTACTTTGGCAATTTTAGCGAATTTTGAATATTTAAAATGAATTATTTTAAATAATATCGATGAGAAATTTTTTTTAATAGAATTCGAACATATATATTTACTTGAATCGTCGTTAGAATATAAATATTTTATTTATAAATATAAAAGGAATTGAAAATGGCGCGGTAGTTTGAAAATTCGATTTCAAAGTTCAAATGAATGCAGCGGGGGCAAAATAAACCGAATTTTTGCGAAACCGAAAATATTTGAATCTAATTGATAATATCTTTCCAACGAATCCGAAAAATCAAAATTTCATAGCAGGAATCAAAAGTTATGCTCAGTTGAAAATTCAGAATAGTCGCTATGGAATTCTGGTCCTTAAAAATGGAAATTTTGCAAACGACCTCAGTTTTCGATGAAATCACGTTTGTTGGATCCGGGATGTCAAATTATTGTTATGTTCCAAAATTCGTAATTTTACGACTCAATATGTGGGCGTGGCAAAGGGAAACGTGTTTTGACCAGTTTCAGTCGATTTTAATCGACTGGAAAATGGTCATTTTTCAAATTGTCTCAGAATTTGACGAAACTAGTTCTGTTAAGACCGTATCGTCAGTACGAAGCTAGAAAATATATTTCGGGAATTTTTGGAGTTCATTCATGGCCCCGATAAATTGAAATGCGCGTTCAAATTCAATATATAGAGTTATATTTTGATTTTGACGAAAACTGATCGAAACGATCGAATCAGCCTATGATACATAACCCATTGTGTTCGAAATGAGGGTAATTAGCTACGAACGATAGTCGGTGGGTTCGATTTCGAGTTGAAAATAAAAAAGTTGTTTTGAGGGAGTTTAAAATAATAAAATAATTAAATAAATATATAAACTTATCCTCACCCCTCTCTCTCTTCACACTCTCCCTTCAACGTCAGAAACCAAAATAGAAAAAAAAAACCGTTCCTTCTCAGATCGGGTCGCCGCACATCGGGGGTCCACCGCGCCGCCTCCCCATCATCGCCCCGTCCATCCTCTAACCGCTCTGCCTCCATCTTCCGCCCCTCCTCCTCTGAATCGAGCCACACCCCAAAATGCCGAACCTAAACCCTAATCGAGCCACCCAAATCCTCCTCCATAACGCGCACCGCCCCCTAGCCATGTCGCTCCAGCACCTCCAACTCCTCCGACCTGCTGCGCCCTCCTCAGATGGACTCCGACGTGCCATTTCTCCCTCCTCCACATTAAACGAAATTGAAAATTAAGTTTTCTTTATATTTGTTTTTATATATTATTAGTATGCAATAAAAGCATTGTTTTAAAATATATATATAAAGAATAGAAAATATGAATTTGGTTCATGAAAAGTTATGAATATGGTTATAGAAAAGGTCGGATTTTCTATAGTTAATCAAATAGAAAAGGTCGAATTTTTATATTAGAAAAGTTTGAATCTTTATATAGTTGAAATGGTGAACTAATAATGCGATTTTTATATATGAAGACATAGAGAATAAAAATATTTTTTTTATATAATGTAAAGAATAAAAATATGATTCTTATATAAGTAGTGAACCAAAAATATAATTTTTATATTATAAAAGGAATAAAAATATGATTTTTATATCATAGGAAGAATAAAAATATGATTTTTATTTATGTAGAGTAGTAAAAATAGAATTTTTATCTATATGGGAGCGGTAAAAACATTCGATTTTTATATATAGGAAGTAGCGTTAAAAATATAATTTTTAACACAAACGGTGTTGAACAGATCTCGTTAGAAGCGAAGCGAAGAATTCCTACATATGAAGAGTCGCGGTGTATTTGTTTAGCTAGTCGGTGAGAACTCCTCACTTTTATTTTTACTTCGAGTTTGAAATATATACTAGGATGTAGACGGTGTTTAGTAGCACCCGACACCCATCGTCCATAGACCATGGTTGACTTGTTTGTTTGATTGCTGTGTTGTGAAATTTTATTGTGTGATGTGGAATGAAATAAAATATTTTATAGTGGAAAATATTTCATAGTTAAAAATATAATTTTTAACATGTATATAAAATAAATATTTATAAACAAATCGGACGATTTGTTTATATACACTTATTTGACTGATATTGATTGGGACAATAAATTTTACACATCGCCCAACTGCACAAATAAAATGTGTGTTTGTTGATTTGAAACCCCACACGGGTATTGGGATGATATTTGATGTACACTAATCCCGATTTTTTAGTTGTATGTCAATCGATGGGTTGACAGACCGTGTAAGCGTTAATTACTTATATTTGATGCTTATGCAGTTGTGTGGTGCACTCAGGATGATGGTTAATTATTTATCATTGCTATTATATACATGTGTTGTAGAAAATCCATATAATTAACATTATGTGGTAAATGATTGGGCCTCATTCCAATATAGAAAATAAATTCATGTGTTGAATTGAAAATAAATTCATGTGTTGAATTGAAAAATATTCATGTGTTGAATAGAATAAACATTCGCGTGTTGAATTGAAAATAAATTCATGTGTTGAATAGAATAAATATTCATGTGTTGAATAGAAATATATATTCATCTGTTGAATAGAATAAAAGCCGTGTTGGTTAGATATGCGCCATTTTGACGTGAACGATATTTATATCGATTTTATTCATTTTTATAATGAATACAGAAAAGAAAGTGATTTTAAAATATAACGTTTTGAAAATATTATCATTTGTATATCGATGATGTGGAATATTCAATTTTGATTAGAAATTGAATATGAAGTTGAAATCGTTGAAAACGAATTTAAAACGATTTATAAAATACGTTTTGAAAGGAAATCGACGAAATATATATAATATATATATTATATATGTAATGGCCTGAATAGAATGCGCCGCGCCGCGGCATTTCGCGAATTTCGACCATTGACTTCGAATGGATATTTCGGGAGATCCGACTATCGGATTCTCCTAAATTCGGAACCGTTGGGTTCGTATCGAAAAGAACTTTCTAACGAATATTAGAAATTAGAAATCTAATGGTTGGATTTGGAATTATGTCCAAATCTAATTAGGAAAAGGTCGCTGTAAGGGCAGTTCGATGGCCTTTGATGGAAATCGACTGTACGGGCCTTGATAAAATTAATAATAATAATAATAATTTGTATAAAATCATAAGAAATGATTTGTGAAGAATTGGGACGAAAATTTCCATATTTGAAAAGATAAAAATAGATTTTTGTCGAAATGAACTAGTTTTGAACTAGAATTAAAATCGATTTATTTTTGAAATAAATAAATTGAATTTGAAAGGGGCTTTAAAAGTAACCAGAATTTCTAATAATTGAATTGGAATGGATTTGAATCGAAATTGTCTTTGGAATATTTCGATGTTGGATTTTGTGATTATACTGATATTATTATGGAAATTTGAAAGATATATATATATATATATATATATATATATATACCGTTATTTCCAATATGATATTTGTTGGTCGTAGAATTTGATATTGGATATAAGCCGATATATTTTCTATTCAGAGCCTCGTATTTAATATCAAATGTAATTTGGGCTTGTCGTGAATGGTATCTTCAATAATAATGTTCTTAGACCCAATGGAGTTAAGAAAATCAGAAACTAACTGGAGATTAGTAAAGTTGAATGGTCTCCTGGGTATTGATCTGATGTTGGTTTCGGCCTTCGGGGTTAATACATAGGGAATTGTTCACTTCCTAATTTACGGTTAAAGGCTGATGGAGTGGAATGTGATTTTGGGTTTATAGTGAACCGTGTTTTAAATGACGTTGGTTCTTCAACCCAGTTAAAGACAGGACGTGATTTCCCAAGTTAAATAATCATTGATAGTGATTGTTGGGAAGATTAAAACTAAGTCGAGTTTTAATGAATCTTTAATTAGATTGAAATGATCGAGAATGGAGTATCACTAGTTTTGCTCCAGACGATAGTTAAATCTTTAATTAGTTTTGAACGTGAAATGGTAATTGAATTTAGCGATAACACCGTTGTGTTAGATATGAAGTATGACTAGTTTTACATCATGGGATGAATAGGTTGGGATTGGGAAATAAAATAAATGATTACTTCGGTGTGGTTTGCTAATCTCGACTAGTTTGAAGTGATATTCAAAGGAAGATTAAAGAATAAATTTAAAAGAATTTATCTTTGATAAAATTAATGGGAACCTTTCCCTAAGAATGTGAAATTTAGAAACTAACTGTAGGTTAGCTAAGCAGAATGGTTTCCTGGGTATTGATCTGATGTTGGTTTCGGCCTTCGGGGTTAATATTTGGGGAATTATTCTCTTGTCAGTTTACGGTTAGTGACTGATGAATCGGAATGAGGCGTATGTTGTGTTTGTGTAACACTTGTTTATTATATACGCGAGTTATTCAGAAATACCGGGTTTATCCCATTCTGAATAACTGATTCGACGTGGTGTCGAGGATGAAGACGGTGGTCGAAGACCGGAGGTCTTCACATCGTTTGGGTGATTACTGATGATCTTGATTGGGCTGTACACCCAAGAGGAGGGAATTAGTTGGCGATCGTCCAGACGCACTTGGAGATCGATGGATATGCGAGGTTCAAGGTGCCTCCAGTTTCGTTCTGACCCAGAACGAACTTGTAAACGGACTATGTCTGACATTGGATTTTATTCTGTGTGATTGATTTCTAATAAATATATATCTATTTGGCAGCGGAGAATTTATTCTCTTGCTTAACGCCCTTCTCTGAGACGTATGAGCTCAGGGGTTATATATTGATGGATATCAATCGCATGGAGTGAATTACCTGTGTGGCATGCCTAAGTGGCAAATGATCAAGGCTTTTGTTGAAAAGCAAAGTCTTGTGGTTGATGATCAAAGCACCGCCTGTGTGGCATAGCTTTGTGTAACGTTGATTCGCGAGCCTCACACCGCGGTTGTGAACCAGAAACGGGAGAGGACATCAGGGAGGGCATGTGTTTCCTTCTAGCTAGGGTGGTGTCAGTGACCTACCAGCCCTGACATTTATATTATTTTCACCTGTGTGGTTGTTTCTGTTGCGAGGCGCCTCGGATATATCGGTGACTGTGTGGAGCCAATGGAGTCATATGGCTCATTTATGCCCCAAAGGGTGGGCAAACGTAGTGTTCAAGCATAATAATCCACATCGGTGGACCAGCCCTGACGATCAAAGGGGCAATTGTGGCTGTTCCTGAGGGGCGGGCTAGAGCGTCTCGAATTCCGTAGAGGGCGATCCCTAGCCTCGGTTCACAGATGGAAATCCAACTTCCAATAAGTGACTTTGCGGTTTTATTTGTAGAGCCTAGTATGGCGACGTAGTGGTATGGGGCGCTTATGCCATCTATGATTGATACTTATGATTTGAAATTGTTTTGACAATATACACTTATAGTAATAATAAAACATGAAATTTCACGTACCAAGCATTCTTGGCTATTATAAGGTAAAAACCCTATCCTCCGACTTGCGTTGCATTATGTGATGGGTCCTAGGTCTTATGATAGCTTCATTTTTCTTTATTTAGCATTGCGATGTTGTTTTATGCACTGGTATTCTTGGGAGGAAACTCGTTCCGTGTTATACGGTGTTGTCCCTTGATTTACTAACTTTAAAATAAAGATTAATAACTGTTTTTGTTCTCACACCAGTCACATGACTGACCTGGAGTTTATTGTTTTAACCTAAACACTGGGTGACCTTATTTTCGACACGGGCAGCTAGTAGTTTTGGTTTTGCAGATTTATATTCACAGGATCCTGGTTTACAGCTGGAACGAAACTCGGAAAGCTTTGTATCCGTGTATTACCTTCAGTTGTGTTTTGTATTATTTTCCGCTGTGATGTATTTAAATGTAATTTAAATCTCTGATATTTTGTGATGTATATTATTTATTCATACTCTGTATATTCTTGTATTCTGACGGAATTGTTGTTATATACAATGAAATGCTCTTCTGTCTGCGTTCTTTTGTGTGTTTTTCTCGAAGTATCCGCTCTTTCCTTCGCGGGGAAGTTACGGGTCCTTACAACTATGCAGGTGGCCGATTTCAGAAATGGAGGAGAAAGGATTTGGAGAAATTTGTGGCAGAAATCAAATGGGAGAAAGAAGAAAGTAGGTAGGTTTTTTTTTCATGACTAAGTAACACCTTTCAATGGCTGCCAACATCATTGTAAACAATAGCTTCCCACAGATTTTTTAATACGTAAAGAAAAACGCAGAACTAATCTTCCGTTGGAAGTCGTTAGGGTGGTCATTACCCCCTCCATTGCTATATACAATGTTTCTTATAGTGTAGTCTTCTACAATTCATGAGGTACATTAAGAATCATATTGCGCAAGTATTACGATTGTCGTACACTCTCATTTTTTTGTGCAGTACTTCAAATGGATTAAAGGAATTATGACCTCTTTAATCCCAAAATTTTGAAACTTCTCAACCACTTTATCTGTATAGTGTGATTGAGATAATTCAACTTTATTTGGTATCCTTATTATTTTGCCTTCCAAAATAACGTCTGCAACCCTTAAATGTTTTATATAAAAATTGTTGATTAACATTTTCTTTATGGTCTCTATAACTTTAATGTCAAGACCAAAAATTATCGTATCGTCCACATAATGACAAATCATCACATATGATTGCCTAACTTGTTTATAATAAATACATTTTTCACATTTGTTTATATGAAAACCATTTTCATCATGACACTATCAAATTTTTCGTGATATTGTTTTGAAGCTTGTTTGAGTCCGCAATGATTTGACTGGTCTGTAGATTTTGTTCTCATCTACTTTAGAGATTAAACCTTCAAGTTGCTCCATTCAGTTCTCCTCATCGAGTTGTCCATTGGAGAATGTTGTCTTTACATACATTCGATGAATTTCTAGCTTACAAATGAATTCAATTGCTATTAGCTTTCTTATAGAGGTTATTCGTGTAACTGATTAATAAGTATCGAAGAAGTTGCATCTTATTTTTGACGATATCTTTTATCTACCTTTACATTTATTGACAAAGCTATCTTCTTTCGTTTTCTTCATGAAGATCCATTTACAGCTAATTGGTTTTATTTCGGGTGGATCCAGGTGGAATATCAACTGTTTTCAAAATTTTATTACTTAGAACTAAATAAATCTCACTTTTGATTGCTTCTTTAGAGAGATTCTGAAAATGACATTGTCGTTTTACAAGTTTGTTATTTAACAAGATACATGAATTATATAATAGATTTATGGAAATAAAAAAAATTGCTAAATTTTATAACAAGATACCTGAATTCAGAAAGCATAATTGCATAATTTACAAGGTTGGAAAAAGAAAATCAGGCAGTTTGGCATTATGAATTTTAATAAAAATATCTGCAAATTTGAGCAAAAGCTGGAATAGCTCAGTTAGCTAGAGCGTGTGGCTTTTAACTACAGGGTTGGAGGTTCAAGCCCTCCATACATCTCAGTTTTGATTGCTTCTTTAGAAAGATTCTGAAAACGACATTTTCGTTTTGCAAGTTTGTTTTTTAACAAGTTACATGAATTATATAACATATTTGTGGAAATAAAAAAAAAGTTGTAGAATTATATAACAAGATACATGAATTCAGAAAGCACAAGTGCAGAAATTACAAGGTTTGAAGCAGAAAATCAGGCAGTTTGGCATTATGAATTTTAATAAAAATTTCAGCAAATTTGAGCAAAAGCTGGAACAACTCAATTGGCTAGACCGTGTGGTTGTTAACCACAAAGTTGGAGGTTCGAGCCCTCCTTTTAATGCCTTACACATGTACTACATTTTTTGGGCCTTCCAGCGTTACCTGACTAAAGCTATGAATCCCTCGTAAGCTGCTACCTACATCAAATAACTATTATTTACAATTGACAAATATAAAAATGAAAGCATGAATTTTTCCTTTAATTTTACCAACCTAAGCACATCAAACAAAGTCATAGTACATATGCTTCCAAATTCCAGTGTAACTACTTAAACATAAATTAGCTTCTGCTAAACCCCATATGACCTCTCACGCACACCTACTTTCCACATATACTAATAGGGGAGCGCAATATTCGGTTCAAACCAAATTAACAAATCAAATAAGTTCATTTAGGTTGATTAAGTTTTAAACTAAATCGGTTTTTATTCAGTCCGCAAAATATATTTTTTTGTTATCGATTTAACTAAATTAACCAAACTTTGTTATACAAATTTACAATATTGTAATGCTTTAAATAATAAGTTTAGTTATATAATACAAAGGAATTTCTTGCAAACTAATCAAATCTTGTCATAAACATAAAATTAACTATATAATTTTTCACCAAACATGAATTTTTGTTTTACTTTGAGTGAATTCATTATTTAAATAATAATACATCATTCAAGTTCAGTTAAATCGGTTACCGACTGAATTAATCGAAATTAACTTGGTTCGTTTTAGAAAATTTTCGATTTCAATTCAGTTTGAGTTTTTTTTACCTCCAAACCAACGAAATCGATCAGTCGCTCACCCGCACGAGCCAAGAATAATTTTACAACAAATATTAGAATGAACACTCAGATCCCCAAGAAATTCTTCTTCATCATTACCATTGTCATCGGTAAATTGTTGAACCGGGAACATTAAATGTGCAACATCTTTAACCATATGTTCAACAAAATTCGTCGTATTAATTTCATTGTTCACTACCACCTTAGCTTGTACAGAAGTAGACGCTAACGGTTCTCCACGAAGATCTGAAACCAAATAATTTGACACAAAACCGTATTGACGCAAATGAACTTTAACCATTTGCGGTATTAAATGCTTCAAACCTATATATAGATTAATTGAGCCTCAATTATTTTATCCTATACACAGATTAACCAATAGCACTATACATATAGCACTATATATGCACATATACATACAACGTTAGTTAATTAATCCTAGATTAGCAATATAATCAAATCAATTTATTTACGCACATATTAATAGCACTACACATACAAACATATAATATAACAAACAAATTAAGCTTAAATTAGCAAACCTTGGGTATTAAATAAAATTAGGGCTTGATATCTTGGAAATTGGCAATTAATTGGAGCTTGGACAGGAGGAGAGAGAGCCTTGAACGCATTGGAGAGAGTAGCGACGACTATGGAGGTGGCCGATTTTATAAATATGGGAGAAAGGATTGGGGAATTTGGAGAAAGTCGCGATAGAAATTGTATGCGAGGAAGAAAAAAGCAGGACGAGTTTTTCTGCTTGACTAAGCAATGGTTTCCAACGGCTGTCAATGTCATTGTAAACAACGGCATCCCACGGTTTTTTTTAATACGTAAAGAAAAATACAAAATTTATCTTTTGCAGGAAGCCGTTAGAGGGGTCGTTAGCAGCCGTTGCCCCCCTCCATTGCTATATACAATGTTTCTTATAGTGTTGTCTTCTGCAATTCATGAGATAAGCATCATATTACGCGAGCATTACAATTTCCATACACTTTCATTTTTTTGTGTGCAATACTTCTGATGGATTAAAGGTATTCTAACCTCTTTAATTCCAAAATTTTGAAAATTTTCAATCGCTTTATCTATATAGTGTGATTGAAATAATTCAATTTCATTATTTATCCATATTATTTAGCTTTCCAAAATAACGTCTGCAACCCTTAAATGTTTAATATAAAAATTATTGATTAACAATTTCTTTATGATCTCTATAACTTTAATGTTAGGACCAAATATTAGTGTATCATCCACATACATACAAATCATCACGTATGATTGTCAAACTTGTTTATAATAAATATATTTATATCATTTGTTTATATGAGAACCATTTTTCATCATGACACTATCAAATTTTTCGTGCCATTATTTTGAAGCTTATTTGAGTCCGTAATGATTTGATCAGTCTACAGATTTTGTTTTCATTTACATTTGAGATTAACCTTCAAGTTGCTCCATGTAGATCTCCTCATCGAGATGTCCATTAAATAATGTTGTATTTACATACATTCAATGAATTTCTAGCTTACAAACGAATTCAATTGCTATTAACTTTCTTATAGAGGTTATTCGTGTAACTAGTTAATAAGTATCGAAGAAGTCTACACCTTATCTTTGACGATGTCTTTTAGCTACCTTTACATTTATCGACAGAGCTATCTGATTTCGTTTTCTTCTTGAAGATCTATTTACAACCAACTGGTTTTATTTTGGGCGAATCTAGGCGGAATATTAACTATTTTCAAAATATTATTACTTAGAACTAAATAAATCTCACTATTGATTATTTCTTTAAAAAGATTCTAAAAATGGCTTTATCTTTTTACAAGTTTGTTATTTAACAAATTACATGAATTATATAACAGATTTATGTAAATTAAAAAAAGGTTTAGTATTATATAACAAGATACATGTATTCCGAAAGCACAAGTGCATAAATTACAAGGTTGGAAACAGAAAATCAGGCTGTTTAGAATTATTAATTGTAATAAAAATTTTAATTAATTTGAGCAAAAGCTGGAATAGCTAAGTTGGCTAGAGCGTGTAGCTGTGAACAACAAGGTCAAAGGTTTAAGCCCTCCTTCTAGTGCCTTACACATATACTGCATTTTTTCGACCGTCGTTACCTGACTAAAGCTGTAACAACCCGGAAATCCGAGCCAATTTAAAATTTTTATTTTGGAAATTTTAGTGAATTTTGAATATTTAAAATGATTTATTTTAAATAATAACGACGAGCAATTTGTTTTGAGTAGAATTAGAACATATATATTTATTTGAATCGTCGTTAGAATATAAATATTTATTTATAATTATAAAAGGAATTGAAAATGGCGCGGTAGTTTGAAAATTCGATTTCAAATTTCAAATGAATGTACAGGATTCAAAATAAACCAGATTTTGGCGAAACCAAAAATATTAGAATCTATTTGAAAATATCATTCCAACGAATCCGAAAAATTGAAATTTCATTGCGGGAATAAAAAGTTGTGCCCAGTTGAAAAATCAGAATAGTCGCTATGGAATTTTGGACCTTAAAAATGAAAATTTTGCAAACGACCTCCGTTTTTGACAAAACCACTTTTGTTGGATCCGGGAAGTCAAGTTATTGCTATATTCCAGTTTCCATGATTTTTGAAATCAATATGTGAGCGTGGCGAAGCAAAACGTGTTTTAACAGTTTTAGTCAATTTCGATCGACCAGAAATGACCAATTTTCAAACGGTCTTCGAATTTGACGAAATTAGTCTTGTTAGAACCGTATCGTCAATAAGAAGCTAGGAAATATTTTTTTAGAATTTTTAGAGTCCGTATGTGGCCTCGGTAAATTGAAATGCGCATTCAAATTCAATATATAGATTTATATTTTGATTTTGACGAAAATTGATCGTAACGATCGAATCAGCTTACAATACATATCACATTGTGTTCGGAATGGGGGTAATTAGTTATGGACGACGGTCGGTTGGTCTCGTTTGGAGGTCAGAATTAAAAGTTACCTTTTTGAAATTAAATAGAATTAAATATATATTTTTATAATCTCCCCCCTACTCTTTCTTTAACCGGTCAACCCCACCTCCTCCCTCATTCAACGTTGAAAATCGATTTGAACAAGAAGAAAAAAAAATGAAGGAGGAAGCAGCTGGCCCCCCTCTCAGTCCGCCGCCGCCGCGCTGCGCACATAAGCCCCTCTCTTCCTCCTTACGAAGACGCAAAGCCCCCCTTCCTCCTCGCAATGGCGACGAAACCCCAATCCGCCAATCCATATTTTGACCGCCGACACCCCACTGGCCCGTCACCGAGCCTGACAGCCACCTCAGAGGACTGCACCGCCCTCCATTGGTCACCCACAACCACCGTGGGCACCTCCTCAAGCCAAGATTCGATTTTTGTTTGATTTAAAGAAAAAATGTGAGTTCTCCCTTTTCTTTTATTTCTTATTTTCATTTATTTTATAATGTAAATAGCATAGATTTAAAAATATGAAAGTTTAAAATAACGTAGATATAAAAATATAATCTTTATTATATATGTATATACATAAAAATATAATCTTTAATATATAAGTAGCGATATAAAAGTCGGATATTTATGCGTAGAATAGCGTTGTAAAGGTATGATTTTTATATATGAAGATTTAATTTTTTTTTATTATATGAACGTCACCATGAAGATTTGATTTTTATTTATTTTTGTAACATTTAGAAATGTGATTTTTAAATTATAAGATTATAATTAAAAATGTCATTTTTATTTATATGACCAGCTTATAAAGATGAGATTTTTATTATCATGAAGGCGAAGTAAAAATATGATTTTTACATAGTAGAGATTATAAAAATATGATTTTTATAAGATAGAGAATAAAAAAATACGATTTTTATATATGTTGTAGAGAAATAAAAATTCGATTTTTATATGAGTAGCGGATTGAAAATAGAATTTTTATATAATAGAGAATATAAAAATATAATTTTTATATATGTAGCGAAATAAAAACCTGATTTTTATTTTATATATGTTGAAATAAAAATGTGATTTTTATAGCGTTGAAATAAGAATTCGATCTTTATATAAGCAGTGGAAATATAAAAATATAATTTTTATATAGAAAGAAGCATTGTAAAAATATATAAAATTAAAATTAAAATATGATTTTTATTTATTGGAATGAAGCGATAAAAATAAATGGTTATTATATATGAAATGCCATTGAAAAATATTATTTTTAATGTGAACAGCGGGAAAAGATAGCAATGGTATCGACGGAAATCAAAACGGAATCCATACAGTTCAAAAAGAAAGAAATGGAATAGTGGAACCCTCGGTGAGAACTTCTCACTTTAAATTTAATTTTCTAGTTAAAATATATACTAGGATGCAGATGGTGCTTAGCAGCACTCGACACCCGTCGTCCACATACCATGGATGACTTGTATGCTTGTTCGATTGTGTTATGCAAATTGATTATGTGTTGTGGAGTGGAATAAAATATTTACATAGTTAAAAATATTTTATAGTTAAAAATATTTTATAGTTAAAAATAGAATTTTTAACGTGTATATGAATGAAATAAATATTTATAAACAAATCAGATGATTTGTTTATGTTCACACATTTGACTGATATTGATTGGACGATAAATTTTACACATCGCCCAACTGCACAAATAAATCTGTGATTGTTAATTGAAACCCCACATGGGTATTGGGATGAAATAGGGCATACACTAATCCGAATATTTAGTTATACGTCGATCGGCTGATTGACATTCTATTATAAGCGTTGAATATTGATATCTAATGCTTATGCAGTGTAGAATGCACGTTGGATGATGGTTGACTGTATTTGATTGTTGTTGTACATATGCGTTGTATGAAATCCTTATGAATCACATTATATGGTAATTGACTGTGTCTAATTCCAAATCAGAACGAATAAATATTTTAAAATAATAAATATTTTATAATAAGGAAATGTTGAAATAATATTCAATAAAAGATCAAAATTTGATTTTGATGTCCGATTTGGGATGGACAAGAAAATATTTAAATATATAAAGCCGTGTTGAATAGATTGAAGCCATTTTGATGTGAACGATATTTATATCGATTTTATTCATTTTTATAATGAATATCGAAAAGGAATTGATTTCAAAATATAACGTTTTGAAAATATTATCATTTATATATCGATGATATGGAATATTCAATTTTGATTTGAAATTGAATATGAAGTTGAAATCGTTTTGAAAACGAATTTAAAACGATTTATAAAATACAATTAAAAAGGAAATCGACTAAATATATATATATATATATATATTATATATATAATGGACTGAATAGATGGTGCCGCGCTGCGGCAGTTCGCGAATTCCGACCATTGACTTCGAACGGACATTATGGGAGATCCGATCGTCGGATTCTCCTAAAACCAGAAACGTTAGTTTCGTATCGAAAAGAGCTTTCTAACGAATGCAAAAAATTAGAAATTTGATGTTTGGATTTGGAATTATGTCCAAATCAAATTTGGAAAAGGTCGTTGTAAGTGCAGTTCGATGGCCGTTTATGGAAATTTATTGTACGGGCCTTTATAAAATTATTAAAAATAGCGATAATTTGTGTAAAATCAAAATAAATGATTTGTAAAGAATTGGGCTGAAAAATCCTTATTTGAAAAGATATGAATATATTTTTATCGAAATGAACTAGTTTTGAACCAGAATTATAATGCAATTATTTTTAAAAATAAATAAGTTGGATTTGAAATGGTTTTAAAAATAACCAGAATCTCCAATATATTAATTGGAATGGATTAGAATCGAAATTATCATCGGAATATTTCGATGTTGGATTCGGGATTATACAGATATTGTTATGGAAATTTGGAAGATATATTTTATATCGTTATTTCCAAAGCAATATTTGTTGGTTTCGGAATTTGATATTGAATATAAGTCGATATATTTTCTATTCAGAGCCTTGTATTTAATATCAAATGAGATTTGGGTTTGCCGTGAATGGTGTATTCATCAACACCATTCTTAAACCCAGTTGAGAAAAGATTAAATCATTTTATTTAGATTTAATGAAATATACCATTTAATTAATATATTTAATTGGATTTGAATTAGAATTGATTTTTGGGTTTATCGTGATTGGTTTTTTAAATAACACTTGTTATTTAACCCGATTATAAATAGGATGTGAATTGGGTTTATTGTGAACTGTGTTTTTAATGACATTCGTTTTTTAACCCGATTTACAGTGAAATATGATTTAGAATTTATAAATATTTTTATAAAGATTTAAAGGAATTCTCCAAAGCAACATTTTCCAGTTTAATATATTGATTTGGAATTGAATGGAATTCGATTTGATAATAATCGAAATGAAATTCTGTTGAGGAAGACTGTTAATACATATGGAATTCAAAAAGCTTTGCCGTTATTCCGTTTATATTATTAGTCGGATACGGAAATTGACATCGATTATATATTGATTTGTTTTTCCGTGAAGATTCCATAATAAATGGATCGTGATTTGGGTTTATCGTGAACTGCGTTTTAAATGACATTAGTGCTTTAACCCAGTAAAAGACAGGATTGCATGTCTGTTGTTGAATTTCAAACTATATGGTTGATCTCTTCTTAATATATATCTGTTTGGCGGCTAAGAATTTATTCTTTTGTTTAACGCCCTACTCTGAGATGTACGAGCTTAGAGGTTATATATTGGTAGAAATCAATAGTACAGTATAGATTGTCGATGCGACATGTTTGATTTTCCAAAGTTAAATAATCATTAATATTGATTTTTGGGAAGATTAAAACTAAGTAGAGTTTTAATGAATCTTTAATTAGATTGAAAATGGGAATTGATAATTTAAATTATCAAATTTAGGTAATGATCGAGAATGGAGTATCACCAGTTTTGCTCCAAGCGATTGTTAAATCTTTAATTAGATTTGAACGGGAAATGGTAATTAAATTTACCGATAACGCCATGGTGTTAGTTCTGGAGTGATAACAGTTTTGCTCCATGGGATGAATAGGTTGGGATTGGGAAATAAAATAAATGATTACTTCGGTAAGGTGCGTTAATCCCGACTAGTTTGGAAAACCATAATATGGTTTGAAATGATAACCAAAGGGAGATTAAAGAATAAATTTTAAAGAATTTATCTTTGATAAAATTAATGGGAACGAATCCCTAAAGATGTGAATATTTAAATAAAAGAATATTCATAATTGGAATGAGGCGTATGTTGTGTTTTATAGCACTTGTTTATTATATACGCGAGTTATTCGGAAAGGCCGGGTTTATACCCATTCTGAATTACTAATTCGACGATAAGTCGAAGATGAAGAAGGTGGTTGAAGACAGGAGGTCTTCACATCGTTTGAATGATTACTGGTGATCTTGATTGGGCTGTACACCCAAGAGGAGGGAAATAGTTGGTGATCGTCCAGATGTATTTGGATATCAATGGATATGCGAGGTATAAGGTGCCTCCGGTTTCGTTCAGACCTAGAACGGACTTGTAAATGGATTCTGTGTTTGACATTGGATTTTATTCTGTGTTGATTGATTTCTATTAAATATATATATATATATATATATGTTTGGGGTGGAGAATTTATTCTCTTGCTTAACTCCCTTCTCTGAAACGTATGAGCCCATAGGTTGTATATCGATAGATATCAATCGCATGGCATGAATTTCCTATGTGGCATGCTGAGATGCAAATGATCAAGGCTTCTGTTGAAAAGTAGAGACTTGTGGTTGATGATCAAAGCACGGCTTTAATACAGCGTAGCTTTGTGTATTGCGTTAATTTGCGAGCCGCGCACCTCTGTATGAGTTAAAAACGGGATAAAGACCGCTGGGAGAACTCGACATTTCTTTCTTGTTATGGGTGGTGCCAGCGATTTACTAGCCATGACATTGTGGATTATTATACCTTTGTGGATGTTGGAATGCGAGGTGCCTCGAATATATCTGTCTCTTTGGGGCCGATGGATATAAGTCCGATAGGACCGGGAAACGTGTGTTCAGGAATAACTAATCCACTAACGTAAGGGTGGTCTAGCCCCGCCGATTCCAAGGGTTCTCTGCGGGGAATCCTGAGATATTTGCTAGAGTGTCTCAAAGCCGGTGAGAAGCTTGCCCCTTGCCTCGACTCATGACGGAAATCCAATTTCCAATACGTGATATTTCGGTTTTATTTGTAGAGCCTAGTATTGGCAACATGATAGATGGTACGCATGCCGCCTAGGATTGATACATTTATATTTGAAGTTGTTTTGACACTATACACTTATAATAGTATCAAATGATTTGTTTTAAACGTATCAAGCATTATTTTGCTATTATAAGGGAAAACCCTATCCTCCGGCTTGCGTTGCATTGTGCGATGGGACCGGGTCTTATAATAGCTTCATTTTTCCAAAAAGCATTGCGTTGTTTATTCTATGCACTTGTATTCTTGGGAGAAAACCCGTTCTGTGTTATACGGCGTGGTCCCTTGAATTACTCTCTTTTAAAGTAAAGTTTTAAATAATTGTTTTAGTTCTCACACCAGTCACTTGACTGACCTGGAGTTTATTGTTTTAACCTAAACTCTGGGTGCCCCTATTTTCCACACGGGCAGCTAGTAGTTTTGGTTTTGCAGATTTATATTCACAGGAACCTGGTTTATTGCTAGAATGATATCCAGAAAGCTCTGTAACCGTATATCTCCTTCAGTTGTGTTTTGTATTATTTTTCAGCTGTAGTATTGCAATTTAAAAACTCTGATATTTCCCTGATGTATAATACTAATTCATACTCTGTATATTCTTGTATTCTGATGGAATTGTTGTAATTAACAATGAAATGTTCTTCTTTTTGTGTTCTAATTTGTTGTGTTCTCAACTCAATTCGTGCTTCCCTACACGGGGAAGTTCGGGTCATTTCAGGTGGTATCAGAGCTCTGGTTTACAGAGCTCGAGAACAAGGCACATTCGAACCATACGAAAGAATTCATCAGAGATTAGATTAGTACTATCCAATATGAATGACTCATTAGAGATGGGATCAGTAGTATCCTAGAACGAGTGTGAAGAGTATATTTTTAAAATGAAAACAATTTTTGTTTTGAAATTTTCAGTCGTATTATACGTATTTGAATATTTATTTTAAATTGATTTGGACAATCGAATATATAAAGATTTTTCATATACCCTTGCAAACGTATATTCGAAGTTTTAATATACTGGATAGATATAGAATCATACTCTAGTCGCTCAGGGATAATTCTAGTGATGTCCGGAAATCATCAGTATTTATGTTCGAGTTGCGAAAGTGGGATTTCTATATGATTCCAACTGACCGGTGTGAGAACCAAAACTAGATATGGCTTATTGTTGTGATTTGGCATCAAAAATCTGTTTTTTGGACAATGTATCAAAGTTATGAATTTGAAAAGCTAATCAACTAATTGATTGATGACTGTGTTGTGTGATTATTTATTTAAACCAACATATGAAAGAAAGGTAAATTTAGGCCAAATTGAACCAAATTTAAACTGACTTGAAAATTGCTTGAATTTGCATGCATATACATATGTATATAATGAACAGGTCATTGCAAGAGGCTAGAGCAGAGGAATAAAATTATTTGCCTGACAAATAGGTACATGTTTACTAATTTCTTGGCGTTTTTGATGATTTTATGAGCCGATTGGCTGTTTCTTATTCTTTTTGGATTGGAAAGGCCTATATGGCGATTTCGGGTTTTTCCGGTGCTCTCGTGTAGGGGAGGTTATGGCGAAATTTTTTGAAAATTTAGGGTGTTAGCAAAATTTTTGAAGAATCTGAAAATTTCTTAGAAACTAAAAAGTTTAAGAACTTAAGCCATAAAGAAAATAATGAAAGTTGAGTTGGTTTGTAAAACAACTTTCGCCTTCGTTCCTTTTTGGGGGCGAAAAGATTTTAAGTGGGGGAGATTGTAACAACCCGGAAATCCGAGCCAATTTAAAAATTTTATTTTGGCAATTTTAGTGAATTTTGAATATTTAAAATGATTTATTTTAAATAATAACGACAAGAAATTTGTTTTGAATAGATTAGAAAGTATGTATTTATTCGAATCATCGTTAGAATATAAATATTTATTTATAATTATAAAAGGAATTGAAAATGGCACGGTAGTTTGAAAATTCGATTTCAAATTTCAAATGAATGTACAGGATTCAAAATAAACTGGATTTTGGCAAAACCAAAAATATAAGAATCTATTTGAAAATATCTTTCCAAGGAATCCGAAAAATCGAAATTTCATAGTGGGAATAAAAAGTTGTGCCATGTTGAAAATTCAGAATAGTCGCTATTGAATTTTGGCCCTTAAAATGGAAATTTTGCAAAAGACCTCTGTTTTCGACGAAACCACTTTTGTTGAATCCGGGATATCAAGTTATTGCTATATTCCAATTTTCATGAATTTTGAAATCAATATGTGAGCGTGGCGAAGTAAAACGTGTTTTGACCGTTTTAGTAAATTTCGATCGACCAGAAAATGACCATTTTTCAAACTGTCTTCAAATTTGACAAAATTAGTTTTGTTAGAACCGTATCATCAATACGAAGCTAGGAAATATTTTTTAGGAATTTTTAGAGTCCGTATGTGGCCTCGATAAATTGAAATGCACGTTCAAATTCAATATATAGATTTATATTTTGATTTTGACGAAAACTGATTATAACGATCGAATCATCCTATGATACATATCCCATTGTGTTCGAAATGGGGGTAATTAGTTATGGACGACAGTCAGTGCGTCTAGTTTGGAGGTCGAAATTAAAAGTTAACTTTTTGAAATTAAAGGAATTAAATATATATTTTTTATAATCTTCCCCCTACTCTTTCTTTAACCGGTCAACCCCACCTCCCCTCTCATTCAACGTTGAAAATTGATTTGAAGAAAAATAAAAAACATTATACGAAGGAGGAAGCAGCCGCCCCCGCCTCTGCGTCGACCGCCGCCGCGTTGGGCACACGAGCCCGCCTCACCTCATCCTCCTCACGAAGACGCGAAGCCCCCTCCCCCTTCCTCCTCGCAACGGCGACGAAGCCCCAATCCGCCCATCCCTAATTTTCCAATCGACACCCCATTGGCCCGTCACCGAGCCTGACCGCCACCTCAGAGGACTGCACCGCCCTCCACCGGTGTGAGAACCCGTAACTTTCCCGGTAAGGAAAGAGCGGATACTTTGAGAACAACACACAAAATGAATGCAGACAGAAGAACATTTAATTGTTTGTTACAACAATTCCATCAGAGTACAAGAATATACAGATTATAAACAAATATTATACAACAAATACCAGAGATTCAAATTACATTTAAATACATCGCAGCGGAAAATAATAAAAAACACAACTAGAAGTAATACACGGATACAGAGCTTTCCGGGTATCGTTCCAGCTGTAAATCAGGATCCTGTGAATATAAATCTACAAAACCAAAACTACTAGCTGCCCGTGTCGAAAATAAGGGCGCCCAGAGTTTACGTTAAAACAATAATCTCCAGGTTAGTCACGTGACTGGTGTGAGAACTAAAACAGTTATTTATCTTTATTTTAAAGTTAGGTAAATCAAGGGACCACGCCGTATAACACGGAACCGGTTTCCTCCCAAGAACACCAGTGCATAAAACAACAGCGCAATGCTAAATAAAGAAAAATGAAGCTATTATAAGACCCAGGTCCCATCACACAGTGCAACACAAGCCGGAGGATAGGGTTTTACATTATAATAGACAAAGCATGCTTGATACATTAAAAACAAATCATTTGATACTATTATAAGTGTATAGTGTCAAAACAATTTCAATCATAAATATCAATCATAGATGGCATGGGTACCATATATCATGTCGCCAATACTAGGCTCTACAATCAAAACCGCAAATGTCACGTATTGGAAGTTGGATTTCCATCTGTGAACCAAGGCAAAAGATAGTCCTCAACCAATTCGAGACAATCTAGCCCATATCTCAGGAACAGGCGCAACTTACCCATGGTTCGTCAGGGCCGGTCCACCGATGTGGATTATTGTGCCTGAACACTACGTTTCCCCGCCCTTTGGGGCGTAAATAAGCCATTGAATGACTCCATCGGCTTCACATAGTCACCGATATATCCGAGGCGCCTCGCAACAACAACAACCACATAAGTCCAACTCGTCAGGGCATGTAAAACCATTGACGCCACTTCTAACTAGAAGGAAACGCATGCCCTCGCTGAGGTCCTCACCCGTTTCTGGTCCACTACCGGGGTGCGAGGCTCGCGAATCAACGCTACACAAAGCTATGCCACAAAAACCATGCTTTGATCATCCACCACAAGACTTTGCTTTTCAACAGAAGCCTTGATCATTTGCCACTTAGGCATGCCACATTGGCAATTCACTCCATGCGTTTGGTATCCATCAATATATAACCCCTGAGCTCGTACGTCTCAGAGAAGGGCGTTAAGCAAGAGAATAAATTCTCCACCGCCAAACAGATATGTATTTAATAGAAATCAATCACACAGAATATAATCCAATGTCAGACGCACAATCCATTTACAAGTTCGTTCTGGGTCTGAACGAAACTGGAGGCACCTTGTACTTCGCATATCCATTGATCTCCAAGTACGTCTAGACGATCACCAACTGATTCCCTCCTATTGGGTGTACGGCCTAATCAAGATCATCAGTAATCGCCCAAACGACGTGAAGACCTCCGGCCTTCGACCACCGTCTTCATCTTCGACTTATCGTCGTATCAGTTATTCAGAATGGGATAAACCCAGTCTTTCCGAATAACTCGCGTATATAATAAATAAGTGTTACACAAACACAACATACGCCTCACTCCAATTCATCAGTCACTAACTGTAAATTAGTAAGGGAACAATTCCCCAAATATTAACCCCGAAGGCCGAAACCAACATCAGATTAATACCCAGGAAACCATTCATCTTAACTAATCTACAGTTAGTTGCTAAACTTCACATTCTTAGGGATAGGTTCCCATTAATTTTATCAAAGATAATTTCCTCAAATTTATTCTTTAATCTTCTTTTGAATATCGATTCAACTAATCGGGATTAGCGAACCTTACCGAAGTAATCATTTGTTTTAATTCCCCAATCCTAACCTATACATCCCGTGAAGTAAAACTTGTCATATCACCACGGTGTTATCGGTAAATTCAATTACCATTTCACGTTCAAATCTAATTAAAGATCTAATTATCGCCTGGAGCAAATCTGGTGATACTCCATTCTCGATCTTTTCAGTCTAATTAAAGATTCATTAAAATTCCACTTGGTTTTAATCTTCCTGTCTTTAACTGGGTTAAAGAATCAATGTCATTTAAAACACAGTTCACGATAATCCCAAAATCACATTCCATTCTTTCAGCCTTTAACCGTAAAATAGCAAGTGAGCAATTACCTGAATATTAACCCCGAAGGCCAAAACTAACATCAGATCAATACCCAAGAAACCATTCAACCTAACTAATCTTCAGTTAGTTTCTGATTTTCTTAACTCACTTGGATCTAAGAACAGTATTATTGAAGATACCGTTCACGACAACCGAATATCACATTCCATTAATTATCGGGTTAAAGAACAAGTGTTATGTAAAACACCGTTCACGATAAACCCAAAAATCAATTCAAATTCAATTCCAATTAAATACCATTTAATTGGTACACTTCATTAAATCTAAATAAAAAGATTTAATCTTTTTCTCATCTGGGTTTAAGAACAGTGTTAATGAAGACACCATTCACGACAAACCCAAATCACATTTGATATTAAATACAGGGCTCTGAATAGAAAATATATCGGCTTATATTCAATATCAAATCCTACGACCAACAAATATCGTATTGGAAATAATGATATAAATATATCTTTCAAATTTCCATAACAAAATCTGTATAATCACGAAATTCAACATCGAAAAATTCCAAAGACAATTTCGATTCAATTATTAGAAATTCTGGTTATTTTCAAAACCATTTCAAATCCACTTTATTTACTTATAAATAAATAGAATTATAATTCTAGTTCAAAACTAGTTCATTTTCGATAAAAATCTATTTTTATCTTTTCAAATACAGAAATTTTCATCCCTATTCTTCACAAATCATTTCTTATGATTTTACACCAATTATTACTATTTTTAATAATTTTATCAAGGCCCGTACAGTCGATTTCCATCAACGGCCATCGAACTGCACTTATAGCGACCTTTTCCAAATTTGATGTGGACATAATTCCAAATCCAACCATTAGATTTCAAATTTCTAATATTCGTTAGAAAGCTCTTTTTGATACGAACCCAATGGTTCCGGTTTTAGGAGAATCCGACGGTCAGATCTCCCGTAACGTCAATTCGAAGTCAATTGTCGAAATTCGCGAACTGCCGCAGCGCGGCGCGTTCTATTCAGGCCATTATATATATAATATATATATTATATATATTTCGTCAATTTCCTTTCAAAACGTATTTTATAAATCGTTTAAATTCGTTTTCAAAACGATTTCAACTTCCTTTTCAAATTCAAATAAAAATCGATTTTTTTTTCCAATAGAAATTCATTTTAATTTCATTTCAAATCGATTTCAATTCGATTTCAATTCAATTCGAATTTCAATTCATTTCCATTTAATTCGAATTTTAATTCATTTCAGTTTAATTCGAATTTCAATTCATTTCAATTTAATTTGAATTTCAATTCATTTCAATTCATTTCAATTTAATTCGAATTTCATTTCAATTTAATTCGAATTTCAATTCATTTCAATTTAATTCGAATTTAATTTCATTTCAATTTAATTCGAATTTCATTTCATTTCAATTTAATTTGAATTTTGAAATCACTTTCAATATTCATTGAAAAATGAATAAAATCGATATAAATATCGCTCATGTCAAAATGTCGTCAATCTAATCAACACGGCTTTCATTCAACACATGAATTTATTTTCTATTCAACACATGAATTTATTTTCTATTCAACACATGAATTTATTTTCTATTCAACACATGAATTTATTTTCTATATTGGAATTAGGCCCAATCAATTACCATATATTGTTACTTATATGGATTTTCTACAGCACATGTATATAACAGCAACGATAAATAGTCAACCATCATACAGAGTGCACCACACTACTGCATAAGCATTAAATATAAATAATTAACGCTTACAAAGTCTGTCAACCCATCGATTGACATACAACTAAACAATCGGGATTACTGTAAGTCAAATATCATCCCGATACCCGTGTTGGGTTTCAAATCAACAAACACATATTTTTATTTGTGCACTTGGGCGATGTGTAAAATTTATCGTCCCAATTGATATCAGTCAAATCAGTGTATATAAACAAATCGTCCGATTTGTTTATAAATATTTATTTTATATAGACGTTAAAAATTATATTTTTAACTATAAAATATTTTCCCCTATAAAATATTTTATTTCATTCACCATCACACAATCAAATTTCACTACACAACAATCAAACAAACAAGTCATCCATGGTCTGTGGACGATGGGTGTCGGGTGCTACTAAGCACCGTTTGCATCCTAGTATATATTTTAACTAGAAATTAAAATAAAAGTGAGGAGTTCTCACCGACAAGATAAACCAAACGCCACGACTGTTCCTATGTAGAAAATCTTCGTCGTGTTTTCCACGAGATCTGTTTCACGCAGTACATGATAAAAATCACATTTTTAACATCGCTACTTATACAGAAAAGATTATATTTTTGCAACGCTATATATATAGAAAAGACAATATTTTTACAACGCTACCTTTATAGAAAAGATTATATTTTTATATCGCTTCTACATATGTAAAAATAACTCCTTTACACCGTTACTTCCATGATAAAAAATATATTTTTATCTTGCTATTAATATAATAAAAATTATATTTTTATTACTCTACATGAATAAAAATCATATTTTTATTCTCGCTATGATATAAAGATCGAATTTTTATCTTACTGCACTTATAAAAATTATATTTTTAACCTTTCTATAATATAAAAATTATATTTTTAACCTTTCTATGATATAAAAATTATATTTTTAACCTTTCTATGATATAAAAATTATATTTTTAACCTTTCTATGATAAAAAAATTATATTTTTAACCCTAACTAAAAATCAAACCTTTTTATAAGCAAATAAAAATCAATTTTTATTTCCTATATAAATCAGTTTTATTCCTATATAAATCAGTTTTATATAAGCAAATAAAATCAGAAACACTTACAATTTTTCCATTTGATTTGGGGTGTTGCCGTTTGAATCGATCAAAGGGGGAAGCCATGCGCAGGTGGCTGGAGCTGGGGAGGTCGGGGTGGTGTCGGCATCCGCGGTGGAGGTGGAGGGTGAAAGGGGGGTACGGTCTTGGGCTGAAAAGGGGGGCGGAGTGTGCGGTTTCAGAAGGGGGGAGAGAGAAGTGGAGGAAGGGGGGTCTAGCCGTAGCGACGGTGGTGATGGCGGGGGTGGCGGCGTTCGCGGGTAGGGGCGACGGGGCTTCAGCGACTTTTGTTTTTTTTCTCTGAAATGAAATAGATCGGGGAAGGAGAAAGGTATGGGGGTTTTAATTGAAATTTTTTATATTATTTTATTTATTCCATAAAGCAACTTTTTATTTCGAACTCGAAATCGAACCCACCGACTGCCGTCCATAGCTAATTACCCCCATTCCGAACACAATGGGATATGTATCGTAAGCTAATTCTACCATTTCAATCAGTTTTCGTCAAAATCAAAATATAACTCTATATATTGATTTTGAATGCACATTTCAATTTACCGGGGCCACATACTGACTCAATAAATTCTAGAAAAATATTTTCTAGCTTCATATTTACGATACGGTTCTGACAAAACTAATTTCGTCAAATTCTGAGCCCGTTTGAAAAATCGCCATTTTCCAGTCGATTAAAATCAACTAAAACTGGTCAAACGCGTTTTCCTTTGCCACGCTCACATATTGATTCGAAAAATTACGAATTTTGGAACCTAGCAATAACTTGACATCGCGGATCCAACAAAAGTGGTTTCGTCGAAAACCGAGGTCGTTTGCAAAATTTCCATTTTTAAGGGCCCGAATTCCATAGCGACTATTCTGAATTTTCAACTGGACATAACTTTTTATCCCCGCTATGAAATTTTGATTTTTCGGATTCATTGGAAAGATATTCTCAATTAGATTCTAATATTTTTGGTTTCGCTAAAATCAGGTTTGTTTTGCACTCGGCAGATTCATTTGAATTTTGAAATCGAATTTTCGAACTACCGCGCCATTTTCTATTCCTTTTATATATATTAATAAATATTTATATTCTAACGACGACGTATATAAATATATACGTTCTAATCCTATTCAAAATAAATTTCTCGTCGTTTTTATTTAAAATATTTCATCTTAAATATTCAAAATTCACTAAAATTGCAAAAATGAAAATTTTAAATTGGTTCAGATTTCCGGGTTATTACAATCTCCCCCACTTAAAACTTTTCGTCCTCGAAAAGGAACGAAGCCGGAAGTTGTTTTACTAATCAACTCAACTTTCTTTATTTTCTTTACGGCTTAAGTTCTTCAACTTTTCAGTTTCTAAGAATTTTTCAAATTTTTCAAAAATTTGGCTAACACCCTAAATTTTCCAAAAATTTCGCCATAACCTCCCCTGCACCGGGGACTTCGGGATATTTCATAAAGCCTTCCATGGCCTTCTTCAATCGAAAAGAAAAAGAAAAAAGCCAAGCGCCTAGCCAATCGGCTCATAAAGTCATCCAAACCCAAATAAATACAATAAACATGTACCTATTTGTCGGGAAAACAATTTTATTCTCCAGCTCTAGCCTCCTTGCTATGACCTGTTCAATGTAAGTACATGTATATGCATGCAAATGCGGTAAATTTTCAATAAAACTCACTATTTGATCAATTTGGCTAAAGGTTCAACATATAATTAATTCAAACAATAATCAAACAACACAATCAGCAATCAATTAGTTGATTATCGTTTCAAATTCATATTACTTTAATACATAGTCAAAAATCAGATTTTTGATGCCAAATCACAACAATAAGCCCTATCTAGCTTTGGTTCTCACACCAGTCAATTTGAAATATATAGAAATCCCACCTTCGTCACTCGAACATATATCCACTGATGATGCAGCTGCTATCATCAGTGCCATCTCCGGGCGACTAGAGTGTGATTCTATATCTATCCAGTATATTAAAACTTCGAATACTCGCGGATCAGACGTATATTCAAAATCTTTATAGACTGGATTGTCCAAATTCAACATAAAATAAATAATCAAATACGAATAATTGATCTAAATTTTCAAAACAAAAATTGTTTTCATTTTTATTTCAAAAATATACTCTTCACACTCGTTCTAGGAAACTACTGATCCCATCTCTAATGAGTCATTCCCATTGGATATTACTAATCCAATTTCGGATGAATTCTTGTGTTTGGTTCTAACGTGTCTTGTTCTCCGAGCTTTGTAAACCAAAGCTTCGATACCAACTGTGAGAACCTGTAACTTCCCCAGTAAGGAAATAGCGGATACTTTGAGAACAACACACAAAACGAATGCAGATAGAAGAACATTTCATTGTTTGTTACAGCAATTCCATTAGAGTACAAGAATATATAGAGTATAAACGAATATTATACAACAAATATCAGAGATTTAAATTACATTTAAATACATCGCAGCGGAAAACAATACAAAACACAACTAGATGTAATACGCGGATACAGAGCTTTCCGGGTATCGTTCCAGCTGTAAATCAGGATCCTGAGAATATAAATATGCAAAACCAAAACTACTAGCTGCCCGTGTCGAAAATAAGGGCACCCAAAGTTTATGTTAAAACAATAAACTCCAGTTCAGTCATGTGACTGGTGTGAAAACTAAAACAGTTATTTATCTTTATTTTAAAGTTAGGTAAATCAAGGGACCACGTCGTATAACACGGAACGGGTTTCCTCCCAAGAACACCAGTGCATAAAACAACATCGCAGTGCTAAAAAAAGAATAATGAAGCTATTATAAGACCCAGGTCCCATCACACAATGCAACACAAGCCGGAGGATAGGGTTTTACCTTATAATAGCCAGAGCATGCTTTATACGTTAAAAACAAATCATTTGACACTATTATAAGTGTATAGTGTCAAAACAATTTCAATCATAAATATCAATCATAGATGGAATGGGTACCATATATCATGTCGCCAATACTAGGCTCTACAATCAAAACCGCAAATGTCACGTATTGGAAGTTGGATTTCCATCTGTGCACCAAGGCAAAAGATAGTCCTCAATCGATTCGAGACAATCTAGCCCATGTCTCAGGAACAGCCGCAACTGCCCATGGATATTCAGGGCCAGTCCACCGATGTGGATTATTATGCATGAACACTATGTTTCCCCACCGTTTGGGGCGTAAATGAGCCAACAAATGACTCCATCGGCTTCACATAGTCACCGATATATCTGAGGCGCCTCGCAAAAGCAACAACCACATAAGTCACCGATATATAACCCCTAAGCTCGTACGTCTCAGAGAAGGGTGTTAAGCAAGAGAATAAATGCTCCACCGCCAAACAGATATATATTTAATAGAAATCAATCACACAGAATATAATCCAATGTCAGACACACAATCATTTACAAGTTCGTTCTGGGTCTGAACGAAACCGGAGGCACCTTGTACTTCGCATATCCATTGATCTCCAAGTACGTCTGGACGATCACCAACTGATTCCCTCCTATTTGGTGTACGGCCCAATCAAGATCATCAGTAATCACCCAAACGACGTGAAGACCTCCGGCCTTCGGCCACCGTCTTCATCTTCGACTTATCGTCGTATCAGTTATTCAGAATGGGATAAACCTGGTCTTTCCGAATAACTCGCATATATAATAAACAAGTGTTACACCAACATAACATACGCCTCACTCCAATTCATCAGTCACTAACCGTAAATTCGTAAGGGAACAATTCCCAAAATATTAACCCCGAAGGCCGAAACCAACATCAGATCAATACCCAGGAAACCATTCATCTTAACTAATCTCTAGTTAGTTGCTAAACTTCACATTCTTAGGGATAGGTTCCCATTAATTTTATCAAAGATAAATTCCTCCAATTTATTCTTTAATCTTCTTTTGAATATCGATTCAACTAATCAGGATTAACGAACCTTACCGAAGTAATCATTTGTTTTAATTTCCCAATCCCAACCTATTCATCCCATGAAGTAAAACTGGTCATACTTCATATCTAACACCACGGTGTTATCGGTAAATTCAATTACCATTTCACGTTCAAATCTAATTAAAGATTTAACTATCGCCTGGAGCAAATATGGTGATACTCCATTCTCGATCTTTTCAATCTAATTAAAGATTCATTAAAACTCCACTTGGTTTTAATATTCCTGTCTTTAACTGGGTTAAAGAATCAATGTCATTTAAAACACGGCTCACGATAAAACCAAAATTCCATTCCATTCTATAAGCCTTTAACCATAAAATAGCAAGTGAGCAATTCCCTGAATATTAACCCCGAAGGCCGAAACCAACATCAGATCAATACCCAAGAAACCATTCAACTTAACTAATCTTCAGTTAGTTTCTGATTTTCTTAACTCATTTGGGTCTAAGAACGGTATTATTGAAGATACCGTTCACGACAACCCTAAATCACATTCCATTAATTATTGGGTTAAAGAACAAGTGTTATTTAAAGCACCGTTCACGATAAACCCAAAAATCAATTCAAATTCAATTCCAATTAAATACCATTTAATTGGTACACTTCATTAAATCTAAATAAAAGATTTAATCTTTTTCTCAACTGGGTTTAAGAACAGTGTTAATGAAGACACCATTCACGAGAAACCCAAATCATATTTGATATTAAATACAAGGCTCTGAAGAGAAAATATATCGGCTTATATTCAATATCAAATCCTACGACCAACAAATATCATATTGGAAATAACGATATAAATATATCTTTCAAATTTCCATAACAATATCTGTATAATTATGAAATCCAACATCGAAATATTCCAAAGTCAATTTCGATTCTAATTCATTCCAATTCAATTATTGGAAATTCTGGTTATTTTCAAAACCATTTCAAATCCACTTTATTTATTTCGAAATAAATAGAATTATAATTCTATTTCAAAACCAGTTTATTTCGATAAAAAACTATTTTTAGCTTTTCAAATATGGAAATTTTCATCCCAGTTCTTCACGAATCATTTCTTATGATTTTACACAAATTATTACTATTTTTAATAATTTTATCAAGGCCCGTACAGTCGATTTCCATCAACGGCCATCGAACTGCACTTATAGCGACCTTTTCCAAATTTGATTTGGACATAATTCCAAATCCAACCGTTAGATTTCAAATTTCTAATATTCGTTAGAAAGCTCTTTTCGATACGAACCCAGCGGTTCCAGTTTTAGGAGAATCCGACGGTCGGATCTCCCGTTACGTCAATTCGAAGTCAATTGTCGAAATTCGCAAACTACCGCAGCGCGGCGCGTTCTATTCAGGCCATTCTATATATATAATATATATATTATATATTTTTCATCGATTTCCTTTTAAAACGTATTTTGTGAATCGTTTAAATTCGTTTTCAAAACGATTTCAACTTCCATTTCAAATTCAAATCAAAATCGATTTTTTTTTCAATATAAATTCATTTTAATTTCATTTCAAATGGATTTCAATTCGATTTCAATTCAATTCGAATTTTAATTCATTTCAATTTAATTCGAATTTCAATTCTTTTCGAATTTCAATTTAATTCGAATTTCAATTCATTTCAATTTAATTCGAATTTCAATTTAATTCGAATTTCAATTTAATTCGAATTTCATTTCATTTCAATTTAATTCGAATTTCAATTCATTTCAATTTAATTCGAATTTCATTTTATTTCAATTTAATTCGAATTTCATTTCATTTCAACTTAATTCGAATTTTGAAATCACTTTCAATATTCATTGAAAAATGAATAAAATCGATATAAATATCGTTCACGTCAAAATGGCGTCAATCTAATCAACATGGCTTTTATTGAACATATGAATTTATTTTCTATTCAACACATGAATATATTTTCTATATTGGAATGAGGCCCACTCAATTACCATATAATGTTACTTATATAGATTTTCTACAACACATGTATATAACAGCAACGATAAATAATCAACCATCATCCAGAGTGCACCACACAACTGCATAAGCATTAAATATAAATAATTAACGCTTACACACTCTGTCAACCCATCGATTGACATACAACTAAACAACCGGGATAAGTGTACGTCAAATATCATCCCGATACCCGTGTGGGTCTTCAAATCAACAAACACATATTTTTATTTGTGCAGTTGGGCGATGTGTAAAATTTATCGTCCCAATCAATATCAGTCAAATTAGTGTATATAAACAAATCGTCCGATTTGTTTATAAATATTTATTTTATATACACGTTAAAAATTATATTTTTAACTATAAAATAATTTCCCCTATAAAATATTTTATTTAATTCACCATCACACAATCAAATTTCACTACACAACAATCAAACAAACAAGTCATCCATGGTTTGTGGACTACGGGTGTCGGATGCTACTAAGCACCATCTGCATCCTAGTATATATTTTAACTAGAAATTAAAATAAAAGTGAGGAGTTCTCACCGACAAGCTAAACCAAACGCCACGACTCTTCCTATGTAGAAAATCATCATCGTGTTTTCCACGAGATCTATTTCACGCAGTACATGTTAAAAATCACATTTTTAACATCGCTACTTGTATAGAAAAGATTATATTTTTGCAATGCTATATATATAGAAAAAATTATATTTTTAACCTTTCTATAGTATAAAAATTATATTTTTAACCTTTCTATGATATAAAAATTATATTTTTAACCTTTCTATGACATAAAAATTATATTTTTAACCTTGCTATGATATAAAAATTATATTTTTAATCTTTCTATGATATAAAAATTATATTTTTAACCTTAATTAAAAATCAAATCTTTTTATAAGCAAATAAAAATCAGTTTTTATTTCCTATATAAATCAGTTTTATTCCTATATAAATCAATTTTATTCCTATATAAATCAGTTTTATATAAGCAAATAAAATTAGAAACACTTACAATTTTTCCATTTGATTTGGGGTGTTGTCGTTTGAATCGATGAAAGGGGGAGGCCATGCGCAGGTGGTTGGAGCTGGGGAGGTCGGGGTGGCGTCGGCATCCGCGGTGGAGGTGGAGGGTGAAAGGGGGTTACGATCCTGGGCTGAAAAGGGGGGGGGGTGGCGGAGTGTGCGGTTTCAAAAGAGGGAGAGAGAAGTGGAGGAAGTGGGGGTCTCGCCAAAGCGACGGTGGTGATGGAGGGGGTGGCGGCGTTCGCGGGTAGGGGCGAAGGGGCTTCAGCGGCTTTTGTTTTGTTTTTTCTCTGAAATGAAATAGATCGGGGAAGGAGAAAGGTATGGGGGGTTTAATTGAATTTTTTTATATTATTTTATTTTATTTATTCCATAAAGCAACTTTTTATTTCGAACTCGAAATCGAACCCATCGACTGTCGTCCATAGCTAATTACCCCCATTCCGAACACAATGGGATATGTATCGTAAGGCGATTTGACCGTTTCGATCAGTTTTCATCAAAATCAAAATATAACTCAATATAATGATTTTGAATGCACATTTCAATTTACCGGGGCCACATACTGACCCAATAAATTCCAAAAAAATATTTTATAGCTTCATATTTACGATACGGTTCTAACAAAACTAATTTCGTCAGATTCTGAGCACGTTTGAAAAATGGCCATTTTCCAGTCGATTAAAATCAACTAAAACTGGTCAAACGCGTTTTCCTTTGCCACGCTCATATATTGGTATGAAAAATTACGAATTTTTAAACCAAGCAATAACTTGACATCGAGGATCCAACAAAAGTGGTTTCATCAAAAACCGAGGTCATTTGCAAAATTTCCATTTTTGAGGGCTCGAATTCCATAGCGACTATTCTTAATTTTTGACTGGACGTAACTTTTTATCCTCGCTATGAAATTTTGATTTTTTGGATTCGTTGGAAAGATATTCTCAATTAGATTCTAATATTTTTGGTTTCGCTAAAATCCGGTTTGTTTTGCACCTGGTACATTTATTTGAACTTCGAAATCGAATTTTCGAACTACCGCGCCATTTTCTATTTCTTTTATATATATAAACAAATATTTATATTCTAATGACGACGTATATAAATATATACGATCTAATCCTATTAAAAAAAAATCGTCGTTTTTATTTAAAATATTTCATTTTAAATATTCAAAATTCGCTAAAATTGCAAAAATAAAATTTTTAAATTGGTTCAGATTTCCGGGTTATTACAACCGGTCACCCACAACCACCGTGGGCCCCTCCTCAAGCCAAGATTCGATTTTTGTTTGATTTACAGCAAAAATATGAGTTCTCCCTTTGCTTTTATTTCTTATTTTTATTTATTTTATAATGTAAATAACATAGATTTAAAAATCTAAAAGTTTAGAATAACATAGATATAAAAATATAATCTTTATTATATATGTATATATATTAAAATATAATCTTTAATATATAAATAGCGATACAAAAGTCGGATCTTTATGTATAAAATAGCGTTGTAAAAGTATGATTTTTATATATGAAGATTTGATTTTTTTTTTATTATATGAACGTCACCATGAAGATTTGATTTTATTTAGTTTTATAACATTTAGAAATGTGATTTTTAACTTATAAGATTATAGTTAAAAATGTGATTTTTATTTATATGACTAGCATATAAAAATGAGATTTTTATTATCATGAAGGCGAAGTAAAAATATGATTTTTATATATTAGAGATTACAATAATATGATTTTTACAAGATAGAGAATTTAAAAATACGATTTTTATATATGTTGCAGCGAAATAAAAATTCGATTGTTATATGAGTAGCTGATTGAAAATAGAATTTTTATATAATAGAGAATATAAAAATATAATTTTTATATATGTAGCGAAATAAAAATACGATTTTTATTATATATATGTTGAAATAAAAATGTGATTTTTATAGCGTCGAAATAAGAATTCGATCTTTATATAAGAAGTGGAAATATAAAAATATAATTTTTACATAGAAAGAAGCATTATAAAAATATAAAAAATATAATTAAAATATGTTTTTTATTTATTGGAATGAAGCGATAAAAATATATGATTTTTATATATGAAATGCCATTGTAAAAATATGATTTTTAATGTGAACAACGGGAAAAGATAGCAATGGTATCAACGGAAATCAAAACGGAATCCATACAGTTCAGAAAGAAAGAAATGGAGTAGTGGAACCTTCGGTGAGAACTTCTCACTTTCAATTTAATTTTCTAGTTAAAATATATACTAGGATGCAGACGGTGCTAAGCAGCACCCGACACCCATCGTCCACAGACCATTGACGACTTGTATGCTTGTCTGATTGTGTGTTGTGGAATGGAATAAAATACTTATATAGTTAAAAATATTTTATAGTTAAAAATAGAATTTTTAACGTGTATATGAATGAAATAAATATTTATAAACAAATCAGACGATTTGTTTATGTACACACATTTCACTGATATTGATTGGGACGACAAATTTTACACATCGTCCAACTACACAAATAAATCTGTGATTGTTGATTGAAACCCCACACGGGTATTGGGATGAAATTGGACATACACTAATCCCATTATTTAGTTATATGTTGATTGGTTGATTGACAGGCTATTATAAGCGTTGAATATTTATATTTGATGCTTATGCAGTGTAAAATGCACTTTGGATGATGGTTGACTGTATTATATTGTTGTTGTATACATGCACTGTATGAAATCCATATAAATCACATTATATGGTAATTGACTGTGTCTGATTCCAGTTCAGAACGAATAAATATTTTAAAATAATAAATATTTTACAATAACGAATAATTTAAAATAATATTCAGTAAAAGATCAGAATTTGATTTTGATGTTCGATTTGGGATGGACACGAAAATATTTAAATATACAAAGCCGTGTTGAATAGATTGACGCCAATTTGACATGAACGATATTTATATAGATTTTATTCAACTTTATATGAATATCGAAAAAGAATTGATTTCAAAATATAACGTTTTGAAAATATTATCATTTATATATCGATGATATGGAATATTCAATTTTGATTTGAAATTGAATATGAAGTTGAAATCGTTTTGAAAACGAAATTAAAACGATTTATAAAATACGATTAAAAAGGAAATCGACAATATATATATTATATATATTATATATAATATATATATAATGTATATAATATATAATATATAATATAATATATATATATATATATATAATGGCCTGAATAGAACGCGCCATGCTGCGGAAGTTCGCGAATTTTGACCTTTGACTTCGAACGGCATTACAGGAGATCCGACCATCAGATTCTCCTAAAACCGGAACCGTTGGGTTCGTATCGAAAAGAGCTTTCTAACGAATGTGAGAAATTAGAAATCTGACGATTGGATTTGAAATTATGTCCAAATAAAATTTGGAAAAGGTCGACGTAAGTGCAGTTCGATTCCCGTTTATGGAAATTGACTGTGTGGGCCTTGATAAATTATTAAAAATAGCGATAATTTGTGTAAAATAAAAATAAATGATTTGGAAAGAATTGGGCTAAAAAATCCTATATTTAAAACGATAAAAATATTTTTTTTATTGAAATGAACTAGTTTTGAACTAGAATTATAATGCAATTATTTTTAAAAATAAATAAATTGGATTTGAAATGGTTTTAAAAATAACCAGAATTTCCAACATATGAATTGGAATGGATTTGAATCAAAATTATCATCGGAATATTTTGACGTTGGATTCGGGATTATACAGATATTGTTATGGAAATTTGGAAGATATATTTTATATCGTTATTTCCAAAGCAATATTTGTTGGTTTTAGAATTTGATATTGAATATAAGCCGATATATTTTCTATTCAGAGCCTTGTATTAACTATCAAATGGGATTTGGGTTTGTCGTGAATGGTGTATTCATCAACATTTCTTAAACCCAGTTGAGAAAAGATTAAATCATTTTACTTAGATTTAATGAAATATACCAATTAATTAATATATTTAATTGGAATTGAATTAGAATTGCTTTTGGGTTTATCGTGAATGGTGTTTTAAATAACACTTGTTCTTTAACCTGATTATAAATAGGATGTGAATTGGGTTTATTGTGAACTGCGTTTTAATTGACATTCGTACTTTAACCGGATTTACAATGAAATATGATTTGGAATTTATAAATCTTTTTATAAAGATTTAAAGGAATTTTCCATAGTAACATTTTATAGTTTAATATATTTAATTGGAATTGAATGGAATTCGATTTGATAATAATCGAAATGAAATTCCATGGAGGAAGACTGTTAATACATATGGAATTTAAAAGGCTTTGTCGTTATTCCATTTATATTATTAGTCGGATACGGAAATGGATATCGATTATATATTGATTTGTTTTTCTGTGAAGATTCCATAATAAATGGAATGTGATTTGGGTTTATCGTGAACTGCGTTTTAAATGACATTAGTTCTTTAACCCAGTAAAAGACAGGATTGCATGTTTGTTGTTGTATTTCGAACTGTATGGTTGATCTCTACTTAATATATATCTGTTTGGCGGCTAAAAATTTATTCTCTTTCTTAACGCCCTTCTCTAAGACGTGTGAGCTTAGAGGTTATATATCGGCAGAAATCAATAGTACGGTATAGATTGTCGATGCGACATGTTTGATTTTTCAAAGTTAAATAATCATTAATATTGATTTTTAGGATGATTAAAACTAAGTTGAGTTTTAATGAATCTTTAATTAGATTTAAAATGGGAATTCATAATTTAAATTATCAAATTTGGTAATGATCGAGAATGGAGTTGTAACAACCCGAATTTTTATAACATGTTAAAACCATAAATCAAGGCAGAACTAAATTTTAAAGTAAGAATCAAGGGAAACGGGTTATGCCATTGCGCTCATCTCGAAATTTTACATGAAATAGAGTCCGTGTTTTCGAAAATCGGAGTCCGGATGAAGAAGTTATGGCCTGTAGAAGATTCAGCAGATTTTAAGCAGCACAGGACCAGGCAGGTCGACCTGGGGGTCGACCTGGGGACAAGGTCGACCATGTGGTCGACCCTAGGGTCGACCTACCCCCCAGGTCGACCATATGGTCGACCTCCACCCCTTAAAGGTCGTCCTGGTCGGCCTGTTTTGACCCAGAACTCATTTTTGAAGCCTGAGACGTGTTTTGATGGTCCGGATTTATTCTAGGGTTAATCTAAGGGCCTAAACTAGTTGCTACACCTATAAAAACACCCTTAGACCTAACCTAATTCATATCAAATCATTCTTACTCCATTATGCTGCTAAAATACCTCTTTAACCATGGCCACCGCCTCCAAATCAAAGTACAAACATTCAAACTCAAATCAATTCAAAGAACAAGGCTTCTACAATGATTCAAGACAATAAATCAACAACGCCGCGACATTTGTACAACAAATTTAGTTCTTAATTCATTAGCGATGCTCTGTAAGTTCTTGTTATTTTCATATTAAAATATTTAAATATAATATGGGTATGTGATGAAGTGAAATTCGATTTAAGTATGTTTATCGATCTATTTCTGTTGCTTCTTGGATCTTGAGTTTTGAGACTTGCCTATCTTTATTCCCATGTCTAGTTTATGATCTATTCAACCTGTCGTAAATCAGTTTTCTTGATTCATATTGATATTATTACTAAGTTGTAATCTTCATGCCTGTGATGATGTTTTTCTCTCTGATCTTATTTTTATGCAAAATTCTACCTTCCCCTATTTATTTTCTTTTGATGAACCTAGGTCAATTTCGGACCTAGGCCTAAACTACGATATATGTGCGATGGTATACGGGGGAAATATTGGAATATTGCGTAGTGGAATATATGTGTTTGGTGGAATTGATGGCATAGCATAAAAATTGCATATTTGGGTATAACTACTATTAACATGAAATTGGATATTTGGGTATTGTCAATATAATTGAAATTGCAAGTTTGGGCATTGGCATAAATAATTTGCCATGAAGTAGGCATACATGAATTGGCATGTAAATTAAATCACGAGTTTGGGACTATGTAAGTTTATATCAAAGGTTTGGGCTTATGTTAATTAGGCATATGTAGAATTAGGAATTTGAACATGAAAGCAATTGTAAATTTGATAATTGGCATAAATATGTATTATGAACTTGGGCAACTGACATGTATTGTAATAAAAAGATTATAGTTTGGGATAACTACATCATGAATCATGATTTGGGTTTATTGGGTATGAAACTTGATACATGTAATTTTGGCTAGAACTTGATACGGTAAAATGGCATAAAATTGGCATACATGTAAAACGGCATGAATTGAACATATGTAAATTTGGTATAAACTGGGCATATGTAAAACTGACATGTAATCTAGAACTTGGGCATATGTTAAAATTTGGAGTTGAAACGTATATGATAATTTATGACCTGGTAGAGGTTTAATATGAACGCGCCTAAGTTGGGTTTTGGGTAGTTGGCATGTATTGTAAATAAAAAGGCTATAACTTGGCATAACTTTATAGTGAATCACGATAATAATTTGGGAATACGTTTTGGGGAAAAAATATGAGTTATGAACTGGGAAAATGGGACATATCATTAAATTGTTAGCACACTTAAATATAAAGAAGAAATATGTAGATTTAGAAAAATATGAAATGCTTAACCCGAGGTTGGATTGAGTTGTGATGTAAACCTGCCCGGACCCGCCCGGCTGTCAAGTAATCACAACAATACCTATCCAATGTGGGAGGTTAAGGCATTGAGCCGAATAAGGACCCGAGGTTAGACTGAGTTGCGGTGTAAACCTGCCCGGAACCGACCGGTCGTCCAGTAACCGCAACAATACCTGTCTAATGTGAGTGGTTGGTGCTTTAATGAATAAGTTATAGCCAAGTCAGGATTGATAAGGTTAAGTCACGAACCGCTTGAATATACTTAACCAATTTGACACGATGAATTGATAGGGTTAAGTCGTGAACCGCTTGAATATACTTAACCAATTTGACACGACGATTTGATCGGGTTAAGTCATGAACTGCTTGAATATACATAACCAATTTGACACGATGATTTGATAGGGTAAATTCATGAACCGCTTGAATATACTTAACCAATTTGACACGATGATTTGATAGGGTTAAGTCATGAACTGCTTGAATATACTTAACCAACTTGACAGATGATTTGTAAGGCTAAGTCATGAACTTGAACGAGAACACTTAGCCAATTTGACATGACACAAGTCACGAACTTGAATGACAACACTTAACCAACTTGGCATGCTAGACTGATGGGGTTAAGTCTTGAATTTAAATGACAACACTTAACCTACTGAATGGAAACCCTAGTTACGCGGTCCTTTTCAGCAGTAACCCACTAGATGTATGAAGGTACCCTGGAACTAGGCAGGGTGAGGCACGATTACTGGGCTGATTCTAAGCGACCACGGCTGAGTTGGTGTGCCATTGTAGGTTCAGGCGGAATATGGTCGTGCACATAGTCCGGAGTTGAAAAAGCAGGCATTGGGCACCGGTAGGTTTACACTGTGCGTGCTTGATTCGTGTCGGTGGTTGGCACCCTAGGGCTTGATACACCTTAGGGTGGACCTAGCACAGGTAACTACATTCGTGATAGGGCCGTATGACACAGACACATAAACAAGATAGGATTTCTAGGGAGCCGATCGGTTAATTGATCGTTTTGTGAGACAAAGTAATGGGTCATTTCATGACATTGGACAAGGGATCATTTTATACTCAACGCATGGCATGGGTTGGGAAACTAGTACGGGTGGTGTAGAGCAAATAGATATCATAGGAATATTTTAATTGGTGAAGCAGAGAAATCTTGCGATGTTTGACAAAAATCTTGTGAAATTATACTTGGTTAATCTTGAATGGGAACCTTGCAATGTTATGCATGACAAAAATCATAAGATGTTAGTCTTAGTTATCGTGCCTGTAGCTCATCTTATCATCATGCTTTTGTTTACTTTCAGTTTATTCATGCAATGTTGTCTTACCTGTTTTTATGCTGAAAGTCACTAGGACTTACTCAGTCTTTATGACTGACCCGGTTTGTTTCGCCTCGTTTTCTTCCGTTCCCCCCCTCCCCCCCCCCCCCCCAGGTTCACAAGGTGGGAATACAACTTAGTTCGGATCTTACCAAGCTCCAAGGCTCTTCTTGCTTTGCTTTATTGGGGAATACTACAGTTTATTTTTATGCTTCTTTGTTTTTGAGCAAGAAAGATATTTTAGATATGTAATTGGATATAGGAAGTTGATGGGCTTTTATTGTAAACAATTATATTTAATAAGATTTGAAGTACTTCTACTTTGCTTTCTATTTTTTTTATATATGTCTGTCTTGTAATATTTCTATTCCAGTACCCATAATGCTCCATTGAAGTTAAGGCATTCCCTTTGTGAGTGACCTTAATGGATGTGGGGTGTTACATTTATTATCAGAGCAGAAGGTTACAAGACCTGGCAAAAGCTTTTAAAAACCTTCTGAAATTATTTTCAAAACGTTTACAAAGAAGCATTTTTCTGAAGAAAAATTTTATTTTACGAAAGGCATATTCCCCAATGCCATATGCACTATCTTTTGATTCTCTCTTTGAATCCCCTCTTTCTTTCTTTTTTGCCATAATTTTGTAGGCATACGACACAAGTCGGAGGGCAAAGAACAAGATTGTCGAGAGGGCAATTGTATGCTCTCGCTACTAGCATACCTAAGAGAGGTGGTAACATTTCTGCCAAAGGTTTAGCTTTTCTTTTCCATCATCCCGTTAGAACTTTGTTTTTGTACATTGCATCCTTTATAATTCTGCTTCGATAGTTGAGTCTCTGCACCTTAGTACTAGCGTAGTAGAGGGTCCCATTTTTGTCTCAAATCCTGTTGGGGAATCGACTCATTTATTCATGACTTGTTTGGATTTGAGAATGTCTATGCTAAGTGTTGAGTTTAGAAGTAATGCTTATGTTTTTGGGCTATGGGTTGTTTCTAGGGATGGAGTGGTTATCCAGAAATGATACCATTTTCGAGTGTGAAAAGAGGGTGGTTAGACTCTTGACTTACCCCGGTAATGCCCTCGAAGTCTAGTGTAACCCTTAGGGTTCTTCCATGCTTAGTTACCTAGAATCTCTTGATATATTTATTGATCCGCTCGAGTAGTGTTTGCCACCAAGGCGGATGGTTCATCTCGCTTATGCATGAGTTATAGAAAATCACCTTAGTAAGTACACTTGGCAACATGGTTGGCATTTGTTTCTTTTCAAGAGTGTTGATACCGAAAATTGGTATAACAACCAAAATGGTATTTCTAAACACGTTACCTAATCGGAGGCGAGATGCTTAGAAAGCACGTCACCTTTTCAGAGGCGGGGCGTTAGAAAACCTTTAGAGTTATATGAGGCCATATCTAACATTCAAGAGCATCAAAATACCAAAATAAAGAAAGAAGACAAGAATTTTATATTGGTTCGACTCTTTATTCGAGTCTACGTCCACTTTGAAGATTGGATTTCATTAACAACCAAAAGATTACAACATTTGCTCCATTACACATTCATACAAGCTCCTTTGACATGCAATCGTCCTTACAACCGATTGAAAGAAAGGATGAAAGCTTGAAGTATTTTATGCCACTCCCTCCATGAAAGCCATGGATGAAAGCTCCTTAGATCTTTGGGTGAATGATCAAGAAGAAATGAAGAAGTGCGCGGGATGCTTATGCTTGCTCCTCCATGAAAGCTATGCTCCACAAGCTCCAAAGCTCCATAGATTTATGATTGATGATAGAGTAGAGATGTAGAAATGCTTGGACGAATCCCGAAAGCAATTAGACAGCACCTCCTCGTAGTTCCAGAAAAGGTCCCCCCTCAAATGATGGAAGTCGGGTCCTATTTATAGGCGGAGAAATGGTTGAAATCTTGTATGCAGGGGCCTGGTCGGTATTTTCGGTATTTACGGAAATGCCACTGCCAGTTGTCTCCAGTTGTTTCCAGCTGTCACGCCATCACAGGTCGTTTCTAGCGCTTTTGCGGACCAGGAGCTTCCGCCAGAGGAAAGGACGACCAGGAGGCTAAAATGCGGAGCGGACCGACCAGGATGCTTGGAACGAACGTACCAGGAAGCCTTGAAGCTTGTTGGTGCGATCAAGAGCAAGTAAACGACCAGATACCTTGTATACTTGGAGCAACCAGAGATCTTCTGTATTTTAGAGCGATCAAAGCTCTTCAGTATTTTGGAACGATCGACAATCATTGGCCTTCGGAACGACCAGAAGCTTTTAGTTCTTTGGAACGACCGAAACAACTTCGTGTTTGAAGCGACCTGAAAGCGATCAGCTTTGGGACGACCAGGACTCTTGTGCTACGACCGCTCCCTTTTATCAACGACAGGACCGATCCCTTCTTCAAAACGCTTAAAACCGACCCATATTCACTTGGATCGATCAGATGGATAACATTTTGCCCCTCGAAGTTTCATAGTTTTTATAAAAAACTGTGGGCTTCGAAACATTAGTGGATCGATCTGCTTCAATTAAGGGTCGGTTTTGGATGCAGTTCTCATGGGTCGGTTCTGGAATTAGCTTGAGGGGTCGGTTTCTGATGAAGAGGTCGGTCGTCCTGCCTATATAAATTTATTTTGACCCTTTGTGTTCCTCACTTTTTCAGCTCTAGGAATTTTTTTCATTTTAATGGCGGTGCTTTCTAAAGGAAATTATTCACTCCCAATCTCGTTCAACCGGTTCAATTCAAGAATTCAATTCAATCTCGACTACAATCGCTTGTCTCGATTCTCTGCCACTTATTCGAAGTTCAATCGTTCAAAGCCTGGAAGTTCGATCCCAATTTTCTTTAGAAGCCTTGAATCCTGATACATCCCTCTTCGTTTACTCGATCCGATTGTAGGTAATATCACTATTTCTGTATTAATTCGAGAACAATGAATGTTGGCTTTTTGGTTTCGGCTGAAGTCTTTGAGATTGAACTGTATTAGAACCAGTATTGATGTATGATTGCAATTTGTAGTAGAATTCTTGAATCCGAAATCCATTGAGCATTGATACGTTAATCAGTAATGTAGTATTCAATTTTGAGTTTGTGGATAACAACCTTTGCATTGAGATTCCTTGTGGTTTTCTTTTGCTGTGGTAACGATCACAATGTGCTTGTGTATATGTTTGAATGATCTTCCTCTTAAGTCATTATTTTGTGATAATTTCATGATGCATTCACATTTTTGATGCTTTCTTCCGGCTATGCGACCAGCACGGTTGGTTTTAAAACGGTTAAGCGTTCGGCTTGAGATGAGCAGGCCCCCTTTTGAACGACTAGAATAGTCTTGTTTATTGAATTAACTTCACTTGATAGGACCGACCCAGGCAGATTTGAATTTCGATCCAATAGAAGCCAATCTTACGCGACCAGATTTGGATTAAATTTTGACTGATTTTTAAGCGATCAGTATTTTCTGTGTTGAGAGCAACCAGGATTCGACCAACTTTAGTGTGATCAAATGTTCCTGGTTCAGAGCGATCAGAGTCTTACCTTTTCTAGCACGATTGGATCCTTACCATTTTAGAGCGACCAAGGTTTGACCGATTCAGAGCGACCAGGCGCTTTTCTCAGTTTTGAGCGATCGGGACTTGACTGGTTCAGAGCGACCTGGTACCTTTCGCAGTTTTGAGCGATCGTGGCTCGACTGGTTCAGGGCGACCGGGTGCTTTTTCCAGTTTTGAGCGATCGTGGCTCGACCGGTTCAGGGCGACCGGGTGCTTTTTCCAGTTTTGAGCGACTGGAGCTTGACTGGTTTAGAGCGGCCAGGTGCTCATCGGTTTGGAACGTCCAGGCGCTTTGCCTTTTTAGCGCGACCAGGGCCTAACCATTTTTAGAGCGACCCGACCTTGGCCATTTCTGAGCGATCGGAGTTTTGCTGGTTTTTAGGGCGACCAGGTTTTTAGCTAGTCAAGGCCGACCCTGTTTTGAGTTTTATGAATATTGTTGTAGTTAGTTTTTCCAACATACTTGTTTGTGTAGTAATGACGACCAGACGAAGATCTCGCCATTTTGTTGAGGGAACTTCTCCAACTAGAGAAGCTGGTACCTCTGATCAAAATATTGAAACTTCTTCCGCTGCTACCACTGAGATGGATGTTGATCGGAACTCTCCAATCATTCGATGTCTTTCTTACACACCTGCTGATAGTTGTGTGTCAAAACTTGACGTTGATGTATATCATAGAATATGCAAACAATTTAGCCTTTCCGAAGATGAAGTCAAGTTCCCAGAAAGAGACGATTTACATGATCGCCCCCCCCCCCCCCCGTTGGATACGTAACAGTTTGCAAGGGGATGTTCCAGAGTGGAGCGATCCCTCCCTTCAATCCTTACATAGAAATGATTCTGAAAAATTTGGCTATCGCTCCTTATCAACTGGATCCCAATGGCTACTTCATTGTAACATGCTTATATGTGCTGTTTATGAGAGTTTTAAAGCCCGAGCCCACCTTCAAGGATATATGCTCGTTATACTCTTTTAAGAGACGAAAGAAGGAGCATCCCTCCTTTATCTTCATGGAAAGCAGGAGATCCCGGGTTATAACTGGCTTATTTGAGAGTATCAAAGGATTTCCCGACCAATTTTTCTATGTGCGGTGTCCCGACAACTTTTTCGGTCGATGGGCCAAAGGAGGTAAATGTTCATAGGAATTCTATTTTACCTCTGATGATCATGTATTGATTTTACTTTTTCTCACAGAGACTCCTTCTGATCAAGACATAGACATTAATGAACCTCTGCTGGAATCATTGTTATCCGTGAGCGAAACTGAAAGAAGTAGACAGTTTTTAATTTGCGAAGAGTTCCTTCGACAATACAAGCTGCTTCCCCCATCTCGTACCCTGACGGCGAAAAGAATGGCTAAGAAGTACTTGACAAAATGTGCACAAGCCGGCAGTGGTAGTGGTATTAAAAAACCTTCGAGTGCCCTTAAGGAACATAAAGATTCTCCTAAAAAGCAGGCCGATGTCTTGACGATTCCAGAGAGAGCCACAGAGGCCGTTTCTGAAAAACAAGCTGTCATCCCGAAAATCCCGGAGAAAACTATGGGGGATCAGCCTCCCTCAAACACTGAAGAAGAACTTGTTCAACATGAGGGTAAGCAACTCGCGGTAGGAGAAACTACCTTAAATGTTGAACAGAACATTGGAAATGTTCTTGAGGGTCCGACTATGGCAAGTACTCAAGATAGAGACTCCGTGGGTACTTTTGGCGAACTTCCTGATCTAGAGTCTGTGCGATACTTTAGAAAAGATGATACCCCTGTTTCAGGTTTTGCAGTTCCTAATATTCAATCTGATCCCAACATTCCGGAGATTCCTGGACCAGTTCCAGATACGAGTATAAACTTATTAGGATCGGAGTCTAACACAGGCTTATTAGGCATGTTTTTGTTTTTAGGACTAAGCTTGCTTTCAGAGTTGCACTCTTAACTTCTTACTCCATATCTTGCTTTACTTCCATGTTCTCAAGTGCTAAATGAACTCATTATTATTTTTCTTTTTAGGAATGAAGTCATCATTCGTTGACAATTTCCGGAAAAGGAGGCAAAGTTCTGATACACTTGCTCGGCCAAAGAAAAAGATTAAGCAAGCTCCTTCTCATCCCCAAAAGTCAAACGGCCAACATCCCACTTCTTCTCATCCTTCTTATGAACAGCTTCCAGAGCAAAGAGCTTGGCTTGATGATTATGAACAATCGGCGGAGGAGGAGGCAAGGCAGAAAAGGGAGGAGCCTCAAAGGAAAAGACGAAGGAGTGGAGATGACCCTCTACGGAGATCCCCCAGAAGCGTGCCCCAGGATACGTTCCTCCTTATCCAACCCAGGCCGAGCTTCAAGCTATCATGTCGAGGCCACGTGAAATACTTGATGTGGAAAGGGAACTTGGATGCCCCAGCCCCCCTCTTAGTCATAGATTTGGAGATTGGGATTTGAGGGGTTTGAACTTTGATGTGGATATCCATCCCACAGATAGACGGGACATGACAGAGATGGTGGCGAAAGCTCGGGGAATCCTGGATGATATTGTCAAAACCGTTGATCAGCGCCTCAAAGCATGGGAACAATTTTGTTATGATTTTTAGAATCTTAACACCAAACGGATTGAAAGCATTAAAACCCTGGAGGACGAAAAGGTTCAACTTATCCAAGTTGTGAAAGATTAGGATACGAAGATTTCTATTTTAGAACGGGGTTCCAGGGTTAACGAGCTAGAATCCGAGATTGAAAAGCTTCGCAAGGAGCTCGAAGATGCCAAGAATACAGAGTTCGAGCTTAATAAGCGGGCTGACGATGCTGTAAAAGCACAAGAAGAAGCTGAAGCTCAGCTGACTTTGAGCAGAAGGACTGTGTCTGTTCGTGAATCTGAAATCGCCTCTCTTCGCGATAAGCTTGAAGTCGAAACTGCCAAGTCCTCCTCCTTAGAAAAAGAGAAGCAAGAATCTCTGAACCAAGCCCGCAGAATTAAGGAGGAAGATGAAGCCACCTTCCTAGAATTTTATGTCTGCAGTGTCATGTATGGGGGAAGCCTCCGCTTCCTAGGAGAAGGCTATGGAGATACGCTTGCTTGTGTTTGGGAGGAGGTTTTGAAGCGTTACAAAGATTCCGATGACTACCAGCTCCAACTCGAGTTGCTGGATGAAGATGATCGAGAGGCCTTAGCTGAGGGCAGAAATTCTCTTGGGACCCATCGGGGGGAATCATCCGGGGTTAAGTCTTCAGGTATATTTATTGAGGATACTTTCACCAAATTAACTGATGGTGCCATAATCTCAAGCCCTGTATTCCATGCAGATGTTGCAATTCCTCCCTCTGCAGCTGGAGAAAACAGTGATTTAGAGGAAACAATAAACCTCGATGATTATGAAATCAGCACACATCCTCCTGCTCTAGGTAGAGATGATATGGATGAAGTGATACTAGATTTAGATTACTTTTTTGCTTCTTTGGAGTATTCTAAGCTCATGAGTTGCTATAATTATGCAACGAATTCGCTTTCACCATCACCTCCTATTGGCGGGTATACTGCTATGGTGATGGATGCCGTTGAAACTGACTTGCCTTTATTCAATACAGGCTTACTTGCTGGTGTTTCCAAAGGACTAACATTCTCCCAACCAGGTTCGCAGGAGGAGAGAATCGATGCCATCGAAACCCTTGACCGAGATATTATTAAGCTCCGTGAGGAAGAAGAGCATGATTCTGAGGCAACTATAGACGACATCATTGTTGATTCAGGTACGGAGGATGCTACTCCTTCTAAGCGGAAACATCATAAGCGTACTGTCAAGAAGAAGAAGACCGTTGATTCGCCAACTCTTAAGGGTCCTTCATTGAGATCTGGAGACCCAAAGAAATAGTGGCTTGGATTCTTGCTTTGCATTTATCAATCTTTCATTCAGACCGGATGTATATGCGGGTGCCGGCCCTCGCTTATGACTTGAATAATCTGCACTTAATAATGTTGTAACTCGATTCTATGTTTGAATGTGGTGTGATAATGCTCTGTGCTTCTGCATTCTAAACCTTGTCCTTACTTTCTTATGCATATTCTGGGTTATACCTCATGCTCACACACCACACTTTGCACATTTTGCTTATTTATGAATTTCCCACTTATAAACGGTTGAGATGATCCTTTGGTATATGAGAAATCAAGGAGCTGCTTTTTGCTTTGTGTCGTGATATGTGATATGCCCCCGTACCAATGGGTTGTTTGAACCTTTATATATCGAAGGTGGATATTTGGATGTTTTTATACGAACTTTGCACGCTTTGTTTGGAATTTTCCATCCTTTGCATCCTAATGCGTTAGATATTCGAGAAATGTTTGACTGCCTTTTAAAGGTTTTCCTTGTCAAAGACTCAGTAATATCGTAGTCAAGTTTTATCTGACTTTGATTTATTGACTGAGCATCCCTGGAGAAGACTCAGTTTATTATTCAACTGAGAATCCTCGGAGAGGGTTTGGGTTAAGAGACTCGGTTATAACGCAATCAAATTTCGTCTGACTTTGGGTTATTTGGCCGAGCACCTCTGGAGAAGACTCAGTTTATTATTCGACTGAGAATCCTCGGAGAGGGTTTGGGTTAAGAAACTCGGTTATAACGCGATCAGATTTTGTCTGACTTTGGGTTATTTGACCGAGCACGCCTGGAGAAGACTCAGTTTATTATTCGACTGAGAATCCTCGGAGAGGGTTTGGATTAAGAAACTCGGTTATAACGCGATCAGATTTTGTCTGACTTTGGGTTATTTGACCGAGCACCCCTGGAGAAGACTCAGTTTATTATTCGACTGAGAATCCTCGGAGAGGGTTTGGGTTAAGAAACTCGGTTATAACGCGATCAGATTTTGTCTGACTTTGGGTTATTTGACAGAGCACCCCTGGAGAAGACTCAGTTTATTTTTCGACTTTGAATCCTCGGAGAGGGTTTGGGTTAAGAAACTCGGTTATAACGCGATCAAATTTTGTCTGACTTTGGGTTATTTGACCGAGCACCCCTGGAGAAGACTCAATTTATTATTCGACTGAGAATCCTCGGAGAGGGTTTGGGTTAAGAAACTCGGTTATAACGCGATCAATTTTGTCTGGCTTTGGGTTATTTGACCGAGCACCCCTGGAGAAGACTCAGTTTATCATTCGACTGAGAATCCTCGGAGAGGGTTTGGGTTAAGAAATTCGGTTATAACGCGATCAGATTTTGTCTGACTTTGGGTTATTTGACCGAGCACCCCTGGAGAAGACTCAGTTTATTATTAGACTGAGAATCCTCGGAGAGGGTTTGGTCGGGAGTCACTTGCAGGTGTTCTTCCATCTTGAGTCGGACGAGTCTGCTGCCCCTGAGTAGGCTCGGCATCTGTTGACCGCTTTACATACTCTTGGAGGCGATTCTTCCTTATTAATTCTTCAACCAGATTCCTCAAGTGTCGACACTCATCCGTGTCATGGCCTGGTCGATTATGAAATCGACAAAACCTCCCAGAGTTCGCAGCTTCCTCGGATACCTTTACTGGCTTTGGGCTTGGATAGCCATCTGCATCCTTCGTTGCCATATATATGTGCTCGATTGTATCATTCAACGGAGTAAAATCCGTTGGCTTGAAGAAACGTCGTTTCTTGGAGTCCTTATCATTTCTAGCATCATTACTGCTTCCTCTCTTTTGACCTTCCCCAAAATTTTCTTGACTATTCTTTTTGGGAGCTTCCTTCCTTTCCGGGACCACCTTAGTTTTGACATTGCCAACGGAATAGATAGGATCATCTTCAAGACACATGTATTCCTCAGCTTTGTCATAAAATTTTTCTAGTGTCTCAGGTTTCTTTCTTTTTAGCCACCTTCCGAACTCAGACAGCTTATCAATGCCCCCTTTAAGGCCATTAGAATTAGCCTTGGCTCTTGGGTCCCTACTTCTACAGCAGCAGCATTAAAACGATTCAAGAAAGACCTTATCGTTTCACCAGGAGCTTGTTCTAGTTCATTGAGGGACATGATATCTCTGACCTTTGTTGTTTGGAGGGGGAACTGGTCTCGGAAGCATCTTGCTAATGTGGCAAAGTCATCAATAGATTGGGGAGGCAACCTTGTGAACCATAATGACGCAACCCCTTCCAAATACACCGGGAAGTACAAGCACTTAAGTTCGTCAGTTGCTTGTGCCCCATCCATGTGCTGATCATATCGAAACAAGAACACATTGGGGTCGCCTGTCCCGTTATAAGCTTGGATTGAAGGAGGTTTGAATTTGCGTGGGAAAGTTGTCTTTTTAATCCTTTCAGTGAGGGGGGTTTTGGACGGTGCGAATTCCCATTCAGCCTCATTATCGTTTCGAGATTGGCTTTCGTTCATAAGTTGTTGGACCATTTTCTTGAGGCGTTCCTTCTCAGGGAGGCTATCTGCGGGGCGGACACCTTTGTCTTGACCGGAGGCTTGCTTGAGCAAACCATCGCGGTTGCGACTTAGGGGCCCTGGCCTTTCTTGGTTGGAAAGTGCCCCTTTGGCAGAATTGGCCGCTTGATGAGATGTGATCCCTGCAGTGCGGTTCCGATCAGCTTGCTTCGAAGTCTCATGCTTTCCTTTATCAGGATCGGATATTTCTTGAAAAGATTTTTCCCGATTTGGACTGGAAGAAGAAGAACCAGCATCCTCTGCACGAATGGGCTTAGAGGCCACCTTTGCCGTAGCGGCCTGAAGAGCAAAGAGCGAATCAAGTTTTGTCAACATGGCTTTGTTAGCTATCTCTAGTTGTTGCATCAATCCAGCGACAGCTTGATCAAGCTCGCCTCTTGTGACATTCACACCTCCATTAGATGTCTCTCCCACTTCAAATCGGTTAGCCACGGGGGTCTCATCCCGATTTTCTCCGTTAAAGATTCTAATTCTAGCTTCCTTGTTTGCTTTTTGCGGCATTATTTCAGAAAGCAACTTGAACTTTGCAGAAAATCCGTCAGAAGGTCCAAATCGCAAGCTGGGGCGAGCTATTTTTAAGGCTTAGCTTCAAGATCTCGAGATCTTCATAGTATACTTGATGCCAGAAAGTAGATCTGGCCCCACGGCGGGCGCCTAATTGTTGATACCGAAAATTGGTATAACAACCAAAATGTTATTTCTAAACACGTTACCTAATCGGAGGCGAGATGCTTAGAAAGCACGTCACCTTTTTAGAGGCGGGGCGTTAGAAAACCTTTAGAGTTATGTGAGGCCATATCTAACATTCAAGAGCATCAAAATACCAAAATAAAGAAAGAAGACAAGAATTTTATAGTGGTTCGACTCTTTATTCGAGTCTACGTCCACTTTGAAGATTGGATTTCATTAATAACCAAAAGATTACAACATTTGCTCCATTACACATTCATACAAGCTCCTTTGGCATGCATTCGTCCTTACAACCGATTGAAAGAATGGATGAAATCTTGAAGTATTTTATGCCAATCCCTCCATAAAAGCCATGGATGAAAGCTCCTTAGATCTTTGGGTGAATGATCAAGAAGAAATGAAAAAGTGCGCGGGATTCTTATGCTTGCTCCTCCATGAAAGCTATGCTCCACATGCTCAAAAGCTCCATAGATTTATGATTGATGATAGAGTAGAGATGTAGAAATGCTTGGAGGAATCCCGAAAGCAATTAGACAGCACCTCCTCGTAGTTCCAGAAAAGGTCCCCCCTCAAATGATGGAAGTCGGGTCCTATTTATAGGCGGAGAAATGGTTGAAATCTTGTATGCAGGGGCCTGGTCGGTATTTTCAGTATTTATGGAAATGCCACTGCCAGTTGTCTCCAGTTGTTTCCAGCTGTCACGCCATCACAGGTCGTTTCTAGCGCTTTGGCCGACCAGGAGCTTCCGCTAGAAGAAAGGACGACCAGGAGGCTAAAATGCGGAGCGGACCGACCAGGATGCTTGGAACGAACGGACCAGGAAGCCTTGAAGCTTGTTGGTGCGATCAAGAGCTAGTAAACGACCAGATACCTTGTATACTTGGAGCGACCAGAGATCTTCTGTATTTTAGAGCAATCAAAGCTCTTCAGTATTTTGGAACGATCAACAATCATTGGCCTTCGGAACGACCAGAAGCTTTTAGTTCTTTGGAACGATCGAAACAACTTCGTGTTTGAAGCGACCTGAAAGCGATCAGCTTTGGGACGACCAGGACTCTTGTGCTACGACCGCTCCCTTTTATCAACGACAGGACCGATCCCTTCTTCAAAACGCTTAAAACCGACCCATATTCACTTGGATTGATCAGATGGATAACAAAGAGATCATTCATTTATGTGGAATACCTTCTAGTAAGTGAACGAGATCCGAGATTCACTAGTGAATTTTGGAGAGCTTGCATGAAACCATGAGTACACAGTTATGTTTAAGCCAAGTATACTAGAAGAAAAATAAGTAAAAGTGGAACGAGAGGCAACAGTGGAATGAGTTCCAACTCATATTTTGGAAACAAGAATTAAGAAGCTACGAAATTTTGAAGTTAAAGACGGTGAAAGCACAATGGAGTTAAGCTCAAGGAAATGCGACTCAGAAGATTGAAGACTAGATACGCGTATCATATCTCTTTTTAAGAGTATATCCTTGATCCCTCTTTTCCTGTTGAGCTTATTTGCATGCTATCTTTCAAGTATAACCTCTCGGTCCTATTCTCAATCCTATTTCTGTTAGAAACCCCATAGGGAGCATGACTCATCTGTTAGTAATACATGTTGGGGTTTGAGGGTGTCCGTTGGGTTGACTAAACTTTTTGGGCTTTATAGGATATAGGTTGGTTTTAGGAAGGGATTTCTTGTGACCTAAAAGGAGTTTATGGTGCTTGGTTTCCTAAGAGTCATATATATTGGTTTTGGGCTGGTGTTTAGGGTACAAAGTTTTTCTTTACTTGCTTCTATCATTCGGCTATACCTTTAGGTAGGAACTAATGGATGTAAACATGTGTTTGAGACATGTTATGGTTGATGGTTGCAAGTGGTTGCTAGTTGTTGCTCGTGGATGCATGAACACACATTAGGCACTAGACCGACTCAGTCACATTTTCCTACTGCATATGCATGTGTGTTTATACTTGTTTATGGATGAAATTGAATGTGTTATCATGTGGATGTTGCATATGGATGGAAGCTTGTGCACAGATATAGTGTTTATATCACTAGGACTATTTGCATACATGTTGGATTCATGGCACTAAACATATTTTGAATTTAAAAAGATCAATCAGGCCTGATCATTTGCATTAGACAAGGAACATATACACACACTTCTTGCATATGTTCAAACAGCATTAGAAATATTTTAAGGACAATGGTTGCTTGTGAATGATGGTTGAGTAGATGGTTGATTGGATGATAGGATGCATTCTTCTTAACTTGAAGATTTCGGGGACGAAATCCTTTATGGAGGGAAGAATGTAACAACCCGAATTTTTGTAACATGTTAAAACCATAAATCAAGGCAGAAATAAATTTTAAAATATGAATCAAGGGAAACGGGTTACGCCATTGCATTCATCTCAAAATTTTACATGAAATAGAGTCCGAGTTTTCGAAAATCGGAGTTCGGATGAAGAAGTTATGTCCTATAGAAGATTCAGCAGATTTTAAGCAGCACAGGACCAGGCACGTCGACCTGGGGACTAGGACGACCATGTGGTCGACCCTAGGGTCGACCTACACCTAGGTCGATCATATGGTCGACCTCCCCCCTTACAGGTCGACCTTGTCAGCCTATTTTGAACCAAAACTCATTTTTGATGCCTGAGACGTGTATTGATGGTCCGGATTGATTCTAGGGTTAATATAAGGGCCTAAACTAGTTGCTACACCTATAAAAACACCCTTAGACCTAACCTAGTTCATATCAAATCATTCTTACACCATTATGCTGCTGAAATATCTCTTGAACCATGGCCGCCGCCTCCAAATCAAAGTACAAACATTCAAACTCAAATCAATTCAAAGAACAAGGCTTCTACAATGATTCAAGACAATAAATCAACAACGCCGCGACATTTTTACAACAAATTCAGTTCTTAATTCATTAGCCATGCTCTGTAAGTTCTAGTTATCTTCAGATTAAAATATTTAAATATAATATGGGCATGTGATGAAGTGAAATTGGATTTAAGTATGTTTATCGATCTATTTCTGTTGCTTCTTGGATCTTGAGTTTTGAGACTTGTCTATCTTTATTCCCATGTCTAGTTTATGATCTATTCAGCCTGTTGTAAATCAGTTTTCTTGATTCATATTGATATTATTACCAAGTTGTAATCTTCATGCCTGTGATGATGTTTTTCTCTCTAATCTTATTTTTATGCAAAATTCTACCTTCCCCTATTTATTTTCTTTTGATGAACCTAGGTCAATTTCGGACCTAGGCCTAAACTACGATATACGTGCGATGGTATACGGGGGAAATATTGGAATATTGCCTAGTGGAATATATGTGTTTGGTGGAATTGATGGCATAGCATAAAAAATGGATATTTGGGTGTTACTACCATTAACATGAAATTGGATATTTGGGTATTGTCAATATAACTGAAATTGCAAGTTTGGGCATTGGCATAAATAATTTGGCATGAAGTAGGCATACATGAATTGGCATGTAAATTAAATCACGAGTTTGGGACAATGTAAGTTTAAATCAAAGGATTTGGGCTTACGTTAATTAGGCATATGTAGAATTGGGAATTTGAACATGAAAGCAATTGTAAATTTGATAATTGGCATAAACATGTATTATGAACTTGGGTAACTGACATGTATTGTAATTAAAACATTATAGTTTGGGATAACTACATCATGAATCATGATTTGGGTTTATTGGGTATGAAATTTGATACATGTAATTTTGGCTAGAACTTGATACGGTAAAATGGCATAAAATTGGCATACATGTAAAACGGCATGAATTGAACATATGTAAATTTGGTATAAATTTTGCATATGTAAAACTGACATGTAATCTAGAACTCGGGCATATGTTAATTGTGTAAAAATTTAGAATTGAAACATATATGATAACTTATGACCTGGTAGAGGTTTAATATGAACGCGCCTAAGTTGTGTTTTTGGTAGTTGGCATGTATTGTAAATAAAAGGCTATAACTTGGCATAACTTTATAGTGAATCATGATAATAATTTGGGAATACGTTTTGGGGCAAAAACGTGAGTTATGAACTAGGAAAATGGGCCATAACATTATATTGTTAGCACACTTACATGTAAATAACAAATATGTAAATTTAGAAAAATACGAAATGCTTAACCCGAGGTTGGATTGAGTTGTAATGTAAACCTGCCCGGACCTGCCCGACTGTCCAGTAATCGCAACAATACCGATCCAATGTGGGAGGTTAAGGCATTAAGCCCAATAAGGACCCGAGGTTAGACTTAGTTGCGGTGTAAACCTGCCCGGAACCGACCGGCTATCCAATAACCGCAACAATACCTGTCTAATGTGAGTGGTTGGTGCTTTACTGAATAAGTTAAAGCTAAGTCAGGATTGATAGGGTTAAGTAACGAACCGCTTGAATATACTTAACCAATTTGACACGATGACTTAATAGGGTTAATTCATGAACCGCTTGGATATACTTAAATAATTTGACACGATGATTTGATAGGGTTAAGTCATGAACCGCTTGAATATACTTAACCAATTTGACACGATGATTTGATAGGGTTAAGTCATAAACCGCTTGAATATACTAAACCAATTTGACACGATGATTTGATAGGGTTAAGTCATGAACCGTTTGAATATACTTAACTAACTTGACATATGATTCGTAGGGCTATGTAATGAACTTATACGAGAATACTTAGCCAATTTGACATGACACGTAGGCGGGTTAAGTCACGAACTTGAATGACAACACTTAACCAACTTGACATGCTAGACTGATGGGGTTTAGTCTCGAATTTAAATGACAACACTTAACCTACTGGATGGAAACCCTTGTTACGCAGTCCTTTTCAGTAGTAACCCACTAGATGTATCACGGTACCGTGGAACTAGGCAGGGTAGGGCACGATTACTGGGCTGATTGTAAGCGACCAGAATAACGGCTGAGTTGGTGCACCATTGTAGGTTCAGGCGGACTATGGTCATGCACGTAGTCAGGAGTTGAAAAATCAGGCATTGGGCACCGGTAAGTTTACACTGTGAGTGCTTGATTCGTGTCGGTGGTTGGCACCCTAGGGCTTAATACACCCTAGGGTGGACCTAGCACAGGTAACTACATTCGTGATAGGGCCGTATGACGCAGACACATGAACGAGATAGGATTTCTAGGGAGCCGATCGATTAATAGATCGTTTCGTGAGACCAAGTAATGGGTCATTTCATGACATTGGACAAGGGATCATTTTATAGTCAACGCATGGAACGGGTTGGGATACTAGTGCGGGTGGTGCAGAGCAAATAGATATCATAGGAATATTTTATTTGGTGAAGCAGAGAAATCTTGCGATGTTTGACAGAAATCTTGAGAAATTATACTTGGTTAATCTTGAATGGGAACCATGCAATGTTATACATGACAAAAATCATAAGATGTTATTCTTAGTTATCGTGCATGTAGCTCATCTTGTCATCATGCTTATGTTTACTTTCAGTTTATTCATTCCATGTTATCTTACCTGTTTTTATGCTGAAAGTCACTTGGACTTACTCACTCTTTATGACTTACCCAGTTTGTTTCGCCTCTTTTTCTTCCGTTCCCCCCCCCCCCCCCCCCCCAGTTTCACAGGGTGGGAATACAGCTTAGTTCGGATCTTACCAAGCTCCAAGGCTCTTTCATGCACGGCTTTGATTTCTCTTGGCTATGGCTTGCTTTGCTTTATTGGGGAATACTACAGTTTATTTTTTTGCTTCTTTGTTTTTGAGCAAGACAGATATTTTAGCTATGTAATTGAGTATTGGAAGTTGATGGGCTTTTATTGTAAACAATTATATTTAATAAGATTTGAAGTACTTCTACTTTGCTTTCCGTTGTTATTATATATGTCTGTCTTGTAATAATTCTGTTCTAGTACCCATAATGCTCCATTGAAGTTAAGGCATTACCTTTGTGAGTGTCCTTAACGGATTCGGGGTGTTACAGGAGTATTGCCAGTTTTTCTCCAAGCGATAGTTAAATCTTTAATTAGATTTGAATGGGAAATGGTAATTAAATTTACCGATAACACTGTGGTGTTAGTTATGGAGTGAAAACAGTTTTGCTCCATGGGATGAATAGGTTGGGATTGGGGAAAAAATAAATGATTACTTCGGTAAGGTGCGTTAATCCCGACTAGTTTGGAAAACCATAATATGGTTTGAAATAATATCCAAAGGAAGATTAAAGAATAAATTTAGAAGAATTTATCTTTGATAAAATTAATGGGAACCTTTCCCAAAAGATGTGAATATTTAAATAAAATAATATTCAGAATTAGAATGAGGTGTATGTTGTGTATTCTAGCACTTGTTTATTATATACGTGAGTTATTCGGAAAGGCCAGGTTTATACCCATTCTGAATAACTGATTCGACGATAAGTCGAAGATGTAGAAGGTGGTTGAAGACCGGAGGTCTTCACATTGTTTGAACGGTTACTGGTGATCTTGAATGGGCTGTACACCCAAGAGGAGGGAAATAGTTGGTGATCGTCCAGACGTATTTGGAGATCAATGGATATGCGAGGTATAAGGTGCCTTCGGTTTCGTTCAGACCCAGAATGGACTTGTAAATGGATTACGTGTCTGAAATTTGATTTTATTCTGTGTTGATGTATTTCTATTAAATATATACCTGTTTGGCTGTGGAGAATTTATTCTCTTCCTTAACGCCCTTCTCTGAGATGTACGAGCCCAGAGGTTGTATATCGATAGATATCAGTCGCATGGCATGAATTGCCTGTGTGGCATGCTGAGATGCAAATGATCAAGGCTTCTGTTGAAAATAAAAGTCTTGTGGTTGATGATCAAAGCATAGCTTTAATATAGCGTAGCGTGTTAATTCGCGAGCCTTACACCTCGGTATGAGTTAAAAACGGGATACAGACCGCAGGGAGGACATGACGTTTCTTTCTAGTTATAGGTGGTACCAGCGTTTTACTAGCCCTGACATCGTGGATTATTATACCTTTGTGGATGTCGGAATGCGAGGCGCCTCAGATATATCGGTCTCTTTGGAGCCGATGAATATAGGTCTGATAGGACCGGGAAACATGTGTTCAGGAATAACTAATCCACTAACGTAAGTGTGGACCAGCCGAGCCGATTCCAAGGGTTCTCTACGGGGAATCCTGAGACATTTGCTAAAGTGTATCGAAGCTGGTGAGGATCTTTCCCCTTGCCTCGACTCAGGACGGAAATCCAATTTCCAATACATGATATTTTGGTTTTATTTGTAGAGCCTAGTATTGGCGACATGATAGATGGTACCCATGCCGCCTAAGATTGATACATTTATATTTGAAGTTGTTTTAACACTATACACTTATAATAGTATCAAATGATTTGTTTTAAACGTATCAAGCATTATTTGGCAATTATAAGGGAAAACCCTATCCTCCGGCTTGCGTTGCATTGTGTGATGGGACCTGGGTCTTATAATATCTTCATTTTTTTAAAAAGCATTGTGCTGTTTTGTTATATGCACTAGTGTTCTTGGGAGGAAACCCGTTCCATGTTATACGACGTGGTCCCTTTAATTACTCTCTTTTAAAGTAAAGTTTTAAATAACTATTTTAGTTCTCACACCAGTCACATGACTAACCTGGAGTTTATTGTTTTAACCTAAACTCTGGTTGCCCCTATTTTCCAAACGAGCAGCTAGTAGATTTGGTTTTGCAGATTTATATTCATAGGAACCTGGTTTACACTGGAATGATATCCAAAAAGCTCTGTATCTGTATATCTCCTTCAGTTGTGTTTTGTATTATTTTTCCGCTGCAGTATTGTAATTTAAAAACTCTGATATTTCTCTGATGTATGAATTAATTCATACTCTGTATATTCTTGTATTCTGATGGAATAGTTGTAATTAATAATGAAATGTTCTTCTATTTGTGTTCTGATTTGTCGTGTTCTCAACTCAATTTGTGCTTTCCTTCACGGGAAAGTTCAGGTCGTTTCAAAAGCTGTGAATCCCTCGTAAGTTGCTACCTACATCAAATAACTATTATTTACAATTGACAACTACAAAAATGAAAGCAAGAATTTTGTCTTTAATTTTACGAACCAACACACATCCAATAGAGTTACAGTACATCTGGTTCCAAATTTCAACGCAACTACTTAAACATAAATTAGTGTCTACTAAACCCCATGTGACCTCTCACACACTCCTTATTTCCACACAAGCTAATAGGGGTGTGCAATATTCAGTTAAAACTAAATTAACCGATCAAACCAGTTCATATAGGTCAATTCCATTTTAAAACTAAATCGGTTTTTGTTCGAAATACAAAATTAATTTTTTTTTGTTATCGATTTAACTAAATTAACCAAACTTTATTATATAACTTTACGATATTGTAATGCTTTAAATGATTAGTTTAGCAAGGGCATTTATTGCAACTTGATCAAATCTATCCATAAACATGAAATTTACTGTTTAAATTTTCTCCAAACATGAATTTTTGGTTTACCTTAGTGAATTCATCATTTAAATAATAATACATCATTCAAGTTTGGTTAAATCGGTTACCGATCGAATTAACTGAAATTAATTCGGTTCGGTTTAGAAAATTTTCGATTCCAACCCAGTTTGAATATTTTACCTCCAAACCAACGAAGTCGACTGAACGCTCACCCCGACAAGCTAAGACTCATATTACAATAGATATTAGAATTACCACTCAGGACCTCATGCAACATATCCTTTTAAACAAACAATAAACTGAGCACTAAAGGCTATAATAAGAAACATAAATTAATGGATTAGTACTTCTATCGATAGTATGAAATGATTTTTTGATCATTTTTTCTTGCATGCATATCTCACATTCATACTTCTTATCTACTCAGAATATAAAAATTAATCTCAAGTTTGGTAGATTTTACTTTTTTTGAAAATTTATGTCCTAATCTATCTCGCTATAATAAAATTTCATGCTCAACCAAGTAAGAAACTTTATTCTTATTAACAGAATACATAGTTTTATTGCCGACTATAGCTACATCTGTCATAATAGGTCATCACATAAATATGTCCTTTCTATATACATTCTAACCTTGGACAAAACCATCTTGTCTGACTCGAAGAGGATTTTAAATGTTTTCTTCGGCATGACCTAACCAGAAATGAGATTCTTGTGCATGTCAGGAACGTGAAGCACATCATTGTATTGAATAGTTTTTCCAGAAATGAATTTGAATATGGTTGTGCCACTGACCTCGATCGTGAAAACTGTAGAATTACCAATGTAGAATATTTTTTTGATTGATTTTCTTGTAAGTAAAAAACATGGATTTAGCAGAAGTAACACGATGAGTAGCATTTGTGTCTACCCACCACTATGCGGGGTCTTAAACCAAATTGCATTCTGATACAAAGGGTGAAAAGTTGAAATCATCCATTTTTATGTTGTCTACCATATTTGCCTCTGAGTTGCATTCCAACTTGTCTTCGCAATCTTTAGCTGCGTGTCATCTTTTTCCATAAACCCAACAGTCACCATTAAACTTTTTTTATTTACTGTTTTTGGTTTTTTATTCCGGACCTTCTCTCTTCTTTGAGAAATTCTTCTTTTTGTTTTTTGTTGAAGTGTCTTCTGTTCTTTGACCCTTCATCCATAAATTTTTCCTCGCTTTATTTTGTAACCAAACAGTGGTCTACCTCAATCTTGAGTCGAACTATGAGGTCATGTAAAGAGATAATTTTTTTATGCATTAGATAGTTACATTAGTCCTCCATAATGGAGGCAATTTCCATGTTATGGCTTCAACCAAAAGGACTCCCGAACCTTATGGTCGTTGGATTCGAGATCATAAATGATAATTTGAAGTTCATGCAGTTGAGTAGTCACATATTTGTTGTCTACCATCATGAAGTCCACGAATTTGTCGACAATGAATTTCATCAGACTAATGTTTTCTTGGTTAAGACAGCAGCAAACATTGGTTCCTCCTCTTTGAGATATTGTTGCAGACCGAGTGTGGTGAGGTAGAATAGCATCTGACCATGTCATGTCTAAAAATCACCATTTCCTTTAAAAGGATCAAGCCTGTTGTAAGTAGCCCTTTTATTTAATATTTATTCTGCTGTCATTTCCTGTTGAACAAAGATCAATTCAGGAAATGTAGAACAAAAGAACCTGGATTGAATGCAAAACAGATCAGTCCTAAAGTCAAATCAATTTTTAGTACGAATAGTAGGTAGTAAATAGAAAAAAATTCTAAGTTTTAAGAAGAAGACTAGAATGTAAATATAGAAAATATGATCAATATTCTCCACTATTTATAGTAGGCTTTTATCTCTTTTAAACAAAGGCACCATTCCAACGAGTCACAACAGTCATAGTCCACTACCGCTGCACATGAGAAATCACAACCTTCCATTTCAATTTCGAACCTCGCATCTCTTCAAAAAAATACTGCAAAAATATCGTTCCTTGTAGTAAAAATAAGACATTACATTAAATTCGAACCCGACCCGATAGAGGACAGGCAATGAACGCGCGTGTATATACTTGGTCATGAGATATATGTCCTCTCACTATCACAACGCAGCTGGCCCTAAGAGGCAATATATAAATTGAGAATTTGACGTATATTTTATTCATGTGTGAATTCCAAAAATACGTACTATCAAAGGAAAATGTTGTCAAACAAATTTATAACTGGACATCTTGTTAAAGCTCAATTCAAATTACAAAAATTAGCATATTGCGTGGAATTAATAATTGTTTACATAAAAAAGAAAAATCACATATGCTTCCTAAAAATAAAAATGAAAATAGAAAAAACTAGAATAAAAAGAAGCTTTTTTAACTTTGAGTTCCAAATTATTTCCATGAGTTACGCAATTGGTTTTTCATTTCCAGCAAGATAATTTAAGTCTGTAACATTGTCCTCGGCTACCATATTAAATATATGAATTTCCATTTGAAGGATCTACCTATAGAGAACCAACGTTTATTGTCATCTCGCTAAAAGATAGATGTAATACATTAGTATTTGCATAACCATTAGATATATGCATCGATATTATGTGAAAATTGCACTAATATGAAATATCTTAATTTCGTGAGCACTATCCATGATATTATACAAAATAGGAAAACGTTTGAACAATATTACTTAATGATGCATATTTTTCAGACTCTCGTGCCTCACGCACAAAGTGTTGCAATAAGATCGTAAAGTTTAATACACTTGAAATCCATTAAGTTTCCACATGCGAAACACTTTTTTGGTGTGTGTGTGTGTATATTCATACATGAACTAAGTTTTTTACCATGTGCAACGCATGTACATATAAAGCCTATGATTAAATTTAAAATTTCCATGTAGTTTGTTAAAAATATTTTGAAAAAGAAAATTGGTTAAATGTAAATTTTAAGGGGAAATGGTTTCAACTTGCAACTTGATATATGTCTATCTGAAGATGAATGTTAACTTTTGTTCACAATGAGACACGAACGTAAGACCTCTTACTTGCTTGGTATAGCATTTTAGGAATTTAGCAACCATACCAGAAAATTGTGTTTCAATTCCAACTATTAACAAAAAAAAAATTAGTTGTGTCCAAATAGTTTTTCCATATGTATACACATACATATGCATTAAAAGATATCAACTAAATTTGATACAAGGGGAAGGTATTTATGCATATATGTGGTTATGTGTATAAAAGTATGTATGTATGTGTGTGTGTATATATTGTAACACCCCATAATTTTTAATATTAATGTTCACAAATTAAAGAATAACTAATATCAAATTTGAGAATTAAGGGAAACGAGTTGCGCCATTGTGTTTGTCTCGGAATTCTAGTTGAGATAGAGTCTGAGTTTGCATGAATTGGACTTTGTATGAAGAAGTTATGGCCATCGGAAGTTTTAGAAAAATTTAAACATATTTCAAAAATTCAAATTTCAGAGTCAGATTGGGCTAGGCCGGAAATTTCCCGCCAGGGCCAGGTCGACCAGGGGGTCGACCTGCCCCCCCCCCCCCCCCCTCCCCCCGAGAAGATTTGATTGATGACCTATTTATGACTGTATGCTGAGTCATTAGGGTTTCTGATCTGCTCTGAATGGCTGGGGTTAATTCTAAGTTGATCGGACGTCCTAAATTAATCCTAAACTCTATAAAAACACATGTAGACTCAAACCCTAAAATCAAATTAAAATTAGAATCATGGCCTCTATGCCGTCACCTTGCAACCTAGAATACCCACCACCAATTAGAGAGGAAGAAAAGCTAATCAAATTCAATTCTAATCTAAACCGCAACATGTTGTCTTCTTCAAAGGAAAGCTAAATAAATTTCAGAACTCAAGACCTTCTTTGAGTTGTGAGTTCGATTTCATTAATAAAATAATTAACAATTTAATTGGATTAAGCTATGATGTGGATTATATGGTTATATTTTTAATTATTGACCACATGTTATTATCTATTTTGTAAATTCTATGATGTTATCATCTATGTTGTAAAGTTGTGATGTTATCATCTATGTTGTAATTCTATGATTGGCTTATGTATAATCAATTCATAATGTTGTTTCATATGCTAGTTTGGTTATGTTGTTGGAACTAATTCATATGATAAATCATATGTATGTATGCAAGTTAGGATGTTAATTGAGGCATGGATCATATGCAAGTTAGTGAAAATTATATACAACCTTACATGTTTCATGATATCTATTTTATGCGTAAATTGGTTCTAAAGTTAGGATATGACATGTGTGAGTTATATGCTAGTATACAAAATTCTATATGCTAGTTTACATGTTTAGATGTAAGTTTACATCATCGTTATTGTAACACCCCGTAATTCTGTAACATTAAGTTTCACAAATTAAAGTATACATAATTCGAAATGAAAGAATTAAGGGAAACGGGTTACGCCATTGCGTTCGTCTTGGAATTCTGCTTGAGATAGAGTCCGAGTTTGCGTAAATCGGACTCCGTATGAAGGACTTATGGCCTCCAGAAGTTTCAGAATTCGATTTAAAATTCAAACAGCCCGAAAAAAAGTTCAAAATTCAAAACTGGACCATAACTGGGCTGGGCGGGAATTTTCCCGCCCAGGACCTAGGTCGACCAGGGGGTCGACCTGGGTGTCGACCAGGGTACCCAGGTCGACTATGTAGTCGATCTGGGGGTCGACCTATAGTTCAACCTGCTTAGTCAGCCTGACCTGCTTGGTCTGGTCCTGGCTCGGTTTTTGGGGCTTGGCTGCGTCACTAGGGCTGATTTGTCACTTTCTGATTGGCTCCTCATGGTGTGTATGGTCTGGATTCACTCTATGATCATCTGATGGCTCAAATCAATCTCAAATTCTATAAATACAACCCAACACTCAACCTAAATTCACACAAATAAAATAGAGCTAGAGCCATCATGCTGCTGGAAGGAAACCAAGAATAGCCTCCACTTGAAGAAAGCTTAGAGAAGAACAAATCTAATTCAAAACTTAAAATCAAAACAACGTATATCTACCCAAATGAAAGCAACTCAATTCCAAAACTCAAAAACCAGAATTTAGGTTCGTCGTTTGTTGTAAGTCGGTTACTTTTTAGATTTGAACGCCTATCTATCTGTGGCATGTAATTAAATGGATATAAGAATATGCCTGATCCTCTCATTTGAGTCTGTGCTTGTATATGCCTTTGGATCTAATTAAGAACTATTGTGATTAATTACCGATGAGACTGTGCCTATGCCTATGACGTTGAAACTATTGTTAATGGCCTATGACTGTGACTATGAACATAAGATTATTGCCTATGACTATGAACATAAGACTATGCCTATGCCTATGACTATGAACATAAGCTATGCCTATGCCTATGACTATGAACATAAGACTATGGCCTATGACTATGACAAGGACCATTGTGGCTAATCACCTATGATTCATGACTATGAGATTATTGCCTAGGATTATGACTATGAAATTGGATCTAAGCTTGATTTTCTATTTAGACATATTCTTAATTATCTTTGGATCTTGATTTTGGGAATTTTTCTATTAAGTTAGGTCTATCCATGTTCTTGAACCTAGATTATTATTCAAACCTTTTCATGTTCATAATGTTATCAGATCTATGCCTATGATGTCTTAGTCAATTTATTCAGTATAATTATTAGATCTGTAAGTCGTGAATTTGGGATTATCATCTTGTGCCTATTCTTATGCCTATCCTTTCATGGTATTCTTGTTTATTCCCTTTTATCTACGAATCTAGATTGACCTATAATCTAGACTGAATCAAGATTACGCAAATGATGGGAATACGATTTGGGCAGAACATGAAACTAACATGAATGTGATTGAAAATTTGGAAGTTTGGTGTAATATGAAATTTATATAATTTGGCATAATAAATATGTTGGCATGATCTGAATTGGCTATAATAGTGAGTAATTTGCATGCCTTGGGCGTAAACGGTAAGTTGTTGGCCGCAAAACATGTAGTTAGCATGTGAATCTAGTTTTGGCATAAATTGTAAACTAGAATATTAAATCTAGTTCTAGCAGGAATTGTAAAATTGGATATTTAATCTAGATTGTGTCAAAAATGTAAATAGGAACATTAAGTTTAGATTAGGCTTAACTACTTATTTGGAACGCCAAATATATGGCATAGTGATTTTGGGCATGACTATTATAGCGAGTTTGGGAAGGTGGGTTATAGCCTATTCTGATTAATAACTTGAAATTACATGTAATTGTCATGTTTATCATAATCATGGTTAGTGACACTTAATTTGGTAAAATCCTATAAACATGATTTAGAGGGAAAGTAGGCCATTGTAGTAATTATTGATAATGTACAATAGAAGAGTAATTATGGAATAAGTAAATTAGGAATAATTTACATGAAGAATTTGTCCTAAATGAGAAATGTGTGCATTGTAGAAAATACGAATATGCCTAACCCGAGGTTAGATTGAGTTACGGTATAAGACTGCCCGGAACCGCCTGACAAATCCAGCAACCGTAACAATACCTATCTAATGTGGGTGGTTAGAGCATTGAGCCCAAAAGGACCCGAGGTTAGACTAAGTTGCGTTGTAAATCTGCCCGGAACTGACCGGCACATCCAGTGACTGCAAAAATATCTGTCTAATGTGAGTGGTTGGTGCTTTAAATGAATAATTTAAAGCTAAGAAACAGTTAAGCTAGAATGGGAAGGTTAAGTCCATAGGAACACTTAACCAACTTAACACGTTAACAAGACAAGAATTGTAGGGGTTATATAACCGTTATAACAAGTTGGCTGGACAAGTGGGTGAGGTTAAGAAAAGGTTTAACCGTTATAACATGTTAACTAGACTAGAAGGTGGGGTTAAGTAAAATACACTTAGCCAATTTAACATGTTAACTAGACTAGAAGGTGGAGTTAAGTAAACTTAGAATACTTAGCCATCACAGTGTGCCAAATGAACAAGGTTAAGTTAAAACATGAAGGGACAATACTTAACCATTAGACCATGTGAATTAAACAGATGTTAGGGTTAAGTTAACAAAGGGAACACTTAACCAATACAAGATGAAGGGGTGGGGTTAAGTAATAAGAAATACTTAACCAATATAACATGATTTGTGGTAGGGTTAAGTCAACATGAACTACTGATAACACTTAACCAGTTTAACATGACAAATGAATGGGTTAAGTTAACTCGAATTGACTAATGACACTTAACCAATCCAACTTGATGAGAAAGAGAACTAAGAAGTAAACCTTAGTTAAGAGGACTAAGTTGTAAACCTTAGTTAAGAAAACGACGGTTCAAGAAACTAAGTAGTAAACCTTAGTTAAGGTAACTAAGTAGTGAACCTTAGTAGAATAGGAGAAGGAGCAAACGTCCATTAATGTTAAAGAAGGCTCCAACGAACAAGGGTACGAAGCACGCGGCTTCGAGGGGATGTGAGGGTTCTCTTGGTATCCCTCTGTGAGGCTGCATATGATCCGCCTAGGCTCACAGAGGTTAAGGTCTGCGTTAGAAGAACCAAGGGTATGCCTTGTTTGCAATATAAGGCAACCTAAAGACTAGGATGTACCAGCGTAATTCGTTGAGACCAGTAGCCCTGCGATAGCAACTCGTCGTCTACCTACCATCTTGAGTCAGTCGAGATACGTACAGCGGAAAGGCGGAGAACTCCAAAAGACCATATACTTGTTATCTAGTTATGGGTGCGGAAGGCCATAGGGTAGTGAGGCATAGAGGGCCTGCGTATTGTTCTCATTTTTCAAGGTGTGTCTTTCATTAGTTGAGGGAGGAGTCAGGTGGGACCATAGCCACTGGAAAAACAGACCTTACCGTCTACATCAGCAGATATCTGAAAGCTCCCGACCGAGTTCCGTGTTTCTTGATTTGCCTTGCCACGAGACGCGGGTCGCACATACGGAGGACATGTGCATTTAGACAGCGATAACGATTCGCAACACATACGTGGGAAAAGTCTAGGAACATATACCGCTCTAGGTAGTGTTTCCTAGACCAGGGGGCATCGTTCGGTAGGTAGCATAATCCCTAGTTGGACCTAGGTCGCGTAAAACCTAAAATCCGGGAAACGTTCAATAGGTAGAATAAACCCCAGTAGCCCAGGGTAGCGAAAACCCTGGTTGGATCTAGAATGCACTTGATAGAAAACACTAGGTTAGACCGAGGTAATAAATAATAGATGTACACCTGAAACAACCACAATTGCGGGGATTGGGATCACGTATCTATTCTTATCAGTTTATATAGATTACTAGTTAGGTTGTGCAGGGATATAGAAATTAGAATAACAAGGTAGTGGCGAAGCAGAGAAAGTATAGAAGTGCATCCAGTTTATCTTACCTTATCATATCTTGAGCTAACCTTATGATTCACGTCATCATGGTGTAGTCTTGTATTCAGTTAATTCATGCCATGTTGCTTTTTTTTACCTGTTCACATGCTGAAAGTTACTGAGCTTACCAGACTTTATGTCTGACTCTGTTTTCTTTTGCTTTCTTGTCTTCCGTCCCCCCCCCCCCCCAGGTTCGCAGGGAGGGAATATTACTGCTTAGCCCAGTTTTCTTTCCAAGCTGAAGATTAGTCGAAGTTTTTCTTGGATTCTCTTTTCCATTGCTATGGCTGGCTCACGCTACATTGGGGAATATAAATGTTATTTTATGCTTCTTTATTTTGTAAGAGAGATGTTCTGGTATTTGAAAATAATTGTTGTACAAACTATTTGATCAATAAAGTAAAGTTCTATTTTCCGCTGTTTTAATTTTATCTGTCTTGTAATTTATCTGCATCTTTTACCTTAAATGCTCCACAGAACTTAGTGCATTCCCTTTGTGAGTGACACTAACGGATATGGTGTGTTACAGTTATGTTGCATAAATCTCATATGCAAGTATATATATATATATATATATATATATATATATATATGTTTGGAGTATGAATCCTGTAATGTAAGTTTGTGGTTATTGCCTATGCTAGTTTACACCATATGATTAGATCTATGACATACATGGTTTATGCAAGTTTGTAAATATCACCTAAACAAGTTTACACCTTTAGATTTAGATCTATGACATATGTAGTTTTATGCAAGTTTGTGACTTTGGCTTATGCAAGTTTTAGATGAAGAACCTCATTTACACATGCAAGTTCACCCCTTATGTTTAGATCTAGTTTTATATATATGTATGTTGTGATGTTTTCTCTTTATTCCATAAGTTAGACTATTCGAGTCTAACGTATATTTTACGTTAAACGAACGAACGTACAACTTGGGGTAATGGGATAATATTAAAAGATTTAATATTGAGAATTGGCATAAATGCCTTAAATGGCATAGAATTAATTTATGATGAAAATTGGTATGATTTTGCATACCATAAATAGATGGACATAATTGAGTCAATTATGGACATAGTTAAATTTGGAATTGATTGATAATTTGAATAGGGAAATTAATTAAAGTTGGGGGATAATTAATTATGTGTAATTAATCGCCTAAGACACGAGGTTAGGCTCTTTTGTGGTGTAAGACTGCCCGGACCCGCCCGGTAAATCCAGCTGCCACAAATGCCAATCTAATGTGGGAGGTCGTAGGGATAAATTAAATGCGTAACAGTTGTAAAGACACGAGGTTAGGCTCGTTTTTGGTGTAAGACTGCCTGGACCCGCCCGGCAAATCCAACTTCCACAAATGCCGGTCTAATGTGGGAGGTCTTTACAAGGTTACGGTGTTAATGAATTAAGAAACACTTAACCAGATAAACATGTGGTGAGACATGGGGGTTAAGTGGGTGCCTTGGGTGGCTTGTGAAATACGATTAGAAACACTAAACCAAAATTGAAACATGTAAGTGAAATGAAAAAGAAGAGGGTTAAGTGGGATGTACTAGAGGGGACCAAGCTTAGGTGGATAGCTTGTGTCAAGTAATGGGGGCCCGTTTCAATCAGTAACCCATAAGTATCTTTGTGGGCTCGACCCAAGTCAAGGACATGACACGCATACTGGGCTTGACTGTAAGAGGCCAAAATGGGTTAGAGGTGGCAACACAAGTCCAATGGGTTCATGTGCGTGTGTGGGCCCGAGCTGGTAGGTAAGACGTTGTTGCATCGTGTAGGTATAATCCGTGCATTTTTGTGGTATCGGGTTGCGACTTTGGGGAGTGGTACACCCCATTGTGGGGCCAGCACGGGTATCTATGAGTTTGGGAGCCGATCACATGGGGGTGGTGGGTACACCTAGTGGAGATAGGGGCAAGCGGCACCTATGAAGGCAACTAGGAGTACACGAAACTACCATTATCATTATTAAAGTCTTGTAGGCGGGATCAACCTTAGGGCGACTAGTGGTGGTGCATTATAGTAATTATCTTATAGCAGTTTAGGTTCTCCTTTAACGTTTTCCCTGTTCATCTTATTTCCTTGTTTACACCGTCATACCCAATTGTTCACAGTCATTTCCTTACTTTCCAACTTATGCCTTAGCCTAGTTATTTTGGTAAGTATATTGTTAAAGTTATCGCACTCACCAGATTTTATGTCTGACCCCTTTGTTTCCACCCTTTTTCTTCCTTTTCCCCCTAGGCGCTCAGGGTGGAACTAGCAACAGTGAAGCTTGATTTTGGACGGCTGTATCTCTTGCTTTTAGAAGTTGCTTGGATCACTGAAGTAAAAGTTCAGCCTATCTCATTTATGGCTATTTTGTATTGGGGTTATGTCTTTCAAGTTATGTACTCTGATTTAGTCAAGATGGATATTATGTACATTGACTCTGGTTTTTTATGATGTAATCAAACCTATGTGTTTACCGCTGCAATGAATAAAATTTTGAATTTTTAAGTACTGTTTATATTTGTCTCGTTGTTAAGTTTTTGTTCTATACACACTTAAAATGCTCCATAGAAGTTAATGCATTCCCTTTGTTAGTGACATTAATGGACGTGGGGTGTTACACGTGGTTTCAGAGCTAAAGGTTACCAGAACAGATATGAATTTTGAAAAACTATTTTTCAAAAACACTTTTTATAAAGTAGTAGCTTCAAAAGTATGTTTTAAGGAAAGTATTTCCGAGAGAAAAGCTTATTTTAGAAAGCATAACACCAAGAGCCATATATCCTTCCTTCAGTTCTTTTGTATTGAATCTTTCCTTTTTCGTTTCAACATGTCTGGAATTCCCGGGATACCCGAGGGGATACCGATACCAGGATGGTTTAGGAGGTATTTGGATACTAGGGCCACCACCGCAGGTCCAGCAAATCCTCCTCCTCCTCGTGTCGATAGTTTTGCAAAGATATGTTAGGACTTTCGGGCAATGGGTGGAAAGCCTTTTCACGGGACGGAGACATTTGTTGAAGCTCGAAAGAGGCTAAAGGAGGTGGAAGAATTGTTTGGGATCTTTGAAGTGGAAGATGGAAGAAAGGTCCAGTTAGCTGCCTGGCTATTGAAGGACGAGGCCTCGTTTTGGTGGGAGGTCACTAATGGAGAGCGTCTAGTTGATACATGGACAGATTTCAGGTGTAGGTTTGAGGCAAAGTTTCTCTCACGAGCTGAAGAGAATCTATACATAGAAAGGTTTTTGGCATTAAAGCAAGGGAATCTATCAGTGAAAGAATATGTCAACAAGTTCAATCAGTTGGCGAGATTTGGCTTGGACTTGGTGAATACACCGGAAAAGAAGGCCCTAAGATTTGTTAAGGGTTTGAACGAGTTGCTTCATGGGTTTTCTATGACCCACATCCCTATGGGGGCTACCTTCGAGAGACTAGTTGACATGGCGCTTATGCATGAAGAAGAGAACGGCGCCAATGCTAATAAGGCACTCGAGATGAAAGGGGATCAAAAGAAACCGCAACAACAACAACAGAACAAGAAAGGTGGTAAAGGCAACAATGGTAAGGGAAAGAAAAGATGTTTTAACTGTGGGACACCCGGCCACCTAAGAAAATATTGTAGGAAGAAAAGGAAGACTGGTTGTTTCCACTGTGGCGAAGCGGGACATCTGATTAAGGACTGCCCAAGGAAAGGGCAGAGGGCAGGGTCTACCTCGGGAGGACAGGTGCAGGCTCTTATGGCACCAGGGCAGGCAAAGGGGCAAGTTCAGGCTCTCGTGGTCCCACCGCTACAAGAATGATTCAGGGCAATTTTCGTTGAAAGTTTAGTTTTCTGTTTGATCATCCTGTCTGTACTTTATTCGATTCTGGCGCATCACATTTGTTTATCTCTACATCATTAGTTGAAACACTGCACCTAAATACTAGTTTAGTTATAGACCCCTTAGTACTCTCAAATCCTATTGGTGGTTCATCTCATCTTCCTATGATTTATCGGGATTTGAGAGTGTCTATCTTGGGCATTGGGTTTGAATGCAACGCCTTTGTTCTTGGCTTCATGGGCTACGGCTTGATTCTCGGTATGGATTGGCTAACTAGATACGTGGCCATCCTAGATTGTGAAAGAAGGGTAGTAAGATTATTGACTCGTTGTGGAAAGACCCTTGATATTTCTTGTGACCCTAAAGGTCCAGTAATGCTTAGCTACCTAGAATCCCTTGATGCATCCGATGATGATTTACATTCTATTCGTATAGTCCATGAATATGTGGATGTCTTCGATGAGGTGAGGGGTTTACCCACAAAACGTGAGATACACTTTCGAATATATCTAGTAGATAATGCAAAGCCAATTGCATTGCCAGTGCGCCATATGGCACCCAAAGATAGAAGAGAACTCAGTAAGCAAGTGAAAGAATTGCTTGAGAAGGGGTTCATCAGACGTAGTATATCGGAGTGGGGTGCTCCAGTAGTATTTGCCACGAAGGCAGATGGGTCCCTTAGACTTTGTGTGGACTATAGAGAACATAATAAGCTTACTAAGAAGAATAGGCACCCACTACCGAGGATTGACGATCTCTTCAATTAGTTAGTTGGCACCTCAGTGTTCTCGCAGTTGGACTTAGCCACGGGTTTCCATCAGTTGAGAGTGGCTGAGGATAGCACAGACAAGACTGCCTTCAGGACTCCAGACAGGTTCTTCGAGTGGCTTGTGATTCCCTTCTGTTTGACAAACGCCCCCGTATACTTTGTAGACTTGATGAGTAGGGTGTTTAGGGAGTACCTTAATAAATTCGTGGTAGTCTTTGTGGACGACATCTTGATCTTTTCTAAGAGAAAGGAAGAGTGTGCAATACATCTTAGGGAAGTGTTGGAGACCCTTCGAGCGCATAGCCTTAAAGCTAAATTTCGAGATAACATATACCCCTAGCAATGGTAACGTGGTGGTAGACGACTTAAGTAGGAAAAGTTTGTCCTTAAGTCCATTGTTTGTTGAGCGGCGAAGCTTAGAGTTCATCTCTACGTTTGACTTTAGACCTTCCATTGACTTTGTACCCGGTTTGCTAGCATCCTTAGAGGTCAGACCCACGCTTTTGGGACGGATTGGTGAGACACAGCGAAATGACCCACAGTTGGTTGAGTTAGTAGAGAAGATCAAAAGGGGGGAGTCATCGAGCCTTCTCATTAGGTATATCCTAGATGATAAGGGTTGGTTACGTAGGGACGGTAGACTTTTGTACCACGGGACGAGAATTTGAGGAAGACCATTCTTGATGATGCACATCGTTCGAAGATGACCATCCATCCCGGCGGGGACAAGATGTACATGGACATGAGACGAGTTTACTTTTGGACTGGCATGAAGAGGGATGTGGATGAGTTTGTCGCTAGATGCTTCGTGTGCCAACAAGTAAAAGCAGAGGAAAAGAAGCCCAGTGGGTTGCTTCACCCATTGGAGGTCCCACAATGGAAGTGGGAAAGTGTCTCGATGGACTTTATTGATGGGTTACCGAGATCAAGGAAGGGTAATACGTGGATTTGGGTCGTGGTATATAGACTTACTAAGAGCGCCCATTTCATTCCCGTGAAGAGTAAGAGGACAGCTCCATGGTTAGCCTCCGTTTACATTCGAGAGATAGTTCGTTTGCACAGTGTTCCTTCTAGCATAGTGAGCGACCGCGATCCTATCTTTACTAGCGAGTTTTGAAAGAGCTTGCAAGAGGTGGTAGGGACTCAGTTATGTTTGAGCACCGCATATCATCCTCAGACGGACGGCTAGACCGAGAGGGTGAATCATATTCTAGAGGACCTACTAAGGTTGTGTGTCTTAGACTTCAGAGGTACATGGGAGGAACATCTTCCTTTGGTGGAGTTCGCATATAATAATAGCTTTGAGTCTAGCATTGGCATGGCACCGTTCGAGGCTCTTTATGGACGGTCGTGTCGTTCTCCTACATGTTGGTGGAAATCTACAGAAAAAATCCTGCTTGGGCCCGATATGATTAGAGAGACTTCGGAAAAGATCTATTTGATTCAAAGGAGGATGAAGACAGCGCAAGATAGGCAGAAATCTTATGCGGACAAGAGGAGGATAGATCTTGAGTTTGATATTGGGGACATGGTCTTTGTCAAAGTGTCTCCATTACGGAATGTCGTTCGCTTTGGGTCCGTTGGGAAGTTAGCACCAAGGTGTAAAGACCCAGAAAATCTGAACTAATTAATTTTTTTTAAATTGGCTAAAATAGTGGATTTTAAATATTTAAAATAAATATTTTAAATAATAGCAATGGAAAGTGAGTTTGAATCGACGTTTGAAAACGAATATAATTAATTATAATTATAAACAAGGCCTGAAATGGCGTGGCAGTTTCAAAAATTGAATTCAAAGTTTGTCGGACTGTACCGGGTGCAAATCAAAATGGATTTGAGCGAAACCAAAAATATTTAAATCCGTTAGTGAATACCTTTCTAACGAATCTGAAAAATCGAATTTTCATAGCGGAAAGCAAAATTTATGGCCGAATGAATTTTCAGAAAGGTCGTTATGGAATTTATATAGCCCGTGAAATTGGCCATTTTGCATACGACATCAGAATTCGTCAAAACCACTTTTGTTGGATCCGGAATGTGAAGTTATTGCTAGGTTTCAAATTTCATAATTTTTGAAGATAGTATGTGAGCATGGCAAAGGAAAACGTTTTTTTTGTCAATTAAAGTAAAATTGGATCGACCAGAAATGAGCCTTTTTGCAAACGGTCTCAGAATTCGATGAAACTAGTTTTGTTGGGACCATATCGTCAAAACATAGCCAGATTTATTTTTTTGGAATTTTTCGAATCAATTTGTGGACCTGGAAAATTGAAATGTACGTTCAAATTAAATATTAAATGTTATATATTTTAAATTGGACAAAAACTGACTGAAACAGTCGAATGGGCCTTCAAAAAATATCCCATTTTGTTCGGAATGGGGGTAAAACGCTAGGGACGACAGTCGTTGGGTTTGGATTGGTGTTCGAGCGTGAAAGGGGGTATTTTCGAAATTTAAAAATTTATAAATAAAAAAAAACCTCCCATTGGCCAGCGATAGTTTCTCTCTCCCCGACACTCTCTAAACCGACGACGGAAAGGAAGCTTGACCTTCTCTCCTCCCTAGCGCTCAATCCACACAACAAAACCACTAGCTCCAGTTAGGGTTTTTGAAGATCTCCTCGTTAGCTTCAAATCAAGACTGGACACGCCAATTATCATCAAGTGTGCCGTGCGAACGAGCCCCTGGAAATCCGCGCCTTCGAAGAGCCGCCGTGCCCTCCTCCCTGCGTCGAAGTGGGCCCCACCTACGTCCGCCTGAGCGCCGTTCCGAGAACTACAGGGTGGTGTACTCTGATCGTCTCCAAGTTGCACGGATCGAAAGAAAAATTCAAACCTATTTTTGAAGAAATCAAGCACGTAACGGGTTTGAACTTCTGAACTAATTTCCACAGTTTAAAACCGTTGCAAATTTTGAAAAATCATATCTTTTTCGTTTCTTGACGAAATTCAGTGAAACAAGAAACAGTGGACTCGTGTGGATGTCTTCTACATTTTAGAAGAGACCGCATATTTTTCTGAGCCTTCTGCTATTTTTCGTGGAGTGGAACCCAATGTGAGATTTCTAATTTATAAACGATATGGAAAACGACGATGTATAAATTATATAGTCGAAGTATGAGTTATATAAGCCTTGTACACCTCATGTATAAGTGTTGTATAAGTTGTATGTTCGATGTATAAGTTATACATGCGTTGTAGAAATTATATATGTGTTGAAATAGAAGTGAATTGCTATATATAAATATATATATACGCCCCTCTTCCACAAACCATGGACGATATTGATTGATTGTGATTGGTGTGAAAATTGATTGATAGCGAATGGTTGGTTGGAATTGTTTGTGGTTGATATTGATTGATTGTGATTGAAAAATACCCATTTGTGGTTGAGAAATATTTGGTTGAAACCACATAGGATTAGCTTGTTGAAATGAAATAAATATACATGCCGCCTGCGTGCGAACTGGATGCATGATTCCCCATTTTCAAAAACCACGAGGTTTTAAGGTAGAGCGAGGAGCCGTACCAGGGACGGTCCCGGTTTTAACTACCCTGCCGTTATGCTGCCGAAATTTTGAATAATATTCATGTGTTTGAATTATTTTCATTTGTTGAAACTATATTTATTCGTTGAATAGAAAACCTCCATGTGTTGAAACGTTGTTGAGTCGAAATTCATGTGTTGAATGGTGTTCATATTTTGAAATAAATTGTTTTATAATAAAATTCACATTTTTATCATCTATACGAACTATATAAAATAATAGTGTTCTGAAATAAATTGTTTTGTAATAAAATTCACATTTTTATCATCTATACGAACTATATAAAATAATAGTGTTTGAAAAGAATTGTTTTACAAAAGAAATCACATTTTTATTATATACATGAATTGCTAAATATAGTGAAGTGTTGAAATAGAAGACAGTTAGATAAAAATATCATTTTTATCAAACGTATGAAAAGAATATAGTTTTGAAATCAAAGAATCGATATATATATTTAAATAGAATTGAAATATATCGAATAACGACGTTGCAGTTCGTATTTTGAAACCGTGATTTCAAACGATTAGTACGGGAGATCCGACCATCGGATTTTCCTGAAAGCACAACCGTTGGGTTCGCTTTGGGAAAATCTTTCCAACGGCACCAACTTTGTAAAAATCCAATGGTTGGATTGTCTGGAATGTTTAATTCAAATCTGAAGAAAAACAACGCCAGAATTGATTATATTTATATATATATATAAAAATATAATTATATTTAATCGAATGAGGACGCTGCAGTTCGTATTTTGAAATCGAAACTTCAAACGATGATACCGGGAGATCCGACCGTCGGATTTTCCCGAAACTGGAACCATTGGATTCGTTTTGAAAAGATCTTTCTAATGATGTAAATTTTGTGAAGATCCAATGGTTAGATTTTCAGATATGTGTAAATCAAATCTGAAGAAAAACAGCGCCACGGCCGCGTTCTGGCCCGTAGCGTCGTTTTGAATAAATTGGCTATTTTAAAATAAATAAAAATAGCGATAAATCGTTATAAAACATCATAAACGATATGGAATGGAAATAAACTGAATTTGCTCGATTTATGTGGTATTTGATGGTTGAATGTGTTTGGTGTGAAAATTACATTAAAGAACAAAATTGGTGTTGTCGAATGATTTAACCATTGAAATAAATTGATTTGAAATTCTAAATATATGTGAATTATTTGAAAAGGCCGAGTTAATTCTCATTTCAAATAATTGACCGACGATTGAAAGTCGAAGATGAAGACGGTGGTCGAAGACCGGAGATCTTCACCTTGTTTGGATGGTAACCGAGGTCCTGATTGGGAGGCATCCCGAAATATGGATAACGAGTGGTGATCGTCCCGACGTACGTGGTGGTCGATGGGTTTGCGAGGTATATCATGCCTCTGTTTTCGTTTAGACCTAGAACAGACTTGTAAATGGACTGTGTGTCTGACATTGGATTTTATTCTGTGTTGACTGATCTCTGTTAAATATACATCTGTTTGGCGGTAGAAAATTTATTCTTTTACTTAACGCCCTTCTCTGAAACGCACGAGCTCAGAGGTTGTATATCGATGGACATCAGTCGCATGGCATGAATTGCTAGTATGGCATGCCTAAGTGGAAAATGATCAGGGCTTCTGTTGAAAAGCAAAGTCTTGTGGTGATGATCAAAGCACTGCCTGTGTGGCGCAGCTTTGTGTATAACGTGAATTCACGAGCCTCACTCCCGGTATGAGCTAGAAACGGGAGAAGGACCTCAGGGAGGGCATGTGTTTCCTTCTAGCTAGGAGTTGTGTCAGTGTTTTTACACGGCCTGACATTTTACTTATGTGGTTGTTGCTGTTGCGAGGCGCCTCAGTTAGATCGGACGATCCGGGTCCGATGGAGTCATTCGTTGGCTCATTTACGCCTCATAGGGCGGGGAAACGTAGTGTTCAGGAATTTTAATCCACATCGGTGGACCCGCCCCGTCGCTCCAAGGGTCACTCGAGCTCTGATCCTGAGACATGGGTTCGATTGTCTCGAATTCGGTAAGGACTATCTTTTGCCTTGGTTCATGACGGAAATCAAATTTCCAAATACGTGATCGTGCGGTTTCGATTGTATATATATTTGGCGACATAGTGGCATGGGACGCTGATGTCGTCTATGATTGATAGTTATGATTTGAAATTGTTTTCGAAACATATAAACACTAGTAGTAATATCAAATGCTTTTGTTTTATTTGTATCAACCATATTTTGGCCATTATAAGGTAAAACTCTATCCTCCGGTTTGCGTTGCATTGTGTGATGGGAACTGAGTCTTATAATGGCTTCATTTTTATAAAAAGCATTGCGATGTTTAAAAGAAAGATTTTTTTTTAAAGCACTGGCAATAAGAAGGAGTAAACCCGTTCCACGAAAGTGGTGTGGTCCTGTGATTAGCCATATATTAAATTTGTTGAGTAGATTTCTCATACCAGTCTCATGACTGACTCGTAGTTTGTTTCACTTTCAAACTCGGGTGCCCCTTTTTCTACACGGGCAGCTTTGTATTCAGGTTTAGCTGGTTCTTTCTGGATAGCTGGAGCTGAAGATGGATTCTATCATTTATCTCTTTTTATGTTGTTCAGCTCCTATTGTACATTATGTTTATTTTCCGCTGTAGACAAATATGTATAGTTGAACTGTATTTGTACTAAGTATGATCCTGTACATTGTGTAACTCTGATGATTATTTTTATCCAGTATATTTTATTGTTCATTATCTGGTGTATTTATTTAATTTTGTTCTGCTATTTTCTGTTTCTGTGTTATATTCCGAAGATTACCCTTGCCATCGTCAGTACGGGGTTTGGGTTCGTCACAGCGGTCGGATCTCCCGGTATCATCGTTTGAAGTTTCGATTTCAAAATACGAACTGCAGCGTCGTCATTCGATTAAATATATATATATATATATATATATATATATATATATATATATATAATCGATTCTGGCGCTGTTTTTCTCCAGATTTGAATTAAACATTCCAGACAATCCAACCATTGGATTTTTACAAAGTTGGTGCCGTTGGAAAGATTTTCCCAAAGCGAACCCAACGGTTGTGATTTCAAGAAAATCCGATGGTCGGATCTCCCGTACTAATCGTTTGAAATCACGATTTCAAAATACGAACTGCAGCGTCGTCATTCGATATATTTCAATTCTATTTAAATATATATATCGTTTCCTATTAAGGAGAGAATTGGACAGATGGCGTATAGAGTGGAGTTGCCCTAGAGACTTAGCGGTGCACACGATGTATTCCATGTATCACATTTGAGGAAGTGCTTGCATGAGACCGCGGAAGTGGAGATAGAGCGTGATGCGACAATTCGACGAGCACCTACGTGCATTCTTGGGTCGGAGATTAAGAAGTTGAGGAATCGGGAGGTCAAGTTAGTCAAAGTGCAATGGGGAGATGATGAGAGCAACACTACTTGGGAGACGGAAGAGAAGATGCGTTCATTGTACCCTTTTCTTTTCGAGGGTATGTCTTTTAATTTCTGCTTTATTGCTTAGCTTGTACTTGTTTTATCTTTAGTGTGTCCTCTCGCTAGTATCGTTGACCTTTAGATAGGGTAGTCCTATGGTTGAAATATGTGTTTGAGACATGTTATGTATGATGGATGCATGTGGATGCAAGTGTTTGCTAGTGGTTGCTCGTGCATGCATATACACACACTTAAGGCACTAGATCGGCTCAGTCACTTCATATTGCATATTGCACATAAATATGTGTGCGTATTTAAGTTAATGGATGTATAATGGTTGTGTTATCATATGGATGCTGCATTTTGGTGAATGGTTGTGCACACATGTAGAAATAATATGTATCGATAAAATTCTTTCCCATACATAATGGACGCATGGCACTATCATGGTTTGCGTCAAGGAGGTCAACTGAATCAGTAGACCGCCCGATTTTGCATTAGATAAAGAACATATACACACACTTCTTGCATATGTTCATACAGCATTAGGAATTTTATAAGGACAATGGATGCTTGTGTTTGATGGTTGAGTAGATGGTTGTTTGCATGTTAGGATATGCATTCTCCTTATCTTGGAGATTTCGGGGCGAAATCCTTTAAGGAGGGGAGAATGTAACACCCCATATTTTTCAATATTAATGTTCACAAATTAAAGAATAACTAATCTCAGATTTGAGAATTAAGGGAAACGGGTTGCGCCATTGTGTTCGTCTCGGAATTCTGGTCAAGGTAGAGTCTTAGTTTGCATGAATTGGACTTCGTATGAAGAAGTTATGACCATTGGAAGTTTCAGAAAAATTTAAACAGATTTCAAAAATTCAAATTTCAGAGTCAGATTGGGCTAGGCGGGAAATTTCCCGCCAGGGCCAGGTCGACCTACCCAACCAGGTCGATCTAGGGGTCGACCTGTCCCCCCCCCCCCAAGGGCAGATTTGATTGATGACCTATTTATGACTGTATGCTCAGTCATTAGGGTTTCTGATCTGGTCAGAATGGCTAGGGTTAATTCTGGGTTGATCGGACGGCCTAAATTTATCCTAAACTCTATAAAAACACATGTAGACTCAAACCTAAAATCAAATTAAAATTACAATCATTGCCTCCATGCCGTCACCATGCAACCTAGAATAGCTGCCACCAATTAGAGAGGAAGAAAAGCTAATCAAATTCAATTCTAATCTAAACCTCAATAAATTGTCTTCTTCAAAGGAAAGCTAAATCAATTTCAGAACTCAGATTTCAGAACTCAAGACCTTCTTTGAGTTGTGAGTTCGATTTCTTTAATAAAATAATTAACAATTTAATTATATGGTTATGTTGTGAATTATTGACCGCATGTTATTATCTATGTTGTAAATTCTATGATGTTATCATTTATGTTGTAAAGTTGTGATGTTATCATCTCTGTTGTAATTCTATGATTGGCTTATGTATAATCAATTCATAATGTTGTTTCATATGCTAGTTTGGTTATGTTGTTGGAACTAATTCATATGATAAATCATATGTATGTATGCAAGTTTGGATGTTAATTGAGGCATGGATCATATGCAAGTTAGTGAAAATTATATACAACCTTACATGTTTCATGATATCTATTTTATGTGTAAATTGGATCTAAAGTTAGGCTATGACATGTGTGAGTTACATGCTAGTATACAAAATTCTATATGCTAGTTTACATGTTTAGATGTAAGTTTACACCATCGTTATGTTGCATAAATCACATATGCATGTATATATATATATATATGTGTATGTGTGTGTGTGTGTGTGTGTGTTTGTGTGTGTGTGTGTGTTTGAAGTGTGAATCATGTAATGTAAGTTTGTGGTTATTGCCTATGCAAGTTTACACCTTATGATTAGATCTATGACACACATGGTTTATGCAAATTTGTAACTATCACCTAAACAAGTTTACACCTTTAGATTTAGATATATGACATATCTTGTTTTATGCAAGTTTGTGACTTTGGCCTATGCAAGTTTTAGATGAAGAACCTCATTCACACATGCAAGTTCACCCCATATTTTTAGATCTAGTTTTATCTGTATGTATGTTGTGATGTTTTCTCTTTATTCCATAAGTTAGACTATTCGAGTCTAACATATATTTTATGTTAAACGAACAAATGTACAAAGTGGGGTAATTGGATAATATTAAAAGATTTAATATTGAGAATTGGCATAAATGTCTTAAATGGCATAGAATTAATTTGTGATGAAAATTGGTATGATTTTGCATACCATAAATAGATGGACATAATTGAGTTGGTTATGGACATAGTTAAATTTTTAAATGATTGATAATTTGAATAGGTGTAACACCCCACATCCGTTAAGGTCACTCACAAAGGGAATGCCTTAACTTCAATGGAGCATTATGGGTACTGGAACAGAAATATTACAAGACAGACATATATAAAACAGCGGAAAAGTAAAGTGGAAGTACTTCAAATCATTTATTAAATAGTATTGTTTACATTAAAGAGCCCATCAACTTCCAATACCCAAATACATAGCTAATATATCTGTCGTGCTCAAAAACAAAGAAGCATAAATATAAATTATAGTATTCCCCAATAAAGCAAAGCAAGCCATAGCCAAGAGAAACCCAAGCCTTGCATGAAAGAGCCTTGGAGCTTGGTAAGGTCCGAACTAAGCTGTATTCCCACCCTGCGAACCTGGGGGGGAAACAGAAGAAAAAGAGGCGAAACAAAATGGGTCAGTCATGAAGACTGAGTAAGTTCTAGTGACCTTCAGCATAAAAATAGGTAAAGATAACATGGCATGAATAAACTGAAAGTAAACATAAGCATGATGACAAAGTAGGCAAGATAAACTAAGATAACAAGATAAACTATGCTAACAAGATAAACTAAGGTAACAAGATAAACTTCGGGCACGATGAATTAAGTATAACATCCCATAATTCCTATCAAGTATCACATCGCATGGTTTCTATCAAGAATAACATCGCAAGGTTTCTAAGCTTCACCATTAAAATGATATCTATTTGCTCTACACCACCTAACTAGCATCCTCATAAGTTTCTTACATGGAGTGATTCGTATTCCTACTAGTGTCCCAACTAGTAGCACGTGTTATATAATCATTACAACGTGATCCCAATCCCCGCAATTATGGTAGCCTTCAGGTGTACATCGATTATGAGGATTCTACCTCGATCACCCCAATGGCCATGTATATATTCGATGCACCCTTACTACCCTATCGATCGGCTCCCTACTTGACCTAGTTCTCGTTTGTGTCACGCGGCCCCCTACTTGTAGATACGTGTGCTGGTCCCACCATGGGGTGTATCAAGTCCCATGGTGGCAACCGTGACACAATCAAGATGCACAGCTTCATACCTACTGATGCCCAGTGGCTAAATTTTCTGCGCCGAAGTGTGTGCACGCCCGCACTCCGTTAGAACCTGCACTGCTGCACCAACCGCCGCTAATTTGACCTCTTATAATCAGCCCAGTAATCGTGCCCCACCCTGCCTAGCTCAGGGTTTCGTTGATACCTAATGTGAGTTACTGCTGAAATGGGTCCCCGTTACTAGGTTTTTCTAATGGTTAAGTCTGTGGGCCTATATTCTATGATATTACCCACCAACCCTGATGTGTACCTAACCCCGCTACTGATGTGTATTTAATGGTTAAGTCTGTGGGCCTATATTCTCTGATATTACCCACCAACCCGATATGTACTTAACCCCGCTACTGATTCAAGCATGTGTATTTAATGGTTAAGTGTATGTGGGCGTATATTTACTAATATTACCCACCAACCCGAAATGTACTTAACCCTCTCCGTCCATTACGTTAAATTGGTTAAGTGTTTTCTCTTGTTTTACTTAACCCTACCACACATCATGTTATATTGGTTAAGTGTTGTTCCTTGTGTTACTTAACCCTACCGCAAGTCTTGTTATACTGGCTAAGTGTTCTCCCTTGTGTTAACTTAACCCCACCGCATGTCATGTCATATTGGTTAAGTGTATATTGACTTAGCCCACCTACCTATCATGTTGTGACAGTTAAGTGTTACCCTCTGTTGTTACTTAACCTTACCACACATCACGTTATATTGGTTAAGTGCATGTTAACTTAACCCCATCCACCAGTCGTATTATAATGGTTAAGTGTTACTCTCATGTGTTTACTTAACCCTACCACGCATCAGGTTATATCGATTGGGTGTTATCAACCTATTCAAGTTAGCCCAACCCATCCGCCAGTCACATTATAACGGTTAAGTGTTATTAGCTTAGCCACGTTACTTAACCCACCCACTCATATCATATTGGTTAAGTGTCATTAGTCTAGTCATATTACTTAACCCACACATTGGTCTGATCAACAGTTATGTTGGTTGAGCCTGCACTTATAAGTTTTACATGTTCTTAACTCATACCGGTTAGGTCCACATTTATATGACAAATTTCAATGTCATGCCACCTAACCCTCTAACCATACCCACGTCTTATTATGGTTAGTATTCCTTAATTCATTCATTATGACGAACGAATCATGACCACTCACATTAGACCGTGCATTTTGTGGCCACTGTATTTGCCGGGCGGTTCCGGGCAGATTTACACCACAAATTGGGTCTAACCTCGTGTCATAAACCGTTACGCCTACAATTCGGCCTTCGACCTCTCACATTAGACTGGCACTTTGTGGCTACTGGATTTGCCGGGCGGTTCCGGGCAGATTTACACCACAAACTGAGTCTAACCTCGTGTCAAAGGTTCATTAATGGTTGTATTCCACCCAAAACCCCAATATCAGTTCATGTGTTTAACATATATAAATGTTCATGATTCATGTTTTTGCCCAAAACGTATTCCCAAATTATTATCATAATTTACTATAAGGTTATGCCAAATTATAGCCTCCTATTTCCAATACATACCAACTACCCAAAACCCAACTTAGGCGCGTTCATGTAAACCTTTCTCCAAATCATAAATTATCATATATGTTTCTACTCCAAATTTTACATAATTAACATATACCCAAGTTCTAGGTTACATGTCATTTTTACATATGCCCAATTCATACCAAATTTACATATGTTCAATTCATGCCGTTTTACATGTATGCAAATTTTATGCCAATTTACACATATATCAAGTTTATTACCGTTTTACATATGTCAAGATTCATGATCTACATGTTTACAAAGATATGCTTAATTTACATAGATCCAGTTTTATACCCAAAATTACATGTTTAACATGTTTACACCAATTTACCCATAACAAGTTCTAGCCAAATTACATATATCAAGATCCATGTCAAACTATATATGCCAATCCCCATTCTTGCAATTACTATTACAATGACAATACTTGATTCACATGTTACATTACATAGATCCAAATTTATGCCAAATTCCATGCATATAATATTTATGCAAACTTCCTCATAACAAGATTATACCAAAATTTACATATCAAGCCCAAACTTGCAAATACAATCCAATTTCATGTTGCCAATAATTCCATCATATTCATATAGGCAATTATCCCATAATTCCCTCGTATACTTATCGTACGCAAATCGCGGTTTTAGGCCAAGGTCCGAAATTGACCAAGGTTCATCAAAAGAAAATAAATAGGGGAAAGGTAGAATCTTGCATCAAAATAAGGTCGGAGAGAAAAAAATCATCACAGGCATATTAAGATTACAACAGGCTGAATAGATTATGAACTTGTCATGAGAATAAAGATAGACAAGTCAAAAACTCAAGATTCAAGAAATAATAGAAATAGTTCTGGATCGATAAACATACTTAGATCCAATTTCACTTTAATTCAATGCCATATTATAATCAAATATTTAAATCGGAAAATAACTAGAACTTACAGAGCATGGCTAGCGAATTAAGAACTGAAATTTGTTGATTTATTATCTTGAATCATTGTAGAAGCCTTGTTCTTCGAATTAAATTGTGTATGAAAGCTTTGTCCTTAGAATTGATTGGAGTTTGAAAGCTTAGGAAGAAGATTAGAGACGACGGCCATGATCAAGAGGAAGTCCAGCAACATAACGGTGTAAGAATGATTTTTTTGTGAGTTAGGCTAGGTCTAGGTGTTATTTTATAGGTGAATAGGGTGATTTAGAGCCTTTAGATCAGTCCAGAAGTCATCAGAATCGCACAGCTCGAATACACATCATCTAGCCACTCAAAAGAAGACACGTCACCTCAGAACACTCCAGAATTCGGTGCTGGATTTGTATGGGCGCACTTGGCAGGTGCGCCAGTGTATTTTTGTATTGGCGCACTTCACAAGTGCGCCAGTGTATTCTGGACTGTTTTCGGTTTTTCTGCCTAACTTCGTTCGTCCATATCTTCTTCATACGCTATCCGATTTTCGTAAACTCGGACTCTATTTCGCGTATTTTTCCGAGAGGAACGCAATGGTGATGTCCATTTTACCTAATTCCTGATTCCTGAATTAGTTATCCTTATTTTACTATCTTTTCCATTACATACGCCGTTATCGAACTAATTTTTCTTCTCTTCCATGTATTAATTAATTCTCCTTATGCATCACCATTATTTACCAATCATAGGCATATTTTCATATATTTTATTTCATTTTTAATTATATTAAAAAAAATACGGGGTGTTACATTCTCCCCTCCTTAAAGGATTTCGTCCCCGAAATCTTCAAGTTAAGAAGAATGTGTCCTACGATCCATCATCCATCTACTCAATCATCAATCACAGGCATTCATTGTCCTTAAGAGATTTCTAATGCTGTATGAACATATGCAAGAAGTGTGTGTATATGTCCCTTGTCTAATGCAAATGATCAGGCCTGATTGATCTTCTTAATGCAAAATATGTTTTGTGCCATGAGTCCAACATGTATGCAATTAGTCCTAGTCATATAAATACTATATGTGTGCACAAACATCCATCCATATGCAACATCCACATGATAACACATTCAATTTCATCCATGAACAAGTGTAAACACTCATGCATATGCAATATGAAAGTGTGTCTGAGCCGATCTAGTGCCTAATGTGTAAATGCATCCACGAGCAACCATTAGCAACCACTTGCAACCATCAATCATAACATGTCTCAAACACATGTTTACACCCAATTGTTCCTATCTAAAGATAAAGTCGAATGACAGAAGCAAGTAAAAACTTTGTGCCCATTAGACAATGTCAGAACTGGAAATCTACGCCACACATATATACTGATTAGGAGAAGAACTCCCTAAGTATCAGCCCCAAAGACCGAAATCATCATCAGACTGACACCCAAAGAATTACTCAACCCAACCAATATATATATATATATATATATGTATGTATGTTTCTAGGAAACTAAGCATGACAAACTTCTTTTAGGTCACAAGAAATCCCTTCCTAAAACTAACCCATATCCTATAAAACCCAAAAAGTTTAGTCAACCCAACGAACACCCTCAAGCCCCAACATGTGTTACTAATAGATGAGTCATACTCCCTATGGGGTTTGCAATAGAAATTGGATTGAGGATAGGACCGAGAGGATATACACAAAAGATAGCATGTGAGTAAGCTCTACAGGAAAAGAGGAATCAAGGATATACTCTTAAAAAGAGATATGATGCGCGTATCTAGTCTTAAATCTTCTAAGTCGCATTTCCTTGAGCTTAACCCCATTGTGTTTTAACCGTCCTAAACTTCACAATTTCACAGCTTCTTAATTCCTATTTCCAAAATATGAGTTGGAACTCATTTCACTGTTGCCTCTCGTTCCACCTTCACTTATTCTTTTTCTAGTACACTCGGCTCAAACATAACTGCATACTCATGGTTTCATGCAAGCTCTCCAAAATTCACTAGTGAATCTTGGATCTCATCCACTTACTATCAGGTATTCCACGTAGAAGAACTATCTCTTGGAAATAAATGCCAACCATGTTGCCAAATGTACTTACTAAGGTGATTCTCTACAATTTATGCATAAGCGAAATGACCCATCCGCCTTAGTGGCGAACACTACTCGATCGGATTACAAATTACTAATAGATGTGTCAAGAGATTCTAGGAAACAAATCATGATAGAACCCTAAAGGTTACATGCGACTTCGAGGGTATTACCGAGGCAAGTCAAGAGTCTAACTACCCTCTTTTCAAAACCGAGAAGGTCACCCTTACTGGATAACCACTCCATCGCTAGAATCAACCCATAGCCCAAAACATAAGCATTCCTTCTAAACTCAACACTTAGCATAGACATTCTCAAATCCTAACAAGTCATGAATAAATGAGCCGATTCCCCAACAGGATTTGAGACGAAAATGGGATCTTCTAATACGCTAGTATTAAGGTGCAGAGACTCAACTTTCGAAGCAGAATAAAAAGTATGCGATGTACAAAAATAGAGTTCTAGTGGGATGATAGAAAAGAAAAGCTAAACCTTTAACAGAAACGTTACCACCTCTCTGAGGTACGCTAGTACTGAGAGCATACAATTGCCCTCTCGGCGATCTTGTCCTTTGCCCTTGTCCTTGTCCTATAATACTTAACTGCATGTCCCTTCTTACCATACTAAAGATATTCTCTCTTGTCATGGGTTTTACTATTCTTTCACTTTGGCCTCTTTCCTTTCACCTTTTTCCTCCTTCGTGGGTTAAGCCATTTCAACAAGTTTCTCATCCTTAGTCTTGTGTTCTTTATCCTCGTTCTTACTATCCTTGTATAGCTTGTTGACAAGTTTTCTCGGAAGCTACCTCCATCGCACGGCAACTCTACAGAGCTTGAAATAAGATTAGATGCAGATGGAACTGATACGGCTACAGATGGAGGTTGGGCACTCCTTTGCCCTCCGACATGTGTCGGATGCCTACGAAACTATGGTGAAAAGAGAGAAAAGAGTTTTCAAGAGAGAATCAAAAGATAGTGCATATGGCTTTGGGGAATATGCCTTTTAATTAAAACAAAATTTTCTTGAAAATTTGCTTCTTTGTAAATGTTTTGAAAATAATTTCAGAAGGTTTTTGAAAACTTTTGCCCAGTCTGGTAACCTTCTGCTCTGATACCAAATGTAACACCCCACATCCGTTAAGGTCACTCACAAAGGGAATGCCTTAACTTCAATGGAGCATTATGGGTACTGGAACAGAAATATTACAAGACAGACATATATAAAACAGCGGAAAAGTAAAGTGGAAGTACTTCAAATCATTTATTAAATAGAATTGTTTACATTAAAGAGCCCATCAACTTCCAATACCCAAATACATAGCTAAAATATCTGTCGTGCTAAAAAACAAACAGGCATAAATATAAGTTATAGTATTCCCCAATAAAGCAAAGCAAGCCATAGCCAAGAGAAATCCAAGCCTTGCATGAAAGAGCCTTGGAGCTTGGTAAGGTCCGAACTAAGCTGTATTCCCACCCTGCGAACCTGGGGGGGAAACAGAAGAAAAAGAGGCGAAACAAAACGGGTCAGTCATGAAGACTGAGTAAGTTCTAGTGACCTTCAGCAGAAAAATAGGTAAAGATAACATGGCATGAATAAACTGAAAGTAAACATAAGCATGATGACAAAGTAGGCAAGATAAACTAAGATAACAAGATAAACTATGCTAACAAGATAAACTAAGGTAACAAGATAAACTTCGGGCACGATGAATTAAGTATAACATCCCATAATTCCTATCAAGTATCACATCGCATGGTTTCTATCAAGAATAACATCGCAAGGTTTCTAAGCTTCACCATTAAAATGATATCTATTTGCTCTGCACCACCTAACTAGCATCCTCATAAGTTTCTTACATGGAGTGATTCGTATTCCTACTAGTGTCCCAACTAGTAGCACGTGTTATATAATAATTACAACGTGATCCCAATCCCCGCAATTATGGTAGCCTTCAGGTGTACATCGATTATGCGGATTCTACCTCGATCACCCCAATGGCCATGTATATATTCGATGCACCCTTACTACCCTATCGATCGGCTCCCTACTTGACCTAGTTCTCGTTTGTGTCACGCGGCCCCCTACTTGTAGATACGTGTGCTGGTCCCACCATGGGGTGTATCAAGTCCCATGGTGGCAACCCTGACACAATCAAGATGCACAGCTTCATACCTACTGATGCCCAGTGGCTAAATTTTCTGCGCCGAAGTGTGTGCACGTCCGCACTCCGTTAGAACCTGCACTGCTGCACCAACCGCCGCTAATTTGACCTCTTATAATCAGCCCAGTAATCGTGCCCCACCCTGCCTAGCTCAGGGTTTCGTTGATACCTAATGTGGGTTACTGCTGAAATGGGTCCCCGTTACTAGGTTTTTCTAATGGTTAAGTCTGTGGGCCTATATTCTATGATATTACCCACCAACCCTGATGTGTTCCTAACCCCGCTACTGATGTGTATTTAATGGTTAAGTCTGTGGGCCTATATTCTCTGATATTACCCACCAACCCGATATGTACTTAACCCCGCTACTGATTCAAGCATGTGTATTTAATGGTTAAGTGTATGTGGGCGTATATTTACTAATATTACCCACCAACCCGAAATGTACTTAACCCTCTCTGTCCATTACGTTAAATTGGTTAAGTGTTTTCTCTTGTTTTACTTAACCCTACCACACATCATGTTATATTGGTTAAGTGTTGTTCCTTGTGTTACTTAACCCTACCGCAAGTCTTGTTATACTGGCTAAGTGTTCTCCCTTGTGTTAACTTAACCCCACCGCATGTCATGTCATATTGGTTAAGTGTATATTGACTTAGCCCACCTACCTATCATGTTGTGACAGTTAAGTGTTACCCTTTGTTGTTACTTAACCTTACCACACATCACGTTATATTGGTTAAGTGCATGTTAACTTAACCCCATCCACCAGTCGTATTATAATGGTTAAGTGTTACTCTCGTGTGTTTACTTAACCCTACCACCCATCAGGTTATATCGATTGGGTGTTATCAACCTATTTAAGTTAGCCCAACCCATCCGCCAGTCACGTTATAACGGTTAAGTGTTATTAGCTTAGCCACGTTACTTAACCCACCCACTCATATCATATTGGTTAAGTGTCATTAGTCTAGTCATATTACTTAACCCACACATTGGTCTGATCAACAGTTATGTTGGTTGAGCCTGCACTTATAAGTTTTACATGTTCTTAACTCATACCGGTTAGGTCCACATTTATATGACAAATTTCAATGTCATGCCACCTATGCCTCTGACCATACCCACGTCTTATTATGGTTAGTATTCCTTAATTCATTCATTATGACGAACGAATCATGACCTTTCACATTAGACCGTGCATTTTGTGGCCACTGGATTTGCCGGGCGGTTCCGGGCAGATTTACACCACAAACTGGGTCTAACCTCGTGTCATAAACCGTTACGCCTACAATTCGGCCTTCGACCTCTCACATTAGACTGGCACTTTGTGGCAACTGGATTTGCCGGGCGGTTCCGGGCAGATTTACACCACAAACTGAGTCTAACCTCGTGTCAAAGGTTCATTAATGGTTGTATTCCACCCAAAACCCCAATATCAGTTCATGTGTTTAACATATATAAATGTTCATGATTCATGTTTTTGCCCAAAACGTATTCCCAAATTATTATCATAATTTACTATAAGGTTATGTCAAATTATAGCCTCTTATTTCCAATACATACCAACTACCCAAAACCCAACTTAGGCGCGTTCATGTAAAACTTTCTCCAAATCATAAATTATCATATATGTTTCTACTCCAAATTTTACATAATTAACATATACCCAAGTTCTAGGTTACATGTCATTTTTACATATGCCCAATTCATACCAAATTTACATATGTTCAATTCATGTCGTTTTACATGTATGCAAATTTTATGCCAATTTACACATATATCAAGTTTATTACCGTTTTACATAAGCCAAGATTCATGATCTACATGTTTACAAAGATATGCTTAATTTACATAGATCCAGTTTTATACCCAAAATTACATGTTTAACATGTTTACACCAATTTACCCATAACAAGTTCTAGCCAAATTACATATATCAAGATCCATGTCAAACTATATATGCCAATCCCCATTCTTGCAATTACTATTACAATGACAATACTTGATTCACATGTTACATTACATAGATCCAAATTTATGCCAAATTCCATGCATATAATATTTATGCAAACTTCCTCATAACAAGATTATACCAAAATTTACATATCAAGCCCAAACTTGCAAATACAATCCAATTTCATGTTGCCAATAATTCCATCATATTCATATAGGCAATTATCCCATAATTCCCTCGTATACTTATCGTACGCAAATCGTGGTTTTAGGCCAAGGTCCGAAATTGACCAAGGTTCATCAAAAGAAAATAAATAGGGGAAAGGTAGAATCTTGCATCAAAATAAGGTCGGAGAGAAAAAAATCATCACAGGCATATTAAGATTACAATAGGCTGAATAGATTATGAACTTGTCATGAGAATAAAGATAGACAAGTCAAAAACTCAAGATTCAAGAAACAATAGAAATATTTCTGGATCGATAAACATACTTAGATCCAATTTCACTTTAATTCAATGCCATATTATAATCAAATATTTAAATCGGAAAATAACTAGAACTTACAGAGCATGGCTAGCGAATTAAGAACTGAAATTTGTTGATTTATTATCTTGAATCATTGTAGAAGCCTTGTTCTTCGAATTAAATTGTGTATGAAAGCTTTGTCCTTAGAATTGATTGGAGTTTGAAAGCTTAGGAAGAAGATTAGAGACGGCGGCCATGATCAAGAGGAAGTCCAGCAACATAACGGTGTAAGAATGATTTTTTTTATGAGTTAGGCTAGGTCTAGGTATTATTTTATAGGTGAATAGGGTGATTTAGAGCCTTTAGATCAGTCCAGAAGTCATCAGAATCGCACAGCTCGAATACACATCATCTAGCCACTCAAAAGAAGACACGTCACCTCAGAACACTCCAAAATTCGGTGCTGGATTTGTATGGGCGCACTTGGCAGGTGCGCCAGTGTATTTTTGTATTGGCGCACTTCACAAGTGCGCCAGTGTATTCTGGACTATTTTCGGTTTTTCTGCCTAACTTCGTTCGTCCATATCTTCTTCATACGGTATCCGATTTTCGAAAACTCGGACTCTATTTCGCGTATTTTTCCGAGAGGAACGCAATGGTGATGTCCATTTTACCTAATTCCTGATTCTTGAATTAGTTATCCTTATTTTACTATCTTTTCCGTTACATACGCCGTTATCGAACTAATTTTTCTTCTCTTCCATGTATTAATTAATTCTCCTTATGCATCACCATTATTTACCTATCATAGGCATGTTTTCATATATTTTATTTCATTTTTAATTATATTAAAAAAATACGGGGTGTTACAATAGGGAAATTAATTCAAATTGGGGGATAATTAATTATGTGTAATTAATCGCGTAAGATACGAGGTTAGGCTCATTTGTGGTGTAAGACTGCCTGGACCCGCCAGGCAAATCAAGCTGCCACAAATGCCAGTCTAATGTAGGAGGTCTTAGGCATAAATTAAATGGGTAACAGTTGTAAAGACATGAGGTTAGGCTCGTTTGTGGTGTAAGACTGCCCGGACCCGCCCGACAAATCCAGCTGCCACAAATGCCAGTCTAATGTGGGAGGTCTTTACAAGGTTACGGTGTTAATGAATTAATAAACACTTAACCAAATGAACATGTGGTGGGACATGGGGGTTAAGTGGGTGCCTTGGGTGGCTTATGAAACACGATTAGTAACACTTAACCAAAATTGAAACATGTAAGTGAACATGAAAAAGAAGAGGGTTAAGTGGGATGTACTAGAGGGGACCAAGCTTAGGTGGATAGCTTATGTCAAGTAATGGGCGCCCGTTTCAACCGGTAACCCATAAGTATCATTGTGGGCTCGACACAAGTCGAGGACGGGACACGCATATTGGGCTTGACTGTAAGTGGACAAAACGGGTTAGTAATGGCAACGCAAGTCCAACGGGTTCATGTGCATGTATGGGCCCGGGCTGGTAGGTAAGACGTTGTTGCATCGTGTAGGTATAAGCCGTGCATTTTTGGTGGTATCGGGTTCCCACTTTTGGTAGTGATACACCCCACTGTGGGGCCAGCACGCGTATCTATGAGTTAGAGAGCCAATCACATGGGGGTAGTGGGTACACCTAGTGGAGATAGGGGCAGGCGACACTTATGAAGGCAACTAGAGATACACGAAACTACCATTATCATTATTGAAGTCTTGTAGGCGGGATTAACCTTAGGGTGACTAGTGGTGGTGAAGTATTGTAATTATCTTATAGTAGTTTAGGTGCGCCTTTAACGTTATCTTTATTCATCTTATATCCTTGTTTACTCTGTCATACCCAATTGTTCACAGTCATTTCCTTATTTTCCAACTTATGCCTTAGCCTAGTTATTTTGGTAATTATATTGTTAAAGTTATCGCACTCGCTAGACTTTATGTCTAACCCCCTTTGTTTCCACCCCTTTTCTTCCTTTTCCCCCAGGTGCTCAGGGTGGAACTAGCACCAGTGAATCTTGATTTTGGACAGCTGTATCTCTTGCTTTTAGAAGTTGCTTGGATCGCTGAAGTAAAAGTTCAGCCTATCTCATTCATGGCTATTTTGTGTTGGGGTTATGTCTTTCAATTTATGTCCTCTGATTTAGTCAAGATGGATATTATGTACTTTGACTCAGGTTTTTGATGATGTAATCAAACCTATGTTTTTACCGCTGCAATGAATAAAATTTTGAATTTTTAAATACTGGTTATATCTGTCTTGTTGTTAAGTTTCTGTTCGATACACACTTAAAACGCTCCATTGAAGTTAATGCATTCCCTTTGTCAATGACATTAATGATTGTGGGGTGTTACATATAGGGAAAGTCTATTAGGATACAAATTTTAAAAACAATTCGTGAAATAATGAATTTACACCATTGGATCACCCCACGAACTCCACTCTTCCATATAAAGACAAAATAATTTAACGGTTAAGATTGTGTGTCCACTAATATGTGTTTAATTTTATTTCTAAATAGCCTCTCCCATATATACATATATGTATGTATGTATGCATATGTGTTAACTATTTAGGCATAAGATAAAACGTAAACGGGGAAACAAAAATATATGATGTTCATCATGTCAAAATAGGCTTACTGTAATGGTGGAATAAAAAACAGAATATTCATTGTATCCAAGTAGGTCTTCCATATGAACACGCATGTATGTGCTTGTAAGGATACCCCATGAATTCCACTCTTCTATATAAAGACAAAATAGTGTAACGGTTAAAATTGTGTGTCCACTAATTTGTGCTTACTTTTATGTGCAAATAGTCTCTCTCTCATATATATATATATATATATATATATATATATATATACATACATACATATATGTATGTATGTATGAATGTATGTATGCAGGCCCGGCCCTAGGGCCAGGCGACCTAGGCGGTCGTCTAGGGCCCCGGATCCGGCAAGAGGAGGAGGAAGAAGAAGAGGGGCCTCAAAGTTTAGGGTTTTCGGATAATAATATGCTATGTTTTTCCTTTGAAATGTAAATTCTGATGGCCTGGTGGTATTGCATGTGGCTTGTTAGCCTGGGACCAGAGTTCGAGTATTGTTGCCTTTAAATTTGTTAATATTTTTGTTGATTTTGGCACCAGTCTCGTCATCTATTAAAAGAATTTTGGGCCTAAATTTTTTTTCCTAGGGCCACGACTTCCCCAGGGCCGGCACTGTATGTATGTATATATGTATGCATATTTGTTGACTATTTGGGCATAAGATAAAACGCAAATGGTGAAATAAAAATATGAAGTTCATTGTGTCCAAATAGGTTTACCGTAACAGTGGCATAAAAAAGTGAATATTCTCCATTGTTTCCAATTAGGTCTTCCATACGAATACACTTGTATGTGCATGTAAGGATACTAACCCAAATTGAAGACAAGGGAAAGTGGCATTAAGAGAATTGAACTCGGGACCTCTTGCACCCTAACCGAGAATCATAACACCAGACCAAATGCCTACAATTCTTATGTTCAAATCGCACACATATTAAACTACTTAGAGAGACCTATAACTGTAGCCTTCGACTAAGCATGTCAATTAACACTCGGAAAATAGGAAACTCATTAACATCCATACATGAAAATGGATAAATATTTTATATTTGGAATGAAAACCAATACAAATGCAGAAAGTAGCCACATAGAGAAATTACCCATTCATTGTTTTACTCAAAGATACTACTCTATATTATGTGTATTGCAGTATATTATATGTATCTATTGGTTTATTAAAATGATAGTTCATGCTATATGTGATGACCCCAAGTCCCTGTACGACGGTGTTAAAGGTAATCTTTGGAATATAACACATAAACAGATAACAGCAGAACAGAAATAAATAAATACACCAGATAATGTACAAATAATACGCTGGATAAACAGAATCATCAGAGTTACACAGTATACAAGATCATACTTAGTGCAAAATACAGTTCAGCTATACATAAATGTCTACAGCGGAAAACAAACATAATATGTACAATAGGAGCTGAACAGCATAAAAAGAGATAAATGATAGAATCCATCTTCAGCTCCAGCTATCCAGAAAGAGCCTGTTAAAACCTGAATACAAGGTTTCCCATGTAGAAATAAGGGCAACCGAGTTTGCAAAGTGAAACAAACTACGAGTCGGTCGTGGGACTGGTATGAGAAATTTACTTAACACATTTTATAATATGGCTAATCATAGGACCACGCCACTTTCGCGGAACGGGTTTACTCCATTAGATTGCCAAGGCTTTAAAAACAAGTAAATCTTTAAACATCGCAATGCTTTTTATAAAAATGAAGCCATTATAAGACTCAGTTCCCATCACACAATGCAACGCAAACCGGAGGATAGAGTTTTACCTTATAATGGCCAAAATATGCTTGATACGAATAAAGTAAAATCACTTAAAATGTTAATTTTGTCGTTGAATTATTAATCAGACTCCAACTGTAAATTAGTAAGAGAACAATTCCCTAAGTATTAACCCCGAAGGCTGAAACCAACATCAGACCAATACCCAGGAAACCACCGATCTTAGCTCGTTTCCAGTTAGTTTCTAATTTTATATACAATCATAAATATCAATCGTAGACGACATGAGCGTCCCATGCAACTATGTCTCCAAATATAGGTTTACAATCAAAACCGCACGATGTCTTATTTGGAAATTGGATTTCCATCATGAACCAAGGCAAAAGATAGTCCTTACCAAATTCGAGACGCACTAGCCTGCCCATCAGGACGGAGACTCAGGTGGGCCCTTGGATCGTCAGGGCCGGTCCACACGGAGTGGATTAAAATGCCTGAACATTGTGTTTCCCCGCCCTTTGGGGCATAAATGAGCCAACAAATGACTCCATCGGTCCTGGATCAACCGATATAACCGAGGCGCCTCGCAACAGCAATAACCACACAGGTGAAAATAATATATATATGTCAGCCAGTTTAAGCACTGACACCACCTCTAGGTAGAAAGAAACGCATGCCCTCTGTGATGTCCTCTCCCGTTTCTGGTTCATACCGGGGTGTGAGGCTCGCGAATCAACATTATACACAAAGGTATGCCACACAAGCCATGCTTTGATCATCAACCACAAGACATTGCATTTCAACAAAAACCTTGATCATCCGCCACTTAGGCATGCCACAAAGGCAATTCACTCTATGCGACTGATTTCCATCGATATATAACCTCTAAGCTCGTATGTCTCAGAGAAGGGCATTAAGAAAGAGAATTAATTCTCCGCCGCCAAACAGATATATATTTAATAGAGATCAATCAGCACAGAACAAAATCCAATGTCAGACACACAGTCCATTTACAAGTTCGTTGTGGGTCTGAACGAAACCGGAGGCACCATATACCTCGCATATCCATCGATCTCCAAGCACGTCTGGACGATCACCACTTATTATCTACATTTCGAGATGCCTCCCAATCAAGACATCGGTTATCATCCAACCGAGGTGAAGATCTCCGGTCTTCAACCACCGTCTTCATCATCGACTTCATATCGCCGATCAATTATTTGAAATGAGATTTAACTCGGCCTTTTCAAATAATTCACGTATATTTAGAATTTAAATCAATTCATTTCAATGGTTAAATTATTCGATACCAATAATTCTGTTTTTAAATGTAATTTTCATGCCAAACACATTCAACCATCAAATATCACATAAACCGAGCAAATTCAGTTTATTTCCATTCCATATCGTTTATAATATTTTATCACGATTCATCGCTATTTTAATTTATTTAAAAATATCCAATTCATTCAAAACAACGCTTCAGGCCATAACGCGGCCGTTGCGCTGTTTTTCTTCAGAATTTATTTACACATATCTGAAAATCTAACCGTTGGATCTTCACATGTTTTATATCATTAGAAAGATTTTTTCCAAACGAATCCAACGGTTTCAGTTTTGGGAAAATCCGACGGTCGGATCTCCTGGTACACTCGTTTGAAGTTTACATTTCAAAATACAAACTGCCCCGTCGTTATTCGATTTAATTTAATTAAATATACATATATATATATATATATATATTAATATAATCGATTTTGGCGCTGTTTTCTTCAGATTTGAATTAAACATTCTAGACAATCCAACCGTCGGATCTTCACAAAGTTGGTGTCGTTGGAAAGATATTTCCAAGGAGAACCCAACGGTTGAGGTTTCGGGAAAATCCGATGGTCAGATCTCCCGCACTAATCGTTTGAAATCACGGTTACAAAACACGAACTGCAGCTTCGTTATTCGATTTATTTTATATATATATATATATATATATATATATAATTCATTCGTCAGTTTCAAAACCATATTTACTTCATATATTTGACAAAAATGATATTTTTATCCCACAGATATTTATTTCAACACATCACCATTTTTAGCACTTCATATTCACAATAAAAATGTAGATTTTATTGTTCAATCTATATATTCAACACATGAATGTTTTCGACTTCACACATACGATAAAAATATGATTTTTATCGTTCTAGTCCTTTATTCAACACATGAATATTTTCTATAGTTGGTATATATAATAAAAATGTTATTTTTATCTTTCAAACAAATTTACTCAACACATGAGCTTCATTCAACACATGAATTTCTGTTAACCACACATGAATATTTTCTATGGTTGGTATATATAATAAAAATGTGAATTTTATTGTAAAACAATTTATTTCAAAACATGATTATTTTATATAGTTTATATATATCATAAAATGTGATTTTTAATGTAAAACAATTTATTTCAAAACATGATTATTTTATATAGTTTATATATAAGGTAAAAATGTCATTTTTGGTGTTAAAACGATTTATTTAAAACACTAGTGTTTTATATAATCTATATATATGATAAAAATGTTATTTTTATTTTTTTTCAAAGAATTTATTCAATACACGAACTCCATTGAACACATGGATTTAATTTCAACATTCAACACATGAATTTTATTTCAATATTCAACACATGAATTTAATTTCAACATTCAACACATGAATTTTATTTCAACATTCAACACATGAATTTTAAATCAAACACATAAATATTTCAGAAAATTTCGGCAGCATAACGACAGGGTAGTTAAAACCGGGACCGTCCCTAGTACGGCTCCTCGCTCTACCTTAAAGCCTCGCAGCTTTTGACAACGGGGATTTCATGCATCTAGTTCCCACGCAGGCGACATGTTTAATATTTTTTTTCCTTTTTGCACAAACAAATCCTATGTGGTTTCAACCAAATAATTCTCAACCACAAACAGGTATTTTTCAACCACAATCAATTAATTTCAACCACAAACAATTCTAATCAACCATTCGCTATCAACCAATTTTCACACCAATCACAACCAATAAATATCGTCCATGGTTTATGGACGAGGGGCGTATATATATATATACATGTATATGTATATATATATATATATATATATATATTCGTATATAAATATATTTCGATTTCACTTCAATATCGTTTCAAATTATTTCAACACATATATCAATTTTACAACGCATATATAACTTATACATCGAACATCCAACTTATACAACGCTTATACATGAGGTGTACAACGTTTATATAACTCATACATCGACTATATAATTTATACGTCGTTGTTTTCCATATCGTTTATAATTCAAAAATCTCACTTTGGGTTCCACTCCACCAAAATAGCAGAAGGCTCAGAAAAATTTCCGGTCTCTTCTAGAATGCAAAAGATGTCCGCACGAGTCCACTGTCTCTTGTTTCACTTAATTTCGTCAACAAACGAAAAAGAAATGATTTTTGCAGTGAAATCACAAACCGTAGCGCTTTAAATTGCTATAAGATAGTTTAAAATAAAATAGGCCGTACCTTTCAAAATCTGTTCAAAACTAGGTTTTGATTTTTCTCGACAACCGTTGCACGATAGGACAATCAGCCACTGCCACCTGGAAGAGGAAGGAGAGGCGCGCAGAAAGAGGGCACCCTTGTCGAACTCGGTGGTCGGAGGTGTTGCTGGCGGCGGCACAAATTCGGCGACATCCAGGGTGCGATTCTCCTTCGATTCAAAACGATAAATCCCAATCCTTATATGGATTTGTAGATGATGGAGAGAGCCTCAAAACCCACCTAAAGGGCGCTCGATTTTATTGAGAAATGGAAGAGAAATCGAAGAGAGAAGTTTGGAATTCTTCCGTCGTTCGTGCGACTGGGTATCGGGGAGAGAGACGATACGTGGAAGAAAATGATTGACCAATGGTTTTATTTTAAATTTTAAATTTAATTATTTCCAAAAATACCCTTTTCTCATACGAACTCCAATCCAAACCCAACGACTGTTGCCCCTAGCTAAATACCCCCATTTCGAACACAATGGGATATGTTTCGTAGGCCCATTCAACTGTTTGAGTCAGTTTCTCTTCAAATTAAAATATAAAACATTCAATATTTATTTTGAACGTACATTTCAATTTGCAGGGGCCACATACTGATTCTAAAAATTCCCGAAAAGTAAATCTAGCTATGTTTTGACGATACGGTCCCAACAAAACTAGTTTCGTTGAATTCTAAGACCGTTTGAAAAATGGCCCTTTTCTGGTCGATCCAATTTAATAAAAATCGACCAAACACATTTTCCTTTGCTACGCTCACATACTAGCTTCAAAAATTATGAAATTCGAAACCTAGCAATAATTTGACATCCCAAATCCAACAAAAGCGGTTTCGTCGAATTCTGAGGTCGTTTGCAAAATGGCCATTTTCACGGGCTATATAAACTCTATAGCGGCCTTTCTGAAAATTCATTTAGCCATAACTTTTGCTTCCCGCTATGAAACTTCGATTTTTCATATTCGTTAGAAAGATATTCACCAACAATTTAAATATTTTTTGTTTCACTAAAATCCGTTTTATTTTGCACCCGGTACAATCAGTCAATGTTTGAATTCAAATTTTGAAACTATCGCGCCATTTCAAGCCTTGTTTACATTAAAATTAATTATATTTATTTTCAAACGTCAATTCAAACATACTTTTTGTCGCTATTATCTAAAATATTTATTTTAAATATTTAAAATCCAACAAAATAGCCAATTTAAAATTTTCAAATTGGTTTAGATTTTCCAGGTTGTTACAATCTCCCCCACTTAAAACTTTTCATCCCTGAAAAGGAACAAAGTCGAAAGTGGATTAATTAACCAACTCTACTTTCAATCTGGCTTCCATTCTTCAACTTTTCAGTTTCTAAGAGTTTTCAAATTCTTCAAAAATTTGGCTAATACCCTAAATTTTCGAAAAAATTCACCATAATCTCCTTTGTACGGGGAGGGGTTTGGAAATTTATTGGGCCATATTAGGTACCCAATAAATCCTAATAAGCATACACATGTTTATAGTGATATATTCTAGCGTCCACCGGGGAGTGTGTGTAGATAATAACTCCAGAGAATAAATTCTCGTCACCCCATAAATAGTTTTTGTGCCTTATAAGACTAGAGAGACGTGTTTATTGTCATCTCTAGACCCGTGTGGGGTTTTTATTAATTTGGCAATTTATCATTACAATTTTATATGGTCCATATCAGTCATCAGTTCAACCAGTAATATATAGTCCATATCTGTCATCAATTCAACCTGTAATGTATAGTCGTCGCCATACAAGCCTCTAGCTCGTAAGGTAAATCTTCCACCTCATCACACAAGCTCCATATGCTTATGTGGTATATGATGAAGTATGCTATCTTCAAGAAGTATGCCCTCTTCAAGAAGTATGCCATGTAGTGTAGTTCAAAATTAATTGTTACTATCCTATGGCGACATTTATTAATTACACACAGAATAACCAGCACTCCGCATCCAATGGCACACACAGGAGTTGATATAATAATAAAATTTGCGCATCCAACTCATTAAGGTTTACCTATTTGTCAGGCACGCAAATAAAATCTTTACTCAACAGCTAATCCATTTACCTATTCAAACATATATAATGCACACGTATATATTTCTATCTATTCTCTAATCAGTTCAATGTGTGATTTAATCGAATAAATTCTACCATTCATCCTCTTATTGATTAAATTAATTATCATTGTTATAATTTAATTAATCAAATCCACAATCACACAACATAAACATCAATCAATTTGTTTTAACCTTTCAAAAATATACTAATTAATTCATATACTCTTTTATATATTCAAAAATCATATTTCTAAAACCAGACTATATATATATAATCACAAATACGTTATTTAAAACATATAACTCTCAACTCGCTCTGGGGCATTTCTGACCCCGTCTCTAATGAGTTATTCTGATTCTGCTATACTCATAGTAGGATATTACTGATCCTATCTGTAATGAGTTATTCGTCCTAGAACACTACTGGTTCTATTTCTGATGAGTTCGTTAATATGTTATATTCCAGAACTAAGCTTGACCAAATCTCTGATACCACGTTGTGACGACCCCAAGATCCCGTACGATGGTGTCAAGGGTAATCTTTGGAATATAACACATAAACAGATAACAGCAGAACAGAAATAAATAAATACACCAGATAATGTACAAATAATACACTGGATAAACATAATCATCAGAGTTACACAGTATACAGGATCATACTTAGTGCAAAATACAGTTCAGCTATACATAAATGTCTACAGGGGAAAACAAACATAATATGTACAATAGGAGCTGAACATCATAAAAAGAGATAAGTGATAGAATCCATCTTCAGCTCCAGCTATCCAGAAAGAGCCTGCTAAAACCTGAATACAAGGCTACCCGTGTAGAAATAAGGGCACCCGAGTTTGCAAAGTGAAACAATCTACGAGTCAGTCGTTGGACTGGTATGAGAAATCTACTTAACACATTTTATAATATGGCTAATCACAGGACCATGCCATTTTCGCAGAATGGGTTTACTCCATTGGATTGCCAGTGCTTTAAAAACAAGTAAATCATTAAACATCGCAATGCTTTTTATAGAAATGAAGCCTTATAAGACTCGGTTCCCATCACACAATGCAACGCAAACTGGAGGATTGAATTTTACCTTATAACGGCCAAAATATGCTTGATACGAATAAAGTAAAATCACTTAAAATGTAGATTTTGTCGTTTAATTCTTAAGACTCCTACTGTAAATTAGTAAGAGAACGATTTCGTAAGTATTAACCCCGAAGGCCGAAACCAGCATCAGATCAATACCCAGGAAACCACCCATCTTAGCTCGTTTCCACTTAGTTTCTAATTTTATATACAATCATAAATATCAATCATAGACGACATGAGCGTCCCATGCTACTATGTCGCCAAATATAGGTTTACAATCAAAACTGCACGATGTCGTATTTGGAAATTGGATTTCCGTCATGAACCAAGGCAAAAGATAGTCCTTACCGAATTCGAGACGCTCTAGCCCGCCCCACAGGACCCAGACTTAGGAAGGCCCTTGGATCGTCAGGGTCGGTCCGCACGGAGTGGATTAAAATGCCAGAACAATGCGTTTCCATGCCCTTTGGGGCGTAAACGAGACAACGAATGACTCCATCGGTCCCGGATCGACCGATATAACCGAGGCGCCTCGCAACAGCAACAACCACACAGGTGAAAATAATATATATATGTCAGTCAGTTTAAGCACTGACACCACCTCTAGCTAGAAAGAAACGCATGCCCTCCCTGATGTCCTCTACCGTTTCTGGTTCATACCGGGGTGTGAGGCTCGCGAATCAACGTTATACACAAAGCTATGCCACACAGGCCATGCTTTGATCATCAACCACAAGACTTTGCTTTTCAACAAAAACCATGATCATCTGCCACTTAGGCATGCCACACAGGCAATTCACTCTATGCGACTGATGTCCATCAATATATAACCTCTGAGCTCGTACGTCTCAAAGAAGGGCGTTAAGAAAGAGAATAAATTCTCCGCCGCCAAACAGATGTATATATATATATTTAATAGAGATCAATCAGCACAGAACAAAATCCAATGTCAGACACACAGTCCATTTACAAGTTCGTTCTGGGTCTAAACGAAACCGGAGGCACCATATACCTCGCATATCCATCGATCTCCAAGCATTTCTGGACGATCACCACTTATTATCTACATTTCGGGATGCCTCCCAATCAAGACATCGGTTATCATCCAACCGAGGCGAAGATCTCCGGTCTTCAATCACCGTCTTCATCATTGACTTCGTATCGCCGATCAACTATTTGAAATGAGATTTAACTTGGCCATTTCAAATAATTCACATATATTTAGAAATTAAATCAATTCATTTCAATGGTTAAATTATTCCACACCAATAATTCTGATTTTAAATGTAATTTTAACACCAAATACATTCAACCATCAAATATCACATAAACCGAGCAAATTCAGTTTATTTCCATTCCATATCGTTTATAATATTTTATCATGATTTATCGCTATTTTTATTTATTTAAAAATAGCCAATTCATTCAAAACAACGCTTCAGGCCATAACGCGGCCGTGGCGCTGTTTTTCTTCAGATTTGATTTACACATATCTGAAAATCGAACCGTTGGATCTTCACATGTTTTATATCATTAGAAAGATCTTTTCCAAACGAACCCAACGGTTTCAGTTTTGGGAAAAATCTGACGGTCGGATCTCCCGGTACACTCGTTTGAAGTTTCGATTTCAAAATACGAACTACAGCGTCATTATTTGATTTAATTTAAATAAATATATATATATATATATATATAATCGATTCTGGTGCTATTTTTCTTCAGATTTGAATTAAACATTCCAGACAATCCAACTGTTGGATCTTCACAAAGTGGGTGTTGTTGGAAAGATATTTCCAAGGCGAACCCAACGGTTGAGGTTTCGGGAAAATCTGATGGCCGGATCTCCCGCACTAATCGTTTGAAATCACGGTTTCAAAACACGAACTGTAGCTTCGTTATTTGATTTATTATATTTATATTTATATATATATATAAAAATATAATTCATTCGTCAATTTCAAAACGATATTTACTTCATATATTTGATAAAAATGATATTTTTATCCCACAAATATTTATTTCAACACATCACCATTTTTAACACTTCATATTCACAATAAAAATGTAGATTTTATTGTTCAATCTATATATTCAACACATGAATGTTTTCGACTTCACACATACGATAAAAATATGATTTTTATCGTTCTAGTCCTTTATTCAACACAGGATTATTTTATATAGTTGGTATATATAATAAAAATGTTATTTTTATCTTTCAAACAAATTTACTCAATACATGAGCTTCATTCAACACATGAATTTCTATTCAACACATGAATATTATCTATGGTTGGTATATATAATAAAAATGTGAATTTTATTGTAAAACAATTTATTTCAAAACACGATTATTTTATATAGTTTATATATATCACAAAAATGTGATTTTTAATGTAAAACAATTTATTTCAAAACATGATTATTTTATATAGTTTATATATAAGGTAAAAATGTCATTTTTGGTGTTAAAACGATTTATTTAAAACACTAGTGTTTTATATAATATATATATATGATAAAAATGTTATTTTTATTTTTTTAAAGAATTTATTCAATACACGAACTCCATTCAACACATGGATTTAATTTCAACATTCAACACATGAATTTTATATCAAACACAGAAATATTTAAGAAAATTTCGGCAGCATAACGGCAGGGTAGTTAAAACTGGGACCATCCCAAGTACGGCTCCTCGCTGTACCTTAAAGCCTCGCAGCTTTTGACAATGGGGATTTCATGCATCTAGTTTGCATGCAGGCGGCATGTTTTTTTTTCCTTTTTCCACAAACTAATCCTATGTGGTTTCAACCAAATAATTCTCAACCACAAATGGGTATTTTTCCACCACAATCAATCAATTTCAACCACAAACAATTCTAATCAACCATTCGCTATCAACCAATTTTCACACCAATCACAACCGTAGTGCTTTAAAGTGCTATAGAGTTGTTTAAAATAAAATAGGCCGTACCTTTCAAAGTCTGTTCAAAACTAGGTTTTGATTTTTCTCGGCAACCGTTGCACGATAGGACAATCGGCCACTGCCACATGGAAGAGGAAGGAGAGGCGCGTAGAACTAGGGCACCCTCATCGAACTCGGTGGTCGGAGGTGATGTTGGCGGCGGGGCAAAGTCGGCGACTTCCAGGGGGCGATTCTCCTTCGATTCAAAACGATAAATCCCAATCTTTATACGGATTTGTAGATGATGGAGAGAGCTTCAAAACCCCCCAAAGGGCTGTAACACCCCACGCCCGCTAGGGTCACTCACAAAGGGAATGCCATAGCATCGGTGGAGTATTTTAGTGAATATAGAACAGAAAAATTACAACAAGACAGGTATAAATAGTACTTGAAATTTTAAAACATCATCTCATAACAGCGGAAATAAACATGTCTGGTTACATCATAAAAACCACGATAAAAGTCAAGTACAATATTCATCAAAATAAAGAAGTACATAATCCCACTCTCTCATACAATAGCCATAAGAAAAGAAAAGATAACTGGATAACTGGAGCTTTACATCTACCCAAGCTCCTCAAGACTGGAAACAGAAATCCGATCAAGCTCTACTACCGCTAGGATCCACCGTAGGACCCGAGGGTTGGGAAAAAGATAAAAACAACGGGGTCAGACATAAGTCTGAGTGAGTCCTATAACCCTAACAATACAACCATTAAAGTAATTAGGGTATGACATAAATAAGGTACGGTACCTCTGGGGATAATGACCACACTAAGTAGCCAACAAAACATAGGGTGTACTAAGATAACCGAGAAGACGCTTTTATCCTCCCAAGGATAATTATTAGATTACACCACCCCAGACTTATTCACCCAAGGGTAATTCCTACACTGCACCACACCAGTTCTACCCACCAAGAGTAATTCCTACTTAAAGGTTGATCCCACTAAGTGTACTTAGTAATTTTTACCCGGTAGTTTCTTGTACCCCTACGCAGGTGCCGTCTGCCCCTATTTTTACTAGGTGTACCCACTACCCCCAAGCGATCGGCTCCCTACCGTAGATACCCGTGCTGGTCCCACAAAAAGGGGGTGTATCATTCCCCAAAGTAGCTACCATATAATATCACTGTGCACGGCTTTATATCTACACGATGCAACAACGACTTACCAACCAGCCCGGGTCCACACACGCATATGAAACCCGTTGATCCCGCGTTGCCACCGCTAACCCGTTTTGGCCTCTTACAGTCAAGCCCAATATGCGTGTCCCGTCACCCGACTAGAGTCGAGCCTACAAAGATACGTTTGGGATATTGGTTGAAATGGGCCCCCACAAGCTACTACTTAAGCTTGTCGTTTAATCTAGTGCATCCCACTTAACCCTTTAACCATGTCCCCTTACATGTTATAAATCTTGGTTAAGTCCTTTAATCATATTTCAATTGCCACTTAGGGCACCCACTAGATTCCCACATGCCACCCATGGCACTTACATAACCCCTTAATCATGTTTAATTACATGTTCCACCTTGGTTAAGTATTCTAATCGTATTCTCACATGCCACCCATGGCACTTACTTAACCCTTTTATCATGTTTAATTACATGTTCCACCTTGGTTAAGTATTCTAATCGTATTTTTCTATTGCCACCCAAGGCAACCCACTAGTCTCATCATGCCACCCCAAGGCACCCACTTAACCCCTCATGTCCCACTACATGCTAATATGGTTAAGTGTTTCTTAATTCATTAATTAAGATCATGACCTCATAAAGACCTCCCACATTAGACCGTCTTTTATGACTGCTGGATATGCCGGTTGGTTCCGGGCAGACTTCTGTCATAAAAAGGGCCTAACCTCGTGTCTTTACTTTAATCATGTATTTAATTTATGACTAAGACCTCTCACATTGGGCCAATCATTTGTAGCTGCTGGATGGCCGGTCGGTTCCGGGCAGACTTCCGCTACAAAAGGGTCCAACCTCGTGTCTTAGTTGATTAATTAAACCTAATTAATCACCCCCATATTAATTATCCCTAATTAATATCAAATTTTCCATAACATGGGTAGACCTAACTCAATAGGTAAATTCGCATGGGGTAGACCTAACTCAATAGGTAAATTCCCACTTATGGTAATTTATTTTTATGGTATGCTTAATCATACCCAATCATACTTTTATTAACATATTTATTACCCCATCGTTCCCCACGTAAATCGTTCTCATTTCACGACATAATAAAGGGAAAGATCCATCACAAATATCATGGGTTTAGCATATAACTTTGTCATGGGTTAAGAGGATGTCAACTTGCATATATGAACATATATTAACCCAACTACATATAACCCAAACTTGCATATTATCATACCCATGATTTGCATAACATATGACATATGAGTTTGCATATTATCATACATATCTTGCATAACATGTTAAACTTGCATATAAGCATCCTCATAACTTGCATAACATGTTAAACATGCATTTAAGCATACACATAACTTGCATAAGTATTCACATACTTGCATGGGCATTCATATACTTGCATAAGCATTCACATACTTGCATATCACATTAAGCTCGCATTTAAGCATATACATAACTTGTATAACATCAAGCTCATAACTTGCATAATCTCATAAACTTAACTTGCATAACACTATGCACACAACTTGCATACCCTCATACACATAACTTGCATATGCACATAACTTACATAACATGTTGAGCTTGCATGTAAGCATAACTTGCATAATATGTCGAACTTACATATATGACTTGCATCTTAAAGGAGGGTAAACATGCATAGCATATAAGAGTGCCATCTTGCATATGTATATACCATATTTAAAAGGGTAAACTTGCATATCATGATTTATGCATAATACCAAACACTTAGCATGCATAAAAGCACTTACTTATCATGCATAGAATCAAATACTTATTATGCATAAAATCAAATACTTATTATGCATAAAACCAAATACTTATTATGCATAAAATCAAATACTTATTATGCATAAAATCAAATACTTATTATGCATAAAACCAAATACTTATTATGCATAAAACCAAATACTTATTATGCATAAAATCAAATACTTATTATGCATAAAATCAAATACTTATTATGCATAAAATCAAATACTTATTATGCATAAAATCAAATACTTATTATGCATAAAACCAAATACTTATTATGCATAAAATCAAATACTTATTATGCATAAAATCAAATACTTTAGCATGAATAACATCAAATACTTAACATGCATAACACCAACTACTTAGCATGCACAAAATCACATGCATAACTTGCATATCATGTTACATATAACTTGCATATATTCTCACATATAGTTTGCATAACATGTCACATATGCATAAATGTTTAACATGGTGTTTTGCATCATAAAACATGGCCTTAACTTGCATTTAACATAAAACTTGCAAATCACATATCATACAAACTTGCATAAATACATTCATCCACAAACATAGCCATGTCTTATCACATCCTACCATAATCAATTTAACAATTGATTATTAAAGCCATAGAAACTCACCAAAACAAGATTAGCAAGTTAAATGAAGCAAATCCCAATGATTAAGTAGAAGAAGATGTAGATTAGCTTGCAAATCCTCTTAGGATTTTTAGTGGAGGCTCTCCAATTTTCTAAGTGGTGGCATAATGGCCTTAGATCTATTTTTCTGGTAAGGATAAGGGGGGGTATTAGGGTGTATATATAGATTAGTTAGATGTTTTAGGACCATAGGATATACCCTAGAACCAATCCTAGCCTTTAAAGCATGTCTTGGGGAAGAAGTCAAGTGTAGGAACCATTTAGGGCCCAAAAAAAAACAGCCCAAAACTCATCCCGGGCCTCAAAACATGAGCAGTTTTTGTTTTTGATTTTTCGTGAAACTTTGACGGGCCATAACTTGGTCATACGGACTCCGATTTACGAAAACTCGGACTCTATTTCGCGTATTTTTCCGAGACGAACGCAATGGCACAGCCCGTTTCCCCTGATTCAGAATATTAAATTTAATTCTGCTCTGATTTATGTTATAACAAGTTATTTAACATCCGGGGTGTTACATTCTCCCCTACTTAAAGGATTTCGTCCCCGAAATCTCTAAGTCAAGAAGAACGTATCCTACCAACCAAACAACCATCTACTCAACCATCAAACACTGGCATCCATTGTCCTTAAAACAATTTCTAATGATGTATGAGCATATGCAAAAAGTGTGTGTATATGTTCCCTATCTAATGTATGAGCATATGCAAACCATGATAGTGCCATGCATCCATTATGTATGCGAGGGAACCCTATCGACACATACAATATCTACATGAGTGCACAATCATTCACCAAAATGCATCATCCATATGATAACACAATCATTATACATCCATAAATATAGCTTCCTACACACAATTTTATGCAATATGCAATATGAAGTGATTGAGCCGATCTAGTGCCTAGAGTGTGTGTATATGCATCCACGAGCAACCACTAGCAAACACTTGCATCCACTTGCATCCATCATACATAACATGTCTCAAACACATGTTTCAACCATAGGTTTACCCTATCTAAAGGTCAAAAGTACTAACGAGAGGACATACTAAGGATATGATAAGCACAAGATATGTGATGAAGGAGAAGCAAAAGGATATACCCTCCGAAAGAAAAAGGGTACCTCGAACGCATCTTCGCTTCCGTCTCCCAGGTAGCGTCACTCTCTTCATCTCCCCTTTGTACTTTGACTAGTTGAACCTCTCTGTTTCTCAGCTTCCAAATCTCTGACCCAAGGATGCAAGTAAGAACTCGTCGAATCGTCGCATCACGCTCTGCTTCCACTTCTCTAAGCAAACTCGGCTCTACCACCTCTGCGGTCTCATGTAGGCACTTCCTCCCATAGAATACATCACTAAGTCTGTCGGGCAACTCCGCCAATGGAAGATGCTCCTCCCATGTACCTCCAAAATCCAAGATACATAGCCTCAAAAGGTCTTCTAAAATATGATTCGCCCTCTCGGTCTGGCCGTCCGTCTGAGGATGATATGCGGTACTCAAACGCAACTGAGTCTCTACCGCATTTTGCAAACTCTTCCAAAACTCTCTAGTGAAGATAGGATCTCGATCACTCACTATACTGGAGGGTACCCGATGCAATCGAACTATCTCTCGAAGATATACAAAAGCTAGCCATGGAGCAGTCCACTTACTCTTCACAGGTATGAAATGGGTGTTCTTAGTAAGTCTGTCTACCACCACCCAAATTCCTGTATTACTCTTTCTCGATCTGGGTAACCTGTCAATAAAATCCAACGAGGCGCTGTCCCACTTTCATTGCGGAACCTCCAATGGGTGAAGCAACCCACCCGGTTTCTTTTGCTCCGTCTTCACTCGTTGGCACACCAAGCATCGAGCGACATGCTCGGCCACATCTTTCTTCATACCGGCCCAGAAGAACGCCCTCTTCATGTCTTGGTACATCTTACCCCCACCGGGATGAATGGTCATCCTAAAACGGTGTGCGTCATCAAAAATAGCCTTCCTCAAACCCTCGTCCTGCGGTACACAAAGTCTACCGTCTCTACGCAAACACCCTCTATCTCTAAGGTGTACCTACTCAAATGGCTGGACGACTTCCCCCTTATGAGCTTCTCTACTAACTCAACCAACTGTGGGTCGCCCCTCTGTGCTTCTCCAATCCGCCCCAAAAGAGTAGGTCTAACTTCCAAAGAAGCTAGCAAACCGGGTACAAAGTCAACGGAAGGTCTAAAGTCAAACTTAGAAATAAACTCTAAGCTCCGTCGTTCAACGAACAATGAACTCAAGGACAACCTTTTTCTACTTAAGGTGTCTGCTACCATGTTACCCTTACCCATAGGATGCTAAAGATCCCATCCACTTTTGCTGTCCTAAGACTATGCGCTCGAAGAGTCTCCAACACTTCCCTAAAATGTAGGGCATGCTCTTCTCCACCAGAATATCATCCAAGATCATCATAACCGTCTCCCACGCAGACCACCCTAGTCGAATTCGGCATCCCCCAAATGCAAGCCCCAAAGGCCTAAACCAATATCAGACAAACACCCAAGGGATACCTCCTTCGAATTCAGACGACCTACGTGAGACGATACTAGTAAAAATGGCTAAATAATTAAGCCCTTGACCAATTCTGGATGTTCTCGCCAGTCTCGCTCCAAAACCGTCGTTTATCCTATACTGGCTCTGCTCAGCCTATTGAGCACATACGAAAACTTATTTCGTTCCTAGAAAAGACCAAAATGTCATCCATAAAGACCATCACAACTTATTTAGGTACTCCTTGTACACCCTTCTCATCAAATTAACAAAATATGCGAGGCATATGTCAAACCAAATGGCATCACCAGCCACTCATAAAAAAAACATCCGGAGTCCTAAAGGTAGTCTTTTCTATGCTATCCTCAGCCACTCTCAACTGATGAACTTCCGTGGCTGAGTCCACTACTAAAACACTGAGGCGCCAACCAACTGATCAAAGAGATCATCAATCCTTGGCAATGGGTGTCTATTCTTCTTTGTGAGTTTCTTTAGTTCTCTTTAGCCTACACAAAGTCTGAGGGACCCATCCGCCTTCATAACAAAAACTACTGGAGCGCCCCACTCCGATATACTTCGTCTTATGAACCCTTTCTCAAGCAAATCGCCTACTTACTTATGGAGTTCCCTCCTCTCACTAGGAGCCATGTGGCACACTGGCCAAGATACTGGTTTGGCCTTATCCACCAGATATATTCGGAAGTCAATCTCTCGCTTCGGAGGTAAGCCCTTCACCTCCTCAAACACATCCGGGTATTCCCGGACCGCTCTAACAGATCGCAGACTCTAGACCAACGTGTCAGGTGATTCTAGATACCTTAGCATAACAGATTCTATGGGATTACAAGAGATCTCGAGAGTGTTACTTAGGCGGCCCATAAGCCTAACAACTCTCCCTTCAAAATGAAGAACATCACTCCTACTGGATAACCAGTTCATGCCCAAAATTAACCCATAGCCCGTGAAGCCCAACAAGCATCACATCTAAACTCAACGCTAAGTATAGAAACTTTCAAACCCAAACATATCATGGAGCCCCAACTGGGTTTGAAACAACTAAGGGATCATCTACCAAACTGGTGTCTAAGTGCAGTGACTCAACTATCAATGGTGAGATAAACGAACTCGATATATCAGGATCAAATAAATTTTGAATTGGATAATAAAGAAATCCAAATTCCAACCTAGACGGTCTTATCCCCACCTGGTACCCTAGTCGTGAGGGAATACAACTACCCTCCAGAAGATTCCATACCTTGCCCTTGCTTCTTTGAACAATCCTAATAAGGTGTCCTATTCCTCTTAAAAGGATAACCACTTGCCTTCTTCTTCCCTATTCTCCACTCGTAACCTCCTACCAATGAGGTTTCATCTTTCATTAACCAAACAACTATTTGAGCCTTCCTCCCATCGTTTATCCAATAGATACCTACCAGTCCTCCTCCTTCTTGAACCAACTTCTAATCCGACTAACGTCTAAGTCCCTTGAAGTGGTTTTCCATCCTTATCTATCTTAGAAAGATCATCTATACGCGGAGGGGAAACTCAAAACGAGAGAAAGGAAGAGATTCAAAATGGAGAATTCGAAAGATATAGATATGGCTACTGGGGATTATGCTTTCCTTTCAAAAACTTTTCTCTTAAAAGACATGTTTTTGAAAATACTCCTATCCAAAAATGTTTTAGAAAAATAGTTTTCTAAAAATTTTATCTGTTCCGGTAACCTTTGCTCTGATACCACGTGTAACACCCCACGCCCGCTAGGGTCACTCACAAAGGGAATGCCATAGCATCGGTGGAGTATTTTAGTGAATATAGAACAGAAAAATTACAACAAGACAGGTATAAATAGTACTTGAAATTTTAAAACATCATCTCATAACAGCGGTAATAAACATGTTTGGTTACATCATAAAAACCACGATAAAAGTCAAGTACAATATTCATCAAAATAAAGAAGTACATAATCCCACTCTCTCATACAATAGCCATAAGAAAAGAAAAGATAACTGGATAACTGGAGCTTTACATCTACCCAAGCTCCTCAAGACTGGAAACAGAAATCCGATCAAGCTCTACTACCGCTAGGATCCACCGTAGGACCTGAGGGTTGGGAAAAAGATAAAAACAACGGGGTCAGACATAAGTCTGAGTGAGTCCTATAACCCTAACAATACAACCATTAAAGTAATTAGGGTATGACATAAATAAGGTACGGTACCTCTGGGGATAATGACCACACTAAGTAGCCAACAAAACATAGGGTGTACTAAGATAACCGAGAAGACGCTTTTATCCTCCCAAGGATAATTATTAGATTACACCACCCCAGACTTATTCACCCAAGGGTAATTCCTACACTGCACCACACCAGTTCTACCCACCAAGAGTAATTCCTACTTAAAGGTTGATCCCACTAAGTGTACTTAGTAATTTTTACCCGGTAGTTTCTTGTACCCCTACGCAGGTGCCGTCTGCCCCTATTTTTACTAGGTGTACCCACTACCCCCAAGCGATCGGCTCCCTACCGTAGATACCCGTGCTGGTCCCACAAAAAGGGGGTGTATCATTCCCCAAAGTAGCTACCATATAATATCACTGTGCACGGCTTTATATCTACACGATGCAACAACGACTTACCAACCAGCCCGGGTCCACACACGCATATGAAACCCGTTGATCCCGCGTTGCCACCGCTAACCCGTTTTGGCCTCTTACAGTCAAGCCCAATATGCGTGTCCCGTCACCCGACTAGAGTCGAGCCTACAAAGATACGTTTGGGATATTGGTTGAAATGGGCCCCCACAAGCTACTACTTAAGCTTGTCGTTTAATCTAGTGCATCCCACTTAACCCTTTAACCATGTCCCCTTACATGTTATAAATCTTGGTTAAGTCCTTTAATCATATTTCAATTGCCACTTAGGGCACCCACTAGATTCCCACATGCCACCCATGGCACTTACTTAACCCCTTAATCATGTTTAATTACATGTTCCACCTTGGTTAAGTATTCTAATCGTATTCTCACATGCCACCCATGGCACTTACTTAACCCTTTTATCATGTTTAATTACATGTTCCACCTTGGTTAAGTATTCTAATCGTATTTTTCTATTGCCAACCAAGGCAACCCACTAGTCTCATCATGCCACCCCAAGGCACCCACTTAACCCCTCATGTCCCACTACATGCTAATATGGTTAAGTGTTTCTTAATTCATTAATTAAGATCATGACCTCATAAAGACCTCCCACATTAGACCGTCTTTTATGACTGCTGGATATGCCGGTTGGTTCCGGGCAGACTTCTGTCATAAAAAGGGCCTAACCTCGTGTCTTTACTTTAATCATGTATTTAATTTATGACTAAGACCTCTCACATTGGGCCAATCATTTGTAGCTGCTGGATGGCCGGTCGGTTCCGGGCAGACTTCCGCTACAAAAGGGTCCAACCTCGTGTCTTAGTTGATTAATTAAACCTAATTAATCACCCCCATATTAATTATCCCTAATTAATATCAAATTTTCCATAACATGGGTAGACCTAACTCAATAGGTAAATTCCCATGGGGTAGACCTAACTCAATAGGTAAATTCCCACTTATGGTAATTTATTTTTATGGTATGCTTAATCATACCCAATCATACTTTTATTAACATATTTATTACCCCATCGTTCCCCACGTAAATCGTTCTCATTTCACGACATAATAAAGGGAAAGATCCATCACAAATATCATGGGTTTAGCATATAACTTTGTCATGGGTTAAGAGGATGTCAACTTGCATATATGAACATATATTAACCCAACTACATATAACCCAAACTTGCATATTATCATACCCATGATTTGCATAACATATGACATATGAGTTTGCATATTATCATACATATCTTGCATAACATGTTAAACTTGCATATAAGCATCCTCATAACTTGCATAACATGTTAAACATGCATTTAAGCATACACATAACTTGCATAAGTATTCACATACTTGCATGGGCATTCATATACTTGCATAAGCATTCACATACTTGCATATCACATTAAGCTCGCATTTAAGCATATACATAACTTGTATAACATCATGCTCATAACTTGCATAATCTCATAAACTTAACTTGCATAACACTATGCACACAACTTGCATACCCTCATACACATAACTTGCATATGCACATAACTTACATAACATGTTGAGCTTGCATGTAAGCATAACTTGCATAATATGTCGAACTTACATATATGACTTGCATCTTAAAGGAGGGTAAACATGCATAGCATATAAGAGTGCCATCTTGCATATGTATATACCATATTTAAAAGGGTAAACTTGCATATCATGATTTATGCATAATACCAAACACTTAGCATGCATAAAACCACTTACTTATCATGCATAGAATCAAATACTTATTATGCATAAAATCAAATACTTATTATGCATAAAACCAAATACTTATTATGCATAAAATCGAATACTTATTATGCATAAAACCAAATACTTATTATGCATAAAACCAAATACTTATTATGCATAAAATCAAATACTTATTATGCATAAAATCAAATACTTATTATGCATAAAATCAAATATTTATTATGCATAAAATCAAATACTTATTATGCATAAAACCAAATACTTATTATGCATAAAATCAAATACTTATTATGCATAAAATCAAATACTTATTATGCATAAAATCAAATACTTTAGCATGAATAACATCAAATACTTAACATGCATAACACCAACTACTTAGCATGCACAAAATCACATGCATAACTTGCATATCATGTTACATATAACTTGCATATATTCTCACATATAGTTTGCATAACATGTCACATATGCATAAATGTTTAACATGGTGTTTTGCATCATAAAACATGGCCTTAACTTGCATTTAACATAAAACTTGCAAATCACATATCATACAAACTTGCATAAATACATTCATCCACAAACATAGCCATGTCTTATCACATCCTACCATAATCAATTTAACAATTGATTATTAAAGCCATAGAAACTCACCAAAACAAGATTAGCATGTTAAATGAAGCAAATCCCAATGATTAAGTAGAAGAAGATGTAGATTAGCTTGCAAATCCTCTTAGGATTTTTAGTGGAGGCTCTCCAATTTTCTAAGTGGTGGCATAATGGCCTTAGATCTATTTTTTTGGTAAGGATAAGGGGGGGTATTAGGGTGTATATATAGATTAGTTAGATGTTTTAGGACCATAGGATATACCCTAGAACCAATCCTAGCCTTTAAAGCATGTCTTGGGGAAGAAGTCAAGTGTAGGAACCATTTAGGGCCCAAAAAAAAACAGCCCAAAACTCATCCCGGGCCTCAAAACATGAGCAGTTTTTGTTTTTGATTTTTCGTGAAACTTTGACGGGCCATAACTTGGTCATACGGACTCCGATTTACGAAAACTCGGACTCTATTTCGCGTATTTTTCCGAGACGAACGCAATGGCACAGCCCGTTTCCCCTGATTCAGAATATTAAATTTAATTCTGCTCTGATTTATGTTATAACAAGTTATTTAACATACGGGGTGTTACAAGGGCGCTCGATTTTGTTGAGAAATGGAAGAGAAATCGAAGAGAGAAGTTTAGGACTTCTTCCGTCATTCGTGCGACTGGGTGTCGGGGAGAGAGACGATGCATGGAAGAAAATGATTGGCCAATGGTTTTATTTTAAATTTTTAATTTAATCATTTCCAAAAATACCCTGTTCTCATACGAACTCCAATCCAAACCCAACGACTGTCGCCCCTAGCTAAATACCCCCATTCCGAACACAATGGGATATGATTCGTAGGCCCATTCGACTGTTTGAGTCAGTTTCTCTTCAAATTAAAATATAAAACATTCAATATTTATTTTGAACGTACATTTCAATTTGCCGGGGCCACATACTGAATCTAAAAATTCCCGAAAAATAAATCTAGCTATGTTTTGATGATACGGTCCCAATAAAACTAGTTTCATTGAATTCTGAGACCGTTTGAAAAATGGCTCTTTTCTGGTCGATCCAATTTAATAGAAATCGACCAAACACATTTTCCTTTGCCACGCTCACATACTAGCTTCAAAAATAATGAAATTTGAAACCTAACAATAATTTGCAATCCCGGATCCAACAAAAGTGGTTTCGTCGAATTCTGAGGTCGTTTGCAAAATGGCCATTTTCACGGGCTATATAAACTCTATAGCGACCTTTTTGAAAATTCATTTAGCCATAACTTTTGCTTCCCGCTATGAAACTTTTATTTTTCAGATTTGTTAGAAAGATATTCACTAACAGATTTAAATATTTTTGGTTTCACTAAAATCCGTTTTATTTTGCACCCAGTACAGTCAGTCAAAGTTTGAATTCAAATTTTGAAACTACCGCGCCATTTCAGGCCTTGTTTATAATTAAAATTAATTATATTTATTTTCAAATGTCGATTCAAACATACTTTTTGTCACTATTATCTAAAATATATATTTAAAATATTTAAAATCCAACAAAACAGCCAATTTAGAATTTTCAAACTGGTTCATATTTTCCGAGTTGTTACACTATATGTATATATAAGAATGTATATTTACTGTCCAAAATATTTTTTTCATCGTATTTTTTTTGGTACCCCTATAACCATCAAAATTGAAACAATTTTTAAGTTAAATTAAAGAAATTTACGTATGATTTTAGATTCATTACTCGCCAACGGATCAAATAACATCCGATGTTTGCCTGTAATCTACAAAAAGGAGTATTCGATATTCAAAGAGTTCAACGATAGACTTTCCTTTACATAGAAGAGTAAAGGTGTATCGCATAATTTACCTATAACAAATGAACTAGAAGCGGCTTCAGTAATTGCTTTCTCTTTCTTTATGAATTAAAAGATATTCTGGTCGCACCATTATGTGTAGTCACTCATTCTGCCTACTACTATCACCGTGTTATTCTCCTTGACATTATACCAACTTCACCATTTGTTTCTTCGAAATGAACTGCATCTTTTCTTTTTTCATTCTGTTTTCTAACTTATGCTTTAATTCAACATACTTACCAATAAGTCAAAACCAGACGAAACAGAAGGAAGACATTATGAGGTCCTTAGTTTCATTATATTTCTACACCAAACAAAAAGACATTGCATATACTATGTAATCAATACACCAACAAGTTTACATGACTAATTCCCAGTCTTTTTTCATGGTCAAATGCCAAACTGTAAAAAAACCTAACATGGAAGGTGAATATTAAACGATAAACACAATTAATTTCCAAATAATTTTATACATAATAACTTCGCGTTGAATACCCAAATCACTTGATCTTTTTGGGCATGTCTTCGCCTTTTTTTTTCTTTGTTTCTTCCCTTGTTTGTCCACTCTCTTCTGCATCATATCATATTCTAGCAGAACAAATTATCTAATAACTAGAATTTTACATTTTGGAATCTTAAAAGAAGTAAAGAATATCAAAAGAAATGATTTGAGGTTTTATCAACAGCTTGATGCTGTCGAAATATTGGTGCTTATACATACTTTGATTGGGTTTTATCAAACTGCTTCACGTTGTCACCATTTTTTTCAAAAACTTTGGCCGCACATAATTTTTAGTGGCATTGGAGACTCGAACTAGGTTTAGGGTTTATGTATTCGGGATGAGTTTCAAAAAAAAAAACAAATTCTTTATGCACTAAAATAGTACATACTAACATGTGTACATTGCTATAAACTATCTATAATGCCCCTTAAACAATAGATGTTTAATTATTTCGTAGAACATAATATGGGCACCCACTCCAATAGGTTACATAAAATTGAGTAACTAAATAATCACATTATTTGCACAGATAAACCATGTGAATATAAAATCCAAAAAGATTGATTATAAATCACAATAATGTCTTCCATTATTATTAATTAATGGCAAAACATACTAAAGGCAATATGGTACATAAGATCTAATATCTTATTTTTTAACAAATTGTTTTATAACTTTTTTTTTAACCACTGTCCAAAGCACGCTAGGCGTTCTTTTTTGATGTATTTGTAGTAAGTTCAATGTTCAATTTCATTGTAGATATTTAGATATTTAGTTTTAAGATGACATGTATTAGAAATTTAATTTTGTTGAAATAGTATGGCATGCGCTAATTTAATTTTTGGCCCAAAAAAGGTTTCGAAATTTTATAGTTTAGTACAACTTTTTCTTGCTTGTGTCGTAGTAGTTTGAATATAGTTCCCAAAATCTTTTTTAGGGTGTAATTTGGTTAAGGGAGCAAATATAATATCACAACGTTATTTTATTTTAGGAAGATAAAATGGAATGAGAAAATGAAATTTTGAGTTAGATGGGTGTAGTGGATGTGGAATAATTTAGTAGATGAAAAAATAATAGGTAAGAGGCATATATTTGAGGGTGATGTGTAGATTGTTATCACCCTTATTTTGTATATGGTTTGTAAGTGCAAAAATGAAAATGGGTTTTGTAAAAACTTTTGAAAATATTAAAATAGGAGGTAACCTCACGAATCAAGTTGGTGGGGGTAATCATGGTATTTGTCCAAACCTCCAACAATTGTCATATTTCATTGAACTGAGAGTTGGCCAGAGTAACATGTTTGAGGATCTTCTGGGCCAAGTACTTCCTTTAGTGTATAGTCTTTAGCGAACGCTGTCCAATAGCTTCATGATCTCGTAACCAACAAAGTATTCTAGAATTTGGCCTAAAAATCCTATAGTTTATAGGATGTCGTTGTGTTTAACTAATTTTAGAGTCTTTGTAACAAGCCGAAAATCCTTTCCTTCTGAATCGACGATAAGCAACATTGGTTCAATTCAAAAGTCAGAAATCCTCGAACTATTATGGGATACAACACATCAAAACCAAACATAAAGAACATTTCATTGTTATTACAACAAGTTTACTTCAGAGTACAAGAATATATCAGTGTACAAATAATTGATACACAACGGAAAAATATTAGAGAGCGGTAAATTACAACACAACAGAAACATAAATACATTCAGTAGAAGACTTAGAAATAATCCAGAGTATAGCTCCTGCCACAATCCAGGATCCTACTAAATAAAATATCTGCAAAACCACTAGTTTCTCGTGTGGAAAATATGGGCACTCGGAGTTTAGGTGGGATAGGCGATGAATGCGTGTGTGTATACTTAGTCGTGATAATTTAAGTCACAAACATTGTCCTCGGCTATCCTGTAACACCCCACATCCATTAAGGTCACTCACAAAGGGAATGCCTTAACTTCAATGGAGCATTATGGGTACTGGAATAGAAATATTACAAGACATACATATATAAAACAACGGGAAGTAAAGTGGAAGTACTTAAAATCATTTATTAAATATAAATGTTTACAAGAAAAGCCCATCAACTTCCAATGCCCAATTACATAGTTAAAATATCTGTTGTAGCGACCCAAACTTCCCCGGTCTCCGAAGAGATGAGAAAGAACGAATTACTGTGAGGACAACACACAATAGAACGCAGACGGAAGAATATTTCATTGCTGTTACAACAATTCCATCAGATACAAGAATATACAGAGTATAAATGAATAAATTACATTCGACAAAAATCAGAGATTACAATAAATTACATTGCAGCGGAAAATAAAACAAACCACAACTGAAGGTGATATACGGATACAGAGCTTTCCGGATATCATTCCAGCTGTAAACCAGGATCCTGTGAATATAAATCTGCAAAACCAAAACTACTAGCTGCCCGTGCGGAAAATAGGGGCACCCAGAGTTTAGGTTAAAACAATAAACTCCAGGTCAGTCATGTGACTGGTGTGAGAACTGAAACAGTTACTTAAAGCTTTACTTTAAAAGAGAGTAATTCAAGGGACCACGCCGTATAACACGGAACGGGTTTCCTCCCAAGAATACCAGAGCATAGGATAAACAACGCAATGCTTTTTCGAAAAATGAAGCTATTATAAGACCCAGGTCCTATCACACAATGCAACACAAGACGGAGGATAGGGTTTTCCCTTATAATAGCCAAACATGCTTGATACGTTTAAAACAAATCATTTGATAGTATAATAAGTGTATAGTGTCAAAACAATTTCAATCATAAATATAAATCATAGACGGCATAGCATCCCATGCTACTATGTCGCCATACTAGGCTCTACAAATAAAGCCGAAACATCTCGTATTGTATATTGGATTTCCGTCATGAGTCGAGGCAAGGGGCAAGCTCCTCTCCACTTCGAGACACTCTAGCAAATGCCTCAGGGTTACGCACTCTGGGCAACCTCGGATCCTACAAGGCCGGTCCTCACTTACGTTAGAGGATTAGTTATTCCTGAACACACGTTTCCCGGTCCTTACAGACCTATAATCGAGGCGCCTCGCATTCCAACAACCACATAGGTGAAAAGTATATAAATGTCAGGGCTGGTAAGTCACTGACACCACCATAGCTAGAAAGAAACGTCATGCACTCCTTGGGTCCTTATCCCGTTTTTGACTCATACCGAGGTGTGAGGCTCGCGAATCCACGCTATGCACAAAGCTACGCCACAAAGGCCGTGCTTTGATCATCAACCATAAGACTTTGCTTTTCAATAGAAGCCTTGATCCATGCAACTCAGCGTGCCACATAGGCAATTCATGCCATGCGACTGATGTCCATCGATATACAACCTCTGAGCTCGTACGTCTCAGAGAAGGGCGTTAAGCAAAAGAATAAATTCACCGCCGCCAAACAAATGTATATTTAATAGAGATCAATCAACACAGAATAAAATCCAGTGTCAGACACACAATCCATTTACAAGTCCGTTCTGGGTCTGAACGAAACCGGAGGCACTTTCCTCGCATATCCATCCATCTCCAAGTACGTCTGGACGACCACCAACTATTTCCATCCTCTTGGGTGTACAGCCCAATCAGGATCGTCAGTAATTATCCAAATGATGTGAAGACTTCCGGTCTTCGACCACCGTCTTCATCTTCGACATATCGTCGAATCGGTTATTCAGAATGGGTATAAACCCGAACTTTCCGAACAACCCGCGTATATTAAAAACAAATGTTACACAAACACAAAATACGCCTCATTCCAATTCATATTCTCAGGGAAAGGTTCCCATTAATTTTATCCAAGATAAATTCTTTAAAATTTATCCTTTAATCTTCCTTTGGATGTCATTTCAAACCAAAATATGGTTTTCTAAACTAGTCGAGATTAGCGAACCACAACGAAGTAATTATTTATTTTATTTCCCAATCCCAACCTATTCATCCCATGAAGCAAAACTGGTAATACTCCATATCTAACACCGTGGTATTATTGGTAAAATTAATTACCATTTCATGTTCAATTCTAATTAAAGAATTAACTACCGCTTTGGAGCAAAACTGGCGATACTCCATTCTCGCTCATTTCTAAATTTGATAAGTTAGATTATAGATTCACATTGCAACCTAATTGCAGATTCGTTAAAACTCCTTTTACTGGGTTAAAGAACTAGGTGTTATTTAAAACACAGTTCACGACAAACCCAAATCACATTCTATTTGTTATCGAGTTAAAGAACTAGTGTTATTTAAAACACCGTTCACGATAAACCCATTTCAAATCCAATCAAATACATTAGAAATTCCGATTATTTAAAACCCCTTTTTAAATCTAATTTATTTATTTAAAAATAATTGGGTTTTAAATTTAGTTCAAAACTAGTTCATTTCGATAAAAATCCATTTTTATCTTTTCAAATATGGAGTTTTTCACCCCAATTTTTCTCAAACCATTTCTTATGATTTTACACAAATTAATGATATTTTTAATAATTTTATTAAGGCCCGTACAATCGATTTCCATCAACGGCCATCGAACTGCACTTACAACGACCTTTTTCAAATTTGATTTGGACGTATCTCCAAATCCAACCGTTAGATTTCAGATTTCTAATATTCGTTAGAAAGCCCTTTTCGATACGAACCCAATGGTTCCGGTTTTAGGAGAATCCGACGGTCGGATCTCCCGTAATGTCCGTTTGAAATAAATGGTCGAAATTCGCGAACTACCACGGCGCGGCGCGTTCTATCCAGGCCATTATATTATATACATAATATATATAATATATATTTCGTCGATTTCTATTTAAAACGAATTTTATAAATAGTTTTGAATTCGTTTCAAAAACATTTCAACTTCCATTTCAATTCAAATCAAAATTGAATTCTTCCTTATAAATTCGTTTTAAAATTCATTTCTATTCAATTCAAATTTCAATTCAATTCGAATTCATTTCAATTTGTTTTCAATTCAATTCGAATTCGTTATCTATTCAATTCAATTCGAATTCGTTATCGCATCTTTGTCATCTTCGTTGCCCGTAGCCAATACATATATAAAAATCGAATTTTTACTTCGCTATTCAATATATAAAAATTGAATTTTTACTTTGCTATTCAACATATAAACCGATCCAAATGTGACGGCAAGGAATTTCGCTCGATCCGAATCAGTCGTTAAACCGATCTAGACCGTTCGAAACCACTGATCGTTTGAGAACAGGACAAAACATTTTATTTTAACATATGAATTTCTATTCAATTTATTTATTCAATAAAATGATGTTTTTATTTTTCTAACTTATTTTAGAAAATTTCGGCGGCATAACGGCATGATACTAGAAACGGGATGAGGCCTAGCCTTATCCCCGGTCTAGTGAAGGCCCACGCCATTCACACATCAATCAAATCAATTTTATTTATAATTATATACAATTATTTATATTCTAACGACGATGCGTATAATATATACGTTCGAATTCTATTCAAAATAAATTTTCTTCGATATTATTTAAAATAATTCATTTTAAATATTGAAAATTAGCTAAAATTGCCAAAATAAAAATTTTTAACTGGCTCAGAATTTCCAGGTTATTACAATCTCCCCCACTTAAAACTTTTCATCCCCAAAAAGGAACAAAGTCGAAAGTGGTTTGATTAATCAACTCTACGTTCGATCAGGCTTCCATTCTCCAACTTTTCAGTTTCTTCAAATTTTCAAAAATTTGGCTAACACCCTAAATTTTCGAAAAAATTCGCCATAACCTCCCCTGCACCGGGAGCCACGGGAAAATCCCGAAATTGCCATACAGGCCTTCTGGTCTCAAAAAGAAAAAGAAAAAGCCAAGCGGCTAGCCAATAGGCTCATAAAATCATCATCACCCAAACAAAACAGTAAATTATGTAGTAAACATGTACCTATTTATCGGGCAAACAAATTTTATTCTTCGGCTCTAGCCTCCTTGCTATGACCTGTTCAATGTAAGTATATGTATATGCAAGCAAATGCAACCAATTTTCAATAAAATTCAATATTTGGTTCAATTAGGCATAATGGTTTAAAAATTATCAAACAAATAAACAAACAACTCAAATATCAATCAATTATTGAATTAGAGTTTCAAATTCATAATTTTGATACATATACAGAAAATCATGTTTTTGATGCCATTTCACAACAATGTGTTCTAGCTATATAAGTTTTGGTTCTCACACCAGTTTAATGGAAATATATAGATATCACACCTTCGTCACTCGAAAATAAATGCTAATGATGTTTCGAACCACCATCAGAACATTGTCGGGCTACTAGAGTGCGGTTCTATATCTACCCGGTATATTAAAACTTCGAATATACGTTCATGACGCGTATACGCAAAACTTTTATATATCGGATTGTCCATATTCAATACAAATAAAATATTCAAATACGCAGAATTGACTTAAATTTTAAAAACAAAATTGTTTTCATTTGAAAAATATACTCTTCACACTCGTTCTAGGATACTGCTGATCCTATCTCTAACGAGTCATTCTAATTGGATATTACTAATCCAATATCTGATGAATTCTTTCGTATGGTTCTAATGTGTCTTGTTCTCGAGCTCTGTAAACCAAAGCTCTGATACCAAATGTGACGGCAAGGAATTTCGCTCGATCCGAATCAGTCGTTAAACCGATCTAGACCGTTCGAAACCCCTGATCGTTTGAGAACAGGACAAAACATTTTATTTTAACATATGAATTTCTATTCAATTCATTTATTCAATAAAATGATGTTTTTATTTTTCTAACTTATTTTAGAAAATTTCGGCGGCATAACGGCACGATACTAGAAACGGGACGAGGCCTAGCCTTATCCCCGGTCTAGTGAAGGCCCACGCCATTCACACATCAATCAAATCAATTTCATTTATAATTATATATAATTATTTATATTCTAACGATGACGCGTATAATATATACGTTCGAATTCTATTCAAAATAAATTTTCTTCGATATTATTTAAAATAATTCATTTTAAATATTCAAAATTCGCAAAAATTGCCAAAATAAAAAATTTAAACTGGCTCAGAATTTCCGGGTTATTACATCTTTCTTGCTCAAAAACAAAGAAGCATAAAAACAAACTGTAGTATTCCCCAATAAAGCGAAGCAAGCCATAGCCAAGAGAAATCCAAGCCATACATGAAAGAGTCTTGGAGCTTGGTAAGATCCAAACTAAGCTGTATTCCCACCCTGTGAACCTAGGGGGGGAACAGAAGAAAAAGAGGCAAAACAAAACGGGTCAGTCATAAAGACTGAGTAAGTCCTAGTGACTTTCAGCACAAAAATAGTTAAGGATAATATGGCATGAGTAAACTGAAAGTAAACATAAGCATGATGACAAGATAAGCCACAGGCAAGATAACTATGGTTAACATGACGTGATTTTTGTCAAGTAACATCGCAAGGTTCCCATTCAAGATAAACTAAGTATAATTTCATAAGATTCCTATCAAACATAACAAGATTCCTCTGCTTCACCATTAAAATATTTCTATGAGATCTACTTGCTCTGCACCACCTAACAAGCATCCTCACAAGTGTCTTACAAGGAATGATCTGTATTCTTACTAGTACTCCAACTAGTGTCCTATGTAACAAGGATCCTTACCCCCTACTAGTGTCCCAACTAGTAGCCCGTGTTATATAATAAGTTGATCCTATCTACTGAACATAAGTGATAATAATAATAGTAGTTTCGTGTAACCCTAGCAGCTGTCATAGGTGCCGCCTGCTCCTATCTCCACTAGTGGTACCCACTACCCTACCCATTCTAATTACAATATTCATAATATGGTAGCTGTACTCCTAGCTGCTGTCATAGGTGCCGCCTGTCATAGGTGTCGCCTGCTCCTACCTCCACTAGTCGTACCCACTACCTTCCCCATTCGATCGGCTCCCTAACTCGTAGATACCCGTGCTGGCCCCACAGTGGGGTGTATCACTCCCCAAAGTGGCAACCCGATTCAATAGAGATGCACGGCTTATACCTACACGATGCAACAACGTCTCACCTACCAGCCCGGGTCCACACACGCATATGAAAACCGTTGGACTTGCGTTGCCATTGCTAACCCGTTTTGACATGTTACAATCAAACCCAGTATGTGTGTCCCGTCCTCGATATGGGTCGAGCTCACAAAGATACGTAATGGGCTACTGGTCTGAAAAGGGTCCCCTTTCCTCGACCCAAGCTTCCCTCCTATGCTTGGTCCCCTCTAGTAATTCTTACTTAACCCCTTCTTATTCATGTCCACTTACATGCTTAAATTTTGGTTAAGTATACACCAGTTATGTCTTACATGTTACCCATGTCCTCCACTTAACCCCTACATCATCCTCATGTCTTAATACATGCTTTATCTTGGTTAAGTGCTTATAGGTTAAATTTTACATGTCATTCATATTACCCCCAACGTCGGGGTTTAACCAAGTGCCTTGGCTTTATCTGCCATTAGACCCTATGTCTATCCATTAACTATGCGCTTGTGCTACCTCATCAGTCTTGGTTATTTCCATTTATACCAACCTTCAACTTGCTTATTAATTCAATTCTTAACTTGAACTATACTAAGTTCATTAATAAGCCCACAACATGTTATTCCTAAGATTCATACATTAACCCCTGTTATGGTACAATAACATGTTCTTATTCAATCTTTACAACCAAGTACCCCTTAACTTACAAACACATTGGAGAGAGAGAATAACTCCCCAAATAGCAACCCCGAAGACCTGAATCAACATCAGATTGATACTCAGAGGATTATCCAACCTAACCAATGTTTTGTTCCTTTTTATAATATAACTTATGTCGCCTTCAATTGTAAATTCATTCTTGTCTTTACATATTGCTTAACCTACAATGAAGCACATCTTTCCTTATTACATAAGTTATCTCATCTTATCAATTGTTCCGCCTAACTTAGTTTATTCCATAAGTTATCATTCCCACTTGGGAATTAATTAAGATTTACTTAACTCAACCATTCATGTCATAACAGTTAAGTGTCATTCACCTAATCATATTACTTAACCCACCCATTCATACCATATTGGTTAAGTGTCATTAGCCTAATCATATTACTTAACCCACCCATTCATACCATATTGGTTAAGTGTCATTAGCCTAATCACATTACTTTACCCACCCACTCATACCATATTGCTTAAGTGTTCCTAGTTTACTTAACCCTACCCACAGGTCTAATTACCATGTTATGTTGGTTAAGTATTACTATTCGTATTTCCATATGTAACCCACATGTCATCCACTTAACCCCCATGTCCCACCACATGTTTATCTGGTTAAGTATTTCTTAATTCATTAAGGCCGTAACCTTATAAAGACCTCTCACATTAGACTGACATTTATGGTAGCTGGATTTGCCGGGCGGGTCCGGACAGTCTTACACCATAAAAGAGTCTAACCTCGTGTCTTTACAACTGTTATGCTTTTAATTTGGGCCTAGGACCTCTCACATTGGACTACCATTTGTGACTACTAGATTTGCCGGGCTGGTCCGGGCAGTTTTACGTCACAAATGAGTCCAACCTCGTGTCCTAAGCATTGATTATCTCTTATAATCATTTACGCCAATCTTAATAATTTCCCTATTCGAATTATTAATTAATTCCTAATTTAACGATGTCCACAATTGACTCAATTATGTTCATCAATTAATGGTATGCAAAGTCGTACCAATTTTACCACAATTTATCTTATGCCATTAAAGGCAACTTATCTCAATTTATATTTATCCCTCCTTTAAGGCTATTACATTCCAACTACCCAAAACCCACTTAGGCGTGTTCATATTAGCCCTCATAAATTATCATATGTGTTTCAACTACAAATCTCACATAATTAACATATGCCCACGTTCTACATTACATATCAGTTTTACATATGCCTAATTCATACCAAATTTACATATGTTCAGTTCATGCCATTTTATATGTATGCCAAATTTATGCCAATTTGTACCTATATCAAGTTCTAGCCAAATTACATTTGCCAATCCCAATTCTTGCAATTACCATTTTTATGACGATACCCCAATTATCAAATTTCATATTAATGGCAATAATACCCATATATCCAATTTTCATGTTATGCCATCAATTCCACCAATCGCATATATCCAAATAGGTAATATTCCCGTACTTTTCCCCGTATTCAATCGTACGCAAAATCGTGGTTTAGGCCTAGATCCGAAATTGATCTAGGTTCATCAAAAGAAAATAAATAGGGAAAGGTAGAATTTTGCAATAAAACAAGATCAGAGAGAAAACAGCATAAAATCATCATGATAGGCATAAAGATTAGACCATGATAATAATATCAACATGAATCCAAGAAACTGATTTACAACGACTGAATAGAGCATGAACTAGACATAAGAATGGAGATGAACAAGTCTCAAAACTCAAGGTTCAAACGTAAACAGAAATAGATCTGAATTGATAAACATGCTTATATCCAATTACACTTTATTCCATAGCCATATTAAAATTAAGTATTTTAATCTAAAAAGTAACTAGAACTTACATAGCATGGCTAGCGAATTTAAGAACTGAAATCGATGTTGAAACATTTTAGAGTTGTTGATTCATCTCCTTGAATTGTTGTAGAAGTCTTCATCTTTGCATTGGATTGCGTATGAAAGCTTAAGAAGAAGATTAGAGATGGCGGCCATGACCAAGTAGGATTTTAGCAGTATAATGGTGGCTAGACATGTTGTAGTGAATTAGGGTTAGGCCTTAGGTTGTATTTATAGATGTAGGAACTCATTTAGGCCCTTAGATCGTCCCTAGAGTCAATCCGGACCATCAAAACTCATCCCGGGCCTCAAATATGGGTTCTGGGACACACCAGGCCAACCAGGTCGACCTGTACAGGGGTGAGGTCGACACTACAGTCGACCTGGGGGGAGGGCAGTCGACTATGCAGTTGATACTACAGTCGACCTGGGGCCAGTCTGCCTGAAAGTCTGTTGAAACTTGTACAGGCCATAACTTGGTCATACGGACTCCGATTTTCGAAAACTCGGATTCTATTTCATGTAAAATTTCGAGATGAATGCAATGGCGCAACCCATTTCCCTTGATTATTATTTTAAAATTTAATTCTGCCTTGATTTATGATTTTAGTATGTTATTAAAATTCGGGTTGTTACATTCTCCCCTCCATAAAGGATTTCGTCCCCGAAATCTTCAAGTTAAGAAGAATGGGTCCTACCATCCAGTCATCCATCTACTCAATCATAAATCACAGGCATTCATTGTCCTTATAGGATTTCTAATGCTATACGAACATATGCAGAAAGTGTGTGTATATGTTCCTTATCTAATGCAAATGATCAGGCCTGATTGATCTTCTAGATGCAAAATATGTTTAGTGCCATGAGTCCAACATGTATGCAAATAGTCCTAGTCACATAAATACTATATGTGTGCACACATCCATCCATATGCAACATCCACATGATAACACATTCAATTCCATCCATAAACAAGTGTAAACACTCATGCATATGCAATATGAAAGGTGACTGAGCCGATCTAGTGCCTAATGTGCGTGTATATGCATCCACGAGCAACCACTGGCAAACACTTGCAACCACTTGCAACCATCAATCATAACATGTCTCAAACACATGTTTACACCAAACTGTTCCTGCCTAAAGATATAGTCGAATGATAGAAGCAAGTAAAAACTCTGCGTCCATCAAAGCTAGAAATCTACGTCACATGTATACTGATTAGGAGAAGAATTCCGTAAGCACCAGCCCCGAAGACCAAAATCAACATTAGACTGACACCCAAGGAAATTCTCATCCCAACCAATATATATGTGATTCTAGGAAACTAAGCATGATGGACTCCTTTTAGGTCACAAGAAATCCGTTCCTAAAACAAACCCATATCCTATAAAACCCAAAAGGTTTAATCAACCCAACGGACACCCTCAAGCCCAACATGTAAAACTAACAGATGAGTCATACTCCCTATGGGGTTTGCAACAGAAATTGGATTGAGAATAGGACCGAGAGGATATACACAAAAGATAGCATGCATGTAAGATTTACAGGAAAAAGGAATCAAGAATATACTCTTAAAAAGAGATGTGATGCGCGAATCTAGTTTTTAATCTTCTGAGTCGCTTTTCCTTGAGCTTAACTCCATTGTGCTTTGACCGTCTTTAACTCCACAATTTCATAGCTTCTTAGTTATTGTTTCCAACATATGAGTTGGAACTCATTTCACTATTGCCTCTCGTTCCACTTTCACTAATCCTCCTCCTAGTATGCTCGGCTTAAACATAGCTGTGTACTGAGGGTTCCATGTAAGCTCTCCAAAATTCACTAGTGAATCTTGGATCTCGTTCACTTACTAGAAGGTATTCCACATAGATGAATTATCTCTTGAAAATAAACAAATGACAACCATGTTGCCCAATGTACTTACTTAGGTGACTCTCTACAACTCATGCATAAGCGAAATGACCCATCCGCCTTAGTGGCGAACACTACTCGAGCGGAACAATTAATGTATCAAGAGATTCTAGGTAACTAATCCTAATAGAACTCTAAGGGTTACACGCGACTTCGAGGGTATTACTGAGGCAAGTCAAAAGTTTAACTACCCTCCTTTCGAAACTGAGAATGGCACCCTTATTGGATAACCACTTCATCCCTAGAATCCATTCCTAGCCCAAAAATCATAAGCATTCCTTCTAAGCTCAATACCTAGTATAGACATTCTCAAATCCAAACAAATCACGAATAAATGGGCCAATTCCCCAATAGGATTTGAGACAAAAATTGGGATCCTCCAATACGCTAGTACTAAGGTGCAGAGACTCAACTATCGAAGCAGAATTAAAAGGATGCGATGTACAAAAACAAAGTTCTAGCGGGATGATAGAAAAGAAAAGCTAAACCTTTAACGGTAACGTTACCACCTCCCTTAGGTACGCTAGTAGTGAGAGCATACAATTGCCCTCTCGACGATCCTGTCCTTTTCCCTTGTTCTTGTCGTATAATACTTAACTACACTCCCTCCTTACCATACTAAAGATACTCTCTCTTATCATGGGTTCTATTATTCTTTCACTTTGGCCTCTTTCCTTTCACCTTCTTCCTCCTTCGTGGATTAAGCTATAACAACTAGTCTCTTGTTTTTACTGTCCTTGTATAGTTTGTTGACAAGTCCTTCGAAGCTACCTCCAACGCACGGCAACTCTACACAACTTGAAGTAAGATTAGACGCAGATGGAACTACTGCGGCTACAGATGGAGGTTGGGCACTTCTTTTCCCTCCGACATATGTCGGATGCCTACGAAATTATGGTGAAAAGAGAGAGAGGAGATATTTCAAGAGGGAATCAAAAGATAGTGCATATGGCTTTGGGGAATATGCCTTTTAATCAAAACAAAATTTTCTTGAAAATTTGCTTCTTGGTAAATGTTTTGAAAACTAGTTCAGAAGGTTTTTGAAAACTTTTGCCCAGTCTGGTAACCTTCTGCTCTGATACCGAATGTAACACCCCACATCCGTTAAGGTCACTCACAAAGGGAATGCCTTAACTTCAATAGAGCATTACAGGTACTGGAACAGAAATATTACAAGACAGACATATATAAAACAGCGGAAAGTAAAGTGGAAGTAATTAAAATCATTTATTAAATATAAATGTTTACAAGAAAAGCCCATCAACTTCCAATACATAATTACATAGTTAAAATATCTGTCTTGCTCAAAAACAAAGAAGCATAAAAACAAACTGTAGTATTCCCCAGTAAAGCGAAGCAAGCCATACCAAGAGAAATCCAAGCCATACATGAAAGAGTCTTGGAGCTTGGTAAGATCCGAACTAAGCTGTATTCCCACCCTATGAACCTGGGGGGGCGGGGGGAACGGAAGAAAAAGAGGCAAAACAAAACGGGTCAGTCATAAAGACTGAGTAAGTCGTAGTGACTTTCAGCACAAAAATAGTTAAGGATAATATGGCATGAGTAAACTGAAAGTAAACATAAGCATGATGACAAGATAAGGCACAGGCAAGATAACTAAGGTTAACATGATGTGATTTTTGTCAAGTAACATCGCAAGGTTCCCATTCAAGATAAACTAAGTATAATTTCGTAAGATTCCTATCAAACATAACAAGATTCCTCTGCTTTGCCATTAAAATATTTCTATGAGATCTACTTGCTCTGCACCACCTAACGAGCTTCCTCACAAGTGTCTTACAAGGAATGATCCGTATTCTTACTAGTACACCAACTAGTGTCCTATGTAATAAGGATCCTTACCCCCTACTAGTGTACCAACTAGTAGCCCGTGTTATATAATAAGGTGATCCTGTCTACTGAACATAAGTGATAATAATAATGGTAGTTTCGTGTACCCCTAGATGTTGTCATAGGTGTCGCCTGCTCCTATCTCCACTAGTGGTACCCACTACCCTCCCTATTCTAATTACAATATTCATAATATGGTAGTTGTACCCCCAAGATGCTGTCATAGGTGCCACTGACTCCTATCTCCACTAGTCGTACCCACTACCTTCCCCATTCAATCAGCTCCCTAATTCGTAGATACCCGTGCTGGCCACACAGTGCGGTGTATCACTCCCCAAAGTGGCAACCCAATTCAATAGAGATGCACAGCTTATACCTACATGATGCAACAAAGTCTTACCTACCAGCCCGGGTCCACACACGCATATGAAACCTGTTGGACTTGCGTTGCCACCGTTAACCCGTTTTGACCTCTTACAATCAAACCCAGCATGCGTGTCCCATCCTCGACATGGGTTGAGCTCACAAGGATACGTAATGGGCTACTGGTCTGAAAAGGGTCCCCTTTCCTCGACACAAGCTTCCCTCCTATGCTTGGTCCCCTCTAGTAATTCTTACTTAACCCCTTCTTATTCATGTCCACTAACATGCTTAAATTTTGGTTAAGTATACACCAGTTATGTCTTACATGTTACCCATGTCCTCCACTTAACCCCTACATCATCCTCATGTCTTAATATATGCTTTATCTTGGTTAAGTGCTTATAGGTTATATTTTACATGTCATTCATATTACCACCAACGTCGGGGTTTAACCAAGCTCCTTTGCTTTATCTGCCATTAGACCCTATGTCTATCCATTAACTATGCGCTTGTGCTACCTCATCAGTCTTGGCTTCCATTTATACCAACCTTCAACTTGCTTATTAATTCAATTCTTAACTTGAATTGTACTAAGTTCATTAATAAGCCCACAACATGTTATTCCTATGATTCATACATTAACCCCTGTTATGGTACAATAACATGTTCTTATTCAATCTTTACAACCAAGTACCCCTTAACTTACAAACACACTGGAGAGAGAGAATAACTCCCTGAATACCAACCCCGAAGACCGGAATCAACTTCAGATTGATACTCAGAGGATTATCCAACCTAACCAATGTTTTTTTCCTTTTTATAATATAACTTATGTCGCCTTCAATTGTAAATTCATTCTTGTCTTTACATATTGCTTAACCTACAATGAAGCACATCTTTCCTTATTACATAAGTTATCTCATCTTATCTATTGTTCCGCCTAACTTACTTTATTACATAAGTTATCATTCCTACTTGGCCATTAATTAAGATTTACTTAACTCAACCATTCATGTCATAACGGTTAAGTGTCATTCGCCTAATCATATTACTTAACCCACTCATTCATACCATATTGGTTAAGTGTCATTAGCCTAATCATATTATTTAACCCACCTATTCATACCATATGGGTTAAGTGTCATTAGCCTAATCATATTACTTAACCCACTCACTCATACCATATTGGTTAAGTGTTCTTAGTTTACTTAACCCTACCCACTGGTCTAATTACCATGTTATGTTGGCTAAGTATTACTATTCGTATTTCCATATGTCACCCACATGTCACCCACTTAACCCCCATGTCCCACCACATGTTTATCTGGTTAAGTATTTCTTAATTCATTAAGGCCGTAACCCTATAAAGACCTCTCACATTAGACTGACATTTATGGCAGCTGGATTTGTCGGGCGGGTCCGGGCAGTCTCACACCATAAAAGAGTCTAACCTCGTGTCTTTACAACCGTTACGCTTTAAATTTGGGCCTAGGACGTCTCACATTGAGCTACCATTTATGACTACTAGATTTGCCGGGCGGGTCCGGGAAGTTTTACGTCACAAATGAGTCCAACCTCGTGTCCTAAGCATTGATTATCTCTTATAATCATTTACCCCAGTCTTAATAATTTCCCTATTCAATTTATTAATTAATTCCTAATTTAACGATGTCCATAATTGACTCAATTATGTTCATCAATTAATGGTATGCAAAATCATACCAATTTTACCACAATTTATTTTATGCCATTAAAGGCAACTTATCTCAATTTATATTTATCCCTCCTTTAAGGCTATTACATTCCAACTACCCAAAACCACTTAGGCGTGTTCATATTAGCCCTCATAAATTATCATATGTGTTTCAACTACAAATCTCACATAATTAACATATGCCCATGTTCTAGATTACATATCAGTTTTACATATGCCTAATTCATACCAAATTTACATATGTTCAGTTCATGCCATTTTATATGTATGCCAAATTTATGCCAATTTACACCTATCAAGTTCTAGCCAAATTACATATGCCAATCCTAATTCTTGCAATTACCATTTTTATGGCGATAACCGAATTATCAAATTTCATATTAATGGCAATAATACCCATATATCCAATTTTCATGTTATGCCATCAATTCCACCTATCGCATATATCCAAATAGGTAATATTCCCATACTTTTCCCCGTACTCAATCGTACGCAAAATCGTGGTTTAGGCCTAGATCCGAAATTGATCTAGGTTCATCAAAAGAAAACAAATTAGGAAACTTAGAATTTTGCAATAAAACAAGATCAGAGAGAAAACAACATAAAATCATCATGATAGGCATAAAGATTGGATCTTGATAATAATAATATCAACATGAATCCAAGAAACTGATTTACAATGACTGAATAGAGCATGAACTAGACATAAGAATGGAGATGAACAGGTCTCAATACTCAAGGTTCAAAGGTAAACAGAAATAGATCTGAATTGATAAACATGCTTATATCCAATTACACTTTATTCCATAGCCATATTAAAATTAAGTATTTTAATCTAAAAAGTAACTAGAACTTACATAGCATGGCTAGCGAATTTAAGAACTGAAATCGATGTTGAAACGTTGTAGAGTTGTTGATTCATCTCCTTGAATTGTTGTAGAAGTCTTCATCTTTGCATTCGATTGCGTATGAAAGCTTAAGAACAAGATTAGAGACGGTGGCCATGACCAAGAGTGATTTTAGCAGTATAATGGTGGCTAGACATGTTGTAGTGAATTAGGGTTAGGCCTTAGGTTGTATTTATAGATGTAGGAACTCATTTAGGCCCTTAGATCATCCCTAGAGTCAATCCGGACCATCAAAACTCATCCTGGGCCTCAAAAATGGGTTTTAGGCCACACCAGGCCGACCAAGTCAACCTGTACAGGAGGGAGGTCGGCACTACAGTAGACCGGGGGGGCAGTCGACTGTGCAGTCAACACTATAGTCGACCTGGGGTCAGTCTGCCTGAAAGTCTGCCGAAACTTGTACAGGTCATAACTTGGTCATACGGACTTCGATTTTCGAAAACTCGGACTCTATTTCGTGTAAAATTTCGAGACGAACGCATGGCGCAACCCATTTCCCTTGATTCTTATTTTAAATTTAATTCAGCCTTGATTTATGATTTTAATATGTTATTAAAATTCGGGTTGTTACATATCCAGTTAAAATATAAGAATTTCCCTTTGAAGGATCTACCTTAAGAGAAATAATGTTTATGGCCATCTCGGCAAAAGATAGATGTAATACATTAGCCTTCGCACAACCATTTGATATATGCATCCATATTATGTGACAAATGCACTAATAAGGATCTTCTTAGTTTCGTGAGCGCTATCAACGATATTATACAAATAGCAAAATATTTGAACAACATCACCTAATGAGACATATTTGTCAGACTCTCATTCCTCACGCATAAAGTGTTGCAATATGATCGTAAAGTTTAATACCCTTGAAATCCATTAAGTTTCCATATGCAAAACATTTTTTTGATGTGTGTGTATGCACACACACGAACTAAGTTTTTTAACATGTGTAATGCATGTACATATAAAGTTCTTGATTAAATTTAAAATTTCCATGTAGTTTGTCAAAAACAATTTGAAAACTATAATTGATAAAATGTAAATTTTAAGGGGATATTGTTTGAACTTGCAACTTGATTTATGTTTTGAAATGTTTATTTGAAGATGAATGTTAAGTTTTTTTCACAAAGGGACTCGAACGTAAGACCTCTTATATGCTTGGAAGAGCATTTTTGGAATTTAGCAATCATACCAGAAAATCATGTTTCAATTACAACTATTAACACACACCAATAAAAAGATAAAAAACAAAAAAAAATTGAAAAATCATTGTGTCTGATAGTTTTTCCGTATGTATAAATTACATACATATGTAATTAAAGATATCAACTAAATTGGATACAAGGGAAGGTATTTATGTATATATGTGTTATGTGTATAAAAGTATGTGTGTGTGTGTATATATATATATGTGTGTGTGTGTGTGTGTATGTAGGGAAAGTCGATTTGGATACAAGACTTAAAAACAATGTGTGAAATAATGAATTTACACCAGTGGATCACCCCATAAATTCCACTCTTCCATATAAAGAAAAAATAATCTAATGGTTAAGATTGTGTTTCCACTAATTCGTGTCTAATTTTATGCCAAATAGCCTTTCATATATACATATATGTATGTATGTATGTATGTATGCATAAGTGTTGACTATTTGGGTATAAGATAAAACACAAAAGGGGAAATAAAAACATATGATGTTCATCGTGTCTGAATAGGTTTACCATAACGGTGGCATGAAAAAAGTTAATATTCATTGGATCCAAGTAGGTCTTCCATGTGAACACACATGTATGTGCATGTAAGGATGCCCCATGAATTCCACTCTTCCATATAAAGAAAAAATAATCTAGCAGTTAAATTTTTGTGCCCACTAATTTGTGTCTACTTTTATGTCCATATAGCCTCTCTCTCATATATATATATATATATATATATATATATATATATATATATATGTATGTATGTATGTATGTATGTATGCATATGTGTTGACTATTTGGGCATAAGATAAAACGCGAACGATGAAATAAAAAATACGAAGTTCATTGTGTCTAAATAGGTTTACCGTAACGGTGGCATAAAAAAGTGAATATTCGTTTTATCCAATTAGGTCTTCCGCACGAATACACATGTATGTGCATATGAGAATACAAACCCAAATTGAGGACAAGGGGAAGGGGCATTCCGAGAATTGAACTCGGGACCTCTCACACCCTAAGCGAGAATCATACCACTAGACCAAATGCCCTACAATTCTTATGTTCAAATCGCACAAGTATTAAACTACTCAATGAGACCATTAATTATTGCCTTCGACTAAGCATGTCAATTAACACTCGGAAAATAGAAAACCTGTTAACATCCATACATGATAATGGATAAATATTTTATATTTGGAAAGAAAACGAATACAAATAAAGAAGGTAGCAACATATAGGAATGACCCATTCATTTTTTTTAAATCAAAGAAACTACTCTATATTATTTGTATTTCAGTATATTATATGCAACAAACTGGTTTTTTGTGTGTAAATATATGAAATTTATTTGAATTCATATTTAAGAAATTTATATTTGGTTAAAAATTGAAATCTATTCATTTTATTTTGGTTTTAAAACAATTTTGAAAGTATAAATTAAAATTTTCTTTTATATTCGATTTAAATATTTCGTTAAATTAAATGTTAGTGATGTTTTAAAATAATAGATATATATATATATATTGTTTCTGAATTTATTTGAATAATTTGGTATATTTTGAAGTTTTATTTGAACTAGAATAGTTTCGTTAAATATGAACAATGTTAATATTTTAAAACTAATTGGAAATATTGCTTGAAAATTTAAATTGAATTTAAATTCATTTATTTTGTGGAATCTAGTTTATTATAGCTCGATTAGGATGTAAATTTTAAGTTCTAATTTATAATTTATTATTTGAATATGAATGGTTTGTTCAAATTAAATGTTAGCTCTATTTTTAAGATTTATGGATATATATTGTTGTGAGATCATAAATTTTATTTATTCATTTATTTATTCAACTTGGGTATTTGATTTAGATAAAACGCTTTTAAGTTGAATTTGATTTAAAATTAAATTTTAGATATGAATTTGAAAATAATTAATATACTAATATGGTGTATAAACATAGTAGCATTTGGTATCTATTCTTAGGTAAATATTTTGTGACGGAAAGGAATTTCGCTCGGTCCGAACCAGTCGCTAAACCGATCCAGGCCGTTCGAAACGCCCTATCGTTTGAGAACAGGACAAATCAGAATGCATACAAAAGAACATTTCCTTGTATATTACAACAATGCATCAGATTACAAGAATATACAGAGTATAAAAGAATATTACACAGAAATACCAGAGATTTAAATTACATTTAAATACATCGCAGCGGAAAATAATACAATACACAACTAGAAGAGATATACGGATACAAAGCTTTCCGGATATCGTTCCAGCTGTAGACCAGGATCCTGTGAATATAAATCTGCAAAACCAAAACTACTGGCTGCCCGTGTCAAAATAGGGGCACCCAGAGTTTAGGTTAAAACAATAAACTCCAGGTCAGTCATGTGACTGGTGTGAGAACTAAAACAGTTATTAATATTTATTTTTAAAGTTAGGCAAAACAAGGGACCACGCCGTATAACACGGAACGGGTTTCCTCCCAAGAATACCAGTGCATAAAACAACAGCGCAATGCTAAATAAAGAAAAATGAAGCTGTTATAAGACCCAGGTCCTATCACACAATGCAACGCAAGCCGGGGGATAGGGTTTTCCCTTATAACAGCCAAAGAATGCTTGATACGTTTAAAACAAATCATTTGATACTATTATAAGTGTATAGTGTATAAAACAACTTCAAATCATAAGTATCAATCCTAGGCGGCATGGGTACCATATATCATGTCGCCATACTAGTTCTACAATTAAAACCGCAAATGTCACGTATTTGGAAATTGGATTTCCGTCTATGAACCGAGGCAAAAGATAGTCCTCAACCGATTCGAGACGCTCTAGCCTGTGTCTCAGGAACAGAACGCATCGTCCCTTGGAGCGACATGGCCGGTCCACCGATGTGGATTAAAATGCCTAAACACTGCGTTTCCCCGCCCTTTGGGGCGTAGGTGAGCCAACTAAATGACTCCATCGGACCCGGATCGTCCGATTAAACCGAGGCGCCTCGCAACAGCAACAACCACATAAGTCAAACTCGTCAGGGCGTGTAAAACCACTAACGCCACTTCTAACTAGAAAGAAACGCATGCCCTCCCTGAGGTCCGTCTCCCGTTTTTGGTTCATACCGGGTGTGAAGTTCGCGAATTCACGTTACACAAAGCTATGCCACACAGGCTGTGCTTTGATCATCACCACAAGACTTTGCTTTTCAACAGAAGCCTCGATCAATTGCCACTTAGGCATGCCACACAGGCAATTCACTCCATGCGTTTGATATCCATCAATATATAACCCCTGAGCTCGTACGTCTCAGAGAAGGGCGTTAAGCAAGAGAATAAATTCTCCGCCGCCAAACAGATATATATTTAATAGAGATCAATCACACAGACTAAAATCCAATGTCAGACACACAGTCCATTTACAAGTCCGTTCTGGGTCTGAACGAAACCGGAGGCACCTAGTACCCCGCATATCCATCAATCTCCAAGTACGTCTGGACGACCACCAACTGTTTCCATCTTCTTGGGTGTACAGCCCAATCAAGATCATCAGTAATCACCCAAACGGCGTGAAGACTTCCGGTCTTCGACCATCGTCTTCATCTTCGACTTATCGTCGTATCAGTTATTCAGAATGGGATAAACCCGGTCTTTCCGAATAACTCGCGTATATTTTAAATAAGTGTTACACAAACACAACATACGCCTCGTTCCAATTCATCAGTCACTAACCGCAAATTAATCAAGAGAATAATTCCCCAAATATTAACCCCGAAGGCCGAAACCAACATCAGATCAATATCCAGAAAACCATTCTGCTTAGCTAACCGACAGTTAGTTTCTGATTTCTCATTCAAAGGGAAAGGTTCCCATTAGTTTTATCCAAGATAAATTCCTGAATTTATTCTCTAATCTTCCTTTGAATTTCGATTCAAATTAGTCGGGATTAACGAAACTTACCGAAGTAATCATTTGTTTTAATTTCCCAATCTCAACCTATTTATCCCATGAAGTAAAAACTGGTTATACTTCATATCTGACACCACGGGGTTATCGGTAAATTCAATTACCATTTCACATTCAAATCTAATTAAAGATTTAACTATCGCCTGGAGTAAAACTGGTGATACTCCATTCTCGATCATTTCAATCTAATTAAAGATTCATTAAAACTCCACTTAGTTTTAATCTTCGACTGGGTTAAAGAATCAGTGTCATTTAAAACACGGTTCACGATAAACCCAAAATCACATTCCATTAATTATCGGGTTAAAGAACAAGTGTTATTTAAAACACTGTTCACGATAAACCCAAAAATCAATACCAATTCAATTCCAATTAAATATCATTTAATTGGTACACTTCATTAAATCTAAATAAAAAGATTTAATCATTTCTCCACTGGGTTCAAGAACAGTGTTAGTGAAGACACCATTCACGACAAACCCAAATCACATTCGATATTCAATACAAGGCTCTGAATAGAAAATATATCGGCCTATATTCAATATCAAATTCTACGATTAACAAATGTCGTATTGGAAATAACGATATAAATATATATCTTTCAAATTTCCATAACAACACCTGTATAATCACGAATTCCAAAATCGAAATATTCCGAAGACAATTCCGATTCAAATCCACTCCAATGCAATCATTGGATATTTTGGTTATTTTCAAAACCCTTTTGAAATTCAATTTATTTATTTAAAAATAAATAGAATTATAATTCTAGTTCAAAACTAGTTCATTTCGATAAAAAAATCTATTTTTATCTTTTCAAATATGGAGTTTTTCATCCCGATTCTTTCTAAATCATTTCTTATGATTTTACACAAATTATTACTATTTTTAATAATTTTATCAAGGCCCGTATAGTCGATTTCCATCAATGGCCATCGAACTACACTTACAGTGACCTTTTTCAAATTTGATTTGGACGTAACTCCAAATCCAACCGTTAGATTTCAAATTTCTAATATTCGTTAGAAAGCACTTTTCGATACGAACCCAACGGTTCCGGTTTTAGGAGAATCCGACGGTCGGATCTCCCGTAATGTCCGTTTGAAATAAATGGTCGAAATTCACGAAATGCCGCGGCGCGGCGCGTTCTATTCAGGCCATTATATTATATATATAATATATATAATATATACTTCGTCGATTTCTATTTAAAACGAATTATATAAATAGTTTTAAATTCGTTTCAAAAGCAATTTCAACTTCCTTTTCAATTCAAATCAAAATTGAATTCTTCTTTATAAATTCGTTTTAAAATTCATTTCTATTCCATTCAAATTTCAATTCAATTTGAATTCATTTCAATTCACGTTCAATTCAATTTGAATTCGTTTTCAGTTCAATTCATTTCGAAATCGTTTTCAATTCAATTCATTTCGAAATCGTTTTCAATTCAATTCATTTCGAAATCGTTTTCAATTCAATTCATTTCGAAATCGTTTTCAATTCAATTGATTTCGAAATCGTTTTCAATTCAATTCATTTCGAAATCGTTTTCAATTCAATTCATTTCGAAATCGTTTTCAATTCAATTCATTTCGAAATCGTTTTCAATTCAATTCATTTCGAAATCGTTTTCAATTCAATTCATTTCGAAATCGTTTTCAATTCAATTCATTTCGAAATGAATAAAATCGATATAAATATCGTTCACGTCAAAATGGCGTCACTCTAATCAACACGGCTTCATAAATTTCTATTTTCAAATATTCTATTTCAAATATTTCTATTTCAAATATTTCTATTTCTAAACTGGAATGAGGCCCAATCAATTACCATATAAAATTAATTATATGGATTCCATACAACACATGTATATAATAACATTGAAAAATAATCAACCATCAACCAAAGTGCATTACACTGTATAAGCATCAAATATAGATATCTAACGCTTATAACAGCCTGTCAATCGATCGATCGACATATTTAATCAATCAGGATGAGTGAACTTCCAATTTCATCCTAACACCCGTGTGGGGTTTTAAACAATCAAACACAGATTTTATTTGTGCAGTTGGGCGATGTGTAAAATTTATCGTCCCAATCAATGTCATTCAAATAGGTGTACATAAACAAACCGTCCGGTTTGTAAATGAATATTTTATTTTATTCACTTCACGTTAAAAAATATATTTTTAACGATAAAATATTTTATTCAAACTATGAATATTCTATTCGGTTCATTTATTCAATAAAATGATATTTTAGAAAATTTCGGCGGCATAACGGCACGATACTAGAAACGGGACAAGGCCTAACCTTGTCCCCGGTCTAATAATGGCCACCGCCATACCCATATCAATCAAATCACTTTCGTTATGCAAACCACAAAATTTGGAGTAAGAGTCTAACCTAGCCTTACTCTTTCGCCTTATAACGGCGCACGTCTAATCCTAACCAATTTATCGATTCTATTTTTTTCACACCACAAACCACATTCAAACCAATATCGCAATTAATAACCAAACAGCCAAACAAACAAGTCCATGGTCTGTGGACGATTGTGTCGGGTGCTACTAAACACCGTCTGCATCCTAGTATATATATATAACTAGAAAAAGAAATTGAAAGGTGAGAAGTTCTCACCGATAGCTATCCAATCATCTGGCTCTTCTTCAACGTTATTGCATCATCGTCAACTTCGTTGCCTGTAGCCACTACATATATAAAAATCGAATTTTTACTATGCTATTCGATATATAAAAATCGAATTTTTACTTCGACGTTCAATATATAAAAATCATATTTTTTTCTTCGATGTTCAACATATAAAAATCATATTTTTATTTCGAAGTTCAATATATAAAAATCATATTTTTATTTCGAAGTTCAATATATAAAAATCATATTTTTATTTCGACGACATTCATATAAAAATCAAATCTTCGTCTCGACGACATTCATATAAAAATCAAATCTTCGTCTTAACGATACGTATATAAAGATCGTGTTTTTATTTTAGACAAGGTTATATATATTAAAAATCAAATTTTTAATACCATTTTCTATATAAAGTTTCTGCCTTTTCAAAAATAGATCTTTCACCTTTTCTATAATAAAGATTTCGCTTTTTCTAAAATAAAGATTTCGCCTTTTCTAAATCTAATCTTTTACTTTCGAAAAAATCAAATCTTTCTTTTTTTTATTTTAAAGGCCTAACCTTTTTATTTTTAAATAAAATCAGTTTTGCATAACAAAATTTAAAAATCATTTTTACATAACAAAATTAAAAAAAAAATCAGCTTTGCATAACAAAATTAAAAAAAATCAGTTTTACATAACAAAATTAAAAAAAATCAGCTTTGCATAACAAAATTAAAAAAAATCAGTTTTGCATAACAGGAAAACCCAGAATAAATGAAAGTAAAAATACTTACAGGTTTTAGAAAAGAGGAGGGGTTGATCGGAAGAGGGGCTCGGCGGTCATCGGCCGGCGCGCGATGGTGGTCCCACCTGGAGGCGTCGCGATCTCTGAAACGGGGGGGGGGGGGGGTGGGGGGGGTCTTCACGTAGAACGAGCGGAGAGGGAGGGAGTTGGGGATGCGGTGGTTCGGAGGTGGCGATGGGGAGGCGAGGCCCCCGCCTGGACGACGGCGCGTCAAGCGGAGGAGCGGCGGCTTTGTCCCCCTTTTTTTTTTATCTGAATCGAAATGATTTGGGGGGGGGGGGGGGCAGAACATATAAGGGAAGGAAGTTTTTTTTTTATTTTATTTTCAATTTATGTTGACTTTTACATACGAACTCGAAATCGAACCCACCGCCTGTCGTCCATAGCGTTTTACCCCCATTCCGAACCCAATGGGATATGTATCGCAAGCTGATTCGATCGTCTGAATCAGTCTTCGTTAAATTTACATTTAAATCACTATATTGAATTTTAAACGTACATTTCAAATTACCGGGGTCACATACTAACTAGAAAAATTCCTGAAAAATATTTTCTAGCTTCGTATTGACGATACGGTCCTAACAAAACTAGTTTCGTCGAATTCTGAGACCGTTGGAAAAATGGCCAATTTCCAGTCGATTAAAATCAACTGAAACTGGTCAAACGCGTTTTCCTTGGCCACGCTCACATATTGATTCGAAAAATTATGAAATTTGGAATCTAGCAATAATTTGACACTGCGGATCCAACAAAAGTGGTTTCGTCGAAATCCGAGGTCATTTGCAAAAAGTCAATTTTTAAGGGCTTGAATTCCATAGCGACTATTCAGAATTTTCAACTGGACAAAACTTTTGATTCCCGCTATGAAATTTTGATTAGTCGGATTCGTTGGAAAGATATTCACTGTTAGATTCCATTATTTTTGTTTTCACTAAAATCCGGATTGTTTTGCACCCGGTACATTCAATTGAAGTTTGAAATCGAATTATCGAACTACCGCGCCATTTTCCATTCTATTTATAATTATATATAATTATTTATATTCTAACGACGACGTATATAATATATACGTTAGAATTCTATTCAAAATAAATTTCTCGTCGATTTTATTTAAAATAATCTATTTTAATTATTCAAAATTCGCTAAAATTGTCAAAATAAAATTTTTAAACTGGCCCAGATTTTCCGGGTTATTACAATCTCCCCCACATAAAACTTTTTGTCCTCGAAAAGGAACAAAGTCGAAAGTGGTTTGATCATTCAACTCTACGCTCGATCTGGCTTCCATTCTCCAACTTTTCAGTTTCTGAGAATTTTCAAAATTTCAAAAATTTGGCTAACACCCTAAATTTTCGAAAAAATTCGCCATAACCTCCCCTGCACCGGGAGCATCGGGGAATTTCAAATAGCTTCCCCGGTCCTTCAGATCTCAAAAAGAAAAAGAAAAAGCCAAGCGGCAGCCAATAGGCTCATAAAATCATCATCACCCAAACAAAACAGTAAATTATGTAGTAAACATGTACCTATTTGTCGGGCAAACAAATTTTATTCTCTGCTCTAGCCTCCTTGCTATGACCTGTTCAATGATATACATGTATATGCAAGCAAATGCGACTAAATTTCAATATAATTCAATATTTGATTCAATTAGGCTAAATGGTTCATAATTAGCAAACAAATAAACAAACAACACAAACATCAATCAATTAGTGAATTAGAGTTTCAAATTCATAATTTTGATACATGTACAAAAATCATGTTTTTGATGCCAATTCACAACAATAAGCCCTATCTAATTTTGGTTCTCACACCAGTCAATAGGAAATATATAGAAATCTCACCTTCGAAACACGAAAATAAATTCTAATGATGACGCGCCAATCATTAGAATCATGTCCGAGCGACTAGAGTGTGATTCTATATCTATCGAATATATTTGAGGCTTCAATACACGTGGATCAGACGTATACTAAAATCTCTATATATTTGATTGTCCAAATCAATGTAAATAAATAATCAAATACGTATAATTGATTTAAATTTTCAAAACAAAAATTTGTTTTCATTTTAAAAATATACTCTTCACACTCGTTCTAGGATACTACTGATCCCATCTCTAACAAGTCATTCCATTGGATATTGCTAATCCAATATCTGATGAATTCTTTCGTATTGTTCTAATGTGCCTTGTTCTCTGAGCTTTGTAAACCAAAGCTCTGATACCAACTGTGACGGAAAGGAATTTCGCTCGGTCCGAACCAGTCGCTAAACCGATCCAGGCCGTTCGAAACGCCCTATCGTTTGAGAACAGGACAAATCAGAATGCATACAAAAGAACATTTCCTTGTATATTACAACAATGCATCAGATTACAAGAATATACAGAGTATAAAAGAATATTACACAGAAATACCAGAGATTTAAATTACATTTAAATACATCGCAGCGGAAAATAATACAATACACAACTAGAAGAGATATACGGATACAAAGCTTTCCGGATATCGTTCCAGCTGTAGACCAGGATCCTGTGAATATAAATCTACAAAACCAAAACTACTGGCTGCCCGTGTCAAAATAGGGGCACCCAGAGTTTAGGTTAAAACAATAAACTCCAGGTTAGTCATGTGACTGGTGTGAGAACTAAAACAGTTATTAATCTTTATTTTTAAAGTTAGGCAAAACAAGGGACCACGCCGTATAACACGGAACGGGTTTCCTCCCAAGAATACCAGTGCATAAAACAACAGCGCAATGCTAAATAAAGAAAAATGAAGCTGTTATAAGACCCAGGTCCTATCACACAATGCAACGCAAGCCGGGGGATAGGGTTTTCCCTTATAACAGCCAAAGAATGCTTGATACGTTTAAAACAAATCATTTGATACTATTATAAGTGTATAGTGTATAAAACAACTTCAAATCATAAGTATCAATCCTAGGCGGCATGGGTACCATATATCATGTCGCCATACTAGTTCTACAATTAAAACCGCAAATGTCACGTATTTGGAAATTGGATTTCCGTCTATGAACCGAGGCAAAAGATAGTCCTCAACCGATTCGAGACGCTCTAGCCCGTGTCTCAGGAACAGAACGCATCGTCCCTTGGAGCGACAGGGCCGGTCCACCGATGTGGATTAAAATGCCTGAACACTGCGTTTCCCCGCCCTTTGGGGCGTAGGTGAGCCAACTAAATGACTCCACCAGACCCGGATCGTCCGATCAAACCGAGGCGCCTCGCAACAGCAACAACCACATAAGTCAAACTCGTCAGGGCGTGTAAAACCACTGACGCCACTTCTAACTAGAAAGAAACGCATGCCCTCCCTGAGGTCCGTCTCCCGTTTTTGGTTCATACCGGGTGTGAAGTTCGCGAATTCACGTTACACAAAGCTATGCCACACAGGCTGTGCTTTGATCATCACCACAAGACTTTGCTTTTCAACAGAAGCCTCGATCAATTGCCACTTAGGCATGCCACACAGGCAATTCACTCCATGCGTTTGATATCCATCAATATATAACCCCTGAGCTCGTACGTCTCAGAGAAGGGCGTTAAGCAAGAGAATAAATTCTCCGCCGCCAAACAGATATATATTTAATGGAGATCAATCACACAGACTAAAATCCAATGTCAGACACACAGTCCATTTACAAGTCCGTTCTGGGTCTGAACGAAACCGGAGGCACCTAGTACCCCGCATATCCATCGATCTCCAAGTACGTCTGGACGACCACCAACTGTTTCCATCTTCTTAGGTGTACAGCCCAATCAAGATCATCAGTAATCACCCAAACGGCGTGAAGACTTCTGGTCTTCGACCATCGTCTTCATCTTCGACTTATCGTCGTATCAGTTATTCAGAATGGGATAAACCCGGTCTTTCCGAATAACTCGCGTATATTTTAAATAAGTGTTACACAAACACAACATACGCCTCGTTCCAATTCATCAGTCACTAACCGCAAATTAATCAAGAGAATAATTCCCCAAATTTTAACCCCGAAGGCTGAAACCAACATCAGATCAATATCCAGAAAACCATTCTGCTTAGCTAACCGACAGTTAGTTTCTGATTTCTCATTCAAAGGGAAAGGTTCCCATTAGTTTTATCCAAAATAAATTCCTGAATTTATTCTCTAATCTTCCTTTGAATTTCGATTCAAATTAGTCGGGATTAACGAAACTTACCGAAGTAATCATTTGTTTTAATTTCCCAATCCCAACCAATTTATCCCATGAAGTAAAAACTGGTTATACTTCATATCTAACACCACGGTGTTATCGGTAAATTCAATTACCATTTCACGTTCAAATCTAATTAAAGATTTAACTATCGCCTGGAGTAAAACTGGTGATACTCCATTCTCGATCATTTTAATCTAATTAAAGATTCATTAAAACTCCACTTAGTTTTAATCTTCGACTGGGTTAAAGAATCAGTGTCATTTAAAACACGGTTCACGATAAACCCAAAATCACATTCCATTAATTATCGGGTTAAAGAACAAGTGTTATTTAAAACACTGTTCACGATAAACCCAAAAATCAATACCAATTCAATTCCAATTAAATATCATTTAATTGGTACACTTCATTAAATCTAAATAAAAAGATTTAATCATTTCTCAATTGGGTTCAAGAACAGTGTTAGTGAAGACACCATTCACGACAAACCCAAATCACATTCGATATTCAATACAAGGCTCTGAATAGAAAATATATCGGCCTATATTCAATATCAAATTCTACGATTAAAAAATGTCGTATTGGAAATAACGATATAAATATATATCTTTAAATTTCCATAACAACACCTGTATAATCACGAATTCCAACATCGAAATATTCCGAAGACAATTCCGATTCAAATCCACTCCAATGCAATCATTGGATATTTTGGTTATTTTCAAAACCCTTTTGAAATTCAATTTATTTATTTAAAAATAAATAGAATTATAATTCTAGTTCAAAACTAGTTCATTTCGATAAAAAAATATATTTTTATCTTTTCAAATATGGAGTTTTTCATCCCGATTCTTTCTAAATCATTTCTTATGATTTTACACAAATTATTACTATTTTTAATAATTTTATCAAGGCCCGTACAGTCAATTTCCATCAATGGCCATCGAACTGCACTTACATCGACCTTTTTCAAATTTGATTTGGACGTAACTCCAAATCCAACCATTAGATTTCAAATTTCTAATATTCGTTAGAAAGCTCTTTTCGATACGAACCCAACGGTTCTGGTTTTAGGAGAATCCGACGGTCGAATCTCCCGTAATGTCCGTTTGAAATAAATGGTCGAAATTCACGAACTGCCGCGGCGCGGCGCGTTCTATTCAGGCCATTATATTATATATATAATATATATAATATATACTTCATCGATTTCTATTTAAAAAGAATTATATAAATAGTATTAAATTCGTTTCAAAAGCAATTTCAACTTCCTTTTCAATTCAAATCAAAATTGAATTCTTCTTTATAAATTCGTTTTAAAATTCATTTCTATTCCATTCAAATTTTAATTCAATTTGAATTCATTTCAATTCGCTTTCAATTCAATTTGAATTCGTTTTCAATTCAATTCATTTCGAAATCGTTTTCAATTCAATTCATTTCGAAATCGTTTTCAATTCAATTCATTTCGAAATCGTTTTCAATTCAATTCATTTCGAAATCGTTTTCAATTCAATTCATTTCGAAATCGTTTTCAATTCATTTCGAAATCGTTTTCAATTCAATTCATTTCGAAATCGTTTTCAATTCAATTCATTTCGAAATCGTTTTCAATTCAATTCATTTCGAAATCGTTTTCAATTCAATTCATTTCGAAATCGTTTTCAATTCAATTCATTTCGAAATCGTTTTCAATTCAATTCATTTCGAAATCGTTTTCAATTCAATTCATTTCAAAATCGTTTTCAATTCAATTCATTTCGAAATGAATAAAATCGATATAAATATCGTTCACATCAAAATGGCGTCACTCTAATCAACACGGCTTCATAAATTTCTATTTTCAAATATTCTATTTCAAATATTTCTATTTCAAATATTTCTATTTCTAAACTGGAATGAGGCCCAATCAATTACCATATAAAATTAATTATATGGATTCCATACAACACATGTATATAATAACATTGAAAAATATTCAACCATCAACCAAAGTGCATTACACTGTATAAGCATCAAATATAGATATCTAACGCTTATAACAGCCTATCAATCGATCGATCGACATATTTAATCAATCAGGATGAGTGAACTTCCAATTTCATCCTAACACCCGTGTGGGGTTTCAAACAATCAAACACAGATTTTATTTGTGCAGTTGGGCGATGTGTAAAATTTATCGTCCTAATCAATGTCATTCAAATAGGTGTACATAAACAAACCGTCCGGTTTGTAAATGAATATTTTATTTTATTCACTTCACGTTAAAAATTATATTTTTAACGATAAAATATTTTATTCAAACTATGAATATTCTATTCGGTTCATTTATTCAATAAAATGATATTTTAGAAAATTTCGGCAGCATAACGGCACGATACTAGAAACGGGACAAGGCCTAGCCTTGTCCCCGGTCTAATAATGGCCACCGCCATACCCATATCAATCAAATCACTTTCGTTATGCAAACCACAAAATTTGGAGTAAGAGTCTAACCTAGCCTTACTCCTTCGCCTTATAACGGCGCACGTCTAATCCTAACCAATTTATCGATTCGATTTTTTTCACACCACAAACCACATTCGAACCAATATCGCAATCAATAACCAAACAGCCAAACAAACAAGTCCATGGTCTGTGGACGATTGTGTCGGGTGCTACTAAACACCGTCTGCATCCTAGTATATATATATAACTAGAAAAAGAAATTGAAAGGTGAGAAGTTCTCACCGATAGCTATCCAATCATCTGGCTCTTCTTCAACGTTATTGCATCTTCGTCAACTTCGTTGCCCGTAGCCACTACATATATAAAAATCGAATTTTTACTATGCTATTCGATATATAAAAATCGAATTTTTACTTCGACGTTCAATATATAAAAATCATATTTTTTTTCTTCGATGTTCAACATATAAAAATCATATTTTTATTTCGAAGTTCAATATATAAAAATCATATTTTTATTTCGAAGTTCAATATATAAAAATCATATTTTTATTTCGACGACATTCATATAAAAATCAAATCTTCGTCTCGACGACATTCATATAAAAATCAAATCTTCGTCTTAACGATACATATATAAAGATCGTGTTTTTATTTTAGACAAGGTTATATATATTAAAAATCAAATTTTTAATACCATTTTCTATATAAAGTTTCTGCCTTTTCAAAAATAGATCTTTCACCTTTTCTATAATAAAGATTTCGCTTTTTCTAAAATAAAGATTTCGCCTTTTCTAAATCTAATCTTTTACTTTCAAAAAAATCAAATCTTTCTTTTTTTTATTTTAAAGGCCTAATCTTTTTATTTTAAAATAAAATCAGTTTTGCATAACAAAATTTAAAAATCAGTTTTACATAACAAAATTAAAAAAAAAATCAGCTTTGCATAACAAAATTAAAAAAAATCAGTTTTACATAACAAAATTAAAAAAAATCAGCTTTGCATAACAAAATAAAAAATAAATCAGTTTTTCATAACAGGAAAACCCAGAATAAATGAAAGTAAAAATACTTACAGGTTTTAGAAAAGAGGAGGGGTTGATCGGAAGAGGGGCTCGGCGGTCATCGGCCGGCGCGCGATGGTGGTCCCACCTGGAGGCGTCGCGATCTCTGAAACGGGGGGGGGGGGGGGGTCTTCACGCAGAACGAGAGGAGAGGGAGGGAGTTGGGGATGCGGTGGTTCGGAGGTGGCGATGGGGAGGCGAGGCCCCCGCCTGGACGACGGCGCGTCAAACGGAGGAGCGGCGGCTTTGTCCCCCCCCCCCTTTTTTTTATCTGAATCGAAATGATTTGGGGGGGGGGGGGGGGCAGAATATATAAGGGAAAGAAGTTTTTTTTTATTTTATTTTATTATTTTATTTTCAATTTATGTTGACTTTTACATACGAACTCGAAATCGAACCCACCGCCTGTCGTCCATAGCGTTTTACCCCCATTCCGAACCCAATGGGATATGTATCGCAAGCTGATTCGATCGTCTGAATCAGTCTTCGTTAAATTTACATTTAAATCACTATATTGAATTTTAAACGTACATTTCAAATTACCGGGTTCACATACTAACTAGAAAAATTCCTGAAAAATATTTTCTAGCTTCGTATTGACGATACGGTCCTAACAAAACTAGTTTCATCGAATTCTGAGACCGTTGGAAAAATGGCCAATTTCCAGTCGATTAAAATCAACTGAAACTGGTCAAATGCGTTTTCCTTGGCCACGCTCACATATTGATTCGAAAAATTATGAAATTTGGAATCTAGCAATAATTTGACACTGCGGATCCAACAAAAGTGGTTTCGTCGAAATCCGAGGTCATTTGCAAAAAGTCAAATTTTAAGGGCCTGAATTCCATAGCGACTATTCAGAATTTTCAACTGGACAAAACTTTTGATTCCCGCTATGAAATTTTGATTAGTCGGATTCGTTGGAAAGATATTCACTATTAGATTCCATTATTTTTGGTTTCACTAAAATCCGGATTGTTTTGCACCCGGTACATTCAATTGAAGTTTGAAATCGAATTATCGAACTACCGCGCCATTTTCCATTCTATTTATAATTATATATAATTATTTATATTCTAACGACGACGTATATAATATATACGTTAGAATTCTATTCAAAATAAATTTCTCGTCGATTTTATTTAAAATAATCTATTTTAATTATTCAAAATTCGCTAAAATTGTCAAAATAAAAATTTTAAACTGGCCCAGATTTTCCGGGTTATTACATATTTGCTTATTGAATTTGGACACTTGTTGACATTGGCTGGGAATTTTGGACACTTTTTCATGGCTTGCTGTAATTTCAACACGTGCTTTTCAGTTGTTCATGTCCCCTTGTTTTCAATGTGTCTAGTTACTTTAATTCACTCGCCTTATTTTATCAGCCGACCAAAACTTTAGTTCATCCCCAAAATCAAAAATTCGATTTTTCTGTTTGCCACCGCCTCAAATCGTGATCCCTATAACCGGCGTCGACCATTTGAGCCACTGTTACAGGAGCTTGATTGTGGATGAATTAAACAGGGAAAAACTGTTGATAGTTTGTTAGATTGTTGCAAGTTTGTTATACTTGTAATTAGCAAAGTATTGTTTCAATAGTGGAAAAGCTGAGTTGGCAATCCATTATATATACTTGTAAAGACATCTTGTTTGATATGTGATTAATAACAAACTTCCCTTTTTCTCCTTAATTTCTCTCTCTTCTTTCTCTGAATATTTTCTTTGTTCTATCACTATTCAGTCCACCATTGCAGGTGAGCTCGGGCTCTCTTAACATTGGTATCCGAGCCAATCCGCTGCAAGAACCTTTCCCTTTTCATTGTAAGCGATTATGGCGCCTCAAGCAGCAACCAAGAAGATTGCCTCCATGGAAGAACTCATCAAGAATTGATGATCAGAAAAGCAAGATTGATCATAAATTCAAAGAAATTATGAAATTGATGCAAGTAATTCGAGTTGAGGCAAACAAAGTGGGAGAAATTTCATCTTTTTTAGATCGTCTGTTGCAATTTCTGAGAGATCAAACCCAACCAGAAACTTATGTATGAACCCTAAACTTGAATTTCCTAAATTCAATGGAACCAATCCAAGAATATGGGTCAAGAAATGCTGCAAATATTTTAGTTTATGTCAAATTGCTGATGAACAAAAGGTCAATTTAGCATCATTAAACATGACTGACAAAGCTGAAAGTTGGATGATGAACTATCTTTCTATTAGGAGAACTATTGTGGTAGATTGGAATGATTTTGTTGTTGATTTATACGCACGTTTTAAAGATAGTACTGGCTTAGATGTGGTGGAGCAATTCAATAGATTGCAACAGCAAAACTCAATTGAAGAGTACATTGATGAGTTTGAGAATTTGAGGTCTGTGATGTTAATGAACAATCATGTATTGCCTGACACTTATATTTTAGAAAGCTTTATTAGTGGACTTAGACCTGCTGTCAAACCTTTTGTCAAATCCTTCAAACCAGTTTCTATTGCCCAGGCAGTGGAGTGTGCAAGGTTACAAGAGGAAACCTTGAGTTCAGCCGTCCAAACCTATAAATACAACAAGCAAAATTACCCCACTTCAAAAGATGGCCAAAAAATTTCTACTTTGTCTAACTATAAGCCACCCTTATTACCTACACCTAAAACTAAACCAAATACTTCCCTCAACTCCAAAATCCCACCAAGCTCCATAAACTATAGATATATTCCAGCTGATGTTAGACAGGAGAAGATTGCAAAAGGACTGTGCTATTATTGTGACCAGCCCTACTCTAGAGAGCATAAATACCAGTTTAAAGAGGCTAAATTGTTTATAGTTGAAATTGCAGTGACTTTGGGAAGGGAATGTGAAGAATTGGTGGATTCTGAAGTAGATAGTGATGCAGAACCTCAGATTTCTGTCAATTCATTAGCAAGCAACCAATCTTTTCAGACTATGAGAGTCAAGGGTGTGGTTGATGGGAAAGATTTACATATTTTGATAGACTCTGGTAGTACCCATAACTTTGTTGATGTAAATGTTGCTTCAAAATTGGGTTGTAAGTTTGATAAGATTCCATTCCAGGCAATTTCTGTAGCAGATGGCAATCATATTCCATGCCAGTACATGTGTAAAGGGTTTGAATGGGAAATGCAAGGGAAAAAATTTGAGGCTGATGTTTTTCTTATTCCTTTGGGCAGTTGTGATATGGTGCTTGGGATTCAATGGTTGAGTTTGTTAGGTCCTCTTTGCTGGGATTTTCAGAAGTTGAGAATGGAATTTAACCTCAAAAATGAGAAGTTTGTCTTAAAAGGAGCGCTAATTAAGAAGTTATCTATGGTGGAAGGCAATCCTTCTGTGAAAATGTTGGATTCTGCAATTCAGCTTTGTCTTATGCAAGTAACTGATAAAAATGACTTAGCTGCGGAATTGAAGCAGGATGAGTGTTGGGCTATGGAGAGTTTTGAATTGGATGAGTTGAAAAAGGAATATATTATGGTGTTCGCTGAAGCTATTGAATTACCGCAAGAAAGAGGGGTGTTTGATCATTCAGTACCTTTAATACCAGGGAATGCTCTAGTAAATATCTGGCCTTATAGATACTCTTTGAAGCAAAGGGATATAATTGAGCAGTTAGTGCAGGAGATGTTGGACAGAGGGATAATACAGAACAGTTCCATTCCATTTACGTCTCCGGTGGTTTTAGTGGGAAAGAAGGATGGCACATAGAGGTTATGTGTAGATTATAGGGAATTAAACAATAGAACGGTGAAGAATAAGTTTCCAATTCCTATGATTGATGAACTCATAGATGAACTTGCTAGTGCGTCAGTGTTTAGCAAGTTAGATTTAAGAGCAGGATACCACCAGATGAGGGTGAATGCAGATGATGTATTCAAGACAGCATTTAAAACTCATACAGGCCATTATGATTTTTTGGTCATGCCTTTCGGTTTGACTAATGCTCCGGCCTCTTTCCAAGGATGGATGAACCATGTGTTTAGACCACTCCTTAGAAAATGTGGATTTTTTTTTTTGATGATATTCTTGTATATAGCAAATCTCTATAGGAACATTGGAAGAACTTGGAGTAGGTGTTTGAACTGATGAAAGCCAACCTCGTGTTTGCAAAGGAATGTATATGCACTTTTGCTACTAAGAAGGTGGAGTATCTTGGCCACTTTATTACTCAAAGTGGTGTTGAAACTGATCCTAAGAAGATAGCAGCTGTGAGTAGTTGGCCAACTCCTGCAAATATTAAAGAGCTACGGAGTTTCCTAGGGCTAACTGGAAACTACAGGAAGTTCGTGAGAGGTTATGCTACTATGAGCAAGCCTTTAACAGATCAGTTGAAGAAAAATGGTTTTTGCTGGAATGATTATGCTCAGAAAGCTTTTGAAGCTCTGAAGGCTGCTCTGGTAACAACTCCAGTGCTAGCTATTCCTAACTTGGATAAGCAATTTGTTGTAGAGACCGATGCTTCAAAGACCGGAATAGGAGCAGTTTTAATGTAGGAAGAGCACCCATTGGCATACATTAGTAGATCTTTGGGTCCTAAATGGCAGAGATTATCAGACTATGATAAAGAACTGTTGGCTATTGTTTTTGCAATCCAAAAATGGGAACAATACATGGTTGGAGCTCATTTTATTATCAAGACCGATCAGAAAAGTTTGAAATGGTTATTGCAGCAGAAAATTTCAACACCTTTTCAACAATTCTGGTAATCTAAGCTGATGGGATTTGATTATGAGATCCAATACAAGAGTGGGAAAGAAAATGTTGCAGCAGATGCTCTTTCTCGGGTGCAAGGAGCTGAAATTTTGTGTATGGATATAGCTGTGGTTGATTCGGATTTGGGAGCTATGATCAAATCTAGTTATCAACTAGATGATAATTACTTGCATATTATTCAACAATTCAGGCAGCAGGGTAGTATTCCAGGATTTCAATGGGAAGGTGAATTATTAAAAAAAAAGGGAAAAATAGTAGTAGGTCCTGATTTGCAATTAAGGCAGAAAATTTTGTCTTGGCATCATGCTTCTCCTGAGGGAGGTCATGGAGGTAGAGAACTAACTATAAAAAGAGTTAAAAAGCTTTTCTATTGGAAGGGTATGACTAAAGATGTCAGTCAGTTCATTAGACAATGTGTTACTTGTCAGGCTGCAAAGTATGATACAACATCTTATCCAGGGCATTTGCAACCTTTACCTATTCCTGAAGAAGTGTGGCTTGATATCTCTATGGATTTCATAATTGGCCTTCCTAAATCTGCAGGCAAAGAAGTTATCTTTGTAGTGGTGGATAGATTCAGTAAATATGCCCATTTTATGGCATTGACGCACCCATTTACGGTAATACAGGTTGCTCAATGTTACTTAGACAATGTGTTTAAGTTACATGGATGGCCTAAGTCAATTGTGAGTGACAGAGATCCGATCTTCTTAAGTCAATTCTGGAAAGCGTTATTTTCATTACATGGCACCGAATTTCTTTTATCTTCTGCTTACCGCCCTCAAACTGATGGCCAGACAGAAGTGGTAAATAGGTGCTTAGAGGCATATCTGAGATGTATGACTGCTGATCAACCTCAAGATTAGTGCAAATGGTTGCCCTTAACGGAATGGTGGTACAACACTCATTTCCACTCAGCAATCAATCTTACCCCATATGAGGTAGTATACAATCAACCACCACCTATTCATTTACCATATCTTCCTAGAGAATGCAAGGTTGACGAAGTTGATAGAAGCTTGCAAAGAAGAGAACAGATGATCACTGATTTAAAATTTCATCTTAAAACGTCTCAGCAGAGAATGTAGATTCAGGCTGACAAACATAGATCGGAGAGATCATTCTTAATTGGGGATTGGGTATGGTTGAAGCTGCCAGCTTACAGGCAACAGTCCTTGCAGAGAAGAAGTAATCAGAAGTTAGCAACGCAATATTTTGGTCCTTTCCAAGTATCGGCAACAATTGGCAAAGTTGCATATAAACTGAAACTGCCAAGTGAGGCCAAAATACATGATGTCTTTCATGTATCATGGCTCAAGGCTTTCAAGGGCACTTTACCAATGGCAATTCATATTCCTACCGTCTCTCAGGGGCAGACTGCGGATCGAATGACCATTCAACCTGCTTCAATTTTGGATCGAAAGATTGTCAAGGTTAAAAATGAGGCTCAAGTACAATATCTAGTACAATGGCTTGGTTTTCCAACTCATGAGGCTACTTGGGAAGTAGCTGAACAGTTTGAAGCTAAATTTCCAGAGTTCATATCACAGCCTTGAGGACAAGTCTGTTAAAGGGAGGGAGCTATGTTATAGGAGCTTGATTGTGGATGAATTAAACAGGGAAAAACTGTTGATAGTTTGTTGCAAGTTTGTTATACCTGTAATTAGCAAAGTATTGTTTCAATAGTGGAAAAGCTGAGTTGGCAATCCATTATATATACTTGTAAAGACATCTTGTTTGATATGCAATTAATAACAAACTTCCCTTTTTCTCCTTAATTTCTCTCTCTTCTTTCTCTGAATATTTTCTCTGTTCTATCACCTATTCAGTCCACCATTGCAGGTGAGCTCGGGCTCTCTTAACAGCCACCATCAATCCACCGCCGACCCGCGCAACTACACCCCGACCACGATCGCCTTTCGCCTCTCCGTGAAACCGAAGTCCCCATTGACCGCAATTTGTCCTTCCCAAAATCACGTCCAGCTCCAAGATGAATGTCCTCCGCTCCTGCCTTCGACTTACGTGACCATCGCTCGCTCTCGCACCAACAAGTGCATCGACTGTGATAGCTCGAGCTCCATCCTACATCGGTTTCTGAACCACTTCAGGAAATTGTGCACCGCCAAACCAAAGACCATGTTCTTGACTAGCTTCTCAACCGAGGTTCATCCAACACAAGCAAGAAGCGTTCTGGTTCTACAGGTTCATGTCGATAGTGTACGACCACAAATGAAAGCCGCATCCAAACTGTTCGCCGAGGCCCGTGTTCCGTTGCCACTAATAGTAAGTTTAACTTATGATTAAACTTGTTTCAAGCATGTTATTCTAATTGTCAGTTTTGTTGTGTCGTTGACGGTGTTGGTAGTCTAGTTCTTGTGCTAGTTGAACTTGCACCCATCCTTCCGTTGATTCATTTGTAATTTTTAGTGAGGAAGTAAACGAATATTTTGTTATGTACATATAAGATTTGACTTGTTTTCATCAACTATGTATATGTCCTACAACATGATTTAATCAAACTGCACCCAATTTGTATGCCTTGCTATTCATGTAGTACAGTTACAATTTGGATCTATGTATATGTCCTACAACATGATTCCGTTCATTCGTTATACGCATGTTAAAATCACAGTGATCCGAGATGTTGATATCAAGCTTCATCATCAGCGACCCCTTTGATTTGATTGCGTCTTCAAAGCGACATGGTTTTGGCTGATTTGTGGCCTTCTTCCATGGGCAAGACGATATTGGGTACAGCTAACTTTCTAACGAGTGATGAATTTTCAATTTGGGGGAGTTTCGAAATATTGTGAGCGGGCCACGTGCTCTGTAAATGGCTGAGTGCATCCTCAACGCAATTGGTTGGGAAACATCACTTCAGTCCTTTCAGTGGAGTCAACCAGTGATCCAACCCCCAACAGCAAAAGTTGGAATATTTATTAGCGGCTAATATTTTGCCGGTTAAGGTACCCCGCTACTTTCAGCAATTCGATATTGATTCATGTGACTGCAACAAATCAATCCAACGGTGTTTCTTAAACCGGTTTTTAAAACGCCGGCTAAAGCCTCTTCCAAAAGCAACCAACCGGTTGCTTTGGCAACCTCCGGGGTTGCCAAAGTAACCCGAAAATGACTTGCTGACCACCCGTTGGGCGTTGGGGGTCAGTTGCTCCCCAACCAATACTGCGTTGGGATGCTCTAATAGTTTATGATAGTACGCTGCACCTATTTTATTCATTTAGTGTTCCTGTACTAATTTTACTTCTAACCTCCCAGTATTGATAAAAATTTCAGTTTAGATACACTAATTAGTTGTACAAATGTAGTTTTATCTTTCTTGTTGCTATTTTTTGTTCTGTTTTGTCTATCTAACACATATTATCAGTGTGTATTTCTCAAATTTTGTCAAATAATAACATGTACGGTTTCGACGGTCCGACCAACTTGACCCTCGAAACCTTAGACCTTAAGCCATCACGGTTCGATTGATGGTCCGGTCATGATAACACTGGTTTATACCGATTCAGCGAATCTCTACCATTGTTGAACCTTGAAATCATATCTGGCACCATATATTATTTAGTGATTGAAATTTATATTGTGTACTGCTTGAATCCTTAAGTCGATGGCCCAAATTCGGCTTCGTACAGTCCAAACCCAGTCTATCTACACTCACGCGTGTTGTTTCGTTTGTGTATCTTAAATTGTTACTGCTTGATGCAGTTAAGATTTGGCCACTTTGTTTCTTTAGTTGCACGGCAGTATATCTATATATATAGTGAGAAGTTGACTTGATGTCCGGAAATAGATGTATGAGTGCGGCACCTGATTCATGTTTCATTCGCTGTTGGCGTTTACTTTGCATGTTCATATTGTGCTTCTAAAATATGGCCCATGTAAAATGTTTTGGTGTCATAACAGTAGTATTGTACTCTGTGGCTTGAGGTCCTTACCATTGCAGCTTCAGGCGTTTAGAGCTCATAAATGATTAACGGTACTATAGGCTATTTCCATTGGTTGTATAGCATAAATTTGGAACCCATATGCGTACTATCTCAGCGTAGCATAATTTTTTCGTCACTGCATGGCCTTTGTTGTCACTTGAGTCAGTAGTGCACCGCTAGCCGAACTACCTAAGGACCTCTCCACTTACCCTGTGAGAGATAGTTGTGCGTTGTTTTCCTCATACCCCCTAACTGCGTTTACTATTAATTAGCTACTGCATGAACATGAAGTTCGAATACATGTATATAAGTGTATTGTTGTGTGGCTGCACTTAAAACTTTGTCACCTGAACTGTAAAAGCCGCCTTTGATTATGTTAACTTTTCTATATTTCATGTTGAGCGTCTAGACTCACGTTACTGTTGCATGCATGCTGTTAAAATGGTTTGAGAAGCCTAAAGCCAAGAACCTCATGTTATTTGTTGTAGGAATCTATATGACCCTGACTTTAGTACATGCCGAAATCACTTTTTACTTCCTTGTTTTATTCCATGTTGTCAAATTGTGCAATATTTTTAATGCTGAGTTTATGACTGACGCATGGAGCGCAATGTATTTTTCTTTACTTTGTTTAAGATGTTTGAATTTGTCCATTTATTTTCGACAGTTCACTATATTGGGGTACTTGAGTTATTTAATGTATTATTAGGATTGAACTAATTGTATTTCGTGTTTATCGAAATTTACTGACTTGAAATAAGTATAATCCTGACTCAGGTGTTTTGTGTTTTTGCATGGAACGCTCGAGTCAGCTGACCCTAAGTGTTCCAGATTTAAAGATTCGGCTCGCAAACTGGAGACGAAAATGAAGACGCTTATGCACAGCAAGGCCGACTAAAATGTAAACTTTTATTCCTATTTAAAATTTATGTACATACTTAATTCTTTCACTGTAAATATAATTTTGTGTAACTCTGATATTATTTTGTATATAAAATTCATTTGTGAGATACTATTGTCTTCTGTGTCTGCGATTCTGCGTGTAAATTCTGTTTGAACCTATAAGCTAATAACGATTCGCCGTTTGAGCATGTTGAATTGGTTTAATTACCGATACGAGACGTTAAAAATAGCGAGTCATTACATTATATGTATCTATTGGTTTATAAAAATGATAGTTTACATTATATGTATATTTAAAAATGTATATTTACTATCCAATTTTTTTATCGTTTTAGTTTTTTTATACCCTAATAACCGTCTGTTAGATCGAAATTTGGACCTAACACCCAAATTGTTATAAACTGTAGAGAATTCTAAATGAGGAATAAGGAAAAAGAAAATAACACTCAGAATTTATAGTGGTTCGGCGTTAACGAGCCTACGTCCACTTTATATCTTATTGATTATGCTTTAAAAGCTAGTACAACAGTGATTTCTTTCAATATTCCAGTGGTTTGACAACAATGGCGGACTCAGCATTCACTATTGCCAAAAAGGTCCCGAAAAATGCCAAGCTCTGGGCTATTTATAGCTGATTTCGTCGGACGGATCGTGGACACGTGGCACGAATCCCGAGATTTTCGGATCACATCGCAGCCATCGAAGAAAAAGTCAAACTAGCCGTTGCGAACAGGTGTCGTCAGATCCGTGCGATTCGGATCGCTGAAGACCAGCTCGTGGTTGAACGGGTCAGTGGGTTCGGTTCGTTACAAGGGATCAGATCGCCTGGAGGTGGCGTTCGTCGACGAGATGAGAGCGATCCGTCCCTGGGCGAGTCGATAGAGTGCGATCCAAGCGGGGCGAGACGATGGCGTGCGATCCAAGCGGGGCGAGACGATGGCGTGCGATCCATTCTTCCACTTTCCTGGAGGACTTGGTTTCCTGATTTCCTTTCACGAATGATCCTGGATGGCTTGGTCAAAAAGCGAGCCAACACTTTGCCCCCTCGAAGTATGTTTTATTGATGATGAAACATGCTTCGAAGATACTTATTGACTCTCTCCTGAAAGGATGCAAGTTTACAGTCGCATTGGTTCAAATTGACACATGGATGGATTGGATCGCCATAGGACGACACGGTCCGATTTGGTCATCTTCTCGTCGCGTGCTGAGTTCCTAAGGTCTTGTGCGATACGGGGCGCATCTTCCTTCGAGTCGTATCGGGCTCTGAGTTTTGTGGGCCATTATTTCAAAGCGGTCCGTGGGCTTTTTTGCGATTCCGTCTTCGGATCGTGGCTCGGGGGGCGTTTCGTGGACCGAATAAGACAAAGGAGGGGAGGCAAACGGTCACCTTCTTTGCTTATATAAGCCGACGCTCCCCTCTTCATTTTCCTTCTTTCTCCTCTCTGCTGAATCGTCTCGCGCGAGCTGTCGAACAACGAATCCAACCCTTTAAAACTTTCGAAAATCCAAGCTTTCCCTCAGTTTTTAGAAAGGTAACTTTATAGGAAGCACCCTCATACTATTTTCCTGAATTTCTACGGTTGATTCCAGAAAGAAACAATATAAATCCGCTACTTTTCGAAGTTATCACCAAATCGCCATGGCCATTGAACGTGGAGCTCAGAGCTTGAGGATGGGAAGGAGATGAGGAAGAAGAAGGATGGAGAAGGAGAAAGAAGGCTGACTCGGATCGTGGTCAGTGATTGAGGACGGAAGCAAGTGGCGAGACGAATACAGATTGAGAGGGCAACCAAGGGTCGTACCATGGTAGTCGCAACGGTTCGTGAGGGAGCCTTCCCTTCGCCCGGCGATTCGATGAGGGGCAAACTCTCTGCTCTGCGATCGGGAAAGGGTGCGATCCCTCTGCCATGCGAGTCGAAGGGGGGGCGATCCCCCTGTCGTGCGAGTCAGAGGGGGGCGATCCCTCTGCTATGCGATCCGTCTCACGGCTGGTGATACGAAGAAATTTCAGTCTTTAATCAGCGCCTTGCCGCTACAAAACTCTGGACAGTTAGGATAGAGCCCTGACGTTGATCTCTCTGGACTAAATGACTTCATGATTTGACTGCATATGACGACTAATGACTTTTAATAACCTCGACTGCTTTCATGTTTTATTATCGTTTTTAATAATGCGCACACACAAGCACACGCAGTAGCACTTGCACACACGGGGGACGGGTAGTGTTAATCTTATCGTTCATATTTTCTCGTCCTAGCAGCAATGTCGAACGACCACTCTTCCTCAATATCTGTAGCCGAAACGGAATCTGAGACTCCTGAACAGCATAATCCTCAAATTCCTCCAATCAATCCAGAAGGTGAAGATTCTGGGTCCGAATATGAAGCCACAGAATCGGATCCGACAGAAAGCACGTCATCCAGCAACAACTCCGATTCTGATGAGCGAGCTCCGGACGAAATTCCAGGCGCAGTCGGGATAGACAAATTCTCTGACTCTTTAGCGTCCAAGCTCGACGAGATAAAACTCAAGAGAATCTGCTTAAGACATGGCATTCCTTGGGACTATGTCTTAACACCTGGAAGCGAAGACAGACCTCATTTAGCACCGGAAGGGTATATGTCGATCAGTCGGACAATGTGTCTAGTAAGAGCTATCCCTCCGTTCCCTCCGATTGTCATTGAAACTTTGAGACGATTAGGCATTGCCCCGATGCAGCTTCATCCAAACGCCTACGCGTCTCTATATTCTTTATATGTTGCTTACGCGGAAATCTTGCACGCCGAACTCAAATTCAGAGACCTGGTGTTCTTCTTTCTCTTCAAGCACCGTTCTTCTGCAACTCCCAACTTTTCCTTTTTTGAATCAGTGGCGAACAGGAAAGTTCTGTATGACGGGTACAGCAACATCGGGGATCCTAAGTCTGACTGGTTTTACATAAGAAGACAGGCTGGATGCTCACGGAGATGGCTCAAATCAAGTAAATTTTGATCGCCTAGTTGAATATCTTGCTTGGGGGAGTCTAAATAATAACATTCTTCCGCTTTTTCCTTTGTCTTAAACAGATCATGTCTTCCCGAAAACAGAGGGCGCATTATACAACAACCGGTTATCCATTCTTTTGCAAAGCAGATCCGACTTTTTAAGGATTAAAAAATGCATTACGGATGACAACCTCCACAAGCATCGCCTCTTGGATAGGAAATTTGGACTTGGAACCGGCGGCAAACCTTATAAATATGTGCCCCCGACGGAAGGAGAGGGAACTTCACAAGCGGTGGAGACAACCAAATTTCACAAAAGTCCTTCTCCGATAGTCATCCAGGACGACGAAGACTTGAATGTATACAGGGGAGATGAATCCCGTGGCGATGCGTCGAAAGAAATCCCTACTTCTGCTCCAATGGAAGCTGTCGGTGATGACGAATTGACAGAAGAACAATTATTCGATGAGCTGAATAAAATCCCTTTGCCCGACATTGAATACACGGAAAAAGACTTCGGCGAGGAGCCTTTCTTTTCTGCTCCCGAAGAGGCGGCTGACTCAACAAGGAGACGTGAAACGGGCCAGACGAGCCTGTCTCCAGGCCCGGGTCTGTTAGGGGGAATTATATGGGATGCACACCTCACACACACTGCCTGATTGTGCACTACTATGTCGTGAATATTCAATGTGATAATATGCTCTTCCTTTCTTTTTTGCAGGAGCGATGTCACGCAGGAAATCTTACTCGTACCGTTCTCTTCGCGAAGGTACCCCCAGCCTTCGTTCGGGTACTGAGCGCCCTCGCGGTCCTTCTCACAAGCCGAGCTCTTCGCAACCTCGTTCTCCACTCAGATCAACCTCTACCAGGCCTTCAAGTCATCCAATAATTCCGACCGGGGGGAAGACACTTCCAAAAGAGTTGACTCCTCCAAAGAGTGCGCCTTCCCACAGTCGGTCGTCCAAAAAGCGTCACGAATCCAAAGATGGGGACAGGGATTCATCCAAAGATACTGAGCAAGAGAGAAGCAACATAGTCCCCACTAGCCAACCAGAATTAGCTGCCTCCGGTTCACGGGACTACGTTCACGGTCCTGAAATCCAAGGCAGGCTGGAAAAGCTACGGGAACAATTTCCAGGAATGTTCTTCGATATGATGGTCTTTGTTCCTGCCTTGGAACCAGTTCCTAAGAACTGGGATAAAGAAGTCATTGGGCATATCCGTCACGTGGCCAAGCAGTACGAGGCGATGAAAAAGCATGCACTTAATCTTTCGGAGGTCATCCGGACACTCGGAATAGAAGCTCATAGGTCTAAAGCGAAACTCGAAAATAATGAAAGGGCTAGGACAAAATTAGAGAAGGATCTAGAAGACGCTCAAGCCCAACTCGCTCTGGCACAGAGAGATGCCGCAAACTATAAAACTGAATTAGAAAATGCCCAGCAGCGCTTTCATTTAGAACTGGATTCAAATAGCCAGGAAAAAATGGCCTTAAAAAAGGAAGTTGAAGACCTCAGAATGGCCAACATCGAACTGGCAACGGCACAAGGCCATTTTTTGACGGAGAAGGCTGCTTGGGAGGCGGAAAGAGCAAGCTTAAAAGAAAAGTTGGCTTTGGCAGAGGAGGAAAAAGTGATTTTGAATGATCAGGTGGCCGATGCGGAGAGACGGGCAGCTCTTGCCGAAAAGAACGTTGATAGCGCCATTGAAATGGCCACTGCCTCCAACAACAAACTCCTTGAAAGAGAGAAAGAAATCGAGGGGTTTGAGGAGATGATCTTTGACTTCCTCGGCCAGGTTCTCAAAACTCGCAATATCTCATGGATCCCGGATTATCATGTTACTTTGGCCAACCTGTGGGATGCCATCGTGGAAGGCGAAAAACATAGACTAGGGGTCGAAGAGATCGATGAAGATGAATTGATGAAAAGCATCCTAAGGGACAACGAGCCTGAGGATCTGGCAGAGGGCTGTCGCTTAATCTTGGCGGAGATGGAGAAGGAGAGAACCATGGCTAAAGGCAAAAGCAAAATCGACGAAGGTTCCAGCTCCGCCGCCAAGTCTAAAACTTCCGAAGTCGAGGAATATCATCCTGACGATCCGCTGATCCCCTTAGGCTTAACTCCCGTGGCTGTTGGAGCATCCGGATCTACTCAAGAGGGAGTATCTGCTGAAGGTACCTTTCTCTATTCCCAACGATTTGCTAAAGCGATTGCGAATTGTCGCCATCTAACAGGGCAACCCATTGAATTAGTAATGTGTGTCTTTCATAATGCAGGTGGCGAGCCCGCCGATAAGGGTGTTGGAAAAGAGAGAGAGGTGGAGGAGAGGATCGTCCTGCCGGGTGCTGAAATCGATGTTCCAGAGCGAGTCGAGGCTGCAACAGCTGAAGGAAGCGTCTCGGTGCCTAGCGCCGACGTACCCAAAGATGCTGAGACTATCGAGGCTTTAAAAGACTTGGATGGTCGGCATGTGGATGATGAAGAGGATATCACCGGCACCAAGAAGGCCGACGATGATGATGATGAGGAACCCCTGGCCAGCCGAAAAGCCAGACAAGAAAAAGGGTTGGCTTTGAAGAAGGCGGGGGATGAGGCTTTGGATGTGGTCCCTCTCGCAGAGTTCGATCCCAAAACTGGGATGATTATGAAAATCCAGTCCAAGTCCATCAGCCGGCAACTCCACTTTGCAAACCCTGATGACTTCCCTGCTTCCCTCTCCGGCAGAAGCAAGGGAAAAGATGGGGGAGAGGAAGCCTCAGAGGAGTCAGACGCTCCCCTCGTGGACAAGCGGAAAAGGAAAAAGGGGGATCCATCCGAAGCCGACAAGGAGAGGCTGGAGAGGCAGAAGCGAGAGAAGATATCAAAGCACAAATAGGACGTTTACTGATATTTTGCCTTTTAAGCTTCCCACTGGCCAGGGAGTGTAATTGTGAGACTGGCCCTCACTTTTGTTTCTAACTTGTTTTCACTTTGCTGATTTGCAGTACATAAACAGGGATTTGTTTCTTCTTACATCATCGTGTACCTGTATTCATAGACACTTTCCACATTTAGTCGTTAGCTAGCTATTAATAATTATAAGTCAGTCAATCAACAGGAAGAAGAATGTTCATGCTATGTTACACTTGTTATATCAAAGTTTAGTGTTCGCATAGGAGTGCGCGATGCTCCCTAATCAATTGTTAGAGTTTTATGCTTGGCGATTCGTTCGTTCCCCGATCCTTCAGCGGGGAAGGGGCTATTTCTCAGCGCTCAATCGAAGACGCTTTTATACTCTCTCTCTCTCTCTGGAGAGTTAGAGTTCGAGCTCAGCGATTCATTCGCTCCCCGATCCTTCAGCGGGAAAGGAGCTCTTTTTCAGCGCTCAATCGGAGACGCTTTTATACTCTCTCTCTCTCTGGAGAGTTAGAGTTCGAGCTCAGCGATCCATTCGCTCCCCGATCCTTCAGCGGGAAAGGAGCTCTTTCTCAGCGCTCAGTCGGAGACGCTTTTATACTCTCTCTCTCTCTGGAGAGTTAGAGTTCGAGCTCAGCCGTCTGCGACCATGCCTGCTCCTCAAACTCGTCTCAGGTTTACATTGTAATCCAAGCTCCGAGGATTAAAACCAGTCGGACAAGCAGCTAGAGCATTTACTAAGGCTTTGGGTTCCTCTGATTAGTTTACGATAGGAACTGTCGGCACTGGATTTTGGGTACCTGCAATATTCACACTGAATTTTCATAGGCAAATAAATAAAGATGCAGTAAAGGTAAATGACACGCAGTATTTTTATAGTGGTTCGGTCGAATCGTGACCTACGTCCACTTTATAACCTCTTGCTTTAAGAAATCAGACTGTTCTAGGCAAGTCATGCCCTGTACATAGTTTTTTTTTTTTTTTTTTACAAAACAAAAGAATAGATTTGAAACTTCTCATGTTAGATATGGCCGTAGATGTTGGGCATTCCACACTCTGGGGATCTCCTTTCCATCTACAGTTGCCAGCTTGAAGGTTCCGTTATCAAGCTTGCTGAGAATAGAATACGGTCCTTCCCACTTCGCTCCCATATGAGTTGGGGGTGGAAAGACACGTTTCAGAACCAAGTCTCCGGGTTCCAAGGTTCGGGCTCGGACCTTTTTGTTGTAGTATTGGGCGACCTGTTGTTTGCATCTCAGAGCACGCAGGTCGGCTTCATCCCTCTTTTCTTCGATCATATCCAGGGACTCAAGAAGCAATTCGTTATTGGACATTGGATCATAATAGGTCACCCGATGAGAAGGTACCTTTATCTCAATCGGGATGACTGCTTCCGTTCCAAAAGCAAGGGAGAACGGGGTATGTCCTGTTGCTGATTTATATGTCGTCCTATAGGCCCATAGTGCCAAGGGCAATTCGTCAGCCCACATGGCTCTAGCCCGCTTCATTCTTCTTTTCAGAATGGACTTAATTACTTTATTTACAGCTTCAACTTGCCCGTTCGATTGTGGGTGTGCCACAGACGTGTATCGATTCTCGATGTGGTATTTCTGGCAGAAGTTTCTGAATTCAGCACTATCAAATTGAGTTCCGTTGTCGGTTATCACGATTTTTGGAATCCCGAATCGACAGATGATGTTTCTCACGATGAAGTTGATTACTCGTTTAGTTGTGATTGTAGTTAGTGGTTCTGCCTCGACCCACTTAGTGAAATAATCCACAGCCACAATGGCGAACTTGGCTCCACCCCTTGCTATGGGGAGACATCCAATGATATCAATTCCCCACATAGCAAATGGCCACGGGCTCATCATTGTTTTTAACTGGCTTGGAGGCGCTCTGGGTATCTTTGAAAATCTCTGGCATGCATCACATCGTCGTGCATATCTTACTGCATCCTTGTTTATGGTAGGCCAGAAGTAACCATGCCGTAATATCTTTTTTACCAAGGTTTGCCCCCCGGTATGGTCGCCACATTCTCCTTCGTGGACTTCTTGCAGCACACGTTTGACGTCATCGTGGGCTATACACCGAAGGAGGGGCATTGAATACCCTTGCCTATAAAGGACTCCGCCTTGCAGTACGTATTGGGCGGCTTTACGAATCACTTTTCGCCTCTCGCTTTTCCTGGTCGGAAGCGCTCCATTCATTAGGAAATCCTTTATAGGGGTCATCCACGATTCCTTTTCTGGTTCCGTCTCTAGTACTAGGTCGATTTCCATCTGATCAATGCTGGGAGACCGAAGTACTTCAACGGGGGCTAGCCCTATCACTTCAGGATCGTTAGAACTAGCCATCTTTGCCAACTTGTCTGCCTGCTGATTTTCTGACCGCGGAATATGAGATATGCTGTAGTGATCAAACTCATTCAGCAGTTCTCTCGCTTTCTTTAAGTATAGAATCAATCTTGCACTTTTAGCTTGGAACCTCCCAGTAACTTGGTTCACAACTAACTTGGAATCGTAGAAGATGTTCAGTTTCGTGACTTCTAGCACCTTTGCAATCTTTAATCCGGCTATCAGAGCTTCATATACAGAATCGTTGTTAGTGGCCTGAAACTCCATTCGGATGGCATAAGTTATCAATCGTTTCTCGGGGGTTTCAAGCACTATTCCGGCGCCGGATCTTTCGTTATTTTTAGCACCATCAGTATATAATCTCCAGACATCAGGGTCGAAAAGTAATTTTGAGGGTTCCACTTCTTTGTTTGCTATGTCTTCTTCAGGAACTGTGAATTCTGCTATGAAGTCAGCTATCGCTTGCCCCCGAATTGATCGTCTGGGCTGAAAGTTCAAGTCAAATTGACTTAACTCGATATTCCATTTGAGTAATCTTCCAGACGCCTCTGGTCTCTGCAGAACATGCTTGAGTGGGTGATCAGTATATATGATAATAGGATGTGCTTGAAAGTAGTGCCGGAGTTTTCTGGAGGCAATCAGTAAACTATACGCCAGTTTTTCTATCCGTGGATAATTACGTTCTGCCGCTGTTAATTTTTTACTCACGTAATACACAGGTCTTTGGACCTTCTCCTCTTCCCTTACCAATGCTGAGCTGACTGCATGAGATGATACTGCCAAATACACGAATAAATCCTCATGGTCTATTGGTTTAGATAGAATTGGAGGTTTCTCCAAGTGTTTGAGCAAGTTCTGAAACGCTTCCACGCAGTCAGGTGTCCATTTAAAGTGGCGTTTTCCCCGCTTTATTAATTCGAAGAATGGGATGCACTTATCCGTAGCCCTGGAGATAAATCTGCTTAGTGCGGCCACTTTTCCAGCAAGGCTTTGCACGTCCTTAATTTGCCTAGGTTCCTGAATGTTCCTGATTGCTGTGATCTGGTCCGGATTGATCTCAATACCGCGCGAACTGACAATGAATCCTAAGAATTTTCCAGAGGCAACACCGAATGAACATTTGGTGGGATTGAGTTTCATTCCATACTTTCGAAGAATGCCGAACATCTCTGCCAAGTCAGTCGTGTGTTGAAAGGATTGCTTGGATTTAACCAACATATCGTCGACGTATACTTTCATCGTTTTCCCGATTTGGTTATAAAACATTCTGTTGACCAAACGTTGGTACGTAGCGCCTGCATTCTTCAAGCCAAAGGGCATCACTACGTAACAATATAATCCCAGATCAGTGATAAAGCTAGTATGCTCTTGGTCCGGAACATGCATCGGAATCTGATTGTATCCTGAATAAGCGTCCATGAATGAGAGAAGCTCGTGACCTGCCGTCGAATCTACCAACTGGTCAATTCGAGGTAATGGAAAACTATCTTTGGGACAAGCTTTGTTTAAATCCGAGAAGTCGATACACGTTCGCCACTTCCCGTTGGCCTTCTTTACCAGGACTGGGTTCGAAATCCAATCTGGGTAAGTTGAATCTCTGATAAATCCATTACTCTTCAGCTTCCCAACCTCTTCTTTCAAGGCAGCAGACCTCTCTGGGCCCAGCACTCGCCTTTTTTGCTTCACTGGGGGATGTTTGGGGTTAATGCTCAAAGAATGGCTCATGATTGATGGGGATATCCCGCACATGTCCGCATGGGTCCAAGCGAATACATCCAAGTTGTTCTTTAAGAAAGCCGTCAATTCTTCGGCAAGAGTCGGACTTAACTGGGATCCAATCTTAAGGACCTTCTCCGGATCACTGTCATCGATTGGCACATCCACAGTTGCTTCGTTGGGAGTTGCCGTTCTGCCCACGGGTTCTTGATCCTCTCTGGGATCTATATCCTCGGGCATCACTCTAGGCAACTCTCCAACAATTATCCTCTTTGATTGCTATAAGGTTTCCGCCCCCAAAGGGGGGGGAGTGCATTTAGTTTCGATATCCCCGCCGTTGCGAAGCAACTTTAATTCGGCAACATAACATGCTCGCGCAACAACTTGATCCCCTCTCACGATACCAACGCCGGCTTCTGTGGGGAACTTCAATAGCAAGCACCAGGGGGCTTTATAGGCTCTGAATTTTGCGAGGGCCGGCCGGCCCAAGAAGGCATTGTATGGCGATTCGACATCCAAAACCACAAAAGGAAGGATTCTCACTCTCTGGCGTTCTCCTTCCCCAAGTGTAACTGGCAATTCTACGTAACCCATAGGTGCGGTGGATGCTCCGTTGAATCCACGAATCCATCCTTGGCAGGGCTTCAAGTCTTTTATCTCAAGATTCATCTGGTCAAAGGCTTTTTTGAAAAGGATATTAACGGAACTCCCGTTGTCCACCAGTACCTTATGAACAGTGGCTGGCCCAATGGGTATTGTGATTACAAGTGGATCTTCAGTTGGAGCATGGACCCCAATGCTTTCTCGCTCTCGGAAAACAACATCATCAGTCATCATCTTTTGCTGCTTCACCGGAACACTGTCCTCAGGGTTGCTACATTCCCCCATTTCGAGGTGTTGTTTGGCTGCGTTGACATATTGATCTAAAGCTTTGGAACTGTGCCCAGCAAGGTAGAGTCCACCGATCACGGTGTTGATTACAATATTCTTTCCCTTTTGCTGAGCAGTTGGCCTAGCAGCAAGTTGATTTTGATTCTGATTCGGGGCCTGTACTGCTTGCCCCCTGTCCCTAGGTGCTACTCTGCATTCGTCTAGCTTCCCTTCTCGAAGCAACCTTTCGACTACGTCCCTCAGGTGACGGCATTCATTCGTCGAATGGCCGTGAATTTGATGAAAGAGGCAAAACTTCCCTGTCTCACGCTCTTTTTCCGTCGACTCTCTAGGAGGCGGCCTCTTATTCTGGAGGACTTCATACGCATCCATGAAGATATTTTCCAGAGTATCATTTATGGGTGTATAACTCTCAAAGGCCCTGGGACGAGTCCTTCTCTGGGAATCGTTCCCTCGGCCCCTCTTCCGGCTGTTGCCATTAGCATTGTTATTGTTGTTACCCGGTCGGCGATCACCCTGGTTCTGATTTCCGACGTTAACCTCAACTTTCCCCGAGCTGTCTCCAGTCTGTTTGATGGCGACATTGCTCTGAACTTCTTCCTTATCATTTGTTTTAAGCTTTCGGTTCGCGTACACCTCTTCCCGGCGTAGATGTACATTGGCTTTCTCATAGAATAATTCTCTGGTGTGGGGTGGTTTGCCTGCCAAGTACCTCCCGAACTCAGTATCCTTATCCACTCCATCAATTAGTGCTGCGACAATGGTCGGCTCATGAGGATCTTTGACCTCAGTGGCTGCCAAATTGAAACGATCCAGGTACATCTTTAGACTTTCGCCCGGTCGCTGTTTGACAAGAAATAGATCGATCACGCTTTTCGTCTTCTGTGCGTAGATACGGAATTGCTCTACGAACTTCTCGCTTAGTTCCCTGAAGCTGGAAATCGATCTTGCCGGCAGGCGAGTAAACCATAGCAAAGCCACGTCTTCCAGGAATATGGGAAACGCTTTACACTTAACTGCATCAGAAGCGGCGGCAGCAGTCATTGACCAAGAGTATCTCATCAGGTGTTGAACAGGATCAGATCTTCCTGCATATCGGTTCATCTGCGGCATGTTGAAACGCCTTGGAAAAGTTGCATCCAAAATATCGTCAGTAAAAGGAGTATGACTACGGTCAATCCCCCAATCCTCGTTCCGCTGTCCACGGCTGTCGGCCAAAATCTGGTGAACCATGGCTGCAACGTTTGCACTAGTCAAAGGAGGTTCAGGATCAGTGCCTCTGGCCCGACGAGGCTCTCTGATCTCTCTTCGGGGAGTAGCCACAAAATCTGGGGCTTGGATGGGGCTTCGCTGCCCCTTGTTATCATGAGTATGGGTACGGCGACGAGGCTGAGGTGGTCTGTCATGCACAGGACTGTTCATGCCTCGAGTCCTGAGGGTCGTTGCTTGACCATCCATATTACGGTTTGTGGGTCTTGCCCCTAGTTCTTCTTCTTCTTGCGAGGGCAGGGTCCCGAACCGAAGCTGTTCTATGTTTTCGGCTCTTTCATACGGTTGCCGCGGAGGTCTCGGCGATTTTTCAGATGAAGAGGAATATGCTGGAGTGAGTGGACAAACTGGCGATGTTCTTTGCCTTGTTAACTCATCAAGTCTTCTATCCATAGCCGCCAGGTTTTGCCGTAGGATCGAATTTTCCTGCCTTTGGGCGGCTAACTCATCAAATAACCTATCCCACATTTCGACAAAACGGGAAAGATCCCCCTCAGTAACAGGAGCAGTAGGATCATAATGGTCATCATCACCCTCTCTTATGGGCATAGTGCTCGGACCGGGTCGAGCAGAGGTTCCAGGACGATAGGAGTGGGTCATGGGTTCTTTTCCAGGTCGAGTTGTGTTCTGACCATCAGTCTGGGTAGCTGCGGTTCGTGGAGGGCGGTTCGCTGTGCCCCCCTGGAATCGACTCGTGGTCATGGTGCGTGGAGGCTGCGAGGCGTTGCCTCGGGATCGAGTAACAACCCCTTTCGTAGCGCGGATCGTCTCATCTTCATCGACTCGGAACGAGGTGTTTTCATCGGATCGGATCGCCCCCTGCGCTCCGCGATCCAGAACCTCTTCGTTGCCCAGTTCGTGCACATTCTCCTCGATCGTCTCGTTGGTCTGCGAAACTTTAGATCTTTTTCCAGCCATGATATCCGAATCGCTGGAATCTTCAAGAAAATGAATGATGAAACTTTAAGGCTGAGATTCTCAGTGAAAGCACCAAAAATGTTAGATCGAAATTTGGACCTAACACCCAAATTGTTATAAACTGTAGAGAATTCTAAATGAGGAATAAGGAAAAAGAAAATAACACTCAGAATTTATAGTGGTTCGGCGTTAACGAGCCTACGTCCACTTTATATCTTATTGATTATGCTTTAAAAGCTAGTACAACAGTGATTTCTTTCAATATTCCAGTGGTTTGACAACAATGGCGGACTCAGCATTCACTATTGCCAAAAAGGTCCCGAAAAATGCCAAGCTCTGGGCTATTTATAGCTGATTTCGTCGGACGGATCGTGGACACGTGGCACGAATCCCGAGATTTTCGGGTCACATCGCAGCCATCGAAGAAAAAGTCAAACTAGCCGTTGCGAACAGGTGTCGTCAGATCCGTGCGATTCGGATCGCTGAAGACCAGCTCGTGGTTGAAAGGGTCAGTGGGTTCGGTTCGTTACAAGGGATCGGATCGCCTGGAGGTGGCGTTCGTCGACGAGATGAGAGCGATCCGTCCCTGGGCGAGTCGATAGAGTGCGATCCAAGCGGGGCGAGACGATGGCGTGCGATCCAAGCGGGGCGAGACGATGGCGTGCGATCCATTCTTCCACTTTCCTGGAGGACTTGGTTTCCTGATTTCCTTTCACGAATGATCCTGGATGGCTTGGTCAAAAAGCGAGCCAACACTGTCAAAACTAAAACAATTTTTATGTTAAACTAAAGAAATTTATATATGATTTTAAATTCATTACTCACCTGTGGATTAGATAACATCTGATGTTTGATAGTAATCTACAATAAGGGATGTTCGATATCCAAGAGTTCAATGATAGACCTTCCTCTAACTGGAAGAGTAAAGGTGAATCGCATAATTTCCTGTAACGAATGAGCGAGATGAATGAGGATTTAATAATTGCTTTCTCTTTCATTCTGAATACAAAGATGATCCGGTCGTAGCATTATGTGTAGATCACCCATCCTGCCTTCCTCTGTCGCTGCATTATTCTCCTTGACATTATACTAATTTCACCATTTGTTTCTGCGAAATGAACTATGTGACTGCCCACCCCGCACCACCCGACATTTCTAATGAAAGTGCGTTGTGCCAATATCCAACTAGCACGGGACGGTCGCCAAAGAAAGGAATTCTGAACTAACAAGGAACGTGTAGAATGTCTTGCAGCGCATGAGATAAAATATAATAATAACATAATGTGACGGCCCGCCCCGCACCAGGCGACATATCCAACGAAAGTGCGCTGTGCCGATGCCCAACTAACACGGGACAATCGCCAAAGAAAGGAATGAAGGGAATTTGAACTAACAAGGAACCTGTAGAATGTCTCACAGTGCATGGAATAAAATATAATAATAACATACTTGACATAAAACAGGCGTGATAGTGCATAAGCTAAAAACTAAACCATAATCGTCATAGCAGCAGAAATTCAAAATACAACTTATTACAATTCCAACATACTGTCTCTAAAGCAAAGAAAAAGGTGCATAACTAATGCCCAAAGTAATAACCAGCAACAACACAGGGAGAATATATATATATATATATATATATATATATATCATACGTGGAAGCCTCCTGCTCGTCTCCGGTACAACTACTCGTGCATACCACCTAACTTGTCTCTAGTCTGCCCGTTTAAGAGCACCCAGAGTAATAGGAAGAGACATAAAACTCTAGTTCATACAAAAGTCTGGTATGAGCGATAAACAGTAAAACAGAACAATAACAGGTATACTAAACCATACCTGAACCTGGACCTACAACCAAAGAGTTAGCACAACAGGATGTACAATACTCTAAGGTGACACAAACATATGGTATAAAGATACGAGGAAGGGGTGAGCATGTCATACTGATATCAAACAATCAAGCATAGTAACCATCCTCACATCTCTCACTCAATGCGTAAAGCATACGATATCCACCGCTTTGATCACCAAATTCTTACTATGATCACTCTGCCCCATGGAGTCATGGCGACTCCACTGCACTGATCCATAGCCACTAGTCCTTGCTATGTCCACTCTGTCCCATGAAGTCATGACGACTTCACTGCACTGGCTCATAGCCATGCTACGATCACTCTGCCCCATGGAGTAATAGTTACCCCACTACACTGATCCGTAGCCTAACATCCATCTTGGTGGTGAATCAAAGTTATGGATGTCGATAACCTCTTTGCATACGTCCCACAGCAAAGCCCAACTCATGAAGTTAACTCGTTGGTTCCCAATTGGATCCTGAGTTCCACTTCCTGTTTGGATTAACTTTGCATCTCGGGTTTCGGCATCCTCCGAATCGGTTCTGTATTTCCTCTTCACCTTGCTTCGGATCGGTTCGTGAGTCATGCTGTTCCCCCGGTTCGGTTCGGTCTCCTTCTTCTCGTGGTCAAGTTCCGGGTCGTGGTCCACATCTCCTGGCGGTTCGGTTCGTGGTGACTCCTCTGGTTCTGCCCTCCTCCCCAAGCACTCCGGGTCGGGTCGAGTGCATCAAATCCATTTGTGGTACATTGGTTCGGGTCGTGGCTCCATCACCAGTTTGGGCCGTGGTATCCCTCCTTTAGCAATTCAGATCATGAGCTCCACGGTCCTGGTCAATTAAGTTCGTGATTCCTCTACGGTTCGTGATGGTGCTCCACGATTCTGCTTGTGATGGCGCTCGAGGACTTCATGCAGGCGGTTCGCTTCGGGGGAACGACTCGGTTCGTGGTGGTACTTCAAGATCCCATGGGCGATCCGATCCGGCCCTCCAAATCCCATCCGATCTGAATTCCTGCACCACTTCCCGCGAGCTATTTACGCCACACGACGGCATTTTCGGCCAATCTAGCTTTGTTAAGCAATCACAAAACATTTCAAATAGTCATAGCAACATGTATAATTAACCATAAACAGCAAAACAACAATTTAAAATGTTTATACGGATCAAACATACCCAAAAACTCATGTTTTTCTCTTAATCCCACTTAATCATGTTTAAGCATACAATTAGCAAAACATATTCAAATTATCCCAAATTTCTATTAGAGCACTAAAATAATATTTTAGAATTTTACAAATTTTTCCAGATTTTTCTGAGTTATAATTTCGCTAATTAACACTAATCACCCCTGATTAGCCGTAACTACTGAAAAAAATGCAAATCACTCACCTTGGCCACAAACAAACTATATATCTGAAATATTATCTGTTTTGGGTCGAATTCTAAAGCAACACAGCAGCTCCAACTCTGATTTGGTGTAATTCCCCCACGATTTGATGTAGCTTGGCTTAATCTTCAACTAGAAAGCGATTAGGAGCGATTTAGGATGAAATTAGAAGGTAGAGGCCATGGCTAGGGTTTGAGAAATGTTTCAGCTAGGCGGCTAAAAAATGAAATAAATTCGTTTCCTAACTGTTCTCAGCCATCGCATAACCCTAATCCTGAAATGGGTTATGGGCCTTCTTGCTAATCACCCTAATTAGGCCCGGTTAAGCTGTTTTTGACCTTCTAAACCTTGTTTCAGCCATATCTCCCAAATGGTAAGTCCGTTTGGCTAATCTGACCACTGTACGGAAAGGTAAACCATCATTCGGATCCAATGGAAGTGGTTTTAGGTCAAAATCCTTACCAATCAAATGTTATGGCCGAAACAAGATCAGCTAGGGGCAAAACGGTCATATAAAAATCGGCAAAAATCATGAACATGGGGAATGACCCCAATAGTCATTCCCCAAAGTTACATGACCATACGACTTCGTATGTGAAAGAAATAAATATTCTCCGATCCTTCGATTTGTAGAACGCAGCTTGTTACATTCTCCCCCCTTAAGAAATTTCGCCCCCGAAATTCCTTAACTAAGAAACAAACAAAGTATCCCGCATGCCTACCAACCATTGACAACAATCAAACAAACAAGCCTATCCTAGCATGCAGAAAACAAAGTAGCAATTAAAATCTTACCAAGCAAAGAGTTCTAGATACGTCTTCCTAATGCTCTCAGTCGTTCTCATTCTCGCCCCACTGAACTTTGAGTAGATTCACTACTTTCCTTCGAAGTTGCATCGTATCGTGCTCGACAATACAAATCGGCTTGTGGTTCCCAACCGCCTCGGGTTCTAATTTGATATCATCCAACTGATCAGGTTAAATAGTCATATCAGGGTCGTGCACGAATTTCCTTTACTGGGAAACATGAAATACGTTATGAACTCCTACCATCTTCTCTGGTAATTCAACTTTATATGCCAAATTCCCAACTTGCTCGAGGATTGGGAATGGACCAACAAATCTTGGTGCCATCTTTTCTCTCCTTCCAAATCAAATAACATTCTTTAATGGAGAGATCTTGGCAAATACTAGGCCGCCAACGGAGAATTTCAAATCCTTTCCCTCTTATCATCATAACTCTTCTGCCTATCTTAGGCAGCCTTCATTCGCTGTTGAATGATCTTAATCTTGTCTGAAGTTTCTCTTATCACATCTGGTCCAAGCACAAACTTCTCACCAGTTTCTAACCAACATGACGGTAAGTTGCACAGTCTTTCGTACAAAGCTTCAAATGGAGCAGTACCAATACTGGATTGATAATTATTATTATATGCAAACTCTGCTAGATGCAAATGGTCATCCCACGATCCACCAAAATCCAATATGCAAGCTCTCGGGAGATCTTTAAATATACGATTCACCCTCTCTGTTTGACCATCAGTTTGAGGGTGATACGCGGTACTGAGATATAATTCTGACCCTAGAGCCTCTTGTAAGCTCCTCCAAAACCCACTAGTAAACAACGGGTCTCGGTCACTCACAATGCTTTTAGGCACTCCAGGACCCACTTTATGTACAGTTTTGCTAACTTAGCTGCTATTCTATTCGATTTGATCGGTATGAACCTTGCTCTCTTGGTCAATATGTCTACAATCACTCAAACACTATAGTGGCCCGATCTAGTACCTGGTAACCCATCAATGAAATCCATTGATACTTGCTCCCATTTCCATTCTGGAATCTCTAATGGTTGTAAGAAACCACTTGGCTTCTTTTGCTCGGCTTTAACTAGCTGGCAATTTATGCACTTGGATATAAAGCTCCCAACGTCTCTCTTCATCCCTTCTGTAACACCCTGTATTTTCTATTCACGTTATAATAATGAATCCTAGAATACTTAATTTAAAATGTATGAATTAAGGGAAACGGATTACGCCATTGTGTTCGTCTCGGAATTCTGGTTGAGATAGAGTTCGAGTTTGCATAAACTGGACTTCGTATGAAGAAGTTATGGCTGTCGGAAGTTTCAGAAATTCAACTAAATTCAAACAGTTCGAAAACGAGTTTAAAATTCAAACAGAATCCAGTAGCGGGCTGGGCGGGAAAATTACCGCCCAAGAAGGTCGACCCTAGTTTCGACCTCCCCCCTAGAGGTCGACCTGGGGGTCGATCTGGCCCCCGGCCAGTTCTGAAATTTAAATGACTGTTGACTCGTTGTTGAGTCACTAGGGTTTCTGGATGGTCCTGATCAGGTCTGAGTGGCTGTGATTAACCCTAGGTTCTTCTGACGGCTATAATCAAACTGAAATTCTATATAAACAACCCAATGCCTAACCTAAAAGCACACAAAAAAATAAACCTAGAACTGAAATGCCGTCAGTAGAAGACATGGAGTAGCCGTAACCATTTCCAATTCAAAGATGAGTTAAAGAACCTGAATCAAAAATAAAATTAAAGAGAGTCTAATTCAACGATCTTCTTCAAAGGAGCGCATCTCCAATTTCAGAATTCAGATTTCAGAATGCAAGAATTCTTTTTAGTTTGTAAGTTAATTGTTACGCAGATTTAAACATTCCTTTCGACTGAATTCATGACATGCTGTAATTGGAATATAGTACGATGCTTATGTATAAGATTTGATTCTCGTTTATCTTAAAATATCGTTGTAATTAATCATGTCTATATGCTTGTGGTGATGAACATGTTGTATATTTCATGTCTATATGCTTATGGCGATGAACATGTTGTATATTCCATGTCTATATGCTTGGGTGAGGTACAACATTGTATGTTATTACGATTGGGTAAAGAACTTATTATGCCAACAAAATGGTGAAACATGTCATGTTGAAATTTGATGGTTATTTGCAAGTCTAGGATCTAAATCACATGCCAACATTTAGCTTAACATTCATGAATAGTTAGAACCATGTCAAGTTGAATTTATTTATGTTGTAAAAAGTTGGAATTGCAATCCTCTTATGTTTAACACACATAAGTTATCTTGCTAAGTTGCAATTTAAAAATGATTAGAGTAGCTTTCTTATGTTTTGACATACATAAGTTAGTATGTCAAATTGTAGTTTAAGTCTTGTTTATGTGTTAAACCTCCATGTTATACCCATATCAAGTTTACATGACTCAGTCACAAGTTCACCTTTACCTGTTTAGTTGAGATAATGATACATCTATGCCAAGTTACGTGTGATAAGTTTAATGTATGCTATTTTATGTTTATGTCATGTTCCTTGAATTTCACCCCTTTTTTTTATGGGTTTGGGCTAATTTGTTAGCCCAACATTTTATGCAATTCATACATATGTTCTACGAGGATAACGAGGGGGAAACATAAAAATTCATGGCATAGGATTGTTCGTAAAATGGTATACTTAAGATACCATTTATTGTGAGCAACATTTGAAAAGATAATTATGGCATGAGTAAATTAAAATTAATTTACATAAATAAATTTGATGTATATAAAAAAATATGAATTTAGAAAAGACGAATATGCCTAACCCGAGGTTAGACTGAGTTGTGGTGTAAATCTGCCCGGAACCGACCGGCATATCCAGTAACCACAGCAAGACGTGTCTAATGTGGGTGGTTAGTGCATCAAGCCCAAAAAGAACCCGAGGTTAGACTGAGTTGTGGTGTAAATCTGCATGGAACCGACCAGCATATCCAGTGATCACAACAAGACCTGTCTAATATGAGTGGTTGGTGCTTTAAATTAAAAATTAGTCAGGATTGGTAGGGTTAAGTAAATTAGGAAAACACTTAACCGATTCAACATGTTAACTAAAACGAATGGGCTGGGTTAGGAAAACTTGGACACTTAACCAAATAAACATGTTGATTTGAAGACCCTAGTAACGGGGACCCATCTCAGCAGTAACCCACATAAATGTATCATGGACCCCTGAAACTAGGCAGGGTGGGGCACGATTATTAGGCTGAATTATAAGAGGTCAAAACGTCGGTGGTTGGTGGGCTAGTGTAGGCTCCGACGGTGTATGGGCATGCACGTACTCCGGAGTGGAAAAAAATCAGGCACTAGGCATCAGTAGTGTACTCTGTGCATCTTGAATCATGTCGGGTTGCCACCAGAGGGACTGATACACCCCATGGTGGGACCAACACAGGTGACTACAATCAAGCTGGGCCGAAGGACACAGGACTTGAATACATGCGAGTAGGAGCCGATCGTTTAGGGGATCGTTTGTTGTAAACACGTGGGCTGGTCGAACAAATGGTTAAGTAGGTATAGAGACTACTGTAATGGGTGCGATCACACATCCCCCTTATCTTATATTAATGTATTGTCCTATGTTCTGTCATCACTGTCATGATCCCTTTCTTGTTTAAATACTAGTAACCACTGAACTTGCCAGACTTATTGTCTGACCCGTTTCCTTTCGTCTTCTTTTCTTCTTTTCCCCCCTTAGGTCCACATAGAGGAAATACTCCAGCTTAAATCAAACTCTTTACAAGCTTCAAGAAAGTAGATGTATGACTTGGACTCTCTTGCATTGTCCATGGCTTTGGATATGATCCTTGGGGATTTATGCATTTTTACTTTTTAGTTTATGCTTCTTTATTGAATAATCAAGACATAAATTATGGTGTAATGTTTTGAAGTTGTTTTGAGACAATTTGATGTAATTATTTTGTATTAAACTACGTATGGAATAAATTTTGGATTCCGCTGCTTAAATTTATTTGTCTTGTAAATTTTTCTATGTCTTATACCTATAACTCTCCACCAAAGTTAAGGCATTCCCTTTGTGAGTGACCTTAATGGAGGTGGGCTGTTTCACTTGGTATCAGAGCAAAGGTTTACCAGATTAGATAGTAATTTTTGAAAATCTATTTTCAAAAGAAATATAAAGAAGCATTTTACAAGGAAAAGTGTTGTTTTAAAAATTAAAAATCCATAATCCCCAAAGCCATATGCACTATCTTTCTATCCTTCGTTTTGAATCTTTTCTTTATCGTTTCATCATGTCTGGGAATTTTAACCTTCCAGAGGGTGTGCCAATACCTGGCTGGTTCAGGGGGTACTTAGAGGCTAGGGACAATGACGCAGTCCCAGCAGATATTCCTCCTTCAGCTGCAGCGTTTCCTTCTCCCCTCCTCCTCCTCCTCATGCAAATGCTTTCTCAAAGATCTGTAGAGATTTTAGGGCTATGGGTGGAAAGGATTTCAAGGGGACTGAATCATTCGTAGAAGCAAGGAACTGGCTCAAAGAAATTAAAGATCTGTTCTTTATCTTCGAGGTGGACGATAGACAAAATATACATTTGGCGGTGTGGTTGCTCAAAGACGAAGCTTCGTATTGGTGGGAAGTCACTAACGCTGAGAGGCCGGTTGAAACATGGATGGTTTTCAGAATAAGGTTTAATATGAAATTCCTCTCACAAGCTGAACGAAATTTACAACTGGAAAAGTTCTTATCTCTTAAGCAAGGAAGTATGACGGTCATGGAGTACGTCAATCAATTCAATCAGCTGGCCCGGTTTAGACTAGACTTAGTGGATACTCCTCATAAGAAGGCTCTCTGTTTTGTCAAGGGATTGAGTTAGCTAATTCACGGCTTGGTGATGTCCCACATACCTATAGGGGCTACTCACGAAAGGTTAGTGGACATGGCACTCTTAAATGAGGAAGACAAGGTAAAGAATGAGGCAAAAGCAGAAGTGCCTCAAGATAAGAATGGGGAAAGGTCACAGAAGAAGAAGGCTGATCCAAAGAAAGACGAGAAGAACAACAAACCCCGTGAAAGGAGAAAGTGTAATTTCTTTGGCATTCCTGGACATTTGGTCAAAGACTGCAGGAAGAAGAAAATGAAGATGGGTGGCTGTTTCCACTGTGGTGATACAGGACACATGGCTTGGGCTTGCCCAAAGAAGCAAGGGCAGGGAGCTGGACCTTCTTCGGGAGGACAAGTTCGCACTCTCATAGCACCTCCGCAAGAACGAGGTAGAAATTTTTCTGTTGAAAGTTTAGTCTATCTTTTTGATCATCCTATTTGTACATTGTTTGATTCTGGTGCATCGCACTCATTTGTATCTGCTGATTTAGTCGAATCTCTGCACCTAGACACTAGTTTAGTAGAGGATCCCTTGGTTGTTTCAAATCCAATCAGGGGCTCAGCTTATTTGTCAATGGTTTGTTTGGATTTTAAAATATCTATTCTAAGCATTGAGTTTAGGTGCAATGCCTATGTTTTGGGCTTCACGGGATATGGATTGATTCTAGGTATGGATTGGCTTTCCAGTAATGGTGTCATCCTCGACTGTGAAAAAAGAGCGGTTAGACTCCTGACTCTCCTTGGTAACACTCTTGAATTTTCTTGCAATCCCCTGAACTCTGTTATGTTAAGCTATCTAGAATCTCTTGATGCGTCTGTTGAGGAAATGCAGTTTGTAAAGGTGGTCCGTGAATATTCTGATGTGTTTGAAGAGTTAAAGGGTTTACCCCCGAAGCAGGAGATAGACTTCACCATATACCTCGTTGATAATGCAAAGCCCGTTGCTTTACCCGTTAGGCACATGGCTCCAAGGGAGAGAAAGGAGCTCAACAAGCAAATCAAAGAGCTGCTTGAAAAGGGGTTCATAAGACGGAGTATTTCTGAATGGGGTGCTCCGGTAGTGTTCGCAACCAAAGCTGATGGTTCGCTCCGCCTGTGCGTTGATTATAGGGAGCTAAACAAGCTGACCAAGAAGAATAGACACCCACTCCCAAGAATAGATGATTTGTTTGATCAGCTTGTAGGTGCATCGGTTTTCTCCCAGTTAGATTTAGCTACCGGGTTTCATCAGCTAAGGGTGGCTGAAGACAGCATTGATAAGACCACATTCATAACTCGCGATGGTTTTTTCGAGTGGCTTGTCATGCCCTTCGGCTTGACAAACGCACTTGCTTACTTCATGGATTTAATGAGCAGGTTGTTCCGAGAGTTCCTCAACAAGTTTGTGGTAGTCTTCGTAGACGATATTTTGATCTTCTCAAAGAATGAGGAAGAACATGCTCAGCATCTAAAGGAAGTCATGGATACCCTCCGGGCACATTAGTTAAAGACGAAATTCTCCAAATGCCATTTCTGGAGAGAAGAAGTTAGGTTCGTTGGACAAGTGGTGTCCAAAGAAGGGATAGCTGTGGACCCCACGAAAGTGGTTGCCATGCAAGATTAGAAGGTTCCTCAAAACGCAACCGAAGTCCGAAGCTTTCTCGGGCTAGCAGGCTTTTATCAAAAGTTCATCAAAGATTTTGCAAAAATCTCAGCTCCACAAACAAGATTGACAAAGAAGAACCTAGCTTTCAATTGGGACTTGGATTGCGATATTGCTTTCCAACATTTGAAATGGGCTCTAACAACAACCCCAATTCTGACATTGCCAGATTGAAGCAAGATGTTTACAGTATACACAGATGCATGCGGAACGGGACTAGGCGCTGTTCTGATGCAAGAAGGGAAGGTAGTGGCTTATGGTGGAAGATAGTTGAAAGTACATGAGAAAAACTATCCGACCCACGACCTAGAGTTGGCAGCCATCGTTTTTGCGCTTAAGTCTTGGCGCCATTATCTCCTAGGTGAGAAATTTGAACTGTATACTAATCATAAATCGTTGAAATACCTATTCTCGTAGAAAGATCTCAACTTGAGGCAGCAAAGGCGGATGGAGTTCCTCGCCTCGTACGATTTTGAGATTTCCAACACTTCTGGCAAGGGCAACGCAGTAGCAAATGCCTTAAGTAGAAAGAATCTAACCTTAAGCCCTCTCTTTGTGGAAAGGCAAAGCTTGGAATTCATAACAAGCTTTAACTTCAGACCCTCCACTGACTTTGTACCCGGCTTGCTAGCAACATTAGAAGTGCGACCAACTCTATTAGACTCAGTCGGAGCCGCGCAAAGAGAAGACCCTCAGCTAGCCGAAGTAATGGAAAAATTAATTAGGGGTGAGTCTTCTAGTCACCTCAATAGATACTCCATGGATGCCAAGGGCTGGTTGAGACGAGATGGAGGACTATGTGTCCCATAGGCAAGGGGCTTGGTAAAGACGGTTCTAGAAGAGGCACACCATTCCAAGCTGACCATACACCTAGGCGAAGACAAAATGTATAAAGATATCAAAAGAGTTTTCTTTTGGAATGGCATGAAGAAAGACGTAGCTGAATTTGTTTCTAAATTTTTAATATACCAACAAGTCAAGGCGAAGCAGAAGAAGCGTGGTGGTCTGCTCCATCCTCTAGTGATCCCACAGTGGAAATGGGATAGCATCTTAATGGACTTTATAGATGGGTTGCCTAGGTCAAGAAGGGGCAATACTAGCATTTGGGTAATAGTGGACAGGCTCACAAAAAGCGCCCACTTTATAACCGTCAAGAGTAGAAGGACTGCCTCATCTCTAGCATCCATATATCTTAAGGAGATATTTCGACTCCATGGGATACCCTCCAGCATAGTGATTGATCGAGACCCTATCTTCACGAGCGAGTTTTGGAAGAGTTTACAAGAGGCTGTAGGCACACAGTTATGCTTAAGCACGGCCTATCACCCTCAAACTGATAGCCAGACGGAAAGAGTCAACAGAGTATTAAAAGACCTCTTGAGGTTATGCATTATTGACTTCGGAGGTACATGGGAGGATCATCTACCTTTGGTGGAATTTGCTTACAAAAATAGCTACCAAGCCACTATAGGCATGGCGCCTTTCGAAGCTTTATGTAGAAGACCGTGCAGGTCACCAACTTGCTAGTGGGAGTCAACAGACAAGCTCATACTTGGACCAGACATGATTAGGGAGACTTCAGAGAAAGTAGACATGATACGGAGAAGAATGAAGACTGCCCAAGATAGACATAAGTCCTACACAGACAAAAGAAGAACTGACCTTGAGTTCGAAGGTGGAGACAAGTTGTTACTTAAAGTATCTCCTTTGAGGAAAGTCATTTGCTTTGGATCCACAGAAAAGTTAGCAACAAGATTTGTAGGGCCGTTCCTATCATCGAGAAGATTGGGAAGATGGCTTATAGGTTACAACTGCCCGAAAGATTTGCCGGGATTCATAATGTCTTTCATGTCTCTCACCTGCGGAAGTGCTTACACGAGTCTGCAGAAGTGGTAGAACCAAGTATGCTAGAAGAAGTTGAAGTTGAACAAGAAGCAATTGTGAGAAGAGTTCCAACCCGTATCATGGAAATAGAAGTCAGAAAGCTACGCAACCGTGAAGTTAAGCTCATCAAGGTTCAATGGAGCGACGCCGAGGAAGACGCGACTTGGGAAACTGAGGACCGTATACGCGCAACCTAACCTTTTCTTTTCGAGCATACAACTTTAATCTCTTTTTCCTCAAGTTTATGCTCATATCTATCTTTTTAGGTATATCTCCTCGATCATATCCTTTATCCTTAGGTAGGAACCTATTTGGATGTAAACATGTAATTGAAACATTTTATGATTGATGGTTGCAAGTGGTTGCTAGTGGATGCATATACACACACATTAGGTACTAGATCGGCTCAGTCACTTCCATATTGCATATGCATATATGTATTGCTTTATGGATTAAAACTTGATGTGTTATCGTATGGACGTTGCATTTGTATGAATGGTTGTGCACTCGTGTAAGAAATTTTGAGTAGGAAAATTTGCATTCATAATGGACTGATGGCACTGACATAATTTGCATTAAGGAGGTCAACTAAATTTGTAGACCGCCTAATTTTGCATTAGATATGGACATATACACACACTATGCATATGATCATGAAGCATTAGAAATCTTTTAAGGACATTGGATGCCTGTGTTTGATGGTTAAGTAGATGGTTGATTTGATGGTAGGATATAAGTTCTTCTCGACTTAGATATTTTGGGGACGAAATCCTAAAAGGAGGGGAGAATGTAACACCCCGTATTTTCTATTCACGTTATAATAATGAATCCTAGAATACTTAATTTAAAATTTAAGAATTAAGGGAAACGGGTTACGCCATTGTGTTTGTCTCGGAATTGTGGTTGAGATAGAGTCCGAGTTTGCGTAAATTGGACTTCGTATGAAGAAGTTATTGCTGTCGGAAGTTTCAGAAATTCAAATAAATTCAAACAGTTCGAAAACGAGTTCAAAATTCAAATAGAAGCTAGAAGCGGGCTGGGCAGGAAAATTCCCGCCCAGGCAGGTAGACCAGGGGGTCGACCCTAGTGTCAGCCTCCCCCCTAGAGGTCGACCTAGGGTCGACCTTAGGGTCGACCTGGGGTTCGACCTGGCCCCCGGCCAGATCTGAAATTTAAACGACTGTTGACTCGCTGCTGAGTCACTAGGGTTTTTAGATGATCCTGATCAGGTCTGAGTGGCTGTGATTAAACCTAGGTTCATTTGACGGCTATAATCAAACTGAAATTCTATATAAACAACTCAATGCCTAACCTAAAAACACACAAAAAAATAAACCTAGAACTGAAATGTCGTCGGTAGAAGACTTGGAGTAGCCGTCACTATTTCCAATTCAAAGACGAGTTAAAGAACTTGAATCAAAAAACAAATTAAAGCGAGTCTAATTCAACGATCTTCTTCAAAGGAGCGCATCTCCCATTTCAGAATTCAAATTTCAGAACGCAAGAATTCTTTTTAGTTTGTAAGTTAGTTATTACGCAGATTTAAAGATTCCTTTCGACTGAATTCATGACATGTTGTAATTGGAATATAGTACGATGCTTATGTATAAGATTGGATTCTCATTTATCTTAAAATATCGTTGTAACTAATTATTTCTATATGCTTGTGGTGATGAACATGTTGTATATTTCATGTCTATATGCTTATGGCGATGAACGTGTTGTATATTCCATGTCTATATGCTTGGGTGATGTAAAACATTGTATGTTATTACGATTGGATAAAGAACTTATTATGCCAACAAAATGGTGAAACATGTCATGTTGAAATTTGATGGTTATTTGCAAGTCTAGGATCTAAATCACATGCCTACATGTAGATTAACATTCATGAATAGTTAGAACCATGTCAAGTTGAATCTATTTATGTTGTAAAAAGTTGGAATTGCAATCCTCTTATGTTTAACACACATAAGTTATCATGCTAAGTTGCAATTTAAAAATGGTTAGAGTAGCTTTCTTATATTTTGACATACTTAAGTTAGTATGTTAAATTGCTTCTTAAATCTTGTTTATGTGTTAAACCTCCATTTTAGACCCATATCAAGTTTACATGACTCAGTCACAAGTTCCCCTTTACCTGTTTAGTTGAGATAATGATACATCTATGCCAAGTTATATTTGATAAGTTTAATGTATGCTATTTTATGTTTATGTCATGTTCCTTGAGTTTTACCCCTTTTTTTATTTATTGGTTTGGGCTAATTTGTTAGCCCAACATTTTATGTAATTCATACATACGTTCTACAGGGATAACGAGGGGGAAACATAAAAACTCATGGCATAGGATTGTTCGTAAAATGGTATACTTGATATACCATTTATTATGAGCAACATTTGAAAAGCTAATTATGGCGTGAGTAAATTAAAATTAATTTACATAAAGAAATTTGACATATATAGAAAAATATGAATTCAGAAAAGACGAATATGCCTAACCCGAGGTTAGACTGAGTTGTGTAAATCTGTCCGGAACCGACCGGCATATCCAGTAACCACAGCAAGACCTGTCTAATGTGGGTGGTTAGTGCATCAAGCCCAAAAAGAACCCGAGGTTAGACTGAGTTGTGGTTTAAATCTGCCCGGAACTGACCGGCATATCCAGTGACCACAACAAGACCTATCTAATGTGAGTGGTTGGTGCTTTAAATTAAAGCTAAGTCAGGATTGGTAGGGTTAAGTAAATTAGGAAAACACTTAACCGATTCAACATGTTAACTAAAACGAATGGGCTGGGTTAGGTAAACTTGGACACTTAACAAAATAAACATGTTGATTTGAAAACCCTAGTAACGGGGACCCATTTCAGCAGTAATCCACATAGATGTATCATGGTACACAGAAACTAGGCAGGGTGGGGCACGATTACTGGGCTGAATTATAAGAGGTCAAAACATCGGCGGTTGGTGGGCTAGTGTAGGTTCCAACGGATCATAGGTGTGCACGTACTACAGAGTGGAAAAAAAATCAGGCACTGGGCATCAGTAGTGTACTCTGTGCATCTTAAATCATGTCGGGTGGCCACTAGAGGGACTGATACACCCCATGGTGGGACCAGCGCAGGTGACTACAATCAAGCGGGGCCGAAGGACACAGGACTTGAATACATGCGAGTTGGAGCCGATCATTTAGGGGATCGTTTGTTGTAAACACGTGGGCTAGTTGAACCAATGGTTAAGTTGGTGTAGAGACTATAGTAATCGGTTGTAACACCCCACCTCTGCCAGGGTAACTCTTGCAAGCACACTAGCTTTGGAGGGGCGTTAAACAAGGTAAACATGCATGCAGATATCACAAGACAGAACATATAAGTAAAACAGAGTAGTAAAGCAGCGGATAAAACTAGCATTTCAAAACCATAGTCATGTTACAACAAAGTACTTGGTCATTATTTTCCAACAAACAAAGTCTAGAGAAAAGCATAAACTGAAAAACTGAAATACATGAAGTACTGTCCCCAAAGTGAAGTGTTAAACCATAGCAAGCTCAATGTCCAGAACCGTACATGAGCAAATCCCATAAGCAAGCTATAAAGATCCAAGCTAAGCTCCAATGTTCCCACCCTGAGGGCCTGGGGGGGGGGGGGGGAACGGAAGAAAAGAGGCGAAAGGAAACAGGTCAGTCAAAAAGACTGGTAAGCCCTAACTACTATCAGTTCATGAACTAGTAAAGTTAACTGGCATAAGAAGCTGAGATGAACTTAAGGATAACAACATACTGGCATGGTGATTAACTAACAAGATAGATAAAGGTGTCATCGCATAATCAAGGTTAAGTTTTGCACTACGGGTGTACTAGCATTCTAACATATCAAGTAAAAAAAGAATTGATCCCTCGGCCCAAGCTTGGCCCAATATCATGAGGTGACCGAAATCAAGGTCCAACTACACGGTCTAGTTGATCGGCTCCATATAAGCCTAACTCGTCAAGTGTCGGTGTCATACGGCCCAATCATGAAATGTAGTTAAACTGCGCTAGGTCCACCCTAGGGTGTATCAAGTCCTAGGGTGTCAACCTCGGACACAAATCAAGTATGCACAGTCTAGATCTACTGGTACCCGTGCCTGATTTTCCAACTCCGGACTATGTGCACGACCATAGCCCGCCTAGACCCACACCGGCGTACTTACTCAGCCGTCGTTTTGGTCGCTTACATGTCAGCCCAGTAATCGTGCCCCACCCTAGCCTAGTCCCTAGGGTCTTATGATACTATCAAGAGGGTTACTGCTGAAAAGGACCACGCAACTAGGGTTTCTTAACGGGTTAAATGTGGTTAACCCGACCCAAACGTGGATTAAATTGGTTAAGTGTACCCAAGGTTCATGACTTAACCCTGATTAACCCATCAAGCCCAAATTGGTTAAGTATTAAGTGGACCATGACTTAACCCTAATCAGAATGCATAAATTAACTTAATGTGCTTTAACCTCTCACATTAGACCTTGTTGTGGTTACTAGTTAAGCCGGGCGGGTCCGGGTAGCTTTACACCGCAACTTGGTCTAACCTCGGGTTCGAGCACAACATGACCAACTTCTCACATTGGGTCCTATTGTTTGTAGCCACTAGTTAAGCCGGGCGGGTCCGGGTAGATTTATGCTACAAACTCAACCCAACCTCGAGTTGGCCACACTTATATTTTCTAAGTGTCATGTCCATTATGTTTCCAAAACATAATTACAAGCTAACATATCACGTCATGTTATAAAAATCATGTTCATGTCATAATTTTACCCAACACCAACGTAATCCCATCGTTTACATAATCGCAACAATGCATAAAGGATAAAATAGGGAACTTGGCATAATCATGACAAAAAGGTGTTGAAGCCACAAGTTTAACATGGTGGCACATGAAATGTACATATGTTCATATACTTGCATATTGCATTATTAAGCTTCAAAAGTATGCATAAAACCAGACTTAGCATATAAGTAATACATGGTGATAAATGACATGTAGAAGTTGCTAGAAGTTCGCATTTAGCCTCACATGCAAGTTATCATAAGGGATATGATAACTTCCATGTTGCCAAAATGCAACCTTTAACATAAAGCTTGAAGCTTTAAGCTCACAAACTCAAGTTTAACTTGCATAACATGATAACATGTGTATAATGATAAACCCAAACTTGCATAACATAGCAACATGTGCCATACATAATGATTACACCAACTTGCATAACATAATGATCAACCAAACTTGCATATCATAATGATCAACCCAAACTTGCATCATTCATTTAACTTTATAGTTCAAAAAGAAAGTAGAAAAGGGCTTACAATGCTATGAAGACACAAATGAATATTTATTATAAAGACTGAGACGAAGCCCTTATGCAAGCACCAAAATCCCAAATATGAAAGCTCCAAATGAAAAACCCTTGAGCCAAATCAATAAAAACCCTTGCTTTGTAATAGAAATGTTGCAATTTGACTTGAATGCAAACTAAGAACACTCATACAAGCTTGAAAACACTTGTATGAACTCAAGATCTCTCATATAAATAAACTTAGGAATTTTAGCATGAGAGTGGAGGCCATGAGAGGAACAAATTTGGCATAGTTTAGTTGTAGGGTTGAATAATGGTGATTTAGGCTAGGCTTAGGGGTCCTTTTATAGAAGATTAGGATAGTATTAGCCAATGGATTAACCCTAGATCCAATCTGAGCCATCAAATCACGTCACAAGCCTCCAAAACAGGTCCAAACAGCCAAAATAGGTGCACCAGGCCGACCTGGCCGACCAGGGAGGTCGACCCCCAGGTCGACTCTAGTGTCGACCTGGTTGGGGGGGGAGGTCGACCCTAGTGTCAACCCCCCTGTCGACCTGTCTGGGCGGGAGTTTTCCCGCCCAGTATGTTTTGGCTGAATTTGAATTCTAAAATCAAATTTGAACTGTTTTTGAACTTGTAATTTTCTGAAAACTTTGACGGGCCATAACCTGGTCATACGGACTCCGATTTTCGAAAACTCGGACTCTATTTCGCGTATTTTTTCGAGATGAACGCAATGGCACAGCACGTTTCCCTTGATTCAGATTTTACAGTTTAACTCTGCCTTGATTTATGTTATAACATGTTATTCAAAAATACGGGTTGTTACATTCTCCCCTCCTTAAAGGATTTCGTCCCCGAAATCTCCAAGTTAGGAAGAACGTATCCTACCATCCATCATCCATCTACTCAAAACATCATCCACGTGCAGTCATTGTCCTTAAAGGATTCTAAATGCTGAATGATCATATGCAAAGATGTGTGTATATGTACTTATCTAATGCGAAAATCAGGTGGTTACTGATACAGTAAACCTCCTTAATGCATATGTATGTTAGTGAAATGAATCCATATGTATGCAATTTCCTACATAATTCATAATATCTATATGAGTGCACATAACATTCATCCATATACAACATCCATGTGATAACACAACAAATTTCAACCATGAATAAGTTAAGCACTCATGCATATGCAATATGAAAGTGTGTGAGCCGATCTTAGTGCCTAATGTGTATCATGCATCCACGAGTATCCATGTGCAAACACTTGCAACCACTTGCAACCATCAAGCATAACATGTTTCAAATACATGTTTCATCCAAAGGGTTTTTCTACCTAAGGTTCTCATGACAAGATTTAAAAAAAAGGTAAACTAGATAAACATGGATAAAAAGAAAGATATGCTAATTAGGAAAGAGGTCGAGAATGTACCCTCAAAAAGAAATGGATAAAGCCCACTCATCTTCTCCTCGGTTTCCCAAGTTGCGTCTTCATTGGCTTCACTCCATTGAACTTTCACTAATTTGACTGCCCGATTCCTTAGCTTCTTGATCTCCGTTCCCAAGATACGAATCAGAGCTTTTCTCAAGGTTGCTTCTTTCTCTACCTCAATGTCTTCAAGAATGCTTGGTTCAACCACCTCAGCGGACTCATGTAGGCACTTTTGGAGATGCGAGACATGAAAGACATTATGCACTCCGGCTAGCTTCTCGGGCAGTTCCACCTTATAGGCCATCTTTCCAATTCTCTCTATGATAGGGAAGGGTCCTACAAACCTTGGTGCCAGCTTCCCAACTGCTCCATAACGTACCACTTTACGCAAAGGAGAATCCTTCACGAAAACCATGTCTCCCACTTCGAATTCCAAATCTGCCCTTCGCTTGTCAGCATAGGATTTTTGTCTATTTTGGGCCGCTTTCATCCTTCTTCTCACTAATTCAACTTTCTCGGATGTGTCCAGTATCATATCGGGCCCAGGTATAAGTCTATCTGTTGTCTCCCACCAACAAGATGGTGACCTACACGGCCTCCCATACAGAGCTTCAAATTGTGCCATCCCTATGCTGGCTTGATAGCTATTATTATACGCAAACTCTGTAAGAGGAAGGTGGTCTTCCCAAGTACCACCGAAGTCGAGAACACAAAGCCTCAAGAGATCTTCTAGCACTCTATTCACCCTTTCGGTTTGGCCATCCGTTTGGGGGTGATAGGCTGTACTCAGATTCAATCGCGTACCCATCGCTTCTTGCAAACTATTCCAGAACTGGCTAGTAAAAATTGGGTCACGATCGCTAACTATGCTAGAAGGAACTCCATGCAACCGTACTATCTCTCGGAGATAAATAGATTCCAGAACTGGCTAGAGAAAATTGGGTCACGATCGCTTACTATGCTAGAAGGAACTCCATGCAACCGTACTATCTCTCGGAGATAAATAGATGCCAGCCATGATGCGGTCCTCTTGCTTTTTACTGGAATGAAGTGAGCACTCTTCGTAAGTCTATCAACTATGACCCATATGCTCGTGTTCCCTTTTCTTGACCTAGGCAATCCATCCACAAAATCCATAGAAATACTCTCCCACTTCCATTGCGGGACCTCCAATGGATGTAATAGCCCACTTGGTTTCTTTGACTCGGCTTTCACTTGTTGGCACACCATGCATTTTGAAACATACTCTGCTACTTCCTTCTTCATTCCGGCCCAAAAGAAAATGCGCTTCATATCTCTATACATCTTATCTCCTCCTGGATGTATAGTCATCTTCGAGTGATGTGCTTCTTCAAGAACTTTATGCACCATGTCTCCTACTTGTGGAATGCATAGCCTTCCATCACGCCTTAGCCAACCCTTATCCTCAATTGTATATTGTAGTGACCCAGATTTTGAGCGACTTTGGTTATCGACGTAAGCTCGACGTCGATAACCAAAACATCGAAAAATCCCAGTAATTAATGAAAGAAATTAGAAGGTGAGAATAGATAAGATAGAAACTTAGAATAGAAGAAGAAGAAGAACACAACATCAGAGTAACACGAACCTCACAGCGGAACGAATAACATATAATAGATAACATAACTTTGAAATATAAGAGTTATGTATACAATAGCACTTATTAGAGTACAGCACTTACAACACAGCGGAAATAACTATAGCTATATGATCCAGAAGCCTCCTGCTCCAGCTCTTCAAGTATACCTGTAAATCCTGACTACTTGACTGCCCGTACAAATTTAGGCACCCAAGAGTTTAGGGAAAACAAAATAAACTCCGGGTCAGTCATGTGACTGGTGTGAGTAAAACAATTTAATAATTGATTTAATAAAGAATATCTCACAAGACCACGCCGCATAACGGAACGGGTTTTTACCTTATGAGAATCCAAACATCTTTGCAAAGAAATATCATTCTGATATTATAATAATGTCTAAGTACAAATAAATATCAGTCTAGTAGAAACGCTTGCATCTCACGTTACTACATATATAGTATACAATCAAAATCGCAAGCACGTATTGGATGATTGGATTTCCAACTATGACAAGGTATGGAACCACCTTCCGATCATTGTACTCTAGGAATGATACACTGGAGTTCAACAAGAACATCTTGCAACTCAGCCACACATGACCGACCACTCATTTCGCTTGAGTGTATCGAATGTACATCACCAACGGTTGGGATCAGCAACCGTTCCCGTATATATATGGGACAGCATTGATAGATTTAAGAAACAAATGAATATTCACTAGATACGTGATTATACACCCCACTTCAGTGCGACCGACTTAGCCATGCTGCCAGCCCGATTTCTGTCATTTACCGGTTGTGAGGCTAGAAGCTACGCTTTATCATCACAAAAGATTCACTTCGAATGCCACATTGTCAGATCCATCGAAAATCACTAATTGATGTCTACAACAATACATTACGTGTCAGCTAAAAGAAGTTTCCTTCTTCGCTTCCACTCTTGGTACGGTTGAAGAAATCAATGTACGTGACTTTTCTGGAAATACTTTGTCAGACATCCATCTTCATTCACTTAAAATGTCACATCGTCATACCCGCCAAATCACAAATTGACTTATCCAAAAATAACACGGGTATACAGCTAAGAGAAACGAATTCCTCCGCCACCAAACGTGAATACGTTTGAACAGATCAACTTACGCGATCCATTAGATATACTCTGTCAGACCTTCGTCCATACAAGTTGTCCTGGGACTGGACAAACCGAAGGCACTATTCTGTAAACAGGATTGCCCTTGCATTTTACTCCGTCTTCAATTATCTTTGGCATATATGATTCGCGACGCTTATGCCAATACAGAGTGGTTCTTTGGATAATAAACCAACTGGTCTCTCCATATTAACAACGTTAAAATGGTCAAAACTTCGATAGTCTGTGATTTAACCATCAAAGAAAAACAAGTGTGCAAACAACGATATTATTCCTAGATGGAAATTATATTGAACAAATATCATTTAACATTAATCTCTCTAATTCATTTATTTACTTATCTCCTGTTTCTCTATATTCTAAATTCTTATTTTCTTTTATCAGAAAACATTTCTGATTCTCGTTTGGAAAACATTTCCAAAACTCCTTTACGATCAAACCTTACCATTTCTTAGTTAAGAAGGAAGTCACTCAAGTTAGGGTATAAATACCTCTCAGACCTTAACTGAACAACGTTATAACTTTGAAATGGTCAAAGTTTATCTTTTAATCTTTAACAACTTCTTTACGCCTTTCTCGGATTCAATTTTACTAGTCTACTTCTATATTTAAAACATTGGTTATAAGGATAACGTTATAATCCCTACTTTCGAATTATCTAACTTTAATTATAACTTCTATTCTTATTAGTGAATAATTAACCTAACACTTATTTATTTATAAATAAATAAATCTCTATTTTAGACACTGGAAAGTATAAGTACTTTCCCGAATTCGATATAATCGAATTTGCCGATTAACTCTCTTCGAGAAATCTCTATTTGATTAACTCTTCTTCGAATAACCTATATTCGATTACTCCTTCTCGAATAAACGATATTCGAAAATCTCCCTTCGAATAACTAATATTCGATAACTCTTCCTTTTCAAATATCTCATATTTGAAAATCTCACTTCGATTAAACTATAATCGATAACTCCTTTCGATGAAACTAACATCGATAACTCCTTTCGATGAAACTAACATCGATAACTCCTTTCGATGAAAACTAACATCGATAACTCCTTTCGATGAAAACTAACATCGATAACTCCTTTCGATGAAACTAACATCGATAACTTCTTTCGATGAAACTAACATCGATTTATTTAACTCGACGAACTTAACTCGACTAACTTAACTTGACTCGACTAACTCGACTTACTTGGTTCGACCAATTCGATTTGATTAACTAGGCTCGACTAACTTGACTCGACTTACTTGGTTCGACCAATTCGATTCGATTAACTAGGCTCGACTAACTTGACTAACTTAACTCGACTTACTTGGTTCGACCGACCAGGTTTGACTAACCTGACCCATTTGGTTTGACTGACCAGGTTTGGATAACCTGACCCATTTGGTTTGACTGACCATGTTTGGCTAACCTGACCCATTTGGTTTGACTGACCAGGTTTGGCTAACCTGACCCATTTGGTTTGACTGACCATGTTTGGCTAACCTGACCCATTTGGTTTGACTGACCATGTTTGGCTAACCTGACCCATTTGGTTTGACTGACCAGGTTCGACTAACTTGACCTGCTTGGTTGTACTGACCAGGTTCGAGTAACTTGACCAGCTTGACTCGATTGGTTCGACTCGACCAGCTCGACTCGGTTGGTTTGACTCGACCATCTTGACTCGATTGGTTCGACTCGACCGGCTCGACTCGGTTGGTTTGACTCGACCATCTTGACTCGATTGGTTCGACTCGACCATTTCGACTCGGTTGGGTTCGACTAGCTTGACTAGTTTGGTTCGACTAGCTTGGTTTGACCACTTAACTAACTTGATTCGAATATTTATATCCGACTAACTAACTTTTCTTTTATTTCTATTTATTTTAACTTCTATTTATTTCCTAAATAGATTTCCTTTTGTATAATCTATTTATTTTCCTAAATAGATTTTCCTTTATAACTCTAATTATTTAATCCCTAATTAAATATCCTTTATTCTATTTATTTAATCTAAATAAACATTCCTTTATTTTATTTATTTATTTCTAAATAAATATCCTTTTATAAAATCCTCCGATTTTATAAATAGATTCATTTCAATATAAATATTGAAAATCCCCTTTTCTACATTTTCAGTGTTTTCTATTGTTTTTAGACAACCAACTGTCAATGATCAATATCATCCAAACATATACAATCAACAACAGATTATATATCACAGTATATATCACAATATACAAATAACAGTAAAATAAATGTTGAGGAATCCAGTTGGATTCCTCCAACCAGTTTCCCTGCATCCACCGATGTTAAACAACGTATATAACATCACTTGCATTTCTAATGAAGTACACTGATAACAAAATCACCGTTTAATAACGATATATATATATATATATATGTAGATATATATATAAATATATATCCATACTGTTTTCAATCAATTATTTAACAGTCCAATCTACAGTCCAATTTAACAATACAACTTAACAGTCCAAATTAACAGTACATAACTAGCAGTCAAATACAGAAAAAAAATACAATTTATATTAAAATATAAATTGAGGAGAGTTAGTGAGTTTTTACTCACATTTGCGCATTAGCCGTTAAATAACGGTTTGCGTTATTTGACTCAATTGGACAATTTATTTCGCCATAAATTGTAATGAGCTCGGATTTACTCCCGGTCAGTCTCATGGTGTAGCCACCGTCCATACGATCCCAACGCAACTTGTTTCGCTGAATTCCGATTACGAATGGACAAGTTAAAAAAATTCAAAGTTAACACTATTTAATAAAGTAAAACTTGAATTAAAATATACTTGGGCCTTAACTCATGAAACCGGCCCACTCCTTCAATTTAAAAGCCCGTCCGCACTTGGCTTTCCTCTCCCAAACTGATTCGATCTCCAGGAAGCCAACCACGAACGAAAATGGCCACCGTTGACCGCCGATTACTCCTCCATCCCTCAACCGAACAACTCGCTGTTGCCTCCATCGTTCACCTCTTCTATTTCTCTTCACACTGATGCCATAAATGATCAGCTCGGGGGTCATCCCTGAATCCCGTCGTTCATGGTCCTCCACGGTGCCTCACACAGTATCGACATCAATGGTGTCGGAATCCCACCCAACCAAGCCGACATGTGCGCCTCAACTTCCAGAAACCGAATCTGATGTTCGATTTACACCTCGTTGCCTCAATGATGCGACAGATCGAACCCTAATTTCTCGCTGTTAATTTCCAGTGAACCGAAAATGACGTCGAGCCATCTAATATTGGTACTAGGTCAAAGCCGAACATAGCAGGAATCAACCGATATGTATTTCATGATTTTATAGATTTTGCTTCGAATTTCTATGGATTTTCAAAGATCCATTTTTACTGTTGGAATTGTTTTTGGTGGCGGCGGATACATTTTGACTGAGGGAGAATGATGTTAGGGTTTAAGGGAAGTTGTAGTGTATTTATAGGGTGTTTAGATATTTTTATATCGATTAATATATTGGATTATATCTTCACCGCTATTGGTATTGTCATTTAAAAATTCCTGAGGTCACATACAATATCGAAAAATCATGAAAATTGGCATGCAGCTAGAGTTTGACATTACAGTCCCAACGAAACTGGTTTCGTCGAATTCCGACTCCGTTTGCTCACACAGCGTATTTTTAACCGTCGAAATACTGACTGTTTTTCACTCTAAAAATCCGTACGACCACACAGTGGCTCTAAAAATCACCAAACTTGTAATCTAGCAACTATTTGACATATGATATCGTATATCTTCACATATGATATCGTACAGCTCCAGAATATTATATCAGATACAGCTTTATATTTCAAATTTTAGATTTATCGATATTCAGTTTATATCGAAAATCCTTTTATAACGTATATAAAGCGTTACGAATTATAAAGGAATTCCATAGCGACTTTTCTGAAATTTGATTTGGACGTACATCAAAATCTATACGACGAAATTCTGATTTTTCTCTTCAACTAGAAAGATATACTCCACCAGCTCCACACATTTCTTGTTTCACAGAAATCCGGCTTAAAACGAATCCTGTACATTCAGTTGAAGTTCAAATCGCCAAATCGCGAACTGCAGCGCCATTTCAAGCTCGTTTTTAATTATAATATAATTATACGTTCAACATGTCGTCGATTGAATATACTCTTCATTATAATTCAACTCTAGGCTGAATTAAATCTAAGGGACGACCCCGTTCACAGAATATTGTGATTTCCAATATTTTTGATTATTTCTACATTATAATATATTTTATTATATTATAATTATTAATTAAATATTCAATATTATTTAATTCATGTTCTCGATATCGATAAATCGATATTTAATAATTAAATAAATTGTTCAACTGCTAAAATGCGGGTTACTACAATCTTCCCCCTTAATAAAATTTCGTCCTCGAAATTGCAAAGCTAGGGGATGACCCTATCTTCTGGCTAAAAATTTATCTGTTTACCTCTTGTTTCCGGTTTCAACTGAACCAATTAATATCGACTAAAATATTAATTTATTCCGACAAACTAAATTTTCAAAAATTCTGAAAATTTTCTAACACCTTAACTTTTCGAAATTTTTTGCCAGCACCTCCTTTGTACTGGTCAATATCTCAAACTCCAACTCGCCTCTCTAGGCCTTCTTTAACCCAAAAGAAAATCAAACAGCCAAGCGGCTTGCCAATTCGGCTCATAAATCTCATATCCATATATAATATAAACTGATACCTTTTTGTCGGGAATATCAACTCTATCACTTCCATATGCTATCAACTCAGCATTTACCAGTGTTATTTCCATCAAATTCCAATCAGTTCATATCCTCAAAACCAAATTGAATTTCATTCGAACCCGAATATCAAATTTCAAATTCTTAACCCATCAACCCAATTCCATAACAGATTATTCTCTAATCCAATTCAATTCTATTTAACTCAGTTCAAGTTAATATTTCAATTTATTTCTACTATCTTATTCTATTTAACTTCATAAGTTAAAATTAAATTCCGAAACTTAATTTCCTGGGTCTATTTCAAATCAATTTGAAATTACAATGCCAATTCAAAACCTTTGAATTTCTAAACAACTTGTTTTCTCAAAACAATTCAAAAACAAAACCTTTGGTAGTAGTCCGTCACTTAGAACTCGAAAATGAACACTGATGATGTCGCGATTCATCATCAGAATCTATTTTCCAGCTATCGAAGTGAGTTCAATACTATATCACCTTCAGTTTGAAAAACGTTTTCAAAATCTCCCAGGAACATAAAATTTCCTTATTTTAATTCTAGTCTGATTTAAATTCAGATTTTTTTTCATTTTATTTCATATACTTTACTTATATGAATTTTGATTAGTCATTTATAATCATTTTACCTTTTTATAATCTTACTCGATTATAATAACAACCAACACAACCAATATACTATATCAAATATATTCGGGTAAAATTATTCCATTTACCCTCTTTCAAAACATACCATGACGGTTCATCGTATTCGAGTGTTTAGTAACCCCCGTCGATACAGTGGATCAAACCGATCGACCAGAATTCACAAACAACTCAACCAACAAAACTCCACAATATAGAATCATTTTATATTAACTAACAAATACGTTCACTCGTATATATACACTCAAACTCAGTCTAGGATATTACTAATCCCATCTCTACTGAATCACGCCACAGAGCCAAGGTAATAACTAAACCAATGCTCTGATACCAACTGTAGTAACCCGTATTTTGAGCGACTTTGGTTATCGACGTAAGCTCGACGTCGATAACCAAAACATCGAAAAATCCTGGTAATTAATAAAAGAAATTAGAAGGTGAGAATAGATAAGATAGAAACTTAGAATAGAAGAAGAAGAAGAACACAACATCAGAGTAACACGAACATCACAGCGGAACGAATAACATATAATAGATAACATAATTTTGAAATATAACAGTTATGTATACAATAGCACTTATCAGAGTACATCACTTACAACACAGCGGAAATAACTATAGCTATATGATCCAGAAGCCTCCTGCTCCAGCTCTTCAAGTATACCTGTAAATCCTGACTACTTGACTGCCCGTACAAATTTAGGCACCCAAGAGTCTAGGGAAAACAAAATAAACTCCGGGTCAGTCATGTGACTGGTGTGAGTAAAACAATTTAATACTTGATTTAATAAAGGATATCTCACAAGACCACGCCGCATAACGGAACGGGTTTTCAACTTATGAGAATCCAAATATCTTTGCAAAGCAATATCATTCTGATATTATAATAATGTCTAAGTACAAATAAATATCAGTCTAGTAGAAACGCTTGCATCTCACGTTACTACATATATAGTATACAATCAAAATCGCAAGCACGTATTGGATGATTGGATTTCCAACTATGACAAGGTATGGAACCACCTTCCGATCAGTGTACTCTAGGAACGATACACTGGAGTTCAACAAGAACATCTTGCAACTCAGCCACACATGACCGACCACTCATACATCACCAACGGTTGGGATCAGCAACCGTTCCCGTATATATATGGGACAACATTGATAGATTTAAGAAACAAATGAATATTCACTAGATAGGTGATTATACACCCAACTTCGGTGCGACCGACTTAGCTATGCTGCCTGCCCGATTTCTGTCATTTACCGGTTGTGAGGCTAGAGGCTACGCTTTATCATCACAAAAGATTCACTTCGAATGCCATATTGTCAGATCCATCGAAAATCACTAATTGACGTCTACAATAATACATTACGTGTCAGCTAAAAGAAGTTTCCTTCTCCGCTTCCACTCTTGGTACAGTTGAAGAAATCAATGTACGTGACTTTTCTGGAAATACTCTGTCAGACATCCATCTTCATTCACTTAAAATGTCACATCGTCATACCCGCCAAATCACAAATTGACTTATCCAAAAATAACACGGGTATACAGCAAAGAGAAACGAATTCCTCCGCCACCAAACGTGAATACGTTTGAACAGATCAACTTACGCGATCCATTAGATATACTCTGTCAGACCTTCGTCCATACAAGTTGTCCTGGGACAGGACAAACCGAAGGCACTATTCTGTAAACAGGATAGCCCTTCCATTTTACTCCGTCTTCAATTATCTTTGGCATATATGATTCGCGACGCTTATGCCAATACAGAGTGGTTCTTTGGATAATAACCCAACCGGTCTCTCAATATTAACAACGTTAAAATGGTCAAAACTTCGATAGTCTGTGATTTAACCATCAAACAAAAACAAGTGTGCAAACAACGATATTATTCCCAAATGGAAATTATATTGAACAAACATCATTTAACATTAATCTCTTTAGTTCATTTATTTACTTATCTCCTGTTTCCCTATATTCTAAATTATTATTTTCTTTTATCAGAAAACATTTCTGATTCTCGTTTGGAAAACATTTCCAAACTCCTTTACGATCAAACCTTACCATTTCTTAGTTAAGAAGGAAGTCACTCAAGTTGGGGTATAATTACCTCTCAGACCTTAACTGAACAACGTTATAACTTCAAAATGGTCAAAGTTTATCTTTTAATCTTTAACAACTTCTTAATGCCTTTCTCGGATTCAATTTTACTAGTCCACTTCTATATTTAAAACATTGGTTATAACGATAACGTTATAATCCCTACTTTCGAATTATCTAACTTTAATTATAACTTCTATTCTTATTAGTGAATAATTAACCTAACACTTATTTATTTATAAATAAATAAATCTCTATTTTAGACACTGGAAAGTATAAGTACTTTCCCGAATTCGATATAATCGAATTTGCCAATTAACTCTCTTTGAGAAATCTCTATTTGATTAACTCTTCTTCGAATAACCTATATTCGATTACTCCTTCTCGAATAAACGATATTCGAAAATCTCTCTTCGAATAACTAATATTCGATAACTCTTCCTTTTCAAATATCTCATATTTGAAAATCTCACTTCGATGAAACTAACATCGATAACTCCTTTCGATGAAACTAACATCGATAACTCCTTTCGATGAAACTAACATCGATAACTCCTTTCGATGAAACTAACATCGATAACTTCTTTCGATGAAACTAACATCGATTTATTTAACTCGACGAACTTAACTCGACTAACTTGACTTGACTCGACTAACTCGACTTACTTGGTTCGACCAATTCGATTTGATTAACTAGGCTCGACTAACTTGACTCGACTTACTTGGTTCGACCAATTCGATTCGATTAACTAGGCTCGACTAACTTGACTAACTTAACTCGACTTACTTGGTTCGACCGACCAGGTTTGACTAACCTGACCCATTTGGTTTGACTGACCAGGTTTGGCTAACCTGACCCATTTGGTTTGACTGACCATGTTTGGCTAACCTGACCCATTTGGTTTGACTGACCAGGTTTGGCTAACCTGACCCATTTGGTTTGACTGACCATGTTTGGCTAACCTAACCCATTTGGTTTGACTGACCATGTTTGGCTAACCTGACCCATTTGGTTTGACTGACCAGGTTCGACTAACTTGACCAGCTTGGTTGTACTGACCAGGTTCGACTAACTTGACCAGCTTGACTCGATTGGTTCGACTCGACTAGCTCGACTCGGTTGGTTTGACTCGACCATCTTGACTCGATTGGTTCGACTCGACCAGCTCGACTCGGTTGGTTTGACTCGACCATCTTGACTCGATTGGTTCGACTCGACCATTTCGACTTGGTTGGGTTCGACTAGCTTGCTAGTTTGGTTCGACTAGCTTGGTTTGACCACTTAACTAACTTGATTCGAATATTTATATCTGACTAACTAACTTTTCTTTTATTTCTATTTATTTTAACTTCTATTTATTTCATAAATAGATTTCCTTTTGTATAATTTATTTATTTTCCTAAATAGATTTTCCTTTATAACTCTAATTATTTAATCCCTAATTAAATATCCTTTATTCTATTTATTTAATCTAAATAAACATTCGTTTATTTTATTTATTTATTTCTAAATAAATATACTTTTATAAAATCCTTCGATTTTATAAATAGATTCATTTCAATATAATTATTGAAAATCCCCTTTTCTACATTTTCAGTGTTTTCTATTGTTTTTAGACAACCAACTGTCAATGATCAATATCATCCAAACATATACAATCAACAACAGATTATATATCACAGTATATATCACAATATACAAATAACAGTAAAATAAATGTTGAGGAATCCAGTCGGATTCCCCCAACCTGTTTCCCTGCATCCACCGATGTTAAACAACGTATATAACATCACTTGCATTTCTAATGAAATACACTGATAACAAAATCACCGTTTAATAACGATATATATATATATATATATATATATATATGTAGATATATATATATATCCATACTGTTTTCAATCAATTATTTAACAGTCCAATCTACAGTCCAATTTAACAATACAACTTAACAGTCCAAATTAACAGTACATAACTAGCAGTCAAATACAGAAAAAAAATACAATTTATATTAAAATATAAATTGAGGAGAGTTAGTGAGTTTTTACTCACATTTGCGCGTTAGCCGTTAAATAACGGTTTGCGTTATTTGACTCAATTGGACAATTTATTTCGCCATAAATTGTAATGTGCTCGGATTTACTCCCGGCCAGTCTCATGGTGTAGCCACCGTCCATACGATCCCAACGCAACTTGTTTCGCTGAATTCCGATTACGGATGGACAAGTTAAAAAATTTCAAAGTTAACACTATTTAATAAAGTAAAACTTGAATTAAAATATACTTGGGCCTTAACTCATGAAACCGACCCACTCCATCAATTTAAAAGCCCGTCCGCACTTGGCTTTCCTCTCCCAAACTGATTCGATCTCCAGGAACCCAACCACGAACGAAAATGGCCACCGTTGACCCCCGATTGCTCCTCCATCCCTCAACCGAACAACTCACTATTGTCGCCATCGTTCACCTCTTCTATTTCTCTTCACACTGATGCCATAAATGATCAGCTCGGTGGTCATCCCTGAATCCCGTCGTTCATGGTCCTCCACGGTGCCTCACACAGTATCGACATCAATGGTGTCGGAATCCCACCCAACCAAGCCGACATGTGCGCCTCAACTTCCAGAACCCGAATCTGATGTTCGATTTACACCTCGTTGCCTCAATGATGCCACAGATCGAACCCTAATTTCTCGCTGTCAATTTCCAGCGAACCGAAAATGACGTCGAGCCATCTAGTATTGGTACTAGGTCGAAGCCGAACATAGCAGGAATCAATCGATATGTATTCCATGATTTTATAGATTTTGTTTCGAATTTCTATGGATTTTCAAAGATCCATTTTTACTGTTGGAATTGTTTTTGGTGGCGGCGGATACATTTTGACTGAGGGAGAATGATGTTAGGGTTTAAGGGAAGTTGTAGTGTATTTGTAGGGTGTTTAGATATTTTTATATCGATTATTATATTGGATTATATCTTCACCGCTATTTGTATTGTCATTTAAAAATTCCTGAGGTCACATACAATATCGAAAAATCATTAAAATTGGCATGCAGCTAGAGTTTGACATTACGGTCCCAACGAAACTAGTTTCGTCGAATTCCGACTCCGTTTGCTCACACAGCGTATTTTTAACCGTCGAAATACAGACTGTTTTTCACTCTAAAAATCCGTACGGCCACACAGTAGCTCTAAAAATCACCAAACTTGTAATCTAGCGACTCTTTGACATTGAGGATCCAACAAAACTGGTTTCGTCGAATTCCGACTTCGTTTGCAAAAGTGGCTATTTTTAACGCTTTGAATAGCCCATTTAAATATATAAATATATTTAAATATATTAAATTAAATATTAATAATTTAATATTATCGTATATCTTCACGTATGATATCGTACAGCTCCAGAATATCATATCAGATACTGCTTTATATTTCAAATTTTAGATTTATCGATATTCAATTTATATCGAAAATCCTTTTATATCGTATATAAAGCGTTACGAATTATAAAGGAATTCCATAACAACTTTTCTTAAATTTGATTTGGACGTACATCAAAGTCTATACGACGAAATCTCGATTTTTTTCTTCCACCAGAAAGATATACTCCACCAGCTCCACACACTTCTTGTTTGACAGAAATCCGGCTTAAAACGAATCCTGTACATTCAGTTGAAGTTCAAATCGCCAAATCGCGAACTGCAGCGCCATTTCAAGCTCGTTTTTAATTATAATATAATTATACGTTCAACATGTCGTCGATTGAATATACTCTTCAATGTAATTGACCTCTAGGCTGAATTAAATCTAAGGGACGACCCCGTTCACAGAATATTGTGATATCCAATATTTTTGATTATTTCTACATTATAATATATTTTATTATATTATAATTATTAATTAAATATTCAATATTATTTAATTCACGTTCTCGATATCGATAAATCGATATTTAATAATTAAATAAATAAATTGTTCAACAGCTAAAATGCGGGTTACTACATATATCTAGCAAGGTGACTAGACGTCTCACCACGAATCAACCTGTCCATGACCTCGACTATCTGTGGATCTTCCTTCTGCGAAGCCCCAACTTGATCAAGAAGTGTGGGTCTAAGCTCAAGGGATGCTAATGAACCCGTCATCGACTCAATAGCCGTCGTGAAATCAAAGGTTGCTAAGAATTCTAAGTTCTTCATTTCAATGAACAAGGGGCTCAAAGTCAACCTCCTTCTGCTTAGTGCATCTGCCACAACATTACCCTTGCCAGGGGTATAAGCTATCTCGAAGTCATAAGATACCAAGAATTCCATCCACCTTTGCTGCCTTAGATTCAAATCTTTTTGGGAGAAGAGGTACTTGAGTGACTTGTGATCAGTATACAACTCAAACCTTTCACCTAGATGATAGTGGCGCCAGGATTTGAGTGCAAAGATGATCGTCACTAACTCCAAGTCATGAGTGGGATAGTTCTTCTCATGAACATTAAGTTGCCTACGCCCATAACATATCACTCTTCCCTCTTGCATTAGAACGGCACCTAACCCCGTGCCACATGCATCTGTGTACACGGTAAACATCTTACCACAATCGGGTAATGCCAAAACTGGAGCTGAGGTAAGGGCTCTTTTGAGCTTTTGAAAAGCAAGCTCACACTCCAAGTCCCATGCAAAGACTAAGTTCTTCTTCGTCAACTTAGTAAGAGGGGCCGAAATCTTAGCGAAGTCCCTGATGAACTTCCTATAATAGCCCGCCAGACCGAGAAAGCTTCTTATTTCGGTTGCATTCCTAGGAGTCTTCCAGTCTTGAACCACAACCACTTTCGTGGGATCCACCGCTATGCCTTGCTTAGAAACTATATGTCCAAGAAACTGAACTTCCCTTCTCCAGAAGTGACATTTGGAGAACTTGGCTTTCAACTGATGCGCTCTAAGCGTATCCATCACTTCCTTCAGATGCCTAGCATGCTCTTCCTCATCCTTTGAGAAGATCAGAATATCATCCACGAAGACAACAACAAACTCGTTAAGGAACTCCCTGAACACCCTACTCATAAAGTCTACGAAGTAGGCGGGTGCATTACTCAATCCGATTGGCATGACAAGCCATTCAAAGAATCCATCTGGAGTCCTAAACGCAGTTTTATCAATGCTATCCTCAGCTACTCTAAGCTGATGGAATCCGGTGGCTAGATCAAGCTGAGAGAAAACAGAAGCACCAACGAGCTGGTCAAAGAGATCATCAATCCTCGGTAACGGGTGCCTATTCTTCTTTGTCAGCTTGTTCAACTCTCGATAATCAACACATAGACGAAGCGAACCATCCGCCTTAGTAGCGAATACCACCGGAGCACCTCATTCAGAAATGCTTCGTCTAATAAAATTCTTCTCAAGCAGCTCCTTGATTTTCTTACTGAGCTCTCTTCTTTCTCGTGGGGCCATGTGCCTAACGAGCAATGATACTGGCTTGGCATTATCGACTAGATAAATGAGGAAATCTATCTCTCGTTTAGGGGGTAACCCCTTAACTTCTTCAAAGACATCAGGATAGTCTCGGACCACCCTTACAGATTGCAAATCGTCGATGGACGAGTCAAGAGATTCAAGATAATATAACATGACGGGACCTCTAGGGTTACAAGAAATTTCTAGGGTATTACCGAGGCGAGTCATGAGCCTCACCACCCTATGTTCACAATCGAAAATGGCTCCATAACAGGACAACCAATCCATGCCCAAGATCAACCTGTATCCCGTGAACCCGAGAACATAAGAATTACACGTGAATTCTACGGTCAAGATAGAAATGTTCAAATCCACACAAATCATAGATAGATGGGCGGAACCCCCAATTGGATTTGAAACACAAACGGGATCCTCAACTAGACTAGTACTTAGGTGCAAACTTTCAACAATGTCAGAAGAGATAAAACTATGCGATGCACCAGAATCAAATAAGGTGCGAACAGGATAATCAGAAATATAAACAAGACTTTCTACAGAAATACTACCTCGATCCTGAACTGGAGCGGCGTTGAGAGCATGCACTTGCCCTCCAGAAGGTCCTGCACGCTGATTCTGCCCTTGGTTCTTGGGGCAATCCTTGCTAAAATGTCCGGTCTCTCCACAATGAAAGTATTCGCCCAACTTCCTCTTCTTCTTCCTACAATCTTTAGCTATGTGCCCAACAACCCCATAGTAGTTGCATTTTCTTGGGTCCTTTGCCTTGGCCTTGTTGCCCTTGTTGTTCTTGTTGTTCTGATTGCTCTGTTTTCCTCCCCACTTAGAGTTTGTCTTCTTGGTTTGAGTCTCATTAGTCTTATCTTCCTTCTTGCTATTCTTATTGTCTCCTTGAAGCAATGCCATGTCCACTAGGCCTTCAAAAGTGGCTCCCATGGGTATATGAGGTAGGGCTAAACCTTTTAATGGCTCGTTCAACCCTCGTGCAAAGCGTAAAGCCTTCTTCTGGGGGGTATTAACCATGTCCAAACCAAATCTGGCGAGCTTGTTAAACTCATTCACATACTCCCTCACTGTCATGTCCCCTTGCTTCAAAGATATAAACTTCTCCAATTGCAGATTCACCTCAGCTGATGATAGAAACTTTAGCCCAAATCTTGTCCTAAAGTCGGCCCAAGTCTCTATAGGCCTCGTAGCATTGGTGACCTCCCACCAATAAGCATCTTCTACTTTTAATAACTGTAACACCCCACACCCGCTACGGTCACTCACTAAGGGAATGCCATAACATCGGTGGAGTATTTTAAGTGAATATAGAACAGAAAAATTACAACAAGACAGATATAAGTAATACTTGAGAATTTTAAAACATCATTTCATTTCAGCGGAAAGTAAAACATGTTCGGTTACAACAAAACCATAAATAAGAGTCAAGTACATAATATCCATCCTGATAAAAATAAAAGTACATAATCCCACTACATAACCTAATAGCCATAATAGAAAAGATAAACTGAGCTTTACATCCACGGTCCAAGCTCCAAAAGATAGACAAAGCAGTCTGATCAAAGCCCACTAGTGCTAGGCCCACTGTGAAAACCTGAGGGTTGGAAAAAGATAAAGAAATAACGGGGTCAGACATAAGTCTGAGTGAGTCCTATAACCCTAACAATACAATCATCAAAGTAATTAGGGTATGATATAAACAAGGTACGGTACCTCTGGGGATAATGACTACACTAAGTAGCCAACTAAACACAGGATGTACTAAGATAATCGAAAAGACGCATTTATCCACCCAAGGATAATTACTAGATTACAACACCCCAGATCTACCCACCCAAGGGTAATTCCTACACTGCACCACACCAGTTCTACCCACCCAAGGGTAATTCTTACTTAAAGGTTGATCCCACTAAGTGTACTTAGTAATCTTACCCAATAGTTTCTTGTAACCTAGCTGACTACATAGGTGCCGTTTTCCCCTATCTCCACTAGGTGTTCTCAGTAATTTTTAATAGTAGTTTCGTGTACCCCTAGCTGACTACATAGGTGCCGTCTGCCCCTATCTCCACTAGGTGTACCCACTACTCCCCAAGCGATCGGCTCCCTACCGTAGATACCCGTGCTGGCCCCACAGTGGGGTGTATCACTCCCCAAAGTGGCAACCTGATAATCAATGGTGCACGGCTTATACCTACACGATGCAACAACGTCTTACCTACCAGCCTGGGTCCACACACGCATATGAAACCCGTTGGACTCGCGTTGCCACCGCTACCCCGTTTTGGCCTCTTATAGTCAAGCCCAATATGCGTGTCCCGTCCTCGACTTGGGTCGAGCCCACAAAGATACGTTTGGGATATTGGTTGAAATGGGCCCCCACAAGCTACTACTTAAGCTTGCCATCTTATCTACTTAACCCGTTAACCATGTCCACCTACATGTTACAAATTTTTGGTTAAGTCTTTTAATCATATTTTAATTGCCACTTAAGGCCCCCACAAGCTACTACTTAAGCTTGTCATTTAATTATATTTCAATTGGCACTTAAGGCCCTCACTAGATTTCCACATGCCACCCAAGGCACTTACTTAATTCCCACATGCCAACCAAGGCACTTACTTAACCTTTTAATCATTTTTAATTACATGTTCCACTTTGGTTAAGTATTCTAATCGTATTTTCTGTTGCCACCCAAGGCAACCCACTAGTTTCCTCATGCCATCCAAGGCACCCCCACTAGTTACTACATGCCACCCAAGGCACCAACTTAACCACTCATGCCCCTCTACATGCTAATTTGGTTAAGTGTTTCTTAATTAATTAAGATCGTAACCTTTGTAAAGACCTCTCACATTAGACTGTCTTTTATGGCAGCTGGATATGCCGGTTGGTTCCTGGCAGCCTTACACCATAACAGAGTCTAACCTCGTGTCTTTACACTTGTCACGTATTTAGTTTATCACTAAGACCTCCCACATTGGGCCAATCATTTGTAGCCGCTGGATTTGCCGGTCGGTTCCGGGCAGTCTTATGCTACAAAAGGGTCCAACCTCGTGTCTTAGTTGATTAATTTCACCTAATTAATCACCCCCCATAATTTGTATTAGTTATCCCTAATTAATTACACATTCTTAAGAATATGGGTAGACCTAACTCAATAGGTAAATTCCCAATTCCATAGTATGGGTAGACCTAACTTAATAGGTAAATTCCCAACTCCATAATATGGGTAGACCTAACTCAATAGGTAAATTCCAAATTATGTCCATTCATTTTACGGTATGTTTAATCATACCCACTTCACACGATTTTATGTGTTCATTAATTTTTTACCCCATCGTCCCCACGTAAATACGTTAACAGGACATACTTCAAAAGAGAAGATTCATCATACACACAATGGTTTCAACTTAGCATATCATTAGCATTATCATGGGTTTATAAGGTGTCAACTTGTATATATGACCCTAACCCCAACTTGCATAAATAACCAACCTAAACTTGCATATGTCATAAAGAGGGTAACTTGCTTAAATGTTCATGTCATAGGCCTATCATAAAGGTGTCAACTTGCATACATGTCATAGGTCTAAAAGGGATGAACTTGCACATGTACTTATGTCATACATAGAGGCAAACTTTCATATATTATGCATATCATAAAAAGAGACAACCTTGCATATGAACTTGCATCATAACTTTGCATATGAACTTGCATCATAACTTTGCATATGAACTTGCATCATAACTTTGCATATGAACTTGCATCATAACTTGCATAAAACCAAACACTTAGCATGCATAAAACCAAATACTTAGCATGCACAAAACCACATACTTAGCATGCACAAAACCAAATACTTAGCATGCATAAAACCAAATACTTAGCATGCATAAAACCAAACACTTAGCATGCATAAAACCACATGCATAACTTGCATATCATGTTACATATAACTTGCATATATTCTCACATATAGTTTGCATAACATGTTACATATGCATAAATGTTCAACATAGTGTTTTGCATCATAAAACATGGCATTAAACTTACATGTAGCATAAAACTTGCAAAACACATAACATACACTATACTAAACTTGCATGAACACATTTATCCACAAACAAAGCCATATCTTATCATATCCTACCATAATCAATTTAACAATTGATTATTAAAGCTATAGGAACTCACCACTAAGCTCCCATAAGCAAACCCTTGCCACAAATTACCCAAAAACTCTAGCCTTGGACATAAAGCTTGCAACTTGATGATGAATGCAAGCTAATGATCCCTTAAACAACTCAAAAATGCTTGTATGAACATGAAATCCTTCATAGAAATAGTTTCATAAGAGGATGGAGGCTAGGGTTTTGGGTGGAGGCCATGATCATAGAAAATTTTGGCATAGTTTAGTTAGGAGATAGGATTATGATCATTTAGGGTTAGCTTAGGGTCTTATTTATAGGATTAGGCAAGTGTTTTAGGCCCTTAGATCAACCCTAGGTTAGATTAGGACCATCAGATCCCGGAAGCTTCTAGAGAACAGCCCAAAACACAGCCAATCCCTTAAAATGGTGCACCAGGTTAGACCTGACGAGCACCCCCTGTCGACACCCAAGTCGACAGGGCTGTCGACCTGGTGCTACCCAGTCGACTGCCCTGTCGACAGGGCTGTCGACACGGGTAGCTGGGCGGGAATTTTTCCCTCCAGCGCCCAATGGCCCCAATTTTGAATTTTAAACCTAAATTTTAAATCTGTTTTGAACTTTTAATTTTCTGCAAACTTCATTGGGCCATAACTGGGCCATACGGACTCCGATTCTCGAAAACTCGGACTCTATCTCGCGTATTTTTCCGAGACGAACGTAATGATGCAGCCCGTTTCCCCCAATTCTCACATATGAGATTATTTATTCTGTAATTAGTGAATTTTAGCATTAACCGAAATTCGGGGTGTTACATTCTCCCCTCCTTAAAGGATTTCGTCCCCGTAATCTCTAAGCTAAGGAGAATGCATATCCTACCATCCAAACAACCATCTACTCAATCCATCAAACATGGGCATCCATTGTCCTTAAAACAATTTCTAATGATGTATGAGCATATGCAAAAAGTGTGTGTATATGTTCCCTACCTAATGTATGAACATATGCAAACCATGATAGTGCCATGCATCCATTATGTATGCGAGGAAACCCTATCGACACATACAACATCTACATGAGTGCACAATCATTCACCAAAATGCATCATCCATATGATAATACAATCATTATACATCCATAAATATTGCTACCTACACACAATTATATGCAATATGCAATATGAAGTGATTGAGCCGATCTAGTGTCTAGAGTGTGTGTATATGCATCCACGAGCAACCACTAGCAAACACTTGCATCCACATGCATCCATCAATCATAACATGTCTCAAACACATGTTTCAACCATAGGTTTACCCTATCTAAAGGTCAAAGGTACTAATGAGAGGACATACTAAAGGTAAGATAAGTACTAGACAGATGATAAAGGAGACGTTTAAAGGACATACCCTCAAAAGGAATGGGTATAATGAACGCATCTTCGCTTCTGTCTCCCCAGTAGCATTGCTCTCACTTTCTCCCCTTTTTCACTTTGACTAGTCGAACCTCTCTGTTTCTCAACTTCCTAATCTCTGACCCAAGGATGCGAGTAGGAGCTTGTCGAATAATCACATCACGCTCTACCTTCACTTCTTTAAGCAGGCTCGGCTCTACCGCCTCTGCGGTCTCATGTAGGCACTTCCTCCCATGGAATACATCATGTACACCACTAAGTCTGTCGGGCAAATCCACCAATGGAAGATGCTCCTTCCATGTACCTCCAAAATCCAAGATACATAGCCTCAAAAGGTCTTCTAAAATATGATTCACCCTCTCGGTCTGGCCGTCCGTCTGAGGATGATATGCGGTACTCAAACACAACTGAGTCCCTACCGCCTCTTGCAAACTCTTCCAAAACTCTCTAGTGAAGATAGGATCTCGATCGCTCACTATACTGGAGGGTACACCATGCAATCTAATAATCTCTCGAATATAAACTGAAGCTAGCCATGGAGCAGTTCTCTTACTCTTCACGGGTATACGATGGGCGCTCTTAGTAAGTCTATCTACCACAACCCAAATTCCCGTATTACCCTTTCTTGATCTGGGTAACCTGTCAATAAAATCCTTCGAGATGCTATCCCACTTCCATTGCGGAACTTCCAATGGGTGAAGCAACCCACCAGGTTTCTTTTGCTCCGCCTTCACTTGTTGGCACACCAAGCATCGAGCGACATGCTCGGCCACATCTTTCTTCATACCGGCCCAGAAGAAAACCCGCTTCATGTCCTGGTACATCTTGTCCCCACCGGGATGAATAGTCATCCTAGAACGGTGTGCATCATCAAGAATAGTCTTCCTCAAACCCTCGTCTTGCGGTACGCAAAGTCTACCGTCTCTACGCAACCACCCCTTACCATCTAGGGTGTACCTACTCAAATGGATGGACGACCCCCTCCTCACGAGCTTCTCTACTAACTCATCCAACTATGGGTTGTCTCGCTGTGCCTCGCTAATTCGTCCCAAAAGAGTAGGCCTAACCTCCAAGGAGGCTAGCAAACCGGGTACACAGTCAACGGAAGGTCTAAAGTCAAACATAGAAATTAACTCTAAGCTCCGTCGTTTAACGAACCATGAACTCGAGGACAACCTTTTTCTACTTAAGGCGTCCGCTACCATGTTACCCTTGCCATGGGTATACGCTATCTCAAACTCATAGGATGTTAAGAATCCTATTCACTATTGCTGTCTTAAGACTATGCGCTTGGAGAGTCTCCAATACTTCCCTAAGATGTAGGGCATGCTCTTCTCCACTCCTAGAGAAAATCAGGATATTCTCCCATGAAAAATCGTCACAACTATCCATCTCTCACGCAGACCACCCTGGTCGAACTCGACATCCCCCAAATGCAAGCCCCAAAGGCCTAAACCAATATCAGACAAACACCCAAGGGATACCTCCTTCGAATTCAGACGACCTACGTGCGATGATACTAGTAAAAACGGCTAAATAATTAAGCCCTTGTCCAACTCTGGAAGTCCTCGCCAGTCTCGCTCCAAAACCATCGTTTATCCCATACTGGCTTTGCTCAGCCTATTGAGCACACACGAAAACTTATTCCGCTCCTAGAAAAGACCAAGATGTCATTTACAAAGACCATCACAAACTTATTTAGGTACTCCCTGAACACCCTTCTCATCAAATCAACAAAGTATGCGGGGGCGTTCGTCAAACCAAATGGCATCACCAGCCACTCATAAAAACCATACGGAGTCCTAAAGGTAGTCTTCTCTATACTATCCTCAACCACTCTCAACTGATGAAACTCCGTGGCTGAGCCCACTGCGAAAACACTGAGGCGCCAACCAACTGATCATAGGGATCATCAATCCTCGGCAATGGGTGTCTATTCTTCTTTGTGTGTTTATTTAGTTCTCTTTAGCCTACACAAAGTCTGAGGGACCCATCCGCCTTCATAGCAAAAACTACTGGAGCACCCCACTCCAATATAATTCGTCTTATGAACCCCTTCTCAAGAAAATCGCCTACTTGCTTATGGAGTTCCCTCCTCTCACGAGGAGCCATGTGGCACACTGGCCAAGATACTGGTTTGGCATTGTCTACCAGGTATATCCGGAAGTCAGTCTCCCGCTCCGGAGGTAAGCCCTTCACCTCTCAAACACATCCGAGTATTCCCGGACCACCCTAACAGTTCGCAAACCCTCGACTGACGTGTCAAGCGATTCTAGATAGCTTAGCATAACAGATTCCATGGGATTACAAAAGATCTCGAGAGTGTTACTCAAGCGGGTCATAAGCCTAACAACTCTCCCTTCAAAATCAAGAACGACACCCCTACTGGATGACCAGTCCATGCCCAAAACTAACCCATAGCTCGTGAAGCCCAAAAGCATCACATCTAAACTCAACGCTAAGTATCGCAAGTTTCAAACCCAAACACATCATGGAGCCTCAATTGGGTTTGAAACAACTAAGGGATCATCTACTAACTGGTGTCTAAGTGCAGTGACTCAACTAACAAGGATGAGATAAACGAACTCGATGCGTCAGAATCAAATAAAGTTTGAATCGGATAATAAAGAAATCCAAATTCCAACCTAGACGGTCCTATCCCCATCTGGTACCCTAGTCGTGAGGGAATACAACCACCCTCCAGGAGATTCCGTACCTTGCCCTTGCCTCTTTGGACAATCCTAATAAGATGTCCTATTCCTCCTAAAAGGATACTATTCGCCTTCTTCATCCCATTCTCCACTCGTAACCTCCCACCAATGAGGTTTCATCCTTCATTAACCAAACAACTATTTGAGCCTTCCTCCCATCGCCTATCCAATAGATACCTACCAGTCCTCCTCCTTCTTGAACCAACTTCTAATCTGACTATCGTCTAAGTCCCTTGAAGTGGTTTTCCATTCTTATCTATCTTAGAAAGGTCATCTATACACGGATGGGAAGCTCAAAACGAGAGAGGAAGAGATTCAAACCGGAGAATTCGAAAGATAAAGATATGGCTATCGGGGATTATGCTTTTCTTTCAAAAACTTTTCTCTTAAAAGACATGTTTTTGAAAATACTCCTTTCAAAAATATTCTTAGAAGATAGTTTTTCTAAAAATTTATCTGTTCTGGTAACCTTAAGCTCTGATACCACGTGTAACACCCAACAACCGCTACGGTCACTCACTAAGGGAATGCCATAACATCGGTGGAGTATTTTAAGTGAATATAGAACAGAAAAATTACAACAAGACAGATATAAGTAATACTTGAGAATTTTAAAACATCATTTCATTTCAGCGGAAAGTAAAACATGTTCGGTTACACCAAAACCATAAATAAGAGTCAAGTACATAATATCCATCCTGACAAAAATAAAAGTACATAATCCCACTACATAACCTAATAGCCATAATAGAAAAGATAAACTGAGCTTTACATCCACGGTCCAAGCTCCAAAAGATAGACAAAGCAGTCTGATCAAAGCCCACTAGTGCTAGGCCCACTCTGAAAACCTGAGGGTTGGAAAAAGATAAAGAAACAACGGGGTCAGACATAAGTCTGAGTGAGTCCTATAACCCTAACAATACAATCATCAAAGTAATTAGGGTATGATATAAACAAGGTACGGTACCTCTGGGGATAATGACTACACTAAGTAGCCAACTAAACACAGGATGTACTAAGATAATCGAAAAGACGCATTTATCCACCCAAGGATAATTACTAGATTACACCACCCCAGATCTACCCACCCAAGGGTAATTCCTACACTGCACCACACCAGTTCTACCCACCCAAGGGTAATTCCTACTTAAAGGTTGATCCCACTAAGTGTACTTAGTAATCTTACCCAATAGTTTCTTGTACCCTAGCTGACTACATAGGTGTCGTCTGCCCCTATCTCCACTAGGTGTTCTCAGTAATTTTTAATAGTAGTTTCGTGTACCCCTAGCTGACTACATAGGTGCCGTCTGCCCCTATCTCCACTAGGTGTACCCACTACTCCCCAAGCGATCGGCTCCCTACCGTAGATACCCGTACTGGCCCCATAGTGGGGTGTATCACTCCCCAAAGTGGCAACCTGATAATCAATGGTGCACGGCTTATACCTACACGATGCAACAACGTCTTACCTACCAGCCCGGGTCCACACACGCATATGAAACCCGTTGGACTCGCGTTGCCACCGCTACCCCGTTTTGGCCTCTTATAGTCAAGCCCAATATGCGTGTCCCGTCCTCGACTTGGGTCGAGCCCACAAAGATACGTTTGGGATATTGGTTGAAATGGGCCCCCACAAGCTACTACTTAAGCTTGCCATCTTATCTACTTAACCCGTTAACCATGTCCACCTACATGTTACAAATTTTTGGTTAAGTCTTTTAATCATATTTTAATTGCCACTTAAGGCCCCCACAAGCTACTACTTAAGCTTGTCATTTAATTATATTTCAATTGGCACTTAAGGCCCTCACTAGATTTCCACATGCCACCCAAGGCACTTACTTAATTCCCACATGCCAACCAAGGCACTTACTTAACCTTTTAATCATTTTTAATTACATGTTCCACTTTGGTTAAGTATTCTAATCGTATTTTCTATTTCCACCCAAGGCAACCCACTAGTTTCCTCATGCCATCCAAGGCACCCCCACTAGTTACTACATGCCACCCAAGGCACCCACTTAACCCCTCATGCCCCTCTACATGCTAATTTGGTTAAGTGTTTCTTAATTAATTAAGATCGTAACCTTTGTAAAGACCTCTCACATTAGACTGTCTTTTATGGCAGCTGGATATGCCGGTTGGTTCGGGGCAGCCTTACACCATAACAAAGTCTAACCTCGTGTCTTTACACTTGTCACGTATTTAGTTTATGACTAAGACCTCCCACATTGGGCCAATCATTTGTAGCCGCTGGATTTGCCGGTCGGTTCCGGGCAGTCTTATGCTACAAAAGGGTCCAACCTCGTGTCTTAGTTGATTAATTACACCTAATTAATCACCCCCCCCCCCCATAATTTGTATTAGTTATCCCTAATTAATTACACATTCTTAAGAATATGGGTAGACCTAACTCAATAGGTAAATTCCCAATTTCATAGTATGGGTAGACCTAACTTAATAGGTAAATTCCCAACTCCATAATATGGGTAGACCTAACTCAATAGGTAAATTCCCAATTATGTCCATTCATTTTACAGTATGTTTAATCATACCCACTTCACACGATTTTATGTGTTCATTAATTTTTTACCCCATCGCCCCCACGTAAATACGTTAACATGACATACTTCAAAAGAGAAGATTCATCATACATACAATGGGTTCAACTTAGCATATCATTAGCATTATCATGGGTTTATAAGGTGTCAACTTGTATATATGACCCTAACCCCAACTTGCATAAATAACCAACCTAAACTTGCATATGTCATAAAGAGGGTAACTTGCTTAAATGTTCATGTCATAGGCTTATCATAAAGGTGTCAACTTGCATACATGTCATAGGTCTAAAAGGGATGAACTTGCACATGTACTTATGTCATACATAGAGGCAAACTTGCATATATTATGCATATCATAAAAAGAGACAACCTTGCATATGAACTTGCATCATAACTTTGCATATGAACTTGCATCATAACTTTGCATATGAACTTGCATCATAACTTTGCATATGAACTTGCATCATAACTTGCATAAACCAAACACTTAGCATGCATAAAACCAAATACTTAGCATGCACAAAACCACATACTTAGCATGCACAAAACCAAATACTTAGCATGCATAAAACCAAATACTTAGCATGCATAAAACCAAACACTTAGCATGCATAAAACCACATGCATAACTTGCATATCATGTTACATATAACTTGCATATATTCTCACATATAGTTTGCATAACATGTTACATATGCATAAATGTTCAACATAGTGTTTTGCATCATAAAACATGGCATTAAACTTACATGTAGCATAAAACTTGCAAAACACATAACATACACTATACTAAACTTGCGTGAACACATTTATCCACAAACATAGCCATATCTTATCATATCCTACCATAATCAATTTAACAATTGATTATTTAAGCTATAGGAACTCACCACTAAGCTCCCATAAGAAAACCCTTGCCACAAATTACCCAAAAACTCTAGCCTTGGACATAAAGCTTGCAACTTGATGATGAATGCAAGCTAATGATCCCTTAAACAACTCAAAAATGCTTGTATGAACATGAAATCCTTCATAGAAATAGTTTCATAAGAGGATGGAGGCTAGGGTTTTGGGTGGAGGCCATGATCATAGAAAATTTTGGCATAGTTTAGTTAGGAGATAGGATTATGACCATTTAGGGTTAGCTTAGGGTCTTATTTATAGGATTAGGCAAGTGTTTTAGGCCCTTAGATCAACCCTAGGTTAGATTAGTACCATCAGATCCAGGAAGCTTCTAGAGAACAGCCCAAAACACAGCCAATCCCTTAAAATGGTGCACCAGGTTAGACCTGACGAGCACCCCCTGTCGACACCTAAGTCGACAGGGCTGTCGACCTGGTGCTACCCAGTCGACTGCCCTATCGACAGGGCTGTCGACGCGGGTAGCTGGGCGGGAATTTTTCCCTCCAGCGCCCAATGGCCCCAATTTTGAATTTTAAACCTGAATTTTAAATCTGTTTTGAACTTTTAATTTTCTGCACACTTCATTGGGCCATAACTGGGCCATACAGACTCCGATTCTCGAAAACTCGGACTCTATCTCGCGTATTTTTCCGAGACGAACGCAATGACGCAGCCCGTTTCCCCCAATTCTCACATCTGAGATTATTTATTCTGTAATTAGTGAATTTTAGCATTAACCAAAATTCGGGGTGTTACAATAACCATGCTGCCAATAAAACCTTTCTATGATCTTCCACATCAAAGATGGCGAAGAGATCTTCAGTTTCTTTTAACCAATTTCTTGCCTCCACAAAAGTCTCCATCCTAATAAAGTTCTTGCCACCCATCGCCTTAAAGTCTTTGCAAATCTTAGCGAAATCTTCTTGCGGTTTCTGAGGAGCAGGAGGAGGAGGAACCTCAGTTATATTGTGGGTATTTGCAGGGCCCACATCGTTGGCCCTTGCTTCCAAGTACCTACGGAACCATCCGGGAATGGTCACTCCCTCGGGAAGGTTAAGATCGGCCATAATGAAAAAGAAAAATATAGATTCAGAATGAAGAAACGAAGGATAGTGCTATGGCTTTTGGGGAATAGCCTTTTAAAATAACTAGAATTTTCTTGGAAAATACTTAATTGGTTTTGAAAATAGTTTTTCAAAAGGTAAGTTTTAAAAACAATTTTGCTCAAATCTTGTAAACCTTATGCTCTGATACCAAATGTAACACCCCACCTCCGCCAGGGTAACTCTTCCAAGAAAACTAGCTTTGGAGGGGCGTTAAACAAGGTAAACATGCATGCAGATATCACAAGACAGAACATATAAGTAAAACAGAGTAGTAAAGCAGCGGATAAAACTAGCATTTCAAAACCATAGTCATGTTACAACAAAGTACTTGGTCATTATTTTCCAACAAACAAAGTCTAGAGAAAAGCATAAACTGAAAAACTGAAATACATAAAGTACTATTCCTAAAGTGAAGTGATAAACCATAGCAAGCTCAATGTCCAGAACCGTACATGAGCAAATCCCGTAAGCAAGCTATAAAGGTCCAAGCTAAGCTCCAATGTTCCCACCCTGAGGACCTGGGGGGGGGGGGAACGGAAGAAAAGAGGCGAAAGAAAACAGGTCAGTCAAAAAGACTGGTAAGCCCTAACTACTATCAGTTCATGAACTAGTAAAGTTAACTGGCATGAGAAGCTGAGATGAACATAAGGATAACAACATACTGGCATGGTGATTAACTAACAAGATAGATAAAGGTGTCATCGCATAATCAAGGTTAAGTTTTGCACCACGGGTGTACTTGCATTCTAACATGTCAAGTAAAACAAGAATTGATCCCTCGGCCCAAGCTTGGCCCAATATCATGAGGTGACCTAAATCAAGGTCCAACTACACGGTCTAGTTGATCGGCTCCCTATAAGCCTAACTCGTCAAGTGTCGGTGTCATACGGCCCAATCATGAAATGTAGTTAAACTGCGCTAGGTCCACCCTAGGGTGTATCAAGTCCTAGGGTGTCAACCTCGGACACAAATCAAGTATGCACAGTCTAGATCTACTGGTACCCGTGCCTGATTTTCCAACTCCGGACTATGTGCCCGACCATAGTCCGCCTGGACCCACACCGGCGTACCTACTCAGCCGTCGTTTTGATCGCTTACATGTCAGCCCAGTAATCGTGCCACACCCTAGCCTTGTACCTAGGGTCTTATGATACTATCAAGAGGGTTACTGCTTAAAAGGACCACGCAACTAGGGTTTCTTAACGGGTTAAATTTGGTTAACCCGACCCAAACGTGGATTAAATTGGTTAAGTGTACCAAAGGTTCATGACTTAACCCCGATTAACCCATCAAGCCCAAATTGGTTAAGTATTAAGTGGACCATGACTTAACCCTAATCAGGAGGCATTAATTAACTTAATGTGCCTTAACCTCTCACATTAGACCTTGTTGTGGTTACTAGTTAAGCCGGGCGGGTCCGGGTAGCTTTACACCACAACTTGGTCTAACCTCGGGTTCGAGCACAACATGACCAACTTCTCACATTGGGTCCTATTGTTTGTAGCCACTAGTTAAGCCGGGCGGGTCCGGGTAGATTTATGCTACAAACTCAACCCAACCTCGAGTTGGCCACACTAATATTTTCTAAGTGTCATGTCCATTATGTTTCCAAAACATAATTACAAGCTAACATATCACGTCATGTTATAAAAATCATGTTCATGTCATAATTTTACCCAACCCCAACGTAATCCCATCGTTTACATAATTGCAACAACGCATAAAGGATAAAATAGGGAACTTGGCATAATCATGACAAAAAGGTGTTGAAGCCACGAGTTTAACATGGTGGCACATGAAATGTACATATGTTCATATACTTGCATATTGCATTATTAAGCTTCAAAAGTATGCATAAAACCAAACTTAGCATATAAGTAATACATGGTGATAAATGCCATGTAGAAGTTGCTAGAAGTTCGCATTCAGCCTCACATGCAAGTTATCATAAGGGATATGATAACTTCCATGTTGCCAAAATGCAACCTTTAACATAAAGCTTGAAGCTTTAAGCTCACAAACTCAAGTTTAACTTGCATAACATGATAACATGTGTATAATGATCAACCCAAACTTGCATAACATAGCAACATGTGTCATACATAATGATTACACCAACTTGCATAACATAATGATCAACCAAACTTGCATATCATAATGATCAACCCAAACTTGCATCATTCATTTAACTTTATAGTTCAAAAAGAAAGCAGAAAAGGGCTTACAATGCTATGAAGACACAAATGAATATTTATTATAAAGATTGAGACGAAGCCCTTATGCAAGCACCAAAAACCCTAATATGAAAGCTCCAAATGAAAAACCCTTGAGCCAAATCAATAAAAACCCTTGCTTTGTAATAGAAATATTGCAACTTGACTTGAATGCAAACAAAGAACACTCATACAAGCTTGAAAACACTTGTATGAACTCAAGATCTCTCATATAAATAAACTTAGGAATTTTAGCATGAGAGTGGAGGCCATGAGAGGAACAAATTTGGCATAGTTTAGTTGTAGGGTTGAATAATGGTGATTTAGGCTAGGCTTAGGTGTCCTTTTATAGAAGATTAGGATAGTATTAGCCATAGGATTAACCCTAGATCCAATCCAAGCCATCAAATCACGTCACAAGCCTCCAAACAGGTCCAAACAGCCAAAATAGGTGCACCAGGCTGACCTGGCCGACCAGGGAGGTCGACCCCTAGGTCGACCCCAAGGTCGACTCTAGTGTCGACCTGGTTGGGGGGGAGATCGACCCTAGTGTCGACCCCCCTGTTGACCTGTCTGGGCGAGAGTTTTCCTGCCCAGTCTGTTTTGGCTGAATTTGAATTCTAAATTCAAATTTGAACTGTTTTTGAACTTGTAATTTTCTGAAAACTTTGACGGGCCATAACTTGGTCATACGGACTCCGATATTCGAAAACTCGGACTCTATTTCACGTATTTTTCCGAGATGAACGCAATGGCACAGCCCGTTTCCCTTGATTCAGATTTTACAGTTTAATTCTACCTTGATTTATGTTATAACATGTTATTCAAAAATATGGGTTGTTACATCGGTGCGATCACACGTCCCTCTTATCTTATATTAGGGTATTGTCTTATGTTCTGTTATTACTATCATGATCCCTTTCTTGTTTAAATACTAGTAACCACTGAACTTACCAAACTTATTGTCTGACCCGTTTCCTTTCGTCTTCTTTTCTTCAGTTTTCCCCCCTTCAGGTACACAGGGAGGAAATACTGCAACTTAAATCAGACTCTTTACAAGCTTTAAGAAAGTAGATGTATGACTTGGACTCTCTTGCATTGGCTATGGCTTTGGATATGATCCTTGGGGATTTATGCATTTTTACTTTTTGGTTTATGCTTCTTTATTGAATAATCAAGACAGGAATTATAGTGTAACGTTTTGAAGTTGTTTTGAGACAATTTGATGTAATGCTTTTGTATTGAACTACGTATGAAATAAATATTTGGATTCCGCTCCTTAAATTTATCTGTTTTGTAAATTTTTCAGTGTCTTTTACCTATAACTCTCCACCAAAGTTAAGGCATTCCCTTTATGAGTGACCTTAATGGAGTTGGGGTGTTTCACCTTTCCCGTAGTAAGTCTGCTTTATGTCTCAATACATCTTGTTACCACCGGGATGTATGGTCAGTTTTGAGTGATGACATTCTCTAAGCACTTAATCTCTCAAGCCATTGACATTGGGTACAACTAGTCTCTCATCCTTTCAAAGCCATCCTTCTCGATCAAGCCCATACTTGTTCATCTTCTCATCGTTTCCCATCTCTAACTTGGAGAGGATTTCTAATAGATTGGGATCGTCCAACTGACTGGAACCAATCTGCTCAATTAAAATGGGTTTGATCGTCAAACTTGCTAACATTTCTGGATTCAATTTAGACTTAGGCCTGAATCATATCCCGCAATATATTCCAGTTGCTTCTATTCCAGAAACATAGCCCCTAAACTGGCATGTCTTCTACTCAAGGAATCAGCTACCACATTGCCCTTTCCTGGCATATATGCTATATCAAAATCATTGAAGCCAAAAATTCTAACCATCTCTGCTGATGGAGACTTAAATCCTTCTAGGAGAAAGGATACTTTAGCGACTTATGATCAGTAAACAACTCAAATCTTTCTCCCAAGAGATAATGTCTCCATATCTTCAATGTGAATACGATCGCTGCCAATTCCAAATCGTGGGTAGGATATCTTCTCTCGTGCGGTTTTAGTTGCCGACTTGCATAAGTTACAACCCTACCTCCTTGCATCAACACAACACCTAGTCCGGTAGCACATGCATCTGTGTATACCATCACCTCTTCATTCCCTTTAAGAAGGACTAACACTGGTGCATGCATCAACTTTTCCTTTAGACTCTTGAATACATTTTCACATCTTTCGTCCCAAACGAAAGCTTTATTCTTGTTAGTCAACTGGGTCAACGGTGCCGCTATCTTGGAGAAGTATTGGATAAACTTACAATAATATCCAGCTAACCCCAAGAAACTTCTTACATCTGTTGCATTCTTGGGCATAGACCAATCTTGTACCGTAGCCATTTTCGCAGGGTCCACGGCAATACCATTCTCTGAAACAACATGGCCTAAGAATATCACTTCCCTCCTCCAGAAGTGACACTTAGAAAACTTTGCTTTCAATTGGTTTTTTCTCAACACCTCCATCATTATCCTCAGATGTTCCCTGTGTTCTTCCTCTGTCCTCGAATAAACTAAGATATCGTCCACGAACACAAGAACAAACATATTCAATTGATCTCTAAATAACCTATTCATATGATCCACAAAATATGATGGGGCATTGGTCAACCCGAATGTCATGACCAACCACTCATAGAATCCATACGGCGTCCGAAATACCATATATGCTATACTCTCAGCTTCCACCCTAGGCTGATGAAAACCTGTCATGAGATCCAACTGGGAGAACACTGTCGCGTCACTCAACTGATCAAACAAATCATCTATCTGCGGTAGAGGATACTTATTCTTCCTCATCACCTTATTCAACTTGTGGTAGTCCAAACACAATTGAAGGGAACCATTTGCCTTGGTAGCAAACACAACTTGTGCTCCCCACTCGGAGACACTTCTTCTGATTAATCCCTTCTTCAAAAGATCGCTTACTTGCACCTCCAGCTCTTACTGCTCCCTTGGTGCCATACGACGAAGTGGCATCACTATAGGTCTGGCATCTTTCGCTAGATTAATATGGTACTCAATCTCTCGGTGTTACGGAAGTCCAGTCACTTCCTCGTAGACGTCTGGATACTGGCCAACAATGGGAATTCCGGCTAACTCGTCCTGCGGGATGTCGAGGGAATTTAGAAAACTAGACATCACCTCATCACTAGGTAGGCCACTAAACACTACACTCCGCCCATCATCTGCCCTAATAGTCATCGAAAATCCCTCACAGTCCACCACCACCCCATATCTTTGGAGCCAATCGACTCCCAAAATAATGCCAAACCTAGTAAATCCCAAAACAAAGTAATCACAAGCAAACATACATCCATGACTCGATAAGACCACATTACGACCAATCACACTAAGGCTAGTCGAACCACCAATCAGGTTCGTCACCTCTAAAGGTCTATTGACTATCTAAGGTCCCAATCCTAACCTATCTACCAGGTCACTAGATATGAAGGAACGGGAAGCCCCGGTATCAAACAGTACTCGAACAGGAACATCATAAATAGAAAGTAAACCTTGAATGACAACATTCTTTCCTTTATCCGTCGTAGTTGGGGCATTGAATGAAGAATGAACATCATTGATGGCATATGCTTTCACAATATGCTTCTCTTTAGGGGGTTGCAGACGTTTATCCTTGTGATGTCCCACCTTGCCACAGTTGAAGCACTTCATTTCCGCTGGCTTTGCTCGACATTCTTTAGCACAATGGCCCTTCTTGCCATAGCTAAAGCACTCAACATCTTTCTTATTCTTCTTCTTCTCGCCATCCTTGGTCTGATTCTACTTTATCTTATTCTGAGAACCATTCTTGCCTCCACTTCTTGCTTGTCGTTTTGGCTCTTTTACAGATGCAACCTTAGTCTTCGACTTAGGGTATAGACTCTTTGATCTCAAAGCTTTCGCCACAATCGATTCAAACGTCTCATCGATGTGGTTATGTAACGACCCGTACTTTTACTGATAATAAATAATTTATTTAATTATTTAAATAAAGGTTTAGTAATTTAAAATGACCAGAATTAAATAATAAGGAATATTTAATTAATATACTAATTAAATAATATATTTAAATTCCAGAGTAGTCGGAAATAGTAGAATTCACAATACAATGTGAATTGGATCATATATAAGCTATAATTATGTTTGGAATTTGATTAAAATAACGAATATATTATTTAATGAAGTTTGAACGTATAATTAAATTATAGGGTGCGTTTTTTACAAGTCCCTATTAAGTTTCAAAATTAGACTCACATTCGGTCATAAACTTAATAAGTTTCATCCCTATTTTTGAAAATCGGCTGACAAAATTCCCTTCTTACCCTTACGCAGTTCTAGAACCATAAAACCACAATCAATTAGAAAATCCCGATTTCTAGTTGCTCCCCTCCTACAATCTGACATTACCGTCGTTCCCCCCACAATAGCCGTCGCGCCGCCCACCGATGGCCCCACTGCCATCGACAAACCCTCCTCTTCCTCCTCCTTCACCCCTACGTCCCGAAAACTGCACCCCACCGCGAAGTGACCACCGTCGCCGCCCCTGATTGGACTGCCTCCACCTCAAGCGTCGTCTGCTCCCCCTCCTCCACCACCCAGCGCCCCCATTCCCCCCAAACCCACTATAAGCTTTTTTTATTTCTTTTATTTTATTTATTTAATGTTGTCACCTGATTCTTGCAAATCAGTATGCATCTATACAGCAGTGTTCCATGATTGTATGATTTCAGTCAATACCGTTGTATGCAAGTATGTAGACTAATTGAAGTTTGAATGCGTTTATTTAGAGTGAATGCACCCTGGTATTTAAATATTCAAAATACTTGCATAATTGTATGCATTTATTCAAAATTATTGCATTTGTGAATGGGTATTTTCAAAACATATGCAAACAAGGATGAACTTATTCATAATAGTTTCATATATGCATACGTATAATCAAAAAAGTTGCAGACATTTAAATATTTATTCAGAACATTTGCATAAGCGGAAGAATTTAACATGAGTTGTTGGAGATTTGAATACATTAATTTAAAGTTGTTGCATTATACATATATATTGAATAGTTGCATACTATTATGAAAATATTTACAAAATTCTATTAAGAGTTCTTGCATGATTTTAAGGTATTGTTATGAATATTTTCAAACATGTAAGCATGTGTTCGTAATTCTTGAACACTTGTTGGCATCTATGCATGATAGCTGAAAGCTAGTGTATATATATTTAGAATACTTGCTCATTAGTGTGCATTTATTATTTTTATCAGCTGAAAGCTAGTATATATGCATTTTTTGGCAGAATGTGCATTATTGTATGCAGTTATTAACAATATTTTCATGTTTGTATGCAGATATTTTATATATCTGCATGCTTGCATGCATATATTGACTATATATGCGTGCTTTTATACAAATATTAAGTATATTTGAACGTTTGAAGTCAGATATTAACAATATTTGCATGCTTGTATGCAGATATCCAGTTTTTTGGCATATTTGTATGCATGTAATGTAAAAACTTGTTTTAATGTATTCATTTTTATGTAAATAATAGGATGCTTGTATACTGATATTTCGAAAACCTGCATACATACTAGTATATAGATTATAAGAATGATTGCATATTTATACCCTTGTTATCAAACCAAATAGAATTATTCAAACAAGGTGTTAATGTTTTATAAATTTCTGCAACGTTGATTGTGGCATGTTTGTTAATAACATGATGAAATAGAGAAGTGTGAACCGAGAAATCATTGAAGATGGTGAAGTATATGGTGCTTTGGCTGTTAATGAACAACGTGCTGAGCTTGCACACAAAATTCTCAATTGCAAACTTTATAGTTGGACTGTTGATAATAATCTGTTGACACAGACGTTATTGGAAATTTATGTAATGAATTAAGTTCTACTACTTTTTCATGATGTTATGAAATGTTGCTTTCTTGTGTACAATTATAAATAATATATTGCATACTTTTATGCATTTTTTCAATAAAATTGGTTAATCAACTGCTAATATTTGCAGCATTACTTCAAAAAACACTACTGATGTTTTTTTTAATTACTTACTGTATGATCAGAACTTCTGAATATTTGTAGAGTAGAAAACAAAATTAATACTGTAGAATTCGATGACTAAATAAACAAATTCAAGACTAAATAGGGAAGAAATACTGAAAGTTAAAACAGAGTTTGCACACAAACTGAAAATTTGAATACTTGCATGCACATAATAAGAATACTTGCATACATCTATGCAAAAACTGAGACTACTTGGGTAACACCCCATATTTTCTGTAAACATAAGAATAACAAATCAAGGCAGAATTAATTTTTAAAATAAGAATCAAGGGAAAGGGTTGCTCCATTGCATTCGTCTCGAAATTCTGCTTGGAAACGAGTCCGAGTTTTCGAAAAACGGAGTCCGTATGACCCAGTTATGACCCTCCGAAGTTTCAGGAATTTTCAGAATCGAAAACAGCTCGAAAATTCGAATTCAAATTCGAATTCAAAATCCCAGAACAGGCTGGGCGGGAAAATTCCCGCCCATGGACCAGGTCGACCTGGGGGTCGACCATAGCGTCGACCTCCCAGGGGCCAGGTCGACCATAGTGTCGACCTGGAGGTCGACCTGCTCCCGAAACCCAGTTTTTTAACCTGATTCATTCTGATGTTTCTGGTCTCGTTTTCAGTCTAGATTCGTCTGCCTAATCCTATATAAACAGCCCCTAGCCCCATTCTCTTTACACCATTCTCCTCTACCCTTATGCTGCACAATTTCATTCCTATACTCTGCCTCCGTTCTTAGTAAATAAAATAATGGCGTCATTACTCTGCTGGAATCAAAACTAGAGCTATTACACCTTCTTCCAAATCTGACCAGAATTAAAAGAGAACAGCTACAACTATCCTTCTTTTAGAATCCAGAACAACAATTTGAGAAGAGTAATTCAGCATTTCTGCATCAACAACAGTTTATTATCCTTTCCTAAAACCACGAAAGGCAAGTACAGTTATTTTCCGATATAAACTTTAATTGTAATTGCGACATGATTGTAATTCTGAATTTGAGGTTGTGTACATTCTGTTCTTATCTATTTTATTCTGTATCTCTTTCTTCTTTTTGTTCTGTAGCCAGGCTACCACGAGCCTGCCCCACATCTCATAAGAGATTAATGCACAAACGCAAAACTTTGGGACAAATAATAAATGATGGCATAATAGGACATGGCTAATATGTGACTGATTTAAGAAAAAGGACATATGTTGTAAACTAGATTTAGATCTATGCATATTCTGTGAATTGGAAGAAGAGGAACCATTGTATGTGAACATGTGACTTGAGACATTGGACATAACGCATATTTAAAAATTAAGATCTGATTTTGAGAGGATATAATTTAAAGATCTAGATTGTTGGGTATATTTTTATACAACGATTCATGACTTGAGAAAAAAAGAGAATATGACTTAGGTGTAAAGATCTATATTAAGATTTGATAACTATTAATCGTGAATAACACCTAAGTGGGGGATTTTTGAATATATGGCATGCAATGAAATCGATGGCTATATTTGGTATAATTTATGTCAATCTTCTGTACTATGCAAGTTTAACTAAAATTGGAACGTATGTTATATGGTAAGTTATGACCATAATTTGTGTGATGTAAATTTAATGCAAACATGGGTATATGATCATATTGTGAATCATGACAATTATTTAGGCATGTGATCTTAGGCCCAATTTATAATTCGGCAAGATATGTCAATGAAACTTTAAGGAATGATTAAATCTGTTATATTGCCTAATCTGCTAAATCCGTTATATTGCCTAATCTGCTAGTTCTGTTATATTGCCTAATCTGCTAGATCTGTTATATTGCCTAATCTGCTAGATCTGTTCATCTGCTAAATCTGTTGAAAACTGAGTATTGAAATTTGAGTATGAATATCTGTAGGCTCGATCTAGAAATTGAGCAAAACTTGTTAATAGAACCTTGAATAATCTGCTGTAACTTGTAAAGAAGTAAATTTGTTAAAGTGGCATAATTAGTCTGATATTAGCATAATTTGTGAATGAATGCATTGGCTAAAGATGAAACATGTAACTCGAGGTTAGAATGAGTTTGCGGCGTAATCCAGCCCGGAACCGCCCGGCAAATCCAGTGGCCGCAAACAATAGGTTCTAATGTGATAAGTTAGTCATAACATGCTTGAAACCCGAGGCTAGACTCAGTTTGCGGCAGACACCTGCCCGGAACCAACCGGCCTAACTAGTGGCCACAAACTGTCAGTCTAATGCGAGAGGTCTGCGCATTAATTGTTAATTAATACAAGTCTAAGATAAAGATGATGTCTAAAACGTGTTGGGCAGATAGGGTTAAGCCAACTGGACTAATGGATTTAACAAACCCGTTTCGTGAATCTGTAAGCCCAATACAAAGTTAGACAAATCAGTAAATCTGTTAAATCCGTATATCTGATCCGTTAGTCTAGAAACTTGTCTGATCTGTGAACTAGTTGATCTGAGCTCTGTATGTCTGAACTTGTAAACAAGTTAATCTGAAATCTGTTAGTCTGGGGACACAAGGTTAGGAGGTAAATTACTTGTGTCATCTGTTGTTTGGGACCCATATTAGTCAGTAACCCTTTCTGGTATCAAGACTTTGACCCCACGCTAGGTAGGGTCCGGGCACGCTTACTAAATTAATTATAAGTGGTTTATTCTGATAATGGCGAGGGGTGTTGATGGTGCGTTCCAACCGGGTCATGTGCGTGCATGGATCCCAGTCTGCCTCTGAGGATGTAAGACGCCATGACATATGTAAATAGGTCTGTGTCATTCAAAGGTTGCCACTTTAGGGAGTGATATACCCTTCTGTGGAGCTGGCGCAAGGTATTTATGTATTAGGGAGCCGATTGCTTGGGGTAGATTTAGGGTAGACTTAGTTCTGTTTGTTTCCGTTGGGGTATCGTTCATTTCTGTTGGGTGGTAACACCTGTCTATTACAGCGTGGTATTGTCTGTTGGGGTGGTAAAGGCCCATTACCTAATGTACACTTAATTCTACATTCTATTTCCATAGGGATTAATCTATTTCTGTGCCTTCTGTTCGGGTGGTAAAGGCCCATTATTAGCATTCTGTTTCTGTACCTTCTGTTGGGGCAGTAAAGGCCCATTACTAGCATTCTCTTCTGTGGAAATTATTTTGTTCCCATTTTTGTTTTAGTTTAGACATTAGGATAACCCTAATCCTGTTATACTAGTATTAGCGCAGAGAAATTAATAGTAATATCATTCTGTTTCTTCTGTTTAACCTAAGTATATCTGCTGCTGTTAGTGTTATCACTTATCCAGCTTATTTTCATGTCATTATTATTACTATTATATGTTCATATGCCGAAAGTCACTGGACTTACCAGACTTTATGTCTGACCTTGCTTGTTTACGCCCCTTTTTCTTCTGTTCCCCCAAGGTTATCTAAGGAGGGAATACTTTAGTTTGATCCACATTCCTTCAGCTTGAAGTGCTTAAAGTATGGCTTGGCTCTTTATTGATTCTGTTCTGTGGGGATGATGATTTTAAAGTTTTGTACCGTAATGGTTTTGAACAAAGCTGATATATATGTACTTGAGTTTTTAGTAAAGATTTAACCATATTGGTTTCTGTTTTCCGCTGTAATAAAGTTGTAATATTTCAAGTATTGTTTATCTGTCTTGAAATTTTCTGTTCTGTTTACTAAAACGCTCCACCAAAGTTAAGGCATTCCTCTTGTGAGTGACCTTAACAGAGGTGGGGTGTTACACTTGGTATCAGAGCCGAAGGTTACCAGATTGGGTAAACTTTTTGAAAACTATTTTCAAAAAGGATTTAAAAGGAAGTATTTAAAAAAAAGTTTATTTTGAAAAACATAATCCCCAAAAGCCATATATCTATCTTTTCAGTTCTCCGTTTTGAATCTTTTTCTTTCATTCCAGCATCGCTGGGAATCTTAACTTTCCAGAGGGCGTGCCAATACATGGCTGGTTCAGGAGGTACTTAGAGGCTAGGGCCAACGATGCAGGCCCAAAAGATATTCCTCCTCCAGCTGCAGCGATTCCTCCTCCTCCTCCCCCTCCTCGTGCAATTGCTTTTTCAAAGATCTGTAAAGATTTTAGGGCCATGGGTGGAAAAGATTTCAAGGGAACTGAATCATTCGTAGAAGCGAGAAACTGGCTCAAAGAAACTGACGATCTGTTCGTTATCTTTGAGGTGGACGATAGGCAGAAGGTACAGTTAGCAGTATGGTTGCTCAAAGACGAAGCTTCCTATTGGTGGGAAGTCACTAACACCGAGAGGGCAGTTGAAACATGGATGGATTTCAGAACAAGGTTTGAGACGATATTCCTCTCGCAAGCTGAACGAAGTCTACAACTGGAAAAGTTCTTATCTCTTAAGCAAGAAAGTATGACGGCCAAGGAATACGTCAACCAGTTCAACCAACTGGCTAGGTTCGGATTAGATTTAGTCAACACCCAGCATAAAAAGGCTCTCTGCTTTGTTAAAGGATTGAACGAGCCACTGCACAACCTATCCATGACCCATGTACCCATGGGAGCGACTTACGAGAGATTGGTGGACATGGCACTACTACATGAGGAAGGCAAGGGCAAGAAAGAGGCAAAGAAGGAAGAACCACAGAACAAGAAAGCATGGCCCAAAAAGGAAACACAAAAGAAGGATGAGAAGTCTGAAGATAAGAAGGAGAAAAAGTGCTTTACTTGTGGAAGCTCGACTCATCTGAAGAAGGATTGCAGAAAAAGAAAGGGCACTTGCTTCAACTGTAGTGAGATGGGACACTTCACTCGGGGTTGCCCGAAGAAACGAGGGCAAAGGCAGAGGGCATGACCAACTTCTGGAGAGCAGGCGAACACTCTCGAGGCTAGTTGATAGGATAGAAATAGGAAAATTTTCAGTAGGAGGTTTAATTTCTTTATCTGATTTTTGAGTTAAAACTCTTTTCTGATTTTGGCATTTTGATTCTGTAATCGATACTCTGCACTTGAATACTAGTTTTGTTTCTGATTCCACTGTAGACTCTGAAACACCCCACCTCCGTTAGGGTCACTCTCAAGGGGAATGCCCTAATTTTTGGTGGTGGTTTATAAGTATAAGTCATAGATACACAAGACAGATATAAATACACATATTTCTGAACAGCGAAAACAACAGCAACATTTATTTCATCAAAAATACGTGTTACACAAACCCTGCCATAATTGTCTTACAATATTTCCAAAAAACATTACATTTCCATAACTGTCTTGATTTCATAATTTAAAGGAGCATAAAAATAAAAGTAAACTGCATAAGTCCCCATATTTGCTATCCAAAGCCATAGTCCAAAACGAAAGAGATCCAAGCAATACATTCTTTCTCTTCAAGCTGGATTTGAAAACTGGTCAAGCTGCGATATTCCCTCCCTGTGGACCTGGGGGGAGGGGGGGACGAAAGGAAGGAAGACGAAAGAAAAGTAGAGACAGACATAAAGCCTGAGTAAGTCTAGGACTATTCAGTCTATAAATAAAGAATTGGGCATGATAAGTATAAACTGGAAATGGGAAAGCACTATAAACTATGTTAAGTTGTCTAGAGTCGAATATACTATTGTACCCCATATTAATCTCTGCACCCCTATAAACTAGTTCCCAACAGGCTCCCCATAATCAGGGTAAAGTGATCCATTTCTAACGATCGGCTTTTACTCACATAGTTACATGTGTCTTACGGCCCCCGATGTTGTAGTTACCTATGCTGGTCCCACCATGGGGTGTATCAAGTCCCATGGTGGCGGCCCGACACAATTCTAGAATGCACAGGTATACTACTGGTGCCCAGTGCCTAATTTTTCGGCGCCGATGTGTGTGCACGCCCGCACCCCGTTAGAACCTACACTGCTGCACCACCGCTGTCGATTTGACCTCTTACAGTCAGCCCAGTAATCATGCCCCACCCTGCCTAGTTCAGGGTATCTTGATACACTTTGTAGGGTTACTACTGAAAAGGGTCCCCCGCTACTAGGTTTTCTATTTCTAGCCAACATGCTAAGTTGGTTAAGTGTTCTGTAAACCTAACCCCCAATCAGTCTGTATAGTTTAGCATGTTAAATTTGATTAAGTATAAATTCAATTTACTTAATCCAATCAATCCTGACTCAGCCTTAATTGTCTTATTAAAGCCTCGACCACTCACATTAGACAGGTATTGTTGTGGCTGCCTGTTGACGGTTGGGTCCGGGCTGTCTTATGCCACAACTCAGTTTAACCTCGGGTCTTTATTAGGCTCAATGTTTAACCACCCACATTGGATAGGTATTGTTGTGACTACTGGACAGCCGGGCGGTTCCGGGTAGGTTTATGTCACAATGCAATCCAACCTCGGGTTAAACACATCGTATTTTCTAAATTTACATATTTTGTCTCTTTTCTTTTTATATGTAAATATTTGCGGCCCATTATTCAAATTCATCTTTATTGGGTAAAATTAATTTATACCACTTAATTGTTTTCAAGGTCGTTGGCATACGTCAAACATGCCAACACATATGTTTATTTTTTTAGCCCAACGTCACTACCCCCGTTTTATACGTTCGCTATAATATAACATATGTTGGGTTTAACATTTAAGCCCAACTTAGCCACATGAAAAAGGGGAGGCTTAGAACATGGTATTTATAAATTCTAAGTAACATAAAAAAGGGGAGTGTGAACGCGTGAACTTGCAACATAACGATCTAATTAACATAAATTAGGCACTTGTAAACTTGCATTGTAATAGCATATAATCTTGACATGAAACATACCTAGCATGAATCACAGTTTTAATCTAGTCATGTAAACTTGCATTTAAAAATTGTGAATCTAACTTAATTATGTGTCACATATATTATCATATGATTTTGATAACAACATAGGCCTAAAACATGTTTTCAATTAGGCATAACACTAAACATAGTCTATTCATGTTCATAGAGTCAACACAAGTTCACAAAGATGCTTACTTTTGTCTCTAATACAAAAGTATGGTTTTACACTTGAATCATGATGCCAATTCCAACATAAATTCATATGAGTCATAATACCCAAATGGATCCAACTACACTAAAAGTGATTATAAAAAATATACATCATGTTGGCATAATAGTGAACCGTATACTTGCATGAATTTCAAATAAACTACCACAAACAAATAGTCGTTAACTTTCAACATGAATCATTTACTTGCAATTATCCAATAGGTGTTGTAATAAACTACCACAAACATATAGTTGTTAACTTTCAACATGAATCACATACTTGTAAATATCCAATAGGTCTAACATCGTTATACCACAACATCCCAAATCGATTAGAATCATAGCAACATACAATTATGAATTATTATCACCACAAATTAAGTACAATTCCATTTCTCATTTTACACAAATCAAAACACAATTATTCATTCGCATCGGAATAGCACTCTACTTACAACGTATGACGAATCTTCAATTCAGGATTCTGAATTTGGAGATGCTATCCTTTGTTGTAGGCGTTGTTTTGATTTAGTTGTCGTTGCTTTAAGCTTTTGAATTGTCTCCTACTCATCTATCAATTTTGACGGCTACTCCTAGTCCTTCCACAACAGCTTGACGGTCTCATTCTCAATTTTATTTGTATGAATTAGGTGGAGTCTTAGGTCCTTTTTATAGAATTTGTGAATTCATTAGAACCGTCGATGGAGCTTGGATTAATAATAGCCATTCGTTTGAAGGAGAGACCAATCAGGAGCTGACACCTAGCCCTAGTGATAAGGCAAGGCTCAAAAATTCGGCCAAGCACAGACCAGGCCAGCCAGGGGGGCTGGGTTCGACCTGGCTTAGGGGCCAGGTCGACTCCCCAGTCGACCCCCAGATCGACTTGGTAGTCGACCTGGGTGCCCCAGGTCGACTACCCAGTCGACCTGGGTAGCCCAGGTCGACTACCTAGTCGACCTGGGTCCCTTAGGCAGGAAAATTCCCGCCCAGCCTATTCTGGTCCGATTTTTCTAATTTGAATTTGTTCTGAGCTGTTTCTGTTTGTTTGAATTTTAAACTGAATTCTGAAACTTCCGGAGGGCATATCTTCTCCATACGGAGTCCGTTTTACGCAAACTCGGACTCTATCCCAAGCAGAATTCCAAGACGAACGCAATGGCATATCCCATTTCCCTTAATTCTTTGATTTTAAGTTAATTATACTTTAGTTTGTGAATTTCACTGTTATAGAATACACGGGGTTTTACATTCTCCCCCACTTAAAAGGATTTCGTCGCCGAAATCTTCAAGTTCAGGAAGAATGTATATCCTAACATCCAAACGTCCATCTACTCATCCATCAAACACGAGCACCCATTGTCCTTAAAAACTTCTAATGCTTCATGATCATATTCGAAGTGTGTGTACATGTACTTATTTAATGCAAAATCAAGCGGCCTACTGATTCAGTTGACCTCCTTAATGCAAATTATGTAAGTGTCATGAATCCATTATGTATGCAAATTTTCCTATTCATGATTCTACATGAGTGCACAATCATTCATATATAAATGCAACATCCATATGACAACACATTAAACTTCAACCATATACGAATATAAATACATATATGCATATGCAATATGAAGTGAATGAGCCGATCTAAAACCTAGATTGTGTGTGTATATGCAACAACGAGCAACCACTAGCAATCACTTGCAACCACTTGCAACCATCATACATAACATGTTTCAATTACATGTTTTCATCCAAACGGTTTCTACCTAAAAGATAAGGTCAAGGAGATATACCAAAAAAGATAGATAAAAGCGCAACTTAAGGAAAAAGAAAGATCAAATATGTACCCTAAAAGAAAAGGGTATGTTGCAGGTATTCTAGCCTCAGTTTCCCAAGTCGCTTCTTCCTCGGCGTCGCTCCACTGAACTTTGACGAGCTTGACTTCGCGGTTGCGTAGCTTTTTCAATTCAGTTCCTAAGATGCGTGTTAGAACTTTCCTCATGGTTGCTTTGCGTTCCACTTCGTCTTCTTCTAGGATGTTTGGCTCTACCACTTCAGCAGGTTCATGTAGACATTTTCAGAGGTGCGCAACATGAAAAACGTTGTGAACTTCGGCTAGTTTTTCAGGTAGCTCTAATCTATAGGCCATTTTCCCAATTTTCTCGATAACAGGAAACGGCCCTACGAATCTTGGTGCTAGCTTCCCTGTGGTTCCAAAACGAACAACGTTCCGTAGCGGAGATACGTTAAGAAAAATGCTGTCTCCAACCTCAAATTCAAGGTCGGTCCTCCTCTTGTCGACGTATGATTTTTGTCTATCTTAGGCGGTCTTCATTCTTCTCCGTATTAATTCTACTTTCTCTGAAGTCTCTTGCATCATATCTGGTCCAAGTATGAGTGTGTCAGTAGACTCCCACCAACAAGTGGGCGATGAGCACGGTCTTCCATATAAAGCTTCGAAGGGCGTCATTCCGATGGTGGCTTGGTAGCTGTTGTTGTAGGCAAATTCCACCAAAGGAAGATGGTCTTCCCACATCCCTCAGAAGTCAAGGACGCACAGTCTTAAAAGGTCCTCCAAAACTTTGCTCACTCTTTTTGTCTGGCCGTCGGTTTGGGGATGATAGGCTGTGCTCAAGCATAACTGTGTGCCTACCGCTTCTTGCAGACCCCGCCAAAACTCACTTGTGAAGATAGGGTCTCGGTCACTAACAATGCTGGAGGGTATTCCATGGAGTCGAACAGTTTCCTTGAGATAAAGAGATGTTAGGGATGAGGCAGTTCTTTTACTCTTGACAGGTAAAAAGTGGGCGCTTTTAGTAAGCCCATCCACTATTACCCAAATGCTAGTGTTGCCTCTTCTAGACCTAGGCAGCCCATCAATGAAGTCCATTGAGATGCTATGCCACTTCCACTGTGGGACCTCTAGAGGATGGAGCAGACCGCCAGGCTTTTTCTGTTCCGCCTTAACCTGTTGGCACACCATACACTTGGAAATGAAATCCGCCACGTCCTTCTTCATGCCGCTCCAAAAGAAAGTTCTCTTTATGTCCTTGTACATTTTATCTCTGCTTGGATGTATCGTCATCTTGGAGTGATGTGCTTCCTTGAGAATCTTCTTTACTAAATCCCTTATATGTGGGACACATAGTCTTCCGTCTCTCCTAAGCCAACCCTTATCGTCGATGGAGTATCTTTTGAGGTGACTTGAAGTCTCACCCCTAATTAGCCTATCAATCGTTTCCACAAGCTGAGGGTCTTCGCGTTGTGCTGTCCCTATTGAGTCCACTAAAGTCGGGCGTACTTCGAGAGATGCTAGCAAGCCCGGTACAAAATCGGAGGAGGCCCTAAAGTCAAACTGGCTATAAACTCTAGGCTTTGCCTTTCAACAAACAGCGGGCTTAGGGTCAGTTTCTTTCAGCTCAACGCGTCTGCCACCACGTTGCCTTTGCCCGGAGTGTAGGAGATCTCGAAATCGTACGAGGCAAGAAACTCCATCCATATCTGTTGCCTCAAGTTATGGTCCTTCTACGAGAAGAGATATTTCAATGATTTATGGTCAGTGTAAAGTTCGAACTTCTCACCTAGGAGATAGTGGCGCCAAGACTTAAGCGCAAAGATGATGGCAGCTAACTCAAGATCATGGGTCGGGTAGTTCTTTTCATGCACTTTCAACTGTCTCCCGCCATAAGCTACTACCCTTCCTTCTTGCATTAAGACAGCGCCTAGTCCTGTCTCACATGCATCTGTATAAACTGTGAACATCTTGCTTCCATCTGGTAACGTCGGAACTGGGGCTGTTGTAAGAGCCCTTTTTAGTCGTTGGAAAGAAAACTTGCAATCCAAGTCCCAATTGAACACTAGATTCTTCTTTGTCAGCCTCGTGAGTGGAGCTGATATTTTAGCAAAGTCTCTGATGAATTTCCGATAGAAGCCTGCTAGCCCAAGGAAGCTTCGGACTTCTGTTGCATGTTGCATTCCTTGGTGTCTTCCAATCTTGTACCGCTACTACCTTAGCAGGGTCCACAGCTAACACTTCTTTGGATACTATGTGCCCAAGGAACCTCACTTCCTCTCTCCAAAAGTGGCATTTGGAGAATTTGGCTTTTAGCTGATGGACTCGCAGAGTTTCCATGATTGCCCTTAAGTGCTGAGAATGTTCCTCTTCACTCTTTGAGAAGATCAAGATATCGTCTACGAAGACCACTACGAACTTGTTGAGGAATTCTCTGAACACCCTACTCATCAGGTCCACGAAGTAAGCGGGTGCGTTTGTCAAGCCAAAAGGCGTGACAAGCCATTCAAAGAAGCCATCTGGGGTTCTGAATGCTGTCTTATCGATGCTATCTTCAGCCACCCTTAGCTGATGAAATCCGGTCGCTAAATCGAGTTGGGAGAAAACAGACGCTCCTACAAGCTGATCGAACAGATCGTCAATTCTAGGGAGAGGGTGCCTATTATTTTTCGTTAGTTTGATGAGCTCCCTATAGTCAACACATAGACGGAGTGAACCATCCGCCTTTGAGGCGAACACCACTGGAGCGCCCCATTCTGAAATGCTCCTTCTAATGAACCCCTTCTCTAGAAGCTCTTTAACCTGTTTACTGAGTTCTTTCCTTTCCTATGGAGCGATGTGTCTAACGGGCAACGCAACGGGGTTTGCATTATCTATAAGATATATGCGGAAGTCTATCTCCCGCTTAGGAGGTAAGCCCTTCACCTCTTCGAAGACATTCGGATATTCCCAGACCACTCTAACTGATTGCAAACTTTCAACAGAAGCATCTAGCGATTCAACATAACTAAGCATAACCGCATACGAGGGATTACAAGTAATTTCCAGAGTGTTACCGAGTTTGGTCAGAAGCCTAACCACCCTTTTCTCACAATCAAGGATGGCACAATTACTGGATAGCCAATCCATTTCCAAAATCAAACCATATCGCGAGAAGCCCAAAACAAAGGCACTACATCTAAATTCTATGCTTAGAATAGAAATTTTCAATCCCGCGTAGATCATAGACAAACGAGCCAGGCCCTCGATTGGATTTGAAAGAATTAAGGGGTCCTCTACCATACTAGTTTCTAGGTGCGGAGATTCTAATAAAGCAGATGAGATAAAGGAGTGTGATGCGCCAGAATCAAATAAAGTGCGAACTAGGTGATCATAAAGATAAACTACACTATCTCTAGAAGTATTTATACCTCGTTGTTGTAGAGGTGGCGCTTTTAGCACATGAACCTGTGCCCCTGAGGTGGATCCAGCCCTCTGCCCAAGCCCTCGCTTCTTTGGGCAATCCTTAGCCATGTGGCCCGTCTCACCGCAAGAAAAGCACCCACCATTCAACTTGGCCTTCTTTTTCCGGCAATCTTTCACCAAGTGCCCCACTTTGCCACAGAAATTACACTTCCTCTTCTCTTTGTTATCTTTCCCGCCCTTCTTAAAGTCTGTCTTCTTAGGCTGTAAACCCTCTTTCTTCCCTTGAGAGCTTTCTGCCTTTGTCTCCTTCTTGCCCTTATCCTCTTCGTTCAGCAATGCCATCTGCACCAACTTTTCATACGTAGCTCCCATGGGTATATGGGTCATGGCCAAACTGTGTAATGGCTCATTCAATCCTTTGAAAAAGCGGAGAGCCATCTTGTGCGGAGTGTTGACTAGGTCCAGTCCGAACCTAGCCATCTGATCGAACTGATTAACATACTATTTGACTGCCATATTCCCTTGCTTAAGAAATAAGAATTTTTCCAATTGAAGGCTCCTTTCAGCCTCAGAGAGAAATTTAGCCTCAAACTTTGCCCTAAAGTCCTCCCATGTTTCCACTGGTCTTTCTGCATTGGTAACTTCCCACTATTAGGAAGCCTCGCCTTTAAGCAGCCATACCGCCAGTTGTACCTTTTGCCTATCTTCTACCTCAAGGATGACGAATAAGTCATCGGTTTCCTTCAGCCAATTCCTGGCTGCCACGAAGGACTCGGTTCCATGAAAGTCCTTTCATCCTATAGCTTTAAAATCTTTACATATCTTAGCAAAATTATTACCACGCAGAGGAGGTGGAGGAAGAGGTGCTGCTGCAGCTGGATGATTTCATGCAACTGGGGGAGGAGGAACAGTAGGACCTGGCTGATTGGCCCTTGCTTCTAAGAATCGTCTAAACCAACCAGGTATTGGTACACCCTCTGGCAAGTTAAGTTCTTCGGACATGCTGAAACAAAAAGGATAGATTCAAAACTAAGGATAAAAGATAGTACCTATGGCTTTGGGGGACTATGCTTTTTTTAAATAAAATAACATTTTATCTTTAAAAATGCTTCTTTAAATTTTCTTTTGAAAATAAATTTTCAAAACTTTTTATCTTATTTGGTAAACCTATGCTCTGATACCAAGTGAAACACCCCACCTCCGTTAGGGTCACTCTCAAAGGGAATGCCCTAATTTTGGTGGAAGTTTATAAGTATAAGTCACAGATACACAAGACAGATATAAATACACATATTTTTGAACAGCGGAAACAACAACAACTTTTATTTCATCAAAAATACGTGTTACACAAACCTTGCCATAATTGTCTTACAATATTTCCAAAAAACATTACATTTCCATAACTGTCTTGATTTCAAAATTTAAAGAAGCATAAAAACAAAAGTAAACTGCATAAGTCCCCATAGTTGCTATCCAAAGCCATAGTCCAAAACGAAAGAGATCCAAGCAATACATTCTTTCTCTTCAAGCTGGATGTGAAAACTGGTCAAGCTGCGGTATTCCCTCCTTGTGGACTGGGGGGGGGGGGGGGAGGGGGCGAAAGGAAAGAAGACGAAAGAAAAGTAGAGTTAGACATAAAGCCTGAGTAAGTCTAGGACTATTCAGTCTATGAATAAAGAATTGGGCATGATAAGTATAAACTTGAAATGGGAAAGCACTATAAACTAAGTTTAGTTGTCTAGATTCGAATATACTATCTTACCCCATATTAATCTCTGCACCCCTATAAACTAGTTCCCAACAAGCATCCCGTAATCAGGGTGAAGTGATCAATTTCTAATGATCGGCTCTTACTTGCATAGTTACATGTGTCGTACGGCCCCCGATGTTGTAGTTACCTATGCTGGTCCCACCATAGGGTGTATCAAGTCCCATGGTGGCGGCCCGACACAATTCTAGAATGCACAGGTATACTACTGGTGCCAGTGCCTAATTTTTCTGCGCCGGAGTGTGTGCATGGCCGCACCCCGTTAGAACCTACACTGCTACACCACCGTCGTCGATTTGACCTCTTACAGTCAGCCCAGTAATCGTGCCACACCCTGTCTTGTTCAAGGTATCCTGATACACTTTGTAGGGTTACTGCTGAAAAGGGTCCCCCGCTACTAGGTTTTCTATTTCTAGCCAACATGCTAAGTTGGTTAAGTGTTCTGTAAACCTAACCCCCAATCAGTCTGTATAGTTTAGCATGTTAAATTTGATTAAGTATAAATTCAATTTACTTAATCTTATCAATCCTGACTCAGCCTTAATTGTCTTATTACAGCCTCGACCACTTACATTAGACAGGTATTGTTGTGGTTGCCTGTTGTCGGTTGGGTCCGGGCAGTCTTACGCCACAACTTAGTCTAACCTCAGGTCTTTATTGGGCTCAATGTTTAACCACCCACATTGGATAGGTATTGTTGTGACTACTAGACAGCCGGGCGGTTCCGAGCAGGTTTATAATCCAACCTCGGGTTAAACACATCGTATTTTCTAAATTTACATATTTTGTCTCTTTTCTTTTTATATGTAAATATTTGTGGCCCATTATTCAAATTCATCTTTATTGGGTAAAATTAATTTATACCACTTAATTGTTTTCAAGGTCGTTGGCATGCGTCAAACATGCCAACACATATGTTTATATTTTTAACCCAACGTCACTACCCCCGTTTTATACGTTCGCTATAATATAACATATGTTGGGTTTAACATTTAAGCCCAACTTAGCCACATGAAAAAGGAGAGGCTTAGAACATAGTATTTATATATTCTAAGTAACATCAAAAAGGGGAGTGTGAACGCATGAACTTGCAACATAACGATCTAATTAACATAAATTAGGCACTTGTAAACTTGCATTGTAATAGCATATAATCTTGACATGAAACATACCTTACATGAATCATGGTTTTAATCTAGTCATGTAAACTTGCATTTAAAATTGTGAATCTAACTTAATTATGTGTCACATATATTATCATATGATTTTGATAACAACATAGGCCTAAAACATGTTTTCAATTAGGCATAACACCAAACATAGTCTAGTCATGTTCATATAGTCAACACAAGTTCAAAAAGATGCTTACTTTTGTCTCTAATACAAAAGTATGGTTTTACACTCGAATCATGATGCCAATTCCAACATAAATTCATATGAGTCATAATACCCAAATGGATCCAACTACACTAAAAGTGATTATAAAAAATATACATCATGTTGGCATAATAGTGAACCATATACTTGCATGAATTTCATATAAACTACCACAAACATATAGTCGTTAACTTTCAACATGAATCATTTACTTGCAATTATTCAATAGGTGTTGTAATAAACTACCACAAACATATAGTTGTTAACTTTCAACATGAATCACGTACTTGCAAATATCCAATAGGTCTAACATCGTTATACCACAACATCCCAAATCGATTAGAATCATAGCAACATACAATTATGAATTATTATCACCACAAATTAAGTACAATTTCATTTATCATTTTATAAAAAATCAAAACACAATTATTCATTCGCATCGGAATAGCACTCTACTTATAACGTATGACGAATCTTCAATTCAGGAATCTGAATTCTGAATTTGGAGATGCTATCCTTTGTTGTAGGCGTTGTTTTGATTTAGTTGTCGTTGCTTTCAGCTTATGAATTGTCTCCTAATCGTCTCTCAATTTTGACGGCTACTCCTAGTCTTTCCTCAGCAGCATGACAGTCTCATTGTCATTTTTATTTGTATGAATTATGTGGAGTCTTAGGTCCTTTTCATAGAGTTTGTGAATTGATTAGAACCGTCGATGGAGCTTGGATTAATAATAGCCATTCGTTTGAAGGAGAGACCAATCAGGAGCTGACACCTAGCCCTAGTGACAAGGCAAGGCTCAGAAATTCGGCCAAGCACAGACCAGGCTAGCCAGGGGGGCTGGGTTCGACCTGGCTCAAGGGCCAGGTCGACTCCACAGTCGACCCCCTGGTCGACTTGGAAGTCGACCTGGGTGCCCCAGGTCGACTACCCAGTCGACCTGGGTGCCTTGGGCGGGAAAATTCCCGCCCAGCCTATTCTGGTCCGATTTTTTGAAATTTGAATTTGTTTTGAGCTGTTTCTGGCTGTTTGAATTTTAAACTGAATTCTGAAACTTCCGGAGGCCATATCTTCTTCATATGTAGTCCGTTTTAAGCAAATTCAGACTCCATCCCAAGCAGAATTCCGAGACGAACGCAATGGCGCATCCCGTTGCCCTTAGTTCTTTGATTTGAAATTAATTATACTTTAGTTTGTGAATTTCACTGTGATAGAATACACGGGGTGTTACAGACTCAATCCCATAAGGGTTATGACTCATCTGCTTGTGATAGATTGGGGTTTGAGAGATATTTGTGTTAGGCATTAAGTAGGATGCATACATTCTGGGTTTTTTTTTCATGCTTAGTTTCCTAAGAATCATTTGGTGATCTGATCTGTACCAGTAGTCTTTAAGTAACTGAATATTTCTGATAAGGTTAAGATTTCCAGTTTTTACATTGTCTAAAGAGGGTAACCCTCTGGGTGTCAATTTGATGCTGATTTCGGTCTTCAGGGTTGATACTTAGGGGAATTATTTTATCAACCAAGGTCTAATGGGAACCAAGTTTTTATTTTATCTGTGCTCGCTTCCATCATTCGACTGTATCCTATCGATCAAGTCTTCGACCTTTAGATAGGAATCCTATGGATCTAAACATGTGTTTGAGACATGTTATGTTTGATGGTTGCAATTGGATGCAAGTGGTTTCTAGTGGTTGCTCGTGGATGCATATACACACACTAGGCACTAGATCGGCTCGAAAACACTCTCATACTGCATATGGATGTGTGAGCATTTTCAATTTTTGTGGATGTAAAATGGTTGACTCATCACATGGATGTTGCATTTGGTTGAATGATTGCGCACACATTTAGAAATAAAATGTATCAAATAGGAAAAGCATACATGTTGGACTCATGGCACTGACATAATTCGCATTAAGGAGGTCAACTGAATCAGTAGGCCGCCTGATCTTTGCATTAGATACAAAACATATACACACACTTTGCATATGCTCATACCACATTAGAAGTTTTCTAAGGACGATGGATTCTTGTGGATGATAGTTGAGTAGATGGATGACTGGATGGTAGGACACATTCGTCTTAACTTGAAGATTTCGGGGACGAAATCCTTTAAGGAGGGGAGAATGTAACACCCCGTATTTTATGTAAATATAATAATAAAAAATCAAGGAAGAATTAATTTTTAAAATAAGAATCAAGGGAAATGGGTTACGCCATTGCATTCGTCTTGAAATTCTGCTTGGAAACGAGTCTGAGTTTTCGAAAAATGAAGTCCGTATGACCAAGTTATAACCCTCCGAAGTTTCAGGAATTTTCATAATCTAAATCAGCTTGAAAATTCGAATTGAAATTCGAATTCAAAATCCCAGAACAGGCTGGGCGGGAAAATTCCCGCCCATGGACCAGGTCGACCTGGGGGTCGACCATAGTGTCGACCTCCCAGGGGCCAGGTCGACCATAGTGTAGACCTGGGGGTTGACCTGCTCCCGAAACCCAGTTTTTGAACCTGATTCATTCTGATGTTTCTGGTCTCTTTTTTAGTCTAGATTCTTCCGCCTAATCCTATATAAACAGCCACCTAGCCCCATTCTCTTTACACCATTCTCCTCTAACCTTATGCTGCACAATTTCATTCCTATACTCTGCCTCCGTTCTTAGTAAATAAAATAATAGCGTCGCTACTCTGCTGGAATCAAAACTAGAGCTAGTACACCTTCTTCCAACTTTGACCAGAATTAAAAGAGAATAGCTACAACTATCTTTCTTTTAGAATCCAGAACAACAATTTGAGAAGAGTAATTCAAAATTTCTGCATCAACAACAGTTTATAATCCTTTCTTAAAACCACGAAAGGCAAGTACGGTTATTTTCCGATATAAACTTTAATTATAATTGTGACATGATTGTAATTCTGAATTTGAGGTTGTGTACGTTCTGTTCTGATCTATTTTATTCTGTATCTCTTTCTTCTTTCTGTTCTATAGCCAGGCTACCACGAGTCTACGCCACATCTCATAAGAGATTAATGCATAAACGCAAAACTTTGGGACAAATAATGAATGATGGCATAATTGGACATGGCTAATATGTGACTGATTTAAGAAAAAGGACATATGTTGTAAACTAGATTTAGATCTATGCATATTCTGTGAATTGGAAGAAGAGCAACCATTGTATGTTAACATGTGACTTGAGACATTGGATATAACGCATATTTAAAAATTATGATCTGATTTTGAGAGGATATAATTTAAAGATCCAGATTGTTGAGTATATTTTTATATAACGATTCATGCCTTGAGATAAAAAGAGAATACGACTTAGGTGTAAAGATCTATATTAAGATTTGATAACTGTTAAACGTGAATAACACCTAAGTGGGGGATTTTTGAATATATGACATGCATTGAAATCGATGGCTATATTTGGTATAATTTATGTCAATCTTCTGTACTATGAAAGTTTAACTAAAATTGGAATGTATGTTATATGGTAAGTTATGACCATAATCTGTGTGATGTAAATTTAATGCAAACATGGGTATATGATTATATTGTGAATCATGACAATTATTTAGGCATGCGAACTTAGGCCCAATTTATAATTAGGCAAGATATGTCAATGAAACTTTAAGGAATGATTAAATCTGTTATATTGCCTAATCTGCTAGATCTGTTATATTGCCTAATCTGTTAGTTCTGTTATATTGCCTAATCAGCTAGATCTGTTATATTGCCTAATCTGCTAGATCTGTTCATCTGCTAAATCTGTTGAAAACTGAGTATTGAAATTTGAGTATGAATATTTGTAGGCTCGATCTAGAAATTGAGCAAAACTTGTTAATAGAACCTTGAATAATTAGCTCTAACTTGTAAAGAAGTAAATTTGTTAAAGTGGCATAATTAGTCTGATATTAGCATAATCTATAATGAATGCATTGGCTAAACATGAAACATGGCTACCTCGAGGTTAGAATGAGTTTGCGGCGCAATCCTGCCCGGAACCGCCTGGCAAATCCAGTGGCCGCAAACAATAGGTTCTAATGTGAGAAGTTAGTCATAATGTGCTTGAAACCCGAAGTTAGACTCAATTTGCGGCAGAAACCTGCCCAGAACAAACAGGCCTAACCAGTGGCCGTAAACTGTCAGTCTAATGTGAGAGGTCTGCGCATTAATTGTTAATTAATACAAGTCTAAGATATATATGATGTCTAAAACGTGTTGGGTGGATAGGGTTAAACCAACTGGACTATTGAATTTAACAAACCCGTTTCGTGAATCTGTAATCCCAATACAAAGTTAGACAAGTTTGTAAATCTGTTAAATCCGTATATCTGATCCGTTAGTCTGGAAACTTGTCTGATCTGTGAACTAGTTGATCCGAACTCTGTATGTCTGAACTTGTAAACAAGTTAATCTGAAATATGTTAGTCTGGGGACACAACGTTAGGAGGGAAATTACTTGTGTCATCTGTTGTTTGGGACCCATATTAGTCAGTAACCCTTTCTGGTATCAAAACTTTGTCCCCGCACTAGGTAGGGTCCGGGCACGCTTACTGAACTAATTATAAGCTGTTCATTCTGAAAATGGCGAGGGTTGTTGATGGTGCGTTCCAACCGGGTCATGTGCGTGCATGGATCCCGGTCTGCCTCTGAGGATGTAAGACGCCGTGACATCTATAAATAGGTCTGTGTCATTCAAAGGTTGCCGCTTTAGGGAGTGATACACCCTTCTGTGGGGCTGGCGCATGGTATTTATGTATTAGGGAGCCGATCGCTTGGGGTAGATTTAGGGTACACTTAGTTCTGTCAATTTCCGTTGGGGTACCGTCTATTTTTGTTGGGCGGTAACACCTGTCTGTTTCTGCATGGTACCGTCTATTGGGGTGGTAAAGGCACATTTACTAATGTACACCTAATTCTACATTCTGTTTCCATAGGGATAAATCTGTTTCTGTTTCTGTACCTTCTGTTCAGGTGGTAGAGGCCCATTATTAGCATATGGTTTTTGTATCTTCTGTTAGGGCCGTAAAGGCCCATTACTAGCATTCTCTTCTGTGGAAATTATTCTGTTTCCATTTCTGTTTTAGTTTAGACTTTAGGATAACCCTAATCCTGTTATACTAGTATTAGCGCAGAGAAATGAATAGTGATATCATTCTGTTTCTTCTGTTTAACCTAAGTATATCTGCTGCTCCTGTTACTGTTATCTCTTATCCAGCTTATTTTCATGTCATTATTACTATTATATGTTCATATGCTGAAATTCACTGGACTTTCCAGACTTTATGTCTGACCTTACTTGTTTTCGCCCCTTTTTCTTCCGTTCCCCCCAGGTTATCCATGGAGCGAATACTTTAGTTTGATTCGGATTCCTTCTGCTTGAAGTGCTTGAAGTGCTTAAAGTATGGCTTGGCTCTTTATAGCTTCTGTTCTGTGGGGATTATGATTTTAAAGTTTTGTACCCTAATGGTTTTGAACAAGCCTGATATATATGTACTTGAGTTTTTGGTAAAGATGTAACCATATTGGTTTCTGATTTCCGCTGTAATAAAGTTATAATATTTCAAGTATTGTTTATTTGTCTTGAAATTTTCAGTTTTGTTTGCTAAAACGCTCCACCAAAGTTAAGGCATTCCCTTTGTGAGTGACTTTAATAGAGGTGGGGTGTTACAACTTGTATATATTATCAAGTATAAAAATACTTCTGTAACGACATTTAGCGACTATGAATTTATTCATACATCTACGCACTTATACAAAATATCAGCAAAGTTAATACAAATATTCCGTATATCAACAAACGGCATCTCTCACTACATCAACAGAACTATAAAAATACAGACGAATAGAGTAGCTATAATTGCCAAACATCAACAGCACCAAGATAGCAACATCAGCAGGACACTGTTATACAAACAAGAGATTCAACAATAAGTAGACAAATTCAGCAGTAGTTATTGTATAAAATTACATAAACATGTTCAAAATAGTAATAAATAGATGCATACATGTATAAAAATGTAATACTTGCATACCTATGTGCAAATTTTCACAAAAAGTTATGATACTTATATTTATAACGGATGAAAAAACTGGTAAAATGCATATATTAGGAATATATGCATATTTGTATGCAACTAATCATCATACACTCAAGCAAACATAATTTCAAAAAGAGGAGTACATAAATATGCATATTTGCAGAATATATGCGTACATTTATGCAAATTTCCTGAACATATGCATGATTTTATACACATATTCAGAATTAAAGAAACAAACCCTATAGTGAAAATTAATAATCACGACTGTATAATCAATAATAACCAGATAAATTTATCACTTAATTTAATTATCCATCATCAAACGTAGACAGTGTAATAACATCAGAATAATTAATCAAAAAATAAATAGGCTGGATATTGCCATGATTTTGATATTTTTTTGTTCGATCGACATTAAAATTAAGAAAGTCGGCTTTGAAATTTAAATTTTCTTCTTCAATCGTCTGCATCACCAATACACCAATATTTGAAGAACCAATGGATGAAAAAAAAATCAGGTTAATACGCATTAATCAAACAAAAGTACAAAAACAAATTCAGTTAATTATAACCATATGCATTCATATACGCAAATAATAGAAATATATGCATACTTATATGAAAATTTTAAGAATATTTGCACAAACTATATTAAAAAAAATCCAGAACACCTGAAATATGAATTCAATACAACTATATGCATAACGATGTACACAACTGATCATCAAGCACGCAAACAAATAAAAACCAAAAATATATGAAAATTAGAATGCATATGAACAAAAAATATGCACACATGTATACAATTTTTTTTAATACATAACGTATTACAGCAATAGTTGCAATTTTGAACACTTAAATTCATAATGAGTTCATATTTCTATACCTCTATGTATAACATCCTTTAAATATTTTCATAAATTATTTTACAACGCTCCACAATCAGGAATAAATAAACTTTATGCTATAACTAAACTATCAACCAATCAAACAGAATAATTAAACTAATTCATAATAATTAATTAACAAAATTCAATTTCAAAATAGAAATCATTACAGTCGATATAAAAAAATATTGAAAAATAACATATTACCTTGATGAACACGACGCCATTTTATAAATAAAATAGCGATGAAGGTTCTTCTCTGTAAAACTCGATCGATCGAAAATCCTAACAAAGAAGCAGCCACCATTAGGAAGAAAAAAAGGCAACCTAAAAATTTAATCGCAGAAAAGAAATATCGGATAAGATCTGAAATTAAAGCCGTAGATATCAATATGGGCAAAAGTGGAAATTACTAGGCGCTATTTTAAAAACAGGGATGAAATTTATATGTTTACAAAGGGGAGGATGTGGGCCTAACTAACTTTAAATTTAAGGATGTGAGGCTAATTTTCACTAAATTATAATTAAAATCAAGCTCCAGATGGCGCGGCAGTACGTAATTTGGCGATTCGAACTTTAAACGAATATACAGAATCCGTTTTAAGTTGGATTTCTGCGAAACAAGAAACGTTCGGAGGTGGTGAAGTATATTTTTCTAATGGAAGAGAAAAATCGGGATTTCATCGTGTAGATTTTGATTTATGTCCAAATCAATTTTTTGAAAAGTCGCTATGGAATTCCTTAATAAATTATAGTGATTTATTTATATTATAAAAGGATTTTTCAATATAAATTGAATATCGATTCAACCGAGATTTGAATATCGAGTTATAAATCCAATTGGAGCTATACGATATTCTGTGTGAATATATATATACACGATAATATATATTTATTTATATTTAATTTATTTGTTTTTAAATATATTTACATATTTAAAAAGGATTTATTTAGAGCTTTAAAAATAGCCAGTTTTGCAAATGACCTCCGTTTTCGATGAAACTAATTTTGTTGGATCCGCAATATTAAATTATTGCAAGATTTCAATTTTCATGATTTTTGAAGTCAGTATGTGTCCGTACGGGATTTTATTGTGAAAAACAGTAAGTATTTTGATGGCTAGAAATACGTTGTGTGATTAAACGGAGTCGGAATTCAACGAAACCAGTTTCGTTGGGTTTGTAATGTGGAACTGTAGCTGCATGCCCATTTTCATGATTTTTGGGTATCGTATGTGATCATACGAATTTTTAATGATAAATACAAATAGAAGTTCATTAAAATTAAATAAAATATTAAATATAAATATTAAACCTCCCTATAAATATCCTACCTTATTCCTAAACCCTAATCTCATTCATTCCAGCGGTCAATGAAAATCTTCTGCCGTAAACCATTTCCTCAGAAAATAATTCCAAGTTCAAAAATCAAAATAAAATCCGATAAAATCCTATATATTCTCAAACATTTATATTTGAGATGTTGGGATGTTTCTCTTCAGTTTGATAAGAGTTTCGCCGCATTCGATCCCCTTTCTATTCGATGTCTTTTTCAAGCGTCTCCTAGGGTTAGGTTGTTCGAGAGTTTTAGGCTTCAATTGGAAAAATGGTCGTGATGATGATGTTTAGCATGAGAAATAGCAAGTGTAGGAAAATTTTGGGACTTTTCTGAAATTAAAAATGTCGATCGAAGTTTTGGGGCACGTGAAAACTGATGTTCGACGGATTTTGGGAGGTGGTTCTGAGTTCGAGCTGAAGGGTATCGGGAGCACGAGATTTGGAAGAGTAACCCGACAATGTTCTTTGTTTGAGTTTAATTGATGTGTGGGAGGAGATTGTGGTGAAGGAGGAGTGCGACAAAAGGTCTTGGAGCATACTAGAGCGGTCTGTCCATCGTCAGGGAGGAAGAAGGGTTTAAACGGGCGGGTCTAGGCTTTGAGGATTTGGTATGCGCCGGGAATAAAGTTAAGGCCCATATTTAATAATAATTCATGTTTAAGATAAATTTAATATCGTATGATAACTTGTATAAATCATATCTCGATCATACATTATCAGAATTTCGAATGGTCAGATCCGTTGGGATCGTATGGACAAGAGCTACAACATGGATCTGACTGGGAGTGGATTGGAGCCCGTTATAATTTATGGCGAAATTAAAAGCTGGATTAGAATATTGAACGGTTAACGTTATTTAACGACAAACCACCAATATGAGTAAAACTCACTAACTTTGATTAGTTTATATTTTTATAAATATATTTCAGAATTGATAAAAATAATTGAATGCTGTGTATGATAATTGTTTGATTGATTGTTAGTTAATATTTTGAAAATATAGTTATAGTTATATATAGAAATCATTTATTAAATATTGATTCTTTTATTCAGAATATTTCACAGTGAAATGAAATTGATGTGAATTATATTGTGTAAAATCTATGGATGCAGGGAAACAGGTTGGAGGAATCCAACTGGATTCCTCAACATTTATTTTACTATTTTTCATATATTGTGTCATATGATGTGATATGAAATCTATTGCTGATTTTGTATGTTTGAATGAACTGATCATTGTTATATGGTACGTTAAATACCATAAGGAATACTGGAATGTTAAAAAGGAAATTTTCAATGTTATTTTGAAAAAGAAATATTTATTTAGAAAATAAACAGAATTTTTATAAAAGGAAATATTTATTCAGAAAATAAATAGAATATATAAAAGGAAATATTATAAAATAAACAGAGTTTTATAAAAGGAATATAATTAAGGAATATTTATTTAGAAAACAAACAGAACTATAAAAGGGAAATGTTTGGACAATGAATAGAGTTTTATAAAAAGAGAATTTTACATTAGGAAGTTTTAGACCTTTGCTTCGCACACGGGTGTAACACGATATTAATTTAAAATAAATATTTTACAAATAAAGTATTACAAAGGATATTGGGGTTTGATTTAGGAATTTAAATGCAATTACTGAAATTAGAACTGATTGGAAATTAGTTGAATTGAATGACTTTCTAGGTATCGATCTAATGTTGGTGTCGGCCTTTGGGCTTAATACATAGGGGGTTGTTCTCTTACTAGTTTACAATTAGAGACTGATAGAGATGGGAAGATATTGATGCGTGAATCAGAAATGGAAACGTTTTCCAAAGTTAATAACGTATATTTTCTAAAATTAAAAAAACGGGGATTTGATGAATATATGGAAACGAGAAATGGGGAAACGAATAAATGTTGATTGATGATTGATCGATAGAATTTCCATCTGGAAATAATATCGTTGTTTGCACACATGTTTTCCTTTGATATTTAAATCACCGACTATCGAAGATTTTGACCAATTCCGTTGTCAATACAGAGAGACCGGGATCAGATATATTATCGGAAAAGCATTCCATATGGCATTAGCGTTGCAAATCAAATATGATGAAGATAGTTGAAGACGAAGTTATGCAAGGGCTGTTCAGTAAATCCAAGGTAAAAATTGCCTAAGATGGATTTATAGAATAATTCCTTCAGATTGTCCAGTCCAAGGACAACTTGAATGGACGACTGTCTGATAGAGTATATCTGGTAGATCGCGTAAGTTGATCATTTCAAATGTATTTACGTTGTTGGCAGAGGAATTCGTTTCTCTTAGCTTATACCCATGATATTTTTGGAGGAATCAATTTGTGATTTGATGGTTATGACGATGTGGCATTCAAAGTAAATGAAGGAGCGATCGGTTAAAACATACGTTATGACCTCAAGCCTCATCAACTGGGAAATGACAGAAATCGGGCAGGCAACATGGCTAAGTGGGTCGCACCCAAGTAGGGTATATTGTCACCATCTAGAGAATATTCATATTTGTTACTTCTTTCGCTTCTATATCTCCCAGGAACAGTTATGTTGGTATGCCAACCATAAGGTGATAAAATATTGGCAACATTCAAGCGAAATGAATGGTCGGTCATGTGTGGCCGTGTTACAAGATGTTCTTGTTGAACTCCAATGTATCGCTTCTAGAGTACACTGATCGGAAGGTGGTTCCCTACCTTTCCATAGTTGGAAATCAATTACCCAATAAGAGCCCGCGGTTTTGATTGTATATTATATATGTAGAACACAAGATGAAAGCGTTTCTGCTAGATTTTTATTTACTTGATCTAGACATTATTACAATATCATACAAGTATCTTTTTAGAAAAATATTCTGGGTTATCGTAAGGTAAAAACCATCCGTGTTTATGTGTGGATCGGTCTTACGATTATCCTTTGGTTCAAAAAGATTTTTGAAAGCTAAATCAAATGATTTGAGTTTTCTCACACTAGTCACATGATTGACCTAGAGTTTATTTTGTTTTGTTTCCCCTAAACTCTTGGGTGCCCAATTTTGTACGGGCAGTCAAGTAGTCAGGATTTTACAGATATACTAGGAGAGCTTGGAGAAGGAGGCTTTAGGATTTTACAGCTATTATTATTTCCGCTGTGTGGTAAGTGTTGTACTCTGATAATGTTATTGTATACATATACTGATTTTATTTCAAAGATATGTTATCTGTTATATGTTGTTCGTTCCACTATGAAATTCTGTTACTCTGATGTTGTATGCTCTTCTTCTATTTTAAGTTTCCATCTTAACTATTCTCAACGTCTGTTTTCATTCTTTTAGTTTTCTGATTTCCAGTGTAATTTGGGTTGGACTTGTGTTGTTTGGTCCGCTCGAATTGTACCAGAATTTCGGGACACTACAGTTGGTATCAGAGCTTAAGGTTAAGAAATTACCTTGGCTCTAAATTGTGACTCAGTAGAGATGGGGTTAGTAATACCATAGATTGAGTTGAGTGTTTATATACGAGAGAACGTGTTTGTAGATTTTATAAAAATTGTTTTATATTATGAAGATTTATTGGTTGAGTTATTTATGGATTCTGGTCGATCAGTTTGATCCACTGTATTGGTATGAGTTTCTAAACACTCGAATAAGATGAACCGACACAGTATGTTTTGAAAAAGGGTAAATGAAATAATTTTACCCAAATTATATTTTGATATGAAGGATTTATATTAGAATGATTATAGTATATTTGACATGTTGGTTGTTATTGCAATCGTATAATTGAGAAGGTTGTATTATATATATAACCAAATAAAATTCGTATAAGTATTACGAAGTGAATTAAATCTGAAATTTAAATCAGAATTGAAATTAAAACTCTGGAAATTTGAATAAGTATTTGTTAATGAATATGGATTGAATATATGAGAATTTTAAAATCCTGGGAGATTTTAAATTGTCTACAAAGCATTGTGAATGGCATTTTGAAATGTATTTCAAAGTGGAAGTGTTTAGAAATTGTTTTGAAAGTGATATAGTATTGAACTCACTACGGTCACTAGAAAATAAATTCCGATGATGATCCGGACATCATCGGTGTTCATTTTCCAATGTGTAAGTGACGAATTGTTACCAAAGATTTTGTTTTTGGAAATGTTATGCGAAAACAAGTTGTTCGAATATCGAAAAGGATTGTTTGATTTTTGAGAAAAGCAAAGCTGTTAAAAACTCCCAAGGAGAGATTGATTGATTAAAAACAATTTAAATAATACTTGAGAAATAAAATTTGAAAATTTAAATAAAACCAATTCAGTGGTAATTGAATTGAATTGGATTAGAATGATATCAAGAAAAAATGGATTGGTGATATAGGAATTTGAAATGGAATTGGGTTGGTATAAGCAGAGGATTTGGTTTGGATATAAGCGAATAGCTGTGTTGAACAGATATTGATTGAAAATTGGTTGAGATGACATTGGTATATGTTGGATTGATAATAGGTGAAAGTGATAAAGTTGATACGACCGACAAGAAGGTTCAAGTTTTAACTTGGTATAAGCATGAGATTTACGAGCCGATTTTGCAAGCCGCTTGGCTGTTTGATTTTCTTCTGGGTTGGAGAAGGCCTAGAGAGGTGAGTTGAAGTTGTATCGATTGACCAGTAAAACGGAGGTGCTGGCGAAACTTTTCAGAAATTTCGGGTGTTAGAACATTTTTAGAGTTTATGGAAATTTTCGTTAGTAGGAATAAATTAATAATTTAGTTGAAATTAATTGGTACAGTGAAACTGAAGTTAAAGAGGTAAAAATAATTTTTAACCAGTTAATATCGTTTGTTTTCTACCTTAACAATTTCGAGGACAAAATTATTTTAAGGGGAAAAGAAAGTAACGTCCCGTACTTTTATGGATAATAAATAATTTATTTAACTATTTAAATAAAGGTTTGGTAATTTAAAATGACCAGAATTAAGTAATAAGTAATATTAAATTAATATAATAATTAAATAATATATTTAAATTCCAGAATAGTCGGAAATAGTAGAATTCACAATACGATGTGAATTGGATCATATATGAGCTATAATTTAGTTTGGAATTTGATTTAGAATAACGACTATATTATTTAACGAAGTTTGAACGTATAATTATATTATAATTAAATTTGAGCTCCAAATTGCGCGGTAGTTCTTATTTCGGTGATTCGAACTTTAAACGAATATACGTAATCAGTTTTAAGCCGGATTTCTGTGAAACAAGAAATGTTCGGTTCTGGTGAAGTATATTTTTCTAATGGAAGAGAAAAATAGGGATTTCATAATTGAGATTTTGATTTATATCCAACTCAAATTTCTGTAAAGTTGTCACGGAATTCATTTATAAATTATACAGATTTATTTATATTATAAAAGGATTTTTCAATATAAATTGAATATTGATTCAACCGAGATTTGAATATCGAGTTATAAACCGAGTTGGAGCAATACGATATTCTGTGTGAATATATATATATATATACGATAATATATATTTATTTATATTTAATTTAATTGTTTTTAAATATATTTATATATTTAAAAAGGATTTATTTAGAGCTTTGAAATTAGCCAGTTTTGCAAACGACTTCCGTTTTCGACGAAACTAATTTTGTTGGATCTGCAATATTAAATTATTGCTAGATTTCAATTTTCGTGATTTTTGAAGTCAGTATGTGTCCGTATGGGATTTTAATGTGAAAAAAAATCAGTATTTTGATAGTTAAAAATACCTATGTGAGCAAACAGAGTCAGAATTCAACGAAACTAGTTTCGTTGGGTCCGTAATGTCGAACTGTAACTACATGCCCATTTTCATGTTTTTTGGGTATCGTGTGTTATTATACGAATTTTTAATGATAAATACAATCAACAGTTCATTAAAATTAAATAAAATATTAAATGTAAAAAAATATTAAACCTCCCTATAAATATCCTACTTTATTCCTAAACCGTAATCTCATTCATTCCAGCAGTCAACGAAATTCTTCCGCCGTATACCATTTCTTCGGAAAACAAATCCAAGTTCAAAAATCAAAATAAAATCCTTTAAATTCTCAGAAACTTATATTTGAGATGCTGGGATGTTTCTCTTCAGTTTCATATGAGTTTCACCGCGTTCTATCCCTTTTCTGTTCGATGTCATTTTCGAGTGTCGCCTAGGGTTGGGGTGTTCGAGAGTTTTAGGCTTCAATTGGCAAAATGGTCGTGATGATGATGTTTAGCATGAGAAATAGCAAGTGTAGGAAAATTTTGGGATTTTTCTGGAATTAAAAATGTCGATCGAAGTTTTGGGGCTCGTGAAAACTGATGTTCGACGGATTCTGTGAGGAGGTTCCGAGTTCGAGCTGAAGGGTATCGGGAGCACGAGATTTAGAAGAGCAACCCGACGATGTACTTTGTTTGAGTTTTGATGATGTGTGGGAGGAGATAGTGGTGAAAGAGGAGCGCGGCAAAAGGTCTTAGAGCATACTGGAGCGGTCTATCCATCATTAGGGAGGAAGAAGGGTTTAAACGGGCGGGTCCGGGCTTTGAGGATTTGGTATGGGCTGGGAATAAAGTTAAGGCCCATATTTACTAATAATTCATGTTTAATTTAAATTTAATATTGTATGATAACTTGTATAAATCATATCTCGATCATACATTATCAGAATTTCGAACGGTCAGATCCATTGGTATGGTATGGACGAGGGCTACAACATGGAACTGACTGAGAGTGGATTGGAGTCTGTTACAATTTATGGCGAAATTGAAAGCCTGATCAGAATATTGAACGGTTATCGTTATTTAATGACAAATCACCAATGTGAGTAAAACTCACTAACTCTGATCAGTTTATATTTTTATAAACATATTTTAGAATTGATAAAAATGATTGAATGCTACGTACGATAATTTTTTGATTGATTGTTAGTTAATTGTTTGAAAATATAGTTATAGTTATGTATAGAAATCATTTATTAAATATTTATTCTGTTATTCAGAATATTTCATAGTGAAGTGAAATTGATGTGAATTATATTGTGTAACATCTGTGGATGTAGGGAAACAGTTCGGAGGAATCCAACTGGATTCCTCAACATTTGTTTTATTGTTTTTCATATATTGTGTTATATGATGTGATATGAAATCTGTTGCTGTTTTTGTATGTTCGAATGATACTCATCATTGTTATACGGTACATTAAATACCATAAGGAATACTAGAATGTTAAAAAGTAAATTTTCAATGTTATATTGAAAAAGAAATATTTATTTAGAAAATAAATATAATTTTTATAAAAAGAAATATTTATTTAGAAATTAAATAAATTTTTTATAAAAGGAAATATTTTTAAAATAAATAGAATTTTATAAAAGGAATATAATTAAGGAATATTTATTTAGAAAACAAATAGAACTATAAAAGGGAAATGTTTGGAAAATAAATAGAGTTTTATAAAAAGAGAATTTTACATTAGGAAGGTTTAGACCCGTGTTTCGCACACGGGTGTAACATGATATTAATTTAAAATAAATAGTTTGCAAATTAAGTATTATAAGGGATATAGGGGTTTGAATTAGGAATTTAAATGTAATTACTAAAATTAGAACTGACTGGAAATTAGTTGAATTGAATGACTTTTTGGGTATCTATCTGATGTTGATTTCGGCCTTTGGGGTTAATAAGTAAGGGGTTGTTCTCTTACTAGTTTACGGTTAGAGACTGTTAGAGGAAGGAAGATATTGATGCATGAATCAAAAATGGAAACGTTTTCCAAAGTTAATAACGTATATTTTCAAAAATTAAAAAAATAGGGATTTAATGAATATATGGAAACGAGAAATGGGGAAATGAATAAATGTTGATTGATGAATGATCGATAGAATTTCCGTCTAGAAATAATATCGTTGTTTGCATACTTGTTTTCCTTTGATAGTTAAATCACAAACTATCGAAGATTTTGACCAATTCCGTTGTCAATATGGAGAGACCAGGATCAAATATATTATCTGAAAACCAACACATATGGCATTAGCATTGCGAATCAAATATGATGAAGAGAATTGAAGACGGAGTTATGCAAAGGCTGTTCAGTAAATCCTATGTAGAAATTGCCTAAGATGGATGTATAGAATAATTCCTTCGGATTGTCCAGTCCTAGGACAACTTGAATGGATGAATGTCTGATAGAGTATATCTATTAGATCGCGTAAGTTCATCATTTCAAACTTATTTACGTTGGTGGCGGAGGAATTCGTTTCTCTTAGCATATACCCATGGTATTTGTGGGGGAATCAATTTGTGATTTGCCGGGAATGACGATGTGGCATTCAAAGTAAATGAAGGAGTGATCGGTTAAAAGATGCGTTATGAGCTCAAGCCTCATCAACTGGGAAATGATAGAAATCGGGCAGGTAGCATGGCTAAGTGGGTCGCACCCAAGTAGGGTGTAACGACCCGTATTTTCAGCGATGTATAATTAATTTTTTTAATTATTTAAATAGTGATTTAGAGAATATAAGGTTGTTTAATTAAATTATATGGAATATTTAATTAATATTATAATTAAATAATATGTTTATATTCTAGAATAATCAGAATTAGCTGAATTTACAATATAATGTGAACTGGACTATTTAAAATATTTAATTCAGCTTAGAATTGAATTAGAATGACAAATATATTTAAATAACGACAATTTAAACGTAGAATTATAATATAATTATAATCGAGCCCGTAACGTCGCAACTGTTCGCTATTTGGCGATTTGAACTTCAAATGAATATACAGAATCCATTTTAAGCTGGATTTCGGTGAAACAAGAAACTTTCGGAGCTGGTGAAGTATATTTTTCTAATGAAAGAGAAAAATCTGGATTTCGTTGTGTAGATTCTTATTTATGTCCAAATCAAATTTTAGAAAAGTCGCTATGGAATTCCTTTAAAATTTATAAATATATATTTATATTATAAAAGGATTTTATAAATAAATCGAATATCGATATAACTGGGAATTTTGAAATATCAAGTTATAAATCCAATTGGAGTTGTATGATATTCTAATGTGGATATATACGTTAATATTTATTTTTAAACATTAAACTTAATTATTTTTAAATATATTTATGTAATAACCCGTATTTTGAATAACATGTTATAACGTAAATCAAGGCAGAATTAAATGTTAAAATCTAAATCAAGCGAAACGGGTTGTGCCATTGCGTTCGTCCTGGAAAAATACGCGAAATAGAGTCCGAGTTTTCGAAAATCGAAGTGCGTATGACCCAGTTTTGGCCCGTCAACTGTTTTTGAACTTGAAGTTTTCAGAAAATTTCAAGTTCAAAAACAGTTCAAATTTCAAATCTGGAGCCAAACAGACTGGGCAGGAAAATTTCCTACCCAGCCCCCAAGTCGACTGGGGATTCGACTTGGGAGTCGACACACCCCAGGTGGTGTCGACTGCCCAGTCGACACCCCTGTCGACTTAGGTGGTCGGTCCAGTTTGGCCTGGTGCACCTGTTGTCCACTTTGAGTCATGTTTTGAGGCCTGTGACGAGATTTGATGGCTCAGATCTAAACTAGGGTTAATCCTATGGCCTAAACTAACCTAAACTTCTATAAAGAGACCCTAAACCCTACCCTAAATCACCACAAATCAATCCTACAACTAGGTTATGCCAAAATGCTCCTTGATCATGGCCTCCATCTTCATAACATGGCCTCCATCTCCTTCATGAAAGTTTGAGTGTCCTAAGCTAGTAAAAGAGCCATCTTTCTTCATACAAATCCAAGGAGCTTCTTATTTCTAAAGACAACTTAGAGCTTATATTCATTTAGGGATTTCTAGTGTGGCTATGTCTCAATCTTGTTTTATTTTGTTCTAGTCTTCTTAGCCAAGCTTTGTAAGCCCTCCTCTACTCTTAGATCTAAACTATGAACTTAATATGTCATATAGCAAGTTGAAATGAGACTTTTGTGTTATGCTTGCCTTGGATTTCATGCATAGATTCATTCATGACCCTTTTGATCTATGTTTATGGACCTAATGTTTAACTATCATGAATCTAGTACCATTTATGTTGACTTTTGGGTGGAAAGCTATGAGCTTTATGTGGTGATTGTGCATAAATGCAACATAGAACCCCTCATGACCTTGATATTAACTTGCCATGATGGACCTATATGCTAATAACAAGTTTATCACCCTATTTGCTAAGTTTAATGCCATGCATCTATAGATTGGAATTGGACCTAAGTGCAATATTTGCCTTGAACCTATCATTGTATGCATAGAACTATTCATGTCTCTCTGGATCTATGATTGTGGACCTATCATGAACCTAGTACCGTTCATGTTGACCTTTGGGAAAAAATGCTATGAAATGAATTATGGCTTATGCATGTTAACAATCCTTAACCCCTCATGTTCCTTAACATGCATATGATGATATTGAACCTGTGTGCTATGCACATGTTAGGATTGTCACCCCATGTCAACTATTACCATGTTACCACCTATTTTCTAATTATGGTATCATACATGTTTGTGGCCAAATCATCCTTATGCTATTATGCATGCTTGAGGCCAAAGAACCCTTATGATATTTGATATGTTTGTGGCCAAGTCACCTTTTATGCTATCATACATGTTGAGGCCATATGCTAGTATGTTGAACCCCTTTTGCCTCAAATATCACCATGCTTAACTTGTGATAGACTTTTCCATCTTATGCCCACCTTGTCATATTCTTATGTTCCCCCTTTTGATCTATTATGTTGATGCGAACTTATGTGCGATGGGGTTACGTTATGGGTAAACTTAAATGACATGAAACGTGACTTGAAAATATGACATGTGATTATGCTTGAAATCATGAACGTGTACATGACATGTAGAAAACATGAAAGTGGCCAACTCAAGGTTGGGTTGAGTTTGTTGCATAAATCTACCCAGAACCCACAGGCTTAACTAGTGGCTACAAATAATAGGACCCAATGTGAGTAGTTGGTCATATCGCACTTAGAACCTGAGGTTAGACTAGGTTGTGGTGTAAAGCTACCCGGACCCGCCTGACTTAACTAGTAACCACAACAAAGTCTAATGTGAGAGGTAGGGGTGCATTAAGTTAATTAATGCCACATGGTAGGGTTATGTCATGGACTACTTGAATACATAACCAATTAAACACGATGGATTGGTAGGGTTAAGTCATGGACTACTTGAATATACTTAACTAGTTGAACACGATGTATTGATAGGGTTAAGTCACGAACTGCTTGGATACACTTGACCAACTCAATATATGGTTAGGATAGGGTTAACCACACTTAACCAATTTAAAACCCTAGTTACGTGGTCCTTTTTAGCAGTAACAGTATCTGGACACCCTGGACTAGGCTAGGGCGGGGCACGATTACTGGACTGATTGTAAGAGACCAAAAGAGACGGCTGAATGGTGCACTAGTTAAGTTCAGGAAGACCATGGTCGTGCACATTAAGTCCGGAGTTGAACATGGGCACCGGTAGGTTTAGACTGTGTGTGCTTGTTTTGTGTCTGTGGTTTGCACCCTAGGACTGGATACACCCTAGGACTGGATACACCCTAGGGTGGACCTTGCACAGTTAACTAAATTCCATGATTAGGCCGTATGACACCGATACACGATGAGTTAGGCTTATAGGGAGCCGATCGACTAGACCGAGTAGTTGGACCTTGATTTAGGTCATCTCATGATGTTGGGCCAACTTTGGGCGAAGGGATCATTTCTTGTTTATACTTGACATGGATTAGAATAATATTACACTTGATCTATCTTGTTAACTATTTACCATGCCAGTTCAGTTACCCTCGTTATGTTTCATCTCAGTTTCTCATGTCCAGTTAATTTTACTAGTTTTTATACTAATAGTAGGTAGGACTTACCAGTCTTTTTGACTGACCTGTTTTTCTTTCGCCTCTTTTCTTCCGTCCCCCCCCCTAGGTTCTTAGGGTGAAAACACTAGCACCTAGCTTGGATCTTGGGCTTGCTTTTCTGACAGCTCATGTACGGTTTGGACTTGAGCTTTGCTATGGCTACACCACTGTTATCTTTGGGGAATAATTTACTTATGTATTTTTCAGTTTATGTTTTCTAAACTTGTAGTAGCTGGAAAATTGATGACTAAGTACTCTGATGCAACTTGACTATGGTTTTGAAATAATAATTTTATCCGCTGCTTTATTTACTCTGTTTTACTCATATCTTCTATCTTGTGAGGTCTTCATGCATGTTTACCTTGTCCAACACCCCTCCAAAGCAAGTATACTTGCAAGAGTGACCCTGGTGGAGGTGGGGTGTTACATTTGGTATCAGAGCATAAGGTTTATGAGATTGAACAAAAGGTTTTTAAAACTTACCTTTTGAAAAACTATTTTCAAAACCGATTATAAAGAAGTATTTTTCCAAGAAAAGTCTAGTTTATTTTAAAAGGCTATTCCACAAAATCCATTAGCACTATCCTTAGTTTTCTCGTTCTGAATCTATCTTTTTCTTCGTTTCCGTATAGCCGATAATTTTGCCATTCTGGAGGGCGTACCAGTACCTATTTGATTTAGAAGGTACATGGAGGCAAGGGCGAATGAAGCCAGCCCCGCGAACATTCCTCCTCCTCCCCCCGTCGCTAACATTCCTCCTCCTCCCGTAGCTGAGGTTCCTCCTTCTCCTCCTCAACATCCACAAGCTGATTTTGCGAAGATTTTCAAGGACTTTAAGGCGATGGGTGGCAAGAATTTTATTGGGACGGAGACTTTTGTTGTGGCAAGAAACTGGTTAAAGGAAACTGAAGACCTCTTTGCTATCTTTGATATAGAAGACCGTAGGAAAGTTCTGTTAACGGTATGGCTGTTGAAAGGGGAAGCTGCATATTGGTGGGTAGTCACCACCACTACTAGGCCAAATTCAAACTTGGGATGGTTTTAGGAGAAGGTTTGGACTGAGGTTTCTATCATCAGCAGAAGAGAACCTTCAGATGGAGAGGTTCCTATCTCTAAAGCAAGGGGACATGACAGCTAGGGAATACATGGATACGTTTAATAAACTTGCTCGGTTCGGTCTGGACTTGGTTAACACAGCTCAGCAGAAGACCCTACACTTTGCTCTAGGATTGAATGAGCCATTGCACGGTTTGGCTATGTAACATATACCCATGGGGGCAACCTTCGAGAGTTTGATTATTTGATTTTTGAGAAAAGAAAAGCTGTTAAAAACTCCCAAGGAGAGATTGATTGATTAAAAACAATTTAAATAATACTTGAGAAATAAAATTTGAAAATTTAAATAAAACCAATTCAGTGGTAATTGAATTGAATTGGATTAGAATGGTATCGAGAAAAAATGGATTGGTGATATAGGAATTTGAAATGGAATTGGGTTGGTATAAGCAGAGGATTTGGTTTGGATATAAGCGAATAGCCGTGTTGAACAGATATTGATTGAAAATTGGTTGATATGACATTGGTATATGTTGGATTGATAATAGGTGAAAGTGATAAAGTTGATACGACCGACAAGAAGGTTCAAGTTTTAATTTGGTATAAGCATGAGATTTACGAGCCGATTTTGCAAGCCGCTTGGCTGTTTGATTTTCTTCTGGGTTGGAGAAGGCCTAGAGAGGTGAGTTGAAGTTGTATCGATTGACCAGTAAAACGGAGGTGCTGGCGAAACTTTTCAGAAATTTCGGGTGTTAGAACATTTTTAGAGTTTATGGAAATTTTCGTTAGTAGGAATAAATTAATAATTTAGTTGAAATTAATTGGTACAGTGAAACTGAAGTTAAAGAAGTAAAAATAATTTTTAACCAGTTAATATCGTTTGTTTTCTACCTTAACAATTTCGAGGAAAAAATTATTTTAAGGGGAAAAGAAAGTAACGTCCCGTACTTTTATGTATAATAAATAATTTATTTAACTATTTAAATAAAGGTTTGTTAATTTAAAATGACCAGAATTAAGTAATAAGTAATATTAAATTAATATAATAATTAAATAATATATTTAAATTCCAGAATAGTCGGAAATAGTAGAATTCACAATACGATGTGAATTGGATCATATATGAGCTATAATTTAGTTTGGAATTTGATTTAGAATAACGACTATATTATTTAACGAAGTTTGAACGTATAATTATATTATAATTAAATTTGAGCTCCAAATTGCGCGGTAGTTCTTATTTCGGTGATTCGAACTTTAAACGAATATACGTAATCAGTTTTAAGCCGAATTTCTGTGAAACAAGAAATGTTCGGAGCTGGTGAAGTATATTTTTCTAATGGAAGAGAAAAATAGGGATTTCATAATCGAGATTTTGATTTATATCCAACTCAAATTTTTGAAAAGTTGTCACGGAATTCATTTATAAATTATACAGATTTATTTATATTATAAAAGGATTTTTCAATATAAATTGAATATTGATTCAACCGAGATTTGAATATCGAGTTATAAACCGAGTTGGAGCAATACGATATTCTGTGTGAATATATATATATATATATATATATATATATATATATATATACGATAATATTTATTTATTTATATTTAATTTAATTGTTTTTATATATATTTATATATTTAAAAAGGATTTATTTAGAGCTTTGAAATTAGCCAGTTTTGCAAACGACTTCCGTTTTCGACGAAACTAATTTTGTTGGATCTGCAATATTAAATTATTGCTAGATTTCAATTTTCGTGATTTTTGAAGTCAGTATGTGTCCGTATGGGATTTTAATGTGATAAAAAATCAGTATTTTGATAGTTAAAAATACCTATGTGAGCAAACAGAGTCAGAATTCAACGAAACTAGTTTCGTTGGGTCCGTAATGTCGAACTGTAACTACATGCCCATTTTCATGTTTTTTGGGTATCGTGTGTTTTCATACGAATTTTTAATGATAAATACAATCAACAGTTCATTAAAATTAAATAAAATATTAAATGTAAAAAAATATTAAACCTCCCTATAAATATCCTACTTTATTCCTAAACCGTAATCTCATTCATTCCAGCAGTCAACGAAATTCTTCCACCGTATACCATTTCTTCGGAAAACAAATCCAAGTTCAAAAATCAAAATAAAATCCTTTAAATTCTCAGAAACTTATATTTGAGATGCTGGGATGTTGCTCTTCAGTTTGATATGAGTTTCACCGCGTTCTATCCCTTTTTTGTTCGATGTCATTTTCGAGCGTCGCCTAGGGTTGGGGTGTTCGAGAGTTTTAGGCTTCAATTGGCAAAATGGTCGTGATGATGATGTTTAGCATGAGAAATAGCAAGTGTAGGAAAATTTTGGGATTTTTTTGGAATTAAAAATGTCGATCGAAGTTTTGGGGCTCGTGAAAACTGATGTTCGACGGATTCCGTGAGGAGGTTCCGAGTTCGAGCTGAAGGGTATCGGGAGCACGAGATTTAGAAGAGCAACCCGACGATGTACTTTGTTTGAGTTTTGATGATGTGTGGGAGGAGATAGTGGTGAAAGAGGAGCGCGGCAAAAGGTCTTAGAGCATACTGGAGTGGTCTATCCATCATTAGGGAGGAAGAAGGGTTTAAACGGGCGGGTCCGGGCTTTGAGGATTTGGTATGGGCTGGGAATAAAGTTAAGGCCCATATTTAATAATAATTCATGTTTAATTTAAATTTAATATTGTATGATAACTTGTATAAATCATATCTCGATCATACATTATCAAAATTTCGAACGGTCAGATCCATTGGTATTGTATGGACGAGGGCTACAACATGGAACTGACTGAGAGTGGATTGGAGCCTGTTACAATTTATGGCGAAATTGAAAGCCTGATCAGAATATTGAACGGTTATCGTTATTTAATGACAAATCACCAATGTGAGTAAAACTCACTAACTCTGATCAGTTTATATTTTTATAAACATATTTTAGAATTGATAAAAATGATTGAATGCTACGTACGATAATTTTTTGATTGATTGTTAGTTAATTGTTTGAAAATATAGTTATAGTTATGTATAGAAATCATTTATTAAATATTGATTCTGTTATTTAGAATATTTCATAGTGAAGTGAAATTGATGTGAATTATATTGTGTAACATCTGTGGATGTAGGGAAACAGTTCGGAGGAATCCAACTGGATTCCTCAACATTTGTTTTATTGTTTTTCATATATTGTGTTATATGATGTGATATGAAATCTGTTGCTGTTTTTGTATGTTCGAATGATACTCATCATTGTTATACGGTACATTAAATACCATAAGGAATACTAGAATGTTAAAAAGTAAATTTTCAATGTTATATTGAAAAAGAAATATTTATTTAGAAAATAAATATAATTTTTATAAAAAGAAATATTTATTTAGAAATTAAATAGAATTTTTATAAAAGGAAATATTTTTAAAATAAATAGAATTTTATAAAAGGAATATAATTAAGGAATATTTATTTAGAAAACAAATAGAACTATAAAAGGGAAATGTTTGGAAAATAAATAGAGTTTTATAAAAAGATAATTTTACATTAGGAAGGTTTAGACCCGTGTTTCGCACACGGGTGTAACATGATATTAATTTAAAATAAATAGTTTGCAAATTAAGTATTATAAGGGATATAGGGGTTTGAATTAGGAATTTAAATGTAATTACTAAAATTAGAACTGACTGGAAATTAGTTGAATTGAATGACTTTCTGGGTATCTATCTGATGTTGATTTCGGCCTTTGGGGTTAATACGTAAGGTGTTGTTCTCTTACAAGTTTACGGTTAGAGACTGTTAGAGGAAGGAAGATATTGATGCATGAATCAAAAATTGAAACGTTTTCCAAAGTTAATAACGTATATTTTCAAAAATTAAAAAAATAGGGATTTAATGAATATATGGAAACGAGAAATGGGGAAATGAATAAATGTTGATTGATGAATGATCGATAGAATTTCCGTCTAGAAATAATATCGTTGTTTGCACACTTGTTTTCCTTTGATAGTTAAATCACAAACTATCGAAGATTTTGACCAATTCCGTTGTCAATATGGAGAGACCAGGATCAAATATATTATCTGAAAACCAACACATATGGCATTAGCATTGCGAATCAAATATGATGAAGAGAATTGAAGACGGAGTTATGCAAAGGCTGTTCAGTAAATCCTATGTAGAAATTGCCTAAGATGGATGTATAGAATAATTCCTTCGGATTGTCCAGTCCTAGGACAACTTGAATGGATGAATGTCTGATAGAGTATATCTATTAGATCGCGTAAGTTCATCATTTCAAACTTATTTACGTTGGTGGCGGAGGAATTCGTTTCTCTTAGCATATACCCATGGTATTTGTGGGGGAATCAATTTGTGATTTGCCGGGTATGACGATGTGGCATTCAAAGTAAATGAAGGAGTGATCGGTTAAAAGATGCATTATGAGCTCAAGCCTCATCAACTGGGAAATGATAGAAATCGGGCAGGTAGCATGGCTAAGTGGGTCGCACCCAAGTAGGGTGTAACGACCCGTATTTTCAGCGATGTATAATTAATTTTTTTTAATTATTTAAATAGTGATTTAGAGAATATAAGGTTGTTTAATTAAATTATATGGAATATTTAATTAATATTATAATTAAATAATATGTTTATATTCTAGAATAATCAGAATTAGCTGAATTTACAATATAATGTGAACTGGACTATTTAAAATATTTAATTCAGCTTAGAATTGAATTAGAATGACAAATATATTTAAATAACGACAATTTAAACGTAGAATTATAATATAATTATAATCGAGCCCGTAATGTCGCAATTGTTCGCTATTTGGCGATTTGAACTTCAAATGAATATACAGAATCCATTTTAAACTGGATTTCGGTGAAACAAGAAACTTTCGGAGTTGGTGAAGTATATTTTTCTAATGAAAGAGAAAAATCTGGATTTCGTTGTGTAGATTCTTATTTATGTCCAAATCAAATTTTAGAAAAGTCGCTATGGAATTCCTTTGAAATTTATAAATATATATTTATATTATAAAAGGATTTTATAAATAAATCGAATATCGATATAACTGGGAATTTTGAAATATCAAGTTATAAATCCAATTGGAGTTGTATGATATTCTAATGTGGATATATACGTTAATATTTATTTTTAAACATTAAACTTAATTATTTTTAAATATATTTATGTAACAACCCGTATTTTGAATAACATGTTATAACGTAAATCAAGGCAGAATTAAATGTTAAAATCTAAATCAAGCGAAACGGGTTGTGCCATTGCGTTCGTCCTGGAAAAATACGCGAAATAGAGTCCGAGTTTTCGAAAATCGAAGTGCGTATGACCCAGTTTTGGCCCGTCAACTGTTTTTGAACTTGAAGTTTTCAGAAAATTTCAAGTTCAAAAACAGTTCAAATTTCAAATCTGGAGCCAAACAGACTGGGCAGGAAAATTTCCTACCCATCCCCCAAGTCGACTGGGGAGTCGACTTGGGAGTCGACACACCCCAGGTGGTGTCGACTGCCCAGTCGACACCCCTGTCGACTTGGGTGGTCGGGCCAGTTTGGCCTGGTGCACCTGTTGTCCACTTTGAGTCATGTTTTGAGGCCTGTGACGAGATTTGATGGCACAGATCTAAACTAGGGTTAATCCTATGGCCTAAACTAACCTAAACTTCTATAAAGAGACCCTAAACCCTACCCTAAATCACCACAAATCAATCCTACAACTAGGTTATGCCAAAATGCTCCTTGATCATGGCCTCCATCTTCATAACATGGCCTCCATCTCCTTCATGAAAGTTTGAGTGTCCTAAGCTAGTAAAAGAGCCATCTTTCTTCATACAAATCCAAGGAGCTTCTTATTTCTCAAGACAACTTAGAGCTTATATTCATTTAGGGATTTCTAGTGTGGCTATGTCTCAATCTTGTTTTATTTTGTTCTAGTCTTCTTAGCCAAGCTTTGTAAGCCCTCCTCTACTCTTAGATCTAAACTATGAACTTAATATGTCATATAGCAAGTTGAAATGAGACTTTTGTGGTATGCTTGCCTTGGATTTCATGCATAGATTCATTCATGACCCTTTTGATCTATGTTTATGGACCTAATGTTTAACTATCATGAATCTAGTACCATTTATGTTGACTTTTGGGTGGAAAGCTATGAGCTTTATGTGGTGATTGTGCATAAATGCAACATAGAACCCCTCATGACCTTGATATTAACTTGCCATGATGGACCTATATGCTAATAACAAGTTTATCACCCTATTTGCTAAGTTTAATGCCATGCATCTATAGATTGGAATTGGACCTAAGTGCAATATTTGCCTTGAACCTATCATTGTATGCATAGATCTATTCATGTCTCTCTGGATCTATGATTGTGGACCTATCATGAACCTAGTACCATTCATGTTGACCTTTGGGAAAAAATGCTATGAAATGAATTATGGCTTATGCATGTTAACAATCCTTAACCCCTCATGTTCCTTAACATGCATATGATGATATTGAACCTATGTGCTATGCACATGTTAGGATTGTCACCCTATGTCAACTATTACCGTGTTACCACCTATTTTCTAATTATGGTATCATACATGTTTGTGGCCAAATCACCCTTATGCTATTATGCATGCTTGAGGCCAAAGAACCCTTATGCTATTTGATATGTTTGGGGCCAAGTCACCTTTTATGCTATCATACATGTAGAGGCCATATGCTAGTATGTTGATCCCCTTTTGCCTCAAATATCACCATGCTTAACTTGTGATAGACTTTTCCATCTTATGCCCACCTTGTCATATTCTTATGTTCCCCCTTTTGATCTATTATGTTGATGCGAACTTATGTGCGATGGGGTTACGTTATGGGTAAACTTAAATGACATGAAACGTGACTTGAAAATATGACATGTGATTATGCTTGAAATCATGAACGTGTACATGACATGTAGAAAACATGAAAGTGGCCAACTCGAGGTTGGGTTGATTTTGTTGCATAAATCTACCCAGAACCAACAGGCTTAACTAGTGGCTACAAACAATAGGACCCAATGTGAGTAGTTGGTCATATCGCACTTAGAACCTGAGGTTAGACTAGGTTGTGGTGTAAAGCTACCCGGACCCGCCCGGCTTAACTAGTAACCACAACAAAGTCTAATGTGAGAGGTAGGGGTGCATTAAGTTAATTAATGCCACATGGTAGGGTTATGTCATGGACTACTTGAATACTTAACCAATTAAACACGATGGATTGGTAGGGTTAAGTCATGGACTACTTGAATATACTTAACTAGTTGAACACGATGTATTGATAGGGTTAAGTCATGAACTGCTTGGATACACTTGACCAACTCAATACATGGTTACGTTAGGGTTAACCACACTTAACCAATTTAAAACCCTAGTTACGTGGTCCTTTTTAGCAGTAACAGTATCTGGACACCCTGGACTAGGCTAGGGCGGGGCACGATTACTGGACTGATTGTAAGAGACCAAAAGAGACGGCTGAATGGTGCACCAGTTAAGTTCAGGCAGACCATGGTCGTGCACATTAAGTCCGGAGTTGAACATGGGCACCGGTAGGTTTAGACTGTGTGTGCTTGTTTTGTGTCTGTGGTTTGCACCCTATGTGACGGCAAGGAATTTCGCTCGGTCCGAACCAGTCGCTAAACCGACCCAGACCGTTCGAAACGCCCTATCGTTTGAGGACACGACAAAATAGAACGCATACAGAAGAACATTTCTTTGTATATTACAACAATGCATCGGATTACAAGAATATACAGAGTATAAATGAATATTACACAGAAATAACAGAGATTTAAATTACATTTAAATACATAGCAGCGGAAAATAATACAATACACAACTAGAATGAGATATACGGATACAAAGCTTTCCGGATATCGTTCCAGCTGTAAACCAGGATCCTATGAATATAAATCTGCAAAACCAAAACTACTAGCTGCTCGTGTCGAAAATAAGGGCACCCAGAGTTTAGGTTAAAACAATAAACTCCAGGTCAGTCATGTGACTGGTGTGAGAACTAAAACAGTTAATCTTTATTTTTAAAGTTAGGTAAATCAAGGGACCACGCCGTATAACACGGAACGGGTTTCCTCCCAAGAATACCAGTGCATAAAACAAACAGCGCAATGCTAAATAAAGAAAAATGAAGCTGTTATAAGACCCAGGTCCCATCACACAATGCAACGCAGTCGAGGATAGGGTTTTCCCTTATAACAGCCAAAGAATGCTTGATACGCTTTAAAACAAATCATTTGATACTATTATAAGTGCATAGTGTTTAAAACACTTCAAATCATAAGTATCAATCATAGGCGGCATGAATGGCCCATAACACTATGTCGCCATATATAAGTTTACAATCAAAACCGCAAATGTCGTATTGGAAGTTGGGTTATCATTTATGGTATGAACCGAGGCTAGGGGCAAGATCCTCTACCGATTCGAGACTGTCTAGTCCGAGCCTCAGGATCAGAGCTCGAGTGACCCTTGGATCGTCAGGGCCGGTCCACCGATGTGGATTAAAATGCCTGAACATGCGTCTCCCCACCCTTTGGGGCGTAAGCCTGGCCCGTCAGCCGACCAGAAGCATCGGCCGAAACCGATATCACGAGGCGCCTCGCTTTTCAGCAAGTAATAATAAGTAACATCCACATGAGTCAAACTCGTCAGCCAGTTCAAGCACTGACGCCACTCATAACTAGAAAGAAACGCATGCCCTCCCTGAGGTCCGTCTCCCGTTTTTGATTCATACCGGGTGTGATACTCGCGAATCAACGTTACACAAAGCTACGCCACAAAGGCCGTGCTTCGATCATCAACCACAAGACTTTGCTTTTCAACAGAAGCCTTGATCATTTGCCACTTAGGCATGCCACACAGGCAATTCACTCCATGCGATTGATATCCATCAATATATAACCCCTGAGCTCGTACGTCTCAGAGAAGGGCGTTAAGCAAGAGAATAAATTCTCCGCCGCCAAACAGATATATATTTAATAGAGATCAATCACACGGACTAAAATCCAATGTCAGACACACAGTCCATTTACAAGTCCGTTCTGGGTCTGAACGAAACCGGAGGCACCTAGTACCTCGCATATCCATCGATCTCCAAGTACGTCTGGACGATCACTAACTGTTTCCATCTTCTTGGGTGTACAGCCCAATCAAGATCATCAATTATCACCCAAACGACGTGAAGACCTCCGGTCTTCGACCATCGTCTTCATCTTCGACTTATCGTCGTATCAGTTATTCAGAATGGGATAAACCCGGACTTTCCGAATAACTCGCGTATATTTTAAATAAGTGTTACACAAACACAACATACGCCTCATTCCAATTCATTAGTCACTAACCGTAAATTAATCAAGAGAATAATTTCCCCAAATATTAACCCCGAAGGCCGAAACCAACATCAGATCAATATCCAGAAAACCATTCTGCTTGGCTAACCGACAGTTAGTTTCTAAATTTCAGATTCATAGGGAAAGATTCCCATTAATTTTATCAAAGATAAATTCCTTGAATTTATTCTTTAATCCATTTTTGAATATCAATTCAAACTGGTCGGGATTAGCGAACCTTACTGAAGTAATCATTTGTTTTAATTTCCCAATCCCAACCTACTCATCCCATGAAGTAAAACTGGTAATACTTCATATCTAACACCACAGTGTTATCGGTAAATTCAATTACCATTTCACGTTCAAATCTAATTAAAGATTTAACTATCGCCTGGAGCAAAACTGGTGATACTCCATTTTCGATCTTTTCAATCTAATTAAAGATTCATTAAAACTCCACTTAGTTTTAATCTGTGACTGGGTTAAAGAATCCGTGTCATTTAAAAACACAGTTCACAACAAACCCAAAATCACCTTCATTAATTATCGGGTTAAAGAACGAGTGTTATTTAAAAACACTGTCCACGATAAACCCAAAAATCATTCCCAATTCAATTCCAATTAAATATCATTTTTAATTGGTACACTTCATTAAATCTAAATAAAAAGATTTAACCTTTTCTCAACTGGGTTCAAGAACAGTGTTAGTGAAGACACCATTCACGACAAACCCAAATCACATTTGATATTCAATATAAGGCTCTGAATAGAAAATATATCGGCTTATATTCAATATCAAATTCTACGATTAACAAATGTCGTATTGAAAATAACGATATAAATATATATCTTTCAAATTTCCATAACAACATCTGTATAATCACGAATTCCAACATCGAGATATTCCGAAGACAATTTCGATTCAAATCCACTCCAATGCAATCATTGGAAATTTTGGTTATTTTCAAAACCCTTTTCAAATTCAATTTATTTATTTAAAAATAAATAGAATTATATTTCTAGTTCAAAACTAGTTCATTTCGATAAAAATCTATTTTTATCTTTTCAAATATGGAGTTTTTCATCCCAAATCTTCACAAATCATTTCTTATGATTTTACACAAATTATTACTATTTTTAATAATTTTATCAAGGCCCGTACAGTCGATTTCCATCAACGGTCATCGAACTGCACTTACAGCGACCTTTTTCGAATTTGATTTGGACGTATCTCCAAATCCAACCGTTAGATTTCATTTTTCTGACATTCGTTAGAAAGCTCTTTTCGATACGAACCCAACGGTTCCGGTTTTAGGAGAATCCGACGGTCGGATCTCCCGTTATGTCCGTTTGAAATAAATGGTCGAAATTCGCGAACTGCCGCGGCGCGGCGCATTCTATTCAGGCCATTATATTATATATATAATATATAATATATATATTTCGTCGATTTCTATTTAAAACGAATTATATAAATAGTTTTAAATTCGTTTCAAAAGCAATTTCAACTTCCATTTCAATTCAAATCAAAATTGAATTCTTCTTTATGAATTCGTTTTAAAATTCCTTTCTATTTAATTCAAATTTCAATTCAATTTGAATTCATTTCAATTCGCTTTCAATTTAATTTGAAATCGTTTTCAATTCAATTCAATTCGAAATCGTTTTCAATTCAATTCATTTCGAAATCGTTTTCAATTCAATTCATTTCGAAATCGTTTTCAATTCAATTCATTTCGAAATCGTTTTCAATTCAATTCATTTTGAAATCGTCTTCAATTCAATTCATTTCGAAATCGTCTTCAATTCAATTCATTTCGAAATCGTTTTCAATTCAATTCATTTCGAAATCGTCTTCAATTCAATTCATTTCGAAATCGTTTTCAATTCAATTCATTTCGAAATCGTCTTCAATTCAATTCATTTCGAAATCGTCTTCAATTCAATTCATTTCGAAATCGTCTTCAATTCAATTCATTTCGAAATCGTTTTCAATATTACTTTTTAATATTCATTTTAAAATGAATAAAATCGATATAAATATCGTTCACGTCAAAATGGCGTCAATCTAGTCAACACGGCTTCATATATTGATATTTTCAAATATTCCATTTCGAATATTTCTATTTCAAATATTTCTATTTTAAAACTGGAATGAGGCCCAATCAATTACCATATAAAGTTAATTATATGGATTTTCATACAACACATGTATAATAGCATTAAAAATAATCAACCATCAACCAAAGTGCACTACACTGTATAAGCAACAAATATAGATATCTAACGCTTATAACAGCCTGTCAATCAATCGATCGACATGTTTAATCAATCAGGATGAGTGAAATTCATATTTCATCCCAACACCCGTGTGGGGTTTTCAAACAATCAAACACAGATTTTAGTTGTGCAGTTGGGCGACGTGTAAAATTTATCGACCCAATCCATATCAGTCAAATCAGTGTATATAAACAAATCGGCCGATTTGTTCATAAATATTTATTTATTCACATTCACGTTAAAAATTATATTTTTAACGATAAAACATTTTATTCCAACATATGAATTTCTATTCAGTTCATTCTTTAAATAAAATGATATTTTTATTTTTCTAACATATTTTAGAAAATTTCGGCGGCATAACGACACGATACTAGAAACGGGACAAGGCCTAGCCTTATCCCCGGTCTAGTGAAGGCCCACGCCATTCACACATCAATCATATCAATTCATTTCACCACACAATTCAAACCAAATAATCTAATCAACTACACAACCAAACAATCTAACAAATAAGCCATCCATGGTCTGTGGATGACGGGTGTCAGGTGCTACTAAGCACCGTCTGCATCCTAGTATATATATATAACTAGAAAAAGAGATTTTGAGTGAGAAGTTCTCACATATAGCTATCCTAGCTCCACGGCACTTCCTTGCATAAAATCTTCGCCAATCTCTCCTTTGTCGCTTTGTTTCCCGTATTCTCTACATATGTAAAAATCGAATTTTTACTGTCATTCAATATATAAAAAAAAATCACATTTTTAAATTCGAAGTTCTTTATATAAAAATCATATTTTTAGTTCGAAGTTCTTTATATAAAAATCATATTTTTAATTCTCTACTGTATAAAAATCATACTTTTATCAACGCTATATATTTCAAAAATCATGTTTCTAATTCAAAACTATATATATAAAAATCATATTTTTATATTGTTATTTCTATTTTAAAACAAAGCAAATTTTCTATATTTTGCAAACAAAGTAAATTTTGTTTTGAAAGCAAAGCAAATTTTGTCAAAAAAAAAACATACGCTATTTTATTTTCAAAAACATATGCTATTTTATTTTCATATGCTATTTTATTTCTAATTTAAAAATAATGCTTTTATAAAAAATAAAAAAAATGATTTAAAAATCTAATTAATTTATTTTTAAAACAAAAATTGATTTTAAAAGTATATAAAAAAAAGGAGTCACCTTCTTCCTGGATAACGCCGTAACCCATCTCTGCGTCGCCAGGGCTTCACGCCGCTTCACTTCCAGGCCACCAGGAGATGATCGGAGGGGCCCCGGCGGTGCGCCTTCACGGCGCCTTGCCATGGTGGCGGCGGCTCGCCGTTCGGTGGCCAGAGCTGATAAGCGATGCAGATCTCGCTTGATTTAGGAAACCGAAGAAGTGGAGAGGGAGGAGGTCGGGCGCTAGAGGGAGGGGAAGATCGACGTTGGCTTGGAGTTGTGGTGGTGCACGATGGAGGAGGGAGGCAGTGGAGGGTTGGTCAACGGTGAAGGAAATCGGTCGATTTCCTTTCCTGGAGGCGGGATTTTTTTATTAGAGAAAATGAATTAGGTTAGGTTTTTTTTTTTTAGTTAGAACGTTATAAATATAAATATATATATATAATATGATATTATTTTATTTCGAAAAGGTGAAATTTTATTCGAACTCCCAAAAAGTTCCAACAACTGTTGCGCCTAGCTAATTACCCCCATTCCGAACACAATGGGATATGTATTGCAACCCAATTCGACTGTTTCGATCAGTTTTCGCTGGGATTAAAGTATAAATCCATATATATTTAATTTTAATGCACATTTCTAATTACCGAGGTCACATACTAACTCTATAAATCCCATAAAAATATTTTCTAGCTTCGTATTGACGATACGGTCCTAACAAAACTGGTTTCGTCGAATTCTGAGGCCGTTGGAAAAATGGCCATTTTCCAGTCGATTAAAATCAACTGAAACTGGTCAAACGCATTTTCCTTTGCCACGCTCACACATTGATTCGAAAAATTATGAAATTTAAAACCAAGCAATAACTTCACATCCCGGACCCAACAAAACTGGTTTCGTCGAAATCCGAGGTCGTTTGCAAAATGTCCATTTTTAAGGGCCTTATATATATATAAATATATATAAATTCCACAGCGACTATTTCTAATTTTAAACTGGACATATCTTATCATTTCTAAGATGAAATCTCAGTTTGTCAACTTCGTTACAAAGATATAGTTATACAGATTCAAATATTTCTTGTTTCGTTCAATTCTGACTTATATTGAATTCTGTATATTCATTTGAAATTAGAAATCGAATTTTCGAACTACCGCGCCATTTTCAATTCCTTTTATAATTATATATAATTATTATATATTCTAACGACGACGTATATAAATATATTCGTTCGAATTCTATTCAAAATAAATTTTTCGACGATATTATTTAAAATAATTCATTTTGAATATTCAAAATTCGCTAAAATTGCCAAAATAAAAATTTCAAACTGGCTCGCATTTTACGGGTTGTTACAATCTCCCCCACTTAAAACTTTTCGTCCCCGAAAAGGAACAAAGTCGAAAGTGGTTTGATTATTCAACTCTACGCTCGATCTGGCTTCCCTTCTCTAACTCTTTAGTTTCTGAGAATTTTCAAAATTTCAAAAATTTGGCTAACACCCTAAATTTTCGAAAAATTTCGCCATAACCTCCCCTGCACCGGGAGCATCGGGGAATTTCAAATAGCTTCCCCGGTCCTTCAGATCTCAAAAAGAAAAAGAAAAAGCCAAGCGGCTAGCCAATAGGCTCACAAAATCATCATCACCCAAACGAAACAGTAAATTATGTAGTAAACATGTACCTATTTGTCGGGCAAACAAATTTTATTCTCTGGCTCTAGCCTCCTTGCTATGACCTGTTCAATGTAAGTATATGTATATGCAAGCAAATGCGACCAATTTTCAATATAATTCAATATTTGGTTCTGTTAGGCTAAATGGCTAAAAATTAGCAAACAATTTAAACAAACAACACAAACATCAATCAATTAGTGAATTTAACGTTTCAAATTCATAATTTTGATACATATACAAAAAATCGTGTTTTGGTGCCAAATCACAACAATGTATTCTAGCTATATTAGTTTTGGTTCTCACACCTGTCTAATGGAAATATATAGAAATCCCACCTTCGAAACACGAATATAAATATTGATAATGCGGCCGCATTACCAAAATTATCTCCGGGCGACTAGAGTGTGATTCTATATCTATCCAGTATATTAAAATTTCAAATACACGTTTGCAAGGCGTATATGCAAAAATTTTATATACTGAACTGTCCAAATCAATATAAATAAATAATCAAATACGAATAATTGATTTAAATTTTCAAAACAAAATTTGTTTTCATTTTAAAAATATACTCTTCACACTCGTTCTAGGATACTACTGATCCCATCTCTAACGAGTCATTCTAATTGGATATCACTAATCCAATATCTGATGAATTCTTTCGTATGGTTCTAATGTGCCTTGTTCTCTGCTTTGTAAACCAAAGCTCTGATACCAACTGTGACGGCAAGGAATTTCGCTCGGTCCGAACCAGTCGCTAAACCGACCCAGACCGTTCGAAACGCCCTATCGTTTGGGGACACGACAAAATAGAACGCATACAGAAGAACATTTCTTTGTATATTACAACAATGCATCAGATTACAAGAATATACAGAGTATAAATGAATATTACACAGAAATAACAGAGATTTAAATTACATTTAAATACATAGCAGCGGAAAATAATACAATACACAACTAGAATGAGATATACGGATACAAAGCTTTCCGGATATCGTTCCAGCTGTAAACCAGGATCCTGTGAATATAAATCTGCAAAACCAAAACTACTAGCTGCCCTTGTCGAAAATAAGGGCACCTAGAGTTTAGGTTAAAACAATAAACTCCAGGTCAGTCATGTGACTGGTGTGAGAACTAAAACAGTTAATCTTTATTTTTAAAGTTAGGTAAATCAAGGGACCACGCCGTATAACACGGAACGGGTTTCCTCCCAAGAATACCAGTGCATAAAACAAACAGCGCAATGCTAAATAAAGAAAAATGAAGCTGTTATAAGACCCAGGTCCCATCACACAATGCAACGCAGTCGAGGATAGGGTTTTCCCTTATAACAGCCAAAGAATGCTTGATACGCTTTAAAAAAAATCATTTGATACTATTATAAGTGCATAGTGTTTAAAACACTTCAAATCATAAGTATCAATCATAGGCGGCATGAATGGCCCATAACACTATGTCGCCATATATAAGTTTACAATCAAAACCGCAAATGTCGTATTGGAAGTTGGGTTATCATTTATGGTATGAACCGAGGCTAGGGGCAAGATCCTCTACCGATTCGAGACTGTCTAGTCCGAGCCTCAGGATCAGAGCTCGAGTGACCCTTGGATCGTCAGGGCCGGTCCACCGATGTGGATTAAAATGCCTGAACATGCGTCTCCCCACCCTTTGGGGCGTAAGCCTGGCCCGTCAGCCGACCAGAAGCATCGGCCGAAACCGATATCACGAGGCGCCTCGCTTTTCAGCAAGTAATAATAAGTAACATCCACACGAGTCAAACTCGTCAGCCAGTTCAAGCACTGACGCCACTCATAACTAGAAAGAAACGCATGCCCTCCCTGAGGTCCGTCTCCCGTTTTTGATTCATACCGGGTGTGATACTCACGAATCAACGTTACACAAAGCTACGCCACAAAGGCCGTGCTTCGATCATCAACCACAAGACTTTGCTTTTCAACAGAAGCCTTGATCATTTGCCACTTAGGCATGCCACACAGGCAATTCACTCCATGCGATTGATATCCATCAATATATAACCCCTGAGCTCGTACGTCTCAGAGAAGGGCGTTAAGCAAGAGAATAAATTCTCCACCGCCAAACAGATATATATTTAATAGAGATCAATCACACGGACTAAAATCCAATGTCAGACACACAGTCCATTTACAAGTCCGTTCTGGGTCTGAACGAAACCGGAGGCACCTAGTACCTCGCATATCCATCGATCTCCAAGTACGTCTGGACGATTACTAACTGTTTCCATCTTCTTGGGTGTACAGCCCAATCAAGATCATCAGTTATCACCCAAACGACGTGAAGACCTCCTGTCTTCGACCATCGTCTTCATCTTCGACTTATCGTCGTATCAGTTATTCAGAATGGGATAAACCCGGACTTTCCGAATAACTCGCGTATATTTTAAATAAGTGTTACACAAACACAACATACGCCTCATTCCAATTCATTAGTCACTAACCGTAAATTAATCAAGAGAATAATTTCCCCAAATATTAACCCCGAAGGCCGAAACCAACATCAGATCAATATCCAGAAAACCATTCTGCTTGGCTAACCGACAGTTAGTTTCTAAATTTCACATTCATAGGGAAAGATTCCCATTAATTTTATCAAAGATAAATTCCTTGAATTTATTCTTTAATCCATTTTTGAATATCAATTCAAACTAGTCGGGATTAGCGAACCTTACCGAAGTAATCATTTGTTTTAATTTCCCAATCCCAACCTACTCATCCCATGAAGTAAAACTGGTAATACTTCATATCTAACACCACAGTGTTATCGGTAAATTCAATTACCATTTCACGTTCAAATCTAATTAAAGATTTAACTATCGCCTGGAGCAAAACTGGTGATACTCCATTTTCGATCTTTTCAATCTAATTAAAGATTCATTAAAACTCCACTTAGTTTTAATCTGTGACTGGGTTAAAGAATCCGTGTCATTTAAAAACACAGTTCACAATAAACCCAAAATCACCTTCATTAATTATCGGGTTAAAGAACGAGTGTTATTTAAAAACACTGTCCACGATAAACCCAAAAATCATTCCCAATTCAATTCCAATTAAATATCATTTTTAATTGGTACACTTCATTAAATATAAATAAAAAGATTTAATCTTTTCTCAACTGGGTTCAAGAACAGTGTTAGTGAAGACACCATTCACGACAAACCCAAATCACATTTGATATTCAATATAAGGCTCTGAATAGAAAATATATCGGCTTATATTCAATATCAAATTCTACGATTAACAAATGTCGTATTGAAAATAACGATATAAATATATATCTTTCAAATTTCCATAACAACATCTGTATAATCACGAATTCCAACATCGAGATATTCCGAAGACAATTTCGATTCAAATCCACTCCAATGCAATCATTGGAAATTTTGGTTATTTTCAAAACCCTTTTCAAATTCAATTTATTTATTTAAAAATAAATAGAATTATATTTCTAGTTCAAAACTAGTTCATTTCGATAAAAATCTATTTTTATCTTTTCAAATATGGAGTTTTTCATCCCAAATCTTCACAAATCATTTCTTATGATTTTACACAAATTATTACTATTTTTAATAATTTTATCAAGGCCCGTACAGTCGATTTCCATCAACGGTCATCGAACTGCACTTACAGCGACCTTTTTCGAATTTGATTTGGACCTATCTCCAAATCCAACCGTTAGATTTCATTTTTTTGACATTCGTTAGAAAGATCTTTTCGATACGAACCCAACGGTTCCGGTTTTAGGAGAATCCGACGGTCGGATCTCCCGTTATGTCCGTTTGAAATAAATGGTCGAAATTCGCGAACTGCCGCGGCGCGGCGCGTTCTATTCAGGCCATTATATTACATATATAATATATAATATATATATTTCGTCGATTTCTATTTAAAACGAATTATATAAATAGTTTTAAATTCGTTTCAAAAGCAATTTCAACTTCCATTTCAATTCAAATCAAAATTGAATTCTTCTTTATGAATTCGTTTTAAAATTCCTTTCTATTTAATTCAAATTTCAATTCAATTTGAATTCATTTCAATTCGCTTTCAATTTAATTTGAAATCGTTTTCAATTCAATTCATTTCGAAATCGTTTTCAATTCAATTCATTTCGAAATCGTTTTCAATTCAATTCATTTCAAAATCGTTTTCAATTCAATTCATTTCGAAATCGTTTTCAATTCAATTCATTTTGAAATCGTCTTCAATTCAATTCATTTCGAAATCGTCTTCAATTCAATTCATTTCGAAATCGTTTTCAATTCAATTCATTTCGAAATCGTCTTCAATTCAATTCATTTCGAAATCGTTTTCAATTCAATTCATTTCGAAATCGTTTTCAATTCAATTCATTTCGAAATCGTCTTCAATTCAATTCATTTCGAAATCGTCTTCAATTCAATTCATTTCGAAATCGTTTTCAATATTACTTTTTAATATTCATTTTAAAATGAATAAAATCGATATAAATATCGTTCACGTCAAAATGGCGTCAATCTAATCAACACGGCTTCATATATTGATATTTTCAAATATTCCATTTCGAATATTTCTATTTCAAATATTTCTATTTTAAAACTGGAATGAGGCCCAATCAATTACCATATAAAGTTAATTATATGGATTTTCATACAACACATGTATAATAGCATTAAAAATAATCAACCATCAACCAAAGTGCACTACACTGTATAAGCATCAAATATAGATATCTAACGCTTATAACAGCCTGTCAATCAATCGATCGACATGTTTAATCAATCAGGATGAGTGAAATTCATATTTCATCCCAACACCCGTGTGGGGTTTTCAAACAATCAAACACAGATTTTAGTTGTGCAGTTGGGCGACGTGTAAAATTTATCGACCCAATCCATATCAGTCAAATCAGTGTATATAAACAAATCGGCCGATTTGTTCATAAATATTTATTTATTCACATTCACGTTAAAAATTATATTTTTAACGATAAAACATTTTATTCCAACATATGAATTTCTATTCAGTTCATTCTTTAAATAAAATGATATTTTTATTTTTCTAACATATTTTAGAAAATTTCGGCGGCTTAACGACACGATACTAGAAACGGGACAAGGCCTAGCCTTATCCCCGGTCTAGTGAAGGCCCACGCCATTCACACATCAATCATATCAATTCATTTCACCACACAATTCAAACCAAATAATCTAATCAACTACACAACCAAGCAATCTAACAAACAAGCCATCCATGGTCTGTGGATGACGGGTGTCAGTTGCTACTAAGCACCGTCTGCATCCTAGTATATATATATAACTAGAAAAAGAGAATTTGAGTGAGAAGTTCTCACATATAGCTATCCTAGCTCCACGGCACTTCCTTGCATAAAATCTTCGCCAATCTCTCCTTTGTCGCTTTGTTGCCCGTATTCTCTACATATGTAAAAATCGAATTTTTACTGTCATTCAATATATAAAAAAAAATCACATTTTTAAATTCGAAGTTCTTTATATAAAAATCATATTTTTAGTTCGAAGTTCTTTATATAAAAATCATATTTTTAATTCTCTACTGTATAAAAATGATACTTTTATCAACGCTATATATTTCAAAAATCATGTTTCTAATTCAAAACTATATATATAAAAATCATATTTTTATATTGTTATTTCTATTTTAAAACAAAGCAAATTTTCTATATTTTGCAAACAAAGTAAATTTTGTTTTGAAAGCAAAGCAAATTTTGTTAAAAAAAAACATACGCTATTTTATTTTCAAAAACATATGCTATTTTATTTTCATATGCTATTTTATTTCTAATTTAAAAATAATGCTTTTATAAAAAATAAAAAAACTGATTTAAAAATCTAATTAATTTATTTTTAAAACAAAAATTGATTTTAAAAGTATATAAAAAAAGGAGTCACCTTCTTCCTGGATAACGCCGTAACCCATCTCTGCGTCGCTAGGGCTTCACGCCGCTTCACTTCCAGGCCACCAGGAGATGATCGGAGGGGCCCCGGCGGTGCGCCTTCACGGCGCCTTGCCATGATGGCGGCGGCTCGCCGTTCGGTGGCCAGAGCTGATAAGCGATGCAGATCTCGCTTGATTTAAGAAACCGAAGAAGTGGAGAGGGAGGAGGTCGGGCGCGAGAGGGAGGGGAAGATCGACGTTGGCTTGGAGTTGTGGTGGTGCACGATGGAGGAGGGAGGCAGTGGAGGGTTGGTCAACGGTGAAGGAAATCGGTCGATTTCCTTTCCTGGAGGCGGGATTTTTTTATTAGAGAAAATGAATTAGGTTAGGTTTTTTTTTTTTAGTTAGAACGTTATAAATATAAATATATATATATATATATAATATGATATTATTTTATTTCGAAAAGGTGAAATTTTATTCGAACTCCCAACAAGTTCCAACAACTGTTGCGCCTAGCTAGTTACCCCCATTCCGAACACAATGGGATATGTATTGCAACCCAATTCGACTGTTTCGATCAGTTTTCGCTGGGATTAAAGTATAAATCCATATATATTTAATTTTAATGCACATTTCTAATTACCGAGGTCACATACTAACTCTATAAATCCCATAAAAATATTTTCTTGCTTCGTATTGACGATACGGTCCTAACAAAACTGGTTTCGTCGAATTCTGAGGCCGTTGGAAAAATGGCCATTTTCCAGTCGATTAAAATCAACTGAAACTGGTCAAACGCATTTTCCTTTGCCACGCTCACACATTGATTCGAAAAATTATGAAATTTAAAACCAAGCAATAACTTCACATCCCGGACCCAACAAAACCGGTTTCGTCGAAATCCGAGGTCGTTTGCAAAATGTCCATTTTTAAGGGCCTTATATATATAAAAATATATATAAATTCCACAGCGACTATTTCTAATTTTAAACTGGACATATCTTATCATTTCTAAGATGAAATCTCAGTTTGTCAACTTCGTTACAAAGATATAGTTATACAGATTCAAATATTTCTTGTTTCGTTCAATTCTGACTTATATTGAATTCTGTATATTCATTTGAAATTAGAAATCGAATTTTCGAACTACCGCGCCATTTTCAATTCCTTTTATAATTATATATAATTATTATATATTCTAACGACGACGTATATAAATATATTCGTTCGAATTCTATTCAAAATAAATTTTTCGATGATATTATTTAAAATAATTCATTTTGAATATTCAAAATTCGCTAAAATTGCCAAAATAAAAATTTCAAACTGGCTCGCATTTTACGGGTTGTTACACCCTAGGACTGGATACACCCTAGGGTGGACCTTGCACAGTTAACTAAATTCCATGATTAGGCCGTATGACACCGATACACGACGAGTTAGGCTTATAGGGAGCCGATCGACTAGAACGAGTAGTTGGACCTTGATTTAGGTCATCTCATGATGTTGGGCCAACTTTGGGCCAAGGGATCATTTCTTGTTTATACTTGACATGGATTAGAATAATATTACACTTGGTGCACCTTAACCTTGTATATGCGATGCCACACTGGATCTATCTTGTTAACTATTTACCATGCCAGTTCAGTTACCCTCGTTATGTTTCATCTCAGTTTCTCATGTCCAGTTAATTTTACTAGTTTTTATACTAATAGTAGGTAGGACTTACCAGTCTTTTTGACTGACCTGTTTTTCTTTCGCCTCTTTTCTTCCGTTCCCCCCCCCCCCCCCAGGTTCTCAGGGTGAAAACACTAGCACCTAGCTTGGATCTTTGGCTTGCTTTTCTGACAGCTCATGTACGGTTTGGACTTGAGCTTTGCTATGGCTACACCACTGTTATCTTTGGGGAATAATTTACTTATGTATTTTTCAGTTTATGTTTTCTAAACTTGTAGTAGCTGGAAAATTGATGACTAAGTGCTTTGATGCAACTTGACTATGGTTTTGAAATAATAATTTTATCCGCTGCTTTATTTACTCTGTTTTACTCATGTGTTCTATCTTGTGAGGTCTTCATGCATGTTTACCTTGTCCAACACCCCTCCAAAGCAAGTATACTTGCAAGAGTGACCCTGGTGGAGGTGGGGTGTTACATTTGGTATCAGAGCATAAGGTTTACGAGATTGAACAAAAGGTTTTTAAAACTTACCTTTTCAAAAACTATTTTCAAAACCGATTATAAAGAAGTATTTTTCCAAGAAAAGTCTAGTTTATTTTAAAAGGCTATTCCACAAAATCCATTAGCACTATCCTTAGTTTTCTCGTTCTGAATCTATCTTTTTCTTCGTTTCCGTATAGCCGATAATTTTGCCATTCTGGAGGGCGTACCAGTACCTATTTGGTTTAGAAGGTACATGGAGGCAAGGGCGAATGAAGCCGGCCCCGCGAACATTCCTCCTCCTCCCCCCGTGGCTAACATTCCTCCTCCTCCCGTAGCTGAGGTTCCTCCTTCTCCTCCTCAACATCCACAAGCTGATTTTGCGAAGATTTTCAAGGACTTTAAGGCGATGGGTGGCAAGAATTTTATTGGGACGGAGACTTTTGTTGTGGCAAGAAACTGGTTAAAGGAAACTGAAGACCTCTTTGCTATCTTTGATATAGAAGACCGTAGGAAAGTTCTGTTAACGGTATGGCTGTTGAAAGGGGAAGCTGCATATTGGTGGGTAGTCACCACCACTACTAGGCCAAATTCAAACTTGGGATTGTTTTAGGAGAAGGTTTGGACTGAGGTTTCTATCATCAGCAGAAGAGAACCTTCAGATGGAGAGGTTCCTATCTCTAAAGCAAGGGGACATGACAGTTAGGGAATACATGGATACGTTTAATCAACTTGCTCAGTTCGGTCTAGACTTGGTTAACACAGCTCAGAAGAAGACCCTACACTTTGCTCTAGGATTGAATGAGCCATTGCACGGTTTGGCCATGTCACATATACCCATGGGGACAACCTTCGAGAGTTTGGTGAATATGGCCCTGCTTCAAGAGGAAGATAAGAGTGGCAAGAAGGAGGTCAAGGCAAATGAGTCTCAAGGCAAGAAGGAAGATTCTGAGAAAGGAGACAAGAACAACACGAAGGGAAACAAGGGCAACAACAACAACAAGGCAAGAGAGACAAGAAAGTGCAACTTCTGCAGGATCACTAGGCACATAGCCAAAGACTGTAAGAAGAAGAAGAGGAAGCTGGGCGTATGCTTTCATTGTGGAGAGTCTGGACACTATAGTAAGGATTGCCCGAAAAAGCGAGGACAAGGGAAAAGGCAAACTCAGCGAGCAGGACCCTCTGGAGGGCAGTTGCAGGCTCTCCTCGCTCTTCCAGCTCTTGATCAAGGTAGTGTTTCTATAGAAAGTCATGTTTACATTTCTGATTTCCATGTTCGTACCTTATTTGATTCTAGCGCATCGCATAGTTTTATTTCTGATCTTGTTGAAAGTTTGCACCTAAGTACTAGTATGGTTGAATATCCCGTTAGTGTTTCAAATCCAGTTGGGGGTTAAGCCCAATTATCTATGATCTGTATGGATTTGAGGATTTCTATCTTGAGCGTAGAATTCATGTGTAATGCTTATGTTCTCGGGTTCATGGGATACGGGTTGATTTTGTGCATGGATTGGTTGTCCAGTTATGGAGCCATTCTCGATTGTGAGCATAGGGCAGTGAGGCTTATGACTCGCCTTAGCAATACCCTAGAGATTTCTTGTAACCCTCTGGATCCCGCCATGTTATGTTATCTTGAATCCCTCGACTCTTCTATTTACAATCTTCAATCTGTGAGGGTGGTCCGAGAATATCCTGATGTTTTGATGAGGTGAAGGGGTTACCCCCTAAACGCGAGATAGACTTTTGTATTTATCTTGTTGATAATGACAAGCCAGTTTCATTGCCTGTTAGGCAGATGGCCCCGCGAGAAAGAAGAGAGCTTAGCAAGCAAATCAAGGAGTTTCTTGAGAAAAATTTCATTAGGCGAAGCAATTCTGAATTGGGTGCTCCGGTGGTATTCGCTACTATGGCGGATGGTTCGCTTCGTCTATGTGTTGATTATCGTGAGTTGAACAAGCTGACAAAGAAGAATACGCACCCGTTACCGAGGATTGGTGATCTATTTGACCAACTTGTTAGTGCTTCTGTTTTCTCTCAACTCGATCTAGCCACCGAATTCCATCAGCTTAGAGTGGCTGAGGATAGTATTGACAAGACTGCGTTTAGGACTCCAGACGGATTCTTTGAATGGCTCGTCATGCCATTTGGTTTGACTAATGCACCCGCCTACTTCGTGGATTTGATAAATAGGGTGTTCAGGGAGTTCCTTAACAAGTTTGTGGTTGCTTTCGTGGATGATATTCTGATCTTCTCAAAGGATGAGGAAGAACATGCTAGACATCTCAAGGAAGTGATGGATACGCTTAGAGCTCATCAGTTGAAAGCCAAGTTCTCCAAATGCCATTTTTGGAGAGAGGAAGTTTGGTTTCTTGGACATATAGTTAGGGTGAAGGTGTCCACTTAGTTGACCAAACTTTTTGGGCTTTATGGGATATGGGTCATAGTTGTTAGACTTACGAAGAGTGCTCATTTCATTCCTGTAAAGAGCAAGAGGACCGCATCATGGCTAGCAACTGTTTATCTTCGAGAGATAGTGCGATTGCATGGAGTTCCTTCTAGCATAGCTAGCGATCGTGACCCAATCTTCACTAGCCAGTTCTGCAATAGTTTGCAAGAAGAGATGGGTACGCGATTGAATCTAAGTACGGTCTATCACCTACAGACGGATGGCTAGACCGAAAGGGTGAATAGGGTACTGGAAGATCTATTGAGGCTATGTATTCTTGACTTTGGTGGTACTTGGGAAGATCATCTTCCTCTCGTAGAGTTTGCTTGTAATAACAGCTATCAGGCAAGCATAGGAATGGCACCATTCGAAGCTTTGTATGGGAGGCCGTGCAAGTCACCAACATGTTGTTGGGAGACGACGGATAAGCTTATTCTTGGGCCCGACACGATAAGGGACACATCCGAGAAGGTTGAGTTGATTCGAAGGCGGATGAAAACGGCCCAAGACAGGCAGAAATCCTATGCAGACAAGCGAAGGACAGACTTAGAGTTTGAAGTTGGAGATATGGTCTTTGTGAAAGTTTCTCCTTTGCGAAATGTGGTTCGTTTTAGAGCTTTTGGGAAGTTAGCACCAAGGTTCGTAGGAACCTTCCCTATCGTAGAGAGAATTTGGAAGATGGCATATAAGGTGGAATTGCCCGAGAAGCTGGCCGGAGTGCACAATGTTTTTCATATCTCGCATCTCCAAAAGTTCTTACATGAGTCAGCCAAGGTAGTTGAGCCTAGCATTCTTGAAGACATGGAGGTAGAGATAGTGGCAACTTTGAGGCGAGCTCTGATTCGTATCTTGGGAACGGAGATCAAGAAGCTGAGGAATCGAGAAGTCAAGTTAGTAAAGGTTCAGTGGAGTGAAGCCGATGAAGATGCAACTTGGGAAACCAAGGAGAAGATGTGTGGGCTTTATCCATTCCTTTTTTAGGGTACATGCTCAATCTCTTTTCCTAGTTAGCATATCTTTCTTTTGCAATCCATGTTTATCTTGTTATCTCGTTAACCTTGTCATGAGAACCTTAGGTAGAAGCCCTTTGGATGAAACATGTATTTGAAACATGTTATGCTTGATGTTTGCAAGTGGTTGCAAGTGTTTGCAAGTGGATACTCGTGGATGCATGATACACATTTGGCACTGAGATCGGCTCACACACTTTCATGTTTCATATGCATGAGTGCTTAAACTTATTCATGGATGAAGCTTGTTATGCTATCACGTGGATGTTGCATATGGATGAATGTTATGTGCACTCATGTAGAGATTATGAATTATGTTAGGAATTTGCATACATATGGACTCATTTCACTAACATACTTTGCATTAAGGAGGTTTACTGAATCAGTAACCGCCTGATTTTTGCATTAGATAAGTACATATACACACACCTTTCGCATATGATGATACAACATTTGGAATCTTTTAAGGACAATGTCTGCTCGTGGATGATGTTTTGACTAGATGGATGATGGATGGTAGGATACGTTCTTCCTAACTTGAAGATCTCAGGGACGAAATCCTTTAAGGTGAGGAGAATGTAACAACCTGTATTTTGAATAACATGTTATAACGTAAATCAAGGCAGAATTAAATGTTAAAATCTGAATCAAGGGAAATGGGCTGTGCCATTGCGTTCGTCTCGGAAAAATACGCGAAATAGAGTCCGAGTTTTCGAAAATCGGAGTCTGTATGACCCAGTTATGGCCCGTCAAAGTTTTCAGAAAATTTCAAGTTCAAAAACAGTTCAAATTTCAAATCTGGAGCCAAACAGACTGGGCGGGAAAAATTCCCGCCCATCCCCCAAGTCGACTGGGCAGTCGACTTAGGAGTCGACACACCCCAGGTGGTGTCGACTGCCCAGTCGACACCCCTGTCGACCTGGGTGGTCGGGCCAGTTTGGTCTGGTGCACCTGCTGTCCACTTTGAGTCATGTTTTGAGGCCTGTGACGAGATTTGATGGCTCAGATCTAAACTAGGGTTAATCCTATGGCCTAAAATAACCTAAACTTCTATAAAAAGACCCTAAACCCTACCCTAAATCACCACAAATCAATCCTACAACTAGGTTATGCCAAAATTCTCCTTGATCATGGCCTCCATCTTCATAACATGGCCTCCATCTCCTTCATGAAAGTTTGAGTGTCCTAAGCTAGTAAAAGAGCCATCTTTCTTCATACAAATCAAAGGAGCTTCTTATTTCTCAAGAAAACTTGGAGCATATATTCATTTGGGGATTTCTAGTGTGGCTTCGTCTCAATCTTGTTTTATTTTGTTCTAGTCTTCTTAGCCAAGCTTTGTAAGCCCTCCTCTACTCTTAGATCTAAACTATGAACTTAATATGACATGTAGCAAGTTGAAATGAGACTTTTGTGTTATGCTTTCCTTGGATTTCATGCATAGATTAATTCATTACCCTTTTGATCTATGTTTGTGGACCTAATGTTTACTATTATCAATCTAGTACCATTTATGTTGACTTTCGGGTGGAAAGCTATGAGCTTTATGTGGTGATTGTGCATAAATGCAACATACAACCCCTCATGACCTTGATATTAACTTTCCATGATGGACCTATATGCTAATCACAAGTTTATCACCCTATTTGCTAAGTTTAATGCCATGCATGTGTAGATTGGAATTGGACCTAAGTGCAATATTTGCCTTGAACCTATCATTGTATGCATAGATCTATTCATGTCTCTCTTGATCTATGATTGTGGACCTATCATGAACCTAGTACCGTTCATGTTGACCTTTGGGGAAAAATGCTATGAAATGAATTATGGCTTATGCCTGTCAACAAACCTTAACCCCTCATGTTCCCTAACATGCATATGATGATATTGAACCTATGTGCTATGCACAAGTTAGGATTGTCACCCTATGTCAACTATTACCATGTTACCACCTATTTGCTAATTATGTTATCATACATGTTTGTGGCCAAATCACCCTTATGCTATTATGCATGCTTGAGGCCAAAGCACCCTTATGCTATTTGATTTGTTTGGGGCCAAGTCACCTTTTATGCTATCATACATGTTGAGGCCGTACGCTAGTATGTTGAACCCCTTTTGCCTCAAATATCACCATGTTTAACTTGTGATAGACTTTGCCATCTTATGCCCACCTTGTCATATTCTTAAGTTTCCCCTTTTGATCTATTGTTTTGATGCGAACTTACGTGCGATGGGGTTACGTTATGGGTAAACTTAAATGACATGAAACGTGACTTGAAAATATGACATGTGATTATGCTTGAAAACATGAACGTGGACATGACATGTAGAAAACATGAAAGTGGCCATCTCGAGGTTGGGTTGAGTTTGTAGCGTAAATCTACCTAGAACCGACCGGCTTAACTAGTGGCTACAAAGAATAGGACCCAATGTGAGTAGTTGTTCATATCGCACTTAAAACCCGAGATTAGACTAGGTTGTGGTGTAAAGCTACCAGGACCCGCCCGACTTAACTAGTAACCACAACAAAGTCTAATGTAAGAGTTTGGGGTGCATTAAGTTAATTAATGCCACATGGTAGGGTTAAGTCATGGACTACTTGAATACTTAACCAATTAAACACGATGGAATGGTAGGGTTAAGTCATGGACTACTTGAATATACTTAACCAGTTGAACACGATGTATTGATAGGGTTAAGTCATGAACTGCTTGGATACACTTGACCAACTCAATAAATGGTTAGGATAGGATTAACCACACTTAACCCATTTAAAACCCTAGTTACGTGGTACTTTTCATCAGTAATCTACTTGGGAGTATCTGGATACCTTGGACTAGGCTAGGGTGGGGCACAATTACTGGACTGATTGTAAGAGACCAAAAGAGATGGCTGAATGGTGCACCAGTTAATTTCAGGCGGACCATGGTCGTGCACATTAAGTCCGGAGTTGAACATGGGCACCGGTAGGTTTAGACTGTGCGTGCTTGTTTTGTGTCTGTGGTTTACACCCTAGGAATGGATACACCATAGGGTGGACCTTGCACAGTTAACTACATTCCATGATTAGGCCATATGACACCGATACACGACGAGTTAGGCTTATAGGGAGCCGATCGACTAGACCGAGTAGTTTGACCTTGATTTAGGTCATCTCATGATGTTGGGCCAACTTTGGGCCAAGGGATCATTTCTTGTTTATAATTGACATGGATTAGAATACTAGTACACTTGGTGCAACTTAACCTTGTATATGCGATGCCGCACTTGATCTATCTTGTTAACTATTTACCATGCCTGTTTAGTTACCCTTGTTATGTTTCATCTTAGTTTCTCATGTCCAGTTAATTTTACTAGTTTTTATACTAATAGTAGGTAGGACTTACCAGTCTTTATGACTGACCTGTTTTCATTTCGCCTTTTTCTTCCATTCCCCCCCCCCCCACCCTCACCGGTTCTTAGGGTGGGAACACTAGCACCTAGCTTGGATCTTTGGCTTGCTTTTCTGACAGCTCATGTACGGTTTGGACTTGAGCTTTGCTATGGCTACACCACTGTTATCTTTGGGGAATAATTTACTTATGTATTTTTCAGTTTATGTTTTCTAGACTTGTAGTAGCTGGAAAAATGATGACTAAGTACTTTGATGTAACTTGACTATGGTTTTGAAATAGTTATTTTATCCACTGCTTTATTTACTCTTTTTTACTCATGTGTTCTGTCTTGTGATATCTTCATGCATATTTACCTTTTCCAACACCCCTCCAAAGCCAGTATACTTGCAAGAATGACCCGGGCGGAGGTGGAGTGTTACAATTTATATATTTAAATAGGTTATTTAGAGCTTTAAAAATAGCCAGTTTTGCATACGACCTCCGTTTTCGACAAAACTAATTTTGTTTGATCCGCAATATTAAATTATTGCTAGATTTCAATTTTCGTGATTTTGTAAGTCAGTATGTGGTCGTACGGAATTTTAAAGTGAAAAACAGTCAGTATTTTGACAATTAAAAATACGCTGTGTGAGCAAACGGAGTCAGAATTCGACGAAACCAGTTTCGTTTGGTCCGTAATGTGGAACTATAGCTGCATGTCCAGTTTCGTGATTTTTGGGTATCGTATGTGATTATATAAATTTTTAAACAATAAATTGAACTAACGCTTCAATAGAAATGAATATTAAAATATTAAATTTTCTCTATAAAAACCATACCATCCCAAACCTAATCCCATTTCATTGATCAAAAAAAGTCCATGCCTTCTTCTTTTATCGACCACCGCTTCCTATAATTCTTCAACAAATTATCTAAAATCGGATACTAAACGAAATCAAACATCGTTGGATCCGTAGAAGTGCTGCTCTCGAGAGGTTCATGTTGGTAGCCTTCCTACTGGGTGCAATTGAACTTCCGGTGGCTCTATTTTTCTACAGACAGAGCTAGGGCTCGAGTCGGTCGACGGTTGGTTCTGGGATGGTCCAAGGCGAGGTGACAGCGATGTTAAGGGTTGCGAAGCGATCAAGCCAGTGGAGTTCGATGGCACTTCGACACAAAATGTGTCGATCTCTGTAGTGTGTGCTACATGAGACGGTGAGGGACGGCTTTTGAAGTGGGGCGTCGGAGGTTGGGAGGAGGTGGTGGCTAGGTGCGGTTTTGGGTGAGCGTCGCGATGGTGCAGTCGGTTTGGAAGACCATGGAGTCGAGCTCCGTATCACTATAAAGTGATGCATGGTTTTGTGCGTGCATCAGGAGGAGGGAGGGACTTATTGATTTGGGGAAGAATACTATTTCATACCAGTGGGAAATAATGGGTTTGGACGTGAATTGATGGGCCGGAGAACTTAAAAAAATTTAAGTTCTAAGTTAATGAAAATACATTCAAGTTGTGTTTTATTTAGATGTGAATAAAATTGTAAAACCAATATCTTGCACATATGTAAACAGAATTCAGCAAAACAAGATTCGTTGGGATCGTATGGACGTTGGCTACGCCATGGAACTGACTGGGAGTGGATTGGAGCTAGTTACAATTTATAGCGAAATAAATTGTCCATCTGAATCAAGTGATGGTAATCGTTATTAACGATGATCATCCAATGTGAGTAAAACTCACCAACTCTGAATAGTTATATTTTTATAATGTATTCTTAGAACTGATAATTATCTGTTGATTGCTGCGTGTTAACTGTTTGGTTGAATTGCTTATGTATTGGTTGAGATTATAGATAACGATATACATATATAAATCGTTAATCAAATATTGATTCTGTTTAGCAGAATATTTCATATCGAAATGAAAACGATGTTATTATATTGTTTAACATCTGTGGATGCAGGGAAATAGGTTGGAGGGATCCAACTGGATTCCTCAACATTTATTTTACTGTTTTTCATATATTGTAATATATGATGTGATATATAATCTGTTGTTGATTATCTGTGTTTGGATGATATTAATCATGGTTATTTGGTATTTTAAATAACATAAGAAATACTGGAATGTATAATGAGAATTTTCAAAGTGTATATTGAAAAGAAAATAATTTTAAAATCAAAAGATTTTTCAAAAGGAAATATTTATTTGTTAAATAAATAGAATAATATAAAAGGTTTTATATAGAATAAATAGAATTATATAAAAGGATATATGGAAAAAATAGAAATATAAAAGGAATATTGATTTAGAAAGTAAATAGATCTATAAAAAGGAAAACATTTGGAAATTGAATCGAGTTTATAAAAAGAAAATTTTACATTAGGAAGGTTTAGACCCATGCTTCGCACACAGGTGTAGCATGATATTGATTTAAAGTAAATATTTTGCAAATAAAATATTATAAAGGAATTTGGGGTTTGAATTAGGAATTTAAAATGTAGTTAAATTAATTAGAAACTGACTGGAAATTAGTTGAGTTGAATAGCTTTCTGGGTATCGATTTGATGTTGGTTTCGGCCTTCAGGGTTAATATGTAGGACGCTGTTCTCTTACTAGTTTACAGTCAGAGACTGATAGTTATGGAAGAATAGTGATACGTAAATAAGTTATGGAAATGGTTTCCAGTGCTAATAACATATATTTTCTAAAACATAGAAAATAAGGAAATATGAATATATATATATATATATATATATATATATATATATATATATATATATATATATATGTTTGATGATTTGATCGATAATTCAATTTGGAAATAAAATCGTTGTGGGCACATGCACATTTTTCATTTTATAGTTAAAATCACCGACTATCAAAGTTTTTGACGATTTTAACGTTGTTAATAAGGAGAGACCGATTGGATTATTATCCGAAGAACCACTCCGTATTGGCATAAGCATTGAAAACCAAGTATGCTGAATATATTGAAGACGGAGTAAAGTGCAAGTGCTGTTGTATAAATCCTAGGTAGAGATTGCCTAGGATGGATGTACGGAATAATGCCATCGGTTTGTCCTGTCCCAGGACAACTTGAATGGACGAATGTCTAACAGAGTATATCTGGTAGATCACGTAAGTTGATCATTTCAAACGTATTTACGTTGGTGGCGGAGGAATTTGTTTCTCTTAGCTTATACTCGTGGTATTTTTGAGGTAATCAATTTGTGATTTGATGGGGATGATGATGTGGCATTCAAAGTAAATGAAGATGTAATCTGTATAGAGATACGTTATAACCTCAAGCCTCATCAACTTGGAAATGTCAGAAATCGGCCAGGCAACATGGCTAAGTGAGCCGCACCCAATTAGGGTATATTGTCACCATCTAGAGAATATTCATATTTGTACTTCTTTCAATTCTGTATCTCCCGAGAATGGTTACGTTGGAATACTAACAGATGGATGGCAATATATTCGATACATTCAAGAGAAATGAATTGTCGGTCATGTGTGGCCGAGTTACAAGATGTTCTTGTTGAACTCTAGTGTATCGCTTCTATAGTACACTGATGGGAAGGTGGATCCATACCTTGTCATAGTTGGAATCCATTCCCCAAATAAGAGCCCGCTATTTTGATTGTATATTATATATGTAGAACATTAGATGCAAGCGTTTCTGCTAGATTTCTATTTACCTGATCTGCACATTATTATAATATCAGACAAGTATCGTTTTAGAAATATTTTGGGTTATCGTAAGGTATAAACCATCCGTGTTTATGTGTGGATCGGTCTTACGACTATTCTTTCTTTTAAAAGGATTTTAAAAGTTAAACCAAGTGATTTGAGTTTACTCACACCAGTTTGATGACTGACCCAAAGTTTATTTTTTTTTTTGTTTTCCCTAAACTCTTGGGTGCCCAATTTTGTATAGGCAGTCAAGTAGTTGGGATTTACAGATCTTGAAGAGCTGGAGCAGGAGGCTTCAGGATTATATAGCTATTGTTATTTTCGCTGTGTTGCAAGTGTTATACTCTAATAATGGTATTGTATACAGATACTGTTTTATTTCAAAGTTATGTTATGAAATATATTTATTCGTTCCGCTGTGAGATTTGTGTTTACTCTGATGTTATATGTTCTTCTTCTTCTTCTATTCTAGGTTTCTATCTTATCTATTCTCACCCTCTAATTTCTTTCATGGACTATCCAGTGTTTCCGATGCTTGAATAGTCGACATGGTGTTATATGCCGATATCCAAGATCCCAAAAACCCCGGGTCGTTACAGTGGTATTAGAGCTTAAGGTTAAGTTATTACCTTAGCTCTGTGGCTTGAATCAGTAGAGTCGAGGTTAGTGATACCCTAGATTGAGTTTGAGTTTATATATACGAGTTAACGTATTTGTTATTTGATATAAAAATTGTTTTATATTGTGGAGATTTATTGGTTGTGTTGTTTATGGGTACTGGTCGATCAGTTTGATCCACTGTATCAGTAGGAGTTTATAAACACTCGAATACGATGAACCGACATGATATGTTTTGAAAAGAGGGTAAATGATATAATTTTACCCAAATTATATTTTGATATAAAGAAGATATATATATATATATTGGAAATATAGTATATTGCATGTGTTGGTTGTTATTATAATCGAATGAGATTATAAATTGTAATGATTATATAAATAACCAATTAGAATTCATATAAGTATAATATATGAAATCAGATGAATTAAATCTGCATTTAAATCATAATTTGGAATTTGAAATTCTGAAAACATGAAAAGTGTTTATAAATGGAATTGAATGGAATATATGAGAATTTTTAAATCCTGGGAGATTTTAAATTGTTTACAAACATTCTGAAGGATATTTTGAAATGAATTTCAAAATGGAAGTGTTTAAATATGGTTTTGAAATTGTTATAGTATTGAACTCACTTCGATAAGCTGGAAAATAATTTTGATGATGACTGCGCAGCATCATCAGTGTTCGTTTTCAAGTTCGAAGTGACAGATTACTACCAAAGGTCTTGTTTTTAAATTGATTTGAGAAAAGCAAGTTGTTTTGAATCCTAAAAAGGAAAGTTGATTTTCAATATGGTGAACTGTATAAATTCCCAGGGAAAGACTGTTTGAATTATAACCAAATTGAATTGAAATTTGGGAAAGCCAATTGAAATTGAATTAAAGTTGATCAAGTGGAAATTGTACTGAAATGTGAAAAAACAAATTGAAGATGAATTGGATTAGAATGTTATCGAAAAATTTGGATTTATGTGATCGGAATTTGAAATGGAACCTGAGTAGTGGAGTTAAGAGTTTTGAATAGAAATGAAACTCGATATTGAAATGAAATTCAACTTTGGTATAAGCGAATGATTTGGTTTGAGAATGAATTGATTGGAGTTTGGTTGGGATAACATTGGTATATGCTGAATTAAAAGCAGATGGAAGCGATAAATTTGATATGCCCGACAAAAAGGTACAAGTTTATATTTGGTATAAGCATGAGATTTATGAGCCGAATTGTCAAGCCGCTTGGCTGTTTGAATTTTTTTTGGGTGAGAGATGGCCCAGATAGGCAAGTTGGAGTTTGACCTATTGACTAGTACAAAGGAGGTGCTGGCGAAATTTTTCAGAAATTTCGTGTGTTAGAAAATTTTCAAGATTTTTGAATATATTCGCTAGTAGGAATAAATTAATAATTTAATTAAAATTAATTTGGTTTAGTTGAAACTGGAGTTAAGAAGTAAATAAATAATTTTACACAGTTAATAGGGTCTATTTTCTACCTTAGCAATTTCGAGGACGAAATTATTTTAACGAGGGAAGAATGTAACGACCCGTATTTTCAGCGATGTATAATTAATTTATTTAATTTTTTAAATAGTGATTTAGAGAATATAAGGTTGTTTAATTAAATTATATGGGATAATTAATTAATATTATAATTAAATAATATGTTTAATTCTGGAATAACCAGAATTAGTTGAATTTACTATATAATGTGAACTGGACTATTTAAAATATTTAATTCAGCTTAGAATTGAATTAGAATGATGAATATATTTAAATAATGATAGTTTGAACGTAGAATTATAATATAATTATAATCGAGCTTGTAACGTCATTGTAGTTCGCTATTTGGCGATTTGAACTTCAAATGAATATACATAATCCATTTTAAGTCGGATTTATGTGAAACAAGAAACGTTCGGAGCTGGTGAAGTATATTTTTCTAATCAAGGAGAAAAATCAGGATTTCGTCATGTGGATTTTGATTTATGTCCAAATCAAATTTTAGAAAAGGCACTATGGAATTCCTTTGAAATTTATAAATATATATATTTATATTATAAAAGGATTTTATATATAAATCGAATATCGATATAACTGGGAATTTTGAAATATCGAGTTATAAATCCAATTGGAGTTGTATGATATTCTAAGGTGGATATATACGATAATATTTATTTTTAAATATTAAATTTATTTATTTTTAAATATATTTATATATTTAAATGGGTTATTTAGAGCTTTAAAAATAACCAGTTTTGCATACGACCTCTGTTTTGTACGAAACTAATTTTGTTGGATCCGCAATATTAAATTATTGCAAGATTTCAATTTTCGTGATTTTTGAAGTCAGTATGTGGTCGTACGAGATTTTAAAGTGAAAAACAGTCAGTATTTTGATAGTTAAAAATACGCTATGTGAGCAAACAGAGTCAGAATTCGACAAAACCAGTTTCGTTGGGTCCATAATGTCGAATTATAGCTGCATCTCCAGTTTCATGATTTTTGTGTATCATATGTGATTATATGAATTTTTAAACGATAAATTGAACTAACGCTTCAATAGAAATGATTATTAAATTATTAAATTTTCCCTATAAAAGCCATACCATGCCAAACCTAATCCCATTTTACTGATCAAAGAAAGTCCATGCCTTCTTCTTTTATCAGCCGCCACTTCCTATAATTCTTCAACAAATTATCTAAAATCGGATACTAAACGAAATCAAACATCGTTGGATCCGTAGAACTGCTGCTCTAGAGAGCATCATGTTCGTAGCCTTTCTACTGGGTGCAATTGAATTTCTGGTGGCTTGATTTTTCTACAGACGGAGTTAGGGCTCAGGTTGGTCTACGGTAGGTTGGGGGATGGTCCGAGGCGAGGTGACAACGATGTTAAGGGTTGTGAAGTGATCAAGCCAGTGGAGTTCGATGGCACTTCGACACAAAATGCGTCGATCTCTGTTGCGTGTGCTATTGGAGACGGTGAAGGACGGATTTTGAAGAGGGGCGTCAGAGGTCGTGAGGAGGTGGTGGCCAGGTGCGGTTTTGGGTGAGCGTCGCGATGGTGAAGTCGGTTTGGAAGACCATGGAGCCGAGCTCTGTATCACTGTAAAGTGATGCACGGTTTTGTGCTTGCATTAGGAGGAGGGAGGGACTAATTGATTTGCGGAAGAATACCGTTTCATACGGGTGGGAATTGATGTGCTTGGACGTGAATTGATGGGCCGGAGAACTAAAAAAAGGTTAAGTCCTAAGTTAATGAAAATAAATTCAAGTTGTTTTTTATTTAGATGTGAATAAAATTGTAAAACACATATCTTGCTCATATGTAAAAGAAATTCAGCAAAACAAGATCCGTTGGGATTGTATGCACGTTGGTTGCGCCATGGAACTAACTGGGAGTGGATTTGAGCTAGTTACAATTTATAGCGAAATAAATTGTCCATCTGAATCAAGCAATGGTTATCGTTGTTAACGATGAACGTCCAATGTGAGTAAAACTCACCAACTATGAACAATTATATTTTTATAACGTATTCTAAGAACTGATAATTATCTATTGATTGTTGTATGTTAACTATTTGGTTGAATTGCTTATGTATTGGTTGAAATTCTAGATAACGATATATATATAAATCGTTTATCAAATATTGATTCTGTTTAGCAGAATATTTCATATCGAAATGAAATCGATGTTATTATATTGTTTAACATCTGTGGATGCAGGTAAACATGTTGGAGGGATCCAACTGGATTCCTCAACATTTATTTTACTGTTTTTCATATATTGTAATACATGATGTTGTATATAATCTATTGTTGATTACGTGTATTTGGATAAAATTGATCATGGTTATTTGGTATTTTGAATACCATAAGAAATACTGGAATGTATAATGGGAATTTTCAAAGTGCATATTGGAAAGAAAATAATTATAAAATAAAAGGATTTTATAAAAGGAAATATTTATTTGTTAAATAAATAGAATTATATAAAATTATTTATATAGAATAAATAGAATTATATAAAATGATTTATATAGAATAAATAGAATTATAAAAGGAATATTGATTTAGAAAGTAAATAGATCTATAAAAGGAAAACATTTGGAAAATGAATAGAGTTTATAAAAAGAGAATTTTACATTAGGCAAGTTTAGACCCGTGCTTCGCACACGGGTGTAACATGATATTGATTTAAAGAAAATATTTTGCAAATAAAATATTATAAAGGAATTTGGGGTTTGAATTAGGAATTTGAAATTGAGTTAAATGAATTAGAAACTGACTGGAAATTAGTTGAGTTGAATAGCTTTCTGGGTATCGATCTGATGTTGGTTTCGGCCTTCGGGGTTAATACGTAGGAGGTTGTTCTCTTACTAGTTTACAGTTAGAGACTTATAGTTGTGGAAGAATAGTGATACATAAATAAGCTATGGAAATGGTTTCCAATGCTAATAACATATATTTTCTAAAACATAGAAAATAAGGAAATATGAATATATATATATATGTATGTATATGTTTTATGATTTGATCGATAATTCGATTTGGAAATAAGATCATTGTTTGCACACGGAGATTTTTCATTTGATAGTTAAAATCACCGACAATCAAAAAATTTGACCATTTTAACGTTGTTAATATGGTGAGACCGGTTGGATTATTATCCGAAAAACCACTCTATATTGGCATAAGCGTTGCAAACCAAGTATGCTGAATATATTGAAGACGGAGTAAACTACAAGGGCTATTGTATACATTCTAGGTAGAGATTTCCTAGGGTGGATGTACGGAATTGTGCATTCGGTTAGTCCAGTCCGAGGACAACATGAATGGACGAATGTCTGATAGAGTATATCTGGTAGATCACGTAAGTTGATCGTTTCAAACGTATTTACGTTGGTGGTGGAGGAATTCTTTTCTCTTAGCTTATACCCATGGTATTTTTGGGGAAATCAATTTGTGATTTAATGGGTATGATGACGTGGAATTCAAAGTAAATGAAGATGTGATCTGTATAAAGATACGTTATAACCTCAAGCCTCATCAACTGGGAAATGATAGAAATCGGGCAGGTAGCATGGCTAAGTGGGTCGCACCCAATAAGGGTATATTGTCACCATCTGGAGAATATTCATATTTGTACTTCTTTCAATTCTGTATCTCTCGGGAACGGTTATGTTGGAAAACTAACCGAGGGGGAGCGATATATTCGATACATTTAAGAGAAATGAATGGTCGGTCATGCGTGGCCGGGTTACAAGATGTTCTTGTTGAACTCCACTGTATCGCTTCTAGAGTACACTGATCAAAAGGTGGATCCATACATTGTCATAGTTGGAATCCATTCCCCAAATAAGAGCCCACGGTTTTGATTGTATATTATATATGTAGAACATTTGATTCAAGCGTTTCTGCTAGATTTCTATTTACTTGATCTAGACATTATTATAATATTAGACAAGTATCGTTTTAGAAATATTTTGGGTTAGCGTAAGGTAAAAACCATCCTTGTTTATGTGTGGATCGGTCTTACGACTATTCTTTCTTTTAAAAAGATTTTAAAAGTTAGACCAAGTGATTTTAGTCTACTAACACTAGTCACATGACTGACCCAGAATCTATTTTGTTTTGTTTTCCCTAAACTCTAGGGTGCCCAATTTTGTATGGCAGTCAAGTAGTCGGGATTTACAGATACTTGAAGAGCTGGAGCTGGAGGCTTCAGGATTATATAGCTATTGTTATTTCCGCTGTGTTGTAAGTGTTATACTTTAATGATGGTATTGTATACAGATACTGTTTTATTTCAAAGTTATTTTAAGAAATATATTTATTCGTTCTGCTGTGAGATTTGTGTTTACTCTGATGTTATATGTTCTTCTTCTTCTATTCTAAGTTTCTGTCTTATCTATTCTCACCCTTTAATTTCTTTTATGGACTATCCGGTGTTTCCGATGTTTGAATAGTCGACATGGTATTATATGCCGATATTCCAGATCCCGAAAATCCCGGGCCGTTACATAGGGTATATTGTCACCATCTAGAGAATATTCATATTTGTTACTTCTTTCGCTTCTGCATCTCCCGGGAACGGTTATGTTGGTATACCAACCATAAGGTGATAATGTATTTGGAACATTCAAGCGAAATGAATGGCCGGTCGTGTGTGGCCATGTTACAAGATGTACTTGTTAAACTCCAGTGTATCGCTTCTAGAGTACACTGATCGGAAGGTGGTTCTATACCTTGTCATAGTTGGAAATCAATTACCCAATAAGAGCCCGTGGTTTTGATTGTATATTATATATGTAGAATGTGAGATGAAAGCGTTTCTACTAGATTTTTATTTACTTAATCTAGACATTATTATAATATCAGAAAAGTATCGTTTTAGAAAAATATTTTGGGTTATCGTAAGGTAAAAACCATCCGTGTTTATGTGTGGATCGGTCTTACGAATAGCCTTTTGTTCAAAAAGATTTTTGAAATTTAAATCAAATGATTTGAGTTTACTCACACTAGTCACATAAATAACCCAGAGTTTATTTTGTTTTGTTTCCCCTAAACTCTTGGGTGCCCAAATTTGTACGGGCAGTCAAGTAGTCAGGATTTTACAGATATACTTGGTGAGCTTGGAGCAGGAGGCTTCATAATATTATAGCTATTGTTATTTACGCTGTGTTGTAAGTGTTGTACTCTGATAATGTTACTGTAAACATATAATGATGTTATTTCGAAGATATGTTATCTATTATATGTTGTTCGTTCCGCTGTAAGATTCGTGATACTCTGATGTTGTATGTTCTTCTTCTTCTTCTATTCTAAGTTTCTATCTTGTCTATTCTCACCCTCTGTTTTCTTTTTATTAGTTTTCTGGTTTCCAGTGTAATTTAGGTTGGACTTGTGTTATTTGGTCAGCTCGAATTGCACCGGAATTTCGGGACACTACCGGTTAGTAAGCCTTTTCCCTAAGTATCCATCAAAGACAGTTGTAAACTTCTCGTTCTTCTACTCGACAATATCTATAAGGGATAATCTATATTTTGATAAAGTATCGAATTCAGTAATATATTCCGAGACTTCCCTACCATTCTACTTAAGCTCCAAGAACTTCCTAAACAATTCTCATTTCTGAGCAGTTGGGATAAACTTTTCACTGAATCGGGCCTTAAACTGATCCCATGTAATCTGATCCTCAGGAGTAGCTGCCTTTATAGCATTCCACTAGTTCATTGCCCGTCCTTGCAGCTGACGGGATGCTAACCTTCTCTTCATCGCATCCTCGATACCCAAGTCTTCGAAGATACGCTCGCAGCTATCCAACCAATCCTGAACATCCATAGCCGACTCTATTCCATGGAACGGCTTTTGACCAAGACTAGTGTAGTCTTTACAAAACTTAGCGAAATCGGACCTTGGCGCCTGCACCGCTGCACCACCACCGTTAGCAGCATTGGGAACTGCTCCTTGCACATTTCTAAGCATCTCTCTCATGAAGTCAGTGAACATCGTCCTCATATCAGGAGCATTCCCATTATTAGCTCCTCTACCAGTACCCCTTGTATGTCGGCTCATCGTTCAATCCGTAAGGAGAAAACAAATAACCATCTCTTCAGTGGTGCCAGTGCAGTGCGACTCCATCCTTAGATATACTAATAGTATTTGGCTACGGGCGACAGTCGTTGGGTATGATTTGGAGATCAGACGCAAAAAGAATTAATAAATAAATTAAATAATAATTACAATAAGCTATAAACATAAATAATTCTCCCAAAACCCTAGCACTCATCAGACCCGCCGCCACTCCCATATTCAATGGCTGAAATGCTCCGAGATTCTCGACCAAAATTCTTCCAATTCGCCAAATTATTCGGAAAATTAATAAAAGGAAAATGATGGAGATTAGTGAGAGCTAGCTATAGATCCTAGTATGATCATCTATGGCAGGGTAAGTCGACCTGAATTTCTTCATGAGGTCGCTGGCGTTGGGTGGGTTTTCCGGTCAGTGGGGCCCTTCAAGTTCATCGTGGTTGGAGGGGTGGAGCGGCTCACGGAGGTGATGGATTTGGTAGGTGGCGATCGATGGCTGGAGGTCTAGAGTGGATCCAATTCGCCAAATGAATCGGAAAATTAATAAAAGGAAAATGATAGAGATTAGTGAGAGCTTTCTATAGATCCTAGTATGATCATCTATGGCGGGGTAAATCGGCCTGAATTTCTTCATGAAGTCGCTGGCGTTGGGTGGGTTTTATGGTCAGTGGGGCCCTTCAAGTTCATCGTGGTTGGAGGGGTGGAGCGGCTCACGGAGGCGATGGATTCGTTAGGTGGCGATTGATGGCTGGAGGTCTAGAGTGGCAGCGCGGGGGTGAATTTCAGATCTAGGGTTATACAGAGGAGCGACGGGTTTAGAAGGAGGAAGGTTAATTAAAGGATTTTATTTAATTAATTTCAATTGATTCAATTAGGTAATTAACGCAAATATTTACATTTCTTCTTCATACGAGGTCCAAATTCGATGATTCCAGTTATGTTGCGATCATGGAGTCGAACATTACGCGATGGAATAGACCAGAACGAAAACGGAAGTAGTAGGAAATTTTGACTGAATTGAACGTACAGTTTAATTGCGTTAAATAACTTAAAATAAAGAATAACGGATTGGAAACTAAGGTGAGAACTCCTCACTAAATTATATTTTATCATGTTATTGTATTCATGTATTAAAATATATAGAATTGCCAGTGTAGATTTTTTATCAGTTTTAATCATTATATATTTTATACGGTGCCTGTTAGCTCACCACCCTTGTCCGCAGACCATGGACGATTTATTTGATTGTATTGTGTTTTGTTTGTGATGTTGCAATGATTAACATACTAAAAATAATGTTAATATTAATGTGGTAGTTGAAATTAAATTATAAATATCCATTTATAATTTAAACAGTAAAATTGGCTAAGTTGAAAAATAATTTAAACCGAATTAGAATTGGTTAAATTTATTAACCAATGATTTATTTTAACAGACTGTTGTTGTTTTGAAACCGCGCTCGGGTATTGGGATGATATTTGACAAACACATATCACAATATTTAGTTGTATGTCGATCGATTGATGGACAGATTGTGATGAGCGTTATTTATTTATTTTAATGCTTGTACAGTTGAAAATTGCACTCTAGATGATGTTTGAATGGTTAAAGATTATTTATCATTATTGTTGAATACATGTGATTGTGAAAACCATATAATTGAAATTATATGGTAATTGATTGAGTCGCATTCCAATTCAGAAATAAAGAATATTTCAAAATAACAAATATTTCAAAATGACGAATATTTTAAAATAATTTTCTATAAAGAATCAAAATAAGGTTTTGATGTCCAATTTTGGATGGACACGAAAATATATAAAAATATGAAGTCAGGTTAAGTATAAAAATTCGCTTTTAACCCGAACGGGTTTAGATTTTATTCAATTTATAATGAATGTAAAAAAGATTTGATTTTAAAATCTGATATTTTTAAAATACTATCATTTTAATATTATAATGATATAAAATATTCAATTTTGATTTAAAATTGAAATGAATTTGAAATCGTTTTTAAATGAATTTATAAACTATTTATGAAATACGTTTTAAATGGAAATCGGCGATATTATATATATATATATATATATATATATATATATATATATATATATATATATATATATATATATATATAGCTTGAATAGAACGCACCACGCAATGACCATTCACAATTTTGACCATTAACTTCAAATGGACGTAACAGGAGATCCGATCGTCGGATTCTCCTAATACCGAAACCGTTGAGTACGTATCAAAAAGATCTTTCTATAGAATATAAGAGATTTAAATTTGAATGGTTGGGATTCAAATTATGTCCAAATCAATTTCAGAAAAGGTAGCTATGGATGCAGTTTGGTGGCCAATATTGGAAATAGACTAAAATGGCGATAATAAAATTATGAAACATACGGAAAAATAGTGTAAAATCATAATAAATGATTTGGAAAGATTTTGGATGAAAAATTCCTAGTTTGAAAAAAGAAAAATATATTTTTATTGAAATGAACTAGTTATTAACTAGAATAATAATCGGATTGTTTTTAAATTAATTAACTGGATTGAAAAATGGGTTTTAAAATAACCAAAATTTCCCAATGAATAAATTAGAATAGATTTGAATGGAAATATTCTTTGGAATATTTCGATATTGGATTCCATAATTATATGGATATTGTTGCGGAATTTGGAAGATATACACACACACACATATATATATATATATATCGTTATTCCCAAAATGATATTTTTTGGTTTCAGAATTTGATATTGATTATAAGCCGATATAATTTCTAGTCAAAGCCTTGTATTTGATATCAAATTTGATTCGGGTTTTCGTGAAAGGTGTTTTATTAACACTATTCTTAAATCTAGTTGAGAAAAGAACAAATCTTTTAATTAAGATTTAAAGAAGTTTTCTAAATTAATTAATATTTAATTGGAATTGAATTAAGATTGGATTTTTGGGTTTATCGTGAACGGTGTTTTAAAAAACACTTGTTCTTTAACCCAATTAACAGTGAAGTTATGATTTGGAATTTATAATTCTTTCAAATAAGATTAATGGAATTTTCCAAATAAAAGTTTTCCAATTTAAATATATTAATTTGGAATTGAATGGAATTCGATTTGGTAATAATCGAGGTGAGCTTCTATGAAGGAAGAGTAGTACTATATATGGAATTTAAAAGGCTGTGCCGTTATTCCATTTATATTATTAGTATGATACGGAAATTTATATCGATTATATATTGATCTGATTTCCGTGAAGATTCCGTAATTAACGGAAGCGGATTTGGGTTTTCGTGAACTGTGTTTTAAATGACATTGATTCTTTAACCCAATCAAAGATAAGATTTATTTCTTAAAGTTGAATAATCATAAAGTAATGATTTTAGAGATTAAAACCAATATGCAGGTTTGATGAATCTTTAATAAGATTGGAAACTGAATGAAATAATTAAATTTATCAAACAAGAGAAACGATCGAGAATGGAGCACCATCGGTTTTACTACAGGCGACAGTTAAATCTTTAACTAGATTTGAACAAGAAATGATAATTAAATTTATGGATAACACCATGGGTGGTAGATATGGAGCACTACAAGTTTTGGTCCATGGGATAAATAGGTTGGGATTGGAATTAATAAATAAAGGATTACTTCGGTAAAGCTTGATAATCTCGACAAGTTTTATAAACCTTAAGCTGGTTTAAATTTGTTAAAAAATAAAATGGAATCCTTTTTAAAATGATAGATAAAAGGAGGATTTAATAATAACTTTAAAAGAATTTATCTTTGATAAAATTAATGGGAACCTTTCCCTAAAAATGTGATTATTTGAATAAAAGAATATTCTAAATTGGAATGAGGCGTATGATGTGTTTTTACAACACTTGATTATTGATTATAAAATACGCGAATTATTTGGAAAGACTGGGTTCATCCCATTTTGAATAACTGATACGGCGACTAAAAGTCGACGATGAAAACGGTGGTGGAAGACCGAAGATCTTTACATCATATGGATGATTACTGATGTCTTGATTGGGTTGATCCCCCGTGACAAGGTAATAAGTGGTGATCGTCCAAATGTACTTTGAGATTGATCGGATATGTCAGGACCTCTCCTCTATTAGACATATGAGATGAGGAATATGGTGCCTCCGGTTTCGTTCAGACCCAGAACGGACTTGTAAATGGGTGTGTGTCTGACATTGGATTTCATTCTGTATTGATTGAATTATACTAATATATATCTGTTTGGTGTAGAAGAATTTATTCTCTTGCTTAACACCCTTCTCTGAGATGTACGAGCTTAGAGGTTATATATTGATGGACATTAGTTGCATGGCATGAATTGTCAGTGTGGCATGCTAAGATGCAAATGATCAAGGCTTTTGTTGAAAAGCAGAGTCTTGTGGATGATGATCAAAGCATAGCGTGAATTAGCGTAGCTTGGTGTATAGTGCTAATTTACGAGCCTCACACCCCGGCGTGTACCAGAAATGGGAGAGGACCGCTGGGAGTGCACATGTTTCCTTCTGACTAGGAGTGCTATCATGGTATGGAGCCCAGATATTTTAATTATGTGGTTGTTGGAAAGCGAGGTACCTCAGATTTGAGTCCCAGTGGTTGTTGATATTGGTCGACATACTGACCAAATTTTATGCCGCATAGGGCAGGGAAAAATACTGTTCAGGAATTATCAATCCACTAAAGTAAGTGCGGATCGGCCCTGTCGCATCCAGGTGTAGTTGCAGCTGAATCCTGATGCATAGGCTACATCGTCTCAAATTCGGTAAAGACGATCCCTTGCCTTGGTTCATGACGAAATCCAATTTCCAATACGGCATCGTTCGGTTTTGATTGTAAAACTAGTATAGCGACATAATATAAGGTAGCTATGTCGTCTATGATTGATACATTCATATTTGAAATTGCTCGAAACTATGCACTTATAGTAATATCAAAATGATTTTTTTTAAACTTACCAAGCATATTTAGCTATTATTAGGGAAAAATCTATCCTCAGGCTTGCATTGTGTGATGGGACCTGAGTCTTATTGTAGCGTCCCAAAAATTTCGAGTCCTGAATTCGGACATTAATACATTCCTTGTCCAGATTCAAGTATCAAAAACCTAGAAAACTTAAAGAAAGAAATAAGATGATGAGAAATAGAAAGAAAGTTAAGAATAGAAGAAAAGACAAGAACTATAAAACCATAATAAAGTCTAACATCGCAGCGGAATCAAATATAATACAGAAGTAAATCTTTATTTAAAACTTGAAACAATACTTACACTTATCATAGTACAATAGACATTCATCACATCTGGACAGTTATAACAATCTTTCCTAGTTTACAACACACAGCGGAATAATATGTGAATCATACATCTGCTCCTCCAACTCATCTCCAGGAATTTATATCTTATCCTGAACTTGTACAACTTGGACTGGCCCGAGCATTACAAACGCAATAGGTCAGTTTAGTGAACCAACATGAGAAAAACTCTCTAAATTATGGGTATCATCCAACTTGATTTTACGTTAAAAATCCTTTCGAAAGAAAATGAAAATCGTAAGACCAATCCACACATAAACATGGACGGTTTTTACCTTACGATAACCCAAAACTTTTTTGAAATAATATCCTTTTTTGATATTATAATAATGTCTAAATCAAATAAATAACCATATAGTAGAACGATTTCATCTCATGTTCTACATATATAATATATAATCAAAAAATCACGGGCGGTTATTGGAGAATGGATTTCTGACTATAACAAGGTAAGGAACCACCTTCCGATTAGTGCACTCTAAAGGAGATACACTAGAGTTCAACAAGAGCATCTTGCAACTCAACCACACATGACCGACCACTCATTTCTCTTGAGTGTATCGAATGTCTTGCCACCTTACGGTTGGTATACCAACATAATCATTCCCGGGAGATACAAAAATAAAAGAAGTAACAAATATGAATATTTTTTAGATAGTGACAATACACCCTAATTGGAGCGACCCACTTAGCCATGCTACCTGCCCGATTTTTGTTATTTTCCGATTGTGAGGCTTGAGGTTTAACACTAGCTTTAAACACCATATCACAATTTACTTTGAACGTCACATTGTCAGATCTATCAGTTCACTAATTGACGTCCACAAATATACTCTGGTCGTTAAGCTAAGAGCAAGTGTACAGCCTTCTCCATGACTAATAGAATTATGTTTGTAAGAATCGACGTACCTAAATTTTTAAGAAATACTCTGTCAGTCGTTCGTCCATATAAGTCATCCAGGACCAGGATGAACCAAAGGTACCCTCTTACCACATCCTAGGTATCACCCTATAGACCAGTAGCGAGTAATCCTCGCAATCCATCAATTTCAACCAAGATAGGATTACAGTATATCTCAAGCCACTAAACCCTAGATTTTAAGTAATTCTGCCGCTTTAGAAATATCCATGGTCTTCAATTACCCCAACTCGATCAGCGTACGGTATAATCAGCGTTTTACATATTTGCTGGTCGGTGGTTTCCAAATATGAATTTGATCCCGGTCTTTCCGTACCAACAATCGTATAGGCCAGATTTGATAGTCGGTTATTTAACTATCAAATAGAACAACCATTCATCCATAATAGAAAATTGAATTTACAAATTCAATATTTACCATCTTTAATTAATCATTCGTTAATCAAAACTGTTCAATTTCCCAACAATGAAATACCCATTTCTCTTTTTATATTTGTATAAAAATATTTAAACCGTTCATTTTAAACATTTTTGTATGCAATTCTCATCTTGGTCATTAAACCCTAACTGTAATAACCCGGAAATCCGAGCCAATTAAAAATTTTTATTTTGGCAATTTTGATGAATTTTGAATATTTAAAATGATATATTTTAAATAATAACGATGAAAATTTATTTTGAATAGAAATAGAATGTATATATTTATTTGAATCGACGTTAGAATATAGATATTTATTTTTAATTATAAAAGGAATTGAAAATGGCGTGGGAGTTCGAAAATTCGATTTCAAAGTTCAAATGAATGTACCGGATTCAAAATAAACTGGATTTTAGCAAAACCAAAAATATTTGAATCTATTTGAAAATATCTTTCCAACGAATTCAAAAAATCAAAATTTCATAGCGGGAATCAAAATATATGTCCAGTTGAAAATTCAGAATAGTCGCTATGGAAAATATAGCCCTTAAAAATGGAAATTTTGCAAACGATCTCTGTTTTCAATGAAACCACTTTTGTTGGATCCAGGATATCAAGTTATTGCTAGGTTTCAAAATTCATAATTTTTCAAATCAATATGTTAGCCTAGCGAAAAAAACGTGTTTTGACAGTTTCAGTCAATTTTGATCGATCAGAAAATAGCCATTTTTCAAACGGTCTTCTGATTCAACGAAATTAGTTTTGTTAGAACCATATCGTCAATACGAAGCTAGAAAGTATTTTTCGGGAATTTTTAGATTCCGTATGTGGCCCTAGTAAATTAAAATGTGCGTTCAAATTCAATATATGGATTTATATTTTAATCTGAACGGAAACTGTCGTAACGGTCGAACTCGCTCATGATACATATCCCATTGTGTTCGCAATGGGGGTAATTAGTTATAGGCGACAGTCGGTGGGTCTCGTTTAGAGGTCGAAATAAAAAGTTACCTTTTGGAGAATTAAATTAAATAAATATATGGCCCCCTCCTCTTTCTTGGTCAACAGTCAAAAGAAAATTAAAATAAAATAAATAAATAAATAAATAAAAAGACCCGATCCCCTTTCTCTGGTCGCCACCCCCTGGATCTTGCCGTCCACGCCACCGCCCGCCTCCATCCGCTACCCCTTACCTCCGGCGCCCCCTCCTCCGCTATCTCTCACGCCCTCTCTCCCTCTCCTCTCCACCACGCGTTGTTCGAAGACCAGGCCCCCGCAAACCCGAAGTAACAGACGGTGCCACCCTTACTGCCCCACTGCCGACCATCCGCTATCCCTTCCCGACCCCCAGCCGCCCAGCGCCGCTCCTAGCATCCTCCTCCTTCCTCAGACCTCTTTATCTCTCTGTCTCCCTCTTATAGCCCAAAACCAACCCCTTTCCTTCGCGGCTTCGGCCAATGTGGCGCCACCATCGGTCGCTGAGCCACTCCTCACCACTCGACATCACTTGTAAGTTTTTATATATATTATAGCATTAAAAAGAAATGATTTTTAATAAAAAGAGAGGATTTTTATATGATAAAACATATGATTTTTAAAATGGAAAATATATGATTTTTATTTGTTTAAAGGCGAGATCTTTTTTTGTTTAAAGTTTTGATTTTTAATTTAGAAAAGCTTCGATTTTCAATTTAGGAAAGATAAGATTTTTATAGTTATAAAGATTAGATTTTTCATCATACAAAGAAACTATTTTTCATAGTAGAAAGATTTAATTTTTTTTTCACTTTAGAAAGAATTGATTTTTACTTTAGAAAAGAATTAATTTTTTAGTTCATGAAGAAAATAAAAATATAATTTTTATAACTAAGTAGCGACGAAAAGTTAGACATTTATCATGAAGTAACGAGAACAAAGATTCGTTTTTTTATATGGAAAGTAGCGGTATAAAAATATGATTTTTATTAATGTAGAGTATAAAAATATAATTTTTATATAAACAGTGAGGATAAAAATATAATTTTTATTTATGTAGAGAGAGAGAAATATGAACTTTTTATATATGAAGCGATAGAAAAACATGATTTCTATATTTAGTAGCGTTGTTTAAAATATGATTTTTAATATAGAATTCGTGAAATAGATTTCGTTGGAAACACGGTGAAGATTTTCTACATATGAAGAGCCGCGGCATTTGGTTTAGCTTTTGGGTGAGAACTCCTCACTTATAATTTGTTTTCTAGTTGAAATATATACTAGGATGCAGACGGTGCTTAGTAGCACCCAACACCCGTCGTCCACAGACCATGGATGACTTGTTTGTTTAATTAATGTGTTGTGAAATTTGATTGTGTGAAGTAGAATGAATAAAATATTTTATAGTTAAAAATAGGATTTTTAATGTGTATATAAAATAAATATTTATAAACAAATCGAACGATTTGTTTGTGTACACCCATTTGACTGATATTGATAGGGACGATAAATTTTACACGTAGCCCAACTGCACAAATAAAAATCTGTGTTTGTTGATTTGAAACCCCACACGGGTATTGAGATGATATTTGACGTACACTAATCCCGATTGTTTAGTTGTATGTCAATCGATGGCTTGACAGACTGTGTAAGCGTTAATTATTTATATTTGATGCTTATGCAGTTGTGTGGCGCACTTTTGATGATGTTTGATTATTTATCATTGCTATTATATACATGTGTTGTATAGAATCCATATTAATAACATTATATGGTAATTGAGTGTGTCTCATTCCAATTTAGTAAATAAAATATATATTCATGTGTTGAATAAAAAGTATATTCATGTGTTGAATAAATGAGAATTCATGTGTTGAATAGGATGAAAATTCGTGTGTTGAATAAAATAAAATTCATGTGTTGAATAAAATATATATTCATGTGTTGAATAAAATAAAATTCATGTGTTGAATAAAATATATATTCATGTGTTGGATAAAAGAAAATTAATGTATTGAAGAAAATATTCATTTGTTGAATAGAATAACGAAGTTATTGAAAGATATAAAGCCGTGTTGATTATATTTGCGCCATTTTGACGTGAACGATATTTATGCCGATTATATTCATTTTCAAAATGAATATAGAAAAGGAATTGATTTCAAAATCTAACATTTTGAAAATATTATCATTTATGTATCGATGATATGGAATATTCAAATTTTATTAGAAATCGAATAGGAAGTTGAAATCGTTTTGAAAACGAATTAAAACAATTTATGAAATACGTTTTTAAAGGAAATCGACAAAATATATATAATATATATATATTATATATATATAATGGCCAGAATAGAACGCGCCACACCGCGGCAGTTCGCGAATTTCGACCACTGACTTCGAATGGATATTACGAGATATCCGACCGTCGGATTCTCCAAAAACCGGAACCTTGGATTTGTATCGAAAAGTGCTTTCTAACGAATATTAGAGATTTGAAATCTAACAGTTGGATTTGGAAATATATCCAAATCAAATTTGGAAAAGTTCGTTGCAAGTGTAGTTCGATGGCTGTTGATGTAAATCGACTGTACGGGCCTTGATAAAATTATTAAAAATATCAATAATTAGCGTAAAATCATAAGAAATGATTTGGGAAGAATTGGAATGAAAAAATTCCATATTTGAGAAGATAAAAATATATTTTTATCGAAATGAACTTGTTTTGGACTACAATTATAATCCACTTATTTTTGAAATAAATAAATGGGATTTGAAAAGGGTTTTAAAAGTAACCAGAATTTCCAATAATTGAATTGGAATGGATTTGAATCGAAATTGTCTTTGGAATATTTCGAGGTTGGATTTCGTGATTATACAGATATTGTTATGGAAATTTGAAAGATATATTTATATCGTTATTTCCAATATGATATTTGTTGGTCGTAGAATTTGATATTGAATATAAGCCAATATATTTTCTATTTAGAGCCTTGTATTTAATATCAAATGGGATTTGGTTTGTCGTGAATCATGTCTTCATTAACACCGTTCTTAAACCCAGTAGAGAAAAAAAAGATTAAATCTTTTTATTTAGATTTAATGGAGTGTACCAATTAAATGATATTTAATTGGAATTGAATTTGAATTGATTTTTTGGTTTATCGTGAATAGTGTTTTAGATGACATTGGTTCTTTGACCTAGTTAAAGACAGGATATGGTTTCCCAAGTTAAACAATCATTAATATGATTTTTGGGAAGAATAAAACCAAGTGGAGTTTTAATGAATCTTTAATTAGATTGAGATGACCGAGAATGGAGTATCACCAGTTTTGCTTCAGGCGATAGTTACATCTTTAATTAGATTTGAACGTGAAATGGTAATTGAATTTACAGATAACACCGTGGTGTTATATATGAAGTATGACCGGTTTTACTTCATGGGATGAATAGGTTGGGATTGGGAAATTTAAAACAAAATATTAGTTCGGTAAGGTTCGTTAATCCCGACTAGTTTGGTTAAACCATAATTTGGTTTAAATTGATATTCAAAAGAAGATTAAAGATTAAATTTAAAGAATTTATGTTTGATAAAATTAATGGGAACCTATCCCAAAGTATAAGAATATTTGAATAAAAGAATATTCCGAATTGGAATGAGGCGTATGTTGTGTTTGTGTAACACTTGTTTATTATATACGCGGGTTACTCAGAAAGACCGGGTTTATCCCATTCTGAATAACTGATTCGACGATGTGTCGAGGATGAAGATGGTGGTCGAAGAGCTGAGTTCTTCACATCGTTTGGATAATTACTGATGATCTTTATTGGGTTGTACACCATAGAGAAGGGAATCAGTTGGTGATCGTCCAGACATACTTGGAGATCGATGGATATGCGAGGTACACGGTGCCTCCGGTTTCGTTCAGACCCATAACGAACTTGTAAATGGACGGTGTGTCTAACATTGGATTTTATTCTGTGTGATTGTTTTCTATTAAATATATATCTATTTAGCAGTGGAGAATTTATTCTCTTGCTTAACTCCCTTCTCTGAGACGTACGAGATCAGAGGTTATATATTGATGCATATCAATCGTATGGATTGAATTACATGTGTGCCATGCCTAAGTGGCAAATGATTAAGGCTTTTGTTGAAAAGTAAAGTCTTGTGGTTGATGATCAAAGCACCGCCTGTGTAGAACAGCTTTGTGTAGCGTTGATTCGCGAGCCTCACACCCCGGTTGTGAACAAGAAATGGGAAAGGACATCAGGGAGGGCATGCGTTTCCTTTTAGCTAGGGTGGTCTCAGTGACCTACCAGCCATGACATTTATATTATTTTCACCTGTGTGGTTGTTGGATTGCGAGGCGCCTCAGATATATCGGTGACTATGTGGAGGCGATGGAGTCATTTGGCTCATTTACGCTCCAAAGGGCAGCAAAACGCAATGTTCATGCATAATAATCCTCATCAGTGGAGCGACCCTGACGATCCATGGGGCAGTTGCGGTTGTTCCTGATACATGGGCTAGATTGTCTCGAAGCTGGTGAGGACGATCCCTAGCCTCGGTTCACCGATGGAAATCCAACTTCCAATACGTGACTTTGCGTTTTTGATTGTAACCTATATATGGCGACATAGTGGTATGGGGCACTTATGCCGTCTATGATTGATACTTATGATTGAAATTGTTTTTGACACTATACACCTATAGTAATAATAAAACATGAAATTTCACGTACCAAGCATTCTTGGCTATTATAAGGTAAAAACCCTATCCTCCGGCTTGCGTTGCATTGTGTGATGGGACCTGGGTCTTATAATAGCTTCATTGTTCTTTTTTTAGCATTGAGCTGTTGTTTTATGCACTGGTATTCATAGGAGGAAACCCATTCCGTGTTTTACGGTGTGGTCCCTTGATTTATCTAACTTTAAAATAAAGATTAATAACTGTTTTAGTTCTCACACCAGTTACATGACTAACCTGGAGTTTATTGTTTTAACCTAAACTCTGGGTGCCCCTATTTTCCGCACGAGCAGCTAGAAGTTTTGGTTTTGCAGATTTATATTCACAGGATCCTGATTTACATCTGAAGCAATATTCGGAAAGCTCTGTATCCGTGTATTACTTCTAGTTGTGTTTTGTATTATTTTCCGCTGCGATGTGTTTAAATGTAATTTAAATCTCTGATATTTTCTGTGTAATATTTATTCATACTCTATAATATTCTTGTATTCTGATGGAATTATTGTAATAAGCAATGAAATGTTCTTCTGTTTGCGTTCTGATTGGTCTTGTCCTCAGTACAATCCGTTCTTTCCTTACCTACGATTCGGGTCATAACAGCTTAGTATCAGAGCTTTGGTTTACAGAGCTCGGAGAGCAAGACACATTAGAACCGAATAAAAGAATTCATCACAGATTGGATTTGTAATATCCAATGGGAATGACTCGTTAGAGATGGGATCAGTAGCATACTAGAACGAGTGTGAAGAGTATATTTTTAAAATGAAAACAATTTTTGTTTGTAAATTTAAATCAATTTTTCGTATTTGATTATTTATTTTATATTGAATTTGGACAATCCAATATATAAAGATTTTGCGTATACGTCTGGTCCACGTGTATTCGAAGTTTTAATATACTGGGTAGATATATTCACCCGGACATGGTCCTGATGATGAAGTATACCATCACCAGTATTTATTTTTGAGTGACGAAAGTGGGATTTTTATATATTTCCAATTAACTAGTGTGAGAATCAAAACTAGATTGGGCCTATTGTTGTGATTTGGCACCAAAAAGTGATTTTTGACTATATATCAAAGTTATGAATTTGAAAAGCTAATCAACTAATTGATTGCTGGTTGTGTTGTTTAATTATTGGTTGACTAATTAAAATTTGAACCATATAACCAAATTGAACCAAATAGTGAGTTGTTTTGAAAATTAGTCGCATTTGCATGCATATACATGTACTTATATTGAACAGGTCATAGCAAGAAGGCTAGAGAAGAGGAATAAAATTGTTTGCCCGACAAATAAGTACGTGTTTATTGTATTTCTTGAGTTTTGCATGATTTTATGAGCCGATTGGCTAGCCGCTTGGCTTTTTCTTTTTCTTTTGGATTGCTGTGGGCCATGGTTGGCTATTTGAAATATCCCGAAGCTCCCGGTGCAGGGGAGGTTATGGCAAAAAATTTCGAAAATTTAGGGTGTTAGCCAAATTTTTGAAAAATTTGAAAAGTTCTTAGAAACTGAAATGTTGAAGAACTTAAGCCATAATGAAAATAATGAAAGTTGAGTTGGTTTGTAAAACAACTTTCAGCTTCGTTCCTTTTCGAGGACGAAAAGTTTTAAGTGGGGGAGATTGTAATAACCCAGAAATCCGAGCCAATTTAAAATTTTTATTTTGGCAATTTTGATGAATTTTGAATATTTAAAATGATATATTTTAAATAATAACGACGATAAATTTATTTTAAATAGAAATAGAACGTATATATTTATTTGAATCGACGTTAGAATACAAATATTTATTTTTAATTATAAAAGGAATTGAAAATGGCACGCTAGTTCGAAAATTCAATTTCAAAGTTCAAATGAATGTACAGGATTCAAAATAAACCGGATTTTAGCGAAACCAAAAATATTTGAATCTATTTGAAAATATCTTTTTAACGAATTCGAAAAATCAAAATTTCATAGCGGGAATCAAAAGATACGTCCAGTTGAAAATTCAGAATAGTCGCTATGGAAAATATAGCTCTTAAAAATGGAAATTTTGCAAACGATCTCTGTTTTCGACGAAACCACTTTTGTTGGATCTGGGATGTCAAGTTATTGCTAGGTTTCAAAATTCATAATTTTTCGAATCAATATGTGAGCGTAGCGAAAGAAAACGTGTTTTGACAGTTTCAGTCAATTTCGATCGACCAGAAAATAGCCATTTTTCAAACCGTCTTCAAATTCGACAAAATTGGTTTTATTAGAACCGAATCGTCAATACGAAGCTTGAAAGTATTTTTCTGGAATTTTTAGAGTCCGTATGTGGCCCCAGTAAATTAAAATGTGTGTTCAAATTCAATATATTGATTTATATTTTAATTTCAACGGAAACAGATCGTAATGGTCGAATTGGCTCACGACACATATCCCATTGTGTTCGTAATGGGGGTAATTAGTTATAGGCGACAGTCGGTGGGTCTTGTTTGGAGGTCGAAATAAAAAGTTACTTTTGGAGAATTAAATTAAATAAATATATAAATATATGGCCCCCTCCCCTTTCTTGGTCAATGGTCAAAAGAAAATTAGAATCAAAAAATTAAATAAAAAGACCCAATCCCCTTTCTCCCGTCGCCCCCTGGATCTTGCCGTCCACGCCATTGGCCGCCTCCATCCGCCACCCCTACCTCTGGCGCCCCCTCCTCCGCTCTCTCTCACGCCCTCTCTCCCTCTCCCCTCCACCATGCGTTGTTCGAAGACCAGGCCCCCCGAAACCCGAAGTAACCGACATCGCCACCCTTGCTACCCCCACCGCTGACCATCCACCCTCCCTCCCCGACCCCCAGCCGCCCAGTGCCGCTCCCACCACTCACCCTCCTTCCTCCGACCTCTTTATCTCTATGTCTCCCTCTTCTAGCCCAAAACCAACCCCTTTCCTTCGTTGCAGCGGCCAATGTGAACCACCATCGGTCGCTGAGCCACTCACCACTCGACATCACCTGTAAGTTTTTATATATATTATAGCATTAAACAGAAATTTTTAATAATAAAAAGAGAGGATTTTTATATGATAAAACATATGATTTTTAAAACTGAAAATATACAATTTTTATTTGTTTAAAGGCGAGATCTTTGTTTGTTTAATGTTTTGATTTTTAATTTAGAAAGGCTTCGATTTTCAATTTAGGAAAGATAAGATTTTTAAAGGTATAAAGAATAGATTTTTTATCATACAAAGAAACGATTTTTCATAGTATAAAGATTTGATTTTTTTTCACATTAGAAAGAATTGATTTTTACTTTAGAAAAGAATCAATTTTTAAGTTCATGAAGAAAATAAAAATATAATTTTTATAACTAAGTAGCGATGAAAAGTTAGACTTTTATCATGAAGTAGCGAGAACAAAGATTCGTTTTTTTATATGGAAAGTAGCGGTATAAAATCATGATTTTTATTAATGTAGAGTATAAAAATATAATTTATATATATATTGAGGATAAAAATATAATTTTTATTTATGTAGAGAGAGAAAAATATGAACATTTTATATATGAAGCGATAGAAAAATATGATTTCTATATATAGTAGCGTTGTTTAAAATGTGATTTTTAATATAGAATTCATGAAACATATTTCATTGGAAACACGGCGCAGATTATGTACATATGAAGAGCCGCAGCGTTTGGTTTAGCTTCTGGTGAGAACTCCTCACTTTTAATTTTTTTTCTAGTTGAAATATATACTAGGATGCAGACGGTGCTTAGTAGCACACGACACCCATCGTCAACAGAACATGGATGACTTGTTTGTTTAATTGATGTGTTGTGAAAGTTGACTGTGTGAAGTAGAATGAATAAAATATTTTATAGTTAAAAATATGATTTTTAACGTGTATATAAAATAAATATTTATAAACAAATCGGATGATTTGTTTGTGTACACCTATTTCACTGATATTGATTAGGACGATAAATTTTACACATCGCCCAACGGCACAAATAAAAATCTGTATTCGTTGATTTGAAACCCCACACGGGTATTGGGATGATATTTGACGTACACTAATCCCGATTGTTTAGTTGTGTGTCAATCGATGGGTTAATAGACTATGTAAGCGTTAATTATTTATATTTGATGTTTATGCAGTTGTGTGGTGCACTTTTGGTGATGGCTAACTATTTATCATTGCTATTATATACATGTGTTGTATAGAATCCATATAAATAAAATTATATGGTAATTGAGTGGGTCTCATTCCAATTTAGAAAATAAAATATGTATATTCATGTGTTGAATAAAAAGTATATTCATGTGCTGAATAAATGAGAATTCATGTGTTGAATAGGATGAAAATTCATGTGTTGAATAAAATATATATTCATGTGTTGAATAAAAGAAAATTCATGTTTTGAATAAAATATATATTCATGTGTTGAATAAAAGAAAATTCATGTATTGAAGAAAATATTCATTTATTGAATAGAATAATGAAGTTATTGAAAGATATAAAGCTGTGTTGATTAGATTAGCGCCATTTTGACGTGAATGATATTTATATCGATTATATTCGTTTTTATAATGAATATAGAAAAGGAATTGATTTCAAATTCTAATGTTTTGAAAATATTATCATTTATGTATCCATGATATGGAATATTCAATTTTGATTACAAATTGAATAGGAAGTTGAAATCGTTTTGAAAATAAATTTAAAATGATTTATAAAATACATTTTGAAAGGAAATCGACGAAATATATATATATTATATATATAATGGCCTGAATAGAATGCGCCACGCCGCGGCAGTTTGCGAATTTTGACCATTGACTTCGAATGGATATTACGGGAGATTCGACCGTCGTATTCTCCTAAAATTGGAACCATTGGGTTCATATCGAAAAGAGCTTTATTAGAGATTTGAAATCTAACGGTTGGATTTGGAAATATGTCCAAATCAAATTTGGAAAAGGTCGCTGTAAGTGCAGTTCAATGGCCGTTGATGGAAATCGACTGTACGGGCCTTGATAAATTATTAAAAATATCAATGATTAGCGTAAAATCATAAGAAATAATTTGTGAAGAATTGGGATGAAAAAATTCCATATTTGAAAAGATAAAAATAGATTTTTATCGAAATGAACTAGTTTTGAACTAGAATTATAATCCATTTATTTTTGAAATTAATAAATGGGATTTGAGAAGGGTTTTAAAAGTAACCAGAATTTCCAATAATTGAATTGGAATGGATTTGAATCGAAATTGTCTTTGGAATATTTCGAGGTTGGATTTCGTGATTATAAAGATATTGTTATGGAAATTTGAAAGATATATTTATATCGTTATTTCCAATATGATATTTGTTGGTCGTAGAATTTGATATTGAATATAAGTCGATATATTTTCTATTCAGAGCCTTGTATTTAATATCAAATGGGATTTGGGTTTGTCGTGAATGGTGTCTTCATTAACACCGTTCTTAAGCCCAGTTGAGGAAAAAAAGATTAAATCTTTTTATTTATATTTAATGGACTATACCAATTAAATGATATTTAATTGGAATTGAATTTGAATTGATTTTTTGGGTTTATCGTGAGCCGTGTATTAGACGACATTGGTTCTTTAACCCAGTTAAAGTCAGGATATGGTTTCCCAAGTTAAACAATCATTAATATGATTTTTGGGAAGATTAAAACCAAGTGGAGTTTTAATGAATTTTTAATTAGATTGAGATGATCGAGAATGGAGTATCACCAGTTTTGCTTCACGCGATAGTTAAATCTTTAATTAGATTTTAACGTGAAATGGTAATTGAATTTACCGATAACACCGTGGTGTTAGATATGAAGTATGACCCGTTATACTTCATGGGATGAATAGGTTGGGATTGGGAAATTTAAAACAAATGATTACTTCGGTAAGGTTCGTTAATCCCGACTAGTTTGGATAAACCATAATTTGGTTTAAATTGATATTCAAAAGAGGACTAAAGAATTTATCTTTGATAAAATTAATGGGAAACTTTCCCAAAGTATAAGAATATTTGAATAAAAGAATATTCTGAATTGGAATGATGTGTATGTTGTGTTTGTGTAACACTTGTTTATTATATACGCGGGTTATTCAGAAAGACCGGGTTTATCCCATTCTGAATAACTGATTCGACGAGGTGTCGAGGATGAAGACGGTGGTCGAAGACCGGAGGTCTTCTCATCGTTTGGATAATTACGGATGATCTTGATTGGGTTGTACACCCAATAGGAGGGAATCAGTTGGTGACCGTCCAGACGTACTTGGAGATCGACGGATATGCAAGGTAGAAGGTGCCTCCGGTTTCGTTCAGACCCAGAACGAACTTGTAAATGGACTGTGTGTCTGACATTGGATTTTATTATGTGTGATTGATTTCTAATAAATATATATCTGGTAGAAGGTGCCTCCGGTTTCGTTCAGACCCAGAACGAACTTGTAAATGGATTGTGTGTCTGACATTGGATTTTATTATGTGTGATTGATTTCTAATAAATATATATCTGTTTGGCGGCGGAGTATTTATTCTCATGCTTAACGCCCTTCTCTGAGACGTACGATCTCAGAGGTTATATATTGATGGATATCAACCGCATGGAGTGAATTGCCGATGTGGCATGCCTAAGTGGCAAATGATCAAGGCTTTTGTTGAAAAGCAAAGTCTTGTGGTTGATGATCAAAGAACCGCCTGTGTGGCACAACTTTGTGTAGCGTTGATTCGCGAGCCTCACACCCCGGTTGTGAACTAGAAATGGGAAAGCACATCAGGGTGGGCATGCATTTCCTTCTAGCTACGGTGGTGTTAGTGACCTACCAGCAGTGACATTTATATTATTTTCACCTGTGTGGTTGTTGGATTGCGAGGCGCCTCAGATATATCTGTGACTATGTGGAGCCAATGGAGTCATTTGGCTCATTTACTCCCTAAAGCGCGAGGAAACGCAGTGTTTATGCACAATAATCCACATCGGTGGGCCGGCCCTGACGATCCATAGGGCAATTACGGCTGTTCCTAAGACATGGGATAGATTGTCTCGAAGCCGGTGAGAATGATCCCTAGCCTTGGTTCGCAGATGGAAATCTACTTTCGATACGTGACTTTGCGGTTTTGATTTTAAACCTATGTATGGCGACATAGTGGTATGGGGCACTTATGTCGTCTTTGATTGATACTTATGATTGAAATTGTTTTTGACACTATACACTTATAGTAATAATAAAACATGAAATTTCACATACCACGCATTCTTGGCTATTATAAGGTAAAAACCCTATCCTCCGGCTTGCGTTGCATTGTGTGATGGGACGTGGGTCTTATAATAGCTTCATTATTCTTTATTTAGCATGCGCTGTTGTTTTATGCACTGGTATTCTTGGGAGGAAACTCGTTCCGTGTTTTACGCTGTGGACCCTTGATTTACCTAACTTTAAAATAAAAATTAATAACTGTTTTAGTTCTCACACCAGTCATATGACTGACCTGGAGTTTATTGTTTTAACCTAAACTCTTGGTGCCCCTATTTTCCGCACGGGCAGCTAGTAGTTTTGGTTTTGCAGATTTATATTCACAGGATCCTGATTTACAGCTGAAGCGATATTCATAAAGCTCTGTATCTGTGTATTACTTCTAGTTGTGTTTTGTATTATTTTCTGATGCGATGTATTTAATGTAATTTAAATATCTGATATTTTCCTTGTAATATTTATTCATACTTTGTAATATTCTTGTATTCTGATGGAATTGTTGTAATAAGCAATGAAGTGTTCTTCTGTTTGCGTTCTAATTGGTCTTGTCCTCAGTGCAATCCGTTCTTTCCATACCAGGGAAGTTCGGGTTGTAACACTAACTATAAACTATTGAGTGAATAACTTCCTAAACATCAACCCCGAAGGCCGAAACCAACATCAGGTTGATACTCAGAAAACCATTCATCTCAACTAATCCCCAGTTAATTTCTATTTCCATTAACTTCATTTTTCTTAACTTTTAAACGAATAGAATTTCTTATTATCACTTAACTGAGATTTTATCTCAACTAATACCCATTCAATGTTTTACTTATAAATATAATTTGCAAAATTTTTGCTAACCCTTGTTCATTTCTAAAACTGGAAACAAGATTTTCCTTATAATGATATATTTTTATTAACCAACTCAATTTTGTTTTAACGTTCGTAAACTAGGTTCTATCTCACATCTTTATTCCATTAATAATCTTTTTCAAACATCTATATATGTTTCCATTCTATTTTTATTTCAATATGCTTCATTTACTCCTATTCTAACTTCTATTCAAAATATTCATATATGACTTTTGCAAATTCTGTAATGACCCGCATTGGCAGAGGTATTATAATTAATTTATTTAATTATATAAATAGTGATATAGTGAATTAAATGGTCGTTGAATTAAATAACGATGAATATTTAATTAAAATAATAAATTAAATAATATATTAAATTCTAAAATAATCGGAATTGGCTGAAATGACGATATGGTGTGAACTGGATCATCTGTGATATTTAATTCTGTTTAGAATTGAATTAGATAATGAATATAATATATATACGACAGTTTGAACGTATAGATTATATTATAATTAAAATCGAGCTTGAAATGGCGTTGCAGTTCGCTATTTGGCGATTTGAACTTCAACTGAATATACAGGATTGTTTTAAGCCGGATTTCTGTGAAACAAGAAACGTGTGGAGCTGGTGGAGTATATCTTTCTAGCGGACGAGAAAAATTGGGATTTCATCGTGTAGATTTTGATTTATGTCCAAATCAAAATTTAGAAAAGTCGCTGTGGAATTCCTTTATAATTTATAAAGGAATTATTAATATTTTTAAAAGGATTTTCAATATAAATCGAATATCAGGTTGACCCAGATTTGAAATATCGAGTTATAAATCCTAGTGGAGCTGTACGATATTCTGTTGAGAATATATACGATAATATAAATTTATTAATATTTAATTTAATTATATTTAAATATATTTATATATTTAAATGGGTCATTTAGGACTTTAAAAATAGCCATTTTTGCAAACGAAGTTGGAATTCGACGAAACTAATTTTGTTGGATCCGCAATGTCAAATAGTTGTTAGATTTCTAGTTTCGTGATTTTTAGGTATCGTGTGTGATCACACAGATTTTTAGAGTGCGGAAAAGGATATAAAACGATATAATAAAATATCTAAAAATATCCTAACAAATATCTAGATATTTATCTTCATTATAAATACCCCTCTTTAGAAAACCTTAAGACCTAAAGCATTTTCTGCATCTCAAAAATAAGCCGCCACTTCTCATCTTTCCTCAGCAAAATGTGAATCTTAGAAAATAAAAAAAAATGCCATTAAAATCCTATAAATAGAAAACTATATATCTTTGGATTAACGAGCGGATGGCCTCCATTTTCAAACCGTTTTCGTACAGCTCGATCCCTATTTGGGGGGTCGACAAAAGGGCAAATTTGGGCTGCGAGTGATGATTCCGAGGTGGGGTTTGTGATTTTGGCACCAAGTAGTGGGGTTTGTGAAATTATGGAGGAGGTTAGTGTTGTTTTTGTTCGATCGAAGACTGGCGCTGGGTTGTTGTGTGCTACTAGAAGGAGTAGCACGGTGGACTTTGATTTGGGGGATTTTGTTCAATCAAAACAGCGTCGAGCTTTGCTGTGTAGTTCGTGGAGTTGGGTGGTGTATTGGATGGTTCGGTGGAGTGCTCTGCAGGTTTAAGGGACTACTGTATAAAAAGTCCAACGTGTTTATGCTTAGGGAAGAAGACTGTAAATGGGAGGAGCAGTGTTATAAGTGCTGGTGATTTACTGTGTTCATGACAGTTAAGGAGGAAGGAGTTTTGGGTATGTCTGGAGTGAGGGGCTAATGGGACGTTGAGATGGAGGAGCTCTGGCTCACTGATGAGAAGAAGGTGAAGGTTGAGTAAAATGAGTTGTTTCAGTTCTATGTTTCATTGTGTACAGAGTTGTTTCTTTCTTGGTTTAGGAAGAGGAAAACTCATGATGTAAAACGTGATGTGTTGGGTGTTAAGTTAATCGCAGTTGTTTGGGAAGGGACGGTGTTGTATTTGTTCGATCAGCAAGGAGAGAAAGATGAGGTTGGATATTTGTCATGTACGTGAAGAGTTGGGAATGGTTTTCGAACTCCAAAGGGTGACATGTAGCTCACGGAAAACCAATTTGGTGAACGACGGGTTTCGGTACTCAAAGAGGAGAAGAAAGGAAACGTGCGGACGGGCTGTTGAATGGGTAGTGGGCAAAATTAATGTGGAAAGTTGGGCTGGTTTTGTGGCCTACGTAGAGATTTAAGGAAAGGGGAATAAGGCATGTTTTTCAGAAAGAAAAGAGAAGGCGAACTAAAGGGGGATGGGCCGACAATAATGCGAAACAAGTCGTGATGGAACAATATGGACGGGAACAACGATATGGAACTGGATTGAAATGGATTGGAGCCCGCCTAAATTTATTGCAAAATAAATTGTCTGATCAGAATCGACAATCGTAAATCGTTATTTAACGATTACGACAAATGTGAGTAAATCCCACCAACTCTGAACAGTTTATAATTTCATGTTATATTTTTAGAACTGTTAAATATTGGCTGATTGACTGTGTGTTGACTATTTGATTGAACTGCTAGTCAGTTAGTTGAATTTCTATATTGATTCTGTTTAACAGAATATATCATATGGAATTGAAAGTGATGTTATCTATATTGTTTAACATCTGTGATGCAGGGAAACAGGTTGGAGGAATCCAACTGGATTCCTCAACATTTATTTTTACTGCGATTCATATATTGTGATATATGAAGTGATATATAATCTGTTGTCGATTATGTGTGTTTGGACGATATTGATCATCGTGATTTGATATGTTGAATACCATAACATACCGAAATGTTGATAAGGAGGAATTTGTCAAAGTGATATTTGAAAATAAAATATATATATAAATAGAATATTTATAAATAAGAAATATTTATAAATTGGAATATTTATAAATAGGAGATATTTAGAAAAAGGGAAAACGTTATAAAAAGGAAACTGTTATAAGAAGGAAATCATTTTAAAGTGGAGAACCGTTACTAAAAGTAAATCTTTAAAATGAATAAACGTTGTTAAAAGGGAAATCTTTATAAAGCGGATAAAGGAGTTAAATCGAATTACTTATTCGAAGGGAGTCAAATCGAATATGGTATTCAAAAGTAGTAAGTCGAATTAGTTATTCGAAAGAGGTTAATCGAGTCGAGTAAATTGAATAGAGATATCGAATATTAGTTTATTCGAATAGAGTTAAAGGAAAAGAGTTATCGATTTATAGTTTAATAGAAAAGAGTTATCGATTAGTTTAATCGAAGTGAGTAATCGAATATAGTTTATTCGAATGGAATTATCGAATTTGGTTATTCGAAGGAGTTATCGAATTTAGTTATTCGATGGAGTTAATCGATTAGAGTAAAAGAAAATGAGTTAATCGAATATAGTTATTCGAGTACAAAGTAAAAGGAGTTAATCGAATATAGTTTATTCGAATAGAGTTAAAGGATTTATTGAATATAGTTTATTCGAAAGGAGTTATGTGAGATGAGTTAATCAATAGCGTTAGTCCAATAGAGTTAATCAAATAGCGTAGTCCAATAGGGTAAATTGATAAGGGTTAATTGAATAGAGTAAATTGAATAGAGTTATCGAATATACCTTATTCGAAGGGAGGAGTTATCGAATAGAGATGTATTCGAACGAGAGTCACGTAAGGAAGTGTTAAAGGGTTAAAAGATGAACTTGCCCTATTTCGAGATTTGAAATGTTGTTCAGTTAAGGTCTGAGAGGTAGTTATACCCCAACTTGATTGACTTTTTTTAATTTAGAAATGGGTAAGGTTCGAGAGTGAAAGTGGTTAGGTTAATTTAGTAAATAAGTATAGTGGTTCGAGTTGTCGTCACGATGTTGATTTAACTTCTATTTAAATCCAAGTAAAGAAGATTTGGAAATGTTTTCCAAATAGAATCATAAACATAATCAAATATTGAAATAGGAAATATGAATATATCTATATATATAGATATATACCTGTTTTTCTTCGATAGTTAAATCACAGGCTATCGAAGTTTTGACCATTTTAACGTTGTTAATATGGAGAGACGGGTTGGATTATTATCCAAAGAACCACTCAGTATTGGCATAAGCGTTGCGAATCATATAAGCCAAAGATAATTGAAGACGGAGTAAAGTGCAAAGGGCTATTGTATAAGTCTTAGATAACAGTACCTAAGATGGATGTACTGAATAGTACCTTCGGTTCATCCTGTTCCTCGATGACTTGTATGGACGGATGTCTGACAGATATTTCCAGACGATCACGTATATTGATTTCTCCAACCGTACCTAGAGTGGAAGCGGAGAAGGAAACTTCTTTTAGCTAACACGTAATGTACTATTGAGGACATCAATCGGTGATTTGATGGATTTGACGATGTGACATTCGAAGTGAATCTGATGTGATGATGAAGCGTAACCTCAAGCCTCATCAATCGGTAAATGACAGAAATCGGGCAGGCAGCATGGCTATGTAGGTCGAACCTATTAGGGCGTATAATCACCTGATCTAGAGTTTCATTTATTTCTAAAAATCTATTGTCGATACTGTCCCATACGGGAAACGGTTGCTGATCCCAACCGTTGGTGATATACATTCGATACACTCAAGCGAAATGAGTGGTCGGTCATGTGTGGCCGGGTTGCAAGATGTTCTTGTTGAACCCAGTGTATTCCTTTCTAGAGGTACACTAGCGAAGGTGGTTCCATACCTTGTCATAGTTGGAAATCCATTACCCAATACGTGCTTGCGTTTTGATCGTATACTATATGTGTAGAACGTGAGATGAAAGCGTTTCTGCTAGATGATTATTATATTGTGTTGATAGACATTATGATAATATCAAAAGGTTTTTGATATATAGATAATTTGGATTCTCATAAAAGAAAAACCCGTTTCTTTATACAGCGTGGTCTTATGAGATATCGTTTACTTGTTCAAACTGTTTTAAACTGTTTTACTCATACCAGTCCCATGACTGACCCGGAGTTTATTTTGTTTTGTTTTCCCTAAACTCTTGGGTGCCTAAATTTGTACGGGTAGTCAAGTAGTCGGGATTTACAGATACAGGAAGAGCTGGAGCAGGAGGCTTCAGGATCATATAGCTATAGTTTATTTCCGCTGTGTTGTATGTGCTGTACTTGATGATGATATGTATATTCAAGTAAAATCCTTTATTTCAAAGATATGTTATCTATTATATGTTATTCATTCTGATGTGAGGTTCGTGTTACTCTGATGTTGTATTCTTCTTCTTCTTCTATTCTAAGTTTCTATCTTATCTATTCTCACCCTCTAATTTCTTTCATTAATGACCGGTATTTTCCGATGTTTGGTTAGTCGTCATCGTGTTTATGTCGATAACCAAAGTCGACAAAAACCCGGGTCATTACAGTTGGTATCAGAGCAGATGGTTAATTGATTAACTTCGCTCTGTGGCTTGACTCAGTAGAGATAGGGTTAGTAACACCCTAGATTGAGTTGAGTGTATATATACGAGTGAGCGTATTTGATATTGATATAAAGATTGTTTTATATTGTGGTGATTTATTGGTTGAGTTGTTTATGGGTTCTGGTCGATCAGTTTGATCCACCGTATTGGTGGGAGTTTATAAACACTCGAATACGACGGGTAGGAACAATATGTTTTGAAAGAGGGTAAATTAAAATAAGTTTACCCAAGGTATATCTTGATATAGAGAAGATATATATATATATATATTTATCAAAATTGGATATATTGGTTGTTATTATAATCGAGTAAGATTATAATTTAAATGGTTTTGTAAATAACCAATCTGAATTCATATAGGTGAAATACGTGAAATCAGATGAGTTAAATCTGAAATTTAAACCAGAAATTGAGTTAAAACTCTGGAGAATTAGATAAGTGTTTGTAAATGGATTTGGATTAAAAACAAGGAAAAATTAAGATCCTGGGAGATTTTAAATTGTTTTACAAGTAGTGTGAATTATATTTTCAAATGAATTTCAAAGTGGAATTGTTTAGAAATGGTTTTATAGTATTGAACTCACTTCGATCACTGGAAAATAGATTCTAATGATGATAGCTGCATCATCAGTATTCATTTTCGAGTTGTAAGTGACGAATTACTACCAGAGATACTATTTTGAATTTGTTTTGGGAAATACAAGTTGTGTTGAATTTCAAAATGGGATTTATAATATAGAATTTGAATAATAGAAGTGAAATAGACTAAAGAGTTCATTAACAAATTAATTAACAAATTGAGTTAAAACGATCAGGTATAGTTCAAATAGATGGGGCAGGTATAAATATACATGAGATAGGTATAGATAAGGTATATAAATAGAATGCTCGACGAAAAGGTATGTATTTAATTCATATATGAGATTTTATGCACCGTATCGGCAAGCCGATTGGCTTTTTCTTTTTCTTTTGGATTGGTGGGGGCCGTGGGAGGCTATTTGAAATATCCCGATGCTCCTGGTACAAAGGAGGTTATGGCGAATTTTTCCGGGAATTTAAGGAGTTAGAATATTTTTAAGATAATTTGATAGTTAGAAATCAACGTATCGATATATATATATATATATATATATATATATAGAAGTCGATAAGGAAACGAACTTAGAAATAGAACAGTAAAATCAAAAAGGAAGACTAAGAATAAAATCTAGTAAGAATAGAAAGAGGAAGCGTATACGTATTTAGAAGTGAATAAGTAGTTGTATGGTATTGATTATTTGAGTAAGTAGTCATATATGTTTTGACGTTATAAATGTTATTCAGTCAAGGTCTGAGTGGTAGTTATACCCAACTTGATTGATTTCATTATTAACAAATAAATAGTAAGATTTCAGGCTCGAAGATCAAGGTTGAATAAGAGTAAGTTGAATATAGTATTTGGGTTGTCGTAACGATGTTTTACACAACATCCGTTTTAACCCAAATAAGTGTAAACTCGGAAAAAGAATAATAGAATATTTCTTATGTATAGAAATAAACGAGATAGGAAAAGAGATAAGTAATTGGAATATTTTCCAATTATAAATAGCATATATTTTCTAAAGTTTAGAAAATAAAGGAAGTCAATATTCGGAAATGTTTTCCAAATAACATAAAAGGCCTGTATGTATATTGAAAATATTTGGTTAACAATATTGATAAAGAAATAGAGAAGTGAATTAACTAATGGAATATTAGTTAAGGGCTCAGTGTCATGTCAAAAAGGAAAATTTGATTTTTGAAAGGAGTAAACTGTTTAAAAACTCCCAGGGAAAGACTGTTTGAATTAAAAACAAATTTAACAGAAATTTGTGAAAGAAAATTTGAATTAATGTAAAGCCAGTAAAGCGGTAACTGAGATTGAATTAGAATGATATCAAGACAAATTGGATTGTGAGATTCAAATTTGAAGTATAATGTGATAATCAAGTTAAGAGTTGGGAACCGAGAAGAAACTCGACTTGAAATGATATTTGGCTCAGATATAAACGAATGGTTGTGTTGTGGATAAAAGCAGATTGGAATTTGATTGGGATGACCCTTGTATCCGCTGAACTGATAACAGGTGGAAAGGATATAATGATATGCCGACAAAAGGTACAAGTTTATATTTCTATTTTATATAAGATTTATGAGCCGAATTGGCAAGCCGCTTGGCTATTTGATTTTCTTTTGGGATGGAGATGGCCCAAAGAGGCGTGTTGGAGTTTGAACTATTGACCTGTTGTAACGGCAAGGAATTTCGCTCGATCCGAATCGATCATTAAACCGACAAAGACAGTTCGAAACCCCTGATCATTTTGAGAACAAGACAAATTGAACGCAGATGGAAGAACATTTCATTGTTATTAAAACAATTCCATCAGATACAAGAATATACATAGTATAAATGAATAAATTACATTCAATAAATGTCAGAGATTTAAATTACATTTAAATATATCACAGCGGAAAATAATACAAAAGCACAACTCGAAGTAATGCACGGATACAGAGCTTTCCGAGCATCGTTCCAGCTGTAAATCAGGACCCTATGAATATAAATCCGCAAAACCAAAACTACTAGCTGCCCATGCTGAAAATAGGGGCACCCAGAGTTTAGGTTAAAACAATAAACTCCAAACATGCTTGATACGTCAAAACAAATCATTTGATACTATTATAAGTGTATAGTGTCAAAACAATTTTCAATCATAAATATCAATCATAGGCGGCATGGGTACCATCTATCATGTCGCCATACTAGTTCTACAATTAAAACCGCAATATCACGTATTGGAAATTGGATTCCGTCAGGAGCCGCGGCAAGGGGCAAGCTCCTCTCCGCGTTCGAGACACTCTAGCAATGCCTCAGGACCCCACTCTGATCCTTTGGAACCTCCAAGGCCGGTCCTCTCTTACTTTTGAGGATTGGCAATTCCTGAACACACGTTTCCCGGTCCTTACAGACCTATATCCGAGGCGTCTCGTATCCAACAACCACACAGGTGAAATGTATATAAATGTCAGGGCTGGTAGGTCACTGACACCACCCTAGCTAGAAAGAAACGTCGTGCACTCCTTGGGTCCGTCTCCCGTTTTTGACTCATACCGAGGTGTGAAGCTCGCGAATTCACGCTATACACAAAGCTACGCCACACAGGCCATGCTTTGATCATCAACCACAAAACCTTGCTTTTCAACAGAAGCCTTGATCAATTGCCACTTACGCGTGCCGCACTGGCAATTCACTCTATGCGACTGATGTCCATCGATATACAACCTCTGAGATCGTACGTCTCAGAGAAGGGCGTTAAGCAAGAGAATAAATTCTCTGCCAACAAACAGATGTATATTTAATAGAGATCAATCAACACAGAATAAAATCCAATGTTAGACACACAATCCATTTACAAGTCCGTTCTGGGTCTGAACGAAACCGGAGGCACTTTCCTCGCATATCCATCCATCTCCAAGTACGTCTGGATGATCACCAGCTGTTTCCCTCATCTTGGTTATACAGCCCAATCGAGATCATCAGTAATCACCGACTTCTTGTAATAACCCGCAAAATCTGGGCCAGTTTAAAATTTTTATTTTGGCAATTTTAGCGAATTTTGTACATTTAAAATAGATTATTTTAAATAAAATCGACGAGAAAAATTTATTTTGAATAGAATTCGACGTATATATTTATATACGTCGTCGTTAGAATATAAATATTTATATATATAAATATAAATAGAATTGAAAACGGCGCGGTAGTTCGATAATTTGATTTCAAACTTCAATTGAATGTACCGGGTGCAAAACAATCCGGATTTTAGTGAAACCAAAAATAATGGAATCTAATTGTGGATATCTTTCCAACGAATCCGAAAAATCAAAATTTCATAGCGGGAATCAAAAGATATGTCCAGTTGAAAATTCTGAATAGTCGCTATGGAATTCAGGCCCTTAAAAATAGCCATTTTGCAAACGACCTCGGATTTCGACGAAACAACTTTTGTTGGATCCGCGATGTCAAGTTATTGCTAGGTTTCAATTTTCATAATTTTTTGAATCAATATGTGAGCGTGGCAAAGGAAAACGCGTTTGACCAGTTTCCAGTCGATTTCAAATCACATATTATGATTTTACACAAATTATCGGTATTTTTAATAATTCTATCAAGGCCCGTACAGTCGATTTCCATCAACGGCTATCGAACTGCACTTACAGCGACCTTTTTCAAATTTGATTTGGACATGATTCCAAATCCAACCGTTAGATTTCAAATTTCTAATATTCATTGGAAAGCTCTTTTCGATACGAACCCAACGGTTCCGGTTTTAGGAGAATCCGACGGTCGGATCTCCCGCAATGTCCGTTTGAAATAAATGGTTGAAATTCACGAACTGCCGCGGCGCGTTCTATTCAGGCCATTATATATATATAATCTATATATATTATATATATATTTCGTCGATTTCCTTTTAAAACGAATTTTATAAATAGTTTTGCATTCGTTTCAAAACAATTTCAACTTCATCTTCAATTTCAAATCGATTTGATTTCAATTCAATTCGAGTTCATTTCAATTCAATTCAAATTCAAATTCGTTTCAATTCAATTTAATTCGAATTTACCTTCCATTTGATTCAATTCGAATTCGTTTCAAAATGATTTCAATTCACTTTCAGTTCGTTTTAAATTTAAATTTCAATTTAATCCAATTTGAATTCATTTCTATTTTATTCGAATTCAAATTCGCTTCCTATTCAATTCGAATTTTTAATCTAATTCAATTTGAATTTCATTTCAAAATATTTAATTTTGAAATCACTTTTCATTATTCATTATACAACGAATAAAATCGATATAAATATCGTTCGCGTCCAAATAACGCATCTCTAATCAACACGGCTTTATATTTTCAAAACTTCTTTATTCTATCCAACAAATGAATATTTATCCCATTCAACACATGAATCTATATTTCTTTCAACACACGACTAATCTCAACACATGAGTACTGCCAACACATCACTATTTTTGTTATGTAAAATATTTTATAAAACTATGGTATCTATCGTTTGATTTTCAATTAGACTCCTACTGAGAAGTAGTTCTAATTTTAAATATGATAAAGATGTAAATTTCATTGTATAAAATATTTCACTCAACACCTGGACATCATCAACACATGACTATTTTTATATTCAATACATGAATTATCTTTTATAATATTCATTATTTTCCCCGATTGGAATGAGGCCCAATCAATCACCATATAATGTTAATTATATGGATTTTCATACATCACACGTATATAATAGCATTGAAAAATAATCAACCATCAACCAAAGTGCACTACACTGTATAAGCATCAAATATAGATATCTGACGCTTATAACAGCCTGTCAATCGACCGATCGACATATTTAATAAATCAGGATGAGTGAACTTCAAATTTCATCCTAACACCCGTGTGGGGTTTCAAACAATCAAACACAGATTTTATTTGTGCAGTTGGGCGACGTGTAAAATTTATCAACCCAATCGATATCAGTCAAATCAGTGTATATAAACAAATCGGCCGATTTGTTTATAAATATTCATTTATCCACTTTCACGTTAAAAATTATATTTTTAACGATAAACATTTTATTTTAACACATGAATTTCTATTAGTTCATTTATTCAATAAATTGATATTTTTATTTTTCTAACATATTTTAGAAAATTTCGGCGGCATAACGGCACGATACTAGAAACGGAACAAGGCCTAGCCTTATCCCCGGTCTAGTGAAGGCCCACGCCATTCACACATCAATCAAATCCATTCAATTTCACCAAACACTTCAATTTCAAATCAAATCATCTAACTAATCTATGCAACCAAACAAACAAGTCCATGGTCTGTGGACGATTGTGTCGGGTGCTACTAAGCACCGTCTACATCCTAGTATATATATATATATATATAACTAGAAAAGAAACTGAAAGGTGAGAAATTCTCACCTTTAGGTTCCACTCCACCATTCTTTATTTCTGAATGGTTCAGATTTGAACTTGATTCCATCGAAATCTTTTCCCTCGCTGTTCATAGTAAAAATCCCACTTTTAATATGATTCTTATATATTTATAAATCTCACTTTTATCTAAAAATTCTATTTTTATATAGCTAAAAATATTTTCTTTCATACGATAAAAGTCTCATTTTTTTTATTTTTAAAAATCTTGCCTTCCTGTTTTTTTTTTAAAATCTCGTCTTCCTATTTTTAAAAATCTCGTCTTCCTATTTTTAAAAATCTCGGCCAGTTTAAAATTTTTATTTTGGCAATTTTATCGAATTTTTAACATTTAAAATAGATTATTTTAAATAAAATCGACGAGAAAAATTTATTTTGAATAGAATTCGACGTATATATATTTATATACGTCGTCGTTAGAATATAAATATTTATATATATAAATATAAATAGAATTGAAAACGGCGCGGTAGTTTGATAATTTGATTTCAAACTTCAATTGAATGTACCGGGTGCAAAACAATCCAGATTTTAGTGAAACCAAAAATAATGGAATCTAATTGTGGATATCTTTCCAACGAATCCGACAAATCAAAATTTCATAGCGGGAATCAAAAGATATGTCCAGTTGAAAATTCTGAATAGTCGCTATGGAATTCAGGCCCTTAAAAATAGCCATTTTGCAAACGACCTCGGATTTCGACGAAACCACTTTTGATGGATCCGCGATGTCAAGTTATTGCTAGGTTTCAATTTTCATAATTTTTCGAATCAATATGTGAGCGTGGCAAAGGAAAACGCGTTTGACCAGTTTCAGTTGATTTTAATCGACTGGAAAATGGCCATTTTTCAAACGGTCTCAGAATTTGACGAAACTAGTTTTGTTAGGACCGTATCGTCAATACGAAGCTAGAAAATATTTTTCGGGAATTTTTCGAGTTTGTATGTGTCCCCGATAAATTGAAATGTGCGTTTAAAATTGAATATATAGATTTAAATTTTAATTTAAAAGAAAACTGATCGAAACAGTCGAATTGGGTCACGAAACATATCCCATTGTGTTCGGAATGGGGGTATTACGCTAGAGGCGACAGTCGTTGGGTTCCAATTTGAATTCGTATCAATAAACAGCTAATATTGGAAGTAAAAGAAAATTTAAATAATATATATATATATATCGAAGGGTCAAAGCCCTAATAGCCAGTCAAACCGCGGTCAAAGCTTCTATCGCACCTCCATATTTTCTGTCTTCTTCAATGAACAGAAATCCCCTAACCAGATCGATTTCGCCCAAATCGAAATCATCCCCGTCGCTCCAGAGATCGTCCCACTGCTCCACCGTTCTTCCTCAACTCCGGCGCCCCCCTGTTTAGTCGCGAGCTCCCCCACTGTTCGAGACCACGGCGACGAAGGCAACTGATTTCCGGCAGGGGTGGTAACGCACCGTTGCTGGTGGAGCATTCTGATGGGATGTCGGTCGCTCCAGGGTGGCGCTCCGAACAATTTCCACTGCGTTGGTGGCTCCAGTTCGATCCTGCAAATGGTGACGGGTCCTTGCGGGTTCTGAAGGAAAACGGTGAGCATATGGTTATTTTATTTTTCCTTTTCAGTTTTAAATATAAATCAAATTGTTTTTAAATGGCGTTAAATTAAAGAAGTAATTTTTATTTGTTTGAATATAAAATTAAAGAAGTGATTTTTATTTGTTTGAATAAAATTAAAGAAGTGATTTTTATTTGTTTGAATAAAATTAAAGAAGTGATTTTTATTTGTTTGAATATAAATTAAAGAAGTTATTTTTATTTGTTCGAATAGAAATTATAAAAACATGACATTGAAATAAAAATCTAATTTGAGTATATGGTTTTTTTATATATATAACTTTGTTTTTAAAATATGTTGTTTTAAAAATAGAAATAACTTTGTAAATATAAATAAGGTTTTTAAATATAAAATAGCTTTGAAAATATAAGAAGCAGAAATATAAAAATACAATTTTTATATTGAAATAAACGTTGTAAAAATATTTGAAGGAGAAATAAAAATAGAATTTTTATTTATTGAAATGAAGCAGTAAAAATATAATTTTTATTTGAACAGCGTGAAAAGGACCGCACTGGAATTTCAAACAAATCCAGATGTTCAGAAATTCAGAAGCAAAGCACGGTGGAGTGGAACCCTCTGTGAGAACTTCTCACTCAAAAATCTCTTTCTCTAGTTATATATATATACTAGGATGCAGACGGTGCTTAGCAGCACCCGACACGCGTCGTCCACAGACCATGGATGGCTTGTTTGTTAAATTGATTGGTTGTGTAGTTGGTTAGATTATTTGGTTTGAATTAAATTGTTTGGTGAAATGGAATAGATTTGATTGATGTGTGAATGGCGTGGGCCTTCACTAGACCGGGGATAAGGCTAGGCTTTGTCCCGTTTCTAGTATCGTGTCGTTATGCCGCCGAAATTTCCCAAAATAAGTTAGAAAAATAAAAATATCATTTTATTGAATAAATGAACTGAATAGAAATTCATGTGTTGAAATAGAATATTTTATCGTTAAAAATATAATTTTTAACGTGGAAGTGAATAGAATAAAATATTCATTTACAAACTGGAGGGTTTGTTTATGTACACCAATTTGAAGGACATTGATTGGGACGATAAATTTTACACGTCGCCCAACTGCACAAATAAATTCTGTGTTTGATTGTTTGAAACCCCACACGGGTGTTGGGATGAAATTTGAAGTTCACTCATCCCGATTGATTAAATATGTCGATCGATTGATTGACAGGCTGTTATAAGCGTAAGATATCTATATTTGATGCTTATACAGTGTAGTGCACTTTGGTTGATGGTTGACTATTTTTCAATGCTATTATATACATGTGTTGTATGGAATCCATATAATTAACATTACATGGTGATTGATTGGGCCTCATTCCAATCGGGAAAATAAGGAGTATTACAAAAGAAAATTCATGTGTTGAATATAAAAATAGTCATGTGTTGACGATGTTCATGTGTTGAGTGAAATATTTTATACAATGAAATTTACATCTTTATCATATTTACAATTAGAATCTACTTCTCAGTAGGAGTCTAATTAAAAATCAAAGGATAGATACCATAGTTTTATAAAATATTTTACATAACAGCAATAGTGAAGTGTTGACAGCACTCATGTGTTGAGATTAGTCGTGAGTTGAAAGAAATATAGATTCATGTGTTGAATGGGAAAAATATTCATTTGTTGGATAGAATAAAGAAGTTGTGAAAAATATAAAGCCGTGTTGATTAGTTTTGCGCCATTTTGACGTGAACGATATTTATATCGATTGTATTCAAATTGAAATGAATATTATAGCAAATTCGAATTGAAAAGAAAACGAATTTGAATTGAATATAAAAGGACTTCGAATGGAATTGAATATAAAACAAATTCAAGTTGAATTGAAAACGAACTGAAATTTAATTGAATTCGAATCGAAATTAAATTGAAATCAATTTGAATTGAAACGAATTTGAATTTGAATTGGATTGAAACGAATTTGAATTCGAATTAAATAAAATGGAAATGAATTCGAGTTGAATTGAAATCAAATCGATTTGAAATTGAATGTAGAAGTTGAATTGTTTTAGAAACGAATTTAAAACGATTTATAAAATTCATTTTAAATAGAAATCGATGAAATATATATTATATATATAATATAATGGCCTGAATAGAACGCGCCGCGCCGCGACAGTTCGTGAATTTCGACCATTTATTTCAAACGGACATTACGGGAGATCCGACCGTCGGATTCTCCTAAAATCGGAACCTTTGGGTTCATATCGAAAATAGCTTTCCAATGAATATTAGAAATTTGAAATCTAATGGTTGGATTTGGAATTATGTCCAAATCAATTTCAGAAAAGGTCGCTGTAAGTGCAGTTCGATGGCCGTTGATGGAAATCGACTGTGCGGGCCTTGATAAAATTATTAAAAATATTGATAATTTGTGTAAAATCATAATATGTGAATTGGAAAGAACTGGGATGAAAAACTTCATATTTGAAAAGATAAAAATAGATTTTTATCGAAATGAACTAGTTTGAACTAGAATTAAAATCAATTTATTGTTGAAATAAATAAATTGAATTTGAAAGTGATTTTAAAAATAATCGATATTCCCAATGCGTGGATTGGACTGGAGCAGAATCGAAATTATCTTCGGGATATTTCGATGTTGGGTTTCGTGACTATACAGATATTGTTATGGGAATTTGAAAGATATATTCATATCGTTATTTCCTATACGATATATGTGGGTTTCAGAATTTGAAATTGAATATAAGCCGATATATTTTCTATTCAGGGCCTTGTATTTAATATCAAATGTGATTTGGGTTTATCGTGAATCGTGTTTTAGATGACATTGGTTCTTTAACCCAGTTAAAGGCAAGATATCGATTTCTGAAAAGATTAAAACTAAGTGGGGTTTTAATGAATCTTTAATTAGATTAAAAATGTGAATTGATAATTTAAATTATCAAATCTGAAAAGTGATCGAGAATGGAGTACCACCAGTTTTGCTCCAAAGCGATAGTTAAATCTTTAATTAGATTTGAACGTGAAATGGTAATTAAATTTACCGATAACACCGTGGTGTTAGATGTGGAGTATTACCAGTTTTCTCCATGGGATATATAGGTTGGGATTGGGAAATAAAACAAATAATTACTTCGGTGTGGTTCGCTAATCCTGACTAGTTTGAAACGATATCCAAAGGAAGATTTTAGGATAAATTTAGAAGAATTTATCTTGGATAAAATTAATGGGAACATTTCCCTAAGAATGTGATTTTGTGAATAAAAGAATATTCTGAATTGGAATGAGGCGTTTGTTGTGTTTGTGTAACATTCGTTTATTATATACGTGGGTTATTCAGAAAGGCCGGGTTTATACCCATTCTGAATAACCGATTCGACGAGATGTCGAAGATGAAGACGGTGGTTGAAGACCGGAAGTCTTCACATCGTTTGGGTGATTACTGATGATCTTGATTGGGCTGTACACTCAGGATGAGGGAATCAGTTGGTGATCGTCCAGACGTACTTGGAGATGGATGGATATGCGAGGAAAGTGCCTCCGGTTTCGTTCAGACCCAGAACGAACTTGTAAATGGATTGTGTGTCTGACATTGGATTTTATTCTATGTTGATTGATCTCTATTAAATATACATCTATTTGGCGGCGGAGATTTTATTCTCTTGCTTAACGCCCTTCTCTGAGACATACGAGCTCAGAGGTTGTATATCGATGGACATCAGTCGCATGGAATGAATTGCCTGTGTGGCACGCGTAAGTGGCAATTGATCAAGGCTTCTGTTGAAAAGCAAAGTCTTGTGGTTGATGATCAAAGCACGGCCTGTGTGGCATAGCTTTGTGTATAACGTGAATTCGCGAGCCTCACACCTCGGTATGAGTCAAAAACGGGATAGTGACTACAGGGAGAGCACCACGTTTCTTTCTAGCTAGGGTGGTGTCAGTGACCTACCAGCCCTGACATTTATATACTTTTCACCTGTGTGGTTGTTGGATACGAGGCGCCTCGGATATAGGTCTGTAAGGACCGGGAAACGTGTGTTCAGGAATTGCCAATCCTCAAAAGTAAGAGGGGACCGGCCCTGAAGATCCAAGGATCATAGTGGGGTTCTGGGACATTTGCTAGAGTGTCTCGAACGCGGAGAGGAGCTTGCCCCTTGCCTCGGCTCATGACGGGATCCAATTTCCAATACGTGATATTGCGGTTTTAATTGTAGAACTAGTATGGTGACATAGTGGTATGGGACATTCATGCCGTCTATGATTGATATTTATGATTGAAATTGTTTTGACACTATACACTTATAATAGTATCAAATAATGTGTTTTAAACATATCAAGCATGCTTTGGCTGTTATAAGGTAAAAACCCTATCCTACGGCTTGCGTTGCATTGTGTGATGGGACCTGGGTCTTATAACAGCTTCATTTTTCTTTATTTAGCATTGCGCTGTTTGTTCTATGCACTGGTATTCTTGGGAGGAAACCCGTTCCGTGTTATACGGCGTGGTCCCTGGATTTACCTAACTTTAAAACCAATATTAATAACTGTTTTAGTTCTCACACCAGTCCCATGACTGACCTGGAGTTTATTGTTTTAACCTAAACTCTGGGTGCCCCTATTTTCCACACGGGCAGCTAGTAGTTTTGGTTTTGCAGATTTATATTCACAGGGTCCTGATTTACAGCTGGAACGATGCTCGGAAAGCTCTGTATCCGTGTATCACTTTCAGTTGTGTTTTGTATATTTTTCCGCTGCTATGTAATTTAATGTAATCTCTGATATTTATCGAATGTAATTTATTCATTTATACTCTATATATTCTTGTATCTGATGGAATTGTTGTAATAACAATGAAATGTTCTTCCGTCTGCGTTCTATTTTGTCTTGTACTCAATTCTATCCGTGCTTTCCTTCACGGGGAAGTTCGGGTCGTCTCACTTCTGGTCTTCGACCACCGTCTTCATCTTCGACGTCTCGTCGAATCGGTTATTCAAAATGGGTATAACCCGGCCTTTCTGAATAACCCACGTATATAATAAACAAATGTTACACAAACACAATGAACGCCTCTTTCCAATTCAGAATATTCTTTTATTCACAAAATCACATTCTTAGGGAAAGGTTCCCATTAATTTTATCGAAGATAAATTCTTCTAAATTTATTCTTTAATCTTCCTTTGGATATCATTTCAAACTAGTCGGGATTAGCGAACCACACCGAAGTAATTAGTTATTTTATTTCCCAATCCCAACCTATTCATCCTATGGAGCAAAACTGGTAATACTCCATATCTAACACCACAGTGCTATCGGTAAAATTAGTTACCATTTCACGATCAAATCTAATTAAAGATTTAACTATCGCATTGGAGCAAAACTGGTGGTACCCCATTCTCGATCACCTTTCAGATTTGATAATTTAAATTATCAATTCACATTTTAATCTAATTAAAGATTCATTAAAACTCCACTTAGTTTTAATCCTTTCAAAAATCAACATCTTGCCTTTAACTGGGTTAAAGAACCAATGTCATCTAAAACACGATTCACGATAAACCCAAATCACATTTGATATTAAATATAAGGCTCTGAATAGAAAATATACCGTCTTATATTCAATATCAAATTCTGAAACCAACAAATATCGTATTGGAAATAACGATATAAAATATATCTTTCAAATTCCCATAAAAATATCTGTATAGTCACGAAATCCAACATCGAAATATTCCGAAGATAATTTCGATTCAACTCCAGTCCAATCCTCGTATTGGGAATATTGATTTTTTTTAAAATCACTTTCAAATTCAATTTATTTATTTCAAAAATAAATTGATTTTAATTCCAGTTCAAAACTAGTTCATTTCGATAAAAATCTATTTTTATCTTTTCAAATATGGAATTTCTCAGCCCAATTTTTCCCAAAAAACTTCTTATGATTTCACACAAATTATAGATATTTTTAATAATTTAATCAAGGCCCGTACAGTCGATTTCCATCAACGACCATCAAACTGCGCTTACAGCGACCTTTACTAAATTTGATTTGGACATAATTCCGAATCCAACAGTTAGATTTCAAATTTCTAATATTCATTGGAAAAAAAAATTCGGTACGAACCCAATGGTTCCCGTTTTAGGAGAATCCGACGGTCGGATCTCCCGCAACGTCAATTCGAAGTCAATGGTAGAAATTCACGAACTACCGCGGCGCGGCGCGTTCTATTCAGGCCATTATATATATATGTTATATATATATTATATATATTTCGTCGATTTCCTTTTTTAAAAGGTATTTTATAAATCGTTTTCAAAACCATTTCAACACTATATTCAATTTCAAATCGATTTGATTTCAATTCAATTCGAATTCATTTCAAATCGTTTTCAATTCAATTTCAGTTCGTTTTAAATTTCATTCAAAACGATTTCAATTCGTTTTTAATTCAATTTCAATTTAATTCAATTTGAATTCATTTCTATTCAATTCGAATCCAAATCCACTTCCTATTTAATTCGAATCGAATTCATTTTCTATTCGATTCGAATTCATTTCAAATTGATTCAATAAAATTTCAATATGAATTTTAATCTAATTTAATTTGAATTTCATTTCAAAATATTAAATTTTGAAATCACTTTTCAATATTCATTATAAAACGAATAAAATCGATATAAATATCGTTCGCATCAAAATAACGCATCTCTAATCAACATGGCTTTATATTTTTCAAAAAAACTTCTTTATTCTATTCAAAAAATGAATATTTATTCTATTCAACACCGGAATCTATATTTCTTTCAACACACGACTAATCCCAACACATGAGCACTGTCAACACATCACTATTTTTGTTATGTAAAATATTTTATAAAATTATGGTATCTATCGTTTGATTTTCAATTAGACTCCTACTGGGAAGTAGTTAAAATTTTAAATATGATAAAGATGTAAATTTTATTATTTAAAATATTTTACTCAACACATGAATCATTTCAACACATGCATATCGTCAACATATGACTATTTTTGTTATGTAAAATATTTTATAAAATTATGGTATCTATTGTCTGATTTTCAATTAGACCCCTAATGTTTTTGGTTTCACGAAAATCCGGATTGTTATGCACCCGGTACATTCAATTGAAGTTTGAAATCGAATTATCGAACTACCGCGCCATTTTCAATTCTATTTATAATTATATGTAATTATTTATATTCTAACGACGACATATATAATATATACATTCGTATTCTATTCAAAATAAATTTCTCGTCGATATTATTTAAAATAATTCATTTTAAATGTTCAAAATTCGCTAAAATTGCCAAAATAAAAATTTTAAACTGGCCCAAATTTTCGGGTTGTTACAATCTCCCCCACTTAAAACTTTTCGTCCCCGAAAAGGAACAAAGTCAAAAGTGGTTTGATCAATCAACTCTACGTTCGATCTAGCTTCCATTCTCCAACTTTTCAGTTTCTGAGAATTTTCAAATTCTTCAAAAATTTGGCTAACACCCAGAATTTTCGAAAAATTTCGTCATAACCTCCCTTGTACGGAGAGAGGTCTGGAAATTTATTGGGCCGTATTAGGTACCCAATAAAGCCTAATAAGCATACACATATTTATAGTGATATATTCTGGTGTTTACAGGGGAGCATGTATTGATAGAAACTCCAGAGAATAAATTCTCGTCACCCTGTCAAAGCCTGAGGGAGTGTGTATTTTAAATGCTCCAGAGGATAAATCCTCGTCACCTCGTCCCGTGTGGGAAATAAATAGTCCGTGTGTCGTATCTAATAAATAGAGAGACGTGATTATTGTCAACTCTAGACCCGTGTGGGGTTTTTATTAATCTGGCAATTTTATCGTTACAATTTTATATAGTCCATATCAGTCATCAGTTCAACCTGTAAAATATAGTCATCGCCATACAAGCCTCTCGCTCGTATGGTAAATCTTCCACCTCGTCACACAAGCTCGGTATATAATGAAGTATGCCTATCTTCCAGAAGTATGCTATGCAATGTAGTTCAAAATTAATTGTTGCTATCCTATGGCGATGTTTATTATTTCACACAGAATAACCAGCACTCTGCATCCAATGGCACTCAAGGAGTTGATATAATAATAAAAGTGTGCATCCAACTCATTAAGGTTTACCTATTTGTCGGGCACGCAAATAAAATCTTTACTCAACAGCTATCCATTTTCCTGTTCAAACATATATAATGCACAAGTATATATTCCTAACTATTTTCTTATCAGTTCAATGTGTGATTTAATTGAATAAATTTGTTCTGGTTTTTATTGATGATATTCTAATCTTCTCTAAATCAAAGGCCGAAAAGGAACATAACAATGGAAGCCGAAAAGGAACGAAGCCGAAAGTTGTTTAACAAATCAACTTAACTTCCATTATTTTAACTACAGCTTAAGTTCTTCAACTTTTCAGTTTCTAAGAACTTTTCAAATTTTCAAAAATTTGGCTAACACCCTAAATTTTCGAAAAATTTCGCCGTAACCTCCCCTGCACCGGGAGCCACGGGAAAATCCCGAAATTGCCATATAGGCCTTCTGATTTCAAAAAGAAAAAGAAAAAGCCAAGCGGCTAGCCAATCGGCTCATAAAATCATCATCACCCAAACAAAACAGTAAATTATGGTAAACATGTACCTATTTGTCGGGCAAACAAATTTTATTCTTCGGCTCTAGCCTCCTTGCTATGACCTGTTCAATGTAAGTACATGTATATGCAAGCAAATGCGACCAATTTTCAATACAATTCAATATTTGGTTCGATTAGGCTAAATGGTTCAAAATTATCAAACAACACAAACATCAATCAATTAGTGAATTAGAGTTTCAAATTCATAATTTTGTTACATATACAAAAATCATGTTTTTGATGCCAAATCACAACAATGAATTGTAGCTATATTAGTTTTGGTTCTCACACCAGTCTGATGGAATTATATAGAAACGACACCTTCGAAACACGAACATAAATATTGATGATGCCATGGTCATTATCAACATCATCTCCGGGCGACTAGAGAGTGATTCTATATCTATCCAATATATTAAAACTTCGAAAATACGTTCATGACGTGTATACGCGGAATCTTTATATACTCGATTGTCCAAATTCAAAATAAATAAATAATAAAAAACGTATAAAATGGTTTAAATTTCAAAACAAAATTGTTTTCATTTAAAAAAACATATTCTTCACACTCGTTCTAGGATACTACTGATCCTATCTCTAACGAGTCATTCTAATTGGATATTACTAATCCAATATCTGATGAATTCTTTCATATGGTTCTAATGTGTCTTGTTCTCGAGCTCTGTAAACCAAAGCTCTGATACCAACTGTAATGGCAAGGAATTTTGCTCGATCCGAATCGATCGTTAAACTGACAAAAATCGTTTGAAACCCCTGATCGTTTTGAGAACAGGACAAATTGAACGCAGACAGAAGAACATTTCATTGTTATTACAACAATTCCATCAGATACAAGAATATACAGAGTATAAATGAATAAATTACATTCGACAAATATCAGAGATTTAAATTACATTTAAATATATTGCAGCGGAAAATAATACAAAAGCACAACTAGAAGTAATGCACGAATACAGAGCTTTCCGAGCATCGTTCCACTTGTAAATCAGGACGCTGTGAATTTAAATCTGCAAAACCAAAATTACTAGCTGCCCGTGCCGAAAATAGGGACACCCAGAGTTTAGGTAAAAACAATAAACTCCAGGTCAGTCATGTGACTGGTGTGAGAACTAAAACAGTTATTTAAAACTTTACTTTAAAAGAGAGTAATTCAAGGGACCACGCCATATAACACGGAACGGGTTTCCTCCCAAGAATACTAGTGCATGTAACAAAACAGCGCAATGCTCTTTGGAAAAATGAAGATATTATAAGACCCAAGTCCCATCACACAATGCAACGCAAGCCGGAGGATAGGGTTTTCCCTTATAATAGCCAAACATGCTTGGTACGTCAAAACAAATCATTTGATACTATTATAAGTGTATAGTGTCAAAACAATTTTCAATCATAAATATCAATCATAGGCGGCATGGATATCATCTATCATGTCGCCATACTAGTTCTACAATTAAAACCGCAATATCACGTATTGGAAATTGGATTCCGTCATGAGCCGAGGCAAGGGGCAAGCTCCTCTCCGCATTAGAGACACTCTAGCAATGCCTCAGGACCCCACTCTGATCCTTTGGAACCACCAAGGCCGGTCCTCTCTTACTTTTGAGGATTGGCAATTCTTGAGCACATGTTTCCCGGTACTTACAAACCTATATCCGAGGCGCCTCGTATCCAAAAACCACACAGGTGAAAAGTATATAAATGTCAGGGCTGGTAGGTCACTGACACCACCCTAGCTAGGAAGAAACGTCATGCACTCCTTGGGTCCGTCTCCCGTTTTTGACTCATACCGAGGTGTGAGGCTCGCGAATTCACGCTATACACAAAGCTACGCCACACAGGCCGTGCTCTGATCATCAACCACAAGACCTTGCTTTTCAACAGAAGCCTTGATCAATTGCCACTTACGCGTGCCGCACTAGCAATTCACTCTATGCGACTAATGTCCATCGATATACAACCTCTGAGATCGTATGTCTCAGAGAAGGGCGTTAAGCAAGAGAATAAATTCTCTGCCGCCAAACAGATGTATATTTAATAGAGATCAATCAACACAGAATAAAATCCAATGTCAGACACACAATCCATTTACAAGTCCGTTCTGGGTCTGAACGAAACCGGAGGCACTTTCCTCGCATATCCATCCATCTCCAAGTACGTCTGGACGATCACCAACTGTTTCCCTCATTTGGGTGTACAGCCCAATCGAGATCATCAGTAATCATCCAAACGATGTGACGACTTCTGGTCTTCGACCACCGTCTTCATCTTCGACGTCTCGACGAATCGGTTATTCAGAATGGGTATAACCCAGCCTTTCTGAATAACCAACGTATATAATAAACAAATGTTACACAAACACAATGAACGCCTCTTTCCAATTCAGAATATTCTTTTATTCACAAAATCACATTCTTAGGGAAAGGTTCCCATTAATTTTATCGAAGATAAATTCTTCTAAATTTATTCTTTAATCCTCCTTTGGATATCATTTCAAACTAGTCGGGATTAGCGAACCACACCGAAGTAATTAGTTATTTTATTTCCCAATCCCAACCTATTCATCCCATGGAGCAAAACTGGAAATACTCCATATCTAACACCACAGTGCTATCGGTAAAATTAATTACCATTTCACGATCAAATCTAATTAAAGATTTAACTATCGCATTGGAGCAAAACTGGTGGTACTCCATTCTCGATCACCTTTCAGATTTGATAATTTAAATTATCAATTCACATTTTAATCTAATTAAAGATTCATTAAAAATCCACTTAGTTTTAATCCTTTTAAAAATCAACATCTTGCCTTTAACTGGGTTAAAGAACCAATGTCATCTAAAACACGATTCACGATAAACCCAAATCACATTTGATATTAAATACAAGGCTCTGAATAGAAAATATACCGGCTTATATTCAATATCAAATTCTGAAACCAACAAATATCGTATTGGAAATAACGATATAAAATATATCTTTCAAATTCCCATAACAATATCTGTATATTCACGAAATCCAACATCGAAATATGCCGAAGATAATTTCGATTCAACTCCAGTCCAATCCACGTATTGGGAATATTGATTTTTTTTAAAATCACTTTCAAATTCAATTTATTTATTTTGAAAATAAATTGATTTTAATTCTAGTTCAAAACTTGTTCATTTCGATAAAAATCTATTTTTATCTTTTCAAATATGGAATTTCTCAGCCCAATTTTTCCCAAATCATTTCTTATGATTTCACACAAATTATAGATATTTTTAATAATTTAATCAAGGCCCATACAGTCGATTTCCATCAACGGCCATCAAACTGCACTTACAGCGACCTTTTCTAAATTTGATTTGGACATTATTCCAAATCCAACCGTTAGATTTCAAATTTCTAATATTCATTGGAAAGCTCTTTTCGATACATACCCAACGGTTCCGGTTTTAGGAGAATCCGACGGTCGGATCTCTCGCAACGTCAATTCGAAGTCAATGGTCGAAATTCACGAATTATCGCGGCACGGCGCGTTCTATTCAGGCCATTATATATATTATATATATATATATATATATATTATGTATATTTCGTCGATTTCCTTTTTGAAAACGTATTTTATAAATCTTTTTAAATTCGTTTTCAAAACCATTTCAATTCAATTCGAATTCATTTCAAATTGATTTCAATTCAATTTCAGTTCGTTTTATATTTCATTCAAAACGATTTCAATTTGTTTTTGATACAATTTAAATTTAATTCAATTATAATTCAATTATAATTCATTTATATTCAATTCGAATTCAAATTCACTTCCTATTTAATTTGAATCAAATTCATTTTCTATTCGATTCGAATTCATTTCAAATTGATTCAATAAAATTTCAATTTGAATTTTAATCTAATTTAATTTGAATTTCATTTCAAAATATTAAATTTTGAAATCACTTTTCAATATTAATAATCAAACGAATAAAATCGATATAAATATCGTTCGCATCAAAATAACGCATCTCTAATCAACATGGCTTTATATTTTTCAAAAAAACATCATTATTCTATTCAACAAATGAATATTTATTCTATTCAACACATGAATCTATATTTCTTTCAACACACGACTAATCCCAACACATGAGCACTGTCAACACATCACTATTTTTGTTATGTAAAATATTTTATAAAATTATGGTATCTGTTGTTTGATTTTCAATTAGACTCGTACTGAGAAGTGGTTCAAATTTTAAATATGATAAAGATGTAAATTTTATTATTTAAAATATTTTACTCAACACATGAATCATTTCAACACATGCATATCGTCAACACATGACTATTTTTGTTATGTAAAATATTTTATAAAATTATGGTATCTATCGTTTGATTTTCAATTAGACTCCTAATGTTTTTGGTTTCAGTAAATCCGGATTGTTTTGCACCCGGTACATTCAATTGAAGTTTGAAATCGAATTATCGAACTACCTTGCCATTTTCAATTCTATTTATAATTATATATAATTATTTATATTCTAACGACGACGTATATAATATATATGTTCGTATTCTATTCAAAATAAATTTCTCGTCCATGTTATTTAAAATAATTCATTTTAAATATTCAAAATTCGCTAAAATTGCCAAAATAAAAAAATTTAAACTGCCCAGATATTCGGGTTGTTACACCTGTACAAAGGAGGTGCTGGCGAACTTTTTCAAAAAGTTAAAGAGTTAGAAAATTTTTAGGATTTTTGAAAATTTTTGATAATAAGAATGAATAAATAATTTAATTAAAATTAAATTTGGTTCAGTTGAAACTGGGGTTAAGAAGTGAACAAATATGTTCTAACCAGTCGATAGGGTCGTCCTCTACTTTTTAGCAATTTCGAGGACGAAATTATTTTAAGTGGGGAAGATTGTAATGACCCTCATTGGGAGAGGTATTATAATTAATTTATTTAATTATATAAATAGTGATATAGTGAATTAAATGGTCTTTGAACTAAATAATGATGAATATTTCATTAAAATAGTAAATTAAATAATATATTAAATTCTGAAATAATCAGAATTGGCTGAAATGGCGATATGGTGTGAACTGGATCATCTGTGATATTTAATTCAGTTCAGAATTGAATTAGATAATGAATATATTATATATACGACAGTTTGAACGTATAGATGATATTATAATTAAAATCGAGCTTGAAATGGCGCTGCAGTTCGCTATTTGGCGATTTGAACTTCAACTGAATATACAGGATTCGTTTTAAGCCAGATTTCTATGAAACAAGAAACGTGTGGAGCTGCTGGAGTATATCTTTCTAGTGGAAGAGAAAAATCGCGATTTTGTTGTGTAGATTTTGATTTATGTCCGAATCAAAATTTAGAAAATTCGCTGTGGAATTCCTTTATAATTTATAAAGGAAATATTTATATTTTTAAAAGGAATTTCAATATAAATCGAATATCAAGTTGACCCAGATTTGAAATATCGAGTTATAAATCCCAGTGGAGCTGTATGATATTCTGTTGAGAATATATACGATAATATAAATTTATTAATATTTAATTTAATTATATTTAAATATATTTATATATTTAAGTGGGTCATTTAGGACTTTAAAAATAGCCACTTTTGCAAACGAAGTCGGAATTCGATAAAACTAATTTTGTTGGATCCGCAGTGTCAAATAGTTGTTAGATTTCTAGTTTCGTGATTTTTAGGTATCGTGTGTGATCACACGGATTTTTAGAGTGCAGAAACGGATATAAAACGATCTAATAAAATATCTAAAAATATCCTAACAAATATCTAGATATTTATCTTCATTATAAATACCCCTCTTTAGAAAACCTTAAGACCTAAAGCATTTTCTGCATCCCAAAAACAAGCCGCCACTTCTCATCTTTCCTCAGCAAAACGTGAATCTTAGAAAATAAAAAAAATGCCATTAAAATCCTATAAATCGAAAACTATATATCTTTGGATTCACGAGCAGATGTCCTCCGGTTTCAAACCGTTTTCGTACAGCTCGATCCCTATTTGGGGGGTCGACGGAAGGGAAAATTTAGGCTTTGAGTGATGATTCCGAGGTGGGGTTTGTGATTTTGGCACCAAGTAGTTGGGTTTGTGAAATTATGGAGGAGGTTGGTGTTGCTTTTGTTCTATCGAAGACTGGCGCTGGGATGTTGTGTGCTACTAGAAGGAGTGGCACGGTGGACTGTGATTTGGGGGATTTTGTTAAATCAAAATAGCGTCGAGCTTTGCTGTGTAGTTCGTGTAGTTGGGTGGTGTATTGGATGGTTCGGTGGAGTGCTCTGCATAGGGAAGAAGACTGTAAATGGGAGGAGCAGTGTTCTAAGTGCTGGCGATTTACTGCATTCATCACAGTCAAGGAGGAAGGAGTTTTGGGTATGTCTGGAGTGAGGGGCTAGTGGGACGTTGAGATGGAGGAGCTCTGGCTCACTAATGAGAAGAAGGTGAAGGTAGGGTAAAATGAGTTGTTTCAGTTCTATGTTTCATTGTTTACAGAGTTGTTTCTTTCTTGGTTTAGGAAGAGGAAAACTCATGGTGTAAAACGTGATGTGTTGGGTGTTAAGTGAATCGCAGTTGTTTGGGAAGGGACGGTGTTGTATTTGTTCGATCAGCAAGGACAGAAAGATGAGGTTGGATATTTTTCATGTAAGTGAAGAGTTGGGAATGGTTTTCGAACTCCAAAGGGTGACCTGTAGCTCACGGAAAACCAATATGGTGAATGATGGGTTTCAGAACTCAAAGAGGAGAAGAAAGGGGAACGTGTGGATGGGCTGTTAAATGGGTAGTGGGCCAAATTATTGTGGAAAGTTGGGCTGGTTTTGTGGCCTATGTAGGGATTCAAGGAAAGGGGAATGAGGCCTGTTTTTCAGAAAGGAAAGAGAAGGCGCACCAAAGGGGGACGGGCCGACAATAATGCGAAACAAGTCGTGATGGAACCATATAGACGGTGAAACGACCCGAAAATCGCCCTTGCGGGAAATCGCTGGATATGCTTACTTTGGGCTACAAGACATTATAATAGCAATAGCAGACTTTTATAACATCATAGTAAATGTTACATCAGAGTACAGAATATATATCAGAGTACATTAAATAAATTTACAGCGGAAGATAATTTTACATTACTTGAATACAGTGCAGCGGAAATAAAATAACTAAGACAGCGGAAGACTTTTCTATGCTTTGGACACAGCTTTGAGCTTCAATCCAGGATCCTGCTAAAGAGATAAATATCTGCAAAAAGCTACTCGACTGCCCGTGTGGAAAAGAGGGCACCCGAGTTTGCAAAAGTGGAAACAAACAACGGGTTAGTCGTGCGACTGGTGTGAGAATTCTTAACTAATATAACTAATAATAATAAGGCAAATCCAAGGACCACGCCACTAAAGCGGAACAGGTTTTATTCCAATGGATTGCCATGCATAATTTAAGTAAATCGTCAAAACAATGCAATGCTTTGTAGAAAAATTAAACCATCATAAGACCCAAGTCCCATCACATAATGAAACGCAAACTGGAGGATAGGGTTTTACCTTATAATGGACAAACTTGCTTGACACGATAAAAACGATATTATTATTAGTGTGTATATGTTTATAACAATTGTATCAATCCTAGGAAGCATAGGTACCATATGCTATGCCTCCGTACTAGTAATACAATCAAATCCGCAGGGTCGTATTTGGAATTTGGATTTCCATCTAAGTCAAGGCTAGGGAGGAGCTCCTTACCAATTCGAGACACTCTAGCTAATGTCTCAGGGTTCCCCGCAGTTAACCCTTTGAAAGCTGTAGGGCCGGTCCACACATACAGCTTCGTGGATTGGCAATTCCTGAAAAACATTTCCCGATCCTATAGGACCTATCCGAGGCGCCTTATTCCATCATCCACATAAGTAAAATGTCAGGGCTGGTAGGTCACTGACACCACTCTAGCTAGAAAGAAACGTGCTGCTCTCCCTGCGTTCCCTACTCCCGTTTTAGACTCCGCCGGTGTGTGAGGCTCGTGAAGTCAAGCTATACCCAAAGCCATGCCTAAACAGGCTATGCTTTGATCATCCCAGAAGGCCTGCTTTTCAACAAATCCTTGATCATATGCATCTTAGCATGCCACATCGTCAATCCATACCATACCATTGATTTCTACCAACATATAACCTCTGAGCTCATATGTCTCAGAGAAGGGTGTAAAACACCAAACAGATATATGTTTAGCAGAGATCAACGAATACCATATAAAGGAATACAATGTCAGACATACAATCCATTTACGCGCTTATGCTCTGGGTTTGAGCGAAAGCCAAAACCGTGCAATCAACACTACGTCCGGACGGCTACTACTGTCGCCCCTTCAAGGTAGCTACTCCCATCATGGGTCTCAATAGCAACACACCCATTCGATGTGAAGATCGTCGGTCTTCAATAACCGTCTTCAACTCTTCGAACGTCGTATCATTATTTGGAATGATAGTAAATTCGGACTTTCCAAATAATTCTCGCATATATAAATTTGAAAACAATTTCATATCGTTAATATTAATTTATAACGATCAGTCTTTATTTTTATTTATTTAAAAATAATTGAATTCTATTTATCAATACTTCCTGCAAACAGGAGACCTTGGTGTTGTTTTCACCCAAATTTGTTTTACACATTTCTTTAAATCTAACCGTTGGATTTTGACATAATTCATATCATTGGAAAGACCTTCCCAAGACGAACCTAACGGTTTCAGTTTTGGGAAAATCCGGCGGTCGGATCATACAGTATAATCAATTAAAAGTACGATCCTAAAATGTGAACTACCACACTCGATTCAAGTACTTTTAATTTATATATATATATATATATATATATATAATTTATTTAAATATAATTCCTCGTCCATTTCATTATTGTGATTATCATAACAAGTAAAGAGCACTTGGTTTCATAACATTTTGATATATAACATAACACACAATAATGTTTTACTTTAATTTTCAAATTATTCATTCTGAAATTATCCCTCCTTTAATATTCATTATAAATTGGGTAAAATAAATCGATAACCTCGTTCGCGTCTAAAAATAGTGTTGCTATATTTTTTTAAAATGGATTTAATATCCCAATTCATTATCTTATCCCTTTATATTTTTATAATGGGCTAGACCCCTCACATTAAGCCTACGACTTGTGGATGCTGGATGTACCGGTCAGTTCCGGGCAAACTTATTCCACAAGTTGGGCTTAACCTCGTGTCATGGCCCGTTTCGTATTTGCGAACTTGGACCTCTCACATTAGGTTCAACATTTTTGGCTGCTGGATATGTCGGTCGGGTCCGGGCAGACTTCTACCACAAATGTAACCTAACCTCGTGTCCAAGCACAATTATAATTTATAATTATAATTAATTTTTCTAGACAAGTCATTCTTTAAATAATCCTTTCCCTTAAAAGATCCTAATTCTAAGGTATTCTTTATTCTTAATATCCTGATTTCAAGTATTTAATATAAATTGTGACTTTCCCTGTTTTTATGATTTTCTAAAAAAAACAATCTTTTCAAGATGTCCAATTTTGAAACCATATTTTTTTCTCTAACATATTTACATCAAAGATGTAATCTTTCTACATCAATGTCAATTACTTTCATTAGTTGAATATAAAATAAAAACATTCCTTTAATTCAAAGTTGATAACATTTTGGAAACAAATTCTTCTTAATTTAACACCGGGACAATTAAAACGGTAAACTTTTTAAATTCTGACTTTTTATACTGTCATAAATGACATACCTTATATTAACCTAATTGACATGACATATTTGTACTTATTAACAACCAAAATGTAACTTTCAATTCATTCCTTTTAATGCATAGAAAATATTATTAAAACCTCTCTTTTCCTTATCTATTTAAAACCATAAGTAATAAATGTCTTCCTTTTTCTTTTCCTTATTTATTTATTTACCTAAATGTAAATAAGTTCCTTTTCCTTCTACATATCCTATTTACATGAAAATGTAAATGAAAACATCATCTAAAATAATTCTTTTTATTTACATAAGGAAATGTAAATTTCTATTTCATTTACATTCCTTAATTACATTGAAAATGTAATATTTTATTTTTTTCTCTTATTTTATTTAAAACGTAATATTTTCTTCTTGTTCTTTACACTATAGAAAAATGTAAATTTTCCTTTCCATTCTTTACATTATATTCTCTTTTATTACATTATAAAGAATGTAATTCTTCTAACTTCTTTTATTACATTATAAAAAAGTAATATTTCTTCATTTAATTATATTAAGAAACATTATACTGTAAAATTCCTATCTTTCAGTTGCATTGTAAAATTACCTTTTTTTTAATTACATTGTAATGTAATTAACATTACAGTGAGAAATCATAACTTTCCAAGTTACATTAAAAATGTAATTTTCAATATACTGTAAAATCCTTCTTTTTAAGTTACATTAAAAATGAAGTTTCATAATAGTGCATATTTATCTCTTTTTAAATTACAAAAAAAAATGTAATTTTATTTTACGATGCAAATTCATACCTTAATTGCATATAAAAATGTAATTTTTTATTTATACAATGCAACTCATATTCTAATTACATAGAAAAAATGTAATTTTTAATTTGCAATGTAAATCTCATCTTAAGTTACATATAAAAATGTAATTTTTAATTTACATTGCAAGTTCAAATACAAATTACATATAAAGATGTGATTTTTTTATTATCCGTTGCAAGATCATGTCTTAATTAATCATATAAAAATGTAATTATTTCATGACAAAATCATACCTTGATTTAGTTACATAAAAATGTAATTATTCATTACATGACACATTTTATCCTTTCAATTACAATGTAAAAATTCCCTTTTAATTGCATTAAAAATGCAATTAACGCTGCTATGTCAAGTTTTGTATCACCTTCTCAATGAACAAATATAATGGTTTTTGCTTAATCATTGTCTAATATCACAAAATGTTCAATTTCTAAATTACCACATAACGGTGTGAAATTAATGTCAAGTTCTAATTTAACTCATAACAGTGTACATAATGTCAATTACCTATTCTAACCAAAATTAGCATAAAAAAATGTCCCCTTTCAACTTACGCTCAAAAATTATGCTTTTATACTTTGTTTCATGACGTATAAAAATAAGAGTGACATTCTTTTTAATGATAAAAATAAAAAGGGAATTCTTCTTAATTAAAATCCAAAGGTGAAATTCCTTTTTTTTTTAGTGTAAACAAAAGTTAAATCTTTTGTAATTGACAAAAACGGTGATAAATAATATGGCTTTTCATTTTAACAAAGGAATATTAAAAATGTTCTTTTTTTTTAACTTTCACCAAAGATGAAAATTGTTTGTCAACTTTCAAAACATGAACAAAAATGAATGTTTCTTTTTATTTCAAACAAAAATGATTGTTTTCTTTTTTGATCAACCAAAAATGTATATTTTTGGTTTTACATTTTTTTAAAGTATTCTAATAACATATGAAAGAACATTTGAAACACCCTACCTCCGTTAGGGTCACTCTCAAAGGGAATGCCCTAATTTTGGTGGAGGTTTATAAGTATAAGCTAGAGATATACAAGACAGATATAAGAACACATATTTTTGAACAGCGGAAAACAACAACTTTTATTTCATTAAAATACGTGTTACACCAACCATACCATAATTGTCTTACAATACTTCCAAAAACATAACGTCTTCATAACTGTCTTGATTACATTATTTAAAGAAGCATAAAGAAAACATAAATAAACTGCAAAAGTTCCATAGTTGCTGTCCAAAGCCATAGTCCAAAACGAAAAGATCCAAGCAATACATTCTTTCTCTTCAAGCTGGATATGAAGGCTGATCAAGCTGCGATATTCCCTCCCTATGGACCTGGGGGGCGGGGGGAGGGAGGGAACGGAAGAAAAGAAGACGAAAGAAAAGTAGAGTCAGACATAAAGCCTGAGTAGGCCTAGGACTATTCAGTCTATGAATAAAGAACTGGGTATGATAAGTATAAACTAGAAATGGGAAAGCACCATAAACTTAGTTAAGTGGTCTAGGGTCGAATATACTATCGTACCCCATATTGATCTCTGTACCCATATAAACTAGTTCCCAATGGGCACCCCATAATCAGGGTGAAGTGATCCATTTTATGATGATCGGCTCCTACTCGCATAGTTACATGTGTCTTACGGCCCCCGATGTTGTAGTTACCTATGCTGGTCCCACCATGGGGTGTATCAAGTCCCATGGTGGCGGCCCGACACAATCCTAGAATGCACGGGTATGCTACTGGTGCCCAGTGCCTTATTTTTCTGCGCCGGAGTGTGTGCACGCCCGCACCCCGTTAGAACCTACACTGCTGCACCACCGCCGTCGATTTGACCTCTTACAGTCAGACCAGTAATCGTGCCCCACCCTGCCTAGTTTCAGGGTATCATGATACAACTTATAGGGTTACTGCTGAAAAGGGTCCCCCGCTACTAGGTTTTCTATTTCTAGCCAACATGCTAAGTTGGTTAAGTGTTTTATAAACCTGACCCCCAATCAGTCTGTTTAGTTTAGCATGTTCCATTTTGATTAAGTATTAATATAATTTACTTAATCCTATCAATCCTGACTCAGCCTTAATTGTCTTATTAAAGCCTTGACCTCTCACATTAGACAGGTATTGTTGTGGCTGCCTGTTGCCGGTTGGGTCCGGGCAGTCTTACGCCACAACTCAGTCTAACCTCGGGTCCTTATTGGGCTCCATGTTTAACCACCCACATTGGATAGGTATTGTTGTGACTACTGGACAGCCGGGCGGTTCCGGGCAGGTTTACATCACAACTCAATCCAACCTCGGGTTAAACACATCGTATTTTCTACATTTACATATTTTGTCTTTCTTCTTTTTATATGTAAATATTTGCGGCCCATTATTCAAATTCATCTTTATTGGTTAAGATTTATTTATGCCACTAAATTGTTTTTCAAAGTTATTGGCATGCGTCAAACATGCCAACACATATGTTCTATATTTTAGCCCAAATGTCATTAACCCCGTTTTATTCGTTCGTTCCAATGTAAGGTGTGTTGGGTTTAATACTTAAACCCAATTTAGCCATATGAAAAGGGGAGGCTATAACATGGTGTTTATAAGGTGACATAAAAAGGGGATTGTGAACGCATGAACTTGCAACATACGATCTAATTATCATAAGATAGGCATATGTGAACTTGCAATTGTAACAACATATAATATAAGCAATACTTAAACATGAATCATTCTATTCACAAAATCATGGTGTAAACGAAACATGTAGTCTTGGCATAAATAGTACTTAAACATGAACCACTCTAATCATATAATTATGGCATAATCATAATTGAACATGAGTCCTTATATGGTCATGGCATAAACATAATTGATTATGAATCCTATTATTCATATAATCGTGGGTTTTTGTCCAATCTATGTAACTTGTAAGGGGATGCAATCCTAGTGTAAATTTCTAATGTAACTTATGTGCCAAAAATATATTATCATATGATTAAGATAACAACATAAGCTTAGAAAACATGTTTTTAACTAGGCATAATAACAAACATAGCTTAGACATGTTCATAAAATTAATACAAGCTTACAATGACGCTTGCTTTTGTCACTATCACAAAATCATGATTTTTATACTTGAACTATGATGCCAATTTCAACATAACCTTCATATGAATCATAATACTTAGGTGAATCAAATTACACTAAAGATGACCATAGAATTTTACATCATGTTGTCATAACAATAGATCATATACTTGCATGAATTTCAAAATAAACTTTTACAACATATAGTTGTTGTTTCAACATGAATCTTATACTTGCATTTACCAAATGGGTTTTGTAAATAACTACCACAAACATGTAGTTTTCAATATGAATCATATGCTTGCATGAGTCCCAATCAAAATTCCACAACATGTGGTTGTCAACATAAACCATATACTTGTATGAATCAAACCATAGCATTGCCAAATTGTTTAGAATCAAAATAACATACAAATATAAGTCATTATCGCCACAATTCCATTTCGTTTCCAACGCAAATCGCGTACTTGCGAATATCCAATCGTATATTATAATGTTCCCAAATCATTTTGCATCAAAGCAACATACAAATATAGATTATTATCGCCACAATTCCATTTCTTACATTACACAAATCAACACAATTATTTAATTCACATCGGAATAGCACTCTACTTACAGCGTATGGCGAATCTTTAATTTAGAAATCTGAATTCTGAATTTGGAGATGCTATCCTTTGTTGTAGGCGTTGCTTTGATTTGATTAACGTTGCTTTAAGCTTTGAATTATCTCCTAGTCGTCTCTCTATTTCTGACGGCTATCTTCAGTCTCTCCTCAGCAACATGACGGTCTTATCTCCATTTTAGTTTATGTGAATTAGTGTTAGTCTTAGGTCCTTTTTATAGAGTTTGTGAGTTGATTTAGACCGTCGATGAAGCTTGGTTCAATGATAGCCGTTCATTTGAAGGTGAGACCAACCAGGAGCTGACACCTAGCCCTGGTGACAAGGCAAGGCTCAGAAAATCGACCAAACACGGACCTGGCCAGCCAGGACTTGACCAGACCCGACCAGCAGATCATTTTTGACCTGGGCACACTTGGCAGGTGCGCTAGGTCAAAAATGTACTGGCGCACTTCCCAAGTGCGCCAGTGCATTTTTGTTCTGGCGCACTTCCCAAGTGCGCCAGTGCATTCTGACCCGTTTTCCGGTTTTTCGCCCAACTTCGTTCGTCCATATCTTCTTCATACGTTATCCGTTTTACGCAAACTCAGACTCTATCTCAAGCAGAATTCCGAGACGAACGCAATGGCGTATCCCGTTTCCCTTAATTCGTTGATTTAAAATTAGTTATAGTTTAATTTATGAATTTCACAGTTATTAAATACATGGGGCATTACATTCTCCCCCACTTAAAAGGATTTCGTCCCCGAAATCTTCAAGTTCAGGAAGAATGTACATCCTAACGTCCAAACATCCATCTACTCATCCATCAAACACGAGCATCCATTGTCCTTAAAAGACTTCTAATGCTTCATGATCACATGCGAAGTGTGTGTGTACATGTACTTATCTAATGCAAAATCAGGCGGTCTACTGATTCAGTTGACCTCCTTAATGCGAATTATGTATGTGCTATGAATCCATTATGTATGCAAATCCCCCTATTCATGATTCTACATGAGTGCACAATTCATTCATACACATGCAACATCCATATGACAACACATTAAAGTCAACCATATACGAATGCAAACATATATGCATATGCAAAATGAAGTGACTGAGCCGATCTAAAACCTAGATTGTGTGTTAATATGCAACCACGAGCAACCACTAGCAATCACTTGCAACCACTTGCAACCATCATCCATAACATGTTTCAACTACATGTTTTCATCCAAAGAGTTTCTACCTAAAAGATAGGGTCGAGGAGATATACCTAAAAAAAAGATAGATAAAAGCGCAACTTAAGGAAAAGGAAAGATCAAAGATGTACCCTCGAAAAGAAAAGGGTAGGCAGCGCGTATTCTAGCTTCAGTTTCCCAAGTTGCGTCTCCCTCGGCGTCGCTCCACTGAACTTTGACGAGCTTGACTTCGCGGTTGCGTATCTTCTTTACTTCCGTTTCTAATATGCGGGTTGGAACTTTCCTCACGGTTGCTTTGCGTTCCACTTCAGCTTCTTCTAGGATATTTGGCTCTACCACTTCAGCAGACTCATGTAGACATTTTCGGAGATGTGAGACGTGAAAGACGTTGTGAACTCCGGCCAACTTTTCGGGTAGCTCTAATCTATAGGCCATTTTCCGAATTTTCTCGATGATAGGGAATGGCCCAACGAATCTTGGTGCTAGCTTTCCTGTGGTTCCAAAACGAACAACGTTCCTTAGCGGAGATACCTTAAGAAAAACTCTGTCTCCAACCTCAAATCCTAGGTCGGTCCTCCTCTTGTCGGCGTAGGACTTTTGTCTGTCTTGGGCCGTCTTCATCCTTCTTCGTATTAAGTCTACTTTCTCTGAAGTCTCTCGGATCATATCTGGTCCAAGTATGAGTTTATCAGTAGACTCCCACCAACAAGTGGGCGATCGACACGGTCTTCCATATAAAGCTTCGAAGGGCGCCATTCCGATGGTTGCTTGATAGCTGTTGTTGTAGGCGAATTCCACCAAAGGGAGATGGTCCTCCCACGTCCCTCCGAAGTCAAGGACGCACAGTCTTAAAAGGTCCTCCAAAACCCTGTTCACTCTTTCTGTTTGGCCGTCGGTTTGGGGATGATAGGCTGTGCTCAAGCATAATTGTGTTCCTACTGCTTCTTGCAGACTCCGCCAAAACTCACTGGTGAAGATAGGGTCTCGGTCACTAACGATGCCGGATGGTATTCCATGGAGTCGAATGATTTCCTTGAGGTAAAGAGATGCTAGGGATGAGGCAGTTCTTTTACTTTTGACAGGTAAAAAGTGGGCGCTTTTAGTAAGCCTATCCACTATTACCCATATGCTAGTGTTGCTTCTCCTAGACCAAGGCAGCCCATCAACGAAGTCCATTGAGATGCTATCCCACTTCCACTGTGGGACCTCTAGAGGATGTAACAGACCGCCAGGCTTTTTCTGTTCCGCCTTAACCTGCTGGCACACCATACACTTAGAAACGAAATTTGCCACGTCCTTCTTCATGCCGTTCCAAAAGAAAGTTCTTTTTATGTCCTTGTACGTTTTATCTCCGCCTGGGTGTATCATCATCTTGGGGTGATGTGCTTCCTCGAGAACCCTCTTTACTAAATCCCTTGTCTGTGGGATGCATAGTCTTCCGTCTTGCCTTAGCCAACCCTTATCGTCGATGGAGTATCTGTTGAGGTGTCTTGAAGTCTCACCCCTAATTAGCCTATCAATCGTTTCCACAAGCTGAGGGTCTTCGCGTTGTGCTGTCCCTATTGAGTCCACTAAAGTCGGGCGCACTTCGAGAGATGCTAGCTAGCCTGGTACAAAATCGGAGGAAGGCCTAAAGTCGAAGCTGGCTATAAACTCTAGGCTTTGTCTTTCAACAAACAGCGGGCTTAGGGTCAATTTCTTTCGGCTCAACGCGTCTGCCACTACGTTGCCTTTGCCCGGAGTGTAGGAGATCTCGATATCGTACGAGGCAAGAAACTCCATCCATCTTTGTTGCCTCAAGTTAAGATCTTTCTGCGAGAAAAGATATTTCAACGATTTATGGTCAGTGTAAAGTTCTAACTTCTCACCTAGGAGATAGGGTCGCCAAGACTAGAGTGCAAAGACGATGGAAGCTAACTCAAGATCGTGGGTCGGGTAGTTCTTTTCATGCACTTTCAACTGCCTCCTGCCATAAGCTACTACCCTTCCTTCTTGCATTAAGACGGCGCCTAGCCCTGTCCCACATGCATCTGTATAAACAGTGAACATCTTGCTTCCATCTGGCAACGTCAAAACTGGGGCTGTTGTAAGAGCCCTTTTTAGTCGCTGGAAAGCAAACTCGCAATCCAAGTCTCAATTGAACGCTAGATTCTTCTTGGTCAATTTCGTGAGCGGAGCTGAGATTTTCGAAAAATCCTTTATGAACTTTCGATAGAAACCTGCTAGTCCTAGAAAACTTCGGACCTCAGTTGCATTCCTTGGTGTCTTCCAATCCTGTACCGCCACTACCTTAGCAGGGTCCACCGCTAACCCTTGTTTGGATACTATGTGCCCAAGGAACCTCACCTCTTCTCTCCAAAAGTGGCATTTGGAGAATTTGGCTTTTAGCTGGTGGACTCGCAGAGTTTCCATGATTGCCCTTAAGTGCTGAGCATGTTCCTCTTCACTCTTTGAGAAGATAAGGATATCGTCTATGAAGACCACTACGAACTTATTGAGGAAATCTTTTAATACCCTACTCATCAGGTCCACGAAGTAAGCAGGTGCATTTGTCAAGCCGAAAGGCATGACAAGCCATTCAAAGAAGCCGTCTGGGGTTCTGAATGCCGTTTTATCGATACTATCTTCAGCCACCCTTAGCTGATGAAAACCGATCGCTAAATCGAGTTGGGAGAAAACAGACGCTCCTACAAGCTGATCAAACAAATCGTCAATTCTGGGGAGAGGGTGCCTATTCTTTTTCGTTAGCTTGTTGAGCTCCCTACAGTCAACACATAGACGGAGTGAACCATCCGCCTTTGTAGCGAACACCACTGGAGCGCCCCATTCTGAAATGCTCCTCCTAATGAACCCCTTTTCTAGAAGATCTTTAATCTGTTTACTGAGCTCTTTCCTTTCCCGTGGAGCCATGTGTCTAACGGGTAACGCAACGGGCTTTGCATTATCTACAAGGTATATGCGGAAGTCTATCTCCCGCTTCGGAGGCAAGCCCTTCACCTCTTCGAAGACATCCGGATATTCCCGGACCACTCTAACTGATTGCAAATTTTCAACAGAGGCATCTAGCGATTCAAGATAACTAAGCATAACCGCATACGAGGGATTACAAGAAATTTCCAAAGTGTTACCGAGCTGGGTTAGGAGCCTGACAACCCTTTCCTCACAATCAAGGATGGCCCCATTACTGGATAGCCAATCCATGCCCAATATCAAACCATATCCCGAAAAGCCCAAAACAAAGGCACTACATTCAAATTCTATGCTTAGAATAGAAATTTTCAATCCCAAACAGATCCTAGACAAATGAGCTGGGCCCCCAATTGGGTTTGAAACAATTAAGGGGTCCTCTACCATACTAGTTTTTAGGTGCAGAGATTCTACTAAAGCAGACGAGATAAATGAATGTGATGCGCCAGAATCAAATAAAGTGCGAACGGGGTGATCATAAAGATAAACTACACTTTCTACAGAAGTATTTATACCTCGTTGTTGCAGAGGTAGCGCTTCTAGCACATGAACTTGTGCCCCTGAGGTGGATCCAGCCCTCTGCCCCTGTCCTCGTTTCTTTGGGCAGTCCTTAGCTCTGTGGCCTGTCTCACCGCAAGAAAAGCACCCACCATTCTCCTTGGCCTTCTTTTTCCGGCAATCTTTCACTAAGTGCCCCACTTTGCCATAGAAATTACACTTCCTCTTCTCTTTGTTGCCTTTCCCGCCCTTCTTAAAGTCTGTCTTCTTAGGCTGCAAACCCTCTTTCTTCCCTTGAGAGCTTTCTGCCTTTGTCTCCTTCTTGCCCTTATCCTCTTCGTTCAGCAATGCCATTTGTACCAACCTTTCATATGTAGCTCCCATGGGGATATGGGTCATGGCCAAACTGTGTAATGGCTCATTCAACCCTTTGACGAAACGGAGAGCCTTCTTGTGCGGGGTGTTGACTAGGTCCTGCCCAAACCTAGCCAGCTCATCGAACTGATTAACATACTCTTTGATTGTCTTGTTCCCTTGCTTAAGAAATAAGAATTTTTCCAATTGCAAACTCCTTTCCGCATCTGAGAGAAATTTAGCCACAAACCTTGCCCTAAAGTCCTCCCATGTCTACATTGGTCTTTCTGCATTAGTGACTTCCCACCAGTAGGAAGCCTCGCCCTTTAGTAGCCATACTGCCAGTTGTACTTTCTGTCTATCTTCTACCTCAAAGATGTTGAATAAGTCCTAGGTTTCTTTCAGCCAATTTCTAGCTGCCACGAAGGACTTAGTTCCATGAAAATCCTTTCCTCCCATAGCTTTAAAATCTTTACATATCTTAGCAAACGTGTTTCCCCGTGGAGGAGGTGGAGGAAGAGGTGTTGCTGCAGCTGGATGATTTCCTGCAGTTGGGGGAGGAGGGACGATAGGACCTGGCTGATTGGCCCTTGCTTCTAAGAACCGTCTAAACCAACCAGGTATTGATACACCCACTGGCAAGTTAAGTTCTTCGGACATGCTGAAACAAAAAGGATAGATTCAAAACGAAGGATAAGAGATAGTACCTATGGCTTTGGGGGGACTTTGCCTTTTTAAAATAAAATAATATTTTTCTTTATAAAAATGCTTCTTTAAATTTCTTTTTTTGAAAATAAATTTTCAAAACTTTTTATCTTATCTGGTAAACCTATGCTCTGATACCAAGTGAAACACCCCACCTCCGTTAGGGTCACTCTCAAAGGGAATGCCCTAATTTTGGTGGAGGTTTATAAGTATAAGCCACAGATATACAAGACAGATATAAGAACACATATTTTTGAACAGCGGAAAACAACAACTTTTATTTCATTAAAATATGTGTTACACCAACCATACCATAATTGTCTTACAATACTTCCAAAAACATAACATCTTCATAACTGTCTTGATTACATTATTTAAAGAAGCATAAAGAAAACATAAATAAACTGCAAAAGTCCCATAGTTGCTGTCCACAGCCATAGTCCAAAACGAAAAGATCCAAGCAATACATTCTTTCTCTTCAAGCTGGATATAAAGGCTGGTCAAGCTGCGGTATTCCCTCCCTGTGGACCTGGGGGGGGGGGAACGGAAGAAAAGAAGACGAAAGAAAAGTAGAGTCAGACATAAAGCTTGAGTAAGCCTAGGACTATTCAGTCTATGAATAAAGAACTGGGTATGATAAGTATAAACTAGAAATGGGAAAGCACCATAAACTTAGTTAAGTTGTCTAGGGTCGAATATACTATCGTACCCCATATTAATCTCTATACCCATATAAACTAGTTCCCAACGGGCACCCCATAATCAGGGTGAAGTGATCCATTTTATGATGATCGGCTCCTACTCGCATAGTTACATGTGTCTTACGACCCCCGATGTTGTAGTTACCTATGTTGGTCCCAGCATGGGGTGTATCAAGTCCCATGGTGGCGGCCCGACACAATCCTAAAATGCACAGGTATGCTACTGGTGCCCAGTGCCTTATTTTTCTGCGCCAGAGTGTGTGCACGCCCGCACCCCGTTAGAACCTACACTGCTGCACCACCGCCGTCGATTTGACCTCTTACAGTCAGCCCAGTAATCGTGCCCCACCCTTCCTAGTTTCAGGGTATCATGATACACCTTATAGGGTTACTGCTGAAAAGGGTCCCCCGCTACTAGGTTTTCTATTTCTAGCCAACATGCTAAGTTGGTTAAGTGTTTTATAAACCTAACCCCCAATCAGTCTGTTTAGTTTAGCATGTTCCATTTTTATTAAGTATTAATATAATTTACTTAATCCTATCAATCTTGACTCAGCCTTAATTGTCTTATTAAAGCCTTGACCTCTCACATTAGACAGGTATTGTTGTGGCTGCCTATTGCCGGTTGGGTCCGGGAAGTCTTACGCCACAACTCAGTCTAACCTCGGGTCCTTATTGGGCTCCATGTTTAACCACCCACATTGGATAGGTATTGTTGTGACTACTGGACAGCCGGGCGGTTCCGGGTAGGTTTACATCACAACTCAATCCAACCTCGGGTTAAACACATTGTATTTTCTACATTTACATATTTTTTCTTTCTTCTTTTTATATGTAAATATTTGCGGCCCATTATTCAAATTCATCCTTATTGGTTAAGATTTATTTATGCCACTTAATTGTTTTTCAAAGTTATTGGCGTGCGTCAAACATGCCAACACATATGTTCTATATTTTAGCCCAAACGTCATTACCCCCGTTTTAATCGTTCGTTCCAATGTAAGGTGTGTTGGGTTTAATACTTAAACCCAATTTAGCCATATGAAAAGGGGAGGCTATAACATGGTGTTTATAAGGTGACATAAAAAGGGGAGTGTGAACGCATGAACTTGCAACATATGATCTAATTATCATAAGATAGGCATATGTGAACTTGCAATTGTAACAACATATAATATAAGCAATACTTAAACATGAATCATTCTATTCACAAAATCATGGTGTAGACGAAACATGTAGTCTTGGCATAAATAGTACTTAAACATGAACCACTCTAATCATATAATTATGGCATAATCATAATTGAACATGAGTCCTTATATGGTTATGGCGTAAACATAATTGATTATGAATCCTATTATTCATATAATCGTAGGTTTTTGTCCAATCTATGTAACTTGTAAGGGGATGCAATTCTAGTGTAAATTTCTAATGTAACTTATGTGCCAAAAATATATTATCATATGATTAAGATAACAACATAAGCTTAGAAAACATGTTTTTAACTAGGCATAATAACAAACATAGCTTAGACATGTTCATAAAATTAATACAAGCTTACAACGACGCTTGCTTTTGTAACTATCACAAAATCATGATTTTTATACTTGAACTATGATGCTAATTTCAACATAACCTTCATATGAATCATAATACTTAGGTGAATCAAATTACACTAAAGATGACCATAGAATTTTACATCATGTTGTCATAACAATAGATCATAGACTTGCATGAATTTCAAAATAAACTATTACAACATATAGTTGTTGTTTCAACATGAATCTTATACTTGCATTTACCAAATGGTTGTTGTAAATAACTACCACAAACATGTAGTTTTCAATATGAATCATATGCTTGCATGAGTCCCAATCAAAATTCCACAACATGTGGTTGTCAACATAAACCATATACTTGTATGAATCAAACCATAGCATTGCCAAATCGTTTAGAATCAAAATAACATACAAATATAAGTCATTATCGCCACAATTCCATTTTGTTTCCAACGCAAATCGCGTACTTGCAAATATCCAATCGTATACGATAATATTCCCAAATCGTTTTCCATCAAAGCAACATACAAATATAGATTATTATCGCCACAATTCCATTTCTTACATTACACAAATCAAAAAAATTATTTAATTCACATCGGAATAGCACTCTACTTACAGCGTATGGCGAATCTTTAATTCAGATATCTGAATTCTGAATTTGGAGATGCTATCCTTTGTTGTAGGTGTTGCTTTGATTTGATTAACGTTGCTTTAAGCTTTGAATTATCTCCTAGTCGTCTCTCTATTTCTGACGGCTATCTTCAGTCTCTCCTCAGCAGCATGACGGTCTCATCTCCATTTTAGTTTATGTGAATTAGGGTTAGTCTTAGGTCCTTTTTATAGAGTTTGTGAGTTGATTTAGACCGTCGATGAAGCTTGGTTCAATGATAGCCATTCGATTGAAGGAGACACCAACCAATAGCTGACACCTAGCCCTAGTGACAAGGCAAGACTCAGAAAATCGACCAAACACAAACCTGGCCAGCCAGGACTTGACCAGACCAGACCAGCAGGTCATTTTTGACCTGGGCGCACTTGGCAGGTGCGCCAGGTCAAAAATGTACTGGCGCACTTCCCAAGTGCGCCAGTGCATTTTTGTTCTGGCGCACTTCCCAAGTGCGCCAGTGCATTCTGACCCGTTTTCCGGTTTTTCGCCCAATTTCGTTCGTCCATATCTTCCTCATACGATATCCGTTTTATGCAAACTCAGACTTTATCTCAAGCAGAATTCCGAGACGAACGCAATGGCGTATCCCGTTTCCCTTAATTCTTTGATTTAAAATTAGTTATAGTTTAATTTATGAATTTCGCAGTTATAAAATACACGGGGTGTTACAACATTTTATATATTTACATTCTCTAAGGACTCTAATAACATATAAAGAATATCATGTATATTCACATTTTTCTACGACTTCTAAGAACATATAAATGGTCACTTATAGGTAATCAATATTCTATGTTATCATATAACATAATATTTTATATGTAAAACAATCTTATGAATTCTAATGTCATATAAAAATGATATTTTATATGTTCACAATTTCAATGATTCAAATGTCATAAAAAGAATGATATGTGAACAATTTCAATGATTCTATTGCATTTTTTACATTTGACAAAATAAATTTTGTCATTCAATCTTTTTATCAACCACAAAATGATATATTCCTTTCACCTATTTTATGTTAACAATAATGAGATATTGGGTAACAACAATTTTATAATAACCAAATTGACATATTTGTCTTTCAATTATTCTATCTTAACAAACAAGATATATATGTTTTCAACAAAACCAACATGAAATGTTTAATTTCAACTATCCTATAACAATCAAAATAATTTAATCCATCAACAGAACGGCATAAGAGGATTCATCAATCCACATCAAATCACAAATAACACAAAATATTACAGCGCGTGTGTAACAATAAAATTATAATTAACAAATTTAAATTATAAAATTTAAAGGAATAGAATTTCTCACAAATAGCTTTCCACCGCCTCAGTCCTAGCCAACTCGCAAGTGCCTCCTACCCGCAAAACTGCTCCGATGCTGGTGGCTTTGGAGAGGAAAATTGGCGACTGAAGTTGATAATTCCCGATCACACCTTTATAGTTTTAAAGATCTCGCAATGGCCCTTTGTTTAAAAAAAATAAAAAAAATTCTTTTTTTTTTTTTGGAGGGACTAATAAACTTCAGGAGAGAGTAGAAAGGGAAGAAGAAAATGGAGGAATGAATGCATAGAAAGGAAGGGGAAAAGATGTAGTGGTTTGGGAAAAATGAATGAAGAATAGATAAGAATGGTAGAATAAATAGCAAGTAATGTGAAATGTAATAACCCGGAAAATCTGAACCAGTTTAAAATTTTTATTTCGGCAATTTAAGCGAATTTTGAATATTTAAAATAGATTATTTTAAATAATATCGAAGAAAATTTATTTTGAATATAATTCGAACGTATATATTATATACGTCGTCGTTAGAATATATAATATTTATATATAATTATAAATAGAATTGAAAATGGCGCAGTAGTTCAATAATTCGATTTCAAACTTCAATTGAATGTACTGGGTGCAAAACAATCCGGATTTTAGTGAAACCAAAAACATTAGGATCTAATTGGGAATATCTTTCCAACGAATCCGAAAAATCAAAATTTCATAGCGGGAATCAAAAGATATGCCCAGTTGAAAATTCTGAATAGTCGCTATGGAATTCAGGCCCTTAAAAATGGACATTTTGCAAACGACCTCGGATTTCGACGTAACCACTTTTGTTGGGTCCGTGGTGTCAAATTATTGCTAGATTCCAAATTTCATAATTTTTCGAATCAATATGTGAGCATGGCATAGGAAAACGCGTTTGACAAGTTTTAGTTGATTTTAATCGACTGGAAATTGGCCATTTTTGTAACGGTCTCAGAATTCGACGAAACTAGTTTTGTTAGGACCGTATCGTCAATACGAAGCTAGAAAATATTTTTCTAGAATTTTTCTAGTTAGTATATGACCCCAGTAATTTGAAATGTACGTTTAAAATTCAGTATAGTGATTTAAATGTACATTAAACGGAAACTAATTCAAACAGTCGAATCAGCCTACGATACATATTCCATTGTGTTCGGAGTGGGGGTAAAACGCTATGGACGACAGGCGGTGGGCCTCGTTTAGAGGTCAAAAATAAAAGTTGCTTTTTAGTGATAAATTAAATAAAAAAAATATAATATTCCCCTTTTATCAGCCGACCCCCCCCCCCCCCGTTCATTTCAAAACGAAACGAAAAGAAGAAAAAAAAAACGCGCTGCCCTAGCCCTTCGACGGAGCCGCCGCCACAGACGTCCCCCCCCCCCTCCACTGCCTCCTGCTGCCTCCGCCTTCCTCGATTCCCGTCCCCCTCCTCTTCTGAATAAATCGAGACCCCCCCCCCTCGACTGAGCCGCCGCGCTCGACGGCGCCACCTCCACCCACAGCCGGACCCCCCCTCCCCTCTGTCCTTCCTCCTCCTTCCCAAATCAAACCCCCTTCCCTCCTTCGATCGACGCAAGCACCCAAACCCGCGAGCCACCCGAAACCCACCACCGCCTGCTCCTCTTCTCTCCCCTCCTCTAGCTGAATCGAATGCCGCCAGCACCTCCGACCACCTCAGGCAGTGAAACCCCCTCCCGCCGAATGGAAAAGTAAGTTTTATTATTTGTTTTAATTTTATTTATTTATTTCTTTTATATATGGTTATGCAAACCTGATTTTATTTTAAAATAAAAGGGTTAGGCCTTTAAAATGATATAAAAAAAAGGATTAGCGAAATAAAAATATAATTTTTATTACATAGAAAGTATAAAGATATAATTTTTATATAAGGAGGGTAATCAAAATATGATTTTTATATTTTTAAAGAATTAAAAATATGATTTTTATATTTTTAATGTATTAAAAATATAATCTTTATTAAGTAGAAGATGTAAAAATATGATTTTTGGTTAGGTAGAGAATTAAAAATATAATTTTTACATGATAGGAATATTAAAAATACCATCTTTATATGTGTAGAAAAATAAAAATGAGATTTTTATAAAGATGAAATCTTTAAATTTGAAAAGGCGAAGTCTATGTTTTTATAAAGGCGAAATCTTTATATGGAAAATAGCGTGATAAAAATATAATTTTTATCTATATAACATAGTAGTAAAAATTCGATTTTTATATATTGAATAGAGAAGTAAAAATTCGATTTTTAAATATATGAAGTGATTATAAAAATATGATTTTTAAATTGAAAGTGAACAAATAAAAATGTGATTTTTATTTTAAAGACATAAGATAATAAAAATATGATTTTTATTTTAAAGACATCAGCAAATATAAAAATGTGTGATTTTTATATATGTAGTGGCTACGGGCAGCGAAGTTGACAAAGATGCGATAACGATGAAGATTTCTATCAAAGAAGAGTCAAGATGATTGGATGTTGAGACGACCCGATTTCCCGTTCTCACGGAAACAAGGGTATCTTTTGGAATATAACACAGAAACAGATAATAGCAGAACAGAATTAAATAAATACACCAGAATGAACAACAAAATATACTGGATAAAAGTAATCATCAAAGTTACACAGTATACAGGATCTTACTTATTACAAATACAGTTCAGCTATACATAAATGTCTACAGCGGAAATAAACAAAATATGTACAATAGGAGCTGAACAGCATAAAAAGAAATAAATGATAGAATCCATCTTCAGCTCCAGCTATCCAGAAAGAACCAGCTAAACCTGAATACAAGGCTGCCCGTGTAGAAATAGGGGCACCCGAGTTTGAAAGTGAAACAAACTACGAGACAGTCATGGGACTGGTATGAGAAATCCACTCAACACATATATAATTGGCTAATCACAGGACCACGCCACTTTCGTGGAACGGGTTTACTCCATTGGATTGCCAGTGCTTTAAAACAAATCTTTCTTTTAAACATCGCTATGCTTTTTATAAAAATGAAACCGTTATAAGACTCAGTTCCCATCACACAATGCAACGCAAACCGGAGGATAGAGTTTTTACCTTATAACGGCCAAATATGCTTGATACGAATAAAACAAAGGCATTTGATATTATTGCTAGTGTTTATATGTTTTGAAAACAATTTCAAATCATAACTATCAATCATAGACGGCATTAATGCCCCATACCACTATGTCGCCATATATAGGTATACAATCAAAACCGCACAGTCACATATTTGGAAATTGGTTTTCCGTCATGAACCAAGGCAAAAGATAGTCCTTACCGAATTCGTGACTCTCTAGCCCGAGCCACAAGCAAGTACTCAGTCAAGCCTTCGGAGCGACAGGGCCGGTCCACCGATGTGGATTAAAATGCCTGAGCAATACGTTTCCCCGCCCTTTGGGGCGCAAACGAGCCAACGAATGACTCCATCGGACCCGGATCGTCCGATCAAACCGAGGCGCCTCGCAACAGCAACAACCACATAGGTGAAAAGTATATAAATGTCAGGGCTGGTAGGTCACTGACACCACCCTAGCTAGAAAGAAACGCATGCCCTCCCTGAGGTCCTTCTCCCGTTTTAGGTTCATACCGGGGTGTGAGGCTCGCGAATTCACGTTATACACAAAGCTACGCCACACAGGCGGGGCTTTGATCATCACCACAAGACTTTGCTTTTCAACAGAAGCCCTGATCACTGCATCTTAGCATGGCACATAGGCAATTCACGCCATGCGATTGATGTCCATCGATATACAACCTCTGAGCTCGTACGTCTCAGAGAAGGGCGTTAAGCAAAAGAATAAATTCTCCGCCGCCAAACAGATGTATATTTAACAGAGATCAATCAACATAGAATAAAATCCAATGTCGGACACACAGTCCATTTACAAGTCCGTTCTGGGTCTGAACGAAACCGGAGGCACTAAATACCTCGCAAACCCATCGATCACCACGTACGTCTGGACGATCACCACTCATTATCCATATTTCGGGATGCCTCCCAATCAGGACCTCGGTTACCATCCAAACGAGGTGAAGATCTCCGGTCTTCGACCATCGTCTTCATCTTCGACTTTCATTCGTCGGCCAATTATTTGAAATGAGAATTAACTCGACCTTTTCAAATAATTCACGTATATTTAGAATTTCAAATCGATTTATTTCAATGGTTAAATTATTCGACAACACCAATATTGTTCTTTAATGTAATTTTCACACCAAACACATTCAACCATCAAAAGCCACATAAATCGAGCAAATTCAGTTTATTTCTATTCCATATCGCTTATGATATTTTATAACGATTTATCGCTATTTTTATTTATTTTAAAATAGCTAATATATTCAAAACGACGCTTCGGGCCATAACGCGGCCGTGGCGCTGTTTTTCTTCATATTTGATTTACACATATCTGAAAATCTAACCGTTGGATCTTCACAAAATTTACATCATGAGAAAGGTCTTTTCAAAACGAATCCAACGGTTCCAGTTTCGGGAAAATTCGACGGTCGGATCTCCCGGTACAATCGTTTGAAATTTCGATTTCAAAATACGAACTGCAGCATCGTTATTCGATTAAATATAATTATATTTATATATATAAATAAATATAATCGTTTCTGGCGCTGTTTTTCTTCAGATTTGAATTAAACATTCCAGACAATCCAACCGTTGGATTTCTACAAAGTTGGTGCCGTTGGGAAGATATTTCCAAGGCGAACCCGACGGTTGAGGTTTCGGGAAAATCCAATGGTCGGATTTCCCGCACTAGTCGTTTGAAATCACGGTTTCAAAATACGAACTGCACGGCCTCGTTTCGTTTTAATTTTATTTATATTTATATATTTATATAAATATAGTTCATTCAACAATTTCAATATCGTTTTCACTTCAAATATTTTTCTAACGCCTTAAATTTTGGAAAAATTTCGCCATAACCTCCCCTGCACCGGGAGCATCGGGAAATCGCAAATAGCTTTCCCGGTCCTTCTAATCTCAAAAAGAAAAAGAAAAAGCCAAGCGGCTAGCCAACAGGCTCAAAATCATCACCCAAACAAATCAGTAAATGTGTACCTATTTGTCGGGCACAAAATTTTATTCCTCTTCTCTAGCCCCTTTGCTATAACCTGTTCAATGAATATTGCATGTACATATATATACAGTTCTTATCATTTATCAATTTCTATTCGACTTCATATTTGATTTCTATTTGGTTTAAAAACACCATTCATTCTAATGTTACATAAATAGGTGCAAATCATTTCATTAGCTAATTAATGAATATTTCAACTCATGTATGTTTATTTTGAACAAGTGGCTATTTTTAACACTTCACATTTTAACGATTTATGCATACAATAAAAATGCGATTCTTATTGTAAAACGATTCATTTCAAAACACTATTTTTCTATATAGTTCATATAGTCGATAAAAGGTGATTTTTATTATCAAACAATTTATTTCAAAATATGAATACCATTCAACACATGAATTTCTAATCAACGAATGAATATCAATTCAACACATGAATGTTTTCTATAGTTTCTATGTATAAATAAAAATGTGATTTTTATTATCGAACGATTTATTTCAAAATATGAATACCATTCAACACATGAATTTCTAATCAACGAATGAATATCAATTCAACACATGAATGTTTTCTATAGTTTCTATATATAGATAAAAATGTGATTTTTATTATCGAACGATTTATTTCAAAATATGAATACCATTCAACACATGAATTTCTAATCAACGAATGAATATCAATTCAACACATGAATGTTTTCTATTCAATGAATAAATATAGTTTAAGCATATGAAAATAATTCAAACACACGAATATTATTCAAAATTTCGGCAGCATAACGGCAGGGTAGTTAAACCGGCACCGTCCCTAGTACGGCTCCTCGCTCTACCTTAAAACCTCGCGGTTTTGGACAATGGTGATCATGCATCTAGTTCGCACGCAGGCGGCTTGTATATATTTATTTCATTTCCACAAACTAATCCTATGTGGTTTCAACCAAATATTTTCCAATCACAAACGGGTATTTTTCAACCGCAATCAACCAATATCAATCACAAACAATCCCAAACTATCATTCGCTATCAATCAATTTTCACAACAATTTCAACCAATAAATATCGTCCATGGTTTGTGGACGAGGGGCGTATATATATATATATATATAGATATAGATATTTATATATAGCAATTCACTTTCATTTTCAACACATATATTTATTTATAAAAATAAATTGAAGAGTGAGAAATCCTCACCAATAGCTATCCAATAACACGACTCTTCCTTTATAGTAATCTTCGCCTATTTCGCCTTCTTGTCGCTTTCGTTGCCCGTATTCTCTACATAGGTAAAAATCGAATTTTTACTATGTTATTCAATATATAAAGATTATATTCTAAAAACAAAGATTATATTTTTAATATTTCTATGATGTAAAAATTATATTTTTATTACTTTAAAAATACAAAAATCATGTCTTGCTCCTTCTACCTAATAAAAATCCCGTCTTTTCTCTTTTTAAAAATATGATCTTTATTTTTGCAAGTTCAAATATTTTCCTATTAAAAGATTAAACCTTTTTCTTTTAAAAGATTAAACCTTTTCTATTTCAAACCTTAAAATAAAATCAGTTTTTAATTTCTTTTCAAATCAGTTTTTAAAATCTTTTTTTTTTAAAAAAAAATCCAGTTTTTATATCATTTTAAAAATCCAGTTTTTATATCATTTAAAAATCCAGTTTTTATATCATTTAAAAATCCAGTTTTTATATCATTTAAAAATCCAGTTTTTAAATCATTTAAAAATCCAGTTTTTATATCATTTAAAAGTCCAGTTTTTAATTTTTAAATCATTTTATAAATCAGTTTTTATATTCTCATTATAAATCAGTTTTTAAATTCTGTTTATAAAAAAATAAAAATAAAATAATAAAATAAAAAGAAATACTTACATGGGGGGGTTTCTGCAGTTTGACGGAGGAGGTGCGCGACTTCAGGCGGAGGCGGAGGAGGGGGTCGCGGGTGGTCAGCTGCAGGCCATCGGTGGGCGAGGGCGAGGTCGTTCTGGGCTAGCGCGTTAGGGTTTGGGGGTAGAAGGATTGAGGCGCAGGAGGAAGTAGACGAGTTCGTGGCGAGGGGAGGGAGGCACCTCTGGTGTAACAACCCGAAAATCTGGGCCAGTTTAAAATTTCTATTTTGGCAATTTTAGCGAATTTTGATTATTTAAAATGAATTATTTTAAATAATATCGACGTGAAATTTATTTTGAATATAATTCGAACGTATATATTTATATGCGTCGTCGTTAGAATATAAATAATTATATATAATTATAAATAGAATTGAAAATGGCGCGGTAGTTCGATAATTCGATTTCAAACTTCAATTGAATGTACCGGGTGCAAAACAATCCGGATTTTAGTGAAACCAGAAATCATAGGATCTATTTGATAATATCTTTCCAACGAATCCGACAAATCAAATTTTGATAGCGGGAATCAAAAGATATGTCCAGTTGAAAATTCTGAATAGTCGCTATGGAATTCAGGCCCTTAAAAATGGACATTTTGCAAATGACCTCGGATTTCGATGAAACCAATTTTGTTGGGTCCGTGATGTAAAGTTATTGCTAGGTTCCAAATTTCATAATTTTCTGAATCAATATGTGATAGTGGCAAAGGAAAACGCGTTTGACCAGTTTTAGTTTATTTTAATCGACTGGAAAATGGCCATTTTTCCAACAGTTTCAGAATTCAACGAAACTAGTTTTGTTAGGACCGTATCGTCAATACGAAGCTAGAAAATATTTTTCGAGAATTTTTAGAGTTAGTATGTGACCCCGGTAATTTGAAATGTACGTTTAAAATCCAATATAAGGATTTAAATGTAAATTTAACGGAAACTGATTGTGACAGCCGAATCAGCTTGCGATACATATCCCATTGTGTTCGGAATGGGGGTGAAACGCTATGGACGACAGGCGGTGGGCCACGTTTAGAGGTCGCATGTAAAAGTCAACTTTTTCTAATTAAATAATAATAAAAATATATATATATATATAAAAATAAAATATCTTCTCTTTCCCCCTTATTAACCGCTGCCCCCTTTTCCCTCGTTCATCCGATCCAGAAAAAAAAAGAAGAAAAGAAAAAAAAAACAAACAAATCGCACGCCGCCACCAGCCGATCCCCCAACCTCCGATCCTCCGCCGTCGCCTGGGGCTTCCCGCCGCCGCCTGGATGCGAGCCACCCCCCGTTGCGAACTGCGACTTCTCCCCCCCCCCCTCTCCCTCATCAATCGACGCGCAGCTACCCCCCTCCCCCTTCATCCGCCACGCCAGAGAAGCCCTCCCCCCTGCGATGCACTTCCGACGCCGAACTCCGACGAGAGCACCACCCCTCCGACGATCTACGAAACCCCCCTCCTCTGTAAGTTTTTATTTATTTATTTATTTTATTTCATTTATTTTATTTTTATTTTATATAAACAGTATTAAAACTGATTTTAATTAGGTATAAAACTGATTTTAATTAGGTATAAAACTGAATTTGAAAAAGGAGTTAAAACTGAATTTGAAAAAGGAGTAAAAACTGATTTTGAAAAAGAAGTAAAAACTGATTTTGAAAAAGCATTTAAAAACTGATTTTATTTTTAGATTTTAAAAGGAAAAAGATTTAGATTTTAAAAATAGAAAAGATTTAAACTTTAAAATAGAAAAGATTTAAACTTGAAAAGTAAAAGAGTTAAACTTTAAAATGGAAAAGGCGGAATCTATATTTTTGAAAAATATGATTTTTATATAATGAACTTCGAAATAAAAATAGAATTTTTATATAATGAACTTCGAAATAAAAATAGAATTTTTATATAATGAACTTCGAAATAAAAATAGAATTTTTATATAATGAACTTCGAAATAAAAATAGAATTTTTATATATTAAACATCGAGGTAAAAATATGATTTTTATATATTGAATAACATAGTAAAAATTCGATTTTTACATATGTAGAGAATACGGGCAATAAAGCGACAAAGGAGAGATTGGCGAAGATTTTATGCAAGGAAGTGCCGTGGAGCTTGGATAGCTTTCTGTGAGAACTTCTCACCTTTCAATTTAATTTTTCTAGTTATATATATACTAGGATGCAGACGGTGCTTAGTAGCACCCGACACCCGTCATCCACAGACCATGGATGACTTGTTTGTTAAATTGTTTGGTTGTGTAGTAGATTAGATGATTTGATTTGAAATTGAATTGTTTGGTGAAATTGAATTGGATTGATTGATGTGTGAATGGCGTGGGCCTTCACTAGACCGGGGATAAGGCTAGGCCTCGTCCCGTTTCTAGTATCGTGCCGTTATGCCGCCGAAATTTTCTAAAATATGTTAGAAAAATAAAAATATCATTTTATTTAAAGAATGAATTGAACAGAAATTCATATGTTGGAATAAAATGTTTTGTCATTAAAAATATAATTTTTAACGTGAATGTGAATAAATAAGTATTCATTTACAAACCAGACGGTTTGTTTATGTACACCTATTTGAAGGACATTGATTGGGTCGATAAATTTTACACATCGCCCAACTGCACAAATAAAATGTGCGTTTGATTGTTTGAAACCCCACACGGGTGTTGGGATGAAATTTGAAGTTCACTCATCCTGATTGATTGAATATGTCGATCGATTGATTGACAGGCTGTTATAAGCGTTAGATATCTATATTTGATGCTTATACAGTGTAGTGCACTTTGGTTGATGGTTGATTATTTTTCAATGCTATTATATGTGTGTAATGCATGAAAATCCATATAATTAACTTTATATGGTAATTGATTGGGCCTCATTCCAATTTGAAAAATAAAGAATATTATAAAATAAAAGTTCATGTGTTGACAGTACTCATCCATTGAGATTGGTCATGTGTTGAACGAAATATTTTAGTAATAAAATTTACATCTTTATCGATATAAAATAAATTTCATGTGTTGACAGTACTCATCCATTGAGATTGGTCATGTGTTGAACGATATATTTTGAAAATAACAACTATTTTGAAAAAGAAATATCTGAAATAGAATATTTGAAAATAGAAATTTATGAAGCCGTGTTGATTAGTTTGACGCCATTTTGACGTGAACGATATTTATATCGATTTTATTCATTTAGAATTGAATTGAAAATGAATTGAAAACGATTTCGAAATGAATTGAATTGAAAATGAATTCAAATTGAATTGAAAACGATTTCGAAAGGAATTAAATTGAAAACGAATTCAAATTGAATTGAAATTGAATTGAAAACGATTTCGAAATGAATTGAATTGAAAACGATTTCGAAAAGAATTGAATTGAAAACGATTTCGAAATGAATTGAATTGAAAACGAATTCAAATTGAATTGAAAATGAATTGAAAACGATTTCGAAATGAATTGAATTGAAAACGAATTCAAATTGAATTGAAAATGAATTGAAAACGATTTCGAAATGAATTGAATTGAAAATGAATTCAAATTGAATTGAAAATGAATTGAAAACGATTTCGAAAGGAATTGAATTGAAAACGAATTCAAATTGAATTGAAATTGAATTGAAAACGAATTCAAATTGAATTGAAATTGAATTGAAAACGAATTCAAATTGAATTGAAATTGAATTGAAAACGATTTCGAAAAGAATTGAATTGAAAACGATTTCGAAAAGAATTGAATTGAAAACGATTTCGAAAAGAATTGAATTGAAAACGATTTCGAAAAGAATTGAATTGAAAACGATTTCGAAATGAATTGAATTGAAAACGATTTCGAAAAAAATTGAATTGAAAACGATTTCAAATTGAATTAGAAACAAATTGAAATGAATTCAAATTGAATTGAAATTTGAATTGAATAGAAAAGAATTTTAAAGCGAGTTTATAAAGAAGAATTCAATTTTGATTTGAATTGAAATGGAAGTTGAAATCGCCTTTGAAACGAATTTAAAACTATTTATATAATTCGTTTTAAATAGAAATCGACGAAATATATATTATATATGTTATATATATAATATAATGGCCTGAATAGAACGCGCCGCGCCGCGGTAGTTCGTGAATTTCGACCATTTATTTCAAACGGACATTACGGGAGATCCGACCGTCGGATTCTCCTAAAACCGGAACCGTTGGGTTCGTATCGAAAAGAGCTTTCTAATGAATATTAGAAATTTGAAATCTAATGGTTGGATTTGGAATTATGTCCAAATCAAATTTGAAAAAGGTCGCTGTAATGCAGTTCGATGACCATTGATGGAAATCGACTGTACGGGCCTTGATAAAATTATTAAAAATAGTAATAATTTGTGTGAAATCATAAGAAATGATTTGTGAAGATTTGGGATGAAAAACTCCATATTTGAAAAGATAAAAATAGACTTTTATCGAATTGAACTAGTTTTGAACTAGAAATATAATTCTATTTATTTTTAAATAAATAAATTGAATTTGAAAAGGGTTTTGAAAATAACCAGAATATCCAATGATTGCGTTGGAGTGGATTTGAATCGAAATTGTCTTCGGAATATTTCGATGTTGGAATTCGTGATTATACAGGTGTTGTTATGGAAATTTGAAAGATATATATTTATATCTTTATTTCCAATACGACATTTGTTAGTTGTAGAATTTGATATTGAATATAAGCCGATATATTTTCTATTCAGAGCCTTGTATTGAATATCGAATGTGATTTGGGTTTGTCGTGAATGGTGTCTTCACTAACACTGTTCTTGAACCCAGTTGAGAAAAGATTAAATCTTTTTATTTAGATTTAATGAAGTGTACCAATTAAATAATATTTAATTGGAGTTGAATTGATATTGATTTTTGGGTTTATCGTGAACAGTGTTTTAAACAACACTCGTTCTTTAACCCGATAATTAATGAATGTGATTTTGGGTTTATCGTGAACTGTGTTTTTAAATGACACGGATTCTTTAACCCAGTTAACGATTAAAACTAAGTGGAGTTTTAATGAATCTTTAATTAGATTGAAATGATCAAGAATGGAGTATCACCAGTTTTTCTCCAGGCGATAGTTAAATCTTTAATTAGATTTGAACGTGAAATGGTAATTGAATTTACCGATAACACTATGGTGTTAGATATGAAGTACTACCAGTTTTACTTCATGGGATGAATAGGTTGGGATTGGGAAATTAAAACAAATGATTACTTCGGTAAGGTTCTCTAATCCCGACTAGTTTTGAATTGATATTCAAAAATAGATTAAAGAATAAATTCAAGAAATTTATCTTGGCTAAAAATTTATGGGAACCTTTCCCTATGAATGTGAAATCAGAAACTAACTGTCGGTTAGCTAAGCAGAATGGTTTTCTGGATATTGATCTGATGTTGGTTTCGGCCTTCGGGGTTAATATTTGGGGAATTATTCTCTTGATTAATTTACGGTTAGTGACTGATGAATTGGAATGAGGCGTATGTTGTGTTTGTGTAACACTTATTTAAAATATACGCGAGTTATTCGGAAAGACCGGGTTCATCCCATTCTGAATAACTGATACGACGATAAGTCGAAGATGAAGACGATGGTCGAAGACCAGAAGTCTTCACGTCGTTTGGGTAATTACTGATGATCTTGATTGGGCTGTACACCCAAGAAGATGGAAACAGTTAGTGATCGTCCAGACGTACTTGGAGATCGATGGATATGCGGGGTACTAGGTGCCTCCGGTTTCGTTCAGACCCAGAACGGACTTGTAAATGGACTGTGTGTCTGACATTGGATTTTAGTCCGTGAGATTGATCTCTATTAAATATATATCTGTTTGGCGGCGGAGAATTTATTCTCTTGCTTAACGCTCTTCTCTGAGACGTACGAGCTCAGGGGTTATATATTGATGGATATCAATCGCATGGAGTGAATTGCCTGTGTGGCATGCCTAAGTGGCAAATGATCAAGGCTTCTGTTGAAAAGCAAAGTCTTGTGGTTGATGATCAAAGCACGGCCTTGTGTGGCGTAGCTTTGTGTAACGTTGATTCGCGAGTATCACACCCGGTATGAACCAAAAACGGGAGACGGACCTCAGGGAGGACTTGCGTTTCTTTCTAGTTAGAAGTGGCGTCAGTGGTTTTACACGCCCTGACGAGTTTGACTTATGTGGTTGTTGCTGTTGCGAGGCGCCTCGGATTGATCGGTCGTTCTCGAACCGATGGAGTCATTTAGTTGGCTCACTTACACCCCATAGGGTGGGGAAACGTAGTGTTCAGGCATAATAATCCACATCGGTGGACCGGCCCTGACGATCTAAAGGCTTGCCTGCGCGCTTGCTTGTGGCTCGGGCTAGAGAGTCACGAATCGGTAGAGGACGATCCCTAGCCTCGGTTCATACCATAAATGATAACCCAACTTCCAATACGACATTTACGGTTTTGATTGTAAACTTATATATGGCGACATAGTGTTATGGGCCATTCATGCCGCCTATGATTGATACTTATGATTTGAAGTTGTTTTATACACTATGCACTTATAATAGTATCAAATGATTTGTTTTAAACGTATCAAGCATTCTTTGGCTGTTATAAGGGAAAACCCTATCCCCCGGCTTGCGTTGCATTGTGTGATAGGACCTGGGTCTTATAACAGCTTCATTTTTCTTTATTTAGCATTGCGCTGTTTGTTTTATGCACTGGTATTCTTGGGAGGAAACCCGTTCCGTGTTAGACGGCGTGGTCCCTTGATTTACCTAATGATTTAAAATAAAGATTAACTGTTTTAGTTCTCACACCAGTCACATGACTGACCTGGAGTTTATTGTTTTAACCTAAACTCTGGGTGCCCCTATTTTCGACACGGGCAACTAGTAGTTTTGGTTTTGCAGATTTATATTCACAGGATCCTGGTTTACAGCTGGAACGATATCCGGAAAGCTTTGTATCCGTATATCTACTTCTAGTTGTGTATTGTATTATTTTCCGCTGCTATGTATTTAAATGTAATTTAAATCTCTGATATTTCTGTGTAATATTCATTTATACTCTGTATATTCTTGTAATCTGATGCATTGTAGTAATATACAATGAAATGTTCTTCTGTATGCGTTCTGTTGTGGCTTGTTCTCGAACTATCCGACGCTTTCCTTTACGGGGAAGTTACGGGTCTTCACAGTTGGTATCAGAGCTTTGGTTTACATAGCTAGAGAACAAGGCACATTAGAACCCTACGAAAGAATTCATCAGATAATTGGATTAGTAAAATCCAATTAGAATGACTCGTTAGAGATAGGATCAGTAGTATCCTAGAACGAGTGTGAAGAGTATATTTTTGAAAGTGAAAACAAATTTTGTTTTGAAAATTTAAATCAACTATTCGTATTTGATTATCTATTTATATTGAGTTGGACAGTCCAGTATATAAAGATTTTGCGTATACGTCTGATCCACGTGTATTTGAAATTTTAATATATTGGATAGATATAGCAACACACTCTAGTCGCCCGAAGATGATATTGATGATAGCGATCGCATCATCAACATTTATATTCGTGTTTCGAAGGTGTGATTTCGATATATTTCCATTAGACTGGTGTGAGAACCAAATCTTATATAGCTAGAACACTTTAGTGCAAATTGGCATCAAAAACAAGATTTTCTGCATATATATCAAAATTATGAATTTGAAACGTTAATTCACTAATTGATTGATGTTTGTGTTGTTTGTTTATTTGTTTGCTAATTTTGAACCATTTAGCCTAATGGAAACAAATATTGAATTGTATTGAAATTTGGTCGCATTTGCTTGCATACATAAACTTACATTGAACAGGTCATAGCAAGGAGGCTAGAGCAGAGAATAAAATATGTTTGCCCGACAAATAGGTACATGTTTACTACATAATTTACTGTTTTGTTTGGGTGATGATGATTTTATGAGCCTATTGGCTAGCCGCTTGGCTTTTTCTTTTTCTTTTTGAGATCTGAAGGACCGGGGAAGCTATTTGAAATTCCCCGATGCTCCCGGTGCAGGGGAGGTTATGGCGAAATTTTTCGAAAATTTAGGGTGTTAGCAAAAATTTTGAAATTTTAGAAAATTCTCAGAAACTGAAAGGTTGGAGAATGGAAGCCAGATCGAACGTAGAGTTGATTAATCAAACCACTTTCGACTTTGTTCCTTTTCGGGGACGAAAAGTTTTAAGTGGGGGAGATTGTAACAACCCGAAAATCTGGGCCAGTTTAAAATTTCTATTTTGGCAATTTTAGCGAATTTTGATTACTTAAAATGAATTATTTTAAATAATACCGACATGAAATTAATTTTGAATATAATTCGAACGTATATATTTATACGCGTCGTCGTTAGAATATAAATAATTATATATAATTATAAATAGAATTGAAAATGGCGCGGTAGTTCGATAATTCGATTTCAAACTTCAATTGAATGTACCGGGTGCAAAACAATCCGGATTTTAGTGAAACCAGAAATCATAGGATCTATTTGATAATATCTTTCCAACGAATCCGACAAATCAAATTTTGATAGCGGGAATCAAAAGATATGTCCAGTTGAAAATTTTGAATAGTCGCTATGGAATTCAGGCCCTTAAAAATGGACATTTTGCAAACGACCTCGGATTTCGATGAAACCAATTTTGTTGGGTCCGTGATGTAAAGTTATTGCTAGGTTCCAAATTTCATAATTTTCTGAATCAATATGTGAGCGTGGCAAAGGAAAACGCGTTTGACCAATTTTAGTTGATTTTAATCGACTGGAAAATGGCCATTTTTCCAACAGTCTCAGAATTCAACGAAACTAGTTTTTTTAGGACCGTATCGTCAATACGAAGCTAGAAAATATTTTTCGAGAATTTTTAGAGTTAGTATGTGACCCCGGTAATTTGAAATGTACTTTTAAAATCCAATATAAGGATTTAAATGTAAATTTAACGGAAACTGATTGTGACAGCCGAATCAGCTTGCGATTCATATCCCATTGTGTTCGGAATGGGGGTGAAACGCTATGGACGACAGGCGGTGGGCCTCGTTTAGAGGTCGCATGTAAAAGTCAACTTTTTCTAATTAAATAATAATAAAAAAAAATATAAAAATAAAATATCTTCTCTTTCCCCCTTATTAACCGCTGCCCCCTTTTCCCTCGTTCATCCGATCCAGAAAAAAAAAAAAAAAAGAAAAAAAAAAAACAAATCGCACGCCGCCACCAGCCGATCCCCCAACCTCCGATCCTCCGCCGTCGCCTGGGGCTTCCCGCCGCCGCCTGGATGCGAGCCACCCCCCGTTGCGAACTGCGACTTCTCCCCCCCCCCCCCTCTCCCTCATCAATCGACACGCAGCTACCCCCCTCCCCCTTCATCCGCCACGCCAGAGAAGCCCTCCCCCCTGCGATGCACTTCCGACGCCGAACTCCGACGAGAGCACCACCCCTCCGACGATCTACGAAACCCCCCTCCTCTGTAAGTTTTTATTTATTTATTTATTTTATTTCATTTATTTTATTTTTATTTTATATAAACAGTATTAAAACTGATTTTAATTAGGTATAAAACTGATTTTAATTAGGTATTAAACTGATTTTAATTAGGTATAAAACTGAATTTGAAAAAGGAGTTAAAACTGAATTTGAAAAAGGAGTAAAAACTGATTTTGAAAAAGAAGTAAAAACTGATTTTGAAAAAGCATTTAAAAACTGATTTTATTTTTAGATTTTAAAAGGAAAAAGATTTATATTTTAAAAATAGAAAAGATTTAAACTTTAAAATAGAAAAGATTTAAACTTGAAAAGTAAAAGAGTTAAACTTTAAAATGGAAAAGGCGGAATCTATATTTTTGAAAAATATGATTTTTATATAATGAACTTCGAAATAAAAATAGTATTTTTATATAATGAACTTCGAAATAAAAATAGAATTTTTATATAATGAACTTCGAAATAAAAATAGAATTTTTATATAATGAACTTCGAAATAAAAATAGAATTTTTATATAATGAACTTCGAAATAAAAATAGAATTTTTATATAATGAACTTCGAAATAAAAATAGAATTTTTATATATTAAACATCGAGGTAAAAATATGATTTTTATATATTGAATAACATAGTAAAAATTCGATTTTTACATATGTAGAGAATACGGGCAACAAAGCGACAAAGGAGAGATTGGCGAAGATTTTATGCAAGGAAGTGCCGTGCAGCTTGGATAGCTTTCTGTGAGAACTTCTCACCTTTCAATTTAATTTTTCTAGTTATATATATACTAGGATGCAGACTGTAACAACCCGTATTTTCAATAACCTGTAATAACATAAATCGAGGCAGAATTTAATTCTAAAATGGGAATCAAGGGAAACGGGCTATGCCATTGCGTTCGTCTCGGAAAAATACGCGAAATAGAGTCCGAGTTTTCGAAAATCGGAGTCCGTATGACCAAGATATGGCCTCGCGAAGTTTCACGAAAATTCCCAAATTAAAGTATACTTAATTAAGTGAAATGGGTTGTGTAGATATATATATATATATATATTGATATATATATATATATATAATTGAAAATTTAATAAATAAATATGCAAAAATGCTCAAAACAGCGAATTGGGAGAGGGGAATAACCGAACCGGCCGATTTTTGAAGTCGACCCGAGCCCGCTGGGTCGACTAGGGGTTAATCCAGGGTGTTTGGCTGTCAACCCGTGGGCCGATTCGCTCAAGTGCAGATTTTGCATTTGAATGGTTCTCATGGTCCATCTTTAATCTAAAGGCCCTAGATGGTTCCTACACTTGACTTCTTCCCCAAGACATGCTTTGATGGCTTGGATTGAATCTAGGGTTAATCCTATGGCCTAAAACACTTGCCTAATCTATAAATAAGACCCTAACCTACCCTAATTCATTCATAATTAAACCTAGTGACTAAACTATGGCAAAATGCTAGCTCTCATGGCCTCCACTAATTTTATGAAGAGGGTTGCATACTAATCACTCTCTAATCAACTTCTAATCCCTTCTTAGCATCTTAATCTTCTTCATTTGGTGTTCAAAGTTGCTAGTTGTGAGTTTCTATCACTTTGATGATCTTTTGGTAAACTAATTAGATGAGATGTGACGAGATTTATGGTTTTGTATGTGGGTTAATGAGCTTTGAATCATATGATATGATGTTAGCATTAATCTTATGTTTATGCATGTTGAGTATGTAAGCTTATGCAAGTTTAATATGATGTATGTTATGTTTGCATGATGCTAAATATGCAAGTTGTGGGCTATGTAATCATATGCATGTTATGCAAGTTCATGGTAATATGCTATGCAAGTTACATGTATGTAAATATGCAAGTTACATGTTTGTTAATATGCAAGTTACATGTATGTAAATATGCAAGTTACATGTTTGTTAATATGCAAGTTACATGTTTGTTAATATGCAAGTTACATGTATGTAAATATGCAAGTTACATGTTTCTTTATATGCAAGTTACATGTTTGTTAATATGCGAGTTACATGTATGTAAATATGCAAGTTACATGTTTATTAATATGCAAGTTCATGATGACACATTATGCAAGTCTATAAGCTAATATGCAAGTTTGTTATGCAAAATGAATATGTAAGTTATGTGACATATTATATGCAAGTTATGTGACATGTTATGCAAGTTCATATGCAAGTTATGTGTTTGTTAATATGCAAGATGGCACCTTTGAAACATGTTCATTCATATGCAAGTTGACACCTTTTATATGTGTTATATCATGAACGAAATTACGTGGGAACGATGGGGTAATTAAATGCATAAGTTAATAAGATTGTGTGAAATTAATATAATTATGCATAACACAAAATAAATAAACATAGTATGGGAATTTGCCTATTTGGTTAGGTGTACCCATACTATGTGTTGGGAATTTACCTATTGAGTTAGGTCTACCCCATGGGAATTTACCTATTAAGTTAGGTCTACCCATGTTAAGAAAACTTGATTAATTAGGGATAATTAATATAAAATTATGAGGGTGATTAATTAGGTGTAATTAATTGACTAAGACACGAGGTTGGACTCAGTTGTAGCGTAAAACTGCCCGGACCCAACCGGCTTAACCAGTTGCTACAAATGTTAGCCCAATGTGAGAGGTCTTAGGCACAAACTAAATACGTAATTAATGTAAAGACACGAGGTTAGACTCTGTTATGACATAAGGCTGCCCGGACCCAACCGGCTTAACCAGCGGTCATAAAAGACAGTCTAATGTGAGAGGTCTTTACAAAGGTTACGTTCTTAATTAATTAATTAAGAAACACTTAACCATATTAGCATGTAGAGGGACATGAGGGGTTAAGTGGGTGCCTCGGGTGGCATGAGAAAATCTAGTGGTTGCCTTGGGTGGCAATAGAAAATACGATTAGAATACTTAACCAAAATGGAACATGTAATTAAAACATGATTAAAGGGTTAAGTGGGATATACTAGAAAAAGGGACAAGCTTAGGTGGGTAGCTTGTGGAGGCCCATTTCAACCAGTAACCCATACGTATCTTTGTGGGCTCGACCCATGTCGAGGACGGGACACGCATACTGGGCTTGACTGTAAGAGGCAAACGGGTTAGCGGTGGCAACGCAAGTCCAACGGGCTTCATATGCGTGAGTGGGCCCGGGCTGGTAGGTAAGCCGTTGTTGCATCGAGTAGATATAAGCCGTGCACCTTTAGTTCCATCAGGTTGCCACATTGGGGAATGATACATCCCACGGTGGGGCCAGCACGGGTATCTACGTTAGGGAGCCGATCGAATGGGAAGTAGTGTGTACACCTAGTGGATTGTAGGGCCCCGTGGCGCCTACTTGGTCACCTAGGGGTACGCAGGTACTAATTAGTAAATTTTATAAGTCCTTGGGTGGGATCAAGCTTTAAGTTAGGAACGACTGGTGTGGTGCAGTTTAGTAATTTACCTTAGGGAGGGTAGATGCGTCTTTATCCTTTATCTTCGTTTAGTTGACTGCTTAGGGTAGCCATTCATCCCTATATGTTACCGTATATCAGTTTATGTCTTCTCTGGTTACTTTAACGATTGTATTGTTAAAGTTATAGGACTCGCTCAGACTTATGTCTGACCCTGTTGTTTTTATCTTTTTCCCAACCCTCAGGTCCTACGGTGGATCCTAGCAGTAGTGGAGCTTGATCGGATTGCTGTTCCAGTCTTTAGGAGCTTGGATAGATGTAAAGCTCCAGTTATCCAGTTATCTTTTCTTTTGTTTGGCTATTGTATGAGAGTGGGATTATGTACTTCTTTATTTTGATGGATATTGTACTTGACCTTTATTGTGGTTTTATGATGTAACCAGACATGTTTTACTTCCGCTGTTATGAGATGATGTTTTAAAATTTCAAGTACTATTTATATCTGTCTTGTTGTAATTTTTCTGTTCTATATTCACTAAAATACTCCACCAATGCTATGGCATTCCCTTAGTGAGTGATCATAGCGGGAGTGGGGTGTTACACGTGGTATCAGAGCTTAAGGTTACCAGAACAGATAAATTTTTTGAGAAAAACTACTTTCTAAGAGTATTTTCGAAGAAAGGATTTTTAAAAGCATGTCTTCTAAGAGAAAAAGTTTTTGAAAAAGAAAAGCATAATCCCCAATAGCCATATCTTTATCTTTCGGAATCTCCTTTTTGAATCTTTCCTCTTTCGTTTCAGCATGGCTGAAGATCTTAACATCCCGGAGGGTTTAGTTATACCACTATGGTATAGGAGGTTGCAAGAGGCTAGGGCCGCGGCTGCGGGTCCGGCCAATGCTACTACACCAGAGACAACCGCTCCTCCTCCTCAGCCTAGAGTGGATAATTTTGCTAAGGTTTGCAAGGAGTTCAAGGCTATAGGAGGAAAACCTTTTCTTGGTTCAGAGACTTTCGTAGAGGCTAGAGATTGGCTTAAGGAAGTGGAAGAGTTGCTAGATATCTTTGAAGTGGAAGAGGGAAAGAAAGTCAAGTTGGCGGCTTGGTTAATGAAGGGAGAGGCCTCATTCTGGTGGGAGGTCACTAATGGAGAACGCCCTGTTGACTCTTGGGCAGATTTTAAGCAAAGGTTTGGGGCTAAGTTTCTCTCAAGGGCGGAAGAGAATCTGTTTATGGAGAAGTTCTTGAATTTGAAGCAAGGGAATCTCACGGTGAAAGAATATGTCAACAAATTCAATCAATTAGCAAGGTTTGGCATAGAGTTGGTGAATACACCGGAGAAGAAGGCTTTGAGGTTCGTTAGAGGCTTGAACGAACCATTGCAAGGAATAGCTATGACTCACATTCCTATGGGGGCCACTTTTGAGAAGCTTGTCTACATGGCACTTATGCATGAGGATGATAAGAATTCTAAGGCACCAGAGAAAAAGGGGGATCAGAAGAAACCGCAACAGCAACAACAAGGCAAGGGCGGAAAAGGCAATGGTGACAAAAAGAAGACGAAGAAGAAGTGCTTCAATTGTGGAACACCAGGACACCTTAGTAAGGATTGTCGCAAAAAGAAGAAAACCGGTTGCTTTCATTGTGGTGAAGCAGGGCATCTTGTGAAAAACTGCCCAAAGAAGGGGCAGAAGACGGGGTCTACCTCAGGAGGCCAGGTGCAAGCTCTTATAGCACCACCTCAGTCAGGGGGGCAAGTTCAGGTTCTCTCAGTTCCACCGATTCAGCAGAGAGGTAGAACTATTTCCGTTGAAAGTCTGGTTTTTCTGTTTGATCATCCAGTTCGTACTTTGTTTGACTCTGGCGCATCGCATTCTTTTATCTCATCATCGTTAGTTGAGTCACTGCACTTAGACACCAGTCTAGTTGATGATCCCTTGGTTGTCTCAAACCCAATTGGGGGCTCCATATATCTGTCTATGATATGTTTGGGTTTGAAGATTTCTATACTTAGCGTTGAGTTTAGATGTGATGCTTTTGTATTGGGCTTCACGGGCTATGGGTTGATCTTGGGCATGGACTGGTTATCCAGTAATGGTGCCGTTCTTGATTGCGAAAGGAGAGTTGTCAGGCTCATGACCCGCTTGGGTAACACTCTCGAGATCTCTTGCAATCCCATGGAATCTGTTTTGCTAAGTTATCTTGAATCGCTCGATGCTTCGGTCGAGAGTTTGTGTTCTGTCAGAGTAGTCCGGGAATATCCGGATGTGTTTGAAGAAGTAAAGGGTTTGCCTCCGAAGCGGGAGATAGATTTCCGAATTTATTTGGTGGATAATGCCAAACCAGTGTCTTTGCCAGTACGCCACATGGCTCCTCGTGAGAGAAGAGAACTTCATAAGCAAGTAGGGGAGTTGCTTGAGAAGGGGTTCATAAGGCGAAGTATATCGGAGTGGGGAGCTCCAGTAGTGTTTGCCACGAAGGCGGATGGGTCCCTCAGACTTTGTGTGGATTATAGAGAACTTAATAAGCTCACGAAGAAGAATAGACACCCATTACCGAGGATAGATGATCTCTTTGATCAGTTGGTTGGCGCGTCAGTATTTTCGCAGATGGACTTAGCTACAGGGTTTCATCAGTTAAGAGTGGCGGAGGACAGTATAGAGAAGACTGCTTTCCGGACTCCGGATGGTTTTTATGAGTGGCTAGTGATGCCATTTGGGTTGACAAACGCCCCCGCATACTTTGTTGATCTCATGAGTAGAGTGTTCAGAGAGTATCTGAATAAGTTTGTAGTAGTTTTTGTGGATGACATCTTGGTCTTTTCCAAGAATGAAGAAGAGCATGCCTTACATCTCAAGGAAGTGTTGGAGACTCTTCGAGCGCATAGTCTTAAAGCTAAATTCTCTAAATGCCATTTTTGGAGAAGAGAAGTGCGATTCTTAGGGCATGTGGTCTCTAAGGAAGGGATAGCTGTGGATCCCGCAAAGATAGTATCTATCCAGGATTGGAAAGTTCCTAGAAATGCTACCGAGGTAAGAAGTTTCTTGGGGTTGGCAGGATATTATAGGAAGTTCATCAAAGACTTCGCGAAGATATCAGCCCCATTAACCCGCTTGACGAAAAAGAATCTGGTTTTCTCGTGGGATGTAGATTGTGATGATGCTTTCCGACGGTTAAAGAGAGCTTTGACCACCGCTCCAGTTTTAGTGCTCCCGGATGGGAGTAAGCCGTTTGTTGTTTATACCGATGCTTGTGGAACAGGATTAGGCGCAGTCTTGATGCAGGAGGGAAGGGTAATAGCCTATGGAGGGAGACAATTGAGAGTGCATGAGAAGAATTACCCTACCCATGATCTAGAGTTGGCCGCGATTGTTTTCGCACTTAAGTCTTGGCGCCATTATCTTCTTGGTGAGAGATTCGAGTTGTTCACCGACCATAAATCATTGAAGTACTTATTCTCTCAGAAGGATTTAAACTTAAGACAGCAAAGGTGGATGGAGTTCTTAGCATCCTATGATTTCGAGATAGCTTATACCCCTGGTAAGGGTAACGTGGTGGCAGACGCCTTGAGTAGAAAAAGGCTATCTTTGAGTCCATTGTTCGTGGAACGACGAAGCTTGGAGTTTCTTTCTTTGTTTGACTTCAGACCTTCTGTTGATTTTGTACCTGGTTTGTTGGCATCCTTGGAGGTTAGACCTACTCTTTTGAGACGGATTGGCGAGGCTCAGCGAGACGACCCACAGTTGGTTGTGTTGGTAGAGAAGCTTATAAGAGGGGAGTCGTCCAGCCATTTGGGTAGATACACCATAGATGATAAGGGATGGTTGCATAGAGACGGTAGACTTTGTGTACCGCAAGATGAGGGTTTGAAGAAGGCTATTTTGGATGATGCACATCGTTCAAGAATGACTATTCATCCCGGTGGAGACAAAATGTACCAAGACATGAAGAGAGTTTTCTTCTGGGCCGGTATGAAGAAAGATGTGGCCGAGTATGTGGCTAGATGCTTAGTGTGCCAACAAGTTAAAGTGGAGCAAAGGAAACCCGGTGGGTTGCTACACCCATTGGAAGTTCCACAGTGGAAGTGGGATAGTGTCTCGATGGATTTCATCGACGGGTTACCGAGATCGAGGAAGGGCAATACGGGAATTTGGGTTGTGGTAGACAGACTTACCAAGAGTGCCCATTTTATACCCGTAAAGAGTAAGAGGACCGCTCCATGGCTTGCTTCAGTCTATGTTAGAGAGATTGTTAGATTGCATGGCGTACCATCCAGCATTGTGAGTGATCGAGATCCTATTTTCACTAGTGAGTTTTGGAGAAGTTTGCAAGAGGCGGTAGGGACTCAGTTGTGTTTGAGCACCGCATATCATCCTCAGACGGACGGTCAGACTGAGAGGGTGAACCGTATCTTAGAAGATCTTTTGAGGCTTTGTATCTTGGATTTTGGAGGTACATGGGAAGAACATCTTCCTTTGGTGGAGTTCGCATATAATAACAGCTTTCAGTCCAGTATTGGTATGGCTCCTTTCGAAGCTCTTTATGGAAGGCCTTGTCGATCTCCTACATGTTGGTGGGAATCTACGGATAAGATCTTGCTTGGGCCGGATATGGTTAGAGAGACTTCAGAGAAGATTGATTTAATTCGAAAAAGGATGAAAGCAGCGCAAGATAGACAGAAATCTTATGCGGATCGGAGAAGGACGGATCTTGAGTTTGAGGTTGGGGACATGGTTTTTGTCAAAGTATCTCCATTGAGAAATGTTGTTCGCTTTGGGTCCGTAGGGAAGTTAGCACCGAGATTTGTTGGGCCGTTTCCTATTAAGGAAAGGATTGGACGGATGGCATATAGGGTGGAGTTGCCCGACAGACTTAGTGGTGTTCATGATGTATTCCATGTATCACATTTGAGGAAGTGCTTACATGAGACCGCGGAGGTGGTAGAGCCGAGCTTGCTTAGAGATGTAGAGGTAGAGCGTGATGCGACGATTCGACGAGCTCCTACTCGCATCCTTGGGTCAGAAACTAGGAAGTTGAGGAACAGAGAAGTTCAGCTAGTTAAAGTGCAATGGGGAGATGACGAAAGCAATGCTACTTGGGAGACGGAAGCAAAGATGCGTTCTTTGTATCCATTTCTTTTTGAGAGTATGTCTTTTAACTTCTCCTTTATTGCTTGTCTAGTACTTATCTTATCTTTAGTATATCCTCTCGCTAATACCTATGACCTTTAGATAGGGTAAAACCTATGGTTGAAACATGTGTTTGAAACATGTTATGGTTGATGGATGCATATGGATGCAATTGTTTGCTAGTGGTTGCTCGTGGATGCATATACACACACATTAGGCACTAGATCGGCTCAGTCACTTCATGTTGCATATTGCATAAATGGATGTGGTAGTTAGATTGATGGATGTATCATGGCTGTGTTATCATATGGATGATGCATTTTTGTGTATGGTTGTGCACGCATGTAGAAATTTGTATGTGTCAATAGGGTTTCGCATACATATTGGATGCATGGCACTATCATGGTTTGCATTAAGGTGGTTTACTGTATCAGTAACCGCCTGATTTTTGCATTAGGTAAGTACATATACACACACTTTTGCATATATCCATCCAGCATTTAGAATCTTGTAAGGACAATGATTGCTCGTGGATGATGCTTTGAGTAGATGGATGATTGGATGGTAGGATACGTTCTTCCTAACTTGAAGATTTCGGGGACGAAATCCTTTAAGGAGGGGAGAATGTAACAACCCGTATTTTCAATAACCTGTAATAACATAAATCGAGGCAGAATTTAATTCTAAAATGGGAATCAAGGGAAACGGGCTATGCCATTGCGTTCGTCTCGGAAAAATACGCGAAATAGAGTCCGAGTTTTCGAAAATCGGAGTCCGTATGACCAAGATATGGCCTCGCGAAGTTTCACGAAAATTCCCAAATTAAAGTATACTTAATTAAGTGAAATGGGTTGTGTAGATATATATATATATATATATTGATATATATATATATATAATTGAAAATTTAATAAATAAATATGCAAAAATGCTCAAAACAGCGAATTGGGAGAGGGGAATAACCGAACCGGCCGATTTTTGAAGTCGACCCGAGCCCGCTGGGTCGACTAGGGGTTAATCCAGGGTGTTTGGCTGTCAACCCGTGGGCCGATTCGCTCAAGTGCAGATTTTGCATTTGAATGGTTCTCATGGTCCATCTTTAATCTAAAGGCCCTAGATGGTTCCTACACTTGACTTCTTCCCCAAGACATGCTTTGATGGCTTGGATTGAATCTAGGGTTAATCCTATGGCCTAAAACACTTGCCTAATCTATAAATAAGACCCTAACCTACCCTAATTCATTCATAATTAAACCTAGTGACTAAACTATGGCAAAATGCTAGCTCTCATGGCCTCCACTAATTTTATGAAGAGGGTTGCATACTAATCACTCTCTAATCAACTTCTAATCCCTTCTTAGCATCTTAATCTTCTTCATTTGGTGTTCAAAGTTGCTAGTTGTGAGTTTCTATCACTTTGATGATCTTTTGGTAAACTAATTAGATGAGATGTGACGAGATTTATGGTTTTGTATGTGGGTTAATGAGCTTTGAATCATATGATATGATGTTAGCATTAATCTTATGTTTATGCATGTTGAGTATGTAAGCTTATGCAAGTTTAATATGATGTATGTTATGTTTGCATGATGCTAAATATGCAAGTTGTGGGCTATGTAATCATATGCATGTTATGCAAGTTCATGGTAATATGCTATGCAAGTTACATGTATGTAAATATGCAAGTTACATGTTTGTTAATATGCAAGTTACATGTATGTAAATATGCAAGTTACATGTTTGTTAATATGCAAGTTACATGTTTGTTAATATGCAAGTTACATGTATGTAAATATGCAAGTTACATGTTTCTTTATATGCAAGTTACATGTTTGTTAATATGCGAGTTACATGTATGTAAATATGCAAGTTACATGTTTATTAATATGCAAGTTCATGATGACACATTATGCAAGTCTATAAGCTAATATGCAAGTTTGTTATGCAAAATGAATATGTAAGTTATGTGACATATTATATGCAAGTTATGTGACATGTTATGCAAGTTCATATGCAAGTTATGTGTTTGTTAATATGCAAGATGGCACCTTTGAAACATGTTCATTCATATGCAAGTTGACACCTTTTATATGTGTTATATCATGAACGAAATTACGTGGGAACGATGGGGTAATTAAATGCATAAGTTAATAAGATTGTGTGAAATTAATATAATTATGCATAACACAAAATAAATAAACATAGTATGGGAATTTGCCTATTTGGTTAGGTGTACCCATACTATGTGTTGGGAATTTACCTATTGAGTTAGGTCTACCCCATGGGAATTTACCTATTAAGTTAGGTCTACCCATGTTAAGAAAACTTGATTAATTAGGGATAATTAATATAAAATTATGAGGGTGATTAATTAGGTGTAATTAATTGACTAAGACACGAGGTTGGACTCAGTTGTAGCGTAAAACTGCCCGGACCCAACCGGCTTAACCAGTTGCTACAAATGTTAGCCCAATGTGAGAGGTCTTAGGCACAAACTAAATACGTAATTAATGTAAAGACACGAGGTTAGACTCTGTTATGACATAAGGCTGCCCGGACCCAACCGGCTTAACCAGCGGTCATAAAAGACAGTCTAATGTGAGAGGTCTTTACAAAGGTTACGTTCTTAATTAATTAATTAAGAAACACTTAACCATATTAGCATGTAGAGGGACATGAGGGGTTAAGTGGGTGCCTCGGGTGGCATGAGAAAATCTAGTGGTTGCCTTGGGTGGCAATAGAAAATACGATTAGAATACTTAACCAAAATGGAACATGTAATTAAAACATGATTAAAGGGTTAAGTGGGATATACTAGAAAAAGGGACAAGCTTAGGTGGGTAGCTTGTGGAGGCCCATTTCAACCAGTAACCCATACGTATCTTTGTGGGCTCGACCCATGTCGAGGACGGGACACGCATACTGGGCTTGACTGTAAGAGGCAAACGGGTTAGCGGTGGCAACGCAAGTCCAACGGGCTTCATATGCGTGAGTGGGCCCGGGCTGGTAGGTAAGCCGTTGTTGCATCGAGTAGATATAAGCCGTGCACCTTTAGTTCCATCAGGTTGCCACATTGGGGAATGATACATCCCACGGTGGGGCCAGCACGGGTATCTACGTTAGGGAGCCGATCGAATGGGAAGTAGTGTGTACACCTAGTGGATTGTAGGGCCCCGTGGCGCCTACTTGGTCACCTAGGGGTACGCAGGTACTAATTAGTAAATTTTATAAGTCCTTGGGTGGGATCAACCTTTAAGTTAGGAACGACTGGTGTGGTGCAGTTTAGTAATTTACCTTAGGGAGGGTAGATGCGTCTTTATCCTTTATCTTCGTTTAGTTGACTGCTTAGGGTAGCCATTCATCCCTATATGTTACCGTATATCAGTTTATGTCTTCTCTGGTTACTTTAACGATTGTATTGTTAAAGTTATAGGACTCGCTCAGACTTATGTCTGACCCTGTTGTTTTTATCTTTTTCCCAACCCTCAGGTCCTACGGTGGATCCTAGCAGTAGTGGAGCTTGATCGGATTGCTGTTCCAGTCTTTAGGAGCTTGGATAGATGTAAAGCTCCAGTTATCCAGTTATCTTTTCTTTTGTTTGGCTATTGTATGAGAGTGGGATTATGTACTTCTTTATTTTGATGGATATTGTACTTGACCTTTATTGTGGTTTTATGATGTAACCAGACATGTTTTACTTCCGCTGTTATGAGATGATGTTTTAAAATTTCAAGTACTATTTATATCTGTCTTGTTGTAATTTTTCTGTTCTATATTCACTAAAATACTCCACCAATGCTATGGCATTCCCTTAGTGAGTGATCATAGCGGGAGTGGGGTGTTACACAGACGGTGCTTAGTAGCACCCGACACCCGTCATCCACAGACCATGGATGACTTGTTTGTTAAATTGTTTGGTTGTGTAGTAGATTAGATGATTTGATTTGAAATTGAATTTTTTGGTGAAATTGAATTGGATTGATTGATGTGTGAATGGCGTGGGCCTTCACTAGACCGGGGATAAGGCTAGGCCTCGTCCCGTTTCTAGTATCGTGCCGTTATGCCGCGGAAATTTTCTAAAATATGTTAGAAAAATAAAAATATCATTTTATTTAAAGAATGAATTGAATAGAAATTCATATGTTGGAATAAAATGTTTTGTCGTTAAAAATATAATTTTTAACGTGAATGTGAATAAATAAATATTCATTTACAAACCAGACGGTTTGTTTATGTACACCTATTTGAAGGACATTGATTGGGTCGATAAATTTTACACATCGCCCAACTGCACAAATAAAATGTGCGTTTGATTGTTTGAAACCCCACACGGGTGTTGGGATGAAATTTGAAGTTCACTCATCCTGATTGATTAAATATGTCGATCGATTGATTGACAGGCTGTTATAAGCGTTAGATATCTATATTTGATGCTTATACAGTGTAGTGCACTTTGGTTGATGGTTGATTATTTTTCAATGCTATTATATGTGTGTAATGCATGAAAATCCATATAATTAACTTTATATGGTAATTGTTTGGGCCTCATTCCAATTTGAAAAATAAAGAATATTATAAAATAAAAGTTCATGTGTTGACAGTACTCATCCATTGAGATTGGTCATGTGTTGAACGAAATATTTTAGTAATAAAATTTACATCTTTATCAATATAAAATAAAAGTTCATGTGTTGACAGTACTCATCCATTGAGATTGGTCATGTGTTGAACGAAATATTTTGAAAATAACAACTATTTTGAAAAAGAAATATCTGAAATAGAATATTTGAAAATAGAAATTTATGAAGCCGTGTTGATTAGTTTGACGCCATTTTGACGTGAACGATATTTATATCGATTTTATTCATTTAGAATTGAATTGAAAATGAATTGAAAACGATTTCGAAATGAATTGAATTGAAAACGAATTCAAATTGAATTGAAATCGATTTCGAAAGGAATTGAATTGAAAACGAATTCAAATTGAATTGAAATTGAATTGAAAACGATTTCGAAATGAATTGAATTGAAAACGATTTCGAAAAGAATTGAATTGAAAACGATTTCGAAATGAATTGAATTGAAAACGAATTCAAATTGAATTGAAAATGAATTGAAAACGATTTCGAAATGAATTGAATTGAAAACGAATTCAAATTGAATTGAAAATGAATTGAAAATGATTTCGAAATGAATTGAATTGAAAACGAATTCAAATTGAATTGAAAATGAATTGAAAACGATTTCGAAAGGAATTGAATTGAAAACGAATTGAAATTGAATTGAAATTGAATTGAAAACGAATTCAAATTGAATTGAAATTGAGTTGAAAACGATTTCGAAAAGAATTGAATTGAAAACGATTTCGAAAAGAATTGAATTGAAAACGATTTCGAAAAGAATTGAATTGAAAACGATTTCGAAATGAATTGAATTGAAAACGATTTCGAAAAGAATTGAATTGAAAACGATTTCGAAAAGAATTGAATTGAAAACGATTTCGAAATGAATTGAATTGAAAACGATTTCGAAAAAAATTGAATTGAAAACGATTTCAAATTGAATTAGAAACAAATTGAAATGAATTCAAATTGAATTGAAATTTGAATTGAATAGAAAAGAATTTTAAAGCGAGTTTATAAAGAAGAATTCAATTTTGATTTGAATTGAAATGGAAGTTGAAATCGCCTTTGAAACGAATTTAAAACTATTTATATAATTCGTTTTAAATAGAAATCGATGAAATATATATTATATATATTATATATATAATATAATGGCCTGAATAGAACGCGCCGCGCCGCGGCAGTTCGTGAATTTCGACCATTTATTTCAAACGGACATTACGGGAGATCCGACCGTCGGATTCTCCTAAAACCGGAACCGTTGGGTTCGTATCGAAAAGAGCTTTCTAATGATTATTAGAAATTTGAAATCTAATGGTTGGATTTGGAATTATGTCCAAATCAAATTTGAAAAAGGTCGCTGTAAATGCAGTTCGATGACCATTGATGGAAATCGACTGTACGGGCCTTGATAAAATTATTAAAAATAGTAATAATTTGTGTAAAATCATAAGAAATGATTTGTGAAGATTTGGGATGAAAAACTCCATATTTGAAAAGATAAAAATAGACTTTTATCGAATTGAACTAGTTTTGAACTAGAAATATAATTCTATTTATTTTTAAATTAATAAATTGAATTTGAAAAGGGTTTTGAAAATAACCAGAATATCCAATGATTGCGTTGGAGTGGATTTGAATCGAAATTGTCTTCGGAATATTTCGATGTTGGAATTCGTGATTATACAGGTGTTGTTATGGAAATTTGAAAGATATATATTTATATCGTTATTTCCAATACGACATTTGTTAGTTGTAGAATTTGATATTGAATATAAGCCGATATATTTTCTATTCAGAGCCTTGTATTGAATATCGAATGTGATTTGGGTTTGTCGTGAATGGTGTCTTCACTAACACTGTTCTTGAACCCAGTTGAGAAAAGATTAAATCTTTTTATTTAGATTTAATGAAGTGTACCAATTAAATAATATTTAATTGGAGTTGAATTGATATTGATTTTTGGGTTTATCGTGAACAGTGTTTTAAACAACACTCGTTCTTTAACCCGATAATTAATGAATGTGATTTTGGGTTTATCGTGAACTGTGTTTTTAAATGACACGGATTCTTTAACCCAGTTAACGATTAAAACTAAGTGGAGTTTTAATGAATCTTTAATTAGATTGAAATGATCGAGAATGGAGTATCACCAGTTTTGCTCCAGGCGATAGTTAAATCTTTAATTAGATTTGAACGTGAAATGGTAATTGAATTTACCGATAACACTGTGGTGTTAGATATGAAGTACTACCAGTTTTACTTCATGGGATGAATAGGTTGGGATTGGGAAATTAAAACAAATGATTACTTCGGTAAGGTTCGCTAATCCCGACTAGTTTTGAATTGATATTCAAAAATAGATTAAAGAATAAATTCAAGAAATTTATCTTGGATAAAAATTTATGGGAACCTTTCCCTATGAATGTGAAATCAGAAACTAACTGTCGGTTAGCTAAGCAGAATGGTTTTCTGGATATTGATCTGATGTTGGTTTCGGCCTTCGGGGTTAATATTTGGGGAATTATTCTCTTGATTAATTTACGGTTAGTGACTGATGAATTGGAATGAGGCGTATGTTGTGTTTATGTAACACTTATTTAAAATATACGTGAGTTATTCGGAAAGACCGGGTTCATCCCATTCTGAATAACTGATACGACGATAAGTCGAAGATGAAGACGATGGTCGAAGACCAGAAGTCTTCACGTCGTTTGGGTAATTACTGATGATCTTGATTGGGCTGTACACCCAAGAAGATGGAAACAGTTAGTGATCGTCCAGACGTACTTGGAGATCGATGGATATGCGGGGTACTAGGTGCCTCCGGTTTCGTTCAGACCCAGAACGGACTTGTAAATGGACTGTGTGTCTGACATTGGATTTTAGTCCGTGAGATTGATCTCTATTAAATATATATCTGTTTGGCGGCGGAGAATTTATTCTCTTGCTTAGCGCCCTTCTCTGAGACGTACGAGCTCAGGGGTTATATATTGATGGATATCAATCGCATGGAGTGAATTGCCTGTGTGGCATGCCTAAGTGGCAAATGATCAAGGCTTCTGTTGAAAAGCAAAGTCTTGTGGTTGATGATCAAAGCACGGCCTTGTGTGGCGTAGCTTTGTGTAACGTTGATTCGCGAGTATCACACCCGGTATGAACCAAAAACGGGAGACGGACCTCAGGGAGGACTTGCGTTTCTTTCTAGTTAGAAGTGGCGTCAGTGGTTTTACACGCCCTGACGAGTTTGACTTATGTGGTTGTTGCTGTTGCGAGGCGCCTCGGATTGATCGGTCGTTCTCGAACCGATGGAGTCATTTAGTTGGCTCACTTACACCCCATAGGGTGGGGAAACGTAGTGTTCAGGCATAATAATCCACATCGGTGGACCGGCCCTGACGATCTAAAGGCTTGCCTGCGCGCTTGCTTGTGGCTCGGGCTAGAGAGTCACGAATCGGTAGAGGACGATCCCTAGCCTCGGTTCATACCATAAATGATAACCCAACTTCCAATACGACATTTGCGGTTTTGATTGTAAACTTATATATGGCGACATAGTGTTATGGGCCATTCATGCCGCCTATGATTGATACTTATGATTTGAAGTTGTTTTATACAATATGCACTTATAATAGTATCAAATGATTTGTTTTAAACGTATCAAGCATTCTTTGGCTGTTATAAGGGAAAACCCTATCCCCCAGCTTGCGTTGCATTGTGTGATAGGACCTGGGTCTTATAACAGCTTCATTTTTCTTTATTTAGCATTGCGCTGTTTGTTTTATGCACTGGTATTCTTGGGAGGAAACCCATTCCGTGTTAGACGGCGTGGTCCCTTGATTTACCTAATGATTTAAAATAAAGATTAACTGTTTTAGTTCTCACACCAGTCACATGACTGACCTGGAGTTTATTGTTTTAACCTAAACTCTGGGTGCCCCTATTTTCGACACGGGCAGCTAGTAGTTTTGGTTTTGCAGATTTATATTCACAGGATCCTGGTTTACAGCTGGAACGATATCCGGAAAGCTTTGTATCCGTATATCTACTTCTAGTTGTGTATTGTATTATTTTCCGCTGCTATGTATTTAAATGTAATTTAAATCTCTGATATTTCTGTGTAATATTCATTTATACTCTGTATATTCTTGTAATCTGATGCATTGTAGTAATATACAATGAAATGTTCTTCTGTATGTGTTCTGTTGTGGCTTGTTCTCGAACTATCCGACGCTTTCCTTTACGGGGAAGTTACGGGTCTTCACATCTGGCGGTGGCACAGGCGGAGCAGGCGCGATGGACGAGGTCAACGATGAGGGGGGGGGCGACGAGAGGAGTGGGTTCGATTTTTTTTTTCTTTATCTGATTTCAGATCTGAAAGGGGAAGGGGGGTTTTATATTATTTTATTTTTTTTATTTAATTATTTATATTTTTGCAAAAGGGTTGACTTTTACATACGACCTCGAAACGAGGCCCACCGCCTGTCGCCCATAGCGTTTTACCCCCATTCTGAACACAATGGGATATGTATCGCAAGCTGATTTGCTCGTTACAATCAGTTTCCTTTTGAATTTTCATTTAAATCACTATATTGAATTTTAAACGCACATTTCGAATTACCGGGGCCACATACTAACTAGAAAAATTCCAGAAAATATTTTCTAGCTTCGTATTGACGATACGGTCCTAACAAAACTAGTTTCGTCGAATTCTGAGACCGTTTGAAAAATGGCCAATTTCCAATCGATTAAATTCAACAGAAACTGGTCAAACGCGTTTTCCTTTGCCACGCTCACATATTGATTCGAAAAATTATGAAATTTGAAACCTAGCAATAACCTGACACTGCGGATCCAACAAAAGTGGTTTCGTCGAAATCCGAGGTCGTATGCAAAATGTCCATTTTTAAGGGCCTGAATTCCATAGCGACTATTCAGAATTTTCAACTGGACATATCTTTTGATTCCCGCTATCAAATTTCGATTGGTCGGATTCGTTAGAAAGATATCATCAATTAGATCCTAATGTTTTAGGTTTCACTAAAATCCGGATTGTTTTGCACCCGGTACACTCAATTGAAGTTTGAAATCGAATTATCGAACTACCGCGCCATTTTCAATTCTATATATAATTATAATTAATTATATTCGTTTTCAAATGTCGATTCAAACACAGTTTTCATCGCCATTATCTAAAATATTTATTTTAAATATTTAAAATCCATTATTTTAGCCAATTTAAAAATTTTAAATTGGTTCAGATTTTCTGGGTCGTTACAGATAGCTATCTGTGAGAATTTCTCACCTTTCAATTTCTTTTTCTAGTTATATATATACTAGGATGCAGACAGTGTTTAGTAGCACCCGACACAATCGTCCACAGACCATGGACTTGTTTGTTTGGTTGCATAGAGTAGTTAGATGATTGGATTTGAAATTGAATTGTTTGGTGAAATGAATTGATTTGATTGATGTGTGAATGGCGTGGGCCTTCACTAGACCGCGGATAAGGCTAGGCCTTGTCCCGTTTCTAGTATCGTGCCGTTATGCCGCCGAAATTTTCTAAAATATGTTAGAAAAATAAAAATATCATTTTTATTATGTAAATGAACTGAATAGAAATTCATGGGTTGAAATAAAATATTTTATCGTTAAAAATATAATTTTTAACGTGGAAGTGAATAAAATAAATATTCATTTACAACTTGGACGGTTTGTTTATGTACACCTATTTGAAGGACATTGATTGGGTCGATAAATTTTACACATCGCCCAACTACACAAATAAATTCTGTGTTTGTTGATTTGAAACCCCACACGGGTGTTGGGATGAAATTTGAAGTTCACTCATCCTGATTGATTAATTATGTCGATCGATTGATTGACAGGCTGTTATAAGCGTTAGATATCTATATTTGATGCTTATACAGTGTAGTGCACTTTGGTTGATGGTTGATTATTTTTCAATGCTATTATATACATGTGTTGTATGAAAATCCATATAATTAACGTTATATGGTGATTGATTGGGTCTCATTCCAATTTAGAAGATAAAGAATTTATAAAACAAAGGTTCATGTGTTGACTGTACTCATCCGTTGAGATTAGTCATGTGTTGAACGAAATATTTTTATAATAAAATTTACATCTTTATCAATATAAAACAAAGGTTCATGTGTTGACTGTACTCATCCGTTGAGATTAGTCATGTGTTGAACGAAATATTTTTATAATAAAATTTACATCTTTATCAATATAAAACAAAGGTTCATGTGTTGACTGTACTCATCCGTTGAGATTAGTCATGTGTTGAACGAAATATTTATATAATAAAATTTACATCTTTATCAATATAAAACAAAGGTTCATGTGTTGACTGTACTCATCCATTGAGATTAGTCATGTGTCGAACGATATATTTGAAATAAGAAATATTTGAAAAAGAAATATTTGAAGTAGAATATTTGAAAATAGAATTATATGAAACCGTGTTGATTAGATTAACGCCATCTTGACGTGAACGATATTTATATCGATTTTATTCATTTCGAAATGAATTGAATATATAACGATTTCGAAATGAATTGAATATATAACGATTTCGAAATGAATTGAATATATAACGATTTCGAAATGAATTGAATATATAACGATTTCGAAATGAATTGAATATATAAAGATTTCAAAAATGAATTGAATATATAACGATTTCGAAATGAATTGAATATATAACGATTTCAAAAATGAATTGAATAGAAAACGATTTCGAAATGAATTGAATATATAACGATTTCGAAATGAATTGAATATATAACGATTTCGAAATGAATTGAATATATAACGATTTCGAAATGAATAGAATATATTACGATTTCGAAATGAATTGAATATATAACGATTTCGAAATGAATTGAATATATAACGATTTCGAAATGAATTGAATATATAACGATTTCAAAAATGAATTGAATATATAACGATTTCGAAATGAATTATATAACGATTTCGAAATGAATTGAATATATAACGATTTCGAAATGAATTGAATATATAACGATTTCAAAAATGAATTGAATATATAACGATTTCAAAAATGAATTGAATAGAAAACGATTTCGAAATGAATTGAATAGAAAACGATTTCGAAATGAGTTGAATAGAAAACGATTTCGAAATGAATTGAATATATAACGATTTCGAAATGAATTGAATATATAACGATTTCGAAATGAATTGAATATATAACGATTTCGAAATGAATTGAATATATAACAATTTCGAAATGAATTGAATATATAACGATTTCCAAAATGAATTGAATATATAACGATTTCGAAATGAATTGAATATATAACGATTTCGAAATGAATTGAATATATAACGATTTCGAAATGAATTGAATATATAACGATTTCAAAAATGAATTGAATATATAACGATTTCGAAATGAATTGAATACATAACGATTTCGAAATGAATTGAATACATAACGATTTCAAAAATGAATTGAATACATAACGATTTCAAAAATGAATTGAATATATAACGATTTCGAAATGAATTGAATATATAACGATTTCGAAATTAATTGAATATATAACGATTTCGAAATGAATTGAATATATAACGATTTCGAAATTAATTGAATATATAACGATTTCGAAATGAATTGAATATATAACGATTTCGAAATGAATTGAATATATAACGATTTCGAAATGAATTGAATATATAACGATTTCGAAATGAATTGAATATATAACGATTTCGAAATGAATTGAATATATAATGATTTCGAAATGAATTGAATATATAATGATTTCAAAATGAATTGAATATATAACGATTTCGAAATGAATTGAATATATAACGATTTCGAAATGAATTGAATATATAACGATTTCAAAAATGAATTGAATAGAAAACGATTTCGAAATGAATTTAATAGAAAACGATTTCGAAATGAATTGAATATATAACGATTTCGAAATGAATTGAATATATAACGATTTCGAAATGAATTGAATATATAACGATTTCAAAAATGAATTGAATAGAAAACGATTTCGAAATGAATTGAATAGAAAACGATTTCGAAATGAATTGAATATATAACGATTTCGAAATGAATTGAATATATAACGATTTGGAAATGAATTGAATATATAACGATTTCGAAATAAATTGAATATATAACGATTTCGAAATGAATTGAATATATAACGATTTCGAAATGAATTGAATATATAACGATTTCGAAATGAATTGAATATATAACGATTTCGAAATGAATTGAATATATAACGATTTCAAAAATGAATTGAATAGAAAACGATTTCGAAATGAATTGAACATATAACGATTTCGAAATGAATTGAATATATAACGATTTTGAAATTTGAATTGAATAGAAATGAATTTTAAAACGAATTTATAAAGAAGAATTCAATTTTGATTTGAATTGAAATGGAAGTTGAAATTGCTTTTGAAATGAATTTAAAACTATTTATATAATTCGTTTTAAATAGAAATCGACGAAATATATATTATATATATTATATATATAATATAATGGCCTGAATAGAACGCGCTGCGCCGCGGTAGTCCGTGAATTTCGACCATTTATTTCAAACGAACATTACGGGAGATCCGACCGTCGGATTCTCCTAAAACCGGAACCGTTGGGTTCGTATCGGAAAAAGCTTTCTAACGAATATTAGAAATTTGAAATCTAACGGTTGGATTTGGAGATACGTCCAAATCAAATTCGAAAAAGGTCGCTGTAAGTGTAGTTCGATGGCCGTTATTGGAAATCAACTGTACGGGCCTTGATAAAATTATTAAAAATATTAATAATTTGTGTAAAATCATAAGAAATGATTTGGGAAAATTTGTGATGAAAAACTCCATATTGAAAAAGATAAAAATGGATTTTTATCGAAATGAACTAGTTTTGAACTAAATTTAAAACCCAATTATTTTTAAATAAATAAATTAGATTTAAAAAGGGTTTTAAAATAATCAGAATTTCTAATATATTTAAATGGATTTAAAATGGGTTTATCGTGAATGGTGTTTTAAATAACACTAGTTCTTTAACCCGATAATAAATAGAATGTGATTTGGGTTTGTCGTGAACTGTGATTTAAATAACACCTAGTTCTTTAACCCAGTAAAAGGAGTTTTAATGAATCTGCAATTAGATTGAAATGTGAATTGATAATATAAATTATCAAATTTAGAAATTGAGCAGGAATGGAGTATTACCAGTTTTGCTCCAAAGCGATAGTTAAATCTTTAATTAGATTTGAACGTGAAATGGTAATTAATTTTACCGATAACACCACGGTGTTAGATATGGAGTATTACCAGTTTTGCTTCATGGGATGAATAGGTTGGGATTGGGAAATAAAATAAATAATTACTTCGTTACGGTTCGCTAATCTCGACTAGTTGGAAAAACCATATTTTGGTTTTAAATGACATCCAAAGGAAGATTACAGGATAAATTTTAAAGAATTTATCTTGGATAAAATTAATGGGAACCTTTCCCTAAGAATGTGGAATTTAGAAACTAGCTGTAGGTTGGCTAAGAAGAATGGTTTCCTGGGTATTGATCTGATGTTGGTTTCGGCCTTCGGGGTTAATGTTTGGGAAATTGTTCTCCTGCTAATTTGCGGTTAGTAACTAATGAATTGGAATGAGGCGTATGTTGTGTTTGTGTAACATTTGTTTTTAATATACGCGGGTTGTTCGGAAAGTCCGGGTTTACACCCATTCTGAATAACCGATTCGACGATATGTCGAAGATGAAGACAGTGGTCGAAGACCGGAAGTCTTCACATCGTTTGGATTATTACTGACGATCCTGATTGGGCAGTACACCCAAGAGGATGGAAATAGTTGGTGGTCGTCCAGATGTACCTGGAGATGGATGGATATGCGAGGAAAGTGCCTCCGGTTTCGTTCAGACCCAGAACGAACTTGTAAATGGATTGTGTGTCTGACATTGGATTTTATTCTGTGTTGATTGATTTCTATTAAATATATATCTGTTCGGCGGCGGAGAATTTATTCTCTTGCTTAACGCCCTTCTCTGAGACGTACGAGCTTAGAGGTTATATATCGATAGATATCAATCGCACGACATGAATTGCCTGTGTGGCATGCTGAGTTGCATGGATCAAGGCTTCTGTTGAAAAGCAAAGTCTTGTGGTTGATGATCAAAGCACAGCCTACGTGGCAGCTTTGTGTATAGCGTGAATTCGCGAGCCCCACACCTCGGTATGAGTTAAAAACGGGATACGGACTGCAGGGAGAGCACGACGTTTCTTTCTAGCTTTGGTGGTGTCAGTGACTTACCAGCCCTGACATTTATATACTTTTCACCTTTGTGGTTGTTGGATGAGGCGCCTCGATTATAGGTCTGTAAGGACCGGGAAACGTGTGTTCAGGAATACTAATCCTCTAACGTAAGTGAGGACCGGCCCTGAAGCATCCAGGGGTTGCCCAGAGTGCGTAGCCCTGGGACATTTGCTAGAGTGTCTCGAACGCGGAGAGGAGCTTGCCCCTTGCCTCGACTCATGACGGAAATCCAATTTCCAATACGTGTAATTCGGTTTTATTTGTAGAGCCTAGTATGGCGACATGATAGATGGTACCCATGCCGCCTAGGATTGATATTTATGATTGAAATGTTTTGACACTATACACTTATTATAGTATCAAATGATTTGTTTAAAACGTACCAAGCATGTTTGGCTATTATAAGGGAAAACCCAATCCTCCGGCTTGCGTTGCATTGTGTGATGGGACTTGGGTCTTATAATAGCTTCATTTTTCAAAAAAGCATTGCGTTGTTTATTCTATGCACTAGTATTCTTGGGAGGAAACCCGTTCGGTGTTATACGGCGTGGTCCCTTGAATTACTCTCTTTTAAAGTAAAGTCTTTAAATAACTGTTTTAGTTCTCACACCAGTCACATGACTGACCTGGAGTTTATTGTTTTAACCTAAACTCTGGGTGCCCCTATTTTCCGCACGGGCAGCTAGTAGTTTGGTTTTGCAGATTTATATTCACAGGATCCTGGTTTACAGCTGGAATGATATCCGGAAAGCTCTGTATCCGTATATCACCTTCAGTTGTGCTTTGTATTATTTTCCGCTGCTATGTAATTTATTCACTTATACTCTGTATATTCTTGTATCTGATGGAATTGTTGTAATAACAATGAAACGTTCTTCTGTTTGTCTTCTGATTTGTCCTGTTCTCAAACGATCAGGGGTTTCGAACGGTCTAGATCGGTTTAACGATTGATTCAGATCGAGCGAAATTCTTGGCCGTCACATTTGGTATCAGAGCTTTGGTTTACAAAGCTCGAGAACAAGACACATTAGAACCATACGAAAGAATTCATCAGACGTTGGATTAGTAATATCCAATTAGAATGGCTCGTTAGAGATAGGATCAGTAGTATCTTAGAACGAGTGTGAAGAGTATATTTTTCAAATGAAAACAATTTTGTTTTGAAATTTAAACCATTTTAAACGTATTTGATTATTTATTTATTTTGAATATGGACAATCTAGTATATAAAGGTTTTGCATATACGCGTCATGAATGTATATTCGAAGTTTTAATATATTGGGTAGATATAGAATCACATTCTAGTCGCCCGGACATGATTCTGATGATTGACGCGTCATCATAAGTAATTGTTTTCGTGTAACGAAGGTGTGATATCTATATATTTCCATTAGACTGGTGTGAGAACCAAAACTTATATAGTTAGAACACATTGTTGTGAATTGGCATCAAAAACATGATTTTCTTTATATATAGATATCAAAATTATGAATTTGAAACGTTAATCCCCTAATTGACTGATGTTTGTGTTGTTTGTTCATTTGTTTGCTAATTTTGAACCATTATGCCTAATTGAACCAAATATTGAATTATATTGAAAATAGGTCGCATTTGCTTGCATATACATATACTTGCATTGAACAGGTCATAGCAAGGAGGCTAGAGCCGAAGAATAAAATTTGTTTGCCCAACAAATAGGTACATGTTTACTACATAATTTACTGTTTTGTTTGGGTGATGATGATTTTATGAGCCTATTGGCTAGCCGCTTGGCTTTTTCTTTTTCTTTTTGAGATCTGAAGGACCGGGGAAGCTATTTGAAATTCCACGATGCTCCCAGTGTAGGGGGGGTTATGGCGAAATTTTTCGAAAACTTAGGGAGTTAGCCAAATTTTTGAAAATTTGAAAATTCTCAGAAACTGAAAAGTTGGAGAATGGAAGCCAGATCGAACGTAGAGCTGATTAATCAAACCACTTTCGACTTTGTTCCTTTTCGGGGACGAAAAGTTTTAAGTGGGGGAGATTGTAATAACCCGGAAAATCTGAACCAGTTTAAAATTTTTATTTCGGCAATTTAAGCGAATTTTGAATATTTAAAATAGATTATTTTAAATAATATCGGAGAAAATTTATTTTGAATATAATTCGAACGTATATATTATATACGTCGTCGTTGGAATATATAATATTTATATATAATTATAAATAGAATTGAAAATGGCGCGGTAGTTCGATAATTCGATTTCAAACTTCAATTGAATGTACCGGGTGCAAAACAATCCGGATTTTAGTGAAACCAAAAACATTAGGATCTAATTGGGAATATCTTTCCAACGAATCCGAAAAATCAAAATTTCATAGCGGAAATCAAAAGATATGCCCAGTTGAAAATTCTGAATAGTCGCTATGGAATTCAGGCCCTTAAAAATGGACATTTTGCAAACGACCTCGGATTTCGACGAAACCACTTTTGTTGGGTCCGTGGTGTCAAATTATTGCTAGATTCCAAATTTCATAATTTTTCGAAAATATGTGAGCGTGGCATAGGAAAACTCGTTTGACAAGTTTTAGTTGATTTTAATCGACTGGAAATTGGCCATTTTTCTAACGGTCTCAGAATTCGACGAAACTAGTTTTGTTAGGACCGTATCGTCAATACGAAGCTAGAAAATATTTTTCTAGAATTTTTCTAGTTAGTATATGACCCCAGTAATTTGAAATGTACGTTTAAAATTCAGTATAGTGATTTAAATGTAAATTAAACGGAAACTGATTCAAACAGTCGAATCAGCCTACGATACATATTCCATTGTGTTCAGAGTGGGGGTAAAACGCTATGGACGCAGGCAGTGGGCCTCATTTAGAGGTCAAAAATAAAAGTTGCTTTTTAGTGATAAATTAAATAAAAAATATATATATAATATTCCCCTTTTATCAGTCGACCCCCCTCCCCCCCCCCCCCCCGTTCATTTCAAAACGAAACGAAAAGAAAAAAAAACGCGCCGCCCTAGCCCTTCGACGGAGCCGCCGCCACCGACGTCCCCCCCCCCCCCCCTCCACTGCCTCCTGCTGCCTCCACCTTCCTCGATTCCCGTCCCCCTCCTCTTCTAAATAAATCGAGACCCCCCCCCCTCGACTGAGCCGCCGCGCTCGACGGCGCCACCTCCACCCACGGCCGGACCCCCCCCCCCCCCCCGTCCTTCCTCCTCCTTCCCAAATCAAACCCCCTCCCCTCCTTCGATCGACGCAAGCACCCAAACCCGCGAGCCACCCGAAACCCACCACCGCCTGCTCCTCTTCTCTCCCCTCCTCTAGCTGAATCGAATGCCGCCAGCACCTCCGACCACCTCAGGCAGTGAAACCCCCTCCCGCCGAATGGAAAAGTAAGTTTTATTATTTGTTTTAATTTTATTTATTTCTTTTATATATGGTTATGCAAACCTGATTTTATTTTAAAATAAAAGGGTTAGGCCTTTAAAATGATATAAAAAAAGGATTAGCGAAATAAAAATATAATTTTTATTATATAGAAAGTATAAAGATATAATTTTTATATAAGGAGGATAATCAAAATATGATTTTTATATTTTTAAAGAATTAAAAATATGATTTTTATATTTTTAATGTATTAAAAATATAATCTTTATTAAGTAGAAGATGTAAAAATATGATTTTTGGTTAGGTAGAGAATTAAAAATATAATTTTTACATGATAGGAATATTAAAAATACCATCTTTATATGTGTAGAAAAATAAATATGAGATTTTTATAAAGATGAAATCTTTAAATTTGAAAAGGCGAAGTCTATGTTTTTATAAAGGCGAAATCTTTATATGGAAAATAGCGTGATAAAAATATAATTTTTATCTATATAACATAGTAGTAAAAATTCGATTTTTATATATTGAATAGCGAAGTAAAAATTCGATTTTTAAATATATGAAGTGATTATAAAAATATGATTTTTAAATTGAAAGTGAACAAATAAAAATGTGATTTTTATTTTAAAGACATAAGATAATAAAAATATGATTTTTATTTTAAAGACATCAGCAAATATAAAAATGTATGATTTTTATATATGTAGTAGCTACGGGCAGCGAAGTTGACAAAGATGCGATAACGATGAAGATTTCTATCAAAGAAGAGTCAAGATGATTGGATAGCTATCTGTGAAAATTTCTCACCTTTCAATTTCTTTTTCTAGTTATATATATACTAGGATGCAGACGGTGTTTAGTAGCACCCGACACAATCGTCCACAGACCATGGATTTGTTTTTTTGGTTGCATAGAGTAGTTAGATGATTGGATTTGAAATTGAATTGTTTGGTGAAATGAATTGATTTGATTGATGTGTGAATGGCGTGGGCCTTCACTAGACTGGGGATAAGACTAGGCCTTGTCCCGTTTCTAGTATCGTGCCGTTATGCCGCCGAAATTTTCTAAAATATGTTAGAAAAATAAAAATATCATTTTTATTATGTAAATGAACTTAATAGAAATTCATGGGTTGAAATAAAATATTTTATCGTTAAAAATATAATTTTTAACGTGGAAGTGAATAAAATAAATATTCATTTACAACCCGGACGGTTTGTTTATGTACACCTATTTGAAGGACATTGATTGGGTCGATAAATTTTACACATCGCCCAACTGCACAAATAAATTCTGTGTTTGTTGATTTGAAACCCCACACGGGTGTTGGGATGAAATTTGAAGTTCACTCATCCTGATTGATTAATTATGTCGATCGATTGATTGACAGGCTGTTATAAGCGTTAGATATCTATATTTGATGCTTATACAGTGTAGTGCACTTTGGTTGATGGTTGATTATTTTTCAATGCTATTATATACATGTGTTGTATGAAAATCCATATAATTAACGTTATATGGGGATTGATTGGGTCTCATTCCAATTTAGAAGATAAAGAATTTATAAAACAAAGGTTCATGTGTTGACTGTACTCATCCGTTGAGATTAGTCATGTGTTGAACGAAATATTTTTATAATAAAATTTACATCTTTATCAATATAAAACAAAGGTTCATGTGTTGACTGTACTCATCCATTGAGATTAGTCATATGTTGAACGAAATATTTTTATAATAAAATTTACATCTTTATCAATATAAAACAAAGGTTCATGTGTTGACTGTACTCATCCGTTGAGATTAGTCATGTGTTGAACGAAATATTTTTATAATAAAATTTACATCTTTATCAATATAAAACAAAGGTTCATGTGTTGACTGTACTCATCCGTTGAGATTAGTCATGTGTTGTACGATATATTTGAAATAAGAAATATTTGAAAAAGAAATATTTGAAGTAGAATATTTGAAAATAGAATTATATGAAACCGTGTTGATTAGATTAACGCCATCTTGACGTGAACGATATTTATATCGATTTTATTCATTTCGAAATGAATTGAATATATAACGATTTCGAAATGAATTGAATATATAACGATTTCGAAATGAATTGAATATATAACGATTTCGAAATGAATTGAATCTATAACGATTTCGAAATGAATTGAATATATAACGATTTCAAAAATGAATTGAATATATAACGATTTCGAAATGAATTGAATATATAACGATTTCAAAAATGAATTGAATAGAAAACGATTTCGAAATGAATTAAATATATAACGATTTCGAAATGAAATGAATATATAACGATTTCGAAATGAATTGAATATATAACGATTTCGAAATGAATTGAATATATAACGATTTCGAAATGAATTGAATATATAACGATTTCGAAATGAATTGAATATATAACGATTTCGAAATGAATTGAATATATAACGATTTCGAAATGAATTGAATATATAACGATTTCCAAAATGAATTGAATATATAACGATTTCGAAATGAATTGAATATATAACGATTTCGAAATGAATTGAATATATAACGATTTCGAAATGAATTGAATATATAACGATTTCAAAAATGAATTGAATATATAACGATTTCAAAAATGAATTGAATAGAAAACGATTTCGAAATGAATTGAATAGAAAACGATTTCGAAATGAATTGAATATATAACGATTTCGAAATGAATTGAATACATAACGATTTCGAAATGAATTGAATATATAATGATTTCGAAATGAATTGAATACATAACGATTTCGAAATGAATTGAATATATAACGATTTCGAAATGAATTGAATATATAACGATTTCGAAATGAATTGAATATATAACGATTTCGAAATGAATTGAATATATAACGATTTCAAAAATGAATTGAATATATAACGATTTCGAAATGAATTAAATATATAACGATTTCGAAATGAATTGAATATATAACGATTTCAAAAGTGAATTGAATATATAACGATTTCGAAATGAATTGAATATATAACGATTTCGAAATGAATTGAATATATAACGATTTCGAAATGAATTGAATATGTAATGATTTCAAAAATGAATTGAATATATAACGATTTCAAAAATGAATTGAATATATAACGATTTCGAAATGAATTGAATATATAACGATTTCGAAATGAATTGAATATATAACGATTTCGAAATGAATTGAATATATAACGATTTCGAAATGAATTGAATATATAACGATTTCGAAATGAATTGAATATATAACGATTTCGAAATGAATTGAATATATAACGATTTCGAAATGAATTGAATATATAACGATTTCGAAATGAATTGAATATATAACGATTTCGAAATGAATTGAATATATAACGATTTCGAAATGAATTGAATATATAACGATTTCAAAAATGAATTGAATAGAAAACGATTTCGAAATGAATTGAATAGAAAACGATTTCGAAATGAATTGAATATATAACGATTTCGAAATGAATTGAATATATAACGATTTCGAAATGAATTGAATATATAACGATTTCGAAATGAATTGAATATATAACGATTTCAAAAATGAATTGAATAGAAAACGATTTCGAAATGAATTGAATAGAAAACGATTTCGAAATGAATTGAATATATAACGATTTCGAAATGAATTGAATATATAACGATTTCGAAATGAATTGAATATATAGCGATTTCGAAATGAATTGAATATATAACGATTTCGAAATGAATTGAATATATAACGATTTCGAAATGAATTGAATATATAACGATTTCAAAAATGAATTGAATAGAAAACGATTTCGAAATGAATTGAATATATAACGATTTCGAAATGAATTGAATATATAACGATTTTGAAATTTGAATTGAATAGAAATGAATTTTAAAACGAATTTATAAAGAAGAATTCAATTTTGATTTGAATTGAAATGGAAGTTGAAATTGCTTTTGAAATGAATTTAAAACTATTTATATAATTCGTTTTAAATAGAAATCGACGAAATATATATTATATATATTATATATATATAATATAATGGCCTGAATAGAACGCGCTGCGCCGCGGTAGTCCGTGAATTTCGACCATTTATTTCAAACGAACATTACGGGAGATCCGACCGTCGGATTCTCCTAAAACCGGAACCGTTGGGTTCGTATCGGAAAAAGATTTCTAATGAATATTAGAAATTTGAAATCTAATGGTTGGATTTGGAGATACGTCCAAATCAAATTCGAAAAAGGTCGCTGTAAGTGCAGTTCGATGGCCGTTATTGGAAATCAACTGTACGGGCCTTGATAAAATTATTAAAAATATTAATAATTTGTGTAAAATCATAAGAAATGATTTGGGAAAATTTGGGATGAAAAACTCCATATTGAAAAAGATAAAAATGGATTTTTATCGAAATGAACTAGTTTTGAACTAAATTTAAAACCCAATTATTTTTAAATAAATAAATTAGATTTAAAAAGGGTTTTAAAATAATCAGAATTTCTAATATATTTAAATGGATTTAAAATGGGTTTATCGTGAATGGTGTTTTAAATAACACTAGTTCTTTAACCCGATAATAAATAGAATGTGATTTGGGTTTGTCGTGAACTGTGTTTTAAATAACACCTAGTTCTTTAACCCAGTAAAAGGAGTTTTAATGAATCTGCAATTAGATTGAAATGTGAATTGATAATATAAATTATCAAATTTAGAAATTGAGCAGGAATGGAGTATTACCAGTTTTGCTCCAAAGCGATAGTTAAATCTTTAATTAGATTTGAACGTGAAATGGTAATTAATTTTACCGATAACACCACGGTGTTAGATATGGAGTATTACCAGTTTTGCTTCATGGGATGAATAGGTTGGGATTGGGAAATAAAATAAATAATTACTTCGTTACGGTTCGCTAATCTCGACTAGTTGGAAAAACCATATTTTGGTTTTAAATGACATCCAAAGGAAGATTACAGGATAAATTTTAAAGAATTTATCTTGGATAAAATTAATGGGAACCTTTCCCTAAGAATGTGGAATTTAGAAACTAGCTGTAGGTTGGCTAAGAAGAATGGTTTCCTGGGTATTGATCTGATGTTGGTTTCGGCCTTCGGGGTTAATGTTTGGGAAATTGTTCTCCTGCTAATTTGCGGTTAGTAACTAATGAATTGGAATGAGGCGTATGTTGTGTTTGTGTAACATTTGTTTTTAATATACGCGGGTTGTTCGGAAAGTCCGGGTTTACACCCATTCTGAATAACCGATTCGACGATATGTCGAAGTGTAAGACAGTGGTCGAAGACCGGAAGTCTTCACATTGTTTGGATTATTACTGACGATCCTGATTGGGCAGTACACCCAAGAGGATGGAAATAGTTGGTGGTCGTCCAAACGTACCTGGAGATGGATGGATATGCGAGGAAAGTGCCTCCGGTTTCGTTCAGACCCAGAACGAACTTGTAAATGGATTGTGTGTCTGACATTGGATTTTATTCTGTGTTGATTGATTTCTATTAAATATATATCTGTTTGGCGGCGGAGAATTTATTCTCTTGCTTAACGCCCTTCTCTGAGACGTACGAGCTTAGAGGTTATATATCGATAGATATCAATCGCACGGCATGAATTGCCTGTGTGGCATGCTGAGTTGCATGGATCAAGGCTTCTGTTGAAAGCAAAGTCTTGTGGTTGATGATCAAAGCACAACCTACGTGGCAGCTTTGTGTATAGCGTGAATTCGCGAGCCTCACACCTCGGTATGAGTTAAAAACGGGATAAGGACTGCAGGGAGAGCACGACGTTTCTTTCTAGCTTTGGTGGTGTCAGTGACTTACCAGCCCTAACATTTATATACTTTTCACCTTTGTGGTTGTTGGATGAGGCGCCTCGATTATTGGTCTGTAAGGACCGGGAAACGTGTGTTCAGGAATACTAATCCTCTAACGTAAGTGAGGACCGGCCCTGAAGCATCCAGGGGTTGCCCAGAGTGCGTAGCCCTGGGACATTTGCTAGAGTGTCTCGAACGCGGAGAGGAGCTTGCCCCTTGCCTCGACTCATGACGGAAATCCAATTTCCAATACGTGTAATTCGGTTTTATTTGTAGAGCCTAGTATGGCGACATGATAGATGGTACCCATGCCGCCTAGGATTGATATTTATTATTGAAATGTTTTGACACTATACACTTATTATAGTATCAAATGATTTGTTTTAAACGTACCAAGCATGTTTGGCTATTATAAGGGAAAACCCTATCCTTCGGCTTGCGTTGCATTGTGTGATGGGACTTGGGTCTTATAATAGCTTCATTTTTCAAAAAAGCATTGCATTGTTTATTCTATGCACTAGTTTTCTTGGGAGGAAACCCGTTCCGTGTCATACGGCGTGGTCCCTTGAATTACTCTCTTTTAAAGTAAAGTCTTTAAATAACTGTTTTAGTTCTCACACCAGTCACATGACTGACCTGGAGTTTATTGTTTTAACCTAAACTCTGGGTGCCCCTATTTTCCGCACGGGCAGCTAGTAGTTTGGTTTTGCAGATTTATATTCACAGGATCCTGGTTTACAGCTGGAATGATATCCGGAAAGCTCTGTATCCGTATATCACCTTCAGTTGTGCTTTGTATTATTTTCCGCTGCTATGTAATTTATTCACTTATACTCTGTATATTCTTGTATCTGATGGAATTGTTGTAATAACAATGAAACGTTCTTCTGTTTGTCTTCTGATTTGTCCTGTTATCAAACGATCAGGGGTTTCGAACGGTCTAGACCGGTTTAACGATTGATTCGGATCGAGCGAAATTCTTGGGCGTCACATGAAACGTATGGAAGTGAATGGACAAGAGTGGCATATGAAAGGAAGAGAGAGAATAGGGTATTTATGTTTCATTATTTTAGTATGCTACACTCTACATATATGGCTATATGTTTATTATATATGGACAAAAGAAAATGGTTGCATATGTAAATCAATTATTCTATTGTAATAAGTCTTCTACCGTTACCTTATTAATTCACTTTAATGGACTTTAATTGCAATTAATTGTAGCTTATTACCAATATAAAATTCTAACCTTTATTGCTTACCTATATAAACAAAACCACCCATTTATATGCAATCAATACACGTCACAAATGTCAGAATATGTTAAATGATTTAAAAAAAAAATATTCTAAATTCATTAACAATTCGCCATAAATCCCCTATTTATATCATTACCCTTTATTTGGATGCATAGTAGGTTAAGAAAAAGATACCATGTTGAAAAAAAGATACGTGCAGGCATGTCTTAGAAAGAATAGATTGATAACATAAAGGAAAGAAATGCATGCTCATTTATTGTCTTAACAATCAATTCAGATTTCGAATTTTCAAATTTCAACACAATGTTATGTTGGGTTACACATACATTCCATTTTAATCTCATTGACATCAATTTTCTTACATAACTTATATTTTTTTTTTTACTTCATTATAATGACAATAAATGCAATAATGAATTCAAAAAGGTTTCATTGTTTCCTAATGCACTAAAGAACATGAGAACCTTTATTTAAACTTAAATTTACTACCTTGTTTTCATAAGTATGGAATTCCACTAAACATATATATATATATATATACATATATAAATATAAATCCTATTTCTATCACCCAAAAAAAGTGCCATTTATGATGTAAATCTATTTGTATAAAAAAAGAAGTAAGTACAAAATCAAAATATATATATATATATATTGCACATGGTTAATATGCAATTTTTTTCTCTCATTTTGAAATAGAAACAAATAAATTTTGAATAACAAAAGTTAACTTCATATACAAAACATATGTGCACATTTAAAAGGTAATAACTCACTATTATATGATTATAATTCTTATCTGCTTCAAATTATCATGGACAAACTAATTAACTTAAATAAATGGAATAATTTGCATTATCTCCATGATGTTAGCAAAATAGATATGTTAGAATTTTAAAATGTTGACAGGTTGAACATGATTTGCTCTAAAAAAGAATGATAATAATTAACGTAGCATGACTTACTCAAATATTTTATTAGACAATAATCCTAGAATAATTGCTACCATATCCATTAATAAAAATTCCACATAAAATAGTCAAACTGATACATTGGCATTATGAGTAATATAACATAGGAATTTATGTAGATGTCATTATGTTATTATTATTATTTTACATTTATGCTTAGGATACCTGAAATTGTATAAATTATAAAGTTAGAATGAAATATTTTTTTGAAACCTCAAAAGAAACATTAATTCATTCCAAGCGTCAATTAAGCATCACCAAATATGTAAACAAAAACACCAATAAAAATCGAACACGTGCTTTGCATAAAAATAATTTTTTTTGTGATTATTTAAAATATTCAAAAACTCATTAAAATTACTTAAAATAAATTTTTAACTTTACCCCAAAATTCAGGGTTGTTACAGTCTCCCCCACTTAAAAACTTTTCGTCCTCGAAAAGGAACGAAGCTAAAAGTGTTTAATTATCCTACCCCATTTTCTACTCTTATTGGTTTAAATAATTTTATAGTTGATTAACTTTCAAATATACAATCTTTTATCCATTCAAAATCATATTTTCTAAAATAGATTATAATTACAAATACGTATATTATAGTCATGTTACTCTTAACTCATTCTAGGGCATTACTAACCCCGTCTCTAATGAGTTTCCTCATACTGCTGATCCTATGTCTAATGAGTATTCTTATTGGATATTACTAATCCAATCTCTGATGAGTCTTTTGTTCAGTTCTAATAAGTTGTATCCCAAAGATTTGAGCTAACCAAAGCTCTGATACCAAAATGAAACGATCCGAAAATCGCCCTTACGGGAAATCGCCGGATACGCTTACTTTGGGCTACAACACATTAGATTAACAACAGCAGACTTTTATAACATCATAGTAAATGTTACATTAGAGTACAGAATATATATCAGAGTACATTAAATAAATTTACAACGGAACATAATTTTACATTACTTAAATACAGTGCAGCGGAAATAAAATAACTAAGACAGCGGAAGACTTTTCAATGCTCTGGACACAGCTTTTAGCTTCAATCCAGGATCCTGCTAAAGAGATAAATATCTGCAAAAACCTACACGACCGCCCGTGTGGAAAAGAGGGCACCCGAGTTTGCAAAAGCGGAAACAAACAACGGGTCAGTCGTGGGACTGGTGTGAGAATTCTTAACTAATATAACTAATAATAATAAGGCAAATCCAAGGACCACGCCACTAAAGAGGAACGGGTTGTATTCCAATGGATGCCGTGCATAATTTAAGTAAATCGTCAAAACAACGCAATGCTTTGTAGAAAAATGAAACCATCATAAGACCCAAGTCCCATCACACAATGCAATGCAAACCGGAGGATAGGGTTTTACCTTATAATGGTCAAACATGCTTGATACGATAAAAACGATATTATTATTAGTGTGTATATGTTTTAAAACATTTCAAAGTAAATGTATCAATCCTAGGAAGCATAGGTACCATATGTTATGCCTCCGTACTAGTAATACAATCAAATCCGCAGGGTCGTATTTGGCATTTGGATTTCCATCTGAGTCAAGGCTAGGGAGGAGCTCCTTACCGATTCGAGGCACTCTAGCTAATGTCTCAGGGTTCCCCGCAGTTAACCCTTGGAAAGCTGCAGGGCCGGTCCACATATACAGCTTCGTGGATTGGCAATTCCTGAACACACGTTTCCCGATCCTATAGGACATATCCGAGGCGCCTCATTCCATCATCCACATAAGTAAAATGTCAGGGCTGGTCGGTCACTGACACCACTCTAGCTAGAAAGAAACGTGCTGCTCTCCCTGCGTTCCCTTCTCCCGTTTTAGACTCCGCCGGTGTGTGAGGCTCGTGAAGTCACGCTATACCCAAAGCTATGCCTAAAAAGGCTATGCTTTGATCATCCCACAAGGCCTGCTTTTCAACAAAGCCTTGATCATATGCATCTTAGCATGCCACATCGTCAATCCATACCATACCATTGATTTCTACCAACATATAACCTCTGAGCTCATACGTCTCAGAGAAGGGTGTAAAACACCAAACAAATATATGTTTAGCAGAGATAAACGAATACCATATAAAGGAATACATTGTCAGACATACAATCCATTTACGCGCTTATGCTCTGGGTTTGAGCGAAAGCCAAAACCGTGCAATCAACACTACGTCCGGACGGCTACTACTGTCGCCCATTCAAGGTAGCTACTCCCATCATGGGTCTCAATAGCAACACACCCATTCGATGTGAAGATCGTCGGTCTTCAATCACCGTCTTCAACTCTTCGAACGTCGTATCATTATTTGGAATGAGAGTAAATTCGAACTTTCCAAATAATTCTCGCATATATAAATTTGAAAACAATTTCATATCGTTAATATTAATTTATAACGATCAGTCTTTATTTTTATTTATTTAAAAATAACTGACTTCTATTTATCAATACTTCATGCAAACAGGAGACCTTGGTGTTGTTTTCACCCAAATTTGTTTTACACATTTCTCTAAATCTAACCGTTGGATTTTGACATAATTCATATCATTGGAAAGACCTTCCCAATGCGAACCTAACGATTTCAGTTTTGGGAAAATCCGGCGGTCAGGTCATACAGTATAATCAATTAAAAGTACGATCCTAAAATGTAAACTACCACGCTCGATTCAAGTACTTTTAATTTATATATATATATATATAATTTATTTAAATATAATTCCTCGTCCATTTCATTATTGTGATTATCATAACAAGTAAAGAGCACTTGGTTTCATAACATTTTGATATATAACATAACACACAATAATGTTTTACTTTAATTTTCAAAATATTCATTTTGAAATTATCCCTCCTTTAATATTCATTATAAATTTGGTAAAATAAATCGATAACCTCGTTCGCGTTTAAAAATATTGTTGCTATAATTTTTTTTTAAAATGGATTTAATAGCCCAATTCATTATCTTATCCCTTTATATTTTTATAATGGGCTAGACCCCTCACATTAAGCCTACGACTTGTGGATGCTGGATGTGCCGGTCGGTTCCGGGCAGACTTATTCCACAAGTTGGGCTTAACCTCGTGTCATGGCCCGTTTCGTATTTGTGCACTTGGACCTCTCACATTAGGTTCAACATTTGTGGCTGCTGGATATGCCGGTCGGGTCCGGGCAGACTTCTACGACAAATGTAACCTAACCTCGTGTCCAAGCACAATTATAATTTATAATTATAATTAATTTTTCTAGACAAGTCATTCTTTAAATAATCCTTTCACTTAAAGGATCCTACTTCTAAGGTATTCTTTATTCTTAAATATCCTGATTTCAAGTATTTAATATAAATTGTGACTTTCCCTGTTTTTATGATTTTCTAAAAAAAACAATCTTTTCAAGATGTCCAATTTTGAAACCATATATTTTTCTCTAACATATTTACATCAAAGATGTAATCTTTCTACATCAACGTCAATTAATTTCATTAGTTGAATATAAAATAAAAACATTCCTTTAATTCAAAGTTGATAACATTTTGGAAACAAATTCTTCTTAATTTAACACCGGGACAATTAAAACGGTAAACTTTTTAAATTTCGACTTTTTATACTATCATAAATGACATACCTTATATTAACCTAATTGGCATGACATATTTGTACTTATTAACAACCAAAATGTAACTTTCAATTCATTCCTTTTAGTGCATAGAAAATATTATTAAAACCTCTCTTTTCCTTATATATTTAAAACCATAAGTAATAAATGTCTTCCTTTTTCTTTTCCTTATTTATTTATTTACCTAAATGTAAATAAGTTCCTTTTCCTTCTACATATCCTATTTACATGAAAATGTAAATGAAAACATCATCTAAAATAATTCTTTTTATTTACATAAGGAAATGTAAATTTCTATTTCATTTACATTCCTTAATTACATTGAAAATGTAATATTTTATTTTTTTCTCTTATTTTATTTAAAATGTAATATTTCCTTCTTGTTCTTTACACTATAGAAAAATGTAAATTTTCCTTTCCATTCTTTACATTATATTCTCTTTTATTACATTATAAAGAATGTAATTCTTCTAACTTCGTTTATTACATTATAAAAATGTAATATTTCTTCATTTAATTACATTAAGAAACATTATACTGTAAAATTCCTATCTTTCAGTTGCATTGTAAAATTTCCTTTTTTTAATTACATTGTAATGTAATTAACATTACAGTGAGAAATCCTAACTTTCCAAGTTACATTAAAAATGTAATTTTCAATATACTGTAAAATCCTTCTTTTTAAGTTACATTAAAAATGAAGTTTCATAATAGTGCTAATTTATCTCTTTTTAAATTACAAAAAAAAGAATGTAATTTTATTTTACGATGCAAATGCATACCTTAATTACATATAAAAATGTAAATTTTAATTTATACAATGCAACTCATACTCTAATTACATAGAAAAAATGTAATTTTTAATTTGCAATGTAAATCTCATCTTAAGTTACATATAAAAATGTAATTTTTAACTTACATTGCAAGTTCAAATACAAATTATATATATAAAGATGTGATTTTTTTTTATTATCCATTGCAAGATCATGTCTTAATTAATCATATAAAAATGTAATTATTTCATGACAAAATCATACCTTGATTTAATTACATAAAAATGTAATTATTCATTACATGACACATTTTATCCTTTCATTTACAATGTAAAAATTCTCTTTTAATTGCATTAAAAATGCAATTAACATTACTATGTCAGGTTTTGTATCACCTTCTCAATGAACAAATATAATGGTTTTTGCTTAATCATTGTCTAATATCACAAAATGTTCAATTTCTAAATTACAACATAACGGTGTGAAATTAATGTCAAGTTCTAATTTAACTCATAACAGTGTACATAATGTCAATTACCTATTCTAACCAAAATTAACATAAAAAAAATGTCCCCTTTCAACTTACGCTCAAAAATGATGCTTTTATACTTTGTTTCATGACGTATAAAAATAAGAGTGACATTCTTTTTAATGACAAAAATAAAAAGGGAATTCTTCTTATTTAAAATCCAAAGGTGAAATACTTTTTTTTTGTGTAAATAATATGGCTTTTTATTTTAACAAAGGAATATTAAAAATGTTCTTTTTTTTAACTTTCACCAAAGATGAAAATTGTTTGTCAACTTTCAAAACATGAACAAAAATGAATGTTCTTTTTATTTCAAACAAAAATGATTGTTTTCTTTTTAAATCGACCAAAAATGTATATTTTTGGTTTTACTTTTTTTTTTAAGTATTCTAATAACATATGAAAGAACATTTTATATATTTACATTCTCTAAGGACTCTAATACCATATAAAGAATATAATGATTATTCACATTTTTCTATGACTTCTAAGAACATATAAATGGTCACTTATAGGTAATCAATATTCTACGTTATCATATAACATAATATTTTATATGTAAAACATTCTTATGAATTCTAATGTCATATAAAAATGATATTTTATACGTTCACAATTTCAATGATTCAAATGTCATAAAAAGAATGATATGTGAACAATTTCAATGATTCTATTTCATTCTTTACATTTGACAAAATAAATTTTGTCATTCAATCTTTTTATCAACCACAAAATGATATATTCCTTTCACCTATTTTATGTTAACAATAATGAGATATTGGTTAACAACAATTTTATAATAACCAAATTGACATATTTGTCTTTCAATAATTCTATCTTAACAAACAAGATATATAGGTTTTCAACAAAACCAACATGAAATGTTTAATTTCAACTATCCTATAAAAATCAAAATAATTTAATCCATCAACAGAACGGCATAAGAGGATTCATCAATCCACATCAAATCACGAATAACACAAAATATTACAGCGTGTGTATAACACTAAAATTATAATTAACAAATTTAAATTATAAAATTTAAAGGAATAGAATTTCTCACAAATAGCTTTCCACCACCTCAGTCCTAGCCAACTCGCAAGTGCCTCCTACCCGCAAAACTACTCCGACGCTGGTGGATTTGGAGAGGAAAATTGGCGACTGAATTTGATAATTCCCGATCACACCTTTATAGTTTTAAAGATCTCGCAATGGCCCTTTGTTTTAAAAAAAAATTCTTTTTTTTTTTTTGAAGAGAATAATAAACTTCAGGAGAGAGTAGAAAGGGAAGAAGAAAATGGAGGAATGAATGCATAGAAAGGAAGGGGAAAAGATGTAGTGGTTTGGGAAAAATGAATGAAGAATGGATAAGAATGGTAGAATAGATAGCAAGTAATATGAAACGTATGGAAGTGAATGGACAAGAGTGGCATATGAAAGGAAGAGAGAGAATAGGGTATTTATGTTTCATTATTTTAGTATGCTACACTCTACATATATGGCTATATGTTTATTATATATAAAAAAGAAAATGGTTGCATATGTAAATCAATTATTCTATTGTAATAAGTCTTCTACCGTTACCTTATTAATTTACTTTAATGGACTTTAATTGCAATTAATTGTATCTTATTAACAATATAAAATTCTAACCTTTATTGTTTACCTATATAAACAAAACCACTCATTTATATGCAATCAATACATGTCACAAATGTCAGAATATGTTAAATGATTTTAAAAAAATATTCTAAATTCATTAACAATTCGCCATAAATCCCCTATTTATATCATTACCCTTTATTTGGATGCATAGTAGGTTATGAAAAAGATACCATGTTGAAAAAAAGATAGGTGCAGGCATGTCTTATAAAGAATAGATTGATAACATAAAGGAAAGAAATGCATGCTCATTTATTGTCTTAACAATCAATTCAGATTTCGAATTTTCAAATTTCAACACAATGTTATGTTGGGTTACACATACATTCCATTCTAATCTCATTGACAACAATTTTCTTACATAACTTATATTCTTTTTTTTTTTACTTCATTATAATGACAATAAATACAATAATGAATTCAAAAAGGTTTCATTGTTTCCTAATGCACTAAAGAACATGAGAACCTTTATTTAAACTTAAATTTATTACCTTGTTTTCATAAGTATGGAATTCCACTAAGCATATATATATATATATATATATATATATATATATATTTCTACATATATAAATATAAATCCTATTTCTATCACCAAAAAAAAAGTTCCATTTATGATGTAAATCTATTTGTATAAAAAAAGAAGTAAGTACAAAATAAAAAATATATATATATTGCACATGGTTAATATGCAATTTTTTTTCTCTCATTTTGAAATAGAAACAAATAAATTTTGAATAACAAAAGTTAACTTCATATACAAAACATACGTGCACATTTAAAAGGTAATAACTCACTATTATATGATTATAATTGTTGACTGCTTCAAATTATCATGGACAAACTAATTTACTTAAATAAATGGAATAATTTGCATTATCTCCATGATGTTAGCAAAATAGGTATGTTAGAATTTTAAAATATTGACAGGTTGAACATGATTTGCTCTAAAAAAGAATGATAATAATTAACGTAGCATGATTTACTCAAATATTTTAATAGACTATAATCCTAGAATAATTGCTACCATATCCATTTGATAAAAATTCCACTTAAAATAGTCAAACTGATACATTGGCATTATGAGTAATATAAAATAGGAATTTTTGTAGATGACCTTATGTTATTATTATTATTTTACATTTATGCTTAGGATACCTGAAATTGTATAAATTATAAATTTAGAATGAAATATTTTTTTGAAACCTCAAAAGAAATATTAATTCATTCCAAGCGTCAATTAAACATCACCAAATATGTAAACGAAAACACCAATAAAAATCGAACACGTGCTTTGCATAAAAATAATTTTTTTTTGTGATTATTTAAAATATTCAAAAACTCATTAAAATTACTTAAAATAAATTTTTAACTTTACCCCAAAATTCAGGGTTGTTACAGAAGGGAACAACGATATGGAACTGGATTGAAATGGATTGGAGCTCGCCTAAATTTATTGCAAAATAAATTGTCTGATCAGAATCGATAGTCGTAAATCGTTATTTAACGATTATGACAAATGTGAGTAAATCTCACCAACTCTGAACAGTTTATAATTCCATGTTGTATTTCTAGAACTGTTAAATATTGTCTGTTTGATTGTGTGTTGACTGTTTGATTGAACTGCTAGTGAGTTAGTTGAATTTCTATATTGATTCTGTTTAACAAAATATATCATATGGAACTGGAAGTGATGTTATCTATATTGTTTAACATCTGTGATGCAGGGAAACAGGTTGGAGGAATCCAACTGGACTCCTCAACATTTATTTTTACTGTGATTCATATATTGTGATATATGATGTGATATATAATCTGTTGTCGATTATATGTGTTTGGACGATATTGGTCATCGTGATTTGATATGTTGAGTACCATAACATACTGAAATGTTGATAAGGAGGAATTTGTCAAAGTGATATTTGAAAATAAAATATTTATAAATGGAATATTTATAAATAAGAAATATTTATAAATTGGAATATTTATAAATAGGAGATATTTAGAAAAAGGGAAAACGTTATAAAAAGGAAACTGTTATAAGAAGGAAATCATTTTAAAGTGGAGAACCGTTACTAAAAGTAAATCTTTAAAATGAATAAACATTGTTAAAAGGGAAATCTTTATAAAGCGAATAAAGGAGTTAAATCGAATTAGTTATTCGAAAGGAGTCAAATCGAATATGGTAATCGAAAGTAGTAAATCGAATTAGTTATTCAAAGGGGTTAATCGAGTCGAGTAAATTGAATAGAGTTATCGAATATTAGTTTATTCGAATAGAGTTGAAGGAAAAGAGTTATCGATTTATAGTTTAATAGAAAAGAGTTATCGATTAGTTTAATCGAAGTGAGTAATCAAGTATAGTTTATTCGAAAGGAATTATCGAATTTGGTTATTCGAAGGAGTTATCGAATTTAGTTATTCGATGGAGTTAATCGATTAGAGTTAAAGCAAATGAGTTAATCGAATATAGTTATTCGAGTAGAAAGTAAAAGGAGTTAATCGAATATAGTTTATTCGAATAGAGTTAAAGGAGTTATCGAATATAGTTTATTCGAAAGGATTTAAGTGAGACGAGTTAATCAATAGCGTTAGTCCAATAGAGTTAATCAAATAGCGTAGTCCAATAGGGTAAATTGATAAGTGTTAATCGAATAGAGTAAATTGAATAGAGTTATCGAATATACCTTATTCGAAGGGAGGAGTTATCGAACAGAGATGTATTCGAACGAGAGTCACGTAAGGAAGTGTTAAAGGGTTAAAAGATGAACTTGCCCTATTTCGAGATTTGAAATGTTGTTCAGTTAAGGTCTAAGAGGTAGTTATACCCCAACTTGATTGACTTCTTTTTAATTTAGAAATGGGTAAGGTTCGAGAGTGAAAGTGGTTTGGTGAATTTAGTAAATAAGTATAGTGGTTCGAGTTGTCGTCACGATGTTGATTTAACATCTGTTTAAATCCAAGTAAAGAAGATTTGGAAATGTTTTCCAAATAGAATCAGAAACATAATCAAATATTGAAATAGGAAATATGAATATATATATATATATATATATAATTGATGATTGGGTGATAGAATTTCCATTTGGAAATAATATCATTGTTTGTACACCTGTTTTTCTTTGATAGTTAAATCACAGACTATCGAAGTTTTGACCATTTTGACGTTGTTAATATGGAGACACCGGTTGGATTATTATCCAAAGAACCACTCTGTATTGGCATAAGCGTTGCGAATCATATATCCCAATGATAATTGAAGACGGAGTAAAGTGCAAAGGGCTATTGTATAAGTCTTAGATAACAGTACCTAAGATGGATGTACTGAATAGTACCTTCGATTCATCCTGTTCCTGGATGACTTGTACGGACGGATGTCTGACAGCGTATTTCCAGACGATCACGTATATTGATTTCTCCAACCGTACCAAGAGTGGAAGCGGAGAAGGAAACTTCTTTTATCTAACACGTAATGTACTGTTGAGGACGTCAATCGGTGATTTGATGGATTTGACGATGTGACATTCGAAGTGAATCTGATGTGATGATGAAGCGTAACCTCAAGCCTCATCAATCGGTAAATGACAGAAATCAGGCAGGCAGCATGGCTATGCAGGTCGCACCTATTAGGATGTATAATCACCTGATCTAGAGTTTCATTTATTTCTAAAAATCTATTGTCAATACTGTCCCATTCGGGAAACGGTTGCTGATCCCAACCGTTGGTGATATACATTCGATACACTCAAGCGAAATGAGTGGTCGGTCATGTGTGGCCGGGTTGCAAGATGTTCTTGTTGAACTCAGTGTATTCCTCTCTAGAGGTACACTAGCGAAAGGTGGTTCCATACCTTGTCATAGTTAGAAATCCATTACCCAATACGTGCTTGCGGTTTGATCGTATACTATATATGTAGAACGTGAGATGAAAGTTTTTCTGCCAGATGATTATTATATTGTGTTGATATATATTATGATAATATCAAAAGGTTTTTGATATAAAGATAATTTGGATTCTCGTAAGGGAAAAATCCATTCGATTATACGACGTGGTCTTATGAGATATCGTTTACTTGTTCAAATTGTTTTAAACTGTTTTACTCATACCAGTCCCATGACTGACCCGTAGTTTATTTTGTTTTGTTTTCCCTAAACTCTAAGGTGCCTAAATTTGTACGGGAAGTCAAGTAGTTGGGATTTACAGATACAGGAAGAGCTGGAGCAGGAGGCTTCAGGATCATATAGCTATAGTTTATTTCCGCTGTGTTGTAAGTGCTGTACTTGATGATGATATGTATATTCAAGTAAAATCTTTTATTTCAAAGATATGTTATCTATTATATGTTATTCATTCCACTGTGAGGTTCTTGTTACTCTGATGTTGTGTTCTTTTTCTTCTTCTATTCTGAGTTTCTATCTTATCTATTCTCACCCTCTAATTTCTTTCATTAATGACCGGTATTTTTCGATGTTTGGTTAGTCGTCATCGTGTTTATGTCGATAACCAAAGTCGACAAAAACCCGGGTCGTTACAAATTCTTACTAATAATATTTACTATTAATAACCCGTATATAAAATCCTTTAATATAATCCATATTGTATTATTCAAATTAGTTTACCCCCAATTAAAATATTATTTATAATTTAAAAACCCTTTCTAACTTCCTTTCAAAATTCTCATTTGCCAAATATTTACTTCAACCCCTATTCACCTCACACATGAATAATAACTGTAACACCCCACGTCCATTAATGTCACTCACAAAGGGAATGCATTAACTTCCATGGAGGTTAATAATGAATATAGAACAGACAAATTACAACAGGACAGATAATAAGTAGTACTTGGAAATCTAAAACTTCATTTTATTGCAGCGGAAATTAAACATGTTTGTTACATCATAAAACTATAAATCAGAGTCAAGTACAATATCCATCTTCTCAAAACCAAAATACATAATCCCATTACATAAATAGCCATTAAAGAAGATAACAAGTTGGACTTTACTTCAATGGTCCAAGCTTTCCAAGAGAGATGAGCAATGCAATCAAACTCCACTAGAGCTGGGCCCAACCTGAGGACCTGGAAGGGGAAAAAGGATAGAAATGGAGGGGGTCAGACATAAAGTCTGGCGAGTATGATAATTCTAACAATACTATTACCAAAATAACTAGACTAAGGCATAAGCTGGAAACAAGGAAATGCCTATGAACTATTGGGTATGGAAAGCAGATAAAGATAACGTTAAAGATGACGTTTAAGGCATACCTAATTACTAACGAATAATTACTACACTACACCGCACATTACTACACTGCACCGCACCAGTCACCCTAAAGGTTGATCCCACTGGTTTCACACAGAAACTATATAAATAGCCTTACGTACCCCTAGCTGAATACATAGGTGTCGTCTGCCCCTATCTCCACTAGGTGTACCCCACTACCCACTTGCGATCGGCTCCCTACTCGTAGATACCCGTGTTGGCCCCACAGTGGGGTGTATCACTCCCCTAAAGTGGCAACCCGATACAACTTGAGAATGCATGGCTTATACCTACACGATGCAACAACGTCTTACCTACCAGCCCGGGTCCACACACGCATATGAAACCTGTTGGACTTGCGTTGCCATCGCTCCCCGTTTTGGCCTCTTATAGTCAAACCCAGTATGCATGTCCCGTCCTCGACTTGGGTCGAGCCCACAAAGATACATTTGGGTTACTGGTTGAAATGGGCCCCCACAAGCTACCCACCTAAGCTTGTCACCACTAGCATATCCCACTTAACCCTCTTAGTCATGTTCATTTACATGTGTGTTTGGTTAAGTCTTACTAATCGTATTTCACATGCCACTAAGGGCACCCACTAGATTCGTCATGCCACCCAAGGCATGTACTTAAACCCCATGTCCCCTTACATGTTTATCTGGTTAAGTATTTCTTAATTCACTCGGGCCATAACCTCATAAAGACCTCTCACATTAGACTGGCATTTATGGCAGCTGGATTTGCCGGGCGGGTCCATGCAGTCTTACACCATAAAAGAGTCTAACCTCGTGTCTTTACAACTGTTATGCTTTAGTTTAGGCCTAGGACCTCTCACATTGGGCTGACATTTGTGACCACTGGATTTGCCGGGCGGTTCCGGGCAGGTTTACGTCACAAACGAGTCCAACCTAGTGTCCTAAGCATTGATTATCACTTATAATCTTTTACCTCAGTTTTAATAATTCCCTATTCAAATTCTTAATTATGTCCACTTTTATTGATGTCCATAATTGACTCAATTATGGTCATCCACTCGTGGCATGCAAAATCATATCAATTGCACCCCAACTTCTTATTATTGAATCCTTAATATTACCCCTACCCCACGTTTATACGTTCGCTTATTCAACGCAGAATATACGTTATATTCGAATAGTCTAACTCATAGCACAAAATAAATTATCACAACATATGGACAAGTAAAATAATCCAATCATAATAGGGGTGAAACTTGCATAAACTACACATGTTAAGGATCTAAAGGTGTCAGCTTGTTAAATGTCACAATTTACATGATATGATCATAACCCAAATTTATGTATAAACTTGCAAATAGGGTTTTAGGAAACATAATGATGGTGTGAACTAGCATAGAATTTCACATACGTCATATCATAATTCTAGATGTCATAATTCTAGTTCTAAAGGGATGTCATGGCATATGTTCATAATCTTTACTAATCAACCTAAACTTGCATATGTGACTTGTCATATAGACCAACATAGCCCAAATAGTATCATCATCATGATTTAATTTACATGAACTAATCAGCATAGATAGTAACATCATGGCTTTTTAACATGTATGATTCATCACAACTTAGCATAGAAACTCTCAACATTCACAACATCATCATATCATGATTTACAACATATAGGATAGCATCACCACATAGCATAGGATTTATAACATACATGATAGCATAAGGTTTACAACAACATATATGACAATTCACATCATCTACTCATAATCCATTCAGGACCTATTCTATTTAGTTTAACAATAATCTTGTTAGGATCATCATACTCGCTATTTAGAGAAGAAAAGAGAGTCTTGATTTGCTTTAGAATTGAGTAGAGTTAGAATTTGATTAGCTTTTCTTCCTTCTTAGTTGGCGGCGGCTCTACTGAGTTCCATGGCAGCGGTGTGACGGTAACTATTCTATTTTTCATATGAATTAGGGTGAGAAACTACCTAGGTATTTATAGAGTTTAAGGTTTATTTAGACCGTCAGATCAACTCAGAACTAAACTGAACCGTTAAATTTGCCAACTCAGCCCTAAAGACATCAGCAGCTCAGAATTGGGCTCAGTCAAAACCCTAGCCGACTGACTAGGTCGACACCGAGGTCGACACTACATCCGACCTTGGGGGGAGGGGGTAGGTCGACACTAGTGTCGACCCCCCAGTCGACCTGCCTGGGCGGGAATTTTCCCACCCAGCCTGATTTTGCACTTCCAGTTTGAATTTTAAATTTTCCTGCGAGCTATTTTAAATTTTCTGAAACTTCCGATGGCCATAACTTCTTCATATGAAGTCCAATTCACGCAAACTCGGATTCTATTTCAACCGGAATTCCAAGACGAACACAATGGCGCAACCCGTTTCCCACAATTCTCACATCTGATATTAGTTATTTTTAGTTTTTGAATATTAATATTAACAGAATTATGGGGTGTTACATTCTCCCCTCCTTAAAGGATTTCGTCCCTGAAATCTTCAAGTCAAGAAGAATGTATATCCTAACATCAAATCATCCATCTACTCAACCATTAAACACAGGCACCCATTGTCCTTATAGACTTCTAATGCTTTCATGTTTAAATGCACAGTGTGTGTATATGTACATATCTAATGCAAAATCTGGCGGTCCACTGATTCAGTTGACCTCCTTAATGTAATTCATTATAGTGCCATGCGTCCATTATGTATGCAAAGGTTCCTTAATGCTACATATTATCTCTATATGCGTGCACAATCATCATCCGAATGCAGCATCCATATGATAGCACAACCATTATACATCCATTTTACTAAGTACAACCATTTATATGCAATATGCAGTATGAAGTCACTGAGCCGATCTAGTGCCTAATAGTGTGTGTGTATGCGTCCACGAGCAAGCACTAGCAAACACTTGCATCCACTTTGCATCCATCATACATAACATGTCTCAAACACATGTTTCAACCATAGGATTATCCTAACTAAAGGTCAAAGACACTAGCGAGAGGATACTCTAAAGGTAAGATAAGTACAAGCTAAGCGATAAAGGAGAAATTAAAGGACGTACCCTCAAAAAGGAAAGGGTATCGTGAACGCATCTTCTCTTCGGTCTCCCAAGTAGCGTTGCTCTCAACATCTCCCCATTGTACTTTGACTAGTCTGACCTCTCGATTTCTCAGCTTCTTAATCTCTGACCCAAGAATGCGCGTAGGAGCTCGTCGAATCATCGCATCACGCTCTATCTCCACTTCTCTAAGCAAGCTCGGCTCAACCACTTCCGCGGTCTCGTGCAAGCACTTCCTCAGATGTGACACATGGAATACGTCGTGTACACCACTAAGTCTCTCTGGTAACTCCACTCTATACTCCATCTGTCCAATCTTCTCCTTAATCAGAAACGGCCCTACGAACCTAGTGCTAACTTCCCAATGGACCCAAAGCGAACAACGTTCCGTAATGGAGACACTTTGATAAAGACCATGTCCCCAACTTCAAACTCAAGATCTGTTCTCCTCTTGTCCGCATAAGATTTCTGCCTATCTTGTGTTGCTTTCATCCTCCTTCGAATCAAGTCGATCTTCTCCGAAGTCTCCCTAATCACATCGGGCCCAAGTAAGATCTTATCCGTAGATTCCCACCAACATGTAGGTGAACGACTAGGTCGTCCATAAAGAGCTTCGAAAGGTGCCATGCCAATGCTAGATTGAAAGCTGTTATTATATGCGAACTTCACCAATGGAAGATGCTCTTCCCATGTACCCCCAAAGTCTAGGATACATAGCCTCAAAAGGTCCTCTAGAATACGGTTCACCCTCTCGGTTTGACCGTCCGTCTGGGGATGATATGCGGTGCTCAAACGTAACTGAGTCCCTTCCGCCTCTTGTAAACTTCTCCAAAATTCGCTAGTGAAAATAGGATCGCAGTCGCTCACAATACTAGAAGGAACACCGTGCAAATGAACTATTTCTCGGACGTATGCAGAAGCTAACCATGGAGCAGTCCTCTCTTCACGGGAATGAAATGGGTGCTCTTAGTAAGTTTGTCTAGTATAACCCAAATCCCCATATTACCCTTCCTTGATCTTGGTAATCCATCCACAAAGTCCATTGAGACACTTTCCCACTTCCATAGTGGAACCTCCAATGGGTGAAGCAACCCACCAGGTTTCTTTTGCTCCGCTTTTACTTGTTGGCACACCAAGAATCTAGCGACATACTCGGCCACGTCCCTCTTCATACTGGCCCAAAAGAAAACTCGCTTCATGTCTTTATACATCTTGTCACTGCCGGGATGGAATGGTCATCTTCGAACGATGTGCATCATCAAGAACGGCCTTCCTTAGGTCATCGTATTTTGGTACACAAAGTCTACCGTCCCTATGTTACCAACCCTTATCATCTAGGGTATACCTACGGAGATGGCTTGATGACTCCCCTCCTTTGAGCTTTTCTACTAACTCAACCAACTTTGGGTCGTCTCGCTGTGCCTCGCCAATCTGTCCCAAAAGCGTATGTCTGACCTCCAAGGATGCTAGCAAACTGGGTACAAAGTCAACGGAAGGTCTAAAGTCAAACATCGAAATGAATTCTAAGCTTCGCCGCTCAACAAACAAAGGACTCAAGGATAATCTTTTTCTACTTATGGCGTCTGCCACCACGTTACCCTTGCCAGGGGTATAGGCTATTTCGAAGTCTTAGGACGCTAAGAACTACATCCACCTTTGCTGCCTTAAGTTCAAGTCATTCTGAGAGAATAAGTATTTTAAAGATTTGTGGTCGGTGAATAATTCGAATCTCTCGCCAAGAAGATAATGACGCCAAGACTTAAGCGTGAAAACGATAGCGGCCATCTCTAGGTCATGCGTGGGGTAATTCTTCTCATGCGCTCTCAACTGCCTTCCACTATAGGCTATTACCCTACCCTCTTGCATTAAGACTGCGCCTAGTCCTGTCCCACAAGCATCAGTATAAACAGTAAATGGGTTACTCCCGTCTGGCAATACTAAGACTGGGGCTGAAGTCAAAGCTCTCTTCAAACGTTGGAACGCATCATTACAATCTACGTCCCATGTGAAAACTAGGTTCTTCTTCGTCAAGCGTGTTAACGGATCTGATATCTTTGCGAAGTCTTTGATAAACTTCCTATAGTAGCCAGCCAACCCCAAGAAACTTCTCACTTCGGTAGCATTTTTAGGGACCTTACAATCTTGGATGGCCACCACCTTCGCGGGATACACAGTTATCCCTTCTTTGGAAACCATGTGCCCTAAGAATCGTACTTCCTTCCTGTAGAAGTGACACTTAGAAAATTTAGCTTTAAGGTTATGCGCTCGTAAGGTCTCCAACACTTCCCTAAGATGTAGGGAATCCTCTTCTTCATCCTTAGAAAAGATCAAGATGTCGTCTACAAAGACTACCACAAATTTATTAAGGTACTCCCTAAACACCCTACTCATCAAATCAACAAAATATGCTGGGGCATTTGTCAAACCGAAGGGCATCACTAGCCGTTCATAGAAACCATCCGGAGTCCTAAAGGCAGTCTTGTCTATGCTATCCTCAGCCACTCTCAACTGACGGAATCCAGTGGCTAGGTCCAACTACGAAAACACTGAGGCGCCAACTAACTGATCGAAGAGATCGTCAATCCTCGGCAGTGGGTGTCTGTTTTTCTTAGTAAGCTTATTAAGTTCTCTATAGTCCACACAAAGTCTAAGGGACCCATCCGCCTTCGTGGAAAATACTACTGGAGCAACCGACTCCGATATACTACGTCTTATGAACCCTTTCTCAAGCAACTCTATCACTTGCTTATCGAGTTCCCTCCTTTCACTTGGAGCCATGTGGCGTACTGGCAAAGATACTGGTTTCGCATTATCCACAAGATATTCGAAAATCTATCTCCCGCTTCGGAGGCAAGCCCTTCACCTCCTCAAACACATCTGAATATTCTCGGACCACTCTAACAGATCGTAAATTTTCCACCGACGCGTCAAGCTATTCTAAATAACTTAGCATAACGGAATTTATGGGACTACAAAAGATTTCGAGAGTGTTGCCAATGCGAGTCGTGAGCCTAACTACTCTCCTTTCACAATCAAGAACGGCCCCATTTCTGGTTATCCATCCCTAAAATTAGCCCATAGCCCGTGAAGCCCAACACATAAGCATCACATCTAAACTCAACGCTAAGTATAGAAATTTTCAAATCCAAACACATCATGAACAAATGAGCTGAGCCCCCAATTGGATTCGAAACAACTAAGGGATCCTCTACTAAACTGGTGTTTAAGTGAAGTGATTCAACTAATGATGAAGAGATATATGAATGCGATGCGCCCGAATCAAATAAGGTACGGACAGGATGATCAAACAGAAAAACTAAGCTTTCAACAGAAATGGTTCTACCTCGTTCTTGCAGCGGTGGGACCGCGAGAGCCTGAACTTGTCCCCTTGCCTGCCCTAGTGCCATAAGAGCCTCCACCTGTCCTACCGAGGTAGTCCCTTCCCTCTGCCCCTTCTTTGGGCAGTCCTTCACTAGATGTCCCACTTCACCACAATGAAAACAGCCATACTTTTTTTTCTTTCGGCAATCCTTGCTGAGATGGCCTGGGGTCCCACAGTTAAAGCATTTCTTCTTTCCCTTGCCATTGTTGTCCTTACCACCCTTCTTGTTCTTCTGTTGTGGCTTCTTCTGATCCCCTTTCTTCTCGGGTGCCTTATCAGCTTTAGTGCCTTTCTCCTTGTGCACGAGTGCCATGTCTACTAGCTTCTCAAATGTGGCCCCCATAGGGATGTGGGTCATAGCCAACCCTTGCAATGGTTCATTCAATCCATTAACGAACCTCAGAGCCTTCTTCTCTGGCGTGTTCACTATGTCCAAGCCAAACCTTACTAACTGATTAAATTTGTTGACATATTCTTTCACCGATGAGCTTCCTTGCTTCAATGTCAAGAACCTTTCCATATATAGAATCTCTTCCGCCCTTGAGAGAAATTTTTCTACAAACCTACGCCTAAAATCCGCCCAAGAATCAACAGGACGCTCCCCATTAGTGACCTCCCACCAAAATGAGGCCTCTCCCTTCAATAACCAAGCTGTTAATTTGACTCTCCTCCCTTCTTCCACTTCAAAGATTTCTAGTAATTCTTCCACCTCCTTAAGCCAATCTCTAGCTTCCACGAATGTTTATGACCCTTGAAAGGGTTTTCCACCCATAGCCTTAAATTCCTTGCACGTTTTCGCAAAAGTATCTATGCGAGGAGGAGGAGGAGGAGGAGCAACGGGTGCAACTGGTGGTGGAGGAACATTGGTTGGACCTGCGGCGGCCCTAGCCTCTAATAACCTCCTATACCATCCTGGTATCGTCACACCATCCAGAAGGTTAAGATCTTCAGCCATGCTGAAACGAAAAAGGAGAGATTCAAGATGGAGAATTCGAAAGATAAAGATATATGGCTATTGGGGACTATGTTTTTCATAAAAACTTTCCTCTTTAAATTTCTCATTAAAGCATGTTTTTGAAAACATTTCTTCCAAAAATACTTTAGAAAAATAGTTTTTCAAAAAATTTTATCTGTTCTGGTAACCTTAAGTTCTGATACTACGTGTAACACCCCACGTCCATTAATGTCACTCACAAAGGGAATGCATTAACTTCCATGGAGGTTAATAGTCAATATAGAATAGAAAAATTACAACAAGACAGATAATAAGTGGTACTTGGAAATCTAAAACTTCATTTTATTGCAGCGAAATTTAAACATGTTTGTTACATCATAAAACCATAAATCAGAGTCAAGTGCAATATCCATCTTCTCAAAACCAAAATACATAATCCCATTACATAAATAGCCATTAAAGAAGATAACAAGTTGGACTTTACTTCAACGGTCCAAGCTTTCCAAGAGAGATGAGCAATCCAATCAAACTCCACTAGAGCTGGGCCCAACCTGAGGACCTGGAAGGGGAAAAAGGATAGAAATGGAGGGGGTCAGACATAAAGTCTGGCGAGTATGATAATTCTAACAATACTATTACCAAAATAACTAGACTAAGGCATAAGTTGGAAGACAAGGAAATGCCTATGAACTATTGGGTATGGAAAGCAATAAAGATAACGTTAAAGAGGACGTTAAAGGCATACCTAATTACTAACGAATAATTACTACACTGCACCGCACATTACTACACTGTACCGCACCAGTCACCTTAAAGGTTGATCCCACTTGTTTCACACAGAAACTACATAAATAGCCTTACGTACCCCTAGCTGACTACATAGGTGTCGTCTGCCCCTATCTCCACTAGGTGTACCCCACTACCCACTTGCGATCGGCTCCCTACTCGTAGATACCCATGCTAGCCCCACGGTGGGGTGTATCACTCCCCTAAAGTGGCAACCCGATACAACTTGAGAATGCACGGGTTGTACCTACACGATGCAACAACGTCTTACCTACCAACCCGGGTCCACACACGCATATGAAGCCCATTGGACTTGCGTTGCCACCGCTTCCCGTTTTGGCCTCTTATAGTCAAACCCAGTAAGCGTGTCCCGTCCTCGACTTGGTTCGAGCCTACAAAGATACGTTTGGGTTACTGGTTGAAATGGGCCCCCACAAGCTACCCACCTAAGCTTGTCACCACTAGCATATCCCACTTAACCCTCTTAGTCATGTTGATTTACATGTGTGTTTGGTTAAGTCTTACTAATCGTATTTCACATGCCTCTAAAGGCACCCACTAGATTCCTCATGCCACCAAAGGCATCTACGTAACCCCCATGTCCCCTTACATGTTTATCTGCTTAAGTATTTTTTAATTCATTCAGGCCATAACCTCATAAAGACCTCTCACATTAGACTGGCATTTAAGGCAACTGGATTTGCCGGGCGGGTCCGGGCAGTCTTAAACCATAAAAGAGTCTAACCTCGTGTCTTTACAACTGTTATGCTTTAGTTTAGGCCTAGGACCTCTCACATTGGGCTGACTTTTGTGACCACTGGATTTGCCGGGCGGTTCTGGGCAGGTTTACGTCACAAACGAGTCCAACCTCGTGTCCTAAGCATTGATTATCACTTATAATCTTTTACCCCAGTTTTAATAATTCCCTATTCAAATTATTAATTAAGTCCACTTTTATTGATGTCCATAATTGATTCAATTATGGTCATCCACTCATGGCATGCAAAATCATATCAATTGCACCCCAACTTCTTATTATTGAATCCTTAATATTACCCCTACCCCACATTTATACATTCGCTTATTCAACGCAGAATATACGTTAGACTAGAATAGTCTAACTCATAGCACAAAATAAATTATCACAACATACGGACATGTAAAATAATCCAATCATAATAGGGGTGAAACTTGCATAAACTACACATGTTAAGGATCTAAAGGTGTCAACTTGTTAAATGTCACAATTTACATGATATGATCATAACCCAAATTTATGTATATACTTGCAGATGGGGTTTTAGGCAACATAATGATGGTGTGAACTAGCATAGAATTTCACATATGTCATAGCATAATTCTGGATGTCATAATTCTAGTTCTAAAGGGATGTCATGGCATATGTTCATAATCTTTACTAATCAACCTAAACTTGCATATGTGACTTGTCATATAGATCAACATAGCCCAAATAGTATCATCATCATGATTTAATTTACATGAACTAATTAGCATAGATAGTAACATCATGGCTTTTTAACATGTATGATTCATCGCAACTTAGCATAGAAACTCTCAACATTCACAACATCATCATATCATGATTTACAACATATAGGATATCATCACCACATAGCATAGGATTTATAACATACATGACAGCATAAGGTTTACAACAACATATATGACAATTCACATCATCTACTCATAATCCATTCATGACCTATTCTAATTAATTTAACAATAATCTTGTTAAGATCATCATACTCGCTATTTAGAGAAGAAAAGAGAGTCTTGATTTGCTTTAGAATTGAGTAGAGTTAGAATTTGATTAGCTTTTCTTCCTTCTTAGTTGGCGGTGGCTCCACTGAGTTCCATGGCAGCGGTATGACGGTAACTATTCTATTTTTCATATGAATTAGGGTGAGAGACTACCTAGGTATTTATAGAGTTTAGGATTTATTTAGACCCACAGATCAACTCAGAACTAAACTGAACCGTTAAATTCGCCAACTCAGCCCTAAAGACACATCAGCTGCTCAGAATTGGGCTTAGTCAAAACCCTAGCCGATTGACCAGGTCGACACCCAGGTCGACCCTATAGTTGACCTTGGGGGGAGGGGGGGTAGGTCGACACTAGTGTCGACCCCCCAGTCGACCTGCCTGGGCGGGAATTTTCCTGCCCACCCCACTTCTGCACTTCCAGTTTGAATTTTAAATTTTCCTGCGAGCTGTTTTAAATTCTCTAAAACTTCCGATGGCCATAACTTCTTCATACGAAGTCCAATTCACGCAAACTCGGATTCTATTTCAACCAGAATTCCGAGACGAACACAATGGCGCAACCCGTTTCCCACAATTCTCACGTCTGAGATTAGTTATTCTTTAATTTGTGAATATTAATATTAACAGAATTACGGGGTGTTACATAACTTTTAATACAAATCCATTCTTCACTAAATTTATCGATTTGGTTCCAAACTTGTCGGTTTCAAGTTTCAATTCTATTATCACATCTATTATTATATTTATTTCATATAATCTAATTTATAATTTCCATTGAACTTGGAAAATTCAAATCCATTAACAATACCACTTTCAAACCCAATTTCCCTTTATCTTCGTACTCATATTATATTTTCTGAATTTTCCAATAATAATAATAATTCACTTCTTTGTAAATATTGTTTATAAAACAACTTGTCATCTTATTTGTTAAAAACAAATCTTAATTGTTCCATTCCATTTATAATTTGGTTTCTAAATAAATATTTTTATTTGAAAATAAAATTTACTTTAAACTCTTTTATATTTTCAATTCTCTTTTAAAATTCATATATTATTTTGATATTCAAAAATATCAAAAATCAAGGTCCAATGTCAATACACATCCAAAACATGTCACACACCATCGCAGGTTATCAATCATATCATATAACAACATATATGTGAAAACAATAAATAAATGTTGAGGAATCCAGTTGGATTCCTCCAACCTGTTTTTTCTGCATCCACAGATGTTAATCAACAATAATAATACCCATCCTGCTTCAAGGCAGGATATCGCTGTATAAAAGGTCATCCATTATATATATTGTGGGGCACATCAGGAAATCATCCGCTCATGGTACTGCAGGAATATCCAATCACCAATCACCAATATTATTATATAATATTATATATATACTACTAGCTCTTTATATCAATCAATTATCATCCAGTAAATAATATATTAAATTTTAACTATTAAAAATAGTTCCAAATGATTTATCTGAGTGAGTTTAACTCACCTCCATTATTTCTTTATTGAATATCCTGTTTAATTCCATTTCTGCACATACGAATCAGCTCGACTTGTCTTAAATGATTTTATCCAGCTCCTACGATTATTAAATTTTATTTAATGATTAAACGATTTTTTTAATTAACTACAACATAATTAAATAAATTCTTCTAGGTATATATATATATTTTTGTAAAAACTATATACCTTAAGGCCTCGCCAATTTCTCCCTCGCTTCACAACATAACCCAAAACCGCTCCCATACTGCAATCAGTCTCACTTTGGAAATTCATTGAACATCTCCCAATCAATCGCCATCTCTCTTATACGATATACACCACGGTTTGCTGCTGTTATACCTTACCGAAGTGGTCTTAACATTGTTTCCGTCTCCTGTCCAAGGAACTACGACTCCTTTTAATTATCATTAACGCCATCAGCCCATCCTACTGCAAACTGCGCTCCAGATCAACAAAAAACTCCAGTGTTGCTTCCCCATCTTCACTTGGGAAATGTCCTCATTCCAGATCCACTGTCCTCCATTGATAAACAATACTCTGTCACGCTGACTTCAACCATCCTCAAAGTTATAGACCAAACTCACCAAACAATCCCACTTCCATTGCTTCCTGTTGCACTTCCCCAATTCACACTACTGTTAGTTTCAAACCATCTGTTATTCCCAAGAAGAAAAAAAGAATGAACTTACTGCCAAACCCCTACCACCCATAGCACAGATCGACAACAACTTCACCCTCCCAGTTCGAACTCTTCCCCAGATCCATCTCGTTCATCACTCAAAACAAAATACAAAGCGATACTCCTCAGTTGTCCAGACATTCCCAATTCAACAGTCCTCTCCAACCAGATTTGTTTCAAAAATTTACAAACCAACTCCAAGAAATTCTTCTTCATCATTACTATCATCATATGTTAATTGTTGAACTAGAGACATTGAACGTGCAATATTTCAACCATATGTTCTACGAGATTCGTCGTAGCAATTTCATTATTCGCTACCTCCTCCAATTGTACAGAAGTAGATAATAACGGTTCTCCATGACGATCCCAAACCAAATAGTTCAGCACAAAACCGTATTAACGCAAATGAACTCAAACCGTTTGCGGTATCAAATGCTTCAAACCTATACATAGATTAATTGGACCTCAATTAATTCAACCTATATAAATATTAATTAACAACACCATACATTCAACACTATATATGCACATTTACATACAACATAAGCTAATTAAACCTAGATTAGCAACAAAATCAAATCAATGTATATACACATGTATTAACAGCACAACACATACAAAGATATAATCTAACAAACAAATTAGACTTAAATTTGCAAACCTAGGATATTAAATAATATAAGGGCTTCATACCTTGGAAATTGGGGATGGATTGGAGCTTAAACAGGAGGAGAGTGAGACTTGGTCGCGTTAGAGAGATTAATGGCGGCTATGGAGGTGGCTAATTAAAGAAATCAGGAAGAAAGGATTGAGAAATTTGTAGAAATTTGTGGTAGAAATCGAATTGGAGGAAGAAGACAACAGGTCGGGTGTTTTCAGCTCGACAAAGAAATGGCTTCAAACGGCTGCAAATATCATTGTAAATAATGTCTTCCCACAGTTTTTTTTAATACATAAAGAAAATTTAGAATCTAGCTTCAGTTGGAAGTCATTAGGGGGGTCGTTGCTCCCTCCGTTGCTATATACAATATTTCTTATAGTGTAGTTTTCTGCAACTCATGAGATACATTAAGCATCATATTGCGCGAGTATTACGTTATTCGTACACTTTCATTTTTTGTGTCTAGTGCTTACGATGGATTAAAGGTATTCTAACCTTTTTAATTCCAATATTTTGAAACTTTTTAACAACTTTATCTGTATAGTGTGATTGGGATAATTCAATTTTATTAGGTATCCTTATTATTTCGCTTTCCAAAAAAATATCTGGAAACCTTAAATGTTTTATATAAAAATTATGGATTAACATTTTCTTTATGTCTCTATAACTTTAGTGTTCAGACCAAATATTAGTGAATCATCCACATAGGGACAAATCATCATGTATGACTGTCCAACTTGTTTACAATAAAAGCATTTATCACATTTGTTTATACGAAAACCCTTTTTCGTCATGATACTATCAAATTTGTCATGCCTTTGTTTTGAAGCTTGTTTTAGTCTGTAATGATTTGATCGGTCTATAGATTTTTTTCCCGTTTACTTTGGAGATTAAACCTTCAAGTTGCTCAATGTCGATCTCCTCATCGGAATCTCCATTGAAGAATGTTGTCTTTGCATACATTCATTGAATTTCTAGCTTACAAACGAATTCAATTGCTATTAACATTCTTATCGAGGTTACTTGTGTAACTAATTAACATGTATCGAAGAAGTCTACACCCTATTTTTGACGATGAATTTTAGCAACCTTCACATTTATCGACAGGTTTGTCAGTTTTCGTTTTGTTCTTGAAGATCCATTTACAGCCAAATGGTTTTTATTTCAGGTGGATCCAGGTGGAATATTAACTATTTTTCAAATTTTATTACGTAGAACTAAATCAATCTCACTTTTGGTTGATTGTTTAGAAAGATTCTGAAAATGACATTTTAGTTTTAGATGTTTGTAATTTAACAAGATACATGAATTGTATAACAGATCAATGGAAATTAAAAAAAGGTGTAGAATTATATGAAAAGATACATGAATTCAGAAAGCACAAGTGCATAAATTACAATGTTGGAAATAGAAAATCAGGCTGTTTGGCATTATATATTTTAATAAAAATTTCAGTAAAGCAAAAGCTTGAATTGCTCAGTTGGCTAGAGCGTGTGGCTATTAACCACAAGGTCGGAGGTTCAGGCCCTCCTTCTAGCGCCTAACAAATGTACTATATTTTTTGGATCTTTCAGCATTACCCGACTAAAGCTATGAATCCCTAGTAAGCTGTTACCTACAATAAATAACTATTATTTAAAATTGACAAATTTTGGCTTTAATTTTACCAACCAAAGCACATCAAACAAAGAAACAGTACATATGCTTCCAAATCCCAACGCAACTACTTGAACATAAATTAGTGTTTGCTAAACCCTATATGACCTCTCACACACTCTTTATTTCGACACAAGCTAATAGGGGTGCGCAATATTCGGTTCAAACAAAATTAACAAATCAAATCAGTTCATTTATGTCGATTCGGTTTTAAAACTAAATCGGTTTTTATTCGGTTTGCAAAATATTTTTTGTTATCAATTTAACTAAATTAACCAAACTTTATTATATAACTTTACGGTATTGTAGTACTTTAAATAATTAGTTTGACAAAGGAATTTGTTGCAAATTGATCAAATCTTATCATAAACATAAAATTTACTATATAAATTTTCTCCAAACATGAATTTTTGTTCTACTTTGAGTGAATTCATCATTTAAATAATAATCCATCATTGAAGTTCAGTTAAATCGGTTACCGACTGAGTTAAACAAAATTAATTCGGTTCAATTTAGAATATTTTCGATTCTAATTCAGTTTGAGTTTTTTTAAACCACCAAACCAACGAATTCGATAGAATGCTCAACCCTACAAGCTAAGACTTATTTTACAACATATATTAGAATGACCACTCAGAACCCCAAGCAATTCTTCTTCATAATTACTATCATCATCGGTAAATTTTTAAACCGGGGACATTGAACGTGCAACATTTTCAACCATATGTTCTATGAGAATCGTCATAGCAATTTCATTATTGACTACCTCCTCCAATTGTACAAAAGTTGATATTAACGGTTCTCCATGACGATCCCAAACCAAATAGTTCGGCACAAAACCGTATTGACAAAAATGAACTCTAACCGTTTGCGCTATCAAATGCTTCAAACCAATACACAGATTAATTGGGACTCAATTAATTAAACCTATACATATATTAATTAACAACACTATACATTCAACACTATATACGCACATATAAATACAACATAAGCTAATTAAACCTAGATTAGCAACATAATCAAATCAATATATATATATATATATGCACATGTATTAACCGCACTACACATATAAATATACAATCTAACAAAGAAATTCTGCTTAAATTAGCAAACATAGGATATTAAATAAAACAAGTGCTTCATACCTTGGAAATTGGGGATGAATTGGAGCATAGATAGGAGGAGAGTGAGGCTTGATCGCGTTGGAAAGAGTAACGACGGCTTTGGAGGTGGCCAATTACAGAAATCGGGAAGAAAGGTTTGGCAATTTGGAGAAATTTGCGGTAGAAATCGAACGGGAGGAAGAAGATAGCAGGTCGGGTTTTTGCAGCTCGAATAAGAAACGGCTTCAAACGGCTGCAAACGTCATTGTAAACAATGGCTTCCCACGGTTTTTTTAATATGTAAAGAAAAATCCAGAACTTAGCTTCCGTTGGAAGCTGTTAGAGGGGTCATTGTCCCCCTCCACTACTACATACAATGTTTCTTATCGTGCAGTTTTCTGTAATTCATAGATACATTAAGAATTGTATTACGCGAGCATTACGATTTTCGTACACTTTCAAATTTTTTGTGCAGTACTTCCGATGGGTTAAAGGTATTCTAACCTCTTTAGTTCCAAAACTTTGAAACTTTTCAACCACTTTATCTATATTGTGTGATTGGGATAATTCAATTTTATTATGTATTCTTATTATTTCTCTTTCCAAAATAACGTCTGCAACCCTTAAACGTTTTATATAAAAAAAAATGATTCACATTTTCTTTATGGTCTCTATAACTTTAATGTTTGGACCAAATATTAGTGAATCGTCCACATAGGGACAAATCATCACATATGATTGTCCAACTTGTTTACAATAAATACATTTATCACATTTGTTTATACGAAAATCTTTTTTCATCATGATACTATAAAATTTTTCGTGCCTTTGTTTTGAAGCTTGTTTTAGTCCGTAATGATTTGATCAAGCTACAGATTTTTTGTCTCTTTTACTTTGGAGATTAAGCCTTCAAGTTTCTCCATGTCGACCTTCACATCGAGATCTCCATTGAAGAACGTTGTCTCTACATACATTCGATGTGATGGCTCGCCCCGCACCTGCCGAAATTTCCCATGAAAGTAAGTTGTGTCGATGTTCAACCAGCACGGGACGGTCGCCAAAGAAAGGAAGAAGAGGAGAACTTACTGGTGAACTAACAAAGAACTTGTAGAATGTCTCACAGCGCATGGAATGAAATATAATAATAACATACTTTACCTAATACAGGTGAGACAGCGGATAAGCTGAAATCTAAACATCATAGCAGCTGAAAATCCATTTACAGCTTATGTTCCACATCATCATTATTACAACTTTAAAAACTGTCTCTAAAGCAAAAGAAAGGAAAGGTACACTACTAATGCTCAAAGTAGTGACCAGCAGCGACACCGGGAGAATATAGGTAGATAATATGTAGGAGCCTCCTGCCCGTCCCTGGTACAACTACTCATGAATACCACCTAACCTGTCTCTAGTCTGCCTGTTTAAGAGCACCCAGAGTAATAGGAAGAGACATAAAACTCTAGGTCAGACAAATGTCTGGTATGAGCGATAAGCATCAAAACAGAACAATAACTGTAACACCCAACATCCGTTAGTGTCACTCACAAAGGGAATGCACTAAGTTCTGTGGAGCATTTAGGGTAAAAGATGTAGATAAATTACAGGACAGACAGAAATTAAACAGCGGAAAATAAAACTTTGCTTTATTGATAAAATAGATTGTACAATGATTTCTTTACAAAATCAGAGTATCATATGTCTTACAAAATAAAGAAGCATAAAACAATATTTATATTCCCCAATTTTAGCAAGAGCCAGCCATAGCATCTGAAAAGAGAATCCAAGCAAACTTCGCCAAATCTTCAAGCTGGGAAAGAGTGACAGTCCAACTTAACCTGAGCTATACTATTCCCTCCTTTGCTACCTTGGGGGGGGGGCGGAAGAAAAGAAGACGAAAGAAAAACAGAGTCAGACATAAAGCCTGAGTAAGTTCAGTAACTTCTAGCATGTGAACATGGAACAACAAAACGACATGAATTAACTGAATATAAGATAACACCATGATGATAGGGTTGGCAAGATTAGACAAGATTAACACAAGATATGCTAAGATAAGATTGACTGGATATGCTCTAATACTTTCGCTGCTTCGTTATTTCCTTGTTATACTGGTTTCTATATCTCTGCACCGCCTAACTAGTGTCCCAACTAGTAACGATAACGTGATCCCAATCCCTGTAGTTTCCATTGCCTTCAGGCATACATTTATTATTTGTTACCTGGATCTAATCTAGGGTTTTCTATCAAGTGCTTTTTAGTTTCAACTAGAGTTTACGCTATTTGCTGAACGCTTCTCGGATTCAGGGTTTATGCCCCCTAGTCCAATCGATGCCCCCAGGTCTAGGATACACTACATAGAGTGGTATATATTCCTATACTTCCCCACGCATGTATCGCGAACCGTTATCGCTTGTCTAGATGCACATGCCCTGTAATGTGCAGTCCGAGTCCTATGTCTGGGCAAATCAAGGAATAGAGAACTCGGTCGGGAGCTTTCATATATCTGCCGATGCAGATGCTAAGGTCTGTTTTTGTTCCAGTGGCTATTGTCCCACTTGACCCCTCCCTCAACTAATGAAAGGCACACCTTGAAAAATGAGAACTATGCGCAGGCCCCCGGTGCCCTACTATCCCATGGCCATCCTCACCCATAACTAGATAGCAAGTATATGGTATTTTCGAGTTCTCCGCCTTTCCACTTCACGTATCTCGTTTGACTCAAGATGGATGGTAGACGACGAGTTGCTATCACAGGGCTACCGTTTTCTCGCCGAATCACGCCGCTCCATCCTAGTCTTTAGGTTGCCATATATTGCAACCAAGGCATACCCCTGGTTCTTCTACGCAGACCTTAACCTCTGTGAGCCCAGGAGGATCATCTGCAGCCTCACAGAGGGATACCAATAGTACCCTCACGTCCCCTCGAAGCCTCTTGATTCGTAACCCAATTCGTTGGAGCCTTCTTTTTACTCAGATGGACATTCGCTCCTTCCCGTGTTATACTAAGAATTACTACTTAGTTCTACTAACTATGATTTACCACTTAGTTTCCAGAATCGTTGTTTTCTTAACTAAGGTTTACGGCATAGTTCCCTTTCCTGTCAATTTGGATTGGTTGAGTGTCATTAGTCAATTCAAGCCAACTTAACCCTCTTTATTTATCCTGTCAAACTGGTTAAGTGTTATCAGTTATTCATGTTGACTTAACCCCACCACAAACAAAGTTATATTGGTTAAGTATTTCTTATTACTTAACCCTACCCATTCATCATGTATTGGTTAAATGTTCCTTGCCCATCTGTTGTAACTGACATGTTATTATTAATGGTTAAGTATTATCCCTTCATGTTTTAGACTTAACCCTATTCCTTTATCACAATCCGATGGTTAAGTGTTCAAGCTGACTTAACCCTACGGTCTAGCCCAGCTAACATATCAAATTGGCTAAGTGTATTTACCTAACCCCAACCTCTAGACTAGTTAACATGTTAATTTGGCTAAGTGTACTAACTTTACTTAACCCTGCCTTCTAGTCATGTTAACATGTTAATTTGGCTAAGTGTTTTCTTATTTACCTAACCCCTACAAATCTGGTCTTGTTACCATAAGTTTGGTTAAGTGTCCCTATGGACTTGGCCCTCCCATTTTAGCTTGACTGTGTTAAGTTGGTTAAGAGTTCCTATGGACTTAACCCTCCCATTCTAGCTTAACTGTGTTAAGTGTCTGTATGAACCTAATCCCAACCATCGGTTTGGTTATCTTGTTGAATTGGCTAAGTGTCTTAGTTAACTTAACCCTACCATTCTTGCTCTAGCTTTAAATAGATTAAAGCCGCGACCACTCACATTAGACAGATATTGTTGCGAACACTGGATGTGCCGGTTGGTTCCGGGCAGGTTTACATCGCAACTCAGTCTAACCTCGTGTTTTCTATGTTCAAAGGGTTTTGATTAATTTTCAAATCAGGTTTTGAAAGTAACCATCCCGTCCGTCGGATCAGTTAGGGATAGCCAGGGAGAGCAGGAAACTTGTATTTTCCAAACCCAAGCCTAGACACTATCCTCTCTGTCACCCTAGAACTTTCTCGTGTTTCATTAAAAGAGATGTCGTTAATAAACCTTTAATTTGTCTAAATTTACATTTCTCATTTAGAACAAACTCTATAAGTAGACCATTCCTAGTTTACTTATTTTCTAATTCCTCTTTTAATGTAAATTGTCAACATTTATTCTTATGGCCCATTTTCCCCTCTATATTATATTTATGCCTTTTTGGTATGCAAACTATGCCAAATTAAATGTCACTAACCATGATTTTGCTAAACCTGACAGGTACTCCCAATTAAGGCCAATTTCAAATTTATGCCAATATGCCAAATTAGCTAATCCAATACTGCTTTAACATTCTAATTATAGTTCATGTCAAACTAGACTTACTATTCTAGTTCACAGTTCATATAAATGCTAGATTTACAAGTCAATACTATATTCAGATTACACATCCTATGTCAAATTTATCCAATTTGCATTTCTATGAACATGCCATAATACATGTTCCCAATTTATGCCAATTTCCAAGTTAAAATCACCTTTTTAATAAATTTCATATTTTGCCCAAATTGTATTCCCACCGTTCGTATAATCGTGATTCAATCTAGATTACAGATAAATCTAGATTCATAGAAAATAGGGAATGAACCAAAGATGCTATGCAAAAGATAGACATAATAACTGGCATAAAAACGGTTGAATAACGACGTAGGTTCAAGAACATGGGTAGACCTAACTTAATAGGTAAATTCGCACGGTCTAAAACCAAAGAAAACCAAGAATAGACAGAATAGAGACGTACGTTCAAGAACATGGGTAGACCTAACTTAATAGGTAAATTCCCAAGGTCTAAAACCAAAGAAAACCAAGAATAGACAGAATAGAAAATCTGGTTTAGACCCAATTTCGCAGTCAAAAAAACTTAAGTAGCACTTTCCTAGTCATGAATCATAGGTGTTTAGTCACAATTGTCCTTGTTATGTCATAGGAAATAGTTTATGTTTTCTAATCAAAGCCATACGCTTGTGTTCATAGTCTAGGAAATAATTCTCATAGTCACAGTCACAGTCATAGGCAATGTTCACAGTCATAGGCAATGTTCATAGTCATAGGCAATGTCCATAGTCATAGGCATAGGGTTTTAAGGTCCATAGTCCCATAGTCACAGTCTTATTGGTCCTCGAATCATAACAGTTCTTAATTAGGTCCAAAGATATAAGCACTGATTCGAATACTGAGAGAGAGATTTGGCATATTCTTTTATTCCTTTAATTTCATGTCACGAACAGAGAAAAATGTTCAAATCTAAAAATAACTTACTTACAGAGATTAGATTAGAATAGAATGATGGCGATGCTATGATTCGTGTGACGTTGCTCGAAATCGTTTGAGGTAGCCTTTCATTCTCATTCTGAAGCCTTAATCTTGATTCGAACCTCCTCTTGACAACTTGAGCAGCATAACCTTGTCTTGGATTTTCGTATTACTTTCTTATTTTTATTTATTTATATATTTTCTCAGAGGCAGCATAAGGATAAAAAAGAATTGTGAATAGAGAAGAAGACCAGGGCTGTTTATATAGTGTAGAAGGCAACGAATCTGGTCAGAAGGGCGCTCGGATACAGAGAAACGAATCAGGTTCAGAAAGCTGGAAAAAGCGGGGGGAGGGGGGGTCGACCCCCAGGTCGACTACCCAGCCGACCTGGGTGCCTTGGGGGGGGGGGAATTCCGGCCCAGCCCAATCTGGGTCCAATTTTGAATTTGAATTCGCTTTTCTGAACTGTTTTGAAATTTGAACTTCGCTAAATCTTCCGGAGGCCATATCTCCTTCATACAGACTCTGATTTACGCAAACTCGGACTCCTTTCATGCAGAATTCCGAGACGAACGCAATGGCATAGCCCGTTTCCCTTAATTTTGATTTTAACTTTTAATTCTGCCTTGATTCGTGAATCTTAGTGTTACAGAATCTCGGGGTGTTAGATTCTCCCCCACTTAAAAGGATTTCATCCCCGAAATCTTCAAGTTAGGAAGAATGTGCCCTACCATCCAATCACCCATCTTCTCAACCATTCATTCACAGGCATTCATTGTCCTTAAAAGATTTCTAATGCTTTCATGTTCATATGTATAGTATGTGTATATGTCTTTATCAAATGCAAAATCAGGCGGTCTACTGATTCAGTTAACCTCCTTAATGCAAATCATGTCAGTGCCATGCGTCCAATCATGTATGCAAGCACCCCTAGTTATGTAGATACTACATGTGTGCATAGCCATTCATCCATATGCAACATCCATATGATGACATATCAAGTTTAACTTACAAAAAATACATATCTGTAAATGCAATATGAAAGCATCCAAACTGATCTAGTGTCTAATACGTATGCATATGCATTCACGAGCAACCATTAGCAACCACTTGCAACCATCAACCATAAAATGTTTCAAACACATGTTTACATCCATGGGCTTCTGCCTAAAGGATCGAAGATACGACCTAGAGGATATACTTTGGAAACAGAGAAACAATTATGCATAAAACTCCTATAGAAAAAGAAATCAAGAATGCACCCTTAAGGAATAGGGTATGATGCTAGTATCTAGCCTTCTTGAGCTTTACTTCACTATATCTTAACTAATTTAACTTCACGGTTGTGAAGTTCCTGATCTTCATTTCCAAAATAAACAGATGTCAATCACGGTGCCAAGTATATGTACTAAGATGATTAAAGGTCTCCCTCTCATCCACCATGCCATAACTATAAGGGTCGAAAGGTTACTACGTGCTCTTTAGAGTGCCTGTCACAACTACTCATCTCTCACACAACCCATCCTAGTCGAACTCGACATCCCTCAAGTACAAGCCCCAAAGGCCTAAACCAATATCAGACAAGCACCCAAGGAATATCTCCTCCGAATTTAGATGACCTATGTGAGATGATATAAGCAAACTCGATAGCTATTCTCATATCCCTACTAACCAAAAATAAATTGGTCGGACCACCAATTGGATTTGAGACTCTTGTGGGATCCTTTTACTATACAAGTGCTATGGTGTAGAGACTCAGCTATGGAAGTGGATATGAACAAATGAGAAGAGCTAAAACCAAAGGAAATAGTATGAACAACAAAACTAGACTCTTCCAACATGACTTTACTACCTTTCTCCTAGGCACGCTTGGTGGTGAAAGTATATACTTGCCCTTCGTTCTTTCCCTTTGCCCTTAATTATATGCCCTACCATACCCTCGTAAAGATACTTCCTCTTGTCTTAGGTTTTATAATTTCTTCCTCCTTCGTGAGATAAATCTACATCCATGAATTCCTCATCCTAGGGTTGTGCTCCATAGCCAAACTCCTCATCTCCTTCTGTGTGTAGTCATGTTGACAAATCTCTCGAAAGCTGCTTCCATCGTACAGAAAACCCTACTAAGCTTGAAAGAAAACTAACCGCAGGTGGAACTACTACGGTTATAGATGGAAGTCGGGCACTACTTCGCCCTTCGATGAGGTTACCTGTGAAGACCCGTAACTTCCCCGTAAAGGAAAGCGTCGGATAGTTCGAGAACAAACCACAACAGAACGCATATAAAAGAACATTTCATTGTATATTACAACAATGCATCAGATTACAAGAATATACAGAGTACGAATAAATATTACACAGAAATATCAGAGATTTAAATTACATTTAAATACATAGCAGCGGAAAATAATACAATACACAACTAGAAGAGATATACGGATACAAAGCTTTCCGGATATCATTCCAGCTGTAAACCAGGATCCTGTGAATATAAATCTGCAAAACCAAAACTACTAGCTGCCCGTGTCGAAAATAAGGGCACCCAGAGTTTAGGTTAAAACAATAAACTCCAGGTCAGTCATGTGACTGGTGTGAGAACTAAAACAGTTATTATTCTTTATTCTTAAAGTTAGGTAAATCAAGGGACCACGCCGTATAACACGGAACGGGTTTCCTCCCAAGAATACCAGTGCATGAAACAAACAGCGCAATGCTAAATAAAGAAAAATGAAGCTGTTATAAGACCCAGGTCCTATCACACAATGCAAACGCAAGCCGGGGGATAGGGTTTTCCCTTATAACAGCCAAAGAATGCTTGATACGGTTAAAACAAGTCGTTTGATACTATTATAAGTGCATAGTGCATAAAACAACTTCAAATCATAAGTATCAATCATAGGCGGCATGAGCGTCCCATGCCACTATGTCGCCATATATAGGTTTACAAATAAAACCGCAAATGTCACGTATTTGGAAATTGGATTTCCATCTATGAACCGAGGCAAAAGATAGTCCTCAACCGATTCGAGACGCTCTAGCCCGCCCCTCAGGAACAGCCGCAACTGCCCCTTGGATCGTCAGGGCCGGTCCACACGGAGTGGATTATTATGCCTGAACAATACGTCTCCCCACCCTATGGGGTGTAAGTCTGGTCCGTCAGCCGACCAGAATGCATTCGGCCGAAACCGATATAACCGAGGCGCCTCGCAACAGCAACAACCACATAAGTCAAACTCGTCAGGGCGTGTAAAACCACTGACGCCACTTCTAGCTAGAAAGAAACGCAAGTCCTCCCTGAGGTCCGTCTCCCGTTTTTGGTTCATACCTGGTGTGAAACACGCGAGGTAAACGTTACACAAAGCTACGCCACAAAGGCCGTGCTTTGATCATCACCACAAGACTTTGCTTTTCAACAGAAGCCTTGATCATTTGCATCTTAGCATGCCACACAGGCAAACCATCCTATGCAACCGATATCAGTCACACAGAATGAAATCCGATGTCAGACACACAGTCCATTTACAAGTCCGTTCTGGGTCTGAACGAAACCGGAGGCACCTAGTACCCCGCATATCCATCGATCTCCAAGTACGTCTGGACGATCACTAACTGTTTCCATCTTCTTGGGTGTACAGCCCAATCAAGATCATCAGTTATCACCCAAACGACGTGAAGACCTCCGGTCTTCTACCATCGTCTTCATCTTCGACTTATCGTCGTATCAGTTATTCAGAATGGGATAAACCCGGTCTTTCCGAATAACTCGCGTATATTTTAAATAAGTGTTACACAAACACAACATACGCCTCATTCCAATTCATTAGTCACTAACCATAAATTAATCAAGAGAATAATTCCCCAAATATTAACCCCGAAGGCCGAAACCAACATCAGATCAATATCCAGAAAACCATTCTGCTTGGCTAACCGACAGTTAGTTTCTAAATTTCACGTTCAAATCTAATTAAAGATTTAACTATCGCCTGGAGCAAAACTGGTGATACTCCATTTTCGATCTTTTCAATCTAATTAAAGATTCATTAAAACTCCACTCAGTTTTAATCGTTAACTGGGTTAAAGAATCAGTGTCATTTAAAACACGGTTCACGATAAACCCAAAATCACATTCATTAATTATCGGGTTAAAGAACAAGTGTTATTTAAAACACTGTTCACGATAAGCCCAAAAATCAATATCTATTCAATTCCAATTAAATATTATTTAATTGGTACACTTCATTAAATCTAAATAAATAGATTTAATCTTTTCTCAACTGGGTTCAAGAATAGTGTTAGTGAAGACACCATTCACGACAAACCCAAATCACATTCGATATTCAATACAAGGCTCTGAATAGAAAATATATCGGCTTATATTCAATATCGAATTCTACGACTAACAAATGTCGTATTGGAAATAACGATATCAATATATATCTTTCAAATTTCCATAACAACACCTGTATAATCACGAATTCCAACATCGAAATATTCCGAAGACAATTTCGATTCAAATCCACTCCAATGCAATCATTGGAAATTTTGGTTATTTTTAAAACCCTTTTCGAATTCAATTTATTTATTTAAAAATAAATAGGATTATAATTCTAGTTCAAAACTAGTTCATTTCGATAAAAATTTATTTTTATCTTTTCAAGTATGGAGTTTTTCATCCCAATTCTTTCTAAATCATTTCTTATGATTTTACACAAATTATTGCTATTTTTAATAATTTTATCAAGGCCCGTACAGTCGATTTCCATCAATGGCCATCGAACTGCACTTACAGCGACCTTTTTTGAATTTGATTTGGACATATCTCCAAATCCAACCGTTAGATTTCAAATTTCTAACATTCATTAGAAAGCTCTTTTCGATACGAACCCAACGGTTCCGGTTTTAGGAGAATCCGACGGTCGGATCTCCCGTAATGCCCGTTTGAAATAAATGGTCGAAATTCGCGAACTGCCGCGGCGTGGCGCGTTCTATTCAGGCCATTATATTATATATAATATATATATAATATATATATCGTCGATTTCTATTTAAAACGAATTATATAAATAGTTTTGAATTCGTTTCAAAAACATTTTCAACTTCCATTTCAATTCAAATCAAAATTGAATTCTTCTTTATAAATTCGTTTTAAAATCCATTTCTATTCAATTCAAATTTCAATTCAATTTGAATTTATTTCACTTCGCTTTCAATTCAATTCGAATTCGTTTTCAGTTCAATTCATTTCGAAATCGTTCTCAATTCAATTCATTTCGAAATCGCTTTCAATTCAATTCCTTTCGAATTCGTTTTCAATTCAATTCATTTCGAATTTGTTTTCAATTCAATTCATTTCGAATTCGTTTTCAATTCAATTCATTTCGAATTCGTTTTCAATTCAATTCATTTCGAATTCGTTTTCAATTCAATTCATTTCGAAGTCGTTTTCAATTCAATTTGAATTCGTTTTCAATTCAATTTATTTCAAAATATTTGATTTCGAAATCACTTTTCAATATTCATTTTAAAATGAATAAAATCGATATAAATATCGTTCACGTCAAAATGGCGTCAATCTAATCCTCACGGCTTCACATATTTCTATTTTCAAATATTCTATTTCAAATATTTCTATTTCAAATATTTCTATTTCAAATATTTCTATTTCAAATATTTCTTTTTTTTCTTCGAAACTGGAATGAGGCCCAATCAATTACCATATAATGTTAATTATATGGATTTTCTACAACACATGGATATATCAACAACGATGAATAATCAACCATCAACCAAAGTGCACTACACTGTATAAGCATCAAATATAGACATTTAACGCTTATAGCAGCTTGTCAATCAATCGATCGACAGATTTAATCAATCAGGATGAGTGAACTTCAAATTTCATCCTAACACCCGTGTGGGGTTTCAAACAATCAAACACATATTTTATTTGTGCAGTTAGGCGATGTGTAAAATTTATCGACCCAATCAACGTCATTCAAATAGGTGTACATAAACAAACCGTCTGGTTTGTAAATGAATATTTATTTATTCACATTCACGTTAAAAATTATATTTTTAACGATAACACATTTTATTTTAACATATGAATTTCTATTCAGTTCATTCGTTAAATAAAATGCTATTTTTATTTTTCTAACTTATTTTAGAAAATTTCGGCGGCATAACGGCACGATACTAGAAACGGGACAAGGCCTAGCCTTATCCCCGGTCTAGTGAAGGCCCACGCCATTCACACATCAATCAAATCCATTCGTTATGCAAACCACAAACTTTGGAGTAAGGATCTAACCTAGCCTTACCCCTTCGCCTTATAACGGCGCACGTCTAATCCTAACCAATTTATCGATTCGATTTTTCACACCACAAACCACATTCAAACCAATATCGCAATCAATCACCAAACAGTCAAACAAACAAGTCCATGGTCTGTGGACGATTGTGTCGGGTGCTACTAAGCACCGTCTGCATCCTAGTATATATATATAACTAGAAATATAAATTGAAAGGTGAGAAATTCTCACATTTAGCTATCCAACCATCTCGACTCTTCTTTTGCAGAAGTCTTCATTGTTTTCGCATCTTCGCCAGCTTCGTCGTCCGTAGCTACTACATATATAAAAATCGAATTTTTACTTCGTTATTCAATATATAAAAATCAAATTTTTAGTTCGCTATTCAATATATAAAAATCGAATTTTTAGTTCAAAGTTCAATATATAAAAATCGAATTTTTATATCGAAGTTCAATATATAAAAATCGAATTTTTATTTCAAAGTTCAATATATAAAAATCATATTTTTATTTCAAAGTTCAATATATAAAAATCGAATTTTTATATCGCTATTCAAATGAATAAAAATCTCATTTTTGTCATGATGTTTATATAATAAAAATCACTTCTTTAATATGACAAAAATCATGTTTTCACGTTCGCTTTCAACATATAAAAAAATATGATTTCTACTTTTGCTTTCAAATCTTTTTCTACTAAAAGATTAATCTTTTTCCTATTTTAAAGTTCAAAATAAAATCAGTTTTTCTCTTTCAAAAATAAATCAGTTTATACTTTAAAAAAATAAATCAGTTTATACTTTAAAAAAAATAAATCAGTTTATACTTTAAAAAAATAAATCAGTTTATACTTTAAAAAAATAAATCAGTTTATACTTTTTTAAAAATAAGTTTTAAATCAAAATAACATTCAGTTTTTAAATACTTTAAAAATCATTTTTCAAATTCAGTTTTTTTTATAAAATCAGTTTTTATTCCTTTTTATAAAATCAGTTTTTAAATTTTAATAAAATCAGTTTTCAAAACTTAATAAAAACAGTTTTTAAATCTTAATAAAAACAGTTTTTAAATCTTAATAAAAACAGAAATCAGTTCTTTTTTTTTTTTTTTTTTTTTTTTATATATATAAACAAAATCAAGATCTTACTGTAATTAGAGGAGGGGGTGGGCTGCGTCCTCAGGTGGTGGCGGCGGACCCATGCTGGTCGGAGGCGAGAGGGCATCTGATCGGAGGGGGGCCATCGGCTTCGTCGAGGGGATTCGTGGTTCCTGCGAGGCGGAGGAGAGAGAGGGAGGCAGAGGGGGGAAGGGCGGAGCCTCGCAAGTGGTGGCGGCGGTGGGCGCTGGGCGCGGTGGTGGCTGGAGCGACGGGGGGGGTTATCGCGATTTTTGTTTTCTTTTTCTTTTTTGTTTTTTTTTTCCTTCTGAGATAAACGAACGGGGGGGGGCCTAGGTTTTAAGGGAAGGGATATTATATTTTTTTTTTTTTTTTTTTTTTATTTATTATTTATTTATTAAAGAGTTGACTTTCACATATGACCACTAAACGAGGTCCACCGCCTGCCGCCCATAGCGTTTTACCCCCATTCCGAACACAATGGGATATGTATCGCAGGCCAATTCGATCGTCTCGATATGTTTCCTTTGAATTTACATTTAAATCACTATATTATTTTAAACGCACATTTCTAATTACCGGGGTCACATACTAACTAAAAAATTCCAAAAAAAATATTTTCTAGCTTCGTATTGACGATACGGTCCTAACAAAACTAGTTTCGTCGAATTCAGAGACCGTTAGAAAAATGGCCAATTTCAAGTCGATTAAAATCAACTGAAACTGGTCAAACGCGTTTTCTTTTGCCACGCTCACATATTGATTCGAAAAATTATGAAATTTGAAACCTAGCAATAACTTCACATCCCGGACCCAACAAAACTGGTTTCGTCGAAATCCGAGGTCGTTTGCAAAATGTCCATTTTTAAGGGCCTGAATTCCATAGCGACTATTCAGAATTTTCAACTGGACATATCTTTTGATTCCCGATATGAAATCTTAATTTTTCGGATTCGTTGGAAAGATATTCACTATTAGATTCCATTATTTTTGGTTTCACTAAAATCCGGATTATTTTGCACCCGGTACATTCAATTGAAGTTTGAAATCGAATTATCGAACTACCGCGCCATTTTCAATTCTATTTATAATTATATATAATTATTTATATTCTAACGACGACGTGTATAATATAAACGTTCGAATTATATTCAAAATAGATTTCACGTCGATATTATTTAAAATAATCTATTTTAAATAATCAAAATTCGCTAAAATTGCCAAAATAAAATTTTCAAACTGGCCCAGATTTTCCGGGTTGTTACAATCTCCCCCACTTAAAACTTTTCGTCCCCGAAAAGGAACAAAGTCGAAAGTGATTTGATTATTCAGCTCTATGTTCGATCTGGCTTTCATTCTCCAACCCTTTGGTTTCTGAGAATTTTCAAAATTTCAAAAATTTGGCTAACACCCTAAATTTTTGAAAAATTTCGCCATAACCTCCCCTGCACCGGGAGCATCGGGAAATTGCAAATAGCGTTCCCGGTCCTTCAGATCTCAAAAAGAAAAAGAAAAAGCCAAGCGGCTAGCCAATAGGCTCACAAAATCATCATCACCCAAACAAAACAGGAAATTATGTAGTAAACATGTACCTATTTGTCGGGCAAACAAATTTTATTCTCTGCTCTAGCCTCCTTGCTATGACCTGTTCAATGATATATATGTATATGCAAGCAGATGCGACCAATTTTCAATACAATTCAATATTTGATTCGATTAAGCATAATGGTTCAAAATTGGCAAACAAATAAACAAACAACACAAACATCAATCAATTAGTGGATTAACGTTTTAAATTCATAATTTTGATACATATACAAAAAATCATGTTTTGATGCCAAATCACAACAATGAATTCTAGCTATATATAAGTTTTGGTTCTCACACCAGCCTAATGGAAATATATAGAAAATCACACCTTCGAAACACGAATACCAATTCTGATGATGTTCGAACTATCATCAGAATCATCTTCGGGCGACTAGAATGTGATTCCATATCTATCCAGTATATTAAAATTTCGAATACACGCGGATCAGACGTATATGCAAAATCTATATATACTGGATTGTCCACATCAATATAAATAGATAATCAAATACGAATAATTGATTTAAATTTTCAAAACAAAAATTTGTTTTCATTTTCAAAAATATACTCTTCACACTCGTTCTAGGATACTACTGATCCTATCTCTAACGAGTCATTCTAATTGGATATTACTAATCCAATATCTGATGAATTCTTTCGTATGGTTCTAATGTGTCTTGTTCTCTGAGCTTGGTAAACCAAAGCTCTGATACCAACTGTGAAGACCCGTAACTTCCCCGTAAAGGAAAGCGTCGGATAGTTCGAGAACAAACCACAACAGAACGCATATAAAAGAACATTTCATTGTATATTACAACAATGCATCAGATTACAAGAATATACAGAGTACGAATAAATATTACACAGAAATATCAGAGATTTAAATTACATTTAAATACATAGCAGCGGAAAATAATACAATACACAACTAGAAGAGATATACGGATACAAAGCTTTCCGGATATCATTCCAGCTGTAAACCAGGATCCTGTGAATATAAATCTGCAAAACCAAAACTACTAGCTGCCCGTGTCGAAAATAAGGGCACCCAGAGTTTAGGTTAAAACAATAAACTCCAGGTCAGTCATGTGACTGGTGTGAGAACTAAAACAGTTATTATTCTTTATTCTTAAAGTTAGGTAAATCAAGGGACCACGCCGTATAACACGGAACGGGTTTCCTCCCAAGAATACCAGTGCATGAAACAAACAGCGCAATGCTAAATAAAGAAAAATGAAGCTGTTATAAGACCCAGGTCCTATCACACAATGCAAACGCAAGCCGGGGGATAGGGTTTTCCCTTATAACAGCCAAAGAATGCTTGATACGGTTAAAACAAGTCGTTTGATACTATTATAAGTGCATAGTGCATAAAACAACTTCAAATCATAAGTATCAATCATAGGCGGCATGAGCGTCCCATGCCACTATGTCGCCATATATAGGTTTACAAATAAAACCGCAAATGTCACGTATTTGGAAATTGGATTTCCATCTATGAACCGAGGCAAAAGATAGTCCTCAACCGATTCGAGACGCTCTAGCCCGCCCCTCAGGAACAGCCGCAACTGCCCCTTGGATCGTCAGGGCCGGTCCACACGGAGTGGATTATTATGCCTGAACAATACGTCTCCCCACCCTATGGGGTGTAAGTCTGGTCCGTCAGCCGACCAGAATGCATTCGGCCGAAACCGATATAACCGAGGCGCCTCGCAACAGCAACAACCACATAAGTCAAACTCGTCAGGGCGTGTAAAACCACTGACGCCACTTCTAGCTAGAAAGAAACGCAAGTCCTCCCTGAGGTCCGTCTCCCGTTTTTGGTTCATACCTGGTGTGAAACACGCGAGGTAAACGTTACACAAAGCTACGCCACAAAGGCCGTGCTTTGATCATCACCACAAGACTTTGCTTTTCAACAGAAGCCTTGATCATTTGCATCTTAGCATGCCACACAGGCAAACCATCCTATGCAACCGATATCAGTCACACAGAATGAAATCCGATGTCAGACACACAGTCCATTTACAAGTCCGTTCTGGGTCTGAACGAAACCGGAGGCACCTAGTACCCCGCATATCCATCGATCTCCAAGTACGTCTGGACGATCACTAACTGTTTCCATCTTCTTGGGTGTACAGCCCAATCAAGATCATCAGTTATCACCCAAACGACGTGAAGACCTCCGGTCTTCTACCATCGTCTTCATCTTCGACTTATCGTCGTATCAGTTATTCAGAATGGGATAAACCCGGTCTTTCCGAATAACTCGCGTATATTTTAAATAAGTGTTACACAAACACAACATACGCCTCATTCCAATTCATTAGTCACTAACCATAAATTAATCAAGAGAATAATTCCCCAAATATTAACCCCGAAGGCCGAAACCAACATCAGATCAATATCCAGAAAACCATTCTGCTTGGCTAACCGACAGTTAGTTTCTAAATTTCACGTTCAAATCTAATTAAAGATTTAACTATCGCCTGGAGCAAAACTGGTGATACTCCATTTTCGATCTTTTCAATCTAATTAAAGATTCATTAAAACTCCACTCAGTTTTAATCGTTAACTGGGTTAAAGAATCAGTGTCATTTAAAACACGGTTCACGATAAACCCAAAATCACATTCATTAATTATCGGGTTAAAGAACAAGTGTTATTTAAAACACTGTTCACGATAAGCCCAAAAATCAATATCTATTCAATTCCAATTAAATATTATTTAATTGGTACACTTCATTAAATCTAAATAAAAAGATTTAATCTTTTCTCAACTGGGTTCAAGAATAGTGTTAGTGAAGACACCATTCACGACAAACCCAAATCACATTCGATATTCAATACAAGGCTCTGAATAGAAAATATATCGGCTTATATTCAATATCGAATTCTACGACTAACAAATGTCGTATTGGAAATAACGATATCAATATATATCTTTCAAATTTCCATAACAACACCTGTATAATCACGAATTCCAACATCGAAATATTCCGAAGACAATTTCGATTCAAATCCACTCCAATGCAATCATTGGAAATTTTGGTTATTTTTAAAACCCTTTTCGAATTCAATTTATTTATTTAAAAATAAATAGGATTATAATTCTAGTTCAAAACTAGTTCATTTCGATAAAAATTTATTTTTATCTTTTCAAGTATGGAGTTTTTCATCCCAATTCTTTCTAAATCATTTCTTATGATTTTACACAAATTATTGCTATTTTTAATAATTTTATCAAGGCCCGTACAGTCGATTTCCATCAATGGCCATCGAACTGCACTTACAGCGACCTTTTTTGAATTTGATTTGGACATATCTCCAAATCCAACCGTTAGATTTCAAATTTCTAACATTCATTAGAAAGCTCTTTTCGATACGAACCCAACGGTTCCGGTTTTAGGAGAATCCGACGGTCGGATCTCCCGTAATGCCCGTTTGAAATAAATGGTCGAAATTCGCGAACTGCCGCGGCGTGGCGCGTTCTATTCAGGCCATTATATTATATATAATATATATATAATATATATATCGTCGATTTCTATTTAAAACGAATTATATAAATAGTTTTGAATTCGTTTCAAAAACATTTTCAACTTCCATTTCAATTCAAATCAAAATTGAATTCTTCTTTATAAATTCGTTTTAAAATCCATTTCTATTCAATTCAAATTTCAATTCAATTTGAATTTATTTCACTTCGCTTTCAATTCAATTCGAATTCGTTTTCAGTTCAATTCATTTCGAAATCGTTCTCAATTCAATTCATTTCGAAATCGCTTTCAATTCAATTCCTTTCGAATTCGTTTTCAATTCAATTCATTTCGAATTTGTTTTCAATTCAATTCATTTCGAATTCGTTTTCAATTCAATTCATTTCGAATTCGTTTTCAATTCAATTCATTTCGAATTCGTTTTCAATTCAATTCATTTCGAAGTCGTTTTCAATTCAATTTGAATTCGTTTTCAATTCAATTTATTTCAAAATATTTGATTTCGAAATCACTTTTCAATATTCATTTTAAAATGAATAAAATCGATATAAATATCGTTCACGTCAAAATGGCGTCAATCTAATCCTCACGGCTTCACATATTTCTATTTTCAAATATTCTATTTCAAATATTTCTATTTCAAATATTTCTATTTCAAATATTTCTATTTCAAATATTTCTTTTTTTTCTTCGAAACTGGAATGAGGCCCAATCAATTACCATATAATGTTAATTATATGGATTTTCTACAACACATGGATATATCAACAACGATGAATAATCAACCATCAACCAAAGTGCACTACACTGTATAAGCATCAAATATAGACATTTAACGCTTATAGCAGCTTGTCAATCAATCGATCGACAGATTTAATCAATCAGGATGAGTGAACTTCAAATTTCATCCTAACACCCGTGTGGGGTTTCAAACAATCAAACACATATTTTATTTGTGCAGTTAGGCGATGTGTAAAATTTATCGACCCAATCAACGTCATTCAAATAGGTGTACATAAACAAACCGTCTGGTTTGTAAATGAATATTTATTTATTCACATTCACGTTAAAAATTATATTTTTAACGATAACACATTTTATTTTAACATATGAATTTCTATTCAGTTCATTCGTTAAATAAAATGCTATTTTTATTTTTCTAACTTATTTTAGAAAATTTCGGCGGCATAACGGCACGATACTAGAAACGGGACAAGGCCTAGCCTTATCCCCGGTCTAGTGAAGGCCCACGCCATTCACACATCAATCAAATCCATTCGTTATGCAAACCACAAACTTTGGAGTAAGGATCTAACCTAGCCTTACCCCTTCGCCTTATAACGGCGCACGTCTAATCCTAACCAATTTATCGATTCGATTTTTCACACCACAAACCACATTCAAACCAATATCGCAATCAATCACCAAACAGTCAAACAAACAAGTCCATGGTCTGTGGACGATTGTGTCGGGTGCTACTAAGCACCGTCTGCATCCTAGTATATATATATAACTAGAAATATAAATTGAAAGGTGAGAAATTCTCACATTTAGCTATCCAACCATCTCGACTCTTCTTTTGCAGAAGTCTTCATTGTTTTCGCATCTTCGCCAGCTTCGTCGTCCGTAGCTACTACATATATAAAAATCGAATTTTTACTTCGTTATTCAATATATAAAAATCAAATTTTTAGTTCGCTATTCAATATATAAAAATCGAATTTTTAGTTCAAAGTTCAATATATAAAAATCGAATTTTTATATCGAAGTTCAATATATAAAAATCGAATTTTTATTTCAAAGTTCAATATATAAAAATCATATTTTTATTTCAAAGTTCAATATATAAAAATCGAATTTTTATATCGCTATTCAAATGAATAAAAATCTCATTTTTGTCATGATGTTTATATAATAAAAATCACTTCTTTAATATGACAAAAATCATGTTTTCACGTTCGCTTTCAACATATAAAAAAATATGATTTCTACTTTTGCTTTCAAATCTTTTTCTACTAAAAGATTAATCTTTTTCCTATTTTAAAGTTCAAAATAAAATCAGTTTTTCTCTTTCAAAAATAAATCAGTTTATACTTTAAAAAAATAAATCAGTTTATACTTTAAAAAAAATAAATCAGTTTATACTTTAAAAAAATAAATCAGTTTATACTTTAAAAAAATAAATCAGTTTATACTTTTTTAAAAATAAGTTTTAAATCAAAATAACATTCAGTTTTTAAATACTTTAAAAATCATTTTTCAAATTCAGTTTTTTTTATAAAATCAGTTTTTATTCCTTTTTATAAAATCAGTTTTTAAATTTTAATAAAATCAGTTTTCAAAACTTAATAAAAACAGTTTTTAAATCTTAATAAAAACAGTTTTTAAATCTTAATAAAAACAGAAATCAGTTCTTTTTTTTTTTTTTTTTTTTTTTTATATATATAAACAAAATCAAGATCTTACTGTAATTAGAGGAGGGGGTGGGCTGCGTCCTCAGGTGGTGGCGGCGGACCCATGCTGGTCGGAGGCGAGAGGGCATCTGATCGGAGGGGGGCCATCGGCTTCGTCGAGGGGATTCGTGGTTCCTGCGAGGCGGAGGAGAGAGAGGGAGGCAGAGGGGGGAAGGGCGGAGCCTCGCAAGTGGTGGCGGCGGTGGGCGCTGGGCGCGGTGGTGGCTGGAGCGACGGGGGGGGTTATCGCGATTTTTGTTTTCTTTTTCTTTTTTGTTTTTTTTTTCCTTCTGAGATAAACGAACGGGGGGGGGCCTAGGTTTTAAGGGAAGGGATATTATATTTTTTTTTTTTTTTTTTTTTTTATTTATTATTTATTTATTAAAGAGTTGACTTTCACATATGACCACTAAACGAGGTCCACCGCCTGCCGCCCATAGCGTTTTACCCCCATTCCGAACACAATGGGATATGTATCGCAGGCCAATTCGATCGTCTCGATATGTTTCCTTTGAATTTACATTTAAATCACTATATTATTTTAAACGCACATTTCTAATTACCGGGGTCACATACTAACTAAAAAATTCCAAAAAAAATATTTTCTAGCTTCGTATTGACGATACGGTCCTAACAAAACTAGTTTCGTCGAATTCAGAGACCGTTAGAAAAATGGCCAATTTCAAGTCGATTAAAATCAACTGAAACTGGTCAAACGCGTTTTCTTTTGCCACGCTCACATATTGATTCGAAAAATTATGAAATTTGAAACCTAGCAATAACTTCACATCCCGGACCCAACAAAACTGGTTTCGTCGAAATCCGAGGTCGTTTGCAAAATGTCCATTTTTAAGGGCCTGAATTCCATAGCGACTATTCAGAATTTTCAACTGGACATATCTTTTGATTCCCGATATGAAATCTTAATTTTTCGGATTCGTTGGAAAGATATTCACTATTAGATTCCATTATTTTTGGTTTCACTAAAATCCGGATTATTTTGCACCCGGTACATTCAATTGAAGTTTGAAATCGAATTATCGAACTACCGCGCCATTTTCAATTCTATTTATAATTATATATAATTATTTATATTCTAACGACGACGTGTATAATATAAACGTTCGAATTATATTCAAAATAGATTTCACGTCGATATTATTTAAAATAATCTATTTTAAATAATCAAAATTCGCTAAAATTGCCAAAATAAAATTTTCAAACTGGCCCAGATTTTCCGGGTTGTTACAATCTCCCCCACTTAAAACTTTTCGTCCCCGAAAAGGAACAAAGTCGAAAGTGATTTGATTATTCAGCTCTATGTTCGATCTGGCTTTCATTCTCCAACCCTTTGGTTTCTGAGAATTTTCAAAATTTCAAAAATTTGGCTAACACCCTAAATTTTTGAAAAATTTCGCCATAACCTCCCCTGCACCGGGAGCATCGGGAAATTGCAAATAGCGTTCCCGGTCCTTCAGATCTCAAAAAGAAAAAGAAAAAGCCAAGCGGCTAGCCAATAGGCTCACAAAATCATCATCACCCAAACAAAACAGGAAATTATGTAGTAAACATGTACCTATTTGTCGGGCAAACAAATTTTATTCTCTGCTCTAGCCTCCTTGCTATGACCTGTTCAATGATATATATGTATATGCAAGCAGATGCGACCAATTTTCAATACAATTCAATATTTGATTCGATTAAGCATAATGGTTCAAAATTGGCAAACAAATAAACAAACAACACAAACATCAATCAATTAGTGGATTAACGTTTTAAATTCATAATTTTGATACATATACAAAAAATCATGTTTTGATGCCAAATCACAACAATGAATTCTAGCTATATATAAGTTTTGGTTCTCACACCAGCCTAATGGAAATATATAGAAAATCACACCTTCGAAACACGAATACCAATTCTGATGATGTTCGAACTATCATCAGAATCATCTTCGGGCGACTAGAATGTGATTCCATATCTATCCAGTATATTAAAATTTCGAATACACGCGGATCAGACGTATATGCAAAATCTATATATACTGGATTGTCCACATCAATATAAATAGATAATCAAATACGAATAATTGATTTAAATTTTCAAAACAAAAATTTGTTTTCATTTTCAAAAATATACTCTTCACACTCGTTCTAGGATACTACTGATCCTATCTCTAACGAGTCATTCTAATTGGATATTACTAATCCAATATCTGATGAATTCTTTCGTATGGTTCTAATGTGTCTTGTTCTCTGAGCTTGGTAAACCAAAGCTCTGATACCAACTGTGAAGACCCGTAACTTCCCCGTAAAGGAAAGCGTCGGATAGTTCGAGAACAAACCACAACAGAACGCATATAAAAGAACATTTCATTGTATATTACAACAATGCATCAGATTACAAGAATATACAGAGTACGAATAAATATTACACAGAAATATCAGAGATTTAAATTACATTTAAATACATAGCAGCGGAAAATAATACAATACACAACTAGAAGAGATATACGGATACAAAGCTTTCCGGATATCATTCCAGCTGTAAACCAGGATCCTGTGAATATAAATCTGCAAAACCAAAACTACTAGCTGCCCGTGTCGAAAATAAGGGCACCCAGAGTTTAGGTTAAAACAATAAACTCCAGGTCAGTCATGTGACTGGTGTGAGAACTAAAACAGTTATTATTCTTTATTCTTAAAGTTAGGTAAATCAAGGGACCACGCCGTATAACACGGAACGGGTTTCCTCCCAAGAATACCAGTGCATGAAACAAACAGCGCAATGCTAAATAAAGAAAAATGAAGCTGTTATAAGACCCAGGTCCTATCACACAATGCAAACGCAAGCCGGGGGATAGGGTTTTCCCTTATAACAGCCAAAGAATGCTTGATACGGTTAAAACAAGTCGTTTGATACTATTATAAGTGCATAGTGCATAAAACAACTTCAAATCATAAGTATCAATCATAGGCGGCATGAGCGTCCCATGCCACTATGTCGCCATATATAGGTTTACAAATAAAACCGCAAATGTCACGTATTTGGAAATTGGATTTCCATCTATGAACCGAGGCAAAAGATAGTCCTCAACCGATTCGAGACGCTCTAGCCCGCCCCTCAGGAACAGCCGCAACTGCCCCTTGGATCGTCAGGGCCGGTCCACACGGAGTGGATTATTATGCCTGAACAATACGTCTCCCCACCCTATGGGGTGTAAGTCTGGTCCGTCAGCCGACCAGAATGCATTCGGCCGAAACCGATATAACCGAGGCGCCTCGCAACAGCAACAACCACATAAGTCAAACTCGTCAGGGCGTGTAAAACCACTGACGCCACTTCTAGCTAGAAAGAAACGCAAGTCCTCCCTGAGGTCCGTCTCCCGTTTTTGGTTCATACCTGGTGTGAAACACGCGAGGTAAACGTTACACAAAGCTACGCCACAAAGGCCGTGCTTTGATCATCACCACAAGACTTTGCTTTTCAACAGAAGCCTTGATCATTTGCATCTTAGCATGCCACACAGGCAAACCATCCTATGCAACCGATATCAGTCACACAGAATGAAATCCGATGTCAGACACACAGTCCATTTACAAGTCCGTTCTGGGTCTGAACGAAACCGGAGGCACCTAGTACCCCGCATATCCATCGATCTCCAAGTACGTCTGGACGATCACTAACTGTTTCCATCTTCTTGGGTGTACAGCCCAATCAAGATCATCAGTTATCACCCAAACGACGTGAAGACCTCCGGTCTTCTACCATCGTCTTCATCTTCGACTTATCGTCGTATCAGTTATTCAGAATGGGATAAACCCGGTCTTTCCGAATAACTCGCGTATATTTTAAATAAGTGTTACACAAACACAACATACGCCTCATTCCAATTCATTAGTCACTAACCATAAATTAATCAAGAGAATAATTCCCCAAATATTAACCCCGAAGGCCGAAACCAACATCAGATCAATATCCAGAAAACCATTCTGCTTGGCTAACCGACAGTTAGTTTCTAAATTTCACGTTCAAATCTAATTAAAGATTTAACTATCGCCTGGAGCAAAACTGGTGATACTCCATTTTCGATCTTTTCAATCTAATTAAAGATTCATTAAAACTCCACTCAGTTTTAATCGTTAACTGGGTTAAAGAATCAGTGTCATTTAAAACACGGTTCACGATAAACCCAAAATCACATTCATTAATTATCGGGTTAAAGAACAAGTGTTATTTAAAACACTGTTCACGATAAGCCCAAAAATCAATATCTATTCAATTCCAATTAAATATTATTTAATTGGTACACTTCATTAAATCTAAATAAAAAGATTTAATCTTTTCTCAACTGGGTTCAAGAATAGTGTTAGTGAAGACACCATTCACGACAAACCCAAATCACATTCGATATTCAATACAAGGCTCTGAATAGAAAATATATCGGCTTATATTCAATATCGAATTCTACGACTAACAAATGTCGTATTGGAAATAACGATATCAATATATATCTTTCAAATTTCCATAACAACACCTGTATAATCACGAATTCCAACATCGAAATATTCCGAAGACAATTTCGATTCAAATCCACTCCAATGCAATCATTGGAAATTTTGGTTATTTTTAAAACCCTTTTCGAATTCAATTTATTTATTTAAAAATAAATAGGATTATAATTCTAGTTCAAAACTAGTTCATTTCGATAAAAATTTATTTTTATCTTTTCAAGTATGGAGTTTTTCATCCCAATTCTTTCTAAATCATTTCTTATGATTTTACACAAATTATTGCTATTTTTAATAATTTTATCAAGGCCCGTACAGTCGATTTCCATCAATGGCCATCGAACTGCACTTACAGCGACCTTTTTTGAATTTGATTTGGACATATCTCCAAATCCAACCGTTAGATTTCAAATTTCTAACATTCATTAGAAAGCTCTTTTCGATACGAACCCAACGGTTCCGGTTTTAGGAGAATCCGACGGTCGGATCTCCCGTAATGCCCGTTTGAAATAAATGGTCGAAATTCGCGAACTGCCGCGGCGTGGCGCGTTCTATTCAGGCCATTATATTATATATAATATATATATAATATATATATCGTCGATTTCTATTTAAAACGAATTATATAAATAGTTTTGAATTCGTTTCAAAAACATTTTCAACTTCCATTTCAATTCAAATCAAAATTGAATTCTTCTTTATAAATTCGTTTTAAAATCCATTTCTATTCAATTCAAATTTCAATTCAATTTGAATTTATTTCACTTCGCTTTCAATTCAATTCGAATTCGTTTTCAGTTCAATTCATTTCGAAATCGTTCTCAATTCAATTCATTTCGAAATCGCTTTCAATTCAATTCCTTTCGAATTCGTTTTCAATTCAATTCATTTCGAATTTGTTTTCAATCAATTCATTTCGAATTCGTTTTCAATTCAATTCATTTCGAATTCGTTTTCAATTCAATTCATTTCGAATTCGTTTTCAATTCAATTCATTTCGAAGTCGTTTTCAATTCAATTTGAATTCGTTTTCAATTCAATTTATTTCAAAATATTTGATTTCGAAATCACTTTTCAATATTCATTTAAAATGAATAAAATCGATATAAATATCGTTCACGTCAAAATGGCGTCAATCTAATCCTCACGGCTTCACATATTTCTATTTTCAAATATTCTATTTCAAATATTTCTATTTCAAATATTTCTATTTCAAATATTTCTATTTCAAATATTTCTTTTTTTTCTTCGAAACTGGAATGAGGCCCAATCAATTACCATATAATGTTAATTATATGGATTTTCTACAACACATGGATATATCAACAACGATGAATAATCAACCATCAACCAAAGTGCACTACACTGTATAAGCATCAAATATAGACATTTAACGCTTATAGCAGCTTGTCAATCAATCGATCGACAGATTTAATCAATCAGGATGAGTGAACTTCAAATTTCATCCTAACACCCGTGTGGGGTTTCAAACAATCAAACACATATTTTATTTGTGCAGTTAGGCGATGTGTAAAATTTATCGACCCAATCAACGTCATTCAAATAGGTGTACATAAACAAACCGTCTGGTTTGTAAATGAATATTTATTTATTCACATTCACGTTAAAAATTATATTTTTAACGATAACACATTTTATTTTAACATATGAATTTCTATTCAGTTCATTCGTTAAATAAAATGCTATTTTTATTTTTCTAACTTATTTTAGAAAATTTCGGCGGCATAACGGCACGATACTAGAAACGGGACAAGGCCTAGCCTTATCCCCGGTCTAGTGAAGGCCCACGCCATTCACACATCAATCAAATCCATTCGTTATGCAAACCACAAACTTTGGAGTAAGGATCTAACCTAGCCTTACCCCTTCGCCTTATAACGGCGCACGTCTAATCCTAACCAATTTATCGATTCGATTTTTCACACCACAAACCACATTCAAACCAATATCGCAATCAATCACCAAACAGTCAAACAAACAAGTCCATGGTCTGTGGACGATTGTGTCGGGTGCTACTAAGCACCGTCTGCATCCTAGTATATATATATAACTAGAAATATAAATTGAAAGGTGAGAAATTCTCACATTTAGCTATCCAACCATCTCGACTCTTCTTTTGCAGAAGTCTTCATTGTTTTCGCATCTTCGCCAGCTTCGTCGTCCGTAGCTACTACATATATAAAAATCGAATTTTTACTTCGTTATTTCAATATATAAAAATCAAATTTTTAGTTCGCTATTCAATATATAAAAATCGAATTTTTAGTTCAAAGTTCAATATATAAAAATCGAATTTTTATATCGAAGTTCAATATATAAAAATCGAATTTTTATTTCAAAGTTCAATATATAAAAATCATATTTTTATTTCAAAGTTCAATATATAAAAATCGAATTTTTATATCGCTATTCAAATGAATAAAAATCTCATTTTTGTCATGATGTTTATATAATAAAAATCACTTCTTTAATATGACAAAAATCATGTTTTCACGTTCGCTTTCAACATATAAAAAAATATGATTTCTACTTTTGCTTTCAAATCTTTTTCTACTAAAAGATTAATCTTTTTCCTATTTAAAGTTCAAAATAAAATCAGTTTTTCTCTTTCAAAAATAAATCAGTTTATACTTTAAAAAAATAAATCAGTTTATACTTTAAAAAAAATAAATCAGTTTATACTTTAAAAAAATAAATCAGTTTATACTTTAAAAAAATAAATCAGTTTATACTTTTTTAAAAATAAGTTTTAAATCAAAATAACATTCAGTTTTTAAATACTTTAAAAATCATTTTTCAAATTCAGTTTTTTTATAAAATCAGTTTTTATTCCTTTTTATAAAATCAGTTTTTAAATTTTAATAAAATCAGTTTTCAAAACTTAATAAAAACAGTTTTTAAATCTTAATAAAAACAGTTTTTAAATCTTAATAAAAACAGAAATCAGTTCTTTTTTTTTTTTTTTTTTTTTTTATATATATAAACAAAATCAAGATCTTACTGTAATTAGAGGAGGGGGTGGGCTGCGTCCTCAGGTGGTGGCGGCGGACCCATGCTGGTCGGAGGCGAGAGGGCATCTGATCGGAGGGGGGCCATCGGCTTCGTCGAGGGGATTCGTGGTTCCTGCGAGGCGGAGGAGAGAGAGGGAGGCAGAGGGGGGAAGGGCGGAGCCTCGCAAGTGGTGGCGGCGGTGGGCGCTGGGCGCGGTGGTGGCTGGAGCGACGGGGGGGGTTATCGCGATTTTTGTTTTCTTTTTCTTTTTTGTTTTTTTTTTCCTTCTGAGATAAACGAACGGGGGGGGGCCTAGGTTTTAAGGGAAGGGATATTATATTTTTTTTTTTTTTTTTTTTTTTATTTATTATTTATTTATTAAAGAGTTGACTTTCACATATGACCACTAAACGAGGTCCACCGCCTGCCGCCCATAGCGTTTTACCCCCATTCCGAACACAATGGGATATGTATCGCAGGCCAATTCGATCGTCTCGATATGTTTCCTTTGAATTTACATTTAAATCACTATATTATTTTAAACGCACATTTCTAATTACCGGGGTCACATACTAACTAAAAAATTCCAAAAAAATATTTTCTAGCTTCGTATTGACGATACGGTCCTAACAAAACTAGTTTCGTCGAATTCAGAGACCGTTAGAAAAATGGCCAATTTCAAGTCGATTAAAATCAACTGAAACTGGTCAAACGCGTTTTCTTTTGCACGCTCACATATTGATTCGAAAATTATGAAATTTGAAACCTAGCAATAACTTCACATCC